>OX596380.1:120079200-125173550 GCA_951394425.1 Tipula unca
ATATATATATATATATATATATATATATATATATATATATATATATATATATATATATATATATATATATATATATATATATATATATATATATATATATATATATATATATATATATATATATATATATATATATATATATATATATGGTGAAAAATACGTGAAATCACAAATTTTTGTAAGTCATATTTGAATTTTATGATTTTTATGTTTTCAATGCATAGCCTTGATTAAAAAAAAAATTTAAGAATACTTAATTTTTTTTTATTGTTGTTGTTGTTAAAAATACAGGGTGTCAAATTTTGAGAAAAATGATAATTATGATGTTGTATTTATGGCAATAAAAAGAAAACTAATTGTCCGATAATTATGATTTTGGACTCACTTTAAAGATAAGTTAATAGCAATTAACAAAAAAATATAAAATTAGTATGTTGTTTAATTTCTTCTTCTTTAAATTTCCCGCCAAAATGTTCTTTTTCAATTTTCTCAAAAACTAATTTTTTTTTTTTTTTTTTTTTTTTTTTTTAAATTTGGCAACTATTATTTTACAACATATTAAAACACTGGACCAGCGTTATTTTTATATTCTTGCAAAATCTGTTTTAGTAAGAGCATTATTTCATTTTTATATGGAAAAACTATATTTGAATAGATATTTCAGTGTTTTGCTACTGTTTAATTTTTTTGTTTTGTTTATTAATAATATTCAATTTAGCGTCACATTTAAGTATGAGTCACCGAATTGGAAGGTGCCATCCCTGGTTTATATCGTTTGAAAATTGGTTAACCATAGTACCATAAATCCCTTTAGTTTCTTAGATTATTTTATAAGACTAAATAAAATGTTTTTTTTCCTTTTTTATTGGGGGGTTGATTATTTTTACTTGACAGGTGTACCTGTTAAACGATGAGTAATTCTTTTGAAAACCAAAAAAAAAATATTGTCGATATAAATAACAGTTAAAATTTAAAATTTTGATTAGTTGACATTGTGATTATTTGTAAACAACATTTAAATAAGGAGCAACATTTTTTAAAATTTGTAAAAAAAACAGTGTGTTAAAGTGACTGATAAATAAGTACTAGTGCATTAAATTTGATAATGGATAAATTTCGAAAGTGTTGTAAACCATTTCGCGACTCAAAGTGTTCGAGTAAACTAAAACCAGTTACGGATTATGTTAAGCAATTAATGCCACAATCGGTTGAGAATCAAGATAAATTGTATATCTGTTCAACGTGCTATATAAATCTAACATGCAAACGACGAAAAATAGAACCAGAATTGTCACCAGTTGCGGGACCATCAGCAACATCACCTATAACACCGCAAAGAGCCGATGACGATGATAGTAGTGATAGTGAAGCGTGTTATTTCAAAAATATAGCTGTTTTGGAAAAAATAAATGAGGTGTTACCCGTTATTGGGAAGTCTCCTATATATCCGAGTACATTGGAAGTCAGGCCAAAACAGCAGCAGCAAAAATTAATCGGTTTAACTTCAATGACATTATCAACATCTTTGGTTTCGGGAATCGTGCCGCTTTTTAATCAGTCAACCGATGACCAAAGGAAGATTAAACTATATGATGAATTGATTGGTGACCTAAAAACCAAATTCCAAGAACTGGAGAAAACCAGTGATAAGATTCAGTTACTTACTATATTGCCAAAATCATTAACCATGCAAGAAATTCAGAGCGAGTTCAACGCAACGCAGCATATGGTCCGAACAGCTAAAGATGTACGGGACAAGAACGGTCCACTAAGTCGTCCAGCAACTAAAGTAGGAAAGCGAATAAGTGATGAGCTGAAGCAAGCTGTATTATCTTATTACACTGATGATGATGTTAGTCGGATAATGCCCGGTAAAAACGATTATTTAACTATCGATAAGGCTAAAGTTCAAAAGCGGCTAATGATGTGTACACTGAAAGAATGCTACGAGGGATATAAGTCGTTGCATCAGGGCGATGAGTTAAAAAAAATTGGATTTTCCAAATTTTCACTACTTCGTCCTAAATACTGTGTACAACCAGGTAGTAGTGGAACGCATACAGTCTGCCTGTGTACCATACATCAAAATGTCAAATTAATTATTTATGGTACCAAAATGGAAACTTTTACCAACGGAAAGATAGCAGACTACCGGGATTGTATTTCATCTATATTATGTGTTGAGCCTACACCAACATATTACCTTCTAGAATGCGAAAGCTGCCCAGGACTGGATAACTTTAAATAATATTTGAAAAATGCATTTCTGGGGCATGGCTGCGAGGATGCTGAGTTAAAGTTTAATCAGTGGGTTTCTACCGACAGATGCAATTTGGAAACTTTTTCACAACCGTTAGATGTATTTCTGGATTATTTCATAAATAAGATGCAGAATCTATTACTTCATGTCACTTCAGCAGTCCAGTTTCTTAAAAAATAAAAAATTGGCGCTGAAGTCTACCGAGGTGATAGTTTTATGTGATTTTGCAGAAAATTATGCATTTATAATGCAAAATGCCGCACAAGGTTTTCATTGGAATAATAAACAAGCGACTATTCATCCATTTGTAATTTACCAAAATTTAGAAGGCAAATTACATCACCACACCTTCGTTATAATATCGGATTGTCTTCACCACGATACTGTAGCGGTTCACTTATTTATTGAGAAATTAATGCAGTTTTTGAAAACTAAAATATCCAGTTTATCTAAAATTTATTATATTACCGATGGTGCAGTCACGCATTATAAAAATAAGAAAAATTTTAAGAACATCCTAAAACACAAAGAGGATTTTGGAGTTGACTGCGAATGGCATTTTCATGCAACAGCTCATGGAAAAGGTCCATGTGATGGAGTAGGAGGTACCATCAAAAGAATGGCATCCAGAGCTAGTCTCACAATGGAATACGGCAGTACAATAACCAATGCAGATGAATTATTTAAATGGGCTAAAACGTTGAAAACAGATATCAATTTTGGATTTTGTTCAGACGCAGAACATAAATCAAAGCAAATAAAACTTGCAACTAGGTTTGAAAATTTAAAAACAGTAAAAGGAACTCACGGTTTTCACGCATTCATTCCAACAGAGGATGGCTATTTGAATTGTAAAAAATATTCTAATTCTGATGATTATCTTAAATTTAAATTGTGATTTTTAATTAGAATAAGATTGAATTTTAAACAATAAAGTAAAATTATCTTTGGGTTTGAAAATAAATAAATACTAATAATTTAACTGAACTGTCTTTTTTGTAAATATGTAATTCCAAAACAAAGAGATATACATATCTATTCAAATATAGTTTTTCCATATAAAAATGAAATAATGCTCTTACTAAAACAGATTTTGCAAGAATATAAAAAATAACGCTGGTCCAGTGTTTTAATATGTTGTAAAATAATAGTTGCCAAATTTAAAAAAAAAAAAAAAAAAAAAAAAAAAAAATTAGTTTTTGAGAAAATTGAAAAAGAACATTTTGGCGGGAAATTTAAAGAAGAAGAAATTAAACAACATACTAATTTTATATTTTTTTGTTAATTGCTATTAACTTATCTTTAAAGTGAGTCCAAAATCATAATTATCGGACAATTAGTTTTCTTTTTATTGCCATAAATACAACATCATAATTATCATTTTTCTCAAAATTTGACACCCTGTATTTTTAACAACAACAACAATAAAAAAAAATTAAGTATTCTTAAATTTTTTTTTTAATCAAGGCTATGCATTGAAAACATAAAAACCATAAAATTAAAACATGACTTACGGCTCCATATAGTGAATTTGTGAGTTCACGTATTTTTCACCATATATATATATATATATGTATATATATATTTTTATATATATATACATATATATATATATATATATATATATATATATATATATATATATATATATACATATATATATATATATATATATATATATATATGTATATATATATTTTTATATATATATACATATATATATATATATATATATATATATATATATATATATATATATATATATATATATATATATATATATATATATATACATATGTATATATGTATATATATCTTTTAATAAAAGTTGCTTCCGTACGAACGTTTGCTGTTTGCATAAAACACAATATGAAAATTAATTAAAATATCTCGTTTTTAAAAAATGGCGATGCACATACATGATGCACATGATACACACATATGTGTATTAAAATAAACAAGTTCCACCGCTTTCATAAAATATCAGAAAAACTGGAACTAAATTTGGAACTGTCACATTAAGTTCCATTTTGTTGGGTATTGTGAATTTCTGTCCTAAATTAGCAATCGTGAATTTTAACTTTGGACCGAACTATCAAAGTGACAATAAATTATGTTTACAACTTTACAAGCGATAATTTGAAAATTTTTCACATTTTATTATTAAATTTATCAAGCGAATAAAATTCGGATGCATTTAATAAATTTATTTTAATACGAGGCGAGTTCAATAGAACTGAGAAGTTTGAGAAATCTATGGAAATAAAGGTATTAAAATTTTTTTTTATTAGTCTATTTATTCTACCAACAAAAAGGAAATTTCATGCAAATCAATTGTTTCATTTAGTTTCTGTGAGTGATTTAAGACACACATGTTTTGAAAATTTAAAAATATGGAAAATATTGAACATCGTGCTGTGATTAAATTCCTTGTAAAGGAAAATAATGCTTCTAAGGATATCGAACGAAGAATGAAAAATGTTTACCGAGGATCAAGTCCATCTTATAAAACAATAACGAAGTGGGTCCGTCTTTTCAAACAAGGTAGAGAGTCGCTGGAAGATGACCCTCGCAGCGGAAGACCGGCAGAAGCTGTTACTCACGAAATGGTCATTTTAACCGAGAGTCTTATATTGGAAGACACACGGATCACCATTTCAAAATTAAGTATAATATTAAATATATCTATTGGCAGTGTTAACACAATTTTACACAATCATCTTAAGCTGTCAAAAGTTAATGCAAGATGGGTTCCCCGAATGTTGACTATGGACCAAAAAAAATATCGAGTGGATACTTCTAAGGTAATTTTAGAAATGAGTGAAGAGGATCCGGCTAAATTTGTAAACCAAATAGTCACCGGTGATGAAACATGGATTCATCACTATGATCCAGAGTCGAAACAGGAATCCATGCAATGGATAGCGCAGGAAAATCCACCACTGAAAAAGTTTAAGGATCAACCATCTACGGGTAAGACAATGGCAACAATTTTTTGGGATGCTGGTGGAATTTTGATGATTGACTACTTACCTCATAAGACAGCAATGACAGGGGCTTATTATGCAGGGCTTTTGAATAAATTGAAAAGTGCTATCAGGGTAAAAAGACGAGATCAAATCAAGCAAAAAATATTGCTTTTACATGACAATGCACCAGTTCATAAGGCGCATGTTGCACAACAAGCTTTACGAGATTGCAAGTTCATTGAAATACCACATCCACCTTACAGTCCAGATCTGGCCCCAAGTGAATATTTCCTTTTTACAAAATTGAAGAAAAAATTAAGGGGGTTAAGATTTTCAAATGACAGTGAGGTAATGTCCGCTGTAGAAGCCTATTTTGAAGAACAAGAGAAATCATTTTATTTTGATGGTTTGTTCAAATTAATTGACAGATGTAATAAGTGTATTAGCGTGGGTGGAGATTATATTGAAAAATAAAAATATTTGCCGATATTTCATATAGATTTACCGAACTGTCGAGATTTTTCGGGTTTTCAAACAATTCAAACAAAAAACATCAAATTTTCGATAACACGAAAGAAGGCTTAAAAAAATGATGTTTTTTTGTCTTTTTGTTAGTAAAGAGAGAAAGAAGGGTAATTACTGATAGAACGAGAGGGAAATGTATTATTATGACATCTTCCGTCGATTGTTTATGTTTATATTTATGAAACGATATATGCACACGTGTTGGTGTTAGTTAAAGTTCCAGAAAAAATTGATATTTTCAAAAAAACTTTAATAATTTTGATCAATTTTTACGATACGATTTAATTACACATTAATTTTATAAACAGTATTTGAAGAACAACAAGAGAAACACGAATGACTACAAACGATGTTTCGCTTTGTTTATGTTTATATACTCAAATTAACGCATAATATTGTGTTGCTGTTAGTTAAAGTGGAAGCAAAAATCCACGTTTCCATTTTAAAATGTACATCAAGAATTTTTGAATATTTTGACCCAAAAGGACATGAAAAGTGATGTACATCGAAACGCCGTCAAAATTGTTTGCAATTTTTTTAATGTACATCACTTTTGGTGGTACGAATAAATCAATTTCATTCGATAAAGAAATATGACGTACAAATCTTTATATTCATCTGCCGCCTAGGTGCCCCTAAACTATTAAACTTTTAAGAGAGCCGCTCACTTGTCTGATTCAATCACTTGTTTGATTTAATGCAAGCCCGATCCCCTGCAATATTTGTTTCATCTATTGGTCTAAGGAGTAAAATTGCTGTTTGTTGAGGAATTATTTTAACCATACATAATTTAATTGTTTTTATATATTTAAAATACACATTACTTTTTATGTATAAATTAAACTGCATTTTTATAATAAATACATTTTATAATAAAGTAATAAATAAACATAACATTTAATATTTTAAAACCTCTTGTCGTGAACTAAAATGTAATAGAGAAAAAATGTCGATTTTACGAACAAATATGATTGACAAACGTTATTCATATTACCAAATTTGATCGTCGATGTAATATAGACACGACAAACATAAATTTGCACTCTTTTTCCTCATTTCGTTAACATATTCTTGCAGTTAACTCGACGACCTAATAAATTTGAAGAGTCGAGACGAGTTAACTCTAAAAAGGTGATCTATAAATGGAGTCGAAAAACAACAACTAAAATATGAACGTTATTTTCTTTCGATTTTCTGCCGATAGGCGAATCATTATTACCACCATTTTCAGTTTTTTATTTGTGGCTTTTTTATTAACAATTAAAAACAACACAATTAAACTTGTTTCTTTCTGAAATAACTTTTTAAATCTATTTTATTTATATCGGTTATAACTCGATTTCAACTCAAGTTCGAATCGACTATGACATGGATTTGTAGCATATACACTAAATAAGATAACTAGGATTTAATCCAAAGATAACTACAACATGGCTCGACTCTGAGCATAAATGGACTGTAATCGTACGAGGGATAGGAGAACAAAGTGAGTTTATACATGAAATAGTCTAGAATTTATTTTTATATGGCTTGATTTGATCACCTTTCGCTAGAGTTTGAAAATATTTCTTCAGATGTCAGACACCTAGCGTTGAAAGGCGAATACAAACAGAATCGAGCAAATCGCGATCACCGAATATCGCAAATAGCTGTCTTTTCTTGAGCAAAACTTGATTCGAATTATTTTGAATTTATTTTTTCACAAGAAAACAATCTAGAATTATTTTTTAGGTTTGTACAATGTTTGTAGTATAAAGATGAACTCATGTGCTGTCAAATATTTACCTAGTTTAACTATAACCCAGCATGTAGATTAAACTATTAAAATTAAATAATTTGTGATAATAATATTATACAATAAAAAATGTAGATCTGTTGTCAGGTATTAAAACTAAAATTATAAACAACAATTTATTATGAAATTATATATGTAATCGCATAATTTAAATTATATTTGCAAAAATAAAAAACTTATTGAAACCACTCAAATTTATACAAAATTTGTTTTATTAAAATTTAAATTGATTGAAAACATTATAATAATACAAATTTTGTATAAATTTGAGTGGTCACTTAATCTTTTTTGCAAATGTAATTTATCGTATTTACAATGAAAATCGCCCGGCTCAAACATATAATAAACACATAATTTGTTTCGAATTATTTAATTCCCGAGTACTTATCCAATGCAGGCGACGATGGCTCCACAACATAGAGAATGACTTGGCTTCTTCAGATTCTCTAAGATAGTATGAAGACCAAGCCTAGAATCGAAACCGTTGGAGCCAGATTGTTGACTAAGTAAGGGGCCAGTAATGGCCTTTAGAAACTGTCATTATTTATCGAATGCAATTGTTGTACAAAATAAGTTGTAGATGCGTCAAGAAAACAGCTAATTAATCATGTTACATCAAAGTCCGATAAGAACACGTCCCGACTTGTGGACAACTGAAATAGACTAGAGTAAATTATGAGCTTGGAAAATGACAGTTACGATAAGGACCAACAATGTACAACACTGAAGAAAAAAAGAACCGAACAAGTTTTAATCATATTAAACTGTGGGTTAAAAGAAGCTAACAATTATATTTCGGTTTATTAGAACTTTTTAATGCAGATTGAACTAACTGTTGCCGATTTAGTTTTAGTAAGCAACTACATACATTATTTTTATATTATTCACTAAAACATAAAATTGAATGCAGGTTTGACAAATTCCTGATACATCTCGATTTGAGTAAGCAGTATCCATATTTCCCTCTATTTTAATTTTGTTATTATCTGATTATCAGAATTATTTTATATAATTAAATAAATAACATATAGGAACGAGCAAAGCTCTGATGAATAAGATGAAATTACAAATATTTAATAAATGTAATTGCCTAGTTCAAAAATAAACTTATTTAATGTAAAAATTGTGTAAGTTTTAATCAAATCTCTTTTGCAGACACTCACAAATTATTATACACAGAAACACATTCTCTTAAATTTTTAGATGGTTCTTTTATTATTTAAATTTATTTCTTCACTTATTAAAAAAACATTTAATCATCTGTTGATTCAACATTTTCTGTTTGTAGTGCCTTGAATGTTTGTACTGGGACATATGTGACAAGTGTGTACAATTTGTTGGGTGAATCCTCATCATCGTTACGTCTGCGAGCAAGACGTACACGTACACGAACTGGTACACTACGAATACCCTTTGACCAAATATGTTTGTTTAAACGGGTATCAATTCTAACATCTTTTGTTCCCATTTCCTTTTCGGCAAACTTTCTAATTTCCTTTATAGCCCGGGGTGCTCGCTTTTTAAATCCAATATTATATACCCTTTTGGATAAATGGATAGTACACTCACGTGTAACAACCTCATTAATTGCGGATTTATTACGTTTCTCTTGCTTTGCTTTAACCATTTTGGCTAGCGATAAACAGACTGAAATTAGAAAAAAACGAGAAATTAAAATTGTAAGCCACCATAACCTAAAATTTAAAAATATGAAACCACGGTATATTTACATACATCGAAACTAATGAAAATTAATCAATTTGTGGAAAATTTTTATTAAAATCGATGTACAAAAATTTTCCGAACAAATTGATTATTAATTAAGAATGATTTAATATATATTTTAATGGATGATTTAAGATTTTATTTTGAAAACATTTTTACGCACCTTCTTGTCACTTGAAATGTCTGAAAAAGAAATTTATTAAGTGACATCTGGTGGAAATTTGACAACAAATCGTTTGTAGCGCCATCTAATGATGAACATTTTATAAATAAATGAGCAATCAATATGGATTGATAAACGAAATCATGTTTTTGTTGTAAGCTAAGTATGTATGTAGTAAGTAGTTAGTACTAAGTTCGGTTTTGTGTCAAATCTTTATTTAATTTGATCAATTCGAAATAAGAACAAAATCGTTTCTATTTGCAAAATAGTATGCACTCAATTCAACGTGAAAAAACTAATGTTATATCATTGCATGAGAGATGTTGCTCTAAAGTCTCCAAATTTTTTTTTTTCATTTCCATAATTAGGAGTTCGATAACTTTTTCTAAAAGATTTTCACCAACATAACGAACAAAAAATTTTTTTTTCTCAAAATAAAATTCATACAAACTTGTATTTAAAAAGTAAAAAGTTTTCCATTGTGAGAGCTCTGTAAATGATTTTCAGTAGGTATTGTGAATTTGTGAATATGCAAAATAAACCGTAGTAAAGATAATAATCCGTCATAGAGATGAGAATCGTTTTGTTCGACGGTATACCAATCTAATTTTAATTATTATATTGATTGTGGTTAGTAAAAAGTGCAATACAGTTCCAAAATGTCTCCGTATAATTTGGAATTATGTTTGGTTGTTAAGTAGTAAATCAGTAAATCAGTCCCAATAAGGCCATATCCATATTTTGCTCCATTTTGTTGAATTTATTTGTTATTTAAATTCACCGCTAGAACCAATAAATTAAAAAATCTTAAATAAGACATGTTATCTTAAAACGCACAATAATAAACGATATAGTAGTATATAACCACTTTGGTAGTAAAAGTGGTATTGACTATTGACAGCCAATCTTAAATAGATAATGAAAAATTGAGCAAGTTTAACAAAACGGTCTAAATTTTGAGCGAAAACATCAGCGTCTAACTTCAACTCAATACTATGGTAAATTCGATATTATGTACGCTTCTTCAATGAAAATTATACCGGGTTTCCATCGTGATAGTATAATAGTATTATACTATGACGATGGA
The DNA here is from genome assembly GCA_951394425.1 of Tipula unca. NCBI lineage: Eukaryota > Metazoa > Arthropoda > Insecta > Diptera > Tipulidae > Tipula > Tipula unca. The sequence goes on from OX596380.1 coordinate 120,089,725, forward strand.
AACTCGAAGTTGGTAGTATAATACTTTATTATAATATTTCAGTATATGTACTATGTATCTATCAAAAATAAAATAGGTACATATCAAATTATATTTTTAACAATATGTTTCATGGCAGTGTACTTTTTTATTACAATTTCGATTCGTTCGAAGTTTTTTTTGTGGTATTTTGATATAACTATACGTTTTTGATTTAACTACATAGTTATTGTGATTTGAATATTGTAATGAAATTTGTATAAAACATTAAAATTTAAACAGACAAATTTCAATATTCAAACATAATTATACAGCTTACTTCACACTATATGATGGAAACCCGACTATGAATGATAGTATAATATAGTATAATACTATTATGCTATTGACGATGGAAACCCGGTATTAGATAATTTAATTAGATAACACCGGGAATTTTAATTCAAATCATATTCATATTTAATATTATTCAATTGTTCAATTTACAGATAGAAATAATAAAACTTAAATTAAAACTAATAAACTTATTTAGGAACTGCCGCTAGACTGCTAATTTTCGGCAACTGATTTTGGCTTTGGAATTCCGGCTGATTTCACTAGCGGTTTTGTACGAAACCACATAGGTTGTAAGAAATTTTGCTGAAAAAAATATTAATTTTGGTGAAAATTGATTTTATAACCAAAACTATATATATTTACCGGCAACTTTAATTGGAAAGGCATCGAATGGTTCATTTCAGATCCAAATGATATATTAGAAAGGAATGACATGCCGTCAGTTGAATGACTATCGGATGTTTGTTTATTTTGTAAAACCAATCGACTCGAAAGTGATTTTCGTACTGTATTTTCTTTAGCAGAAGTTTGTGATTCTGACGAAGCTAAAATTTCATCGTGGTCTACATCTCTCGCAACCAATTGTGAATTGTGTTGAAGTGAAATTCTTTTAATGTACTTTTCTCTTGCTGCCATTTGTGACCACGCTTTTCGACGAGATTCCGGCTTTTTATCTACTAATGTTACACCAACTTCTTGGTCTACCGGTTTATGAATTTCAAGGTCTTTAGTTTGACGTTTTACATCGAGTTTTTTAATCTCTATTTCTTTTTGTTGTAATAATACAGTCAGTTCTAATTTTCTTTTTTCGAGTGCCTCAATCCGTCGAGTTTTGTCCATAATCAATTTTTGCTCTTCAATGCGTTTATTAGTTCTTAATTTAATAGTTGCGTGTATTTCGTCCAGTTTATATTTGTAATGGTCAATTTGGAAACGTAAATTGTTCTTAGTTGCATCCCATTGTTCGTTTAACTTTTCTAATTGTAAGTCATCATCAGCTCGCTCGCTAGCAATTTTCTTTGTCACATTAGTCTTCATCAAATTTCCATTTTCAACTTCATTTTCCAAATTTATTTTCATTTTGGCTAGGCTCTCGCTAAGTAAATTATGAAGATTTTGATTCATTTCATTCAAATTTGCTGTATTTTGTTCAATACAACTTTGTAACTTATCGCGTTTTTCAATAAGTTTAGTATTCTTGTTACTCGCGAGCATAAATCCTTGTTCCATATTTTCCAATGAATTTCCCAGTTTTACTAATGTTTCCTCCAAGCCCGTTACATCTGCGAACATTTTTGTGTGTTTAGAATCCAAAACCTCTTTTTCTACCACATCGCATTTAATGATTGATTGGACATTGTGGATACTCTCGTTTAGGACTCGAACTAAAAATATATTTGATTTTACATAATTGGATTAATAAAAAACATTATTTATAAAATATTACGTCTATGTTCAGTTTCGGGAATATCCACATGTTGAATATCGTTAACAGTTTTGAATAAAACATTAATTTCGCTATTTCTCTGTTCAGTGGTAGTTTTAAATGCATCTAACTCTTCAATAACTGTCTGCAATTTCCTAAATGAATCAGTCACTTGAATCATGTCTCCGATTAACAATTTTTGGCTGGTATTTACGGTTATGGAAAAAATACAACTATTAACTGGATTTGAAACCACATACATTTAATAAAAAAATTAAGTTATACCTTTCCAACGCCATTTGTAATTTATATTCATTGCGTACATTATATTTTTCACATTTTCTATTTAATTCCATTAAATTTTCGTTTTCATTTGTTACAATATCACTAATTTTTTGTAATTCAACATTTTGCGCAGTTTGAATTTCACGGCATGATTTTTTAAACGATGCCGCTACTTTTGATCTGGATATAACCTCATCTATATTGAAACCGTATTGAGTAAAGCTAGACGTTAAATTATTTGGTTCCATTTTTATATGTGAGTGTATTGACACCAAATTAAAATAATTAATAATTTTATAATAAAATTGATTTATTATAATTTGTGAACTTTTCAGGTTATACAATTCAAATAATCTTATCACAAGTCTAACCGTCTATCAAAAACAGCAACTGTAACTGAACTGACGATTTTTTGCGGAAATACAGACATTTGAAATGGGTGGCCACATGCATCAATAGTTCAATGCCGCTATATTACAGGCCATGACACAAAATTTTGATGTAGCATGCGTATAGGGCGATTCGTTTCTTTGTTTATATATGAAACGATGAAATTGATTATGGGATTTTTCTATATGCAAATTTTGGAAGACTTTTATCTTCTATTTATATTGCAATTTTTATTTCCAATTTTCTACGAGATAAGTTATCTGAGTACAGTTTAAGATTATATTATATTCAAATTGATAAATTTTTAATTGATAATTTTTAGTCTTTGTAAAACTACTTTTTTTCTAAACAGTTTGTTTTCGTTTTTTGTTTTGTTTATAAAAAATCGTGTGCCGATCAGGTACGAATCATTTAAACAAACATTTTATTTCTTTTTATGTAATGGTATTATGACACTGGCTTTTTTTCCGACTTTTCTAGCGGCTAGAAAAGACAAACTGAGGGAGGAAAAAAACATGTATACAAAATATACACATGTGTGAGTGAGTACGACATTCTCTTTCTTGCTCAAATTTATCAATTAGAATATAAAATAATCTCAAACTGTACTCAAGCTGCCTGCACGAAATTGTTCTGCGGGACATTTGGCCCGCGGGCAACGTAACAAAGTTAAATTTAAAAAAAAAAATTGAAATTGTACTGGTATAATACCAACAAAACAAAAAAATTTATATTTCAACTCTTTTTGTAGATCAATAGATGTTTTAGCTCTTAATGGAAATATAAGGTAGATTAACTTCAAAAAATAAGCCACAAATAGAGCTAAAAAATAAATTTTTTTTTTGATTCGTTGGTATAACACTGTAGTACAATTTCAAAAGATAAAAAAAATTAACTTTGTTATGTTGGCCCGCGGGCCAAATGTCCCGAACAATTTCGTGGAGGAGCCTTCAGAGAACTTATCTCGTAGAAAAATGGAAATAAAAGTTACAATATAAATAGAAGATAAAAGTCTTCCAAAATTTGCATATAGAAAAACCCTATATAAAAAATCATCGTTTCATAAAAAAGAAAAAAAAGAACCGCCCTATACGCATACTACATCAAAATTTTGTGTCATAGCTTATAATAAAGTGGCATTGGACTATTGTTGCATGTGGCCACCCATTTCAAATCGATAGTCAGTACCAGTTGCTGTTATTACGTTTAGACTTCCCAAGAATAACGAAATCCGACTTTTTTCGCATTTTTCGGACAAATTGATGAATTCCTCTCCGACTTTTTTCATCAAATATGTCCGACTTATTGTAAGATTTACTGTGAACGTTGTCACAAATAGTCACAATGATGAAAAAAAGATAGGTTATGTTTTCAACAAAATGTGGGCGGAGCCTTTATTATAGATTTTAGCGGCAGAAATATAAAATTTGAAAATGTAAATAAAAACATTTTTTAATAATTATATTTAATTATTCAATATGAAAAATTAATAATAAAAAAATATTTCTCTTCTTAAATTTAATTAATTCTTAGTAGATTTAATTATAATCACGGGATTATTAGTTCATAGCCATTTGACGTCGAATTAAGTTGATTGTGATGTAAGATGAGGAAGCTTTCTTTGTAACTCCTAGCTTCATTCGCCTTTGTCTGATCCGTTCCGACATGTCTGAATTTTAAGATACCTATATTTTTAAAAATAATTTAATATCAATATAAATAAAAAAATTTGTTGAGGTAAAGCAATGGCACATAAATTTGGTTCATCTCAACAGCTGAAAAATTATAACTGAATCGGCTGATCGGCGATTCCAGCGGTAATGTTATATGGGTCATCTCTTCGGTTGCCTTGTGGATTTTTCGTGGGCACACCAACACCAGAGAACGAGTACGTCAGAATTCTGAAACGAAACATGACCGCAGCGAACGAGCACAGCACACCGTACCACACCACATAGTATTTCGAGCATACACCGCTCCATCAGAACTAAATAAGGTACATCAGCAGTACAACAATGTCCATCAGCAGAATAACAAGCTCAAGCACCAGAACAGTTACCAAACCCACAAAAATTGCCCAGAGGCACAAAATTTGGCCGTTCTATCGTCATATCCGAACGATTCAGAAGATGACTTTGCTCTGTTGGGAAAGTGTACTGACATCTGTCCTACATACCTTTACCTAGTGTACTGACATCTGTCCTACATACCTTTAACATTGATTGTTCAACCTTAACGAAAACTTCCTATTTTGACTGCCAAATAATTGCCATTCTCCCGCTAAAAAATATGTATATAGTTCGATATTCGATGCCGAGTAGACTGCAAACACTGATTACTTTTAAGAAATTAATAAATAAATGTAAATAGTTAAGATTGATAAATGAGAAGTTTTAATATTAGTACTGCAAACTAATCATCTATCTTCTTTTAATTAAATTAATTGAAAAGTACTTTCTCCATATACATAACTTTCTACCTAAATTTATTCGTATAAAATTACATCATTTATAAGGCGTTATGAACTGTGTCTACCAAAACATGCATCGATTCAATAGGTGTTTGTGGAGTGATTCCGTGTCCAAGATTTGCAATGTAACGAGACTTTCCGAATTTAAGAACCATTCTGGTTGTCAATTCCCGGATTTCATCCGGAGTTTTATACAAGTCTTGAGGATCTAGATTGCCTTGTAAGGTTACATTAGGCCCTACTTGTTTCCTAGCTTCTTCCGGATCAACAGTCCAATCAAGTCCTATTACATCAAATCCTAGTTCCGCTTGTTCGGCTAAACTATGTCCAGCTCCTTTAGCAAATAGTATCATTGGAACTGGTTCAATATTCTGAGATTTTATTCTTTCGAGCAATTTATCGCGAACCTGTTTTATGAATGGCAAGGCAATGGTTAAGAATTGTTCTTTACTTAGATGTTCAGCACTTGATTCAAATAATTGTAAGAGTTGAGCTCCGGCTTTAATTTGCATCTCGTAATAATCAACAATCGTATCAGTTAAAATTTGGAGTAGATTTTTGGTTGCTTCCGGATGACACGTCAACCAACCTTTAGATTTTGTCATTGTTTTACTTCCACCACCTTCGATCATGTAACCCATGAGAGTCCACTAAAAATATAATGATTTACAAATTTGTATTATGCAATTGGATAAATTTACTTACAGGTGCACCAGAAAAACCAATCAAAGGAACTTTACCCTCTAATGTGTGGCGCATTAGAGTAATTGCATCACCAACATAAGTCAAACGTGACACAGCATTTTCTACAGTCAGTTTTGCTAAATCTTCTGGTTCATTCAAGGGTTCAGGAAACACAGGTCCACGTCCAGGACACATTTCAACTGTCATACCAAGAGCTTGAGGAATCACCAAAATATCCGAGAATATAATAGAAGCATCTAAATCAAACCGCCGTAAAGGCTGCATTGTCACCTCCACCGCTAAATCCGGTGTTCTACACACAGTGAAAAAATCATGTTTTTTACGTACTTCTTGAAACTCGGGTAGATATCGACCCGCTTGCCTCATCACCCATACAGGCACACGAGAAACTTCCTCGCCGCGGGCTGCACGTAGTATCAAATCATTTTTTAATATTGGAAATTCCTACAATCATAAAATTTATTTATATTTATAAAATAAATCAGCATACATAAATATTATTTAATTTAAAACAAATATTTTTCATTTCACACACAAAAAATTGACTTACATTTGAAAAGTAAGGTTATGACATAATAAAAAATTGGAATTGGATAAAACAAAAATATGTATTTGAAAATGATAAATGCTTAATTAAATAATAATATATGTATATAATTAAAAAACAATTGTTCGAACCTTTTCTGTATTAGCCATTATATATTTTATAAAATAAATAAAAATAATTATTTTCTGTTTTATACAACACATACACAATACACGAAGCAAAACAATGACAACACAAAAATGTTATTGTTAGTGCTGGATAGAAATGTCAGAAATACATTTACATATGGATGTAATTTGGTTTGAATCTGAGCTTAAGTAGAGCAAAATATATTTGCAGCGGCACAGATAGTAATTTACGTTATTTAGACAATTTTATGTTTTTAAATGTTGGTGATAAGAACCGGTATTGTTGCATTATCAATTTAATTGTCGAGGAAATAGGTATTTTTTAGCATTTTATTAGCTGTTAGACTGTGGTATGAATAACAATAAAAGTCCAGTCTACATTTGACTAAACTATAGTTAGTTAGAAATTTTAATAAACGATAGATATACCCAGCAAATTTTTGTTGTCTAACTATAGAAAATACATATAAGGAATTACTAATATGTAATAAAAATGCCATTGGCAATATGTCTTGTGGTTGGCTTGTGTGTGTTTCAATCACAACATTCCTTTATACATATAACTGTTCAAATCAAAATTATCCAGCAAACATTTTTTGCAAGGCACGTACAAGACGATTAACATAACTTTTCTCCAGACGATTCAGACCTAATAAAGGCATTTAAAAAGCCTGACAAAAATGTCATTTCCCATAAATTTATAATTGCAGTTATTACTATATATTTTTAAATATTCATACCTTTTTTTTTTGAATTTAATTGAGTTCTTTTGAGTTATCACACTGGGAAGATTTGTTTAAAATTAAGTTTTAAATAGCCGATTTCCTGTAACGACCAACAACACCGTATATTTATGCCGAGTTTATACGTTTCTATCTTGCTGTAAAATGTTCACCGACCATGTATAAGCCAATCAAAACAAGCCATTTCGTAAACAAATTTCCCCTTCCAAATTAAAATAATTTCAAATCGATGCAAAATGTGCAGCAGGCTGGCAACTGCTACAAATTAAAAATTAGCTCAAATTTTCACTCATTATGTCAATTTCACCGTAAGGCTCTTTATATTTTATATAAATTTTACACTACAAAAATTTAGTCAAAAATTCAAAGTAGCTTGATTTTAAATATAAAAATCACCATAGTATTGCAATTATATAATTGTTAAACTAACTTGATCGTACTGCATTGTTTAAATTTAAATGATGATAGATCATTAGTTATCAAAGGAAATTCTCATGATGTATCTATATATCAATTATTAGCCATAGTTTATTGGGTGGGTGTTCAGCTTTGTTAAGAGAATTTCAAAATTGTCATAATAATTATATCTATAGACGAATAGGTTTCCCGTAACATATTCTAGTATCCATTCTGAGCCTGTTTGCCTAATCTCGAATATACCTGGATGGATTTTGATAATACATTGTTTCAATCCAAATTTTTTACTGTTCTTCGGAAGGATAATTAGTCCGCGAAACTTAATAATCTTGTATAGCAAAATTGTTAAAAATTTAATACATCAAAATGCTTGCAGTATCACTACTTCTTAAATTAATTCGCATGATTGCGAATAATTGCAATGTCTTGAAAATGGGCTTAGGGTATATGATAATTCCAATGGCGCATTTATTTTATCACTCAAGCTGTAATTGGCAATGGATACATTTATTCTACAGCTCAATTAGTAATGTTACAGATGTCAAAATACAGCAATGCTGAAATAGGCAAACTAAAAGAAGGTCAAGTTTCTACCGTTGGTACAACTGTTGTTTTCAATTGGTATATGTATTGCTATTTATCTGTGAAATAAACTCAGCTAATTGCCTATCTGAAATCACCGGAAAATCCAACTGCAACACCTTAATCGTAGCTTTGTTCGCTATGCTCGTTCACACGACTCTAATTCCAACAGATGCAATAAATTTGCACGAAATTTAAGAAAATCAATGTTATCTCAAAGAGTCCACAGGTTTTCGATGCATCGAAAAATTTTGGGCTATAGTGGAAAGAGCTGAAGTGTAAAAGTCACACCTGCAGTTATGTCAGAAGCAGGGAGCATCAAACAACATGTGCGTGATTTTATCCGTAATAACAAAATCTATAGATGTGATTTGTGCAAAACTTAAAAAATCTCAAAAAGTTCAATTTAGTCGTATGGAAATTTTATTGTCATTCGAAAGAACATATTTTGTCATTTATATTTTAAAGATTAATTCTTTCAAATGATGGCCGCAACTGCGATGGTCCTTTCTCAAAGCCCATTAATAGCTGGTTAATTCACATATACTTTGGACTTTGCGTAGCCCTAAAGAAAAGAGTCTAGATGTATCACACGATCTCAATAGCCAATTCAACGATCCGAATCGTGAAATTAATTGCTCGCCAACATGATTTTTCAATAACATTGCTTCGCGCGCTATATGGCAAATACCGACGACTTATTGGAACCTAATGTCGTACGTTGAGGTCGGGCTTCAATTTCAGGCAGCAAATATTCCGTTATCATGGCGCAATAACGAGCACTATTCACAGGTATGTTCCAGCCGTCTTCTTATTTGAAGATATATTTCACAGGCGCATAAACCATAGCAAACCGTCTATTTAGTCGCGTATCATCCAAAACTGTAAACTGGGATTCATACTTTTCGATGGTATTCCAAATAGTGGTCTCGACAGGTCGATTATGTCAATCGTAACTTGGTCTACGCGCATGAAACACATTCTTCACAGAACGCTGATTTTCGTAATAAAGCTGAACAATTTGTAGACGCTATGTCGGGCACAGTCTTTCCATGATGAAATGGCAAACGCACTACTGAATAAATAAAAACATGATGACAGTTTCATACTATTCATGCGTCATTTGTCAAAAAGAAACAAATGAAAAAATCTCCTCTAGATGAACGCTTTTACAAAATACTCTCGCAAACTAGCGCATTCGATTTCAAATCGCTAAAATATCGTAGGTTGTTGACATTATTTTAAATGTCGACGTTGAAGAAAAACACTGCCAAGTAATCGACGTTATATTTTACGTTTCGACAACCGTGTAGATTATATGGCATAAGCTACCACGCCCATCCTTGGCGGTAATCCCAGTTGAGATCAGTAATGCTAGAAAGCAATAAAAAGTTACTGAGACCATCGCTTTCTAACAGACCGCTTAACTCGCAAGTCATCGCCACAGACAGAGCCACAGACATAGTGAAAAAGCTTTCTCAAATAATAACACCATGTGCTGCTGGGATGAACAGTACTTAAAATTATATCTAAAGTGGTTCAAATTTTGATTTGAAGTGGAAACCCGCAGCCACCGGTTAGTCTTATCGTCTACTAAAGAACCTACTAAATATGTGATGACTTTAATACTGGGTGTACGCGACTGACGGTATTATATTGAAGAGGATGAAAGAGCATAAAGAACTGAGTAAAAATACTACTACGGACTTTCGAAATTAGGTACCGTTAAAACGTTATAAAACGTTAACGTTGAAAAGCTCGTTTCGATTTTTTACCAATCTTTTAAAACCTAAAAATGGTATTAATTCTATTTTGGCTACAATACAATGGCTTAATAAATATTGGCACATTTTAATAAATGTTTAGTTGGTATTTGATTTGAACGAAAAACTAATAATTTCAAACAGAAAATAATGGAAAAAATGTCAAAAAGTCATGTTCACTGTTGTATTTTTTGAAAACGAGGCTGTTGAGGATTTTATTTACCAAACAGTAGAAAACTGTTTTTCATATAGCTTTCGTGGATTTCAAGATATTTTGAATTTTTGAAGAGCTTCATTTAAAATCATACATGTAACTAAAATATCGTTCTACCCCTTGACTACGAATTAATATTATTACTTTTCAAAGTTAACAATGTTTGAAATTCATGAGAGCTACGAAAAAAGTTTTTAAGATATCGGTAAAAAAGTATTTAATTTTTAAGATATCGGTACATCTGAAACGAGATTTTCTATTTTTACCGGATTAAAACGTCTTAACGGTAACTAATTTGGAGAATCCGTTGTACTATTTTTTACTTCGGTTTTTAAGCTCTTTTACCGCTTTCAATATAATACATTAATCGCGGCCACCCTGAATTTATATCCCATCTCATGATTCCATAGAAAATGCGTGATCAAAGTCCTTATTTACTTATGTAAAAATTACTTCTAAAAATTAATTTGAATTAATTCAAAACTACTATATTTTTGTAAAAATGTAATTAGTTAATTAAAATCTAAATGATGTTTCAAATATTAGCTCATAAGCTACCTAAAATACTAAATATACGAGTAAGATTTATAAATAAAATATATAAATAAAAACCGACTAGGTTGTATTAGAGGCACGAATAGAGAACGTAGGGGTACACGGTACGTGTTATAATAAACAGCAAACCAATAAATCAAAATTGCTTCTCTCTCACACTACAAATGAATATACAAATTTTTAAGAAAATAAAAAACTATTCAACCATTTCATGCATTATTTTGAAATTCGGGGGGATGGTTAGTCTGGGTAAAAAAAAAAAATAATTTGAGTAAAAACTCGGTGGGGTCAAAATATGCGGTTGACTAAAACTAAATGCAGAAAGTTTAGCCAAACTTTTCATAAACTAACTATAGAGTAATAGACAGATGATTTTCATAATAAAATAATAATTGGCATAGGGGGGAATAGAACAAAGTACCAAGTATCTGTTCCTATTACCTAACACGCCCACTCCTTTTTATTAACAAATTTACCTATAAATTCGGTAACAAAATTTTAAATTATTTATTATAATCGCATAGTGTGTTGATAATAAATAGAGCTCCTAAATATAAAATTTATAAAAGGAAAATAAATAGTGCAAAGTGTACAATTTATATAGTAAATAGCAGTGAAATTTATTTTAAAAGTGAAAGTGCAAAATAGACACCAAATGTTGCAATCCGTTTGGTAAACTGAAACACAACAAACGTAGTAAAATCAATTTTAAATTAATCGGAAAATAACACGAAATATTATTGATATGGCAGCGGGTTTAAATATTACCTTGGTGCCAAATACCAAGCAAAATTAAAATAATTGAAATTAAGCAAAGATCTGCCGAAAGAATAGAAAGATCAGAAATTGTTGACATGGTTAATGTCGGCGCTGCGCAAACAACACAGTTGTCACCTCAAGTATCATCCTCACCATCGTCAATATCAGTAACATCAACAACATCATTTGATTTTTTGAAAAAAAAAAAATGAATTTTATAAATGAATTAAATAAAATTCTTCTACTAATTGGAGTTACACCGTTTATCATCCACAAAATTAAGAAGTCACAGTCTTACTGCCGCAGTGTGTTACGGATCTATACGACGACTTGCACGTGTATTTTATTATAATCATTTAGGTAGTCTACAGTTGGTTTGGGATACCCATACCCCAATATCATCATCCCATAAAAAGAAATCAATTAATTTAACATGTTTATTTCTTTAACTAATAACATATTAAATAGTATAGATAACAAAAAAAAACTTTTTTTTTGTTATTTGCACTCTATATATATATATACATATATATATATATATATATATATATATATATATATATATATATATATATATATATATATATATATATGTATATATATATATATTTATATATATATATATATATATATATATATATATCTATATATATATATATATCTATATATATATATATATATATATATATATATATATATATATATATATATATATATATATATATATATATATGTATATATATATATATTTATATATATATATATATATATATATATATATATATATATATATATATAAGTATATATATATTTATATATATATATATATATATATATATATATATATATATAAATATATATATATATATATATATATATATATATATATATATATATATATATATATATATATATTTATATATATATATATATATATATATATATATATATATATATATATATATATATATATATATATATAAATATATATATATACATATATATATATATATGTATATATATATATATATATATATATATATATATATATATATATATATATATATATATATATATATATATATATATATATATATATATATATATATATATATATATATATATATATATATATATATATATATAGTTTTGAATTAATTCAAATTAATTTTTAGAAGTAATTTTTACATAAGTAAATAAGGACTTTGATCACGCATTTTCTATGGAATCATGAGATGGGATATAAATTCAGGGTGGCCGCGATTGAATGTATTATATTGAAAGCGGTAAAAGAGCTTAAAAACCGAAGTAAAAAATAGTACAACGGATTCTCCAAATTAGTTACCGTTAAGACGTTTTAATCCGGTAAAAATAGCAAATCTCGTTTCAGATGTACCGATATCTTAAAAATTAAATACTTTTTTACCGTTATCTTAAAAACTTTTTTCGTAGCTCTCATGAATTTCAAACATTGTTAACTTTGAAAAGTAATAATATTAATTCGTAGTCAAGGGGTAGAACGATATTTTAGTTACATGTATGATTTTAAATGAAGCTCTTCAAAAATTCAAAATATGTATCTTGAAATCCACGAAAGCTATATGAAAAACAGTTTTCTACTGTTTGGTAAATAAAATCCTCAACAGCCTCGTTTTCAAAAAATACAACAGTGAACATGACTTTTTGACATTTTTTCCATTATTTTCTGTTTGAAATTATTAGTTTTTCGTTCAAATCAAATACCAACTAAACATTTATTAAAATGTGCCAATATTTATTAAGCCATTGTATTGTAGCCAAAATAGAATTAATACCATTTTTAGGTTTTAAAAGATTGGTAAAAAATCGAAACGAGCTTTTTAACGTTAACGTTTTATAACGTTTTAACGGTACCTAATTTCGAAAGTCCGTAGTAGTATTTTTACTTAGTTCTTTATGCTCTTTCATCCTCTTCAATATAATACCGTCAGTCGCGTACACCCAGTATTAAAGTCATCACATATTTAGTAGGTTCTTTAGTAGACGATAAGACTAACCGGTGGCTGCGGGTTTCCACTTCAAATCAAAATTTGAACCACTTTAGATATAATTTTAAGTACTGTTCATCCCAGCAGCACATGGTGTTATTATTTGAGAAAGCTTTTTCACTATGTCTGTGGCTCTGTCAGCGATGACTTGCGAGTTAAGCGGTCTGTTAGAAAGCGATGGTCTCAGTAACTTTTTATCGCTTTCTAGCATTACTGATCTCAACTGGGATTACCGCCAAGGATGGGCGTGGTAGCTTATGCCATGTAATCTACACGGTTGTCGAAACGTAAAATATAACGTCGATTACTTGGCAGTGTTTTTCTTCAACGTCGACATTTAAAATAATGTCAACAACCTACGATATTTTAGCGATTTGAAATCGAATGCGCTAGTTTGCGAGAGTATTTTGTAAAAGCGTTCATCTAGAGGAGATTTTTTCATTTGTTTCTTTTTGACAAATGACGCATGAATAGTATGAAACTGTCATCATGTTTTTATTTATTCAGTAGTGCGTTTGCCATTTCATCATGGAAAGACTGTGCCCGACATAGCGTCTACAAATTGTTCAGCTTTATTACGAAAATCAGCGTTCTGTGAAGAATGTGTTTCATGCGCGTAGACCAAGTTACGATTGACATAATCGACCTGTCGAGACCACTATTTGGAATACCATCGAAAAGTATGAATCCCAGTTTACAGTTTTGGATGATACGCGACTAAATAGACGGTTTGCTATGGTTTATGCGCCTGTGAAATATATCTTCAAATAAGAAGACGGCAGGAACATACCTGTGAATAGTGACCTCAACGTACGACATTAGGTTCCAATAAGTCGTCGGTATTTGCCATATAGCGCGCGAAGCAATGTTATTGAAAAATCATGTTGGCGAGCAATTATATATATATATATATATATATATATATATATATATATATATATATATATATATATATATATATATATATATATATATATATATATATATATATATATATATATATATATATATATATATATATATATATATACCGGGTGTTTCTTTTAAACTGAGACGATCAAATATCTCGAAAAATAGCCACTCTACGGAAAAAATGCCCATAATCAATATTTAATCATACCGCGAGGGAAATACATTAGTGCAAAAAAAATAGTCCCCCACCCCCGCTTTGTAGGTGGGGCGGGGGTAAATTTTAAACTAAGATAGGAAGCCATATTTTTTATTGCAGATACGGATTCTACGACTAAAAGTACGTATGATTTGAATGAAATATTTTGTTCGGTTCATGATAGATGGCGTTGTAATCGACGAAATTCAATTTTTTCAATTTCTCCTTCTTAGAACACACGCATTCGATTCTGCAATACGTTTGAAATAAAAAACATCACGTTTTCATTGGAAATACTCGAAATTCGTCATCAAAACAATTTGTTCAGTTTTGTAAATCTAAAATAAGTGTTCAAAATGATGGCCTGCGACTTCAATGCACTTATTAATCCGCATTTCAAATGATTGTACACAACTGAGAAGTGTGTCTGATTGAATTTCAGCACACGCATTTCTGATTCGCTCAATCATGTTCTCACGTGTTGTTGGTTTTTGTGTATAAACTTTGTTTTTGAGGTAGCCCCACAAAAAAAAATCTGGCGCAGTAAGATCTGGTGATCTGGCGGGTCAATTTATCGGACTAGCTCTACCGATCCAGCGACCATTGAAATCACGATCAAGTATTTCACGTGCCATCAACGAATAGTGTACAGGACAACCATCATGTTGAAACCACATGTTCCGTCTCACTTCTAAGCTCAAATTTTCAAGTAATATTGGCAGTTCATTTTCCAAAATGTTTCGGTACATTTGACCATTCAAGTTGCCTTCATTAATGTGGGGGCCTATGAGTTTGTTGCCAATTATTCCACACCACACGTTGACAGTCCAAGGACGCTGATGTTCAACTTGACGAAGCCAGTGCGGATTTGTAACACTCCAATAATGCATGTTGTGTCGATTAACCGTTCCATGGTTTGTGAAAGACGATTCGTCGGAGAACATTACGCAACGAAAAAAATTGGGGGTTTGTTGTATTTGTTCACGTGCCCATTGACAAATAGTTACCCGATTTTGGAAATCAACGCCATGAAGATCTTGGTGTAAAGACACATGATATGGATGATACTTGTGCCGTTTTAAAATTCTCCAAACACTGGTGAGGGGCAATCCGGAATCGCGAACTATTTCTCGTGTACTAATATGATGATTATGAGCCACTGCTGCCAATACAGCAATTTCATTATTTTCTCCAGTGACTGTTGGGTCCTCTTTTTCGATTGAACATTTCCATCAGTAATAAATTGTTTGATAGTACGGCCAAATGAAGCACGTGAACGAATCCTATCCGGAAAACGTTGAGCGTAAATAGCAACAGCATTTTCAAGATTTCTGCCAGCTTCTCCATAAACCAGAACCATTTCAATTTTCTCTGTCACAGTTAAACGCTCCATTCTAAAGTATTTTGTCGTTTATTTTGCAATTACGAAAAACATAAAGATAAGAAATAACACAAACGTTAAATGTGATTTACAAAACTGAATAAATTGTTTTGATGACGAATTTCGAGTATTTCCAATGAAAACGTGATGTTTTTTATTTCAAACGTATTGCAGAATCGAATGCGTGTGTTCTAAGAAGGAGAAATTGAAAAAATTGAATTTCGTCGATTACAACGCCATCTATCATGAACCGAACAAAATATTTCATTCAAATCATACGTACTTTTGGTCGTAGAATCCGTATCTGCAATAAAACATATGGCTTCCTATCTTAGTTTAAAAGTTACACCCGCCCCACCTACAAAGCGGGGGTGGGGCACTATTTTTTTTGCACTAATATATATATATATATATATATATACGTATATATATATATATATATATATATATATATATATATATATATATATATATATATATATATATATATATTATATATATATATATATATATATATATATATATATATATATATATATATATATATATATATATATATATATATATATATATATATATATATATATATATATATATATATATATATATATAACAGTTTTGAAATCTCCTTGAATCATCCCACTGCATCTTAGATTGAAACAACTAGTGGAAATGAGATGATAAAATGAGTTTCATCAGGAGATGATAAAATGAGTTTCAACAGAAGCTATTTAATTTCCTAATTGAACGATTTACCACCATACAGAAAATATTATTTTTTTCCGATGGAGCTGGCGGGCAGTACAAAAACAGAAGAACTTCTACCAACTGTATCAATAGAAGGCAAGCCATGGTTTTGATATTGAATTGCACTTCTTTGCAACATCTCATGGAAAAGGTCCTTGCGACAGACTTGGGGGTGCCTTCAAACGAAATGCCACGAAAGCCAGCCTGATCAAATAACGACAGCACAACAACTTTTTGATTGGGCTACAAAAAATGAATCAAATGTTACTTTTTAAATAATTTGTAAATAAATTAACTTTATTGAATGTATAAGTAAGAACCAAAACATGAATTTCGTAGTTTAGAATTAATAATTGTACTGAAATGTTAAATTCCACCCTAACTTATTATGATGTTTTGTTCTATAAAACTCGAACTCGTTGAGTCTCCATCGTGTAAGATGGCTCATTGGAAAGGTATTTTCAAGTGCTTTACGATAAAAATAAATAAAAATAAAATGGGGAATAGTTCGATTTTTCAGCAAAAGACTATTTAAAACTAAAATTTAACGGATATATTTGACATTAACACCAAAGATTAAAACGCTTACTTGAAAGTACGTAAAATTGTATTCCGCGTATTTTGACCCCACAGAGTTTTTACTCAAATTATATTTCTTTATAATCTAGACGTACAATCTCCCAGAATTTCAAAATAATTGGACACCTTGCCTCCGAATGAGTGTCTGATTTCGCGAGGAATGGCTAATTAAATACTATTTTAGATGATCCCATTTAAATCCAACATATCTAATTTAATCAGAAACGGTCATGAAATGGCCTAGTTCCCACCCCAATACTTACAAACAAGAGAAGCATATTTTTATACTCTTTTTGATACATATTTGTACTCGTTATAGTTAATTATAGACGCATACGCAATATTTGTATTTTTGTTGTCTCATACAAATTTTTTATGCCATATAGCTAATTGATAAATTCAAGCCAATAATTTTTCCAAATCGAATGTTAGCCTTAAAACTTTAAATATTTTCAGTTGAGTTTAATTAAGGAAACATTGCGACAGTATAGTAATCGATATATTCACCATCAATAATCACAGTTTCAAGAGCATATAGTGGCGTGTTAATCAAATACTAAATGATTTATAATAACAAAAAAATCGGAAAACAAATGTAGTATCCTTACCCAACACTTCCAAACTATACCAAATAAAAATGCTTTTATTCTATCTTATTTATGTTTCTTGAAAAAATAAAGATGAAAAATAATTTAATATGAAAAAAATTGAACATAAATTTTTCATTTGTACAGATATGATTCTTTTCATTTTTTTGAAGGCATTTTTTTTATATCCGTATACATATATTCGTATAATATACGGGGAATATATACGAATATCGTAATATACAATTTAAGATATAGTTTTGTCAACCTCTCAACCTCTTAACGATCAGAAACAATGAAGATAAAACAATGAAATGAATTTTATTGTATATTGTATATAAGTGTAGTTTTGTATAGTTTTTCTGCTGTTAAAACATAAAAAGTCTACGCTAGTATATAAATCAAAACGAGTAGCTATAGAAAAAAACAAGCTAAAAAGCTACAATTTTAAGTTTAAGATCAAAAATTAAATTACATATAGAGAATTTATATATATATATATATATATATATATATATATATATATATATATATATATATATATATATATATATTGTGTAATGTTACTTGGTTATACGTATATGTATACATACTATAGTTTTTATCTGCATTTCCTATAATATCGTATCATAGTTATCATAAGCATCATGCTGATAATATTATTATTATAAATGTAGATACTTGGTTTTGTTCTTTTTATTTTTACAGTTATAAATTCGGATTTTTTTTTTTTTGGAAAACTATCAAAATTTAAGTTTTTGATGATTGGATACTGGAATTGCTGCATATATGATTGATTATGGTACATAGGAATGAGAAGCCCGTTTCTATTGGGGATAATGATCCATTTAACTCTTCCCCAAACTATCCAATATTTTATTAATTAACTGTTTTCAACACCCATAATATTAAATTTATAATCATGCAAACATCAACAACGTCAACTGATGAGAGCAACACCTAATCGTTATCGTAAGTATAAAGTTAAACTAAAATCTGTTTGTAACCATATATTTCAATTTTGCTTGTTAATGCATTACTGCTATTTAAGGCTAACCCATTATTAGGGATTGACTGCGTTATTGAAAACTGAACAAGAAAGCAATTCTCCTCAAAAACTAGTCCGGACTTTGTACAAATGTTGTTACTGAAAATCGTTTGCACGCTACATTATAATTAATTATTTCTAATTAATTCATGTTAATATTTAATACACCGGTCCTTAGACCCAATTTTTCTTACAACCTTTCATCGTCTCTTTTACATGCTTATCGGATAGAAACTGGACATTGTATCTGTTACATCTGTTAATATATTTAGCTGATATATTAATAAATTGATGTTCATTCTAATATTCTTCGTGTTAAAACACAATAAAATGTTCTAAGCGCCTGTAACATCTCAGCTTGTACTTTAATTGTAAAATTAAATTCGCTTCGATTTATGAATTTACTTAATATATTACCACGGGTGGGGAATAGATTAAGTAAGCGAGAGTAAACACGTTGTTAAGGTTGAATTTATTATAATTTTATTATTTCATTTTTCCAGTATACTCGTATATACAAAATTTTATATACTAATTACACTAACAACAAATAAATTGCAATTCAGTAATTTTAGTAGTAAAAAATTACACTAAGATAGAATTGCCGAATTGCATTTATATTGTTGTTGTTGTTGTTGTATACACATATATGATGAATTAAATCATATTTCGTCAACATATGTGTCTATGAAATATAATAAAATTGTGTATTTTACCCTGTGGCCATTGTGGGATATTTTGTTGCACTGTTGATGTCAACAGACAATCGTACAAACAAATTTGCAATTTATCAATTATCTTACACTCGGATCGGACCATGTAAAAGAGATGTGATAGGTTGTAAGACAAATTTGACGAATTAGTAAAATAATACGCTAATACAGCGTATTCATATATGTCTTCTATATATAGAGCTAAATATTCATATCGCTTGTGCTCCAGTGTTTAGTGGTCGTGGCCTGATGAGGACGGCTTTTTTTTTATGCTTATCGGCTCGAAACTGGTCATTTATCTGTTACAACCTTTCAGAATAATATATTTTGTAAGAATTATAACACAAGCTCATATACTTTTTATTACACCTCATTTAACAGAAACGTATAGATGTAAATGTTGTTGCGACCCTTTGTGGTGTCAGCCGACTCAACGTTAGTGGTGAATAATTAAAATACCCGGTGAACGTGGAGGTAGTGTAATTTAGGCCGTTGCATTTCAATAACTAGATATACTTTTCAGTATAAATCTCGTCAAACTACAAAAATTCGCGAGAACGCAATTTCTCAAAAATGCTTAAACAGTCTTTGGACGAATGAATAAAAGAAAGAATAATTAAATGATTAAATTAATAAACAAATAAATTAATAATGCACACACTAAACGACGGAATGAATAAACAATGATTATGACAGGATCTTAACCAGAGTGGGCAACATTTTATCAATCACATTGAAGATTACATAAATAACATCCAAAGTTGCTTTAC
Organism: Tipula unca; assembly: GCA_951394425.1. Classification (NCBI taxonomy): domain Eukaryota; kingdom Metazoa; phylum Arthropoda; class Insecta; order Diptera; family Tipulidae; genus Tipula; species Tipula unca. The sequence goes on from OX596380.1 coordinate 120,109,984, forward strand.
TCTGATTGTAGTATCAACTAATATGTGTAGATAGAAGAGTATTCAAAACGATTAGTTACGAATTTCGGGCTCTTCAGGATTCGTAATGGATTTCGCAATAAAACAATTTGAACTATTTTATTAACACTGCCCAATTTATTTTAGTTGACTCACAAAGTAAAATATACGAAAACTTGTATTGCATCAGTTCGCGACAATTTTTCGTGTATTTTACTACGTGAGTGCGGGCAAGGACAACTAAAATTTGATATTTAAATTATATTTTTTTATAAAATTTCGTTAACTATAATTTCAGTAAACTGTAAGCCAACTATTGAATCACACTTTATGCCAAATATGCATTATATATTTATTTACAAATACATTAACCAGTAAATCGAGCCATCGTTCATGTCAATGTCTGCTGGCATTGGAGCTAAATAAGGTGTAGATGGTTAAACAAATCGGACCTGTGGTTGTGCGTCCCCGATATGGCTGGCAACAGTGTAAAGCAAGGACGCAAATAAGTTAACTGTGAAAGAGCCGGGAAAGCCTTGAGCCCATAACAAGTAAAGACCAAAACATAATAAACAGTAAAGCGGATAATAGTACATAGTTTAATAATTACATGAACGCGTTATATGAACATATGTACATATAATTGATTGTCTTATTGACATTCTTCACAGTTCTAATACAAATCAGGATTTTCTACAATATTCTAAAAATAGCTCAAATGACTACCTATATATATATATATATATATATAGTTTAGTATAATTGTGATCTTTACTCTCGGTTCGACCTTATTATAATATAATAAGAGTGGATTGCACTTAAAATTGTTTTGCAATATTGCGAAGCCGGGCATAAAGTATTTCTTATCTCAGAAGCTAGCACGTGAAATTACACTGATCCCAAAAAATTAACTGTGTAGATTTAAAATAGACCATCATGCATCTAAACTACTCTTTTTTTCCATTCAGTAATATAGAATATAGTACATCGTGCTTCAAAGGAATTTGTTGCTGTTACAAGAATAAAACGAGAATGAGAAAATCAGAAATTCACTTAAAGTTGACATTAAAAGAAGGGGAATAGGAATGAACACAATCAAACATATACAATATAATTATAAGATACATAGAACAAAAATAACCGCTTTTCTTAAATTTGTTATATAATTCGCTAAGTCAATATGTGTTTTTGAAATTTAAAAAATTGTTTGATTTTAGTCAAATCATACTTACCTGGTGTAGAGCTTACCATGATCCACAAGGTGGTTGCTCCAGAGCGAGGCCCTTTCATTGCACTTCGGCGGGGTTGACCTTTGCGATTATTCCTAATGTGAATAACTCGTGCACAAAATTTTTGGTAGCCGGGACTGCGTACGCGCGGTCCCGATTTTAATTTAATACATAAACATGAGCTCACTGATGCTTCAGCACTCCAGCCTAACGCATAGTCAAGGTCAAGTACTAAATTTTATGTAGTATCTACCAGTGAAGTGATGATATCTTTTCAGTACAACTGTACTTTTTTCAGTACATTTGTATTTTCAAAAATACACTCGAGGGAAATTCGGTACATTTTTAAATTTGACCAATTATTTATTCTATTACACTAGTAATTTTAAAAATTTTGGGCGAAAATAAAATGTAAATTACAAAAAAACTAAATATTGATTACGGGAGCGCTAGCTGAATATAGTTAAATACGAAAATTTGAACATATTGAAGAATTTTGGGCTAATGTTGGTTGGCATCTTAAAGAACCAATTAAATGAACCAATGTTTGTAAAATTTATACCGAATGGTCCAAACTATTTTATACTCCATGTCAATACATGCTTATCGTTAATTCAGGGTAAAAATCTAATAAAGGGCGACTCTTGCCATAGTTGTTAAGAATAAATAAAGAAAAATCTTTTAAATTATAATTAAAAAGAGGATGAATTATTAGAATAAATAAATTAATTAGAATTATTAGAAAACTGATTTAAAATAATATGTATTTTAGATTTGATTTTTTTGTATTTTTTTTTATTATAATTTGATTCAACTGAATTGTGATTTATACATTTATGTAAACAGATTATTTTTTTATAACGTATATTATGATTTTACACAACATTGAATTGTTAAAATATGATTATTTTAATAAATAAAATATATTTTAATGTTCAACATATTGTCTTTTTGACTTAATTAAATCCAGTACAATTTCTTGGAATTTACTATTATTTTCTTTAGCAGATTAAGTAGTACAATTACAAATTTACTCATATCATCCCTATTTATTCTATCCGTGTCCATGTGATGTTCATGTCAATGGTTTCGGTTAGTTGGTAAGGTTGAAAATGTTGGTTTTGGGATTATATTGTTAACTTGTTAATTGTTAATTTTGCCGAAAAGTGTAGGTGTTAGTAATTGTGTACAGCCTGAGCTAATTTACAACATTTCTAGTTTCATGTATAGTAGATTACTACATTTTGTCAATTGAGTAGCACAAGATTAATTCAAAAGAAACATTAAACCTTCTTTGATGTTCCCTTAAAACAATTTAAGGCCAACGATGTTTTAATAACTGAATTTTACTCAATTATGAATAATATCAGACAATCGTTTAAGAATTTACCAATTTCTTTTTTTTTTAAACAGTTTTAAAGGCAATTACTGGCCCCTTACTGTATCAACAATTTGGCTCCAACGGTTTCGACCCCGAGCATGGTCTTCATACTATCTAAGACAATCTGAAGAGGCCAAGTCGTTCTCTACACCGTGGAGCCATCGTCGCCTGCAACGACCTCTGCGCCTACCATATGGTGGCTCTCCTTTCAGAGATCGCTGCACAATTCGTTCCGGATCAGCACGCAGAACGTGCCCGAGCCAGCCTACTCGCTGAGATCTTACTTCATGTACAATATCGGGGATCTTCATAAGATCTCTGGTCTCGAAATTGTACAGAGCTCGGTAGGTACCATCTATTTCGCGTTTTGGGCCGTAAATCACACGCATGACTCTTCTCTCAAATGTTAGGAGCCATCTCTCGTACTCATCCGTCAGCACCCAACTTTCACATCCAAACATAACAACGGGCCTGATCAACGCTTTGTAAAGCTTCAGCTTCACGGCACTTGATAAGTGTTTAGATTTTAACAGACGCCTTAGAGGATACAAAGAACGACTGCCAGCTGCCAGCCGCACTTTAATATCCTCACCCACACTGTTATCTTGAGTGATAAGAGAACCCAAATATTTTAACCTCCTCACTCCCTCAAACGTGTCGTGGCCACTATTAAAATCTGGTGTGCCATTGTCCCTAAAACCAGAGATCAGGTATTTCGTTTTGGACTCATTGATCTGAAGTTCAACTGAAGCTGAAAACTCTACAAGTGGATCAAGTATTTCTTTCACTCCGTTACTATTCAGTCCAATCACGCATATGTCATCTGCATATGCAAGCACCTGATTGGACTGGCGATATAAGATGTTACGCTGCGGTGTTTCAGTTTTACGAAAGATGTACTCCAACATGAGATTAAAGAGTATCGGGACAGAGCATCTCCCTGCCGAACACCCGAGTTAACTACAAAAATTGTCGATAGCCTGTTCTCAACTTTAGACACAGCATTGAGATTGCGTCACTGTCATCCTACATAGTCGTACCAGTTTTGTTGGCATTCCTAGGTATTCCAGGGCAGACCACAAATTCTCTCGATTGATCGAGTTATAGGCCTGCCGGAAATCCAGGAACACCTGATGTACGGGGATGGATGTCTCATAATATTTAGATAGAATCATCCGCAGCGAAAAGACCTGATCGATTCGGACGAAACCCTCCTTGATAGTCACCAATCAAGCCCTCCGCTAGAGGAGTGATTCTATATAATACAATGTATGACAGTAACTTGTATGCTGTGCAAAGGAGAGCTATACCGCGATAATTCTCACACTTCAAGCAGGCTCCCTTCTTGAAGATGGGGCATATCGCGGCCACTTTCTATTCGTCAGGCATAACTTCGGTTCGCCATACTAAACGAATAAGGTCGAAATGACAGTTCCACAAAGTATCCCCTCCGAATATCAAGAGCTCCGAATTAATGCAGTCCACTCCCGGTGAGCGGTTTCGTTTCAATCTCTGCATGGCTTTAGTGAATTCCTCATGAGATGGCTCCTCAGTGCAAATCTCCCCAGTCTGTATTAGAGGTGGCTCAACAACAGTCTGTGACGCATGATGGACATCAAGCAGGTCAGTAAAGTGTCCACTCCATGCGTCAAGTACTGCGTCGATGTTGATACAGAGGTTTCCATCCCGATCCCGAATGGCGGTTGACATAGGTCTGAAAGTATGGTGCAGTTCAGTAATTCCTTTAAAGAAATTACGCGAACTGCGCTCATTGCTGAGTTGTTGTACTTTCAGAACCTCGGCCTTCCGCCATTCTCGCTCCTTCCGTCTACAAATCCGCATAGCTGCCATTCTTGCAAGAGCAGCCTTCTTTTTCCTCGCGATTGTGAGACGTTGTTGCACTTCATTATGGGCTATATTTTGTTGCTCAACTGCAAGACGACACTCGTCATTAAACCAATCATTCTTGGGTCTGACTTTCACTATACCTAAAGTCTGTTGAGCAGCACTGACACCCGAAGTTTTCAGTACCTCCCAGACAGAGTTCACGCAGTCAGACTGGAAATTAGCTTTATCAATGTTGTCGCTGACAAGATCCTGATATCGTTTCTTTTGATCTTCATTTATCAGACCTTCACAGTCGAAACGTACCATGCGTTTCAGTGTGTTCCCAGACATGTACGAAAACTAAAAGAATTTACCAATAATTAATGTCAATCATGCTCGTTTTCCAGACAATCTGTTAACTTTTATTCCACGGCTCGTTTCCCCTCGCTTGACAATTAAACACACAACATGTCAGATGAGTTTTGATGCAATATGGTCGGTTTTACATTACAAATTGTATAAATTATACCCTTGAAATGACAGGATAAAATGTTAAAACGCTTGACGTGTCCGATTTCCATAAAAATAATCTTTTTTGGAATAATTTTGACGTAAGTGAAATAATTTGTTCTTCCATTTTTCGCGATAAGTTCATTTGCTGTCCGAATTCTGTAATAATTTTGACAATAATAATTTTGATATTGTTACATAAAATGTAAAGTGAACAATATGAAATTAATAATGGAAGTAAAATTTGGCTCGAATGTGTTGGCGACTAGTATTGTTGTTTAGTGCCAAATTATTATTGTATCTATAATGTTTTCAAATTTTCGCTAAACCATTTTTAGCTGTCCCGTGGACGCTGGTGAATTATCTTTCAAAACATTCCGACGCAATAATCAAAATATAGCACAAGGAATCTGGAAACAAACATGACTTACTCAAGCAAATATTCTTTTGTTTGGTTAGCAACAAACAATGTACACATGAGTTTCGTTTAAAGAAAATTGGCTTCATACAAAATGCTGTCATAATTATCACATTATTACCGCTGTCATAATTATTAGTACAAGATAATTATCACGGAGATATTCGGCCTAAGTCTTTCATTTCAAATCACTTAACAGAAACTTTGTATTTGGTTTTATCAAGTAAATTTAAGTTTAATTTTTAAGACATTGCCACGTACAAAACGAAGCAATTTTTAAACCGAGTTTCCATTTTTTCTTACAAAATTATTAAAATATAATTGAAATTCTCCTTAGCCAATATATAATATCAAGAAAATTCGTTATTATATTTAATAAATGTACATTAAAAGATAAAAACGTATTGAATTTAATAATAATTTGTTATACAGAATGTTTTTGATTATGATTTATAAAATGGGTTTAAACTATTATTTAATAATTTTGGCATTGCGGCAACAATAATTTTATTTTAAATTTGAAAAACTTTGAATTTTGTAATATTTTTCAGGAGTGTACAATTTACAATATACAACCTAGCCAAGCCAAATGCAACTAACGTTCAATTTTGGATTGGATAATGTAGCATGAATGCTGTAGCGGATTGGCAAATAAATTCGGCACGGGATCATTTTTGAGACCGACCCCCTCGTGAAAAAAGCTCCTAAATAATGTACTTACAACAAATAAAAATACTGTTTCATTAAATACCTACTTCGGCTATCTTTGAACCATATAGATAAAGCATGGATGACTAGTTTTTACTATTCTATGGTGCAATTAAAAAAACAGAAAAATTGGTTGGCAGCGTTTGTGGTATTTTTGTCGCGTCATTTGTTTAAACTTACCTCAATCCAATTTAATTGCCTTAGTTAATGCCTCTATACATCTTCATATTGAGACTATGATAATAGCAGCATTATCTGTTCTAAATAGTAGCTCCTGAATCTTGTGAAATGCTAATAAATTAAATATTGTTTATATGAATTATAGCCGTTATTTTAGTGCTCCGAAATTTAAGGGTTACTCTATAATCAGAAACCTTACACCATACCATTCATTTTCCCTCCACATCTACTACGATTGCTATTCAAAAACAATTCATGCTTTCTTACCTCATGAAAGTAAAACTGGAAGCATTAATCAGTCTAACACAAATATTATTTGACAAATTACAAACGTTGTAACTTATTTTATTGTTTTTGCTGAATTTAATGGTAAAAAAAAGACGCCTTTAATGATGGGCATTTTTGATTAGGCGAGTTAGTACAGTAGATTTACTAGTTGTAACACCAGTTTTTGCGATAATTTTATAATTTTTGACTCCAAATCAGTAAAAATCAAAGCAAGCCGAACAATTTTGTGCTTATCTTGTGGTGATAAGAACTTAGCAACGCGTTCTTTGTAGCTTTTGCCATACTCATGTTGCTCTTTATATATTTAATGACCATTGTGTGGTTACAACTTAATTTTCGTGCAATATAACGACACGATTTTTCTTCAGAGTGATAGCTTGCTATTTCAGATACAGTTAAAATTTTGTTCGTAAACACAAGCCTACTTAGTTTTTGTTTAAAAATTTATGTTTTTTACTTATACTTTAGCAGAACAAATTTTTTCGGGGTATGCCCGTACGTACGTCTAGCAAACAAACAGTTTTTATTTCTTTAGTATTAATTTGCTTGACTTACTAATTTTTATTTGCAAGCTCAAAAATTGCATAGCACACTTTTCATGTTTTTTACTGTACATTCGCAAATGCCAATAAAAATTCGAAAAAAAATAATTAATTTTTAATTCATATTTGTATGGTAGAGTGAACCGAGTAAACAGATATTTAACTAGGAATTGGTGTGCTTGCTGGTCGATGGATCATCTATACCTTTTCATCTATGGTTCAAAAGTGGGGTATACAAAATTTATTTAATCCTAAAAAATTACTGAGCTTCATACTTATTATCGTACATATATTGTTGATTTAAATTCTATCGAATGCCATTGAATTGATGATATGATACATGTAAGCGCTTCGTACATTGTTTGAAAGTAGGCTAAATCTGTTAACTTATTGCGAAACATAAGAATGCAAATTATATCGTGATGTAAATCTGCAAGTTAGTCTAAACCCTTGATATACATATTGTACTGTAGTTTAAAGCGTGAATTCCATGGGAAATTTTTGCTGAGTTTACTGGTTTTACTGAGACCCTAGAAACAAAATTCCATTAGAGTGACAAACACAAAGAATTAAATTTTTTTTTTATAGCAAAGTAAGTTACAATCTTATCAGTGTAACAACATAACTTACAAAAAATTATTTTATGTATGTTTAATTTTGATGTTTGGTATTATATGTTTATAGGTAGATCAAATGTTTCAATTTGACTTGAACAAAGGACGAGGTTTTCTATAAATTCACTTGATTGATTGATAAGCAAAACAACACACTTTCAATCATGATTGGGCAAGCGCATGATTGCAGAGCAATTTTACAGAATTGCGCCAGCCTTCAATCACTACCATATACTCTCAAAATGATTGCGCAAACACAATGATGGTCAACGTAACCTTTTTTGACAATTTCTGCGACATAATTCTATAACCGTATCAACTCGTAATAACTCTGAGCGTTTAACTCGCATGGCAACATCGCGTATGTCTTTGAATAGAGCAAAGACGATACTTAAAGACAGCACTAAAAAGCACGGGAAATAGTTTACGGTGCGTAGCAATGGGCTACAGATGAGGGTTATTTCGTAAGCGGCAAACAGGCAGGCACATCTGAAAAGCTGCAATCTTTGTGGAAAATCTTCACACATTTTTGGGGTTTTGGTATTAATTTTAACCCTATGAACTGAATTAATTCTCAAGCTTGTAACCAGTAATAATTCAAGAACCAAAATATTCCAATTTCGGGGCCAAAAGCGTTAACAATTGCTAGAAGTTTAAAGCTAGATTAAAGCGTCCAATGGGTGCCTGCGATCATTTTGAAAGCGCTTCCACATAGTTTTCAATAAATCTTGCCACGAGTTAAACAAGGTTGATCGAGATGTGGCTGACAATCAAAGTTACCGGATACTATCGAAGATTATATTTTCCAGAGAGTATTGCCAATTGTGATGAATCGGCCATATTCTTTAAAGTTTTGCTAAATAAAACATTATAACTAAAAGAAGAAAGGAGTATAATGCGGGAAAATTTGGTTAAAGTACCGTTCTTACGACCTCGTTTGCTGGTGGTGCAATTTACGAACTAATTGCTATCGGTAACAGTACCAGACCAAGATGCTTTAAAACCCTGCAAACGAAGCAGCTACCTGAACAGCTAGTCGAACTTAACATAGAGATGGAACAACAAAATCGGAATATAATGTTACTCGTACCCAGAAATATTGCTGTCCAATCTAGGCCTTGAATATTTACTGGCCAATACTACATCTATGTATTTTGTAGCCGCTCGATAGTGGGATAATTGAAATTATATTACCGCGAAGCTGTGCTTCAAACTGTTTTATTTGAAATGGAGGACTGTGAGATGGCGTCGGAGCTGACTGGTAAAATATCTGTTCTAGATACCATTATGATGAACAAAGTTGCAGCGAACACCATTAAGCGGGATACAACGGTCAAGTGTTTGCAAAATTGTAGTATGCCAATAATGAATGTTGATCTACGAGATTTAAATCTAAATTGAAAAGTTAATGTTCTGCAGACGCTAATAGACTCAGCATTTCCAAATGTCGATATACCTCTGAGGGTGACGAAAGTCTGTTCTCTTGAGTTTCCGTCTTTGAGGATTTTCATTGGGACCTTTATAATTTATATATATATTTGTAAAACAAATTAAAATGTGTATATTTTTCATTTCGATAGTATTATTTGGAACGACTGGACAGATTAATTCAAAAATAATTGTCTGGTAAACGCAGTAATCATCAAAATAAAAGTCTAAATTTTAAGTAGTTTTAAAAAATGATCACGTTGTAAATTGCAAAAGTATTACCATTTTCGAAAGGGTACAACAAAATTTTGAGCACAAATCACAGTATTAAACTTCTAATATGTACCTGACTCTTGAACACGTCATATCGAAATTATATAATTTAATAGACACGTCATCTAGGTTTATAATATAAACAATGTTCATATAATAATATGTATATGCAAATGTGTATGTATACATACGGTATAAGCACAAAAGTCAAAGACATTTTCGTATTCTTCTATTCTGCATATTTGAATACACCAAAATTTGATTTTTCTATTTATATGCTAAAATACAACAAAGTACCATTCATCCATTTTTTCACTTACATATATATGTGTAACAATCACAAATTTTCTTGATTTCATATTGTATTTTTCCAAGAAAATACAAATATCATACATTCATTCATACGCATAACTTACAAATAAATATATTTTTAAATTGCTTGTTAGTACAATCAAAGAAGATGGAATATAAAGAACCGAAAATCAGAACCAAAAATCATGTATTGTCTATTTCATACTTAAAATACGATATACACATAGTGCCACCTAACAAAAAAAATTGTAAACCTTTAAAATAGAATTTATATAGAAAATAGAGGTGGCGAATAGGTAACTAATTATTGGTGTATATACTCGTCCATATACATTCATATTTACAATAATAACAATAGAACTATAAGAATGTATTAATGTATATTATATTAGTAGATACATATCATATAATGTATATTATATTAGTAGATACGTTTTTGTTTAGGATGCGAAATACTACACATTCGAAAAGGAAAATATAGTTAATTTTGGTCGATTAATAAATAATCTGCACACATATATATGTGATATTTTTTATTTTTGTTAGTTTATGTTTTGTTTTGAGCCGCGAATAACTATAAAAATTATCCTGTATGCTATGTCCGAATCAAAATATATTTTTGGTGGTAAATGTTCCATTTGGCGAACTAAACGAATAGATAGAAGTTGTCGATTGTTCGGATTTCCAGTAAAAAACAGCACTAGGTTAAAATTATGGAAGGATATATGCAACGTTCTAATCAAGACCCAGTTAAAGAAAAAATGTTTATTTGTGAATTGCATTTTGAAAAAAAAATGTTATTGAAAAGAAATCTTACAAAAAAAAAATTTCCGTCTCTGTTTTTAAATGTAAGTTCAAATAACTCAACTCAAGAAACATGTATTAATAGTAAACCATTAAAAGTGTATGCAGGCCCAAATAAAAAAATAATTGAAACTGTTACCAATTCATGTGATAATATGTTAATTAAATGTGAAACTTATTTAGACTCAAATTTATCCGTAATAGATGTTAATTCAAATAAAAATAACGTTCGAACCTATCCTCCGGCTAAAGGGAAGAGATTAGCTGTTCGAAATTCAAATTTTAATATGTTAGCATGTAATTCAAAAATTTCATCACCGCCCGAAGTTATTTTTAACTATCCTCAAGATATTGACTGCAAGAATTGTCTTAACAATGAAAAGATTACGCAACATTATAGAAGGCTGAACACGAAGTTAAAAGAAAATGCAAAAAAACTAGAACTAAAACATGCCAAATTTAAAAATAAAAATCAGAATCGTCTCATCAATTTGAAGAATAAAATAAAATCAAAAATTTTAAACAAATATAAGAAATTAAAACGTAAAAATATATCTGAACATATAGATGAGCTGCCCTATGTCAACGACAACACCAAAGAGTTCTGTAAAATGCTGCTACACAAACGAAGCCAAAACAGTCGTTATTCGAAGAACCAAAGAATATTAGCTCAAACCATCGAATTTCGTTCGCATTCTACATATGAGTTTTTACGAAATACTTTAAAGTTGCAACTACCTTGTGTGAAATCAATTAATAATTGGAATATTCTTAGTCACTTAAAACCAGGGTTCAATTTAAATTTACTAGACCAAATCAAAAACAAAGTACAAGATATGTCAGATCTAGCAAAGCAACAAATTTTATTATTTGATGAAATCAAAATAAGGAGTGATTTGAAATATGACGGGGTACTGGATGAACTTGTTGGAGTTATAGATTATGGAGATGGCAGAAGAGAACCGATTCCAGCATCACATGTTTGTGTATTTATGTCAAGAGGATTGTTTAGCTCTGACAAATTTGTAATCAGTTACGTAGCAACACAAGGAACAATTACAGGCATTAAATTAAAAGAACTGATATTAAGTAACATCGAAAAAGTACGCGAACTTGGAATTACCATTTGGGGATGTGTTTGCGATCAAGGTTGAAATAATAGGAACGCTTATAAAGAACTAGGAGTAACTTTAGATGAACCTTATTTTTTTATTGATAATCGAAAAATATTTGCACTGTACGATACTCCTCATCTATTTAAATCTGTGAGAAATACCATGTTAAACCACGATATCTTAACACCGCATGGGCTTGTTACATGGGATGTTCTTAAGGAACTATATAACTTAGATATCAAATCAATAACGAGGGTTTGTCCCAAATTAACAACTAAACACATATTTCCGAATACTTTCCAACGAATGAGAGTTAATTTGGCTACGCAGATATTGAGCAGAAGCTGCGTAAATGGAATTAGAACTTTTGCTCAATTAAAGAAATTCAAAAGTAAGAAAGTAATTGACAGTGCTTTTGCTACGGGAACTTTTATAGAAAAATTGGATCGATTGTTTGATGCATTAAATAGCAGAAGTCAGTTATGTTCTAACAAAGGAAAATCGGACCTTACTTTGGAAGATGGTAATGAACCGTTTGAAATTTTGAAAGATATGAAAAGCTATTTAAAGCAAATAAAAGTTATAAGTAAAAATTCAATTTATGGCATAAAAGGATTACTTCAAACTATCGACGCTATTTTAATGATTTCAAGAGATGTCGGCGAATACTTAAATGTGACTTATATATTAACAAGCAAGTTGCAGCAAGATGCACTAGACAATCTATTTTCTCAAATTCGGTCTAGAGGTGGTAATAATTTTAACCCATCGGTCTACGATTTTAGTTTTATAATTGCTAAAATCATGTCCAGTAAAATTGTTTTCAATTCCAAATTACTTAATTATGAACCCGATAACAGCACCTTTATTTTAGAACCTGAAGCTATTCAACAATCAGAGAATAGAACACAAGAACAAGAGATAGTTAATTGCATTGACGGGTCAAATGAAGCCGAACAACCACCAGAAGTGGATTTGCAGGAAATTAATTTTGTTGAAAATTTTATTAACAACCAATTTGAGGTAGAATTATCTTCCTTACGATATTTCCTCGGCTACGTCATTCATAAACTAATTAAAAGATCTTCATGTGATTCTTGTATTGAAATTATGACGAAAAACGAAGAAAGTTTAATATTACCATCGTAGTACCTAATCAAATTTAAAAATTACTTTAATGAGACAGAAAAAATATATTTAAGGAACCAAACAGATTTATTTTTGGAACTAACCTGCCTGCATGTAGAAGTTTTTGCAAAATATTTTGCAACGCATATGGAGAAAAAAAACATATTGGAATCTATATACAATAAATGTGTTAACATAGCTGAAGAAAATGACAAGTTTTCTTCTTGGTTTACAGGAGAATGTAAATTACACAAAGAAAATGCGCTCAGGTGTTTGCTTCTAGTTTTAATAAGAAAGCATTGTGGATGGCATTTACAAAAATTAAACGACAAGACTAATAAAACTAAGACCAAAATTCGCAGGCTAAGAATTCTAAATGATTGAATTAAATAACTGTTTCATGTTGCCAAATAAATTTCGTTGTCGTTGATTTTAGATTTTTTTGACTTTGAAAATTAATTATGTTATCATATGAAATTAGCCAACCTAACTATTGTTAGTGTACACACACAACTGATGCTAGCCAGCACTAGGATGAAAAACTCATAATATTAATAACCGGGATAGTCGGAATGGCACAGCGGTCAAATCAAACCGATTTGTTGTATTTACTCAGAAAGAAACAGCGAAACATAACTTTTCAAATTTAATAATCGACAAAATTTAAATATTATTTTCCTTTTCGAATGTGTAGTATTATAACACATACATTAATAATGTTAAATAAAAACAATTAGTTTAGTAAAAATGCATTTCGAATTCGATTTGTTAGTAATATTCGTCTGTTGTAAATTAAAACACTTCAAATAAGATTTTTTAAATTTTGTTTAATATTTTAGATTCATCAATCATCAAATTCGATATACGTACATACATCATATTATATTCATATACATATTTCGCATCCTAAACAAAAACGCACGAACAATGACCTTGCCACATTTATAAACTTTATGCATATATGTATCTACTAATATAATATACATTAATACATTCTTATAGTTCTATTGTTATTATTGTAAATATAAATGTATATGGACGAGTATATACACCAATAATTAGTTAGCTATTCGCCACCTCTATTTTCTATATAAATTCTATTTTAAAGGTTTACAATTTTTTTTGTTAGGTGGCACTATGTGTATATCGTATTTTAAGTATGAAATAGACAATACATGATTTTTGGTTCTGATTTTCGGTTCTTTATATTCCATCTTCTTTGGTACAATACACAAAATATCATGTATATAGATAAGGTTACTTACACATAACATAATGGATGGGTACATAGATTCGAGTATTTTCGTTCTTTCAACCGTTTTCAATTTACGTAGTCTCGCACTGTCGATTGGTTTTCCGCCATAAAGGTTTTTACAATCAACTTAAAGGTCATAATCATTTTTGATGATATTACCCTCAAGAACACTTCTACTTGCACAACAGGATCATACTCGTAATATTCAAAAATAAAATTTGACAAACATGAAAGTACTGTATTTTTATTTGAAAACAACAAACAGCACAACAAATAAAATGATAAAAAAGTATGTAAACAAGAGAAAGAAAAATGGTTTTCACCAATTTTAAATAAAAACTATGGAAATTTTCCTTTTTTTGCGTTTTCCCTATAATAAATGATAGGTAAATCCCAAGAGCTCTTACTTTTCCAAAAAAATACCAAAAAAAAAATGTTATTGCATAATAGAATTTAACAAAATTTACAAAAGAAACAAAAAAAAATGTAGGGGTGGCAACTAACTGAGAAATGGAAAATTGCGTGAAATTTGTTGGGGGGTAACTAACCAAGCTCAAAGAACAGAAAAACTTTTATCATCAACATAGAAAATATGTATTTGTATGTGTATGTAAACCCTTTTCGGGAAATATTTTTTATTTTCGTTGCTGTCTTAATGAAATTAAAAGTTCATCTAATTAAATTAATTATTTTCTAATGGATAATTGTTATTAGACGAGAAAATAAAAGAAAAATTACCAGAAATAGAAAAATGGTTACAAAAACTAAATATAATTGATTACTATACTATAGGAATCTAAAATTAATTTATCACAAAATAAGTGGGGAGTGTTGGGCTATTAATAATATAAAAATACTACTGTTATGTAGCTGCAAATTCCAATAGGAGATAAATATATTATGATCATCGCTATAATTAATGCTAGAGAATCTTTACATCATCTATATATATATTTTACTTTTTAGAGGGGAATATAACCGTCCATATAACCGTTTGGCTCAGTACAACACATAAAATGAGAGCTAACAAAGCTAGAGTATAAAAACATAAAACAGTTATAAGCTAAATTCATTAGCCGATCTTTTAATAAACCCAAGCATTGAAAGAGCCTTGGCAATAATAATGTCAATTCGATTATTCAATTGTGGTCCTGATCAAAAATTACACCAACATTTTTGAAATTAGGACACCGTTGCATAGTATGGTTGGATATAACATGAGACTTTTCAAGTTTAAGGTCAACACCACCTTACAAGTGATAATAGATCTTTTTGGAGTTTCATTGCATTTCTTTCAGTACTGATAACATGACACGATTTCAGATCATCTGTGTATAACAAACAACAGGAAAATTTAAATAGAGCGTCGATTAACCGAACGTCAACTATCGGAAACGTCAATTAACCGAACACTACTGTATCGCATGCAGATTTTTGCCTAATCCAGGAACCGTAATCTTATTGATGGTGCCGTTTCTATTCTTAACCTCTGTCCTTAAAACTAGAAAACTGAACACTGTTCAATTATATTTACACTTCTGATTTAGAGTTCTCAATGTTGGATGTGAGCCAACGTCTGTGAACGCGGTGTGATTGATATTAGTGCTCTATGTCCATTGTTGATATGATTCTAAATTGGACAATGACGGATGATATTTTCACCTCTGAATATTAACTTTATAATATTAAGACCACCGGTTTAACCGTATTGCTATAGGAAACTTACGAATTGGGATACATTCTCCTTTGAGTTTTTTCACTACTAGATTTGCCCTACCAGATTAGATCTATCACAGATCTTCATATGTAGGTAACTATAGTAATGAATGCAATCTCGACTGTTTTTGAACATGCCCTATTATTAACAACCAGAAGAAGCATAACAAATACTTCTGGTGTTCTGAACTTAAAGAGTTAAGGAAGAGTGTTCGTAAAATTAATAGTAAAGCCAAAAATACGAATCTTAAAAGGCTTATAAAACTCCTTAGGTCCGCGCACTGTTCTGCTTGGAACATCTTGTGTGCGGAAATTGATAGCTTATCTACCTTCCGGTAAACTCACCTCTTGCACGCGGGTATTCGATAAGCTACTATTGCCCGTCTACATTTCTGGGTAAGACATTGTTCATTCGGGTGTGGTTCCCTCCGACCAGAAATTAAATAACTATACAGATACAGAAGCCTATGAATAAAATTCATTTTTTTACGAAGTTGCGTATTAACCCACATCGTATTAAATCCAAGTGATCTAAAATAGCGAAAATAAATTTAAATTCTCTTTTTCGCTCTGTTGGAAAATTTTCATAGAAATTTATACAAAACAATACAATTTTCCAAGAGAGCGAAAAAGAGAATTTAAATTTATTTTCGCAATTTTAGCTCACTTGGATTTAATACGATGTGGAGTGTTTTTTCGTTTGCACCTTTCAAATCGAGTGGGCCTATAATTGCGTTTTCCCTGCTGCATTGCAGCATAGTTTACTACCCATCAGTACTCTTGCTGAATCTGTTCCAGGCGTGCGTTGATTTTAGCACTGTACCACGCTCGTGGAGCAGAAGTAGATTAGTTTTCATAACTAAAGCTGGCAAGTCGGATTACACTGACCCAAAGGGTGTTAGGCCCATTAGTCTGACCTCTACTTTTCTTAAAGCTATGGAGATGATCATCGAAGGATTTATTAAGTATAATTATACTACCTCCCCTCATAGACATGCAACATGCTTACAGAGCTGGAAAGCCCTGCGAAACTCGAGCGAAACATGAGCTCGTAACTAGAATCGTATAAGATCACTTAATTACAAAGCGGTTGTAGTAGGTACTTTCCTGGACATTTCTGGAGCTTTTGATAATACTTCATTTTCTAAGATCACGAGTGCGTATGTGCCAATTAGAATATCGATTAAACCATTGTTAAATTCATCGATTGTATCATCAGCGTTTGTCAAAGTGGTCAAGAACTGTCCGCAAGGAGAAGTACTCTCACTCTTGATGTGTCTCATGGTTATCGATGAATTGATTGTTAAATTGCGGTAATCTGACAGTAATTTTGACAGTTTCTGGTAAATACCTGAACGCCTTTAATATGGTGGAAGTTTGATGTCTTGAAAAGGGGTTGTTCGTCTAGCCCTATAAGACTGATCTGGTTGTCTTTACTAGACGTGAGATAGTACCAATCTGTCTGTTCTCACTCTTTTTGGGAGAGCAATCAAAAGTACAGAGCATGTCAAGCCCTAGGTATTGAAAAATTGAAAAGGAGTAACTAACGTACGCTCGAGTTTAATAGTTTCGGCATATTAACATACTTTTCTGCAAATGCTGTAATCGTTTGTCCCGATTCCGTTTGGAGATCACAGGTAATTTGGCCTGAAAACTATTTAAACCAATTGCTCTTAATTTTCTGCGAACAGTCCATACTGAGGCGTCCAATTGCAAGCACTCCTTAAATTCTTTCGCCGAAGTACTTTCAGTGATATTTACTTTCCGTTTCATTAATATATGTACATATATATTTTTGATCAAATCAAAAAAATTATAATTTAGTTTATGTTTTGGAATTTGTCAATTTTTTTTTTTGGGTCAGTTCCGTAAGATATTCGTGTTTGTACGTGAAATCATTAAAGCATTGGACCAGCGAGTCTTTAAAAATTTGTGATGAAACCTTACAGAATTTAACGAAACTGTTTTGTGAAATGTATCGTATTTTATTTTGCGAAGAGGCCTACCAGCTACCATGAATTAATAAATAATATATACATCTATATGAAGTTTCAAGGTGCCCGCTGCATTCGCATCGAGTTTTCATAATCATAATTTTCAATGAATAAATAATACAATATTTCGTTTATTTCTATTACGATCTATATTCTATTTATTCATTCGATAAGTACAACTACATATTTTTATTTCGATACCTTAGTGAAATGAGGGATAAAGAAAACTGAGATCGATAATGAAATTTATTCTTAAAACGGGTAATGTGATGTAACATTTCTTTAACGATATTCTATAGACGTTTGTGTCGCTCTTTTCACGAATAATTCTACGCTATTTCAATTACTCAGGCTGTTAGAATAAATTTCCACGCCATCTCTGTTCCCCAATTTCGTTAGTAATCGAAAATCAAAAAATGGGTGATATTTTATCGAATCGAGCACTTAGAACCTTGTTATTCTAAAATCGCGTGCTGCTAACGTCATACGATGTGATGGAAACGCGACATGGAATAATAGTATAATAGTATTATACTATTGACGATGGAAACCCGGTATAATTTTATTATCAATTGTGTGGAATGAATTTTTTGAAAAATTTAAATAATTAATTAAAAATATGGGATTTACAAGTGTATCATATACATACATACATGTGCATATAGAAAAATCATAAAATTGCATTAAATATTTATCACCATAAACTATATAGAGATAGTTTAGATATATAAAGAAAAACACTGCTCAAATTTATATTAGTTTTACACTTAGTTTTAATGACTACCACAAATTTGTAGCTTATTAAGAATTTATAGCGGAAAAGTTATTGATTAATGAAAATAAAAACTCATCTCCCCATAAATAATTTAAAATAATCCATTTTGTTGCAAGCATAATTTTTTTATATTATATCGAGTGGGTTTAAAATGTTTGAATGGTGTAGGTGGTAATTGAACTTAAAAACATAAATTTTATACATTTTTTACCGATAGCTATAGATTTATTAGACAATGTTAGTATTATTGTTAGGTATACCTACATATATGTATACTGCATATGAACAAATTTTTAACACGTCTAATTCTCTAATACTGCTTTTCTGTAATCCGACATTATTTTCTTCCTTATATTCATCTTTTTTTACATACATATATAGCTCGTATATTAAGATTATCTATATAACCCATAAAATATTAACAATAAAAGTAAAATTCGAAATATGTATTGTTAACTTATGTATATGTATATATGTATATATATATATATACAATACATTGCATACTCAAAACTACCAATAAAAATCTGATAAAAAATAACAACATAAAATGATTCAAAAATAATGTTATTACATACTCGTATACCCGCATATATGTACATATGTATACGTATAAAAAATTCCCATCAAATCACCCAAAATATTAGATCGCACATTCTGAAAGAAAAGGGTATTGTGTATGTACATAATATGTATTATAAATTTAGAAATTACATTTACAGGGTGTTCTATATGGGAAGGCAACCTATCTCTCTTTTTCAATTTTTTATATCATTTTATAAAAAAACAAAACGCATTAATATCGGACAAATGTCCACCTTCACTAGGTTTAAAAATGGGAGATCAAAGGATGACGTTTTTGATAACAAGTTCCTACAAGTCGGGCGAATTTAGTGCTTTGAGCATTGCCATTATGCAGTTTTAACAGTAATTCGAAGAAAACATTGAAGACGAAATAAGTGAAATATCGGCCGACCTTGGATTTGTAAGGCAGACATTTATTCGACAATATATGCCATACATAATTAATTCCCGCTCTTCAATTAAACATGTGTGTAAAATAATGTGTTTTCATTTTAACAAAATTATTGAAAGAAAAAGTAGTATTCCACCCCGTATAGAACACCCATTATAAGAAGATATATCAATTTTCCACCAATGAATATTACCGAGTTAAAAACTCTTTTACTTTCTATTACATATATACATACTCGTACATATATTATGTTCGACAGACGTAAAGTTTTGTCGGTTTTTTTAGAATTTTCTCGTAAAAAAACATTACAAACAATGTCGAACATTATTATTATACAGATTTCTATATTTATCCCCCCCTCTTTTGTATGTTCAGACATCGTAAAGATATACTACATTTATTATACTATACACATTTATTTGGAGTAAAATTCAATGAATTTTCTATCCCGTTGCGTTGAAAATTGTTGTGTACATTTCTAGTAAAAAATTTAAATTGCATGTGGAAATTTTTTGTGTGATTTGATTGCGCGTTTGACTTTTTATTTAAAAAAAAAAATGGGTAATCATAAAACATATGGAGAATTAATGGTTTGTAATGAAAATTATGGTTGAATTAAATTTATGGTAAAATGCGGTGATTGAGGATGGGACATATTGTCGAAAAATACGTTTAACGTTTAAATATTGAACCAATAAAATGTACTTATTGTACATAAATACGTGTATAATATAGTTTCATATTACCAACAAAGTAAAATGAAAAAAGAATATCACTGTTGGGAAGAATTTTTTAAGTTCGGAAG
Source organism: Tipula unca (assembly GCA_951394425.1). Lineage (NCBI taxonomy): Eukaryota > Metazoa > Arthropoda > Insecta > Diptera > Tipulidae > Tipula > Tipula unca. The sequence goes on from OX596380.1 coordinate 120,130,259, forward strand.
ATTTAAATACAGTTAAACCTGTTAATAGGACCTCTTTCTAATCGGAACAATTCCAATTTGGTCCATCAGTTATGTTTTACAAAACTATTCCCATATAAATCGTTCTATGTAATAGGACCACCTCCTAATCAGACCTATGGACCGCTTATTTACGTTGATTTTTATTTTTTATACCTCCGAATTGGACCGTTAAGGAAAATAAAATTTGGGTTTTTAGACTTGTTTATTACATATTGTACATCATGTTTTTTTCTTTTCTTGCTAATAACGGTATTATAACGTTTTAGATCAAATTATTATTCATATTCTCTTGTGTAATATGGATAACCCTTCATTCACAAACATCCTGCACCAAATATGGTGAACTTGATTCACTGTTATTTAAATGGTTTACAATGGCCCGTTGTAAAATTTGCCTTTGTCTGGATCTTTGTTGCAAGAGAAGGCTCTAAAGTTAGGCGAACAATTAAATTTGGTTCATTTCACCGCATCAAATGGATTACTTGAAAGCTTTAAAGAGCGTTATAACCTGCATTTCATTTCTCTTAGTGGTGAAGGTGCCTCTGTGGATGCAAATATAGTCGACAAATACCGCGATACATTATGCAAATTGACTGATGCATACCAGCCAAAAAATATTTTTAATTTGGACGAAACCGGCTTATTTTTCCAGCTAGTCCATCACGTACCTAACAATTAAAAAAATTAAAAATGTAAAGGTGGAAAAATGTGTAAGGAGCGACTAACAATAGCCTTACTGTGCAATATGTTAGGAGAAAAGGAAAATCACTTAATAATAGGTAAAGCGAGAAAACCAACAGCCCTTAAAAATTTAAACGTATAGAGCAAGCTTTTAAGATTTATTTTAGATTCAACAAAAAGGCGTGGATGACATTGGTGCTGTTTTAAGAATGGATCGGTAAATTTAACAAGAGAATGGCGCAACAGAACCGCAAAGTAATTCTCTTTCTGGACAACACAGCTTGCCATCCGGACAACATTTACAGCAATGTGAAACTACAGTTTTTCCCACGAAACACCACATCGGCCTTACAGCCTTTAGATCAGGGGATAATTCTAAGCTTAAAAGCAAATTATCGAAAACTTTTAATGAACTGCCTACTCATAGCAATAGATGATTCTAATGGCGTAGAGGAATTATCGAAACAAATAACAATATTAGATGCATGTTCATGGTTATCAACGGCGTGGAAAAATATAACTCCAGAAACAATTGCAAGCTGTTTCAGACATGCAGGGTTTAAAGAACGTCTGATGTGGAAATTATTCCGAGGCCTATGCAATTTGAATCAGTTAACGGGTTCGTTGGCGTTGAAGAAAATATTCAAACATCTGCATCAATACACGATCGAGATAAACAGAATAATGAAATTAGTGATAGTTCATCGTCTGATGAACAGAAGTTACATCAGAATTCGCGTATAATTACCGCGTATTTTTCAAAATCAACTAACTGAATAATTAAGAAGAAATTATAGCTTTACAAATTATGTTTTAATTTACTGTTTTTGTTACAATTTATTTATAATGGATTGAAGTTTTTATCTGAAATACATATACAACATAAATTACGTGTACATAATATGTACATATGTACCTATTATACATTTACATAGTTATATGCAAATAAAAAAAGCAAAACCTTTGAAATCGGAACAATTCTTTTTGGTCCCGAAGGTGGTCCGATTAGACAGGTTTGACTGTATTTTGACAATATTCCTTTCCCCAACGTAGAATTTCTTAAAATTAAGCCATCGCTTTGACCACCTATTGCGGCTACATTAACCATTTTAAAATTATATTGTGCATCGCACGTAACCATCATTACAATGCTGTGAAATTTTTTATAATTTAAAAGCATCATTTTATAAATTATTCGGCACGTTGTTAGACAAATATTGCGAGCTGTGGTTTGTTTACCTTATATGGTACGAATCGCCATGTGACAGATATCTGTAAACTTAACTCGATTATTTATATATAAAAACAGACACAATTTATATACATATTATGCTTACAGCATTGTGATAGCCAGCCTCATTGCTGATGAGATTCTATTTTGTAATTCATTTATATCATTTTTAGCAATGATAACAATAGGTAGCTTGCTTCTGAGGATATTCAGTATTTACAAACAAGTTCTAGATCATTTTCTTTTTTATATTTTTAAACATAATATAAAAGCCGTATTTATTATGGAGTCGGTTCACGGTATACACACACTCCATTAGAGATTGCAAATTTGGGGTGATATTCTAAAACCGGGTTTTCGGTTTTACCTACAAAAACAACCGGGTTTTTTAAACAAAATATATTAATTTGTACAAAATGTTTACCAGAATTTAAAAAACAATAATATAAACACAATCTATTCAAGTTTATTTCAAATATAAATAAAAAATAATTCAGTCAAAAATAAAATAATAAAACAAAATAAAAAACAAAACAATTATTTGTGATCTCTTTAAACACAACCTGTCTATTGTGTTATCAGCTAGACGTGAATGAATTTTTGTGCATATATAGTTCCTGACACCGAAAATGCTCTTACTACTTCCACGCTTGTCATTCAATGTGACAGGATAAAGTTGAAGGACGCGTCGGCAGTCAGAAGACTTGTATCTTGCCCGCAAAGCGACTCATGAGGTTTGGCCGAATTTGATCGCCTTCCACTATCACGTTTTCGTAGCTCACATTTTGTCTTTTGGGCACTAACTAATGTACCCCAGTGGTGGCAGTTCATTCGGTCTGCCCATGCCGCGCACGCGTATGTTAATGAAGGTACCACTAGGCCTTCATATATTATTGATAGTGTTTGTTGCTTGAGGCCCCAGTTCTCTTTAGCAACTCGTTTTAGCACAGCGAAAACCTTTTTACTATTTTCCGCGACTCTTTTGACATGTGAAGTGAATCCAAGTCGTTCATCGAAGTCAACTCCCAGTCATTTGACAGTTTTCACCATCTTAATTCTTTGGCCATTTACGGAAACCAATGGTGGTCTCCTGATGTCCAGTTTCCTTGGTAAAAAACAGCAATAGTTTCTGATAGAATTTTAAATGCATCATCAGTAAAAGAATAAACGATTTCAGATAAATTAATGATTTTTGAACGCATGATCATTTTTGTTAATAATAAAACCGGTTTTTAAGGGTAATAAAACCCGGGTTTTCAGTGATGTAAAATAACCAAAAAAAAACGGTTTTTCGGTTGCAATCACTACACTCCATCTCCTATCACCAACTATTTTCAATTTTGTTTAATAATACTGACAACCATCTTAACTTTTTAAATTTTTTCCGCATGCATAATTTTACAAAAATGTAATACTTGTACGGTTTCGGTTCCCTCCGCACCGTACCTCATACGCATAATTTGGCCTTTATTCTTTGAATCAAAACACTTCTCACGCTCATTGATTAAATTTTTAATTTCATTTCAGGTAATCCATTTGGTATATCTCGATTAGGATTGTATTTTAAAAATATGTAATAACTGCGATTAATTGATCACCGACAAATAAATTTCCCACTCCTATACATATAATTATGCTTAATCTTACAAAAATTGTCGGTTTACAGTAACCCTTGGGTTCCTATTCCGTTTGGGTAGAAACCATTAAATTTGTGTAAGTTAAAAATTATTTCCTGTACATATTAATGTATAAATCGTTTTATTTCGGAAAACTTCATAATTAGGTACAACTTACAATATGATGCAGAAAATGGCGCCAGTAAACATAGCTCAATTACACTGCTAAGCAAATGTCATTTTGTAAATTTGTTGCGAGTTTCGTTATTCTCAAATTATAAAAATGCAAACCAACAAGCTTATACAAATTATAAAACAATTAAAATTAATTAGAGCAAAGACATCTGAAGCGAATTAAATTCAATTTTTAAGGTTAAAATATTTTAAATTTTAGAGGCATGAACTATGGAAGACCCGATATCTAAATCGTAACTTGTACCTAGTAACAAATTTGCCAGCTATCGGTAATATATTTTTCCCCGCATCTATCTGTTTTTTGGAATTGGGAAATTTGGCGAAAACTAAAATTAAAGTAAGATTAAATTAAATTAAAGTAAGATTCGATTATTTGATCCAATTTAGTTTCTTCTGATCGTGTGTTTGTTAGTACATCACGTTTACGAGTGCACTTTGTAATAGCGTTTTCCATTCGGATGTACTTTTCTGGTTTGTTCTGTGTTGTTCGACATCAAGTATTTTTGAACAATGGATCGCTGGTTGAATTGTACCCGAATTAGCAAGACTCGTTTCATCATTAAATGATTTTGTGGCTATCCCTTCAATTAAGCTTGTGGTGATATACAATAATGCAGTGTTCCCAACTATTATTTTTGGTGGGTGCCAGATTGATGTCAAGATAGTGCTAGATTGACAGTATACAGTGCTAAATAATTTCAATTACAAAACTTAGGTCCTTGTTCATTCACAAAATGTAATAATTCTATAGCTCTAATTTCACTGTAATTATTTATGGGAAAAACGTTACTATGTACTTATCTTCCTATATTTAACGCACATTTTTCAAAAATAAGTGAAACTACAAATTTTCAAATTGCCCGAAACCTTTCACAAATTGAATAAAACTATTTTCGAATTCGAATTATTTTTGATATATTTATTAGATTTGCAATATGTTTATAAATTGTTAGAAAGTATTTACAAATTTAATATTTTGCAATTAGAATAAGACTTTTTTCGGAATGAATATAACTTTTATCACCAAAAAATACTATTTTTTGTAAAGTAAGTGCTTTGCATTTCTTAGATACAATGTGAATGTTGAAAGGAATCATTTGGGGAACAACGAAATGTCATGTAGAGTAGACGTGAAATTAAAAATAGAATTGTGATTGATATTATTGCAAACAAGACGTTGAATTTATTAAAAGTGTTGTACTTCATGTTTGTGCGTACATAATTACAAAAAAAAAAAAAAAATCGAAAAAAAGAGACAACTATACAGTGAGTAATTTTTCCTGGACGATTAATGTATGTGTATTGTGTATATGACATTATTTGTAAATGAATATGAATTTTTGAAGTGGTGTCAAATTAGAAAAGGAATTTGGCAAATGTCTCAGATAAAACGTAAGTAGTAGCGTTTTTGGTGGCAAGATGTGATAATTCGGTAAGTTTTGTTAAATTGTCTGTTAAGTTAGGTTAGATATCGAACCAAACATTCCCATTCATGGGTATACGGGAAAATGTGTTCCAATTGGAATTGTTTTTAAATTAAATTAGATTTACAGTGAGAAATAGTAAATCACACGCAAATAGTATCAATTGATACGGATATCGGTTTCTAGATGGTGCGTTAGGTGGAATGAATTAGTTTAATTTTATACATAATATTCATTTTTATTTTATTTTATTTCTTATTAAGTTATTCAAAAATGATATATACTTTAGGTGATGATTTCTAATTGGAGTGCTATATTTTACGATTTTTAACACATCTTATTTTAGTGTGTGTAACAGAAAAAAGTTAAAATTGTATTATTAATGAATGTATAAATATGAACAAATGTATGTAGTATGTAATGTTCTTATTAAAATTTTGTTAATTTCCTTTCATCTAGTAATATGTACAGTAAACTGTATTGCCGCATTTATATGGAGTTTTAATGAACTAGATTTAAATTAATGAATTGCAGTTAAGCATGCAGAATATAATAAATTGAAACTAATTTAAATTATTTTCAAGCATCTTAAAAGTCACATCCAGCAAACTGATAAATTTTATTGCAGAGCGTAGTTTTTCTTTTAATAAATCATAAAAGTAGATTACAAATGTATTGTAAAATTCATGTAAAGAAGGATTTGAATTTTGAATTTTGTAGGGATAGCGGCGAAGAGAACGTGAACTCGTGCTAACCGCAAATGGCGGCAGTGTTTACACTAATTATTATTCATTACAGGTCTACCACAGATCAAATGTGGAATTAATAATAATAAATTGAACTAAATTATAGGTTCTCTGCCACTTAAATTTTAATTAATTAATTAAAGCTTTGAATATAGTAAATTGGAACTAATTTGCATTGATTTTCAGAAGTATCTCCTAATTTTGCTCTGTATAAACGAGGGTTGGGAAAAGAGGTACTAAACTAATTATCATTCAATTATCATTACAGTGTCTATCACAGCTCAAGTATAATGAATTAATAATAATAAATTGAACTAAATTTCAGGATTTCCACCAACTAAACTTATATTTAAATTAATTAATTAAAGGTTGAATGCAGAATAAAATAAATCGTAACTAATTTGAGTTGAATTATCAGGAGTATCTCATAAGTCTGATCCAGCAAACAAATAAATTTTATTTCAGTGCGCAGTGATGCTGTTAAAAATTATAAAAGTAGATTAGAACTGTATCGTCCTGTGTTACTAACTATTGGCTATACCAGGTGTCTGTAACCGAGTGAATTTCGATCATACTAACTGAACCTATCCAAATCCTCTTTATGTTATGTGTAAACGGGTGTTCGGTGAGGCCCGGCCATCTCCGAGAGATCCTGCTTAATGCTTGGTCGAACATTCCAATCAAATCAATGCGAATGTAGAAAGGAATCATTTGAAAATAGACACAATTAATGGAATTTTATTAGTTATCTAAGTATGAGTATGTATGTAGACTTTATGAAAAAACCGGAATTACTCTATATTTGATCAGTTTATTTTTACTTTTTATTAATTATCATGTTTGTAGGAACTGTGTTTTGAATTTGGAATAAATTTGCAATTGTACATAATATATATATACCTCCTCGTGCCATAAGACTATTTCTTGAGCTGATTTATAAAATTTTCGCTATCACTATTAGGACGAGGAATTGTTTGAAATGTCCATATAGCAGAGCTTTTATCAATTAATACACTTTTCGTAATACAATTTGGATTTTAAATTTTTAGTGACACTCCAAGGTAAAACTCATGGTTTTTGCATCATAAAAAAGAACTTTTCAAAAATGAGATTTTACGTCGAATGTGGATCATATAAAAATAAAGATTTGTTCTTTAATTACAGAAGCCAATGATTACAAATATTAATATTTTAATACCCAATTCTAAGGATAATTGTTTCAAAAAGCTCATCTTTTCATAAAAGGACTTTAAAGTCAGATCGAAATCAAATCAACTATTCACACTTGATTTTTAATTAAAGAAGCCGATAATTACAAATATCAGAATTTTAATTTCCTATTTGGAAGGACAAACACGAAAATATTTTCACAAAGCTCCGTTTGTCCTAAAGGAAGTTTTATATCAGATCGGAAGCAAATATTTGTTTTTAATTATAAAGGCATTATAGATAATCATAAAAATTAAATGACAATATTGTGAAACTTAATTTGAAAAAGCTTTCATAAAATAGCTTTTAAAGGAAATCGGGGATAAATAAAATATTTTCACTTGTTTTAATTAAGGAACCAGATAAGTAATTACAAATATCAAAGTGCATTTCAAATGGAACAATATTGTAAAACCTTTTTTCAAAAAACTAAATGGAATGGAATTTATCTAACAAACTACATATTTTTATTTGATCTTTAATAAAAGATGCTTGTAATTATTTATTTTTATTGAAGTGGCCGCTTTTTACAGCACACTTAGACCGGCGATGGTTCGTTGTGATACCACATATATTCACACACCCACATTCATTCAACTCATTCACCCTCATTCACCTGCGCAATGCATAGCTCCATGTCACCCTGTATAGTGACATGGAAGGCGGGTCGGCTCATGAGTTCTAAATTCCAACGGTTATAGATGTTTTTAGTTTGATTAATCACCTCCCAGTAATCGGAATGAGATGAAAAATCCCTCTTTGCGTCCCGCCTTTGTTGGGATTCGAACCCGGTACCTCCCGATCCAAACGTCGCAGCTTTAACGACTACGCTATTTGCTCGGTCATGCTTGTAATTAAAATTATCAAAAATTTAATTAAGGAGACATTTTTGACAAATAGATCATATTTTCATAATAGAACGTTCATGTCAGATCGGACTCAATTAAAATGTTTACCGTTATGCTTTAATTAAAATTTTAAACATTTAAATTTCCAATTTTAAGAGACTGTGAAACCTCAAATTTGGAATCAATTAAAAGAAATACACCTATTATTTAATTTAGAAAAACAGACATGTAATTACAAAATAGAAACACTGCAAAAAATATTTCTTCAAAAAGTTAATTTTTACACAAAGGAGCTTTGATGTTGCATCGTAATTGAATAAAAAATGTACACGCGTTATTTGATTACAAAAGGAGATGATCAACAAATATTAAATTACGAGTATAAATTTCCAATTGGGACAGTTGTGAAACTTTTTTCAAAAAGCTCTTCTTTTAATAAATATCTTTTATGTTGCATTATTGTTCATTTACGCTTGTTCTTTAATTTAGAAGTAAATCATTATGGTTGTTTTACATTTAATTTCCAGACATGAAACTATTTTCAAAAAGCTTATTGTTTCATAAAATAACTTTTATGTTGGATCGGAAACCATTATTTGTTCTCTTTAAATAAACAGATAATTGAAAAATCAAAAAGTTGATTTCCAATTCAGAGGGCAATATTGTGAAACTTATTTTCAAAACCTCAATTTTTCAAGAAATAGCTTTTATGTTAGATCAGAGAGAAATGAAATATTTACACTCGTTTTTTAATTATAGAAGCACATGATTACAAATACCCAAACTTTTAGGATAATTGTAAAACCTATCTTAAAAGTTTATTTTATCATAAGTAAAATGTTCATATCGGATCGGATACAAATAAAATATTTACACTGGTTCTGTAATAGCAGAAGTCAGATGAATAAAATGATAAAAAACTTAATTTCTAATTGGAAGAACAATCGAAAGTTAAAAAAAGCTCAACTTTTCATAAAATGCGATTTTTAAATGTCATCAAATAAATATTTTACAATAAATATTCCCTAATTAAAGTCGCAGCTAGTTATAAATAACAAACATTTAATTTTTCAATTTTTCAAAAAGCTATTAATAAAATAACTTTCAGTTAAAATATGTACACTTGTCGTTTAAAAGGAGCAAATAATTTACAAATGTGTATCAAGAAAATTTGTAATTTACAAATGTGAAAGTTATTTGCCAAAAGCTCATTTTTTCATAAAATAACTTTTATGTTGGATCAGAATCTTTTAAAATGCTTTATTCAATTATTTTGGTCTACATATATCGGAAAGTTATAGCCGATATTGATCCGAAGATTGAACCATTGAGGTCAAAGTATATGGAGAACAGGTAATATACAAACAGGTTTCATTTTCGTTCTTTTTCGCGCATCCGTCAACATGGCGGCGTTAGTCATTAAGAAAATTTCGTCATGTTGTTTGTGTTTCAATGTTTACATTTTTGTTTTAATAATTTTTGATATAAATTATATTAAAATTATTTAATAAACGCGCTGTGAATATTTTCGTGTGTTTACAAAAAAATATTGTGCTCAAAGTTTTATGTTTCGGTGATTTTTTAAGTGAAAAATAGACGTTTTAAAATTGGCTTGTAGTATGTGTTTGAAGTGAAAAAAAACTATCTCTTACAAAATTGTATATTTTGGTGATTTTAAATTGACCAGTGGATTTTTAATATAAACGATTGTGTTTGTAGTGAAACAATTATTTTCCACAAAAAAATTTTGTTTAGTCATATTTTTAATTGACTATATTGTGGTTTAAGTGCAAAATTTTTTGTCAGTCTGAATTGCTTATATATAAAACTACAACAATGCAGTGTGCTGTTTTCGGATGTACCTCGAATGCCGGGACGAATCATGATAGTAATAGAATTTCGTATCATCATTTCCAAAAAGACATTAAACTGTGTAATAAGTGGGTTTTCTTGTGTCATAGAAAAGACAAATTCAGTGTAAAATCTGCTCGGATTTATTCTATACATTTCAAAGAAAATGATTTTATTCCGGTTGTGTATGAGCAACACGGAATAATAAAAAAAAGACGGCTTAAACCAGACATGCAGTCACGGTATGGTAAAACGAATTTATGTGAAATTGCATTATTTAGTTTATGCTTATTTTTAGAAGTTCAACGGTGACTAAAATAGCTGATGATCATGCTTCTTCAAGTGAAACACCAACCGCTCACTTGATTGACGAACATGTTGATTTAAATTTATCGATGATGGATTTTGCAGAAGAAAATGTGACCGGTACAGAAACAGAGTCAATCACTATTGAGAATGTGGATTGCAGTACTCAAACTGATGAGATGTTCATCGGGGAGCAAGTTATACCACCCTGCCGTTATAATATCAGCTCACAAACTGATCCAATTATTCCGTCATACTCATCGTAAGTTTAACTTAGTTCTAAAATTAATCTTGTATATAAAAATGTTTATCGTTTATTTTTCAGATTACAAAAGGAAATCTTACAATTAAAAAAAGAGCTTCATAAACGCGAAAAACATTGAATCCATTAGCCACATTTTCACCAATGGACAATTGAGGAAACTAGAAACCCCTGAAAAGCGTGCCAAATGGACAGCCGAAGATATTGGCAATGCAATAACAATACATGCGGCAAGACCAAGGGCATACCGACTTCTATTGAAGAAAAAATATCCACTACCAGCTGTGATCACGCTGAAAAAGTGGTGCGCCAAAATTGAGGTATACCCAGGGATACTGCAGTGTGTACTCAATATAATGAGAAAGGTCGAGATGAAGGAGATTGAAAAAATTTGTATCCTATCTTTCGATGAAATGAAAGTTAAGGAGAAAATTACTTTCAATAAGGCAAAGGATGAGACTTTAAAAGCGGAAAAATATGAACAGGTTGCCATGATACGTGGATTATTCGGAAACTGGAAACATCCGGTCTTTTATGAATTTGACCAGAAAATGACTGAAGAAATTCTTCACAAAATTATAAACGCCGTTCATGATTGTGGATTTAAAGAATCAGCTATAACGAGTGATCTAGGGGGTTCAAATCAAGGATTATTACGGGACCTGAAAATAACAGTCAACTCTCCTTTTTTTTATAAATCCATCAAATCAATCACATTTAATAAAACTAATCCGAACTTCGTTGATAATGATGGCTTTGTTATTGATGGCGAAGTGATTAATAAAACGGTTATAGAAGAGCTCAGTTCAATAACCAATGATAAATCGGATTTAAGTGTGGCATATAAAATATCGGCAGACAATTTAAAAGTGAGAGGTGCCGAGCGACAAAAGGTGAAACGCGCTACAAAACTTTCTTCGCACACCGTCTCAAGTACAATTTTTCTAGGACATTAAAATTTATTTAGGACATTAAAAATAAATATAACAGACGACCCCGTGGACGAGTTGGAATCGCTGCAGTATGATGGCTTGGTACATTTAGCTGGTTATATTTGTCATCGGATTAAAAATCCCAGCTTAGTAGTGGAAAATTCGATTATCAGTACTCCACAAGATTCTTCATTTACATGGACTAACCAGTTAACGGAAGGTGGTCTACAAAAGCCAACAGATGCAATGATGAAGGAAACGGAAAAAATGGAATCTATATTTAAACAATTTAATGGTGACAAAATTATATTTTGTTCAAATTATATTAAAACCTTAATAGGACTAACAACTGATATCGAATTGGAACAAAAAGTTAAGGAAATATTTTTCCGTTCAAGAATGTTTTCCGGATTAAATATTTGAACAATAAAATACTGGACAATAACAGGAAAAAATACAGAAAATCATACAAAACAATTTCTTAATTGGAGATTTAAAACCTAAAATTTATTTGTTTGGCAACAGAGGGTATGTATAGTTTGAAAATTTTTCATATTATATTGATTGCCTTAATTTGTTCCAATTGTTTGCAGACAGATTCCATATCGGGATCAAAGAAGTACAAAGAAGAAATATTGCTGCAGTCTGATGAGATGATGACGAGATGATGAGAATCAGTAATTTTACAAGACAGTTAAGTATTTACGTTAGCTATTTAAGATAGAGATAGATTAATTCGAAATATTTAAATTTTAGTATTTATATATTCACATTTAACATACATAGATATCAATATTAGTTTATTATTATATTAAATCCATATTTAATTTTTTCCAATATTTAGTTGGAATATTTTCTCGATCAGGGTTTTTCTGTAGTTTTCCTTGACCGTAAACCATTGATCTAAGAATTTTTATACGCGTTGTTTTATTTCTGTGTACGAAATTCCAAAAATTCTTTTTAATCAATGTATTATAGAAATCTGAAAAAATCAATTGAAACCGGCTACAGACGTGAAGAGTGTTATAAATATTGTAAATTGCATTCTTTCAATTTTCAATGTGTGTTTAATAAAGAGCTTCAAAAATTTGTTTATTATAAATATTTCGTCTTTTATTTCAAATAAAAAATAAGTATAAATATATATGTATATACAATGTGCATTTACCTATGTATATAATTTTTGTTGTTTGCAATTATTTTGGAAATGTGATTAATCCTCAATGACTTCAGTTGGTACTTGGTACTCACCATTCTTTGGGCAAATGATTATGTTTGATAATGGTGTTGATCACGGTGTATTATACACTTATATAATTTCTATGATGGCTATTAAGATCCCGGCAATAATTTTAAATCTTTACGTCAACCCCTTTTAAGCAGCCTGAAACAGAAACAGTACATATGTTATACACATTAATTCACGAATCATGCTGAACTTACTGTGTACATTAATTGATTGGAATAGATGAAGTGAGTTCTGGGCCATTGCATAATTTGGTAGAATATCAGTCGCTTGATATAACTCACATGTAACAAGTATGTTGGATACGATTTTTCACTATGTAAATGGTACTACTTATGCATAAATAAATATACTTAGTTAATTTAATATTCAAAAATCCGTAAGCGGCACTAATACATATGTTTTATTTGAATTTATAAAAAAACAAATGAACGAGCCAACACAACTTGAAATCCCATATTATTACTTAAAAATGCATCGAAACATAAAAGTTTAAATAATATATTGTTAAGAATACATGTGACACAATTAACATTCACTGTTGAATAAATTGTATTTTAATTGAATAAATAATCACCGAAAAATAAAAGTTTTACGAAAACATTTTTTTCACTACAAACAGACACAATTTATGCATCAATATTATCAATTAAAAACCCCACGAAACACAAAAGTATTAATACGATGTTTTTGACTATAGCCAAATATTATCTAAAAGCCGCAATTTAATTTTTTTTTTAAATTTAATTCAAAAATAATTTATTACCGCAATATGTTACGATATATTTTGCATTGAGGTTACTTTACTCGGCGAAAAACAGGGTAGAAGAAAACGAAAATTGAATTGGAGCTCGCATAAAAATCCCTATCTAATGATGAATTATACATAGTCAAGAAAGTTAAGTTTAACTGTAAATTTGTTAAAAATGTAGTAGATTTTATAGCATATATAGTAGTATCCAAATCTCGCTGGAATTTTGACAGTTCTCGCGCAGAAAAAATATGGCGGATACACAGTGATGTATTAAGTACAATAATTCATGTTCATTGTTTACATTTTTATGTTGTATTTTTATTTAAATGGAATGGTAATTTTAGGATACAATTAAAACACAAAGTTTTGGCTTTATAAATTAAATTGTGTTTAATTAAATATTTTTTTATTTGTTCCGAAAATCAAGTACATATTTAATTTAATTTATTATTTAATTCCATAATATAATCTAAATAATCTAATAATCTAATTTAATTACAACTTCTCGTATCACAAAGTAAATAAAATCACATAATATTAAAAAAAATACTTATTCTACATGATACTTATTCGATATTATTCCACATTATATAAAAAATACTAATTCTAAATTAAAATTACATTCCTTAATTGCTAGAAGTGTCTGTGGTGGTTGTTTCGTTGATTCTCAGTATTATCTCGTCGATTATGTTGTCCATTACGTGTTCTTGTTGAATAAATTTATTCTCTTGGTCCCAAATGTGGCGGCACGTATTTCTCCATTCTTCGGATGACACCTTATCAAATTCGTCCTTGATAATTTGTTCAATTTTCGTTGATGTGAATTCAACATTGGCTAGCGCAATACGATTTTTAACTATACCCCATATATTTTCAATAGGGTTTAGTTCCGGATGATAAGGCGGTAATCTAATAAACAAACAAAAAATTAAATTTCCTTATATATTTGATTTTCGAAATGTGTTACCTCAGCACTCGATGACAATGTTGCTCCATTAACCTATCCAGCTTGAATTCCGTATATTTTTCCTTATGTGCCTTAATGATGTCGTAAAGCTCAGACTTTAAAATATTTTCTGGGTATTGAATCCGTTTGGCGTCTAGCCAAGTCCTCATGTCTTGCTTCAGCGCATTCGAATTTGGCGCTGGATTTAGTTTTACGTTGTGGTATGGTGCATTATCTATCACCAATACCGTCCTTTGTTTTAGGTTTGGAATGAGTTGTGTTGTGAAACATCGTAAAAAATTCTCGCTGTTCATGTCATCGTGGTAATCTCCCGATTTTTTTCCAGATTTAAAACAAAGGAAAGCTTTCTTAATAAATCCTTCTTCTGAACCGGCGTGTACTACGATGAAACGTTGGCCTTTTGACATAGGATGTACAATATCTAAAACGTTTAAGTCAACAAATAATTATTGTAAGATAAAAACTAAAAATTGTCGCAAATCAAATACTCACTTCTGTTGCTATCATCGCACCATCGTTTGTTTGCATGGTGGGTCGTGTGGACGTATGTCTCATCCGTATAAACGATGGCGTATCCCTTTTCTCGAAACTGCGCTATTCGTCGTAAATATTGTACCCTCTTCAATCGAATGGGCTCTTTTTCCATAAGGATTCCTCGGTTGTCCTTTGCAGTTTTCCATTTAAAACCGAGCTTCTTGATGATTCGTCTTACGCTGCTAACAGAACCTGTAAAAGACAAATCAGATTGTAGTTTTTCGTGTAAATTCCTCAAGGTAATATTCGATTTATCCGATAAATGGAAACTATGAATTATCCGGCGAATAGCTCCAAGGTCGAAGTCATCCAGGTTGGTGATAGTGCTGCATCTTGCTTTGGCTCGTCGTCTGGGTGATTCAAATTGAACTGCAGCGGTGGATGTTGATGGCTGATCATTTGTTCCGGCATATTCCACTACATCATCCTGCATTTGACCAGCGGCTTCTTTTAGGATGTTGTACACAGTGCTAAGGGAAACACCTAGAGAATATTTTCTATTTACTATAATAATTAAACACAAATGTTGGGCTTTAAACTAGTTAATAATAATAATATAGCAAACAAAATTAAATTTTATTAACTAACCCGTTGCACTTGACACATATTGTTTTAATTCGGTTTCACCGCAATCCTTCAAGCAAACATCACCCGATTGCAGTTTTGTAAAAAAAATTGCGACTTTAAAGACACATTCGCGCACTTGACTGCGGTATTGGTTTGATTTTCGCATTTTGGTTATCTTTTATTGCACTTACAGTAATTTTCACACTTATTTACAGTGTTTTAAGATAATGTACACAACACTTTGTTATTTCCAGTGAAATTTTTAGGTTAGGTTGTTATTTATATTATTTTGTTTTTTATTTATATGATAAAACGTTTTTAATCACAAAATATTTTTATAATTTAACTTTATAAGAATCACTGACACTTTTGAAATTAATATTTAATTCGATAATTTAAGAATTAAATTGAAAATAGACGCTTTTTATATTGTTGTGGTTTTGTTCGATTTGAATGACATTTGTCATTTATTTTCCCTAGTCCGTACCAAAATTAAATGTTGACATTGTTTCCAAAAGGCGTGCAATTTTTTTTTGACCTATTAATTTTCAATTGAAATATGATTGTAATAACATAAATATATAATCATTTTGAATATTTTGTGTATTAAAACTGAAATATAATTCTTTTTATTGGTTATTTATTATTTTATTTAGGTTTTCTACCTAAAATAAATGCGACCCCTCAAAATTTTTATAAATTTTTTTTCTACATCACTGAAAGCTGCGCAGAACAAGCAAAAAAAAATTTTTTTTAAGATCTGAAAAGATCTATACTTATATTCGAATAAGGTGGGTTTATTCCCTCAAATTTATGGCTCGTAACAAAAAAGAACAAAATTTAGAAATGAAAAATTAATCTCGATAATGGGCCTATACGTTTTATAAAAAATTATGAAAGTGATAGAATTAGTGCTAAAAAGATTTATATATAGTGCCAAATTGCACTTGGGTGTAATCTGGAACTAAAAGTGCTAAATTAGCAACCCTGCAATAATGTTATAATATTGAAAGAACACTAGCAGGTGAACATAATCCACATAACATTTCCAAAGATTGAAATGCAATCGTTATAAATAAAGAATTTCCATTGTTTTACTTAGATAAACCATTTTTAATCACAATAATAATAAACAACCAAATTATTCGAAATCCAAATACTTAAGTCAATAGTGACATTATGCTTAAACATTATAGTTGACCACAGAATTTAAAAAAATAAAAAATAAGGTTGGGCGGACTCAATGCCACAAATGGGCCCATGGAGCAATATTTGGGAAAATCCATATACTTACACATTAAAAACACCCAACCATGATTTTTGGTCATCAGCGGGAATCGAACCGGAGGCCCTCGAATAACAAAGTAAGAACGCTACTTACTGTGCGAACGAGGGCGGCACCACTGGATTTGATAATATGACGATATAAAGACGCAATGGCGCATTCATTGCTTCATTTGAAAATTCTGTTCAATGATGAAACACACTTTTGGTTAAACGGCTATGTCATTAAACAGAATTGCAGCATTTGAACCGATTATCATCAGCCATTTTCGAAACACCATTACACCCAGAAAAAGTCACCGTTTGGTTCGTTTTATTGGCTGGTGGAATTATTGGTCCATATTTATTCAAATATGTAGATGGTTAGAACGTTACAGTCATACATACTAACTTTTTCGTGCCTCAATTGGAAGATATTAATGTTGCAGACATGTGGTTTCAGCAGAGCGGCGCCACATGCCACACAGCGCGCGATACAATTAATTCACAAAGAAACATTTGACGAACGATTAATTTCACGAAATGGACCTGTAAAGTGGCCATCTCGCTCGGGCGATTTGACGCCATTAGATTATTGTCTCTGAAGATATGTAAAGTTGCATGTCTATGCCGATAAACCAGAAACATTTGAGCTCTTCGAAGCCAATATGCGACGCATTTTTGACGGAATACCGCTTGATTTACTGCGAAGAGTGTGTGAAAATTGGACATCCATTTAAGATCCATTTCAATTAAAAGTATTCATCTTCAGTTAATCAACTTTAATGTGAAAAATAACTTATTGTATATTCATGATATTAAATCCGACCGTTGTTCACCTGTTTTAATCAACAACATATTCACATAAAACACACAGTATATATAGAATATAGCTAAACATGTACATTTATATAAAAATGTCAGAATGTTGACTTTTCAGTTTTTCACATTTTCTTACTAGACATTGCATATATATATATCCACTTTTATGTAGTATATTGAATTGATCTTTTAAAATTTATTAAAACTAAACACACACGGTAAAGTTTGCAAAAAAAATGATTCTCCATGTAATAAATTAATGTATTTTAGTACACTGAGTCCGAGGGAAGAAAGCACAATGAACAAATACAAATTGTAAACAAAAAACAAGTAAAAAAGTTTAACTGTATCTAAACTTTTAGCATTAGAATGTAAATATGCATTGTGGTGTACAGTAGAAAAAAAAAGCTAACAACAGTATATTGTGTTATTCATATTATTATCCTCGTAGTAAAGATTATCGTAAAGATACTGCCGTGCATGTTTTAACCATTACTATACACGACTTCGATATGTAAATATGAATAAACAAAATGAGGTAGGATACCAGGATTACAAGGAATCCACTTCGAAATTATATTAAATTAAATGATTTACGGTGGTAGTGGTATGCATTTTACATATGTATGTAGTACCATGTACTATGTAATGTATGTATATCTAAGCTGCTAGAATATTGTTATACGACTGTGTAGTATATTAGCAAATAATCGAATTCATATAATATATTTTGATTTAAGCAACCGGCTTGTTTTAATCAGAAGAATGAAAAATGTTGTTTGTGAGTTTTATAAAATATTAAAACTGTTTTTAAAGGCCATTACTAACCCCTTACAGTGTCAACAATTTGGCTCCAACGGCTTTGATCCTGAGCATGGTCTTCGTACTGTCTTAAACAACCTGAATCTACTTGGCGTTTTGGGCCGTAAATCACACGCATTATTATTTTTTCAAATGCAAGGGCTATCTCTCGTACTCATCCGTAAACCTTCAGCATCACGGCATTCGATATGTGTTTAGATTTTAGCAGTGGCCTTAGGGGATGCAAAGCATTGTTGTTATCGTGAGTGATAATAGAGTTCAAATATTTAAACCTCCTCACTCCCTCAAACGTGTATTGCACATTACTAAGTTTTATATAGAATTTATTCATAAATGACTCTGTTCTGTACCAAAAGGTTAGATTTCTGAACTCCAATTGACAAAACTTGGTCCAGATGTGATGATGCAATAAACTTTGTTGGTTGATTTGATATTTAAATAAACTCGCAATAATAATTAATTTTATTAGGTTTAATGTGAACACTTTGATGATTTTTTATATAAGAGAAAAATATATTGTGTTAACAAAATGACTTTGAAAAAATGTAGTTTGCATTATTTAAGATAGATTTGTAATTAAACTTAAGCTAGTTAATGAACGCATTTATGGTTTACTTTTATATAATTCAAATAGATGGATCTAAATTTAATATATGTATACGTAATGAACGCATTTATAATTAGAGTTAAGCTAATTAACATTTATAAGGTTTTGAATGTCAATCGAATTGACATTTTACATAATAAATCAAATGTTTTCTTTATAAGTAAAGTGAAGTGAATTAAATTGATATAACTTAGATAAGTAAATTATAAGTTAGATAAGTAATTTGAAAATTTAAGCTCAAATGTACCATTTATCTCTTGGTTAAAATGTAGTAGTTGCATACAGATTTTCGGTTTTGCTCATTTCTTTTTTTTTGCATTTCCGTAATTAGTTTAAATAGCGGCTTATATGATACTTAACATCGGATGGTTAATCATTACTCATCGTCTAAAGAAATCAGGTGATAATTGCTGCACAATTAAAATAAATTATTTAGATAATATCAGGTACTAATCGTTTATTATTTATCTACTATTCTATTGTAATAGTTTATTATTTCTTTACTAAATTCGAATAGAAGAAAATTTTGGATCAATTTTGTATATCACGTTAAACAATCGATTAGCCCTAACACATATCAATATTGTGACGTGGTGAGTAAGCCGTTTGCCGTACTTAATACCAAGCTCGTGCATTCGTTCTTAAGGAAGCCGTATCGCAGATCGTAAAGGAAAGTGCCAAAAAAATATTATATAGGACATAAACTATCGTGGGCATTAAATTCGATATTTGCGCTTATCTTGACCACGTTCTAAATTTCGATAAATTGGATAAAACGTTCTAAAATTGGATAAAATTGGATAAAGTGAAAATAAATGATTAAACATAGCAGTATTAATAATTGTATAAGTCTCAATTATATAAAGAAACTAATTTTCGTTAATTTTAAGTTTCCATACAATATTAGTACAGGATTCTATGTACAATGCATGCTGTTTTAGTGATGTGTGAAATTAGTTAAATTAAAATCTATTTTTCTTAAACATATATTAATTATTTTGTTATAAATTAGTTTATAATATATAGTTGCTATAATAATTCAAAGTATTGATAGTTTGTGTTTAGAATTATTTAAAATTGTGTAATAAGTGAGTGAATTCCAAATTGCATCCATATTGCATAATTTCACGGAAAATAACATTTTTTTACAGCTACTGTTCGAGGGAAGCGGTCAGGCCTGTCGGGTTTCTTCAAACTGTAAGTTATTTTATATATTGAATTAAATTAACAGAATTTTTATTTGTCCGCAATATGGCATGTTTTTCTATTTTTATATATATACATATTTCTTAGATTCATTCATTTACTTAAAATTAATTATTTCTTAGCTTTAATTTCTTTTTTTAGAGTTAGTTTAATGTTGTAAGATTATATATAGCAACATAATTAGTTCTTTAGTTTATTTCGTTATTATACTTTTTTTTCAATATGGTCTTTAAATTAAATAAATCTATTCATTTGTAAAAGAAAATGTTTGAATAAGATTTGATTTTTTCTTAATGGAGGGAATATGATGAAGGAGCTTGAGGTATATTTTATTTGGTACGTTTAAATTTTTAGTGCAATTCGTTAAGTGTCAATCAAACGGACCCCCCATAGGCGAGTCGACCCGAAATAATACTTGCCGCATCCGATTGGTATGACAAATTCACTACAAACTATTAATTTTGAATAGTTTAATATTAAGTATAAATATAACTAATTATTTTTATTTTAGGTGTTTGCTGCCTTCAACAGACTCTACTTTATACTCTTGCAAGCTGTCAAAAACATAAATCGTTCACACCAAGCGAAACAAAATTATTAAAAATGCGACTCACAGTAGTGATCTGCATAAGTATTCTGATCAATTTTAGCATACAAACAACCCAGATTATAGTTGGGTGTTACTCCTAAATGTATGGACAACAATATGCGAATAATTATTTCGCCTAAATATATGTATTTTAACTATTATCATTTACAATATTTACCGAATTTTATTAATGGGAGAAGAACAAATAAATATTTTAACTGAATAGTAGTTACGCCTAAATGTATTCTAAAGCTATTTTTATTCGTATAATCTTTGAGTATATAAGTTAAGGAAATCCCTTTTTATTAATCATAAAAAAATCAATTTATTATTTATTATTTTCTTTTATTTAATTTATTAACAGTTTGTTACAATTATAATTTCCTTACCTAATTACTATTACAAATCTGATTTACAACTGACTTCTCATTTTGAGTAAAACTTAATTTCTATATTGCCGTATAGAGGAATGTGGTTGGTCATCGTATTTATTTAGTTCGGCGGAAGTCTGCACGTGTTCTTGTATGTCATGGTTTAGGTGTCGTCTTATGTCGCTCTATGATATTAACTGCCGGATGTGCATTAACTCTTCCCCTCTTAAATCCAAATGTCTTAGAAAAACGGTGTTTAATAGAATTTCCTTCTGGGTTGAATTGTGATTGGTCGTTTGGGTAGTTCGAACATCTGTGTTGTATTACTCGTTTGGATGCCGTTGACAACTTTTTTTTCCGTTGTACTTTGGCGTCCTGATTTATCGGGGAGTTCGTCCTTTTTCGTGTTAATGATCTTTACTGTTGTCTTTCTTCTGTACTTTATTATGAGAATGATTATGATGATGATGATGCCACTCGATCCAAATCCGATGCCGGTGTAATTTTGGATGTGGGGAGTCGTGTTTGAGTAATACTATTGTTTTCTTGTTATTAATGTTGATGTCTTTCATCAATTGTATTGACAGGATCTCTTTATATTCATTCTCTATGGGAGTTGGTTGCAAAATTGCTTGGAAGCGCTTGGATTGTGGACTATTCATTGCCATGAATTTCATATCTCCAATAGACAAAATTGCATTGGTGAACTTTAGCAAGTAGGTAAGATTTAGTTTTTGTGTTTCGTTATTGTCGCCTATATCTCCATCATACTGATTGAGTAAGATGATGCCCTCTGCTATCTCATGTTACTATTGGTTTGGCGACATTTTGATGGCCGACTATTGAGCAAGTTCGGTATGTACTCCGAGCTACTTATATCTATCACATTCTTTTGATTACTTATTGATAAGGAATTAATTGTCCTACAATCTTTACTAATACCATATATTTTGTGGTCTTCTCTAAATTTGATCATAATCAAGTTCAATGATGTTGTTTCTTTTAACTGCTTTTAACAATAGTTTATCATAAATAAATAGGGGCAGGTGGTTGCTGATAGTTTTAATGTTTGCAAAGTCCAAAGCTTCTTTCGCTGTCGCGTATGGAAGGTTCTCATTTTCAATTGTCTTTTTAGCTACCTTAATCTCGGAATCGGATAGGATGAGGGAATTTATTACTCCTGCTTTAGCCCAATGTATGGCGTATTTGATGTTTATTATCTCTTCCTTCATCAATCTCAGTTTGTATTGTATGTTTTGAGATAATTGGTCAGATCATTTATTTTCCTTGTGCCATTTTGGTAATGTTGTTAATTCTATCGTTATAAAGCTGATTAATAATGACTTGTCTGTTATTGTTTTCCAGTACATTATTTATCGTATTCTTTATAATTTTGAAGTCTTCATGGTCGGGAGCCCCAGCAATCCATTTCCACGAAGTACCGATGAAATCAAGTGAACGTTTGCTTCTATGAATTTTTAGTCCGCCCAGTAGGGTCTGTAGTAGAGTAAGTTCGTGATGTAAGTAAGGGTACAGGGGATGTACCGTTGTGATTTTGTCCTTCAATCTAGCGTGCATTCTAGTCACGAGTCTAGTTCCTTCATTTGTGAATTCGAGTAGTCTAGTATTTGAACTTCACCAACTGCAATAGCAACCAGTGGAAATAAGGATTTGATGTTGCTCGTGTGAATAATTTTCCCGAACTCGGTCAACACAGGTGTGTTTCTATTTTCTTTTCAATTTCTTGTTTAAACCTAGCTGTTAGTTTAGAACTATTAAAAGTTACTAGTTCATTAGCAAAGTTCTTAGTGGGTCCACAGTTTTAAAACATCTCGGTTTCATATTTATCCCTATACCATATAGAGATTAAGTTTTTTTCCATCCGATAATATGGTAAGTAGGACCGTAATATCTGAATATTTCGCTCAACGACATTTTATTCTCTCCATGTCCAATGATTTATTTGGTGGCATGTGATAGTCTAGAGCTATTTCATCGCAGGTGGCGATGTTACATGAATGATATCCGGCTGTTTTAAAAGGTATACAAAAATTTGTCCCTACTGACATAACTAAACCTAACCGATATCCCCTTTGGTGCAATGAGAAACTTATTAACTTTAAAAATCAAAAGAAC
Source organism: Tipula unca (assembly GCA_951394425.1). Lineage (NCBI taxonomy): Eukaryota > Metazoa > Arthropoda > Insecta > Diptera > Tipulidae > Tipula > Tipula unca. The sequence continues at coordinate 120,153,465 of OX596380.1, forward strand.
AAGGCTTACAAAGAAAAATTGAAATATTATTCTGAGTCTAGTAAATATAAATACACAATCTGTAATCAACGTTTCAAAAGTTACTACCTGACAAAGTTCAAGGATTACATCTCTTGTATTCAAGAAAAAATACAGCATGCTCCAAAATACTTTTGGAGCTACTTTAAATCGAAACATAAAATTAACGGTTATTCAGAAAATATGACATTCGATGAACAACTTGTGATCCACAAGTTGTATCTAATATGTTTATATAAGCCGAAAGACATCAATAATTACATACAAACAAGTGAAAACACCAACAATGTGTCCATACAAATACCCCAAATATCACTGAATGATATCTATCAGGCTCTAAATACTTTTGAAGATGGATGCGGCCCGGATTGTATACCATCTTCATTATTAAAAAACCACAAAAAATTGGGCCATCCCTCTGTGCCTATTGTTCAATCAATCATTAGGAAAATTTCCCAAGAAATGGAAAACAACGAGAGTGACGCCGATATTCAAAACTGGAACGCGGGATGATATTTCATGTTATAGAGGCATGATATTTCATGTCAATTTTATCAATCCCAAAGTTATTTGAACTGGTAGTTTGCAACTCATTCTGGACCGTGGTACTTCGATACATATCACTAGATCCACACGGTTTTATGTCAAAGAGGTCTACTACAACTAACCTTACGGAGTTCACCAGCAGCACGATTAAAGAAAATGAAAATCAAAAGCAAGTAAATGTCATATACAGACTTTGCCAAAGCCTTTGAGTCCACCAGTCATAGGAAAGCACTAGAAAGTTTGTATACATTTGGATTCTGCAGCCGTTTTACCTCATGGTTTAAATATATTGAAATAGGAAACACCTATACCAATTTGGCCACCTCAGGTGTACCTCATAATTCCCATATTGGCTCATGGATTCCGTCGAGCATCCAACACTTCGATTCTCCTAATATTTTCAAACTTGACACAGTTCCAAGAATTACAAAGTATTTCCCCGCACATTGCTTCTCGGGTAGAACAAACAGATCTCCATCCAAATATTGTAAATTTTCCGGAATATTGATTTCATCTGCCGAGTTTGGTTAATTTAAAGATGACGAGGCTCTAATTCAAAATATTTTAGATTTTTGGGCCTATTTTGATAGTAAATAGACTCTGCAATTTTTTCTTATAAGCAACCACTCCCTCCCTTATAATTTGAGCGGTATATGTGCAGCGTTTTGTGATAACAATTTAATACTCGTATTTGCATTTGTAGTCTTTGATACTTGAAGGTGATATTCCAACGGGTCTTGCACATGATCCGAATTTTGGGATGTGGAATTTTGATTTTAGGAATTTTAATTTTTAGAATTATAAATGAGGAATTTTGCAAATGGAATGATATTTTTGGAATTCTGTACTCAACCCAAAAAAACACGATAATGTGCCTTCGATAATTTGAAAACACAAAACAATAAGAGATGTGATTCGTGAAATTTGATTCATGAAAGTTTTGTATTCGAGACTCACATTGTAAATCCTATTACTTTTACTTACAAGTTTGTATGAATTTAATTTTGAGAAAAAAAATGTTGTTCGTTATGTTGGTGAAGACCTTTTAAAAAAAGTTAACAAACTCAATCTTTTGCCTAAGAATTGAAACGAATGAAGTTTGCAACATTTTAAAATAGGTGTCAAAAATTATTTTTCGATAAATATCAGCATAACATAACCCCACAGTAAAAATTCAACCATAATAGTGGGGAGACATTATACATCGTTAGTGTTGTTATTTTATAATTAAAAACTAAGATTTTTTTATTATGGAGGCTAAATTAATTGGAAGCGTTAAACTGTACATATTTTTGTACGACAAAAAGTGCAAACTGTTCAAAATTAAAATCGCCGTAGCGTGGGCAGATATTAGTGTAACTTTAATGCTGCCGTCGGAAGAATGTAAAGCCAAATGGTCTCATTTAAGGAACGCGTTTGGAAAAGCTATACAAACGGAGAATAATATTCCCGGTAGGTCCGGCATAACACGCAAAAAACCATTTAAGTTTGTAGAAGAAATGGGATTCTTAAGGCCATACATTAAAAAAAGACAGTTTTTTGATTGTTTTATTAAAAATTTATTTTAAATAATGCCGTTTGTTACATTTTTCAGAACTTTCGGCAATGTTAGTCTGCCAAAATCAATTGAATTTGAAAGAGACAACAGCAACAAAGAAAATTCAATGATGTACGACGTCGGATACAAGTTCAAAATGCATGTTAGTGGACGAAGACAATTTGAACAGTGATCAAGAGCTGTTTGAGCATGTATCGATGAATATAGAAAAAGAAGGATCAGCAATGAGGCGGAACCGATCACCGGAAGCTGTACCGTCCTACAAGGCTGGGCTTCAAGCAAGAACCCCAAAGTCAAAAATGTATTACAAAGTAAACTATGTGTAGCAATAGACGAATAGAAAAAAAAAGTCAACATTAATCTGAGCCCAGGAGATACACTTTCTTTTATGATATTTTTCTTTAATGACGGTGAAATACGCTCCAAAAGCTCTATTCTTATATTCTTCTACTTGGTTATTTATATAGCTCTGCAATGAGGGTATTATATGATCCAAATTTTGATCGTTGCCAAAGTGGTTGAACCCAAAATCTTCGTTGGAGTTTACTTAGCTTCATGTAAGCTAAGCCAAACAAAGAAAGAAGTGCCAAATTAATATTTCTACACGTATGTCTTCCACCCATTATTTTAAATAAATTCACGGTAACACGATACTAGAAAAGTTCAAATTCAATATCAAAACAGACAAATTAAATTACGAATAATCTTTATTTTTAAACACTATTTGCTTTAAATAAAAATCGAACTCAGAATGAGAGTTGATTAGTAAAATACTTGTTATATTATTTATATAACAAGTATGTATATATTGGTATAATTGATCAGTTTCCATAAAATATGATAGATGGTGATGACTGATGACTAAGGCACTTTTATTATATTCATTTTTTCCCCACCTTCAAAATACGAAAGGATTGATTTGCGATTTGCAATTATCGATCATTCGATTTTTCTCCATTAATTGAAAAATAATAAAAAAATTAATAAGTAAACCGTGCATGTGATAAACAAAATCATTATTTTAGTAAATCCTTATTTAAGGTACATTGATGTGAGATATTGGGTACATCCTTATTTAAGGAATAAATCACGAAATGAATGTTATAAACGAGTCGTGCTGGAGTTAGAGAAATATCCATATTTATATTATCAATATTTTCGTATGGATAAAACAAAATTCTTACAAATTTTAAAGTCTCTGTCACCTGCGTTACAACCTGTAACTACAAACTACAGAGAATCTATTAAACCAAAGGAAAAATTGGCAATTACATTAAGGTAAATACTAAATAGATATAGAGTTCAAGAGTTGTTCATTTATATATAACGATTGAAAATTTATAGGTTTTTAGCATCGGACTGGACATTGAAAGATCTAGCTACACATTGCTTCATGGGACATTCGACAGTCCATAAAATAGTATTCCAAACACTAACTAGTATTAGGAATATTTTAATGCCGATTGCAATCCCAAATATAACAGAAACACATTGGATTGATATTAGGGAACAATTTTTAAAAAAATGGAATTTTCCCAACTGTTTAGGCGCATTAGACGGGAAACACATAGACGCATTCGCGTTCAATAACTCTGGTAGTCAAAATTTTAATTTAAAAAAACGATTTTCTAATCGATTTGGTACTAATGGCTATGGTAGATGCGGACTATCGCTTTCTAATGGTTGACGTATGGAAGTATGTCAGACTCTACCATATTCGCCCAGTCCACATTTGGTAAGTTATGGCTCAATAACGATCCGAAGCTTAATTTACCACAAAGTGTTCCATTGCCATATTAAATAGAGAAAATGCCAAACGTAATAATAGCCGATGAGGCTTTTGGTCTGAAGGAAACCATTTTAAGACCATTTGCTGGCAAGAACCTAACAGATGAAAGGAGAATTTTTAACTATATGTAGGTAAACAATTATTTTTATTTATTTTTTAATTAATTTTATTAATTTATGTATTGGTTAGCAGACTGATTCGAGCAAGGCGTGTGGTGGAGAGCTCATTTGGAATTTGTGCTCATACTTCACGCATATTACTAAAAAGAATAATTGTGACGGCATGTGTTACACTACATAATATTTTACGTATGCGTACAAATCAACCAAATTCCAGAACAAATATTCTCGGATGCATGTAATGCAAGTCGATTATCAGCTTTCGAAATACGGAAGCATTTCTCAAAATGTTGTTCCAATGCCGGCCAAGTTCCGTGGCAAAATAATACAATCAAATAATTAAATTTTAGATAAAATTTAGATAGCCTTTTAATAATTCATTTATTTAATAATTTAAAAATAATATATAGTTTATTTCAACAAAAAATATAATACAATAATAATAATAAATATATATATATATATATATATATATATATATATATATATATATATATATATATATATATATATATATATATATATATTTATTTATTTATTTATACATACATTACTTGAACTACAACAATTCAGATGCTTCAAATTCAATTTGATGTAGCAGTTCAAGTAATTTAAATTTAATGTAAGACCGATTTAACTAGGATAATCTATCGAATCTTGGGATTAAACTCTCTAAGAATAATCTTGATTCAGAGGCAGGTGGTTCGGTAGGTCCCAAGCTTTGTAACGCCTGCAACATTGCATCGTCTGCATTTGTTTTATCTCTGGGCGTTGTTTTTTTCGTGAAAGCTTCAAAATGTTCGGAATGGTCTACTTCCACAGTATACTTGGAAATTGTGCTACAAGAAGCAAAAAATATTACTAATTAACATATAGATAGTCGTTTATTCGCAGCTTTTGTTAAAAATACATACCTTGGTGTATCTAAGCATGGCAACAAAAATTATAGTGCATCGTAATGTACCCATTTTCCATGGCACTACCACTCGGAGTATTCCTCTCCATTCTCACATAATGGAAAAAATTGTCTTTTAAATTTTTCCATTTGGCTTTACATTGTGGAACTATAATCATGTACAGAAAATAGTTATTGTAATAATGAAAAAAATTGTTCTATGAAATACAATTTTATGAATTGAACTACCTGGGTATGCAAGCAAATGGGATATGTCCTCCCATATTTGATTTCTTTTGTTTCTGTTGCTGTATTGCGGATTCTTTTTATTAAATAAGCATGGATGCCTCAATTATTAATTTTTCTTCAAAACCAAATTTTTTCTGATTTATCCGTATCAGTTTTAAATTAATAAAATTGAGTTAATTTTATTGAAACCATTTTCCACAATTTTTTGATATTTTATCGTATTTTTGTATAAATAGGTGCACGTCTTTATTCACAGAAATACTAAACTAATTTTGAGGTTATACAAATATATTAGTACGAGTATCAAAGTTCGTACTATCATAAATCGTGTGGAACGCGAGTTGAATGTAATGTGTTTAATATCATAATTTTATAAAATTAGTTTTCTCGTAACTCGTAATTCGCGTTTGGTGTGAATAGTCTTTTACTATCTGTATTTGAAACGTTTTTCTTTTTTTCATTTTATTTGTATAGAGCTGCGTGTTACCGAAGAAAATCACGGTACAGAATATATGCTTTTTCTGCGACATATTATTTTTGGGCAGTATTTATCTGTTATTATTATTATTCTGATCGTTATCCTGCTTAAATTGCGAGTGATTCGGTACATCATGGAATGCGAAGTAAAAGAGTGTACGACAACGTGGTGTGTTTTCAATTGGCGCCAAAATAACGTTAGCACTAATGTTTAATTATGTGGATAGTTCACACATATTATTAATCTATATATTTAAATTTATTTACCTCATCACTATACAATATACATATTATGTTAGTACTTATATTACATAAGTTTTAAGAAAATATTATCAAATTAATTTACTAAAGGATCGCGGATCCCACAACAAAAACTCATTTTATTGTTATCAATAATTTAAAGAACTACACTGCTCGTCAAAAACCCCGGACACTTGAATTTCTTCACTGCAGGCACTGTCATATTAAATAATACATAACCGAAAAATAGGTGTAACAGAAACCGTATTTTGTTTATTTAAAATCCAATCACAGCAACAAAGTGTAATAAATGAAAAATATTCAAAATTTCGATTGTTACGTTTCTATATAAATAGGCATCTATCAATTGTTTTGAAACACTTAAAGTAGCATATATTGTTTATAACAGTTTACGTTAACAGTGCTTAGTTATTATTATTAGCTAATATTATAATTATGAAACCAGAAAATATCGCAAAAGTAATCGCTTTGAGTGAGGATGGCCGCAGCGTGCGTTATATTGCTGCCCACCTAAATTTCCCTCGAAGTACAGATAGAGACGCTATTAAACGGGTGAGCGGGACGATCTGTTTTTGGTATCAATGGTACTGCGAGATCGTTTCCAAACAGCTAGAATCTTCGCTAGTCGATTGACACAGGTACGTGGTGTCAATATTTCAGTTAGCACAGTATCGCGAAGATTAAATGAACATGGATTGCAGTCCAGGAGGGCTGCTACAGGGTCAGAGCTACTCCCAACTCATCGAAGAAACCGTTTGACTTTTGCTCGTAACCACGTCAGTTGGACTACGAACGACTGGAAGTCCGTGTGGTTCACTGATGAATCAAGGTTCAGTCTGCGATCACGGAAAGCGATATTCACAATGTGCCATATCCCCAAGAGTCCCATTTCATGGCCGCTCACTAATGGTGTGGGCAGGCATTTCTATAGACGTCCGTACGGACCTTGTATTTCTACGCGCGCAGCCCTGACCTTAATCCCATTGAGCACATGTGGGATATGCTAGGGCGTTGTTTAAGGCAAAGGGAAGTCGTTCCAGAAACCTTGGATCATCTTCAATCAGCTCTGCAGGAAGAATAGGAAATGATACCGCAGGAGTACGTTGCAAACCTTGTGCACAGTATGCCCAAAAGAATGCTAGCTGTAATCAGAGCTCGTGGCGGAAATACTCGATACTAGAGTACCGACCACTTAGATTGATTGTTGGTGTTTATTTAAATAAAGATGAAGATATATCAATATTCGTTTTTCGGTAATTTTGTTATTTCAAATGTTTTGATCCTGTGGTTACTTTTATTAAACGAAAACTTGATCCGTTAGTGCCTTTTGGGGCACATTATATTATTTCGTACAACCATAACGCGAATAATTACAAGTATTTACTGAAAAAATGTAGTGCCCGGGTTTTTTTGACCAGCAGTGTATAAAAGTTAGTGTATGATATAAATGTTTTAGTTTGCAAATAATTTATTATGGTTTTGATCGTACTATATTTTAGTATATAGGGAATATGTTGTAAACTTCTTATATCAATAATTATTTAATTCTATTTATTTGATGTATTTTATTCTATCCTTTCTTCTTTCTGTCAATGTAGCCTAATTCTTAATATTTCAATTCTGTGATACGTTGTAAAATACTCATCATCTCCATGTTTATTCGAATTATTCAATTTATAATAAAATCAATATATAAAAAGTAGCAGAACTTCAAGGTCTCTGTGGTGAGTGCCAAGAACTCCACCCAAACTTCTTCATCTTCGAGGCACTTGTGTATAGTATCATTCTGATAACTGAATGAAAATTCATCCAAACTATTATCGTTTCGTTACAGTCATACAAATCTTATTACAACTAACCCATGAAATTAAGAGGAAGGTTAAAATTACCTATAGCGGAATATTGTTAAATATTACATTTTTGCAACCTAAAAAATAACCTGTCAAATTTGTAAATTATGATTTACAGCCACAAATACACAAATAAAATAATTTTGTTTGAAATTTAAAGTCAAGATCTCTGTTTTTGTTTTGTATATCACATTTACCTTACAATGTTACATTTTATTTACACAAAAATACTACTTAAATTTCAAGTACATATTATGAAACCTTCATTGTTAACCTAATTTAATTTTTGCCCGTTCAATCATTAATGTTTTTGATCATTTTCATACTTGAAGGCTAATTCGAAAAGCAGAAATAACAATAACAATATTAATTTCGACAAATTTTCAAAATAAAAAATAAAACATCTTTAAATTCACCTGAACACAACCTTATATGAGTATGTACATACATACATATATTTTCATTTCCTAGAATATAAGGGGCACAACAAAAAAATCCAAAAAATAATTTATTATTTCAACAAACATAAATAAATAAAGCATACTTTCATTTAAAAAAATAAATAAAAAAATAAAACAACATTAATAACAATACAGATAACAACGACAAATAGAAAAACATTAATTATTTTACATTTCTTTAACATTAAAACATAACGGCAACAACAAAAAACCAACAGTAACACAAATATTTTATGTATAAAGAAATTAAATTTTAATAAGATTTTTCTGTCTATTACATTTTCATAGAAATTATGCTCATACTTATGTTGTGAAATCCCCCATTAATCCTTATTATTATTACATATTTTTTTTTTTTTGTTTTTTGTATTTGAAAACATCACCTTTTCTTAATGAACGCAAATTCTTCTCAACTTCATCCTCGTGTTGTTTATTTTTTGTATTTTTGGAAAAAATTAAAATAAATGTGGAATAAAAAAGAAAAATCCCGTGAGCTTTATGTACATGTTGAAAGTTTTTTTTTTTTTTTGTAAATTTTATTTGATTCTACGTTTTTTCATACATACATATATGTAGATACTTTCTTGTCGCTTCTTATATTAAATACATACATTATATACGTTGAACAATGTAGCAACACGATATAAATACAAGTATGTTTGTTTTTGTTAAATTTGCAAAAACAAAAATGAAAAAATGATATTACAAACAGATAAACATCAATTTAATAACATAAAAGAGTTAAAGGCAAGAAAACCTGGAAACAACAAAAATATGTATTTTGTATTTATTCATGTTAGATTTTTACTTTGAGCTTTTTTGTATTTACCATAAAGCATACACAAAACAAATATACACGAAGTAAATCGATTTTGTTGTTGCTGTGTATGATGACTATCCGAACGAGTGAACTTTTTTGTTTTCACAAATTCAATTGAATAAAATCAGTCCAATGTAAGTAGAAAAGTTTTATATACTACGAGTATTGCATTTGTAAAGATACGAGTACTTATAGTTGTTTGTCTGTATTTTATATAAGATCAAAAACATAAACAAGTATGTACGTACAAAATATGTATATACATACATACATATATAAAGATAGTAAGTATTTTATTTTGTAATTGTGTGTAGATTATACATCATTATTTCGTCTATTGAATCGATATATTTAAAGTTATATACATTCATCAGATTATTTGAAGTTATATTTGTTTTTGTTTCAATATGGAAGGAATAAGTGTTTTTTACATGTTAGTGAGATACTTATTTAACAATCAGATTACTTAAATTTCGTAATTGGTTATCACGGGGGGCAAAAAGGATTTCGTCCACGTGCCAAAACATCGGAAATAAAATTTAAAAATGTTTGCGTGTCAATATTTCATTTGTTTTTTCAAATTTTTTTTTTCAAACAAATAAGCAAAGCCTTATTTCAACTATTTTGAACAAACAGTTGTCTTTGGCACATTTTTTATAAACTTTTATTAAATAATGTGTAATGATCAGATTTTGCACATATTATATCTTAAGATTGTGTCCGAAACCTGTAATAAATATTTTATAGTACAGAATTTTGATATGCAAAAACCTCATACACCCAAATTATTATAGTCTATCGCTATCATAATTTTTGACAGATCCGTGCAAATAAATTATATCATTGTGTTGTGGGCCGAGCAATAGCAAAAAATAGTGTATACAAATAAAATAAATTATAACACAAATGATGGCTGACAATTACAAAAGAAGTAAGAAATATTTGTTTATTCTACCGAATTTTTGGTAAAATTTTACCGCCGTGTGTGACTGTAAGTATTCTATCATTTTTAGTTTTTGTGTGGTAATCGTTTCCACAAGACATTTTTTTATTCATTTATTCTCAGTGCCGTGCAAAAAACAGCTAATTTGGTGGAGTCCTCCCTCGAACAACTCCGAGTAAAATGGAACTATCTGTTATAAAAATATAAACTGGAATATATTTTAATTCGCTCATTTTTTGCATGAAATTATTTATTTTAATTTTTTTTATTTCCTTAAGAATTGTTGGCACCGCCCACTGGAATCGGGACTGGAAATGGTTTTCCTCCATTCTCAAATTTGCATCGGGGCAACATATCATACATCCCCCGCTAGTAGGAAGCAGCATCCCGTGCTGTTTTGTATACAATCCGAAAAATAGTTTTGGTATAACACCACAACACCGAGATAATGATGATTGCGAAAGTATACAAACAGTCGGGGGATTCCATTTCCAGGCTTTCCGCCGATTCTACACCATCGACTTCGTATGCATGTATAGTTCCTCTCGTGGTCACATGACGCCTGAAAAAGAAAGCATGACAAGAAAGCGCAAGAGTATATATTAGAAATATATGAAAAAGACTCGAAACGGTTGAGAAAGGAGGGTAAGTGTATGTTAAATTTCTTAACCGCGTACGCTCAAAAGGAAGGGATGCCCTTCAAGCAACCGTCATCATCCGAGTTGGACTAAACAATTTTTTTTATGAAGATACACTTACCGTCGTTTCGAGTCTTTAATTTGAATTAACAGAATTTATGTGTTATATGTGATTAAAAATATACTCGTATGTAATTAGCAAGTTGTGATTTGAAAATTGATCATGCGAGGAGTCCGGATGGATCAGATATTTATGACGTTTTTGCCGGGATGATGCTTCTTTCATGATAATGAGGTTTATGTGTTTCCATCATGTGATGACATCACATCATCCAAAAAGTTGACAGTCGAAGTTTCGATCAAAAATGTTATGAACATTTTTTAGCATTGAAACCTGTTGAAGATTCATCCCGTTTGGGTATTTTATTTTCAAGGGAACGTTGTGTTCCTGCAACACATTCAATATGGTGATTGATGACTTTTTAGTGCCAGCATCACTAGAGCATAGCGTTAAAACCGAGAAAAGGCAGATAAAAAATTGGAAAAACGAGCAATTTGATGATTTTTGGCAAATAGTCGTCCTGAGCAGAGGATATTGTTTCAAGAATTTATAGTATGTATTTGAAATGTGATATTATGTGATAATATTTTATTGAAATGTATACATCTTCTTTTATATTTGAGAAAAAGCGCATCATCGCAAAAATTATATCTTTTATAAAATAAAAATATAAATAATATATAATAAAAATAAATTCGGCAAATACTTTTTAGTAACGCGAATCATTTTGTAAGAGTGTTGTCAAAATTTTAACCAATTCACACAGCAAAATCAACTTTGGTAATTAAAAATATTTCACCCTGACAAATTTAATTTTCAACATATTCACACACGTCCGGATTACCAAAATTATCCGTGGAATTTTAATGCGTGGAGCGCATAGTATAATACCACCACTCTAAATTTTATTCCAAATTTTCATACTTAAACTTTCTATCTAGCGCGAGTTATGTATTGCCACTTCACACGAATCTAACATCATATTGATCAAGCAACAATGTAATAATAGACCAAAGATAGAAGTTGAGACAATATTTGTTGTTACAACAACATCAATAAAAATATAACCCGAAATAAATAAAACAAGCGATATGATTGTATCCATCTTGCATTTATTTTTAATATTAGATAAACTATTTCTTAGAATTAATCATCGAATGTAAAAAGTAAAGAACAAACATTTCAATCCTAACATTGCATTTTTACATAATCCCATAATAAATATTGTATCATTTAAGTAACTTCTAAAAGTATTAATAATTAGAATTACTATAACTCTGAAATAGAAATGATCAAAAAATAAATTTGTTAAAAGATTTTTAAAAAAAAACCACCATGACTGCTTGAATCCTTGACTCGCGTAGGACTTTTTTCTTCTAGTTGCAGATCGGTTGGCGGGTACGAAGAGCTCTTCGTACTCATCTACATCTAGTGAGAAGATAATTTAAATTTCAAAATTTGAGTTATACAAACTAGCTGTTTTGAGAAAAATTCTGTAAATTTCCTGATATGAATATTAATTTGTTTGTTAAATATAAAGTAAAATTGAAAATTGTTAAAAGCAACACAATTAGAATGTGTTATTAATCTTTTAATTTTCAGGAATTGATCATGTGACGTGTTTGAGCGTATTTCTATGCTGTGAGTAGAGCACTTTAATATCCTGGATGGGCATCATCAAAACCACCCCTCTCTAAACTGTACCATAGCCGGAGTTTGGTGCAGGTTATAACTCCGGTATGAAATCTGTTTGCGAGCATATACAGACAGAAGGATTCGCTCGTAACAAATATTTCAAAATAAACGAATTCACTAAATAATTACATATGTATGTAAATTATTATTTTTTTTTATTATTCCAAAACGTAACAAGAAAAGCTAACAAAAATTTATAAAAAATTAATAAGTCAATTTCAATGATTGTAATAATAGCACTACAAGTAATTCCTATACCGGGTGTTTTTTTTAAACTGAGACGATCAAATATCTCGAAAAATAGCCACTCTACGGAAAAAATGTCCATAATCAAAATTTAATCATACCGCGGGGGAAATACATTAGTGCAAAAAAAAAAGTCCCCCCACCCCCGCTTTGTAGGTGGGGCGGGGGTAACTTTTAAACTAAGATAGGAAGCCATATTTTTTATTGCAGATACGGATTCTACGACTAAAAGTACGTATGATTTGAATAAAATATTTTGTTCGGTTCATGATAGATGGCGTTGCAATCGACGAAATTCAATTTTTTCAATTTCTCCTTCTTAGAACACACGCATTCGATTCTGCAATACGTTTGAAATAAAAAACATCACGTTTTCATTGGAAATACTCGAAATTCGTCATCAAAACAATTTATTCAGTTTTGTAAATCTAAATAAGTGTTCAAAATGATGGCCTGAATTTTGCATTTTTGAAATTTAATAATAAAACTTGAAATTAATTTTGAACACTTATTTAGATTTACAAAGTTTAAAAAAAACACCCGGTATATGTAAGTCAACAACATTTTAATGATAATAATTATTTTGATTTAAATTATATGTCATATGTGTATATCATACCCACACCTACATACATGTTATATATATATCAACTAATATATAGCATAATATATGTAATTGTTATGTTTTGAAAATATATGTTTTGGAAGCTCAATATAAAACTTTTTAGCATTAGCTGAAATGATTAGCAACTTTTCTTGGCTTATTACTGTTTTATTCGATAACATAAGTGTATTAATTGCGGATTTAGGAAGTACTAAGAATTAATTTATAATTATTTTTCATTGCCTTCAGAATCATACGAAGTCGTAGTTGTTCTGTCTGAAATTCGATGTGCATTTTATTCAGTATCCGCAACGTATAATATAAAACTACAGAATCAGATAGTTCTTCTGCTAATTGTTTTAACTGTGCCCCGTGCATCTTTATCGTCCAAAGCATATGATAGAAAATTGAGGTGCATTCCATTGTTCCAGTATTCTGTTTACGCCTGCCTCAAGCGAAAGCCAACGTCTTTAAATTCCTGTAAATCGCTACATCTGTTTGCAATGTGGGCATACTTTAAGCATAACTTGAACTACTGCAAATTGTCCCGACATCACTGAGGCATTATCTAACCCCAGTCCAATTATGCTGCCTGGGGTAATATTTAATAAATTAATATATTCCACAATGGTAGAATAAATTGGCAGTATTAGTTTGTATCAGTTTTAATAAACCTAAAATCGGTTACGAATTAAACCTCTATCCTTACGTCCGGGGTTTCGTCTATAATTAATGAAAACTTTTGAAGTCGCAACTGGTTCTCTACGTTCTGCCGTCCATTTTCACCCAACATATATTTTCCAATCAAACTGGCTTTACTTCGTCCTCATTTTATATTTTTTGCAACTTTGGAATCCGGGCATCACTTTAATAGATTCGGTAGAAAATCTTTAATTGCAAATGGCAAATGATGCATTATTCAAAACATAACAAATATAAGCTAAGCATTATTATCTATCACTTGATTCCAATATGTTCGGTTTAGAACTTCCAGACGAATTAGACCTGTCTATGCGAATTAATATTAATATTAATAATTACATTGTAACGTACCGTTTGCATTTAATTCATACAACCATAAAAGAAAAGTCCATCACCAACTTATTGAGTTATTCCCCTCCCCTCCTTCCGCGATCCTCTTAGCGAATCATCGCATCAACCCAAAATTGAACCATACCAAATATATACTTTTAATAAATAATTTGTAAATAATTTTTATTATTATTATGAAATTTTTCTTATAGATATAAGTAACAAAAAATGATTGGTAGATGTATTCTACGGTAAACTAACAGTATTGTATAATTGATAAAAAAAATAACAAACTAAATGTAAATTAACTAGACTTTTATAATAAATAAATAACGAAATAACGAAGTACTGTCAATGAGATGGAACAGTATAAAGTAGTTCTATTGACCCCTTAAACCATAAAAAAAACATATGATCTCACGCTACACTAATACATATATAGTGACTCAGATCTCGAGTTTCTATTCTTTTAACAGGAAAGCAAAATTTGTACAGACGAAAAGGAAAATTTATTTATAAAAAGAAAAGAAACAATAATAGTACTCACCCAATGTCTGCAAAGCGCTTCGCGACGTTGAGGATCCTGAAAAGCAAGATTTATTGCACCAGCAATAGCTAATGAGAAATATAAATTTTCCTTGTTCTGCTCAATTCACTTATTTGATTTCACTCTTTTGAGATAACTATAATTTATATATTTTTTTCAGCAAAGGCCATAGAAAACACTTAACTAACACTATATTCATATTTTTAAATAAATAATTAAATTCTTAATGATTCCTAATATATTCAATCACACTAGTTGAGCAGACCATTTAAAAGCAAAGCTGCTGGGTATGAACGCGTGTTGTGATGTCCGTTTATGTCAAGGACGATGACTGCTCACACGTGATACGGTATTTTTATGTGGCTGCTTAAGAGGCCGCTTCAAATTTCATGAAGTGTTATTCAGCTCAGTAGATTTTAGTATATTTTTTTTTCTCTTTTTCTTTCTTATTTTTTTTTAAATGTTTTAATTTTTAAGGCTGACGGAGGATAGATTCTCACACAGAAACGTTAAGTTCCCCTGGTATTACCGTTGCGATACATAACGAAATTGCGAGACCACCCGTCAGCTGGAACTATTCACACAACAAAATAACACAAAAATACGACTAATTAGATAAAGCCGGTAGAATCTCAACGAAAAATTAATTGTTAAAAAATTAAATGCTTACCTCGATTAATCGAGAGAGATATTTAAGATTATGTACAGATGTAAATGATACGAATGGAAATCACTTTCGGCCACTATTTTAATGCCGCTTGAATTTTTAATTTTTAATTTAATTTAATTTTTACTGTTCACACTCAAATTTCGTAAACGAATGACTGAATGACCATGACAGTATTATAGCTCATCAGCTGTTAAAATTTAAATTTCCCAAGCCGGGCAATTATAACAAAGAACAAGTTATTTGTACTAAATTGTTTTATAAGTATGTGTAATACAGGCTGTCATACAAGTAGACCAACGTTACAACATCAATACTAAATTAAATCATTTTCCATAATGTGAAAAATAAAAATTTAACTTAAACTTACGTTCCGTTTGAAGACGCCTTTAGTCCCGGTGGTGCTGCTGGTATCGTAAATTTTTTTTACTATGAATTATAAATCTAAAAAGCATTTTGCATATTATTTGTATTAATTTTTTGAAATTAGCTTTATTGAACTTACTTATCCATTACAAATAGTAAAATTAAAACTGTGCCAACCCGTCAGTTTTTTTTATAAAACATACGCGATCCGTAATACATATCAAAAACCAAGCATGTCACGTATTTTTGAATTTCATTTGGGTACGCTGTAAAATATGACCATAAGAGCAAATCATTTCAGTAAGTTATTCAGCGCGAAATAAATCAAAAGTGGAATTCTATTTCGTATACAATGGTGAAAAAGAAAAATTGTATCCAGTTTGAATGAAAAGTATTCATTTCAAAACTTTGCCTATCCATGTATCCAAACCCGAAATTTAATGCCGAATTGTATTCAATGGATATGGTGTTAAATTTCAATTTGATTATATATTTATTGAATTATTAATTATTTATTTACAGTTGGTTTATATAATTATGTCAGAAAATGTAGGTAAACAATTCGATTTAGACGAAGCGACGATTAGAACGATCAAGCGAAATGAGGCTACAATTAGAAAACCTGTGGCCTCAGGTATTATGATAAGTACAAAATTTTCATCATATATAAGAGATCAGGGAACTTGTCGAAGAAAAAAGGAGAGCAAGGAAGAAATGGCAATTCACCAGGATGCCTGCAGATAAAAACAAACTGAATAACCTGACACAGCGACTCAGGAGGGAAATCCAGTACATTAAAAATGATACAATAAACTCATATCGACAGCCAGTAACATATGAAAACGATACTGACTATTCTTTGTGGAAGACAACCAAACGAATGAAAAGACCAATAACTCAAATACCACCCATAAGAACAAGCAATGGGAATTGGGCCAGAAGCAATGAAGAAAAGGCAAAAGCTTTCGCTGACCATCTAGAAAGTATTTTTCAGCCTAATGAGGTACAAGAGAGAGAAGAATTCCAAGAAGTAGAGGAAACTATTGATCAAGAAATCGCCCCTGCGAAATTGACTAATGAAATAAAAAAAAATGTAAATCCGAACAAAGCGCCAGGCTATGACTTGATAACAGGAAAAATCTTAAAACAGCTATCGAAGAAGGGCATTAAAAAATTAACAACTTTCATCAATGCAGGTTTCAGGATGAAATATGTACCAAATGTATGGAAGTTCGCGGAGGTGATTATGATACCTAATCCCATAGACCGATTTCGTTACTGCCTATTATGTCAAAACTATTTGAAAGACTTCTCTTAAAAAGATTGAAACCAATAATTGAAAGGCAGGAATTAATCGCCACACATCAATTTGGATTTCGAGATAGACACTCTACAATCGATCAAATTCATAGAATAACAGATATCATGGAAAGATCACTCGAAGAAAAGAAAATCTGCTCAGCAGTGTTCCTCGACGTGGCCCAGGCGTTTGATAAAGTTTGACACGAAGATCTTCTGCACAAACTCCAGAACATTCTACCTTCACAATTCTGCCAAATATTAAAATCCTACATTACAGAGCGACACTTTCGTGTTAAACAGGAACAATCATACTCAGAAATTAAAAAGTTCAAAGCTGGAGTACCACAAGGAAGTGTATTAGGAGCCATTCTATATTTATTATTCACAAGCGATATTTCATTATCTCAGAATACCACAATTGGCACATTTGCAGACGACACTGCTATTTTGGTAGTAGATGATACCATAGAAGGAGCTACCAATAAGCTTCAAAGTGCGATGAACAAAATTTATCGATGGACGAAGCAATGGCGTGTCAGGTTAAATGAAACAAAATCCATACGTGTTGACTACACCAACAAAAAAATAAATCATTTGCCTGTGGTATTAAATAATGTCCCATTACCACATGCTAACTCAGCAAAATATCTAGGGATGAATCTAGATACCAAACTTAGATGGAAGGTCCATGTCAAGAAAAAAAGTGAAGAACTCAGACTCAAATATAGAAAGATGTATTGGCTGATGGGAAGAAACTCCAATCTATCAATAAACAATAAATTGATGCTATATAAGCAGATATTAAAGCCCATTTGGATGTATGGAATTCAGCTGTGGGGTTGTACTAAACCAAGCAACATGGATATCGTTCAAAGATTCCAAAACAGAGTGCTAAGGGATATTGTAAATGCCCCCTGGTACATACGTAATAGCGACCTCCACAGGGACCTTAGAGTGGAAACTGTCACCAGAGAAGCAAACAATGCTGCACGGAAGCATGAAGTGAGTCTCCAGAATCACCCGAACGTTGAAGCCAACCAACTACTCGACCACAGGGAAGCAGTGAGAAGACTGAAAAGAGTAAAACCTTTTGATTTAGCACTATAGTCAGCGTAAGGCAGTAACACCAGTAAATAGAACATAAGGAAAACCAATGGGGATACCTTAATTAAACACAATTTAGCAATTAAGGTCAAAAAAGAAATGTTGTTAGTCTATAGACTATTTACATTGTAAAATTTTATGTGAATAAATAAGATTGTCAAAAAAAAAAAAATATATATATATAAGAGATAGCTTTAAAGAAAAAAATGGTAAAAGCTCTATAAGTATGGATAGAAGATCTTAATCAAAAACGAGTATCAGTAGTCGGTAGCACTATAAAATAGAAGGCGATTCGAATTTACATACAAATTAAAGAAATGGAACCTTCTTTTTTATCATAAATAAAAGTCAGATACATTTTCGGCAAGGACGGGATGGTTGACAAGTTTTGAAAAAGGCACGCGATTCACAATTTAAAAATGAAATGAGAAATCGGTAGATAAAACGGTTGCTGAAGAATATCCGCCAAAGCTACTAAAACTTATTGAAGAAGGTGAATATAATGCTGGGTTTTCAACGAAAAGAATGCCGTCGAGAACATATATAACAAAATCCGAAAAAGATTTAAGGCATCAAAATATCGTAGTATATTTAAGTTTTGTAGCAATACGTCAGGGGATCGCATATTAAAACCACTACTAATTAACCGATCTCTTCGTCTAGCTGCTGTTTACTGAATAGTTTTATAAACTGTTCATTCCGGAAGTGTGGAGATATTTAAATGACAAGGGTCTTCCATTTAATGTGTTATTAATTGTGGACAATGCACCCAGACATCCAGAAACAGAACATCCAAATGTTAAAGTAGATTTTTTGCCGCCCAATACGACTTCCTTAATTCAACCACTAGACCAGGGAATAATTTCGACTTTGAAGTCGTATAGGTATTATTACATCAAGCTGACCTTTCAATATATTTTACTCTTTATAGATAAGGATCATGAAACACTTACTATAACTGATGCATGGAGAAAATGTTCTATTCTGGATTGTGGCTTATAATGTAGTGCTTTAGACGTTTCTGAGTAAAATCCAACAACACTTAATACATGTTGGAAAATGCATAATATTTTATCGATAAATACAACCTAAATTCATCCTGATATTATCACATTGGCTCGAGCGGTTATTTTAGAAGGAATATAAATGGCAAATAAAGTTGATCATCGCGAAGGTTTGGTTTTTACGAGGGAAAATAACATAGAACGGGCGGTGCAATTACAACGTGATTCATGGCAAGATATCAAGAAACATTTAAGGAGCTGGCAAAATTAGGATCCTAGAAATTAATAAGTGAATTCGACTTAAAAGAAAATGAGATTCAAAAAGTAGTTACCGTTGTTTCGCCACAATGGAGAAATCAAGGTAGAATCAAATCAAGCAAGGTAGAGAGTCGCTGCAAGATAACCCCTCAGCGGAAGACCGGCAGACGTAGTTACTCACGAAATGGTCATTTTAACCGAGGATCTTATATTGCAAGACAGGCGGATCATCATTTCAAAATTAATTATAATATTAAATATATCTAATGGCAGTGTAAGCTGTCAACAGTTAGTGCAAGATGGGTTCCCCGAATGTTGACTAAAAAGTAATCGGGTGGAAAATTCTAAGGTAATTTTAGAAATGAGTAAAGACGATCCGGTTAAATTTATAAACTAAATAGTCACCGGTGATGAAACGTTGGTTCATCACTATGATCCAGCAATTTTTTGGGATGCTGATGGAATTTTGATGATTGACTACTTACCTCATAAGACCACAATAACAGGAACTTATTATGCGGGGCTTTTGTACAAATTGCAAATGCTATCAGGGAAAAACGACGAGGTCAAATAAAGCAAAACATATTGCTTTTACATGACAATGCACCAGTTCATAAGGCGAATGTTGCACAACAAGCCTTATGAGATTGTAAGTTCAATAAAATACTGCATCCATCTTACATTCATGAACTAGCCCCAAGTGATTATTTCCTTTTTACAAATTTGAAGAAAAAATTAAGGGGGCTAAGATTTTCAAATGACAGTGAGGTAATGTCCGATGAAGAAGAATATTTTGAAGAACAAGAGAAATTATTTTATTTTGATGGTTTGTACAAATTAATTGACAGGTGTAATAAGTGCATGAGCGTGGGTGAATATTATATTAAAAAATAAAAATATTTTAGAATAATATTTATCGTTAGTTCATATAGATTTACCGAACTTATTGAACTCCCCTCGTACAACCGATAATGATAAAGTCATTTAGATTCAAATTTTACATACAATTGTTAATAAACTTATTTAATTGTTAGTTGCTGAAATTATAATTTATAATACCTATGTGTCTAAAGCTCTG
The DNA here is from genome assembly GCA_951394425.1 of Tipula unca. Classification (NCBI taxonomy): domain Eukaryota; kingdom Metazoa; phylum Arthropoda; class Insecta; order Diptera; family Tipulidae; genus Tipula; species Tipula unca. The sequence goes on from OX596380.1 coordinate 120,174,053, forward strand.
TCCGATTTCCATGATAATGAAATAATTTTGACGTAAGTGAAATAATTTGAATTTCCTTTTTTTCGATAAAGTAATTTGCTAGCCGAATTCTGTAATAATTTTGAGATTGTTTACATAAAATGTAACGTGATCAGTATGAAATTGTAATATTTGGCTCTTTGGCTCGACCATTTTCAGCTGTTTCGTAAGCGCTGGCGAACAATTTCTCAAAATATTCCGACGTAGAGCCCAAAGAATCTGGAATCAGACATGACACACTCAAGCTAATATTTTTTTCTTGGTTACTGCATCAAACAATGTTCACGTGCGTTTCGTTTATGGAAAACTATTTCGAAAGTGTTAAAATTATTACACATATTTGCTGTAATTATTTGGTTTCAAACATAATGTGAAGATCGTAAGTTAATTGAAATTTGAACTATTTATGATTTACATTTTGTATTTAATCTTTAGGACGAAATATATTTGGTCTATTTAAATCTTAATTTAATGACGATAATGCAAACACGTATTGGGTTCGATAAATATTTGGAAATATCTGTGTGTCGGTCACACTGCAAGAGTAAATCAAAAACCAATCCATTCGAGTATAATCTATGAACAAAAATTAATAATTAAATTAAATAAAAATTAATTTTAATTAATTAACAAATAATTATGTCAATTAAAGTTTTTGTTTCTTACTAAATATTTATATTTTAGTAAATAAACACCTTCATCATAACTCGATTAAATTTAAAATAATAATTTCCCCAAAACAATCACAAAAAAATTAAAACTAAACAGATAATGGTTGATTTAGAGAAAACTGTCAAAACTTACTATTGTAATTTCTGTAATCTTCTATAGTAAAATATATGATTTGACAATGAAAATGGGTTAAAAACGGAAGCCAAACCACTAATTAGGTAAACATTTCATATCTATATAATAATAATACTCGTATAAATATTTGAAAATTCCACCAATCAATCATTTATGTATTTTGTTATACAACACAAATCTTTGACAATAGCAACAAAATTTGTATGGAAGATAACAAAATTTTATTAATTTCTCTCAACTCACCTTTGATTGATGTTACGTATATAAAACAAAAATTATACTAACAAATCGCAAAACTTACACAAATGCAAAATTGTAGGGGTTGGGATGGGATGATAGGGTAGATTTTTTGTATATGAGTTAAATATGATTTATGGCATAATTATTTGTTCCAAAAGCGAATTGATAAAAACTAAAATATCACTCTTTCTAGCTGCCACCATTTATACGAAACGTTTAGAAAAATGTTGGAGACCTTATGGTGGAGATAAACTCGACGTTATTCAGACGTTTTAAAATGTCAAAAACGCGCTTACAAGTACTCTCAAGATAAACTCACTATTGAATTCGCGTTTTTGACATTTATTAAACCTTAATCGAACAAATCGTAGTGTTCATATTTTTTTAGGATGAATCAGACCGAAAGAATAAAAAAACTAAAATTAATAAAGAGTGGAATAGTAGCTTGTCTTATAGCGCATCTAGCAATAAAAAGAAAAAAGTGATGAAAAGGAGAAATCGGTGGTATTTTAAACGGCCTGATTTAACAGACAGAACATTTCATGGATTTTTTGAAGTTTCATTCAAAACCATTAAAAATAATGACGAAGAGTTTTTTAAATATACTCGCATGGCAAAGGAAACGTTTGAATTCTTGCTCTCACTATTGCAAGAAGGTTTGCATAAGCGGAATACATGTATGACAATAACTGCTGAGGAACGGTTAGTTATTACCTTATCGTGAGTAGAATTATTTTATTAATATTTCTGAGTCTGTTTACATATATATTTATACATTTGATTTCAGGTACCTATCACAGGGCGTAAGCCATCAATTCCTGGGATGGAGCTTCAAAATTGGTAGGGCGACAGCCCGGGTTATCATATTAGAAACATGCGAAGTTATATGGCAGATTTTATCGCCACTTTATGTAGGCGAGCCCAACCTTCAAGATTACAGCCAAATTGCGGAAGCGTTGAAAAAAAATGGAATTTACCCAACTGTGTGGGGGCTATTGACGGGAAACATATTTCTATTCAGTGGCTCTGCATTTTATAACTATAAAAGATTTTGTAGTGTCGTGTTGCTTGCTGCGTGTGATGCACACTATACCTTTACGATGGTGGACATTGGCGCTTATGGAAGCCAAAGCGATGGCGGTATTTATATTATAATAAACGTATTTTGTTTTCTAGATTTATAATACAGTGAAACCCGCTTTTAACGTACCCTGTTTACAACATACACCCCCTCAAAAAAGTACAATTTCTTATCCCGTCTAAAAATTCATGTATTTATATGAAATTTTAGCTGGATTTAACGTACTCCGTTTATAAGGTTATAACGTACGTCGATTTAGCCCCACTTGGACAACTGTATGTTAACTCACTATGGCTATAACGTATGCATAATTTTTATCGTACGTATATATTATGTATGTACTCCGTAATTTAAATGTCCTGATAAATTTTTGTGTTCGTCTCGTTAATAAAAATAGAAAAACTGTGAGATAAACTGGAATCATTCTGTACCTCACAGTTTTTATAAATTTTTTTTTTATAATTTTCACAGTTCTTATAATTTAATAATGAATAATTTTTACATAATTTTTTAAACTTGAGTTTTTTTTGTGATTTTATTTATGTATTATAACTATTTTATACCTAACAATTTGAAATTATACACTAATTAACCATTAAAAAATATGTCCATACTTATGTATACAACTTTTTTTCAATGTCACCATGAGAATAACGTACACTAGGTCTAAAGCGTACCATTATCATAGTCCCTTGGGTGTACTTTATAAACGGGTTTCACTGTATGTAATTTCTAAATACCTTATTTTTAATTTAGGCATTTTATCACAAAGGGTTTTTGGGAAAAGGCTATTCTCAGGACATCTACCATTACCGAATGATACTGAATTGCCAAATTCAGAAATTAAATTTCCACATTATTTTGTGGGTAACCCAACATTTCCATTAAAAACTAATTTGCTTCGAGCGTATCCGGGAAAAAATCTAATTAAGGAAAAAAAAATTTTTAACTATCGACTTTCACGAGGCAGAGTAACGATAGAGAATGCTTTTGGCATTTTGGTAGCACGATGGAGTTTATTGCGCACAACCTTAAATTGCTTCCCGAATAATGCAGAAAAGGTAAAATATGATTTCAAATATTAAATATAAAACTAAATAAAATTTTGTTTTGTATTTAGATTGTGTTAGCAACAGTCGCTCTGCATAATTTTTAATGCTAAATAAAATCAGCAATTCAAAATACTGCCCACCCTTATTTGTATGTTGAAGATATTGAGGGAAACGTCACTCAAGGCCAATGGATAAATGACGTTCAGTTAACCCCAACCGCTTTCAACAAACAAAATTTAAGGCTTGGCTCAAATAACACCACAAGACAAATTTTTAAAACTAGAGATAATTTAATGGGTTATTTTAATAAGGAGGGGGCAATATGTACAATATAATAACAAACTGATGACAAAATTTTCACAAAATTTAGTGGATGTCTTTTGATGGATGACGAAACGTATACATGAAATTGGTTTTGAAACACTTCAAGTTAGATACATTTGCAAAAAAATGTATGATTTTGCCAACAATTTGCAGTTGTGGAGTCAGGTTTTTGTTACATTTTTCATAACGACGTATTTTGTCGCTAATTCTTCAACGCGATTCAGCAGTAAAGTTTTGGCTATATAACTCGTTCACACGACACTAAATCCAACAGAAGCAATAAATTTGCACGAGAACAATTCAATGTGATCTCAAAGAGTCCACAGGTTTTCGATGTATCGAAAAATTTTGGGCTATAGTGGAAAGAGTGCTGAAGTGCAAAAGTCGGTGTGACAGATTTCTGGCAGTTATACCAGAATTAGGGAGCATCAAACAACCTGTGCGTGATTTTATCCGTAATAACGAAATCTATAGAGGTGACTTGTGCAAAAGTTAATAAAACACAAAAAATTCAATGTATCGTATGAAAACTTTACTATCACTCGAAAGAACATTTTGTTATTTTTTTTTTAAAGATTACTTCTTTCAAATGATGGCCGCAACTGTGAAGGTCCTTTCTCAAAGTCCAACTTTTGATGACGCGTACGAGAATATCGAATGGTATTTGGCGAATGACACGAGTAATGTTGGCTTCCAATGCTTCAAATTCAGCTGGATTATTCACATAGATTGTTCAGCTTGTAAGATACGATAGTTGGATAGCGACTTCTCACACTTCACATAAATTATTGTCACCACAAAAATTACTTGTAGGTCGGAAAGTAAATAAAAAACGTGAAGGAGATTTTAATTTGATTTTTTAATTTCATAAAAATAAGCAGTGGACTGTATTATTTGATCGTTACAAAACGTATGCTCTGTTCCGAGATTACATTCTATTTTTATTTCAAATTACTATGTATATATAAAAAAAAACATGTAATATGCATTTGTACAATTGGAGAGAGAGAAAAGGTGCATACAGATAAATCTATATGCAATTGTCACCAATTGTACAAGTACATAACAAATAGTACTAATGAGAATAATTCAAGTATATAATAATATCAGGGGAGTCGAACAATAAAATATATATAAAAAATAATAATAATAACATTGAGATGTCCGAACATACTCCCCCCATTAAGGAAACAATGACTTAATTATGTAATATGGGACAGAGTTTTCCAATAGGTTTTTTGTACATCCCACGTTGGGTTTTCACTGTGACCACACGAACAAGTCCATCAGCACCAGGGTGAGTCTCGAGTATGCGTCCTAAAGGCCAGGATCCGGGTGGAAAGTTGTCATCTTTTACCAGCACTATGTCATCTTTTGCGAAATTCGCCTGTTTAGACTTCCATTTTGGTCTTTGCTGCAACGAAGTGAGATAGTCGGACTTCCAAAGCTTCCAGAAACCCTTCATCATATTCTGGAGTAGTTGCCAGCGATTAGTGTATGACTTCGGCTCATCTGAGGGCACGTCTGGTATCATAACTGGAGAACAACCCATGATGAAATGTCCGGGCGTCAATATTTCGCAATTTTCTGCAAAGTTTGTATCCATGGGCGCAATGGGTCGAGAATTTAAGACACACTCTATCTGGCACAACACGGTGGAATATTCCTCGAAAGTAAGCGCGGATTTTCCAATTGTACGTATAAGGTGTCTCTTCATCGATTTAACGCCGGCTTCCCACATCCCGCCAAAATGGGGTGACGATGGCGGTATAAAATGCCACTCAATTTGCTTGGTAGATAGAAAAGATTGTAATTCTTCTTCGGAAACTTGCGCACATACCTTGTATAGTTGACTGATTTTTCTCTTGGCACCAACGAAGTTCGATCCATTGTCGGAGTATATTTGGGTTGGGAGACCACGTCTGGATATGAAACGTCTCAAGCAGGCCAAAAACGCTTCTGTAGTCAAGTCGGACACTACTTCTATATGAACGGCCTTGATGACTAGGCAGACAAACACTGCTATATACCCCTTGTAGATCTTAGCACCTCGTCCGGTTTTAGATTTTACTTTCACGGGACCCGCGAAATCAACACCAACGATGGAAAATGGTCTAGCTGGAGTTATCCGATTTGACGGTAGATTACCCATCTGTTGCTGTGATGTAATTAGACGATAGCGAGTGCAGGTGACACAGGAATGAGCTACTTGTTTTGCAAGATTCTTGGCACCGATTATGAAATAGTTTTGTCGCATAATGGCGAGTAATTGCTGTTGCGTAGGATGAAAGTAACGCACATGTAAAGCCTTTGCGAGTATCTCCGTGAACCGATGACGGGCGTCGAGAATAGCTGGATGTTTAGTATCGTATGAACAGCAAGTGGTCAAACCAATTCGGCCACCAACTCTTAGCGTTCCCCAATCATCAATAAAAGGACACAATGATCGAAGTTTGCTTTCGCGTCGTAAATCGGAACCTTTATTTATTCGACCAATATCTTCTAAAAAACTTTCATTTTGGGACCATCGTACGGCAAACATTGTGGCTCGTTTAATTTGAGAACCTGTTAAAAATAAAGAAAATTGTTGAGTTTTATTAAATTTATCATAAAAGCGATAACACTGAGCTAATGTTCTAATGACTGAAGAGAGTGATGACGACTTATTGAATAAATTTTCGACCGCAGCGTAATCAATCGGCTCAGAACGAGTGAAAGTGGTATGAATGAATGACTTTTTGATTTCCAAATCTTCAAAAGCTACGTTTGGATGCTGATCGTTAGATAATTTTGGCCAGTGTTCCGATGATTTGCGTAGGAAGTCTGGACCTTCCCACCACAGTTGATTGTCAACCAATTGATCCGGAAATATTCCACGCGACGATAAGTCTGCTGGATTCTTCTTCGAAGGAACATGATCCCAATTCAGCCGCGGAAGACGGCCCAGGATGAATGATGTACGGTTCGCGATGAAGCTTTTCCACCGTCTGGGAACAGCGGAAAGCCATGCAAGAACGATCGTAGAATCTGTCCAGCCAAATGTTTTCAGATTTGGGAGATCCAAGGAATGACGAACTGCAGACAATAATTTTACTAATAAAACGGCAGCGCATAATTCCAATCGTGGTAAGCAAATCTGTTTGAGTGGAGCAACCTTTGTTTTAGCTGCTATTATCCTCACCGAAGAAACTCCATTTAAATCAACAGCCTTCAGATAAGCAACAGCTGCATATGCGTTTTCCGATGCGTCCGAAAATCCATGTAACTGTAATTTGACAGGTGATGGTGGAATATTTAAAAAATGAGGAACTTGAATATTTTCGAATAAGATGAAATTCGAACGAAGTTTTTCCCATTCTAGTTGCGATGTTTCGGCCAAAGGATCGTCCCAGTCAAGTTTGCGAAGCCAGAGCTGGATCTGTTGTGGACCGATATCCTCCACATCCCAGAATTTCTGGATTATTTCATGTAGCTCCACATGGCAATTCATAAAACAACCATAAGAAGAAACGGAGTCATGATCAGTTTTGAGGGATGCCTTACCGGAGATGACGTAAACAAAACATGTGTTTTGTGCGAAAAGATCGTCATCAAGTTGATATTTTCCGGGACGCAATAATTTCAAAAAAATGTCCCCACCTAGAAGTATATCTACGGGACTTTATTAGATTAAAATTTTGATCAGTAAGTTGTAATGACTGAACATTTTCGTATTTAGTTAACTTCACAGTGATCGGAGGAAGATCAGAAGTTAAATTTTTCATTATAAGAGCTCTCACGAATAAAGAGAGATTATCGGATGATAAAATATCCAATTGAACTGACCCTTTTGTTCTACTGGCGCTTATAGAACCTAAGCCCTTGATATTTACACAAGCATGGTTACGCGGTAGATTTAGGGATTGGACACATTTTTCGGTGATTAAACTAGATTCTGCAGCTGAGTCTAATAACGCACGGAACTTCTGATAAGATCTTCTGGAGTCTTGAACCATGATTAAGGCCGTTGGTAGCAAGGTCAGAGAAGGGTTAGAAACTCTGAAAGCCATGACCTCAGAAGGATAGGAGTTCGAAACGTTAATAGTAGAATCAGATGACACAATTGCATTGATTGAGGCAAAATCTGGTTTTGGTGTAATTTGTTGTGAAGTGTTATTCGAAACTGAAGTTGAAGTTGAACGATCGTCCATATTATTGATTGAAGATGCTTGATTTAAGTGAACGGAAGATTTGTAATGATCCTTGAAGGATGGCGATTGACTATAAATTCCCGAGAGTGGTTCGATAACAACACGTGGCAATTTAATATCTTGATTCGTTTGAGTCAACGTGCTTTCCTTGAAATACCTCAAAAAACTGACGTTGCTGAGTACATAAATTATTTATGGTTTTAATGAGAAAATCAGTGTTGGGGTGCTGAGGAGTCTCAACTATTTCACGTTGACGAATTTCTCGAATAAAAATTGCCTTGACCTTAAAATATTTTAATTCAAATTCATCGTATTTTGAGATTTGATCGGGAATTAAGAGCAAACTGTTTTCAATTGCTGTAAACTCTTTATAATATTCTTCTAGCCTCGATAACCGAACTTCAATGTCTTCGAGTGTCGCATCATTATTAATTGCAACAGCAAATGAGTTAAGTTTGGTCAATGCACCTAAAATGCGACCACGTTTTTGTATTAACTCGTTTGCTGGCATCTTTCACTTACTTAAACAACCACTACCTCACCGTTATCGCTCACTATATATTTTTAGAAGTAACACGTGTTCACTAAATGCACTTTGAATTTAATTACTAATATAATTATAATAAATTATATTTCAATGCTTAACAAATTGAAAGATAATTCTCAAATTAAAAGATATCAAATTTAAATAATGATAATTAACAATTAAAAGACATTGATCAAATTTAAATACTAATAATAATAATATATATAAAAAATCAAAAGAGAAAAACTTATCTTTGTTTTACTGCGTGGTGTGATATGATGAACCGTAGAAACGATAAGAGTCAGCAGATAAACTGGTCTAAACACACGCCGTTCACTTGTCGCCAACAACCGTAATCCAAATGTTTTTTTGTTGTATCTAGCAAGATCCGTAATCCAATATATTTTTGTGATATCGAAAGATCCGGCTCGAAGGACCAATGTTCAGCTTGTAAGATACGATAGTTGGATAGCGACTTCTCACACTTCACATAAATTATTGTCACCACAAAAATTACTTGTAGGTCGGAAAGTAAATAAAAAACGTGAAGGAGATTTTAATTTGATTTTTTAATTTCATAAAAATAAGCAGTGGACTGTATTATTTGATCGTTACAAAACGTATGCTCTGTTCCGAGATTACATTCTATTTTTATTTCAAATTACTATGTATATATAAAAAAAACATGTAATATGCATTTGTACAATTGGAGAGAGAGAAAAGGTGCATACAGATAAATCTATATGCAATTGTCACCAATTGTACAAGTACATAACAAATAGTACTAATGAGAATAATTCAAGTATACCGGGTGTTTTTTTTAAACTGAGACGATCAAATATCTCGAAAAATAGCCACTCTACGGAAAAAATGTCCATAATCAAAATTTAATCATACCGCGGGGGAAATACATTAGTGCAAAAAAAAAAGTCCCCCCACCCCCGCTTTGTAGGTGGGGCGGGGGTAACTTTTAAACTAAGATAGGAAGCTATATTTTTTATTGCAGATACGGATTCTACGACTAAAAGTACGTATGATTTGAATAAAATATTTTGTTCGGTTCATGATAGATGGCGTTGCAATCGACGAAATTCAATTTTTTCAATTTCTCCTTCTTAGAACACACGCATTCGATTCTGCAATACGTTTGAAATAAAAAACATCACGTTTTCATTAGAAATACTCGAAATTCGTCATCAAAACAATTTATTCAGTTTTGTAAATCTAAATAAGTGTTCAAAATTAATTTCAAGTTTTATTATTAAATTTCAAAAATACAAAATTCAGGCCATCATTTTGAACACTTATTTAGATTTACAAAACTGAATAAATTGTTTTGATGACGAATTTCGAGTATTTCCAATGAAAACGTGATGTTTTTTATTTCAAACGTATTGCAGAATCGAATGCGTGTGTTCTAAGAAGGAGAAATTGAAAAAATTGAATTTCGTCGATTGCAACGCTATCTATCATGAACCGAACAAAATATTTTATTCAAATCATACGTACTTTTAGTCGTAGAATCCGTATCTGCAATAAAAAATATGGCTTCCTATCTTAGTTTAAAAGTTACCCCCGCCCCACCTACAAAGCGGGGGTGGGGGGACTTTTTTTTTTGCACTAATGTATTTCCCCCGCGGTATGATTAAATTTTGATTATGGACATTTTTTCCGTAGAGTGGCTATTTTTCGAGATATTTGATCGTCTCAGTTTAAAATAAACACCCGGTATAATAATATCAGGGTAGTCGAACAATAAAATATATATAAAAAATAATAATAATAACATTGAGATGTCCGAACATAGATTTTTTACTTTGCGTAGCCCCACACGGTATCACACGATCTAAATAGCCAATTCAACGATCGAGAACATGATTTTTCAATAAGTACATTATTGAATGACCAGCCTGGGGGCCCAGTATAAAAACTAGCCCAGCCTCTAACGGTGTATCCGGATACTTGGCGTCCTCCGGATCATGTAGCCTTACCTGTGTATTGCAGATCTCTGCACAGGTGGACCTCCTCTCTCCGCTACTCGTGGGACCTATTATGGCAGATCCAAAAATCAAAAAAGGAGACCGGCGCTCTTTAAAAACCGGAAACCAGTGCTGTGGGCACATCGGCCTTTAGGCCCGGTCTCCAAAGTGCAGAAAGGGGCATAAGACCAAATGAGGCTGGCCGCCCGAATCCAAAGGCCAAAGGCACGAATGCTGGCACTCCAGCGTCAGTGAACTGCCAGACCAGGAAGAGAGCTCCAAGATCAGCAACATTCCGTTGCAGCAGAGAATGGATAGGGACAGGGATACGCTTGCGTGGGCAAGGCGTGGGCAAGGCGTATCACTGAGCCACAGCAGGAGGGTTCCGAGATCTCACAGCCGAAAAGGCAGAGATCTGATGATGAACCGCGTATGGTGGCTAAACAGAAGCGGGTTCCAGATAATGTTACCAGGCCCTTCAACGAGGTGCTAAAGGAGCACCTGCTTATGGCAGTCGCTGACAGGGCTGAAGAAGATGGGAGCATTACGGCCCTAAACTGGAGGAAGGTGGAGAAGGCCTTAGCTGCCATCTTCCTAAACATTATGAAGGAGAACCCAGGACCTGCTCCGTCCTGCCGAGACGGAGGGTGGCACCGCGGTCAGGTCAAACTGACTGCCTGTTCCAATGAAAGGTCGGTGACCCTCTATTAAAAGGCGATAGGCAGCCTGGGCGAAGTCTGGCCGGGGCCAAATTAGCAGTGGTGACGAGGGAAGAAATTCCCTGCAGGCCAAGGGCGCGAGCCTGGATACCTGCGGAGCCTAGTGATCCAAGGGAGATCTTGGAAATATTGAAAATCAGCAATCCAGATCTGCCAACGGTCACCTGGAAGATTGCCAGGTTAGAAGAGGTAAAGGCGGAAGCAGATCACAGATCGGCCGTCATTATCATCGACAGAGAATCCGTGAGTGCTTTGGTAATATTTTAGTAATACATTGTACATATTATGTTTAAAACTTAATCGTTCAGTCTTTTATTTGAAATTTTATATAAAAAAATATGTTTCAAAAAATATCACACAGGAATTCATTTTGATCACATTTTAAAACTAATTTATATTAAATATATATATATAATTAATTAATTTTTTTAAAGTAAAAAATAAAAAAAAAGGAAAACTATTTCGCCCAATTCTAATCTTGCACCCCATATGCGATATTTTGAATATCTTGAATTTTTAATTCGCATAAATATTTTGTCATATCCATAACAGTTTGCTTTGTTGTAGGTGGCTTTAGTCCGTCGAACAAAAATCGTAATCTTTTAAAAGACTCGTCGTCAGGAATTTCCGGAATTGGAATGTTATGTTCCTCCTTTACTAGCATATTATTGATTGTCGTTAATGTGCTTTTTATTGTGTTTTCAATTTCATCGTCTTCGTTTTCGCTTCTTTTCCGCTTTCGGGGATTATTGGATTGGCTTGCTGACTCCCATTCCTCTGCATTTATTGATACTTCTGTACCTCGATTTTGTTGCCTTTTTGAGACTATGAGACTGCCAAATATTTTGTATACGTACACTGTGTAGAGTAGGAAATATTGTTATTGTGTGTTGTCATTTTTTGTATGTGTATTTGTTTTGAGAGTGTACAATAAGCATCAAAAATTACCGAATCGGTATAAATCGGTATAAAAAACAAAAAAAATACAAACATTTTTGGTGCTTACACTCCGTTTTCTCCTGCTATTGCGACGGAGAATTGACGTTTATGTCAAAAGTATAGTACATAAATTATTATGTTTACTTATTATCCTATTATGATATTTTTGCATCCGAAAGCTTTTGAATTTTTGTCAAAATAAAATACAAACAAATTGAACAGCGCATGGGCACAAATGCACTCATGCTCACTAATATTACTGGTTTTCGGTAATTTTTACTCTCCTAGTCTCATAGTCTCAAAAAGGCAACAAAATCGAGGTACTGAATCCGCTTCCGTAGTACGAGTACGATCATCTTGATACTCGCTAAAATTACTGACAGAACTGAAAGAATCGTGATATAAAATAATCATTTCCTGATATCGTGATATTCATAAACAAATTTAACTTACTTTCTACTTTTGATAAAATCGGTGAGAAACCTCATGTTATCGAAAAACTCCCATTCTTGTCTAAATTTGTTGCCGCTTCCGGACGATTCTTGGGTCAACTTTAGCTCCCTTGAAAATTTATCACGAAGACATTTCCATCGCAATCTGCATGTTTCATCTAAAAGAAACAAATTTTATTATAACATTATTAATACACAAACATACATTTTAAATTTTACCGGATTCTCCAAGTTCTTCACCTATCTTCTTCCACGTTTCAAATTTATGTTTTATGTTTTTGTATCCTTTTGAAGATTTATTATATATTATTTCTTTATCTTTCACAATATTTATTAATTTCTCTTCGAAACTCATTTTGAAAAATATTCGCGGAAGAAATGATAGAAGAACGAGACTACGTCTAATTTTTTTCAAAACGTCAAAATTATAACAAAAATAAAAAACAAATGGGATATTATTTCTTAAAATTTCTGATGATGTCACTTTAGCACTAAACAGCAACAAAAAGTCAAAGTTAAATCTACTTTTTTTTTGTTACTTCTGAGTCGCGTCGATTATAATCGCTCTAGTCCAAATTCATGTACTTTAACTTATTTTTTTAGTTATTCACGTCGGTCGCGTCGAGTTTATCTCCGGGGTTATATTTTAACTGGTCTTAGACGATTTATGTTATATACGGTCTAACTAGCATATACATGCAGCAAGTGGATGTGTTATGTATTTGTTTATGAGATAGTAACGAATGTACGATCATATCTCTAATTTTTATCGATTTATTCGCTTGCCTTGAAATAAATTTCTTTTACTCACAACAGATAACACTTTATCACAATTTTTTCACAAATTGTCAAGAAAACATGCTTTGAACAAGAAAACTTTAAATCTTTCTAATTTTCTTTTACTTCATGTTGTACATACTCATAGATATATGTACAAACATATACATAATATATTATGTTAGCATATATGTACGAGTATATATTGAAATATGTATACCGAACGACAAATGGAAAACAATGTCTGGCAAACATAAAAATTACATTGTCATTACAATCAAAACTTTGTTTTTTACAGTTCGTTTTTTAAATAAGTTAAACAATTTTTTTTTTGCCATTCAATTTATTTTTACTTTTTTCTGTTTCTGAACTTTTTCGAATTCATTGAAAAACCATTTAATCACGCATAAAATTACACAACAAAAATTTCAAATAGTATAGAAATCCATTAAACTGTTTTATTCATATTTGAAAACTTTCAATCAATATAATGAATTCAAGAGGAAAAATGTTTTATAAAATAAAAGTTGATTTTCTCAGAAATAAATCAAATAAATAAAACATTAGAGAAAAAACAAAGGAAGTTTTGCGAGCAGACGTCTAAAAAATAAGTTTTTGAGTACATACATTGTTAGTTTAATCATCAATGGTCGTTGTAACACAGAACACAATATTTTCGCGTTATGCGTTGTTCAGGTTAGCCCTTGTGCTAATAGGGCCTGAGGTCAGGAACTTATGGAATAGTTTGTCAATGTTAAGCAGAAAAGTTATAGCATAGGTTACCAAATAGATGAATAGTTATAGTTGCAACTTTGCTGTATCTAATGTAGAATATAGTTGCAACTTTGCTGAGTTTAATGCATAAAACAAAAGGATGCCATAATAAAGAAGTCATTTTAGTTGCTGATATACTAGTAACAATAACAATTTGTTCTAAATTTTTTGCTAAGTTATTTACAAAAAAAAAATTATAATATGGATTTACAATATTGAAGATGTGCCATTTTAATTATGTTTTATGCACTTTGAAATATAGACAAACAAAATGTTGTTACAAATTTCGGGCTCTTCTATAAGGATTCGTAAGAGATTTTCAATAGTTCTCATCACTTTCAGCTCTTTACAATCTCACTGGATCTCTTTAAAGAACTTTACTATTTATTTCACTAGTTTACTATTTTATTTTATATCACTTGTTTATGACCGCTGCGTTGAATTTTAAACTGATCTTACTCTGCAACCTGGTTGCTTTTATATAGCCATTGAAAATTGTCCAAGTGTGTCTGTATTTATTCAAGAGTAATCTGTGTAATTACATGCCTTGCTGCTCGAACATTGTGGTGTATTACTGAATAATTATGATCATTCTGCCTTTGGAACTCATCGTATCAACCTCGGTTGTTGATTCAAATAAATATCCACCATAAAAACTAAAATTGCCCTGTTGTGGATCGAACCATCACCATGCTATGTAACTGTAACTCTAATCACCATACTAACGACAATACCGATGTGCTTGACCGGTGTGAAGTTTTCCACAAATAACAAAATTGTAACTACACAATATAAAAAATAACGTATGTGTAGTTACACAATTTAACAAAAAGTGTTTATGTGACCAAAAAATGTAACATAGTAAATTATATTTATTATGATTGATGAATAAAAAAGTAAAATATAATTATTTTTAAATGGAAATATGCGTAAGTTTTCGATTTTATAAGAAACCCCCTTTAATAAGAAAGTGTAGGAGGATATTTTATGGCCATTATACCAGGTAATCCTAGAGATGTCTACATAAATCTGAGTATGCCATCTTATTGTGTATTCTTTTAAGGTTTTTTATGGTTGGGATAACATAAGTGCGAATTTCAGAGATGAAGTTATCGATTCAAACTTCAAATAAATAAAATTATAAAAAAAAAAAAAAATTATATTTCGGTAATAGCATTAAAAACTGCTCTAGAGGAGCTTTTCATTGTAGATGAAAAATTAACCAGCGCCCACAAAAAAAAAAAATTTAATTTAATTAACTTAAATAAATCTGAAATGTTAATAAAAAGCACAAGTTATGCTATTGCCAATCGAGCATAGATAAATAATGCCAAACATAGCACATAAAGATTTTGATTTAAACTTTAATTTGTATCACGATTTAAATCCCGATCTTATTTACAATTTGGCCAAACAAGATCTACTTTTTATAAAATCAGATGTCGGTTTATATAAGGCTATTAATTCTGAAATAAAGAGTAATGGCAACAAAGAAGAAGTTGAATCTAACAAACCTCAGTTTTAGAAACATTTTGAATTAATTGATAACATTAAAATTTCATCCACATTTTCCGAACTTAGTCGGGAAGAAATACGTAAAAATATATGTCTGTAAAGTTAGCACGAAAAACACACTGGGAGCTCTAGTGGTTTGAGTCATGGTTATTATACATCTTGTACTAAAGTTGGCACGAAAAATGGATTGTTCAAATAAGATAAATTTTAAGCTAGCACGAAATCAAAACTATATTACATTAAGTTTGAAAATTTGTATTCTATAATATTTTATACATAAATAAAATATTATAAAATTGAGTTAAATATTGTTCTTCACAACAAACATTGAATCAATAATATACTATGGGAAATAATGTGAAAGTTCTAAAAGCTCAATTTGCCCTTATTCTTTAAAATGTCACGGCTAGTTTTGATCCCAGGTTAAAGAACAACCCTTTGACATTTTCCATGGCTGTGGTCAGAATTTTTGTATGACGCATTTTCGAGTACTGATTTATTCAAATTTACATCAAATTGAAACATCTACTATGGGAAATAATGTGAAAATACTAATAGTTCAGGTTGGCCTTAACCTTTAAAATGTCAAGGCTAGTTTTGATTTCAGGTTAAAGAACAACCCTTTGACATTTTCCATGAGTGTGGTCAGAATTTTTGTATGACGCATTTTCGAGTACTGAATTTTTCAAATTTACATCAAATTGAAACATTTACTATGGGAAATAATAAAGAAAATAAAAAAAAGAATTTTGTAGCATAAAACCATAACTTTAATTTGTCATGGAGTCACAACCACAGTTAACAACAAAATTTCGCCACTCATATGGGGTTTTGACGCCTTCCATCGAAAGTTGAAAAAGCAGCATAGCTCATAAAACCGAATTATGATATACATATTAGAACTCTACGGCACACCCACACACACCAAATTCTGCTGTCCTCAAATCTTTAATCTTAAAAAATTGTAAATTCAGATCACTGGCATACACGTCAAAAACGTTTCGAAAATCAAAACAAGCATTGACATTTTAAAGGTTAAGGCCAAATTGAACTTTTAGTACTTTCACATTATTTCCCATAGTAAATGTTTCAATTTGATGTAAACTTGAATAATTCAGTACTCGAAAATGAGTCATACAAAAATTCTGACCACAGGCATGGAAAATTTCAAAGGGTTGCTCTTCAACCTGGAATCAAAACTAGCCTTGACATTTTAAAGGTTAAGGCCAACCTAAACTTTTGGAACTTTCACATTATTTCCCATAGTTAATTTTTCAATTTGATGTAGGTAAATTTGAATAATTCAGTACTCGAAAATTCTATATACTATGATTATTACAATATTTTTATTTCATGATATGTTTATTGTTATCTAATACACAATTCATTGTTTTAGTACAAAAAACAAATTATCCAAGATACAAACCACTAGAGCTCCCAGTGTCAATTTCGTGCTAACTTTTCGTGTTAACTTCCCACCGGTAAAAATATTGATAGCTATTTAATTGAAGTTGGAAATCCTTGTGTTATTTCATTTAAAACAGTGAGAGTGATTTCCATAAAAAACTCAGAAAATATCCCAATATACGGGCATTGAATACTCATTCCTGAAAAAATGTATGGCTTCAAATTTATTCAAATAGTAAACGTTGCACCAGTCATGAATGAGAATAACCATAAGTAATCTTAAAAATACACACAATAAGATGGCATACTAAAAAATTTATCTAGACATTTTTAGGATTAACTGTTAATGGCCATCAAATATCCTACTACACTTTCATAGTAAAGGGTGTTTCTTATAAAATCGATAACTTTACCCCCTGAGGGTCGCGCTAATATGATCTCAATCATTAATAATCATAAAGATACACTCAATGTGATTGCATAATCAGATTCATCTAGACATCTCTAGGATTACCTGTTGATGGCCAACAAATATCCTCCTACACTTTCATAGTAAAGGGTGTTTCTTATAAAATCAATAACTTACTCTCAGATTCATCTAGACATCTCTAGGATTACCTGTTAATGGCCATCAAATATCCTCCATTCATAGTAAAGGGGGTTTCTTATAAAATCGATAATTTACGCATATTTCCATTTCAAAATAATTATATTTTACTTTTTTATTATAATCGTAATAAATATAATTTACTATGTTACATTTTTTGGGGGAAAGCTACACTTTTTGTTAAATTGTGTAATTACACTTATGTTATTTGTGTAAAACTTCACACCGGTATGTGCTTGTGCTTAACGTTAGGCATAATCGTCACAATATTTAAGAATTTTCTTTATACTCCAAACGTAAAATCACGTGGCATAAGTAATTTTTCATCGACATGTTTTAAAAACTAGTTCGAAAAATAAAATCGCCTCTGAAGATATTTGATATTAAAAAGAAGGATGCGGATTAATCCCAGTTTTTCATCCCAAAAAAACCAAAACGTTCACCAGGCAATACTATTCTATCATATCTCAGTTTTTTCCTTAAAGAAAATAAAAGCATCAAATTTTTCATAAATGTGTTTTATAACTGGTGAAATATACCAGCTCAGTTTTTGATATAATATTATTATTATACTTTTATAAAGGCCAATACTGGCCCCTCACTGAATCAAGAAACACCACTTCATCCACAAAAAATAATTGTATGGTGTGGTTTTCATGCTGGTAGTGTCATTGGACCAAAACAGCATGCGCTAGACATTAATGATATGTGGTTTCAACAATACGGTGCGACATGCCACACAGCGGGTCCTGCCGATTTGCCGCCTAGATCGTGTGATTTAATACCTTTAGACTTTTTTTTATGGGGCTCAAAATTGAACGAGAGATAGCGGCCATTTCCGTCGAAATGTGTGGCCGATTCGTCGAAAATTAAGTGCAAGGAATCGACACCTGCAAACGTGCCCGTGGTGGGCATATGAACGATGTCGTATTCCATACATAAAGTTTTGATTGTACCTCAAGCCAATAATAAAATTCTCGAGATATCTCAAATGGTTTGTGTTTTACTTAAAAAAAAAGTTGTTCAGTACTTATTGGAAAACCCGATTGGAATCTAGTCCCCCAACCCCTAGTTAAGGGATTTCCAAAAATCACTATCTATCTATAAAATAATAAGTACGCCTATAAACACGAATAAACAAATTAATAATTACTTACTTCATCTTCATGTTCTAATTCTAATACCGGTTGTGTTTTATTATTTTTATTGGTTGGTTCTCCAACAGATTTTTCTGGAAAAAAAGATTAAAAATTGTACCACAGATCCCCAAGCTGTACACGCAGCATGTATTAACAATGAACAATATTGGGGTTCGAATAAAAAATGTATCCATTATGTAGTTATTCAAAATAATTTATTCTTAAACATTACTATCACTTTTCACATCACAATTACTTGATGAATTTTAGTTTGGTCAGTTGCAGACATACAACTACAATTAATTTGACAAACAGCCCCTAAAAGCCGTAATCACAAATAAAATTGCATGCAACCCCAATAAACAAACAATGGAAATATTAAGTATTTCGTATAGTCCGAATTATTGAAAACACTTTGGTTTTCGGAATGGCTAAACACATTATTTCGGAATTTACTTCATAGATTTTTAAACGAAAATTTAAAAAAATGAAAACCTTACCTAAAACTGAATTTCCTTAGAAAAACTGAAAATCTTTTGTTCTATTAGAAAAAATAAGATTCTGACAATTTAGCAAAACTGCTAAAAGGTAATATAGTTACTAGTTTCGATAAAACAGAATTAATACGTTTTATTAGATAATGCATGGCCAAAAATCAACCGAAACACGAAAAGTTCACAGAATATTGGTTCTTCACTACAAACAAGCGCAACCTGAATTTCAATATAATTAATTAAAAGAACATTGGAACATAAAAATTATATTAAAATATTGTTTATATTGTTTTAAACTTCGATATTTTTAATTAAAAAGTATTCGAAACTCAAGAGTATTAATTATTATTATAACAGTGTTTAAACCATTACCATTACTGGACCCTTACATTGTTAACAATTAGACTACATCAGTTTCTATCCTGAGCTTGATCTTGTATTGCAACTATCTCTGCGCCTACCATATGGTGACTCTTCTTTCAGAGACCGCAACACAATTCGTTCCGAATCCGCACGCAGAATGTGACTGAGCTAGCATACTCGCTGAGATCTTACATACTTCATGTAAAATACCAGGGATCTTCTTCAGATCTCTGTTCTTGATATTGTACAGAGCTCGATATGTACCATTTATTTGGCGTTTTGGGCCGTAAACCTCATGCATGATTCTTATCTCAAATGTAAGGAGCCATCTCTCGTACTCATTCGGCAGTGCCCAACTTTCACATCCAAACATAACAACGGGCCTAATCAACGCTTTGTAAAGCTTCAGCTTCACGGAACTTGAAAGTTGTTTAGATTTTAGAAGTGGCCTTAGAGTATACAAAGCACGACTGCCAATTACTAGCCAAACTATAATATCCTTACCCACAGTGTTATCATGAGTGATAAGCGAAATATTAAATATTTGAAGCTAATTCCTCCGTCAAGCCTGTAGCAGCCACTTTTTGGAAGTGTGGCAATGTCCCTATACCCAGAAAAAATGTATTTTTCTTTTAACTCATCGATCTGGAGTCGAACAGAAGCTGAAAATTCTACAAGCGGTTCAAGTATTTCCTTCACTCCGTTCCTTCATTCAGTCCAATCACGCATATGCCCTCTGCATATGCTACCACCTGATTGAAATGACGATGTAAGATATTGCGCTTAGGTGTTTCAATTTTACGAAAGATGTACTCCAACGTGAGATTAAAGACTATCGAGGACTGAGCATCTCCCTGGCGAACACCCGAGTTAACTGCAAAAATTCTTGATAAACTGTTCTCAACTTTAACAGAGCACTGAAACTGTGTCACTGTCATTCTACACAATCGTGCCAACTTTGTTGGTATTCCTAGGTATTCTAGGTCAGATCACAAACTCTCTCGGTTGATCGAGTTATAGGCCTGCCGGAAATCCAAGAACACCTGATGTACGGGGTCGGACGTCTCATGATATTTAGATATAATCATCTGTAGTGAAAAGACCTGATCAGTGTCTGATCGATTCGCACAAAATCCTCCTTGATAGTTACCGCAACTAAGCCCTCCGTTAAAGGGGTAATTCTGTCCAATAGGACAGTATCTTGAATGCTGTGCAAAGGAGAGCTATACCGCGATAATTCTCACACTTCATATGGTTGCCCTTCTTGAAGATCCCGGCTACTTTCCATTCGTTATTCATAACGTTGGTACGCCATAATCAAATAAGATGAAAAGACAGTTCCACAAAGTATCCCCTCTGAATATCAAGAGCTTCGAATTAATGCAGTTCATCCCATCCATGTTCATCAATTGTATTTGAGGTGATTCATCTACAGTCTGTGGCTCAATATGAACACCAAACAGTAGTAGTGAGTCGATGTTGACACAGAGATTTGCATCCCGAATGGCGGTTGATGCAGGCCTGAACGTATGGTGCAATCCAGTAATTCCCTTAAAGAAATTACGCGAACTGAGCTCATTGCTGAGTTGTTGTACTTTCAGAACTTCGGCTTTCCACCATTCTCGCTTCTACAAACCCGCTTAGCTGCCCTCCTAGCAAGAGCGGCTTATTTTTTCTTCGCGATTGTGAGACGTTGTTGCATTTCACTATGGGCTATATTTTTTAACTCGACTGTATGACGACACACGTCATCAAACCAATCTTGGGTCTGACTTTCACTAAACCTCAAGTCTGTTGAGAATCATTGACAACCGAAGTTTTCAGTAACATTTAGGCAAAGTTCAGAGTCAGTCAAACAACACTAGCCAGTCTAATTCGGAACTTTCGCTATTAGCTCCTCAACGTTGTTTCTGACAAGATATTGATATTGTGTTTTTTATTTTCATTTAGGAATTGGCTCATTAGTGAAATTGAGTGCTGGAGTAATCCGCCTAAGCTTATTGATCGCTTGTAAATCAAAAAGTCTTCTTTACCTGCGACCCTCCGACACATGGTCTCTACTTTTAGACCAGCCAGTTTCTTGAAGACTAATGAGTTCCAGCCGATACTCCCTCATGCATTTGATTAGGCCTTCCAACGCTCCTGGTTTCCTAATTGATTGCATGTACCGATTCTAAATCTCGTGTCCGGGTACTTGAGCGGGAGTCCGGTGTTCTTTTGTCGGTATCCATTTGTTGCCCGATTATTATTTACGGACGCGGTTAATCAACCCAGCGATTCAACTGTTTAGTTGCCCCCTAGGTTTACGAGACATGTACAATAAGTGTACTCCGACCATGGGGCCACAAATTCACTTTGTACAAATAAGCTCGCGTACATTTACGAAATTCGAAATTCCCTGAAATTTAAAATCAAGCATGAGAATTAGTAAAAATTTAATTGTATTTAACTTTAGAATTTTGAGGTACAAAAATATTTTAAAAATTACCATTTTTATTCGTTAATAAACATTTCATAAAATAAACTCTTGAATTTTGAACATTTCTGGATTTAAGTTTTTTACAATTATCCAAGATCTGAAGAGCTGCCTTTAAATTAAGGTTTTCGAATTTGTTCAACAATTATGGAATTACAAAATACCTAAAATGTATTTATATTGGTTATTATGTAAATTGCTATTCTTCCTAGAAATATTACAAGTGGTACCACTTTGTCGAAATAATTATAGACAAACAAACCTCATTGAATGGAGCAAATACGTAAAAATTAATATTTTTAGTGCAACTTTGTACCAACGTACATATACGAGCACTCATATTTGGAAAAATATAAATTATAAGAGCATAATACTATGTTTTAATATACAGCAAATGTATAAGTTTGTATAATCCTATGTTATTGACATAATACAGTTAGTAAAAATAAATACTAAAACTTCAAAGCCAATTTTGAAACAAATTATGTTAATTATTAATGCAAACACACAAAACCAAGGTTCCATGCATGCATATTTAATTTTATTCTAGTGTATATAAGACCATGTTTAGATGCACACACGAGATATAAACATATCATCATTGACATTCAAACAACTCTTAATTCAATCCAACGTCACCCATGTTGATGAAACTCTTATAAAAATATAGAGATACTACCGTCTACTAATATTCAAGAATATGATCACAATAGTTGTATGCAAATTGTATGTATGTTAACGTTGCCTTTTACATAAAGTGCATGCTATTTTCCATGTTTTATTTTTCAGTTCGTTTTCCTTCATTTCTAAGATGAGTACGTGAGATTGTTTTTATTTTGACAAAGCTTTTAAGTTTAATTGGGTTTTTTTTTTCGAAAACAAAAAAAAAATAGAATTCTTTCATTTAAAAGAGATACAAACGAGACATTTTCACTTGAAAATTAAAATTTTTCTCGT
This sequence comes from Tipula unca, assembly GCA_951394425.1. NCBI lineage: Eukaryota > Metazoa > Arthropoda > Insecta > Diptera > Tipulidae > Tipula > Tipula unca. The sequence goes on from OX596380.1 coordinate 120,196,889, forward strand.
TTCGAGTACATTTTTTATATTCATTTAATAAATAAAAATATGTATACATACATAAATCTGGTTTCATGGTTTTTATATACATTTCGGTGCCTTTCGGGGTAATTTTGTGGTTTTGTACAAAGAACTGCGTCTACCTTACGTATGTAGTTTATAATTTTGTTCACTGTAATAAATAACTAACTACATATAAAGCAAACTAAATTAATTCTAAACAACAATAAAATAAGTCAAATATACATATTCAACATGACAGTGAAATTCATACTAAAAAAAATAACAAAAAATTACACTGTTAAATTTGGCAATTTTTCCAATTGGAATTTTATTTATAGGAAAATTTGAATTTGCGGTGTTTTGTAAATTGTATGCTGCCACTTCTAGTAATAATAACATACTCTCGAGTAAATATTCGGACAGCTTAGAACAACTGCAACATTTGCGTCCATAGAAATTAAATTAGATTAAGCGGTTAGATTTTCACAGAATTTTGAAGTTTCGTGATTTTAAACCAATTTTAATAATTTTTACTGCCTATCTTAGAGATGTCGACGGCTACTCGTGTATATTTCTGGATGGTTTAGACCACCTAGGATTTTTGTGGTCAATAAAAAAAAATTCTGATGAACTTTTCTATTTGTTTATGGAATTTAAAATTTCTTGGTTTTGATTGATTTTTAAAATTTTGTACCGCCGATCCTAGAGATGTCTCCAGATACTGACCTATCTTTTCAAATAGGCTATTTTAAATCTGTATGATCAAGAAAATTAACTTATGAAGAACTTTACTATTTATTTTATATCATTTAGAAGTTTCGTAAACGATTTCATTTTAAACGATTTTTAATAATTTGTACCGCTGACCCTAGAGATGTCCACGGCTATTGGCATATATTTCCAGATAGTTTTATATGTATATACTTAAACGGATTTATTTATTACACCATAATTTTTAATTTTTATTTAGTTTATTAAACATCCCACTAAATATTAATTAGATTAGCAGTTTGCTCGTACGTAAACAGTATAATTTTACACAAATTACAAAAATTATTTGATGTTTCTTTTTCTTTTTGTATTTGAATTATTATTATTTTTAGCTAATTAAGGTAAAAAAAAACGAACTTCTATCAGTCAAATTTTTAAAGTTACTCTCTTGCTAAAAAAAAATTTGGATCAGCCATGGCTAACAATACACGTTCCCATCAATTAATTTGGGAACGGGACAATCCAGTATAGTTCCCCTATTCAACCTGATTTTCCTGCGCTTTTGTTGTTATATACTACAAGTATATGATTATGTATATACTTGTAAATCTATAATGATACATAACAAAAAAAATCCAAACGCAGCGCAGGGGTGTTAAACCAACTCTACCTTGGAGCGCAGAGCAAAGCTAGGCGTTACAATCGTTTAAAATGAAATCGTTTACGAAACTTCTAAATGATGTAAACTAAATAGTAAAGTTTATCAGAATTTAATTTAGTTGATCATACAGATTCGGAATAGCCTAAAATATCTGGAAATATATGCCAATAGCCGTGACCAAGTAATTTTAAATTCCATAAACAAATTGAAAAGTTCATCAGAATTTAATCTGATTGACCACAAAAATCCTAGGTGGTCTAAACTATCCAGAAATATACACGAGTAGCCGTCGACATCTCTAAGATAGGCAGTAAAAATTATTAAAATTGGTTTAAAATCACGAAACTTCAAAATTCTGTGAAAATTTAACCGCTTAATCTAATTTAATTTCTATGGACGCAGATGTTGCAATTGTTCTAAGCTGTCCGAATATTTACTCGAGAGAATGTTATTATTACTAGAATTGGCAGCATACAATTTACAAAACACCGCAAATTCAAATTTTCGTATAAATAAAATTCCAATTGGAAAAATTGCCAAATTTAACAGTGTAATTTTTGTTATTTTTTTTAGTATTAATTTCACTGTCATATTATTCAACATTCTTTTTAAACTAATTTCAGTTAAGTTATTTAAAGGTAAATATTATTTAATTTCAAGATGTTATTGTTCATTGAAATCAAATTTGGAATAATTAATTCAATTTAATTTAAATTTAATTTATTAGTTTAGAACAAATTATTAATTTTATTTTTTGTTTTAAATTTTACCTTGCACAACAAGTTTCGACGATTTTGTCTGCTTCTATTTTATTAGGCTGGATCGTTTCCCGGGTATATAATAATTATAACTCTACCACTAGGTGGTAGTTAGAAAATAATTATTTATAAATCAAAACCTAGGTGCATGAATTATTTTGTTCTTGTTTTCTAATCTTAATATTAAGTGATCTTTGCTATAATGGTATTTTTGACGCACCCTACTACAATGCGAGTAAGCATGGATACTTAAAAAGTATTTTGTAATATACCAATATAATAATTAGATGGCGCTGTTTACATAGTCAATACAATTTCTTTGGTACTAAAATTCTTCATTCGGTTAATGTCTTAAATAGGTTTTTATTCTGATCAGAAAAATCATTGCCTTTGTTTAAGATTTGGACTCTACTTCATAATTAAATTTATAATTTTGAGATGTAGACTAAAGGTGTTACATAGTGTTTACATAGTCAATACAATTTCTTTGGTACTAAAATTCTTCATTCGGTTAATGTCTTAAATAGGTTTTTATTCTGATCAGAAAAATCATTGCCTTTGTTTAAGATTTGGACTCTAGATCATAATTAAATTTATAATTTTGAGATGTAGACTAAAGGTGTTACCACTCTTTGAAAGAAATTTGGACTCAAGTTTCGATAATCACTAGGAAGATGACTATATTCCGAATCTACTAAGCCCAAAAACTACCCCTGTCCCCAGGAACAAGTTAATTGGGAAGCATATATTATGCGATTCCGAATAAAATTATTAATGAGTCATTAAAATCTATAGCCAGAGATTTGGACTCAAGTTTCGACAGTATACTAGGCAGATGACTATATTCTGAATCCGTTCACCCTAAAAATTACCCCCTACCCCAAGGAATAAATTAATCGGGAAACTAATATTGCGATTTAAAATTAAATTATTAATGAGCCGTTATCGCGTCTAGCCAGAGATTCTAAATCCTAATCTACCCAGTTCAAATGCTACCCTTATCTAGTAATCAAACGAACTCATTATTTAGATTTCGTAAGTGGAATTTGGTTTAAAATTCAGTGTGATTGGATTCTAATTTGAGCAGAATAATACAAAATTAGTCTATACTAAAATCATTTGACGTTTGGTTGGTTTGAAACTTTGGTGTCTCGTATTAGTTTTAGTACTTTGATTTGTTGAACTATCTTGCCTCATAATGTCGTCGTCTCCAGGTCCTCGTTCGTTATGAACGGGTGGGCTAAAGTGACCTAGGGGCGGGTCACGCTCAATGGCGGCAGATGGGCCGGTTTGATGAGTTACGCGACCCGTGCCAACAAACCAGGGTGGGGGCGCATTTAATAAAGCCCAGTCGCAAACGGAGCCCTCGGAACCTGGCGACCTCCAGTTGTAAGTAGCCTTACCTGCGTAAACGGATCTCTGAGCAGGTGGACCAATTTTTCTCCGACACTCGTGGGACCACTATGTCAAAAATAGAAAAAAATAACCACAAAACCGAGATCGGCCGGAAGCACCAGGAGGGAACTCAAACCGTAAAGGTGGGGCTCCCTTAACAACACCAGAGGGGGCGGGGTGACTCCAGGGCATCAAAATTAGGCACTAGCGGAACCCAAATCTAGCACTTATGAAGTAGGATCGACTAGCGTGCCTCCGTCAAAGCAGCGCTATAGGAATAGACGCTCGCCGTTTAGGATTCTGGCCAGGTGGGCTGCGAGGGAAGTAAGCTCAACTTTGTGTTATGCTAAATATCATACAAATTAACCTGCACCATACGAAGGCGGCGTCGGCCGCCTTACTCCTCAGACTGACTGGATCAGAAGAGGACGTGGTCCTTATTCAAGAACCTTGGATAAACAGCAACAGGATCTGTGGCCCCAGAATGAAGTGGTATAACCTAATAACTTAAAAATGTTTCTACTTTCTCAATACAGCAGTGGTGACACAACTGCTGTTAGCGTAGAGGTTGGCGGCAGTCTAATCTGGCTGGTCTCAGCCTATATGGAACAGGTTCTGCCGGATAATCTGGGGGACCTGGTTCTCGAAGCGGAAAGAAAGAAAATTGGAGTGATCCTTGGATGTAACACACTCGTTGATATCAACGAAAGAGGTGAGTTACTTTTTCAAACTAACCTTTGGGTGTGTAATATTGGGCAAGAACCCACATTTGTTACTAAAAACCGGCAGGAGGTTCAAGACGTAACCTTCGCCTCAGATAATATTTATCCTATGGTCAAGGAATGGAGAGTGGCGGGGGAGCACTCCTTCTCTGACCATCGATATGTAACATTCAGCCTTAACGTTTCTTCTGCTACCCGGAAAGCTTTTAGGAATCCTAGAAGGATAAACTGGAGTAAGTGTAGGGAAAGGGCTTAAGGACTAATATCGCCATGGGCCCCTGAGCCGCCAGCGACAGTAAAGGAATTGAATTGCATAGTGGACACAATTACTAGTGCCTGCAACCGGTCTTTCAATACTTCTTGCCATTGGGCAACGTGCCCCTGGGCTTAACTATTGAGTTAAGCCCAGGGGCACGTAAAAACCAGCATGGTGGCCCAAGGAACTGGGGACCTACCGAAACGCGTATAAGAAAGCCTTTAATAGAGCCAAAAGTACAAGAGAAGCTCAAGATTGGGACTCCTATAAGGAGGACTTAAAAGTATATAAAAAAGAATTGAGGAAGGCAGAAAGGAGGTTATGGAGATTCTTCTGTAATAAAGTGGAAGAAGGCTCCGAGACATCTCATCTTAGGAAGATGCTGTCTACTAACCCAACCAGTCCCAGTTGTTTAATTAACCCGGATAAATCTTCGACTGCTTCTAGTGAGGAATCATTGAAGCTTCTCATCGGAACCCACTTTCCAGGAAGCGTCGACGACTCCACAGAGAATAGTACTCATCGAGAAACACATTCACTGCGCATAGAAAATATCGTAACTAAAAAACAGATCCTATGGGCACTTGAAGGTTTCAAACCTTATAAATCGGCTGGTCCTGACCGAATTATACCGGCAGAGATTCAAAACAACTCGTCGATTCTTCTTCCTTGGTTGGAAGTAATCTTCAAAGGTGTTTAAAATTGGTCTGTATTCCGCGGAGGTGGGCAGAGGACTGAGTGATCTTTATTCCGAAAGCGGGTAAATGCTCACAAGGCTAGCCAAAGGACTGAAGACCCATAACTCTATCATCCTTTCTAAGTAAGGAAAATTGAGAATCAATATTCTAGGTAGAATTGTGTATGGTGGCGTTCCTTGTAAATTCTCTGGTAAATATTTCAACACGGTAAAGGATGGAATCCAAAATGCCCTCCTAATCATTTCAAGGTGAGGCATCAGATGTGGACTGGCAATCAGGTCGTCCAAAACTTAACTGGTACCCTTTACTAGGAAATATAAAATCCCGGTAGTAGGTCCATCTATCTTGAATGGCAGGAGACTAGCTTTTACTGATAAGGCAAGATTTCTGGGCGTAATCTTGGACAGTAAGGTTAGTTGGAAGCCCAACATTTTGGAAAGAGTATACAAGGCTAATATATCCATGTACTCGTGCAGAAACGCAACGGAAACAGATAGGGTCTGATCTAGACTACGTTACACCAACATTATGTTTCGAGAAAAGGTTCCGAACTACCTTCCCCTCAAGAGAATCTTGGTGGAGCGGGTCGGCTTTGGAAACTGAAGCATTACAGTTCTTTATGGATGGCTCCAAGCTACACGGTAAAGTAAGAGCTGGAGTCTTCAGCATGTCTCAGCATGAGTCTCATGTAGTGTAGTAAGGCAAGTCTGGCCAAAGCTAGAGTTGAAACGCTCAAAGACACTGATCTCCCTACGCAAACTTGAATTATTAACGATCGTGGGGATACTCACAGGATACTGCCTACTTGGAGAACATGCGAGGAGGCTAGGTCTAGAAGCAAATGATTTCTGCAGAAGCTGTATGGACGAGGAGGAGGAAGAAACGGTAGTCCCGCTGCTTTGCTCAAGTTCTCAAGTTGGCATACAAAAGACATAAATATATGGGTAGATTCTTAATGGACTGCCTCTGTGATCTCGAAAACTGTAAGGTGCGAGATATATCACGCTACATAAGTAGCTCAAACTGGTTCATATAAAGGTAATAGAGAAGTAAGATAGAAGTCTATAAGTGTGCCGTAGCAGCCACTCAACCTAACCTAACCTTGATACTACATACTAGAAAAATTTAATACATTTGAAATATTAAATTAAATCAATTTATATATGAGCTTTACGTATCGCATTGATAAAATTTTTTTTTACAAAAATTATATTTCACTAATTTAAATCAATTTGTTTAATCGAAATTTAATAATATTATATTTCTATGGATTCTTAACAGTGTACAATACGTACCAACCCATAAAGCTTAGTTAGACTTCAATATGATTTGTATACGTATTACTGTAGAAAAAAATGTGGAAAATATTCTTTTTATATTTTACTATTTCCCTCCTCCATATAAGATTCAACAAATTTGTTGCTGTTGGTCTCGAATCGTATGATAATATATCGTTATGGCTCTCTGGAAAACTTTATATGTGGAATTGTGTTGTGACAGCGAAACTGTGCATAATAATAGTTATATTATATATTATTAAGTGTCTTAAACAATCAAGAATAAAATACACTGCAAATAATATCTACGGATACCTGAGACTGATATAATATACAAGGAATAATAAAAGCTGTTAAAAATAAATTAAAATTCTAATTCAAAATTAAAACGAATTGTGGTACCAAATTGGCATTGAACGATTGACGGGTTGTTGCGGCATAGGACACCATCATATCAACAAAATGTTGGTGGCGTACTTGTTGTTATTTATTTGTGTTACGCAATATTATTATTATCGCAATTGTTCCTATACCTGTTAGTGGTAGCAGATTTTTTTTTGTTAGATGTTTTTTTTTAAATTTTTTATTATTGTTGGGCTTAATTTGGTATTTTTTTTACAGTCGTGCACATAATAGCATTTCACTTAGAGTTGAGTAGATACTGAAAGATGATCGATTATATGTAAAATATAGAACGATGAGGAGATACATTTTTGTAAAATGGGATGATTGTCGAAGCTGGTCTACTGCTAATTTAACCATAACACATTATTAGTCACACTTAATTAATTATTTTGTACTAATGGCTTCCTTCACCATATGTGACGATGAAAGAAACCCTCTAGCCACTGATCACTACCCGCATCAAGAAGTGTGCCGTATGATGTCGGAATGTTAATTGGGAGGTGCGAATTTATTTGTTTAGTCTTTTACATGATGCTGGTTAAAGTAGTTACCAACATGCCAAAATGTGATTGGTTTTAGAGGTTATTTATTAGGTAACTTCAGAGAATATTTATTATATTTATTTATGTTTTTGTTTGAGATATACATTTTGAACAGTCTGAATATGTAAAAATTAAAATTATATTTTATTATGTAAAATACTAACACACCCTACATAAGAAAAAAGTTTTATCAGTCGTGAACAAAACGCGTATTTCCTATTTTATTATTGATTACAGCATCAAAGCCATCACTTATACTCTAAACTAAGTGAATTTTTTGTTCCTGATTACCTTTTATGGTATGATAATCTGTGGAATCAGTCAGTGCATTGTATTACTCTCTTGACATTCACAGATCACCAAATAGCGTATGTGACCGAAACGCTCATTTGGAGTTCGAGGAACGAAGGCGGAATCTAGACTCATCAGTAAACATATTACAAGCAGAACATACGTTTGCTAAATTTCGTTCTAGTTAAAACTAAAAATTCATCCTAAAGCAACTGCTGTGTATTACCGTTTATCACGTTTGACACCCAATATAATACGTCCTTGATAATTATATTAATGCCTTCATAGTGTTTTATGAGGGTGTTAAATTCTTATATAAACTTATCCTTACCCTTATGTACATCTTTTAAAATACATAACACGTTATGCATCTTAACAAATCGTAGCACATTAAACCATATCAATTAAGTTGTCGAGTACATTCAAATTAATTAAATAATAATTTATGAATAATTATAATTATAATTGATAATAATATGTAGTTTGAGTAGTTATATGTACTCGTATGGACGAAAATTCAATAAAATTTCTACATTCATAATATTGACATAACATTACATATAAAACTGTTGACATAAATTTATGCTCCATGTTCTACATGTACAATGTATATTATAGACGATTAAAGATAAAACGAATTTTTTTTTTTCTATTTAGTTTTTCATTTTCAATTATAGTATGTATAACATGACATAATTTATGCTTCTATATCATATACATAAATAATGTATATTCGTAGTATGTAGTTATGTACATGTGATAATTAATATATGTATGTATGTATATATAGTTACATTTTAAAATGCAAAATCTATAATTATTTTTTTTTCTATTTACGTTAAAATGAATATGTAAGTTCAAAAGTTAATACATAATAAAATTATAGAAAGTTCTCTTTACATAAATACATGAATTCTATAAGGGGCTCTTTGTTGGAAGGTTTTCATAATTATTGTTGAAATACATAAAATAAAAAAGTTTCCCTTTTGTTGAGTGGAAATTTATTTATTTATTTTCATTTCATTTAAAATACACATTAGAAGAAGAAGTAGAGGGGGAAAATCTAAAATTACAATTAAAACTGAGTCAGAATTTTATAAGATGCATCCCATGAGGTTTCTCAATTTCTCGGTTCTATTCTTGGGAAATAAAAGAATACAAAATGTCTATTTTATAGTGATAGAAATATGTATAATCTGTATAACTATCAATCATTATTTTTTAGTAAGACTGAACTAAATGTCAGAAGGTGAAAATATTTTTGATTCACTTTAGAATATTTAAAATTCGTCACATCAGTGCTCTTGTTGTATCTCCAAAATTGATGATTTTGAGTTATATATTGATTATTACTAAACAAAGTCTGCTCTTTCCGAATATGCCATTCAAATTGGTGTATCCCCATTCATTTTAAAAATACTGAGTAGTGATTTTGGGGAATCAACCAAAAAAAGCCAATTGTTTTGGTGTATGCCATCGAAGCTTGTGATGCACGTGATTGAACAAAATACTATTATCTTTCAAATTATTTTGCTTTTGCAAACTTGTTCAATCTCCAGAACTTAATTTAAATTTTTGTTGTATCTCCCGTGTAGAACCAATGAGAATCGACGAGTTTTGTCACGTGATCAAATATTATAAATATGAGCAAGTGTGATACGGATTTTTAAAATCATACAATTTTAGGTTTTCATAGGGAACGTAACGTAATCTGGTTGAAAAAAAAAAATTCTTAGAAAACTAAAGGTGCACGTGCAATATTTTTATAAACCGTTTGATTTTTTTATATAAACAGTATGAGTGAAAGGGAAAATAAAGAATTAAGTTCCTCACCCAGAGAAATTTCCGATGAAGTGTAAGTATTGATAGTAATGAGATTTTAAACATAATTATATGCATAATAATGTCCCATTTTTTATTCAGGGAGAAGGTCATGAATGAAATATTTGAGTCCGAGGCAGATAGCAATAAAATTGACAGCCCTTTTGACGACTCAGATGCTGATCCAGATTTTTCACTCTGATATGCCTCAAGCAGTATTCAACAAAAGTAAGTAACCAAAACTTTCTTATCAGTGGCAAGTATTTATTAAGATGATTTTTTCAGATACTTACGTAAGTTCATTAATCCCTGAAAGTGTTGCTAGTGATTCGACAGTATCAGTTCCTACACCCACGCGTAAAAGAAAACGTCAAGTTTTAAAATGGAAAAGAAATGTGGCAAAACAAGAAAGAAATAAGGGAAATGAATACATTAATCAGCGAGGAGTGTTGCAACCCCGCAGAACTATAAAATCCGTTTGTGGCGATGCCTGTAATCACAAATGTAAAACAAATTTTAGTGCCGATTTTTTTGAACAATTTTTGCAGCTTTCTGAATGATAATGCCAAACTTAATTTTTACCAAAATTCACCTTTAAAAAAACTACCACTAGAAAAAGGACAATAAAAGAAATTTCGAGACGAACCGATACGAGTCAATATTTATTTGAGAAGAAGTCTATTGAGTAGAAGTATATATCTCAAAATCGGATTTATTATTATTATAAAACTAAGCATGATCAAAACGTTGGGGTATCGAGTTCTGTAACGCAAGGAAAACATGTTAAATTTCAAACACCGGAATTTCAGTTAGACAAAGTTCGGGAACATATTCAGCAATTCCCAGTAATGGAATCGTATTACTGTCGAGCAAACTCGGCAAAGCAGTATTTAGATCCAGGTCTAAATCTTACCAAGATGTACAATTTGTATAAAAGTCATATCGACAACCCTATAAAAATGAATATTTATTCTAAAGTATTCAATGAAGAATTCAATTACTCATTCCACCATCCTAAAAAAGACCAATGCGATCGTGTTGAATTTTATCTCTTAAAAACTCCAAGTGAACGCGAAAAGGACTTGTTTACCAAGCACAGAACATCACATCAACAAGCCAAATTGGAAAGGGACAAGGACCGCATCAATCTAGATGACAACACCGCCGTTATTTGCTATGACCTTCAGCATGTGTTTGCTCTTCCGAAAGCAAACGTATCCAGCTTTTTTATAAGCGCAAATTTAATGTGTACAATCTGACAGGCCATTGCAATAAAAACAAGGTAACCTATTGTACGGTTTGGCATGAAGCGTTAAGTGGAAGCACCGGCAATAATATAGCGTCAGCGCTTGTAAAGATTATGGATTTGGATGCCTTAGAAGACAATCCTTTAGTTACAAAATTAATATTGTCGTCTGGCTCGTGCATTCCACCAAATAAAAATCGAATTACTTCACTAGCGCTAACGAAATTACTAGAGAACAACCAACAATTAATACAAATTTAGCAAAAATCACTCGCAGATTCCGGAAATCGATGCCGTCCACAGTACTATCGAGAGAAATTTAAAAAATTTGGAAATTTACAGTCCTGTTTCATTACTAAGGCACATAAAATCTGTAAAATCAAACAAGGTATGTTTAAAACTCATTCAACTGAAACCAGCTGATTTTCGGAATTATAATGCAGCTTCTGTTTCATTGCACTTCCACCAACTTCCATAGGCCAATTTAATTACAAGATAAATCCAGCAAAATTAAACCACTTACAGTTGATGCTGAATTTTATGCCGGTTATTGATCAAGCTTTATACAGGGTCTATTTAAAACGATATTTTGAAAAAGTTCTAATTGGACGTTATTTTATTATGTTTTTTTATTGGAATAGTGTATAGTGTAAGTCACATTTTTTGGTGTATCTCCACCTTTTCTTTTGAGTGCATGGAAATACACCAAAAATGCATTAAAACCAAATAAATTTTCCAACTTTCCAGAAAAAAAGAAAATGTTGTAGGGAAAATAATAATGCAGATCGATGCAGGGGAGTATTCTTAATAAAAATAAATCTTAAAGTCGTTAGAAGTATTTTTAGGAGTTATCTCCTATTTTATACTTTTTTGTTGTCCGGTTCGGATATCCACGTTAAACAATATTGTAACATGTTTTAATTTTAATTATATTTATTTTATTATTTATAAATTTTAATTATTTGTTTATTTATTTATAACTTTATTTATTTATTCAATTTGTTCAATTTGTTATTTATTTATTTATTATTTATACAATTTGATTATTATTTTAACTAATAATATTTTATATATATTTTATGTATTTAATTATTTTCACCACCACAAAACTTTTTACTTGCACCAAGATAGAAAAAACGTAATGGCGAACTTGTTGCCTCGCGTGTTGCTTCTTGCTGAAGTTTTGGAGATTGTATGGAGACGAATGTGTTGTGATGACGTCGCCTTCGTGTTCGTTTTTTGATGGGGGAACACATGCGCCGGCGACGGTCAATACTGCACTTATGTGTTAGTATTGCATCACCGAACATTGTTGGTTCGTGGTGATGTTGTTAGATGGCGACACGCTTTACTATAAATGTTTTATAGTAATGGTTTGGCTATTAGATAGTGGTGGTTCGGCTATTGGATATGTGATGGGGTTAGTGAACGCTTAATTCAAATAAGTTGGTTTATATTTGAATTTCACTAATTGTTTTGTTTGTGGCAGTATCGAATATCGGTGAGTCGAATATTCGAGCTGCTACATATTTATAGTTAAGGGAAAACGAAATTCAAACTTAAAATCAAGTTTCTGGAAAAACAGAATTTAGGACATATACACTAAGATAGCACTGGCATGACGAATTATGAATTCATCAATGTTATGTTTTATGTAAAATAACTCGCGTGCCAACGTGATTTCATTAAATATTAGTGTCCAGACGATTATTTTAAATGATCTAGTTATAGGTCTTTATCCCTTTGGGTAAATATGTGAGATTGTTCCAGCTTTCGGTATAAAGAAAACCTACTCATTAAGAATGTTTGTTACTCTTTAGAGCCCATAGGTTCCGCTGTTTTAGTTACGATATCCTCAGTGTGAATGTATTTCTCGATGAGAAGTCGTTAAAGCTTCTGGAGAAGTGGGTTTCGGTGAGAAGCTTCAAAGATTCTTCAATAAAAGCAGACCCAGACCCACCCGCCCGGTATAATTAAATAACTGGAACTGGTTGAATTAGTGACAGAATCTTCCTAAGGAGAGAGCTATTGGAGAATTTCTCCGTTTTGTCACAGGAGAGTTGTGTCCCAGACTTCCTTCCGGCTTTATGTTTTACTTTATATGATCTTAACTCCTCTTTATAGAAGTTCCAATCCCCAACTTCTCTCGTGCTTATTATTGTAGTAATAGTTAAGAAATAATTATAAATAAATTTTTTACTTTATCTTTCATTTTAGCCGAGTTATAATTGTTACTCATTTCGAATTTGTTTGAATGTTGAACAGACGCAAATTACTATACGGCAATAAGAGATACGAAATAAACAAATACTAGTTTCTCTCATTTTCACGTCTACAAAAACTGAAAATTCTGACTGAGAAAAGCTAAAATTCATGAAAGAAAAGTTTGAAAATGGAATACGTTTTTTTCTTAAAATGAACGAAAACATATTAACATATTATTATTTGTACTCAGACACATCAAAAATTGTCTTTGGGCCTAATTTACAAGTTATATTTTTTTGTTATTTCTCGAACAGAACTAATGAAATTTTATTTTTGGTATTGAAAATCGGCCTGTTATATATTGGTATTGCTTTTGCAATCCCATATATAGTATAAATAGAACAGTACCCGCATGTTTACATGAAACCCAGAAATTGTATAAATATTTCGCTGACTGTAAATATTTTTTTTTCAAAAAAATTTAAATTAACTAGGTATGTGTAACTAGGTTAGAAGTCTTTTTATTTTTATCCTATGTATTATTATTATTTTATATTTTTAAGTTGATAAAAACATAAAATGGTTTTTCATGATGGAAATTCTCGTTCATTCGTTATTTTGTTGTTGCTGTTGGTAGAAAATTAATAAAATTTTTGTTTTAATTTTTTTTAAATTAGAATTTTTAATGGTTAATTAGCATATAGATTGTTATATAAAAGAGATATTAGATATGAAATTAAATGGGTTTCTGGTACATTTGTGTTACCTTTTTGGTGTTGTTATTGTTGTAGTGTGATGTTACGTATGTGTATGCTTTTATGTTTCTAATAAATTTTAATGTTAAGTTGTTATTGTATATATAATATGTATATACGTATTATAGAGAGATACCTACTTTATAAAATATATTGTAATGGATACACGTATATAATTATTCATGTATTAGGAAGGGGATAAATAGTAATTTACCAATATTTTAAATATTTATGTTATTTGAGTCTAACGTAACATTGGAGCAACAAAGGGCATTTGTAATTAGAATATGTAATTATGTACTATACCTTTTATTTTATTGTTTCCAAATAATTTCAAACATTTTGTCAGTCTACACAATTTTTTGTCTCTTAACTTGATATGTTATTTAAAAGCCTATTTAAACGTTTTATTATACCTGTTTGTATACATATTAAAAGTAAAGCTTTCAAACATCTTAAACAACGACACAAGTAAAACACAAAAATTCAATTAAACTTTTTGTGTTTGCTGTTAGCTAAATATATAAATAAAATATAATTTTTAAGTTAAGTTTAACTTTATTTTTTCTTTAGTTGTTGTAAAATATCGCGATTAACCATCTTATAGAAGAAAGCGAAAATTGGAAAGAATAACTTGTAAGAAAACAAAATAAAGTTATTAGAGCCATTTTCGCCGAATAAGCTATTTCATCAACAATATACCATTGCATAGAAGTGTAAACATAATTTAATGGATTAGAATGGGTATTGTTTTTTTTAAATAAATTATTAATCAACTATCTATCATTAAATAAGAGGCACAGATCAACTAATGAATTTATTGCCCTTTTTAAGCCAACCTGTTCCCCTTAAATTAAACAGATATGAACAAAAAAACCAGGTGATAATTGTCAAATGCAATAATATTAAATTAATTGGTGGTTAATAAGTTCAGATACAACGTTATAAATAATTATCAACTTGCTTATTTTTTGTTTTGCTTGCAGAACCAAAAGCGCCAACAGCATAATAAACACGTGAATGGATAAACGAATAGTAAATCATTTTTAGAATGTAAGTTGGGACAAAACTAGCCAACTGTCTAATCAGAATAATTTATCAGTAATCTCTGTGTAAAACACCAAATACTTGTTTATCCATCAACATTTATTTAGTCAAAATATAAGTAAATATTTAGTTTTTTTTTAATTCAACACATACATACCAACAGTCACATACAACAGTTACACACTCACACGATATTCCTGGCAACCAGGGATGGGCGAGGTAGATTACGCCGTGTAATCTACCCGGTTGTCGACATGTAAAATATTACGTAGATTACTTGGCAATATTTTATATCAATGTCGACGATTAAGACAATGTTAACAGCCTACGATATTTAAGCGATATGAAATAAAATGCGAAATTTTGTAAAAGGGCGATTCAGTTAAGCCGTTATAAAAAATTAAAGAAAATATTCAAATTAAATCGGGAATTACGTACTATATACTATAACTTTGGAAATATATGTTGAAATAAAATTACCAAAAGCATAGAAATTAATTAAACAGAGTTTATGTACTTTGAGAACAACGACGTTCGGTTTGGTCTACATTTCACATTTTATTATAACGGATGAAGTGTTATGTTGTTTAATGCTCCCCATGAGATTCGCCATTCTTCCGAGCATTCTTTTCACTATAACATTGATTTGAATAGTCTCGTACCAATTTATTACGTCTTTAGTAGTATAAACTAGCTTTAAAACTTTGGTTTTAGACTATAGTTTATCATAAGCAACTCACCGCAGGTAATTTACCGTTACCACTTCAAAACAGGGTAAACAATAGCAAAGCAACGCCGGTTATCACGATATTATTCTGAGATTTTTTTAGATGACGATTAGGCTATCTATTGATTTTAAATGAATCTTTGAATAAAGTTCTGGATGACCAATTTTGATGAAACTAAGAAGGGCAATGGGATTATAAAACGATTTTGGAATGAAGTTGTGGCTTACCGATACTGAAATACTGAAACTTAAATGAAATGGGATTATAAATTGATTTTTCGATAAAATTCTATAATATTATTAACTGTAGTAAATAATAACTGATTTTTGTATCATATTGTGGAATATGGCCAACTGGAATGAAACTAGGCAATTTCTGTAAAACTTAAATTAAGATAAATTTAATTTAAATCAAAAATATGCCGTTCTTTTCAATTGAAGGTAAATCTCTCCCAGATAATATGTATTATCTTATACTAATTTTAAGGATAAATTTTCACAAAGAGGACATATTTTGTTACATTTGTAATGAATCTGGGTGGCATGAACAGCTGGAAACTGTAAAACAGTTCCCAGACAAAAAATGCCGTCGTTACTGAAATTGTTTATCATTTATTTAGAGCTTCGGTGTGGCCATGGTTTTGCCGGCTAAGGCTCAGGGATTGGGGTGGGGTTTTCCGAAGTTAAATAAATGCTAGCTAGACCACATAAGGACGAAAAGAAAGGAATCAAATAGGAGAGGACTAGAGAAGGACCAAGGCTTAGATCAACTTACCCTCGTAGGCGAACTTATACTTACCACATCAACCTTCAATCTAAGCTTTTAGCTGCTCATACTGAAAAGCACATCAGAAGTAGCGAACAAAGCGAAGCAAAAAAAATAAATAAAAATAAAAATAAAGCAGAAGTGAAACAAAAAAAAAATAAACAAAATTAACTTAAATTTCTGAATGATTGTATAATTGAAAAAAAAAATGTTAAATAATAAAATAATACAACAAAATCAAAAAGAGAAAAAAAAAATTCAGAAGAAAATAACCCTATCACCTAAGTAGCTAAATTAGAATTATTATGACGTCATTAAATCAAGGTTGACCCAATCAATGATGTACCCGTCACCAACGAGAAAAATAATAGCAGAAAAATTAATAAAAAAAAAAAACAAAACAGGTACATAATTAATTACCGTCATCCATTAATTAAACTTAAATATAATTAACTAAATACTTAAATATCTAATAGTTAAATTTTTGAGATAGAAAATTATGAGAACTTATGTAACTATCAATATAATAAAAAATGTGTAATAATATAAGAAATAAAAAAACTTAACTAAAGGCATGTCGATGAATATCCATTGGCATATGCTTTTGTATTTAATATTTTTGTATTTAATGTTATTGCACTTATTATATTTCATAAAAATCACCAAATTATTATTTGAACTTATTATTTTATTTTATATAATTAGGAATGTTTGTTTTTATTTATTCAGCCATAACAAATTTTAGAGTATTTTATAGCGACACTTGAAATAAATATATGTATACATTTTAAATTACTTTGAACTATATATACGGCCATATTCCCATTATTTGGGCACTATATTTTTATATTTTATAACGTTAGATTGATAACTTCTACAAGGTAGCACAATTAACTTATTATCACGTTTTATTTTTATTAGTTTTTGGTTATATATACATATGTATTTTTAATGGACATACTAAAATTTGCCCCTTACACTAGACACGTTATATTTAAAGTTTATAACGGCACAATAACTAAGATTATAGATTTATAATTAATATAACTTAGTACTAATATAATAACTTATATATAATGAATTGGTTTAAAAAAATTCAAACCGAGATGATAAAGTTTCTTTCTATCTGCGGTAAAAACCAAATTCACAATTCAATAAAAAATTTATTAAGGCAAAACTGTCACTTAATAAAAAAAATCATTCAAAAACACTGCTCTCATACGAGCAAAACACAATCACGTGTTTTTACAAAAAAAAATAATCACGATAACAATCTCGAAAAATCCAAAATTTAATCAGTGATTGAATATTTATTTCACTTATTTTTTTTTTTTCTATTTATTATTATTTATTTCGGCACTTTAACACGACTCATCAGTCTGACCATCTGATTTTTTCTGACTTTTACTATCTACTGTCTACCGTCTAATGACTAATGACTAACGACTAATGACCGACTTTTTTCATAAATTAAAAAATTTTGCTTTTTATAGTCCAACTTAAACAATACAGCATCCCACCAACATTGACAACGGGATAACTTAGATGCATATATTCCCCAACACAACCGGATTTTCCCGCGCAATTAGTCGTTTCCAAAAGAAGAATTAGTCGTCATAACGAAATTAAAAAAACATAGGAAACGTAATGCTATGCAGGGGTGTTAAACGTTGGAGCGTCGATGCTCGACGTTACACATTAAGCGAATGAAAATTTCTCTTCATTTGAACCGAATATATTGAATTAAATCATTAACGAATAATCTCAAAATTCATTTGTAAATCCTGTTGACCATATTCAAAGATTATATTCAAAAAATATTTAATCCCACTTTTTTCAAATCAAAAATCACTTAAAAATCCTATTTTATTCAACATGTTGAGTTTCATTATCGGTCAACAATTAGCCATAAATCGTTTCTGTAGCCATTATTTTATGAATACATTCGACGCTACTTTGGAGAATGACACAAAGACCTGGCAAATACCATGAGTTGACAGCTGTAAATCGCTTGCCACCTTAACTCTTTTTGAAAATTTATCTAAGTTGAAGTGCTTATATTTAGCGGGAGCTCATTGTCACTATTTTTGGCAAGATATATATTTTGACCTGATAACCTGTTTCAAATCCAATTTCACGTACGTTTCGTCATCCATAAAACACAATTATTCCACTATGTCAACAATTAGTCATACAGCAGTCTGGTACGTTAAGTGGACAAAGTTCAGTTTATCTGGCTTCTTAAACTCGAATTCGTGTTACCGTCAGAGATCTCCGAATTAATTCTAATGTAAGTTATAATTATCTTGTAATTTGTTTTATCATAATTGTGCCAGGTGACCGATTTTTATTAGCTGCTCTTTATACACTGAAACCATCGTTATACTATTTTAAAACACTTGATATCGTGGTTTTGCATTGATCCTAAAGAAAAGAAATTTGATCGCCGTAGTTTTGAACTAATTCACAAAAGCACGCTAGAAATTGTCTACTTGATTGACGTTGTCCACGTTGTCTATGGGTTGTCGACACGTTGACGTCGAAAATAATAGATGACGCGTAAACGCCCATATCTGTGGACCTACCCAAACCTCTCGCATTCTGCTAATGGGAAAGGGGCGCAAATGCTGAAATCCTAAATTCCAGCCCCGAAAAATTAAAATTTAATCACAATAAATAAAATTGATTTGTAGAAAAGCAAGATTATTTTTGGGTTCATGGGACTATATGAACTCAAAAATTATTCGCTGGCCGGATAAGCGGAATTTACCATGTGACTGAATCACTGAAGGTTTCAAGTATCTTGAGACTGAATGTCCTATATATGTAAAGTGGTAAATGCAAATTAATATTCTATGTCCTCTATCACATAATAGTAGATTATGCAACTAGTGCTATTAATAGGTAATAAAGTGAGAGGTTGGTAAATGTCCGAGGGCGCTGCTACCCCGAGGACTTTTCACCAACCGGGAACATTATTATCCATTAGTAACACAAGCGGGATACTTTATTTTATATCATTCTCGACTATATAATGGCACTTTATCAACAAACAAAAAATGTTATCTCTAAATATAAACGCAACTTTTTTTTATAAACTGACATTTCTCGTTCATCTTAGTGACCTTTGCATTTATTGTTTAATTGTTACTATTGTAAATGAATCAGTTTTTCATAATTGTGGATGAAAATGGCTGCATCTAACATTGAAATGGACGATCAGGATTATTTAACTAAAATTAATGACGAAGCAGAGTTAATTACTTTAGACTTACTTCCCAAAAAGTCTGCTGATGTGTATTTCTCAGTGATACTGATAAGTTTATGGAGTGGAAGAAAAAACAAAAAATTGACGAAAAATGTATTAGTAAATCGGTCATGTTGGTACACTTCAACAACCTTAAAAGTAAGTTTATATCATTACGAGAATAATTTGGTATTATGCAAATAATACATTTTCAGCAAAATATAAGGCAAGTTCAATGTGGGTGGAATATTCGATGTTGAAAACCATGATCGCAAGAAATCAAAATATCAATATAAAATATGAAAAACTCACTGCATTTTTGAAAAAGAATTTTGTTGGATTTCGCCGAAAAAACTCCAACATTTTCCAATTGGAAGACATACGGAAATTTTTATTTGCTGCAGACATAAAATCATTTGGTAAGCCGGAATCGCGTTTTATGTGTTGATCAAATAGAATGATAAAACCCAATGAAACGTGCCATGATATTTTTTTTTTCATTTTCATATCGTCGAACCGGAATCGCACCCCTGGAGAACTTATTTAAAAAATGTAATTTAAACTAAATAACGGTTAACTGCATAACATAAAACGTAAACTAGACAAAGCTTCGAGAAATTATAATTATTTTAAGCGATCCTCATCATACAAAAGATTTTACGTAAGATTAAAAAACCAACATTTTTATATAATGTGTTGATCGTAATAAAATTTATTTGTTATAGTTTGATAATTTTTTGTTCAACTGTATTTTGTACAAAAAAATATGTGAATGGCTATTACAGCAAAATTAATAATTCGATTTTGTAGCAAGCCCGTAAATTAAATGATATTTACAAATTTCGATTACACATTTCGAAAGAGAGTAAGAATCAATATTAAACTCAAAATCGTTAATTGTGGATATTGAATAAGATAGCACTGAATGCCGAAATAGAGATTTCTGATCTTAGATTAATTAATGTCAAAATAATACAAACTTGAACTCAGTTCAAAGTATTGATACTTTGGAAGAAGTATGCCGATATGGAAAATTAATTTGACAAATCCAAAATATTTTAATCAGGGATTCACAAGAGAGATCACAGTGTTACAGCCTTATTAAGTGGTAACCCCGCCTCTAAGGATTCGCGTAGAATATTGCACTCATTAAAATGGGAAATTCATAAAAATTATCCTAATTTTACAATGAATAAATGTAACACAGAATTGCTAAGTTATGGTTATAATTTATTGTAATTACTGTAGAAAACGTAACAACATTATAATCAATCTTACAATTTTATGAATTTTAATTTATTTAAATTACATCCAATTACCAAGAGTATGTTCGTTGTTAGTATGTACTATAACAAGAATGTTTTGATATTTGAGACAAACAACACTGTATACATAGTTAAAAATTAAAAAATCAATAAATACAAATTTAACACACAACTTGTGAAGTAGACGAATAACGCAAGAAAATCGGTCGGGAAAAGTTTTATAAACAAAACATAATTGTCCGGTGTGTCGAGGGGAAAAATCCATTTTTTATGTCCTTAGGTCAAACAAAATGTATGTATGTATGTACATATGTACATACATACATATATGTATGTATAACAATTTTTTTTTTAAATGTAATGTAACGAATGTCTTGTTTATATGCCACATGAAATATATCATTTGACATACAATCACATAATATTATAAACATGAGGTATTAACTAATGCTAATCCTTAAATTACGTGACACATAACAATGAAATGCGTTTTTTACTATACATACTCGTACATACTTGTGTTTGTGTACAATGCGGTAAAGTTCGTTAGTTTTTAAGAAAATCTTTTTTTCATTTTTTGTACACTGTTATAATTATTATTATATTTAATAACAAAAAGAAAATATAATTAATTTTTCAATTAACACATTATAATTATTGTTAGTTTGTTTTTTTGTGTACATAGTCGAACCGACAATAAGTATGGTAATGTAGCTTGAAATTGTATGTGGCGTGTGGAACGTCATGATTAATCTTAACATTTTTTTAGCTGCTTTTATAACAAATTATAGGGAATTTTTAACGCTTTAAAGCTAAACCTAATATTAAATAATAGTGGTTGTTAAGGATTTGTGTTAAGATGTGGTTGAAGTCATTTGCAAATCAGCATTATTATATTCTTAGCTAGATTAGCTGCTGAAGATGGTTTTACAATCAGACAAATAACCAGATCCTCTTTTATACGTGAATCAATTAAAGAATTGTTGTGAAATTGATTTGAAATTTTGCAAAACAGATATAAAATGATTATAAAGAAACATTGGTTGTCACAAAATTCAATAAATTTTCTGCCACTTCCGATGAGCGGTCTTTGTTTTTTATAAAATAGAAGTAAGATATACTGAAGAAGTTGGATCTTAACGACTATCACATAAAGTTTATCAATTTGGGTTTGATACGCATACCTGGAAGTCGTGATTTTCCGAAATCGAAACAATTATTTGAATAACGTTTAAAACATTTGGATTGGAGATAAAAAATGATATTGAAGCAAAACTTGTGATGGAGCATCAGTTAATGTAAAATTTGGTAGAGAGTCTGAAACAGAAATCGTTCTAGGTGTGACAGAAGCCAAATTAAAATATATCTCTTCCATATATGCATCGAAGATTTGTGCAGAGTTTTGTTTAAATCTGAGTCGGAGCGTTTTATGGAGAATGATACTGAAATTACCTTAAACAGGTGGAAGAAGTAATATGGGAATGTCTCTAAATGATAAATTGAGCTTAGCTCTTCAAAAGGAAGAGGTGACACTGACAAATATCCCAGAAGCTGTTATAGTAGTACAGTCAACATCAACATTTTCCGTATCCGGAAATTTTTGTAATAAATCGTCTAAGGGCTGAATCGTTAAACGCTTTGGACGTTTTAAAATATTATTTTCTATTCAGAAAAGAATAGAATAATGACTATTTAATTTAATAAAATGTATTTTTTACTTATTTTCATAATGATTTCATTTAATAATTCTATAAAGTTTAATTAGCTAGCTTTATTTCATAATCATCAAGATACTTTATTAAAACCCAGTTTAACCTTGTGAAACCGGTTAAAAATTAACGATAAAACGTTTTTACAAATATTTAGTCAATATTTTCAAGTCACTGTACGTTTTAATTTTCTAATTAAACTCAAATAACAATTACGAGAATGTGGATCCTGTAAATTGACGGAGTGTGATTTTAGTTCTAGCGGGGGAAAATTTATTCTATATTCTAGGATCTGATATCGTTCATTTTTATAAAGATCTAAAGTTAGGTTATCCCATTATTAATTTTATTTAATACATCTGAGCCACATATTTCAAATCTGAGAAACCTCAACTTCATCAACAACAGCTAGGAAGAGACATCG
This sequence comes from Tipula unca, assembly GCA_951394425.1. NCBI lineage: Eukaryota > Metazoa > Arthropoda > Insecta > Diptera > Tipulidae > Tipula > Tipula unca. The sequence continues at coordinate 120,219,811 of OX596380.1, forward strand.
ACATCGGCAACCACTCGTCGCACCTCAATCTCAAATAAGCATCTTACAATGAACTGTCTTAATGCATCCACATTTCTTTTTGAATTTAACAATGATGGAGAGTAAAAGTTCGCTCATAATAATATAACATTTATTACCCGCTATTTATGTTAACAAAGAAAAGATAGAAGCCATCTTTAATATAAGAGCTATTTTAAACATGAGGGTTAAAATAGAAGCACTACGGAAATCAACTGTGCTTATAGTGCAATGCAAGAAGTGTCTAGGATTTAACCATAGGCAAAAATACTGCAACAGAGAGCCAAGATGTGTAAAGTGCCTGCAAAAAACATCCTGCAAACTACAGAGGCTGCATAGTAGCTAAAGAACTACAAAAAATTAGAGACATATGACGGTAAGGTCCATCATATTATAAAATGCCGATAGCCAATAGCGTAAACACCAACCTAGGAAACTTTACCACATCTATATCGAGTAAAATAACGGATCGCAAGTCGTTTTCGCAAGTGGTGGCATCCGGACTACAAAGTACGACCCCACACAAATCAGTAAATTTCAAAGACTCCAAAAATAGATCTATGCTTGAAAAAATATTTAAAAGCATTAAAGCGGTAAATACACGGCTTATAAAACAAGAGAGATCCATAGATGCTTTTCTCGGCTATCTAGAGAAACATGAAATATTTCTGAGTGAAGAAGTTCTAAGATTTATAATCTGGAATGCAAATGGAATAATCCAACATAATACTGAAAAAATTGATATATGTTTATTATCAGAAAGCCATCTTACTAAAAAAACCTCATAAGTGAAAATACGTGGTTACGTTTTTTATCACGCTTTACATCCAGCAGAAAGAGCAAGAGGAGGATCAACCATATTTGTGAAAGAATATATTCAACATCATGAGGGAATTAAAATTGAAGAAGAAAGTATGCAGGTAGCTCCTATTCAACTTAACAAAAAAAAAATTTACTGTCTGCTCAATTTATTGTCCTCCAAGACCTAATTTAAATAAAGAGGTTTATAAAAAGATATTGAACCAGCTAGGACTTAATTTTATATAATAATTTCTGGGGGTCAAGATTAACAACTCCAAAGGGTAGAGAACTATACGCCGCAGGTCGAGCTTACTCCAGATCTAATTGATTTCTACATTACAAGAGGTATATCCGAAAACATTTTTCTAGAAAATAGTGAAAGTCTCTCATCATCGATTGTTAACAAGGAAAATCCACCTAGACTAACAAATAACAAAACCAATTGGGAATTATTTAGGAAATTGGTTGAAGACAACACCGATCTTCATGTATCAAGCATCCGGTTCAATTAGAAAATGAAGTGGAACTATTAATCCATAATATACAAGAAGCAGCATGGAATAGCACCCCTGTAATCCAAAACAAGAACAACACAAAGCAAAACAATTTTTAATTACCGCTGCAATAAGCTTAAGAATTAGAGAACTAAAAAATAAATTGGTCACCGCTTATCTTCGTAGTCTTACAGGCAGTAAAGAAATTGAGTATTCTCTATGGAAAGCTACAAAAGCATTGAAAAGACCAAATTATCAAAAACCGCCAATAAAAAATGATGGGGGAAATTGGGTAACAAGTGCCAAACATAAAGCAGCACTGTTCGCATCTCATCTTGAAGAAACGTTCCATATGCTAGAATATATATGCTAGAAAATAATTGCAGGTGAAATAGTGAAGGCACTTCATGAGAAAGGGGTGCGAAAACTTCTTCATATAATCAACGCTTCATTTCGACTGAAATATGTACCTCTGCAATTGAAAGTAGCAGAAGCCGAACAAACCATCTAATAATAAAAAGTCATATAGACCAATTTCTCTGCTTCCTGTACTTTCGAAAATTTTTGAGAAACTGTTAAGGATGAAATCTATAATACTTGAGAGAAAGCTAATACCACCACATCAGTTCGGATTTAGAGAAAACCACTCCACCATAGAGCAAATTCACATAATTACAAGTATTATTGAAGATGCACTTGAAAATAAGAAAATGTGCTCAGTAATATTTCTGGATGTAGCACAGGCCTTCGATAAAGTATGGCATCCTGGATTGGAATATAAACTGCATCGAGATTTGCCAAAAGAATACTTTCAGATATTGAAATCTTACATTGATAGCAGATATTTTCGTTAGATTTGAAGAAGAATTTTCCGAGCTAACGAGGGTATCTGCAGGGGTTCCCCAAGGTAGCGTGCTGGGGCGAGTCTTATACAGTGGTGTTCAATGAAATACGTATTAATTTTCAATATTTTGTTTTATTTAAATAATATGGATAGTAATCTAAAAATAGGTACAAAAATTCAATTTCAATTCATAGCAATAACAATCAAATAAATGATCAAACATTTTATTAAACAAAATGAGTATTATAAAAAAAAGCACAGTTGGTTTCCATAAGTATGATTTCAGTCTTATTGTTGTTCGAAATCAGTTCTTTTAACTAATATTTTGTCGTGTCCCTTATTTTTTAGTAAATCTCTGCACCTTTGATCCATAGAGTTCACCAGCTTCCGACATTTGTGAACGGGAATTTGTTCCCATTCAGTTGTAATTGCCGTCCACAATTTTAGTTTTTTTTTAACTTTATGCCTCTAATTGCTACCTTTAGGTGGTTCCACAAATTCTCTATTGGTTTTAGATCGGGTAACTGAGCCGGCCATTGTATAACATTTACATTATGGCTACTAACCCATTCTTGTGCTCTTCTAGAGGTATGTTTCGGATCGTTATCTTGTTGATAACACCACCCTGGCGGCATAGAATCTTCAGCATATCCGAGCAACAACAAAAAAAACACCCCACACCATAATGGATCCTCCACCATGATAAATAGTTTTCTTGGTGTACTGTCCTTTTATCTGTCCAAATACTTTTCTCCACTTTGCTGGATCTTTATTGCCTATGTGCATTTTGGCAAAATCTATCCTGGCTTTCAAATTTTTTTTTGAGAAAAGAGGAACATGCAGAGTGGCGCAGGCCCTTAAATTGTTTTGCAACAATCGTCTACGGATGGTGATATCCGAACATTTTAAGTTAAGGTCCTTTTTTATTTCGTTGGACGTGATAAAAAATGTTTCATGGCGGCTCTTATAATTAAACTCTTCTCTCTTAGTATTAGCCCCGTTTTTCTACTAAAGTCTGCGATTTCAGTGCATTTGATACTAGTTTACGAGACCGATTAAGTATTCGTGCTATTTCTGAAATCGATCTTCGTTCAGATTTGAGTCGGCGGACAATTTCTCTTTCTTCATTGTTGCAATGTTTTCTGCGACCCATATCTGCAAACTACAGTATATATTCGCAATTAAAGTTTGATTGACACTTTCTTAATATATGGTTTTATTAAATAATTATTTCAAGTTTATCCGGCAAAAATCAAATAATGACTGATGTTCTATTTCATTGAACACAGAAAAATCACCGTAAAACAAATATATGAAAATATTTAATTAACCCAGTAGGTAATTTTTTAGGAGACAATGTTGCAAATTTTCGCCGCAAGATGTCATTGGAAATGTAAAAAGGAAATGGAATTTTTTTAAAAGTTATGAAAAATGTTTGAAGTGTGCTATTTTGAACTTTTAGGAGGTTGCTCCTATTTTAATGATGTCGTCCGATCCGGACTTCTCAAAATAACCAAACGCACAATAAATGTTTATTTATAAAATTTATTTATTTTGTTTATTTTGTGTTATTTAACTTAATTTATTATTATATTAATTTGTTTATTACTTTAATTAACTTGTTTTTATTTATTTATTTATAAAATTCAATATTCAATTAATTAATTTTATTTATACATTTATTTATTTCACCACCATTAATAATTTTTTTGCGACGCGTTATAAAGATGTGTTGTCTTGTGTGTTGTTGTTTGAGTTGTTGTGTTGTAATGACGTCGCCTTCGTGTCCAAATATACATGTCGTATATTGGAGAGGGAACACATGCGCCGGCGACGGTCGACATTGCACTTATGTTAAGTGCAGTGGATTATTATTGCATCACCGAACATTGTTGTTCGTGGTGATGTTGTTAGATGGCGATAGTTTTACTATAAATGTTTTATAGTAATGGTTCGGTTATTAGATAGTGTTGGTTGGATAGATGGATATGTGATGGGGTTAGTGAACGCTTAATTCAAATAAGCTGGTTTATATTTGAATTTCACTAATTGTTTTGTTTGTGGCAGAATCGAATATCGGTGAGTCGAATATTCGAGCTGCTACAGTACCCCCTCTCCAGATGAGAAACCGTTGGTTTTGAGAGGTCATACGGTGAACCGGACGGTTTTATATCGTTTGCTGGCTGATATTTGAGCAGCCGTGTTGAGAATACCGTACGCCGGTTTCAATCTGTCGATTGAGATTGAGTGGTGTTTGTCTTTGATTGAGACAATGAATTGCTTGCGTAAGCGGCGTATAACTTTGTATGGCCCATCGTATGGAGATTGTAATCCAGTACGAACCTTATCAACCCGGACAAAGACGTAATCGCAATTGTTGAGCGATTTTGGAACGAATATGTTGCTTTCATTCGTTGGTCTTGTTGCCGTGGGGATAAGATTTTGCATGGTGGTGCGGAGTTGGTCGATGACTGTGTCGGTTGTGGATGGAGACGGTAGAGGATGTTCGACGGAGAACTCACCGGGTAGCTTGATGGTTTGACCGTAAACCATTTCAGCTGGTGAGCACTTCAAATCTTCTTTAACCGTTGCTCGAATACCAAGTAGAACGATTGGTACTTCGGAGCTCCAGTGTATTGTGTTGCCTCGGGCCTTGAGAGCAGCTTTGAGCTGGCGGTGGAAGCGTTCAACCATGCCATTGGCTTGTGGGTGGTAAGCCGTTGTACGTATTCGATGTGAGCCGAGGAGTTTCGTTAACTCCGAGAAAAGCTTCGACTCGAATTGGGTTCCTTGATCAGTGGTGATGTCAAGTGGAACGCCAAATCGTGATACGTAGTTTTGAATGAATGTGGTGGCAATGGTTGCTGCAGACATGTCGCTCATGCAGTACGCTTCTGGCCATCGAGTGAAACGATCGACACAGGTGAGTAGGTATGAGTATCCATTGGATGGAGGAAGTGGTCCTACGACATCCAAATGAATGTGCTCGAATCGACTAGGTGGAATGGCGAATTGTCCAAGAGGCGATTTTGTGTGTCGCTGGACTTTTGATTTTTGGCAGGATAAACAGGATTGTGCCCAATGGGTCACGTCTTTGTTTATGCTGGGCCAAAAGTATCGAGCAGTAATCAATTTACGAGTTGCGCGGACACCAGGATGTGAGATACCGTGTAGTGTGTCGAAGATGGTTCGACGTAGTTGCTCTGCGATGTACGGGCGATTTGCACCCGTAGATGTTTCGCAGTAGATTTCGAGGCCAGGTAGTTTGAAAAGCTCCAGTTTCAGTGATGAACTGGCGTGACGTGTGGAACCAGAAAGTAATTTCTGTAGTTCTAAGTCTGCTTTTTGCGCTTGTGCGATTTTGTTGCAGTCGAAGTGAGTCTCGACTGTGGCCGTTTCGTTTGTTGTTGTGCGCGAAAGTGTACCCGCGACAACGTTTTCGGTACCTTGAACATGCTGGATGTCCGTGGTAAATTGACTAATATAATCAAAAAGGCGTGCTTGCCTTGGATTGCGTTCAGTTTTAGACTGAATTGCTCGAGTGAGAGGCTTGTGGTCGGTGTAAATTGTGAAGTCCCGACCCTCGACAAAATATCTGAAGTGTTTGATTGCTAGATATATTGCGAGTAATTCCCGATCGAATGCAGAGTATTTCTTTTCGGCATCCGAGAGCTTCTTTGAGAAGAATCCCAGGGGCTCCCAACACTTGTCGTTGTACTGTTGCATGACTGCTCCGACAGCAGTGTTTGATGCATCAGTAGTTATGCTGAGCTTTGAGTCGCTCAGTGGATGAGACAAGAGTGTTGTGCGTGTCAATTCAGCCTTGAGTGACGTGAATGCGTGTTGACATTCGTCAGGCCAAGAGAAGTTCTTGGCGGTTTTGGGCTTACGTAGTAGTACTGCCAGGTGGCTGTGAATTGGGTTGAGTATTTCAGCGAGCTTTGGTATGAATCGGTGGTAGTAGTTGACCATGCCGATGAATCGCTGAATACTTTTGATTGAGGTTGGAGCTGGGAATTCTTTAATGGCATTGATTCGGTCTTGTGACGGAAGGATGCCATTAGCGGTAATCATGTGGCTGAGGAAATCAAGAGTGAATGCGCCGAAGACGCATTTTGAGCTCTTGATGTGAACATCAAACTCGACAAGTCGTTGGAAAAGTGTTTCCAGATGGAGTTTGTGTTGGTCCTCAGTTTGAGATGCCACAAGAATGTCGTCTATGTAGACGAAAACGAAGTCGAGATTTCGAACGACTTCGTTCATGAAGCGCTGAAACGTTTGTGCGGCATTGCGTAATCCAAATGGCATTCGGGTGTATTCAAAGAGGCCAAATGGTGTGGTGATTGCCGTTTTGAAAACGTCTTCAGGTGCCACGGGAATGTGGTGATAACCTCTGATGAGATCAAGTTTGGAGAAAACTTTGCAGCCATGCAAGTGCATGGTGAAGTTTTGAATGTGGGGTATCGGGTAGCGATCCGGTATCGTAACCGTGTTTAAACGCCGATAGTCCCCACATGGCCTCCAGTCTTGATCTTTCTTCTTGACCATGTGAAGTGGACAAGAGACGGAAGATGCCGATGTTCGACAAATCCCTAATTCCACCATGTGTTGAAATTCTGCTTGTGCAGCTTTGTGACGCACCGGATCTAGTCTGCGTGGTCTCGACACGGGAAGATGGCCTTCCGTGATGATGTGATGAACCACGTTGTGTCGGACTGGCATTTTGTAGTTCGGCTCTGCTGTAAGTAGTGGGTACTTTTTGAGCAGAGTGCCGTAGCCGTTGTCGATGTTAAAATGGATCGGTGTTGGTGTGTTAACACGAACCATTGTGGCGTTTATTGACAGCTTTGTAGCTGGGTCAATCAGCCGTTTGCGTTTGACATCGACAAGAAGTCCGAATTTGCTTAGAAAATCGGCGCCAATGATCGGACGGTTCACTGCAGCTAGTATGAAAGCGTGCGTGAAGGTTCGTTTGAGTCCGATATCCACGTTAAGCAATTTTGTGCCGTACGTGTGGATGATTGAACCATTGGCAGCCGATAAGACTAGATTTGAATTTCGATTTGATAATGAATATTTCAATTTGTAATTCATTGCTGGAATAACCGAAAGGTCAGCGCCAGTGTCGACTAGGTAGGTGAGTTTGTTGTGTCTATCGTACACAAACAAACGGGACGTATAGGGTGTGTTTGTGGTCAGGGGAGGCATGTTGCTCTCAACCCGTGACTCTAATAGTTTTTTTGATTGTCAATGTCCATTTTGACGGCGGCCGCGGACGTCGATGGTTGCGACGTGTTGAAGTTGCACGGTGGCGTGCATTTTCTGGCGGCTTTACCAAACTTCTCGTGAAACCAGCAATTACCGTGTCGGTATGTGTTGTTGCTGGGACTGCGAGTTCTTTTTGTGGAGGGAGTTCGTCGCCCACGCGAACGGCTTCGACCTCGAAAAAGTCCGTCGAGTCTAGCCTCGATTCTCGCCAGTCTTGCTTCGAGAGATAATGGTGTTTGCTTTGTTGAACGGGGAGTTCTGTCTCCACTGCGTTCATTTTGTGGTTGTCGCCGGTATGGTACATTGACTTGACTGACGCTTGGTTGGTTGATGTGTATGACATCATACATTTTGTTCTTTTGTTAAAAACACACCAATACAATAAAAAAAATACAACAATACAATACTGTGAGAAACCCCCGAATATGGAGTTCCTTTCGTCCTACCTTATATTGGGGGGGCTCGTTTAAAATTTATAATAATAAAAAAATTTTAAGTCTAGCGAGGTAAAATTGAAACAGCGGGTTTTGTGTCACCGTTGTGGTTGTGGTTTTGATAAAAACCTGGTTATTATTCTTTTTATTTTAATCCACAACGGTGATGGCGGGAGGACTGGCAGCGAGATTCGACCGGGGTGTGTGAAAAATGGATGGGTGCGCACGTCGTGGTGAAAAATATATGTATAAAATTGTACAGAAAAAATTGATTCTACGTTAAAAATTAAGCAAATAAAAATAAAAAAATGTTACGTTAATAATTTTAAAGTACAAGAAAAAAAATTTTATATACAAAAAAAAAACTATGTACCGGTTTTTATTGTTGTTTCTGCTGCTGTTGATGGATCTGCTGCTGTTGATGGTCATCCGCTGCGGTGAGGGTGGATCGCTTCACCGTTTGCGTTGTCCCACGGTGTCCCTCGTTGGTACGTGGGATGGCCCTACGCACGTATTTGCTTTCAATCTTCCCACGCGGTTGCGTGTTAATTTCTGTTTTCCTGCGGTTTCGTTTGATGTGGTAATAATTTTTTTTAAAAGCGCACTTTTCACGAAAAAATTTTTTTATACTGCGTGGTTATTTATTTGAATATGTTTTTAATGTATTTAATGCGGTAAAAACCGCCGTCGAGGTCACCAGTTTAGGAGGTTGCTCCTATTTTAATGATGTCGTCCGATCCGGACTTCTCAAAATAACCAAACGCACAATAAATGTTTATTTATAAAATGTATTTATTTTGTTTATTTTGTGTTATTTAACTTAATTTATTATTATATTAATTTGTTTATTACTTTAATTAACTTGTTTTTATTTATTTATTTATAAAATTCAATATTCAATTAATTAATTTTATTTATACATTTATTTATTTCACCACCATTAATAATTTTTTTGCGACGCGTTATAAAGATGTGTTGTCTTGTGTGTTGTTGTTTGAGTTGTTGTGTTGTAATGACGTCGCCTTCGTGTCCAAATATACATGTCGTATATTGGAGAGGGAACACATGCGCCGGCGACGGTCGACATTGCACTTATGTTAAGTGCAGTGGATTATTATTGCATCACCGAACATTGTTGTTCGTGGTGATGTTGTTAGATGGCGATAGTTTTACTATAAATGTTTTATAGTAATGGTTCGGTTATTAGATAGTGTTGGTTGGATAGATGGATATGTGATGGGGTTAGTGAACGCTTAATTCAAATAAGTTGGTTTATATTTGTGGCAGAATCGAATATCGGTGAGTCGAATATTCGAGCTGCTACAAACTCCACTTACTTTACACAAGCGACTTACCAAACACAAGCGGGACAACAATAGCAACATTCGCGGACGATACTGCAATTTTAGCTACTAGTTATAAAGTAGACGAAGCAATCAGAAAACTGCAACAGGCTACGAACCAACTAAATAACTGGACCAAAAAATCGCGCATTAAGCTAAATGAAGAAAAATCAATGCATCTTTACCATTCAATAGCTGGATACCAATAGATTTAAATTCCAAACAAGTTCCTTATGCTAACACAGCCAAGTATCTTGGAATGACTCTCGATGCTAACTTAAAATGAAAAGATCACATTAAAAAGAAAAAGGAGGAACTACACATTAAATATAGAAATATGTATTGGCTAATTGGAAGATATTCAGAGGTCTCAATACCTAATAAGTTGCTATTATACCAACAAGTTTTAAAATCTATATGGACTTATGGTATTCAGCTTTGGGGCTGTACTAAGAAAACCAATATTAAAATAATACAAGCTTTTCAAAATAAAATGTTACATGGAATAGTGAACGCTCCTTGGTACATATAAGAAACGATAACCTACATAGGGACCTTCGCTAAATTCCAAATAAAATCCAAAAATTTTAATTGCAATTAATTGCACGGTGTAAAAATTTAATTATTAATTATAATAAAAAAGACAAAATATTATAAAATCCTAAATTAATATTAGCTACCTATACATGTTTCATATATGTTAATAAATTCGCAAAAGCACCCCACTAACAAGTGTCGCTGTTTTATCAAAATGGAATGAATATACTAACAGATTAAACTATTAAATTTTTAATAATTCATAAATGAATCCTTTTTTATTGACTACTAAAAATCCTTAAAATACATACAAAACATATTTGGTTAGTTAATTTTGACAAATTTTCCATAAAAGTAATCATTTCAAACATTACGAGTTACTTGTCGTACTCGAAAACTTGTACGAGTGAAACAACAACAACATGTGACAATTACGGGAACTCGAAATGTCTTACATAATCGCGTTTGGTCGTAATGTCGAAAAACTCGTAACTCGTAATGCTTACATAATCGACCCCCGGATTCAAATCCTCTACCAACCAAACCAACAAAATGGCAAAAAAGCATGCTCCATTTTCTTTTCTTGAGTTGAAACATTTTTAACTTCATTGAGTTCAAAGTATACGAATTTTGAATCCGGCATCGTGAACCGGATTTTAACGAGTTGATGGCATGATATAAGAATATTAGATATAGTAATTAGGAGTAAACAAAAACACGTTGGTGCGCCGATATTTTTTGGTTATTGTTTTATCTCTCTATTATTGCACTATCTCTCTGTTATTGCTTCTCGTACCCTCTCGTTTTACCTGATCATCTGATGATCATTGAATTTTTTTTGTTTTTTCTTTGTTTTTAAAATTTTAACATAATGAAAATTGTTCAACACGTGCAGTGCAGCGGGAAAGATAGGATTTTTTCTGATCAAGGTAACTTTTTTCATATAATTTTTTTTTTAGTTGATTTATTAAATATCTAAAATTATAAATTAAATTTATAATTAAAATTTGCAGGTTTTTTGCAATAAAGATATTTAATTTTTAATAAAAAATTATTTTGTAATGGTAATATAATGAAGAATGAATTAGAGTTTGAACACAAAACAGATTTTTTTTTGGATTTTCACGAGTAGCACACCCTACCCTTATGGATTTCAAATCATGGCTAAAATTTATTATGATTTTGTTTTGTTTTCTCTCTGCTAGTACTTTTTTTTATCCAGAAAAAAAAATTGGCGCACCAAAGAAAAAGTACTTTTATGTTATCATATTATATATATCTTGGTTGATGGGGCGACGTTATATACAGGCGGCGCAACCTATTGATGGCCAAGAAGGTATCAAACTACAAAAGCTTGCCGTAAGATTTTTTAAAAGTTCGCGTCGCATTTGTTTATATATCGGCAATCCCAACTGTCATAAAATTATGGACATGAAAGTCCTAAACTCAATCGTTATGAGAAAATAACCATAAATGCTTGGCCATACGATTTTTTCTTTTAGTTTTAGCGGCAATCCTAACGGCCAAAAATTATGAACGCAGGTATAATGGTGGCCAACAAGGTCCTTAACTTTAACGCTAAGAGAAAATAGCCGTTCTTTCAACGACTTGCCAAGAAATTTTTTTTCCAATAGAACCAAATAAATTTTACATATTAAAAAAGTCTGGGATGAGTATTTTGGTACCAATTGTATAATTTTTGAATTGAAAATCCGGGATAGCACAAATGTATAAAATCCTGGAATGAACCAACTGTATAAATTATATCTGTATTTTTAAAAAGTCTGCGATGATTGAATTATATTGTTATTTAAAAAAAGATACCTCTGAAATCCTGGGTTAACTTCAAGGGGGTATTTACACGTCTGCGTATGATAAAGTCTTGTTAATTGTGTTGTGACGCATACACCAGTATTTTGTTGTATAATTTCTATTTTGTGGTATATAATGTTTTTTCCTAGCATTAGGCCTCAGGTTGTAGGTAGTAAGTAAATGTGGGAACCAATCCATTTGCGACTTTCTTCTGTTGAGCTGGAATCATCGCAACGGCTGGCATTAAACTTTCTTAGGATTTTTTTTTAGGAATTAAAACGTATTATTCAATTAAAGAAACTTTGTAATATTATTGTTTGTTTACCGTACTGTTATTTTATGCTTCTTTTCGACTATCTTCTACCGTGGTATTCCTGCTTACTCTAAAGCAGCGTACATAACATTGGGAGAATTTACCATAGTATTGAGTTGAAGTTAGACTCTGATATTTTCGTTCAAAATTTAGCCCATTTTGTTAGATTTGCTAAATTTTTCATTATCAATTTGAGATTGGCTGCGTCAATACCAAATTGTTTATTATTGTGCGTTTTGAGATAACATGTCTTATTTTAGATTTTTTAATTTATTATTTCTAGCGGTGATTTTAAATAACAGATAAATTCAATGAAATGGAGCAAAATATACAAATCGCCATATATGGACTGATTTACCAACTAAACAACAAAACACAATTCCAAATTAAACGGAGACATTTTGGAACTATATTGTACTTTTTACTGACATAGAATCAACATTAATAATTAATTTTAATCAAATGACGACAGGTGATTTCTGGTAGATCGGTATATCGTCATACAAAACGATTCTCATCTCCATGACTGATTATTATCTCTGCTACGGTTTATTTCGGATATTCACAAATTCACAATACCTACTGAAAATCATTTATTTTAATTGACATTATGTATTAATTATATTATATAAAAATCTAATTTTATTATAATATTACATAATTTTATAATAAAATTAAATATCTTGTAGCAGCTCGAATATTCGACTCACCGATATTCGATTCTGCCACAACAAAACAATTAGTGAAATTCAAATATAAATCAACTTATTTGAATTGAGAGTTCACTAACCCCATCTATCCAACCACCACTATCCAATAGCCGAACCACTACTATAAAACATTTATAGTAAAGCATGTCGCCATCCAACCAACATCATCACGAACTAACAAAGTTCGGTGATGCAAATCCATTGCACTCAAAATACAAGTGCAATGTTGACCGCCGCCGGCGCATCTGTTCCTTCACCAAAAATACGACACGTATTTTTGGCTACGTCACAAATCACAATTACAACAAAATCAGTCGAATACAAGTTTTCGTGCTATACACAGTGTCTACATATTCTTACCCCCGCGTCATATATTTCTTTGGGTGATGCTAAAATTAATGGCGGAATACTTATTCATGAAACTCGTAATTTTATAAAACAATTTATGTAATACGTAGTTAATTATAAATAAACATAATAAATAAGTTTATTAATAAATATGAATAAATAAATAACAATTATTGTAACAAATAACTTTAACAATTTAACAATAAATAATTATACAAATAAAAATTAAGTTTTGATGTCGTGTTGTTTCTTCATGATTATTTTCTTGTTCGGACCGGACAAGATCTACAATTGGTGACCTCGAACGGCGGTTTTTACCGCATATTCAACAAATATCCATAAAAAAAAAAAAAACACGCAGCAACACGACCAACCAACCAACAAAATTTTGCAAAGCCTGGAACGTAGATCGTGCCGACAATCAGAATGAATTTCTAGTGGAATAAACTAACTAGTTACTAACTCAGTTTCTATTATATTTTTTTTCCACATTGCGACGAGCAACATTTTTTTTTTTTGGACAACAACGTAAACATCGACGCTAAAAAAGCATAACGGAAATAAAAAAAACTAAACAAAAGTTGCCGTTATTACCTTTTTTTCTACGGAATAAATAAAAAATATCACACCACGTTTAAGCGAGACAAACGAATTTACGTGGAATACAACAGCACATATAAGCGTCTGCACAACGCGGGAATAAGACAAAATACGTGTGTAGGGCGGACCCACACACCAACGAGGGATTATAATCTAAAAACAAAACAAACACGTGGCGAAGGGAACTACCCACCCACGCAGCGCGGGACACCGTGGGACAACCAAATAACGGTGTAGCGACCGACCCTCACCGCAACACGACCAGAAGCAGTGGCAGCCGAAACAACAACAGCATTGAGTGGCAAGTTTTTTTTTTTTTTTATAGATAATAATTTTTTTTCTCTTGCAATTACAATTTTTAAACTATTTTCAATTAATATATAACGGTACATCAATTTATTTGCAATATCAAACAAAAGATATTAACGTGGAATCATTTTATTTTTTTTAACGTAGAGTCAATTTTATAAAAGTAATTCTATATATTAATTTTCATCACCTCACGCGATTTATTTTTCGTTCGCAAATTTACCACTGGTCGTTTCTCGACGCACGTCCACCCGCCATCAACGTTGTGGATAAATACAAAAAAGAATAATTAAAAAAAAAAAAAGGTTTTTATCAAAGCCGCAACCACAACGTTGACACACACAATCCGTCGCAAAAATTGTTTTCGCACTTCTTTCAAATCGCATTCAAATTTCAACGAGCCCCCCCCCCAATCGCCTGGAAGGACACAAGAGGCCTCCTCTATTCGGGGGTATCTCGAATCGGGCATTAAACCGAAGGAACATCCCGGGCTTCAAATCATTACACGGTAACCATTCCGCCTTATAATTATTTTCATTATTATCAAAATTTTACGTAACGAGACCCCCCCCCCCCCCCCCCCCCTAATATAAGGTAGGACGAAAGGAACTCCATATTCGGGGGTTTTCTCGAAAAATATAAACAACAGGAAATTTTATTGGTTCAACAGAACAAAATGACGGATGAAACAAAACAAACACAAAACATGGACACAACGCCCGAAGGCGATAGTTCACAACATAAGAGATCGAAGCATCACATCCACGAGTATCAATACAACCTTTCTGGCCCACAAGAGCTAATACATGGTTTCAGCTAGCCGAAATTCAATTCGGATTACGGGGTATTACCGCCGACAAAACAAAATACATGCATACCCTAGCTGCCATACAACCAAAAACGTTTGATGTGATTTCCGACTTACTGTTAAATCCACCCGTCACGAACAAATACAATACGCTAGGATGAACATCAGTTGGAACAACTGCTTTCAGGCCAGCAATTGGGTGACCGTACACCGTCAGACGCTCTGAGGCAGATACAAACCCTAGCAAACAATAACTTTTCAGAGCAAATAGTCGGATCAATCTGGATCCGAAAAATGCCGGAGTTGATTCGAATAGCGCTAGTTGCACAGCCCGAATCCTCCGCAATACAAATGCTGGCCAAAATTGCTGATAAAATGTATGATGTCATAAACATAACCACTCAGAGCGTCAGTAGCGTCAATGTACCATACCGGCAATCACGTGAACGCAGTGGAGACAGAACTCCTCGTTCAACAACAACAGTACCAAACTCACTCGAATCAAGATTGTCGAGAATTGAGTCTAGACTCGACGGGCTATTCCGAGGTCGAAGCCGTTCGCGTGTAGACGAGCTCCCTCACAAAACAGAACCCGCAGTCCCAGCAATAACACATACCGACATGGTAAATGCTGGTTTCATGAGAAGTTTGGTAGAGCCGCGAGAAACTACACGCCACCAACGTGCAACTTCAAAACGTCGCAACCATCGACGTCCACGGCCGCCGTAAAAATGGATATTGACTCACAAAAAAACTATTAAAGTCACGGGTTGAGAGTAACACACCTCCCCTGACAACTTCCTATACGTCCCGTTTGTTCGTGTACGACCGAACAAACAAACTAACATACCCAGTCGACACTGGCACTGACCTTTCGGTTATTCCAGCAATGAATTACAAATTGAAATATTCATTATCCAATCGAAATTCAGATATAGTCTTATCGGCTGCCAATGGTTCAATCATCCACACGTACGGCACAAAATTGCTTAACGTGGATATCGGACTCAAACGAACCTTCACGCATGCTTTCATACTAGCTGCAGTGAACCGTCCGATCATTTGCGCCGATTTTCTAAGCAAATTCGGACTTCTTGTTGATGGTAAGAACAAACGGCTGATTGATCCAGCTACAAAGCTGTCAATAAACGCCACAATGGTTCGTGTTAACACACCAACACCGATCCATTTTAACATCGACAACGGCTACGGCACTCTGCTCAAAAAGTACCCACTACTTACAGCAGAGCCGAACTACAAAATGCCAGTCCGACACAACGTGGTACATCACATCTTTACGGAAGGCCATCTTCCCGTGTCGAGACCACGCAGACTAGATCCGGCGCGTCACAAAGCTGCACAAACAGAATTTCAGCACATGGTGGAATTAGGAATTTGTCGAACATCGACATCTTCCGTCTCTTGTCCATTACACATGGTCAAGAATAAAGATCACGACTGGAGGCCATGTGGGGACTATCGGCGTTTAAACGCGGTTACGATACCGGATCGCACATTCCCGATACCCCACATTCAAAACTTCACCATGCACTTGCATGGCTGCAAAGTTTTCTCCAAACTTGATCTCATCAGAGGTTATCACCACATTCCCGTGGCACCTGAAGACGTTTTCAAAACGGCAATCACCACACCATTTGGCCTCTTCGAATACACCCGAATGCCCTTTGGATTACGCACTGCCGCGCAAACTTTTCAGCGCTTCATGAACGAAGTCGTTCGAGATCTCCACTTCGTTTTCGTCTACATAGACGACATTCTTGTGGCATCTCAAACTGAGGAACAACACAAACTCCATCTGGAAACACTTTTCCAACGACTTGTCGAGTTTGATGTTCATATCAAGACCTCAAAATGCGTCTTTGGCGCATCCACTCTTGATTTCCTCAGCCACAAGATTACCGCTAATGGCATCCTTTCTTCACAAGAACGAATCAATGCCATTAAAGAATTCCCAGCTCCAACCTCAATCAAGAGTATTCAGCGATTCATCGGCATGGTAAACTACTACCACCAATTCATACCAAAGCTCGCTGAAATACTCAACCCAATTCACAGCCACCTGGCAGTACTACTACGTAAGCCCAAAACCACCAAGAACTTATCTTGGCCTGACGAATGTCAACACGCATTCACGTCACTAAAGGCTGAATTGGCACGCACAACACTCTTGTCACATCCACAGAGCGACTCAAAGCTCAGCATAACCACTGATGCATCAAACACTGCTGTCGGAGTAGTCATGCAACAGTACAACGACAAGTGTTGGGAGGCCCTGGGATTCTTCTCAAAGAAGCTCTCGGATTCCGAAAAGAAATACTATGCATTCGATCGGGAATTACTCGCAATATATCTAGCAATAAAACACTTCAGATATTTTGTCGAGGGTCGGGACTTCACAATTTACACCGACCACAAACCTCTCACTCGAGCAATTCAGTCTAAAACTGAACGCAATCCAAGGCAAGCACGCCACTTGGATTATATTAGTCAATTTACCACGGACATCCAGCATGTTCAAGGTACCGAAAACGTTGTCGCGGATACACGCGCACAACAACAAACGAAACGGCCACAGTCGAGACTCACTTCGACTGCAACAAGATCGCACAAGCGCAAAAAGCAGACTTGGAACTTCAGAATTTACTTTCTGGTTCCGCTTGTCACGCCAGTTCATCACTGAAACTGGAGCTTTTCAAACTACCTGGCCTCGAAATCTACTGCGAAACATCTACGGGTGCAAATCGCCCGTACATCGCAGAGCAACTACGTCGAACCATCTTCGACACACTACACGGTATCTCACATCCTGGTGTCCGCGCAACTCGTAAATTACTGCTCGATACTTTTGGCCAAGCATAAACAAAGACGTGATCCATTGGGCACAATCCTGTTTATCCTGCCAAAAATCAAAAGTCCAGCGACACACTAAATCGCCTCTTGGACAATTCTCAATTCCACCTGGTCGATTTGAGCACATTCATTTGGATGTCGTAGAACTACTTCCTCCATCCAATGGTTACTCGTACCTACTCACCTGTGTCGATCGTTTCACTCGATGACCAGAAGCGTACTGCATGAGCGACATGTCTGCAGCAACCATTGCCACCACATTCGTTCAAAACTACGTATCACGATTTGGCGTTCCACTTGACATCACCACCGATCAAGGAACCCAATTCGAGTCGAAGCTTTTTTCGGAGTTAACGAAACTCCTCGGCTCACATCGTATACGTACAACGGCTTACCACCCGCAAGCCAATGGCATGGTTGAACGCTTCCACCGCCAGCTCAAAGCTGCTCTCAAGGCCCGAGGCAACACTATTCACTGGAGCTCCGAAGTACCAATCGTTCTACTTGGTATTCGAGCAACGGTTAAAGAAGATCTGAAGTGCTCACCAGTTGAAATGGTTTACGGACAATCCATCAAGCTACCCGGTGAGTTCTTCATCGAACATCCTCTACCGCCTCCATCCACAACCGACACAGTCATCGACCAACTCCGTACCACCATGCAAAATCTTATCCCCACGGCAACAAGACCAACGAATGAAAGCAACATATTCGTTCCAAAATCGCTCAACAATTGCGAATACGTCTTTGTCCGGGTTGATAAGGTTCGAACTGGATTACAATCTCCATACGATGGGCCATACAAAGTTATACGCCGCTTACGCAAGCAATTCATTGTCTCAATCAATCTCCATCGACAGATTGAAACCGGCGTACGGTATTCTCAACACGGCTGATCAGATATCAGCCAGCAAACGATATAAAACCGTCCGGTTCAACGTATAACGTCTCAAAACCTATGGTTTCTCATCTGGAGAGGGGGTACTGTAGCAGCTCGAATATTCGACTCACCGATATTCGATTCTGCCACAACAAAACAATTAGTGAAATTCAAATATAAATCAACTTATTTGAATTGAGAATTCACTAACCCCATCTATCCAACCACCACTATCCAATAGCCGAACCACTACTATAAAACATTTATAGTAAAGCATGTCGCCATCCAACCAACATCACCACGAACTAACAAAGTTCGGTGATGCAAATCCATTGCACTCAAAATACAAGTGCAATGTTGACCGCCGCCGGCGCATCTGTTCCTTCACTAAAAATACGACACGTAATTTTGGCTACGTCACAATTACAACAAAATCACTCGAATACAAGTTTTCGTGCTATACACAGTGTCCACATATTCTTACCCCCGCGTCATATTTTTCTTTGGGTGATGCTAAAATTAATGGCGGAATACTTATTCATGAAACTCGTAATTTTATAAAACAATTTATGTAATACGTAGTTAATTTTAAATAAACATAATAAATAAGTTAATTAATAAATATGAATAAATAAATAACAATTATTGTAACAAATAATTTTAACAATTAAACAATAAATAATTATACAAATAAAAATTAAGTTTTGGTGTCGTGTTGTTTCTTCATGATTATTTTCTTGTTCGGACCGGACAAGATCTACAATCTACACGAAATATAATTAAAACAATATACACAAAAATTATCGGTGACACGGAATCGAAAAATCAAATCAAATAAGACGTCAAAATTCGAAAAGAGCAAACTATAATATGCAGTACATTTATGTTACACTGCGTATTACAGTTTGCTCTTTTATCAATATTCAAAAAATTGCTCATAATTTAAAAAATAATTATGTTTTAGTTGGTAACCCTGCGGCCCATTTTGCTCAAAGATAGAATTTTTTTAACTCGAGTATGGCAAAAGTAGGAGGGGCTAATATCATTTTAAGCGATTTGATTGATCGAGAGACCGGGAATTATACTATGGTAAATTCTCCCGATGTTATGTACGCTGCTTAAGATTTTAAGAGCCAATATTAAATACATTATTTTTTAGTATGAATTTTTCTTTAAAATTCTAATCACTAAAATGTATTTTCCCTGCACGCACTCGTATAAATCCATTACAATACAACAACCCTTTTATTACAATAAACTCATACCAGTATATATTACAAAAAAATTGAATTCCGTGACTTTTATATTTCCAATTTATAGTATCGCGATTTTATTAATTTTTTTGTTATCATTTTTGATTATCTTTCGTCGCCCTATATCTTTATACACATATTGTCAACCCCAATATCTACTATAAACGCACATACTATAACGAGACGAGAGTAATTTTACCAAAAAAAAAAAAAAACATAAACTCGTATAGACGATAGATATATACACATAAATATTTCGAAAATTAAATTCTAATACGGAAAATCGAAAAACTCTTTTCCCAATGATGTATGTATCATGAGTATTCCTCTCGTTTGTGTGTAGATACTTCGTAGTACATTCAAACATAAAAATTATTAAATGCAGAACAACAACAAAAGTTGGAAAATATAGGAAATGAAAATTTTCATTTTCTTTTATTTTACTGTTCTATACGTTTTCTAAATTTATGTCTTGAATATTTATATTAAATTGTTGTTTGAAAATCAATGGCATAGAAAATGTTCTTCTTATTTTTTATGGGTTGTACTCGTTCATATGTGTACATACATACGTACATATATGCAAACATATATGGATTGTTAAAGCTAAGGATTTCATTTTTTGCTCTCCCGTTGTATCTTATTGTTGGGTATGGATTAGAACATACATATATATATATATATATATATGTATACGTATACATGAATCATAAATACAAAACAAATAATTTTTCTTGGAAGGAAATATCTAGAAGGGATACAAGAAAATGGGGAGTATAGAATGCTATTTGCTTTGATATTTTCGGTATAGATAAAGATTTGGTTCGTTTTTTTTTTTAAAGAGGAAGAAGAAACAAAAACATCCAACTTTTGTTTCTGATTGCTAATCATATCGATAAAATTTATGATATGTTGTAGAGAGAATATTGATCGATCTGAGCTTATACACCATTATACGTATGTATGTACTTACGAGTATGTACATATTTGCAGCAAATCGACTATAAATATAAGTTGTTAGTAGATAATAAACTCAAAAATTTTCCGAATATTCCATGCAGTATAGTATATGATTTATAACAAATGGAAATTCAACAGATTTATCTCCTTTAATAAGCCTCTTATAGTACACAATATTAAAATTGATTAATTCTTTCCTTCTTCATATAATTTAAGACTAATACATATCGGGCTTAAACAACATTACTACAAGTAACACATTTCATTTTATACTTCGTTAGTGTTATGTATGTATGTCTTCTTATATTACGTATATATATATATACGTATATAAAACACACACACACACACATATATCGCTTATTCTATGTATATTTAGGTTAAATACCAAATCGATGACCGAGGATTAGTGTGGAAATTAATGTTGTTATATAAATTTTCCGTTTTCCGTTTATTTTTTGTGAGCCGATAACAACAAAACGAAACAAAAATAAATGAAAATAACTACACTTTGCACTGCTGACTCTTGTCGTCTTGTCGTTATTTTAAACTGTGGATATCAGTTAAGCTTATTTTACTGTTTTTTTGTATCATCTCGTTTTGTGTAGCTAGATAGTTTCCATAATAATAGGTATACCCATATTTTTGGTATTATAAATTTTATTAATAATCGTACTAACACTGGATAGCTATCATATTCTTTTATATCCAAACTTAACAAGGTTTTTAATCATCTGTGTTTTCCGTTGCTGTAAACTATTTCCAATCCTCCTATTCTATTCTTTAATTATGAATTCAGTTTTGTCTTCTCTTTCTAGAAGACCCCGCTTGGGACTGAGTTGAGTTGGTTCTTTCTTGCAGGACGAGTTTCTTATAGGTGAGCTGCCGTAGCCATTAACACATCAGTTTACGCTTGTGCCGTTGATGATTCCGAAGTAAGATTTTCAAAATTATTCATACTGGTATTTTGCATCATACATTTTCGGTGAAATTTGTTTTAAATTTTAAAAAATTTTAATATCGGTCCCGTTAATACATATTCCGTAATTCCAGTTTTACGAAAAATGCGACTTTGCTAGATTTAGTTTCTTTTCATCATTTTACAACTAATGCAATAAAAACAACTCAATGCTCGACATTATTAATTGTTTAAGCCATAAAAGTTTGTAGTACATAATTTGTTTAATATATATTTAATATTTCGGCAAATATTTCACAATTCCACAGTATTCGAATTCGAAAATATTTCACAAATCCACTGTAATTTAAATTCCAGTGGAATCGGGTGGATACAAATTTCTTTATTCATCAATTTTACAGGATATTTCCGATTTTTTAAGTCGTTTGAGGTTATTCGAAAGTTTGATACAAATTCGTTATGATTTAATATATCGACTAATTAATAAATCGGACGTTAAAATGGTAATTGGGGACTTTAATGCTAGAACTGGCAGAAATCAGACCGACTTGTGTGAAAACATAGGTCCGTACTCCCGACACGAAACTGCGACCGATAATGGTGAGAGAATGATGTACTTTGCGGTTGTTCATGATCTTAGAGTAGCAAGCACATTCTTCCCTCACAAACACATACATCTTGAGACATGGACACATTCTCGCGGAACTTCCCGGAGCCAAATTGACCATGTGTTAGTTTCTAAAGGACGGGCTCAGGTTGTGCAGGATGTGAGAACTTATCGGTCAGCATCCAAATACGTAGGCAGCGATTATTATTTGGTCGCAGCAAAGCTACGATGAAAGTTTTCGTACAAGTTTGGGAAAACAGTGAAACGCATGGTACGTTTCGACTGTGAAGGTCTGATAAATGATGATCAAAATAAACGATATCAGGATCTTGTCAGCGACAACATTGATGAAGCTAATTACCAGTTTGACTGCGTGAACTCTGTCTGGGAGGTACTGAAAACCCAAGAATGATTGATTGAGCAACAAAATATAGCCTATAATGAAGTGCAACAACGTCTCACAATCGGGGGGAAAAACAAGGCTGCTCTTGCAAGAAGGGCAGATAAGCGGATTTGTAGACAGAAGAAGCGAGAATGGTGGATGGCCGAGGTTCTGAAAGTACAACAACTCAGCAATGAGCGCAGTTCGCATAATTTCTTTAAAGGAATTCCTGGACTGCACCATACTTTCAGGCCAACGTCAACCGCTATTCGGGACCGGGATGGAAACCTCTGTGTCAACATCGACGCAGTACTTGACGCATGGAGTGGATACTTTACTGACCTGCTTGATGTCCATCATGCGTTACAGACTGTTGTTATGGCGAACCGAAGTTATGCCTGACGAATGGAAAGAGGCTGCAATATGCCCCATCTTCAAGAAGGGTGACCGCTTGAAGTGTGAGAAATATCGCGGTATAGCTCTCCTTTGCACAGCATACAAGTTCCTTTCATACATTGTATTGGATAGAATCACTGCTCTAGCGGAGGGCTTGGTTGGTGACTATCAAGGAGGATTTCGTCCGAATCGATCAGTCACCGATCAGGGCTTTTCGCTGCGAATGATTCTATCTAAATATTATGAGACATCCATCCCCGTAGATCAGGTGTTCCTGGATTTCCGGCAGGCCTATGACTCGATCAATCGAGAGAGTTTGTGGTCTCTCCTAGAATACCTAGGAATGCCAACAAATGGTACGACTGTGTAGGATGACAGTGATGCAGTCTCAATGCTGTGTTAAAGTTGAGAACAGGCTATCGACAATTTTTGCAGTTAACTCGGGTTTTCGGCAGGGAGATGCTCTGTCCCCGATACTCTTTAATCTCATGTTGGAGTACATATTTCGTAAAACTGGAACACCTCAGCGCAACATCTTACATCGCCAGTCCAATCAGGTTCTTGCATATGCAGATGGCATATGCGTGATTGGACTGAATTGCAACGGAGTGAAAGAAATACTTGATCCGCTTGTAGAGGTTTCAGCTTCAGTTGGACTTCAGATCAATGAGTCCAAAACGAAATACCTGAACACTGGTTTTAGGGACAATGGCACACCAGAATTTAGTAGTGGCCACCACACGTTTGAAGGAGTGAGGAGGTTTAAATATTCGGGTTCTCTTATCACTCACGATAACAGTGTGGGTGAGGATATTAAAGTGCGCCTGGCAGCTGGCAGTCGTTCTTTGTATCCTGCTGATCCGGAACTAATTGTGCAGCGATCTCTGACAGGAGAGCCACCATATGGTAGGCGCAGAGGTCGTTGCAGGCGACGAAGGCTGCACGGTGTAGAGAACGACTTGGCCTCTTCAGATTGTCTTAGACAGTATGAAGACCATGCTCGGAGTCGAAACAGTTGGAGCCAAATTGTTGATTCAGTAAGGGGCCAGTAATGGCCTTTAAAACTGTTTAAAAATATATAAATTAATAAAAAGATCGAATTGCGAATCTGGTTTGGAAGTGATGGTTAAACAAGAATTAAGAAAAATTTATCTTTACCATCTGAGTATCTCTGATCAAATGCAAAAACTATTTCAATTCTTCAGAAGATTTGTATTTGTAAAATATTTTGCTACTATAATATGCAATATATTCTACGAGGTTTACAGGGCCTTGAGGAGGAGGACAGAACACAAGCAAAAAGCACTTACATTTTTAATATTGGTTTTAATTCGATAAAACTGTGTCTGGCAATTGGACAATATTAAAAATACATATATAGAAAACTAAAATGATTAATTTGTATTTATCGAGGAAACAAGTTTACTATGTACCACCCTCGTTAGCACAGTAAGTAGCGTGCTTGCATTGTCATTCGTGGGTCTCGGGTTCTCGATTCCCGGTGGTGTCCAAAAATCACGGTTGTGTGTTTTAATGTGTAATTATATGTTTGTCCGGGTATTGCACCGTGGGCCACCGTTAGTGGTGGCATTGAGTGCTGGAATAAATTTTTCGCTGATATAAATTTTTTATTTCAGAAATTGATAGTTCTTTCTAAACATAACAGTAGAAGATTGGGTAACTATAGGGCAAATATTTCTGAAGTTATGAGTGCCATCATACACAATGCCCTGTTTTAGATGTAATCCTTTATAACGGCTTAACGGTAACAAGTTTGAAAGTATCGTAGAACAATTTTTTTTTTAGAATTTAATTCTCTATACGAATGTTGAATAAAATTTTATTAATTGGAAACAGGGTGCTTCACATAGGTGATCCGATCGTACTTAAATTTGTTTTTCAAGAAAAAATTTGAAAATGAATTTGAATTTTTTGATTTGAAGAAATTTCGTACTCTACAAAAAAAAAAAAAAAAATTGCAGTTTTAGAAAATTGAAAAACAAAATTTTGTCTGAAATTTGAAAAGGGAAGAATTTAAAGATGTTACCCTTTTTATAATTGTTTTTTAATCGTTACACTTTTACCTGAGCCCTCTATCATAATTATGCGACAACTAGTTTTTATTTGACAGCCACAAATGCATTACCATGTCGGCTTGTGTTTCAAATATTAGACACCTTGTATCTTAAGCTACGACAACGAAAACAACAAATCGTCTTCCATAAAATTTTTCTTTTATCAAGTACTAAACAATGAAAAAAGAAAAATCACATAATTAAAATATGCCTTCCATAAATGTGTGAATTGACGCATTTTTCATCATGTATATTTAAAATAAAGGATTCATACCTCGACTTCATGTAGATACACAACGTGGAACATAACGATGGTATATAGAGATGGTATATTTTCCAATATACAGAACATTCAAACAGGCACATTGGAAACACATTATGGTATTTAGTCATCACATTATGGTTGAGATTCCGAATAATTCACCCGAATTGTTTTTTATAATATAACACAAACATAATTTGACAACAAAATTTATTATTATAATTGAAGAGTATACAGCTCACAGAACCTTGGGCGCATGAAATTTAACTTGACCGGCATACACACAATTTAGAAAATTGCTCTTCCATCTCGTTTTGTAATCCAAAAATAACTTCATACGTCATATACTATGTATATAGTTTTCGGTTTTACTCTAGTTTAAACTTTTCTACAACTCTAGGCATCATGTGTCCAACCAGAGCCACCTATATATACAGAGCCCTAAGGTTAAAAATTGAGCTTTTTCTAGCGGAACTAAAATTGACGAAATAAACATTTTTTCCATACAAAACATATCAAAAATTAAATTTTTTTCGGTGCAATATTTTTCAATGAAAATGTGGATGGATTAAGTATTTTAACATTGAAATAGAATCTACAATTATCATTTTATAATTGTTTAAAAACCTGATCAAAGAAGATGTTTATTTTTTGTTATATTTATTAATAAAATTTATAGAAAAAAAACATTTCTCCATTTAATTGATATAAATACACACAAATACCTACGCAATCAAATTAAACTGCAAGATGAAAAGAGAAAACATTAAAAATGTGGTTGTGTTTCCTTTCGAATTATATTTTTGTGAATAAAATAAAATACTTAAAGGGTATTTCAATAAAAACTGCATTATTTTGTTTGAATAAATCTCAAACTAATTTCTTTTCAATTTCAACGTAAATTTTAGATTTTAGATTATAAATGGATCACCATGACTATCACAGTTCTACTGGAATGGTTCTATTTTATTTTGGTAAAGTTTTGTTACGCATTTGTGCATAATTATGGTTCTAAATAAATTGTGCAGCGGTTATTGGAACTCCCTATGACATGTTGTAAGTTGTCAATATCACAATTTTTTTTCTATCGATCGATGTTTATGTTCTCTTTTTAAATTTTACGCTATTTCGTGAATCCAATTTTGATTTTTTTCTATTGCGATCTCTGCCTATTAGAATAATTTTGTATGAATTTAGTATATAATAGTGTGTTGCCATAGTATTTAATAGTGTGTTGCCATAATGAAAAGTATCAAGTTGAGTATTTTTTATGGCAACATTTATACACATCGACATAAAAATTGTGTGCGGATACGAAATTTTTTTCACACACATATGTAAATTTTATTTTTATATTTTTATGGTCAAATGTTATTTAGCTGCAGATTTTTTTTAAATTTCAGACGTTATAATAATAAATTATTATTATTATTAATTATAATACAATAAATTATTTATTATGTAATAGCATATGCATAAAAAAAATTATGAAATTTTTTTGGTTATGTTACAGAAGCTGTCAAAACGTAACCATAAAAGTTTTGGTATAAAATAAAAAATAAAAAAATACCATCTCTGTCACACTAATGGAATTTTTCTTTCTCCTTTCTTTATGGCAGCAAAAAATTGCTGTCAGTAAATTTTTCACAATGGAATACAGGCTTTAATTCTTAAAAAAGAGAGAAAATCATCGATCGAAAGGATGACAATATATGTTTTATTTATTTATTTTACCTACACATTCAAATAAGTTCATGTTTACATAAATATGATAAATTCATATTTAATTTTGATTTAATGTTTATTAAATTAATAAAAGATTTAAGGTTCTGGCTTTCAGATATGTGCTGCTTCAATATAGAATAAATTCCACAAAGTGTTTATCGAAATGAAAGATTTAACTTTTCATTGATGAAAAGTAATTCGAAAATGGTCATTTTTACATCGATTCTTATGGGATAATGCAAAAAGTAGTTCCTCTAGAAAAAACTCGACAAAAAACATACGGCTCTGTATATATAGGTGGCTCTGGTCCAACTCGTAATTATCAATCCTGTATAACTCAACAATAAAAATAATATATTAACTGTAATTTTCAGCATAACCCTAATTTTAGAATTGTTTATTTGTGTTTAGAAGTTCTACTCGTTAGTCCTCACCTACTTTTCTTAAGGCTTAACTGCGTGTTACCGTACAAAATTACAATCTGGTATAATAACCAACAACAATTAGCTTAATTTAAAACATTTTTTAATTTCAAATTTGAATAGGCAATGAAGCATTGAGAGTTAGTCATCGTTCTCTATTCCAAATATTGGAACCTTCTAACTGGCTAGCTTTCAAGTGAATAGAAAATATTTAAAATAACACCAATCTTTAGAGGTAAAACATGGTCTACATTTCGTACTACAAGGAAATATTATCATTCCTCATCTTATTGAATTGATCATTTGAAATGATCGCCGATTTTTCTTTCTTCCTGAAAGATCCTATATAACGAATCGCCAAAGCCAAATCTATATGTTGGGCTTTATTAAACGGTGTCACCAAAAATGATTTTAACATACCGAATTTAACTGAAATGTTGTTCAATTACCAGTTTGAACTGGGAACAACTCCAATTTTAAATGTTTAGGACGTACAAAATATGTAATCAACCAAAATAATGCTGTATTGCATAATATTTGCATTTTGTAAATATGTTTTGACTATGCGTAATTTAATATTTTATGATTTAATATACTAGTCGCCAGCAAATCTTTACAAATCTACATAAAGAAATAAATCAAAATGGCTTATAAAAGTCGAAAAAGGTTTTGGCATCAAATCAAGAAATTTTTCTGTTTTCACCAAGTCCAAATACATATTAATTTTTATGGGCTAAATAAAATATGTACAGCGCAAAAAAAAAAATTAAAATATTTTTCTTCCAAAAGATATCCCACTTTGTCTCGAATTTTTTTTTGACCCTACTGTAAACCCGATAACAATTCTATTTGGACCGACCGACAATGCAGACAAAAAAAAGCAACTTTATCTTATCAAATGATTGGTTATTTCCACTTAAAATAATTGATGTTTTCATTTTATTCCCAAGTAACGTTTGATTTATAAATGTTATGATTTTTACGCACATATAAGGGCGACTACCACTATTTTTTTTTTGACATACAAAAATTATTAACTTAATGTTATCGGATATGTTGTTATTATTTTTATTATTCTAGTTTAACTGAGTTCTTCAGTTTCTGTTATGTATTATATACTGCAGACTCCATATCAACGTTATCATATTGATACCATTCAATAAGGGATGAAAATTATTTTTGGTTTTGTTATGAAATATTGGACAAAAACTATTCAATTTTGATTTATATGTTTTTGCAGCTTTTTATGGTAGGTACTTAGAATTTGGTACGTATAGTCGAGAGACGGTGGTTTAATATGATTATATATGAATTATAATCAGTAATAATTTATTTTGGTTTTTATCTGCTATAAGTACTGCATTCTTTTGTGTGTTTATAGTAGTGGTATATCTACCTATCTACCTTTCTTAGGGAATATATTATTAAGTACATTTATAATATACAAGGCAAGTAGCAAGAAAGAAAATAAACTTTTCATATTTTATTTTAATATAATTTTTCAGTTCGTTTTTTTGTGTTAAGAGTTAACATGTTTTAGAATTTTCAATAAATTTTGTATTATATACATACTTATACATACACATATATATACATTTCTCCTTGCTCTAGTGACATTAAATATGAAACATTAGCTATAATTTTGAAATATTTCTTCTGGAAAGTTTTATTCTCGTATATCAGAACTTGTACGTTTTTTATTTATTTCTTTATACATAGTATCGTAACTCGCTAACTTTAATACAAAACTTATACCTACATATATGTAGTATGTCTGTTTTATGCAGTATTTATTTTATATAGTGTAAAATGTAAATCTATTGACGAAAATATATAGTGCATAAATCATATTCAAGAAGTAGGTAGGTTGGTACATTTTTGAATAATATTTATAGTGAAAAATAATTTTTAATATCGAGCATATTGTGTGACTATGCTATGTGACTTTGCAAATAAAAAATTGAAACCGCATACCAATCAAAATATAAGTACGGTCGGTCGTACATTTCAATCTGGTTAACTATCCACAAATAAATTTAATTGATTTAACATCAGAAATTACTTCTTTTTAAATATTTAGAAAATTATGCTACATTTGTAATGTAGTAAATCCTAAAAGGACCTTTCGTGATCCATTAATATAGAGTGCCCATAATTGAAAGCGAGAAAATCGAAATACGCTTTTTTAGTGTAAATAACAAAAAATATTTATTCAAATTATAAAAAAAACTAATTTAAATAATAAAAAATAATACAGTCTAAAATTTCAATATTAAATATTGCAAAACATCACATATTTGATTTGGTTGATGGATCTAACTAATTCTGTAGTTTAGATTCATCTACGGACGAATCATTTTCATATTTATGTTTGGTTTGGATCTCTACACTTAAATCTTTGCCTGTTTTAATTTTTTCAAAAAATAATTTGTATAATTATATGTAATGGTCAACATAGCTCGCACTATCTTACGCGTCTGTTGTTTGGTGGCCTGTGACTCAGTCAGTTTCTGTCATTGCGAAGCTTAATAGCATACAAGGTATGGCTTGTCGAGCTATTACGGGTGCTATGTCCTCTTCTTCTATACTTGCTTTGCAGTCAATTTTATTTCTGCCCCCACTGCAGTCGGTCATCCTAGGCAAGGCATGCTCCGCTGCCTTTCGCCTGCGGTGTATTGGTGCGTGGAACGCTCTCGGCCGGATCACAGGGCATAGACTAATCTACAATTTATTCAGCGCATATATACCAGAAATTAATATGGTTAATGACAAATTGTTGCCAGAATTCTGCTTTGATATCTCTTTCTCGGTGGTTTATCCAACGAGGAACTCGTGGTTGTCTCAAGAATTCAAGGACTGGGTGGCTCAGTTGCTCGTGTTTTTCGCTGACGAGTCTCACTCTAATTTTGGTGCAGGTTTCGGAACCTATTGTCCTGAACATGACCTTCAATCATGTGGGAGTCTAAGCCGGAATTGCACTGTATTTTAAACGGAGCTGATTGTACTCACACGTTATGCGATTGACGCTTCTTACCTCGCTGATTCCGGAAAAGACATTATTCTATGCAGTGATAGATAATTCATTACGAAATCCTATGATCACTTCCAAACTGGTCAAGGACTGTAAACATTTTATTAACGTCCTTTGCTGTGACAACTGTCTTGAAGATGACGATGACAGCATTTACTTTGTCTGTGGCTGTCGCGCTTTCGAGGTAGTTAGGTCCCGATTTCTTAATTATAGATCTTTAAATGTAGGTCAATTGTCATTACTACCCTGGTTTAAGCTTTTTTTTTTTGTTTTTTTTTTAAATTACGACTCAGTCTTGTACCCATTTAGTAATTTACATTGCATAATAAAGTATTTTGAATAGTCGGCGTAATCAAGTGATTATCCCCAGTTTCGTGTAACTCCTCCCTCAGGTTTTTCGCCACAGTAAGTCTACTGACCTCCTAGTCGCGATAAGTCCAGTGGTTTGGTTCTTCTTGTTGGAGATGTAGTCAGCATACAGCGTATATCCAGATTTTGATGCTGGTGCAGACGTTGTAGGTGTTTTGTTGCATGATGCTTAATTTCATCCACGACAAGCTCAATCTTGCGATCTCGATGGAGGTGGTCGTTTCGAATGTACCACGGTGCATTAACAATACACCGTAGGATTTTATTTTGAACTGTTTGTATGATTTTGATATTTGTCTTCTTGGCACATCCCCAGAGTTGGCTACCATATGTCCATACAGGCTTCAGAATTTGTTTGTATAACAGCAGTTTGTTATCGATCGCTAGTTCAGATTGTCTCCCTAGGAGCCAATGCATTTTTCTAAATTTTATGTTTAGTTCTTCTCTCTTCTTTTTTATGTGTTCCTTCCATCTAAGCTTAGCATCTAAAGTCATACCAAGATATTTGGCAGTGTTTGCATGGAGTACTACTATTGAGTTTATCATTATTGGTATATGGTTAACTTTTTGATTTGTAAAGTTCACTTGGATTGATTTTGCTGCATTTAATTTAATTCGCCATTTCTTTATCCAATTACATATCAGCTTAGTAGCCCTCTGTAATTTACTAGTGGAGTCATTGATGTTCTTTGCTGTTGCAAGTATTGCCGTGTCATCGGCAAAAGTCGCCATTGTTTCTTCTGTAATTGGTATATCTCTAGTATATAGGAGATATAGGATTGTCCCAAGAACACTCCCTTCTGGTACTCCGGCTGTAATTCTTTTTAGTTGGGAGTATTCATTCGTTTACTCATACTTTCATTATTTATTCATTTACTCATACTTTACTCGGAAGTGCCTCTCTAAAATCTAACAAAAATCATTCTTTTATCATAAATGATATTTTCCATTTAACTAAAAGTCGTTTTTTTTACTAATAACTTATCTTTGATGCATCTTACATCTGGATTGATGAAAACGGCTGGGAAAATGACTCCCTAGTGATCATCAATTCAATAATGTAGAACTCTCATATTTGAATTAAGATTAATTCGCTCGCTTAGTATCTATGAATTCTGCAGCAATTAAGATCAATGTGAACTCTATTTAGACAGTCTAGTCTGTCAATGCTGATTCGGTACTTTTCCCGACGGAAAAACCATGTTGATTACTAGGAAGTTATATTTTCCCAAAAACAATTTCATCCAGATTTTCATTACCTTTTCCATTATTTTGAATGATAGATTATATATAAATTAGGCGATAGTTGTCCATGACAACATTCTTCACTTTCTTAAATAATGGAATAACAATAGTTACTTTTAAAGTATCTGGAATAGAACCATAAACAAAACACCAATTAATTAAAATAACTAAAATTGAACTTATGTATAATATGGGCAGTACATTTGATCATATTTGCGTTGAAACCTAAAATACCATAACTGGTACTGCTTTTTAGATTGTTTATTATGGTAATAATTTTCGAATCCACCACATGATTAGTAAAAAAAACTTTCATCGACCTCATTAGAACAAAAATAATTGTAGGATGCTGAACAATTATTAGTTGTTTTTAAGTCATTAATATTTCGACAAACATAACTACCAAATTCATTAGCAATAGCTAGTGGATATAATATTTCTAATAGTGTGACTCTATGCTATGTAGAGCAGATTTTTTTACAATCTCCGCCACTACTACTAAATTTGTTATTATAATATTTATGTTTATCAGAAATAATAGTATCGTCAACTCTTCTACATAATTTATCAAAATAATTTTGCAGTTTAAAATTCTCTGGGTTTCTTGAATTTTATTCCTATTTTTGTATTTGTATCCATTAAATTTAATAAACTATGTTATATAACCAGGGCCTAATGACAGATTTACATTTATCTTGTAAAAAGATGAGAAACAACATTGAAAATTATGTAAGAAAAAAAAGACACAAGTCAAGAAGTTTACAACAAGTTTAAAAATAAACAGATGAAACCAGAGAAATCCACCAAAAAACAATTTTTTTTTTCTAGCATAAGATGACAACTATCATCTTTCTGCTGGAAAGGGTGAAAAACGGACGTTCATTAAAACTATTCAATCTTGTAGCATTTTCTGACATTTTTTATAATTACATATGTCTATTCTGTAACTCGGTTGTAAAATTTCCACTGGAAAAATTCCAGTCCATTGGAGTTCAATTTGTTATTCTGAATCTCGTTGGAAGGGAAATATCTGTTGGATTTTTTTTTTGTAGAATTGTCAGTTTGATATTTCTTCCTAGTTAAAAAATAGGAGAATACCACTGATTACTGTCAAATAGAGAAAAAAAAATGACATTTGCTAATTTTTATTTAAAATACACAAATTTCTAAAATTGTATTACAATTATTTTTGGTTCGTGTTAATGTTGTTTTATAACCATAAACTATTTCTTGTTATATATGTTAAAAAATAATCGAGATGTATTTTAGTAAAGAATTTTTTTAAAATTTTATTAAATAAATGTACTTATGGATGGGTCAACCGTATAAAAAATTGTAATAAGAACTAAAACACCGTCAATTGTTTAATGACAAATTCGTCGAGAAAAATTGGTTAGTTTACAAATTTCTAAATTTTTGTCATCTAGTTTTACCTCGTCCAATTTTTATGTATGCTTGCAAACATAAAAAAAACTGAAAGGGATAAAAAGATGACAATAAATCAGAAAATCATGACCACAGCTAACAAAGTTTTCTCTATTAATTCACAATGAGCAAATTACCGTCTATTGGCGATTGGTAGTGTGGTTTGGCCCCAAATTTTTATTGTATGTATAATATTTAAAAAATGTCGGCTGGATAATTTTTAATTGTCTTGTGAGCGCTGGCGATCGATAATTATTATTGCCCGTGCAATCGTTTTAGATATTCCGAAGTATAATCAAAACTCACTTGCTATCCGACAATTGACGTCTGTTAAAATAAGTTTTGTGCATTACTTACATATGCATGTCGGAATATTTTTTTTTTTTATTTTTTTTTCATATTTATACAAACAAAATTTTCCGCCAAACAACAATAGCAGTCGCCAAAACAAATAATGTCATATATTGTTAAAGCAAACCATATATTTTTCACAAAAATGTATTTTCAAAAAAATTCCACCACAATTTTCTGACGGAGATTTTTCTACAAAAATAATCAAAAATTCCAATCGAATTGAGTTACAGAATAGCAAAATTCCAATAAAATTAAATTCGGAGTTAAAATTCCTTCGCATTGGAATTTTGCAACGAAAGGAGATACAGAATAAAGTAAATTTTCCAACGGAATTCAATTTCTCGGAAGACGAGTTACAGAATAGACATTAATGTATTGTATTTAAAAATATGATTTTGGTAGTTTTTTCAATTTTTAACACGTATTTAACTTTTTATTACTTAGATGTTATAAAAGAAAATTGCTAAAATTGCTTAAAAATATATTTATCTCTGTTTAAAAATCATGAACAATACATAACCTCAAATATGTTGACATACATTTTTAATACAATCTGCTATACAATAGTGGAACCATTTATTTTGTCTCGCTTGCTTCATAGTTATTTTTATTGGTACTATCTAGCTTCAAGAATACTTAATCTGCAAAATTTAGTTGAATCTCAATCAAAATTAAGAGTTTAACTTTTGCACTACGTATACGTACTTCCATAAAGAAGGATTCAACTACAATATTGAAAATATTCTGATGGACTGCATCAATTCGGAGCTCTTGATATTCGGAGGAGATATTCGATTAGTATGGAGAAGCGAAGTTATACCTGATGACTGGAAAGTAACCGCGGTATGTCCCATCTCCAAGAAGTGAAACCTTCGGAAGTGTGAGAATTATCGGGGTATAGCTCTCCTTTACCCAGCATACTTCCTACTGCCCTACATTATTTTATATAGAATCACCACTCTAGCAGAGGGCCTGTTTGGTGACTGTCAAGGAGGATTTCGTCCGATCGATCAGTCACTATCTGAATATTATGAAACATTCATCTCCGTACATTAGTGCCTATATTGTAAAAAATCGATGATTTTTGTGGTTGAGTAAACCGGCACATATGATTTGCGTAATTCTTGGTTGGTAACATATTGCACCAATTTGCTAACGTCCAAGTGTTCAATATTTAAAAATACTAGGTTCTATATAGCCAATTTTCTTTGGTTTTTGTGTATAACAGAGCCACCATATGTTAGGCGCAGAGGTCATTGCTGGGTTCGATGGCTCCAAGTTGTAGGGAATGTCGTGGCTTCTTCAGATTGTCTATGATCGTATAAACAACAAGGGCGGATCGAAGCCGTCGGAGTCAAATTGTTGACTCAGTAAGGGACCAGTAATTGCCTTTTAAAAACTGTTTATTATTTATTATATTTATTAAAAATATACTGGAAAGTTGTGAGAATTAAAGCGGGATCGTTAAGCAAAAGCAAGTTTGAGAAATCGTAAGATGTAATTATGGAAACGAATCAAATTTATTATAAATTCATATTTTATTTTTACAACAATTTAGCTAATTTATTTAGAAAAATTTCAAACAGAAATATCTATTTTTTGATTATTATGTTTATTACAAATTGGTTTGTTAATATTGGAATTAATTATTTCTAATTATTCATGTTGATATTCCAATATACCGCTCCCTACGACCACTAACTTTGTTTTAAAGTTAACATGAAGAATATTGGAAGAATGACCAGTTTTTAGCCCTTAAGTATGTAAAGGGTGTTTTTTATAGAGTTACACAAGTTTAAATCGTAATAAAAAAAAGAAATATATTTTTAATATCGTCGTTTATTGAATAGAAAATTGTATGACATTAATGTTTAAATATGATTTTGGCCATGTGGCCACCACGGCTGGCGCGTACAAGGCGCAATCTGGAACACCAATTTTCACAAACTTTTCGCAGCATGTTGATTTTCAGGTGTTAAATTGTCTCTGGTTTATCGACGTAGACAAGTGACTTTACATAACACCAAAGAAAATAATCCAATGGGGTCAAATCACACGATCTTGGTGGCCAATTAATTGGATCATTACGTGAAATTATTCTTTCGTCAAAAGTTCTTTGAGTAAATCAATTGTAGCGTGCGCTGTGTGGCATGTCACTCCGTCCTGTTGCAACCACATGTCAGCAAGATTAATGCCAGCTAATCGAGGTACGAAAAAATTTCTAATCTAAATATACCGCTCACCATTAACAGTAACATTCTGACCATCATCGTGTTTGAATACATTAGGACCAATGACCCCGCCAGCCCATAAAGCGCACCATACAGTAATTTTCTGTGAATGTAATGGTGTTTCAACAAAAGCTTGTGGATTATCCTCAATCCAAATGCGACAATTCTGCTTATTTACGTACCCATTCAACCAAAAATGGGCTTCATCGGAGAACAAAATTTTGAATGTAAACTCAACATTAATATCAATTTGTGCTTCAGTCCATTCGCCGAATTGACGGCGCATACGATGGTCGTTTGCCTTTAGTTCCTGCACAAGTTGAATCTTGAAAGCTTTTAAGCCAAGATCCTTTCGTAAAATCTTCCATAAAGTGGAAGGACACAACCCCAGTTTCTGAGAACGGCGACGAATTGATTGATTTGGATCTTCTTCAATGCTTTCCTGTACAGCGGCTACAGCTTCTTCAGTGCGCACTTTTCGGCGTCTCACGGAATGCACATTATCATTAAGAGTAAACGTGGCCTGAAAACAATCTATTGTTATTAGAATTAGCCGCTCTGAAGGACGATTATGTACGCCATAAAATGGACGAAGTGCACGATAAGTTTGACGAACAGAACCATTATTTTGATAACAAAAATTCAACAATTTGCAAGCGTTGGTCTGATGTAAGTCTATCCATAATGAAATGTCAAACCAAACTAAACAAAAAGCAACTATCAGCTGTTAAATGGATAGTCAAAATACTCAAAGTTTTGAACCTCTAAAATATCACCCTTGATTTGAAAAAATTCAGTGCTCTCCTCAGGCCTCTTTAAATTTGAATTAAACAATTTAACTTTAGGAGAAACGAAATAGATCGGAAAGTTATTAAAGTGTTGCTTGTTAGTAACATCCAAACATTAGTTTACAACATACGATGTTTCAATTGTAATGTTAAATGTTTACTAATTCACTGAATCTTCCATATGTCAAAGTTGACCTTTAGGTTTTGCATTTGCGACACATTTATCTCAACAATCAAATCAAAAATATGTACTTCCGTACATATATTTAGTATAACTTCTTTAACATTTCACCAATACAACATCTACATTCAATTCTGAGAAAATTATTATTTTTTTCGAGAAAAATGTGCCATAAAATTCTAAAATGCAAACCAAAAATAGAAAGAAATAACTTAAGATTCAATTGAGAATACCAATAAAAAGAAAAAATTGTTGAGCATGAGTAGATTAAAAGAACGAAACCAACAAAAAAAAATGAAAGGATTTTAAATAAGACTATACACGAGAATATCCTTTTTTGTGACTAAATTTATTTTCTTTTCTCAAATATGTTAAAATAAAATGTGATTTGAATTTAAATTTTTATATATGTATGTACATATGTACATGTAACTTACATTTATTCTAAACTTTAATACAAAAAAAAATATTTAAGTTTTTCTTCTCGTGTTGTATACATACGTTTGTATGTATGTATTTCGTCTTATTTTCTGTTACATTTAATTTAAATTTAATTTTTTGGTTTGTGTATAAAACGAACCGAACGAATGAACAAATTTAACCCTTTTATATGTTTTGTAGATATAATATAGTGAAAAGGACATAATTTCTCAAGCATTTTATATACAAGCACAGAAGTTCCGAAGACAAATTGAAACTGAATTTGTGAACTATAAAAGGTTAAACAGATCTACGGAAAGGATTTATTTATCTTATTTAATATTTAAAAAAAAAAAGGTTAGTCTTATAATTTTTTTAAAACATTTAAATATCTTGTCTTTATGGGGGAAAACAGGATTAAGAATATCAAAAGTAAATTAAGGTAAATTGTTTTGTCTTTATCTTTAATGATAATGGTTATTGGTTCTCCTCTTCTGTAAAATTTATGATTTAACCTTCATACAACTATGAACCAATTAATTTAATTAAAATTTCCTTAAATTAATTATATCTTTATCTCGTTTGCCTGGACTTTAATAAAATGTCGTTTAAATAAATAAATTATTTCAAAAGAACCCATTAACCTAGTTTATGTATCAACCATTGCATATTTCAATGCAAACATAATCAAATTCATGTATATGGAAACTATTTAAAATTGATTTAAAAAAACTCAAACTATTCATTTTAAAATATACAATGCAAAGCAGGACGAATGTTAAACAATCAAATTTATGTCACATCAGATCAAATGAATTCACAAGGCACAAAAAAAAATTTGGTATTTTTTGTTACAATAAAAATCAAACAGTACATAATATGTACATGTATATGTCTGTATATCTATGTACATATATGTAGTACCAGAAACTACATGACACATCAAAAATTCATTACTATTAAGGCAGACAGTATTTGGTCGAGTATGTTACGAATAGTGGAACAGTAGAACAATAGTACAGTTATTTATAGAATTTTATCCACCATTTACGTATTTGTGGTAGCAGGACATATAACCAATCTGTTATTTTATTGTTGTTGACAAAAATTCAGGTCAACATGACTGAAATGAAAATATCCGGAAAATCAATTTTTTTTTTTAAGTTTAACTATATACCACACCAATCATCAATTTATCATGTTGTCAACTTTGAATTTTAAACGTGTAAAACTAAAATTTGTATTGCCTTTATTTATTTATTGTGTTAAATTGAACTTATAGGAATTGAAGTAATGTGATATCTCAGGCTGGATGAATTATTCCAATTCTGTAAAAAGTAATCGTTTTGGTTGCTACTTGCCCTGGACATGAAAAATAAAATATGAATAGGATAACGGATATATAGAAAAGTAAATATTTGTTAAACTGTTCATACCACATAGCTTGTTATTCCTCATACTAAAGGTCTTTGAGTACTATAAACATAGTTAAAAAATCGGTTCACCAGTTAAAAATTTACTATTACCAAAAATGTATTAAACATTTTTTTTATTTATTCTCAAAATATGTTATTCATTTAAAGGCCCCTTACACGATCAATGCGCATTATTTCGTAACGCTAGAGTTTATTTTAAAGTTTATTGAAAGTTGCGCAATATATAATATTGTCTATGCATCCTCAGTGTGTGACTGTTTGGTGTGGTTTTAGAAATAGTGGCCCATAAAAGATGAAGGTGCAACATTCGATGTAGGGCGCACTAAGTTTAATCAAATAATCAGCTATTTTGTTCTGGCTTGGTCTACACGGAGTTGCGTTTTGACACTGTTACACTTTTTTCATGGGATGCCGTTGAAGTAAGATGACAACAAAAGAATTCTGATACTTAAGCACAAGTTTGATCGAACTATTTGTGAAATACCAGGCTGGGATGTGTAACCTCACCATTTTTGATATTCGATAAACATTTTGTGTCTATTTTTTCATGAACAAAATGGTATGGAATTTGGTATTGAAAACCGCAATTTCTATTGCAACCATGGCCTGCTTGATTTTTTGACAACAAATTAATGTTTTTGTTTTTTAAATATTTTATGTAATACAGAAAAAATAATTGAGGACCTGAAAGGAAAAGGTCTTAATGCAACTGAAGCAACAATTAAGCTAAAACGAAGAAGTAAGGAGCCTCTGAACATGTATATGCTGACATTCAGCGCAGAAGATGATATTGAAAAAATACATCAAATCAAGTACACCTTGGGATGCAAAGTCAATATTGAGCCCATAAGAAGATCTAGGCTTATACTGCAATGTAAAAAATGTCAAGCCATACTCAAAAATACTGTAACAGAGAAACCAGGTGTGTCAAATGTGTAGGTAAACACCATACTAGAGATTGTGTCAAACCCACAGGTGTACAGCCTAGATGCGTACATTGTGGAGAAAACCATCCAGCTAACTACAGAGGATGCAGTGTTGCTATTGAATTGCAAAACATCAAAAATAAAAACATACATGCTAAAAATACAAATGTA
The DNA here is from genome assembly GCA_951394425.1 of Tipula unca. Taxonomy (NCBI): domain Eukaryota; kingdom Metazoa; phylum Arthropoda; class Insecta; order Diptera; family Tipulidae; genus Tipula; species Tipula unca. The sequence continues at coordinate 120,259,779 of OX596380.1, forward strand.
ATAAAGAAGCAAACTGTTGAAATAAACAGGCCTGAATCATTTAAAAGAGAGTTAAGACTTTTGATCAGCGATTACAGAAACTAGAATACAGTACTAAGGGAGCCATCCCTAAACAAAACCATGTCTAACGATTTAAGAATGTTATGCTGGAATGCCAATGGACTGCATCAACACCAACAAGAATTGCAAATGGTTCTGGACGCAAACAAAATCGATGTCTGTCTCATCTCTGAAACTCACTTCACTAGGCAATCAATTATCAAATTTAGAAATTATACAACATATCACACTAGTCACCCGGGAAATACTGCCAACAAATCCAAACAACAGTTGTTAATATCAAGACCAAAAATAACTCTATTAGTGTTATTGGAATTTACTGCCCACCAAAATACCCTCTAAATGAAAAAGATTATCTTGAATTATTCAGTAAACTACTGACAACAGTACAGGAATGTGATCAGATGTTAAGTCGTTAATCCGTTATGATAAAGAAATCAAAGAGATCTGAAATTTGTTCTGCTTCCGTTGGCCAATACATTGGACCTCCCGGAGACAAATATTCAAATTTGTTTTCAAGAATGGCATTGAACAGGGCATTTCATTTCCACGAGAAATTAGCCTGGAACCCTAAGCTGTATGTTTTATACCGGGTGTTTTTTTTAAACTGAGACGATCAAATATCTCGAAAAATAGCCACTCTACGGAAAAAATGTCCATAATCAAAATTTAATCATACCGCGGGGGAAATACATTAGTGCAAAAAAAAAAGTCCCCCCACCCCCGCTTTGTAGGTGGGGCGGGGGTAACTTTTAAACTAAGATAGGAAGCCATATTTTTTATTGCAGATACGGATTCTACGACTAAAAGTACGTATGATTTGAATAAAATATTTTGTTCGGTTCATGATAGATGGCGTTGCAATCGACGAAATTCAATTTTTTCAATTTCTCCTTCTTAGAACACACGCATTCGATTCTGCAATACGTTTGAAATAAAAAACATCACGTTTTCATTGGAAATACTCGAAATTCGTCATCAAAACAATTTATTCAGTTTTGTAAATCTAAAATAAGTGTTCAAAATGATGGCCTGAATTTTGTATTTTTGAAATTTAATAATAAAACTTGAAATTAATTTTTGAACACTTATTTAGATTTACAAAACTGAATAAATTGTTTTGATGACGAATTTCGAGTATTTCCAATGAAAACGTGATGTTTTTTATTTCAAACGTATTGCAGAATCGAATGCGTGTGTTCTAAGAAGGAGAAATTGAAAAAATTGAATTTCGTCGATTGCAACGCCATCTATCATGAACCGAACAAAATATTTTGTTGATAATGATAAATTTGATCCAAAATTTGATCCAATGATAAATTTTGAACCGAGTTTATTGAAGACGTTATTAAATTGTAACTTCGTTGGTGTATGCCGTGGAAAACGGTTGGAACCTACAGAGGTTCCGCACTCAATGCCACAATAGGCCCATGGTCCAAACCAGGATCTGCGCCATTATATTGCATTAACACAACCGTTGCTTTCATGTAGCTTTCCTGTATATCCTCTTGTTGATAGTTGATTATGTTTGATATTATTTTTAATTAGTACAGCTGAACCACCTCTACCTCTTTCATTAGTATGGTTTGTCCAGTAGGAATTGAATCCCTTTATTTTAATAAAATTTTGTTGGAGAAAGCATACCATTTTTGATAGACATTTCGTGTCTAGTTTTTCATGAACAAAATGATATGGAATTTGGTATTGAAAACCGCAATTTCTAATGCGATCATGGCCTGCTCGATTCTATCTCTATGCATTTATTCGAGCAGGCTGAGAATGCAATATAAATACCGTAATTTAATAATCGAAATAGCATACAATTTTGTTCTTGAAAGTCAAAGACAAACGTCTATCGAATATTAAAAATAGTCCAGCATAGAATGCACTACTGCAAAGCCAACCGAGGCAGCCATTTGGATGAAATTATATTCCATAACTAATTGGAATGTCTACTTTTTTCAATAGAGCATCAAACTTTGAAAAATATTGAACTATTTTTAGTAGTTCTTGATTTTTGCTGCTTTATTTTTATTTGTATTAGGTGGTGTAAGAGTATTGTTTAGTTATTAAACCTGACCCTAATCCACTCGGCTTCTTTAGCTAATTCCTCTTCGTTCGTAGAGTAAATCTTTGGTTCAGCTTGTTTTTGCTTTTCGTTTCAACTTACATTCTCCATATTTTTTTGTGTTTTTTGTACATTCCTGTGTTAGGAAGTGGATTTGTTTTTTAAGTTGACTGATTAATTCACTCATGTGAGCCTTTTCATTTTTGCTAGCCTTCCATGCTGTGTATAACTCTTATTCTGCCTCAGAGCTTGGTGCATTAATTTGTTGAATTAACTCAACATAGCCTACTGTATTTTGTTGTAGATCTATCCTGCTAAAGGGACTTCTGGGTCACTAAGGAAACCTTATAGTTCTGCATTATATAATGACTAGCAATTTCTACATACCTTGTATTTAAGTTAAATATTAACTTACCGAACAAATAGGACGGTGGTTAAAGCTGCGACGTTTGGATCGGGAGATACCTTATCGTGGGATGTTATACTGTATGCTTTATACGGCATCATGTATTTATCACATTGTGTCATTATTAATTGGCAAAACAATTGCTACTATTTGTGGTGTTATCAAAAAAAATACCGGCATATACAGAGAGGTACCTAAAATCAATTGAAGCTTAGGATTGGTTATGCGCGTGAAATATTTCCTAAATCAATCCTAGGTACAAAAACAACGTTAAGGATTGGTTTAGGAAAAATTTCACACGCCTGCGCAGGGCTGTGAATAATTTCCTAAATTATTCCTACGAAAAGAAAACTGAGAATGTATTTGTGTATATTTAAATTAATGCAGACTATATAAACATTTAGGCGAATATATTCTTTGATATAATTAAATTGATCATTCTACTTATAAATTACCAAAGATAAAACAATGAGCTCATAAAAAATTAAAAATTTTAGTTTTAAAGTTTCATGTCGATATTTCATTATGTTAAAATTATGAATTACATATTATTAAAATTTATGAGTTTTGATTAATTATAAACACATGGTTATTGTTTTATTTGATTTTCTCACTTCAACTGAATACTAATCCAGAATTTGCGAGGTAGACATCGGTGCCACTATGTTTCTCTGTTAGTTCTATCAATTGTCGATACCCAGGAATTTTTTTAGATTTTTGTCATTGTTCTGGATTGGTCAAACTTGGCCGCGAAACACATGGCTATTGTTTTATTTGATTTTCTCACTTCAGCTGAATACTAATCCAGAATTTGCGAGGTAGACATCGGTGCCACTATGTTTCACTGTTAGTTCTATCAATTGTCGATACCCAGGAATTTTTTTAGATTTTTGTCATTGTTCTGGATTGGTCAAACTTGGCCGCGAAACACATGGTTATTGTTTTATTTGATTTTCTCACTTCAGCTGAATACTAATCCAGAATTTGCGAGGTAGACATCGGTGCCACTATGTTTTACTGTTAGTTCTATCAATTGTCGATACCCAGGAATTTTTTTAGATTTTTGCCATTGTTCTGGATTGGTCAAACTTGGCCGCGAAACACATGGTTATTGTTTTATTTGATTTCCTCACTTCAACTGAATACTAATCCAGAATTTGCGAGGTAGACATCGGTGCCACTATGTTTCTCTGTTAGTTCTATCAATTGTCGATATCCAGGAATTTTTTTAGATTTTTGTCATTGTTCTGGATTAGTCAAACTTGGCCGCGAAACACATGGTTATTGTTTTATTTGATTTTCTCACTTCAACTGAATACATTGACAATTGATAGAACTAACAGTGAAACATAGTGGCACCGATGTCTACCTCGCAAATTCTGGATTAGTATTCTGCTGAAGTGAGAAAATCAAATAAAACAATAACCATGTTTTTCGCGGCCAAGTTTGACTAATCCAGAACAATGACAAAAATCTAAAAAAATTCCTGGGTATCGACAATTGATAGAACTAACAGAGAAACATAGTGGCACCGATGTCTACCTCGCAAATTCTGGATTAGTATTCAGTTGAAGTGAGAAAATCAAATAAAACAATAACCATGTGTTTATAATTAATCAAAACTCATAAATTTTAATAATATGTAATTCATAATTTTAACATAATGAAATATCGACATGAAACTTTAAAACTAAAATTTTTAATTTTTTATGAGCTCATTGTTTTATCTTTGGTAATTTATAAGTAGAATGATCAATTTAATTATATCAAAGAATATATTCGCCTAAATGTTTATATAGTCTGCATTAATTTAAATATACACAAATACATTCACAGTTTTTTTTACTTAGGAATAAGTTAAGAAATTTTTCACAGCCGTGATTGGTTCACCGGTTAAAGAATTACTATTACGAAAAATTTATTCAAAATTTTATTTATTTATTCACAAAATATTTTATTCACCTATACGATCAATGATACTTCGGAAAGTTGCGCAATATATGGTATCGTCTACGCATCCTCAGCTTGATTGCTTGGTGTGGTTTTTGGAATGGCAGCATTATTGGCCCATTTTTCTTCGAAGCTAACCTTTCCAACAGCGTTACGGTCAACGGATAGCGTTGCAGAAGTATAACAGATTTTTGTAGCTAGAAATTGTGAAATTGCACGTGGACGAGCAGTGGTTGCAGCAGGATGGTTGGAGTTCCAGCCATACACTGATCGATTTTAGCCGAACTAAGTTCAATAAGCGTGAAATCAGCCGTTTTCGTGTAAAAGTTTTCGCTAACCAATTCGAAGTACACAAAAATGTTTAGGAAAGGTTTAGGAAAAACTTCACGCGCCTTTTTAGAACTGTGAAACTTTTCTAACCATTTTTTAATAGTAAAATATAAATGTGTAATTTTAATTCCCCTTATAAACATTTAGGCAAAAACACCATTTTCTAAATAATACACAATTTTGTGGTGCCAACTACACATAAATAAACACTATCTGAATGATTCTGTTGCCATTTCTTAGTACAACTGAATACTAATCAAGATTTTGCGAGGTGGATATCAATCTTGTTCAGGAATAAGCATAAATGGCATCAGCACACTTGAATTGATATTGTCCCTGGCTTTAACGAATAAATTTATAGAGATTATTTGGTTGCGAATTAAAAGCTATTCGGATGTCTCAACTTAAGAGCTTTGTTTAAACCGCTTTGCCATGTCAAGGCTGTAATCTTAGGAGTATTTTTAATATTTTTTTTTTGAAATTAATAAAATTTAGATAAAATGGATTTATTGTATTATAGTTGGAATTAGTATTTTAAAATGAGGCTTGCAAAACCTAATATATTAATACGTTCCTTCATAAATATTTGCATATTCTAAAAATGAAATTATAAACAGATTATTTTATTTATTGACTTATTACAGGCAGAATATGCACAAATGATACTTGGCTGAAACTATTTTTTGTGCGTTGTTAGTGTATTTTTCGAGAGCATTTTCTGAACTATTTGCTATTAATTTTTGTAAGTAGAAGCAGAACGAAGCAATGCTATTGAAATGCTCGTTATCATTTTTTGAATGAATGTTTGGTCGGTGGTAGATATTGGATGTTAAATCATTAGCATATAAACATAGCGATCCGCAATGTAACTATCCCGTTGATTTGAAAAATCAAAATCGTTCAATGAATTGTGTTTTTTTTTAGTTAAAACAATTAATTTTATTTGTGGCGATAATGGATCATATAAGACGTAATTGACTTGTTTTCTAAATTAATTATAATCAAAACAAAATGGTTATTTTCAAACAATTCAATCAGCTGGTGATCAATTTATAGGTGAAACCGCAAATTTATTCTCGTTTTCTTGAAACCAAATAAGCAGCCAATTCTATAGAACTATAAATAAGCTCAGTTTTTTCCTCCAGAGCGTCGATAAACCTTCCCAATTTTTGATGAGGCTCTTTAATTAAATTATTTTTGATGAGATTGAATTAATTTTTTATATTGACATTCGCTTTGGCTTTTACCATAATATTGCAGAAATATCGTGCCCATAATGCAACTTGTAAGTCAAAACAAAAAATCATCCAAATGGTTTTTTATAAGGTTTAAAAATCCTCTGAATGCTATATTAGAATTTTAAAAATAAGATCTATATTTTCCAAAGTTTTGGAATCTACAATTTAAAACAATGACAACATAAAGGTAGTAATACGCCAGGTGTTATACTAGTCAGTGAAATGGTTACTTTATCCTCTACAAGTTCACAAAAAGAACAGTCAAGCTCCGCGGGAGAATAAGAGTTATAGGCAGCATGACCAGCTAGCTAGCGAAAATAAAAAGGCTCACATCGATTAGTGAATTAATCAGTCAACTACAACTACAAATCAACATCCTAACACTGGAATAGAAACGGAAATAAAAACAAGCTGAATCAGAGATTTACACTACGGACAAAGGAGAGTTAGCTAAAGAAACCGAGTGGATAAGGGTCAGGTCCAAAAAACAAGACTAAACAATGCTATTACACTTAAAAGAAGTAAAACAGCAGAAAACAATGAACAACTACAAATAAGAAAGCAACTTGCCACACCCCAAATAGTTCTTGAAGGGATAAATTCCTACAAAGGACTTTTCAATATATTAACAACATGGAGTTCACGAGATAGCTTCCATATGAAACTGTTGAATGGTGGCTCAGTCAAACTAAACGTTTAAGACGGAGACTAATATAGGAAAGCTCCAAAAAAGTAATTATTTGGCCGGGCTTTTCGCAAACATCATGTTTGCTAATTTTTTGAGTATTGGCAGCAGAAACAGGTCAACGTCAATTTGTTTAAGGCCCTGTAGATTGACTGGGTTGGGGCATTTATCTTTTAACATTTGTCTTGCATTTTTACATTTTCTTTACCTCTTATTTGAGCGCACATGTCTGTTTGATGAGTTTGCCATGTATATGAAATTTCATCAATTTTATTGCTAAAGGTTGTCAATTCCTTAATATTTTCAAAAGAAGCTCCTTCGAATATATTAGGCCTTACGGCATCATAAATAACCGTTGATGAAATAAAATTTGGAATGTCTTGGCTTTGTTGGTCGTCTGGTGTTGTAGTGCTGCAACATAATTTTTCAATCGTTGGCAATTTGTTTTTAATATTTTTATTCCAGAATTTGTTGATTTTCTATCTATTAGAACCGCCATTAGCTACTTGTAATATTTTATAAAGCTTGTCCATAATAGGCAAATTTGACCTATATTTGAATTTCCATAAACGATTAAAATTGCAATATAAACTCATTTTGCATTTATCTTTTGTAAATTTTTGATAGTTTTTAGTCCCTGAAGCCGCTTATCTTTATTAAATAAATCCATTTTATTTTAACAACACAAAATTATATTAACAGCACAAATAAAAACGATTTAAAACCACAAGAGAAATAAGCGAGATGCAAACAGGACGAAATCTCAATCGGCATTAAATCAAAAATGGAAAAAATACGTTTATATGTGTAGAATGTAGATAAGAATCAAAAACGATCTATTATACACTTTTAACGCTTTCGAGATAATTGGGAAAAACTATTTGGAAATTTTTAAAGTAAAAAATTCGTATTTTTATTAATTCACTAGTTTTTTCAGACATATTCTGTCAAGTTTTATTTTTGAGCAGTTTGTCCACATTATGAAGTTTATCTTCTTTTATTTGGACGCGATTAGTAAGTCTTTTTAATTCCATGTTAGCGAGATTTTCATTTCGTTTATTGGTTGATTTAAAATCTCCTATTTGAACAATCGTGTGGTTTTTTGTAGGTATTATACCAGAACCAGGTGTTTCTTTTAAACTGAGACGATCAAATATCTCGAAAAATAGCCACTCTACGGAAAAAATGTCCATAATCAAAATTTAATCATACCGCGGGGGAAATACATTAGTGCAAAAAAATAGTCCCCCAACCCCGCTTTGTAGGTGGGGCGGGGGTAACTTTTAAACTAAGATAGGAAGCCATATTTTTTATGGCAGATACGGATTCTACGACTAAAAGAACGTATGATTTGAATAAAATATTTTGTTCGGTTCATGATAGATGGCGTTGTAATCGACGAAATTCAATTTTTTCAATTTTTCCTTCTTAGAACACACGCATTCGATTCTGCAATACGTTTGAATGGAAATACTCGAAATTTTCATTGGAAATACTCGAAATTCGTCATCAAAACAATTTATTCAGTTTTGTAAATCACATTTAACGTTTGTGTTATTTCTTATCTTCATGTTTTTCGTTATGCAAAATAAACGAAAAAAAACCTGAGGATCGAGCGTTTAACTGTGCCAGAGAAAATTGAAATGGTTCTGGTTTATGGAGAAGCTGGCAGAAATCTTGAAAATGCTATTTACGCTCAACGTTTTCCGGATAGGATTCGTTCACGTGCTTCATTTGGCCGTACTACTATCAAACAATTTATTACTGATGGAAATGTTCAACCGAAAAAGAGGACCCGTAGAGCAACAGTCACTGGAGAAAATAATGAAATTGCTGTATTGGCAGCAGTGGCTCATAATCATCATATTAGTACACGAGAAATAGTTCGCGATTCCGGATTGCCCCTCACCAGTGTTTGGAGAATTTTAAAACGGCACAAATATCATCCATATCATGTGTCTTTACACCAAGATCTTCATGGTGTTGATTTCCAAAATCGGGTAACTTTTTGTCAATGGGCACGTGAACAAATACAACAAAACCCCAATTTTTTTCGTTGCTAATGTTCTCCGACGAATCGTCTTTTACAAACCATGGAACGGTTAATCGACACAACATGCATTATTGGAGTGTTACAAATCCGCACTGGCTTCGTCAAGTTGAACATCAGCGTCCTTGGACTGACAACGTGTGGTGTGGAATAATTGGCAACAAAGGCCCCCACATTATTGAAGGCAACTTGAATGGTCAAATGTACCGAAACATTTTGGAAAATGAACTGCCAATATTACTTGAAAATTTGGGCTTAGAAGTGAGACGGAACATGTGGTTTCAACATGATGGTTGTCCTGCACACTATTCGTTGATGGCACGTGAAATACTTGATCGTGATTTCAATGGTCGCTGGATCGGTAGAGCTGGTTCGATAAATTGGCCCGCCAGATCACCAGATCTTACTGCGCCAGATTTTTTTTTGTGGGGCTACCTCAAAAACAAAGTTTACACACAAAAACCAACAACACGTGAGAACATGATTGAGCGAATCAGAAATGCGTGTGCTGAAATTCAACCAGACACACTTCTCGGTTCTGTACAATCATTTGAAATACGGATTAATAAGTGTATTGAAGTCGCAGGCCATCATTTTGAACACTTATTTTAGATTTACAAAACTGAATAAATTGTTTTGATGACGAATTTCGAGTATTTCCAATGAAAACGTGATGTTTTTTATTTCAAACGTATTGCAGAATCGAATGCGTGTTCTAAGAAGGAGAAATTGAAAAAATTGAATTTCGTCGATTACAACGCCATCTATCATGAACGGAACAAAATATTTCATTCAAATCATACGTACTTTTAGTCGTAGAATCCGTATCTAAATTAAAATTGGTGTTGAAAACTAATCTAAAATAGTTAGATTCGATTTCAGGATTTGAAAACCACAATTAAATGGGACAATCACTAGGGAAATATTATCGATGCAAAAGTTGGTTGCAACAGTAGTGCGTTTCAATTGTCTTATAGTTTTACAATAATAAAGTCAATAGCACACTATTTCTTTCCTTCGTATTTGCGTGTTTTTTGCATATATTTCAAACTTGAATCTTCGTTACGCCCAGCATATTTAAATATGTTTTTTGGCATACTGTAATATCTTCTTTGGAACGGTTTCGTATAATATAATCAGCTGAAAATCATAACCTAATATTTTTCTTGTAAACGAATGTGTATACAAATTTGGCAAACCAAAAAGGAATCAGAGAAATCAATAAACTCGCGATATACAAGAATGGTGGAAAAAACAAATGCTATATGCAATTATATTTATTACGTCATCAAACAAGAGATTATAATTATTTTTATTTTTAAAAGTAACCTAGAATATTTTTGTTTATGGTTCAAGTTGATTTAAGTAAACAGGGGAAAGAGCGGGCCATAAAGCCCCAATAGAGAAAGAGTTTAAGGAGGACTGGCCGTATTATGATATAATTCATAAATATGCTAGCCAAAAAGATAATTTCAATCCCCCTACGTGATTTCAAACAGTAATGGAGAATATGTGAAAACGGCAAAACAGTTGACGATTTATTTTCTGAGAGTCTACCGGTAGCAGCACTCGCCACCCTAAGGCCTTCGATTTCTAACACCATCTTCTTTTAGGTTAGCTATTAAGACCAGAATGAGTCCATATGATAAATGCATGGAAAACCTGGCGAGACGTGACAAACGACTAGAAAAAAATAAATAAATAGGAGTATTTGGACAGATGGTGAAAACTGATTATCCCAATATTAATATGAGTGATTTGCTCATTTCGTCGGGTTCAGACGATTCTGATAAAGCATTGCGCGAATAATTAAACTCAGTTAATAATGTGATGTAACTTAATTTTTTTTTTATTGAATTCATTTAAATTTGTTAGTTATAAAAATGAAATATGTGTTGTTTCTTTATTAAGCTAACTGTTCCAAAAGGCTATTTCGAAAATTCAGTTCTTCTGTGGAATCTGTAACATCTGCGTTGTTGTTTTCGTCAAACAACATATCAATCTGTTTCAATATACCATTACCTTTTAAACTCTAGCGATCTATTAAAAATATTTCTCCTTATTTCTCTTGAGCAGCTCAAATGTAGATTCGACTATATTTTATAATTTTTTCTGTAATCTAGTGGCATTCTTATACCGTGTTATGACTGGAGGTACCCCTGTAAATGAACAACAACAAGCACGGAGGGTTGCGAGTCGTCACGGAGGAAAGAGTAGAGATAATATCGATGTGCGATAAAGTTATCTATGTTAGGTTAGGTAAGGTTGAGTGGCTGCTACAGCACACTTAGACCGGCGACGGTCCGTTGTGATACCACAGGATCTTACTTTCCTATTACCCTTATGACACCAGTTTGAGCTACTTATGCAGCGTGATAAGTCTCGCACCTTACAGTTCTCGAGATCAGAGAGGCAGTCCATTAAGAATTTACCCAAATATTCATCTCTTTTGTGTGCCTAAGCCGTGCATGAGCATAGGAGGTGTTCTCTTCCTCCTCCTCGTCCATACAGCTTCTGCAAAAGTCATTAGCTTCCACGCTCCTCCAAGATTCCCTTGAGGCTCAGGAAGTTTGGAACCTTTTCTCCAAGCACAAAATTGGTGTAACGTAGTATCTATGTTAGAATTAACGATAACCCTGGAGATACCAAGCTAGGAATATAGCAGCTAACCAAAATAGGAAAATATGGTCTATTATGTTGAAGAACCCTGGTATAACTCTCCTGCCCGTGAAAGTAATGAACGTGAGTCCAATAGTAAGCGTCACTAAAGAAGCGGATGTGATTGGTAAAGCTGAGAAGGTCAACTTCATCACAAATTCCGTACCAGAAGAACAGCGTAACAAGGAAGTACACCCAGCAAGGAAGCGAATCCATTCGTTCATTATGTGATCATCTCGCGAGGGCAGAGGCAAAAGCGGCAATAAAAGTGCTGGAAGGATCGGCCAACGTCTTTGCCATGAAGGATGATGGAGACACTAATATAGTTCAACATCGGATCGACACCGGAAATGTGACTTAAATGAGACAAGCGCCAAGATGAACGCTAGCTAAGCAAGAAGAGGTCGAAGAAAATGGAGCGCGACGGAATAATCGAAACATCTAGCAGCCCATCGTGCTCGTCAGTGGTGATTGTTCAAAAAAGGACGGTTCGATGAGCCGCAAGCTGAACGATTTAACTAAAAAAGATAGGTAACCATTGCGACGTATCGATAACACTTTGGACACGTTATCAGGAGCCAACATCTTTAGCCCGCTAGATCTAAAAAGTGGGTATTGGCAACCCACTTTCAAGTCCACTTCAACATGGCCTACAAGGCCTACAAACGTAGTCTGAACCCGTACAAATGTAGTCTGTTCAAGAACGAAGTCAACTATCTGGACCACACTGTGTCGAGTCAAATAGTACTAAAAATTAAAATTGGTCGGATTCCTCCAGCACTCAATGTCCTCGGTGCAATACTCGGACAAACACATAGACTTACACATTAAAAACACCCAACTGAGATTTTTGGGCACCACCGGGAATCGAACCCGAGGTCCCCGAATAACAAAGCAAGGTCGCTACTTACTGTGTCAACGAGGGCGGCATAGTAAGTAGCGTCCTTGGTACTAACTGATTCAAAGAAACTAGCGGCAGTAGAAGAATGGGGCTCTGCAAGAAATATACACGAGCTAAGAAGTTTTCTAGGATTATGTTTTAGGTGATCTTTTCGTCTTGGATACCGACGCAATTAATTCGGGGGTAGTACCAGTGCTATCACAAAAGCAAGATGATACTGAACTGTGGTTCAGTAAAATTTGCAAATTTTAAAACGGCAATAAGTATTTCATAAACAACGAATTTTTTAATTTGTTTATTCCATTATGTTCCTACATATTTGTTATTAATGAAAAATCATCTAAACTATTTATTAATTAATTGCCGGCTGAAAGTGGAACTTTGGAGTGGACGGCCAACTTTAAGACACGCACAGATGAATTTGGAACCAAATTCGTACTTTTTATCCATTTTTTTTTTAAATCTTCCATATTCTTTGCTGCCTTGTGGGTCTTCCTCAATTTAATTTTCATTATTGCCCAATATCGTTTGATTGGACGAAGTTCAGGACAGTTGGGCGGATTGACAAATTTGGGAACAACACACACGTTGTTAGGTTCGTACAACAAACAAAGTACTAACTTGGTGCCCACGTAAAAAAGGCAGGAGTCGCTTTAATGTAATTTTCCGAAGATATTGTCCCTTGCGTGATGTACGGAGCACTTCTAGAGCCATATTGGCAAATAGCCTGTCAAACCAAGTATTTTTTCGGAAACTTTTCATGTTGGATAATTCACTCAGAGTATCCTTTACAGAATAATATTGGTTACCTGGCAGAGATTAGATATCAGCTTTAACGTAGGTTTCGTCGTCGATTACCAAACAATCATCTTTTTTGTCCACCAAAAGTTTGTACAGCATTCGGCTTCGTCGGATTGCCGTAGCTTGTTGTTTATCTTCACGCCGTGGTATTTTGAATTTACTGAACGATCGAAAATCACACCCCTTTTTAATTCGAAGAATTCGCACATGATTTGTGTTATTTTTTTTCGCTAATTCCCTCAGAGATAGGTTTGGATTGTTTTTCAGAGCGCCCACCACTTTAGTTTCCAATTTTTTATCAATATGGCTCGATATGCCTGTTCCAAATTTTCTATTGACCTCTTTTCACTGAGTCTCCATAAACCAAATTATAGTCCTTCTAACGGTAGAATATGTAGAATTAGCTTTTTTTGCGATGAATTTGTATGTGAGACTTTGATTTTCCAAATAAAATTGCACAATTTGTTTGCGAACTATCTCTTGATTTGATGACATTTTGCTAACGACTGATTTAAAACAAATAAATATTACACAGCCTGCTTTGTAACTTGACGGCAAATTACAATTCATGTTGTTTTTTTTTATTTGATTTGGTGCGTTTGTCAAAAAAAACCGACATTGTGTGCAAATTTTACCGTACCACGTCTTACTACTATTCAGACTAGAAAAAAACTATTCCTACTAGAAAAAAACTATTGAGTAACCCGGAGATAATTGTTGGCGGTGGTCAATAAAATAACAACCCAGATGGAATGTCCAGGAGGCATTGTTATGTGATACTACTAAAAATCTACAAATTTAATTTTTGTCGAAGATTGTTTGTTGTTGTAGTTGGACTTTATTATTGTTATGTTGCTTGTGCAGCTCATTGTTTGACACTGTTAATTGAACTAAGACCGCTACATTACCACCTTCAAAGTAAGCCTCTCACACGAAATAATATTAAAATGACGAAAAGGGTAAAAAAGTAATCTAAACTGTACTTTTGTCTCTCCTTGGTTTTAGACAGATTGAGCGATAAAATAACATAAGCAGGCTTCAAGCGGTCAATTGAAACGGATTATTGTCTTACTCCTTCGTAAGGTGAAGTTCGGTAAGGTAAGTGTTTTGTCAACACGAACAAATACAAACTCTACTAATGCCTAGTAGAATTATGAGGAGCCTGGAGGTGCAACTCTTGGAATTAACGCGAGCTCTTAGAAGTGAAGTTTTAAATATCTTATTGAAGCGCTCTACCATTCCATTAGCTTGGGTGTGGTAGGCAGTCACCAATTAGCACGTTCCGCGCTGAAGCGTTTTTTTTCTGTACAGGGAAAAACACACATAGTAAAATTATAATGACACATGTATGTGACATGAGTCTCTGGGATGATGTTATGCCACTTATATGTGACGTGAAGTTTTGGAATACTAGCTTTGGAATAAAGGGGACATGAGTTTTCGATTGGCATAATATTAAGTGACACATATCTGTGACGTGAGTTTTTGGGAAGCTTATTTGTCACAAATATTTGACATTCTTTTCACAAATATTACTCATATTATACGAGTTGTAGGATTGTTAACGTCACCAAAATAAAACACTATAATAAAGCACTTATAAAACACTATACGAGACACAAAAAATCACAACAAAAATTAACAACTGAACACTTCTTTATTTGGCTAAATTCCTAGTTATAATAACACGAAACCAAAAAAAAAATGTTATTATTTTTTTTCTAAAAAAAATTCGGGGAATAACACAAAAATTTGTAAAGTCTGCGTAAATGGTTTACAGGGAAACTATACGACACAAATACGTGCCATACTGCTAAAAACTACATAATACCACACAAAATCGTAAAAGAAACTACAGAAAAAATATACCTAAACAAATATGTACTTCATAGTGTGTGTCATGTGTGTCACATATGTGTGACATGAGTCTCTAAGGGTACCTGCAAGTCACATATATGTGACGTTAAGCGCGAAAAGTAGGTGTAGTACAAAAATGTCAAATATATAATTATAATTTCATTCAATAGAATGATAATAAAAACAATTTATTTTAATTTAATTTCCTTTATATTTTTATAATTAATTTATTTTACATGTTTTCGTTTTAAAATATAATATCGAACTAACTTATTAACTTATAATTATTTCTTAACTATTATAGATAAAATGTGTCGATCGTTATTCTTGCAGAATTGCATTTCCCATGATCTTTGTATTTCCAATATACATGTTCAATCGTGTTTTTGATGAATTGCATGTCTGGTGGTTTAGTTTTTCATTCTGTGTTGATAACAAAATATTGTGATCAACTTACACGTTTTGTGTGGGAATGTTATTTGTGGATTCATTATGTGGGATTATAACTATATATATAACGAGTGGCCCCAGACCGAAACCACGCGAAACTAATATGTGTCACATACTGCTAAAAATATTAAAATATCAAAAATATTCAAAAGAGGTACTACCGCAAAGTTATGCCTATAGTATTTTGTGGCACAAATGTGTGACATGGGTTTCTGGGGGTAATTGCATGTCACATTTATGTGACGTTGAGCGCGGAACGTGTTAAAGTGTTTAATTAATTTTTTTATTTCGTGGTAATAAAACACCACTTAGTTTTTATTTAAATTTTATTTTATTTTTAATAAATATAAAAATTAAATATTTAGTACACAATTTATAATCCGTACTGTTTTGTTATACTACTAAACTTAAACATTTAATTAACTAAATTAATTTTTTCTGAAATAATAGATCAATTCACATAATTTACGTTTATTGAGTCAAGTTTTATTTTCTGAATACCATTTTAGCACTGATCGAAAATTTTACAGTTATAGCGAATCAACACTCTAATATTCTCTTTCATCCATTTTTAATTAAATATATTTTTATTTAGTTCTAATTATTTGTAATCAACATTTAGGATAAACTTAATTTTATATTCGTGTTTGCATTTATTACGGTGTAAATTTTAAATTGTCCTAAATGTTGATTACAAATACTACATACATATCGCAAACGTGTAGTAATGTGAGACGTCAACTTTCATATCAGTAAAGTAAAATCTGTACGGCACTGTACAACATGAACCAGTTAATTTAATTTTAAATCACTTTTACGTTATAAAATATTACTCAACTGGTCAATGGGAGTGCTGATTTAAAATACTACCATTAACAAGTTTCAGGTTTTCTGTCATCAGTTATTTCCAAAATCAAATAAGTACGTAAGTAAAAAAATAGTAGAGTAGTACATAATATACAAAGTAATGCCATTACTTAAAAAAGTTTTTCATCGTAAATTTTCAAAAGCAAACGAAATGTAGAAAAAGGAAATTAAATGAAAAATATCGTTACATTTTTTAAAAAAAATTACATTTTTGCTTTATTTAAAAAAATTGTTCATCTTAATAATTTATAAAATAAATATAGAAATGTTTTTTTTTTGTATTTTGTGTTAAACTACTTCGCAAATATAATGTTGCAATGGTTTTTTTTCTGCAGTGATGAAGAAATAACTGTAATAACCATATACCATAAAGTCCATTAATCCATAGATCATAAGTAAAATGACATTTTAATTGGAATTTATTATGTATGAATTTTTTATGTTTTTATATCTCTGTGCAAGTTTTTCATCATTTTCACTTTTCGTAAATTTTTTTTTTTTACGTTAAGTGGAATGAAATGGTAAAGTTTTGTTATGCTGCTGGGTCTCTTGTTTTCTGTGTTGTGTATTATCATAATTTTACCAATTTTTTAAAAGTTGTACTTGGTTGTTATTTTTATTTATACTTTTGAGAGTAGAATACATTTTGGAGAATTTATTAGCTACTTTAGATCACAAAACTGTTTAATTTGGAACTTACATAAAGCCGGCATCACACACGTATGTATTTTATTAAACATAATTTAAATTGATTTAATTGATTTTTTCAAATACAACTCTGGTACTTAGTAATTCAAAATAAATTTTTTATTGTTATAAATAGTTAGTTTAATAAATTAGTATTGTAGTACAATTCATATGTATAAAATTTAATAAAATATTTCAATTTAATAAAAATGTTAAATAGGAAAAAATCAAAAGTGCAGATTTGCTAACAGTCATTAGTAACATAGAGTTGTATTTTTGTTTATGAAAGCATTTGTTCCATACAAATCCATGAATCAATTTTATTTCTTATTATGTGCGCCAAATTTGGATGGAAGGAGGGAGGTGTTTGTGGAAATTTAAAGTGATTAGTGAGGAACGACTAGAAATGGGATTGATAAACATTGCTGAAGATCAATTTATGTTATTAAGTTTTCTTCACATCCATTACAAATATCTGCTTAGTTAGGGGCTTATAAATCTCTCTGTGTATTTTGTGATTGATACTGGGTTTCCACTTTTTGCAATTACGCTGATGAGAATAGAATTTATTATTTAGAAAATAATCATGATATTCTGTTATATTAATATTCTTACATAATTAATAATCATCAACTATTTTTCAACCAGATGAGTACTTTTAACCCAGATGTTTTGAACCAATTTTAACCAAATTATTGTTTCCTTAATTTTCTCAATTCGTATTTGGTCTGTGACCTCTACTCTACACGGCCGAAGGTGGTTTACGTTTACAATATTGTTTATTGGCGGTGAGAGAAGTGATACTGTATGGGTTGGGTTAAAATCAATTTATTTATTATTAGCTTTGTCGATGTCCACTTACCCGTATGGGGCTGCCTGGGACGAAAAAAAAAATTTTTTCTTTGAAGTTCGCCAATTACTTTCAAAAATTTGTAACGGAAGAGGAAACATACGTTCGAATTTCCGTTAGCAGAATTTATATATACAGGGGCTTCTGGGCGATGTTTGGTAGCTGGCTAAAGCTCATGGGAGGTCGTGGGGTTTCCAGAAGCGTGTGTAAATCTGGAATACACCGCGTATCGAAAAAAAAAAAACAAAGCAACAGATCACCTCTAGCTGAATCCGCAAACTTACCTCAAATTCATCACGTGATCTTGTTTTAATTCATCTTTAAATGGACCATAAATAAAACATTTATATAAGAATTATTATGCAATGAACAATTCACAAACATTATATTTCAATCAAAAAAAAATTTAAATATAAAAACAAGACTAGTCAAAATATTAATTACAAAATTAAATATAAAATTTAGAAAACATTTATATATATACTCTATATATATATACACTAGTATATCCTCAAAAGGCTAATAAAAAAAAACATTAATCTATAAGGCTAATTAATTCTACATAAATATAATATAAATAGTAATGGTTCGAGACTTTTCTATCTTAATTATAATTACTTATTTGATTTAGTAGTGTTTTTTTTAATTATTACTAATTAAATTAAAAAATGAAATATATGAATTATAAATAAACAAAAAAAATATTTTTAATAAATAATACAAAATATATATAACTCATCTCAAAATATAGTAACTACGTCCTTCGGTGACATTTTGTTTGTTTAACCGGTTGGTTGTAAAAAATAACAATATGTATAAGTTTGTATAAATAGTATTAAATACTAAATAGATATATTTTAGTAAATTTTCATGTACATCATGAAAATGTATCACAACGAATTAATTTTTATTTTATTTTATTTTATTTACAATTTTTGTTTTTTTTTGTTTCTGTTTCTTCACAATTTTATTTAACACATAATATATTAATTAAGATTTGAATTTATTTTATTTTTAATACACTTAGCAGTGATGATATCAGCCAAAATTAAATTGTACTGAATTTTAAATGTAAGTAAACCATTTAAATAATAAAATATCTTTATTCAGTCAAAAAATATTAAAAAATAATCTCATTTCAAATCAGTTTAAATATAGGTACAGTGTAATTATTCTAACAGTTCTACTTCATGTTTTTTTTTATTTGACAAATTTGTTTTTATCAAATTACTTGATATTTTATAACTATGTTAACAATCAAATTTTATTAAATCTTTTGATTGAATTAATGACGAACATATATTGACTTGTAGTCGATTACGGCATTTCGTTTTAATTAAATTCTGTATTGAGAAAATTCAACATTAGCCGAAGAATGAGAAATCGACAAAATACCTTGTGCGATACGGTAAATATTACCGAACATTGGCTCATTGAGTTGATTTTTTACCAAGCCAACATTTGCCCAAAATTCCTCAATGGGCAAATTTTTAAAATTTTGTATTTCATTGTAATCGGCTAGAGCTCGATACTCAATATTTATTTCTTCTGCCCGTTTTAGTTCAGTATCGTTAAAAAATTTTAAAATTACAGGTAATATATTGGTAATTTTCCCAGATGTAACATTCTCTGGAGAAAATGAGGTAATAAATTTAATAATTGTTAAAATCGATTCGATTTCTAAGATCTTCGCAGAAGCTAATATAAAATTATTTTACATTTGTTTTAAATTCAAAAATAATTTCTTTAGCCAAATTTTCTTTAGTGTAATAAAGCTAAGCCTGTGTGCCGCAATAAATATCCTCCAGTGGAATATGATTTTCGTTTAAATTCAAATTCAAAATTGAAATAATTAAGGCATCTTTTCTTATAAAATTTCTGCAGAATTGTTTGAACAAAAATTCCAAGCGAGGCATAAAAATATGAATTTTTGCTTCTTGGGATTGCATTTATCTATTAATTTTGTTGATGATCTCCAAAACGTAGGAAATTGTGAAATAAATTGAATATTTTCATTCCCATATCCAGATTCAAATTCGCCCAACTCAAAATAATATTGAAGTGGTTCCCATTGCTCAATAACTCGATCAATTGCAGCCTGAAAATTATAAATAATTAATCTTAAATATAATATTAGATGGGTCTCGGTGCCAAAATACTGTTGGAATTTTACAAAATTATGTTTCCTTGTTGGTGAATGGCAAAAATGATGATTAATCTCCCTTAATAATATGTCAATATCTTTAGGTAATCGAGATGCTGCACACATTGAAATTAAGTTGATGTTGTGGCAAATACAGCCGTTCACAACTAATTTTGGAATCAATGATTCTAGTTTTGCTTGGACACCATTGTGTTTACCCATCATAACGTTGCAGTTATCGGCAGAAAAACCTATTAAATTATTCAAAGGTACATTATTTACCTCTAAAACTTGCATCAGTGTTGTAAACATTCCTGACGCTGTTGAATCTACCAATGGCGCCAATTTTAAAAACATGTCGCTGCATTTTTTATCATAAATTCTTATAATAATTGCCAAATTTTTCGATTATGTGGTATCCGTACTTTCATCTATAACCAATGAAAAATATTGACGATTTGTTACTTCACAAATTTGTCTTGTATTTTCTGGTCCAGTTAAGTCTGTCCCTTAATTCTATTTATACACATTGTTTTTATAATTTTCGAATCGGTTACGGAATTTTTTAATAACAAATTTAGATGATTCAAAATTGAAAAGGGAAGATTATGTTCAGCTACAAAAAAAACTCAGCTGTATTTCGAGTTTTCTAGCTTCATCACTAACAACTTGAACCGATTTTTCAAGCAAACTATCAATTTTTATTTTTTGCCTAACAGTGTTGACGGATTTCTTCTGCATATCGCTTAATGCATGCCTTTCAATATGTGTTGTCCCACCGCCAAATGGCGTATTGTACAAACTACACTTTTTACCTTGCTTAACCATAGGATCTACGATGCGCCACTCATAACTGTATTTCCATTTGTTATTAAATACAGTCTGATATATTTTTCTTTTTTTCACTGCCGTTTCAATATTTGAATTTGAAATACACAAAACATCACTAGGATCTCTCGCACTACGGAAAATGTTTAAAAAAACCAAATTAAATTAAAATATATGCTCAATCATCAAAATTGGCTAAGATAAATAAAAAAATACTTACTCGTTTACCTCAATACCTTTATTTGGTATGCCGGCTATTTATTGTTTTTTTTTTTTTTGCAAGATTAGTTATTCAAAACCAGAGTATTCCCAATATTTAAAAATACTGGGAAAATATTTTTTAATTTTGTTATTGTATTTTGATACGTTTTCTCCAATTTGCTTATAGGAACGTCGTCTGTCCATATGGACGGCGTTACAAATTGCAAATGTAACAGAGAGAGAGCTATAATTGAAAACGATTTCATCGATTTTATTAAAATAACAATAGTGTACATTGATGAACATTTCGATTTCTATGAATTTTTTACTCTGAAATTGCCAAGTTATCTTTAAATTCAGATTTTTTTAAATTTGCAGAGATAACAGATGTTATTGAAGAACTTAATTTAAAAGAAACGTTAACTAGTCTTGATATTGATAAATTGTTTGAAGAGGTATGCATAATCGAAAAAAACATACATGCATTAAGCCTTCAGGAATTATCAAGCCTCAATGAAAAATATTTGAGATTTTTTGAATATTTCTCTAATGTGCTTAATTCAACCCTGATAATCCTGGAAAATTTAGATTTTCCAAAATCATAAGTAAACAATTGAAAATTTATAAAAATTCAGCTTCTAGAGTGTTATGTGTGAAGACGGCTTGATTTGAAGTGGTACATATGATTTTGGAAAATCTAAATTTCCCAGGATTCCCACATGAAACTTGGACTAAAATAATTTTCTAATCATAGCTATTGGAAGAACACTTCAATTCAAGCCATCTCCAGACATAACACTCTATAGGCTGAATTTTTATATTTTCAATTATTTACATATGATTTTGGAAAATAAAATTTCCGAGGATTCCCACTTGGAGCTTTTCCTTATAGTATTATTATAAATTGTCTTACAATTGTATCAAAATCTAATTTACTTTATTATTTTTATCCAAGAATTAAATATATTCTGTATCGGCTGGGTACATCGGCTGGAAACTATTGACTGGACACCATCGGCTGAGAACTTTCGGCTATATCGGCTTACTTTAACAGTATCGTTTACTGTACAACAATTGCTTTGCTATGTTGATTTTTTTTTACAATTTCTGCTTGGTTCCTATCAACAGATATTTCAACTAATTCATATACATTATTTATTTTACAGAACTCTTTTCCCACGAATTTGTTTGTCAAATTGGCAAATAAGATTGAAAACTACAATACGATATACGAAAACGATGGATTCAAACCAAATACAATACCAAACAACGATGCTCAGTAGTGGAGATCTTAAAGTCAATGTCCCAGACGAGGAGAATTATAGAAAACTGACCCTTTCACTTAATGAAAAGGGAAATACATGGTACTCTTATGAGGACAAAAGATCCAGGCCAATTAAAGTTGTGGTAAAAAAACTGCACCCATCCTGCAAGCCAGAAGAAATAAAGGAAGAATTACTTTCTAAAAATTTGAAAATAAAACAGGTTACACAAATATTGAAGAGAAAGGATAAAACTCCGCTATCATTGTTCATGTTAACTTTTGATAAAGATGAAGACATACAAAATGTTTATCAAATAAGGTATATCCTCAACATGAAGGTTGAGATTGAAGCTTTACGAAAATCAAGATTGCCCCCAATGCAAAAAGTGCCAATCATTCGGGCACACTCAGAACTACTGCAATAGAGACCCAAGATGCGTTAAGTACGCAGCTAAGCATTCCTCCAAAGAATGTACAAAAACCAGAGAAACTTCGGCCAAGTGTGTAAATTGTGGAGAGTCACACCCCGCAAATTATAGAGGATGTATAGTTGCCAAAGAACTACAGAAGATGAGAAATAATAATAACAACAAAAAGAACGTACCAAAAGGCAAATTAAAGGAGCCAAGAAATCAAATAGAAAAGATAAGAAAACCTGCTTATCAAATAATTCAAGCTCCAGGTATCTCATATGCTGAAGTTGCTAAAGGGGGAGCAGAATTGAAAAACGATTTTAACCGTTATAGTGAAATGTTGCAAACAATTCTAAACCGAATGGATGAGCAAGAACAAAAGCAAGAAAAAGCTATTGGATCAATCATTTAAAGACTAACGAAACTAGAAAACAGCATCAGGACTGCTCCTGTCACTCACATTTTAGCATGAATAGCGACATTAGAATACTAGCATGTAATCCCAATGGGTTATTGCAACATCAGCAAGAATTACAACTATTATTGGACATTCAAAAAATTGATATCTGTCTCATATCCGAGACCCACTTTACAAAACAATCGTATATAAAATTTAGAGGTTATCAAGTATACCATACATACAATACACCCAGAAAATACAGCCAGAGGAGGAAGTCCGATAATAATAAAGAGTAATATACAACATTATGAAGAGAAAGAATATGAAACAACAGAAATACAAGCAACTACCGTCAGCATTAAAACAAAAATCAGTCATTAGACGTAACGGCAATTTATTGCCCACCGCAATATAATCTTAAAAAATTACACTACTTACACTTCCTGGAAAGCTTAGGCGATAAGTACATCATTGGCGGAGACTTTAATGCGAAACATACTCATTGGGGATCAAGAATAATCACTACTAGAGGTAAAGAACTTCCTGGAGCAATGACAGAAGTTTGATGTAATTGGCATTCTACTGCCAAACCAGTATGTCGGCCAACAGATAATAACAAAATACCTGATCTGCTAGATTTCTTTATAAATAGAAAACTTCCAGCAACTTATGTTTAAATCGAAGAGGGGTATGATTCGAGCTTCGATCACTCTTCAATACTACTTACTCTCAGTGAAAAAATAATCTCAACCGACTCTGACAAATAAATATACAGACTTGGAGGGATTCAAAGAAGAGCTGAATAGTAGAATAAAAATTAATGTACCGTTAAAAGCAGAAGAACAATTAGATGAAGAAATCGTAAAATTCATAAATGACGTACAACAGTCAGCATGGAATAATACGCCGGAGTTCAAAAGAAGAACAATAGGTACAAATTACCCAAAAGAAATCAGGGAACTTGTCGAAGAAAAAAGGAGAGCCAGGAAGAAATGGCAATACCCCAGGATGCCTGCAGACAAAAACAAACTGAATAACCTGACACAGCGACTCAGGAGGGAAATCCAGTACATTAAAAATGATACAATAAACTCATATCCCACCAATAAACTCACCCATAAGAACAAGCAATGGGAATTGGGCCAGAAGCAATGAAGAAAAGTCAAAAGCTTTCGCTGACCATCTAGAAAGGATTTTTCAGCCTAATGAGGTACAAGAGAGAGAAGAATTTCAAGAAGTAGAGGACACTATTGATCAAGAAACCGCTCTGACCACTCCTGCGGAATTGACTAATGAAAAAAAAAAAAATGTAAATCCTAACAAAGCGGCAGGCTATGACCTGATAACAGGAAAAATCTTAAAACAGCTATCGAAGAAGGGCATTAAAAACTTAACAACTCTAATCAATGCAGCTTTCAGGATGAAATATGTACCAAATGTATGGAAGTTCGCGGAGGTGATTATGATACCTAAGCCTGGAAAACAACCAAACAAAACAACATCCCATAGACCGATTTCGTTACTGCCTATTATGTCAAAACTATTTGAAAGACTTCTCTTCAAAAGATTGAAACCAATAATTGAAAGGCAGGAATTAATCCCCACACATCAATTTGGATTTCGAGATAGACACTCTACAATCGATCAAATTCATAGAATAACAGATATCATAGAAAGATTACTCGAAGAAAAGAAAATCTGCTCAGCAGTCTACCTTGACGTGGCCCAGGTGTTTGACAAAGTTTGGCACGAAGGTCTTCTGCACAAACTCCAGAACATTCTACCTTCACAATTCTGCCAAATATTAAAATCCTACATTACAGAGCGACACTTTCGTGTTAAACAGGAACAATGATACTCAGAAATTAAAAAGATCAAAGCTGGAGTACCACAAGGAAGTGTCTTAGGACTCATTCTATATTTATTATTCACAAGTGATATTCTATTATCTCAGAATACCACAATTGGCATATTTGCAGACGACACTGCTATTTTGGTAGTAGATGATACCATAGAAGGAGCTACCAATAAGCTTCAAAGTGCGATGAACAAAATTTATCGATGGACGCAGCAACGGCGTGTCAGGTTAAATGAAACAAAATCCATACGTGTTGACTACACCAACAAAAAATAAATCATTTGCCTGTGGTATTAAATAATGCCCCATTACCACATGCTAACTCAGCAAAATATTTAGGAATGAATCTAGAATGATAGATGGAAGGTCCATGTCAAGAAAAAAAGTGAAGAACTCAGACTCAAATATAGAAAGATATATTGGCTGATGGGAAGGAACTCCCTTAGCACACTGTTTTGGAATCTTTGAACGATATCCATGTTGCTTGGTTTAGTACAACCCCACAGCTGAATTCCATACATCCAAATGGGCTTTAATATTTGCTGATATAGCATCAATTTATTGTTTATTGATAAACGTTGAGGCCAACCAACTACTCAACCACAAGGAAGCAGTGAGAAGACTGAAAAGAGTAAAACCTTTTGAGTTAGCACTATAATAAGCGTAAGGCAGTAACACCAGTAAATAGAACATAAGGAAAACCAATGGGGATACCTTAATTAAACACAATTTAGCAATTTAGGTCAAAAAAAAAATTTTGTTAGTCTATAGACTAGGTACATTGTAAAATTTTATGTGAATAAATAAGATTGTCAAAAAAAAAAAAAAAAATTGGCAAATATGTTTTATAGATTAACCGAGCACAACATTAGTTTTACTTAATGTATATTAATAAAACTATTTTTATTTCTTATTTTATTTTATTTTTATTTTTCTTCCTTTTTGTGATAATATTTTTTGTTTTTTATTTTTTGTTTTTTATATTTTAATTTTAATATCGATTTCGGATGTCTTCAGTTCTTCAGAAAATTAAAAAACAAAAAATATTATCACAAAAAGGAAGAAAAATAAAAATAAAATAAAATAAGAAATAAAAATAGTTTTATTAATATACATTAATTAAACAGTGATAAAAGTACACAAAAATAATAAAAAATGGATATCCATAACCCAAATTAGTTTTACGCATATATTCAGGATTGAATGGTTTCCTATTGCGAAAGTTCTTATTATCCTCATTTCAGTATTATCCACGTGCCGATATTTATTTTATTAAGAAACAATCTACATACCACACACGTTTTCAAGCTATCATTTTATCTGCATACTTATCCACTTGGATAACAGTTCCAAACAGTTGTAGTATATTAAGTATTATTTATTTGATTTATAATTGATTACAGTATTGTTCAGATGTGTATATGTATAATTATACAAATGTAGATTAAAAAATAAATGTTAGAAAAATTGTTAGAAAAACGGAAAATACATAAATTATTTGCACCTGTTTAATTTATATTCTGTTTCGATTCTGCAATAGGCAAACCTGCGATAGTCAAGGAATCTGGATTCGATTCCACCATATCTGCACTTTCTTTCTTATTTTCTTGATTGCCCTGTATTACTGGTGTTTGACATTTACTCCTACGAGAAATTCGTTCTCTATTTTTTCTAAACTTTCGTAAAATACTTCCTTTTTCATTGTCGAGTGGCACATCGATATTTGAACCTTCAATAGTACAAGCAATTTTATTAAATTTCCTTTGTCGCCCATTATATTTCATTCGTCGATTAATTCTTGATCGTCTCGGTATTTTAACATTGTTTAAATTGATATCACTATCAGATGAATTCACATTTAATTCGACAGTCGAAACTCCTTTAACAAATTTAGTACCTCCACATTTTATGTTGTGCCAGTTATTAGATCTTCGATAATTTAGTTCGGTGCCATTTCGTGGCTCTTGAACCGAGTTTATTTTGCCTTCATCAGGAGCTGCCCCACTTGTCAAATTTAAATTTTTACTTTCAGCACATCTCTAAAATAAAAATTAAAGTCTTATCTCTTCATATTTAATTTAAACAGATTCTAACTTACAATATTTTCATATTTTCTTTTAAACCACCGTCGGTGTCCTTCTGTTTGGCCTAACACAGCGATTACAAGAACTGCGAACACAACAAAGAGCTGTGTCAAATTCATTTGATTAAAAATAATTATTTGTTAATTACTGAGTTGGATTATGTGTATAACACTAAACTGATGCGGAATATAGAATTTCAACTTGGTTTTATACAGCAATTTTGGTAAGATTTTGCTTTGATATGTGGATTCCCTACAATGTGATAAGAAATGTATTTTTTTTTAAATACCGCATGTTGTTTTGATGATATTTGTTTGCTTATCACTGACGTTTATACGAAATTCAAATTGTTTTGTTACGCAACCGCTGTATGTTGATGTTTGAACCATTTATGTCGTATTTTGAGTCTGATAAGATTTGGGAATTACTTTTCTTGCTAAATCGTCGTTACTGTTTACTATAGTATTCTATAGACTGTTTGTCGCCTAAATATTGTGAAATTTTGAAATTATGTATAATGCGTAGATAAAACTAATTCAAAGAATTTATATTAGGGTTAAACGAAAATATTTGTGTTACAAAATTTGTCTTTATAAAATATTCTGCTTATAGGCGTCCCACGTACCAATTAACTGGAATTATGTAATTACCGAACTATCCATACTTATGTAGTATGTTCATAACATGCATTTAAACATTCCATAATTTCTAAGCTGTATGGCTAAGAATTATTAATAGGTTATTAATTTTAAATTATTTTGTACAGTTAAATTAAAGCTTTCTAAGTTGTATATGTAACGAATTAAATCAGTTATAATGTAGTCCAATAGTTATGTATGAAGAAGGTGAGTTTAACATTCTAGTATATAACTCAGGTAGACGACCGTTCAAGACAGGCAAAACACCAAATCCGCTAGCACGTATACCACACCACGTTGACCACTGTCAAGCCTCTGAGTTTGGTTAATGTCGCCACTACTCACATAAATAGAGAAATTTTTTTTAAAGAGTAGTTTATCTTGTCTAGCAAACATATGAACATTAGGATTTTTGAGAATAGTATTGGAAAAACATAAAATATTATTTTTATTGCATCGAAAACTGTTTTTTAAGATATTAGCATAGAGAATTACATACGAGTAGTAACTTTCATACATTAAAATGGTATATGAATCGAAAAGTCACTCGCTGTATAATAATTGTGTGGCTATTTTAACGAAAAGAGACCATAACAATTGTATAACTATCCTTATTTATAAAAAAATCATTATAAACTGAAAAATAATATCTTAGTAGGCCTACTTTTTTTGTATTTTACATAGCAAAATCTAAATAATAAAATTATGAATGAATCAAGCAATTCAATATTTTTAACGCAATAAAGTGCAGGTTTTTCCTCAATTCTAAATTAGTTTATTTAGACTAGACTATTATGGTGGTATTACAAACCGGGTTTGATAATTTTAATGTTTTGATTTTGTTATGTATAAATACATACAAACTAGGCCTACTGGGATCTGATTTTCGGTTTATATATAATTTTTTATAAATAAGGACAGTTATACAATTGTTATGGTCTCTTTTTCTTAAAATAGCCACACAATTATTTTACAGTGAGCTGTATATAAAGTTGATTGCCATTTTAGTATATGAAAGTTACTACTCTTATGTAATACTCTATGATATTAGACCAAAAAGATCACTTTCTCAATGACTTGCTGCGATTGCTTAAAGTTATAAAATTCGTTTTAGCCTCTTTTTTAAAACTTTTCAGCCAGTAGCGCGATTTTGCACAAAAAGCGAGAAGCGGGTTTTTTGTCTACATCTCGCCTTTTATTTTTTGTCAACAGTTTATTTGTGATTTTGTGTGCGAGAAAATTGTAAAACTTTTTATTATCTGTCAAAATTACAAGTGAAGTGCATTATTTTTCAAAATAATATAAAAAATGGATAATTTACCAATAGCCACGCTCTATGATCGCAGAAATCATATGCGAATTATTCGGGCACAATTGAAGGATCAATTAAATCCCTTTGATATCGATGAAGGAAGGCAAGTCAATTCCTTATAATTATAAATAATAAAAAAATTAGTTTTTAAAATATTATTATTAAATTTTTTTGATGAGTGCGAAAGATGGCGCCTTATATTTGAGAGAAGAGTCATGCGTGTTATTTACGGCCCAAAATAGATGGCACATACCGAGCACTGTACAATATCGAGATCAGAAATTTGATGAAAACCCCCGATATTGTGCTAGAAATAAGATCTCAATGAGTACGCTGACTCGGTCACGTTTTGCGTGCTGATCCGGAACGAATTATGAAGCGATCTCTGAAAGGAGGGCCACCATATGGTAGGCGCAGAGGTCGTTGCAGGCGATGGCTCCACGGTATAGAGAATATCTTGGCTTCTTTTGGTTGTCTGGGACAGTATGAAGACCAAGCCCAGGATCGAAACCGTTGGAGCCAGATTGTTGACGCACTAAGGGGCCAGTAATGGCCTTAAACACTGTATTATTATTAATTTTTTTTTATCCAAAAATAGGTTTCGGGAACTTTATCGACTTCCGAAACATTTGGTAATTAATTTAATCAATACATTGGAAGTATTTTTTAATTGGACGACACCAGCCATAAGCACATTCAAGTTCTGACTTCTTTTAATTTTTATGCTTCCGGCGGGTATTAGTAGCCGGTAGGAATGGACTTCATTTCGAATATGTCGCAAACCTAAGTGTCAAACTGTATTAGGGAAGTGTCTCGGTCCTCTCAACTAACTTTCTCAACCAATACGTTCCTAATAAGTGGGGAAGATGTTTCTTTAGTTAAAGAAAGATAAGATTGGTTGAAAAATGTAAACTATATAGAATGTATTTTATGATTTACATAGTTGCTAGATTTTTTAAATCAACGGATATGCCAGGAATTGTTGGTTTGATTGATCGAACCTAGGTAAAAATATATGCTCTCAAAAATCCATTGAGAAATGAATCGGAAAGGATTCCATTCGGTGAATGTGCAAATAGTAAGTAAATTTCTTATTTATATGTGATAATAAAATTGGTGTTTGCAGCAATGTTAATATTGATAAACTAAAATGATAACTAAAGCTAAAAATAACTAATGTAAATGGCAGGTACCCGGGATCATCGCACGATAGTTTCATTTTTAATGACAGCCATTTGTTACACCATTTGCGACAAAATTATACTGCGAGCGATGACAAATTTGCATGGTTGCTTAGTAATTTATAATCATTAAATGATATATTTTCATTTTCATCGTTTTAAGTGATTCGGGATACGACTGTAGGGTTATTACTCCGTTCCCGCAGTCAAATGACATGACACAAATAAATTTTACTAAAAATCACGCAAGTGTAGTGTGGAACGCTATATTGGGCTATTAAATGTCCGATTTAGGTATTTTAAAATTTCAATACTATTTTTAATGCATAAAAATAAACTTAGCTATTGAGTTGCGGTACCATCCAATAATTGTAGGGCATATTATTAACGCTTGCTGCATTTTACACATTCAAATGGTATCGATACGACCAACCGAGGCTGAAAAAGAGGGAATTCCCCAAATCATAAACAGAGAGCACCAAAATCAAATTGATTGTAGCACTGAAGATGTGCAGGATGAAACAACTCGGCAAAAAGGTGCCCGTAGCCGAAACTGGTTAATGAGTAGAATTTGCCAAAATTAAAAAAAACAATTTATTAATTTAACTAAAAATAAAATAAATAGTTCATAACATTAAAAATAATAACTAAATTATTTGCGATTTATCCCATTATATTTAATAAATAACTTAATTAATATTACTCGTATCACAATAATTATCACAATTGTCGGCTGAACGTTTGCGTCCGCACAATCTAAAAAAATTATATAAGATCCCGTAACACTATCACTTAATACTAATATCACAGTTTTTGTTTGTCGTCACTTAATGTCTGTAACCGCACAATATCGAAGAAAATATTTACGAGATCTTCTCCTCTTGCCAACACCAATCATCGAAACATGTACTCAGCTAGATTCATCGAAATATCCCTCTACCTATTGTAATGGGGTAGTATCGTCTTTACGTGTCTCCACGTGCTCTCTATTGTATTGGTATGGGCATCACTTGCTTCATTTACCAAGGGTATACTATGATTAACTGTCAAATGAGTAATTCCTTCGTTTCCCAGATGGTCGTAAGCCTTCCAACAATCCGATATAATAAATGGTACCGGGTAAAATGTTCTTATTGATAATCTCCGTCTCTATTTCTGTTTGGAACTTTTTGGAGAAAATATCTCCCGGTCTCTCGTACCACTCAACCAAACACCCACTGCCCCTCTACATGATGTCCTCTGTGATATTTCCGTTTGTCAAACTAGCTTTCGTCGATCTCTAGGATTTTTCCAGGCCCTCCTATCGGTAGAGATTAGGTCATCATTAACAACACCATGACTTCCCTGATGTAACTGTGCCAATCCGCGGCAGCAGTCGATGATGTATTATGTTCTTGCATAAGTACGGTGGAGCCGACTTTATGCAGTATATCATATGTAATTAACATTATCAATTCCATGCACAATTTGGATTTCGTGAACCACGAACTATGGCGGATGCTTATTCGGGTACAACATCGAACGCCATTTATTGCTTTTCCACATATAATTATGGAATTGTAATAATTTTTTTTTGGATAAATAAGTTACCGTACAAAAATGCAAATAAAGTATTTTTGGCGTATTACACGTACAACACATTCTCATAAAACGACTCGAAAAAAAACGAGAACAACTGGATATTCTCTGTGCAAAATCGCTTTTTCTCGTTTGTAGGTAAAACTCACTCAAAAAAGACGACTCGTTGTGTGCAAAATCGCACTAAGTACCTTTATAAACCTTTTCGTTCTACTTTTTAAAAAAATGAAAAGCAAATACATACATAAGTATATATTCAATTATGCATATATTCGCAATAAATATATAAAGTGAAGTCAAATATGTATAAAAATAAAAGTGATACATCAGTTGTAAAATTTCGCATCACTTGCTCAAGTGAAAAACCTGTTGAGACGTACACACTTTTGTGATAAAGAAATTTCTTTATTAAGATCGAGTTTAGTGTTAATAATTTATTATTTGGTTGTAGTCGATGCAGTAATCAATTACGCTATTAAAAAATGTAATTTCATAAACATTTATATTATTGATATGAATGCACAAGCACAAGCTGCAGCTTGTCTCGCCCTTTTTCTTATACAAAAACGTAAAAATAGACAAAAGAAAGATTATGGACGGATCTGGGTAAAGGAATAGATTCAAAAACGAAAAAATTACGGGGTGGTTGATAACCTCTTAAAGGAATTTCAGGAATGTGATAAAAACAGTTATAAAATGTTTATAAGAATGAGTGCTGAAGACTTTGATGAAATATTATATAGAATAGCGCCGTTAATATCAAAAAAAGATACAGTGATGCGTTCTGCCATCACTGCAAAAGAATGTCTTGTTGTGACATTGCGGTACTTAGCTACAGGTAATATATACTCATTATCTTTTATACTATACTTTATATTATAATATTAAAATATGTGTTATTTTCTCTTTGCCCCTCGGGGATAAGTATTTGTATTGTCACTACTTATTTTTAAAAAAGCGCTACATATTGTAAACGGAAAATTTTAACGTGGTCGAAATTGTCATTGTGAAAGTTTGAGACCGAAAGAACAAAATTAAGAATTACTAATTCTGCAAAACCGAACTGTGTACCTCTACGTGGTTGAGGGGAGGCAACGAAGTGTTGGTCCCATCTAAAGGGTGTAATAAAAATCCACTATACGGCTAAACGCAGACGCAGATTAGAAGTGTTCCTATTTATATAGGTACTCACGTAGTTGGGACGGTGGGATGTCAAATAAATCCAGTGAAGTATCGACGCCGGGAATGGCGCGGCAAAAGAGATTGCGTACTGATAGTACGGACGACTCACCTAGTCAGGTAGAGAACAATGCTGACATCATGGAGAGGTTGTCAGCAGCAGTCAAAACACTGGAGATGGAGATTAAATCCATCTCTAAGGTCACTGTGGCTGAA
Source organism: Tipula unca (assembly GCA_951394425.1). Taxonomy (NCBI): domain Eukaryota; kingdom Metazoa; phylum Arthropoda; class Insecta; order Diptera; family Tipulidae; genus Tipula; species Tipula unca. Next base: position 120,292,932 of record OX596380.1, read on the forward strand.
AGAACTAAGCTGCAAGATTGTCTTAGTGATATAAGAGACGCAAGCTACAATATGTGTCTTGAAGTAGTAGGTCTTAAAAGCCGACTACTAGAAAGATGTGAGATAGTCAACGTGCTATCTGCACAAAAGAACGTGACTGCAGATAAGCAGTCGTATGCTCAGGCACTTAAAGCTTGTACATCTGATCCGGCATCTGCTATCAACGCAGGGTTAACCAAACAGAGATCGGTTAAGCCGAAGTGGTAACTATCTAGGGTTGTCACTGTCAAACCAAGTGTGGGAAAGGAATCCCTTTTTGCAAACAGTGAAGAGGTTAAGAGCAAACTACGTGAGCTGATTAAGCCCGTAGTTTCAAAAATTGCTGTCAAAAAGGTTAGCAATATCCGTGATAAGGGTATTCTAATCGAGACAGCAAGTAATGAAGGACTTGATTTCTTCATTAAGAATAAGGAATTGTCAGAGGCGGGTCTGGTGGCTTCGGTACCAGAGAAAAAGCTGCCCAGAATAATAATATACGACGTAGAAAGAAGTGCTTCAATCGAGGAAATTAAGGAGTCGATTGTAAACAAAATGAAATAGGCGTAGAGGTTATAGATGTGAAACGTAGTTTCAAAACCGGGCCAAAAGAAGGAAACTTCGTAAATTGGGTGATCGAGGTTTCTCCAGCCACTAGGAACTCTTTGTTAAAGAAGCGCAGACTATTTATAGGGTGGTCTGCATGCAGAGTGGCGGACTTTGTTAGGGTCACAAGGTGCTATAAATGCCATCTCTTCGGACATATCGCAAGATATTGTAAAGAAGATAGCCAAATATGCGGACACTGTAGTGAGTCTGGTCACGACCAGAAGGTCTGCTCAAAATTGACGGAGAGAGCAAAGTGTTTTCCCTGTAAAAAGGCAAACAAAGCTTTTGACCACTCACTGCGCAGTAAAGGGTGCACAGCATATAAACTGGCCTTGGACCTAACAATGAGAAAAACCGCATATGAGAAGTAATAAGACCGATACTTCCAATCTTAGGATTGTCCAAATAAACATGCAGAATGCAAAAATTGTCGGACACGAAATCAGGCAATGCATTCAGCATGAAAATATAGACATCCTCTGTATGCAGGAACCACATGCGACAAAGGGTAAAATAGTTGGTATGGCAACCTCCGCAAGGATCATTACCGGTGCTGACAATAATATCAAATCAGCTATAGGCATCTTTAACAATGATCTAGAAGTTCTCAAAATCTCACAGTTTTGTAACACACATTGTGTCTGTGTTGAAGTAAGATCGACGATAGGTAATTTTTATCTAGTTAGCATCTACTTCCAATATTCTGACGAACCAGTCATATATGTACAAATGCTAGAAAGAATTCTGGATGGTCTAAAGAACCATCCAGTAATTATAGCTGGTGACTTTAATGCCAGGTCCAAACTTTGGCATGACAGGGAAACCAACGATAGAGGCTCTATCGTTGAAGAGTTTCTGACAAAGAGCGGTCTCTACTTGCTAAACGAAGTAGGACAGCCAAGTACATATATGCACAATGGGGAATCGAATATTGACTTAACCTTAGTCACGGGGGGACTGTTGAGAAGAGTCTCTAACTGGTCAGTTAAAGAAAACTGGACTTCCAGTGATCACAGAGCCATTTCATTTAAATTGAACAAATCAGCCTTACATAATGAGGTAAGAGCTGCTGACAAAATTCCACGGTACTCTCTTAAACACGCAAATTGGGATAAATTCCATAGCACACTGGAGAAAATATGGCAAGATCAGAAAGCTAAACTTAGTATTTCATCTCAGGAAGATGTAAATAGAGTTGAGAACAACAACACGGCCTCACTCATAAGTGCCTGCAACAAGAGCATACCACGTAAACGTGCTGCCAAAGTGAAACTGTCCTGGTGGACGCCTGAACTCTCAAAGAAGAGAGTAACGGTTTACAAACTAAGGAAGTTTTACCAAAGAGAAACGAATCCGCAAATTCGTCTGAGCAAAAAGCTTAATTACGCCGCACACCGTAATGAATACATACGTGACATAAATGAAACAAGCCGTAAAAGCTTGGAGAAATTCATTACCGAACATGGTAACGCAGAACCATGGGGTTTCGTATACAAATATAGTGCTGGAAAACTTAAAACTCCAGAGGTACTTAGTACTCTAATTAGCAGTGGTGGCCAAACAACTACATGTTGAGAGGACACTACCAAACATCTGCTAAATGTTTTGCTACCCGATGACAGTGTGGAAAGTGACACAACTGATCAAAGGGTGATTCGTGCTGATAGTCTTATCACACCAACCGGTGGTGAGGAGGTTTCCTTCAGCAATGATGAAACCACCTCCGCCATCATGTCAATGAAAAGAGGTAAAGCACCCGGCCTTGACAATGTCGAGCATTACCGTCCTCATGAATGCTTGTCTGAATAAAGGAGTTTTTCCTAGAGCTTGGAAAAATGGTAAAGTCATAATTATAAGGAAGGGCGGCGATCGAGATCCGACCGACCCTAAAGCTTATAGACCGATCATGATGCTGCCAGTCTTAGGTAAATTACTTGAGAAATTGGTTACTGGCAGGCTGATGGACATCTTTCAGAGTAGCGGAAGATATAGTGAAAAGCAGTTCGGTTTCAGAAGAGGACGATCCACAGAGGACGCTATGGTTGAGATGGTCAACATAGTTAAAGGATCGAGCAACAAGTACGCCCTAGGTGTATTCCTAGACGTATCTGGTGCTTTTGATAATCTGTGGTGGCCAAGTATAATGAGTGAGCTGAAGCAAATGAGTTGCCCAGCGACTCTTTACTCCTTGTTGTACAGCTACTTCTCTGATAGAACCGCAACTGTAATATCTAACCATGGCACACTCTCTAAGAGTGTAAACAAAGGTTGTCCACAGGGCTCCATTTTGGGTCCGCATCTCTGGAATCTAGTGTTCAACAGTAGCATGCATGACGAGATCCAAGAAGTAGGTTCGCGGATGATAAAGTTATGATCTTTACTGGAAATTCAAGACAGGCAATTCAGGAGGCTGCTCAGCGCGGCATTGACAGAATGGTAAAGTGGTGTGATACAAATAAGATGGAGTTATCTTCCACCAAAACAGTGATGATCCAATTGAAAGGTTCACTCGACATAAGGAGACCACCCCTAGTGTATGTCGGAACCGAAAGAATAAAAATGGTGAATTCTGTAAAATGGTTGGGAGTTGACTTCGATGAAAGACTGGGCGTCACTACTCACGTTAAGAGGGTGGCAGAAAATAGCAAAAAAGTTTTCTACGCACTAAGAAGGGTTGCTAAAGAGACGTGGCGCCTGAAACAAGGCACACTCGCAACAATATACGAAAGCCTAGTGGTTGCGACCATGACTTACGCTTGTGCGGGATGGGCTGACAGGATGAACTGTCACCATCGCAGGATTATTTTAAGCGCTCAAAGGTTAATTCTTCTTGGGATAACGAAAGCATACCGTACGGTTTCGGCGGATGCCGTGGCTGTAATGGCCGGCGTTATTCCCATGGACATAGTACTTAACGAAAGGTTAATTAAGTACAAATTAAGGAAAAATCAAGAGTTCACTTATGGCAACATCCAGTGGCAAGGCATATTAGGCGACCTTTCGAATAAGACCTCCCTTAAAAAAGGAATTCGCAAAGAATCTATAAAAATCTGGCAAGACAGATGGAGGCACTCAGAAAAGGGCAGAACTACCTTCAGTTACTTACCGAGTATTGAAGGTAGATTAGAGATGCGCCTATCCATAAGCGCCTCTTTTGCACAAATGCTAGCCGGTCATGGAAAGTTCGCAGATTATATGTTTAGACTTAATCTGGTGGACTCCAACATGTGTGAATGTGGACAAGCTGCTGAGACAGTTGACCACATTCTTTACGACTGCGCTCTGGCCACTGAAGCTAGAGAACACATGATTGACGCAATTAACGCAGATTGGCCGGCTAGTAAGCTAGTGCTGATGATGCCTACTAATATCGCACATCTCAAAAGATTCTGTGATACTGTGCTTTGTGGGAGGTAGGCTAAAGATCGATGATTCATTTTTAAGGTACTAACAATTTTATCTTAGTTATAAGGAGTTTTTAAAAGTAATGACACTAGGTGTAAACCTAAAGATTTTATTTTAGTTATAAGGGTTTTAAAAAACTAATAACACTAGGTGCAAACCTAAAGATTTTAAATAATTGAATCAGTCTTTGGCCTACGGAACACAAAGCGGAATGAAGCTTATACTAAGTATTTTAACGACTGACGCTGGATATACTATATCCAAGTAATTTTTAATCAAACATAAGCTAAAGTAGAAAAGTATGCGCCTCCACGCGGCAGGGATGGTAACAGGTCTAGTACCTGGCTAAGCATACCAAACAGTACTGACACACAGATATAGCACGACGGCTTAGAATTGGATATAGGCACAGCCTGGGTGCCATTCTAAAGCGAAAAACGTCCAACAACAACAATGACAAAAAAAAAATTCTTCAACTTTACTCACTATATCTCGATTTATCCCTGAAGTCTGCAATGTAATCTATATTACAATGAAAGACGAATATTTAATTTTGCAGTAAATGTATATTTAACAACTACCTTTGAAATTCATCAAAACTAAGACTCCTACTTTCTTCAACTCTAATATTTAAATTCATTCCTTTGTTTCTGACAGAGACCGAAGCCTTCATCCACTGTGCCATTTCTAAATTACTTTTTAAAATCAATTCCTGCGTGTTCCTATTTTTAAGTCCATCTCTAACTCTGCAAATTTTTGTAATAGCCTAAGTTCATAGCACATTCAGTACCTCCACACATTTATTAATGGTCCCTTGCTGTTGGCTATCTATATCATCAATATTTTTCCTCTTTTTCTAGAAGGGAGATTTACAGCAGGCAGACACTTTTCATCATTTTTGTTAGATTTAACCATTTCCAAACATTGTGTCTACAAAAATAAATATTTCCTTATATAATGTATTAAATGTTAAACACTTTCTAAATTACATCTTATTTTTATTTATCGACACAACATACAGAAGCACAATGGAATAGAATTGCAATTAATTTTAATGAAAAATGGAATTTGCCGAATTGTATCGGAGCACTTCATGAAAAGCATATTATTATTTAACCTCCTAAAAACAGTGGAAGTTTGAACAGTGGTATACAAATCGGCCTTAGTTGATGTCAACTATCAATTACTTAAATATTGGAGCACCAGGTCGGGATACTGAAGGTGGTATTTTTAATGGATGCAATCTGTTTAATGCAATTAACCACAAAAAACTTCAGTTGCCAAAACCAAAACTATTACCAAATACGTAAAACGTATCCGTCCCATTTGTGATAGTTGTAGGTGATGCATTTGCATTATCTGAAAATTTGTTAAAGCCATACTTACTTAAATATCTTGCACCGTGGGCCCATTGTGGCATTGAGTGCTGGAGTAATCTACCCAATTTTAATTTGCAAATGAAATAAATTTGGTAAAAAAAATGTTTAAACCCATATAAGGTAGCGCATCAATGGTTTCCATCATTTCATTAGCATGAGAATTCAGAAATTGCAAACTGTTGAAGAATTCTCATTTAGTTAAATAGTTTTTTTTGTTCCGTTACCCCATTTTTTTTCTTCATTTTATTTTTCTCGTTCCAGAACTAAGAACGTACACGATTTATTTTTGCTTTTACTTCTGACATGCTGAGTTTTAATTATAAAGCAATTGACTCTATCGCAGTTGTGCTTCTCATATAGCTGGATTAGTAGAATCACTTCATTTCTTGACCACAAATGTTTGGTATTATCCATTTTTTAATTAAAAATATTAATTTCTAATTAACTTCAATCAATAATATTAACTTTCAACTATTTATAGCAGACTGATTCAAAATAATAAATATACATAATTAAATTACACAATGCAACTGTAGTAACTGCACCGTTAATATACAGAAAATCAAACAAAACACCATAAAATGAGATACAATTTACGTTTTGATTCTGTTTACACGTTCCTAAATCATGTATGTATATCGGTTTCTTTGCAACCGAATAAAATAAGTGTTGGACACTTCGGATTCACAATGTATTTCCTGTATTCTTTGGATTACCTTGTTATAAAATCCAATGTCTGCAGGCCACCCAAATTGCTACGCAATATCTTCAGATGCTGTCCGCGAAACGTTATACCCTCTTTGAAAACACATTTGCTCGCAGAAATACTGTTTCATATTGGGTTTTTAATGTGAGGATGGTTTGAATAAAATATGACGAAGCTTTGAAAAGAAATCATTCGAAACTTTTATAAAATTAAATAATATTGCACTGCAAATTACGATGCCATTCCTGTAATCACAGTATAATCTTATCAATTAAATTTTAATATGTACTATGAAAAATACACATCATAATAATGAGCCCACAGTCACCGACAGACATTCACACACAAAAAAAAAGATAAGGTCGAACACATTTATTTATTTTAATTTAACAGTATACATAATAATTAATTTTTATTTGATAAATCTATGCCAAACTAATTATGTGTTAGGTATAGGAGTTTAATTTTACTTATTTGTAATATTAACGGTTATCGTACAATTATTGAACATTGGTGGATTAGTAGTATAGTAGTATTAATATATTGCTATTAAAATCATTAACATTATTTGCATCGGCTGTTTCATTATCCGTTGTATCGAAAATCTTATGAGCAACTTCAATTTTATTGATAATGGATTCATCGATATACCCTTCGGCAACCTTTTGAAACCTTTAGCATTTGTGTATTTAAAAAAAACGCAAAGATTTACACTCTTTTGGACGCGAAACTATAGATTTTCTGTAGTATTCCAAATAAGTTTCGTTTACGAAAAATGATCGTGGTTTATTTGTCTTGTTATTCGGAATTTTAACTAAAAGTTTAGATCCCAAATCACTAATGTCAGTAATTTCCATGCGGGCTAGTTCATCCCTTCGACAAGCACCAGCGATTCAAAAAATTAACGCAACCTACAAAAAACAATCATAATATTACATACAAAAAAATATTACAGTGTGAACTGTATTTTATCCGAAAACATATTTGAATTTAATGTGTAAATACAAATAATAATCGTTTTAAATAATACATGCTTACTTTAGTAACTAGGAACGAATCATCTGGAGCTTCTAAAATGAATTGTTGAACATATTCCATGGTTAATATTTTAGATTTCTTCGTTTTGTATCCGTCGGATTTGCGTTTCAAGAAGACACGTACTTTTTGGTAGTTTGCAATTTCCACATTGTTTTTAACCACTAGCATCGACCTGATCATTGAATAGTTTGCCCATAATGTGAATGATTTCAATTTTGTAGATAAATCAGCGAAATACGCCAGAAGGACGTTTTCCGAAAATGATTTGATGTGTTTAGATTGACGATAATCCATAAAGCGTTTATAAGTATTTTCGTATTTTTCACATGTAGCTGAATTAGCTGCTTCCACTATATCAGGCGGGGTACAAGATAAGGATAATTTCACTGTCCATATCCCTTAAATTTCGAACACACGTTTTTTATAAATCAAATAGGTACACAAACTTGACAACTTTTGAAAACAAAAAAACAAAATGTATTTATGTCTAATGATGTCGTGGCTAACTAAGCAATAATTTTATGTTATTTTCGATTTTTTACTTTGTTTTGATTGCTTAATATTATAAATAATGAATAATACTAAAAATTATTGTGGGTTTATATTCGTTTTAAAGTCCGATCGGAGAAAAAATAGTATGTAGAATTCGGAGGAAAAGTGCATACCCGGACTCCCGTGGTTGCCGATTTCTACTATCGTCCGGGATTGCAGCCCTTTTCCTCCTTAATTATACAATATACTATTTTTGCTCGGGGAAACATTTTCTACTGCACCGCATTTCAATGTTTACATGACTAATTGCAGTTTGACTCAACAAAATAAACGATTCTACGAGTTTTTCGTTCCATGCCATAAAAGTAAAATTTATCAAATAACATTTTAAATTGATTTGTACGATTATGTAAGTACCACGAAAATAAAAATCGTAATACTTGAGGTCCGTTTTCCGTTTGAACGATAACTTTTTTTGATAAATTTCGTATTCGTCACATCGTAAAAAGATAATGACGAAACAATTTTTGTGACTAGAATAAAATATGTTTTTACTATTTTGACAGACTTATGATTTTATATTAATATTTGGTGTTAGTGGTCTCTTCTTTTCTTTATTTCGTGTGTTTTAACCAATTAATCATTTTTAATCAAATGATCGTTTTTTCAATTTTCTCGTTTCAATAGCATTGTACATTGTACATTGTACATTGTACTCAAAAAAACCAATTTAACCATTATATGAATACTGGATTGGAATCAAGCGTAAATTTTAGTGATTGGTTGATTTGCTAGAAGTATTTATAATTTTTATTACGTACCATCTGTCCAATTGACGAATAATTAAGAAAAGCCAACATAATAAATATACATAATTCAACATTAATTTTAACTAAAATATGCGTTGATGTTTGATTAACGAACACAAATAAAAATTACTTTCATATTCCATAGCATTTGGTCTGGTGGTCATTTTGTGGTGCTTTCCCTGGTTTGGTAATAAAAACTATGATAAAGGAACCTGTAGCAGCTTACTGTGAGTGAATTGTAAATGAACTACTTCACGTCGCATAGTAATATGAATCAAAAATACTACAAAATCTTCTGTCCTGATTTCAGTAGAGAACGAAATGCAACGCGTCGTTATTTCACATTGTTTATATCAGTTTTGACATATAGAAGTGTTTTGTTGTTTACATCCTTACTTATGTTTAAACTAAGAGAATAAATAATTATAATCATGTCTATTCTGTAACTCAGTTGGAAAATTTCCACTAGAAAAATTTAATTCCATTGAGGTTTAATTTGCTAATCTGTATCTCGTTGGACTGGTAATTTCTGTTTTTTGTATAGTGGTTTTTTCGGAGTTAAAAAATAACACCAATAATTACTGTCAAGAAAAATGACATTTGGTAATTTTTATGCAAAAAACAAAAATTTTCAAAAATATATCATAATTATTGTTGGTTCGTCTTAATGTTGTTTTATACACGTAACAACAAAATATTAACTGTTATGTATGTTAAAAAATAATCTACATATATTTTAGTAAAGTTCTCGTTTTCCAAATGTGAAACAACAATCAATTGTTGTTTTTTTCATATATCCTAGGGCTAGGTCATGATTATCTGACAGCAAATCCAACAATTTTTGTTATTGGAATTTATTTGTTTTTTCGCAATAACCTTTTGATAACAAACTAGCTGTATTACTACACTACTGAGATTAAAAAAAAATATAAATTAAATTTTAACTGAAACCACCAAATTTATAATTTCCAAACAAGTACATAATTGCTGTTAAGTTTATTTTTCAGCTGTGAACTGTCCAAAAAATACTGTTGACCGACCACGTTTCATTTTCAACGAACCAACCCAAAATTTAAAAAATTCTCGTGTTTTAAAGTATTTTTATAGGTTTGATCGACCCACAAGTGCGGTCGATCAAACCTATAAAAATTTGTAATACAAGAACTAAAATACCGTCTTTAGTTTAATAGTGAATTCATCGAGAAAAATTTGCTACTGACTTTTGTATTTATGTTATCTATTTGTTACAACCATAAAAAAATTAAAAGGAATAAAAAGATGACAATAAAAGTCGTGATCACGTCTTACAAAGTTTACTCGGTGAATCTGCTATGTGCAAATAACCGTCTATTGGGGACTAGTACTATCGTATGGCAATAATAATAACAAAACTCACTTTACTAAGCGGCAATTGACGATTATTAAAATGAGTTTGGCACAGTACTTACATAAATACCTATGTCGGAATATTTCTATTTTATTTTATTTTCATATTTTATGCAATAAAAATTTTCCGCCAAACGATACTCATTTTTCTACAAAACTAATCAAACAGTTCAATGGAATCGAGTTACAGAATAACCAAATTTCAACAAAATTAAATTCAGATTTATAATTCTTAGAATTTTTCCAACGAAACGAGATACAGAATAGCCAATTGTCCAATGCACTTTTTTTCTTGTGGAGACGAGTTATAGAATAGGCAAGATGAAGGAACTATTTTATTGATTAAGGATAAGGCGCTTTTAAGAGCTCCGTTTGGGCCATACTATTGAGGAGAGACTGAAAGCATTATTGTGTACACAATAAGGAGAACATTTACTGTAACGGGTGATCTACAGGAAAATCATATTCGTTTTACTTGAAGTGTTTGGTGACAATCAAATTTTATTCAACCGGTTCTGAACGAAACCAATCAAAACATCGGTAACATTAACACTAATTAGTTGAGTAATAAATTCGTAAATAATAAATTGCAAATAAATATTCGAGTACATTCATTCCGTCATTTTAATGCCATCCACTGGTTATTCATATCAATCCATTTGTCTCGGTTCAATTGATTATTTGCAAATGCACTGGAATTTTCTTGGCGCGAATTCTGTAGTACCGGATAGTTCAAGAAATTGATAGATGAAATTGAGAAAAAAACATTGTGTTTTTATTTTGAAAATTAGATAAAATACTTTCAAAATTGCCAAAGAAATGTTCAATTCAATGTGTATTGATATATTGCCATTTATGGATGAATGATCTAAATGCACAAGAACATCACTTGAAATTCGCCTATTGTGTATTGAGATTATTGGCTAAAGGATCCAAAGAGATGTAGGACAAGATTTTTCAATTGGACTATGTCGGAGTGCGGTTTCCAAAATCTTTATGCCGTCTTTAATCTTTAAGGGTTTTGTTGGAAACACAAATATCCTTCTGTAATGGGTGTAATTGGTGGAACTCACGTACAATTTTCTGCTTTAGAAAAAGATGAATTTTTATTCGTAAATCGCCGAGGGAAACATTCCTAAAATGTGATGATAATATGTGATCACAATTTATAAATTATAAGCGTAGATGCAACTCATCTATGGGCTACGCATGATACCTCAATTTTGGATCAATCTAATGATCGAATTAAAATACACAGAGGAGAAATGCTGGCTACTCGTAGATGCTGAAGTTCCTTTGGTACCATGGCTGATAGTTCCTTTTAAAAATACGTCACAAAATTACGTAAAAGCATCATACAACAGCAAACATTCCAAAATAAGAATGACGGTCGAACGTTGTATTGGGGTGTTACAAAATAGGTGGAGAATTCTTCTTGCTGAACGAAATTTGAAATATCAGCCTCTACAACACATAAAAATTATAAATGCTTGCGTTGCTTTACACAATATGTGCAAAGAATTCAATCTTCCGAACGGGGAATACGACGATCTTGTGGAATTTCATGACACGTTAAGTGAAATAGAAGAAAATGATGTTTCAGTAAATTCAAGTAGGCAAATTCTTCGGCAGCAGGGAGAAAATAATAGGGCTCGAGTAATGAACATTGTTAATTAAATTATTTTGTTTTAATTTCTAGTTAACATTAAATTAAATTAATAAAAAATTAAAATATATAATAAAATGTTTTAAAAATATGTTAAATTAAATTCTATGATTTTTATTTCTTAAGCCTGTCCAGTTTTGTTTGATAATACGCATTTATAGTGCTCCTCTTTAATTTGTGCCTGTCTTTCTTTAATCTTTAATTTTTTGTTTGAATTTCCCAATTTGTTTAGTTCCAAGTTTTCTTTATTTTTAATAAATTTCTTTATTTATTAATAAAGTTCTACGCTTTTTAATATTTTATTTAATTTGTCTTCGGTTGATTCAGTATATTTGGTCATTGTAGAAATAAAATCAGGTCTATTGGCTCTTCGAAGTGTTCTAGTTGATGGAAATGAATTTGACGTATTTTGTGTCGTACTTGGGGCTTGCATTGATGTTGATCGTTCCTGTGCATTATTGGATGGGTGATGTAAATTACTATTATTTGTGGTTGGTTGATTTGTGGGTGTCGTTAATTGCTGTATATTTACTGATGGATAATGTTTGATGTATCGGAAATATTCATTAATTAGAAGATTCGAAATTGTCTTCTGCTCCAACAAAACGTAGGCCACCCAAATCATGTATCGATTCCCTAAGATGGAGAAGGGTAATAATACGTTCGTGGTTGTGGGATATTGCTTGTTGGAGCCCCTCCAGTACCGCCAACATAATCCCTTTCTTCTCTTAGTGTCTTGCGGGCTTTCTTCTTTGAGATCATACCAAACCTAAAATATAAAATACATTTAAGTATCATGTATAATTATATATATATTTTGTATATATGTATATATATAAGTAAAATATAATAAATTGTTATATAATAAAATAAATATGTATACAATAAATTATGATAATATAATCTTACTTTACGCCAAAGTTTACATGTTTTATTTGGAGGTCCAATACTGTTTAGCTCCTCGTTTAGCGAATCCCATAAATGGCTTGCGGTTTCTCCTGCATTTGAATCCTCAATTTTACCCTTAGCAAAATCGGGATGGTCTTCCATGAAACTAATAATTTTATTTAGTTGATATCCATTTGTTCGGTTTGCCCTAAATAATAGTTTTTGTATACAAAATAAAGGATTAAATTATGATTAGTATAAACATAGTTACATTTTATATAGTATATGGTAAATCCTTTTTTTTTTTTTATTAAAAAATTGTAATCACCTCTTCAACACTTAAAACGATTTTTGATAATTAAATCGTTCTCCAAAATGTAATGTACAAAGCAATAAATCAAACTATTAAATTCATGTTTAATAGTAAGTTATTAATAAAAAATCATATGTTCGACTATTGAATTACTACTAAATGTCTAAAAACATTATTTCAACAGTTAATTTTAACAAATTTTCCTTAAAAACAATCATTTCACCCATTAAGAGTTGCTTGTCGTACTCAAAAACTTGTATGAGTAAAACAACAACAACATGTCGCAATTACGAGAACTCGAAATGTTTTATATAACGGCGTTTGGTCGTAATTTCGAAATACTCGTAACTCGTAATGCTTACATAATCGACCCGGGACTTTTTTTAATGGGGGGATGAACGCCATAAAGTAAAATGGATGGCAATGCTAGATTCATAGGTTTTAGGTTGTATGCAAATTTTAAAAGCACACCATTTTTTTTTGTTTTTTTGTTAACGACACTACTTTAACATTGGTATGCGGCCATATGTACAATTTGTTAATAAACCAACGGTTAGATGCCACGATGAGTAAATGTATTAAGGAAGTGACCGAATAGGAAGTGATTCTTAATATTCTGATGTCACAATACATAAAATTTCCACAAGAGGAGGCAGAAAGGAATCGGATTGCCGAAGAATTAGGTAAAATAGGCTGTAACAAGGTTAAAAAATAAAATTGAAATCGTAAAGGATTTAAAAACATAAATGCTATAATCGTTTTGAATAATTGAAACCTAATAATGCTAATAATTGGAAAGCAAATAAACTGTATGCTTCTGGCTGTTATTTGAAATTTTCTCACTGTTTCAATTGAAGTGGTAGGTGATAGTGATGTCTATGGAAATGAGTAAGGTAGTGGAATCAATTCCAGATGTGTATTTTCCAGTTGCATGGTGAGAGATTGTGTTGGTGCTGTTGTCTAAAATAATTTTATTGAATTCACTAATGCGAACCAGAATATTGAACAACATTTTACTTGATTATTTACTATGCGAGTTGTTGGCCAAGGCAAGTCATATTCTAGATGCTCGACTAATAGTGAATAGTGATCGCTCAACGTTCAATGAATAAGTGGCATGTTCTGAACTCTCCAACGTCCTCACTGGGCCTGGAGTATCATCCATATGTACAAACGGAGGTGTTTCCGACCTGGAAAAAGCAGCGCGGGCTACCAGAAAATTTGGAATGTTAGTGGCCTAAAAGAAAAATAGAATTGTTCACAATTTTTCATACAATTCGTGATTTTCTAGGAAAAATTAATTATATCTTAACCTAATTCGTGAGAAACATGAAATGGTGAAAATAATCAAGATTAATCAGATGAAAAGTGTGGCAAAAATAGCCTCCAAGCTGGCAGAAAGCTTCCAAAAATTTGTTAACTTAATAATTAATTCACGAATTTCATAAGAAGCCACAGTTTTGACGTGACATTTCAAATTAATTTTGTTTCAGTTTGATCCCAACACACCAACACAGGAAAAATATTAAAATTCAGATGCCGCTAGTGGTATCCGATACAAGCCATTTATTTATATGTGGAATTGTCTATTTTGTTAAATGGGCTGTAGTTTTAAAATGTTTCACCAGATGGCAGATACATTGCGTTAAAAGGCGAATCGCCTTTACTATGCTGAATAAAACAGATATTCCGACTAATTCGGATTCCTTCATGTATTTTGAAAATTAACAAATGACGTTTAAAGAATATCCGAGCACTGCAATATTTTCACGGGTGGCATGGTCTCTGATTGCGGAAATAAGGCAATGATTACAGTTTTTTATTATCCTCATTTCACTATCATTAAGATTTCTTTATTGATAAATCGTCGAAATCCGAAGTTCGGATGAATATAGAAATAAAATGACAGACTGTTATTGAAATAATAGTGGTTGACAAGGAGCGATTCTGAATCAAACGTATTTGCAATTTTATTTAGTAAATTAAAGAAATTTCCTTGTAGTATATGAAGTATTATTTATTTGATTTATAATTGATTACAGTATTGTTCAAATGTGTATATGCATAGTTACACAAATGTAGATTAAAACATAAATGTTATAAAAATTGTTAGAAAAACGTAAAATACATAAATTATTTTCACCTGTTTAATTTATATTCTGTTTCGGTTCTGCAATAGGCAAGCCTTCGATGTTCAAGGAATCCGGATTCGATTCCACCATATCTGCACTTTCTTTCTTATTTTCTTGATTGCCCTGTAATTCTGGTGTTTGACATTTACTCTTACGAGAATTTCGTTCTCTATTTCTTCTAAACTTTCGTAAAAAACTTCCTTTTTGATTGTCGGGTAGTAACACATCACTTTCTGTCGCATTTGGTCCTTCAATAGTACCAATAGGATTTAATTTCCTATGGGGCCCATTATATTTCATTCGTCGATTAATTCTGGATCTTCTCGGTATTTTAACATTGTTTAAATTGATATCACTATCAGATGAATTCACATTTAATTCGACAGTCGAAAACCCTTTAACAAATTTAGTACCCCCACATTTTATGTTGTGCCAGTTATTAGATCTTCGATAATTTATTTCTGTGCCATTTCGTGGCTCTTGAACCGAATTTATTTTGCCTTCATCAGGAGCTGCCCCACTTGTCAAATTTAAATTTTTACCTTCAGCACATCTCTAAAATAAAAATTAAAGTCTTATCTCTTCATATTTAATTTAAACAAATTCCAACTTACAATATTTTCATATTTTCTTTTAAACCACCGCCGGTGTCCTTCTGTTTGGCCTAACACAGCGATTACAAGAACTGCGAACACAACAACGAGCTTTGTCAAATTCATTTGATTGATAATAATTATTTGTTAATTACTGAGTTGGATTATGTGTATAACACTAAACTGATGCTGAATGTAGAATTTCGACTTGGTTTTATACAGCAATTTTGGAAAGATTTTTTTTTTTGATACGTGGATTCCCTACAATTAATGTGATAAGAAATTTGTTTATTTTTGTTTGATTTTAAATACCGCATATTGTTTTGACAATATTTTTTTGCTTATCAGTGATCTCTTCAAATGAAAAAAAAAAATGTATGTGACGAATTCAAATTGTGGTGTTACGCAAGTATAAATTCGCTGTATGTTGATGTTCGAAAACATGTATGTGTGTTATATTTTCAATTGTGAGTGTGATTAGATTTGGGAATTACTTCTCTTGCTTAATCGTCGTTAATACTACACAGACTGTGTGTCGCCTAAATAATGTGAAATTTTGAAATTATTTGTGATTCGCTGATAAATCGAATTCAACGAATTTATGAGGATCAAACGAATATATTTTCTATTACAAGAGTTGTATTTATTAAATAAACTTCTTATAGGTGTCATACATACCATTAGTCGTGTCACTTATCGTTTCTTCCGATAATCAATTTTTACTATTCTCTTAGTCGATTGAAGAGACAGTCGTCGATCGGAGTGACAAACATCGTATTCATATTTATCATAATAATAGTAGTTAAAAAAAAGGCTAGCAAAACGTTAAATTTTCGACGAGATAGTAGTCATGTCGAATGAAGTGATGCGACTAAGGGAATAGAGGTGTCAATCGCCAAAACTTCCTGTACTCATGTACGTAACTTGCATGAAACAATATCTTGCAAATGAGGAGGTATGTGCTTGGTGACGTGATTTCATCATAATTTTCACATTTGTAGAAAACGAAACAAGGTTATATGGTTACATACACTCACTTCGAGAAAATTGTGGTTTGTAATTATATACATGAATTATGAGAAGAGTGATATTTTAAAAATAAGCCAGACCTATCAGAATAGTCCACAAGAAGAATGTTAAGATCAAATCTAAAATTTAAGTCGATTATGATACTTTTATGTGAGAATCAAACGGTACATATAGTCGAGTTTATAAATGTTTACAATCGATCGAGCTTTGTCTTTGCTCAATTTTATTTGTCACTCTTGTAATTTGTACATATGTAGGTATATAAAAAGATTCTTAAGCTTTAATATACTGCTTGGAAGCACATATGGTAACATGGCATCATTAATTTCAATCATCATTCCAACAATAAATATAATAATTATAGAATAGTAGTATACAGTCAATGCAATACTGGTCCCAGTACGCTACCTTGTTGGAACTTCAGCGTCTACCTAATTTAGTTCAGTAATGGCTACATTATGTTTAACCTGGTATTTTCATTGAAATAAGTAGCCTTCAAGGATTACTTTGTCGAAAGCTAGCGCAATGTTTAGGGAAACCGCCGAACGAGCTTAACTGTGTTTCATCTAAGGCGAGTTTAATTGTGTTTACAACTCTTTGTATTTGCTGTACAGTACCATAGTCTCGAAAACCAAATTCGTAGTCGGGTATAATGTGTCCTTCTGATAATATTGGTTTTAATTTTTGTAATACCATCTTTTCAAAAAGTTTCAAAATTATCGAAAGTATACTTATTCTGTACGAGGCAACTTGTATTTCGTTTTTTCGAGGCTAAGGAACCGTCGAAGGTTCCTCCGTGTGACCTCATTGCTTTGGGTCGGTAAAGCGCTGCATGGCACACTATGTAATGGGGATAGCAAGCAGTGGTTAGGCCGGTTCCATATTTATGTAGCGCCATGGATACTCGATCATCCCATTATTTACTGCTTAGTATTGACCGTTCATTATTTTGAAATGCGGTCAAATGTGGTTAACCATCGACCAAGATGGACAGGCTTTCATTATAAAAATCCCGAATAATAATAAAAAAAAACAAAAAAATTAATAAATACCAATAAAGCAGACTACTAATACGTTGTTTTTTCACACTCCCATACACATACACACCTACATACCCAATTACACCACTCACTATTTAATTGTACTTAATAATAAATAAATCACCAACATACTTCGTGTCTATAAAGCTGGTTCACCCCTGTTCAGTTCGATCAACCTGACTGTAAAGGTTGAGGTGTTTTATTAAGCCCAATGATCCTCAAAAATTAGTGATCTTATACATATGTCAGCCACGCGTCAGTAATCTATCAGCAAAATGTCAGCACTTTGGGTATTATATTAATTATCACTGTATATGCAAATAGCGTACATAGCACTAATTGCACTGGAGTGTGTTCATAAACTCGACATTGTAAAAATATTGTTAACAATGACAGTACTAAAGCGTTCATAAACTGCGATTGTAATAATAGCCATGTGCTTTTTGTTGTTCATTATAAACCCTAACCAAATTTTCCCCTTATTGTTAGAAACGTCATTACCAACTCTACTCGGTACTGCCTCTTTATACGTCTAAAGCATTTATTATTTGCTAAAATGACTAAGTTGTGTAATTATTAAATTATAGCAATATGGCTTGATTTTTCTTTTGACGTTTACAACAATATTGTTGTTAACTTTATACGTCATTTAAACAATGACACTCGTAACAATATTGTCACAATGTCGAATTTATGAACACACTCCTGGAACAACTCGAACGTGACGCAGCACAGGTTGCTTGGACGATTTATTATGATTTTATTCAACTCAAATTTGCACATAGCAATAGGCGAAACATTGCGACATTTCACTGTTTTTTTCTTTTTGGTTTTGGTGGGAAAGATAATTTAAAAAAAAACAATTGCACAAAAATGACGTATTTTATTTACATCCAAATCTTTTTGTTTTTTATAATTATACATATATTCAGTAACAAAAAAAAGAATGTTTTTATTTTATAACAGTTTTTTAAACTTTGTTACAGTTTTATTTTATTACAGTTTCGTTGTACTTTGATTCTTTTTAATTATTTTTAATTATAACTAATTTTTATTCACAAATAATTTTTAATAATAAAGGTATGTTGAGCCCTAAAGGGGCTCTAACCTTGCATTTCTAAACGGGACGAAACAAATATGTAGTACAAAAATTATTGAGCCCTAAAGGGATGTTGAGCCATAAAGGGGCCCTTTTCTCCGTCACTTCTGATCCAATGTCCTTCTGGTTGACTAATTGGTGGCCTCGGTAATGTTGGCTACTTTTGTTGATTGGTTGCCCTTCATAGTGAATAATCTGTTTCCCGGTCACCGAGAGTTCATGAAGGTCACTCTGAATTCCTTGGTCTTATTCTCGCAATGCTTTGTTTAGAGCTTTAATAGCCTTATTTAATTTCCATTTTTGTAATGGAGATTTCTGCTGCCGACGACTTGTCCGTTTTTCTTGGATTAACTGCTGCAGTATATTAAAAAATTAAATTAAAATTAAAGTTGAGCGGATTTTACTCCAGCACTCAATGCCACTAATGGGCCCACGGTGCAATACCCACATTCACACTAATTCATTCAACCCATTCATCCCATTCACACATGTACAGTATACCATCTGCGCATTGCATAGCTCCATGTCACCCTGTACAGTGACATGGAAGAGTATATTAGCAGTATATTAGATCAAGGCGGAATAACTTTTTCAGAGCTGGAAATATAGTAGAAGTGGCCTCTTTTGCTGCTATTTCCATTATATGTGTTAAGTCATTCATTGGTCGCCGCATCAATATCTCCTTAATGGCCAGTAAATTGGGTGTCCAAATGATAAATATTCTACATTTTTTTCGTTAATTGCTTCATATAGTTGAAGTTTAGATGTAGTCAATCACGAACCCTAATGCAAATGTTTAGCACTGTAATCGCTTCTACGAAATTTAGTGGTCATCTGAATAAAATACTTGATAAATTGCTGTTTTTTTGAATGCGTATTTCTGTGGATAATAAACAACCGATATTACACAATTTCCAGACCATTCCTCTAAGCAGATACTAGTTACTTGAATGTGATCATTATCATATTTGTTGAGTTCATAATGCTTTATTCTTCGTTTTATCAAGACCGAATTAAAAAAAATAAACTCAATAAATTGTTATGGGGGCTCTTCATCTTGCAGCCTGATCACCTTAAAAGCTTATTAAAGTGTTAATATTCGTATTTATTTGTACAATATTGTAATCCAAATGCAGATTATATGTACGTATAATATGTAAAGACATTTCAAATTGTCGAATAATAGAAGAAGAAGTTGGCGACTCAAGTAACATTTAAATTTCATTAAAGATATCAATATTTCAAAAAATTTCGTTTCGATCAAAAAACAAATCATGAATGTGTTTTTAAAATATGTCCTGTAAGCAAGTCCATGGGACCACTAAGTAACGTTGAACAATGGATATAAGATGTGACATCTGAAGTTTCGGTGGCAGGGACCAATGTCACAGATGAACGTGAATCCCAAATTCCAGTACATATTGGTTGGAATGTTATTAATAAAATTAAAAAAATTAGAATTGTAGTTTCCTGAACATTAGCTGGTTTTTAACAAGATTATCCTTATTTTTATCCTGTTTTGAAAAAACCGAAATTATAGTACACCAAGATATAAACACGATGAAAAGCAGCTTCAGTTACTGGAAATGAAAATGTTTAAGTTAATGAGTTCAATCCTCGTCTAGCTGCTAGACCGATGAATTCGAGGTTTCCTTTTAGGCACCATCATTAAATTATTTATTTAAATGTTTTATATGAACATTTCTTATACACGCGACAAGCTGCTGGAAGAGGCTAACTCAATCGAAAGATTGAAACTTGAAAGTAATAGTGAATGCACTTAATCGCGGGAATGAAAGAGGACAATAATTTAAAAAAACAGCAGTTAACTGCTACAACTGTATATGTTAAACAATTTAATTTCTTAAAATTTTACATTTTATTTCGAAATTCAATTTATTCTGAATTTATTTTTAGTAATTCTTGACTTCACTTGAGTATCTAAGTGTTTCCGCTATATGAAAAATTAATTGAAAAAAAAAAATATTTTTTCTTTCATTTAAGGCTTGTACACGAGTTTGGAAATATTTGCTAGGAAATCATAGCCGATCTCTCTCCCAATCAAATCAACTAAAATGACGAAAATCACACCCCTTTTTCTCTTCTTTGAGTTGAAATATATTTAACTTTGAGCAAAAAACTCGCAGACGACCAACTTAATCACACAAAATAACTAAAAATATGAGCTATAATTGTGCTCAATATTTATTTTGGTTGCTTATAATTTTGACGTCTATATCATTTAATTTGTTTTTCTGTGTGCTGTGCATCTAGTGTCGTCCATTGTTTTTCTGTAATAATTTTTGTTTTATGTTCAAAACATTTATATAAAATAATAAAATATAATATTAATAGTAATAATATAAAAATAATAATCTATAATAATACAAAAAAGTAAGTATTTCATATGTAAATCTAATAATTGTTTCTGTTATGAAAACAATTGAGGTTAACAAACTACAAACATTCATATTAATTAAAGTGTAGCGTTTTTACAAATTTTATTTTGGAAACTTAAAATTATTTAATTGTTGTGTACATTATTGTTTTAATTATAATTCGTTCTTGTTATTTTAGATATGAATATGAGCCGTAATTTAGATCAACAAATAATTGACGAGGTTCAAAAAGAGGGTAGAGAATTTTTCTACCAATTGAGGCATATCAATTACAAGAATACTACGCTTAAGCGGATTGTATGGGGTGAAATAGCTGAAAGCATAGGAATAAGTGCAGATGTATACATGAAGCGGTGGAAGGCAATTCGCGCTGAATATGCGAAATTGATCAGCGAAAAGTGGAAGTGCTGCTTCATCCAATTCCAAAGACAGCTGTTTGGTGCGTTCTTTGGATTTTTTAAGAGACGAAATATTTGTTGAGTATGTCAAGATAATTAAATGTATACAGATATAATTTATATTAAAAATATTAATTTGTTTATTTTCAATTTTATCGAATGTCTTTGACAATCTGAAGATGCCAACTAATAATAATATTTCAGAAATCGGTCAATCAACTAGCAAAACACAAGAAGACCCACCACCACAAAAAAAAAAAAAAAATCACCCCTCAGACCAACTGCTAAAACAGGTTATTAGGAATGTCGAGGAAAATCGAAAGCTTGTACAGCGGCTGGAAATCAAAGATGCCTGTGTACTAGTAGCATTCGTGGATTCTGTGCATGAAAATTTTATTAATTGGCCAATGACTGCACGAATAGAATTTGTTTATAAAATTAGTGAACTTTATCATAAAATTAGTGAACTTTAGCAAATGATTTAAAAGATAAAAATTTAATTTAGTCTTAATTTTAGTTTATTTATTATTCATGTACATATTTTTTTTAATTTCAGACTGAGATATTAGTTTTAATAATTTCTATATAAATACATTTATTTTTGAATTTTATTTACATTTACATATTTGGAAAATTGAATTTAATGAATTTATATTACATACAATAAAAAAAATTTTAAAAACTAATTTTCTTGTCTTCTAAATCTAATGTATTGTTGTATCCTGCCAGGGGAATCTATCAACTTCGTTGAAATATACTTTAATTTGGTCTCTTACTTCAATTGCAGTCCTACTGGAATTATTTGACCCAACTCGACGGATGTTTTGCATACCAGTATTTTGTACTGCACGCCATTCTCCCGGTCGATGCGTTTCACCAACATCCCTGTCTACTAGATCAGCACCGATGTATTCCCTAATGTTTTTATCGCGTAACCAATTGTGTAAAACCACCGTTGCTTTGATTATTGCTAACACGGTGGTTTTACTGGCAAAAATTGGTCTTCTTCAAGACGAAAGGGTATGTTTTGTTATCGGCAAGTGTTTCTGGTGCTGGCAAATTTAAAGTTGCTCCACCGGAAATAACAGCTCTACCAAACCTGCTATTCCGAAAGATAGTGCTGTCTCCTACATGACCCGGCGCCCCTATTTCTACCATAATAAACTTATAGTTTGCGTCTGCTATGGCAAATAGGACGATACTGTGACTATGCTTATAATTATAATAAGTAGATCCTGAATTTCCAAATGCCTAAAAACAAAACCTTGTACATATTATTATATAATCGAAAATATTGGTTTACTAAATTATTTACTTGTATAATCACGTGCTTTCCGTCCATTGCTCCTAAACAATGTGGAAAATTCCATTGATCGTGGAAATCTTTTGCAATATTTTGCCACATCGTACCGCTTGGCTCAGGGAAAACGGTGTCTTTCAAAACCTCCCATAGTTTTGAGCAGGTCTCCCTTATAATATTGGAAGTGGTAGTTTTACCCACACGATACCCATATCTTCCAATAGAGACCATGCTATCCCCACTGGCCAGGTAACTAAGAGAAATATTGAATTATAAGTTATTATGTTAAAATAAATTTATATTTGTAATAATATTTACCGAATGGTTAACGATAACCGTTGACCTTCAGTAATCGATCTCTCTCCAACATCGAGCCGTTTAATTGAAGGGCCGACGATTGACAGCAACTCATCGAATGCTGCAGTACTCATTCGATGAAAATTTATGAAAGTCTCGTTGTCGTTTAACCTCATTTCATTCACCAGGTTGTGATAGTAACCTTGCCTCTGTCTATTTCGATTGACCGGGTTAATGCCAAATCGACGAGCGGTGCGACGCCAATTTACACTTTCTTGGTTTAAGAGGAGCATATCTCTAACTAAGATAGCTCTTGCGTTTTGTCTTGATAAAGACATTTTATTTCGCGCCGATAAACTTAATTTAATACAAATTTAAACACAAACAAATTTAACCCACAAATCAAATAAAAAACTTAATGAAAATGAAACAAATGAAAATACGGAGTTAAAAATTATAAAAATCGAATTATTTAGAAATTAAATTGAATTTAAACAAGATTCTAAATTTAAAAAAACTTGAAAAATCGTACAAAAATCAAAAAATAATTAAATTTGGTTCAATCACAGCCAAACGCCAAGCGCAAATTGGAAAAAAAATGATTCATAGTGTTAAGTAAAACGGCATCCTAAATAGACGAATATTTTTGAGCAAAACGTCTTAAGTTACTAACTTCACGGAGTGAATTTTAATTCATAGCAAATATTTCCTAACTCATGTACAAGCCTTTAATCTTCATTTTCTTATGTATATGTTAAGAAAATATTTTGGTTTGTAACATAATTAATTATCTACAGATATCAAGTTTAAATAAACAAACAATTATAAAAATTAAATTTCGGTTTTTATTTCAAATGCCATTACTCAAAATAACAAGTTTTTGCGGATGTTAATCGAACAGATTAATGATTTTTGGTTCTGCCAGTATACTAGTAGACTGCGAGCCTTCGGTATTCAATAAATTATTATTCGGAGCCTCTTTGTTCTCCTGATCTTTATTACCCTGTAATTTTGGTGTTTGACCATTACCTCTCTGAGCAATTCGTTCTCGAAATTTTCGAGATCTATTTAACTTCCGTTTGCGCTCACTACATTTCATTCGTCGATTTATCCTTGCTCTCCTCGGTACTTTAGCATTGTTTAAATTTATTTTTAATTCGGCAGGTTCAACTTTATATCTCTTCGGCTGGTTCAACTTTATTTCTGTACAATTAAGTGATCTTTGAACTGATGATATATGGCCTTCATCGAGAACAGCTCCACTTGTGACATTTAATATTTTACTACCGGATTTGGCACATCTCTAAAATATAAGCGTATGTTTTATTTCTACATATTTTATTTAAAAAAAACTTATAACTTACAATATTTTCTCCTGTTCTTTGTAACCAACGTCGGCGTCCTTCAGTTTGTCCTAACGTGGTAATTAAAACAACACCAAAGATAACAAACAGTTTTGTCAAATTCATTTTATTAATTAAGTAAATTACTGATTTGAAATATGTTTGTGAATATCTTCACTAAACTGATGCTAAATGTAGTATTTTATCTTGGTTTTATAGTTAGTTTCTTAAGAAATATTTTTGTTAAATTAATTCTCTACAATATTACTACGTGATAAGGAAGAATTAATTTCGATTATGTTGTTTTGATCTGTGACTTGCTTCAATTAGATAACAAATTTTATATGACCAGCTTATACGAAATTCAAATTGTTTCGTTACGCAAGCAAGGTCCATTACCCTCAGTTTGTTGATATTTGAAAAAAAAAGTCTATTTTAAGTATGATAAGATATTTATTTATTTATAATTTTTACAGACTGTTTGTCGCCTAAAAATTGTGAAATAATAAATGATGTCTTTATACAATTACTTCTTAGAATTTAATGGTTGGGTTCGGATTTCGATGTAATTTCAAAAAAACATTGGTAGAATTTACAAATATTAAAAGTACCGAGTGGAAACGAAACTGGAATGTCGGTTACAACTAGAAGAACAGAGTCTTCTCTAATGGGTTTCATAACATTTTTGATGATGTATTCTATTCAAGATATATGCCACTTTTCACCAATCATTTTTAGAGCAATGATAAATTGATCCTAATAGCCCATTCCTTTAATTGGCAAATCATTCGTTGTCTGGAATTGATTATTCATGTGAATTTTGTTCTAAATCTGTTTGAAAATAAAAAAGATTAGGACGTTTTGATGACAAAATTCACAATTCTATTTAAATTTGTCCTTTACATGTGTACGTGAGAATGTTATATTTTATTCGGATAAACCTACAAATCTTATAATTTAACGGATTATATGGCTTTTTATTACTCATTTATGTATGTCGAATAAATAAATTTCAAAATTTTCTTGGGAAAACGCTCGAGAGCTAACACCATATTACATATTTCAAGAAGTCTTTGGGTCTAAGCTATGCGACTAATATTAAAGTTTTAGAAAACAGTAGGGAACTAGGGAGTTTAAGAAAACCAAGTTTAGTAGGCCAATTATATGATTTTTCAGAATTTTCTAGAGCAATTCCTAGGAAGCTAACATAATAATGACGTAAATAACAAGATGTCTTTGGGCCTAAGCTATCCGAAAAACATTTTAAAGTTAGAAAAGGTAGATGAATAAAGAGTTTGAGATACGGTAGTTTCCGAATAACCAACATCTATGAGGTCACACCAAACATTCTTGTACTAAACCCCTTATCCCCTTCTTTTTCCAATATTGAAATATTTTTCGGATAGCTTAGACCTTAAGACATCATGGTATATACGTCATTATGATGTTAGCTACCTAGGATTTGCTCAAGAAAATTCTGAAAAATTATATATTCAGCGTACAATATAGCTCATACCAAACTTGGTTAATAGACAAACTACTTTCGAATCAACAAAGTGAAACTAATTAATTTCTTCAAGCATATGTGCTAAAAATAACTTTAATACGTCAAAGTATATAATCCGGGCGACACACAGTCTGTACGTTTTAATAAATAACATTGAGTCAAAAAAAATAGTTTCCAAGTATTATCATATTTTAACCATTACATACTTGTACTCAAATACTTGGATGCGTAATTTTGGTTACAAAACAATTTCATTTTTGTATATGTATGTATACATATTAGTTGTCTAGTTGAATAAAATAAAAGTCGCCGCTAATCAAAACAAATTCTCATATCAATATGCGACATCTCGTATGCGCATATCAAAAAACCAAAATATCAATTCAGTTTCAAAACAAGAAATTTTCCTTATCTCTTAATGATAGGGAATTCACAAATCAAAACAATTTCTTTCTTAAATTATTGTATATAAAAGTAGTAGTCGAAATTCTATATTCAGCATAAGTTTAGTGATATTCGAATAATTGAAATCAGTAATTTATTAAAAATATAATGAATTTGACAAAACTATTTACACTTTTTGGAGTCCTTTTAGTTGTCACATTAGGCAACATTGAAGGACATCGGCGGTGGTTGAAAAGAACTGGTAAACATATTGTAAGTAATTAGTTTAATAAATATATAATGTATAGATATAAGATATACATGAGCCTATAATTTTTAGGGATGTGCTGGAAATAATAAAGTCTCTGTTGAAGGTGATATAACATCAATTCAACGGCCATACAATGAGACAGTTATAAATTACCGCAGACGTAGTAAATGGCACAAAGTAATAAATGGTCATGGCAGAACTCAATGTGGTGAAGGAAATTCGACTGCCGAATTAAATGTTAATTCAACTGACAGTACAATTAACTTAAACAATGCTCGACTACCGAAAAGATCAAGAATTAGTCAACGAATGAAGTGTAGTGGTATTGAATGTAAGTTAAATAAAACTGCTAATAGTAAAGGATTAAATGTGACCCGTAGTGATATGCTACCATCCGACCATGAGGAAGAAACACATTTGCAAAGAACCCCGAAATATAGAGGACCAATTAATTTACGGAGCAAATGCCAAAGATCAAAACTACTGGGTAATCACGAAAGTAAGAAAGAATTGAATTAGAATTTGTTGTATAACGGAAGTTTATCAACTGTGGAACAACCGCAACAGAATACAAATTGAATGACAATTTTTTTATTTTTTGTGTAAATAAGTGAAATACAATAGAGTTTTATAAATCATCACACCAAACCGCTATTTTATTTAAAAAAATTAAATCTAATTATACGATTTTGTTCGAGTTGTAATACATTTCCAAATTTATATTTGTAGATATTAATATTATTGGAATATCTAAACTATATAAATACAATATTAGAAGGTGCCCATTGGAGCCATCTCACTTACTCATCCGTCAGCGCCCAACTTTCACATCCAAATACAACAACGGGCCTGATCAACGCTTTGTAAAACTTCAGCCTCACGGCACTTCATAAGTGTTTAGATTTTAGCAGTGGCCTTAGAGGATACAAAGCACGACTGCCTGCTGCCAGCCGCACTTTAATATCCTCACCTGCACACTGTTATCGTGAGTGATAAGAGAACCCAAATATTTGAACCTCTTCACTCCCTCAAACGTGTAGTGACCACTACTACAATCTGGTATGCCATTGTCCCTATAACCATATTACCTATTGTATTTTGTTTTGGACTCATTGATCTGTAGTCCAACAGATTCCGAAAAGTCTACAAGCGATTCAAGTATTTATTTCACTCCGTTGCTATTCAGTCCAGGTTTTGATAAATAGTCATATTTAATCCTCGATTAATTAGGTTTCGCCATTCCTCATCTAAATCCTCTTCATTAATTATATTTGGAAATAATCGAATGAGTAGAGTAAGACTGACGGCATTTTGAGTAGGATCTACTCGTATGCACTGCACTGCAATTAAAATGTCATCCTCAAATTTAATTCGACGGCTGATTTACTTACATAATTCCAAATAATAATCACAGCAGTTTTTTTATGCTTTGGATGGTGTTTATAGGTAATTGCCCCATATTGATTATCAAATTGGCATTTACTCCAATATAAATTTGTTCATAATTTAAAAATATACCTTCATCTGAAAAACCCGTATTATCTAATGCACTGTCATCGATGAAATCCGATTTAATAAAATTGGATAAAATAGTCTTATAATAATTTTTGATGGCAGGTAATAAAACATGAATTCGTACGCTTTCTACCTGAAATTCTAGGTTTATTATGTTTGTCATTTTCAAAATATGTATAAGCGATAAAATAAAAATTAACTTAATTTTCGTTCGTCATTTGTGAATAAATCTTAGAGCTAAATTAGCCTTTGATTCTAACTAAAAGTCATAGCTCAAGAAATAGTGTTTCAGCGGAACCCACTGTTCTAAAATTCTAGCAATAAGCGATTCTAATGACAGCCACCAAGTGGCAGAAGTTTTTAAAATGTTGTGCGGTTTAAAATTAAAACATTCCTGAAATTCACGATATTCATGTTGGCGCTTCACACTGTGCGAGAAAAACACATACTTATATATTTCTGGTCAAAATTTCCAAATTTGGGGTAATTTTTTAGCGGTTGCGGACGAGCACAAATGTAAAGAATGGCACGTACATCCCATCACATACAAATTTGATTGCTTATTTTTTAAAAAAACTTTCACATCCCTTTTACCGACTATCATTACTGATGCATTGTCAGATGCAAATCCAATCAAATGTTGTATTGGTACTTTAGCCGCTTCAAAATAATTTTGGATTGCAGTTAATATTGAATTGGCGTTTCAGTTAATTAGTTTAATTAACCCAAAAAACATGTCACGCGCTATTCCTACAGCGAAATCGAAGTACTTGGCAACTAAAGCTAAACATTTGTCTTAGCTGACGTCGGTGGTTTGATCAATAATTACCGAGAATTTTTGTTGCCTTAAACTATTCGCTATTTTGTTGAGGCCTTCTTCTACTAAAACACTATTGGTTGTTACAGTGGCTTTTGTTTTACCACACTTTATTTTTTTAACAATTGTAGAATCAAATTCAACGGCTTTATTAAGTAAAATCAATGGAGTAATTAAACTAAATGCAAGATTGTGTTGTAAAATAAACATAATTATACGTAGTTCCGCAATTTCGGTTAGGTTGATTTTTTTGGTTATTCAGTTTTGGTTTTCAGATTTTTATTTAATATTTCGTGTTGGTTTTTAAAAGGTTTGACGCAATTTTTATGATATTCGGAGTTGTCATGCCTCGAAGTGTGAGCGATATTATTACTCAATGTTTTGTCACAAAACTTACAATATGGTTTTGCCAACCCATCGCATCCTATTTTTTTTCTAAACAAATAAACTTCTGCAACCAGGCTGAACGAAGTTTTTGTTTTATAATTTTTTTCTTATTAAGCACTTTTGAACTAACATCGTTTTTGTCGCAAGAAATCGCAAGAAATCATATTTTCGTATTCAGTTAACACAAGGGTTTTTGGTTCACTAAAATCACTTTCTTTATCGTTTTCAACAATTTTCCGTTTTTTGGCTTCTTGAGACAATGGAAATTGATCTTGGAATGTTGAAGGAAGATTATTTTTAGCCACTGGTTCCATACGATCACTTTTATTATATTTAATCAAAAATGTTTCCATTTATATTTCACTAACGTACTATTATGTAAGCAAACATAATATATGACAAAACAATGGCATTTATTGGAAATACAAAATGCAACTGTAAAAATCCAACACAAATATAAATTATTATTACGAAATAAAAAATAGTAACGTAATTTCTTGAGAGACAAGAACAATATCATCACAAATCTATCGGTTTACTGTAGTTTAGTTTAGTACTAAAGGGGAGAACAATTTAATCTTGTGGAGTATAGTAGTATGGAAACATTAAAAGTAGTATAAATACTCCCTTAATAGTATGTTCGACAGCACTGTTAACGAATGAATCAATCTATGCTCTAGTCTGCGAAGACAACCACAAAACCGACATAAGACAGATTAGTAACAAACACAAGATAAACACAAGCCATGTTACGTAAAGATTGTATCTCTTGTTTACAAGTTGTATTTCATATTTGTTTCTTTATTTTAGACAAACAGAAGACATGTTACCAAAGACAAAAAGTGGCTGGGTTGTTAATTATATCGTTTGACAGGTTGTAGTAATGATCAAAACAATATTGTAATAGAAAAAAACCATGTTTAAATCAAATACAAATAGTAAACATTTTATTTACATCATCCTGACCTCTCAAATAAATAAGAATTGAATCAATATATGAACTAGATTAAATTACCCGACGATTTCATTGGCTGCAACAAGGAACAATAAACTGTGTGTAAAAGCTTTGTTATTTTTTAAAATTAACAAAGTAAATAACCAGATCAAGATTTAACCGGTAATAACCGATTGTGTAAATAAAATTCGAGCTTTTTTTGTGCGTTCCAATTTTGGTAAATTTTGTGATAACACATGGTGTGATCTGTGAATTAAAACAAAATGGCGGTAGATAAAGCGATCAGACCCGTACTGAGAAGCTTAGAAACTATAAAATTCAAAATACTAATATTTAACGATAATACTCGAATATACGAAATAAAGACATATTTGGCCATATTAGCCGACGAATGGAATGCGTTTCAATATTTTGAAAATCATTACAAGGCAAATTCGATCAAGCTGATAACATGATGGCAACAACTTCACGAGGAGAACAATTCGAACAATGGCGATCATACTATGAATAAATCTGTATTAAACCAAACTAACTTTTTACAAGAATTTTCTCAAATCCAACAAAAAAAAAGTAATGTACGACTGCCTTGAGTTAATATTCCGGGTTATAACGGTAAATATTCCGAATTTCCGTTTTGAAACCTAAAAATAATAGCCTCACAACGATTACAACAAGTTACGACATTTGAAGGGCACTCTAACAGGAGACGCATATGCACTGATTAATCACATTACGGTTGCTGATGGCCACACTACGTTGAAGCTTGGCACAAACGTAAATCCCGAAGTACATTCGTTATTAAAACGGTTTATGAAGCTACCAAGCTTGAATCAAAGTTGGATGAAACCGGTTCGTCAATAAACACGATGTATCGGATGAAGTTATCCGGGTTTACAAATAATTGGTCAGTAAGATGAAGAGCGTTATTAGTGGTTAATTTACATTTTAGTAAGTAAACTCGATGACTCAAAAGAAGAGTGGCCTCATGAAATGGCGAACTTTTGATAAATTGTAACAAGAGAAGTGATGTTCTCGTTTGCCTTAATTCAATTTTAAAACCAAAGTTGTAACATCAAAAAGAGTTACTCCTTTGGCAAATGCAATCTTTTAAAATTATGTGTTCAATATAGGCGATCGCTATTTAGCGAGATTGTAAAATTTCTTCAATTCCAGAATTTGTAAGGCAATTCCAGAACGCAAGCAGAGTTTTGTGTACAACGGTTACAAAAACAAAGGCAACGAGAATATAACAACCGGCTCAGTGAAATCACAGAGAAAAGCTGTATTCATCGATGTTATAGTTTAATGTTAATTATTTAAGCGATGGGAATTTGATTTGTGTATCAATCTCATTATTGATCGATACACAAATAAAATTCCCAAATTAACGTTTTAATAATTAACATTAAGCTGTAACATCGGTATCGGAGACGATCAACTATTTAAGAATGTGAAACTAGCTGGTCATAAAAGGCAGAAAGATGGGAGATAAACAGTCAACCTTCCGTTTAAGAAATTAACATCGAAATTGGGTAATTCTGTAACTGTAACAATTCAATAAAATAAACAAATGAGGGAATACTTAGAAATAGCATATATGGTAGAAATTTACCTAAAGCAGCATTAGTGGAAAGACAACAACATTTATAATTTATCTCATCATTCGATAGTCAAGGAATCCAGCAGCACCATAAAACTACGTGTACATTATTAACAACATTAATTAATACGTTTTAGAAGCCACAAAAACGCGTTAACTTAGTAAGAATGTATCGCCAAGTTGTAGTTTCTTCAGATGATACAAATTATCAACGAGTCCTTTGGCGAGATAATTTAAATCGACTGCTTAGGCATTACCAATTAACGAAAGTTACATTCCGTCGATCTTCTTTTTCGGTTTTGGCAATACATGCACTAAAACGACGGTACTACCGAACATATATGTGAAGATTTTGTGTACTTTGATAATTTTTTATCTGGCGATCAGGATGTAGAAAAATCAAAATAACGTAATTATATTAATTATAATATATTAAGTATTATATATTTAATAAATAAATAATATAATTATATTATTGGATACATTGGGAGGACAATCTACCAAATGATTGCCAAAGTGTTATTCTTCGGTATAACATGAGAATTGAAATATTTGGATGATGTGATGATTCAACGATTTACCAATCAAAACGAGAATCTCCAAATCCATGGTTTAGCGGATGCAAGAGAGACGGCGTATTGTGCAGTAATTTACAACAGTCATCAAAATAACGGGGAAAATAACTACGCGTCAGTTAACGTCCAAAACTACAGTGGCGCCTATCAAACAGGTTTCACTGCCAAGGTTGGAATGTGTGAAGTCGACTGCATGATTGGACCGTTCCATTAGCATGAATATCAACTAAAATTTTAGAGAAATTTCTAAATTCCCTGACAATCACGGTTCAAGAGGATAAGCTCCGAACAAACTAGTGTTTCATGGCTGAAACAAGCCGAAATCACTGACTCAACATTAGACAAAACTGCGGTATCGTCACAGGGGTTTCAAATTAACTTTATAAAAGACTTACTAACGTTTTTAATTTAAAGACTTGTTACTTTCAGCAGTGCTAAGACGCCAAAATGAATTGAGGCCGGCGAATATTTGTACGAAATGGACAAACTTTTTGTGACTCACCAGTCGCCAAAAATCGATAATATGAAATATTTATTTAATGTTTTCTTAATGGCAATGACAAAAATGTTACCTGAGAGCTACCGCACGCCGAAGACTCGGGCATAGAGGATCTCTTCATACGGGTTGCTTCAGGATAAGAGGGCCCACCAAATGTAGCAACTCTTCCAATTTGTCCAAAGTCATCCGTGAGTAGCATTTGAACATTTCCGAATCATTAATTTTATTTAATTGGTTAAATACCACAATGTGAGGCTCGGTATTCGGTCTATCCAGATAATAAGGCCGTACCCAAAATTTTCTTTTAAAGGCTGGCTTATCCTCTTGAGCACTGCTCTCATCACTTGAGCTAAACATTAATACCGCATTAATTTTAAAATTACAAATGTGTTTATGGTGTACCGTTTATTTAAAACAAACACAATAAAAAGTTAACTTTCAAAAGTTTTTTCTGTCCTATTAAGTTATTCCATTTATAAACATATAGCTATATTCTTTTATTTACATAGTATTTTAGGACTAGAATTGAGAAAAAAATTATAGATTGACTGTAAATCAGCCTTTAGATAAAATGAACGCGAGCACCATCATCACACACAATAGGGAACTCCTCAAAGCCGCTTAGCATTGGTCCCTTCTGTCCAACATCTACACGTATGTAGCAAATTTTTCGGTTTTGCGTTAATTAATAATTCGTTAAAAAATAATTCGGGTGAATTAAAAAACAAGTACCCAATAATGTTCACCACATGACACCCCAATTGTTTGATGTTCTTTTGCATGTGGTTGGACCGCCTACACAAAAGTAAGAGGGATTTACTACTAATCCAATTACTCCAGGCGAAAGGCTATCATATCATTTACCTTACGGTAAGTAGCAAGAAATATTGACATCTTATTTGGTAAAAATGTATGAACTTTTTCTATTTTTGTTGTAGTTATTTGGCAAGCGGCGATAGCATGGGATCCATGGCCTCATACTGTTATCAGATAGGCCAATCAACCACAACAGGCATCATCAGGGAAACGACAGCTGCTATATGGGAGAAATTAAAACCAGTTGTTTCTCCAAATTTCTCCAATGTGACATGGTAAAATATTGTAGCCGAATTTAATTCTACTTGGAATTTGCCAAACTGTTTAGGTGCAATTGACATGTCGTTGTTCAAGTAAATTAATTATTTGACAGATGTTTTATATATTATTTATGTCATTTTATTATTTTTTTTGCAAATTCGAATAGTGCTTGCTATAATTACAAACATTTGCACAGCCTAGTGTTGATGGCAGTGTGTGATGCACAATACAAATTTATATTTGTGGATATTGAAGTATCTGGAAGAAACAATGATAGTGAGATATTTAGAAGAAGTGAATTTAGAAAATGCGATTCATTGCAAATTCCAAATGATGCAGTATTGCCGGGCAGCACAATAATGCCACCATATTGCTTTGTTGGTGATTAAGCATTCCCCTTGCTAGCAAATACTATGCGCCTATATCCCAGAAGAAGAACAACCGTTTTATCACACGAAAAAAAAACGTCTTTAATTATCGATTATCCAGAGCCAGAAGGGTCGTCGAGAATGCTTTCGACCTCAAAGTGGCGGATTTTCCGGAAATCAATTATTGCAAGCAGACCTACTGTGGTCAACATAATAAAATCAACAGTGTGTTTGCATAATTGGTTAAGAATGAAATCTAGTGATTCTTACCAGTATTTCATGGCGATTTAGTGTTGGTTGAATGGAGAGGGAAAGCTGGTATTGATGAGTTGTGGAATGTCGGACGTATGGGGTCTAATAATCCAGCTGGTAATGCGGTTCTCATTAGAAATAAATTCGCCAGTTATTTCATGAATGGCAATGCCTTACCATGACAATACTTACAGATGTTCATCGAATTTTACAACAAAATACATTTTAATTCAAATTAATTAATCAATACATTTTAATTTAAAATATAAGTTCGTCTTTTATTTAAATATTATAAATTCCAAGTCTTTGTTTTATTCTAATTATTTATTTATTATTCTACAATTTGGGATCCGCATAAAGTTTTATCGTGCTCATGAAACCAATTTTAGCTTCAAGTGAATATCAACTGGAAACTTGCTGAACCAGCTGATAAAAAAGGGTCAATGATTTTGCATTTGAACGGTGGTTAAGGTGTTCTCTCTGAAATTAGCTGGTTATGGCCAGGCTTTTTGCGGCCGGTCCAGTGGACTATCGTACCGTAAAGATTTGTTACCTGGTATCTTGAAAATATATTCTGAAAAAGTCCATCGCTGTAGCAAGAAACATATTTGTTTTTAAATAATTTTGGGAGCGTCTCCACTGCGACCTTCCTGGATTGCTGAATTATATCGTTTTTTCAAGTTTCGCCATTTCGCTTGAATCTCTTTACCTGAACAAAAAAAATCAGAAGTCGGGTCATTAGATCTCGGATACTTGATTCTAAATATAATATACTAAAAGATATAATATACTAGATACTAAATACATAATTGTTAAATCCAATTGTTGGGCCAAATTGTCCCACACCATTTTCTTAGCTGAAATGTTTTTATAAAGTTTGTGCCTCAGATCGTACAAAACCGGTGGTGACTTCATTAATTCAATTAATTTTTTCTCAAAATCAAGTTCTATAATAAAAATGGAGTTACAAAACTAGTTAACATTACCTCAATAAAACATTCACATTATGATTGTCGATGTCGCGCCGATATCATATCGACGGCAGAATTGGTATTGCGAATGACGATTGTGAATCGCCTTTTATTGGAAAATCGCCATTTTTTGTCGATCACGTTTTTGTTCGTGACTAGAGGTGATGTGCGCCGTATTATTTTTCAAAAATTTGAGTTTCATTGTTTTTTTATGACATATTGAATAAAATCTTTTATATTTATATTTGTAATTTAAATCAAAATTATCCTCTATCTAAATTTGTTTGCATTGTATAAAAAATAGTGTTAAAATTATAAAAAAGGAACAGTTTGAGTGCCAAGTCGACTTAATTAGACAAAATACTGATATAGTTCGTGGGCACATTAATACAGGTAGTTATTTTAAAAGTGATCTTAGAAACAGATGGGAGAGCTTCTCTGAAGAAATAGTTAACTAATTTCACCATTATCTTTAATTTGCAAATACTTATCTTGGTTAATTTATATAATTGTAGTAGATTTAAATTGAATCTGATTGCCATCTACGTTAAATATATTTAACTTATGTTGTTGACCAAAGGGTTAAATCTTCACTAATTGGTTCATTCAGTATAATTGCGTCTTTACTCAAATTTAAATATAACCGCGATTAACTTAAGCTGAATTGTACGTTTGGCCAATCAGTGAATGACACGATATAATTAATTATGGAACAAATCAGATCGTCGGAATTTTATGGTATTAATTATAAAAAACTATGTAATTGAAAAGATAGCAACAGTGAACATTTATACGTGGATAAAGGCGAATCAATAAAATTTATAAAACCTACCATATTCAACTAATTATTATAAAAATAAAAATAAAATACAGTGAAAATAAGCATTTATTTTTTTTAAAACAAGATTTGTGAACTACCAAATACAGTCCACTATATCGAGGAAACAGGTGGTCCTAACAAAATTTTCTCATTCACCGCATTAGACGAAAGCGTAATTGAATTGTTTCAAATGCAACGAGCATTTAATCCTCCGGGGTCGGGAACATGGAAGTGGCGTTGTTGAACTTCAAAATAACACCAATCTAACAGCCATGACAAACGACAGATAATCAAAGTA
Organism: Tipula unca; assembly: GCA_951394425.1. Classification (NCBI taxonomy): domain Eukaryota; kingdom Metazoa; phylum Arthropoda; class Insecta; order Diptera; family Tipulidae; genus Tipula; species Tipula unca. The sequence continues at coordinate 120,329,564 of OX596380.1, forward strand.
GATCGCTACTCAAGAATTCGAATATAGAAGTAATAAACCAGTCATGCGGACATCCAATTCAAAATGAAAATGTTGAATCTGTTTGTCAAATTGAACTGGATTACGAAACCGAAGGACCTGTCCTAGAAGAGAATCCCCAAAATCTTTACCGGAGATTCGTCATGATCTATTACAACAACAAACGAAAATACAAGCTGAAATGTATAAAGGGTTGCATCAACAGCTAATAATTGTGCTAATAATAAAAACACTTAAAAGGTACATTGTTTTGTGTAAAAAAAAACTTATTATTTAAAAAAAGAAAAATTTGAATTTTTTAAAAACATTAAAAAGCAGAAGCTGTTCTTTTATGAAGAAGAACTTAAACATAAACAAAAAGCGAGAAATGAGAAATTAAAACTAAAGGCTAAAATTATAGAAATTCAACAACAATTGGAAGTACAACAAATAAATTATGCCAAACTAATAATGAATTATTAGAATATTTTTATTATGCGATTTCGAATTGCAATTGCTTCATTTGCTATCAAACCAGTTGGTTCTTCAAATTCATCATTTACATTTTCATTCAACATCTCATCATCTAGTGCTAGTTCTTCATCAAATCATACTTTATATCGAATACATATATTGTGGAGGGCTGCACAAACATTGGTAATTTGTGTTGCCTTCTCCGGGGTATAAGTCAAATGCAGGGCATTTAAAAGACATCTAAACCGTCCTTTCAGAACTCCGATTGTTCTTTCCATTATGTTGCGTCTTTTTGAATGAGTCGTATTTGCAGCTGATGCTCGGCATGGTGTTATTAAGTACGGTTGAAGAAGGTATCCCGCATCGCCTGTTGTAATAAGTGTACAAGGATATATAAATTAAGATTAAGAATGAACATTTACAATTTTATAAATTACCAAGTAATCGAGAGTTATCTCCGGCTTCGTACATTCTATGAATAATGCCTCTTAAACTTGAAAGATTCCACACCAAGGAATCGTGGAAAGACTCTGCGTAATTACTGTTGATAAAGAGTATTTCCATTTCATGGTAGTAAACCTGTTGAACAAAGCAAATGACTTCTTATAGCTATTTAAATAAAGTTGGAATGTTTAATTGTTGTACTTACTATCATGTGCGTTTCATCTACACACCCTATTATGCGTGGTATCAAACTTCTACCATAAAAATATATTTTGGCCTAACTTTTGTCTAATTCTGAATAGTTTAGTTTAATAAATTTTTGACAAACGTGGTTTTAAAACTTTAGAAATGGTTGGTTGAGCCAAACCAATGTTGTAATCATTCCCGGTATCAGTTTGGTATCCATCTTTCGAGAAACCTTAAACAACCTGCCAATAAGAATATGTTTGGACCCGATGAAAGCCGCGTCATTTTTATCATATATGGAATTAAGTCGTCCAATAAATCTTTAAATGCATATTTTGGTAGCCGAAATAATTTGGTAAAACTTTATAAATTAATAAATAATATAAATTTAATTAAATTATTTATATGATACTATCTAAAATTCACTACACTAAATTTTATTTACTTATTAAAACACGCTGTTTGACAATAGATTTGAGAGGATTTTATTTTCGTCTCTTTCATTTACATATCATGCTTTTTCCGTCTCACCATGTTCGTTCAGCACAAAAGTTAAAGTTAAACCAACTCAATGAAAAAATGCAGGCGGAAGGAAGGAACGCTATATTGAATCCACCTTGAGATTTGTATTTACATACTTTTCCTTTTTTCCTTGTTGGGTGATTTGGATGTACATAAAAAAGCGTTCCCGTGCATCAAGGATACTTTTGAGTTATTGATATGGATATATCAGCAAGATAATGCATCCATCCATAAAGCCAATCTGGTTAAATCGTGAATATCGCAGCAAAAGGTAGAGCTTTTGCCGTGTCCACCGTATTTTTATAAAAAAAGCTCGTGAGTTCGAGCTTAAAAAAATGGTCGGGTTCCGCACACTCTATTCAGTAGGTTGTATGAAGTTAAATTCAATACGGAAACTTATAATATATAATTGTGCCCCTCTACGTTAGTTAGAAAAATAATAAATTTAAAAATAACTTTTTTTAATTTTGGGAATACCCGTAAATTTGACCGGAGTTTGCAATTGTTTTTACCATTCACACACTGCCTTCCACATACTAGAATAGAAATGTATCAAAATTCCTACTTTGCTCAGTCACCCGTTCCACGTAATAGTTTTCAAAGTTATATCATTGAATTTTTCAATTTCCTTCGCATTAATTTGACACTAACCTTCATCATCGTATATAAGTAATATGTGTATATGTATGTTTCAATATATGTATGACTCCCAAGCAACCGAAAAAGCATCAAAACTAAAAAAATAAATATAAATTTCCGTATAGACCTAATCTAGGAAAATATATGTGTACATACTCGTATATGCATGTATATTATATTCGGGATATTCAATTTATCAGGCGACGCAAGACAAGGAAAAATAGCAAATATCACCATTTCCAAATGTTTACTCAAAAGGAAAATATCTCGAGAAAAAAATTGTAATTTTCCTAATTTTTCGTATTTTTTTTTTGCGGTGGTTACTGCTTGAAAAACCGGATGTTAATATAATAAGGTTGGAAGTTGAAAAAAAAATTATGAATAATGACTATAATTTACTGTCCAAAATGAAAATTATACATATATATACCGGAATATAGAGAGGAAAAGCTTAGGAAAATTTTTCTTATTTTTTGCAAGTTAATTTGGTCGATTCTGTTGTTGTTGTTGTTGTTGATCTAAAGGAGGGATATTATTGATAGGAATAAATCTAATCATATTTTCATGTAATTTTTACTTCCCTTTTTCCACTTTAGATTTGTGGGCAGCCACAAATACATTTATTGAAAGAGGGTCGAACACTGAAAAAATAGGGATATATTATAACAGAGTCCTCAATGTCGAGCTACAATATCGCATTGTTGCGGCTATAAATAAAATGTTAGCGAAATGCAATAAATTTTCGATAAATCCGTTGAAATGTAATAATGTCTAACTCAGGAAATTACTTTGATGCCTACGACGAAAAAAGAAAAAAATGTGGTCAATCAAATTAAAAATTAATTCAGGATATTAAAATTGGTTTGTGTTTGTGGAAGTTAGGTTGAACATCGAAATAATGAAATAATAGGATATCAAATTTATGAGTATATATCATACATACAAATATTGCACAGCAATGCATAATCCCTTGGCTAAGTGACATTATTGAACTCCGTACATGTACGTATATATGTATATAGAAAATATGATGATATGTTATACCTAACTGAGGTCACTAACCGGATTAGAAAAAAATAATTCTCGAAGGTATGTAGAAACTCAATTCTCCCGACTTACAACGTACACTCGTATATATCAAGACGAAAATCTTCAAAAATGGATTATTCGAAATTTAAAAGAAGAAAATCCTTCATAATTTTCGTTCTATTACTTTTGAAAATATTATTTATAAAGAATGATGATAATCATTATGACTATTATTATTGTTATTATGACTACTATTATTATCATCATTCATGCACAATATGTACATGTATGTATAATATATATAGACGACAAACGAGAATAATCATAAAATCCTTAAGAAAATATATGAAGACAAAAGGATGTTTTCTCCTGATTAAAATGGATATATTATTGTTCGCAAAAATAATAAGTGGTTGAAACCTTGGGATAGTTGTGATTATATACACCGAGAAAATGTAAGATATAAGAGATAATAAAATTATTATTTTTTAGTACACAGTACAGTGGAAAACACACTCCACAGAGAGTTGGGAAAATAAAATAAAAAGGATAATCAATAATATAGTAATGAATGATATATTGGGTGTTAAAGACATTAAAATTAATTTCTTTTAACACTCCTTTTTATGACTTTCCGATCCATAAATTCCATTATTAATAATTTATATTTGTTTTATGTGTATATGTGTATATAATGTGTAGTATATCAAATAGGACTGATTGCGCCAAAACCACAAGAGGTTAGTCACGAATTATTTATTTCATTTATGTATGTAGATACGGCATAAACTTATATTTGGAGTATGGTAATAAAGATGATCTAATTATGCAAACCGAATGAATCATTTTAAAACTTAACCAAACCAATACATTTGCCATAACTATTCAGTGCAGGTGGCATCAGAAATAAATCTGGATTGGTCTTTTATTAAAAGGTAAACTATATTAAAGGAAATTATATTGCTATTTTGCTTATCAAGGATTAATAGAACTTACTTCCATTTGTTTAACTTGCAAAAAACTAGAGTTACATTGTTAAAACGCTAATATTTACAACGCACTAAAAAGTGTACTCATTGCTGTAGAATTTTGTTTAGGCCTCGACAAAATGGATAAGAAAATGGAGGAATGGAAAAGAAAAACTCGCTTTAACAAACGCATTATTTGAAAGGAAGATTAACAAATATTGAAAACTTTTTAGAAACAATTAAAATAAAAAGTTCCAGTGATCCCAAAACAAAACTAGAATCGGTTGAAAAAACAAACATGCAGTTTGAGTTAGTAAAACCGTCTGACGATTTTAATGAAAATTATTTGATCCATATAAGAGTTTTGATGATAGCTATATGGAATTAAAGTCAACCATTTTAGATCGATGTGAATCGACATCTAACTCAAACAAAATGTCGGCCGTAACCAAAACTGGAAACATTAAAATGGATTACATTTAAAGATATTTTCAAAGAAAGATACTGACTTGAAGATGAATGTTCAGAAATTGTCGTCATGCGACTTGTTATACGAAAATTAGACATAAAATCGATTCTGCGAGATTGGGAAAAGCAAAATTCTTCTAAAGAATTGCCTACGGGGAAATTATTTCGGGAATTCCTTAAAAAAAAAAGTGTAGAGTGTTGGATTCTATATATTACACACAAAGACAAAATAAACCAATCTTTCGCGATTCCCAATTGAAATACAAATATTTCCGTCCGTTTGTGCAATAGCATTCCACACGCATTTTTCAGTTGCTCTTTATTTCTAAGCTTAAACCCAACGGAGCGATTCAATAAAATCAAAGATATGAGAGCTTCAACCAACTTCAGGCAGATGACGAGTGGTTTCTCAGTCTGATGAGCCGTAAAACTTCAGCATGCAAAGGGATTCTGTTTCTGGAAGCGTTATCTCGCCAACAGTGATTGTGTTGTAGAAACGTTCAAACGGATCTATGTGGAATGTCGTACATTGTTAGATTCAAAGTACTAAACTTAATATGTAGTAAAATTAGCAGTGTCAATTCAATTGATGTCACTGTAATCAATTCAACCTCAACCAAAGTCAATGAAGTAATTATGTACAACTCAAGTAAAGTCACGATACAATAATTCTTATAATTCATTATTTACTATTGTATTCTTTGTAATTAATAAAATTTCAAATAACTTGTCACAGACAAACATAAATATTAGTCGCTGATCCGTACCATCTCATGAACAGTTAGCCGACGCCAATTTCAATGAATCACGGCCAATTGACATCCTCATCGGCGTAGAACTGTTTCTAAACATTTTAATGTCAAATAAAATTTGTGTAAGGCAAATCTTACCTGTTCTCCAAGAAAGTTTGTTTGGATGGGTCATCTTTGGAAAAGAAGAAAATCATTTGAAACACAACGTCACATTGCAAACTTCATTTATTCAAGAAGAGGAAGACTCCATTTCGCCATTACTAACAAAGTTTTGGGAAGTAGAGTCTCTTCCACCCAAGAAATTCTTGTCAACCAATGAAGTGTGAGGAGATTTTCCAGTCTACACATTACAGAGGCTCTGAAGGAAGATACAATGTATTTCTCCCTTTATATGAGAACATATAGTATTAAGTGATTCAAAACAGATGGCATCAAAACGGTTTTCTTACCTTGAAAGGAAATTGAACTTCAAACCTGAATTAAAAGGACAATATATATCATTCATTCAATTATAATATATAATTCATTAACCTATTATATTTCCCATCATGCTATACTTTGACCGAACAGTTTGACCACCAAACTAACGGTTGTTTTCAATGCTTCGGCATCGAAAAAAACCTTACTTTTATTAAATGTAGCGGCGAGTCAAATGAAGTGAACCAAGATGTTGTCGCAGGCTGGAAAATCAAATTGGAGACAATTATAGAGGAGTAAGCGGCTAAGTATATTGCTAACTGTGACGAAACAGCTCTGTTTTATACAGCCCTACCAAATAAAACGCTCCAGCTTAATGGCAAAAAATGCAGTGCTCGTAAATTTTCCAACGAACGCATTACCGTTTTGCTAACTGCTTTTGGAGACGGAATGTTTTATAAACCGGTAGTAATTGGAAAAAAAGGCTAAACCGCATTGCTTTAAAAGATTAGATAAAACCAGACTGCCAGTTACTTATTTTGCCAATCACAATGCTTGGATGACGGGTAAAATATTTGAAACATTTGTAGTCAATTTGAACATAGGAATGGAAAATCAGAACCGTAATATACTACTCTTTTTAGATAGTGCCACATGCCATCCAGAAATATGTTTATCTAATATAGTGTTGGTATTTTTGGCATTGGCAATGGCATTTTCCAAAACTTTAAGTTAAATTACAAAAAGTCGGGGCTGCAATCCTTAATTTTTGAACTGGAAAATTGCCAAAAAGCTTCGGATCTAACAAAATCAATAACAATTCTCGATGGGATTATGACGCTTAATTCTGCGATGTCGAGCATCATACCGGACACAGTTAAAAAATGTTTTGCTAACTGTGGATTTACTATAGAAGCGGAGCTTCCATTAAATATTTTAGGTTCAGAAATTGCTGTGGTTCAATTGCTGTTAAATTCCGCGTTTCCAGAGCCGTATATTAACGCCAATGAGTTTCTAGCAATAGATGACGAAGCTAATACAGAGACCGCGGAACTAAACCTCGATGATTTAGTGAACAGCGTAATAGATTTTGATGATGAATGGTTCTGATGAGGAATAGGAAGTAAATAATGTGGCGTTAACATGTTAGGATGTGAATTTGACTGTCAAAACTATTAAAAAATTTAGTACTTTAGTATCAAGGTACTTTAGTATTTAAATTATTCATTTATAAAAAAAAAAATTCATCATCAAGATCACCAAAAAACAATAATCTTTTCACTGATCGCTTGCATTCCAATTTATATCATCCGAATACTAAAACAAAACAAAAAAACATCCCACCCAAAGATTTAGGACCGGGATCATCCCGTTCGTTTTCCCCTATTTTCTTGAATCGAACCAGTGTGTGTGTAAAAATAACATTAAAAATTTTCGACAGGGGTAATTAAACCATTTAGACTTGGAGCGACCGGGCGGTCGTTACAAATCGTGGGGACGACCTACACCCATGAGATTGTCTCATTAAGCCGGGCAAAATTAGTGTATTAAGGAAAGAACCGATCTAACGTTTATATTGATCTTACCAAACAAAATCAATATCTAAATCTGTAGGACGTAAATCATTGGCATGATAAATTCCTAGTGGTTTATTGTTAAGGTTCCGAAGTTCAAATTTTTATTAATGCAGCGAATCAAAATATTAATATCACTGTAGATGATTCAAATATTGCGGAAGAAACGGATTCTTTGGAAGCAGTCCTTTTTAGAGATATGCTTATGGAGCAATTGTAAAACATTTTGTATTGAAAATAAATTATAATTAATTCAAAATAAACAATAATTAGTTGTTATCACATATCTAATTGGTTATCACATATTTCATTTCATATCACATTTCATTTCATTTTTGGTAATATATATATATATATATATATATATATATATATATATATATATATATATATATATATATATATAATAAATATAAATAATAATAATAAATAAATATAATAAATTAATCTGAATCATCAGATCCAGATGAAATTAATAGACTGTCGACGTTTATATTTGGATAGTCCGTCTTAACCGTTTGGCCAAATACGCCCAACAGCCCATTTATTTTTTTTCTATCCGCTTTTCTGTCTTCTTCCGGGCTTTTAAATAATCACTTTCCTTATTCCGCAAGTTCGATATAGGGCTTTCGTTTCTTGATATAAATGAAGGTAGACTTGAACTTGAGGAAGCTTGATTTTGTGTATCGGTTTCAATTCGGTTTGAAATGACTCCCTCACTGCTTGACAGCAAATAAGGCGGATGGTAATTATCTTTCTTGGAGGCATAATTATGTATTACCTCAAAAAATGGCCATTCTTCTCGCTCCTGTTCTTGTCGGGGGGGGGGGAGGGGGGGTCATCATCAGCCGCTCCATTTCCCGTATTCAATTTAAAGAAACTCTGTAAATTAAAATGTAATTTAAAATGGTATACAATAGGTTATACAATTTGTTCGATACAGACCTTATATTTTAGCATGAGACTCATGAGTCCGGCCCCAATTTTCCACCACACTCATCAACAACTTTTCTGAAAAATAAATTGTGTTAAAACATTTCATTCTACAAAATAAAAAATTTTATATTACCGCCATCCAGTGCTCATATTCGCGTTTTTCGACGTAAATAAGTTGTTGTTTTTGATCCTGCAATTTATTAGGACCATCCGTTCGTCGTATGTCCCTAAAAATAAATAAAAGTTGTTTTATTACATTTATTATTGTACATATATGAATTTATATTTTATTTTACTTACAAGTGGCGTATGGTTTATCAACATATCTCCTTTTCATTTTTAATTATTTATGTTGATTATATTGTTGACATATATATAATTTAAATAGTTATTGTTAATCTATATATATATATATATATATATATATATATATATATATATATATATATATATATATATATATATATATATATATATATATATATATATATATATATATATATATATATATATATATATATATATATATATATATATATATATATATATATATATATATATATATATATATATATATATATATATATATATATATATATATATATATATATATATATATATATATATATATATATATATATATATATATATATATATATATATATATATATATATATATATACATATATATACATATATATATATATATATATATATATATATATATATATATATATATATATATATATATATATATATATATATATATATATATATATATATATATATATATATATATATTAATATATATTGAGGATATAAAAAAATTAATACACAAAAAATTTATTTGATGAATTCATTTACGGCGTCTATTCACGACTATTTACGGCGTCTATTCACGACTATTTACGACGTCTATTCACTTTAAATTTGGAAACGTTTTTGGGTTGTTTTATTTCAATTTTAGTTGTTAAAAATTTTATGCGTTCCACAACTGCTTAATTTTTTTTTTGTTTTTTGTGCTGAATAAAAAAAAAATTATATTTCTGCTGTCAAAATTTTAATTTTTAACTACTTTTTAACCGATTGACACACGCTCTAAGTACAACATTACAACGTATGGATTTAAAAAATTGTTTTGTTTTTAATTTTACTAAGTGCGGGTACTGAAAATTTTTACAACGCGGCAGCGCTGCTTGCAACTATTAAATACACTTTCATATGGTGTATTTTCACTTTCGGTGAAATGTCGTTTTCGATTAATTGCATTTTCGGTGGATTGTATTTTTCAGTGAATTGATTTTCGATGAATTATGTTTCTGTGAATTGTGGTGGAACCATATTTGTTAGTAGGTCCAATTTATTTTCTTTATAATTAGTTAATATTATTTAATGCTGCGAACAAATGGCAATATTTCAGTAATTAGTCAAATTTGACTGTCTAATAATATCTTTGCGACTAGTTAAAAAATATGATGTTTATTGATCGGCCAACCCGAAACTGTGGAAACTGTCCTGTTTATTTATCAATTAACGTATTTCCCAATGGTAAAAAACCAGACATTTGTTAACGTAAATAATTTCTTTGAATTTAAGTGTGATTACAAAGTCTTGATTGTATTGTTTTAATTTAATGCGCTAAAAGTATCTTGTTTAATGATCATAAATATTAAATTAACAACAAAAACAGAAATAATAATTTTTTGTTAATTTTGTTTTATGTTTTATTGCCAAAAATAATAACATAAAAAAATATTGTTAATATTTTTTGTTTGATTCTCAAAAGTATAATAATAAAAAACAAAATTTCATCCCAATTATGACACCCGCGCACCATCATTTTACAGATAGATAAACTCGTCGTAGCCGTTTACGTGAATTTATTCGTGTTAAATACTTTTTCGTTTTGGTTAAAATTCGCGAATAAAACCTGCAATTACACAGCAAAAAAAATATATTCAAAACAATTTTATGTTACATGAAAATTGGATTGAAATTGGTTCGGAGGGACACAAGGCACAAAAAATGGGTTCAGTTTTTAAATTAAAATTCCCTGACTGGGATTCATATAATTCAAATTTTTGTAGCCGACATAAATTTTTGTTGTTTTTATTACAACCCACGTCTGCTTTTGTTTATTATGTTGTTTTCATATAGTCTTGTTGGGCAAAGCGGACCATGCAATAAAGCACAAAGAGTTTGATACAAATTTTTGTATATTGATTTTGTTAGTACAACGCACACAGATTACATTAAATATTAACTGATTTGTAGATGTTCGTGGTAACAATATATATCGCGTAGTTAATATAAAACCGGGAAGTTATTACATTCTCGTTTCGTTCGATATTTACGACATGAGAATATTATAACACCTTTACTTTACAGTTCAAAGCAATAAATTATATTTTGCCTTATCTATATACACTTGCCATTCTTCTATTGATAAGGAAATATATTTTTTAACATAATACAATTTCCTTCGAAATTTATCATAATTTTATCCTTTGTGTATAGTGTATTTATAGGGTAACACATACATATTTTTGTTTTATTATGATACTGTCATAGTGATCATTCATCATTCGATTTCGGCGTACAAATGGAATTTTGTGTTTTTTGTTCGAATAGTTATTGAATATAGGCGCACATAAAATAAAATAAAATTTCGCGATTACATTGATAATAGCCCATAAATGTTGATTACTCATTACTGCATCCTCCATCCTACGAGTAAAACTACATAAAAAAGCTTATTATCTTTAAATAGAAACATAATGAACTAAAGCATAATAAGAAATTTAACAGCAACAAAATATGATTTTTTCAATAGTAGGAGACTAGCAAAAGCTTTTAGAATCACTCTCTCTATGTGTTTTCTTCAATATTCATATAACAAGAACTACTGTAAAGAAATGAAAATAATACAGTTGTTTTTTCTATTGACACAATACACAATATATCCAGTATCTTTTATTTATAAAACAAAAGGACAAAAAATGTTTTGTTTTTAAACAAATACGATGCAAGAATATACGATGAAAGGATGGGAAGGAACGCTTATCTTAATTTTTGCTGCCGTTTAAAATTGAAATAAAATTTCTATTTTCTTTGATAATATGTTATTACCTTTCTGTGTTGGTACATGGATTCATCTATTTTCATTGTTTCCCAGTTAACATAGGAAGTCAGTAGATTGAATTTTCTCATAAAGTCCACCGATATAGGTCAAAGTTTAGCTTTATTGATTTCATAACAAAACAAGATTATTCCAAGAATTTATGTTTGAATACAATTTTCCAGTACTTCAGCAATGCTTTAGAAAGTAGCAAACATCAAATCATAAAAAGTCATTTTCTCTGCTTCCAGTAGTTTCGAAATTTTTTGAGAAACTGGTATACAAAAGGATGAAACCGATAATACTTGAGAGAAAGCTAATACCACCACATCAGTTCGGATTTAGAGAAAGCCACTCCACCATAGAGCGAATTCACACGATTACAAGTATTATTGAAGATGCACTTGAAAATAAGAAAATATGCTCAACAATATTTCTGAATGTAGCACAGGCCTTCGATAAAGTATGGCAGGCATCCTGGATGAATACTATCAGATATTGAAATCTTACATTGATAAAAGATATTTTCGTGTTAGATATTGTGAAGAAGAATTTTCCGAGCTAAAGAGCGTATCTGCAGGGGTTTCCTAAAGTAGCGTGCTGGGGCCAGTCTTGTGTTTACTTTACACAAGCGACTTACCAAACGCAAGCGGGACAACAATAGCAACATTAGTGGACGATACTGCAATTTTAGCTACTGGTTATAAAGTAGATGAAGCAACCAGAAAACTGCAACGGGCTACAAACCAACTAAGTAATTGGACCAAAAACGGGTGTATTAAGCTAAATGAAGAAAATTCAACGCACATTAACTTTACCAAATTGTTAACTGGATACCAATAGAACTAAACTTCAAACAAGTTCCTTATGCTAACACAGTCAAGTATCTTGGCATGACTTTCGATGCTACATTAAAATGGAAGGAACACATTAAAACGAAAAAGGAGGAACTACACATTAAATATAGAAATACGTATTGGTATGGAAGATATTCAGAGCTGTCAATACCTAATAAGTTGCTACTATACCAACAAGTTTTAAAACCTATATGGACTTATGGTATTCAGGTTTGGGGCTGTACTAAGAAAAATAAAGGTTACGTGGAATAGTGAACGCTCCTTGGTACATAAGAAACGATAACCTACATAGGAATCTCCGGATGGAAAACGTCGTCAGCGAAAAGATAACAATTCATGCAAAGAAACACATTCAACATCAAAATGTTGAGTTACGTGGTATGCTGAGTATTACAAATAGAGTACGAAGGCTCCAAAGAAAGAAACAGCTGGAATTGGGAAGACCACAATAGGGCGGCCACATTTTTTAGAGACTAACTAATGGGTTATAGGGGATATTGAGAGGATCCGTTTCAGGGTTATCTCAAGACCGTAGGATTTTATTATATTATTATTTTTTTGTTTATAGCTGGTCTTCATGATGACGTCCATGCTTGAATTAAAACAGATCAACACAGATTTGTGTCTACTACAGGAACCTTATCTTATTGATGGTGCGGTTTCTGGTTTGAACTCAAAGCTTGGCAGGATCTTTCATATGCCCACTGTTCTTAAAACAAGAGAGTGCATTTATGATATTCATGCCGCTCTAATTAATGATTGTAACACTGCTGATCTTACGGTAGTTGACCTCATTCTAAATTGGAGAGTGACGGATAATATTCTCACCTCTGATCACAGGTGCATCTCTTTTAATATTAACTTTAAAAGACCACCGGTTAAACCATATCACAATAGGAAACTTACGATCTGGGATACTTTTTCCTTTAAGCTCGTCTCACTACTAGATCTGCCTAACCAGATTAGTTCAATCGCAGATCTTGATTTGCAGGCAACTGCACTAACGAAAGCGATCTCGACTGCTTTTGAAAAGTCATGCTCTCTTATTAACAACCAGAAGAAGCGTAACACACCCTTCTGGTGTTCTGTTTAGGAGTATTAAGGAAGAGTCTAAACGAATCTCATTTCGGATTGGAATCTATTTTTATTAGCTCAAAAAGCTTATAAAAAATGCTTAAGATCCGCGCACAGAGCTGCGTGGAGAAACTTTTGTGAAGAAATTGACAGATTATCTGTTGTCGCCAGACTTAGCAAAACTCTGGTTAAGAATGATACGTGTAGACTAGATAATCTTCGTCTACCCTGCGGTAAACTAACCTCGAGTAGGCGAGAAGTTGGTGAGCTACTATTATCTGTTCACTTTCCTGGGTGTGACATTGTTGATTCGGATGTGGTTGCCTCCGAGCCAACTGACATTTTTATCGGTACGCCAGATTGGAACTTAGCCCGTAGGGTATCACCATTGGTGTTTTACGCTGGAGTGTTTTCTCGTTTGAACCATTCAAATCGATTGGTCCGGACGGCGTTTTCCCTGCTAAATTACAGCATGGTTTTCTACACATCAGCATTTACCTACTCAATCTGTTCCAAGCCTGCGTTGCTTTTTGCATGGTACCGCGCGCCTGGAGCAGGAGTAGAGTAGTATTCATACCTGAAGCTGAAAACTCGGATTATACTGACCCAAAGTCTTTTAGGCTCATTAGTCTGACCTCCATTTTTCTAAAAGCTTTAGAGAGGATCATCGATAGATTTATTAGAGATAATTATTTAACTATTTCCCCTCTCAGTAACATGCAACATGCCTACAGACCTGGCAAGTCCTGCGAAACTGATGTTCATGAACTCGTAACCAGGATCGAAAGATCACTTAACTACAAAGAGTTTCTAGTAGGTACCTTCCTGGACATTACGGGAGACAGTTTCTTATAAATACCTGACGTCTAATCTGTTCTGACGCAGAACGCCCTTAATATGGTAGAAGCTTGGTGTCTTGAAAAGGGGTTATACGTCAATCCCTCAAAGACTGATCTGGTTGTCTTTACGAGGCGCAGAGACAATGCCAATCTGTCTGTTCCCACTCTGTTTGGTAGAGCGATCACAAGGACAGCAAGTTAAACACCTTTCATTCTAGATGGTAAACTCTCTGATTATAAGCTGCAATGGGCCATTGCTATTTTTTGGCAATGCATGTATGGGCTTTTGCTAATTCCTGTGGTCGGACCCCCAGGTGGCCGGTTGTGGAACTGATGTCTTCGGTAGCAAGGCTGGATGGATTGGAGAGGACAGCCTGTAGGGCTATAACCGGGGCTATGTCGTCTGCTCCACTTCTTGATATGGAGTCTATTCTACATCTGCCCGAATTGCAGTCCTACATTCTGGGTATAGCGTGTTCTGCTGCGTATCGACTAATGTGCATTGGGGCATGGAGTGTCATCGGGACTTGTACGGGACATAGACAAATTCTTTAAAGTATAGGTCACATACTCCGGAGCTGGAAATGGTGAATGACAGGCTATTGCCTGAATTTAACTTCACCAACCATTCTCCGTAGTTTTCCCTTCGAGAGAATGGTGGCTATCTCAGAATTTCTACATACAGTTATCTGAGTCGATAGTTTTTTTTCGCGGATGGCTCTCGTTCGGAAGTCAGTGCAGGGTTTGGATTTTACTGTCCTAAATATGAGCTAAGATTCTAGGGTAGTCTGGGTAAACACTGCACGGTTTTTCAAGCTGAATTAATTTCACTTACCCACTGTGCGATTGAGGCGTTGAAGTTTAGCGTTTTAGGGAGGGATATTATTATCTGCACAGATAGTAAAGCCGTGCTTATTACCCTCATTAATCTTTTGACTATATCCAAACTAGTCAAAGATTGCAAGCACTACATTAATCTCCTTTGCTCCAATACGAGAGTAAGGATCAAGTGGGTGTCTGCCCATTGTGGCGTTGAGGGAAATGAGGTTGCTGACTTTTTAGCGAAGGCTGGTTCGCGTAGTAATTTTGTGGGCTCCGAACCAGCAATTCCTTTATCCTTCAACGATGGTAAGGACGGTATTAAGAAGTTCGCTCTACTTGAGCTGGGACTGAAGTGGCGTTCTACTCCTAGCTGTCGAAAGGCGAAACATTTCATCATTGAACCCAACCTAAGGTTCACTAATTATGTATTTTCCCTAAAAAAGAACCAACTCAGAATTTTGGTCGCACTTATCACCGGCAATGGACGTTTCAAGGTTCATCTCCAACGCATGGGACTAGCACAGGATGCTCATTGTGAGGAAGTGGACGACTGCATACACTAGCTCTGCAGCTGTCCCGCCTTTGTCGGAGCTAGATCTCAAGTGTTCTCTTCCGGATCTTTGAACATAGATCAGTTAGTATCCATTCCTTGGTTCGAACTTTTACAGTTTGCTAAGATTGCAGTACGCTCCTGCGAATAAGGATAGATCCTCTTGGTTTGCACCGTGGGCTCATTGTAGCATTGAGTACGGAACCTCAGTAGGTTCCAACCGTTTTAATAAAAAATAAAAATAAAAAAATGGGTTATATCTCTGCAAAATGAACATAAGAAAGATAGACAAATTACTAGATGATATATTTAAAATAATAAAAAAAAAAATTGGTTCAACCAGCATTTGTTCAAAAAATAATTAAACAAAATGGTTTAATAAGATCAGTTACAAGAACAACCATAGGACAAGCATTTGGCATTTTGAAATAAGGTTCAGAAGATTGAAGATTTTACATTTGTTGATATTAAAAATGAAACTGATTGTTTACAAATTATGTTATCTTAATTGTGATTGGATTGTCGTTGCGCGTGTCAAATATCAAGCCATCTAGGGGTTGAATATTATGTCGAACACCATAAACAGCATCAAATATTTTAAAGTATTGCCGTAACACCACAACTCACCCACTTTGTTGTTTTCTTTTTATGCCCCTATTGTAGGTTACTATTAGGTTATTAAATTATTTACGAGTTTCTATGTTCGTTAATTTTTACAGCTATCTTCTGCTACAATGTATTTTTTCCTTCATCCACAAAATCCTTTACCATGGCAAAGTATACTTGAATTTCTTTGTTATTACTACCCTTTTGGCTCTTTTTGTCCAGTTCGTCCGACTCATTACACAGTAAACACTTCTCTTAAAAAATGTACAAATATAATAAATATTGCTAAAAATATTAAAATATTTCATGTGGTTTAAAGTTAATTAAAAATAGTCAACAAAAAATTTAGGTACTTACTCAAAAATAAAATGTGGCTCTGCATTAGCCTAAGTTTGGAATTAAAATTCCAGTGCAAAATTACGCAGAGCTAAATTTCGAAATGAATTGCAAAAACTGCGAATGTTATAACTTAAAATTAAATATAATTGTGTGAAGAAACGCAGTAATAATATAATAAAGTAAAACTTATACGCTAATGCCGTGTGCCTCGAACGACTAAACGAGTTAGTTGCTACAATAGTCGTGTTTTTTTATTCAAAAAATTTCGAGTTCGAATGAAGTTCTGGATACCGAGCCTATTTGCTCAGTGGTTAAAGCTGTGACGTTTGGATCAGGAGGTACTGGGTTCGAACCCCAACAGAGGCGGGATGCAAAAGGGATTTTCCATGTCCCGATTACGATCGGTGATTAAATTGAAAACATCTATGACCCTCTGTTGAAATGTAGACCTGTTGTGCCGACCCATCTTCCATGTCACTGTACAGGGTGGCATGGAGCTATGCAATGCACAGGTGGTATATTGTATTTGAGTGAATGGGTTGAATGAATGTTAGTGTGAATGTGGGTATTGCACCGTGGGCCCATTAGTGGCATTGAGTGCTGGAGTAAAATCCGCTCAATTTAAAAAAAAAAAAAAAAAGTTCTGGATAAGAATTTACTCGTTTTTTTCAGTAAAATACAGTTGAATTTAATTTTTTATCAATAAATATGATACGTTTAATGTTAAACTACATAATTCAATATTATCAACATAAAATTAAATTTAACTTTATTTTTGAATGTTCTCGATAAAACATGGGTTTTTTCAAGTTCGCGATAAATTCATAGTACGTGAACTCGAAAAAAACGAAATTTTAAAAGGAAATATTTTAGAACAAATAATCTTCATTGTATCTAACTTAATGCCCATTATTTAATTAACTAATTACAATAGATTGTTACTAAAATATATTGGTGAAATATTACGAGTAATATTTAAAGTTTATACTTTCGTTTAATACTAAAATTATAATTGGTTAATTGGTTGTTCCCATATAACCTCCATGATATCCCCTTCCTTTCAAATTCCACACAACAAACTCCCAGCTCCGTAACTTATATACCTCTTCCTTGTTTCTCAAAATCCGTTAGTGTTAATTATTCTCCCTCTTGCTCAAAAAACTCCACCCCTACAAAAGTGTTTTTCCTTCCCTCTTCATTACCAAAACCACCTACTCCATAGAAATTTTCATAATAACAAAACCAAGTAACCCACAGAAATTTTCATCCGTCCCAGGCTACTCACATCTAAATAAACCTATACCTTCAAGTAACTCGTTCGTTCCTCTTTCCTCGGCTCCATGATCCAATTTATCACGATCTTCCTCCAGAAACCCCTGCCTCTTTGCCATCAGCAAACTCCGTCCCTCATCCAGATGGCCGCCGGCAACTGAACAATCACAAAGGAAGAGGAAAAGAGAAAAAACAAGCTTCGACGAAAAAGAGAACTATTGAATATTTGCGAGGGCAAGCGTTTTTGCCTCGACCGCGGAAGATTTGAAGAGATGCAGAATTATTCCAATTTCCAATCGATGAGCACACCAAATGAAACTCATGGCTGAAGTTAGTTATGTTTTTAAATTAAATTTATTTTATTGATGTGCCTTCATCAATGGTTGCAGCAGAAGAGAGTGATTTATTTATTTTTAACTACACAAAAAACAGTATTAAATAGAATAAATACATAACAAATACTATGGCAATTTAAAAGAACAGGAATTAACATTAAAATGGAAAGTATATAGCCATACATAATAATTATAGGGGAATGCGTCCGGTTGATATGTGTGTTCATTCTCCCCGCCTGGAACTCTCGTCGAGTTCAACATCCAGTGGTAAAGGACACATCTTTGTGATGGCTCGTTGATAAATCCCTGTCTCAGTTTTAACACTGACCACGCGAACTAAGCCATCTGCTCCAGGGTTAGTCGCAACCATTTTTCCCATTTGCCATTTCATAGGAGGAAGATTATCATCCTTAATAACCACAATTTGGCCAATTGCAATGTTTGGTTGCTGAGATGTCCATTTGCGGCGATGCTGTAGCTCTTGTAAATAATCCTTGGACCATCTAATCCAAAAATGTTGAACCAATTGTTGAAGTAGGCGCCATTGTTTGTTGTATCTAATGAATTCTTGTGTTATGTTGGGTTCAGGAACAGCAGTAAGTGGTCGTCCAATTAGAAAATGACCAGGAGTGAGGATCGCTAAACCGTCCCTAACTGATGTTAGTGGTGTCATGGGCCGGGAATTCCGAATTGCTTCCACTTGTTTGCACAGCGTATTGAGTTCTTCGTAGATGAATGTGTGGTTGCCCATTACACGACGTAGATGATACTTGGCGGATTTTACCTCAGCCTAACTGTAGGAATGACACAGTTTGGACACATTTTATACCGCCGGGACGTCGTCGAAGAAAACTTTTCTTTTTGACCCAAAAATTTCGAATTTCGATTCGGTGAACCAAAGAAGTTTTCTCGTGGCACTTTGCCTAATTGAGTCGTTTCTGGCGGTTTGTTTTTGAAAGCAGTGGTTTGTCCTTGATGTTTGGCACTTAAGTTAAGGCACTTTTTCACTGTAATCAATGATAATTTATTTTTCAGTTCTGTTCATTTCCGACAATCTCCGAGGTGCCGCTTCCTATCTGTTGCGGTTGGATAAGATTCTATTGTTATCATCCTCTTTTGCGGTGGTGATTTGACGCTGTGTGATTGTTTTATGTTCAGTTAAATTGTTGAAGTGTGTATGTATTGCAGACTTCGCAATTTTGAATTTCTTAGTAATTTATGAATATGAGTCTAATCTTCGTCACGTGACGTGATAATAGCTGGACGTAATTCGTAAGCCACTTACAAGTTGTTCTCCATTTTTATATTTTCTGGAAGCTTTTTTCATAAAAAAAATAATTCATGTTAATATGAAGATTTAACATTAGAAACCATGGTCAATTTTTTTAAAAATACAATTTAAATATTTGTTGTTAACAGCAAAACATAAATGTTGAGATATTTAACTTTTAAAATTGAAATAATTAAAACAGTTTTAATTGAAAAAAATGTATCGACCGAAATCTTTTGACCTGTAGTGTGTATCGATTTGCTGGTTGCGCGAAAAACACAGGCAATTGTGTCAGTAAATATATACTGAAAAACGGGATATTTTGTGTTAGTGTGTTGCCATAATTGGCTATAAAAAAGTATCAAGACGAGTATTTCTTATGGCTACACTTTTATACACATCGACAAAATATCTTTTCTTTTAGGACTTCAAGGCGTTACGAGTTAAAGCATATTCAATATCGCTTCGAAAACTATTTGAGGACAAGTTATATGAAGTAAAAGGCTACCCCTACCACTATTCTAGCAACACTTAGGCCATTAGAGTATATAAAAAAAGAACTTATGAACCGTGAATGAATTTAAAAAAAAGCATTTTCAAAGCATAAAATTTGTGAAATTTCATTCAGTTGCCACGTACTACATTCAGTACTAAAATATTTTTTAATCTTATTTCGGACTTATTTTGAATTACTAGTTGGGCTGTTATGCTGCTGCCAGCCAATGATCGAACGATCGTTTCTCCAAGATTCTTGAAACGATGTCATTATTATTTTTTTGATTTACGAGTTCAGTACATTATATACTTTATTTATTTGGCAGGCAAATGCAACTTTCTACAATTTTGGAAGTTAGTTCTAAATTTGCTTTAGTGATCTATAGTATTTTGACGCCCTTCGACGGTGCTAACAGCATAAATTATGCAAAGTGCAGAAAACGTTAATAATTTGGCTTG
Organism: Tipula unca; assembly: GCA_951394425.1. Classification (NCBI taxonomy): domain Eukaryota; kingdom Metazoa; phylum Arthropoda; class Insecta; order Diptera; family Tipulidae; genus Tipula; species Tipula unca. The sequence continues at coordinate 120,350,006 of OX596380.1, forward strand.
CCAGAAAATGCAGCTTTCGCCTAGAAACAGGGGAATTGGAGGGGGTCCTTTTTTAGGACTGCCTCCTTGTATACAAATCGTAGAATTTCGTAGGGTCTTACCACATACCTAGCATCATATTTAAGTTAACCATAATTAAATTATTTGTCATTTTGGAGTCAATGTCTGAATATTTTTGTTTTGCTCTCCTTGACGCCAAATTGTGCAATTAAATAAAAATAATGAATAGTACACAGAGTATAGACAAAAATTCAACTGACGATAATGAACAAGTCGTTAACCAAATCCACCAACCCTCATCATTAAATTTTAACCAATCTACAAACCAAAATATGGAGTATGGAGTCCGGGCGAATTTGAAGAAATAGTTGCACCAACAAGAAAGTGAAATTGCAATTTCAATTCAATCTGTAATTCTCCGGCGAACATTCATCATCTACAAAATTGTGGCACAGTGTGGAAAACGTCGTCTTTTGAACTGTACAATCTTTATGGCGGAATTGTATGTATTGGAAGAGTTGCTTTCATTTCTATTTAGTGGCAAACTTCATTTGAAAAACCAGATTTAAACTTCTACGAATATATCTGCACTACGTATAAATGAACTGCGGCCTGATCCAACCAATTTGTTTTGGAAAATGGAACCCTAGATCAATTCAGTACTTTCTCTGTGGATGAACAAATGATTCCCTACACATGTAAATGCAGATCCAGCAAGACAATATGTGAAAAACAAGCAAAAGCTGGCTAAATATATGAGGATTATAAGATGATAAGGATGATAAGATGGTTCTGGGCGAGCGAAGTTTGGGTCCAGCAGTTATACTGCGTTTTGTCTACACAATGAATTCCCCAGGGAAGTGCTATTATTTGATCGGTACTTCACTACCGTTCCTCTTTTTAAATGTATTTTACACTTTAACTTGACGAATCTGCAAATCTGTGCAGTTTATGCTATTTATAAAAGAGAATTATTTTGCATCAACGATAATGATAATCGCTGTTACGATATACACGAAAACAGTTTGTATCTACTCGCTTGTTCTGCGAGTGTAAGAACATGGTTCATCAAATATTCAAATGCTATTTTTGAATTAATTATTGTTATATGTGTTCGGTACTTAGAATATTATTTAAACTGCAATATAAAGGGATTATAATGTTTTGTAAAAGTGGCAAGACTAATTTTCCAATGATTAAAACCGGATGTCTCGGTTTTCTATCTGTACTAGCTCGCTAATAGTTTGTTTTATTTCTTTATTATCCAAAGGTTTTGACCCAGTAAAACATCTTTTCTTCCTACATATTCCTGAATTAATTTGAGTACCGCACCTGTTTTAAATTTACAACAGGTTTATATTTAACTGAAACGGAAAATATCCTTAAATTCAAGGAAAATATTAACAAAAAGTTATTTGACCACAAGTAAAAAAGGTAAATAAATCACCTCTGAAATAAGTTTATTAAGATTTTCCGTTCATTTTTCTTTTTTAATATTTCAACTTTTTTATTATTTATTTTCCCTCATGCCCAATTTTTCCACATGATTTTATTTTTCATATATTTGTGCTCGCTGCTGCTTTTATACCCAGAAAAATGTAATAATCTTAAAATAAATAAAAAAAAAATGAAAAATATTCCTTTCCATTCATTCAATTCGAGAGCATACAAAAAAAAAATGAAAATTCATAAAATGATTTTCCGTAAAAGAAAAATTATTGTTGAATTTGGGACGAACGTATATATACATACATACATAACTAACAAAAAAAAAATAGTTTAAAGATTTACAGATTTTTTTTGGTACCCACACATAAATACGTGAAAAATATAAAATTTCATATGGAGAACATGTTTGCTTTCTAATGGATGGGTTCGGGGTGCAATTTATAATACGTACTTTGGCATAGAGCAGAGAAAAACTGTGAAAAATAGGAAATTGAAATCGGATGAATGGACATCAGAATAGCGATAGAAAAATATGAAGAAAATTAGGAGAAGAATTTGCAAGAAGGTAGAAATGTTGAACATATGGCAAAAAACGTTTGGTGTAGTATGGTAAAATTTTCTATTCCAAGCCTGATACACTAAAATGAATCAATAAATCAATTCACAAGCATAAGATCTCTGACCTTATATTTCGAGTTGAACCAGTGCAACTAAAATTGTATGGAAAATGACATTCCAATCAAATATTCTAGAATAATTAGTATAGCAAGCATTAAGTTCTGATGCGAGAAGGATCATTTTAATTATGTGTTGTATTGTGAGGTGTAAAGAGTATAAAACTATTAATTAAAGAAGTATAGAAATGATATCTTAGTATATTTAATTAAAAATTAACATTACTTGATACATATTTAATATAGTGGTGAATCTTTCATTTATTTTCGTTTATCCATTTTATCCAAAATTTTGCACAATTTGAGATGCACATATCTTGCCACAATTTACACAACAATCATCATTGTTATTCTCAATTGTGTGTAAATTGTGGCAAGATATGTACAAATCTTATACACAATCACGGGTACATGAATTAGAATCAAATGACGTTTTCAAATATATTTTTAATGAGTATATGATAAAGTGTTTACAAAGTTCAATCCGTATGCATCTTATTAGTAAACTTGTAGTATAGGCCGCCCTCGGTAGCACAGTAAGTAGCGTCCTTGCTTTGTTATTCGAGGGTCTCGGGTTCGATTCCCGGTGGTGACCAAAAATTACGGTTGGGTGTTTTTAATGTGTAAGTATATGTTTGTCCGGGTATTGCACCGTGGGCCCATGTGGCATTGAGTGCTGGAATAATCCGCCCAACTTTAATTTTAAAAAAAATTTTAAAACTTGCAGTAAACTAAGTTTTGAGTGTAAATCTCTAGTTGGGGAATAAACGATGCGTCATATTTTGAAATATTTACGTTACCGACCTAATTTCGAGTTAAAGTGGCCTATTGCTAATTGTTTTAAAATATTAAGAAATGCCAAAACTTTTTGAAATCATATTAAGTCTGACCCACAAAATGATGTCGTTCATCTATAAATCACTGGTTTTACCCTTACTATCGTATGCTTCAGTTGTTTGGTGGGAATTGTAGCCCTACATTCTTGGTGCAGCGTGTTCTGCTGCGTATCGACTAAAGTGCATTGGGGCATGAAACGTCTTCGGGACTTGTACGGGACATAGACAGATTCTTAATAAGTATAAGTCACATATTCCGGAGCTGGAAATGGTGAATGATAGGCTATTGCCTGAATTTAACTTTACTAATTCTTTCTCCGTCGTTGTCTCTTCGAGAGAATGGTGGGTATCTCAGGATTACTATAGACAGCTGTCTGAGTCGATAGTTTTTTTTTGCAGATGGCTTTCGTTCGGAAGTCAGTACAGGATTTGGATTTTATTGTCCTAAGTATGAGCTAAGATTCTCGGATAGTCTGGGCAAACACTGCACGGTTCTGAATCTGAATTAATTGCACTTACCCATAGTGCGATTGAGGCGTTTAAGTTTAGCGATTTAGGGAGGGATATTATTTTCTGCACAGATAGGAAAGCCGTGCCTAATACATTCATTATTGTGGACTGTGTCCAAACTAGTCAAAGATTCCAAGCACTACATTAATCTCCATTGCTCTAATACGAGAGTAAGGATCATGTGGGTGTCTGCTCATTGTGGCGTTGAGGGAAATTAGGTTGCTTACTTTTTAGAGAAAGCTGGTTCGCGTAGTAACTTTGCGGATCATTCTATCTAAATATTGAGACATCCATGCCTGTACATTAAATGTTCCTGGATTTCCAGAAATCCTCGATTAATGGAAAAAGCTTGTGGTATGACCTGCGCATAACCTAGAAATGCCAATAAAATTGGTGCGGTTGTGTAGGATAACAATCTCAATGTTCTGTTAAAGTTGAAAACAGGCTATCGAGAGTTTTTGCAGTTTACTCGTTAATCTCATGTTGGAGTTCGTCATAAAACTGAAACACCTCAGGCACAACGATTTGTTGAATGTATGAACGAGACTTAAACATTAACGTTTATCATGAATTCCCTTTCTCATTAAGCACACAGCAAGTAGGTTTATGCTTATTCCTTTTTGAACAAGTATTCTGTAGTATTTAGATATAGGATGCTTTTGATTTATATAACCAGAATAAAAGAAACACTTTCTATATGAGGCCACTGTTTTTTTTCTTTCATAAAGTGTTCACACTTCTTCTGAGTTGTAAATTGTTAGATCTGTGGCAAGTGAATATCATCAAGATATTCAACAGGTTATGGGCCCAGTGTGTGAAAAATAATAAATAAATTACAAAATTAAAGTAACAATACATAAGGAACAATGGCGGACGTATTGCGACCAAAATTTGCTAAATGAAACGACAGCAATTATGCGAACTGGAAGTTTCGTATAGAATTGTTGCTTCGAAAACAAAATTTGTGGAAAGAGTGATTATTGGTGAAAAACCGGCAGCAATGGATGCTACCATTAATCAAATAATCAATAAAAAGGAAATCAAGAGGAGGCGAGAGGCCCAATCGGTTTGTCGGTTGAAAACGATCAATTGGCACATATTCGTATGGCAGATACAGCAATGACAACATGGGGCGCGTTAAAAAATTACCATGAGAAGAGTACGCTTGCTAACAAGGCTTACTTGGTGCGATCAATTTGTGCATTGAAACTCGATGAAGGTGGTGATGCGGAAGCACACATAAATCGGATGTAAAATTTATTCACGAAATTGAGCGATCTTGTACATTGTCAACTTTGTTTGCAAAAATATTTTAACTCGGTAGTTTGCCAGAAAGTTACGATACAATGATTTCTGGACTTGGAGCGCGTGATGAAATAGATATCACACTTGATGTGGTGAAACAGCATGTGATTGCTGAATACGAGAGGAGTGCACAGAGAGATGAAACTTTAAGAGATTCAGTTATGAAAACAGTAGCAAAAGTTAGTGTTTGTTTTTTCTGCAAGAAACCCAATCATCAAAAGAAAGATTGCCCAAAGTATAAGGAATGGCTTGCAAAAAGGAATAGCGGTAATACAGGCAAAAAGAACACTGATATGGCAAATCGACGGATAAGCTAAATACAATTCAAAATTCGGATTTTATGTTTTCGATTGGTAACAATCAAAAGAAGGGATGGATTATCGACTCAGGAGCAACGAAACATGTTGTCAACAATAAAGATTTTTTCACTGAATTTGATGAATTTTATAAGAGTTCAGTCGAGCTGGCAAATGATGTATCAGTGAGCATTCATGGAATTGGTAGTGGAAATTTAAGTTTTTTAAACGAAAGTGGATGCATTCGTAAAGCAAAAACAACCAATGTTTTGTTTGCACCAAAATTGGTTGGGAATGTACTTTCTGTCCGGCGGTTGGTGGAAAATGGTCTTGAAGTTGAATTTAACGATCGAATTTGCTAAATAAGGTATAAAGGTCAACAAATCGGTGTAGCTGACACAGTTGGTGAATTGTATGTGTTGCGTCAACCAGATTCAATTTGTGCGGTGTTAGCACACAATGACAAATGCATACATGAATGGCATCGGAAAATGGGACATCGTGATCCAGCAGCGATTCGGAAAATGGCATCACAAGGTACAATTATTGAATTGGAAATTAATGAATGCGGAATGATGTGTGCATGAAAGGAAAAATGACACGGCCACCGTTTCCAAAGAAATCAGCGAATGAGTCATCAGCGGTATTGGATTTAATGCATACGGACGTTTGCGGGCCTATGCGTACTGCGACTCAGAGTAGAAAACGTTACTTGGTCACGTTCATTGATGATTACTCATGTTTTACATTCGTTGTTTTGTTAGCACACAAATCGGAGGTTGAAGTCACTATGAAAATCTTTGTCGCATTCTGTGAAAACAAGTTTGATCGAAAACCAAAAATAATGCGATCGGATCGGGGTGGTGAGTACACTTCAAAGGAATACACAAATTATTTTAAGTCCAAGGGTATTCAGATCCAGTTAACGGCGGCCGACTGTCCACAACAAAATGGTAAAGCTGACCGGAAGAATCGCCCTTTGATCGAAATGGCTCGTTGCTTGCTCATAGATGCGAAGTTACCAAACAGTTTTTGGAGTGAGGCGATTGCAACAGCAAATTTCGTTCAGAATCGTATGATAACAAGAACAACGAACATGACACCATATGAACGGTGGAATGGCATAAAACCAGATACAAACAATTTTCACATATTTGGTTCTAAATGTTTTGTCCATGTATCATCAGCAAAAAGAGGAAAATTGAACCATGTGGCAGACGAAATGATTTTTCTTGGACATGACGAGCATTCAAAAGTTTATCGTTGCTACAATCCTTCAACGAAGAAAGTAGTAGTCAGTTGAGATGTTCGTTTCGGTACACCAAGTACGATAGACAGCAAAAAAAAACAAAAAAATTCAATTGATTTGGGTGAAAGACAAAAACATGATGTTGATCAAGTCGATGGTTTATCGGTTCAGGAGGAGCAACTAAGCGTTGACAAAGGGCGTGCCAGCGAAGCGTTTGATTAATGAAATAAATGTACTTAGAGAGTTAAATGAACCGAGGAATTACGATGAAGCCATCAAAATTGACGATAAATTGCAATGGCTTACTGCGACGCAGGAAGAAATTGAGGCACATGAAAACAACGGTACATGGGAACTTGTATATTTCCCGCCAGGTAAAACACCAATTGGAAGTAAATGGGTATTCAAGATAAAAACCAGTGCAGATGGTGAATTGCAACGATACAAAGCCAGATTCGTGGCACAAGGTTTCTCACAGAGGTACGGCGAGGATTATGACGAGGTGTTTGCGCCAGTGGTGCTTCATACAACATTCAGAACGTTGTTATCAGTAATTGCAAAAAGGAAGATGATTGTGCATCACTTTGATGCTAAGACGGCATTTCTTAATGGTAAACTAAAAGAAACCATCTACATGAAGCAGCCACGCGGCTTTGATGATGATAGTTTGAAGGTATGCTTGCTTAAGAGAAGCATTTATGGTCTGAAACAGGCTGCCAGATCTTGGAATTCCGTACTTCACAAAGTTCTCATCGGAGCGGGATTTCAACAGAGCTATAACGATCCATGCTTATATTCGAAGAAAGTTTGCAATGAGTTTTGCTATGTAATTATTTACGTGGATGACTTAATCGTGGCGTGTCCAACAAATAAGCAAATCACGGATGTCGAAAGCATTTTCAAGCCAAATTTTATAATGCAAGATTTGGGTTTGATCAATTACTATTACGACGACAAAATTGACCGTTAATCAAATAGTGGTCGCATAATATATTTCAACGGCGGAACAATAAGTTGGTCGTGTAACAAGCAAGACATAGTTGCAGCGTCATCATGCGAAGCCGAATTAATTTCAATATCGAGGGCATCAAAAGAGATCAAATGGTTGCGGCAATTATTGGAAGAAATGCACGAACAATTTGACACACCAACATTAATATATGAGGACAACCAAGGGTGCATTGAACTGGTACGTGATCACAAATTCTCATACAAGACTTTGGCACATTGACACGCGATACAAAACGATTTGTGATCTTGTGAGAAAGAGGGTCATCGAATGCGAATACTGCCACATAAGAAATGGTTGCAGACTTATTGACAAAGCCATTATCTGCCATCAAACATGAGTATTTACGAAGAAAATGTAATTTATATTAAACGAGGTGGAGTGTTGAATGTATGAACGAGACTTAAACATTAACGTTTATCATGAATTCCCTTTCTCATTAAGCACACACCAAGTAGGTTTATGCTTATTCCTTTTTGAACAAGTATTCTGTAGTATTTAGATATAGGATGCTTTTGATTTATATAACCAAAATAAAAGAAACACTTTCTATATGAGGCCACTGTTTTTTTTCTTTCATAAAGTTTTCACACTTCTTCTGAGTTGTAAATTGTTAGATCTGTGGCAAGTGAATATCATCAAGATATTCAACACAATTTATATCCCTAGTTCAATCACGTGCATACATATGTAGATGACATATGCGTGATTGGACTGAATACCAATATTATATACAACACTATGTAGAGAGCTGAGTGATGATGAAACAAAATTTTTTGTAGTATTTCCGCATGTGAAAATATAAATTCCATGAAATTATTTAATGTTTTATGAAAAAAGTACAAAAAATATTAAAACAATTTTATTAAGTATAATAATAATAATTCGATAATTCATTTTCACGTAATTTTTTGAAGCAGCTGTAGAATTTGAAGTACCAGGGGAGGATGTAGGCGGTTGAAGGGGTAGCAGCTTGTGGATATTATAATTGCTGTTATAGCAGTGGTTTGTTGTTGTTGAAACTGAGAAGGTGCGTTTGAACGTAGATTGGTTCTTTAATTTGTTCCTGTTCCATATCTTGCATCAAATTAAATATCTTACTTTCAGCAATGTTTCAATAATACGGCGTGCATCGTTTAATTTTAGCAGCATAATAGTTTCAAAAATTATATCTATTGAATCTCTTGTTGCAGAGTGACTTGTTTGTTCTGCTTTTTACTTTTCAACAAGCTACTTCATCAGTACTTCTGTAGCGGATTCATCCGGTTTTCTTTTGGGTGGTTCGTTCAGATTTGAAGAAAATAGCTGGCTTCGCTGTCATTGATATTGTTTGGGCAGAAGAATCCGTACCACTTCGGTGTTTTCCTGTGCTTCAGGCACTAAATTGTTTTCCTGTCTCCCAGTAGCACCTGTATTTTCCTCTCGTTCTATTTTTTCATTTTCTATATCTGTATCAAAGAATATCTAGACTGCCAATTGTTTCTCGTTGGAAAATGGTTTTAAAAATTTGTTTTTACGTATCGCCACTTTTTTACTGGCTTATTAGCTTGTCAATTGTTTTTACATGTCGATCCTGTATATAAAAATGTATATATTGTAGAAGTATTTTAGAAATATTGTAAAAGTTTATTTATTTATTTTTATAACTATTGTTAAAGTCTAAAAATTAAATTTTCACTATTGTCGGTTTTTTAGGTTTTTGGCAACGTGCGATTCTTTCCGCACAATAGCTTTCAGTTATTAATTATAAAAAGTTTTCAATTATAAAAAAACCTTTTCGATAGTTCTCCTTAGCACTAGTCGTTGCGGAATATAATTCTCTTACTGTTGATATTGGGTCTGGGGTCATATGGGAAAAACAGCGATTACGATATTTTTGCGCACTTAAATTTAGGAAGGGCTTTAGAACAAAATGAGTTATATGCAGCTTTTGCCTTAAAGCCAAATTTATTAAGACCTTATTCTTCTGCTCAACAACGAAACCATACAACAAACGAAATATTTAAATATAGATTGTCACGTGCTCGAAGATGCTTCGAAAATGCTTTTGCTGTTTTAGGTCCAAAGTTTCAATTTTATAATAGAAGATTTAAATCTGCTCCACAATATACAGATTAAATTGTCTTAACTACATGATTTTGCATAATTTGATCAAATTAATTCAACAGCTGTCTACCTTATAAAATTTACCACAACAAAGAGGTAATACACTCAGAGACATGCGACGTTAATTTCCATTGAAATAGCCGACCAGATTTTCTCTTTATAGTAATTGTCACTGTAATTGTGTATTTAGAATTTTCTAAATCATAGAGGATCGTATTTTTCCTCACAAGTCTAATTAATTTCTATATAAACTTGAAACAAAATGTTGTACTGAATGCACTTGTATGTACTCGTAATATAGAACAACAATGTATTGTTCTCAGTATAAATACCGTTTCCGACACGTGTCAGCCTGTCCATCAAAAATACGTTTGCATCAATATGTAACGGAACTGATTGGAACCGGAATGTAAACGGAATGGAAGGTGTCCATACGTCCTTTCATTTGCACGCAAAATAACGTCATTAAGATAAGATGGGTTTTTGAAAATATTAAGGAAGATAATAATTTAAAAACCAAATTGTTGCATGCGGTTATTTCTAACTTAAATTTGATAAAAAATAGTTCTTTGTCAGCTTATAAACGCATTTTAAGAATAGCGGATTAAGCATCGAAATTTTCATCGCTTTTTCAGTATCCGGATATTGTATCTCAATTTAATACAAAATATACACCAACCAATTTCTGTAAATGCTAATTTTATAGATAACGCAAATAGTGAGTAAACATCAATATTTTAAACAAATAGTTTTAAAGTCTAAAAATTTTATTAACGAAAACTTTAACCGAAAGACATAAAGCAAACTTTTTGGTAAAACATTTTTGGACACAATTTAATAAATTTGCAGTAATTATACCCCACATTTAAACATTTCATGTAAAATCAATAACGTACAAAAGTAATTCCGTATAGACGGAATTCTCACTCAAGTATTATTCTAAGATATCATTTCTTGCAAACATCTTTACTATGATGTTTATTTACGAATCCGGCTTTTATGAAGTTCTTGCGACGTTAGTTCAAACGATACTATAAATTATTATTCCTTGCCTCTTATCCTTTTATTAGTCACAATGTCGGACAATCAATGCGAACTAAATTTGTTTTAAATTTTATTTTAAGATGCTCGAAATTTTAAACATTTTTTCTGACCCAATAATATTTTGAATATATTCTGAAATATTATAGTGCGTTACGACAGGCTTCGATATTTTCCGAATCGAGCTTCCAAGTTCAACTGATCTGTTTGAAATTTCCCGAGTAAAATATATTTAAAATTAAGTTCATTTAACAGATATGGAATTAATAAAAGCATGGTCGAAGTTGCTTGAAGTAATACAGAATATGTTGCTTAAGTTAGTTTAAATGAATGTGGTTGTTCAGGACAATCCCAATTTTGAAGCCACCACTCGTAATCGGTAAGAAATATATAATTTGATTGATTTAACCTAAACATAGGCTCCGGGAATTCATTTAATTTATGATAACCTTTTGTATATTTTATAACATTAACCACGGCTAATTAATTTAACAAATTAGCAGAGTAAAAATAAAGTTGATATAATTCATGAAGAACCTGTCTGTAAAAATGTGTACCAAACAATTTGCATTGGGGAATATTTCATGCTGGCTGCTAACGCAAAAAATAAATGGTTTCTAACAAAACATCTTGAAATAGTTTCAATGAAAAATGCTACATCATAAAAAAAAATACACATTTATGGCTGCCATTAAAAACAAACATAATTGTTTTATGGAACCATTTGACTTATGAGTATGACTTCAAAGAAATATACGACAATATTCAATAAATAAATTCATTGTCACAAGCAATAATAATAATGACCAATTTCTGCATCATTCTCAGGGTTGCAAACTATTTGTGGATCCACGATTAGGTTATCAACACTACTTCTCCTCGTTGTCTTCTGATGCACCACTTTTTATTAATTTTTTGTTTTAATTTATTTCTGGGTTATTATTCACTGTACCTTACTTAAAACAGTGTTAATCGTAGTGGAATAAACATATTATTTGAATTTCTTTTCATCCTCAGTATTATTTGTACCATAATACGGTTCGTATCGTAACCCTTCCTCGAATGTGTTTATATTTGACGGTTTCGTAACACATCAACTTCTGGTTAACTTTTCAAAGCATATAATTATAGGTTGGAATGGAAACAATGAAGATAATTAATTTAAATATTGCTTCCAGACTTTTATTTTACATGATTTGTAATTGCTTGATTCTAGTTTCAGAAGCAGTGCCATATACTAAGATACCATAATTAATTCGCGAGTGAATACAAATCATGATAATTTTCTAAGTAGCCCAACAATTGGAGCAATTTTATTACAAGTGATATTAATATGTTCCTCCCACGACATGTGTTCATCAAGTATTTAACAGAACTATCTCTTTCAATAGCGACATCACAGACTTGAAGTGAAGGTAAGCTACTTACTAATTTATGTGGAGAATAAAAAACAAAACATTTAGTTTTTGACACATTCAATGCAATCATATTGGATTTAAAGTATTCCAAAAGCACATCAAAATTATGTTCGATACTACTACATATGGTACCAGGATGTTCAGTTTCGTAAAATAAAGCAGTGCCGTCGCAAAAATTCTAACTTGACCGATCACTGGTAAATTTGATATATCATTAATGAATATAAGAAATAAAAGTGGCACAGAACACTTCACTGCGGAATACCACATTTGATTTCTAACGCTTCACTGCATACTGCATTAAACATAGCATATTGTTTTCTTTTGGTTAAATAGTTCTTCAGAAGATCAAATGTCACACCCCGAATTCCATAGTCCTTAATTTTATCTAAAAGCAAATAATGGTCAATGCAGTCAAACGCCTTTTGCAGATCCAAAAATAAGGCTCCAACCACTTTTTGCTTATCAAGGGCAGTATAAATCATGCTACAAACTTCCACTAATGCTAATTCAGTACCTAATCCCCTTCCTGAAACCATATTGAAAATTGAAGAAAAAATTGTTACTGTTTAAGAAGTCAACCAAACAGACAATGTTGAGATCGATCGATAATTATTAATATTTTCGCGATCACCACTTTTGAAAACTGGAACAACTTTCGCAACCTTTAAATTTGATAAACTCCAGTTCTCAATATTTCATTAAATATATCCGACAAAACATTCGAAAAAAAACTCTATTTTTTATTACACTACTACCTACATTGTCAGGAGCACCACTATTACTGTTATCTAATGAGCAGATAATGTTAAATACTTCGTAAAGTACATGGATTTAGAGTTCTTGTGGATCGTATTAAATTTATGTATATCTTTGTCAGAATTGATTGAGTCACCAATTGAACTACCAACCTTAACAAAGTGGTTAGTAAATAAGTTAGCAATGTCATTAGAATTATTAATGAAGCGATCATCACAGAAGAAGGAATCATTACCATTAGATATGCTCACATGATTTTTATTAAAAAACATTAGAGTTTCCAAAATACCGGAAAATTCTAATACCGGTTTTCGGTATTCAAAATTTTTCAATACCGGTATATACCGGTATTGCGCGGTATTTGTATGAAACATCTTAAAAATTTGGCTGAAACATTAGAAAACTCAATTTAAACAATCAGCAAATCAATTTCTCGTTTTTCATTACATATTTTATTTCATTTCACAGGGGTATTCAAAAATTATAGCAGTATTCAACCCAATATTTTAATTTTCCAAAAAATAATATTTTAAAAATATTAATGCATTTAACATTTCGAAACTCATTCGGCTTCGAAGTTTAGTAGAAAAGTTACCAGCAACAGAAAACGTCCTTTCACTGGACGTCGACGTGGGCTGAATTGTTTTTAGAGCGGCATCAATCCTATTTAAGTTCGATGTTCGAACTCCACTTGCTTCAAATAGCTTATACTCCCTTTGAATTTCTGAAAATGGATCAGAACTTTTATTCTTAGGTTGGAACGAAACCATCTTTGTTATGGATTGTTGCAACTGGGTCGTCAGGTTATTATTGGCTTCTTCACTATAAGCAATTTCTTCATCCGATGATTCGACATCGACACTTTCCGATACTTCGGCAAAATTCTGTTTAATTATATTTTTGGCATGTTGAATTATTGCTGATTTTGATGAATATTTGAAGCCATCATCATTTTGTGAGATATTTGAATTTGGATTTTGCAAATATCTCATTAACGACACTAAATCTTTGTTGCGTCGCTCATCATATCGCTTTCTGAGTGAATCCAAAGTTGAACAAAAACTGGTGAACACCTTCACTTGTTAAAATCGTTGAGTTATCCTTACTTAATATCTTCTAAAACTTTAAAATATCTTCTAAAACTTTAAAATCGACTTCCTCATAAAAATGATAATGTCCGAGAGTGCTTTTTGAATGCATGGTTTCAATTTTACCAACCTTTCAATCATGGGAACCAACGAGTTCCACCGAGTTTTGACGTCAAGCTTTAACATCAATTTTTTATTTTCTTGTTAGAAAACATGGTTTTGCAATATTGGGTTACGAACGGGTTGACAATTTGAAAAACTTAATCAGTTTACGCGAATTATTCAATACAGATTTGATGTTACGTCGAAAAACTCTGTTGCTGCTTCCATTAGCAGTTGTCTCTATGATATCATTAAAAATGTCCCTGTTATTCGAAACCATAAGATCATCATTGTCATTACAATCTGATTTTGAATCATTATCTTCATCAGAATCGTTCGCTTCGTCATCTGATTCGTCGCCCGAACATGTTTGGCTGTCGCAGTTACGTGATTTTTTGTAGAGAACATCAGTTACGGCCAGATGAATACCGTGATTGTGGCACAGTTGACTCTCTACAGGTATTATTCGTCCATATTTTTGATTTACTGCAGCACCATCATGAGTAGACGCGATTATGTGCGTTAACATTAACCCAAAATCTGCCAATTTATTTTGGTTTGACTAATTCTTCTGTTGTGAAAGCATCACAGGAACCGCCTATTTTAACCAGACCCAATCTATACGCAACTTTATTGTGAAGAGTTACATTTATATACCTGTTCATGTTGATGTCGGACCACATTTTTTCAAAACAGAAATTTTGTCAAACAGCTCCTGTTTTTTGATCTCGTAGAACGAGATTATTAGTTTTGCGACTGTGGTTTGACTTTTCGGCATTAGGAAACCACGTTTTTGAATAAACTCGCGTATTGCATCGGATTTTGTAATCATTCTTAAAGACATACCGTCCTTAGCGGCGCATTTCGCCAGCAATTCTTCCAAAGTTTCGCGTTTTAAGAATCCGTCTAATTTCATTTGCTTTTTCGGACCTTCTGCAGTAGCTGTTTTATCTTCTTTCGTATTTTTGATAATTATATTATGGATGGTTCTCATGTGGGTGATCAGACCAGATGTGCTCGAACCTTTGCACTTGATGAGAGAATTACACACGGTACATTTCGCTTCACTAGCCGAATCGTAGGATTTTGCGAAATACTTCCAGACAGCAGAGCTTGGTTTTGGCATGTTGTTTTTTGGTACTTGATTGTTACGGGTTATACTTAAACAAAATAAAATTAAATAAATCACGAATAAAATTGCATTACTTACCAATCACATATCATATGCATATATATAGTATTGCCTTTGGCAGCGATATCGTTAATTTAAGTTTAGATAATATTAAGTATGTACTGTTATTTTAAAGAATAACACAGTATGACGGCACTTATCAAATACTCTTTAGTCTTTACTAACTAATTAATATAAAAAATCGACAAATGGCGAAACAAAAGAACTTCTATTTTCTTCTTTTTCATTTACAAACTTCGAATTCGAACACAAAATATTTCCTCTTTCATTTACAAACTTCGAACACAAAAAGAAGAGTGTTGCTATTGCATTGCATTGATTTAGGCGAAAGTTTTCAGAAAACAAATTTTTATTGTTTTAATCGCCAAAAGTTATGCAACTCTCTGGTTTTTTGTTCTAAAATGTGTATGATTGCCATCTTTATTAACTTCTGAATATTAAAATTTTGAATACCGTACAAAACCGGTATTGTGATACGGTTTCGGTATTGGAAAAATTTAGTTCAATACCGGCTTTCAATACCGATATTGAAAACCGTGGAATATTAAAATTTTTCCACAAATCTATTTGATTTTAGCCAATGAACTTTTTATCAAAATAATGTTTTTTTGCCAAATATTTTTTCGATTTTAATTGTTTGCTAGGATTATCTAGTTCAGATTTTATAGCATCATCAGATCTGTTCAATTTATATAAAAAAAATTTTTACGGATGAGTTGCCATATATCAACCCAACACTTATAGTTCTAGTAAACTTATCAATTAACTCATTATATTTTCCAATGATCATTGTAAAAATGCATTGGGATCCATACTATTAAATGGTAATGAATACAAAAAATTACCAAAATGTTCATTTACTTTATCTAAATTAGTGATTTTTTTTTCAATTGGTCTTTTAGTATATTTCAGTGCGAAACGAAGAGTTTGAAAAAAAAAATTATGATCACTTAAGTTCGAATATATGGTTGATGTAGAAACAGTATCAATGTTTAAAAAACTGGATATAACATGATCAAGAATATTCCCACTAGCCGTTGTTGTGCTTCCAAAATGACAGCAAAAGAAACAAGGCTGGAGTCAGGAGGACGGTAAACTGCTCAGAGTGTGGTACCTACAAATTTAGGAAGCTCCACTTCAATGAAATGAAATGGATATCGACCCTGATCCGCGTTCAAAAATCTAAAATCTATATCGTTTCTAATATATAACGCCAGACCACCACCAACTCTGTCATCTCTGCAAGAAAATATATTAGTGTAATTGTCTATATTATAGGCCAATACATTCATACTCTGAACCAAAGTTTCTGAAATTACAATTTTGTCATCATTGGAAATTGAACCAGAAACCTTCAAATACCAAAGGAAGAACGCTACTGGGCTATGGAGTTACCACGTTAATTTTGTTTCTAGCAACTTATTTTTTATCTATGACTGAATGAGAACATATTTATAATTAAATTTATTGAAAAATGATACAAAATGCTTAAATTATAATTAAATTAAGAAATTTAGAAAATTTTTACAATTTTAATTTAAAAATTAACATTTTGTTTCTAGGAACGATTTATTCGATAACATTATTTATTCATATTTATTCTTATATTTCACGACGAATCGACGAAAAACTAACCAAAAATGGATAAACAAGGAAAGGGTAAATTTACCTAAACATCACTATGTAGATGCAATTTTACGATTCGATGTAACCATTGCCACCTTTATACACTGGCCTATGACTACACACAATTTTTGTCAATTTTAGTCTCCTTCATTACGTTGAAGTGAGAAGATGTTTGTTTTATGCCAAATGGAAATAATATGCGCTTTTTTGTTATATATTTTTAGATAATTTCAATACGTTAACCAAGTAATTACAATATTTTTTAAAAATATTATATTACTAACAATCACCTCATTTATTTTGATATACATAAATTTTTCAACTGATGTAGTTGCATAACATATCGTAAGAGCTAAATAATTTTTTTTTTGCTACCGAATTATGAAAAAAATATTTATTTTTATTTAAAAACAAGTCTCACTAGTACTTTAAAAAAGTATAGGTGTCATCATTGTTTGGAAAGCGAAAAATTTGTAAGAAAACTAATGGGGATCACATAGCTAGATGATTATAATTTTTTTTACAATTTATATCTACAAGTTGTAGAGAAACGTTGATCGCAATTTTCATAAAATTAAATTGTTATTCATAAAAATTTGTGTAAAAAGTTAAAAGTTTTTATATTAATTTAAGATAAGTAAACAAAAAATGGTTTGTGTTCTGTTTAATTGTGATTATTAATTTTAATCTACGATAATTGTCGTTTTTACTTTTCTATGTGTATTTTTTTTATTAAAAATTAATTTCCAATACAATTTTTCAACCGTTTGTCTGTTATGTCACTATGTGTATAAAAAATGAAAAATGTAATTTGGTTTCTACATTTTTGTTATTGTTAATTAAATTAGTACATAATAATCTACATTTTATGAATTGTGTGCATTATTAGCTCATAAAAAATTTGAAATTTAAATAAAAAAGTGTATTAATTTTATCAAAAATATGGTACATACGGAAACCAAATATCAAAGTAGCAGGCCAACTTTGAAATTGGAAGATTCTGAGATCGAACCTTTGCGGTGTCAAAAATATATCTCTGTGATGTCTGTTTATGTTTCTTGTTGTGCAATATTAAGATAATTTATTGAAAATATTTATTTATTGGTGTTTTAGGAATGCCAGTGTGTGTTGTACCTGGTTGTAAAAACGCGTTTTACAAACGCGAGATTCGTGGTTTTAGTTTTCCACAGGACCGTGTAAGACGGGGAAAATGGTTGGAAATTATTGGGTTGCCGGGATTTGAACTTTCGGCCAACCATCGCATCTGCCAAAATCATTTTCTGGAGGAGTTTTTGATTAAAGTTGATAGCCAAACTTTAGATAATGGTAAGAAGTTGTGGCAATGAACTGATATGGGAAAAAGTAGAAGCAGAACCAGCAAACAATTTTTTTTAGCCTATTTTATTTTATATTATTATTATTAGTATTTTATTTTATTTTATTATTATTATTATTTTATTATATGTAAATTATTTTAATTTTGTTTAATTATTTGATTCGAATTAAATTTATTAATAGGAAATAAAATTATTATTCCGAGATTGCGGTGGAAACTCAGGGATGATGCTGTACCTACCATATTTTCGGATGTTATTTTTCGGAATAAACTTACAATTACAAAAGTTTTCGAAAATAATCGCGAAATTAAATGTAATGGTAAATTTTTAACCATATTGGGTTCAAAACTAAAAATCGATTCCTTTTCAAAATTAATTTCATTTTTATTTCATTTGGATAATAAATTTAATAATTTAGTAGATTCTGGGGATATACTTAATAGTATAAACACAAATTTAAGTTTATTAATCTGAAGAATATTTACGCGATTTATTCATAATTAAATTCAATTGTTCTTGAAAAAAAGTTAAATTCTTGTGCTTATCACAAGAATTTAACTTTTTTTCAAGAACAATTGAATTTAATTATGAATAAATCGCGTAAATATTCTTAAGATACATTAATTTTTTCTGCACATTTTCTTTATACTTTCCCCGCCGCATATAATTATATTCGCGAATCAAACACTTTAATTTTACCATATCCGGGATACTTAAAATCGTTTAACATAGGCAATGCTGGAGTGGGTTCAATTCATTCAAATTATTTAAAATCAAAGTTAAAGCAATCTGGCCAGTCTAACAAATATGTAAATCTTTTATTAGATGAAATATATGTTAAACAGGCCATAACATATAAGGCAAATAAAATTCAGGGAGTTGCCCAAAATGGGCATTCAGACAATCCTGAAGTTGTAGCTGCAAATATAGTACAAACGTTTATGATTACTTCGTTATTCTCCCCAAAGCAAAGATGTCGTCGGTTTATATCCAGTCAAAGCACAAGACACCGCGTTTCTTTTTGATTGTACTATTAAGATTTTAAAATTACTGCTTGAATCCGGGTATGAAGTTATATCTATTATTACAGATAATAACCAAATTAATCGTAAACTTTTTAAACAGTTTTGTGGAGGTCGGGAATTTCAACCTTATTTTATATTTAAATTATCGAACAAAAAATTTTTTCTTTTATTTGATACAGTTCATTTACTAAATTGCGTACGGAATAATTGGAGTAAAGCTCTACTATTTAAATGTCCTAAATTTAATTTAAATGACCTCGATTTTTCCGCGTATTTTAAGGACCTTGTGTCACTTTTAGAACACGAGGCAGCATTTTGTGTCAAACAAGCTCGAGCTTTATCACATAAAGTATTATTTCCAAACAATTTCATAAAAAAAAATGTTAATTTAGCAATTAAATTATTTGACGAAAAAAATATATCAGCATTAAATGAATTCGCGCAGCCAATTTTTAGATTAAACCAATTAAATTATATATTTCTTACCGATTTCGCGTTGTGGCTACAAAACTGGGATTGTCCTGAACAACCACATTCATATACATTAACTAAATAGACATATTCTGCCTTACTTCAAACAACATCGAGCATGCTTTTACTAATTCCATATTTGTTAAATGAACTTCATTTTAAATATATTTTACTCGGGAAATTTCAAACAGATCCGTTGGAAGCTCGATTCGGAAAATATCGTCGCATGTCGGGAACTAACTATCTTATTTCAGTTCAAAATATTATTGAATCAGAAAAAAAGTTAAACATTTCGAGCATCTTAAAATTAAATTTAAAAAAGGACAAATTGGCGTTAAAATCACTTTTTATTGATTTCAGATCCGACGAAACCGATGTTGACATCGATCATGATTTGGCAGAAGCGGTGCTCCAAACCTGCGACGACATGGAAGTAGCCGAACAAAATGTGGAGACCTTAATTTTCATCGCGGGATATGTAGGGCGTAAGGTGAGTGAGAAGGTGAAATGCACTAACTGCACTAAAGAATTAATTTCGAATAAAGATTTAAATTTAGATTTTCAATTTAGCTTAGAATATATAAAAGATTTAGATCGAGGCGGTTTACAATATCCATCGCAATTTTCATTAAATATCGGGGTTTCCGCTTTCAAAGTGTTTGAAACATTAATCGGTAGTTTCGAGAAGCAATTTATTAATTTAAAAAATCAAAAATCATTTCTAAAGTTTTTAATATTAGAGAAAATAGATTTTACCATGGTAATTGAGAAGTGTAATTGTTCTAAGGACCACTTAGATTTGGCCGAGAAATCAGTGGTTGTTTGGTCCAATATTTTATTGAACAATTACACTAAAAATAAAAATAGTGCAATACACGCTCTGACAACATCCTCAATTAGAAATAAAAATAGAAAATTATTAACTTTAGTAAAATAGTAATGAATTTTGTGATTTTGTAATTTATTTATTTTTTCATACAGTATTCATTATATTTATATTTATTATATTAATATGTACTTTAATATTTTATAGCTATTGTTACTTGTTAATTAATTTTATATCATTTTATTCTTAATTCGTTATTTTATTTATATGTTATATTATTTTATAATATAAATACATGTATTAAATTTTGAAATTTAATTTTTTTAATTTAAACATTTATTTAACATTAAAATCAAAGTTTTGTTATTTTGTTTAAAATGTTTTTAATGTACATAAATACAGTTTTTCTAGTTTATAGTATTTTATATAGTTTATGTATTCTATTTATTATATCTGTGGTAAAGAGGTAAAGTAACTTATCTCGAGATAAGACAATTTTAACATTTTTACAGAATCATAAAGTTAAAAAAATAAGCTATTTTTACATATAATCCTCATGTCTCTATCTATCATGCGCTCTAAGTTATTAACTATGCTAAAACTGCTTATTTCATAAATTATTAAAAATACAAAAGGAAAAACAACTCATTTCTAAATCAAAATAAAATATTTATGAAATTCGTAAGAAAAACAATTTATATCCACATTCAACACAGTTCAACCGTTTATGATAAAAAAAAAATTAGTAAATCAGCTTATTTATACTTAATTTCAAAGTGTGATGATTTAAATATAATGTTCAAAACAACTTGTCTAGAAATAAGTTATTATTCCAAATTTATTTCGGTTAAATTACACATTTATTCTGAAATAAGTTAAAATAATATTTTAATTCATAGAAACATTTAATTTGACAAAACAACTTATTTGTAATAAGTTATTTAGCCCAACAAATAATTATTTTTCACATAATTAAGTCCATTTAAGTTGTTTTGACACGTGTTAATTTGATTTAAAATTGTGAACAGATAAGTGTAAGTACAGTTAAGTGAAATTAAAATATACAAAAAATCGAAAAGTAAGTATAACGTCTGCAATTTGAGTGCAGTAAAACTTTGATTTAAGCGCGATTTAACGTACTAAATATTTAGTTTTTGGTTTTTTCCCGTTTTTTGTGAATTATTATTCGACTAAAAAATTCAAATATTGGCACAACATTTTGCTGTACAAAAATTTAATTGATTACGAATCAACAATCAAATAGTTTGATGAAACCGGGTTGTACTATAAATTAAAATTGTAAAATTTGTTTTATATTTACATATTAAAGACGCAATCAATCGGGGTCAAGGTAACACAATTTGTAAATTATGCCTTTAAGTTAACTAATTAGTCATTTTATTTTTCTAGATGTAATGACTCCATGCTCAAGCAAGCAAGCGCAACAAATGGATAAATTTCGATCAGTTGGAAATCAATTATTTGAGCCAATTGTTGCTGATGAAACACTTACATCTTTTAACAAAGGTTTTAACACTTGCGACTTGGAGAAAATAAAGGCAGCATATACGAAATCCTCAACTCCGACTTCATCTCTCAGTGATATGGATATTCAAGCTACCGATGATGGTGTTACTCGTATGATAGCGATGTTGACCCGAACTATATTCCAGGCAATGAAGAAAACGATAGTGAATCAAATGAATCTGGTTCAAGCATAAACATAATGGCATGTGAAATAGAAAAAAATATATTACAATGTTCTGGACCTTACACGACTAAAAAACAAGATATAACCAAAAAACGTAATTTGGGACACGAGTACGTAACTAAAAAAGGGAAACGTGTATCGGGTAGAACCACCAAACCGTTGAGTGCCACGTGTAGTCTAAAATGTTCAACAAAGATATCATTAGAGAACCAAAGGTTAATTTTTGCTGAATATTGGAGCTTAGGTAATTATAACCTTCGCCAAGCTTTTATATCGGGAATGATACACGTATTACCAAAAAAGACTGAAACTAAAGTGAAGTCATTAACTGGGCAAAGAAACCGTATATACTCATATAATTACTTTGTGAAAGTAGGTACGGATCGCATACAGGTGTGCCAGAAACGTTTTTTGTGTATATTCGGCGAAACAGCTCAATTTATTAAGACCGTAGTCAATAAAAAAATTAAAAGTTCAGGAATAGCTTTTCCAAGCGATAGACGTGGATTAAAAGTGCCCCCAAATAAAATTTCCGAAGAGATGACTAACAAAGTGTTAGAACATATTCAAAGTTTCCCGCATTATGAAAGTCATTATACGCGACGTCATACGGAACAAAAATACTTGCAGTCGGATTTAAATCTATCGATTATGTACAAACTATACTCCGAAAAACATGCAGATCATGTATCAATAACAAAATATTCGGAAATTTTCAAATCTTCAAATTTAAAATTTAAAATGCCAAAAATGCGCATTTAGTGGATGCTGATTCCGCCTACAAATGTAAACGGGTAGATCAGTTGCATGCAAAGGAAAATCCGACCGTTAAAACATATACATTTGATTTGGAGCAATGTCTACCTACACCATATTTTCGAACATCACTCAGCTTTTATAAACGGCAACTTTGGACGTTCAATTTGACAATTCACGATGCCCAACTAAATAGAGCTTATAATATGATGTGGCATGAAGCAGACGGTAACAGAGGGGGAAACGAAATTGCCTCGTGTTTATTTCACCACCTATTAACAGTGCCTACTGAAATTACGCATATAATTTGTAACGTCGAGCATCAACGTTCCAAGGTTTAACACCCCCGCGTTGCATATTGGTTTATATACTAATAAACACATTTCTTTTATGCTTCATCACTTATATTGTAAATTATAAAAACGCGGGAAAATCCGGTTGTAGGGGAATGTATACTAGATTGTCCCGTTCCAAATTAGTTGGTGGGATAATGCTATTGTTAGCCATGGCTATATAAAGTCAATATTTTTTTGTTGGTCGAGAGTTAGTTAGTTACGATTTTTTTCTACTGTGATAAAGAGTGATGGCTTAAATTCAAACTCAGAAAAACAAAAACAAAAAAAAAAAAAAAATATGTAGAAAGTAAAAATTATTTTTTTTGCCTAAAAGTATCTCGTGAATAAGAGAAGTTTTTTGTGAATTTTTTTTTGATTGCATAAAATGTGCTACTGTGTACTTAGTCTTAGTTTACACGCTAATTAATTTTTTTTTTTTCAAATAAAATAAAAAGGAAATTATTAAAATAAAATAATAAAACAATTTAAATTAATGAATTAATAATTAATATAATAATGTTTATAGTAATTTTAAATTAATAATTAAGTTATGTTCTCTAAATAATTAATTGGGTTTCGTTCATAACATGACAAATCAATAGAAGTAATAAAATTAAGTTTATACTACATATAGTGTTAGTTAAAGACTGAAATTGTGTTCTAAAACTAGGTATATCCTTTTAATGCCATAAAACTAGATTTTATGACCAAAAACTAAATTCATATAAAATATAGTAGTGCGATAAACAGTGAATTTCGAATACATATATGAAATTTATTAAATCATACGAGAAAACGGAACTCATTTTTGTTAGTGACCGTTCATTTTGTGACCTATAGTGTATAATAATATTTATGTATATATGTATATACTATATGGTGCTAGCAATATTTATACAAAATATAAATAATAATTGTGCAAAATTAAAATAATAATTTTTCTTAACAATATGAATTCAATAATAAGAAACAAAAAAAAAAAAAATATAAAAACTATCAGTGATTTGTACAGATAAGTGATAATAATTTATATCTGTAAAAAAAAATATAAAAAAAAATTAAATAAAAAAAAATATACAAAATAAACAGTGCTAAAGTGAATACTAATTTAAATACAATTGTACATAGCTAAGCTATAGTATGAATTATACAAACATAAGTTATAATGACGTCATCCCTCAACACCTCATCATTCAACTTACACGTGCATTTAAGTTAAGATTTTTATTTTTATATTTAATTTTTTTTTATTATACATTTTGTTTATATATTCTATTAAATTTTAATTTTAGTTTTTTTTTTTCTACATATCAGATTAATCTTATAATTACCTTTTATTATTAAATAGCTCAACCTAAGACATATTAGGTGTTTGAATGATTTTTTTTTTGTACTTATAAGACTAATTTGATATGATCTATTACTTTTCTCTAATCATATAACTAATATTTTTTTTTGGTGAATAATTGGGTAGTTATAAGAATTTCCTTTTCTTTTTTTTTTGGAAATATTTTTTTATTATTTATATATATTTCTTGAAAACTTTTCCTATATTTTCTTAAATTTTATATATTTCTTTTCTTTAAATAAAAAAATTTACTATTGTGTGAGTTAGTTAGCTTAAACCATCTCTCTTTTATTATTTTTTGCAATTACGGATTTTCTTCTCTTGAGTTTCGAAATTTATCGTTTTTCAGTATGAGAAGCTAATAGCTTTTAACAATAGGATGAAGGGTAGTGTGATTTCGTAGTCTTCGAGGTAAGTTGATCCGTTGCCTTGGTCCTTCCTCCTATGTGTTCTGTTTGTACCCTACCCTAAGATGTTTTACATTTTTACCACAGATATATATTGTATATTTTATTTATACAATTATAGTATTATTTGCCAGTGATTTCAAATTATTTTTCTTTTTATGAAAATTATTAATGATTTAATATATATTATTATTTAATTTATATTTTTTTAATTTAACAATTGCAATAAAAATCATTTATTTCGTGAATTATATAATTTCAAAAAAATCAATCATTTATTTTTTTTAATTAATACATATTATTTGTAACCAAATATATTATAATATAATATTAAAGTTTTTTTAAATAATTTTAAAAATTTAAATTAAAAAACAAATATAACTTAAAAATAATGGAATATAACTACTTAATATAATTTAGCTTATTCTATAGTTTTTATTTAGATATTTATTGTTTTCACTTTGATAATTTTATTTATAAACTATGAAACAAAATTTATTTTTTACAAAAATCAATTAATTGATTACTTTATATTATAAAATTAAATAATGAATTTTAAATAAGACGCCAACATTTTGGTATTGTAAACAATTATTGTCTTATTAAAAAGATGTTAATAACATAAAATAAAGTTAAATCATGAATTTTATTTCACAACCAAAACACAAAAATATGACCGTCAAGCCAAACTAAACCAAAATTAAATTAAATTTTGATAAATTACTATTCAACTTATTTGAAAATGTGGTGAATTTATGATATGTCTTACAACGTGTTCGATTAAGTGTTGTAATTCAAATTTTAATATTTAACAAATTACTTTTGCATGTAATTATTTAAATATATAAATATATATCTTCATTGAACAAAATGCAGTTTTAAATATTTTAAATCGAAATTATGTATATTATATAATTTCGATCTACAATATGTAACACAGCACTGTTCACCACCGTGTTACAAATATCGTTGATACAGTGGTATTGACCACTGTGCTGAGTTGCTAATGTTAATAAATTAACGAACACAATTATCAATATCCGGTGATGAATACATACAAGAAATTATAATAAAAATAAAATATATAGGTCGTAGTAATGGTAAAAGTTGAGGTGGAGGAAGAATTTCATTTAGGTAGGCAGTTATCAAATTACCATAAGAATAGACGGATTAAATATTCCGATACCTTATCTAAAACAAAATTTTTATTTTGCAATTTTGTATGTAATTTTTTTTTAAGTTGATAATACACGTGTTATGTGTAAATTAATTTCTTGAATGAATTTAAAAAAGAACTTTGTGATATTTTTCTTGTGCTTGTTTTAAGTAACATTTAAAATCTTCCGTATGTTAAACGGAGTTTTATTGAATATGTTACAAATATTTTTTTTTCTATATTTTTTTTTGTGATAAGTTAAATATACGTATATTGTACATAATATCATCATGCAATAACAAAAAAAAAAAATCGTAATAGTGTTACAATAATGTTAAGACTATAGCTATTTTAATAAGACTATACATATGTATTGATTATAAATTAGCCTTATTGTTAAAATTATATAAATAAATAGATAATACAAATAAAATTATGTGTGTGATAAAATGTGATCTCGTGACATGTTTTAAAGAGATCCATATATACAATTAGTGACGTACTCTAAGAAACAAGTCATACGATTATTAAGTAATGTTTCTGGTACCGTAATCTGTTTTACGTTATATATTTGTTTTTTTTTATATATATAAGTAAAACTCTGAGTGGATAACATTAAATAATATGCAAATTAATAATACGCAAATTAATAAAATGAGATCTAACTAAATACAAAAAAAAATGGAATATATGCTGATAACAACATAATACTACAGTTAATAATCATTCATAATATAACATAAAACATCTCCATGAAATACAACACAGCCGAAAAACAAAAAAAAAACACCCAGGTTTTTATTCATATTAATTATAATTGTTAAATATTTTTTTTGTTAATTTATGTTACTATTTATATTCTTTTCTTAGTTAAGTTTTTTTTTTTTCTCTTGTTAATTTTAAGAATTATTTAGTATTAATTTAGTATAAGATATTGTATATAAACAAACATTTAAAACGATAGTATGTATTTCAAACTTATACGTATATTTACGAATATTCTATCCATTAGTAAATTATATTTAATTATTTAATTTTTTGAAGTTTAAATTAAAGTATCACATTTTTTTTTATATATACAATTAATTATCTATTCAATTTACATTATCAATTTAATAAAATGTCTTTAATTTATATTTTAAATGAATTCCTATAATTTTTTTTTATTTTAAAATATGAATTAGAATTTTGATTTGACAATAGTGTGACCAAGGTGAGTGATGACATGATCAGTTCAACTTTACTTTGTTTAATTTTCATTTTGTTTACCATTGACTTAAATATACTTGCCCTTATTTAATACTTACCGTGGTGATGATACTTGCCGTAATTGAGATGAACCCTAATAATTGAGAGAATTGTTTATTTTTTGGTATTTTTTTTTACGGTCTATCAAGACTGAGTTCAACCCTTGAAAGCCCACTCCACTGCTCCTGAGCCTTAGCCGCGCTAGAATGACCGTCAAGGGCAATGAACCAGTATATTTTCTGATAACGAAGCGAATTTTATCAGGTTCCATAGTTTTAATTTTATTTAATTTAATTTTAATTTACATGGAAACTTCCAAACTCACAAAGCTTCGTTACAAATATTTTAAAATTGCATCTTCTTTAATTAAAATATTATATTTTTATAATAAATATAGTGCATATCATAAATTTGTAATTACAATTAACTACAAAATAATGCAATACTACGATATCCGTGTAAATTTATTTAGTAATCTAGTGTATCCATTTACCATTGCACAGAAAGCGATAAAACTGTAACCACTACCAGTGACGGGATTGTCGATGGATTCTTGAACTTTTGGCCCATGTAATTGCACTCACTTAATATTTCTTCGCCTACAATTAAAGTGTTAATTATAGTGGTATTTTTTACAATAAAATATTAATTTACCTTGTGTGATAAACTTTTCGTTATGTTCATCACTTTCGTCAATACATAACGAACTGTCAAAATCAAAAATAGAAAAACAATAATAGTATAAAAACAAACAATTCTTTTTATTCAACTATGCGCTACTAGCGTCGAAAAATTAAACTTAACTCGCAGCAAAAATAATAATATGTAATCAAATAAAATATATTATGATTATAACATAAATTTAATTAAAAGTTACAATTTTATATTATAATAAATATAATTTAATTGATTTAAATTAAATTTTCTACCTATTTAAGAAAAAAGATGTACAAAGAGACGCAATTCTTCACACCTCGACATATTATAGCAAACTAAAAAAAACAAAAACAATATTTACAAAATAATTATTTGTTATTTTACTGCTTCTAGCGGCGAAATTGTAAAAATAATATTTTTATAAAATATACTTAAGCAAGCGCGTAAAAGAGTAATGGATATACTGTAACTTAATAAAACAATTATAATTTATTTATAGCAATAAATAAAATATAATTTATTAAAACTTAATTTACGTAATAATAAAGAAAACTAGAAAGAACGAGACGCATATCTTCCCACCTTGGCATAATGAAACAGACTAAAAAAAAAAAACAACGTTATCCACAAAAAGGAAAAAACATATTTTTTCTTAACTTTACCCCATCTGGATATAGAGACATAATTTTACGTCATCATTTGTAGTCATAGGCCATTGTATTAAAGTGGCAATGATGTAACTATACACATATTTGGTTAGTGTTTTTCGCCATCAATGAACTATTTTTAAGTAAAAATCTACCTATAGCGAACAAAATTTGTTAGTTGGGACAGAAAATAAACTTCCAGAAAATTAGTTGCTGGAAGAAATTAAACCCTGCATCTCAAAATGTATGAGATACATCTGTCCTAAAATGAAGGGCATTTCGAACATTTTATTTATTTTATAAATATTAAAAACGTTTAAATTGAAACTTTCATTTAAACTTTGAATTTCATGTATGTATGTATGTATATCTCGGGAGCTATTATTTGTTAGAAAAAGTACCCCCTTTACAAAACACCTTCTGTACAATGTACGAGAACGAAACAAACTAATTAAGGTTTTTTCCAATTACAATATCGCAATTATATTTGCCTTTTTTCAAGAGTGTACTGAATGTGTGTATGAATATATTTTTCCACCACTATATTCGGATACATATAAGACTGTAAACCTAAACAAAGAAGTTATATAATAATAAAATGACACTCCAGAGATATAATAATAATTATAAGAGTAGTAATAAGAATCCATAAATAGAAACGTGCTAATTTGTTATTCTTGAATTTATATTCCTTTAGTAGTACTCTAGTTCCTACAATATTATTACTTTCTATACTACACTACTGTATTGTTTTTTTTGTATTTTTAATAACCAAACGAAACAGAAGCATAATAATCTCACGAGGATCATTTTATATCTTAACCCATTCTATTAGTTGTAAGTGTGTGAGTATACGGATTTTTTTCTTATTATTACGAATATTTTTTTTTTTTTTGTCCTGTTTGTATAGTAGCTACATTACGACACTATTCCTATATTGTTTATTATTCATGCCTTAAGAGGAAAATAATTTTTAACATTTTCTTTTTGCGTTCATACGACGAAATTTAATATGAGGGCATACATATATTGCCCAAAAATTGCTTAATTCTTTTAAGTTATTTCAACTGCAGTTAAAACATCAAAACAAGACCCATTGTGAACTATATTAAATTAACTCTTAACTCAACTCACACTCAAAGTAGTTCAATTTATCAATCGTTTTTATATTTCCCTTGTCCATACAATTTTATTTTCTACTCTATGTTGTCTGCTAAATTATTTTCCATCAACAAAATGTAGCGAAGGTACCTTTCTACTATCAACATTCTTTTTTTTTTTTTAATTTTCGTATCAAAGCAATTTATCTTTCTTTGAATAGAACAAAAATAAACAAGCAAACAATGCATTTTACATTTCGTTTATTTTGTATTTCCAATGTGTGATCCAAATAATACAAACAAAAACGATAGTGTTGAACTTTGAGGTGTCAATATTCTCAGGACAATAGAGAATATCATAGACGAGAAGGTCAATCCATTTTGATAGTGTTCATATAACGTAAAATGTTATTTTGTTTATCGCAACTAGCAAGACACACACACACACACAATTAGTTACCGAAAAAGTAATGGTTAACCACATTATTAATCTACTTGTGCAGGCGACGTATATTAATATTGTAAGAAAGTGTTTTAAATTAATCAATCTTTTTAACAGACGAGAATGTTCTTATCATTCATGTTTATGTGAATTAGGGGACATAACCCAAGAAAGAAAATATAATTTTCGGGGTGATGAACTTTGCTTGCACACAAAATAAAGGACTCGAAGGACAATGTGTCCGTAAAATTATTGGCATGCTATTGTAAAGATAAACAAAACGTTAAAGCAACCATTCCCAGATCATGATGTTTGTAGTTTAACAGTTTGATACGTAGCACTGGGTACCATTTATTTAATTAAACTCGTATCGTATTGGTTATTATTATTATCAGTATGGTGTTATTATTCTTATTATTGTTATTATAAAGCACAATTGTTATTATTTTTATTTTGAACATAGCTCAAACGATCAATTATTTTTGTACAAAATATTAAAGTTCTTATAAATAAGGCAATACAATTTTCATTACTTTGCATCAATACTTACTACTTTCAACATCCATAAATTGGTAAATCTAAAAAAAAAAAATATTTTGAATTTGAATAAGTCTAATACTTTAAACTCGGTATGTTTATTTTAACACTAATTTAAAAACATATTAAAACTATTTAAATAAAACTGTATTCACATCAACAGTAATTTGATTTTGAACCAATCAAAATAAACTAAAATGTCACAATATCACCAAGATCTATTATTTCACTAAAGGTTAAACCTTCAAATAAAAATTTCACCTTTACCAAAATTATAAAACAAAAAATTTGAATCTTAATCAATACTACCAATATTTGTATCGAATGACTAATCGTTTCGTATTCAGAGATAGAGGCCCAAATAAAGTAATGGTAATTAAACCGGCATGGAATTATATTTTAACAATTGTTAATTTGTAAATTTGTTAATTTAACAACATAATATTATCATTTTGGATACATTAGTTTGGAATGGTCATCATTATCAATCGACTAAAATTATCAAAATCTCTTTGAACATTTGTAATCTGAGCCCAACCCTGTAGAATATAGAATAACATGGGCAGATTTTAAAAGAATGGTTTATATCCCCTTTCTGAATAACATAGTCTCTGAAAGCTCATTGAATCCTAACGTTAACAGTAAGGAATACTTTGGAAATGATTACGCTTATTATCATCAACAAGTGAAAAATAAATCAGGAGGCGGTGTACTTATCGCAGTGCATTCAATGGATTCCAGGATAGATACAAATTTAACTCCATCATCATTCGAGCATGTGTGCATAAAAATCAAAATAAATCAGACGAATCTGTTTATTTATACAGCCTACATACCACCGAGTTCGTGTAGTCAAATATATGGCAGATGCAGTGATGCAATGGACGAATTAATTAATCTCACAAAACCAAATGACTTAGTCTTAGGACTAGGTGACTTTAATCTTCCAAATGTAATGTGGAATCAAGATATGGATTTCTTGAATCAAGATATAGATTCTTTTCTACCATGCAAAGTTACATCAGAATCGGAATATGTATTTCTTGATCCTATGCTTGGTTTTCACCTAAAGCAAATCTACAACATAGTCAATGCTCTAGAGAGAATATTAGATTTATTCTTCAGAAATGATGCAGAAATATTTAAAGTGACAGAATCACTCAATCCATTTGTTGTTAATGATTTTAACCACAAATCTATGGACATAGTTTTTGATTCAAATGAAATTAAGTCAACAACATCCGGGCATCATATTCACCTACCTATAATTTAAAATATATGTATAAACCACACTGGGCTTTAGCAGTATATACTTTCAAGCTTACAATGGGACGCTACCCTAAACACTAATGATGTTAACCAAGATGCTAACAAACTCTACCAAATTTTATTACAAAATTTTGAAACCCACATTCCATTGTGTCGGAAAAAAATCTAATATTCATCCTCCTTGGTTTGACGACGATCATCTGATTAATCTGAAGAATCGTAAGTTTAAAGCCTATGTAAAGATAATAACAAGTGGTTTAGAATCGGATAGGACTGCGTTCCTTCAATATAATGAAGAATTTGATACATACTTCAAGGAAAATCACCTCTCATATATTGCGGATGTACAACGAAGCATTAGAACCAACCCTAAACAATTCTGGAAATACTTTAGAACCAAACGAGTAATTGATGGTTATCCAACTAATTGCTGACATGTATACAAACCTAAAAGCAGTAATTGGTTTACAACTCAAACAACCGTAAATAGTAATACACCTATATTTAAACCGGTTAAAAGAGAAGACATCACTTGTTATAGAGCGATATCAACCACTTCAACCATAGCAAAATTATTCGAACTGGTTGTATGCAACAGCATATCACTCAATCAGCATGGGTTTATGCCTAGAAGGTTCACATCTACTAACCTTATTAAATTTACGAACAAAGTTATTAATGATATTGAAAAGCGCAACCAAGTAGATGTAGTGTTTACTGATTTTAGTAAAGCATTTGACTCCATCTGCCATCACAAGACTCTAGAAAGCCTACAACTTTGGCTTTGCATCCAACTTCATTAAATGGTTCAACTCATATTTGTCTAGTCGCGTATAATATGTGTCAATTGGAAGCGAAAAATCTAAACTAATCAAAGTAACGTCGGGTGTCCCCTCAGGGTTCCCATATTGGACCATGTATTTTTCTCGTGTTCATAAATGGAATAACCGAAGTCATAAAATACTCAAATCTTCTCATGTTCACAGATGATATAAAAATTTATCATGCTATTAAAGATATACATGACACAAAAATATTACAAGAAGATATCGAGAGATTCAGTGAATGGTGCCACAAAAATTCTTTGCTGTTGAATATTGACAAAAGCAAAGCAATGTCTTTTCATCGCAAGAGAAAACCGATTAACTTTGCTTATAGCGTTAATAATACGGAACTGCAAAGAGTTAAAGAGATAATCGATCTAGGAGTCACATTCTCTGAAAATATGAGTTTTAACAAACACATTGACAAATGGATTGCTAAAGCAAATTCTATGTTTGGTTTTGTTAAGCGTTGGACTGGAGAATTTAGAAATTTGTCAACTTTATTTTCACTATATTTTTCGTATGTAAGATCCCAAGCTAAATACACATCAGTAATTTGGAGCCCTTATTATACTAACCACATCAAAAGGATTGAAAGCATTCAAAAGAAATTTTTGATCTTCATTTTAAAGAAAACTGACTGGGACTATGACCATAGCTTACCGTTTTAATATACCCCGCCTACCACCATACACGACAAGATGTTCAGAGTATAAAATTTGCACTCTGGAAAATAGACGTTTACTTTAGACTCAGCTTTCATCGGTAACATCCTTCTTGGCAAAATTGATTCACCTTACATATTGGAAAATACAGCTATCCATGTTCCAATCAAATCGCTGCGAAACCATCAATTTTTCGAGATAGTACGCCACTCAACTAACTATGGTGAAAATAGCCCAATCAATAGACTTGCAAAATCAGTCAACATCGCAGAAGAAAACTTTGACTTTCATCTCATAAAGGACTGCTTCAAAAGGAACTTGAAGAACTATTTTTAAAATTTTAAAATTTATTTATCAGAAATTATCCGATAACTTCTTTTCACTTTGTTTTTTGTAAAAAATATACCTTTAATTTAAATATTATTTTTGATAACTTGTAATCTGAAGAACTTTACTTTTAATTTTTAAAATTGTAAAATTTTAATTTTAAACTTTTTTAATCTTGTGTAATAATCTAAATTTGAATTGATTATTTGTTTTGCATATGAAATCTTACTTGTAATGTACTAAATCGATTTCTTTAATATAAATGAATAAACTAAATGGCGAAATATCTGACATTCTGTGGAATTTCTATTAAAGTTAATAGTTGACCACGTCGGTTTGTAACAATACTGCAGTTAAATGGGATGATATTTTAAATACTAACGATGTCAATGATAATGTGAACCAATTTTATAAGATTCTGCAACTGAAAATCATATTCCATTGTGCATCAAAAGAATCAGTACCCTTTATCCGTGGTTTGACGATCGACTCATAATTTTTTTTTTAAACTTTAAATTTTCGGTTTTTTTTTTGTTTTTTTTATTTTTAAATACATACGAGCATTGATTATGTGTGAGATTCAACCAACAAGGCAAAATCCTAATAAATAATAATATAAAATAAATATAATACTTAGCAGAACCATTCGGTTAATATAACAAAACTGAGACATTTTATACAAGACATTTTTATAAATTAAAATATAAATTAAATTAAGGTTTCAAATAAAATTTCAATATCAATCAAAGAAAATAGCCAATCTTTTAATAAATGACAAAATTCATTAAAAGTTTTTGCATTGATTATATTGGATGGTATTTGACTAAAAAGCTTGGGAGCAGTGTATGTGAAAAATTTCTTAAAATGTTCTTTATTAGGTTGAGTAATTTTGATTCTATATTTGTTACGAAACAAGTATGATACAGTGTTATGAACATTCATTAGACGATTGCCACTCATCAAATAATACAATCTTAAAACCTTGAAAACGTATAAATATCGCAACGGTAAAATTTTCAAATTCACAAACAAAGGTAACGATGGTGTGGTTCTTTGTGAGTAACTCATAATTCTTACAAATCTTTTTTGAATGATCATCAAGGGTTTGATGCTTGATAAGTAAATACCACCCCAACAAGGTATACCATATTGAAGATGTCATCACCGATTCAATAGGAACACACGAGTATTACAGTTGGACTCATTACACGTAAGTGAATGTTAAAACAATGGATTAGAATTCTGAATGGCACTACTCACATTGAAATACATCAATTTGGACTTACTGCTAAGAACAAATTCATGAACGTGAAACCATTTCTTTAGTAATCTTATGTCATCTTTAATGGCACAATTTAATGAATTCATATCTAAGCTAGAGTATAGCAACGCCACATCATCAGCAAAAGCAACCGGACCACCATGCAGATTAAGATCAAATATCGAATTGCAATATATCAAGAAAAGCAAGGGCCCTAACACCGAGCCTTGTGGGGCTCCAACGTTAACAACTTTTATATGACTAAGAGTTTTATTAACGCAAACAGTTTGAACTCGATTATGAAGATATGACTTAAACAAGGAAAGTGCCAAGCCTCTGATACCTATATATGCTAACTTCTCTAACAAAATTTCATGATTGACAGTATCAAACGCTTTAGTAATATCTATGAATAGAGATGATACTTTTCGATTGCTATTCAGATGTTGATGGACTGGAGTTAGAAAAGAAATAAGCGCTTTTTCCGTTGAAATTTTTTATCTTAAACCAAACTGTCTATTATCCAAAAAATTTATTCTATCTAAATAGTTTATTAAACGCCCTTTAATAATTTTTTCAAAAATCTTTGAAAATGTATTCAATATGGTAATAGGGCGATAATTGTTTGGATCAGCACGGGAGCCTTTTTTAAATAGGGACTTTACAATACCTATTTTTAGATTTTCTGGGAACAAACCTTTTTCGAGACACAAATTGAAAATATATTCAAGTATATAAGTTATATGGAAAATAACCTTTTTCACTAGTGAACTCGAGATCCCA
The DNA here is from genome assembly GCA_951394425.1 of Tipula unca. Lineage (NCBI taxonomy): Eukaryota > Metazoa > Arthropoda > Insecta > Diptera > Tipulidae > Tipula > Tipula unca. Next base: position 120,385,798 of record OX596380.1, read on the forward strand.
TCCATTCCACAAGAACTAGAGTTTTTCAATTCACTGGCTGCTAACAAAATTTCCAATTCGCTAATTGGATAAAAGAAAAAGTTTGAATTACTGAACCTAGACAAAACCATATTTTTTTTTATCAACGTCAGCAATAACTATGTTTTCACAATTATTATTTACAATAGTACTAGGTATATTGATAAAGTAGTCATTAAACACGTTAGCAATATCCTTAGAATCAGTTATCTTAGTATTATTACCAACATCGATTTCAGAAATATTATTAATGCTTTGTTTGTTATTCAGAACATTATTAACAACTTTCCATTTTGATTTAAAATCTGTTGCTGCATTCAACTTATTTTTAAAATAAGATTCTTTCCTTCGTGGGATCAAGGTTTTAATCCTAGAATTAAGTTTATCAATTTTTTTCTTTAGCATCTCATTATTTCGATTTTTCGATAATTTTATGGATAAACGATTTCGATAGTTAATTATTTTTAATAACGAATCATTCATCCAAGGCTTGAGTTTGAAGTTGCTTCTTTTAATCTTAACAATAGATTTACATTTATTTACAATAAAAATAAATTTATCAATAAAACTCGAATAAGCAACATTCGGATCATCCGAGGAAAACACATCATTCCAATCACTATTTGGTTTATTGGCTAATTTTAAATTAAAATAAACAGTGGTATGGTCAGTCACAAATAAATTCAAGTTAGTTAGTTCAATTGAATATTGTTGGCAATGGGTTTCTGAAAATACATGATCCACACAAGTGCCTGAACTTGGTCTAGTAAGACTGTTTAGAAGAGAATCCATCCCAAATGACAAACACAAAAGTAAATATTCATCTTTTGCACGCGAATCCTTCAATAAGTCCAAATTAATATCACCAAGTAGGATTTTATGTTTTGATTTATCACTATATAAAAGATCCGTTAATTGTACCAAAAACGTGTCAAAAGCACAAAAATTAAATCTATAGATTAATATAAAGCAAATTTTTATATTCCCAAGCTGAATATACATTTTCATAATGTCCGCTGACGAAAGACTTACTGAACACACATCGTAATTAAGTGAGGATCTGATAAACACAGCCACACCACCAGATCTATAATGGTCATTACAGTTAGCTAAAAATGAGTAACCATCTACACTATACTTCGATATTTCACCGCTTGAAATCCAAGTTTCAGTAAGAAATATAACATCGAAATCCAAATTGATCGCAACAATGTTAGTTAAAAATGTGTCAACGTTTTTTCTCATACTCCGAATGTTCTGCAAGCAAAATCTAAAATTATTCATCATAAAATTTAAAATAAAAAAATTAAAATAAACAAAATCCCAAACCATGCCCGTACGTATGTATATAGAAACAAAAACATGATTTCAAGTAAATTAAAAGAAAAATTTACAATAAAAAAGTACTGACTATACTACCATAAAACAATAAAATTATTGATAAATGATTTTTACTACAAATTATATTGCAAAAAATACGGTAGTGTAACTCCGCCTCTACTTGCCATAATAACCCAGCAAATGTGTATTCAATAACATATGCAAGACATTTACAAGACTTAGGATATAACAAACCCAAGACAGTCAAAAGACAACTCCGTGTATTTGGGACAATGAGTCTTCAAAGATCTGTCTGGTGTTTGTTATTAGTAATATGTTACGTGGTTGTTATTACTATCATGTCTTGTGGTTGCTGTTGGTAATATGTCTTGTGGTTGTTATTAGTAAGGTGTCTTGTGGTTGTTTTTAGTAACATGCTCTTGAACTGTTGCAGATAACATGTCTTGTAACTGTTATTGGTAACGAGTCTCGCAGTTGTTATAGGCAACTTGTCTTGCGATTATTACCGGGAACATGTTGGTGTGTGCTTTGGTTGTTGTCTCAGATAAATTTATCTTATCTAACTTAAGTTAATCTCCTTAATAAAAAAAACATATGTATTACGTAAAATTCAAAAATATTTTTTATTTTAGGAACTACTCTATTCATCACAATTAAGTATTATAATTCATTTTAAATCAAATATTGACTCTCTTTGAATGGCCCAGTAAATGGAATAGGCCGTCGGAGCAAAAATAAAATAGTTAAAAAAAAATACAAATAAGTAAACCGTTTGAATCTAAACAGGAAACTTAATTAAAATAACCTAAGTATACAAATTAAAGCATTTATACTTAAAAGTAATATAAAAATCCTTAGTAAAATAAATCGGTAGGAAATCTAAATCGTTCAAACAATATCAATTATGTAGTTATTTCCAGAAAAGTTCAATTTAAACTATAATAGAATTCATTATAATATATAAAATATAAACAACACTAAACCGTAACGGTTTGCCTAGATCGACTTTTTCGCCTGTTTTGCCTGTTATGGGCATCGAACAGTTGTTTTTTTTATAGAGATCTCATAATCCTTGTACAGAGGAAATTTTATTTTCCAAGCATCTTGTAAGAAAAGAAAATTTATTAAAATAAAAATATTTAATTATTTTATTGAAATAACAAATATATTACCAAATAGATTTTTTTTAAAGAAAACCATATCTTTAATGGACAATTTAAAATGGAGTCCCTCCCAATTATAGTTACTCAACAACTCATCGGTGAAGATTTTGCTCAAGCCGGTGAAACTGTGCTTCCCATCTACTGGTACGTAGCTCGATAAATATTTCGTCTGAATATAAGAATTATATTTGTGTTAGGTAAATTCTCAAATAACCCAGCATTCATATTTAGCATAAACATTACCAAATTTGTAGAAAACTCCTCATCCTCCATGATTTTTTTATTTGTGACTTTTAACTGTTCTGTACTATGAATCGGTAGGTCGAAATTAAAGTTTGATTCAGGTTTCATCAAATTTAATAATTTTGTGACATCTACTTTAATGCTTTTTAATTGTCTGCTTATGTACCTTAGTTCTGGAGTGACTAGAAAAAAAAATGAAGATGATTATTTATTATTATACAAAAATTTGGAATATATAGGTATGACTTAAAAAAGTTAATTCTACGTTTAGCAATAGGTAAAACAGAAACACGAATAAAATTATTAATGTTAAATAATTACCATACTTATTAAATTTGGTTGTTGCGAATGCGATGTTGTTGTATCTAGATCGTTGAATAAGTTATTTAAACAAATGTATAAAATATGAATATAAATATAATTAATAAATTATGAATATTATTGTCTTCTACCTTGAGTATTACTATTACTTGAATTTGAATGATGATTTGCAGTTATTTGTTCACGGTCACCTGAAATTATAATAAAATTTGGTACGGTGTCAACGGTCCGAAAAGATTTAAAATAATTAATAAACATACAAGAGACGCGTTCAACATGCCCAGGATATGTTTGGTGTATTTCGCCCCATTTGTTCAAAAAGTTGTTCTGTATTTAACTCAGAATGGATGATAATAGGGGGCGATGGCGGTTTATCAAACATGATAATTTCCGAGTCTAAGAAAAGTTAAGAAAATAATCAGTAAATTAATGTTAGCTATTTCTTCTACCATGCAAACAAAATATGTATATTTACCATTTATTACAGAAGTCTGGGATTGAGAAAAGCTCATTTTGGGTTGTTTAAGCACAGTGTGGTTATGAAGATTTCCTAAATTCCGATGAACTCTGACGAGCTTCAGTCAGTTTTTTTCACATTATCAGTAGTTAGAAAATCCACTTTTTTTCGAGTATGATTTAGATTTACATATGTTAATTATTGACGAATCTGAAAAAAGTATTAAAATTTGTTAATAATTTATTATTTACACATAACATAAGGATAAATCCTTACCATTTTCGTCAGACGACGTCATTGCGGTTCTTTTAAAATAATATTTTAATTATTATGCAGAAACTACTCGTGAGTTATTATACGTACGTACGATATTTTTTTATTGCTGTTAAATATTTTGAACGAAATATCAAACATATATGAATAGAAGACATGAATAAGCTCAATTAACCAAAGTTAGAGCAACTGCTTTCATGAAGCATAGGAATTAAAAGATATTGGTTTTTATTGACAGTACTGAAATTTTCAATAAAAAATGGAATTTCTCCGGTCTGATCATGAATTGAGCAATGACTGTCTTTAAAATTAGCTTTAAATGTAAACGTATCGTATTCATTCGAATTGTATCGGTTGCAATCTTCAAATGGTTCAATGATATCAAATTTATTGTCTAGAACGAACTTATTTAAGTTTTCCCTCTCTTTAATTCTATTATATAATTGACGTAAAATATTTGTGGGTTTCTTAATAGTTTTTTTTATTTCCTGCAACAAATTTTCATATTTATATCCTGAATAGGAATCTAGAGGACCGTACATCTTAACGTAGCCTGGTACATATATGCAATATACTATGTACATATTGTAGTTAACATGTTTCAACCCGTAAATTTGGGGATATAATGCTACAAATTGATTTAAAAGTAATTGTGCGTTTTCTACGTTTTCGGTGCAAGAAGCCCTATTTGATAACAGCCGAATACTAACCACTAATAGCAGAATGTGGTAAAAAATATTTGAGTCGACAAAATTTTTTAAAAGCGTAAGCACGCCGTATAAAAGAAAAATCGAAATTCCGTCGCTTTCCATCTACTTATTTCATTAAATCCCCGCGGCTTCCGAGAAAATTCCATCGGAATATATTTTGCGTAAGAGATATATAACTCAGACAACAAAATTCTAGTTACAGGTTTCATTTTATCTAGCAAAAGGATCAATAATTTTTTTGCAATCCCCAAATCAATCAAATGCATTGGGTCTAGTGGGAACTGGGTGACCATCCCAATTCCACATTTTTCTAAAATGTTTCGCTCGCCTTTATGATGTTCGGGGTCAAAACGATTAGAAAACGAATGATCAGTCCTTAAATTTCCTGAAATTAAATTAAAAACGGTAGTATTTGAAACGCGGAAACCAGATTGATCCTCATTTTTTAATTTCACATATTCAGTTACAAATTCTTCGAGAAAGCTATCTACTGACGTAGGATGACCCTCACCTATCCAAGCGCCGACTATAAAAGGGGGATGATCACGGGAATCCGAGAAAGAGCCAAGAATAGGCCACAGTGTTCTTCTGGAACTTTTGTAAAGAGGTAACCCATCAACATTAAAGTCGCAAACAATCTCCGGCAAACTAGTTAAAAACTTGAAATCGTATCGGGCAATACATTTCTCAATGCCAAAATGGACGTATTCTCCACTTGCAGCTTCCCGGGATACAAATATATCAGGGACACTGTTAGCACTTTGAAATAGTGAACCTTTTGTTTTGGGTATATTAATACCGAATTCCCTTAAAATTTTTAATAAACTATTAACCGAATTTACTGAAACGTTATGTAATATAACCCACTTAATTAGGCTAATCTTCAAAATTTTTATTTTGTCTGAGGTACCTGAATAATCACATTCGCCTAATGATTCGTCCGATGAATTGAAAATTAAATTTTCTTCAAACCAAAAATTATCTTCATTTTCTATCATAATTCCTACTTCAGAACCTACTTCATTTTCTACCACAGGCAACGATTCGAAATTATTTAAGTGAAAATTTAATTCATCATTTAAGTTACTTTCGGCCATATCAGAAATAATCCTGTAATGTTGGGTTCTGGATATGTTATCCATTCTATTTTAAAAGAGTTTTAACTAAAACTATGCCAACTATAAATTCACAAAATATAAACTATTTCGATGAAATGAAACGCACTAGAAGTTTAATAGTTTGCTACTCACAGTTTTTATAATCAGTTTTAAATAAAATAATTAGTATTGTAATTTTTAGTTTTTCGTTAAACTTCACCAACAAATAATTTATTATTTCACTACAGCTTCAGCGGTACTCTGTTCTAACAAACACGAAACACGAATATAATTGAATAAAATAATTTTGGTTTTTCCCAAAATATTTAACTAAAATGGCGACGTACATTTTTCGCTATCAGTGCGCCCTTTATACAAAGCGGATAATACCTGAATAAACAACAGACCAACCCGTCTGCGAAGATAACCGCAAGACTAACGCAAGACAGGTTGCGGATATTTGCCGTAGTAACCGGTAGAAGCGCTGAAAACTATATCTCGAACGTGACTTTAGTAACATACCCAAGACAATCACAAGTCAAGTTATCGAAAAATTTTATCTCGTTTTTACACGTTGAATTTCATATTTTTTTCTTTATCTCAGACAAACAGAAGACACATTGCCAAAGACGAAAAATTTGCTGGCAATATTTGTGAATGGTAACTTTACAAAATAAAAAAATTAAAAAAATGACACAAAATGTCAAAATAATAAACGTAAACAATAAAAATATTGAAGTGTTACAAAAAATATACAAAATAAGTGTTAAAATAATAATTGAAATAATTAAAAAGGTGAATGAAAAGAGTGTATAAAAAATAAAATGAATGAACATACTATAATATTGATTTATTTGTAGATATTGATTATGATCTCGTGTGAGAAAACAGAGATGTGTCTTCAATTTCGCCAGGCTGTTCGAATTTCCTTTCCAGGCGGATAAGATCGCCAAATATGATGGACTTCAGAATCAGGTAAATTACGAAGCAAAATTTTATTATTCGCGCACCATAAAAAACGAAAATTAAATTTCGCTTTAATTCGTTTTGCCTCCTTATAGAGCTTGCCCTGGAACTTTGTGAAGTGATGCAGCATAATAATTCGGGTTTTGTCGAACTTCACTATCAATTTCATCCTGATATAGTGATTTTTTCCTCCGAAAGTTTGTAAGTATTGATTGTTTAAGCTCAGGTGTTTTTAATTTGATAATAAAAGCGTTGTTAAATGCATTTGATCCATCAATATGTTGTTTCATTTTCCCAATTGAAATAATTTCACCACGAGAGATTTGTTGTCCGATTTTGTCAATGGCTTTAATAAATATTTCAGGTAAGTCATCCGTTCCCCTGGGTAACCCACACACAACAATATTATTAGCATTTTCAGCTTGGTTGGTGATGTCGTTTTTCGCCTCCTACCAGCTTAATTTGTTTTCGTGGCCATCAATACACCTCTCTAGTTTAATTAAATTTTTTATCGTTCCTCGATAGTATTGCTGATGTACTGTTGGGATGACTCCAATATTGTAAGTTTCTGTTGCAGGCTGTTTAGTACACTCATTACATCGTACAGCGTAGGATTATTAGGGATTGTCGGAGAGACAGGAACTGTGTCATCAATGATCGATCTCCGTGATGAACTTCGACAAGGTGGACATAGCCATGTCGCAGTACCAGAATTTATGCTTTTCATAAGCTCATCCGTAACCCCTCCACATTTAATATGGAACGCTTTATCACAGTTGCCACATTTAATTCCCGGAAATCGTTCCGATGTAATGTTTTTAGTACACGTTACACACATCAACACAGGTATTTTAGCTCTCAATAACCAGAAACAACAAAAAACAATTTATCACAACTGAACTTTGGCGCCAAAAAAAATAAAATAAAAACTGATGTACCAATTATTATTAAAAAATAACACAAAAATAAAAACTAAGTGATGATGAATAAATATAAAATATAAAATTGGACTATATTTTAGTTTTGATTTAAATTTTTAATTTATTTTAACTTTAATTTTTACAAGCAATTTAACAACAAATTTTGCGTCCATTCACTTTAACAATTGGCGTAAGAATGATCACCTTGGATATTTCTTGTTTTCATCGATCGAGTTACAGAGGTTATAAAAAATTCCAACGCGCTCATTTTAACAGACGAAATTAAAATTGTCCCTATTGTTTTGCAATAATGACCTTTTGTATCCTTCTACCATTCAAAATAGGATTTGTTTGTGAATGGTTTGGTTGATTAACTCATGGCTCCCGGTGCTCTCGTAAGTAAATATCTCATCCCATAAATCATCATTATCTTTCCTTGATACGTTGCTGATAATGTAATACCTTATGTTTTAGATGCTTGATCTGAATCTCACTTTTAATGTTTCAATCAAAGATTCTATAAGACTTCGCGTTCATTTATCATTCATTGTAATCGCTCTGTAGTGTTCCATCTGTTGCACTTGTAATAGGTGTCAACAACGAAAGACGGAATGCGTTTCCGGAATCACCGTTATCTTCTTAAATTAGCATGGAGCCAGGATTCCTCGCGTGTACTTTTAGAATTTTCACTTTTGCATCGCATTTCTATAAAGAATAATATCGTATGGTTAGTAGTTAATTTTTAATTATTCCGAGAATTCATTTATATTAAAATCTATTTAACTGTTGTCGAAGTTTTGTTTAATATTGGTGAAATACTGTTATGTTTTAAACTGCAGAACATCAGTCAAAAAGACAAGCAGAATTAAATCCCAGCGATTTCCAACTGATGGAAAACTAAGAAAGCACTGGATAGTAATTCTGCATATTGGTGAAAAAATCATCGATACACTCAGCAGTGTGTTGCAATCAGCTTCTAGAGAGCGATTATCAAACTATAGAATACAGAATAGGCACAGGTACGGAAACAATATTTATAATTTTACAATTTAGCAATAACTAATAATTTAAAACTGGGCACTGTACCATCAAAGAGGATACCAATAAGAAGTCAGCAGAATAAAACCCAAGCACAAAAGAGTATTTCAGTATAAATGAAAATTTAAATCTAAAGTCACTCACCTAATTATTCATTAGAATTCTACAGAGGTAAAGTATGTTGTTTAATTGAAGTGAATATGTTTTTACTAAATATGGTTTTGTAGATCAACCAGCCGTCAAAGCAACAATCAATATGTTCACACAAATCGACAATAATAAGTTTCATATTCTACACTTACGGAATGCGATTTAGTGGAATGGGTCGAAACTGATTTTTATTTTTAGTTGATTTGATCGTTAGAAATAACAAAATCATTGTAATCATTAATTTATCATATTCTTTTTTATTACTGTAGCATAGAATAAGAATTTAGATTTATGTTGTGTTCTATGACTGTAGTACAGAACAAATTATAATTTTAAATTTCACTTTATAGATAGATTTTTTAAATAATAGTGTAGAGTTGGGCCATTCATATAGGGCAATAGTTGATGTTACTGAAATGTTTGTTCAGAAGTCATATGTAGTAATCCAGTACGCAATCGATTAACGTTTTCCAAAACGTTATACTACAACTTACAAAATGGGAATATCAATTTTAGTATCGGTTTGATAACATTTGTTTGGGAAGCTTATAGTAAAAGCAAACGTTTATGTTTTAGCCGATCGGGGCTTTGCCATTTTCAATGTTTTAGAAGATTTAAATATTTGTTTAAACATACCGCCTTTATTACGCAATCGAACTTAATTGCTATATCAGAAGAAGAAGAAGTTATAAACAGATACATTCGCAACCGAAGAATTTTAGTTGAAATGGAAATTGGGGGCACAAAGGTAAAAATACGGTTGCGATTTAATAAATCCAGTTTTACCTATAAACTTTGCCTCTGTTGGCAATCCTTTCCTCTTGACGGACATTTAATTTCAATAATTAAATTTTTAAGCTAAAAAATTTACGTGAGGATCTATATATTCCACATTCTTGAATTTTGTATTCTGTATACATCTCAATACATTTTTCTGCCAAAAGATTCAATGGACAGTCTCCTTTTTAATTGCATCGGAGAATATTGGTACACCCCAAACATGATTTTTAAAAAGCTGTCCACAAATCTACCAGTATTGGTGGTCCTTATCGCAATGTGGAAAAGTGATGCGGTGATACGGGAGGATCTTACTTAGTATCACAATTTGTTGTGTTTTTTCTCGAGCCGCTGGATTTCTTTTAATTTGACTTTGTTAATAGATTCTAACAAGTAGTACTGCCGTGGGTCTGAGCTAAGGCTGGTTTCGATTAATCAATTAATCATTTTTTTTGCTAGCTGAATCGTTAATCAAAAAATTTAAAAGATTAATCGTTTTAATTGTATTCATCAAATTTAAAATTTATAAAATCATTTTTTGACAAATTGTGCAATTGAAATTTGTATGTACGTAATAGGTACGTAATAATCATATTGTTACGATCGTGGCGACATCTATGTTTGAATAGCGATACTATCGTTAATGTAAAATTGTTATAAAGTAGAACAGTAGAGGTGTCTAGACTAATCTAGACTAATCGAATATTGTAGAGATTTCTAGAATGGTTAGAATATTTGGGATAAATACGCGACAAACATTTGTGAGTAAATCAGTTGTGTTTTAACCGTCAGAGTGCTAATAGTAATTAAAAGGAAAAAGTGAAGTGTTTATAAAGTAAAAATAAAGTGTTATTAAAGTGTAATATAGTGTTGTTAAAGTGTAGTAAAATAATTGTTGTGAAGTTCAATAATTAAGTTAATTAAGTGAAATAATTAAATTAGTATTTAGTTTAAATAATCGGAATAAATAAATTTAGTGTGATCTAGAATTTACATCGTTTGTTTTATTCACAACCCAGTGATCGAACCTTGAATTTGACAAGGCAAACACGTGACAATATTAAAGTTTTTTGTGACCTGTATAAATTGTGTATTTTAAAATAACTTATAATACTATAAGGGAAATTGCTGCAGATTTCCGGATCAAGATATGGCAGTTTATCGTAGTTTACATTTTTTAACTAGATGGCACCACTGGCAAATAAACGCAATGTTATCATTTTTTTTAACGAAATGTTGAAAAGTAGAGTAGATAAGAAAAACAAAAAACTAAAAAAAAAAAAAATTTAATAAACAAAAATCAAATTGACAATACCTGGCTGAAATAACAGGTAACGTAAAAATTCTTGTTAAAAACGGTTGGTGCGCCATCTGTAGGAAAAAAGTTTATTAATTTGAACAAAAACAAAAAAGGCTAAGGTTTGGACTCATTTATTAGAGAATAAAAATGATTCACGTACATTAAAATGTAAGCATTGTGACACGAAATTTAAGTCCCTTTTGTCAACTTCAAATGATCCATCACGTATCATATGCAACACTAACACAAGCTTCTATTGGAGTCCGAAACACCATCAGAAAGCTCAGTAGTCGCACAAAGTACTTCACAAAAGCCAATTTCAGCCTTTTTCCAGAAAAACAACTCTTGCCCTGGGTTAATTCTGGGTAAATTAACAGCTGTAGACAAAATACCGTTTTCAACTTTGGCGAATAGCGATGAAATTAAAAAGTGGTGGAAAGCTTAAGGTTTAAAAATGCCCTTAACTACATAGAAACGGAGTAAGAAAACTACACTTGTGTATGCTGATGAGATTCGACTGAAATTAAAAAGTGATGAATAGAGCTCCAAAAAAAAAAATAGACGGTATATGCGTATTCATTCATATGAATTCATTCATGATATTTATTAATATGAAGAATAGCAACGTCTCCAGTCTTGGCATGATAAGGATAACAGACTCAATGCCAGTAGAAATTGTGTGCAACTTAAAAATCACATCGTAGCTGTTATAACAGATAGTTTGTCAGTTATAAAAAAATGGGTAGATTAATGGAAATATATCATCAAATTTGCCATAGTCATGGCACACATCTTGCTTTGGTATATGTTTTATATTACAAATTGAAGAAGAATGTTTAGAAGAAGAAATTGAGAACACTCAATCCGAAATTGATATTGTTACAAGTGACGAAAATCTGATACTAATGATGATGAAGATGCCATTCACGATGGAGGACAAAGTTGGTGTGAAATACTTACTTCGTCTGCACATGAAATCGAATTTGTTCCACACTTTTCCTCGTCCATAAATAAACCTAGAAAAATATTTCGTTTTTTTAGAAAATCTCCGGTAAAAAATGACTTTTTGCAAAGAGCATGTCAAGAAAAATTAGATAAGGAAAAAGTGATGATAATTGACATATGTACGTACACGCTGGAACTAAATGTTGGCAATATTGAAGAGGTTCTTGGAATTAAAAGATGTTTTATATTCAGTACTAATAAATTTGTCAGTAATACATTTATATCCAACACAACGTGAAATTGAGCAAATTTAAGAAATTGTCGAATCATTAGAAACTATTGAAGTAAGTTTATTTGCTCTGGGAAGACGGGATTGCAATTTAACGAAGCATTGACAATTTTTGAATTTGTATTGACTAAATTGAAAGCGTAATCAAGTGAAACAGGAAGATCATTTTACGAAACAGTTAGGAGAATATGTGAAAGGAGAATACCAAATATAGAATCCGTTATGGAGTATTTAGAGGATATCAACATTGACCTGAAAACGCTCACACAAAAAAATTCAATATTACGAGTTCAACGAGAAATAAAATTGCTGAAACATTAAAAGAAATTATGCAACGTTTATTTCTTACTGATGAGAACATGACTGATGATGAAAACGTTCTAAATCAAGAGGATGAAACTATGTGTGAATGGCTTGAGAATATTACAAAAGAAGATGAAATGAATCGCATTTTGTTGAAGAAACCCACCGATATACCTATAGTAGTAACTTTTCAAAATAACATTTCGTCAATTAAAAAAGAAATAAGCAATTTTGAAAAAATAAACAAAAGAAATGGAAGTCATCTATTCGAAAAAACTTACAATGCATTGTTAACTATCCCACCATCGTCGATAGAAGCGGAAAGATGTTTTAATGCTGCACGGTTTTTGTAATAAAATTGAGAACATCACTAAATGATGAAACAATTGATTCATTATGTTTTCTCCGATCATACCTCTACTACAGGAACAAAATGGGAAGGAATTAAAATAAGTTATCTTTGAATTTTGTTTGGTCCAGCCAATCGAATTATGATTAGTTTTAATTTATTTGAAATATTTTATTATTTAAAACTAAACAGAATTTATGTTTTAAAAAGGTTTTATTTAAAGAGAATTATTTAATATGCAATAGCATAGCCCCTGTGGTCGGGGGGCACTCACATATCTCGTAAATCTTAATTGCACGAACATGTTTCCAAGAATACCACCACAGGATCGCATTGATGACCCGCATCCGTAAAAAAAAATCAACTGTTTATAAAGTCAACAAAAAGAAAAATGAATACCGCCAAAAAGTACCCCGACACGAGGTTTAGGATCGGCACGTGGAATGTGCAGTCACTTAGAAAACCAGCTGCGTTGGAGGGCCTAATCACATGCATGAAGGGGTATCGGCTGGAACTCGTTGCTCTTCAAGAAACTCGCTGGACTAAAAGTGGAGACCATGTGTCTCAGGGCTATACGTTGCTCTACAGTGGAGATGACCTCGGAAATTTTGAAGCTGGATTTCTTCTTGGGCCGCAGGTAAAAACCGCTATTTTGGATTTCCAAGCAGTCAATAACCGATTGTGTAAGCTTAGCTTGCGCATGAAGTTAGCCAACCTGTCGATAGTTTGTGTACACGCGTCCACAGAAGTCAGCCAGCCCCAAGATAAAAACTCATTTTAAAATGACTTCTGACGATCTGATGGGATCTATACCCGAACATGATGTTAGAATGGTAATTGGGGACTTTAATGCCAGAACTGGTAGAAATCAGACCGACTTGTGTGAAATCATAGGTCCGTACTCCCGACACGAAACTGTGACCGATAATGGTGAGAGTTCTTGTCTGTTGTACAAGTCTGGGTACACAGCGAAACAAGTCTGGGTACACAGCGAAACGCATGGTATGTTTCGACTGTGAAGGTCTGATAAATGAAGATCAAAAGAAACGATATCAGGATCTTGTCAGCGGCAACATTGAGGGAGCTAATTACCAGTCTAACTGCGTGAACTCTGTCTGGGAGGTACTGAAAACTTGTCAGTTGTGGTTGTCAGTTGTGCTCAACATACTTTAGGTATAGTGAAAGTCAGACCCAAGTATGATTGGTTTGATGACGAGTGTCGTCTTGCAGTTGCAACAAAATATAGGCCATAGTAAAGTGCAACAACGTCTCACAATCGCGAGGAAAAACAAGGCTGCTCTTGAAAGAAGGGCAGCTATGTGGATTTATAGACGGAAGGAGCGAGAACGGTGGAAGGCCGAGGTTCTGAAAGTACAACAACTCAGCAATGAGCGCAGTTCGCGTAATTTCTTTAAAGGAATTTCTGGACTGCACCATACTTTCAGGTCTACGTCAACCGCCATTCGAGACCGGGATGGAAACCTCTGTGTCAACATCGACGCAGTACTTGACGCATGGAGTGGACACTTTACTGAGCTGCTTGATGTTCATCATGCGTCACAGACTGTTGTTGAGTCACTTCTAAGACAGACTGCAGAGATTTGCACTAAGGAGCCATCTCATGAGGAATTCACTAAGACCATGTAGAGCTTGAAACGAAACCGCTCACCTGGAGTGGATTTGCAATAATTCGGAGCTCTTGATATTCGGAGGGGACACTTTGTGGAACTGTCTTTTTGACCTTATTCGATTAGTATGGCGAACCGAAGTTATGCCCTACGAATGGAGAGGGCTTGGTTAGTGATTATCAAGGAGGATTTCGTCCGAATCGATTAGTCACTGATCAGGTCTTTTCGCTGCGAATGATTCTAACTAGATATTATGAGACATCCATATCCGTACATCAGGTGTTCCTGGATTTCCGGCAGACCTATGACTCAATCAATCGATAGAGTTTGTGGTCTGCCCTGGAGTACCTAGGAATGCCAACAAAATTGTTACGATTCTGTAGGATGACAGTGACGCAGTCTCAATGCTGTGTTAAAATTGAGAACAGGCTATCGACAATTTTTGCAGCTAGCTCGGGGATTCGGCAGGGAGAAGCTATATCTCCGATACTTTTTAGTCGCTACATCTTATATCGCCAGTCCAATCAGGTGCTTGCATATTTAGATGACGTATGTAGAATTTTCAGCTACAGTTGGACTTCAGATCAATGAGTCCAAAACGAAATACCTGATCTCTGGTTTTATGGACAATGGCACACCAGATTTTAGTAGTGGCCACCACACGTTTGAAGGAGTGAGGAGGTTCAAATATTTGGGCTCTCTTATCACTCACGATAACAGTGTGGGTGAGAATATTAAAGTGCGGCTGGCAGCTGGCAGTCGTTCTTTGTATCCTCTAAGGCCACTGCTAAATTTTAAACACTTATAAAGTGCCGTGAAGCACTACAAAGCGTTGATCAGGCCCGTTGTTATGTTTGGATGTGAAAGTTGCGCGCTGACGGATGAGTACGTACTCACATTTGAGAGAAGAATCATAGGTGTGACTTACGGCCCGAAACGCGAAATAGATGGTACATAACGAGCTCTGTACAGTTTCGAGATCAGAGATCTGATGAAGATCCCCGATAATGTGCATGAAGTAAAATCTCAGCGAGTACGCTGGCTCGGTCACGGTCTGCGTGCTGATCCGGAACGAATTGTGCAGCGATCTTTGAAAGGAGAGCCACCATATGGTAGGCGCAGAGGTCGTTGCAGGCGACAATGGCTCCACGATGTAGGGAACGACTTGGCCTGCTCAGATTGTCTTAGACAGTATGAAGACCATGCTCAGGATTAAAACCGTTGGAGCTTAATGGTTGACTCAGTAAGGGGCCAGTAACGGCGTTTAAAACGGTTCATTATTATAAATAAAAAACATTTATTTTAAAGTAATAACATTTTAAAGAATCATTTACAATTTTTAATTTGATTATCACTGGTCTACATAGGATTTTATCATTTGTACGTTTACCACATCTGTGGTGCTATTGTGACAATCGCTCGAAAAGAATAATCTTCCTATACGAAATACTTTTTTCTATTTACAAACTCAAAACAATAAAACATAAAAAATATTTGCCGCACATTTATTCACCATAACATGAAGCTAGTTACAATTGGGGAATGGTAAAAAAATTAGTTTCGATCATTTTCTTGAATAACGAATATATATCGTGCCAATGAATCTTGTGGCAATACAAGGGCCCTAAACTAAAAAAAAATCAAACAAATAAAATAAAATTTCATCATAGGAACATCAACCGCAGATCGAAATTTACTATTTCCCGTTGCCCAATTGCCGCAAAATTAAAATGGGGGGCTTTGGTGCTAGAAAATGAAGTTTATAATAGCCCAAGCCCAACACACAACATACGCAGGGGAAAGTGGGTTGACCATACAAATCTTAGCAAGTATTCACCGTTTGTCCCCTTAAAAGCTACAGCTTTCTCGTAAAATGGATTGACCCATATTGGGCTGCCACCGTTTTGTTTACGTGCGTTATTTAAACCCACCACGCGCGATGGTATAATTTTGTTTTTATTGTCCAGACACATACTCAGGGTTGTTAGTAAAAAGTATTTTCGACCATTCACTTAGCACGAGGCTTCAAACATTTATTGAGCATTTGGAAGAACATGGCCAGAGGAGTATGGTTGAAAAAAACGGAGTTTTCCATACTAACAAAATTTTGCTAGCTATATGCTTTGTTACGCTGTTAAAATTGTAACATAGTTTGTAATATAAAAAATTATTTTTTCTCTTTGTCACTCTAATGGAATATTAATTCTATCACCATCTCAGTAAAACCAGTATTATACTCAGTAAGGTTTTCCGATGAAAGTCACACTTTTTTACAGAATTTTCTGCCTGATCACACTCGAGTCTGGGGGGTACTGAAATACATACAATAAATAAAATATCACATTTTTAAGATATATATAAATGGAAATTTGTGTTAAGTTGCTTCCATTCCAAGATTTTTCTGTGTCACAAATTTAGAAGTGTAATAAATCGAGCTGTAATCGCGCGAGTGTTAATGAATTAGTGCTGTCCGTCGATTTGCTTCATTTTACATAACGTTACCTTTAGAAACAATAATTTGTAAAATTGAAAGCTTCACCAAAATATTTTAAAATCCATGTACCTGACAGCGCACGACTATTTAAAAATTCAGTCTTCCGAATAAACATATAAGATGAGCACATCAAAGCTCTTTCGATGAAGTGCAGAACCTAAGGACTGACCCATATATACCATATCAGTACAGATTGACTTCCACTTCCACGGTTTTAGTCAACATTTATTGAGATACGACCTGGTTCATAACGAAATCAATAAATTTAAAAAGTTGATGAAAAGTGTCCTCTTTAAAAATTGCCGTAGCAATCTTAAAACAAACATTTAAAAAATAATTTGTCACTTTTATATCCGGTATAAACAGTCTGTTCCTACAAAATTGAAAAAAAACAAAAAAAATCCCAGCTCCAAAGATTAAAGTTATGTTAAGAGATTATAAATGATGTTGTTATGTACGCAGAACAAAAATATCCTTGTTTTAGATAATTTATGCTCCAAAATATGCTAAAACATGGAAACTGAAAATTAATTAATCACAGTCAATGCGGATGCAAACATATAGAAGGAACACAACAATATAATGAATGTCCAAATAAAACATAAATATTTTTATCATAAATCATAATTTTCATTTCCATATTTTTGTTTTGTTTATGTTTTTAATGAAAACCATTAACCTTTTTAGAATAGTAACGTATTCTGGTATACAGTACTTAGATACTATGCTACCATTCATAACATATAGTTCAATGTACATTTATGATTACTCAAGTCTAATGTAAATTTTGTATATAGTTTTTGTAATGATAATGAAGATCATAATCATAATAAAACTATAATTGCATATCACGCACATCATATTATAACAAAAAATTCTAGATGGGTTTGGTCTCTAATTTTCCATAATTACTTTGACTTCTCATATTTTCATTTTTGTACACATTATTACAAAGCACTCAATTAACACTTTACACAATATTATCATCTCGATTTTATGACTTTGATCACACCCCTAACTAATTTTTCTAATATGTTCTATCTTTAATTACTACATACGTACGTATATATACATATATCCGAGCCGGATACCTTTAAATATAGTTCAAATGGTTTTAATGTTTTTTTCTCTTTGATTCTAATGGATTTTAATAATGAACAAGACCAGAGAGTGGAAATTGGTATATGCATAAGACTTACTGTATACATCTCTAAAATACAATAAATTCAATTAATAAAAGTAGTTTGATGTTAAACTTTGAAGTTGAACGAAAAAAATGAGATTTTTCTAATGAAATAAGAGGGTGGAAATTCATTCGTATGCATACAATATAAGTATATAATTATATGTAAAGGGTGTCCCAAAATGAACGCAAGATTTGAATTAAATAGAAAACACAGTTTTTAGTCTTCAGATTGTGATTTTTTATTGCATCATAAAATACATTTTTTCGACAATCACATGTGGGTTCTTCGTACCCCAAAATGCGGCAATTTTGGTTGCTCGAAGTTCAGCCATCCACTTGTTGCTGCTTAATAATAATGAAGATACGTTGTTTTATCGTGTAACGCCACATTTTACTAACACAAATGGCGTCAAATTCAAATATTGCGTTAATTTTGGGGCACCCTTTACATACATATATATGTATATATGTACAGACACCTATACCTAAATTTCGAATACTAATGTAAAATGTAATGCAATTATTAAATTATTTTAATTTCAATTACGTGTTGTTCTTATGATTATTACAATGATATGATATTATTGTACATAGAGATGAGTGTTTTGTATAGTTTTACCTTTAAAAGGCATGTATGAAACATTAATTTTGGAAAACTATTATGTATGTACATAGTTTTGCACCCCTATACACGAGGAAACATTTATTTGGTAAATCTCCCAGCTTTAGTTCGCATGAATTATAAATTATTGGGGATGGAGGAAATCGAGTACATCGTTGTACTATAGAATCGTATTAGTTGAACGTGCCTTGCAATTTAAAATGATTGTTAGTACTTAAATACGTACATATATATGCATGTAACCTATCATCATTATGAATCACTTTAAAATTAACATACTAATTTGGTTGGAGTATAAAGGGCTGATTAGGGTTTTAATTAAAATTAAAATAGTATTTCTATTCTAATAAAGGGTGTTTTTTTAACCCGATAGTACTTGAAATTGTAAAACATAACACAAAAAATTGAATTGTAATCAAAAAGTATTTTTTATTGGCAATTTGTATTGAAAATGATTTCGGCCATATGGGTACCGCGGCTGTTCTTGACGAATCGCTTTCTGGACGTCCAATTTTGGGCCACTTTTTCGAGCACTACTGGCCGTATGTCACGAATAACCCGAACAATGCACGCCTCCAAGGTGTCAATTGTTTATCAGCATAAACCAGTGACTTCACCTAGTCCCACAGGAAATAATCGAGAGGTGTCAATACGCACGACCAGGTCCATTCCTCGAAATAAACTTCACCAAATTTTGGTTTTAATAAGTCGATGGTTAATTGCGGTCGCCGTATGGAACGTAGCACCATCCTGTTGAACCCACATCTCGTCCGGATCAATGTCATCCATATTTTCAAACAAAAAATCATTGATTGAGCCCCAATTCCTGCGAACGAAGACGAATCGATAAATTTCGATCTTCTTCCACCGTTCTCAGCAACTGGTGTTGTGTCCTTCCACTTTATGGAAGATCATACGAAAGGATATTGGATTAAAAGCTTTCAAGATTCAACTTGTGCAGGAATTAAATCCAAACGACCATCGTATGTGCCGCCAATTCGGCGAATGGGGTGAAGCACAAATTGATATTAATGTTGAATTTCCATTCAAAATTTTGTTCTCCGATGAAGCCCATTTTTGGTTGAATGGGTACGTAAATAAGCAGAATTGTCGCATTTCGAGTGAGGATAATCCACAAGCTTTAGTCGAGAAACACCATTACATCCACAGAAAATTACTGTTTGGTCTGGCCATATGTCTTCAAAAACGATGATGGTCAGAATATTACTATCAATGGTGAGCGTATAGGGACATGACTGGACATTTTGTCAACAGGATGGAGCCACATGCCACACAGCGCTCGCTGCAATTGATTTACTCAAAGAAACTTTTCAAGAAAGAATAATATCGCGTAATAATCCAATTAATTGACCACCAAGATCGTGTGATTTAACCCCATTGGATTATTTTCTTTGAGGTTATGTAAAGTCAGTTGTCTACGTCGATAAACCAGAGACAATTGAACACCTGGAAATCAAAATTCAGAAAGTTAGTGGCGAAATACAACCGCAAATGATGCGAAGAGTTTGTGAGAATTGGTGTTCCAGATTGCGCTTTGTACCCACCAGCCGGGGCGGCTACATTAATGTCATACAATTTTCTATCCAATAAAGCCCGTTTGATTGATATTAAAAATATATTTCTTTGTTTTATTATGATTTAAACTTGTGTAACTCTATAAAAAACAACCTTTACATACATTTTTCTTATGAGTTATAAAATATTTAGTGACGAATGGGCGGAAACCTAGAAGTTCGTTACTGTGTGAACGACAAGTTTTTTTTTGCAGGTCTCGAATTTGTGTAAAGTAATATTTAATAAGACTGAACTAAAAACAATCCAAAATTTTAACAGCTGTCATCGTTTGACATTTGACAAGTAAAATTTACGCCTTTAATAAAAGTGATACGATACACGCTTCAACAACGCATTGAAATTGTAAAAATTCACTAAAAAATGGTAAATATCTTACAGTCAAAGTTCGCAAAACTAAAGCACTTTTTGATCGTCGTGAAGCACTTTCTCGGCCGGCAATAGTGGAACTGGTGGAAAAATTTGAGCTGTTGGGACAAATTAGTAATGTGCATCGCTCAAGAAACGGTGTGCGTCGCTCAAGAACATCTGAGAATATTGCTGCTGTAGCCCGTAGAATTGCAGAAAACCCAGGTTTGTCGATTCCTCGTCGTTGTTTGGAATTAAACCACAAACGACATTACACCTATCACCATAAACGTCGTATCTTCGCTGATTAGGTCCTTCAAATGCATCAAAATGATCCGGATTTTCATCGAAAAATTATTTTCAGAGATGACGCCCATTTTCACCTCAGAGGCTACGTTAATAAGCAGAATTGTCGCATTTGGGGCTCAGATAATCCAAGAATGATTGTTGAAAAGCCCCTCCACCCTCAATGTGTCACTGTTTGGTGGCAGTAAGACCGATCTATATTTAAGGCTTCAATATGCGATTAAACGCCAAGAGGACGTAGGTAGTTAAGGTTCGCGACCACTGCCACCGTCAGTACAGGTCATAGTAGCACGGTCATCATTACCTGTATGTGGGGCCCTAGAGTTACAATTACCCTCGACGAAGGATTCATCAGCTCTATCGAACAAGAACGATGGGTTAACTACCGAAACCAAAACGGAGTCAGTAGCGACACAACCTGAGGAACAGACAAACATTGGATCTGTTCTTAACGCCTTACTATTACAAATGGGCAAAGGCGCTGCGAGAGAGAGAGAGAATGCAAATGATGTGCGTATTGCGATAATTACGTCACAGAATTCTCTTGAATAAATACACGCATACTTGTACAATTTTCATGCAACCACGCAATATGGAAGGTAAATTATTACTGGACGTAATAATTTTGACATTTCTAATTATTTATTTAGTCAACTGAACTGCGGTACATCAACATATAATTTTTTTTATCAAATACAAAATATCTTTGTATTATGACTGAACCAACTCGATCTAGAAGAAGTATGTATATAAAATATCTCAATTATAAGATTGCATGATCTCTAACAAAGTGTTAAATGTTTCAGTGAGCGACGAGAAAATCAAAAGCCTCATTACAGCGAGAATCCAATAAGAGGATTTATTCACAAGAAAACTTTTATCGAGGAATTTTTATAGAGGAATGAAAATTGAGCATGAATTAACTGATTAGAAACAAACCTGACTTGTTTTTACCATTCATTCGCTGAGGCTACTGTCTCTTTTCTAGGCGCTGTCTTGAGAGCTGTAATAGTTTTCCCCAGGCCTGCCCTTTCGGGTAGCAGTTGAAGAGTTGTACGAGGCCTTGCTGAACTAGCTGATCCGCCTTTCAGTTTCCCATGACGTCCGAGTGGCTAAGGTTCAAGACTATCCGGATGATGAAATGCTCACTCATCTCATTTAGATAATATTGGCAACCCAACGCCACCTTTGAAGTCAGAGAAATTGATTCCAGTGACTTGATTGCACTTTCAGTTTATCACAGAAGACTCCAGTTCTTACTTTACCGTCTAGCTTGGAGCCATCCGTGAAAAACTGTGTAGCTTACCATAAATATTGTAACAATTTAAAGGTAATTGTTACCGAGGCTATACTATAAATATGAATGAAAATAAATTCACTATATAATAATCCCGCAAACAATTTTTATTTACGTTTCCCGGTGCACATTCGCGCGCTTTTGTTGTGACTTGGATTGCAGATATGTGTGAATGAACTATAGAACGCTTAAAACCGGGTTTTGTCTGATAATCAAAATCAAGTAAAAAAATAAAAACGGGAGAGGAAAGGGAGAATGGAAAATGTTTTTTGGGTTAATCGTTCACTGTTCGGTTATCGACTGACCAACAGAGTTGGGTGATTAAGTATATAAAAAAAAAATTACTGATCATCCTAAAATATGGTAAAACCACAAAGAAAAAATAACCAAGGTATTGCCTAAATAAATAAATTGTACAAATAAGTGTATTAAAATATTAAATTATTAAATAAATTAAATTAATTAAATAAATTAATAAATAAAATAAATTGATAAGTTAAATAAATAAAAAAATAAAAAAATTGAAAGCTCAATAAATGGAATAAATTAATTAAATTGTGTTCTTCATAAATTGAGTATCGCCATTACTAAGTGTGTATGTGCTGATTTTTTTGGGCATTTCGAGAAATTGCTAATAAAATATTTCCATTGTATGTGAATATATGTGAATATAAAGTGTTGAACAAGAAACTGTACAAAAATTCCTGTTTTCTTCGTACAAACTGTGTTTGCCGATATATGCAAGAGCCGTAACCCGGCGTAGCTTGTTTGGAAAAAAAATACAAGAGCCGCAATCCGGCGTAGCTTGTTTGGAAAAAAAAATACAAGAGCCGCAACCCGGCGTAGCTTGTAGGAGCAGCAGCACAACCATTGTCCAGGGGACCATTTGCAGTAGCCAGTCCGAGTTTGTTAAATCAAGTACAATAGTTGTATGTGAGTTATTAAAATTTTATTTATTTATTTATTATCTTGCATATAAGAATACTTATTGAATTCGTTCTTTATCCATTGTAAATTGCTTGTAAACCTGTGTTTTTTTCTTGGTTTTACTGTATAGTAAAAGAAATAGTAAAACGGGAAACGCCACGCAGGGGTGTTAAACTTTGGAACGTCGCTGTTTTTATTGCGTTCTTAGTTTGTTAGAACAAATTTGAACACTATCCCTTTTTCTTCATTTCGTCATCTAACGAAAATAAAAATAAAGGTGATTTTTTATCGAATGAATCTAAAGAAACTGAATCGAGTAGGCCATGTCCACAATAGAAATTGTTTTTGTTCTCGAAAAAAGAATCACAAATGTCTATCGAATATCGAAAATAGTGATGTTACCACATCCCACCCCAGGATTACTATGACAGTTTCCGTTCCTATTTTTAGCTTCGGCACTAGCAGTTTATTATATTAGAAAAAAAGGAGATATTGTATGTTAGGAAATTATGAATGTCAGGTATTTAAGATTAGTTTAAACATTAAAAGGATTCTTCTGTAGGTTTCCCAGATCGAAGAATTTTTACTAACGTGTTTTTTTTTTTGGCTTACAATCATTCTAAAATACTTTTCAATATCAATGTATTATGGTAATCTGAGAAAATCATTTGAATGTTATAAATAGTTTTCAGAGTTTAATATTAAAGTGCTTTTGAGCTACCTTTAATTACGACTGGCAGTGTTTAATCGAATTAAATATGTAAATCAATTTATTTTTAATTAAAACACAAATATAATTATAATTGAGTCTTTCATTTTATTCAAATAACTTATAATACATAATTGATAACAAAAACTTGATAAATATTAATATAACAGTGAAGTTCATACTAAATAAAATATTTAAAGTTACACTGTTAAATTTGGTATTTGTGCAATTGGAATTATATGTATACGAAAATTGGAATTTGAGGTGTTTTGTAAATTGTATGCTTCTAGAAATAATTACATACTCTCAAGTACATATTAGATCAACATAGCTTAGAGCAACTGCTACCTTTGCGTCCATAGGAATTAAATAAGATTGAGCGCTTAGATTTTCACAGAATTTTGATGTTTGGTGATTTTAAACCAATTTTATTAATATGCATTTTTAAACCAATTTATGTCCACCGGTACCCATGTATATTTCCGGATAGTTTAGACCTCCTAAGGTTTTTGTAGTCAAACAGAATAAATTCTCATAAATTATATAATAAAAATTCAGTGTTACTTTTTCAAAAATATAATAAACCGGGGCTTTAATTGACGCGATTCCTGCTTGTAATTTTCTTAAAATAAAACAAATAAGAAAAATTAGACAGACATGATAATATATTATTCCAATTTACTCTTTGACAACGATGACTCGCCCTTCATCCTATTCCCTACTCTTCCTAAACAACATAGAAAATAATTTATTAGTATACAGTGTACAAACTATATGCTATCAAACTCCCGAAATGTATAGTTCATTTATTTACTTTCTTGGCTCGACAAGAAATTGACTAAATTTGTATTCCTTCGTTCCCCCTTCTGAACCAATAGCACCCCCTTTTTTAAACGAATGGTTTGATTGTGTCTCACTATTTTCTTAGTTTTAGCATATTAGTTTGGTTAATTTTGAGTTCGAGAGGAGCCGGTCGGAGATGTTCAGATCAGCAGTTATTCATTTTTTCAAAAAAAAAAAAACATTTTGATTTGAAAAATATGTGAATCCGTGATGTTGCTATATTCTCCACCTCAAACAAGAAAGGGTCTGTCAAATCTGCAGAAAGTGATGTCCGCAAGCGATTCGTAGCTAAAAGCCACGACCACAATGGTGACTAACAAAAATGTGCAACATAGTCCAAAACGACAACAAATTGCAAATGCATCAAAAATTACTTAAAAAATCAAAATCGTTTAAAATCAAAAATGACTCCTCAAAATAGCCATATGGAATACAAACGGCCTAGCACAACATAAAGCAGAGGTTCAAGCACTCCTCATTGAGCACAATATTGACATAGTGTTAATATCTGAAACACACCTCACCAAAAATAAATATTTCAAAATTAATGGGTACTCTGTTTATAACACAAACCACCCATATGGGCAAGCACATGGAGGCACAGCTGTACTGATAAAAACAAGATTACAACACTATGAAATATGAAAAGGGACATATCCAAACAACGAGCATCTATCTGCAGGTGTAGTCTGGAAACTGTGTCATATCAGCATTGTACTATCCTCCATAAAAAAAACTGCAGTTCATGGATTATTTCAGAAGAACTATAGAAGAACAGTCGCTGGATTACTTATCTACCGGTTATCCAACGTACTGGCCTACAGATAAAATGAAAGTTCCTGATTTAATGGACTTTTGTGTAACTAAACGCATTCCACGTACATGCTAAGGCAACCGTTGGCTATGAACTGTCTTCTGATCACTCACCTGTAATTGTAAGAGTGAGCACCGGCGTCATAAGAATAGAAACGCCAAAACGGCTTACAAACAAGCAAATTAATTGGGATCAATATAAAAGGCTAGTCGAACAAAATGATGTACTGAATATCTCTCTTATCACACCAGCAGATATTGATGCGGCGGAAGAAAATTTAACAGATGTCCTGGCATTATCAGCTGAAAAGGCTAGACCTGTCTTAAATAATACAGAACAAGTTAATAAACTGTCACATAATATACAGAAACTAATCCAGGAAATGTGGAAAATTCGCCGCCGATGGTAAGAAACACAATCATCATTGTTGAAATGGAAATTAAATCGAGTTATTAAGACTCTAAGATTTTCATTGCGGGAAGAAGAAAACCAGAGCATCCAGAACTATTTAAATGAACTCTGGACAACCGAGAGGACGGATTATTCTTTGTGGAAGGCAACAAAAAAGCTAAGAAGGCCAACAAACTCGAACCACCCGATTAGACTAACAACTGGAAATTGGGCGAGAAGCGATGAAGAAAAAGATAATGCTTTTGCTGCTCATCTAGCAACAGTATTCGCACCATAGGAAGAAACTAATAACTTCGTGCTACCCGACCAAATGGATGATGGTTTGCCCTTCAAATCCATAAAATATAATTGGAAGAATGTTAAGAATACAATTAAAAACTGTATGAGTCCAAAAAAGGCACCAGGGCATGATCTTATTACCGGAAAAATGATAATGGAATTGCCAGACAAATGCATAAAACGATTAACATTTATATCCCACGCAATCATGCGGACTGGTTATATTCTTCAAAAATGGAAATACTTTGATCACAATCATACATAAAGCTGTAAAAAAATTTCATCATATCGTCCAATAAGCATACTGACTACAATTTCAAATTTATTTGAAAAGATGCTACGAACGAAATTAAAACCAGTATTAGAACGGCATATGATTCCAGACCATCAATTTGCGTTCCGAAACCAATATGGTACCACAGAACAAGTACATAGAATTGTAAATACAATCAACAACACCTTTGATGAAAAGAAATATTGTTCTGCTGCCTTCTTGGACATTGCACAAGCCTTTGATACAGTTTGGCATGATGGGCTAATATACAAAATTAAAGGACTTCTCCCGAAGATATTTCACTCAGTTCTGGGAAACTATCTCCTTCAAAGGCAGTACGTGGTTAAACAAAATAATTCAACTACTTGTTTAAATGATATCAACGCAAGGCGTTCTAGGACCAATATTATACCTCCTGTACACAGCTGACTTACTTGTAACCAACAAGGTAGTCATATTAACCAATAATCCCGAAACTACCTCAAACTGGCTGAAGATATGGCGCATAAAAGTGAACGAAAACAAATCAATTCACGTCACATTCACGCGAAACAAACGCACTTGCCCCTCACCATAGGAATTAAACGGTATAAATATTCCTCAAGAAACCAAGGTCAAATACTTAGGCATACGCCTGCATAGAAGGCTAACGTGAAAGAATCATATTGAAGCAAAGCGCAAACAAATAAAAATAAAATTTTCCAAAATGTATTGGTTGATGGGAAGGAAATCTCAGATATTTTAAAGTTTTATTGTACAAAGCGACAATCAAACCCATATGGACATATGGTATTCAGTTATGGGGATCCACTAGCGCGTCAAACAGAGAACTCCTGCAACGAACATAAGCGAAAATACTTCGTAGTATATTATTAGAGTTCAGTTTGAAATATTACTCAAAACTAGAGACACATCCCAATGAATTGGCCAGGGATATATTAAAACAGCCGCGATTTAGGCGACTTAGATCCACTTGGACTGATGAACCTTTAAATATATTAAACGTTTAGGTTTTACATATAAATGTAATCTAAATTAATTAATTAGTGAACACTAATAACAAGTATTAACATTGGTTAAGACTTAAAATATGTAATAATTTTAGCTTAAGATTTGAATACTTCCTGCCACTGAAAAAAATATTACAGTAATATGAACGATTTCTGGTGTAACATGTACGAAGTTGGTGTCTATATTGAGCCGACGATTTTTACGTACATGGAACATCTATTGAATAATCAAATATCAAAAATTAATTTAATTATACGTTAGTTAATTCAACGCATATTATGCATAACCGTTTTTTACCTTTTAACGATTTTACATTAATGCTACTCATCGTTAATATATATTGCAGTTCTAACGATTAACACAATTCTGATAATATAAAGAATCTTCCTAGCAATATTTATTTTAGAAAAACTAACTTTCGTTGTCAGTCGGATATTTTAATTGTTATTACGATCGATACTTTAAACTTGAAATATGAATTGTACGAAGAATTCGTTAATGTTAGAAATTTTTGTTAAATTATTATAGATATTAATGTAAAATATTAATTTGATTAAAGAAATATTAATTAACAACTATTATCAATTTTTAAGAAAATTCCATAGATTTAAGACATATTGTTAACCAATATTATGTTTAACAACGAAAATTCATAAGACGTTGGAATTCGTAACAACGAAAATTAATTGTCTTTCGAAAATACGGGTCCAATAAAACTATTAAAAATATTTTGTTGGAAAATAATAAATTTTATTTTTTTTATATATTTCATTATTACAAAAATGTATAAAAATTTAAATTTGGTTTCCAAAAATATTGTACAAATAATATGTACATATATAATAAAAAATATATGAATAAAAAATAAATAAATATAACATATTGCGAAGTTAATGTGTCAATATGGATTTAATTCTAATAAATTAATATTAACTATAATTTCATCAATTAAATTGAATCTTCTTATGCAACAGATGAAAAATGATAAAATGTTTTGAATCTGAAAAAAGAAAAAATAATTTAAATAATCAGAAAATAGAAAATGTTATTTATTTCAAAAAATTTACCTGTGGTAGTATTTCTCTGTTGCTGGAATTCTTTTAATAGCTTTTTACTTGTAGGATCGGTCAATTTCTCGTTTAATATATGTATGTATTTATAACTTCATGGACAAACTTGTCGACAACAAGTAAAAAAAATTACAGGGGTACAGATAGTCGAAGTCGATGTAAATAAACATGTTCTCGTCATTATCGTCTCTTTTGTATCTTACAAATTGGCAAATTTCTGGTGCGTCCTCTTCTGGTATAATTTCGTCCACTATAAAATAAGAGAAAATTCACGAATTACTATTTATATTTCGAAATAATCTTATTTTCTTAATTTTGTTTACTTACTAATACATGATTCGCCACTCTTAAATCGTTTCACTTTTGGCAGGAAATCGTTCTGCCTTAATTTAGCGATGTAATTGTTGTACCGATCGTACAGCTGCACTTTTCGTTTTGGTTTTATACGTCATTGGAAATACACACCCTACAAAAAGAAAAAGAAATAATATTTTATATTTTACGTTAATTTGGTCATATTTTAGTCGTTACCGCAGTCTCTTCAGGGAAAATTTTCTTGATCTAATTGGAAATTGGTTCGCATTCCGTTACATCCATTCGTAAATTTTTTTGTATGTAAAAATTCACTACTAAATTTATTAAAATTTATCGACTAGTGTCAGTTAATATTTTTTGTCTTTTGATATGGTTAGCAAAAAACCCTTCCAAATACAATTCTAAAATTTCCTGTAGTGTAACCTGAAATAACAAAAATAAATATACAATATCATTTATTAATTAAATCTACTCTTATCAAATAACATAAAAAATATGTTTTTGCTCATACTTTTTTACTTACGACTGAATTTTCGTATTATAGGTTCCCTTAAAGCAAATGATTCGTATTATAGGTTCCCTTAAAGCAAATAAATTTGATTAGCTAGCTAGTATTTAAATAATATTATATATTATTTAAATTTAGATTACCTGTTGTTTTGAAACTCCCATCGAGCAAGTATATTAAGGAGTCTCTCCATATAATTTTTTTTTATATATTTGGCGCATATATTTTAACGCCTCAAGCTCAACATCATTTTCTATACAAATATAACAAATGAAACATTACTATTGATCAATTTTAAATCGCTTAGTCTTTTTGCACTCAAACAGTTTATGTTCAAATCTAATCTGTTTACCAAGTGCTTCTTCTTTTAATAGATGTTCGATTTGCACAGAAGTTATGAAGTACAAAGCGTTTTCATAAATTTGATTTTCTGAAATCAGAAATTTGGATGTTACGCATATAGAAATTACCCAAGATTCACAAACAACTAAACTTATTACGTTTACCTACCATGCAATGTCTGAATAATTTTATCAGAAACCTTCCACTATTTTTAAATTGCGCTTATTTTTTAGGACATTTGATAATTTCACGAAAACTATAAAACTACATGTATTTAAATAATTTACACTTATTAAGTTTTTATTTATATTTATTCAGGCACTTTACTTTACTTAGCAAAACTTACCAATGAAATGAAATATATTATGCATCTAAAAACTAAAATGGAGGAAAAACATAGCGTCTATTTTAACGAAATTTCGTTGGAATAACTAATGATTAATACTTACAATAGAATTTTGTTATATTAAAAAACGTTTCTTATATTTATTAAATATTACTTTTTCTATGCAATATTTCATGTATTCACCCAACACAATTTGGCTTATGCAATTAAATTTAATAGATTTTACGAAATATTATAGGACATGAAACAGTACAGTTTTAACCCTTTTTTTATTTCTTGTTTTTTTAAAATACATACATATATTTATTTATCTATTTAATTGGAAATAAGGAAATTTTTTTGATTTACATTAGCTAATATATGTAGCTTGGCGAACTATATGTTTCTCCTATCGTACTAATACATTTTACCCAGAACGATTGTTTTATATAGATTTTCAGGATTACATCTCTTCACATCAAAAATTAAGAAATATACGTATGTAGTTCATATCGTTTAATACATACTTTGATACATACGTTAACGAACAAAATGGTTTTTGAATTATATGAACATTAGTTCCGTTTTAATTTTAAAAAAATATTTAACTGAGATCGACGTACGCTTTGTGTTAATGCTATATTTAATTGGATCATACTGCATAACCAAACTATGATGTGTAATTTGATAATTTAGTATTATAATTGATTGTAAACTCATATATGCAAATATAATGAAAGGTTAGATTATACTTTAGGGATATAACGTCGCGACAGAAAATTCAAATTATATTTTGATGTTGTGTACTACAATTAATTATATCTTCAAGACCAGAATTTAAGGAATATCCTCCTTTTTACATAAACAGACATGGTTTAAAATAAACTGTAATAAATGTTGATATAATACATCTTAACTCATTTTTCGGTAATGTTCTTAAATAACAAAAAATTGCAGAATTTGTACTTTAAGTATCAATAAAATTATGAATTAGTTGAGAGAAAAACCTCATATAGAAAATCCATTTACCTAACTCCATTTCTATTAAGTAAAAAGTCTGGTACAAAATTAAAGTTCTCACAGAAGCTTATTACTTTTAAATAAAAATTTCACAACAGAGTGTTTTTTTGCAAGATCCAATGAAATTTGTAAATTATGTATATTGATTGTTACAATAAATTTGGACAACTGATAGTTAACGATGACTTAATTTTGCTATAACACTATATAGTAAAATGTACTGTGTTTAAACATACAATTTGTAAGGCGTTCTTTTAATTGTTTTCTTTGTTCGACTGCATATTAAAATATTAATATTGTTAAATGGTTTTCTTGTGACCACAGAATACAAATATAGGTGTAACATTTTGCAGAACATATAATCCAAACCAACAGAGCATTTCACCTACCATTTTTTCGCACATTAAAGGATATTTTTGTAAACTTTGATCGGTATCTGGAGTAAGAGTATCAAAAATGAAAAATAATGATGCAATAAATTGTTTTTCTTTATACCTTAACATATCTCCATTTAATTTGTTCGTTATTAAAATATTTCAGCTTTCATTATTTTATTGTTCAAAGTATTAATTATCTTAAATGCAAATATAATTCATTATTATAGATTTATTTGCAGAACAAAATTCATTTTAGTTTAACGATATGTTAATTTAACTTTTTTTTAAGTATGTACGAAAATAACATAATGTGATAATATCATAATGTGTCATATATACACGATGAAGACTAGTTTGTTAATAGAGGACCATTTTCCTTCTTTATATAAAATCATAATAATGAATCATAATTGCATTAAAAATAAAATAATATAATGAACAACACAATAATTAAAACTAAAATGTATTTTAACTTTGTACTGCTTTTCATACATTATAAAGACAGGTTTGTTAAAATAAAATCGTTTTCGTTCTTCACACAAATTTATTTTAAAGAACTATTATTGCATTAACGATAAATCAGTACATTAAACAATAAAATAGTTAAACCTGAAATATTTTAATAACGAATTTAAATAGGTTAAAATAACAAAATGTATTTAAACATTTTTTTAAAAATTAATAAACTTAATGATTTTATGTTAAATTAAAGGAAAATGATATTATATTAATAATAATTCATTATATCTATTAAAAAAAATCGTTAAAATTTAACGGAAAATCTTTCGTTAATATTACCGGATTATTTTTTTCAGTGGTTAGTTTCTTTTTTAGAAATATTCAAGAATAAAGCCATTGGAAACATTTAAAAAAAAAAAAACGATTAACAAAAGCAAAATAATTGATGAACAAAAAATATTGAACAATTATACACGGTGGGCCAACTTGGACTGACTGATTTGAAATGCTTGAAATGCTTATAATTCTAAATTTCAATTTATAATTTTAAATGAAAGTACAAATTATTATTTATTTTAAAGCTAGGTATGAAAAATGACATCCTTTGGATGACGTCCTATCTCCTAATGGCTCTATTTAAGACATGTTGCATTACGTTGCGCAACGTTTCTGGCTCCAATTGAACAATTTCTGTGCGAATATTCTGCTTTAGCTCCTGAATATTTTGTGGTTTGTTGATGTAAACTCGATCCTTCAAGAAACCCCACAAAAAAATCTGGCGAAATCTGCATTTTATTTGGTCCTCGAAAAGTTCTCGCAGAATCGTTATTGTGGCTCTTGGCGGTATGAGCTGTAGCTCCATCTTGCTGGAACCATATGTCATGATTATTAAAAACTACCGGACGTAAAAAATTTTCCAACATGCTCCGGTAAATCGCCCCAGAGACGGTTTCTGGCTCCTGATTCTTCCTACTCGAAGAAAGATTCCACACCAAACAGTGCATCTAGGAGAGTGTAATTGTCTCTGATGCAATGCTCTCGGATTCTCCGTACCCCAAATTTGGCAGTTCTGTTTATTAACATATCCATTTAAATGAAAATGTGCTTCGTCGCTCATAATCAGATTATTCAAAAAATTGGCATTTTCTGTTGCTAGCAAAATCAATCTATTGGCATTTTTGTCATTTTTCATGCTTTAATAATTTGTACCTGCATTTAAAATAATAAAAATTAAAATTATAAATTGAAATTTAAAATTATAAGCATTTCAAATATATCAGTCCAAGTTGGCCCACCCTGTATATACAGAAAACAAAAGTACATTCTGTACACTCCTCCTCATCACCTCAGCTGCGGCAGAAATCGTGGGCTGCGACACCCAGTCTGCTCGCATGTATCCCAATGAGACAATGTCCCGTTATAGCTCCCACGACTATACCAATGGTGCCGTCGAAGCGATATCAGTTGGCCTGATCTGGACCGGCTGCTTTCTGAAGCAGCAGTTTACAAGTGGTATCTTTATATTCCGCCTGCCTTTGGTTATTAGGCGTGCTGTACCCTTGCGGGCCAACTCATCTGCCCTTACATTCCCTGCGATATTGAAATTCCCTGGCACCCACGTCAAGCGGATGTTGAACTGATCAGCCATCTCATTTAAAGATGTCAGACAGTTCTGGGCTACCTTCGACGTCAGGGAGTATGATTGTAGCGTTTTAATAGCAGCCAGGCTGTCCGTAAAAATGCGAATATCCCTCGTAGATATTACATTATACTTCAACTAGTACATGACTTCCATTATCGCGATCAGTTCAGCTTGAAAAACGCTGCCAAAGTCGGGAAGACGAAAAGAGAGGTTAACTCCTAGTGCCTCACAGAATACTCTGCATCCAACCTCTCTATCCCTTTTTGAGCCATCCGTGAAATAGCTTAGCGCCTCATTGTCCATAACCGTTTCGTTCACCCAGTCCTCTCGGGTGGGAAACTCAGTTTGGAATCTCATCTCAACAGATGGCAAAGGAATGGCGTAGTCGGTAGCTTCCGGCATACCCCTGTTACATAGGATAGATGAGTGCCCTGCGTTGTTACAGGTCCACATAGATATGGATTTGAGCCGAATGGCTGTGCAAGATGCAAGCTGCTCGGCCGCAATATCCAAGGGAGTAAGGTGAAAGAGAATCTCCAGAGCTTGAGTAGGTGTGCTCCTGAGAGCCCCACTTATTCACAAGCAGGCCGTTCTTTGGACTTTCATCAATAGTTTACGGTTGGCCATAATTATTAAAGCTGGCCACCAGACGACAACCCCATACAGGCAGTATATGTTTGACCACTGAGACGTAGAGCCAGTGTACTATATGGGGCTCCATAGCCCATCTCTTTCCAATGGCAATTTTGCAGGAGTAGAGCGCTATAGTAGCTTTCTTTACTCTACCTACGATGTTTGGTTTCCAGCTTAGCTTGCTGTCCAAAAGTAGTCCGAGGTATTTTGCTCTATCCGTGTAGATCAAGCGAGTACCATTTAATGTTGGCGGGTCACTGAGGAAGTTTGTGCTTCCTGGTAAAGAGGACCAGCTCTGTTTTCTGTGGGATTGCGTTCAGTCCGCAGCCGCGTGCCCACTCAGAGAGGTAGCCAAGCGCGCACTGCCGCTGAGTACTAGGATGTTTACCGAAGACCGCAATAGCAACGTCATCCGCGTAAGCAACCACCTTGAAGCCTTGCCCTTCCAGGTTTAGTAACAGGTCATTTATGACCAAGTTCCAAAGAAGCGGGATAGGACCACACCTTGAGGTGTCCCTCTGCTCACGTATCTGCCGGCAGACGTCCCACCCAGATAAGCTGTCACGATCCTGCCTCTAAGCATATGATCTATCCAGCCTCTGAGTGACCCGTCTACCTCCAGATACGTAAGGGCCCGAGTGATTGCCCCCGGTCTGACGTTGCTAAAGGCCCCCACTATATCCAAGAAGGTTACCATTGAATATTCCTTATATTCAAGTGATTTCTCAATCGGACCTATAAGGGAGTGGAGAGCTGTTTCCACCGATCGTCCCTTACAGTATGCGTGTTGAGATACCGACAGCTCGCCCGGCTTGATTGAGCCCCTAATGTAACCCTCTATTATTTTTTCCAGTGTTTTCAACAGAAAAGAAGATACGCTTATAGGCCTAAAATCTTTGGGATAGCAGTGAGAGCTTTTTCCCACCGTAGGTATAAATATTACTTTTACTTCAATCCACTTTCTAGGAATGTGACAGAGTTCTAATCTGCTTTTGAAGATAGGTTCCAGCCAGGGTAAGGTTAGGTCAATAGTTTGCTGGATATCTGCAGGGATAATGCCATCAGGTCCTGCCGCCTTGTATGACTTAAAGCTGTTTATTGCCCATAGGATATTCCGCCTCTTTACTATATGACTTACGGAGTCTCTACCCCTATTTATCATGGGTTTCTCCGGAGCTAGTACCGAGCACTCCGGAAAGTGCGTTTGTAGTAATATCTCCAGGGATTCTCACTACATGTAGTCCATGAACCATCCAGTCTTTGTAGATAACCCAGGATGGAAGGACTAGAACATAGCACTTTGCGTAGCCTGGCCGCCTCCGATGACTCTTGTATATTGCCACAGTAGAGCTTCCAGGCCCTCGTTTTGGCTGCTCTGAGCTCGTACTTATAGGTTTTGAGCACTTCCTTATAACAGTCCCAATCAGCAGCATTTGTGTGCCTCGCTTTCTTGAACAGTCTCCTGCATTTCACACGAGTATCTTGGAGTTCTCTCAACCACCAGGGTGGCCGAGATTTACCCAAGGGCCTATTGATAGGACATGCACCTAACATGGCCTTGTTAAAAGCATCAGATAGCTTGGTTACTAGAGCATCAAGCTCCTGTGTAGATGCAGGTGGGTTTGAAACCGATACCGGTAATAAGTTACCCAGAATGGTTCTAAAACAATCCCAATCAGTTTTCCTTCTATTTCTGAAGGGTGGTTTGCTAGTGGGTTTTGTATCCACTTCGTACTAGAAAAAACAATGGTCAGAAAAGGAACGGTCTTCGGACACTTTCGAGTTCAATACCTTCTCCTTAATAAAATCCGAGACAAGTGTGATGTCCAACACTTCCTGTCTATTTTTAGCCGGAGGGGCACCGAGGCGGTTTTACAGTGATGGAGGTTGATCTGAAGGATCTTTAGCATTAGATATTGCTTCCCACCACCACTGTTGAGTCAGACTCCCCTCACGTCGATTCATCCGTTAGGAGCACACAGCTTAGTCCCAATGATCTCGAAATCTCCGAGTCCAGGGATCGTGTCTCCTGAGCGCCCTCCGGGGTGCTGCGAACTTCTGGGTCACCAACACCAGGCGGGGCACCACAAGTGGTTTCCCCCCCCTGCTGCAAGTGCCCAAGATCTGTCAGATTCATCGCGCTTATAAATTTTGAGCGTAATCGCTCCAAATCCATAGCTGATCAGGCCTCCAGATTTTGCCAAAGCACCCACGGATTCTCTGTCGATGATAATGACGGCCGATCTATGATCTGCTTCCGCCTTTATCTCTTCTAACCTGGCAATCTTTCAGGTGGCCGTTGGCAGATCCGGATTGCTGATTTTCAACATTTCCAAGATCTCCCTTGGGTCGCTAGGCTCCGCAGGGATCCAGTTTAGCCCCCGGCCAGAATTCGCCCAGGCTGCCGATTGCCTTTTTGTAGAGGATCACCGACCTTTCATCGGCACAGGCAGTCAGTTTGACGTGACCCCGGTGCCATCCTCCGTCTCGGCAGGACGGAGCAGGTCCTGGGTTCTCACTCATGATGTTCAGGAAGATGGCGGCTAAGGCCTTCTCCACCTTTCTCCAGTTAGGGGTCGTAATGCTCCCATCTTCTTGAGCCCTGTCAACGACTGGGGTCAAGAAGATGGGAGCATTACGACGACGATCAGGTGCTCCTTTAGCACCTCGTTGAAGGGCCTGGTAGCATTTTCTGGAACCCGCTTCTTTTTAGCCTCCGTAGGCGGTTCATCATCAGATCTCTGCCTTTTCGGCTGTGAGATTCCAACGGTACCCTCCTGCTTTGGCTCAGTAATGCGCTTTGCCCACGCAAGCGTATCCTTGTCTCTATCCGTTCTCTGCTCCAACGGAATGTTGCTGATCTTGGAGACCATGCGCCAGGCTCTCTTCCTGGTCTGGTAATTCGCTGATACTGGAGGGCCAGCATTCGTGCCTTTGCCCTTTGGTTTCGAGGGTCCTTCCTCATTTGGTCTTATGCCCTTTTTGTACTTTGGAGATCAGGCCTAAAGGCCGATGTCTCCACAGCACTGGTTTAAGGTTTTTTAAGAGCCCCGGTCTATTGATTTTAGTTTATCACCCATAAAGGTCCCACGAGTAGCGGAGAAAGAAGGTCCACTTGTGCAGAGATCCGCAATACACAGGTAAGGCTACATGATCCGGAGGGCGCCAAATATCCGGATACACCGTTAGAGGCTGGGCTAGTTTTTAAACTGGGCCCCCAGCCTGGCCGGTTATCAGCTCGGTGCGGTTGACACCTTAACCCGGCCCAGTTGTTTAGCGCCGTGTTTTCGCCTAGTACATCCCATCAAAAACACGGTGTACTAGTTGCCCGGTGGTCACCACCGGGAGGTAACACGCACACTTGTGGAAGCTGCAAGTTACGGAGCTGGCAACAAGTACCAACTTAATTCCCCCAAGACAGCTTCACACCAGACCACCTGTGACGATTATAACATGTAATTAAATTAAAAAAATTCGGATTAAATAATTGAGCGAAATCCGAAACAGAACCAAATGATCACGGAGTTGTGCCCATGGACTGTCAGAAGAGTATTTGTATTATTTGTACTTGTCTCTAAACAAAATTAGGCAGTGAAGTAATCCAACATATATGTAGAAATGCAAACTCTACAACAATATGTTTACGGTACCGTATTTGGTACCAATATATTATTCTATGTGCATATCACCATATCCTCATACGACGAGTATCTATATTCTCCCACAAGCTTAAAAGCTTTACATGCTATTTAAGTGCAACATTAAAATAAAATATAGCATTCTAAATATTCGGATAATGCAAAATAAAAATAGAGATTTTTGTCAAAAGACTATACATGCAACGAATATCTTAAAAGGTGTATTCGTTTCTTTTTCATTTTAATAATTTTATTGTTATTCCACGACATGACGAATTTTATTTTTTATATAAAATTCTTCCACTGCAATAAATTCTGTGTTTTAATTTTTTATTTCTTTCTGTATACTATCGTCTTCTATTCAATTCAATTCAAATGTCTCGATCTCATCTTAATTTACATATTTTTTTTTTACATTTTTCTTTTATTTAAATTTAGAGTTTTTGTGTCGTTTATATTCTTGTATTCAATAAAACACAAAAAAAAAAAACTGAGATAAGACGAATAAAAAACATTTAGGTCTAAAGATATGTATTTTTGTTTTGTGCAATAAAATGCAACATGATTTTTTTATAGAACAAAATTGTTGTTGTTTCTTAAATTGCATTTCATTAATTTTATTTTAGAAATTCATTTGTAATTTTTTTTTTTTTTTTTTAACATCGAAAGACGAACCAAAAACCCATAAAAATAATAAATTTTAAATTTACAAACAAAAATATACGTTTAAGAAGAAATCATGTAAAATGTTTGTCGCATATATAAATATGTACGTAAGTATGTACATATATACTCGTAATATATTTTGAAGGAGTTCGTATACAACGAGAGAATTGGAATAAATTTTTTGTGTCATAAGAAAACGGGGCGACTACATAAAATGACAATTGTAATTTATTGTTTGTTAATTGGAAAAATTTGAATACGAAATTGGTTTTCAATTGCATTTGATTGCTTTTTTGTGAAATTAATTTTTTATTTTGTGTGTTGGCGATCTTCTTGGCAGCCACTGCACTTTACATTTATGGGATCTTTAGGATTTATTATAAATAATTTATATTTATGTTGATTTAATTGCAGACTGAATTTTTAATACGTTGATTTAAATATTAAATCAGTAGCAAATAATATTAATTTATAGGTAGTGTATAGTATTTTGGCCCCTGTGGTCGAAGGCTCTTACGTTT
Source organism: Tipula unca (assembly GCA_951394425.1). Taxonomy (NCBI): domain Eukaryota; kingdom Metazoa; phylum Arthropoda; class Insecta; order Diptera; family Tipulidae; genus Tipula; species Tipula unca. The sequence goes on from OX596380.1 coordinate 120,424,716, forward strand.
CATAAAATTTCTCCAATCTATAAATAATAACCACAGATTTCCACCACATTAAATCTATAAGTATTTAGTTAGAACATTCTTGTATCTATCTGGAACGAGAGAACGAGACGCTTGTGAAGTTTATCCTAAATTAGAATTTAATTGATCTTGGATCTGCCAGATTCAAGAGATTTCTATAGACATTCAAATAAATCGCTTTCAAAATGGGATATAATTTATAATGGTACTCCAAACGGCATTCATATTAAACGATTCGTAACTCGAGTAGAGCATCTGGCAAGATCTGAAAATGTTAAAACTCAAAGATTAGTCACGGATCTCCATTACATTTTGAAAGGTAGTGCCAACGAGTGGTACTGGACGTTCATAGAACGTAATCCTAATATTACGTGGGATAAGTTGAAAACCGAATTAAAGAAATGTTTTCAAGGTCCACGGACGGATGAGGATATACGATCACGAATGGAAGCTCAAAACCAAAAATTTCGAGAAAATTTTTATGATTTTTATCACGATTTAATATCGATGAGCCTACAATTAGAGAATCCCCTCAGTAAACATGAACTTATTAGGATCATGCGGCGTAATATGAGAGCTGGATTACAAGATAAATTAGTAGATGTTACTATTGATAGCGTCGACGAACTTTTTAGAAAGTGTATTGCGTATGGATCAGAACAGGATTTATGCCTGAGTTAATGTGTCAACCGCGCAAATTTATAAATGCGATAGACAATAGTGAGCAGACATGGGATGAAATGTTAAAATATGATCCTTCCAATATACTGTCAACGTCACATTCGCTACCAAGCAGTCCTCAGCCATTTTCATCCAATTAGTCTGTTTTGATTGGTCACTTACTTGTGCTGGTTGTGGCACAAAAGGTTATCGTCAGGATTGTTGTTTCAAGTGTAATCCGCCTTCGGAAAACTGGAAGGCGGGGGTTCGGAATTCAAAGATTGCCAACCCTCAGGACAGCACTCATGTAGAAGCAGCAAGCAATACCGACCCAGAATTGACGCAACGTCAATACTAATCAATACTCCTACTTCATCCAAAATAACAACACCAACTTATTCTTTGAAAGCATCTGCTTCGAGTAGATTCCGTATCGCCAGACTAACCCGAAATAAACAATATTGGAGAAGCCGTCGAATTAATAAAAAGAATATAATTGAGTCATTAATTGCCACTCCTGGAGATGGTCGACCTTATGCTCAACTAGAAATTTTAGGTAAGAAATATGTTGGTTTGCTAGATAGTGGTGCTAACGTATTACTATTAGGTAATCCATTAAAACCGCTAATGGCCAGAGGGAGTCCATACTCGGATATATAAGGATACCTATTTCGTTTGTTAATAAAACCAACTTATTACCTTTCACCTAATTTATCACAAGAATTATACTTGGGAATTAATTTCTTTCGAGCATTTAATCTCACGATTACCATTCCCTCTCCATCGTTGTCTACTACATCGTCATCGGGCAATTCTAACGATAAATTTTTAATAGGTTCCACGCTTCAAGTGTCCAAGCTATCTGGTGATGTTCCTATTGAGTTACCCAAACACATTTTATCTGAAGAGCAACAAGAAATGTTAGATAATGACGTTCGAAAATTCCCTTCATCCGAGGTTTTAGGTCTAGGGCGCACTCATTTACTGGCACATGTAATAGATGTGAAAGACACTAAGCCTATTAAACAGCGGCATTATGCTGTGTCTCCAGCAGTTCAGGCCGACTGTTGTATCAATTCACAGTCATGCCATTTGGCTTGTGTAACGCACCCCAGACAATGTGCAGATTAATGCACCGAGTAATACCCCACGAGCTGCACCATATAATTTTTGTTTACTTGGATGACTTGTTGATCACAAGTGGAACTTTTAACGAACATATCCAGTTATTAGATCTTGTTGCTTGGTCACTTAAGTCTGCCGGGTTAACGATTAACATAAATAAAAGCAAGTTCTTACTAAAAGAAATAAAATACTTAGGATATATAGTTGTTGACGGTATCCTTAAAGTTGATCCCGAAAAAGTATCAGCGATTACTAATTATAACCGACCAAAAACGGTTAAACATGTTCGACAATTTTTTGGCGTCACAGGTTGGTATCGCCGATTTATTCCACAGTACGCGGAAATAGCGGAACCAATTACTCGACTGCTCAAAAAGAAACAGAAATTTTAATGGACAGAAGAGTCAGAACTGGCTTTTTGTAAGTTGAAATCTGCCCTATCCTCTTCACCGGTGCTCTGCAATCCTGACTTTAATAAGCATTTTTATATAGAGTGTGATGCCTCTAAGGTTGGAGTGGGAAGTGTCCTTTACCAAAAATCTGACAGTGGTGAAGGCCAGCCAATTGCTTCAATTCTTTTCAAAAAAGTTCAATGGCGCTCAACGCAATAACAGCGTTACTGAGTTAGAGTGCTTGGCTGCTGTCTTAAGCGTAATGAAATTTAGGCAATATGTGGAGGGATTACCTTTCACTATCACAACTGACCATACCAGCTTGAAGTGGTTGATGGAGCAGAGGGACCTCTCCGGACGTCTCGCCCGCTGGAGCTTAAAGCTACAAGGGTTTAATTTCCTCATTAAATATAAAAAAGGATGCGAAAATGTGGTGCCTGATGCTCTCTCACGAAACACGTTCAACCTCTCCGAAGATGGATTAGTAGGTGAACTGTTCGGCGATCTCAAAAGCGATAAGTTTAATGATGATCTAGAATATCTCGAATTAATTAAAGTATTGTTAGACGATCCCCAAAGTAGCAAAAATATGAAAGTTGTTGACAACCGGATTTACTATAAACCGTCTCACACACCGAGCAACCAAACTTTCACTGATCTTCCAATTTGGAAGTTATACATTCCTCGATCGCAAAGTGAACAGGTTGTTGAACGTGCTCACTGTCCACCAAACGTTGCGCATTTTGGATTCAAGAAGACTCAGGAAATAATACAACGTTATTATTATTGGCGTATGATTAGGGATATCCATGATTTTATCAAGCGATGCGATGTATGTAAAGAATGTAAGCCGGTTAACTCAATATCACGTGCGACAATGGGAAACTTCTATGAAGTTAAACGGCAATTCTAGAAAATTTTTATAGACTTTCTTGGGCCATACACCCGTTCAAAAGATGGGAATTATTATGTGTTCATTGCGGTGGATCAGTTATCAAAATTTGTGTTCTTGGAGCCTATGCGTGAAGCCACTACTAAAAATGTTTGTAAATTCTTGGAAGATCGCGTGTTCTGTGTTTTTTCCGTTCCTGAGATTATCGTAAGTGATAATGGTAAACAATTCACTTCCAAGGAATTTAAGGATTTATTACTAAAATATGGAGTAAAACACCAATTAACCCCTAGATACCACCCACCAGTGAATACCAGTGAACGAGTAAATCGATCAGTATTGTCCGCCATTAGAGCTTACGTCCTCGATAATCATCGTAATTGGGACAAGCACTTGCATTCGATTGGATCTGCGCTTCGGAATGTCGTACACGAAAGCACTACGTTTTCGCCGTATTTCCTAACATTTGGCCAAAATTACATTAACCATGGTTCCCAATATAATATACTCCGAAAGCTAAATTCATTGGATGATCGAGATCTTGAGTTGACAGTAATGGATAAATTAACATTAGTACAACAGGAAGTTATAAACCACTAAAGAAAGGCATATCATCAATCTAGTAGACGCTAAAACTTAAGAACGCGCCCTCACGCGTACCAACTAGGACAAACAGTATTTGTTAAAAACTATATTCAAAGCGACGCTGCAAATAAAGTGTCTGCTAAATTGTGTCCAAAATTCAAAAAAGCCATTATAGAAAAATGTGTTGGCAACGTGGCATTTGAACGCCGGGACCTTAACAACAAACCTTCTATTATTAAAAAGAATTATTTTGATTAATTTGTATTACTTAAAATACAACATAAAAAGAAAATTTGAGCTTTAAAGTTGAATAAAAAAATATGTTCGATTTGTCTTTGTTTTGCGTTGCTTTTCTCTGTCGGCTGTGTTACGTTTCAGGATGAGCAGCTAAAAGTTTAGATAGAAGGATGAGGAGGTAAGTTCGGTTACGGCGGCGAGGTAGGTTGATCCATGTCGGGTGTCCTTTTCCCGCTTGCCATAGTATTGAGGTTTTTTTGTTTTTAAGCTTTGAAGTAACTATCCCTAGCGGTCTAGCAAGATCCACTTATGTTTCGGGAAACCCCACGCCAATCTCCTGAGTTCTAGCTGGCCTCTGATGACCGCCCCGTAACCTCTAAGTGGGTACAAAAATTGTGCTAACAGGCCAATAATTAATCCCGTTACAGGCTCACTTTCGGTGCTATAAATAAACAAAACTGTCGATTCTGTTGCGAAGAAAATCCAACCAAATCCAAACAAATTATTCATGAAAAACCATTACATTCACCTAAATTGACAGTTTGGTATGGTTTTTGGTCCGTATTTTTTTCGAAACGAAGCTGGTAACACCGTTATACTGTCAATGGAGATCGGTATAGATCGATGATAACCCACTTTTTATGGCCGAAATTAGAAGATGTTGATCTTGACAACATTTGGTTCCAACAAAGACGAGGCTACGTGCCACACAGCAAGTGCACAATTGAATTATTGCGAGAAAAGTTTGGAGATTCGATTATTTCAAGAAATTGTGATATTGAATGGCCTCCAAGAAGTTATGATTAAACACCATTAGACTATTTCTTGTGGAGTTATTTGAAATCATTGGTCTTTAGTAATAAACCAAACTCTCTTCAAGTTTTACAAGTCAATATTGAACGTGTTATTCATGACATACGGCTTCATTTAGTGGAAAAAGTGCTCGAAAATTGGGTTCATCGAACTTGTTCCTGCAGATGAAGTCGTGGAGCCCATTTGAATGATGTTTTATTCAGAACTTAATTGTATCGATTGTTCTTCACATTAAATAAAAAACATTTCAATTTCCTTAACAATTAGTGTGTTTTTTTTTAAAGAAATCATATCACACTTATTGGGAAACCCTATAATAGTGAATATCGAAAATAAATAACATTTAGGCGAACATTAAATTATTTGTATATACAGCTATTTATTGTATCTATTAAAGTATGTAAAAATTGGATATCCAAATAGTTGTAAGTGCTCAACCGGGTATATAAACCTAAGGTTTAAAACTAATAAACGAATCATGCCAAACCGTTTGAGAAGCTAATGGCTTTCACATGGTCAAATTGAGGTTTCAGTAAATTTACATTTCAGGATTTTCTTAAGAAATTGCGTATCTTAAGATTTGGACTATTTAGCATAAATCTCAGTATGATTTTTCGATAGGCCTGAACTAGCACTACAATAATGTCAAAGCATTTGAAAAGCTAATGGCTTTCACATGGTCAATCTTAAGATACGCAATTTCTTAAGAAAATCCTAAAATGTAAATTTACTGAAATTTCAAATTGACTATGTGAAAGCCATTAGCTTCTCAAACGGTTCGGCTTGATTGTAGTATTAGTTCAGGCCTATCGATAAATCATAGTGAGATTTGTGATAAATATTGAAAATTTTAGTGAGATTTGTGATAAATATTGAATCTCTAGCTTTATTTATTTCATAAATCTACTTTTTAAATATTTTATTATTTGCCTAAATGATGATTGTCTTTATAATACACTACTATTTGACTAATACATTCACAAATATTTAGTTTTAGTATAAACTTCACAAATCATATATGGCGTGTGAAATTTGTGCTATGTTAAAACTACTTTTAATTTTTTTTATTTAGTTCTTATTTAGGTCTAACTTCACTCGCATGAAAGCGAAGACATTTGAACGTACGATTTTCCAAAGTCGAATTGACTACGGGCTGTTGATTTGAAAAGGCTGTGCTCGGTATACATGATACATAACCGCAACCAACCACGAATTCAGTGAATCAATTTACAAAGCTACGAGCATAAACTACCGGTTTGCCTTCTTTTGTTGCTCTCTTGCAAAGTGGCATTCTTCTTGCAAGCGAGTAAGAAAACATAGTCCATAGAGAAATCGTTTTACAATAAGCTAACAAGCAGAACAGCTCAGTAAATTTGTAACCGATTTAAGGCCGAAGTGATGAAAATATTTGATCTATACGATGAAGATAATTCGAGTAATTTTTTTAAAGAGATTTCCAGATTAGTAAGCTTCCTTTTAGAATCCGTTTATTGTTTTTCACGGTGAAGCTGTTCAATGGATATTGAGAATATATCGTATAAGAAATGCACAAAGACCATACAAAGAATATAGAAACCCGATCAAGTACCTTGCATTAATTTTTGGTGCAGAAGTTTTGTAGAAATATCTTTTGAACTTAATTTGATAAATATAACAAAAACACACCGATCTGTTTTCTTATGGATGAGGAAGTTATTAAACATGTTTGTTTGTGAAATGATGGTGTGGGCCGACAAATTCGCGGATGTTGGGAGTTCCATGTAACCTAACATATAATGACAAGAATTCGCTTAGGTGAAATAAATATAATAAATCTAAAAAATATATCTGAAATCGGAAGACAGCGTGAACCGTCACAATAAAAGTGCCAACATCATTGAACCTGTTGTAAAAATAGATCAGCATTTAACAAAATATACATTAACACATAAATAATAATACGTATTTAATTAAACCACAGTCTGGCTAGGCTATAATGGACTACAATAAATGTATTGCGGTGTTAAAACCAGATTAAATTTAGCTTTTGGATTTATATTTTAACAAGGATTCTCACAACACATTGTATTTTAGGAGCTGCATAGTGGCGGAGGAGGAAGAGACTTCCTATATGCTAGCACACAGAAGGCATCAACATATGGGTAGGCACTAGCGTGGACAGGCTCTCGGATCTCGAAAACGTAAAGTTCGAGATATATCACGCAACATAATGGTTCCACTGGAGGTGAAAGGAAAGTAAGATCCTGTGGTATCACAATAGACCGTTATCGGCCTAAAGACGTTACGAGATGACAAAATTGTCGGCAATAGCCCATTTATCTCGGAGGATTATCTCGAGGACGAGGCATTACCGATGACACCATTTTAAAATGGGTTGTTTCTACGCCGGTTAGCATGCTTGTGATATCCGCGACGGAAACTTTTACAGAACAATATCAATTACTTCCGAACAACATGAAAGAGGCAGTAAAAAAGCAAGAGACAATCTGGACAAAAACAAATTTATTTAATGGCTTCAACAACATAACCCATTTCGCAATCGGGCTGGTGATCTGTTGGCATTAATATTCCGTTTCAAACTAGCACTCACGTACCGACTGACGTTTACACTCACGTAAAAATAAATAACAACACCATATAGGTACAACTTTAATTTTATTTATTATTTAATTATTAATTTTTATAATTTGGTTTTTATCCCAATGACAAATTGTAAGCGACTGCCAAGACTTATTTTTTAGCTTGGCTCTACAATATATAACATGTTTCACTTAATCTAAGTATATATATGCAATTACATTCTTGGTGTGTGTGTATATAATCATACCGTATTCAACAATAACAAATACAATCTAAATAAATACATTACAAATCTATATGGACCAATACAAATACATAAATAGACACTGGAATAAAATTTATATACTGTGCAAAGCGAATATTTATTTGGTTATTATGTGGTAATGACGTACACGATTGACACGAATAGTAAAACCTAAGAAATCCACACAGAAAGAAATATACCATTCAGTTTAATAATACTTTTTCGTTTAAAAGTTGATAATACTTTCACTATTAGAATGATAAATAATTTTAGCATGAATACTACTTTTTCATATTTAACGAAATATTATTAAATTGATAAATCGAATATTACTGAACTTAATAAATTTTCCAGTTTATTTCAATATGAAAATTTTTATTCAATGAAAAAATATTTATTGAAACAAAATTAGCAAATTAATGTTTTTTTATTATATTAAAAAATGATTTAAAAATTTCTTAGCTATAATTATTTTATAATTTAGATAATAATATTATTATATTTATAGTTAAAAAAGAATATCATTTATTATTAAGAAAAAATATTGTCTAATACTACAACAGGAATATTGAAATTTATCACATATGAAATAATATTATAATTATGAAAATGAAAAAATAAAATATTAACTTCCCGCCAAAAACTCATAATTTAAATAATTATATATATATATATACATATATATATATATATATATATATATATATATATATATATATATATATATATATATATATATATATATATATATATATATATATATATATATATATATATATATATATATATATATATATATATATATATATACATATACCGGGTGTTTTTCTTAAGCTGAAACTTTCAAATATCTCGGAAAATAAGCCCATTACGATAAAAATGACCTTTATCAAAAATAAATCATTCTGGGACATTAGTGAAATGAATATGACCCCTCGTCCCTCCATGTACAGGGAGTGGTGGGCAACTTGGAAACTAAAATAGTAACCCCTATTTTTTATTGTAAATTCGGATTCTACGGCTAAAAGTACGTAGGATTTATATATATTTATATATATATATACATATATATATATATATATATATATATATATATATATATATATATATATATATATATATATATATATATATATATATATATATATATATATATATATATGTATATATATATATATATATATATATATATATATATATATATATATATATATATAAACAGGGTATCCCATTGGAACGAGTTGAGTATGTTGCTGGGTCAATGTCACAAACAAAAACCTCTACGCATAAATCCGGAAAAGAACCGTTACCCACATAAATGGCATTTCCAAATTTTTAGCATAGCACAATACCTTCAATCATGTGAATGCCAATAACTCTTCTTTCTTCTCTGGAAGTAAGAATATCATGGTTTAATTTAACTCATTTTTCCTCGAAAAAATTACTTAATAATTTTTGTTTTTTATTTCAAATTTAATTTTAACAGACTATTTACTAAAAAATTGTCCCAAAGTTTTTTTTATCTAATCATGCATAGTTTTTGAGATATTAACATTTCAATGTTATATTTGTTGAAAAAAAAAAATAAGTTGATAAAGGTAAAAAATAAAAATTATTAATTGATTTTTTCGAGAAAAATTAGAAACGATTTGTATTTTCATTTTCACAAAAAAATGTTAATTCCATCAATGGGTTGGACACCTTATATATATTAATATATATATATATATATATATATATATATATATTTATATTTATATACATATATAAATATTTCTAATAAGTGAAGAGGATAAATTCAATGGACATAAACGAATTTATACAATTTGTTCTATCAAATTTATAATGTTTTATCACAAAGAGAATTAATAGATTAATTAACGATTTTTAAAACTTATTATTTGATAATGTTTTATTATAAACAACTTATATTTTCATAAAAACATATCCTGCGATCATTATGAAAATATATGAGTAGTATGATGATACTTTTCTTTTTTTTCCATGCCGATGAACGGACTAACGGCATTACTCAATGTGTTAGGTTAATTTTTATTTGAAACAAGTGGCTTGAGTCGATAAGACGTATTAATAATGAGTGATTTTGATAAGTTTTTAAAAAAAGTGTTAAAAATTAATAAAAGTGTATACAGTTGTAGTGCACAAATTGAGTTTAAAATTGCAGAAAGGTTTATAGGTAAGTTTTTCAATTTTGTTCTCTTTATTAATAAGAGTACATACAGGAATAAATAAGTGTGCAGTGATTTTGTAAAAGACGTGCGTTTCTAGAAAAATCTTATACAACAAACTTTTAGTTTTCCTTATAACATTGTGGTAAATTATAAAATTAACCAAACAATTGCGTTTAATATTAAAAAAGCAATTGTGAAATTAAAAGTATTTAATTGATTTTAAAAATACATAAGAAGAACTGTGCACGTTTTCTACAAACGGGAAATAAAATTCCACATTTTGTAAGCATTTCGCTATCAAAATGATAAAATTTTATTCCCGAACTGCATCACATTTATTTTAAAAATGGCAACAGTTTATATAAATGAAAATGTTTATATATTTGTGGCGTAAAAGTTTCTAAGGATCTATTGAAAAAATAATTCTAAAATAAAATTATATCCTAACCTATAAAAAAATTATTTTATCCATTTCACACTGCGTTTTATTTATTCGGTGAGAAAAGTACAGTACATAAACAATTTTTTTTATCTAAATAACAGTAGCTAATAATTTTGTATAAAAACAATTCGTCAAATCAACTAGGGAGAAACATTTACGCTACTAAATATAATATATATATATATATATATATATATATATATATATATATATATATATATATAAATAAATAAATATATATATATATATATATATATATATATATATATATATATATAAATAAATAAATATATATATATATATATATATATATATATATATATATATATATATATATATATATATATATATATATATATATATATATATATATATATATATATATATATATATATATATATATATATATGTATATATATATATATATATATATATATATATATATATATATATATATATATATACATATATATATATATATATATATATATAATTATTACATACTTATATTCTTCTCTTGGCTTGTACCATTTTTTTATTTTTTAGATCATTTGATTGACGAACACGTCCTACGTGAGATTAACATTCCTTATTTAATTTTTTTTTTGCTAAGTACAATACCCCTATTTGTATTGAAATTGAAATTATATTACAAATAAAAGAAACGAAGCTAAGGAACGATCGATCGTTAAATTTAGGTAAATATTTCGAACACATAATTATAATTATTTTACAATATTGTTCTAAAAAAAATATAACTTGCCAAATTTTAGAACCTGAGAGTAAGCATTAGGAGAGCATAGAGCATATTATTAACGATAATTGCAGCTTTGCTGAACTTGAATACCACTGGACGAGCACAAACAACTTTAGAGCGTTAAATGTTGCAGCAATTCAATCTAATTGCGGAGATATTATAAAGAAATGGCCTCAGTACAAAACGCCTTAAGGGTATAAACTGGTGAGTAATATGTTACATTTGCTTATGAGTTTTAACTGAAATAATTTTCTTAATTAATAATAACAATTTGAAATATTACAGATCGATATTGATTTCAATTATTCATATCCTGAGGACTTCGATAGTATCGATATTATTTATATCCTGAGGACTTCTCCGTATCTGAAAACTTCGATAGTTTTTATACTAAACCGGTGCCAATTGTGGCCGCAAAAGTTAAGGAGTGCCATAATATAAAAATACTGGAAACTTACACGAAAAAAATCAGCATTACCGAGAGTAAGTCACAAACATACAAGCACATACAAACACAGCAACATATGTATATATATAATTATATATAAATATGTATATATATATATATATATATATATATATATATATATATATAAATATATATATATATATATATATATATATATATAAATATATATATATATATATATATATATATATATATATATATATATAAATATAAATATTTATATATATGTATATATATATATATATATATATATATATATATATATATATATATATATATATATATATATACATATAAATATAAATATTTATATATATATATATATATAAATATATGTATATATATATACAAATATATATATATATATATATATATATATGTAAATATACATATATATATTTATATTTTTTTTTTATTTATTAACTTTATAGACGTGAAGCATGCCTACTATATCTTCTTCATAATGTAATACCACTGGTTGCTAATGAAGTTTCAACATCTACTAGTAGCAGTAAACAATTTATCATACATTCAATTAGGGATGCCCAGAATTCGGTGTTTAATTTGGTGAAACGACCACAGAACTAGAAGATACAATAAATACAAAAATGGAACAAAAATTGCCAATGCAGCCATTTATAATTGTTACTAGAACGATTGAGGAACCGTTTGAATTTCTTGTGTAATTTGATGGAATGAGATATCAACTAAACACAATGCTAGACTCAATGGATTATTGTTTCAAAATATATAACTTTTTTAATACAGCAATAATTTTACAAAATAAGTACAAATTTCAATAAACATTACAAATCAATTAGTGCGTTAGTAATAAAACATAACGATTAATTCATCGATGTGTTTTAATAAATAATTGATATACATATATGTACATACATACATACTTGAAATATTTTTTTATTCTCAAATATTATTTAATTTATTTTTTAAGTTTTGATATTTTATTATTATTTAGGAAAGTATAAATGTTGAATTTATATAAATAAATTGAAAAACTATATATTATATTAAATTGTATTAATCAAAATTATTGCAACAAAATCACTGAGTTAATAAATAATTAAATTTATAAAATGACCAAATATTTTGTTTTTTATTTTATAACATGGTATTAAATATGTATCTCCACAGTTTGCCCTCTCTAATATATTTACATAAAATATTATATATATATATATATATATATATATATATATATATATATATATATATATATATATATATATACATATATATATATATATATATATATATATATATATATATATATATATATATATATATATATATATATATATATATATATATATATATGTATATTCTATATATATATGTATATTAATATTCATTGTGATAATATTGTTTCATATCATTTATCAAACTGAAAAAGCTAGTATCAAATAATATTTTTATATTGATTATTGCTTATTAAAATATACATTCTAATTGATAATTATATCAGACTAATTTTTATCATGGTGAAAAAAGTTTCTGATATTTTATTATTCTATGTAATATTACTTATTGAAATATATTTTCAACTTGAAAATATTGCTGGATATTTGTTCACAATGATACTGATATTCTAAAATAAAATTTCACAATAATATATAATTTTCATTATGAAAACATTTATTTATAAAATAGAATCAAATTGCTATCTATCTGATAATTACCTTATATATTTAATTGCAATATTATTTTATTGAACATATATTTTAATGAGCATTTTTAATAAATTATTATTAATTACAAGATTTAAATCAATCAAACAACAAAATTTTATTATATTGATAGATAGTCTCTATTGGCGCTATATTAATCAAGGAATTATTAAATTGATATAGATTGAACTCAATATGAATGAATATTTTTTTCAGTGCAGATGGAACAAACAATGTTGAGAAAATCGCTGCAGCGACCGCAACATCACTCCCCTTCCATTGAAACGAAATGACAAAACAATATTGTTCGTATATGTATAAGTTAAGTTATTTGAATGAAACACCATGACGACTTGGAGTACTCAAACTGGAAACAGCATCTGAAATAACATACGCAGGTTTCAATCTATCGATAGAAATCGATAATGATTTACCCTTAAAATTTACAATGAAATATTTCCGTAATCTTCTTAAAACTTTAAAAGGTTCTTCATATGGAGGATGAAGACCAGTTTTGATTTTATCAACTCTAACGAAAACGAATTCACACGAGTTGAGCGAGTCAGGAACAAATACGAGTTTGTTAGATTGCCGAGGTTCTGATGGTTTTACATTTTGGATTCGCAATTTTAATAGTTCAGTAAAATTATTAGGATCCGTGGGAATGTTAGATTGAGATGATGTAAAGAATTCACCAGGCACTTTTAATTGCTCACCGTATACCAATTCAGCCGAAGAACATTTCAAATCTTCCTTGATTGCCGTACGCAGACCCAAAAGAACTAATGGAATATCTTCGTGCCAGTTTACTGTATTGCAACGCGCCATTAGGGACGCCTTCAAATCACGATGAAATCGCTCTACCATCCCATTTTATTGGGGATGGTAGGCGGTTGTGCGTATCCTATGTGTTCCTAACAATTTAGTCAGATCTGAAAATAGTTTTGATTCAAACTGGGATCCTTGATCCGTTGTCATAACAAGTGGGATTCCAAAACGGGACACATATTGTGACACAAATGTTTTCGCTACGGTGTGGGCAGTCATATCAGCGATCGGATAGGCTTCTGGCCACCTAGTAAACCTATCCACAATGGTTAGTATGTATGATCATCCTTTAGATTGTGTTAATGGACCTACCAAATCCATATGAATATGTTCAAATCTTACGCTGGGAAGGTCGAAGGTACCAGTTTCAGATCGAGTGTGACGACTTACCTTACATTTCTGGCATTGCAAACACTCTTTTGACCACTCATTGCAATTTTTGTTAATATTGGGCCAGAAATATTTAGATGTTATTATTTTACGGGTTGAACGTATTCTAGGGTGTGACAGTCCATGTAGCATGTCAAATACCTGTCTTCTAATAGGTTTAGGCACAAACGGACGACACTTGCCAGTAGAGGTTTCGCACCAAACATACTCATCTGATTTTGATGATTGCGTGTGTTCAAGTTTGAATTTAGAACTTGATTTCCGATTTGTATCTGACAGTATGGATTGAAGCTCTTCATCGTTCTTTTGTAGGTCGACAAGAACTTTAAGGTCTAGCGATTTATTTCCCACACTAGCTATGTCAGGACAACCGATTCGAGATAAGCAATCCGCAACAACGTTATCTTTTCCACTAATGTGCCGTATGTCGCTAGTAAATTGCGAGATGTAATCCAATTGTCGCGCTTGGCGTGGACTGCGCTCTGTTTTTGATGTTATTGCTGTCGTTAGCGGCTTATGATCGGTGTATATGGAAAATTGTCTTCCCTCAATGAAATATCTAAAATGCTTGAGGGAGAGATAAATGCCTAACAGTTCCCGGTCGAACGCTGAATATTTCGATTCAGATGGGGATAATTTCTTAGAAAAAAATGCTAAAGGCTCCCATTTGCCATCATTGAATTGCTCCAGTACTGCTCCAACAACCCAACTGGATGCATCGGTGGTGATGTTACAAACTGCGTCATATTTTGGATGTGCTAGTAGAGTGTGTGTAGCTAATGCCTCCTTACATTTCCGGAACCAATTATCACATTCTTCTGGCGAAGTGAATTGAGTTTTTTTTACTTTGTTCATTACGGCTAATTGCGAATGCAAAGGTGCTAGCAGATGAGCAATATTGCGTATGAATCTACTATAATAATTTATCATTCCAATAAATTGTTGTAATTGTTTCACGGATGATAGAGATTTAAAATTAGAGATCACTTCTACTCTACTCGACGAGGGAGAAATTCCATCCTTATTAATAGTATGCCCCAAAAATTCTAAAGACGAAACACCAAAAACGCATTTAGATGCTTTAATATTTAATCCGTATTCGACTAAACGATCGAATAATTGTCTTAAATGGGATTTGTGTTCCGCTTCATCTTGACTCGCGACCATAATATCGTCTATGTAAATGTAAACGAATTCTAATCCACGAACCACATTGTTCATAAATCTTTGAAAAGTTTGGCTAGCGTTCCGTAATCCAAAAGGCATCCTGGTAAATTCAAACAATCCGAAAGGTGTTATGATGGCTGTTTTGTGAACATCCTCCGGAGCTACTGGAATGTGATGGTAAGCTCTCACTAAGTCAATCTTCGAGAATACCGTACAGCCATTCAGACATAAAGAGAAATTGTGAAGATGGGCGATTGGATATCTGTCTGGTATTGTTATTGCATTCAAGCGGCGGTAGTCGCCACAAGGACGCCAATCACTGCTATCTTTCTTCGCAACTAAATGGAGTGGTGAAGATGCGCAGGACGATGATGGTCGACAAATTCCAAGTTGTACCATGTGCTCAAATTCCAATTTTGCAGCATTGTGTTTGCGTGGATCTAACCTTCGAGGAGTGCAAAATGGTAGAGATCCATTGGTTACGATATGGTGTACCACACAATGTTTCACAGGAAGACTGTAATTTGGGTTTTCCACCAACGAAGGAAACTCGGACATTGTGCCGTATCCACTTTCTAATGAATAATAAAGTGGTATAGGTATGTCACTGAAACTGCAAAAGGCATTAACACTAAGATTAGTTTCTTTGTCCAATAAACGCTTAGCTCTAAGGTCCACCAACAATCCGAACTTACTTAAAAAATCTGCACCAATTATCGGTTTATTAACAGACGCAAGTAAAAATGGATGTACAAAACTACGCCTTAAACCTAAATCAATATGTAACAGTTTTGTGCCATACGTGTTAATTGTAGAACCATTAGCAGCAGACAAATAATAATCAGGATGTTTGTTATAACTACTGAACATTGAATTTGGAACAACTGACAGGTCAGCACCTGTATCTACTAAAAAGTTTAATTTATTTTTTAAATCTCTAACCAATAAACGGCGGGTTTTGTTAGTTCTGCTGAACGCCGTATCGCCCGCAGAACTTATTCGTTTTTTGGTTGAGTACCATTTGTATTGAAATTGCAATTTCCAAACTTATGATGGTACCAACACAATGGATATTTGGTCGTATTACGTTTGTTATTCCTACTTCTCGACCGAAAAGCACTTATCGATCGGCTACGACTTCTTTGGTTATTCGGACAACTAGTTTGATTTAGTAAACTACGCACGACAGATTTAAGATCACTTATTTCGTTTGCCAATTGTTCGTATTTATCGTTTTGAACTGGTGCTAAACTTATGGTGGAAGGAGTGTTTATCATGGATACTGAAAATCCCGGAGAAGCTTCGAATATTTTATCGGCTATGTCAGTGAGCTGTGATATACTTTTGCCATTTTTAATTAAAGGAATTAAGGCAACATTAATAACTGGGGACAATCTGCGAAGCCAAAGTTTTCTAATTAAATTTTCACCAAACGTGCCAGAAGTGCCAGCTAATTGATTGAAATGTCTATAGAGTTCCGACGGCTTTTTGTCTCCCAACTCCGTATTTGATAACAACTCTTCTATGCGTCGCTCTTCGCTTAACGAATGTCGTTCAATGAGCTTTTCTTTAAGACCTTTATAAATATCAGTCGCAGGTTGATTTTGAATGTAATCTAGAACCGAATCGATCGCGGATTGTGGTAAAGCTGACAAAACATGGTTAAATTTAATGATATCTGACGAAACCCGGGCTAACACAAACTGCGCTTCCGCCTGAATAAACCAAGTCGATGGAGAATTTGTCCAAAATGGAGCTAACTTAACAGATACAGCCTGAACTTCACCCTTATAGGAGTTTCTATTCACGCCTTTGTCATCAGCTTCATCACCCGACATAACGACTAATAGAAAACAAAATATTACGCAAAAACACTAATCCCAATTTAAATCACGATGCACAGATATTTACAAAATTACAAATTTACGAGCAATGAATATTATAATTAACTAAAATTTATAAAATGAATTAAAATTTTCCAATAAAATTTACTCACACATAAATGGTAGCATCTATACACACCATTAAATATTAGTACAATATTAATAAATAGTAATCCATGTGCAATTTCACCTTGACAAATTGCAGTGTTTATCTGGTCATGCGGTTCTGCTTGCGGCTTTCCGTTACTTCTTTCCCAAATTGCGAAAAAAAAAATTTATCTAATTTATATTAATTTTATTAATTTATATTAATTTATTAAAAAATTTTAATTTATCGTTTTGTTGAAAACCAATTTTCTTTTGTAATTTTACACGGAGGTTTGATGACACTATGATGTACAGTAAATGATGAAATTTGAGTCGAAAATAAGTTGATTAGAACAGCCGGTTGCAATAGCGGTTGAAATAACGTTTGTTAAATGAAACAGCAAAATTACCAGCAAAACCGTAGATTTAATCCAACAGCAAATTCTTTTTACCGGTAGTCTTGGGTTGTATACGTAGAGTGTATTCAGCAAATTATTGATAACGCCAAATAGATGTTTTCAGCAAATTATTGATAACGCCAAATAGAATTTATTGATAACGCCAAATAGATGTAGTTGTGATGTAGTTGCGAATACTATTAAGCCAACTCCTTTTGAAAAATTTCACGTCGATAAACTCTATCTCTGAAGTTCACGTCGAGGTCACCATTTGTTGGCATTAATATTCCGTTTCAAACTAGCACTCACGTACCGACTGACGTTTACACTCACGTAAAAATAAATAACAACACCATATAGGTACAACTTTAATTTTATTTATTATTTAATTATTAATTTTTATAATTTGGTTTTTATCCCAATGACAAATTGTAAGCGACTGCCAAGACTTATTTTTTAGCTTGGCTCTACAATATATAACATGTTTCACTTAATCTAAGTATATATATGCAAGTACATTCTTGGTGTGTGTGTATATAATCATACCGTATTCAACAATAACAAATACAATCTAAATAAATACATTACAAATCTATATGGACCAATACAAATACATAAATAGACACTGGAATAAAATTTATATACTGTGCAAAGCGAATATTTATTTGGTTATTATGTGGTAATGACGTACACGATTGACACGAATAGTAAAACCTAAGAAATCCAGATGGAACAAACAATGTTGAGAAAATCGCTGATGTGCAGCGACCGCAACAGATCTTGCCAGTTTGCCAACTGGACTTGTTGCTAATTCCAACATCACCTGTGATCGTTGTTTACGCAAGAAAATACAAAGTTGTTCCAATTGCAGCTCAGGTTCAGGGAATACAAATAAATAACAAAACTTTCGTTATAAACTCGCTGTAGTTATTTCATCAAATTGTTTGTGTCGTCAAAACTCCGAAAGAGTTGCAGTCCTATTTTAAATACGAATTAGCTTCAGCTCCACCTTCCCTTTTCAACGACGGTCTCCTCCACGAAAGGGAACAAAATTCAGCATCAAAACCATATTTAAAAGAGCTGAGATTGGTAGGGACAATTTTCCAACAAATTGCAAATATGTTGTAGATGGAGACCATCTGCTTCACTCGGTAGTATGGTCAAAGCCAACGAAATATAGCACGATTTTAAAAATGTATGGTGATTATGTTTTAAAACATTATGGCAGAAACACAACGGTAGTGTTTGATGGTTATCCGGACTACGCCACCACGAAAGGAGAAGAACAAAAGAGAAGAGCAATTACCAAAATTTCAGCAAACATCGAAGTAGAGAGCAATATCACGTGCACAATTTAAATAAATCGAAACTCATCGGTAAACTGAAGCAACACCTACATTGTTTGAACATACCAACACATCAGATACTTCTATCGCAATTATAGTTGTGAGATTTGCAAATTGTGGGGATTAGGTGGTGGTTGCTGCAGAGGACTCCAACATCTTCATGCTGCTTGTGTTTTTATGTTCACCAGCACGTCAAACAATTTGGCTTCTTTGCCCCAAATAGAAGACTGTGTATGATATAGCAGCAGAGAAAACACGGCTGCCTTCATTAAGCGACCTGCTTCCATTCAAACTTTTGCAGGCCAATGTCGAACTGAGGACCGAGTGCAACCGTTCTTGTAAATGAGTGCCAAGAAGGAGAATGTTGCGACCAGTAGAGCGCGTTTAACATGTGGACTATATAACATCACCATAGAGGCTCCACTAGAAGAAGTAAGATATCTTCTTTACAACAGAGTAATTGTAATCTGCAGTTACATTCTAAATTCGATTTAGCTTGTCCAACAAAAGCAGCTGTAGATCAGCATTCATTTCGGGTATACCATCAAGTTTAAGCATGGGTGGGAAATGCTGTGCTACCAACAGATTAGGAATGGAAATCTGTCAAAAGTAGTTGGCTGCACATTTCAACTGACCTGCCCCACCGGCTCCAGAACATTTACAAGTTGATGTCTTGCAATTGTCAACAATGGGACCAAAACAAAAACAATAGCCCAACAGATTTTAGCAGTGCTATAACTACATATTTTATAGAGTGACATACCATCCAACTTTGTTCAACTTTGAAATCAGCAATTTAATGAGGACTCCTGATATTGGACATAAATTCAAAAAATAGCAAGTACAGTATTTTGCCCATGTTCTTCTTGCGAATATGGAATTAATGGTGCTAAATGAATAAATGGTGATTATGTATATATCCAAGGATCATTATTGAAAACTATGTATTACTTTAGGTAAACAATTATCAGGCTCCATGAATATATTATTATTTTTTACAACAAGTCGAGCTTATATCCGTATAAGTTTCCAATAATAGATCCAATATTTAAGAATTTAATGGATTATAAAAATATAAAAAAACATAATAAAGTTGCTTCTGGTAATTTTTAATTTAATTTGCCACATCTAGTTTCAGAAAATCTGAATTTAAATGAACAATAAATTCAATTATATGTATTTCGAAACCTCTTAAAATGAATTATATTCTTAATTAAATTTTAACTGCATATCATTTTATTCTTATTTTTTAATTGATACAATTTGATGTTAAACTTAGATTTTTATTTATGAAATTATTATTTAATGATTTGTAAAATTTGATCCTTTAAATTATCCAAGATAAGGATTTAAATTATACATCATAATCCAAATTTTAGGAATTTGGAATTTTAACGAGTTTCTAACATATCACATTTATCTAGATAGCTTCCCAAATACTAACATAGTGTTACGATCTTGGCGACATCTCTATTTGAGTAGCGACACTACCGTAAATGTAAAACTGTTAAAGCTAGACACATCTACTTTAACAGTTTTACATTAGTCTAGATACTCTCGAATATAGTAGACATTTCTAGAAGGTTAGAAATTTTTTTATAACTACGGGATAAGCATTTAGGAGATAGTTATTTGTGTTTTAACCGTGAGAGTGTTAATAGTAATAAAAAAGAAAATGTGAAGTTAAGTGTTTATAAAATATAATACAGTGTTATTAAAGTGTAATAAAGAAATTATTGTGAAGTTAAATAAGTGAATTAATTAAATTACTGTAAAATGTAAATATTCGGAAATAAATAAATTTAGTGTGATCTTAAATTTACATCGTTTGTTTTATTCACAGTCCAGTGGTCGAACCTGGTTTGACAAGGCAAAAACGTAGGCAAGGCAACTGGTGACAGCACGGTGGGATTGTGGATTAAAAGAGATGATTGTAAACGAGTTAACGATTTCCGAATAAAAGGAGGAGTTGGGGCGGCGTGGATTGTCAACGGCCGGTCAGAAAAATGTATTGAAGCCACGATTGCTTCAGGCATTGGAGATAGAGGGTATATTGATCAGGCTAGTCATAATTTTGATGAATCCACGTTTTCCACGGAGATAATAAAGAGGCAGTCGTGGAGGTTATACCGAAACAGTCTGGAGGTTTCGATATGGCGCAGTTAATGGCTGCTATTCAACAGTCCAATTTGGAAATGAAACAGTTTCATATGGAAATGAAACAATCAATGTAACAATCCAGTAACCAATTAAATCGCATGGAGCAGTCAGTGGGCGAGATCAATAACAAGATGGACGAGAAGTTTCAAGAGATTTATAACACTCTAGATGAAGAAGTAGAATAAATTCAGTCCGCGGTTCAAAAGGTTAAACATAAATTGCAAACCGAGGTGGAAGAGTTGCAAGAGAAAGTTCTAGGATTCGAGAAGATACTTCTATGTATCGTAGTTAACGGAACAGCGTCGCCAGTATCTCAGCCAATTCAAGCGATGAAACTTAAGACACCGATATTTGATGGCACAACATCGTTTGCAGTTTTCAAGTTTCAATTTGAGACAACGGTCAATCAAAACCAAGTGCTGTAGAACAGCACTAATAGTAGCTCTTAAAGATGTAGCTACTGAGACATTGCAGACTATTCCGCTGCATGTCCGTAATAAATACAACGAAATAATGAAGGCGATGGATCGAAAGTACGGAAGGGACCATAAAGGAGAAATGTATCGTATGGAGCTGAAGAGCCGATATGAAAAACTCGGAGAGACTCTTCAAGAATATTCTTCAGCGGTCGAACGACTAGTGCATTTGGCACATATGAATATGTTTCCCGATTATATGGAGAGAATTAAGATAGACGCTTATGAGTTAATAAACGAGACTGCACAGGCCATCATAAAACCGACACTTAAAAGTCAACGAGTAGGAAAGGATGTCAGTACGAACGTCAAGCGGTCGGTACTAAGATTTAGAGAAGGTGGTAGCAAAATAAGATGTTGGACGTGTGACAAAATGGGTCATATGTCGAGAGACTGTAGAGAAGGAAAATGAAGATGTAGATCAGGATCTCCTATGCAACCAGCATCAAGCAGAGACTAAGAAAGAAAGGTGTCGTTAAACTACAACGAGTCAGCCTAAAGGGGCACAAGCTGACTCCCACAACCAATTGCCCCATAACCTCCATCCTTATTTCGAGATTGGGACGACGCGGTGATAGCTTAACAATTAAAAGAAGTATTGACGGGAATAGCCGTGTGATTAGAATACAACCAGCCAATGGGTTGAAATTACACACAGCCACAGGAGAGAGCGCAGACATATCGGGCAGGAAGATTGCGAATATAAGAATAGGCAATACTCAATTCCAACACGAAGTATTGGGCGCAAAAATAGTGAATGAAGTCATCTTGGTGATGGACTTCATGAGGGCGAATGGTTTTGTGGTGGATGTTGGGCGAAGAGTATTAGACTGTGCTAATTTCGAGTTACGAATAGACGATGTGGAAACAACAACTAGGCGGGTGAGGTTAGGTTAGGTTAGGTTAGGTAAGGGTGGCCGTCCTAAAGGACTAGCATAGACACAAAATTGGTCCGTAGCTGTACCACATTTGAGTTTCCTCCTTCACTCGCTAAACCATCCTGAGCTCACCAAGAAGCGTTTAAAGTCACGGATCTCGATCTTACTAAGATCCGTGAGGTCATTCAATGGGGAAGTTCCCATAAATTTTGTTCTGCTGTACGCTAGACTAGGACAGGTGCAGAGCAGATGGAGTACATTTTCCTCCTCCTCCTCATCACCATAGCTGCGGCAGAAATCGTGGGCTGGGACACCCAGTCTGCTCGCATGTATCCCAACGAGACAATGTCCCGTTATAGCTCCTACGACCATACCAATATGGTGTCGTCGAAGCGATATCAGTTGGTCTGATCTAGACCGGTCAAGACCAGGCCAGATCTGCCTGGTTATTACACAAGAACTGGCGTTAGACCATCTGACGTTCGTTTCTTTTATAGCTTCTTCCAGAAGCAGCAGTTTACATGAAGCAAGCGGTATTTTTATATCCCGCTTACTTTGGTTTATTAGGCGTGCTGTACCCTTGCGGGCCAACTTATCTGCCATTACATTCCCTGCGATATTGAAATGCCCTGGCACCCACGTCAAGCGGATGTTGAACTGATCAGCCATCTCATTTAAAGATGCCAGACAGTTCTGGGCTACCTTTGACGTCAGGGAGTATGATTGTAGCGTTTTAATAGCAGCCATGCTGTGCGTAAAAATGCGAATATCCCTCGTAGATATTACATTATACTTCAACCAGTCCATGACTTCCATTATCGCGATCAGTTCAGCTTGAAAAACGCTGCAAAAGTCGGGAAGACGAAAAGAGAGGTTAACCCCTAGTGCCTCACAGAATACCCCGCAGCCAACCCCTCTATCCCTTTTTGAGCCATCCGTGAAGAAGCTTAGCGCCTCATTGTCCATAACCGTTTCGTTCACCCAGTCCCCTCTGGTGGGAAACTCAGTTTGGAATTTCATCTCAACAGATGGCAAAGGAATAGCATAGTCGGTAGCTTCCGGAATACCCCTGTTGCATAGGATAGATGAGTGCCCTGCATTATTACAGGTCCACATAGATATGGATTTGAGCCGAATGGCTGTGCAAGATGCAAGCTGCTCGGCCGCAATATCCAAGGGAGTAAGATGAAAGAGAATCTCCAGAGCTTGAGTAGGTGTGCTCCTGAGAGCTCCACTTATACACAAGCAGGCCGTTCTTTGGACTTTCATCAATAGTTTAAGGTTGGCCATAATTTTTAAAGCTGGCCACCAGACAACAACCCCATACAGCAGTATAGGTTTGACCACTGAGACGTAGAGCCAGTGTACTATGTGGGGCTCCATACCCCATCTCTTTCCAATGGCATTTTTGCAGGAGTAGAGCGCTATAGTAGCTTTCTTTACTCTCTCCACGATGTTTGGTTTCCAGCTTAGCTGGCTGTCCAAAATTAGTCCGAGGTATTTTGCTCTATCCGTAAAGATCAAGCGGGTACCATTTAATATTGGCGGGTCACACTGAGGAAGTTTGTGCTTCCTGGTAAAGAGGACCAGCTCTGTTTTCTGTGGGTTTGCGTTCAATCCGCAGCCGCGTGCCCACTCAGAGAGATAGCCAAGCGCGCACTGCATGCGCTCACTCAGCGTACTAGGATATTTGCCGAAGACCGCAATAGCAACGTCATCCGCGTAAGCAACCACCTTGAAGCCTTGTCCTTCCAGGTTTAGTAACAGGTCATTTATGACCAAGTTCCAAAGAAGGGGGGACAAAACCCCACCTTGAGGTGTCCCTCTGCTCACGTATCTGGCGGCAGACGTCCCCCCCAGATAAGCTGTCACGATCCTGCCTCTAAGCATATGATCTATCCAGCCTCTGAGTGACCCGTCTACCCCCAGACACGCAAGGGCCCGAGTGATTGCCCCCGGTCTGACGTTGCTAAAGGCCCCCTCTATATCCAAGAAGGTTACCATTGAATATTCCTTATATTCAAGTGATTTCTCAATCGGGCCTATAAGGGAGTGGAGAGCTGTTTCCACCGATCGTCCCTTACAGTATGCGTGTTGAGATCCCGACAGCTCGCCCGGCTTGATTGAGCCTCTAATATGAGCCTCTATTAGTCTTTCCAGTATTTTCAACAGAAAAGAAGATAAGCTTATAGGCCTTAAGTCTTTGGGATAGCAGTGAGAGCTCTTTCCCACTTTAGGTATAAATATTACTTTTACTTCAGTCCCCTTTCTAGGAATGTGACAGAGTTCTAGGCTGCCTTTGAAGATAACTTCCAGCCAGGGTAGGGTTAAGTCAATAGTTCGATGGATATCCGCAGGGATAACGCCATCAGGTCCTGCCGACTTGTATGGCTTAAAGCTGTTTATTGCCCATAGGATATCCCGCCTTTTTACTATATGACTTACGGAGTCTATACCCCTATTTATCATGGGTCTCTCCGGAGCTAGTACCGAGCACTCCGGGAAATGCGTTTCTAGTAATAGCTCCAGGGATTCCTCACTACATGTAGTCCATGAACCATCCGGTCGTTGTAAATAGCCCGGAATGGAAGGACTAGAACATAGTACTTTGCGTAGCCATGGCCGCCTCCGAGGACTCCTGTATATTGCCACAGTAGAGCCTCCAGGTTCTCGTTTTGGCTCCTCTCAGCTCGTACTTATAGGTTTTCAGGACTTCCTTATAACAGTCCCAATCCGCAGCAGCATTTGTGTGCCTTGCTCTCTTGAACAATCTCCTGCATTTCATACGGGTACCTTGGAGCTCTCTCGACCACCAGGGTGGCCGAGATTTACCCAAGGGCCTACTGATAGGACATGCACCTAACATGGCCTTATTAAAAGCATCAGATAGCCTGATTACTAGAGCATCAAGCTCCTGTGTAGATGCAGGAGGGTTTGGAACCGACACCGGTAATAAGTTACCCAGAATGGTTCTGAAACACTCCCAATCAGTTTTCGTCCTATTTCTGAAGGGTGGTTTGCTAGTGGGTTTTCTATCCACTTCGTAGTGGAGATAACAATGGAAAGGGAATCAGAAAAGGAATGGTCTTCGGACACTTTCCAGTTCAATACCCTCTCCTTAATATAATCCGAGACAAGTGTGATGTCCAACACTTACTGTCTATTTTTAGTAATAAAGGTTGGTTTGCAACCGATATTACATATATTTAGGTTAGTACTTAAAATAAAATCAAGGAGTAACTCACCTCGCCTGTTTATATCTGTACTTCCCCAGATTGAGTGATGCGCATTAGCATCACTGCCCATGATGACTCCTACCTTTCGTTTTCGAGCATCCATTATTGCACTGCGCAACCTACCTGGTGGTATATCCTCCTCCTCGTATGGTAGGTAGGCTGATATTAGCCAGAGATTTTGCCCACCCATCTCAATGCTAGCCACCACTACATCAGCGTTGCTGTAATTTAGTAGAATAAAAATATTCAGATTATTTCTAGCGAGAATGCAGGAACGTATCTTACCTTCATTTTTCGCGTGTAGTAATTTATATTTGGGAGTTCTGAGGCCAAGCACCCGGTCACCATTGACCCAAGGCTCCTGGACCAGAACCACATCAATGGACTCAGATTCCATTTTAAGCAGAAGGGCCGCCGAGGCGGCTTTACAGTGATGGAGGTTGATCTGAAGGATCTTAAGCATTAGATATTGCTTCCCTCCACCACTGTTGAGTCAGACTCCTCTGACGTCGATTCGTCCGTTTGGAGCGCACAGCTTAGTCCCAATGATCTCGAAATCTCCGAGTCCAGGGATAGTGTCTCCTGAGCGTCCTCCGGGATGCCTCGGACTTCTGGGTCACCAACACCAGGCGGGACACCACAAGTGGTTTCCTCCCCTGCTGCAGGTGCCCCAGCTCTGTCAGCCTCATCATGCTTATAGATTTTGAGCGTAATCGCTCCAAAACCATAGCTGATTTGGCCTCCAGTTTTTGCCAAAGCACCCACGGATTCTCTGTCGATGATAATGACGGCCAATCTGTGATCTGCTACCGCCTTTACCTCTTCTAACCTGGCAATCCTCCAGGTGGTCGTTGGCAGATCCGGATTGCTGATTTTCAACATTTCCAAGATCTCCCTTGGATCACTAGGCTCCGCAGGTATCCAGGCTCGCGCCTTTGGCCTGCAGGAAATTTCTTCCCTCGTCACCACTTCTAATTTGGCCCCTGCCAGACTTCGCCCAGGCTGCCGATCGCCTTTTTATAGAGGGCCACCGACCTTTCATCGGCACAGGCAGTCAGTTTGACGTGACCCCGATGCCACCCTCCGTCCAGGCAGGACGGAGCAGGTCCTGGGTTCTCCCTCATGATTTTTAGGAAGATGGCGGCTAAGGCCTTCTCCACCTTCCTCCAGTTAAGGGCCGTAATGCTCCCATCTTCTTGAGCCCTGTCAACGACTGCCATGAGCAGGTGCTCCTTTAGCACCTCGTTGAAGGGCTTGGTAACATTTCCTGAAACCCGTTTCTTTTTAGCCTCCGTAGGCGGTTCATCATCGGATCTCTGCCTTTTCGTCTGTGAGATCTCGGAACCCTCCTGCTTTGGCTCAGTGATACGCCTTGCCCACGCAAGCGTATCTCTATCCCTATCCGTTCTCTGCTCCAACGGAATGTTGCTGATCTTGGAGATCATGCGCCAGGCCCTCTTCCTGGTCTGGTAGTTGACTGACGCAGGAGGGCCAGCATTCGTGCCTCTGCTCTTTGGTTTCAAGGGGCCAGCCTCATTTGGTCCTATGCCCCTTTTTGCACTTTGGAGACCGGGCCTAAAGGCCGATGTCTCCATAGCACTGGTTTCCGGTTTTTTAAGACCACCGGTCTCTTTTTGTTCACTATTTTGATTTTCCATAATAGTTCCCAAGAGTAGCGGAGAAAGGAGGTCCACCTGTGCAGAGATCCGCAATGCACAGGTAAGGCTGCATGATCCGGAGGGCGCCAAGTATCCGGATACACCGTTAGAGACTGTGCTAGTTTTTAGACTGGGCCCCCAGCCTGGCCGGTTATCAGCACGGTACGGTTGACACCTTAACCCGGCCCAGTTGTTTAGCGCCGTGTTTTCGCCTAATACACCACATAAGAACATGGTGTATTAGTTGCCCGGTGGTCACCACGGGGAGGTAACACGCGCACTTGTGGAAGCTGCAAGATACGGAGCTGGCAACAAGTACCAACTTGATTCCCCCAAGACAGCTTCACACCAGACCACCTCGGCGGGTGAAAAATAGATCATCGGAAACAGTTGTGTGGGGAAAATTAGAGGGAGGTTCTAGGTCACCCAGGTTGTGGGTTGTAGAAGCCATTTAAGAAAAAATCCAAACAAAAGGAATTATAATAGTGAGGACGTTAGTAAAATCAGATAACGAATGTAGGGTACTGATGAGGACCCTAAAACTCTCGGATAAGAAGAAAACAATTAAGAAAAGAACCGTTATCGGTTAATGTGAAGAGGTGTCATCAATTATGAAATGCGAACAGAAAAATCCGATTAGAAACACCGATACACAAGGACTGAAACAAATAGTAGAACACCTCATGCAGAAATGGACTGGAGATCTCATCATGAACCAGACAAATTCAGCACGATGACTGTTCGAACAGTATAAAACGATCTTCTGCAGTACACCGGATATTAATGGAAGGACTAACATGGTACAATATAGAATTGATACCGGAACTGAGACACCTATACGCCAAGCACCGAGATGATTACCATTAGCAAAACGAGAGGAGGTGGATCGAATGGTAATGCACCTGCAGGCAGATGGAGTGATTGAATCATCAAACAGTCCATGGAGTTCACCGGTATTGTTGGTCGAAAGGAAGAATGGTAAAATGCGTTTCTGCGTTGACTACCGAAAGCTTAATTCAGTGACGAAAAAGGATAGCTACCTATTACCAAGGATCGATGAAACGTTATTAGACTTGCAAAGCGGGTATTGGCAGGGGGAAGTCCAAGAGCAAAATCGGAGAAAAACGGCATTCAGCGTGGGTTAGGGATTATATGGCAATTTAACGTCATGCCATTTGGATTATGTAATGGCGCATCAACTTTTGAACGGCTAATGGAGCGCGCGTTAAAGGGACTACATTGGAAGACATGCCTCGTATATTTGGCCGACATCATTGTGATGGGAAAGGATTTCGATGAGCACCTGAGAAATTTGTCAGAGGTATGGGAGCGATTGCAATGAGCCGGTTTAAAGTTAAATCCGAACAAGTGCTCTCTGTTTAGAACGGAAGTAAAATTTTTGGAGTACCAGGTAATGACAACCAATGTAATCCACATCGATGAGGACAAAATATCAGCGGTAAAGGACTGGCCAAGACGCAAAGCTTTACGAGAATTACGAAGCTTTTTCGGATTGTGCACTTATTATAGGCGTTTTGTGCCAGGATTTACCAACGTGGCAAAGAGCTTACATGATTTGACCCGGAAGAACAGAGCATTTGAATGGAATGACGAGCAAGAATAGTCATTCAATGAATTGAGAAGTAGATTATGTACGGCACCATTATTGGCATACCCTATATCCGGTGTTAAGTTTATTCTTGACACCGACGCAAGTAATGGTGGTATCGGGGAGTGTTGTCACAAGAAGTTGAAGGTCAATAAAGAGTGATAGCTTATTGCTTGAAGGTGTTATCTAAACCAGAACGTAACTATTGTGTGACTCGTAAGGAATTATTGGCTATAGTAGAATGTATAGAAACATTTTCATAAGTACCTTTATGGCCAAGAATTTCATATACGGATGGACTATGGAGCATTACGTTGGCTGCTGCCGTTCAAGAATCCAGAATAAGTAGCGCGTTGGTTTGAAAGACTATTGAACGAAAGACTACACATGAAAATCAAGCACTACGGGCGTATAGAGGCAAAGGAAGACATTATCGATATAAGGCTTATGCAAGTACTACCGGATTAGGAGTGGACAGACGAACCGGTCAGGGATGGGCAGTTGGCAGATCAGGATTTGGCAATAATCATGCAATTTAAGGAGACAGGAAATCGTCGAACTTGGAGTGAAATTGCAGTTAAGAGTCCCGCAGTAAAGGCTTACTGGACACAATGGGACAGCCTCTAAATCGAAAACGGATGCTTAAAATGAATATGGGAAAGCTAGGACGAAAATGTGAAACAATCAGTAAAAGAGTGGTGCCTAAGTCTAGGATTGCCGAAGTATTGAAGGAGTATCACGGAGGGTCATCTGGGAATTAATAAAACACTTGCCACGTCAACGTTTCTACTGGTCAGTATAAATAAACCAAGAACAACGCCTTTGCATCCACAGTTGGATGGTATGGTGGATAGATTCAATGGGACATTGGAAAAATATTTGGCAAATGTCGTGGATAATGATCAACGCAACTGGGATCGGAGATATCCCGATATTCCTGATGGCATATCGATCAGCAGTACATGATTCAACGGGAATGACACCAGCGAGAATCCTTTTTGGAAATAATCTGCGATTACCCGGAGATCTAAAGTTTGGAGCTGTTCCGTCATCAGCTTTATGTGGGCAGAACTATGTTGACCAGATGAGAGGAGAACTCGACGAGATACACCAGTTTCGACGGGAGAAGATACGAGTATCAAGTGACCGGATACAGGCTCGATATGACATACGAGCATATAATAACTGTTTCGAAGAAGGAGATTTAGTATGGCTTTACAACCCACAACGGAAAAAGTGTTTATCACCGAAGTTGCAACCTTTATGGGGAGGGCCATATACCATCATCACCAAAATAAATGACGTGGTTTACCGGATTAAGAAAGGGCAGCGAGTCAAGGTGAAGGTGGTGCATATAGGGCGATTAGCGCTCTACAGGGGAGGTGAGTTGGATCCTGTTCGGGACGAATCAGAATTAGGTAGGGGTAATGTTACGATCGTCGCGACATCCGTAAATGTGAAACCACAAACGTAATATATCCAGACGAATTATTGGGAAAGAAAGTTTGGTGCCATCAGAATTGCCATTACAAGCAGAAACAACATCAACAATTACCAAATAACCAAATTTGGGATCCTCGATTGCAGTATACATACAACCATGTCTTTATTCGTCAATAATTCGTCTGGATATATTACGTCTGTGGTAAAACTGTTATAAAGTAGATAAAGTAGATATGTCTAGACTAGTCTAGACACTCTCGAATATTGTGGAGATTTCTAGAAGGTTAGAATATTTGGTAGAAATACGCCATAATCAGTTAGGAGAGAGATAGTTGTGTTTTAACCGTGACAGTGCTAATAGTAATAAAAAGGAACAAGTGAAGTTAAGTGTTTATAAAGTAAAACACAGGGTTCTTAAAGTGTAATAAAATAATTAAGTTAATAAAGTTAGTTAATTAAATTAGTGTTTAGTGTGATTATTCGGAAATAAATAAATTTAGTGTGATCGAGAATTTACATCGTTTGTTTTATTCACAATCCAGTGATCAAACATTGTTTGACAAGGCAAAAACGTAACAATATTTTGTTTCTAAATTATGTAATCAAATTTAAAAATTAAGTTTTTATTATTCCACCCAAAACTTTCCAATCTAATTAAATCAAATTACCCACCAATTTGATACAGCGTTAAAATTAACGAAACATCAAAAATTCTTATGTGAGATATTTACAAAAAATAAAAAAATTAAATTGAATAGCTTTTATTTTAATTTGAACAGAACAAAAAACTAAATTAATAACAGAACTAAACAAAAAGCACTATAATTTAATTAAAGCACCTTGAAATTATAATTTGTTTTTTTTTAACACTAATCGTGTGACTCACAGTGTAACATTTATTCCACTTTGTATTATTTCGTTTGTGCGCTTGATTTGTTGCGTCCAATTTATTTCGGTATGGTCATCGCGGATAAATTAATAGTTATGTTCGTTTTATTTTTTGCCATCAAATAGTTTTTATATTGTTCTTCGTTTTTGTTGTTGCTGTCGAATGAAATGGTTTATGATTTAATTATGTGGTTTTAGTCAATATAAGTATATTCATACTATGAAATGAATATAACGAATGTTAATAATTTTATGTACCAGATAAGATTTGAGTTGTATTTAACGCGCGCGAACTAACAAAAATAAATGGATGTAGGTACATAACTAAAAAAACTTTGTTCATTATACATTTTGTATATACGTATGTTAACCCCTAATTAGATACGACATGAATTATTATTCCACTAAATTAAATAAATTTTAAGATAAATAATAATAAAATGTTAAAAATTAGCCCCATACTTCGGCACCAATTTATATACATTTTTCTTAAGGAAAATATACAGAGTGGGCCAATAGGAGGTATACAGTATTTGATTTCTTACTTGATATTGGTTATTATCTTCCAACACTATGCCATTTACTAGTTGTGTACTAATTTACTCAGTTTGATTAAATAACGCTTTAGTTTACTTGGCCTGACTAAATAAAATAAAATATTGTATATTATTTACTTTTGGCCCACTCTGTACAACGGCACATATAAAAAAATCGTAGTAATAATTTTAGAGATAAGAAAAAATATTAAAATAAAAACAACATCAAATATTAAAATATAAATAAATAAGTACAAGGAAAATATAAATAATTTATTTATTAATTTCAATAATCCAATGAATTATACAAAACATAAAATTTCTTCTCATTTTACATTTACTTACGTATATTGTGTAATTATTATTATCTTAATTTTCATCTTCATCGTAATCACAAAGAAGTACTATTAATATCACCCAAACACAACCACCATCACCACCATCACCGCAACAAAAAAAAAAAAAAAATAAAACAACAAAAATTGTAATAATATTAGTAATAATAATAATACATATCTTTAAACATTAACATAAATAATGAGATCATAAATAAATAAATAAAAAAATATATTCTCATAAATTTATGCTGTGCGCTCTACAATGTTGGGAAATCGGTGGTAAAGCCTATACGTATTATGCATACATAGGCATGACTAATGACGAAGTGAAATGGAAAACATGAAAATTCAATTTTTGATTTTTTTAGACGGCATAATTTATATGTTTTCATAATTTTAAAATGTATACATATATGTATATGTTTGATATGATGAAAAAATTTGAATGATTTTTTTCGGGTCCATTGTCATAATGGACAATTAGTTTCCATTATATATGTATAGTTGGTATCCTTCAATTGTATAATGCAAATATGATGATTCCTACTTTTAGGTTTTAATGCGTATACTAGTGAATTAGATAATGGGATTTGATAAGTCTAGACAACTAACAAGTTCTTAAATCATATATAGTATGACCAATTGAGATTTCAACAGTATACAAATATTGTAATGTGTGCAAACAAACACGGGTGTGAAGTTTGTCCTAAAATTGTCCTAACTTTTTTATCTGAGAATGTATTAGTAAAAATTATAAATCGCTCGTTATAATTTTTTTTTTTTTTGTTTATTTATATTACGACTGAGTCTTGTACCCATTTAGTAATTTACATTGCATAATACAGTATTTTGAATAGTCGGCGTAATCAAATGATTATCCCCAGTTTAGTGTAAATCCTCCCTCAGATTTTTCGCCACAGTAAGTCTACTGACCTCCTGGTCGC
Organism: Tipula unca; assembly: GCA_951394425.1. Taxonomy (NCBI): domain Eukaryota; kingdom Metazoa; phylum Arthropoda; class Insecta; order Diptera; family Tipulidae; genus Tipula; species Tipula unca. The sequence goes on from OX596380.1 coordinate 120,458,072, forward strand.
GATAAGTCCAGTGATTTGGTTCATTGCAGTCTTCTTGTTGGAGATGTAGTCAGCATACAGCGTATGTCCAGATTTTGATGCTGGTGCAGACGTTGTAGGTGTTTTGTTGCATTATGCTTAATTTCATCCGCGACAAGCTCAATCTTGAGATCTCGATGGAGGTTGTCGTTTCGAATGTACCACGGTGCATTAACAATACATCGTAGGATTTTAGTTTGAACTGTTTGTATAATTTTGATATTTGTCTTCTTGGCACATCCTCAGAGTTGGCTATATTTGGCATATGTCCATACAGGCTTCAGAATTTGTTTGTATAACAGCAGTTTGTTATAGATCGCCAGTTCAGATTGTCTCCCTAGGAGCCAGTGCATTTTTCTAAATTTTATGTTTAGTTCTTCTCTCTTCTTTTTTATGTGTTCCTTCCATCTAAGCTTAGCATCTAAAGTCATACCAAGATATTTGGCAGTGTTTGCATGGGGTACTACTATTGAGTTTATGATTATTGGTATATGGTTAACTTTTTGATTTGCAAAGTTCACTTGGATTGATTTTGCTTCATTTAATTTAATTCGCCATTTCTTTGTCCAATTACATATCAGGTTAGTAGCCCTCTGTAATTTACTAGTGGAGTCATTGATGTTCTTTGCTGTTGCAAGTATTGCCGTGTCATCGGCAAAAGTCGCCATTGTTTCTTCTGTAATTGGTATATCTCTAGTATATAGGAGATATAGGATTGGCCCAAGAACACTCCCTTGTGGTACTCCGGCTGTTATTCTTTTTAGTTGGGAGTACTTATTCTCATACTTTACTCGAAAGTGCCTCTCTGATATGTATGATTTTAAAATTTGAAAAAATTGGTACATATCTTAGTCGAAATGCTGCATTAATTATATGCACTAGTTTCCTCAACGTTTTCTCCGGTAACAGTTTTATTATCTGACCCGTTATAAGATCATATCCTGGAGCCTGATACGAATTCAGATTATTCTTGATTTGCATTTTAGTTCTTTCAATGTTACAGGTGTAATATTTACTTCATCCTGTTTATTTATTGGTGTAATATTTTCCTCTTCCGTTTGTTTTGGGTAAGGTTGGAATGTTTCTTCAAGGTGATTTGCAAACAAATCTGCTTTCTGTTTCGCATTTCGAGCCCAATTTTCATTATTTTTAATTGGAGGAATCTGAAGTTTAGGTCTTTTAATATTCTTAGTTGCTTTCCATAATGAATAATCAGTATCTTTTTGCCCAGTTAGAGTGCTGAGGTATTTATTAACTGATTGATTTTTAATGTCTTTTATAAGGTATTTTAATTTGTTACACAAATGGTTAAATACTCTTTTATTTTCAGGATTTCGATGTTTTTGCCAATTCCTCTGGATAGCTAGCATTTCGCTTCATTTACCGCCTATTATTTGGAGTGCTTCCCCACGCAGCATATTGGATATTATGGATGAGCTTATCTAATTCGTCTTCTATTTGGACTGGTCCCTGAATTGGGTTCTGCAGACTAATTCTTTCTGTTAACTGTGTTTGGAAGAGATCCCAATTGGTTTTGAAGCTCGTTAATTTTGGGTTGCTCTCTTTCAAAATAATTGTTTGGCTAAGTATCATAATAACTGGTGAATGATCTGATGATAGACTTTCACTATTCTCTATATGGATATAATTATCTGAAATCCCTTTTGTAATAAAGAAGTCTATAAGGTCTGGAATCTTACTGGTATCCGTAGGCCAATAGGTTGGTGTACCGCCTGAGTGAAACTCGCATTTTAGTTGTTTGCCTGCTGCGAACAGTTCTTTTCCTTTAGCGGTCGTTAACCGAGATCCCCAATATGTATTTTTTGCAGTATAGTCACCTCCAACTAAAAAGACACTTCCTAGCGTTTTCAGAAGATTAGTATAATCTACTTGTTTGAGATTGTATCTTGGAGGACAATATATTGCTGAGATACTGCATGTTTTAATATTGCTTAATTTTATTTTGATTGTTGTGACTTGCATGGAAATGTTCTCAACTTTTGGTTCTTCGTTATGTTTTATATACTCTTTTATGAGGATAGCTGATCCACCTCTGGCTTTGTTCTCAGGATGTAGTGCATAGTAGCAATTATATCCTTTTATTTTACAGAATGAAGTTTTGGTGAAATGGGTTTCTGATATAAGACATATGTATATATATTATGCATGTTTAAAAATATATCTAGTTCTTGAATGTGTTGCAATAGCCCATTTGCATCCCAGGTTACAATTCGTAATGTTTTATTCATTTCTTTTGTTTATAATTCGATTTTATATAATTTATATTTTGATACACTTGACCAAGGTTTTCTTCTACTCTTTTATTGAAGCTAGTTTGTGATTTAATTTCTTCTAGTGTTTTCTGCAGACTCATTTCCTGCGAAATAAATCTTTTGTTAAGGTTCTCTAGGTTTCTCAGTATGTCGTGTAGAACGAGATTCACTTTTAACTGTTTCTCCTCTGTTTGCTGAACTATTTGTGCATAAGTAACGTTTTCGTTTACTCTCTGGCTCTGTATGTTATGATTAGCAGTTGACGATTTTGGCTCCGTGATTCTTTTTATAGATTGTACATTTATTGATGTACCTGGTTTGCGTGATTTATCTCTCATTTTTTGTAGTTCTACTGCAACTTCACATCCTCTGTAGTTGGCTGGATGCTGGCCATTACAGTTGATACACTTCGGTGTTGTATCTCGCGGGACTGTGCAGTCATTTCCTGCGTGTTTTCCTGCACATTTAACACATCTTGTTTCACGGTGGCAGTACTTTTGTGTATGATTATAATCTTGGCACTTTTTACATTGTGGTATTAGTCGAGTGACCTTTCTCGGTGTTTCTATTTTAACTCTAAGGTTGAGGATCGCCTTAATATTATAAATATTTTCGATTTTTTCTTGGTTGTCGAAGGTTAGCATAAAAAGTGAGAGACCTCTTCTCATAATTTCAACATTTCCGTCCCTGTTTTCTCTTCTCTCTTTTCTGATGATGTTGACTGTATCGATTATTTTCAGGCCTTTGTTTTGCAGGTCCTCAATAATTTCATCTTTTGAGCAAGTTGGATGGAGACCTCTTGCCATTACTTTAATTGATCGTTCATTTTTGTCCTCGTAGGTATACCTCTGGTGACCATCAGCGTTTAGTTTGTTAGCTAGAGTTTTATAATCTTCAGGCTCTGTTGTATTTATTTTCCAAATATTATTGCTGAGCGATATTACGATTAATTTCTCCATTTGCTCAAATTTATTTATTAATTCCGCGTTATGTATTATAACTGCTTGTGCGCTGTACGTGTCTTCGGCAGTTGGCTTGGAATTTTTATGCTTGATGGAAGAGGTATTTTCCTCCTCATTGTTTAGTTCACACAGCAGTGTGGTGTTCCCTGGTGGTGAGGTTGATGGTGGTGTTCTTTGGAGTGCCGTACTTCTTCCACCAAAGGGCCATTCATGTATCGCTTGTTCCTTGCTTACAGTAGTACAAAAAAGATCAGCCTGGTTGCCTACCGACGATTTCCTTTGCAATGTCGTGTTACTCCCTCCAGAATCCGTGGAGCAGGATTTTTTTGTTGACTATCTGCTATACTGTTTCTCTACTACGCTGGGATTGGATACCACAACCGTTCGATCTACGGTACATTACCCAGGGTGTGCCACGTGGAGGCTGTCAACTAGCACCCCTCCCGTTATTATGAATTTTTTTTTCACAAACTAGTATTCATTTTGCTTTAAGAATAATTGAAAATGTAATAGTGCCGTAAGTGTAACTCTAAAAAAAAAAAAAATTGAGTAGAAATTCAAAACATTAAAGATAAGTGACACAGGACTAGCGTGCATTTTACAACCCTGTACTTTAGTACAAATTCAAAATTTAAAAAAAAGTCGACCTGCTGAACAGATAATCGTAATCTTAAGAGATTTTTTTTTTGGCTTTATTCTTGAATCTTTCTTTATACGAAACTAACAAGAAGTGTGCAAAGCTTACAATCTAAACAAAAATTTATTATCTAAGTCCTTAACCTATGTTAAATATTTATTATTAGTATGCATAAATAATAATATGCTTAAATATGTAGTTAAATTAAATTTATCAATACATTAGATCTAGTGGACCTACTTTGCGAAGCCGTCCATATGTACATATATGAATTAGGATCATTTTGTATAGTAGAACCTTACATTCTAGGGAAAGTTTTGATTTTCTTCCAATCAGCCAGTACATTTTTGAGAATTTTATTTTTATTTGGTTGCGCTTTGATTCAATGTGTTTTCTCCATGTCATTCTTCTATCAAGATGAAGACCCAAGTATTTGACGTTTGTTTGTTGAGGAATGGTAACATTGTTTAATTTAACCGCTGGACATGTACGCTTATTCAACGTAAATGTTATGTGTGTTGATTCGTTTTCATTCGCTTTGATCCGCAACGTTCTTTGCCAATTTTCAATTTTGTATAAATGATCTTGCAATTCTCTTGATGCAGTTTGAGGATTTTTGTGTGAAAACATGATAGCAGTGTCATCTGCAAATGTTAATGTTACAACTTTATCAGTTGTTGGTAGATCGGCAGTATACAACAAATACAATACTGGCCACAGTACGCTGCCTTGTGGAACTCCTGCGTTTATATCATTTAGTTTAGTAATGGCTGAATTGTGTTTAACCTGATATTTTCTTTGAAACAAGTAGCCTTCAAGGACTGCATGGAATTTTTTTTTCAGAATCATTGTAATTTGCGATCTTTTCCATTTTTCAGGGAAATAACCACATCTCATAATCGCATTTATCGTTTTATGCATTTATCTGGTAATTCTCTGATCATTTTTCCGGTAATAAAATCGTGTCTTGGAGCTTTCTTTGGATTTATGCAATTTTTAATGGTATTTTAAACATTTTTCCACTTAAATTTTAAAGGAATTGGTTTCGAAGGATCTAACGTGAACTTTGGTAGTTCACTGTTGCTAGTTTTTTAGTTTGGTGTAAATACTTTTTTCAAGTGGTTAGAGAAAGCAGTAGCCTTTTCTACGTCACTTCTGGCCCAATGTCCATCTGGTTGCCTAATTGGTGGATTCGATAATGTTGTTAGTTGTTTTGTCGCCTTCCATAGTGAATAATCTGTTTTCTCAGTCTCCGAGAGTCCAGAAAGGTAATTCTGGATTCCTGAGTCTTTTTCTTCTCTCAAAGCTCGTTTAAGAGCTTTAATAACCTCTATTAAGTAATGGAGATTTTTGCTGCTGCCATAGCCGGCGTATTGTCCTTTTTTGTTGGATTAACTGCAGTATATTAGGTGATGGCTTGTTAACTTTTTCAGAATTGTTAATATCAGGGGTGGCCTCTTTTGCTGCTATTTCTAATATATGTGTTAAACCATCCGCCGCCGCATCAATATCTTCCGCGATGCAAAGTTGGATATCCAACTGGCAATTTTGTTCGACTATATTTCTATATAATAATAGAGCCCAATTAGTTAATTTATTTATTAGACGTTGAGGTGGTTCTGCCTTTAAAGCATGGTACTCAGAGATATTATTATTGGTGAGTGATCGGATGATAAACCATTTTGTTATACAGAAATCCAATAAATCAGGTATTTTATTTCTATCTGATGGCCAGTAAGTTGGCTGTCCAGAAGATAAATAATCTAGATTTTTTTCATTCATTGCTTCATATAGTTGCTTTCCTTTAGGTGTTGTTAGTCTCGAACCCCATTGCAGATGTTTAGCATTGTAGTTGCCCCCTGCGAGAAATTTAATGCGCAGCTGATTAAAATAATCGATGAATTGCTGCTTTTTGATTGCGTGTTTCGGTGGACAGTAAACAGCCGACATTACACAGTTTCCAGACCATTCTTCTAGGCAGATATTAGTTGCTTAGATGTGATCTTTATCATATTTGTTGAGTTCAGGAGCTTTATTCTTTGTTTGACCAAGGCCGCAGTGCCGCCGTATGCTCTTCCATCTGGATGTTTGGTGTCATAAACTGAATATCCGTTGATTTTAAAAAATGTGTTTTTTGTAAAGTGTGTTTCTGATATTAGCATGATGTCTATATTTTGATCGACAAGAAAGGTCTGAACCTCAGCATTGTGATGTGAAAGACTGTTCGCATTCCATACAGCTATCTTTAGGGGCGTCATTTTTGGCTTTTCACGATAATTTGCATTAGTGTGTTCATATTTTGCATCATCATGCTCATTTGTCTTTCCATCATCATCATGAAACTTTGGATCGTTTCGGTTAGTTTGTTTACGGTTGCGTGAGTAATAATTCTACTTCGTTGAAATGAACTTTCGTTTTTGGGGCGGTACCTTTTAGGATGTTGGCATAGGAAACTCCTGGTTGTGCAAAATTGCTTGTAACATTCTCCAGGTGATTTTGTGTTGTTGAGTGTGGATTCCCTTGTTGGGCAATTGTACTTCTTGGAGTCATATCTCTTTGATTGTAATGTGATTTAAGCATTCGTTGCTCGGATCGCAACTTTGGATTGGACTTGCGCTTTAAATCCAGAAATACTGAGCAACCACTATAGTTTGCTGTGTGATTTTCACCGCAATTACTACAGCGTTTTACTGATGGATCATTTCTCGTCTGATCGCATTTTTTTGAATCATGAAGTTCGCCACAGATAACGCAAACTTCACTCAACGTGCAATAAGCTTTTGTGTCTGGTTCGCTTTTTGGGTTCCTCTACAGTGTTTTTGCGATGCAGTAAATATCTCAAGTTATATATACTGTGGTTTCCTTTGTTTTTCTCATCTGGCTCTAATTCTATGCGAAACATCGGTTGAAGAACCTTCTCCCGATTTAAAATGTTTGCAATAGATTTGGCATGGAAACCTTCCGCGGCGAGAGCCGCATGAATGCCGGTCACCTCTACGCTGCTCTCCAATCCTTTTAAAACAACAGTCAACCGTTTTTGACTTTTCAGCTGGTAAATGTAATATCGCTTTCGGGTTTGATCGAAATGGTTTACAAGCGCTCTGAAACCATCAATTTCCAAAGGTTGGATTTTGGTTTCTTTGATATTGCCTCTTTTAAGTAGGACAATATAAAATTTTGAATCCGTTAATTTGTCGATTATATTGACGAGTTCATTATTTGACGCCTCTCTTAAATAAATTGGTGGCGGCTTTTCTATCTTTTTGGCTGTTGCGTCATCGGCACCATCCTCTTCCAAGCTAGAAAATCTACTGCCGAGAGGTATTTGATAAGCGCCATGTTCTAATCTAGACGCTTTAGTCTTACTAGCTAATTGTGCTGATTTCGGGCTTCTTTTTCATTTGGTCTGAACAGTTATGTATCTGTCCATTCATATGTTCATTTGCTGTTGCAGCATTAATTTTTTTACTAGTATTTGCATTAGTGTTAAAAGGTATCACCAAATTTGATGTCTGATATTGTTTTTTTGGGGGAATATAGGCCCCTTATTATTTTACCACTAATTATTATTTGTTATATGCACAGTAATTAACTAAAATACTAAATAATTGAAAAGAACTAAAACTGCACTTTTTATTTTAATTTTATTTTATTTTAATTATATTCCGCGCACATTGGTTTTACGTCCAAACTGCACGACGATCAAAATCGACAATATTTTGAAAAATTAAAGAATTTTTTGAACCTTTCTGAAAATACTGAATTCGAACTTAACAGGTTCGTTATCTTTTTGTTTATATAATAGTACAAACGAATACAATTATGCGGAACAAGATTCCTGTAACTATTTGGGTGTTCATATACACCAAATAGTTATAGGAATCCTGTCTTTATCGTATCCAAGTCTTTACTTGTAGCCATACAAAGTATCTCCACCATTGAAGATATATATATAGTCATGTTCTGTGTGCTGATCCGGAACGAATTGTTCAGCGATCTCTGAAAGGAGAGCCACATATAGTAGGCGCAGAGGTCGTGGCAGGCGACGATGGTGCCACAGTATAGAGAATGACTTGGCTTCTTCAGGTTGTCTAAGACAGTATGAAAACCTAGCTCAGGTTCGAAACCGTTGGAGCCGGATTGTTGACTCAGCAAGGGCCCACTGATGGCCTTTAGAAAACTGTTTATTATTAATAAAAACATGTCCCAAAATTAAAATTAAATATCTAAAGATTAGCAGCCTAAAACATATGTTATGGAATACAAACGAGCTCCATCTACATTAACAAGAATTAAGTACTAGCGATCCTAGATATAAATAAAATTGATGTCTGCCTAAAATATGTTAAGTGCAGACAGCAAAACAATTTATTTGTTTAAAGAGAGATAAAAAGCACTTTTATGCAAAACGATATGTGGAATTTCATTTGCAAATGTCTATAGTTATTGGTTAATCACTTAGATAGTTCAGTTGTTCTGCTATTTGCATTTGATTTTCGGGATGAGCAACTGTGGTTTTTATTTTATATATTTCAAATTTGGTAAGATTTTAATTGTAATTGCATCATTGACTCAACGACTGCACAATCCGTTCTAAACGAGTAAATTAGTCAATAATAACCTGCATTAGTGTTAAAATTAGAACAAAAATAAATCTTGTTAAGGGCATACAGCCTCTTATGTATACATCAAAAATATCTTTTACGTATTTCATAACCTAGACCTATATAATAATTAACAGTCGAGTGATCAAATCTTCAAATGGAAAACGTACAAATAAAATCCAATTTAGAATGTATAGAAATTTTCTATGAATATATACATACATATGTATGTACATACATGTGTGTATATAGAATTCTTTTGTCAACAACGACATAGCTCCTACTTTTCTATATATGTAATATGTATGTATAATTATGACATTTCGCCTGACAGAATGAAATTGAATTACCCAGGCGAGATGGTAAAGAAGTTTATTATACAGCAAAATTCAAAGAAGCTAAATAAACAAGCACACATACATCATCCCACCTTTTCTTCATCCTTTTGACATTCGTTGTACGTACATTTCTTTTAGCCCTTGACAATTTTGTTTTGTATGTTTATTTCTTTAAAACAAGCTCACACTCACACAAAATTACTGAAGTGATGACCACTTGAAAGTATTCCGTTTGATAAGCTTTATGTAATTAAAAAAAAATTGTTTGTATGCTTTATGAATTTCATGTTCTGGTTTAGATTCATTTGGAAAAACTGAGATTTTGCTAATGGTATATATATTGTAAATATTTTCTATAACACATAATTATGAATTGGGGGCGAATATTAATGAGAGATCTGTGCTAAATGTATATACATACATATTATATAGAACATCATGCTCAAAGGCAAGCATATATTTATGAAAAATCATGTACTCGTATGTATGAATAAAAAGGGAATGAAATCAATTACCTTTTCTTATTACTTCACACATTCAAAATTGAATTAAATTACATCACAACAAGAATATCGAACGAACTAAAAGAAACGATTCAAAAGATTATATTTTTCCATTCTTCTGCAGACAACAACAGGAGCTACAGAAATATCATTATGATCATTATCATCGTCATCGATATACAATTTTTTTTTTTATGGTTTCTGCGATTTTGCTCCCATGCAATCAATACGTATATAGACTACCGATACAAATATATAAATACGAGTGAGATGAACAAGAATGAAAATCGGTAAAAGTTCACATGGGAATATCATTTTTTTTTGTTGCTATCTGTAAAACGTTTACACAAAACAAACAACCAAGTGCAAAACGTATATATAAATTGGAAATGAAAAAAGCTTAACAATTGGGGAAAATTGATTAGAAAATTTTTCAATTAAATTTTTCTATTTCCCTTATTATTTTCCGTTTTTAGATCAAAGTCACGTGAACTCAATTAAATAACCATTTTTGCTCTCGTTCTCGTTCGAAAATTTTACCAAAATTAATTTAGTACATATAGAAAATAATGATGGAATAATAAAAGCGAGAGCTTTCTGTGCCAAATTCTAAAAAAAGCTTTTTTTTTACACACACAGTGTAAATTATACAATAGTGTTGATATTTTTCAGTAAGGGTATAAATTTAATTTCATAATGATTCATCAAGATGATTGGTGTTGTGAGTTGGAAAATTATGTTGCGTTATCGCGCGAAAACCTCAAAAATAGAAACGTAAACAACATAGAAAACGAACGCGATAAGATTGGTCACATTAGTTTAGATTTTTTTTTTTTTTGTTGTAGTTAGTTTTAGGCAGGAAAATTATATTAATAAAAAGGACCACGCAACCCATAATTATCATAATTTTAAATAGAATTTTTTTTTAATGTGTGTGTGTGTGTTTTAACGAAACGCTTTGGTGGGTATTAATTAGTTGCTTCCTCGAAAATATGTTTCACATACGTGCGATATGGGGCAAAAAAATTTCAACTTCAAAATTTTTAATAGCTCCTTGACATTCGACGGAGGCTAGAAAAGTTTAATCGACCACAATTGTTATCAACATGAATAATTCAATAGTATACAAAGGGCGAACGTTAAACCTATGTCCGTATGTATGTACTTATATGTATAAGCGTTTATGATTGATTGCATAATAAAGCTTTTCGGATAGTCTCATTCAAATAGGCCTTAACTTTCTTAAAATTTATTTGAAGCTAGTGGAGTTTTGGAACAATATGGCGGCATATATGAATAGATTATTCACGTGACGTTTGTCCTAAATTACAAAAACAACAATTAGGACAAATTTCACGCGTCTGTTTAAAAGTGTGAAGTTGGTCATAATACTAAATAAATTTGTTTGTATTAGTGACAATAATAAACAAAATTCGGTTAAACCGATCAATTTTTAAAAGCTTTTTGTATTATTAGCAAACATAGAAAAATTAACAATGCTCAAAGACAAGAAATCTAAATACAATAATATTCAACTACAAAGTTCATGCCAATTCAAATAAAAACTAATGCAAAATTTTACTCAAGGGATAAACACGGGCATGAACTTGTTTAAAGTAAATGAACGGAAAGCTTAATGTTTCGATTAATAATAACAATCCTCTATCTAGTAGCTAAGTGACTTCGGACAAGGGTGTATATACATTTTTGGGTAGCTGAGGACTATATCTGACTAAAAAATATTAAAGTTATCTTAAATCTAGCACACTTTAGCGGTTAGAATATTTAATTTCCATATTCTAATCACTACCTACCATTCAACATACAAAAGAAGGCCCCATACATGGATAGTGTTAACATTTTACAATTTTTTCGAGTTCAACTCGACCGCGTACAGAGATCAAAAATAATCTTGACAGGTTGGATAAAATATATATTAATTTTTGAATATAATCGTTTTAGTATAACCACTGTATGACATGGTCACAAGGAAGGCCTTATTGAACGTAACTCGATGTCAGAGGAGAGGAAACTCGAAGCACTCATAGACAAATCCCACATAGGCGACATGCGACCCTCCGATGTCTTGTGCCAGATCAAGATGTTAGCCGGGAATAACTATACTCACCAGACCTCGTAAAATCGTTTTGGACGAGAAAATCTCCGGAATACATCCGCATAGCCCTTGTCCCACTCCAAGTGGACTGGACTGCTGACGAGGTAGCGAAAACGGTCGACAAACTATATAAGGCAATGAATCATCACAAAAACATAAACATGGTAACACACCAGTCAAGATAAGATAAGAAAGACAACTAAGACAACATTTCCGTCGGTTCGATCTGTCTTGCGATGGAAACCGTCTGCCTTCTACAAGCGCGGCGACCATGGAAGAACAAATTATGAAGACACCATTTTAATTTGGGATTATTAAACTTAAATAGGAATTTCGTATTTTCGAACCCAGATTGGAACGATTTGATATGAAAATTAAAATTTACACGAAGTTCCAATTGAAATTAATTATTGTTATTTTCTAAAATTTTAAGATATTTTGTACATTTCACTAAAATGTTGTACTCGTAATTCGATTTGGATTTATGTTCAGACTTGTTCAAACCTCAGTCACAATTCGATATATTAAAAATTAATATTTCAGGAAAATCAAAATTTTCAAAACCCAATGATTCAATTTGTACGCAATTCAGAATTTGTAAACTCAATTCAAATTTTTATTTAAGAAATTTTTAAATTTTAACCAAATTTTGCAAATTTGAATCCTGACTTTGAATTTGTTTAAATAAATATTACATTTTCACGTATTTGTAAGAAATTTAAATTTTAGTAAACATTGGATTAATTTCAAATTTAAACGACAATATTCAAAATTTTATAAGTTTGAAATATTTGAGCAATTTAATTAAAATTTCAAACATTTATTCAAATGCCAGCGTACTCGCTGAAATCTTATTTCATGTACAATATCAGGGTCTTTATCAGATCTCTGATCTCGATATGTTATGTACCATCTACTTCGCGGTTTGGGCCGTAAATCACCCGCATGATTGTTCTCTCAAATGTAAGGAGCCATCTTTCGTACTCATCTGTTAGCACTGAACTTTCACTTGTAAAGCTTCAGCTTCAGTGCACTTGACAGGTGTTTAGATTTTAGCAGTGGCCTTGGAGGATACAAAGCACGACTGCCGGCTGCCAGGTGCACTTTAATATCCTCACCCACACTGTTACTGTCAGTGATAACAGAGCCGAAATATTTAAATCGTTTACAAACGTGTAGTGGCCCTGGCCACTACTAAAATCTAGTGTGCCATTGTTCCTATATCTAGTGATCATGTATTTTGTTTTGGACACATTGTTCTGGAGTCCAACGGAAACTGAAAACTACAAGCGGATCAAGTATTTCCTTTATTCCGTTGCTATTCAGTCCAATCACGCATTTGTCATCTGCATATGCAAGCACCTGATTGAACTAGCGACATAAGATTTTGCGCTGAGGTATTTCAGTTTTACGAAAGGTGTACTCGAACATGAGATTAAAGAGTATCGGGGAAAGAACAACCCCCCTGCCACACTCCTGAGTTAACTGCAAAAATTTAGCATTTGTTATTACTGTTCTCTAATTTTTTAACTCTTGTTAATTTGTTATTTCTGTCGATATACACTTTAAAGTTGAATTAATATCATCATTTTATGAATTTACTATTTTCTGATTGGTGCTTGCTACCACTTGTGCGAATGTCATTTTGCCTTTTGGCGCTTGATAATCAGTTACCTTACTATTAATATTGATCAACTATTCGTTGGTTTATGCTTTTGTCTTTGATTTTTTGTAATTGTTTGGCTGCAATGAAACTTCACATTTTCTGTTGGTACACATTCGTGTGTTAGATGGTTATCAGCACATTATCTAGGTTCCTTAGAACAAAACCGTTCTGTATGTTCATACCCTTGACATTTTTTACACTCAAGTATCCGTTAAGATTTTTTAAATAGTTGAACTTCTATTTTCCAACCCAACATAATTTTGATTTTAAAGATTTTGTTAGTATCTTCATCTGTCTCGAATGTTAAAATAATTAGCATATTGAGTGGCATTTTCGTTTTCCAGCAAGGCTTGTTTCGTTTGGCCATTACTTTAAGAAGTCTTGTTTTCTATCTTCATACGTGTGCATTTGCATTCTCCATATTATTTGGTGCTGTTTGTGTGTGATAATATATCACACCTCTTGTGTTAGGTTGTAGATTTTCTTGTTGAAGTTGACTGTTAAATTAACTCATGTGAACTATTTTATAACTCTTGTTCTCTCTCATAGCTTGGCTATATTATTATTTTTTTTTTGAGAACTCGTATTTACCGGTGCATTTATTTGTTGATTTAACTCAACATAGCCTGATGTAGTTTATTGTAGATCTTTCCTGCAAAAAGGAATTCTGGGTTTCTCAATGTTTTAAATAAATGCTACATCAACGGTCTGCGTCAACTCGCATAAATTTATAAATTGAACCACTCTACTAAGCTGTGGTCCGTATTTCTGCTCAGCTCAATCTAATTGATCGGAAGTATTAAAAGTTGTTCCTTCTTCCCGCTAAAGTTTGTTTATCTTCGTTATTTATTTCAGATTGATTAGATCAATATTTTCAATTTGTAAAAAAACATTTGTCGGAACAAAACATATTGAATATATGTATACACATTCCGCCATCTTTACGCACGAGATTCAGTGAAACTAAAATCAACTAGACAAATAGTTGATTTTAGTTTCACTGAATCTCGTGCGTAATGATGGCGGAATGTGTATACTCAATATGTTTTGTTCCGACAAATCTGAAACTTGGTCCATAGGTTAGGCCGGATCAAATCGAATAGACTTCAGATTTCCAAATCAACTCGATCTACGGATTTAAGTAAGGAATTCCACTCTTTTGTAAAAATTATCTTCAGAATTAAATAAATTGTAAATATTTGGTTGAAACAAATGTAATATTTAAAAAAACATTTTTGGTTTTCTGTAAAAAATATACTCTTCCCATGAACTACCATATTTACTGGCATTCGTTCAGATTAAACTTGTGTAATCTGAATCAAATCTACTTTGAACGATTTCTGTTAGAAAATTCTGAGTAAATACTAAATAGAGTAGTTTACAGCCTTTGGCAATGTAATTTACTCCATATACACACACCGATCGGACGGTTCCTTGAGCAACGTCTGTGCTCTAAGTTCAGAGTAGCACCGCACTACAAAAATCTACGTTACCACGCCTATTGCTGGCTGGCTCAATTGATATCACAAGTTCGGGCTCTTGTAAATTTTCCGATCAGTGATGTCATTTTTTGCCAGACTGAAATATTATGCTTCATTGACTGAATTCTATAGCATCAACACTGAATAACTAACTGTTGCTAACAGAGCTTCAAATATACAAGAGTTGACGAGCCCTCAAAGTATCATGTTGAATCAACACAAAATCCTGCGGATGTTGTCCTTCGAGGTATGATACCTGCTGCTTTAATGAGGTTTAATTTATGTTTCTCTGGACCATCAATATTACAGTCGTCCAAGTCTCCATGGCTTACTACAAAGATGCCGCGTGTCGAACCAGAATGCAACAAGTTCAAAAAATCTACGACATTCATGGTTGTGTCTCCCATGGACGACAGTATTTGTCCATTATGGAGTGTGTTAATAATTATCATCTAATGAACATTGACAGAATCTCTGGACCTGTGGCTAGCCAAAACTTTGCTGAAGGATGGTTAATGATTATTCGCTTTGTTCTACTTTAATATGAATGCTTTTCAGAGGTAAAAAACGGTCTAAAAAAAATTAGTTATGATGACTATTTCTAAATATAAATGTCCTCATTCGGGTGGGCGGCAGATTACAGTTCTCATCACTTTCATACGCCACAAAGCATCCTCTTCTACTTCCATCTTCGCATCTGTTTTTCTTAGATTGTCTTAGTATTTGTCGTATATTAATTTATGTATTTGTTATATATATTTAAATATTATTGATTCTTTTGTGTAAAAAAATAAATAAATAAAGTTCGCTTCTGCCGAATTTAAGATAAATAACTTCAGCATCGTGTTTTTGTTCTTATATGTCCATCGATTGAAAATAGCCAAATCTTTATTCTTCAGCAGTCGAGGCAAAAACGTTTGCCCTCCCTAATATTCAATGGTATTATTTGAAGGATAAATGTACCTAAACTATAAATATTGGAGATCATTCTTAATTTGTATATGGACACTGGAATACCAAAAATTCGTCTATTGTTTTTAAAATGTCGATAATATTTCCAGCTGATTTTACTGTATCTGTTGAACTTATTATTTTAATATGGACGCTACTTAAGAATATCGGGACACTATGGTTTTGTAAAGGTATGGTCTTCACATTCCTGCTCCTTCCTCTACGCCAAAATTCACCCTTTACCCGATCCTTGAAGCATAGGAGGCCGCGATTTTACTTATTTCTATCTTGTTTCACAATATCCCCGTGATATTTGATCGATTATGTCACAAGCCGCACATTCCATGTTACTGGTTCTTGGCCCTCCACATTTAGAAGCTACTATAAACTAGCTCGATTTTCTCTGTTCCAACCATTTTGCTTGGTCGCCACTACACATTGAATCCACTCCATGGATTACTATTGGTTTAAATTCCATCGTGTGTACTACCTGGACTAGTTGCAACGCTGTTCCATTTAATTTAACGTAAATTCTTTCTGGAACTCTAGATCTTTCTCCTCCAACTCATGAGACTCTATTTACAATTCTCAATTATCATTGAGAGATTTTGCCCCAACATGTAGAAGCTGCATCTCGCAGCCTAGATTTTCCACTTTTCTGTTATCTTACAGATTTTTCTGCTCCAATTCTTGAATACCTGTTTGTGATTTCTATTCAACCAGTTGAACCGTCGATTACATCCTCTCAACACCCCGAGTAGTACACACCTCTTCAAATCTTTTGTTCGTATTTTGATAGATATTTTAAAGCCTTCGTCCACTGGTCAATTATTTCCTAAGTCAACAGATTTGGCCGTTTTACTAACTGTATAATAGCATCCAGATCACAAAAAGTAACATAATTAGTCGAGAAATGCCAACTGGCTTAATATTTTGAATTAAAAAGGACAACATTTAATAGCTCCAACTTCTCCTATCAATCGGCAATCTTTAATTTGCTTAGAATCATCATTTTAGTTGTCTAGAACCTACTTTTTATTCCCCTATAGATCGCTAATTCCACCAAATGCATTTCTTATGGTTTTTCTCGCTGTCGTTTCTTAATCCGATAAAACACGTCGTTTAGTTTTGTAATGACGGTGTATCATGAAGGTCCCTTCCATGAAGGTTGTAGATTCGGTGATGAAGCCCTATTCCAGTGCAGGTTATGTGGCCTCTCCGAATCGCCTTCTACGAAATTACTGTTATTCAAAAGCACGCCATACCCCAGGCTTCATTCGATCACCTGGCGTGTAACTGTTACCGAGTTCGATGGAACCTGCTCCGGCATCATTTATACGAAGTAGCAACTTGAATCTATTGCAATTCAATACTTGTCCTCCAAAATCCATCACTAGGGATTGCAATACCGGTAAAATGGTAATAAAATAAATAATATTTTGCGTATTTCATAGAAAAATAAGACAATTTTTTTTCAGCCATGGATACAAATTCTCTATGGAATCAGCAGGTCAATGCAAGAAGTGTTCAAAAACAATTAAAATTTAGGGCGGCAGTACGAGTTGTATGCATGCACGCCTTCGAACCCAGCACACAATTAACCTTATAAAAATATATGAAGCAGATGAACCAAATAAAATTACAACTACAACATTGAACATAAACACATCTTCAAATTTGAATAATTCATCGACAATTTCAAAATACTTCAAAAAATCCGTAGATGATTCGTTTGGTGCAGTTGTTGCACGATTAACAGCCAAAGATGGTTTTAACCTTTTGTTAAGCTTTGTACATCTTATGATTTAAGAATACTGTTAAGTGATAAGGGTTACATTAATATTCCAAAGTCTCCAAATACGATTCGAAAAATTGTGAATGCAGAGAAACTACGCCAAAAAATCATAACCGAACTAAAAACTCGAACTAATCAAGGTGGATGATTTAGCATCACATTAGATGAGTGGACTTCTGTAAAAAATCGTCGTATATGAATGTAAATGTACATGCATTTGACAAATTTTGAAATCTCGGTTTTGCTAGAGTTCACGAATCAATGGCAGCTGATAAGTGTATTACCCTTTTAGAGGAAAAAATTAAAACATTCGGTCTTTCATTGGTCAACGTCGTTTCAATTACGACAAATGGAGCATCGGTAATGAAGAAAGTGCGAACGTTAATTAATTGGCAATTATCAAGGTTCTTTATGATAAAGATTATAATTATTATTCATAAGACACCAGTGAATAGGAAAAATCAACTAGTCCCGAACCAGAATATTTTTCAAACGACGAGGAAGATGATGGTGTTGGTGGTTTAGAGTTTTTATCTGAAACAAACATTGATCCGTCGGTTATTGTCCGCTGATAGAAAAGATTCGAAAAATCGTTAAAATATTTCACCTATCACCGACGAATAATGATAAAATACTCCAGAAACATATACAAGGAGAATTATGTAAGGAGCTTTCATTAATTATAGACATTCGAACCCGTTGGAGTAGCCTACTAGCAATGTTGGCGCGTTTTTATGAAGTTAGAAATGCTATACGAAAAAATATAATAGATATAGAGTCTACTATCATATTCGACGAAAACGATATTGGCTTGTTGTCAAACGTAATATCAGCCTTGCCGCCGTTAAAAGTTGCTGTCGCGAAGACGTGAATCTTTATACAGCTGATATAACATTAGAATTTATGTTAAATGAACTAACACAGCAAAACACCTTATTAACCCTTCTGTTCATGACATATTTTTCACCGTTCCGGTCACGGAAAGGTCTGACTAGACCTTTATATGTTTTGTATGAAAATTTACCGAAAAGTTAATGAAATATTATTTTTTATAGTTTTAAAGCATATACATTAATTTATTTATTAATTTTTTTTTCAAATACATTTTTTTTTTTGTTTGTTTAATTCTCACATTTTTGACATTTCAAATATTAGGCAGATATATATAATAGGCAGACTGGGTCGGTGCATAAAAACGAAAAGCGCGTTTTTCGTTGCAACTTATCATTAATTCGGCAAATTTGGCATGATTTCTTCTTTCCGCTAGTACTTGGCTCTGGTACTTTTTTCTGGATAGGTTTTCCGAAAAAAGATTCGATTCTATTTTTGACGGAAAATTCCCCAATCACCCTCGGATTATTCATTCTTTCCTCTATTTGAGGGGTGACCAACTGCTTAACCAGAGAATGTAGAAACTGTCGACGTGCGGCAGTATTTTTGGTTTTTGTTTTGTCATTTACATTTTTGTAAATGATAAATGATGCTTACGCTGCTACATCTAAGATATTATAAAATAAAGCTAATGGCCATCGTTTCGTTTGACGCTTGCAGCTATATTCTCCTAGCATTTGGTTCATTCTGTCAACCCCTCCTTTGTTCAAATTATAAAACATAAAAGCTTGTGGTTTTCTAGCTATACCAACGATTTCATTATCGTAGTGAACCGATGAAAGTAAAAGTACGGCTTTATTTTTCTTCGGAACATATGATACTACCGAGCAAATAGCGCAGTGGTTAAAGCTGTGATGTTTGGATCGGGAGGTACCGGGTTCGAATCCCAACAGAGGCGGGATGCAAAAAGGGATTTTTCATCTCCCGATTACGATCGGTGATTAAATTGAAAACATCTTATGACCCTCTGTTGGAATGTAGAACTCATGGGCCGACCCATCGTTCATGTTAGTACAGGCTAGCATGGAGCTATGCAGTGTGCAGATGGCCAATTAAAAGACGGACCTGTAGCCGTGTACAAATAGGGATACTGTTCAGAAGCTTTCAAAGGACATTAAATCCACTAGCCGAACAGTCTCTAAATAATGTATGTATGTGTTGGTATTTATTTAAAAAAATAAAAAAAAAAAAAAAGCAACGTTGCTCGTAAAACCAAAACTGTTGAATGCACTAGACGACTGCGGTCTGCTAACATCTCTTTTGGAATGTATTTTTTATTCTTCCGTAGAGTTCCAACAAAAACCAATCCTGTCGATTGAAGTTTTTCAACGCCGTCTAGTGTGGTAAACAAATTTTCAGCAACAATCGTCCGGCCACTGGAATTGTATTTTTTGCTGAGTTCGAGGAGCACTCTTTCTCCTTGGTTGATTTCTCGCTGTTGTCCCTTGTTCTTTACCTGTGTATAAAATGCCTTTGCAAGGATAACCGCTACATGACTCACAGGCCCACCATAATTTTATCCCGTATCTTGCTGGCTTGGACGGAATGTATAGGGTGAATTTAGTACTTCCTCTGTATGGGAAGAGCTGCTCATTAACAGTTATTGATTCCGCCGGTGTATATACTGATTCTAGATTATGGTTTAACATTACCCAGATGTCACGTATGGCTGATGCTTTGTCGATTTGTTGTCGCTCAACTCGGGTTCTTTGATCGTCAAATCTAATGTAACAACTTATAGAGTAAAATCGGTTGATTGACATAGTTGCTCTAAACACGGGATTATTTTCCACAACTCTCTTGTATGTTGTATGTTAGAATGATTTACACAGGCAGCTAGCAATATACCGAAATAAGCTAATATTTCTTGGTCGGTAACAGGAACCCATTTGTCTTTTTTTAGGGTGCTTTTCGGTGTTGTATCTTAATGTTTCACTTACAGGATTTAGGGAAAAACATTCTACGATAGAACAAGTATATCGAATTACTGATGTAATCGAGAAATCACTAGAAAGCAAACAAATATGCTCAACTATATTCCTTGATGTAGCGCAAGCATTTGACAAAGTATGGCACCAGGGGCTAGAATTCAAACTTCATCGAGATTTTCCGGAGCAATTTTTTCAAATCTTAAAATCATACATATCAGAGAGGCACTTCCGAGTAAAGTATGAGAATGATTACTCCCAACTAAAAAGAATAACAGCCGGAGTACCACAAGGGAGTGTTCTTGGGCCAATCCTATATCTCCTATATACTAGAGATATACCAATTACAGAAGAAACAATGGCGACTTTTGCCGATGCCACGGCAATACTTGCAACAGCAAAGAACTTCAATGACTCCACTAGTAAATTACAGAGCGCTACTAACCTGATATGTAATTGGACAAAGAAATGGCGAATTAAATTAAATGAAGCAAAATCAATCCAAGTGAAATTTAAATCAAAAAGTTAACCATATACCAATAATGATAAACTCAATAGTAGTACCCCATGCAAACACTGCCAAATATCTTGGTATGACTTTAGATGCTAAGCTTAGATGGAAGGAACACATAAAAAAGGAGAGAGAAGAACTAAACATAAAATTTAGAAAAATGCATTGGCTCCTAGGGAGACAATCTGAACTAGCGATCCATAACAAACTGCTGTTATAGAAACAAATCCTGAAGCCTGTATGGACATATGGTAGCCAACTATGGGGATGTGCCAAGAAGACAAATATCAAAATCATACAAACAGTTCAAAATAAAATCCTACGATGTATTGTTAATGCACCGTGGTAGATTCGAAACGACAACCTCCATCGAGATCTCAAGATTGAGCTTGTCGCTCAATAGACTTACTGTGGCGAAAAATCTGAGGGAGGAGTTACACTAAAATGGGGATAATCACTTGATTACGCCGAATATACAAAATACTTTATTATGCAATGTAAATTACTAAATGGGTACAAGACTCAGTCGTAATACTAATAAACAAAAAACAAAAAAAAAAACTTACAGCTTTCCTATTGGTTTGCCTTTTTATGATGTCAATAGTCTGTTCCGTCATTATTGGCTTGAAAATGTCAATTGGATTTTAACTCATTCCCCGTTTAGCATATCCACCGGCTTCTCGAAAAATATTGTGAGCTCTGATACGCCCCGGTGGTGGTGGCTGTTTTTTCCATTTTGTTCCATCACGAGCTAAAAAATGATCATCAGAGAGCAGTTTTTCCTGTTGTTGTTGCGCGATTTCATTCTCTGCATGCAATGGTTCCCAGATGTCATCATCGTCACTGTCTTCAATATCGCTCAAACCTCCTATTACCAATTCCGATGCTGCATCGGCAACATCATCTTCTGGAACAATGTCTTCTAGTTCATCATCACTAAAATCCCCTCGGTCGCTTTCATCTTCATCAAATTCTTGAGCTATCCTAATTAGTTCTTGCTTTCGTTGTGCTTCTGACATACTAAGAAAAATTGGTAAGTATAAAACTTTGAAACATAAATTATTCTTACCGTCTCCATCTATAAGCATCAGTCATTTCAAAATATATTTGTATTCACCAAAAATAACAATTCATAAAATAAATTTCTTTACTCAAACACGTTCGATACAATTTGGTACTTCACCGAACTTTACGCAATTTATTCAAAAAACAAATTGCAATACTTTTTCAGCTCAATAAAGGAAATACAAAAACATATACATCTACAAAATATAATAAAATACTGTAGAATATGAAATAAAGTCATTTGTTTTTTCGATAAATTTAAAATTCATATACTAGAAATGTTAAGGTCTAGGCAGACCTAATCGTGTACAGGGCGTGTTTAAATCGTTTTTTTGTATTTTTTACATTCATGAGAATACATTTTTTTGAAATTTTTGTTCCAAATCGCAGGAGAAGTGTTGACTGACGAATTCATAAAATTTCATAAAGGAGTACGTGGTATTTATATAAAAAAAAAACTCTTTAAAATTCGAAAAGATCTGGCTAGACCTTAAAATGAACATGAGGGTTCAGTAACGAACTGAAGGACGAATTAATATTACGAATGGAAGGAAAGGCGAAATATTATGTCGAATGTTCTACACTATCTTCATGACCCGAACAACTTGAATAGTAACAACAGTAAAGTTTATGATTATGGAATATTTAATAAATCCAGTAAACCTGCCATAACTAAACCAAATATTGAGTTAATTGAACGTCTTTCTAACAACCAAAATGAAAATATTGTCAGTGATAATGATGATCATGCGAACGCTGTAGGTGTAGAAGAAGTTTTAGAAGTCGAAGAAACCTTCAAGAAAAACAGAAAAGATATTAAAATCATTATAAAGAATAGAAATAGTGCCTTCTCTGCTGCCGGGATCATCACCACAAAAATAAGATCGCAACTAAGTGATAGGAGCATAGATGATTTATGCTTATTGCGGGCATATTTTTAATTATTAATTTTAATTTTATTTTATGACTGTTGTTTTTTAAGTAGTAAGTGTAAACTAAAAGTAATAAAATAAGTTTTGGATTTAACAAGTTTTAAAGTAAGAGTTTAGAAAGCAAGATTACCGGTAAATTGTCGGTAAACCGGTAATGGATTTTTTCATTACTTTAATTACCCGCGGTAATGAAAAAAATTCGGTAGTTTTGCAATTCATCAATCTATCCATCACGACACCATTCGTGCTCATGAAGTGCATACCACAGATAACATCGTTGCCGCCTACTTGTCTGTTCCCTCACTACCCGATTTTTGATGCATAGGCCACGATTTTACTTGTCTTCATTTTACTTGCCGCACATTTAATGTTACTGTTTCTTGGCCCTCTTTTCCAACCATTTGTTTGGTAGCCGTTTCAAATTGAATTTTCAACATCGCGAAAGATGCGTGCCATGGATGATGGACTACTATTGGCTTAAATTCCAACGCGTGTTCTGCCTGGTTACATGTAACTGTTCCATTTATTTTAATTCGTCTAGAATCATCTTTTTATTCACAATCCCACCACTTATATAATTGTTAAACAGTGTTGAACTGGCTTCAAAATCTATTCAAAATGTGTGTAACATTTACTTAACAAACTTAAGAAACAATGCTACTATCGTGTATAGATTAAATTAAATGCAGGTAACGTTCAAAATTTCAAACTGTTGGTTAGCCAGACTCTATACTATTGTCAACAGGCACGAAGCCCCATACTATTTTAAAATAATTCTTTATTGCATATAACAAGACTTATTAGTTATAATATTGGTGAAAGAGTTTAATTATATATTTTCAGAATTATTAAATAAACCCCATAATTTAATAAACATAAAACTATAAATCCTTCCTTTCTAATAACATTTTCATTATAAAAGTGGAGTCCACATATAATATTGTTGTGGCGTAGATTACTTTTATAATAAAGACATTAAAATAATTATACGTTTTGGATTACGATCACATCTTGATATAGGCGAAATAATAAAAACAAATTAGAATAATTTATTTACGAGCAAAACGATTTTCCTACCCTGAATTAACCCTCCTAAATTTGCAAAACCAAAACTATCGTTAGCCATTAAAATATGTTGCATGGACTCACACGCGTTCTTTTTATATATGTATAAAATATTGGCAATGTCGCCACCCCCGATATGCAATAAAAAGATTGTAGTTTTGATATAAACTTTTTAACTTTAAAATTTAAATATTTATTTAAAAAATTTAGTTTAATGTGCACATTTAATGTTGGCTTGACCACGCAACTAAGTGCAGTTTACGGTTTATTTAGTTTTGTTTTGGTCACTTCGGCATGAGCAACCCAATTTCAGTTTGGAATATTTTAATTATTTGATCCAAAATTTATCGGCCCCTGTGGTCGGGGGGGCATACATGTCTCGTGAACCCAAATTGCACGAACATGTTTTCCGAGAATACCACCAGAGTATGCTTTGCTTGTCGAAGGAGGCAACTAAACGGTTGTAAGCTGTTTATTATAAGCTGTTTATAAAGACAAAAAGAAAAATGGATACCGCCAAAAAAACACCGGACACGAGATTTAGGATCGGCACGTGGACCGTGCAGTTACTTAAGAAACCAGGAGCGTTAGAGGGGCTAATCACATGCATGAAGGAGTATCGGCTGGGACACTTTGCTCTTCAGGAAACTCGCTGGCCTAATAGTGGAGACCATGTGTCCCAGGACTATACGTTGTTATACAGTGGAGGTGACCTCTAGGACCACAGGTAAAGAACATTGTTTTGGATTTCCAATCAGTCAAAAATCGATTGTGTAAGCTTCGCTTGTGCATGAAGCTAGCTAACATGGCGATAATTTGTGTACATGCGCCCACAGAAGTCAGCCAGCCCCAAGAAAAAGACTCATTTTACAATAACTTGGATAATCTGATGGGATCTATACCCAAACACGATGTTAGAATGGTTCTGGAAAACATAGGTTCGTACTGCCGACACGAAACTGCGCCCGATAATGGTGAGAGAATGATGTACTTTGCAATTGCTCACGATCTTAGAGTACCAAACACATTTTTCCCTTGATACATTTGGAAACATGGATCCATCCTGCAAAATTTCCCGCAGTCAATTTGACCACGTGGTAATTTCAAAAGGGCGAGCTCGGGTTGTGCAGGATGTGAGAACTTAGCGGTCAGCAACCAAATACGTAGGCAGTGATAATTATTTGTTAAAGCTGCAAAGCTACGGTGGAAGTTTTCGTACAGGTCCGGGAACACAGCGAAATGCATGGAACGTTTCGACTTTGAAGGTCTGATAAATGATGATCAAAAGAAACGGTATCAGGATCTTGTTAGCGGCAACATTGAGGAAGTTAATTACCAGTCTGACTGTGCGAACTTTGTCTGGGAGGCGCAGCATGACGAGTGTTGTCTTGCAATTGAGCAACAAAATATAGCCCACAGTGAAGTGCAACAACGTATCAGAATCGCCAAGAAAAATTAGGCTACTCTTACTAGGAGGGCTGCTAAGCGGATTTGTAGACGGAAAAAGCGAGAATGGTAGCAGGCCCAGGTTCTGAAGGTACAACAACTCAGCAATGAGCGCAGTTCACGTAATTTCTTTAAAAGAATTACTGGATTGCACCATACTTTCAAGCCTACGTCAACTGCCATTCGGGACCAGGAACCTCTGTGTCAACATCGACGCAGTACTCGGCGCATGGAATGGACACTTTATCGACCTGCTTGATGTTCATCATGCGTTACAGACCGTAGTTGATTCACCTCAAATACAGACTGCGGAGATTTGCATTGAGAACCCATCCCATGAAGAATTCACCAACGTCGGAGCTCTTGATATTCGGAAAGGATACTTTATGTAACTGACTTTTCGACCTTATTCGATTAGTATGGCGACACAATGCTGTGTTAAAGTTGAGAACTGGCTATCGACAATTTTTGCAGTTAACTCGGGTGTTCGGCAGGGAGATGCTCTGTCCCCAATACTCATTAATTTCATGTTGGAGTATATCTTTCGTAAAACTGGAACACGCTGAGGTGTTCTTATACATCCTATATCGCCAGTCCAATCAGGTGCTTGCATATGCAGATGACATATGCGCGATTGGGCTGAATACCAATGGAGTAAAAGAAATACTTGATTCACTTGTAGAGTTTTCAGATTCAGTTGGACTCCAAATCAATGAGTCTAAAACGAAATACCTGATTTAAGGTTATAGGGACAATGGCACACCTGATATTAGTAGTGGCCACTACACGTTCGAAGGAGTGAGGAGGTTCAAATAGTTGGGCTCTCTTATTACGATAACAGTGTGGGTGAGGATATTAAAGTGCGGCTGGCAGCCGTGTTTTGTATCCTCTAAGGCCACTGCTAAAATCTAAACACTTATCATGTGCCATAAAGCTGAAGCTTTACAAAGCGTTGATCAGGCCCGTTTTTTATGTTTAGATTTGAAAGTTGGGTGCTGCCGCATGTGTACGAGAGATGGCTCCTTACATTTGAGAAAACAGACATGTGTGTTATTTACGGCCCAAAACGCGAAATAGATGGCACATTCCGAGCTCTGTAAACTATCGAAATCAGAGATCTGATGAAGATCCCCGATATTGTACATGAAATAAGATCTCAGCGAGTACGCTGGCTCGGTCACGTTCTACGTGCTGATCCGGAATGAATTGTGCAGCAATCTCTGAAAGAAGAGCCATCATACACACAGAGGTCGTTGCAGGCGACGTTGGCTCCACGGTGTCGAGAATGACTTGGCTTCTTCAGGTTGTCTCGGACAGTAAGAAGACCAAGCCCAGGATCGAAACCGATAGGGGCCAGATTGTTGACGCAGTAGGGGGCCAACAATGGCCTTTACCACTGTATTATTATTATTATTTTTCTGCAAAATTTATCAAAATATAATTTAAAATCGGGGGGGAATGTTAATAAAAATATTTTTTTTACCTGATTACATGCGTGCGGGTGAGTTTCTATTATGAACTATCGCTAAAAATTTTTGAAGACTAAAATGAAGTTTAACTATATACGAGTACAACAAAAAATGTATACGTATACATATATTGAACACTTCTAGGCGTATTAAAAATTTACATATTACAAGGTGGATGATTGCATGTGAATAAATTTAATTTTTATCGCTTTTTTGTGTTGTATGTTGCTATTTTTTTTTTTTTCGTTTCGTCTGTTGTGTGATGCCTGTTTAAAATATAAAACCTAAATACAAAAATGAAAAATTGTATACATATATGTATATACCTTGAAGAAAACATGCATGTTCGTATCGTGAAAACGAACTAATTACTTTCGATCGATTAAAGTGGTTGTGAAAATTCATAACCATACATGGTTTGGTTACTCATGTACATACATACATACAC
This sequence comes from Tipula unca, assembly GCA_951394425.1. Taxonomy (NCBI): domain Eukaryota; kingdom Metazoa; phylum Arthropoda; class Insecta; order Diptera; family Tipulidae; genus Tipula; species Tipula unca. Next base: position 120,485,171 of record OX596380.1, read on the forward strand.
ATACATATATATACGAGTAAGTCATGCTTATAAATTGATATCATTTTTGAAAAAGCTCATAACAAATTTACGTATGTGTGTATATACGCGAATATGTAATTCGAAAAAAAAAATGTTTTCTTTAATTATATTTTGATTATACAATCTAATACGAATTAAAATACAACGGCGCATACAAAAAAAAAATTAGTCTTAATTACAATTTAAATCAAATGTAATAATTATATATGAAATTATTACCAACCAGCAGTATACTCATTTCGTTAAGGCATAGACGATAAAAACAATATTTATAAGACGAAAGAAAGCAGCACAAATTTTGTTAACAATAAATCAGAATATAATCATTTTCTGCACCTGGTGATCTTACCCATTTTCATCTTACAATTAAATTTTTTCCTACGTTTTTATGCTTGTAAAATAAAAATTTATAAAAAAACGAACCATGAAGTGGAATTTTCACGTTACTCATACCAAATTGGTTATTTTATAACCCTGTCATGATGTTTGAAATTAAAAAGTTAAAATATTCCTATGAAGTGAGTACTGATAGACAAAATTTTGACGAGATATGGTATTTGCTTAAAAGTGTTTCACATGTAATACCATGTAAGTCGCTTTTCGGTTGTAGCATTCATATTTGTTGTGATGTCAAAGTGTCAAACTGTGTTTATGAAATAGTGCGAAATGTGTGTAACATACAATATAAATTATTAATTATACTCGTATGCCTCCAAACAGTTTCGATAAACTGCTTCATTTAGTCGGCTGCAGAATCTGATAAGAACTTCGATCGATGCATCAACAAAACTGGCATTAACATTAAGGTATAACATATAATTATGTGATCTTTTAAATCAAATAATAAAACTTGTTTTTGTTTCTAGATATCTTGCTAGCGGAGATAGTCAAGCTTCTATCAGCTACGCCTTTCGATTAGGTAAAGCAACAACATGTGTGGTAATACGATACACATTAAACGCAATATGGCTCGTCTTAAAGGAGAAGACTTTACCCGCACCAACCAAAGCAACGTGGTTGGAATTAGCGGAAAGTTTTAATAAACGTTGGAACTTTCCTAACTGTGTTGAAGCCGTTGATGGGAAGCATATCCGATTTGTTGTAAGTATTACATACAACAATGAATTCAATATTGGTAATTATATATATATTTATAGGCCCCGCCACATTCAGGATCAAAGTTTTTTAACTATAAAAACTTTTTCTCGACGATCCTAATGGCGATATGATATGCGACTATCGGTATCGATTCATAGCAATCAATGTAGGAGCACAGGGGCGGCAAAGTGACCGTAAAGTTGTTTAACTTTCAGCAATTGGGTTTTATAACTCTGCGATGAATTTGCCCGAGCCCAAGGAAATAACTGAGGGGGGGGGGGGGGGGGAAGGGGGTAGGTTTAGCAGTGTGCACAACTTTTGTCTGGCGGAGAAGGAAACATCAGAGAAGGCACACCAGAGAAAATATTTAGTTCCGACATCAGTTGATCGGGATAACTCAACAGGCGAGCTCATTCATGGACGCACTTGATGAACGGAAGTGGGGATCTTATCGCAAATTTGAAGACAAGGTAAGATTGATTTTCGATTAAAATGTAATATTTTTTTCCTAAATGTAATTATAAGTCCTTTTAAATGGTATATCATTTAATTTCTTATATTTTCAATCCAGGAGCATATAATGCAACTACTGCAGCGGTTCAAATTCGAAATATGCTAGGGGAATATTCCATGACGGATGGTTTAATCCCGTGGCAATAATCGATGGTGGAATAAGCAGAACTACATCATGGACTCTAATCGAGACACGCCCATAAAAGATAAGTATTTTGGTGATAGAGTGAAATTCTTTAAAATAATATTTAAAATTTCTTTCATAGTCACGTGCAAGCATCTCTCTCGGCTTATAACGGATCATCTGTATTTTATAATTTTAAGTTTAATTTGATTTTAAGTATATTTTTTGATATTTTAATTTTCTCATGATCAGGGTTTTCTACAGTTACTCCTGACCATAATCCATTGACACGAAAGAAAGTATTGCAGACCGCGTATTTATTTATTAAAAATTAGCAAACTAAAAAGTTATACAAACTTCGATGGTCAATGGACTATAGGAATCTATGAGAGTAATCCAAAGTCAGCTGTAGATGCCGAGAAAGCAATAAACATTGTAAGTTTCTTTCTCGTTTTTTTATTTATTTAATAAATGATCAGTCCAATGTGTTACTTTATGGGATTTGGTTAAAATAATATATTGGTTCAGGGGGTCCATTCTTGTTCCGTGAAAAAGTTGGGTGAAAAATAATCTTTTCATTTACATCTAGTCATCCAGTATCAGTTATTCAAATCATAAAACAAAATTGTTCAGTTCTTTTTGTACTGTACGATCGATTCCCGTTCCGTGAAAAGTAAAATGGAAATAGTTTTCACTGATAAATAAACATATCCAAAGTGTTTTTTCAATATATTTTCATATGAAAAAATCTTTTCATTCTTTATTATTGAATTTTATTGAATTTAATTATTCTATATTCTAAGGATTCAAATGCAAAAAAATTATGTTGCGAGTTGTGGAACGTCTAGCTGAAATTGTTGTGAAAATTACCATATAAGATATTAGATATTAGATTAGTGATTCTATCCAATACAATGTATGACAGTAACTTGTATGCTGTGCAAAGGAGAGCTATACCGCGATAATTCTCACACTTCAAGCGGTCTCCCTTCCTGAAGATGGGGCATATCGCGGCCACTTTCCATTCGTCAGGCATAACTTCGGTTCGCCATACTAATCGAATAAGGTCGAAAAGACAGTTCCACAAAGTATCCCCTCCGAATATCAAGAGCTCCGAATTAATGCAGTCCACTCCAGGTGAACGGTTTCGTTTCAATCTCTGCATGGCTTTAGTGAATTCCTCATGGGATGGCTCCTCAGTGCAAATCTCCGCAGTCTGTATTAGAGGTGGCTCCCTTACCGCGTGGCGCGGATAAATAAAAGGTTTTTATAAAAATAAATTTGTTGTAATCTGTTTTTATAAAAATATTTGGTTTGAGATTTAATAAGTTCGAAGTGAAAAATATATTTAAAAACCACTTTTAAAAAAACCAAGCTTATATTTGCTTTGAAAATGCTTTGAAAAGTAGAAAATAAAATTTTATTTCTTTGCTCCTATCAACGTATATTTATAACAAGTAGAAATTTAAAATTAATTTTACTCAAAACATAAGCGTGGGGGGCTCCTTTACGGCATTAGTAATTTAAGACTACTAAACATACGAAGTAAAGTCTTAGAAAAGTCTTTTAGTAACGGTAATGGAACAGTCTATGCTGATGTATCCTAAGAACAGATTTTTTGCTGGAGCATTTCAGTATTAACGTAAAAATGATATATTGAGAGATAGTATATACATTCAGAAGGAGCGCCCCACGCTTATATTTTTAGTCAAATTAATTTTAAATTTCTACTTGTTATAAATATACCTTGATAGGAGTAAGGAAGAAGGCTGAAAGAAAGTTAGAAACTTTTATTGTCATTGGAGTTAAGCCTGCATGCAAAATTTCAGCTCAATTGGAATATCGCAAGTTGTTGAAAAAAGAATCCGTGATGCCCCAATTGTCAATAGACTTTAAATTTATTTCAACGAAAAATTCGTCGTTGATGGCTGTTTTAGGCAGAGAAGCGATGCCTAACCTAGTGACTCTTCTCTAATTGAAACACTTTTGCGTACTACTACAAACCCTTTTCTCTACTCTTTCTATGTGTAAAGCAATTTACAGCACATACATGGAGGGTATAAATAGAAAATTTATTTACTCTGGTAAACCAACCAGAGTAAATAAATTTTGTCCAATTTTGTTAAGCATTTTTTGCCAATAAAAATTGACATGGTCGTTTAATCATTAAATGAGCACAATCTATAATAGATAGTATCCAAGGCATAGACACTATAGCAGACTCCAAATATCCATACCACAAGTTTTAATTCTCCACGCCTACTCAATTAAACCATTTTAAGCTGTTGGAAAGTAGCTTTGAATACTCTACACGTTCATCCTAAATGAACGTCAGCCTCGATACTCCAGAATTAAAGAAATAGATATAATTTAAGAGACCTTTTTAGATGATTTTCTAATGTTTTTCCGTCTGAAACATACATATATTGGTTTCTGAAAACTTTAAGTAATATACGTGTTTAGATTATGCCATCAGTAAAATATTTGACCTTCTGTAAACAGCCATTTAGAGAATTCACGAGAAAATCTGTTAACTTTACGATAAACATTTGACACAAATATCAGTAAATAAGAATGTCAAGTGCAAATTCGAAAATATAAAGAAGCACACAATAATAGACAAATTAAATTCATCATTATGCTTGGTTTACATGTAATATTTCTTTCATTTCATTTTTTCACGGAACGAGAATTGACCCCCTATTGTACACCTACGATATACCACAACCAATGGAAGAAGAAAATATACATGTGCTATACATATAAACATATATATGTGGTATCGTCACCGCATACATATAAACTCATATAACGACAGCACAACCACTTTTCAATTGGGCTACAAAAAATTACTTTTAGATTTTGTACAAATCAAGTGTACAGAAGGGTAGCACGATCACTAGCAAAAAATTCACGATTATCATTCACTCACGATTATCATTGCTTTGTTCCCAATGGTAACAACCACATCACAACGCGTCGATTTTCCAATTCTGATAATTTTTATAATTTTAAATTAAAATAATTTGTAAATAAATTAACTTTATTGAATAAAACTGTATAAGTAAGAACAATTTCGTAGTTTAGAATTAATAATTTTACTGAAATGTTAAATTCCACCCTAACTTGTTATGACGTTTTGTTCTATAAAACTCGAACGCGTTGAGTCTCCATCGTGAAAGATGCTTTACGATACAAAAAAAGGGTGAGCAGTTCGATTTTTCAGCAAAAGACTATTTAAAACTGAAATTGAAAGGCTATATTGTACATTATCACCAAAGTTCAATCCGCTTACTTGAAAGTATGTAAAACTGTTTTTCCAACGAGCTATTACACGTGAAAATCGGGCAAGGAATACTTAAGATACATGAATTTAAAGATGTGAACATTTGAGTTTCCGCCAAAAAGTTGAGTTGACCTGACCGAGTTTTTACTCAAATTGTATTTTTTTTTTATCGAGACCATCCATCTCACCGAATTTCAAAATAATTGCCCCCGTAAATGTCTTTTTTTTGTCTGATTTCGCATGGAATGGCTGTATATTGTTGATGGTACATTTTAACATATTACAGTTAAAACCCAACATATCAATACTACTATTGTGTTTTAAGCTATTTGTGATTTTAACAATTTCAATATCTCCAACCAGGTCCATAAAAAAACTATCAATAACATTACTTTGATTAAAATTAAGGTTAGATGTATATATTTCACCTTATTAATTATTGCTGATAATTTATTTCTATCAGCTGAGTGCAATGACACCAATTCATATTCACAAACCAAATTGCAATCTCAAAATGGCATCACAATTAATATTACAGCAACCAATACAAATGTAATTTGGAGTATTATAGAAAGTTAAGAAGTTAAGTTACAATTTGATATGTTAGTAAAAAATGATGATGAGGATGAATTGTTACAATTATTATATGTACGTGTAAGAACTAGTAACAAAATTAAAATTTCGCAAGATGATACATTTTTAAAGGTTTTAGAAAAAACACTAACTTGTTTACTAAAATTCGAAACAAATAAATTATTTAAATTTTTAACAAATTTTTAAGGTTTGTTTAATGCCCGAATCTCTTAAAATTTTTCAACCCCTACGATTTAAAACAAATTTTAAATAGAGAACTGAATTGAACTTACATTTTTCTTAATGATCAAATAGTTTAAAAATTTAAGATTCATACGTTAAATTTTATAATATTAAAAAAAAATTTAAAAATGCTTTAATTAGTTACCAACGTTTTTGATTTGAATAAACCTTTCATCTTCCAATCATTAATAAAGAGTGTCCCAAAATTAACGCAAGATTTGAATTTGCTGCCATTTGTGCAGTAAAGTGTTGGCAACCCAAAAAAAAAAATAATTTGACAGCTGAGAGTAAAAATTTGGCGTTTCTCGATAGAACAACGTATTTTCATTATTAAAGAATATCTTAAAAACAATGAAAGTTTGGCAGCCGCAATTCGAAAATTTCATGCAAAATATGGTCGGAATAGTGTTTTAACTTCGTCAACTGTTAAGAGATTAATTGAAAAATTCAAAGAGGCTGAATCATTTGGAGACGCTTAACACACAGGTCGTCCAAAAACAAGCCGTTCAAATGTCCATATCGAAGGAGTGGTGAGTGTTGGTGAAAATCCAGGAACATCAATTCGGCGTCGTGGACAAGAATTGCAAATTTCAAGAAGCTCTCTGCAGCGTATGCTCAGTAAAGATCTGTGTCTTCATGCTTACAAAATTCAATTAACACAACAACTGAAGCCTAATGACCATGCACAGCGAGGAGAATTCGTTGAATGAATTATTGAGCATCAACAATTTTTCGAGCAAAATCATCCTAATCGTCAAAATTGCCGCATTTGGGTTACGGAGAACCCACATGTGACTGTCGAAAAACACATTAGATTTCTTTTTATGGGGTTATTTGAAGTCAAAGGTCTATGTCAAAAAGCCCACAACCACCCGTGCATTACAGGAGGAAATTAGACGCTGCATCAACGACATTCAGCCACATTTATGCAAAACGGTTATGGAGAATTTCGAGAACATAGTGCGTGAAAGCACTAAAAGCGTGAAAGCAAAGCTGTGGAGGCCATTTGCCCGATGTGATATTCCATAAATGACCCTACCCTATGTATTTATGATTCAATAAAAAAATCACAATCTGAAGACTATTTTCTATTTAATTCAAATCTTGCGTTTATTTTGGGACAGCCATTATATAGATTTAAAAATAAATTGGAAATAGAAATTATCTCGTAAATTTCCTAAACCTTAAAAAATTAATCCAATTATTTTTAAATTTGTAAAACTTGAAAATTAGTTACAAATTAAACTGTTAAAAATTTAAATTTTCGTGAGACACTGAAATTTTTGCTTGTCTAGATGTTTGCAACATTCGGAGTAATATTATTGAAATTCATAAATCAATCAAATTTCTAGAAATAAATTATTTAATTTAGTTTTACTATACAATTATTTCTTAATAATTCGTTGAAATTTAAAATCAGAAATTATTTTAAATATTCCAAAGATTTTTTATTTTTCAAAATTGTTAAAATTTTGTAAATTTCTGAATTTCATAATTATTACAATTTACATTCTTTAATGTTTTAAAAAATATTCTGAAATATTTCTAATCAAATTTCTAAAGTTCGTCAAAATATTTATATCCTTAATATTTTAAAATATTCTTTAAATTTTTTAAATGAATTATTATAATTCTTAAAAATTGTAAAATTTTTAATATTCCCAAGTTCCGTTAATTTTTGAAAAACCTGAAGGAATAGATATTACAAATTTCTAAAGTTAGTAAATTTTTTTAAGTTAAACAATAAGCAAAAAATTTAAATTACGTGAGACAGTTAAATTTTTAAAAATTATGAAATATGTGTCGGCTATAATTATTAAAACACTTAGAATTCGGAAAGTGATTTTTAACACTTAAACTATTCAAAGAAAACTATAAAATTATTTTCAAGCTAAAAAATTCATAGTTTTGTTAAAACTAAAATTATTCTAATTTTTTAAAATGTTAAAAGTCTTAACTCGTAAAGTTTGCTTAATGCCTGAATGTTGGTAAATTTTCAAAATTCTCAAAACTTAAATAACAAAATGTAAAAGAAAAGTAAATTTGTTAATATCTTAGGAATTTATAATTTTTATTATAAAGAAAATAATGTTCTCAAAATTTTTAGATTTAAGAAAATTCATAAGTTATTTAAATTCTTGAAAACCGTTTTATTTCTAAACCATTTGAAATTCTAGAAAATTCTATAAGATTATTAAATTTCTAAATATGAAAAATGTTTGAAATATTTAAATGTTACCTTTTAAATTTTTTAATTGCAAAATATTTCATAAAATTAAAAATTTTTGGAAAATTAATTTTTCTTATTTTGAAATTAAAATTGGGAATTTTGTCATATTTTAATGCAATTTAATTGAAATTTTACAATAAATGAAGCTTGAATACAAAGTTTCCCAAAATAATTTTTTCTGGAAAGTTTTAGAATTTAACCAAGAGGAACAGAACTGGACGTAATTAAGAAATTTATTAAAAAGCGATCAAAAAATAGCTTTGTTCCGATAAAGTGGGCCATATTTCAGAACATCTGCCAAAAACCATTTCATTCCATCCAGCACACCGAGTATCATAATAATCGACCAAGCAATGGGCTAATACAGTTCCTGTTGGCCATATATCGGAACTTCAGTCATCTATCGGTTTAGAATAACATTTCCATCTGACATAGCGAGTTTCATCGTGATCGATGACGGAATGGTCTTTGGTTCCCGGTCTCAGTTGCCTATAATCCAGAACTATATCCATAAACCATTTTATAATTTCACGTCCATCCACTATACCTAGTTTCATCAAGGGCAAAAAATAGTCTAGTTCCGTTCCTATTGTAAATATTCTAGAATTTCTGCCAAAACTAATCAAAAAATCTTTTTAGAATTCCATTTCCATCCAACAAACCGAGTTTCATCGTATTCGGTTAGGGAATGGTCTAGCTTCGTTCCTGTTGGCCATATTCCAGAACTTCTGACACAAATGATCTTATTATCCCATTTCCATCAAATAATTCCATTTCATTATAATCGATGTATGGCCGTTTCTTTTGTTGTTGTGATTAAAAACAGCAACAACAAGTGTCTCTCCATTTCATGATACATAATATGTGTAAACTATATGGGTAATGGATAGTGTCGTGAAGCTTTTATATTCGTAATAATGCTAAGAAACATTGTCACTCACGGATGAAAAAAATACGAATTATGAGCAGAGATGGGCATTTATGCGTCATCTATTATTTTCTACGACAACGTCTTCCAGCTATTTTGTGAAGTAAGCCTAAACAATGATGACCAGATATTATTAAGATCAAGCACTAAAATACATTTAGTTTAATCATTCAGCTTTTTGAAGATCATTGTTGTTGTTTCGAATAATTTTTCTTTGCAGTTTCTCAAAATGGTCTGTTCCATTTTGAATGCATTTTAGTGCTCTTTCTTTCACCTACCTCAGCAGTAATTAAAGATAATATGAATGAAGGTATTCTATCTCAAATTACTTGTCTATATCGTAATGTAACGCAGTAGATTTTGAAAACAGACATTCTCCTCAAGGACGAACTTTTGCTCAAAATTAATCACTTCTTGAAAAATTAATCATTTATACCTTTTCAGGGATGTGCACACTTATTTATAAATATTGTATTTATAAATAATAAATGATTTCATTTTCTGAAAAGTGATATGTTACTTCTGTAGCGTCAGCAAAATTAAAATAATTAAATCTTGAATCCAATTTAACTGAAATCTTCATGGAATGGACCGGTCATCGTCTTCAATCAGATAAGCGAAGTAGTTTACCAGATTAGCAAAGGACAGTGAGGAAAACTGAAGATGGTGACTGAGAGCGATTAGTTCTTTACAGGGGAATTTTTAGGGTAATGATACGATCGTGGCAACATCTTTATTTGAGTAGAGACACTACCCAAATGTCAACTGTAGTAAATTAAATGTGTCTAGACTATTCAGGAATAGTTGTTTTATTCACAATTCAGTCATGGCAGACTATTAAGGAATAGTTGTTTTATTCACAATCCAGTCATCGAACCTTGTTTGACAAGGCTAAACGTAACATTAATTTAACCTCTTCTTGGAGGTTGCTTTCCGTTTTAATTATAATTTTTGAAAATCAAATTCTGCTGAAAACCGAACTCTAGACACTTTTCATCAAACTTAATTTAAATTCTTAAACTTTCAAAAGCCGTGCTATTTAGACTTGAAATCGATGCACGTGATAAAATTTAAATAAAATAGTGCTGTGTTAGTTTCATATTTATGCAAAATATGACGATACTTTCGTCAACTAAAGAAAATAGAACATTAATTACAATCATTCATGTGAATTTTAACCTAAATCTTTTCAAAAAAAAAAATTTAGGATTTTTTTAAAACAAAATTCGCAATTCTCTATAGACGGGTGATGATGTTCTAAATCCCGATTATGTAGCATTTTTATAACTCATATATGTCGTATAAATAAATTCCAAGTTTTCTTGGGAAACCCCTTGAAAGCTAACACCATAATGACGTCTATATCAAGATGTTATTGGGTCTTAGCTATCCGAAAAATATTTCAATTTGGAAAAAAGTAGTGGATTTTGACGTTTCGGACAAACATGTTAGCTATGATCTCATATAGAAATATATCGATCGAATAGATGTTTTTCTCGGTTAACTTAAACCGAAAGACATCTTAGCTTCCTACGATTTTCCCTAGAAAATTCAGAAAATCATGTCGTACCAAATTTTGTTGTGCAATCAATGATAAAATTGATTATATCGAGACAGTTTGCTTTGCACATCAACGCATATAAGCAGAAATTGATTTTGTTGCTTTTTATCACAATCAACGTCAAACTTAAGCCAATATAGGAGTGAACAGAAGTGTAAGTCTCATAAGACCAACGACCTCTGATGTCTGAAGAAGCTAATACAGTGCTACATTTCGCCAAATGCACAGCTGCCTGTGAGGGAGGATCGAAAGAAAGATCGCCTTCAATATACTTGTAGAAGCCACCATTCAGACAAATGGTAGCTGTGCTTACAGAACAATCGAACGGAGAATATTTTATTGCCCAAATTAAACGGCGTAATATTTACGAAACTAGCGATACAAGCCAAAATTTGAAATACAAATGTCTCAAATCTCAAGGTGTACCATTCTTAGTATCGCTAAGGTTTTTAAATATTTTCTCCATCGTCATTTTCTTTAATTATCTTAAAATGCATATAGATATGATCTTAAAAATTACAAAATCCATCAAAATCCAATTTAAAATTGTGTAAATCATTGTCATTTTCAATTTTTTTTTAAATACTCTGAATGCGTCTACATGTTTAATCCATAATTGATATTCCATCAAATAATGCCAACTCTCCAAATCGCCCACAAAGGAGGACGGGTGGCAAGCCTAGTTGTACCCGTTTTATTTTCAAGTAATCTACGTAATATTTCACGTGTCAACAACCGCGTAGATTGCATGGGGTTATTTACCTCGCTCATCCCTGATTATGGGGCTAGTAGCTTCTTTCGGTACAAAATTTATATAGATTCTTATAATCAAAAGCAGAGTTCTTGAACATCGAATTATAAACATTAATCAAACATTTAATAATTTCTCAATTCACATACGAGTATGTATTATATGCCACCTAAACATGTGAACCCCCACATCAATATCATAATCCTACAATTCGTTTGACAGCTTAATCAACGTACAAACAAACCAGAAAGAAATATATACATATATCGTGATTAAAATAATCAGCCAAAACATATTTGTATACGTATATAAATAATACCCTCGAAAAGGGTTAAAAAAACATAAAATTATTTTTTATTAATTAATTCCTGCTTATTATAAGTTCACCAAAATAAAAAAAAGTAAGAAAAGCTCGCAAGCACAACGAAAAAGAAAAATGTTCAAGTTTTTAAGAACGGAATTTGTAATATTTAATTTTTATTTTACTTTTTGTACAATTAAAATAAATTATTATAGGTGAATAATACAAATGAAATAATAAAATAAAAAGTATTTTTTAATAAGAAAAAAATAAGTATAAATAGAAAGTAGAAAAGTAAATAGAGAAATAAGAATTTTAATTCATGTTTTTGTTTTTATTGTAATTCCCTCTTAAGCGAACAAACAAACTAGGGTTAAAATAGTAGAAAGGGTTGAAAATGGGGTAACAAAGAAAATTTATTTGTATTTTACTTTTTCTTTTTTGTTTTTGTTTTTTGAATTGGTGGTATGGATGTATATAATGGAAATAATAAAACCGAAAGTATATTTTTTTACGTTCGTTCATTTGTAAGGGAGTTCCTCCTATAGTAGTGTAGCCATCATCAGTAACACCAGCGAAAATTTATTGTTATTTAGTGACATCTGAAGAACTAAATTTTAATTACCTATTTTTTAAATATATTTTATTTAACGTTGAATCAACAAGGTAATTAATTGATCGTTTAAACATTACACTTTTGTTGTGCTTGGAGGTGGTCTTGCTGAGTTTATGTTGGTGTAAATATTAAATCTATGCGAGTGGTATACCAAATGTCCGATTTATTCATTTCAACGATAACTGTTTTGATTATGCGATGTTAAATCACAACATGCCTTTTGTATTGTTTTTTATGAGGCGATGAATTTGAACATAATTAAAGCAGTGACATAAAATTTGATATTCTCACAATTAAATTAAGGTATTTAGGAAACTATTACAAAGGATTTGTCTTCAATTTAGTACGAATTTGCATTTACTGGAAGAGAATAAAAGAGAAAATCCTAGAAATGGTCACCTAGGATTGGCTTTGAATTTCAAAGCGGCAGATAATTGATGGTGTAAACTCCAATTGGCGGCCAAACCCAAGATAAAGATTCAGTTATCAATAATTTGTATGAAATGTTGGGTTTTATAGAGGTACATATAAATTTATAGAAATCGGTCTACAAAAATTTATAAGAATGTTAAAACCTATGGTCGCCATTACCAATGTTTAAACTAACTATCGGTGTGTAAGCAAAGCACTAGAACTGGAAATCATGGTTATTGTTCGCATCGATTTTACTCAGGAAAGCCAAAGTTTAGAGAAAACACGGAAAATCAAAGGCACAACGAATGCTAAGAAAAAAATGCAATCTGAAAGTCCAATTTTCTTTCCAAGTTTTTAGAGCAGCTGCGGAGCCGTAAATTAGGCTCATTTTTGGTTGAATGGCTACGGCAAATACGCAATTTGGTTAAGAATATCTAACTACTAATAGTATTAACCAGTTATTGTAAAGGATGCACTTAACCAAAATACATCCATTGTGAAATTTATCCGAATATTTGCCCAAATTGTTTACATCGTAAAGCTATTAAAATATTCGACCCATTGTGAAAAAGACAGATGATAATGGAAAGTTGACAAATTTAATAGACATTCAAGATCAGAGAAACCCGATATTGGTCAAGCCAAATTAAATTACAATGTATACACATACTTGAATTGTAGATAAATCGCTCACGCTTTACGTGTAATAGCATCCGCAATAATAATAATAATAATTTTTTTAATAGGGCCTTTTAAATTAATTAATGAAAATTTTCATAGGTATTATGAACAGGTTCTATATACTTAAGGTGCCTTTTCAGATCGAAGTATTGAGCCGAGAGTGAATGTAAAGAGTAAATGTTGGCCCCTGTGGTCGGGGGGCACTCACATGTCTCGTAAATCAAAATTGCCTGAACATGTTTCCCAAGAATACCACCACAGTATCCTTTGCTTGTCGTAGGAGGCGACTAAACGGTTGGATCGCTGGGCTGACGACCCGCATCCGTAAAAAAATAAAATGTTTATAAAGTAAACAAAAAGAAAAATAGATACCGCCAAAACAACACCGGACCCCCGCTCAAGTACCCGGACAAGTACTCTTCAAGAAACTCGCTGGCCTAAAAATGGAGACCATGTGTCCCAAGGCTATACGCTGTTATACAGTGGAGATGACCTCGGAAATCTTGGAGCTGGATTTCTTCTTGGGCCGCAGGTAAAGAACGCTGTTTTGGATTTTCAAGCAGTCAATAACCGATTGTGTAAGCTTCGCTTGCGCATGAAGTTAGCTAACCTGTCGATAATTTATGTACATGCGCCCACAGAAGTCAGCCAGCCCCAAGATAAAGACTCATTTTACAATGACTTGGACGATCTGATGGGATCTATACCCGAACACGATGTTAGAATGGTAATTGGGGACTTTAATGCTAGATCTGGCAGAAATCAGACCGACTTGTGTGAAAACATAGGTCCGTACTCCCGACACGAAACTGCGACCGATAATGGTGAGAGAATGGTGTACTTTGCGGTTGCTCATGATCTTAGAGTAGCAAGCACATTCTTCCCTCACAAACACATACATCTTGAGACATGGACGCATCCTCGTGGAACTTCCCGCAGCCAAATTGACCATGTGTTAGTTTCTAAAGGACGGGCTCAGGTTGTGCAGGATGTGAGAACTTATCGGTCAGCAACCAAATACGTAGGCAGCGATCATCATTTGGTCGCTGCAAAGCTACTATGGAAGTTTTCGTACAAGTCTGGGAACGCATGGTACGTTTCGATTGTGAAGGTCTGATAAATGAAGATCAAAAGAAACGATATCAGGATCATGTCAGCGATAACATTAATGAAGCTAATTACCAGTCTGAATGCGTGAACTCTGTCTGGGAGGTACTGAAAACTTCGGTTGTCTAAGTTAACACAAGTTAAATAAACTACAGCGAAACTACAGTGTAATGGAGCTTGAATGTCTTGCGGCGGTACTCGCAGTTAAGAAATTTCGAGCTTACGTTGAAGGGCTCCCGTGCACTGTAGTGACCGACCATGCTCGTTTGAAATGGTTAATGTCAACAAAAGATTTGCTTGAAAGATGGGAGCGCGTTGGAGCCAAACTATTCAGGGCTTTGATTTTGACGTAGAATACCAAAAAGAATCTGAAAATAATGTGCCAGATGCTTTAATTCACATGGATGAACTATGTTTAACAGACTCTCCATTAAACCTCGATTTAGATTCGAAGAAGAACCTCGATTTAGATTTAGAAAGTTGAAAGAGTTTCATAACACCAAGATATTTCAAAATAGAGTATACATAAATGCCTATCCAAAAAGGATGGACAATGATCTTTGCACATACCAAACTAATGATCCTTAATGGAAATTGATAATACCAACCAATTTACGATTAAATATAATAAAGTCAGCCCATGAACCGCTGTCCGGAGCAAAGTTAGGTATTAAAAAGACCACTGAAGTTATACGGCGCTATTTTTACTGGCCATCCTTAATATTTGACGAGAAAAATTAATTAAGTGCATGGGAGTGCATCATTGGATCAATGTAATACTTGTGAAACGTTCAACGCCTCAAAATTAAATTTGCTAATGGGGTTGAAAGAGAAAACCTCGAAGAAGAAAAACGTATTCATCACTACGCAGCTGATGCAGCCTACAAAGAAAAAGAAAAAGATAAAATGTTGGCAAAATCAGATGCAACACTTAAAGTATATACATTTGATATGAAGAAATGTTTACCAACGCCATACCTAAACATATCTGTTTCATTTTATAAACGAGCATTATGGACCTACAACGTCACCATCCACGATTGTGCTTCAAATCAACCCTACAATCATATGTGGCATGAAGCCGTTGGAAATCGTGGGGGTAACGAAGTTTCGTCATGTTTACTAAACCATTTACATACCTTATCACTTAATGTCAATCGCCTAATTTTTTATAGCGATTCTTGTGTCAGGCAAAACTACAGTTTCGTTGCTTCCATGTTTATGGTGTTTCTTTACAATAGCCAAAGTGTAGAGGTCACCGATCACAAATTTTTAGTAGTGGGTCATACACACATGGAGTGTGATAGTGTTCACGCTATTATTGAAAAGCAGAAGAAGAGAACTTCCTAATAGCCCCGGAATTCCATGGATTTTATACTAGCCTATCAACCGAAGCTGGACCTGACATTCATCCAGATTTATTTAAAGAAGAAGATTTTAAATTTTAAATATGAATTCTGTTGTTTTTGAATTAACAAACATTCTTATTGAATTTGGTTCTTCTTAACTATTTCTTGAATATAAAATATTATTTAATAACTTTTAAAATAAATAAATGAAATTTATAAAACGGCATTTGTTTACTTAATTTAAATAAGCTTATGACTATAAAATTCAAAAAAGGGCTTAAGTTATTCTTTCCTCAAATACTCGAAAACGGAAAAACCTAACAAAAAAATTTCATTTTGAAAATAAGCCCATTGTATGCATTTTTTTCAGGGGACACCTAATATAATTAATATGCTCTCCTATAAAGTTGCATAAAACTACTTACGTCCATTTAATTCTTGAGCACAAAAACATACAGTCCAAAATAAAATAAAGTGAAAATTAAATTAAATTGTTTAAATTTAAAAGAAATGAAATAAATATTCTTTGAGGTTAATCTTCAAATACACAAAGTCTTTGATAAATTAATAAACAAAAGTCTACCTCACAATTTACATAGAACTTCAGGGTTAGCTCTTAGAATCAATCAGATATAATATTCATTCCATGTTTCGGTTTTATTAAATAACTATTGTAACGAATAAAAATTGTGAATTGTATTTTTATTTTAAACTTTCGGCACGTTCCCCCGTTAATAGTTATATTCGGTTCACAAACACACATAACTGGCTTTCCCTCTTGTGAAATTGATGAGTATAAAAATTGGAGGCGGGGTAATTAATTTGTCATTGCCGCCCCGCCCGAGTGATACCAGACCGACCCAAAAAAAAACTTAATTTCCAAGAAAAAAACTTTTTATTTATTTTATCACAAATTCAGCCTTTATAATTACATTTCAGTTAAATAATATCACGAAATTAAAAAAAATTGTCAAAATTCAAGATTTTGATTCGAGAATTCGTCATTTTCTATTTTTCATACATACGGTGCATCTGAATAATTTTAGCATTTCTGGTTTTTGTTCAAAACTAACACAAGTATTACCTCGTTTCGACATATAATCTCTTGATAACAGAATACCACTTAAAGTGGTTTCATCTACTTTATTCCTTACTTTATTTTTATTGAGATTAATTTGAGAAAATATTCTTTCTACATTCGCGGTTGAAATGGGAATGGTTAAAAGTGCCATTATGAGCTTTTGCAATTTTGGAAAAGCTGTAGTTCCATCACCACGTTTAATTAAAAATATATTAGTCCAAAATGATTCTATGTCGTCATGCTCATATAGTAAATAATTATGGAAATCTATCATCAGTACTTCACGCCATTCGTCATCTATATCTTGGTACTCATTTGAAGCTACCAAATTTGTAAACATCTTGCACAAATTCGAAATCGTACCATTTTCCCGATTTATAACACTACCTGGGGATATAGAATTAATTATAATAATAATTAATTAAAACTTAATTTTTTTGAAAAAAACTTAAAATCTTTTTGGCTACAAAAAAACTTGCAAATTAAGTTTAAACTTACAATATGGTAACACTTCACTCATTGGATGAAATTATGCGTTTCTTCTGATTCCTATAAACGAAAGTGGTAATTTTTGTTTGTACGATATCTTTAATACTGGAAAAAATAATTCTTAACTTGTGTTTAAGTTAAAAAATAATTATGTTTGAGTGTAAATTAATTTTCAATTGATTTAAAACAAATACATATATGTATGTATGGCTATTAAAATGACAAAACAAATTAATTAGCAATCATCTAAATCGACATTACTATAACTAGGCAAAATTAAACTAATTCACAATTTATATACATACATAGTTGTACTAAAAATATAATTTTGTAAATAGTTTGGAATCAGCTGGCCAAATATTATCTTTATTACAGTAAAAAATTTTATCCAATATAAAAATGCATTAAATATAAAATATTCATTTTAATTACCAAAACAAAATAATACGTAAATAACTTCAAAATATATTTGCGTTTTCGGCGTTATAAATTTTTCAATACATAATATTATTCCAATTAATTTAAATTATAAAAACATTAAATTTTTAATATTTTTAGTACACACTGTAAAAATAAATTATGTTGTTTAATTTATTCATTACAACAGAAAGAAAATGGAAAGCTTCACATTTTTTTCATTACGTGCAATAATTGAAATTACGGAATATTTCGTATAATTAGTAGCGCATTTTTTTAAAAATAATTCCTTTATATAGTTTAATTAATTTATTAGTGTAATTCAATTAAATGTTATTGAAAATATATACATACAGGACGATGCCAATCAAATTTAAATGCAAATTTATCCCGAATACCAATTAAATAAAAATGCTGAGTGTTTATTACAGTTTTGACGGATTTGAACTAAAACATTACTCAAAATAGTAAACTTAAACCTATTTTGTCAATGATTTCGAATTGTTCTGGTGGAGAGTAAATATTCAGTTTATAGATTTTTTAATATTGAACTCTCATCAACAATTTTTTTGTGTGTGTGTGTGTATAGTTTTTAAGTCTTGTGTTCATTAGTTTTTTCGACAAACTTTATGAAACACAACAATCGAATTTCTCGGTAATCAAACAATTTAGTTCTTGTCAAGATTTAAAGATCACAAGTAGATCCTAATAGCTTGTTAATTAAAAATGACTATTTATTAAGGTAAAGCAACTGACAAATGTGTAAGGGATTGATTAAATAAAATTAATTAAATTTCATTCATCTTAACCGGGTATGTCAAATTAGACAACTTATGTTGTTGCATGCTGAAAGCGCTTCTAAAGAAAAACAAATTTGACCTCAATAAACATCATAAGATGACAATTAATTCTGTAACTAAAGTATATAACATCGCAGATAAACACATTGTGATAAAATCGGTCAAATTTGAACGAGCTTTATCATCACGTTGGATTGTGGATACACCTATACACCGTGGGCATTGAGTGGTGATAAATCTTCATACGCAGTAGTTCTTTCAGAGTTTTCTTTTTACTATTCTGAGGGGCAACCCAATAGGTACTATCAGAACTGTATGAAAGAAATCTTGCATACATGAAGTATTGAAACGCTTTTATTGTTCATGATTTATCAAAGCTTTATTTCAAATCAATTGATACACTGCAATACTCAGCTAGCTCACTATCATCGCTTAAAGTTTTTGTATACGACAATGTGAACCAGGTATATTTAGAGGATCCTGTAGCTGGCCATCTTTGGGGGTACGATGGAGTCACTTTGGTAGAGTTTTTTTTAGATAAATAAACAACCAAAAGATACACCTTTTGTTCTAATGCTACAGAAGTAATGCTGGACCAAACAATTTTTGAAAGAATTGATATACTTAGTTTACCTCTGGATAAAAGTAAACCGGAGATAATATCAATTCAAGGAGTTCCAGGTTATGGTGGTTCACACCGAATTGGGAATGATCTGGTCCTCCGTGCTGCAAAACATGGGATTAAAGACATAAAAAGCAAAGTGGAATGTAAGGGTACAGGGATTCCTCGTACCTTTTAAATGGCTCTAAAAAATATGACACGGTTATAGCTGTAAAAAATATGACAAGGGATAGTAGCTCTGCTAAGCGACTGTTGTAAATTGTTTATCCTGGGCGACCAAACTCACGCAGATATACAGATCCTTCAACGTACGTTGGCAAAATCAAGTTCCACTAACACCAGCAACAAACAACTTGATAATGTAAATAGAATGTCATCAAAAGCAGGATGTTCCATAACTTTTTCAAGTTATCAAGTGAATGAATTAATCTATCTAACTTATCTATCGAGCAAGGATTGTGTTAAAGCAACGATCAACAACAAGGCAATGTACTTATACGTTACATATATCCCACCAGACTCACCATTTTATTCGTATACTGCATGCTGCGATACCATCGCAGAAATTAACAACTTGGTCAACCCAACGGACTTCATTTTAATAACGGGAAATTTTAATTTATCATCAATTAGTTGAACATATGATGTAGAAGTAGGTGAAATTCCTTCCCCTTAATGTATCATCGGAAAGTGAGTGTATTTTCATCGATACTTCGATACGAATTAAGCCAAATGTGCGATATAGTAAACGGTCGAGAGAGAATTTTAGATCTGATTTTTACCAACTCGCCCGGAATGTTCAAAATCAACGAATCATTATCATCATTCTGTATCAACGATATCTACCATAAAACTATCGAAATATCTATGAAGAGCGAGATTAGCCTAAAAAGTCACCAGAACCAAACTATAGAAAAGCAGACACACCAAACTTGACTCTATATTTTGGACGCGTCAACTGGAAAGATGAATTGAACTTCAGTAATCTAGATGTTAATGTATAGACTAATTCTATACAATGATTTTAAAAGGTATACAACAAGTTGTCCCTAATGGCGTAACTATACATAACCTGTATCCCCTTAATACGATGAGAAACTTATTTACTTGAAAAATCAAAAGGACAAGGCTTACAAAGAAAAACTGAAACGTTATTCGGAGTCTAGTAAACATAAATACACACTTTGTAACCAACGTTCGAGAGGTACTACTTGAAAAAGTACAAGGATTACATCTCTTGGATTCAAGAAAAAATGAAGCATGATCCAAAATACTTTTGATAATCAACTTTAAATCAACGGTTACCCAGAAAATATGACATTCGAAGAACAAAAGTCTTGTGATCCGCACGTCATATCTAATACGAGTATGTTTGCTAATTTCTTTCAATCAGTATATAAGCCGGAAGACATCGATAATTACATTCAAGCAAGCGAGAACAAAATAATTTGTCCATAAATACGGTCCATTTCCCCAAATACGTGTTTTTTTATAATGCGTGTTTTTTTAGAGGTTCACAACTTTAAGTTGGCAACACTGCTTTTTTTGACAACCCTTTTAACAGCTGATAGTTGCTTTTTGTTTAGTTTCGTTTGACATTTCATTGTGGATAGACTTACATTAGATTAATGCTTGCAAATTGTTGAATTTTTTTATCAAAATAATGGTTCTGTTCTGCCTAATTCGAATAACAGTAGATCGTTTCCGGAACACGTTTATTCTTAATGATAATGTGCATCCCGTGAGACGCGGAACAGTGCTCACTGAAGAAGCTGCAGCCGCTGTACAGGAAAGCATTTAAGAAGATTCAAATGAATCAATTCGTCGCCGTTCTGGGGTTGCGTCCTTCCACTTTATGGAAGGTTTTACGAAAGGATCTTGGCTTAAAAGCTTTCAAGATTCAACTTGTGCAGGAATTAAAGCCAAACGACCAACGTATGCGCCGCCAATTCGGCGAATGGGCTGAACCACAAATTGATATTGATGTTCCATTTCCATTCAAAATTTTGGTCTCTGATGAAGCCCATTTTTAGTTGAATGGGTACGTAAATAAGCAAAATTGTCGCATTTGGAGTGAGGATAATCCACAAGCTTTTGTCGAAACACCATTACATCCACAGAAAATTACTGTTTGGTGCGCTTTATGGGCTGGCGGAGCCATTGGTCCATATGTTTTCAAAGACGATGATGGTCAGAATGTTACTGTCAATGGTGAGCGGTATAGGTACATGATTAGACATTTTTTCGTACCTCGATTAGCTGGCATTAATCTTGCTGACATGTGGTTCCAACAGGACGGAGCCACATGCCACACAGCGCGCGCTACAATTGATTTACTCAAAGAAACTTTTGATGAAAAAATAATTTCGCGTAATGGTCCAATTAATTGGCCACCAAGATCGTGTAATTTAACCCCATTGGATTATTTTCGTAGGGGTTATGTAAAGTCACTTGTCTACGTCGATAAACCAGAGACAATTGAACACCTGAAAATCAACATTCGAAGAGTTATTGGCGCAAATGCTGCGAAAAGTTTGTGAAAATTGGTGTTCCAGATTGCGCCTTGTACGCGCCAGCCGTGGCGGCCACATGGCCGAAATCATATTAAAACATAAAAAATTCTATCCAATAAAGCCCGTTTCATTGATATTACAAATATGTTTCTTTGTTTTATTATGATTTAAACTTGTGTAACTCTATAAAAAACACCATTTATAATGTGCGGAAAGCACATTATTTTGCAAACACTACCACATTTATAGTAATTTTATATCGATCATTACAACTTATCATAAAAATTTGAAAATTTTCCAAATGATAAGTTTTAGACATTCTGCACTTATCATTATCAAAAAAAGTAACTTATGATAAGTTGATAAGTAATAAGTGATAAGTAGTTGGTGCAATAGGGTCTTGATGTTACATGCTTGAATTTGTATAGGACGACCCTGGTAACTAAAGTGCCAAAACATCCGTAAAATAACTGAACAAAACTGTTAAAAATTGTAATTGATGTATAATTAAAAACGACACTACATTTTCTTGGCTCATTATTGATATAATTAAGAGCACCCACTAAATTACTTTCACTTGTTGAACGATTTTCTTGTTCCAAATATAAATAAATCTTCTTAAAAGTGAAAAACAAAAAAAAATAGAAGACAACAAAAAACCAAAAACGGATTCAACAAGTATTTCTCTGTCAATTTCACTCCTACAATTTTTAAAGAATGTATATTTTTTATGTTTTTCGTTTCGGTTGAATCGCATGTCCTTCTTGTTTGAATTTCCTCGTATATACATATATAATATGTATGAAATTGTGAGATTAAAAAAAATATGTAGACCAAGGTTTTTTATATATATACGGCGAATACACACGAGAACATATCATATTTAAGGGATCGCGCACGCAAATAAAAATTACTCAAAAATAAAAATCGTATAAATTATGAATTATGAATAAATAAAACAAACATACCATAAAAATGATCCATATCCAGCCGGAAAAAATATGGAGAAAAACAGCAAAAAAAAATTCTTAAAATTTATTGAAGTAAATTCTCTAAAACAATCAAATTTATCTATTTCATTTTCACCCGAACAATCCAACCAAAAAAAATAAAAAATTTGGATATATGTATGTATACATACACAGAGTCGACGACTGTTACCCCATCGGAATGAAGCAAAACACGTACACGTATAATTTATGATTATATTTTGCCTTCAATCCTTTTTTGTGTACTTCTGCTAGTGGTTGGTTGCTATTTCTGGTTTTGGTTGTGGAACATTATCTACAGTTTTTTTTCATCCTAATTTTTTTGTTTTGCTTTATACTCGAACTATATTCTCATTCACACAGAAATTCCATAATAGGATCCCATTCATTTTATGTGTCCTCTATCCCTCTATATATGAATTTATATATTTTATTTTTCATGTAGAACTTTTCTTTCTTTTGGTTGTGTTATAAAATATAAAGAATTTTTTTTTTTTTTTTGGTTTGGTGTTTGTGGATTCGGGATTGTGACAATTTTATTAAGCGTGAATTTTTGTGTTATATTTTTATTTTTTTATTTCATTATTTTACATTTGAATTATATTATTTTATTCGTATTTTTATCCACCATAAAATATATATCTTCATATTATTCAAAAAATAAAAAAAAAAAACAACATAAAAATGACAGACAGTACAACAGCTTTATATGTTGTATACAAAACAGATGGATTCATTTAAAACGGGTACATTTACAGAGATAAACGACGATTTTATCCTGCAAAATATTGTTACAACGAAAGTTTACATTAATTGTCATGCTTCGTACGGTCTACCAATTTTATTCAATTTGATTGATATTTAAATATAAATTAAAGAGTTGATGTGAAATATTTCGTAAAACTTCCGGGCCTACAATTCCGAGTTCACTAGCCTTAAAGTATATATTTCATAGTTCCCAGATTTGAGATCCTGATAATCAGCGCCTGTATCGGCTTATAAAACCACACAGTCGATTAAGGTTAATTAATTAAATGACCTGAATTGTATAAACTGGGAACGCTATTGAATAATGGTTTCGATTTTATTAAAATTTGAATTGTTTGCCACAACAAAATCAATCACTGATAGAGATGATGCTAAATTACAGACGACCGTCTGTATTGAGTTATCACTCGGCTATGTTTAATTGAATCTATTCTGGCGCTTCCACCATAGATTGATTTAGATGGAAGGGAAGCACAATTGCCTGGATTTTGGTTTGTACACTGCTGGTCAAAAAACCCGGACACTACATTTTTTCAGTAAATATTTGTGTTAACGGTAACTATTCGCATTATTCGCGTTATGGTTGTACGAAATAATATAATGTGCGCCAAAAGGCACTAACGGATCAAGTTTTCGTTTAATAAACGTAACCACAGGATCAAAATATTTGAAATAATTTGCGAGCGGGCCAAACAATTCGATCAATTCCCATCTCATCCAAATAATTGTTGACCACGTTTGCAACGTGGGGCCTGGCGTTATCATGCATTAGTTTAAATTGCTGTCCAATAAATGGGGCGTATGGAACCACAAATTCTTCTAGACATTCCACGATATATCTTTGGGCAGTTATAGTGCCGCCGCCTAGAAATACAAGGGCGTCTATAGAAATGCCTGCCCACACCAATAGTGAGCGGCCATGATATGGTACGCTTGGGGATATGGCACATTGTGAATATCGCTCTCGGGATCTCCGCCATACTCTTTCCCGTCTATCCGGCGATCGCAGACTGAACTTTGATTCATCAGTGAACAACGCGGACTTCCAGTCGTCCGTAGTCCAACAGACGTGGTTACGAGCAGAAGTCAAATGGTTTCTTCGATGAGCTGGCACTCCTGTAGCAGCCCTCCTGGATTGCAATTCATGTTCATTTAATCTTCGCGATGCTGTGCTAACTTAAATATTGACACCACGTACCTGTGCCAATCGACCAGCGACGATTCTAGCTGTTTGAAAACGATCTCGCAGTACCATTGATACCATAAACTGATCCAACCGTTCGCTCATATTGACCAGTTTCACGATATCGTTAAATACTGTCTTGAACTGTACGTCGAGGAAAATTTATATGGGCAGCAATATAACGCACGCTACGGCCATCCTCACTCAAAGCGATTACTTTTGCGATATTTGCTGGTTTCATAATTATAATATTTGCTAATTATAATAACTAAGCACTGTTAACGTAAACTGTAATAATAATACTAACAATAAATGCTACTTTAAATGTTTCAAAACAATTGACAGATGCCTATTTATTTAGAAACGTAACATTCGACATTTTGAATATTTTTCATTTGTTACACTTTGTTGCTGTGATTGGATTTTAAATAAAAAAAAATACGGTTTCTGTTACACCTATTTTTCGGTTATGTACTTGCTAACGCTTAATACCTAACCTTATGTAACTTAAGTCATAACGTAAATACAAAACTTTGTTTTCCAATCGATCTGCACATAGGGTTAATTAAAGGTTATCTCTTTTATATTGTTAATTTTAATTTATCTCTTTCAAACTGTCAATTGTAACTGTTTATTTGAAAGACACATAAAATATTGTATTTTTTGTCAAATAAAATTATTACATTTTGTATTTTTGACCACAACACAATCAAACACAGTTCTCTTTAAATCAGCAAATTGGTTGATGTTCACCACTCTGCAAAAATATTTAATTTATTTTGGTACGCCGCTTCAGTACTATTTAATATGACAGTGCCTTTAAAATAGCGTTATTGCTCTAGAAATTGAAGATTTACGAAGAAATTCAAGTGTCCGGTTTTTTTTTGATGAGCAGTGTAGTATGTGGTGCCAACATTTTCTGAAATATTTTGTTATAATTTGGACACGCGGTTACCCACAAAAACGCCATGCGAGGCTGCTAGTCTTTCTAGCCATTGCAAGACAATTTTTGAATCGCTCCATATATAAATATTTATCTCTTAATCTGAGAGCAGTTTAAGCTTTGGAATAAATAGTTATCTGATTTTGTGCTGGGCCGACTTTCGGTTTAGCAGACACAATCGTCATATCCCTATCGCCACTTTTATTGGTACAAGCAGCACTCACGACGGCAACATACACAGTTTGGGACGCATCTGAAAATTAGAGGAAATTTATAGGAATCAATGTTAATTTGAGCTATCTTGGTATGAATCATCACAATCTAAAAAATTTACCCATACTCTGTAGAATATCGTTTTGACGTAGATTGTTATAAGAACAAGCCAACCATGAATGTGACACACCCTAGAAGTCTCTGATAATATGCTTCGTTTGGGATATGTTGAGGTTTTCCTTCAGCGAAACTTGGAAAGTAAAACGAATCAGCTTTTGTATCCCAATACTTAGAACTTTGGAATATTGGGAGTCACTGTCATTTTCAATAAGTTTGCTGCCTAAAGTTGATGTTTCGTCCTTGGATAGATGGTTGGATAGCCACTTAAAGACCAGAGACCTACCTGTTTAAAAACAAGTCGAACTCGTTGTGGTGCTTATTTAGTTGCAGACTGCATCTAATGCTAAATAATAAGATTGATTCCATGGAACATCTTTTTCGGTATCGGGTATACGTTCCGTTTGTCCCAATTTATGGTATTCTCTCATAAACTCAATATATTCCTTGTTTAGATCGAGATATCGTGCAATTCTACGTTCTACTAATTGTACTTTTCTAACAGCTTGTGTTTTGAATTCTCCGAGTGGTGGAGCCTTGGGGTTCATCACGGTTTCTTTTTAAATTGTCTAATGATTCTCACCATAAAATTGTTTTGTGGTGTGGATGTTTTAATATCTTCCATTTCCCAAAATTTCGTGAAAGCTTTGTCTATGTTAATAGAGGTACACAGGCTTGTGTGTTATTCAATGTTCCCAAATTATCCAATAAGAATAGTTTATTGGGCTATTATATTGGATTTGACACTCTCAATGTGACATGGTAGCATCAAAGAAGCGTACTTGTCAAGTCTAATCGGGTACTGGAATCTGCGATTGTTGTGAAGTAATATTTGACAGATTAAGAGCATCAATGTAAAATGATGTGTTCTTTCTTGTTCGAAAAATTATCTCCAAATCCATGCTTGCTTTCCAAGTGCCAAACTTTGTTGAACTTAATCCCTCGATAATTGTTCGATGGTTTCTTCGTGATAATCCTATCTAAAAAAGCCCTGCGAGTATAAAAAGGAATATTAACCCCTAGAAAATTTACAACTGCTGTTTTGGCAAGCAACTGAAACAACGACCTTTTGCATTAATTCACGCCTTGCTATTACATCCACCATTTTAAATTTAGTGCATTCATATAAATTGTGGTCTGCATCGCACAAAGGGCAATTTTTGATGGTTAGTGTATGGCTGTGGTAGATCGTGTTTGTTGTTTTCTGGGTTGTGGTTTTTGGGTTGGGCATTTAACTATCGAATCAATATGTCTATTTAAAAAAATCCAAAAAGGAGTACCACTACCAAGATGGTAATTTGAGATCCGTGATTTCATTCGACCAAGGTTGTTGCGTGTCTTCATAAATGATACTTTGTTAACTGAACATTGGTTAATAAAAGTTTTATTAGATTATACCCATATTATGATTCTCACCTCATCTCATCTCTCACCGTGACATTTAGAGTCGCGCGAGTCAAATTTTGGTATTATGATTCTCGCTTTTGGATGAGTTGACGTACGCTGTGCTATGCTTCATTTATGATATTTTAATTTCTTTAACTTGGTAATTTTTATTGTTTTTAGAATTTTTGACATTTGGCGTTTAACTCTTTGTGTGTTTAAACCAGTGTTTTTGTGTTTTCTGAATAAATTTATTAATTAATGCGTTTTTCGTATTTATTAATAAAATCTTAATATTTTGTGTGGATTTATAAAATCGATCATGTTTTCGAGAGTCGATTTGTTTTTTGAAGACGACTTGGAGGAGGAGCGAACCACCAGCGTTGCTCAAATCAGGAGAACGATTAGAAATAAATCTGATCCTTTCACACTACCGGATGACAAGTACGTATTAATTGATATTTAAATGTATTTTTTAACATATTCTAAATCATGGTGTTATAAATTTCTAGATTTAAAAGCATTTTTCGTATAAATAAAGATGGACTTTCATATCTATTAGACCAACTAGAAGGAAAATTCAAACCATCTTATTATTCATCCAGTATTTCTCCAATATTGAGAGTATGCGCGGTTTTAAATTGTGGTATAAAATTTGACACAACGGAAGCAGAAAAACTGAATTGTAAAGTACATTTTATGACTTAATACAGTATTCCGGGAGTAATTGGCTGTGCGAATGGGACCCATATAAAGATTATTGCGCCCAAGAAGGATGAGCGTAATTTATTTTATAATAGAAAGGTTTATTATAGTCTTAACACAATGATTATCTGAAAAGTATCTAAAAAGCTATTATATTATATACGTCTATATAATTTTCTTATCATAACATGTTTTATGATACACCTTTTATACCTTCCAGGTGTGTGATCACACACTTTTTATAAAATAGAGGCATCCCGGAGCGAATCGCGACTCATTCGTTTGGAATAACAGCGCGATTAGTAATGCAATGGCTCAAAATTATGAAAATGGAGATCGTAACAACCGGCTTTTAGGTATACTATGATTATACATTCATAATATCATAAACGTGTTCTTAAACATAATCCTTAAATGATTATTTTACAGGCGATTCGGGATACCCATTGCTGCCTTACCTCATAATACCATTTAAACAGCTGCAGACAGTCGACAAGCTCGATTTAATAAGGTGCACTCCCCTGGTCGAAATATTGTTGAAAGGACCATTGGAGTATTGAAATCTCGATTTCGTTGTTTGTTGGCTGCAAGAGTGTTGCATTACAGTTCTGATAAGGCAAAATAAATAATTAATACGTGTTGTGTATTACACAATATGTACAGATTTTATAAAGCGGATACAGGGGACATTGAAACATTTAGTGAAGAAAATGTTCAAGATATTGATTTTGAAGATAAATCCATCTGGAATAAACGTGGCTATGTTACAGGAAGGAAAACGAGTTCGAGATGAAATTCTTAATTCATTATAATGTTTATTTTATTTCACAAAATTGTTTCCATTGACATTATCACTAGATTGTTTCATATATAAAATATATAAAATATATAAAGATATATAAAAAAAAAATTTCAATTTGTAATAACGATTAAAAAATAAATGTAAGATTAAACTAAAATATATGTACATAAAAATTCAGTCAATAGTTTGTAACGGTCGCCTATCAACAACCATTACCACCCTGTCCCATACAACCTAAATAATATACACAATTTTTGAGGCCGATATACCTTCACAATTTCTTGTTGACAAAATTATTGTGTTATATAGATAGTAGCCTAATTCTATAACGAATAAGATAACGTGAAAACGCGAAAACGAGTACTTTACACGTTTTCATACCAAAATGGTATTCTTTAACTTTACACTAAGATAAATTAAAAAATGGGTAAGATATTAAACGTCAATAAATTACACATACAATTTATCTTGTGTAGTTCGTTTTCACGGATAAAAATTTAAAATTTAAAACTAAAATTTCACGAAGAAGGCAGGCTAGTGCCGAACAAAAAAAACCATGATTGATGTTTGTCCTTGTTACTCTTTATATTATATTATGAAACGAAACACTAACAAAACGTCAAAGTGGATTTAGACACGATAAAACTATTCAGCAAGAAAAACTTTACACGCTGACTACTTTGTTTTATTAAATACCTTTTAACCTAAATAAGATAGAAATTGTGTAAATTTTTTTTGTGTAAACTTTTTCAATGTTTCGTTTTTTCACATTATCTTGTTTTTACGGAATTAGACCACTGGCCATATTTAATTATGTCGGCTAAAACAAATTCATAGTATGTTATTCACTCGTGGAAATATGCACATCCAGCAAAATCGGTTACAATTACAACATAACTACGTTATAAACTTATTATTGAGTTGTAGCCTATATATTTCTTTTACAACGTTTTCGCAACGTTTGTAAAAATTCATTTTTGTTTTTAACCACAGTTAAAATTATGTTAGGTGGTTTTTGATAGAGTGCATTTTTATGCGTTTTCTTTTGTTTTTCCTCTCACTCTATCAACCCACCATAATAAATACCAAAAATATTCTTACTTGTGGAGAGTTGAATTTTGTCCGTGCTAGGGGTCAGAACCATCCGGTTTTGGCCGTGGTACGGAACAAATACTGTCGGAGAGAGTTGACTTTTGTCAGTAATTAGGAGGAACGCGAGTATTGGCGGGTGACTACATTAAAATTAAATAAATAACTGCATAAATAGTAAAAACAAAAACGGGATATAAGTTTTTTTTTGGGAGAAACAAGCAGATCTTTTTGGTAAGTATAAAATTAAAACCAATCATTCATCTACTAACCATAAATGGCCCTATTGTTGACTGGCTGCCATTGGTTCGTAACGGGACGGAAGAAACTATAGCGTACGCATCGTCTTCCCTTTTGCTGGCAACGCGTTACCAATCCAACTACTTACTAACAACTAAGTGGGTAGACGTCGTGTTTACCACTTCTATAATCCTGTTTCCTTTTTTTTTACTTTCGTTTTCTCCTCCATTAACCTATCATGGTAATGGATCGGCACTAAGCCGCTCTTGAACGACAATGGTCGGAACACGTCATGGATTCCACAAAGTACTTGTGGGTCCGAATTTTCCCCAAAAACCGGTCTCTGTTTGTATGCTTAGGCCATACACCCGCGGTTAATCTAGGTCCTATAAGTTGCCACCACAACCCACAACCAACATTCCCCTACCGACCTGAGCTTCAGGTCAATGCCGCGGTGGACCAACAAAAAGGACAACTGCTATGTAGCTGGGGCTGTAATATAATATAATAGCTAGGGATTAATATTAGCTACCCGTCAAAGGATAGCATCTAACAGATATTACCCCAAGTGCCTTAGTTACAACTTAGAAGTTTTACTATTATGTAGTTATATCACATATTGTGGTTATAAAATTCAGTCCTCATTCTCGGAATCACTATAATTTTGGATGCTTAATTTGTGCTCTTCTATTTCCAACTTTCTTTTTTTTTAATTTTAATTTTTCTAATTGTAATTTTTGTTTGTTGAGTTCTTGTTGTTGCTGCTTTTCAAAATGTTTTTCCAGCAGCTTTAATTTCTTTGCTTTTAATTCGAAAGAATTCTCACTATAATATTGCATGATGTTTGTGTTCTTTTCTATTTTTTTAATGATATCTACTATTGTGTTTTGGTTGTCGGTTCCAAGAGCTGAAAGCGTTTTTTTTTCTTGATTGTTTTTGAGGTGTTTTTTGGCAATTGATTTTCTATGTTGGTATTGTCCACTATTGGCACATTGTCGCTATTTCTTAATTGGTTGGTTGAATTATTTTCGCTGTTGTTTTCTTAATTTTCGACGTTACAGCTGGTTGATGGTAATGATATTGGTTCAATTTGGATACTGCGAATATTGACCGCCTCCGGTTGCTCGATTCTCAGTATTGTTTTTACCAATCTTATGCTTTATGTCCCGTTTGTATTCGGTCCAAACCTACATAATTTATAAAATTACACAAAATTACATTACCTAGTGACAGTTGAAGATTTATGTGAATACTTGCCTTTCTCCATTCAAGACTTTCTCTAGTTGGCGACCTCAAGCTATTGAGTACCATCGACAAGTTTCTCCATAACTCGCTTATCGACATTTTGGTTTTTCTCCATTTCTTCAACGAGTTTTGCGAATTGTTACCATTAGTGATTTTCGGTTTATTTCTAGAAAAATAGAAAAATTTATAATACAACAATAATATTATTTATTATAATGCAAAAATTATTTATTACAAAATTATTTATTGTAATACATAAAAAAATATAAAAACTTACGCGCTTTTTCCTTCCATTTTGTCTAACCTAAAACACAAAATTATATTATAATGTCAAAAATTCTTTTCTCGATTAGTCTCGCCACCAAATTGTAGGTGAGGATATGTGACATTAGACTCACTCACGGCGAGAATCATAATACCATAATTGAAATACAGTGTACATAATAGGGGCATTAATTAAGTATTATATTTTTACTTACTACATCTTTTAACCAGCTTCTGGTATGCTTCAAAATAGTTAATAGTAATAGTCGCAAAGATGCACTAGCCTCGTCTCTTAATGCACCTTTAAGATAGTGAAGATTTTATACGCCATTAAGAACAAGATAACCTTATTTATGCACGGTCGAAATAAACCTATTATGAAATGATTGACAATCTTGGTAATTGCTGTCAAATGAAGATAGGCGAGGCGGGGTGATTTTATGTCAGATTATTGGTTCAACGTTACAATACTCCGTCGTCGGAGTATTTTGATTCGACGTTTTCTGTTGGATGTCACGCATGCATAACTTCAATTTAAACATGGTAGTGTAGTACAATTCATCACATTCAAGGACCATTCATTCTGTATCTCCATCTCTTGCATATAATTCGACCTCCCTTGATTGATTTCCTTAATAGTTGCAAATTTGCTAATCTTGCTTTAACATTATCAATGTTCTTCTTATCGATAAGGTCTTTGGTGTAATTGTTTTGATTTGTTGCAACGTTGTTTCTCGGCAACGGAAAAACTAGTATACCTTTAGAGGTATTTTTATTTTTTAAATAGAAATTTCACTTGCACTTCACTAAGCACTTAGTAATTTAAAATCCAAATTGATCGATTAACTTATAATATAAAACAATGGTAAAAATAAAGGAAACCGAATTTGAAAATACCGAAAGTAAAATTGAGGTGAAGGGAATTTAAATGCCAGAAAAAAGAAAGCATCATAAGAAAGCAGATAAGCAACAAAAAATGTTAACTATTTTTTAAACTAAATTTATTTGAATATTTCTACCTATTTGGTGATAATTTGTTATTTTTTTAAATTTATATTTCGATTTCGGATTGTTCCTGCTTCATTTAAAAATTATAATGTTGCTCTTTCAATCCGAAAACGATATAAAAAATAAAAAAGTATCACTAAAAAGGAAGAAATATTCAAATAAAAGATAATAAAAATAAAATAAAATAAAATTTTATTAATAAAAAATAACAAAACATGATTTACTCAACGCTTTTTATTATGCAGTACGCAACATGTTGGTACAATTAGAGCATAGACTAAATTAATATATGTGAAATGAAATTACTAAAACAGGGAAAATATAATTTTAGTGTATTTGTTATTTTAATATTTACAAACACTTCGATCCAAATTATATTGGAAAACGTAAATTAAAATACAAATCAATCCCTGAATATTTTTTAGTCGACCCCGATGAAAAAATTAATTGTAGTTCTCCTTCGTTACCAAAATATTAGCAATACACCAAGAAATCAAATGCTAATAGTTCTTGCTCTGAAATTTTTTTTGAGTTAGTAATTGATTCTTACTGAACTCAATATTCTCTTTTCGATTTTTTAATTCATTTTGTTGTATCTCTTCTTCTTAACCAGATATTTAAGTAAATTTAGGATAACCACCAGAAACATTGAAAGTTAAAAATTTGTTTTAGTGTATCTACCGTTTTTACTAATTTTGGTGTGCAATTGAACAAAATAGGATTAAATAATTTGAAAGTTTTTTTGTTCAATCTCCTTCGTCAGCTAAGGAAATTTCGTAATGAATTAATGAAACGTATGGAAAGTGGATATTGAACAATTTTACACAATAGAAAATTTAATTTCATTTTGGTGTAAGTCCTGCAAATTGGTGTAAGTCCACCTAAATATTATTACTGGCTGGAGATACACTAATTTGCACCCGAAAGGTCTACATTTTCCAATACTCCTGAAAGATAGTATGTCTCCGGCCAACATTTTAAATTGGAGATGTTGCATAACAATATTTTTTATGTGGTGATACAATTTTTTAAAAAAATGTTTGCATAGGTTCATTGTAAATCCCAAAATTAACTTTATTTCAATTTTTCTCGAAACGTGAAAATTGTCCATAAACCTGGCTAGCACTGGCATGACGAGTTGTAATGTGCATTTAAGAAATAGTTTTTGTTTTAAGAAAAAGTATGAAAAATCAATTAGTCAGATAAATGTTTTGAAGAAAATTGAAGGAAAAATATTCCCATTTTATATCAGTAATAAAATATTTAAGAAAACGTGTTGAAATCTTAAAATCCTAATAAAAATTCTTAAAACTCCTATTTCCCAAAAGAG
Source organism: Tipula unca (assembly GCA_951394425.1). Lineage (NCBI taxonomy): Eukaryota > Metazoa > Arthropoda > Insecta > Diptera > Tipulidae > Tipula > Tipula unca. The sequence continues at coordinate 120,519,168 of OX596380.1, forward strand.
GGAGTCACTCTCACATCTTAGTGTCGGTGGAAAAGATTTTATTTTTTAAGAAATAATTTACAGCTGAATCTTCCACACAAATCATTTCTTTGCCGTTGGATGACCATTAGGAATGTAAAACCCGCGAATAATTTATCAATTTAGCCAACCTTAAAATAAAAACTATGGACCATCTCACAAAAAACGTTGTCTTCATTTTTGATGAAGTAGTTATTCGTCGTGATTTAGAGTATGACAGATCGAGTGATATCATTGCCGGGCTTATATTCGCAATATAACAAAACCGGAAGCCAAGTACAACAGTTGTTTGCAAGGGCCAAACAACCGTAAATGTTTTAGGATTTTAAATGTAACAGTCAACAAACCATTTTTCTTTTATAAAGATAACAAAATTTTCGCATTAAACATTCTCCCCATTCGGTCAAATCAGTAAGGAATAATTTAATGAAAATTAATTTCCAGACACCTGATGGAGTTGCTCTAGTTGGAGCGTCATAAAAAAACTGTCCGAATTTGAAAAAAAATCTGCAACGCTAAATTGTGCGCAAAATTAACATCAAGATATGTATATCCGAGTACATTTGAAACGATGAGAATAAAATTAGCTACGCAAGCTTTTAGTAGATCAATGGTAGCTGGCATCAGAACGATGATTGATATTGGCAAATTTTCCGCAAATGTACATGAGCTGGATTCATCGAAAAAATGGATCGATTATTTGACAATTTGAACAGCAAATTGCTTCACAAAAATAGTTTACAAAAATCTAAATAACATATTGTATGATTACATATATTGACCAAATTAAGCTGGTATCCAAAAAAAACCTTTACTGTATAGATGGGTTGAAACAAACAATAAAAGGGGTCTTTCAATTAATAGTTTACGAAAATGTTACCAAAAGTACTAAATTTATTTTGAGATCAATCCCTCAGTACATGAGTTTACACGCATCGCAGATCGAATTTTCACGATGAAATTTTTAGAAAATTCAGCAATTACTAATTGTGAGGAAGATGGGTACAAGCAATTGTTGACAAAATTTCTAACATAGGATCTATATGAAGATACCAACGAGATAGATGAATCAAATATTTTCTGCGAAATACCATAATGTTACGATTCTTCCATTAAATGCTTTCGGCTACGTAGCACAAAATATTCTGAAGAAAACGCAATGTAGTAAGTGTACGACTAATCTGATCAATGATTTTTGCACCATAGGCCTTTGTGGCATTGAGTGCGGAATCCTCGTGGGTTCCGGCCAATTTTAATAATAATCTGATCAAAGTGGAACAACTTATTCAATCAAAAGACGAATATTTCTTATTTTTATTAAAAATTAGTCAAATAATTCGGATTTTGGTTCACTATATGATGAAATTAAATTTAAATGAAGGAATTCGAAACAAATAATAATGTAAGATTATAATTTAGACTATATCAAGAATCGAAATAAATATTTAATTCAAACAATTAACAGATAAATTTTAGCTTAGCACCCATCATTAACAATTACACCTGAAAAGGTAATATATAATATACGAGTGCCATTAATAATTCTTAATTGTATTTCTAATAATGAAAAACATTTTTAGAAGTCTGATGAAAATGCATCAGTTATTTTAATAGATGGTTGGAAAAACTCATCAACTAATAGTTAGTATGCTTCATGTTGCCAATGGAAATAGAGCATTTATAAATGCTTGGAGTTTATCGGATATAATTGAAAATGCCGAAAAACTTGCTGAGAAATTTTATAAAACAAAAACTTATGCAGTGGTATCTGAAAATGCCAGTGTTATGATAAAAATGGGAACAAAAACGTTAGCCATGTACTAAGGCATACAGCTTGTAATAGCCATATTGGTTCTTGTTTCCCGGATTATATTGGATGTTGTAGATTGTCCAGTTTGTAACAATTGGCTTGTTACTGATTATCCATTATATTTAAATCTTAAGGAAATATCGCTCTATATGAATTTCATTGTAACAATTGTAAACATTTATAAATATTTTTAGGTAGTGTGACGGTAACTTTACCTAATTAGAATTTTCTTTGAACTCTACACAACCTGTTAAGTATAATGTTTATTGGTACACAATGTTGTTTTATTGATTGTATATCGATATGCTAATTCCGGTTTTCTCCTACGCTCTTTCTCTGCAAGCAATAACAATTATGGAAATTATTATGTTATTTTTTTTGTCGACACATCATTCTTGATTAAGCGTTTGGACATGATCATTCGCATTAGAACAGTGTCAATCAAAAGTGTGGCGACTAAAAACATAAACTAAAATTATAAAATAAAACATAAATTAAATACGAAAACACAGAACTCACATTTCTAGAACAAACTTTGATTGTTTTTAAAAAAAAAAAAAAAAGGTAAATTTATTTGATATCTCATTTGACTAGATAGTGGTATATTATGTTATTTGCGTTTTTATTTTTATTTTTAAAAAGATAAATCCATAATCTGCTGCCATATAATTGTGTTGGACGATCAATAAAATAAATAAGCGCAGTAAGTCGCCACACGGCTTTCCGCGACTTTCGTGAAAGCTAAGCTTAAATTTAGACGCCGCGGAAACAAATTAAATATCTATACAAACACAAAAAAATAATAAGAGAACGGACCTAAATCAACATACGTGCCATCTTGATTCTACCTTAATTACAAGATCGTTCTGGTATTACAATTATTATTGGTTGTAACGGATTTTGAGGCCCATTATGAATTACTAAGATACTACGTCACATTTATGGATTAGATCGGCAGCATTGTGTATTTTGCATCTATAAAAACCATTAAGCTAAGTGATTAACTTTATATACTTAATTTATGTTTACTTATATTATTTATTTCTATGCTTAAATTATGTTTTCATAATTATATTATTTAAACTATATTATATTATTTCATACTATGTTTCTTAATTATTAGTATTTTTCTTAATAATTTTATTATTATTATATACTATATATAAAAAAGAAATTATCATTAAGGGAAGCGAACCGGTTCTGCATGTGTTCTATATATATTAATTAAACTACTTTATTAAGTAATGTATGTATAGTTAGTTTTTATTTATTACCGTAACAAAAAAAATATATATATATATATATATGTACATTTGTGATAACAGTTTGTGAATGTTTCAAGAAAAATCTTTAGTATCTTTTTGATTTCAATGTTGTCGATCCGAAGTTGGTTGATTCGTTCACATTCCGATTTGTTTAGTGTTTATCAATGAAATTCAGTCTTGTTATTAATTTATTTTATTAATTGAGTAAAAATGTGTATAGTGACGATCTAAGTGATTTAGTGATGCAGTGATATTCAGCACGAGTCCAAGTCAGGGGCGTACCCAGAATGTCGCATGGGGTATGCAACGGTAGGGTGGGATGCCGTGATTATACAATCAAAAACCACACACACATACGTACCCAGGTATGTATATGGCATTAGTGAGCTGTGATAAAACATCTGTAAGTTATTAATTTATTCAGTGCCGTCCTAGTTAATTATGTTCATATATATGTTCAATCATACCGTACTTCATATATTTAATTTTGGATTTTTACCTTGCCGCGATATTTCAACGATCAGCAGCATTTTCAAGCTCCTTGTGAGTGGTGGCAAAGAACCTCCCCAACCGTTGATAACTAGCTGGCAAACGTGCTGCAGCCACCATTCAGTCACATGGAGATTCTGATAACGAGCATTTCGTTATAAGTTCGGTATCCATATCGACCAATGGATATCATACTGTCCCCACTAGCCAAGTATCTACATATTAAGATTAAATTTAGAATTGATAAAAATTAATAAATAAAATTACTCGGGTTCACCGAGCAAATAGCGCAGTGGTTAAAGCTGCGACGTTTGGATCGGGAGGTATACCGGGTTTGAATCCCAACAGAGGTGGGATGCAAAAGGGATTTTTCATCTCCCGATTACGATCGGTGATTAAATTGAAAACATCTATGACCCTCTGTTGGAATGTAGAACTCATGGGCCGACCCATCTTCCATGTCACTATACAGGGTGACATTGAGCTACGCAATCCGCAGGTGGTATACTGTAGTTGTGTGAATGGGATGAATGGGTTAAATGAATGTTAGTGTGAATTGCACCGTGGGCCCATTAGTGGCATTGAGTGCTGGAGTAAAATCCACCCAATTTTATTTTAAATTTTTTTACCTAATGGTTAATGGTTTTTACCTAATGCCTTTCACTTGCCGATATAATTCTGTCACCATCCTTTGTAGGCTGAATGGAAGGACCAACTATTGCTAATAGCTCGTCAAAAGCAGCAGGCGGCATACGCTGGTATGACACTGTAGTACATTTATAAAAGATGAAATCAATTTAACTTTGTTATGTTGGCCCGTGTACCAAATGTCCCGAGGAATTTCGTGAAGGCACCTTCAACGCCAAAGCGGGTGAACAACTCGAAGACTGAGATTACATAATACAAATAATATTGGTTTATTAAAACGAAAATTGAATTGATATACTGTATCTACTTAATTAAAATTAAACATAAATGAATTGAATACTTGGCTTCTAGCTTTAACTATACAGAGGTTACAATAATAATAAGATGTTACTGAATAATAATAGTGTATGCTTAGAAACCGTTAGCCAATGTTGCTTGATTAACGTTGCGTTTGTTAACAGAATTCTCCCTTATGACTGAACGGTGGCTGCAGCACGTTGCCAGCTGGATATCAGCAAAAAATAAATTATAGTTCGGTACTCCTTATAGTTCGGTTTGATTTGGTTAGTACGGAACACGTTACGAACATAATTAAATAGGAATAATTAACAAATAATTACGGCACTGAATAAATAAATTAAATAAATTTATTTTCTTTCCATTCTGGGTATGTCCCTAACGTGGGCTCGTACTAAGTATCACTGCATCACTAAATCAATTAGATCATTACTATTATAACAAAAAAATAAAAGCAAATACAATTTTACATTAAAGGACTTTTAACCTTTAATTTGCATCGATTACCCCTGGAAGTACAACTGAAAGTTAACATTTGCTGTTTATAAAGTATCTGTACTGCTAATTGACCCATTATCTTTTGCTTTTTCTATAACGCAGGCATTTTAATATATTTGGAAAGTAATAACTGGATGGACTGACGTTTTATGAACTCCAAACTTGGTCCTAACTACTCTATATTCACCCATCACTACTACGATATTTCATCCAAACTTTTGGTGGCTTGTATTTTAGTCGTTGTTGTATTTATAGAGCATATTCGAAATGGTGTTTTTGGTGAATATTTCAAATGTCATTCTCGCAAATAACTCGCTTTGTATGCCCAAAACTTAATTTCGTAACAACATACATTTTATACATATTCTCAGTATTTCGTATAAGAGTGGCAAATAGTATTTTTTTTTTGTCGTCATGCATTTTTAACAATAACTATTTATGACAATAACACTTTAAAATCAACCTTTTTTGATATATCAAATTACTAACATCCTAAAAATGTTACTTTAGTTATATTTACCTTTCCAAAATCATGGATGACTTCTGCATAGAAAATATATGGTTGCAAAACATTGCTGGTCATTTTGCTCCAGGTTCTTTATGATTATTTAGTCTATGTGGTTAGGCACTTGGTACCAGTAAGTTATTGTTCTTTGTTTGTCAGGTTTTTATAGGATAAAGAAGATTTTGTGTATTTGGGCAAATGTATTTGGTGGTGTAAATTTCTTTAAACTATAAAATTGTTATACCTTTATGTATCTCATCTAAGCAATTAATTGTAAATCCGCATGCTTTCATGTATATAGCATAATAAATCTAATTTATTTTCACATTTCACAAAAATGTGTTAATTACAAAATAAAAATTAAACCAAACATCGTCACCATCCACGAATGATGAATAACATTATTTTATAGCAGCGCAGCATAAACAAATTATTCCGTCATTTTCACTCTATCATTCGAATGTAATTAACTGATTTCCTTGTTTTTCTCTATTTTCATTCCATTCTATTTGATATTCTAAATTTGAATATGGGTGTTACAAATAAATCCATTATAATTTTTGCATTGCAAAATAGACGAGAATATATGTATGTATGTATATGCTAACCGCCGTTGTTGTATACATAAATTTCATGTTGTGTAAAACGCAAATGACTGTCACAAATAAAATCTGAGGGAGTGAAAATGAAAAATCATTCTCTAATAAAATAACGAACCGCACAGTACGGAAATTACAAAAAAAAAATTTCTTAATTTATTTAGAAAATCAAATTAAAATGAGTCAAAAGAAAATTTTATAATTTATTTAGTTTTGTTACTGGGAAAATTAATACTATTTTATAAATGTTAATTTGTTAAACTACTATAATGGAACTCCTTCTTTTGTTTAGGAAAATCAGGAGTGTAATTCCTTATCTTTTTTTTAACGTTTTGGTAGATACTATCTAAAATTATGACCGATTAAATAAATTTCGTTTTGCTAACAGTTCCGAGAATTTTGGCAAATCGTTCACTGTCATCGCATTTTAGTTTAGATGGGAAAATCATTTGACGTTGGTTTTTACCTGATTAATAGGATTATTTCAAGTTAATTTTATTTCAAAACAACCATAGGTTATATAGGCAATAAACATTCGTGGAATAAACCAACAATGCACACTAAAGTGATTAGTTTAGACACTGTACGTAGTAAGTATAACGTGTCTTATGACATTATTGAAGTAAATACCTTCATCTAAGTTAAATTCAAATTTTCAACTAAATGCTTGTACTTGAGAAAGAAGATCATAATGAATCGCCATTACAGGTTAATTCGATAAAAATAAAATTGTTGTACACTATGATATGTATATGCCATATAATTATGTTGTACAATATTTTGTTTATAAAAATTTCACAGTACTCGTAGGCATAAATGCAGGTATTCGACTGCATTTTCAAAAAAATTCGCCGCAATAATTTGCATAATTAGCTTCATTGCTCGTAATGCTTTAAAAAAACGTAGCGATTTTGTGAAGTCATGGATTTTTAATACACTTATAAATTTAATTTTATGGATACGACGGGTTGTGAAGTGTGGATTAAAACTTTAAGTCTTCAGGTTTTTATTAGTTAAAAACTAAACTTTGAACATTATTTAACAAAAAAAACTTTATATTATTTTTGTATTTTAACTTTGTATATCAAATGAGGCAGAATATAAACGCGTTGATGCAGATAGTCGTTAAAAATCAAACATCACTCAAAAAAATGTTGAGAGTAAGAGATACAATTTCCTTTTGTTAAACTCAATCGGGTAGGATAATATATTTTGAGCGTACTACAACTTCTGTCAAAACATATTTTTTTTTTTTATTTCTCTCATTTTTTTTTTGTTTATTGCCATAGTCGTACATAAAATTATTTAATTTTTCATAGGGTTAAAAAAAATATGATTTTTAGAAATTTATGAATATGTAAAATGTACGTAATTATGCACCACAATACAAAATTGATAAATATTTTTTACAATATACTTGTAGAAAATAATTCCAACCATTTTATTTTAGATAATATAATTTAATCTTAATATTTTTTTAAAGGGATGATTAATCTTATATCCCGTTTACACGAGAAGAGTAAAAGTATGTACCAAAACAGTACTTTTAATTAAACGCCTACTAAAATTCTTAATCATGGCGAAATAGCATTTAGTTATTAGTTTTACCTGGAAAATTCATTTACAATATAATTATACTAATAAATAATAAAAAACTATTTTTTATAAAAACATTTTATAGTATTCCAGGTACAAAAACAAAATTAGATTTAATTTTAATCTTCGAGCATAAAGATTTAATGCTACAAATCTTACTCTAAGGCGTTTCCATATTTTTATCTGGTATACATACATAAATAGATTATAAATTCAAGTACAAAACTACATAAAATACATAACTACATGCCTTGAAATATCACAAGGCGATTTAATTTATTTCTAACACTATTTGTCTTTTTTGTTTTACTACAAATATAATAAAATCGAATATCCATATATTTTTTTATAATAAGGTTATAATGGTCATGATATGAGAAGTCAATAAAAAGACTCTTTTCTAATAATCTATTTTGTACATTTATGAGAATTTTCGTAAAAATAGATTCCCTAAAAATAGATATTTGACTTGTACTATGTTGGAGGGTAAAATAACGAATTTCCTTTTCAGTCAAATTACATATAACTACGACATCGTTACTTGGAATTTGTAGTCCTCCTCTATTTTTATACGCTATAAGTGAGTTTGGCGAGTCATTTTTTTCAAGATATGAAAGGCATTCAGAACAGTGAAGAGTTTTTTTCAGACGGAAAACAATGAATCCTGCTATATACTCTACAACGTTTTCAACAAACTCGGACAAATCGGGATAGTCAAATAAATCTTCATTATCATGAAGTAAGTAAGTATCTTTGTCTGAAATAATATTATCAATATTAGATAAATTACTAGTTGGTTGAAGCAAGAGAGCTCTTTCGGTTATTAAATTTATGGCGGTTAATGGATTTAATATTTTAAGGTCCTCTAAGGGTAAACAATTTCCTAATCCGGTTTCAGAAATTTGTGTATGCACAAGTAGTCTATTATAAGCCGCAGAGAATTGGCGTACTGTAGGATTATTATTTGATCCTAAACTGGCAAAGAAAAGCTCAAGGTGATCCTGATTGAGTTTTTAGAATGGAATGAATTTAAGAAGTTTGGTTTTAATATAGAATTAAAAAGGAAATCAATACTTTTTAAGCATAAAATCATACCAATAAATCCAGTTTTCCGAGGAGACATAATGATCGGTTGGAAACTATTGGGAGTTTTGATTTTTAGCGAACCTAAATAACTTATAGCAGACGAATTGCTTTATTTCTTCTCCGGTTGCTTCACAAATTGGTTGTTTCAGTCCCCTTTGAGCCATATTTCTAGAATTCAACAAATCAAAACAATTATTTATAATTCTTATAAATCGTATGGTTGCTAAGCATCCTTTAAATTGTGGTAAAGCTAGTTTGTTTAAACAAAATTCAAGCGCATCCGCAACAGAATTACTTAAGGCTTTCTAGTGGCAAGTCGTACATTCATTTTTTGATTTGAGAAATAAACATGAGCTGATCGCAATTTGCTTCCCAAATGTAGTTGCTCATAGTTTCCTGTAATTTCAACAATTGTTCTAAGTAATGCCATGCAATCTCATCACCATTTTCGTCTATTAAAGGACCTTTCTCAGCAAATGTGTTTCTAATTAATTTTAGCATATGACACGGATCGGGTAATATAATTAATTTTTGGGGGATTGACTCAAAATTAAATATGAATTTCGGATCTAAACTATTAAAATCGGAATTTTTTATTACGTTTGTTTTACATCCTAACAAGTTTCCTACTGAAAAATTTACCGGGCAACCATCAAAAGACACACCAATTACTTTGACACCGGTACGGAAAAGATTGTTAAGGCACATATAAAGCAAATTATTTTTTTGTTCGCTATTCAATGATGCGATAGGAAAATACCCTAGAGGTAACTTCCATCGCTTACTAAGTCCCACAGCCATAAAAACGAGAATCTAAGTCGCCACTTCCTCATTTTCATCATTATTTCCTATATCTACACAACCTACAGACCTTTTACCATTCCACTCTACCTGACTATGAATATTTATTTCGTCGAAGACTACGTTACAATACACATCTTTGTTGTTAACCCGCTCGTTGTTGACAAGCAATTGCAGCGTATGGAATGATTCGTCAGTAAACCTGGCTTTCCCATCTACACATGTATACCACTCAGCAATTGTCTTCACATGCGGCATTTGAAGGTTGAATACTTTGCGGTCATATCCTTTTGGAGAATAGAAATTGAGATTCATCGCGAAAGCCCTTATTTCAGCTAGATATTTTTTTGGAACAGCCAAACCTTTAGATTTCTGGAGTTGACGTTTTAGAAGCTCTTTAATAGGTTGCGATATAGCTAATAAATTAACCATATGCTCCTCTTGAATTAAATTTTTCTTCCGTAAATCCTCTAATACGGTCTCTAAATTTACTATTTTCCTATCTCGCCGAACAATTCGCTGGTTTAACCTATTTCTGGTTATGGTCATGTCACGATAAGCTGATCGGAGTATTTGTAGTTTTACTTTGCGACGAATTTTCTTTCTTGGTGATGAATTTTCTTCTGATGTCGATGTTTTTAACGAGTTCATCAGAGTTATCTTTTTTACAGGCTGTAATTAAAAGTACTATTATAAAAAAATTACGAAAATTAGTAATTTAAACAATAAAACTTACTTTTCTTTGTTTAAACATTTTTAATTTTCTTTCATTAGATTTGTCCATATCTTCGATTACTTGTGAAGATTCTTCGGAGCTAAGTTCGGTAGTACTGATCTTTAGTTGAACACCTTCACTTTCATTTGGCTCGGTTTCGGGAATCATTTTGCCACTTGAAGACGATGATCTACTGAGGGTTTCTTCTTGTATAGCAATATTCGGTAATGAAATACTTGAGTCATTCAAATTTGAACTCATCAAGTTTATGTTCATTTCTAATAATGGCTCTCGTTCTGCAGTGGCTCTAGATGAAGATGCAAATATTGTTGGAACCGCTTCTGACTTAAATATGTGCAAGGTCCCTTTTTACGTATGAACCTATTCTCGAAGTGGTCCGAACAAATTCGGAGCGTATTTTTCATTCTGGTTAGTTTAATTATTTTTAGCCACTCTTTTCTAAAATTCCTATCGTTCGGAAATCTATTTAACAAGAAACAAAAATAAATAAATAATTATATATCATATATTCTATAAATAATTAAATCAAGACCTTATTCACAAAATATAAATAAAATTTTCACGCATTTTAACAACAGAAAAAAAAAAACCACAAAAAAAAAATTGTTTCGCCGGCTAGGAACGTTTTTATATAAACATCAAAGATAGCAAAATGGCAGCGTAATTTTGTTCTATATTTGGTATACAAACAGTTTAGTTTTAATTTTTTTGAAAGAAAACTTAAACTGATTTAAACTAAAATGGGTGGCCATAATAAGGATTAAATACACTTTAAAACTGCACAATTATTTTCAATTTTCACAAGGCTGCTCTGGCGAGAAGGGCAGCTAAGCGGATTTGTAGACGGAAGAAGCGAGAATGGTGGAAGGCCGAGGTTCTGAAAGTACAACAACTCAGCAATGAGCGCAGTTCACGTATTTTCTTTAAACGAATTACTGGATTGCACCATACTTTCAGGCCTTCGTCAACCGCCATTCGGGACCGGGATGGAAACGTCTGTGTCAACATCGACGCAGTACTTGACGCATGGAGTGGACACTTTACAGAGCTGCTTGATGTTCATCATGCGTCACAGACTGTTGTTGAGCCACCTCTAAGACAGACTGCGGAGATTTGCACTGAGGATCCATCCCATGAGGAATTTACTAAGGCCATGCAGCGATTGAAACGAAACCGCTCACCTGGAGTGGACTGCATTAATTCGGAGCTCTTGATATTCGGAGGGGATACTTTGTGGAACTGTCTTTTCGACCTTATTCGATTAGTATGGCGAACCGAAGTTATGCCTGACGAATGGAAAGTGGCCGCGATATGCCCCATCTTCAAGAAGGGAGACCGCTTGAAGTGTGAGAATTATCGCGGTATAGCTCTCCTTTGCACATCATACAAGTTACTGTCATACATTGTATTGGATAGAATCACTCCTCTGGCGGAGGGCTTGGTTGGTGACTATCAAGGAGGATTTCGTCCGAATCGATCAGTCACTGATCAGGTCTTTTCGCTGCGGATGATTCTATCTAAATATTATAAGACATCCATCTCCGTACATCAGGTGTTCCTGGATTTCCGGCAGGCCTACGACTCGATCAATCGAGAGAGTTTGTGGTCTGCCCTGGAATACCTAGGAATGCCAACAAAATTGGTACGACTGTGTAGGATGACGGTGACGCAGTCTCAATGCTGTGTTAAGGTCGATAACAGGCTATCGAAAATTTTTGCAGTTAACTCGGGTGTTCGGCAGGGAGATGCTCTGTCCCCGATACTCTTTAATCTCATGTTGGAGTACATCTTTCGTAAAACTGAAACACCTCAGCGCAACATCTTATATCGCCAGTCCAATCAAGTGCTTGCATATGCAGATGACATATGCGTGATTGGACTGAATAGCAACGGAGTGAAAGAAATACTTGATCCGCTTGTAGAGTTTTCAGCTTCAGTTGGACTCCAGATCAATGAGTCCAAAACGAAATACCTGATCTCTGGTTTTAGAGACAATGGCACTCCAGATTTTAGTAGTGGCCACCACACGTTTGAGGGAGTGAGGAGGTTCAAATATTTGGGCTCTCTTATCACTCACGATAACAGTGTGGGCGAGGATATTAAAGTGCGGCTGGCAGCTGGCAGTCGTTCTTTATATCCTCTAAGGCCACTGCTAAAATCTAAACACTTATCAAGTGCCGTGAAGCTGAAGCTTTACAAAGCGTTGATCAGGCCCGTTGTTATGTTTGGATGTGAAAGTTGGGCGCTGACGGATGAGTACGAGAGATGGCTCCTTACATTTGAGAGAAGAATCATGCGTGTGATTTACGGCCCTAAACGCGAAATAGATGGTACATACCGAGCTCTGTACAATTTCGAGATCAGAGATCTGATGAAGATCCCCGATATTGTACAGGAAGTTAGATCTCAGCGAGTACGCTGGCTCGGTCACGTTCTGCGTGCTGATCCGGAACGAATTGTGCAGCGATCTCTGAAAGGAGAGCCACCATATGGTAGGCGCAGAGGTCGTTGCAGGCGACGATGGCTCCACGATGTAGAGAACGACTTGGCCTCTTCAGATTGTCTAAGACAGTATGAAGGCCAAGCTCAGGATCGAAACCGTTGGAGCCAGATTGTTGATTCAGTAAGGGGCCAGTAATGGCCTTTAACACTGTTATTATTATTATTATTCAATGATGCGATAGGAAAATACCCTAGAGGTAACTTCCATCGCTTACTAAGTCCCACAGCCATAAAAACGAGAATCTGAGTCGCCACTTCCTCATTTTCATCATTATTTCCTATATCTACACAACCTACAGACCTTTTACCATTCCACTCTACCTGACTATGAATATTTATTTCGTCGAAGACTACGTTACAATACACATCTTTGTTGTTAACCCGCTCGTATACAGTAACAACTGAACTGAACAACCGCGATTAAACCAAAATGTTTGCATTTTATACTCATTCTAAACAAAGAAATCATCCCACCAGAAAAGTATTGAACGGGACCATCCAAAACGCGTTCCCCTATCTAACCGGATTTTCCCGCGCTTTTATTATGTACTATACGTATATAAAAAAAAGTATATATAAAAATAAATTGCAGGAGTGTTGAACCCAATCAACCTTGGAACGACCGAAAAAAAATAAGTCTTCGTTACAAGAATTTTAGTGTATAATTATTATCATAAGGCAAGTTTTATACTAACAGAATGTATATGGCAGAATATAGTGATTCAATTTATGATACCAGTAACCATCAGAAGGCATTAAGGGAACTTTTCTTAAAACTCAAGTCACTCAATTTTCATTTCTTTTATTGATTTATGTATATATATACATAGCGGGCTATGCCCGCTACGCAGCGCGACGTTTCCAGGGACATTTAATAAAGTGTTGAAATCGTAATTTTGTGTTAATATACAAAATAGCGAACCCCGATGCACTTCGTTGCAACCAACCAAAAAAAGAAATGAAATATTCTAGATTTTTTTTAATGAAATGAATGCATTGTATTTCAAAATTATTAATGTCAATCCAAAACATTTGGAGATACAATATTTTTCGTTTGCCCATTTGAAGCGAGCACAAACAAACAATTTGGAGTGCCAACTCTTGAGCAGGCCACGTATAGATGTCCATCTGAAAAGCACGGCTCCTCCAAATTTAATCCGCATATTTGAAGCGTTTGTCCTTATTGCTGGACATGGCAAATGATAGACGCACTGGGAATTGCAAACGCTTAAATTCAAATGGCATGTCTGTTGGAATCAGTGGAATACGTGGTATGAGCACAATTTCACCTTTCGTTGTTCCGGTCAATATTGTGGCTTCAATTAAATTTGGCATCAATTTATTTTCTGCCAATCTTGTGCCAGTGCACAGTTTTGGTGCATTTAAGTAAAATAATTGATGAGCCAACCTTTAAATTCAAACAATGCGGTGGCATACCAGGTGGTTCCAATTAATTGAAAAATTCAATTGGATAATTCACTGCATCATCTGCATTGCGCTATCAACAGATTTATATGATGTCACTTCACCTGGTAATTTTTCTTGAAACTGGATAATTGATTGCATTGACGTGTACATTTTTTGATGCCAGTATTTCGCGTTCACTCAACCAACTGTGAATCCTGTAATTTTGAACAATATTTGGGAACACACTTTCAATCAACTGTTCTGTTGATTGGAGAATGGTACAAAAATTGTTCGGCAATGTAATCAATCCATTTGTATTATCGACTCGAACTTTGCCATTTCCAATATCTAACAATTGCTTCGAGAACCGATCTGCAGATTGGTCGTTGTGCAATTGAACGCGCATATTTATGTTCAATGTCAATTTTTGCACATGACGACTTTAAGCATGCATTGATCTCACCCGCCGGTGTTGATCGTGGAACCACAGGCAATATTTGCCGAAAATCGCCTGACGAAAATTTCTTGATTCTAATGTAGATCTTGCATTGTACGGTGTAATGCTTCCAGCGATTTTTTATGCGTCATTGTACATTCATCCAAAAGAATAATTGCTGCTTGTTGCAAAACTTTTGCCATCGCAGAATTTCTTGAAATATTGCACGTGGGATGTTCAATCACCTGTTAATTCGAGAATAATTATATTTCACAATATCGATTAAATTTTGAAGTGATCAATCAATAAATATAAACACACTTGCACATTCAACGGAAATTTTAATGCAGAGTGCGCTGTTCGTCCACCATCCAATAGAGTAGCAGCGATTCCCGACGAAGCAAGTGCCAATGCAACTTTTCGTTGCGATCGAATGGCTGCCAAAATCAGTGATATCACAAATGTTTTTTCCGTACCACCAGGCGCATCCAAAAAAAATAGATTCCACCGTCTTCATTTTGTACAGCTTGCATGATGGTATCATAGATATGTTTTTGTTGGTCATTTAATTTGGGAACATTCAAATTCACAAATGTTTGCTATTCATTGGGATTATACTGTTGTTCACGTTGCAATTCTCGATCAAATAGTATACATTAATGTCTTTGCGAATTGACAGGGAATACCTGGTCGGTTGCATAGTTCGAAAAACTCAGTTAATGTGGTTTTTGGGGCAATTGATGCACGTTGTAGAGCAGTCACTTCCGTAAAATAAACACGCTGTCCATTTTCAAGGTGCACGGCCAAATGTATAATAGCAGGGTCTCTTTCGTGTATCGGAAAACTCAAAATACGCCAAACTGCTTCATTGCTGCTGATGTATCGGCCCATTTGATACCGTGTTATTTCATCGTTTTCGTTAACATTTTGAACAGCAAATACAGTCATATCACTGCCCTTATGGCCATATTTGCATATATATTTTAGGGACTTCACCGAACTGCAGAGCTCAATGTTTATGTGTGCTTTGTAGATTTTACACAGCAATGGTGAATACGGAACCACGCATTAATTGTCAATGACAACTGTTGTACCGTTTGACATGCGTAATTGATGTGATTGGTCAGTGTCTTTACGACGATACAATGGATAACCATCGATATTAGTGATTGTATCATTTATACAATTTTTTGGAAAACTTTTCGTACATTTTCCATTGTCCATGCACGGCGCCGTCATGTTTATAGCACTGCATCATGTTTATAGCACTGGATCATGTTAGCGGTAACAATCTCATACAATTCTTGATCGATATTCCGATTCGGAATTTCTGCTGAGATAATTTTATCAATTTCTTCAGACTGTATTTTGTCGACCAACCAAATCAAAATATGCGCGTGTGGCAAACCTCGTTTTTGCCATTCAACAGAATACAGCCAGCAACGTGTTTTGCCAAATACAGAGGAATGTATAATCAAGTTCATCAACGATTTTAACTTTTGTCTGAAGACACGTGCAGTGATATCGTTCCGATCTATTGCAGTTTGACTTGGCAATAACGCAATTTTAATTTCATTCCATTTTGGATTACACGTAACTGTAATGAACAAATCTGGTCGTCCGTACGCGCGCACATAAGTCATGGCGTCTTGAATATATTCTTGCATATGACGTGGGCTACCAATATATGATGATGGAAGAATATATGAAGTACCGATGTCGTTGATATTAGTTATTCCATCTACGTTACCAACAATAGCATCACGCAAATTAATGAATTCCTCAGCTCGAAGTTTCGCTTGATTATACCTGATGCATCGTAATCGCTCGCTTTCAATTTTCGCATACATATCAACGATATATTGATGAAACAGCACGAATCATCAACCGATATGCGTAGAAGTTCATCGCGCTCACTTTCTTGCTGGTTTCTGCACCTGCAAAGTAAAAATATAATTAAGACAAAAAGAAATTAATAGTGCATAAAAATAAAATATTGGGTAATGACATGTGTAGATTGTACCTGTTTTTGGATTTCTTTGTTTGATATTTAAATGATATCCATCTTCTCCTTCCCAAAATATCAATGGATATTGCAAAGCGTCGTAAGAGCGATGACTGTCTTCAATCGTATGCACTGTGTTATCTCTGCGTTTGATTATCTCGACGTTCAAATGCGTCGCCAACCATAACAATGGCAGCTTCATTAATGGTCGGTGCATTATATCGACCCGCGTGCTGCCCAGATGGTACTTTGTCTGCTTTGATGATGATCGTATAGTTGTCGTTTTGCAGTTTGTTTGAAACGGTATTGAACAACTGGACCTTCTGGTTGTGATTCTGTAAAAACGGTTCTAAAATACCCACAATTTCTCGCTCCTCCATCTGCTCGATATATGGTTGTACTGGCAGCGTGCGTATATTTGCTGCTCCTCATCACCCATGAGGTAGATTTGCAGAAATTTTGAATCTGTATCAGACATTGGCATTAAAGAACCAATTTTATGATACACTTGGCCCTGAATCTTAAACGTTGATTGAAAATTGCGACCATCCTCATTCTAAACGATTTTTGTTGCTCTAAATGATGTCATTTGAAAGCACGAATTGAATTTGCGAATTTTACGCAAAAACCATTTCTCCAGCCAATAGTGCTTTCAATGGTTCTGGCGGTGAATTCAATTGTGGCAATACAACTTTCCAGACTAACAGCAGAAACCGGCCTGGCCTATTCACCTTTGTATTTGAGTGCATGCCAGTGTTGGCATTGTTTGTTCATAGCACCGATTACAATTTGTGAATGTGACGAATAGTCGATGTCCGACTTATATTCAAACGCAAGGCGAAGAAATGATGTACGTATCAATGCGCGATACACTTGCAAACGCTGTTGTTCCCGTGTTCTGAATGAGTCCGTGACTCGTTGACGGGCCATTCTTTGTCTCAATGCATTAGCTCGAAGGCGTTCGTTGCGTTGCTCTTGACTTTCATTAGCACGTGTGATTGCTTCCTCAATTGATCTTCTGCCGATCTATTTAACCGACGGTTCTGGACTAATTGTGAATTCCGAGTCCGTCGACCAATATTTCCTCCTCGTCCACGAAGACGTGACATTGTTTTATGTAACAAAAATTACATAAAAAATTTGTAAAAAATTAAAATATCAAAATAACGAAACACACTTAATATAATACACACAGGTTTCCGGCGTCATCTGCGGAAGTCGAACGTACGTTTTCGATTTGGAAATGTGTACATTCAACATTACGAAATCGACTGAACGTTGAAAGCTGAACTAAGTTGCCCTATTTTGTACACGGCTATGATCGTAATCGAAAGATGAACAATTCTATTTCGCATCCCGCCTCTGTTGGAATTCAAACTCGGTCCTTCGCGATCCAAATGTCACAGCTTTAACCAATGCGCTATTTGCTCGCTTAATACCGGTATGAATTTGTGAACGTCAGCTAAAGACTATGATTTTATTATTTTGTTTCATATGAGCAGAGAAAACCAAAGCAAAATTATACTTTTTTCAGCGAAGCGGAATTCCGCGAGTAATTGGGTGTATGGATGAAACCCACATAAGCATAATCCAAATAGAATTGTAACATCTCTCTTCAATAGGAAATCTTTCCAAAGTATTAATACGGTGATTGTTAGTACGATACGTATTATTGAAACAGGTGTGTGATCATGAAATAAAAATTCGTTATATAAATTCAAAATATCCAGGCGACTCGCGCGATTCAATTGTGTGAAATCTTTCTGAATTGAACAGCATAATTCACAGGTTTCATGATAATGTGGAAAATTCTTGGGTACTTGGTAATTATAGGAAACGTATTAGTAAATGTTCTTGCACATTATATGTATATTCATTACAACAAGTGATGCGGGGTATCCCTTGCAGCCAAACTTAAAGACTCCATGCCTAAGATCACCAGCATCAGCAGACACCGCGGAGAGACGCTACAATCAGAATCATTCCAAAGGACGGAACAACCGCACCATTGGCGTTTTGAAAGGCAGATTCCGCGGTTTATTACATGCACGACAACTACATTACACGTCAGCAAAAGCAACGCAGATTACAAATGTTTGGGAAGCGTTATATAACATTGGTGTTCATTATAGGGTAACCCTGACAGAAAAACAGATGATGAATTAGTAAACCTAAACGAGCTGGACGGGACAATTCGAAATAGAATTATACATTTATTTATTTAAAATTCAATATTTCAACATTTTTGTTTTATTTCAAATTCTTTAAACATAATATTTAATTGCATTACATATAATAAAAAAAATCACAGTTCAATCCAGTGTTTAATTACTTACAAATTGATGCTATCATATCTTAACTATTCGATTTGGGCTTCACAGTCTAATTCAGGAAAATTTAAAACTAATTAATTAAAATCTTATTTTATACTTATAATTGTTGTTGGATTTCCAACTGTTGCTGCTGCAATTTAACCAGTTCTGACTTTTTGTTTATGCTTCAATTCTTGAGTTTTTCTTTTTTAATTTTGATTTTATCAAATTTGTCGCGCTTTAAATAGTACATTTTTTAATATATGTGTTAAAGTGCTAATATTTACAACGCACTAAAAAGTGAACTTATTGCTACGTGTATTTATTATTTTTATGTTAAGAGTCAACCAGCGAAACTTTAAGAAATTTAAGTAGCAAGGCGACATCTGTAAAAATGTATGCGTATTGACATTACTGACCAGCGAGTCTTTAAGAACTTTTCGTTCAGTTTCGTTAAATTTGAATTGTTATTTAACAAGAGCGAAAACTACCGCTCAAACTGAAGGAAGAAACGTCAAACAGAGAAACAGTGTGCTTTGCTTAGTGTATAGAGTTTTGTGATATTTGTAAGTTAATATTATGTTACTTAAAATAATATTGTCTAAAAAATTAAATATTAAATTAAAATAATATATACGTATCTTTTAAAAATGTACATAATTTATTATGTAGTACAATGTGTAATGTGATAAAACAATTATTGCATATTGTTAAAAATAATAAAATATGTACAACTTTTAACCTCAATAATTTTACATTTATATTTTCTTAGGCACCTAATGATATGGACTTCGGCACATTAATAAATGCGGTTGAATGCCACAAATGTCTCTATGAAACGAATAAAAACGTGTGGTAAAGGAGGCAGCATGGGATGAAATAGCGGAAGTCACCGATATGCCCAGTAAGTTTATATTGTCATTGATCCGTACAGTTTATATAAGCTAATCGAGTAATCATTTATTACAGAAGAAGAATGTAAGAAAAGGTGGAACCTTCTCAGGGAAAAATTCAATAAGGAACAAAAAAAAATTGATCAAAAATCAGGAGATTCTCCACTTCCTTATGAGGAGAAATGGCCGTATACTGAATGTATGATGTTCCTTAAAAAGTTCATTCAACCCAGAAAGTACGTATTTTTATGTATGTAATATACCTTGTGTTTATAATTATATAATTTATTTTTTAGAACAAAATCGAACCATTTCGATGACTCATTAGAAAGTCAGTTACAGAGCGATTACACCACGGAAATTGAGACTCAGCCGATAAAAAGGGTAAAAGTTGACCGTTTTACTGATACGTGCAACGTATTTAAAGAAGCCATTCAAGAGTTGAGGGAGCGGCAAAATGTTGTTCAACAACCAACCCAATCAGACCCAGATGATTTTTTCTTAAGATGTGAAAGAATTACTAAAAGATTTACCGGAAGATGTGAAAAGTCAGGCCCGGATTGATATTGTTTCATACGTGACCAACTTAAGGAATAAACACTTACGCAATTAAATAAATAGCAATTTTCAATAATTGCAATTAATTGCGTTTCTATATAAATTATTGAATTGTGATATTTTTTGTTTTTGTTAATAATTTGAAATAAAAACTATTTTGCTTTTTAGATAATGTTTAATTAAAATAAATTGTAGAAATTACGCCATCAAGCTTAAACTTCCCTCGTTATTTACGTATTTACAGAGAGTATCCCTGATTTTGATAGCATTGCTACCTCCTAAAACGTGTAAATTGCGTGATGTTTGAATTGATTTCAGATTATAATTAATCTCTTGCCTCCACATCCCCGACTGTAAGTTGTGATTGGTATTTTCCCAGCCCACAAATTTTGGAGGTGAGTATACATTTTTGGCCTTAAAAAATTGTGTAACGCGACACAAGCTAACACAATTTTTTCTGCGTTGTCTGGCAACATATTTAACGTAGTCAACAGAATACGCCAGCGACACACCAAAATGCCAAACGCATTTTCTATACAGCGTCTCGCACGAGATAAACGCTTATTATAAATTTCTTTTGCCTTTATCAGACCCATACCCAGATAGGGCTTCCTGATGTTTCTTGTTAAAGGAAATGCTGCATCAGCAACGAAAAAATGTGAAATGTGATCCGCCGTATTGGGAATGGGTTTTGGCTCTGGAAGCGAAAGCTCACCCTTTGCAAGGCGTTTGCCGAAGCTAGTTATACTGAAAATTCCTATAAAGAGAAAGAAAATTTAAATAAATGCAAATCTTGTCCATCATGAACGTTACTAATACCTCCATCGTGCTGCGATCCATAAGCACCCACATCGATATGTGTAAACACATATATCGGGCATCGCATGCAGCCATCAACACAATAATATAAAAGCCTTTGTAGTTGAAAATCTGACTTCCAGTGTCAGGAGGGCATTTTATGGCAATGTGCGTGCTTGCCATCGATGGCACCTACACAAATTGGAAAATTCCATAAATTGTAGAAATCTTCGCTTATTGTTTTCATATCGGTCATGTTAGGTTCTGTGACGTACAACCCAACTAGGCTTTTCCATAAAGTGTCACAGGTTTCGTAAATAATTATTCGTCTCTTTTCCTACTTTCCAGCTCCAAGCCAAACTTTGGAAAGAACAACCTTGAGAAAGGTAACTGTAAATGTACATTTAATATTACATTTACATTAATGGAGTTGTCTATATATTATTCACTTACAGCAAAGTTAAAGAAAGCTATTTTCTATCATTTGCGACTGCACTAGCTCTAATAACATCGAGAAAACCTCCCGCGTCATACGAGTATGGATAAAAAATTGCTGTTGGTCCCAATTTTTTATTTCTGTAAACGTTACCTAAAATAAATTATGTACATAAACCTTTATATATGTAGTTAACATCAATATTTTAATAAAATATGTATATACCTTGTAATAGCCGAATCTATTTCTCGTGCGATTTATTTTTCTTACCGCACAAGAACGCTTCTTTTTTGTTTTTTCTTTACGGTCTTTTAAAGAGTTTAATCCTTTAAAGAGGATAAATAATTCCTCCAACTCCTCAATCGTCTGAATATTTAATTTTGACGACATTTTAATAATGTGATTTTTTTAAATAATTAATTAAATTTATCCACACACACACACTTCGTTTTTGTTTGTGTTTTGTTGTCAAATCGTGTTACTTAATCGCTGGGCGTTCTGTCAAAATTTTCGTAACAATACACTTTCGTTAAATTCTGTAAGGTTTCATTACGGATGCTTAAAGACTCGCTAGTCAACGCTTTAGTGTGTAAATCCATTTTGTCCAACCAAAAATACCAAAAGAGAACAAAAAAAGGGACAAATTAATTATAAATTTGAGTTTATTTTGAACCTTTGGTGAGTGCAGTCGCCATCAATCAAATTGTATTCACATCAAATTCGACTGCAATTAATAAAATAATAAAATTTTAATAAAGTAAAACTTAAAAAATAAAGTGTTTCCTTTCCAAAATCGGGAAGCAAAACTGCTAAGCGAAAACAGTAAACGCAAACATCTATACATCTATTGTAAATTTAAGCAAACAGCAACGCTAAAACAATATGACAGGATCTCCTTCGTTTGCTTGTCAATATTTTCACAACAAGACTTTATACTCTTGCAAAATGCATCCTGTACATTTGTCTGTTGCCAAACAGTTGTACAAATTTTTGACTGAGGTTTATAGCATTTGCCTACGAATATTGCGAATATCTACTTTTATCTCCATTTTATTGTGTGCCATTTTTTCCGGATTTTGAATTTGAAATCGGTCCAATCTTATAAGGTAATAAAATAATAAAACTAAACCAATTAATTTGAATTTGAAAATATATAGCAAACCTTAAACCAATTCATCCACATCTTGTGATGGAGGCACTATATTATTCCGTTCCTTAGCACCCGTTGCCATCGATTTTTAAGCTTAATTTTAAAATCGCTTCCTGATTTTGCATATGCAAGAGCAATAAGGAGATTAGCGGACATGGAATCAATTAGATGTTCGAATTACCGCTTGCTGCTACGTTTATTTTATGCGACACGTTTATTTTCTTATCACAGTTTTAGACGTACAATACGCGACATGTTTTCACTTTCGTATTATACTTTTACAACCATGCAGTACACACTCATAGATTATAATCCTAAATGTACAATCTGTCCTATGAAAAAACATTAAAATTTAAATCCTGAAAAAAAAATAGAATTTTGCTAACCATTTACGATTTAGTTCCCATAAAAAAGAATAAAATAAAGTTTTAATTTTGAAAATTGTAATTGTCGTTATATATTATCTGTTTTCTTTCAAACATACAATTTAGGTAAAATGTACATACGTATCTACATACGTACACATATTTTGTGTAAAAAAGTTAGTATTGTTGTTTCCCCTCACACACTAATGCGGGCAATAAACCAGCCGACAGACACAATAAAATAGCAACAAATCCTAGTTTTTTTTTTATTTTGGTTTGGTTTTGGTATTTAACAAATACATAGTTTTAATTGTTTTGTTACTGCGGGTATGTTTTCTATGTATCCAATCCCCAAAATAAATATATCTTCTCACTGGTTTTGTCACACAAAAATAGATAAATTTCTAGTGTTTCATGTAGTTTTGGTTGCGCCAAATAGAAAAAAAAAAAAAAAAACAAACAACATAGTAAAAATTAACATGACTACGTATTAATTTTGTATTTTAAAAATAGATTTATTATAGTTTTTATATTATTGTTCAAATGTTTATTATTTTTAAATTTATATGTAGGGTGGCTTGCATGTATTAGTTTGGTACCGGGACAATCAGGGATATATACATGATTGTAGTATATAAATCCATAAAAAGGACATTTCATACCTTACAACGTATGATTGATTTAAATCACAAGTTTAAACATTGTGTAGCCAAGTGGAAATAATTTGTATAGTTAAGGATATATGTATGTAAATTATTCAAAATATGAATACAAACATTCATTTATTATTGCTGTTATATGGGGATATACCTACTGTCGTTGGTTTCAATGTTCATCCCCCCGTATATTTCACACCCATTTTATGTGTTTTTGATACTCTAATGTTATTTTTTGTTTATGATAATTGATTTCTAAATTTCCTAGATACATACATACACACACACACACATACGGAATATGGAAAATATATAATAGCAAAATAATAAGGGGGAAAAAGTTATACGGGATTATATGAGCTTAGACTTGATCCCACATTTCATACCAAAGCTTTCGGTTGGATTAGATTCATATACACCGCAAAAAATTGGACACATTTTTGGGTTTTTGTGCTTTATGCTTTATATTTTTTCACTCGGGAATTGTATTAAGTTTTTATATTTTCTATCATTTATACACGTTATTAACGGAGATAAGCATGCACAACGTAATTTTCTACTCCCAGGGTTCAAATAAAATGATAATAGTAAATAATCGTAATAAGGCCGTGCCAAAATTCCGAGTATTTTGTTCCAGCCACTCCCACCTATAATACATAATAGCATAGAATACAATAGACAAAAAAAGATTAGTTTCCATCTATTAGCACAATTAGGATGTGAGGCCACGAGTTATAATTGTTTTATTTTTTTATTTATTTTATAGTTCAATATCAAAGAGAATAGATTCAATTAGTTATATATACATAACTATTGTATACACAGAATACAAATAATGCTTAAATTGGAAAATTGATTAATAATTTTAATTTTATTTATATCGTTATATTATATCCAGTTCGTAGATCAAAAGTATAAAAATAATGGAAAAGGTTTTTTTTTGTGTAACACCAAACAAAAACCAAATTATCGTTAATTGAATTTTATTTAAATAATTTTGTTGGTTGAATATTGAACAAAAATGAAAATCTGTTTAGTAGAATTTTCAAAAGTGTGATGGACTATGGAGGAATATTATGTCTGGGTTTCTCATAATTTAGTTGATGTTTGCTAACTATGCATTTCTGTCTAATTGTATTTCTGAATCGTAGTTAAGATTTAATTTCTGCGATTTAATATGCTATATAAGATAGCAGAAAATTTTCAGCACAAACAATGTATTTTTTCTACTCACCACCAGGAGCAGCACTATAGATAAAGAGAATTTTTTATGCTGTAATTTTATTAACTAGCAGAAAAATTATGAATTTGTGCATTTTTTTAAAAGAATTTTTGTAACAACTAATTACACGATTGCAGAAAATTTGTAAACTCTTAATAAATTATTTTTACCAAACAAAATATTTTATATTTTATACTACATGCCAATTATTATATTAATAGTTTCTCATAAATAAACAATATGTAACCAATATGTCGTGCTGTTTTTCTGGTAGATGAGATCATAACACATCTACAGGAGCAGTTTAAGAAAAATCGATCGAGTCAGAAGAAATCCAGAATTGTTTGAAATCTCGGCAATAAGAAATTTTTCAGATTTTTGGCAATAATGTATGGAAATAACCCCTGTAACCAGTATGCCATGCTGTTTTTCGGGTGGCTGAGATTAAAACACACCTACAAGAGCAGTTTAAGAAAAATCGATGGAGTCAGAAGAGCTCGAGCATTTTTTGAAATCTCGGCCATATGAAATTTAGAAAAATAACTATAAAAAATTTCATATGGCCGAGATTTCAAAAAATTCTGGAGCTGTTCTGACTCGATCGATTTTTCTTTAACTGCTCCTGTAATAATAATAAACAGTATTAAAGGCCATTACTGGCCCCTTACTGAGTCAACAACCTGGCTCCAACGGTTTCGATCCTGAGCATGGTCTTCATACTGTCTAAGACACTCTGAAGAGGCCAAGTCGTTCTCTACATCGTGGAGCCATCGTCGCCGGCAACGACCTCTGCGCCTACCATATGGTGGCTCTCCTTTCAGAGATCGCTGCACAATTCGTTCCGGATCAGCACGCAGAACGTAACCGAGCCAGCGTACTCGCTGAGATCTTATTTCATGTACGATATCGGGGATCTTCATCAGATCTCTGATCTCGATATTGTACAGAGCTCGGTAGGTACCATCTATTTCGCGTTTTGGGCCGTAGATCACACGCATGACTCTTCTCTCAAATGTTAGGAGCCATCTCTCGTATTCATCCGTCAGCGCCCAACTTTCACATCCAAACATAACAACGGGCCTGATCAACGCTTTGTAAAGCTTCAGCTTCACGGTACTTGATAAGTGTTTAGATTTTAGCAGTGGCCTTAGAGGATACAAAGAACGACTGCCAGCTGCCAGCCGCACTTTAATATCCTCACCCACACTATTATCGTGAGTGATAAGAGAACCCAAATATTTGAACCTCCTCACTCCCTCAAACGTGTGGTGGCCACTACTAAAATCTGGTGTACCACTGTCCCTAAAACCAGAGATCAGGTATTTCGTTTTGGACTCATTGATCTGAAGTCCAACTGAAGCTGAAAACTCTACAAGCGGATCAAGTATTTCTTTCACTCCGTTGCTATTCAGTCCAATCACGCATATGTCATCTGCATATGCAAGCACCTGATTGGACTGGCTATATAAGATGTTACGCTGCGGTGTTTCAGTTTTACGAAAGATGTACTCCAACATGAGATTAAAGAGTATCGGGGACAGAGCATCTCCCTGCCGAACACCCGAGTTAACTACAAAACTTGTCGATAGCCTGTTCTCAACTTTAACACAGCATTGAGACTGCGTCACTGTCATCCTACATAGTCGTACCAGTTTTGTTGGCATTCCTAGGTATTCCAGGGCAGACCATAAACTCTCTCGATTGATCGAGTCATAGGCCTGCCGGAAATCCAGGAACACCTGATGTACGGGGATGGATGTCTCATAATATTTAGATAGAATCATCCGCAGCGAAAAGACCTGATCGGTGACTGATCGATTCGAACGAAATCCTCCTTGATAGTCACCAACCAAGCCCTCCGCTAGAGGAGTGATTCTATCCAATACAATGTATGACAGTAACTTGTAAGCTGTGCAAAGGAGAGCTATACCGCGATAATTCTCACACTTCAAGCGGTCTCCCTTCTTGAAGATGGGGCATATCGCGGCCACTTTACATTCGTCAGGCATAACTTCGGTTCGCCATACTAATCGAATAAGGTCGAAAAGACAGTTCCACAAAGTATCCCCTCCGAATATCAAGAGCTCCGAATTAATGCAGTCCACTCCAGGTGAACGGTTTCGTTTCAATCTCTGCATGGCTTTAGTGAATTCCTCATGGGATGGCTCCTCAGTGCAAATCTCCGCAGTCTGTATTAGAGGTGGCTCAACAACAGTCTGTCACGCATGATGGACATCAAGCAGGTCAGTAAAGTGTCCACTCCATGCGTCAAGTACTGCGTCGATGTTGACACAGAGGTTTCCATCCCGGTCCCGAATGGCGGTTGACGTAGGCCTGAAAGTATGGTTCAGTCCAGTAATTCCTTTAAAGAAATTACGCGAACTGCGCTCATTACTGAGTTGTTGTACTTTCAGAACCTCGGCCTTCCACCATTCTCGCTTCTTCCGTCTACAAATCCGCTTAGCTGCCCTTCCTGCAAGAGCAGCCTTGTTTTTCCTCGCGATTGTGAGACGTTGTTGCACTTCATTATGGGCTATATTTTGTTGCTCAACTGCAAGACGACACTCGTCATCAAACCAATCATTCTTGGGTCTGACTTTCACTATACCTAAAGTCTGTTGAGCAGCACTGACAACCGAAGTTTTCAGTACCCCCCAGACAGAGTTCACGCAGTCAGACTGGTAATTAGCTTCATTAATGTTGTCGCTGACAAGATCCTGATATCGTTTCTTTTGATCTTCATTTATCAGACCTTCACAGTCGAAACGTACCATGCGTTTCGCTGTGTTCCCCTGCTCCTGTAGGTGTGTTTTAATCCCAGCTACTAGAAAAACAGCATGGCATACTGGTTACAGGGGGGATTTCCACACATTATGATCAAAAAACTGAAAAATTTCATGTGGCCGAGATTTCAAAAATTTCTGGAGCTCTTCTGACTCGAAATAAAAAAAAAGATATATGTATATGCAAGAGTACATAAACGTGAAAAAGAAAAATTACCGAAGTGTGCGGTGATATTATAGGTGAAAATTTCTTTTTACAAAATATGTACAGTGAAATCTAAAATATATCCGTGTTGTGAACAATTTTCAATATACTCGTATATCATAAAAAAAAACTAAATATATCAATGTGGTATGTTAATTATACATAAAGTTAGTGAGATTGTGTATGAACTAAACAAATAAGGTGGTTTGTGAAACAGTGTTCAACCCGTTGTGATACGGTAGGGTAAATAACGCTTTGGGTGTCAATAACCATCTTTGCTTGGCTCAATTCGCGGGATATCCATTAAATAAGTGGCTCTAATTTACGACAAGTTGATTCCGGTGATTTCCGGTTGATTCATCGCAGATTGAAGAAGGGTTTGAATCTGTATCAATTTTGTATTAATATAAATTATTATTATTTCTTATGAAATCTTTCTTAAATTTTTACAGTTTTTTTATTGGTTCTAATTATTATTATTTTTTTTTTTTATTTATTTATTATTACATACATTACATACCTACATTATACATTTATGATTGGTATTTATACAAATTCACTGGAGAGTCATAAGACTGTTCCCAGATTATTTTATTTGCTTTTATGTTTACATAACTACATTAGTAAAAACCATAAAAACAAATAGGTAAATAGGCGCTTATATAGTATAAGAATATTAATTCAGTTCATAATTTATAATTTAAATACATAGTTAATAAAATATGATTATTAAATGTAAAATAAATTTAATATAAATTTATAAAATATACAGTTCATTTTATTCTCTTTCATTTATGATAAAGCAATAACAATAATAATAATAATAATAAAATAGAAATAAATATTTATCCATTTTAATCGCTAATTCTTGATTGAATCCATTAAATTCATTTATACGACGAAACAAATTCTGATATCTTGACTTTAAATACAGATAGCTTAGGTTCATGGCGTAATTCATATGGTAAGGTATTAAAAAGATTTAAACATCTATAAATCACATTATTATTTGATGAACCAGTAGAGAAAAAATCTGTGCGGAACAATGAATTCCTTCTTGTTCCGTAACTGTGCACATCAGAAAACTTAATAAGCCCAAACGAATTTTTAATTAACCGATTCATAACTTTATATGCGATTATGAGTAATTCTCTTTTTATAATATCCGGTAGACACAAGGACAACTTTCGAAAACAATTGCAGTTGGTGTTAAGGTGGGTAAATTAAGGATATTTTTAATTGCCCGTTTTTGAAGCACATATAATTTGTTAATTAAATAAAGTGATGCACCACTCCAAATAGGATTAAGGTAAGTCAATTGCGACAAAATGTATGCGTTGTATATTTGGATTAATATAGGTTTTGGAAGCACTGCTTTGGTTCTGTACAACGCAAATATGTAAGGTAGGATATTGTTTTGTACCTTTTCCACATGGAGATTCCATTTTAATTTGGAATCAACAATCAGCCCTAAGTAATTATAAGATTTGGCTTCTTCTATAATAATATTTTTATATTTAAGACAATATAATAATTTTGTGTTGGGATCTATAATTTTGTTGTCAAAAATAATATATTTTGTTTTCAAACCATTCAAGACTAATTCATGTTGGTCTAGAAATATTCCTAATTTTTCCAAATCAGCTTGCATGTTTGCATACAATTCTATGAGAGTTACATTTTCGTACATAACAATGATATCGTCTGCAAATAACTGAATTTTACCTCTAAATGATAAGGAGAAAACTTCATTTATAAAAATCTTGAAAAAAGTTGGTCCTAGTACTGATCCTTGTGGTATACCTAGAAATACTTTCTTTATACTGCTGTAATAGCGACCTATGTTTACCAATTGTTGACGATTTTCAAAATATGTGGTGAAGAAAGACATATCGTCTTCTCCAATCCCCAGTCTTTTTAGCTTCCATAGCAAAATTTTGTGGTTGACCAAATCGAAGGCTTTTGAAAAATCCAAGAATATACAAGAAACATATTTTTGCTTGTCTATGGCCTTACTAACGAAGTCTGTAAAATTTAAACAAGCTGCTAATGTATTAGATTGTTTACAAAATCCATATTGGTTGTTGTTAATAATCCCATTTTTAGTTAAGAACGAGTCAATTCGTAAATTTACAATTTCTTCAAAAATCTTTGTAAATGAAGTGGGAATTGAAATTGGTCGATTATTTGTTATGTCAATCAAACCTGGTAATTTCGGTACAGGAATAACTCTGGATATTTTTAATTCATCTGGAAATCTTGATGCGGCTAGCGATCTATTTATTAAGTTCGAAATACACTGAGATAATTTTTTGTTAAACATCATTAGAAATTTATTCGAAATTCCATCAATCCCACAAGCTGAATTGCGTTTTAGTCTGTTTATAATAGTTTCCACTTCTTCTTGATTTGTTTCATGTAATGTGAATGGATCTATTATATTACAAACGACCTGAAAATCTTTTTCATTTGGATGAGTCATTTGCTTAGTAATATATGAAGTTATATTAATAAAATAGTTATTAAAGTGTTCAGCAATCATTTCAGGTTGCGACAACGTTACGTTTCCAATTTTTAATTTTGGTTCGTTTACCATTTTTGATTTATTAAATATAACTTTGTTTAAATGACTCCAAAGCTCTTTTAGTTTCCCCAAACAACTACTAAATAATTTGTTGTAATATAAGTTCCTTGCTTCTGTAATTTTATTACGTACCAAATTGACATAAAACTTGTACTGCGATAAAATGTAACTGTCTTGCGGATGTTTCGTTTTGTATCTTTAAAATCGCTCTCTCTGTTTCATATTTTCCACTATCTCTTTGTTTACCCAAGGGTGTCTAATCTTTTTTTTTTTTTTCATAAACTGTGATTGTATTTTGATTTATCATGCATTTAATATACTTAGTTAATTCTTCAAATGTAATAATATCGTTAAGTCTAGACCAATCAATACTCTTTTCCATTTTATCATATCTAATTACACTCCTACATTCAAAATTTTCATTGTGAGCTTTTCCCACATTCTTTTTAAATCTAAACAAAATTGCTTTATGACCAGACAATGAAGTATCATCCAAATATAATTCAAATTTTAAATCGTAAACGTCAGTTAATACATGATCGATAATGGTGCTAACAGAATTAGACTGCCTAGTTGGAAATTCTTTATTAACAACGGAAAATCCATGAGATATCAAATTTTGTTTATAGGTTGTTGTAATATTATCATTAACGAGAAGGTTAATATTAAAGTCACCAATTATTAGGCTTTGAGGGAACTTTATAACTACTTCATTAAGTTTATTTAGAAAGTTATCGATATCAGTATTAGGAGGTCGATATACCGCCACAATATTTAACTTGAGATCATTAAGTTTCACTACCATGAAATTGTTATCCTCATAACATTCACTGTGTATCAAATTTGAGTGTAATCGATTTTTAATAAATATACTGCATCCACCATAATTCCCGCTATCTCTATTGCAATGGTATGATTGAAAACTATCCAAATTGGTAATTGAATTTTCATTTTTATTTAGCCAAGTTTCAGTTAATACTACTATATCTATATCACAAATAAATGAATTAATTAATATCCCGACGTCTATTAATTTATATCGTAAACTTCGAATATTAATGTAAAGTATGTTATAGAGATCTATATTATCGACATTCACAGATATGTCAAAATCAGAAAAATATTTATTTCTATCTCGCCAAATGTCAATAACATCCAAACAATTCATATTGAGATAAGTATTAAAAAAAAAAATTTTTTTAAAGTACATTTTAAGAATTAAATAAACAGCTAACCATTTACCATTCTATTTTCCAGATCCAGTAAGTCGGCTTTGTTGTGGATTTTATAGATTTTGCTGTTGTCATCCTTCCGAATATGTATTTTTTGTTGATTAACCCACACATATTTCAGCTGAAGTCGATTTTTCAAAGCAATCGATTCACGAAGTAATTTAGCACGAAAACTGGTAAGTTGATCACGCACAAAGATCCTATGGTCGGTTTGGTAGTTAAGTCCAACTTCTTTCGTAAATAATGTTTTTTTTTCTTTCATTTTAGCTTGAAGATGTATTTTGGCTGATGAATTTGTAAACGCCACTTCGATGAAACTGGATACGATCGTTTTATTGCGCAAGGATTGTGAGCTTTCATTATTTTGTGTGTTAATAAATTTTATGTATTTTATATCCGAATCTTTTATCTCAGCATTAAGTGTTGCGAAAATTCGTTTGACGACATCTTCCGGCACAAAAGATTTATCCCGGAACCCAGTGATTATTACATTATTGCGTATTTTATCTTGTTTAATCTCATTGTATTTTATCTTGTTTAATCTCATTTAATTGTATTCAATAGTTTTAGTTAGTTGGCTGTTACTAGTTTTTTCCAAATTAAGTGATTCAAAAAAATAAAAACAATAGGAAAATAAAAGTCTATAAACGATGAATGTGAATCTGCTTACTTCTGTTGAGTTCGAGGTAGAACGACTTGCCAGAAGCATTAAGGGAAGCTCACTCGCTAAACAACAAACTCTCCAGCTAGCGTTAAGTAACGAAGAGAAAACACCCGTGTTATATCCGTATAGAGTGCATTCAATAAATGATCTCGAAGCTATACCGAAAATAATAATGAGATTATACAGCACAAATTAAGTTCTCAACCGCAAGAAGCCATTATATGATGAGCTCAATAGAATGATAGGTCTCGGCGTGATCGAAGAATTCAAAAGCTCCTGGAGTTCCCCGGTGGCATTAGTCCGAAGATCTAATGGAAAAGCCCGACTGTTTAGGCGCCCGTAAACTTAACGAAGTGACGACTAGGGATGCTTCCCCCTTACCGATAGTTGACGGACTCCTAAGTCGATTGGATCAAACCACATTTATATCGAGACTCGATCTAAAGGATGCATTTTGGCAGATCCCATTGTCTCAGGAGTCTAAAGAAAAAACCGCGTTTACTGTCTCTAGTCGTCCTTTGAACCAGTTTACGGTGATGTAATTTGGGTTGTGCAATGGTCCCGCTGGTAGTGATGGGTGTTTGAAGGTGACGACGAACAAATTATGCGATTATTTCCTTTCCCGTTCCAAATACCATTAAGAAGGTTCGTAGATGCTTGGGTATGTCAGAATGATATCGTAGGTTTATACCAGCCCATGCTACCCTGGCCGCTCCAATATCAGATTTATTATAGAAAGCTCGACTTTTTAGATGGACTGACAAATGTGAGAGAGCTTTTAATGAATTAAAATTAGCTCTATCTAGAGCTCCTTGGTTGGTTCATCCAGATTTTTTTCAACCATTGGTAGCGTGCTATTCCAGATCAGGGATGATAGATGAGAGGTACTCGTTTACCATCATCACCGATCATGCAGCATGCTAGTCTCAAATTGCTCATGAATCAAACTGATTTATGTGGTAGACTAGCAAGGTGGGCAGTTAAACGACAGGGATTCAATTTTAAAATTCTTCACCGTAAGGACTTCCAGAACGTCGTGCCAAATGCTCTGTCTCGAGTATTTATAGAAGAAGAAGCATCCCAAATTGAGGAAGACAGACTGAATATAGATTTAGAGTCTACAGCATTTAACAGTGGTGAAATATACAGCTCTTGCAAAGAGTACAAAAGAACCCGTCAGACTTCGAGACTTTTCGAATCGAAAAAAATAAACTATTCATCAATCCATCTACGAGTAATTGCCATAATGATAGTTGAACTGATATTCCGTTATAGAAACTGTTTTTTCCCGATAGAACTACAGTTTCTATGTCAAAATGTTTACAATTTGTTTGAAAGTTAGTAACCACAAATATTACAATAGTTCAACAATATAATGATAAAATTTATTTATACATAACATATAATTATTTATTATTAGTTCTCAGTCCACATACGATAGAAGTGTTGACCTTTCTGATGTGCACAATTAACATAATGTGCTCAATAATTTTATTGGTGCGAAGTTATAACAAAAACAATAAATTAAAAATTACCATTACGACAAAAATAGTAATTTGACCAGTAATTCACGAATGTCTAACGAAATTGTCAGGTTACTGTATTATGCAATGGAATGTGCATAAACCTGTAAGGGACTTAGGACGCGAGATAAGGTGTGGTGTGAACCCAAAGATTATTCAATGAACTTAAACCATTGGTGGTCTAGACTTACATATTTTGGCTTCCTTAGCATATTAGAATTGCCAGAATTCTTTTAAAAAAAAATTTGTATTAACCGCAAATTTTTTCTATAAAAAAAATCACTAAAACAAAATTATTTTTAATGCCTAAAACTGTATGCAACCAAAACTGCTAGAATACATATTGCAATTTTATTAACAACCAAAGTAATTAATTTTTATATTTTTAGTGCTGGGTATCCTTAAATATAAAGTAAAGGAGAAGCTGAGAAAAATAAGAAGCACCTTTATAAAACTGTGGTAGCGCCGTTAACCAGTGATGATGTCGGTGGACTGGCTGGTTCCTGAAGCCACTGAAATTACGGAATTTGACTGGAGAATCATAAAACTTTGCCAGATCAAAACGTTGGAGGGTCATTCAACTGATGGCGAAGTTGGCTTTAGTTTGACAGTAAGTATACATTATAAATTTATATATATATATATATATATATATATATATATATATATATATATATATATATATATATATATATATATATATATATATATATATATATATATATATGTATATATATAAGTATATATATATATATATATATATATATATATATATATATATATATATGTATATACCACCAACTTCACCGCAGCCGTCTACATCTCATACGTTGCCTATTTCGCCAATTGTTCTATGTATTCAAATAATTCTTCAAATAATTTGTTTGAGAAATATCATCGATTATTTTGATTTTTAGCCAGCTCTATCACCAACTTTTCATCAATTGCTGTAAGAATGTGCAGAAATAGAATAAGTCTCACACCTTTTTAATATTTAAAATTGTTTATCAATTTCAGATAGCATCTTCAGCACCAATAGAACACATATTAGGTTCAGCGATAGAACCGGTGTCTTTATCTGCAATTTTATCCACTTTTTTATCTAATTTTCTCGAATTTTATTCAATTTTAGAACGTGGTCAAGGTAAGCGCAAATATCGGATTTAATGCCCACGATAGTTTAGGCCCCATATAATATTTTTGGCACTTTCCGTTAAGATCTGCGACACGGCTTCCTTAAGAACGGATGCACGAGCTTGATTTAATACGGCAAACGGCTTACTCACCACGTCAAAATATTGATTTGTGTTAGGGCTAATCGGTTGTTTAACGTGAGCACGCGTATACAAAATTGATTCCAAATTTTCTTCTATATATGTACATATTTAGTAGATAAATAGTAAACGATTAGTACCTGATATTATCTAAATAATTTATTTTAATTATGCAGCAATTATCACCTGATTTATTTGGACTGAAGATGAGTGTAGTGATTAACCATCCGATGTTGAATAACATATAAGCCGCTATTTAAGCTAATTGCGGAAATGCGAATAAAAAGAAATAAACAAAACCGAAAATCTGTATGCAACTGCTCTCAATTTAGCCAAGAGATAAATGGTACATTTGAGCTTAAGTTTTCATGACCATCGCTGTCATGATGTAAAAAAGCAAATAGCGCGACTCTACAGTTATCTGTATGAAATATGGAAATCGATATACAATAAAACAAGTTCTTTAAATGACACTCTGATTTCACCACCCTGACATCGTTTTCTAAAATCGGGGTGATTAAAAAAAAAATTAGGCTTGATCGTTTAAGTATCGTATGACCCAATTACGGTTTTCTTGAGCTGCAATAAACAGCAAACCTCTTTCATTATTTGTAATTCTCATTCCTTCTCGTGCTGAGTTGGTGTATTCTTCATGGATTACGTTTTTGTTGATTAATATATTGTGGAGAACTACACAAGACAATTATATTTGTCGAGGTTGCTGGATCGTAGCCCAATTTATGCTCGTCTAAAGTACACCTGAAATAAATATATAAAATAAATAATATTTGTATAATTTTATACTTAATCATCCCGAAATCGGTTTATCAGCAAACTAATGCAGCGCTCTATTATCGAACGAATTTTGCAGTGGAGTTGGTTATAACGTTCTTCTTCCAGAGTCCTAGTGTTTTTAATATTTGTCAGAAGAAACGGCTGCAACGGATATCGACTATCGCCTATTGTTAATACACATATTGTTAGTTTAAAACAATCGAAACAAACGAAATATGTTACATTACCTAATAACCATTCCTGTTGTTCACCTTGATCGTACCTCAACTCCAAAAACTGCATGCCCAAATAAAACTATCGTGAGTGGATTTGCAATATGGGTTGGTGCAATATGGGTTCCATCAATAATTCCTACGATATTTGGAAAACCATGTTCTGCGAAAAAACTGTGAACATTTTAAATTAAATAAAAATGTGTATGCGTTTGTAAGTGTCTTGCTTAGTGGCTTCGATTCCCTGAGCTGTTTGGGGAAACCGTACATATTTTCCGGATAGTTTATGAGCAATGAGTTGGGTATTGGTTTTTATTTCGGTATCTGTTACCAAAATAACGTCTTGTGTAATAAACTTTCAATGTCACTATAAGATCTTCGATCTCTGTGAGCAAATTACGGCTAAAGGACCGATTCAACTGAGAAGATCAAGTGTACGCAATGCTTAAAGACATCCAATAGTGAAGTGTAGACGAGTTTATTTTCGTTCCTGATTGCACTCAAATGTAGAAAAATCCTTGTACTAATTAATCAAATTATCGAGTAGGATAGTGATTGAAACTTTGGCGACTGGATCATTTCATATATCTTGCCGATTCAAAACATAAATCATTTGCAAAAAAAGTGTTTTTAGTTGGGGATAAAGAATAAACATCTTTTTACTAGACTCACTCCTTCCACGAATGATTCGAGAATTAATAACAGTTTGTTTAAATTCAATTTATTTTCATAAAATTAGTATTCTAAAGAAATGTTTTCCTTCTTAAATCAAATAAAACTGAAATTGCAGTCTAGGTAACATATTATAACACCCCAACCTGGCACTATTTTTTTGTTGCTACAAAAATATACCATCATAAATAATAACACAATTTTATCAACCCGGTTGTTGTTGCTTTTGCAAGTGAAACTTATAAATAAAATAAAAAATTAAATTTACAACATATTATATACAATTATTACGTGACCACATCAAACCCCTCAACACAACAAAACAAAACAAAAAAAAAACGAACGAAATGAAATCATATAATAATCAAACCATATACCCTCCTTAAAAATTGTATATATATGTATTTCAGTTTTGGCTTTTTACAGCACCAACAACAACAAAATTAATAAAAATCATATTAAACCGCACATACATATATGAAAACCATAACGTTTTTTTAAACTTGCCATTTCCCCACAAACCGTACTTACAGAAATAACACATCCAACCACACACTATATAAATATTCGATTCTTAAAACTGATAAAATTGAAAAAAATAAAAATATGGAAAACTACTACTCTCTAAAAAGGCACACCACCAACTCGGAAAAACTTTTAATGGTATATAGAAAAAAAAAATAAAAAATTTCCACCCAGTCATCCATCAAAATTATTATTATTTTTGTTTGTATTACCATTTTCCATATACATTATACATACTTA
Organism: Tipula unca; assembly: GCA_951394425.1. Classification (NCBI taxonomy): domain Eukaryota; kingdom Metazoa; phylum Arthropoda; class Insecta; order Diptera; family Tipulidae; genus Tipula; species Tipula unca. The sequence continues at coordinate 120,556,965 of OX596380.1, forward strand.
CCTACATACACAGGATTTTCCAAGCGATATATAAAAATGTGTTTTTTTTTTAAAGAAAACGAAAAACAAAAAAAGTGGAAAACGTGAAAAAACGTTTTTCGAGTATAATTTTCATATTTTTATTTGATTTTTATCAAACAGTAATATTATAACAACAATGTGCGCTGGGAAACAGGTTGTGTATGCTACTTCTGGGCGGTATTATAGTAGAACGAGATGTAGCTTGTTGTACGCGAGTACAGAAAAGTAAATAGTTTTGTTTAATTTTTTATTTTATTGTACGAGTTTAAGAATGGAAAAATAATACATACGAGTACGTACATGATTGGCTATGTTTTTAAAATTTTATTTTCTTATAGGTTTCGTTAATACACGTTTCTCTGTGCTGATCTTAAAATTTAACGGAAAATAGTTTATACAAAATATGATCTTTTTTGTGCGGTAACTTTATATCAATACCATCATAATATTGTGGAAGCGTAGTGAATTTAATATGATGCATAAAATGCCTACAAGTGTCAGGTAGTTTATACAATATAATACAGTTTTTGAAAACAATGCTGGTTGTCGCAATTTAAACTGTTTCCTCTCAAGAAATAAGAGTTTAGTATCGTCATACTTTTGTTGAATTCCATTGATTTGTACCCCTATAAAAATTAAATTACCTGCTTTTATGCGTGTATATCTGTTTATGTTGTCAAAATTGGTTATTATTATAAATTTTTATGAGTGAAACAATGGAATATAGTGAAAGTGTGGAAAATTATTTTGACGAAACAGAACCAGGTTTATATTCAAATTACATATACATTTTAATAGTGAATAGTAAAGGTTAAAGCTGCGATGTTTGGATCGTGAGGTACCGGGTTCGAATCCCAACAGAGGCGGGATGCAAAAGAGATTTTTCATCTCCCGGTTACGATCGGTGATCAAATTGGAAACGTCTATGACCTTCTGTTGGAATGTAGAACTCATGGTCCGACCCACCTTCCATGTCACTGGACATGGAGCTATGCAATGTGCAGGTGGTATACTGTACTTGTGTTGAATGAATGTAAGGCAAGGCTTTGGAACAAAAATGTGTCTATGCCACGTCCTTAAATAAAAAAATAAAAATAAAAATAGTGAATAGTGAATAGTAGCTTGATAAAGTGATCTGCTGATTAAACAAAGTATCTACTTGATGTTTATGCTGAACATGCTGACGCCGTTGGTCCGCTCAAAAAATGTATGTAGAAAAACTGTAATGTACAGATTTTTTTGATAAAAACAAATAACAAACGATAGTAGTAATCATATTTTAATAGACGCACTGTATACTGTTTGTATTATGGGCTAGCGAGTTTGTTTTTAATTATTCGGAAAAAAATATGCATCAATTACCATGTTTCCATGACAGAGTTAACCCAGGTTTACTCAGGTTTACGTGCATGGAAACGCAGATTAGGTTAGAGTTTCGTTAAACCCAAATTAACTCAACGAAACCAATACGTTTGAGTTAGGTTTGCTTGACATTTCATTTTATTTTGTTGTTGTTTGTTTACATAGTTGTGATCAAAACTTCAAATAAAAATGGCATCTCGAGTTTTTTGGAATGACGACGATTGTAAAGTGTTATTTTCTGTTTTTGCAGAAAAACAAATATTAAAATAAATGGATGGGAAAAAATACCGAAAAAAGGATATTTTCAAAATTGTGGAAGAGGAGTTTTTAAAACGGGGTATTACAGACAAAAAAGTAGATAATATAGAAAACAAGTGGAAAAACTTTAAAAAAAATTATTTAAATGTTAAAAAACAAAACAGTACAAGTGGGGAAACGCGAAACTCTTGCGAATATTTTGATGAGCTCGACCAAATTTTAGGAGAGAGACCTACCAGCTTACGATTGCAGAATGCCATTGACGTGTTTACGCCAATTTCAAGTAAAATATACATATACGTGTTGAAATATATGGTTTATTTAATAAATGACTTTTTAATGTTTTTTAGATACAGAAAATATTATTGAACAGGAGACAGAAGATGTTGTAGTGGAAACCAGTGAGCCATCCACTTCAAGTTCCTCTTCCAATAACCGACGGAGAAAGCATTTTGGGTGGGAGGAAGTAGCTTCCAAAATCATCAAAGGAAACACCAAAATTCAAGAGGACTTTCTTCAGGAACAAAAAAAACTAATTGATTATGAGTTCAATTTATTCTCTAAAAAAGAAGAGGAGTTGCAAGAAAAATTCCTTGAAAAAACTCAAAAAATATTAGAAGAGAATAACAAAATATTTTTAAAAGATTTGAAAGCAATAATAAGCTCAAATTTATCTGCGCCAGAATATGAAGTGGCATCTAGTAGTTCATCAAAGACGGATTATTTAATAGAGGAACTCAATGATTTTATTGAGTTCGAGAATTAAATTAAATATTTTTCTCATGTACATAGTATATATAAATTTTTAGATTTAAGGCTTTGAAATATTTTGTGACTTTTACAATTTTAGCTTAAGATAATGAAATGAATTTTAGGTTAAGATAGTAAATTTAATTTAAAAACTATTTACGAAATATTTTATTTAGTGGAAGTAATGTGATTACTATTTTTAAAACAATGAATTAAAATTAAAATACAGTTTTATATTTTTCTTAAACATATGTTTATTTGTTTTATTTATATTTTCAATGGTTTTTACTTTGTAGAAGTGGATGGGTCTGTGCCATATAATCTTTAATATGATTTCTAATTTCATTTGCTGAAAGTGGCGCCCGTGAGCTATTTACATTTTGAGGTTGAGGATATAATACGTTATTATTTGTCAATTCGACGTTCCAATTTTGCAGAATAGATAATTTTCTACTCTCTGCAATATTATGCAGTACGCAACAAGTTGCTACGATATGTGGTACAAAACTAATATCCGTATCAATTCTTTTTTGAAGAATGCGCCATCTGCTTTTCAGGCGTCCAAAGGCATTTTCAACTACAATGCGAGCTTTGTTTAAATAAACACCAAACGACTCCTCCTCCGGCGTACTTGCTGGTGTATATCCCTTCATTAGCCAATCTTGTAACGGATATGCAGGGTCGCCAACAAAGAAAGCTTTTATTACATTTCCGTCAATAATTTCAGATGGCTGTAATTAATGAAAAGAAATATGTATATGTTTATAATTAAAATAATGAAAATATTTTGCTATACCATAGAATAATTGTGTATATTTGCATACAATGATGAATCTTTCAATACGGTGGCATCATGCGTGTACCCTGGATGTTTTACCGTGATATCAATAAATCTGAAATTATAAAACAAAACAACCAAAATTATACATTAAGAATTATTAAACGTTCAATCATTTTAACAAACTTGTAATTTGCATCTACTACTCCTTGAAGTACAACTGATGCCCAACATTTTCTGTTTATAAAATCCCTGTACCCCTCTTCTGGTGGTGTTACAGGAATATGTGTGCCATCAATTGCTGCAAGAACTGGAGAAATGCCACTTGTTTCTTTAAATTGCCCAATTATTTCTTTACCTTCTTCTAATGTAGGCATTTTAATATGTTTGGGAAGCAACAATTTAATAACTGCTGCGCAAAACTGTTTTAAACATCGATGAACTGATGTTTTATGTACTCCAAACTTATTCCCAACTACTCTATATTCCGCACATGAAGCATCCATTCATCGAAACTATTAGTTTTCACTATATTGTTCCACCAATCACTACTTCGACGTTTCATCCAAACTTTTGGTGGCTTGCGTTTTAGTCGCTGTTGTATTTGTAAGGCATTCGAAATATTATTCTTGGTAAATACTTCAAATGCCATTCTTACATATAAATGCCGGGAGTTAATTTTTTTTAGAAATGCCTTTTTTCTTCTTTGCATACTCAAAACATAATTTTGTAATAACATTTTACATATATTATCAGTATTTCGTACATGATTCGCACACAGTATTTTTATTTTTGTGTTGACATCCATTATTAACAAGTAACAACAGCACTTAAACTAACTTATAAAAAATTAACTAAATTGTTTATCAAAAAAGATATACATAATATGGTATTGACTAAAAACACTTAATTTAAACTAAAACACTACAAAAAAAATTTTATTTTTCGAAATTATTTGAAAAAATTCAAGAAAATCGCTGTCACTCATTGAAATACAAGAAAACGTAATAGAAAATATATTGAATTGATTTTTATACTAAAACTCATCTGTCAAATTTGCTCTACTCTATACTTGTTCATGGAAACGATACGGATTAGGGCCGCCATGTTATTAACTCAACGAAACCTAAACCTAAATTAACTCGGTTCATGGAAACATGGTAAATGAGATTATGACTCATTAATTTGGTTTTGATTATTGGAGATGTCGATATTTTGTTTATATAGATGGCATTAGCCATTGATCGATCAAAGCTTAATCCAGGTTTCTAACCAGAATAAAAACTTTGGACAATAAATTTCGGTAATACTTTTGGAAAGCTTAATGGTTAATTATAGAAAACTTTAACTAGACTGATAAATGGATAAAAATAACATGGCAGATGGAAAGATAGTATAAATTTATAATTAAAATTATATAAACAATTATAAATACATATATTTAACCTATAATATTAACTTTTATTCTAATTATTTAATTTAATTTTATTTTATTTATTTATTTACTAACTTTACAATCTTTCAACACTCTATTTTTAAACTAAACTCTCCACTTCAAATGTATTGCATTCTATTTTATTATGTATTTATTACAATAAGTTAAACAATATACTGTTACGTACCCCCTATACGATGGCCAACACGTTAGATTCGGATAGGCTACAGTCGGACTGTGGGAGGTCCATTGCCATCGTAATTGAATGAAATACGACAAAAACATCGTGTTGATAAAACGAGGTACACAATATTTTAGACTCACTAACCATCACATCACCCAAATAAAATATCGATTATTCCATATTTATGGTTTTATCTATATTTATAACTGTATCTTTTTTTTAAAAACAGAAATCATTAAAATTAAATTTTATTTTCCTTAAATATTATTAATTATTCTACAAAGTGAAAACGTGATTTATTAATAGGTCAAGAGAGAAAAGAAATTATTAAGTCCTGGGCATAAAATAATTTGAAAACACTCACCCATATATGATCTGCCGTAGAGTACTCTCCGGTTATCCATGTATGAGAGGCTGTAAAAAAACTTTTATTTTTAAACAATGCCCGAAAATGTTTATAACCTGTACAATTTTATTTTCTTCTTTATATCAATTTTATCTTTCTGACCAAAGCACTTTTCTAAACAAAAATTTTTATTTAAAAAATTTTATTTTTAATTTTAAAAAAAATTAACACTTAATTAACTAAGAACATATTTCCTTTTATTTTCTTTTTTTTTATGAATAATTCTACTTCATTTTCTAATTGAACCGGATGCTTGATTGGTACAAGAAGATCGGTGTTGTCTTCAATCAATTTCCTAAATAATTCTCAATTGGTTTTATTCAATGAGTCCAATGAGAGACTTTCACTATTTTCTATAAAAATGTGGTTTTCGGATATACCTCTTGTAATGTAGAAATCAGTAGGCCAGTACGTTGGTTTCCCTCCTGAAAGAAATTCACAATTGTAAGCTCGACCTGAGCTGAGGAGTATAGTTCTCTACACTTTGGAGTTGTTAATTTTGACCCCCAGAAAGTATTTTTTGCATTAAAATCATCTCCAATGATAAAATTAAATCCTAGCTGGTTCAATAACTTTTTATATTATTTTATCGTATTATTTAAATTATGACTTGGAGGACAATAAATTGAGCAGACATTGAATATTTTTTTGTTGTTGAGTTGAATGCTGATAGTAGGTACCTGCATACTTTCTTCTTCAATCACTCTTGCTCTTTAACTAAAATAAAGTAATTGTGCTATTTTAGTTCTTTTCAGTTCTCCTAAATGCTTAAGAACTGGATTTGTAAGTAACTGTGGTTTGGGATCATTGATTCTTGATACATTTGGTTACACATGTTCATTAATGACACATGTTCATTATGCCACATGTTCATTAATCTCCCATAAGTCGCATTGATCAATGCACATATTGTGCAATACACAGCAGCTCATTATAAATTTGCACATTTTGTCCACTCCAAAAGGCTCGACCTTCTCAATTGCCTAAATCACTATATAAGCAGTCCTCTAATAATGTAGCATCCCCTAACTAATATGTGGTATTTATCACCACATATTATTGGGAGATCTTTTGATGTGTAGGTCTATTTAAAAATTCTAGCATCATAGATTTTGCTGGGTGATCACGCGGAATCGTGAATAAATGTTTTGTTGGCGTCACTTATAGCCTGCATCATCGTGTATATATATATATATATATATATATATATATATATATATATATATATATATATATATATATATATATATATATATATATATATATATATATATATATATATATATATATATATATATATATATATATATATATATATATATATATATATATATATACCCGTCGATGCCACCGATCGTGTTTTCAATTCCTGCAAACCGAACAATAAAAATTAATATAAAATTTAACTTGCTATTTTGTTGATTTGTTTTTAATAAAATACTTTTAAAAATTCTTGTGTTTTCACTTTTCTCCCCTTCCATCGCAGGAAATTTAGTGAACTCCGGAGATATTGAAAATAAATATTTGATGATATCGCCAATAAGTCAATACGCCGACCAATTTAACATGTTAAACATGTTTGCCACTCCGCGATAAGTCTCCTTATTATCGGCGAACCTAAATCTTTTTTTAGGGATGTTTCAAAAAATGAAATCTTTACTTTAATTCCATAAAAATGTCAGAATTTTAACCTTTGCTGAAATTTCTTTCCGCCCCACACAGCTTTTTATTTCAAAATATTGAGAAGTTTTAAATTAGTATTCCTGTAGTATTTCTTGTGGGCGTGGCACGGAAACTTACTGCAATATCTGAATATTTATAAACAACATCTTCTACGAAATTATTCAAAAAATGATTGTTTTCACTACCAAACAAAATTTTTTTAGTGTTTGCGCATTCTTCCTCCGCATCAGATGACGAATTAGCTGAGGACTAAGACAAAAATGCTTCCTCTACAATTTCCTTCATTTGCTATTCAAATTTCATTTGACGCACAAATGATCGCTTTACTTTGAAGTGACAGATCAAAAAATCGGTAAACAAACATGGCGTCACATACTATATTTACAGTATGAATGTTGGTGTGTGTAAAGAGGGGTTACTCGATCAAAAACCATCGAGTAGACAAAACAGTGATGTTTTGTTATGGTACCACTTTTTCGGTATTAAAAATTGCTATTGGTAGCTGTCAGATTGACACTTTGGTTATAATAAAGTGATCACAAAAATTAAATTAAATATAAATTATAATATGTATACGGGAGGGTTTTGTGTATCTTTGACCGGCTGTCATACTAAAACTAAAAAGAAAAACAATTTAAATTATTATATTGAAAGGCGATTTCTTCGTAATAGATATTCGATATAATGTAAATGGAAGACAAAAAGTAAGTTTAATTTGATTATTTCTGTTTAACTTTCACAATTATATTAAACAAATTTAAGTTTTACGCAACTGGGTCGTACCATAGAACGGTAGGTGACGTGTTACTCCATTCTATGGATAAATCCGTAGTTTCGAGAGCAGTAACAGAAATTACGGCAATATTGAAAGAAACCATTTGTTCCAAGTTCATCAAATTTCCAGATGAGGGTAAAACTACAATATAAGTAGACATTTCTTGAAAAAAACGAACCACACGGCATCATAGGCTGCATAGATTGCACTCATGTGAAAATTATAGCTCCTCAAAACGACGGACATATTTTTGTTAACAGAAAAAGCAATCGTTCAATAAATGTTCAATTGGTAAGTAAATTAGTATTATTATGTGTTCCACTTATCCTGGATCATCCCATGATTCTGGTATATGGGCATTGTCTGAAGATCGCATGACGATGGGGAGGAGGTATAGAAACGGAGAACGTAATACATGGCTTTAGGGCGGTTCCGGTTACCCATTGGAGCCGTGGCTTATGACTCCCTTTAGAATTCCGACTGAAATGCAGCAAAAATATAACTATCTGCATGCTCCAGCGTGGAACCCCATTGAACGATGCAATGGTGTCCTTAAAGGCACATTTAGTTGTCTTCTTAGCGAGTGCGTGCTGAGATACGAGCCTGCCAAAGTCACTAAAATAATATATGTGTGTTGCGCCCTCCTAATTATTTGTTTAATCAACAAAATCGATTTAAACGAAGCGGTAGAATTATCAACATTAAACCAAATTATGGAGAGGAAATTTGAATTTGAAACGGCAGACGTCTCAATGGCAGTACAAATTAGAAATGGGCTACTCAACTGCTTTTGAATTTTTAAATAAAATATATTTTTATTCAAAATAAATAAATTCAAATAAAATATTTAAATAAACTTCAAATTTAAATATCACGTTTCATTTTCGTTCTTGTCTTATTATTTCATTGTTTAGTCTAATTATTTCGTATTATATCAAATGACTTTTCGAATTATTCATTTGATTATTTAACTCATTCTTCTCTATTTCAAGGCGCGGCGAGTTTATGTTATTGGACTCCCGTAGTACTTCCAAAAGCTCATTTTGAAAATTATGATTTTGCTGGCCTTGTTTTTTCAGCTCATCAAGCATTTTTGATTGGTTCGTTTCGTCACGCGTTTTCTTTCAGGCCGATCTTGTGCAATAGTATTTGTAGGAACCGTTTCAATTTCCAAATTGCAGCAGGTAGATGTATTGGCGGCATCTTCATTGACAATGGTCAGTTCTGTACAATTTTCGCCATGGCCAAATTTAGCTCCTTTTAGCCCGAATGTGGACTTGTCGAGCCTTGTGACAGCGACCACTATCTCGTCGAAAGACGACAAAATAACTGACTGAGAACCATCGCCACTTTGACGACGATTGGTAGTTTCTGTAATTTTTTTTTTCAGATCAGCCCAAACCTGTAACATGAACAATTGATTACTATTTCACATAAATACACCTAAACAGTAATGTGAACAATCGTTTTACCTTTTTCCAATCTTCCTCGTCCCTCATAAGAGGGCCTTGGGTGTTTAAGATAGTAGTGAGCTCGGCCCAAAGATTTGATGCATTATACTTTCCATTTATTGAAGCAAAAGCACCAGTCGCCATTTCCTAGTGCTCCTCCATACATTTGAGAATCCCATCAAATTGGGCGGGCGTTGTGGTTTTATTCTTTTCCCTACGCATACATTCATATTGCATACATATATTTTCACTTTCTATACAATTTTATTTAAATACTTACATGTTACAATTCACCAAAAATTATTAATTTAGAAAAACGAATAAATTTTACAATAAATTTTGTTTTAATTTAATTTAATAAATGTAATAATAAATTGATTCGAATAGATCTTTCCGGTAAACACAAATAAATTTTGACATAAGTTTAATTTTGTGAGGTTATGTTCTCTATATTGTATTGTATCACCGAAAAATATTTCTGTGATAGAGAATCGAAAAAAGTGATGATCGAAAATGGTACAACATACGATTTCATCGATATTTCGTCGAATATCTAAAATATCGAAGTTAGAACATCCGAGCACTGCTCGAGAGCAATCAATTTTTTAACCTCAGTGCAGTTTTTTTTCAATGAAACATTTTGAGGGGAAAAACGGTACTCTTTTGTAAGGGTACTCTTTTTGAACCAATTTCGGAATAACTTCATATAGTTACATGATATATATGATTAACATTTTTTATTGTACAAATAATTTCATGTGTTCCAATTGAATCTTTAATTGCAAATAATTTATTCTTGAATATTTCTTTATACGAAACTTTCAAGAAGTGTGCAAAGCTTACAATCTAAAAAAATATGTTATCTAAGTCCTTAACCGATGTTAAATATTTATACATGTTAGTATACATGATTAATAATTAATTAATTTAAATGTGTGTCAGCGCTCAAATGTAATAAAATTTAATTCTAAAAACATTAGATCTAGTGGATCTGCTCTACAAAGACGTCTATATTTTGATTGCCTTAATTTTTCCCTTTCTAACTCATTGGGATGTGTTTCCAATTTCGAAAGGTACTTCAACCTCTGTGCTTGTATCATATTTTTGACATTTTTAGTCATAAGGTCTCTATGGATGTTGCGGTTTTGGATATACTACGAAGCATTTGTAATACAGCAAAGTATTGTTGATTGAGTTCGTTGCAAAAGTCTATATTCGATGCATTAACAAGAAGACCCAAGTTTTTAACGTTTATTTGTTTGTGACATTGTTTAATTTCACCGCTGGACATGTCAGTTTATTCTATAGAATTATTTTCTGTATAGATGATATTTATTATTCGTTTGGCAGTTTTTTAAACTGCCTTAACACAGCATTTAATTTTAATTTTTCCTTAAACTTAAATTATGCAGGCCAAATTCCAGTTATTATTGATGTCAAACAACCTAGCCCAAATTTGACAGAATTAATATCGAGTAATAACAAAACATTTGTCAAAACTCAACACAATATTGATATTGAATTATTTAAACAAAAAATTGAAACAGCTTTTATCATAAATATGGCCAGTTTTAGTAATGTAACTAATAAATTAGTCAATACTTTAGTTTCAGATATTACTAATTTAATATTGCAACCAATTATAGAAGAAATCCAGACGACAATCACTACTGTCATGGGCGAAAATATGTCGCAGTCGGTAAAATCTATGTTCGATCTAAGCAAAGAACTTTTTAAAAATTATAACAGAATACAAACTTCTCAAGTACATGACAAATGAGGGTTTATATGAACCAGTTAAAAAGATCAAAATAAATACTGTGACAAGTGAAGTAATCCATAAAGGTATATATCAAAATTAGATGATTAGAAAATATTCATGTATATTTAATATTCATGTATATTCAATTGTTTAAGAGTTTTTGTTGTTGGAGATGCAGAGCTAAATCACAACTGATTTTCATTGAATACAAATTTTTTTAAACTAGCTATACTATATAAGACCAATAACTTTCAACTTTGTTTTAAAAAACCTTTAATATAATTTAAAACTTGAAAGGTCATGAAATTTAAACATTAATGAATTACTAATGAACTATATTAATAGAAATAATGAATTATTTATAATTTTGTTTTAATTATTAAATGCCTTTATTATGTAATTTATCGAATAAATATATTTATTATTCATTTTAAATACACATCTTAAAAGAAGCGCAGCCTAATCTCAAGAAACCGATCCTACAATTTTAAATTATTCTGCTGAACTGAAGAAACATTTTTCTATGCCGTACATTTTTGAAAGATAAACGTAAGTAATGATGACATTAGATCAATAGGAAGTCTGATTGGCTTTATGAAGGATTCTCATAATTCAAGAATTATATTTAGTAAATTTAAGAGAAATATCCTTAATCGAAGAAATTTTTTAATTCAATATGCTACAGTTAAGCAATATTAGAATCTTAAACTAACCAAATGTTGCTTAAGCCAATACATTAAGTTATTGATTTTAGTGATATAATATTTTGCTTAAATCAAGTAATTAAGTTATTCATTTTAGTGATGTATTCTAAATTTATGTGATTTCTGCTATGATACATTCTAAAGTTAAGTGTTCTTGCGTTTACTTTAATTTAATCCACGCATATGGTACTTAGTTTTCTGTTTGTATTTTTGGTTTAAGTGGACAAAATTAATATTTGAAAAACAAAGCATCATTTTCTTGATTTACATTACAAATTTCTTAAGTTTAGTGATCTTTTTTTTCCATGATACGCAAATGTTATTTGTGTTGATTTGTTTTCATTCGCTTTTATCCGCCACGTTCTTTGCCAATTTTAAATTTTGTATAAGTGATCTTGCAATTCTCTTGATGCAGTTTGAGGATTTTTGTGTGAAAACATAATAGCAGTGTCATCTGCAAATATTGACGTAACAACCTTATCGCAGTTGTTGGTAGATCGTCAGTATACAGCAGATACAATACTGGTTCCAGTACGCTGCTTGTGGAACTCCTTCGCTTACATCATTTAGTTGAGTAATGACTGAATTATGTTAAACCTTTCAAGGACAACAATAAATTTTTTTAGCAGACGAGTTTTACTGCTCTCATGCAAATTGGTGGTTTCGTAAAATATGTCCTTCAGATAATTTGCGTTTTAATTTAATTTAATTTAATGTAATTTCTTTTCAAATAGTTTCGAAACTATCGGAACTATACTCTCGGCCTGTACGATGTAACTTCGTGTACTGGGGTTTTCTTTGGGTATATACAGTTTTCGATGATATTTTCAACTCCTTCTAGTGATGTCACTTTATTACAATCGTAGCAGATCTGCTACATTTATCCTGTCGTGAAATTTCAGTACGTACTTTTTAATTTCTACTACAATTTTGTATTTATCATTAAATTTGTTCATTGGGATTACTGACCTGACTACATCCTACAAATATCGCAGTATTGCAATTCTTTTTGGATTTTCTTTTAACATATTTTGTTTCTTGGTGATTTTTTTTTGTGTCAAAACCAAAATCTAAATGCCGTTGAAGGTAGGTGTGTCTGCGTATTTAAGCAATTAAAATTTGCAGTTCGAAAACAGAGTTAGTTTTAACAATTATAATATTATCTAAATGAAGAGATTTTTTCAACCTCTAACTAATTTAGTTTATTTTTAAGGTTATGTGGATATAAATAAGTTATTAATTAAAGAATATTATGTTTAATCTGTTTTTTTTAGAAATCCAGGACCTTCAGCCTCTACTACTGACATTACCGCAACAGAAACAATAAATTTCGAACATGATTCCGACGCTGTTTCAGATGGTTCGACCGAATTGAATCCAAAGAAAAAAAAATATCCACAAAAGTACAAGGTTGAATGGGAAATTAAGTATTCGTGGCTGAAAAATTGTAAGGGTCAAGCCTATTGTAGATTATGCAACAAAACTATGGTTAACAATGTGGCGCATATTACTAGGCATGAAAAGTTGTCTAAAATTCAAATTAGCCAAACTTTTTCAAAAAGTAGAACATTCTTTTTCCTTTCAGTACGATGAATTACCTGCCGAAATTTATTTTAAAAATATCGCCAACCTTAATGCCAGCCCAGCAATTGAAATGTTGTCTGTCGTACTAGGGCGACATCCTACGCTAATGTAATAATTGGTCCTTTTGCCGCCGAAAAAATTAGTAAAATTTTACTTCAACAATATTTTTCAATAATTATTGATGAAACTACAGATCTTTCTACCAATAAACAATTAGTTGTAATAGTGCAGTACTTTAATAAAGCTGTAGGAAAAGGTGTTGATCATTTTTTGGCATTATTCAGTTAGAAAATTCGACTGCTTCCGAAATAGTCCAAGCCTTAATAAAACATGGCTATGTAAGACACGATGGTTGTCTCTTGAGGCAGTAGTCACACGAATTTTGGAGCAATGGCTCTTTTACTTATTAGTATCACATTAGTTTAGTAGTTCCGAGTAACTACTTTTAAGCCACTCCGCCACGTCAAGGCTGCGATAGTGGAGGGATTGTTTTCGTCGATGGACTATTCAAATCATTTTTTTTTTTTTTTTATGTATTTTTTATTTTTTTTTTATTTTATGAAATTATATTTTACAAAACATGCAAATCTGTAAAGCCATAATATTGTGTATATTACAATAGTCATGTAATTTTCTTTTACACACTTTACATTGAAAGTATTTGTCTTTCGGTGTAAAAATGTCGAAACAAATCAAGCAGTGGTCTAATAATGATTCAGAATTCTGTAAAATTAGATTTTGAAGATCCAATCTATACTTTTTCAACCCTATTTCATATTCTTCGTCTAAGGGAGAATGTATTTCTGGCCGATATCTATTTTTGGACTCCATTTCAACTCCATAAATTATAAGAGGTCCACAATTATGACTATCCCTTTGAATTGGAAAAATGTAATTTGGTTTCGACCGAAATTTTATCTTCGGTAAATTCATTTCCCGTCTTAATTCATCAACAAAATGTTGCGCCTTTTTAACTAGGTCTGGTTGTAATTTCCCGGGATTTAGAGGATCGTATGTTGTTATAAATTGTTCATCTATATTAATTATTACGAGTATCCAGTGGTTATTATTTTTGCAGTATGGAATATAAATGCGATTTTTTTCGCGGCAAATGTTCAACTCCGGATTTTGTTTAGATGAAACAGTCTTATATGGTACATTACTAAAAATTTTCAATGATTGGTAGAGATCTAGACATACATCTTTGGTACCCAACAACATGATTGATACTACCACATGAATAGCATCGTACGATACATAATTGTTTTCACTAAGTGATGAGTAACACAAATTACTTAATGTTACCACACCAAAATCTGGAAATGTAAATTTAAATATTTTGACACAAAATTTTTCTTCAGTTATCTTGTCTATATAGTTTTTATGGTGCCATTGGGTGAGTTTTTGTTTTTGTGGTGTTAAATAACTACTCAATGCCAATTTTCCAGAATATTTTGATTTGGACGTTCGAGGTATTTTTGCCCAATTTTCCTCCAAATTGAGGTCGCTCGGATCTTTTTCATCTTCCAGCACTTTATGACCTTCTTTTGGCGATTCGTTTATATTTCTATTAATAGCTTTTTGGGAATATATTTTGGAGCGCTTACGAGCTACCAAATGCGGGGCCATATTAGCAGCAGTTTGAATTAAAGACATTTTTTCTCTTATCACATCTATAAAATGCCCCAATTTCATATTAGAATCTTTTAATAAATAATTTTTCAGCAAGTTGAACCAATTTTCAACAATTGCGTTTGATACTCTATTCGTTTTACCAAAGAAGTTCAAATAAACATTTCCCCATAATGGCAAATATGAGAAGTATTTTTTTAAGCAAAACAGTACGAACTCTTTTATGTAAAATTCATTTGTGTCACCTGAAATAGTCGACTGTTTTATTTCTTGACTTGCATTTTGGAGTATTGCAAAGAGCGTTGGTAAAACGGCGACTCTGAGCTAGTAATTTCGAAAGAATGCTCATTTGAATATTCATCAGTAGATTCAGAGTTATTATCAAATTGTTCATATTGGACACAATAAAGGTTATTTTCTATTATTTGCAAAAACTCTCCATAAGCACACTGAAACAATTCATTTTTGTTTCGAGATAAACCTACTATACAAAATATTCGAAATAATTTATCTATTTCGTTTATATTATTTGAATCTAAAATCAAAAAAAATAAAATCATAATAAAATCTTTCAGACTTTTAGAGTGATTAGGAAGTTTTGCTTTGATTTGTCGTATAATAATTACAGCAAAGTGCGAGCAACAAATAAAAACTCCCACTGTATTGCCGTTTGTATGTGTATTTGAAGTGACGCCGTAAGATAGGTTTAAATATGAGAAATACTCATCGTGTTAAACTCTTGAAGTATTGTATTTATAAATACCCAAGACCAGTCAGTTACAAAGTAACTAGGAAGTTGTATTTTTGGCTTAGCATGGTATATTTAAAATTTGAAATACTTAAGAAAGCTCCCTATTGCAGCAGCGTCATGCCGACAGGATATTAACTCTGCGACTGGAACAATTTGGCCATTTATTTGTATTACACATGCGTAGTATAATATCCTGGATTTTTGGTTTAGTAAATGCAAACATTGAATACAAACCATTCAATTTTAGGTTGGGGCGGTTTTGGTCATATATAACCCCGTTAGCTCCAAGAGAAAATTCCAAAAAAAATCATGAGCATGGAATTGACCTTAATCTTACTAAAAATCATGGTCCAAAGTCTGGCCAAAGCATTAAAAGTGGTTTAGTAAATGCAAACATTGAATACAAACCATTCAATTTTAGGTTGGGGCGGTTTTGGTCATATATAACCCCGTTAGCTCCAAGAGAAAATTCCAGAAAAATTCATGAGCCTTGAATTGACCCTAATCTTACTAAAAATCATGGTCCAAAGTCTGGCCAAAGCATTAAAAGTGGTTTAGTAAATGCAAACATTGAATACAAACCATTCAATTTTAGGTTGGGGCGGTTTTGGTCATATATAACCCCGTTAGCTCCAAGAGTAAATTCCAAAAAAAAATCATGAGCATGGTATTGACCCTAATCTTACTAAAAATCATGGTCCAAAGTCTGGCCAAAGCATTAAAAGTGGTTTAGTAAATGCAAACATTGAATACAAACCATTCAATTTTAGGTTGGGGCGGTTTTGGTCATATATAACCCCGTTAGCTACAAGAGAAAATTCCAAAAAAAAATCATGAGCATGGAATTGACCCTTATCTTACTAAAAATTATGGTCCAAAGTCTGGCCAAAGCATTAAAAGTGGTTTATTAAATGCAAACATTGAATACAAACCATTCAATTTTAGGTTGGGGCGGTTTTGGACATATATAACCCCGTTAGCTCCAAGAGAAAATTCCAAAAAAAATCATGAGCATGGAATTGACCCTAATATTACTAAAAATCATGGTCCAAAGTCTGGCCAAAGCATTAAAAGTGGTTTAGTAAATGCAAACATTGAATACAAACCATTCAATTTTAGGTTGGGGCGGTTTTGGTCATATATAACCCCGTTAGCTCCAAGAGAAAATTCCAAAAAAAATCATGAGCATGGAATTGACCCTAATCTTACTAAAAATCATGGTCCAAAGTCTGGCCAAAGCATTAAAAGTGGTTTAGTAAATGCAAACATTGAATACAAACCATTCAATTTTAGGTTGGGGCGGTTTTGGTCATATATAACCCCGTTAGCTCCAAGAGAAAATTCCAAAAAAAATCATGAGCATGGAATTGACCCTTATCTTACTAAAAATTATGGTCCAAAGTCTGGCCAAAGCATTAAAAGTGGTTTAGTAAATGCAAACATTGAATACAAACCATTCAATTTTAGGTTGGGGCGGTTTTGGACATATATAACCCCGTTAGCTCCAAGAGAAAATTCCAGAAAAATTCATGAGCCTTGAATTGACCCTAATCTTACTAAAAATCATGGTCCAAAGTCTGGCCAAAGCATTAAAAGTGGTTTAGTAAATGCAAACATTGAATACAAACCATTCAATTTTAGGTTGGGGCGGTTTTGGTCATATATAACCCCGTTAGCTCCAAGAGAAAATTCCAAAAAAAATCATGAGCATGGAATTGACCCTAATATTACTAAAAATCATGGTCCAAAGTCTGGCCAAAGCATTAAAAGTAGTTTAGTAAATGCAAACATTGAATACAAACCATTCAATTTTAGGTTGGGGCGGTTTTGGTCATATATAACCCCGTTAGCTCCAAGAGAAAATTCCAAAAAAAATCATGAGCATGGAATTGACCCTAATCTTACTAAAAATCATGGTCCAAAGTCTGGCCAAAGCAATAAAAGTGGTTTAGTAAATGCAAACATTGAATACAAACCATTCAATTTTAGGTTGGGGCGGTTTTGGTCATATATAACCCCGTTAGCTCCAAGAGAAAATTCCAAAAAAATTCATGAGCCTTGAATTGACCCTAATATTACTAAAAATCATGGTACAAAGTCTGGCCAAAGCAATAAAAGTGGTTTAGTAAATGCAAACATTGAATACAAACCATTCAATTTTAGGTTGGGGCGGTTTTGGTCATATATAACCCCGTTAGCTCCAAGAGAAAATTCCAAAAAAAATCATGAGCATGGAATTGACCCTAATCTTACTAAAAATCATGGTCCAAAGTCTGGCCAAAGCATTAAAAGTGGTTTAGTAAATGCAAACATTGAATACAAACCATTCAATTTTAGGTTGGGGCGGTTTTGGTCATATATAACCCCGTTAGCTCCAAGAGAAAATTCCAAAAAAAATCATGAGCATGGAATTGACCCTTATCTTACTAAAAATTATGGTCCAAAGTCTGGCCAAAGCATTAAAAGTGGTTTAGTAAATGCAAACATTGAATACAAACCATTCAATTTTAGGTTGGGGCGGTTTTGGACATATATAACCCCGTTAGCTCCAAGAGAAAATTCCAAAAAAAATCATGAGCATGGAATTGACCCTAATATTACTAAAAATCATGGTCCAAAGTCTGGCCAAAGCATTAAAAGTGGTTTAGTAAATGCAAACATTGAATACAAACCATTCAATTTTAGGTTGGGGCGGTTTTGGTCATATATAACCCCGTTAGCTCCAAGAGAAAATTCCAAAAAAAATCATGAGCATGGAATTGACCCTAATCTTACTAAAAATCATGGTCCAAAGTCTGGCCAAAGCATTAAAAGTGGTTTAGTAAATGCAAACATTGAATACAAACCATTCAATTTTAGGTTGGGGCGGTTTTGGTCATATATAACCCCGTTAGCTCCAAGAGAAAATTCCAGAAAAATTCATGAGCCTTGAATTGACCCTAATCTTACTAAAAATCATGGTCCAAAGTCTGGCCAAAGCATTAAAAGTGGTTTAGTAAATGCAAACATTGAATACAAACCATTCAATTTTAGGTTGGGGCGGTTTTGGTCATATATAACCCCGTTAGCTCCAAGAGAAAATTCCAAAAAAAATCATGAGCATGGAATTGACCCTAATCTTACTAAAAATCATGGTCCAAAGTCTGGCCAAAGCATTAAAAGTGGTTTAGTAAATGCAAACATTGAATACAAACCATTCAATTTTAGGTTGGGGCGATTTTGGTCATATATAACCCCGTTAGCTCCAAGAGAAAATTCCAGAAAAATTCATGAGCCTTGAATTGACCCTAATCTTACTAAAAATCATGGTCCAAAGTCTGGCCAAAGCATTAAAAGTGGTTTAGTAAATGCAAACATTGAATACAAACCATTCAATTTTAGGTTGGGGCGGTTTTGGTCATATATAACCCCGTTAGCTCCAAGAGAAAATTCCAAAAAAATTCATGAGCCTTGAATTGACCCTAATCTTACTAAAAATCATGGTCCAAAGTCTGGCCAAAGCAATAAAAGTGGTTTAATAAATGCAAACATTGAATACAAACCATTCAATTTTAGGTTGGGGCGGTTTTGGTCATATATAACCCCGTTAGCTCCAAGAGAAAATTCCAAAAAAATGCATGAGCCTTGAATGGACCCTAATCTTACTAAAAATCATGGTCCAAAGTCTGGCCAAAGAATTAAACGTCGGTTAGTAAATGTAAATATTGTATACAAACCATTCAATTTTAGGTTGGGGCGGTTTTGGTCATATATAACCCCGTTAGCTCCAAGAGAAAATTCCAAAAAAAATCATGAGCATGGAATTGACCCTAATCTTACTAAAAATCATGGTCCAAAGTCTGGCCAAAGCATTAAAAGTGGTTTAGTAAATGCAAACATTGAATACAAACCATTCAATTTTAGGTTGGGGCGGTTTTGGTCATATATAACCCCGTTAGCTCCAAGAGAAAATTCCAAAAAAAAATCATGAGCATGGTATTGACCCTAATCTTACTAAAAATCATGGTCCAAAGTCTGGCCAAAGCATTAAAAGTGGTTTAGTAAATGCAAACATTGAATACAAACCATTCAATTTTAGGTTGGGGCGGTTTTGGTCATATATAACCCCGCTAGCTCCAAGAGAAAATTCCAAAAAAAATCATAAGCATGGAATTGACCCTTATCTTACTAAAAATCATGGTCCAAAGTCTGGCCAAAGCATTAAAAGTGGTTTAGTAAATGCAAACATTGAATACAAACCATTCAATTTTAGGTTGGGGCGGTTTTGGACATATATAACCCCGTTAGCTCCAAGAGAAAATTCCAAAAAAAATCATGAGCATGATATTGACCCTTATCTTACTAAAAATTATGGTCCAAAGTCTGGCCAAAGCATTAAAAGTGGTTTAGTAAATGCAAACATTGAATACAAACTATTCAATTTTAGGTTGGGGCGGTTTTGGACATATATAACCCCGTTAGCTCCAAGAGAAAATTCCAAAAAAAATCATGAGCATGGAATTGACCCTAATCTTACTAAAAATCATGGTCCAAAGTCTGGCCAAAGCATTAAAAGTGGTTTAGTAAATGCAAACATTGAATACAAACCATTCAATTTTAGGTTGGGGCGGTTTTGGTCATATATAACCCCGTTAGCTCCAAGAGAAAATTCCAAAAAAAATCATGAGCATGGAATTGACCCTAATCTTACTAAAAATCATGGTCCAAAGTCTGGCCAAAGCATTAAAAGTGGTTTAGTAAATGCAAACATTGAATACAAACCATTCAATTTTAGGTTGGGGCGGTTTTGGTCATATATAACCCCGTTAGCTCCAAGAGAAAATTCCAAAAAAAATCATGAGCATGGAATTGACCCTAATATTACTAAAAATCATGGTCCAAAGTCTGGCCAAAGCATTAAAAGTGGTTTGGTAAATGCAAACATTGAATACAAACCATTCAATTTTAGGTTGGGGCGGTTTTGGTCATATATAACCCCGTTAGCTCCAAGAGAAAATTCCAAAAAAAATCATGAGCATGGAATTAACCCTAATCTTACTAAAAATCATGGTCCAAAGTCTGGCCAAAGCATTAAAAGTGGTTTAGTAAATGCAAACATTGAATACAAACCATTCAATTTTAGGTTGGGTCGATTTTGGTCATATATAACCCCGTTAGCTCCAAGAGAAAATTCCAGAAAAATTCATGAGCCTTGAATTGACCCTAATCTTACTAAAAATCATGGTCCAAAGTCTGGCCAAAGCATTAAAAGTGGTTTAGTAAATGCAAACATTGAATACAAACCATTCAATTTTAGGTTGGGGCGGTTTTGGTCATATATAACCCCGTTAGCTCCAAGAGAAAATTCCAAAAAAATTCATGAGCCTTGAATTGACCCTAATCTTACTAAAAATCATGGTCCAAAGTCTGGCCAAAGCAATAAAAGTGGTTTAGTAAATGCAAACATTGAATACAAACCATTCAATTTTAGGTTGGGGCGGTTTTGGTCATATATAACCCCGTTAGCTCCAAGAGAAAATTCCAAAAAAATGCATGAGCCTTGAATGGACCCTAATCTTACTAAAAATCATGGTCCAAAGTCTGGCCAAAGAATTAAACGTCGGTTAGTAAATGCAAATATTGTATACAAACCTTTCAATTTTAGGTTGGGGCGGTTTTGGTCATATATAACCCCGTTAGCTCCAAGAGAAAATTCCAAAAAAAATCATGAGCATGGAATTGACCCTAATCTTACTAAAAATCATGGTCCAAAGTCTGGCCAAAGCATTAAAAGTGGTTTAGTAAATGCAAACATTGAATACAAACCATTCAATTTTAGGTTGGGGCGGTTTTGGTCATATATAACCCCGTTAGCTCCAAGAGAAAATTCCAAAAAAAAATCATGAGCATGGTATTGACCCTAATCTTACTAAAAATCATGGTCCAAAGTCTGGCCAAAGCATTAAAAGTGGTTTAGTAAATGCAAACATTGAATACAAACCATTCAATTTTAGGTTGGGGCGGTTTTGGTCATATATAACCCCGCTAGCTCCAAGAGAAAATTCCAAAAAAAATCATAAGCATGGAATTGACCCTTATCTTACTAAAAATCATGGTCCAAAGTCTGGCCAAAGCATTAAAAGTGGTTTAGTAAATGCAAACATTGAATACAAACCATTCAATTTTAGGTTGGGGCGGTTTTGGACATATATAACCCCGTTAGCTCCAAGAGAAAATTCCAAAAAAAATCATGAGCATGGAATTGACCCTAATCTTACTAAAAATCATGGTCCAAAGTCTGGCCAAAGCATTAAAAGTGGTTTAGTAAATGCAAACATTGAATACAAACCATTCAATTTTAGGTTGGGGCGGTTTTGGTCATATATAACCCCGTTAGCTCCAAGAGAAAATTCCAAAAAAAATCATGAGCATGGAATTGACCCTTATCTTACTAAAAATCATGGTCCAAAGTCTGGCCAAAGCATTAAAAGTGGTTTAGTAAATGCAAACATTGAATACAAACCATTCAATTTTAGGTTGGGGCGGTTTTGGTCATATATAACCCCGTTAGCTCCAAGAGAAAATTCCAAAAAAAATCATGAGCATGGAATTGACCCTTATCTTACTAAAAATCATGGTCCAAAGTCTGGCCAAAGCATTAAAAGTGGTTTAGTAAATGCAAACATTGAATACAAACCATTCAATTTTAGGTTGGGGCGGTTTTGGTCATATATAACCCCGTTAGCTCCAAGAGAAAATTCCAAAAAAAGTCATGAGCATGGAATTGACCCTAATCTTACTAAAAATCATGGTCCAAAGTCTGGCCAAAGCATTAAAAGTGGTTTAGTAAATCCAAACATTGAATACAAACCATTCAATTTTAGGTTGGGGCGGTTTTGGTCATATATAACCCCGTTAGCTCCAAGAGAAAATTCCAAAAAAAATCATGAGCATGGAATTGACCCTAATCTTACTAAAAATCATGGTCCAAAGTCTGGCCAAAGCATTAAAAGTGGTTTAGTAAATGCAAACATTGAATACAAACCATTCAATTTTAGGTTGGGGCGGTTTTGGTCATATATAACCCCGTTAGCTCCAAGAGAAAATTCCAGAAAAATTCATGAGCCTTGAATTGACCCTAATTTTACTAAAAATCATGGTCCAAAGTCTGGCCAAAGCATTAAAAGTGGTTTAGTAAA
Source organism: Tipula unca (assembly GCA_951394425.1). Taxonomy (NCBI): domain Eukaryota; kingdom Metazoa; phylum Arthropoda; class Insecta; order Diptera; family Tipulidae; genus Tipula; species Tipula unca. The sequence continues at coordinate 120,579,679 of OX596380.1, forward strand.
TGCAAACATTGAATACAAACCATTCAATTTTAGGTTGGGGCGGTTTTGGTCATATATAACCCCGTTAGCTCCAAGAGAAAATTCCAAAAAAAATCATGAGCCTTGAATTGACCCTAATCTTACTAAAAATCATGGTCCAAAGTCTGGCCAAAGTATTAAAAGTGGTTTAGTAAATGCAAACATTGAATACAAACCATTCAATTTTAGGTTGGGGCGGTTTTGGTCATATATAACCCCGTTAGCTCCAAGAGAAAATTCCAAAAAAAATCATGAGCATGGAATTGACCCTAATCTTACTAAAAATCATGGTCCAAAGTCTGGCCAAAGCATTAAAAGTGGTTTAGTAAATGCAAACATTGAATACAAACCATTCAATTTTAGGTTGGGGCGGTTTTGGTCATATATAACCCCGTTAGCTCCAAGAGAAAATTCCAAAAAAATTCATGAGCCTTGAATTGACCCTAATCTTACTAAAAATCATGGTCCAAAGTCTGGCCAAAGCATTAAAAGTGGTTTAGTAAATACAAACATTGAATACAAACCATTCAATTTTAGGTTGGGGCGGTTTTGGTCATATATAACCCAGTTAGCTCCAAGAGAAAATTCCAAAAAAATCATGAGCATGGAATTGACCCTAATCTTACTAAAAATCATGGTCCAAAGTCTGGCTAAAGCATTAAAAGTGGTTTAGTAAATGCAAACATTGAATACAAACCATTCAATTTTAGGTTGGGGCGGTTTTGGTCATATATAACCCCGTTAGCTCCAAGAGAAAATTCCAAAAAAAAATCATGAGCATGGTATTGACCCTAATCTTACTAAAAATCATGGTCCAAAGTCTGGCCAAAGCATTAAAAGTGGTTTAGTAAATGCAAACATTGAATACAAACCATTCAACATTCAGACTGGTTTTTTTTTTAATTGTGTTTTTATGGCATTTTACTTTTTAATTACATAATATTATTTTTCAACTGGAGTGGTTAATTGTGCAATATAATATTTTAATAATAATAATGTTATAAATTAAATTGAACAATATAAAATTTCTTGTCTTATTCTATTTTCAATTTTTCGTCTGTGTGTTTCAATATGAGACGTTTATTGAATTGTTTACTAATACATTCACACGTTTCAATTTTAGGATGGTTTTTGGAAATGTTTCACACCCGTTAATTGCAAATAATTTATTCTTGAATATTTCTTTATACGAAACTAACAACAAGTGTGCAAAGCTTACAATCTAAAAAAATATGTTATCTAGCTCCTTAAGCGATGTTAAATACTTATTGTTAGTATACATGATTAATAATTAACTAATTTAAATGTGTGCCAGCTCAAATATGTAATTTAATTTACAAATAAATTAGATCTAGCGAATTTGCTCTACGCAGCCGTCTATAGTTCGATTGCCTTAATATTTCCCTTGCTAATTCATTGGGATGTGTTTTCAGTTTCGAAAGATAAGAAATGTGTGCTTCTATCATATCTTTTACAGTTTTAATCAGAAGGTCTCTGTGGATGTTGCGGTTTTGGCTATACTACGAAGTATTTGTAATACAGCAAAGTATTGTTGATTGAGTTCGTTGCAAAAGATCTATATTCGATGCGTTTGTACAACCCCATTGCTGCATTAACAAGAAGACCTAAGATTTTAACGTTTATTTGTTTGTGACATTGTTTAATTTCACCGCTGGACATGTAAGTTTATTCTATAGAATTATTTTCTGTAACGAGATGATATTTTTTATTCGTTTGGCAGTTTTTTAAACTGCCTTAACACAGCATTTAAAATCCATTTTTCCTTAAACTCAAATTATGCAGGCCAAATTCCAGTTATTATTGATGTCAAACAACCTAGCCCAAATTTGACAGAATTAATATCGAGTGATAACAAAACATTTGCCAAAACGCAACACAATATTGATATTGAATTATTTAAACAAAAAATTGAAAAAGCTTTTATCATCAAAATGGCCAGTTTTAGTAATGTAGCTAATAAATTAGTCAATACTTTAGTTTCAGATATTACTAATTTAATATTGCAACCAATTATAGAAGAAATCCAGACGACAATCACTACTGTCATGGGCGAAAATATGTCAAAATAAATACTGTGACAAGTGAAGTAATGCATAAAGGTATATGTCAAAATATCAGAATGGAACGTAAATGCCAATTGAATTCCTAATTTATCCTATGATTTATGGATATCCATTTCATTAATTTTCTAATACAATCATTTCTTAGTCTACCAAAAGTCTTAGAAGAAACCATTCAGCATACAAAAAATTTAATGGCAGATAAAACAGAGATTAAAAATTTTGTTCAAGCTATAGTATGGGAAAAGAAATTGAGCCAGGTAATGCTTTGGGAAGCCATTCTGGGAAACAGTCTTTAGCAGCATTTTATTATAGGTTTTCGACATTACCTCGCTTTCTAACATTTTTCCTGCTTTGTTTTGTAAACCTTAGGATTTGAAGATTTTCGGTTTTAATACATGTATTAAAGATCTCGATAAAGTGCTGAAAAAATTGAATCTGAAGGAATTGATGTACTATTACACGGACAACAATTAAAAGCCGATTTTGTTTTGGAACTAGTAGTCGGGGATAATTTAGCATTAAACTCGTTATTAGGAACTAGTCAATCTTTCTCACACAATTATTTCTGCCGGTTTTGTAAAATTAATAAAAATGATTTCTCATCAATACATTGTGAAAATTCATCTTTGTTAAGGACAAAAATAAATTATGACATTGATTTTCTACTTGATGGGGTGCAATTTCTTTTGTTATACAGAAACCTATTAAATCCGGTATTTTCTTTTTATCTGATGACCAGTAAGTTGGGTGTCCAGAAGATAAGTAATCTAGATGTTTCGTTAATTGTTTCTTATAGTCGTTCCCTTTAGGTGTGGTCAATATCGAACCCAATTGCAGATGTTTAGTATTGTAATCGCCACTTCGAAAAATTAATTGCCCAGTTGATTAAAATAATCGATAAATTACTGCTACTTGATTACTGCATTCCATACATCTAGGAACATCATTTTTGGCTTTTGACGACAATTTGAATTAATGTGTTATCATATTTTGCATCATCATGCTCATTTGTCTTTCTATCATCATCATGCAAGTTTGGTCAGGTTGTTTTGTTTTCATTGAAATGAACTTTTGTTTTTGAGGCGATACCTTTTAGGATGTTTTCATAGGAAACTTCTGGTTGTGCAAAACTGCTTGGAATTATCTAGGTCTTTTTTTGTGGTTGAGTATGCATTGGTTAATTGGGCAATCACAACTTTAGGTTGGCCTTACGCATCAAATCAAAATATACTGGGCAACCTCTGTAATTTGCTGTTTGATTTTCACCACAATAACGCAAACTACACTCAACGTGCAATATGCTTTATGTGTGCTTGTATTATGGGTACTTGATACATTGTATTGGTCTGGCTCTCTTTGTAAGTTCCTCTACAGCTGGTAAATGTAGAATTGCTTGCCAGTTTGGTTGAAATGGTTTACAAGTGCTCTGAAACAATTAATTTCAAAAGGGTATATATTTGTTTGTTTGATACTACCCTTTTGGAGTAGGAATATAAAATGTTGGGTCAGTTAACGTGTTAATTATACTGACGAGTTCATTGTTGGACGCCTCTCTTAAATAAATGATTTTCGGCTTTTTGGTCTTCCAATTTTGAACTAATAACTAATACCATGTTCTAATCTTGACGCTCTCGGGCTTCGTTTTCTTTTGAACTGGATAGGAATATATCTGTCAATTCCGGTTTGCACAAGATTTTCTTTATTTAAGTTACCTATCTCACTAATAAAATTTAGATCGTTGGTCGACGATGAAATTATAGTTTTATTTAAGTTTGCTGGGGCAGCATTTATAGAGATAATCAATAAGAGTAAATTATGTAAAATTAAAAATCAAGATACATATTTGAGCAGCGATTGCAACTTGCCGCTAAAGTTGGGATCATACAACTATTTCACGCACTATACATCACATTATTATTATTAATATTATTTATTATTATTGTTATTTTATACGACAGAATAAAAAGATTTGTACAATTATTCTTGTTGTATGAAAAATGTAAAATTTGTAACATAATTTCCGTTTAATAATAATAATAAATATATTAATAACAATAATAATAATCATAAAAATAATTTGAATAAACATTAAGAAAAATGATCACAAGCCAAAACCAAAAGAACAACGCACAAGACAGACAATTAATGTTAAATTGAAAAGATTTTTTTTTAAATTTATATCATGTCTGGTATACCTATATGTGCACGAGCATGTATTGTATTGTGTATGCCCGTAAGGCATTTTGCGAATATACAATTTTTTTTTTTAAATTATTAATATTTGAAAGTATGTTTATAATAAATTTTATTATTATTGTTTGTGTTCTTGTGTCTGAGTCATGTTTTTAAAAATTTTTGCATTTCATAAAATGGAAATTTGTTATTAATATTTTTTTGCTTACTCCACAAATAACGAAGTTATGATATTGGGTATTGTAATCGCACAATTTTTTTTTTTTTTGATTGATATATCTACGTGATTAGGTCGCCAGGACCAGGAATTTAAGGTATGTATTGAATAATTTTATAATGGGGTGCCCCTTAAATAAATAATGTTGCCATATGAAAAATGTAAAATCGGTTCCATTGCGCCATAAATTTTAAGTTAATTGAAATTAAGTTTTCATGAAAAATGAATAAGTGATTGGTGTTGAAAATATATCAATACATGATAACAATAAGCAACATAATGTGCCGATTCACTTATGTAAATAACGAAGCTTGTTAATTTAAAATACTCGTTGTATACTTTCAGCTCAGTAGGTATGTTTGAAATAGATACACTTTTGATTGCTTTGATAATGGCTTCGCAATATATGAAAATTATAGGACAAGAATCTATTTGGTCAATATATTTTCCTTTGCCACAGATGCAATAAAGTTGATCCGGTTCTTTAATGCAATCTTGTATCATTTGTAAACCAACCTGATCTAATTGAGTATTTGTACTGGTCATGACCACTTATATGATCGTTGACATTGTGTTTATGCTGGAATATTGTATTTCATTTAAAAAATATGTTGATATTTTTGTGATATTTGCAGTGCAGTCCCATTGTTTACTAATATTGCATGTCGATGCACTTTCGTCTTTCCAGTTAAGTAAGGAATTAATCAAATTGGAAAACTGCCTTTCCTTATTTTTAAACACTGGTTCATTTAGGTTTAAAATACATTTTAATATTGCTACTGTAACGCTCATTTGGACGTCGAAAAAACTTCATTCTAGCTCTGCGATGTTCTGAGGCTAATGCTGGGCAAATCACTGGTATTCTCTGATGCAAATTAGTCTATGCAGGAAGTTTTTTTAGAGTTTTAATGATTATGCCTATTGAAAGAAGAAACTTAAAAGAATGGTGTCCTCACCAAAGGGGCTTTAACTCAGGTTCGCGAAACCAAAGTCAATAGCTCTGCTACTTGACCTCTGCCCTACACTTTTATTACTGCTTTTGAGTAGGGAAAATTCAAATTTTAAAAGAAGCTGAGTTGAATCTTTGAAAACAAATTTAAATTTAAAAATGGTGACCCCACCACATGAAGTTTAAACTGGGTTGCCTCACCGGCTCTCTCACCATATTGGTTTTGCACAATAATAATAAATAATAATAAGCAGTATTTAAAGGCCATTACCACACATCCGTCAGCGCCTAACTTCACATCCAAACATAACAACGAGTTTGATCAACGCTTTGTAAAGCTTCAGCTTCACGGCACTTGATAAGTGTTTTGATTTTGGCAGTTGTCGTAAAGGATACAAAGCACGACTGCCAGCTGCCAGCCGCACTTGTATATCTTAATATACTAACTCTATGAGGGGATCAAGTATTCTATTTCTTTCACTTCGTTGCTATTCAGTCCAATCACGCATATGTCATCTGCATATGCAAGCACCTGTTTCAGTTTTCAGTTTTACGAAAGATTTATTCAAACATGAAATTAAAGAGTATCGGGGACAGTGCATCTCCCGGCCGAACACCTGAGTTAACTGCAAAAATTGTCGATGGCCTGTTCCCAACTTTAATACAGCATTGAGACTGCGCTACTGTCATCCTACACAGCCATACTAATCTTATTGGCATTCCTAGGTAGACCAGGGCAGACTCAACTCTCTCGATTTATCGAGTCATAGGCCTGCCGGAAATCCAGGAACATATTACTCGTAATATTTAGATAGAATCATCCGCAGCGAAAAAACCTGATCAATGACTGATCTATTCGGACGAACTTCTTTAACCAAGCCCTCCGCTAGAGGAGTGATTCTATCCAATATAATGTAGGATAGTAATTTGCATCCAGTGCAAAGGAGAGCTACACTGCGCTAATTCTCACACTTCAAGCGATCTCCCTTTCTTGAAGATGGGGCAAATCGCGGCCACTTTCTATTTGTCAGGCATAACTTCGGTTCGCCATACTAATCGAATAAGGCCAAAAAGACAGTTTTACAAAGTATCCCCTCCGAATATCTAGAGCTCCGAATTAATACAGTCCACCCCAGGTGAGCGGTTTCGTTTAAATTTCTGAATGCGCTTAGTGCAAATCTCCGCTGTCTGTATTAGAGGTGACTCAACAACAGTCTGTTAAGCATGATGAACATCATGCAGGTCAGTAAAGTGTCCACTCCATGCGTCAAGTACGGCGTCGATGTTGACACAGAGGTTTCCATCCCGGTCCCGAATGACGGTTGACGCAGGCCTGAAAGTATGGTGCAGGCCAGTAATTCCTTTAAAGAAATTACGCGAACTGCGCTCACTGCTGAGTTGTTGTACTTTCAGAACCTCGGCCTTCCAACATTGTCGCTTCTTCCGTCTACAAATCCACTTAGCTGCTCTCCTTGCAAGAGCAGCATTGTTTTTTTTCGCGATTGTGAGATATTGTTGCACTTCACTATGGGCTATATTTTGTTGCAAGACGACACTCGTCATCAAACCAATCATTCTTGGGTCTGACTATACCTAAAGTCTGTTGAGCAGCACTAACAAGCGAAGTTTTCAGTACCTCCCAGACAGAGTTCACACAGTGAGACTGGTAAATAGCTTCCGCAATGTTGTCGCCGAGAAGATCCTGATATAGTTTCTTATGATCTTCATTTATTAAACCTTCACGGTTTCACGTCGAAACGTCCCATGCGTCTCGCTGTGATCCTAGACTTGTTCGAAAACTTCCGGTTTAGCTTTGCACCGACCAAATGATGATCGCTGCCTACGTATTTGGTTGCTGACCGATAAGTTCTCATATCCTGCACAACCCTTCCTCGCCCGTTACAAACTAATATGGACTTATAATCAAACCGTACACGATGGTGTCACAAATAAGCCTTTTTGTTTCATGTGGCATAAAGCATTAGCAGGGCGTGGCGGAAATGATATTGCATCATGCATTTATAAACATTTGAACAGCATTCCTCACAATGTTAGATCTGTTACATTATATAGCGATAACTGTACCGGTCAAAATAAAAATTCGTTTCTATCCGCATGTTCTTGATGTTTTTGGAAAATCACGAACGTAATATTACAACCGTTAATCATAAGTTCCTCACAACTGGTCATACCCACATGGAGTGTGATTCGAACCATTCGGTGATCGAACGAAAAAAGAAGAAAACTGGAGTAAAAATTCACCATCCGCGCGACTGGTACCAGTTTGTGCGAACGTGCGGTACAACAAAAACATTTGACGTGACCGAAATGGAGCAAGATCAATTTTATAATTTTTTTTTCCGCTATCAAAGAAAAGTTTATGTGGAGAAATGTAAACGAGAATGGAGAAAAATTCATTTGGCGGCAAGTGAAGTGGTTAAAATATTCTAACGAACATTTTGGGACACTAGAATATAAAACGACTCTAAATGAAAATGAGCCATTCAAAAAACTTAATTTACGTCGGAGAGGAGTACGTTTAAATCATCTGATCTACAATATGCCTATAAAATGCCAGTTTGCATAAGCAAGGAAAAAAAAAAGACCTTATCTATTTACTACCGTTAATTAATGCAAATTTCCATTCGTTCTACAAGAACTGGGCATTAACTGATATGCCAAATGTCCATCCAGCTTTACCTGATGATGAAGAAACTGATTCCTTATAATTTTATATTATTGGTATTCATTATCTATTTTGAATATTATTATGTACATTATGAATTGTTCTGTGAAAATTATTATTTTTTAAATAAATAAATGAAATAAAAGTTTAATAACAATTGTTTTTTATGTATTATTATTAATGCAAAAAACTGAAAAATAGCTTAAGTGCGAAATTGTTAAATTTATAGTTCGGAAAAATCGTCTAACTTAACTTAGTTACTATTTTGTGATAACAGCTTAAATTACATAGGTCTCGGTAATCACCAAATAGCATTTTTTGATAATCGCTTAAGTCGCTTTTTAAGAAATACCTAAAAACCCTGAAAGTTTTGAATCGTGTTTCAAGCTCACTTATATTAATTGGTTCATTCTCTGTCCTTAGGTGAAACAATAATTTAAAAAATTTACTTAGTATTTATGAAATGTTCAATTGATTCATTTTGTCCTACTGACAATTAAGTAAAATTGAATTAAGCGATTTTGCCTTGTGACCACAGATATATTTAAGTTATAAATTAAGTTCATAATTACTAATACATATTATAGGTACTTATAGTTATGATATTTATTATAAAAAGAAAGAATTCCCAATTTGTGTCAAAAAACTGTATCAATTAAACATATTTTCTCGCAAATACGTTATTGTGCATCGAATTGTTTCGAAACAGAGAATTAACTGGGTGCAGAAAATGTGTCAAAGAAGGCACAAATGTTGACACTGTGAAATTTGAATTTGAATTTATTTGAATTTATTAGTTCGTGCAATTTAGTTTTAAGAGACATGTGAGCGTTCCCCGACTACTTGGACCAAAAAAAAAATTAAAATACAGTGATATAGGCTAAACTAAAAGGCTCGGTAAATTCTATTTAGCAACAAAATAACTTAAAATAAGCATATCATGGATAGCATACAGGGCCTCTGCTTACACGACAACGACACAGATATTATAATACATTGAATGCAGTGCCAAACTAGCAAGTATGGAATATTTCACGCTATTTAAGAAAAAAGTTCATCCTCCTTTATAAGTAGATATAAGAAATATTAGCAAAACAAGAATATCGTTTAATTACCGTTTATCCACATTCAAAATGGTTATCATTAATTAAATAAATTTAAAGCCAGCCACAAACAAATTATAATACCATTATAATCTCTGTTCGTACAACAATTCTTAGAATTCCAAAAAAAAAATTTCACTTATACATAAATTTTAACCGATTTTCCATTTTCCTCTTAATCCTTTAATAATGGTTTTTTGGAGGAGTATAGTAATAAAAATAAAAACAATAAAAATTGGTTATAAAAAAAAAATGTAAGTAATTTTAAACAACAACTTAACCAGTACAATACGAATATGTTCGTACATATGTACATATGCATGCGAGTAGAAAGGTATTTAGAGTGCTATATGCTTAGGAATATGTATGTATAATTTAATTTCTTTTGTATATACGTATGTGTATTTAGTTCATACGAAAGGAGTTAAGGAGCTAACACTAAAACGGTTCAACATAATAAAAGAAAAATAGAAAATGTATTTATACAACAAGGTGGATTTTGATTACTATTATTATTATTATACGATACGAATTTCTTGAATTTCCAGACCAGACAAATAAATTATTATTTTCGATTTTTACTTTTTTTATAAATGTATAAGTGTTTTACGATACATATGAACCCTTTTTGAAAACATTTAAATTACAAATTACCGTCTCGAAATGATTATAATTTTAACGTATTACCTGTATTTGTGGGCATCTTTGTATCGCATATGAGTGCCCCCACATTTATAATGTACTTAAAGCGAAATGGAAAAATACAGGCTTTAACTTTAAACTCCACCTTATAAGCCATTTTAAACTGATCAGTTATGATTGAAAATTCATGCCGCTCAATATAAGGTCGACATTTTTTCACGCTTACCACCGCAGCGAGACATTCTAACTCGGTGATAGAGTAGTTCTTTTGAGCTCCATTTAATTTTTGTGATAAAAATGCAATAGGCCACTCGTTATCGTTTTCGTCTTTTTGGTATAACACGCTACCAATTCCTTCAGTAGAGGCATCACATCTGATATAAAAATGTTTGGAATAATCTGGTGTTATTAAAACTGGGGCAGATGATAATAAACATTTTAACTGCTGAAAGGCATCATCAGATTCTTTATTCCAAACAAATTTTACACCTTTTTTCAGTAGATTTGTGATTGGAGCCGTTACTTCCGAGTAATTTGGAACAAATCTGCGGTACCATCCTGCTATACCGAGAAGTCTTCGAGTTTGTTTCACGGTTGAAGGCGCTGGAAACTTTTGGATTGCTTCAACTTTATCAGGATCGACTCGTAAACCTTTTTCACCCACTAGGAAACCTAAATATTTGATTCCCTTCATTAGGAAGTGACTCTTATCGAGATTAATGGTCAGCCCAGCTTCGGATAGTCGTGTAGCTACGAATTGCAACAAATTGAAATGTTCCTCAATAGTTTCAGAGACAATAAGTAGATCGTCGAGGTAGACAAATATACGATCAAGAAATCTCTGAGGAATCACTTTGTGCATAAGTCTACAAAATCTTTGAGCCGCATTACATAATCCAAAAGTCATTACTTTAAAATGGTATAAAGGTCTTCCAGCAACAGTAAATGCAGTTATCTCTCGCGATGCTTCGGCTAAAGGTATTTGCCAGAATGAATCTTTCAGAACGATACTGGTAATAAATTTTGTAGCTTGTAGTCTACCCAATAATCCATCTATTAGCGGAAGAGGATACGCGTCCTTTTTGGTAACCGCATTTATTTTGCGTGAGTCTAGACATGAACGGGCTTTGCCATTGGCTTTTCGAACAAGCACAACTGGGGAACTCCAGACGCTGTGGCTTTCCTCGATTACACCTAGCTCAAGCATTCTATCCAGTTCGTCATATAATAATTTTTGGATAGCTGGTGATATTGGATAGTGACGTTGCTTGATTGGGGTAGTTTCACCAACATCTATTGAGTGTTCTTCAAGACATGTTTTAAATAACCCTAGGTTCTCTGATGACGGTAACAGGAGTTTTATTTTTTTTAGTGTATCTTCCTGATCGAGAGTCAGAAGATGTTTGTTTGGATCAGATTCACTGGAACTAAAAAAAATCGAAGCATTTTTGAACGATCATCAAATTTAACGAGTAAATTTATATAACCAACTATATGGTTAGATGAGCCATCTGCAGTTTTTACAGATGAGTTAAATTCCTAAATGGTTATTCATTTTCTCGTAAAAAGCTCAAACAATTTTTGCCCAATATACTTATTGAAGCTGAATCAAGAAGTCATGTAATCGATTTATTATAGATGTTTTTTGACACGTAAGGGCGTGGATCTACCTTTTATTGACACGTAAGGGCGTGGATCTACCCTTTTGCGAAAATATTGTGTAATCCGATATTGTCGTTTCTTATTAATTCGCGGTGCCGGTTTATTATTTTCAACCTCAGGTTGGGTTACATAATTATTGGAAGAGTTTGTGACATAATATGACTTATTATTGTTTGTATCTATTGGGAGAACTACTTCTGCTCTGTCCTTGAATTTATTTGGTCTGTCAATCTGGGTCGGTTTAGGTTTTTCGGTCGGAACAAGTTTTCCGAGTTTCGCTTCTGGCAGAACAAACAATTTGGTTTTCTAAGACCTGGTCGACCACAACCGAAACAAAATACTGATAAGAACTCTTGTGGGCAATCTTGGTATGTATGCCCAACTTCTTTACAGTTCCAACAGATTAATAAATTTGATTTATCAGTTACTTTGCATTGAGTTGATTTATTTAGCGCAGACACATTAGATTCTGATGCCTGTATTTCCGTACCGTCAGTACGCTAAATACCATCGCTAAATTTTGCATGAGAGACGTGTGTGGTTCAGCAACATAATTTATATTTTGATGGTACCTGTTTGATGTACTTAGAATAGTTGGGTTCCACTCATTGTACGCAACAACTGTGCCATCGTTATTAGTGGCCTGCAGTTTCACATAAGATGGTTCAATTTTAGGAAGATCGGCTAAAATTCGCTGTTCGCTTTCAAAATGATTCGAATAATAATCGAAAGTTAACTGATTAACATTAGAAGAACGACTACGATTTGGAACATTTGAGAATCTTGTAGTAGTCCACAAGTCTTCATACCTTTGACAAAGTAATCTAAGTTCTTCGACATTATTGAAATTAATCGGAAGCGTTCTTTCTTTCAGGCCCGGATTCATATTCTTTCTGAAACGTGTAAGAAGCTCAGCTTCAGAAAACCTGTTTATTAGTTTGACGTTTAATGTCTGAATCTCAAGTAAGAACTCATTATTTATTATTATTAAAATTGGCTGGAACCCACGAGGATTCCGCACTCAATGCCAGAAAGGCCCATGGTGCAAACCTAGGATTCTATCCCAATTCGCAAACGCGCACTGCTGCCTTCGCAAACTGAACAAGTTTAGACCAAGGCAGAGAAGACAACTGATCTAAATTTAAAGACCTAAAGTTGAATATCTGAATTCTTATAGAACTGAAAGCAGGACAACTGCTGACGAAGTGAAGGCAGTCATCATCTTCCTCAAGGCAGTCCTCGCAAATAACATCATGAGCTAACCGCATACGATGTAGATGATCTTTAAAACGACCATGTCCTGTAAGAATCGCTACCAAGATTCTTAACTGGTTCTTTTTTAAAGATAAAGCATACTTCGTTGACCTCAAATTGGGCTCCTTAATGAACTCCTCAAGCCACTGAGACCTTAGGTCTTTCAAGGCGTAGTCCTTCATCACTTTCTTCCCGTAGTTGAAAGAAACAGGAACCGCTGGTTCAGGACCAACAAAAGTCTATTGGGAGCCAGCTTTGCTTTGGCTAAACAATCCGCGATCTCATTGCCTGCGATGTCACAATGAGCCGGTACCCACATGACCGTAACTTTATTGTTAGAACAAAGAAGGTTCATGAAACGTTTACATTCCTTGACGAGTTTAGAAACAGTCAAGGGATTTCTTAAAGAGTTAAGTACAGCTTTACTATCTGTACAAAGTAGAATACTTTTGTTTTTAAAAGCAAAGTTTAAAGCCTCAATAACACTACGTGTCAGCGCTATAAGTTCCGCCTGAAAAACAGTACAATGCGAACCAAGACTACCGAAAAGTCTCAGATCCGTCCAAGCACAGTAGATTCCAAAACCTGCACTGAGGTTAGAACGAGAGCCATCAGAAAAAAAGACTATGGACTCATCTAATTTATCAATAAAATCCTGCGAACTCCACAAATCTCTCGAAGGATAAGCCACCGAGAAAAGATTTGAGAAATGAAATTCGGGCAGTAGTCTGTCATTAACCATATCGATTTCTGGTAAACATGACGAATAATTTTTAAAAATTTGTCGATGTCCTACGATAGAACCGAAAATATTCCATGCCCCAATGCACCTCAGACGATATGCTGCAGAACAAGCTGAGCCTAAAATAAAGGTGCATAATCGAGGCAACGAAAGAATTGATTCCATAGCAAGGAGTGGGGTCGATGACATAGCCCCAGTTATGGCTCTGCAAGCCAGACTTTGTAGACCATTAAGCTTGGCTACAGAAGCCTTTAGTTCAACCACTGTGTTCCGATTCGCTCTAATATGTGGACTGTATTTTGGTTAAACTCAGTATATGAAACATCCAATAATTAATTGTGTGGTACAATGGTGATATTTTATTTCCTTTATATAATTTTATTTTTATTGCGTAACTTATCCGCTCTACGGCTCGATCCAAAGTGAATTCATCAAAATTATTTCTTAAAACTATAATACAAAATTATGTGCGTTCGGTAAACTAATTTTGCGTTATACAATACTAATATAATTTGCCAATTGGGCAATACAAACTGTGCTACTTTTTTTTTATGTCAAATTAATACAAATAATCAATCATTTGTCAAAACTCAAAATAAATGGAAACCACTGAGATACGTATAATAATAGAATACAATATTAGATAATAATTTACAATAACTTTAATTTCTAGGTACTAAACAATAGATTGAGTTATGAACTGAACATCCTCCGCCTCAGTTGAATCGGGTGATTCAACAAATCATCTGTTATATTATGAATTTATCAATTTACTGGATGCGACTGGATACATGCACCTCAGTACTTCAATATTGTTAAAAAATCAGCGAATATTGATTGATTTTTTTTCGATCGGCATATCAATAGCATAGATATAGGTGGATGTGTAGCAGTTGGCATTACCTCCTGGTCCTCCGGCTAGAAGGACCAGGAGGTAATCATATTAAATTTCATCAATTCACCGGTAACGGGCATAATTTGTGAACCACCCGTTGCACAATGCCATCAATCGTCTTCAGCGTCGCCAATCTCACATTGCCATCAGCACCAGGGTGCAATTGAACCACTCGACCCATTTTCCAGCAGTTCAGCAATGGATTGTCTTCCTTTATAAGAACAATTTGGTCCAATTTAATATTCGGTTCAGCTTGCTTCCACTTTCCTCTTTGTTGTAACGTATTTATATACTCATTGTACCAACGCTTCCATAAGATCTGAACCATTTTTTGGATAACTTGCCAATGTGTTAGTCTGTTGTACGGAATCTCACCAACGTCTGGTTGAGGTAGTTGTATCATCTGAGTTCCGACTAAATAATGCGCTGGTGTGAGTACATCATGAAACCCTCCTCCGTTGTTACATAATGGACGGTTGTTTAATACACCTTCGATCTGAATTAGCAACGTTTGCAGCTCTTCAACTGATAATACCACATCCCCTACAACTCTTCGTAAATGGGTTTTGATACATTTGATGCCAGCCTCCCACAATCCTCCAACATGAGGTGCATGAACCGGATTGAAATGCCATGTAATTTGATGCTGCTTCAGAGCCACTGTTGACAACTGCTCGACATTTTCTTGTAGGAATATATTTAACCTATCAATTTGCTTCTTGGCCCCACGGAAGTTCGAACCGTTGTCTGAAAACATATCGGTACAACAACCTCTTCTAGCGATGAATCTATTCAGCGCTGCCATAAATGATTCGGTTGTTAGATTATATGCCAATTCAATATGCACAGCCTTCGTACACATACAGATGAACAGACATATATAACATTTATGATGTTTTTGGCCTCTGGCTCTCTTCAGCAAAACATTCAGCGGCCCAGCGAAGTCTACTCCCGTTCGCGCGAATGGTTTTATTAACTCTACTCGTGGTTTAGGTAGTGCTCCCATCTTCTGTGCTACACATTTCGGTCGTTCCTTTACACACTGAACACACTCATGGATCACCTTCCGTACTGTATTCTTTAGATCCGAAATCCAAAACTGTTTTCTGATTAAATATACCAAGTTCGATATTCCGCAATGAAGATTTTTCACGTGGTAATGAATGATGATCTTCTTTACAATTGGATCTTGTTTGGCTAACACAACAGGATGTTTCTGGTCGTAGTCAATTGGAGCATTTTCTAATCTCCCGCCAACTCGCAGAACCACACTGCCGTCAATAAATGGATCGAAAGAAATCAATCTACTATTAGGTTTAACATTCTTGCCGGTTGCCAGTCTACGCAGATCTTCTTCAAAATGCCTTTCTTGGATAGCTTTATACACCTGGTCGGCAGCACCTTTCAATTCATTTCTTGTCAACTTCCCAAGGATCTTTGGCTCGATTCGTTTAAACTTGTTGACAGCTCGGAATACGTAGGCTAACACCATTAAAAATTTCATGTAATTCGAAATGTTTTCACTTAACTCATAAATAAATGTATTGCTGGACCGCCTGCTGAGATTCAATGTCAATATAGTTGCGGTTTTACGAGTTTCTGGTAGCGATTGTGACCCTTCTCGTGTTATTCGTTTCGGCCATTTTTCCACTGATGATAATAAATACTGCGGCCCATTCCACCACAGGTCAAATTTACTTAAATCGTCTGGTTTCAACCCGCGTGTAGCACAATCGGCTGGATTCAAATTTGATGGAACGTGATACCACTGAGCGGATGGAATCATACTTCTAATTTTACTGGTTCGGTTAGCCACAAATGGTTTCCAGCGCGACGGACTATCAGCTAACCAATCCAGAACGATTTGTGAGTCAGTCCAGGAAAAAACATCTTCCTTTCTAACATTCAAAATATCTGCAACTTGCGTCAGTAGCTCGGCAACAAGGACAGCACCGCATAATTCTAATCGCGGTATAGTTACAGATTCTAGCGGCTTAACCTTTGTTTTGGCGGTCACCAAACGACACATCCTGGTACAGTTTTGATTCGTACAGACATAAACGGCAGCGGCGTATGCCTCATTACTGGCATCTGAGAATCCATGTAGTGTTGTGCCTTCACTTACGGAACCTACCCACCTTGGAATTTGCAATAAAGATAAGTTGCGAATTTCATCTCGTAGCGCTGTCCACTCGGCTAATTCCTTCACCGGCAATTGATCATCCCATTGTAATTTTAGTTGCCATAATTTTTGGAACATTACTTTAATCCTTATTGTAAATGGCGATATCAATCCGAGAGGATCAAATATTCGGCTGAATTCAGACAAAATTTGGCGTTTGGTAGTTGATAATACATTATTTAATTTTACTTTGTATGTAAAACTATCTCGTTCAGCTGCCCACTGCAGACCAAGTGTTTGAGTAGAAGTGGATGAATCATTGAACTCCAGCGGTATTTCCTGTTCTGCAACGCATAAACTTGCGATTAACTCCTTTGAATTTGATCTCCATTTTCGTAGATTCATCCCGGCTGCATAAAATATCGCTCTTATTTCCTTACACAACGAGATCGCCTCCTCTTCTGAATCTGCTCCACTTAACAGATCGTCAACATACATATTATCCTTAATGACTGTCGCAACTCTTGGATTTGTACTCGAACACGAATCAGCAATTAATTTAAGCGTCCGAGTTGCTAGAAACGGTGCCGATGCCATTCCGTATGTTAATGTGGTCAATTCGCACACTTCAATAGGTTTCTCAGGATCATCGCGCCATAGAATACGCTGAAATTTACGATCGTCGGGATGTAACCATAACTGCCGATACATTTTTTCTATGTCGGCTCCAACTGCTATTCGGTATTTACGGAAGTTCACCAATATGTGATGTGTGTTGCTTAATCGTATCATGTGGCCCAACTGCATATATTCGCTCATGAAATCCTTGTACAATTGTCCAAACTTAGGATCGCGACGAAACTTTTTCTCCATTGCCAATAATCTGGTTTTTGCAGTATAAAAGGATCCACCTAATGAACTTGGACTCCTTTGAAACGGTAATCGAAGAACATATCGACCATCTGGAGCTCTGGAATAATTTCCTAGAAAATGTGACTCACACTGTTGATGGTTGCCTGTCGATTCGTCTTCTTGAGCATCTCGTATAACTTCCTCAGTTTCCCAGAACTTACGGAGCGACTGGTCAATCTGTACTTCAAGGTTGAACGCGGTAACCTCATCATCTTTCTTATCAAATTTACCCGACACTATCCACCCTAATTCACTATTCTGTGCAACTACCTGGTTGTTTTCACGAATTTGGCCGTCCACCAATAATGACCAGAAATGGTTGACTCCAATTAAAACATCAATTTTTGTTTTATGCACCGGACTAGGATCAGCTATTCTTTCGTTTCGTAATGCCTTGATCTTTGAAAGATCTAATTGTACTGGAGGTATAGTACTTGTGACATCGTTAGTGATATAAGCCTCCATACATAATTCGAAACTTGACTCAAAATATGGTTTAATTCGTAACTGCGTTTCACCCCTTGTGTGGCCCACCTTATGTTGTCCCAGTCCTCGAATAATCATTTTTCCCTCATGCCGAGAAAGTCCTAATGTTTGTATGCATCGCTCGGTGACGAACGAGGTTTCAGCACCGGAATCTAACAGAGCTCTACAGTAATGCCATTCACCAATTCGATTTTGTATTCTTATAAGTGCTGTTGGTAATATAGTTGTGCAATTTCTGCCGACATGATGAACATCTATGGTTAAGGTGGTTATATCGTCCGCCTTCAGTTGGTCTACAATAGTCTCGTTGCCTTTATTCGGTCTGGTTAACGTAACATCTCGGTCACTTGTTGTTGTAACTGGTATAGTTGATATTGTATGCACAGCGTCTGCGGACGTAATATGGACTAAAGTATGATGGGTTTGACGACAATGGTAACATCTTCTGGTGGATGAACATCTGTTGGATGAATGATTGCTTCCAAAACAATTAAAGCATCTATTTTCCTTCTTCAACAAGTCTCTCCGCTGCGGTACGGTCATTTGTCGAAATTTGTTGCATTGGTACGTAAAATGATCGTTGCACTTACAAACTGGACATTTGATCTGCTGTATTGTTGACGGAGTCTTGAAGTTGATATGATGTTATTTGACATGACTAGAATGTGAACTTTGCCGATTGGTAATCCTGCGGTCATCTGGTTTACTACCCTCTAATGCATCGGCGCGTTCTGTAAGAAATTCTAAAAATTCGGATATAGTCGGAAAATCATTTTTTGCTGAGTACCTCAACCACAAACTTCTGGATTCATCATCCAACTTATTGGACAACGTATATATGATCCAAGGATCACGACACTCCGCCTCATTGCCCATTCCCTTCAATGCTCGAACCACTTCATCGGTTACATCAAACATATGCCGGACATTTTGAGCATGTGCCTTTTGGATGGTTGGCTGTTCGTAAAACATTTGGATAAATTTATTTATTGTATGCCTTTTTCGGTCATACCTTTCTTTGAGCTTATTTAATGCTAATATATAGTTGGACTCAGTTACATCCATATGTTTAAGTAATCGTGCCGGTTCTTCTGCAAGCGAGTTAATTAAAAATTGGAACTTCTGCACTGGGTGTAATCTACTGTTATTGTGGATCGACGCAACAAACAATTGGTAAAACGTTTGCCAATCAGTATATTCTCCAGAAAATTTTGGTACCCTTAATCCGGGAATCTTGACTTCAGCGGACGTCGAATGCGACATATCGGTAGTTTCATTAAATTGACTTGACTCGCCATTAGTATTTGTAATTAAGGATAAATTCCGTGTACACTCGTTCAATCCTGCCATCACTTCATAGTACATTTCCTCGATGTCATCGTACTGAGACTGATCCTTAGAGTTCAGCCTGTAGATTTTGTCTTCAATCATCTTAAATTCACTAAATAAACCTTCTGCATTTTTGATTCGAACTTGCACTTCGTCTATTTTACCTCCACTCACTTTAAAATTGGCTATAAAGGTTTTTAATTTGGTAAAACTACCTCGGATCGTAGATCGGCGTTTGATTGCTGCCTCTAATTCGGTCGCCATATCCACCACACGTTCAATAACCAACAGCTGATGATTCGAGTCTCAGCAATATCACTCAATATAACACACAGTTAATCTGCACTAATAACTCCGTTTATACATTCACAGCTGCACTTCCGTTGTATACAATCGAACAGTTCTTTAGGTTACAATCAAATCAATATAGTATAAATTATATTATAATGGTACCACCACACAATAATTCAGCACGTGCACATCGGTTTGGGTCTCGAACCCCACACATATAACTCAGCACGATGAACAATTAATTCTAACGGTAATCCAATAACGTAGCTTCGTAATGAAATAAATAAAAACTGCACGCACGATTGTATACCCCATATAATACGGTAAATCTCCACTGGCACGATATATCACCCAACTACGTATATTTATTATCAAATAGGAGCCACTTATCAATAATCAATAAAACTGCACAGCATATAATCAAAAAGTTACGGTATTCAACTAATAAAATTCACACATTAAAATTAATTTAATTTTAATGATAAAGTGAGATTATTCTTCACTAATTACAATTACTATACGATAAAATTGTGTACTTATCTTTATAATCAGCATAATATCCAGATGAAATTTATGGTGTAATGTAGGATTTATTGCCGCTGAATCCGGCTCGAAGGACCATGTTCCGATTCGCTCTAATATGTGGACTGTATTTTGGTTAAACTCAGTATATGAAACATCCAATAATTAATTGTGTGGTACAATGGTGATATTTTATTTCCTTTATATAATTTTATTTTTATTGCGTAACTTATCCGCTCTACGGCTCGATCCAAAGTGAATTCATCAAAATTATTTCTTAAAACTATAATACAAAATTATGTGCGTTCGGTAAACTAATTTTGCGTTATACAATACTAATATAATTTGCCAATTGGGCAATACAAACTGTGCTACTTTTTTTTTATGTCAAATTAATACAAATAATCAATCATTTGTCAAAACTCAAAATAAATGGAAACCACTGAGATACGTATAATAATAGAATACAATATTAGATAATAATTTACAATAACTTTAATTTCTAGGTACTAAACAATAGATTGAGTTATGAACTGAACACACTGGCCACCACACAATAGAAGCGTACGATAGTAGCGGTAGGACCAGTGATTTATAAATGAAGGAAAGCATCCTAGGGCTTAAACCCCACGATTTCCCAAAAGCTCTTCTACATTGCCAAAAAATGGCAGTTGCTTTTTGAAGTTTATAATCCAGGTGATTCTTCCAGGAAAGTTTACTATCCAGGACAACACCAAGGTGCTTGACCTGGTCACATTTAGTGATCGTTCTCCCAAAAAGGGAGGGAACAGATAGTTCAAGAGTATTCCTCTTCCTTGTAAAGACAATTAAATCAGTTTTAGAAGGGTTGACGTGAAGACCCTTTTCAACACACCATGCCTCCACAATAGTTAAGGCATGCTGAGTTAGGTCGGATAAGACACTGAGATGTTTGTCTGAGACTGTCAAAACAAGATCATCAGCGTAGCTCTGTGCAATGTAGCCAGATTGCTGCAGCTTTACCAGTAACTCGTCAATGACCAAGAACTCATTAAATGATTCGTTTTGACGTTGAAATCGACTTTGGATACGTCGTGGAAATTGTGGATTTCAAAAAATGATTCCAAAATTCCGAAGCCGTTAACGAAATACTTGATAAAACAAAACCATGATGAGCCGACTGCTGCCCATAGTGGAATTGCTAAAACTATCGATCGGTTAAGACGTCTCTATTTTTGGCCCGGAATGGCAAAAGAGGTTCATGAGTATATATCGAATTGTGTTGTATGTAAGAGTACAAAAGCTCCAAACAGAATTTTAAAACCATTAATGGGTGCATATTTGAATGTGAACCGACCGTGGCAACGAATTTACATAAATCTTCTGGGTCCTTACCCCAGATCTAATAAAGGTAATACAATTCTTCTTATTGTCTTAGACCAACTCACTAAATTTTGTCTTTTGAAACCTCTTACAAAGGGTACGACAACCAAAATCGTTGAGTATTTAAAAAAAGATGTATTTCCTCTCTTTGGTGTTCCTGAGTATATCTTTTCCGACAACGGCGTACAATTTACAAGCAAAGAGTTTAAAGAAATGGAGTATTATTATAGAATTAAACATAATTATACCGGTTTATACTCTCTATGCTGTACGCTCATATCTTCATGATAATCACAAAATGTGGGATAAGCATATTCAAGAAATTGCTAGTTCTATTAGAGATACGATTCACGACTCGACTACATATCCTGCACATTTTTTGATGTACGGATATCATCGTATAAATCACGGAAATGCCTATAACATTCTACGAGAAGCAAATTATTTAAACGAATCAGAAATCCCGGATTTACCATTACACCGCCAGCTTTCGATTATGCATGCTAATGTTCGAAAACTACTTCTACAAGCTCATAAAAACATGCTAAAACATATAACTTGACAGCAAGACCAATTTATTTTAAAATAGGTCAAAATGTCTACGTTCGTCAACACCACTTAAGTAATGCTCCAAATGCTTTCTCCGCTAAGTTAGCTCCAAGGTGGCGACCAGCCCGAATATTAAGCTGTGAAGGTAATGTAAACTATACCCTAATTGATGAAAATAACAAGGTGATTGGAAAATTCCATGCTAAGGATATTAAATTATAAAACTTTGGTTATGGTATAGCATACGTTTAAATTATCTTCAGCTTTAAGTTACGGTGCAGGTATACTTGTAATTGAACCTGTGTTGTTACTTATGCTTTTTTTTTAATTCTTAATTATATCTTGACTAAACAAAATAAATAAGGTTATGTTGCATAGCCCTGATTCTACAATATTATTAATAGTAATGAGTACATGGACCAGTTTGGTTTCTTCTCCACTTTCTTTTTTTTTTATATCAGTAACGGAATGCATCAAAATAATTTCGGTCCGCTTACGTACGATACTATTCATTTGTACTTTTGTGACCAGTGTTAACTGGTGGATAATAAAATAAATTAAGACCGGCTTGAGAGTCAATTACAAGCTTGATTCAATCGAAGCGGTAAAAATATTATTAAAATCTATATTTTCGTGCAATTCAATAAATTACTGGTAATTATAAATTAAATTTAGCACTTCCAATTTTATTTATTAATCTGTATAAATGATATTTATTCTATATTCGTGTGTATAGTGTATTAAAAAAAATTAGTAATATTAATAATAATTCTTTAAAAATTTAAAATTAAAAAAAAAGTGGCTAAAGAAAAATTTTAGTGAAAATTAGCGCAGTTCCTTTTTTTTTTTTTTTTTGGTTCCTTTATTTTACAATCTATCTCTTTAAGAGACATTCAGTAAACTTTGTGTCTTTTTACATTGTCTTGATCGGAGTATTTTTACCCATTGATAAAATCTCCTTACATTATAATTAGTTTAAATTGATATAACACATTTAACTACGATTGGGTCGATTGAATATAGAGAATTTAAAATTTAATGTGTTTGCTTGTAACTAGGATTTGTTTGGCAAATCCAAAATTTTGTGACGTTTCAGCCTTTCCCTCGTTGTGGAGTTGAGTAGTTTGTTCGCAAGCTCGTTTGGATGAATTGACAATCTTGACTGATACCTGGCGCTGGAGTTCATAATTTCTTCACGTATTGTTGGTACCTTTAGGTCCCGATGAATTATATCGTTTGACACGAACCACGGTGCATCTACTATGATTCTTAGAATTTTAGACTGGAACCGCTGAAGAATGTCCAAGTTCGAGTTGCTGGCCGTTCCCCACAGCTGTATACCATATGTCCAGATTGGTTTTATTATCATTTTATAAAGCAATAGTTTGTTTTCAATCGATAAACTAGATGTTCTGCATATGAGCCAATAGATTTTGGACAGTTTCATGCCCAATTGCTTTCTTTTTGTCCATATATGTTTACGCCATGTTAAACGTTTGTCGAGGTGTATACCTAAATATTTTACTTCATCAGATTGAGGTATGACCTGGTTATTCATCTGTATTGATGGACATGTGCCTCTACGCATTGTAAAGGTTACATGATTAGATTTTGCTTCATTAACTTTAATTCTCCATTTTTTCATCCATACTTGGATATTATAAATATTCTCCTGCAAGACTTCTGCTGCTTTGTTGGGGTCTTCATGTGATGAGAGTACTGCCGTGTCATCTGCAAATGTTGCTACAGTTACTTGATTGCTTGTAGGTATATCTGCGGTATATATTAGATATAATATTGGTCCAAGCACGCTGCCCTGTGGTATACCAGATTTAATTGGACGGATATTTGTGTATGCATTTACTTTGCGTTTTACAATGAAATGTCTGTCCATTAGATACGATGTTAATATTCTGTAGAAATCATTTGGTAAGCATTGCTTGATTTTGTATTGTAATCCCACATGCCACACCTTATCAAAAGCTTGTGCTATGTCCATGAATAGAGCAGAACAATATATTTTTTCTTCCAGAGTTTCTTGAATTGCTTGAACTATTCTGTGCACTTGTTCTATTGTTGAGTGTTCTGGCCTAAATCCAAACTGATGGCCCGGAATCAGATTTTTCTCCAGTAAAATGGGCTTTAGACGCTTAAGCAGTAGTTTTTCAAATAATTTAGAAATAATTGGTAGCAAGCTTATAGGTCTGTAGGACGTAACTTCTTCTGCGGGCTTTCCACGTTTTGGTATTAATATTACTTGTGAAACCTTCCATTGTATTGGGAAATATCCAGTTCTAAGTATTGCATTAAATATGTAAGTTAGATATCGTATACCCTTATCGGGAAACTCTTGCAAAACTTTTCCTGTGATGAGATCATATCCTGGCGCCTTTTTAGGATTTAATTCTCTCTGTATAACTGTTTTTATTTCTAAGATAGAAAACT
This sequence comes from Tipula unca, assembly GCA_951394425.1. Classification (NCBI taxonomy): domain Eukaryota; kingdom Metazoa; phylum Arthropoda; class Insecta; order Diptera; family Tipulidae; genus Tipula; species Tipula unca. The sequence goes on from OX596380.1 coordinate 120,604,142, forward strand.
TCATGATTGTCAGATTCATTTGCAATGGTGATTCCAAATAGCTTTGAATGTTGTTATTCTCTTCGTCTGTAGTTTCTGAAGGATATGGTTGAAATACCTTTTCAAAATGGTCTGCAAATATTTCAGCCTTTCCTTCATTATTTCCCGCCCAGTGACCATTACTTTTACGTATCGGTGGAACATGCTGCTGTCGTTGTTTCAGCTTCTTAGTCGCTTTCCATAATGAATAATCTGTGTTTTCTGTTGGTGATAGTCGAGATAAGTATTCTTGTATTGATTGGTTTTTTTCATTGAGCAGCAACTCTTTTAACTGTTTGGTTGCTTTGTTTAGATTACGTTTATCTTCCGCTAGTCGATATCGTTGCCACTGTTCTCTTAATTCTCTTTTCTTAATCATTTTCTTGACAATATTTGAACATCCCCTATCCTTTTCTTTGTCATTTTGTTCTGGCGTTGACTTCCAAGCTGCCGAATGGATACATTCATTGAGATGTTCAACTGCTTCATCTATATCACTCTCTGTCTTTAATTTGATGTTTATGTTTAGTTTCTCTGTTACATTATATCTGAAGAGGTTCCAGTCAGTTTTATTGTTGCTTAACATCGGCTGTTTCTTTGTATTCACTATCTTTGTACCCAAAGTGATTAAGACTGGCGAGTGGTCCGATGACAGGTCCAAGCACGGCGCAGCTTTAATATAATTACTGGCGATTCCTTTGGTGACGCAGAAATCTATGACATCTGGGATCTTTCTCCTATCACTAGGCCAATTGGTAGGTTCACTGGTTGAAATATGATGAAGATTATTTTTTTGGATTGACTTTAATAACTCACGGCCTCTTGTTGTAGCCAGTCTTGATCCCCAGTCTTGGTGTTTTGCATTGTAATCACCCCCTGCTATAAAGTGATGACCACCCAGAGAATTAAAAAAATGATCAAATTGTTCCATTTTTATTGTATGTTTTGGTGGGCAGTATAGATGCTCCTTCTCATACTTTTCTACTTCGTGGTGTTTAATTATGTTTTTGATTATAACTGTAGTGCCACCATGTGCCGTTCCATCAGGATGATTTGTGTTATAGATGGTGTATCTTGGTATTTTTAGGAAACTTCTACTGTTGTTATGCGTTTCAGATATTAGCATGACATCAATTTCTTGTTCCATCAGGAAACTTTTGACTTCTTGTCCATGTTGCGACAAGCCGTTGGCATTCCAGATAGCTAATTTAAGGATTCTGGACATTGAATGATTTGGACACAATGGTCGTTAAAAGGTTAAGGATAGTATCCATTTTGGTCATTAATTTTTACATCATAGTTTCCAACCGTTGTGTGGAAGACTGCTCGGGCTGTTGTTCCTGATTTTTTGAGTTATCCATTGAATGCTTTACTTTGGTACGACTCCCTTCCGAAGTTTCAGTTGCAATTGAATTTTTGAGCTTCTGCGCATATGTTGTCCCGGTAACTAATTGATACGATGGATTCGGGTTTGAAACGGAACTATCTTCTCTCTGAGAGGGGGAAATCTCCGGCTTTGCACTTCTTTGTAAACAGTGCAACCTCTATAGTTGGCGGGATGACTACCGTTGCAGAGCACGCATTTCACATTTGTACCCCACACTTTTGTTTCACACTTATTTGTGAGATGTTCCCCTGCACATTTCACACATCTGGGCTTGTGATTGCAATACGATTTAGTGTGCCCGTATCTTTGGCAACTAGTGCATTGGACTACTTCACGCTTGACATGCGGCTTTTCAACCTGCACAACTGAATGCATAAGTCTGCTGATCGAATGTACTTCTTTATTGTTTTCACTCATTCGAAGCTCTACTTTGAAGAGTGGGAGTGGCTTTTTTGTGCCACTTTGTCTAATGTTGTTAATATTGACAACATCGTGGCCTAATTCAATTAACTCACTTTTTAAATCATCAGTGTTAATTGATGGATGTAGGTTCCGTATAACCACCTGGTAGGTTTTGTTTGATTTTGCTTGGAACGAATGGAACTCTGTATTTCGCTCCGCCAGGGCTTTTACGACAACCGGGTATGTCCCGACGTCTTTTAATTGGATGTTTACCTGGCTAGTTCCAATTACTTTTAGATCGTAATTGTCATTAGCCAGTTCTTTTAACAGGTTAGTCAGAGGGAGAATAGCTTCTACCCCTGACACGAATATTGGAGGCGCTAAAATTTTTTTTGTTGCTTGACTGGGTTGGGGTAGTTCTTCGGTTTCCTCTGGCCAACTGTTAAAGCGTGTGGATAAAGACACTGGTTGTGCCAACCAGTAGTCGTTTATCTTCATCTGTTTGCGTTTGGTATTTGGGGATAAAGGACTCGTGACTCTACCTCTTTTGTTGGACATGGCCCATCCTTCGTTATCTAACATCGTAGAAGTGGACGGCGTGGGTACATTTGGAACATTTGACCCTTGAAGTTGTTCCGGCTGAGGCAATAATTGCGGTGTTAGCGGGATTTTTTGTTTTGGTGATAAAGGAGAACAAATTAATTGTTGCCTTGACGTGGATGATGTTGATGACTTTTCTAAATCTGAATCATTCGTATACATTCCTGTTGATTGAAGCTGACGAGTAGGTTGTGGAGTTCGTTGAGTTTTTGATGTTTTAGTAAATTCATGCATTACAATGTGCAATGACCTAAAATCTAGGTCATTAACACCTTAGTATGCTCAAACACTTTTTGTTAGCACTGCACTTAAATGTTTTATTGAGGTTTTTGTTAACACTGTACTTTTTACTTTAAGTAATTGGATACACTTTTTTATTGTAGTTTGTTTGAAATTGGTTACATTGCACTTTTAAATTTTTTTTTTTTTTTCTATTATCGCACAAAATGAATTTGAATGTTTGCTGTTCAATGGTTGAATTTGGAATGGGTTCAGTTCCTTAGTTAAAAAAAAAATATATGTATACATATATATAACCATATTGCTTTACAGTTTGTGTAACGGAAGACGAAACATACGTTCGAATTTCCGTTAGCAGAATTTATTTACACAGGGGCTTTTGGGCGGTGTTTGGTAGCTGGCTAAACCTCATGGGAAGTCGTGGGGTTTCCAGAAGCGTGAGTAACTCTTGAATACACCGCGTTTCGAAAAAAAAAAACAAAGCAACAAATCATCTTAGCTGAAACCGCAAACTTACCTCAGACTCATCACGTGGTTTTGTTTTGCTTCATTTTTAGAAAAATCTCAAAATGGACCATAAATAAAAACATCACAGGAGAATTACTATACAATAAATAATTAACAAATTTTATATTTCAATCTAAAAAATTTAAATAAGAAAAAAAAGCAAGACTAGTTAGATTTTAATAACAAAACTAAATATAAAATTGAGAAAAATATATACATACATACATATATCAGCAAAAGGCTAATAAATAACACTAATTTATAAACCTAATTAATTTTAACTATAATTATATAATATTGGTTCGAGTCCGGACTTAATTGATCTTAAATATATTTATTATTTTTAGTTAGTGATTAGTAATTAAATTTAAAGAATAAAAAAAATGAAATATATAAATTTTAAATAATTTCTAACACATATGTATAACTTAAAAATTTTAATTTATTTAATTATTATGAACACTTATTATAATTATTTAATTTTAATACACTTATTGTACATTTTTGTTGTCTCAAATTAATTTTTTTTTAGCATTTTAGTTTATTTATTTAAATTATGGTGGTCTCACCAATTATGAATTACAGTGAAGTTTTTTTTTCTAATTTTCTTAATAAAAAAATTAATCTGTGATATTTTTTTGAATGTCCTTTGCTTTGTCCTGTTTCTTTTTTTTTTTTTTTAATTATTCGCACATTAATCAAAAAATTATATATCTTTATTAACATTCAATAATGCACAGAACATAAAATTAAAATATGGCACAAATTAAATTAAATAAAACATAATTAAATGAATTTACTAGACGCGATCCCCACGCGTATTATTTCATTTTTTTTTTTATTTAAACTTATCACAGGGATTCTTTCAGCCATCGCACTACACACTGTTTTGACTTTTTTGTATTTTTTTACTAATTTTTGCAACACGAATTAGAGCGAATCGTCGGCATACCGGCTATTTATTGGTTTTCGCAAGATCAGTTATTAAAGACCAGAGTTGACCAACTTAAAATATCTCTGCACAAACAAAATATTCCCAATATTTAAAAATACTGGGAAAATATTTTATTAATTTTCATTATTTTATTTATATGCGTTTTCTCCAATTTGCTTATAGGAACGTCGTCTGTCCCTATGGACGGCGTTACATTTGCAACGGAAGAGCTCTGCCGGATTCAAACGTGGTAAGTGATTATTTGTTTAAAACTATATTCTATCAGTGAAACCATATATTTTATTAATTAAAATTATTCAATTTTCTTTTGTAATGATATAGAATAATCATCCATATTTAATTTACTAAATAATAAATCAAAATGATAAACTTAAAAATTAATTTGTGATGATATTGATTTTTAAATAATGTGGTAATTTTCCTTTTAATGGTGAGGTGAAGCACGTAGTAAAAATGCGAGATTAGACGGACCTAGAATTTGTTGTTTCACTTGCACATCGTTTATTATTTTTGGACGGTTTCGCAAATTATGGCGGTCAATTTAGAACCCCAGATTCTCCTGAACGCTACCCCGCTACAAGGATGTGCTGATCGTTATGAATCCGTTACAATGTATTTATACAACAAGGTGGATTTTGATTACTATTATTATTATTATACGATAGGAATATCTTGATTTTCCAGACCAGACAAATAAATTATTATTCTCAATTTTTACTTTTTTTATAAATGTATAAGTGTTTTACGATACATATGAACCCTTTTTGAAAACATTTAAATCACAAATTACCGTCTCGAAATGTTTATAATTATAACGTATTGCCTGTATTTGTGGGCATCTTTGTATCGCATATGAGTGCCCTCACATTTATAATGTACTTAAAGTGAAATGGAAAAATACAAAAGCAAAAGGAAAATGTTTTTCCTTTCAAGGTTGAAATAAGTCTTTATGAAAAAAATGATTTATGGGATTATGCATTTGAATTTATCATGATAGACTGTACAATTTGTGGAATGAAAATTTGACCGACAACTTGAAATTATACAGGTGATTGATAAATCTCAAGTCAACGCTTAACTTACATGATTGAATAAATAACTCTTTCGGTATTCTAGCAGCACCAGATTTCCTGCTATCATCATAAAATCCAATCCAATTTCACGCCCAAACAATTGGGGAAACTTAATCGTCTTTATTCATTTACCTATATACTAAATCATAAAATTGTGACAATCGTATTATACATAATAGTAGCGTAACCGTAGTAAATTAGTCTGCTGCCCCCAAAACTAAATTATAACTTTTTTTGATTCACAATCCAATAAAACATAAAAAAAACTATATTTATTTTGATTTATGATTGTCACTCATGAAATATTTAAACTTTATAAAAAAAATACACAAATAATTTTTTACTTTTTTTGGATACATTTTTTTTTTTAAACCGAATAAATCATATAAAAATTAATCCAGTGATTGTGCATACACGTATGTATATGAATGCACATAAAAAAAAAAAAATCGTATCGTACATACGTACATATACTATGTATGTGTAAGCGCCCATTTTATTTGCTCAAAAATACTAAATCAACAATAAAAATATATATTTATTTTTATTACAAAAATTGTAAATTAAAAAATGTAAATCACAAAAAATAATAAAAAAAAAATTAAGTTAAATTTATTTAATTTTATGATTATTTGCGTTGGCGGTCTGACGTTGTTGGTTCTCTCTACAGTTTAGTACAGTGAACGAAATCAGTATAGATCATTTCAGTACAAGTTGGTATTGCGTTTCTCAAGTCACTAGTCTGTTATGTCAATGAAATACCCTAACTTTTAATTCAATTTCCATTGGTGATTAAAAAAAAAATTAAAGTTGGGCGGATCACTCCAGCACTCAATGCCACAAACGGTCCCACGGTGCAATAAACGGACAAACACTCATATACATACTTACACATTAAAAACACCCAACCATGATTTTTGGTCACCACCGGGAATTGCAACCGAGACCCTCGAATACCACAGCAAGGACGCTACTTATTGTGCTATCGAGGGCGGCGATCATTGGTGATTGATAGTCAACATTTTAATTGTTGATTTTGAATATTTCATTTAAATGTTTTTTTAATATTGTACGATCGTGGCGACATCTCTATTTGAGTAGCGACACTATCGGTAAAATAAAACTCTTATAAAGTTGATAGATGTGACAATCCCAAATATTGTGGAGATTTCTAGAAGGTTAGAATATTTGGTATAAATACCCGACAAACCGTTGTGTTTTAACCTTAAGTGTGCTAATAGTAATAAAAAGGAAAAAATGAAGTTAAGTGTTCATAAAGTAAAATACAGTATTCTTAAAGTGTAAAAAAATAATTATTGTGAAGTTAAATAATTAAGTTAAATAAGTGAAATAATTAAATTAGTGATTCTGTGTTCTGTGTTTATTTATTCGGAAATAAATAAATTAAGTGTGATCTAGAATTTACATCGTTTGTTTCATTCACAACCCAAAGATCGAACCTTGTTTGATAAAGCAAAAACGTAACAATTAGTGACAGCGGTGGGATTGTGAATTAAAAGAGATGATTCTAGACGAGTTAACGAGATCCGATTGGATCGGATAAAGGATCGGATTGGAAATGGAGGGTAGTGATCCGGCTAGTCATAATTTTGATGAATCAACATTTTCAATCAAGAGGCAGTCGTAAGTAGGTATGGGGACGGTTTGGCGTGGGAAAATTTGTAATTTGACACCTGACCTTGAAATTTGATACCCTGACCTAGAAATTTGATACCTGTGGGAAAAAAAAAAGAAAAAAAAGTGAAATTTGATACTGCGGAAATAAAAAAAAAAAAAAAAAAAAAAAAAAAATTGAAATTCCATGAAAGTCAGTGACCCTAAAAATTTACACAAGGTCATTGACTTTTATGGAATTTCAATATTTTTATTTCCGCAGTATCAAATTTCACTTCCAAGAATTGTGACGTCATAGCATTGTGGGAAAAAATCTGATGATGTGTGAAAATATTTAAATTCTAAGAAAAAAATTAAAAAATTAAAAAAAATTAAAATATATCGATAAAAAAAAATAGGTACGAACTCGGTGCGGAGCGGCGGTATTATGAGGGTTGTACTTTTAGAATGTAGTAATGGTTTTTTAAAAATAAAAAATAAAAAATTGAAATTTAACACTATTGATATCTGAATAATATGATTTGTCGTTGTTGTTTCGTATGAACACGATCAAACATGAATTTTTGTTTCTGTAAAATATTAATGTATTCATCATAACAACAACAACGAATCTGTTGGATGAAAATTGAACTAATATAATATATAATATAGATATCGCATACAAAAAAAATTTACATGTTTTCGGCATTGATGCGATTGAAATTCTATAAGTAGGAAAGATAAAGAATTATTATTTTTTAATTGTTAGATGATGTCTGTATCAGACTACAACCTTGATTTTATTAATGAAATTTCACCATAGTAAAGGTTTAAAATAAAAAAAGTGAAATTTAACACTATAGATAACAGAATATGACTTATTATTTTGTATGAACGTTTTGTAGTAAATGGATATTAGAATAAATTAGGTTGCACACTCACACATATAAATATCGGAAGCAAGATTTTTTTTTGTTGTTGTATGTGTATCATACAGAATAAAGATGATCGTACAAGAATTTTTAGTTACAATTTCTGATATAACTTAAAAACGATATCGTTTTGGAAATTACTTTAAACTGATATACGTATGTATGTATGATGCATTGTACAAGTGTATATTTAGCACGAATAAAAATGTATCTATATAATATACATACATATATATATATATATATATATATATATATATATATATATATATATATATATATATATATATATATATATATATATATATATATATATATATATATATATATATATATATATATATATACATATATAAATTGTACAAATTGAATTTAAAAAATTAATAAAAAAAATAATTTAGAAATAAAAATATTTTAAAACTAAAAAAAAAATAATATCTAAAATATCTGTTGGGTGAAAATCGAAACAATACCTGGAAATACCGACCAATGTGATCGTACAAAAGATGAATATGATTTGTTGTTTTGTATGAACACGATCAAACAAGAATGTTTTTTTTTTTTTGATATTAGATCTTAGAGATTTTTGTTGTAATTTCATTTTTGTGTTTTTAAAAAAAATATTAATGTACATATTATAACAACAACAAATCTGTTGGATGAAAATTGAAGTGATATAATATAGATATCACCTATACAAAATTTTTTTATTTATTTATTTTCGTGTACATAGACGATATGTATTGAAATTCTCTATGTAGGAAAGATAAAGAATTAATTGTTTTTTAATTGTAAGATGATGTGTGTATCAGACTACAACCTTGATTTTTACTATGTATACTAATCCACATAGTTAGTGACCATAATTTATCAAAATTAATTTTTCCTATTAATTAGAAACATAATTACTAAGCATGGATTATAACAACAAATAATTTTTGGTTGTTGCTGTTGTAAATGGATGTTAGAATAAATTATGTTGCACATTCACACAGGTGAATATCGGAAGCAAGATTGTCGTTTATGTTTTTTGTATATGAATATCTAATGGAATGAAATAAAAATGAAATGAAAGCTGGACATTATCATTCAGAATAAACATGATCATACAAGAATTTTTAGTTACAATTTCTGATATAACTTAAAAAACGATATCGTTTAGGAAATTACATTGAACTGATATACATATTATGTATGTATGATGCATTGTGCACGAATAAAAATGTATCTATAGAATATACATATATACAAATATAAGTGTTTCGCGGGTTTTGGGTGAAAATTGAAATCATACAAAAGATCATACAAAAGATGAATATGATTTATTGTTTTTGTATGAACACGATCAAACAAGAATTTTTCTATTAAAAATTGTACAAATTGAATTAAAAATTTATAAAAAAAATATATTCTAAAAGCTATATTCTAAAAAAAAAAAAATAATTTAGAAAAAAATTATTATTATTTCAAAAATTACTTTCAATTAAAAAACCTTCACAAATTTAAATTAATTATTTTTCTATATTACATTACATAAAAAATGTAACATATAAAAATATGTAATATGAAATAATTTATTCTGTAAATATAAATATAATTTATTCCTTTTAGAAATTTTCCGCATATAATAACTTTTTTTATTTTAACAAAATCTTAAAATGTGATATCATAACAACAATAAATCTGTTGGGTGAAAATCGAAACAATACCTGGAAGTTTCGACAAACATGATCGTACAAAAGATGAATATGATTTGTGGTTTTGTATGAACACGATCAAACAGGAATTTTTCTGTTTTTAAAAAAAAATTATACAAATAACCTTATGTATACCAACACACTTCTTTTTAAATATGGATTACTTTTAATATACTATTACGAACGATTCTTAGTACAACTAAAAAGATAGTTACTGATCTAAATTTTTCAAAATTAATTTTTCCTACTAATTAGAAACATAATTACTAATCACGAATTACAACAAAAAATTTAGGTCACTAACATGTATGTAAACTTATTTTCGTTGTGTATTTTAAGTTATACGAATAGAAGTGTCCTATTGAAAAAGTGTATCGTTGTTGAAAAAAAAAAAATACGGTACAAATTCGAAAACTTTTCTAGTTGTAATTTTTAACACCCGTTTAAAAACAAAAACATTTTTTAAGAGAAGACAACGAGTAAACTCATTTAGAAACAACCATTTACAGAGATCGGTCGCTTAAGAGTATTTGGTTCTGATTTTTAAAAATAAAAATATTTATCAAAATAATAAATAACACTCTCTTCATAATGTCAATCGATAAACATCAAGTTGCACGCCTAGTCTCGAAAATTATATCTGAAGAGTTTATTCGGGAAGGAATGTATGGAGTCTGTCTGCCAGCGTCTTTATTGCTCTTTGACCATTTAAAGAATTTTGGTATTAAAATGATGTATGGAAAGATGGTATACGATAATTTGGTACTTGCACCTATACATATATGGACCGAAATTGATAATGTGAAATATGATCCGACAATTGCTATCAATGAAACATATCTGACACAAGAAGAAAAATCATTTTTTGATGCAACAGAGTATAAATATTATTCAGAAGACCCAATTTTTACGAATCCGGAAGATCATGCTATAATGAATGTATTCTATGAAGTAAAACATACACAAAATGTTGCTGATTATTTTGAGGTATCTCCACCAATATTAAAAACTATTAGAAATAGAATTAACGATAGAGTTAAGATAATCTTAAAACAACACACAAAAACATAAAAAAATAATAAACTTAAATCTTAACTTATGTGTTTCATTTTTTTGTTCGGTATTATTAATAGTATTATATTATGTTTTTGTTATTATTTGATTATTTTTCTTATAAATATTAGTTTTTAATTTTATATTGTTATTTTATAATAAAGTTTTTATAAATTTATTTTTATACTTTACTGAAATTGATTTGTGGAAAAACAATTTAAAAAAAAAAATTTTGTTTAAATTAACATTTGCAAATTCACGTTAATAAAAATTAATTTAGAAAATAAAGAAAATTCCGCACACACAATATTTTATTTTATTTTAACTATAATGAAAATGATTAAAATATTTATCGAGGGACAAAACAAATTATATAAAATAAAACTTATTTATAAAAAAAATTAAAAAATTAATTATTTAAAACAAAAAATTTGTAAAATTAGAAAATTATTCGTCGATTTGTAATACATGTTTTCTATATGTAATATTAATTAAAAAATTAGTATAATTTATTCTATAAGTATAATTTTAATATATGTATATGAAGAAATTTTCGGTACATAATAGTAGAAAAACATTATAAAAAAAAATTTAATAACAAAAATTGATAATGAAAAATAAATAGAAAAATTATAAAAAAAAAAATATTGATAATAATAATTTTAGACAAATGAAGAAAATCTCAATGTAATGGAAAGGTGGAATTCCGTAAACAAAAATAAAAAAAAAATATAAATAAATGTAAATAACAACACTAAAACGTTGTTTGATATGGATTTTTTACAGTTTGTTAAAATTCAAGATCTGGCAAGGCAGTGAGCAGGAGGATGAAGAGGAAAAGCTGCGAAGAAGAAAGAAAAGATTTTTTTTTTTTTGTTAAATGGGTAACAAGAAACATGGTGATTCTAATTATCTTAAGCTTTGTAGAATTTAATTCTGAATAAAATATTAAACAGTATATGTATGCATGTTTGCAGTAAATAATATTAATAATAACAAAATATGGTATTATGTAAAAATAAAAAAAAAATAAAAACAAAAAAATATATACATATATATCTGATTTATTATTTTTATTTCATATATGATATAAAATGCGTGTTTTTAAATTATTTTTTTTTACAAAATTATTAAATCATCCAATTCTGTCTCTATTACATTGCAGTATATTTAAGTGTTGAGCCCATCTCTTCTTGACACTAGCGACGAACCCAAATCCCTTTTCTTGTCGGAGAAAGCTGCATTCCGGGAACCAAAAAGCGTGTTCTTCCCAAGGGTTATTGGTGAAATTCCAATCACCTAGAACCCCACCACAGCTGAAACATTTCACTTTATCATCTATACCTGTGTAGTAAAATCCGGCCGACGATACTGCTTCGTGATCAATCAAATACCTCTTCCATGGAGATTGATGGAATGAATTTAACCGATCTTCTAGTTTCCTCATGTATGGAACATTATCATAATACTTCAAATCACAACAACTCATGTTTACTTTATTGGAATCTTTTGAACAGGTTTTCGATGTCGAATGATCTATTTCTCGTCTACGATCATCAGGAAAATGTATTAAGTCAGTTTCGATAGTACTACTTCGAAAGTTTGTTGAATCTACGAACGGATTAGTAGACATCTTTGCTACTTCTAATTTTAAATGATTCACTTGTTTATTGTATCAGTTTTAACAATTTACTATAAATTTTATCAGGCTTGAAGTCAGTATTTATAAAAAATTTAAACTCATTACCTCTATGATGATGACTGATGAGCACAATCAGAAACTCGATAAGATATTTAGTATAACCAACAACACAATAGAGATCGTATGCAAGTTTCTAAAAAGATAATATAAAAACCTGATGTAAATATAAAATTTGAGATTATTCTATCGAAAACATATATCGTTTACCAATGGTAAATAAAAAAAAAGTTTTAGGCATGTTCAAAGATGAATGTTCTGAAAAATTATTCTCTGTTAATTAGTTTAAAAGCAAAATCTTATTGCTTATTACTTGAGGAGGATGATGTTGTTATAAAAAAAAAATTACTCTCAGTTAAAGCTACATACACAATGTTTGATAGACCAGAGTGTTTGATGTCTTTTATTATGTTTGACAAAAATTGATGTAATCGTCTATAATTTATAGTTGAATCTAATGCATGATCATTGGTACCGTACGCTATCCACCTTATTTGCATTATAAAGCATTGACGTTTAAAGAATTAATTATTTTTTAATTGTAAGATGATGTCTGTATAAGACTACAACCTTGTTTTTACAATGTATACTTAAAAAAAAAAATATTTGGAAAATGAGAATAGAACAAAAATATTATAAAAAAATTAATTTTAGAAAACAAAATATTCTTATATGAAAAATAAAAATACTTTCAAATAAAAACCTCAGGGAGCGATCGGATTCAGACGTCGGACATCGGACGTTCGACTCTGACGTCCGACTCTGACGTCCGATCGGACGTCCGACGTCGGACGTTGGACGGTGCAGTTCGTACGATGGAATTTGATCGTACTGTTAAGTTGGTCGCTTGAAATTATTTTATATAAAAAAAAAAAAATTGATATAAACGTCTATGATTAAGATAAAAATTGATGTAAACGTCTTTAATTTATATAAAAATTGATGTAGACGTGTATGATTTAGATAAAAACGGATGTAAACGTCTATGATCTTTATAAAAATTGATGTAAACGTCTATGATTTAATAAAAAATTGATGTAAACGTCTATGATTTAATAAAAAATTGATGTAAACGTCTATGATTTATAATGCAAAATGCGGTGGGTATCGTAGCTGCAGCGCAGCTACGATACCCACAGTCATGTGAGGTGTCCCCTTCGGGGACACCTCACATGACCGCATTTTGCATTATAAATCATAGACGTTTACATCAATTTTTTATTAAATCATAGACGTTTACATCAATTTTTTATTAAATCATAGACGTTTACATCAATTTTTATAAAGATCATAGACGTTTACATCCGTTTTTATCTAAATCATACACGTCTACATCAATTTTTATATAAATTAAAGACGTTTACATCAATTTTTATCTTAATCATAGACGTTTATATCAATTTTTTTTTTTTTATATAAAATAATTTCAAGCGACCAACTTAACAGTACGATCAAATTCCATCGTACGAACTGCACCGTCCAACGTCCGACGTCGGACGTCCGATCGGACGTCAGAGTCGGACGTCAGAGTCGAACGTCCGATGTCCGACGTCTGAATCCGATCGCTCCCTGAGGTTTTTATTTGAAAGTATTTTTATTTTTCATATAAGAATATTTTGTTTTCTAAAATTAATTTTTTTATAATATTTTTGTTCTATTCTCATTTTCCAAATATTTTTTTTTTTAAGTATACATTGTAAAAACAAGGTTGTAGTCTTATACAGACATCATCTTACAATTAAAAAATAATTAATTCTTTAAACGTCAATGCTTTATAATGCAAATAAGGTGGATAGCGTACGGTACCAATGATCATGCATTAGATTCAACTATAAATTATAGACGATTACATCAATTTTTGTCAAACATAATAAAAGACATCAAACACTCTGGTCTATCAAACATTGTGTATGTAGCTTTAACTGAGAGTAATTTTTTTTTTATAACAACATCATCCTCCTCAAGTAATAAGCAATAAGATTTTGCTTTTAAACTAATTAACAGAGAATAATTTTTCAGAACATTCATCTTTGAACATGCCTAAAACTTTTTTTTTATTTACCATTGGTAAACGATATATGTTTTCGATAGAATAATCTCAAATTTTATATTTACATCAGGTTTTTATATTATCTTTTTAGAAACTTGCATACGATCTCTATTGTGTTGTTGGTTATACTAAATATCTTATCGAGTTTCTGATTGTGCTCATCAGTCATCATCATAGAGGTAATGAGTTTAAATTTTTTATAAATACTGACTTCAAGCCTGATAAAATTTATAGTAAATTGTTAAAACTGATACAATAAACAAGTGAATCATTTAAAATTAGAAGTAGCAAAGATGTCTACTAATCCGTTCGTAGATTCAACAAACTTTCGAAGTAGTACTATCGAAACTGACTTAATACATTTTCCTGATGATCGTAGACGAGAAATAGATCATTCGACATCGAAAACCTGTTCAAAAGATTCCAATAAAGTAAACATGAGTTGTTGTGATTTGAAGTATTATGATAATGTTCCATACATGAGGAAACTAGAAGATCGGTTAAATTCATTCCATCAATCTCCATGGAAGAGGTATTTGATTGATCACGAAGCAGTATCGTCGGCCGGATTTTACTACACAGGTATAGATGATAAAGTGAAATGTTTCAGCTGTGGTGGGGTTCTAGGTGATTGGAATTTCACCAATAACCCTTGGGAAGAACACGCTTTTTGGTTCCCGGAATGCAGCTTTCTCCGACAAGAAAAGGGATTTGGGTTCGTCGCTAGTGTCAAGAAGAGATGGGCTCAACACTTAAATATACTGCAATGTAATAGAGACAGAATTGGATGATTTAATAATTTTGTAAAAAAAAATAATTTAAAAACACGCATTTTATATCATATATGAAATAAAAATAATAAATCAGATATATATGTATATATTTTTTTGTTTTTATTTTTTTTTTATTTTTACATAATACCATATTTTGTTATTATTAATATTATTTACTGCAAACATGCATACATATACTGTTTAATATTTTATTCAGAATTAAATTCTACAAAGCTTAAGATAATTAGAATCACCATGTTTCTTGTTACCCATTTAACAAAAAAAAAAAAATCTTTTCTTTCTTCTTCGCAGCTTTTCCTCTTCATCCTCCTGCTCACTGCCTTGCCAGATCTTGAATTTTAACAAACTGTAAAAAATCCATATCAAACAACGTTTTAGTGTTGTTATTTACATTTATTTATATTTTTTTTTTATTTTTGTTTACGGAATTCCACCTTTCCATTACATTGAGATTTTCTTCATTTGTCTAAAATTATTATTATCAATATTTTTTTTTTTATAATTTTTCTATTTATTTTTCATTATCAATTTTTGTTATTAAATTTTTTTTTATAATGTTTTTCTACTATTATGTACCGAAAATTTCTTCATATACATATATTAAAATTATACTTATAGAATAAATTATACTAATTTTTTAATTAATATTACATATAGAAAACATGTATTACAAATCGACGAATAATTTTCTAATTTTACAAATTTTTTGTTTTAAATAATTAATTTTTTAATTTTTTTTATAAATAACTTTTATTTTATATAATTTGTTTTGTCCCTCGATAAATATTTTAATCATTTTCATTATAGTTAAAATAAAATAAAATATTGTGTGTGCGGAATTTTTTTTATTTTCTAAATTAATTTTTATTAACGTGAATTTGCAAATGTTAATTTAAACAAAATTTTTTTTTTTAAATTGTTTTTCCACAAATCAATTTCAGTAAAGTATAAAAATAAATTTATAAAAACTTTATTATAAAATAACAATATAAAATTAAAAACTAATATTTATAAGAAAAATAATCAAATAATAACAAAAACATAATATAATACTATTAATAATACCGAAACAAAAAAATGAAACACATAAGTTAAGATTTAAGTTTATTATTTTTTTATGTTTTTGTGTGTTGTTTTAAGATTATCTTAACTCTATCGTTAATTCTATTTCTAATAGTTTTTAATATTGGTGGAGATACCTCAAAATAATCAGCAACATTTTGTGTATGTTTTACTTCATAGAATACATTCATTATAGCATGATCTTCCGGATTCGTAAAAATTGGGTCTTCTGAATAATATTTATACTCTGTTGCATCAAAAAATGATTTTTCTTCTTGTGTCAGATATGTTTCATTGATAGCAATTGTCGGATCATATTTCACATTATCAATTTCGGTCCATATATGTATAGGTGCAAGTACCAAATTATCGTATACCATCTTTCCATACATCATTTTAATACCAAAATTCTTTAAATGGTCAAAGAGCAATAAAGACGCTGGCAGACAGACTCCATACATTCCTTCCCGAATAAACTCTTCAGATATAATTTTCGAGACTAGGCGTGCAACTTGATGTTTATCGATTGACATTATGAAGAGAGTGTTATTTATTATTTTGATAAATATTTTTATTTTTAAAAATCAGAACCAAATACTCTTAAGCGACCGATCTCTGTAAATGGTTGTTTCTAAATGAGTTTACTCGTTGTCTTCTCTTAAAAAATGTTTTTGTTTTTAAACGGGTGTTAAAAATTACAACTAGAAAAGTTTTCGAATTTGTACCGTATTTTTTTTTTTTCAACAACGATACACTTTTTCAATAGGACACTTCTATTCGTATAACTTAAAATACACAACGAAAATAAGTTTACATACATGTTAGTGACCTAAATTTTTTGTTGTAATTCGTGATTAGTAATTATGTTTCTAATTAGTAGGAAAAATTAATTTTGAAAAATTTAGATCAGTAACTATCTTTTTAGTTGTACTAAGAATCGTTCGTAATAGTATATTAAAAGTAATCCATATTTAAAAAGAAGTGTGTTGGTATACATAAGGTTATTTGTATAATTTTTTTTTAAAAACAGAAAAATTCCTGTTTGATCGTGTTCATACAAAACCACAAATCATATTCATCTTTTGTACGATCATGTTTGTCGAAACTTCCAGGTATTGTTTCGATTTTCACCCAACAGATTTATTGTTGTTATGATATCACATTTTAAGATTTTGTTAAAATAAAAAAAGTTATTATATGCGGAAAATTTCTAAAAGGAATAAATTATATTTATATTTACAGAATAAATTATTTCATATTACATATTTTTATATGTTACATTTTTTATGTAATGTAATATAGAAAAATAATTAATTTAAATTTGTGAAGGTTTTTTAATTGAAAGTAATTTTTGAAATAATAATAATTTTTTTCTAAATTATTTTTTTTTTTTTAGAATATAGCTTTTAGAATATATTTTTTTTATAAATTTTTAATTCAATTTGTACAATTTTTAATAGAAAAATTCTTGTTTGATCGTGTTCATACAAAAACAATAAATCATATTCATCTTTTGTATGATCTTTTGTATGATTTCAATTTTCACCCAAAACCCGCGAAACACTTATATTTGTATATATGTATATTCTATAGATACATTTTTATTCGTGCACAATGCATCATACATACATAATATGTATATCAGTTCAATGTAATTTCCTAAACGATATCGTTTTTTAAGTTATATCAGAAATTGTAACTAAAAATTCTTGTATGATCATGTTTATTCTGAATGATAATGTCCAGCTTTCATTTCATTTTTATTTCATTCCATTAGATATTCATATACAAAAAACATAAACGACAATCTTGCTTCCGATATTCACCTGTGTGAATGTGCAACATAATTTATTCTAACATCCATTTACAACAGCAACAACCAAAAATTATTTGTTGTTATAATCCATGCTTAGTAATTATGTTTCTAATTAATAGGAAAAATTAATTTTGATAAATTATGGTCACTAACTATGTGGATTAGTATACATAGTAAAAATCAAGGTTGTAGTCTGATACACACATCATCTTACAATTAAAAAACAATTAATTCTTTATCTTTCCTACATAGAGAATTTCAATACATATCGTCTATGTACACGAAAATAAATAAATAAAAAAATTTTGTATAGGTGATATCTATATTATATCACTTCAATTTTCATCCAACAGATTTGTTGTTGTTATAATATGTACATTAATATTTTTTTTAAAAACACAAAAATGAAATTACAACAAAAATCTCTAAGATCTAATATCAAAAAAAAAAAAACATTCTTGTTTGATCGTGTTCATACAAAACAACAAATCATATTCATCTTTTGTACGATCACATTGGTCGGTATTTCCAGGTATTGTTTCGATTTTCACCCAACAGATATTTTAGATATTATTTTTTTTTTAGTTTTAAAATATTTTTATTTCTAAATTATTTTTTTTATTAATTTTTTAAATTCAATTTGTACAATTTATATATGTATATATATATATATATATATATATATATATATATATATATATATATATATATATATATATATATATGTATGTATATTATATAGATACATTTTTATTCGTGCTAAATATACACTTGTACAATGCATCATACATACATACGTATATCAGTTTAAAGTAATTTCCAAAACGATATCGTTTTTAAGTTATATCAGAAATTGTAACTAAAAATTCTTGTACGATCATCTTTATTCTGTATGATACACATACAACAACAAAAAAAAATCTTGCTTCCGATATTTATATGTGTGAGTGTGCAACCTAATTTATTCTAATATCCATTTACTACAAAACGTTCATACAAAATAATAAGTCATATTCTGTTATCTATAGTGTTAAATTTCACTTTTTTTATTTTAAACCTTTACTATGGTGAAATTTCATTAATAAAATCAAGGTTGTAGTCTGATACAGACATCATCTAACAATTAAAAAATAATAATTCTTTATCTTTCCTACTTATAGAATTTCAATCGCATCAATGCCGAAAACATGTAAATTTTTTTTGTATGCGATATCTATATTATATATTATATTAGTTCAATTTTCATCCAACAGATTCGTTGTTGTTGTTATGATGAATACATTAATATTTTACAGAAACAAAAATTCATGTTTGATCGTGTTCATACGAAACAACAACGACAAATCATATTATTCAGATATCAATAGTGTTAAATTTCAATTTTTTATTTTTTATTTTTAAAAAACCATTACTACATTCTAAAAGTACAACCCTCATAATACCGCCGCTCCGCACCGAGTTCGTACCTATTTTTTTTTATCGATATATTTTAATTTTTTTTAATTTTTTAATTTTTTTCTTAGAATTTAAATATTTTCACACATCATCAGATTTTTTCCCACAATGCTATGACGTCACAATTCTTGGAAGTGAAATTTGATACTGCGGAAATAAAAATATTGAAATTCCATAAAAGTCAATGACCTTGTGTAAATTTTTAGGGTCACTGACTTTCATGGAATTTCAATTTTTTTTTTTTTTTTTTTTTTTTTTTATTTCCGCAGTATCAAATTTCACTTTTTTTTCTTTTTTTTTTCCCACAGGTATCAAATTTCTAGGTCAGGGTATCAAATTTCAAGGTCAGGTGTCAAATTACAAATTTTCCCACGCCAAACCGTCCCCATACCTACTGTCGTAAATGTTATACCGAAATACTCTGGAGGTTTCGATATGGCGCAGTTAATGGCTGATATTCAACAGTCCACGTAATAAATTAAATCAAGAAATACAGGGAATTAATCAGTCTAATTTGAAAATGCAGCAGTCAATAGAAAAATCAGTTGAAAAGTCTAGTAATCAGATAAATCAGGAAATGAAGGAATCTAAACAGTCAGTGGGTGAGATTAATGATAAAATGGACGAGACATGCAATGTAATATATAACACTCTACATGAAGAAGTAGGGTATATTCAATCAACGGTTCAACAGGTTGAACAAACATTGCAGTTAGAGATTGAAGAGTTACAATAAAAAGTTTTAGGCTTCGAGAAGAAACTTCAATGTATCGAAGTTAACAGAACAGCGTCGCCAAGCTAAACAGCTAAAAAGAGAAGCGGCTGAAACACTGCAGATAATTTCGGAGCATGACCGTAATAATTACAACGAAATAATGAAGGCGCTTGATCGAAAGTATGGAAGTGACCATAAGCGAGAGACGTATCGTATGGAGTTGAAGAGTCGATTTTAAAAGATCGGAGATACTCTTCAAGAATATTCCGCAGCCGTCGAACGGCTGTTGCATTTGGCACATGTGAACACTTTTCCCGATTATATGGAAAAAATTAAGATGGGCGCGTTCATCGATGGAATACGGGATCCGAAAACACGGAAAGCAGTTATGTTATCACCTTAGGCGACTTTCGCCGAGACCATGGCGTGTGCTTTAATAAAGGAGGCTGTGCAGGCTATCATAAAACCGTCACTTAAGGTACGACGAGTAGAAATGGATAGCAGCACCAAACACGAGCGGTCGGCTCCAAGATACAGGAAAGGTGGTAGCAAAATAAAATGTTAGACATGGGACAAAAAGGACATATGTCGAGAGACTGTAAAGAAGGAAGGTGGAGATCATCAGGAAAAGCTGCCACCGAACTCGGAAACAATTGTATGAGGGAGATGGAGGAGGCTTGTGGCTCACCCAGGTTGAGGGTTGTAGAAGCCAGTGAAGAAGAAAGCGAAACCAAAGGAATTATGATAGGGAGGACATTAGTAAAATCAGATAACGAATATAGGGTTCCGGTTAGGACCCTAAATCTCTAGGATAATACGAAAACAATTAAAAAAGACACTGTTACCGGTAAATGTGAAGAAGTGTCAACGATAATGAAATGCGAAAAGAAGAATCCGACTAGAAACACCGATACGCAAGGACAGAAACAAATAGTAGAACACCTCATGCAAAAATGGACTGGGGATCTAACCATGAACCAGAAAAATTCAGCGCGACAACGGTTCGAACAGTATAAGTCGATATTCTGCAGTGAACCGGATAGTAATGGAAGGGATAATATGGTAAAACATAGAATTGATACAGGAACGCAGACACCTATACTCCAAGCACCGAGAAGATTACCATTAGCAAAACGAGAGTTGATGGATCGAATGGTAACGGACATGCAGGCAGCTGGAGTGATTGAATCATCAAACAGTCCATGGAGTTCACCAGTAGTGTTAGTCGAAAGGAAGGACGGGAAAATCCACTTTTGCGTCGATCACCGAAAGCTAAATTCAGTGACGAAAAAGGATAGCTACCTATTAAAAAGGATAGCTACCTATTACCAAGGATCGATGACACGTTAGACACGTTGTCAGGTGCTAGAATGTTTTCAACATTGGACCTGCAACGCGGCTATTGGCAGGTGGAAGTCCAAAAGGAAGATCGTGGAAAAACGGCGTTTAGTGTGGATAATGGGCTATGGCAGTTTAACGTGATGCCATTTGGATTATGTAATGGCGCGCTAAAGGGACTACATTGGAAGACCTGCCTCGTATATTTAGATGACATCATAGTTATGGGAAAGGATTTCGAAGAACACTTAAGAAATCTGCCCGAAGTATGGAAGCGATTACAATCAGCCGGTTTAAAGTTAAATCCGAAGAAGTGCTCTCTGTTTAGAACGGAGGTAAAATTGTTGGGGCACAGGGTAACCAATGGAATCCACACTGATAAGGACAAAACATCAGCGGTAAAGCACTGGCCAAAAACCCAAAAATTTACGAGAATTACGAAGCTTCCTCAGATTGTGCACTTATTATAGGCGATTTGTGCCAAGATTTGCCAAAGTTGCAAAGAGCTTACATGATTTGACCTGGAATAACAGAGCATTTGAGTGAAATGACGAACAAGAGGAGTCATTCAATGAATTGAGAAGAACCGTTATTGGCATACTCTATACCTGGTGTTAAGTTTATTCTTGATACCGATGCAAGTAATGATGGCATCGGAGGAGTGTTGTCGCAAGAAATTGATGGCCAAGAAATAGTGATAGCCTTTTACTCGAAGGTGTTATCTAAACCAGAACGTCACTATTGTGTGATTCGTAAGGAATTATTGGCTATAGTGGAATGTGTGAAATATTTTCATTAGTACCTCTATGGCCAAGAATTTCATATACGAACGGACAATAGAGCATTACGTTGGCTGCTGCAGTTCAAGAATCCAAAGGGCAAGTAGCGCGTTGTATCGAACGACTTCAAAGTTATCATTACCAGATCGAACATCGGAAAGGGAGTACACGTGGAAATACCGATGAATTGTCAAGGCGGCCATGCCAAGTAGAATGCAAGCACTACGGGCGTATAGAGGCAAAGGACGACATTATCGACATCGCAGGCTTATGCAAATACTACCGGATAAGGAATGGACGAATGAAACGGATTTGGCAATAATCATTCAATTTAAGGAGACAGGAAGTCGTCCAACTTGGTGTGAAATTGCAGATAAGAGTCCCACAGTAAAGGCTTACTGGGCACAATGGCGTAGCCTCCAAATCAAGAACGGATGCTTAAAACGAATATGGGAAAGCTCGGACGGTAATGTGAAACAATCAGTAAAAGTTGTTCCTAAGTCTATGATTGCATATTGAAGGAGTATCATGGAGGGGCAAGTGGTGGTCATCTGGGAATTAATAAAACACTCGCCAAGATACGTCAACGTTTTAACTGGTCAGGATGTAGACAGTCTGTAGTGATCAATAATGTGATCAATGTGGCGGTTAAAGGTCCCGCACGGAAAAGTCGGAGAGCAATGCAGCAGTATAACGTTGGAGCGCCATTCGAAAGAATTGCAATGGATGTGGGGAGACCATTTCATTATACAGATGTTGGTAACAAGTATGTGCTAGTAATAATGGACTATTCTAGCAAATGGCCAGAAGTGTATCCCTTACCCAATCAAGAGGCAACAACGATAGCTGACGTCATGGTTAATAATTGGATTAGTCGTTTTGGTGTACCAATGGAAATTCAAACGGACCAAGGAAGAAATTTTGAGTCAGTTGTATTTCAGGAAGTCTGTCAGTTGCTCGGTATAAATAAAACAAGAACAACGCCTTTTCATCCACAGTCAGATAGTATAGTGGAGATTTATATTTGCCAATTGAAGGGAGAAATTAAATAAATTAAATTAAAAATTATTTAAAACAACACCGAGGCTTGAATTCAAGTTCACAATTCCAAATGCAACGACTCTGCTTACTGAACCACCGGTGTATATAAATTTGGTGCTATACAAATCTTTAATGTTTGCCAACTCCATAGAGAAAATTGATAATTTTAGCAACAGGAATGAACAATTCATTACGGTCATACACAAGAGATGGCTATTACATTTTCATTTCGGTCATAAACAAGAGATGGCTCTTATACTTGCCGAAGAAATTAGATTGAAAAAGTATTGACGAATGTGAAATGTAAAAGCAATGACTCTGTTAACTGCACCACCGCCGAATATACAAAATGCTAAACAAATCTTTTAAATTTGCCAATTCAATAGAGAAAATTGAAAATTTTAGTATAGTCAGGAATGGACTATGCTTATTATTTTCATTACAAGAGATGGTTCGTATACTTGCAGAAATTGAATGTAGATTTCAACAGAAACTGTGTTGAACCAATTTTACAGCGGAAATTAAATTAAAAAAGTAATGGCGCTGACGAGTTTTAAACTCGAGTTCAAGATTTCAAGAGCATTGACTCTGCTTACTCGACCATCGGCGTATTAAAAATTGCTGCTGAACGACGATAGAAATCTTTACAAAAACGTTATAACCATCATTAAAAATAATCCGGGGAAATTTAACTATGTCCGTGCCATAAAATTTAACATACCCCACTCCATGGCAAAACGAATTCGAGTTCAACAAGGCTATCAGTGCTACCGAGTTATTAAAAAGTTACTAAAGCGTTGAGATAACCAACACTTGTTAAATATTTGCCAGACTGTTGACAAAATTTTTATAAAATTTAGTGGATGCGTTTTGATGAATGACGAAACGTACATGAAATTGGTTTTGAAATACTTGAAGTTAGATACATTTGAAAAAAAATGTATATTTAGGCCAACAATTTGAAGTTGTGGAGACAGATTTTTGTCACATTTTTCATAACGACCTATTTGGTCACTAATTCTTCAACACGATTCAGCAGTAAAGTTTTGGCCATATAGCTCTCGTTCACACGATTCTAATTCCAACAGAAGCAAGAAATTTGCACGAGATTAATCAAATCAATGTTATCTCAGAGAGTCCACAGATTTTCGATGTATCGAAAAATTTTCTGATATAGTGGAAAGAGTGCTGAAGTACAAAAGTCACACCGGTAGTTATGCCAATAACGAAATTTATAGAGGTGTTTTGTGCAAAAATTAAAAAAACTCAAAAAATTCAATTTAATCGTATGGAAACTTTAGTATCATTCAAAAGAACATTTCTTGCCATTTATTTTTTAAAGATTACTTCTTTCAAATGAAGGCCGCAACTGCGATGGTGCTTTCTAAAAGTCCTATTTTTGATGACGCGTTCGAGAATATCGAATTGTATTTGGCGAATGACACGTCACACGAGTAATGTTGGCTTTCAATGCTTCAAATCTAGCTGGTTTATTCACATAGACTTTGGACTTTGCGTAGCCCCAAAGCAAAGGTGTCACACGATCTAAATAGCCAGTTAGTGGTCTCGACAGGCCGATTATGTCAACCGTAACCTGGTCTAAGCGCACAAAACACATTCCTCACAGAACGCTGATTTTCGTAATAACGCTGAACAATTTGTAGACGCTATGCCGGGCTCAGTTTTTCCATGATGAAATGGTAAACAATACTGAATAAATAAAAACACGATGACAGTTTGAAACTATTCATGCGTATTTGTCAAAAAGAAACAAATGAAAAAATCACCTCTAAAAGAACGGTTGTTGACACTATTTTAATTGTCGACGTTGACAAAAAACATTGCCAAGTAATCTACGTTATATTTTACGTATCGACAACCGCGTAGAATACATGGCGTAATCTACCTCGCCCATCCCTGATCTTCCTGCCGAATACCTGGGTTGACTGCAAAAGTTCTCGATAGCATGTTCTCAACTTTAACACAGCATTGAGACTGCGTCACTCTCATTTTACACAATCGTACCAATTTTCCAGAGCAGATTTCAAACTTTCTCAATTGATCGAATCATAGGCCTGCCGGAAATCCAGGAACACCTGATGTACAGAGATGGACGTCTCATAGTACTTTGATAGAATAATCCACAACAAAGACCTGATCAATGACTGATCGATTCGGATGAAATCCTCCTTGACAATCACCAACCAAGACGCCCTCCGCTAGAGTGGTAATCATATCCAATCTAACGTAGGACAGTAACTTGTATGTTGTGCAAAGGAGAACTATATCGTGATAATTCTTACACTTCAAGCGGTCTCCCATATCACTTTCCATTCATGAAGCATAACTTCGGTACGGCATACTTCCGAATATCAAGAGCTCCGAATTAATGCAGTCCTCGCCTCCAGTGAATTTCTCATTGAACTAATCCTCAATACAAATGTTCGCAATCTGTCTTTGAGGAACGTATTTACTGTTAATTGATAGAAATTCTCAGTTAATTAGACCAAACTAATACAAATTTGAATACCTTTACCAAATATTGTTTACCCTATAGAAAATTGAATTTTCCCATTAATTATAAATTTGCACATAAATTGAATTTAGTTAAATAATTTCCAATTAAATTTTCGAAACACTCAACCGAAATGCATCAATTCAAAACCAAATAACTATCATCATTGGCAGACACCGTTTGTGATAATGGAAATGCATTCAATTTTCATATCTCGACACAGACAGTTATTGTCTATTTCATTTGCATATATTTATGTGCATATCGAGCCTAACCATCCTAAATACACGTTACATACGTATATAGACAAAACTAACTAAGAGACAAAGTAGGTATGGATGGGTATACCTCAATTTTAAATACCTCTCGTTATGTAGTATGTACAAAATATATGTAAACATACCAATGCGACTCGAAATAATTTCTATTTCAATTTGCTAAAAATAATTTGTCTCCTGCTTTATATATTTTTGTTACATTCCATATTCCATTCACTGTGCTATTGTTTTGCCTAAAGTGCATTATTATTCCAAAACAAAAAGGACTTTGAAAAATAAATACAAAGTTGTAGGAGGAAATGTTTTTTGGAAAAATGCAAGAATAATAACGTCTATCTAAATACATATACGTACATGCTCGTAGATCCCCATATAAAACAACAAACTAAAAAGTTTTTTGTGTAAAAATAAAAAATTAAAAAATAGAAAGAAAATCAGCATCGTTGGGAGACAAAACAAAAAATTGGAAAATGGAAAAATTTATGTAAATTTGATAATTTTTGTTTTCCTCTTCTGTGCTTGCTGTTTGTTGGTTTTGAAATTGTTGTATGTTATATATTTATGATTTTGTTGCAATATACTGTACATACATATATTATATAATGTACGAGTAGATTGGGATATACATTTGAATAAACAAATAAATTTTGTAACATTATACCAAAATGTTAAATTTGAGATGCAATAAAATTTCAAAGGGACGCAATTTTTTGTGTTTTGTTTTTTTGTAATGGATTTTGGTTGATGTTTTTGAAATTTATTGATGTCACACGAGCTCAAAATGGTTTTAAAATGATATATTTGTGATACTGCAGTAAACGTAATTATCTATGTGTATATGCATTTTTGTATTTATCCAAAAATAATTGTGCATGCATTATAAAACAATTGTGATATGTCGAATTACGATGTGGTTTTGTGTAATGGGATTTGATCGATTTTAACTTGTCAAGCGCTTGATATTTTATAGTCGAACCTCGTATGTTTTCCTCATTTGTTCATTACTTGCGATTTTCACATTTAATCATAAGGTAAACGGGTACAGTTGTTCGAATAATAGTTAAGACATGTGTATTAATCTATAAATTGGAAACCATCTTCAGTGTAGAGTTTCCACGGTTCGGTTAACCGAAACTGAAACCGCGGTTTTCAAACCAAAAAACCGTACCCGAAAACCGGTTTCCCAAACCGCGGTTTTGCGGTTTTGTAAATTTTAATTTATTTTAATTCGTAAAACAATAAATGAATATTATTCTT
This sequence comes from Tipula unca, assembly GCA_951394425.1. Classification (NCBI taxonomy): domain Eukaryota; kingdom Metazoa; phylum Arthropoda; class Insecta; order Diptera; family Tipulidae; genus Tipula; species Tipula unca. The sequence continues at coordinate 120,631,419 of OX596380.1, forward strand.
TCGAATTTTGCCTAAATACAGGGTGTCCGCCGGGAAGGTATACTACTTTGTTTTGCAGCCATTTTGGTAAACGTTGGTCTTGACAGTTCATATTTGGCAGTCGTGAAGTAGACACGTGGAAAATTTATTATGGAAAAATATTTGATAAACCAACGTGTTTTAATCGTTAAAACATTTTATCAAAATCAATCATCAATTACTGTGACGATGAGAAAGTTACGTGAAATTTTTGGGAGAAACAACGTGCCAACAAAACGCACTATTTATCGTGTAGTGAATGATTTCGAAAAAAGAGGGTCTGTAGATGACAGGCCCAAGCATGGGCCACAACGTACTGCAAGATCGGCTGAAAACATTACTGCTGCTCAAGAAAGTGTTCAAAATAATCCATCAACCTCAATTCGACGCCGTGTTCAAGAGCTTGGTCTTCAAAGAACAAGTTTGGTCACAATTTTGCACAAGGATTGCATTTGTTTCCATTTAAGATTCAGTTGACACAAGAGCTTCTTCCACAAGACCATTTACTCCGCCGTACATATGCCAATAGAATGTTACAGCTCGCCCATGACAACCCCGATTTTCATGAAAAAACCATAACTCATTATGACGAGGCACATTTTCATTTGAATGGATATGTGAATAAATAGAATAGTCGGTTCTGGGCAATGGAAAACCTTCAAATTATTCATCATGAATTATTCATTCATTTACATCCATTAAATGTGACAGTCTGGTGTGCAATTTGGTCAGGAGGAATCATTGGACCTTACTTCTTTCAAAATGAAAACGGCGTAACGATAACTGTGAATGGGGAGCGATATCGTGATATGATTGAAAACTTTTTAACGCCACAACTGCATGCTTTGGGCTTGATTAACATGTGGTATCAACAAGATGGTGGCACATTGCATACAGCCAGGATTACAATGGAATTACTGCGAGACCTCTTTCCACAACAAGTTATTTCAAAAAATTGTGATGTTGATTGGCCTCCACGGTCGCCTGATTTGACTGCTCCGGACTTCTTTTTATGGGGATATCTGAAAAGCAAGGCTCATGCAAACAAACCAGAAACGCTTGAGCAACTCAAACAAAATATTCGTGATGAAATTAATGAAATACCGCGTGAAATGTGTGAGAATGTAATGAAAAATGTGCTCAAAAGGGCTCGCATTTGTGAGGCTAACAGAGGCGGACATTTATCAGATATTGTATTCCATACATAAATGCCGACATTAAATAAAACATAATCAATATAAAATCCATTCTCTTTCATTTAATCAAAAATTATAAACAAACAAAGTAGTATACCTTCCAGGCGGACACCCTGTATATACTATTTGCTTCTCTATCATTATTTGATCTACTCATTCATGGGGGATATTAGTACTTCAGTATTTTTCAACAATAAGAAAGTATGCAGGTACAGATTTACATATTAGAATCCGAGTGTTTTGTGAGAATCACAAATCACAATTGCACGAAACTCAAAGTTATATTATAAGTTTTCTCGATGAAGCTAAAGCAAACGGTCAAAGATTTAGCATCACATTGGATGAATGGGTAAGTTCCAGGCTTCGAAATTATATGAACATCAATGTTCATGATAAATCAGGAAAAGTATTGAATCTTGGACTAGTCAGGATAATTGGGTCATGTAATTCATCAAAAATTTTGTCGACGGTCACCGATCACCTTAAAACTTTTCACCTTTCGTTTAAAGATGATATTGTTTCAACCTCAAACGATGGAGTCTCTGTTATGGTCAAATATGGTCTAGAATGTCCAGCTGAAATGCAATTATGTTTGAACCATGGCCTACACCTTGCCATTTGCGGCACGTTCTATTCTTATATAACACGAATAAATGAGGAATCAAGTTTTGATAGCGAAAACGAATCAGAAAACATCGACATCTTGGGTATCGATATAATTAATTGTGTCGATAACGATGAAGATTTTTCTTTCAGTGAAGAATGCGAGGATGAAACGGTCCCCGAAAGAATTACAATAGCAGAGATTTTAGATAAAGTGCGTGCTATAGTAAATTTTTTTAAAGTATCGACGGTTCGAAATGATATTTTGCAACAAAGAGTAAGTATAGAAGTTGGGCATGAAGTCAGTTTAGAATTGGACGTGAAACATCGATGGAATTATATTCATCCAATGCTACAACAATTCCTAAAGCTCCAAAAAACAATCGAAGATGCTTTGAAAGTTTTAAATTCGACACATTTGTTTACGGGAATCGATTTAAAAATAATAGAAGATTTGTGTAATATTTTAAACCCCTCGAACTGACTGTGCTTGCCTAGGGCAGGAAAGACGCAAATTTAATTACCGCTAAAGTCGCTATTACATTTTTATACAAAAAAAATCGATGATCTTAAAGAAGCCAACGGTTCTTCAAATTTTCAGGTATTTATTAATAAGCTCGACGAAAATATTAAGACGCGGGTAGGTTCAAGAGAGAACCAGGATTTTATTTCTTTATTAAACTGGCTTCTTCAACAAAAACTACCGACGAAGGATGATATAAATTTTGGCACACGTTTGTTAAATAGACTTTATCCTAAACCAATAGACTCAAACTCAGCTGATTGTTATTTGAATATAGTGGATGAAAAAACCGTTTTTTTTGGAAACTCTATTTCAGTGTAATAATGTAACTCGAATTCAATCTGAAGCATTTAATTCGGCATTGTCAATGTGTCAAGTATCACGGACCCAAGTGTTGTAGGTCGACCGAGGTGTCACACCGACCCAAGTGTTACGCTAAATAGGTCACGGACCGACCCAAGTGTTACACTAAGTAGGTCACGGACCGACCCAGGTGTCACACCGACCCAAGTGGACTTTTGAAATTAGGTCAGCCAAAGTACACTACTAACTACTGCTGTAAATATGTCATAATCATATATAGAGCCGGCTCAAGCTTAACATAACATACGATTTATTAATTGATCATTATTATCTTATACAAAAAACAATAAATCCTAACGGTTAAGTTATTTAAATCAAATAAATTTAAAAATGTGGCTTGCGAGCCTTAATCGCTGCTTTCCATTAAGCTGTTTCACAATTTCTTGCTTAATTGAAATTGTTGCTAAACCATCTAAACTTTTCTGAGTCATTATTGTTCCCAAATATTTCTTATTCAATTTAATGTTTGGAAAGCTTCTTTCTGCACTAGACGCGGTTCTTGGTAAAATTAAGAAAATAAGATACAACGATATTCTGCACGCAATGAACAGTAATATATTTAGTGAAATTTGGCAACGAAATTTCAAAAAATTTAATATCATTACACAAATTACATTCAGATGTTATGTCTTTTTGGTAACCATCTCTTAAAAGAGCATCAATATCCTTAAATTTTTACTTTAGCTCACAGTAGTTTGTATTACTGCACATATTATAAACAAACTAAAATTTGTATATTAAATCGGTCTTCTGTACGCAGGAGGTACCATGTAAGAGATCTCATAAAGTAAGCGAGGTGAGTTATTACTTGAATTTATGTTAGGTAGCAATTTAACCACTGTAACCACTTTGTTAATGAAACAAAACAAGAGGTGATTTACTTCACCATAGTGACAAGCAATGCTATGAACTTAGTGAGAGACTACAGGTTCTCATCTGACGAAAAAACCAATACAAACATACAGGATACAGAGTAACTAACTGAAAGAACAAATTATGAAGGTTACAGGAAAAACCAGTTGATTGCGCACAGTCAGCGCAACAGTTTCATCATATGAATACAACTGTCCGTTGAAACAGAGGCTACAAATAAAAAAGTGCCTTGATGAAATCGGGAACTTGATTATTTCAGGAAAAGCGCAAGAACAGAATTCAATAAAGCAACTAAAACTGGTATCGGGGAAACATATCGTAATACCCTTGATGAGTTTAATAAAGAGGTTAGGAAGTCAAAAGCCAAAAAAACGTCAAAAACGTCCTTGAGGTTGAAACATTCTGTGAAAATCTAAATGAATTACCGGACATTGCCGCAGAGTTCAAAAGACTTAGGCAAAAGGTGCACCTGATAATTAATCCTTTCTACGGAACACAAATGGAACACTCCACTTCATGGAAAACTCATTCACCTGGATGTACGACTGAAGTCAGAATTAAAGTACATTCGATACTCCATCAAGAAAGGAGGAAAATACTAAAAACGAACTTGCCTTGAATTATGGCTACGTGTATCGCCAGTGAATAGAAGCAAACGTAACAATTTTACCAACAATAAAGCAACTGATTTTGACTACATCAAAATGGAGGTACCTGCCTGGCCACTTAGTGAAATGCAATTTGCTTATAAAAAAAGGCAAACCCACGGTCAGGTTGCTGTATGTGCCTTTATAGACATAGAAGACGTGTTTGACAACGTTTCTTACGAATCTATAACCAGGTCTTTTCATTGGCGTGAATTTTGTCCTAAATCTGTCTTAATAAGAAATTAAAAAATTAGGATTTTTTTTTAGGATAAAATTCATAATTCTATATAGACGAATGAAGTTTGTCCTAAAATTGTACTAAAAAACATCAAAAACAATTTTCACTAATATGTGTAAGTGTGCAATGCAGATTGTCTCCAGGAATTATACATGATTTTCTGAATTTTCTTGGAAAAATCCTAGGAAGTGAACACCATAATGACGCATATACCAGTATGTCTTAAGGTCTAAGCTATCAAAGATTTACAGCATTTTTGACATAGTTTCAAAATGTTCTTTGCCTCATCAAATCGACGATTTTAACTGTAAACCGCTAATAATTTATGCTGCTGACGAAATTTACGATTACTGGTAAAACATTTTAAAATCTACATTGTGAAAATGCAGAGGCAAATAGCAATGATTTTATTAAACATCATCTTTATTTAAAAGATATTATTTCCAAAAATTCGGAAACAATGAAACATAATTGTATTTATTGATATATCGTGGTATATTCGTCATTGTGGCGTCCGCTTCCTAGGATTTTTCCACGAAAATTAGGAAAAATCATATAATCGTGATACATATACATATAAACCCCCTAATCCCCTGCTTTTTTCGAAATTGGAATATTATACTGATATCTTATACCTTAAGATATCCTTGGTATATACGTCATTATGGTGTCCGCTTCCTAGGATTTTCCCAAGAAAATTAGGAAAAATCATATAATTGTGATACATGAGGTCATACCAAACTTGGTTGTCCTAAACCCCCTAAACCCCTACTTTTTCCAAAATTGAATTGTTTTTCGGTTAGGTGTCCGTTTCCTAGGACTTTCCAAAGAAAATTCAGAAAATCATGTATTCGTCGTATCAAATATAATTGTTCTAATGATAAAATTGGTTATATGGAGATATTCTGCTTTGCACACTAACACATGTAAGAGGAAATTGCTTTTGTTGTTTTTAGGACAAATTTCCCATATGTGGTCTTTTCAACATAGAGGAGCGGATAACTGAATCATCATGTGAATAAAACATATCTGGTTGAGAAATATTTTCCAACTTACAAAAGGAAACCTATAAAATAGGTGCTAGCAAAGCCTGACCATAAAGAGGAATAGATATAGGCCATCTTTATTACAAAGCAATAAGATATGCTGATAATATATCCATAATTATTAGATTGAGCGTGGAAGCTCGATCTCGCACCGGGAATTAAAAACACACAATGGCAAAACTGGTCAGGCACCTAGAACTAGCTTATCTTAAAAATACAGGCGCCATGAGAACTATTCCGACGATCGGTATGGAGGCTCTGTTGGGCACGATTACATATAGCCGTAAAGAAAGAAGACTGAATCATCTGGAGAGACATTTGGAGATCTTAAAAGAAGCTGGTATTCTAAGTGACATAAGCCGGTTTAGCGACTAAATGCAGCCGAAGATGGACTTCATTCAAAAATATAAAATTCACAAAAACTGGGTGCAGCAAACTTTTCTTTATCGGATCGTTACCCGTTTGTGGCTTTAACAAAAGTAATGTGGAGAGGATAACAAATTGCCTCACATTGGAAATCAAAAAAGCCTGGGACCCCGTTCCATGATTACAATGATTGAAAAAATTCCTTAAATTTAGAAGAAGGATGCAACATTTAGGTTCTGGTATGAGGAGAGGGAGACCGCCGATCACATACAAGCCAAATGCCCAGCACTACAACAGCAAAGCTGGAAGCACATAAGAAAATTCATCATTGAGGACAGCAGATGCGGGCTCATATAAACCAAAGGAGTCCTAAAACTTCTTAAAAAATTGGATGTTCGTTCAAACAACAGGGGGCGCCAAAGAACTTTTGGGTCGCATTGCATATGTGATATACCATAGCTCAATTGTGATTGACATTCTGGATTCACATAGTATTAGGCCCAAGATGGGTTTTGTTTTGATTCATAGGATAAAATGAGTGTAATTTTTATGAAAGATGTGGAAGTCAGAGGTGGTCTTATGAGATGAACATAATAGTATGATTTGATTCACCCTTTTGCCATAAGAATATTATGAAAATTGAACAGATAATCATTTGTTTTCTTCGTTAACTAATTACGACAAATACTCAGTTTTTCGTAGTCTCTGTTCCGGTTTTGGCTTATGTTTTCGATATTTCAAAGCTTTCTTTTCTTCAATGTAAAAATAATATTTGTAAACTATTGGGTCAATTTAGTTTCGACGATTGAACCCGTTTACTTTGTTTGCGAAGATTTTTTAATTTGTTAGTGAAACTGCACTTTATTAATTCTAATTTATTTATCTATTTTTATTTATTTATTTAATATTTATGTATTTTATTTAAGAATATTTTACAAATATTTTTATTGATCACAAATTTTACATAAAAATATCGGACAACAATTAATACTTAAAATGTAAATACAATTATTTTATTATGTGTTGTGTTGCCCATTACAAAGTTCGAATAAAGCTGGAAACACATGAGCAGAATTCTTCAAGCAGAAAAATTAGAATACACACGTTTATACGGCATGAAATACATGAATTCTGCTTTTCGAGCAAAATTCTGCTTTGTGTCTCTATTTCTAATTTTTCTGCCGCAGAACATGCTGACACTATATTAAAAAAAAATAATACGAATCGTAACTATGTTCATGCGATTATTTTCTTTATTTTTTTTATTTTTTCTTGTTTATTTCAAAAATTTATGACGTTTGTTCAAAATGGAGGAAACAATTATTGAGTTTGTGCGTAAACATAAATATTTGTACGACAAAAAAGATTCCAAATATAAAAATGTATATTTGCGTGATAAAAAATTTAATGAGCTGGCTATTCAACTAAAAATTCCACGTAAGTAGTTTTAATATTTTTTACAAACAAATATATTTAATGGCATCGTTTTGCCAAAAAGGGACAAAAAACAACAATACCAAGTTATTTTATGATTTTAATCAACTTTTATTTCTGTTTTCTGGCAAATCGAATTTTTAAGTAACCAAATCCTTATAAATATGTATTATATATAAATATAATATTTATTTTTTATTTTTAGTTGTCAAGGTGAAACAACGCTGGAAGACATTAAGGGACAAATTCCAACGAGAAATTAAAAAGGCATATACAAGTTCGGGAAGTGGAGCGACCAGCCCCAAAAAGGAGTGGAACTGGCTCGAAGCGATGGGGTTTTTAAAAGATGTGCCAATAAAAGGTAAAACCTAAAATCAATTTTATTTCATTATCCTTTATTTACTAACATTGTAAATTTGTAGAACCGTGGGTAAGTTTACAAAGGTTGACGATAAAGTTGAAGTTTTGTTGAAGACGATGACTTGGCGACAATTCGATGAATGAATTCGAAACGAGTGAATTTTCATCAGTAGGAACGTCCAAGGCAAGAACGTCTACATCAGAAAAACAAAATAAAGCCGATTCTGCGTTAGAAACAGCAACAAATATGGTGGAAATTATGTCGTTAGCCAAAACGACATTTGCAGTTCCACAGCCGCCAGAATCACCAGCTCTATTATTTTTTAAAGAAGTCGCTGCCCAAGTAGACCAAGCAAATTTATCACCATTGAGATTTGCACAGCTTCAAATGGATGTCCTTAGTGTAGTGACACAAAATTTATACCAAAATTAATAAATAAATAAATTTAACTGTTTTATTAAAAAAAAATGTTTTATTTACATATTTTCTACATTAGGTACATTATTAATATAAGCTTTTAAATAGTCTCTCATTGAAAATGCATCCCTTGTTGAATTGTATCGCGTCGCAAATCTATATAGTGGCAAAGGGTTAACTTCATGTCGCCAACTGCCTTCTATTATAGCGCCTTCATTATTAAAATGATCGAGGAATCTTATAGTTTAATAAAATTATGTAGCACTACTGTTGCTCGAACAATTTACTTGCCGTTCTCTGGAAACACGTTTAGCGAGCTTGTAAGAACTCGAAACTTTGCAGTCAAAATGCCGAAGGTATTTTCTATTTTGAATCTTGCTGAGGATAATTTTTTGTTAAAAATTGCCTTGTCCTTTGGAAGAAGCCGCCCAGGATATGGGCGCAATACATTTTTTCGTAATGGGAAAGCTGCATCCCCGATGAAATAACAAGGAAATTCCTCATTTGTATTTGGCAATATTATTGCTTTTGGTATATTGATATTACCCTTTAAAATTTGTTCGCCGAATGCACTTTTTTACAGTTTTTTTTTTTTTTTTTTTTATTTTTTTTTTATTAGTGAACTCCTAATTTTTTAAAAAAAATGTCACGGAGCCACGATTCATACATATAAAGTTACAAAAAAAAATAGAAATAAGACTAAAAATAAAAATAAAAATAGAATTAGACAAAATAAAAATAAAATCAAAAAACAAAATATAAACACATTAAATAAAAAAAAATAAAATAAAATAAAAAATAACTATAAAAATAAAAATCATATAAAAGTAAATATGAATTACACACAACATACAACAACATGATAGAAATATGAGTAAAATAGCTCAATTAAGCATATGATTAAAAAAACAAAATTTTTGACAAAGCTACATAATCGTTTTAAACAGACTCTCCACATCAATGACTGTAAAGAGCCATTCTTTTAACAGCCTACAAAATTCAGTCAGCGTAACTGCGTTTAAAATGCCCATTGGTAATTGACTAACTAGCTTCGGTGTGATGTACAAAAAATTTCTTTTGAAATGTTCTTTGTTGGGACGAGTCACCCAGACCCTAGATTTGTTCCGTAACATATATGGTCCACTAATATCCACACTACGAAAACGATTTCCGCTCCTAATGTAATGCATTTTAAGTACTTTGTAAACATACAGATGACGCAGAGGCAATATCTTATTATTTACAAAAATGGGAAACGATGGTGAAGTCCTGGGTAAATAATTTATGGACCTCAAAACAGCTTTTTGGATGATCATCAAAGGTTTGATATTGGTCAAAACAATTCCACCCCAACATATTAAACCATATTGAAGGTGGGAATCGAATATTGCAAAATAAAGACATTTCAAAAAATCCCGGCTACATATTTCACGCAAAAAATAAAAGGATCTTAATACCTGGCACAGTTTCTTTTTTAAAATGCTCACATGTTCTTTAAAATTTAGTTGTGCATCAAGCATCACCCCTAGGTATTTAAAGGACTCCACAGTTTCAATACGCACGCAAAGATCATTACACCCAGACCGATTACAAACCAGAGAATGATAAACCAATGGTTGAGAATCTCGGATAGTACCTCCAACACTGAAAGACATCAATTTGGACTTAGCGCTAAGAATCATCTCATGCACATAACACCATTTTTTCAGCAAGCACATATCCTCATTAATTTTCTCTTCCAACGTAGCCACATCATTATTCGTAGTGTACAGAAACGCCATATCATCCGCAAACGCAATGATATCACCATTTACTCTAAGATCAAAAATCGAGTTACAGTAGATAATAAACAACAGCGGGCCCAAAACAGATCCTTGTGGAACCCCGACGTTCACAATTTTTTCATCACTATATGTATTATTAATAATTACACTTTGTACCCGATTTTGAAGATATGATCTAAAAAGAGAAAGTGCAACACCTCTGACACCGACATACGATAACTTAGCCAATAATACCTCATGATTTACTGTATCAAAAGCTTTGGTGAAGCCAATGAAAACAGCAGAAACTTTGCAGTTATTATTTAGGCCTTGCAGCAGCGGTGTTAAGAAAGATGTTAGGGCTTTCTCAGTTGACGAATTTTCTACAAAGCCAAACTGCCTCTTGTCCAAGAAATTCCACCGTCACCTTGACTGCCATATGCTCCAATATCAACAGCCGAAAACAAATAATTGCTGTCGCATACAGCCAATAGCATGATACTGTTGTACTTTTTGTACTTGTAATACAACGATCCGGCATGTGGTGGGCATTTGATAGCAATATGTTTGCCGTCGATTGCTCCAACTACATTTGGCATTTTGGTGTTGTCATAAAATTCTTTTGCTATTTTCTGCCACTCCTGCTTTGTAGGAGGTGACAAGTAAATGTCGTGCAATTGGTCCCAAGTTATCTAACATACTTCTAATATTATTTCGCGGATAGTTGATACACCTATTCTGAAAGACCACGCCAACACCTGCCAGGCTGCACCATGTGCCAAATATCTGAAATTAAAAACACATATGTATTTATAATTAACTTCACAATGTTTTACATAATTAAATGTTTATTTTAAAAATATATAGTTACATTAATGTTATAACCAATCGGCATTCTGGATTAATCGAATTTCGAACAACAATTTCTTTTTTTAGATATGGGTTTAACAACTTATTTAAAATTTAAATTGTTGTATGCCCATACGGGTCGCTTTTCTGAATTGATCCTCATCTTTTTCTTTAATAACAAGAAAATTTTTAGAAACAAGCCATGTATCTATCCTTTCATTTTTCGTAAAAATTGGCCGAGTCCACATTCGCCAATTTTTATTTTTATGATATACACAGCTTTACCACTTTCAATAATATGAATAATAGCGCAAATAAATCATTATTATTTTATTAAAATAATCAAATTTAATTAATGAATTCATTTTAGAAACAAATACTCGCTAACAAAACACATCCAAACACTTTGACAAATCAAAATAGAAACAACAAAAAATATGCTTGTCAAAAAAAGACGCTCATGTATTTCACCTGCAATTCTGCCGGCAGCGCTGCTAACACAAATTCTGCTCATGTGTTTCCAGCATAAGACTGTTTTAATTTATTTATTTTTCACAGTAGCTTCAAACCAGATGTATATTTTTAAGTTGGTACAAAAACACCGTTAATAAAGCAAGTTACTCGTGTCAATATATTATGACGTGATTGAAATAAAGCAGATCTCTAAAAGTCTAAAGCTTGTATTTCTAGTGATTTCTAAATATACATTGTATATGGTTTAAAGTGTCTGTGAATGTTTCTTATATTATGTACATAAGTATTTAATTTTAGGCATTGCGTAAACAATATTAAAGGATAAGATTTGGTAAAATACAGATAAGACACTAAAAATTGATAAGAAATATTATTATTTATTTCTAAATTAGAACTAATCATCGCATATAAATATACATATTATGTAAATACAAGTAATTGTGAACAATACTTGCCGAGACAAAATATGCTAAATTAAATTTTTGAAGGTGTAGCATCGGCTCAACACGGAAAGGGACTAACTGTAAGGGCGTAACCGAAACCAAAAATGTAAACAACAACAAATCACAAATTCCTAACAAAATCTGTATACATTTCTCGATCTTATCAGTAGTAAACGAAAAAGCAAAATACCCGAAAAAAAAATAAAAAATGTTGTATTTGTTTATATGTCTCGCCTTAATAGAAGAAAAAAGAAGAAAACAAGGAAAATGTATGTAAATCGTAAGAAAAGAATTTTCCTCTTCTTATTGTTAACTGAACCATTTTAATTCGTTATGTGGTGTTGGTGTAATCATAGCTGCCGCTGCCGCTGTTCTACTTCATGCGGTATACGTATGTATGTTTGTATATAATGATGAGATTAGTAACATACATGAATACAACAACACAATGTATATACATATATGAATGTAGTACATATGTATGTATGTAAAATCATACGATGTATCAAAATTATTTTAATTTTCCGGGAAATAAAAATTGAAAATTATAATTTTCTTTTTATGTAGATATGTATGTATACGGTTTTATATCTTTGTCTTAATTTTCTTGTGTCATATAAGAATGAGTTTTTGTGGTGTTGATTTTGTAAAGATTTGTGTTTGTGTTGAAATAATTGTCAAGATGTTAAGGATTCAGTTTATACAGTCTGCTTTGGAAACTGATAATAATGCGGGTTGTTCCGGAATATTGAATTGTTCAAATGTTTAATAGATTTTTCTTGCAATTTGTATTTAAAATGTAGATTCTAAGGTAGATATAGTAATAAGAAGTGTGAAATACTGATACCTATACTCGGAAACTTGATGAAATAGTTCAGTTCATACCAATAGAATATGGTGGTTTAGGTTAAAGGTTCCCATATTTTTTTATCCATCCCAATTATGTGCAAGTGTCCAAAGTGTCTGAAAACGATTTTACTTGTGCTGGTGAATGTAATAAAGTCATTCATTTTGGATGTGTACAGATTAAAAAACCTGTGTTTGATGCAATTTCGGTAAATCTGAATATTTCATAGCGATGTGGTGTGTGTGTTGATGTTTATAAAATTCTCAAAAAAAAGAATGATCGCATGTGTAATTCCATTGACGCTATATCAGCGTCCTTGTCCGTGAACCAACACCATTGCAACAGTAGTCGTCTGTAAAATTAAAAAAAAAAACAACTCAACCTGATACGGAACTTGCTACACCTATACTTATAAGATCAAAGAGAAATAAGAATAATATCATAACAACGGCCTCAACTGGTCAATCGGTAGACAATAATCTGGACTCGCCAAATTTTTTTTATTGGTAGTGGTGATTTGAACTCTAGTCTGCGTGCTGCTGAGCCGCTACGCTTGAAGTTACTGATGATGATCTCATGGTGTATATCAACAACAAATTTGTAGTCAACAAACTTGTACTATATTGCTTTCGACGTAATGATGATGGCGATTATGTATCATTTAAAATTGGTATTCTTGTAAGCAAATTTGACCAAATGATGGATTCATCGGCGTGGCCTCCTGGAGTTTTGATCAAAGAATTTTTAAATTTACGTCGGAAATCAACGAATAAAATTTTTTAAATCTCACGCTCAGCTCTGGATGGGGTGAATTTGGAATATTTTCCAGCTCTACCGAGAAACATCGGTAAGCATCCGCGGTAAGTCCAAATCATTTCTTCTGGGCGTACTTGACAACAACTTCCACGCTATTATTATTTCTGAGACCATGGCTTACCGAATGTTTTAAGTCTGAAGAATATTTTCCCTCGGATTACATCGTTCATAGAAACGACAGGCATGGTTTCAGCATCTATCTTTCAAAGGCGGCGGAGTACTGATCGCAGTTAAAAATAAAATTTCGAACGAGGTAATTGCGTGCCATCCTAGTAAAAATTGCACGGTCTTTTATTCTCACCATCGCGCTGTATATTCCTTTTGGCTCAAACCTAGACCTCCACCTCGAGATCTTCAAGTTCATCGATTTAGAGGTGCTACCAGCAATACGTGACAATGAACAATTACTGATTATTGGCGATTTTAGTCTTCCGAGTACTACTTGGTTGGATGTAGATGGTGTTTTTACGGCATTTTCTGACGAGGGCAATGCCTTGGCTACGATGGATTACTTCGCAAGTATTTCTGCAACACAAGTTAACCGTACGTGTAACAGTCGAGGGAAATTTCGGAATATTGTATTCACAACTGACCATAGGTTCTCAGAAGTTTGGGCATGCGAGGATTTTACCGGCTGCTCGAGCATCTACCACACTCCGTTAACGATAAATATATTTCACGAAGAATGCGTCATTCCTTTCAGTAATAATTTTTTTTTAATTTTTTTTAGAAGTTGGTTGGAACCCACGAGGTTTTTGGCAGTTCATCAACACTAGAAGGAAGGTTGTCGGGGTCCCTTCTCCTATGACCTTTCAGAGCAGCTCTGCTAGGTTTCCCGTTGATATGTGCAATTTATTTGCTAATTTCTTCCAATCAGTCTATGATCAAGGTCATGATGGTTTTCCTCCCATCTTGATTAAAAATTGCCCGGAAACCTTGTGTGATCACATTACTGTTATCTTTAATGAAAGCCTTCGAACGCAAGTTTTTCCAGATCGTGAAAAATATCCTTCATACGTCCCATATTCAAATGGAGTAAACGCAGCGAGATCATCAACTATCATTCAGCGGCCATCTTCACAGTACGATTGATTCCAGACTATAGCTGGACGTGGTCTATACTGATTTTTCAAAGGCCTTTGGCAAAATCAATCAGGCAGTTCTGAGCGACAAGCTAATGAAATTAAACTCCCACTTCATCCCAATCAGATGGTAGCACTCTTACTTATCAGATCGTTGACAGTTTGTCAAATTATACGATTCCCCTTCTCCAGTTTTCCATCCGGGGTTCCTCAAGGCAGCCACTTAGAACCATTGTTGTTTTGGTTCTTCTTAAACGATGTGGTGAAATTTTTAAAATTTGCAAGATGTCTGCTCTACGCTGATGACATGAAAATTTTTGCTCCAGTTTATATTGTTACTTTAAAATAATAAATGTTTTGTAACTTCATTTTCATTAAAAATAAATTTGCCTTGTAATTGACTTGCTATAAAATAAAAAAAACCTTTTAAATGGTTGTAATGTAACATTTTTAGCTACAGTTATCAAATGCATATATTATTGCTTTGTTAAAACTAGTTATCTTCACTTAAAAATTAACAGTGTCATTTCTTTATTAATTAAACTAATTATTTGCTGTTATCAACTATGAGAATTAAATACTGATACACCAAAATATGTTATCTGACATATTTGCAAATTACAGCATAATAAAACTATTTTTATGTTTTTGCAGTTAACTAGTTTGTCAAAAAAATCGCAGATTTAACAAAGCCATATTTCAATGAGACCTTTACAACAACAATCGCAATGGATAATTCGGATATTCTAATGCACCCGGTACCGTCTACTGACCATATAAAGGTTCATTCATATATTTGTATTTTTGAAATTTGGTAAAATTTTGCATTGAACTTTTAGGCAACTGTGTTATCCCGCGAGCCAAAAATGGCTATGATAGCTGCCGAGAAAAGTTAAAAAACAACGAATGTGAAATAAACAAATCAGAATCTAATTCATCTAATATGCAAACTACGTGTAACGAATCTAACTCTGTTTGTAATATTTGGCTTTCTGTTGCTGATATCACAATTATGGAACATATAACCTGAATAGTGTAGAAGAAGAGCTCGCAGTGGCTGTCCCAAACGTAATAAACCTTATATTCAAGATATTTAGACACACACATGCTTTAATATTCTTACTTTTATATATAGATTATCAACCATTTGATCACAGCGATGCTAATCTCGACTATGAACGTAACCAAACACTTGTTAGCGAATTAGAAGATCCTGCAATACAAATAGAACGCAATGTCTCGTTTCATGCAGATACATACAAGTATTATTTCAACATCCGTGGTAACGTAGTGGATGTGTATCAAAAGTGTTTTAGGTATACACTAGCCTAAACAGGCAATTTCATTTAGTTTTTATTAAGTCAGTAGTTTCAAGATGAAAACAGCTTTTCTGACCATCGTGGCAAAGCAACTCTTTCCAAAAAGTTTAAACTCGATGATATTCAAAAAATTAAAAATAATTTTTTGTTTTATCGGCCTACGAAAGCTATTATTTACGTTGAGACGTGTGGTGTCTCAACTATACTTTCAATCATATTTGACAAACGAAAAGATTCAATAAATATATTCTGAATTCTGTGCGTCGTTTACTAAATACTCGGAACATCTTCAAAGGTTTCTAAAGATGGTAGTGAGTATCAATTGCATATTGCTTTTTGACTACTAATATTTAGAAAAAATATCAGAACATACAATTTGAAAAACCTCAGCTGGCCGTTTGCAAAACATGTGAGCATGAAAAACATAATCTACGTACAGGTGGAAATATAAATTCACCACGAACGGGCGGACTTGGGCCATATGCAGCTTAACTTTCGATTTGTCAACACCATATATATGAAAATGTTCATGTCTTTTTAAAAACGCCTATGATGAACGTTTAATCTCACGGTTCATGATAGCGCTATTGGTTAGCCAACTTGTTTTATGTAACCTGAAGGAATTGGGGCAAGAGGAGACATCGAAATATCATCTTGCATTTTTCGACATAAAACATTTTTGCTACTTGGTTACACTCACATGGAGATCACGCAATTATTGAAAAAAGGAAACCACTTCGGCTACAATACACTACCCCAGCGAATCGTTCCATTTTATTCAAACTTGTGGAGCAAAAATAAAATCCAGGTTTGCTTGGGGGAAGAAGAATATTGATGCAAATACTTTTAATTCGCGTTATGTCAGATGGCGACGGCGGTTTACTAAAATTTATTATAAACGTACTTTGGAGGATGGCCCTTAAAAATTATAATATTGCAAAACTAGGAGTCAATCGATTTACAATAGCCAACGTGCAATTTTGATATATAGGGCCTATAGCAACGATTCAAAAACTATATCGTAATTTTATTTCCATTCGCAATCCGGAAAATCACTTATCTGAGATAAGTTTTAAAAGTACGGTTTCCACGATTAACAAAATCACTTATCTTAGGTTAGGTTAGGTAAGGTTGGCCGTCCTAACGGACTAGCATAAATCAAATTTGGTATGTATCTGTACCAAATTCGAGCTACCTCCTCAGAAGCGTTGAAAGTCCCTGACATCGATCGTATTCCATACCAATAGAATGCCATCGAAGCGATGTCAGTTGGCCGGTCAAGTCTAGGCCAGATCTGCCGGGTTATTACAGACGAACTGGCGTTAGACCATCTGACGTTCGTATCTTTTATAGCTTCTTCCTGAAGCAGCAGTTTACATGAATCTTTAAATCCAGCCTGCTTTGGGATATAAGGCGTGCTGTGCCCTTGCGGGCCAGCTCATCTGCCTTTACATCCCCTGCGATATTAAAGTGCCCTGGCACCCACGTCAAGCGGATGTTGAACTGATCAGCCATTTCATTTAAAGATGCCAGACGTTTCTGGGCTAAGTTCGACATCAGGGAGTATGATTGTAGTGTTTTAATATTTAGTAGCCTCGCTGTCCGTAAAAATGCGAATATCCCTCGTAGATATTACATTGTACTTCAACCATTCGATGACTTTCATTATCGCGATAAGTTCAGCTTGAAAAACAATGCAACAGTCGGGAAGCCGAAAGGAGTGGTTGATACCTAGTGCCTCACAGAATACCCCGCAGCCAACCCCACTATCCTTTTTTGAGCCATCCGTGAAGAAGCTTAGCGCCTTATTGTCCATAACCGTCTCTTCACCCAGTCCTCTCTGGTGGCAAACTCAGTTTGGAATTTTACCTCAACAGATGGCCAAGAGATAGCTTAGTTGGTAGTTTCCGGAATACCCCTGTTGCATAGGAGAGATGAGTGTTACAAGTCCACATAAATATGGATTTGAGCCGAATGGCTGTGCAAGATGTAAGGCGCTCGGCCGCAATGTCCAAGGGAGTGAGATGAAAGAAAATCTCCATAGCTTGAGTAGTTATGCTCCAGAGAGCCCCACTTTTACACAAGCAGGCCGTTCTTTGGACTTTCCTCAATAGTTTAAGGTTGGCCATAATTTATAAAGCTGACCACCAAACGACAACCCCATACAGCAGTATAGGTTTGACCACTCAGACGTAGAGCCAGTGTGCTAAGTGAGGCTGTATGCCACATCTCTTTCCAACATCATCCACGTAGGTAACCACCGTGAAGCCTTGCTCTTCCAGGTTTAGGAACAGGTCATTTTTGACGAAGTTCAAGTCGTCCTGCCGCTAAGCATTTGATCTATCCAGCCTATGAGTGACCCGTCTACCCCGAGGCATGCAAGTGCCCGAGTGATTGCCCTCGGTCTGACGTTGCTACAGACCTCCTCTATATCCAAGAAAGTTACCATTGAATATTCCTTGTATTCAAGTGATTTCACAATCGGGTCATTACTTATTTTACTACATTATCGATTTAGGGCAAAACAAAAACACAAATGACATATTTTTATATATCATTAGGAATCTTTCACTAACACCCATTTATTAATAATAAGTTTTACAATATTTAAGCCATTTTTCAGGTATGCGTTATAAGTGGCAATTGTCTTCCTGAAAAGTGTGTCAAATAGAGGTAAGTGGTTTTTGAAATCATCAACTAATTAACAATAAGAAACTAATGTCCACACACCAATTTAGAATCCGGAAAAGCCATTCATCAAGTTTATGGAATCACAGATATCGTAGAAAAAATATTTGAAGATATCCTCTGGAGGTTTTAAATTTCTTAAGATTTATCCTGAACATATAAATTTTTTAAAATTGAAGTTTTCTTTCAACAAAAAATTTAGTTTCTTGTAAATTTTAAATTAAGTTGTTTAAATGAATTGCCACAGATATATTAAAAGAAGTAATTTAACTTGCCATGTTTTAAAAGATGCCACAGAAATTATTTATTCAAACAATACCCAAATTGTTTACAAGCATAACTTACGTTTACCGAGCGTTGACCGACAGTTGTTTTAAATTTATGATAAAATTTCATTTCCGATAGGTAAAAGTCTAAATACTGCCAAACATATACGTCACATGTTACTCTAATCACAATAATTTTTACTGTCAAACTGTAAAATTACCGTTGTACAAAAAGTTATATAGAAATATTTAAATGAATTTTCCGAAACGTAACACTCACACTTCAAACAGATATGATACAGAAAATAACATAATGAATTAAATTAAGTAACAAAAAAAAAAGAAAGAAGTAAAACAAAAAATAATTAATTCCGTATTTTCTTAATTTTTTCTTAACTCTTCTTCTTCAGAATTAAAATGATTTTTTCGTAACATAAAGTTTACACAAAGATTTAACTTATCCATAAGAAAAATAAATATTTTTTTTTTATTTTCAGATTTTATATATTTATCTTACATCTCTAACTGTTATTCTAACTTAATTCTTTTATTTTTCACTCTTCTTGTATCACATCAACATATTATTAGTGAAGAGAAGAAGTGTGTAAATATGTAAGTATGAGATACATATACATATATATCTAAAAAATAATACTATGCATGATATATGTGTACGTCTGTCTGCCTATCTATGTAATATGTATACATATGTATGTTGTATGTATACATAAGAACACAAGTAAATTCGTATGATAGATAAAAATAAGGATTTTTAATTGAAATACATAATATACCGTCATCATCATTTACATAATCATCACCAAAAGCATCAACATTATAATTATTATTACATATTATAATTTTATGTTCTTATGTTAAAATTTTTTCAATTTTCTTTTATTTAATGTTGTGTTTCAACAAAAAATGTATGTTATGTTTTCATTTCTGTGATTTTGTGAGTTTTCGACTACACACATGGAGATGAGAAATATATGTTATCGTCTATGTCTATTTATGTTGTAGGTATTGTTATGATATTTAAATGATTTGTGGATATGTATGTACATATGTATGTAGAAATATTTTATTGCATAATTTTCGGATGTCTTCATTCATTCCACCGTATTCAATTTTTAAATTTTTAAGATGTTATCGATTTTGATAATGAACTATGCGTTATTTTTTAACGCAGATCATATATGTACGTTAGTTTTAGTATGTAAAATTGTTAAAATAATCAAGTAGAGCATGTCCAACATAACAGAGTTTATGTAACATCATTTTACTTTTTAATTTGAAATTGATTCACAGATCCATCTGCACGTGGTTTCATTGTGTTTGAAATCCTTGAGTCGCCTAGGTATTAAATAAATTTTTAGTTATTTCGTAATCTATGTGATTATCCGGGGGAGGATAAGAGTTTAGCTTTACAAAGAGTTAAACAGGCCCGTTGTTATGTGTAAGTGTGAATATTGAAACCTCACGAAGATATCAGAGATTTGATAATCTAATAAAGGTATTAGGGGAAATTAGTGCATTTGTTCGAATATTTTCATATAATATGATCATTTCACAAGAGATTAACTCATTTCTCCTATAATAATAATAATAATAATAATAATAATAATAATAATAATAATAATAATAATAATAATAATAATAATAATAATAATAATAATAATAAAACAGTGTTTCAAAGCCATTACTGGCCCCTTACTGAATCAACAATCTGGCCCCAACGGTTTCGATCCTGGGCTTGGTCTTCATACTGTCCTAGGAAACCAGAAGAAGCCATGTTATTCTTAACACCGTGGATCCATCGTCGCCTGCATCGACCTCTGTTTTCAGAGTTCGCTGCACAATTTGTTCCGGATCAGCACGCAGAACGTGACCGAGCCAGCGTACTCGCTGAGATCTTCTTTCATGCTTAATATCGGGGATCTTCATCAGATCTCTGGTCTCAATATTGTACAGAGCTCGGTATATGCCATCTATTTCGCGTTTTGGGCCGTAAATCACACGCATGACTCTTCTCTCAAATGTAAGGAGCCATCTCTCGTAACATAACAACGGGCCTGATCAACGACTTGTAACGCTTCAGCCTCACGGCACTTGATAGATGTTTACATTTTAGCAGTGACCTTAGAGGATACAAAGCACGACTGCCAGGTGCCAGCCGCACTTTAATATCCTCACCCACACTGTTATCGTGAGTAATGAGAGAGCCCAAATATTTGAACTTCCCCACTCCTTCAAACGAGTAGTGTCCACTACTAAAATCTGGTGTGCCATTGTCCTTTCTCCTATAAATTCTTGAAATTGTTTTGAAATACCCTGAAGCTGAAGAATGATATCATTAGTTTGATAAATATTAAGTTTATTTTTGTACAGTGTTATGCAAGTGTAAAAATTTGTGTTAAGTGTCTTTTTCGATTTTTAATTAAATTATAGTTTTAATAATAAAAAAAGCTTTAAGAGTAACAATCTTTAATTTTAAAATTTAGCGTTCAACATTTTTTAAATTTCATGGATTCGACCGACGACATTTTTAATTATTTGACAAAACAGAGTTTTAGCACTCGGTCTTTCGAAGATAACAAAAAATTGATAATGAAAGGACGGCCGTGAGAAAATTTAAAAAAAAGTTTCCAAACAAATTTATTTGTCACAAATTCATGTTTATGTGGTTTATCTAAAACAATTAAATTGTAGTGGTGGCCATCTATTCTGTTAATTTGATAACAGGGGGCTACAACGATTTAAACAATTTGCATACAGCCATTAAACGGCACTCTAAGACTGAAAAACATTTCGTCGCAATGTTTAATTTAGCTGTGTTTGGATAAAATCGAATCGAGCATCAATTAGATGTACATGCCAAGCAATCAGTTTTAATACACAATTTAAAAGAAAAGAAAAACCGAGATATTTTAAAGCGCTTGTTATCCATTACTTGCCTTCTTGGAAGACAGGAAAATACTTTTCGTGGGAAGAACGATGAATCGCAGGGTTCAAGAACTAAAGGTAATTTTGTTGAAATTATGAAAAGTTTAGCCCAATTTGACCCAATATTAAAAGCGCATCTAGCAACATCGATGGTTTTTGAAGGACTTTCACCGACTATTCAAAACAATTTAATTTTTTGCGTCCACAAGCTAATAATAACCACTATTAAAAATGAAATAAAAAATACTCGTTTTGTTGGTATTGAATCGTCAGACGTTAAAAACAGAACACAACTCTCTGGAGTATTCCGGTATGTTCATATAGCTAGTATTGTTGAAAAGTTTGTTGGTTTTCATGATGTTAATAGTGACAGAACTGGACAAGGTATCTGTGATGTAGCTTTGGATATAATGAGAGAGTTTGAATGCAACACTAAATTAGTTGCGCAAACATATTGGTTATGCCTGGTTCTGTAAATGGCGTACATCAACTAATCCGAAATAAAGGCCCCCATGTAATTTTGTACACTGCTTATGAGCAAATTTAGTACTACAAAATTCAGTACAGAAAATTAAAGGCATTCTACAGCCTTTTTTTTCGTTATTAGAAGGATTCCCAGCTTTTTTCGCTCATTCGTCTAAGCGAATCCAACTATTTGACTGAATTTTTATATAATTGTATTCCAAAAATTGCACCAAAGCGTTGGGGCTCAGCATCTCGTTTAGTTTTCATGATTCATATGAATAAGAATTGGGACTCGCAAGTAATATCAACTTCGCAAGGTTTTATACGGGAATGGAATGATTTTAAATTTAATTATTTTGTACATTTATTTGCTAATATTTTCAAATTTACCGAAAAGATTTTTCAAATTTTACAAAAGAAATCTTTGGATATCGCATTTTCTAGTCAAGAAGTAGAAAATCTCAAAATTATTTTAAATGTAAATAGAAATGATTTTCGAAAATGGTGATGATGAAGATCAAAGAAACCAAAACAGCTCTGAAAATTCAGAAAATTATGATGAATTAGAGATCGTGTCTGGGAGGTCAATGAATTTTGATATACCAAATATAAAAACTTGCTATAACCGGCTGTATTGTGAAGTTTACGATGTAGTAATAGTAAACGAGCGCGTCAAAAGTGTGAACCAGCTGCAATTTTTAGTTAGTCGCCAGTGAAAATTATGAAAACTACAACAATAATTTTCCATCGCCACCTTTTGAGTCGTTAAAAAAAGCTTATCCGCAAGAATTTGAATTTTATGATTTAAAATCTGAATTAAGCCTTTTATATAGAAAACCAGAGTTCAAGAACAAAAGTATTGTTGAAATTTTTTCAATTTTTCGACATTTAAAATTTCTGGATTCTTTTTCGGAATTAGATAAACTATTACAATTAACAACTATTACTCACCATTCCTTCAACAACCGTTTCTGTCGAACGATCATACTCAGCTCTAAAACGCATTAAAGATTTCAACCGAAATTCTTTGGGCCAAGACAGATTGAACAGTTTAAGTATTATGTTAATTGAGAAAGAAATACTTAATCAAGATAAATTAATAGAAGAACTGAATTGATGGATAAATAATAAAATAAACTATAAAATTTTTGTTGAAATGGCGGTTTTGAATATTGTGCATTTACTGCAATTTTGGAATCATCTATATTTCAATTTTTATTAAAATTGTAGATGTACATTAATAAGATATTTGAAAATTAAAACTAAATAAATTTCAAACTTTCAGATTGCTAGTTTAAAAATTATATTTTTTGTTTCATCTAACAAATTGGATTTATATTTTTAATGAAATTTTGAAACTGTTGATGTTGATTTCATTTTTATAAAGGTTTGCTTGTTTTTCTGTATTTGGTGTATCTTCGTACTTAATTTGCATTATTACATGATAATACAAAACAACAAACCACTCGTAAGTTTAAAAAATTTTCAGTTGAAAAACTCAATTTAACTCTTGCTAATTGCGATGAATATTACGTTTAAGAATACTACAGATTGGCGAACTGCAAAATAGCCGGGAGAGCCTTGAGCCCGAGAACAAGTAGAGATTATAACCAACAAGAATAAAAAAGTGATGCTGTATTAGATAGCAGAAATCTCGGCCATATGAAATTTTTCAGGTTTTTCATAATAATGTATGGGAATACCACCCTGTAATGCCTTGTTGTTTTTCTGGTAGCTGAAACCGCAGAGCTCCAGAATTTGTGTTACTGTTCTTAAAATATGCGAAATTCTTTAAAATAAAAAATCGTATAGTCCTACCTGCTTATAAAAAATTTAAATTTTGAGTTCTTAAAATCGTATTATTACAAATAAAAACCCGAATTTACTCGTATTAAAAAATCGAATTAAGAAAATTATTAAACACCTATAAATGAATGGTAAATAAATTTTAAATTTGCAAAGTTTATAAATTTTTTAAAACTTTTAGTTTGGCAGCTATGTAAATTATAAATTTTCCATATAATTTTTTAAAATTTGATTTTATTAAACCTATAACATATTTTATATAGATTACAAAAATTTTACTTCAAACTAAATTTATTTCTCAAAATATCAAAATCAAAATTAATTTTAAGAAATCCGGTTTTTAATTCTATTTGATTCAATCAATTCTCTAACAATTAACATAAATCATAACGTACATTTTCAAATATAATATTTCAACCTAATATAGTTACTAAAATATTTTAGAATCCTAAATATAATTAATTTGATTCATAGATGCTCGCAAGAAGCTAAACAACAAGCCACAGGGCATCAACATTAAATAAACCCAGCTCATCATCAGGCACTGCTTTGCCAGAAATTCGGCATCATAACCAACTGTATCAGCATTTTTTGGACCATCTTCATCACCTCTGCTAGTCCAACAAACGAAACTTACTGGTTTCATAGAAAGGCCATCATCCATATCAAGACAAAAAAGAATTAATTCAGTTTTATTGACATTTTCTATTGTAAACGACAAAGGGTTTACAGGCTATACAAAAGCACTTGATCCTGGTTCAATTTATCATTCAACTTATTATTCAATTTTTGCTCACTGCTCGTTTCATTACAAAAGAATGGAAAATGGACAGCGTTCTATTAGACTGGGTTAGCGTATCGTCATCGAGATAGCCTGCTTAAAACACTAAACAAAAATAAATGCCGCATTGACCGTTAAGGTATAAACAGAACCAAAGATAAAACGACCAAACACACCGACAAACTACATTTGTCTTTCGGCGATATCACTTGAATAAATAGAACAAAGAGCGTCCCCGCTATAGCGGGAAAAGGATTTTGTTTTAAATTGTGTACCTACATATGTACATAAAAAATAATAATAATGGTAACCATCGATGGTTTAATACATTATTTGGCCGTTATTATTACCATGATTTCAAATACTGGAGTCAAATTTATTGGGGTGCCAAATTAACACAACGTTTCCTAAATGGGGACAGAAACTATACTTTGCAGATGGCTACCTATTTTGATTCCAGATTTAAAAATAAAATATATTCTGAATCAATTCAAAAACAAGCATAAACTAGATGATTGAGGTTAATGTACGAAATTATTCAAAATTTGCATAAATCACAAGCGCAATCAAACGAAAATGCTGAAGCTAAAGATGACGTCCTATTCCATTTGAAGCTACTTCGATCCGCAGTGTCCTGCTAGGAAAACCTCAAATCCCAGCACTCAGGCTATTATTGAGCTTCATCAATATCATGAAGACTCTTTATTACCGCGAAAGGATGATGCATTGATCTGGTGGCAAAGTAGATCGCTCATTTATCCTAGACATATGTGCGTATTGTAAAAAGGTTTTTGGGAAATCCAGCGTCCTCGGTTCCGTCGGAAAGAATATTTTCCAAAACCGGACTTACTTAAGAAGTTATCCTTCGAAAGAAGGGACCGCATAACCTCAGTTCCTTTTCAGTTTCTCGATAAGAGAGGTTCGTTTTTGATTAAATTTCAATAATTCACTTACCTATTTCGTTAAATTTCGCTTTGAAATGGTTTATTTTCTAAGTATAAGCGACTAATTAACTTTTTGTTTCTGAATAATTAAATTTGGATGTACGCACTGTACAGTTGGCAGACAGCAAAAGTAGATTTGAACAAGAACATAAATTTTAGGTAGGTAAGTTGTTAACGCTGATTAAAAATATATTAGCAATCCAGTTTAAAGTTCCATATGGTCAGAATCGGATTGTTTTATTAAATCAAATCAAGGGCGAGGTGGATAAAACCAAGAAGCTGATATTTTTCTGATTTTTGATGATTTCTGTATGAAAATGGGCGTTGGATTTTTTTGTGCTTGAATCGAAAAGTCAAGAATAAAAAAGTTAAAAAAAATTATGAATAAAAATTGTTTATTTACAAATACGTTGTTATAAATAAATATATCAGGACTGATTGTAAACATTGATAATATTCAGAATATTCAAAATTAAAAATTGTTTAATTTTTAGAATTAATATTATTTTGTAAATTTTAAAATTCATAAGAATATTAAAATTAAATTAAAATTCATTCCAATAAAGTTGTAAAGTTTGAAAATATTAACACAAATTAAACATATTTAGAACTAAACACTTGGAAATTCCTAATTATATTATTTAAAAATTATATATTAAAAATCTATGAATAAAAATTGAATTATTTCTAAATTTTTGAAATTTTAATAATTTTATATATTTTATTGACAAAGTTCTATTTTTTTTATAGTTTTTTAATACTACTGTTTTATTGCTTTATTCTTGAATCTTTCTATAAAAGAAACTTACAAGAAGTATGCAATTCTTACAACCTAAAATTACTTTAATTTCTTAAGTCTTAACCTATTATAAGTGTTTGCAAACAAAAACATACTTAGTTCATATGTTCATAAGATCGACACTTCGCAGTTATCTGTATTTCGGCTACTTAAATACTTGAAACTGAATTCTCTAATCATCTCTTTAACAGTTTTAATATCTAGGCCAGCATGAATATTAGTATTTCGAATGTACCATGGAGCATTTATAAAACTGTGATGTATTTTTGCTTGAGTTCGTTGCAGAAGTTTGTATTTGATGCGCTGGAGGAACCTGGATACCGTATGTCCATATTGGCATTAATATCGCTTTGTATAGTAGCACCTTATTGTCCAATGATGATTTTGGTTTTCTTCCAATCAACCAATACATTTTTGAGAATTTTATTTTTATTTGTTCAACGTGGATGTAACGTACGCGCTAACATAATTTAATCGCGTACTGCGCTAACACCATTTAATCCAGTGGTTGCTGCATTTTGTTTATCATTTTTTTACTGATATTTCAAGAATATCTTTTAGGATTTATGCTGCAGGGGAATATCATGTTTGCAATTCTGTTCTACTAGACTTTTAGATTTAGTTTGTTTACTTGTCAGGCGTTTTGGTTTTTCTGTATTTAGGGCGTCAGTGCTTACTGTTACTATTAGTGGCGCACGATCAGACGACAAATCATAGCATGCACTAGCTTAAGTATTCGTAGGTGCAATACCTTTAGTAACACAGAGGTCAATCATATCAGTTTTATTTTTATCCGTAGACCAGTATGTAGGATATCCTGCTGAGATTTGTATAACCCAATGACCGTTCCTCGATAGCTTCCTAGAGGTATTTATTTATAGTACAGTAGAACAATGAAATTATCTGGTCGCAACACTAACACGCCATTAACAATAAAATCAATGCGATTTTAAAATCAACTCACCTACAGATTTATTTCGTCTACTGCCTAACAACCATTTATTTTACCATTATACTTTGGCCCAGAAAACCACTGCAAACATTGTCGGTTACTTATAACAGTATTGCAAATTACATAAATTGATTCAAAATAATTCGCGAATAGACACGATTCATATTTATATAATATTCTACCCTAAAGTCTATTTATGTATTTATTGCTATATCCGCACCGACTAAACAAGGTTAGAAAGACAATTTTTTTATAACAAAAAATCGAAGTGAAAAAGCAAACCCTTTAGGGAATAACCAAAAAATAAAAACATATACAAGAAAATGATAATATAATCAAAATTCAATTTAGTGGTGATAAACCATCAATAAGCCATCAAAACGTTGTGCGTGGTGTTTTGTAAGTATACATAATATAGAGGAGGAACGACGAACAAAACATCAATACTCACGAAATTTTATTTATTTATTTTTTTATCGAACGATATTTTGCCTTAACAAACTTAAAATTTCATTTCCTTAACGTTTTTCAGTGTTTGAGACACAACATTAAAACTTGTTATGTATTTCTTGTTTTTATTTATTAAATTTATACCAAATAATTTGATAAAAATTGATTTTTTCATCGCAAGCAAAATTAAAATTAATAGGAAAAATTTCTCAATAAATATAAATCATTTTATTTCTTATTTAATAATTATTCAAGTATACGAGTATGTAAGACAAAATTTAATAATTTAAAAAATGGAAAACTTTTGCTTTTATAAATTTCATCAAACTAAAAGTTTTTACTTCAAATGATGATATAAATTTAAAAGGTTTAAATTGGTGAAAAGTATTAAAAAGTAAATAAAATGAAAATAAGTAAAAAAATCCACATTTCATATTTAAAACTTCTTAATTTAATGAAATGAATTTAAAGAAAGAAATTTTTATCGGTAAATGTTCATTTACCGTCTTGAAATGCACATTTTTTGCATCAAATTCATCTAATGTAAACAGCTAATTTAAACTTACGGTATTCAACTTTAAGGCTATACCAAACAGAACAACTTAGATATAATCCAACGAATTAAGGGACAGCCTTGTTGATGCCCGGTACGTCTGGAGCAAAAACCTTTAAAGGGCTTTATAGTAGACTACGCTGCAAACGAAATCCAGAAAAATACAAGGAGACATAAATAAAGGCTTCAGCAACATTAAGTTCGCCGATTCAAAATAACCAAACCATAGAAGCTGGTGCAAGAGCCGAAAGTAGCAATTTATAGGAGCAAACCGATTTCAAAACCTAAACAAAACTTAACTGACACAACTAAATTGTTCCAAAAATTGTTACAAAAACTGAACAGATACCTCACAAAACCCTCCTGGCATCCACGTTTGGTATAGTTTTCCGAAACTCATAAATTTTTTTCAACTGGTTTGGGAACAAATTTCAATAGGTCTCAAAGCAACCGCAAAGTTTTACAAAATCTGTGACGGCACTAATTTTAAACAGTGTAATAGAAATAAAATAGTATTTATCAAACCGCTAAATATTTTTTTCCGAACGGTTTCAAAAAAACCATTTTAGCTTTACTAAACCATTTTAAAACGGATTTAATGCAACCATAAAGTATTTTATATTCAATTTTAAACCGGATACTGCTCAGTGTCTAGACAGCTTTTCCAATTTACTACAAACATTTTCCCTCATTAGGATTTTAAAGAAATATTTAGATTGCCTAACAGACAAAAAATGAGTTTTAATAAATAGATACAGTGGACACAGTAATTAGTTATTAATAACCAGACGGAACTTCAGTAATTATTAATTAGTAACACTTATGTATATAATATTTTATAAATGATAATTTATTCAGATTAATTTCAAAATTATTTTAAATATATTATATTATGTATATTAGGCTTTAAGTTAAAAGTAACTATTGCTAATATTAAAATATTTATTTATTTATAATATTTAAATATTTATATTTTTTTCTCAGTCGTGATCAGTAAAATCATTAAATTTCTTTATATTACGGGCACATCCATTAGGATTTGGTCCACCGAACGTTGACAAGTAGGAAATCTAGTAAAATACAAATAATATATTATAATTAATTAAATTATGATTATTTTGTAAGTAAATTATTTAAAATTAAATTATTCTATGAAATTAAATATAAATATAAATTCTAAATAATTGTGGAAAATTATTCTTTTCTATAAACTCGTACATACACATACATATGTGTATAATTATCAAAGAAGCCGAATAATCAGATTATAAATAAGTTAGTGTCGCTTAAAATTGTGTCTTAGTAAAGTAGATTATGAAAAAAGATCCACGTGCACCTTCGTAGTGTAGTGCAATAGTAGATTTGAAATTTAAATCTCATTTTGCTTTTGTTCATGCTGTATTGATTCACTATTAACTGTTTTAGTATTTAAAATGGTTATAATTGTTTTTTACTTTGGTGGCATATAACATTAAAAAATATTGATCTAATAACAATAATATTGAATAATAATGGAAGATGATTGCAAAAATTGATAGCACAACGAAATGTTTATGGCTGTGGGGCGAACTTACATACATATAATAAAAATCAAATTGAATTTTGAAGCGTCAATATTTAATATACTTTGAAACCAGTAAGTTGTAAGTTATCGCCTAAAGGTGTGCTATGGAAGATTTGCAACGCTATGCTCTACTTGAAACTACTTCACTATACGACTACGAGAAAAAGATACATGCATATCTGTGTGTTAATTGGTATCTTTAACCTTATGACTATTGACCAATTGTCAGTTTTTTGTCGAACAATCTGTTTAGTTCGCCAGTCGTTATTTATTTCAAAAGTAATGACAACAGGAATTATCAATATAGAAAAGATGGTTCCTTTTTGATGTGAATTAAAAAAATTATAATTTTATATATTTAATTTTTGTTGCTGAAGATCATTTAAAAATCCGGCCAATTTTCATAAAATAGATAAGAAATGTGTTGCAATAAATCTTAACCTGCAAGTCAGTAAGAAACCTTAAAAAACTGAATAAAAATTTTCAGCAATCACAATATATTTAAATTATGGTTGTACTTGTGTTATGAACTGTTGCGTCAGAAATTTTCACATTAAGTTCTGTAAGGAGTGTTACTGGCATGCTTGAAAAATTTCTAGTTATCAATTTGTCAAATGATGATCAACTTCGATTTTAATTTCCACTCGATGTTGTCCAACTCATTTTTGGTACCAGTAGGATGTTCTACATCGGGTTTGTCGTGGGAATTTTTCTTCAGGATAGTTGGCATTTTTCCGATTAAAACATTCAGGGTCGCTTTTAAATCGACCTGATTTTTAATTATTTCATTCATCTTCCCTGAGATTTGGTCTATTTTGAAGTTTAATGATTTTTCTCTGGTTGTTCTCTGGTTTCTACAGTATAGCTGTAAGGAGCAGATGGTAATTCAAAAATTCGACTGTTATCGCGATTAAAATTGTCATCAAAATTTTCAAAATGCTTCGAAACTGGGGAAGATAAATCAAGTAAATGATGATCTGCAACGGTGTCCTTATTTGTTGCACTTATGCTACTTGGCCCCGGACGATTATCTGTATCTATAATTTATTAGAAATTAATAATTTTTGTAAACTAGGTTGTAACATAAACTATTTTTTTGTAAATTTTTTCTATTCCGAAATGCCAGTAGTAACCAGGCTCGACAGTTCGAATTGACCCTATAACCTTACAAGTTTTTAGGAGGGTTCGAGAATCAAGTGGCAGCTCTGGATGTCCATTATATTTCAATAATTTTAATAAATCATTGACTGCACAATGTGATATTTTATACTCGATGGCCCATTGCTGTACATTTTCTGTAAATGAAAATATCGACGTATTAAGATCGGCAGCATGATCCTTTGCAGTAAAAGTTTCTTGCACATCACTATTTAATTTGAAACACTATTGTCATTTAATGGGACTCGATTATTCGATGTAACAGAATTACTAGATTCGATTATTAATGGTTCGTTATGTACAGTAGGAACATGCATTTCACTAGAATTTATATTTCCTACGGTTAAAAACGATTCACAAGAAGTATTAGGAATAGATTCGGTACATCTATCATAATTTTCCATATATTCATTAAAAATAGTGCGAACTCTTCGTTTATAGGTTCGAGGATTAATGTGTTAAAAAATTAATCTATTGGACATTTTAGCAATTGAAGCATTTTGTTTAATGTTTTTTAGAAACTTTCATTCACTTCGTTTAATTTTAATTTTAAATACGGTATTTTTATTTACCTATACAGAGAATTAAAATAAATAAATTAGATATTCGTTCTACCAGCGGCCTAATTTCAACTAACCACAAATTTTACAGTTACAAAAGCCTTTTACTATTTATTTAAATGTTCGTTTGATAATTATTAATAACCATTACGACTAAACAAAAATAATCATTTAATCAAATGGGGCACACAGATAACATTTTGTAAAAGTTGGGTTATGTAAAATATTTTATTCTAGTATGATTTAAAAAAACTCAAAAATGTCACTTACCCAGATACTCGTAATACAAGCGCCTTAATTTCACCGATGGTATCGATTCGCTTAAGCAATTCAAAAGTTCCGCTTATTAAAATGTAACGACAGTTTTATTTTATCTGTACAGAAAATTAAAATAAATACACGTTCCACCAGCGCCATAATTTCACCGAACCATAAATTTCACAATTACAATTGCCTTTTACTATTTATTTAAATGTTCGTATGATAATTATTAATAACAATTACAAATCAACCAAAATAGTCATTTAATCAAATGGGGCACACATATAATTTTTTGTAAAAGTTAGGTTATGCAAAATATTTTTTTCTAGTATCATTCAAAAATTTCACTTACCTTACTTAAAAATTATCTAAAAATAATTTTTAAAATGTAGCACCATAATTATTTATTATTACAATAAATACAATCAAGAAATATAAAAATATTTTGTATTCAATTATGATTTTATCAATTTTTTTTTACACTACACAAAACCACGTTAAAATCACTTTTACACTGGCAAAGTGGCAAACATGAAATCCATTTTTAAACAATATGCTACAACATTATTTGTGCAGGTGATCACGAATCTTATGGATTTTTCTATTGACAACGCACTTGTAAATTTATTTAATCTCCTTTAGTGTTGTTTTATAATTGTATGGAGACAAATAGAAAAATCTCGATCTAATTCCTTTTTTGTTTTATACTTACCGTCAGTAAGAGAAAGAGGAAGAGGGAGAGAATAATATGATTTTTTCGTATGATGTAATTTTTTTGTAAAATTTTGATTGAAAGTTTTTGGTCGTAATTTGTATGGTGTGGTGTTTAGTTCGAGATTCACAGTTATTTTTCTAATTTCTTGATAACATCAATATTTTTGCTACTACCTATAAAACAAAACCTACAGTAAACTTACAAATTGGGATTCATATAAATCAAACAATTATATCTACAATCTTATAATTTAATAAATTAAAATGCGCACACTTATCTATAATTTAATAAATAACATGGATAATTATTTCAATTTTTTAAATAGTATGGTCAATGTATGAAAACAATTACCAAAATTTTAAAAAACTACCAGATATTCAACCGATTTCTGAACCAATTTTATGGCATCAAACAAATCTATAATAAAAAAAATATTTCGTCACCGTTACATGGAACTATTTCAATTCAACAAATCGTTTCTGTCGCGTTTTAAGTGAACTACTGTGAAACAATATCGGGAAATCCTAGCAGTTTTGTAATTGATTTTTAAAAATTATTAAAATAGATTTTAATTTTCAAAATATTATCTGATTATCTGAAACATCATTTAATCATAATTTAATATTTGTCACAAGATTTGCATTGCGTTCAACATGCACATTTCATGGTGTTTAAATGGAAAACGCACATTCAAAATTATGTTTCTTATTTTTATATCCTTAATGACAAGATATAAAATATGTACATATTTGTGGACACAAACCAATTAATGTTATTTAAAAATGCATACCAAGAATTCGGATTTGCAATAATATATGTGAAAGTGCATCATAGACTTATGCGCTTTAGATTTGTGTCGACAGATATGTTGTATAGATACTATAGTATAGTCATGTTTTTTTGTTGACGTTGTTCGAGTGTGCGATAGGTTTAAATGTAATTTGGTTGGTTTTAAGTTAAATAATGCTAAATATATGGATTGGATAGCAATATAGATTTAATGTTCTTCGATATTTAAGAATAAAATTCCACACAAATTTTACTACATTAGTTGTTATACAGAATAACGATACCACAACGCAATTAATAATTTTTTTGTTTTTATTTATTTGATTTAATATGGAAGTACGTTAGATCTATTCTATATAATTGAAACTTTTGATAACGTATGATTTTAAATTGGGTATATGTTTAGTTAAGCATTTTCGCTGAGTTGAAGAACTTCACGTTAGGAAGCACCCCCTATTGTTATACATTTAAGAAAACATAAACAGAGGAACATTATAAATACATAGTGGTGTTTTTTTACATATTTTTGATATACATATGTACATATATTTTGAATTACACAGATGTTGTTAGATACGATGATAAGATTTTCTATGATGATCAGATATATTCAAAATTGATGAACAGTTTGTCATACTTTTCATCAATTTTAAATAGATGTCAATAGTAAAATATATTTGAGTCTATAATAACAATAATATTTGTAAAATTACACTAAACAACAAAAAAACATAAAATAATTGCCACAGTAGTTGCGGAAAATATAATCAAAGATAAGGAATATAGATTCACTCAAAAGAAAACTTATAAACTACACCAATATAGTTTCTGTTAAAATTGCAATAAGTAATATATGAGTACATGGTTTCAAAAAACATCTTTCTACACCGTTTCATAAAAACTAAAAACATTTTCGCTCCTGATAGGTTGTAGGAAAACTGATGTGGAACCGATTCAAAAAAACTTAATTGTTGTGATGCAGTTTATTGAAATCCTCTCGGTAACGCTTAAAATATACGAACTTAAAATAACCAGTTATAAATAAACTTATAAAAAACTGTTAGTTTGTTATTTTTGAAACTTCAGTTTCATATTGCTACTTAGGAGTGTGTAAAAAGCGTAATGCAGTAGATTGCAAATCCACTAAAGATTTGCTGATTAGTCCAAGTGAATAGATTATAAACAGAAAAAATAGCAGCCTTTTTTATAAATATTGTCTACATTTTAAAAAATATAAGAAGACGAAACATTATTATACGTCCAAAGACTAAGTGACTTATAAACATGGCAGATGTATAAACCGAAAAGAGAATTGCTGGATACTGATGGCAATAGTTATATTTTTAATTTCATTAGTCTTCCAGACCAGCCACAATATGATGCGTTACAACCTTATTGGCCCCAAGAATTACTTAATTTTATTTGTATGTATACATACGTGTATATCATAAAATTAATCTTAGAATGCAAAAATCTTAAAATCAAAATTTTTATTAAATTATATTTTCTCTTAACTCTGTTATACTTAGTGAATAAATCAACCGGATAACAATTAAACCATACCACAAAACATAATTATAAAAACATAAATGAGTGTACATGAAATATTCTATTCAAATCACTTCAAAATTATATTTAGTTTCTAATTAAAATTTTCAACATCATCATTATAAATTATATACAATTCTTTTCGAGTGTGACAAAAATTGTTCATTTTTATACTAAATACAATAACAATAAAATTAATGTGTACATAAGGATATAAATTTTTCATGAAAATTATAATTGAAAATCCTCAACAACAGCAATAACAACAACAAAAATTAAAACTACCACATACATATGTACATTTATATTTATGTTAATAAAATAATAATAATTGCAAAAAGTGTTTCAACTCCTTTCCTAACTGCATCAACAAAACAAAAAAAAAATAGTACATGAGACATATGTGGCCATAATTATATGATTAGTTTTGGGCAAAATTATTCTAAATTCATATCACAAACAAATAATAAAATGTATTTACTAAAAAATTAAATTAAAAACTGAATTTCCTCTATCTCGTAATAAATATATTGATTATGATTATTAATTTATTCAACATTTTAATTATTATTATCTCTCATATCGTAAACAATTTTGTTGTTTTCTACAGTTATAATTTTCATTGGTAAATAAAATTTTATTGTAATCATTATTGTTTTTGGAAAATGTTTGGGGTGTGAACTTGATTTTGGGCTAGTAATACAGCAATATTTGGATTATCAAAAAAATCTGCTATAATCGAGCTTTAGGGTTCTATTAAAATCGTTTATATGTTTGATTTAAAAATTGGCAAACGTTAAATTCCAGGACAACTTTACAGATTTGAGCGCTTGACATCCCAACAACGTGGCTGCTTCGCAGCCCTACTATTGTTGTTTGGTCGTGATTAAACGCAGGACCAGGCAAGTAAATCCCTACTGTTTCTAAGGTTGGCCCCCAAATTTTATTAATTGTCATGGCACCTGCCAATGTAATTCGGAATTGTCTTTGAGCCAAAACAAAAGAAAACAACATCTACGTTAATTAGGGCAAGCTAATGGTATAAACACAATCCGCCCCTTTGCTGAGCTAGTTTAAACTTTAGTAATTATTAGGTTCGGTTTTAATTGTTTTTCGTGTTTGAGTACCATTGCATAAACCTCTTTTGGACTTCAGCGAACCTATTATTTAATTTGCCTACTATTTTCGACGGCTATCGGTTTACCATTGTAGCCAATGGAAAAAAGGTAAACAATATTAAATTTGTATTATTACTCGTATTTTCCTTTTTTTTTTCTTATGCCTACTATAGCAAAACGATAGCCGTCGAAAATAGTCGACGAATTGCATGGTAGTGCCCCAGGTTTCTAAGGAGAGTTATAATTTCTTTAGCCATTACAAATTCAACTTTAGAGCATTAAAAATTCGGGATGTCACCACAGGTAGGCCGAGCCAGTGACTTCAGATAAAAAGATTTTAAGGACTGTTTATAAACGCATCTAATCATCGACAAAAATATAGGGTAGAGAAAGAAGTAGGGTAGAAATGAATGATGGTAATTTAACTTTACATTTATGACATCATAAATAGAATAAACTACTACTTTTTGATGTAATTTCAGCATTACAATAGCAGAACATTTAGAACAGCGTAATAATTATTTACTATTTTATTTTTTTTTCAAGAAGCATTTAGACTTCGCAATTAAGTGAGCACCAGAATTGGCGATGATAACATCTTTTTGAGCAAAGCAAATTGCCGATATCGATTAAATTGTCGTTATTCTCATCGTTATATTAATCATAAATTCATAAATTAACAACAATCACAAAATACGCTCTTTATATAGCATTTTTGTCAAAACAAATGAAAATATATCTGGCTACTTAGAAATTGAAAATTAAATCATATCTACCAAATATAAAATAAAAGAAAAACTGTTCTATATACAAATATGTAAACATTTCTTTGAATTACTAAGTTGGATGCTTTGAAAACATCATATTTGTTCACTGCTCAGCCCTATCAGAAGATAGGGCTAATATACACGCCTATTGCGATTGTCGTATCAATCGACTGTCGACAGTCATTTTGTTGTTGTCGTGATGATTTTATTTTGGTATTGTGTAACATAATCGAAACGACACATTAGTATTGCCATACTTAATTGAAATGAAATTATATTTTGTGAATAATTTTAATAACTTATCGTTTGTGAATTGTAAATTTCATGACAAGTTGTCAAAATAAAATCTAACCTCATATGTTTGGATATATAATTTAACAAACTAAACAAAAATAAATTCTTAAATAAAATGAGTTCAATTGAACTATTTTTTGAAGAAGAGGATCATGACGATACTAGATTCCTAATATTAAAAAGAGATCGAAAAGTTTTACGAGACTTATCGAATCCACTAGAACTACATGACCAAACGTTAGTGTTTTACTAGTTTATTTATGTAAACTTAAAATAAAATTACAAAAATTTATTTAGTTTCAGGCACTATATCCGAGTATCGAAAGAGTATTTCCGTATATTGTTGGATGAGTTAAATCCTCATATGAAGGTAATGAAACGGGTATCATCAATACCCAATATTTTAAAACTTGCAGCTGTGTTAAGGTTGTTAGCCGAAGGTGGCTATCAAAGTGGAGCAGGGAATGATTTTAACATAGCAATGGCACAACCAACGTTCTCGTTGGTTTTAAAAGAAACTATAAACTTGATGGAAAACCACATTTGTAATAAATGGATTAATTTCAATTATTCCGAGGAAGCAAAACGGGCCGCCAAACTATATTTTTTTAATAAATGTCACCTCCCCGGCATAATTGGATGTGTTGATGGCACGCACATCAAAATTATAAAACCGAAAGATGAAATACAACAACTGTATTATAATAGAAAAGGATATCATAGTATTAATGCGATGGTAGTAAGTATTTACATATTTTATTAAAATTTCATATACTAAAATTAATGTGCATTTATAGGTATGCGATCATCAACTTAAAATTCGTTACATAAGTGCCAAATATCCTGGGGCATGTCACAATTCAATGATATGGAACGCTTCCGGGGCCAAAACTATGATGGAAAATTTATATGACAGCGGTGATAAAACTTCAAGGCTGCTCGGTACTATAGTTCTTAACAATAATTGAACATAAATTACTTAATATTTTATTTTAGGTGATGCAGGATATCCTCTACAGCCATATCTTATGACTCCAATTCGTGATCCTGAACTAGGAAGCACAGAGTCACGTTACAACGATATTCATACTATGGGTCGAAATATTGTGGAAAGGACAATTGGTGTTCTAAAGAAGATTCCGAAGCTTATTAAGTGCAAGGCAATTGCATTACACACCTCAAAAAGCTACTAAAATTACAAATGTATGTGTAGCTCTACACAATATGTGCAGAGTGTATAATGTGGAAGAGCCGGATGATGAGTATACAGACGACGGAACTACATCCGAAGGAATAGAAACCGAAAATAGCGATGAACCTGAAACTGGGACTTCAAACGACGCACTCATAATAAGAAATCGCATTATTAGTAGAAGTATAAAAAAATATATACTCGTATAAAATATTGTATTTCAAAATAAATAAAAATAAATTTTTCAATATAAACAAAAATATTTCTCCAATTGCTCCTTTTGGAGCTGTAAAATTTGTAGTTTTAAATTAAGTTTTTCAGTTCTAGAAATTTGTTTCTGTTTTAATTCTGTATTATAGAGCTCCAATTTCTGATTTTTAATCTTCGCCATTTTTTCCATGAGACTTAATTCATCCTTTTTGAAATAATAGTTTTTTGTTAAATACCGGGTGTTTTCTTCTAAACATTTTAATAAATTTTCTTGAATATCCGTTTGTTTTTTTAAAAGTTGAAAACGTTTTGCATTTAAATCATTTGGTTTTGAGTTTTTTCTCATTCTAGAGGTTTGTTGAGGAATTGATTCGACACTGTTATGGTTTGTTTCATCTATCATATCAAGTTCCATATCTACGGTCGTGTTGGTTTCTAATTCGGGTTCATCTTCCTGAATTTCACCTGTACCATATTCTCGACCACGAGGATTTATAGTTTCGTTTAACCTATGTAATTCAATGACGTCGTTTTCAATAGCTGTAAAACTTAACATTTTATTTGGACCACCACCCGTTGCCTTCAATTCTTTTTTATTACGGACCATTTTATTTCTAATTTTAAATT
Organism: Tipula unca; assembly: GCA_951394425.1. NCBI lineage: Eukaryota > Metazoa > Arthropoda > Insecta > Diptera > Tipulidae > Tipula > Tipula unca. The sequence goes on from OX596380.1 coordinate 120,670,550, forward strand.
TCAAATCGGTCCAGACCTAAAATAAAAAAAAATAAGCTGCATAGAAAAAAAAAATTCTATTTTTTATGCCAACTAACTTTTATCCATCCCTCTGCATCACGAGTAGGTGGCCCCAAACTATTCAGTTCGGTTTTGAGGTTTTGAATAAATCCCACTTTTGTTTAAGTCCGACTCTAAAATCCCCTCCCGATTTACTTAATCCTCGGGCAATGTCCGTATTTTGCTGCATCAACCGGACAAGGCACTCAAACTGTGGTTTGTTTGTGATCTTGTGCCTAAAATATATGTATACAAATTTATAAAATGAAGTGGTCTGTTTAAAAACATAAATTTATTTGTTATGTATTTATTTATTTAATAAAATGTTTGAACTTACATGTTTCAAAATTTTTAACACAAGTGTCATTCACAATCGCAATTTTGTAAAGCGACAACATATCGATGTCGATACGACATTCACAATAAGGGTGATAGTTTGATAAATTGTTTTTTAAAACCGACCAAAAATCTTTTAAGCTTGTTGAAAATTATAAAATCTACAAAATAAAATAAAGAGAATGTTGTAAAATTAATTTACATTTACAAAAACAAATTATCAGTATTGTTGTTAAGGATTGGCTTCCTGGTCGTCACCTGATCTTAATAATATCGAGCATGTGGGGGCTGAACTGATAAAAAAATAATGTGACTGTTAAACAGACAGGGAAAATAATCCTATTTTAGAAATTAACGAAATTTTAAATTTGTTGGTGAACAAATTGAGCAATCGTCATGAACGATTCATGAACGAAAAAATTAAAACGAACAAAGATTTAATTTTAGAGATCCTTTAGAAGATGAATCTGAACTTCATAATTTTAGATCCATCAACCAAAATTGATTTTTTCCAATATTTAATATTGAAATTTTAAACTGTATTATTTTTTTATTATTTAAATTAGATATTTTATAATTTGAATAAATTTTTATATTATTTACATTAAAAAAGCGTTTTTCGATTTAAAAAAAAATGTTCCCTTTTTTGCACTTTCAATTATGAGCACCCTTCAGTCTGAAGAGGAAAAATCTGCGCATCTAATATTGTATGTATAGTATAAGTATTGTATTGAAATGAAATAAGTTCTGCTATTGGGACAATATTTAGCAAAACTACTTGTGATGGTTCAGTCAAATTGATTGTAAACAGCACTGAAAATAATGTTTACCAAATCGCAATACATATCCCCTTTTGTACAATTTGGACTTTATTTTCCTTAACAATGCTGGGGTAGTCAGTTCTTGGGTATGTATTGGTTGACCCTAGACGAGGTATACGTATTGCGAACACTTTTATTTTGAGAAGCTTATTTCTTTTTATCTCATTCAAGATGCTGTTCTTTTATTGTAATGAACATTGTTTTAAACTCCGTAGGTTGTCTTTGCATATTTGCATGATCCGTAGACTAACATTTTTGATAGGATTTTACATGGCAAATAGATGAGGAATTCTCTAAGGCCATGCAGAGATTGACACGAAACCGCTCACACGGGGTAGACTACATTAATTCAGAGCTCTTGATATTTGGAAGGGATACTTTGTGGAACTGGTTTTTCGACCTTATTCGATTAGTATGGCGAACCGAAGTTATGCTAGACGAATGGAAAGTGGCCGAGATATGCCCCATCTTCAAAAAGGGAGGCCGCTTTAAGTGTGAAAATTATCGCGGTATAGCTTTCCTTTGCACAGCATACAAGTTACTATCCTACATTATATTGGATAGAATCACCCCTCTAGCGGTGGGCTTAGTTGGTGACTATCAAGGAGGATTTCGTCCGAATCGATTAGACATTGATCAGGCCTTCCATTCCCGTACAAAAGGTGTTTCTGGATTACCGGTAGGCCTATGACTCCATCAATCGAGAGAGTTTGTGGTCTGCCCTGGAATTCCAACAAAATTGGTACGATTACATTTTATATTGTGCATGAATCAGAAATATAGTCTAAATTGAATCTTTCCAAAATAGTCCAAAATAAGTTATGTAAATGTCATACGTAGGTAAATTTCAAAAGGCTAAGGTGGCATACTTCTCATCGTACCATAAATTAAACAAATATTTATTAATAATTGATTAATTTAATCGAAACATTGTTTTTTTTGTTTCATCAGTTTCAAGCGAAAAAACGCCAAAGCTAAAAAAAGTCAAGATTCGCACCACATAAATGTAAACACAAATTTTTGAACTTTAATAAATGTTTCCAATAGGAATATTAAAAATAATAGTAATAATAAAAATATAATCGATGATTCTAAAACCACAAGTATAATAAGTGGAAAGATGCAGGGATAATCCTCCTAATAATTCTGATAAACAATTAAATTTTTTGCGTAGGTAATTTAGAAATCTTTATTCACGAAATTATTCAAATAATAAAATAACCTATTTAAAAGTTGAGTAATAAATTGGACAAATAATTAAAATAACAATCTTTACTCTCAATTTTGGTTTATAATTCATAGAAAAAAATTAACTCGAATTTTTCTCTTGGCTCCACCCATTTAGATCAGGTAATTAAGTAGCCTTTCCCATGTACTACCCATATATGAATCAACATCTCTGAGATTGGCCGAAAATTATCATTTAAAATTTGAGTGTGAACAGTTCATAGTACAAAATATTTTTCCGAACAAATTAATTCGTTGAAAAAAATGTACACTATGTTTCTCTTGATTTCAGCGATTTTGATCAGGTAATTTAATGGCCTTTCCCATTTTAATCAACATCTCTGGGGTTGACCGAAATTGTTATTTTAAATTTTGAGTGTTAACAAATAATTATATTCTTATAAGATTTCTTTGATTCTTATTTAATATATGAATGTTGATGTATGAATTAGTAGATATGCTACAATTCTATACACAAACCAATTTTATCGAATATTAAATTTTAAATTTTTAACTTGTAGCAATATACACTTACATTATTTATGTCGATAATTGTTTTAATTAAGGAAACTGAATAGATTGTTCATACTACAACAACAATTAGATGAAAAAAGATGAAAATAAAACAAAAACTATACTAGTTTCAATATTCTCCACTAGATGACAGTAAACTTCAATAAAATAAAACATTATAATAAATGGTTTTGATATACTCAATTGTATTCTATATTACTCATTTATTTATGTACAATGGTATCAGAGACGTATGGTCCGTGCATGCAACGCATGCAGTGCATGCCTTTGAAATTAAAGATGAGTTTGAATTTTGTAATAATGTAACAATAATTTTAAAAACATAATAAAATAATATTCTATTCTAGCAAAATTTAAAAATAGCTATTACAAATGTACGATGCTTCAAGTCAGTCAATTAAATCAACGTAACAAAAATAGATAACACAAATATATTATATCCAAACCACATATATAAACGACGTAAATTATTTTTTCGATGTATGTACAGGTACTAACAAAAAAGCTGAGAATTAATATAATTTTTCGAATAGAAATAATATCAACCAATCCTAATAAAGGTATTAGGGGAAATTACTGGAGGGCTACAACTATTTAAACAATTTGCATACAGCCATTAAACGGCACTCTAACAGAAAAACATCTCGATGTAACGTTTGATTTAGCTGTGTTTGGACAAAATCGAATCGAGCATCAATTAGATGTACATGCCAAGCAATCAGTTTTAATACACAATTTAAAAGTAAAGAAAAACCGAGATGTTTTAAAGCGCTTGTTCTCCGTTACTTGCCTTTTTGGAAGACAGGAAATTGCTTTTCGTGGGAACGATGAATCGAAGGGTTCAAAAAATAAAGGTAACTTTGTTGAAATTATTAAAAGTTTAGCCAAATTTAACCCAATATTAAAAGCGCATCTAGAAACATCGATGATTTTTGAAGGACTTTCACCGACTGATCAAAACGATTTAATTTTTTCCGTCCATAATGATAACCACTATTAAAAATGAAATAAAAGATACTCGTTTTGTTGGTATTATGCTCGATGAATCGTCAGACGTTAAAAACAGAATACAACTCTCTGTAGTATTCCGCATATAGCGAGTATTGTTGAAAGGTTTGTTGGTTTCTATGATGTCAATAATGACAAAACTGGACAAGGTATCTGTGATGTACACAGATGTACTGTGTATAACAACTGTTATGTCTGGTTCTGTAAATGGCGTACAGCAACTAATTCGAAATAAATGCCCCCATACAATTTGACGAATTTTTATTGAATCGTTTTCCAAAAATTGCACCAACGCGTTGGAGCTCAGCATCTCGTTTAGTTTTCATGATTCATAAGAATAAGAATTCCATCCACAATTTATTTAAATATATATTGGAAAATTCGCAAAATTGGGACTCGCAAGTAATATCAACTTCGCGAGGTTTTATACGGGAATTGAATGACTTTAAATTTAATTTTTTTGTACATTTATTTGCTAATATTTTCAAATTTACCGAAAAGATTTTTCAAATTTTACAAAAGATATCTTTGGATATCGCATTTTCTAGTCAAGAAGTAGAGAATCTCAAAATTACTTTAAATGTAAATAGAAATGATTTTGATTAATTTTGGAATTCGGCAAAATATTATTTCGAAAATGGTGATGATGAAGATCAAAGAAACCAATACAGCTCGGAATGCTGAATTAGAGATCGTGTCTGGGAGGTCAATAAAAAATCAATAAAATTATCATATAATTTTAAGAAAATATTGTTTTGAACCAACCACATATCCTTTGAATATAAGGATTTTATACATCGTTATGCCAGTGCTAGCCAGGTTTAAGCGACATTTTTCAAGTTTCGAGAAAAATTGAAATAAAGTTAATTTTGGAATTTACAATGAACCTATGCAAAAATTTTGAAAAACAATTGTATCACCACATAAAAAATATTGTTATGCAACATCACCAAATTAAAATGTTGGCCGGAGACATACTATCTTTCAGGAAAATTGGAAAATGTAAAGACCTTTCGGGTGCAAATTAGTGTATCTCTAGCCAGTAAAAATATTTAGGTGGACTTACACCAATTTGCAGGAACCAAACCAAAATGAAATTAAATTTTCTATTATGTAAAATTGTTCAATATCCCTTTTCCATACGTTTCATTAATTCATTACGAAATTTCCTTAGCTGACGAAGGAGATTGAACAAAATTACTTTTAAATTATTTAATCCTATTTTGTTCAATTGTATACCAATAATTTTAACTTTCGTTGTTTCTGGTGGTTACCCTAAATTTACTACTGAATATCTCGTTAAGGAGAGGAGATACAACAAAATGGATTTAAAGATCGAAAAGAGAGTATTGAGTTTAGTAAGAATCAATTAAGCCTGTATTCCATTGTGAAAAATTTACTGACAATATTTTTTTGTTGCCATAACGAAAGGAGAAAGAAAAGAAAAAATTCCATTAGTGTGACAGAGATAGTAGTTTTTTTATTTTTTATTTTATAGCAAAACTTTTATGGTTACGTTTTGACAGCTTCTGTAACATAACCAAAAAATTTCATAAATTTTTTCTTGTTTAAAGTGCATTTCGAGAAATATTAATTCGTTTCGAGAAATATTAATATTAATTATTTAATTAATTCATTTAATCATAAAGATAATAATAATTAATTTATTCATAAACCAATAATGAATAATAATTTGGACGATTTAAATGATATGGATTTTTTAGATCCATTGAATATAATGAAAATGCGTCCAGAAATCACCGACGGAAAACAAAAAAAAAATTAAAAAAAAGGAAAGTTTGGGTACGTCCTTATTTTTTGGAACGAGACCGCACTGGTGGATTTAATTGTGTATTTACTGAGCTACACCAAGATGCAGAACTGTTTTATAATTACACCCGAATGCATTTAAATGAATTCGAAGAATTGTTGGAAATGGTTGGACCAATAATTAAAAAACAAACTGTAGTGAGGGAGCCTTTGAGCCCTGACTTAAGATTGGCGGTTACATTAAGGTAAATACATATTTAATTTATAAAATATGTATCTGATATGTTAATCAATTGAAATATTAATTTGTAGATATCTTGCTTCGGGTGAATCGCAGACTAGCTTGGCGATTGGTTATAAGTGCTCACAAACTACTGTTCACCGAATCGTAAGTGAAACTACTAAGGCCATTACATCAGTATTGAAAAGACTAGTGTTTCCTGAACTAACGGCTGAATATTTTAAGACAGTAGCATCTGGATTTAACGACAGAAGGAATTTTCCAAATTGCATAGGAGCTATCGATGGGAAACACGTCACAATTCAAGTAAGTTAAAGTTTTAAAATTTTCTAAATTCATATAATATTTTATATTTTATTTCAGGCACCAAATAATTCCGGCTCCGAATTTGATGGCGATTAGCGATCATGATTATAATTTCTTGATGTGTGATATTAGTGCTGCTGGTCGTCAGAGCGATGGAGGAGTTTTTAGGGAGAGCAAGTTTGGAAAACGGTTTTACGAAAAAACACTTCCGTAACTTAAGTATCGTGTTAGTTAAAAAAGTAGTAAAGATTATAATTTATATTTTATATAATTTTTCTAGTATTTCTGAACCGAGAGATATAACCGAGAATTTTAAAGCTGCTCCATATGTTTTTGTGGCCGATGATGCCTTTGCCTTACACGAGAACATGTTGAAGCCATATACGACGATGCAAAGCTCAAAACAAAAGATTTTTAATTACCGCCTTAGCCGTGCTCGTCGTGTGATTGAAAATTGTTTTGGCATCCTTTGCTCTAAGTGGCGAATATTTCGAGCACCAATTATTGCCGATCAGTCGTTGGTGGAGGATATTGTCCAATGTTGTGTCTGTCTACACAACTGGTTAAAGCAGAAAAATAGTAATTATATCACTCCCGATCTAATAAATCGTGAAGTAAGAGGTGTCATCTTACCAGGTAAATCTTTTAATTCATAAATACTGTAAGCTTAAAATATATTTAAAAATATCATTATTTAATCATTTTAGGTTCTTGGAATAACCTTAACAATACATAATATATTGCTCCTTGAATCAATGAATAGGAATTCAACAAATGCAGCAATAATAAACCGCGACAAATTTGCTGACTATTTTTTTGGCGAAGGGCAGATAGAGTGGCAGTTTACAAACATTTAAGATGGCGGATTTAGAAGCGGCTACGTATGCAGGATTCAAGGAATTGAAAAGATAAGTATTGTTTCATATTTTTAATAAAATTACCCTTTAATTTTATTGTTGTTTCTTTTTTAGGGCTACCTGAATTATATTAATATAATTATATTATTATTATTATTATTACATATTATGTAAACATGTATGTATATTATTATAAAAATTTTGTAAAATATTTTTATTTTGTGGTTGGTAAGGTTTTTATGCCTAATGGAGATTTAATTTTTAAAATTTAATTGTGTCCTGTATCTCCATATGTGCTTTTCCTTACAGTAAAAGTAAATAAATAAAAAATAAAATATAAAAATAAATATGTAGTTATTACTTTCAAACCATCTTTTTCTAAGCGGCCATCCCAAGCGTTTTATAGTCTTTCCTTTTTTAAGAGCATTAACATAGCGTCGTCCTAAACATGAAGATGCAGGAAATAATTAGGTTTGTCGAATATTAGATACCAAATCTAATATGATACGGTCTTCAAAATGGATCAACATGTTATTAATGTATTTAATTAATTTTTTAATATGTTTTTTGAAACTGCCGGAAGTGTGTGGATGAATTATGTTTCGAATTGTCTTTCCTTTAAAATTTTCAATATAATCATATAATATACTGTCGAATTTGTCTATAACGAACCTCAAGGGACCAACAATTTTGTTCGTTATAAGGAAGAATTGTTACATCAAGAGTTTAAAAAATGAAAAAAATAATGCGTTAATTACTAAGGAGATAGGAGAAAATTGACGACTATGGATCATATTATGGTAATCATCCTGCATGTCCGTACATAATAGGTTTCATTTTTGTAGTGATTCGAATCTTGCTTTGTGAATAATCTTTTTCCCTCTTAAACTTACTGTCTTTGATTTCGACGTTCGCTATATAATAAAGTGGAATTAAGAATAATGTACGATGGCCAAATTTTAAAGTTATCGAGATCATTTCACGTAGATATTTTGTACTCGGGGATCGGGACTTATATGTAAGTATTTTTTCACCAAACTAATAAAAGACTTTTAATTTTAAAAACATTTATTAATTTTTTTTGTATTGTTTATTATTTATTATGGAAGATAATTATAATAAGGACTACATTAGGCATAAAAACCTTAATATTAAAAATTAAAATAATAATATAATATATACATATGTAATAAATAATAATAATATTAATTCAGTTATATATGTATAATAATAATTCCATCTGTAATATATATTCCATCAGATAACACGTCCCCGTCACTCTGTAAATCTCTAAAAACAAAAAAAACAATAAAACATTTGTAACATTAAACTAAAAATATGGAATAATACTTATCTTTATAATAATTAAACCCTAAATGTTTTGTTGGTTTTGCTCCACTTCTATGGCGATGATTACAACATTCAATAAATCCTGTTGTGCTCGAAGCCTTGGCAGCGTTGGTAATTGTTGTAAATAGGGCTTCAATGAAATCAAAAAAGAATCTATTGCATCGGGTGCGGCAGGAACAGCAGTGGCAGCAGCAGTTCTTCTTTCCAGCGCATTCACATATCGCCGCTGTAATTCCAGAGACTCCTCCTGAACGTTTATATATATATATATATATATATGTGTACCTTCTTGGCTGAATCAACTAAAAAAGACATCAAGATACTATATTTGTACTCTTTTTAACCCCCTGCTGAACCACTAGGTGTACGTTTTATGGATCTTATATACGAGGCCTTTGAGCTGTCCTACATTTTTCGTACCATTGAGACATTATGTGCGTTGCTTTCCAGATCTATATAGGAATTTACAAAGTTTTAAATTAAAAATTCCAATGGTTCTAAAGAACTAGTAACTTACTTGATTCACTTGCTACTTCTTCCCATAGCCGGCTTCTCATAAACCTGTTCCTAAAATTTCAATCCTTGATGTTCCACAACGGCGGTCTGGATCGAACTGCGTTAACAATTAGTTCTGAAAAGATAAAATTATTTTATTATGCCTTCAATAGATTATTTCATAATTTATCAATTGGTATACCGATACGATTCTTCAGATCATCATGCAATGGTGTGGATCTTACTGAAGGCGTTTCTGGAAACAACTCTGATGTTGTTTCTTCTTCAACTGTGGCACCAGTAATTGTATCTACAGTAGTGAACTCTTCATCCAAGCTAGAAAAATAGCTTTTCAGGGGATCATTGTTTGGGGTAATCCTTACGTTTTCCGGAACGTGTATTTTTTTTCCTCCTGAATAAAAAAAATATATATTACTATGTTAATTGATATTCATTAACAATTGACAATTGGTTGATACAAATTATTTAATATATTTTTGGATCTAAGTACAAAAATTTGATGTATAGACATTTTATTTAAATCATATGGATTTTTTGTATTTCCAATCGTCAATAATAATTTTAAACCAACTTACCGTAATCTTTTTCCACTATTTATATTCACAATATTTATTAAAAAAGAAATATCAAAAAAGAAAACAACACTAAATTACTTTATAATATTTAATTTTCACTAAAACTTTAACGAATTAAATATTAAAAAAAAAATCTACAACAAAATGACATTTGACTATAAAAATATCAAAATAAAATTTACATGAGTATGTGTGAAAAAAATTCGTATTCGCACACAATTTTTATGTCGATGTGTGTAAATGTTGCCATAAAAAATACTCAACTTGATACTTTTCTATAATAAATTATGGCAACACACTAACACAAACACATTTTTCTCTCCAGTAAAATTTTTCTGATGGATGGTATTTGTTTCTTTCGCACCACCAGCAAATCTATATTTGTATCCCATTTTGTTTTTGCTGACAGTAAATTTTTCACAATGGAATAGAGGCTTTACTAAACAAAAAAATGAATTTTGCAGATAAACCAGTGCTGGGATGTTCTATCATCACTTCGATTCGCTTCGATAGACATTTGTGTCTCTTTTTTTACGAACAAAATTGTATTCTATTTCGCAATTTATATTGTGAGCATAGCCTACTCGATTATATTTCTATAAATTCATGCGATAAAATATCACCAATATTTTTATTTTCGATGGCAAATGAAAATAGGAAAAAGAGATAGCTTGCAAATTTAGTCTAACAGGCTGAGATCGCAATAGACAAAACGTAATTCAAAAAACGCAATGGAGCACAATTTTGTTCGTAAAAAAAGAGACACAAATATCTATCGAAGCGAATCGAAGTGATGATAGAACATCCCAGCACAGGCTAGCACTGGTATTACGACATTTCACCACTAATATAACGCCATTAATTAAACATTCGATAACAAAGATTTTTATTGTTTTGAATTAAATGGTACTTTCACGTATAGTTTCTTTGAAATTAAGTATAAATTTCTAGAGAATTGATTCCTTTGAACTAAAAATTCATACTTTTTGTGGTTCTTTTATTCGAGCGTCCAAAAAACGTCCATCTCATTGGATTTGAATCTGTAGTATGTGAATACATAAAGTTATATATTTTTACTTTGTTAGAGCGTTTGTTATACAATACCGGTGCCCACCACTGATCTAAATATGTTTATACATATTTATTTGTTGTAAATCTCATTTTACTAAATAATTAATTATTAAAACGTGCCAAATCATAAAATTATAATCAATTTTGTATACATAATAATTATTCTTTTGAGAAGCAGCAACAAAATTATTAATTATTTGATTTTAATTTATTTGTATGGACATACACACAATGCATACTTAGTACGTTTCAAGCTCCGCCATTACTGTTTTAATTTTTTTAAGTTTGATTCCTTATCGTGATATTAATGATTATTCATTTATAATAATAAAATAATTATATGCAATTTTATTATTATTAATTTATGAGATGGAAATTAATTGGATTTATTTTAATTATTTTTCCATTGTGTTGTAATGATGAAATTTTTTAACTTTCAATTTATTCATATTTTCAATATAAATAATATGATAATGAATCATAATTAGGCATTGTATACATACATATACATATTATGCACATAATTTTTAATGGTATGTAAGAATTTATTGTGTATCAGATACTCTGAAACAATTTCTACTAGTCCACACATACGAGTACATACAAAAATAATTGACTTTCCACATCTTTTTTGTTACTATGTCAACAAAATCCCGTGAATGTGATTAACTCGAAACTAAATAGGTAAGTAGCTACTATTATATAATATATACTCTATGTTGTGTACATAAAGTAACTGTTTGTATACACATTTATGAGTTATAAAAAATGACGGAAAATTATGTAGCATCGAGTTGAGTTATATATAGTGTATAAACGAGGATGAAGATAAAAAAAAATGTAATAATAATAATAAACAAACAATACTCGTATTTTGTATATAGAAGTGGAACAGTGCATAGATATAGAAGAAGCGGGATCAAGGATAATAATAATCATTTATTACATTTTTATCACAAAGACAAGACGAACAATATTTTTCTTATGTTTTCTGGTTTTATACTATACGTCTTGTATTTTGTTTATTTTTATTATTATTTTCTCCCTCGTTTTATTGCTCTTATTCAAAGCCACTGCTTTAAAAATATTTTGTTTTGTATACGTATATCCTTTCTATTATAAGTAAAGGAAAACATACTCAAAATCTTTATCTGCAAAGGGAAATGTGTATATAAATTTCGTGTATTTTCTGTTTTGACATAAATTTTGAATTTGAGCATGTAAACTTGTAGTACCCGTTGCAAAAGGATTTGAGTAGACTCCCGAATATTCGTGTAACCTAAAACAACTGACATGCGTGTAGATAGAATTAAAGTGCAAATATGTGGGAACATAAATGTACTACGATTTTGTTAAGATACCTATGCATTTTTGAAAGGTGGAAACCAAATTTCGGTACATTAAAAGAGTACATACAATGAAATAGATATTTAATATCTATCTGCTCAAAGCGATTTTTTTATTGTTGTTCCAAACCACGTGTAATGATTTTTTGAACAAGTTTGTTCTCATTCTCATAAAAAATTAACCAATCAGTTTTAACTTAGAACATATTATGTTATCGCTTTTATTATCGCCTTTTAAAGTTAAGAAGTGAAGGTTGTAGATTTGTAGAATTAAAGAAAGCTATTATTATTTTTATTTATGAATTTATTTTTTTTAATTATAATGTGGCGAAGCCGCCTTAACAATTGTGACTAATCTAATTTTTAATAGATCGTATAAAACAATAAGAAAACCATTCCATTTAATCACCGATCGTAATCAGGAGATTAAAAATCCCTTTTTCATCACGCCTCTGTTGGGATTCGAACCCGGTACCTCTCCTGATCCAAACGTCGCAGTTTTAACCACTGCGCTATTTGCTCGGTGTCCTTCAAATAATATTGGTTTTAATTTTTGTAATACCATATTTTCAAAAAGTTTCGAAATTATCGGAAGTATATTTATTGGCCTGTACGATGTAACTAGTGTTTCGTCTTTTCCAGGCTAAGGAACCTTCGAAGGTTCCTCCGTTAATTCTGGCAGTTCAGTGTTATTAGGTTTTCGTTTGATGTGAATACTTTTTTCGTGGTCTTACCTTTTCTTCGTCACTTCTTGTCCTATGTTTTTGTGGTTGACTAATTGGTGGCGTCGATAATGTTGGTCAGTTTAGTTGGTTTGTTGGCTTCATAGTGAATAATCTGTTTATCCGGTCACCAAGAGTTCATTAAGGTCACTCTGGATTCCTCGGTCTTCTTCTCTCAATGCTCCGTTTAGAGCTTTAATAGTCCTATTTAATTTCCATTTTTGTAATGGAGATTTCTGCTGCTGCCTTCGCCGACGTTTTCTCCGTTTTTCTCAGATTAACTGCAGTATATTAGAATTTGTAATATGTGTAATATATTTAATGTGACTTTGGAATTGAAAATTTTTGTTTCCCAATCTGAATTAAATTAGCTATGTATAGACAAATGCATATACAAAAATTAATGCATATTTATATTTTATTATTTGTTTTTATATGTTTCTATGTATTGAAATTTTATGACTCTAATATATTGTGGATAGATGGTTTTGATGCAATTTAGCCCTGATTCAAAGTTCTTGCGTAGCATTTAATTAGTGAAAAATAGACGATAACAATTTTATTTAATGAGATGGCAAATAAAAAAAGAGTGTTCACGTGTACTGTTCCATCTTGTAAACAAAGTTCTTACAAATCGGAGTTAAAATTGTTTAAATTTCCTACTGATCCAGAATGAAGAACCCAATGGATAAATTCAATAGGCTTATCTGAAGCACATTTTATAAATAAACACAATTTTGTTTGTCAAAGGCATTTCATACCAGAATATATCGGAAAACATTATCTGACTAATGAGTGATATATGTAGATATTGATTTAATTACGAATTCAGAAGTATTGTTAATTATGCCTATTGAAAATGTAAACGTAATTAATATTTCGCAAAACACTCCTGCTATGATGATTTCAGCAGTTACCCAAACAGAGCTTATAGATGAGGAAGTTGAATTTTTAGAACTGATCATTAAAGCAAGTTGCTTTCATTGCAATAGGAATGATGTTGAATCAGTTTATTTTGACAACTGTAAGCAAACGCGAAAACTCTGTTTTTTATATTAAAAAAAAATTAAATCGTTTAGGACAACATTGCGGAAATTACGAAGAAATTTTAATTTATTTAAAAAAAATCACACAAAAATTACAAACATCACTACGGAGGGAATGATAGATAAATCTGCAGCTAATAAAATGACAAAAAATGTTTGCAAACTTTTACTAAAAGATGATTATTTTTACACCGAAAATGACAAAAAAGTTAATCCTCTAACTGACCCCGTTGAGGGATATTGTCATACGGAAACCGATAGATCCAGCAAAATAGCGACTTCAGCACTATTTTTTATGTTACGAGGCCTAGTGGGAAGTTGGAAGCACGTTCTAAATTATGTATTAATAAACAATTCCATTAACGTGAAGGAATTAGCTAACTTAATTATTGAAAATGTAAAGGTGTGTCAAGAAGTGATCAACTTGGAAGTGATGATGATTACGTGTGATCAAACTACAACAAATGTCACGGTCTATACGCATTTTGGCGTGGGACCTGAGAATCCTTTTAAATTCGTTAACAATAAAAAGGAATTTCTTCAATTTGACCCTCCGCATTTGATCAAGTCCGCTAGAAATGGTTTAATCAAACATCAATTCGTTCATTCGGAGTATGGTACGACTGATTTTAACGTCGTTCGTAAGGTTTATAGTTTTGATAAAAATCAAAAGGTACGATTACTTCCGCGTATAACAAAAGATCATATCGAACCAAATAATTTTCAAAAAATGAATGTAAAATTAGCCGTCCAAGTCTTAAGCAACACAGTATCCTCTGCGTTGCAAACAACATTTAAAAGAACACCAACAATGTTTGAAAACTATTTGGAACATGTTTTACCAACGGCCAAAGTAATAGAACAATTTAATAATATGTTTGATTGTCTGAATCGTCGGAACTTCTCTTCCAAAAATACATACGAGCAGACGCTGAAAATAAACGGCAAAATTCATGAGTATTTGGAGCAGAGTATTCGATTTTTAAATGATTTGAAGATTCTGTCTAAAAATGAAAATTATTTCAAATTTATTAAAGGACTACAACTCACAATAGTCGCTCAACTAGAGTTAATAAAATATTTAAATTCTATTTATAACATAGAATAATCCAATAAACCAATCTAGACGTACTGGAGAACTTTTTTTCGGCTCTTAGAGGGAAAGGAGGATACAATTGTATGCCCTCAAGCTATGAAATTGGGGTGCATTTTGCGAACATCATTGTAACCAAAGTTTTTTTAACTATATGCCTTCTTAACTCTGCCTACCCGATGATGCCGAAAGTTGAAAACTAAATTGTAAAACCTATAAATCAGATTATGATGCTAGCTTAAAACAATCTAATGATACGAATGAATCTAAATTAGCAATGGAAATTGATAATATCATATAAAAAGCTGAATTTAGTTTATTTACATCGAATGCAACTTCTTATTACGCAGGATATTGCGCATTTAAGAAAATTCAATGCGAAAATTGCAAAATTAAACTGTTAAAACCAGATTCTAATATGTCTGCAAACGACGTTTTCATATCGATATTGAAAATAAAATCAGAGTTTCCTCAAATTTTTACCAGCAGAGGAAGATGAATGTTATAGCCACATTAAAAAATTAATTATGTTTTTCTTGTTGGTTCTTCTTCGGAAAAATTGCAAGTGGTTTGTGTCAAACGGGAATGAAAATAACAAGAAAGCAAATCGGATTCCAAGAAGATTAAAAATATTAACTAATTAAACTATATATAGTTCAAATAAATTTTCATTTGTTTTAATTATATTCTAATGTTCCATTATATTCATACATATTAGTGCTGGCAATCTATCGATAGTATGTACTATCGAGTCTATCGATAGTTTCACGCTATAAAATACTGCAAAACTTTACTTTAGTTTCGAAATGCAATACGTTTTTCTTGTTCTTCGATTGAATGACAACCCAATCGATTGTCTATCAATTAATTCCATTTTTTTTATATAACTAACGAAACTATCGGGAGTTTCAATTCTGAGATCCATACATTTTCAAGTTAAAATAATATAGACATGTACCAAAAATTGGATAATACATTTTTCAGATATCTATCCAATCTTTGTTTACCGAGCAAATGGAGCAGTGGTTAAAGCTGCGACGTTTTGGATCGGGAGGTACTGGGTTCGAGTCCCAACAGAGAGGATGGATGCAAAAGGGATTTTTTCCATCTCCCGATTACGATCGGTGATTAAATTGAAAACATCTATGACCCTCTGTTGGAATGTAGAACTCATGGGCCGACGCATCGTTCATGTTAGTACAGGATAGCATGGCGATATGCAGTGTGCAGATGGCCAGTTGAAAGACATACCTGAAGCCGTGTACAAAATAGGGATACTGTTCAGCTTTCAAAAGACAATAAATCCACTAGCGGAACACTCTCTAATTAATGTATGGTATGTGTTGATATTCATTTTTTAATCTAAAGAAATAATTAATAAACGTTCTGCTCAGACCTCTAGTCACCATGCCCTCCCTCGATGTACGGGTGTTTTTTTCCGTTGGTTCGCCACACCGTTACCGAACCTTGTGTCTCACGTTGAGCGGGAATTGATTATAACGCATACAGTATTCAACAGCTAGTGAATACCGGAAATTTTGGTTAGTTCAAAAAAAAAAAAACTTAATTTCGTCACTATTTCGTCACGATGACGGTATCTCAACACTGAGCGTTTATCAATACACACACACAAAAAAACATTGTATCATTCGATTTTTTTTCAACTTTTGATGGTGGAAAAACGTGGCAACAATACCACTTTGATACAAGGAAAATAATAATATCACATCACTTGACATACAATTGATTTATTTTATAATAATTTAGACATATTTGTGTACATTTATTACACTTGTAATGTTTTAATTTTAATATTAATTCACTTATATAACTACATATTTATTTTTAAATTTTATTATAATTAATACGCTATCACAAAACTTAATAACTTAGCATTTATTTATCTTTTCGTTTGTTGACTAATCAATGCTCATGATTATATCAAGCAACGAGTCTGAACTTCACTTATCGTTTCAACAACTCAAGAAAAAGTATCTAAAATTCTGAACCGCACATGCCAGGCCAAAACTCCGAATTTATAGCCACTGAGGTAACGGGAATTACGAGTTTTTGGTCAAAACCCATCTCTCGGTAGAGGAAAGTAACACAATGAATTATTTATTTCGTCCCTTCCATCCTGAGAGCTTACCAAGAAGCGTTTAATGTCCCGGATCCCGATCTTCCTAAGATCCGTGAGGTCGTTTAAAGGGGAAGATCCCATAAATTTAAATATATGGAATATGGAGAGTATTGTATTTTTCCTAAATAAAATTCTAAAATTGATTTCATATTTTTAATTTTTTATGCATAAATGCATTGCACTTTAATTAAGCCTAATTGGGAAACAAAAATATACAATTACAAGGTCACATTACATTTACACGGACGACTTAGATTGCAAAATTTCAAATATTCCAAAATAAAAATATTTTGATCTGAATCATTTTTTTTAACTTTTGCTGATCATACAAAATTATTGAAATTATAATATAGTTAATCGAAAAATTAGAAAGCGATCTCCAAATAATTGGGAAAAATGCTTTTTCATTGCTTGGAAAATCCTTACGAACATTTTTTTTTCATTTTAAATAAAATCATTCCAAAACAAAATAGACAAACACGAAAAAATTTGAGGAAATCATTTTTGAATGAAATACGAACACATAAAAAAAATCGAAATGAAAATTAGCGCATTTCTTCACAGAAATTAAAACATTCATATTATATTGATTTATTATCAATATATCACAAATAATGAATTTACAATTTGCTCGGATAATTATTATTATATTTAAATTAAACGTGAGAAAATGGTTTTTTAATTGTCTAATTAAATTTATATCGCATTAAATAAACTGAAATTAATAAAAAGGTTAAATATACCAACAATATTATTAAAAACAAATGATTGTGTTGTATTTATACAATCTCGTATATCAAAAATACGTTCGTAATACAAATGCACCTATACTATGCACCATTGTACATAAAAATTATGCGAGTAACTATGCGAATTAATAAAGAGAAAATATATAATATACAACCATCTCGTTCGCGGGTGTTACTTCTTTGCTACTGTTCGAAAATTAAAGCCAAGATATTTTGTGAACATATGATTGGTGCGAAATTTATTTCTCTGTATGTATTACTATGTGACAATACATTACATGAGGTATAAAATTGTTAGAGCTGCCTGATTCAAAATTTTTATTTCCTGGGATGAAATCCGGGGATAACGTCACATACATTTGTCTTGCATGCATTAAAATAACTTGTATGCATTATATAATTAAGATATCAATCCGAATGTAGGATTCATTGTGGTTTTACCAACCATATTATCGGTTTAATTTAGTTAAAAAATGGTTCCCACCAATAAGGTTCAGTGCAGAATAAAAGACAAAGGTTTCAAAAGCTCTATTTAGCTAGATAAACATGTCAGTAATAACACCTAAAGCATATTAATACGCGTTTTTAACACAATTTAAAACAGCGCACGTTTTATACCCACGGCAATTTGGCGTAGATGGTATACCTTTTACAGTTTAACATTTAGTTGAAAAACAGATGTTAGACCAAATTAACTTGCTCCATCAAATACATGTCCATTGAGACTAAAACATAAAAATTTAAATTTAAATTTTTTGTTTTTTACGAAAAGGGCGTTTAACGGATACATTTACTACGCTAACAAACACAACACGGGGAAATAATCGTGTTGTGTAATTGAAAAACAGGAAACCCTCTTTTATGCAATGCAAGCATAATCCAAATTTATCACAAGTCTACCATAATAAAAATACATTACCCATCTAGAAAAAAAAATCTGATTATTTTTATGTCCAAACAGAAATTAAATTAAATCAAATTAAACAGAAGAATGAAAATATTATAATAACTGCTTTTCTCGTTGTTTTACAACAACCAGCCCATCATCATCATCATCTAAAAAGAATTTTCATTTGGTTTATTCCAATTTTTGCTCCGTTTTTGTTTCAATTCAAAAATTTATTTTCTGTTTCGTTTTTCCATCGGATGGTGGTAGTGCGCTCTGCGGTTTTTGTTGTTGGAGAAAATTGAATATAATTGAAATTGACTTTTTTTTGGTTAAGTTTCGGTTTTTGTGCTCGCTATGTTACTTTGGTTTGCTATATATACATTATACATACATTATATATATACAGCCGGATAAATATAAATTCCTCTCCCGGTTTCTTTTTTTTTCCAATTATTTTAATTTTATATTTAAAGTTCTTAAATCCGGAAAAAATAAAATAAAATTATTAATTTTAAGATTGTTATTTTTACTGAATTTGCATTTTATCATTTTTTTTGTTTTTTAGATGTATGTATGTCTATATATATATCGTATATTCGAATGGGGGTGGAAAATTCTTATGGCGAGATAGATAAAACGGAATGGCTAATTTTATCAACTTATCCAGTTAAAAAAAAAAATGCAATAATCATGTTAAGCGAACAGATTTTTTCTCTGTCTTATGATAACAAGTTGATTTCTTTTTGGTTGTTGTTTTTGTTTTATATAATTGAAATTTATGTTTTAAAGCTTTTACGTATTTCAATTATATTTGGGGTTTCTTTTTTTTTGTAGTGGAAATGTTATGCTTCAAAAGCAGATTGGAGCAAAGTGAATTGTGATGAATAAAAGAAACAGTTTTATGTTGTTTTTGTCTCAATTAATTTTGAATTTACTCATCGCCCACAAGATGTGCCAGTTTATATAATCTACCGTAATCATTTTCAATTATGTCCGTACAAATAAGCTACCAGATTGTTTACTATGGTTCTAAGAAGCTACCTAGCAAAGATGATTTTTACTACAACAGAAGCATTTTTGAAAAGGATATTATGTGTTGTTATGCTGAGTGGTAAATCGTTTTTTTGAGCAACTAATTGCAAGTAACTGTTTCTGATACATAATTTTTTATGATATTAAATTTAGCTGTATATACTTAAGAATGTTCGTTTTCGTTTTCAAATATCCAAAAAATTATAAATGGAGATAATATGAATTGTGAATACTTTGTACTCCATTTGCATATTTTCAATTAAGCACCATTCATTCATCTCCCTGATTCAATGATCTGCTAACCAAATTGAAAAATCGAATTTGTAAGGCCTATACTAAAATGATTCATTGATCTAATCATTGATCAGGTCTTTTCACTGCGGATGATTCTATCTAAATATTATAAGACATCCTTCCCCGTACATCAGGTATTCCTGGATTTCCGGCAGGCCTATGACTCGATCAATCGAGAGAGTTTGTGGTCTGTTCTGGAATACTTAGGAATGCCTACAAAATAGGTACGACTGTGAAGGATGACAGTGGCGCAATCTCAATGTGTTCCAGTTGAGAACAGGCTATCGACAATTTTTACAGTTAACTCCGGTGTTCGGTAGCGAGATACTCTGTCCCCGATACTCTTTAATCTCATGTTGGAGTACATCTTTCGTAAAACTGAAACACCTCAGCGCAACATCTTATATCGCCAGGCAATCAGGTGTGCACCTGGAGTGGACTGCATTAATTCGGAGCTCTTGATATTCGGAGGGGATACTTTGTGGAACTGTCTTTTCGACCTTATTCGATTAGTATGGCGAACCGAAGTTATGCCTGACGAATGGAAAGTGGCCGCGATATGCCCCATCTTCAAGAAGGGAGACCGCTTGAAGTGTGAGAATTATCGCGGTATAGCTCTCCTTTGCACAGCTTACAAGTTACTGTCATACATTGTATTGGATAGAATCACTCCTCTAGCGGAGGGCTTGGTTGGTGACTATCAAGGAGGATTTCGTCCGAATCGATCAGTCACCGATCAGGTCTTTTCGCTGCGGATGATTCTATCTAAATATTATGAGACATCCATCCCCGTACATCAGGTGTTCCTGGATTTCCGGCAGGCCTATGACTCGATCAATCGAGAGAGTTTATGGTCTGCCCTGGAATACCTAGGAATGCCAACAAAACTGGTACGACTATGTAGGATGACAGTGACGCAGTCTCAATGCTGTGTTAAAGTTGAGAACAGGCTATCGACAAGTTTTGTAGTTAACTCGGGTGTTCGGCAGGGAGATGCTCTGTCCCCGATACTCTTTAATCTCATGTTGGAGTACATCTTTCGTAAAACTGAAACACCGCAGCGTAACATCTTATATAGCCAGTCCAATCAGGTGCTTGCATATGCAGATGACATATGCGTGATTGGACTGAATAGCAACGGAGTGAAAGAAATACTTGATCCGCTTGTAGAGTTTTCAGCTTCAGTTGGACTTCAGATCAATGAGTCCAAAACGAAATACCTGATCTCTGGTTTTAGGGACAGTGGTACACCAGATTTTAGTAGTGGCCACCACACGTTTGAGGGAGTGAGGAGGTTCAAATATTTGGGTTCTCTTATCACTCACGATAATAGTGTGGGTGAGGATATTAAAGTGCGGCTGGCAGCTGGCAGTCGTTCTTTGTATCCTCTAAGGCCACTGCTAAAATCTAAACACTTATCAAGTACCGTGAAGCTGAAGCTTTACAAAGCGTTGATCAGGCCCGTTGTTATGTTTGGATGTGAAAGTTGGGCGCTGACGGATGAATACGAGAGATGGCTCCTAACATTTGAGAGAAGAGTCATGCGTGTGATCTACGGCCCAAAACGCGAAATAGATGGTACCTACCGAGCTCTGTACAATATCGAGATCAGAGATCTGATGAAGATCCCCGATATTGTACATGAAATAAGATCTCAGCGAGTACGCTGGCTCGGTCACGTTCTGCGTGCTGATCCGGAACGAATTGTGCAGCGATCTCTGAAAGGAGAGCCACCATATGGTAGGCGCAGAGGTCATTGCCGGCGACGATGGCTCCACGATGTAGAGAACGACTTGGCCTCTTCAGATTGTCTTAGACAGTATGAAGACCATGCTCAGGATCGAAACCGTTGGAGCCAGGTTGTTGACTCAGTAAGGGGCCAGTAATGGCCTTTAATACTGTTTATTATTATTATTATTAAGCTCAAAATAATTAATTTTACGGCTCAATCGTAACTAACCAGCAAGTAACCGAAGCATTAGTATACATACATACATACTCGTACATATATTAAAGAAAATTAAAATTGTGTTCCTCCAAACTTTCTCGACGAACAAAAACAAATAATAAAAAAAAATAATTTTTTTAATTTTATTTCCTGTTGCAAACAACAAAGTTTTGTTTTTTGTTTTAAAGTTTGAAGGCAATGAAATAATAATTATTCGAACAAAAAACAAATTAAAGAAAAAACTTTTCCAAACAAAAACTATAAATTCAAATAGTTTTCAAAGCGCGAAATGTTTTCACAAAGTAACGCCTTATTTTTTTTTTATCATATCGGTGTATGCGAGTAATATAATCAATTACGTGTAAAAGTTTCTTCCCGTTAATTATTTCTATGTGTGTATATGTGTTTCTATCATATCCACGATTTAAAAATAAAATAATTAAAATAAAATTAATTAAAAAATTTTATTTCTAAATTAATATTTTTATATTATTATTAGAGAGATAATTCTTTTTCTGTGTATGGGGAGCAAAGAAAAATGTGTTAATCTACTTATATACGCAGGTACGTATTTATATATTTGTGATATCACACCCTCACACATATACGTGCATATCCATACATAAAATATGTTTCTATACATTATCTTAATTACATTTGCATATGTATATTTATATTACTGTTCTATTACTGATAACGATAAGTAGAAAAGAAAAAATTCTACATTCACACAATACACACATACACATGTACATATAGAACAAATTATGTTTTATGTAATTTTAATTAAAAAATAACACAACAACAAGAAAATTCGTTATGAAAATAAAAATTAAATTAATTTTACTTACACACACACACAAAATTTCTTCGAATCATTTCATTCTCTAAATTCTAGTTGTTGTTGTTATTGTTAATCCTTTTGTCTCAAAATGAATATACATACATATATACATAATTTAATTTTAATCAGAAATATGTTATCAAATTAAATTTTCAAAAGTATTATTACTGACATATGTATATATTGCGTGAATCTTACAATAACTAAAACCAATTGGTTTGCTAGGACCTAGGAGTACTATTTACAAACTACAACTGTTGTAATAGAAGATTTGCTGGGACCCTTAACCATTCCGGGATTATGCAAATAATACTGCTCACCAAACATACAATAAATATGGGGCAATTTGAACAATACATTTCCAATTTTTGTCAGCCGGAGGTGGATACAGTGCGACGCACCAGCAATGGAGATCAAGATTCGCGGTAACGAGAGGCCGAGAATTATTATAATCGATTCAGAAAAATAAACTTCATCATGTACCAACTAGCGGACCTACGTATTGGTAAACTAATGGAACGAGCCCTTATTATTTTGGGAATAAAATCCGATATTCTACAACAAAAAATGAACTGAAAGAAACCTTTTTAGATTTGTGAAAATACTCTAAGATGGAAATAAAATTCTGCAAAGGTGGAATTGCAACTACAAGCAAGTTTACATAAAAAATGTCGGAAATTTTTGTTCGCAAAGTCGTGTGCAGTGCTGCACGTAACCTACGGGCGTCTTTTTGTGATGCATCACGCTGCATTTATTTTATTTCATTTATGTTGCATTCTCTTTCAAATCGTTGCGTGGCACTTTTTGACTGATTATTTCATTTTTATTTTGTCGCTTACTTCACCAATTTCACGTCTAAACCACGCAACGATGGTTTAGACGTGAAATTGGTGAAATAAGTGATAAAATAAAAATAATACACTCCCTGCTAAAATTATTGGGTCGATGAGTTTATGTTTAAGATGGTACACCAATATCAATATTGGTAAATCCACGCTCTAAGGAGACTGGCCTCTATGGATTCTGAAGAGATCCATCTGGTGCATAATCACGGAACATCAAACCCGTTCCAAAGAAGACCAAATATGTATAAGAAGATCACCTACAAAAAAAAATGTAGCAAATCGTTAGTTGATCAAGCCGATGCTTCTAATGCCAGAAGTGATGAAATTTTAACTTAGACTTGTTATCACAAGAAGGGCTTTCAAGCCTGAAGCCATCATCAACTGGTTACTCTCAGTTAGAAAGAGAAAATGCGAATATTCGCGAAAAAATTAATGAAATTGAAAAGATGACGCATCAGATTAGTAGCAAAATTATGGAGTTGACGAAGGAAAATGAAGAATTGAGAAAATGTTTTTTAACCAAAGTCAATGATGAACCTCAAATTAGTAACAAAACTACAGAGTATTATACTGGTGAGGAGTATTATACTAGTAGCTCGCAGACATAATCTACTAATAGGAAGGAGGCAAAGGGACCGCAGCATGAGGATCAATGAGATTCAAGTGAAAGCAAACCACCGAAAGAAGAAAAACCACCACCAATTTATATTATTGGTATAACCGAATATGGAGCTGTGCAAAATATTTCAAATCAATTACAGACAAGGAATACAGAGGCAACAATATATGGAAAATCTACACACCAGACTCTGATACTTATAGAGCCTTATCAACAAAGCTTAATTTAGAGAAAATCGAATGGTATACATATGAAAATAAAAGCAACCGCCCAAAAAAGGTTATGGCAAGGGGCCTCCATCCAACATATGCAATAAAAGACATTATGGAAGATCTCCAACAACAAGGACTTCAAATTGAAAATGTAGCAAATATAATAAAAAGAGGGAAGTTCAAAGAAGGGTCCGAATTTAAAGTTACTAAAAGGAGTCTCCCGTTATTTATGTTAACTTTCAATAACAAAGAAAAGATAGAAGCCATCTATAATATAAGTGCTATTTTAAACATGTGGGTTAAAATAGAAGAACTACGGAAATCTACTGGACTTATAGTGCAATGCAAGAAGTGCCAAGGTTTTAACTATAAGCAAAAGGACTGCAATAAAAAGCCAAGATATGTAAAATGCCTTGGAAGACACCGTGCTCAGGAGTGTCCACTAAATAGAAATTTACCCTCCAACTTTTGTGAACTGCAAAGAGCAAAATCCTGCAACCTACACAGGCTGCATAGTAGCGAACGAACTACAAAAAATTAGAGACAAATCACGGCAAGGTTCATCATGTTATAAAATGCCTGTAGCCAATAGCGTAAACACTGACCTAGGAAACTTTACCAAATCTATATCGAGTAAAGTAACTGATCGCAAGTCGTTTTCACAAGTGGTGCCATCCGGGCTACAATGTACGACCCCACACAAATGAGTAAATTTCAAAGACTCCAAAGATACATCTATATGTTGGAAAAAATATTTAAAAGCATCGAAGCGCAAAATACACGGCTTATAAAACAAGAGAGATCCATAAATGCTTTAATAAGGCGACTAGACAGCAGAGAAACAGTGGATGAAATAACAGTCATATTATACTAAACTAATATGATAAATAAAACATTAAGAATTGTAATCTGGAATAATCCAAAAAAATCCAGAGTTAGAAATCTTTTTAAATACTGAAAAAATTGATATATGTTTAATATCTACTATCAGCATTCAACTTAACAACAAAAAAATATTCAATGTCTGCTCCATTTACTGTCTCCTATTGGGAAACCAACGTATTGGCCTATTGACACAAAGAAAACTCAGGATCTAATTGATTTCTACATTACAAGAGGTATATCCGCAACCCACATTTTTCTAGAAAATAGTGAAAGTTTCTCATCGGCCCACCCGCCCGTCATTATGACTGTTAGTTCCACGATTGTTAATAAGGAAAATCCACCTAGACTAACAAATAACACAACCAATTGGGAATTATTTAGGAAATTGGTTGAAGACAACACCGATCTTCTTGTACTAATCAAGCATCCGGTTCAATTAGATAGAAAATGAAGTGGAACTATATTAATCAATAATATAAAACACTCAGCATAGAATAGCACCCCTGTAAACCAAAACAAGGAGCGTAATAATTTCAATTATCCAGTCGAGATCAGGGAGTTGGTTAATGAAAAACGGAAAGAAAGGAAAACATACAGAGAAACCGAGCACCACAAAGCAAATGAATTTTTAATTACCTCTGCAATAAGCTTAAGCAAAGAACTAGAGAACTAAAAAATGTATCGGTCACCCGTTAACTTCGTAGCCTTACAGACAGTAAAGAAACTGAGTATTCTCTATGGCTAGCTACAAAAGCATTAAAAAGACCAAATTATCAAATACCGCCAAAAAAAATGATGAGGGAAATTGGGTAACAAGTGCCCAACAGAAAGCAACACTGTTCGCATCTCATCTTGAAGAAACGTTCCAACCATATGCTACATAATCAGCGAATGAAAATATAATACCAGTGCACAAGGAGGATTGTAGGAAAATACCACCTGTAACTCTACAAGAGTAGAAAGATGAAATTAACCATTAACATAAATACGACAAAATCTCCTGACTAAGATTTAATTACAGTTGAAATAGTGAAGGCATTTCCTGAGTAAGGGGTGCGAAAATGTCTTCATATAATCAACGCTTCATTTCGACTGAAATATGTAGCTCTGTAATGGAAAGTAGCAGAAATAATTATGATACCAAAGCCGAACAAACCATCTAATCATAAAAAGTCATATAGGCCAATTTGTCTGCTTCCAGTACCTTCGAAAATTTTTGAGAAACTGTTATACAAAAGCATGAAACCTATAATACTTCTACTTGAGAGACAGCTAATACTACCACATCAGTTTGGATTTACAGAAAGCCACTCCACAATAGAGCAAATTCACAGGATTACAAGTATTATTGAAGATGCACTTGAAAATAAGAAAATATGCTTAACAATATTTCTGAATGTAGCACAGGCCTTCAATAAAGTATGGCATCTTGGATTGGAATATAAACTGCATCGAGATTTGCCAAAAGAATACTTTCAGATATTGAAAACTTACACTGATAACAGAGATTTTCGCGTTAGATGTGATGAAGAATTTTCCGAAGTAAAGAGGGTATGTGCAGGGACTCCCCAAGTTAGCGTGCTGGGGCCAGCCTTGTATTTACTTTACACAAGCGCCTTACCAAACACAAGCGGGACAACAATAGCAACATTCTGGTTATAAAGTAGACGAAGCAACCAGAAAACTGCAACGGGCTACGGAACCAACTAAGTAACTTGACCAAAAAACGGCGCATTAAGCTAAATGAAGAAAAAACAACGCACAAGCTTTTCAAAATAAAGTGTTACGTGGAATAGTGAACGCTCCTTGATACATTAGAAACGAAAACCTTATACATAGGGACCTCCGAAAGGTAAACGTCAGCGAAGAAATAACAATTCATGCAAAGAAACACATACAATGGTTTGGTCAACATCAAAATGTAGAGTTACGTGGTATGCTGAGTAACACAAATGGAGTACGAAGGCTCCAAAGAAAGAAACCTCTGGAATTGGGAAGACCACAATAGGGCGGCCATACTTTTAGAAACTAACTAATGGGTTATATCTCTGCAAAATGAACATAAGAGAGATAGACAAATTACTAAATAATATAATTATGTAACCAGTTCTAATATTTAAAATGGTTTTGTTACAATTAGGCGGAAAACGAGAGATTTAAATTAAAAAATAGGTGGAAAACGAGAGATTTGCTTTACTTTTTCCATAATTGTCTTAATTATTAAATAAGACGAGGAGCAATTTTAGAAAGCCACACCTATGGGAATAAGGGAATTTGAACAATCTGTTAAAACCATATATCAGAAAAACAGGTTATTGTTACGTTTTAGCCTTGTCAAACAAGGTTCGATCACTGGATTTTGAATAAAACAACCAATTTAATTCTAGATAGCACTAAATTTATTTATATCCGAATTATTACACCAAACACAAATTTACTTAATTCAGTTATTAACTTTAATTCAGAATAATTACTTTATTACACTTTAATAACATCTTTATTAGTTCTAAACTATCATTTTTTCCTTTTTACTTCCTATTAACTCTATAGCGGTTAAGATCCAACTTACGTAGGAGTTACCATTTTATCTCCCATTTATACCACATATTTTAACCTTTTAGAATATTCCACAATACTCGCGTGTCTAGACTATTCTCGAATTGTCTATACACATCTAATTTACTACCGTTTACATTTATGGTAGTGTCTCTACTCAAATAGAGATGTCGCCACGATCGTAACATAACGTTAGAATTTCAATTGTCCCAGAATGTCGATTATGTTAAATGTCGATTATTCATTAGTGTAAGTTATATTTACGAATTAAATAAATAATGTAGCTTGACAAAATCATGGTCGTTCGAAATAGTGTGAACTATGTGAGGTTATTTACGATAATTTGTGTAGCATTTATTTACCCCTACCCACCGAACACGAATGTAAAAAATCGAAGAGGAATTTTATGTAAATACCAAAATGCCTAATATTATTGAAGCAATCCATTGACAAAGACAACCACACCAAACGCCGGCTTTTGTATTATAATTACAAAAATTACAACAGCTCTTTATATTTAATTATATTGTAACAATTGTGGCGACATCTCTATTTTAATAGCGACTCTACCGTAAATGTAAACTAATAATTAGATGTGTCTAAACAATTCAAGAATAGTGTAGACACTCTAGAATATTGTTAAAAATTCTAGAAGGTTAAAATATTTGGTATAAATACGCGATAAAATTTTAGGAGTAAATTAGTTGTGTTTTAACCGTGATAGTGGTAGTAGTAATAAACACTTAAACAGCAACAAGTAAAAGTTAAGTGTTTATAAAGTGAAATACAGTGGTATTAAAGTGTAATAAATTAATTATTGTGAAGTTTAATAATTAAGTTAAATAAGTGAATTAATTAAATTAGTGTTTAGTATAATTATTCGGAAATAAGTAAATTTAACATTGAACATTGTTTGACATGGCAAGAACTTTTGGTGACAGCGGTGGAATTGTGAATTAAAAGATGATTCTGGACGAGTTAAAGATTTCCGATTTAAAGGAGGAGTTGGAGCGATGTGGTTTGTCAACGGCCGGTCAGAAAAATATATTGAAGCAACATTACTTCAAGCATTGTAGATGGATGGTATTGATTCGGCTAGTTACAATTTTGATGAATCAACATTTTCCAACAACGCAGAAGAGGACGAATAGGATGATGGTGCAGGGGTTGAAGCAGTACCGGTGAAGACTGTGATGATGAAAATAGAACAGTCCAATTTGGAAAGAGTCTATTGAAAAGTCAGTTGAAAATTCTGTTGGAAAGTCAATTGAAGAATTACATCATAATATGGAACAGTCCAGTAATCAATTAAATCAGGATATTAAACAGTCATTAGATCAATCGAATTAGCGCATGGAGCAGTCAATCGGCGTGATCAATAGTAAAATGGACGGCAATATCGATAATTATGTACAACTCTACATGAAGAAGTTGTAACAATCTTTTGTTTTCGGCCTACCAGGTGTTTTAAAGGTGGCTCGTCGAAGGCAGGGTTCTTTTGGCCGAAAACCAGAAAAACGTGTTTTCTATGATTGCACAAACAATTTCCCTGGTATATAATCGCACATATTGGATCACTATATCACATCCCACTAATTTTTATCAGTTATTTCATTGGTTCGAAATAATTACAAAAAAAAACTGCAATTATGTACGCGTATATGTGCATACATACAGTGGAAAAAAAAGCTTACAGGTTTACATAAAAAAAATATGTTCATGTATATAAATATATGTACATATAGAAAATTCGAAAAAAATTATAGAGCAAAATAAAATCTTATCTTATGAAAATTAAAGTTGTCAGCTGCTGGTCTCCTCTGGATAAGGGTTTTCAGCCTTTTTCTTTTTGCGGTATTCAGGATTCCGGTATTTAATTTTATTACTGCTATCCGTTATTACACTTCCTCATTTACAGACGTGTATTTTAAGATGGTGAATAAGCGAGGTGGATTCCGTATGTATAAGACGAAAATCTCCAAAGTTATTAGGACAATAAAATATCTCGTTTTAACTTTTAATTAATTTTTTAGTTTTAGTATTATCATTTAAATATTATATATACAAAATTCATTCAATTTCATGTTAATTATTAACTGTGTGTAATTAAAACAAAGTACGCTTGTTTCGTACAGTATTATATACAATATAATCACAATAAATTTTTATTTAATTTTATTTTTATTTTTACAGAAATTAAATTTTTACTTGTCATTTAATATTTTTGCATTTTTTTTACTGTATGTATGTCTCTCAAAAAAAAACATCGATCAACTGATCAACTGGTTATCACTGACTGGTTATCTTTTATTTTTTTTTTTTTATTATTTTTGTTTTTGTTTTTCGAACATGAATATAATCGATATCGATATTAATTTTGGCTCAAAAAAAAAAGTGACCAAATGTTAACTCGTTACAAAGTAGAGAAAATGCAATCGGCGGTTCAACAAGTTGAACATAAATTAAAAACGGACATACTGGATTTGAAACAGAAAAAAATTGACGGGAGTGAAAAAGTGCAAAATTTAGAGGATAAAGTTCTGAGCTTCGAGAAAGAGCTTTTGTACATGAAGATGAACGGAACATCGCCGCAAGTATAGGTCAGCCCGGACTAGCGATAAAAATTAAGCCACCAATGATCGACGAAACAACGTCATTTGCAATTTCGATCAAACAGAATGGTTGAAACCAGGAAAACCGTGTGTCCACATTAATAGTGGCTCTAAAAGGCGAAGCAGCTGAAACATTACAGACCATTCCGGAACATGATCGAAGTAATTACAACGAAATAATGAAAGCTGGATCCAAAGTATGGAAGTGTCGATATCAAAAACTCGGAGAAACTTTTTAAGAATATTCATCAGCAGTCGAACGGCTAGTGCATTTGGTACATATAAATACGTCTCCCGATTATTTTGAGATTATATGGAATACGGGATCTGGAGAATGGATAGCAGTGATGGTAGCACCTGAAGCGACTTTCGCCGAGACAATTGCGTGTGCGTTAATAAGAGACTGCACAGGCTATCATAACCCCGTCACTTGGAGTGCGACGGGCGGCGATGGATGTGAGAACGGACATCGAGCGGTCGGCACCAAAATTAAAGGAAGGTGGCAGTAGAATAAGGTGTTGACAGGTTGGGTCACATCTCTCGAAATTGCCGTGAAGTAAGATAGAGACCACCAAGGTCGCGATCTCCTATGGAGCGAACATTAATTTTTGGCCTAGGGGGAGGGGCAGGAAATACGAAGTTGGACATGTGATGAAACGGGTCACATATCACAAGACTGTCGAGAAATAAGATGGAGACAAGCGGAATCGCGATGTCTGGTGCATCGAGCCACAGGTGAGGGTGCTGTCATAATGGGTAAGACGATTTCAATGATAAGGATCGACCATACTCAGTTCCAACACGAAGTACTGGTCTCAAATATTGTGGATGAAGTCGATGGGATCGACTTCTTGAGGGTGAATGGCTTCGTGGTGGATGTGGGGCAGGGAGTATTGGATGCAATAGATTCGAGTTGCCACTTCGTATAGATGATGCCGGAGCAATAATCAGGAGAGTAGTAGTGGATCAGCGGGAAGAACGTCCATCGAACTCAGAAGCAGTTGCACGAGAGAAAATACGAATGTCAGGTAACCGAATGAAGACTCGAAGTGATGTACGCGTAAATAACAGTAGTTTCAAAGAAGGAGATTTAGTATGGCCTTACAACCTGCAACGGAAGAGGGGTTTATCATCGAAGATGTAATCTTCATGGGAATGACCGTATGTCGTCATAAAAAGGATAAACGACGTGGTTTACCGGACTAGGAAACAGGACAGAAATGAAAACTGAAGATGGTGCACTTAGAGCGATTAGCGCTATATAGGGGAGGTGAGTTGGATCCTGTTCGAGACGAATCAGGATTAGCAAGGAGTAATGTTACGATCGTGACGACATCTCCATTTGAGTAGTGACACTAAACTGTAATAATTAGATGTGTCCTAGACTATTCAAAAATAATCTAGAATCTCTCGAATATTGTGGAATATTTTAGAAGATTAGAATATTTGGTATACGCGATAAAATTTTAAGAGTAGATTAGTTGTATTTTAACCGTGATAGTGCTGGTAGTAATAAAAACAACAAGTGCAAGTTAAGTGTTTATAAAGTGAAATACAGTGTTATTAATGTGTAATAAAGAAATTATTGTGAAGTTAAATAATTAAGTTAAATAAGGGTATTAAATAAATTAGTGGTTAGTGTAATTCGGAAATAAGTAAGTTTAGTGTTGTCTAGAATTTACATCGTTTGTTGAATTTCCAATCCAGTGATCGAACCTTATTTGACAAGGCAAGAACGTAACAGGATATTTAGCATTTAAATATTTTCTGCTGCATCTCTCCTACTCATCCATCAGCAACTTTCCCAAACTTTCCGCTTTTGTTTGCCGTATTTTTGTTGAAGCTTTTCGTTGAATCGCCAATTATTATTGAATGTTTTTCAATGTTGAAATTTGTGAATGCTCTTGTTTTTTTCGGCTTTAAAATGATTACAAGTGAATTTTTATCGCTAACAAAACTAACAAAGCTAACAACCATGAACCTCACCTTGAACAGTTGAGGCGCTTCCTAAATTTAAATTAACGAAATGTATGTTATGCCTATTTTTACAGCCATCAATTTGATGCTGTAAACCTCGTATTATATAAATTAATTCGCTCATTTTTTTGGCTCGTAACTTCAAAATTGAACTTCAAAACAATGATTTACCTCTCTGATACAGCAAGAAATGGAAATAATTAATTCATAACTGTTACTTTGAAAGTCATAACAAAATCCCAGAAATAGGGTAATTGGAGTTCAAGCTGTAGCAGAACCACTAAGTTATAATAATTTTGATTTACTACTGAACTGTAATGATGCAAAGCTTATCTCTATGACAGGTATACCATCATTTGGACTTCTAAATAATATGATGCGATGCGCAGAAATCATAAGACATGCCGATAACTATCTAATAAGCCCAAAAAATCGTATTCTTCCTACGATGTTTCCCTCTTTGTGGAGGTATCGATTTTGTTTCAAATAAACGATATTTTATAGAAACAATCCAAGTTTTAGCCAAAGCAATGACAGGATTGATTTACTGGTAGACACGGGATCAGAATTTCAAAAGATTACCATCATGCTTTCATGAATTTTCCAATACAATAATTGTTCTGGATTGTACAGAAGTTAAAACGGCCACTTTCAGCTGCTCGATTTGCTGAACTTCGTTGTATTCACATTACAAAGGATCTCACACGATATCAGTTTTGATTGGAGTTTCATCTTCTGGTATTATCAGTTTAAACAGTACGACCACTCTCATTACTCACAATACAACTTTTCTCAGATTTTAATTGAAATAAAATTCATCTTTTCTATAACATCAAAGAAGAAATGCTTATCCTGTTTCAAAGATCACAGCATTTTGAAATGAACCTGGCCGCCGGTTGGTCGAAAGCAAAACAGTCATTTTGATCTGTAACAAAGTTTCATTGTTTAACTATCGCTTCGCTTTAATTATTTTCATTTTTATCAGTTTATTTCGATAGGGCCAGATTGTAGCATAAATATAGAAATTGGTTTCTAATCTCAGGCCATTTCAATTCATTATCTACAAACAAATTAAATATAACTAATCATTTTAACAATAGAACGGAAACAAATATTGATATCCTTCCCAAACAACTAAGACGTTAAATTATTTTTAATCAAAATGAAAAAAAAAAAACACTTTCCGAACTAAAAATAGTCGACCATTATTTAATGAAAAACCCAAATGTACATAAAACAGGAAAACAATTTAAAATGTATTAAATAAGGGAAAATTTAGAGGAAGGGGAAAAATGTTACAAATCAAATAGAAAATTAGTATTGAAAAAAATAAATAAGAAAATAAATTAATTTCCAAATTTTCATATTATTACTGTTATTATTATTAATACTGTTGTGTGTATTTTCCTTTCTTTTTTCATTTTGGTAATTGAAAATGAACGCGAACAGGAAAATCCCCAACACACAAATACAAGTTGAAAGGAAAATTGGAAAACAGTACACGAAAAAAAGAGATTACAGGCATTTTAATAATTCAATAAGAAAACAATAAAGTGAATTTTATTTTTTTGTAATATGTATTTTCAGTGGGAGAGAAAAGTTACGATTTTTTTTTTCAATAAAAGGATTAACTTTATATACAGTTGTTGTTGTTGGTGAAATTTATAATCTTCATACCGTAGTAAGTTAAAAATTGAAAAATCTACTATGCCGCATTGTATTTGTATTATTATATACAAAAAGTAGAGGCTAATAACCCCAAAGGAAAACAAAACGGGAAAGTTTTATAAGTTTTTCCCCAATTTGGTTTTTGTTTTAGCTCTTTTAATTATTTTGTGTGCTCCGTAAAACAATCAATCTGACTAAACAATAAAATATTGTTTAGACACGAAAATTATTTTTTCAATTAAAACCGAATATGAATATTATAAATCAACTAACAATACAATCAAATATACGAGTTTAACTGTAATAAAAAATTAGTAATAAACAAAACTATAAACGAAAATATCGAAAAAAAATAAAATATAAATAAATTGGTGGTACAATTATACGTATTTAGGGGTGGAAATTTGATTTTATTAGACCTGTTAACTTATGAGTAAGGTGTGAATTTATTAATTTTGTTTAATATTTTTTGGTTTCATTTTGATCAAACATTTGTAAAGTACCATTTGCCAACATGTTCAAAAGTTAATTCAAATTTCAAATTCATCGGTTGCTTCCTAAAAATCCACTTCGATTATTTATATAATAAGTCGCTTAAAAGTTGATATTTTAGGTTGGGTTAAGTTAGGTTGAGTGGCTGCTACGACACACATAGACCAGTCCATTGTGATACCACATGATCTTACTTCCCTATTACCCTTATGTGAACCAGTTTGAGCTACTTATGTAGCGTGATAGATCTCACGCACCTTACAGTTTTCGAGATCAGAGAGGCAATCCATTAAGAATCTACCCATATATTTATGTCTTCTGTGTGCCAAAGTCAGACATGATCATAGGAGGTGGACTACCGTCTCTTCCTCCTCCTTGTCCATACAGCTTCTGCAAAAATCATTTGCTTCTAAACTTAGCCTTCTCGCATGTTCTCCAAGTAAGCAGTGTCCTGTGAGTATCCCCACGATTGTTTTTAATTCAAGTATACGTAAGGAGATCATGTCTTTGAGTGTTTCAATTCCAGCTTTGGCCAGACTTGTCTTGCTACAGTACTTGCTTTCTTTTTAAACGCAGTCTTGAGTAGCCCCTGTGGTCGGGGGCAATCACATGTCTCGTAAATCTAAATTGCACGAACATGTTTCCGAAGAATACCACCACAGTATCCTTTGCTTTGATTAAAATCTGTTTTAGGTTAAAATTGAATTGCTAGATGAAAGTAGCAGTGGCACCAGTCTATTGTATGAAGTTCTGAAGAAGATGAATAGTTCGTAAAAGGGGCAAGGATTGTCGATTATCTAGAAGTAAATCCTAGATACAGTATAAAGCATGGAAGCCGTGCGCATGTTGAAAAAAAAACAAGAAAATAATTTTGGAGATAGGGCGTTTTTAGACAATGTTGTAATTTGCAGGTTTCAAGGTTTAGTCTTAGCTCAAAATAGCCTTAAATTTCATGGCCACAGTATGAAACACCTCTCGATATTATGACTATCATAAGCAGGAAACAAATTGATATGATCTTTATTCTCATGAATTTTTTTTCCACCTAAATTTTGTATTGGTGGATGGTTCCAGTATTTCTTTTATGACGGTTTTCAAAAAACGGTTTGCTACACCCAATAATGTGTGAAAGCAATCTTAACATACTTGAATTCTGTGTTGGTTTATTTATAAATGGTGTGCATTCGATTCCTAGGTGCTAAACACAAATAGCAAGAATAATGGTTTAAGTATTTTTCACTCCAATTAGACCAGAAACGAACATTAAATGGAGACTCTATTGACCAATTTTCCAGTACTTTTCAAAAAGTTGCTTCGGGTGATCTATAGCTGCTTTTTCACATTTTCGTTGGCAATCTTTTATTAGTTTAATACCCCTATTATGGTTTTCACCTCACCGTACGGTTCACTTCTCTTCACCTCACCTCAGAGATTCACCCAACACATAATTTGGTATTATGATTATCACCTATTTTGTGGTGAGCAGTTGTATGCGTCACCGTGCGTATTTTTTTTTTTTTATGTTGGTATAAGTAAACTTGAAAATGTTTTGACATTTCATGTTGAGATTTTGTGTGTTTAGAAATAGTTTTTTTGTGATAAAAATTAATTATAAGTGTGTATAAAAATATTATATTATTGTTTTATCATGATAAGCAGTGTCGACTTATTTTTTGACGACGACATCGGAGAGGACCAGGCTAATGTCAGTAAGATCAGAAGATCTCTGAGAAATAAATCTGATCCATTCACTCTTCCCGACTCCAAGTATGTAATTTATTAATTACATGTGTATATCCAATCTTCTAATATTATGATTCATTAGCATTTTTCGGATAAATAAGGATGCTCTTAGATATCTGCTTGATTTACTGAATGGAAAGTTCAAACAATCTATTCGAACCGACAGCATTCCACCAATATTAAAATTGTGCGCGGCGTTAAGATTTTTTGGATCGGGAAGTTATCAACAAAGTATTGGAGACGACTTTAATATTGGAATGGCTCAACCTACAGTCTGTTTGATTTTACAAGAAGTATTAAATTTAATTCAAGAGCATGTTTGCCATAAGTGGATAACACTTCCAGACGAAGCTGAAAAATTGGAGTGCAAGATTTTTTTCATGAGGAAAAATAACATATCTGGTGTAGTGGGCTGCGTCGATGGGACCCATATCAAAATAATTGCGCCCAGTAAAGCTGAACGACATTTATATTATAACCGAAAGGGTTATTATAGTTTAAACACAATGATCGTAAGTAATTTGGAATAAATTAATTTTATATCACATATAAATTCCATATTATGTACATTGACGCTTTAACGATTGATAATTTCCAGATATGTGATCATAATCTACGCATACGAAGTGTAGATGCGAGATACCCTGGGGCTATCCACGATTCATTTGTGTGGAATAACAGTACTATAAATACTATGATGGCCGAAAAATATGAAAATGGGGAACGTAATAGTTGGCTTCTAGGTATTGTATTACCTTTGTCGTATAATTATATATGAATTACAATTAATTGTTTTACAGGTGATTCGGCCTATCCCTTTTTACCTTATCTCATCACACCATTCAAACAAGCAGTTCCTGAAAGTCGACAAGCTCGTTTCAACAAAATCCATTCATCGGCTCGAAACATTGTTGAAAGGACTATAGGGGTGCTAAAATGTCACTTTCGATGTTTATTGGCTGCAAGAGAGCTTCATTATAGCCCAGAAAAAGCGAAACAAATTATTTATTCTTGCTGTGTACTACACAACATATGCATTTACTATAAAGTACAAAATGAAAATGACCCAGGAGAAGAATTAAGTGAAGACACCAGTATAGACCATAACATCGAATCTGAACAATCCGAATTAAACAGGAACATGTTAGAAGAAGGAAAAAAAATTAGAAATGAAATTCTAAATAATATTTTATAAAAAGATTTCATATGTATTGCGTTTTTATGTATATAATAATATATGTCTAATAAAAAGTTTAATCATTTTTGTTCTGCCGATTTATTTGTTCTACGTATAATTTTAATTTCTTAGCCTTAAGTTCATATGTCTTTTTAAAATAGTACTGCATTTTGTATGTATTTCCTTCAATTTTTTTGAGAATTTCAACTACTTCATTTTGCTTTGCTGTTTGTGTTTGAAGAAGCTGGATACGTTGACTATCGGTTGATTTTGATGTACATGGTTTCGGATGCCGTGTATTGGAAACTATATTTGGTGGTTCATCTGGGAGGTGGGGCTAAAGTAAGCATTTTTCATAATTCCCATAACAATGGTTTAAAAGATTCAATATTACGTATATTGAAACATACATACTATTTTTTAAAGTTTTGTCTATGGAATAAGCCAATAGTCACAAACAAAATGCTTTTGGTGCACTCAAATAACTGAATACAAAAAAACATGTTGTCCGCTTACTTTTACCCCTATAGTGGGGTAAGTGTAAGCATAAGCACTTTTTCTATGGGGTAAAAATAAACAGACCAAAAAATTACAGTTTTTGTTTATGCAAACAAATGTATTCATAAAATTAATATCACAAATAAAAAATATAACAGTTTCACTGTAAAATATAAAAAAAAAACATCTGATATTCCATTGGTTATGCTACCTTATCTTCTAAATTAGCGTGTTTATCTAATGATGTATTCATTTAGATTGATATTAAAGTTGTAGTATCCCTTAGTTCGTAGAGTCCCAGGTATTTGAGTTGGCACGGGTAATTTTGCAACAATATCACTTCTATTGATCTGCGATATGTCATCAATTATTGGGAAAACATAATAATTATTATGCTTCCTTAAAAATTTAACATCAAAATCGTAAATATTGAATACACGTTCAATTTTAGCAATATAAAAAACTGGCTTTCCTTTAGGTTGCTCAAATTTTACTAATACAAAATCTTCAGTGTTAATTACGTCACTATCGACTAAAAGATTTGGAAAATTTTCGTCATTTTCAGAAAATATGGAGCAATCGTCGGAATCAGGCAAATCTATAAGAGTTTCAGATTCCGACGTTTCATCAAGCTCTTCAGGTGGTGCAGGTTTTGAGGGTTTTCTCTTTCTATATTGTTTATCATGGTTTGCTTGATTTATTAATTCGATTCTGGTTTTCTCGGGAGTATCTGTGAATATACGCGATTTACCTTTTTCGCGGCCACTTTGTCGCTTTTTCCGAAGTTCAGCTTTTGGATACGGTTTAATAAGTTCTAGTGTGACGGAGTTTAATGGTGTATCACGCGAAGTTGATGGTTGTTGGATTTGATGCTGTAAAATTGTTTGTTTATATGAGATAGCAGCATCGCTTGTGGCTGGATTGGTATCTGGGATAGCAGTATCGCTTGTATTCATTGGAATATCTGGAATGATAGCTCCATTTGTGACAAGCTGAATATCTGGAATAGCAGGTTCATTTGAGTCAGGTTGAGTATATGGTCGGTCCGTTACGTACGAAGCAGCAAAATCATTGTCATCAAATACAAGGCGGTTAAGGGGCCAAATACCAGGTTTTCCAAATGCAGAAATTATATTTCGGGAAACAAATGCACTTTCATAAGCACGCTTTGCGAGCTGAGGAATATCGTAGATGGTTATTAATTTTCCTGGATGTGTTAGCAAATAATCGTTGAATGCCACCTTAAGAGCACTTTTAAAGGGCCCAAAAATTCCAACATCTAGTGGTTGTAATTTGTGCGAACAGTGTGGTGGAAATGAGAGGGGCACAATTCCCGACATTCTTGCAAAATCAATCGCAGGCAATGAGCAATGGCTGTTGTGGTTGTCCATCAACAATAGAATTGGATTGTCCTTGGTACATTGCGAATGCTTTTGGATGTGTTTCAGAACTTCAGGAAAGAGTTCGACAGTTATCCAACCAATCTTTGAAGCAATTCCTACACTCTCAGTTGGAGCTCCCTGTAAAAAGTGTTCTTTATAGCGCACACGCGGAAATATAAACACTGGTGGAAGAGAGTTTCCCGCAGCATTAACGATTGCAGTGAACGTTACCAACTCACCACGTTCTCCAGAAACGATTTGACCAACTTGTCTTTTAGATTTGTCTGCAATAACCTACAAAAGAGAAAACAATTAAATTATAAATTTAAATTTTTAATACTAGGTATGTTAAAGGATTACTTTTGGAGCTTGCATTACAGTAGTTATGCCAGTTTCATCCAGGTTAAATATCTTAGAAGCATTGAATTTATATCGTTCTAATACTGTCACATAATTATTAAAGAATTCGCCTACGTTTGTAGCATTGAAAGCAGTAGCTCTAGCTAAACTTGTATTCTCAGGTTTTCTTAAACTTAGTTCAGGATGCCTTTTCATATATCCATACATCCAATCCCTTCCGGCTGCTCTATTTAAGTCCCAACTGCCAGGATAAGATTTGCCCAGTTTCTGAGCAAACTGATAAGCCAGATTTTGCGTTTGAACATATGTAAGGCCATAGTTTATTTGGGAAGATCGTAGTAAATATTTTTTCAGCTCTTCCTCCTCGTTTATGGAAAATACCTGTCGGTGATGGGCCGACTTTGAAGTCGTTAAATTATCTTCACTCTCATTTCCCGAATCCTCTTGACGCATCGGTGGATATGATTTTTTGGCCAACTTTACCCGCTTAAACAGGGTGTTATGATTTATTAAATATTTTAAAGCAGTTTCGCGAATCGACTGTTTCCTTATTAAAACATCTCTCAAAGCTGAGTTCATAATCGTTTCATTAATTTTTTCTTGATTTTTCCTTTTATAATTTCTAACCATTCTGAAAATTAACATGCAAGTTTAGTTATTCAGCAAAATTATAATAACTGATTGGTATGTACAATTTAATTATAATGTCTTGGGGTTAAAATAAGCATGCTTATTTTTACCCCATGCTAAATGCTTAACTTAGCCCCATGCCATGTTTTTTTATTGGCGATAAAAAAATATGTGTAATGCATATCAATAATTACAAATATAATTCGTAACAAAACAGTAAATTTCATATAGATAATAATGCCGTAAAAAATAAATACCTGGAATAGTTATAAACACACAATTAAAAAAATTTTAAAAACAAAAAAAAACACTTTTATTTATCAAAAACACATTAACACCTGTAAATCCAAACTGAAACTGAATATCAAAATCATTTTTTTTAGCATAAAGATAATATTACCGTTATTCCTTGTTTTGTCTCACTCTCCTTTAATACGATTAGATCGAGAGATATTTGTTCTGTTTACTTTTACCCCGCGCTTAAAATAGCCCCACTTCCCCCTATTAATTTGGTCATCTGAATTGTTTTGAACTGAATTTTGTTTGATTTCGGCGTTATTATTCAGATTAACTAATGAGGTTGATCTTTCACTGTCAAGAGTCATGGCTAATACTGATTCTGTTTCTCTATCCAGTTCCCTTCTTGGAAAACTAATACCACTTGGAGCACCAGATTTTGATAAGTGAATTAGGGCATCAACCTCTTGTTCCATTGGGTTGAGCGGTTGTTGTGCATTCGGGCCACCACCTGTTGCCTTTACTTCTTTATTATTTTTGGCAATTTTTTGTTTCAAATTGCGCTTGTAATCGTTCCAAACCTATGGAATAACCAAAATATTATTTAAAAAAATACGATAATCACTATTGTATTAAAACCTACCCTTCTCCACTCAAAACTTTCTTTGGTTGGAGGCCCCAACGCATTAAGCATGAGTGTCAAGGCTTTCCAATATTCGTTGACATCCTCTTTTGATTTGCCAAATTTAGGAAATCCTTTGGCAATGTCTGGATTTTTTTTCATTTCTTCGAGCAACTTGGCGAATTGCTGGTTATTTGTTAATTTTTTTTGTCTTCAAAATAACCATTAATGTTTGTCGATATATAAAAAACATCTTAGGAATAATAATAAAACACCAAATACATTTATGTATTAAATATATACATACATGTATTTATATAGAAAAAACTTACCCGCTTTTGCCTTCCATTATGTTTTTTTTATACTAATCACCAAGATATTATAGGTGAACAGATTTGACACTTTACTCACCTCACCTCACCTCACCACGAAAACGACAATACAAAAATATTGATGTGATAACTTCACCTCACATTTTTGATTTATGGTGAGGTGAGGTGATAACCATAATAGGGGCATAAATTCACGTTCTTTCATGAATTTAAGTTTTCCCGTGATGTACGACTGTCCTTTATTTCGTTTAGGTTTTTTTGATGACCTTGCATCGTCTATTTTGGTTAACATCTCATCAACTTCCATTAATTATTCTATTTGATACTTTTCCTCAAGAACGCTTTCATCAGCGACGTGATAGAAGGTTGAAAATTCGGATCCTTTTCGCTACTCTCATTGAATTCCTCATCTTCCAGTATCTCCCGTTCATTTTCATTATAAGCGTTACTTAAAGGAAAGGTTGTTGGTAGTTCCATATAAAATCCACGAAAAACAGAATAAGTCTCGTATTCTTATACCAGCATGCTATTCTCTTCTTTGTATGTAGAAATTAGAAAATGCAATCAATTTATTGTTGGTAAAATCTAAAACTTCATGGTTATAATTTAAGCGGTCTTCCATAAATGTTCGTTCTTCGTATACGGAATGTTCTATTTTGCTTGAATTGAGACACTTAACCGAATACTACGCTATGTTATACTCTTTGATCGTTTACCAATCAATAAATTTTGATAAGAAGGATGACATTGAGCCGATGGGATCTGATTGGATCTATACCCGGACACGATGTTAAAATGGTAATTGGGGACTTTAATGCTAGAGCTGGCAGAAATCAGATCGAATTGTGTGAAAACATATGTCCGTACTCCCAACACGAAACTGCAACCGATAATGGTGAGAGAATGATGTACTTTGCGATTGTTCACGATCTTAGAGTAGCAAGCACATTTTCCCCTCACAAAAAGATACATTTGGAAACATGGATCCATCCTCGCAAAATCTCCCGCAGCCAAATTGGCCATGTATTAATTTCAAAAAGGCGAGCTCGGGTTGTGCAGGATGTGAGGACTTATCGGTCAACAACCAAATACGTAGGCAGCGATCATTATTTGGTCGCTGCAAAACTACGGTGGAAGTTTTCGTACTGGTCCGGGAACACAGCGAAACGCATGGAACGTTTTGACTGTGAAGGTCTAACAATTGAAGATAAAAAAAACGGTATCAGGATCTTGTCAGCGCCAACATTGAGGGAGCTAATTACCAGTCAGTCTGTCTGTGTGAACTCTGTTTGGGAGGTACTGAGATCTTCGGTTGTCAGTGCTGCTCAACAGACTTTAGGTATAGTGAAAGTCAGACCCAAGAATGATAGGTTTGATGATGACTGTCATCTGGCAGTTGAGCAACAAAATATAGCCCATAGTGAAGTGCAACAGCGTCTCACGATCGCGAGGAAAAACAAGACTACTCTTACTTTATTAGTAGTTAAGTGTCTCAATTCACGAAATTTCATTTACACATTCATAACTAGATTTAATAATGATTTTGATTTTTTTTAAACCGCCAAAATGTCTACTATAAAATATAACAAACTAACACATATACGTTTTTTAAAAGTTTAGTATGATTTTAGTAAAAACTTCACAGGCATATATAGGCTTTGACAGATTTTATTAAATCTTTACTATTTATAAATTACGTGATTTAGTAAAAAATAGTAAAAACTTTACTCGCTTTAGACCGCATTTGTAGCCACTTTAATAAAAACGGAACGAATCGAAACCTGAGGACTATAGAAAACTAGCATTCCATACGAAATTTTTAACGGAGGAGCGCTATTTAAGTCAAAGTTTTCTAGTAAATTAAACAAACTTAAGCTATACCTATCTCTATTATAAGCTCTGTTTCTGGTGGTGAAACATTACTATACATGTAGCTATTAGTTAGAGACGACGAGTTTGGTTTGCAGGATGACATACTAAAACCATTTGTCACCACTCAATTCAGCACGTGTCAAAGTAGAAAACACTTGTGCATATTTGTCATCATGTTTCCGAGTATTTTTAACGACAATGCAGCTTCAATAGGTCCAAAGTGCAAACTAAAACCATAGCAGCAGACTTACGGAATCTAGTTCGTCTACATCGTACGAAAATTATTTATCAGCATTGCACAAAGTTACAAAATTATTTCACATTTTACAAACATTTTAACAAAGTCAAACAGGACCATTATTCGGTGCGACTAATTTATCAGACTGTTGGCTGCGTCTTCTAAAAATAAAAATTTGTTCAGTTCTTGCGACTCCTACTTATATTGTTTATAAGACTACTTCATATACACAATACGGTTTTCCCGTAACTCAACTTAGCCGCCAAGCTGAAATACGACTAATGACGGTAGCTGCCCAACTTAAGCAACGAGTTTGCATCTTCTACCAGAACCAGATTGTTAACAGGTTGTAACGATAGTCTTTCAAACACGTGTCGTTACATGATTCCAAATACACATAATCCTATTTATACACGGTCTTTTTTTACACGATTTTGAAATAACACGGTCGACAAAATCAAACTTATCCTGTTTTTACATGCACGTTTCTTTCACACAGACAAACAAATTCGAATTTAGCTGTTCCTTGTTTATTTTTCTTTGCTTTGTTCCATTGGAAAATCGTTGAATTTAAACGAAGCGACAATTCGGGGAATTAAAAAAAATCAAAAAGCTATTAGACAAGCCGTGGCTTCTGGTACCAAAGTGAGTGCTAAGTCTTCTTCGTATACGAGAAATATAGTTGCGGAAAAAATGGAAAAGGTTCTGTGACAGAGGTAGAAGATTACACCCAAAAATGTATACCACTTGATACCATTACCGTTAAGCAGAAGGCTTTAAGAACTTATGATCAAATAAAAAAAATTGAACCATTAACATCTTCGAAACCCACCGACGACAACAAAAATAAAT
Source organism: Tipula unca (assembly GCA_951394425.1). NCBI lineage: Eukaryota > Metazoa > Arthropoda > Insecta > Diptera > Tipulidae > Tipula > Tipula unca. The sequence continues at coordinate 120,715,113 of OX596380.1, forward strand.
TTGCTGCTAGTAATGGATGGTTGCAAAGATTTCTAGAAAAGCATGCAATTCATAATATCAAGATCAAAGGTGAAATAGCTCCTGGAAATATTGCAGCTGCCAAAGAATTTCCTTCGCCACTGGCCAAATTAATTGACAATGGTGAGTACAATAGTGACCAAGTTTTTAACGTCGATGAGACGGGCCTTTTCAGGAAAATAATGCCAAGCCGAACATACATAGCAAAACTAGAAAAAAGTGCTAGTGGCTTTAAGGTGGCAAAAGATAGAATTAAGTTTTTGTTCTGCAGTAATCCATCAGGGTGATGTGAAATAATGGAACCCTTATGGAACCATTTAGTGAATGGTTCCACAATTGTTTTGTTCCAGAAGTAAAACGATATATGGATGAAAAAAGTATGAAATTTAAAATTCTTTTGTTGATAGATAAGGCTCCTGGTCATCCAATTTTGGAGCACTCTAATGTAAAAATAAATTTCCATCATGGATTGCATAAAACATGCTGCTTTGGCCGTTTTAGAAATAAAACCTTCGAACTTAAATACCTGCTGGTGGGCCATATGGCCAGAATGCATAAAAGCGAAAATTCTGCTGTGACAACAAATATGGTCGATGAAGTGTGTACAGAAAAAATCACTTTGGCACAAGCAGCTGGAGGTAGGATTTGATACTTTTACCTTTGATACTTGATGATATAAACGAAATAATTGTTGATAGAGTACTCCATGAAGATGAGTTATTGGATGTTGCACTAGAAGCTATTGACACAAATGATGATAGAAACGAAAGAGCTGTGAAATTTCAATCAGATCTACAATCCTGTAGGACTCGATACAAGGATCTGTACAAAGAACTCTTCAAAGTAGGAACACAACGTATAGTATTACCGGATTTGCTATTAAAATAAATAAACCTGTGCCTGAAACTGTTTCTGATAGGCAGTTACCAATAAACGCAGTTAAAGATGTGGACATACAACTAAGCAGTTCTACTGACGAAAGTGATATACAGGATACAGCCGTCGCAGTACAAAAGAATGCGCTTACTATCAGAAACTGACACCGAATAAAACAGTGTCCGTATACCATTTTTTTATGTTCCTATGCCAAATTTTTTATGTTCCTTTAATATGATTTTACACGATTTTTTTGACACGATATTCTCTGGAACATATGTACCGTGTAAAAACAAGATTAGGTGTATTTATTTTAATTTTTTTTTTATTGCATTTTCAATTACAACAAAATGCAATATAAATTCGATCTAAATCCGGTTTGAAAATGAGCCAAATTTTCCGGTTGACCAGTGCGCTGATTTTAATACACGCGCAAACCTGTGCGCTGATATCAACAATTTCTATTTTTTTTTCATTTTTAATTATGTTTTGTTTTTTGGTGTGGCAGCCGATTGGTCAGTGAGTTTTTGATGGGAGTTAAAAAAGAAGTGTGCTGAGTGAATTTTTTTTTTGTTTTGTTTAAATAATTTTAATTAAAAAAAAAACTGTTGCACATTTTCAATAGTGTAAAAAGAAAACGTTTTAGTGTTAAATAGATAGTTAATAGATAAAAATATACAAAAAAAAATAATTAAAAAAAAGGGACAAATTTTCATTTTTTCATTGGTTATTTTTTTGTGTTGTGAGACGGGAGTTGATAAGTAGAATTAAAGTAAGCACCAAAGTATTTAGTTTTCTTTTTTTAAATTTTATGCCAATTTACGGTTCCTATGTTAATATAAACATGTCTGGCTAGACAATAATTCCCTTCTCTCTACTGTTGGGCTTTTGCCCGATTCCGCGGATGAATCATGTTCCGCAAAGTTGATAGTCCTCTAAACCCTTTGGCTCGTAGTAAATAAAGCAAGTTTCTTTCTCTCTTTTGTCTCTCCGTCGGTATAGATAAAAATGTACCACAACATTTGACAAAAGTGCGGTAATCTATGTCCTACTTACCCCGCCCAAATGTATACCCACGATCATTTATTATCCCTCTTCTCAACTGAGCTGCGTGAATTAGGGCAGAGCAATAGTAGGACAATATCTTTAGACGGGAGCGCTGGGTGTGAACATCAGTTTGCTTTTAGAAATACCGTTTCAAGGTGCGGCCAACAATGTGTTTTTAAAATCATGTTAATTAGGTTAAATGATACAATGCTCACTTATTAAAGCATTGAATTTAAAAGCGGTTCTATAGTCTTTTTAAGTATCTGTTCATCTGTAAAAAATATTAGTTTAAAATAATTAATGTTAATTTATGCGCAAAACCAAATTTGCTCAATTTATTCACTAAACTTTAATGGTAACCAGCTAAATACAAAACGAACATTCCGTTCAAATATTTAATTTAATAAAATTACATTTAATCATCGTAATCACTATAACGAATGTTATAGTCATATTGATAATAAAAACAAATAAATTCGAAGCACGCAACATAATATACCCACCGCTACACATATTGATAGCACAACACACAACAAACAAAATTAAATTTAACAATTATGAAACGCGAATGACGAAATGAACACATCTGCAAAATTAAAAAAAAAAATTCTAATTAAAACACAAACAAAATAATTGTATAATTTTCTATTTTGGAAAATTTGAAAAAATAAATTCAAATGTTACACACAAATGAAAACTGACACTTGAGAGAAAGACACACAAAACAAAATTAAGACGATTTTTTTTTAACTTCTTCTTTTAATTCTGTTTTGTAAACGGGAAAATTTATTTTCTTTTTATATAAATCAATTAAATGAAAAATTTCCCAATGTACAAAACGAAAAATACACACAAACTAATTGTATTTATAAAACTGAAAAAAAAATTGTATGCTTTCAAAAGCTCATTTTTTGTGCAAGATGAAAAAAATAAAAAAAAACAAAAAAAAACTTTTCCGTTTTTCATTTTTTTTTTTTTCATTTTAATTCAAAAGAACTTAAAATTAATGAGAAAAAACGAAAACAAAAAGCTGCAAAAGAAAATAAATCAAAAATTTTATGCTGCTGCTTTTTCGACAACAAAACAAAACCAACATTTTTGTAGTATGATTTAAGGAAAATGGAAAACTTATGATTGATAATAAGACATATAAAATAATGAATGTTCTCTTGTTTCTGCTCCACCAAAATAATTACAATGCCGGAACAACTTTTAACAATGGGAATAAATAATAGCGCCGCTTACCAAAACTTTGAAATGTGTTTTGGTATTAGGAAGAAGTTATATTAGAATATTGAGCTGTGCAGTCTTTTGAATATTTCTGCATATATAAGAAACCTTGGAATTAGTTTTGTGAATATTTAAAAACTGTGATTGTAATGAGATTCTCGACGGAATTTATTTCTTTTTCTTTTCAATTGGTCCTCCTAATCGAAAAGAAAAAATTTTTTTTACGTCTAATCGAATGTCAACCATAAATATTTTTGTGGTTTAGAATATGATTTATTCGGATTTTATTTAAATTGTTCTACATTCGGCCCTTGTGGTCGGGGGGCACACATGGTTCGTAAACCCAAATTGCACGAACATGTTTTCCGAGAATACCACCACAGTATCTTTTGCTTGTCGCATGAGGCGACTAAACGGTTGGACCGCTAGGCTGACGACCTGCATGCGGGATGTGAGAACTTATCGGGCAGCGATCATTATTTGGTCGCTGCAAAGCTACGGTTTAAGTTAGGGAATACAGCAAAACGCATGAAACGTTTCGACTGGGAAGATCTGATAAATAAAAATAAAAAAAACGGTATCAGGATATTGTCAGCGACAATATTGAGGGAGCTAATTTCCAGTCTGGCTGTGTGAACTCTGTCTGGGCGGCACTGAACACTTCGGTTGTCAGTGCTGCTCAACAGATTTTAGGTATAGTGAAAGTCAGACCCAAGAACGATTGGTTCTCGCGTCGTCTTCAAGTTGAGCAACAAAATATAGCCCATAGCGAAGTGCAACAACGTCTCACAATGGCGAGGAAAAACAAGGCTACTCTAACTAGGAGGGCAGCTAAGAGGATTGGTAGACAAAAAAAGCGAGAATGGTGGAAGGCCGAGGTTCTGAAAGTACAACAACCCAGCAATGAGCGCAGTTCACGTAATTTCTTTAATGGAATTACTGGATTGCACCATACTTTCAAGCCTGCGTCAACTGCCATTCAGGACCATTCCATGAGGAATTCACTAAAGCCATGCAGTGAATAAAATGAAACCGCTCACTTGGAGTGAACTGCATTAACTCGGAGCTCTTGATATCCGGAGGGGATACTTTGTGGAACTGTCTTTTTGACCTTATTCGATTAGTATGGCCAACCGAAGTAATGCCTGAGGAATGGAAATGGTCGCGATATTCCCCATCTTTAAGAAGGGAAACCGCTTGAAGTGTGAGAATTATCGCGGTATAGCTCTTCTTTGCACAGCATACAAGTTACTGTCCTACATTATATTGGAAAGAGTCACCCCTCTAGCTGAGGGCCTGGTTAGGTGTTAGTACATTAGGTGTTCCTGGATGACTGGTGTGTTCCTGGCAGGCCTATGACTCGATCAATCGAGAGAGTTTGTGGTCTACGCTGGAATATCTGGGTATGCCAATAAAAATGGTACGATTGTGTAGAATGACAGTGAAACAGATTCACTGCTGTGTTAAAGTTGAGAACAGACTACTAAGCATTTTTGCAGGTAGCTCGAGTGTTCGGCAGGGAGATGCTCTGTCCCCGATACTCTTTAATCTCATGTTGGAGTACATCTTTCGTAAAACTGAAACACCTCAGCGCAACATCTTATATCACCAGTCCAATCAGGTGCTTGCATATGCAGATGACATATGCGTGATTGGACTGAATAGCAACGGAGTGAAGGAAAAACTTGATGCGCTTGTAGAGTTTTCAGCTTCTGTTGGACTCCAGATCAATGAGTCCAAAACAAAACGCATGATCCAAAGTTATAGGGACAATGGCACACCAGATTTTAGTAGTGGTCACTACACGTTTGATGGAGTGAGGAGGTTCAAATATTTGGGCTCTCGTATCACTCACGATAACAGTGTGGTTGAAGATATTTAAGTGCGAAGGTCACTGCTAAAATATAAACACCTATATCAAGTGCCGTGAGGCTGAAACTTTACAAAGCGTTGATCTGGCCCGTTGTTATGTTTGGATGTGAAAGTTGGACGCTGATGGATGAGTGCGAGATGTTGCTCATTATATTTGAGAGAAGAGTCATGCGTGTGATTTACGGCCAAAAACGCGGAATAGATGAGCTCTGTACAATATCGGGATCAGAGATCTGATGAAGATCCCCGATATTGTGCATGAAATAAGATCTCAGCGAGTACGCTGCCTCGGTCACGTTCTGTGACGGCTGCCCAAATCATAAAACGGTTGTTTGTCGTTAAATATGGATACCAGATATTGACGGCATATTCAAGTTGGGATCGTTCAATGCGCTTAGTAAAGCATATGACCCGTATTGCGAATGTCGTATCAACATCGATATGATGCCGATTGAGAAAATTGTGATTATGAATGTCGATATCGCCTTGTTTTGTCGATCGAGATGTCATTATTTTGTCGATGCCATTTTTGCTAGCGACTGCGTTGTTCTAATAATTTCTAAAATGTAAGTAGCGGTTATTATAAAAAAAATCAAATAAACCAAAAATTCTTTTATTTTTAAAATTATAACTTAGATATTAGGCACAAACAAGATCTAGTTTGAATGTCTTGTATGTTTAATGCAAGAAAATGTGGACATTGCTAGAAGAATTGCCAAACAGGGAGGAGTATATAGAGTTGAAATTAAAAAAAATTGGAATTTTATTTTATAGGAATGGACTGATTTGAAATCTAAAATTCATAAAAAATTAACAAGAAACAAAACAGAGTTGAAGGAGGTGGTGATCCTAACAAAACTTTGAGCTTTTCAGATCTAGAAGAAAACATCATAAATTTACTCAATTTGAATACAGTGATAAATCCATCTGGTTGCAACTTTGGAGCAATGGAAATTGACGTAGATGAATCAGCAAACGGAAGCAGAAGTAATGTTGACCCTTCAAGTTCAAGGAATAAGGAGAACCCAAAAAAAACGTTCAAGATATAAATGACAAATAACTTGAACTTTTGAAACAACAATCTACGATGCAAGAAATTTTTTTAAAAGTTAAGGATGTATTATATAATAAAAATGTATTATTTAAAAAAAGATAAATTAAGCATTCTAAAAGAAATAGCAGAAATTAAAAAAATCAAATTAGAGTTGTATAAAAAAAAGAGGTCGATAAAACAATTTCAAGAAACGAAAAGCACAAATTTAAACTTCAAATATAACAACTCCAAAAGGAACAATTAGAAATTCAGATTCAACAATTCAATTGAATAATTTTAAAACAATTTTATTATGTGATGTTTATAAGGTGCTTTACCTTATTGAAATGAATTATTTTTCTTATTTTAATATTTACATTTTGATTTATTATTGAAAAGCACTGATTATTATATTTCGTATTCCCACGCTTTCGTTTGAGGTCTCCATTTCAAATACATCGTCTAAATCGTTCTCTGGAGTTAAAGTCTTCCGGGTACGCATCATCCGTCTCGGCTACCTTGTATGCAATACACATATTGTGAAGAGCCGCACATACATATATTTCTTATTTGTTTGCTCCTTTGTGCTGAATAGTGAATTTGTCATGCACTTAATAAATACCTGAACCGATTTTGGAGAACACCAATGGTTCTTTCGACTATATTTCTACCTTTTGAATGGTTGTCGTTAAATGTGTGGAGTGTTGGGTCCAGGATCGCTAACTGGTGTAATAAGCTCTAGTGGGTACCCCCCATCTCCTGTAATAATATACTCGTATTAAGTAAGATACTTTTTATAATTATTTGGACTAATTAACAAGAAGCCTGGAATTAGTATCACTGTTTTCATATGCAGTTTTAATCATTCGTTGGGCCCCAGAAACGTTCCACACTAGCGCGTTGTGACAAGAACTAGGGTATTTGGCACTGATAAATCTAATTTTTAGCTCATGATCGCATACCTATAAATGCACATTGATTTAATTATTAATGAAATTTAACAAAAATGTCCATGTAAATACTTACTATCATCGCATTCACACTATGATATCCTTTCCGCTTATAATATAAATGTTGCATTTCTGGATTTGGCTTTATAAAGATTCGTATATTCGGATATGCGTGCCATCGAAAAATCCAATTATGCCAGGTATCCTCGATTTTTCGAAAAAATTCAATTTTGCGGCTCTTATATCACTTGCCGTAAAATTTTAGCTGATCCATTTTCGACATATGTGTGTTCCATTAGTGATATCATATCTTTTAAAACCAGGGAAAAAGTTGATTGTCCCATGGCAATGTTGAAATCAATGCCAGCTCCTCGCTGATACCCACCTTCGGCAAAAAAACCTCAGCAAAGCAGCAATTTTTAAAATTTGTGGTATTGCTGTGAACCGTTTCATGACTGACATGTGAGGATTAAGGTCATCCAACAGTTGCCGGAAGCACTCTTTCGAAAATCGAAAATAAAATCTGAAACTAAACAATTGTTTTTATTTACATATATTTCTATCTACATAATCGTATAATATATTAATTTACGTACGAGTATGATCATGCAATTCTAAAGGATTGGACAAGTCTCTTAACACTTTGCGGCTTCGTTTCAATTCAACTAATCTTGATTTTTCACAATTCTCTTCTTCAAAAAATAATTTCGTAGAACTCATAATTATTACAATTATTATAAATGTATTTATTTATTATAAATTATTTGCTTTAATTTAATATTTATTTTCATGTAATTTTGGTTAGATTTTTGTTTTGACAGATAAAATATAAAAAAAATAATTCACAATCGTTAAGTTAAGAGAATTTCTTCACAATAAATTATTTTATTTCAATCAATCATGGCAATACTAGTTAGTCGTTTCGATAAAGTTACACAATACAAAAATAAAACCATCACGACAACTAAAACGATTGTCGATTGTCGAGACGACATTCGATGAGACGACATTCGCAATAGGGGTGCATGTTATCAAATAGAGTAACGCTGAAATCCATTATATCGAATATTTATTGTAAAGGTAAGCTATTAATTTGATATTGTTGTATAACAGGATTCGTTTTCCGATGGAACGATAAGGTCTTGCACTTAAGAAGATACTAAGAAGATTATACTCACACACTGTCTTCTTGCAGGTGTCATCAGAGGTGTTTTCTGTTCTATAAATTTTAAGATCATCTGCAAACATGAATACCTTTGAATCCTGTTTTTCTTCGGTAATCCCATTGATGAAAATTATAAAGATCCAAGGAGCAATAAGAAAACCTTGTGGTACTTCCGGAGGTAGGTTGTATTAATTTCGTTCTTTTATTTCCTAGTTCAATAAACTGAATGAGGTGACACAAATATGATTTAAACCAGGCTGCGAATTGTTCAGGGAAGTCAATTTTATATAATATGAATTCCAACGTTTTGCCAGAATCTAAGCTTCGAAATGTTATATATAGCTTATAGGTATTCAAGATATTAATGTTATATTTCCATAATATGAGACATAATTTCTTGTTCTAGTTTTAAAAATTGGCGTCACTTTGGTTAATTTCCATATCTGAAGAAACTTTGCTAATTTTATTGCACAAAGGGATTGCCAAATAGTTGAAGTCTTTTAATCATAATGCTGGTATGCCATCGAGACCGAATCCATCTCCAAAAGTTTCTAGAGCTCGATGAATATCCTCGTCTACAATACATGGTCAGGGGCACTGCCGGTTCAGGTCAATGAATTTCATACTTGAGCCTGTTTTAGCTGAAACATCAGCTGATTACCTTCAATGCCACAATGAGCCGAAAACCACAAAACTCTGACGCGATTATTAGAGCAAAGGACGTTAATAAAATGTTTACAGTCCTTGACCAGCTTGGAAGTGATCATAGGATTTCGTAATGAATTGAGCACAGGTTTACTATCACTGCATAGAATAATGTCTTTTCCGGAAACAGCGAGTTTAGAAGCATCAATCGCACAACGTGTGAGTGTAATCAGCTCCGCTTGGAATACCGTGCACTTCCGGCCTAGACTCCCACATGATTGTAAGTTATGTGCAGGACAATAGGTTCCGAAAGCTGCATCAAAATTAGAGTGAAACACGTCAGCAGAAAACACGAGCAACTGGGCCACCCAATCATTGAATTCTTGAAACAAAACAACCAAGAAAGTGATATCGAAGCAGAATTCTGGCAACAATTTGTCATTAACCATATTAATTTCTGGTATATATAAGCTGAATAAATTGTAGATTAGTCTATGCCCTGTGATCAGGCCGAAAGCGTTCCACGCACCAATATACCGCAAGCGACAGGCAGCGGCGCAAGCTGTGCCTACGATGACCGACATCAGTTCACGAATTAAACTTTCCGATTTTTGGACAGATAATCCTAATGTTTGGTTCGCGCAAGCTGAAGCACAATTTAGCTTAGCGAGAATGTCAGTGCTGATTCAACAAAAAAATTTCTTGTCATTTGCGCTCTTCCTCGAGAAGTTTGTGCGAGCGTGTTGGAGTGAAAAATCCACCGAGCAAAAATAAATATGAAAAGTTGAAACAAGCACTGACAAACCGGCATGTTGAAGGAGTGGAATTGGGTGATAGGAAACCCTCAGAGGTTTACTGGTCAATGCGAAACCTGGTGGGTGAATAGAAATCGCAGATCGCATTTACAAAGCAACTGGACCCAGCGTATCCTCTGTACAAAGTATACCCTCGACTAGTTCCCAGCTTCCTACTGTCTCAGTCTCAACTAGACTCGCCAGTATATAGAGTCAAAATTCGCGCAGATGTCAGTAGAACGCCACCGCTCACCGAAATGAATCTCGCCATTTTTTAGGAAGACCCCGGAGTGGAAGCAGACGTCGTTTCATCGACAATCAGGGAGTCTGCTATTAACACCATAAATTCGGCAATGAGGCAAGGAAATGTTATTTACCTTGCAAATGCCATCGTCGTTATGTATCTACAAATCAGTTACCATCAAAAAACCAATAAATCCGATTGAGAGTGCGGTAGCTAATCGGATACATTATAATCGCCGCCTCTTTATTAAAGATGCAACAAACCATACCCTTTTTCTTGTAGATACTGGTTCAGTATTTAACACATACGGGACAAAATTATTGAATGTAGACGTTCGCTTACGGCGACAGTTTCCCCATATTTTTACGATCGCGTCAGTAGACAGGCCAATCATTGGTGCTGACTTTCTGACAAAATATGGTCTTCTCGTCGACCTACGTGGAAGTCGGTTACTCGATCCAGCGACTAGTCTAGCTGTAAGCGCAATGACAGCTAAGGTCAAAATACCTACGCCAATCCTACCAACCGCTAAAAATGGATATGTTGAAATTCTGAAGATGTTTCCCTCTTCAACCGAAGAACCGAACTACAACCATCCAGCAAAACATAGTGTGGTTCATCATATTTATACAAAAGGCCGGCTGCCTTTTTTGAGACCACGCCGGCTAGATCCTAAATTCCGTCTCCGAACCCGATCGTGTACATATACGATATACTTGTGGCTAGTATAAATGGGACGAGCACAAACTTCATCTCAAAGAGTTGAGAGACTATAGTCAAATTTGGAATAAATATCCAAGAAAGGTGCACTTGCTAACGTAGCAATGTTAGCTCATCCCCTTTCTAACTCGAAGTATAGTATTGCCACAGATGCTTCAAACATTGCCATAGGAGCAGTGTTAAAACAGATGAATGAAGGATGTTGGCTACCTTTAGGGTTCTTTTCCCGCAAACTATCTGCAGCAGAAAGTAAATATTCAGCCTTTGGCAGAGAACTGCTTGCTATTTGTCTAGCAATAAAACATTTTAGGTATTTCGTAGAAGGTAGACAATTTACCGTCTACACGGATCAAAAACCTCTTACCACGGCAATCACATCACTGACCGAAAAGAGTCCACGGCAGACTCGTCATCTTGACTTCATTGCTCAGTTTACGACGGACGTGCAACGTATATCGGGCAAGCACAATGTGGTCGCTGACACTTTGTCACGACCATGTGACCACGTTGACAAAATAGACAAAGTTTCGAAGCTAACACTTGATGATTTAGCAAAGGCCCAGAGTCTGATGGTGAATTGAAAGAACTACTTGATAATTCATCTCGTCCTGCGGGTTATACGTTTACAATAGAGCTCACCATCCTCTCCGATTTGAAAATATATTGTGAAACATCGACAGGAGTTCATTGACCATTTGTTCCAGCGACACAAAGATAAGTAGTTTTCAGCGCACTACATGGTCTTCCTCATCCAAGCATTCGCGCTATCCGAAAAATAATTCCCAGTAGGTATTTTTGGCCGAATATGAACAGCGACATTACGAATTGGGTTCGTAGTTGTATCGGATGCCAATTAAGCAAAGTGCAAAGGCACACGAAGTCAGAACCGGGTAACTTTGACTTACCAGCAGCAAGGTTCGAGCATATACATGTGTGATCGCATCACTTGATGGCCTGAGGCAAACCCCATTCGAGATAGTACCGCTGCCACTATTGCTAAGACTTTTGTCGAGCAATATGTTTCAAGGTTTGGAATACTCCTTGAAATCACAACTGATCGAGGCAGCCCGTTTGAGTCAAAACTCTTCTCCGAGCTAACGCCTTTACTAGGCGCACATAGGATTCATACCACCGCCTACCATCCACAGGAGAACGGTATGGTCGAACGTTTTCACCGACAACTGAAAGCATCACTCAAAGCTCGTAATAACGTATTCATTGGAGCACTGAGTTTCCCCTCGTCTTGTTGGGAATACGAGCAGCAGTCAAAGACGAACTGAATTGCTCACCAGCAGAGCTAGTATATGGTCAAGTCCTAAAGCTTCCAGGAGAATTTTTTATAACCAGTTCTTCGGATCCAAGTCCCGTCCATTCGACTTTGTAGGCAAACTTCGTGCAAATATGCGCAAGATTATTCCTGTTGACACTCGCAAATCAAGTTCCACGCCAATTTATATCCCGAAAACACTAGAAAATTGCGAGTTCGTTTTTATTCGTATCGACAAGGTACGAACTGGCCTATCAACGCCGTACGAAGGACCGTTTAAAGTGATTCGTCGTTTTAGGAAACATTTCATTATAGATCAAAATAGTCGAAATGTAAATGTTTCCATCGACAGACTGAAGCTAACTAATCCAGAAAAGAAAGTCCGATTCCAAATTCCTAACTAATTTCCTTTTGTTAAAATTTCCTTTATTTTTTTATTATTTCTTTTTTCAGTTTTCATGAGGAATCTACTTGCGGGGAGGAACTGTAGCGGCTCTACGTTGTGATAAAAAGGAACGCACCTGTTTGAGCATGGCAAATTACTATGTTACGCACTGTAACATAATGATTTGCATATTGCAATTGTGTCGTTCAAATGCAAAGTGCGTTATTTACGATTTTCACAATTTTTTAGCATGACATATCGTTGGATTCGTGTTTCCAAGCACTATGCAATGGAATCAAATAAAAGTATCAAAATCGTTTATTTACCTTATATTTTCAGTTATTAAAGTAGGAGTTAAATGCAAAAAGCTTCATTTGCATATTAAATTTGTTACACAAACTAAATAAGTTCTAATAGATTTGGCGCGAAAATTTTGACATTTATTTAGTTTAAAAAAATATATTCAGTGTTCAGACGTGTATTTTGTATCGCTTCTTTAGATTTTAACAAATTGAAATTTGACAATAAAAAGTATTTCAAAGTATTATGGAAAGTGAAGAATACCCTATTGTTATTTTAAATGGTGGAAAAGTACGAAAGCGAAAGGTTTCAAATACTAAAAGATCCCGAGAAAAACTAAACAGGTAAGACATTAAATGTTTATAATTACAGTGCTAGCATTATAATAAAGCCACAACCAAAAGCGCACTTCTATTTATTTACTAAATGAAACGGAGAATCACCGTTATGTTTGTATAATAAAGAAATAGTAACTTAACTTCCTCTTTATGCATACATGACGGGGTTCCCCATTTCAGTTAACAAATAAATAGAACTGAGACTATCCTTGTGGCTTAGTTATAATGCCACCAATGCATTTCTTTATAAATTTTAATTTCTGCATTTTTGTTAGATACAAACAAAAGCGGCCACCGATTGTGCCAAGTTGCAATCACAAAAAAGGTGCTGGTACTTTTCAATGCAATACAATTAACGGTCGTGATGCTATATGTACTTTTCCAAACTGATTTACGCAAACTCGACGAAAATATTGCAAGATTCGTTTCTATTGACCTACGCAAGTGCAGTAAACCCTTCATGCAGGGGCCAAAATTCGTTGCTAAAGAGAACCGTGTCCGTAGTATACTACGTGAGAAAAGCTAATAAGAACATCTCGAGAGTATGCCAAGTTGCTTTTTGTGTAATATTGGGAATTAAAAAAGATCGAGTGGTTCGTCTTGTAAAAAGGCATTTGGGTACAGGTTTCGGACCAGTTGACCGTCGAGGAGGGGACCGAATTGGCACTCGAAACCAATATAAAAAGGATGCTGTAATAAACTTCATCAGAAAATTTAGAACAATCGGGGTACACTACTGCCGTAGCAAGATTGCGAAAAGACAATATTTACCGAGTGAGCTAAATATTAACAAGATGTTTATGTTATTTATATCGGATCCAGAGATAGCTGATTAAAACGTAAAAAAAAGTTATTTTCGGAATATTTTCAATAATTCCTTTAACATCGGTTTTAAAACACCGGCAACTGATTTATGCTCAACGTGTATTATGCTTAAGGAGCGGATAAAATTTGAAACCGACAGTAAGAGAAAACAAGATTTAATGGTTCAATCGATGGTACATAAAAGACGAGCAAAGGCATTTTTCGGCTTAGCACGGGAAGAAGCAGACGATTTATTGACAATGATTTTCGATTGTCAAAAAAACATTGTTTTACCAAAAGTCGCAGATCAAGCGGCTTATTATAGCCGACAAATTTATATTTATAATTTTGGAATAGTCGTGGGTTCATCGAAAACTCCGTTATCAAAGGAATGTGTTTTTTTATATACTTGGACGGAAATTTTATTTTCGAAAGAATCCAATCAAATTTCATCAGCAGTTCACCATCGCCTTTGCAATCTAAACCTTAACGGAAAGGCGAGAGTTCGATTAGTTGCTGATGGATGCGGTGGGCAGAATAAAAATTCTATAATGATTGGAATGCTTTGTTCTTGGTTATATATAGGTAGCACCGGATAACATCAAACAAGTGGAATTGGTATTTCCGATTCCAGGGCATTCGTATATACCTCCTGTCCGGGTATTCGCGAAATCAGAGAAGGATGTAAAAGTTATTTCCACCAACGCTGCGAAATATAGTATTATTTTCAAAGATGTTTTTTTACCATTTTTTAAATTTCAGATACGCAATAAACAGACAATTATTAAACCAGGAGAATATACCGAAATATACAATGCACACGGTACTGTAATTGAGCTGGGAGATGTGGATTGCCCAGTGAAGGACTGGAAAACAGAAGCTTTGATTATAATTCGACCTCCTTCCAGCTGGCATTTTAAATTTAACGAAGCCAAGCGATTTATCATATCAAAAATATCTCAAATAATTTTAGTTCGCGGAGAAGTGGCCTATTAATCCGATATTGGAGCTTACTTACTAAAAGAGGAAAATACTTGGGACGGATGAATTCAAATTTTATGGATGATAGATAATTTAACGGACACTTTTTCATGTAATAATAAGAATAATCGCCTAAAGGTACTTGATCATTTTCAATTTTTGATCTTTGATGTTTTTTGTGCAAAAACCAAAAATTACTTGATGACCCTTAACTAAAACGAATACGTACGAGTATGTACAAGACAAAAAATATCCCGATTTCATATTTTCTAAGAACGTGTATAGCTATTTATTGTAATCACCATTATTTCAATTCAATCAATGATTATTTAAAAATCAGTGAAAATATGAAAATATAATTTATGAATTCACTACAACAAAAACAACAGCAGCAGAACGAAAAATTGGAAATTATTTTTCGTCATAAATAAAAACATAATATATTTTCTTATTTATTTATATACATATTTTCATAATTTTCTTTTTTAGATATAATTTTTTTTTTCTTTTTTAAATCGAATGAAACAGAGTGGAAAATTGGTTTTGCTCGAGTTAACTTTCTGTTAAATTTTTTTCTCTACTTTTCTTAAAGTTTTTCGTATTTTTCTCTTTTATTTTCTGCAATGGGACATTTTATTGTTCTTAGCTTTCCTCGTATTTTATTTTATTTTTGTTTTGTTTCACTTTGCTTTTTAATTTGGGTTCTCTGGAAAAATAGTTAATTTGGTAATTTATAAGATGGAAATCTTTGTTGTTGCTTTCTTCATTGGATTAAGTAATTTTTTTTGTTTTTGAAGTATTGAAGTAGTTTTACTTCTATATTAACTCCAATGCCCGTTGATTTGAAGTGTGCTACCATTTACCGAGTGATTTATATCGGTTCAATAGTACACAGTATATAAACTTGAAACACTTCGAAAAACATCAACAACTTCTATAAGATATCGAAATAGTTTTTTTTGATTTTTCTGATGATTTCAACAAAAAAAAAAAAACAAATTCGAATATATTTTAATTTAAAAACATAAATGGATTTAAATTAAATCATAAATCATTAATAAATCATATCTATATTATGTATACGAGATATGAAATGAAAAATAAACATAAATTTTCCGGATTTCTTATTATTTTTTGTTGTGTTTTCTTCTCGGAAAAATTATTTCAAGATGAATAAGTAAATCATATCGTTATACACATACAAACACACACACACACACACACACCCAAACACACAGAGGCACTCAAACAATAGCACACACTATATAAGAAAAAAAAATGAAATTGAGACATTCGTCTTGAATTTTAAAATCAGAAATAAGAAATAATTTTGCCACTTGAAATAACAATTTTAATCTGTCTTCTTATTTTTATACATTACATAACGGGGGAAGAAGACGACGTATAAGAAGCAAAATAAGATACGAGAAATCTTTTATTATTTTCACTTGATTTGAATTATTTTCAAGTTAAAAAAAAAATGAAAATTAAAATAAAATAAAATGAAGGGAAAATTTAATTTTAACGTTTGGAAATTTTTTTATTTTTCATTTCAAAAATTATAATTTCCAATCATTGAACACAAATCACAGTCATTCAGTGACGATAATGAATTTAGTAATGATGGCAGGTGGTATAACATTGATGTCGGGGGCGATGCCATTATATCGCTTCTAAATTAGAATTTAATATTGATTTTTCGGAATTAGCAGATCATGTGACTTTGAATCTCTGTTGAATCAGTGTCAGAGAACTAATTCAGTTTTTACGATGTATGGTTAAATATTTTCTGTACTAAAACTTTGCATGACTGCAAACATGCATAGTTTATATTAATTTTTTGTAAGCGTTAAATAATTTAATTTTCGTTCTATTATGATTTTACTAACTGTTATTGTAGTTGAAACTTGAAGATTTTCATAGGCTAAACACCAAAATAATAATTTGAAAATTAAGTTAGGTATTTATCTGTCTTCATAAACTTGAATTTTAAATAAAAATATTTTCAAAGAGGAAAGCAACGCCAAATACAATTTAAGTGAAATTGTTATTTTATTTATGCAAATATTAAATTAAATTCACGTCACCGATCATACGCACAAAGAGGTACTAAATTGTAAGTAGGTACCACTTAGAAACAATGAAACTATTAACAGCTAAAAAATATACATATATCTCGGGTAGCAGTGCACAGTTTGGTGAGGTTAATTCAGAGTGGCTGTCCCAAAGGAATAGCATATAGACACAGACTGGTCCGTAGTTGTACCACATATAAGATTTGTTCTTCACAACTCATCAAACCATCCTGACCTTTTACCGAAGCGTTGAATATCTTTGACATCGTTCTCCCCAAGATCGGTCAGGTCATCCAGAGGGCTCCCATAAATGTCATTCGCTAGACGTGGATAGGTGCAAAGCAGGTGCCTAGTTATTACTCACGAGTTTGAGTTAGACCATCTTTCTTTGTTGCTCTCATAGCCTTTTCCTGAAGCAGCCCTATACATCCAGCGAACATTTTTTCTAAAATGTTTGGTACCCAGCTAAGTTTGCTGTCCAAAATAAGCCCGAGGTATTTTATCCGGTCAACATTAAATGGTACCAGTTTGACCTTTACAGACAAAGCGAAATGTCTGTAAAGGTCAAACTGGTACCATTTAATGTTGACCGGTCAATTTGAGCAATTCTGGGACGAACTCAGTTTTCAGTGAATATGCGTTTAGTTCATAGGGGTATTTCCTGAAGCCTACTCTCTCCAGATCTAGTAACAGAACAATTATGACCAAATTCCAAAAAAAGGATACATAACCGCGAACGGAAGATGTCTACCCTCACCAATCGGCCGGCGAAAGTGTCACCCAGATGAGCTGTCACATTTGCTCTATCCCATCCCTAAGTGACCCGTCTACTCCAGACGTGAAAGTGCCCGAGTGATCGCTCCCGGTCTGACGTTACTAGTAGCTCTCCCTATATCCAGGAATGCTACACAAAAGAGTATTCCTTATAATCAGGAAATTTCTCCAGAGAGCGGAGTGTTGTCTCCATCGACCATCCCTTACAATACGCATGTTGCGATTTCGAGAGCTCATCTGGCATAATTAAACCTCTAAGGTGAGCTTCTATTTGTCTTTCTAAGGGTTTTAGCAAATAATCAGATACGCTTATATGCAGTTAGAGCTTTTTCCTGCCTTAGGTATAAATATTATTTTTACTTTAGTCCATTTGTCCGGAATGTGACAAAGTTCTAGGCTACCTTTAAAGATAACTTCAAGCCAGGGTAGGGTTAAGTCAATAGTTCGCTGGACATCCACAGGAATATTACCATTAGGATCTCCCGGCTTACATTAAAATTGTTTACTGCTCAGAGAATTCTCCTATTATTTACTTTAATATAACTTGTGGGAGTCAGAACTGAGCACCCGTGCGTATCTAATAGTAGCACCAGAGATTTTATTTCACTCATAGTCTATGATACATCCGGTCGTTGGAGATCACTCGAGATGGAAGAACTCGATTTTACAAATAGATTCGTATAGCTTGTCTACTAAGACATCAAGCTCATGTGTTGACAAGGGTTGATTTGGCACCGACACCGGTAATGGGTTACTCAGAATGGTTCTAACGGTATTCCAGTCGATTTTCATACTGATATCATTGGTCTGAAAAGCAATGGTCTTCAGGCACTTTTCAATTCAGTACACCATCTCTAAATCTGAGATAAGCGTAATATCCAGCACTTCTTGACTGTTTTTAATGAATGTTGGCTTGCGCCCAGTATTTGTGTAGGGTGTGTAGGGTAGTTAGAATAAAATCAAGGAGTAACTCATCACCTCACTTATTTATGTCTGTACTTTCCTAAATTGTGTGATGTTCGTTTGCATCACTGCCCATGAAGACATCGACTAGGGTGGTATATTTATGGCAGGTAAGCTGATATTAGCCAGAGATTTTGACCGTCCACCTTAATGCTACTACATCAGCATTTCTATAATTTAGTAGTATAAAAACAGTCAGGTTAGTTTTAGCGAGAATGCAGAAACGTATCATACCTTTTTTTCCGCTGAGTCTCATTACCCGGTCACCGCTGACCCTAGGTTCCTTGTGGAGAACAATATCTATCCTCTCAGCTTCCATTTTGGCGGAATTTGAATTGCATAAATTTCACCATCTAAAAGTATGCTTCCTTCCACCACGGTTGATCTGGAAATTTGGAAATCGATCGACCTAGTTTCTACGCAGTCTGGAAAACAATGAGCGCCTACTGGACCATCAACCCTAGGGCCTAGGAAACCGTACCATCAATATCCTTACCAATTGGCGATGCTTCCAACTCGACGGTTTCATCCCTCTTACCCAACGCTCCTGGGTTTCAAAGTGACTGCACGTTCCAAGTGCCGATCCTAAATCTCCGGGTACTTCAGCAGGAGTTCGGTGTTGGTTTGGAGGGGTCCATTTTTTTATTTGTTGACATTACAATACAATTAATTTTTTTAACGGATGCGGGTCGTCAGCTCTGTGATCTAACCTTTATATCTCCCTCTACGACATGTAAAGAATACTCTGGTGGTATTCTTGAAAAACATGTTCGTGCAATTTCGATTTACATGAAATGTGAGTGCTCTCTGATATTTTTAATATTGTATTTAATTCGAATTAAGTTGTTTTTGGCAGAGTAAAACTTACGTTAGTTCTGAAATAACGGCTTTCAGTGTTATTTTGTTGACTGTAGTTTAAACTATTATTTATAAAATAAGTTCGTCTAGTTATTAAACAAAACTGTTATAAGTGCATTTCAATTGCAGGCTTAAACTGCGTACTAAAAAACACAGTTTTTAGTCTTCAGATTGTGATTTTTATATTGAATCATAAAATACATAGGATAGGGTTATTTATGGAATATCACATCGGGCGAATCGCTAACACAGCTTTGCTGGCATATACGCACTTTTTTATCGAAATTCTCCATGAGCTTATATGTGGCTGAATTTCGTTAATGCAGCGTTTAATTTCCTCCTGTAATGCACGGGTGGTTGTGGGCTTGTTGATATAGACCTTTGACTTCAAATAACCCCATAAAAAGAAATCTAATGGTGTTAAATCACAAGACCTAAGGGGCCAAACTTGATCACCGAAACGAGAGAGTACATGACTAGGAAATGTCTCATGAAATAATTGAATTGTTTCCCGGGCTGTATGGCATGTGGCACCATCTTGTTGAAACCACATGTCGTCTATGTCAATATCATCCAACTAATGTAGAAAGAAGTGTGTTATCATGTCGCGATATCGAGCAGCAGTAACAGTGACTGCTTGACCAGCCTCATCCGCACCAAACAGCGACACGCTGTGGATACATTAGTTTTTCGACAATCACATATGGGTGCTCTGTACCCCAAATGCTTAACAGTTGACGCAGTTAAAACACTATTACGACCATATTTTGTATGAAATTTTCGAACTACGGCTGCCAAACTTTCATTATTTTTAAGATATTGTTCAATAATGAAAGTACGTTGTTCTATCGTGTAACGCCGCATTTTTACTAACCCTAACCACTCAACTGTAAATTTTTTTTTTTTTTCTTTTGGGGTTACCAACACTTTACTGCTCAAATGGTGGCAAATTCAAATCTGGCGTTAATTTTGGGATACCCTTTAAACCAGATCAGCACGGATAGCATTAGCTTGTAAAAAGTCATGATCCGACATTTGTTTAACAGTTAGATAATGATATTCAAAATTAACAGTTTGGTTCGGCTATGCGTACGTTGGTTTTTCAATTACCTGAAATGGCTCTTCAAACATGAATCAAATAGAACTTGCCGACGAAGATATTTGTGAAGATGACATATTCGAAAATAATGATGGCTCTGATTCTGACCCAAACTACTACTAGAAATGGAACTTCTTGGCGAACACATTGAACGGTATTTAGAAGGAAATAGCCACTCTGAAAATGATACTGCAGAGGTTACGTAGGCCAAAAGCAGCAATCAAAAATCATCTTCAAGCAAATTATATTTAAAAGAAATTAAATTAAAATGATACGTGCCCAAATGTTAGAACGCGATGATCAAATGCAAGCGATTCTTGATGAACAACGCAATCACTGGAGCTGTTAATAAACTGAACTGTAAAACGAGCATGACACTCAATATGTTTACGTTAATACGTACTAATAATACTATATACGTTATTACTAACAAAATCTTTGAAACCATAAATTTCTTGGGTAGTAAAATTTAGAAGTTCAACCAGTAATAAAAAAACAAATATCTCGGTGCAAAAAATATCAAGCTTATGGACTTACACAACGATTTTGTTCTAAACAATTTAGATGCGTTAAAAATGCTGGAAAGCACTTTGCATCCCGAATGGTTGAAAACAGAAAATGAATTGTGAAAATCGTAAGCAGCACTCTAGCGTTGCCATTATGACGATAAAATGGTCATTTTGACGTTTTCAAATTGAAAATCTTTTAACATACGATGGGACGTTTCGCAATTTATTGGTAGAATAAAAATGACGTTTTTAAAAAATTGAACCGAAATATAAAACAAATCGATGAAAAATAATAATTCCATGAAATGTGTATATGCATATGTATAATTCCATGAAATGTGTTTATAGGGCGAAATTTGCTGTAATTCTACTACTTTTTGTATTCGCTAGTATAGGTACATTAATTTATTACCTTTCTCGCTTCGTCCCAAGTATAACGAGATCCGACTTTTTTCGCATTTTTCGGACAAATTGATGAATTTCTCTCCGACTTTTTTCATCAAATATGTCCGACTTATTGTAAGGTTTACTATGAACGTTGTCGCAAATAGTCGGACAATGATGAAAAAAAGTTAGGTTATGTTTTCAACAAAATGTGGGCGGAGCCTTTATTATAGATTTTAGCGGCAGAAATTTAAATTTGAAAATGTAAATAAAAAAAATTTTACAACGGTTTTAAATAAGTATATTTAATTATTCAATATGAAAATAATAAAAAAATATTTCTCTTCTTAAATTTAATTAATTCGTAGTACAATTAATTATAATCACGGGATTATTAGTTCACAGCCATTTGACGTCGAATTAACCTCCGCTTTACCAATACCCACCCGGGTGACCATTTCGATTTTTATTCGCTAATAACCTAGCGGGCTTTTATTGAATCTAAAAATGCTTTAATTTCTCTGACCAAATTATCGATCTGTTTCTGAAAAAAAAAATTAAAAAAAAATTTTTTTTCTAGGTATAATATTTGTACAGTGTACCCTACACAATATACGGTGGTCACCCGGGTGGGTATTGGTAAACGACGTAGTCAAAAACCTCTGGGAAAGCGAAGGTTAAGCTGATTGTGATGTATGATGAGGAAGCTTTCTTTGTAACTCTAGTTTCATTTGCATTTGTCTAGTCCGTTCCGACATGTCTGAATTTTAAGATACCTATATTTTTAAAAATAATATAATATCAATATAAATAAAAAAATTTGTTGAGGTAAAGCAATGGCACATAAATTTGGTTCATATCAACAGCGGAAAAATTATTGTCGAGATAAAAAGTTCAGAGATGGGTGTGGGAAATTATTGACATGTTGAGATTACTATTAGTTTTAAAGGTGCCAACATATCTAGTTTGCTCCAATATTGAGATAAACCAAATTTACTAACTAAACATAACCTTAATTTTGTTAGTAACCAACTTATTTAATCATAATAAAATATTTACCTTTCAATAAATGATTGAACAAAATGAAATGAACTAACGATAATTTATATTTACTCAAAAAAAAAATATTTATATACACTTAATTAATAACTATAATATTATATACATAAAATTAAAAATAAAACGGAAAATACTCGAAAATAAAACATATAAAATTTCACTGCAAAAAAAGATAACCAACCGAAATGGCGTTCCTGAGAGAAACAAAAAAAAAATTACACCAATGCTGTGTAGTGTTAAAATTTTGAAACCAAATTTCATCATTTCCCGATTTTTGCTACCGAAAACCGGAAAAAATTTCGTAATAGATTCAAGTTTTCAGTTTTGTTATACTTGGGGTTCGCTTTACTCAAGTACGTTTTCGTTTTTTATATGTATGTATGTTTATATATTTTATCGATATACATATAAAATAAGTCTGTGCCAGAATGTGTTTCGAATCGAAACAATATTAGTATATGTATTTATTATTATTTAGAGGAACACCCGAGCACGCCATCATTATTTTGAGTTTTGACTTTTGAGAACAAATCAGAACAATTTGAAAACGTGCATTGAATAGTTTTAATAATCGTTGTTGAGTGAATCTAAAAATTAAATATAAATAATAAATTATTTAGTGTTAAATAAAATCATAAATGAAGTTTTAAATGATTTCTCTGTCTATGTAGTGAGTAGTGGTAGTACATTAATGTTTATTACTCGTCAAACCGTTAAAGTATAACTTTTCATAACAAGTTATTCTAATTACTTTTATCGAGGAAAAGTTGAACTAGCCTAATAAAAATTGTTGGAAGAAAGTATTGAAATAATAATTTAAAAAAACGAATTAAACGTTACTTCAAACCTATTTGTAAGTGTTGAAATGCTAATACATAATTATTAGATTCATTCTAAACATTTCTTTTGCAATTTTTAGCAAATATTGCAGAAGTGAAGAAGAGCGCCCCAAATGAATTGGCAGGCAATGAAATTTCTTGCAGTGCAGAGAAAGGAATGCTATCGGATGCGCAGAAGGCTATCGAAAAAAGTTCTATCGAAATCGAAGAATATGGCAAGCAAGCTAATGAAGATATATCACCACGGGTAGTAATTTTCTGCTGAACATTCTCACACTAATACTAAACATGTTAATATTATTTAGATTTCTCAAGAAAGGCAGGATTGTCATTTTTCGAACTTATTAAGATTTACTCCAGAAGTCGGATCATCTGAAAATAATGAAGCGTCGTGCGGGAAAGCAACGGAAATGGAATTGGATATGCCGAAGGATAACCAACAGGGTCCTATGGAAATTGACGAAAACTTTAACGATGCTAATGATGATATGCTACTACAGGTACCGACTCCATGAATATATTTTTCAGCTTATACTAAATACACTTTTTTCTTAGGTTAATAGAAAAAGAAGGCATCGCACTTTTCGCGCATTTTGGTTAAATGACCCACTATTAGAAAATTGGGTAAAGGAGAATAAATCGTCAGATCAAATAGTATATCCCATTCTCGCAAGCAGTATTTTAATACAACCAAAGATTTCTACACAATTTCATGACACATCTAAGCTGAAGCATAACGTAATGAAAGCAGAATTACAAATAGCTGCACTAGCGGCTGAACATAATTTGTCATTCAATTTATCTGAACACCTAACGCCAATGATTAAAAACGCATGCAACGACTCGAAAATTGCGAAAAATTTAAACTGCGGTAGAACTAAAACCGGTTGTTTAGTGAAGAATGTTCTCGGATTACAACAGTTTGAACAGGTATGCAATTTACTTAAACAACATAAGTTTTCATTATGCATCGATGAGTCAACAGACTTTTCGACTACAAAAAATTTAAGTTTATTGGTGCGAATTAGTCAAAATTATAAAGTTCATGATTTATTTTTTAATTTAATTGAAGTGGTTCATGCCGATGTCTTTACTTTACATAGTGCAATAGTGAACGTATTTAATCAAAACAATATTATTTACAAAGAAAATTTAATTGTCTTCGCTGCTGATGCAGCGGATAATATGACCGGTAAAAATCACTCGGTAGCAGCCCTTTTAAGCAAGGAATGTAGTAATTTAATTGTTTTTAAATATATTTGCCATTCCTTCGCTCTTTGTTCATCATATGCATGTATGAAGCTTCCATCAGCAGTTGAAACTTTGACGCGAGATATTTATAATTATGTACAAAATAGTCCGAAGCGTTCAGCCAATTTAAAAGAGATATCATATATTATTAGAAGAAAAGCCTAAAAAACTATTGCACCCAACTCAGACAAGATGGCTATCTCTAGAAAGTGTAGTGAACCGCATATTAATTTTATATCAACCATTAAAAATTTATTTCGGATTTGCTGCACAAACTGATATGATCGATACGGCACAATCAGTCTTGCTAAAATTAAAAGATCCAGTCAATGAACTGCATTTAAAATTTTTAAAATATATATTACCGAAAGTCAACGAATTAAATAAACTCTTCCAAAGCGAAAATCCGCAAGTACATGTAATGTATGAAAAAATAAAACGCTTGGTTCTTACAATTTTTGACAATTTCTTAAAACCACAATATATTAAATTCAGAGAAATAGAATTTATTGATTTCAAACACCCATATAATTTAATTGAGGATTCAAAACTTTACTTCGGTGTTGATGTGCAACGGCTTATTCTTATTACCACATCGAACATAAATGCAAATGATTTTAAAGTATTCCGTAATAACTGCCTGGCATTTTTTATAGAATTATGTGATCAAATAACGAAACGTTTTAATTTTAAAAATAATATATTAAAATATATCGCCATGATTGATCCTCAAAAAATAATAAATAAGGAAATAAACTCACTGTATGATCTTTTCGAGAAATTCCCTAATTTAATCCGTGACGAAAATCTTCAATTAATTGATTCAGAGTTTCGAGAAATTCGAAATTTAAATTTCAAAAACATTTTTGGAAATCCTACGAATTTGATAGATTTGGAAATATTTTGGAGCACTATTGCCCAAATTAAACGTGAAGACAAATCACTTGCCTTTCCACTCATGGGAAAATTTATTTTTCAGATTTTAAGTTTACCAAATTCGTCAGCTTGTGTTGAGCGCACTTTTTCGCAAATTAATTTGAATAAAACCAAGACACGGAATAGATTGAATGTTAATTCATTAAATGGCATATTGTTAACGAAAGATTACTTAAAACACAGCGGTCGTTCTTGTTTTGATTTACAAATTAACAAGGAGTTAATTAAAAAATTTAATTATAATAATTTATATAATAATTTCGAAGCGAAACAGCAAGACTGAATTTTGATAATCCATAGTTCCTATAGTTTTAATTACTTAATTCTGTTATATTGGTGATATGTATAACTACTTAATAACTAATTAATTAGGCAATAAGTTAATTATATTTTTTTTTAGATTTATTTTTTTGAAAAGAAATTACTATTTCTTGTTAATTTGTGACATGGGCGAAATTTGAATTTGTGATAATTGTTCCTTATGAAATACGAGCTACAGATATCATACATATATATCTAGCTCTAGCATGTAAATTTATTGTGATTGAATTTGATAATAAAGTAATAGAAATAATTAAAATAAACCTGTTTTATATACCCTGAAAAGAATATAGGTACATGTGGATTACATTTACGATTATGATAAATACATAAAAAACCTTTTCTCTATATTTAACGTTTTTGACGTTTTCAGTTTACGAAAAAAGACGTTTTTATTTAATTTTTCATGGCAACACAGCTGAGTGCTGAGCAGGGGTAAGTGAAAAATAATGACACCATTTTGGTTTTGGTATTTAAATAAACCCTATGAACTAATTCTCTAGCTTGTAACAGGTAATAATTCAAAAAGTAAAAACGTAAAATTCAATAAACAATTTAAGTTCATTTCGTTCTCATTTCACGTTGTTCTCAAATGGAATAGTTCTAATTAATATAAATCGAAATTAAGGTTCCCATAACCAAACAATTTATTTCGAAAAATTAAAATAAAATATTTCAGTTTTCCAAAAAACGATTTATAACAATTCCTTTAATAAAAATAATAAACTTTATTAAATAGTTTAGAACAATTTTAATTATGTTTGTATGTATGGGGTAATGTAAAGTAGAACAATTTTCCGGAAACCAAAAATTTTACAAGAAAAATATTTTTTTCCTAAATGATGATGATAAAAAGATATGAAAAATAAATTTAAATTCCTCAGAGATTTTATCCAGGAGATAACATAAAATAGAAGTATTCATGAGATCAACATCATCATTACCAACATACTTCATGTGAAAAGATGAACATTTTATAGAACCTAGTAAAATAAATCTGCCGCAATTTTGATTCTCGATAGGAAATAGTAGATGGTAAATTAAATGGGACGACTGTTACCGGATATGGTTTTCTATGGTTTAACTCCTTGGCAATATTGCTAATACAAAAATATGTTGGATTTCTAATTTAATTCCTTTCATTTTATTTTTAATAAAAATTCAATTACAAATAGAACATAGATCTCTTCTTTATGTTTTATTTTTGTATTGTGTATTGTGTCAACATCTAATGTTAATGTTTTGTTATTATTATTACTGTTGTAGGATTATTATTCTTAAAACAAATTTTTAAATAAGAATTGAGTATTTTATTACACACAAAAGGATTGCCTTTTATTGTTCTACTGGAAGAAGGAAGAAGGAAAAATTAATGAAAAATAAAATATTTGTGATGACTTTATTCGTACATTATATCAGTATGTACATAACGTACGAATAAGGATATGCTATCTCATGGCTGCTTAAAAATTTAATTGAAATTTTTCAAATAATTTGATTTAAGAATTTTTTAAATTTCTACTTTTATAGCTTATGTGTACTTATATAGACTTGTATTATAAAATCCAGTACCATGATGATAGTGCAGATTCTATTTGTGTTCAGCTATATAGAACGAGGAACTGTTTTGGTACAATTACGTTGGAAATAAATATTTAATGTTATGCAAAACAATATAGATTCCTCCGAACTCATGTTCCAAAACATTTGACTTCGGTTCAAATTCAACAATTATTTATTTTGAAAGTTAGATGAATTTGTCTAAGGGTTAAATCAACCTTTTACAATTAAACCATGTTAAAATTTAATACTTTAAAATTTAGAATACAGAATTGTAAATTTCGGTTGTTATAATTTGATTACGAAACATTCTTATTTAATAAATAGAAAACTGTGAGGGGAACTAGTAACCACCATCACGCGGGTCCCCAAATAGGGGAAACTCCTTGAATAACACCAGCGGGCAGGAGCGGATCACGGATCAACACCAGCCAGTGAGCTGGATACTGGGGAAAGTCATTTATTGCGTAAACCAATCAACAGAAATGTTAACAGTGAAAACCATTTTTGAAGGAACTCCAGAACGAAAAGATCTCCTAAAAGACGTAGAAGTCTTTTTAGCAGGAATGATTTACAACAACAGGGTATGTTAAATACGAGTTCTCAACAGCCAAGTTCTAAGAGAAAACAATAGTTACAAGCAGCATGGCATACTAGGGAAAATGAAAGGCTTACATGTGTGATTTAATCAGTCAACTACAACAACATCCTGACACAGGAAGTGTAAATTATACAAAATCACAAAACAATTTCTAAAATGAAAATAAAAACGAAAGAAAACGTCAGGTTGAACAAAAGAAGGTTAAGCAAGACTCTTACACCAGTTAGTACAAATACGAATACAACCAACTCCAATAATAAGTTACTGAAGGGATACACTCCTACGAAGGGTATTTTGTAACATTAGCAACATGGATTCCGCAAGATAGCTTCCAAATGACTGTTAAATGGCGGCTCAGACAAACTTAATGTTAAAGACTGGGACCACTTAATATGTTTATGTTAAAATCCGAGTCAGATGAATATAATAACAAATTCTTTCAAATCATAATTATCTTGGATTGTAAACATAAGTTGAACCGTTAAAAAATCAAAACTGATATCTCATTGCAAAAAATGTCAAGCTTATGACAATACACAACAATTTTGTTCCAAATAAACCAGATGCGTAAAATAAGCTGTAAAGAACTGTTAAAAACAGAAAATGAAGCAAGCTAAATAAGTTGCATGGTAGCCAAAGAATTGCAAATCAACAAGGAACATGTTTATAATATTAACACTAAGGTAACTGCTAATCATGCGTCAGGCAACAAAATGGCATTCGCATATAAATTATATTAATTCAACCTTACAGTGTATATTGAGAGAAATGACAAATACAAAAGAATCACTACTAACAAAACAGTTACAATATTAGAAAACAGTAATAAAAAACCTGTCCCCACAAATTAAATACGCCAACACCAACAAGAATTACAACCAATCCTAAATATAAATAAAATTGATGTCTGCCTAATCGCCTACTCATTTCACAAGACAATAATAAATTAAGTTCAGAGGCTGCCGAGTGCACCACAGTATTCAATATGAAAACTTGGCTAAAGGTGGGAGTGCAGTCATAATAAAAGGAAACATATCTCACAATGAAAAATCAGGGAATGCTTCTAGAAAGTATATTTCAACCGGATATGAAAAGGAGTATAACGTAAAGCATGTTCAATTTCATGAAAAAATGTCATTTATCTCTCCAGCTGAAGTAAGAAAAGAAATACAATAGCATATCAATCCAAAGAAGCCCCGTGTAACTGCATCATTCAGACCAATTGTTCGAGCAGATTTAATTAAAAAGGTTAAAACCTATACTCGAGGAAATCAACACCGAATCACAAATATTATTAGAAAGGTGTTTAAAAATACAGGAAAAGCCTGCATTACACCCTAAATAATGAAATTTGAAGAATATAAAAAAGGATCAACTAACTCTGTTTGGAGTCATTTTTTGAGAGAAAAAAGAGGACAGCAAGTGAAATGTAAAATCTGTAACTAGGTAATAAAGTGTGCTGGTGGTTCAACGAATGTATTATACACTCACCTACGAACAATACACCAGACAAAAATTTCCAGAAACAGCGAAGACACTGACGGTGGCGATTCTTCAAAAGATAAAAATAACTCAACCTCAGTGTGCGGTGAACCAAAACCACCAAAGCAAAAGATTACCAGCTATTTTACAAAGGTTAAGGCAGACTCTTTGCCTGCTATTATATCGTGTATTACAGCAAAATAAAACATTTGCTATATTTTGTACATCAGAAGATCTTCGAATGATTAATATAAATAAATATCAGAAGATCTTCGAATGCTTAATATAAAGAAATATTCCGAAGTCGCCTCTACAATTAAAACCTTAAAACATTAAAACAGATTTATGCCACCAAAAAGCTGCGGATAATTGTTTAAGCTTGACATAAACGCTCACATAACAACTAATTTCTGGAATATGGGATTAGTACGAATAAATGGAACTCTACCTGCTGAAAAGATTATTGATCTTTTGACACATAAATTATTGGAATATGATTTACCTTTTTGTTAATATTGCATATTTAGCTACAGAATGATTAACTGGAATCGATCAGCAACTTTGTTTCGCCCACGGAATTCAGTTGGCCGTCTTAAGTGTTCTCTACCCAAAGTCTTATACCGCGAATACTGTTCATGACAATGAGAAACTAGTGATATGAGGACCCAGTTGATCTCAATACAGATGATGACAACGAATTTGTGTTAGAAGAGACGGAAACTGACGAACATGATAATTGCGATCCCGAATAAAACTTTGGGGTTTCTTTTGATGGCGATGACAGTCTGGAAGTAGTAATTCTTGAACATTCTCACTTACAACTTTTAATTTTAAAAGACGTTCACCAACTAAAAATGCCGATATTCTCCAGGGATAAGTCAAAATAAAATTCGGGCATGAGCTGAATTTAATTTTAGATTCCAAAACAAGATGGATCAGTCTTATCATGATGCTGGAACGATTTTATCTTTGAAGATGAAGAAGAATGTTTTACAATAGAAAATGAAATTCCCGCCCGAAATATAACAACAACTGAAAACCTTAGGCAAATGATGGACAGAGCAATTGAAAAGCAATTAAATATTCCACCAACTGTTCAAAATAAAGGGAATGTTAGTATGACAACACGATTGCGTCAGAAATGACAATTTTTGATGATGAAGGAATACGTGGGCATTATTTAGATTTAGTATATAAATAGCTTTTAACCATTCCACCAACCAGCGTTGAAGCAGAGAGAGCTTTCTCTGCCGCAGGACTTCTCTGCACGAAAATTCGTTCACGACTTTCCGATAAAACAATCGATACTTTACGCCAATTACGAGCATTTTTCCAAAAAGACCGAAAATAAAACTAATCTAGGCTGTGAGCTGTAACTATTGGTTAGAATTAGAAGATGAATCTTATTGAATTATGCGTTATTACTTTACAACCTTTGTTCCTTTTTAAATTACTGAATTGAATTTGAAGATAGATATTTGTAAATATTTTTTATGTTTTATGATGATTCTCATTCAAATCGTTGTGGGGTTTGGACGTGGAATCGGTGAAGTAAGCGATAAAATAAAAATAATCAAAATGTGCAGTGATAGTAGTTTCTTTTTAATTATTTTATATAACTACATATTGAACATAGTGGAAAAAATTAAAAGTGCAGTGTTAGCTTCTTTTTTAAATTTATTTTATATACACTCCCGGCCAAAATTAATGGGTCGATGGGGAACATCAAATCCGGTCGGTCAAATGAGTGACGACGAGGAACCATTTTCTTTCCATAGGCGCTCTAATCAGAAAAAATCCCAAGATACGTTGAGGAATCGTAATACTTGAATGAGTGAAGTAGAAATGGATAATATCGATCCTTTCCAAAAGAGTCAGGTTCTACCGAGGTCTCCTACGAGAGCCTGTAGCACGTTCACCACGAAGATTAACAAAATAATACCTACAGAACTTGTGGAGTTACCGAGAAATGCTTTTCCAGAGGACAATAATTGTTCTAAAAAAGAAGAAATGCTGTATCAGGAATTACGTAAGGCCAATGCTGCATTGGTTGAATCTAATAATTTAAATAAGCAATTAAATGATACAATTGCTTTTATAAATGAACATATATAGGGTTTTCCAAAGAAAACACTATATAACAGGTATTAGTAAAGTAAATTGAATAATAATGATCTATCGTACCCGCCTGCTCCCTATTCATTATATGACAAGATGAGAAATTATTATATCGGTTAACCTTCGCAATATATATAGTACAACTCGTAAATACATAAGATATACATAATGAATTTGCTCCAGATATCGGTATACAAAAAATATTTATTATTCTCTTAATTATCTATGTACATACTGAAATATTTTTGTATACGTAATTGTAAATATGTATATAGTAATTTTTGATGATTTGTAAAAATAAAAAAATGTAAAAAAATTATTATGTATCAAGACGCCGAATAGGCTTATTCAATCAATTTTGGGATCTCGTAATTATTGTAAAATAAAATTCTAAAAAATAATCATTATAAAATAAAATAAAATATTGAAATTAAAAATACATTGGAGTCATTATTTATTATAAGTAGTGAAGTGGAATTAGTGCCAAGTGGTTTTAACGGCACCTCCAAAACCACTACACATATAAGGATTCTTGAAAACGAAGTTAAAGCCCTTAAAAGCACAGTAAAACGTTGATTCTCCTCCTACTCAAAAAGTAATAGAACAAGAATACCATACGGATGAAGAAGAATTAGATTACGAAACTGAGTGAATTAGAGTCAAAAGCCAGAGAAAAAAAAGGAGAAGGAATGATACACCTACTCCTCCTCAACTAAAAGAGACAATTCCGAAAATAATCCAAATCAATAAAAAAAAATTACCTCCACCACTCCCAATAATTATAGATGGAGTTAAAAAATCAGACCAATTAGGGTAATGGTTAAAAATCTGCACTCTACATGTAAACCAGAAAAAATAATTGAGGACCTGAAAGGAAAAGGTTTTAATGCAACTGAAGCATCAATTAAGCTAAAACGAAGAAGTAAGGAGCCTCTGAACATGTATATGCTGACATTCAGCGCAGATGATGATATTGAAAAAATACATCAAATCAAGTACATCTTGGGATGCACAGTCAATATTGAGCCCCTAAGAAGAACTAGGCTTATACCACAATGTAAAATATGTCAAGCATATGGACATACCAGCAACACCAACAGGAATTGCAAATGGTTCTGGACGCAGAGAAAATCGATGTCTGTCTCATCTCGGAAACTCACTTCACTAGGCAATCAATTATCAAATTTAGAAATTAGAAAACATATCACAGTATTCACCCGGGAAATACTGCCAAGGGAGGTAGTGCTGTTATAATTAGAAATAGTATTAATCACTTCGAGGAATTAAAATATGAAACAGAACAAATACAAGCAACAGCTGTTAATATCAAGACCAAAAATAACTCTATTAGTGTTATTGGAATTTACTGCCCACCGAAATACTCTCTAAAAGAAAAATTTTCAGTAAACTAGGCCCTAGGGAAAATATTTGTAATTGGAGGAGATTTTAATGCAAAAAATATCCACTGGGGTTCTAGACTAACAACAACCAAAGGGAAAGACCTCCTCAATGCTATCAGAAAATACGGTTGTGAAGCCTTATCAAATGGTAAACCGACCTACTGGCCAACTGATCCAAATAAAATACCAGATCTGATTGATTTCTTTATAGTGAAAAATATATCTTTAAATTATATACATATAGATGAAAGTCTTGACTTAAGGTCTGATCACTGCCCAATACTTTTTACATTAAGTGAAAGGATCATTCAAAAAGAAAGCTATCCTAGTTTAGTAAATAAGCACACAAATTGAGAATACTTTAGATTGTCTTTAAAAAGAAAAATTAACTGAATGGTTCCGCTAAGGAGTGAGGAGCAATTAGAAAAAAAAGTTCACAAGTTCATATGTGACATACAGCAGTCAGCTTGGGAAAACACTCCTGAAGTTAAAAAGAAAATTAAGGGAAACAACTACCCTAGAGAAATTAGAAAGCTTTTGGCAGAAAAAAGAAGGGCAAGGAGATTATGGCAACAAACTAGAGGCCCTCAAGATAAAACTAAGCTAAACAATCTGACTCAGCTACTTCAAAGGGAAATCAATGATTTGAAAGACGATTATAACTACCTCAGAAAATTACCTAATGATACTAGTACTGATTATTCTCTCTGGAGAGCAACCAGAAGAATTAAAAGGCCAATAATGCAGATTCCTCCAATCATAAAAGAAAATAACAAATGGGCCAGAAAAAACGAAGATAGTACGAAATTTTGCTGAATACCTGGAAAAAATATTTGAACTACATATTGGAAGTCGAAATTATTACTGGAGAGGTTGTACAGGAAGGTGAAGAAATCCTACGAGCAACACCAAAAGAAGTCATGTTTGAGATAAAAACAAATATGAATCCGAGAAAAGCGCCGGGTTATGTACCTTATCACAGCAGAAATTTTAAAAGAACTACCAAGGAAAGCATTATTAAAGCTCACCAATATTATAAATACCACCTTTCGATTGAAATATGTATCCAGCCTCTGGAAAATTGCAGAAGTAATTATGATTCCTAAACCTGGGAAACCACCACACAAAACTGGATCATACAGGCCAATATCACTATTTCCAGTTATGTCTAAACTCTTTGCGAAATTATTAGTAAAAAGGCTAAATCCGATAATTGAGAGAAAAAACCTAATTCCAAATCATCAGTGCGGTTTTCGCAACCAACACTAAACATTAGATCAAGTACACAGAATAACTAATATTATTGCAAGAGCATTAGAGGAGAAAAAAGTCTGCTCAACAATATTCTTAGTCGTTGCACAGGCCTTTGATAAAGTTTGGCACGAAGGACTTAACTATAAGTTAAGAATTGTACTACCAATGCAATTCACTACAATATTAGAATCATACTTGAAAGATAGGTTCTTTAGAGTAAAATTAGACGATTCCTATTCTGAATTGAAAGAAATCAAGGCAGGAGTACCGCAGGGCAGTGTATTAGCTCCTGCCCTATACCTATTGTACACTAATGATCTCCCTGTA
This sequence comes from Tipula unca, assembly GCA_951394425.1. Classification (NCBI taxonomy): domain Eukaryota; kingdom Metazoa; phylum Arthropoda; class Insecta; order Diptera; family Tipulidae; genus Tipula; species Tipula unca. The sequence goes on from OX596380.1 coordinate 120,749,592, forward strand.
TTAGAAAACAACACTGTGGCGACATTTGCTGATGACACGGCAATCTTAGCTGTTGGAGATAGCAACGAAGAATCAACTTAGAGTTTACAGTTAGCTATTACTCAAATACATAACTGGACCAAAAGATGGCGAATTAAACTTAACGAAACTAAATCAGTTCACATCAATTTTACAAACAAACGACTCGAACATATTTCGGTTACAATTAATCAAGAAATAATACCGTATGCCAACACGGCTAAGTATCTTGGCATGACACTAGATGCAAAACTACGATGGAAAGCACACGTCAAAAAGAAAAGTGAAGAACTGGGGCTTAAATATAGAGATGTATTGGCTGATAGGAAGGAGCTCCGCTCTATGAACATACAACAAACTTCTATTATATAAACAAATATTAAAACCGGTTTGGACTTATGGTATCCAACTTTGGGGTTGTACCAAATAGAGCAACGTGGAAACCATCCAAAGATTTCAAATCAAAGTATTAAGGAACATCGTTGATGCACCATGGTATGTTAGAAACAGAGACCTCCATAGGGACCTTAAAGTGGACAATGTTTCAAAGGAAATCCAAAAAAATGCAGTGAGACATAGGCAAAGGCTCGAACAACATGTTAACACTGAGGCAACTAAGCTGTTAAACAACACAGATAGTGTACGCAGGCTCAAACGAACTAGACCTTTTGAGCTGGTGTAATTGCTAGTGTAAACCGCGTTATGCTGATCTAAAATCCACAATAACGATGTGGTTTAACTCAATTTATCAGACACTTTGGTGTTCCATGGTGGGAAGAAGCCATAGATTAATACAACATAGTAAATTAAGTTAGAATAAAATTACTCATTAGTCCGGGTGACTAGATTGTATTAATTGTTTATTTAAAATATTTAAATAAAATTGAAAAATAAAAAAATAAATGTTTTGATTTTAATATTTATGAATTATTATAAATGATTTCCTTATTTTTAACCGAAAATAAATACAGTGTAAAACTCAAAACAGTGTTTACTTTGCAGGTTTGCACTCACTTAGAAAAATAGCCTTTTTGTAATTTAACATTTAAGGCTCAGTCTATTACTATTTAACTTTGTTTTATAAAACCGGTTTTAAAACCAGAACCCGGTTTTCTATAATTTTCAACACCGAAAACCGGTTTTACTATTTTTGTTTGTCAAAAATTACCCTAATCTGCGCATGTCGATTTCACTAACAGGAGAATCGAATAACACAGCGAAATACTTAAGCATCACACTTAAGCATCGCTAAGCTAAGGTGGAAGGCCCATATAAAAAACAAAAAAGAAGAGTTGTAAATTTAATACAGAAAAATGTACTGGTTATTGGGAAGAAACTCCATCCTATCTACATATAATAAGCTTTTGTGTTATAAACAAGTCCTAAAACCAGTCTAAGCTTATAACTGTGTGGTTGTATTCCGTGGCATAGTAGATGTACCGTGATATATTCCCAATGACGATAAGACCTAAAAATTAATCTTGCCAAGAACAAAATTTCAGAATTTGCTCAAAGTCATGAAGATAGACTATACCAGCACGTTAACGTCGAAGCAACCCAGCTCATGAACAAAGACAACATAGTAGGAAGGCTCAACAGGATAAAATCTTTTGAACTGGCAACTTTGTGAAGAACAACAAATAATTAATACCAAAATAACACTTAGCAATGGTCTCTCGAATCGCAAATTTGTAAATATTAAATAATTAAAATATTATCAATTATAGAAATCAAGTTTGACAGAAATCATAGTCATAAAATAGGTTTAAATCATAATCCCAACAAATTTCAATCACTACATATTCCAAAATCTGAATTGATTTGACATCATAATTACATTTGGGTTTATTTCTACGGTCTATAATTCCTAGTTAAATCCATTTCAAAATTTTATGCCAAATCTATAATTAAACCGCAATTAAACCATATTGCTGCCATTAATTTAAAAAATAGTAAATAAAATAAATTTGAAATTAATAGAAAACCAAAATGATAGCCCACCAAAATATAATAATCCGTTTTAATTTATCAATTCAAATAAAACAACAAAAAAACTCATGAAAAAAATTAATTAATAAATTAAATAATTGAGGTGTTAAAATATGCTTAAATTAAAGCAATTAACAACCAACTTTTTTATTTGTTTGTCATTTTCTCATTTTTTTTATTTTTAGATTTTGCATTATTTTTGATTATTCAGCTGTGATTATAACTAAATTGAATTTTAATTTTTAAAAACAAAAATAACAATTTTTGTATTAATTAATAATTAAATATACCCTAACCCCCATAAAATATTTCCTAAAGTGTAAATTCCACAGTGAAATGGATTTTTAATTTTATATCGATGAAAATTCGATTTTTATTTAGATAAAAAAAATATATAAAAAAAACTTAATTAGCGCGCACAATTTATGGTAATTAGATTTTAACTAGAATTTTAAATTGAAACAAAAAAAAAAACATGAATTAAAAAACATTGATGTAATTATTTTCATTACATTGGAATTCGTGGAAAAATAATAAACTTGTCATCATTAAGCGTAAAAAGCAAATATATGTACAATGTTTAACAAAAATTGGAGAATTCTTAGAAAGCTGGTTTGTTTGTATTGTATTGCATTTATATTTGGATTCGGCTAGACTTTGGAAAGACCTATACAGTTTGAAAAATAAAAATAAAATTAATTGATTTTGACATAAATAATAATTAGAGTACGTGGTTAAACGTAGCCAGCCATTGAACTCAACAATTATTATTTTCAAAAAAAATTTGGAAAGTCTTAATTTAGAATGATATATATTCTTATCGCATTGCATTATTCATTATACAATGTTGATGAGAGAGTGTCATTGGGGAGGGTAGAATTTTAGCATACATGAAACTCTGATTGAATAATTATTAGAAATTAATTTATGTTACCTTATATATAAACTCTAAATCCACCGTCAGGTCGTCAATTTAACGTTATGCAAATGCAATAGGTTGTCTTTTTCATCTACGTTGTACTTTTTCATCTAGGTTGTTCAATTACAACTGATTTTGCAAAATAATTGGAAAACGAATTTGGTTTTCGCTGCCGTTGTGGCATGTTAGTGTCATTCCTCCACGAGCTACGAAATTTTACCATGGTTGTATATTTCGACAAGATCTGGTAAAGTAGCTGGATTCTATCGGGTCCGACAAACTTTTCACTTGATGTTTAAAAGACAGACTTATCTCTATGAGCAAACTTTCGTCTGAAAAGTTTAAATACTTTGCCATGGTTTCTAATTGGAATATAAACATGGCTACAAGCAGTGTTGCCATACATTTTAAAATAAAAACTTCGTAAAAAATTAAAAAAAACTTCATTTGAAGAATAAAAACTTCTTTTATTTTAAGTCTTGTATTTATTTGGTACATTTGTAAATAAATTATATACAGAAACCTTCTTGGTCATCGTAACATAAAAATCTTTATTATAAACCTTCTTGGTTGTTTTAATGTTTTATTTTTATAGATTACAGATTGATATTCGATTTTTAATCACGGTAAAATCGGTAATCACTTTTTATAAATATTTTGATGTAACATTTTCAACATTTCATCATTATGTTGAAATGATTTACAACTGCTGTTCGATTTATTCATATAATCTTTCGTTAATAATATACCAGTTAAAGTATCAGTTTCCAACCTATTTCTAGTTTTAGTCTTGTTAATATTTATTTGAGAATAGTAAGTACGGCCGTTATATAGTTTTAATGAAGGGGAATGTCTTTGACCCATCACAGCGTTTAATATTTAAAATTGTGTCCCAAAATATGTCTACACCAGTTTTTTCATCAATTTTTAATGCTTTAAAATCAACATGCCGGATTTCTCGCCATTCATTATCTAGATTTAACAGATTGTCAAGGTCAATTATGTGAGGAAAAAAACTGCATAAGTGTGCAACTGTAATATGTTTTCTTCGAACCACATTAACAGGAGCAATAGTTTCGGCTGCTAATAAAAACTTGTCGGTTAAATCAAATTTTTAAAATAAATGATTGCAAAGCTCTACGTAAAACTTTAAGCAATTAGATTTTAAATTTGTCTCGTTCTCTTTATTTAAAACACAGGTTGTTTGTAAAGCTGTCATAACTTCAGATCCCAAAATAAACGTCTTCTAAATTTTTAAATATTTTGTTTGGATCGTTTATATCTACTGTTTTGATATTAGCAATTGAATCATCCTTAATGAAGTATTCAAATATTTCGAAATACAAACGTCGAACGTCCGATACTAGTAGATGAACTGTTGGCGATTCGCTTTGAAACAGTCGGTTTAATTTATTTACATCTCCTTAAATAATTGATAGATGTTTAGAAATAAGAATGCAGTTATTGCTTTGGCAAGATGCAAAAAATAGAGCATATAATAATAACTTACCCAAGATGAATTTTAAATATAATTCGAACTCTGGATTGTAAAGACATTCAATAAGTCGCTCGGTTGAAACAAATTTCTCTAAATCTTCGTGTATGAAAAACAGTTTTCACACTTCTAACCGGCTTAAAATTTGATTCACTGTAGCTTCCAGCGACAGCCATCTCGTTTGTGAAGGATGCAACATTTTCCTTGGCTTGAAGTCTAATAAAATTTGTAACTCAGCGAAAAGGTCTATTCTTTTCGGGCTATTTTGTACGAAATTATATATATCGCGACAAGTTCCCTCGACATATTTTGGAAGTACTTTACATGCATCGTTAGCACATAGTGCAAACAAATGGCACGAACATTTCAACACAATTAAATTTGGACAGTCATTTTTCAAAAGGGTGGCTACTGATCGCTGTGTACTTGTCATTACATTTGCCCCATCCGCAGCGAAACCCATTAATAATTTTTTGTAGTCGATGTCTCTTACTATAAAAGTTTCCACGATTTTATTATAAATACCGTTTGCGTTACAGCTTTCAACTTTGGTAAGGCTGAAAAACATATTTTGAACCTTTTTTTTGAAAGGTATTCGAACCACTATGCTGAAAAGCTTTGTAGTTGATATGTCGGTGGATTCATCGATGCAAATGCTGAACGGGGTTACCTTCATTAAATCGGAAAGCTTACTCAGTTGTGTTTTTCCAATTACATTTTTGACTATAGATGTTGTTTTAGTTCTCGCACAAGAAATATCTTGCATTACAGAGGAATCGTTGATTATAGTTTTTAACATAGAAATCAAATGATCCATGGTTAGGAACGATATGTTGTGCTCTGCACAAAACGCACTTAATTGGACTTCTGCCATACAAACTTTTTTATGGTGACTAGTAAGGTTGTTAAAACTTTTAAACGTTAAGGTGTTATTATCATGTATTTTAAGGGCTGCACTTCGTTCAACATGTTTCTTGCATTTTACGTGGTTATATAAATCCCGCACTCCTGCTTTAGCCTTCAACTCTGTGTTGCAAATTTTGCAAAAAGCCAAACTGTTGTCGCTTCTTTGGATCCACGATTTTAGGATGTCATCATTTTCCCATTTTTTTTAGATATACCCGTTCGTTTCTGCTTTTCTTTTGTTTCTATAATATAAAGCCACAAATCTTCATCAATTAATGATTCGTCGTTATCATCTGAGATAATTTCTGAATGGAATGATGAAGTAGTTGAATATTCTCGATTTTTATCAACGATTTTTGAAGTGGAAGCTGTCGAAACATTAATGAAATTAAAACAATAAATAATGGAGGAATGACAACATTTTTAGCTAAAATTACCTTCCGCAGTGAAATAATTTGTAATATTGGACATTTCTTTTTTAATTATTTTTTTAATATATAGAATACACTTTAATATAATAATATATATAATTTAATATATAAAGTACACTTTATTATATAGATTTCACTTATAAACACAATTATTTGCGAAAACTTGATCACAAATTGCCACAATCGGCAGGAATTATGGTTTAAAATTAAAACAGTTGTCGATAGAGAAGAGAGAAGACAAAAAAAGGGAAACACCAACGAATAATGGACGGTTGAGTGTAGTTGACCAAATATACATCAAAAATCTCCAAAAACCATAATAAAATGAATAAAGAAGAAATAATATTTCTTCAATCTTCATTATTCATTTTATTACGGTTTTTCGGGTATTTTTGATGTAGAAAACTCATATAAACGCAATTAATTTTCGTCTACATATATTATATTTATATTATATGTAGACGAAAATTAACTGCGTTCATATGAGTTTTAAAAAAAACGACATTTTAATATTAAAAAAATATAAATATCAAATAATTATTCAAATTAATTGCTAAAATAAAATAAAAATTTAAAGGAATTTATAGAAAAAGGTCTTTTGGAAAGATTAATGGCAGGTGAGTTGCGAGGATTAGGTTGGGATCCTAGTAATTGCCGGTGTGGTGTTTACTAGTAGAGTAGGGCAGTTAAGTCCTATATAGACTCAGATTTGAATGAATAAACAATGGTATGGGAAGAGTACTCATTAGTTGGTACATAAGCAGCAACTGTAACATGTTGACACTTTTGAGTTGATCAGTTGAGATTGTAACATATCTTGTCGTTGAATTAATACTATCAACTGTTGTGATAACAAATCAAACTTTTCAAGAACCGATTCCAAATTATTTGCTTGCGTTTCAGTATGGTCTAAAACTCACCATACTGAAACGCAAGCAAAAAATTAGACTTTCTATTAAAACCTGGTCAAATATTTCCTCTAACCTGGATCTTCTTGGTAAAATTATTGTTTTTGAAGTCACTGGTTCCATGTTAGGGAAAGTATTCATACTAATAGCCTTTGACAAGATTTGCAGAGTTTCATACTCAATCTCTTTGGTAGCTTCGATTGATTCGTTTAATTTGTCGTGATCTTCCATACATATTTTCAAGTTGGATTGTAATTTTAAACGCACTTTAAGAACTTTCCGAGTACTTTTTTCGTAAGTCGGTGAAATTGTGGTGCGGTGTAGTCGATCCGAGACATGCAACCAACGCGATTCAATTTTAGTAGCCGAATTCCTCAAGTCGTCTTTTCTCTGATTTGTAAGTTTCGCGATTCCAAGTTTCAGAGAAAATTATTTGCTTAAACTGACACCGATTTATAAGTCAGGTGTTTTTCGTGCATTCGGATGCATCTTAGTAGGTTTATCCTGTAAATTTACAATTTCATTTCTGATGGCTTCTACAAAATTTTTGAAAGCATCAGCATCAAAAGGAGTATTGCGTAAGATACATTCCACATCAACGACATCGGGTTTCAATACCGTGACATCCGCCGTCCAATAAGTTAAAATGGCAACGAAGAACATCAACCAAACCAATGAAAAAACATTTTTTCGAATACTTCTTCTCACACTTAAAATAAAGAAAATCCAACTAATAATAAGAAATTTGTAATTAAGAAATAATAACTGGAATTCCGAAAGTATTTCACAACGGCTCTTGTCAGAGTTAGCACAAGTCAAACATGAAGCAGTAAACAAATATAGTATGTATATAAATTTCCGCAGTTAAATAATTTCATTAAATAAGTGAGGATGAGTTCAAGGCACGTAGTCGGGGCTGAAACGTTAGCACATTTTTGTTTAGGTGCGTAGGTAAAAAAAAACTGTTGCTCTTGTTGGTATATATTATGAGAGTGGAGGAAAGATTATTGTAATTAAAATCAGAGAAATACTAAATGAATCCCAAAATTCGGAAGATTCACTCACCGACTCAAACAGTGAATATGATGAATCAGCCGAATTAAAAGAAAAAAAACGAAACCAGAAAATGTGTGGGTACAATGCAATATTGACAATCGAACCATAAGACATGGCCTGAAATCAACGCAACTTAACCGAAACAGCAAGATGCCAACGTGGAAATGTACCGATTGTGCACACTAAAACTACTCCGCCAGACAACATCTGAACTGAGTGACTACACTGAAAGCAACACCTAAAGCAGAGGCAGTTGCGCTTCTTCAAGATAAAAATAATAGAAATGAGTATAGGCATTAACATCCCTCTAAAATTTTTATATTTTATTTTAATTTTATCATCAAAGCTAATAATTAGCGAATGTTAAAACAAGAACAGTAGGTCCTGTGAAAATTGAACAATATCTATTTAAGTAGACTGAAATCAACATAATTTACAGAAGCAGTCCAACTCAATCACAATTGAACATCGTCACACTAAAAAATCAAAAAATCTATAAGATCGAACATTCACATTTGACCCAAACAGTGATAATCTTTGAAAACTGGAAACAAATGTAAATGCTTGAAATAAGATAAATTATTGCTATTGAGGATAATTGTAGAAAAAAATGAGCTTTAGATAAAATAGTTTTACCGTTGAATCTTTCCTCGCCACTGTAACAAAATGAAATTGAGTTGGATTTTTACTTTGATCCAACCTTCAAAATCACATCAGTTGACAGAATATCCCCGCCATATTGCTTCTCGGTGTGGTAATTTTGCGGCTATACTCCAGGGGTTGCGTGGGTATTATTCAGAGAGATGATGGAATCAAGAAGAACCGCAGGATTTTAATAAGACCCAAATGGAAGCAACAATTTTTTTCCCTCTTTACTAACCAAAATTATGTCCAAATCCATTTTATTTAAATAACATTTTATTTTTATTTTATTAGTTGTATATGTTAAATCACTAAAACTTTAGTTTCTAAATGTTTTATTTATTTATTTTTATTTTTTTTTTAGTTTTATTATCTCTGTTTTTTTAATTTGTTTCTTTGTTTTTGTTTGGTTTAATTTAATTTCACTATAACTTAATTAATAATAATATGTACACGATTAAACTTGAAATAAAAAGAAATAGAGATCAGTATCGAACAACAAACCAAAAATCGACTGACTTAACTTACAAACTTAAAGGTTAATTTGTTAACCCTTTTTGTAGCGCGCGAAAACCGTTTCGCTTTCCTTGAATAGTTGCGGAATATCTAATTACTGCTTCGAATATGGTTTACGCATGTATCTTCCCAAAGATGAAGGAAACATCGGGTTTCAGCGAACGAAATATTTTTGAAATCCAGTGCAAAGTCACACGGTTCTGAAATCCTGCAATTAAAATATATGTGAATTCAACATAAGTATATGTATGATTATGTATTTGTAAACTTACTTACTCTATTAAAACCGAATACAATTTCTTTTCCAAAATCGGAGTTTCTGTAAACTCCTCCATCGTTCTGTCGACGAATATCACACATAAAACATATATATTGGTGGTCGCAAATTGCCATTAGTGCTATAGAATTGCACTTTTTATAGTTAAATAATGCTGACCCCGAACTGGCTGGTGCCTAAAATAGAATTAAGAATCATTAGTTTATTAATTGGCTGCATAAAATACGCGTGCTTCAATATCGCGGGTCCCACCATTAATTTATTTGTTTCATTATTTTATTCATGCTATTTTGCTTTCCGATGACCTTATCTGCATAATTTCGTTGACTCGACTAAACTAACTAAACTAGAGTACGACGAGTTAGTTAGTACAATATTAAATTAATTTTTTTTTTTAATTTCTGTATTTCGTACCTACCGACTAGCAACACCTCCTCCTACTACCGGATCAGCCTTACACTGAGCCTGCTCCTTATTTAAAGGCTTTTATCCAGGTTAGGTTTTTTTCCGTTGAAGATGTCCTCAACATAGTGTGTCACGCGGTCCCAAGTATCCTTACTGGGTAACATGATATCCCACCTCCTCTTGAAGTGAGAGAAGGGGTGCTCAGCTTTCATTGTTTCCTTCACAGTAGATACAATACTGAGATTGCTTCTTTCCCATTTTATGCAGAAATGACCGAAAGTATCCGTGACCGCTTAAAAATTGCATCAAGTAGTATCCCACCTCAGGGATACTACTTGATGCAATTTTTACAGATTCAACTAATAGATTCATTAGCCGTGCCTCAACTTACACCAAACTAAACTAAAACCAATGCCAAATTTGTTTGCTTTGATGTTTGTTCATCACTTTACAAAGTATAAATAATCTCATCGAAAAGTAATCCCGGAAATTGATTATTTTCAGTTGAGACATTATTAGCAAATTTTCATTTTTTGTTTTAGTTAAGTCAAATATAGTTTAGTTAATTGATGCCCGGTTGCACGAAAATATTTATTAACCGGCTGATAGCTGTTTTCAAGTTGTAATGTAAACAGATTGCATTGCAAATGTTGTCAAAAATGAAATTTGATATGGAAAAGGTAACAGCCGGGTAACTAATATGTTCGTGCAACCGGACATACAGCTCACGACAATTATCCTTTAGTTTAATTTTAAATTAAAACCTGTTTTTTAATGTTTAAGGTTGATTTAGATTTGACGAAATTTTGCAAATTAGGTCATCCTAAAGCAAGATACCATAAAATAAATTTACCATAAAGCAGCCGAGACAGATTGTAGTAAAAATGTAAGTTAACATATTTGAGGTTATACCTAGTTCATGATTTTAAAACGGAGATAAATATATTTTGCCGCAATTTACGCAACTTTCGTTAACAAGATCTAAGTAATAAAAAATTAAACACCTATTAAAATATTTAAAAACTACCAAAAACCAATTTTCAAATTCAACACAAAATAAAAAATGTGAAAAAGTGCTGTAAAATTAAATAGTTTTGAACTTGCGTAACGTTTATTTTAATACAAAAACACAAAAAAAACTCTCTGGTTTCATCTGTTGATTCTTTTAAGGATATGTTTCTCTGGTTTCAACGCTGACAAGAAAATTGGAACTTCAAGACGCGAATTACTAATAAGTACCTAAAACATTGTGATAAGGAAATTGAAATGAAATTTGTGGTAACGTGATAGAATTAAGGTATTTATCGAAAATATTTTATTATTCTGTATATAGTTTATATTATTTAACAAATTAAATTAATTCAATGAGTTAAACCAAATTTTATTTTCTGAGAATTTTTAAATTAATAATTAAGAAGAACTACGTGCATATATGTACATAGAAATGAATTAAACCACACAATTTTTTTTTTAAATGACTTATTTATTTGTTATTATTTATGTAACAGCATTCAATACACCATTCCTTATTTGCCTTGCTAAAGCAGTTTCATCATGTCCATTTGAAACTTCAGCAGTTTCAAGTTGCACGGAACCATTATCGTGTAAGCTTTATATTATATTTCTAGTTTTTGAATATAGTGTGTTATATGTCGCTTCTCTGCTGCCTTCAATGGTGGCTCTGAATGGTGTTAGCATCCGAAAGTATACCCAGTACTTTATTGGATTAATTAATTTTATACTCACCGAGCAACCAATAGTTTGGATTGTCATCGCCTCGATGCAACTGTTGTAAATATTGCCGATAGGTACTCAAACTCCAGACAAATCAGTCATGTGAAGCACCTCCATATCGTGGGTCTACCGCCATTATCCGGGCATTATGGTCGCATACCTAAAAATATATTTTCAGAGTATATGCATTAATAAATATTTATTACATAAGCACAGTAAAATATATTATTACAATCATTGTATTTAAGCTGTGGTGCCCTTTCCTATTAAAATACAGATGTTCATTAACCGCTGGTATTATGATGTTGATGTGTGTTCCATATACACAACCGATTACGAGGAGAGATCCAGTTTGAATGTAAAAATAATTCGCTGGTAGCTCCCATAAGCAAAAAATCTGAGTGCTCCGGCTTATTTTAAAATATTTGGTATAGTTGAAGATCTAGCTCGCAATGGTAGATAATCGTTAATTTCATCCATAAGATATTTAACCGCATCCTTTGATAGTCTAAATAACTTTATAAATCTGAAATATAAATGTTTAAAATATTACAGATATTTTTAATGTTATTTTGATAAAACATTTTAACTTACTTTGCATCCGGTAGAGCAAAAACATTTGATTTGTCGCGAATTTTCCGAAGCCGTAAATGAGGTGATAAATCGTTATCCTCACGATCACTATCGTCGGAGAAATAAATGGCAATAGTGTCCTTATCAATTTAACTTTTAATTATTTGAATTAAACAAACTCTTTCACTTTAAAAATCTCTATAACTTATAAAAAACAATTAATTTTATAATTAATAACTCATAAAACTCAAATCACTAAACGAAAACAACATAAAATGTCCAAAATCAACAAGTTCTATATTTTTCATACAGGTATAACCATTAAAAAATAATTTCCCCTTTCATTTTGTGACAGTGTACAATTTTATTTTTGATTGAGAAGAATGAACCAGTAAACAAATAATGAAAAAAATCTCTGTTTCCTTATTGTTATGACAAACTCTCTCTTTAAATCCTGGAAATCTCTCAGCCTACGGAATCTTCCTTTTAACATACCAAATGCATTTTCCATCCGTGCTCGTAGCGATGAATGAATAAAATTAAATTGTCGCTCTTCGGACGTTAAACTGCCATTTTCTTTACACGGGGGCACAAGCCACTCTATTGATACATCAAGCCGAGTCGCCAATAAAAAAATAGCCATACATACAAGCTGGGTTTTCCTCTTTTTTTTATACAATCCAGATTTTCTCACCAATCGTGTCATGCTTGGACCGAGCCTCATTGCGGTGAGGCTCATTGATGAGGTACATCAATAAATTGCAATTTGAAATTGACGACCACTTGCAGTAAGATACTCGAAAATGCTTTTCTGTTTATGTAGTCGTTGTCTCCTTATATTTTGGCCACTTAATGAATTTGGGCAATGTTTCAAAATAAAATCTACCATATAATTATCTATTTCATTTGCTGTACTTCGGGATACGTCAAATAAATTAGCAACCTGTCGAAAACAGTCATGATTCGCCAGATAAGAAATAGTCATAAATACTTTCTTATTAGCAGGAATCTTCCTCCTTCGACCAGCATATAACAAAAGCAATACTTTGGTTTTTTGCTCGGAAACGCCCGAGCTTGAACTATTGGTAGTATCGATAATATCGCGCGCACAGGAATCTTGGAATAATTCTTTCTAAGATACATATGTCAAATAAAATAATCTTAGTAGTGTGAAACACAAACTGTTCATTTCAAGTATTTAATATTATATATTTACCAATAATCTGTTAACTGTCTCTTTATTTTGCGACATAGTGAAAATGTAAATGTGACACACAAAAATAATTGATCCAAGACAATGGTCGATTTACTTTAAATTTTAATTAATTTATAACACAAGCCAATTACTTTTTAACAATTCGACATTAATCTGAATTGTAGCAAACGAACGACCAATTCACTTCAGTAGCATAATTATCTGAATATTAACTTAACTATCGGAATAGTAACTCAATATCAATTCAGTTAATTCAGCACAAACGAATGTGACTAAAATACCTCCAATTTTGATATTTTCGATAGCTAACGAAATGAAAAAATAGATGGCTGTGAAGATTTCCAGAAATCCATAGATAAGTGTTACTTTCACACTTTTAAATTGAATTCCAATTGGAAAACATGATTATTCCTATTAATATATTTAGTACTAAACATATAGTATGTATACGAACTATGACAAAATTAATCGAATAATAATTAATACTAAGGATATGGGAAGGTATTTACGTTCATCGGGAAGACAATAAAACCAGATAACTTATTAACTATAATAATTAGAATACAAATATCTGGAAAGAGCTATTAATGATGCCTTAATAATGTCATACGATACCGCTATGTAAGCTTCTCGATTCATTTATTCAAGGGGGTAAGGGGTAGTGTTCGACCTTGGTGGATTAGGGACATAGTTGACCTAGGGTACTGTCGAAGCCTGAGTCCAAATCTTTGGCGAGGGGTGTAAATAGCTCCTTAACAATTTTATTGGAAATAGCAATATCAGCTTCCCGATTAACTTATTCCGGAAGTAGGGGGTAGTTTTTGGCCTTGGTGGATTAGAAATATAGTCATCTACCTTATGTTTATCGAAACCTGAGTCCAAATCTCTGGCTAGGAGTGTAAATAGCTCCTTAGCAATTTTATTCGGAATAGCAATATCAGCTTCCCGATTAATTGATTCCTGGGGTTAGGGGGAAGTTTTTGACCTTGGAGGTTTAGGAACATAGTCATCTACCTAGTGTACTATCGAAACCTGAGTCCAAATCTTTGGTTATCGATGTAAATAGCTCCTTAACAATTTTATTCGAAATATCATTATCAGCTTCCCGATTAATTTATTTCTAGGGGTAGGAAGTAGTTTTTGGCCTTTGTGGATTAGGAATATAGTCATTTACCTAGTGTACTATCGAAACCTGAGTCCAAATCTCTGGCTAGTGGTGTAAAAAGCTCCTTCACAATTTTATTCGAAATAGCAATATCAGCTTCCCAATTAATTTAATCCTGGGGGTGGGGGGTAGGGTAGTTTGTGGCCTTGATGAATTAGGAACATAGTCGTTTACCATAGTCGTGTACTATCAAAACCTCAGTCCAAATCTCTGGGTAGGGGTGTAAATAGCTCCTTAACAATTTTATTCAAAATAGCAATGATTAATTTACTTCTGGGGTTAGGGTTAATGTTGGGCCTTGGGGTATTAGGGACATAGTCATCTACATGAACCATACCCAACAATATTGCCACAAATCGATTTATAAAGGTTTTTAAATTTAATTTAATTTAATTATTTTCTGCCTCAGTTAATTTACTATTCATGAAAATTTGTAAATCGTCGGTTGTAGAATTTTTTAGATCCTTAAAATGTTCAAGAATCTTTAAATCAAATTTTAATCTCTATTTACTAATGTTTTCATGGTGGCTGTGGTTTTGATATGGTTATTGTTCAATGATGTTATTGCTTCTTCTATATCTGATTCTGTTTTAGATAATTTTAAAGTATCTATTTTCTCACAATCATTTACGTTAAACTGATGATCATCTAATTTTAGAGGGAAAATGCTTTTAAAAATTGGTGCATTTTATTTAACAAGCTTTTTGAGAATATCCCATATTTTTTAATAATTATTATTCGCTAATTTTAAGTGCAAATTAGAGCACAATTGTTTATTAAAATTTTCGAAGAGTAAACCTGAGAAACTGACGTAAACTTCATATCTGTTAAATATTTCTTTATTTCCGAAATATTAATTTTCGGTTTATTTTTATAATTATACACCGACATTTTTTTAAAAAATTTAACACACTAGCTATAAACTCTATTACACTTATTGTTATATTATATACATAAATTTATTAATTGTACATACGTACAAAAATATCTTTAACACTAAATTTATTACAATACTAAAATGTTAAATGTCTCTAATTATTCCACAAAACACTTATTTAACTAATTCACTTATCATCTATAATACCGTTGTCCGTTTGTATGTCAAACCATTAATAATTTTTTAGAAAAAATGAATTATACTGTCAAGCTATTAATATAGAAAATATTAGAAATTTTTATAAAATACACCCAGCAAAATTTTCATATCTGAATTAATTCATTCATAGACTGTTCCAAATAACTTATAATACTATAAAGGAAATGACTGCAGATTAACGTATCAAGATATTGTAGTTTATCGCAGTTAAGTCACGTTAACTAGATGGCACCACTGGCAAAAAAAACGCAATGTTACCATTTTTTAACGGAATTTTGCAAAATTACTATGCGAGTTTACTATGGAAATCTGCAGTCATTTCCCCTATAGTATTATAAGTTATTTGGACTGAACATATGGATATAATTTTTAATAGTTACCACCTGTTACGAATACCTGTAACCTGGCTTGGTTACCGGCTAATTTTACACAGCGAGGTCGTGGATTATTGAAACATTGAAATTTAAACATTCTAAATTCAAAATTCAAATAAAAATTTATTTATGCACAAATTATTTACACACTAATTTATAGTTAAGCTTAAATTAACTATTTTTACTTAACTAACTAACTAACCTACAAAATTGTTATCAGACAACCTGTTTCAGGAATTTGATGAGCTCCGCTGATTTTCTGCTTTGTTATAAGTCGCTTTTACTATGATCTGGTTAGCTTTTGACACTTTGTTGTTTTGGGTGTCTTCCCCTGTTTATTTATTTGTTTATTTATATATTATTTTACAATTATGTATTACTGTATGTAAAATATGTATGTATATACCAAAGTACATTAATTATTATTAGTATTTTTATATGACATATAAAAATATTTTACTTTAGTAAAATATTAAAACAAACCATATTAACAACAAACCAAAATTCTAGTGAGATAACCAAATGTTTAAGTTAGGGATTTTGTTTATTTCATTTATTTATTTTGTTTCATATAATCAAACCTATATAAATATCTAAGGGCATCAAAAAGTACCACATTCCAGTAATATGACAATTTTTAGTGTCATTTATGGAGGAACATGCCGACTTCACAAGAGGACCTAATTTGACAACAGATGCCCGAGTATCTGCGAATCGACTTTGGGATGAAATTGGGAATCGTCTTAATAGCCATGGAATGAAAAAGTATGGGATGACTTCAAATACAATATTAAAAAGAAAATTAAGCAAAATAAACTTAGCATCACAGGCACCGGTGGTGGTCCATCAAGATCACACACATTCTCTGTACTTGAGGGAACGGTCATTCGAACGATTAATTTACGAGAATTAGTGGATTATGTACATCTGACTCTGTTAACGCGATCGGCTGGATCGTTCGTTGTGAATGAATCGGATAATAATGAATCGGAAATAATGCACCCAACACCACAAAATAAAAATAGAACAAATAATAGCCAGAACGCAATTAAATCCAATACTCAAATATTAGAGGAAGAAATTTTACAACAAAAAAAACTTCATGCAACAGTGACATTAAATTTAATGGGAATCAGTGAAACTCTAATAGAATCCAATCAAATAATGAAGCGTATTTTAAACATTAAACAAAAACAATACGAATTGCAGAAGAAAACGTTACTGCTAAAAGAAAAGGAATTAGAATTTAATAAAAACAAATTAGCCAAAACAAATAAAGGCAAAGGATCATCTCGAGGAAAGAAAATTTAAAGTTCAAAGATTAGAATTAAAGAAAAGAAAATTGAAACTTCAAGAGGCGAATTACTAATAAGTACCTAAAACATTGTGGTAAGGAAATGGAAATGAAATTTGTGATATAACGTGATCGAATTAAGGTATTTATCGAAAATATTATTATTTTGTATATATTTTATTATTCTGTATATAGTTTATATTATTTAACAAAATAAATTTAATGAATTAAACCAAATTTCAGTTTCTAAGAATTTTTTAAATTAATAATTAAGAAGAACTACGTACATATATGTACATAGAAATGAATTAAACCACACTATTTTTTTTTTAAATGACTTATTTATTTGTTATAATTTATGTTACGGCATTCAATACACCATTCCTTATTTGCCTTGCTAAAACAGTTTCATCATGTCCATTTGAAACTTCAGCAGTTTCATGTTGCACGGAACCATTATCGTGTAAGCTTTGATCAAAAGGGACACTGAAATGAAGGCAAATGTTATGGAGGGTTGTGCAGATATTTATTATTTGAGTAGCCTTTTTTGGTGAATAGTGTAACTTTCTGGCATCTAATAAACAAAGAAATCCCGAGTTCAATATGCCAATGCAGTATTCGATTGTATTTCTAGTTTTTGAATGTAGTATGTTATATGTCGCTTCTCTGCTGCCTTCAATGGTGGCTCTGAATGGTGTTAGCAGCCGGGGTTCCAAAGTATACCCAGTACTTTATTGGATTAATTAATTTTATACTCACCAACCAATAGTTTGGATTGTCATCGCCTCGATGCAACTGTTGTAAATATTGCCGATAGTTACTCAAACTCCAGACAAATGAGTCATGTGAAGCACATCCATATCGTGGGTCTATCGCCATTATCCGGGCATCGTGGTCGCACACCTAAAAAAATATTTTCAGAGTATATGCATTAATAAATATTTATTACATAAGCACAGTAAAATATATTATTACAATCATTGTATTTAAGCTGTGGTGCCCTTTCTTATTAAAATAAAGGTGTTCATTATCCGCTGGTATTATGATGTTGATGTGTGTTTCATCTACACAACCGATTACGGGGAGAGACCCAGTTTGAATGTAAAAATAATTCGCTGGTAACTCCCATAAGCACAAAATCTGAGTGCTCTAGCTAATTTTAAAATGTTTGGTATAGTTGAAGATCTAGCTCGCAATGGTAGATAATCGTTAATTTCATCCATAAGATATTTAACCGCATCTTTTGATAGTCTAAATAACTTTATAAATCTGAAATATAAATGTTTAAAATATTAAAGATATTTTTAATGTTATTATGATAAAACATTTTAACTTACTTTGCATCTGGTAGAGCAAAAATATTTGATTTGTCGCGAATTTTCCGAAGCCGTAAATGAGGTGAACTATCGTTATCCTCACGACCACTATCGTCCGAGAAATAAATGGCAATAGTGTACTTATCAAATTAACTTTTAATTATTTGAATTAAACAAACTCTTTCACTTTAAAAATCACTGTAACTTATAAAAAATAGTTAATTCTATAATTAATAACGCATAAAACCAATGATCATAATATAATAAAGATGCACCGTGTGGACGACCAAATTGTTATGTGATATAATAACGGGATTATAAAAAAATGGACTCTGTTTTGTTTTATACATCATGCAATGCCTCACACAAACTCAAAAAAAATCTGACTTCTCATTTTTTTGTATATACTTATACATGTATATACTATATACATGAACGTTTATATTACAAAACAAGAAAACAAATTAAACAAATTTGAATTTGTTTTTGTGCGTATGCATTGTATCATTGATTGTATTTTCTTCCTGTTTTGCATTATAATTCGTAATTTTGTGTGAAACAGATCATTTCATAGTATATAAGCGTTTCAATTTCTATTATTTTAGTTTTTATTGTCAAGTGATAATTTTGGAATATTTTTTAATTAGTTGTGCATTCATATTATTTCAGTATGAGTAATAAAAATAAATTTAAATCAGGCGTTACATGCTTGGTTTCAAATTGTGAATCTTCTCGAAGAAATTTAGATTTAAGGTTTTTTCGTTTCCCCAAAAATTTAGAACAAGCTAAAGAATGGTTGATCGCTTGTAATATACAGCCAAATACAATGCTCATGGACAATATACATAAATAAAAAATTAATATGTAGTCAACATTTTGACCCAAAAATTATTGGAAAAAGCAGACTGCTAAAAGAAGCAATTCCAACAATTAATTTACCATCCGACTATTCTCCTGAATATACAATTCCCGATAGATACAAGAATATAAAAACATACATACCAAATTTACCAAACTATCGAAGCACGAGTAGCCAAGCCTTTCTGTCTAGTAACAACTTTACATGTGATTCTTGTATTCGGTCAATAAAAACGGTTGAATAATACCGAAAATTAAATAATCAACTATTGACTCAATCGAAAAAATTAAGAAAACAGGTAAAGGATAAGTGGCAGAAAGTTAAATTACTTTCTTACAAAGTTGTTATTTTACAAAGAAAGTCAAATAATTTACTAAAAGAAAAGAAAAAATCGTTTATTGATATCCTATATGAGCGAAATATTGAGCCTACCTCGATATCCTTCATTGAAATGATGGTAGCACCAAAGAAGAAAAAGAATTATACAAGTTCACAGAAACAAGTAACTCAGGCATTATATTGTTACGTTTTTGCCTTGTCAAATTCAAGGTTCGATCACTGGATTGTGAATAAAACAAACGATGTAAATTCTAGAACACACTAAATTTATTTATTTCCGATTAAACACTAATTTAATTATTTCACTTATTTAACTTAATTATTTAACTTCACAATAATTATTTTACTACACTTTAACAACACTATATTACACTTTAATAACACTTTATAAACACTTTCCTTTTAATTACTATTAGGACTCTCACGGTTAAAACACAACTGATTTACTCCCAAATGTCTGTCGCGTATTTATACCACATATTCTAACCATTCTAGACATCTCCAGAATATTCGATTAGTCTAGATAAGTCTAGACACTTCTATACTGTTCTACTTTATAACAATTTTACATTAACGATAGTGTCGCTATTCAAACATAGATGTCGACACGATCGTAACATTACCCCCTACCTAATCCTGATTCGTCCCGAACAGGATCCAACTCACTACCCCTGTAGATCGCTAATCGCTCTATATGCACCACCTTCAACTTTCCTCGCTGCCCTTTCTTGATCCGGTAGACCACATCATTTATTTTGGTGATGATGGTGTACGGCCCTTCCCATGAAGGTTGCAGCTTTGGTGATAAACCCTTCTTCCGTTGTGGGTTGTAAAGCCATACTAACTCTCCTTCTTCGAAACCTTTATTATTTGCTCGTATGTCATATCGAGCCTTCATCCGATCACTTGATACTCGTATCCTCTCTCGTACACACTGGTGTATCTCGTCGAGTTCTCCTCTCCTCTGGTCAACATAATTCTGTCTACCTAAAGCTGATGATGGAACGGCTCCAAACTTTAGATCTCCGGGTAATCGCAGATTATTTCCAAAAAGGATTCTCGCTGGTGTCATTCCCGTTGAGTCATGTACTGCTGATCGATACGCCATCAGGAACATCGGAATATGTCGATCCCAGTTGCGTTGATCATTATCTACGACCTTTGCTAAATATTTCTCCAACGTTCCGTTGAATCTTTCCACCATACCATCCGACTGTGGATGCAGAGGCGTTGTTCTTGTTTTATTTATACCGAGCAACTGACAGACTTCCTGAAATACAACTGACTCGAAATTTCTTCCTTGGTCTGTGTGAATCTCCATTGGTACTCCAAAACGACTTATCCAATTATTAACCACGGCGTCAGCTATCGTGGTTGCCTCCTGATTGGGTATGGGATACACCTCTGGCCATTTGCTAAAATAGTCCATTATTACTAGCACATATTTGTTACCAACATCCGTAGTCCGGAATGGTCCTGCCACATCCATTGCGATCCTTTCAAACGGCGCTCCAACGTTATATTGCTGCATTGCTCCCCGACTTTTCCGTGCAGGACCTTTTACCGCCGCACATTGATCACATCTTTGGCACCACTCCACTACAGATTGTCTACATCCTGACCAGTAAAAACGTTGACGTATTTTGGCAAGTGTTTTATTAATTCCCAGATGACCCCCACTTGCCCCTCCGTGATACTCCTTCAATATCTCGGCAATTCTAGACTTAGGCACCACTTTTACCAATTGCTTCACATTACCGTCCGAGCTTTCCCATATTCGTTTTAAGCATCCGTTCTCGATTTGGAGGCTATCCCATTGTGCCCAGTAAGCCTTTACCGTGGGACTCTTATCCGCAATTTCACACCAAGTTGGACGATTTCCTGTCTCTTTAAGTTGCATGATTATTGCCAAATCTGAATCTGCTAACTGCTCGTCCCTAACCGTTTCATCCGTCCATTCCTTATCGGGTAGTATTTGCATAAGCCTGATGTCGATAACGTCCTCCTTTGCTTCTATACGCCCGCAGTGCTTACATTCCACTTGACATGGTCGTCTTGACAATGCATCAGCATTTCCATGTGCACTCCCTTTCCGATGCTCGATCTGGTAATGATAGCTCTGTAGTCGCTCAATCCAACGCGCTACCTGTCCTTCTGGGTTCTTGAACTACAGTAGCCAACGCTGCAGTAGCTAATGCTCCATGGTCCGTTCGTATATGAAATTCTTGGCCATAGAGGTACTTATGAAAATGTTTCACACATTCCACTATAGCCAACAATTCCTTACGAGTTACACAATAATTACGTTCTGGTTTAGATAACACCTTCGAGTAATAAGCTATTACTCTTTCTTGCCCTTCAATTTCTTGCGACAACACCCCTCCGATGCCATCATTACTTGCATCGGTATCAAGAATAAACTTAACACCAGGTACAGGGTATGCCAACAATGGTGCCGTACATAATCGCTTTCTCAACTCATTGAATGACTCCTCTTGCTCGTCATTCCATTCAAATGCCCTGTTCTTCCGGGTCAAATCATGTAAGCTCTTTGCTACATTGGCAAATCCTGGCACAAATCGCCTATAATACGTGCACAATCCGAGGAAGCTCCGTAATTCCCGTAAATTTTTAGGTCTTGGCCAGTCCTTTACCGCTGATATCTTGTCCTCATCGGTGTGGATTCCATTGGTCGTTACCTTGTGCCCCAAAAATTTTACCTCCGTTCTGAATAATGAACACTTCTTCGGATTCAACTTTAAACCGGCTGATTGTAATCGCTTCCATACCTCTGACAAATTTGTTAAGTGTTCTTCGAAATCCTTTCCCATAACTATGATGTCATCCAAATACACGAGGCAAGTCTTCCAGTGCAGTCCCTTTAATACGCGCTCCATAAGTCGTTCAAAAGTTGCCGCGCCATTACATAATCCAAATGGCATCACGTTAAACTGCCATAGCCCATTACCCACACTGAACGCCGTTTTTTCACGATCTTGCTCTTGGACTTCCACCTGCCAATACCCGCTTTGCAGGTCCAATGTTGAAAACATTCTAGCCCCTGACAATGTGTCTAACGTGTCATCGATCCTTGGTAATGGGTAGCTATCCTTTTTCGTTACTGAATTTAGCTTTCGGTAATCGACACAAAAGCGCATTTTCCCATCCTTCCTTTGGACTAATACTACTGGTGAACTCCATGGACTGTTTGATGATTCAATCACTCCAGCTGCCTGCATGTCCGTTACCATTCGATCCACCTCTTCTCGTTTTGCTAAAGGTAACCTTCTCGGTGCTTGGCGTATAGGTGTCTCCGTTCCGGTATCAATTCGATGTTTCACCATGTTGGGCCTTCCATTATTATCCGGTGTATTGCAAAATATCGACTTATACTGTTCGAACAGTTGTCGTGCTGAATTTTTCTGGTTCATGGTAAGATCCCCAGTCCATTTCTGCATGAGGTGTTCTACTATTTGCTTTTGTCCTTGAGTATCGGTGTTTCTAATCGGATTTTTCTGCTCACATTTCATTATCGTTGATACCTCTTCACATTTACCAATAACAGTTCCTTTCTTAATTGTTTTTGTCTTTTCCGAGAGATTTAGGGTCCTAATCGGTACCCTACATTCGTTATCTGATTTTACTAACGTCCTCCCTATCATAATTCCTTTGGTTTCGCTTTCTTCTTCACTGGCTTCTACAACCCACAACCTGGGTGGCCCAGAACCTCCCTCCAATCTCCCCCACACAATTGTTTCCGAATTCGGTGGCAGCTTTTCCCGCTGCTCTATTATTACCCGCCTAGTAGTTGTTTCCACATCATCCACTCGCAGTGGTAACTCGAAATTATCACAGTCCAATACTCCTCTTCCAACATCCACCACGAAGCCATTCGCCCTCATGAAGTCCATCCCCAAGATGACTTCATCCACTATCTTTGCGACCAGCACTTCGTGTTGGAATTGAGCATTGCCTATCTTAATTCTCACAAGCTTCCTGCCCTTTATGTCTGCGCTCTCTCCTGTGGCTGTACGTAATTTCAACTCATTCGCTGGTAGTACTCTTCCCTTTACTAGATCCTCACGGACAAACGTGCGCACCGCTCCGGTATCCAGGGTAATAACACAGCTCTTCCCGTCAATACTTCCTTTGATTGTTAAGCTGTCACCTACTCGTCCCAATCTCGAAATAGGGATGGAGGTTATGGGGCAATTGGTTGTGGGAGTCAGCTTCTGCCCCTTTAGGCTGACTCGTTGTAGTTTAACGACTCCTTTCGTTCTTGGCCATCTTCCTTGACCAACGTTCGCTCTCTACTTAATACTCGTCGTTGCATAGGAGATCGCGATCTTGTACGTCTCCATTTTCTTTCTTTACAGTCTCTCGACATATGACCCATTTTGTCACATGTCCAACATTTTATTTTGCTACCACCCTCTCTGTATCTTGGAACCGACCGCTCGACGTTGGTGCTGCTATCCATTTCTACTCGTCGTACCTTAAGCGACGGTTTTATGATAGCCTGCGCAGTCTCATTTATTAAAGCACACGCGATGGTCTCGGCAAAAGTAGCCTTAGGTGATAACATCACTGCTTTACGTGTTTCCGGATCCCGTATTCCATCGATGAATGCGTCCATCTTAATCCTCTCCATGTAATCGGGAGATGTATTCACATGTGCCAAATGCACTAGCCGCTCGACTGCTGCGGAATATTCTTGAAGAGTCTCTCCGATCTTTTGACATCGGCTCTTCAGCTCCATACGATACATCTCTCGCTTATGGTCACTTCCATACTTTCGATCCAGCGCCTTCATTATTTCGTTGTAATTACTACGGTCATACTGCGGAATAGTCTGCAGTGTTTCAGCCGCTTCTCCTTTTAGAGCCACTATTAATGCTGTTCCCCGATTTGCGTCATTCCATCCATTTTGATTAACCGTTGTCTCAAATTGAAATTTGAAAACCGCAAACGATGTTGTACCATCAAATATTGGTGGCTTAAATTTCATTGCTTGAATTGGCTGAGATACTGGCGACGTTGTTCCGTTAACTTTGAGGTAAAGAAGTTCTTTTTCGAAGCCTAGAACTTTCTCTTGTAACTCTTCCACTTGTTCACTCCCATTCATAACTTTCTGCTCCAACCCTTGGATGTCCTTTTGTAATTTTTGTTCAATTTGCTCTACTTCTTCATGTAAATTGATATACATTTCATTGAATTTCTCATCCATTTTGTTATTGATCTCGCCCACCGACTGCTTAATTTCTTTCATTTCCTGATTTGATTGATCAATTTTCTGATTTAATTGATTACTAGATTGTTCCATTCTCATCATAACTGCCATTAACTGCGCCATATCGAACTTTCCAGCAGGTACCGATGCAACCTCTACTACCGATTCTTTACTTTCTCCATTTTCTTCGTCCCCTTCTGCGTGGTCGGAAAATGTCGATTCGTCAAAATTATAACTAGCCGGATCATTACCCTCCAGCTCTAATGCTTGAAGTAATCGTTGCCTCAATACATTTTTCTGGCCGACCGTTGACAAACCACGTCGCTCCAACTCTTCCTTTAAATCGGAAATCTTCAATTCGTCTAGAATCATCTTTTAATTCACAATCCCACCGCTGTCACCAATTGTTACGTTTTTGCCTTGTCAAATTCAAGGTTCGATCACTGGATTGTGAATAAAACAAACGATGTAAATTCTAGAACACACTAAATTTATTTATTTCCGATTAAACACTAATTTAATTATTTCACTTATTTAACTTAATTATTTAACTTCACAATAATTATTTTACTACACTTTAACAACACTATATTACACTTTAATAACACTTTATAAACACTTTCCTTTTAATTACTATTAGCACTCTCATGGTTAAAACACAACTGATCTTCTCCCAAATGTTTGTTGCGTATTTATACCAAATATTCTAACCATTCTAGAAATGTCCAGAATATTCGATTAGTCTAGATAAGTCTAGACACTTCTATACTGTTCTACTTTATAACAATTTTACATTAACGATAGTGTCGCTATTCAAACATAGATGTCGACACGATCGTAACAATATTATAAATCACCGGCAGCTTACTTTTTTATGAGAAGTAATTTAAAATTTAATTTACCGTCGAAATCTTCTATTAATCGATGGAGACCCGTCAAAAAGTTGAGACCTGGAACTAACCAGGTTCTATTGAATGGACTAAAGGAAACTGTTTTAAAATTAAATCCTCGAGAGAGATTCGTAACACTTATTTTTGACGAAGTCAAAATAAGACAAAATTTATCGTATAACCAAATTCACGACGAAATTCAATGATTTCAAGATTATGGTTTTCATAGAACGCCTTCTTTAGCTCAAACAGTATGCGTTTTTATGGTAAGAGGCCTGTTTTCACAATGGAAGTTTATTTTAAATTATTATGCCGCGAAAACTAATATTTCTGGTTCAGATTTAAAAAAAATGATTTATGAAAATCTTAAAATTTGCACAAACGTTGGGTTAACTGTATCAGCTATAATTTGCGACCAAGGTAGCAATAATAGAAAGTGTTTCAAGAGTTTAAACATCAGCAGAGAACATCCATACTTTTTTTATGGTCTGTTGGACTATAGTTCAACAATTATACAATTGGGAGAGAACATCTACAACCAAGCTTTGTCCTAAACTGACATCTAAGCACGTTTACCCCAACACATTTGAAAAAATGCGTGTTAAATTTGCCACTCAAATTTTTAACAAGAGTGTTGTGGCCGGAATAAAAACAGGTGTCAACTTGAAAATATTTGAAAACGAAGAGTTAGCTGTATCCACGTCCAAGTGTTTTGGCATTATAGACAAATTATTTGATTGTCTAAATAGCAAAACACTATTTAATGCCAATGCTTTTACATGTGCTTTAACGCAAGACAATATAGTTTGTCAAACATTAAAAGATGGGTTATCATATTTTCAAAATACGTCTTATTGTGGTGCAAAAACAATTTATTGTTTGAACGGTTTAGTGCAAACAATTTCCGCAACTATAATGCTAGCGAATGACTTTTTTCATAATAGTCCAGAAAATCATATTTCATACGTATTAACAAATCGTCTAAATCAAGACCCTCTAGAAAATTTGTTTGCACAAGTTAGATATAAGGGAGGCAATAATAAAAACCCTACATTACTCCAATTAAATAATATTTTATCTCATATTGTTTCGTCAAAATTACAATTCAAATCAGTCTATTCTAATTGTGAGGAAGATGAGGCGATTTTTTTTGGTTAGCAATTTTAATGATGAGCCAACAAATACAGCTGATTCTTTAGATATATCTGATACAACTGAACCGTTGAGTGAAATTGGTCAATCAATGAGCATTACAACTACATTAGAGGAAAACTCCATGAAGTATTTTGTCGGCTACGTAGTTTTCAAAATAATCGGAAAACTTAATTGTGCGAAATGTACGGACGAAATGTTGTCTTGCAGCACAGTACAATTGGAGAACGAATATTTTTTATATAATAAAAATTACTACAACGATAATAGTTTTGGATCATTAAAATCTCCGAACCAATATTTTTTTTTGTTATGCAAGTTACAAATTGAGCACTTCCGACATATTTTTGATAAAAAAAATCATGAACGAAATATTAAAACCCTAATAGTGGAAAGTTGTGTAGAAATCGCCAATAATTCAACCGAATATGCTGAATGGTTTTCCTTAAACAATGATTGCTTCAATCACCGAAAACAAGTTTTAAATTTCATGATTTTAGTTCTTATTAAGAAGCATTGTCAATGGATGCTTAATAATATTAAAAAACCAACAAAATTTTGTCGTAATCCTCGTTTAGCAATTTTACAGCAGTAAAAATATAAAATTATTACGGAGTACATAAATATACATGAACTTAATGTTATACGTTCAGATACGACTATTATAACTATGAATCTTCTAATATGTACATATACATGATACAGCACACAGCTGAAATCTCTGCCATTCTAAGAAAATAAATCCGCTGCATATATCAACATACAACCCAGAAAGCAGCCTTCTTCAAAATCACAGCCTTGACGTGGCGGAGCAGTTTGAGTGTAGCAGCAATGATCATAATATAAATTGGTAGCAGTGATATAATATAAAATTATGTGATATGAGATAAAATTATAATGTTAATGTAAAATATAATGTTAATAAAAAATAAAACAATCTTGATATAATCAATGTTTAATCATTCATCTTGATTTTTTTTCATAATCGGTTAATAACCTATTTCCATCATAATTGGTCGTATTTAAGAATTTGAGGTAAAAAACCATTGTCCTGTCCAACCATCTCCCATATCTAATTTCATTATAATCGATTAAGAAATGGTAAAGTTCCATTTGGGCCAGTTTCTAGAATTTGCCCCAAAATAATTTTAGAACATTATTTTGATAATAGAGGGCTACTAAATACCCGAACTTAAGTTAAAAATGGGTTTTAAATTTCATTTCAATTTATATATGCATATCGATTTGATAATCATCATCGGTTAAGAAATAGCCAAATTCTATCCAAATAGCCCATATTCCATAATTTTTGGTAAAATCAACTAATAATCATATTTCCAAAGCCCCCATATTTCCATTATTACCCATTATTATGTGGGATTTTTTCATAATTGGTTAAGAAACAGCAAAATTTCATCCTATAATTTACCAAACAATTTAAACAATTAAATGGGCCAAATTTCAGATCTTTAGGTAAAAACCCTTAAAAAATCATTTTCTCATAGTCCATGTCGATTTTCATCATAATCATTAAAATAATAATAAATTTCATCCAAATATTCCCGAACTTCAGGTAAACAGCAATTTGGAATTCCAATTCTAAACTCTATGCCGAATTTCATCGTAATCGGTTAAGAAATAAAGAAGTTTAATCTATAGTTATAGTTCCATAAGATACACTACTTATGCACTATGATAAAGTTGTGTTATTCATTATGTTATTTCGATATCAAATAACATCGAAAGACGCAAGATCAGCGTAACGTGCGGATCAACGACACGACTCAACGTGATAACCAACAAATCGTGGGAAATGTAGAGTCAGCAAACATACCAGTAACTTTCCTTCTCAATTGTAATTAGAACCCGATAAGAAAACTGTTAAATAAATAAAGAATAATATAATTTTAGTTAGTCTTAAGCAAGAACATTGTAGTTAAAAATTAAATAAAGAGAAAATAAAAATTACTTAAATTTTTATTTTATTAGTTATGTAAAACCCCATAACATAATTGGCGCAGCCGTCCGGTTAGTGAAAGTCAGTGAAAGTGTAATAGTGCCGTGGTTAACGAATAAAAATTAATCAAAAGTGAATCCGTGAAATAAATTTTGTGAATTTATAATACATCTCTGGCTGAAGGTTATAAACCGCTAAGAGGAGTAGTGATTCCGCCGCCTCACTTCACCAAGACAACACTAGAACCTGTGACACCACGACAGCAAAATTTAGAAGAACGACGTGCGAGTTTCCAAGAGAGACGCAGTTCGTAATCCTAAATTATAAGGTAATAAATTTTAATATTTTTTTTTCTTTTTTTCCAAAATTATAACCTGTTTTGACTGACACGTGTACTACAAGATAGGCACGAACTTGTCCTTAATTCGTTATTTGCGTAAAATCGAGTGAATTTTAAAATTGTTACCATACGGCAAAACAGCGCACTACAAGATAGACGCTAAACTGTCGTTCCGTGAAACTACAAGATAGGCACGGAAAAACTAAATAACGTAAATTTACGTACGAAACGAGAGTCAATTTTTCTATCAAATCGAAATATTGACTACCAAGAACTCGAAATGACAGAGTTACAAGACGTTTCGAATCAATTGGTTCAAGTTTTAGAACAACTTAACCAAATTTCAACTAAACAAAATGAGCACGAACAGGCACTGGCCTATCTGAACAGAGCAGATAAGGATCAGTACCCAGCTCAAAAACCATTAATTCTCGATGTATTCCGGATTCCAGATCCAATAAAATCTATCCCTAATTTCGATGGAAATCGAAAACAGCTGGGATCATGGCTAAAAACTGTCGAAGATACCTTAGGTTTTTTCGAACCACTCGTTCAAGACCAACAAATGAGGATTTATTGGCAAGCCGTGCAAAATAAAATTGAAGGCAAGGCAAAAGATATTCTTTGCTTAGCCGGAAACCCCCAAACTTTTGGGGAAATTAAACAAATTTTAATGGAATCTCTTGGAGATAAACAAGAGTTATCCTTTTACAAGTCCCAACTTTGGGCAACACAACAAATGGACAATATGTCCATTCATGTGTATTATAATAAAACAAAAGAAATTTTGCAGAGCATTAAAACTCTAGCAAAACAAAATCCAATGTACAACCAGTCATGGGTTGCGATAAGCGCATTCATAGAGGAAGATGCACTTGCTTCATTTATCGCAGGCCTAAAAAGGCCATATTTTGGCTACGCGCAAGCAGCTAGGCCCAAAAATCTCGAAGAGGCCTACGCATTTTTATGCAAGTTCAGCGCGAACGAGACAATTTCCAATTATTCAAAGAAAACGTCTGAAATAAAAACCCACAGTCACAATCGGGTCCCACATCAGTCAGAACAATTAAATTTCAAAAGACAGCAATACCCTGTCACTGAAAAGAAACCTTTAGGACCGACACAAGAAAATTCAAAACCAATCCCAATGGAAATAGATCCCTCGATTAGATCTAGAAAAACATTCAACGCTAGAATGATAAATACCCACGAAATCCCAGAAAATACTGAAGAACCAACCAATACCGATTCAGAAAACGAAAATTTTTGGGAGGAACAGCAACCAGATACAGAAGGCTAAACTTTCTGCCGTATCTGAAATGCTACAATAAAATGAATAAAAAAACTATTTCCCTATTAATAGACACTGGGGCCAATAAAAATATAATAAGGCCAAATATTATTCCAAAAAAACTTTTAGAACTTGAAACAACAACGGTAAAAAATATTTTAGGAACTCAAGATGTATCAAAAAAAGGAAATATAAATTTCCTCGGGTTCAACTTACCCAAACAAACCTATTTTGAATTAAATTTTCATAAATTTTTTGATGGCATCTTAGGATCCCAATCAATGGCGGCAATGAACGCTAAAATCGACTACAAAACTAGTACGATATCTTTAAATAATAATATTTTAAAATTTTACCGTTATTACCCAACAAAAAATTTCTACAACCACGCAGTTACGTTCAATACTAAAACGAACGGCGATTGGGTACTTTATGAACACAGTAAATTAAATGACGAAATCACAATTTTACCAGGGGTATACAAGGCCCAAGACTTTAAAACTACTGTTAAAATAACCACTTGCAATCCGGAACCGCCTTCAAAATTATCTAAATTAGGCATAACAGTGAACAATTTTGAGACAATCGAACCTATTCCAATCAATTTTAACACACCAGTAGACAAAAAGTTAATCGAAAAATTAATCCGAACCAATCATTTAAGTAAAATCGAAAGAGAAATGCTAATAAGAGCAATCCACGAAAATCAAGAGGTACTGTTGAAACAAAATGAAAAACTTTCATCAACAACAGTAATCAAACACCAAATATTAACAACGGATGAAAATCCGGTTTACACGAAAACATACAGATATCCACACCACTACAAAAAGGACGTGACTGAACAAATCCAAGAATTACTAGACAGCGGAATTATACGGAATTCAAACAGCCCATATTCATCTCCAATCTGGGTGGTACCGAAAAAACCAGACGCCTCCGGAACCCAAAAAGTGAGAGTCGTTATAGATTATAGGAAGCTAAACGAAAAAACGATAAACGATAAGTTTCCGATCCCTCAAATTGAGGAAATTCTTGACAGTCTCGGAAAATCTGTATACGTTTCAACCCTTGATTTAAAATCTGGGTTCCATCAAATTCCGATGAATACAAAGTACCAAGCAAAAACTGCGTTTTCCACAGACAAGGGGCACTTCGAATTTACTCGTATGCCTTTTGGGTTAAAAAATGGCCCAGCAACTTTTCAACGTGCCATGAATCACGTATTAAACGACTTAGTAGGAAAAACTTGCTATGTATATCTAGATGATATCATAATTGTGGGTCACAACCTAGAAAACCACATTGAAAATCTCTGCAAAGTTTTAAAACGTCTGGCACAATTTAACTTAAAAATACAATTGGACAAGTGTGAATTCTTGAAACGAGAAACGGAATTCCTTGGACATCTTATCACTCAAAACGGAGTAAAACCAAACCCCGATAAAGTCCAAAAAAATCATTGAATGGCCATTACCGACAACACAAAAGCAAGTCAAACAATTCCTTGGACTCGCAGGTTACTATCGACGCCTCATTAAGGATTATTCGAAAATAACAAAACCAATGACTAAATTTCTAAAAAAAGATAAGGATGTTGATGTAAGAGATGCCGACTATATTAAATCATTTGAATCACTAAAGGAAATACTGTCCACGGACCAAATATTAGCCTATCCTGATTTTTCAAAACAATTTATATTGACAACGGACGCCTCAGACTATGCTCTTGGTGCAGTGTTGTCCCAAATTCAAGATAACATAGAAAAACCGATTGCTTTTGCATCAAGGACCCTAAATTCTACTGAAATAAATTACGCGACTAATGAAAAAGAAGCATTAGCCATTATCTGGGCTGTCAAGAAGTACAACCCATACCTACACGGTAATAAATTTACTTTGGTCACCGACCACAAACCCTTAACTTTTATAAAAACTTCGGAGAAAAACTCCAAAATATTAAGATGGCGGTTAGAGTTGGAAAACTTTGACTACAACATCATATACAAAGAGGGAAAGACCAACGTTGTCGCGGATGCGTTAAGCAGAATACACTACACCAATAAAAATATGGAAATAAACTTGAACGAGAATAACGCTACTTCACGGGAATATGACGAAAATAGTCAGAAGTCAAATTCCGATGGTAATTCTTTGCAGAATCATGCAACAAGTGATTCCGACACAATTCATTCAGCTAATACTTCAGATGAATATTTTCTCCATTTTGCTGACCGACCGGTAAATTATTATAGAAACCAAATAATTTTCCGAATTTCGTCGAGTATGGACACGATCATCTCAGAAGAAATATTTACAAACGTACATCGAAATATAATTATTAAAGATGACTTCAGTAAAGAAGATATAACTCATTATCTAAAAAGATATCACAACAATAAACAAACCGCGATACTCGCTCCTGAAATCCTGTACGGAAGAATACAACAATCATATAGAGAAATTTTTTCACAAAATGGACATTTTGTGCTGGTCAGTAAAATAGTAGAAGACGTAACTAGTGAAGATAGGCAGGACACTATAATCAATAAAGAACACAATAGAGCACATAGAGGGATAAAAGAGGTAGAGAACCAAATTAAAAGATCCTATTATTTTCCAAACATGATAAAAAAAATCAAGAGTTGCATTAACAGCTGTAATATCTGCAACACCCATAAATACGATAGGAAACCGTATAATATAAAATTATCCCCAAGACCAAGTACAAAAAAACCTTTAGAAAGAATCCACATCGATATATTCATAATCAATAAAACTAATTTCTTGTCTATTATAGACGCATTTTCAAAACACTTGCAAATGATACATATACAAAAAATTTAAACAGTATCAAAAGTGCTATAACAAAATATTTCACCATTTTTGGAATACCTAATCAAATTATTTCCGACCACGAAACTACATTTCAGTCGATACAATTTAAAGAATATCTAAGTAATCTAAATATAAAACTCGAATACGCCTCCTCATCCGAGTCAAATGGACAGGTTGAGAAAGCACATGCTACCATAATAGAAATTTATAACACGAACAAACATAAAATTCCAAATGGTAATACCCGAACCATTATAGAACTCTCAGTAGCACTTTATAACAATTCAATACACTCTACAACCGGATTCACTCCTAATGAAATCATTTTTAATCAATCTAATATATTAAACCCAGAAGTCTTTCTTCTGATGAATGATAAAACAAAAACAATTTTTAAAGAAGTAAAAAATAAGTTAGAAAATAATATTAATGTAATGAAAAAACAAAATAAAACTAGAGAACAACCTCCTGAATTAATTGACAAACAATCAATATTTATAAAACCAAATATTAGAAACAAAACTCAACCAAGAGGCATCAAAACACAAGCAAATTGCATAACTAGTAAAACATTTAAAACACCTAAAAATATAAAACGAAATAAAAATAAAATTAAGAGATTGAAAGAATAAATAATAATGTAAAATTTTCCCATTTCAGAAATGTTATTAACAAGGGTTTTTATGCTCTTCATTGTAATATTTTGTAATCGTAAATGCAAAACTCACAAACTAGAAATAAGATATTTACATCAAGACCCTCTGGTATTATTAAAAATTAATAATTGTAAAATTCAGACAGGGGTAATAAAAATAATTCATCCAATTAATCTCACTAACCTAGAAATAACCATAAACACTATTAACAATATTGTAACCAATAGAATAGAAGATAAGTTAGAACTTTACACAATAATTAAGCAAAAATGTAAAAAAGCGTATGATAACTTTTATCAAATAAAACCGCCGAAACACACACGACAAAGAAGATGGGATGCCCTAGGCACAACATGGAAGTGGCTAGCGGGAAATCCAGACGCTGATGACCTACGAATGATCAATGGCACGATGAACGATCTTATAAACCAAAACAATCATCAATTTAAAATAAACAATCAAATCGATAGAAGAGTGCAGTTATTAACAGACGCCATAAACAATGTTATTGCCAATACTTCAATCGCCAACCAAGTTGTACTGACCGAGCTAGAATTGCTCACAATAATAATAAATATTGATACAATAAATTCAATACTAGGAGACGTTCAAGAGGCAATCATTAGGACGAAAGTTTCGCTACCTAGCAACAAAATAATTACCTTAAAGGAGATTATCTCAATCAGAAACATACTGGTCGAGCAAGGTGTCGAAATATCAATACCAGATGAAGCCCTAAAATTCATCACACCAAAAATTGCAATAAACAACGATACATTGTTATACATCCTAGAAGTGCCAAAACTGGAAGAACACAACTCAACAATAATGACGATTGCACCAGTGGTAGTCAACGGCAGCATTATCCAAAATTATCCACAATATCTTATCAAATCAAAATCAAAATTGTTCACAACCACCGAACACAACAACTTCGTCCAAAAATTCACCGAAATAAAAGAATTCAAAGATGACTGTATTAAACCTCTTATAATGGGAAGCAAAGCTCATTGCAACGTTACTTCAGAAATCAATACATCAGTGCAATTCATTTCGGAAGATAAGTTATTGATAAACAACGCAAAGAACGCAGAATTATCATCAAACTGTGGACCAGATAAACGAACGTTAACAGGAAACTTTATCATAACATTCTGGAACTGTACAGTGATGGTCAACTCCGAAGAATTTCAATCATACGAATGGAAAAGCTCAGATGAAGTAATCCAAGGAGCACTACACAACCTCCAAGTTACGAGACATTTGATAACAACCCCAGATATTGCTACAATCAACCAGGAAAATATTCAAAACAGTAAACAATTGAATAACGTCTACCTAAAGCAAATCAAACACCAAGCTTGGATATGGACACTTTCCGGAGGAATATCACTATCCACTGTTTGTATAATCACACTAATCCTATATATTTGTATCCGCAGTAACAACACAGCAATACAAATAAAGAATCCAGTTGAAGCTGTCCCGAATGCCACATCTATACAGCAGAGTAATCACAACATATCATATCAAGACCTACTAAGAAAAGCAGGTATCGGACCAATGGTCGAGGACGCCCTTTCTGCACCCCCGGGAGGAGTTATAGTTCCATAAGATACACTACTTATGCACTATGATAAAGTTGTGTTATTCATTATGTTATTTCGATATCAAATAACATCGAAAGACGCAAGATCAGCGTAACGAGCGGATCAACGACACGACTCAACGTGATAACCAACAAATCGTGGGAAATGTAGAGTCAGCAAACATACCAGTAACTTTCCTTCTCAATTGTAATTAGAACCCGATAAGAAAACTGTTAAATAAATAAAGAATAATATAATTTTAGTTAGTCTTAAGCAAGCATTCGAACATTGTAGTTAAAAATTAAATAAAGAGAAAATAAAAATTACTTAAATTTTTATTTTATTAGTTATGTAAAACCCCATAACATAATTCTATATTGGCCATAGAATATAAAAATCGTTTTTAGAATATAACAATAGGGCAAGAATGGGGATTTGGATATCTCAATCCGTTCTTAAGTTCAAGGGCAGACTGCAAAATAAAAAGCATTTTTAGCATTTTTGTATGCTTTAAATGCATTTAATGCCCCTATTATGGTTCTCATCTCACCTAACTAGTCACCTCACAATTTCAAGTCAGGTGAGTTTAGTTTTTGTATTATGGTTCTCACATTTATTTTGGTGAGTTGTGTGCGCAATACACATATTTTTAGTTTTCCCTACATCAAGAAAATTACGATAATTATGACGCATTTTTTGGTGAGGTGAGGTGAGAACCATAATAGGGGCGAAAGCATTTTTAAACGCTTAAAAACATTAAAACGAAAAATATGAATGTTAAACTACAGGAAAAATATTAACATTGAATCAACACACCAACATTTTGTTTGCAAACACATGATCACAACTACAATCATAAAAGTTTCGAGCGCCCGCAGTAAAATATATATACATACATACATATCTAAATAGAAATGTATGAAAAAAAAACGAATACAAAAATAGAGAAAGGAAAAACATACATAGAAGATTTCGAGCGCCCGCAATATGAATTTCGAGCGCCCGGAAATTATTTTTTTATTTAGTACTGAATGATTCATCTTTATTATATTATGATCATTGATAAAACTCAAATTGCTAAACAAAAACAACTTAAAAGGTATCAAGTTCTAAATTTTTCATACAGGTATAACCATTAAAAAATAATTTCCCCTTTCATTTTGTGACAGTGTACATTTTTATTTTCGAATGAATTTACAAATACCAATTTAAATTCGAAATGAATTGCAATTCGAAACGGATCGAACGAAGTTATTAGTTTCTTCGTGTGGTGCGAATACTGTTGTTAGATGAGCAGCAAAAGCATTGGCTTTTTCTTCATCGCTTCTCGCCCAATTTCCAGTTAGTAATCGAGTCGGGTGATTCGAGTTTGTTGGCCTTTTTAAATTTTTTGTTGCCTTTCACAAAGAATAATCTGTCCTCTCAGTTCCCGAGAGCTCATTTAAATAATTCTGGACGCTCTGGGGCGGGATTTTGTAACATCACTTTCGATACTATCGAAAATGATGGTCGAATCGAAAATGGTAAGAGCAGTGCTGGGATGTTCTATCATCACTTCGATTCGCTTCGATAGACATTTGTGTCTCTTTTTTTACGAACAAAATTGTGCTCCATTGCGTTTTTTGAATTACGTTTTGTCTATTGCGATCTCAGCCTGTTAGACTAAATTTGCAAACTATCTCTTTTTCCTATTTTCATTTGCCATCGAAAATAAAAATATTGGTGATATTTTATCGCATGAATTTATAGAAATAGAATCGAGTAGGCTATGCTCACAATATAAATTGCGAAATAGAATACAATTTTGTTCGTAAAAAATAGAGACACAAATGTCTATCGAAGCGAATCGAAGTGATGATAGAACATCCCAGCATAGGTATTTTTTACCATTTTCGACTGATAAGCGAAATTTATATATGGCAACCCATTTTCGAAATTGAAATGACAGTTCTACAAATATTTTTTTATAACAAAAATTGTTAAATATGTCAAAATTTGTGTTTTTTTAATTCAGTTACGTAGTCTGTAAATTAATTTCAACAATTAAAATGATTAATTTTAGTGCAGTGTTTTTGAGTGCAAATGAAGAAGAAGATGGTGATAATGGTTCGAGGATAAATTTTTATATTGAGCGTCGTTTTTTGCGTGATCGCTATAACGTACTGGACATGAGTGATCAAAAGTAATAATTTTTACTTAATAACTATTAATGCATATTTTTTAATTACATAATGTTTAATTTAAGATTTATGGAATCTTTCCGGGTTTCAAAAGATGTATTTTTATATCTGCTCGACCAAATAAAACCTCGAATGGATTTAGGGACTAGAAGAACAAAAATTTCAATAGGAACCAAATTAGCCGCTGTACTAAATTTTTATGCCACTGGATCTTACCAGAGATCCGTAGGGGATATAATGTTCCACTCGATGAACCAGTCGGTTCTTTCAAATGCCATAACAGAAATTACTGGTCTGTTAGAAAGTACGATATGCCGTCAGCACGTAAAATTTCCGGATGAACGAGCAAAATCTGTTTATAAGGAACGTTTTTTTGAAAAAACTGGTCATCCTGGCATTATTGGGTGCATTGATTGCACACATATTAACATGATTTCGCCCCGCGAAAATGAGCATATTTTTGTAGATCGACGTGGGAATCATTCGATGAATGTGCAGTTGGTAAATATACATATCTATCGAAGTTTATTCGTTTTATTAATTAAGTATTTTTCAGGTTTGCAATTATGACCTTTTGATTCTCTCGGTGTGTGCTAGATACCCTGGATCAACGCATGACGCAGCAATCTGGGAAATGTCAAGGGATAGAAAGAAACTTAAATCCTCATATGACCTTGGGGAGCGTAATACATGGCTTCTTGGTGATTCCGGGTATCCATTACAGCCTTTTATAATGACGCCGTATCGCAACCCAAATGAAGCTCAAAAAGCCTACAACCATTTACACGCTAAATCACGAAATCCCATAGAGCGCTGCATAGGGGTTCTTAAAAACTCATTCCGATGCTTATTAGGAGAGAGAGTACTGCGTTATGAGCCTGTGAAAATAGTGAAGATAGTAAATGTGTGCGCAGCTATTTACAATATATGCCTGATTAATAAATTGGACATGATAAACTTACCGCGGCCTGACGAGGGGGGCGAAGTAGTTTATGAATCTGACTTCCAGTATGAAGATCAATCGGAGTATGAAAGTGCAGCTCGAATTAGAGACAATTTGCTAAATTGTTTTTAATTATGAACAATAATCGTTCGTTTTGTTAATTTTCTGAAATATTTTTTTTATAAAATAATAAAAACGATCATTACATAAATCCAAAAATAAAATTTTAATTCAATTCATTAATACATATATACATCTATTTTTTAATTTTATTGAAGTCGCGCAAACCGCTCCTCTTCAAGTTTGAGACGTTTTGCGTTTATCTCATTTCCCTCTCGCAATACGTTTATTAACGAGGTATGAAATTGATCTAATTTTCGCCCTTGTTCTCGTATTTCTTCATAAATTTTAGAAGATATGTTTTTTCGACGCCGCTGTACCCGGGGTGTTATAGCGGCTGTAGTACTACCAAGGGGTTGTTCAGTTTCTCGATTTTCGAATACTTCATCGCTTTGGACGTTTTCGAGAACCTCCTCACTGGATTCATGTCCCACATCCATACCCGATACCCCTACAGCAGCCTCCATTAACCCGGTTAGTTGAACCACACGCTCCTCAAATGGAGTTAAAAACACGGTTCTCGACCCACCTCCGGTTCGGTTTATATCGACGTGTGTTTTTCTAATTTTTTTTTTAATTTTATTTTTAAGATCAGCCCACACCTGCGATATAAAATAATTTATTTATTAATGCGATTTCATTAACTAATTTGTACAAGTAACATACTTTTTTCCAGGAGTCATCATCTCGCAC
Source organism: Tipula unca (assembly GCA_951394425.1). NCBI lineage: Eukaryota > Metazoa > Arthropoda > Insecta > Diptera > Tipulidae > Tipula > Tipula unca. The sequence continues at coordinate 120,788,999 of OX596380.1, forward strand.
AGGGGGGCCTTCACCGTTTAAACGGTTTGTTAGCTCGCGCCAACCGTCTTGCATAGTTTGTCGCGTGGATGTGTTGTTGAAACTACCGGTGACAAGTTGCCGGTGTTCCTCTAAATAATCCAACATTATTTGGAATTGTTTTGTTGTGGTAATTTTCTTTTGGCTGTATTAGATAAAATTAATTTTAGGTTATGTTATTTTAAATTATAAAAAATAAATGTATTTATTTATTTTTATTTACAAATTGTTGTACATGATCATTTATCTACTCACCTATTCATTCTATTTATATTTATACTTATATTTAATTTAAACTTTAATAAAATAAAACTACTATCACATAACATCACTTATTATCACTTAGATTTTCTTGAGTGATGAAGTATCGAAGTTATCGCTCGTCGATAATGATACAAAATGCATACTTTTCGATACTATCGATATTTTTTCGAATATCGAAAACTGTGATGTTACAAAATCCCGCCCCTGGTTTGCTTCTTCCCGCAATGCAAACCTTAGAGTTTTAATATCTCGATTAAATTTCTATTTCAACAACGGTGATTTTGTTGCTTGCCATCGGGGGCGAATTTTCCACTTTTCCTGGATTAGTTCCTGTATATTATGTGACAGTTTATTAACTTTTTCTGTATTATTTAAGACAGGTGTAGCCTTTTCAGCTAATAATGCCAGGACATCTTTTAAATTTTCTATTCAGTACGCAATTGTGTTCGACTAACCTCTTATATTGATGCCAATTAGTTTGCTTGTTTGTAAGCCGTTTTGGCGTTTCTATATTTAGTACGCCGGTGCTCACTCTTACAATTATGGGTGAGTGATCAGAAGACGGATCAAAGCAATCGGAGGCCTTAGCATATGTACGAGGAATGTCTTTAGTTATGTATACAAAAGTCAATTAAATCAACTTGTTTTTTATCTGTGGGCCATAACGTTGGGTGACCGGCAGATAAGTAATCCAGTGACTGTTCTTCTATAGCTTCATAAAGTTGTTTGCCTTTCGGCGATGTTAATCTGGAACCCCATTGAGTGTGTTTGGCGTTGTTATCACCCGCCGCAAGAAATTTATTACCTAGCTGGCTGAAATAATCCATGAACTGCAGTTTTTTTATAGCATGTTTTGGAGGACAGTACACTGCTGATATGACACAGTTTCCAGACCACTCGTGCAGACAGATGCTCGTTATATGTCCCTTCTCATATTTCATAAATTCATAGTGTTTTAATCTTATTTTTATCAGTACATCTGTGTTTTCCCATATGGGTGCTTTGTGTCATAAACAGAGTTCCCAATAATTTTGAAATAGTTATATTTGGTGAAGTGTGTTTCAGATATTAACATTATGTGAATATTGTGCTCAGTGAAGAATGCTTGAACCTCTGCTTTATGTTGTGCTAGGCCGTTTGCATTCCATATGGCTATTTTAAGGAGAGTCATTTTTGATTATTAACGACTATCTGCATCAACGCGTTCATATTCTGCATCATTAGATTTCATCATTACATCTCCATCTCCATCATTGCCATGAAGCTTTGCATCATGTTAGTTAACTTGCTTAAAGCTGCTGTGACGTTTGTTTCTTCGTTTGCTTGCACTTTAGGAGCGGTACCCTTAAGGATACTTGTATATGAAACCCCTTGATGCACACTATTGTTTACAGTTGCTTTTGGTTGGTTATTTTGTGCGTTATGATATGATACTTCTGGTCGTCCTTTTGGTGCAGTGGCAGAATGAAGATTAAGCATTCGTTGCTCTGCTCGCTGCCTTGGATTGGTTTTTCTTTTCAATTCTAGGTAAATTGGACACCCTCTATAATTTGCAGTGTGATTTCCGCCACAGTTGCTGCATTTTTTCACTGATGCCTCCGTTTTTTCTTTGTTGCATGCATTTGAGTTATGGAGTTCACCACAGATAACACAAACATCATTTAAAGTGCAATATGCTTTAGTGTGTCCATACTCTTGGCACTTAACACACTGTACCGGTCCAGTTCTTTTTCTGGGTTCCTCAACGATAATTCTTCTATGCAGTAGATATTTTAAGTCAAATATTGCAGGTTTTTCTTTGATTTTTTTAATATCTGGTTCTAATTCCAGACGGAACAATGGCTGAGGCCACTTCTCACGGTTAATAATATTGGTGATTGATTTACATTGAAATCCTTTTTCAGCGAGGGCGGCTCGTATCTCATTAGCATCCACGTAGGCTTCTATGCCTTTTAACACAACGACCAATCCTTTTTGGCTTTTTAGTTGGTAAGTGTAGTAATGTTTACCAACTTCGTCGAAATGCTTAACTAACGCTCTGTAGGCGTCAATATTGAGCGGTTGAATTTTTGTTTCTTTTATATCTCCTCTTTTTATCACGAAGATATAAAATTTTCTATTAGTAACGAACTCGATTGTTTTATTTTTATGTTGCACTTTTTTATTAGTCACTATTGTGGTCGTGGCGTTTAGCGCAAAATCAACTATCTCTTTATTTTGCGACATAGTAAAAATATAATGTGCCACACAAAAATAATTGATAACACAAGCCAATTACTTTTCAACAATTTGACATTTATCTGAATTGTAGCAAGCTAACGACACTTCAGTAGCTTAATTATCGGAATAGTAACTCAATATCAATTCAGTTAATTCACCACAAACCAAAGTGCCTAAAATATCTCCAATATCTCGTGTGCTAATTTATTCATAATTGACTAAAGGTAATAGCTTAAAAATTGTGTTCTTAAAAAAAGAGATACAAACGTCTATTGATAATCAAAAATGGTTATGTAACAACATACCACCCCTGGTGCCAAAACTACTTTTCACACTGTTATACAGAAAAATCTACTTTTATTGAATTTGTAGAAAAACACATACCCACACACCCTTAAAAATGTATCGCATTGCAAAATTTATAGTATCCATCTATGATGTAGATACATGTACTTTAAATACAATCTAGATCAAACATAATATTTTCAGATCGATTTTTTAGTATAATACAAATCATCATAATTACCGCATACACACCGGTCGCCGCTATATAAAATTTGAATCCACATAATCCCCTCATATATAGTTAATTCAAAGAACTGAAAAAAATAAAATCAATACCAGACAACCGATACAATCAGTAGTGAATATCCAGTAGTGATTCGACATGACATGATATACAATAATTAAAGTCAATAATATTATCAATGGCAAATGCAACAAATTCACTAATCCAAATTGTCAAAAACAAGACAGAAATCTGATAACAGCACACAGAACAACACAATGGACGATGATAATATTCACAATTGTTTAGTTCAGTCGATTTTTTGTCTTCAGTGTTTTTATTACATTTTGGTTTGGGGATTTTGTTATTTTTTTTTTTTGGTCTCTTTAGATGACATGTTAGAATTTGATATGAAATTCAATACAGAACCAAAACATAAAAAAAAAAAAATCTAGAATATTCTGTTTGTCATCTATTTTCAGAAACAGAGAGAGTTATTTTCAGATATATTTTTGTTTTATTCCAGATTCATTAATTTTTTTTCATATATATATTTGTGTTTTTGGTCCATAGCTGGGAAATTGATAAGTATGTATGAGATTTTTTTTTTGTGTTTGAACCGACCAACAGAAAAAAAACTGGATTTGTGTCATCAAAAATGTTTTTGTTTTTTCATTTTATTCTGGATGTGATTGTGTTGAAAATGTTTCGTGGATAAATGCTGATAATGGATTATATGGTCAGATAGGTTTTAATTTTATTCTGTTTTTTGTGTGTGTGTGTATGTTAGCAACGGATTGAAACTGAATGATTTTTCGGGATATTATTGTTTATTGATGGTTATACGTACATAGCAGTGATAGGCAGCGGTAATCACATTTGTGATTGGTTTTCGACCAGTTAATAGGTTACATGTCTGTTATCAATTTGAATAAAACATCGTCTCGTTCCAACAATATTTTTAATTGTAAATCTGTATTCCTCAAGAGAGACGAAGCTCTGATATGGATATACTATAGAAATTAAAAACTGCATAATAGGTTATTGATGAGTATAGTAGGTAGAACTTTTTCCCCACGCAATACAAAATATAAAATATACTTTACAACAGCATGACCGAGCTACTGATGATAATGAAAACTATAATTTGTTTGATTTTTAAAATAAGCAAAACCATTTTTAATGCTATTCATATTGCACATGTTGCCATATAAATTCTTCAATAAGAAGAACATAAAACATACGCATCATTAAAAATACATAAATCTGTATTCATAATACGAAAATGTATATAAACGAGTGTTATTCCTATATGTGTACTCACTCGCCATTTTCATCTTTGTTTTTCCCCAAAAATACTGTCCATTTTATATTCCACTTTGAAAAGCACATTTTCCAATATAACACTTTTTTGTTTGTTTTTTTTTTGGAAAATGAAAATAGATTACTACTTTGCCGTTATGTTTATTTTAGACTTTTAGAGTTTTCAACATACAACAGTGTTTTTCCCTTTAAAAAAAAAAACTTGAAACAAAGAAATATTTTTGAAACGAACATAAAATAGGATGAAAGGACAAAACAAAACAACAGTTAAAAAAAATACGACCAGGAATGAAATAAACGAAGGAAATGAATTGATTAATGTGCTTTTTTTGGAAGAGAATTTTCACTTTTAAGTAAGATTAATTGGAAAATTTATTCTATAATTTTTATTTTTATTTATACTCTCATATAGCACTCTAACACTGTGTACAGTAAAATAAATAATTCACAACAATTGAAAATGGAAGCGAGGAAATATAAAATATTGTTTTGTTTTATTTTACAGTTTAAATAATCACCAGCAGAAATATCCATATTACTTTAATACCACCTTAAAGAGGTTTGCAGAATCATATTCATTATGAGCTTGTCACAAGCGTTTATTATCGGTAGAATGTTGGACGTGGAATCGATGAAGTAAGTGATAAAATAAAAATAATCAAAAAGTGCAGTGATAGTAGTTTCTTTTTAATTATTTTATATAAGTACATATTGAACATAGTGAAAAAATTAAAAGTGCAGTGTTACCTTTTTTTTTTTATTTATTTTATGTACACTCCCAGCCAAAATTATTGGGTCGATGAGTTTTTTGACAATTTAAATTAAGGTGGTACACCAATGAATATTTGCGAGGACAAGCGTTTTTGCCTCGACCGCTGAAGAATTGAAGAAGGTGAATTTCCAATCGATGAGCACACCAGAAATGAAACACGTGGCTGAAGTTTTATAATTTTAGTTTATTTGATGTGCCTTCATCGATGGTTGCAGCAGAAGAGGAAGAAATTTATTAATTTTAATAATTGCACAAATACAGTAATAAATATAATAAATAAATAAGTTAGTACATAACAAATACTATGACAATTTAAAAGAACAGGAATTAGCTTATATACATTAAAATGAAAAATATAGAAATACATAATAATAATAGGGGAATGCGGAGTATGGTTGGTATGCGTGTTCAACCAATATCAACATTGGTTAATCCACGCTTTCCGGTCGGTCAAATGAGTGACGAGGAACCTTTTTCATTCCATAGGCGGTTTAATCAGAAAAAATAAAAGATACGTTGAGGAATCGTAATACTTGAATGAGGGAAGCAGAAATGGCTAATATCGATCCTTTCTAAAAGAGTCAGGTTCTACCGAGGTCTCCTACGAGAGCCTGTAGCACGTTCACCACAAAGATTAACAAAATAATACCTACAGAGCTTATGGAGCTACCGAGAAATGCTTTTCCAGAGGAAATTAATTGTTCTAAAAAAGAAGAAATGCTGTATCAGGAATTGCATAAGGCCAATCCTGCATTGGTTGAATCTAACAATTTAAATAAGCAATTAAATAAATGATACAATTGCTTGTATGCAGGAACATATAAGGGTTTTTGAAAACGAAGTTGAAGCCCTTAAAGCAAAGGAAAACGTTAATTCTCCTCTTACCCAAAAAGTAATGGAACAAGCATACCATACGGGTGAAGAAGAATTAGCTCACGCAACTGAGTGGCTTAGAGTCAAAAGCCAGAAAAAAAAGGCGAAGGAATGATACACCTACTCCTCCTCAACTAAAAGAGACAATTCCTAAAATAATCCAAAACAATCCAAAAATATTACCTCCACCACCCCAATAGTTATAGATGAAGTTAAAAACTATGATCTACTGTATGAGAAAATTAAAACAATAACTAAAACAGATAAGTTTAATACAAAATTGATGAGTGGAAACAACATCAAAATAAACTTAGCAGTTGGTGAAACCTACAGAGAAATGAAAAAAATATTAAGCAAAGAAGGACATTCCCGGCATACGTTTGAAAACAAACAAATCAGACCAATTAGGGTAATGGCTAAAAATCTGCACTCTACATGTAAACCAGAAAAAATAATTGAGGACCTGAAAGGAAAAGGTTTTAATGCAACTGTAGCATCAATTAAGCTAAAACGGAGAAGTAAGGAGCCTCTGAACATGTATATGCTGACATTCGCAGATGATGATATTGAAAAATACATCAAATAAAGTACATCTTGGGACGCAAAGTCAATAATGAGCCCCTAAGAAGATCTAGGCTTATACCACAATGTAAAAAATGTCAAGGATATGGACATACTCAAAAATACTGTAACAAACCATCCAGGTGTGTCAAATGTCCAGGTAAACACCATACTAGAGATTGTGTCAAACCCACAGATGCCCAGCCTAGATATGTACATTGTGGAGAAAACCATCTCCATTTTGCCAACTGCTTTGGTAACTGTAACCGATGTACTAAGCCAAAAATGCCTATGTAGAGCACTATTAGACTCTGGATCTCAAGTATCCTTTATAAGTGAAAATTGTGCTCAAAGACTGCAACTACCTAGAAATAGAGCCAAATTGGAAATTACAGGTATTGGAGCAACATCAGGTGGCTGCTCTAAGGGATCACTAACACTAGAAGTATCACCGCGGAACGAACACAACCCAACTTTAGAAATACAAGCATTTGTCCTACCAAAACTAACCGCTAGACAACCACCAGTACCACATCGCATTAATATGGAATATTTCAAGAACTATAAACTTGCAGATCCCCATTTCTACCAGGGAAGAGATATAGATATGATCATTGGAGCTGACTACTTTTTTGATGTACTAGTTGAGGGAAAGATTACAACAAACAATCAGTTAACAATGCAAAATACCCTTCTAGGATGGATTATTGCCGGAAAACCAATGGAAGGTCAACCGAGACAAGCGGTAACCGTAACCATAAGCAATCCAGAAGAAAAATTGGATAATTTGTTAAGGAGATTCTGGGAAATAGAAAATGTTGAAAAAACAATTCCAAACTATCTGATGAAGAAAAGTTGTGTAAAAATCATTTTAAGAACAGCACAGTAGTAGACAAACCTGACCGATTCAAAGTCTTTCCTTCAAAAGTTCACCATCTAATTTGGGAGAGTCATTTCGAATAGCAGCCAAACGAATGCATGCGATGGAGAGAAAGTTCGTAAAAGATCATGAGTTCGAAACCTTGTATAAGAGATTCATGGTAGAATATATCGAACTAGGACACATGAGAGCAGTAGGCGACAACGAATTAAAACAAAACGGATATTACCTACCACATCATGCCGTTTTTAAAAGTTCAAGTACCACAACCAAATTGCGAGTCGTTTTTGACGGTTCCGCTAAGACCAGTAATGGGATTTCGTTAAACGACTGTCTAGCAGTAGGACCTACTGTTCAATCAACATTATATGAAATACTGCCCCGTTTCAGAATGTACCAAGTAGCGTTTATAGCCGATGTGGAAAAAATATTTCGCCAGGTTCTAGTTGCGGATCAAAATACAAAATACCAACGAATATTATGGAGACACTCACCAGATTTACCATTTACAACATTCGAGCTACAAACCGTCACCTTTGGTACTGCATGTGGCACATATCTAGCTACCCGAGCACTCAACGAATCTACAGTCAAATATAAGGAAATATTCTCGACTCCAGCCACCCAAATATGTATGTCGACGACCTAATGACCGGAGCAACACCTTGCACGAAGCCGAACAACTAAAAGATCAAATAAGATTAATTCTGTCAAGCTCCGGATTTCACCTCCGGAAATGGCTATCGAACGAAACAACTCTGACCGATAACAATGAACCCGGTAAAAAATCAAGTTTATTAGAGTTAGAAGATTCCGCGTGAAACCAGACGAAAGTATAAGGGCTTTATTGAAATCCGAACAGCGATTGTTTTCAGTTCAGGGTCAGTTTGAACAAACAGCCAACAACGAACAAACGAGGAATTTTGTCCGAAGCTAGCCGTTTATTTGATCCCTTAGGATGGCTCGCTTCCATAACAATCTCAACAAAAATATTTATTCAATCATTGTGGGCCGAAAACCTAAACTGGGGTGATCAATTACCAACAAACTTGTTAAATGAGTGGATAAAGTTAAGAAACAACTTAACCAATATCGAAGGTATTCGAATATCGAGATTTCAGGGAACCACAAGCGACAGTAAAATGGCGCTTTATGGTTTTTCAGACGATTCCAAAAGTGCATACTCAGCTGTTGTAAATGGCAGAATCACAAATCCAAATGGTAAATCCGTCATTAAATTGCTATCCGCAAAAACAAAGGTAGCCCCGATTAAACAACTATCAATTCCACGATTGGAACTATGTGGAGCGGTGCTGCTATGCAAGCTATAATTGTTAAGTATAAAGGAAGCCTTAAAAACTGAAATTCACGAAATAATCGCTTATACCGACTCAACAATAGTGTTGGACTGGCTAAATTCAAACCCAAGAACTAATATAGTCGAGGATTTAGTTAAAAACATATCCAGCTTCAACAAAATATTACGAGTTTTGGCCTATGTATATCGATATATAAATCTGGCATTAACCCGAATTCCAAAGGATTCTGTACCACGATATCTTAACGCAGCAGAAACACAAAAACCACATCTTATCATTATCCTCCATACACAATCTAAGCACTTCAAAACCGAAATTCAGTCAATCAGGTGCAACAAGGAAATACCTATATCAAGTCGAATCAAATAATTTAAACCTTTTCTTGATGAATTGGGAGTGCTACGGGTTGGTGGAAGAATTAGAAATGCACCAATAACGTACGAAGTAAAGCATCCAATTATATTAACGGCACACGACGAACTAACTAACTGGACCAACACTAATGATGGCTACACTACGACAAAAATATTGGATACTGGGTGGAAGAAACCTAATTCGGAAAGTTGTACACAACTGCGTTAAGTGCGTAAAAAATGAAGGCAAAACCCTGAATCAAGTGATGGTACAGCTGCCTAATCCAAGGGTAGAGTTGGTCAGGCCGTTTTACAAGGTCGGCGTTGACTATGCCGGTATATTCATATTGAACTAGTTTCTGACCTAACGTCAGATGCCTACTTAGGTGCATTAAAACGATTTACCGCTCGTCGAGGAATTAGCAAAGAAATTTACAGCGATAATGGAACCAACTTCATTGGAGCTCGCAATCACCTAAATGAACTTTTTACATTCCAAAAAGAAAATAATAATCTTATTTCAAATTTTTTATTAGCAGATCAAGTCAACTTCAAACTAATTCCACCTAGCGCACCTCACTTCGGTGGACTGTGGAAAGCAGCGGCGAAAAGCATCAAATACCACCTAAGAAGAGTAACAAATGGACAAATATTAACAATAGAGGAAATGACAACACTTATTGTCCAGATTAAGGCCATGTTGAACTCGCGACCTCTCTGTGTACTAGCTGAAAACGATTTTGACTATTTAACACCATCACATTTTTTAATTGGCCGACCATCCACACAGCTTCCTGATCACGACCTACTAGAGGTCAAAACATCAAATTTATCTAGATGGCACTTAATACAGCAGTTGAATCAGCATATATGGCGAAGATGGCAGCTGGAATATTTAACCAGTCTGCAACGAGAGCAAGCAAATGGCACAAAAGGGAAAGGAACGTTAACATCAACGATATAGTACTCGTGAAGGACGACAATTTACCCTCATGTAAATGGTTGATGGGCAAGATAGTAGAACTGCACCCCGGAGCAGACAATAATGTGAGGGTTGTTACCATCAAAACAACAAACGGAGTCTTAAAAAGACCAATTCACAAATTATGCCTGCTACCAATATATTGAATCAACCGATTCAAGGCGGCCTGTATGTTGAAGACAGCAAAAACCTAAAATGAAAATAAAAACAATTAGTTATATTTATACTTAATTTTAAACTATTCAAAATTAATACTTATCTATAAGTTATATCAATTCACTTCACTTTACTTATAAAGAAAACATTTGATTAATTATGTAATTAATCAATTCGATTGACATTCAAAACCTTATAAATGTTAATTAGCTTAACTCTAATTATATATATGGTGAAAAATACGTGAAATCACAAATTTTTGTAAGTCATATTTGAATTTTATGATTTTTATGTTTTCAATGCATAGCCTTGATTAAAAAAAAAATTTAAGAATACTTAATTTTTTTTTATTGTTGTTGTTGTTAAAAATACAGGGTGTCAAATTTTGAGAAAAATGATAATTATGATGTTGTATTTATGGCAATAAAAAGAAAACTAATTGTCCGATAATTATGATTTTGGACTCACTTTAAAGATAAGTTAATAGCAATTAACAAAAAAATATAAAATTAGTATGTTGTTTAATTTCTTCTTCTTTAAATTTCCCGCCAAAATGTTCTTTTTCAATTTTCTCAAAAACCTATTTTTTTTTTTTTTTTTTTTTTTTTTTTTAAATTTGGCAACTATTATTTTACAACATATTAAAACACTGGACCAGCGTTATTTTTTATATTCTTGCAAAATCTGTTTTAGTAAGAGCATTATTTCATTTTTATATGGAAAAACTATATTTGAATAGATATTTCAGTGTTTTGCTACTGTTTAATTTTTTTGTTTTGTTTATTAATAATATTCAATTTAGCGTCACATTTAAGTATGAGTCACCGAATTGGAAGGTGCCACCCCCTGGTTTATATCGTTTGAAAATTGGTTAACCATAGTACCATAAATCCCTTTTGTTTCTTAGATTATTTTATAAGACTAAATAAAATGTTTTTTTTCCTTTTTTATTGGGGGGGTTGATTATTTTTACTTGACAGGTGTACCTGTTAAACGATGAGTAATTCTTTTGAAAACCAAAAAAAAAATATTGTCGATATAAATAACAGTTAAAATTTAAAATTTTTATTAGTTGACATTGTGATTATTTGTAAACAACATTTAAATAAGGAGCCACACTTTTTAAAATTTGTAAAAAAAACAGTGTGTTAAAGTGACTGATAAATAAGTACTAGTGCATTCAATTTGATAATGGATACATTTCGAAAGTGTTGTAAACCATTTCGCGACTTAAAGTGTTCGAGTAAACTAAGACCAGTTACGGATTATGTTAAGCAATTAATGCCACAATCGGTTGAGAATCAAGATAAATTGTATATCTGTTCAACGTGCTATATAAATCTAACCTGCAAACGACGAAAAATAGAACCAGAATTGTCACCAGTTGCGGGACCATCAGCAACATCACCTATAACACCGCAAATAGCCGATGACGATGATAGTAGTGATAGTGAAGCGTGTTATTTCAAAAATATAGCTGTTTTGGAAAAAATAAATGAGGTGTTACCCGTTATTGGGAAGTCTCCTATATATCCGAGTACATTGGAAGTCAGGCCAAAACAGCAGCAGCAAAAATTAATCGGTTTAACTTCAATGGCATTATCAACATCTTTGGTTTCGGGAATCGTGCCGCTTTTTAATCAGTCAACCGATGACCAAAGGAAGATTAAACTATATGATGAATTGATTGGTGACCTAAAAACCAAATTCCAAGAACTGGAGAAAACCAGTGATAAGATTCAGTTACTTACTATATTGCCAAAATCATTAACCATGCAAGAAATTCAGAGCGAGTTCAACGCAACGCAACATATGGTCCGAACAGCTAAAGATGTACGGGACAAGAACGGTCCACTAAGTCGTCCAGCAACTAAAGTAGGAAAGCGAATAAGTGATGAGCTGAAGCAAGCAGTATTATCTTATTACACTGATGTTAGTCGGATAATGCCCGGTAAAAACGATTGTTTAACTATCGATAAGGCTAAAGTTCAAAAGCGGCTAATGATGTGTACACTGAAAGAATGCTACGAGGGATATAAGTCGTTGCATCAGGGCGATGAGTCAAAAAAAATTGGATTTTCCAAATTTTCACTACTTCGTCCTAAATACTGTGTACAACCAGGTAGTAGTGGAACGCATACAGTCTGCGTGTGTACCATACATCAAAATGTCAAATTAATTATTTATGGTACCAAAATGGAAACTTTTACCAACGGAAAGATAGCAGACTACCGGGATTGTATTTCATCTATATTATGTGTTGAGCCTACACCAACATGTTACCTTCTAGAATGCGAAAGCTGCCCAGGACTGGATAACTTTAAACAATATTTGAAAAATGCATTTCTGGAGCATGGCTGCGAGGATGCTGAGTTAAAGTTTAATCAGTGGGTTTCTACCGACAGATGCAATTTGGAAACTTTTTCACAACCGTTAGATGTATTTCTGGATTATTTCATAAATAAGATGAAGAATCTGTTGCCTCATTACTTCATTTCACTTCAGCAGTCCAGTTTCTTAAAAAATAAAAAATTGGCGCTGAAGTCTACCGAGGTGATAGTTTTATGTGATTTTGCAGAAAATTATGCATTTATAATGCAAAATGCCGCACAAGGTTTTCATTGGAATAATAAACAAGCGACTATTCATCCATTTGTAATTTACCAAAATTTAGAAGGCAAATTACATCACCACACCTTCGTTATAATATCGGATTGTTTTCACCACGATACTGTAGCGGTTCACTTATTTATTGAGAAATTAATGCAGTTTTTGAAAACTAAAATATCCAGTTTATCTAAAATTTATTATATTACCGATGGTGCAGTCACGCATTATAAAAATAAGAAAAATTTTAAGAACATCCTAAAACACAAAGAGGATTTTGGAGTTGACTGCGAATGGCATTTTCATGCAACAGCTCATGGAAAAGGTCCATGTGATGGAGTAGGGGGTACCATCAAAAGAATGGCATCCAGAGCTAGTCTCACAATGGAATACGGCAGTACAATAACCAATGCAGATGAATTATTTAAATGGGCTAAAACGTTGAAAACAGATATCAATTTTGGATTTTGTTCAGACGCAGAACATAAATCAAAGCAAATAAAACTTGCAACTAGGTTTGAAAATTTAAAAACAGTAAAAGGAACTCACGGTTTTCACGCATTCATTCCAACAGAGGATGGCTATTTGAATTGTAAAAAATATTCTAATTCTGATGATTATCTTAAATTTAAATTGTGATTTTTAATTAGAATAAGATTGAATTTTAAACAATAAAGTAAAATTATCTTTGGGTTCGAAAATAAATAAATATTAATAATTTAACTGAACTGTCTTTTTTGTAAATATGTAATTCCAAAACAATGAGATATACATATCTATTCAAATATAGTTTTTCCATATAAAAATGAAATAATGCTCTTACTAAAACAGATTTTGCAAGAATATAAAAAATAACGCTGGTCCAGTGTTTTAATATGTTGTAAAATAATAGTTGCCAAATTTAAAAAAAAAAAAAAAAAAAAAAAAAAAAAATAGGTTTTTGAGAAAATTGAAAAAGAACATTTTGGCGGGAAATTTAAAGAAGAAGAAATTAAACAACATACTAATTTTATATTTTTTTGTTAATTGCTATTAACTTATCTTTAAAGTGAGTCCAAAATCATAATTATCGGACAATTAGTTTTCTTTTTATTGCTATAAATACAACATCATAATTATCATTTTTCTCAAAATTTGACACCCTGTATTTTTAACAACAACAACAATAAAAAAAAATTAAGTATTCTTAAATTTTTTTTTTAATCAAGGCTATGCATTGAAAACATAAAAACCATAAAATTGAAACATGACTTACGGCTCCATATAGTGAATTTGTGAGTTCACGTATTTTTCACCATATATTATTTATTAATGTCGGTCCCTATTTTTTCGAAAATAAAGCTGTGCGGTATTTTGAGATGCTACTCGATTTTTTGGCATGAAGTTGATGCTTTGGTTATGGACAATCTTTATTTCCAACAGGACGGCGCTACATGCCACACAACTCGTGGCATAATCACATTATTGATCACCCGAAATGGAGGTTTCAATTGGCTGAATATATTGTGCGATCTAACAACATTCGTTTTTTCTCTTTGTGACTATGTTAAAGATAAAGATTACCCCAATGCACAAACAACGATTCAAGTATTAATAATAATCGCGAAATACGGCTACAATTGAGCGAAACATTTATGAACAATTTATCTCCAAAGAATTCTAAATTGTAAGCAGAACCGAGGCGGAAATTTTAGTTTGTTCTTTGAATGAAAATAAAAATATCGTGGCATTTCTCAAAAAACCTCGTTTTTTTAATAATATAAAATAACAACTTTTGTTGAAAACCCTGTACTTTTAGAGTTACGTCCACTTGTAATACACCCTAAAATATTACTTCACTCAAAATTAAACATTTGGGATTAAAATCACGAAAGATAAATAAATGATCTTGGTAATGAACCGTTGGAAGCAAAATAATTTCGTTTACCAAAGAACTAAAGTAAAATGAACCGCGTTTAATATCATTTTGAGGTGTTTAATATATTTCGTTCTTGCGTTTGGATTTTTATGATTCTGGAGACCGACAAATATACTATGGTTCTCTACCACATAACTAAAACAGCAGACTCTTAACTTTGTGTCAAGAAAGTACAATTTTCTCCACGAAAAAAAGAAAATCAGACAGCTAAATTAGAAAACTTTGCCAGATTATAGCAAGTTGTTTACTAACAAGTTAATCATAAATGAAATAAACTCTAACTTACAAAATCCTTCGAAAACTTACAAAAAGCGAAAAATTGAACACAAAAAAACTCTAGGAATTGGAATTAATTTTAAATTTTTTTTTTTTTGTTCATCTTTAAATCAAATCAAAAACTTGTGTATGTGTATCTCCAAACATCAGATTGTAATGCTTTTTTGTAATGTATTTTGTTGGAATTATATAAAGAATAGTGTATTGTTAAGTTTACGTTTTTATTGTTCAAAAAGAATTGAAAAACTATTGGATTGATATTGACAACAAAGTAAGTAAAAATATCACATAAAATTCGATTAAAATAATAAAAATTTCCAATCTCTTCGTACATACATATATATATATATATATGTATGTACATGTATAAAGGATACGATGCTCAAGTTGTAATAGAAAAAACTGACAAAAAAAAAATTGAAATCTTAAAATCTCAATAGAATTTTTGATTTTAACGTTTTATTTTTCTGTATGTATGTATGTGTATTTATCTGTGCTATGATTTAACAATAATAATAGTTAACTATAGAAAGATCAAAAAATGCACATTTGTTTCGTAAACGGATCGATTTCCCAAAATGCCAATACGTCATCTTATAAAAAATCGACTTGAGCAATTTATACAATGTACATAGTATAATGAACAAAGTTTGGTTAAATAATTTAAGATTTACAAACTTTTACAGGTGTTTTTCTTGACCATTTGTTGTAAAAAAGTTTTTACTCAATTTTGATGATATAACAAAATCTGATGTGCTGAAATAACAAATAAATTATGTTTGGTGAAATAACAAAATAAGGTGCTGTGATGTACCATATACGGTAGATACAAATTAAATGTAAATTTTGGGGAATAAACTGCCATGTATGGAACGTACGTAGTTGAGGAATGAGGAATGAAGGATTACCATTTTTCCAAACCAACCAAAAAATCCCATTTCAATTTAGTCCATGTAATCTTTCCCACAAAACTCACGCCTCAATCAGAATACAAACAAGATTCCATTGTTATGTATGCTATAATTATGGCTAAGAAAAGCCCTAAATATTTTCCAATTAATGTTGTAGTTGTCGGATAGACATTTTTATTTAATCCGGCGCTACAATCGTTTTTATAATTTGGTATATAAGCCGAAGTTATTTTTATTTCAAAGCAAAAAGAGAGTGACTTAAGAAATTATATTTAAAATAATAAAACATCTTAAAAATTAAAAAATACTTAAATCTAATAAATTAAATGTTAAAATTATAAATAATAATAAATAAATAAAATATATTAAAATATTTAAAAATATTGTGAAATCCAATTTTAATAAATTCAAAATTGTTTTATTTAAAATGGACTTCATTACAATCCAAACAACCATTGGCAATACACAACACCATTATTGGAGGTAAAAAGCGCTGTCGGATTGTCGAATTGTTACAATACAACTAACCTTTCCTCAGTAGTAACGGATCGTATCATTGTAATGTTCTATTTCATGATTAAGAGGAACACTAGATTTAGTCAATTAGTTATTAATCAGCGTTCATCCGTAAATAATCCTTCTCAAATCGGCGCTAAATAATTATTCCAATATTTTCATTGTTTGTTAATACTCGACGAATAATTTGTATTGGCTTTCACTAAGAAGATAAAAAAATAAAAATTAAAGAAGAATATAAAACTGGCAGTCTTGTTGTGCGTATGAAGCACCTGATTTGGTCGAATCAATCATCGGCCCGACAATTCAGATGGTGTGGCTAATATTAACAAAATACACGCTTCATCTTGTAAAATATCAACAGATGCAACTCGAGAAGTTCAGCTCTTTTTAAAGTAAATTAAAGGAAATTGTACACCTTACTGAGTCAACAATCTGGCTTCAGTGCTTTCCATCCTGAACTTGGTCTTCATACTGGTTCCAAACAATCTGAAGAAGCCAATTCGTTCTCTACAGCGTGAACCATCATCCCTTACAAAGATCTCGGAGCCTATCATATGGTGGCTCTCCTTTCAAGTTTGCAGCACAACTTGACTGACCCAGCGTATTTCCTTATATTTCACTCCATATATAATAACGGGGATCTTCATCAGATCTTAGTAAATCACACGCATGATTCTTCCCTCAAATGTAACGATCCATTTCTTGGGCTCGTCCGACAGCGGCCAACTTTCACATCCATGCATAACAACTGGACTGATAAAGACCCAAAACTTCAGCATTATGGCATTTTAGATTTTAGTTTATTTACACCTATACACAAGAGTGAAGCTAATTATTTTGTCTCGCTTACTTCATAATGATTTTATACAACAGACAATATGCACACAAAGAAACGTTACGATAAAAACAACTCGATGAAGGAGTGGCTATGTTAAGGAGAAGAGACGTTCGGTGTACCACAAGCCAACGGTTGATTTACAGCTGTTGAAGTTCCAGCTTTTTCTTCAAGATGACGATAAATGTCAGAACTTTTCAAGTTGTCCAATGTCGTTATATTTGAGGAGGTTTTCAATCCTACCTTGCTACGACATTGATCGTCTCTTAAAAACGTTATCTCGTTTCCTTTCATATTTATTATTTTTCTGGGGGCTTTCGAATTATTGGGGCTAACCCGGGGTCTATACTATGCAAATTTGCTGATATTTTCTCTCATGATAATTTATGTTTGTATGTGTTTTTTTCAATGTATTGTTAAATATTTGTTAAAAAATTATCATAACTGGGCATTTTACTCTCATGATAATTTCATCGAATGTCAAATAAAATTCGGTGAATACTGTCAGAAAATTAGTAGGTTTTTAAAATCGTGAATATTTTTTTTTATGCAGCTATGAAAAAAATGAAAACCATAGTGACATTTCGTGAAAATTTCATGATAATTTTTTCGTGAAATAGCCTCCTGATAATTTGCTGAGAATGTCAAAATATGTATAATATACTTACACATACATTGGTAAATTTAATTTCATGAGAGAAAATATCAGCATATTTGCATAGTGTAGACCCCGGGTAACGTAGCGATCACACCCATCGGTAGGTGAACTATCGCGAAATTTATTTTTCGTTCATAATTAGTAATTCTTTGACCTTTGAATATTGAGTCTAGAATAATTCTCGGATATTAAGAATTTTTTCGGGAATCCCGTTTCCCGGCAATGGTTTCGGAAAATAAAATTTCAAAACTCTTAACACGTTTAAAGTAGTTCTGTGGTATCAATATAATAAAGCACCTTTGGATAATTTCAATGTTTTGTGGTACTTATTTTAATTAGACAACTTGATAGAAAAGACCAACAATACAAAATTTAACAGAACCGAATATGGTCGATGTATCTAAGTTTTACAGTAGTTTTCATATTTATTGAAAATGTTTAATTTTGTCTGTGTCAAGTCAAGTAACACGTCCTTTGATTTTGTTGTCATTTCAAGTAACACTTGCTAGTTTTGTTATTCATTTCATAGTATTGTAGTAAGGTAAGTAAATTAATATGTTACTAGTATCGTATTCTGGAATAAATACTACAGACTAGTAAATATATTCAAAACAGTTTAACTGAATTTTTAAACGGTGATTCTCCTAATCTTATAGCGAAAACGAACATATACGAATTGGAAAGACCACTTTGAAGTAAATAAGACTGAGCAAACAGCACAATGATTAATGTTGTGACGTTTGGATCGGGAGGTACCGGGTTCCGATCCCGATAGAGGGGGGATTCAACAAGGTTTCTTCATCCTTGATTTTGATCGGGATGATGATGAACACATTTATGTCATTTATTTAACACAAATAAATCGAACCTGTGGCCATGGGTCCTCGATTTGGCGTTACGTAAGAACGTAACGATATATATATAAAAAATTGTAAATAAGGAAAATAAAGATGAAGCAATATGCAAACAATGTTACAAAAAATGGTAGATCAACTAGTGGGCTGTTGGGACATTTAGATAGAGTGCACAAAATGATACAGAAGCGCGAGGTACCTCGTAATGGATATGGTGAGTTCAGTGATAGTGTGACAAATCTATCTCCGAAAGAGGTTACATTCTGCCTAAACATAATGATGGCATTGTGAGACTAGGAATCTAAACGATTCAGCAATATATTAAACGAATGGAATTGGCATCAACCATAAGCGCTACATCAATGTTAGTGTTCATCACCATAGCGACAAGCCATTTAAGTTTGAGTTAATTCCCATTTTCTAATCTAGCTTCACTGAAAGCATGTGGCTCAATCAATTAAAGGTAAGTTTTAAAAATGATGATGCAGCTTCGACTACAGATGGCGTAGCTATAATGCTGAAGTTTAGAAGAATATTACCCAGCTAATATCTTACATGCTAGGCTGATGCTATACATTTGTCTTATCATTTCTATTATATAAAAATAGCTCAAGCGAAACGCATTATGATGAACTTAAAAGTTCCGAGATTTGAGGCTGGTTTTATTTATGTTGTCAAATTGTTCAGAATGCCTCGCCTGTAAAGAGCGTAACACTGCAAAATTTCATTAAAAAAAGCACAAGAGAATTTTAATTATCTGGAATGGGATGACCAAACAATAAATAACATTGTCAAAAGGTTTCCGGTTTTAAAGCCACTGAAAGGAGCTTCAGAAGTAATAGTCAATAGTTTTAGCATTTTTATTTAAAAATCTGAAAGCTCCGGGGGCGCACGATCTATCGACCGAGTTTAATAAAATCATTGCGATGTGTACCCAAACACCTTGTAGAACCACTAAAAGTATTTCTAATACCGTATTCAAAGAGATAAACTTGAATAGTGTTGCTGGGACTAGGACCAGTAATTTAGAAATTCTTTAAATGGCCTTGTCGACCATGAAATCGACATCAACCGTGTTTCATTAGCGGATGGATTTGCTAAGATTTAGTTTAAAGCCATTTCGCTTGTTGGGAGGTGCTGCTTCATTTGCCACTTTTAGAGGCCTTTTTAATGATATACTGTTATCTGTGGCGCTGTTGATGTTACTGGAATACTTGAACCTGTGAATATAATTTAAAATTATGTTAACATTAATAATAATAATAAGAAAAAGTTTATAAAAGCCATTACTGGTCCCTTACTGATTCAACCATTTGGCTTCAACGGTTTCGATCCTGTTTCGATCTTGGTCTTGATACTGTTATAGATAATCTGAAGAAGCCAAATCGTTCTCTACACAGTGGAGGCATCGCCGTCTGTAATTACCTCTGCCACTACCATATGGTGACTTTCCTTTCAGAGATCGCTGCAAAATTCGTTCCGGATCTGCACCTCCTCAGTTTCTATGGTTCGTTGTGATACGAACTTTCTCGTTTAAAGGCTTGTTGGCTTTGTTGCGGCGGACGGTTCATGTAACTGATTTTCCTGCTCTGTAGCGATGGATCAATATTCATTGGTTTTAATGGTTTAGGGTACGTTGGCCTTGGTGGTACTTTGATGTTTTGGTGCTGAGTGTTATATGCCATGTTCCTTTGTGGTAACGTCATTTGGTTTTGATTTTCCGAAAATCTGGTGGATTTGATCGAAAAAAAATTTGGTTTATTGGAGCAGTTGAATTCTTGGTATTTTTCTTATAAATTGCGAAATATCTATAATTCTTATTATGGAACTCCAGGCAAGCCTCTGGTAATGCTTGTAGTTTCTGGATGATCAACATTCTCGATAAATCTCCGATTAGCTGTCTGATAAAGACATCAAGGGCTCGGTCTCGATACGTTTCGATGACAAAAGTAATTTTGTCGGTTGAATACTCTTCCGTTTTAATCTTATTGACAATTAGCGAAAATCGGTGATTAACATTCCCGTAGAATTCGTCTAATGTTATAGTTCTTTGAGATAGCTTGCTGAGTTCATGCTCAGTAATGGAGAGAGACATGTTTTGATTGCCGTCCATTTAAGATGTTTTCAACACAGTGGATCCAGGATATATACTGTGTAGGGTTACCGTCAAATGTCGGTAATTCTTTTACGCAGACTGGCAGTTTACTGATTTCTTTTAAATCTTCTGCGTTTTTGGGCATTGTCAAGTTTCCTACTGTTTCGATTTCTGGTTTTATGGTGTTTTCCAATTTTTGGATTCGGCGTTCAATAACTTCCTTATAGTTGTCTAAATTGATGATCATCATGATCTAACTTAAAGTTCCGCAAAACGATTCGTCCGTTCCTTTGTTTTAAGAATATTATTGGGGCATCGTATTCATAAATATTCGATTTGATGCTAGGCCCATGGTCGTAATAGTATTGTTAGCTGCATTCGGCGAGAATTTCTTCTATTGTTTAAAGATGTTTCGAGGATTAGCGTTTCTTCCAAGAATTTTAAAGTGCACTCCGGGTGTGTACACTTGCGACGGATATATTCTTGGTGATTCGTGATTCTCCCCTTTAGCCGTGAGCGTTTATACTTGCTATATCAGCCTACTAATGGTACGAAATTCAGCTAAGGTATTTTGTGAACGGCGGGCGTACTATGATCTACTGGGTTTAGTACCGTTTTTTGCACATTTCAATAGTACATTGTGTCATTAGAATTAAAAGTGATATTTTGTTTGACGAGCAATTATATTAGCATGCCCGGCGTAGCCGAGCGAGCAAAAGCAAAGATTGCGAGTCAAACAAAGTCACTTTTAATCCGAATAACACATACTATTTTTTCTCCAACGAAGGAAAGCTCATTGTAAACTAATTATACGAGTAAGTACAAATTATGTAATTAAAACTACAAAATTGAAACAAATTTTGTTGAAATATTTTGTGAAACTAACAAGATCATAAGATCAAAAGATCACTTTTGGTTGGTTTGACTATTGTACGCGTCAAACTGCAAAGTTATTATTACAATATTTTCGTTCTTGCGAACAAAATGTTTGAATCAGAAGATTTATCAAATTTACCACCGGATGTGGTTTAAACAGCAAAAGAAATCGTGTTAGCCCTATTACCATCAAAATCACGTAATATTTATGAGTGCCCATATAAGCGGTTTTTGCAGTGGTTGTCTCAAAAAAATTTACAATCTGGATTATATTCAGAAAGAGTTCTATTGGCATACTTTGCCAATTTGTTGACGAACAGGAAAAGTTCGATTCATTGGGCGCAGTATTCAATGGTTAGGGCCACATTGAATTATAAAAATGACATAGATATCGAAAAATATTCCAAATTGCGAGCATTTTTAAAAAAACCGAATATTGGTTACTCAGTAAAAAAAAACTCCAGGGTTCTCGATAAATCACAAATCATTTTTACATTTTGCTCCCGATAAGACATATTAAATCATGAAGATAAGCTTTAAAACTTAAGATAATATAAAGATAAACATACTTATTTTTTGGTATTTTTCTTGCAGGTTGTTGTAATACTGGGAGTAGCGAGTGCATGTCGATTGCGACGAATTGAAGATGTTCTATCAGCTTTGTTGGTAAAAATTTCCTTTACGGTTTTGGAAGAAAATTATTTGGGGATTTGCAGAAAATACTTTACTCTTCGCCCAGAAAATTTTGAGGTTCGACGTCTTTTTATAAAATACCATGATGGAGTATGTCATCGGGTAGTAGTTGGCATTCACAAAATTAGTAGCGTTGCAAAAGAAGTGGCATTGTATTTAAATTTAAAAATTGCAATTAAAAATACCGGCCATATTATTTGCGTCGGACTTCAGCTACACTCTTTGTAGATTCTGGCAGTGACCTCACGTGCCTTAAAAGGTACGGTGGTAGAAAATCTAATACTGTAGCTG
Organism: Tipula unca; assembly: GCA_951394425.1. NCBI lineage: Eukaryota > Metazoa > Arthropoda > Insecta > Diptera > Tipulidae > Tipula > Tipula unca. The sequence goes on from OX596380.1 coordinate 120,811,761, forward strand.
AGGGATACTTAGAATATTCCACAACATATAAAACAAACACTGCTATATGAATATTACGACCCGATGAACTTAGTCCAGCTACAGTACTAATTATGAAAATACCACCGCTCATGATACTTTAGAAAATGAGGAAACCATTGCTGCAGAAATATAACGCCCCGAAGATCCCAGTACCTGTCCAATAGTTACCAATATTGTTGGTAATATGGTTACAGACGATAATAATTTTGATAATTTTATTCACTTTTACAACTTACTTTGGCGGTCCCTGTTTCGGCGCCAGTTAATGAGTTTTATTCGTAGAGTTAGAAAAAAAAAGATTTTATTATTACAATTCTATTCTGTTACAAAATAAAGACTAAAGAAACTATCTAAAAAATAGTGTTATTATACTATAATTTTGCTTAACTATAAACATAAAACATTTAATTCTAAGACAATCAACATTCTTGGTGAGTATTGCTACACCAGATAAGCGTGTCTCCGATTATTGTTGACTCGTCACGTCTCACGTTGTGTTGTATTTCAACTTGTCTACTATTTTATGTTGACTCGTCATTTCCCACATTATGTTGTTATCTTCACTTCTATATCCGTTACTGGTGGATTTGAAGATAAAATGTGTGGATTTTTTTGTGTTATACTGCTATAATAAATAAGGTCTTGATTGTGAAGAAATTTTTCAAACAACGACCGTGAACTGGACTGTAGCAACAGCGAGATAAATTATTCCGGCAGTAACTATCACATCTTTGGGTGCGGTCAAGAATTCAGCCGCTGCGCAGCTTAAGCTGCAGAAAAAAAATTGACAAGCAGCCGGTATTCGTAAATTTGCGGCTGCATTTTTGTACGACTTGCAGCCGAAAAAATTGACATTTGGAAAATAAGTTAGGTTGGCACATGTAATTTTGCATGGTGTTAAAAAGAAATAAAAATAATGAATAAAATGAGAGTTATCAACAATTATATAATTGAAAGTTTATGTGAAACTAGAAATAATATCTTGTTTTTAGAAAACATTCGGCTCTTAAAAAAAAGAAAGTCGAAAACAAAACTCCTATTGAGGCTAATTGGCAAACGATATGTTTCCATTAAACGGAGTATCGTAAAAATAAACAATTATATGGAAATTGTTCACGAATACGATTTAAAAACGTTTCAGTCTCATTTCCGTATGAGTAAAGGAGCTTCCAGGTAAGTTTGATAAAATTATAATTTTACCATTTTTATTTTATTAAATCTGTTAATATTTTAGAAATTATTAGTGGTTTTGGATAACGCTATTATCTTACCCAGGAGACGTCCAAGAAATAATACGGAAAAAGCCTTGTTAATGACCATTTGGGTCTTGGGAAATTTGTGTAGTTATCGGGATGTAGCTGATAGATTTGGTGTTTCGAAGGGTTCGGCTGTGGGAACGGTTTTATGTATATGCCAGGAGCTGACGAAACTGTCGTCAAAATATGTGGACTGGCGGAGATGAAATAAGGGCAGTTATCGATAAATTTGCAAAATTGCGAGGAATCCATAGGTTCCCCAATGTTATTGGCTGTATCGATGGGATGCACATTGAAATCCTCGCTCCATCTGTTGATGCAGTTAGCTATTACAACAGGAAAGGATTCCATTCTTTAATTTTACAAGTAAATTACTAATAATATAATTATTTTTTTTATCGTTTTTTATAATATTGTTACGATCGTGGCGACATCTATGTTTGAATAGCGACACTATCGTTAATGTAAAATTGTTATAAAGTAGAACAGTTTAGAGGTGTCTAGACTTATCTAGACTAATCGAATATTCTGGAGATTTCTAGAATGGTTAGAATATTTGGTATAAATACGCAACAAACATTTGGGAGAAGATCAGTTGTGTTTTAACCGTGAGAGTGCTAATAGTAATTAAAAGGAAAGTGTTGATAAAGTAAAATAAAGTGTTATTAAAGTGTAATATAGTGTTGTTAAAGTGTAGTTAAATAATTAAAGTGTAGTTAAATAATTAAGTTAAATAAGTGAAATAATTAAATTAGTGTTTAATTGGAAATAAATAAATTTAGTGTGTTCTAGAATTTACATCGTTTGTTTTATTCACAATCCAGTGATCGAACCTTGAATTTGACAAGGCAAAATCGTAACAATATTTATCATTTCTTTATGTTAAGGGTGTTTGCGATAGTGACATGAAGTTTATTGATGTTTTTTTTGGATGGCCCGGGAGAAGTCATGATGCCAGCGTCTGGAATAACAGCAGCCTGTGCAAAAAGCTTGAAGAAGAGACCATAGGTTTAGCAACCGATTATCACTTGCTGGGTGACAGTGCATATCCATTAAAAAAAATACTTAATGGTACCCTATAAAAATAATGGGATGTTATCTTCACGACAAATAAAATTTAATAAGAAGCTTAGTTCAACAAGAATCATTATCGAACAAGCCTTTGGAATGTTAAAATGTCGGTGGCGGAGATTGAGATATCTCCATATTTCAAAAGTTTTTAACGCGAAATATTTCGTAGTTGCAGCAATTGTATTGCATAATTTTATTGTAGAGCAGAAAGACGAATTTATGGAATCATTAATGATAACCGAAGCTGAAAATAATCCAGATGACTACTGCGATATTTCGATCACATCCAACGTGGATCATGCTGGAAAATTTAAAAGAAATTACCTTACTCACACAATTTAAATAAAAAATAAACAATAATTATGTTAACTTCATTTATTGATTAAACTTAAAAAATATAACAGCCTACATTTGAGGTACAAATAATTCAGTTCGTTTAAATCAATAAAATAGTTCTATCACAGCTTCATGGGGGTAGATAATTAAAGGACATTAATTCTTCATGATTTCAATCATTTCTTTCAAGCAATTAATTTTTTCCTTCTCCAGTTCATTTTTCTCCCTTTCGACCTTCATTAACTCCTCGTGCCTATGGCTGTCCTTCGCTTCTTCTTCTTCTAAATATTTAATAAGTTCACTAATGTCATCATTATTTTTTCTTTTGTCCGGTGTTTTTTTGGAACGCCGTGCTACACCTTCGTTGGACGTGTCAAAAACCGATACATCAAGTTCTTCTACACTTTCTTCCTCATACCGATTGGCACTAGAAGAGTCGAACGTCAGGGCCCTCGGAGGTACGATATTATGGCGAGTACCGTATACTGCGTCAAACTCTTCAAAATATTGCCAATATATAGCCCCCCTCCCACTTTTCTCTTTCCGCTTTTTTATACGCTTAAAGAAATAAGCAAATTACTAAATTTTTTTCTAGCCACTAATGGAGAAATGGCTCCTATAGTCTTGTGACTATAAGCAACTTTGTCACTTGAGGGTTCCAAATATCCCGGCTATAAAATGCAAGCAATAAACAAATAAAACTGTCCCATATATTTGTAGGTATAATTACACTTACGTATTGGTTACTGAAATTTTCTCATTTATATAAAACTCGTTCAGTTCTTCATCAGAATCTAAAACATTTTCTCTAAATATAAAAATAAAATTTAAATACATATTTCGAAATAAATGTACATAATAAATTCACTATGCACATCGCTCATCTTGATTAAATTTTAGGTTATGTTACAAAAATTTGCAGTCTTTGCACGCTACTATAAGTGGATGCACAAAATGGGCAGCTAAAATTTTTTAGATGCAATTTTGACCGATAGGCTGCATAGTTTTTGCTGCAAGTCTGACCGACTTGCAGCCTAAGCTGCGCAGCGGCTGAATTCTTGACCGCACGCTATGACACTGAAAAGGCGGCATCTAATGAAAGGTCTCTAGTGTAACTGACTGGCAAACGTGCTTAATTCGATTGATTAACAAAATAAAATATTTTGCGAAGTTTTATTTCATTGCATGAAGCTCCTCTTTTGTAGAGAGGGAGACTGTCATTTCGGTAGTATTTACCAAATAGGAGGCATAAATACGGAATCAATTTCTATGTAATCTCCAAGGTTTTTAATCATCTTGTTTATATACACCATAAAAGCCACGGTGTCAAACGAGAAGGCACATGCATATGGCGTTAAATGACACACGTTATACATGGATAACTTCTATTGCAGTATCAGTGAACACTTGGTGAAAGTTCAGACCAATATATTAAAAGTGAACAGAAGTAAAAGACGAAACCGCATTAACATAACCGTTTTTAAAAGAAAAGCTGGTTAATTTAATCACGAAATGAAGCAAAGAAACGAAAATATGTGACAAAATTCATGTGACAAATATGAATGTGACAGGAATTTTTGTCTGAATATTAAAAATATGACTCGAAAGTGTAACATCAAAACTAGCAGAAAAAAAAATCTACAAACTTCTTTATTTGTTCCACCGAAAAATTGATAGACCGAAAAACGTGCCTATCCGAAAGTAATTTTTCACCAAAAAGTGTGAACAGAATCAAATATGCTTATTTTTTACAAAATTTTAAAAAATTCACGTTTCGCGCGTCGCGGCTTTATTTGTTGTTGGTGGAATTTATAAACTCCAAATAAAATAAAAAAACTAAGCCAAAAAACACCAACAAATCACTTATACCCATATAAAAATAGACGGCGTCGACGAGTACTGTTTTTATTACTTTCTGGTTTCTACTGTTGAAAAGCAGTATCTGTATATATGTTATGTATATATACTCGTAATATGGATGAATGGATGGCTGAATGAATATAGGTAAGAAGAGATAATTTGGCAGGTAGCATCAAGTTGGGTGGGTTGTGTGATATTTCGCGTGTCACAACTTTATAATTTTTATGAAGCTTTTGAATGATGAACTTTATAAATAAAATATATGTGTGTAGAGAGTACGGTTAGCCCTAAGAATTGCAAACAATCACGAAAAGCACGCTCCTTCATATTCGTGATAATAATAACGAACTTTATAATTTTGCTACCAACAAATTTTTTAGCTAAAACTTTTTATTTAAAAGATTCATTTAAAAAAAATAAAAAATTCTGTTAAATTCTAAATGAAGTTTTTCACCATAAATTTTTATTTTATAATACTGGGCGAACGTTTGATGATGAGTTTTTTTGTTCGGTTGGGATGAGAATGTAATTCATGACTACTTTTGTTGTCGTTTTCGTTTTTCTTTCTGTTTTCACGGGTATTTTCTTTTTATGCTTGAAAAATGATGATATCTCATCATTGTTACAATCAACCGAATGAATAAATTTTCGTTTAAATTCGAAATTTTAAAGTTTCATCGGAAGTTTGGTTTTTATATTTCCGGAAGTTTATTTTTCATTTTTTATGAGTTTATATTGTAGCTGCTCTCAGGATTTTATGATTTTATATATAATATATTGTATGTAGGAGATGGATGGTAATGTATAGTTTAATGATATGTGACATATTTAACTTTTAAAGTGGATGGATATGGCATGTACATAACATTGTTCTGTTGCTTAAACTTTACTCTGTACCACTATCCTCTTCCACCTTAGTGTATCATACATACTTAATATTTTATTTAAGTAGACTCACCGTGAAAACCTTATGGCTAATTGAATATTTCCTATTAGGTATTTCATATGTTTTTATAAAGTTCCATTATTCCCAATCAAAATAATTTGATATTTGTTCGTGAACGATTCTCGTTTGGAGGTTTGAGCGACGAATTCATTCATGTCCGGAGCATGATTCCTACAATTTTTCACCGTACATTTCAATCAAATCCGTCATGTTCTAAACTACAGCAATGTATTCAATTCAATTGTGGAATGTTTGCCATTTTCATGAAACCTATAATTTGGTAGAAAGTTGAAATTAATGAAAAGAACTTGACCATAACCAAAGTTCAGATTGTGACCTTTTTTGGACCATCGTCATCAGTAGGTAGTAGTTAGTAAGTATTAACAGTTTTGTTTTTCAGGAAACTTATTGTTTTAAATTTTTTCGAAAGTGTACATTAAAAAATCTTAATTACTGCTCACATGATGCTGCATCAGTTTCTCTTTACACATTGCGATTTGTGTTCTAATATATTACACATCTCATTTGATTAAGTTTTGGATTGTATCTCATTTATTTTTTATTAATTGTTCGTTAATTAGTTAAGACCATTAAAGTTAAATCTTTTTATTAATGATAGCTTTCTTCGACGGGTCCGGATAGATACGTACGTACATCGTCACCTCAGTACCTAACGTTATAAACACATTTTTGCCATTTTTGAGTTGGCTTCGCAATCTTACAACATAATTTTCGATTCTACTTTTTCGTATTTTGTTTCATTCAAAAAATATCAGTGTATCAGGTGTCACATACGCTTATCTATAAAAAAAATACTTATCTGTTACATAAACTAATCAAATCGGAATGGCATTGTTTTGCACTAAATTTTTATAAAATTAAACCACAAAACGTTACAAACGAGTCATCCGACCCACCCTTCCTCTACAATCCTATACTAACAACCAAATGTTGTTAGTTAGATAAATTATTTAGAAATTAAGATACAGAGAATTGCATATTTTAAGATTTGTATCTCATGTTTCCAAAACAATGTAAATCTAGCAATATTTATAGTCATTCAAACTATAGATTCAATTGATTTTTTCAACTTAAGTACTGAAGTGACGACATGCATAGCGATTATATTTAATTAAAAGTATGAGTACAGTATGGTTAATTAACCGAAAACAATCGCTTATTGGCTGCATACACAACTCAAAAATGGTTAATTTCGAATTGTTCAACAAAAACTTCGGCTTTAAAATCTAGATTAAACTGCTAGAACGACATATCTGAGCTATTCACCCCGATTATACAACTCGCCGGATTGACCGCGCAGGGAATTTTATTCAGATTCGACGTTAGACGGTAATGCAGTGCGAAAAATTGGTATTACTGAATTCGCGGGTGAAACGCACACCATACAAAAGAATGTCATTGTAAATACGCTCCATATGCATATTTCTCTTATCATGGATAAAGCGTAAGTTGAAGATTTAAATAACCAAGAATTTAAGTATTTAGGGAATTTTTATAGGAAACGTACAACAAATAGAGCCCAATTTGAGAAAATTGTATGTTGTAACAGTATCCTGATATAGCAAGAAATTTAACGAAATCAGGTGTTGATGTGATCCAAGAATTTTGTCAAAAATTAACACAAGAATTGAATCCGCTAGAACCACCAATTAAGGCAACAGTCAAGTGGAAAAAGATTAGAGGGGTTTTATTTTATTAAGTATAAATATTTATATTCATTTTTAAATTGTATTTCCAGGTTTGGAGTGACCATAAATCTTCCATATGGAAAAAATTAGTTCATAATAAGCAAGAGCTAGCGGGTGCTGGTGGCGGTCCTAACAAGATAGTTGTGATTACCGCTTTGGACAAAGAAGTTATAAAGCTTGTTTGTTTACGAAATTGTGTTGTTGGAGTAACAAATGCGAAGAAGTTTGGAGTTCCACGTAAGCGAACGTTAAATAAGGCAAACACCGAAAACTTCCAAATTGAAACCTCTATACCAAATATAGATGAAATTATTGCATCGCCATCCTTCGAATTATCCGATGATAATCATGAAGTGGAAACGCCGACTGAAATCGGAAGACAGGCTGAAGTGACACAATCCAAAGGGCCACACTTGTTGAAGCTTCTAGAAAAACAAGTAGACACCCAGCAAAAATTCTTTGAAAATATTAAAGAATTCAGTAAAACTCAAAATGAGCGATATCTATATCGATATGAGCGATATCTATATCGATATGAACGGTGTTTATACAGGTGCGCTTCAACTTTTTTCCGATAGGGACGGCGAACGACGCCATATTTTTTATTGTTCTTTTGTCATTTGGTAACTTCATTAGTATACATTTCATCATGGAACGCTACACACTTGAACAATTCGTTCAAAGAGCAAATCAAAAATAATGCAGATTTTCACCGAAAAATCATCTTCAGCGATGAGGCTCACTTTTGGCTAAATGGATTTGTCAACAAGCAAAACATGAGTTACTGGGCAGGAAGCAACCCACACGTGATTCATGAGGCACCGTTGCATCCCGAAAAAGTCACTGTTTGGTGCGGATTACATGCCGGCGGCGTCATTGGGCCATATTTTTTCATCGACGATAACGATCGGCACGTTACTGTTAATGGAAATCGATACCGCGATATGATAAACGATTTTGAATCCGCAATTGAACGGAATGGACTTGGACTACATGTGGTTTCAACAGGACACGATACAAAAAAGTTGAAGCGCTCTTATTGAAAAACCCGTTATATAGGGCAATTGACCGGCTTTGTGATCGTCAAAGAAATACCAACGAGATTTTGCAACAGCAGCTAGAAGAATATAAAAGGCCCAACGAGAGAATGGAACACTTGGCGCTAAACATAACAATATGAAAAACATACTTCTTGAAATTAACTTACACAAAGCTGAACTCGAGCTTTAAATTTAAAATGTGTGAGTAGCCAAGAAGGCTGAAATTTTGTGATATAACCAGCCATGAATTCTGGTTCTGTTTTATTATTTGTTTATTATATTTATAAGTTTAACTGGAAAACAATAATTAATTTTAAGCATTTAATCAGTGACTGATATATTATATACATGTACTTATAAAGGGTGTCCCAAAATTAACGAAAGATTTGAATTAAATAGTAAACACAGTTTTAAGTTTTCAGATTATGATTTTTTTATTTAATCATAAAAAAACATAGGATAGGGTTATTTATGGAATATCACAGCGGGCAAATTCCCTCAACAGCTTTGCTGGCACATACGCACTCTTGTATCGAAATTCTCCCTGACCTGTTTGCATAAATGTGGCTGAATTTCGTTGTGGATGCATTTGTTTTTCGGTAATCACATGTGGGTTCTCTGTACCGCAAATGCGGCAATTTTGGCGATTAAAAAAGCCATCAAGATGAAAATGTGCTTCGTCGCTTAGGATGATTTTGCTCGAAAAATTTCACTTGTTGATGCTCAATAATGAACACAAATCTTTATTGAGTATACGCTGCAAGGAGCTTCTTGAAATTTGCAATTCTTGTCTAATAAGCCGAATTGATGTTCCTGGATTTTCACCAACACTCTCACGCACTGCTTCGATATTGACAATTTAACGGGTTGTTTTTGGCTGACCAGTGTATTTAGCGTCTCCAACTGATCCAATCTCCTTGAATTTCAATTTCAATTAATCTCTTAACAGTTGACGAAGTTAAAACACTATTCCGACCATATTTTGTATGAAATTTTCGAATTGCGGTTGCCAAACTTTCATTATTTTTAAGATATTCTTCAATAATGAAAATACTATAGTTCTATCGTGTAATGCCACATTTATACTAACCGTAACCTCTCCGCTGTCAAATAATTTTTTTTTTGGGGTTGCCAACACTTTACTGCAGAAATGGCGGCAAATTCAAATCTTGTGTTAATTTTACATTCCGGATTCTGGATCTGGCACAATAAAATGGATTCGAATATTTTTCTGGAGTGCAGTGTAAATGACGGGCTACACAAAGAAGACATCAACAACAGTTTTCCATACGCTCGATGATATTACGACCGCAACTATGGCCCTTCACATTCCAAATTGAGTTTCCCACCAGAGAGGACTGGGTGAACGAAGCGGTTTTGGACAATGGGGCGCTAAGCTTCTTCACGAATGGCTCAAAAAGTAATAGAGGGGTTGGCTGCGAGGTATTCTGTGAGGCACTAGGGGTTAACCTCTCTTTTCGTCTTCCCGACTTTTGCAGCATTTTTCAAGCTGAACTGATCGCGATAATGGAATTCATGGACTGGCTGCTATTAAAACGCTACAATCATACTCCCTGACGTTGAAGGTAGCCCAGAACTGTTTGCCATCTTTAAATTAGATGGCTGATCAGTTCAACATCCGCTTGACGTGGGTGCCAAGGCATTTCAATATCGCAGGGAATGTAATGGCAGATGAGTTGGCCCGCAAGGGTACAGTACGCCTAATAACCAAAGGCAGGCGGGATATAAAGATACCGCTTGCTTCATGTAAACTGCTGCTTCAGGAAGAAGCCACAAAAGAAACGAGCGACAGATGGTCTAACGCCAGTTCGTGTGTAATAACCAGGCCGATCTGGCCTGGACTTGACCGGTCCAGATCAGGCCAACTGATCTCGTGGGAGCTATAACGGGACATTGTCTCATTGGGATACATGCGAGCAGACTGGGTGTCCCAGCCCACGTTTTCTGCCGCAGCTGTGGTGATGAGTAGGAGGAGGAAAATGTGCTCCATCTGCTCTGTCCTAGTCTAGCGTACAGCAGAACAAAATTTATGGGAACTTCCCCTTTGAACGGCCTCACGGATTTTAGGAAGATCGGGGTCCGGGACATTAAACGCTTCTTGGTAAGCGAGTGAAGAGGAAGAAACTCGAATGTGGTACAGCTACGGACCAATTTTGTGTCTATGCTAGTCCTTTAGGACAGCCACCCCTACCTAACCTAATCTATGGCCCTTATTGAACCGTCGGTTTAGTGTGTTGACCCCAGCAGTTCTAAAAGGAGTAATAAGCTAAGGCAACGGTGGGTATCCAGCGTCGCCTTTTAAGGATAAATCAATTTTAGGAACGAAAATCAATTAATAAGGTTCAAATGCATCCTTACCAAGCAATCTATGGTTCTTATCGCCATTGTTGTACACAGACTTGAAGTATTCTGAAACATCACTGTTGCCCCAAATAAATGAATCGTGACTCGCGCCTGGCTAAGTAGCGTTCACATATTTCATCCATTGTGTGTTGTCTTCTGCTGGTTTTGCAATTTTGATGTGTGTTAAATCTGCACACATTATAATATTCGGAATTTTATATTTCGAGTAAATATACAGCCTAGCTTCTGCTTTCTTGGCTTCGCTCATTTTAAGCGTTACCCATTTCGGGCATAAAAGGTTTTCTAATATCTCGCACACTTCAGATAAAATTACGGAAACCGTTAATTAGGCCATCCCAACAAAACAGTCTTGATCGACACCATTCTGGTACCCGTCTTCAGCAAGAAATCGTAAAGCAGCGGCCAATTTAATTCCGGTGTTATGGTCAATGATTTTAGCACCTTTGGTAATTGACTTTTTAGCTCTTTTAGCTCGTTTTAGCAAACTAGAAAAAGCAACAATTAGCAATCACAGTCACCAGTTAAAAATATCTTTACTTACTGGTCGTTTGACAACTGGAATATGTCTTTGTGCGGCTTTCCTAATTTATTTTCGATTCATCGACGGTTCTTCATTGTTTAAATGTCAAAACTGGTATATAGAATCCATATTTTATATTACTAAACGATTTTTTTTATTTTGTTTTCTTTAATTACTATAATTTTGACAGCTAAGGAAATGCAGTTTTACTGCGGACCGATATTGCAGTTATCCGTCGGATTCAATAATGGGAATAATTTCAAATGCGGATCGAATGCGAATCGGATGTCTTCCCGCCACGGTTAATCCAGCGAGTTGTATAATCAATCAAGTTGTTATACATGATAAATGTGTTGCAAAACTTGTTGATCTCAGTTGTAATCAGAGCTATGCCGGATAACACGAGTTAATTAATGTATTGTCTACACGTGTAGACAATGTATATAATATTAAATTAATGGTGTAGACAATATAGACAATGGTGACAATGTAGAGAATGCTTGCAAATTATGTAAATGAAAAAACAGTTTTTATTGAAACGATATTTTTGATAGAAAATATCGATGTATTAAATAATTTGTAATTATATTTTGTAGGTTAGGTTAGGTTAGTAGTATGCCTTGGCAGCCACTACAACCTAACCTAACCTATATTTTGTCATTTTCTGATGAATTCACAGCTGTTCATTATTTTTATGGTAGCAATCATTAATTATTGCGGAGTACTTAAAATCACTGCTTACCTCATTAACCATTATCTGGAACTGTCGTTTACCCCCATAAACTATTCTCATAATTAGTTTTTTAGTTGAATTCTGGGCAGAGGTTTGGTCAAGTCCTTTACAACCTTTGCACATTAGTTTATTTCTGCGATCCCTCCACGCCTTTCCCGTATAAACCTGCAGATTATATAAATATAAAGTTTTTACATCATGTGCTGCCAAAATCTTTATACCATATTCGCAAGGTTTTGCTTTTAATGTGTTGCCGGAATGGGTATTTTCCACGAAATGTTCCCAATTGTTCATCGATCGCTATTTCACCAAAGGTGTTAAATAAATTTTGGCAATTATCTACAAACGTAGCCCAGATTTCTCTAATGGCAGCAAGTTTATGTATCTGTCGTATCGCACTTCTGGTTATTTTTTCGCCAAATCGAAGGTATTGGAGTATTGCTACAACTCTGTTACAAGATATGGCTATATGTAAAAATATTTCTACGAATAGATTCTTAGATCCTCCACATTACCTTGTACAGCGTAGAGCTCCAGCTGATAGAACTACTCCAAAAAAAGCATGAAGCTCAGTTATAGGTACTTCATTTTTTCTCTGTTTGTTAGGAAAATTTTCATTGTACTTCTCAAAAACTCGCTGTGATTATATGAATAGTTTCAGTTGCTGAACATGATCTCATAGCTGGTCACACCCGGTGTCAGGTTCAAAATATTTATTCTACCCGTCTTTGCAACATACTGATTTGAATTCTCAAAGTTAATTACATCATACGCCTTATTAATGGTATATAGTGTAATCAGGTTACTCGTCTACTTTTTCAATGTCGTCAAGACAACAACAAATACTCAGCTGCATCTTCTAGACTGAATTATTCACTTCGAGATGGCATTTTTACTGTAAGTAAACAAAAATATGTAAAAAAAACTTAAATAATAATATGGGGTACCATAGGTCTTCCGAATAATTTACCTTTTTGTAATCAAATAAACAGTTAAAATACACTATTTGTACCACACTACACGAACTCTACTACATGAATGAACTACACGCAAGGAGAACTAATAAAATTATCAAACCTTTTTCGCGGGACCCAAATTACCCTGCTCCGTGCTTTAAAGATTAAATAGACGTGATTTTTAGTAGAACTTTCCTTTCAGTTTACTATGACCATGACCAGCCGCGGATAGAATCATGTGTCAACCGCGATAAATCTGTGTCTCTGGTTGAACCAAGTGTTGAAAGTAAACCCGATGTCTAGACCGATTGATAACAAAAATTGTTTTATTTTCGTCAGTTTTGTATTAAAGTTACAAATTGTATTGCTTCATTTGAACATTAAGTTCGTCGGATTTTTCCTCGTCTAGTAACTCGTCGTCATTCTCTGAAAATTGTGATGGTATATTTAACGAAACATACATACCAGTAGCTGAAAATGAAAGCGAGAAAATGCCGAAGAAAATACATTCAATCCAGATTCTTAGGTGAGTGAAGTTAATTAAAGGGACTTCCCAGGTTTTTTCTATAGATTTCGACAGAAACCTCGATTTAACTACTAGGCAAGGCATTAAAAGTAAATTAAGCAGCCAATAAAGTTTTGCTAAGAAGTCTCTTAATAGTGGAAAGGCGACAATAAATGCGTAAAATACAAATTACAATGCACTTCAAAATTAAACGAAGACAAGGGGAAACCAATATTTACTGCTTATTGTGACTTTATTACCATTCTCAAATATAGAGGCAATATATTGCGAATTTAATAGAGATGGTTGATCCTAAATATCGGTACTTTCATATTGATCATTTTATTTTACCAATTAAAAAACCCGCGTTACGACGCATTTCTTAAAAATATCTTAAACATAGCCTGCCGTCCGATTGATATGTTGTAAATGTTCTACTTGAGATCTACGAGAAAAACGTGGAAAACAAATGTCTGTTGATCATAGTCTAAGGGAGGGAATTAAACAGCGTATTGATTGATTCAATACCGAAAATAGAAAGCCACTATACACGCGCAATTATTTCGAAACATGTCATTAATGGAAATGTCTTCAAGGACTATATAAGTTAACATTTACCGTTTAGCAACTATGTTTTATTTTACAGAATATTTACTGAATACTATGCTCTACTTATTAGCCGTACATTATCTGGTGATCAAATCATTCACATACAAATAAAAGGGCATACAATGAAGAGGATTCTGCACATTCCGTGATAGAGATATAAGTAAAAATCTTGAGAAACAAGTAGAATATTGTTTTTTGCAATTCTATCTGCATGGAAAACGAAAGAGGCATCAAATATTGGTGAAAACTTTTATAATATAAAGCTAGCTAGGCCCTCTGAATGTCAAAATTAGAAATATTTAAGTTAAAATGTTAAAATCCGTGTCGGTGTTATCAAATATTATTTTTACTAGGCGAGGTAACATATTAGAGTTAATTATTAAGGCAGGTTTGATATTGCAAAGTTCTTGCACGCGTTCATACGAATAAACCGATTTAAAATGTCCTCCAGACCAACCATCATGACCTAAAAAAATTATAAAAGCTTTATTGTTGTCATTGCGTATTGCCCTATTTTATGATTTTCATACTCATTAAAAGCTTTTTTCCACTTCACATGGAAATGTATGAATTGTATGTAAATTCCAGCCTTTTTGCAAACAAACAAAATACGAAGTTTCTGGCAAAAAATTATGACCTAAAGGATTAAATTAATTTAATTTAATTAATAAGAAAACTAAAACAAAAGAAATAATGAGAGAAAGAAATGAAAAAGGATTTTATTTCCTCCCATGGTTGTGATTTCCATTATTTAATTTTTTTTTTTTTGTTTTACTTAAAAATTTGCTTTAATTTTAATTAGAAACGATTTTTGATTTTGTCTTACACAATTTGCTTGTGTTATGTATTTATAGGAAATAATTTAAATAATTGAAAATAGTGTAAATCCCAACTTAATTATTATTTGTGCTCGTTAAATATACTTTCCTGATTTGATAATATAACTGATGTCTGTACTGTACCGATTGCAAATATTATATAATGCTATTCTGACCTAATTCTGTACTAACTAGTCAGCTGCTTTTTTACCACATAACATATTGACTTATTGGTTTATTTACTATTGTTTTCAAATGAAACATTAATCCTTCCAATTAATCCGTATTCCGTACTCTCAAATATGTACACCCATGTTTTTATATTCTACCCAAAAGTCAGTAATTAAATCTCCAGTTCATGTGAAATATGTTTGAATTTTTATATTTCGGCTTTAAATTTTATCTAATCGTACTAACATTGTTATCCTGTTGAAATCGCGATGCTTCTATTATTTTGATCGATTGTTCTATTATAGTTCAGCCGCCCAGTTTTTAATAATTGTTTCGGAATCGTTGATCCTTGCCGGAAGTTAATCATTTTTAAATGTGCTTTCTGAATCGATATCAATGATTTAATATTTATTAAATAAATTCCACCCCAACATGTTATCACATATTGAAGATACAAACGTTTTTAAAATTCAGGATTGAAAATTCAAGGCTTAAAATCGAATTACAGTGAAGGTGCAATAATTTTTGCTCATTATTGAAACAATTGTGTGAAATTGCCCATTTTTCTTTTAATATTTCCAGCAGTGTGGTTTTGTGTAACAGCTATGTAAGACTCAGTCGTGCAACTAGTCCAGAGGCGGTATGTTGTACCATCACTTCGATTCGAATCGACTTGGAAAGTCGAAACGAGAAAATTGATAAGCGGTATTTTGTACCATTTGCGACTGCCAGCGAAGTTTCATTCTTGCAACACTTTTTCGAAAATCAAATGACAGCGAAAATTTTATATCGGCAGAAAATTTGTTTATTTTATTGCAATAAATTTACAGATTTATTAAAAATTGAATTTTTGTTCTGTTTTTCCATAAAAGTTATGGATTTTGTAATGGCAATTATGCTTAGTTCATCGTTAAGTGATGGTCCTGCGAGAAATAGGAGTGTAGGAAATAGGAAAATTTTCGAAATTTTAGAATCTACAAGCATATTCAATTTCCCGACGACCGTAGCAGCGTTTTTACCTCGTTGTGATTGAATGCATTGATTGCACTAATATTTCAGTGTATGACAGATATAGAAATCTGCCGTCCCTCGTAATTTCCAGTGTCCTCATCACTACATATGGCGCAAAAGACCAGAACTGGCGCTCTTATGGAGACTATACAGAGCTAAACACTGTCAGAGTCCCTGATAGATACCCTGTTACACAGAGCCACAGATTCCCGTTGAAACTCGCCGGTTCCACTATTTTTTCATAAATAGACTTGGTACGAGCTCCTCATCATATTCCCATGGCTCCAGAATACCATTTGGTCTTCGCAACTAAGCCAAGACATTTGGAAGTAAAATTAGAAGTCTCTCGACTTCTTGAGTCACACAATCTCGTAAGATGGTATTCTCCCGTTAAAAGACAGAGTTGAAGCCATTTCAAACTTTCCAGAGCCAACATCAATCGGCCAAATACTGCAATTCGTAGGTATAGTGAACTATTACTACCACTTTATACCACGTTCAGCCGAACCTATTCACAAGAATTTGGCTATACTACTTAAGAAAGGCAAACACAGAAGAAATTTCTCTTGGCCCGAAGAATGTACTGCATCTTTCACAGAAGTCAAGCGTTATCTTGAACGACACTGAGTTCAACATTACTTCCGACGCTTCCAGTGTAGCAGTTGAAGCTGTGTTTTGCGTTCTTTTCAATGAAACTTCTCCAGTGGAACTCAAATACTCTATACATTTGATAGAGAACTTCTTGCTATATATCTATAGCAAACATTTTTAAAACATTTTTAAAACATTAAAACATTTTCGCCATTTTGTCGAAGGGCGAAATTTCTCCATATTTATCGACCATAAACTTCTCACTACAGCAATTTCGTCAAAATTGGAACATAGTCCCCGGCAATTACGACATCTTGATTAAATTGCACACTTTACAACCGATATTTACCACACCAAAGGTAAACAAAATGTGGTGAGCGACTGTTTGCCTCGATGTGGAGAGACGTTTCACTTCTTTTTCGACATGAAAGAATTACTCCAACAACCTCTCACAATTCAACCTACCAGACAACCAGCAGCAATAAAATCATTAGCATTTGTACGTGCTGCGATTTTCCAAACCCACTCATCTCGATCGAATCAAAAGGACCCGTTTGAAATGTCACTAAAATAGAAAATAAATAGAAAGCAGCAAATTTGGCGTGAAACATCAACAGGTTAAAATCGACCCTTCGTTCCCAAGAACAGACGACGGACAATTTTCGATAGTCTACATGGCTTATCACATCCTGGCATACGTGCCACGCGAAAATTAATTACTTCAAAATAATTCTGGCCAAGAATTAATACTGATACAAGTAACTGGGCGAAATCTAGTATCCATTTTCAAAAGACCAATGTTCACCGCCACAAAAAATCAGAACTTGTTAAATTCGAGCTACCAAGTGGCAGGTTTGAACACATCCACATGGACCTAGTTGGTTCACTTCCCAATCGCATAACTATCATTACATTCTCACGATGGTCGACCGATTTACCCGTAAGTCAGAAGCTTATCCAATCAGAAAAATGAGTACCAAAATCGAATCATCAACAGTGAGTTTATCTGTAGATTTGGAGATCAACTGCGACATAACAACAGACCAAAAAACACAATTTGAATCAACAATGTTCACCAGGCTCACGAATCTCTTAGGTTTACATCGCATTCGGACAACAGCATATAATCCAAAAGCGAGTGGTCTTGTCGAGCGAATCCAAAGGCAACTTAAAGCCGCTTTAAAAGTTCGATGTAATACATCCCATTGGAGTTCCGATCTTCCAACCGTATTATTAGGTATTCCAATTAGGTATTGGCCCCTGTGGTCGGGGGGCACTTACATGTCTCGTAAATCTAAATTATACGAACGTTTCTCAAGAATACCATCACAGTATCCTTTGCTTGTCGTAGGAGGCGACTAAATGGTTGGATCGATGGGCTCCCGGCCCGCATCCGAGAAAAATCAACTGTTTATATAAAGTCAACAAAAAGAAAAATGGATACCGCCAAAAAAACACTGGACCCCGCTCAAGTACCCGGATACGGATTTAGGGTCGGCACGTGGAACGTGCAGTCACTTAGAAAACCAGGAGCGTTGGAGGGCCAATCTCATGCATAAAGGAGTATCGGCTGGAACTCGTTGGTCTTCAAGAAACTCGTTGGCCTAAAAGTGGAAACCATGTGCCCAGGGCTATACGTTGCTCTAAAGTTAAGATGACCCCAGATGTCTTGGAGCTGGATTTCAGACCGATTTATTTGAAAACATAGGTCCGTAATCCCGACACAAAACTTCGACCGATAATGGTGAGACAATGATGTACTTTGCAATTGTTCATGATCTTAAAGTAGCAAGCACGTTCTTCCCTCACAAACAGATACATCTGGATTCATTGATTGACCATGTGTTAGTTTCTAAAGGACGGGCTCGGGTTGTGCAGGATGTAAGAACTTATCGGTCAGCAACCAAATACGTATGCAGCGATCATCATTTGGTCCCTGCAAAGCTACGATGGAAGTTTTCATACAAGTCTGGGAACACAGCGAAACGCATGGAACGTTTCGACTGTGAATGTCTGATAAATGAAGATCAAAAGAAACGATATCAGGATATTGTCAGCGACAACATTGATGAAGTTAATTACCAGTCTGACTGCGTGAACTTTGTCTGGGAGGTACTGAAAATTTCGGTTGTCAGTGCTGCTCAACAGACTTTAGGTATAGTGAAAGTCAGTCATGATTGGTTTGATGTTGAGTGTCGACTTGCAGTTGATTAACAAAATATAGCCCATAGTGAAGTGCAATAACGTCTCACAATCTCGAAGAAAAACAAGGCTACTCTTACTAGGAGGGCAGCTAAAGGGATTTGTAGACGGAAAAAGCGAGAATGGTGGAAGGCCGAGGTTCTGAAAGTTCAACAACTCAGCAATGAGCGCAGTTCACGTAATTTCTTTAATGGAATTACTGGACTGCACCATGGAGACCGGGATGGAAATCTCTGTGTCAACATCGATGCTGTACTTGACGCATGGAGTGGACACTTAACCTGCTTGGTGTTCATCATGCGTCACAGACTGTTGTTGAGCCACCTTTAATACAGACTTCGGAGATTTGCATTGAGGAGCCATCCCATGAGGAATTCACTAAGGCCATGCAGAGATTGAAACGAAACCGCTTTTAGTAGTGACCACCACACGTTTGAGGGAGGGAAATCAAAATATTTGGGATCTTTTATCACTCACAATAACAGTGTGGGTGAGGATAAAATCTAAACACCTAAAATCTAAACACCTATCAAGCTTTACAAAGCGTTGATCAGGCCCGTTGTTATGTTTGGATGTAAAAGTTGGGCGCTGACGGATGAGTACGAGAGATGGCTCCTAACATTTGAGGGAAGAATCATGCGTGGGATTTACGGCCCAAAACGCGAAATAGATGGTTCGCAGCGAGTAGGCTGGCTCAGTCATGTTCTGCGTGCTGATCCGGAACGAATTGTGCCGCAATCTCTGAAAGGAGAGCCTCCATGTGGTAGGCGAAGAGGTAGTTGCAGGCGACGATGGATCCACGGTGTAAGGAACGACTTGGCCTCCTCAGATTGTCTTAGACAATATGAAGACCAGGCTCAGCAAGACCATCGAAACCGTTGGAACCTAATAGTTGACTCAGCAAGGGGCCGGTAATGGCCTTTAAAAACTGATTATTATTATTATTATTAGGTATTCGTACTTGAGTCAAGGAAAACCTCAACTGCGAGCAGAGCTAGTGTATGGCCAAAACATCAAGATTCCCGGTGAATTCTTCATCAACGATGAAAATTCCACCCCAAACACAGATACTTCGGATCCTATAGAACAAAGGCATTCGATCAAACAGGATACGTAGTATATACCCCAAACTCTGGAAAATTGCTCACACGCATTCGTTCGCGTGGACAGAGTTAAAAGTCCTTTGACTACACCACTATTCTGGACCATATCCAGTAAACCGCAAATTGCACAAATTGTGTGTTGTGAACATCGATGGAAAACTCACGAAAATTGGCATCGACAGGCTCAAGCCATCATACGGAATACTTGTGGATAGCCCAATTGAAAATCGTTGTGTCCACAAGACCGTGAGATTTCACCTTTAAATACTTCAGTTTTCGATCCAGGAGGGGAATGATGTAGCGGCATAACAAATTGCATAAATGAAATAGCATCGGTCGTTGTAAAAAAGACGACACGCCTAAATCCGCGGTGGAATAGCCTTCTCTTGATGCTCGAAAGGATCTATTCGAGTTGAGAACGTATATATTCAAAAGACACATCGACTTGAAACAAAACTACTCCTTTTTCGAAGTGGAATTTCTAATATTATTTGCAATTCTATCCGTTCCTCCGCCAGTAAAGTTAGCGGTGGAATCATTCTGTCGACAACTTGCTAACCTATTAACTGCAGATGCTACTTTCAATTTTATGATTGAGACTTTAAGTAAACATCAAACCAAATATTTCTTCTTGTTTAATTTAATTCTGTTGTCCAATTTAATTTTGGTAATTTAATTTTTAGTATTTATCGTCCGGAATATGTGGATATAATTGTTTTTTTCTCGCAAGTTGTAGGTAAACCAATACGATCGTATGCTCGCGTTGTACATGCTAAAGACAGCCAATATACACTTATAGTGCATCACACATATATAGATCATATTTTACTAAATGCAAATTGTTTGATATAATCTTTACATTTGTATAAACGCATCCTCGAATCACAATAATATTTTCAATTCACATAAATTTGTGATCACAAGATGGATATACAGTGAATGAAGTTTCAATATCCACTCGTTGGCTTTTACTAAAACATATGTTAAATTTCCAGAAATCAAACTGTTCAATTTCAAATGAAAACACTTTAAAACAACATATGTAAACATTTATTGATAATCAACTATATGTGCCTTCTTCTAAATCATCTGATATTTCAATTGTAACTAGGTAACGCAGAGAGTTAGCTCAGTTTGATGATGAAGGTTTTCAGGGTAGACAATTTTGAATCAAAATTTTAGAAATTTTATTAATTACATTTACAAACCGTATTGATTATCTCCATCCCACCAACAAGTGTTAAAACTGAGAGCCCAAGTAACAATTTTATGTTGCCGAAACGTAATGGCAGCTGCAATTTAGTTATAATAACTAGCATAAAATATAACGAAAACGTGTTTAGAATGTTTTGTGGACGTAAGTGCAACTGAAATGGGGATTGTAGTTTGGTTGTCATAACGTTGCAGCAACGTGAAACAGCAAATTTGCTATAAATAAGATATCGCTTTTAGAATATCAATTTGGTTTATTTAACCACAAAGGTTTCCAAAAAGCACATAAGTCTCCAACGAACATAATTTATAATTGCAATAACGCTTTCTCCAACGCACATAAGTTATAATTGCAATAATGCTGTCTCCAATGCAAAACAGTAAGATAAGGAAAAATGATTTCATAACAATAAAAAAATTATAGTTGGCGTTTACCTGTTTTAAAAGCTAAATAATTACATAAAATAAAATAATTTAAAAAATATAAAAAAAGTCAGAAAAATTTTTAAGCAAATATTTTAAGCATAATAAAAACGATAACAATTTAATAAGATTTGTTTACTAATTTGATTTAGAAAACATATTTTCATATTTTAATTTACATTTTTCCTTTTTAATTGAAATGGTGTTTTCTTTATATTCAATTATATAATTATAATTATATATCGGGATATTTTATAATTATATATCGGGAAATATCGAATCTGAAAGCGCTTGGGGAAATAGTTACATCGATCAGTTTTACAAAATAGTTTAGAAAGCAATAACATGATATTTACGAAAAAACTAAAATTAAAATTTAGTTCAAAAATTTTGTTTAATAAAAAAACAGTATAAAAATGGTTAGAACAGCATGAAAACTTAAAGAAACTATCCAAACTTTACGTTATTGGCGTTTTTTAAGAATGTTCATAAAAAAAAATCGATTTTTATAAGATTTTATTAGCTTGTTACATTTTGTAGCCATTTTAAAATAGGAAAAACCCAAAAAAGATGTCGGCAATCTATGTAACAACTAAAATAGTTTAATTAATATCATTTTCACTGCCTTTACTACATTACTTAGTATCACAGCTAAAGTGATATGCATAAAATTGCCAAATATACAAACAAATCCGGTAATTTTATTTAGCAACTAATTTGCTTATCAAATAGCAAAATTTGCTTTTAAAATAATAACAAGATTACGGAATATATCATTACGGAAACCTCCTTGTCGTTAATAACAATTTAATTATAAAATACTATTAGTTTGCGTTCGCAACTAATTTGTTTTGGAGATAGGGATATCGCTGCAGTATAAAAAAGCAAAATAACTGTGTACTAAGCATTATTGTTTTGTTTTGGTGATAGGGATAGATATTTATGTAAATAACGATTTATTGCTGTGTGCTAAGCTGTATTGCTGTATGTTAAGCAAAATTGCTGTATGTAAAACATTTTTACAGTTTGCTTTGTGCTAAACGTTTTTGTTTGTATAATATACATTTTGGTTTGCGCAGTTGCGCTTTGTCAATGTAAGTATAAACACATCAATTTAAAAAAATTGCATCGAAAAATTGCATTAAAAATGGTAAGTTTTTATTAAGAGTGTACTAAAATAAGAAATTTATCATATTATGAACTAGGTTTTCTGTGTCATAGAGACAATCACTAACAAAGAATTATTTGTGTTTCCGGTGACATGGTTTGTGGGAGATGAAGTTAACGGAATTATTCACTATCCATCGGACACTAAATTTTTTTTGATATACCAGGGCTTAAAAGATAAACTACCGGAGAAATCGTGGATGACCGAACCGGCGCGATTACTAGCAAATTATTTCGAATATGAATTAGCTGTGCGGGACATGAATCGGTTAGAAGATGGTCACACTTCAGATGAAAACCGCTGGAAAGATAAAGGATTCAGAAGGATTAATGCAGTACGAAGTAAGTTTTAACTTTCCTGTATCTTTAATCTTTTACTGATACTTGATTTTTACTAAGATGTGTCAACAATTCAATCTGTTCAAAATTTGATTGACACTCAGAGCGCTCATGTTAATCGAATGCAATGTATCTCCCCAACTAATTCTATTGATTCAATTGATGTTGATCCTGTTTTTCACCACCAAGAAATTGAAACCAATTCGATGGAACCGGAGTTTTCAACAAACAATAATAATATCGTAATTGAAATGCCGAACATCACAAGTAAGAATTATATGATCTTAACCTAGTGCATAATTGAGCTATTTTAATGTAATTTTTTTCTATTTCAGACCGTCTTGATAAAATTGAGAGAGATATGGCAGTGGCACTAGCAAGTCTTGCCAAAATGGAAGTCAAAATTGATAAATTAATGGAAGCGGTGTCCAAAATAGGAAATACGGTATCTTCAACGGCCTTATCTCACTCCGTAGCAAATAGTCTAGAAAGCACCGCTAGTCTCACTTCAATGTTGCCCCCATAACAGACCAAATTCAATTTATGGACTTTGAAACAGCAATCCGAGATGAAAAATTATATGAACAATTTGTTACAGAGATGGCAACATTTAGTGGTAGAAGTGGAGAAAAAAAAAGCTATAAAATAGCCTATGGGTTAATCGACCAAATTTTCACACGAGAATTTTTAACAACATGTAGTTGGATGGGTTCATCAAAAAACAATGTTGTCAAAAATAGCTTCTCCTCCGCCACTAAATTTGTAGAAGCATTTTTTGAAATTGTGCATTTGGCTGATTCCAGATATACGAAAAACGACGCAAAGGAATTTTTTAAGGAAAAAATTTTAAGGAATGCAAACTCGCGGTTAAAAAATTTGCAGCATAAACAAACAGAAGAGCCTACAAAAAAGCGTCGGAGAATAGCTAAAACTGCTCAAAATGGTTATTTAAGTGAGTCTACCATCATCACTATACCGGAATCACCAAATATCTCAGCCGTTTTACCCATTTCAGAAGTAACCGAATAATTAATTATATTAATATGATAATACGGCTAGTGAAGTGCCTTATTGCCAAATATGTGCCAAAGAACTTTGAGAAGAACTGAATTTCAAGTGAAATAATTTATATAGTTTAAGTTTAAATTTTATTTTAATAAATTTAAAAAATACAAGTTTTGAAATACAAATTGTATATAATATTGTTTAATTTATAATGTGTGAAATAACGGAATGAAAACAAACTCGGTTTTGTAGGTAAGGCATACAAATTTGGCGGTAATCTGGTCGAGTTTGTATAAGGAATCGTTTTTAGTTTCACCATTGGATATAAAAATATTTAAACTTGAAGACAATATTGGCTGAGTAAAAAAATCACGTTTTGATATTAATGAATTACCAACAATGGCAGTTGTATTGCCAAAAGCAACGGCAAATTTCATAGCAACAATTTGACCATCCTTTGTGTAAAACCATTTGTTTTTATATTTGCTACATAAAGAAATCGCCTTGTTCACTTCGATTTTTTTATAAAGTATTGAATCATTTTGAACTATGTCAGATGTTGCATAGGTTTTGCAATAAACCACAGGATATTTTTTTATTTTTGCTGGTTTATAAGTATCATTGATATTGTTGTATTCCGCTAAGCGTTTGGCAATTTGTACCAATGGCTTTGAACCAGTTCGTAGCATTCGTTTTATTTGGAATAACTTATTCTCGAATGCATATGTGCTAAACGTGGGTAATGGTCCAAATCGTTTAACCTCTTCAGTTAAATGGCATAAATTATGCACATTTGTACCAATTGTATGATGTCCATATATATTAATGTAAATTTCAATAAAAATTTTCAATAAAAGTTCAGCTGCATCTATATATGGAAGATATTTAGAACTAGAACAAATTGTCACTGCGCAGAAAAATGCTAGAAAATGTTCATATGCATCATGTGGTAAAAAATCACGTAATATAACTGGGCCAATATAATGTAAAAAGGTTCGAAATTCTGTTGCTTTCCAAAATGCTAGGCAATCGAGTGGTCTAACAGCCCTATTAATGTCTGATGGCATATTGCATTTAATCAAAAATTGTGACACTTGTTTAATGCGGTAATGATCCCATCGTGAATAAAATCCCATTTTCCTTACTTGCCCGGTAAAGCATAGCAACAATTTCTTCATAATTCCAACATGCAGCTGATGAAGCATATCGCACACGACTATGTCATCCACCATATCAATAGGAAGGCTAAGAAGTGGCGAGTCGAATTATGATGGTCTTTGTCAAGTTGACGAAAGGTATCATCAGTTCTTCGAGGCATATCTGTTCGTGGAAAGCTCATATTTCGTTGATCATTATCGTATTCACCAATGACATGGCATTTAAGACATCCATGATAAGCATTGAAGTTCACTGTACCTAGTTTAACAAAAACCAAACAAACATTACAGTTAGTGTGAATTTATTTTTAGTATTCTTATGTTTGAATTCACACACTTACCTTTAATCATGCTACGAGCTGGTGCGTCACAAATAAAGCAACGAACTTTAATTTCGACTTTATTATTATTAATAATCATACCATTCTCAAAAAGCGGTTGTAATTCGTCTACAAGAGTTTTTAAGTAATTGTGAATTGAAGCGGGCTTTTTTTCTCCACAGTAAATGCCTACCACCATTGGATCAAAATTATCAATTTCATGAATTGCTATAAGAATTGGCCAAAATTGAGTTTTTGAGCTTTTATAAATTGGAATTCCATCAATATTAATATTTAAACTGATTGAAATTGAACTATCTAAATTTTTAAAGTATGATTCCAAACAATATTTTACTCCTGGATGCCAATACGAACCATCATCCAGCGGTATGATACAATCCATTTTCTGTGGTGTGCTAAGCAAGGTGCGTGGATCAGACGGTAGTGGTTTTAACTTTTTGTTTTTATAGGATTGGTTATAAATCGATAATAATTCCTTCAATGCTGTTTGTGCTATATTAAAAGATACGGCCCATATTTTTATCATATCAACAAAATCTTCTGTTTCCTCTTCTTCTTATTCGTCTTCGCAATTCCTGAGAAAATATGATTCTTGTTCTTCGTTTTCGTCATCTTCGGAATCATTTATTAATGAATTGTTTGGTATGGTTTGTCGACAAGAAAATTTATTTTTCGAAATTCCATGTCCCGATCTTTACCAGAAGTTAAATTTTGATCAACTAATTAAACGAAAAAAATATATTATTAACACTCGAGATATGGAATTGAACTGAAAATTTCAGATTATAATTTACATGAATTTACATATGTTGTTGCTTGTGGCTGTTTTGACACTACATTACAAGAAACTGGAAGTTTCGATCCAGGAGAAATTACCTTGACATTTCTACAACGAGAAATAACACATGTCAATAGTTTTAGATTTGAAATCTTTTTTTGTGCTATAATAATGAAAACCAAAATGCACGATTAGTGCTATATTGATAAAAAGAAATAAAAATAGTAAATGATATTACATACCGCTTGCATTTTGCATTTGTTCATTAATGATTTTTGATTTTCTATAAAATGTTGAGCTGCGTTTATATTTTTTTAATGATTCAAAATAATTTATTGATTCCGTATTGGCCATATTTAGCATAAACTATAGTATCGTGATCACGATTGACGTTAGTCGACTAACTAATATTACCATAATATGAAAACGTAATTATGCTTTAAAATTACACAAAATAGAAAACAAAGTGTTATTTCTTTCATACATGTCTTTCATACATGTTGACTAATGCAGCAAATTTGCTTTTCACATTGCAATTTTGTTTTATCGAATATAACAAAATTTCTGCGACGAAGAGGTTTTACCTACATTAGAAAATTAGCTATTTTTATTATTGCCATAACGTTTTTAAAACTTCTGATATAGCTATTTAGTTTTTATAACTATTTTGTGTAATTTTTCGAATTTCATGACGTTATTACAGCTAATTTACCAATAAATTGTTACTTGGGAGGCTATTCTCATCACCTGGTCAAAGTTGTACAAAATTCCGGTCACGGCTTTCAGATGAAATTGTTATTAAATCAAGAGAATCGTAAATCAATTGTTTCAGTAGTATGATCAATACGGGAATCGTTCAATAGGTCTCCAATTAAAATTGTATGCTTTGATTTTTCAGCAACAAACAAGTAATTTAAAAAAAAAGTATTTTGAAATGAACTGGAATATAATTTAATAACATGAGCTGATGACAAATTTAATGATGTAATTTGTTAACTCAATGTCAGATCTAAAAAAAGCAGATAAATTAACCCTTCGGGTAATTACGAATTAATTGAGAATTCTATGAAACCTAAAATAAAATATTAAATTTTACTCTCAGTACATACCTACGAGTACATACGATTTTCAAAGTAATAAACATTTTTGTTGCATTTTAATGAAAAAAGCTGGGAAACAGATTTATATTTATTCCTTGTACGAGTATATGGATTTCGGTCTAAGACTAGGCACATACCTACATTAATTGTAACTTCTGGAAACTATCTCAATTATTCTATGGAATAACTACATTTTTGTAATTACAATATTTAATTATCTGGTAATTAAAGTATATATATACTATGTTCTCTTTGATGTAAATTCCATAAGAAACCTCTTGAAATTTATATTTAAAAAGCTTTTAAAAAATTCATGTAAAAATATTAACTGAAAATCAATACATAATTTTCAATTTTCATTTTCATAAAGTTCAAGGATTTTATTTTAAAGCTTTTTCTTGGTAATAAGACGAGATTTTATATTTTTTCCATTTCGACTTAATTTAAAATTTATTATTATTATTATTATATTAATTATAAATTTATAATAAATTAAAGCTATATTTGATCAGCTTAATTTTAGACGCTCCAAGCGAACTTTTTTTTTTGATACCGCACACACATTTGAAGCTGTACAACCACAGGGGTAATATAGCATCGTGTGCTTGTAACTGTATATTTTAAATGGAGGTCATGAAAATACATTATTTATATACTGCTGCTAATTGAAAACATTATTTATGTTAAAATTAAAAGGTATATAAATAAATTATAACCGTATAATGTTTTCATCATTTGCATACTAAAAATTTTCAATTTTCCCATATAAAACAAGTTGTTGATTTTTCATTGGAAATTATGTACTCGTATATAGCTAAACGATAATGAAAATTCATACGAATAATGAAAAATCAATTATTTCTTGAAGTATGATGAACGGTCAATTTTTATATCAGATGTTAATTATTGTGTACCATGAAATTTGATGTAGCAGAAAGTATGGTTAATAAGCCAAGAATTTTCCTGCTTGACCCGTTAGACTAGTAAATTTAAATGTCTTGGAATAAAGGATCGAAAAACTAAATATATCAGAAAACCAGATAACGGTTGGACAGTAATTTATTTAAGGCTTGAAAGAGTATTATCTTAAAAAGTAATTTATTATTATTATTCTAAAAAGCAAATCGTTTGTTGTGCGGTTGTGGGTTACATTATTGGGAAATCAAAAAGGGCAAAGGACCTTATCCAAAACCTATTGAGCTAACAATTGTTTAGAATAAGTTTTTCTCTCACCGGCAACACTTACACAAGTCTCTAACGATCTTATCTATTAACTAATTAAATTAACAGTCTCAACCAGAAACACTTCCTTCATGCTGTCTTCATACACAAATTTTTTACTATGATCTCAATAATTATAAACTCTCTAAACCAAATTTTAGCTTGTAAATTTGGGTTGATAGTTAATCCGTTCGTTCGAATATTAGATCAAAGAGAGTACCGTCTTTCGTATGCGTTTTAGGGTTCCATGCTTAAAATGAAAAACAAAAAACCATTGGAATCATTCAAAATGACAAAAATAATCGTCTATTTCCCCTTATCGAAGATGAAATATTATTATCTTTGAGCAAAATATGTAACTTTCGATATCAAGACTTTCGAGCTTTACGCTTCTTTGCCACAAGCTCTCTTACTTCAAGTGGATAGTTTTTACAGTTGTTGTTATTTGCGTATTTGAAAGATTTAAAGAAGTTTTCTATTAACATTTCTACTTCCTCTGCGACTTGTATTATGTTCCTTATTGGTGCTTGAAGATTGATGTTTTGTTCTAATAATTCTCGACGTTTTTTCCAATTGGTATTCTTATTGGACAGTTTTTTTTCAATTATTGTTTCACTGACCGTCATAATAACAGGAGAGTGGTCTGACATAAGCTCTTCATTATTAATCTGGTGATTTGTTTAAAACTGTAGGTCAGTAAGTTGGTGAGCCACCTGAAAGTCACATTTTAATATTTTTGCTGCTTCAAACAACGCTTTTGGTGTACTAACTCTGGAGCCCCAGTATGTGTTTTTCGCATTGAAGTCGCCACCAATGATAAAACCACCTCCCATGGTGGTGGAAAAGTTCTTCATAATCGTTTTTTTTTTTCAAAATTATATCGTGGTTGACAGTATATTGTTGATATATTTATTTCTTAGTACTTTATGCGAGTTTTGCTAGTTGTAACTTGCAATAGATTCACTATCAATTTGCAATTCTTCGTTGTGTTTTATATTATCTTTAATAAAAATGGCAGATCCGCCTCTTGTTTCTGCTGATAGATGGATAGCATGGTAAAAGCTGTACCCGCGTATTCTATATGAGGAGTTAGTAAAATGGGTTTCAGAGATTCGCCCATTCGCATTCCAAATTATTATTCTGAGCGTGTGTAAATTTATTTTTATTTTCTAGTCGTTTTGGGTAACGATGATCTTAAGTTTCTCAACTGTTAAAATATGAGTATTGGTCTCAGCCTTGGGTGACCTGTGCATGATTCTTTTCCGCATAATTTATATAATTCCCGATTGGTCGGGGCTTCACTAGCGGGGTTTCTACGGTTTGGATCAGATTTTCTAGCGTGATTTCTTATATTTTGTAATTATTTAGCTATCTCACAGCCACCGTAATTAGCTGGATGTTGGCCCTTGCAATTAATGCATTTTGCAGTAGAGTTCCTATCTAGTATACACGTGCTCGTAAGGTTGTTACCAGCACATTTAACGAATCCGGCCATACGTCCACTGTATCTCTGAGTATGATTGAATCCCTTACATTTTTTGCATAGCAGTGACTTTTTCTTCACTGGTTCAATTCTGACTTTCATGCTTATTTAGTGCTACTAGCTTGAAATCCTTTTCCGTAATCGAGGTCATCAGAGCCTTGACAGCCGGATAGTCTTTAATACCAACTAATTTTAATGGTGGAGGTGGTTTTTTTTTGCTGTGGTAGGAATTTCATCATTGCACTGAGTAGTTGGCTTACTCGATGTTGATATTTGCTTTTCCTGCCCTACTTATTCTGGCGATGATTCTGCTTTTCGTTTCTTCCTAAACTTGTCTATTTTCACGATCCAATCAGATTCCCTTGCAACTTCCTCTACATCGGAAACTGCCATGTTGAATGTGTCAGTTGTTCTTCTGCTTCTTGATACTAGTATCCACTGGGAATTGGTTCCTATTTCACTTCCGAGTTCTTCTTCGTCTGTGTAATATTCATTAAACACTTGTTTTTTTTTTCTTTACCTGATTCAATGATCCTTTTCAGGTCTTCATTTTCTCTCTTTAATAGGATAATTTCATTACTCAGCATTGAGACCACCTCTCCTAGACTTTTTAATTGGTTAAGTGTGCTTTTTTCGCTTTCAAAATTTGAATTAGTTGTTATTGAATACAAAGTCATATTGAAATCTCCTATAGAACTCGTTTTTTTAATAGCAGTGATCTTCGACGAGCCCACTTGCTCACTCCCGAAAGTCGCCGGTACTGGGTTTCCGAGTCCCTGCACCGTATACTTTCCTGTATTCAGGCTCATCGTTAGTTTTTGTTAAAGGTATCCTTCCTCAAGCATTTTATGCCTCGTGCCAGGTAAAATCAGCCGCCTCTAACATGAGAAACAGACGCTGTTTAAAGCCGCACCTCCTGGTAACCAGACGCTTCTTTGCAAGTTTTGGTCCGCGAGTGGTATTTTATTTCCCACTTATCGGCCTGTGTTCCGGTGTGGGCATTCCTCTATCCGCCACCTGCGGACGTCCCCGATAGGAGACTAAACTATAAAATTAACAAAACAAAAATATTAAGCAATAATTTTGCTCAATAAGTTGTTTTGCTTTCTATCATTTTGTTATTATGTGATGTTTATGTGCTGTGTGTATGCTGTAAGTTTCGAGCTTTCTAAAAGTTTAATACAACCTCTTGTGTTGACGACAAAAAAAAAATTTGTTGTAGAAATTGTTTTTTATTTAAATTATATTTATTTTGTGATTTTAGATAATGAATCAGGAAATAGAATTGCAATTAATTGAAGAAGTAGGCAAAGTGGGACGAGAGTGTATATATGACAAGGGCAGTGTCAACTATAAAAATGGATGTTTGCAACAGGTAGTATGGAATGAGATAGGGCGGAAGATTAGGGATTGATGGAGAGCAGTGCATGAAGCGATGGAAGGAATTAAGAGCGAAGTATGTGAAGCTGATGAAACCCCTGAAAAGTGGTAGTGCTGGTTCATCTAATACTAAACATATGTGGATGATAAGGGCATTGGCTTTTCTCAACGATCATATACCATTTCAGTAAGTTATATGTATTTATTTTCAATTTAATGTATGTTAATATGTTGATTTGCTGATTCTTATTTATAACCTTTCCCGACCACTTCAGTATTGCAACCAAGTGGTGTAGATATCGGACCGGATATTAACATAGCTATCGACCAAATTCACAATCATGTACTCATTTAACTTCTTGTCCCTTAGCCAATTGTGTAGTACTACGGTAGCTTTTATTATTGCTAGCACTGTGGTTTTGCTAGGTAAAATGGGACGTCGGTGTATCCGCTACCTACTAGCGAGTATCCCAAACCTATTTTCAACTACTCACCGGGTTAGTTTTTTTGGTGAAAGTACACCAGTTTTTCTACCGGGATATGGGCTTAATAGGTTAGGCAGCAATGGAAACCCTTCATCCCCAATAAAAATGAATGAATGTTCCGTCTCCTCATTAGCCCGCATACTTTGTGGAGATGGCAAGTGGAGTTCAGCAGCTCCTTCCAAAATTGCTTCGTTTAAATATGCTGCTGCCTCCAACATGCCCCAATATCCACGATTACAAATTCATAATTTCGTCACATACGGCAAAAATGAACCACACTATGACTATGCTTATAGTTCCGGTAGATGGAACCCGCATTGACAAATGGCAAAAAAGATAAAAATTCCGTAATGTAAAGTAAAACTAAATGAAATAAATAAATTAAGAAATTCTCACTTGTATTAGAACGTGTTTGCCGTCCATTGTCTCCATATTGATTTGGTGGGGCAAACTGTTCCCTTCAGCACTTCCCAGAGATGCTCGCGTGTATACCTTATTATTTGAGCTTTTACCCAAACGATATCCATATCGGCCAATTGAGATTATACTATCTACACTGGTAACTAAACGAAATATTCAAAAGCAAAATATTAAATAATGTTTACAAAACTTACAGAAGGGTCAAGGATAAACGTTGGCCAGCAGAAACTGATTTTCCCACTACATCCATTAATGTGGTCCAACAATGGACAATAATTGGTCTGCAGGCGCCATTCGATGGAAAAGGTTTTATTATCCGACAACCTCATTTCCGTGACAAGGTTGGCAAAATACCCAGGCAACAACTGTTGCGGTTAACAGGATTAAATCTTCGGCTATTATGACGGCGACGTTCGATACGGCGGCTTTCATACGCGAAGTACAAACAAGCTACCGCATTTAACATTTACAAATCTTCATTTAAAATATTCTAGATATTTGGTCTTGATAAAGATATTTTTATAAAATAAGTTAAGAAAAAGCTACAGGCAATAAAACAAACCAAAAAGAAATTAATCAGTGAAACTCGAAATAATGCTAATAAAAATGACGCGTCAGAAATTGATTTATATAAATTACACGACAAAAACAAATTAATAAAAAAAGTTATTTAATTAAAAAAAAATTTAAGAAATTAGAACAAGAATTAAATGAAGAATTACAATAAAAACATAAACAACTTTTATCGCACAAAATCACAAAAATCGGAAAATTATTTGATGTAATCACAGCCAAGCGCAAATCGAAATTAAAAATAAAGTTTGACAAGTAAAACAACAAAAATTAGACCAATTTTTGAGCAAAACTCTTGAGTTACTAACTTCATAGCACAGATGTAAATAGCTAGGGTATAAATACCCAACCTCACATAAATATGCGAACTCATCTTTAAAGTGTGATTCCGTTTGTACCTTTTTGAACCATCCCATCATTCTTATCAAGCTATAATTAATTTAATCCGCAGATAGTTCAGCAGTTGCTTCAGAAAAAATATTTAAATTAATTAATGAAAATGTTTTAGTTTGTTTTTACGGCATGAGATATGTCATTTAAAAAAGCTCACTTAGTGGTCGACTTTATTCAATTTACCAAAACCTGGGAATCGTACAAATCGTTTTTTGGCCACAAAAACTAAGCTATTGATTTAATTTGATAAGACTCAAACCACAATGCCATGTTAAGCTAGCGCGGAGGTGGCTCCTCTCTAAATATATTATTTACATGAACCTACATTGTGCGACGCATTGAGGGAAACGAATTGGACTATATGCGATATGAAAATTTATATTTTTAATTAAATATTTATTTCTTTCGTTGTATGTGAAAAAAATTGTTTTCTTCAATCGTTTTGTGGTGTTGTATTGTTTTTTTGTTCTGAATTTTATTTATTGTTTTTTGATTTGATTTGATTGTAATTTTTGACCAAGCATTAAGCAGGATCTCCCAGAGATGGCCGGGCCTCACCGAACACCCGTTTACACATAACATAAAGAGGATTTGGATAGGTTCAGTTAGTATGATCGAAATTGACTCGGTTACAGACACCTGGTATAGCCAATAGTTAGTAACATAGGACGATACAGTTCTAATCTACTTTTATAATTTAAGACAGCATCACTGGGCTCTGAAATAAAATTTATTAGTTTACTGGATCAAAATTATGAGATACTTCTGAAAATCAATTCAAATCAGTTAAAATTTACTATAATCTGAATTCAAAGCTATAATTAATTAATTAAAATTCAAGTGGCAGAGAACCTATAATTTTCAATTTATTATTATTAATTCCATATTTGATCTGTGGTAGATCTGTAATGAATAATAATTAGTGTAAACAATGCCGCCATTTGCGTTTAGCACTAAACCTGCAAAATTCAAAATTCATATCCTTCTTTATATGTGTTTTAAAATACGTTTGTAATTTACTTTTATGATTTATTAAAACAATAACTGCACTCTGCAATAAAATTTATTAGTTTGCTGGATGTGACTTTTAAGATGCTTCTGAAAATAATTTAAATTAGTTTCAATTTATTATATTCTGCATGCTTAACAGAAATTCATTAATTTAAATCTAATTCATTAAAATTGCATATAAATGCGGCAATACAGTGTAACTGTATTACTAGATGAAATAAAATTAAATGAATTTTAATAAGAACATTACATACTACATACATATATTTGTTCATATCATTCATTAATAATAAAATTTTAACTTTTTTCTGTTACACACACTAAAATAAGATGTGTTAACTTAAAAGTCAAATAGCACTCCAATTAGAAATCATCACTTAAAGTAAATATCGTTATTGATTACTTAATAAGAAATAAAATAAAATAAAAATTAAAATTATGTATAAATTTATACTAATTCATTCCACCTAACGCACCATCTAGATACCGATATCCGTATCAATTGATACTATTTGCGTGTGATTTACTATTTCTCACTGTAAATCTAATTTAATTTAAAAACAATTCCAATTGGGAATGTTTTGTTTCGATATCTAACCTAACTTAACAGACGATTTAAAACAAAACTTACCGAATTATCCCATCATGGCACCAAAAACTTTACTACTTACGTTTTATCTGAGACATATGTATATACAATACACATACATTAATCGTCCAGGAAAAATGATTCAATGTATAGTTGTCTCTTTTTTTTTGAGTTTTGTTTTTTTCATTTTGTTTCTTTTTTTTTTTTGTAATTATGTACGCACAAATATGAAGTACAACACTTTTGATAAATGCAACGTCTTGAGACCAAAAATGCACGACAAAAGGAGACCAAAAATGCACGTCTAATCGACATGACATTTCGTTGTCCCCATTCCGTTGTTTTGTTTATTGCGATCTCAGCCTGTTAGAATAAATTTGCAAACTATCTCTTTTCCTCTTTTCACTTGCCATCGAAGATAAAAATATTGGTGATATTTTATCGAATGAATTTATAGAAATAGAATCGAGTAGGCTATGATCACAATATAAATTGCGAAATAGAATACAATTTTGTTCGTAAAAAAAGAGACACAAATGTCTATCGAAGCGAATCGAAGTGATGATAGAACATCCCAGCACAGGTACGAATCATTTAAACGAGCATTTGTTTTTTTTATGTAATGATTTGTTTTCTTTTTGTTTTGACGCAGGGTGATGATTGTTTTTTATTTCGGGTTCATGAAATTTACAGTTTATTTTGAGAATTGCAGTGAAAGCATATGTATGTTAATAGCAGGTTTTCAAATTAAGAAAAGTATATTCAAATTTATATATTTATGTAAACATAGTTTGTGTATATATTAATTAAAATTTATTTAGTACATACGGTTTTTGTACATACAATTTTTTTTATATTACGTGAAGATATCGATTTCGATAATTTTTAATTAGATATTGACACCAATTATATTTCCAAATTGCATGTAGATAATATAAATTCTAATTGGTAAATTATATTTTTTGGTGCCATTTCGGTGGCCACAGGTGAGCTTATATGTAAACATATGTGAAATACACCTACCTACACCTGAATTGTGCAATTAGAAAAATCAGGTACACAAAATATTTTTGACGTTCACTCAGTATGTGTTCAGTTACTCAAAATGACTTATACTTGTTGCGTGCCGGCATGCAAATCTAATTATCTTAGTACCATAAAAACGGACGGAAAGGTATCACTATTTAAATTTCCTACGGCTGATCCTATAAGGCAGGCTTGGTTTAATTCTGTCCATCGAAAGGACTTTGTACCAACGAAAAATTCTTATGTATGTATTAAACATTCTCTTTTTAACGATCTTATATTTGTAAAGCAACATGGTAGCATTAACTTACCCTATCAAAAAACGCGATTAAAACCTAATGTAGTACTTAGCATATTTCCTGGTTTACCAAGATATATATCATCAACCAAGCTGCGGCCTAGAAAAGATCCTTCTGAAAGAAGATGTGAGAAATTAGCCTCCTCTTGCAGTTTCTCAATGATGAATGAAATTTCTTTCATGAAGGATGATTTAATCGGTTCGTTTGATAATTTTAGAGTAAATTTGGCTAGCAGAATAAGCGATTTCAATGTTGAAGTGAAATTCATCGATGAAATTGTTTATCTGTATTTTATTAATATCCCGGATTTTTCAATTACGCATTATATTAAAATTTCCAGCGATTTATTTGGTTATTTTTATCGACATTCATCGTACATATCAAAACTGGATCAACAATTTAAATGTTGGTCTCAATTAAAAAATACGATTAAACTAAATCCCTACAGGCGGAAAATTTAATAATATTTTAAACCAGTTAACAGTAAGCGATCTTGTAAATTTAGCGGAAATCGTTGATTTTAAGTATAGTGATACCCTTCATGTAATTAATGACCAATTCAAAATTATGCTTTCGAATAAAATACGATATCCGGAAAAGACAATAATTAATTCATATTTAATTTACCTTCAGTCACATCTGTTATTAAGAGATCAGCATATGCTGATTCTTCCGAATAAGAGAACTCTACAGCGACTATCATGCATTCAAAACGTAAGCCCTACTCAGTTTGAAGGCAATAAAAATTATCTTTTAAAGTAGGCTCAGCACGTATCTCAAGGCGCAAATTAATTATAGTTCGCAAAAGTTAACGAGTTACTCAGAAAATAAAACAAACGTCGCGAAAACAGTTCTTGCATTCCTCGTTAGTTCCGAATTTGGTAATTTTAAAGAAATTGTGTCGTTACATCCTGTGAATAATCCCTCGGGTAATGATATCCACTCAATAACGTTAAATGTTTTAAATCTAGTACAGTCCTTAGATTTACAAATAATTGCGATTGTAAAAGATAACCATCGGATTAATCAAAATATGTTTTCTATTTTTGCGCCAAATTCGTTTCAATTTGTCAATCCTGATTTTCCTAACAGTTTTATTAATTTGATGTATGATCCAGTGCATATTTTTAAAAATCTTCGCAATAACTGGATCAATAAAAAAGATAAGGATATTACATTTTATTACCCGGGTTTTGAAGGGCAACCGCCCGTTAAGATGGCTTGTTTCAAAGACATTCGCGACCTATATGTAAGCGAGGCAAGTCAACCCGTTAAAAAAGCGTATAAGTTAAATAAAAAAAGTGTTTTCCCAGCATTACTGAACGGCAAAGTGTGCAGTTCGTTGCAAATGTTGAATCAAGTAAAGAGTTAAAAGACGTCGAGGGCACTGTAGATTTCCTTAAAATAATTAAATGTTGGTGGAATATTGTGAACTGTAAGTCAGAGTTTGAAGGTATTAAGAAGCGCGAACCCTATAAGGTACCGATTAATAGTTTAAATGATCGCGGCATCTTTTTTTTACGATTTTTTTTAATTTGGATAGAGCGATGGATGGAAACCGATTTAAAGAAATTGTGTCGTTACATCCTGTGAATAATCCCTCGGGTAATGATATCCACTCAATAACGTTAAATGTTTTAAATCTAGTACAGTCCTTAGATTTACAAGTAATTGCGATTGCAACAGATAACCATCGGATTAATCAAAATATGTTTTCTATTTTTGCGCCAAATTCGTTTCAATTTGTCAATCCTGATTTTGAATTTTTTTTTTGTAATAACACCATTAAGATTGATTTTTTACTGGAACCATCATATTCCATTATATTCTTTTCCACATCGCAATGGTAGCAATTCACCTTATTTATTAAATGTAAAAATTCCACTTTCCCATCCAAACTCAGCAGTGATGATTTTTTCAGTACAATTGTCCTCGTTTCAATACAATTGCCTTACCGAAAGTACGTTAGTACAATTGTACTTTTTCGGATTCGAAAACACAAAAAGTTGAATTCAGTACATTTTTTTGTTTTTGCTTTATTGGTTAATAATAGTCAACTAAATGACTATAGTAGGTAAGTATAAATTCATTAAATATACATAGTGTTTACAAATATGTTGTCTTATTATAATGTAACATTCTAATTAGGTAATGGAATATTTTTTTCCTGTTTATTGTTTTAATTTTAAATATTAAATTTTTTAACTTTAAATGTTCAATTAAAGAATCATCCTTTAATCCACTCTGAAAATAGAAAGCTTTTTAGTTTATTCTTAAATTGTTCCAGCTCAATGTCCGGTGTGCTTAATGTCCGTTGGCAAACTGTTGAAATGTTGAAGCCCTTTTATAAAAATATTTCTATATGACCTATTAGTTCTATATGATTGTATAAAATAATTTGATTGTCTACGAGTATGATAGTCGTGAATCTGGTTTACTCGTATTAGATCTACATTACACTTAATAAGATTCATATTAATTTTTGTAATAAAAATAATGCTTTCATAAATGCAAAGTAGCGGTAAAGGTAGGATTTTCGATGAATATAGGTTTTTCGATGGAGTAAGCCATGGTAGCTGCAATATTATTTTTAGTGACTTGTTTTGAAGGATCCTTAAAGGTTCTATTATATACTCTGCACCAGTGGCCCAGATTGTATTCATATAGCACAAGTGTGAATGAACATGAGCAAAATAAAGCATAAATGCGCACTTCAAATCAATGAATGGACGGATCCGTTTAATTGCGAAGATCATTGGGGAAATTTTTTTTTTAATATATGGATGTAATATGATTTTGCCACGTAAGACCAGAATCAATTATAACTCAATGATATTTAACATCTGAAGCTTCTTTAATTATAGTATTATTAAATAAGAAATAATTTGGTAAAGGAACTAACCCGTCATCTGATTTACTTTTAGATTGAAACATAATATAATTGGTTTTAGATTGGTTAATACTCAGCTGATGAGCTATTAAAAGTTGTTAATTATACTCAAATCCAAATTCATATATTCAAGTAACTTTGTACGAGAGCTTGATTTATAAATAAATATAGCTGCATACATCTGCAAGGTTCCATGCAGTGGTAAATTAAATATATCATTAATATTGAAATTAAAAAGTGAAGGCCCCAGTATAGAGCCTGGCAGTACTACTGCTGCAATCAAAATATTATTATAGCTATGTGAATCTCCTATTGATGTAAATTGATTCCTATTTGTGAGATAACTTTTAATAATAGAGAACGTTGTAAAATTCGGGTTCAAAACTTTAAATTTTTGAATAAGTATTGAATGATTTACACAATCGAACGCTTTTTTAACATCAATGGAAAGTACTGATTCAAACATTTTGTTATCCATTGCATTATATATAATATTAAAGGCATTTGTTACAGCAGATTCGGTACTTGAGTGTTCCATAAAACCAAATTGATTTTTATTGATAATTGAATTTTCTTTAAAATAGTTTTGCAATCTATCAAGCAAAACTGACTCAACATTTTTAGAAAAAGCATTTAAAATTGATATAGGTCGAAAATTTCCCATATTTGTTTTATCTCCTTGCTTATGTATAGGTATTATTTTAGCAATTTTAAGAAAATCTGGAAAAAATCCTGCTGTAAGATCATTATTTATAAGTTTTACCAACACTGGGATTAACTTAACCTTAAATCTATTAATAAACTTCATGGAAATACGATCATATCCAGCAGCCGCATTTTTATTAAGTCTATTCACAATCAAAGCTAATTCTTCATATTGAGTGTCTTCAAAGATTAACTGTTGACCATTAAGAGCTCGCTTTTCATAACTTTTGAAATGAGGTACTAGGTGATTGTTGTTATTTGCTTGTGTGTTTTCAGTAATGAGTGATACATTTGTAAAAAAATTATTAAATGCATTAGCAATTAAAATTGATTCCTTGATAATAGAATTATTTACTTTAATAGTTGAAAAGTCTTGGTGTTCCGATCTGTTTTTATTATAAATGAGTTTGTTAATAATTTTCCATGTATGTTTTGGGTTTTTCTCATATTTCCGTAATTCGCCTGAAATATACTTAAATTTAAATTTTTTATTTAAATTCGCTGTTTCGTTACGCAATTCAATAAATACTTGTTTATAAAAATTGTTATCCGGATATTTACGATGCAATTTATTAAATTTATCACGGGTTCTCGTTATATTGTTAAGTGTTTGATTAACCCACGGTTTGAAATATGGTTTATGAATTGTAATATATTTATCTGAAATTACTTTTTTAACCGTTTTAATTAATTGGTCAAAACATTCTATTGGTTTAACCAAAAAATGTAAAAAATCTGGGTGATCGAAATTAATTACTTTAAAAGTAATTTTATCGCATACTGGCATGGAGGTGGGATAATTGTTGCAATCTAATACAAGCATTTGATGATCGGAAAACGATATATTTAGTATTGTCAGCTTATATTTAAAGAAGGCCAAATCAGTAACAGCATAAGCAATCACAGTAGCAATCGTATTAGATATTCTAGTGGCATACAATTCCAATGGAGAGTTTAGAATTAAATATCCATTGGACAGCACAGTTGATTGCAATCGAATATTTGATCTATCGTTATGATCACGATAATTAATATTTAAATCCCCCATTACTATTGAATTTTTGTAATTTGCAATTAAGAAGTCTAAAGTTGTAAAGAAACTATCAAGATTGCTATTTGGTGGCCTATATATGCCAATAATATTAATGTTTAGATGAACTAGCCTTATTACTAAATAACTACTAAGATCAACTGTATATTTTTGAATTTCATTTGCGATCAAAGATTTATGTATAAAAATACTTACACCACCACCACTTTTATTATTTCTTGTACAATGAAATGATTGGTAATCTGGAATATTGTAAAATTGTTCTTCTTCCTGATAAATTTAATTTTCAGTCACTACTAAAACTTGTGGAAGATTACCAAGAGCCGAAATAGATAATTTAATTTCATCCATTTTTCTACGTAAACGTCTTGCATTAATGGATACTACTCGAAAATTAAATTTATGAGTGTTATCTAAAGTTATAGAATATTCAATGTCCACATTATTATGATTACTGCCCATTTCAACAATTTGACAACCGTAAATATATTTTAATAGAAGTGAATTAAAAAATGAATACAAATTATAATAAGAACAATAATAGCACAACTCAAAAAATAGATGTTATAACAGAAAAAAATATACTTAAACCAGAAATATAATTATGATGTGACGTCAAAAAAAAAAAAAAATATGTTAAATTTTTGAAACAACTAATTATGTAATTTTTCTATATCCAATGATGATGTAACTAATACCGGTTGATCATTATTATGATGCATAATGAATATATTACAATTTTGCATCCATAATTTTGCAATTTTCCCGTTTTTTAAAATTATGTAATTTCTTCATTATTTGTAGATTATGTGGAGTTATTCGGTGATTTACATGTAATTTTGATGCATTCACAGTAGAAGAGATTTGGCGTGCAAGGTCCGTTAGTCCGCATGAATCGCATTATTGCAACTTTAGCATCCAACTCTTTGAATCTAATAATAAGAGACTTAGATGAATGTGAAACATTGACATTTTGACTTGATGATCCTGGTTGTGTTGAAGAAAGACCAGTTTTAATTTTATTATGTGTCAGAAAAGAAAATTTTACGTCATTTAATCTAAAACATAATGATGATGTTTATGATACGTCCGACGGTAAATTTGTAATGATGACATCATTTGAGAGCTCTTTTTGATGTAAAACATTTATTTCAGATTTTAGCGAGTTAATCTCATTATCATGTGTAACAACAGCTTTTTCAATTTCATTGATACTGGATTTATTATCTATAGTATCTTGCTGTAAACTATTAACTGTTTCACTCAGTCAATTCGGCAACCAATGTTATCGTTCAAGACAAGAATGGCAGTAAGAAGATCCTTAATAGTTGGATCTTTAAGTTTCATCAGGTCGGTCAAACTGGTTAATTCCGTAGTTGAGGCTTTTTTCGGCGGAATTTTTTATATAGGTAAATCAAAAACAACAATATATACTGCTTATTACACAATATATTTTAAATCACTTGCAGCGCACTTGAGAGTTTTTAATTAAATGTTTCAAAATAGAATTATTCCAAGGTCAAAAATGGTAAATTGATTTTGTTGATGAACACGTTTTAGACTTTTTTTTTTGTTTTTTTATCACTTGATTAATAAGTCACTCAATATAATTGTTTTAACCTTCTTTGCCACTTAATTATTAATTATTTTTTTTATCTCAAGACTAGATATGTACTTAACGCAACAGGAATTGCAAATGTTTGGTTGATTTTCAATATGATGAGTAAAACACTTTTAACAGGTCAAAACCTTTATCAGTTCAAATAAATCTTATTACACACTTATTATTTTTAGCTTGTAATATTACAAAATTCCTAATAGAATCCTAAAAATGCGTTTTATGGGTTGATTGAAGTGAAAATATGTCGAATTCGTACCACCTCCATTGCGTTTGGTGATCATTTCGTTCATTTCATTCATCCAGTTCATTTTTTCCGCATCATGTTTCATATTTTCTCAAACGGTTTGTGTGATTTTTTTTGTTTAGTAAAAGTGTGGCGCACGTACTATGTGATAATTAAAATGTTATAAATATATAAATTAAGTTTGGTGTCAATTTTTATAATTAGTTTGGTGATAATAAATATAATTAATGATGAATTTGCATAGGTAAATATTTTAAATTCGTTTCGTATGTAGTATTTTTAAGTAATTTTATATGTTATTCGCAAATTTTTTGTTTTTGTTGTAGATGGTTGTAAAAAAAATTACTGCTGACATATTTATAGAGAATAATATAACGGGGGATTCACCGTGGGTCTTGGATAGCAATGGTAAAAAGAGCAATTCTAATGTTTTTTCAAACAGTAGTAATGAACCAGAAAGCAAAAATGAAAAATCATATGATACTGCTTTCGCGAAAAATGGAAAAGTAATTATGAGGTTAGTCGAAGACTTAAGTGTAAAGCAGGGAAAATAGTGTGCTTTGTGCAATACGGCAATTGTCGGCGGAAAAACAATTATCAAACTCCATCTGCCTAGCGACATTCACAAAAAATCAGTCAATATTGCCAAAAAAAACTAAAACTAAATCAGGTATTTGATAAAACAGTGAAAATATCTCTGTGTTTGTTCATCGCGCAACATATTTTACTGTTTGCTGTTTTGAATCATTTAAATTTATTATTAAAAAACTCTATAGTCGATTCGAAAATTATAAAAAAAATGAACAAAAATCAAATTAAAGGCCAACAGATAACAAGTGAAGTAACCGGTCCAGAAACTTCATGAAAAATTAGTGAAATTACAAATCGGCAATATTACTCTGTAATTATTGACGAAAGTACGGATAGTAAGTTGTCGAAAAATTTAGGAAAAAATATCACATTAACAAATTTAATAGGATTTACAGCAGATAACTGTAATGTTATGATGGGAAAACATAATGGAGTACAGTCAAAATTAAAGGAATTGGTGCCAAAATTAATTGTCAACTGAATTTGCCACAACATAAATTTAATCGCTATGACACAGTATCATCTCAATTGCCTAACAATATCGACGAACTATTACGAGAAATAAATCTTTTGAAACAGTTCCAGCAGAAAAGTTAATTTTATACAATTTCAAAAGTTTTTTGGCACTGAAGTTCATAAAATACTGAAATATGCAGCGACACGCAGGTTGTCTCGTCAGGTAAATAAATGTGCATTTTTCATATCCTTAAAATATATTCTTAATTTTATTTGTAAATTTTAGGCAGCAATTGATAGAATTTCGGAACAGTGGGAACCGCTTCTCTATTATTTAAACGTGTAATTCATTTCATATAATCTAACAAATAAGATAATTAAATTATATTATTTCTTATTCTTTCACACGCATTAGAAATAATTAATAAAACCAACAAAGAGATAGATGCAAAAATGTATATTTTGATACCAAGCAAGGTATTTATTTTCTAAGTTTGCTAGAAACTTTCAAGATGTTTATTGTGGTACGAAAGCAGAACTATATTCTATCCGAGAAAATCTCTCAAAAACGACTTATTTGAATTTAAAACAAAAGTGAAACGTTTTTAT
Source organism: Tipula unca (assembly GCA_951394425.1). Taxonomy (NCBI): domain Eukaryota; kingdom Metazoa; phylum Arthropoda; class Insecta; order Diptera; family Tipulidae; genus Tipula; species Tipula unca. The sequence continues at coordinate 120,856,173 of OX596380.1, forward strand.
ATAAGTTTCTGTGAAGATTTAAGAAAGTGTATAAATCATAACGATGAAATATTAAATTTATTGCCCCAATTTTGCCCAGAACATGTGATATCAGGGAAACCCAGCAGTATTGTACCAGTTATATTAAAAAAATTTAACGAGTCCGAATTATAAAAGGCAGAATATATAAACAATGAGTATAGAGCACTGGCTGATTAAAGTGAAATAAAACAACTCGAAAATACAACTTAAATGCTGTTTTTTATTTTATAGATAATTGAATTTAAAGTATTTATAGAATGGTTTAATAAAAATGCGCTAAAATATTAAACGCAACAGTGTTTCTTTTTAATTTAAATACGAAAGCGATTTTGTCTAGAAAAGTACCTTCGTGTCCGAAAAAGTATTATTTTTTGCATGGGAAAAGTACTATTGAAAATTCCAACGGTTCTAATTTAATGCCTATGAATTTAAAAGATTTTTCGATTGGTGATAACTCTATTGGAGGAACTTATATATTTTCTAACGAATGTTCTTATGTTTCTTATCGTCTTGTGAAGCATTTCGATTTCTTCTTCAAACGTTGTATGTACAGTGGTTGGCTATATTATTAGGAGCACTGTGATACTTTTGTATTTCCTAAAGGTAAACTCTCTCATTATATATTCTTTTGTTTTTTAAGTATGAAACACAGGTTGATTTTTATACAAAATATTTAGATTAGTACCTCTAGTAAAAACAACGTTTCGATTGTTTCAAAATTGTGTCTTGTAACCAGTTTTATACAGATACTCTATATCCCTTAAATAATAAGCAATATTGAAGATTTTTGGTATTATTTAATTGATTCAGTTTGAGTGCAAATATTGTTACGGTCGGTAATATTTTTATTAAAATTGAGTATATTTTTGTGTATTTTATAAATTTTTTTCATTCAATATAAAACATTTTTTCAGTGTTAAGAGATATTGAATATTTTAAAATGGGGTGAATTCCTGATTTATCCGGTGCTAAAACAGAGCATATTAAAAAGTTGAGATAATATCCAGTTCGCGGAATTGAAAATTTGGTCGAAAACAGACAAGTGCGGTCGGACCGCAAAACACGAAATATATGTTTAGCGAACAGAAACCGTGGTCCTTACAAATCAGATGCAAAAACCTGGAATACAAATTTCAAAGCGTACGGTATTATTTAGGAATTCACCAAATGGTGTGGGAGGGTTGCCTGAAAGGTCATTATATGAAAGACTCAATTAATTGATAAGCTAATTACGGTATGGTGCCGATCTCCAGAATTAAAATCGTTAGGAACAAATTGCATTGAAAATAACAAAATATTGTTGTCGATTATACAACTCGCCGGATTGACTGCGGAGGGAGTTCCTTCAATCCGCATTTGAAATTATTTGTATTATTGAATCCGACGGAATTCTGCCCTATCGATCCGCAATGAAACAGCAATTTCACCAGTTGTCAAATTTTTATTGAATTTAGGTTACATATTCAGTTATAAAGTATTTTAGCCAATTTATGAAAAAATAATTGTTTAAGAGCAAAAAAATAGTGGTTGTGATACGTAATCATGGATACGATTGGATTGTATTTAAATTTAGACGAAGGAACAGGAAGGAAACACGGAGAGCGTTGCATAATATGTGTCAAGACATTTTCCAGTTGTCAGATGTCCAGAAGAAGGCGGATACCAGAACGGTGTCGGTCAAGATCAATTTGTTGGCATGGCACAATCAACACTTTCGGTTGTGCTGCCGGAAGTGTTTGATATTTTGGGAGCACCATTATGTGGAAAATAGATATCATTAAAAATGAATGAAGACGAAAAAAGCGAAGCAAGGTTATACTTTTTCACCAAACACAGAATTCCTAGGGTTGTTATGCGTGTTGATGGCACGCACATTAAAATTGCTAAGCCAAGGGATTTTTTAGTTTGAATACCATGATTGTAAGAACTTGGTACCATATATTATTTTAATTATTTTCTATTGAATTTCTTTTTCTTTTTAGATATGTGACCATAAGCAGAGAATTCGGTATGTGGATGCTGCTTATCCTGGAGGTAACCACGATTCTTTTGTTTAGCGGAATAGCGATGCTTCCGAATACTTTAAAAGGATTTATAATTATTTGGATAGAAACCAGAAACTACTCGGTTAGAATGCATTTTCATCTTAAAAATTGTTATGGTATCCCCTCTTACCCTCCGTTTAAAATACCCGGAGTTAATACTTCCAAAAGCCGCTTTAACAAAAGCCACAGTGCTGGCCGAAATGTTGTCGAGCGGTACAATTTATTAATGTGGCAGCTGCTCTGCATAACATTAGAATTCATTTTAATGGCCCAAATTATGATGAGCCAACTGGAGAACTATTTCAAGACAGAGGCGGTTCAATTTCGAAACCAAATTATGTTGAACTTTTAGGCTGATAATATTGTTCATGGCTTATCACATAATTAGTTGAGCCTTCATGGCTTTTATTAATAACAAAATTGCTCAGCGTTCATGACTATTATCACTATAATGTTTAAAATACTTATACCTAACTAATTCAGTTTTTTCAACTCTATTTCTAAAATTTGTTGTTTTAATTTATTTTTTCGAAAGCTAGCTGCTCGATTTTTAAATGATGACTCTTATTTTTATCTAATAAAGCTTCGATAATTTGTTTTAGTTGTTTTTGGCGATCATTTATTTTATCAAGTGCCCTATATTTTTTTTTTTTTTGGTTTAAATTTCCATCCTCAGACATTTCATTTTGATTTTTAGTAAATTCTTTAATGTTGTTGTATAATTGTTCTTGAATATTAACTTGCTTTTCTAAAAGCCTTAATCGTTTGGGTTTTTTGATTACCCCTTATTTGATTTGATTCTGCTTCTGTATGGGTTTCCATTCCAACGCTGTCACCATTTGGATATCGCCCTCTTCTTCACGTAATGGTGAATCTTGAATTTTGGTAGCTGTTCGTATATTTTCTTGAGTGGGATTTTTATTGGCGTCATCAGGATTACAAGTTCACTTGCGAGAAACCCCGAATTTATTGGCATTCACCTCTTCGCCCAAATAACTCAACGTTATTGTTGAATGCTCGCGTCTACTCTGAGATAATTTTTTCCTTAAGGAATTTTCCTTAGAATCACTCCAAACCTGAAATTAAAATATCTTTTTGACTAATGAAAATCTTCTAACCTTTTTCCATTCAACAATTTCTTTGATCGGTGATCCCAGCGAATTTTATTCGTTGCGAATTGTTTGTCAATATATTTGAACGGCCTCTACAGGTCATCTCGTTAGGTTTTTTACAATGTCGGGATGCTCCTTCATCATTCGGACCATTTGTGCAAATTGAACTCAGTTTGTTGTACGTTTCCTGTAAACCAATTTATGTAATTAATTTTTGATTATAATTTTTAGTTTTAATTTTCTCCATTGCAAAAAGATACACTAGATTTGATGCGAATTTGTAATAACATTTTTGTATGGAATGCGATTCACGTGCGGATTCCATAATACCAATTTTTCGCACTGCATTACGTCAAATGTCAAATCCGAATAAAATTCTCTCCGCAGTCAATCCGGCGGATTGTATAATCGACACCATTGTATATTTTTATGTACAACGCCAACTTTATATACAGCGCCGTAATTATACAGGCGCAACAGGTTCACATGCACAGATCCCGATAGATACAGAGATCTGCAAGGTGCGTTAAAATGGAACTTTAAACCAACAAAAGATTATCCCATAATTATAATTTGTTATATTAATTAAACATAATTTCTAGCCAAATTTTTTAATTTACTTTTTCCATTAATTAAAAAATGTGAATTTTATAAATGTGTGGCGTAACTTTTGTGGGCACCTGAGTTTCTTTGCGTTGGAGTCATGGTGAGCTCAGCATAAAAAACCTACCCTCGAAACACAGAGGAGTAAAAGAAAAGTGGGGAAAAACTTAACTCAAGCGAAAACTCAGTTAAGCGGAAACGTCGTAAATGTAACGGATTTGCGAATTAAATGAAATTTGTTTTTATTTTGGCTTAATTTAATCTTATTCGAAAATTAATGTAGTTTTAGTAAGTTGAAATTGATTAAGAATTTTTTAAGATCCACTATCGAAAAGAGAGGCTATCCAATTTTTCAATAAAATTTATTGAATATAACATTGCAAAAGTTGTTATAAACAAATTCGCGGAAGCAAGAAAAGTGAAATTTTAATACAGAAATCGATACATTTATTAACAAAAACATAAAATGGTTTTCATTGTTCCAGTTTTACATTATTGATATAAAATTCAGTAGGTCCCTAATAATATGGCCACCCTCTGTGTAACTATTCTAATGTTTAATTCTTTCGGCAAATACAATTTATTTCAAATCAAAATATGTTGATTTGAAACCAAAAAATGACGTATTCTTTTGAAAAAATATCAATTTATTTTATCTAGATCACTTTTAATTATTATGACAAATACATATAGAAGTGTTAAACGTCAAATCAACAACTAAAACGAGATTTCAGTTGCAAAATATTCATTTGTGGATTAAATTTTGTCTATCCAAAACAAGTAAACAAATATAAAGGCAAGTTTGAAATATTTATGGAAGCACCACGTTAATTTGTTAGGATGTCGCATTCAGCGAAAGGTTATACTGTAATCGAGATTATAATTTTATTGATAATTTATCAAAATTTATTATCCTACAACCACTGAGTGAGTTTAGGTACATCGCAGCAGATATTAAATATTCTAGGTAACAATGTATTTTGTGTGTTTGGAGTATAGCAAACTATTCACTCCAACAATAGATCGTAGTTAAAGTGCTAGTCTCTAAAATCGCAATATACTGACTCCCATCGCAACTCAAGCCATACGATCATACATTTGCAAAATACATACGCTGGATGATTGATCAATGTTAATCCAAATCGATAGTTTTCATGTAATAGATATTCGATCTATAATTGGACAAAGCCTAAGTATTTCTTAAAAGATTGTTACTATTTATGACTTGCAACATACTGAGGCGTAAATATTGTCTGCGTGATTATTTAAATACAAAGTTGAGTTAAAAAAAGGTTTCAATTATTTCCAATGTAAATTGTAAATTTGCAGTTTGTCTGTTTGTCATTGATAACCAAAATTAATTGGGAAAAAAGCAATCACAAGTATTAAAATACCCTCCTCACAAAATAAGTTATCAATTTATGTGGTTTTTCATTTAATTTAAATATTTCGTTATTGTTGTTCAGTTTTAATCAATTATGTAAATTTCACTTACATTGTTGCTATCTTGCTTCTTTTTTTTGTACTCTCAATCAACAAAATTGATTAAATTAATAAAGTTTATTGTTGCTTTAATTTTCCCAATTTTTATTGTTGATTACATGGATTTGATGTAAATGTTCATTTATATTCGTTTTTTATTTGAGTTTTAATTTTTAACTTTCCTCAATTTTATTTTAATAATCAAAAAAATATTATTCATTAATATTTTAGAAATGGAAATTGGTCATTAAAATCAATGAAAATCAGCGTGCGATGAAAATGGAATTTATTATAAAAAAAATGATTTGTTTGTTAAGGTTCATATTCGAAAAAATATTTAATTCGCTGATTGAATCAATCGAGACATAAATATAAATGTATTTAAGTCAATCACTCAAAATTTATTAAAAAAAAAAAATTAAAATAATGAATTCATGTCAATCCAGATAAAAATAATTATTTGACGAATATTTTTGTGGATGTCTTAAAAAACAAAGTAATGGTGGCGGTGACTTTTTTTCAATTCAAGACGACCATGTCAACAGAAAAAATAAAAGTGAAATTTAAAAGGATGGCAATTAAGGTGGTAACGTTTTTATGGGATGGCAAATAATATGTTTTTTTTATTATTATGATTATTGTTATTATTTTTATGATTATTAAAAGTGTCACGAACATGAAAAAATAAATTCTATTATTAACTTTTTTTTTGTTATATTATATTGACAAATTCTAAGTCTGGTTACTTTATATTATATATTGTTTTGACTGCGAAGAGTTTAACTAGTTTCGAAGTTACTGTATTTGCTATAATATAATATATATCACATATGACCGAACTCGTTCTGAATCTGTGCCATCGGTCTTTTTCAACTTTTTCAACTAGTTAGGAACACTACTTAAGCTTAAATCGTAATGTTATAGTTTGTCTGCCGACCTATTACGAACTTAAATTCTTACACATTTATATATGTAGGTACTATAATGCGATATTACTTTATAAATTTTTAAGTATCCAGACACTGATTTGATTTGATTTGAGTTCAACTATCGAATTTGGGTTCGTTATCTTTTATAGGAATATAAACTAATATGTACTTCTAAATTCAAGAACATGAAAATTTATGGATTTATAAAAACATTTTATGGAATTTCTGACATTGACATGTTTCCTGAATTTAAGTACATCATTCAACGGAATTTATTATACTATTAAATTTGTAATACCGATTCGATTTAACATTTCATCAATTTATGGCTTTTTGTAAAAAAAGAACTGCTTTCAAAGATTTTATGTAAAGCACACGACGAGAATTATATTCTAAATGAATTAACCGTTTACTAATATCTAACGTTGACAGAATAATCCAAGCTTAATTTAAGAGTAAGTATTTTCAGCTTCGTACTCATGATTCATATGTTTATGTATAGGCATAACAAAAATTCTATCCCAATATAATTTTAAACCAAAAATCTTCATGTGAGTTCAATCACAAAATAAAAATCATTTTTTAAAATCCTAATACCATCATACCATTCAATTGTTGTTCGTTCGTGTGTTCTCTTGGATATCACAAAGAAACATATAAGAAAATTTACATAAAACTTCTTTTATCCACGTGATTCATGATTATATTCCATTTTCTTCTTATCTTGGAAATATAACGAAACAAAGTTTTGTTATTGTTGTTTGGTAATGTTGGTATTACGTTTTTGGCTTTATAACATAAAAATAAAAATAAAAAACGGAATGAATTATCATAACAATAGAGAAATAAATAAATTAATGATCAACATAAAATGGAAAATTGATCAATAATAATTTTATGTTAAATGATCGTTTAACGTTTTTAATAGATGCTTTTAGGTGAGGCATAAAAATGTTTGTTGTTGCGGGTTTTGTGCTTGGTTTGTAACATTAAAATAATGTCGATTCATTTTGTTATTTTTATATTATTGATTTTATTATTTGGTTTGATTTTATTTATGTGCATCAACTTAAAATATTTGTGTTGAACATTTATTTGCAAGTCAGATTTCTGTTTCAAAATATGTACATTGTATCTACATATGTACATATTTGAATGCTATATATTTGAGGTATTCGACAATCAGATAACATTATCTAAGGTTGGTTAATTCGTATTTTAAAAACCAACAAACAAAATTTCGATAGACGAAGTTTTATGGAAATTAAATATAGAGCAAATATCTAATACTGTCTGCTGCTTAATACCGATTTTTTCATTAAATTTAGTGGCTGAACTAAATTAATGGCTAGTTGACAGCAGTCATTAATAGATAGCAACAGTATTAATTATTCAGATGTGCCTGACTCCTCAAGATCAAATTGTTAACTTTTCGAACGTCAAATTATCAAAGATAACAATGGTTATCAGTTTGTCGACATAACAATCAAGCAACTCGTAAATTGGAGTTTTTGAAAGATACAATATAAAATTACAACTAAATTGAACAGTAACCTCATGACGAGACCTTGCACAAATCGGCTGATGGTAAACAGTACAATGATATTTTGAACAACGCACTGCATAAATATGCTTGTTGAATCGAATTTCGTTATCTTATAACAAAACGTGAAATTAACTTTAAAACACAACTTTGAAATGGGTATTCAATCTTTGCCTTAATAAATTCAAATCTGCAAAATGATAATCGAAAAGTAGCGTTTTTACCCCATAAATGACCTTTGAGTGAAATGCTGCCTTAGATAAATATGATACGATAACATATGCCATCAGGACAACATGTTGGTAGTTTATAAATTATTAAATGATATTGAACATGTTATGGTAAAATTAAATTTATAGTTCAGGAAATATTATTAAATAGGGCTATTTTGTGAGATACATATTCGTTAAAATGGTGTTGTTATTTCGAATATTAATATGGTTGATTATTATGTCCCAATAATTATAACCCTACAGTTTTCGAGATCAGAGTGGCAGTTCATTAAGAATCTACCCATATATCTATGTCTATTGTGTGCCAAAACCGGACATGAGCATATGAGGTGGACTACCGTCTCTTCCTCTTTTTCATCCATACAGCCTCTCCTAAAATCATTTGCTTCTAGACCTAGCCTCCTCGCATGTTCTCCAAATAGGCAGTGTCCTCTGAGTATCCCCACGATCGTTTTTAATTCACGTCTGCGTAGGGAGATCAGTGTCTTTGAGCGTTTCAAGTCCAGCTTTGGCCAGGCTTGCCTTGGTACACTACATGAGAGCATGTTTGAGTGCCTTAATAGGCCTTCCTAAATTTGCCCTTTCCGATAGCAGTTGGAGAGTTGTACCATACCTAGCTGGTTCATCCGCCCTGCAGTTCCCCATGACGTCCGAGGAACTGGGGACCCATACTATCTGACTGTCTAAATGCTCACTCATCTCATTCACAGACAAGTGATAACCCAACGCCACCTTAGATGTCAGAGAAACTGAATCCAGCGACTTGATTGCCGCGACTGTCCACATAAATTGCAATATCCATCGAAGATACCACATTATGTCTCAACCAATTCAAGACCTCCTCAATCACTATCACTTCTGCTTGGTACACGCTGCAGTGGCATAACTCGTGATGCTAAGCTCAAGTGGACAGAGCATGTGAAAAAGAAGAATTAAATACTAAATATAGAAAAATGTATTGTAAGTTGGACAAGCCAAACCCAGTAAGACGGCTTAGTATATATTAAATATACTGATGGGATGAGTAAAGCCGTTTTCTAATTAGATCAAGTGTTGTAACGCGTAAATAAAAACTCTAAAAAATACTTTTGTTTTAAACTTTATAATTTTATTTTATTTATAATGTTAAGATATTTCTTGTGTGATCGCCAAAACGTAAGAGAGCTAATTTTTACCTTGTCATCGTTCTCGTAGTACAATTAACCCAGGGAAGCTTTATAGCAAAATAATTAAAGTTCAAAACGCTGATTATAGCATCTGTACTAATTTGTATTGACCGAACTCTTCTATTAATTGCGATAAAGATGACAACGTAATTGACATTTTGTTACTGTTATTAATTGATTCGAGTGTGACGTATAATTACAAATAATGATGTTTGTTTACGTTTAGGAATAAATAATTTGACAACACCGTATGGATGACAATTTTATAAAAAAAAATACAGTGGAGTAATAAATAAATGTTATATGTTGTGTTTTATTTCTCCAACATATAATATCGATAACCTTCTTCAAAGGACGCTAAATACACTGGGGAAATGATACCTGTTTTTGTAAAATTTACTGTGATTAAAATTCCGAGTTTTGACTTTATGTGTGTATGGCGTGTATAGATATATGAAAAATTGATTCTTAACGATTCTTATACATGTGTGAGGGAGGAATGGTGGTATTGAATTTGAATTAGAATAAGTATTTGTATCGATTTGCACAAACGTTTTGTAGATTAAGATGAATTTGCAATTATTTCATGCTCTATGATTGATTGATTGGAATGTTCGACCAAGAATTAGGTAGGATCTCCCGGACCTTTGAACACCCGTTTACACATAACATATGATACAGATTGACACGGTTACAGACACCTGGTATAGCCAATAGTTAGTAACACAGGACGATACAGTTCTAATCAACTTTTATAATTTGTTGTCAGCATCACTGGGCTCTGAAATAAAATGTATTAGTTTGATGGATCATACTTATAAGATACTCCTGAAAATTCAACTCAAATTAGTTCCGATTTATTTTATTCTGCATTTCAATCTTTAATCAATTAATATAAATTAAAGTTTAACTGGCACAGATCCTGAAATTTAGTTCAATTTATTATTATTAATTTCATATATTTGAGCTGTGATAGACACTGTAATGAATGGTAACTAGATTAGTACCTCTTTATCCAACCCAATCTGCTTTTATAATTTTTAACAGCATCACTTGACTTTGAAATTATTTATTCTGTATTCCAACCTTTAATTAATAGTTGAGTTGCTTTTTTTCCAACCCTTGATTTATACATATACCCATTTACTCCTTGTTCATACTTCATATACCTATTCAGCCAACCCACTTTATTCATCCCTACCAAACAGCTAACAATTAACTAACCACAGTGCCAAACTTTAAGAGTAAACCTACTGTTGACGTCGATAGTTGTCGAACACCCCAACAGATGTCTCTCACCTTTTTGTTATCTCTTCATTGAAATTATTCCTCGTTAAATCCTAAATTTTGAAATAAGTTTTGTTGTTGTTTTTATGTGATTTAAAATCTAAAAAAAAAATATATAGATAAATATATATATTTATATATATTTAATTATTGTATTAGATAAAGCTATTATGTAATTCTAATGAAAGTTCATTCGATACACGGCGATGGCAATGACCTTTTCAATGCCGAGGTACATCAGCTGCAACTGGAAAAAAATAGTTCGTACGGATCATCTAATGAATTAACATCTGAAATTGTGAACTTTATTAGTGAGCATCTTGATGCTTATTTACCAACATTGTTGGATTCCACCCGTATAGTTTACGGAGAAGAACTGAATATAAATCCAACCGAAAGTGGATTAATACAAAGGTATAGTTTTTAATTTTTTTCTTCCCATCTTATTTGTTAAAATTTCTTATATCTTATATACTATGTGCCTTAAATGAGGACAAACGATCCAGCCGATTAAAGTTGTGGCAAAAAAGCTGCACCCATCCTGCAAGCCAGAAGAAATAAAGGAAGAATTTCTTTCTAAAAATTTGAAAATAATAGAGGTTACACAAATATTGAAGAGAAAGGATAAAACTCCGCTATCATTGTTCATGTTAACTTTAGATAAAGATGAAGACATACAAAATATTTATCAAATAAGGTATATCCTCAACATGAAGGTTGAGATTGAAGCTTTACGAAAATCAAGATTGCTCCCGCAATGCAAAAAGTGCCAATCATTCGGGCACACTCAGAACTACTGCAATAGAGACCCAAGATGCGTTAAGTGCGCAGCTAAGCATTCCTCCAAAGAATGTACAAAAACCAGAGAAACTCCGGCCAAGTGTGTAAATTGTGGAGAGTTACACCCCGCAAATTATAGAGGATGTATAGTTGCCAGAGAACCACAGAAGATGAGAAAAAATAATAACAACAAAAAGGACATACCAAAAGGCAAATTAAAGGAGCCAAGAAAGCAAATAGAAAATATAAGAAAACCTGCTTATCAAATAATTCAAGCTCCAGGTATCTCATATCCTGAAGTTGCTAAAGGGGGAGCAGAACTGAAAAACGATTTTGACCGTTATAGTGAAATGTTGCAAACAATTCTAAACTATCATTCTATACTATTGGATCAATCATTCAAAGACTAACGAAACTAGAAAGCAGCATCAGGACTGCTCCTGTCACCCATATATTAGAATGAATAGTGACATTAGAATACTAGCATGGAACCCCAATGGGTTAGTGCAACATCAGCAAGAATTGCAACTATTATTGGACATTCAAAAAATTGATATCTGTCTCATATCCGAGACCCACTTTACAAAACAATCGTTTATAAAATTTAGAGGTTATCAACTATACCATACAATACACCCAGAAAATACAGCCAGAGGAGGAAGTGCGATAATAATAAAAAGTAATATACAACATTACGAAGAGAAAAACTATGAAACAAAAGAAATACAAGCAAATACCGTCAGCATTAAAACTAAAAATCAGTCATTAGCCGTAACGGAAATTTATTGCCCACCGCGATATAATCTTAAAAAATTACACTACGTACACTTCCTGGAAAGCTTAGGCGATAAGTACATCATTGGCGGAGACTTCAATGCGAAACATACTCATTGGGGATCAAGAATAATCACTACTAGAGGTAAAGAACTTCTTGGAGCAATGACAGAAGTTGGATGTAATTGGCATTCTACTGCCAAACCGACATACTGGCCAACAGATAATAACAAAATACCTGATCTACTAGATTTCTTTATAACTAGAAAACTTCCAGCAACTTATGTTAAAATCGAAGAGGGGTATGATTCGAGCTCCGATCACTCTTCAATAATACTTGCTCTCAGTGAAAAAATAATCTCAAAAGAATGCAACCCGATTCTGACAAATAAATATACAGACTGGGAGGGATTCAAAGATGAGCTGAATAGTAGAATAAAACTTAATGTACCGTTAAAAACAGAAGAACAACTAGATAAAGAAATCGTAAAATTAAAAATGACGTACAACAGTCAGCATGGAATAATACGCCGGAGTTCAAAAGAAGAACAATAGGTACAAATTACCCAAAAGAAATCAAGGAACTCGTCGATGAAAAAAGGAGAACCAGGAAGAAATGGCAATACACCAGGATGACTGCATATAAAAACAAACTGAATAACCTGACACAGCGACTCAGGAGGGAAATCCAGTACATTAAAAATTATACAATAAACTCATATCTACAGTCAGTAACATATGAAAAGGATACTGACTATTCTTTGTGGAAGACAACCAAACGAATGAAAAGACCAATAACTCAAATACCACTAGAAAGTGTTTTTCCGCCTAATAAGGTACAAGAGAGAGAAGAATTCCAAGAAGTAGAGGAAACTATTGATCAAGAAATCGCTCTGACCACCCCTGCGGAATCGACTAATGAAATAAAAAAAAAATGTAAAGCCGAACAAAGCGCCAGACTATGACTTGATAACAGGAAAAATCTAAAAACAGCTATCGAAGAAGGGCAATAAAAAATTAACAACTCTAATCAATGCAGCTTTCAGGATGAAATATGTACCAAATGTATGGAAGTTCGCGGAGGTGATTATGATACCTGCCTGAAAAACCACCAAACGTAATAACATCCCATAGACCGATTTCGTTACTGCCTAATATGTCAAAACTATTTGAAAAACTTCTCTTAAAAAGATTGAAACCAATAATTGAAAGGCAGGAATTAATCCCCACACATCAATTTGGATTTCGAGATAGACACTCTACAATCGATCAAATTCATAGAATAACAGATATCATATAGAAAGATCACTCGAAGAAAAGAAAATCTGCTCAGCAGTCTTCCTTGACGTGGCCCAGGCGTTTGACAAAGTTTGGCACGAAGGTCTTCTGCACAAACTCTAGAACATTCTACCTTCACAATTCTGCCAAATATTAAAATCCTACATTACAGAGCGACACTTTCGTGTTAAACAGGAACAATCATACTCAGAAATTAAAAAGATCAAAGCTGGAGTACCACAAGGAAGTGTCTTAGGACCCATTCTATATTTATTATTCACAAGCGATATTCCATTATCTCAGAATACCGCAATTGGCACATTTGCAGACGACACTTGTATTTTGGTAGTAGATGATACCATAGAAGGAGCTACCAATAAGCTTCAAAGTGCGATGAACAAAATTTTTTCGATGGACGAAGCAATGACGTGTCAGGTTAAATGAAACAAAATCCATACGTGTTGACTACAACAACAGAAAAATAAATCATTTGCCTGTGGTATTAAATAATGTTCCATTACCACATGCTAACTCAGCAAAATATCTAAGGATGAATCTAGGTACCAAACTTAGATGGAAGGTCCATGTCAAGAAAAAAAGTAAAGAACTCAGACTCAAATATAGAAAAATAAAAAAAAAATTAAGATTGGGCGGATTTTACTCCAGCACTCAATGTCACTAATGGGCCCACAGTGCAGTACCCACATTCACAACATTCATTCAATCCATTCATTCATCCCATTCACACAAGTACAGTATACCACCGGCGCATTGCATACCTAAATGTCACCCTGTACAGTGACGTGGAAGATGGGTCGGCCCATGAGTTCTACATTCCAACAGAGGGTCATAGATGTTTTCAATTAAATCACCGATCGTAATCCGGAGAAGAAAAATCCTCGAGATTCAAACGTCGCATCTTTAACCACTGCGCTATTTGCTCGCTCGCAAATATAGAAAGATGTATTGGCTGATGGGAAGGAACTCCAATCTATCAATAAACAATAAATTGAAGCCCATTTGGATGTATGGAATTCAGCTGTAGTGTTGTACTAAACCAAGCAACATGGATATCGTTCAAAGATTCCAAAACAGAGTGCTAAGGGATATTGTACATACGTAATACCGAGCTCCACAGGGACCTTAGAGTGGAAACTGTCACCAGAGAAGCAAACAATGCTGCACGGAAGCATGAAGTGAGGCTCCAGAATCAACCGAACGTTCAGGCCAACCAACTACTCGACCACAGGGAAGCAGTGAGAAGACTGAAAAGAGTAAAACCTTTTGAGTTAGCATTATAGTCAGCGTAAGGCAATAACACCAGTAAATAGAACATAAGGAAAACTAATGGGGATACCTTAATTAAACACAGTTTAGCAATTTAGGTCAAAAAAGAAATGTTGTTAGTCTATAGACTAGGTACATTGTAAAATTTTATGTGAATAAATAAGATTGGCAAAAAAAAAAAATGTGCCCTAAATAATAACTTAACGTAGTTAAATATAAGTTTGCGATTTCTTCCAGATATTTGTCGGATCTTTGAAATTCTGGGGTAGTGCTGAGTGTATTTCCGCTATTTTAAAATTAAAAAATATCAAAATTACTGTTTGTTATGCCGGCATCCTTCCTACCGGATTAAGGTGAATATGATAGAGAATTTTTCCTACTTTACACTGGTTCACATTATGACAGCTTGCTTCCCCACTCGCCCTAAACCTTATCGTCCAATTCTAAGGGTCCTTATGTTCAAAATATCTCCGACACTATACATCGTCCCATTCAACCCAGTACTAATCCTTATACACTCATTGATGCGTCACTACTTGTTCCGTCTCCTTTATCACCATTATCTTGTACCCTTTGTTGTGGCACCTGGAATGTTCGATGGCATTTTACTCCGAAATAATATTCAGGTTTGTAGCATTCAAGAATGTAACATCGGTGCGGTTGTGTGTTCAACGTCCTATTATACTTGGTATCTTGCCAACGATCCAAATGACCCTGTTAGGTACTGTTCCGAATCTAGGTAAGGTCCACCAATCCAATCGTAATTAATCGTATCGTAGGCGATCGTCTAAAATGTTCACTAGTCTTTTGTCAATAATAGATCAATGCCCCAAATCTCGCGATATATAGTTTTGTTTGGCGATTTCAACGCCCATCTAGGTTATAACGATTCTTGCAATCATTTCATGCTCTATGATGATATTTTATTATTCTTTATACATAACTATGGCATACCGTGGCTTATCAAGCCACTTACTCAAAATTCCAAAATACATATTTGGTTACAGATTAATATCTTAATACCAAAAAAAATATTGATTGATGCACATGTACATATGTACATAACTATATAGTAGTAACTATAAATTCACATCTCTTGAACAAATAATGCCATATAAGCATTAACCGTCTGACATGTTAATCTGTGGATCAAAAGTTAATCTGATTTCCCTAAAATCGTTAGAAACCCAAAAAAAAAACATTAGACACATCAAACAAATTCTATATTTGTATAGAAATTAGGAATCATATACCGGAATATCATCGAACTCTAAAGTTCATGTAAATATTATTAATTCCCATACAAATTGTACACTGTACTGACTGTCTGTGTGTTCTATCCAAACAAAACATACATATATGTATATAAGACGAAAAAATGATCAGTTTTGAGATGATATTCATTTATAATCGAATAATCATAAAAAGCATTTACTTGCGTGAGTTGTGTACTTTCATCTTCTCTCTCCTATCTCTATCTATACTCGTAGATCAATACTACAGACATAAATATATATAAGTATATATGTACATAATATATAAACTCAAAGTCAATCTTAAACAAATTGTTTTATTGTTTATTTATTTGGAATTTTTTTTAATTAAAATCTTAAACTAAAATACAAACACTGTGTGTATATAGAAAGATCAAATAGCAATAACAATTTTTATGTAGTAAGAAGATGATAACGAAGAACTATTTCTATTTATTTATATTTACACGGGATACATCTTCAGGTCTTACTGTCTTCATTATTTATTTTCTTGTGTTAGTTTTATGCTTAAATCGTCAATTCAATCTATCCATTCATATTCTTGAGTAAATAAGTAAATAAATAAATAAATATTTAAAGTATCTTTCCGATAAAATAAAATAAAAAATCAACGACGAAAAACAAAAAAAATCTCTTAAGATCAAAATTATATTTTCATTTTATCATCTTATGTTTCTCTCCAAAGGCATTTGAGTTGCACCAGAGAATTGTAGAAATTATAGTCGACGCAGCCAAATGTATGCAATTATATCAACTAACACGTTGTTTCGTTCACTGTGCACCGTCAATTTTATCGTCTTACTATAATCTCAGAAAATATTTTTTCCGTTTTCCGTTTTTTTTTTTAATTTGTACCGTAGTGTTTGTGGAAATAGAATTCAATTTAAATTGATTGTAACAGTTGTAATTGTTATTTTCGAAAACAAAACAAAAAAAAAAAAAGACGAAGAAAAATGGAAATGTAAAAGAAAATTCTTGATAAATTTATTAACGGTAACATGAACATCAAAGTGTTTTTTTTTGTTAGTTATTTTCGCTTTGTGGTTTTAAATCAATTGGTATTTTATGTATTAAGAATTTGGTATCGTGTATATAGACAGATCTCGTTATTAAAGATCAGTTGTATTATCAAGATCAAATTACCGTTAAATTTATTATGTTAAAGTTGATGAAATTATTTTGTCTAATTGTTTATCTGGAAGATTAATTGAATGAATGAAAGAAATTGTTTGGATTATTGAGCGCACGCGGGATGAATATAAATCAAGAATGTGTTACCTGACGATCGAACAGCTGAATGAATCTAAAACAGAAGATTAATTTATGATCAATCATTTGGAAAGATTACAGGAGATCTAGTGTTGACGGGTTGGTTGGTGTGGTCGTGCAATTCAATTATATAAGATGATTGGTTTTGGTTTATTTAAAAAAATATCTTTAAACCATAAAAGTAAATTTACTGTATAGATAATGTTCTAAAATTGTACATGTATAAACCAGTATCCTGATTCTCTAAGCTTTATAATAATTTGTAAACGTAAAGTAATCGCGCTGTTTTTGAAAATTCGCATTCTCTAATCTTCCATCAAGAACAAATGTAAAGTGAAACGATAAATTAATGTCAAAATTGTACACAATATTTTATCATGGGAAAAGTTATGACACGAATGAAATGAAATACATTTATTATTATCTTTCCTTTATCTCCAATTTAGGAGCCTAGGGCGTCTACTAGGTGGGACCATCTAACTCTATTGGCTGCTACTGTTTTAATTTCCTTCCATGATTTGCCGAGATGTTTCGCTTCCGCTAGTACCGTTCGTTTCCACGTTACAGGTGGACGTCCAACCTTCCTTTTCTGGTTTTCTTAGTGTATGTCCGATCCATCTCCATTTACGTTTCCTTATGTCATTTTCCATATTTACCTGATTAGTTATTCTATGGAGTTCCGCATTTGATATGGTATTGGGCCAGAAACACTTTAGTATTCTTCTTAGACATATGTTGACAAATACTTGTAGTTTGTTCGTAATCTGCCGATTTTGCTTCCACGTTTCGCAGCCATATAGGAGTACTGATTTTACACACGAGTTGAAAATTCGTATCTTGGTGTTACGGGAGAGGACAGATGCATTCCAGATTTTGTGCAACATGTTGTATGTCGTTCTGGCTTTGTTTATGCGCTTGTTAATGACTTCCTCGGTTCCGCCAGTTTCTGCTAGTGTACAAACTAAGTATACGAATTCCTTTACATCTTCTATATTTTGTTGGTTGACGCGTATTGGTGTGGTTATCGTAGTATTTATCCTCATCGTCTTGGTTTTAGACCAACTTCTTTCGCTAAGTCCGATAGCTGTTCTATTTTCTACTGCATGTCCGTGTATTTATGTGTTAGCAGGCATATATCATCAGCGTAATCCAAATCGTTAAGTTTTCCTGTTAGTCCCCATTGAATGCCATTGGGCGATTTGTGGTCCATTTTCCGCATGAGACTATCTAATACTACTAGGAACAGTAGTGGGGAGAGTACGCATCCCTGTCTTATTCCATTGCTATTGTAATATGCATCACTTTGCTTGCTCTTGTATTGAACTCGGTTACCTGCATCATGGTACATCTCTTGTACGAGTTCGATAATCTAATTTGGGATGGCCATTTCACAAAGTGTCTTCCATATTGCGTTTCTATGTATTGTATCGAATGCACGCTCAATGTTCACGAAGAGGAGGTATAGTGGGGAGTTCCATTTATTGGACTGTTCAATGATGATGCGGATCGTATTTATATGGTCAGTGCAACTACGTCCCGGTCTGAAGCCAGCTTGTTCTTTCCTCAATTTCCGATTGATCATAGGTGATATTCTGTCGCGGATTATCATTGCTAACACCTTTATTGTTGTATTGAGTAGTGATATGCCTCGCCAATTTTTATATTCTTTTAGGTCTCCTTTCTTTGGAATCATTATGGTTAATCCCTCTTTCCATTTATGTGGTATTTTACCCGAATTCCATATTTCCGTTAAGATCGGTGTTAGAGTCTTCACAGTTGTAGATGCCTCACCTTTGAATATTTCGGATGGTATGTTATCTATTCCAGCGTCTTTGTTATTCTTCATTTTCTCAATGTTCCGTTGGTTGATGGGTGTTGATTGTTTCGTTGAGCGCATTATTGGGTAATTCGAAGTTTTATGTGCTGTTTGCGATTTCCTCTCCGAAATATTCTTTCCATCTTTTTAACTATCCCTCATCTGTTGTTAGGATTTGACCATTCTTATCTCTTATAGGTGGTATATTGGTGTATTTTCCTGTGACCTTTCGTACGCATTGGTGTAGTGTGCGCATATTTCTGGTTGCTGCTGCCTTTCCAGTGTATTTTTTTTACTTGTCTTGCCGTGTCTTCATATTTCCTTCTCACCTTCGGTGTATTTTGCTGGTTCATTTGCAGCTTAAGCGGTCGACGTTCTTCAATTTTCTACAATGTGCTGTCGCTTATCCATGGTTTGCGACTGTATTCTTTGTACCCGAGTGTGTTCGCAGCAGTTTCGATATAGGCTTCTTTGATTTGCTTCCATCGGTCTTCTATACTGGTGGCACTGTTGGTTGCAAGACTGTATACGAGCGCTTCACTGAAAATCTTCCTTGTATCGGGATCGTTTAGCGTTTCGATGTTGAATTTTCGTCTGTTCATTTTAGTGCATCTCATAGCTATAGGCTTGATCTTGAACGATGAAATTACCAAGTGATTACCAATATAATCTAATGCTTCGATTCCATATTCCCATCATCGTCGACGGTAATATCGAATTTTTCCGATGCATAATCAGTTTTGTTGAAACAAATTTACTTCCGCCATCGTGTTGTGCAGCTTATGTATTTCTGGTAACACTTTGAGTATATG
Organism: Tipula unca; assembly: GCA_951394425.1. Taxonomy (NCBI): domain Eukaryota; kingdom Metazoa; phylum Arthropoda; class Insecta; order Diptera; family Tipulidae; genus Tipula; species Tipula unca. The sequence continues at coordinate 120,875,884 of OX596380.1, forward strand.
ACGATAATAGTGGAGCACTGCATTACATTGTCACTGCTTTGCTATTGAATTTCTACAAAGCTCTTTTACGATTTTTACTAATTAATATCGGAGTTCTCATCGCAATGTGCGTGCCATCCACAACTGTGTGATCTGAAACAATCTTATTTTATTAGCTCATGTGCTGGTATCATTGGGAACTATTTTTTTCTAAATACAAGTGTAAGATACGAGTTTCCTAACTACGCTTTTGAAATTTTATATAATATCATTCCAATTCAACTGAAATTAAGATCTTCTGTTCTAATTCCTGAGTCAAGCAATCTCGTTTATCTGAGTCTACTAAAACTGAAATCAACAAACAGATAGGTTTTCGAAAATTAAACGATGTATTGCCTTTAACAAACATAACAGATATCGTGGATCATCTCGGTACATCTAGATATTTCTCCAGATCTCAAAGACGGAAAAAATTCTGGTTTTAATACTCACTTAGGGCATTTTCATTTTAAGCGACCACCTTTCTGGTTAAAAAGTGCACTCGCAACGTATCAACGTGCCCAATCCCCAATTAGTCCGTTACATCGAGGTTTTACTGTAATCGAATGAGTGAAGCAAAAATGGATAATATCAATCCTTTCCAAAAGAGTCAGGTTCTACCGAGATCTCCTATGAGAGCCTGTAGCACGTCCACCATGAAGATTAACAAAATAATACCTACAGAAAATGTGAAATTACCGAAAAATGTTTTTCCAGAGAACAATAATTTTTCTAAAAAAGCAGAAATGCTGTATCAGGAATTGCGTAAGGCCAATGATGCATTGCTTGAATCCAACAAATTTAAAACAGCATTTAAATGAGACAATTGGTAAGGTGCAGGAACACATAAGGATTCTTGTAAACGAAGATGATTGAAAGAAACGTTGATTCTCCTCCTACCCGAAAAGTAATGGAACAAGAATCTCAAATAAAAAAGACAATTCCTAAAATAATACAAAACAATCCAAAAAGCTACCTCTTCCACCCCCAATAGTTATAGATGGAGTTAAAAACTATGAACTACTGTATGAGAAAATTAAAACAATAATTAAAACAGATAAGTTTAATACAAAATTGATGAGTGGAAACAACATTAAAACAAATTTAGAAGATGGTGAAACCTACAGAGAAACGACGAAAATGTTAAGCGAACAGGGGGACATTCTTGGTATACGTTTGAAAACAAACAAATCAGACCAATTAGAGCAATGACTAAAAGTTTGCACTCTACATGTAAACCAGAAAAGATTACTGTGGACCTGAGAGGAAAAGATTTTAATGCAACTGAACCATCAATTAAGGTAAAACGGAGGAGTAAGAAGCCTCTGAACATATATATGCTGAGATTCAGCGCAGATGATGATATTGAAAAAATACATCAAATCAAGTACATCTTGGGGTGTAAAGTAAATATTGAGCCGCTAAGAAGATTTTTTATTTTTTTTAGGCTTTTCTAGGCTTTTTTTTTTTTTTTTTTTTTAAAGGACTTGGCATAGACACTTTTACGGTCCATAGCCTTACCTTACATTCACACACCATTCATTCAATTCATTCATTCATCCCATTCACACAAGTACAGTATACCACCTGCGCATTGTATAGCTCCATGTCACCCTGTACAGTGACATGGAAGATGGGTCGGCCCATGAGTTCTACATTCCAACAGAGATGAAAAATCCCTTTTGCATCCCGCCTCTGTTGGGATTCGAACCCGGTACCTCCCGATCCAAATGTCACAGCTTTAACCACTGCGCTATTTGCTCGGTTAGATCTAGGCTTATACCACAATGTAAAAAATGTCAAGCATATCGACATACTCAAAAATACTGTAACAAAGAACCCAGGTTTATCAAATGTCCAGGTAAAGTCAATACTAGAGATTGTGTCAAACCCACAGATGTACAGCCGAGATGCGCATATTGTGGACAAAACCATCCAGCTACCTACAGAGGATGCAGTGTTGCCATTAAATTGCAAAATATTAAAAATAGAAACATGAATACTAAAAATACAAATTTAATAAAGAAGCAAACTGTTAGAATAAACAGACCTGAACCACTTAAAGCAGAGTTAAGGCGTAAAGTGTTGAAAGCGAAAACAGACAAAAAAAACTCGTCAAACAAACGACTTAAATCAAACATTTAAGCTGATATTAAACAAACTTAATACTTTTGATCAGAATTACAGAACCTAGAATACAGCACTAAGGGAGCCATCCCTAAACAAAACCATGTCTAACGACTTAAGAATTTTATGATGGAATGCCAATGGACTCCAGCAACACCAACAGGAATTGCAAATGGTTCTTGATGAAGAGAAAATCGATGTCTGCCTCATCTCTGAAACTCACTTAACTAGACAATCAATTATCAAATTTAGAAATTATAAAACATGTCACGCTGTTCACCCGGAAAATACTGCTAAGGGAAGTAGTGCTGTTATAATTGGAAATCACTTCGAGGAATTAAAATATGAAACAGAACAAATTCAAGCAACAGCTGTTAATATCAAGACCAAAAATAACTCTATTAATGTTATTGAAATTTACTGCCCACCGAAATACTCTCTAAACGAAAAAGTTTATCTTGAATTTTTCAGTAAACTAGGGAAAAGATTTGTAATTGGAGGAGATTTTAATGCAAACATTATCCACTGGGGTTCTAGGCTAACAACAACTAAAGCTTATTTTAAATAAAAAACTTTTATTTTTGATTTTATAGTTTAATACTTCCTTATTGTGATCGAGATTGAGAATTATTGAGAATAGTTAACAAGGTACTGAAGAAGACGCAAGTCGAAATCGATTTACCGAAAAAATCAAAAATAAAAAATTGTCACAATAAGGAAGTATTAAACTATAAAATCAAAAATAAAAGTTTTTTATTTAAAATAAGTTATATAGTGACAAAAGATTACACAAAAACATTAAAATGAACAACATTCATTTAAACTCAACAACTAAAGGTCTTTACCTAACTCCTCAATGGTATCAGAAAATACGGTTGTGAAGCCTTATCAAATGGTAAACCGACCTACTGGCCAACTGATCCAAAAAAAATACCAGATCTGATTGATTTCTTTATAGTGAAAAATATATCTGTAAATTATATACATATAGATGAAAGTCTTGACTTAATCTCTGATCACTCCCCAATACTTTTGACATTAAGTGAAAGGATCATTCAAAAAGAAAGCTATCCTAGTTTAGTAAATAAGCACACAAATTGGGCATGCTTTAGACGGTCTTTAGAAAGAAAAATTAACTTAATGGTTCCGCTAAGGAGTGAGGAGCAGTTAGAAAAAGAAGCTCACAAGTTCATATGTGATATAAATCAGTCAGCTTGGGAAAACACCCTTGCGGTTAAAAAGAAAATTATGGGAAACAACTACCCTAGAGAAATTAGAGAGCTCTTGACAGAAAGAAAAGGGCAAGGAGAATATGGCAACAAACTAGAGCCCCTCGAGATAAAACTAAGCTAAACAATCTGACTCAGCTACTTAAAAGGGAAATCAAAGATCTGAAAGTTGAATGTATGTATCAGTACCTCAGAAAATTATATAATGATACTAGAACTGATTATTCTCTGAAAACTGAACTAATTGACAGATCTGTCTGAACATTTTAATTTGGTCTAGTAACAGATGGTATTGACACATGACATCTGGGATTTGCGATTGTGGCGCCGTCTGTTGCTATTTTGCCAGACTTATCACTACGCCCTCGCATATAGCGTATACATTTTTTTTTTGATATTTTCAATGTTACGGATATGTTCGTCATAGAAAGGACACCAGACATTAATAGCATATTCAAGTTGAAATCTGACGTAAGCGTAATACAGGACCTTAATTGTCTCGAGGTCAAAAATATCCCCCATCCACCGCTTAATAAAACCAAGCATAGAATTAACTTTAGCGATGGATTGCTCAATGTGCTTAGTAAAGCTCATGTTTGCAACGAAAGTAACCGCTAGGTCCTAAATTTCGAATACTTTTTGTAAAAGGATGCCATGTTTTTGTTATTGATGTATAACAGGGTTAACTTTTCGATGGAACGATAAAGTTTTACACTTGCTAATATTTAGGCTGACAAGGTTAGACTCACACCATTTCGCTTGATTGTCGATGTCTTCCTGTAGTTTGTTGATATCAGCAATGTTTTCGATATTCCGGTAGATTTTGAGATCATCCGCAAATATTGATACTTAAGAGTGTTGTATTACATCAGTAATGCCGTTGATGAAAATTATAAAGATGCAAGGACCAATATGGGATTCTTGTGGTACTCCTGAGGTGTCTTCATATATTTCTGATCTTCTATTTCGAAGCTCAATATATTGAATGCGGCTGTTTAAATATGGTTAAAACAGGCAACAAACTGTTGTCAGTATAAACTAATACATCAACTTGATTGTAAATTTAATGATATTTGTTGATGTTGATCTTTTTGGCATGAAACCGTGCTAATACTGTGAGATAAATCGAGCAACCAATGATCTGAATCAGTTGTACACTACCAGTTCAAATAATTTGGATATTAAATAAATTGATGTAATACCTCTATAACAAGAAACACCATTTCTTGCTCTGGTTATATTCTCCTAATCTTAACGATTGATTAAATAGAAGACAGAGGAATTCCTAACATTGTGAAATCTTTTAATAATTAAGATGGAATGCCATCAGGGCCGCATCAATCTATGAATACTTCTAGAGCTCGATGAATATCCTCGGGTTCAATGCGTGGTGTTACGTGGTTACGTTGTTGGTTACGTTGTTTTCACCATTGCTAGGGTTTTCATACTTATCGATGTCTTCCGGCTTATAAACTGATTCAAAAAACTGAGCAAATATGATTGATATAACCTGCGGGTCACAAGATTTATATTCCTTGAATGTCATACACGCTGGGTTTGGGTAACCATTAATTTCACGTTTTTCTTTAAAATAGCTCCAAAAGTGTTTTGATTCCTTTCTTATTTGTTCCTTCATATGGCTAATGTAAAAAAATTAAAAAATTAAACTTGGGCGGATTACTCCAGCACTCAATGCCACAATGGGCCCACGGTGCAATACCCGGACAAACACAAATACTCACACATTAAAAACACCCAACCGTGATTTTTGGTCACCACCAGGATCGAACCCGAGACCCTCGAATAACAAGGCAAGCACGCTACTTACTGTGCTATCGAGGGCGGCTAATGTAGCTCTTATACTTTAACTCAAAGTAGCACTCAAAATTTTGGTTACACTGAATTTATGTTTACTTCCCTCAGAAAACAGTTTGAGATGTTTTTTGTAAGCCTTATCTTACTTGTTTTTAAGATTAATAACTTTATATTTGTACAATGGAGGATGTTTGTTAGGTTGGGCCAAAGTTATGCGAATGTATAGTGATATACCCTTGAAAATGATTTTATACAATTTCTCGACGTTAACATTTATGTTACTGCTCATAAGTTCCTTCTCCCAGTTAATCTGCTCGAGATATAGAAGTATGTTTAACAGGGCCGGCTTTTCTAAAGTTGTAATACGGATTGCGGTTTTGGTGATTATTAGTAACATTATGGCCATCGCATTCCAAAATTATTTCAATGGCTTGGTGGTTAATATCATTAATAACGAATGGTGGCGGTGATTCATTTACTTTAAACATAACTGGTTCAAAGATCAGATCTAAGATACGATCTAGACCATTATGTATCTGGCAAATTTGACTTATATTTATATCAAAAACTGTATGGATAACCAAACACTCTGTTTCTGAACTCACGCTTATAGGTAACATTTCATACATTTCTTCGTCAAACGACCAGTTTAACGTACATTAAAATCCGCCGTGATTAAGATGGTGTCAGATGGATTAGCAGCATTATTGGTTTCCATTATTGTATCGAAGCAGGCAGCGTAAAACGATATCGGTGAGGCAGGTGGAATATACACCACGTAGATGAAAGTTGACTTTTTGTTGATTATAATTTTAACACATTAAACACTTACTCCTCCACCAGCTTCTTTAATGCTTGTTTGCGGTGAACGATCACATTTATAAACCACGTACTGGCTTGGAAAAAATTCCGAACTCAGGATCCCTTTATTGAATGATGTTTCATAGATGATGTAAACCGGAAAGAGCATTTTTAACACAAAATTGTGAAGAATTGGGCAGCTTTCAAAGACCTTTTATTTACATTTTGGAAATAAAATGATTGGTTCGTAGTATTTTGTTTTTTGTTGTCTTCTTTTACAAGAAGTCCATCGGGCCATAATTTAGATATTATTCCCGCTTAAAAAGGCTCTTCCGGAATGTTAATTTTATATGATTTTATGTTTTCAAAAGCATCATTAATGATTTTGGAGTGATTTTTTGTTCGATAATTTCATTCGTGGGTGTTATCTTGTGCAATAATTTATGGAACTGTTCCTCTAGCACGGAATGATGTACTCGCGTGACAAAGAGCCAGCGTCTTGGTTGGACTACCCTTATGCTGAAATCATCCGTATTTAACTTGTGACTTCTAACCCATTCTGCTGGCATAGTTATACCGCGATTTACATTACCAGGATCATTCAATTTACCGCCAGGTGGTAGACCGGCAACTGGTGTCACTACTTTATCAGAATTTTTCGTAACTATTGATGGTGATAAGCTTCTTGTACTGTTGGCTGGAGGTGATATTGTGCTTACCACCGAAATTTCAGGCAGTGCTGTTACAGGAATTGGATTAGGTGTTGTGACCACTGGTGTTAAGTTGTTTGATGCACTTCCCGGAACGGTGGCTCTGGACATGGCCCGTGTAACTCGCCGTTCCTCCACTATTGCAGTTGAAAGGGACAAAGCATTTATCGGTGTCTTTAGGGTTTCTTCTGCTTTTTCATTTATTTTGAGCGAATTGACCATATTAGCATGTCAATTTTGCTTGCCGGCCATACAGCGGTCTTTAATTTTGCTACAATTTTAAATTTGTTATTTGCGCGGTTTTTAAAGAAGCGGTAGCATTTTTCAATATCCTCAAATTAAAAGGATGTCCACTGGCTGATGACAGTCCACTGACAGAAATACTAACAAAAGACGAGCTTTGTTGCCTATTATATCTACATAAATCACAAATCCAATTACTTTGTTCATCAGTCTGTAATAATTGGATTTCACATTCGTTTTTAAAGCAAAAACTGTTTTCAAACTTTATACTCAAATGCAAATCATTCTGTTTATTAATTGCTTTATTGCATTTATCTTTTGCACAGATTATAGACAACCACCGTTTAACACATTCACAACTACTATAATTTATTATTATGATTTTCGCTAATGTTTCAGTTTAAAAAATCACAAAAAACTAACTAAGAGATTGCAACATTAATGTTTGCACAGTTTATAGACATTAAAAAAACGTCTATCAGTATGGAGATTCTATATAAAAAATAGGCAATAAATTTTCTAGCTTGGAAGAGAATGGTGCCGAGGATACAACAGCCACAAAGGTAGAAAAGCGGCCACCAATTTATTTAAGAGAGGCGTCAAATAATGAACTCGTCAATATAATCGACAAATTAACGGATTCAAAATTTTATATTGCCCCACTTAAAAGAGGCAATATCAAAGAAACCAAAATCCAACCTTTGGGAATTGATGGTTTCAGAGCGCTTGTAAACCATTTCGATCAAACCGGAAAGCGATATTGCACTTACCAGCTGAAAAGTCAAAAAGGGTTGACTGTTGTTTTAAAGGGAACGGAGAGCAGCGTAGAGGTGACCGACATTCATGCGGCTCTCACCGCGCAAGGTTTCCATGCCAAATCTATTGCAAACATTTTAAATCGGGAGATGGTTCCTCAACCGATGTTTCGCATAGAATTAGAGCCATATGAGAAAAACAAAGGAAACCACAGTATATATAACTTGAGATATTTACTGCATCGCAAAATCACTGTAGAGGAACCCAAAAAGCGAACCGGACCAGTACAATGCATGAAGTGCCAAGAATACGGCCACACAAAAGCTTATTGCACGTTGAGTGAAGTTTGCGTTATCTGTGGCGAACTTCATGATTCAAAAAAATGCGATAAGACGAGAAATGATCCATCAGTAAAACGCTGTAGTAATTGCGGTGAAAATCACACAGCAAACTATAGATGAGGCCCAGTATTTCTGGATTTAAAGCGCAAGTCCAATCCAAAGTTGCGATCCGAGCAACGAATGCTTAAGTCACATTACAATCAAAGAGATATGACTCCAAGAAGTACAATTGCCCAACAAGGGAATGCACATTCAACAACACAAAATCACTTGAAGAATGTTACAAGCAATTTTGCACAACCAGGAGTTTCCGATGCCAACATCCTAAAAGATACCGCACCAAAAACGAAAGTTCATTTCAACGAAGAAGAATTAAATATTCACGCAACCGTAAACAAACTGACCGAAACGATCCAAAGTTTCATGGTGATGATGGAAAGACAAATGAGCATGATGATGCAAAATATGAACACACTAATTCAAACTATCGTCAAAAGCCAAAAATGACGCTCCTAAATATAGCTGTATGGAATGCGAACGGTCTTTCAAAGCGCATAGCTGAGGTTCAGACCTTTCTTGTCGATCTAGACATAGACATCATGCTAATATCAGAAACACACTTTACAAAAAACACATTTTTTAAAATCAACGGATATTCAGTTTATAACACCAAACATCCAGATGGAAGAGCACACGGTGGCACTGCGGTCTTGATCAAACGAAGAATAAAGCATTATAAACTCAACAAATATGATAAAGATCACATTCAAGCAACTAATATCTGCCTAGAAGTATGGTCTGGAAACTGTGTAATATCGGCTGTTTACTGTCCACCGAAACACGCAATCAAAAAGCAGCAATTTATCGATTATTTTAGAAGTGATCGAGCTGTCGTGGGAAGCATTGGATGCAGCGACCAATGAGGTTCAACCAAAATATACGGGTGCCGCGGGCTTAAAAACAATCAATACGCAAAAAGACCCTTAAAGATATTCACGAATCAATATCGTCTTACCCGACACCAGATACATTCGCTAATGGCCCCCAACGTCTAACACTAGTATTAATGCCACATCAAAAACATGCTTTGGCATGGTTGGAATGGCGAGAAACTCTAAAACCTCGCGGTAGAATTTTAGCCGATGGTGTGGGCTTGGGGAAAACATTAACGTTAATTGTCCACGTGCTTGTAGCTCAATTATCGTAAAGAAAATTGTTTGGATGAGTAGTCTGATGAGAAGGAATACCCACACAGCGCTTGGGCAGCCAAGGGCCGCAACGATCGTGAGTAAAAAATATAATTTACAAGTTATAACCACCTACAACATAGTATCGAGAGAGTGTAGTAGGGATAATATTGGCCCATTAGCCAATATTAAATGGGAGCGGGTAGTTTTAGATGAAGCCCATGTAATTCGAAATTATAAAAGTCAAATTAGTTAGTTCTTTAATCAGATGTCGTAATTGGATTCTAACTGGGACACCTATTCAAAATAAAGAGAAGGACATGTTTACTCTATTTAGATTTTAAAGTGTCTACCTTTTGATGATATGGGTCAATTCAAAAAAACGATAGATAATAAAAATGCTGGTGGACAGTTAAGCATGAACACCATACTGAAAGCAATTCTTTTACGTCGTACCATAGCCGAACTTATAGCGGCAGGTTGTCTACTAAGCATGCCGACTGAAACGGTGCATATAGTTGAAGTGACTCTAGAAAAAAGACGAAATGAATGTATACCAGAAGATAATGTTATATTAACAAATTCTGTTTGCTCAGTACCTTCATCAGCGAGCGGAAAAAGATTATGGCGGGGTAGAATACTATAAAAAAAAACGCAACCAATATGAAATTTTGGCGCTTTTATTGAGATTACGACAAATTTGCCGTCATCCTGGCTTAATTACGGCAATGCTCGAAGATGAAGATAAGAGTGCAGTTTTTGAGGATAGCACTTCGGAACATGATATTGAAATAGATTTAATGGAATAACTGAATAAGTTAAATATAAACGAGAACGATACAGAATCGGCATCATTTGAACTTCCGATCGTATGTTGAAAGGATCACATAAAGTATTACTTAAATCAAGTCCCGTTTACGATTTATCCAAGCCAAAACATTTTCTATCCAAATATGAAAATGCTGTTATTGTGTCACAATGGACTCATGTACTAGAGATAATTGGTATGATGCTGCGGCGCGAAGATATTTCTTCTTCATCTCTAACAGGATCGCTGGGGCTATTGTTGAAAATTTTAGTAAAATATCGCAACATTCAAAATTACTTCATTAACCGCCGGTGGAGTGGGATTGAATTTAGTGGGTGGAAATCATTTGTTGCTGGTTGATCTACATTGGAATCCTCAGTTGGATACTCAAGCACATTTTAATTTATAAATTCGTATGCACCAATACAATACAACAGAGAATACTCAAATTGCAGGAAAGAAATTTGAAAATTGCTACAGGAGTATTAACAGGTTCTGGTACAAAAGGTTCTAAATTGTCTATAGGTAACCTGAAGAGCTTGTTTGATGTATAAAATTATTCTTGTATATAATTCATAAAACATCTTTATACAGTGCCACACTATCCGTTAAATATATACCTTCATTTTTTTCTAATTTGTTTGTATTCTTTCAAAGCACGGCAAATTCGATATTCGTTATGCGAATATAACGTATGCTCCTGGAAGTATTATGAGGATCACAGCATTCACAGGGTTTCTGCAGAATTATTGTTTTTGTTTATCAATCTTCTAACTAGATGGCACCACTAGTAAATAAACGCAATGTTACCATTTTTTTTAACAAAATTTGGAAAAATAATGTAAATAAATCGAAAAAAAAAGAAAAATTAAATAAACAAAACCAAATTGACAATACCCGGCTGAAATAACTTGGAACTAAAAGGTAACGTTAAAAATTATTTTTATAAAACGTTTGGCGCGCCATCTGGAAAATGAAGGTAAATTAATTTCTATCGATAACATGATGTCACGCGAGTTTACTATGGAAATCTGCAGTAATCTCCCTTAAAGTATTATAAGTTATTTGTATTGAATATATTTTTTTAAATCGTTGAATTTCTAACATTTTCAAACAGATGGCACTGCAATATCATAATAAAATGGTAAATTCTGCATGTAGAAACTAAAATACGTAAAAATAATATTAATAAATCATTATTTAATTTTAAAGGTTTAGTTTTAAACTTTTAATTGTCTAATATCATTTTTATTAACTTTAAAATCTAGATATTCTGTAATTTATTTTCTTATTTTCTGTTATTTTGGGAATTCAATTTGTTTTTTACATGTAATTTACCAACGTAATTTACACAGTATTTTACATTTTTTACGGGTAAAATGTGAAAAATGTTCTTTACAAAATTTGCCCAACTGTGACTATATATGACTCCAAGGCCATAAATCACTAAATGTGCATATCTGATATTATGGCACAATTCGCTTCTTCTCATTGAAATGTAGACAAATAATTCATCATAATGTGTTTTCCCAACAACAACCAAACGAATGTTTGTATACTTCAACCAAAATATATAATTTATTACTGATACAGTCGAGGAATAAATTTTGTATAATAAAATCATAATAATTATTAGCAATATGATTAAATTTCGTATTTAATTTGAGTAATCGGACGTAGCGCGCATATTGAATTTTAAATGATGTTAATCAAAGAAATTTTATTTTTGGAAACTAATATATTTGTCATTTATATTCTGACTGCAAAATAATTTATATTCATATATATACCAATAAAATCAGTCTTTGTTGTCTGTAATCACAAAAATGTCTGACTCATTGATTATTTAGAAATGAATTTTGGTTTTGCACTCAATATGAGGGGGGTGGGGGGCAGAGACAGTTAAAGTGGTAACCATCTTATCATAGAAGTCACGCAACCATATGGGAAGTTCACTAGGAAATGGGAAAAATTTTCCTTTTGACGATTCCTTTCGACCTGACCGGTCGGGAACATTGTCAATAGGAAAAAACATCAAAAATGAAACCTCCCTCCTGGAAGGCCAGTATACCTTATCCAGCAGCGCTGGAAACTGACTAGGATTTAATGAACCAACCATTCATTAATCTGAACTCCAAATGATTATAGAAACGATTACTAGACAAAGAAATAACACAAACCGGCAAAACTAAATATCGACCCTTGGCTATCGTATACGGACACGAATCGGACAATGGAACATCAGAGCACTAACAAAAAAACATCAAGGCCAGCACAAGTAGAAAAGGAAATGAAACGTTACAACATCGAGATTCTAGGCCTCCGTGAAGTCAGATGGAAGAAGAGAGAACTAAATAAAGGCAAAATAATACAAAAATACGTTTGATTCAGTGCTAAACAACAATATAGGACTCAAATCAAATGTTCATAGGCGACAGTAGGTTTTCACACAAACTGGTAAAAGCACAATTCCAAATCCATCCAGGCGCTGTAAAATTCATCAAGATAAATCGGAGGAAATTCAATACAGATTGAAAAATATGCAAACAAAAAACATTTTCAATGAAATGCCAATACCAATATGAAACAGCAATTGAATGATATAATGAAACTGAAGAAGCCTATATCAAGACTGCTACGAGCGTACTCGGCTATCAAGAACACTATCTTCCTCCTCAACACTACAATAAAATTGCTCGCAATGATCATCCCAAAATTAAGAAACAAGCAAGCTGATTTGGACAATAACATCAGCTCAATGCGTATCATCATTGAAAAATCCAACGAATTGAATTCTCCATGACGCCTGTTCTTCGTTTATTTCGAACTTTGTGAAATGGAGTGTCATGCGGAAATTAGATAACACGTCTCCCAGTGGCATCCAATGGGAATTATCAGACAAACTCAATGATCAAGACTATATGCATACATAAACATAACCGCACCGATGCACATCAATCAGGAACAAATCGAAGATGTAAAACGAAGTCGTGTACCTTGGTTGCACAGTAGCAAAAGTAGTTGGAACAGAAGTAGACATAAGCAAACGCATAAACAATGCCAGATATACATTCAACATGCTATATAAAATCTGAAATACTTCTGTCCTATCACACAAGACCAAAATACGAATATTCAAGTCGTGTGTAAAATCGGTACTACTGTATCTATCGGTACTACTGAAAATTGGATACACACTCAGCGAGTGTTATAAGTTACACGTATTCGCTAACAAATGCCTCTGCAGAATACTGAGATGCTTTTGGCCGAACATCATACCAAACTCACAACTGCGGACATCGAGATTAATATAAGAAGAAGAAAGTGGAGATGGATCGGATGAAACTTCTATTTAGGGCGAAAATATGAATAAAATATTCAGATTTTTCATTTCATTTTTAGTACAATGGTACAATGCATAATGGCGGCGGGATGCAGAAATTATATCTATATGCCAATATGCTGGATAAGACATATTGGAAACTTGCACAAGTTGTTTATTTATTTTAGTTTTATTTATTTAAGAAACAAAATATAATCTTTCAAAAATAGAGATTATTAAAGAAATTAAAAATTTCAATTTGATGAAAATTGAAATTGAACAACTAAAATAGTTGACTTTAAAATTGATGTTGAAAGAGTTAAAAACTTCAGAATGAGTTAAGCACTACGCCAGAAATGGGCTCTAAAAAAGCGCGCACATATGCTGAAATAGCAGCCGATGCTACTGTAAAAAAATTCTGTGTCGTAATTGCTGGGTTGTTATCTGGCGGATGGTACATCTGCAAGGCAAGTAATGATGGGAGGGTTGCCAACTTTCGGTTGGGGAGCCTCCGAAACCGCTTATACTTATGGATCACCGGATAATCCGAGAGTGATTATTACTAACATCGGCATTATGAATCCAAACGTGTCGACTACAGGATGGATGGTTATCCGATACAAGCGAGAGGCTAACCGCCAATCAATTGTGATCAGGGTTGACCAGAAGTCCTTCGAGCACATTACCGGGTCTGGTGCGTCGCTTCAATATGTCCTTGAGAGGATCCGTTTCAGGGTTATCTCAGGGCCGTAGTATTTTATTTTATTATTATTTTTTTGTTTATAGCTGGTCTTCATGATGACGTCCATGCTTGAATTAAAACAGATCAACTTGCAACATAGCAAGTCAGCTTCCTATGAGTTGAGGGAACTGCTTGCTATATCGCACACAGATTTTTGTCTAATCCAGGAACCGTATCTTATAGATGGTGCGGTTTCTTGTTTGAACTCAAAGCTTGGCAGGATCTTTCATAAGTCCACCGTTCTTAAAACAAGAGCGTGCATTAATATTTCTATTGCTATTGATGCCGCTCTAATTAATGAATGTAGCACTGCTGATCTTACGGCAGTGCTGATCACTCTCGTGTGTGCTGACTCTCGTTTCAAACTTGTCATTGCATAAGCATATCTATCCTATGATTCCACCTCACCACCTCCTTCTGAGGAAATGGTGAATCTTATAATGTACACCGGGTCAACAAACTACCTCTAGTGCTTGGTTATGATGCTAACCCTCACCATACCATTTGGGGCAATTCTAATACAAATAAAAGAGGATCCTCACTGTTTAATTACATTTACTCTTCTGAGTTAGAGATTCTCAAAGTTGGTTGTGAGCCAACGTTTGCCAACTCGGTTCGCAAAAAAGTGATTGATATTAGTTTGTGCTCTATGACCATCGTTGACCTCATTCTAATTTGGATAGTGTCGGATGATATTCTGATCACAGGTGCATCTCTTTTAATATTAACTTTAAAAGACCACCAGTTAAACCATATCGCAATAGGAAATTTACGAATTGTGATACCTTCTCCTTTGAGCTCGTTTTACTCCTAGATTTGCCTAACCAGATTAGGTCAATCGCAGATCCTCATTTACAGACAACTGCACTAACGAAAGCAATCTCGACTGCTTTTGAATAGTCAAACCCTCTTATTAACCACCAGAAGAAGCGTAACAAACCCTTCTGATGTTCTGAACTTAAACTTTTAAGGAAGAGTGTGCGTAATATTAAAAATAAAGCCAAAACAACGAATCTCATTTCGGATTGTAATCTATTTTTATTAGTGGAGAAACTTTTGTGAAGAAATTGACAGCTTATCTGTTGTCGCCAGACTTAGCAAAGCTATGGCTAAGAATGATACGTGTAGACTCGATAATCTTCGTCTACCCTCCAGTAAACTAACCACGTGTAGGCGAGAAGTCGGTGAGATACTATTGTCTGTACACTTTCCTGGCTGTGACATTGTTGATTCGGATGTGGTTGCTGCCGAGCCAACTGACATTTTTATCAGTACGCCGGATTGGAACTTAGCCCGTAGGCTGATCACCACTGATGTTTTACGCTGGAGTGTTTTCTCGTTTGAACCTTTCAAATCGAGTGCCTTAGAGGATGGATGTGAAAGTTGGGCGCTGACGGATGAGCACGAGAGATGGCTCCTTTCATTTGAGAGAACACATGCGAGTGATTTACGGCCCAAAACGTGAAGTAGATGATACTATCGCCTTCAAAAATTGGTTGTACACTAAAACATAAAACCACTTAATTCTCACGATTTTGATGGCAGCAGCAATCACCTTTTTTATATAAAGTAAATATAATTATGCTGAAAAATAGGGTGATCTGATATCTGACATTCGCAACAATGCATACAGAAAAAAAGGTTTATGGCTGATTTACATTCAATCTTTTTCTCTATTCCATAAAATGGACGTATGAGAAACAAGTACATTCATATGATTTGCATGAAAAAAGAAAGTAGGCATAGCCAAATAAACATTGTCTTTTTCAAGAAAAAAGATGAACGGGTTCGTCTTTTTTTCAATATTTTGTCATTTTTTGTAAAGTTCGCAACCAAATTGTGAATTTTTTTATATAACATAGTTGTCTTTTCCACACCTATTAATTTTTTCCATTTAGAAGCATATATAGCTATCTTCTTTTATTGACATATTTGATTTAGGAATAGAATTGGGAAAAAAGATTAAAGATTGAATGTAAACCAGCCATTAGTCATTTATTCGGTTTTATTTTGTTTTACAATCTATCAGTACAGAATGGAACGTGATTCAATTCACAAGCAATTGAATGTTGCACAAAAATGGGCTATATTTACCCTACATAAAGAAAATAAATCTATAGAATACATTTCACGAAAGCTTAGATTTTCCGTAAGTTGCATAAACTTGTCTCGTAAAATGGTAAATTATTTATTTTATTCGTTAGAAAACTACAGTAATGAAACGTATAAAGAGATTTTCGGAAACAAGAACCATTGATCGGTTGCGTCAGAACAATAAAATACGCTCTGGAATTCCGCATCGAATTCCAGTTCAAAAACAAATTTTAACCAAAGCAAATCGAGCAGCACGGGTAGCTTTTGCAGGAGTTAATTTAAACACGGACTGGTAAAAAGTTATTTTCACGGACGAAAAAGTGTTTAGGTCCGACCATCATGCTAAGCTGCACATGTATCGCCCAAACAAAATGAGATATAATGAAAAATATATCCAAAGGGCAAGAATAAATGGCCAAGTGTCCTGTGGAGTGTGGGGATGGATAAGTGCAGGTGGCGTTGGTGAGTTATGTGAAATTTCACAACACATGAACAATCGGGAATATTTGGAAATTATAAATAAAATAATGATACCGTTAGTCACGATCACGTGAAACTTTGAGTTGGATAAATCGAAACCATTATTTCCAATCGCTTGGCCAGCGTATAGCGCCGACTTAAATCCAATAGAAAATGTTTGTGGTTATATAGTAAAGGATTGGAAGCCTCTTTACGCACGGACGAGGGAAGCAGTCTAGAATATGTTTCTCAAAAATGGGAATTACGTGAAGTAATCAATAATGATGGATACTGGACACATTATTGAAATAATACTTATATTCCTTTTTTTTTACTTCCTCTTAGTTTTAGTATTTATTAGTTCATTACCTTTCTACTAAATACTAATCCTAGATATATTAATTGAATAAAATAAATTTGCGAAATATTATATTTAATATATTTTTCACACTACTTCAATGGTAATCCTTTTATGTTTTAGGTTTACCCTATGTTTTCAAAACAAAATACGTCATAATTTTAGTGGATTGTTTGTTTGAAAAGACTTTTGGAATTCCGTTGGGTCCAAATTAATTTTACACGACACTGTTTGATTTTATTTGTTTAATTTATATATTTATTTTATTATTAATTTTCATTAATTTATTTTATAATTTAGTTTATTTAATTATTTTACACTTATTTTTTTATATGCTCAAATTAATTTTTATTATTAATATTATATCACCACCACTTTTTGACTGTTCATCAAAAGATAAAAAAACGTAATGGACGCACAAATGTCTTGTTGTTTTTTTTTTGGTTGTGTTTTTGTTGTATGACGTCGCCTTCGTGTTCGTTTTGTGTTGAAGGAACACATGCGCCGGCGACGGGGAACATTGCACTTATGTAGTGCAGTGGATTTTTATTGCATCACCGAACATTGTTAGTTCGTGGTGATGTTGGTTGGATGGCGATGGTTTTACTATAAATGTTTTATAGTAATGGTTCGGTTATTAGATAGTGTTGGTTGGATAGATTGATATGTGATGGGGTTAGTGAACGCTTAATTCAAATAAGTTGGATTATATTTGAATTTCACTAATTGTTTTGTTTGTAGAATCGAATATCGGTGAGTCGAATATTCGAGCTGCTACAGTACCCCCTCTCCAGATGAGAAACCATAGGTTATGAGACGTTATACGGTGAACCGGACGGTTTTATATCGTTTGCTGGCTGATATTTGATCAGCCGTGTTGAGAATACCGTAGGCCGGTTTTAATCTGTCGATTGAGATTGAGTGGTGTTTGTCTTTGATTGAGACAATGAATTGCTTGCGTAAGCGGCGTATAACTCTGTATGGCCCATCGTATGGAGATTGTAATCCAGTACGAACCTTATCAACCCGGACAAAGACGTAATCGCAATTGTTGAGCGATTTGGGAACGAATATGTTTCTTTCATTCGTTGGTCTTGTTGCCGTGGGGATAAGATTTTGCATGGTGGTGCGGAGTTGGTCGATGACTGTGTCGGTTGTGGATGGAGACGGTAGAGGATGTTCGACGAAGAACTCACCGGGTAGCTTGATGGTTTGACCGTAAACCATTTCAGCTGGTGAGCACTTCAAATCTTCTTTGACCGTTGCTCGAATACCAAGTAGAACGATTGGTACTTCGGAGCTCCAGTGAATTGTGTTGCCTCGGGCCTTGAGAGCAGCTTTGAGCTGGCGGTGGAAGCGTTCAACCATGCCATTGGCTTGCGGATGGTAAGCCGTTGTACGTATACGATGCGAGCCGAGGAGTTTCGTTAACTCCGAGAAAAGCTTCGACTCGAATTGGGTTCCTTGATCAGTGGTGATGTCAAGTGGAACGCCAAATCGTGATACGTAGTTTTGCACGAATGTGGTGGCAATGGTTGCTGCAGACATGTCGCTCATGCAGTACGCTTCTGGCCATCGAGTGAAACGATCGACACAGGTGAGTAAATATGAGTATCCATTGGATGGAGGAAGTGGTCCTACGACATCCAAATGAATGTGCTCGAATCGACCAGGTGGAATGGCGAATTGTCCAAGAGGCGATTTTGTGTGCCGCTGGACTTTTGATTTTTGGCAGGATAAACAGGATTGTGCCCAATGGGTCACGTCTTTGTTTATGCTGGGCCAAAAGTATCGAGCAGTAATCAATTTACGAGTTGCGTGGACACCAGGATGTGAGATACCGTGTAGTGTGTCGAAGATGGTTCGACGTAGTTGCTCTGCGATGTACGGGCGATTTGCACCCGTAGATGTTTCGCAGTAGAGTTCGAGGCCAGGTAGTGTGAAAAGCTCCAGTTTCAGTGATGAACTGGCGTGACTTGTGGAACCAGAAAGTATATTCTGAAGTTCTAAGTCTGCTTTTTGTGCTTGTGCGATCTTGTTGCAGTCGAAGTGAGTCTCGACTGTGGCCGTTTCGTTTGATGTTGTGCGCGAAAGTGTATCCGCGACAACGTTTTCGGTACCTTGAACATGCTGGATGTCCGTGGTAAATTGACTAATATAATCCAAGTGGCGTGTTTGCCTTGGATTGCGTTCAGTTTTAGACTGAATTGCTCGAGTGAGAGGTTTGTGGTCGGTGTAAATTGTGAAGTCCCGACCCTCGACAAAATATCTGAAGTGTTTTATTGCTAGATATATTGCGAGTAATTCCCGATCGAATGCAGAGTATTTCTTTTCGGCATCCGAGAGCTTCTTTGAGAAGAATCCCAGGGGCTCCCAACACTTGTCGTTGTACTGTTGCATGACTGCTCCGACAGCAGTGTTTGATGCATCAGTGGTTATGCTGAGCTTTGAGTCGCTCAGTGGATGAGACAAGAGTGTTGTGCGTACCAATTCAGCCTTGAGTGACGTGAATGCGTGTTGACATTCGTCAGGCCAAGAGAAGTTCTTGGCGGTTTTGGGCTTACGTAGTAGTACTGCCAGGTGGCTGTGAATTGGGTTGAGTATTTCAGCGAGCTTTGGTATGAATCGGTGGTAGTAGTTGACCATGCCGATGAATCGCTGAATACTCTTGATTGATGTTGGAGCTGGGAATTCTTTAATGGCATTGATTCGGTCTTGTGACGGAAGGATGCCATTAGCGGTAATCTTGTGGCTGAGGAAATCAAGAGTGGATACGCCAAAGACGCATTTTGAGCTCTTGATGTGAACATCAAACTCGACAAGTCGTTGGAAAAGTGTTTCCAGATGGAGTTTGTGTTGGTCCTCAGTTTGAGATGCCACAAGAATGTCGTCTATGTAGACGAAAACGAAGTCGAGATCTCGAACGACTTCGTTCATGAAGCGCTGAAACGTTTGTGCGGCATTGCGTAATCCAAATGGCATTCGGGTGTATTCGAAGAGGCCAAATGGTGTGGTGATTGCCGTTTTGAAAACGTCTTCAGGTGCCACGGGAATGTGGTGATAACCTCTGATGAGATCAAGTTTGGAGAAAACTTTGCAGCCATGCAAGTGCATGGTGAAGTTTTGAATGTGGGGTATCGGGTAGCGATCCGGTATCGTAACCGTGTTTAAACGCCGATAGTCCCCACATGGCCTCCAGTCTTGATCTTTCTTCTTGACCATGTGTAATGGACAAGAGACGGAAGATGTCGATGTTCGACAAATCCCTAATTCCACCATGTGTTGAAATTCTGCTTGTGCAGCTTTGTGACGCACCTGATCTAGTCTGCGTGGTCTCGACACGGGAAGATGGCCTTCCGTGACGATGTGATGTACCACGTTGTGTCGGACTGGCATTTTGTAGTTCGGCTCTGCTGTAAGTAGTGGATACTTTTTGAGCAGAGTGCCGTAGCCGTTGTCGATGTTAAAATGGATCGGTGTTGGTGTGTTAACACGAACCATTGTGGCGTTTATTGACAGCTTTGTAGCTGGATCAATGAGCCGTTTGTTCTTAACATCAACAAGAAGTCCGAATTTGCTTAGAAAATCGGTGCCAATGATCGGACGGTTCACTGCAGCTAGTATGAAAGCGTGCGTGAAGGTTCGTTTGAGTCCGATATCCACGTTAAGCAATTTTGTGCCGTACGTATGGATGATTGAACCATTGGCAGCCGATAAGACTAGATTTGAATTTCGATTAGCTAATGTATAATTCATTTTGAAATTCATAGCTGGAATAACCGAAAGGTCAGCGCCAGTGTCGACTAAGTAGGTGAGTTTGTTGTGTCTATCGTACACAAACAAACGTGACGTATAGGGTGTGTTTGTGGTCAGGGGAGGCATGTTGCTCTCAACCCGTGACTCTAACAGTTTTTTTGGTGGTCAATGTCCATTTTACGGCGGCCGCGGACGTCGATGGTTGCGACGTGGTGAAATTGCACGGTGGCGTGCATTTTCTGGCGGCTCTACCAAACTTTGTGTGGAACCAGCATTTACCATGTTGGAACGTGTTGTTGCTGTGACTGCGGGTTCGATTGCGTGAGGGAGCTCGTCGTCCACGCGAACGGCTTCGACCTCTGAGTAACCCGTCGAGTCTGGACTCGATTCTCGACAGTCTTTGTTCGAGTGTGTTTGGTGCTGTTGCTGAACGGGGAGTTCTGTCTCCACTGCGTTCACGTGATTGCCGGTATGGTGCATTGACTTGGCTGACGCTTTGAGATGTGATGTTTATGACATCATACATCTTGTCCGCTATTTTGGCTAACGTTTGTGTCGTGGAGGATTCGGGCTGTGCTACCAGCGCTATGCGAATCAACTCCGGCATTTTACGTACCCACAAAGATTTAATGATATTTTCATTAAAATTGTTGTTAGCCAGTGTTTGTATGTGGCGTAAAGCGTCAGATGGTTTTTGGTCGCCTAATTGCTGTCCTGAAAGCAATTGTTCTAGCTGACGTTCGCCCGATGGTGCTAGTCGTTCTAGCAGCGTTTGTTTCAATGTGTTGTATTGGTTGGTTGTCGGCGGATTGAGGAGGAGATCCGAGATCACATCGCACGTTTCTGGTTGCAAGGCTGATAATGTTTGCAGGTATTTGGTTTTATCAGCGTATATACCTTGCAGTCCGAATTGTATTTCGGCGAGCTGAAACCATGTGTTTGCTCTTTGTGGCCAGAAAGGTTGTATTGTTATTCGCTGATGTGATGCCGCGATCTCTATTTGTGGACTAGCGCCTTGAGGCGTGGTGTCCATTTTTTGTGGTTGATCTTTTTCATCATCCGACATTTTGTACAAACCAATAAAACAATAAAAATACAACAATACAATATTTTAAAGCGGAATGGTTACCGTGTAAAAAAAATAATTGACCAAAAAATGAAAAATTAAGCGGAATGGTTACCGTGTAGTGAATGGTTTGAAGGCCGGGATGCTCCTTCTTTTTTAACGCCCGATGCGAGATACCCCCGAATATGGAGTTCCTTGCGTCCTACCTTATATTGGGGGGGCTCGTTGAAATTTAAAAAAAATAAATGTAAAAATAGCGAGAAAACGACCAGGGTGTGAGACTATGGATGGGTGTGCACGTGGTGGTGAAAAATATATATAAAAAAATTGTACAATTAATTACGTTAATTTGTTAATTTGTGAATAAAAATTGATTCTACGTTAAATGAAAAATTAATGATTTGAATTTTTAATGTTCAAGAAAAAAAATATATTAAAAATAAAAAAGAAATAAAAAAAACTTGCGGTTTGGTTTTCCCCTTTGCTGTTGTTTCTGCTGCTGCGTTGCGGTGAGGGTCAGTCGCTTCACCGTTAATATTTTTCCAACGTGTCCCGCGGTGCGTGGGTTGGTTCGTCTTCTACTCCACGTGTGTTTACTGTTGATGGTAGAGTGCTTCCCGCGTTGCGTGTGTGGGACGTCCCCTACAACACGTTTTTGGGTTGTATGTTTTTTTTTTTTATCTTCTTGCGGTATTTAACACGTGGTTTTGTGGCCGCTATTTGTAACTTCAGGTATGTTGTTTGTATTACATGAAACGATATGAAATGCGTTGTTACTTTGTGTTATATAATGTGTGTAAAAAAAATGTTTTTAGGTACATACCATGTGCCTGGCACGGTGCACGTGCCAGACTTTTGTTAATGTAGCGCAATAAAAATATATTTAGGTAATCCTGCGTGTTCCGGTTATCACATGTAATGTGCGGTAAAAACCGCTGTCTATTGGTCACCAGTTTTGGAATTCCGTTGGGTCCAAATTAATTTTACACGACACTGTTTGATTTTATTTGTTTAATTTATTAATTTATTTTATAATTTAGTTTATTTAATTATTTTACACTTATTTTTTTATATGCTCAAATTAATTTTTATTATTAATATTATATCACCACCACTTTTTGACTGTTCATCAAAAGATAAAAAAACGTAATGGACGCACAAATGTCTTGTTGTTTTTTTTTGGTTGTGTTTTTGTTGTATGACGTCGCCTTCGTGTTCGTTTTGTGTTGAAGGAACACATGCGCCGGCGACGGGGAACATTGCACTTATGTAGTGCAGTGGATTTTTATTGCATCACCGAACATTGTTAGTTCGTGGTGATGTTGGTTGGATGGCGATGGTTTTACTATAAATGTTTTATAGTAATGGTTCGGTTATTAGATAGTGTTGGTTGGATAGATTGATATGTGATGGGGTTAGTGAACGCTTAATTCAAATAAGTTGGATTATATTTGAATTTCACTAATTGTTTTGTTTGTGGCAGAATCGAATATCGGTGAGTCGAATATTCGAGCTGCTACAAGACACTTAATTTTTTCTCTGTGTATAACCAATGTTGAGCTCTACACAATGTCGAGATCAGAGATCTGATGAAGATATTGTACCGGAAGTAAGATCTCAGCTAGTATGCTGGCTCGGTCACGTTCTGCGTATTGATCTGGAACGAATTGTGCAGCGATCCCTGAAAGCAGAGCCACCATATAGTAGGCGCAGAGGTCGCTGCAGGCTCCACGGTGTAGAGAATGACTTGGCTTCTTCTAAGACAGTATCAATGCCTAGCTCAGGATCGAAACCGTTGGAGTCAAATTGTTGATACAGTAAGGGGCTAGTAATGGCCTTTAAAAACTGTTATTTCTATTATAAAATCACCCTGAACATGATGTTTTCGCAGTTTTAAATTAGTACAATTCAGTTTCAAATTTCAATACAATTTTAAAATTCCATTTTCCATCAACTACGTATAAACCAACCTACCTGGCAAAATTGAAACCCGTTTTTTCATGTCATTGCGGATATTAAATGTTTAACCGAAAAATTCGGATTTTTCGCAGATTTGAATCCGCATCCGCAAGAAAACACCGCGGATAAATCCGCGGATAACGGATAATTGCTGATATTACTATCCGATGCAGTGCTCCAATGTGTATACTATATTCAATCTTCGTTCACTGTAAAATTTGCAAATTACAAAAAGGCGTTACATACTAAAAATTAAACATTCACATAAATGTTGATTTATGAAGCGTGATTTGATGTGACTCCTTTATTTAAATACATACTTTGTTATATCAAGGCGCCAACACATTTTTTTTTTACATTTTGCGAAGTCAAATAAACAAAAAAACAAAAAATAAAGGAAAACAAAATAGTTTTCCGAATACATATATAATTTTCCATGAATTTTCCCATTTTATACTCGGGTAGTTATGAAGAGATGAAATTGAACAAAAAAAAAAAAAAAAATTGAAAATAAAAAATTGTTTCTTTAACAATTCAACATCTGTTTTACTCTATATTTCTAATAAATATTATAAATACATATATACATACATACATAGTTGAAGAAAAACAATAAGAAATATATAAGAGGAGGACGATTGAGGAGGATTGTAAGATTTTTTTTGTTTTTGCTTTCTTTTCAGTGTATCTATAATATACTCTCTCTATGTATATAAGTATGTACATATATATTCGTTCTAGACTGTGCCAAGCCAAGTAACAAAATGAAATTCATGTACACAAATATATAACTTTGGTATATTTTATGAGACTACAAAATTGAATGTAATAAATTACTTTACTTGCTACTGCTGCTGCTGCTTCTACTACCATTGCTACTAATTCTTTTTTATTTTCTTATTGTTTTTATACTTGAACGACGTATTATAGCTATAGAATGAAAACACTTTTTGTTTATATATAGTGTTACAGTTTTACTCGATTAGGGACGACTAGCTAGGTAGCAAAATTCAAGTCTCCTCATATAACGGAGTATATCGAAGAAGAAAAAAAAATGCAATTCCTAACCTAAACTACTTGAAGAGTACGTATGCATATAATATAAAACGAACAAAATGGTATTTACCAGTTTGTAAATTTTTCTTTTTGCAATTTATTTTCCAAAATTCTTGATAAGAATTACTGTGTAAAGACGAGAGAAGATAGAAACGAAATGATTTTTAAGCACATCTGTTATGGCTGGAATAAGAATTATGGAAGATTTAATCTTTCTTGGTTTTGAGATGATTTTAAGATTTATTAAAAAATAAAATATATTTTTTGGTTCGTTTTCTTATTATAATCTTTTTAAATTTATTAAGGTTGTTGTTATTGTTGTAACTGTTCTATGTAAATATTATATAAGATTATGTGATTTTTGTAAGTAGAAAAGAAAAGATATATTTACTCTGTTTGATCTATTATGAAAAAATTATGTACGAGTATGTATGTACATGGTGCCTGTGGATGTTGAATTTTTTATGTTTGCATTGATCTCGTTTTAAAGTTAAAAATAATTCAGTATAAATGTATGTAATGTCTATACACCTCACTCGCAACAGTTGGTGCCTCGCATTACACCATTGCAATACTTTATTAATATATTTTCTTCTTCTGAAATGCAATGAAATACCCATAATATTGGTATGCTAATCTGTAGAAGCAACTGCCACAAAATGTTTTGTTTTCATTAAATAAATTTCAAGGTGCATTGTTGTTGTTATATTATTCTACTAATCGTATCTAGGAGTACCAGTGTATGCTGAAGTTGGTTAAACCAAATAAAATTATATTCATTTTTTTAAAATAGGAAAGATACATCTGAAACATATGCAGTGGTGTAGCTACCGTTGTTTTTTTTTAAGCAAACACCTTATTGTATAAAATCGTATTTAAGTCTTTAATTTTATTTCATAATGACCAATAACGTTAAAAATAACAAAAAACTATAAATAATATGGTCATCATAGTCATATAACTGCCAATGGCTTTATTCTTGAATCTTTCTTTATACGAAACTAACAAGAAGTGTGCAAGGCTTACAATCTAAACAAAAATTTATTATCTAAGCCCTTAACCTATGTTAAATACTTATTATTATAGTATGCATAAATAATAATTAATAATGTTTAGCTTAAATATGTAGTTAAACTAAATTTATCAATACATTAGATCTAGTGGATCTATCTTTTGGTTGCCTTAATAGTTGTCGAGCTAATTCGTTAGGATGAGTTTCCAGTTTCAAAAGTAGCGAAGTATTTTTGATTGCATTCGCTGTAAAAGATCTATATTTGATGCGCTTGTACATCCCCACAGTTGAATTCCATATGTTCATATTGGAATTAGGATTTTGTATAGTAGAACCTTGAATTCTAGGGAAAGTTTTGATTTTCTTCCAATTAGCCAGTACATTTTGGGAATTTTATTTTTATTTGGTTGCGCTTTGATTCAATGTGTTTTCTCCATGGCAATCTTCTATCAAGATAAAGACCCAAGTGTTTGACGTTTGTTAGTTGAGGAATAGTAACATTGTTTAATTTAACCGCTGGACATGTACGCTTATTCAACGTAAATGTTATGTGTGTTGCTTTGTTTTCATTTGCTTTGATCCGCCACGTTCTTTGCCAATTTTCAATTTTGTATAAATGATCTTGCAATGCTCTTGATTCAGTTTGAGGATTTTTGTGTGAAAACATGATAGCAGTGTCATCTGCAAACGTTGATGTTACAACTTTATTAGTTGTTGGTGCTGATTTTAGTAGTGGCCACCACACGTTTGAGGGAGTGAGGAGGTTCAAATATTTGGGTTCTCTTATCACTCACGATAATAGTGTGGGTGAGGATATTAAAGTGCGGCTGGCAGCTGGCAGTCGTTCTTTGTATCCTCTAAGGCCACTGCTAAAATCTAAACACTTATCAAGTACCGTGAAGCTGAAGCTTTACAAAGCGTTGATCAGGCCCGTTGTTATGTTTGGATGTGAAAGTTGGGCGCTGACGGATGAATACGAGAGATGGCTCCTAACATTTGAGAGAAGAGTCATGCGTGTGATCTACGGCCCAAAACGCGAAATAGATGGTACCTACCGAGCTCTGTACAATATCGAGATCAGAGATCTGATGAAGATCCCCGATATTGTACATGAAATAAGATCTCAGCGAGTACGCTGGCTCGGTCACGTTCTGCGTGCTGATCCGGAACGAATTGTGCAGCGATCTCTGAAAGGAGAGCCACCATATGGTAGGCGCAGAGGTCGTTGCCGGCGACGATGGCTCCACGATGTAGAGAACGACTTGGCCTCTTCAGATTGTCTTAGACAGTATGAAGACCATGCTCAGGATCGAAACCGTTGGAGCCAGGTTGTTGACTCAGTAAGGGGCCAGTAATGGCCTTTAATACTGTTTATTATTATTATTATTATTAGTTGTTGGTAGATCGGCAGTATACAGCAATACAATACTGGCCCCAGTACGCTGCCTTGTGGAACTCCTGCGTTTATATCATTTAGTTTAGTAATGGCTGAATTGTGTTAAACCTGATATTTTCTTTGAAACAAGTAGCCTACAATTCAAGGACTACATGAAATTTTTTTGGCAGGTGAGTTTTTATTTTGTATATAAGGCCCTCATGCCATACTTTGTCGAAAGCTTTCGCAATGGCTAGGAAAACTGCCGAACAATATTTATTTTCTTCTAATGCAAATTTAACTGTGTTAATAACTCTGTATACCTGTTCTACAGCGCCATGTTCGTCTCGAAACCCAAATTGGTGGTCTGGTATAATATGTCCTTAGATAATATTTAATTTTTGTAATATCAATTCAAATAGTTTAGAAATCATCGGAAGTATACTTATTGGCCTGTACGATGCGACTTGTGTTTCGTCTTTTCCAGGCTTCAATCATTGCTTCAGTCATGCTTCAATCATTGTAATTTTCGATATTTTCCATTTTTCAGGGAGATAGCCACATCTCAATATCGCATTAAAGATATAAGTTATGAGTTTTATGCATTTATCAGGTAATTCTCTGATCATTTTTCCGGTAATAAAATCGTGTCCTGTTGCTTTCTTTGGATTTATGCAATTTTTAATGATATTTTTAACATTTGTCCCCTTAAATTTTAAAGGAATTGGTTTCGAAGGGTCCTCCGTGAACTTTGGTAGTTCACTGTTGCCAGTTTTTTCGTTTGGTGTGAATACTTTTTTCAAGTGATTAGAGAAAGCAGTAGCCTTTTCTACGTCACTTCTGACCCAATGTCCATCTGGTTGCCTAATTGGTAGATTCGATAATGTTGTTAGTTGTTTTGTCGCCTTCCATAGTGAATAATCTGTCTTCTCGGTCGCCGAGAGTCCAGAAACGTAACTCTGGATTCCTGAGTCTTTTTCTTCTCTCAATGCTCATTTAAGGGCTTTAATAGCCCTATTCAATTTCCCTTTAAGTAATGGAGATTTTTGCTGCTGCCATAGCCGGCGTATTGTCCTTTTTTCTTGGATTAACTGCAGTATATTAGGCGATGGCTTGTTAACTTTTTCAAGGTTGTTAATATCAGGGGTGGCCACTTTTGCTGCTATTTCTAATATATGTGTTAAACCATCCGCCGCCGCATCAATATCTTCCGGGGTGCAAAGTTGGATATCCAAGTGGATATTTTGTTCGACTATGTTGCTATATAGAGGCCAATTAGTTAATTTATTTGTTAGACGTTGAGGTGCTTCTGCCTTTAAAGCTCTGGTACTCTGAGTTATTATTATTGGTGAGTGATCGGATGATAAGTCATAGCAATCTTCTACCTGAGCATTGGTGCGTGCAATTCCTTTTGTTATACAGAAATCTATTAAATCAGGTATTTTATTTCTATCTGATGGCCAGTAGAATATAAATAATCTAGATTTTTTTCATTCATTGCTTCATATAGTTGCTTTCTTTTAGGTATTGTTAATCTCGAACCCCATATCAGATGTTTAGCATTGTAGTCGCCTCCTGCGAGAAATTTAATGCCCAGCTGATTAATGACAAAGTTAATTAAACAACACGTCTTCTTAATTTTCGCAGTTCTGTTTGCTATAAACGTCGGCCAGCGTGAGGGATGCGATGAAAGCCAATCCAAAACAATTTTAGAGTCTGACCAAGCATATACTTTACTTATGTTCATCTCTAGGGCCTCTACAATAGCTTTCATAAGATTTGTTAATAGTGCTACGGCACACAGCTCCACCCTTGGTAGAGTGGTTTTGCTAAGCGGTGCAACTTTGGTCTTAGCTGAAATTAAAGAATCCTTTATTATATTGTTACCGATTACACATCTACAGTACACAGCAGCAGCGTAGGCCTTTTCAGATGCATCTGAAAAACCATGAAGCTCAATTGATTTGGTTTGGTTGGTTGGCAGCCAACGTAGAATCTTAATTCTTTGTAGATATGGCAGCTCGCTCCGCAGTAAAAGCCATTCATTTTGCAGTTCATTCATTAGTTGATCGTCGCAGCCAATTTTATGCAACCAAAGATTTTGAAACAAAATTTTGATTCGAACGATAGCTGGAGCGATCCAACCCAATGGGTCAAAGACTCGCGAAGCTTCCGACAGTATTTGTCGTTTGGTTGTTATAATCTCATTTTCCAATGTTAAATGAAAATAGAAGCTGTCATCGTATGGATTCCACTGAAGACCTAACAGCTTAATCGATTTAATATTCTCTTCAATTTCCTTAGGCAATACTTCGCGATGCTCTTCAGGAACGTCTTCAAGTAGTTGATGATTGTTAGAGGTCCATTTACGCAGCGAAAACTCAGCTTCAGCCAATAATTGTGCAATTGTAGAATGTTACTCTTCTTAACTTGTATGCTTTTATTTCATCAAACGGGCTACTTCTCCATAAAATCATCTGATACCTCTGATCTTCTGGTGCTACTAGGACCTGCCTTAACAACTTTTCAATATCTCCAGTAAACACTACGTGATATTTGCGGAATCTTACTAGTATTTGGTATAAACTATTTTGTACAACGGGACCAACCAGTAAAATATCGTTGAGAGAGCACCCGCTGCTGGTTTTAAAGGAGGCGTCGAAAGATACTCTCAACTTTGTCGTTGTACTCGAGGCTTTCATCACGCCGTGGGGAGGAAGAAAACAGTGGTTGGGCTCATTCTTGTTTACCGCTTCTTCCATATGGCCTAGGACTACGAATTCTTTCATGTAACTGCAGTAGAGTTGATAAAACAAAGGATTTATAAGTCCTTTTATTTCTATTGCTTTCAATCTTTGGAATGCCATTGTATAGGACTTCCTAAGCAATGTTGGAGATGCTTTAAACGGCAATCGGACGACAAACTTTCCATCGCTATTCCTCGTGGTTGTTTGAACGAAGTAGTGCTCACAGAGACAGCTTACGTCAGAGGAAGAAGAATCCTCTCCTAGTTCCCATAGCTTCCTTAGAGAGTTGTCGATATCTGCTTCGATTTGAGAGGAGGTAGATGTTTAGTAAAAACGTACACCATGGTGATCTTCGGTGCCACCAGCAACTATCCATCCAAAAATTGTATTGAGGGCGACTGGTTGATTACTAGCGCCTGCTAGTCGATCAAAAAATCAACATTTCCAGGAATGTAATAACCAGGATCCGCTAGTTGAAAATTTTTCAGGTGATCCCATTGATCAACCTGTAGCTTATTAGTTGGTAAAATCGATGTGACAACAGGTAGAACATAAGCTTGAAGCGAAATACCCGAGTTAGAATAAACTGATGATAAAGCGACTGCAATTTTTCCTCTAGATGTATTTGTGCCAAGTAGCCCTAGACCAGTAATAATTAGACTTGCATTATCTCTTGGTTGTTGTAGCTTCTGAGCGCAGGCTTCAGTGACAAAAGATGTCTCAGTACTATTCATGCTGGTTTTAGCGTTTACTAGAGCTGTTGGCAGGAGAGTAGCAGGAGCAGAACTTAATGTATTTAACGAGTTTACATCACTGGTTATTATTTGAATAGTTGGCATTAATTGTAGTGGCACTTGAACTAGGTGTTTTGTGTTAGTTTGTGTTGAGGCAACTAGTCATGCTGTGCTTTGCGGTCCTGAAACTGCACCGCCTGTATCCGTAGCTCCAACACTCGAAGGCGTATTATTGATTTCGGACTGATCAATATGTAGAATAATATGATGTTTTTTATGGCATTTGACGCATCGTCCCTTACTCTTGCAGTAATATGATGAGTGCGAAGAATTCAAACAATTAAAACATCGATTACTAGCCTTTATAAACTCACGCCGCTGTGTTACAGTCATTCCTTTGAACCGGTTACAATTTATCAACAAATGATCTTCCAACTTGCAAACTGAATATACAGCTTGTGTAGCTAGTTCTTAGTCTTTGATGCGATTGTGGCTTAATACACGAAGGATTTATTTACACAGTTTCTAAGGAATTTGCTTGTAATTGTAGAAATTCGAGAAAGTGTTCAAGCGTAGGAAAATCATTTTCGGCAGACACATTTTGGTTTTATAATCGAGCTTATCTACTAGGATACGTATGTACCAACCATGAGTCTCTTGATACGGCAGCGGGATTTAGCACTTTTATACCTCTGATCACCTCGTCTGCTACATCAAATACTTCTCGAACATTTGTCTGATCCGCTTGTTTAAGTGGTTTTATGCTCAAGAACATATCAATAAATTTTCTAACCGTATGTTTATTTTGATCATATCGCTTGCGAAGCTTCTGAAATGCTTCGATATAATTAGCATCCGTTGTATTAAAATGCTTCAACAAATTTGCTGCCTCTCCGCGTAAAAAACTCTTAAGGTATTGGAACTTGTGTACCGGTGTCAATGATTGATTTTCGTGAATTATTTACTCGAATGAATTTATTCAGGCTAGGTACCACGTGATAGTAGTTATCCTCGAAGTCGTGCATATCGGAGCTCCGGCTCGCATAGGTTGAAAATTACGGTTTCCGTAGATGTAACTCCCTTAATAATATTGGAGCTCTATCTAATCGGACGGTAAGCTCTTCAATTGATGTGGTTGGTTGGATAAACATACTAATTTTACATTTGTAATGTTTCTGTTTGTCAAATTGCGAAATGTAGTACATAATTATTTGACATCAGATAAGTATTAAATAATTTACTAATTGGTAATCAATTATAAATAAAATCTTTAAATTAATCTTTGTTTTAATTTAGGTTTGTGACTAAAATTAATTATAGTCGTAGACAATATTTAAAATTATATTTCTTGTTAATGGTAAATTTTTAATTTTTTAGTGCCAAAGTTAAACAACACGTCTTTTTACTATAGAAAAAATTCTGATTTTGAAATAAAATAAAACGGTCAGTTTGATCTATTGTCGCTATTTAACACCAAGATCGCCCTATTGTTTTACTGACTTGTCCGTTTGACTGCTCAAAAAGCGCTATTATAGCACTCAAATTGAACATTTATAGTCTCACAGACACACATTTAAAAGCCGAATATTATTTTATATACTTTTATACGACTGTTTCGTGTTTTTTGTATGCCTTTCCACATAAAAATTTTCGACTGCTCAATCAAAGTACAACTGGGTATAGTCTCCGTTTTCATTTTCGTCGGAATTTATCGAACTTCTCTCGGCACGATATTCCGTGTAGCTCGTGGTAGACGATCGACTTAATGAACTTTTTGAGTTACCCCTCGCTTGAATTTCAGACGTAGTAGAGTTTTGGTGAGATTCGTCTGCAAACAAATTTGAGTCAATAAATGAGCCTAAAGTTTTAAAAGTGCATTTGATTTATCGTCATCCTTTGAGCAACTCGATCTTACTAAGATCCGTGAGATCGTTCAAAGGGGAAGTTCCCATAAATTTTGTCCTGCTGTACGCTAGACTAGGACAGGTGCAGAGCAGAGTACATTTTCCTCCTCCTGCTCCTCATCACCACAACTGCGGCAGAAATCGTGGGCTGGGATACCCAGTCTGCTCGCATGTTTCCCAATGAGACAATGTCCCGTTATAGCTCCCATGACCATGCCAATATGGTGCCGTCGAAGCGATATCAGTTGGCCTGATCTAGACCGGTCAAGTCCATGCCAGATTTGCCTGGTTATTTCACACTGCCGTTCGTTTCTTTTATGGCTTCTTCCTGAAGCAGCAGTTTACATGAAGCAAGCGGTATCTTTATATCCCGCCTGCTTTGGTTATTAGTCGTATTGTACCCTTGCGGGCCAACTCATCTGCCATTACATTCCCTACGATATTGAAATGCCCTGGCAAACATGTCACGCGGATGTTGAACTGATCAGCCATCTCATTTAAAGATGCTAGACAGTTCTGGGCTACCTTCGACGTCAGGGAGTATAACTGTAGCGTTTTAATAGCAGCCAGGCTGTGCGTAAAAATGCGAATATCCCTCGTAGATATTACATTATACTTCAACCAGTCCATGACTTCCATTATTTCGAGCAGTTCAGCTTGAAAAACGCTGCAAAAGTCGGGAAGACGAAAAGAGAGGTTAACCCCTAGTGCCTCACAGAATACCCCGCAGCCAACCCCCCTATCTTTTTTTGAGCCATCCATGAAGAAGCTTATCGCCTCATTGTCCATAACCGTTTCGTTCACCCAGTCCTCTTTGTTGGGAAGCTCAGTTTGGAATTTCATGTCAACAGATGGCAAAGGAATAGCGTAGTCGGTAGCTTCCGAGATACCCCTGTTGCATAGGTCAGATGAGTGCCCTGCATTGTTACAGGTCCACATAGATATGGATGGACTTTGGACTTGGTGATGGACTTTCATCAATAGTTAAGGTTGGCCATAATTTTTAACGCTGGCCACCAGACGACAACCCCATACAGCAGTATAGGTTTAACCACTGAGACGTAGAGCCAGTGTACTATGTGGGGCTCCATACCCCATCTCTTTCCAATGGCATTTTTGCAGGAGTAGAGCGCTATAGTAGCTTTCTTTACTCTCTCTACGTTATTTGGTTTGCAACTTAACTTGCTGTCCAAAAGCAGTCCGAGGTATTTTGCTCTATCCGTAAAGATCAAGCGAGTACCATTTAATGTTGGCGGGTCACACTGAGGAAGTTTGTGCTTCCTGGTAAGAGGACCAGCTCTGTTTTCTGTGAGTTTGCGTTCAGTCCGCAGCCACGTGCCCACTCAGAAAGGTAGCCAAGCGCGCACTGCATGCGCTCACTCAGCGTACTAGGATATTTACCGAAGACCGCAACTAAGAAGGTTACCATTGAATATTCCTTATATTCAAGTGATTTCTCAATCGGGCCTATAAGGGAGTGGAGAGCTGTTTCCACCGATCGTCCTTTACAGTATGCATGTTGAGATCCCGACAGCTCGCCCAGCTTGATTGAGCCTCTAATGTGAGCCTCTATTAGTCTTTCTAGTGTTTTCAACAGAAAAGAAGATAAGCTTATAGGCCTAAAGTCTTTGGGATAGCAGTGAGAGCTCTTTCCCGTCTTAGGTATAAAAATTACTTTTACTTCAGTCCACTTTCTAGGAATGTGACAGAGTTCTAGCCTGCCTTTGAAGATAACTTCCAGCCAGGGTAGGGTTAAGTCAATAGTTCGCTGAATATCCGCAGGGATGATGCCATCAGGTCCTGCCGACTTGTATGGCTTAAAGCTGTTTATTGCCCATAGGATATTCCGCCTTTTTACTATATCACTTACGGAGTCTATACGCCTATTTATCATAGGTCTCTCCGGAGCTAGTACCGAGTATTCCGGGAAATGCGTTTCTAGTAATAGCTCCAGGGATTCATCAATACATGTAGTCCATGAACCATCCGGTCGTTGTAAATAACCCGGGATGGGAGGACTAGAACATAGTACTTTGCGTAGCCTGGTCGACTCCGAGAATTCCTGTATATTGCCACAGTAGAGCTTCAAGGCCCTCGTTTTGAATGCTCTCAGCTCGAACTTGAAGGTTTTGAGGACTTCCTTATAACAGTCCCAATCTGCAGCAGCATTTGTGTTCCTCGCTTTCTTGAACAGTCTCCTGCATTTCATACGAGTACCTTGGAGTTCTCTCGGCCACCAGGGTGGCAAGGAGTAACTCACCTCGCCTGTTTATATCTGTACTTCCCCAAATTGAGTGCTGCGCATTAGCATCATTAGCCCATGATGACTCCTACCTTTCGTTTTCGAGTCTCCATTATTGCACTGCCCAACCGACCTGGTGGTATATTTTCCTTCTCGCATGGTAAGTAGGCCGATATTAGCCAGAGATTTTGCCCATCCATCTCGATGCTAGCCATCACTACATCAGCGTTTCTGTAATTTAGTAGTATAAAAATATTCAAATTATTTCTAGCGAGAATGCACGAACGTCTCTTCTCGCGCGCTTGGCCTGCAGGGAATTTCTTCCCTTGTCACCACTGCTAATTTGGCCCCCGGCCAGACTTCGCCCAGGCTGCCGATCGCCTTTTTATAGAGGGTCACCGACCTTTCATCGGCACAGGCAGTCAGTTTGACGTGACCCCGGTGCCACTCTCCGTCTCGGCAGGACGGAGCAGGTCCTTCTCCACCTTCCTCCAGTTAAGGGCCGTAATGCGCCCATCTTCTTAAGCCCTGTCAACGACTGCCATGAGCAGGTGCTCCTTTAGCACCTCGTTGAAGGGCCTGGTAACATTATCTGGAACCCACTTTTTTTTAGCCACCGCAGGCGGTTCATCATCAGATCTCTGCCTTTTCGGCTGTGAGATCTCGGAACTCTCCTGCTGTGGCTCCGTGATACGCCTTGTCCACGCAATTAAGTCCCTATCCGTTCTCTGCTCCAACGGAATGTTGCTGATCTTGGAGATCATGCGCCAGGCTCTCTTCCTGACCTGGTAGTTCACTGACGCTGGAGGGCCAGCATTCGTGCTTTTGACCTTTGGATTCGAGGGGCCAGCCTCATTTGGTCTTATGCCCCTTTTTGCACTTTGGAAACCGGGCCTTCAGGCCGATCTCTACACAGCACTGGTTTCCGGTTTTTTAAGAGCGCCGGTCACTTTTTTGATTTTTGGATCTGCCATAATAGGTCCCACGAGTAGCGGAGAAAGGAGGTCCACCTGTGCAGAGATCCGCAATACACAGGTAAGTCTACATGATCCGGAGGGCGCCAAGTATCCGGATACACCAACTGTTAACCAGTTTCTAAATTATATTTAGTCTATGATTTAGTATCGTTAAATGAATTTTGCTATTCAATTTATAAACTATACATACCTAGCTATATTGTTTGCAATTCACAGTCTTTTATTATTATACATAAAATAATTAATTATTTTGATCTATGCGAGTATATAAATATTATAAATAGATTAATTATCATGCACTCATTAAATTTTTTTTTATATTGGTTATGGTTATATAACCATTGCTTCTATAGCGTAAATGCTATTCTGTGAAACTACCTTCCTGTGAAACTCATTAAAATAATAATAAATAAAAATAATAACGAAAATTAAAACTTGGTAAATGAATTAAATTACGTGAAACAAAAGGGTATATCCATAATCCAACTAAGGTGGATGAGAAAAATTAAAATAGACTATACATATACGTATCTACAAACAATACAATGGTTTTTTTTCTCCAGGGTCATACGCCACATGAACTAATGATAACAACATCATCAAGCTAGTTGTCATATATTACCATAAATTTGAAACCACATACGAGAGTATGGCGTATAATATCCGTTTCCCATGTCAGAGAATGTTTCATGTCATTGATTTCCATTGTGTTTTCAACTCCTTATCCAATCCACAAACAATATGAAGAAAATCTCTAACAAACTACCATAAATTATAGCGAAACAAAAAAAAGATTTTTATCAACTAATAATTTTTAATATTTGGAATTTATCCAAACTGGTGAACTATCATTTCGATTTACAATTCAAATTTTCAAACTATGTGGATGCATGCATATACAAGAGCTAAACATATAAGAAGAATCGTATGTTTGTATTTAATATATTGGTTCAAAAACTCCCTTACGGAGACCAAGAATATCTAAGCAAAATGATTCATATAACGTCGTCTTATTCAATTCGGATATACATACATACTCGTACATACAAATATATTTTAGTATTCATGCCCATGAGATGAATTTTGACGACACAAGAGGAATAGAAAATAAAATCGTCTTCCAGTCGTTTGAATTAATTTTCATCACTGTTTGTTCTATTAGTATTAAGAGTGCATACGTACATATGTGGTATAGTTTAGATTTTTTGTTTGTTGAATACAATTGATAATCATATTTCAACGAGATTAAAATTTGGTATTGTAATTGGAATCATAAATTATGTTTGCTTTATTTTTACCAATTTCTGTTTGGTTGAATATATTTATATAATCATGGTTTGGCGTCTTTTTCATTAACAACGCATTTGTAAGACTACTAATAAAATGAAAGTTTTACAAATAATTAAAATTGTATTGTTATTTACTATAGATATGGATAGGGTGAGTCATATCAAAGATTTCATTATTAGTGAATCTATGTATAGTCGCGAATAGACGGCATGATGATTTCATGACCGATGACAATAATGTATGTTATATGTTATGAGTTTCAGTCTACATATTCCGAACAAGTATTATTTAGTTAAATGCTTTGGTTGATTCATAATTGTAATATCGCATCCCCGCTTCAACAGTGACACAACTAAAAAAATATCAGTTTGAGTAAAACGGATGTATATATTAAGTAATTTTCCTAGAGCCGTTGCATCGTTACCTGGACTCTAATTACTGACATTCTAAGTTTTTTTAATGCCTCATAGGATATTCTTGCTAAGAACATTAATATTTTTGATAATGCAACCCTTATAACCCTTATAACATAAAATAATTAACTTATGAATTAAAATTCGATTTGATGCAAAATTGGGTTTGTTTGAAACAATTAAACAAGTTGTTAATATAATTTAATAATACCTTTATTAATTATAAAATTATTTCAGTCTCACTATTCGTATCCACATTTCAAAATGTTGTAGTAGCTATGGTATAAAAATAATAAAATATTATAATATATCAAAATTATTAAAGCATGTACATAATATAAATTAAAAAATAATCTAATTATGTTTCAAATTAATTTTTGATCGTCGTGCAGTTTGGACGTAAAATGTGCGCAGAATATAAATAAAATAAAATTTTTCTGTTGTATACCGATTTGTAAATTAAGACAGTGGTATTGCCTTTGTCCACTTTTGTGATTACCACATCATTTTATGCCATTCTTTTCTTTTTGAGGTCTGCAATGCTTTTTGGTACAGCTTTACCATCGTTATTTTACTATGCCATTCATTCTAATTTCAAATTTCACTCATTATTAATAACCTAATTTCCTCCTCGTGTTCGATGTTGGTTCTTAAACTGGATTTCTCAATGCTTAGCAGGTGGTCTGGTTTTCAATGATGCTACAGTAGACTAGCTTCTTGAGACTTTTTATTTTATCCAAGACTTAGGAAAGCAATTGGCAATGCTACAAGGAAATAAATGTGGAAGTTAAAAAATATCTTTGCAACTTCTATTTTGCATAATTTGTAATTGGTTTAAATTGGATTTTGCTGCAGTTCCAAAAGTTCAGATAGCATAGAAGAAACGTGAATGAATAAATGAAAAGTAAATAGTTTTTAAGACATGCGTTAGTAAAGATTTGTTTAGGTTAAATTATCAGTCGAAAAAGAAATTGGTATTTTTTAAAATACTATATACGA
Source organism: Tipula unca (assembly GCA_951394425.1). Classification (NCBI taxonomy): domain Eukaryota; kingdom Metazoa; phylum Arthropoda; class Insecta; order Diptera; family Tipulidae; genus Tipula; species Tipula unca. Next base: position 120,914,424 of record OX596380.1, read on the forward strand.
ATTTTTACCGATGAATCTAATTAAGTCCAAAGAACATTACTTAGTAGATCTTGCGCTCGAGCTTATAGGACAAAGAACAAGGACAAATACGTGGAAAGTATTTAACGTTGGCGTTCAACCACATTTCATCAATAAAGCCAAGCGTCGAATCTGACGTCGAATTTATGCGAGCTTTTTCAGCTGTGGGTGCAATATGCACTAAAATAAAAACAAGTCTGAATGATTATATTTTAGATACAATTTGTATGTTAAGGCCCAAACATTTGTTTAATTCATTTTCTTCTTATAAATTGGTTCAATTCATTGTTACCATTTTCAATTTTCTCTATTCAAATGGTATGTATATGAGAAATATATTTATCTTGTAGACCACTCTTTCTATGTGTACCGATGGTTAAGTGGTTAGAGTGATGGACTTTGGTCTCGTCATGGATCTAAGTTCGAATCTCGTTTCGGAACCACAACTTTTTCTTTTTTTCTTTTTTCACAAAATTCATTAGCTTCTGTAAAAATTTTCATATTGAACGAGAAACATGAACATTTTATTTCAAGCTGAAAAGTTGAACGAACAACAATTGATAGACATTTTTGTAAATTTAAGATTTGTTTTTGAACAGAATCAAGGATCGAACCTTGGCACACGAGAAACCAACAGCCAACACTCTAACCACTTAACCACCGCCGTATACTGATATGCATATGTTTAATACTTAACATTTGAATGGAGAAAACTGGAAATTTTAATTTGAAAAACAGTTTAAATAAAAATGGATTTTACCCGCTTGGATTCGAGAACTTGAGTCCACAGAACCAACGTCCATCACTCTAACCACTACACCACCGCCGCATGAACGTTTTGGTGCTACATCCATTTTTTATATTAGCAATTTGAATAGAGAAATTAAACTAAAAATATTTGGATCGAACCGAGATTTGAACTTAGGTCTCGAAACCAACGTCCGTCACTCGACCACCGATTAAAAAATTGGTGATACTTTTGCAATTTTCAGGCAATTAGCATAAATCCCGGTTACAAACGCTACATTAAATATATCAGGCAATAGGTGCGAAAAACTACTAGCATTACGCTTCACAATAATGTTAGTAATGTTATCATACCCACAGCCCTTATTATTATCTAAACTACTAGTAATATTAAGTACTTCAGTGTCCTGAACTGGACACAAAAAAATGGAATTCAAGTCATTGTTTAGTTTGCAAGAATTATTCAAGTTATTGTTCAATATCACAGAGGTCGAAGATGTACCAACATTTACAAAGAATTTATTGAATACATCAACAATACTACTCGGCTCTTTATATTCAATATCATTAAATACAATAGATTGGACATTAGCACTGGTGTCTTACTTCATAAACTGATTAATTATCTTCCAGACTTAAATAAATTTCCGATTTTTTTTTTATTAAGGAATACCAACCTGCCTTTTACCACATGATTATTTGTGTTTTGCTTGATTCGTTTAAGAACGCGATTTTTTTGTTTGATTAGATTCCAGAGATCTATACTCATCCATGGGCAATTATTAGAATTTTTTATTTTCACCTTAATCTGTTTTGTTTTGGAATATTTATCAATAAGTTTATTATATTTTTTAATGATCATCAGTTCAAATCAGGATTCCAAATATCAAATGAAGCATATTTAAGAAATTCATCAAAAAACCGATTAACTTTACTAAAATTGATAATTTTCTTTTCTAAATTTCTAGTTACGTTTTTCGATTTATATATGAATTTGGAGAAAGCGAAACTATGATCACTGATGTTTGATTCAATTGTTGAATTCAAGACACGGTCAATGTCGTGGAAACTGCAAATAGCGTGATCTAAAACATTCCCACCGCAAAAGTATTCGTAACAATCATGCCATGGCTGAATAACGTAGAACTAAATGTAGAGACTTGACTTGAGTCCTTGTTAATGGGGATATTCAAATCACTAACTATAATGAAATCCGATGTGCCATATTGCCACAAAGCAAATTTTCTAAAAAATCATAAGAGCAGTCAGTGTCAGAATTAGGTGGTCTATAAATCCCACATACCCTAGTTCGATTGAACCCCGAAAGTTGGATACAAATGTATTGAAAAGACAAAGTGCCATCATCAATTTTAATAGATCGATGCACACTTGAGCTAAGCTATCCGAACTGTGCATTTTTGTTTTGAACTACGACAATTAACATAGCTCGAGTTGTCTTCTTCTTGCAATTTTCAGCTATATCGCTCACACACACATTAATATTTTTCTATATTTTATTCATAACGATTACAAATAAAAGATATAGGAACATTAATGTATGTGTTTGCACCATGGGCCTTTGTGGCATTGAGTGCGGAATCCTCGTGGGTTCCAGCCAATTTTAATAATTAATAATAATGTATGTGTAAACTAATTTATTAGGTGAAATGTGCAGTGCGTCGAGCTAGCGAGCTAAATTAAAATATTGTAAGATATGTTTTCTCGCTTAGCTTAGCTGAAATATACAACGAGCCTTATAAACATTAAAAATGTGGAAGAATGACGAACACTTCACTTCCACATTTCCAATGGTTGAGAGGGAAACCTCTAAATCTGGATCATTACCCAATTTTTATATCAATACTTGCGGGCTACGCCCACTATGCAGCGCATTTAATAATTTCTCCAGGGACATTTAATAATTTTGTATTAATATAGCTGACCCGGCAAACTTCGTTTTGCCATATACATTATTTCTAGGGATTGTTTAGGTAGAAAAAAATGAGTAACTTATTGAAAGTGTATGAGGATTCGGTATATGAGTGGAAAACGCACGGAGCACTGTCGATGATAACGAAATATAAAAAAAACAAACCACTAAACATTTATTTTTTATATTTATTAAAATTGATTCTTTAAAATTATGACAATATCACTAAAAACCAATATCAGTCTCTTAATGCAACAGAGTGTACAATATTTTTTGTTTTCCCATCTTTAGCTAACACTAACAAACTGGATGGTTTGCCCACTCGAGAGCACCCCACGTATAATTGTCCGTATGAAAAACATGATGTGCTCAAATCTAAACCACAGACAGACATCGTTTGGCCTTGAGACTTATTGATAATCATTGCAATTGAATTGGTACATCTGTGGGTATAATAGGGATTCGCGGTAGTAATATATTTTCACCTCGGAATTTGCCATTTAAAATAATGGCTTCAATAACATTTTTCATTAATTTTTTAATAACTAATCGCGTGCCGTTGCACAACTGTGGTGGGTTAAAATTACGAAGCAAAATAACCGGAGATCCAACCTTCAGTTGTAAATTATATGGTGGCATGCCTGGTAAATCCAGTGAGTTTAAAAACTCTGTTGGATAATTCATAGCTTCGGTGATATCGCAAACTGTATCAATAGATTTGTATGACACCAAGTCTCCTGGCAATAAATCTTGTATCTTAAGATTCAATTCGTTGACGTCCACATTTTATGCTGCTAAAATTGCTTTTTCTGCCAGCCACTCATGATTTGTGTATTGTCTGTGAACATCGGGAAATATTTGGACAATGAGAGCATCTTGCGGATCAATGATTGTGCAGAAATCGGTCGGTAATTTTATGCATCCAGTTTCATCTGTAGTAACTTTTCCATCGCTGATATCTAATAGTTGTTTTGAGAATGTTTCAGCAGATGGATCTTGAAGCATTTGAACGCGCATATTTACTTTCAGTTGTATTTTTTCAACATTACGCCACAGTGGCGTTGATTTTAAGCAAGCGTTGATCTCATCAGCGTATGTTGAACGTGGAATGACAGGAAGTGTTTGTCTGAAATCATTTGAAAGGAGTAACAAAGTTCCGCCAAATAGTTTGTCGTTATTTTTTACATCCTTCAATGTTCTGTTCAACGCCTCAAGCGAATGTTTATGCGCCATAGTACATTCAGCCCAGATGATATATTTTACACTGTTTCAGTACTGTGGCCATGGAAGATTGTTTTTTTAAGTTGCACACTGCGTCTGGGTTATTTTGAATATTTAGTGGCAGCTTAAATACTGAACGAGCTGTTCCTACCTCCAATAAAATTGCCGCAATGCCAGATGATGCAATAGCCAATGCGATGCCAATATTTGATCGTATTTCGGCGAGAATTAACGAAAAAGGAATGTTTTGCCAGTTCCACCTGATGCATCCAAGAAAAAGAAACTACCTTATCCTGCCGCAACTGTGAGCATGATAGGTCGTAAATGACTCTTTGTTCGTCATTCATTAGTGGGACATTGCGAGCAACATTCGCTGCCATTTCCGTAGTATTGTATTGTAGTTCACGATTCAATTCAATGTTAATTAAATCAGATGCATTTCGATTTGGCGAATGCATACCGAAATGACTGAGAGGTAAGTTGGCAATAATAATGCAAAGATCCTCAATAGCAATCGATGTTTCATTGTACATAGTGTCGCTGAATGCTATCGTTAGATCATTGCATCGTGTACGATGTTGATGCGTTATATCATCAGTCATTGAATCTTTGTGATTATCCCATAATGTCTCTGCTCTGGCCGGAAAACATATAGTCAACACTATAGCGAACAGTAGACGAATTTGTCTTGCTGTACAGTTCAATTCCTGCTTCAGCAAGCATACATTCCCACGCGCTGGCCGTTTTCAAGATGGACGGCTAAATGAATGACTGCTGGATCTCGTTCATGAATAGGAAAAGATACGCCAAACAGCATAATTGGAACTGACGTACCGGCTAATTTGGTAAAGCGTTATTTCATCGTTGTTATTCACCGGAGGAGCATTCACATTGGTATTTTCAACGCGAAATACAGCCATATCACTGCCTTTATTCACATACTTGCAAATGTATTTGATGCTCTTCCTGAAATGCAGAACTCGACATTAATATGAGCATTGAATGTTTTGCTCAGCAAAGGCGAATATGGGGCCACCCAACGGTTATCAATGTCAATGTCTATGTTACTGTACTTTTTAACAAAAGATTGTCCTCCATTATCGGGATTTCTTCGACGATATATTGGATATCCATCAACATTTGTGATCGTATCGTCAGTGAATTTTTTTGGAAAACTTTTAGTACATTTCCCGTCTGCCATGCAAGGCGATGAACGATTGGCCTTTGATTTTGAATGTTGAATTGAATTGTTGACCATTGATACCATTATTGTTAACTATTTCTGTTGCTCCGAACGATGTCATTTGGAAACATGAATTAAATGTTCGAATTGACTTTAGGAACAGATTAGAATCTGGAACCGTACCGAAAAGTAAACCATTTAATGGTTCAGATGGTGTCTCAATTGCTGGTAATTGCACCTTTCCTGACGAACAACACATCCCGGTTGGCTCGTTTTTAAACTTAAGAGCATGACAATGAGGACATTCCTTATCCATAGCACCAATTACCACTTTCGAATGAGCATAATATTCAATATCGGGCTCATACTCGAATGCTAGACGCAGGAATGAATTAGATGTAAATGATCGATGGACCTGTTGGCGTTGTTGATTATTTGCTCTGCGTCTGCTGATTGTAAAACGGCGCGCTTGTCTCTGTTCTAATCTTCTTTCTTCATTTCGTTCAGTTCGCGCATCTGCTGATTCAGATCGACGCAATCGCGCCATGTTCAAACGCACATTAGTATTATTTTGCTGGATTTGGTCTTCTGTTCTTTGGGCTCTAGTGGTTCGCTTGCGTGCAGCTCCACGTGTTTGACGGCCTAAAGAAGTTCCTCTGCGTCTAGCTGGCATTGTACAAATTATTAATAAGTAACAAATGAAATATAATACGTTTAACACAATAGTCGTTGTTGACGGGAGCTCGTGATATGTGTTAAGTATTTTTTAGGTTATACTAAAAGAATAAACGTGAGAACTATGCTCAGAAATAATAATTTCACTTACTTTTCAATAAGACAGGAAAAAATAATCACAGCTACTGTGATAAATAAAATTCAAATCCAAATTAATAAATTCACTTGAAGATTACACTGGAATGGTAATCGGCCGTGGTTGAAAATTAGTAACTTATTAATATTTATTAAACAATTGCACTTATGAGCATAAAAAATAGATAAAAACCTATTCTCAGACCTACCGAATATATATACAAAACTTCATTAAAATCGGTTGAGCCGTTTTGGAGGAGTTCGAGGACAAACACTGTGACAAGAGAATTTTATATCTATAGATTTTCCCAAAAATGGTTCTTGTTTCGAGTTATAAAATACTCCCGCACTAATTAGTGAACTAATATATATCCAATATATATTTTTTACCTCTCGTCATGCCAGTGCTAGCCAGGTTAATGCGACATTTTTCACGTTTCGAGAAAATTTGAAATAAAGCTAATTTTGGAATTACAATGAACCTATGCATAAATTTTGAAAAAAATTGTATCACCACATAAAAAATAGTGTTATGCAACATCTCCAATTTAAAATGTTGGCCGGAGACATACCATCTTTCAAGAAAATTGGAATATGTAAAGAGGTGGACCTATACCAATTTGCAAGACTTACACCAAAATGGAATTAAATTTTCTATTACGTAAAATTGTTCAATATCCACTTTCGATACGTTTCATTACCTTGACGAAGGAGATTGATTGAACAAAATAACTTTCAAATTATTTAATCATATTTTGTTCAATTGCATACCAAAATTAGTAAAAACGGTAGATTATACTTAAACAAATTTTTAACTTTCGTTGTTTCTGGTGGTTACCCTAAATTTACTACTGAATATCTCGTTAAGGAGAAGAGATACAACCAAATGGATTAAAAAATCGGAAAAAGAGTATTGAGTTTAGTAAGAATCAGTTATTAACTCAAAAAAATTAATTTTGAAGATAAACCAGGCTAGCACTGGATGACGCTGTTTCAAATGATTTTTTTTAGTTTAAATTTGTGCGACTAGTTTCAGAATCTAAATACAAAAATTTATTACAAATATGCGGCTATTATCAAGAATGTTTCGTCACATCTGCCTACATTGATGTTTAAACTTTGCTCCGAAATATTATTTCTATGCCAAAACTAATCTACTAACAAGAGTTGCGTGAAGACTCTTGTCAATCACAATTATGTCAGTGTAATTTAATCAATAATTGTGGTAGCCGTTAAAACGAAAAGAACATGGTAGGTGTAACACTTTAATAACATGAGCTAGCTTCGGATAACGTTCTTAAAGCGAAAGATTTATAGAGTCTTGTAAACTTACCCAGACTTCGAGCCACCCTTCTGAGATGAAAGAAAAGATACCTCTCCACTTATATACATATACATATATATGATCTTCCGTTATAAATTCAATTTAAAATTATCTCTAATGTCTACCTAATTAATTATTTTATTGTTTATTAGTTTTGATTTATTACAACTATGAATAATGCACCCCTAAAACCCTCGTACACCTTTTATATTAGACATATCATTATAATCTCTATTATATGTATAAACCAACAAACATGATTTCCGGTAATAACCAATAACATAATTAATTTCTTAAGATCATAACTTAACTTTTTATAAAAATTTAATAACCAACCATATCACATACTTTGTTATAATTTTAAGGGGATCATTGAACTTAAATGAAATTGAAAATCTTTAATCATTAATTTGGATTAAGACCAACAATTTATTGATAAATTTTATTTTTCTTAAATAATTCCTTTGATAATCTTTTATCCTTTTCAAAATGATTTGTGTGTCAATAGGGAATATTCGATTTATATGTATTATATCTTTCTCCCCTCGACTCCTTAGTTAACGTACACAGTTATGCATGTACAGATAATAATATATAGAGTCAAACCCAGGTTTTTCAATGGTGGTTAAATGTTTATTTGTTCGTACTTTTATTTTTCGAAAGGTTAGTCTCTATTATCTTAGAATTTTAGATTAGAAGGTATGTGTATACTGTATATCCTATATGTATGAGGTGAACATATATAAAAAAAAATATAAAGAAGCTGGAAAATGACACAAATCTTTATCGGCAAATATTTCTTCGTTTTCTTCTTTATTTTTTTTTTATGACTTTTGTGTATGTGTTTTGGTAATTGAAAATTACGTTTTCTATTTATGTTGTTGTTCCTTTTACTTTTTTTTTTTTTGGGTTATAAATTGATAAATAGTATTTAATGAATTATTGATTGGAAAAAGGAAAATTTGTTCGTAGAATTTTCTCCCTTCATACAGACATATAGTTATAAGGTTTTTCGGAGAGATTGTTTTGGGTATATGTGCGGTTTTAAAAAAGTTTATCGAAACACGTCTTTTATCAGTTGAAAAGTTTAAATTAAGATAAATTGATTGGTGATGATGATAACTTATTCGTTGTCTATGGATGTGTGCAATTTGAACGCTGCATATATCTGCTTGGGGATTTATTTCTACATTAATCGTAATTACGTACAATACTGTATACGGCGGCGTATAAAATCTCACAATAAAACTATAATCATTTATACACCCATACAACATAAAAAAAACTATTAAATTTTTAATTTACAACTACAATCTTTAATTACCACTAGTACTTAGTGTTGAATAACGTTAAGACATTTTTAAAAGAAATAAAAAAAAAACTTTAAAATTCTGTTTCATCATGTCAATGAAATTCAAAGTATTTTTTATTACGTTTCCACATCAAGCACATACTCTCGACCATTGGAATAAATCACCAACAACAATATATGTAAGTATGTCTGTATAATAAATACTGCGAGCATAAAGAATAAAATAATTATGATAAATTTGAACATATAATCTCAAGACATTAGGTATACATTCGTATATATATATGTTCTCGTACATATAAGAGTTAAGGCGCCTTTCAATTTTCATTCAATTTAAATTATAAACTTCTTATTGTTAATTCGTATTTCATTTCAATTCAAATTATAAATCAAATTATGTAACCGCGAAACAATTAATAGAGAATTTTTTTTTTGATTAACGTGAAGAATTATTTTTGATTGTTGTTGCTATTCTGGGTATTATCGAATTTGTAAAGAGTGTTATATGGGTTTATAAGTTTATACCTCTTGGTGTATATAGATAGAATTAGGCATACATGTGCGAGGGAACAACAATGGCGATAAATTTGTTATAATTACACTATAGCTTATGGTAAGTTAAAATGTTACTGCGCACGGAATTAATTTATTTTGTAGGAAGAGATTTGTGATGTGAAATTAATCATTTTGGTGTTCTGTGTGCGGTAAAGTTTAATTTAATTATATTGATGGACCTTTTTTATTTGCGATTTCGAATAACAAATGATGTTTTTGATATTAGTTTTATTATCAAAATTTTATACTTTAGTCAGTTATTTGGGTTCAAAATTATTTTGGTATAGCTTTTGTGTATGCACATTGTACGCTAACATTTGTGTATTTTTGAGAATATTGTAAAGAAATCCATTTTAAAGTGATAATTTCTTTCGAACATCAGAATTAACTTATTTGGCATTGGAAAGATACAACCTTGGGCTGCTCTTTGTACTTTGAATTTATGAATTGCCTACCAATACCAATCATAGTACTTAACCTATTTATAAATATATGGCTGCCTGTTTATTAAAGATACATATATTTCTGTTTTACTATTTACTTATACCGGATTTTCACCGTGATAGTATAATAGTATTTTACTATTATACTACGACGATGGAAACGCGATGTTGGTAGTATAATACTTTATTATAATATTTCATTATACAAGCTATCAAAAACATAATATGTATCAAATATTATTTTTAGCAATGCAATTGTGACAGTGTATTGTTTTGACGTTTCGCATTTGGAAGCAATTTTTAGATCTTTATAAAGATTCTAAGATTTTGTAGAACATTTACATCTATATTATAATAATTTTAAAAATAATGGATATAGAAAATATTCAAAAAAAAACTCGAGGATTGAAGTGGACCGATGAGGAAATTAAAAATATGCTAAAGATAGTAATAGACATAAATGTAAATTATATTATGCAGATAAAACTATATTACAGTCGAACTACAGTCTAACGAAAATCATGATATAATGTACTTGTACAAAAGTCCCGAGCGCCCAAGATTAAAAATGTATGTATGTAAAATAATCTCGATATTACGTATAACGATCAACTTTTAAATCCGGAGAGCCAAATTTATTCTCAATTTTACTTCTTTGTAACGAACAATTAGACTGAGAGGGAGAACAAATACATGACAAAATACAAAACAACAGTATAACAGACGTATTATGCACAATGATATATAAACAGAAATGTATTATAATAAAATACACACACTAGAGTTTTCCCTCCTTTTGCCTGTATCAAAACCGTCATAAGATACAAGCCAAATTTATTTATCACAAATATGGTTTGTTTATCCTCCTACAGCTATGTACATACTACATACACGATATAAAATAAAATCGCAAAAAATTTAAAAAACTATTTTGTATGTACGAGACATTAAAATAATAGTGTGCCAATAACTAGTTCCAATAAAGTCAAATTTTAATTATTGGCACTAGGATGCCAATAATTGGTTAATAAGAAACTACAATTATTGGCACGTGTCAATTATTATACCTTTATCATGTGCCAATAATTATAATTATTCTTTTTTATTATTAAACTCGAAGATTTTTAATTTTGTAGTTTAAAAATGCCATGAAAAAGAGACACATTTGATGAAGACCAGGTTCAAAAACGGCCTAATTAGTAAAAAGGCGGCAGCCAAAAAATATAATGTTCCTAGATCAATGCTTCAATTTCGATTAGGGTCGCATTTTTCTAAAGCTCGACCAGGCCCACCAACAATCCTAACCGAAGAAGAAGAGCAACGCATTGTTGAATGAGTAAAAATTTCCCAAAAAAAAAAAAAAGGTTCCCGAAGCGAAACGAGGATGTTGTTACAGCAGTAAAATAATTTTTAGAAGAGACCTCATCCATTTGGTGAGAACAAAATTCCAGGAAAGGGTTGTTTTAAGGCTTTTTTTAAAACACATCCATCTCTATCGCTTCGAGCTACTGATCCTGTTTCGGCAGCAAGTGCTACAGTTGCTGCTTCAGATATTTATTCATGGTTCGGTACAATAGAAATTTTTTTAAAGGATCACGACTATTATGGAATATTAGAAGATCCAACACGAATTTTTAACGGAGACGAGACGAATTTTGATTTAGCAGCGAAAGGCTCTCGAAATGTATACGAAATTGACAAAGGATTGGCCAAAGCAAATTTAACTCTCATGTTTACCTTTTCTGGTGCCGGAGTGTTAACCCCTCCCATGATAATCTACCTATATAAAAGAATACCGGAAGAAATTCGTAAATCGTTACCTAAAGGATGGGGAATAGGAATCAGTGCCAACGGGTGGATGACAAAACAAGTGTTTTATGAGTATATATCAAAGGTTTTGCATCCGTATTTAGTGCAGCTGGGCACTAAATTTCCACTAAATTTAAATTGTTATATATGTTGACGGGCACTCAACCATTCTAACGTTAGTGAGCTGTGTGTGAAACTGCAAATTATTTTAGTAGCGTTATATCCAAATGCTACTAGAATACTACAGCCCGCTGATGTGGCAGCATTGAAATCGTCATGGAATCGGAAAGTTTTAAAAGGGCGCCGTAATAATCCTAGTGCCTCTTTAACTAAAGAAAAACATGCACCATTATTATATGATGTTGTGGAAAGTACTGTGTGTAAGGAGACTATTCAGAACGGCTTCAAGGCATGTGGCCTCTTTCCATTCAACAAATTTGCAATTAATTTATCGAAATGCTTAGGAAGATGATCATCTAAATCTACATATGGCAGTCGCCTTAATGCCAAATTACCGGACGATGGATTTCAAACGCTGTGTGAAGCAATCGGTGATAACAAAATTCACTATTCGAAAGCATCGACCAAGGTGAACTTCAAAAAGATAGCTTCAACGAAGATTCGTAATTTTATATGATTGTGTTTCAGATAAATCAACACAAACGCACGTTGAATATCAGAATATAGAGACCTCAGAAATAAACATCAGTGCCATCGTCGAATTTTTTATAATTCAAGATCCGCCAAGTACGGCAAAAGACGAAGTTATAAATATTTCCAATGTCATTCCCATTCAACAATCCACAGAACCACAAACAGTGACATATATAACTGTTCCTTCGCAAAGCACTACGGCAATAATTGATGATTTCCTACCTTGGCCAGAGACTCCCTTGAGAAAAGGTTGCAAAACGGACAAAATTAAAAAGCCATATGTGGTTACTTCTCCGCTGTGGATAAAACAAGAACAACTAAAAAAAAATCAACTTAAAAAAAATGAATTAGAAAAAGAAAACCGCAAAATTTTACGAATGAAAAATAAGGAGTTAAAAAATGCAGAAAAACTGAATAAAACGAAACGCCCGCGCAAAGAAAATGCAAAGTCTAAGAAGTCTTCAAGTACGACAACTTCTACAAATGTGTTAGTTTGTAACAAAAATGTAGATCCTATATGTAGTTCTATCAATGTATATAAATCACAAATATATCAATGCTTTGTTTCCGGTACTGTACGATCGCGGTACACTTGCAGAAATATAAATGTTTTGGTTTATTTCTCGATAGATGGGATAAATGCGCGCTAATGTCAATGATTGACCGGTGATCGCTGTAAAGAGATCTAACTATTACTTTTTTTTTAGAGATCTTAAGAAATTTTCCGTTAAGGACGTCAATAAATCAGTATAAAAACAAAAAAAACGTGGACACAGGACAGAAGAAGAGAGACAGATCTAAAGTTGAGCGGTTAAGGAAAAAAAAAAGAGATAGATTGATTGAATCTAGTCGAGTGAAGTAGCAAGAAAATATTAAAACAAAAATTTTAAAATGTAAATAATACAAAAATAAGTTTAGTTATTTCTTATATATAAATAGGAACTTATAAAGTTAATTAAACTAAAATGTTAATAATGTTAAGTTTATATACAAAAAAAAAATGTTTGTTTCAAAGTATAAAGTAAAAGAAAAAGTCTGTACACATTTATATAATTGTAATAATAAAAGTGAATAGGTTGATACCAAAATAAATATAGAACGATTGTGATCAAATTTGGATCTAATAAAAAAAATTTGTAACAAGATAGTTAAGTGAAATAAACTCAAGTAAAAGAAAAATATTTAATAAATTAAATTAATTCAATAAAATTATGTATAAAACAATCTAAAATTTAACCGCCATTTGTTGTGTTTTCTTCTTATTTTTCATTTGTATATATACTTATTTATGTATGTAGAAGAACTTGTAGCGGCCGATACAATTAATCTGGCAATCGCCTTAATTTCAATTGTATCGTAATCACTACAATTTCGCGTTTGCCCATTTTCACTTATTGAAGGGGCAACGCGTTAGCATTACAATTATTTACTTCCTATATACAACTCATACTCTTGTTATGTATATAGAACATTTTGCACTCTCGAATACAATATTTTCATGTACAAATTAATCAGGTTTTATGTACAAATTATTGCATCGCTCATGATCTCTAATACATAAGCGCATTATATACAATCATCAATAGACACGTCATTGCCTTTATCTAGATGATTCTCAGACTTCGCATAGTGAAGATACAACGTGGCATCGCAGCATACCGTGGTGGCAAATTAAAAATTTAATTATATGATAATTGAAAATTAATTAATTAAATATTTGTTTATTGAAGATAATAAATTGTAAACTAAATAATAGTGAAATATAGTGTGATAAAAAAAATATAGTAAAATTCATAAGTTAAAGTTTAAATTATATTAATAAATTAAATAAGAAAATTGTGTGTTTTTTTATTTATTGGAGGAGTCCGAACCGGACGCAAAATAAAAGCATATAAACCTCCTACAGTGGTGACCTCGACCGCGGTTTATATCGCGAATTTCATTATATTACATCATACCCAACAAATTAAAACGCGGAAAAACAACAAACGGTTAAGTGCAATATATTTTTCAATAACCTGGTACGTAGACCGTACCAGGTGAAAGGTACGTACCTATTTATATATATACATATAAAAAAATCTAAACATTATACAAAATCCTAACCCAAAAATATATATACTTTTGTCGTTACATGAAAACATCAAACAAATCGAGCAAAAATCAAGGATTACACAACCACGTGTATCACCACACCGTTTAAATACATATAAAATATACAACATATAACGAAACACTACATACAAAAGAGGACACGTGTGTTAGAACAACCCTACTCACGCAACGAGGGATTTTAAACATCGGTGAAGCGATCTACCCTCACTGCAACACGTGTGTTAGAACAACTCTACCCACGCAACGGGGGAATATTTTTCATCTAGTGAAGGGACCAAGCCCACACTTAATTAAACAATACATAACGGAGATACCTCAAAGAGAATACGCGACACCGGCAGCAGAACAAAGGACAACGCGGGACGGCGAATAACGGTGTAGCGATTCACCCACACCGCAGCGGACCAGCAGCAGCAGAAACCATACCAACAACACAACTGAAAAACCGGTACCAAGTTTTTTTTTACATAAATATTTTTTGTTTCTTCCAACTTAAAATTCAAAGTAAATATTTTTTTTGTAATTCATATAACGTAGAATCATTTTTTTTTCTCTGCTTAAATTTAACGTAGAATCATTTTTTTTATTGTTGTAAATTTAACGTAGAGCATAGTTTTAAATGTAAAATTTTCTTTACATGTATACATAATTTTTTTTTGCCACCACTATTGCACCCATCCATATTTTCAATCACTGGTCGTATCTCGTTGCATTCCTCCCGCCATCACCATCGTTGGGTTAAAAATAAAAAAAACAAAAAAAAAAAAAGAATAATTAAAACAAAAGGTTTTTATAAAAACCACCCAACGACGGTGATTAATCTCCGTTGCTAATTCACAATCAATTGATATTCCGAATTTTATCGGATCCATCATCTCTTTTGAATTATTGATACCAATTTTTTTGGCAATTTTATTGAGAATTTTTAGCGATTATCCTCATCAGATCCTATTCTTGGAGTACTGAGTGATTCATAGAAATTCCATTAGAATTTATTTTTGATTGTTTTATACCAGACCCACACAGTGGTGTACTGGAGGTTTTTTTTGCTCGGTCTGACTAAGTACTTGGAAGGGAAAACGCTTGGCCGAGCAGTTTTTTACTTAATAAAAACCGTATAGAATAAGAACAGCGACAGACATTCGCAACATATAAAATGCCACCCAAACCAGAGACCGATAACGGGGAAAACTCAGCCAACCAAAGCCAAAATAATGACGATTTTCCAAATATTCAACAACATGTTGAAGCAACACACGTCAGGCTTAATTCGTTTTGGCTAGAGAACCCGACGAACTGGTTTAACACAACTGAAATTATATTCGGTTTATCAGATATAACGAGCGACAACAAAAAGTTTGCTTACGTATTGTCAGCACTATCGCCACAAGCAAGTGCACATATTTCCGACCTGCTCGCCAATCCACCAGAGACAAATAAATATATGACATTAAAGCAAACACTAATAGACCGGCTAGCACCATCCACCGAGCGAAAACTCGAGCAACTATTAAGTGGACAGGATATGGGCGACCAACGCCCTACAGAAATACTGCGCCACATTCAAATGCTAGCCGGCGGTCAACTCACCGACCAAGTTATAAAACAACTCTGGATCAGAAAATTACCAGAGGTAATAAAAATAGCAATGGTTGGTCAGGCGGAAAATAACAAGCTCGGCGACATAGCAAAAATCGCTGACAAAATGCACGAGGCAATCAACCCCAAATTATCGATTTCGGCAATTAATAGGCAATCAACATCAGCACAAGGCACTAGCGACATTCGATACCGACCACCCTTAAATAGAAACATAAATTCGAATCCGGCCAACTCGCTTGAAACTAGGTTATTACGACTGGAAAGTCGAATTAACCAGATATTCATAAATCGACGCAGCCGGTCAAGGGGTCGATCATCATCATCGCAAACACGTAGGCAAAATAGCCGCAGCCCCAGCACGAGATACCCAACGTGCTGGTACCATCGATTGTATGGTACCATAGATGGGGCAAAGAAGCAAAAAAGTGCATCAAACCATGCAATTTCGGGCAACATACCGAACACATGGAAGTTGATATCCAAAAAAACTCCTCGCAAACCGGGTAGAGTCGGCCACTAATTACACCCAATCAAATAGCCGACTATTTATATTCGAGAAAAACACAAAACTGCATTTTTTAATAGATACTGGCGCTGACCTTTCGGTCATTCCAGTTACTATTTTTCGTAAATCCATATTTAATCATACAAAAAATCCTGATCTAGTCTTATCGGCAGCTAATGGTTCCGGCATTAATACTTATGGAACCAAGCTCCTCCAAATTAATATCGGACTTAAAAGATCCTTCACACATGCATTCATTCTTGCTGATGTGAATCGTCCGATCATTGGAGCCGATTTTCTGGCAAAATTTGGCTTACTTGTCGATCTACGCCGTAGGCGGCTGGTTGATTCAGCGACACAGCTGTCAATCAATGCCTTCATGGTGCACACCACCACACCTACACCAATTCATTACGCAATCGACAACGGCTACGGAAAATTACTCAAACAATTTCCGTATTTAACAGCCGAGCCAAACTACAAAGCGCCAGTCAAACATAACGTGGTACACCATATAGTCACGGAAGGCCATCTTCCGGTATCACGACCACGCAGACTAGATCAAATGCGACACAAAGCAGCGCTTACAGAATTCCAACATATGGTGGAATTAGGGATTTGTCGGACATCGTCATCTCCCGTCTCATGTCCACTTCACATGGTGAAAAAGAAAGACGACGATTGGAGACCATGTGGGGATTATCGCAGGCTTAATACGGTCACAACACCTGACCGATACCCGATACCCCACATTCAAAATTTTCCATGCACTTGCATGGTTGTAAGATTTTCTCCAAAATCGATTTAATCAGAGGTTATCACCATATTCCCGTCGCACCTGAAGACGTTTTTAAAACGGCAATTACTACACCGTTTGGCCTATTCGAATTTACACGAATGCCATTCGGATTACGCAATGCCGCACAAACGTTTCAGCGTTTCATGAACGAAGTAGTTCGTGAACTTGATTTCGTATTCGTCTACATTGACGACATACTTGTGGCATCTAAATCTGAGGAAGAACACAAACTGCACTTAAACCAACTATTCAAAAAGTTAGTGGAGTTTGATGTACACATCAAGACCGCCAAATGCGTATTTGGAGTAACAGCTCTTGACTTTCTCAGCCACAAAATTACTCCTGTTGGTATTTTGCCATCAGACGAACGAATCAAGGCAATCTCCGAGTTCCCAGCTCCACAAACAATAAAGCATATTCAGCGGTTTGTCGGGATGATAAATTACTACCAACGAGTTATACCTAAACTCGCTGATATTTTGGCACCAATTCACAACCACTTGGCAGATCTAAACAAAATGCCCAAGACAGCCAAGAACTTCACTTGGCCTGACGAATGCCATCAGGCATTCACGTCACTAAAACAAGAATTAGCCAAAATAACACTGCTTGCGCATCCACTGAGCGACTCAAAGCTCAGCATTACAACAGATGCATCAAACACTGCTGTCGGAGCAGTATTGCAACAATACAACAATGGGCAATGGGAACCCTTGGGATTTTATTCCAAAAAACTATCGGATGCCGAAAAGAAATATTCCGCATTCGATAGGGAATTACTCGCAATATATCAGGCAGTCAAACACTTCCGATATTTTGTCGAGGGTCGAGTTTACAATTTACACCGACCATAAACCTCTGACTAGAGCAATTCAGTCTAAAACTGAACGCAATCCGAGGCAATTTCGCCACCTGGATTATATTAGTCAATTCACCACCGACATCCAGCATGTGCAAGGTAGTGACAATGTGGTTGCGGATACACTTTCCCGCACTACAGGCAACGAAATGGCCACAGTCGAGACTCACTTCGACTATCAAAAAATAATTATGGCACAAAAACATGACTTAGAACTTCAGAATTTACTTTCTGGTTCCAGACGTCCCACTAGCACATCTTATAAGCTAGAGCTTTTTAAATTGCCAGGCCTAGAAATATATTGCGAAATATCAACGGGAAATAATCGCCCGTACATCGCAGAACCACTACGACGAACTATCTTCGACACATTGCACAACATTTCACATCCTGGTGTCCGTGCGACTCGAAAATTGATTACAGCTCGTTACTTTTGGCCTAGTATAACCAAGGACGTAACCCAGTGGGCGAACTCCTGCTTATCCTGCCAAAAATCTAAAGTACAACGTCACACAATTTCACCTCACGGACAATTTAAGATTCCACCTGGTCGATTTGAACACATCCATTTAGACATAGTAGGACCACTACCTCTATCTAAGGGATATCAATATCTACTTACCTGTGTCGATCGCTTTACTAGATGGCCAGAAGCTTACTGCATGGACAACATGTCTGCAGCTACAATCGCTTCTACTTTCGTAAACAACTACGTATCCCGATTCGGGGTTCCTCTTAATATCACCACCGATCAAGGAACACAATTTGAGTCCAAACTTTTTACCGAGTTAACGAAACTCCTTGGCTCAAATCGTATACGTACTACGGCCTATCATCCTCAAGCCAATGGCATGGTTGAACGCTTTCACCGCCAGCTAAAATCAGCACTCATGGCTCGAGGAAATACTAGCAATTGGAGCTCTGAGATTCACATCGTTTTACTCGGAATCAGAGCTACAGTGAAAGAGGATTTAAAATGCTCGCCAGCTGAAATGGTTTATGGTCAAACCATCAAGTTACCCGGTGAGTTCTTTGTAGAAAATCCTCTTCCACCATTACTAACAGAAGACACAGTCGTCGACCAACTGCGACAAACCATGCAACACCTTGTCCCAACTTCACCACGTTCGAATAAACAAGATAATATCTTTGTCCCCAAATCACTAGACAATTGCGATTTTGTTTTTATTCGAACAGACAAGGTTCGCACGGGTTTATCACCTCCCTACGAAGGCCCGTACAAAGTTATACGCCGCCTTCGCAAACAATTCACGGTTTCTATTAATGGTAAAATACATACCATTTCAATTGACCGAATCAAACCGGCATACGGCATACTTACCTCACCTGATCAAATATCAGGCATTCGCAAACATAAGGCCGTACACTTTGTCGAATAATTCAAAGTCTCAAGGAGGGGATATTCACTTGCGGGGGAGTCCTGTAGCGGCCGATACAATTAATCTGGCAATCGCCTTAATTTCAATTGTATCGTAATCACTACAATTTCGCGTTTGCCCATTTCCACTTATTGAAGGGGCAACGCGTTAGCATTACAATTATTTACTTCCTATATACAACTCATACTCTTGTTATGTATATAGAACATTTTGCACTCTCGAATACAATATTTTCATGTACAAATTATTGCATCGCTCATGATCTCTAATACATAAGCGCATTATATACAATCATCAATAGACACGTCATTGCCTTTATCTAGATGATTCTCAGACTTCGCATAGTGAAGATACAACGTGGCATCGCAGCATACCGTGGTGGCAAATTAAAAATTTAATTATATGATAATTGAAAATTAATTAATTAAATATTTGTTTATTGAAGATAATAAATTGTAAACTAAATAATAGTGAAATATAGTGTGATAAAAAAAATATAGTAAAATTCATAAGTTAAAGTTTAAATTATATTAATAAATTAAATAAGAAAATTGTGTGTTTTTTTATTTATTGGAGGAGTCCGAACCGGACGCAAAATAAAAGCATATAAACCTCCTACAAACTTGGCTATATGAATGCTATATGATATGAACACGCATACAAAGAAACCGTACTTTGCAGGGATTATCGGATTTCAACATTAAATAATTCTTAAAATTAGTGATTTCAAAACTAAACATAAAAAGTGTGGCTGTAGTACAGTGAAAGAAACAATTTTAATTATTTCTTGGTTGGTGAACATACGTCATATTGGGTTGGAGCGAAATTTCTAACGTATCATTATTGGGTATACAAACCAAAAACAAAAAAAAACAAAAAGCTCTCCTGAAAAGCTAAACGCTGTTATACAACGTTCGTAATATGTGGATAAAATCATCTACTATTATTGGAAACTTATTGGAAACATATGAAGAAACTTATATGAAGCATGAACGCCAGATTCAACAGTGGTGACGTATTTAATTAAATTAATTTGTTTTCTTTCAGAAATTTAAATAGTAGTATATATTATTTCATATTTCATTCGACGTACAGAATTCTATTTATTTTTAATATTTAACATTGTTTGTTCTTTTGTTATTTAAAACATGCACGTTGTTCTACGTCGATATACTGTAATCTACGAACAGTTAGTTTCGGGTAGAATGGAGTAATAGTTAATGCTGTTAGAAGGATGATTGTATACTATGGTGTCCTGCCTTACCGTTGCACCTGTATGGCGATTGTTAACAAAAAAATATCTTAGTTGGTTAGCATAAACTTTTTCTCTTGTTGGTTGTGGATTCTCGCACACTGTCCTTATAATTTTAAAAATTAAAAGTAATCATTTATTTTTGTAAGATAGAAATATTGGCATAGCGTAATTAACGAACCTTCCCAGCCACTGAAAACTATCCCAAAAGAAAGGTGTGTAACGCTATGTCAATAATGACCCAAAACCCATCGGTTACAAGTTGCAATTGAAAATACAGGGCAGAGCAGTATTGAATAAGTATAGCAATAATATAATGGATGAATCTTCCGGAAGTTATCAATCTACTACGAATACGACGACGTCAAGCAGGGTGCAGCCAATCAAAGACACTCTGCAAAAGTTTGAGCAGATACAGAAACTACAAAGCATCAAAAACGATCAAAATGAATTTCTAGGTAACACGATACCTCATGAAACCATGGTCATACCGTTCCTAAAAAACAAAGAAATACGTCATGAAGATGGAACGGGCTCCAAACATATACTTTCTACATCTAACAGAGTCTCGATTATTAGTGAGCCACCAAAAGATCATCATGTTCGTAAACTTTTTTGTACGGATGTGGTACTGGACATTGGGGATAATTCACCAGCAGCTGGAAAGATGTGCTATCATTGCACTTATGCCTTTTCGAGAAATTCAGGTTCTGAGAATTTCGGCATAAAGTGCTAAAGTTGTGTACGAGGGAATTTCATCTTAAATGACTTATAAAACTGAAAATACAGTACAATCCAAGACTTATTTGCAATGGATGCAAAGTATTGTGATTAATATACCAAAATTGATTGTGATAATTATACTAGTTTTTATTGAATTAACGAGAACTTGCCAATTGTGGAATAGGCATGCCAATAATTGTACTAAAAAAAGGTGCCAATTAATATACGACCATGCCAATAGATATAGTTTTTGGAACACCTTCATATTTTAGTAAGTTAAACCTATTTTTAATTTATATTTTGAAAATTGAGAATTTCCACTTTAAGGTAAACTGGATAACCTGTTACATAATAAAATTTATATCGTA
Organism: Tipula unca; assembly: GCA_951394425.1. Taxonomy (NCBI): domain Eukaryota; kingdom Metazoa; phylum Arthropoda; class Insecta; order Diptera; family Tipulidae; genus Tipula; species Tipula unca. The sequence goes on from OX596380.1 coordinate 120,936,053, forward strand.
ATGAAACCGTTTTCAATACAACTAATAACGATTTCTATATATGAGAATTGCTTAAGAGCGCCAATAGTTGTATCCGTTACGCTTTTTTATTTAGAGAAGATAAATAGAAAATAATGAAAAAAATAAACTTGAAAGTTGTTGTTGGGAATTAAAATAGTTGATATATTATATACTACCATGTACAAAAATCCCTTTATAGGTATGCACAATAGAAAAATTACCGTCGCTACCATAAATATTTTGGTGAAATTGTGTAATTATTAACAAAAAACTTGACCTTATCTAATGAAATTTTTTGTATCATGGCATGGTAAATACTTTGTTTCTGCTGCAAAACAACAAAATATTTTATCTAGAGGATTGACATAAATAGGAAATAATATAAAAATTAAAGTGCGGTTTTTCATGATGATCATTCCACGCACTAGGGTGTTAATGTCAAAGAGTACAGGTGAATTTTGGACGAGAAAAAATTAAATTTTCTTACGGAAAAAATAATTAAGTTAAGATTATATGATTTTTAAATTAATTTAGAATTTAATCAATATATTTAACAATATTTCTGTGTCAAAAAGCGAAAATCGCTTATGTTCAGACATACTAGTTTTCAGGAGAAGCATATAAAGTATTTATTAAATTTTTTAAAAAAATGGAAAACTCTAGCTCCCAAAATTATTGATTTGTAGATAGTAAATCGGGCGTAAATGTTGGTTGCATATAGTCTAAACTGTAGAATTGATCTTAATTTTATTGATATTTAGGAAAAACAATTTTAAGCGATTTTCCCTTTTATTATTGTTAGAAAAAAAATTCTTATCTCACATGAGCGATTTTTTCAAATTTGTGTCTTAACTAAACAATAGAATAAACGAAGATAAGCGATTTTTCAAAAATGTATTTCAGTTACAATGTCAATTATCTAAATTAACCAAATAAAATTCAATTAATAAATTCAAATTTCACCGTAATAAAATTAAATAATCATAAAATTTATTCATCCATCTCGCTCAGTTGGTTGAGGTCTGGATCGATATCAGGCAAACTAGTAGTATTTAAGTTTTTAAGTTTTGGTAGAAATCGTGGTATATAAGATCGATTAGACTAAGCTGATCCAATAAATCCCGTTTTTTTAGCATCGTTTATGTATAAGGGCGAATCATATGATAAAGGTATATCTGAAGAATTTACGCTGTTTATTCCCCGTCGTCGAATATTCAAAGATTTAAATGGTTCGTCTTCTGAAAGGGTGCATTTATAATAAATTACTCCGAAGTCTTTAGTGAATCGCAACAATTTAATAGATTGCCAAAAGAGTTAGAAATTTGTGATCAACAATATTTATATGCGTAGAATTTGCTACTAATATAGACATCGTTGCAACAAAAGAATTTCTGTTTTGGCCAACGCAACAATCGCTATAAAAAATAACGTGTGATATATGATCCGATTCTGAGTTAAGCTGCTAGAACACGCAAGAAGCAATGTCGTTGGCACCTCGATTTCCTAGGGCTTCATGCCACATATAGCATATCGGTTCATTAGTAACGCAGTTGTGAACCGCAAGATTATACGTCCTCAATTGGCGCTAATAAAACGAAACCGATGTGTCCTGATTGGTAAGCATTGCTGTAAATCGAAGGTGTAAAGTTTAATGCAGCGGTTCTCCTTAGCAAGATTCTTATCGTTATCCTTTGATTTATATCCTGCTTCAGCATCGTTGAGGTGGGCAGTTTTTGAGGCTACAATCTGTGTTTTTGTGATTTCATCTTTCTCCAAATCGATTTTAGTCTTTAAAACGTCACATTTGTTGCAGGTGTCCACTTTTGGGCGTTTCAATTTTAAACCCATACCTAAAAGTAAAATAAATTAACGAATAGAAAACATTTATTTGGTTTTTTGAAGCTAACTTACTTTTAAATATTTCCGAGTACTTTGTGATGGATACAGGACATTGGTGCTTCTCACAGTACATTGAATGCATCTGGCTCAAAGTTAAATCTGACGGCAAATATTTCTTAACAAACATTTCACTGACACCAAAACTTCGATTCTCTTCCATGTAGTTCGATATGATAGTAGTATGTATGTGGCCGATTTCTTGGATTGCTCTCAGACTTCGCAAGCGTTTGCTTCTTTTTCTCCCTTATTTCAACGAACCCTGAGATAAATGCTACTTTTGGCTCATAACTAACAATCCCATTGAAAATCGGTCGAACATAATTTGCTGTTCTTCACGAGAAGTTTTAGTGTAACAATTTTTTTGCACTTTTTTAGAGGAACACAGTTGTTTAAAGTTGCATTAACTGGAATTGGTTGTAATGCATCGACTTGTGAACCATCGATAGTATTAACTTGTGGTCTAGAAAGTTCCAAATTTTCGGCTTGTAATACCTCCACGGTGAAATTTGGTGATTCACAAAGGTTTTTTTCAATTTGAGTTGATAATTTAGCAATATAAAATGAATCTTCTTCTGAACTAAAGTCTTCGTTGTTACCAGGTTGATAGTTAGGATCAATGTCGCTGTCGTCGAAAGAGTCTTCTAAGCTATCTTTATTATTTTGGTGCACATTAATATCATCATCGCAGAATTCGTTTGGTATTGGAAATTTGAGGGAAACAGGGAAACTTACTTACACAATGCGGTTGAAGTAAACAGCCGCCAGCATTCTTTTTCCCGAGATGTGCTTTTTAAAACATGATTAAGAATATTACAGAAAATTAAATTAGAAAAAGTACACTTACCACGATTAGAATTCATTTTACTTAAAGTTTGTTTAGATTTAGCTAGCTCTAACATTCTTAAGGACATGGAAGATGCCATTTTTGGTATTTCCCCCTTCTTCATTTTCACAATAAAATATACTGTTATTTTATTTTTCTGTTTAAAGTTTCAAAACTTTATGAATAATAGCACTTGAATATAATAATCAACCACTTATAATACTTTCAAAAACCCCACTGACATTGAAAAAATAACTTAAGTAACATACGAGTTCACTATTCTAAATACTCAATATGAAAATATCGCTTAAGGTTTAATAAGATTTTTTAGTATTTAAAATTTAAATGAAACACAAACAAAAATATCACTTAACTGTACTTAATTTTCAAGAACCAAACATTTCAAATTAGTAAACACTCGCGTATGTGCATTTAAGCTATATTTACTTTTTTCCAATTCAAATAACTAAGATTCAAGCAACACTACAAAACGGTTATGTTACTTTAACTCTTCTGTAAAAGGTTGTAACTCGAACGAACAACACGTCACAATCATCATATGTCCCCATACATAATTTTCCCAGGTGTGAGGAAACAAAATTAAAATGGATGAATGCTATCCGTAGGGAAAATTGGGAACCAACCAAAAATTCAAATGTTTGTGCTAAACATTTTACAGATACAGATTTTACTTATCATGACAGTTTCACGCCTTAACGGCTAAGGTTAAACAAAAATGCGGTACCATCAATTGTTAACTTTCCGTCCATGGCTCCTCAATTTGAACATGTCGAACAAATTGGCACAATACAACTCACACCACCAGATTATATTGGTAATTTTGAAATATTTCTCAATGAATTCAAGGAAAGCTTAGATATTCCGAATTATTTAATATATAAAAGTACCAAAAAGGTGGTGTTTTATAAATTAGAAAATTCCAACGATATGGGATGCAATTTTTCCACTCGGATATGTATTAGCAATAATCTTTACGTGAAGGTTAATGTTAAAAATACTGAAATATTTAGCTCCAATTTAGAGACCTTGCCACTAAATATGAAAATATCTAAATGGTCTCAAGTTACATATTTACTGTCTAAGATCCGCGAAGAGACCAATGAAATGATAGAAAATCGCGAGCATTTACTAAATCGTGCCTTGCACTATTTAGTAAAGGTTAGAAATGTCGTTGAAGATTTTCTACATTTTGGCAAATTAGACATTATAATTAACCAGGTCGAGCTTTTAAACAAAATAAAACCACGCTATGATTGTGAGACCGTTGTATTTGCTTTCTTGATACATGCTCATTCAGCAGCAACATACAATATTTTAAAGAAATTTTTGGTTTTAACACATCTGAGTTATTTGAAACATATGTCATCACAGTTTCACATAACACCTGATCATAACTCATTGCACAATCCATTAATGATCAAGATAAATACGTCGCTTTATTGATCGACCGGTAGGTAGGGTAATGGACGGTAATGGCATTTATGATCAATTCGGTTTTCGGAAATTTCAAGCAAATTGTTCGTATGTTCCCATTGTTTCGTCCTAATGGAGAAACTTTATATGACTTAACAAAACGCGTCATCCAATTTGTCCAATCCCTTGATTTTAAAGTATTGGTTATTATAACCGAAAACAATAAAATCAATCAAAATATGTTTGCATTAATCCTGATTTCTAAGATTTAGTTATTTTTATTCAATATGATACTGTTCATCTCTTTAAAAATTTAAAAAATAATTGGCTTAATTTATTAAATTTATCAAAAAAATTTTTTTTCCTGACTGAAGATTTTTCAATTAAACAGGCTTTCTTCTCTAACTTTTATTCACTATACAATAAGTCAAATAATCCTTTAGTTCAAATTATAAAATCATACAAATTGGATCACCAAACACTTTATCCTAATAGTTTAGAACGACAAAATGTTACTTTAGTAGACAACTTATTCCACGACTCTACTATAGCTGGATTGTTTCAATATGAGGAAATGAAAGAAACATCCGACTTCTGTTTTATTATAATAAAATGGTGGAATATTGTTAATACTAAACGAATATTAAAGGGTAAATTTAAAAGAACAGATCTAGCTATCCCAATTAAACCAGACGACAGTTATTTAATTTTAGAGACATTTTTAATTTGGCTCGATGTTTGGAGCCCCAGTTTTAATAATAGTGGTAGATTAACGACCAGTATCTCAAATGCCCTGAAGGTTACTACTCAAACATTTCGAGAGTTAATTAAATTTTCATTTTTGCATTTTAAAGTCGATTATATTTTATTAGGAAAATTACAGACGGTCGACCTAGAAGGCAGATTCAGGCTATATCGTTCGTTGGCTGGTTGCAGCTATAGAGTAAATTATACAGAAGTCGTAGAATGTGAGAAGAAAATAAAAATTCATGATATTTTTGCACATAATAAGAAAGATTTTAAAAAATTGATACAGCCAACGAACGAAAATTCATTATATGAAGAAATGGATTTAACTGAATTTGTAGTAATTTTAGACGATAATGATTACCTTCAAACAGTAGAAATTGACAGTGACGCAAAACTTTATTTGACACTCGATAGTCTAAAAAAGATGGATGCAACAGTAATTGACTTAGACTACGAATGCGAATGTGGATCGAATAGTTTGGACACTTACTTTAAAATAACAAAATGTTTTGCTAATATTTTGCTCAACAATTATGTAAGAAAGGATAATGATAAAAACCACGCATTAACTGATATTACAAATCGGAAAATCCTTACATATAAATAAATAACTATTTTATTATAGTCTTTAAGAATTTGCTAACCATTTATTTTCTCTTTTTGTTTATGTATACCACCAAACCAGTATTCCTACCATTGGCAATGATGGCTGTGAGTAAGGATGTACTGTACCGGCAGACAATGGGTTTTTACACTACTTTGACACCGGAGTGGATTTGTGTTATTTAAATGTTAAGTTCAATGCTTCCTTTTCATTGCGTAACATCATTGATTTTTTTTTGAAATAAAAAAAAATTTATAAATTAAAAGAATTGATAATCATTTTTTTTAGTTCAGTTGATAATTAGCTCTGATACGGTATCGTAGGCCGAAACAAGCGTGTTCAGAAAAAAAAAATACTCTTTAATTATACAGATCTGTACATATAAATTTAAAAATAAAACAAAATATTATCTTAGTTACTTGTAGTGAAGTAAATAAAATAAAAGAATTATTAATTAACATTTAAGTTAATAAATTAGTGCCTAAGTTAATTTAGTTTAATTTATGTAGTGTATATTGTTTTAACCGGTTACCTTAAAAAAATATAATATTTTAAGTAACGGATTAAAAAAATGGATTATCATAGTATGTTTTTTTTTTTAAATAAGTTATATAAATAAAAAAATGCAATAGTTGATAATAAATTAAGTGACTAGAAATTGGACGTTGCATGTTAAAATGACTAGAATAAATAGTTTAAGTGTATAATGAATAACTAATATAATAAATTTGTGATAAATAAATATAAATCTAAGAAAACTATATTTATAATTTAATTGAAATTGTGCCACGTGTCTAATTTGTGCAGTAGTATAAATAACCGAATTCTGTACAACAGGTTATAGTTCTCGGTACAAAGAAAATATGTTATTAATAATATTTAAATTAATCAAATTCTGAATTCATAATAAAAAAAAATAAAAAAATATACTTAATATTAAATTGAAGATCATAAATTAAATTAAATAACCTAAAAACTTATTAAGAATTTCAAAATTAAATAATTGTTAATAAATAAAATAGTGTAATAAAACTAAGAATAAATATAATAAATTATATTAAAATTAAATAAAACAAGTTAATTAAATTGATAAGTGATTGTTGTGTTATATTTCGGTATAATTGTACTTAGTACTTCGGTACATTTATGTATTGTAAGTACATTATACCGATGTCCACAAATACACGAATTAAATATCTACGTTATACAAATTAAATATCACAACTCGTCATTCAACATACAGCTGTTACGTCATCACTCAACATCTCAGCTAAGTGAACGATTTATATATTTAAATTTTGTTTTTATTTGTTTTTCTAATTAATTTTTTTTTTATTATTTAAGATATACTAATTTTAATATAATTATTACTTACTTATAGAATAGTTACATATATTAGTAGCTAGTAGGGTATAGGTATTGATAATTAATATTTCTTTTATATTTGGCAATTTTTTTTTTCTTTTAATTTTCTTTAAAAATAAACTATGGAATTAATTGCAAGAAATGAATTTAAATTTATATGCTATAATCGTATGAGAATGAGACGTTAGAACGTGCTAAATGCTGGGGATGAGCTAGAATGTAGGTATAAGAGGTAGTTGATCAATGGTGCATAAAAATCTTTTATTTTTAATTTTTTTTTCTCATTTCGTTTTATTTGTAAATGCGGTCTAATACCGATTCGTGTAAATTCCGGAACACCCCACGACAACGCTGAGCCTTAGCCAGAGTAAACAGACCGCCCGGAATCCCTGCTCGAATATTTCTGTTGACGCACTAGTTTCAATAGTGCGTTACAGTACCTGTACCTTAAATTTAAGCTTTAGTATACAAAATGAAATGTATTATTATTTATTCTTTAATTTATTTATTTGAAATGTTAATTAATTGTTAAATGAATTGTAATTTTTTTATATTATTTTTAGAAATGGTTTTTATGCCTAATGGAAGCCTGCAAATTGAATTTATAAAGACTTCCATATGGCTTTTCCTTCAAATTTTAATATTTAATAAATTAATTAAAAGAACTAATGAATTATTATTTTATTTATGCTAAAAATAATAAAACGATATTTATATTTTCAGCGCCGTGTACATAACTTGACCCCCTTTCGTTTTCTATCAACTTTCGCATTGATGTCACCAATCACCAAGCTAATATCATTTCAGGTGGATCAAATTATACTAACTATTGTAAACTTACTCTTGGGGTTGGCCATCATCAATGTTTCTTATGCTGATTTATAATTATACATATATTATTCAAAATTTCCTAACGACAGTACATAATATGTAACCAGTAGATGTTTATGTCATAGGAAAGACAAATTCAGTGAAAAATCAGGTGACATTTTATTTGTCAATAATTTTGGACTTTATTTTATAAATGAAATGAGTTCTAACCAGACATACATCGCAGTATTTGGTTCAATACCAGTCGCTGGTTGTATGTAGCTCACTTGTGTATAGGAAAGCAATTTATTCGATTTTATACGTGATAATTAAACACAAGGGCAAATATACGCAATGCCAAAAATCAATATTTTGGAGGCATGTCATTTACGAAGCAAGCGTGGGATTTGTGAAGTAATGGACACCTTGGATAATAATTTAACCAACATTACACAAGATATAGAAGATCAATATTGGCTTAATCCCACTATTAACACCCTAACTGCCAATATTCAATTTCATGATTACTTGAGATGCGACGAAAAGTTAATAACTTCTGAGCTGGCTATGTAAACAACTTAGAAAATAAACTCGATAAAATAAAAACTAAATCGTTAAAACAAAGTGAAATAACTGATTACTTTAACATTTAAACAATACTATTTTTGAATTTAATATGTTTATTTAGTTAATTATTTTAATTTTATAATTTTTTTAATTTTATGTCCACACGAATTGCAAATTTGAATTATGTAGTGAAATACATACGCATCTGTGATTTGTTATTTTAATAAATATAATTTATTTTTAATATTTGGATATTACGAACATCTGATTTTAGGATCGCGATATAGCGAACTTTTGATATAACGCTGCTTCCATATAAGGAACAAAATTGTTGGTCCCTTGCGGTTCGTTATAAACAAGTTCGGCTGTATATATATTTTTATTGTTTTGTTTATATTAGTGCTGTGCGGACATACTCGAACCGAGTTCTTTTAACCCGATACTCAAAGAGTGTTTTTTTTTATTCATTCCGTATATTCCAGAAGGTCGGAATATGACAAAAAATCTTTTTTTATTTATTCCATTCCTTCTATTCCTTTTCTTTGCTATTTTTTTTATTCATTCCGGACATTCCGAGCGCATTCTTTTCGTACTAGATGAAAAGGTGGAAAGAAAAGAATTCGTTTAGAATATTCCTTGGTCACGTGATCGGTATTCTATTCCTTCTATTCCTTCTTTGGAATGAATAAAGAAAAACACTCAAAATGTCCGGATTTTGAAATGAGTACTTTTGAAAGTATCCGGTTAGACTTTGTGTATTTTTTAATTTTCATTTGATGCATACATACTGAGTTGTTGGTTTTTTGTACTCGCTCATGTGGCGAAAAAGAATAAAAACTAAAATTAAAAAAGGGATAGATGCATAAATAATACATAATACATATACTTCAACTATTTTTCATCAAAAAACTTGTATGAGTAACTCTGTTTGTATAATAATCACAACCACTAAAATTCTCTTTAGAGAGTATCGAACCTGTCAAACATATCAGATTATTTTACAAATTCATAAACAAAAGCGAACGACTTGGCCTCTTCAGATTGTCTTAGACAGTATGAAGACCATGCTCAGGATCGAAACCGTTGGAGCCGGGTTGTTGACTCAGTAAGGGGCCAGTAATGGCCTTTAATACTGTTTATTATTATTTTTATAAACAAAAGCAAGAGTAGCACCAAATAAGAGACAATATCAAACTAAAATATAAATACATGCATGATACAACAACAACAAAAGCCCTAATGCTCGGGAAAATCCAAACAATGAACGAGCCACTCCGGTTTATAAAGCTATTGTTTACAAAAATAGACGAATTATAATCTGGTGGAGAAAAGAACCAACATAAACGTAAAACAATTCATTAGCGGTCGAGGCTGCTAGATTGTAAATTGTACTATGAAAGTGTCATTTTGAAACAGTATTTATTGTAAAATAAAACTAAATGAATTCTTTTCATCCAGTAGCCAGAGTATGTTTTGCTAAAATATAGCAAGCCTATTAAATCGGTCAATTCCGAGTCACGTGTACGAAATATTCCAATTAAAACCATAATAACTGATAATTTCCCTAGGGAAGTCATCAGTTTAATGTTATTTTGGTTAGTTTATTTCGTACACGTGACTCAAAATCGACTGATTTAACAGGCTTGTCATTTTAGCAAAAAAATGTCTTTTCAATTGCCACGTGTTAACTTTTTGTGCCCCAAATACGGTAATTTTGCTTTTTCATAACGGGTGGGCCATTCAAAAGTTTAAATTTAAAAATGCAATAAAACAAAAACAGTTTGAAATTTTGCCAAATTTATTTTTTTGTTGTTAAGTACAATTGTTCCAATTAGAGATGGAATATTATTATTCATATGGCAGCCGCGGCTGGCCGCACAGTACTCCATTCGATCGAACCTGCAACACCAGTCGCCAAGCGGAATTGTGTTGTCATGCACCCTCCATCATCTCATTCTGATCTTGATATACTACACATATGTGAATATAATGAATATTATGACTCAGACGACTTAATCGAGGAGGATATATATAAAAATATATTTTGCACCATGGGCCGTCCCGGCATTGAGTGCGGAATCCGTTCGGGTTCCAACCAATATAATAAAAAATAATCGAGGAGGAAGATTTTTTTTTTTTATATTACTATATATTTTTATTATTTAAAACAAAATAATGAAATGAATTTTTTCAATAAAATTTGTTTTTTAAAATTACAATCATATTGATTTTTGATCGTCTTGCAGGTTGGACGTAAAATCAATGTGCGCGGAGTATAATTAAAATAATATAAAATTAAAATAAAAAGTTCAGTGTTAGTTCTTTTTAATTATTTAGTATTTTAGTTAATTACTGTGCATATAACAAATAATAATTAGTGGTAAAATAATAAGGGGCCTGTAAGTTTGCCTGCTGTTTACCTGCATTCGATTGGTTGGACTTGCTTGTAGTTTACCGAACTAGATGACGGAAGTTAATCTATATATTCAGGTTTCTACAAGTTCTTTGAAAAGCTAGTAGACCTACGGTTATTGAATTCACGCTTTGTACAATCATTTATATTATGTCCGATATTTTTGCAATAATTACATTTATTCGTACGAAAACTATTAGGTCCATAATTAGACGAAGAAATTTGGCGATTATTAGAAAAATTTTGGTTGTAATTAGAATTAGAATTTGCAAATGGTGATTTGCTTGTAGAGCTGGAATTATTATTATTGGAGTTCTGATTTGTTTTATTTAAAGAACAAAATTTAGTAGTATGTCCCATGCGTGAACATAACAGACATTGTTGATTTTTATTATTTTGGTAGTTACGAGAATTGTTACTAAATTGTTGTTTGGAATTAAAATGTGATACGTTTGCTGTCTATGCTTCTTCTTCAACAGCATTAAATACTGCATCTCTAATGTTATTGAATCTGCATGCCTTGACTATTAACCGAAATGGCTCTTTTAAACCATTTTGAAATGTATTAAGGGCTGTTATCGAATTGAGAGTACGAATATGTTTTGCAGTTACCTCTCCTAAGTCAGAAAGCAATTGCTCAATCTTAGAAGCAAATTCTCTGACAGATCATTGCGCTGTTGGCGAAGTTGTACCAATTCAACTTGCAATTGCTCAACAGGACGACTATCAGCGATTTGTAATATGAATTCTTATGAATTAATTCTTTCCAAGATTCGTAATTTCCGTAATTTACAATATCGAAAGGTTTTTCACCCAATTTAGATTTAAAAATGTTTAAAAATAGTAGTTGGTCATCCTTATTAGTTAAGGGATTGTAAATAGTTTCGCAACATGCTAAATTTAATTTGTTGGCAGAACCATAAAATTCCGGTATAATTTTAAGCATGTGCTCAATGTTTAACTTTGACATGTCTAAATCGTATTTAGATTTGGAGTCAGGTAAAGATTTATTTAAATTATGTATATTAAATTATGTTATATTATATTACAAGAATCGTTTAATATACTTGGTCTAAAATTATTTGGATGATTTACATTTAAACAATTAGACACTTCTGGTAAGTATGAATTGGAGATTGAAATAGGTGAAATAAACTCGACATTAGAATTTGAGGAATTCAAGGTTAAATTATCATTAGAATTGTTGGATCTATCATTATCATTTACACTACTCACAGATATAATTGAGTCTTCATTGTCTTCTGAACTTAAACTTCCATTATCAGAAGAATTTGATTCTGATTTGATTACTTCATCATCGTCTTGGATATGAATTGAAACCCTTCCGCAGATAATGATTATATTGAACGTATGTTGATTGTTGAATGAATTACACTTTTGTATATTATAGGCAGGATCGGTTGAACAGTGATTGATGAATTTTGATGATGGTTGGAAAAACTTGGTTGATTTAATTGTCCACGATATTTATATACATCATTATATGTATATGTAACTGGTATTTGTGACGAGTTTATTAGCAATTGATGAAATGGAACGATAGTATTTATATACTTGTACATATATTTGATGACTCATTAGATGTTATTCAGGATCAGTTATACTATTGATGAAGGTCGAAAAAATGTGGTTTATTTAAATGTCCATGATCTTGAAATTTTATTATACGATGATTTATTGATGTAATAATTAATGATGTTTGTACGAAGATTTTGTTGTTATTTGGTATTTGTAGAATTATATTTTTCTACAGATCGCGACCTTAGATTAATAAGGTTGTAAGTTGTAACTGACCTACTAATAGTTTTGAGATATCAACCGCCAAAGTCTTTAGGTTCAATATTTTTAATACTATTTAATTTATCCAGTGGAATTTTAAATGGAATGATAGTCCATTAGAAGGTTAGTAAAATAAAAGCTTTGTTTTTGATATTAACTTATTGGTTTTTCCCAAATTTGAGAAAAAAAAATTCAGATACACCTTTCTTCTCATGTGAAATGCTTAAAAATAATTTAACATAGTTATATCTATCCACTTAGAACTTTATTCTATACATTTTGTTGGAAACGTAAAATAATATGGTTGTTAGTACAATATGTTATAAGTAAATTATACAAATAAAATAAAAATTAAATAATATCATATATTGCAATTGTTGCATAAAAATTCAGGTACAAAATCACATAAAAATACATAAATTATAAAAATTAAAGTAATAAAATAAAATAAGATCTAATATCTCGGCTTTTGGAGTCTTCTAGTTCCGGAATCTACTTGAGGGAGCATCTGAAATTTTAGGTAATATAAATATAAATTTTTAAAATTTGCTTATAATACGCAACGTCCTGCTGGCACATGTATTTGAACATTGATCTTAAATGTTCAGCTTTAACATCAGATATCTCTCGATTGATATCAAGGTTGTTTGGGTCAACCAAAGCTAAACTGTCTTTGATGTTGATAAATGAGCCGTAAGGTTATAAACATTTAATTTTGAATGGTAAAAAATTTCGCCTACAGGTGATGACATTTTCAAGATCAAAGCAGATTATTGGAATATCGTTTTTTTTATCACAATCCTTTAATGTACGCATTGCTTGTTTTAATGTGATATGTTCTTCATATTTTCCTACTTTAAGCTGATCCTTGTTGGTATTAAATAGTTCACAAACCTCACAGCGATTCAATTTTGGTCTGTGGAAATCAATATTGAATTGGGTGTTAAATATGTATCGGTAAAAACTCTCCTTGACATGTGACACATTGTTCTCGGCACACTGGGTTACGTATAGATCGTACATTTTGATGATATTTAGATTGCTCTCTAAATACCGCTTATTCGTTTTCATTCTGCAGTAATGGGATGCTACTGCAGGAAATGATTGAATATGATACATTACCGCGGCTTTCATATCGTCCGGTATCTTTGTTGTTTCTTTTTTGCCCTTCACACTGTCCAACACACTCCCAGTAAACTGTTTTTTTCTGTTATGCACGGTACATACAGGCTTTTGGGAAATAGCCAAAGAAGAGAGATAAAATTGTTTGCATATTGTTACGCAATCACTGCAAACATTAAAAAAATAGCGGAATGTAAACGCTCGTCTTGAATTGACTGCTTTGGTGGTTGCCTGGTTTTTCAAAATTTTTTCGGTGGTGGAGGCTATAAAATTATATTTGCCGGATTGACTTAACGTATAATAGCTCTTGAAGATACTGTCTCGTTCAAATTTACTAACAAAAGTTGCACATTTATACGTACAGTCACTAAGACAGTTCTTGGAATTTATTAATTTTTTCGAAGGTCTGATTTCTCCTTTATTGTTAATAAATTCCTCACCAGCTTGATATTTCCGCTTTCTTTCATTTACAAGCCATATTTTCTCATTCCTTCCAACTTTTCTTGGCTTTGACTGTAACGATATAATTTAATCAGTATATTAAATGTAATAGTTCTTAATAACCGTACATTTGGCTGTGTATTTTGTGATCCAACAAATGATATAATTTGAGGATCGTCAATAATTATTAAAGTACCATCGCTTTTAGCTGATGTAGCCGGTAGTTCAAATTCTAAGATTTGTTCAACCTCTTCAACCACAGCGTACTGAATATTAAAGTTTTGCGACATCACATATCTGATTTTAATAAAAAATAAAATTATTTACACATTCGAAAAATACAAAAGTTTAACTTAGTACTTATTACAATTAGGTACCATTTAAAAATTTATTAACATACATACAGAATAATCACAAGAATTTGTGTATCACAATCACTACATCGCATGACAAAAGATAAAACCAAACTAAAATTTACCCGCGCAAAATCTGACGTTTCACATATTTTTAAGAGAAACAATGAGAATAAAATAGTTGTAACTCAGAAAAGAGTGCAAAAAAGTTCTATCATTTATATGAAAGAATTTTTTTTTTAGGTAAATGGTTGTATGTAACCATTTTGATGCAGTTAGAACTATTTTTTATAAATTATTCATAAAATTTGTTGGAGATTCAATTTCATTTCATTTCACATCTATCTTTGAAATGAGCAATTTTTTCGTAAATCTGACAACACCAATAGAAAGATTGAGGTAAAATTAGTGAGTATACATGTATAACTCATTTTTTTTTTAAATGTTACTTAGAACCTTTTTACTCTCGAACATTTTAATTCTGTTTAACGCAATTTTTGTGTTATTCGAACATTCGAACAATATTGATTGCCCAAGCGTTAATGAACTGCTCGAGTTTCTGACCAATCACTGCGATGCTCTCGAATCGTGTGCTCTAACCAAACGTACTAAAAAGATACGACACAATCCAATGGTGAAAGTGTATACCTCAACTACCGAGGGTTCAACTGGTTGTCCAATGGGCAGCAAGCGACATCCACTCTTTCGCTGCTTTCAATTTAAGAGGATGAAAGCCGTTGCACGCAGACATTTTGTTAACCAGAGAGACCTGTGCCACAAGTGTATGAGTTCAAATCACCACAATATTGAGACATGCGGACAAAAAATAACTTGTTACCAGTGTGGAGGCGATCATAACACCCTCATTCATATACATAAATGATGATCAAAATGAAAATTTGTCAACGGAACAGAAACCAATGTTCACGCATACATCTTTGTCGACTATCAACTCAACATTGAAAATAATCCGAAGGAATAGATAGTTCAATAATTTTGAATTCGTACTCAAAGTTGAATCGCATATCATGCTCCAATGATTGTACCTCATTTAGTCCCACTTGAGCAATATTATCAACCGTTTTATTCAACGGGCCATATACCAATGAATCACTATTCGTAGTTAGAGCACTTCTGGACAGTGGTTCACAATCATCATTAATAAGCGAAAGCTGCGTTCATAGACTTGGCATCAACAGAGTACGACCTTCTCTCATTGTCAATGGCTTTGGCTCTAAGCGCGCAGGGTATACAAAGGGTGCAGTTCAATTAAACATATCTTCTATATACGATAAAACCTCAACTATTATATTAAACGCGCTGATTTTTCCAAAATTAACATGTTAATAAATTAGGCAGATTCATCATTTAATATTCCTGGAAACATTATATGCTAATATTGGGGAATGATGTATTTTTGGACATTTTGATGCCAGAGAAGATTAATATCGAAACTCATTTATTTGCACAAAACACCAAATTCGGCTGGATAATTGGAGGAAACATGTCTGGACATAATAATAGCATGATTTCCAGTTTCCATACATCTGTTGCTAACAATGAGGTGGAGTTGCAACTTTTACAAAAGTTTTGAGAGATTGAAGAAATGCACCCGGATGTTAAAATGACTGCTGCTGTACAACAACGCGAGGACTTTTACGAAAAGTCTACAACTAGAGAATCCAACGGCCGCTACGTTGTTCGATTACCGTTTAAAGGATCTACCGAGATTTTGGGCTTAGCAGCGATGGAAAAGAAATTTACCGAAAACCGGAACACATGTCTGTGTATGTGTGAATTTCATCTGTCAGATGTTGAGCGAAATTTGATGTGATATGTGGCTTGTGAATTTCTTTGGTGTGTTCTGTGAAATGTTGCGCGAATGATCTTCCTGTTTGTCCTATGTAGAATTTACAGCATTGTTGCATGTTAATTTGTATATACCAGTGTCTAAAGATTAAATGTTTTTCTGTGTTTTAAGTTTTGTTTTCAATTTGTGATTTGTCTTATACTCGTATGCTGTGGCGTGTGTATCCATGTTTGTGTAAAATTCTATTTATTATATTACTGGTGTTCTTATTGTATTCAACGGTTATATATTTCTTGACTGGATTTTCTGTGTTATGCAAAGTAGTCAAAATAAATTGTGTATGTTTATATTTGATTTTCATGTTGGTATGGTCTATTAATTTTGTGCTGTAGCCGTTTATAGTGGCAATATATTTGATTGCATTGAGTTCTTCACTGTAATCATCATTACTCATCGGTATGACATTGAGTCTATTAACCCTATGGCTGTATGCCGATATTTTTTGTTGTTGAGGATGGTTTGAAGAGCTGCATATTGTATGATCGGTTTGCGTCATTTTTCTATGGATTTTAAATTTTTGTTTATGGTTTAAGTGTTTAATTGTTAGATCCAAAAAATTAATGCTGTTGTTTACTTCATTTCCCAATGTGAATTTTATTTTTGCGATGATAGTGTTGATGTTAGAATGTCATCGACGTATCTGTGCCAATAGACTATGTTGCTTCTATATAAATGTTTTTATTGTTTGTTATGTGTGTGCTTTCAAAATGATTATGATAGATGTTGGCCAAAGTTCCTGATAATGGGTTGCCCATGGGGAGTCCTTCTGGTTGTGAATAAAAATTTTTATTATATTGAAAATAATTTTGTTCTGTAATTATGGATAATAAATTAATTATTTCTTTAATTTTGTTGTGGTCAATTTTGTTTTTTCTTAGTAAAAGGTTAATGATTCGTAGTGTTTCATTAACAGGAATATTGGAAGACATGTTTAACATGTCAAACGACGCCATTTTGGAACCGCTTGGAATTTTTGATATATTGTATTCTGCCTACCAACTCTACATTATTCTTTAACGAAAAATTATTTTCTTAACTTATATTATTGTTTAGCCATCTGTTCATACATATATGTATTTTGCTATTTGATACGTTGGTGAAGTGGTGAAGTCTATCAGTAGTCTGATTGGAATATTTTCCTTGTGGATTTTAGGAAGTCCTGTGATCCGTGGCGCCATTGGTTTTAAAATCTTGTTGAAACGCATTTGTTTCTTGTTTAGGATGTTCGTGGATGTCTTCATGACTTTCTTTACGTTTCTTAAATATAATTTTGTTGGATCTGTTTGTAATTCGCTGATGTTGTTACCTTGTAAGCAATTGTTAATTTTTGCATTGTAGTCATCGTTATACATTATAACCGTGGTACTTCCTTTATCTGGTTTTGTGATTATGTTCTGTTAGCCTGTTTTTGATGTTATTGGTAGTTTTTATTTCCGTGTTGTGTTGTATGTTGGCTGTTGTACTTATATTTTCATTAAGCCCGTTTACTAACAGTGTTCTAATTTCCTCTTGGTGCTCCTTGTGGTTGTTAAAATCATATTCTCAATGTTTAAAAGATGTCTGATTTTTTATTTTATTATTTTTTGGAGGAGTTATATTTTAATCCTTTTTCCAAGAGCTGTTTTTCATTAACATTGAACATAATGTCGGTTGCGTTGTGAATTCTTTCGTAAAACTTATGACTGCTGTTGATGGATTCGGTTTCAATTTTGTTAATTATGTTTAAATATTAGATGTTGTGGATTATTTTCGACAACTTTAGCCTATATATATATACAAATTAACATGCAACGAATGCTGTAAATTCTACATCGGCCAACCAGGAAGATCATTTGCACAACGTTTCACAGAACACACAAAAGAAATTCGGAAGTCACATATCACATCAAATTTCGCTCAACATCTGACAGTTGAAAATCACACATACACACAGACTTGCATAACAATCAAAATGTGTTAAACAAATTAAGTAAAGGACCGACTAGGGACACATTAGAAGAGATGGAAATTTACAAACATAAGAATTGCCCGATGTTACTAAATGACAAAGTTAACACAAGAACTAACCGCATAGATGATTTAATTTTAGATACTAATGTGGTTTTCTATTTGCCAAAATCCATCGTCATGAAGCGGACAAAAAAAACAATCGAAAATAATAACACCAGCGGCGCGGTTTATTCCGAGTCCGGTTTTGAAGATGAGGTGAACGACATAGTCACTCAGGACGATTCGCTAGAACCGGAGTTTAGATGCTCGGTCAAGATATTCACCCATAAAAGAACGGGTTCGTCTTCATCGTCGAATGTAGATTCCAAAATACCAGCTACAGACGAAAGTAGCAATCCGGAACCACTATCGGTGACTACTACACCACGAAAACGAGTAAAAAAACCGCACAGGAGATGACCTGTGAGAAGTACCTGGCGGCTAAAGAACAGCGGTTAGGAATGATGTTGAAGGTAATCCAAGACAGAAGAGGGAAGAAGTTCGAGCATTACGCCATGCCGAAAAAATTAAAATGCTTCAAAAAATAAAAAAAAAATTTAAAATATATGATAAAAATTTAAAATATATATGTATATAAAAATTTAAAATATATATATAATATATATAAAATATATATAAATATATAAATATTTAACCGTAAATTCAGATCGTAGGATGAAATTCATAATTGGAAAGCAACCGAATTCAGAACGTTTCTCTTATATGCTGTTCCCTTTGCTCTAGAAGGGATAGTTAGTATTGCCGTTTATGAGCACATGTTGTCATTGTATTGTGGTACAATACTGCTTCTTAGTCAAAAGTACTCGAATAATTGGAATTTGGCTAAACTGTTACTTAAACATTTTGTAGAACAATATGCAGTTATTTACGGTGCAGATTCGGTGTCTCACAATATTCACAATCTTTTACATTTACATGACGATGTAGTTCAGTTTGGTCCTCTCGATAATTTTAGCGCCTTTACTTTTGAGAATAAGCTGGGGGTTTTAAAAAGACTTTTAAGATCAGGATAGAAACCTTTAGAACAATTGGCTAAAAGAATATCAGAACAGGTTCAGTCGCCTAACTTCATCCCAAATCAACAGTCTCAATCATTACCTTTGTTATTAAAAAATCAAATATTGGGTACATCACATTACAAAGAGATTATGTTTAATGGGTTTACATTAAACAACTCATTTGCGAATAAATGGTTTCTATCCGTCCAAGAAGAAATTTTTGCCATGGAATATGCAATTTTAAAAAATAATAATTTAGAAATTTTTGGCCAAAAATTAGTTGAAAAATTCGATTGTTTTGAAAAACCATTGAAATCGTCTCTTTTAAATATTTATAAATCTAAGTTAATGTTCGATTGTTCTGTTTCAATACCTATTGAAAATGTTAAATGCGAAATGTTTTGCATCAATTTAGAGTCTAATTACTATGCATTTATGCCTATTTTGCACACATACAATTAAAAGACCAGCAATGCTCGATAATTTTTATTATTTTTTTTTTTTAGATATTCATTATGTATTGTGTAGTGGAAACAATAGAAAACGACAACGAAAAGACATGTATGGCTGTTCCAAAATGCTGGGTAGTTGATCTAAAGCTTTTTTATCCAGCACGAAGCAAAGATTTATCACGTAGGCGAAAAAAATGTACCCCACCGGATTCAGACTGGCTTACGATGCCGTGCAAGATATTATGCGACAAAATAGGTAAGATAATTTTAAATCTTTATCTTATGTGTACCTTTCCATTTTACTTAGTATTTACTTCATCACGATAATACAAAAAAATCATCTGTCTTATCCGTAATTGTAATTTTAATTTGTCAAGCGAATACCGTTCTAAATTATTGTTTAAATTATTATCTTTTTATGGTCGTGATGTATGGTCTGTGGTTCTCGATAAACGAGACATACCAATTTAAGATTAAATTAATACTTATTTATCATTCCTAGACACGTTAAAGAATGCTTTAGAGCAGGAGCGAGAGTCGGCACTGATGACTTGTAGTGAAAATGAAGCGCAAGTAAATACGCGAAATGTAGCTGAAAAAAATTTAAATTTAAACGAGTTGTTTAACCATGTCGAATCTCACAAGCCAACACGGCGGATCAATTGTACCGCTATTTCAAACGATGCTGCATCAAATGTAGGCCAACTGCCCGAAAAACCCCAAATAAGCTCGCGTGGGTCTAACGAAAGAGAGTGCGAAATTGACTGCGAAAGGAATGAAAATGTACCGCAAAATAGTTCATCCCCAATAAATTCACTTGGTAGTAGTAATAATGGACACGATTATCAAAGAAATGGCGAGGAGCGATATCCATCTCAGGGAAACCAAGTACACGCAGGTTTCGGTTCCGGGTTCCCACATCCAACAGGTAGTTATTATTTTAGTTATTAAATTTTAGTTAATTGTATATATTTTCAGATATTTATTTTAAAGTTAAATTCCAAATTAACAATTATTTAAATTTTATTTTAATTATAGTCGATTATGATTATTACCGCTCACTAGATATGTATGGAATGAACGATGGTTATCACCATTTAAGCGTAAAGCTTGAACAAAACACTAAATTTCAGAATGAACAAACGGATAAAATTATTCGAATATTAGCTGATTTGAAGGTGTCGATTGACGTTATTGCTGAAAAAATTCCCTATCGGAAAATTTAGAAAAACCAAAAGATTTTAACTTTTCTATGAAATCAGTGGAGGACTTAGAACAATGCGAACGAAAGTTAAACTCCGATCCAGGCTTCAAGAACCGAATGGTGAGTGTTAAAACAACAATTATCAGTTTGTTTTTTATATTATTACTGGTATCCATATGGATTTATACGTTTCGATCAGTGGCAATTTTCTGAGCTTTTTCAGCAGCAGTTTCTATTTTAATTTTATCATCTAATTAAACAAAATTTTATGAATTGTCAAATTTAATTTAGTTCTTTTAGTAGAATTGTAATTTATCAATTGAGCTGTGTGTACTGATTAACCCTGCAGTTTGCAAATTCCCCTAAAGCTCAGAATTTTGTTTAATATTCTTATATTGTTAGCAAAGATTAAAAATATTCGGTTGTCATTCTCACAAGATGATCTAAACGTTTGGTACTAGTTTCTAATTTTCGAAATTCAGTTGTATCACTATCACTATTTTCCTGAAAAATATTTTCCTTGTACATACTATACATACTTGTTCGAACATTGTGGCTGCAGTCTACCTATCTCTTGGATAAACAGTTTGTGGAGCATTACGATTGTTTCATCTTGGTGAAATGGATAATCATCCTGATACTGAATACATTATTATATGTATGATATAACTGTTACTAAAATATCATTTAACTTTCATAGCAACTTATATATTGTAAATTAAACAAAAGATCAAACATTATATTTATTAGGCAACATATTAATTGAAATACCGTACATGGGGAGGTACTAACATAAAGAAACCGTTTTTACCATTCCAACAAATCCAGCAAATAATTATGATGGGAGTCAAAAAAAAATTTATGAGTTTTACAGACCACGAAACTAAACTATTTTTGAAAGAATATTTGAAGTCTGCACCAACCCGTTTGTTACGAACAAACGAGAAACTTGCATCAAAGACATTGGGAAGTCAATGAAAAAAAGTTGTTAAAATGTTTTAAACATTTTATCTCTAACGGAATGTGCTAATAAAAGCTAAATATTTATAATTTTATTTTAGTATGGTCAAATTTATGTTTTTATTTCGAAAATTTTAGTTTATTAAATATTTTATTTTGAAAATGGTTTGAAAGGTACTAGAAGTATCAAACTAATTTTTTTTTTGTTTATAATAGCCGTGTTTCTTAACGTTTGATCTGATCCGGATCAGATCATATATGCTTTCCTTTCATTTGTATAGCTGCGTTTCATGAAATCAACACAAAAATTGTATTATTTTTTGTTTTTAGGTTATTATATTGATCCTATTAGCATTTTGGTTCAAAACGTAGATAGAAAAACAAAAAAACAAATTTTTTTTATGTTTATTTCATGAAACGCAGCTATACAAATGAAAGGAAAGCAGATATGATAAACAAAAAAACAAAAATTTTTTATGTTTATTACATGAAACGCAGCTATACAAATGAAAGGAAAGGAGATATGATCTGATCCGGATCAGATCAAACGTCAAGAAACACGGCTATTGTTTTATGTGAGGCGATTTGCTTTATAAATAAATTTGATACAAAAATATATATTGTTTCAATTGCGGTTTATTAAATATAACTTGGGTTTATGTCAACTCGACGAACACTCGCATAACCTTAAATAATAATTTATTTAAGTTATGCACTATTGCTGATCAATTCTGAACGTCAGAATGAACATATAGTGCCACAAAGAGCGCTAGGTTGTCAGATGGGGAGGCCCTTCCCTTCTATTTTATACGAATTACAGCTCGGATAAAAACCGATTTTTTAATACTATTAAGTTTATACAAACCGGTTAATTTTCGGTTTTTCTGATCCCGTGGTGTGTTTTATTTAAGAAAATTAATACTTTTTTGAAACAATTTTGTTATTTTTTAACCGGTTAATCGGTTTTTTAAAGATTGGTTTTATTTCGTTTTATTGGAACTGATTCATATCCGATTTTTCGTAATTTCATGGTTTTAAAAAAACCGGGTGATCACTGAAATTTTTTGGTTTTTTATGTTTTGTTTTTAAAACCAAAAATAAATGGTTGTTAACACCGTTACAGAAAAACTAAAAGATATTTTAAATACGTATTTTATAACGTTCTAAAACCTTGCAGGAAATTTGAGTTTTCTGTAAACTATTTTTTTTAAGTTTCCCCGTCGTAAAATTAAACCGTAATAGTTTCAAAAACCGCGGCCAAATGCAGTGTCTGCTAAGGTGCTGTAACGTGTCTGAAACTATTTCAAAAACTTTTTGGTTTTGAAACCAACATTTCTTATCGGTTTTAATACCAATTTAAAACCAAAAATTGCTACTTGGGTAGTTTTTTTTCCTTGAAAGTATATGTACTTATTGATTTTTTTATTAAATAAAATGTATTTATTGAATTTAACAAATTTAAAATAATGTTTACTTAAAACGTCTCTGCAATAGTGTAGCGTTTCAGTTCCCCTAAATTTTTCAATACTGTTTCCGATATATCTTCTACATTTTCGTTCATCCCGCTCGTGTTTGATGTAGTTCCTTCAGAGGCAGGTTCAACAGGAACTTCTATCGGATCGTTATCAAATTCGTCCCACAGATCACCATCCTCTCTATACACAAATTATGCAGAACGCAACACCCCAACACAAATTTGCACATTCGTTCAACATGGAAAAAATCTAAACGCACGAGTTGCCTAAATTTTTGCTTTAGTAACCCAAAAGCGTTTTTGATTTTTACTGTCGTCTGGCAGTGTTTTTTATTATATTTGGCACGTTTTTGTGTCAAATTACCATAATCCTTGTAAGGCGTTAACAAAAACTCCTTCAATGGATAGGCCGCATCTCCAAGGATATGGTATCGTTCTCCGCATATCTGTGGAATTTTCTCAGATATAAACGAAAGCTTATAAATTCCCACATCGTGAATTTTGCTCGGAGATCCAATAAATACATCTAGGAATTTTTTATTGGCATCACAAATTCCTTGCAGCATCATCGATATTAAGCTATGTCGATTTACGTATGTAGAACGAACCTTGTTGACTGGCTTACGAATATAAATGTAGCAGCCATCGATCCAGCCTGGAACGTTTGGAAAACCGGCGAGCTGAAATGATAAAAAAAATAATAATAAGATTTCAATTAAATTTAAATTATATTTTGTATTACCTCCTCAAATGCTGCCGATTTTTCAAGCTTCTGATTGTCTGTTGTTGGGAATTTTATATGTTGGTCCGATATATCGAACAGGAATTCTAAGAAATTCGTAAGGTGTCTATGAGCGGCAGACTGGGAGACGTTCAACAAATTGGCGACTTCTCTGTAAGTCTCTTTATTTCCAGCAAACCATAAAAATGATAAACATTGAGACTCGGCAGATATATTCTTCCTTCCCGATTTGTAGTTACTGTAGAATTCCGAGTTTTCGTACTTTTCAATAAGCTTGTTAGCAGTGGCTCGCGTTACTCGAAAATTACGACAAACACAAAAAAGAGGTTTAAATCAAATTAGTCCAGAACATAATACAAACATATCCACACCTCACTTCTTCATCTGAATATTTCGCCACTACATCGTGTACAAAATTCTTTGCACGATGTCTTGAGGATCTCTGAAATAATTCAGTATGCATCTTCAAAAAATCATTTTCATCTGATGTAGACAAACACATCAAAAAACCGTCCGATGACGACGAGGAAGACGATTCCAACAATTCTTCGATCACTTGATGCATAATTAAATATTTGTTAATTAAAAACCTAAAATCTTTGATAAACACACAAAATTCACTCTTAATGCTTTGAAACTCAAACCACAAATGATGCAATGATTCATAACATATCTAACCGTCAAAAAAAAAAAAAATTAATACCAACATAAAAGCAAATCAATTTACTTTTTTGTTCGTGGAAATATTAATAGCACGAACGAAGGTACATACGTATTATCCGTTTAATCTGTAAGTTTGGTTTATATAGGATTTCAGTTACTGGTTGGGCTAATCTAGAGCAGTTATCTTGAATTTATCATTTCCTCTGAGGATATACTCGTAGTAGTCTATCTTTTGCTAATTAGTTTCAGAATGGAATTACTAACCCTCCGTCTTTCAATCAGTTTATATGCCATTACAAGATCATTCAATATTTTATTGTCGGTTAGTTTACCCTAAATAATTGGTGCTAATTATTAACGAGCGATTTTAATTTTGGTTATGAATTTTAAATTAAAATTTCTAGATATTCTTGCAGTTACATATATAATTCTAATTACAGAATCCACTATTTAATCCAGATTTGAATTACCCGCATCAGCAATAAATTCCAGTTTCACCCATCTATACAATCATAACGACATTTACTGGTCCCTGCCCTCATTATATTATCATCTTATGTTTGAGTGTTGACCCATGCAACGCTTCTACATGATGACCTTTACACAATGTGTATGTATAGAAAAAAAAACTTTTACTTTTTCACCAAACATAAAAAAACATTATTTCTAAATCAATCTATATGTAAGAATAAACCAAAAAATCTTTGTACTCATAAAGAAAAAATTCAATTTATCCAATTTTTATATCATTAAAATCGAATCAATCACTTAGAAATAAAATAAAACCAAAAATTGAAGAGACCGGATGTTAATTTATTTTTTAGGAGCACATTTTATTTTGGGAACAAAAGTGATTTCACTTCTTCAATTTTAATATTATTTTTCAATTTTCCCAATCTTTAATCACACGACGACGCGACATCGAGCCAGATTCGATTGAAAACCACACAACGATTTTATATTTTGTTGAACTTTTTCTTTTTTATTTCAATTTCTAAATTTCAATTTAATGATAATGATTTTGGTAAGAAATATCTTCAGATTACATCGATGGTGAAGAATAACGATTTTTTTTTGTATCAATCAATTGAAATTATATCAGTCACATCTGTTACATAATATATAAAATAAAATCGAAAACAGAAAATGTATATACGGAAAGCTTTTTTATATTCGGTCAACATTAAAGTTCGTTTTTTTTATATTCCACTCAAAACGCGAATTGATGATGACAAAGCATAAAATACGTAAAGTATTTTACTAAGAAAAGAAAAAAAAACTTTTTTAAAAGATTAAAAATAATATTCGTGTTTTGTTGTACTCGGTGTGGCAGGAAATAAAAGTGAAAAACATAAAAAAATTAAACATAAGAGCTTTTTATTTTTTTTATTGGTATTTGCCGTCCCAATAGACCTCAGCGCCGCTACTTTCACAAACATGTAGAAAAATTCGGAGTACGGTATATTATATACAGCACCAGGTCACACACACCCACAGGAATCGACTAACTCAAGTTTTAAAAAATTGTGTGCGCCACATATAAAAGTATTACAATAAAAATAGCATGTGATGACATCAAATAAGTAATAAAAAATTTTTAAGGAAAATCCTTTGTCATAAAACGAAAATTGTTATCATGAAAAATAATAATGATGTTAGTAGTAAAATGTGTTATTGGTTGTGGAGGTGATGGTAGGTGGTGTTTACTTTATGTACGTACATACCAAATTATATATACGGTTGGTTTATTTTTCCAACAAGATGATAAAATATAGAATAAAATCGACTGAATTTTTTCCGTTTTTCCGTAAACGGTTTTATTTTTTCGAACCATGATATACGTTTTTTGCTGTGTATTTATTCTTTTGGTGGAGTAATAAAATCACAAAAGATCAATCAATAATATCAATATAACACTTGGTATTGTGCTTTTGGGATTAACATGATGTCATACAGTTTGCTTATTCGGCTTAAAGCTGACGGAACTATGGAATACTTACTTAATCTTTAATACACTATGGCCTGAGTTTTACAGGACAGTAAGGTTTAGCGAATCTAAAATATGCGTGATTAAACTAAACGTGAAATTTATTTCATCAAAATATCTAATTATCTTGTATTTGTTGTAAAAATTATATCAAAATCAGTACAGGCTGGCATGGAGCTATGTATTTTGCAGATGATAGATGGTCGAAACTAAGTCTTCATTTACATGGTTGTTTTCGTCGTTGTTTTCGAGTATTGTTTTCGACTTATCGTGAGCAACAACAAAAACTTAACTGATCGCTTTTCGGTTGTAACATCCATGTTTGTTGTGATGTCAATGTGTCAATATGCAATTGAAAAATATTTGCGACACTGACAGATTGCATTTATAAACAAAAAAATATCGATGTATCGATAAGTTACATTTAGTTATTAAATTAAACCATTGAATAATTACATATAGACGGTGACACTTCCAAATTAGCAGCGACATATGAGCATGGCGTCAACAATCTTTACTAAATTGTACTATGTAGTGTATACTCAAACCTTTAATTTCAATTTATCTAAGATACCTCTGCTGGCAGCGCTATAACAACGTGTCATTTCTATATGTAATTATTCAATGATTAAACTACCAAAAAGAATTAAATATATATATTAAAATCAATTTTTATTATTAAATATATAAATTTAAATTCATAATTGTAATACATATAAAAAAAATTAAAAATATATTTAAACAATCGATAAGTTATTTTTCGAAAACAACCAAAAAGATGTATGGGGGACATATTTCTGTTGTTTTCGAGTGTTGTTTTGGGTACACTGTCAATGTACATATTCAATATTTTTACGGTGTAAACGATCAATTTTTCTATGGGAAAAACAACAACAAAAACTAAAACTGAAATCAACACTCGAAAACAACGACGAAAACAACCATGTAAATGAAGACTAAGACCGGCTTGTAGTCATGTACATACATTAGGATGGAAGAACAGAACAACATTTTTTAATGGTCCTAATAGGACGGAAAAGTTGTGTATTTCTAAAGAGACGTGAATAACAAAAATGTATTTTGCAGTTTTTTAATTTTAAGCCTTAAAATTTTTTTTTTTTTTTTGGGTTTTATTTAATATTTTAAATAAACAATTATTACAATCTAGTCACCTGGACTAATGAGCAATTTTATTCTAACTTAATTGACTATGTTATATACTGGTGTTCCATTGTATCTGATAAATTGAACTAAACCACATCGTTATTGTGGATTTTAGATCAGCACTACGCCCTTTACACTAGCAATTACACCAGCTTAAAAGGTTTAGTTCGTTTGAGCATGCGTACTATATCTATGTTGTTTAACAGCTTAGTTGCCTCAGTGTTAACATGTTGTTCGAGCCTTTGTCTATGTCTCACTGCATTTTTTTGGATTTCTGTTGAAACAGTGTCCACTTTAACCTCCCTATGGAGGTCTCTGTTGAACTGGTGATTTGCAATCTGGTTTTTCCTCTCAATTATCGGATTTAGCCTTTTTCCTAATAACTTCTCAATGAGCTTAAACATAATTGGTAAAAACAATATTGGCCTGTAAGATCCAGTTTTGTGTGGTGATTTCCCAGGTTTAGGAATTATAATTCTTCTGCAATTTTCCAGAGGCTGGGTACATATTTCAATCGAAAGGCGGCATTTATAATATTGGTGAGCTTTAATAATGCTTTCCTTGGTAGTTCTTTTAAATTTTCTGCTGTGATAAGATCATAACCCGGCGGTTTTTTAGGATTCATATTTATTTTTATCTCATACATGACTTCTTTTGGTGTTGCTCGTAGGATTTCTTCACTTTCCTGTACAACCTCTCCAGTTATTATTTCGGCTTCCAATGATTGGTGATCATGTGGTTTAAATATTTTTTCTAGGTATTCAGCAAAACTTCGTACTTTATCTTCGTTATTTCTGGCCCATTTTTTATCTTCTGATCAGAAGATCGGAGGAATCTGCATTATTGGCCTTTAATTCTTCTGGTTGCTCTCCAGAGAGAATAATCAGAACTAGTATCATTAGATAATTTTCTGAGGTACTTACTGATAGAATCATCTTTCAGATCTTTGATTTCCCTTTTAAGTAGCTGAGTAATATTGTTTAGCTGAGTTTTATCTTGAGGGGCTCTAATTTGTTGTCATATTCTCCTTGCCCTTCTTTTTTCTGCCAAAAGCTCTCTAATTTCTCAAGGGTAGTTGTTTTCCTTAATTTTCTTTTTAACTGCAGGAGTTTCCCAAGCTGACTGCTGTATGTCACATATGAACTTTTGAACTTCGTTTTCTAATTGCTCCTCTCTCCTTAGCGGAACCATTAAGTTAATTTTTCTTTCTAAAGACAGTCTAAAGCATGCCCAATTTGTGTGCTTATTTACTAAACTAGGATAGCTTTCTTTTTGAATGATCCTTCCACTTAACGTCAAAAGTATTGGAAAGTGATCAGAGATTAAGTCAAGACTTTCATCTATATGTATATAATTTACAGATATATTCTTCACTATAAAGAAATCAATTAGATCTGGTATTTTATTTGGATCAGTTGACCAGTAGGTCGATTTACCAGTTGATAAGGCTTCACAACCGTATTTTCTGATAGCATTGAGGAGTACCTTACCTTTAGTTGTTGTTGTAAGTATAGAACCCCAGGGGATATTTTTTGCATTAAAATCTCCTCCAATTACAAATCTTTTCCGTAGTTTACTGACAAATTCAAGATAATATTTTTCCTTTAGAGAGTATTTTGGTGGGCAGTAAATTCCAATAACACTTTATAGAAATTTTTGGTCTTGATATTAACAGCTAATTAATTTCTAAATTTGATAATTAATTGTTAAGTGAAGTGAGTTTCAGAGATGAGACGGACATCGATTTTCTGTTCGTCCAGATCCATTTGCAATTCCTGTTGGTGTTGCTGGAGTCCATTAGCATTCTCCTGCATAAAATTCTAAAGTCGTTAGACATGGTTTTGTTTAAGGATGGCTCCCTTAGTGCTGTATTCTAGTTTCTGTAATCGGTGAACAAAAGTATTAAGTTTGTTTAATATCACCTTAAGCGTTTGTTTGAGGAGTTTTTTGTCTGTTTTCGTTACTCATCATTACTTGAGCGTAAGTTTTTTGCTCACGTCTGCTTAACAGGCTAACAACGCTTTACGCCTTAACTCTCCTTTAAATAATTCAGGCCTATTTATTCTAACAGTTTGATTTTATTACATTTGTATTTTTAGCATTTAAGTTTTTATTTTTGATATTTTGCAATTCAATAGCAACTCTGCATCTGTGGGTTTAACACAATCTCTAGTATGGTGTTTACCTGGACATTTGACACAGCCGGGTTCTTTACAGTATTTTTACAGTATTTTTGAGTATGTTCATATGCTTGACATTTCATATGCATCCCAAGATGTACTTCTCCGTTTTAGCTTAATTGTTGCTTTAGTTGCATTAAAACCTTTTCCTTACAGGTCCTGAATTATTTTTTCTGGTTTGCATGCAGATTTTTAGCCATTACCCTAATTGGTCTGATTTGTTTGTTTTCAAACGTATGCCAAGAATGTCCTCCTTCGCTTAACATTTTTGCCATTTCTTTGTAGGTTTCAGCATCTTCTAAGTTTATTTTGATGTTGTTTCCACTCATCAACTTTGTATTAACCTTATCTGGTTTAATTTTCTCATACAGTAGACCATAGTATTTAACTACATATATACATTGGAGGTGGTGGAGGTAATTTTTTTGGATTGTTTTAGATTATTTTAGGAGTTGTCTCTTTTAGTTGAAGAGGAGTAGGTGTATCATTCCTTCTCCTTTTCTCAGGATTTTGACTCTAATCTACTCAGTTTCGTGAACTTATTCTTCTTCATCTGTATGGTATTCTTGCTCCATTACTTTTTGGGTAGGAGGAGAATAAGCGTTTTCCGTTGCTTTAAGGGCTTTAACTTCGTTTCCAAGAATCCTTATGTGTTCCTGCATCCAAGCAATTGTATCATTTAATTGCTTATTTAAATTGTTAAGCATTTCATTTTTTTTAGAACAATTATTGTTCGCTGGAAAAGCATTTCTCGGTTATTCCACATTTTCTGTAGGTATTATTTTGTTAATCATCGTGGTGAACGTGCTACAGGCTCTCGTAGGAGATCTCGGTAGAACCTGACTCTTTTGGAAAGGATTGATATTATCCATTTTAGCTTCACTCATTCGAGTATTACGATTCCTTAACGTATCTTTTTTTTGTCTGATTATAGTAATGCAACAGCTGGAATCTAATATGTACCGATTTGCACTCGTTGAGCTTAATTATTGATATATCGTCTGCAATTGTTGTTATTAAATCTGATGTTTATATCAAATATAATATTGGACCCAATACATTAATACATTGTACATCTCATGTAAATTGGATGATGCTTATAAAGAATTTTCCAATAAGGCCTTGACAACTTTTTTTTTTTAAATGTAACACAAACCATTTGAGATATCTCGAAAATTTTATTATTGGCTTGAAGTACAATTAAAACATTTATGTATGGAATTCGACATCGTTCATATGTCCACCATGGGTACGTTTGCCGGTGTCGATTCGTTGAACCCCATTTTTGATGACTCTTTAAATCACACGATCTAGGCGGCCAAACGACAGGACCATTTCTGGATATAACACGTTCATCGAATTTAGATTTCAATAAGTCGATTGTTACACCCGCTGTGTGGTAAATAAAAACCAAAGAAATAACGTTGCAACACGTTTCTGTAGCGATCTCCATTGACTTTAATGGGACGGTAATTATCATTTCAGAAGTGGTGTTTCTCGAAGCACATTACTTTTTTCACATAACCAATAACGCATATTCTGACGCTTGACCAAAAAATGGAATTTTCACCATGATGAAAATGTTGCCTTTACTGAATGTTTGGACACTGATAGTTTAGATATTTGTTTAAGTGACAGTTTAAGGTTTGCAAGTCCCAAATCGAAAACCCGATATATTACGAGATATATTTGCTGTAGCAGATAATTTTTAATGATTAAACATAAATTCATTGGTTAACGTGTTTTAATTTTCTATATCAATCCTTCATGCCATACTTTATCATAAGCTGCAGCAACTTTAAAAAATGCTGATGAACAGTATTTTCTTTCTAGTGGTTTCATTTTCAAAGAAGCATTTTTTCGAATAGTTTTGATAGTACTGGTAGTATTTCTGATTGGATGATAAGAATTTATTTTTGTTGTGTCTTTTTACCAAATTTTCTAGATATGAAAGTACCCAGTTTTCTTTATTCCATTAAAAATGTGTTATTAATTTAGCGGTAGATCTTTGAGAATTTTACCACCTATCAAATTAGACCCTGGTGCATTTACAACCGTTGCTGTAAGACCGGTAGTAGATATAGTTTTGGACTTCTTCATCACATTTATTTATTAATGCGTTTTTAAAATGTTTAATCGTTTTATTTCGTTTTCATCTAAGTGTCGTTGTATTTGCAATTATCTGTGTATAGAACATTTTAACATTAAGATTTATTGTATGTTCTGAGTTGGTTTGTGCACCTTCACATGAGTGTCATTGGAGGAGTGTAGGTCCGCTGTAGCCTTTTTAATACTTGTGTTAGGTTTAAAACCGCTTCTTCAATTTCATCTCCTGTTTTCAATGAGATGGCTTGATCAATATTCCCTTGTTACTATATGTTCAAATTGTGCCCAGTTTGTATATTTATTTGTTAAGTATGATACTTTAGAACTTGCGTGCTTACCCTAGTTAGTATTGGTAAATAATCCGACGATAGATCATAACTTATCTCCAATATTACATCAATTACAATCAACACCAAAATTATTTCGATTTATGGTTTAAAAATCATAATTGTAATTTGGTTCTATTTAATTTGAATAGTTTAAACTATAAAAAATAAAAATTATTAGTATTGTGCGAGTCTACATTAAAAACATTTTATAATGAGCAAAAGAAAGTGCATTTTTAGTGAAGAGCTGAAAAAACATATACCTGTTTTACAGCTGTCAAAAACTCCAAATATGAAGCACATTCTACGATTTGTGAAAGAAATGTGTCACTTGCCAATAAAGGCCGATACGATTTAGAGCAGCATATAGAGTCAAAAATACATAAAACCACAATTAAAGAAGGTCAGTGTGCCAAATCTATAACCTCATTTATGATTCCTAAAGTTTCGGCCTTAGCGGATAAAGTCGCAGCGGTAGAAGCTACCCTAGCGTTTCATACAGTGAAGCACCATTTCAGCTTTCAGTCTAACGGATTGCACATCCAAGTTATTGCAAAAACTGTTTCTAGATTCAGAAATAGCTCAAAAAATTTCATCCGGTAAAAGTAAAACTAGAGCAATAGTTAAAAATGTCATTGCCCCATTTTGTATTGAAAATATTATAGCTTCTATTCAAAACAATCCTTTTGTATCGGATTCAACCGATGCGAATAACCATGGCTCGTTGAAAATGTTTCCGCTGTTAATACAGTTTGTTGATGTTAAAAATGGAATAAATTCAAAATTATTGTATTTAGATTCGTTACCAAATGAAACAGCCGATACTATATCAAGCTTTATTTTGAAACATCTTAACCAATTCTCACTTAAACAAAAATGTATTGCGTTTTCCGGAGACAAATGCAATACAAACTTCGGGGGACTCAATCGGGCAGGTAACACTAACGTGTTTAACCTATTAAAAAATAAAATGACGAAACATTTAATAGGAATTCCCTGCCCAGTTCACATCATCCATAATGGTGCAAAACATGGTCTAGAAACATTGCCTTTTGATGTGGAATCGTTGGCGTTAAAAATATACAATTTTTTCTCATCGTACGCCGTTAGGACCGAAAAATTAAAAGAATTTTGTGTATTCGTTGAAGTGGAATACAAACAGTTCGCGACCTTAGAATAACACCATTGGATCTACTCGATACATAGTTTTGAGAAAATGAAGCTGGAAAATTTGATATGCTGTAACTTTTTAGTTTTATGGAAAATGTTTATAAAATTGTGGTTGTCTGGTATTTAGATATATGTTTTTATGATAAACTAAATATTATTTTAAAATTGTAGGTTTATTACTGAAATAATTGGTGCTTCAAAAACTTTATATTCTATCTAGAAAAGCCGGGTTGTTTTAGCTCTGCAATAATGAGATGAGATTCAAGGAAATGCATTTATGTGTGCCATGACGTCTGCAATTTTTTCCTGTGGTGTTCTCTTAATGCTTTTCCGCCCACGCATATCTCCTTTGGACATCCCAGATTGTTCGCATTTATTTTGATGCGCTATATAGACTGGTGATTGCGAAATACTGTAAGTTCCCAGATAAAAAATTTTACACACCGTATATGTATAGCCAGAAACCTCCTTAAAGTAGGAAAAGGTGAAAGACCGACGGGCTTGCATTGCCGTTGTTTTTTTTGCTGGTGAACGCCTTAAACTATTCTTCTCTTTCTGTTTTCGTGACATTTTTGGCACACAAATATTTGCACTTATTTGTTAGAACCATTTTGCATGGAACCGTTTTCCCTCGAACATTCACATAATCCTCACCGGCCTGACATTTTTTTTTACGAACAGAACTTCTCCAATTTACAGGATAACGTCTACGTTTCCTAGATTTCTTTGGAGTTGATAGTGGTGGTTCATCATTTAACGGTTCGCTTGATACGTCGATTAAGGAAGGAATGAATGGTTCAATCACACAGATCTGCGCTGAACCGACTTCAATTGCTCCAACAACCTCAGATACAACCGTGGAATGATCTAAAAAAAATTCCTCGCCGAGTAAAATTTGATCACAAAAAATAATATTTACGTTTACAGGTACATACAAATTCAACTTTAGATCTGCCATGATTCCTATTTTGTAAATAACAAACATTAAATCTATAGAACAAATAAGAAAATTAATTAAAAAATAAATAACTTACAGTGAAATTTACACGTCTTTCTATTTTGAGCGCCAATTTTGAACTGTCATTAAGTGATTTTGAGCATTACAAAATACTAACTATTCATTTTAAAAACGTAAGTGAGAATAACAAAGTTGTATGTACAAAGAGAGAAATTACAAAGTGGTATCTAGTATCTACATGAAAAATATTTTTTATTGGGATTACAAAGTTGTAAGTGGTAGATACAATATTGTTTACTCAATGAAAAAAGAAACGGGTGTAAAATTATGTTACTTACAACAATTTGTATTTGTTTACATCAAAAACGAAAAGAGATAGCAAAATTTGGAGTGCAAATTTAGAAAGCATGTGAATTAGTATATAGACATATAAAACTCAAAAAGTCAAAAAATGTTAGTTACAACAGTGTTATTCTAAGGTCGCGAGTTATTAAACCGTTCGCGATGGTTATCACTGTATTCAGTGGTAAATCGAATTTTTTCTAATATATTCAGCTCTGAAGTCGTATTTTTGTCAATAAATAATTGTCCAGCTGTTTTGAAGACATTTTTTGAGTCTGAGTTTACGGAAGCGTATTTATTTTTTGTTCATTCCTTGATGTTCCATTTTTATTAGAAGACGATGATGAGTCAGAAACCGAAGAAAATTATATTTTAGAAATTACTAGCGCGTTAAATAAGTTAACAAATATTTAAAGACAAAAGCACGATCAACGTTTTTTACCACTTAATGTTAAATTTATTTTAGCGGGATTGACAAAAGACGGAATGAAGACTGAAGGGGAAAATTTTAAATTAATTGTAATCGAAACATACATAAAACATACTCGTACAGTGGACAAGCCAATTCAACGAATATAGATACTATTTTAATTATAGATACTATTAACAAAATATAGTTATGTACTTTATATAAAAACTTGGAATATATACATTGGGATATGTTGAGTCGATCAATATATGCTTCGTTCACATTCAAACATCATCATACTTGCCATTATACCTCTATAGGCTATCGTCTGGAAACTTTAATTTTTATTGTATATTTACACACTATTACACCTATTGTCTGCGGTCTGAACCCACATAGCGACAATAAACTCCAAAAATAGAAAAATTTATAATCAAACCAATATAAAGACATTTAAAACGAAATAAAAGTTCCAAATATCGATTTTCGTATCGCACATTCAACAGTGCGAAGAATGTTGAGAAAATAGAATTTTCTGTATTTTCAATTACCTGCCAACAAAATAACAAAGAACGAGAATACCATATAATAATTATTATCGATTAAAGAAAAATTCCAGGTGATAACAACAACATAATTGAACATTTAAAGCGCTTTAATGCTGCTGCTAGAAAAATGTTTTACACACACACACACACACCAAACACCTTGTTCCCAACCGTATCAAAATAAAATGTTTTCCATTCGATTTCCGAAAAAAACCTCAAAATGTGCCAAGTGGTTTTCGTGTGTAATTTTCATTTTTGGGATAAAAAGCAAAACACACAAAAATAAAAATTATTAAAATTATTTATTCCAAAAAAATCTTCGTTCTGCAAGAACACGAAAGAAAAAGTTAGTTTAGAATTAAATGTACCATAATGTTATGGTTTTATTGTGTTGAGTTCTATTAATTTTTTTTTTTTTTTTTTTGCTTGGTTATTGTCTTGTCTTACTAAC
Organism: Tipula unca; assembly: GCA_951394425.1. Classification (NCBI taxonomy): domain Eukaryota; kingdom Metazoa; phylum Arthropoda; class Insecta; order Diptera; family Tipulidae; genus Tipula; species Tipula unca. Next base: position 120,972,448 of record OX596380.1, read on the forward strand.
TCTTTTATTACTATTATACCTAGACACAAAACAACAACAATTTAGTACATACATATATATGTAGAATATAAACTGAAAAAAAAAAACTGTCATCGTGTAACACCCAAACTTTGTGTATGTGATACTATTTTGGTTTTCCATAAGCATAGCACAAAAACAAATTATAAACATTTTCCCTAACAACAACGGGCGCACACAACAGATACAAACCCAACCATCGTCATGTACATACATATAAGGCAAGATATACAGTAGCTGAGAGAAGAAAAATTAAAATCATGTTGAGAATTAAATATTTTCACCTTTATTTTTTCGTCTTAAGGTTTTTGTTTTGTTTTGTTTTTTTCATTTTTCAGGTAAACTGATATTTTGACATTGTTTATTAGTAAGTTTAGATGATAATGGTTTTGTATTATTTTGGTGACATGTTTTCATTTGCGAGTGTTTGTTCGCTTGTCTTCATTTCATACTGGATCTAGTGTTACATATACATATATTGAATGACATTGGAATTAAGGAGTATGGAAGAAAATAATATATTGGTTTGGAAATTTTAAGAATGAACGATATAAATAAATTTTGTAAACTTGATATTGACTGATGATAGCCAATAATAAATATATATATTTTCACCTTAAAATACGTAATATGTTCTATATATATGTAATTGACAGAACCCCTTGTTATGGGCTTTAAAAATACGAAAGATAAGTCTGGATTAGAAGGTTGAACTGATTTTTTAGATACAAATTGACGAAAAGTGTACAAGACAGTTGTTCCATGTGGCGTTGAAGATTGATTGGAATTCAAATAGCAAGAAACAGTTATTGGGGAAGATCCGCAAATTTAGTTTACAACTTTTAAACGAACAAAGGTTCGTTAAGTTCTATTAGTCTGCCTTGTTGCATGGTAATGAGTGAATGTTTATCGAGTTAATACAAGGTCCCAGACGGGGAGCCTGATGATAATAGCTAGCTGAGATTTATATTTTATATTGTTATTATGCATTGCAATCAGTGTGATAAAATAGTACTGTGGGCATAAATTCATTTTATACTTTTAGCGTCATTAACTTTTAAAATTAGAATTTTCTTATCATTTTTCTTAAATATAAACGAGGATGTAGCACAAAACAATACTTTTTTAACTGAACTCCAACAAAACCAAGCTGTACTCCTAAGCTTTCTTTTGTAAATAGTTTTTTAGTTGACCTATTTGGAAAACTATAATTGCGATTTCGAAATCATTTTACTTATAAAATGTATCCAACCAATTTTAGTTCACCTTTTCAAGCACTCGCATAGTAAAACACACGAAAAATGCTCTTAGATCAATGCTAGACAATTATTCGTGAGTGATTGGAAAGGTCGATTAAAATTGTCAGCAAAAAGATTTTGTCAGAGAAGATTTTGTCTATCTGTTAAATAAAATGAGAGGAAAAATAGCAAAACATGACATCAATATGAGACCAAATCGTTCCAGTAAAATAACGTTTCGTGGTAACACTACGGTTTCAAGCTACTTTTGCTGCGAGTCTTAGATACTTATTTAAAATATCTCATCAGTCCATAAGCAAGCTTGTTCCAGATGTTGGTCAGGCCCTCACTGAAGCACTAAAAGATAGAATACAATTAAGGATAAAACAACTTTGCTTTGGAACTTGGTTGGATATCGGTAAAAGTACAGAATGGATGGATAGAGAATGGGTGGCTATCGATGAAAGTACAGAATTAGGGTTATAGGAAATATTAATTCTTGTTGTAGTATGAGATACAGAGGAATTCAAATCAATTTCATTATGCTTTTCTTGAAAACCTAAATTGTCAATTTGATTTTGTAACACAAGTCACGCTTGTTAAGTTTATCCTAAGTTAAAATTAAACCAACAAAAACAACGTAATATGTATATGTATTAGTGAATATCGGAAATAAATGACATTTAGGCGAACATTAAATTATTTGTATATGGCCATTTATTGTATCTTTTAAAGTATGTAAAAATTGGATATCCAAATAGTTCTAAGTGCTCAACCATATATAAAACTAAAGGTTTAAAACTAATAATCTAATCATGCCGAACCTTTTGAAAAGCTAATGGGTTTCACATGGCCAAATTGAGGTTCCAGTAAATTTACATTTTAGGATTTTCTTAAGAAAATGCGTATCTTAAGATTTTCACTATTTAGCACAAATCTCAGTATGATTTGTCGATAGGCCTGAACTAGCACTACAATAATGCCAACCCGTTTGCTAAATAGTGAAAATCTTAAGATACACAACTTCTTAAGAAAATCTTAAGATGTAAATTTACTGAAACCTCAATTTGACCATGTGAAAGCCATTAGCTTTTTAAACGGTTTGGCATGATTCATAGTGCGATTTGTGTTAAATATTGAAAATCTCAGTGAGATATAGTGAGATTTGTTATAAATATTGAATCTCTAGCTTTATTTATTTTATAAATTTTTATGATAAAAGGAAGTAAATTAATTATTCAATGTTACTTTTTAAATGTTTTGTTATTTGCCTAAATGATGACAGTCTTTTATAATACATAATTAATCTAAATGGGATAATTGAGTATAAAGTCACCAATACATCACTCACTCCTATTTCAAAAATACCCAGAAAACCACCCCAACAAGCCAGAGATATTCAAAATGAGTTTGCAGAATATTTTAATACCAACGGAGCACTTGAATCAAGTTTATATCAAGTCGTAAGTGATATATTATTCTTATACATAATTTTTATAAGTAAGTAAGTATGTATTATTAAAAATGAATTTTTTTTAGCTGTGGCTCGAATAAATCTGTCGATGGCCTAGAATTCGAACTATGTAGGTTCGGAAAAGTCCTTGCAGTTGTATCTGAGTCTTGTACTTCTTTTGCCAAACCATGAGTGACTTTTTTCCCCGTACTGAGTCACTTCAATGCTCTAATGTCTTTTCCAATGTTTTGCTATGCTTCAAATAAAATATTTCGGTTTGAACAACCAAAATATAAAACATGTGTTTCTTAATTATAAAACTTAAAAATGATAGTTAAATCAACTGAAATAATTATTAATATTAATTTATTTTTTAACTTTATATTGAAATTTAAACACTATAGCATAAGCTTAAAACATAAAAATTAAAAGGTTGGAAGATTCGTGTAGCAATACATCAAATGTGAACCAAGTGTTGGTAACATCATGTGCCGACAACTTTATAATTACCTCGACAAAAAGAATAATTCAAACATACGATCTGCACAATCCTAGTGTTGAAAGTCATGAATTAGTCAGTGCCCACTAATAGGTTAGTTTTTATAAAGAACTGGACCATAAACGGGGTAGACATTTTTGTTTAATTCAGGTGTAAACAATAGCTATTCAAGGCCACTGTAGTCGGAGCAGGCACATGTCAGAAGGTGACTAAACGATTGGATGGCTGAGCTGACGACCCACATTTTAAAAAAAAAAAATATCTTTGTAATGTCAACAAAAGAAAAAATGTATACCGCAAAAAAAACACCCCCACTCAAGTACCCGGGACACGAGTATTAGGATCGGCACATGGAAAGTGCAGTCACTTAGAAAACCAAGGACGTTGGAAGGCCTAATCACGTGCATGATGGAGTATCGGCTGGAACTCGTTGTTACTCAAGAAACTCGTTGGCCAAAAAACTATGGGTCCCACGTTACTCTACAGTATAAGAGATGACCTCGGAAACCTTGTTTTGGTTGTTCCAAAAAGTCAATAACCGATTGTGTAAGATTCGCTTGCATTTGAAGTAAGCCATTCTGTCGCTAATTTGTATACACACACCCACAGATGTCAGCCAGCCCCAAGATAAAAACTCATTTTACAATGACTTGGACAATCTGATGGGATCTATACCCGAACACGATGTTAGAATGGTAATTGGGTACTTTGATTCTAGAGCAAAATTTCCCGCAGTTAATTTGTCCACGTGTTAATTTCTAAAAAGCGTGCTCCGGGTGGGCGGGGTGTGAGAACTTATTGGTTGCTACAGAGCTACGATGGAAGGATTCATATACATTCTGGGAACACAGCGAAAGACATGGGACGCTTCGACTGTGAAGGTCTGATAAATAAAAATCAATAGAAACGACTTCTCAAGATCTTGTCAGCGACAACATTGAGGAAACTAATTGCCAGTCTAAGTGGGTGAACTCTGTCTGGGAATTACAGAAAACTTAAATTTTCAGTGCTGCTCAACAGACTTTATGCATAGTGAAAGTCAGACCCAAGAATGATTGGTTTGATGACAAGTGTTGTCTTGCAGTGCAGCAATAAAGTATAGCCCATAGTGAAATGCAAGGGTGTCTCACACTCGCGAGTAAAAACAAGGGTGCTCCTGCTTGGAGAGCAGTTAAGCGGATTTGTAGACAAAGCTAGAGTGGTGGAAGGTCGCGGTTCTGAAAGTACAACAACTCGTGTAATTTATTTAAAGGAATTACCAGATATTGAAACGAAAGCGTTCACCTGGGGTGGACTGCATTTATTCTGAGCTCTTGATATTCGGAGGGAATACTTTGTGGAACTGCCTTCTCGACCTTATTCGAGTAGTATGGCGAACCTAAGTTATGCCTGACGAATGGAAATTGGTCGCCTATCTTCAAAAAGAGAGCCCGCCTGAAGTGTTAGAATTATCGCTTTTGCACAGTATATACAAGTTACTGTCTTACATTATATTGGATAGAATCACCTCTCTACCGGAGAGTTGATGACTATCAAGGAGGATTTCGTTCGACTCGATCAGTCAATGATCAGGTGTTTTCACTGCTGATGATTCTATCTAAATAACAGATATTCCTGGATTTCCGACAAGGCTATGACTCGATCAATCGAGAAATTTTGTGGTATGCCCAGGAATACCTAGGAATGCCAACAAAATTGGTACGATTATGTAGAATGACTGTGTTAAAGTTGAGAATAGGCTATCGACAATTTTTGCAGATAACTCGGGTGTTCTGCCCCGATACTCCTTAACATCATGTTGACGTTTTAACATCATGTCATCTTTATTAAAATTGAAATACCTCACCGCAACATCTTATATCGCCAGTCCAATCAGTTGATTGCATATGGAGATGACATACGCGTCATTTGATTGAATAGCAACGGAATGAAGGAAATAATTTCAAATTTCGTTATTACGGATAAAATCACGCACATGTTGTTTAATGCCTCCCAAGAGATTCTACACTATAGACTGGCACGAAAATGATTCCAATAACGTATTCTTCAGCATTCTGTTCACCATATCTCAATATTTTTCGATCCATAACATCGATTTTATTAATCTCGTACCAATTTTTGGCGTCTTTAGAATCGTGTGAAGCAGACGAATTAGCCGTAAAATACGTTATTGTGGAAAATGTGTAAAATAAACTGGCTCTCGACCCCACAGCTGTAATTTTAAACAGCAAAGGTTTTTGGTTTTGGGCAAGATACAATTTTAGACCTGGATACTAAATTTTCTCAAAACTTGCCATAGAGCAGTCTGGCACGTTTTTAATGGACAAGTTTTGGTTTCAGAACTCGAATTCTTTTTACCGTAGAACTGGATGTATTAAATTTTATGGCAGTCACAGAGCCCCGGATTATTTTTGATAGAAGTGTTAACCTTCTTGTAAAGATTTTTATCAGTAGTGCTATATTTCTGATTTCTGTGAGCTTTATTTATACCGTTTTATAACTCTATTATATCTTTGGGCAATCTTTGGACGCTGAAGGATCTTTAAGGTATTTCTACACAGTTAGTTTAAAATTATTTAATTCTACATCTTTAACAAATTTTTATATTGGAATCGATTTTAACGATACCTTGGATAAAATTATAACTCAAACAATGTAGACATAAATTCATTTTATGTTATTCCCAATTTTATTTAAACTATTCTTTAGCTTAAAACTATGTATATAGTTTGCTAGTTTATGGCTAATATTTAACCTTACAATTAAAAGATTGTGCCTAAAATTAACTATTTGCTTTGATGAAGCATCTGAATGTTTTCTAAACGATTTAAATTCAAAAGATTTTAAAAGGGCTTACGAGAAATTTTAAGTTTAAAGTTATTTTATTTATTTTAATTTCATTATCAAAGCTCAAAACAGTTCAGTTTGTAAAAAAATTGAAATTGTTTTAAAAAAACACTTTTCTCTTTAACACCATTTCAATTGGGCCAAATGCTTTTAATTTTAAATCTGCATTATTATGGTTATATTCCGTCTGTATAATTAAGTCGGAGAGAGCACCTACTAATTCAAACTTTTACCATTAAAGGCTTTCCGAAATGGAAAAAAAGTTTAGCCAATTTTTTCAGAATAACCCCGAAATTAATAATACATATTTCCAAATTAGAAGCTTTTAACAATTAAAAAATAATGAATTGATAGTCATTAAATCAAAGTTTTATAAATTGTGAAATATTATAAAATCTTTTAATTTTTCGGTTTTTTTACAAAAGCTCTCAGATTATTTATATTACTATTTTGTAGTAGGCTGTAAAAAGCTTAAATTATAACAAATTCCTTTTTCACGCTCTAATTAATGCTTATAAAAACTCATAAAATCATATTTGCTAAACTTCTCAATTATATAATTATTATAGGTACTTTCGACTGAAATTAATTAACTGAATCACAGTTGAGCAACTCTTCACTTCAGATAAATGCCAAAAATATATTTTTTTTAATCGGCTTGTGTTGAAGAAATATGAATAAAAAATTCTTAATTTACCAGTTTTCCACCGATTAATAAAAGATTGCTAACTTTTACGGGCGACTACAATGCTAAACATCTGCAATTAGGTTCGAGATTAACAACACCTACAGGAAAACAACTATATCAATTCAATTGTCATATCAATTTTAAATTTCTACTTGTTATAAATATACCTTGATAGGAATAAGGAAGAAAAATTATTATTTTCTACTTTTCAAAGCCTTGTCAAAGCAAATATAAGCGAGGTTTTTTAAAAAGTTTTTTTTAAATATATTTTATTTTCTACTTTTTAGTCATCGAAATTTGCATGTTAATTTGTCAGGAAGTGGCATAAAGATAGATGGTATATCTATCTTTAGACCTTACCATCGTTTAGTCAGTCAAAATCGATAATACATAAAAGTTTAAAACCGTTGTTTTTTTTAATTTTTTTTTTTTTACGAAACTGATTATTATGGAATAAAAACAAAGCCCTAATTTTTATTTTCATCCAAGAGCAACTGATTTACTAAGGAAGTGTTAAAGTCGTATTATAAATTTTGAATGAAATATGTATGTATGTACTATGTTATGTATATCACATTTTGCCGAGGAAATTAAAGATATTTATTTAATTTTGTATTAAACGGTTCACCATGAAATAATCGTCATATCTATATGTACCATAAATAAAACCATAATCGATATTGTTATTATTTCATCCTCGTACATTATATAGAACCATATTCTCAACTTCTTCCAATAATTAAAAACTTTAGAAACTTGCTGTACTCGTATCTTCTTTAAAACATAATATATAAATCATTACGACATAGCATTGAACACATAATAAACACCGCACAATAATAGTTCAATTCCAAACTAAAAAAATTAATAAAAACGAAAATAAAATTGTTAAATTAATAATTTTATTGAACTTTAACATAAAAATGAAAAGTCTGTGTTGAGTAAAACTTTTTTTTTTCAATTTTTAGTTATGTTTTTGAACAAAAATATAAAATGAAATCAAAAATAATAAATTTTAGTTTTTAATTTAAAAAATAGATAAACTTTGAAATAACACACACACACACATATCGACAATTTTTCATATCAGAAAATGAAAACGGAAATATAATGAAAACAATTAAAATCGAAGAAAATTTTTATGATTTTTTTTTTTTTTGTTTAATTCTGTGGGAAAACTTTAATTATTTTTTTTGGTTTGTACAAGATTTTTATTAGAACTATATTTTCGTTGTAAGAAAACTAAACTAAACTACACAAAAAGAAATGTGTAAAACTAATAAAAAGTATATTTTATCGTAACGTTCCTAGCTACACATGTACGTACATACTATATATATGTGGGTTCTAGTTTGTGCGGTTAGATTTGCATAATCAATAGTTATTTAGGTTGGATTGCATATTTAGGTATTTTCTTTTAATTATGTTTAAACAAATTTTTGTTGTTAACAGATTTCTTTAAATTTACTTTAAATGTTTTTGAATTGTGGTTTCAAACTATGTACATATACATATTTCTGTTCGTAATTTTGGTTTATGGTTTTGTACATTGATATCCGTCATGGTTTAATGGTTCATTAAAAATGGCAATTAGAGAAAGAAATTCGGCCATCCGTAATTGGCAGAATAATAAATGTAATGAGCTATGGTTAATTTATAAACATATACGAAATATCACAACTAGTATTTTTGTTTACGACTGAGTCTTGTACCCATTTAGTAATTTACATTGCATAATACAGTATTTTGAATAGTCGGCGTAATCAAGTGATTATCCCCAGTTTAGTGTAACTCCTCCCTCAGATTTTTCGCCACAGTAAGTCTACTGACCTCCTGGTCGCGATAAGTCCAGTGGTTTGGTTCTTTGCAGTCTTCTTGTTGGAGATGTAGTCAGCATACAGCGTATGTCCAGATTTTGATGATGGTGCAGACGTTGTAGGTGTTTTGTTGCATGATGCTTAATTTCATCCGCGACAATCTTGAGATCTCGATGAAGGTTGTCGTTTCGAATGTACCACGGTGCATTAACAATACATCGTAGGATTTTATTTTGAATTGTTTGTATGATTTTGGTATTTGTCTTCTTGGTACATCCCCAGAGTTGGGTACCATATGTCCATACAGGCTTCAGAATTTGTTTGTATAACAGCAGTTTGTTATGGATCGCTAGTTCAGATTGTCTCCCTAGGAGCCAATGCATTTTTTCTTAATTTTATATTTAGTTCTTCTCTCTTCTTTTTTATGTGTTCCTTCCATCTAAACTTAGCATCTAAAATCATACCAAGATATTTGGCAGTGTTGGCATGGGGTACTACTATTGAGTTTATCATTATTAGTATATGGTTAACTTTTTGATTTGTAAAGTTCATTTTATTTAATTCGCCATTTCTTTGTCCAATTACATATCAGGTTAGTAGCCCTCTGTAATTTACTAGTAGAGTCATTGATGTTCTTTGCTGTTGCAAGTATTGCCGTGTCATCGGCAAAAGTCGCCATTGTTTCTTCTGTAATTGGTATATCTCTAGTATATAGGATTGGCCCAAGAACACTCCCTTGTGGTACTCCGGCTGTTATTTTTTTTTAGTTGGGAGTATTCATTTTCATACTTTACTCGGAAGTGCCTCTCTGATATGTATGATTTTAAAATTTGAAAAAATTGCTCCGGAAGATCTCGATGAAGTTTGAATTCTAGCCCCTGGTGCCATACTTTGTCAAATGCTTGCGCTACATCAAGGAATATAGTTGAGCATATTTGTTTGCTTTCTAGTGAGTTCTCGATTAGATCAGTAATTCGATGTACTTGTTCTATCGTAGAATGTTTTTCCCTAAATCCAAACTGATGTGAAGGGATAAGATTCCTTTCTTCGATAATTCGTTTTAGTCTTTTAAGAAGAACTTTTTCAAATAGTTTCGATAATGTTGGTAGCAGAGAAATTGGCCTATATGAAGCTTTATCATGCGGAGGTTTGTTCGATTTAAGTATCATAATTACTTCTGCAACTTTCCATTGTCTTGGTAATTATATGGACTAGTTTCCTCAACGCTTTCTCCGGTAACAGTTTTATTATCTGACCCGTTATAAAATCATATCCTGGAGCCTTATACGTATTCAGATTATTCTTGATTTCCCATTTTAGTTCTTTCAATGTTACAGGTGTAATATTTACTTCATCCTGTCTATTTATTGGTGTTATATTTTCCTCTTCCTTTTGTTTTGGGTAAGGTTGGAATGTTTCTTCAAGGTGATTTGCAAACAAATCTGCTTTTTGTTTCGCATTTCGAGCCCAATTTTCATTATTTTTAATTGGAGGAATCGGAAATTTAGGTCTTTTAATATTCTTAGTTGCTTTCCATAATGAATGTATTTATAAACTGATTGAATTTTAATGTCTTTTATAAGGTATTTTAATTTGTTACACAACTGGTTAAATACTCTTTTATTTTCAGGATTTCGATGTTTTTGTCAATTCTTCCGTGCTTTTCTTTTATTTTCAAGAAGTTCTCTCACTTCCTCTGGATAGCTAGCATTGCGCTTCATTTCCTGCCTATTATTTGGAGTGCTTTCCCACGCAGCATATTGGATATTTTGGATGACCTTATCTAATTCGTCTTCTATTTGGACTTGTCCCTGAATTGGGTTCTGCAGACTAATTCTTTCTGTTAACTGTGTTTGGAAGAGATCCCAATTGGTTTTGAAGCTCGTTAATTTCGGGTTGCTCTCTTTCAAAATAATTGTTTGGCTAAGTATCATAATAACTGGTGAATGATCTGATGATAGACTTTCAATGTTCTCTATATGGATATAATTATCTGAAATCCCTTTTGTAATAAAGAAGTCTATAAGGTCTGGAATCTTACTGGTATCCGTAGGCCAATAGCTTGGTGTACCGCCTGAGTGAAACACGCATTTTACTTGTTTGCCTGCTGCGAACAGTTCTTTTTCTTTAGCGGTCGTTAACCGAGATCCCCATTATGTATTTTTTGCATTGTAGTCACCTCCAACTAAAAGACACTTCCTAGCGTTTTCAGAAGATTAGTATAATCTACTTGCTTGAGATTGTATCTTGGAAGGCAATATATTGCTGAGATACTGCATGTTTTAATATTACTTAATTGTATTTTGATTGTTGTAACTTGCATGGAAAGGTTCCAACTTTTGGTTCTTCGTTATGTTTTATATACTCTTTTATGAGGATAGCTGATCCACCTCTGGCTTTGTTCTCAGGATGTAGTGCATAGTAGCAATTATATCCTTTTATTTTACAGATAAAAATTTTGGTGAAATGGGTTTCTGATATAAGACATTGTAACGTCGAGCATCAACGTTCCAAGGTTTAACACCCCCGCGTTGCATATTGGTTTATATACTAATAAACAAATTTCTTTTATGCTTCATCACTTATATTGTGAATTATAAAAACGCGGGAAAATCCGGTTGTAGGGGAATGTATACTAGATTGTCCCGTTCCAAATTAGTTGGTGGGATAATGCTATTGTTAGCCATGGCTATATAAAGTCAATATTTTTTTGTTGGTCGTGAGTTAGTTACGATTTTTTTCTACTGTGATAAAGAGTGATGGCTTAAATTCAAACTCAGACAAACAAAAAAAAATTATTTTTTTTTTTGCCTAAAAGTATCTCGTGAATAAGAGAAGTTTTTGTGAAATTTTTTTTTTTGATTGCATAAAATGTGCTACTGTGTACTTAGTCTTAGTTTACACGCTAATTAATTTTTTTTCCAAATAAAATAAAAAGGAAATTATTAATAAAATAATAAAACAATTTAAATTAATGAATTAATAATTAATATAATAATGTTTATATTAATTTTAAATTAATAATTAAGTTATGTTCTCTAAATATAATTAATTGGTTTTCGTTCATAACATTCATAGAAGTAATAAAATTAAGTTATACTACATATAGTGCTAGTTAAAGACTGTAATTGTGATCTAAAACTAGGTATATCCTTTTAATGCCATAAAACTAGATTTTATGATCAAAAACTAAATTCATATAAAATATAGTAGTGCGATAAACAGTGAATTTCGAATACATATATGAAATTTATTAAATCATACGAGAAAACGGAACTCATTTTTTTGTTAGTGACCGTTCATTTTGTGACCAGTGGTCTAATTCTGTAAAAACAAGATAATGTGAAAAAACGAAACATTGAAAAAGTTTACACAAAAAAAATTTACACAATTTCTATCTTATTTAGGTTAAATGGTATTCTATAAAACAAAGTAGTCAGCGTGTAAATTTTTTCTTGCTGAATAATTTTATCGCGTCTAAAACCACTTTGACGTTTTGTTAGTGTTTCATTTCATAATATAATATAAAGAGTAACAAGGACAAACATGGTTTTTTTTGTTCGGCACTAGCCCGCCTTCTTCGTGAAATTTTAGTTTTAAATTTTAAAGTTTTATCCGTGAAAACGAACTACACAAGATAAATTGTATGTGTAGTTTATTGACGTTTAATATCTTACCGATTTTTTAATTTATCTGGGTGTAAAGTTATAGAATACCATTTTGGTATGAAAACGTGTAAAGTACTCGTTTTCGCTTTTTCACGTTATCTTATTCGTTATAGAATTAGGCTACTATAGTGTATAATAATATTTATGTATATATGTATATACTATACGGTGCTAGCAATATTTATACAAAATATAAATAAGAATTGTGCAAAATTAAAATAAAGTTTTCTTAACAATATGAATTCAATAATAAGAAACCAAAATAAAAATATAAAAACTATCAGTGATTTGTACAGATAAGTGATAATAATTTATATCTGTAAAAAAAAATAAAATAAAAATATACAAAATAAACAGTGCTAAAGTGAATACAAATTTAAATACAATTGTACATAGCTAAGCTATAGCATAGAAAAAAGATGTAAGAATAGTAACTTTCATATAACAAAATGACATTGAACCACCAAAATATAAAATATTGCACTGGCTGTATGCATGCTCATACAAAACGAGACCTCAACATATTTTTAATTATGTGTCTATCCTTGTTGCGCCTTATTGTGAAGTTAAAAAATCGAGATTGTTTATTTTGTATACGCAAATAATAAACAAAACTATATTATGAATGAATAAAACAATAACAACAAGATCTCATCAGTATGTTCGTATATAAAACGACCGATCGCTTCATTGCCATTCTCTTTCTCCTATATGTATAATTTTGTTTTGAGAGTTTTGTTAATGTTATTCACGATCATGCGCGGTATCAGTAGCGCGAATAATATATTTTGGTTTTTGCTTTTTGATGATTTTAAAAAAAAAATTCCTTATTTACCAATCCTATTTTTGAGGTGATTTCATTTCCAGATGTGTGATGTTGTATTTTTTTTGTTGTAATCGGTGGTGTTGGTTGGTATATGAACGATCTCATGATCATGTTTTTCGTTTTTTTGTTTAATGAATATTTTAAAATTGTTCCTGATTTTGATTTTCCTATTCATATTTATAAGTTGATTTTTTTTTCAGATTGTTGTTGCAATTATTGTATGTATTTCTGTTATTGTGATCGGGGTACATGAGTAAGAGGTAATGATCGGAATCTTTTATTTTCGTATTTTCGGATTACAAGCAGTATTCAGGATTTAAATTTTTGTGTGTATGATGAATTTTTGAAAAAAATGTTTTTTCGTTTTAAGGTTATTTATTTATCATATTGGAAACGCATGATTTATAGGTATTCGTAATCTTTAAATAAGATTTATTAGAATAGATTTTTAGCTCTGCGTTTATAAAATTTAGAGTTATGCAGATGTGCGATAATTTAAATAAATATAATAATATGTAAATAATTCCAAATTAAAGTTATCTATTGCCAAATAAACACTTTAAAATTAAATTATTTTCAAAAAATTAGAATCAATAATTTCGTTTATTGATAAACTCTAGATGAGTCCAAAACAAAATATATGATCTCTGGATATAGGGACAATGGCACACCAGATTTTAGTAGTGGTCACTACACGTTTGAGGGAGTGAGGAGGTTCAAATATTTAGGCAGACAGAAGGCAGTCGTGCTTTGTATCCTCTAAGACCACTTTTGGAATCTAAACATCTGTCAAGTGCCGTGAAGATGAAGCTATGCAAAGCTCAGGATCGAAACCGCTGGAGTAAGATTGTTGACTCAAAACTGAAATAATAATAATAATAATTGATAGACTATTAAATATCTTAAATTAAATACTCAAATAAAACATAATGTTAAAACATTTTAATTTAACTTTTTAATATTTTTAATTTTCTACAGGTTTGATTTGAAAGTGATCGTTTTGGTGTTTTTAAAAATTCATTATTTAAAATAGACCATTTACAATTTTTTCTCATTAAAACCAATATAAAAAAATTAATTAATTTTTCAATGTGCTCGAAACACATATTATTATGATTTGGTAAGAAAGAGGTATACTTCTGTGCCACCATATCAATACACTTTTTTGAAAAAAATTTAATTATTTTGGAGAGCTACAATTATTGTGTTAATATGTTTGAAACAACTTTACTAACGATTTAGCTATCTGGCCAAATTCTTCTGAAGGGGCTGTTAGAGAGCCAAAATTACTTTTATCCTTATAAAAAAAATTTTCATTTAAAAATGCTTCTGACATGTTAATTTCTTCCCCAGCTTTCAATAGTTTCGCTCGACAACTTGGACAATCGATTTTTTAAAAATGCAGTAGCCAGCGAAGTACATTATTGCGTTATCTTTTAAAATATCGAAATCAGCTTCTTCAATTATTTCATCTGGTGCAGAATTATCAATGGAATCCTTTTGAAATTTTAAACTATTTTCATACTCCAATTTGAAACTATGCCAATTTAACTCAATGTTCTCTGCTTCATCGGCAATACAGTTTTTAAAGGGCGAATGTAATGTTATTTTTCTCACCACAATATTGGCAAAATGTACGCCTATTTCATGACTTGACGGCATGTAGTTACCACCTTTACCTCGCAAAAGTGAGAAGAAATTTTCCAGGCAATCCTGACTTGTTCGACCCGTAAGCAAGTAGTCTACATTAAATTCCGCTTGCAATAAATTGATTAATAAAATATGTGCATTTATAGTAGTTTTAAAACCCATTATAAATTTGAAATATTTTTCATTTTTGGAGATAATTTTTAGTTTGTCCAAGAATGTTAAGCTGTCTTCTAGAAGTTTAAACACATTATTATTTATTTTCAATGGTCGTTCATAGGGAGCAGATGATGAAAAATTTCGACAATTCAAGCTATCGAAAATGTCATTAAAATTTTGCACGAAATGAGATGTTGGTATGGCATTATTGAGAAAACTACCGAACAATTCTGGTTTTACTTTTAAAGTTGTTTTGATAGCACTGGATACAGTACTACTCAATATTTGTGCTGCTAATTTCACATTCATTTTTTTAAATGCATTCGGTTCAAAATGCTGCTTCGATAGTTTTGGCATTAATTTTACATGTTGGAGGCAATCAAAATCAAATATTTTACGGATTACATTTATGTCAACAACTCCAATATCCGAAAGCTGAATTTTATTTATTAATAGTGAGTTTCGCGCTGATTTCATCAAATGTGGTGCATCATATCCAGCCAAAATTTTATGTTCGTTAACAAAAAAATATGGATTTTCAGGAGTCACCCCAAGTATTTTATACGCAGCGATGTTTGTAGCAGCTTGATCGCATGTTACCATTACAACATTTAATTTTAAAACATCTTTGCAAATTCGAACATTTAATTAATTCCGATAATTCTGAAGGCTTATTTGAATTATTGATCAATACATAATTTAGTACATATTTCCAATCATCTATCAATCCCCGAAGCATAAAAAATAAAGCTGCCGTTGCTAACTCGTTTTTCCTTTGGCGTCCATCATCACAAAAACCTTCAACACGATCTAAATAGACATTCACAGTCAAATCTTTTTTTATATGTATTTCATCAAAACACAAAATGCATATTTTTGATTTACTTGACATAGGCTTAAATACTTTTTCAAGTTGGTCAAGTAAAACGTCATTCTTCCCGGAGGTATAAATTTAATGGGAGACCATTTGTATATTGATGAGGTTGACGGAAGTTTTAAATTTAATTGATCTCTTAAATACCTGTATGTTGACACGGATTTATAAAATAAAGATTGTGCGAATAGTTTGTCGTCTGCATTGTAATAAAATGCTTGTTTAACAAGAAGTTTACAAACATTTTTTGTATTGTCATTTACTTTAAGCGTGTCGATATGATTGCCAATATTTTTTACCTTGCAATATTTTATCTGCAGCCTTTTGCAGCTTCGTGTCAAATTATTATACATCATTTTCAATAATTTATAATTTCGTTGGTGTTTTTGAATATTTTTTTTATAAAGTTCAATTAATTTAATATTTTTCTGACACTTTCCGCATGTAATATCACTTTTTTCTGTAATTGCGCAATGGGCACAATTTATTGAATCGATTAGACGTAAAAATTCAGATTCATCATCAGGAGCTTCGGTTTGAGTGCTTATGCTATTTGTTAACGCTTTTAAAATATTAGACGAATTTGAATTCAGTTTACTTGATATAAAATTATTGAACTGGTTTTCTGGTAGTTGAGTGTTCATGCTTTGGTCATTTTCTTTGGATTTGGAAGTTTTCACAATATTTAAAATAGGCACCGCATTTTTCGTCAGATGGTTACAAGAAGTAATTTGTTCTTTTAAAAAGTGATTCTCACAAACATAGTTATATTTATTCGAAATTTCATTCGAAGCAAGTCCTATAGAATCAATCCAGTTTTGTGCTTTTACAGAATTCCGTGGAAATTTAAAAAAACGTAAATCTGATTTAGTCGATTGCAACTTGCAATTCGGCACTATGCAAGTCACGCGTTGTTTTCTTTTTTCTAATTGTGGTTTAGGTCCTAAATTTTTAAGAAATAAAAAAATCAATAACTTTGAAACAATACGAAATAGTACATACATATATGTATGTATTGTAGTAAATTTAATAGTTACTTTTCCCAATTATGTCACATACAATTTTTCCTACGATGGTCTTTCTACGATTTTCTCGATTAAAAAATAATATTCATTATCCGAAAAAACAAAAATAAAATATTTCGATGTTCTAAAACTAAGTATGTATTTAAATCAATAAAAGTATCGTTTACGAACTACACCATCGTAATAAAAATTAACATGATCATGTTTTAAAATCAATTATATGTGCGATTTTCATATAATTGTTTACATACATATGTAAGTATATTATGTAAATTTATTATAGAACAAGCTTACTTGATGAAGTGCTTTCCGCTAGGGAAGTTATATTACTTTCTAAATTAGACATTCTTCAATTCATTTGTTTTAAGATCTTCTAATGTTTTGGGACTGAATCAAATCTTACTTAATGGCGTATATAAAAAAGTCAATCGTAATATTTCGTTATAACCATCGATCGTACAAAACAAAAAAACGAAATGAGTAATCGTACGTTTTAAACACACAGACTATTGCAACTCACGAGAGTATGGATATCATCTTGTTGTTATTGCTTCACTCATTCAAAAATATGGCGATTTATTTGGCAATAGGTAATTTTAATTTGGAAATATTTACATATAATAATTATATTTATTTAGATTTTTTTGGTTTCAAATGAAAAGTAAATTATCGCACATCTGCATAACTCTAAATTTTATAAACGCAGAGCTAAAAATCTATACTAATAAATCTTATTTAAAGATTACGAATACCTATAAATCATGCGTTTCCAATATGATAAATAAATAACCTTAAAACGAAAAAACATTTTTTTCAAAAATTCATCATACACACAAAAATTTAAATCCTGAATACTGCTTGTAATCCGAAAATACGAAAATAAAAGATTCCGATCATTACCTCTTACTCATGTACCCCGATCACAATAACAGAAATACATACAATAATTGCAACAACAATCTGAAAAAAAAATCAACTTATAAATATGGATAGGAAAATCAAAATCAGGAACAATTTTAAAATATTCATTAAACAAAAAAACGAAAAACATGATCATGAGATCGTTCATATACCAAATTACCAACACCACCGATTACAACAAAAAAAATACAACAACACACATCTGGAAATGAAATCACCTCAAAAATAGGATTGGTAAATAAGGAATTTTTTTTTAAAAATCATCAAAAAGCAAAAACCAAAATATATTATTCGCGCTACTGATACCGCGCATGATCGTGAATAACATTAACAAAACTCTCAAAACAAAATTATACATATAGGAGAAAGAGAATGGCAATGAAGCGATCGGTCGTTTTATATACGAACATACTGATGAGATCTTGTTGTTATTGTTTTATTCATTCATAATATAGTTTTGTTTATTATTTGCGTATACAAAATAAACAATCTCGATTTTTTAACTTCACAATAAGGCGCAACAAGGATAGACACATAATTAAAAATATGTTGAGGTCTCGTTTTGTATGAGCATGCATACAGCCAGTGCAATATTTTATATTTTGGTGGTTCGAATGTCATTTTGTTATATGAAAGTTACTATTCTTACATCTTTTTTCTATGGCTATAGTACGAATTATACAAACATAAGTTATAATGACGTCATCCCTCAACACCTCATCATTCAACTTACACGTGCATTTAAGTTAAGATTTTTATTTTTATTTTTAATTTTTTTTATTATACATTTTGTTTATATATTCTATTAAATTTTAATTTTAGTTTTTTTTCTACATATCAGATTAATCTTATAATTACCTTTTATTATTAAATAGCTCAACCTAATACATATTAGGTGTTTGAATGATTTTTTTTTTGTACTTATAAGACTAATTTGATATGATCTATTACTTTTCTCTAATCATATAACTAATATTTTTTTGGTGAATAATTGGGTAGTTATAAGAATTTCCTTTTCTTTTTTTTTGGAAATATTTTTTTATTATTTATATATATTTCTTGAAAACTTTTCCTATATTTTCTTAAATTTTATATATTTCTTTTCTTTAAATAAAAAAATTTACTATTGTGTGAGTTTCTCTCTTTTATTATTTTTTGCAATTACGGATTTTCTTCTCTTGAGTTTCGAAATTTATCGTTTTTCAGTATGAGAAGCTAATAGCTTTTAACAATAGGATGAAGGGTAGTGTGATTTCGTAGTCTTCGAGGTGAGTTGATCCGTTGCCTTGGTCCTTCCTTCTATGTGTTCTGTTTGTACCCTAGTTTTCCCTCCTAATGTGGTCAAGCAAGCATTTTTGTATCTTCAGCAAACCCCACCCCAAATCCCTGAGCCTTAGCCGGCAATACAGACCACGCTGAAGCTCTACAAAAATGAATATTATATTTCAGTAACGAATGGCATTTCCATTGGGACCTAGTATAACTAGTGACTCCACCATGCCGTCCAAATTCGTTACAACATATGTATACATACATATATATTATGCATGTTTAAAAATATATCTAGTTCTTGAATGTGTTGCAATAGCCCATTTGCATTCCAGGTTACAATTCGTAATGTTTTATTCATTTCTTTTGTCTATAATTCGATTTTATATAATTTATATTTTGATACACTTGACCAAGGTTCTCTTCTACTCTTTTATTGAAACTAGTATGATTAGAAAATATAAATTCCAATATTATAATAAGAGACTGATTGTGTAATACAAATAAGACAGTATTTACTCCAGATCCAGGCGAATTTAATGAATTTATTTCTAATGCGAGTTCTGGGTTTACTGCAACTTTATCTAATTCTAATAATTTTTATCCTGATTTTAATATTATTAATAATAATGTAAATAGCTTTAGTTTTAATAACGTTGGTTTAACACAGGTTTTAAAGATATTTAATAAAATTCGATCTAATTCAGTTGGTCTTGACCAGGTTCAATTTAGATTTGTTAAATTAATTTTACCAATAACTTATCCATTTTTAGCGGATATATTCAATACCATATTAACCACTTCAGTATTTTCAAATTGCTGAAAGTTTTGCCGATTGCAAAAATACCCGACCCTAAATCAGTAGCCGATTATAGACCAATATGCATTACATCGTGCCTGTCTAAGATTTTTGAACACATCTTAAAAGATTGAATGATTGAATTTCTGAGTAAGTTTACCTTATTATGCCCATGGTACGACTGCTAATTTAACTAACATTTGTAATGATATCCGTAAAAGCTGTGACTCTAAACAAATTACTGCCCTGGTACTGCTTGATTTTAGTAAAGCCTTTGATTCCATCAATCATAAATTGCTGGTTCGTAAGTTAATTGAAGAATTTAATTTTAGTTCGAGTGCTGCTATGCTAATTTACTCATATTTAATTAGCCGTAAGCAAAGAGTTTTTGTTAATGGTTCGTTGCATACTGGAGTACCACAGGGTTCTGTATTTGGACCTCTTCTTTTTTCATTATATATTAACAGTATTGGTAAGGCCATCAAATTTTCAAACTTTCATTTATATGCTGATGATGTTCAAATATATTTAAACGGTCCAGTATGTAATTATAATAGTATGTTTGCTAATCTTAATTTAGATCTAGGAGCTGTCTCTAATTGGGTAAGGTGCAACGACCTAGTTTTAAATGAAACAAAGTCTTAGGCAATTATAATATATAAACATTCTGTTGACACTTGTTTATTACCACCTATTTATTTGAATAACAAAATAGTACCATATTCAGACTCAATTAAGAACCTGGGCTTAATCATGAAAAAAAATCTTACCTGGAATGACCATAAATTTTTTGGCAAACTTGGTAAGGTTTGGACATTTTTATCTTTTACTAGCATTAATTGCCGTAAAGCTTTGTTTATGGCTTATCTTTTACCTCATTTTGTATTTGCGTCTGAGGCATTTTTTGAAGTATCTGTAAATATTTAGTTCAAATGCTTTATAATGCTTGTCTAAGATACGACTCTAATGTTAGAAAATATAATCATATATCTGAATTTCAGTTTCTGACGTTCAGGGTATGCACTTTTATATTTCGAATTATACTTAATAATCGGCCGAGCTATTTGTGTAATGAATTGAGAACTGGTTTTTCTAGAAGATTAAAAATGTTGACTGTCCCAAAACCTTCTTGTGTACAGTATCATGATAGTATCTTTGTACGTGGTTTTCACACTTTTAATCAAATTGATAATGACATCAGGGGGTCATCGACTGTTGCTCAATTCAAAAGGAAATACATACTTAAATATATCGATTAATCACAATAAACTTTATTATTATTATTTTTTGTTATATTTACATTTTTAAGTTACTTTAGTTTAATAATTAAGTATTTTGTATTGTTATCGCTTTTTGTACTAAATAATAATGTACTGTGTACAATTAGTTATGAGAAGTTATTCTCTTTTGTGCAATTTTACGAATAAATAAATAAAATATGTACGTACATTACATTGCATTAACAACATTCGCATATGATAGTCTAATTTTATGGTTAATTAACACTATATTCATGTTAATCTTGAAGAAATTTACAAACGGATGTTCTGGAATATCAAATTACAGACAAATTTTCAAAAATAGCAGTTTGTTATTTCGAATTACGGAACACTACTAGATTCGCACTTATCAAATTGAGGGTTACGAAATATCAATTGACCTATTATTATAACTCTGCCAACGAGCTTTCACTACTGTTCAGGAGAACGTTTTTAATATATTTCTCTTTCTGTGAAACACAACTCTAAAAATTAATAATCTAACTACCACCTAATGGTTCTTTAATTACAATAATAAATACTTATCTCCTTTCCAATATTTGGGCAATGTCACTGTATAGACGCAAGTCCATTTAACTCTTTTCAAAAATTATTATCTAATACTCAGTGTTCCCTTTTTTAAATTGTTCAGTTTTGTTCAGCGAAAGACAAATGTATTTTGTCGGTGTATTTGGTCGTTGCGATAACAAATCAAATTTCTCAAGAACCGATTCTAACACTTTTGCTTGCGTTTCAGTTTGGTGAGTTTTAGCAAGACTTTCTGTTTGAACCTGGTCAAGTAATATCTCTCTAGTAAACGTGGATCTCCTTGGAAAATGTGGGGTTTTTGAAGTCCCTGGTGCCATGTCAGAAGAAATGTAAATATTATTGATCTTTGGCATCATTGGCAAAGAATCAATCTCGATAACTTTGGTAGCTTCGATTGATTCGATTAATTTGTCATGAACTTCTAAACACATTTCCAAATTTGATTGTAATTTTTGACACACTATAAGAACCTTTTGAACCCTTTTTGTAGCTCGTTGTAATCGACCTAAAACATGCAACAAACGCGATTCAATTCGACGAGCCGAATTCCACAAATTGTGTTTTTTTTTATTTGTAAGTTCTGTGATTTTAAGTTTCAGATCATTTAATTTGCTTAAAAAGGCATCGATTTCTAGGTCGGGTCTTTTACTCACATTCGGATGCATCTAAGAAGGTTTATCCTGAAAATTGCAACTTCATTTCTGACTGCATTTTCAAGATTTTTGATAGTATCAGTATCAAAGTGAATATTGCGACACATTCCACCTGGACCTCATCGAGTTTCAATACTGAAACATCCATGTTAACTTAACGCGAAACGAAATCTATTATGCACAAAAAAAAATCAATATATAAAGACTGCAACGAAGAACAACAATTCAAACGAATAATAAAAAAATGAGCTTAAGATAAAATATTTTTACCGTTTTAAGATTTGGGCACCACTGTCTAGCAAACCCTTATACTCAACGCCGTTAATTAAAATTTGGGCATATGGTCTGGGATCTAGCGAATAACCCATGATAACTGAGGTAACTATAATTCTGTAATGTCGCGTTTTGTTATTTTGGACTTGAATGGAGTCGATATTATTAATTGATGATTGAAAATGGTGGTTAGGAATATAAAATTGTGCACTATGATTTAAAATAGTATTATTTTTGTAAGTGGATGTATCTGCATACTGGCTTTTGATTGACTGGGGATACCAACATTCGGGGTTCCGTAATTGCTAGTCCTCCACTGACCTCGCTGGATGTTTTCCGTACATTTAGGACATTTTGCATAAACCTGGTATGGTATTCTTCATACCACATCGGTGACAAAACCAACGAAATGGAGCAAAACGACAATTATTAAAGGTATGACCATTCTCGTCACAATTGTAACATACAGTTTCTCGGCTAGTCTAGGTACGTGGGTGATTATAATTTGGCTGTACTATACCTCCAGAAACCCAATGTTTGTCCTGTCCGACGTTTCTACCTTGAAATGCTGCAACTTCTGATTCTCGAACCAATGGTATGGGATAATAGCTATGCTGCTGATCGGTCAAATACGATTCGTCAGACTCTCACCTTCGACTAGTAAAAAAAGTAGTAAAGAAAAATTCTGTAACACGCAAAACCTGGCAAATTAATAGATGTCCAGAGAACAAAACAAAGCTTAACAACTTAATTAACAAACTCAAGTCTAAGTGACTTGAGTTTGTTAATTAAGTTGTTGCAAGCAAGACACAAGCAAGTAAAAGTGAATTAATCAAAAGATGATTGTGTAGTCTTACTGATGAAAAATACAGGGACTATTTACTTTGGAAAACAACAAAATGGCCTAAAAAACAAAAAATAGAAATACCTCAAATCCAGAAAAACGATAATAACTGATGTACGCTAAGACATTAGCAATATATTTATAGTACTCAAACCACACAAATTAAAAGAGGAGATAAAACTAACCTTAAATCTAAACTAGCTCAAGGATATCACTTGATCACCGGCCAAATTAAATCCTTGCCAAACCAAGCTATACGACAATTATTGCATATAATCAACGGAACATTTCAGACATATGTTCCATATGTACAGGGTGACATGGAGCTGTGCAATGCGCAGGTGGTATACTGTACTTGTGTGAATGGGATGAATGGGTTGAATGAATGTTAGTGTGAATGTGGATATTGCACTGTGGGTCCATTAGTGGCATTGAGGGCTAGAGTAAAATCCGCCCAATTTTAATTTTAAAATTTTAATATAATGATAGCTAAACCAGGTAAACCACGTAATGACAGAGGTTCTTATAGGCCAAATTCTCTTCTGCCAACAATGTTTAAGCTATTTCAGAAGCTGTTTCTTTAAAGAATGAAACCACTAATAGTCGAAAGAAATCGCATTCCATCACATTAATTCGGTTTCCGAAAATAGCACTCGACTGTTGAAAAAGTAAACAATATCGTAGCAGATCGGATTCGGTAAAGTACGGTAAGGAATTGCAGTACAAATTGCAGAAGGACCTACCTAAGCAGTACTATATCATCTTAACTTCCTACGTAACTAATAGACACTTTAGAATGAAATTTGATGAGGAATACTCTGTCTTGAATCCATTATTAGCGGGTGTACTTCAAGGTAGAGTGTTGGGACTAATTTTGTAACTACTGTGTACAAGAGACCTAGACACCCCAAAAGACGTAATTCTATTGCAACTTTTGCGGATGATACAGTAATTAAGGTAATAAAGAGGTATCGAATAAACTGCAGAGAATCACAAATGAGGTTTCCAACAGGCTTACGATAACGCATCCAGCTCAAAGAAACAAAATCCACACACATTTTGGTCACTAACCAAAGAACAAATTGATAACCGATAGAGTATACTGGCTGTATAATTATATAGCCTTATATAGGCTTGACGCTAAGTTAAAGCGGAAAGAAAACGTGAAAGAAAAAGGAAAACTTTAACATTAAGTTCAGAAAGAAGAACTAGCTTATTGGGCGCAACTGTTACCGAGCAAATAGCGCAATAAAGCTATAGCTGCGCCGTTTGGATCGGGAGGTAGCGGGTAGGGATTAGGAGGTAAAGGGATTTTTTATCTCCCGATTACGATCGGTGATTAAATTGAAAACATCTTTGACCCTTTGTTGGGAAGTAGAACTCATGGGCCGACCCATCATTCATGTTAGTACAGGCTAGCATGGAGCTATGCAGTGTGCAGACTAGCCGAACAGTCTCTAATTAATGTATGTATCATTCGTATTCTGTCTGTTGTGATAGGTGCAGTCGAATTGCAATTTTCTATTGTCTCATTAAAATCAAGTGGCAAGTGTAATTAAGTGATTAATAAGCGAAATGAACTTTCTTCGAGTATTGAATGCAAATCTTGCCAAAAATTCTTTCATGGCAAGTGCGTAGGTTTGAATAATGACAATGAACTGCAGATCTTAAAAAGTGAAGGTCATAGTAAATGGACTTGTACCGCTGTCTAGCGTTTAGAAGGCAAAACACGTCTTTTGATAACATGTCGGTGGATAATTTAAATAATTGCGATAGTGAGAAAGATAAAGTGAATTCTACCAGTCGTCCTCGTGATATCGTCACCGTTGAGACAATTTCTCAAGAACTGAACTTCGATGGTGCTCAAGATAAAAAAATTCTGGAAAAATGTATAATAGTATGTTACAACAGACTATAGCGGTAATGAATAATCGGTTTGATATTTTAGATGAATCAACGAAAATAATAGCATCACTGGTACAAGAAAACGCTGCTCTTAAACATAAAATGAATTCACTTGAATTAAAACTCGACAAACTGGAGCAGAACTTCTTGTGTAACTCTGTTGAAATTATAAATTTACCCGTTTTGCAAAATGAAAAAATTTATTCGTCTGTGCTACAGTTATTAGAAACTGGTTTCCAATTAATTTTAAAGGATGTTGACATCGACAGCTGTTATAGAATTCGCAATAACAATAACAATACTAATAAAATTGGGAAAGTTATAGTTAACTTTAAAAAAAAAAGCACTAAATTCTCAACTATGGACAAATTAAAATAATTGAAATACCATCATCTGTAGTGGATCCTGGCAATAAAGGGGTAATATATGTAAATGAACGCCAAAAGAATTGCTTTGTTTGTAATAAAACCATTAACATACATATATATTTATAATTTGAGTCTAGCTTCTGGTATTTTTCCAAATAATTTAAAAACAGCAATAGTTATACCTTTATACAAAAATGGATCTCATTCAATGGTTTCCAATTATCTCTACTTCCTGTGTTTTCAAAAATATTTGAAAAGGCTTTGAAGTCCAGAATCTTATCTTTTACAACTAAACACATTTTTTAGTCGAAAGCAATATGGTTATCAGCGCAGAGTCAGTACTGAAGATGCTGTTGTCTGGTATTAATTGTAAACATAAAGTTGCCGGTTTATTTCTGGATATCACTAAGGCATTTGAAACGGTTGACCATTAAATTATTTTAAGAAAATTATATCATGCCGGGCTTAGAGGACTTTCATATTCGCTTCTTGAATCATATTTATCACAACGCACTCAGTGTGTTCGCATTCATGATGTGAAATTGATAGAGGTGTGCCACAAGGGTCAGTACTAGGACCTATCTTATTCTTGATGTATATAAACTCGCTTTGTGATTTGAATTTCAATGGAAATTTAGTAGCTTTTGCTGACGATACAGCTCTGTCTTATTGTAATCATAATTATGTGGTATTATAAATCTTATTACTCATGATCTATTAATTCTTCGCAAACGGTTTAATCTTCATAAAATGGTTACTAGCTCAGAAAATTTTTGAATTTCGAGCTGAGTGACAAATTCCAAATTCACTTGCCAATGTAACTTGTCATAAAATTTCATGTAATGTTAACTGCACAGGTGCATGTACGAAAATTGATAAAGTTACTGAATATAAATATTTGGGTATCATAATTGATACAAATTTAAAATTTACTTCGCATGTGAATTACGTAAATAAGGAAATAAATGGTGCTATTAGGAAATTGCTTATTTTGCGCAGTGTATGCCCTAAATATTTATTACGTCCATTGTACTTCTCTTTAATAAACTGTCACTTGGAATATGGCATATCATTTTGGGGTGGTATTTATTTTATTAATTTGTTACCACTGGTTAAGGTACAGAAAGCAGCTGGAAGAATTATAAATTTTAAAAATCCACGTTACCATAGTTGAACTATTTAATAAGTCAAAAATTCTGAATCTCCGAAATTTATACATTTTTAAAGTTCTTAAATTATTTTATAAAAGAGCTGGGTACACAAAAAAGAGAATCATTAAATCTGTTAATCTACGGATTAGTGATTCCTGCCTAGTACCATTTACAAGAATAGAGGCTTGTAGGCGGTTTTACTCGTTTATCGCACCTAATTTGTATAATAAAATATTTACGCAAGTAAATATGAATATGAATTACCCAAATTTTTTGAATACTTTGAAAATATTTATTTTTTTTAGCGTTACCTTTAGTTTTTATTATTGTTCAATAACTATTTATAATATATGTTTTGTTAAAATTTTAATTTAAAAAATTAGTATATGTATATAAATGATTTATGTGCACCTCACGCACTATTTTATTTTGTATTAATATAAGGTCGGAACTTCCAAAATAAATATATAATTATATTTCAGGAAGTTCCTATTATTTTTTTAATCATATTTATGTCCTTATAAGTAGTGTTAATTATTATATTGTTATCAATTAATAAATAAATAAATAAATGTATGTGTTGGTATTTATTTAAAAAAAACTGTTAAATTTACACAATAAACTGCTCGTCTACCGGTAAATTTTATAACCTATGTGGAGATATGGTATCCGAGCTGTACCAAGAACATAAACGTCAAATTAATTCAGACGTTTGTAACTGCCTCTTGAGATTGCGATTGCTGTTATAAATATCACTGCCCTTGACTTGGTGCGGTCGTCTGATTCCGGCTATGTCTCAGGAGCCTTGGGGTGGGCTGCAATTTATTTTAACCGCATTATTACCGTATATAAAGCATTTTTTTCTGTCCTCGTCATCCAATTCCCGCCCGATTGATTAGTCTTTTTAATTCATATCTTTGACTTTACAAATATTTATATATACATATATGCTTACACAAAAAAATAACATAAATTATAAATAGAATACTTAGATCTATGTGTCATCCGTTAAAACGGATAAATAGGACCGTAAAATAAGTTTTTCTCGATCCGTTTAATCACTGTGTTTTATGCCTAAGGGGGAAATATAAACACTACACTTAAATTAAACTTAAACCTAAACTTAATTCGCACTAAACACAAGTCACTAAACTTAATGGATACCTTATTAGTTTATAATTAATATAATTAATTAGTTTATAATGATGTACTTTCACTAGTTTGGTTTTAAACACTCATTTATTATAAAGGCACTAATTTGTTATTATTATTGTTAAGATATATATTGATATTATATTATATATATATATATATACATGTATATATATATATATATATATATATATATATATATATATATATATATATATATATATATATATATATATATATATATAAAATTAAGGGCAGTAGCACTATATTACGATAAGGCGCTACAAATCGTGGGGACGACCTACATGAGAGGGGTCTCATTCGGTGCCGGGTCTACTTTACACGATATGCAACTCTTCCGACTTTTTCTATTATAACTGCCGGTACGAACTTGTGATGCAGTTTAGCTGCAAATTTACTAACAGCGTCACTTTGTGCGAAGCTACGTACAAAAACTTTTTCACCGATCAGTAATTCACGCTGACGAGTACGAAGATTATATGAGTGAGCATTTCGATTATAAGCAGATTTTAGATAGATAAGTACCTTTTCCCGAACAAAATTTAAACAATCAGGTTTCGATGACATATCTAAATAATTATCCTCCAGTTCACAAAATAACTGACGCAATCGATAATCTGATCCATGTAATATCATGTGCTGACCAAATACCAAGAAATATGGTGAATAATTCGTTCAGTTGTGGATACAATTCCGCACAGCGGCAGCAATTTCCCCAACGAAATTACATAACTGAGATGCTGTTGCTTCTCGTATGGGTTTTAGTAAAACAAATTTAGAGTAATGATCCAGCACTATTAATATGTAACAATTTCCGTTCTTAGACCTTGGATAAGGACCTATGAAATCCGCATACAGGTGTTGAAATGGGCGCATTGAATCATGATATTGTCCAATAGGAGGCTTTAAAGATCTGTTTACAGGTTTATTCATCTTGCATTGATCGTAACTTACAAAGTTAGTACAAAAGTACGTATATCCTTAGCCATATTCACCCAGTAAAACTGGCGTTGAATCCTCTCTAAAGTTTTATTACTCCCCATATGAGCTGAAGTCGGACTACAATGTGCTTGTTGTAATAATTCAAGATGTAATTCAGTTGGCACTACTAATTTCCAATCCAATACATCAGTATCCACATACCTTGATCCGTATCGTATATTTATAAAAAAAATTCCCATTGTGAACACGATAATTGGTTTCAGAAGTGTTCCTGAAGTTCTGGATAGTTTCAATTTGTTTAACATAATCATCCGATAAAAATGCTGCTGAATCAAGATTTATGTGTAGTGGTGGTATGGTGTTCTGGGATGTTGTAGCTTGAGATGATGAGTTCACCATATCAATTGAACAAATAAATGGTATAGAATTTATAACGAACTTTATTTCGTATTGCTTTACCCAGTCTAAGCTACATTCCTCATTTAACGCTTCATAAAAAGCTCGGGATAGAGAATTGGCGACAATATTACGGCCTTTCCGATGGTCTATCTTAAAATCAAAAGATTGCAATTTTGAGCTCCACCTCCCTAAACTTCCCGACAAATCTTTTTGCGACATCAACCATTTCAATGAAGCATGATCAGTATAGATGGTAAATGGGTAACCTTCAATGTAACATCGAAATTTCTTCACACTTACCACTGCAGCCAAACCACCTCCGTGATAGAATAATTTTTTTGAGCAGAATTTAATTTTTGAGAAATAAAAGCGATCGATCGCTTGGCATCATCATCATCTACCTGGAAGAGCACACTTCCAATACCATCTTTGCATGCATCGCACTGAATAAAAAATGGGCGACTAAAATCAGGATTTGCTAATACCGGAGCGGTGGAAAGTGCTAGTTTTAATTTCGCAAATGATTGCTGTGCGGCTTCAGTCCAAATGAATTTCTTCTCCTGTTTTAGTAAGTCACTTATGGGTGTAGCAATAATAGCAAAATTTTTAATGAAGCGCCTATACCAGCCACATAGTCCTAGAAAACGCCGTATTTGCTTTACAGATGATGTTGGTTTAGGATAACCTAAAATTCCCTGTATTTTCTCTGGATTGGTCCGCAAGCAGCCATCACCAACGATATATCCTAGAGTGGGTACCTCTTTCATGACAAATTTACATTTATCTACATTCACTGTTAAGCCCGCATACTTTAGCTGATTTGTGACTAGTTCTAGTAATTGAAAGTGTTCATTTAATGTAGCTGAGGTAACGAGTAAGTCATCCAAATATGGAAAAATATTTTGTTGTAGCTCAGTGGGAAAGACTCTAAACAATCGGGCGGGAATTGGATGGTTCAAATGAATTGCTGCCATACTTGGAACACCCCACCCCAAGGCTCCTGAGACATAGCCGGAATCAGACGACCGCACCAAGTCAAGGGCAGTGATATCTATAACAGCAAACGCAATCTCACGAGGCTGTTACACGTTCCAAAAACAACGTTCTTTCAAGTATTGTTAATATGTATATACATACTGATTTAAGGATTTAAGGCAAGACACGTATATTCAAGATATAAAAATTCGTAGAAGAGCCTTGTCCAGTTGTAATAAAATTATTTAATAAATCTTTAAAATTGAATAAGCTTTCCGACATAATAATTACATTACGTAATTTTGAACCATAGGTTTTTCAATTAATTTTCAATTGAATTTTATCAATAAATTGTTTGTTGAAAATATTTCAATAACGTTTGACTAGAAATAAATACTCTGGTATTATAGTTAAAAGTTGTACATAGGTCTCTCCAATTTCCAATATGTGTTTAAGATCAACTGGTCAGCAAAAGCAGAATCATAAAAATTACTTAAAATATCTACTTAGGTGATTTTGCAAATTCAATTTGAACATTATAAACGGTTTCAAACAGTTACGATAAAAATTGTCTAAGATAAAAATGTAAACAGATAATAATTGTCCATCACTTAAAATAAAATAAAATCCACTTAAGACCTTTCACTCCTTGTACATATATACATATATACTCTTACATATTATAACTCAATCAAACAATAAAAATATTTGTTCCAATTTTATTCCATAAAGTAACTTAATAATAATTCAACTTCTTATATAAAACATTGAAGATACTTATGTACATTATAAATTATTTCTCTAGCTTCGTTATGTACTCGAACTCGTACAACAATTTTGGTTATGAGTATTTTACTTATTATTTTTCCAAACTTTATGTTCTATTCGAGAATGATGAATGACAACAATGACAGTGCAATTTGATAGAGACAACAGGAGAAGTCTAAAATATAATTCTTAATATACAATTTCTTAAGAATCCTCCTATATATACGAGTATAATTGTTGTTGGTATTGTTTTGTTCTATTCGTTGTTTCTCTATTTTCTGATATCTGGAAATATTGTTATTATATTATTTCAACCTTGATCTTTAAGAATACACATGAACGAGAAAAAAAAAATTGAAATGAAATTACTTAAGGAAAATACAAAACAAACATTTAAGACGTTTTTGTATAATGTATTATGAAGTGAATTCATGTAGACAGACAACAATCAAAATATTTTGATCTGTGTGGCATCGAACAAAAAAAAAAAATTAGGAAACGATAAAAGTGGACGCTCGCCTCTATTATACGCGAGTACATAATATATTGGTTTTTGTCTATGTTTGAAGATGTTTTGGAAACATGATTTGGAATTGAAAATTGTTTTAATTTATTTACTTGTGAAGTTTATTGATTTTACCTTAGGGTAATAAATAGTAGGTTGCCTGCCTGCCTTATACCTCTGTTGTACATTTTATATACACAGCTAGTTGAGAAAAATCAATATTAGACGTTATGGTGTTTTGTTGTTGGATATATTTTTTTTTCTTGGGGAATATCAAATTTTGTTACAGAATGATAAATTATACTTGAGTGGAATTTTAAAGTGATAGACTATACGGTTATAATATAGTGTTTTGATTGTGGCACGTTCACCTATCCATCAAAATAAGATGTAATGTTTGAAGTTGCTTGTCTTACTTAACGATAGCTATGTTAAGCAAAAATCAATAATCGTGCATAGATGTAAAATTCAATTTTGATAGATAAGCTGATTAATCATTATTAATTAATATACGGCCAAATATTTAGGCATAGCTGTTGACGCTAAGCTACAGGGGAAAGAACATATAAAAAAAAGTTGAGTTAAATTTTAATACAGAAAAATGTACTGGCAAGGAAGGACCTCGTACTTAACACACCAATAAATTTCTTTTATATCAGCAAATATGCGTCATCCAGCTCTGAAGTAGTGGTAAAAAGACAAATGCAAAAAGAATACAAACATTTTAAAATAAAGCTCTTTTTTATAATATAAAAACACGAACATTGTCTAAGCAAGTACAACAGTGGTTATGTACATCATATGTTGGACAACCCAAACCCAGTAAGCCGACTTCAAAGATAGAAACCACTAGAACTGGCTACTATTATACCCAAATGACACCTAAATTAATTTCAATATGTAAATTTTACTGGGACTATCATCATAACTTAATTCTTATTTGTAATTGTAATTGCCAATCTTAAATTTTAATAAAACTTGTGCACCTCAACTCTCTGGCAAATGTGCACGCGAGTGACAATCAGCTACAAGCATTTGCTTTTTTGGTTTGTAAATCTCTGTCATGTTTAAATATTTCTGTAACAACAAAAACATGCGCTGATACATCAGCAATATTACGCCTGTTATCAGAGCCACCTATATATACAGAGTCCTAAGGTTAAAAATTCAGCTTTTTCTAGAGGAACTAAAATTGACGAAAAAAACGTTTTTTCAATACAAAACATATGAAAAATTAAATTTTTTGTGGTGCGATATTTTTCAATGCAAATGTCGATGGATTAAGTATTTTAACATAGAAATAGAATCTACAATTATCATTTTATAATTGATTAAAAACCTGATCAAAGAAGTTGTTTAATTTATATTATATTTATTAATATAATTTATAGAAAAAAAAAGCATTTCTCCATTAAATTGATATAAATACACACAAATACCAACGCAATAAAATTAAACTGTAAGACGAAAAGAGAAAACAGGAAAAATGTGGTTATGTTTCCTTTTGAATTATATTTTTGTGAACAAAATAAAATACTTAAAGGGTATTTCAATAAAAGTTGCATGATTTTGTTTGAATAAATCTCAAACTAATTTCGCTTCAATTTCAACGTAAATTTTTGATTTTAGAATATAAATGGAATACCATGACTATCACAGTTCTTCAGGCATGGTTCTATTTTATTTTGGTAATGTTTAGTTACGCATTTGTGCATAATTATGGTTCTAAACAAATAATGCAGCTGTTATTGGAACTCCCTGTTGTAAGTTGTCAACATCACAATTTTTTTTTCTATCGATCGATGTTTATTTTCTCTTTTTAAATTTTACGCTATTTCGTGAATCCAATTTTGATTTTTTTCTATTGCGATCTCAGCTTATTAGAATAATTTGGTACTCTATCCCTTTTCCCGATTTCGCTACAATGTAAAGAAATAGAAATATGTGGTGATACATTTTGAAATGTATAAAAGTAAATAGAATAATGCTTTATTCGACATGCTGCGATCGCAATAGAAAAAGCGAAATTAAACAAAGAAAAAGTGTGAGATTTAATTCTTAAAAAAGAGACAAAATCATCGATCGAAAGGATGACAATATATGTTTCATTTATTTAGTTTACCTACACATTCAAATAAATTCATGTTTACATAAATATGATAAATTCATATTTAATTTTCATTTAATATTTATTAAATTAATAAAAGATTTAAGGTTCTGACTTTCAGATATGTGATGCTTCAATATAGAATAAATTCCATAAATAGTATTTATCGAAATGAAAGATTTAACTTTTCATTGATGAAAAGTAATTCGAAAATGCTCATTTTTACATTGATTCTTATGGGATAATGCAAAAAGTAGTTCCTCTAAAAAAGCTCGACAAAAAACATGGCTGATCCTTACGGCTCTGTATATATAGGTGGCTCTGCTGTTATGCGCTATAGCATGTATATTCAAAGCGAGTTTATGCATTTCTATCTTGCTGCAAAATATTCACCGACCATATACATATAAGCCAATCAAAAATAGCCATTTTTAAAAATTAAAATAATTTTAAATGGATGCAAAATGTGCAGCAGTTTGGCAACTGCTACAAATTAAAAATATGCTCAAATTTTCACTCATTATGTCAATTTTAGCTATTCTATATCTTGGCGAAACCGAAATGTCATTGTCGTCTTGACGTTGTCAAAATAGTGACATGAATTTTCTGAAACTATACATATTTGTATGTATTTAATGGTAAGATTAATGTTAATTTTAAATTGTAATTACTAATTATATTCTGTTTTCATTTTTTTCATGAGAAAATATGTACTGCCGAACTTTTTGCGGTCAGTGCAAATAAATCAAATTTAAAATATCGTGTTTTTATAATGATGGATGTGATATTTATAATTTAAGATAAGTTTTTTGTATTTATTAAAATTTTGGTTGTTTATCTTGATTGTATATTTCTATATTCATGTTTGTTTCAACGATTCTATTGAGCAGACGCACTACAAAATCATCGTCCCAATATACAGCACATGAACAATAAACAATCGGTTCGTTCTCGGAAATTTTCAAAATGTTTTCACGGATGGACCGCGTACAAAAAGCCACCAATCGATTTTTTTGTTTTAATTTTCTTTATATGTACATTTATACTCTTATTCCGATATGTTCTAAGATCGTTCGGTTTGCTATCGTCTTAATTCGTGATTATTATAACCTTCTTCTGGTGCATCCTTACAAGATACGGACATATAATACATACAATGATTCAGTATTTACAGTGGGTTTGGTTGTGAAATTACAGTGTGTCAATTGTTCTGAAAAATATAAACAAAAATATGGTGGAACAGTGTTTCCAGTATTAAAATCGGATGAGTTAGTAACATATGGTGGTGGCCTTACGAGTTTGATTTCCCTCTCGAAAGTTTTATGCAAAGAATCTACTAACAGTAGTATTTTACGTGATATATTATCATCATATTTGCTTTGTAAATAACATCAATTTATTTACATTATGTCAAACTGACATCATTTTTTACAACCGAAAATTGAGCAAAAAGCCATGTACCAACATACTACAATAAAAAGCGGCTAACTTCACCCCGCTTTGCAGACAATTTTGAAGCAAGATAGAAATGCGTAAACTCGCCATCAATATTCCAAGTTTTATATAAATGCATAGTCAACATTTATTTTGTATATAACCAAACACGAAATAATTATAATTATTAACTACCAACGTGTTTTAATAAAATAAATAACTGGTTAGGCCCCACCAGCGGTAACCTAATCCATTTATATTAACTCAACAAATCATTTATCCCAACAACTTTTATTTAAGTTCTCTTTTAACCGAAAATGTACGATCATACAAAAGGAAATGTAATTTTTAACATGCGAAGAGTATCGCTTACAATCCCTTTTCAAAATTCTAGATGTTCTAGACATTTCCGTCTGAATTACTTCATGCTTTGTTGGACCATAGACTGACAATATGGGTTCAGATATCTTGCTTGTTTTCTGTTTTTTTGAGATTCAAAATTGCAATGCAATATTTACCAGCTGGCTTCAATTCCAACAAAATATGGCCCATTGAAATGACGCTAGCTGGACGATATTGAATTTGATATTTGCTCGCACGCGGTTCGTAATTGTCGTTAAGATACCATAATCCTCGAGTTTGATTTCCGCAATGGTGCAAATATGCAAATGTGCGCAATTGAGACTAAATAGCACACTATTGAACGTAGATCTCCCAAATGGAGTTATAAAAGTAGTTAAATATATATGTTTATCAAAATTATTAACCCATTCAATTAATTGTTGCCCCTTCCTTGTTGTTTGACTTGCTTCTCTGTTTGTTTTGGACAAATTGTTGGTTGTATTGCACTACCCGAAGGTTTGCTATACCAGTGCTGGGATGTTCTAACATCACTTCGTTCGCTTCGCTAGACACTTGTGTCTCTTTTTTCACGAACAAAATTGTATTCTATTTCACAATTTATATTGTGATCATAGCCTACTCGATTCTATTTCTATCAATTCATTCGATAAAATATCACCAATATTTTTATTTTCGATGGCAAGTGAAAAGAGGAAAAAGAGATAGTTTGCAAATATATTCTAACAGGCTGAGATCGCAATAGACAAAACGTAATTCAAAAAACGCAATGGAGCACAATTTTGTTCGTAAAAAAAGAGACAAATGTCTATCGAAGCGAATCGAAGAGATGTTAGAACATCCCAGCACAGGTATATGTTTTCCATTTCATTGTTTTTGTTAATTTTCAGAAAGTGCACGTTTGCATTTTTTCTTGTTGATATAAGCCGTCTCAAACTCTTTACAAACTTAAACTGCAATTTTTAATCATGGACGCCAATGATAACTTAAACCCTCAGCATTCGTTCCCGTATGTAATGGCACGTGTACACTTGAACTCGCAATATTGCACTGGTTTGCGTACAATAATATTATATTTAAACGATTCCATTGTTATATTTTTCCGTGGAATGCCCCAACTACCGAATCTAGCATCACATCTTTCAGTCTCAGTTCCAGCTTCGTCGTTAACAAAATATCGTGGGCTGTGCAATTATTCGTAAATATAAATAAGCCGACAAGCCACAAAACTGTTGGAATTTTTCGACATTCTGTTTCATCGGTTTTCTCGTTGGCTATCGTGTACATTAAGAATGTGAAACATTCTTTCGCTAAATTCGCACAACACAATTCGGTCGGCAGTCTTTCATGTAAAGTCATATACAAATATCATAAAAATTAACTTTTCTGTACTAATTAGTTTCTGCCCTTTGATCATAAAATGCAATACCGGAATCCGAATTTCATAAATTACGCCATCCAAGTCATTTTTAACTGCTTTTAGATTCCGGAATTCAATTAGCTAAAACTGGAATTTATTTATTATGAACCTATCAAAGTAAAGAAGCTTTCTTTTGTGAACGCTGTTGGAACATTTAAGGTATATCTCAAGAAGCAGCATTATGAACTCATCATATCAATTCTGAAATTTTGTTTACAAAATTCGATTCATCGCGAATTTACTGACGACCAATACGACCATCTCATTTATATTGGCCCCTCTGTTCGACTAATTGAAAGTTTAAAACATATAGGATTAGCCAGCGGAGAACCGTACTTTCCAGAACCGTGCAACATTTACAAAACGGCGGGAAAAGTGAAATACACCCAGAATTGGAACGCCCTGGGAGGCATGTAACCACAATGACCATGCCACACTATCACAAAGATTGAATAATGAGATGTGGAATCAATGATAATGAAGCACAGTCGTATAATCCGAAATCGATGTTGGAAAAACTACAAAATAAAATCGATACAGATTTATTGTGCAATATTCCCACAAAACCGTCGAAAAATCGAAGCATAAAATTGCAGCGCAATCATTTTTAGATATGTTTCAATACTGGGGTAGTATCATGAATGGCGGTCGAACAATTTTATCGCACGGGCAAATTTACATATAAAACAAGAAAAATGCACCGTCAAACCACATTTTAAAGTAAAAAACAAGAAATGAAATCAATTATAGCAACCCGGTTTCTATCGTCAAGAAATTTACTGTCAATGGGTGTATTTACACTTGGTCTCATGAATCCGGATTCTTTCTTCGTATTTCCCTCCTTTACCCACAAAATCGTTTTTATTACCGCCATGTTGGGGATTCATTTTTAAACCAAATTTTTTTGTGTTTCTCGGGATTCATCGCACTAACACAAACAAAATCGAAATATAAAAATTTTCAAGGACATTTAATTTTTTTTCATATTCTTGGTTAGTTTGAATTTGTTTTTTAGAACGTCAGTAAAAAAAAATGAAATATAACTAAAAATTTTTAAAATAAAACGTGCATATAACGGAAAATTAAATAATTAAATTTCAAAATATTATTTTTAAAAATTCAACAAATATTGTTAAATTGTGTACACAAAATTATGGCAAATAAAGCTTCAGAAGGTTGGACTCGTGAACAGACATTACGTTTGATTCACGAATTAAATAAATTCCCGTGCCTCTACAACCCTGTAGATGTTAATTACGTCAATAAAGTTAACCGAAGCGAAAAGTATAATTTAATTAATGAGGAATTAAAATTGATTAAACCGTCTGTGACAATCGGTGAGATAAAAAAAAAATTAAATCATTAAAGGCTCAGCTGTGGAAGGAAAAGCAAAAGGTGACAATTTCAAAAAGAACCGGCTTGGGAACCGATGAAATTTATGAACCAAAGCTTTGGTGCTATAATGAGCTTTCTTTTTTATTATATGTGAACGATTGTGAACCGAGCAAATCTAATATAGATTTGTCGGAGGTAAGTTGAATATTAACGTTTATGACAAGAAACAAATTTACAATAGTGGTATTTTATTTTTGTTTCCAGATAGGTATTGATAACTCAAGAGAAGAGTTCCTAGAAAATATTGAAATTACCCCACAAAAAGTAAGTGATGTGTGGACAATTTTATGTGATTAATTTGAAAACGTTCTGATTTTTATGAATATAACTTTTTATTTTATATATAATTACAGAAAAGAAAAAGCAAGATCCCTCTAGAAGCATATGGTATGGGGGCCATTGAATTCATGAAAAATTATTTCGAATCACGGCCAGCAAAAAAACCACTTCAAAAAGAGGAAGAGTTCTACAGATATTTATGCAGCCTCTTGAAAAATATTAAATCAGATGAAAATTATGAAAATCTGACGCTTGAAATTATCGTGCTGGTGAAAAAAACAACTATGGAAGAGAGGAAACAATTTCAAAGGGAAAATTATTTCACTCCAATAAATAATTCCCAATCTTATACATTCGCACCTTCAAGTTCCACACCACATTCCTTCATGTCTACTTCATCATCCAGAAATTGCACAGCTACATCCTCACCCTTACCACAAAATATAAAACCTGTACACATATTACTACTTCAACCATTCAATTCTACCACATCTTCCTCAAATTCTTCAAATACTGCCTCACCCACAATACATCTGCCATTAGATTCATTTCGTTATTCACAAAACATAGATGAAGACATAGAAGAAAACATGCCACTTGGAAACACGCCATCGAACATCCACTTCTACCTCAAACAAAAGTTTCCCAGCTACATCCTCACCCTTACCACATAACTCAGTAAATTTACTGCCGCAGTCACAAAATATAAAACCTGTACACAAATTCCAACTTCAACCATTCAATTCTACCACATCTTCCATAAAAATTTCCAACCCAATCAAAATCAAGACTACAAAAGAATTACAAAACTACAAACCAAAAATATTTTACTAGCTCCTCCAAAACAAGCAATCAAAAAGAAAAATGTACTAGAATTAGCGATAGATAATGTATTTGAAGACTTTATTATAGAGGACACAGAAATTATATTATAATTTTTATTTTAATAAAAATGTAATTAAAATTAAAAATAAATGTTTAATTTAAAATTAACACTTCAATCTTTGTTTTTTTAAAGAAAAGGCTTTAATGATTTCCATTTCTTAAGCGCCACCGAGAATCTGCTCGATCAAAAACGAACTAATTAAAAACGGATACAGAGAAAAGAAATAGGTAGATGACGTCGAAGGAAGTGAACATTTAAAAAGAAAAACGCAAAATTTAATTTATATAATTTTTTATTTTTATTCATTTGAATATTTTTTATTGTTTTATCGATCCTTCGTTGTTAAAATATTCAGTCAATAGTTGCCTGACAGATTGACCAAATTTTGATTTATTTAAACGGGCATCTGCCGTCTGTTGCGATGTATCTTCTTGCGTTGTTGTATTTTGTAGTTGCATTTCGTCCCTGCACCACTGGCTTCTGGTACATAAGAAATTGTGTAATACACAACAACACTGGACAATTGTTGTTACCTTGTCTTGGTGTAGATTAATAGGTTTTTGAAAAATTTGAAAGCGATTGCTTAATATTCCAAAGGCCCTTTCTATATTTTGCCGTGCACGACTTAACCTGCGATTAAATATTTTTTTTGTTTCATCGGTTGTTGTAAAAGAATATGGTATCATCATATTTTCCGATAACGGAAAGGCATTATCACCAATAAACATATGCGGTAACATTCTTGAATTCCCGATAATTTTTTTTGGTGGTAAATATTTATCGGGTTGTTGTAGTATATACATAAAATCCGATCGTTGCAAAACGCCGGCATCGCTAATTCTTCCATTGCACCCAACGTCAATGAAAATAAATTTTCCGTACGCATCTGCAAGGCCAAGTAACACTACACTATGAAACCCTTTGTAGTTATAAAATAATGGTGCATTATTTTTCGATGGCCTGAAAGCAATATGTTTACCATCGAGTGCACCTAAGCAGTTTGGAAACTGCCATTTTAAGCTGTAGTCATCTGAAATTTTTGACCAATCTTCTTTGGTAGTTGGAAACTGAAATGAAATTTTATTTAGTAATTTTTTTTTGATAATTTATTATGTTTTCATATTTTTAATTTACCTTTAAAAATTGATTTTTTAAACGTTTGTAAATAACTTCACAAACACTTAAAATTGCTGTGGCCAGGAATGATTTGGACAATTTGGAGTTATAATCTAGCTCCATGAAGTTTTCTCCTGTAGCCAAAAACCTCAAAGTAACTGCCAGTTTTTCTTCTGGATTAATTGCTTCCCTCATATGTGTATCTAATTTTTCAATATCTGGCCTAATTGCGGATACAATAAAATCGAAACTATCCTCGTCCATCCGTATAAAATTTTTAAAATCCTTTGAATCAGACTTCAATTCCAACATGAGATTAACGGTGTTACCTAATCGTTTTCTTGTTTTTCTATAGTTTTTAATCAAATCACGTTTCTTTCTTTTTGGTTCAGCTTCCTCCTTTTCTTCTTCCTTTGCGGCTGATAATAGTAAGCAAGCTGCAGCAGTTGATGCCTTAACCACAATCGAATCTTCTTCATCATCATCATCATCCAGAAATGAGGCATGAGCCGGTAAAATATTTATAGTATTGTTATTCATTTTAGTTCCCACGAGTATTTTTAATACAAACAAATTATTTATAAACCACTTTTTTGTTTAATTATTTTTAACAACAACAATCAAAATGGCGACACAACTTATTTTTGCACATTCCAAGTTGAAATGCATTTATCAAATGAAAAAGATTCATACACATACATAGAAATGTATTAAATGAAACCGGATTCATGAATCCTTGTGTAAACAACAATAGGATTTTTGAAACCAGAGAATCCGGATTCATGAGACCAAGTGTAAATACACCCGTTGGATTTTGGTTGTTTTATTCTTTCTTCTGTTTTCTTTCTTTTGTTTTCAATTTCAAAATGTGATTTGACAGTGCATTGTAGTTGATTTATTTGAAATTTGCCCGTTCGGTAAAATTCCGGCGTTCATGTAATCACACCTGATGAATGTGCATTGCCGTATGCGGAAAAAAGATTCCTGTGCAATTACATTCATATTATGTATGTATATAGTTACATTCTAACATTTTTAGAAATTAAATTTTGAGATTTACCAATTATTAGAAATAAAACGTGTTGAAATTTGAAAATAGAGTAGATTGAATTCAGAATGAGAGTAGACCAATAACATTTTAAGTATACCAGCTTTTCAAGTTTGAGTGTTCGGTAAAATGGTAAATTTGATATAAACTAAAATTCCACTCGTAAATACACAAAACTAAATAACAAACCATAAAAGTTCTCAACAAATTATATTTTATAACCGTTCTGCGTGTAATTGTAATCAAAGTCATGCATATAGCAAATACATTTGTATGATGTACCACAAACAGTTTGTAGTTTAGTTAACTGATGCATTACAAAATGGAAAATGCAATTTAACCAACAAACAAAAAAAAAAGAACTTCAAAAATGGTTTCGCAATTTTCGTTTCAAAACACGTATATAAAACTCACGTGTTGTAATTAAAACTATGTGTATGATTGTATACCTAACCGACGAGTATTTATGTATCAAAATAAAATGTTTTAGTTGCACTACAATGTTAACTTTGTGGAGCTAAAAATGTATCGAGGACTTTATGCTTAAGCACACAATGGCAATTTTTAATAATTTCAACCAGATTTGATTTTTGGTTATAACTTCATAGTTTAGAACTTATCGGTTAAAATTGCAAAATGTAATATTGAATCATATGTAGGTACTTTAAAGAAAAAATAAATAAAATTGTATTTCGTTGGTCCAAAAAAACTTTGCTACACACGAGTGTATTAGTGTATTAGGCTGGTTAATCATTTGTCCGAATATATCGATATATAGATTTTTAATGTTAACTGTCACGAGAAACATTATACATTAAGAATTATTCGTAAACAGAGCGGAAATTATGGCACAAACTGAAGGAAACGTCAAATTGTTATGGCGAAATTTAAGATTTAACTTAAATGTCACGGTTTTTACTATAACAAGAACAAACGAGTGCTACGAAAATTGTTGTAATTTTTTTTCATACCATTTTATTTTTCAATAATTACGACTCAAAACTTTAAATACCATTAAATTAAACAAAAAAAAAAACCAGGATTGGAATTGAAAAATAATCAGAAATATAAATTCTATATTGATTGAATTGCATTTGCGTGTGATTTATTTTAATTTTTTCAAGTTCATTTTTCTAACTTTGCTACTCTTGCGAGATAAAAATGGTGAAATAGCAATTTGCAAAATAGATGCTTACAAAAAAAATTTAAAAATCACTGGTGGATCAAACAAAGGGTTCCATACACATTTAACATTGGTCCACAAAATTAATTTATATTCAACTTTGCCATTGACATCTGGTACATTGACGGATCAACCAGATAAAAAATTTAAAATCAATGAATAATTTTGAACAAGTTCATCTTCAAGAAATGATATTCTATCAACAGTACTTGCGCGAATGGCGGCCAAAGATAATAGTTATTTTAACGTAACTTGCATATATATATACCAAGATCAGTTACCGTTGGTAAAATGCTATCAGATATCGGAACAGATTTGAGAAACTTGTTAAAATTGAAATAATCAAAAAATCAGTAGTGTTTGTTATCGATATCATTTGATGACTGGACGTCGACGAAAAATTGTCGATATATTATGAACATAATGAGATTTGGGATTAATACCAGTGCTTGGGACCATGCCAGATGAGCAATGTTTGTCGCTGCTTGGGGAAAGGCTTTAACTATTACATTAATCTAGATAACGATTTAGCCTGTATTATGATGACAGAAACTGGCAGCGTGATGAAGAAAGTGAGCAAAATCTCCAACTAAAAACGATGATTATTTACAAAAATAAGAAAAAATCGATTTCGGAAAACATTTACATTTGAAAAGTGATTGCAAAACACGCTGGAGCGGTTTACTTTCAATCGAAAAGGCTCTTAGAGATTTAAACATTGATAAATCTCTAAAACTAAGTGAACATGAATATGAGATTGTTACAAGATTAGTAAAGGCTTTAAATCCCATTAAAACAACTATATGGATGCACGTTGTCGGCGAGATGGGAATTTAGATAGCGCTGATATTATATTAAATTTCCTGTT
Source organism: Tipula unca (assembly GCA_951394425.1). NCBI lineage: Eukaryota > Metazoa > Arthropoda > Insecta > Diptera > Tipulidae > Tipula > Tipula unca. The sequence continues at coordinate 121,016,056 of OX596380.1, forward strand.
GACAAAGCTGAGAGAGCATGATTTCAGCATAGAACGTAAACTTTTTTCGCCTTAAAGAAAGAAGAACTAATTTAAGTGGATTAGCACATTATCTCCCCCAACGACGCAACGACACAGTGTATGAAACCTCAGCCTTCGTTTCTTCTACAAACTCGATAAATTTGAAAACTGGGTTGAACGTCCTGGAAAGATTAAAACCTACAAATTCATAATTGCTTTCAAACGCCCAAGGCGACGTTTAAGAACAATCAAGCGATGAAGAAATATTTTCAAACGAGCTTTTGACCTTGAGTGATGAAATAAACCAGGCGATGGAGGAAGGTTTTAAATCCACAAGTAAAATTTCGAAACTAGAAAGTTTAAGCTCAAAATTAAAAAAAAGAAATATCACTGTTCGAGAGTGGTGGAAGCAGAGGAGGAAAAGGACTATCTTCAAAAAATACAAATTCCAGAACTGTAAAGCCTACTAGTGTCGAGTCCGAAAGAGCACGCTTCGCTGCAGAGCTTATAATTTCAAAACAAAGAACCTTAAAACAAACCTTAAAAACGAGACGAACGACACATTAAGATGTTTGAGACCCTATTTTAAAAACAATAGCCATTAAAAAATAAAATCTTTAAAGAAAAAGATTCATGATGAATTTATTTAAATTGAAATTTATTTATGTTGACATGTTATGTAATATATTTTATTTAAAAACATGAATTTTACTAATTTAATTTAATGGTATTATGCTTTTGATTAACTATTTTTCTTTATACCCTGTTAAGTTAGCCGATAGTTTCCAGCCGAACAAAATCGGTAATGAAGAAATTTTTTTTATTTTGAATTGAACATTAGAGTTGAAATATACTTCTCTTGCTATCATACTACTAAAATTACCGATAAATTCTAGCCGATATACATACGTCGATAAAGAAGATCTTTAATTCTTGAATAAAAGAGACACGATTTATTTCGATACATTTGTGAAATATTTCTTATTTCATAGCTATCTTCTAGTCATAGCTGTTGCGGAAAAACACATCAAACCATGCCGTCTCCAGACATAACAAATAAAAATTCAGCATCTATTTTTATAAATTTTCAATTATTTACATATGATTTTGAAAAATGTAAATTTCCCAGGTCCCCCATGAAACTTTTCCTTATAAACTTTCGACTGGAAATTCGGCTACGGTACTTTATAATGTTTTAATTATTGTGTAACTCAAAAAACCACATTTAGCTCTTAAATTTTAAACGACTGACTAAAATTGAAATCCCGGGATTCCCCGGAAATCAAATTACGAATACCGAATCATGTGATTGATATTTTCCGGGATTTTGGGAAACTCTATTTACAACAGGTTAAAAGTCTACAATAAGTGTGCTCGCTAGGAAACTAATTGTATTGTATTGACTTTTTTAATTTATTTGGGAGAATTTCCACAAATATTTCATAAATAGTTTCTCTTTGAAATTAAATTTGAATAAAATTGACGTTAGTTTTTAATTTTAATAATTATTTTAAAACTTCCAAAACACAAAAAAAAACTCAACTGAACGGCGAACATTTAAAGCTGTGAACTGTCAATTAATCAAATGAAAAGTTATATGTTGAAGTAAGTCTCGGTTTGAGTTGAACATGCAACAATTTCAAATATAATTATATTTAATTAATTAACAAAAACAAAAAATATATTTAAATTAAAATAAATCACATTCGTTGTGAATCACAAACAGACTAGTGTAGGTACATATGTATATGTAGTAAAAATTATAATATGTAATTACATTATTTTTTATATTTTATTATTAATTTATTGGACGGAATCCATTCGCTGGAATTAGATGTTTTAATTAATTCTGTTGCCATAAGTATTGAGATAACAGGTGGCTGATGAATTCCTCTGCTTATTTCTAATGAGAGTGACTTGTGAAACACTTGTTTTGCAGTTGAACTACTATGAGGGAAACTTAAAATTGCTCCCAAATTTTGGAATATTTTATCACTCTTTGCGCTTGTTAAATTTAATATTCCGGCCCAAAAACTCCTCTTCAAATAAATATTTTAACGATCTCCTGGTTTAACAGATGCCTCCATTCTTCATCTAGTTTTTCGATTAGATTTTTATCAATAAGATTTGGAAACATTTTAATTAATGGCGTGAGAGTGGAAACTTTTTGTTTCGGGTCTATATCTTGAACCGCTACCAACACCTCGTCCTTAAACTCAATCCGTTTAACAATTTGATTACAAAGTTCTTTATAATAATTTCGACAATTAATCTTCAAGCCTTGAATTAAATCATCCAATACAGTGCTTTCTTTAAGTAGCAAATCAGCCTTTGCACCAATATCATCGTTTGAAAATTCAATTTTATTCAAAGAGTTTTCCTGTATAAACCCCGGTTTAATCAAATTGGATAAAATCATTTTATAGTCACATTTAATTGTAGGTAGCAGTACGTGAATTCGAGTTCTTTCAGACTGGTACTCAATATTTATTTGTTGGTAAGTTTGAGTATATATGCAAGAAAGTAAAAATATATTTTATTTTCGTCAGTCATTTCGCGATAATCAAATCTCTCTCGGGCCATATCTGAATCGGTTTCCAATTCGCTTAAAATAAAATAATGTTGGAATGGAATCCACTGTTTTAATATTCGCGACGCTACGCTCTCGAGAGATAGCCACGTAGTTGTATCAATTTTTAAAATTTTGTGCCGGTTAACGTTAAAGTAGTCTTGAACTCTGAATATTCGAACTATGCGAAAAAAATGAATATATGTTTCTGGCCAAGTATTCAATTTTCGGTGGAAGCATTTTAGAAGCTGCTGAGGAACATAAATGCAATGAGTGACAAGTGCACTCCGTTGCATATAAATGTGGATTACTGGCTTGCAACATAACCTTAAAACCACCCTTATTGCCCGTCATCTCTGATGCATTGTAAGACGCAAATCCTATGAAATTTTTTAAGGGCTCTATATTACAATTTGATTACATATGGTTTTCGCATCCGCTTGATCTCCAAAAAAAATAATCCGTTACCTTGCCAATAACAGGATCAAAAAACACGTACCACTAGGACCAAACATTTTTTGGTGCTGATATCCGTCGTATCATAAAGTATTATTGAAAATTTCTGGTTTCGAATAATAGCAATATTTTCAAGGCCTTCTTCAAAAATCAACGTATTAGTTGTCTCTGTCGCTTCAGATTACGTTCAAGGAGAAACACTATAAGTTTTAATTCAGCCAGTTTCACAAGTACCAATTTGTTTGTAGATTCGGCCATAGACTTGTTAGCACCAGTGTAGAAAATATTTGGTTGGTATTTTACTGATTTCATTGTGGTTTGATGTATCCGAATTTTCATCTCGTTAATGGCCAATTCAGAAATGATGTTTTCGTTAAAATGGTTTACCAGTTTCAGGCTGTAGATTATCCAGTTCGCAACCCATCTCTGTTTCCTACTTCCTGCTTAGTTTTTATGGGAGTTGGTGGTAAAGCGGCGGTTATAGTTAAGTTTTATGAGGTTACCATTGTCGACGTACTTTGTGCGGTTACCATTCTCGACGAGACTAACAGCCTATAGTCTATCACTATTTCATATAAATTGTCGGTCACAGGCCAAAATTCAAGACCTTAATTCTTGTTTGAGGATAAAATAGGTTTTTTTCGTATATTCGAAAATCAAGCGACGTGAATAAAAATACTTTAATCAATGGATCGGAAAACTACAGAAACACCGAAACCAAGTAGGTCATTCCACATGCAGTTGGGTTATGGGTAATTTGACTGAATAGTGACGGAAATACTTGATCCGCTTGTAGAGTTTTCAGCTTCTGTTGCACTCCAGATCAATGACTTCTTACGTTTGAGCTAAAAAGCTTTTGGCTTATTACGAATGGTTTAACCAAGTGAAGTCTATAATAAATTAGGAATTTTAGAATAAAGCATCTAAATTCGTGAGGACTAGAAGTAGTTGTTCGATTTGTAGAGCTTTTTGTAAGTTTCAATAATTTTTACGTTCAAGTAGTTACACTCTAGAGCTTTTAAGTAAAACCTCACAATTTGAAATACCATTTATAATTTTTATAATTGAAAAATATTTTAATTGGCAAAGCTTATAGTTTATAGAACTTTAATTCTTGAGCTTTTGTAAGTTATAATATTGGTCTAAATCTTTTTGGCTAGATAACAAAACAGAGCTTTAAGTTTCCTGTACAACATATCCATTCAAATTTAAACTAATAAAAGCTTATACGGTTTTTCTTACAAGTTAAGATTTCTTCAGAGCTTTTAATTTGCTACACAAGAGCTTTTAATCTAATAACATTTAAGCTTTGTATTATTTCCAATGAATGCAGCTCAGATGCTTTCAATATACTTTGACTAAATTTCAAATATTGGTGAATCCCGATGGTGAATTCATAAAAGGTTTTTCGACTTTCAATATTGTCGATGGATGTGGAAGTTGAAGGAAACCTCAAATTGCAGATTCCCTGTATGTTAGCCAAAATCGTAAACGGAACTCTAGTTTCGGAATTCTACTATTTAATTTGTTTCTTTCTTCAGTTCACACGTAACCCACCAATATACTATTGAAAACTCCAACATTTTATACATTCAAGGTAACACGATTAAATCGCAATCAATCCCCGCACCAAATTTTAGAACAAATTTTACGTTAACCAAATGGGATCTTCTTAACAATTACACGCACTTATGAAAAATAAAAATATATTGTATGTCAATAATATTATCAGGAAATACAGTTCCTTTCCATATACCATAAATCATGGATTAATTAAAATTGATAACGAATTAATTGTAAACAGAGTCCAAAACAAAATACATGTCTGGTTATAGGGACAGTGGCACATCCGATTTCAGTAGTGGTTACGAAACGCTTGAGGGAATGTTTCAAATATTTGGGCTTTCTTATCATTCACGATAAAGTGAGGGTGAGAATATTAGAGAGCGGTGAGCAGTAAGCACCGGTCACGTTCTACATGCGGATCCGGCACGAATCGTGCAGTGGTCTTTGAAAGAAGAACCATTATATGGTAGGCGCAAAGGTCGTTGTAGGCGACGATGGTTGTCAGGGACAGTAAGAAGACCAAGTTCAGGATCGAAACCGCTGCAGCCAGATTATTGACCCAGTAAGGGAATCTGGCTCCAATGTTCTATCTGATTACATCTATTGTCTTGAGAAACAGTCATAATATGAGAAGCCAATATAGATTTAAACATACACATAATAGAAGATTAAACATGTAATTAAAGTGAAAGTCAGATTACATTCCCCGTAAGTTGAATGCTATTAAAATTTGACATTTTCTTAATCCACCGCTCCCCTAATTTGAAAACTCATTTTTAGTTTTCTTGGTTCGCTACAGTTGGGGAATTTGAATTACATATTTTGATTTGAAGGTAACATACTTTTAACTTTAAATGTATGGTAGCGTTGTCCCTCCATATGGCTCAATTTTGACTGTTGTGCTGCCTTAAATTCAGCACATTAACAGTCATTGTGAAAGATTCATTTTCTACGAAAACGTACGGTATTCTGGTGTAACGTCAGATGGTTATGGTATACTATAATAGGAAACTGTGTTAATTATTTATAAATACAGAGTGTCTAACTGTTAGATCTTTTTCTATTTAAAAAAAAACATACATTTTGGGATGAAAAGTCAAATTTTTTTCTTGATAATGACAGGTGGTTCTATACCATTTCTGTATGAAAGCAATATCGTTCTTATGCCCACCACGGTTTCGTCTACAGGCCTGGCTTTTTCTAATAAAAGATATGGCCTCAATTTCAGTTCGAATGTTGTTTCTAATTTGTTAAATTGTTTGTCGATGATTAGCTTAAACCTTACGTTTCAAACAACCCCGTACAATCAAGTGGTGTTAAATCAGGGCTCTTTGGTGGCCAAGGAACTTCACCATTTCTTTAAATTATGCGATCAGTAAATTTTGTTGGCAATAGATGTATTGTTACTCGATTTGTGTGGCATGTCACTCCATCTGATTGAAACCAAAGGTCGTTGAGGGCCACAAAAAACCAGTTAACATGTTACGATAACGTTCCCCATTCACTGTTAAGGCATTTCCCTGTTCGTTTTCAAAGAAAAACGGCACAATGAGAGACAAAACAGTAACTCTTGGATGATGGAGTTCTTTATCGTGAATAACATGAGAATTCTCCGCTCCCCAAAAGCGACAATTTTGCTTATTGATATGATAAATAAATAAATTATTTATAAAAATTTCTAATTGTTTATAATTTTTTCGGGCAATTTTTATAAACTAAAATAAAATAAAAAATATAAAATTTCCTTCAAATATTTATAAGAAAAAAATAAGTAAAAATTGCCCATTATTTACTCTATATTGTTAATAACAAATAAAATTTATTAACAAATATATTTTTTAAGTTTTGATTGTGTTCGTAAATCCATTTTATTATACAACAACAGTTTTTATATTAAAATTATTGCTGAAAATGACTGTATTATTTATAAACCGCGAATAGATCGAGGACCTACTCAGTATGATGGTATTTACAACACGGCTTTTTAAAATATCATGTTTGATTGATATCATGTTTTGATTGGTTTAATATCTAGTTGAAAAAATGTTAATACCGTTTTTGTAGTTTTGCCTTAGATGTTTTCTAATTTAATTTTTTGTATTCTCTGTTGAGAGAGAGCGAGATCAAGTTAGCAGGAAATTGTATTACCTTGCTATGGGATGTGCTATATATGATTGTATTGTATAGAGCTAATGTTTTATGTTATTTAGCCAATAGCCAATAGTAATATTATTAAGCCTGTATTCCATTGTGAAAAATTTACTGACAGCAATTTTTTGCTGCCGTAACGAAAGGAGAAAGAAAAAGGAAAATTCCAGACAGAGATAGTATTTTTTAAACTTTTATGGTTACGTTTCGACAGCTTCAGTAACATAACCAAAAAATTTCATAATTTTTTTTATGTTTAGAGTGCGAACATAATTTTATTCATTTATTCATATGCTATTACATAATAAATAATTTATTGTAATATAATTAATAATAATAATAATAAAAATTTATTATTATAACGTCTGAAATATTCAAAAAACAATCTACAACAAAATAACATTTAACCATAAAAATATCGAAATAAAATTTATATGTGTGTGTGTGAAATAAATTTCGTATCCGCACACAATTTTTATGTCGATGTGTATAAATGTTGCCATAAAAAATACTCAACTTGATACTTTTTCATAACAAATTATGGCAACACACTAACACAAACATCTTTTTTTTCCAGTAAAGTTTTGCTGGTTATGGTAGTGGTTTCTTTCGCACCACCAGCAAATCTATATTTTTATCCCACTTTGTTTTTGCTGACAGAAAATTTTTCACAATGGAATAGAGGCTTTAGGATGCACGGTAACGGATAAAATTCGTAGAATTTTTATTTGCTTAAATTTTATATGAGATATACGTAAATACATAGAATGTTAGTGATTTAATTGGTTGAGTAGTGCGGATAACAAATATCCATCAGGTTTTTTTTAGCGAAAAGATAACGTGTTCTCTGTACTATTCTGATCTTCTGTGTGCATTCTTGGATATACGCGGAAATATTTTGCTAATCAACTCTTTAAAATTTCTGACAACTTTCTACAACTCTACAAAAAAATGAACTCATCCGCAAATTAGATTAGATTTTGGAAAATCACTTTAAATCAAGCCACCAAACATAACACTCTAGAGGCTGAATTTTTATAAATTTTCAATTATTTACAGATGATTTTGGAAAATCTAAATTTCCCAGCATCTCCAGATGAAACTTAAACTAAAATAATTTTCTAGTCGGCTGAAAACTTTCGGCTATTATAATATTATAATCTGCATTATCTATTTTTATAGCTTTCGGCTGGAAATTATCGGCTAACTTTAACAGTATAAACGATTCAATTTTTTAAAATTCCATTGGCTATAGCTAGTATATAACCATTTATATATACTGTTTCTAATTCAACTGAATTAGCTACATTACAATTATTTAAATTTAAAGGCATGTTAAATTTCTTTTTAATTTAAAACCAAAAATCCATTTCCTTCTCCATTATCCTATAATTATACGAAAAAGTGGTCCTGTGAAATATTTATGGACATATCGAGAAATTTCGTTTAAACTCTCAGGCAGCAGCATTTGTCACCTTTTGTTTTACACAAAAAACTATAAAAAACAAAATAAAATAAAACAATTTCCAGTATCGAAAAGAAGACAAAATTTCCATCAATTAAAAATAAAAAAAAATTCTGAAAGGTGTTATTTCACCAAGATAGTGATTAGCAGATTTATTTTTTTCATTGAATTGAAAACGCTTACACATTTTGTTTCGTTGTTAGATCTTTAAATAAAAGTTCCTATAGATATGGGAATCTAACGATCGTTTTTAAATTATATATTAGCCCTTAGAATTATGCTATCCGCAGCTCTCTCAAAAAAATTGAAATCGAAAGTTGATCATCACGATCAGCAATATCAACATTCAATTTGTTTTATTCTTTTTTGCTATACAGAATTTTTCAGAATTTAGTATTCGTGAAATTGTGTTTCTATGAAATGTTGTTCTGTGAATTGTCTTCGATGAATTGCTGTTCTTTCAATTGTTTAATCGATGAATTGTTTTTCTAGCAATTTTAGGGTTACCAATTTTATGCCATCAATGTTTGAATATTTCGGCATTAACGTGTCGCTTGGCTACCAAGTGTTCAATAGTCTCTGGTTTATCAGCGTAGACAAGTGATTCCACATAGCGCCAAAGAAACTAGTTCAGCGCTGTTAAATCACACGAAGGTGGACCCCAGTTGACAACTCGATATTAATCGTTTATCAAATGTTTGTTTCAGTAAATTAATTGTATCACGCGCTGCGTGGCATGTGGCCCCGTCTTGTTAGAACCACATGCCAATACCAATTGAGGCACCAAAAAAATTATAATCAATTCTCTATACCCGTCCAAATCCCACAATTTGTTTGTTGACATAGCCATTCAACCAAAAATGAGCTTCATCACTGAAGAAAATTTTGTTTTTTTGTTTTACAAACTGAACCATTATTTTCTAAGTAAGTTTGAACAATTTAGAAATGTTGCTCTGGTAACGACTATTCATCAAGAAATGGCAAACCAAACTAACCAAAAATCAACTGTTAAATCGATTGAAAAAAGTGTTGCCAACTTAAAGTTCTATTCCTTGAAATGAAACATCCTTTATTAAGTAATTGTTTGCAGAAGTAAATGACTGGCTCTCAACCACAGAGAATTGAACAAATTATGAAGTATCTTCCCAGTAAGATAATTAGAACTTAAACAACCTACGAGTAAATTATTTTGTTTTGCGAAAAACGGAAACGTATTGTTATCAATTACGTACTTAGCATTTATAACATGGAATGGATATATGAAATTTGAACACATACAACATTTATCCGCTTGCTTCGTCAATTTATACAATATAGAAACGTGTTGTGTAGGAGGCCTATAAATCGCATATGTATTTTCAATTTGTATTATTGTACCGTTATATTTATGAGAAACCCACCTTTCTCATTCCAATACCCATACACTTTTGTTGTAAAATACGAATAAAATAAATGTTTGCAAAGTCTTGAGACATAAATTGGAAAAAAATTGAATTTTCCAATTAACTTAACTTGATAATTAAAGTATTCGTTGTTGCTTGTGTTCAAGAGTACACATAGCGATAAATAGCATACAATCGTGGGTGATGATGGTAAGCATGTTTGTGCATACGTATTCAAGTTAAATTCAATCAAATTCCAAAAATAAATATTGAAATCAATCAAGAAAACGTTTAACTTCTACCTACACTTTAAGGTATTCGTATACATGAAACTCATTCATAATGCGATACATTCAGCCCCTTCCGATTTATCATCATATCGGTGTTATGTGTACTTTATGATTCTCTAAATGTTTATTTTCATTTTTATGTTTACAATCAATTTATTATTTTATTTTCTTAATTTTAAACACTGCAATGAGGTGTATAGTAGAGTACGGTATAGTAAACAAGACAATGGCAGCGCGAGCATGAGTATCTTAACGAAGTGAATAAACATTGTTATTATCAACATGAACATAATAACTCTTTCAAAATATGTATGTGTGTGTATTAAAAGTAATAAATATATACATATAGGTATGTAGTAACAAAATAGACGAAAAATAAATATTCATTTTCTTAGCAGAGAACTGTCTGTCTGTCTGCATGTGTCTGTCTATCCGACTCTTTCGCTGTAATTATTAAGTGACATTGACGAAATGAAAATGTGAATGAAGTCTTTATAAAAAAACATTTATTTAAGGCGATAATATTATAATGAGTACTGTTTCTGTGTTTGTATATAACAATTTGTTGTCTATAAAACGAAAATGAATATAGAAAAGAAGGTAAAATCGATTAAGGCGATATATAAACCCGATCTGTAATTTTGTTCTATGACGTATTCTTCGAAATCAATTATTCGCTTGTAGAATTAAATTCAAAATTATTGATTATTGTAGTGCCTCGAAGCTGCTGCACCAGCCAAATCAGCCCGCCACAAGGAAATCTAGCCCATAATTTATTACAATTTATTACACAAGGTCCCGATTTTATTACACTTGCCGTTCGCGAGAAAACCGTGGGCGGTGTAACTTCAAATTGAACCTACACCGCCACTTTGTAACTTTCGATATAATTGCGATATCGAGAAAAACTTGGGCCAGAATTTATTACAAATTAATTAAAGTTTACTGGTAAGAAGCCGAAAAATTAAACGTAATTATTTTGTGTAAAAATCAACTTAGTTTAATAGAATCCTACTGAAATTCCAAGAAAAATACCAAAATGTCGATTTTATCACCTGTAATAATTTTTCACCTGTAATACACTAGGCCGCCACCATATTTTGGATAAAACTGGCTATTTACACTATACGGTATACCTTCTCAAGTGGTGTAATTGTATGTATACCGTATATTGTTGGTCTTGTGTAACAAATTATCACAGGTAATAAAATCTACATTTTGGTATTTTTCTTTGAATTTCAGTAGGATTCTATTAAACTAAGTTGATTTTTACCAAAAATAGTTAAATTACACCACTTGACACAGTGTATGGATACACTATATGGTAAACAATATCCAGTTGTATCCAAAATATGGTGTAATCAATTATTACAGGTGATAAAATCGACTTTTTTGATATTTTTCGTTGACTTGAAATAGATTTTACCCAAAATAATTAAAAATCACAACTTTACAAGGATTATTTGTACCGTATAGTGTAAAAATAACCATTTTTATCCAAAATATGGATGCGGTCTGGTGTAATAAATTATTACAGGTGGTAAAATCGACTTTATTGGTATGTTTCGTTGAATTGAAATAGATTTTACCCAAAATAATTAAGTTACACCTCTTTGCAGAGTATATATTTACCGTACAGTGTAAATAATATCCAGTTTTATCCCAAATATGGTGGCGGTTTGGTGTAATAAATTATTACAGATGATAAAATCGACTTTTTTGGAACTTTTCGTTAACTTAAAATAGATTTTAGCCAAAATAATTAAATTACACCGCTTTACAAGGTATATACGTATGTAGATATGTACCGAATAGTGTAAAGAATAATCAGTTATATTCCAAATATGGTGGCGGTTTGGTGTAATAAATTATTACAGACGAGTTTAATCGACAATTTGGTATTTTTCTCTGAACTTGAGTAGGTTTTCATTAATATAAATTGATTTTTACACAAAATAATTTTATTTTTCGGCGTCTTACCAGTGAACTTTGATTAATTTGTAATAAATGCTGGCCCAAGTTTTATCTCGATATCACAATTACATAGAAAGTTACAAAGTGGCGGTGTAGGTTGAATTTGATGTTACTCCACCCACGGTTTTCTCGCGAACGGCAAGTGTAATAAAATTGGAGCCTGGTGCAATAAATTGTAATAAATTTGTAATTAATTAAAGCCCAAGTCCAAGGCAGCGATCATTATTCGGTCGCTGCAAAGCTACGGTGGAAGTTGTCGTACACGTCTGGGAACACAGCGAAACGCATGGTACGTTTCGACTGTAAAGGTCTGATAAATGAAGATCAAAAGAAACGATATCAGGATCTTGTCAGCGCCAACATTAAGGGAGCTAACTACCAGTCTGACTGTGTGAACACTGTCTGGGAGGCACTGAAAACTTCGGTTGTCTGTGCTGCTCAACAGACTTTAGGTATAATGAAAGTCAGACCCAAGAATAATTGGTTTGATGACGAGCGTCGTCTTGCAGTTGAGCAACAAAATATAGCCCATAGTGTAGTGCAACAACGACTCAGATTCGCGAGAAAAAACAAGGCTACTCTTACTAGGAGGCCAGCTAAGCGGATTTGAAGACGGAAAAAGCGAGGATGGTGGAAGAGGTTCTGAAGGTACGAGGTTCTGAAGGTACAACTCGCTGTACTCAGCAATGAGCGCAGTCCACGTAATTTCTTTAAAGGAATTCCTCATCATACTTTCAAGCCTTCGTCAACCGTCATTCGGCCGCGATGGCCCCATCTTCCAAAGTGGCCGCGATATGCCCCATCTTCAAGAAGGAAAGCCGCTTGAAGTGTGAGAATTATCGCGGTATAGCTCTCCTTTGCATAGTATACAAGTTACTGTCCTACATTATATTGGATAGAGTCACCCACTTAGCGGAGGGCTTGGTTGGTGACTGTCAAGGAGGATTTCGTCCGAATCGAACAGTCACTGATCAAGTATTTTCTCTGCGGATGATTCTATCTAAATATTATGAAACTTCCATCTCCCTGCATCGGGTGTCCCTGGATTTACGGCAGGCCTATGACTCGATCAATCGAGAAAGTCTGTTGTGGAATATCTAGGTATGCCTAGAATATCTAGTAATATCTAGGTAATGCTGTGTTAAACTTGAGAACAGGCTATCAAGAATTTTTGCAGTTAGCTCGGGTGTTCGGCAGGGAGATGCACTGTCCCAGATACTATTTAATCTCATGTTGGAGTACATATTTCGTAAAACTGAAACACCTCAGCGCAACATCTTATATCGGCAGTCCAATCAGGTGCTTGCATATGCAGATGACATATGCGTGATTGAACTGAATAGCAACGGAGTGAAGGAAATAGTTGATCCGCTTGAAAAGTTTTCAGCTTCTGTTGGACTCCAGATCAATGAGTCAAAAACGAAATACTTGATCTGTGGTTATAGGGACAATGGCACACCAGATTTTAGTAGTGGCCACCACACGTTTGAGGGAGTGAGGAGGTTCAAATATTTGGGCTCTCTTATTACTCACGATAACAGCGTGTGTGAGGATATTAAAGTGCGGCTGGCAGCTGGCAGTCGTGCTTTGTATCCTCTAAGGCCACTGCTAAAATCTAAACACCTATCAAATGCAGTGAAGCTGAAGCTGTACATAGCGTTGATCAGGTCAGTTGTTATGTTTGGATGTGAAAGTTGGGCGCTGACGGATGAGTACGAGAGATGGCTCCTTCCATTTGAGGGAAGAGTCATGCGTGTTATTTACGGCCCATCGATATCAGAGATCTGATGAAGATCCCCGATATTGTGCATGAAATAGGATCTCAGCGAGTACGCTGGCTCGGTCATGTTCTGTGTGCTGATCCGGAACGAATTGTGCAGCGATCTCTGAAGGGAGAGCCACCATATGGTAGGCGCAAAGTTCGTTGCAGGCGACGATGGCTCCATGGTTTAGAGAATGACTTGGCTGCTTCTGGTTGTCTAGGACAGTATGAAGACCAAGCCCAGGATCGAAACCGTTGGAGCCACATTGTTGACGCAGTCAGGGGCCAGTAGTGTCCTTTAAACAATGTTTATTTTTTTTTTTTTATTTATATCAATTTATAAATAATATTTTATTTACTGCAAAGATTTAAAGATAAATAAACATGTATATATGTTTTTTTTACCTTTCAAAAGTAAGGCGATTTCGAATTGAAGTTATCTAAATTTTTTACAAGAAATTGTTTATCACACTCATGTGTTCTTCCGTTAATAAACTGTTTTAACAATAACTTGTTAAAGTATATTTATTTAGTGCCATTTTTTTACGGTCGTTCAAACATTTCATCAACTTATTTTTCATGGTAGAGTCTATCGTTGTAAACAAATCATCGTCCCATTTGAATTTTAACCATATATCGATAGATGTAGACGAATTTTGGGAAATATTGGTGAATTTGCAAATCGCCTCAAGGATTTGCTTCATGATTTTGATTTCATCTATGAATTGTTCATCAAATATTTTTGACATAATATTGGACTTTAAATGTTTTGGAATTTCTTCTAGAATCATCACTCTTCTCGTAGCCGGCAAATTTTTCAAAAAACATTCTAAAGAATCACGATGGTAGCACAATCTCGTCTCAGGTGGTAATTTCATACGGGAACCAACGATTCTCAAAATAGCATTTTCCAAAATGTCGCATTTTAATTCTCTTAATAATTCTATGATTTTTTTTTATTAAATTTGTGTCCAGAACATCACCAGCAAACAAATTTCCTATGTGGCTATTGCAGGTAGAATAGTATATGAACCATATCTCAATTTTTTTTCTTCATATAAATATGGATATTAATAATTATTTAGTAGAAATATTAAAACGGGAGGTGAAATATTTCATAAATCTTTCTTTGACAATTTTTTAATTAATAGGATTAGTTTTCATTACAGTTTTTCCTGGAAGATGCTGATTACATAGCGCGCTTATATACTGATTGTACCAAGAAAATATACACACTTGAATACCTCATTCTTACTAATTTAATTTTTTTTTTCTAGGTACCACCCATTTAAAATAATGTCAGATATTAAACAAGACTTTAAGAAACGTTAGTTTATTTTAAAATGATACTATAAGTATGAGAACATAAAATGCAAAGACAGTTTAGAAGGGAAATTAACATAGATCCACCTACAAGACTCATCATTGCTAGCATCAGGGATAGATTTGAAAGAGACGGGACTGTCCAAAATGTCCACAAACAGCGTTCTGGGAGACCTCGGATCTCCACAAGCACAAGAAGAACTACTGAAACCTATCGCGAAACTTCAAGGCATTTCAAAACCTCATATATTCGTGAGCAATTTGAGGATGAAGAGGACTATTATATTCGGCAAGATGGAGCACCTTATCAAAGACCAGTTCATCAAAGACAGTCGATCAAATTGATAGAGAATGCAACGAAATACCTATTGAAATGATTCGCTACTATTGTTTCGCGTTATCAGCCAGTGTTTGGATAAAAATGGGCATTAATTTGAACATTTGCGTTAACTAAAAAAATGTACGAGTATCTAGTATATATACTGTTTTTATAGTCACGCAAATTGTGTTTACAATTTTTAGGGAGACTCAGTATTATTGGAATATTCCACCTTTCCATTGATAACTTGTAAACCATAATCTGTCATTCGTATTGCAACAACTTTAAAAATAAATAGAAATGCATTGATTTAAATTTGCAGGTCAAATGTCATTAAAAATTATGAAAACATTTGCAAGGCAAAACCAAGAAATCTGTTTAAAATATCTATGCCTGAAAGTTGGTCGGATTGTAACGAGTCTTCGCTAAACTGGTTGCATGGGTGGATCACCCCTAATCATTAATAATTTTTTTAATGTATTGGTATGGTATTTACGGTCTTGCGATTACCAATTACAAAAAGAGAGGCTAAATTGGTTCAACATCCGATCATCTAACAGGTAGTAATTTGTATAAAAGAAGATTTTTGTCATGACATGAGGTTGAGTTTTGTTAATTGGTTTGGAGGAATAAAGTCCAAAAGAATCTAATTATGTAATTTGTAAATAATTATTTATATTTTTATATTTAACTTAAATTATATTGTGGAATATCTATATTTACTAAATTTTAAATTTTAAATATCTATATTTACTAAAATTAAACCTATTTACTAAAAATTAATTAAACCTATCATAATAATAATTATATGCATTTCTTTAATAATAATACTACGTAATAATACAGGTAGTCCCCGACTTACGAACGTTCGACTTATGACTATTCGCACTTACGACCATTTTTTTTTTCAAATTTTTTCGTAGAAAATGCTTAAAGAAGACAAAAATATAGTAACGGGGAATCCCTAAAATATATGAAAAAAATTTAAAGAAAAAAACAAATTAAAAAAAATTCGATTTACATACATATTTCAGTACAAATAATGCATTACAGTAGCTAAGTCGCAATTTTTTTAAGTGAATAATTTTATACCATCCCAAACATGGCTGGAACTAGTAAAACTAGTAAAAATAAAAGAAGTGTTATAGACTTATGGAAACTAAACATAAAATAGTATTACAATTTGAAAGTGGTAAAAAAGTGAAAGATTTAGCACATGATCATAACCTGTCTCATTCGATGATTTTAAAAGAAAAAAAACGAATTTTGGAAGCTGTAAAAGAATCGACATCTATAAAATCTACAATAATAACCAAAAATAGACAATGTCCCATACATGATATGGAAAAACTATTAGTGATTTGTATGGAGGATTCGATTCAAAAACGAATTCCTCTAGGTCTCGCAATTATCCAAACCAAAGCATGTAGTCTTTTCAATATGTTAAAATTAAAGGACGGTAAAAACTATGATCAGACTTTTACTGCAAGCCATGGTTGGTTTCGAAGATTTAGAAAGAGAGCTAATTTTCAAAATGTAAAAATTACTGGAGAGGCAGGTAATGCTGATTATAAAGCTGCTGAAGAATTTGTACTTAAATTCGACGAGTTTCTAAAAGAAAACAATTATACCAAGGAACAAATATTTAATGTAGATGAGACTGGTCTATATTGGAAAAAGATGCCTGAACGTACGTATATTCATAAGGAGGAAAAAAGTATGCCAGGTTTCAAGGCTTTTAAGGACCGAATAACAGTTTTATTAGGCGGAAAAATTGCTGGTTATAAATTGTAACCTTTTGTAATACATCGCTCGAAAAATCCAAGAGCATTTAAAGGAGTAAATATTAATATGTTACCAGTGCATTACAACTGAAATAAAAATGCTTGGATGACACAATTACTTTTTGAAGACTGGTTTATGAAAGTATTTGCGACCGAAGTAAAAGAATATTATAATCAACAGAAAATTCCTTTTAAAATACTTTTACTACTGGATAATGCACCTGGACATCCACCACACCTATGCGACTTACACCCGAACATTCAAATTATGTATCTGCCTCCAAATACTACGAGTATATTGCAGCCCATGGATCAGGGTGCTATAGCTACATTTAAGGCCTATTATTTAAAAATTACATTTACTCAAGCAGTTATGGCTCTTGAAGAGGGGATTACTTTAAAAGAATTTTGGACGAAGTATAATATTCTTCAAGGAATTAAAAATATAGCAAGTGGGTGGAAAGAAGTCAAGCCCTCTTTTATGAGCGGAATATGGAAAAATTTAACAAAAAAATTTGAAGAATCTATAAAATCGTCGATTGAAAAAGAAGTTGACATTGAGGAAATTACAGATCAGGTCGTAGATCTTGGTCGGCAGCTTAATCTTGAAGTTGTCAGTGAAGATATTAATCAACTCATTGCACACCAATTGGATGACCTAACGAATGAAGATTTATTGGAATTTGAAGCACAATGTGTTGCAGAAACCGAGGATAAAAACAAATCAGATGAAGAAGAAAGTCCACAAAAAAAATTCTCAACAAAAGAAATGAGTGCTGCTTTTCATAAAATAAATAAGGGAATGCTAAAATTACAACAAAATGAAGGGCGATTCTCAGAAGCAAATAGGCTGATTCAGGAAAATTTGGCTTGTTATCATGAAATTTACCGGGAAATGAAAGCTCAAGCTGTTCAGACGTCATTAGACAGATTTTTTAAGAAAACCAGCCCTGGATGTTCCGCTTCTGAAGACAACGCAATGGATTACTCTCTTGTAATAAGTACGGATGATGAAGACATGTAAATAGCTCTAAATAAAATAATATATTTTTGTTTAATTATATATTTTTTTTATTATGTATTTTTGTTTATTATATAATGTGTTATTATTATTGCAATATATATTTTTGTGTTATTATTATTTTAAATAAAGTTTGAACTATGTATATGAATTGTGGGTAGTTTCAGTTCTCCTGATCCTGAAAATTAGTAGTACAGTATGTAATTTTTTACTTATTTTTTATGACATTCGACTTATGACCTAAACGGAATCTATCTCGGTCGTAAGTCGGGGACTACCTGTATACATAATATGGTGAACTATATATAGTGATTAAATATAAATAATTTAAATTGAATATAATTTATTAATGTTTAAATACCAAATCGTCGAATTAAAAAAAATTAATATGCTTGATAAACATTATTAATATTTATGTAATATATGTGTGTGCCTAGCATTTGCCCCAATATTTTTTGGGTTATTGAAATTATGCTGTGATTTTGGAGTTCAAATGCAATGAAATATACAGTGCGCGAAGGGAAAGAAAAATAACATTTTTACGATTTATGTTTTCCCGCATACAGACAATGAACTGTTATTAAATGTGAATTTGAAGTTCAATAAATTTAATGATTGCCAATAAATTCGAGAACTATAATTGTTCCTTCGTTTTAATAATTGTTAATATCATAATAACTAACAAGTAAAATAATAAAATTAAAAATACAAGTAAACGTACATTTATATTTATTTATTATTTTAAATTTTCAATAATTTTATTTCTTTAAGACTTATATACTTATATTTTATGTTTAAACTTATGAATTTATTTATAAAAATTTAATTTATTTATTGTTTAACTAACAAATGATTTAATTTAAGGCCAAATGATTGGTTTTTTTTTACTTAAATTTCCATAATTAATTATTATACTTTTGTAATTAATAAATTAAATTATTTAATTAGAAAAACATTTATATACTGTTGCAAAATATGACTTTATTTCTAAACCAGTCCACCATTAACAATCTTGCGATTTTAATTTGTTTCATCATGCCATTCCTACTGGTTTTTTTTGTGTTCTCTCTCGTAAGTGAAATTAAGTGTTGCAGGATGAGATAATTTACACGTTAATGACGAGGATGTAGCAGTATCAGTATGTGCTCAACATAAGGTTAGTATCATTGCCTACCTCAATTTCATTTTCATTTTTTACGGCGGTAAAAGCTAGATTTACTAAACCTTTGAAAACATCACCTAACCCCACCACTGAGTCATAGCTGGCAATCAACAACCGCCCTCAAAGTGACCAAAACTCCCAGTGTTCCCAACTATTATTTTTGGTGGGTGCCAGATTGATGTCAAAATAAAGTTTGATTGACAGTATAGAGTGCTAAACAATTTCAATTCGTAAACTTAGGCCCTGGTTTATTCACAAAATGTATAAATTCTATATTCCTAATTTCACTGAAATTGTTTATGGATAAAAGCTCAACTTTTCATAAATAGCCTTTAAAGGAAATCAGGGGTAAATAAAATATTTTCACTTCTTCACAAGTGATTGCTAATATCAAAATGTGTGTACTTCTGATGAAACAATATTGTAAAACCTTTTTTCAAAAAACTTAACTTGTCGGATTGGAATCTATTAAATAAACTATTTTTATTTACTCATTAATAAAAGAAGCATGTAATTAAAAAAGCTCATATTTTCACAATATCGGAATCAATTAAAATGTTTACCGTTATGCTTTAATTAAAATTTCCAATTGGAAGAGACTGTGAAACCTATATTCTTAAAAAGCTTAGATTTTCATAAAAAAAACTTTTATGTCGAATTGGAATCAATTAAATAAAATAAATACACTTCATCATTTAATTTAGAGAAACAGGTAATTACAAAATAGAAACCTTGCAAAATATTTCTGAACGTGCTTTTTTCATAAGAGCTTTTATGTTGGACCGTAATTAAATAAAAAATGTCTACGTGTTATTATAAAAGGAGATAATCAACAAATATTAAATTGTTAATTTCCAATTAGGACAATTGTGAAATTTTTTAACAAAAAGCTCATCTTTTATAAATGAAGTTTTTAAAAGATTGTAGTCAGTTGGAATATTAACACTTTGTGCTTTTATAACTAAATAATTTTTTTTTAACTAATTCGATGGTCGCAAATTTCATATATAAAATTTGGACGTGGAAGGTACACTTTTTTTCAAAAAGCTCTGCTTTAGTAATTAGTTGGAATAATTACGCTTGTTCTTTAATTTAGAAGCAAATCATTATGATTATTAAACATTTAATTTTCAATTTGAAGGGCAGACATGAAACTTTTTTCAAAAAGATCACTGTTTCATAAGATAGCTTTTATGTTGGATCGGAAACAAATATTTGTCCTCTATAAATAAACGGATAATTGAAAAGTCTAAAAGTCAATAAAAATAAAATATTTACACTCGTTTTTTAATTACAGAAGCACATGATTACAAATATGTACCTAAACTTTTAGGACAATTATCAAACCTTTCTTAAAATGTTCATATTATCATAAGTAAAAGTAAGTAAAACGTTCAACGACAATTTTTTTCAAAAAAAAAATGCTCTACTTTTCATAAAATGAGAGTTTGGTCATCAAATAAAATATTTAAAATAAATATACTCTAATTAAAGTCGCAGTTAGTTATAAATATCAAAAATTTAATTTTCAATTGGTAGGACCAGTGGTCAAATTTTTTATCAATAAGCTATTAATAAAATAACTTTAATGTTAGATTTTTTATTTACACTTGTCGTTTAAAAGGACCAAATAATTTACAAATAACAAAAATGTATTTTCCAATTGTAAAAGTTATTTGCCAAAAGCACAATTTTTCATAATAGATTTTTTATGTCGGATCAGAATCTATGAAAATGCTTTATTCAAATATTTTGGTCTACATAAATCGGAAACTTATGTAGCGGTTCAACATAATTTTAAAAATAACATTTTGAATCACTACAAAAATAATCTATCATCACACATCACACAAGAGTCAAGATCACTTACACTATCAACAAAATTCCCAAACAACAAAAAAAGTATCAAACAACATAAAAGCCTTAAACAACCAAACAACAACAACAATTTTTTTTTACACTTCCGGCATTTCACTTTTTTCACGATTATTAATTTAAAAAAACGTCATCGCGTACATATGTACGTGGCTTCACAGAAAAATCAAATTTCAAATTTTATAACATTAAATTTAATAACAAATAAAAATAAATTTAATATATCTAAAACATAATTTTATTGTGGATTAAGTGTATATGGAGTAATCCAATTAATAATAAATTAATTATTGAAATTATACAAATTAAAAAATAAATTATCATTGTATTGTGTGTGTTTCATTATTGGAGAAGCCCGGACCGGACGGTGTATTATAAGGTGGAAACAAACCTAAAGTGGTGACACCGACGACCCTTTTTAGGGGCAAGAGAACCAACGAGCACACACTCCACACGTAAAAAATAAAAGAATCACGCATAACACACGGCGAGTAAAATAAAAATAGCACGTAATACAAACTAAATAGAAATATATAAATTACAAAACAAACACGACACACGGTGCCACATTGACCATCGGCAACAACAGCAATCAACAGGGATATAAACCAGCAGGACCAGCAACGGAAACAAAATCATCAACAGCAGCAACATCATCAGCAGCAGCAACATCAACAGCAGCAGCAATATCAATAGCAGCAAAAACCAGAGCAGCCATTTTACACCAAAAATAAGGAAAACCTTGAGTACATTTTTTTATATAAAGTTAATTTTCATAACGTGGATTTTTTTTCTCATAGATTTATTTGTTTAAATTCATTTTTACCTATTATTATCACAATATCTTTCTCATATACTGTAATTTTGTGACGCAACATTGTTTCAGACAGTGCAAAATATACACATGCCCTTAAATCACTAGATGCGTCAACCGTTCAAATATTAAAAGATATCTTACAGGCACTACCAGAAAAAGACCTGTGTAACTCGTTGAAAGTCACGTTGTTGGAGAGGTTAGAACCGTCAGAAGAGAGGCAACTCGATGCCCTCCTGGCAGGTACAGACATTGGCGACAGACGCCCATCGGAAGCGCTACGCATAATACGCGACCTAGCCGGCCACGACTTTTCAGATCGGGCCATTAAGAAAATGTGGTTGCAGCGCGTGTCCGAACCCCTCCGCATTGCGTTGGCAGCCCAACCAGCAGCAATTATAACACAAGAACTGAGAAAAATTGCGGACAACATACATGATGCTATGTTCCCAGGCCAACAACGTGCAATAAGTGAAGTGCATACATCACGATCAAGACAACGACCACCAGTAAACAGCGCCTATAAGCGCGTGAGAGATTCCACAGCTAACCATCGAATACGATCGATGAACGCTTAGCACGACTATAAAACATGGTAAGAACACTTTCCATGCGAAATCGTAGTCGCTCTGGTGGTACTCAAAATTCTAATCGTCCACGTTCTCGTAGCCGCAGCCAAAATTTTAATCGCACCAGGTCAAATACCAAACATATATGTAGATGGTGTATGCTGGTATCACAACACCTTCGGTGGTGGCGCGAAAAAATGTCACCCACCGTGTAGATTCAGACAATCTACTTCGGCAATGGACATAGCAAACTCTAAAAACGATTAGACACCGCCGTGGAGTCGGCGTTAATCACAACGCCACATACAACACGCCGACTCTTCATACATGACAAAGCAAACCAACTGGCATTCCTTATAGACACGGGAGCTGACCTTTCGGTGCTCAGAAAATCAGATCTAGTACTATCAGCCGCCAATGGCACAGTTATACAAACCTACGGCACAAAATTGCTTCAGGTAGACATCGGTCTCAGACGAAAATTCACGCACGCTTTCATCTTAGCGAACGTGAATCGACCGATCATTGGCGCTGATTTCATAAGTAAATTCCAGCTACTTGTCGATTTTAGTCGAAAACGGCTGATTGATTCAGTGACTCAGCTGTCAATCCATGCCACATCGGTCCTTGTAGACACACCTACACCGATTCATTTCACTATCGACAACGGCTATGGCACGCTACTAAAGAAGTTTCCTTCCCTAACTACAATTTACAAATCAAACATAACGTGGTACATCATATTATTACTGAAGGACATCTTCCAGTATCAAGACAACGTCGACTAGATCCGGTGCGTCACAAAGCAGCATTCACTGAATTCCAACACATGGTGGAATTAGGAATCTGCCGACCATCATCGTCACCAGTTTCTTGTCCATTACATATGGTCAAACAGAAAGATCATGATTGGAGACCATGTGGGGACTATCGTAGACTCAATACGGTCACAACACCTGACCGCTATCCGATACCCCACATTCAAAACTTCTCCATGCACTTGCATGGTTGCAAAGTTTTCTCCAAACTCGATCTCATCAGAGGTTATCACCACATTCCCGTAGCACCTGAAGACGTTTTCAAAACGGCAATTACCACTCCATTTGGCCTCTTCGAATACACCCGAATGCCATTTGTTCGAGAACTGGACGAATTAATACCATTAAAGAATTTCCAGCTCCCACAACAATAAAGCGCATTCAGCAATTCATCGGCATGGTCAATTACTACCTCCGATTCATTCCAAAACTTGCTGAAACACTCGCTCCAATTCACTCAAAGTTGGCCGCTCTACTCAAGAAGCCCAAGACTCCCAAGAATTTCTCTTGGCCTGAAGAATGCAATACCGCATTCAACAAACTAAAAACTGAATTGGAGAACGTCACTTTATTAACACATCCACTGAAAAACGCAAAATTCATTGTGACGACTGATGCATCGAACACAGCTGTTGAGCTGTTCTGCAATAGTATAATATCAATTGTTTGGAACCATTGGGATTCTTCTCAAAGAAACTCTCGGATGCTGAGAAGAAATATTCAGCATTCGACAGGAAATTACTCGTGATTTATCTGGCAATCAAACATTTCAGATATTTTGTTGAGGATCGGGACTTCACAATTTACACCGACCACAAACCTCTGACTAGAGCAATTCAGTCTAAAACTGAACGAAATCTAAGGCAATCGCGCCACTTGGATTACATAAGTCAATTTACCACGGACATTCAGCATGTTCCAGGAAAAGACAACGTTGTAGCTGATACACTATCACGCACAATGGATTCGGAAACTGCGCAAGTCGAGATTCACTTCGACTATCAAACAATCATCAAATCACAAAAAGCAGACTTAGAACTTCAGAATTTACTTTCTGGTTCCAGACGTCACTTCCGGACGTTGGATTCGATATTCCAACTGGTAGATTTGAGCATATCCATATAGATATCGTGGGACCACTTCCACCATCTAATGGATACTCATACGTTCTAACTTGTGTTGATCGATTCACTCGCTGGCCCGAAGCATACTGCATGACCGATATGGCTACATCCACCATTGCCACAACGTTTGTTCACAACTACGTATCACGATTCGGCGTTCCCAACATGATCACCACAGATCAAGGAACTCAATTCGAGTCCAAGCTATTCACTGAGTTAACGAAACTCATGGGCTCACATCGGATACGCACCACACCATATCATCCACAGGCAAACGGCATAGTTGAACGCTTTCATCGACAGGTAAAAGCGTCGCTCAAAGGCCGAAAAAACACAATACAATGGAGTTCGGAAATACCAATTTGCTCACCAGCCGAAATGGTTTATGGACAAACCATCAAGCTAACCGGTGAGTTCTTCGTCGAAAATCCTCTTCCGTCTTTACCCACAACCGACACAATCATCCAACAACTACGCACCACTATGCAAAATCTCATCCCCACAGCAACACGTCAATTCAAACAAAGCGACATTTTTGTTCCAAAATCGATAGACAACTGCGACTTTGTTTTCGTTCGGGTAGATAAGATTCGCACAGGTTTGCAATCCCCATATGAAGGCCCATACAAGGTGAAACGACGACTGCGCAAACACTATATTTTCTCAATCAAAGACAAACCGCAGTCGATATCCATTGACAGACTGAAACCAGCCTACGGTATTCTCACTACAAAAATAATTTGTTTCATTATTGGAGAAGTCCGGAAGTTTCATTAAACTTATAACCGATGTTGATCCGAAGGAGGTTGAACCATTTACTCGGCGAAAAACAAGGTAGAAGAAAATGAATATTGACTTGGCGCTCATTATGTTGATACTTAAGATCACCTGCCCCCTTCGCTCGCATAAAAATCCCTATTGAATGATGAATTATTCATTACTTAAGAACGTTACTGTACTCGTACATTTGTTGAAAATGTAGAAAAATAAAATAGATTTGATTAAGGTGGGTTTATTCCCTCGAATTTATGGCTCGTAAAAAAAAGGAATAAACTTAAGAAATGGAAAATTAATCTCGATAACAGACCTATACATTTTATAAAATTTTTTAAAAGTGCTAGAATTAATGTTAAAAAGATTAGTGTATGTATAGTGCCAAATTGCACTTGGGTGCAAAACTGATTTTTATGGGGCTCAAATAAATTGGATAGTGTTAAACTTGCCACTGAAAGTGCTAAATTAGCAACACTGATTCACTCAATTTATTTTCTGTGTAGACTTGCGTGTTTTTTAAGTTCGACAATACATTTTCTTCTTGCAAAATTAATACTAGTTTGGGAAAAAATTCATAATAACGACAATTTTAGGACCAGCTTCCCACCCGTAATTGTGTAACATTTTGATTTATTTTGTACAATGTTGAGGTTTTTTGTCATTACAACAAAAACATCTTGATTTTATAAAAATCACAATAAATTTTATCCAAATTACAGTATTTTTCTGTAAGTATGTTGTAGTTATATGTACAATAAATTGTATCCCAAAGTACATTGTCCTAATTTCATGAAATTCGACATATTCCATTAACTTTATACAATTTTCCGTTCTCTATAATGTGCTCGTAGTATATGTGCTGTACAGAAAAACCTAACAAAAAAAAAATTAACATCCAAACGGAAAAATGTTACACAACATAAAAACACAAGGTATATAGTTTTCCATCCTTTTACATAAACCATATATACGTATATGTATATACTATTGTTATACCTACATATACGAGTACATAATATTTTGTTAGGAAAGAATTAATTATTTACTGGCATGAAAATTGTTTATTCATATGTGAGGTAATTAAATTATATATTTTCTAGGCTATTTGTGTTTGATTACAATTTTCATATTAGAGTATACATGTTACATATGCATAATGTACAGTGTTTTTACACAATACATAAAATTTTAATCCTCTGAATAAGCTAACTACATACTTAATATAGTAACGTCTATATTGTATTTTATATAAAGCGAGAGTACCTCAACTAAAACTTTTATATCTTTTTCATATAAACAACAACCAAAAAACACTTTACCTAACTTATTTGCATGATAATATCGAATAATTTTGATTGGGACATCCCTTCAGAATTTTCTTTATGGAAAATTATAAACTTAGTCATGTATATAATCTCGCATTCATCATAATATCTTAAATAAATATTTAGATAAGACAAATCATAATTCTTTTTATTTATTTTTATTATTTTTTGTCTTGTTATCAAAATTTGTATATAGTTAAGGAGAATGGAATGGAATTCAATTTGGATTTCTATTTTGGAATTTAACAAACATTTTATGGAAAATCAAATTTTCGATCGCAAAATGAGATGAAAAAAATGTCTTATTTTGTAATAATTACAAAATCTACGTTTACAATTTACCTTGTATTATCAGTTGGATGTTATAAATGTTTACAGTGAAAGTTCCTTATAAGTGATTTCCGTCTTTGGAGCAATTTGTCTTTCCCAACAACAATGTACTTTCCAGTCCTTTCAAAAATAGTTTGATAACTAATCCATTTAAAAAAAAAAACACCCTTGAATGGCTGACTGTTGAATATTTATAATAAGAAAATTGGAGAAATGTTTAATTAAATACAGATTGAAAATGGGTCACCATATTTCGTTTTAAAAAGGAACACATAAACTACTTAAAATTTAAATTATTTAAAAATAGGTTAATTTAGCAGCAAGTACGATCGAATGTAATTTAATGTTTAATTTTTTGAATAATCCTAACTCAACACCCAGAAAATTTTAATTTACTATATTTAGCAGAAATGGCAGCTAAACTTCGAGAGAGTTTCAAAAATATACAATATTCGGTCCTCATCATAACGTAGCTCTGCAAGGCTTTGTATAAATTTTTTTTTTTTTTTTTTTTTTTTTTTGGGGAAGGGGGGAAATCTTGAAAGAGACCCAAAGTGTGTGGGTACTGTGGGACTCACACCCACTAAAAACCTCCTCCCTTGTTAGTATTAAAACTAGTCTTGATAGGCTAACTATTAATTTTCGTGTCAGTTCTTATTAAGTACTAAATAATTTTAAACAGTTGGAAAACTAATTAGTTTTCCAGCGCTACTAAATTTTTTTAAATGTAACCCAACTCTAACGGGTTGGTCCGTTTAAGTCGCCTCCCAACATTTTGATTGTGAAGCAAACTTGAGGCTTCCACATTAACGTGTTGGTTTAGCCGAACTATATGCTTTGCAGCAAATTTCTTTATTTCCTCCACCACTGATGGGATTTTGATGTCTCTATGAATATCAGTATTGCGAACATACCAAGGTGCATTCAGTATATTACGTAGTACTTTGTTTTGAAAAGTTTGGATACTTTGAAGATTAGACCGCTTAGCACAGCCCCATAGTTGAATACCGTATGTCCACACCGGTTTTAAAATTTGGTTGTAAATCAAAATTTTGTTGTATATCGATAATTTTGAGCGCCGTCCAATTAGCCAATACATATTTCTGTATCTGCAATCGAGCTCTTTCCTTTTTATCTTGATGTGTTCTTTCCATCTAAGTTTTGCATCTAGTGTCATTCCTAGATATTTTGCTTTGTTATCATGTGGAATTACAACGTCGTTTATTTTAACAGGAAGGGTTTCGATTTTCCTATTTGTGAAGTTTACGTGGGTAGATTTCACTTCATTTAGTTTAATTTTCCATTTATTGCACCAATTAGAGATCACATTAACAGATGTTTGTACTTTATCCGTAGCTTCATTGATGTTTGAGCCAAACGCCATTACTGAAGTGTCATCTGCAAATATTGCAAGCATTACATTATCTGTTTGTGGGATATCACTTGTGTAAATCAAGTATAGAACTGGGCCCAATATACTGCCTTGGGGTACTCCTGCATTAATTTCTTTTAATGGAGAGTATTCATTTCCTTGTTTCACTCTAAACGATCTTTCAGATAAATATGATTCCAGGATTTCTACATAACCTTTAGGCAAAAAGCATTTAAGTTTATGAATGAGACCTGGATGCCAAACTTTGTCGAAGGCTTGCGCCACATCAAGAAAAACTGTGGAGCAGATTTTCTTTTCTTCGAGTGTTTTTTCTATAACATTAGTAATTCGGTGAACCTGTTCTATGGTAGAATGTTTTGCACGGAACCCAAATTGATGGTTCGGAATAATATTACAACTTTCTATTATAGGCTGTATTCGATTAAGCAATAGTTTTTCAAAAAGTTTAGACATCGTCGGAAGCAGCGATATCGGTCTGTACGATTTAGCTTCATACGCAGGTTTTCCAGGTTTATTTATCATGATAATTTCAGCAACTTTCCATATGCCTGGGACGCACCGTAACTTTAGGGCCGCATTCATTATATAGCTTAACCATGTTAAAGCTTTGGATGGGAGATTCTTTAATATGTCTGCTGTTATTAGATCAAAGCCTGGAGCTTTGTTCAGTTTCAGATTTTTAATTTCTTTCTTAAGCTCCTTTACTCGAATTTGAGGGATGTTACTTTCACGACTGTTTTCTACTTGCTCCAACACAAAATCCGAGTCTATATTATTAGGCGTAAAGATTTCAGCAAGATGACTCCCGAATTCTTCAGCTTTTTCTAAATCACTCCTCGCCCATGAGCCATCAGCTTTTCTGATAGGTGCCATGTGAGAAACCGGTCTTTTCACATTACTTGTAGCTTTCCATAACGAGTAGTTTGATTCTTTAGTTGTAGACAAGTTTTCCATGTAGCTAACAAAAGAATTCTCTTTTAGCCTTTTTATTTCTCTGGTCAAAATCTGTGTTTTATTATTTAGGATTCTCTTATCATCAAGGTGACGTGACTGCTGCCATTTTCTTCTAGCCCTGCGTTTCAGTCTTAACATCTCAATGACATGAGCTGGGTACTTATTACTAACGTTTCTATGCTCTACCACTTTTGAGTTGCTCCATGCTGCGTTCTGAATATTCAGCATAAAGACTTCGGCCGCATGCTCTAGCTGTTCAATATTATTTAGTGGGACTGATAAGTCTATTTTTCCAACTAAGTTTCTCTCAAAGCCCAACCAATTTGTGGATGAATTGCAAAGAGTCGGCTTACTTGCTTTTTTGACAATTTTTTCGCTTAACGTTAGCATAACTGCAGAGTTGTCAGAGTTGAGGTCATAATTTGCATCAATGCTAATGAAATTTTCAGCTATCCTCTTTGTTATAAAAAAATCCAGCAAATCAGGAATTTTGTTTGTATCAGTTGGTCAATACGTAGGCTTTCCTGTTGAATGATAACGGCATCCTAGATCTCTAATTGCTTCTCGTAGTTGTCTACCTCTTGTGAGCGTTAATCTGGAGCCCCAGTCGGTGTGTTTAGCGTTGTAGTCACCTCCAAGAATAAACCTATCTCCGAACTGGGCTATTACATCTTTGTATATTTCTTTTGTAATTTTTGGTCCGGGCGGACAATATAATGCACACACATTAAACTTTTGTTTGGCAGAATTGATTGTGACTATTGCAAGTTGCATGTCTGGGTTCTCCACTTTTCCAAACTCGTAATGATCTATGTCATTCTTCACAATTACAGCACTGCCTCCCATACCGTAATTACTTGGGTACGCTGCGTTATATACTTTATAACCTCGAAGACTTATTTTTTGTTGATTGTTTAAGTGCGATTCAGATACGAGACATATATCTTTATTATGGACATGAAGAAACAGTTCAAGCTCAAGCTTTTTGCTGAGAATACCATTGGCATTCCAGGTAACAATTCTAATTTTTTTATCTACCATTATTCGACGTACAAGGCATGTTGTTTGTATGCTTAACAGCATACCTGCTTTCTAAGCTGTCTAGTCTTGACGTAATTTTATCCATCATGGACATCATTCTTTCTATGAAGCTTATCATATTCGTTTTATAATTTTCTTTCACACTATCCACAGTACCAGGGCCACTAGATGCGGTTTTCACTGCATCAGAATAGGTGAAACCTTTAACTGTTTTTGAGGTAGCAAGTAACTCGGGCTTTCCCCTCTGATTTTGCTTCGTATTTATATTTCTCTTTGTTTTCAATTCCTTGGCTACCAAACAACCACGGTAGCTGGCTGGGTGCTCTTCATGGCAGTTTGAGCACTTGGGTTTGTTTGTTTTCGGAATCGTGCAGTCAGCCGTTAAGTGCTTACCTGCACATCTGACACAATTAGCTTCTCTTTTGCTGAAAATTTCACTGTGTGGCCGAAGCGTTGGCATCTCTTACATTGAGGAATTTCTCTGTTCCTTCTTTTGGCTTCCATTTTAACTTTCATATGAAGAATATGTCTAATATCAAATATTTTCTTACTATCCTCCATGTTATCAAAAGAAAGCATAAAAAGTGGTAATGGAACTAGTTGGCTTCCATTTTCTTTCACTTTCTTCGTGACAGTAACCACATTAATTATGTTGAACCCTTTATTACTAAGCTCTTCCTTAATCTCATCGGGCTTACAAGTCGGATGGAGTCCTCTTGCCATTACTCTAATTGGCCTGGTGAGTTTATTTTCATAAGAATGCCATTCAATGTCAGTCTTATTAAGCAGTTCACTTAGATTTCTGTAATCGTTTTCATCATCCACGTTGATCTTAAGTTGCTTATTATTCAGCAGCTTTATTTCATGTTTAATGTTTTTTTCGCTCAGCGTGAAACTAAGAATTACCGGAGGAGGTTTAACTTTCCTTCTTGTAGGCTTTTCATTTTGGACAGATTTTTCTACTAGTATTTTGTTCCTTATAGGTTGAGGTTGCCCGTTATTAGTTTCCTTCTCTGAAGTACTGCTGTTAACTTCTGGTGAGCCGCTCGCTTTTCTTTTCTTATGATTCTTTTTTGTTTTCTTCAAGATCCAATCAGTTTCACGCGTAAGTTCCTCCTCATCAGTAACGTACTGAGGATAAGTTTCAACTTCCATTTCGTTGCCTGATTCATTTCGTTGCTGAAGTTCATACGAAAGCTTGAGGTTATCAGCTTTCAACTGAGCAATTTCTTTTTTAAGCTCTTCAACAATCTGCTCCAATGCACTAATTTTATTGCTTGTAGCAGAGTTTTGTGCTACATTTACTTTCTCCTGAGAAGTCACAGTCTCATTTAATTCAATCCCATCAGCTTGGGAAGATTTCACTTTTGAGTATGATTCACTTTCACTGTCACTACGATCCTTTTTGTTGAAAGGATTAGACAGATTTTCAAGTTTCTGATGTGTTGTTTTTATAATTGGTGATCTTAGTATACCTTTTCTCTGGAATGGATTTTCATCATCCTTATTACGCAATGGTTGGTCCCCCCCAGAATCTGTGGGACCGGCCTCCTTGAAGGATGGATTCACCAGATTGTCTGGATTACCATCTGGGGTAATAATTCCTTTCGTTTTACTCATTGCAGTTAGTTATATCGGGGTACCACCCCTAGTTGGTTTAGGTCCACGGGTGGTATTTTATTTCCCACCTACCCGCCAGCAAGCCGGTGAGGGCATCCCCCTATCCGCCACCTGGGGACGCGCCCGATGGGAGATCCCAACAACTCCTCACGGGCTTTGTATAAATGAAAATATTTTATTAATTTTTGAAAATTGTCCTTCCCAGGACCACAAATTTCCCAGTTTTTCCGTGATAGAACAAAAATAAAAAACAAAGGATTTCAGAATTTCTTAACACGTTCCGCGCTGCAGCGTCGTTTTGCTGTACAGGGAAAAGCACACATAGTAAAATTATAATGACACATATATGTGACAAGAGTCTCTGGGATGATGTTATGTCACTTATATGTGACGTGAAGTTTTGGAATACTTCTATGTCACATATAGGGGACATGAGTTTTCGATTGGCATAATATTAAGTGACACATATCTGTGACGTGAGTTTTTTGAAAGCTTATTTGTCACAAATATTTGTGACATTCTTTTCACAAATGTTACTCATATTATACGATTTGTAGGATTGTTAACGTCACCAAAATAAAACACTATAATAAAGCACTTATAAAACACTATACGAGACACAAAAAATCACAACAAAAATTAACAACTGAACCACACGTCTTTATTTGGCTAAATTCCTAGTTATAATAACACGAAACCAAAAAAAAAAACGTTATTATTTTTTTCTAAAAAAAATTTGGGGAATAACACAAAAATTTGTAAAATCTGCATAAAGGGTTTACAGGGAAACTATACGACCCAAATGCGTGCCATACTGCTAAAAACTTCATAATACCACACAAAATCGTAAAAGAAACTACAGAACAAATATACCTAAACAAATACTTCATAGTGTGTGTCACATATGTGTGACATGAGTCTCTGAGGGTAGTACAAAAATGTCAAATAACGAGTGGCCCCAGACCGAAACCACGCGAAACTAATACGTGTCACATACTGCTAAAAATATTAAAATATCAAAAATATTCAAAAGAGGTACTACCGCAAAGTTATGCCTATAGTATTTTGTGTCACAAATATGTGACATGGGTTTCTGGGGGTAATTGCACGTCATATACATGTGACGTTGAGCGCGGAACGTATAACATAACTGCCGAAATGTGATAGTTTTACATTATTGATGATTCGACGGACATATAAAAGGGTGACCCATTATTGAATACATTTTAAATTTTGTATTGTATCTAACACCCTTAATTTATGTCAATAAAACATGGGACACAATCTCGTTCATATGACCTTCGTTTTCACTTTTCAGGCATGCATGATCGCCTGAAAATGTAAAAATGTTCGATGACTTTTCGCATAAAACTGGGTCAATGACATTTATTGCAGTTTGAATATTTTCTGCAGACGCTGAAGGGAATTTAAAGGAGTATAGAAGTTTGAGCACAATAAAGCGGTTGTTTCACGACTTTTATGGGATGTCTCACCATCTTATATTGTACTAACCCAAAAAAGACACAAATTGAATGAGATGGATGGTTTACATTATCTACCTCATTCAATTTGGGTGATAAATACTCTACAATCTATTGCAAAGAAATTTTACAGAATGTACATTTTATAGAACGATAATTTTCGTAGTATGTTGGATAATTTTTAAGCGTTGCAATTATTAACGAAGATAATGGCTATTAACATTCACGTTTTATATTTAACAAATGCAATCGTACAATATTGAGGTCACGGAAACTTTTCTTGTTTAGAAGTTACCACGAAACAGCTAACAGCATCTAGATGATACCCAAACCAATTAATGGCATATCTAGCGACTACTCATCATTTAGGATTAGTCTCATTGATGAAGACTTTGCCGGATCATCAAATCTGAAGTTTTGGCAAAATGGAATATTTATTAAAGAATTTGAGTTTAAAAAAAGGCCGATTTTTCAGATTACACCAGAAGGCATTTTTATAATAATATTAATAACAAATTTTAATAATAATATCCAGAGCATAGAAATTTTCCCGAGTTATTATGTCTACAGATGTGACCGTTCTTCATCAACGAGCAAAAAATTAACGGATGGTGGAAGAAAAAAATATACATTTATACTGTATAACATTTATACTGTATACATTTATACGGTATTCTTCACCAAGTGAAACATACACAAACTGCATTGAATCAATCCAAGAAATTTACAATCTTACTAAGCCGGGTGATTGCTGTGTAGTATTGGGGGATTTTAAATTTACCAAAGTGAACTGGTCTTATGACGAGGATCTAAATTGTATGCTTCCACCCTCTACTCCATCGGCTATTGAGTGTTGTTTTATTGATGCATGCTTTTACATTAATCTAAAACAAATATCAGTCAGTTTAAAGTGACTCCGGTGCCAACCTCCGTCTCGGAAGGACGGAAGGAATTTAGGAAGGTGGCGGATATAAGGCTTTCTCCACCTTCCTCCAGTTAAGGGCCGTAATGTTTCCATCTTCTTGAGCCCTGTCAACGACTGCCATGATGAGGTGCTCCTCTAGTACCTGGTTGAAGTGCCTGGTGTAAATACTGTGCCAGGATGCATTTGGATGGTTAAATTATTTCTACACATTTTATACAAAAACGTAATTTATACAAAATCGCCTGAACTAATCATCAGGAATTTTGACACAAAATTTCAGAATCGTGTGGGTTTAGTAGTTAGATCGAAGGACGTTCGTTTCGTAGATCCAAGTTTAAAAATTTGTGATTCCAAAACGAGATTCGAACTTAGATTCATGAAACCATAGTCGATCACTCTAACCACTTAACCACCGGTACACATAGCAAGAGTGGTATACAAGATATATAAGAACATCTCATACATACCATTTGAATAGAGAAAATTGAAAATGGTAACAATAGCTGTGTTGAACAAATTTATAAGAAAAAATTGAATTAAACAAATTTTTGGCCTTTAACCTAGGCTTGGGCTCAGGTCGACGACACCAGACAATGAATCTATTTCTTGACCACCGTTGTTCAATTTCTACATGTATCAATTTTTTTTTTGTTTTAGGTACTAGCGTTTGAAAATTTTAACAGAAACTAAGTTTCAATTTGGAAGAACAAATTAATTTAAAAAGTATTGCCCCAACCGAGACCTGGACTTTAGTCTACGAAACTATAGCTCATCAATCTAACCACTACACCTCCCCGCCGTATATACTAATTCAGGTTATATCGTTCTTTAATACTTAACATTTGAATGGAGAAACTAGAAAATTATATTTTGACAGAAGTAATTAAATTAAAAAATGCCCCCGACAGAGTTTTGAACTTCAGCGGAACGCTTAACGAAAGCAAAGTCCATAACTCTATCCACTAAACCAACGACTCATGATATTGACTTGCTATATTCAATTTTTATACTTACAATTTGAATAGGGAAATATGAAAATTTTAACAGAATATGAAATGAACTAATTTGTAAGAATAAATTAATTTAAAAAATTTTGACATGAACTTGTCTCTATGAAACCACAGCTCATCACTCTAATCACTACACCATCGCCATATATACGAATCCAGGTTATATCCTCCTTTAATACTTGACATTTGTATGGAGAAATTAGACAATTTTATTTTTAAAAAAGAACTTAAATTAAGAAACTTTTGGTCCCGACCGAGATTTGAACTCATGTTCACGAATGAAAAGTCCATCACTCTAACCACTTCACCACCGCCGCATGATGTTTTTTTGCTACACTCATCTTTAATACTTACAATTTGAATACAGAAATATAATAATTTTAACAGAACTTTTCTATACATAAATGAAATTTATTCAAAATCACTTGAACTAATCATCAGGCATTTTGACCAAAACTCCAAAATCCGTAATAGAAATCCGATTACGATGGTATATACCTCTATCAAAAGGTCTTGGAGCCTGTAAATACTGTGCCAGGATACATTTGGATGGCTCAATAATTTCTACACATTTCGAGTGTTGTTGTTAATTCATTTCGAACATTCCGAACATTACATTAATCGTTCTTTTACTCAATTCTTGAATTCCATTCGTTTTTTTTTGTCTTCATTCATGTCTTCATTCGGGGCATGCTTATAGTTCATTCCTTGCCGTTGTGTTCGTGGCAGCACCGTCGCGATTGAGAGATGTTAATCCTATGTGCCAATGATTTAATGATTTTTGATCACATCTTTGTTAAATTAATTAATTAAACGTGTTGTCCTGTTGTTTGTATTAATAATGGTTTGTGGAAACAATAATTGTTCCATCGTTATCATTATTTTTAATTTCTACAGTGATTGCTCGAGAGGACTCGATATGTTCCGGTTCTGAAACATTACAATTTCTATATTCCGATTACAATATCGTTCCATCTGCTTACATTGTTACTTCTCGTTATGCCAAAGTTACGTAGTGGAATATTTTGGAATGGTATTGATTCAGCCTTGATAATTTTAAATGCACCTATTGAAAAGCATATTGGGACTCTATGTTATTTTACTTTTGATAAATACAAAGTTGAGAACAGTTTGACGGCGTCTTTCCATTTCTCAAACTTATGATCCTTTTTATTTTAATTTGTGTTCACTTGGAAAATGGTGGAATTTAATTAACGAGTCTTTGAATAATCTGGCAATTCGGCACACAACAAAATCTAACCATAATCTAATTAAATCGCACACAATTGAAAACGATTAAACAAAACTTATGATTGCTTAAATTGTTTGTGTTTAAACGTCAAAATATACCCTTCCTACGCTATTGCCACCTACGAATAAGAATTGAACTGACATAAAAAACAAGTCGTACAACATGCCCCATGTCCAAATGAAAACATAAACAAAAATTGTCAATTTTTCATTGTTACCAACTTATGTAAATAATATTTTTAAAAAAAACCTCCAAGTGGCAGATATCATAACTAAAAACATTTTTACACAAATCCAATTGTTTTTGTGATTTCGATTGGTATTATATTTTTGTTTTAATTTACCAAAGCAATCTATTTTATGTCTGAACACATGCATTTGATCTTTATTTGCTGAATTACATTGAGACATTTACTTCCGTTAATATTGCGTTAAAAACCCATAAATCAAAATCATCATGGCTTCAGTCGTCAAGATTTTTCTATATAGATTTACAAATATGCCCTCCCCAAATCCTTAAGTGTTTTGATTTATTGATGCATATAAATATCTTGTCTTCAAATTACATCTTCAAAAAATATATTTGGATATAATACTAAACGCTTGCACGCACCCCACAGTTAAAATTTCGACGATGCAAGATTGATTTTTATGACAAGAGCACTAATTTCAAATTAAAACAAAATTCATTGAATTCATCTTTAAAAGGCAGTTAATTCCAGATGATCGTAAACACATGTGAAGCGACTCAAATTTCAAAAAAAAAAAAAAATATTCTCATCGAATTGGAATGAACAGAAATAATCAAACTGTCAATATGTTCCGTTTAGCTGGTAAAAAAAATGTGTCTTTTTTACTCGAATGCACACTTTCTAAATCTCTTCTTTAAGAGTTTGTTTTTTGTAGATGTTCGAGTGTTTGAATAGAGACAAACCACGAGGAATATAATGAATAATGGGTTTTCTTTTTTTTTTGGGGATATTCGTTTAATTTAAAAAATTCAAATTAAGTTTCATTTTTCACTCACACAAAAAAAAAAGGACATGAAAATTATTAATGAGTTTCAATATTTTCTACTCTACGGTTACTACTCGTATGTACTCTGTATATCTCTCATTTATTTAAGGATTATATTAAAAAATGATTTCAATTTCACCGAACGAACACATTTTTTAACCCTTATCGTTTCAAAATTGTTTGGAATGGAAAATGTGTTCCCAATATCAGTTTTTTGACGGACGGAGGAGTCATTAGTGAATGAAACATCACATTTAAGTGAATCGTTGTTTTTGTTGTTGTTAAATTTCACCATATGAGGTTTTAGTTATTCATTTGGGTACTTTGAGTGATATTTAAGGATAATTGAAGAGAATGGATTCTTGTTAAGTCATTATATTGTGTCAAAAATAATTTAGAAAAGGTTTAATTACGGTATTTTAGTTATCTTGTACAAAAATGTGTTTTTATTTTGTTTTGTGAAAGGTTTAAGGCGGATTAACTTGAATGATGATAGAAACTGATTGTATTCATATGTTAATAGTAGAATGTTGGTATATCAGCCTATTTAAGGACTTTAAAGATTGTGTACATACAAAATGTAATTATACATAATAGATACATGTACAAAGGTAGACTTTTAATTTTATGCTGTAGTTATCGTTTCAATAGATCTATGAATCTATATGATAGAAAATTGAGTATTATAATTTTTTAAAGGTATTTTTGACTCCTATATAAAAGAAACAGTATTTTTTTGTGCATTTAATCATATAGTTGGCATTGTGCTATAAATAGTTGGATGGTGGAGGTCATTAAATAACATTAACAGGTCACATAGTTCAGAATATATATGAATTTTTTTACAATATATGGATATAGACACCAGACACATCGGGCGCCGCCACGTATGGAGTTCATTAAAGTGAAAGGATATATATTCCAATTTAGCGCAAAAGTATATAAAAGTAGTTTTCAAAGTATATTATAAATTACTCGGTACCGGTTTTGAAAATAATTCTTTATTATTTCTTTTTTAATTACACTCTGGTCTAAGCCCAATTTTTTATTCTAGCATCTAATTACTACATTTTACTGAAATTTAAGGGTTCATCCATCGATGTACTCCTTAATTTTGACATGGTGAAATAGCCTTTGTTCATGAGTTCTTTCGGTTTTGATGGGTTCTTAATTTTTGGCGGTTTGTAGTTCCTATGTTGTATCTGAGTTGTTGTCAGCCATTGCCATGATAGAAGTGTCATTTTCGAAAGTATTGTTTTGTGGGATTGGAACATTTCGGGTGTATGGTAAATACAGAAGTGGACCAACTACATTTCCTTGTGTAACTCCTGCTATTATTTTCTTAAGCTCAGATTATTCATCTTCTTGGTTAAGCCTGAATTATCTTTCTCGTATATATGATTACAGTATTATGCTGTACTGTTAAGGTAGGATTAATTTTAGTTTTCGGTAGGATTAAGATTAAACCTTCGTGCCGAACCTTGTCAAACGCCTACATCAAGGAATACCTCGGAACAAACTTTTTTCTCATAAAGTGTAGTTTTTTCAGTCTTTTGAGTCTTTATTATGATACCCTCTGGATGAAGTAGTCTTACAGCTTCAATGTTAGGTTGATGATGGAGCCTCTCCTGGTGTTTTTGAGCACATTTCTTTATTTCACTTACGACTGTGCCTATTCCGAGATCTCTATGAAGGTCACTATTACGAGTGTATCAACTGGCGCTTACAATCCCTCTGAGAAACTTATTTTGAAATCGTTGAACTATCTGTTGATTGCTGGTTTTGATGCATCCCCATAGTTGAATACCATATGTCCAGACCGGCTTGAGCACTTGTTTATAAAGCATAAATTTATTATGAGTGGATAACTGAGAGTTTCTACACCAATTAACCAGTACACTTTTCAATATTTTAATTGAAGCTCTTCCTCGCACTATAACTTTGCATCAAGGTTCATACCAAGGTATTTCGCTTGATTTGCATGTGATACAGGAGAATCCCAGAAAGTTGTTCTATTGATCTATTACTGAAGTTAATGTGAGTAGACTTCGGTTCATTCACTTTAATTCTCCACTTTAGCGAGCCAATCTTGTATACTATTTATGACTATTTCTAGTTTGAATGTGACTTCACCGATTGTGTCACCAACAGATAGAATTGTAGTAAGTCGCTTGTAACCAGTACAAAAAGGAATGGCCCTAAGACACTCCCCTGCGAGACTCCTGCTTTAGCTTCTTTTATGCTGGTGTAAACTCCTTCCTGTTTAACTCTAAACTGTCTTCTTTTCAGGTATGACTTTAGCAGTTCCTAATACTCAAATGGCAGAGTTTTCTCCAATTTAAATATTAAACCATCTATCCAGACTTTGTCAAATGCCCGCGTTATGTTCAGAAATATGACTGAACAAATCTTTTTTTCTTCTAGGAAAGGATTTTCCTATTAAATCTGTTATTCTATGGACTTGATCAATTGTTGAGTGTTTCTCTCTAAATAAACACATATTTTAACCTGAAGGCAGTGTTTATGAGATTAGTTAACTTTACCGTAGCTTGTCTCGGTAGTTGCTTTATTATTTCTCCGGTAATCAGATCCAACCCTGGTGCTTTCTTTAAGTTTAAATTGTTTTTAATTTCGTTTGCTACTTCAGTAGGCGATGTAGGTTGACATGCATGAGGTTGACGTATGTTTTCAAGATGATTAACAAATCCTTCAGCTTTTTCTTAGTATTTCCTTGCCCATATTCTATCCGTTTTCCTGATAGGATGAATTGGCATTATTGGGCTTTTCAGAGTTTTAGTTGCTTTCCATAGCAAATAATCCGTATTACTATTATTGGTCAACTTACCTAAGTAGAAATTACTGACTCATTTAGTTTGGTGCCTTTTTTTCTGGATTTGCGTTTATCCCTAAGGATATTTCTAATTTCTATTAAATATTATGTCCTTTTAGCCTTGATTTGATGTCTTGAGTACTTTCCCATGCTGATTGTGGAATATAAGCTTAACTCTTTTGGTGGTTTAAAACACGTACTAGTACAGGATAAACAAAAAAACATCAAAATAAATTTTAGTCATGATTTGAAATCCATCAAAGTAGGATGTGCTGGGCGTGAAAACCCATGAAAATGGTACTTTGTATAATTATCACCGCAGAATTTCTTCAAAACGATATAATTTTATATATGTATTGAATAAATCAACTAAAAAATATTAATAAAAAATAAAAAACTCGTTCAACGAAAATCAGATCTTTCCCGCTGCACTGCACGTATGTAAAAATTTTCATTATGTTAAAAAACAAAAACATCATACCATCGACGAAGTAAGGTTGTTAATGCCTCTTGCATTGATGTCGGATTTCCATTAATTTCATTCTATTACTTTCTGTGGATGTTTCACACGCTCCACAGACCACAATACAATATTGGTAATGCTTTCCACTAGAACAAAGTCGGACAAACGCTGATTGGTCGACTAAAATTTGTTTTTCTCACGGAAACTATTAAAATACCTGACTCTAACCTTCAGCTGTCCAATTCCGGTGAGAACGCGATCAAGTTAATCATTTTGTTTCATTACCTCATTCAATTTAAAGCTTACTTACTTGGAATCGGTTACAAATGCTAATTGTATCTTAATTTCACGACGAAAACTAAATAATTACAAAACAATATTTGGTGTAATAAACCAGTGAACAATAGTATTGAAAAACCATGTACCGCAACGAGAGAAAATTGAGTAAAATTAGTTGCAATTTTTTGGTGTCTTATATAATACGGCAACCCTGTATTTTGATAATCGCAGTTTTAGTAAAAACTTAATTGAATTATTCAAATAAAATATATTTTTTGTACCCATTAATAGTGTTGAAGTTTT
Source organism: Tipula unca (assembly GCA_951394425.1). Taxonomy (NCBI): domain Eukaryota; kingdom Metazoa; phylum Arthropoda; class Insecta; order Diptera; family Tipulidae; genus Tipula; species Tipula unca. The sequence continues at coordinate 121,057,473 of OX596380.1, forward strand.
AGCTCTATATCTCGTACATTTCACACACTTGTGAGATTCGCGTTTCACAAGAAAACTGCCACCAACTATCCAATTATTGTTTTTAAGAAGGGAGCTAAGTAAGGATGGACTAGGATGTAGAAAGAAATTGTGTTGATATGATACTATAATTTTGCTGAGAATATGTGTGTCATGAAAAATTATGGTGTGTCTCTTATTGTAGTTAGTCGATGAATTTTGAAGTCTTTCTCCAACCCTTAATATGCCTTCAGTGTCCAAGTAATAGTGCTAATTTGAACAAACATAAATTATTTTTAATAAACTTGTACTGTCTCAATTCTTTTATTTCGGATGTGAAGCTTGTTTGTTGTGCAGCTTTAATGCAAACCTTTTCTGCGGCACGTAGTTCTGTAGTTATGAGTAAGCCTGATCGTCTACAAGTTGAGTTCCGACAATTGTGAATGAAGCGCTTACAAAATGCAATGACACGCTTCAGCTCGGTCCATGATGAAATGCGGTTGAATAAACTATCAATTTAATCGTCGACCTTTATCTCTGTTTGAAGCACTAGTGTTTTTTGTTCCAATTCTGTATGAATGAGCCTCGTTATTGCTCAACCAGATAGGTCCACAGAACCAATTTTTGTTTGTTACGAGATCGGTTGGATGTATACCTCGTGAAGCTATGTCCACTGGATTATCATTTGAACTGACATGACGCCATTGTTTGAGAGGTATTGTATCTAGAATTTCTGAGGTCCTATTAGCCACATATGTTTTCCATCGTCTTGGATGACTAGCTAGCCACGCCAGGACAATCTCTGAATCACACCAAGCGTATACTTCAGTTTCATATTCCGTGAACGCTTGCTGTACTTGCGAAAATAATCGCGCTAATAGTAGTGCTCCATTCAATTCCAGCTTGGGTATTGATATAGTTCGAACTGGCGCCACTTTTGTTTTTGCTGTGACTAGTTGTATTCGTGGATTTCCTTTCCGAGTCAAAACTTTTGCAGTATATGACTGTTGCTGATGCTGCTTCGCTGGCATCGCCAAACCCATGCAGTTGAATTAGATTGGTATTAAACAGCATTTGTCGTGGAATTTTAATGTTCTCCAAGCACCTTAAATTGAAATTGATTGATTCCCATTTTTTTGAAGCCTGAGAAAGAAATGAACGTTTGGTAAGTAGCGTTTCCGGTGAATACTTTATAAATAAAGTGGTCGAACTCAGGTTGCCAATGGAGTCCTAGCACCTTTATTGTGTTGTCTTCAACTTTAAAAATTGGAATATTCTTCTCAATACTCAATTGGCCGATATTTTTCATGAAATCTGAAGAGTTTGACGACCATTTGCGAAGAGTAAAACCTCCAGAATCGAGAAGTACTTTAATGCTTCTGCGACAGTTGAAGCTCCAGTGAGGACATCGTCGACGTAACAATCACGTGAAATGATTTTTGATTCTAGTGGATATGTAGCTTTGTTATCTTCTGACAGCTGTTGTAATATTCTGGTCCCCAAATACGGACCCGCTGCAGTACCATAGGTGACGGTGTTTAATTCGATTTCGGATTTTGAATTAAATCGCTACACAATACGGTGATAGTCTCGGCCAGAAGGATATACCAATACCTGTCGATACATTTTTTCTATATCTGCACAGAATACTATGTTGTGCATTCGGAACCGCATCATGATTATGATGAGATCTTCTTGGACTGTAGAGCCATAAAATACCACACGCAACTTCGTTGTACTTGAAGTGGTTTTAACTACGAAGTGGTGAGGTAAATAGAAATGTTCCGATGGTGCCTTGATATTTATTTGATCATTTGGAATTTTCTCCATATGATTTAGCTCTAGGTACTCTGTCATGAAGGAATGATATTCCTTCTTTAATTGTTCGTTCCTATCCAATTTTTTCTCAATAGCTAATAATCGTGAAACTGCTGATTGCACTGAATATCCTAGTTATTGTTGTATGTCATTGAATGGCAGCTTTACTATGTATCGTCTGGTAGGATCCCTCTTGATAGTTTTCTTGTAGAATTTTTCGCATTGATTTTCGTGATAAGCAAATTGAAATATTGGTAAAACTTGCTCCGACATTTTGCAATGTTTTGTCTATCTCGATACCGGATGAATGTATGGTATACAATGAAGTAGGACATATAAGATTAGAGTTCTCTGCTAAATCTCCAACTAATGCCCATTCAAAAATAGTATTTTGTGCGATGATCGAGGTGTTAGCAACCTTAACACTGCCAGGTAGTAACACACTAAAAACTGTGCCAGCGTTTAATTTTATGTCAACTGGGCCTCGAATCAAAAGCAGGGATCAGCCAAATTTAGTTGCTCTGATCTTGTAAGTGTGGACTTGTGAATGTTTCGTTTGGAACTGATGAAAGCGATGCGAGAATATGTTGTGGTTCAAGACGGGATGACAATGTAACCGTTGATTTCCATCATGATGTCGTATAAGACACTACACCGCTCACGATAGTGTTTGACTTCCGTTGTGGAAGTTGTAATTGTTTCACTAATGACTGTGAAATGAGTTTCCCATTGATCCAGAATCCAATAGTATTCTGCAAGGTTGTAACTCTCCATGTATATTCTCAATGTTCACTACAGCTGTGGGTAGTAAATGTTCAGTTGATGTGTTGTGTACCATGCAGACTTGGTAATTTGCTTGTGTATTTTGTAGTTGTTGATTAGACTGTGAGTGTGGCTGAGGTGCTTGTAATTGGTCATTTGTTGTATAGGTTTGCGCACTGGATTGGTCGTGCTCATTGTTTAGTTGGTTGATTGGTTGATTGTGATTGTGCATATAAGTTGTAAGTGTGATTGTGTTACTAGATCCCGATGTTTGATCTCAACTTGTTGTTGGAATTGCTCCTAATAATGCATGTAGTGATGAATGATGCCTCCGACGTTGCGGTAGTCCGTGCTAAACTGAATATTACTTCACTGTTTTCTATGGTATCACACTGTTCGCCAATGAATTTTAAAAATGATTCTAACCGTGGGAAATCATTATGTAGAGTTTTCTGTGACCATAATTTTCGGGTATCTAAGTCCAATTTGCTTAGCCAGACATTAACCAGGCATGGATCTCTTCCCTCCGCCTCAGTTCCCACAGCTCATAATCCTCGAATGACTTCATATTTAGTAACAATTGGTTTCCTTTTGTCATATCGATCAACTATTTTGTTCCATGCTTCGTCATAGTCGCCGAAGTACATTTTATCTGGCGGATAAGTGAGGCAGCTTCATCCCGCAAAATTTCTTTTAAAAATTGAAACTTATGTACCTTGCTGATAGTATCATTCTAGTGAATCGATGTTTCAAACAGGTCCATAAAGGCTGGAAACTCTTATGCGAGAAATGCATACAATTTAAGATCTAGATAAAATGGGGACTTCACATGATAATTTTATATGCAATAAACTATAGAAAGTGATTGGATAATGTTGGATCGTTAAAACAGAAACAACAAAAGCTGCAAGAACATTTAAAATTATTAAAAAAATAAAATTTTACATAATTATCATGACCAGGATCATGTCAGTAATATTCATGCAGATATTATAAAATATTTATAAATTGGTTTGAAATTCATACAAACCGAAGGCGACCAAATTATTAATTTTGAAGACTAACCACAAATCACAATCGGCAAAGAATAAAAATTGCTATCTTGCCCGTCCACTTTATACGAAAAAATACCTTGCATTCGATAACATATTTCCTTTTTTTAAGGTACAATGCAACCACGCACTTTTTTGTTTCATATTCTTGGACGATGAACAGAAACAAGATGACCTCGACAGTTCAAGCCACGTGCGGTGACGTAATCATTTTCGATTTTTTTCTTATTTTATTTTTGGATTAGTTAAAGATCGTGCCTACGTTACACAAAAAAAAGATGGCCATTTGTTTAAATTTGTTCAGGTCACTTGTTTCTTTTCTTAATATTTTAATCATTTTAAACACTAATTTCTACACACGCACGGGCCATTTTTAGTTTTTTTTCTACCGTCAATATTATCTATCTGAGCAAGAAAAAGGCTCATTGATCTTTTCTAAGAAATAGGATTTTCAATTGTTTATCTCATATTAAGATTTACCTTTGCTTCTAACAAATCATTCATTTTTAGTGATCAAAACAAACAATGAGAGTAAACAATGTTCTACATGTATTTGTTCAATGATTGCATGTACAAGTCTGTGAACACAGCGAAAAGCATGGAACATTTCGATTGTGAAGGTCGAAAATGAATATCAAAAGAAACGATATCAGGATCTTGTCAGCGACCATATTGAGAAAGCTAATTGACAGTCTGACTGTGTGAAATCTGGCTGGAAGGTACTGAAAACTTCAACGAATAATTCATGATATTACACGTAACTTTGTTTGTAAATCTTGTCCCGCCTTAAAATTTATATTTGATAATCTTGAAATTAGTCACATCTGATTCAAACTTAAAGCGAAGTTCCTTTAACCGTGCCAGTAAAAGACAAATTTTATATGAAAATTAGTACATTAAAGTTGGGCCTTGTTTAATTAAACCAATATACAAAATACCTTTGTCGTTTTTAAGTACTACCTGAGCAGCTTTAAAGAAGTCATTCCTACCATTCTGAGATTGAATTTGATTAGTATCGGCAGCCGATGTGATCCAAACATTTTTACAGACGCATTTCAAAAATATTATGCCCTAAGGCCAATACAATAACAAACGAATATCTTTCAATAACATATTACATCACAAACGGAATTTTATTACTAAACTTTAACTGTATCCATGTCTATCCATTCATACATCTATCTACATATGTACATCTAATCATTTATTTTCATCTATAACAGCTGAAAAGGTATATATTACATTCAATCCCCGCATCTAAATTATTCATATATCTAGATAAGAACAGAATACAATATTTTGTACACATTTACCAAAACCAAAATTTTCCAATCTATAATCACTCATATTTTGACCGTCAATCAGAAATGCTGCTACAAAAATACAAATCAAGTAAATTACGAGAGTTTTTACGATATTTTCTAACCGAAACATCCATACATGGTTTTGTGCATTTGGTGAAAATTGGCAATCATTTCATCGAGCGCATATTTTGGTGGATTTGTATATTAATTGCGATATATGGCACAGCGTCGGTCAGTTTGCGGACATGGCGTCGATTTCAAACATCGCCCGTTGTTATTTCAATGGATCGGAATATGTTTTTTTGGAATACAAGTTTTCCAAGTTTAACAGTGTGCCCAAAACGGAAAATTGATGACAACAAGCTGGATAATTATATTAAGTAAGTAATTAGATTTTATATTAGAAACGAAATATTTAATGAGATTTTTTGTTACATATAGATCGCACTCAGATATGTTTCAGTCGGAATCTGATTCACAAGATTTTATTCAGTTCGTAACAGCGCTGTCGGAACTAAACTACAACCAGATCAATTTAACACAATTTTCTGATATACAAGATTTTAATATTCAGCCTCACGATTACATGGAACTAATTTATAATGTTTCATTTGCATTTGCTCCTGAAATTAGTAGTGGCACGTCACGAAAGATGCATCTGCAGGGTACTGTAACCGAATATGGTTTATGTTATTCACTAAACACGCATGTAGCCGTTTACAATTCAATACCGTATTGGAAGTCGAATAAATGGATCATTGAAGAAACAAATGAAACCTTTTACGTGCACCCATTGGACGGTGAAATTTTCATACAAATGATTAATTTATCGTCGGCATACGATGTATGGTTTCATGGAGCGAATGAAATTCCGGAAATTTCAAAACAACATCATACATTTCAAGATAAAGACTATACAACGATCGAGTTATTGGCATTGGAAACGGTGACCAGTAAAAGTGCAGCTGATTTGAAAATAACCCAGCGGAATTGTCGTTTCTTGACGGAAAATGAAAATATACACTCGTTTCCGGTGTACACGTTTAATGAGTGTATTATTGAGTGCCGTATGCGGAAAGTGTTGCAGGAATGTGGTTGTATTCCGCATTTTTATCGAAGCACAACACGTACAACTAAGAAGAGGTATAAATTTACGATGGGCGAACAACTGAAAGTTTGTGGGATTCCAGAATGGATATGCATTGATCGTATTAAAGGTATTGTGTCCTGTTTTTCTAGTTTAAAACTTTGAACATCGTGAAAGCGATGAATCTATTTTAACCCTGCTATACCGATGTACGATAACGACTTAAGAATAATATCAAGAATCACGATTAAAACTCTTGGTAAAAAACGTTGTGCGACAAATGACAGTGAAAATATCGATTCAATGACATTTTTGTTTAATTTATTCTCGGTTCGTTAAAATCTTGGATTTTGCGTTGAAACGTTACATTCTCGTCACGTCGCGAATTATTTTGTAAACATAAATCGGGGAGCATATAGTGGCGGGGATAAGCAACCAAGTCAAGACTAAAAGAGTAGTTGTACGAGTCGGGTCGCTGATTGACAATACATCCGGAGATGTAAGAGTGGAAAATAACAACTGTGTTGAAACTGTAGATGTGGGATGTTTTTTTTTTTAGAATTAGTTATTTCGAAAATCCAGACATCGTTTTTTGTGAACGCGGCCAAAAGCTAAATTTCTTGATTGAATTTTCATAAAATAAAAACATGGTTGCTTTGTTTATTTATTAAATTTGGAAAACAAAAATTGTTTGAATAACGACAGTAACTTGTCTGCTGTGCAAAGGAGAGCTATATACTGCGATGATTCTCACGAGGCCACTTTCCATTCATCAGACATTACTTCGGTTCGCCATACTTATCGAATAAGGTCGAAAAGACAATTCCACAAAGTATCCCCTCCGAATATCAAGAGCTCCGAACTAATGCAGTCCAATCCAGGTGAGCGGTTTCGTTTTAATCTGAGGGACGAATCTTCAGTGTAAATTTCCGCAGCCTGTATTTGAGGTGACTCAACTACAGTTATTGGGGCCGACTTCCACTATGCCTAAAGTATGTTAAGAAGCAATGACAACTTAAATTTTCAGTACCTTCCAGCCAGATTTCACACAATCAAACTGGCAATTAGTTTCCTCAATATGGTCGCTGATAAGATCCTGGTATCGTTTCTTTTGATATTCATTTAGCGACCTTCACAATCGAAATGTTTCATGCTTTTCGCTGTGTTCACAGACTTGTACGAAAACTTCCATCGTAGCTTTGCAGTGACCTAATGATGATCGCCGCCTATGTATTTGGTTGATGACCGATAAGTTCTGACACCTTGCACAACCCGAGCTCGCCCTTTTGAAATTAACACGAGGTCAATTTGCTGCGGGAAATTTTGTGAGGATGGATCCATGTTTCCAAATGTATCTGCTTGTGAGGGAAAAATGTGTTTACTACTCTAAGATCGTGGGCAATAAGCTTACACAATTGGTTATTGACTGGCCAACATTGGTTTATATGTGAAATCGCCTAAGAATATTTTATTTTATGTGAGCAAGATCACCTTTGCTCTGTTTTTAAAATACGTTTTTCGTTAAAAGGCGAATACTATTCCGTATTCGTATTATTTTATATCCTGTTTTGTAGTATCATACCTGATGCTATTTCGTACCTTATTCCGTATTTAAATATTCTGTTTTCTTGATTACTGTATCTAAATATGGTATTGCAAACGGCTCTTCCCAAAGATACACCCAAAAACCATTTTAGAATCAAATTTCCAACAAACAAATTGAATTTCATCAATAAATCTGAAACATGCAATTCGCTTAGTCGTGTCATTTGGCCAGATAATTTTTTTATTGTTTCGCTCATTCTAGTTTTTGATCCTGTACTTTATTTATATAATTTTTCTCTCATAATCTGTAAGAGGATTTGTAACGAGGCGACTGAGAGTCTGAGACAAAAAAAATTTCGGGATGTACTGTTAGAGTAGTCCGATTTGATTTCGATACGTGGAAAAGAATAAATTTTTTGTTGTGTCATCAGAAATGGCAAAAATCGAGGTATAGAATTAGGAGGGAAATAGCAGCTTCTTCATGCGAGGAAAAACGTTGACCTCGCAATTTAGTTTTGAAGTGCGGGAATAAACGGAAGTCATTGGGTGCCAAATCAGGACTAAACGGCGGATAATTCGATGTTTTGACCGCTTAAACATTCAGTTGTTTGTGCCCATGTGTGAGAGGTCGCATTGTCATGGTGAACCATTCAGAATTGACCGTCCTACGTTTCACCATGCCCAGTTTTTTCCGAAAAAATAAGCGACCGTTTCACATTGGAACACCCAAATCTTTGACTGCTGGTTTCGTACTCATACGCATAGATCCAAGAATCGTCACCTTTCACGATGTTATAGTCATGTTTTGAAACCGTGATTATATTTTTGAGCATTTCTCACAACCAATTGACACGAGTCTTTTTATGAGTGATTGTCAACTTATGTGGAATCCAACGCATGTTCATGTAATATTGATAAACTGATGCCCAAGGATGCCTCAATCCCACGATAAGTCACATGAAAATCTTGCAGTATCAATTCATGCACAATATTAATATTTTCCGGAACAACAATCGATTTTGGACGACCTCTACGAAATTAGTCGTTGAGTGAACTGTGACCACACAGTTTTTATCTCATGATATGGAAACTGTCTATAAGTTCTGGTGATTTGGCATAAAACAGTTTGGCTGTTAACCGCGATGCGACTTCTCTTGTCAACTTGCTTTGACTGCCTAAACCATATTGGTAAGGCTTGAACGGGATGAAGTCATCTCTAGAAATGACATATGAGGAATTGTTGGTTCCTGTAACGTCTATCAAATATAGGTGCTATAGGGCGACTTCAAATCTGTGAAATGTTCTGTTAATTACTCAATGGTATCGCAACATCAGCAATAGACGTTTTTTTCTGGACTCAAGTACATATTTTGCCAATTCTATCTAAACTATTTTTCGAGACAAATGAGCTGCTGTGGCCGTACTAAAGGACTAGCATAGACACAAGATTGGTCCGTAGCTATACCACATTCGACCTGCTTCCTCTTCACTCGTTACACCATCCTGAGCTTACCAAGAAGCATTTAAAGTCCCGGATCTCGATCTTACTAAAATCCGTGAGGTCGTTCAAAGAGGAAGTTCCCATACATTTTGTTCTGCTGTACGCTAGACTGGGAAAGGTGCAGAGCAGATGGAGCACACTTTCCTCCTTCTCCTCATCACCGCAACTGAGGCAGAAATCATGGGCAGGGACACCCAATCTGCTCGCATGTGTCCCATTGAGACAATGTCCCGTTCTAGCTACCACGACCATACCAATATGGTGCCGTCGAAGCGATATTAGTTGGCCTAATGTGGACCCGTTAAATCCAGGCCAGACCTGCCTGGTTATTACACACGCACTGGCGTTAGACCATCTGACGTTCGTTTCTTTTATGGCTTCTTCCTGAAGCAGCAGTTTACATGAAGCAAGCGATATCTTTATATCCCTTTTGGTTATTATGCATGCTGTGCCCTTGCGGACCAGCTCATCTGCCTTTACATTTCCTGCGATATTGAAGTACCCTGGCACCCACGTTAAGCGGATGGTAAACTGATCAGCTATCTCATTTAATGATGATAGACAGTTCTGGGGTACCTTCGACGTCAGGGAGTATGATTGTAGCGTTTTAATAGCAGCCAGGCTGTCCGTAAAAATGCGAATATTGCTCGTAGAAATTACATTATACTTCAACCAGTCCATGACTTCAATTATCGCGATAAGTACAGCTTGAAAAACACTACAAAAGTTGGGAAAACGAAAGCCAACTCCTCTATCCCTTTTTGAGCCAACCGTGATGAAGCTTAGCGCCTCATTGACCATAACCCTTTCGATCACCCAGCCCTCTCTGGTGGGAAACTCTGTTTGGAATCTCACCTCAAGAGATGGCAAAGGGATAGTGTAGTCGTTAGCTTCCGGAATACCCCTGTTGCATAGGATAGATGAGTGCCCTATATTGTTACAGGTCCACATCGATAAGGATTTGAGCCGAGCGGCTGTGTAGGAATGCAAACTGCTCGGCCGCAATATCTAAGGGAGTAGGATGATAGAGAATCTCCAGAGCTTGAGTAGGTGTGCTCCTGAGAGCCCCACTTATACACAAGCAGGCCGTTCTTTGGGCTTTCATCAATAGTTTAAGCCGTGCCCTTCCAGGTTTAGTAACAGATCATTAATTACCAAGTTCCAAAGAAGGAGGGATAAAACCCCACCTTGAAGTGTCCCTCTGCTCACATATCTTGTATGGCCGACTTGTATGGCTTAAAACTGTTTATGGCCCATAGGATATTCCGCCCATTTACTATATGACTTACGGAATCTACACCCCTATTTATCATGGGGCTCTCCGAAACTAGTACCGGGCACTCTGGGAAATGCGTTTTTAGTAATAGCTCCAGGTGTGGAAGGACAAGAACATAATACTTTGCGTAGCCTGGCCGCCTCCGAGTACTCCTGTATATTGGTCACAGAGGACTTCCTTATAACAATCCCAATCTGCAGCAGCAAAGTGTGTTATGCTGATATACTATCAATGTTCACTAAGATTTGAATTCATCAATCTTATTGTCCAATTCGTATAGTGAACGCAGCTGATATATGCATTGCGTAACTATAGATTTCCGAATTCTAAATCTATTATTATTGATTTCAAACCTATATCTATATATCTTATAGCATGTCGGATAGCATTTTCTGCAGGGAACCAGGTATCAAGTTCGTGGGTCCATAAGAAAAATAAATGGAATAACTTAGTCTACTGTTATTTAATTTGTGTTTTCCATTTTTTGAAATTGATTAAGAAATATTCGTCTCTAATAAGTTATAATTTTAACCAATTTCACGGTGACAGTTAAATTTTATAAATCTTAACAAAAACTGAAATGAATAAGTATGTAAACAAAACAGCATGGGTTTCCCCTAATTCAGGAACATTTACTTCGACTCTGCCTAGCGTGCTTTGCGTTTGGATATGTTCCACAGTCCTGGAGCAGGAGTAGAGTTGTGTTCATCCCGAAAGCTGGAAAGACGGATTATACCGCTCCCAAGGCATTTCGCCCTATCTAAAATGTCTTTCTTCAACTTTCCTCAAAACTCTGGAAAGAATTGTTGACAGATATATTATGGATCATCTGGACTCCCTTTCCATTTCGGTCAAAGTTACTAAAGGTTGCCCCCAGGGAGGTGTTCTGTCACCTCTCCTGTGGTTCTTATTTATCAACGAATTACTTGTAAAACTACAGCAATCCGGCTTCACTGCTCAGAGTTATGCTGATGACTTAGTCGTTCTGGTTCAGGGTAAATACCATAATGTACTATCAGACTTAACGCAACGCGCTCTCCAAGTTGTAGAAATGTGGTGTCTAGAGAAGGGGCTGTACGTTAATGCATCGAAAACAAAGTCTGATAGTCTTCACCAGACGTAGGATTACTGGAGAGCTGTCTGCTCCTTCACTTTTTGGAGAAACGATCGCTAGATCCGACACAGTAAAGCATCTGGGTGTCATTCTGGACAGTAAACTCTCCTGGAAATCTCAAATTGAAACAAAACTGCAAAAGGTCACTTCCAATTTCTGGCAGAGTAGAAGATCATTTGGACAGTCCTGGGGTCTGACCCCCAAAATGCTGATGTTTATTTACAAATCTCTAGCTTTACCTATGCTATCTTACGCGTCTGTTGTTTGGTGGCCTGTGGTTCAGTCAGTCAGTATCTGTCATTGCGAAGCTTAATAGCATACAAGGTATGGCTTGTCGAGCTATTACGGGTGCTATGTCCTCTTCCTCTATACTTGCATGCAGGCAATTTTATTTCTGCCACCACTGCAGTCGGTCATCCTAGGCTCGGCTTACTCCGCTGCCTTTCGCCTGCGGTGTATTGGTGCGTGGAACGCTCTCGGCCTGATCACAGGGCATAGACTAATCTACAATTTATTCAGCTCATATATACCAGAAATTAATATGGTTAATGACAAAATGATTACAGAATTCTGCTTTAATATCTCTTTCTCGGTGGTTTATCCAACGAGGAACTCGTGGTCGTCTCAAGAATTCAAGGACTGGGTGGCTCAGTCACTATTTTTTTTTGCTGACGGGTCTCACGCTAATTTTGGTGTAGGTTTTGGAACCTATTGTCCTGAACATGACCTACAATCATGTGGGAGTCTATTAACGTCTTTTGCTCTAATAATCGTGTCAGAGTTATGTGGGTTCCGGCTCATTGTGGCATTGAAGGTAATCAGATAGCTGATGTTTTAGCTAAAACAAGCTCAAGGATGGAATTCATAGGACCTGAACCGGCAGTGCCCCTGACCTTTAATTGTGGTAAGGAAGCTATTAAGAACTACATGTTTTTGCAGGCTAAGCGTAATTGGCTAGCTTCTACTACATGCCGAGTGGCTAAGTACTTCGTTTGTGAACCTAATCTAACTGAGAATACTCGGCTGAGAATACACCAATTCTTTCTTTAGTTTACCTAACTGAGAATTCTCAACGGGTAGCCGATTCATTTTTTAGCTCTCTAATTCTTTGCTTAATTATTTTGCTTTGTGGTGCTCGGTTTGTTTTCTCTGCCATGTTTTCCTTGCTTTCCGTTTTTCATTAACCAGCTCCCTAATCTCGACTGGATAAGTGAAATTATTACGCTCCTTGTTTTGGATTACAGGGGTGGTATTCCATGCTGCTTCTTGTATATTATGGATTAATAGTTCCACGTCATTTTCTAATTGAACCGGATTGGTACAAGGAAATCGGTGTTGTCTTCAACCAATTTTCTAAATAATTAGCAATTGGTTTTGTTATTTGTTAGTCTAGGTGGATTTTCCTTGTTAACAATCGTGGAACTAATAGTCATAATGACGGGGGAGTGGTACGATTAAAGACTTTCACTGTTTTCTAGAAAGATTGTCGTTTTCGGATATACCTCTTGTATCCGGAGTTTTCCTTGTGTCAGTAGGCCAGTACGTTGGTTTTCCTCCTGAAAGAAATTCATATTTGTAAGCTCGACCTGCGGCGTATAGTTCTCTACTTGTTTTAGTAAAATTAATTAAACTTAATGAATGAAAGATATCTTTACTGGAAACTTGTAGGTAATACTTTTTATTTAGTTTTAAGGTAATGCTTATACTCATAATTATGTTCGATATGTACGAGCTATACATACTCATGGATCTATGAGCTCAACAAAAGTCATTACATCATATGAGTTTCTCGACACGGAAAGCCACATTTTGTTTTCGAAAATCATAATTAGAAAATACTTATCCTAAAAAGTATTACCTTTTATGGGAAAGATAAATCTTTTTAGTAATTAATTTATTTTACTCACTTTATCCAATAAGTTCATTCGTTGGACCCAGTAAAGGAAGTTTACGATCTAACTTAAATACCATAACCTTAACTTGTTAATTTCTAAATTTAACTTTTACCATTCAAATTTTATTTAACTTTATTTATTTCCAGCTGATCTCATCAATATTAACATCCGTAGTACTGATTGCAAATGTGAAGCTAATTGCAAAGAATCAAAATTTTTTGTCCAAGCATTTGTAAGTAGCCTACATTACATAGATTTTTTGTACATACTCACCATAAATGTTCAAATACACCATTTTTCATTTGTTCGCCACTTCAGCGATCTCGCGAATGGTTTTTAGGTGCAAATTTGCAATGGGGAATAATCGAATATCCAAAAATGCAACTTGTCCGCGATGTACTTTTTTCATTTACCGATGTCCTTGTGTATATAGGCGGAACGGCTGGATTATTTCTCGGTTGCAGCCTATTGGGAATCACTGAGATACTTTTTTACTTTACCTTTCGGTTTTCCAAATTAATATTTTGTACACGAAAAAATTAACAAATTTTTAATAAAAGCATATTTTCATGGGAATTAAATAAAAGAACCATATTTAATTTTTTTTTTTTTTATATTAATTTTTATTTTTATAAATTTGTTTTTTTTTTGTTTGTTTTAAAGAGAAAAAAAATAATTATTTATATATATATTTATTTTTATTTATTTACAATGTGTTATTATTTTATTTTTTATATATAAATTTATAATAATTAATAATAATACATAATAATAATAATATTTATGAGACTTTTCATATTTTTTTATTTTTGTTTAATTTGTTTGTTAATGAATATATTTTTTTTTGTTTCCTTTTATTTAAATATTGTCAATTTTTTAATTTTTTATTTCAATAATTAATGTTAATATATATAATATTTATATTTTTTTGTTTTGTGGTAATTATTATGCAGTTAATAAAAATTATATAATATTAATAATTATTAAAATAATAATTCAACAAAAAAATGAATTTATTTTTATTTTATTGAAAACAAAAAAACATATTTGATAAATAAAAATATTATCAATAATACATAGTATTTAAATTAAATTTAAAAACTAATTATAAATTGCACTTATATAAAAATATAAAAAATAATTATTATCAAAATCAATAATAATAATTTGTTTTGTCTTTTGTGTGATTGTTTTTTGTTTGTTTGTATTTTATTGTAATTGCGGTAATTGGTTTTATTATGCGGTCAGTCAATCAATGTTTTAATTAATTTGATTAATTATCGCGGATCAGTGTCGTAATTTAGTTTTGTTGTATAGATGGCCCACAGTGCTTTATATAGAGCGGTTACGTTTCATTTTTGTTATTAGGTTAGCGCATATAGTGAAACATGTCAAGACTAATTCATAAAACGAAAGATTGTGGTCTTTCAAATTTTCTTCAAATTACCGTTTAACTTGAATTGGAAACTTTCCCAAATTTTGATAAAATTTTAAAACTTGTAAAAATAATAATTTTTTTGTTTATACAAATTTATTTAATTCTGTGAAATTCTACGATTTTCATATTCTGAGATAATATGAGTCGTTGATATCGTTCAGTACGAATTTTAATACGAGGCAATGAAAAATGAGGAAGAAATGCTGAAATTCGATCTTGTTAAACTAGTTTCTTGACCAGTTCCACTGTAACCAACCCAAACAATTTTGTAATTCTGCACTCCGCCCATTGGCCGTGTCTAAATAATATAATTACAGTACATATTTTTGTTAAATTCTTTTTACAAATTTTTTACTTAAAAAATTAATTTGTTTTTATAATACAATTCATTTTATAATTAAATATTAATTATTTTTTTGTTTTTAATTAATTAATTAACAACATAAAAAATATATATATTTTTGTTTGTTAAATATTTCAATTTGATTAAATTTTTTTTGTTTTGTTATTTTTTAAGTTATTGCTTTATTTATTTTTAAATATAAGACATTTTAATAATAGTAAAATTATATTTAGAAATAAATAATAATAATAATAATAGTAATTATAATAAAGTTTATTTGCACTTTTATAATATATAAATATTTATATAGAATAGAATTTTTATTTTTATTGTTAACACTTTTTTGTTTGTTGGGCAACACTTTACTATAATGTTCTTTCGTCGTTTTATTTATTTGTTAGTCATCATTACATTATATAATAACAATTAGATTGTTAATTTAAATTTATAAAATAATAATATTAATATTTAAAAATAAAAATGTTTTGTTTTATTTTACTTAAGATTAAACATAAAGATTTATTACAGTCATACATAAACCACATGCGGTGTTGTCGCTTTATTATAAGCACTATGTTGATGATGATGATGGTTTAGCGTATGATGATTATTTGTGTATGGCGTATGTTCAATCCGATGATTATTTAATGTTTTCCGATGATCATAGTATTCAAATTTTTCATAATGATCATCCGTATTATTACTACTACTATTATCAATGTTATTATCTAAATTGGTTTTTGTGCTACACACCACCGGAATTTCCCATGGTTTTAGGGCACGATACTCGTTCGCTATTACCTGGGCGGCCAAATATCGTTCTAATTCTAGCTTATCTACCTGTTGCGGTATAACCCGTTCGTTTACATTTTTTCGTTCGTGTATCTGCTTTTTTCGGCGCTTTTGAAATTTTAAATAGACGAAAATACTCGACAGGGTTATCACAACGATGAGTATTGTAAAGATAAGTGAAATTATTGTAACAATATTTTTGGGACAATTTAAATCGCCCTCCTGCATTGATTTTAAATATTTTCGTTTTTTAAATTTATCATTCTCGTATGAATCGCAACCGATATCATTTTTATCTAGTATCAGTACATTTTTATTATTACTATTACTATTTATTGTATTACCATTAATATCATTAGTATTTAGATTATTATTATTATTATTAATATTATTACTATTACTATTTATATAATTATCATTATTTTTTATAGTTTTATCAGGAATTTGATAATGTCCTTGTAATGTTAACTGCCACAACCATAATAGCGAACAATTACATATCAATGGATTGTTACCTAAACGTAAACGTTGTAAACGATCCAATGGAAATTGTTCGGCATCGATACGTTTCAAATTATTGCCACGCATTGAAATTTCAATTAAATTTGGATTCCCATGAAATAAACGTGGCGGTAATTTACTTAACGATGGATTATTGTCCAGTGAGATTATTTGTAAATTTGTATTATCAACAAATGCTCTGAAAATAAATAAGACAAAACGAAAAATCCATTATATAGAATATAAAAATTAATTAAGGTAAATGTTTGTGTTCGTATGAGATGGGAGGACTGGGAAATTTCATTTAATCGACAATTATTGGCGCAGATGGAAACTTAACAATAGTTTTATATAGTTAATTCAATAAGTTCAATTTTAGTGATGATTTTTAATGTCAAAATCGATGCAATCGAATACTAAATAATTTAATAAAATGTTTACGTTAAAACGAAATTAAATTTCACTATATTCGTCCAATAAAAAAAGCACCTAATAATGAGTATTGCGTACAGTACCAATTTATATTAAATATCTCCGTCAGCTTTAATTTTCACAAAAAGATTTCTCTAAAAAGTAGTAATGTATTTATTTTATCGGTTTAAGCATGATTCGATACTCCAGACTTAAATTAAATTATGGCACATCATGTTGAACCGCTAGGTTTAAATTATAACCACAACCCAGCGTCTATTTAAGATATTCGCCATATAAAACTATTAAAGTTAGCCGATAAAAAATTCATATAGCCGATGGTTTCCAGCCGATAGTTTCCAACCGATATATATCGATAAAGAAGATTTTTAATACTTCGATAAAAATTAAAGTAATTAGATTTTGATACACTTATAAGACAATTTATAATAAAACTAAAAGAAAGTTTCATGTGAGGATCCTGGTAAATAATTGAATTTTTTTAAAAACTCAGCCTCTACAGTGTTATGTCTGGAGACGGCTTGATTTGAAGTAATTTTCCAATAGCTATGGCTAGAAAATTATTTTAGTCCAAGTTTCAAGTGGGGGATCCTGCAAAATTTGGATTTTCCAAAATCTATGTAAATAATTGAAAATTTATGAAAATTCAGCCTATAGAGTGTATAGGTATATGAATGCAATTGAGTTCTTTATATGTCAGTGGTTACACTGTGAAATAATTCATTTTTAATACAATTTAAATTTGTTTTAATAATTTTGTAATTAAAAATACAATAAAATAAATATTTTTATTGATAAATAAAGATTTCCTAACCCTTTGAATTTTACGAATATTAATTTTTGAATTTTTTCGATAGTAAGTTGCAAGTTTCGACCAATCTTTTAAAAAAACTAATTTAGTTTTTAAATTAGTTTTTAATTTATGTATATATGAATTCAAATTTGAAAAACGAATCAAGAATTAAAGCTGTATGTACTCTTTCGGATATGTGTTCAAACGATGTGTCGAAAGTCGAAAATAAATTCACCTTTAAGCAAGTAATTGCAAACCTCTCTCTGACGACGTTCAAGAGTATGTAAATAATTTTGAGCTAGCCCCGGCAGTACCTTTACAAAAATACACAATTTCCAGTAACTCAAATACAATTGAGTAGAAGCGCAATTATCTAGTTTACCTAAGACAAAAGAGGAAATTCGTGCCAAAATTGTTAAAAAGTTGCAGAATGCTAAAAATCCATTCGATATATCGTTTGAAATATGAAACATAATTTGAAACTATCCTGTGATTTATGGAAAATGTAAATACCGCTTACATGAACAAAAATATAGATGCCTAATAAATGCTACTATGTGATGATACTGAGATCCATTCGGGGGATACAATTTTTTGACAGATCATAGGAAAAAGGCGGGAAGAGTTAAAGTATCAGCTTGGTCATAAATCTCCTTATTGCCTCCTAATTTCCTCATGCTAAAAAATTCTAGTATCGAACAGGGAGTCGTACGGTAAATAAACTGAGGCGATGACCAGTTTAGTGCAAGAGTTAGCGCATACCAGAGTAATGAGTGTATATGAACTGCATTAATTTTATTTCCAATAAAAATGCACGTTCTAGTTTTATTGACAGAATTCTTACAAAAGAAGTTCAATCCAGAGACAGCATTATCAAGAAGATATGGTTTCTGGATTAAACAAACATCTGAATGCATTACATAAAGCAACTTCCTCAATTCAAATGAAGCAAACTTAGTGGGTTGCAAGTTGATCTGTTTTATTCTAATCATGGACGACATAGTAAAATCGGGCAAAAAGAAGAATAAAAGGTGTTTACGGGCCAGAGATATTCTGGAAAGAGATCGTCTCCAGAACGTACTGAAACAACAAACCGGAACCAGTTATACTCTCGAAGTATTTCTGGTCAACCCCGAAAATAATCGATTGGCGATTCGCCTCACGTTTACAACGGGCTACTTTACTTCCCTCAATTGCAATAGATGGATTCATCAGCTTGATGTTGGCGGTTACTACACATGGATCCTCAGGCGGACCAGCAATCCATGTTAGTAAAAGAAGTGGTTTCTTTATTCTTTTCTAAATAAAATACAGCTACCTTGATATTACATTACAAGTACAAATAAAAATTATCTTGTGCAATTTCTAATTCAAATTTATATTTTAAGATGGATATTCGAAGCGCCGTTTCCAAGCGCTCATTTCTAGTATTTCAAACATTTCAAATAATAAAAATAATAGTTTTCAACAAATAGCCAAAAAGAGACTAAGGCGAAGTTCCCACTCGGTTGCATCGTACATATAGATGTCCTAACCAAGTTGCCTTAAAGTTTTGACAAATTATTTGCTCGATAAAATTCATAACAAAGATACCACAAAAATAACAGCTTCATCGGAATCTGTGTAATTGATCGATGGTTAGAAGAATATTGCCAACAATTCGAAATTGGTCGTAACTATTGTTCACAATGCAGCCAACTCTCGCAGTGGCAGCGTATCGCATTTTTTTCTCGATGGATGGGATTTCACACACATGAAACAAGTGAAGCGATACAAAATATTGTGGAGCGATCAATCAAATTGGCAAAAGAAGTATACGGATCGGAGATATATGTGGTTGTGTCGGGTGCAGCCAACATGAAAACTACTGACGAATCATCATATCAAACAACGTAGACGGTTGCTTGCAGAATATAGAAAAGAATTAAAACAACCAGATCTGGAAAGGGCTATTATTGATCGAAACGGAACCCGAATAAAGTTCCGTGCGATACAAGATGGTGTTCCTAGAGGGATTCATTGGCATGTTTAATAAGGATTCTGCCCTATATGCGAGTAAATGCTGCCGATACGAAATATAAAAAAATTAAGCAATATGTTAAGTTATTGTTATTCGACGATGAATTTACCAAAAATGTTGAATATAACTTGCAGCTTTTTGATCCAATTTCTAATTTATTAAGACAGAAAAGCAAACTCTACTTGCTCGCTAGCTGATGCTGTCAACTTATGGATCGATTTAGCTAAATCTGAGGTTTATGGAAAATTTCAGAATGAATTTAAAAAATGAAAGGATATGGCGTTTAATATTTATAGCTTATATTTAATGCTTTTGTGCTTTCTATTTGCATAATGGGTACGATAATTCCAAACTTTCATCGAATAATTTAGGGGAAATTTAAAAATAACATTTGGAATGAAGCTAAAGAAAATCAGGACTTTGACAATAAAATCAAACAAATTATCATTACGAATAACTTGTAATATTCACTGAGAAGAACTAATAAGTAACAAATTAAGATGCAATTCTGGACCACGAACCAAAAACCATCAAAATCTAACGAAAGTGGACAGGAATTAAATTGCCCATTTAATCAGTCAGGAAATGTAGTTGCGACAAAAGAAAAAATCGATACCTCGCAAATACCAAAACCTGCGGAGGCATTAATTAATGATGTAATACACAAAAAACATGTACAAGAAATGTTGACGAACGAAATTGAGTTATTAAATTTTGAAATTGTTACTCTGAAAATGAGAAAGTATGTAAACAGCAGCAAAATTCACCACAAAAAAATCTAGAAATCAAAATTCGGGATAAACCGGAAAGACCATCAATTGAATGCGACCACAGCGAACTTCTCAAAACGATTGCAAAATTGGGATCTGCTACACATGAAAGGAGACAAGACGAAACTTACAGGGGTGTTAAAACTTTAACAGAGTTAAATAAAAACGCATCTGATATTTCTCGAAGTAGCGTATGTAGTTAAGATTACTACCAAAACGCAGTAATTCCATTGAAGGATGAAAGCATATAAAAGCAGCACCGGAATGTTTTGCGTTGTCAACATTAGGTATTTGGAAGAATTATAAACTTTTTTGGGACCAAACGAAGTATGTTTTATTTCCCAGGATGCCTTGGCATACCAATTAGAATAACTGTCATCTAAACGCACCATTACTCACGAATTGAATTTTCGAATATTCTGCCATCTACTCCAACAATTCGCAGTTTCAATAAAAAAAAAAAAATACTAAACGCCAAGTCACCAACTGATCCTCTGCCACTTCCATCTGGTAATAATATTCAGGAAGAAATCTGGCGATAAAAAAGTAATCAATACAGATCTCCCACATATATCGGGCAACAAGTTCTGAAAAGATACGCATAAATAAACAATTATCGGGAGATTTTCAAAAGGCAAATTCGAATATTCCAATTTTGAAACCACCTACATCCGATGTACCTAAAATTCCGAAAAACAAACCTGTATCGTTGCTGTAAAATGGATTTGTTTTTCGTTCTACCGAAAACAAAGGGTCAGCGATAAAAAAACGTGCACTTTGTCCCAAATTTTATATTCGGCCGAGGTAGATCTAGATATATTTAGAAATTTATTCCAGTCGTTGAATCAATAATATTTATATTCACACGGAAGATTAAATTAATATTCATCCCCTCCGTTTGGAAACTGCACAAAGCCCATTTGATTCACTAAACAATAAAGCCATTACATATTTCCATTAATCGAATAAATACCAAAAATTTGCATCCAATCAGCATTTTTAAATTTTGTTAAATTTTTAAGTTATTTCTGTTTTGGCATATTTGATATTTCACTCAAATTTTCTTATGCGATTCGTTTTAACATTTGTAATGTTAACTGCCATAACCATCACATATACTCATCAAGAATTAGTCGGTTAAATCATTGAGTGAGAGTTGAAATAATTAATTGTAGAAATTCTGTAACTCAGTTCGCACGTGCCATCTCGAATTGATCGATGTGCTCCTTGTATTTAACATGGCAAAACACCCCTACTTATACACAAATTGGATGTCTTTTAATTCGGCAATTCGGGAGAATCTTTGATGATTGATATTTATACATAAAAATCGAAATTCGAGAAAACAATTTTGGCCAGGGATGGGCGAGGTAGATTTCGCCATGTGATCTACGCGGTTGTCGACACGTAAAATATTACGTAGATTATACTTGGTAAAATTTTTTGTCAATGTCGACAGTTCAGACAATTCAACCTACGATTTTCACGCGATATGTAATAAAATGTGGTATTTTGTAAAAGGGCGATTCATTTAAGTCGTAATCGTAAGAAGAAATGAAAGAAAAGGTTCAAATTAAATCGGGAACCACATACCAAACTATAACTACGGTAATATATGTTGAAATAAAACAACGGTTTAATTAAAAAAAGTTTGTGCACTAAACGTTTGGGTTGGTCTAAATTTCAAATTTTGTTATAACGGATAAAGTCAAGCACATGTTGATGCCCCCCATGAGATTCTACGCTTTTTATGATGTGACTTTGCCAGCAATATTAATAGTTCCATTTAGAACGCATATTTTCGGCAAGCTTATCGTATCACGACATTCTTGTTTTTAGAATAGTGTAAACTAGCTTATTCACGCCAAAACTTTGGTACTAGACTAGTTTATCACAATGGATCGCAAGTAATTTACCGTTACCATTTTAAAATTCTGATATTTTGACTACTAGATGAGTAATGGGATTAAAAAATAATTTTAGAATGAAGTTCTGGCTTACCTATACGGAAACTTAACTGAGCTATTTCTTAATCGATTCAGATGAAATCCGACATGTTGTATTTAAATGGGATTATAAATTGATTTTTGGATAAAGTTCTAGAATCTTATTAACTGTGGGGAATAAAAAATTATTTTGTATCATATTGTGGAAAATGGCCAACTGGAATGAAACTAGGCTATTTCTGTAAAAGTTAATTTAAGGTACGAGTAATATTAAAAATGTTTTTTTTTATTTTAAGACAAATCTCTCCCAGATAATATGTATTATATTACACTAATTTGACAAATTTTCACAAAGAGGACATATACAAATTACATGAGGCGAATGAAATTTTTTTTTATAAATGAAGAAATTTAATCTTAATCAGCGAAAGCCACATCTCGATAATTATGTAAGAATTTTCATTTCAACCGAACATGTCGAATTACATCATAATCGGTTAACGAATAATCTCAAAATTCATTTTTAAATCCTGGTTCTATCGAACGAAGGTTCGTTATAATCGGCCAAGAAATGGGCTAGCTCTAGTTGGCTATATTCAAGAATTGTATTCAAAAAACATTAAATCCCACTTTTTTCAAACTAAAAATCACTTGAAAATTCTATTTCCATCCAACTTGTATAGTTCCGTTCAAGTTGGCCAGTTTTCAAACCTTTAAAGTCTCATTTATATCCAACATGCGAGTTCCATCATAGTCAAGAAATAAACCTTGTTCCGTGGCCCAGTTTCCATTCAATATGACAAATTTGATAGTAATTTAGTAATTAATTGCCGCACTGATTTGCCATCACGATTCGCGATGAATTGCTTACAATGAATTCCTGAACGTCACAAAGACAACTGTAAGTCGACCACTATAAAACGCTTGCCATTTTAATTCTTTTTGCAAATTTATCTGAGTTAATGTGCTTTTATTTAACGGAAGTTTAGCGGACAAAGTTCTATTATCTGAACAATTTGATTTTTTAATAGCTCGGTAGCCTACCATCAGACACCTCCTAATTGATTTTAATGTAAGTTATAATCTTCTTGTAATTTGTGCAGTTTTTTCCGATTTTTATGAGCTGCTCTTTCTACGCTGAAACCATCTTTATACTATTTTAAAACCATTTATATCGTTGTTTTGCATTTATCCTAACGAAATTAGGTTCTCGTCGACGTAAAAAATAATAGATGACGCGTAAATGCCCATCCCTGATTTTGACCGATATATAAAATTTTCTAATTGTTGAATATCTGTAACTCGGTTTAAATGGATCATATCAAATTGAACGAGATAATTCTAAATTTGTATTTAGTATGACAAGTTAGGAGTTAGATGGTAATACACATCCTAAATAGAAATTCAAAACTTACTCAAAGATTTGGATAAAGGATAATTATTGATGTATTTTCTTTAGTTTTTCTTTATTGGTTGCATTGCCTTTGGATTAATCCATATTACATTTTTTTCATTTCTAACTTCAGTCAAAAATAGTTAGTAAGAAATTGGATATTTTTGCAATGCAAAACTTGTTAATTTGGCATAAACTTAACTCCGACCAAACTTCAAGCAAAAAGCTTGTTTTACTGGTTGCAGGTTAGATTAAGAGAAAGCCGGCGTAAACGTTGACATTGGAGCATGTTCCAACTGTTGTCGGTGTTTCAATATTTGAGTGAAAAGTTGGAGGCCAAGATTTGAATCCGGCGCTGACGAATCTATGGCACGAGCTTAGCTTGGTTTAAACGTTATATGTATTCCAAAAAAACACCAACAACATAAAAATGTTTATATTTTAATCGATAATAAAAAATAAAAATATTTCGAACGGAAATTTCTTACTGTTCACACAACACTATATGCGTGGCATAAACACTTTTAATATATTGATCTTGACATTACCCTTTAATATTATTTATATACTCGTCTATCTAAACAAGTAATAAAACATAAATAATTTTGTCTAATGCCATTGTTAACAGACTAACATTCATCGTAATGTTTAATGTTGATTAATCTATCGAACACAATAAAAACGTAAACAAAATTATTCCACCTCCGATAAATCAATCGTTAAAACAATTAGACTTGATAATGTACACAAATAAAACATAATTTTTTTTTTATCTGTTTCGAATGACAGATTTATCATCCAAAACGAAAAGGTTTATCACGTCTGATAATTAAAAAAAAAAAATGTAACAAAAAAAGAGTAAATTATGTTATTGTGAAGATGCCACTAACAAAAAAAGGTGAAAATGAAATAAAAATTATTATAAATGTTTTTGTTTTTCCCGTCGACTTCTTTTGTTTTAATTAAATTAAAAAAGTAATTTTTCTTTCATGAAGTTGAAATTTCCATTATACATACATATACGTGTATGTGTGTACAAAAACCATACGCACGCCGAACACAAATATACATATGTGTCATTATCTCTATCTGCGTATCTCTCACTCACTATATACATATATATAGGGATGACACAATAGGGGGCCAAATGTTGAACTCAAAGTAAAATGAATTTCCGGTACACACGTTACTTAATACATAATACATATATACATAAGTGTGCCATATGGATTATGTACTAAATCATAAAATAATTTTTTTGTAAATATAAGAGCTTACCTTGAATCGATTTTTATTAAATAATCCAGTTTCTCTAATTGTAATTCTCTCAAATGGAACAAATTTAATAATGCAACTGATGGTATAATTTCAAAAAAATTTCCACTTAACGATAAATACGTTAAATTTGACAATTTTGATAATTCTTGTGTTGGAACCATCTGCAATGAAATAATAATAATAAGAGGGGAAACAAATGAAAATATAATCTTAATGTATATTAAAAAAAATTTAAATTAATTTTTATTATTTTTATTTTTATATATTTTCGGAAAATATAGCAAACAAAAACGAATGAATGTAGATAAATTCACGTGAGACACGCGAAAATATTATGTACATATATACATTTATAACGCACACTCACACATAAACACACACCAATAAAAAAAAATTCCCAGTTTTTTAATTTTATTTTATTAATTAAATAAAAAAATAAACAGTACTTAAAAGTTATATGAGAATTTCGTATTAGGAAGGGCTGGAAATTCAGACTGTTCGAATTTCTCAAGAAAATATTATCAATGAGCACAAAATATAATTTTCCAGACATTCAAAAAACTTACCAATTTATCCAAAGGAATTTAAAGGAATCACAAAGAAATTTATCGAGGGGATTTAAAGTTATAACCCTCTGCAAGACATATGACCATTCATAACTATTTTTTAAATAATTGATGGAAGGGATAAAACCACTGATTATAATGAAGTTTGGTCGATTTATACTAACGTCTGAATCCAATGGAAACATTTTGCTGCTCAGTTAAATTAGAGTAAGAAAAAAAAAATTATTAACTGTGAGATGAGACAAAAAATCATCTCAGTAAAAAATACTGAAAGTTTTTAACAGTGACACCCATTACAATTTTTTATGGCAGTAAAAAATCTACCTCAAACACAAACAAATGTACAAAAATGTGTGTGCTAATTAGGATTGGCAAACATTACGCTTATTACGGCAGAAACTGTTAGTATTTTTATGCAGATCAAAATTGAAAATGTTAAATTAATTTTGTTATTCAAATATTTAAAAGACTCTGCTGTATAGCAGGAACAATCGCTGTATGGAAATAATATATTTGAAAGCTTATTTAATATTGAATGTACATCTCATATGTAATGAAAATATAAATTAAAGTGGTGAAGTACTTTAGCAAAGGTCAATGGCCGAAGAGTTAAACTTGACCTTTGAAATCGAAACATCCAAGAAATTTAAACGTTATAAATTTATTCAAAAACGAGTGCGCTGTGTTAGTGTCATTTATTACAATTGGTTTAAAAAATCCCTGTTGTCATTGTCTGACCCGTTCGTCGCAAGTGTTTTACAAGCACATGTGAAATATTAATCGCAATTGATGATGAATTATGCCTAGAATCTGAATGTAAACCTATAAGCCTTCTTCAGTCACGCCTCCAGTGATTATATTCTATCCATAGTTTCTGTGAATTAATCTAAGCTAATTCTTAAAATCCTCCAGCGAGTAGTTAAAATTCCAAATGAATTTCCTATTATTCAACTAGATCTCGATTGATTAGAATCGATTTCTCGTTTTACTAAAAAAACATCAAACTCTTTCTGTCCAGAAAAAAAACAATCATCTAGACTGTGACATTCAGCTTTAGTGTAGGTTTCGACCACTAACTTCGATGTTAGCGGTTTTTATCGGTTTTATTGACAGAAGAAGAAAGGGTATATTTTCTGGCAAGTAATATCTGCACTCAACCAGACTGCGTTTGCTGGATGACTCAATAAACGCAATTTTTTTTCTTAAGCAACATTTTCTTCGTCAGAATTATTAAATTTGTATAAAATTTAATTATTTATTTGTTGTTATTACGAGTTTCTTATTTAGGTTAAGTTAGGTCAGGTTGAGTGGCTGCCACAGTACACTTAGACCAGTGACGGTCCATTGTGATACCACTCTTACTTCCCTATTACCGTTATGTGATCAGTTTGAGCTACTTATGTAGCGTGATATATCTCGCAGCTTCCAGTTTTCGAGATCAGAGGGGCTGTCCATTAAGAACCCATATATTTATGTCCTCTGTGTGCCAAAGCCGGATATGAGCATAGGAGGTGGACTACCGTCTCTTCCTCCTCCTCGTCTATACAGCTTCTTATTTAGTTTTGTTTAAAACAAAACCGGGTTTAACCACACGGTGACAAAACTGTTCTTGAGTGCAGAACAGTAAACCGCATAACAAATCATAATTCCTTTTTTTTTTTAATTTATCTTATTATATTCAGCGAGAGCATTGTCACTATTTTGGCAAGATTCAATTTTTCACCGCTTAACTGTTTCAAATCTAACTTCACGTACGTTTTGCCATTGGAAATTCTATAAATTAATCATCACTCGTATCGCATTGGGCCCTAAAGAGATTTGGTCACAATTTAGTAGTTTACAATTAATTTAGAAACCCGTTCTAGGAATTGTCTTTGTTGTTTATGTTATTTATGGATTGTCGACACGTCGACGTAGAAAATAATAAATGACGCGTAAACGCCGATCACTGGTGCTAACGAGAGGGCGGAATAACTAATTTTATAAAAATTAACAGAAAATCTGCATTTGTACCCGCAACTAAATGTTTAATTCCAAATCCCATATCATACAATGAACAAAATAAAAGGAAGTAATACAAATCAACATCCTAACACTGGAAGTGTATAATATACAAAAAAACTCAAAAGAATATGAAGAATAAAAATAGAAACGGAAACAAGAACAAGCTGAACCAGAAATTTACCCTACGGACAAAGAGGAATTAGCAAAAAAAACAGAGTGGATAAAGGTCAGGTCCAAAAAAAAAGACTAAACAATGGTGTTACACTTAAAACAAGTAAAGCAGCAGAAAACCAACAACTACAAATAAGAGAGCAAGTTGCTCCACCATCAATAGTTATTGAAAGGATAAATTCCTACAAAGGACTTTTCAATATACTAGCAACATGGAGGCCAGAAGATAGCTTCCATATGAGACTGTTAAATGGCGACTCAGTCAAACAAACGTTTAAGACGGAGACTAATAAAGAAAAGTAACTAGAATGTTAGATGAGAGTTTCTTTGTATGGCACACATATAGTATGAAAATAAACCAACAACACTCATTACAGTAATACTCAAAAATTTGCCTTTAAACAAATAAAAACTGATTCGCACAAGTGGTAGCAAGCACCAATCAGAAGATAGTAAATTCTCAAAATGATGATATTAATTCAACCATAAAATATATATCGATAAATATAAAAAATTAACAAACAATTTGAACAATGGGGGCAGGTCTCTTAAGCACAGGCTTAAGAGATCTGCCCCCATATCAAAGTTAAATATGGAACAGCCTAAAAATAATGTTATGGAATGCAAACGGACTGCACCAACCAAAACAAATATTACAAGCAGTCCTAGCTATCAATAGAATTGATGTCTGTCTCATCGCTGGGAGTGCAGATATAACTAAAGAAAATATATCTCACAAAAAAGAATCAAGGTATGCCACAGAACAGTAGTAAGGTTTTATAGTCCACCGAAACATGCT
Organism: Tipula unca; assembly: GCA_951394425.1. Lineage (NCBI taxonomy): Eukaryota > Metazoa > Arthropoda > Insecta > Diptera > Tipulidae > Tipula > Tipula unca. The sequence continues at coordinate 121,086,070 of OX596380.1, forward strand.
ATTAAGAATATATTTCCCAAGGTAATTACGCTAGAGAAATCAAAGAGTTGCTTACTGAAAAAAGAACACCAAAATTAGACTACACAATCTCACAAGGCATTTAAGAGATAAAATCAATTACCTAAAAAATGATTCTATCAGTGCATATCCGAGGGAGCTAACAAATGACACTAGTACAGAATATTCTCTCTGGAAGGCAACTCAAAAACTTACAAAGGCCAACTTATCATGCCGACTTCACCTATAAGAACTGGGTGTTGGACCAGAAACAATGATTCGCAGAGCGCCTAGAGAAAAACAGCTCCTGGATACGATCTTACAACGGGTCACATCTTGAAAGAACTCCCAAAAAAAGCGTTAAAAAAACTTACTAATTTGATTTACGCTCAAATAATGATTTAGACTCAAATATATACCGCATCAGTGGAAAGAGGCGGAAGTCATCATTTTGCCTAAGCTAGAAAAACCACTGCATGTAACAGGCCAGTATATTTACTACCGAAAATTTCAAAATTGTTCGACCAGCTGTTGTTGAAATCTATAATCGAAGATGAAGGAATCTTATTCCAAAACATCAATTTGGATTCCGCAGTAAACATTCTACAATCGATCAAGTACATCGAATCACGCAAATATTACTGAAAAGGCGCTGGAACAAAAAAAAAATGAACTTAAGCTTCATTTTGTAGATATAAATTAAAAAAAGCGCAATACCTCTGATATACAAATGCGATAACTTATGCAACAATAGTTTATGATTAACTGAAAATAAACGTTACAATATGGGTCATACTAAAAATAAATTTGTTAACCTATATATGTTTGAAACAACTTCAATCTCACGCGAACTATTGTACAATTTGATTCATTATGGCTCTTGCGGGTGCTTTCAGTTGCACTTCGTTTGCTACAATTACTACTGCCTGTACCAATTCTGGTATTGATCGCACCATTATCTAATGGACTGTCCTCAGGGAGATGTGCTCTCACCTCTGTGTGGCTTTTGGTCATTGACGAGTTACTTGTAAGGCTGCAGCAATCTGGCTACATTGCACATCTCGTTTTGACAGTCTCAGGAAAACATCTCAGTGTGTTATCCGACCTAACTCAGCATGCCTTAACTATTGTGGAGGCATGGTGTGTTGAAAAGGGTATTCACGTCAATCTTGAACTATTTGTTCCCTACCTTTTTTGGGAGAACGATTACTAAATGTGACCACGTCAAGCACCTTGGAGTTGTCCTGGATAGTAAACTTTCCTGGAAGAATTACCTAGATTACAAACTTCAAACAGCAACTGCCATTTTTTGGCAATGTATGGTGAATGACACACCACTACCCGAACTCCATTTCTCAAATCTGTTCTCGGTGGCTTATCCTTAGAGAGATTAGTGGAGTTCGCAGGATTTTCTCAACAAATTAGATGAGTCCATTGTATTTTTTTCTGATGGATCTCGTTCTAAACTCAGTGCAGGTTTTGGAATCTACTGTCCTTGGACGGATCTGAGACTTTTCGGTAGTCTTGGTTCGCATTGTACTGTTTTTCAGGCGGAACCAATAGCGCTGATACATAGTGATATTGAAGACTTGAATTTTGCTGTTAAAAACAAGTATTTTACTGTGTACAGATAGTAAAGCTGTACTTAACTCTTTAAGAAATTGCTTGCCTGTTTCTATAGTCGTCAAGGAATGCAAACATTTCATGAACCTTCTTTGTTCTAAAAATAAAGTTACGGTCATGTGGGTATCGGCTCATTGTGACATCGTAGGCAATGAGATCGCGGATTATTTAGCCAAAGCTGGCTCCCAAATAACTTTAGTTGGTTCCTGTTGTACCAGCGGTTCCTGTTTCTTTCAACTACGGGAAGAAAATTATAAAGGACTACGCCTTGAAAGACCTAATGGTGTTATTTGCGAGAACTGCCTTGATGAAGATGATGACTGAATTCACTCCGTGAGCAGTTGTCCTGCTTTCAGTTCTATACGAATTCAGATATTCAACTTTAGGTGTTTAAATTTAGATCAGTTGTCCTGTGTGCCTTGGTCTAAGCTTGTTTAGTTTGCCAACGCAGCAGTGCGCGTTTGCGAATTGAAAAATGTTCCTTTTGGAAAAGTAATGAAGGCTTCTGCCCGAATTCTCCGGAGATAGAAACGCACCGCATCCTTCATAGAATAGAGGGGCAGAACGCTGGCCTAAACATAAAGAACTGGCGAATGATGAAAAAGGAGATGAAAGGCACTTTGGCCCTTTTATTTTCGGCTATTTCGTGTTGATGGACCAAGTGGCAAGTGTCGGCGACTAAACTAGAGAGTGGGGAAAGATACTTGTTCTCAGAATCTCTTGGGAAGCAGGTACAAATGGACACAGTTTTTAGAGAATAGAAAATTGTTATGGTCTCTTTTCCTTATTTCATTTGTTTACTTAATTTAAATTTTATTTATTTTATAGCGAAAACAAATTTTGGAACCAGCCCTTTGTGGAGTTAATTATTGGAGGTACTTTAAGGGCTATACAAAATTGAATTAAACAAATTTAGATAACTAATACAACACCAAATGCTAAATTGAAGCTAAATATTTGAAAAAAAAATTAGCCAAATCGAAAATTAAAATTTGATTGAGTATGATTACAGCGCCGCTGTCGTTGGCAACGTAATTAGCGTCCTTGCTTTGTTATTCGAGGGTCTCGGATACGATTCCCGATGGGGACCAAAAATCACGATTGGGTGATTTTAATGTGTTAGTATATGTATTTGTCCGGGTATTGCACCGTGGCCCCATTAGTGGCATTGAGCGCTGGCATAATCCCGTGTTGACTGGTGTAGGGAAAATTCCCTACTTGTAGATAATTATAATCAAGAAAATTGGTATCCGTTTCTAAAGTATTTGTGACTTAGTGCTTGTGTTAATGTGTTGCCTTTTTTGTCTAATGTCTAATTTGTGCCATTGTGGACTTTTATTATATACATTCTACACATTGAAAGGAGGAATATGGATTCATCGTCATTGTCTTACGATTCCCAGGAGGGACAAAAAAATACTGGTTTGTCAAAATCAAAATGGCGAAAACAAAAACACAACAATGATTGGCTTAATGTTGAACAATTGAAAGGTTGGCTGGAGAAGTTCCCAGATGACGACTATAGGTGCGGATGTATAGCCTGTAACCGAGATCGAAAGTGTGGTAAATCGGACTTACAAAAACTTTCTGATATTAAAAAAATACAATATTATTGTCGAGAAAATTAAAAGTACCCCCGGGGTGAAAACCTTCCCGCAACCGCAACACATAAAACGAATGACAGAGCTGTAGAAAATTTTAAGGTAAGACTCAGCTTGTTTTTTGCAGAACACAATGTTGCCATTCACGTAATTGATCATCTGTTACCTTTACTGAAAGCCATTGCGCCGGACTGCGACATTATTAAAAAGGCGAAGTTGGGGCGTACTAAATGCGTCGGAATAATAAAAATGTTTTAGAAGAAACTAACAGATAAGTCGAAGTCATAAAAAAGACACAGTTTTCTGTGATGACTGACGAAAGTACGGATAGAGGTACGAAAAAGTCTATGTACATATTGGTGCGATACATAAGCGCAGAAAATGACCAAGTAAATGTACAACTATTAACATTATTGCCTTTGGGATCAGATTGCACTGCCGCTGTACTTTACCAACATTTTAAAACTGTAATAAATAATTTCGGTACGTATATGTCACTATTTATGCCAAAATTTTGCTGTATACCTATATTTAAATATGAAATATTTGATTTTGTAGATATTCCTTTCACAAATATAATCGGGTTTTGTAACGACGGTGATAATGTAATAGTTGGAGCAAGAAATTTGATTGTTTCTCGTCGCCAGGAAGATATTCCAGAGTAGTGATTATTAAATGTATATGCAACAGCGTAGCCATTGTAGCCAGTAAGGCATGTTTAACGTTACCGAGAGACCCAGAAGATCTTTTGCGCCAAATAGGCGTATACGATGCTGGCAGCTCAAAACACTTTTCTCAGCTACAAAATATTTAAGATCTTCTTGTAGAAGATAAGAGAAACATTTTAAAAACTTCCTCTATCCGTTGGCTGTCGCATCAAAAGTGCGTAGAAAGAATTCTAGAAAATTGCGTAGTATTACAGGAATTTTTTAAAGAAGCTATTAAAACAGACAAGTTAAAGGCCACGGAATATATCTTACAACGGCGAAACAACCTGTGAACTAAAGCTTACTTTTTATTTTTAAAATACGTTCTTGAATTTTTTAATTAAATGCAATGTTTCAGTCAAGAAAATGTTTAATCAACAACTTGCATTCGGAATCGATTAAAATTTTTAAGAACTTGGGTCAAAACTGTATTAAACCGGAAGAACTGAAACCTAACGTTAACGCTAATTCGCCTCATATTTTTTGCCAATCGATCATGTGTATTGGGACCAAAATGTATAGACTTATTAAAAAAAATGAATCTGATCGAATAAGACTTGATTGTCTGCAATTTTATATAGTGGCCTTAGAAGAAATGTAGCAACGGCTGCCGATTAAATCTGACACCATTTTTAAAGAAATGGAGTTTTTAAATCCAAACATTGCGTTGAGTGCAAGAAATGAAATCGATGTACATATATGAATTTAAAATAATATGCGAAACACTGAAAATCGACCAAAATCAGCTAGCTATGGAATTGAGAAAATTACCGAATGAATTCAGTGAATCCCAAAAATCTGGCTTTTGTGGCCAATTTCAAAATTAAAAAACTTCAACGATAATTTCACTTTGCCGGAAATATCAAAAGTGGCTCAATTTATTTTATCGCTTCCTCAAGCAAATGCTGACGCTCAAAGGATCTTTTCGATTGTGTCGGACATAAAAACGAAAAAGAGAAATAAACTAAGCAATGAAGTTTTAAATGCTATATGCGTTTTACGTTCTTCACCATCCAGCGAATCTTGCCTTACATTTCTGTAAATTTTGAAAAATTTACTTATTTGTGTGATTAAATTGTTATTTGATTATTTTAAGTAATTTTTTGTAAATCAACTACTTTTATAATAATTGAAATAAAGGAAACAAAAGAAATATTCTTCTGAAGTAATTTTCATTCTAATTAGCGGTGAAGTCATTCTAATTACCGGATATGTTATTCAGCCTGTTCAGCCGAGTATTAGAGTACCCATCACTAAAATTGTTTATAGGTAAAGAGAGGAGAGCATGATGGGTAGAATACACGACTAAACAGGCTGAATCGCTTTATGATGTTAAATTTGTGAGAAATATTGTCTGTAGGGAAACGTAGGGATTTTATTTTCTAATTTGTAGGGGAAAATAAAATTCTGACCTGGCAACACTATCCGCCTAACTTTAATTTTAATTTTAAATGATGATAGCGAAGAAAATAGTGGGATGTCGCGGGTTAGAAATAGTTTTAATAAAGTTTCAATTTTGCATTATTACTTAGTTAGTAAACAATCAAATAAAGTTTTATTTACTTGATTTATTATCCAAAAACTGCGTGTAGCATTATATTATAACTTCTAAACCATCCCAATAACACACGAACAAATAAATAATTTTAATTTTCAAATTCGAATAAAAAATGGTTTTTTATATTTTTCGTTGGTGGTGCGGTATCAAATTTTATTTTGTGTTAGCGAGGTATTTTTTATACACATACGTGTGTTGTTTTTTTTCTTTCGAAAATTGGTGGTATGAACAGAAAGCCGCCCTATATGAATTACGATTCGTTTACTTAGAAAACAAAACTTTTTTTCTCTTGGTGTAGTATGTGTTGTTTTTTATGTGCGGTGTCAACATTTAAGACATGAATACTACATCAAAATTGAAACAAAATAAAAACAACAGAGTGTGACACAAACTTACCGTTAAATTATTATCGCCCAAGTCCAACACTTTCAAATTAATCAAACCATCAAATCCGTTCAATTCAATATCCCTAACAACATTACCTGCTAAATTTACGAATTGCATTTCTTTTAATTTAACGAAACTATCATTTCGTATGGTTTCAATTAAATTGCCCGACAAATCGAGCGACTTAATTTTATCTAAACTATTTATATTCTCAGGTATATCTAATAATTCATTATTGTTAATTAAAAAAAATTCTAAATTTTTTAAGTTTACAAAATTTATATTATCCAATTTAATTAAATTGTTTTTTGATAAATCAAAATTTTTTAAATTCACTAGCTGCTCGAACGCCTGATGGTGGACAAATTCGATTAAATTATTGTTTAATGTTAAAATTTCTAAATTTTTTAAACCATAAAATGTATTCTTATCTAATTTTTTTATATAATTTTTACTTAAGTTAAGCAGTCGCAATTCGGCCTGTTGATCGAACGTCTTCTGGCCTAAATTATCGATTTTATTTTTGGACAAATCTAAATACACTAATTTTGTATAAAATGAAAATGTAAACAATACATTTGTAATTGAATTTGATGTTAAATTTAAAAATTTTATGTCCGGATTCAATTGAATTGGCACAAATTCAAAATCAGCGCTTATGCACGATACTTTTAAATTTGTCTCGTCTGAACATTCGCATTTGGCCGGACAAAAGCATTCAATTAAATTTAAATTTAATACGAGCAAAATTGATATAAAAATTAAATTAAATTTTGCATTTGATTTGAATTTAGGTAATTTTAATTTTATCATTTTGTAATTAGGTTATATTAAATTTAAATTACTACAACAAAAAATTAACATAAAATAAAATTTCGGATTCTTGTTGGTTTGATTAGGGTTTTAAAGCGTTTTCTTCGTTTGGTTGGTTTGAATATTTATTGTGTTGCTTCAACACGTGATTGGTTGACTGTCTTGATGATTTTTAATCAATTTCGATCATCATCTGCAAATAAAAATATAAAATTTAATTAAAGAATTAATTCAAATTACAGTTAATAACTAGTGAGTTTAACAATATTATTTGAATACTGCAACAAAAGGATGAATTACTTAGCAAGACAAATACATCAATATGTAGATGAGGGTGATGTACTCATAAGTAATGCTATAACTCCGAATATTATAAGCAAGAAATTCTGAAAATATCTGATAGTCAATGGAAATTTTTAAAAACGACATTAGAAATCTTTTGGGTATATTCACTCCAGATAGATAGTCCAGGCAATGAAGACCAAAATATACCAAATAGCGGAAATAAGAGAATACGTCAGAAGTGACTCAATAAAAAGGTTTTTGCGAGACACTCTCTCAAATGAACCTTCAACATCACGTGATGCTTCTCCTTTGCGTTTAGGACAAATGATTTTAAAACAAAGTGTTTTTTCTGCACGTATGCTAAGCGTCGAACGGTTTTTTAAATTCGTATACGATTGCGATTCACAATTCTATTTTGAATCGTGGGCAGGAAAGAAAGGATGAGTGGAGAAACGATGTAGTGAGACGTATCTGCACTGTTATCTGCACGTATCTACACGCACTATCACGAAGATGGTTACAAAAAATTCGTGTTAACCTCTGTACCTTCAAAAAGAAAAGCTGGACGTCCACAAGATGAAGGGATTTCAGAAGCAATGGAAGAAATATATGATTTTATTGAAAGGACTGATAATTGCCAAGACTCTATGGACGACAGGACAGGTTATTGCAGGGGAACCATCACATGTGAAGACCATTAAGGAGAGAAATTGTTTTCAGTACTATTCCCACCAGACAAACTGTCGTCTCCTTTCGTAGTTTTAATTAGAAAATCGGATGAAAGAACTTAGTGTTCCTACTATCGAAGTTGGAATTGAGTGCCTTTTACTACGACGCTCAGCAGCTGGAGCTCTCCACCATCCACCACCCGCAATAACCTATCCCAAATGACACATTTTGTCAGTACATCTTTGATAATGCAGACTTCAATGTATCCACTCCCGATGGCTGGAATACCTTTGAATAGCCCACAGTAAAGAGATAGGGGCCACAGTTTGCTTCGTAACATGCGTAAAGGCTAGAGAAATCGCGTTTGAGAACATTGTTGTGAGACTTGGCCTAATGTCCTTCATAGGGTGCATTGGTCACACAATGGCTGGATCTGGACTGGAAGATGTACAATGCCAAGTATTCGTTGCTAATTCTGTTGACAAGATGTTAAGAGGCCACGCGTACAGCCGAGCTGTTCGAGGACATTGGCTTGTTCAGCTTGTTTTATGCCAAATTTTTCTGGAAGGAGCAAATGTTTCAGAGGAAGAGAAGAGAAAACTTGACTATGCTGACCAACATGGAGGAACTTACTCCGGACAAAGTTGAAGAGAATGCTTCCTTCTCTACCTTCCTACTCTGATATTGGCTCTACCGCTGCTTTGTGGGTTCAATACTTCATCATGGTTATCCTGATGAAGAAGTTGATCGATTCTGAGCGTCGTGGTATTTGGGACGGGCACTTGGAGTGTGTACAGCAGATGATCCCCTTCTTCCAGGTAAGTGGGCACTTCCAGTACTCAGAAAGTGCCCATCTTTACGTCCAAGATATGATACGACTGAAAGCTAGCGATCCGGAGGCGTACAAGAAGTTTGCAGATACGGGGTACTTCAGTATTAATCGCACAGGTATACCTTAGGCAGGTAATTGGTCGGATATGGTCATAGAACAAACTCTTATGCGCTCCATGAAAAGTTCAGGTGGCTTAACGCGAGGAAGAGGAATTACTGATTCTACACTCACTAAGTGTGTTTGTGGATCACCGGGAGGCAAAGCCATATGTTCGTCATTGGAGGAGTTTGCTGAAGTGGTATTTGCAACTGGAGAACACCACGTTTATATCCGCGAGTATCACGGCAAAAGAGAGATTCACGATATCGAGGTAAAATACACGAATGGTTCAATGATCATCCCCCTTTTCCCAAGTTGAATTCACTGATGTCACTGTCAGCAGGTATCGTGGGAAATTCCAAAATAAACTGCCACTAAGCCCTGAATATTGGAACTAAAACTATGCAAAGTTTTATCGACAATAAATTTGGTGATATGAAGCAATCTAAAAAGAATGAGGTCTTGTCACAAGCCAGTATGAGCAGCACCATTAAAATCAATGGTGATAAAGTAACAATTAACCCTCTGACAACTTTACAAAGAATTGTCATATCAAAAAAGGACGATAAATATGTAGAAGAGCTTTTGACATATGAACTAATTCCATACCCCCTGGCCCTGTTCAGCAAGGGCGGAAAGCGAAAAGGAAAAAAATCATCACTCTATGATGTTTTGCCTGTAGAGAATGCAACTGTGGATCTCACCCACAGTCTTCCAACATATTATCAATTTGCCATCGGTACATTGCCTACGTACATAAACATTACAGTAAAAATTGTTCGGTGGTTTTTCAGGGATATGGTGATGACAACAGCACCAAAACTTCTGCTGACATCAACTTTCATGAAACCACGACTATCACAGTGCAACAACCGCATTTTCTTGCTAATGAAAAAAACAAAACAAAGCTGATTCACTTGCTCAGTGAGAAAATGACAGCAGTCGGGATAGAAACAGCTGTTGCTACAGGGGATGCTGACAGCACTATTGTGAGGTGTGGGTTGAATAAAGCTGCTGTACATCCAACTGTAGCAATAGTTGCGGAGGATGTAGACTTGATAGTTCTCCTCATGTAATTGGCACCACTATCTATCAATATGTACTTATGCGACAACTCCAACAGCTTCCAATTTCCTAAACGATTCTCCTTCTTCATAGCTTCTCCGGATGCGACACCACCTCGGCGATACATGGAAAGAGTAAAGTATAGGAATCGCCAAGTTTTCACAGAAAACCCTGCCCTCACTCAAGACATTTCAGCAATATTCACAGATCCCTCAGCATCACCTGAGGATATTAAACAGGCTGGCGAGAACCTTTTTTTTGGCTGTATACAAAGCACCTGCACATCAAGACAACCTGAACATGGCCACTCTTTCTCCCACTAGAGGAGCTTCAAAGTAACTCCCTCAGAGTATATCTACAGGTAAATTCATTTACATATTGTTTATTTTGTACCTTACAAATATTAGTTTGTGATGAATACTTACGTTGGATCATTACTTTCTTACAGGTACAACAGTGGCTCAGCAAGCTCCTACCACCCATCCAATGGGGTTGGGTGAAGGGAGTGGGATTCTTTACATAGTACACGACTGGGTGTGGGGTGCGCTGCGCTTGTCGAATACTAACGGAGCCTCCGTCGAAAATAGCTTCGATGAGGATGATAATTTAGATTACGACGAAATTTAATGTTCAATATATATCCTTAAGCTGTAATTATTACATTTTTAACAATAAACATTTAATTTTTAAAATTAAACAATTCATTTTTAACAATAAAAAGTAGAATTTTATGTATATTAACTTATTTTTTGATGGACGCAGTGGTTTTTGAGTTATTAACGAAAACATGAAAAAAAGGACCTTTCGAGACATCCCCACCCTTAGCTTCACCCTCACCCCTCGGTACTTTTAGTATGTTGTTAAGGTCACCTTCCCCTTCACCTGTATCAATTTTGGCTTCTACATGAATTATTTCCGCTATTTTTCCTTCGTTGCTTGGACTAAGATCAGTTAATCAGCGTGGCAAGTAAAAAATAAAATCAAACGTTAACAGAAAAATTAAGCAAGAGTGACTTTCACTTTTGAATGTAAAAACTACCAATCCTGTTTTCACGTAACATTTATTAATTACTGAAATCTGGGCAAACACCGACCGCCTTCCAAATTATTCTTAACCTAAATTTTAACAAAGAATAACGTATAACTACTTAATTTAAAATAAAAAAAAAATTAAATTAAATAATCTTTATTAAAACTTTTTCTTAATTAAAATATTCACCTTTAAATTTAAGCCCAAAATAAACAAAAACAACAACTATAAAAAAATAAAAACCAAAAAACCCAAACAAACTAACTATGTAGAAAAATAAGACGAAAAAGCAAAATTAAAACTAAAAAAAAAAACTCTCAACCCCATCATAAAGTTTTTAAATTATTTTTTCTATTAAATAAAAATTATACGAGAAACAAGAGACGGAGTACGAACGGAAAAACTAATTTCCCAAAAAATAAAAGTGCTCTTGGTTTAACAAATTTTTCTTTTTTTTGATTCTCGCCATCGTCGGTCTCAAGTTAGTTTCATAATATAATATTCTTTCGCTCAAAAATTCATTGATGTTGAAAATAAAAACGAAATACTGTAATTGTGTACCGCATTGCCGCTCTATACACACTCATACTTGTGTATGTACATAAAGAGATGATATATAGTTTTACAGTTTTTCACCAACCATTTCACATTACCAAAGTTGCAAAATACTAAATAAAATGGTAAACTTCATGAAAACATGAATAAGAAAAATTGAAAAACTGTTACATTATTTGATGGAAAATACTTTGATTTTGTGCTTGTGTTCATTTTCTGTGTGTTAAATGATCCATTCAAGTGGAAAACTTAATAAGTATGTATATAAGAAAAACCATTCTTGATTATTTTGTTTTTTTTCTTTTTCACTTTTTCGATGAAAATTAAGAAATTAAATATATTTAAATTAGTATAAGTACTTTTGGTTTTTATTGTTTGGTGTAAGAAAATATTTTACGAAATATTTATATATTTGGTTTCGGTTCTTAAAATTCCCCCTTTAAGTTATTTAAGTTAACCCGTAATAAATAATACATCAACATTTCGTAAAGTTGACAAGTTTTTTTTTTTTTTTTTGAAGTTGAGTATTAAATTTCGATCGAAAATTTGACAAGTTCAAAGTATTTCATCTTAAACCAACAACGAAAATATTTCCTAACAAAATGTGTCAAACGATTTTCTTTGTTTATAAAAATAAAAAAAATATATAGAAGTGAACGAAATTTCTTCGTCACATGCAGAACAAAACTCATTAATTTTAAAAATGATTTATAGATTTAAAATTAATAGTTTTCAATGTTTTATATAATAAAAAAATTCACTCATTTGAAAGAACAAACATATTTTTTGTTTTCTATAATTGAGTTGTTGTTGTTAGAATGTCTAAAAACAATAAGAAGACGAAGAAGTAAACGAAATTGGAATTTCCTCAACTAGTAAACCATTGGGGAATAATAATCGTAAGTCCCATTATGTATAAGTTGATTTTTTATTTTATTTTTTTGTCGTCATAATTTTGATTTTATACAGTTCTGTAAATAATTTGTGACTGCAACAAAATTAGCTTAACGGTCATTGTACAAACCTGCAGAAAATATCGACTTCATTGTGAAACTTAAATTGGTAATTGGTATATGAATAACAACATATCTAAACGTTTAAGTGGTACTTCAAATTTTACTCATCAATCTGATCGATGGGATCCGACAAACTGTTGTTATTGAGGCATTCGAGTCTTAGGATTGTTTAAGTATTTTTATAACTTTCACTGAAATTCTTGAATTTGAAAATATTTTGGGTCTTGATTTGAGTAAAAATTTTATTTATTTGGCTATTCTCAAATTATTTTTTGAGGTGGGGTTTTAGTGACATGTAATTTTAAAATTTATGAAGCTCAATATTAGTCATGTTTTTTAAATTCTCTTCATAGTTTTATGTTTATTTATGTATGAGTTTAGCTCAAATATGGATCCTAATAAAAATTGGGACTTTTAATATACAGCCATATATAAACCTTATCACGTGTTTTCAAAAAATTGGGGTGTTATTATTATTTCATAATAACCAATGTCAATGGTTTTCTTTCTTTTTAATCCAAATTAGTAGCACTAGTCTAAATAATTTTTGTAAATTTTGAAATAAAAACGCCCTAATTTTTATTATCATTTATTTTTAATTCTTTCGCGTCTAATGCACCTCACATTTAAGTGCACCAAAAAGCTAATTTTAAATTAGGTGTATACTTGAAGATTTTTTAACACTATTCTTGGATTATGAAGGGTCAAGTAAATAAATACCTAATAAATATACACGATAGAAGAAAACCAATTTGTTTGTGCACCAAAGAACATGACATCATTTTTCTAGTAGTATGGTGAACAAAGCTCAATGTTTTTTTATCATTTTGTCAATGAGCATATGTCAGATCGAGCTTGCTTTATTGTTTATTATCTATAGTTTGGAACAAATATGGATGCTCTTAGTGATTTTAAAATTATTTTAATTAATTTTTAAAAATGTTCACTATAAAACACAGCAAAGTATTTTCCACATTGACGAATTTAAAAATTACTTTGACGTTTAAAATTCGTATGTGTTTGCAAAAAGCAAATCAAATCGGTGAAAAGATCAAATTTTGATATGTCCTGTTTTCGGAAGCACCAACTTAAATATAAAAATTTAATTCCTTCACTAGTGATACCATCTAAATATCTAAATTTGTTTTACGTTGCGAATCTTACGGAGAATGCTCTGGTTTTGTTTGATAAATATAGTAGACTGCCTACTGCTTCTCGATAAGGATAGTCTGTTTTAATATTCTTTTCTGGAGTTTGTTCCATGTTTAGTAGAAGTAGTGTCTCCACTGTTTTCATTTCAAACTGAATGCGTCTTCATCCTCTAATGACCAACCTAAATGTAGCTTGATGTTTCCCGCCATCTTTAATTCTAAATATCCAACGGCTGTTTAACACTTTTCGGTTCCGGCTTCTTCACGATTGACATGGAAGCCAAGTTTGGATATCGTTTTGGGATTTTATTTTTTCTTCTATATAACTACTATCAAATTATTCTGCCTTCTCTGATCCAGTGATTGCCTCCTTTTATGTGAGCAATATGTAGTCTTTGAATTTCTCAGGTAATTGTTTACTTCTTTTGCTGTGTGGCGATTTAGTTGTTTCGGTTGATGTTATTTCTTGTTGATTTAAAGTTGAAGCTTGATTATTAATTCCCTTATGAGTTTCATCCTTTTCGTTGATTTCTTCAAATGAGTCACTTTCGTCTTCGGTATGATTATTTATCTCATTGTGACAATCAAAAATTAATCTCTTCATTGGAAATTTTTTTCTTTTTCTGGATCCCAGAGTATATAAATTTGTAGCATAACCCTAGAATATGCACTACTGAGTTTTCTTAGATGTCCTTGAATTTTAGCGTTTACAGTGGTACCACAAGTTTGAAGTTAGGAACGTTTCGGTAATTTATTAAACCAACCTTGTGTAGGTGTTACAACCGTATTGCTGAACTTGTGTTTTAAAGATATGCTGATGTACAAACTGCTTCTTCCTAGATTTTCTTATCTAACGTAGGCTCATATATAAGAGCTCTAAATTTTTCCATGAGGGTTCTATTAAGTCTCTCTGGTTTACCATGAAGTTAGAGGACCAATAACTAATTTTCGACTTACTTCATTGAATGGTATCCTTTGCCTTTACACATATACTTCGCATAGAATAGAATTATTATCGTCATTACATTCAGTAATTATCACGCATATAGTTTATTTAAAACACTTTTTTAACCTTGCACCAGAAATTCAATAAATAAATTAAAGGGAGCAAACAATTAATTAAAATACGAATTTGATTCACTGAAGTAAAGAATATTCAATTCTGATTTTGTACTTATTCCGATGTAGTTTAGATTTAGATAGTCTATACACGGTCACAGCTGTTTCGTTTATTATTTACTAAATTAATATTACTCTTGTACTCATTAAATAATGTGTATCTTTTCATCTTTGATTGGACGGATACCATCTTTAATTTGCAAAAGAGTATCACACTCTTGAGCTGGACGAAGAGAAGATTTCAATTGACGTGCAACACCGGAAATTTTACAAAATTTTACCACGTTCTTAACTTCATCCATCAATAATTTAATTAATGGCAAATGTTTTCAAATATTTTTCATTAAAAGTGTTTCGAAGTATTTTATTTATTTAATGACAAGTGTAATTCAACCGAACAATATTGGTACAAACGTTAATTTGGAGAGAGCATCTGAATTTGTTCCTAATTTTACTAGTCTGCGATTCAACTTGTCAATTTTTTGTAATTGGGAAATTTACAATTTACAATTTCAAAACAAAACAGTTTCCAATTTTCGTCGATAAAATGTAGCGCTAACGTCGTGTATGATAGGTGTTAATAGTCATCTATTCATATAACCGTAACGTTACATTGTTGTAATATCAATTAAAGGCTGAATAATCCGTGTAGCGGGAAACCGTAGCTCCTTTACGTATCAATCCTTGCTGCATAGTTTAACACACGATTTTGTTATTTCTTCTTTGATCTTTTCCGAATGCGACGAAGGGAGTTGTGGATGTAAATATTTTCCGATGTCAGTTTGGTTTAAACTACTTGCAAGTATAGCGCAAAATAAATAAACATTTATTATCGAGCCGAGGCCCAACTGTCTTTTAGATGATCCATTGTATGGGTCAAATTTTCGAGCATTTCGGCCGATATTCGGTTAATTACGCGTGTTATGTTCTTCTAATGCATTTATCGATATAAACAAGTGATTTCAGATACCCCCATAAAAAGTAATCTAACGGCGTCAGATCATAAGATCTTGCAGGCCAATTCACTTGTTCCTTTCTTGATATGATGTTCTCATTAAAATTGTCTTTCAATAAATCGATGGTTTGGCCTGCTGTGTGGCACGTTGCACCATCCTGTAGAAACAACAAGTCGGCTTCACCAATATCTCTGTAGTTTGTGCCTTTGACGTTTACAAGCTGTCCTTCCGCAGTTTTAAAGAAATACGGTCCGCTGATGCCACCTGCCCATAAACCAATAGTGCATTTTTCTGGATGCATTTGAAGCTCTTGAATCTCTTCTGGCTGTTCATCAGCCCAAATACGACAATTTTGTTTGTTGACGTATCCATTCAGTCAAAAATGAGCTCATTGCTGAACACAATTTTTCGATAAAAAAACGGATCAATTTGGAGCTGTTCCAACGCCCATAAACCAAATCGATGACGCAAAGTAAGGTCAACGAGCTTCAAATCTTCAACAGGCTGTATTTTGTATGCCTTCATACCAACAACTCTCTTCAAAATACCCCACAATGTGCCATATGAGATACCCAGAGCTTGAGAACGGCGACGAATTGATTGATCGCGGTTTTCACATTAGATCGATTTGTACGCACTCTAGTCGGGTGATGAATATCCAATAATAAAAAAGTGGTTCGAAATTTATTGATTGTTTCGCGAATAGTGGGTTCAGTTGGACGGTTATGAACACCATAAAATGGTCGAAGAGCACAAACAATTTTTCACTGAACACTGATTTATGAAATAAATCTCCACAATTTGTAAATGTTGTTCTTGCGTAAGTCTATTCATGGTGAAATGTCAATGAATACAATTGGAAAAAGTACCTCCTATTGGATCACTCTTTACTAATGCAAATTTACCAAAAATAAAAAATTAACTAAAGGGCTCGCTTGCGTTGTAGGATTCAGTGTAGATGTCAATGTAATAAAAGAAAACTCAATAAGTTACCAAAATCAAAATACAAAAAAAAATCTTCCACTTTAAACCCCCGTCAAAACTTCTTAATGATACTCGTTTATAAATGTATGTATTTGTGGTTAAATAGTTTTTCTTTACTGTTTGGTGGTAACACGTGTTTGTCATTCAAAATCATTTTAATTTCAAAGAATATATTTAATTTAAGCTAAAGTGATATGTGAATGTGATAATTTTTATTCGAAAAAAAAAACTTATAATGTGTTTAATTTGTATATAAAATATGAGATCTGTTGGTTGTCGGATGCTTAAAAAAAATGATAAATTATCTTTCAACGCGATGGGTTAATATAAAATAAAATGAAGAAAATCGCTTTGACAATATCATAATTTATCTCTCCAGCTTAGGTTAATGGTCCAAATCATTTTTTGTTTTTATTTTAGTCATTGCATCGTGAACGATATATGATATGTTCATAAATCTTAAATCCCTCTAACGTAATTCGCAATCAGATATTATATTTATCTCTAATGCTTTTCAAAACTTTTTCCTAAAACTTAATAATTATGAAAATGGTTAGAAGGAAATGTTGTGCCACAAATATTTTTTCTTGACACTTTTTTTTTTTTTTTGCTTAAAGTGAAAGTTATTTTCATGTAAACCTCAACCAAAAAAGAATTTTTTTTCTTTTAAAGGAATTTGTTCTATTTTGGTTCTGCCTAATATCAAAACCTCCTCCTACTGCGCTAGAGAACAGAAAACATATTTTGTTGTTGTTTATCTTATTTCTATGTGTGTGTTAGAGAAAAAATCCTATGATAGAAAATTTGTTTGGCTGGAAGGGATTTTATGTTTAGGTACCCGTTCCTTTTCTCCATAAAATAATGAATATTTTGGTGTTTTAATGGGTTAATTTTAATTATTTTTGTAATTAACGATAAATTATAGCTCGGTAGTGTGTAAATATATTTAGGAATTTAAAGATATTTTCTTTTATATAATATATAGACAAGATATTTCGGCACGTTTGAAGTTTTAAATTATTATGAACATGCCCAGATCTTGTGGATGGGTTTTGGTCTATTATATATGTATATGTATACATGTATGTACATATACATAAAAATTTAATTAAAAAACGATATGACTTTAACCACAAACCTAATATTATGATTTTGTTGTTGTTGTTGTGTTTTTTGTCTTTTAAAATTGTGTTTGGAAAATTTTCTAGTTTTTGGTCGAAAAAATATTTTCTACTTTGCGGTATTTTCCGTTTTGGATTATGTTACATGATCTTTTTGCATGGAAACAATTTTTGTTTTGTTGTTATTCTTATGTTTTCTCTTGATAAAATGTAATTTATTACAATAATTGAGGTTAGTTTTCAGTTTTAATTTTAATTTTTTTATTATCATTCTAAACATTTTTGTGGTTATTTAATAATGTAATACGTACATATAAGTGTATATCTGTATATATGTATGTATGTTATATCTTTAAGTTTTATGTTTTGTTAAATAAAAATTAAAAATAAATAAATTTATTTTGTGGTCAGCAAAAAGTCATTAACACTTCGTTGAAATTTTTTTATTACTGTACTATGTATATGTATACTTATATTACAAAATCCACTGAATGAAAAAATTATTGCTTTTAAACTATATGCTAAATAATTAGATACAGTTAATTTAATTTTAATTTTAACAAAAAAACTACGTGGTTTATTCCATACCGTAATGTTGAAATGCTATTAGGCAAGTTCCAATGTAAGCAGATCAGATATTGGTAATTTTTTTTTGGTTGTCGATATAACTTGAATTTTAACTCCTTGACCAAACTATATAGCCTGTCGCCAATTTTTTGACTAAATCGCAGGTTAAACTAAATTGATGAGTGGTTATGCTACTAACCACCAGGTTTCATCATTCAAACTAATTAAAGTAAAAAAAAATTCAAGTTTAGTTAGGTTAGTTTAGCCGATTGAGTCACACATCATTAGACTCATCGCGAGGTTGCTTGAGGTTTAGTTGGCATTGCAATCATTTTGAAAATAGTTCAAATATGCATTGTTTTTAATATTATTTCTGTTGACGTATTGGAATTTAGAATTGCAGCCACATAATGATTAGGATTGGCAGTTTCATCAAAAACTATAAATTCCGGATTTTCTAATAGCATCGTAATTATTGATTGTAAATTAAAATTCTAGCTTACTTCAATGGTTTCCTTTACATCTTCATTTTCAATCCGCATTCTATCACGACTGCCACTGAAATCTTCCTCCACATCAGTTTCTTCTAATCATTGCTTTTTGTATAAAACATTCACTATTTCGATGGTGATGATGGAATATTATTGATCATGTACAGCAGTGGCATTCGTGCCCTCACGCTTTTTTAAAATTTTATTGTGTTTTGTACGGTCATGAGGTTTTCCTCCCATCCTGATTAAAAATTACGCGGGGAGCCTGTGTGTCACATTACTGTTATCTTTAATGAAAGCCTTCGAACACAAGTTTTTCCAGATCCGTGGAAAATATCCTTCATAAGGCCGTTGACAAAATTATTCACGCAATTCTGATCGACAAGCTAATGAAATTAAAATTCAACTTCATCCCAGTCAGATGGTTGCATTCTTGGTTGTTCTCGTTTTTTCCGTACAACATCCGGGGTTCCTCAAGGCAGCCACTTGGGGCCATTGTTATTTTCACTCTTCGTAAACGATGTGGTGAACTGTTTCAAATTTGCAAGATGTCTGCTCTACGCTTATGACATCAAAATTGTTGCTCCAGTTTCCTATATATCTGACTGTTTGATGTTGCAATGTGATTTAAACAACTTTTGTTGTTGGACTATCAGCAACAATTTACGGTTAAATGTAAGCAAATGTCTTTCGTTTTATAGAATCCGATGGCCATTATTTCATCAGTATTTCTTATATGATATGCCAATTGATCGAGTCGAATTTATGACGTGAGGTATGGGGTGACGTTCTCTTCGGATTTAACATTTACCGCAGGCACTTTGACTGTGCTATTACTAAAGCTTACGTTATGCTGGGTTTTATCAAGTGAAATTGTTACGAATTTACTGAACCGCTAACATTAAAATCTTTGTATGTGTCATTTGTTCGTTCTGTTATGGAATACGCCTCTCAGGTTTGGTTACCTTCATATCTGTGCCACTCGGCCAGGATCGAGTCCGTTCAAAAGCAGTTTATCCAGTTTGCCATCCACACGTACTAACGTATATGAACTCCCACCATATCGCCATCGCTGCAATTTATTCGTACGTGACCTTTTAATGTCGCTTATTGATTGCTCCGAATTACTTGCTCGTGTAAATTTGTATGCTCCCTAGCGCCGTTTGCGTCGTCGTGACGGATTTTTCATATACATCGATAGTGCATCTACGAACATCAGTCCATCGGAACCTGTCTTGAACACGTCGCGTTGTTTCAATCGCGTTTTTGGTTTTTTTCGTTTTAATATATCTAGAAATTCATTCAGAGTCGAGTTTGATAAATTTCTTAGACCTACTTGACTTTTATATTTTAGATATCAGGTTTTCCTTTTTTTTACCGATTGTATCTGTTTGTACAGTAGGTAATAATAATAAAAAATAGATGTGTGTTCATGGGAGTCCTTCAGATATTTTTAATATTTCCGAGAATTCCATACGAAAAACACGATTATGCTACTTGGCTGTTTACGTTTTAAAAAATAAATCCATACGGATTTCGATGAACTACTCTCCTTCGATAGAGTAGTTAGAGTAGTTTTACTCAAGTAGAAGCTCAAGAATAACCAACTGATAAAAATTTCAAAAAATAATTATAAGGACATTTAACACATGGACATGGAATTTTATTATTGAATTGACAATACTGCAGTTAAAAATGTCATTGTCACACGACAATCAAACTTGGTTTTTTTAAAGCTAGTTAACTGAATTTTTTACGATTTTGATTTATAAATAAAAAAAAACCTACAATTAAATATATTAAGAGATAAATTCTTCAAATTTTTAAAATTTCCTTCCAGTTACAAAAAAAATGGTTGAATGTGAATAGCCTAAAAACATTCTATGATCAAATGCCTTTATAATTAATTTCAAAGTTTTAATCCATTCTTGATTTTCATTGGAACTTTTTAATTTATGCAAATATTTTCATTTTGTTAAAACTAGTTATCTTCACTTAAATATTAACACAGAGCCTCTTGTTTGTACATAAAACTAACGGTCTGCAGATATCAGTTTAAGTGAATTAAATTCTGATACGCCAAAACAGCATAACTGACACATTTTCAAATTGCAACATAATAAAACAATGTTTATGTAATATGTTTATGTAAGGTATTTTCTGCCATCATCTTAATATGAGAATATGAAAAATAAATATTTCTAAATTATTTGTATTACACTCGTTTTTGATAAAAAAAAACAGAATTATAGTCACTTTAGTTATAACTGCGATTTCCCAAAAATAATGTTTTGGCAGTTAACTAGTTTCTCAAAAAAATCACAGATGTCTTGAACAAAATAAGTTTAAAATAAACTATTTGATCGACCTACAACCAAGCAGTTTAAATTTATTATCATCACAGATTAAATAATAAACTATATTATTGTCGAAGACGATATGTTTCAAAATGGAGATGCCAAGATGTGCTTACAACTCAGGAGAACGGAGAAAATTGCGTCCAACCTCTTTTATGAGACATTAATGTAACTAGCATGTACATTCATCTACACCAATATAAATTTGTAGACGAACACTTATGTAGTACTGGTAAATACCCAAGATATTGTTAAAAAAAGACTTTAAGAAAAGCTCGATGCGAACGAAAAATTTTATTTTCCAGGAAAACGAAATCCAAAATGTTGCGAAAACATATTTGCGGTATTTATGAAGCATCATAATTTTTTAAGGAGTATTTACATATCTTAAATGCTACTAGTAAAACTCATTATTTTCTGTGACCTATCCTAGATAAAAATGAATTATGATATGATGACTTTGTGTGTTGTTTACTACAAAAAAATATTTGGCAATTTTACCATTATTACAGTTTTTTTACAGAAATTTCCATGGGCACCAAGCGTGTCTAATTCAGTGGTTTAGATCCATTTTAACATGATTAAACATGGACCCCAAAGACATTTGAAATTGGAGAGATTCGTAGATGAAATACAGGAGATAAACTCTCTAATGCTTAAATCCTGTAGACTAGTAACAAAACCCAAAAATCTATAAATAAATTTGAACGTTATTCATAGTTAAATCGAATTATGTATAAAAATCAAATTAAAAGTAAATTTACAGTTGTGTGGAATATTAAGAAAGTTAAATAGAGTTGAACCATCATCATTCACATTCTATCTCGATTTCTTTTCAAATTATATTCAAGACAAATTTAGAATGAAACTCTGCTGTGTTGAATTTCGTATACAATTATTGTGTATATGGAGTATAAATTTAACAATCTGTCATTCATATCTAATTGACAGTTTTAATAGTATTTTCGAATTACAATTTAAAAAAAATATTTAATCATAATTTATTGTGAAAGATTAAAGTTTGCATTAAACGTAATCTTTACTAAATATAAAACGATATGTTTGACAAGATGTCACCTGTCCTGTTAAAATGTGAAATATCCATAGGTCTGCACTTAGATGGATGGCCGACATGGGAGAAACACATTAAAACTAAATGACAACAAATCTAGCGTTAAAAAGTTTGAGCCATCATTTCAAACGTCGAAGCAACGAGGCAAGTCAAATTCGTTCGTCTGTAACTCGCCAACAAAAAATCCAAACTCATTAAAATTAATAAATCTTGTGGCAATTCCCATGTTTTACACTTTAATCGCAGTTTAAAGATCATTTTGACCCAATTCAAATCGGGTAATCGCTTGTTTTGTTCTAATTACAAAATAAATAATTTTCATGTAAACGAGATCTGTTTGCTTTTTGAAATGGTTATTCTTTCATATTACAAAACCTTCTTCTGATTTAAGATCTTGCAGGAGTAATAATTTCTTAGGCGAATGGAAAATAATCATTTGATGTATTGTTTGAAGTATTGTGATAATAATCATGGAATAATAACAAACAGTGAATTAACGAACGAAAGATTATGGCCAGTATTAATAGAGAATGACACGTGGTGAAGTAAAGTAGCAGAACTATCATTGAAATTCTCTTTCAAATCGTTGCGCGGTTTGGACGTGCAATCGATGAAGTAAGCGATAAAATAAAAGTAAAATAGTCAAAAAGTGCAGTGATACAGGTTGGAGTTCACGCTCTATGGAGACTAGCCTCTATGGATTCTGAGGAGGGCCACCTGGTGCATAACCACGGAACATCAAATCCGTTCCAATGAAGACCAAATATAAGAAGATCACCTACAAAAGAAAAAAGAAGCAACTAGTTAGTTGATCAAGCCGATGCTTCTAATGCCAGAAGTTATCACAAGAGGGGCTTCCAAGCCTGATGTCATCATCAACTCGCTACTCAGTTAAAAAGCGAAAATGCGAAGTAGCAAAATGATGATGCTGTCGAAGGAAAATTAAGAATTGAGAAAATAGTTTTTAACCAAAGTCAATGATGAACCTCAAATTAGTAACGAGACAACAGAGTTCTATACTGATGAGGAGGAGTTAACAAAAGAGACCGAATGGATTGTCAAACGGAAAAAACGTCCAAGCAAGAAAAGGAAAGCGGAATACTCTTCGGAAGTAACTAGTAGCTCGCAGAATGAATCTACTAATAGGAAGGATGCAAACGGACCGCCCCATGAGGATCAACGAGATGAAAGTTAAAGCAAACCACCGAAAGAAGAAAAACCACCACCAATTAATATTATTGCTATAACCGAGTATGAAGCTGTGCAAAATATTTTAATATCCATTACAGATAAGGAATACAGAGTTAATATCCTTAAACAACAATGTATGGAAAATCTACACAACGGACTTTGATACTTATAAAGCCTAATTTAGAGAAACTCGAATGGTAAACATATGAAAATAAAAGCAACCGCCCAATAAAGGTTATGGCAAGGGGCCTCCATCCAACCTGTTCAATAAAAGGCATTGTGAAATATCTCCAACAACAAGGACCCCAAATAGAAAATGCGGCAAATATAATAACAAGAGAGAAGATAAAAGAACGGTTCGAATTTAACGTCACTAAAAGACAAAAAAGAAAAGATAGAAGCCATCTTAAATATAAGAGCTATTACATAACAAAGAAAAGATAGAAGCCATCTTAAATATAAGAGCTATTTTAAACATGAGGGTTAAAAAGGCTGCATAGTAACTAAAGAACTACAAAAAATTAGAGACCAATGACAGCAAGGTCCATCATATTATAAAACGCCGGTAGTCAATAGCGTAAACACTGGCCTAAGAATCTTTACCACATCTATATCGAGTAAAGTAACTAATCGCAAGTCGTTTTCGCCAGTGTTGGCATCCGGGCTACAAAGTACGACCCATAAAGCCATCTTACTAAAACCTCATATACCGAAATACGTGGTTACGTTTCTTATCACGCTTTACATCTAGCAGAAAGAGCAAGAGGGGGATCAACAAAATTTGTGAAAGAAAATATTCAACATCATGAGGGAATAAAAATTGAAGAAGAAAGTATGCAGGTTGCTACTATCAGCATTCAACTTAACAACAACAAAAAATATTCAATGTCAGCTCAATTTATTGTCCTCCAAGACATAATTTAAATAAAGAGGATTGTAAAATGTTATTGAACCAGCTAGGATTTAATTTTATCATTTGAGGTGATTTTAATGCAAAAAATACTTTCTGGGGGTCAAGATTAACAACTCCAAAGGGTAGAGAACTATACGCCGCAGGTCGAGCTTACAATTGTGAATTTAAGGAGGAAAACCAACGTACTGGCCTACTGACACAAGGAAAACTCAGAATCTAATTGATTTCTACATTACAAGAGGTATATCCGAAAACCTCATTTTTCTAGAAAATAGTGGAAGTCTCTCATCGGACCACTCGCCCATCATTATGACTGTTAGTTCCACGATTGTTAACAAGGAACATCAACCTAGTCTAACAAATAACAAAACCAATTGGGAATTATTTAGGAAATTGGTTGCAGACAACACCGATCTTCTTGTACCAATCTAGCATCCGGTTCAATTAGAAAATGAAGTAGAACTATTAATCAATAATACACAACAAGCAGCATGGAATAGCACCCCTGTAATCCAAAACAAGGAGCGTAATCATTTCACTTATCCAGTCTAGATGAGGGAGTTGGTTAATGAAAAACGGAAAGCAAGGAAAACATGGTAGAAAAACAGTCATCTTCGTAGTCTTACAGACAATAAAGAAACTGTGTATTCTCTATGGCAAGCTACAAAAGCATTAAAAAAACCAAATTATCAAATACCGCCAATAAAAAATGATGAGGGAAATTGGGTAACAAATGCCAAACAGAAAGCAGCACTGTTCGCATCTCACCTTGAAGAAATGTTCCACCCATATGCTAAACAATCAGCGGATGAAAATAAAATACCAGTGCACAAGGAGGATTGTAGGGAAATACCACCTCTAACTCTACGAGAGTTGAAAGATGAAATTATATAGAAGCAAATTCACAGGATTACAAGGATTATTAAAAAACCATGTCAGTAACATGCACTTGAAAATAAGGAAATATGCTCAACAATATTTCTGGATGTAGCACAGGCGGCCGATAAAGTATGGCATCCTGGATTGGAATATAAACTGCATCGAGATTTGACAAAAGCATACTTTCAGATATTGAAATCCTACATGATAACATATATTTTCGCGTTAGATGTGAAGTCTTGTATTTTCTTTTACACAAACGACTTACCAAATTCAGCTACTGGTTATAAAGTAGACGAAGCAACCAGAAAACTGCAACGGGCTACAAACCAACTAAGCAACTGGACCAAAAATTGTCGCATTAAGCTAAAGGAAGAAAAATCAACGCATGTTAACTTTACCAATCAAATAATTAACAGTGGTCTAATTCTGTAAAAACAAGATAATGTGAAAAAACGAAACATTCAAAAAAGTTTGCAGAAAAAAATTTACACAATTTCTATCTTATTTAGGTTAAATGGTATTCTATAAAACAAAGTAGTCAGCGTTAAATTTTTTCTTGCTGAATAATTTTATCGTGTCTAAAACCACTTTCACGTTTTGTTAGTGTTTCGTTTCATAATATAATATAAAGAGTAACTAGGACAAACATGGTTCTTTTTGTTCGGCACTAGCCCGCCTTCTTCGTAAAATTTTAGTTTTCAATTTTAAATTTTTTACCGTGAAAACGAACTACACAAGATAAATTGTATGTGTAATTTATTGACGTTTAATATCTTACCCAATTTTTAATTTATCTTGGTGTAAAGTTATAGAATACCATTTTGGTATGGAAACGTGTAAAGCACTCGTTTTCACGTTAGCTTATTCGTTATAGAATTAGGCTACTGGATACCAATAGAAGTAAATTCCAAACAAGTTCCTTATGCTAACACAGCCAAGTATCTTGGCATGACTCTCGATGCTTAGTTAAAATGGAAGCAGGAACTACACATTAAATATAGAAATATGTTTTGGCTAATTGGAAGATATTCAGAGCTGTCAGTACCTAATAAGCTGATACTATACTAACAAGTTTTAAAACCTATATGGACTTATGATATTCAGCTTTGGGGCTGTACTAAGAAAACCTATATTAAAATAATACAAGCTTTACAAAATACAGTGTTACGTGGAATAGTGAATGCTCCTTGGTGCATAAGACTGAAAACGTCAGCGAAGACATAACAATTCATGCAAAGAAACGCATACAACGGCTTGGTCAACATCAAAATGTTGAGTTACGTGGTATGCTGAGTAATACAAATGGAGTACGAAGGCTCCAAAGAAAGAACCCGCTGGAATTGGGAAAACCACAATAGAGCGGCCAAATTTTTAGAGACTTACTAGTGGGTTATATCTCTGTAAAACGAACATAAGAAAGATAGACTAGATGATATATGTAATCAGTTGTAATATTTAAAATAATAATAAAAAAGCATTGAATTTGTAACCAAACTGTGGATTTAAAGGTTAACACAATTTTCATTTCAAAGTTTCTAAATAATGTTACCCCATTTCACGAGACATAATCTCAAAATTATTTCAACACTTTAACGTCAAGATATATATTATTTATAGCCAATCAATCAAACAATGTTGTTTTTTTTAAATTTATCTTCCTTCCGCCAACGCGTGCACATGAATTTATATTTTCTGCCACCGCCAACAACTCAATCATAAATTAATATATCGAAATACATATATATGTACATACATAACTACATACATCACCATAAACAATAACATAATTATCTATTTTCTATAATTAAATTAATAATTAATTAATTTGTTAAAATATCAATTATTTTTTGTTGTGCTGTACACATTTTGAAATGTCGACATTTTTAAATAAGAAATATTTTTTTTTAGTTTTTTTTTGTTTTTTTTTTGTCTTTGACAAGATTAATGACTTTTGGATTTTCTTGAAATTATTGTATATAGCTGTGATGTATTGTATACTCGAAGAATACCAACAAAATACAAGTAACATAAAATTAATTTTTATTTTTTAATTTTAATTCTATTTTTACGTCCCCTTGTTATGAAATCTTTTTTTTTTTTAAATGTACAACAACAAAAACTTGATAATTAATTGATTAGAAACTGATATTAAATATTATAAGAACTGTACATAAAAGTTACATACTATAATAGGGTTTAATGTTTAATCGATCTTTATTACGATATGAAAGAGCTTACGATATCGCATTAGAAGATCAAAGTGAAAGTTAATATACTCGTACAGTAGTTAGCGAAGGGTACAGACATAATATAGGCCACCAATAAAGAGTTTTTATGATAATTGATTTTTTATAGATTACACTTGTGATATTTAAAAAAAATTAAAATGTTTAAACTCGTAAAAAAAAATTAATCCAAGTTGTTATATAATTCTTATTTATATTTTTGTAACGTTCTTTATTTAAAAATCCATTTCTATAATTGAACTTTAAAAAAATGTGTTTTTTTTACAAAAACGAAAAGTCATAAAAAATTATAAAATAAATTAAATTTTCTCAATCAAAATCTAATTAAAATAAAGTTAAAAAATAAGAAAAATCTCAATTAAAATAGTACAGAGAGAAATGGAAATATATAGAACTTTTTTTAACGGTCGATGGTACTGCTACTGCTTCTTGTTTCTGTCGATTTTTTTCCATTTTAGCTGTGATTTTTTATTTTATTTTATTAAATTGCGTTTTTAGTTATGTATGTATGTATGAATAATAATTTTTAATTGAGAAACTTTTTTACTGTGCTTGCTAAAATGTAATGGTGTAATAATTCTAAATTATAACTGTGCAATTTGAGATATACAAGATACCCATTTGAGACTTGGAAAATATGATTTGGATTCTACTTATATTTTGACATAACCCTATAAAGTCTACACAATCTGTTTAATAAATCCTATTATAATTTAAAAACTTTGATTTGTAATTGGAACGTAGAATTTTATAAGAAAATTAATTAGCAGTTGACTAAATTTTTTAATTATAAATTGATTTTCATATTTGCTATGTGGTATGATTTTGCATTTAAAATATACAAATTTCACTTTGATTAGAATTTAGATAAGATTTGGGTTAAGAATTTCATATTGAAATTAAATAAAGTGGTTGAATACACAGATTATAGGAGACTACATCCAGTTATCCGTGCATGTTATTGTATGTGTTAAGAGCCAGCGATTTAATTGTTCACAAAACACCAGTCCAAATGTTAACCTCACCTGCTCGTGATGCACTCTGTTAGTAAACTATAACGAGGTACTAGCAACCGAGAACTTGTTGCAAATGTTGTAGTCCTTCGTACTGGTAAGAGTGGTAGATGTACCATTACCAAGGACAGCTTGTAAACTAGCATACAATGAGTATAACGAACAAGGAACGAAGAATGCTGGCCCAATGGATTCTGAGATGGTTCCAAAATCAACATCATCTTCATAACTGATGAAGCTTCCAGTTTGGAAATAAAACTTTAAAATTAACCGCTCATCTAAGTAAAACAAATGAACAGCTAAAAAAGGCTTTACAAGCCGCAGACTGTCAATCATGACGTAAACAATCAGTTATTTACTGACAATGAATGGATATTAAAACAGAAACGAAGACTGAACAAAAAAACACACCACTCTCCAGAAATGGCAGAATGTTCGCAATCAAAATTGAATACAAGCACGCATGAGTAATCAACAAAAAAAACAGCCACAGAAAAACAGGTTGTCAAACCTAAAGAGACATCACTTCCGCCAATCAATATTATTGGGATAACCGAATATCCTAAAGTGCAATTGAAATTTATCTAATATGCTAAAGTGCAGTCATTTCATGAAACAACAAATGTATGATAAATCAATATACCAGATTGTGAAAGTTAGAGAGATATCGAACAGAAGATAACGAATGGTACACATAAGATAAAATTGAACGCCCAATTAAGGTTATCGCAAGTTAAATACAAGGGACTTTAAAGCTATCATTTTAACCATGCGAGTTAAACTTACCTTGAGAAGAATTGCTCAATATTGGATATACCAACCAAACCAATGAATATAGATTTATTTTCAAGAGAATTTATAATCGCATATACATTTCAGGAGAAATTAATAAATAATATCCGTTTTCATAGCGCTCATATCAGCAGTCGAATAATTGAAGAAATCGTTTAGGTCATTGGCATTTGCAACAAGCTCTCACAGATAGTACTACCATTCTGACCGGTATTTCTCTTATATCAACTGCCTTGGGGTGGTACATTTATTATATCATTCACAGCTTATTAAAGGGTGGTTCAAAGGCGAATTAATATTTTTCAAAGCGGTTTCTTTTATTAGAAAGAGTATACAATGCCATTAAGTATGGAAGATAATTTCATTCAAATTACTTCCACGGCTGGCTTTACAGTATCGCATTCTGGAAACCCAATTTTTCAGAACATTTACGATTGTATGGGCTCCTATCTCATCAATGGTAACTTTGATTTGATCTTTCAAGTCTTGGATAATCTATCGATGGTTAGCATAACATTTATTCTTAACGGCTCTTAGCAAGTAGCGCCGTTCTGTTGAAATCATATGCCGTGTGTGTTCTCCTCTTGAATTCTGGGTAACAAAAACTCGTTTATCATGGCACGGTAACGTTCCCCATTAACTGTAAGGGCTTCCTCAATTTCATAAATAAATGGATCGTGCTTCATACCGAAGCCTTTATGCAAAATTTTCATCACAGAAATGCGTGAAGTGTTTAAATTCTTGAGCACAATAGCGAGTTGATGTTGATGGAGGCTCAGACACATCCTGTTGTTTATCCAATAACAATCCAGTTTTTCGAATTCCCTTCACAAATTAATCACGCACAGTATAGGCATTTCATTTCGCTTGAATTGTCCACCTAAATTTCTTACAGTTTGGGTAGAAGACTCACCACTTTAAAAATATGTTTTCAATATCTCCCAATTTTGCTCAAGCGTAAAACTAGTCTATTTCGTAAATGTCAAACATTAAACTAATTTTTTGTCAAAACACGAAAGACGTAAGTTTTGCCATACGTAATTGGATCTCATATTATTTTATGTCCGGTGTAATATAATTAGTACATCTACTAAGAAAACCAAAATATTTATATAATAGTTAAAAATAAAAATATTAAAATAATAATTAAATGCTACATTCCTTTAATTGGGTATAGTCAATCCGGGCTACATCTACTTTTTTATACGAATCACGAATAGGTCAACAGAATTTAGGTGCGTTTTTTTATTAACAGAACTTCAAGTTCTATAAGAACATCGGGAATAATACTGGGAAATTTAATTTAGTTTCACCAATATATTTAATTTAAGTTCTATTTATTTGAATAAATTTCAACTTCTAACTATATTTTTTGACGTCTATTGTGAAATAATACAGGTATCAAGCATAAAACAATGAAAAATGTTTGTTTAAAATATTTCCTTTTAAAATTTCCCTTTTTTTCGAGTTCGTGTACTATGAATTTATCGCGAACTTGAAAAAACCAATGTTTTATCCAGAACATTGAAAAATAAAGTTAAATTTTATTTTATTTCGATAATAGTGAATTAAAATGTGTAGTTTAACATTAAATGTATCTTATTTATTGATAAAAAATTAAATTCATTTGGATTTTACTGAAAAAACGAGAAAATTCTTATCCGGAACTTCATTCCAATAAGAAAATTTTTGAATTAAAAAACGCGACTTTTCACTTCAACTGAACAATGGTCTAAAATTGAAATGTCTCAGATAAAACGTAAGTAGAAACGTTTTTGGTGCCAAGATTGGATAATTCGGTAAGTTTAAGTAAGTTAAATTGTCTGTTAAGTTAGGTTAGATATCAAAACAAAACATTTCCATTTATGTTTTACGCGTATACGGGAAAATGTGTTCCAATTGGAATTGTTTTTAAATTGAATTAAATTTACAGTGACAAGCCACAAATAGTATCAATTGATACGGATATCAGTATCTAGATGGTGCGTCAGGTGGAATGAATTAGTCTAATTTTGTACATAATATATAATTTTATTTTATTTTCCTTCTTATTAAGTAATCAATAATGATATTTACTTTAGGTGATGATTCCTAATTCGAGTGCTATATTTTACGACTTTTAATACATTTTATTTTAGTGTGTTAAACAGAAAAAAGTTAAAATTTTATTATATGTAAATGTATAAATATGAATTTAAATTAAATTGTAGTAATATAGAAGTCAAATATTCAACAAGATTTGCTGAAATTATTTATTTAAAACCGAAGAACTGTTTCAAAAGGTTTGAACCCTCCTAGATTTATATATCTTGTGTTTCTTATATATCTTATATTCTTGTATTTCTTTCTTTTAAGGACTATTCTTGGTTGTATTTATTTTATATTTTATTTTATTAATTTTATTTCATCTAGTATTGCCGCATTTATATGGCGTTTTAATGAATTAGATTTAAATTAATGAATTGCAGTTAAGCATGCAGAATATAATAAATTGAAACTAATTTTAATTATTTTCAGAAGCATTATTTCAAGTCACATCCAGTGAACTAGTAAAGTTTATTGCAGAGTGCAGTTTTTGTTTTAAAATGGCGGCATTGTTTACACTAATTATTATTCATTACAGGTCTACCATAGATCAAATATGAAATTAATAATAATAAATTGAACTAAATTGAAGTTTCTCTGCCACTTAAATTTTAATTAATTAATTATAGCTTTGAATTCAGAATATAATAAATTGGAACTAATTTGGAATGATTTTCAGAAGTATCTCATAATTTTGATCCAGTAAACTAATAAATTTTATTACAGAGCTCAGTTTTGCTGTCAAAAATAATTACAAATTGATCTAAATTTCAGAATCTAGGCTAGTTAATATTAAAAGTAAAATAATTAATTAAATATTGGATTACAGAATAAAATAATTCGCAATTAATTTAAATTGAATTTTCAGGAGTAAATCTCATAAGTATGATCCAGCAAACTAATAAATTTTATTTTAGAGTCCAGTGTTACTGTTAAAAATTATAACAGAAGATTGAGTTGGGAAGAGGTACTAATCGAATAATTATTCATTACAGGGACTAGCACAGCTCAAACATACGGAATAAATAATTACAAATTGATCTAAATTTCACAATCTAGGCTAGTTAATCTTAAAAGTAAAATAATTAATTAAATATTGGATTACAGAATAAAATAATTCGTAACTAATTTAAATTGAATTTTCAGGAATAAATCTCATAAGTATGATCCAGCAAACTAAGAAACTAATAAATTTTATTTCAGATTCCAATGTTACTGCTAAAAAAGAGCGGGTTGGGAAAAGAGGTACTAATCTAATAATCATTCATTACAGGGTCTATCACAGCTCCAATATATGGAATTAACATTAACAAATTGATCTAAATTACAGGATCTCTGCCAGTTAAACTTAATAGTAAATTAACAAATTAAATATTGGATTGCAGAACAAAACAAATCACAACTAATTTGAATTGAATTTTCGGGAGTATCTAATAAGCGTGACCCGCCAGCAAACTAATAAATTTGATTTCAGAGCCCAGCGACGCTGAAAAATTATATAAGTAGATTAGAATTGTATTGTCCTGTGGTACTAACTATTGGCTATACCAGGTGTCTGTAACCGAGTCAATTTCTATCATTCTAACTGAACCTATCCAAATCCTCTTTATGTTATGTGTAAACGGGTGTTCGGTGAGGCCCGGCCATCTCCGGGAGATCCTGCTTAATGCTTGGTCGAACATTCCAATCAAATCAAATCAAATCAAAAACTGAACAATGGTCTAAAATTGTGGTTCCTAACCGCCGGTTTGCGTACCGCTGCCGGTCCGCAAATCTTTTTCCCAGTCCGCAAAACTTATTCCTATATTTTCCTACTTCCTAAATGTTTCATTCATCGATACAATGCGGATTATTTCAAGTTTCGGTTTATTGAACTCGCAAAAGGTGAAGTTGATTCTCCAAAACCTCAATGTATTATATGTGGGGACATTTTGTCAAACGAAAGTATGAAGCTTGCTAAACTTATTCGTCATATTAAAGCAAAGCACCCATAGAGATAGAAACAAATCCAATTAATTTATTTCAACGTAAAAATGTCGAAACAACTTGAATCTCTAGTGAAAGGGTCCTATTTAGTAGCATTACGGATTGTCAAATGCAAAAATTGATGTATGTGAGGAAATTTTAGGTGCTGCAGCTCGAGATAAAATAAAGGGTCTGCCTCTGTCTAATAATGCAATTACACGCAGAATTGCTGATTTATCTGCTGATATTGAAAATCAGATAAGAAGCCATACTGTTATGCTTCGTTCGATATATTGATTACAAAGTAAAAGATATAAAAGAAGATTTTTTTGCCGCATTGAGTTACCTTCTCATATAACGAGTTCCCAAATCTTTAAGGCCATCGGTGATTATATTTAAATCATTTCTCTTTAATAGAAGTACAGTGTTGGGTTATGTACAGATGGAGCAGCCAGTATGACCGCTGCTATTGAAATGGTATTTATTCATTGCATGATACATCCTGAACATTTAGCAGCAAAACAAATGTCAACGGAATTAAATGATGTTCTTCAGGAATCGTTGAAGATAGTTAACTTTATTAAGAATAATGCACTGAATTCAAGATTGTTCATGATTTTGTGTCAGGAAATGGGATCTGACCATGAACATTTATTACTACATGCAGAAGTTCGCTGGCTTTTCAGGGGAAACAACCTCAAAAGATTATTTGAATTGAGGCTGAAGTAATTTTAAAACAAAAAGGAAGTCAGTTCGCTAATGTTATATTTGACAAAAATTGGCTAGGTAAACTCGCATATCTTTCAAATATATTTAAAAAAAAACTTAATATTTGGCAAAATAGAGTAAAAGAGAATAATTTTGAAATGTTTACCTGTCTCAGTGGATTGATTTTGACCGAAGATGTTATCAAAGCACTTATTAAATGTATTATTGCCGAGCACTTTGCATCTCTAGCGGATGCGTTTAATATTGTACTTATTATCCAGCAGAATAAGATGATTTGCAATCCACAAATTTCCCGAAGTTCAGGAAATTTGTGGATTGCTAATCCTTTCGTGGAACTAATATTACCATTTCCAACGACATATTTATGTGGATCGACATTTTCTGCTATGAAGTCATAAAAACCAAGCAACGCAATCGTTTGTTTATCAATCAAATCTTGCGGGTTGCTGTTACCAACATAAATTCTAGAATTACTAAATTAGTAAAGGAAAAAGAACAACAACATTAATATAATTAAAATTATTTTTAAATTCACTTCTTTAATTTTAGAATTATTGTTATATTTGTTTGTATGGAATTGAAATAAAAAATGATGAAATTTATTTAAAATTGCGCACCGCAAAATTCACCATGTATGGGTTGGGAATATTTTCAATACAGATTGCAAAAGAGTTCGCACTTCTCCTTGGCTTATAAACTAAAACATCAAGCTTATTATTTGACAACATAACCAAGACTGTCTAGGTAGGAACACCTATAATTATCAGGTTAGAGTATGGAAAGTTACTCAATAACACTGAAAACCCTTCAATGAAATTAGAAACGAATTCTGAAAATTCAATCTGTATAGGTACATATTGTACATACTATTTGAACCATAAGGTAAATGAATTCTTAAGTCTAGAAGTAAAAGGTTAAATGGTTTGCAATTCATCAAATAACGTAGCCAATATTTAAATTTAATAAAGATAAACTAATCAGTATAGGTTAAAGTGGTTTAACAGTTATACTCCTCAAACTAAACACAAATCCGTATGCAATGAGTCTTTCAGTAAAAGAAGAACCTTAGAAATCAGTCAACTTAGGATAGTGTGGTGCAACAATTGTGTTGTCTCTTTCATAACTCCAATAGGAATATAACATTTGACAATTGTTTTCACCATCACATCTAGACATGTGCTAGCACGCACGATATATACTAAACAATTTTCTTCCAAATCGTCTGCAATCTGTAGAACGAACGGTTTTGATTTTCATAAGACCATGAGTTTGGTGAGCTTCTTCCAGAAAAAAACGTGCCATTTTATTGCCATCGATGCACTTTGACCACAATTACTATCATATTTGAAGCAAACTTGCATCTGAAAAATACGTATGCATTTTGTTCATTTCCTTCTTCTTCTGGTGTAACTATTGACCCAGTCTCCTTCTGAATCAATTCCGTTACCAATCGTATCACCCTATCTAAGACCTGCTTCAGAACGGATTCTAAAGTTGCATCAATCGACTCATGCAATTAATAGAATCTGTAACTCAAAATTTTTTTCAATGTTAAAAATTTAAAAGACATTTACATTTAATTTAAAAGTGATTGGTTGTCTTTTCGAGCATATGAAAAGTTGAGTTCCACCGTGTCACGACATCGTTTATTAATTTTAATGGAGTGGTTGTACCACTAATTTGGGGCCGTATTTGCTTTAGCTTACTATTACCTAGCGGGATTCGGTGGAAATATTCCCCAATACAATTTACTTTTCTTTATATATCCGAGATTTCCTTTGACTCATCCTGCATATTTAAATTTATGGTGTAGGCAACACACCTCATTATGTTGGTACTGTGATAAGCGAACAGCCGTCGATATAGTGGCAGCGTCGTCCGTTACAACAGCACTGATTTTTTGTATCAATATTTAAATTTCGGAAAGATTTCACTACAGTGTTTTAGGTATTCTGCTGTGTACATCTATGCAGTCTAATAAAACATTACCGATTTGCCACTATTTTGTTATTATATGGCCAGTAACATCTATTAAATTTTTGTTATTAACATAACGTATTTGTCGTAATAGCAAGTCAATTGACACTTGGTCAATAAAAGCCTTAACATTTGTCAAACATGTGTCGTATTGTTGAGGTAGAAGAGGCTTTGTGAGCATTGTTTGTAATGGTAAATAATATGAGGGATCAATTGCCCTCGAATAATTATGGAAACATTGAACTTCAACAATCGTAAAAGGTTGGTAGTCCATTACAATAAATTTGATAAGCTCATTGTTCAGCCATCGTTGCCTGGAAATTGATACAGTTCGTGTTACATATTGCACTAGTGTGTCTTTCTGCAATTGCCTACGGGACGTAGTCAAGGTAGTATTTGATTGTACAACTTAATTATGTACCACATAGTCTTGACAATGAATGATTGCATTGTATTAGATGTGTTTTATTGCTGACTATTATTTGCTATAGTGGCCTCATTTCTTAGGTTGGTTAAACTAATTTTCTTCAACACTGTAGAGTGCCGTGACTCCAAATGCCTTTTAAGGTTGGCTGTACCCCCACCTTGGTAAGTGAACATACTTTTACATATGTTACTTGGTTTTTATTTCATCTAATGGTGTGAAGTATTAGCCATATTTTTTTAACTTTCTCGAACACGAATCAGAAATTATTTAAATTAGATATTTCACTAGTCACTAAATCAGCAGAAATCAGTTTGAAATTAGAATGAAACAGAAAATAGTATTACTTAGAGTCCGTAACAAATCAGTAAGAAACTTTACGGAATTTAACGAACATTTTCTCTTACAGAAATCTTCACAGTTTAGCTAGCGCACACTGTAATGCGATTTCAAATAAATTTGATTATAAATCAAGTGTGGATTTTTTAAGATCTATATTCAATTTGTTATTTTGACGTTTCTCTCAGTTTGGGCGAAAACTTGCACTCTGTTAAGTTTTGCTAAAGTTGCCATTTTAGTTTAACGAAACTGATCGAACAATAAACACTTCGCTACATACATTATACAGATGTCGCCTTGCCACTTAAATTCCTTACTGACTTAATTTCTTACTTAATTTCTTAATTCTCAAAAATTTATCTCATTCAAGCACCACATACCTATCGCTGCTGAAGACATACATAAAACAACAGTAACAGCACCATTTGAACTTTTTGAATTCATTCGCATGCCTTTTGGTCTGAGAAATGTAGCGCAGACCTTTCAGCGTTTTAAGAACAAAGTCACTGATGGCCTGTACTTTATTTTTTGGGTATGTCGATGATATATTGGAGGCAAGTCGAAACGAAAGCGAACATCTTCAAACTCTTTTGCAGCAACTTAATAAGTTCAAGTTTCGACAGGTTGGCATTTCTCAGTCATGAAATTACTAAAGACGACATTCAGACATCTGAGGATAGAGCAGTGGCTATCTACTTTGTTTTTCTCTCGCCAACTCACCAATCGAGCAAAAGTACTCTACTTTTGACAAAGAACTCTATGCAATTCACTGTGCATTCAAGCATTTGAGCACTTTGTTGAAAGTATGCCTTTGACGGTTTTCACGAATTACAAACAAATATTTATTCAATTAAACGATTAAACCAACTTATTTGATTAATACACACGAAGCTGTGTTCATACGTTGGTTATATATACAACTCAATGTGAGTATATATGTACATGATAATATAAAAGATGCTTTTTTTGTTGTTGTTGTTGTGGGACAAAGAATAGTATTGCCCTACGGAAAATACTTTTCGGGTTGAAACTTCTGTCTAGCTTAAACATAAAATCGAAGAAATCTGCTGAACAATTTTTGAGATTAGCCTGATTACGTAACAAGATAGCAGGATAACACCTTACTAAATAGTTATAAGTAAAACACGAATCGAGATAGGTTCAGTGGTTTTTTCTAAAAATTAACAAAAACAAGTTTAAAAATGACCGATAATAGGTATTTGAATAAGAACAAGGATTTTATGTTTCTTTTAGTTGATAACGTTAGTATAGCCCATTAGATAAAGTAAAAATTTTTAATGTCAACATATCGTCACGTGAGTTCTATTTTGTCCTACCGACCATTTGCAAAATTTTACAGTATTCGAATTTCAAAGTTTAAATAAAAAAAAGGTTACCTTCCATATGAAATATCTAATGTTAGATAATTTCTAAATAAAGACTCAGCATTTCTTTAAGATTTCCAGGGATAAAAATGGAGCTTACTACTAGACAAAGGAAAATTTTTTGGAGCAAAAATGACAAAAATGGATGTAGGACAATTCCCATAGTTACGTAAAATGGATTTTTTTTTTTTTTATCAATTATATTGAAATGTATGGGATATAGGACAGAAGAAGTAAAAGAAGAAGAAACACGTTATAGAAAATGCGCAAATTTATTTAATGTATTCAAAAATTCAATTTATTTTAAATTTATTGCGATTAATAAAAATATAATAAATAAAAGCGTGTATTTTATATACATAAAAAATTCAAATTGTATAAATAAAATTAAAAAATATAACAGTTCAGTCAAAGCTTTAAATCACGTTTTACTAGGCGAAACTAGTCTAATTTCGTTTTTGGTGTGGCAGTTTCAAAATCACCCTATAAAATTCCCGATCCTCGTGTGGCATGTAATCGAACATAGAAACAATATCCTTAATCTTTTCTTTTGAAAGTACTCCGGGCGAGCTTAGCTGAGTTGGATTAGGTAATTTTGTTATAGTGGAAGCTGTTTTAGATTTCGCCCGCCTGTTTGATTTAACAATCAGTGGTACCGTATTCTCGGGTTCCATTTCACCGTACTTTCTATATTTAACTGTTAAAGTATCAGTTTTTGAATATAATATTTCGGTTGCTGAAGTGAATTTTAAATTACTAAAATTTAACCCCAAGGAAGCTTGATTATAATTATAAAAATCACCAGGCTGCATTTGCATTATTGTTAAGTGCACTTTTGCGTACTGCATTGACTTTAAATGCCGTATTAGTGAAATAGGACTATGATAACTAACATGTTTTAAATGTCTATCTATGACGCTGTGCACAGCATCGAGTTCTTGAATCCTGGAATGACCAGGGGTTGAAAACCTTTGTGCTATACTTACAACGTTAGTAGTCTCGCAGAATTTGAGTAATGCTAAACTAGTGATGCGATTACGGTTTTGGGGAACACAAGCGTCTGACCATAGTATAAGCTTCGTAATGTGCGGATTATTGTTTAAAATGGCTTTTAATATTTTAATTAGAGCACTGGCAATGTCGTTTCCGGTTCTTCCGCTTTGGCTTTCATACCAAAGAGAACAGTAGGTAGTTTTGTTTGTGTGGCAATATCCGGTTAAATTGTAAACATTAAATTTTCTTTTATAAAAAAAATTTGATGTATTTCCTTTAGGTAAAGAAAATACATTTTCTAGATCATAGGCTATTAGTGCTATCGATTTATCTTGTAGCGCAAGCGTTTTGTCAGCTTCTTTACGCCTTTTTGCATCTTCGTTTAAGTTTCGATGTTTCTCAAATTCATTAATTTGGTTTTCAGTAGGATCGTTTATATTTTTAAATTTGCTGCAAGTATCGCAAACATCTTTCTTTGGCACAAAAAACGATAAGTTATATTCTGTGTTGAATATCTTCCTGTACATGTTATATTTTAGTTCTCTCGATCCTGTATCCTCTATATATAAATCATACATTTTTTTGATAGATAACCCAGCTTCAAGGTACTGGCGTTGTGTACCAGCACGTAAATAATGGGAGTCCATACACGGAAAACTCTCAATATGCCTTCGAACTTGTTGCAAAAGTGTCTCATTTGTTGATTTTTTAATATGTTTTCCTCTAATTGAAGGTTTTGGAACGCCGGAATCTGCATGAAAATTATTTTTAAAAAAATAGTATATCGTTCTCTGCGATATACACAACGTCGCCAAAAAAAAAGATCGACAAACTCTCATTTGCTCTTTTCCCAGTTGAAAGAAATACTGAAATGTATTTTGTTTTCTCGAAGTTTCTGCGATGGTACGTTTCCTTTTCACTGAAGAAACCGTTACATATTTTGCGTAAAATATTTTTTTTTCTTCGTCATTCAAATTCCAGAAATTTCCATGAATATCTTTGCGTTTCGTTTCTGAAAATAAAACGACACAATCGTATGGGCACGATTTGTCACACGCAGCTGGTTTAACAGATTTAGCTGGAATAATTTTTCCGCTGCTATTAGTATATTGCTCCCCAAATTGCCGTTTGCGCTTTAATATTTCTTTCTTCCAGTGTATTTTCTTTCTTATTCTTTTTCGTGACGGTTCTCCTGTGCCAGTTACCGATCTTGGTTGAAGAAGCGTATTTTCATAATACACTGGGTGTATAATATTTGATTCATCAACTGGTTCATATGTTGGATCATCTAATGAATCATCATTACAAAAGCTTAAATTAGAACTGGAAGTTCCACTACTAAAAGAATTATTAGCACCTTCTAAATCTTCATCCATCGCTGCTTCTAAAATTCTAAAAAAAACAGTTACACAAAATAATATTAACCAATTCATGTTAAAAATTTAATTACCGTTCAATGGCAGGGTCGATAGGTCGGACTGGTGAGGACTCTGTAGTGTTATCTGACATTTTTTTTTGTGATAGTTAACTTAAAATATTTAAAATGATTCACATAACACGACGTAATGTCACTTTTACAGAGTAGATTAAGTAATTTAATAAAAAATA
Source organism: Tipula unca (assembly GCA_951394425.1). NCBI lineage: Eukaryota > Metazoa > Arthropoda > Insecta > Diptera > Tipulidae > Tipula > Tipula unca. The sequence goes on from OX596380.1 coordinate 121,126,667, forward strand.
TTGCATGTGTTCACGCTACGAATGACTAAAGAGGACTAAACATAAAAAATATTTAATCGAAACACGGCGTATTTATACTTTTTTTTTAAACACAGGTTGTTCAATTGGATGTAGGACAAAGCTAAAAACATTAAATTTTTTAGGAAATATAGTTTTGTCCATGTATTTTGTGTTCTATATCCATTTAGTTTGGATATAGGACACAAAAGAACTGAAATGCAACTTTAAATAAATTTAGTTTGTGTCCTACTTGGTTAATTTTACAAATAGGACACATAAGAATAAAATCGTGCGTAAAAATAAAATTTTTTAGGTTTATGGGACATAAAAAAAAAAAAATATCTTCAAAACTATAAGAGATAGGTCAGTTAGTACCAAAAATTCAGAAAGAGCGTAGTCGAAAATATAAGAATCCATTCATAACTCATTTTCGAAAAAAATGGTCTATAGAACAAAATAGAACTCACATGACGATATGTATCAGTAAATTTACCATGTAAATTAACCTACATTAGACTAGATGTTAAATTTGTAAAATTAATTTGTTTTTACAAACAATTTCCATAAGATCGATTTACCTAAACTAATTTATAAGCAAAATGCATTCATCATAAAGAGATGATCAAATAAAATGTTAACTGTAACTGGTTTTTCCACTTTTCAACTAGAAAAACAGTAATTTGCGTTATCGATATATAGGATTTCTTCCTGACACAGCTATACTTCTTCCATCATTTTTCCAAGAGAATGGCCCACTGTTATCAAAATAGTATGTTATACAGTTGGCCATAAATATGTTAAACCAGGTTTATCTGTTACAACTGCTGGACGGAGGTAGTTTCTTTAATTTTTCCCACGCTTAGTTAATATACTTGAAGATATTTTCAAAACGCACATTTTTAATACTTCAACATTAATTATTATTATAAAGGCTGATGGCTAAGGATGATTAAGCAGAAATTAATATAAATTTTATCCAGCAACACTTAATGAGACTGTCTAATCGGTTATAAGAAATTTCTACGAAAATGCTCTAGATGACATATATTGATTAATATTGACCAAATGTTTATTAACAAATCACCAAAATAATTGATTAACCCATAGAAACATAAATACTCCTACTGCCCTATTCACACAGTTAAGAATATAAAAAATAATCTACGTCACACAAATCTCAAATAACAAATCTTCCCTTTTTTAGTTTTGTATTTTTTTAATAATAAAGTTTGATTTATTTCATATTTTGTGTGTCACATAATTTATGTATATAGGCGACATTAAAATATGGGTTCAAACTTATACAGCAAATTTATATATACATATATATACATAATAGTATATATAGGCACATACACACACACCATCGAATAAAATATTAAGTCGACAAGTAAAATAAATATATTTTCATTTCAAACAATAAATCAATCAAAATAAAATCAAATTTAAAATTTTCCAATTTTATCATAAAACGTTTTCTGCTGTCTCTCCTCTCTATACGTCGTACTAAAGCTAAATCCTTTTTCAATGTACTAATTCCGAATTTTCCTACCTTACGTACATACATACGTATATATCATATAAAAGCAAAAAATGAAAATACGAAACGATAAAAGATGATGAATTTTCACAGATTTCGTACAGTAATATAAACTCGATTGTGCCTTAACCTTTTTGCAAGTTTTTTCGATTTTTTTTTTAATATAAATTTTCTTTTAAAAAGTTGTCACAACTGTATACACTTTTTTGTTGTTGGCGTATAAGAAGACAGGCAAGGATATAAAAAGTAAAAAGTAAAAAACAAAATATATTGATAAATTTGACATCATCAAGGATCTATTATTTTATTTTTGTAGAATTTGAATAAATAAATACAACAGGAACAAAAAATAAAGAAAAATTGAAAATTTTCATGTCAAATTTTTTTCTAATTTTTTTACAGAGTCAACAAATTAATCAAATTGGATTATCTATTATTTAGAATTTTTTTTTTGTTGATAATCCTGGTAGGATTGACAATGAATGTAGAAATGTACACAGAATGGAAAAAAAGGATCAACTTGTATGGCCCTTTTTTGTGTTTGCGTTCGTTTTTATTTTTATCATTTTGTTGTTGTGTTGATTATAAATGATAGGAAAATTGTTTTATTTGGATTTTCGTCGTTTTTTTTTTTTTTTTTTTTTTTTTTGTAAATTTTATCATTAATTTAAAAGATAATTAAGTAAATTTATTCTGTATGTCGTGAACGACTTATATAATATAATATACAAGACTTATTGTCTTTACATAATAATAAAGAGATAAGTCATTTTGAAGAGATAAGTTAATTTTCTCGCAACGCAAAATATATACATACACACACACATACACAATATATTTTTTTTATAAATTAAATTAAACTTTTCCTCTGGATATATGTATATATATATATAAATATAGATTCGTAATTAATTAATTTTCTATATTTTCTTGAGTCGTTTTTAATTAGATAATTTTCGTTGTACAAAAATAAAATATAAAAGAACAACCAAGGATGAGTTACTCTTGTATATCCAAACAATTTTTGAAGTTACAAAATAAACAAGACGTTATGAACAAAACAAAAAAAAAAAAGTTACAAAAAGTAAAATCGATTTTCTTTTATATAATTTTATCATTATTATCGCAAGGTAAATTTATAGAATGGTATGAAGAGCAAAATATAGATATATGTACGTATTTAAACAGGAAATAAACGGAGAAAGATAAAAATGATTTCCTTATTTTATTTATTTAAAAAATTTTATGAGTAAAAAATTAAGGTGTACCTGTAATTATTATTACTGTTTTTTTTTTGTTTAAATTAATTTAATTAAAGATAGATAAAAACAAAAAGATTTTCCGGGCAAATATTTAACAGAGGTTTTCTAGATGAAAAAATTTAGATAGGAATAGAAACACAATGTAAATAAATTTGTTTGTCAGATTCGTTTTCTATATTTAATTTATGTATATAGTATAGTTACCTTAGTAATTGATTAGACATTTCTCAGTTATTTACCTGGAAAATAAATATAGAATTGTTTAATATAGTTAAACATAAATTTTAATATTAAAGTTTAAATTTATTTATTTATTTAAGTAAAGAAATCGATTTTGTAGTAACATTTATGATTTCACAATGAAACATTTAAGTCAAATCTTAAAAATGTTAAATAGAGTTCTTTAAAGGTGAAGCTGTCAGAAAATTTAATCATAAAGTTAAGAAATAATTTTTAAATTTTTTTTGAAATTGCTTTTAGATAATTTAAAATCAAATTGATCGCCGTTTTCTAATACATAAACTGACTCGATGTGGCCGAGTAGGATGTTTCCAAGAAAAATGCCAAGGATTGCTTTTAAATTGATTCACTTCCAACAACAGTGTAAAAAATTCACTATTTATTTTATTTTAAGAACTAATTAAATTTTACACAATTTTACTACAATATGTATTTTAATTTTAACGAGTTACATTATGCCACTGACTTTACTGATTGAGAACCAACATAATATTAATAAAAACAAAAAAAAAGGTGTATACAACAATTACAGTTTCGTATACCAAAATCATAAAGAAGTAATAGAAGTTATTGCGTTCACATATGGAGTTTGAATAGTGCTTGATGTGAGTTACCATAATTGCTCACTGTATGAAATAAAATTATAATTTTATGTTGCTGCCTGAACAGCGGCATTCAGTAGAATACCTCTATTTCCAAGGGTGCAAATTGTATATTCTTTGCACCTTGTTAAATATCGTGGTGAGCAACATTTTGATAGAAAGGTATGTTGTGGTAATAATCCGAGCCCGTTTTTTTAACAGGAATAACAGAAACTTTTTTTGAACGTTTTCAATTCTTTTGATGTGTGCATCATAGTAAGGATTCCCTACGATTGCAGCACATTATACTTGAGATCTTACATAAGCGAAATATAGTGTAAATAAAGTTTGAATATCCTTGAACTCCCCAGTTCATCGCTTGACAAAGCCAAACATGGAGTTACCTTAGCAATACAGTTATCAATGTGTCCGTTGAAACTAACGTTTTCGACGAAGATGACTCCCAAATGTACTCTTTGAACTTCATTTTCTTTAATATAATACGCTTTAATTATTGGCATCACACATTTCTTCAATCGTATGATAAATTACGTCATCAGGAAATATGAGAACATTTGATTTTTTTTCTAAACATTTTTTTACTCCTTACTAAAGTCCGTATAAGCCACGTCGATGTTTTTGAATCTCATTTATTACTTTGCTGGTGAATTCAACCAGGCTAGTAGATGTTGATCTCCCAGCCATAAACCCGTGCTGGTTGACTGAAATATGACGTATTAGTGTGGATTTAAAAGCATTGCAAACTACATGTTCAAATAATTTCGGGATATCGGGATATTCCTTTGTAATATGTAATGTCATCACGTTTTCCGGATTTAAAGATAGGTGTTAGCGAACATGTCCACTATTTCCTTTGAGTTCGAGGTGCTGATATTGTTATAAGTCATGTTGGAAGGGTACCCCTCGATTTTACGTTTAGAGCTGAAGTATTTCCAGAACTGTTTTGGATTTATTCTAATTTTTTGTTGGACGCCATCCAAATAGGCTTTGTACTTAAAATTGAAATAAATATCAAATCCCTCGCTGTGTTGTAAAAAGGACCCCTTGTCTGCCTTCAAACTTAATTTCATCATTTTAGTATATGCCTAACACTTACGATTTTTTAGATTTATAAGCCGGTGATCGAACCAAGGTGAGTGAATACTTGGTGCTTTGTTATAAATTGGTACATGGAGTTCAAAGCTTTGGTGAATGCCAACATTTTCATTCACATCCTGCATTTAGAATTTCATCCCAATTCACTGCTTCTAAATAAATTTGCAGACCAGTGTGATTTGTCAGTTAAAGTTGTAAGAAGGTGTTTTGGGTGGCTCAGTTAAACACATCTACGTCATTCATGAAAGCAAGATCTAAAAACCTCTCCAGATTATTAGCAATGGTGTTAATTTGGTTTAAAATATATCCAAACATGCCATCAACGAATAGAGATTCTGCATCTGACTTATATTGCATGAAAGAATGCAATGAAATTTCCAAGTCAAAATTCCAGATGCTATTTGGAAGATTGAAATCACCAAGTACAAGGAGTAAATAAGATGAATTTGATGTATTAATTACTTCTTCAATAGAATTAACACATGCAGCATAATAGTCACTGTTTGATGACTGGTTTACTTCCTGACTTTTCAGATGGTTTAGTTTTAGTTGAGCACTCCAGGTACAACATGGGTAAATGGTAATAGGCGCCCTTTCGTCACTAGTGTAGCAAATCATTTTCAACGGGCGCGAAATATTTAAATGTGCATGTGTGTCTCGATATGACAACGATTAAGTGTGGTATACTATTAAATTGTTCAATCGGATGAGGTTTGGTTCTTACACATATAACATTTGGAGATGTTAGACCTCGTTAATCGTTAGGACTTTACTAGTTGGTGGTAAGGTAAGCTTGGCGATTAATAATCGCTTATCTTCTTTGGTGAAAGTTAGATAATATGTAATCTGTCAATGTATGGAATTTGATTTTTATCTCCAAGAAGATATATTTTTGAACCTTTACTGAGTATGACCACAAGTCCAATATATCCAGCATGTACCATTATATATTCATCAATAAGTATTTGTTGAAATCAATCTTCTCCATAACGCAACGAGCAGTAATTTTACATATGAGATCAGCTAGTCCTTCTTTTGTGGCACATAAAACGAGATCCGTGCCTAGTTTATGGGTGCACCCTGGAACACATTGAACGGAATTAACTGTAGGCCGCTTGATGTTGTCCTTCCTTGGTAAAACGGTATTTAAATGGTTGTACGCTTGATGATCGAGCTTAAGTTTTTACATATTGTCGAAAAAGAATTGGTAGAATTGGTTTAATACTCGATTCGTGTATAAGGCGTTTACATATACATGCTAAGCTTAGAATGTTTTCCTATCAGCCAGTACATTTCAAGTTGTTTTATTTTAATTTGTTCAATCCCTGATCCATTGGCTGATTTTATTGAGTGCCCTTTTTAAGTATTTAACTGCTTGGTTCTGCGACTCGATTGATGCCAAACTACAGTATCATCAGCAAAATTTCCGACGATGGTTGTTTCCGACGTCGGTATATCGGAAGTATAAAGAAGATATAGGAAAGGCCCTAATACGCTACCCTGAGGCACTTCTGCTATAGTTGGGTAAAAGTTAGAGTATGTATCTTCATGTGATACTCTAAATTTTCCACACTTTCCTTTCAATTTTCCTTTCGAAAACCTGTTATAAATCTACAAACACAGCAGTTCAATATTTCTTCTCTTCAAATGCTTGTTCTTCAAATGTTTGCGGTCACGCGATGAATTTGACCAATGTCAAATGTTTATCCCTGAATCCAAACTGGAAATCAGGTATAATGATCATTGGTTTTAGTCGTTTGAAAAACAACTTTGAGATAGTAACAAAGAGATCGGCCTGTATGATGTCATTTGCACACCGGGTTTGTCTGTTTTTTTTATCATGATTATTTGTGCAGCCTTGAAACCCTGAGGCACATATGTAAATGAGTTTTTGCGATTCAAATTAATATCCATTTCGTGTGTGACTTCTGTGACACTATTGATGTTTAATGGAGTTCTATAGACTGGTCTAGGATCAATCCTAGATTGTAAATCGTGTGGTTGAAATACTGATGCCAGATATTGTGCAAACAGTTCGGCTTTTTCAACGTTACGTCGCACTCATTCTCCATTTGTGTTACTTATAGGTGACACTTGGATTTATATACGAATGAATATAATTAATTGGAACAGAAAATAGTAAAAAAAAATAATTTAAAATTAACAAAAAATGAATTGCATCTTAACGATGTGTCTTGTCTAAATGGCATCAGCATATTGGATATTCGGTGGACATTTGTGACTCTGTTGTCAGGAACAAACTGTAATATGCTAAACAAAACTGACAAACTGATAATCTTCAGATTCAACATAAATTTTCACAGAAACACAGTTTTATTTAAATTTTGATTGTTAATCGACTCGACAATCATAATTTGGGTCAATACGCGTGTATATAGTAATGCCATACATGTATGTAATGCCGATTAATTCCGTCTAATAAGCCATTAAATCCATGGTTATGTATGTAAGCGATTTCTACATTGTTTGGGAGTATAATATGGACAGAAAACTCTGTTAACTTAACGTTAAACACAAATAACGGCAAATAAGATTGTCAAGTATAAACCAAGGATAGCGCGATTAATCAGCTTTTAAATTTCAAAGTAGGCACATAGAGAAAAATTGATTTCATTTTTTCACGGAACGAGAATTGACCCCCTGCTCGATTCGATTTCATTCGATAAAATATCACCAAGTATTTTATTTTCAGTAGCTAATAAAATGACAAAAAAGAGATAATGTGCAAATTTATTCTAACAAACTGAGAATACAATAGAAACAGCGTTACTGGATAAACGAAATAACGTACAATTTTTTTCTTGAAAATGGTGATGTTACAACATCTCAGCCTTGATTGTTGAAATGTGTTTCATTTATCCGAGTACAAAGTAAATTTCTTGGACATTTTTACAATAACTTCTTAACTTGTTTACAAGGAAGGCCCCTCCCACCTCAATCACCACATTTAAATTTTTAAGACTTACCATATTTTAATCGGCTCACCACTGCAGAAAATATGCAACAAAGAACAACAGCAATTTTTAGAAATAATATTTCCGAAGCTGAATTAGAAGCGGTGCATTCTATTTTATAAAACGGGTATAAAATTGTTTGGAATTATAATAGTTTATATGAGAGATCTTTTTAACTTCTGGAGCTTTGGGACAGAAATAACTTAAAGTTTCAAAAATTTAGGGAATGTTGGAAAAATTGAACAGAATTTGTTAGCAACATGAAGACATTTGCTTAAGATTAATGACTTAATCATTGTCTAATATCTAAATTTATAACACAAACTTCGTAACAACACTAATCTATATCGTTCTAGCTAGTTGTCTCTTGGAGAATACAAATTATTTTACTTCAAGATCCTTACATGATTAAAACTAAGCCGGTTAAGCTAAACGATTCTTACAATTTTTTCTACAGCCCAAAACGTTGTGGAGAATTCATAAGATAAACGCGAGGTGAAAAAAACAAATTAAATTTTGATTTGTTATTCACAAGCTTTAAAAACCTCCGCTTTTTAAATATTTCAATCATAAAAATTCCAATTCTAGGTGCACATAAAATTCTGAGTAATAAAGTTAGTAAATATTGTTTAAATCTTAAATTTCGATGTAAATTGTAATTTCGATATAGATTTACAAAATTTGAAAATGCAAGTTCAAGATTTCGTTTTTGACCTTTAAATGGTCAATATAGAACAAGACCATTTTAAACAACTTTATACTTTCTTAGATAGCAGTTAATATGCTTATAAATCGGAAATTGGCCAATTTCTTATTTTCCATCTTTTGATTATTTTCGAATATAAAACGTCCTATGCGTTATGCTGACTGTCTTTGGACTCTTAATTTGTTGGCAAATATACAATTCAAATGAATGTGAATTATGTCCTAAACACTCCTAAAAAGTCAACCATAGATAACATAAACACATAAAAAAATAAGAATTTTACCGAAACCAATTTGTTTATGTTTTTTTGACATTTCAACCATAGAAACATATTAATTCTTATGTGGCAGCATATGTTTTGTTAACATTTTTTATTATTGCATAACTATTCATTTTTTATGTATCACAGGAGTATTTCGAATAATACATCCGTTTTTAATTAAATTAGGTTAGATTTCAAATTATACGCGTGTACAAAATTGTAGGGTGACCTGATATACTCTTTTTGGTTCGTTCTACACTTTACTCTTTTGTTGTGCAAAAATCATCAGAATATTCACTTTTCAGTTAATGTTTTCTCCTTTTTTTTAACAAATTTAATTTGGACATTTAAAAATTTTAAGAATATGCCAAATTATAGAAATTGAATAATTGCTTGAAATTTTTATTAAATTTCAGAAATATTTCAAACTTGTAAATTTTAGAATATTATCAATTTTGTAAATTTAAAATATTCCAAACTGTGTTAACTAAAATTTAAATTCAAATTTCCTACAAATACGTTAAAATTTAATATTTATTTAAACAAATTCAAAGACAGTTAATTTCAAGTTTGCAAAATTTTGTTAAAAATTTAAAAATTCCGTTCTTTATTAAATTCTGAATTTACAAATATTGAATTTCGAACAAATTAATTCATTGATATTTGAAAATTTTGATTTTCTGAAATATTAATTTTCGATACATCGGATTGAGACTTAATTTTAAGTCTGTTTAAGTACATAAACTTCAAACAGAATAAATTACAAAATATATTTTACAGAAAATTCGACAATTACAATAATTAATCAATTAACCAAATTGTACCAAACTGAATTCTAAATTTCAAGTTTTATAATTCCAAATATTAATTTTAATGATGTCTTCAAAATTTTAAAAGTTTTAATATATATTGAGTGTTTTTTTGAATGTTTTAAAATTTCAACATTTTCGCTAAAATGAATATATTGTTCCGACTTGATTGATACTTGATACTTAAATTCAAGTATCCTACAATAAAGTTGATGGTTAAAGGCAGATACTTAAAATTGAAAAATCGGATTCAAAGCTAAAAATGTACGAAATTCGATAGGTTCAAATTTTAAATAGATACTTCGAATTCTGAATTTCTAAAATATTTAGCTCATATTTAGTTATCCAATTAAAATTTAGCAAAACCTGAACTTATTTTTCTTCGCATAATTAGAAATTTGAATTTTTAAAAGTTTTGTTATAACTTAGCTTAAAAGTTATAAAACATTTAACTACAAATTTCTAAAATTTTGGATTGATCGCCTAGAAATTTTTAATTCAGAATTATAAAATTTAACGTAGAATTTAATTTTCATATTTAGATTTGTAAAATTGTATATCAATATTTATTGGACCAAATTTGACATTCCAGTAGTTTCAAAATTCAAATTAAAATGACAAATTCTGAATTTTATTAAATTTATAATCTGATATTCCAGTTTGAATTATTAATTTTTGAAATTTTTCCAAATATTAATTTTCAATATATCGAATTTAGGTTGAATTTTACAATTCCGAACTAAACTTTAAACTTCCATTTTACAGCATTTTAAAAATTTTGAATGCATATCACGTAGAAAATTTCGAAAAACATAATTAATTAATTAAAAAAATTAATTTTTCTGGATTTAGAAATTTTTTAATTCGAACAAATATTTAATCAAGTCAACATTTGAAAATGTTCGTATTTCAAAAAATTTTTTTGAGCCTTTCTGAAAATTCTGATTTAATAGGCTCGTTAGTGTTAGGAAATTAATATTTCATCCAACAATTTCACGGATTATTAGAATGGAAATTTCGGATTTACATTTAAAAATATTTTTATTTCAAAATTCGATAAATTCAGAACTATAAATTATGAGATTCATCATTTGAATAGATTCAAAAGTAATTATTAAATTTAAAACTTTTAAGTATACATATTTCTAAATGTCTAGAGTGTACCTAGATGGAACTAAAACTAAAATTATTTTTTTAGAATACAATTTTTTTTGGTTAGAATAGTACAAACGAATCAAATTATGCAAGACAAGATTCCTATCACCATACACATGGTTTTAAAAGAGTGATATTGTTTTAACAAATAAAACAAATATTAACTGCCCTGAGGTTCCAATTACAGAGTAACATTTTTAGTTAAGCTAGAAACTGAATGAACTTGTCCGATGCTGTACTAAAATATTTGTAGCTGATCGTGTTCAAATGAATTTAGAATGGAGAATCATCCAAAAGTAAAATCTATGAAACTATATGTATATCAATAAATACATATGCCAGCGAGAAGCACGTCCCGAGCGTGTAGTTGGTTTAGGCCAAAATTCTAAAACGAAAACCAAAATTTAAAAAAATAAAATAAACATCTGTTTTGCCATCTCGAGGTTTCTTTGGATTTTTTAAGTTATGTTATGTTTTCCATGGGCGAATATTTTTTTTTTATGTTATGGCTGGTTACCACTTAAACCAACAAAAACAATCTGTATTATGGATGTATGTATGTGTAAAACTAAGGAATCACCGAATAAAATACAATAAGAAAATGTACTGTAGAAATTTTAAAGAAACTGAGCAAAAACCAAATTGAGGGATGCCTTATGGGTCTATAGCTAATACAAAACTACTAATACTTGAAAACATATAGGGGGTGTTTTTATACGAATTTATTAATGGGAATTTCCTACATTTTTACCGGTGCTCAGAAATACGGTGACCAAAAACCAAAAGTATTTTTGAGTATTTGAACCTAGACTTATAGAAAACACCACCATTTCAAAAGTTATAGGGGCGAAGAGTTTTTTTTAAGCCAATTTCGTGATAAATACGGTGATCCAAAACTAAAACTATTTTTGAGTTACTTTGAACCTAGACTTATAGAAAAACTTGACCATTTCAGGTATATAGGCTGAGGGTGATTTGTATGCCAATTTCGTGATATATGTTAAAATGTTATATCAAGCGAATTCTCTAAATTTTTTCCGATGCTCAGAAATACTAAAAATATTTTTAAGCAAAGAAACTTAATCTAGACTTATAGAAAAACACCACCATTAAATGGTATATGAGCTGAGGGTGTTTTTTCAGTCAATTTCGTGACATGTCTTAAAAATTAATATCAAGCAGATTTCGCTTATCGGTTATTCTGAATAAAGTATATTATAAAAAACTCACAAAACACTGTTTAGGTATTTCGAAAATACATATGTATACAACATAAATTTCTATGATGAACATCAAATTTTGAAAACATCTCAAAATCATGTCAAACAAGAAAACAAAAGTGACGGGCAATATATTTACTATACACAAAATTGGAAAACAAATCAACAACATTCCTTTGGAATCAAAACCCTTTTCTTTATAAAATGAAATGCTTAAGTAAATAAACTCGAAAATTAAAGGGGCGTTGCAATTACAACAATAGAAAAATCCCCCCTAAAAAAAAGTAAAAATTACTGATTTTTAAGGAATTTTAGTTATACCCTAAATTATTATCTACGTAGATAAGAATACAAAAATAAATTCCTAAGACAAGAAATAAACAAAATAAAAAAAAATTCTTGTATTCAGATTACATTACAAAAGAAGTTAAAACGTGAGAATAAGGAAAACAATTTTGTTGTTATTGTTGTTTATGTACTGTGTAAAAAATACGGCACAAAATGAGTACATACATATAAAGGGTATTTTCACATCGCACACAGACGCAATGAAAATATTTAATACACATTTTTTTTTTTTTTTTTGGAAAAGTGAAAAGGGTAAAAACAAAATATTTTACTGTTTGTTTGTCATCATTGTTGTTGTATCATATACATATAGAAGATATACAATATAAATAATATGCGGAAAATAAAATAAGAAAATTATAAATTTTCTTAAAATAAAAGGAAAGTTGGCTGTAAGAAGTAGAATTAAATAAATTATAAAGGAGTTAATTTTAATGTGTTTTTTGTTAACGTTATATACGTCTGCCTTTGGTTGTTGAGCGTAATTTTGACTCTATTATTTTAACTGTTTTCCGGGTAATAACCATAAATTTGTTCCCGGATTGTTTTTAACCTTATACATAGTTATTTACCGATTCGTTCCATTTTATATTTTTACGAATACAACGGCTAGACTGTAATAACAAGATGGTCTCTCTGGTGTGAAAATTTGTCAATGATTTAAATATGGTTATAGAAATTTTTTTGAGGATTTTCACTTTTGAATGAATTATAGCGTTTTTTTCGTTCAAGTTGTTGACTGTTTTACTACCGTATTCAATCCACAACAGAAATTCAACAGAAAAACTAATTTTCAGCTGACTATAACGGGGTAGCAAAAAAACTTCTACTTAACAGTTCAATAGGTCCATATTTTAATTAAAATACAACAACAGAACAAAAACAAACCGAAAAAGTAATTTGTCAAAATAAAAATAACATAATTATATTTATTTTTCCAATTTCCGTCAACGAAAGCAAAATAAACTAGAAAAGTTCGGAAAATTTTAATCCTTTTTTTTTTGTTTTGTTTTGTTGCTTCTTTTAGGTAATTTAATTTCCATTAAAAAAATAAAATTACAAACAATGTGATCAACAAAACTATATAAAAAAAAACTAAAATAAAAAATCATCGATACAAAAGTCGCACTTTGATTTGCTAACATACGTTATATGTACTTGACTGTGGAATCTCATTTTTGAATTTTATTGTGAAAACAACAACAACATGAGTGAAAATAACTAATTTTCTTACTTTCGTTCGTATATAAAACTCTGCAAATTTTATGTTATTTGAAGTGAAAAGTTGAAACTCATGAAAATCGCAGAAAAGGTTAAGCACTGTGGAACTAAAGAATACACAAGAATTCTTTCCAAAATTTTCTAATCGAATTTGTTGTTGGGAAAACTAAAAAATTAATATTCGTGATGTTTTACTCGATTTATTGTCGGGTTGTTTATTCACTTTTGTTTGTAGGACTTTATTTTTATTTGTAAGGGTAAATTCTCGTTTTCAATTGAGACGGAAATGGTGTAGACTTATTTACGATTGTAATAGTAACAACTGAAACGTAATTATGTGTTGGAAACTAAATGAGGTACTATAGATAAATGTACGATTGTTGACCAAATACCCGTGCGAAAAATAGGTACAAAAAAAATAAGTTAGATCATTTATTTACGTTCGTTTGGTCAAAAAATATCGATCATTTTATAGAAATTTCGATTATTTGAAAGATTTTGATTAAAACCAAATTTACCATCAAAAAAATATTGAAAAAGCGTACGGAATGCTGGACTATAACGCCTGACGAAAATGTCAGATTCGATTAGTTTGTAATACTCAACGTTATCAGTCATGACGACGTATCATTGACATTTTTAAAAACTATTTTGCCATCTGACCTCACATATATTATATTTAAATATAATGAACAGTTGTTTCACTTTTCCTGTTTTTCCTCTTCATTATAAAGTTGGAAAAAACTATCGCTAATTGCTCTGCCTTGCTTATCTAAATGTTTGGAAACCTTTATGGACAAAAATTCAATGCTATATGCAATCTGGGTTTCGTCCGAAACATAACACTACAGTCAATGCAATGGATAATGGTTTAACTACTGTAGTGGAATTGCTTTCGATATGATTGATCACAATTCACTAATTGGAAAGCTTAGCAGTTAGTATAAACTTAGTAGTTCCGCTGTTTTACTTATGCAAAGCTACCTCACTAGTCGAAAGCACTTTGTTGAACATAATGGAATTACTTCAATAATTACAATTGTTTTGAAAGATGTACCTCAGGGGACCACTATAGGACCTATATTTATTTCTCTATGCTAGCTTTAAACCTTGTGATCTATCAATCTTGATATCGCTGAACTAAACTAAGATAAACTAAGAGCTAACGTTAAATCCTAAAAACACAGTAGCTCTAAAAATATGCACAACGAAACCAAACTCCGGATATCCTTCTCTTTATCTTGGTAACTGTTTCATTAACTATAGCGACCGTGTTAAATATCTTGGTTTCTGTATATAAACTGGTATACCCAAGTTAGTAGCATTTGTAAGTTATATCATGCTTTAAAAAGATTAAGGAGATTGAGCAATCTTACACCCTACTACTAACATAACCCTAATTGTTAGTCATTTCATTACGGGTACCTCGCCAAAAACGTTATAACTCAACGTTTAAACCGCGTAGTTTATTTATTTATGGAGCCAAAATATGAAATTTAACACCATCAGAAATTAGCCGTCCAACTTAATTCAAGAAAATTGCTTTTGGTTATCTTTAACTTTATAAATAACTGTGCTTTACTTCCAGTGCCATTAACTATTTGGTCTGTAAATTAAAGGGCAAGAGCCTGGTGCAATGTATAATAAATATAAATATTTAAATATTTAAAATATTTATAATAAATACAAATATATATATTTAAAAATTATATTATAATACAAATATTTAAAAAGCCAAAAGTACCAAGAATTAAATTCAGAAATATCATAAATTTCATAAAATTCTTAAAATTAGAAAATTAGTTATTTCAATAAATTAATAATTAATAGTTTACGAAATTGGTAAAAACGTGAAAATCTATTTTTAATTCAAATTCAAATTTATAATCCAGAATTGAAAAATTCAGGTTTAAAAGTTCAAAATACAATAAAATACTATTTTTAGATTTCATATAATCAATCTCAAAACACAATTTTATTTTTGCTAATTCAACCAAATACCTGACGTGTCCAAACCTCTCTATAACTGCAACCGTCTGCAACGGAAATACTCCCTAACTTCTTAATATGTTTCAAAGAAATCATCCAATCTAATCTTGATTTTATATCTCGGTTGAAGAATACCATGGCTGTAATCTAATTTAGCAATCTAAATTCTTTAACTTTTCCTTGATTGTACCTACGGATTGTACGGATGTCAGCCTATGAGTGGCAAATATTTTCCGACAGATTTCAATTGTCTTGTATGAAGTAATATTGTTAAGGATATGAACTTCTAGCCAGAAGCGTCTATACTAATTTCTAAACGCGTCTATCATAATAAAAAAATATTAATTTGAAAGGGACTCGGAATATCCATATGCACCCTACAAACGGATTGCTCGATGTTGGCCAGTTGTGAAATATTTATTTAGGTGGACTAGGAATCAAGAAACACACTCCTTTGATGTCTTGTAGTAATGTCTCCATATGACACTGCCAAAATAATGGCAGATCCTGATGCAACTCCCAATATTAATCGGTTAGGTTGAAATAACCTCTTATGTGTGTTCACCGTCAGTATGCCTACATCCCGCGGACAGACCTCTGGCTGTAAATAACCTGATACCAAATCTATTTGTTAAATTTGTCGTCTCCCGCCAGCGACGCAAAAAGTTATTCCACCCCAGAGGGTGTTTTGTAATCCGCACACAACCGTATTGCTCCAACCGAGACCCAATATAGCCCATCCACTACGATCGATAAAACGAATACACCTTACGTACCGGAACTCTGCGAGCTTTGCACATAATTAGCATAAAAAAGTAAGACTATAAAAAGTATAGATGTTTCAAATTTTGTGGCATCCCACAATCAATACATGTAATTTGACCAACATTTCAAAGCTTGTCAAATTTCAACTACTATGTTTTAGAAACTTCCTCGAAAGGAAGGCGTATTGTTGCAAGTTATACATTTTTAAAATATGCCAACATTAGAATTACTTCAAATTTTAAAGAAAAACTATGTCTGGGTGACAAATTCACCAAAAATATAGATTAGAATAATTTTAATTGAAGCTTCCAGTAAGTTTTATGAACTACACGCCAGTTGACCACAATCATTAATTATCCCGAATTTTATCAATTTCCTAAAGTATTTTATTAATTAATACATTACGTTAATAATTTGGTTGATTGTAAAGTTTAATTTGGACTTCGAAACCGAAACTAAAATCAATCGTAAACTAAAATTGAAAATTAAAATTCTTAAAGCACGACCCATATGTGGGTACCGTATGTGTGGTTTTTATTAGTGACCCAATTCAGCTTCAAACTGTTTTATTTTTAGACCATATGTATGATGTGAATCAACCGAAGACATTAGATGCAGTATAGATTAGGGTTATGTTAGTAGTAGGGTGTAAGATTGCTCAATCTCCTTAATTACAAGGCAAGGCGTTATCGAGATCAAAATGAATATATCTTCTCGATGCAGTGAAGTGCGGATATATAAAGTTAGAAGAAATTCAGTCCAACTGTCGCACAGCGGTGTCCTATCTGTAGCTGTATATTAAGTAATTGTCGTAAAATGTTTGTTTTGGTAGATCAAAACATCATAAATATCGCCACAGTTACAAAATCTGTCAGAATGGAATTAATTAGCAAATATTGCCAGAAATAATTAAAATCTCAAAATAAAATAAAAATAAATTTAAAGATCAGAAATCTTTCCGTAAGAGTATGTGGTTTATAGGTGTAATCGGTAGCGTCAAACAAGTAAAAATAACTGATCCTCATATAATGCGTCTTGTGACACAATAGTTGAAATCAACAACATATACAGCCAATAATCTAGTTGACTATATAAACCATCAAAATTAGACTCTTAACGCAGAAATAGATGAACTTCTGCCTTCCAATGCTGAGTCGATTCAATGTTCGATTGAAATCTGACAGACAGATCTTTATTGACTTGATGTTGGGAAAAAACGTTTGTCCAACGTTTGTCGCATTAGCGATATCAATCGCAAATCCATAAGAGAAACAGAATTTTTACTACACATTCACAGAATGAAGTGAAACCAAATCCCGGAATTGGTTTGAAACAATCATCGAGTGGCTAGTGACTACTATACCAAACGCACAAAGGAAGGAATCAAATAGTTTCTATAATTTTCAGGATAAATCGGCGGTTTATCAAAGATTATTTAAGAATCGCAAAATTTTTGTAGAAAACAAAGACGTGAATAAAAGAGAGTGTGGTATCAGATTATGTTTTGGGTGCAGTATTGTCGCAAATACAAAGACAACCTCAAACCAAATACGGTTAATGACAAAATTATACATGTAATCGAATAATAGAGCACGGTACAATCAACTCAACTCTGGACTGTATCCAAGAAGTGATAACCAGAAAAAAAAAATGAAGTTACCAAGCAATAAGCAGAAAATAACGACCAAGTTGTTAAAATATAGCTAACAGACGAAGTCTTTAACGCTACTGTATATATATACTAAAGAGACCAAAACTGCCCGAATGTATCTCAATAATAAAAATGATTTTACCATTGACCATTGACGGTGGGGTTATCCGGGATTATACACACCATATCTTATTAAATCAGAAGAAAAACTACTCATTTAAACCTTAATAACGTTTCAAGACCCTTCAATATAAGAGGATTTCAAGATGACTGCATTAAACAAACACAACAGTACAATTTGATTTCCAAGAATAGCAACTAATGAGGTACGCAAAGAATGCATCATAATTCATAAACGAATGTCGTTTTTTCACCACCGGGACAACTTATAATTCCACAAATATATAATTAAGTCATTCTCAGATTGGCGGCCCAAGTTAACAAAAAAATTTCAAATAACAAGATATATGCCATCTTTCGTAGAAATATCGGGACTACAAATGGCGGGACATGACGAAAAACAATTCTCCAATCTGTCGCAGTTCGTTAGGCGATGCAGTTCCATAGATCATATGATACGATGGAGCCGATTAGGAACGCAACTCAGAAGCAGCTTGATAATTTTCACCCAAGATGTATTCGCCATCATACCATGATGATTCTGCTGATGAGACGTGTAAAGAAAACGATATCAAGGATTATTATCAGCACGTTTTTCAAATCATCTTAACTATAGGCTATGTCGTTGAATCAGGAACACAATCCAGAAAAAGAAAGGGGTGCCACGGCACGGTTGGCCCCATTAACCATAAACATAATATTTTTGATTACGATTCATAATTAGTCGTCCATGACTATATTAAATAACATTAAACTATATATAAATTAGAACAATCCGCTTGCATCGGATATTTCGGTGTGAACGCCCACCACAAAACCCATGTTGAACACGTTCAGTTAATAAAAAATAAAATATGTTTGTATCTGTTAAATTATCGCCCAAATTTATTAACAAAAATTATCTAGAAAATTAACGCATAAGCAGAGTATTTTTATCCGGATGATACGATGCTGATGCTTAAAAACCATTAAAACGACAAAATAAATATTCCCCAAGTACCTTTATGCCGCACACGCAGCAGAAGGAAATTTTAATTTTCTAGTTGTACAACAATTTTGAAAAACGCTAAATCAAATTATAATATTATGTTGTTGTTGTTGTTGTTATTGTTGTAGATGTATAAGAAAATACCAGTAAAAACCATTGAATATCTTGAAGTATCATAATATAATTTTTAACGACAATTTCCTTTCACAACCTACACAAAACGAAAAATAAAAACAAAATAGAATGGCATTCCATAGAGTATTAAAAACTTAAACAAAAAAACCAAATTATCAAATTACTTTAAAATAAAAAATTATAATTTTTACAGAAAACGACTTTTCTTTTCGAGTCGCTGAGTTGTTGTTGCTGTTTTATACCTTCTCAAGAAAATGATATCAAATTTCAAATTTAACACAAAAAAAAAATATACCAACCAGCAAGGAGCTCACGAAATACACATACGAGTATATATTTATTTATATAACCTTGAGGAAAATTTGTTCGTTTCAGTGGAAAATGCTTTTCTATATATGTATGTTATATGTACGTATATAATAGAGACATTAATTTTCCTTTTTATGGATACATTTTCATGTTTAAAATTTCACAATACACACAGAACAAACACAAAATTTATTGAATTTCAATTTTTTTTTTTTTTTTTTTGGTATTCTGTGATGTGAACGGAAGTTATACAGCGAAAGAAAATTTCTTTTTGTATTTTGTCTGTTTCCTGAAGAAAATGACAAACAAAACAAAAAAATGTGGTCTTTTATTTGGTGATGGAAAAATAAAAGCCAACAAAAAATTGCGGATCTACGTCATTAGTTTTATTTGGCATTTTCTATTTATTTTTTATTATTTCATGTGTGTGTGTGTATGCGTGTGCGGAGTTTTTATTTTATTTTACTACTGCCCATTTTCATCGCAGTCACACATCATCATCATCATAAATTATATCGCAATAACCGCTAGATGGATGATGATAATTTTCCGTTTGTTTGTTTGGGTATTTTCTTCTTTTTTTTTTGTCATTTTAATTTTATTATGAGAAATGACAATAGGAAATTCAAAATATTAGATGAAAAATTTATTGGGGGACAGTTTGTATAATATGGCGAGAGGATATTAAATTTGAAGGAAAATTAGCGTTGGAAGAATAAATTACAGGTTTGATAAAGGAAATTGTTTGCGGTCTTTAGAAAATACAGCATTAATTATGAAATTTGGTGGCGGTTGATGATTGTCGTTGAGGACATTAGAACGATATTAAATGGAAAAGCGTTGAAACATTAATTCACTCAGGATATTTAAAATATATACTAATTAAAAAATATAAAATCTTTTACAAACCTGCGAAGTACGAGTAGGGAGTAAAAATACTGCATATCAGATTGAGAGGTCGAATTTCGAAAAATTTCTATCCACCAAATAGAAGTTTGGTACTAATTTTGGAAATAATCTTTATATCCTTACGATATTAAAAAAGGTTTAAGTAGTATTAAATTTTGATGGATTTTCCAAGAGAATGGTTCGAAATATCAGTCATAACTTGTCAAGGAATAGTTCACATACAACATGTGTGGAAAATGTTTAATACATAATTCGCAAAGATAAGATGAGTAATTAAAAATTCTGTAGATTTAATGTTACGAATCATCCATCCATAAGCATACATTGAGAGAAATTTGACTGTGGCATTGTGATTTTAGTTATTATACCAAATTGCTATTTGAAAAAGTCGGTTTATAGATTAAAAGGTCTTTATGAACATGATAGCAAGTTACCACTATGAGAAATAATTTCTGGTTATAATCATGTTAATGTAATATTAACAAATATACTATCAATTACTAACAAATCAACTAACATTGTTTAACGCAATGTCCGATGGAATGCGACAGAAAATTCAATAAATACTCAACCACATGGAAATAATCTGTATTTTGTTTTAGAAATGACGAGTTTTAATTTTGCTCTTAAGAGTTTTAATTTTTTCAAACGCCAAATGGATTAACAAAAATAACAACTCGAATCACAAATCGATTATAATCGAAGAAGAATGGGTATACGAAATTAAATGGTTAAGTGTGTTAATTGAGTTCTCTACTAAACTAATGCAAATTTAAATCTAAAACTAAATTAACTTGAATATAACATTTCAATAATTTTTAATTAGAAAAATTCTAACAAAAATTTCCAGTCCAGATACAGAATAGCAAATTAAATTCCAATGGAATTTTTTTGTTTCAGTGGAAATTTTCAGAATAGACTTGATATTTTATAATTTCAATTATTTCAGATATCCCTTGATTATAGCCATTATATTAAATTACTACCGTTAACAATGGCGGAACTAAAAAAGGAAATGTCAAAAATATGGTGTCTTTCAATCTGAGGTTACAGAAAATATATCAAAGGATATGTGACATAAATTTGTAAAATTGACACTCATGTTCCCATTTTTGAAAATTTCAATGTTACAGTACTTTGCAACTTGATACCATCAGTGTCGAGGATTATGATTGATAATCCACATTCACCTCAACAAACTTGTACAAAACACTCAAAGTGTATATTTCTTATGGGGGAATTATGAAAGTATACATATATTTGTTGGTGAAAATCGGTGTTGAAAGTTGAAGGTTCAACCGGTTTTAATAGTGCTCGGGATGCTAATCAACTTCAATTCATTCTACATTTTTGTTTCGATGACGTTCGTTACAAATTTAATTGCATTTGGCAGGCGTTGTTTACTGATGCTTCGAAACATTTATGCTGTTTAATTTGAAAATCCTGGCAGATACTATAAAAACACTATACGTTAAATCCGTTTGGGATGAGAAAATGCTCTGTGATTGGCCTAACAGTCAAAATTAGGTTATGTTCCAATTGAATAATTTTATAATTTTTTAAACGGTTAGCTGCGTTCCAAGATCTGCAAGAGAACATTTGTAATGCGAAACTGAAAACATAGGGTAAGCATCCATCAATAACACATAATGAACCTCAAGTTGGGTTCATTAATGAACAGATTTGTCTTTCGACAGCTAGGAATAAAATGCCATTTCCATTCTAATTCAAGTAAAATTAAGTTCTTAAAGCTTTCTTATCATAATCGAAGGATAGAGGTGCTGCTAGTCTCCACATGACCCTTACTCTACTGTTACAGCCAAGGGGATTTATGTGACCCTTACAATCCTTGAACAGTTTGAATAGCTTTACTATCCATACAAAAACAATATACCTTTCCATATCAATACAATTTATAGCCTCATTCGCACTCTGAGTGAGCGCAATTAGAGTTCTGCTTGAAAAACTGCGTATACTGTTTGCCCGTGAATCTAACCTCATACTGAAAACTGTAGAATTTGGCATTGATTTCTGAACGAGAGCCGTCTGCAAAAAGAACATGGATATAGTAGCGGCTTTTTGCAGCTCAAGATGATAATTCCAAAGGAGTTTACCGTTTAACGACCTAGAATAACACCTGTCAAAATGATCATTCACTTAGCTAAGAGCGATGAACCCAAATCGCCGCAGATGAGCCACAGTAGGAAGTGCATGTCTCCTTGTAGGCAGCCATTGGCAATTTTCCGGGCATTCAGACTAAACTATGCGAGGCTTGGCATGGTCAATAACAAAATTGATACAGATACTCGTAATCGTAGGAGACATAGTACTACTAAAAGAGCCCTTTTGTTATTAAGTGATCTTTTGATTAGTTATAAGTTCATGTATGGACCAGTTTCACAGGACTTAGGAACTGTCTAAGCATGTTTCATGTTACTTAGAAAGGTAGTGGAATATTTATCCTTAATGAATCTATCGATTATCCTCTCTAACGCTTTGGGAAAGTATAACCTGAGCTGCTTGCAGTGTTCGGTACAAAGAAACTATTCTACTTCTGCGCTAGCAGCGAGCTACAGTGCTAAATACAACATAACTTTGGAATATATTGTGGAGGTGCAAATGCTGCAATTCAGCAGGGAAAATACAATCAAGATCACTCGATTTAACTGGTGCAAAAGAATATAATTTACTAATTTAGACAAGAGTTTCGAGAGAGTTAAGTTGGTCATAAATTTAGAAAGAGAAAATTAATTTTATCAAATTAAACCTGATTCCATCAAAGGAGTTTTCAAATGCTTCCTTCCAAAACCAAACCTGATTCCGTCAAAGGAGCTTGCAAATGCTTCCTTGCAAAACCAAAATGTTCGTATCAACTATCAATATTCGTAACTGAAGTATTTGATTTGAACCTATTAAGTTGTTATCTATTGTCACACAGTTACGTGATAGTAAAATTAAATAATTTTCAAGAGAGTTGGAAAGAGATGCAATAATACAAAATTCGTAACTCTTTCGGAATCGACAAGTAATGCATAATAAAATATCTATGTCATATTATATTGTTGGCACAAAAACTAAAGAAAAAATTAATTTACGGATTTGTCGCCAATGGAAATTAGTCGAGCGTTTTAAATCATTCGAATTATATACGATATATATGAAAAATAAATGTAAATAAAAATTGTATTTGATTTCGTTCGAAATCGTGACGCTATACTTTAGAACCAAATTATGGAACTTCAAAATATTTCAATATTCTCTTAGCTCACGTATACCAAACCTTTCAAAGTTGATAATTAAATCAATAATTTGGTAAACATATAAAATCCATTTTAAAATTTGTTAAACTCAAACTAATATTCTTTGTCCAAATAAATAGTAAATCTTAAATACTTATACATAATAGCTCCAATAGTTTTAGATTTTGTAAAGCTCCAAACTTACTCGATTTGCGTAATAATCGAAGTGACTTTTTACATTCATATACCTATGTATATGGTGAAAAAAACGTGAAATCACAAATTTTTGTAAGTCATATTTGAATGTTAAGATTTTTATGTTTTGAATGCATAGCCTTGACTAAAAAAAAAAAAGTGAAATACTTTGTTTTTGTTGTTAAAGATACAGGGTGTCAAACTTTCAGAAAAATGATAATCATAATGTTGTATTTATGGCAATAAAAAGAAAAATAATTGTCCGATAATTATGATTTTGGGCTCATTTGAAAGATAAGTTAATATCGATTAATAAAAATATATAAAAATATCGTTGTTTAATTTCTTCTCCTTTAAATTTCCCGCCAAAATGTTCTTTTTCAATTTTCTCAAACAATATTTTTTTCGACATAATTCGACAATTAATATTTTACAACATATAAAAAAACTGGACCTCCGTTATTTTTTGTATTCTTGCAAAATACGTTTTAGTAAGAGCATTATTTCATTTTTATATGGAAAAGCTATATTTGAATAGATATTTCTCAGTGTTTTGAAACTGTTTACAAAAAAGATAGTTTGGTTAATTTTTTGTGTTGTTTATTCAGTAATATAAAATTTGGCGTCACATTTAAATATGAGTCACCGAATTGGAAGGTGCCACCCCCTGGCTTATATCGTTTAAAAATTGGTTAATTATAGTACCATAAATCCCTTTTCTTTCTTAGGTTATTTTATAAAAGATTAAACAAAATGTTGTTTTTCCCTTTTTCATTGGAGGGTTGATTATTTTTACATGACAGGCGTACCTGTTTAACGATGAGTAATTCTTTTGAAAACAAAAAAACAATATTTTTGATTAGTTGACATTTTGATTTGTAAACAACATTTAAATAAGAAGCAAAATTTTTTACAATTTGTAAAATAACAGTGTGTTAAAGTGAGTGATAAATAAGTGCTAGTACCACCTATAACACCGCAAATAGCCGATAACGATGATAGTAGGGATAGTGAAGCGTGTTATTTAAAAAATCTATCTGTTTTGGAAAAAATAAATGAGGTGTTACCCGTTATTGGGAAGTCTCCTATATATCGGAGTACATTAGAAGCCAGGCCAAAACAGCAGCAGCAAAAATTAATCGATTTAACTTCAATGACATTATCAACATCTTTGGTTTCGGGAATGGTGCCGTTTTTTAATCAGTCAACCGATGATCAAAGGAAGATTGAACTATATGATGAATTGATTGGTGATCTAAAAGCCAAATTCAAAAAACTGAAGAACACCAGTAATAAGATTCAGCTACTTACTATATTGCCAAAATCATTAATCGTTCAACGCAACGAAAAATATGGTGCGAACAGTTAAAGATCTACGGGACAAGTACGGTTCACTAAGTCGTCCAGCAACTAAAGTGGGAAAGCGAATAAGTGATGAGCTGAAGCAAGTAATATTATCTTATTACACTGATGATGATGTAAGTCGGATAATGCCAGGTAAAAACGATTGTTTAACTATCGATAAGGCTAAAGTTCAAAAGCGGCTAATGATGTGTACACTGAAAGAATGCTACTACTTCATCCTAAATACTGTGTGCAACCTAAATACTGATGGTGCAGTCACGCATTATAAAAATAGGAAAAATTTGAAGAACATCCTAAAACACAAAAATGATTTTGGAGTTGACTGTGAATGATTTTCATGTAGCAGCTCATCAAAAGAATCCAGAGCTAGTCTCACAATGGAATACGGCAGTACAATAACCAATGCAGCTGAGTTATTTAAATGGGCTAAAACGTTGAAAACAGATATCAATTTTGGATTTTGTTCAGACACAGAACATACGTCCAAGCAAATCAAACTTGCAACTAGGTTTGAAAACTTAAAAATAGTAAAAGGGACTCACGGTTTTCACGCAGTCATTCCAATAGAGAATGGCTATTTGGATTGTAAAAAATATTCTAATTCTGACGATTATCTAAAATTTAAATTGTGACTTTTAATTATAATAAGATTGAATTTTTAACAATAAAGTAAAATTATATTTGGGTTGGAAATAAATAAATACTAATAATTTAACTGAACTGTTCTTTTGTAAATAATTCCAAAACAGTGAACGAATAATCCATTCAAATGTAGTTTTTCCATATAAAATAATTGTCAAATTCTTAAAAAAAAAATAGGTTTTTGACGAAAATGAAAAAGAAAATTTTGGCGGGAAATTTAAAGAAGAAGAAATTAAACAAAGTACTATTTTCATTTTATTAATTGCTAATAATTTATCTTTAAAATGAGCCCAAAATCATAAGTATCGGACAATTATTTTTCTTTTTATTGCCATAAATAAAACATTATGATTATCATTTTTCCTAAAGTTTCACACCCTGTATCTTTAACAACAACAAAAAACAAAGCATTTCAAAATTGTTTTATTTAATAAAGGCTATGCATTCAAAACATAAAAATCATAAAATTAAAACATAACTTATGGATCCATATAGTGAATTTGTGAATTAACGTATTTTTCACCATGTTCGTTATAGTCGAAAAAGCCATTCCTAAACGTTTTCCATAATATTTAAATCAGGCAAGTATGGGGAAGCCATTTAAGTAAAGCGACGTTCTTCTTGAATGAAACTGCTGAATACAAAATAGACAAATACGACTTTTTTGCCATTTTTCGAAGCTTAGTCAAGCTTACCATAGTCGGAAATAGCTCTCCATCGGGCCCGTCTAAATTGAATTTTGTTTCATCTGAAAACACGACTTAACCCTCCGTTAGGCACATGTTGGGATAGTCATACTCGTACCTCATGAGTCTGTCCAGACTCATATACATTTTTATGTATTTGTATGTAAATATTGAGTTTTTAGGGTACAATGGAAACAAACATAGTCAACTTTGGAGTGTTGTTGGCATACGGCGATTGAGCAGATTGTGCAAAAGAAACGAGTTTTGCGGCGGATTTTTTCTCTTCCCTGTGAACAAATTTTGCAATACTTCTTCTTTTCGAATGTATCAGCACCGCTAACGCTAGTCACTACCTCTGGTGTAATCTTATAAACGAATGAAACGAAAACGAGACAAGTGAAAACGAACTGCAAATATAATTTCAATTGATTTTGATTACATACATTAATTGGCCTTCCGAAAAACGATTCAATGGCCGAACGTGTGCTGAATTGTTTGGTGATGTGAACGTTTTTCATTCGCTCTTCAATGTTTGGGAGAACTAATGTGTTACATAAAGTGGCTAGAAAATCTCATCTAGCGTCAGATCTTTTGTTGGCATCGACTTCTTTGCAAATGCAAAATGCAGCCAATGCTGCAATATCCAACATGTTGCAGAAAAAAGCATAGGTCCACCTTTTTGTTGACCTCTTTGATGTGAAATGTGTGACCATTTGGTCCATGCAATCGACGCCTGCTTTATTAGCATTATAAAACAAAATTGCTTCGGGTTTCATTGCTTGGCCTTGACATAATTTTGTGTAGTGCACGGTGGAAAGTAAGTTCACACACTTATTCTTTTTTGGTACGTAGCTGCCAATTGAAATCGTCGTGAAATCCAAAATAAGATGAAAGAATTTGACGACTAGGATGCTTTCTCATTTCATCAGAGATACATCTTTTATTGGATCGTATGGTGCCAACGAATGCGAGACCAAGTTTGGCCAGTCGCTTAACTCCTTCCAAAGTTGTGAAGAAATTGTAAGCAATAGTTGTACGGCCGGTGTTAGTGTACGGTTTCGGGAGTTGTAACATAACATTTTCGCCTTGATTCACTTCGCGTTTTGCTCCTTCCTCTCGACCTGTGTATAACATTCCTTGAAAGGGATATTTTGTTTTTGAATCACAAGCCCAAAAAATTTGTATACCGTATTTTGCTGGTTTAGATGGTATATATTGAGTGAATTTAGTTTTGCCACGATACGGAAACAGCTGCTCATCAATTGTAATGTTCGCATGCGGGCTGTAGTTCATGGCAAGATTTTGATTCAAATAATTCCATATGTCCCGAATTGGTGTGGCTTTATCGGTTAGCAAACGAGATGGACGTGTTCGCCCATCATCAAACTGAATAAATCACGGCAATGCAAGAAATCGTTTATGAGACATAGCTGCTCTGAATATGGGCAGGCCATCTGTTTGCCACAAAACGCTAGACTTTTGCATGTTATTGTGTGAAGCACCAGCAGCCAAAACTATTGCAATAAATGCATATAATTCGCTTTCGGTTACATCCTTCCAACCTTTTTGTTTTTTGTCGGGATTAACCACATTCCATTTTTGAACTGAATCTTTTCCATAACGATTTGTTTCGGTGATGATACTGAACGCAATGTTTGGAGCAAACCATTTCTTGAATACCTCAATTGGAATAGAATTTTGTTCCTTGGGTGCAGCTCGAAAACGCATAACATTGTGTTGACGCATTCGAACAGCAGCATTTGGTTCTATTTTTTCCCATTTTGTACCATTTTTACCATAGAAATAATCTTCCGTAGCACTTTGTTGTAGAGTTTCAGATTGTATTTCCTCGTCGTTATCATCACTGTGACATTTGACTGTGTGTTCATTTGGTTCGATGTCTATTTCATTCTCAATATCAGATGCATCGCCTTCGTTTGGCACATAATCTACCATTTTCGTCAGCAAATGGTTCGATTTCTTCGCCCTCTTCAGCAGCTCTTTCATGTTCTATATCATTGGCTAAAGCCGTTGCTAATCGTTCATAATATGTGTCTAAATTACCACCTACGCGTGGTCGCATATTATAAATAAATTCCACTTCATCACTCAATTTCACTAATTCAGTCATTTTGAACAAGAATATGGCGCGTCTAAAATATTTTATAGCACTAACGTGTTGTGTGTTGAACGGTCACTAGTCGATAGCAAACAACAAAGAAAAAATGAAACAAATGTTGCGCAATAGTATGACTATACAAATTTGTTTTTATCATGAGAGTAATTACCGTTAGAATTACCAATTCCATATAACCAAAGGAAAAAATTGCATCAAGTTTCATATAAAATGTATATGTGTGTATATGAGTCTAGCCAGACTCATGAGGTACGAAAGCGATGTGTACATCAAAACATTCCTAAAAGTTGTACATGTACCAGTGTTTTAGTCCTTTATTTATCATTGATCGATAGCTAATAATATTTTAGGAAGGTACACGAAATTAAAAGTAGCTAGCTCAATTTGAAATATATTTTAAATTAAAATTAAAATCGAAAAAAGTCTGGCCAGACCCATGTGCCAAACGGAGGATTAATGGTGGCTTTTTTTTTTAATTTTCATCAGTTTTAGATGCTTGGCTTCCTGTATGTTGCGACGAACGGTTTATACACAGACATTAATACCATCTTTCCCCTAGATTCGGCGAGCAAATACTACGGTTCTAGTTTCGAAACAAGTATGAAACCTTTTTTCTATTGTTTTCAGGAAATAATTTAGCACAACAGTATGAAATCGGCCTAGTTTTTCGGCTATGAACCGACTCGATTGTTCTTGATCGAGGTAAGTATCAATTTTCCTTTTTCAACATCGTTAAAGCTTTTACTTTTCCACATTTTTTCAAAAAACAATTACCAACACAAAGGATAATGAACTGGCTTTATTCACGAAGATTTTAGATAAGATTTAAAAAAGTGAGATTTATAAAGCCAACCAGAAAACCAATTTTTAGTCATTTAACTATAATGATGAGTACAAAATTTGATGTTTCTTAGATAGGCAAACGTGCTCGTATAATAGTTCTTCAAAATTCAGCTGCTAAAAGAAATCTCGACCGTCAAATCAAAAAATTCCAATCTTCTTCTGCACGCTGTTAGTCATAAATATTAATTACTCGATTAAATATAACACACACACAAATAGAAGTTTTCATGACGATATAAAATTGTGCAAATTATAACAACTGCCTTGAATTAATAATTTACAAAACCCGGCCTATTAAATTTTTAAACATTAGTAGGTATATACATACATGTATTTATATCAGTAGGTATATATGAATGCCAACAAGTTGTACAACAAAACCCATTCACTATTTATATATGAATTCTTTAATGGATAATTTCCTACCAAGCACAATTTACGGTGTTTTTACGAAGAAAAGTTTCAACAATTTTCCCCAAAAAAAAAAAAACAAAATTCTTTAGTATTTCCTTCATTAAAAATTTAGTAGTTTAACTTTACTTTTCATCTCTCTATAATATCCTATATATGTTCTTATATATACTGTTTCTATTATCATTATCATTATTACTATTATACTGCGTTAGACGAATAAGATGATATAGATAACTTTGAGTATATGCAACACAAGTAAATTATTGTCAAAGGCAGATCAAAAAAAAAACTTGAGAGATGTGTCTTCCATTTTTGCGTACACATGGAAAATCAATAAAAGCGAAATACGAAAAGTGATAAACTTTCTTATGTACATACATACGAGTATACCTAAACATTAAATCAACAACAACAAAAACTAAACGAGTGAAGCAAACGTACTATTCCATCAGGACATGGAAATTTTTGTTTTCTTTTATTGTACTTTTGCTGCTGTGTACAAATAGCAAAACATAATAATTTTCACAGTACAGCTTCCTTTCTATAATTCATAAGCCTCCTGGTTGTATTATGTGAAAATGTATCAACACAAACTTGTTGTCTCTTTATATTATCTACGCTTTCTGTTCGTATTAAATATTAAAATTAAATAAAATAAAAAAAAAACAGAGGATGAGACTATGTTGTTCATCAAGGATGGTGGCATGAAAAAAGGGAATGACTGTAACACTCTTACATTTATTGCGTATATAGTGACTATAAGTATAGAAACAAACGAACAAAGACGAGCAAAACCTGACAGAAAATGGTTAAATGATGAATTACGATGTGATAATGTGAAATTGTATATAAATATATAAAACAAGGTGGTTACCATTTTCTTTTCAACTGTTTGTTTACATAAGACTTGTGTCATCATATCATTTCAACACTTTTAATATACAAAGAGCGAAAACAGAAGTGCAGTAATGTTCGGTATATGAAATACCACACAGATGTAACGATTTTATTATTATACCGTATAGCAAATGTACGAATTGTTTTATTGGAATTTATCCAAACCGAAACCGTAAAAGAAAATTCTGTCTAATTTTAGGAACATCCAACAAAAAAGTAAAATTAAATTAATTTTTTTGTTTGGTTCTAGTTTTTAACTGTTAACGTATGTCAAGTAATAAAATGTATATACTGTAAAATGAATTGGCATGTTTCTGTCTGTATACATATATACTTATGTACGTATAATAGATGGGGGGTTTTTGTGTGGTGCGATACGACAAGTTTCTTAAATATATGTATGTATGTACGTATAGAAAGATCAAAATACCTATGAAAAAAATATATTCGAACATACTCATTCGTTACATTAAAATTATATATCGTAGGATCTTGATCTGCTCGAAAATAGCGTAAACGATATGTATTTAATACACCCAACAGATATACTGTAAATTTTATCACCACTAAAATATATTAGTTTAGTACATTCCCATATGTAGCTGTTAATCTTCCACCTGTCATAAAACCATTATATTATACCTATAGTATACACTATCAAAGAGATAAAACAAACTTATCTAATTGATACAGCATAAAAAATTAACAACAAATGATATAGACGAAAAGTAATCTTCGAGTAATTAAAACCCATTTTCATTTTAATTTCCAAAATAAATAAACATTAAAAAAAACATGAAAATTACTCATAAAAAAAAAAATGTGAAGAAAATAAACTCATAAAATTTTATTGTCTCCTGTTTTATGCTTTTTTATGATTATTTAGTTTTAAGTGTCATATCTTCCTTGGCTCCTTGTCATCTCTCGACATTGACGCAAAAGAAAAACATGAAAAATATTTTTTTTACGTATGTATTGTATGTTTTCCCATTTCCACCACGGTAACGTAATAAAATAAAATTTTTGTTTTGAAATGACAAAAATGAAAATTATAAAATTCTAATTAACACACAAGTTAGTTTACTATTTAGTAAGACTAACAATTATTTATTTTACATCTTTGTGAACAACGACGGTGGTGGTCTTAAAATTTATTTTTACTATATATTTGCTATAATAATATATTGGAGAGGAAGATACTCGCGTATGCAATTAATAATTTTTTTTGTTGAATGATGTATGTATATTTGCTAAGTGAGTAAGTCAAGTGTTATAAAAATGTGGATTTGCAAGATGTTGATTACTGATTAGTAATTTGAATAATTTTTATTAGTGCTCTTGAAAGACAATTTGTGAAATAATTGTCTCAAATAAAATCCTAAAATATTATACGAATTTAGCTTAGTCGCCAGAATTTAGTAAATGCCTGGCAACGAATCAACACTCAGTAATCGTGCAACTCATTTATTAATATTTTATAAACGATAATTTCGTCTGATGAAATTAGGATTTAGGTTTCAATAAATTAAAAACAAAAATTCACTATGGTGGAAATAACCCTTCAGTGAATCTGGCAAATTCTGAAAACACGTCAATTAGGATTTTCAACACTATGGCACGTTTAATGGGTCCACATTCCAAAATTTATATGAAAAAAGGATAATTCTCATTAAACTAAATAAAATTATGAATTCAGAAAAATTCAATAATTTTATGTGATACGTATTGGAAACTGTCAAAATTGGAATTTATCTCACATTTTTAAAATTACGTATTACGAATTTGTATTACATTTTAAGCAATTTCTAACTTTGCTGAAGTTTTTAAAAAGAAAATACAAACGTCATCTTTTCCAAAGAGTTGTCTTCGTACTAGTGGTTAATATAGCTGCTTGTAAATATCATTATTGAATGCTAATAAAAATTATCAATTTCCTATCAGAAAATAAAAACAACGCCCTAATTTTTCTTTTCTTTCATTTTTAATTAAATTTATCTTCATATTTTCGTATTGTGTTAAAAGTACAAGTTTTTGCATTGAACGAGCGTTGTAATTTACTTAATTCTTAATTTTCACCCATAATAAATACTAGACAAATGTTTATGCTGGGATTTTGCACAGCAGGCGGGACGCTAATTCATGTCTCTTTCTCTATTGTTAAATTTGAAGACATTTTCGCTCATATACGAAATAGTATCTTTTATTGTGATTTCAACTGATTGTGATCTTAGCCACCTAGGATAAAATGGAGCCTGTGAAGTTTCTAACAAAAAATAATACGTATACGGTTCCAATTAGAAAAAAATTACAGAAGGAAAATCCCATTGGAATACAATTGAAATGACTATGGATTGGTAAATTCCGCCATGTTAAAATGAGAATTTCAAGAAGTGAATTATTTCATAAAGTGATTTTTGACATAATTATGGCAATATAATAATTTAAAAAAAGACGAAAATTGTATTAAATATTATTTAAAAAACGATATTTACACACCCTATAAAACATTAAGAAACTGGGAAATTCGTAGAAACAAACTTCCAAGCAAATGATTCGAAATCGGGTTTTTCCCATTATCATTTTCAGTAACTGGAATCGAATACAAAAATTTACAATTTTTTGTTAGCAACTTTATAAATGTTAACAAATCTAACAACAAGACACTCTCGGAGATTTGGGCAAGATTCCGCTATATAGGTCTAATAGGCGTGGACAGGAAAAAATCATGATACGGCCAGCGATAGTAATGTTTTGACCTTTAAACGACGAACAAATAAAAAGTGCGAACAAAAACTAAATCAATTGTTTTTATCTGAATGACCTCTGGAATCGAATTGAACCAAATTAAATTGTTGAAAAATTAAGTTTAGTTAAATTTTGTTAGGTCGTATGACATTTTACGTAGTGCTTCGACCGATATAGTGTCCTAAGCCAACTCATTTGAAAGACAAACAATGAGGTCGATTCTGACCCATTAAACGTTTTTGGATAGGAAACCGAAGCAATTTCTATCAACAACTAAATAACCGATTGTGCAAAATTTATATTTTTATCGGCAACACAATTTGTTGTCCCATATGAAACAATCAAATGCCTCGGTGGATTTGCTTACAGATATTTGCTATGCATATAAGGAATGTGAATAACCGGTGAAATCTCCAAATAACCACTGGTTTGTCAAATCAAAAGTATTAATAATTACAGAAATACTAGAAAAGAAATGTTTATGAAAGGAAATTTAAGAATTCAGTGCCATTCAATTTTCGTCAGCTAAATTAATTAATTTTTGTTCAACAACCGAATTACTAGTAATTACAAGTAAATACGTAATGTTAAACCCTGTTAGCTCCAAGAGAAAATTTCAAAAATATTCATGAGGCTTAAATGGATCCTAATCGTACTAAAAATCATGGTCCAAAGTTTGGCCAAAGCATTACAAGTGGTTCAGTAAATGCAAACATTGAATACTAACCATTCAATTTTAGGTTGGGTTGGTTTTGGTCATATCTAACCCTGTTAGCTAAGAGGGAAAATTTTAAAAAAATTCATGAGCCTTGAAAGGACCCTAATCTTACTAAAAATCATGGGCCAAAGTCTGGCCAAAGCATTAAAACTGGTTTAGTAAATGCAAATATTGTATACTAACCATTCAATTTTACCTTTGAAATATATAATTTTGGTTTATATATTATAATTCAATTTGACCGGTTTGTGTTCAATGTGCAGTTGAATGTATTTATAATATAGACACTAATACATAATTTTTTTCATAAAGCTATTTGTCTTACTAGAAAACGTAGAAACATTACCAATGCTCTAAGACAAGAAACCTAAATAAAATAATATTCAACTACAAAGTTCATGCCAATTCAAATAAAAACTAATGCAAAATTTTACTCAAGGGATAAACACGAGCATGAACTTGTTTAAAGTAAATGAACGGAAACCTTAATGTTTCGATTAATAATAACAATCCTCTATCTAGAAGCTAAGTGACTTCGAACAAGGGCGTATATACATTTTTTGGTAGCTGAGGACCATATCTAACTAAAAAATATTAAAGCTTTCTTAAATCTAGAAGAAAAGTATCTTAGGACAGGGCTAATAATATTTAATATTTTTTAGTTAGATATTTAAAAAATTAAAATTGGGCGGATTTTACTCCAGCACTCAATGCCACTAATGCGCCAACGGTACAATACCCACATTCACATAACTTTCATTCAACCCATTCATCCCATTCACACAAGTACAGTATACCACCTGTGCATTGCATAGCTCCATGTCACCCTGTACAGTAACATGGAAGATGGGTGGGCCCATGAGTTCTACATTCCAACAGAGGTGCATAGATGTTTTCAATTTAATCACCGATCGTAATCGGGAAATGAAAAATCCCTTTTGCATCCCGCCTCTGTTGGGATTCGAAACCGGTACCTCCCGATCCAAACGTCGCAGCTTTAACCACTTATTTGCTCGGTAGTTAGATATGGTCCTCAGCTAACCAAAAATGTATATCGCTATCTGGGTACGATGCCTGGTTTAGTAGGAGAATTTTTTTAAAATTTCAATTTTGTGCTACCAAACAACGTGATAAAACACCCCTTGTCCAAATCTTCTAGATTTAAGAAAGATTTAACATTTTTTAGTTAGATATAGTGCTCAGGTACCCAAAAATGTACGAGTAGGAGAAATTTTCCTCGTATATCTCTAATAAGGTACGATTCTTGGTTCAGAAGGGCGAATTTTTAAATTTTGAGTTTTTTCTCCTCAATTTTATTTGTGAAGACTTACGGCAATATTACATTTCCAATTATTCTTAGTGCAAAATTATTACTAGTTTGTGAAGAAATTCATAATAACGGGAGATTTATAATTTTTACTAATACATTCTCAGATAAAAAAGTTAGGACAATTTTAGGACAAACTTCACACCCGTTAATTTACACTCTATACAAGCGGAAAAATGGCATCTTTCTTCAGCTAATAGTAAAGGATTCTGAGCCATAAGAGAATATATTTCCTAGTCCGTAGTGCCATTTCGAAATCGAAAATGGTCCGTAATCCGTGTGCATTGTTGGTTGGGAAAACGATAAATTTCATGTTACGTTATTTTATATGCCTACTTCCTATATGAATTTGTGTTGTAATAAAACAAGAATAAAATGTGCAACATACACGAAGTCAGAATCAGACTCAACATAATAGTGTGTCAAAACTGTAAACCAGAAAAATATTAAATAAAAACAAAACAAGAAAGTGTGATAAATGCATAGTGTAGCAAAATAC
This sequence comes from Tipula unca, assembly GCA_951394425.1. NCBI lineage: Eukaryota > Metazoa > Arthropoda > Insecta > Diptera > Tipulidae > Tipula > Tipula unca. The sequence goes on from OX596380.1 coordinate 121,162,675, forward strand.
AAAGTGAAAATTCACATCCAAGAAAATCATCAGCAAGATGCAATTTACATCAGAAACAGAAGAGAGGCTTTTATTGAGAAAAGTTGTGACCTAAATTCGTGTTCTATAAAATTAACATGGCGTAAAATACGTGATTATTCGTGATTACAGTATCGCCCCAATTAATAAGCAAAGGATTCATTACCTCGAAGACTACAGATTCGTTGCTTAACTCAAGAAATTGAAAAGATGTTGAAACGTTCATAATTGAAAAATTTAAGAAAAAAGGTGGATTGGCCCGACTGAATAAAATTTTGCAAAATTAATAAATGTAATCAAATTATGTTACGATAATTTGTCTGTGAAGTCATTCCACACCTTAAATCAGAAAGAATTTAAGTTCTTGAAATCGATTGAAGTTCAGTTTAAAATAAGTTGATGAACTTATTATTTTATAATATTACACAAATTGTTACCTCTATTTACATAACATAGTCAAAATTTAAAAAATTCTATTTACATTCCATTTTAGTCGCTTTAAATGAATTTAAACGTAACAAACGACTAACAGGTAAATTGATATGACGTGATACGAGACTATGAGAATTTTGCTGATAAATAATGCATATGTTGAATCTATAAATGCTGGCTTGCAGACATACAATTAATATTATTTTAGTAAAAGTTATATCTATTGCATCAAAAACACACTACATTTTTCACTATATATAGAAAAATAATCTAAAGAAAATGGGAAAGCTTTTCGTTTCCACCGTCGAAAGCTCTTTATTTATACAATTTTTGTTTTGTCTAAAATACACAACATAAGTAAACCATACAAAAAACATCAGCTCTCTAATAACACATTAATTATATGTCTCTAGAATACAACAACAATAAACCGAAAATGAAAATAAAATCCGCCCTACATCCAAACTTTTCTTTTATTTCTTAGAATCTTAGATGTTATATTCCACTACGTTAAGATAACAAGAAAAACAGCAATGTTACAATGTTGGTAATGAACCAATATAGAATAAGTAAAATATATCCTTAAGCTATTTTCACAAAATACCACATCCATTATTGTATCATTTTGTGCACGCGATTTCAAATATAGAAACATCGGTTTTCCACCGGTATTCATATACAGCTTTAAGCTGCGGCTCTATACATCTATAGACCGGCTTGGAAGTCAACGTGTTAATATTCTACTATGAACGTATAGATGTGTACATACTTGTTCGTGTAAACATAAACATATAAAATAAAACCAGAAGCAACAAAAAAAAAATAAGAAGTACACCAGAAGGAAAAAAAAATTGAGGATTATCCATGAATAATAACGCCAACAAGCGCGCACACGAAAAATGGGAATAAAGAAAATGTAATTTGTAATTTAAGATAAAAACATAAAAAAAATCTTAGTAAAGTCTTATTCTTATTTTCATTTTACACTTACATATTATGTTTGATTTTAGGGTTTGTGTGTTGTTGGTTTCGTTGCACAGAATACAACACGAAAAAAAATAATAACAAGAAGAAGTTCACTTTAACACCCCCCAACAAAATAATATTTGGTTTATTTTTTTATATAGTCATCATCATCATCATCAAATATGATATAAATTGGTTGTAACAACAACAAGACAGAAAAAAAAATACTTTCCACCTCTATTTTCATTCTAATATTAACTCATTGTTAACCACCCCTGAAGGAATAAATTCAGAATAAAAATAGGAAAATCTTATCTTTATTGAATTTTTTTTTTTTTTTTCTAAAGAGAGATTGCAATGAGGTGAACGGAAATATAATTTAAGGTTTGTTTTGGTTTCATTTTATAAGACCAAAAGAAAATATGAAATTTTAATTTATATTTTTCTTCATTTTTTACGGATTTAAGATAACAGAAAGAAAAATTTATTATCTTTGGGTTGGAACATTTGAGGGTGTTGCACTAATGATGGTCCTAGTTTTACAACAAATGAGACTTATCATTTGTATTATTGCACTTTTGTAATCAACATAAATTTTGGTGTTCAGATAAGTCATAAAAGAGGGCGTTTTATTTTCATAACGCAGGTAGTACAGGGATGTGGGAATGAGAAATTTTTATTTTTCTCAGTGTTGTCGTTATGTTCTTTCAAGTGAAGCTATATTACTTGAAACTAAAACTATAGAAGTGATAATAATGTTGAATATCTTTGGTGTAACGTTCAACCTTTGTCCATCGCGAAACATTCCACGTCACATTCGACCAATTCCTGCCGTCTATGCTTTTATTGTAGACCGGAAGTGAACCATTCAACACAAAAAAAAAAAAAAAAACGAAACGAAATAAAGTTTTAAAATTCCATTTACAGGGCACAAAAAAATTAAATTATTTTTCCGGTTACTAGGAATTATGGAACGGAACGGAAAAAATACGAAATAATTTAACTTTTTATGTACTCGTATATCTTCTTACCTTTCATAAAATTGTATCCTTAAATTCCATTTAAGATGATAAAAAATCAATTTCAATGATGTTGATGATTTAAATAACATTTTCTTATATTCCGTATTTCGTTTTGTTGTTGTATTTTTGTAGTTGTTGTATACTTTCTTCTTCACTCACACTTTGAACTGGTATATTTATTTAGAGATTATGACTGGTTTTTTATTTATTTTATTTTCCAATCATTTTTACTACATCAATTTAATGATCGATGCGATAAAAGCTCACACAAAAATAAGGAAATAAAATAGAAATCCTCGACTTCGTTTTCTTTTCATTTATTACACGAATATCAACATCCTTATTTTTGTCCCGCCGCGTTTATACGATACACTCGTTATATACTACTAAAAGCCCGCGTATATACGCAGATAAAAATAACATTTACCAACGTTTATTTATCCGTGTTGCGATTGTCAAATCTTAATATATTTTGAAATAGATTTGTTTATCAAACTGTAGGTTCTTATCGGAGTCGTGTAGTCGATTTTCCATTATACATTTGTACACACCGAATTCTCATTAAAATCGTCAAGGATTCTTCTGTAATGACAATAATAAAAAAAAAACGAAAATAAGAGGTTAGAATTAGAATTTATTTTGTATTGTGTAAGTGAAATAAAATTAAGGTAATATAAAATTTGTACTTTATTGTTCTTTTGAGTGCACTTAAAAGATTTTCAGGAGAAAACGAAAACGATTATTTCAAGAAGTTATAGACGACTGTTTGTTGTTGATATTTAAAATTCAATTAATTTTATTTTTTTGTCTAAAATAAAGGTGGAGGTGGAATTTGGTGTGTCTTTAATATATTTGCTTCAGTTGATCTAATTTTTTCGTTCAAGAATTATGGACATGATAAATATTTGATTTTTCAATTTAGGTTTTTCTTAAGAAAATTTATTATACAATGATGCGAATAATGATGTTGATGGTATGCTTTCATTGTTTCGATGTAGCCTTCATATTTGGGACAAAACCGTTAGACCTTGCTAAAAATATTCCACAAAATAATTAATACCACACATGGACGGCTGAGTTCTGAGTAAACAGAAATTATTCTAAATGGATGTTCTATTTTATAAATGCGACACGTGTATATCCTTTGCTAAAACCATAAGACAGTTGCCCAACTAGTGGATTACAATTGTAAGAGAAAAATGTAAATGTTTCGGATTTGAATTTCTTAATCTTAAACTCCTTCAAATGTATATAGTTACTACTGCGCTTTCCATCGGCTCTCCCAATTAATCATGTCAGTCATCTATGAATCTTCACTTTCGTGAAATCGATGAAGCAATTACATATTAACTACTTTTTAATTATTTTATCTACACTCCCGGCCAAGATTTTTGGGTCGATGAATTTTTTTTTTTTTTCAATTGGTACACCAATATCAACATTGGTAAATCCATGCTCTATGGGGACTGGCCTCTATGGAGGGCCATCTGGTGCTTTCAACAAGTGCTTTCAAGTCTGATGCCATCATCAACTGGTTACTGTCAGTTAGAAAGATAAAATGCGAATTTTTGCGCAAACATTAATGAAATTGAAAAGATGACGCATCAGCTTAGTAGCAAAATTATGGTGCTGGCGAAGGAAAATGAATAATTGAGAAAAAGAGTTTTCATCAAAGTCAATGATGAACCTCAAATTAGTAACGAGACTACAGTAATCTATACTGATGAGGAGGAGTTAACAAAAGAGACCGAATGGATTGTCAAACCGAAAAAACGCCCAAGCATGAAAAAGAAAGCTCTGTGGAAGTAATTAGTAGCTCGCAGACAGAATATACTAATAGGAAGGAGACAAAGGGACCGCCCCATGAGGATCAACCAGATAAAAGTGAAAGCAAACCACCGCAAGAAAAAAAAACACCACCAATTAATATATGGAGCTGTGCAAAATATTTGGATATCCATTACAGATAAGGAATACAGAGTAATATCTTTAAACAACAATGTATGGAAAATCTACACATCGGACTCTGATACTTATAGAGCCTTATTAACAAAGCTTAATTTAGAGAAAATCGAATGGTATACATATGAAAATAAAAGCAACCGCCCAATAAAATTTATGGCAAGGGGCCTCCATCCAACGTATGCAATAAAAGACATTATGGAAGATCTCCAACAACAAGGACTGCAAATAGAAAATGCAGCAAATACAATAAAAAGAGAGAAGGTCAAAGAAGGGTCCGAATTTAAAGTTACTAAGGAGACCTCCCGTTATTTATGTTAACTTTCAATAACAAAGAAAAGATAGAAGCCATCTTTAATATAAGGGCTGTTTTAAATATGAGGGTTAAAATAGAAGCACTACGAAAATCCACTGGGCTTATAGTGCAATGCAAGAAGTGCAATGGTTTTAACTATACGCAAAAATATTGCAATAGACAGTCAAGGTGTGTAAAGTGCCTTTTAAAGCATCCTGCTCAGGCGTGTCCACTAAACTAAAGAGCAACATCCTACAAACTGCAGAGGCTGCATAGTAGCTAAAGAACTACAAAAAATTAGAGACAAATCACGGCAAGCTCCATCATATTATAAAACGCCGGTAGCCAATAGCGTAAAAACTGACCTAGGAAACTTTACCACATCTATATCGAGTAAAGTAACTGATCGCTAGTCGTTTTTGCCACAGGTGGCGCCCGGGCTACAAAGTACGACCCCATACAAATGAAAAATTTCAAAGACTCCAAAAATACATCTATGCTTCAAAAAATATTTAAAAGCATCGAAGCGTAAAATACACGGCTTATAAGACAAGAGAGATCCACAGATGCTTTAAACAGGCGACTAGATAGCTGAGAAACAGTGGATGAAATAACATCCATATTATACTAAACTAATCAGAGAAATAAAACATTAAGAATTGTAAACTGGAATGCAAATGGAATAATCCGACATATTCCACAGTTAGAAACCTTTTTCACTAGTGAAAAAATTGATATAAATTCATCTTACTAAAACCTCATATACCAAAATACGTGATTACGTTTCTTATCACGCTTTACATCCAGCAGAAAGAGCAAGAGGAGGGTCAACAATATTTGTGAAAGAAAATATTCAACATCCTGAGGAAATTAAAATTGAAGAAGAAAGTATGCAGGTAGCTACTATCAGCATTCAACTTAACAACAAAAAAATATTCAAAGTCTGCTCAATTTATTGCTCTCCAAGATATAATTTAAATAAGAGGATTTTAAAAATTTATTGAACCAGCTAGGCTTTAATTTTATCATTGAAGGTGATTTTAATGCAAAAAAGATTAACAACTCCAAAGGGTAGAGAACTATACACCGCAGATCGAGCTTACAATTGTGAATTTCTTTCAGGATGAAAACCATCGTACTGGCCTACTGACACAAGGAAAACTCCGGATCTAATTGTTAACAAGGAAAATCTACCTTGACTAACAAATAACAAAACCAATTGGGAATTATTTAGGAAATTGGAAAGCAACACCTATCTTCTTGTACCAATCAAGCATCCGGTTCAATTAGAGAATGAGGTGGAACTATTAATCAATAATATACAACAAGCAGCATGGAATAGCACCCCTGTAATCTAAAACAAGAAGCGTAATAATTTCACTTATCCAGTCGATATCAGGGAGTTGGTTAGTGAAAAACGGAAACCAAAGAAAACATGGCAGATAAACCAAGCACAAAGCAAAAGAATTTTTAATTACCTCTGCAATAAGCTTAAGCAAAGAATTAGAGAACTAAAAAATGAATCGGTCACCGGTTATCTTCGTAGTCTTACCGACAATAAAGAAACTGAGTATTCTCTATGGAAAGCTACAAAAGCATTGAAAAGACCAAATTATCAAATATCGCCAGTAAAAAATGATGAAGGAAATTGGGTAGCAAGTGCCAAACAGAAAGCAGCACTGTTTGCATCTCATCTTGAAGAAATGTTCAAGGAGGATTGTAGGGAAATACCACCTGTAACTCTACGAGAGTTGAAAGATGAGATTAACCATAACATAAATACGAAAAAATATCCTGGCTATGATTTAATTACAGGTGAAATAGTGAAGGCACTTCCTGAGAAAGGGGTGCGAAAACTTCTTCATATAATCAATGCATCGTTTCGACTGTAATAAGTACCTCTGTAATGGAAAGTAGCAGAAATAATTATGATACCAAACCCAAACAAACCATCTCATCATAAAAAGTCATATAGGCCAATTTCTCTGCTTCCAGTACTTTCGAAAATTTTTGAGAAACTGTTATAAAAAAGGATAAAGGAGAAAGCTAATACCACTACATCAGTTCGGATTTCGAGAAACCCACCATAGAGCAAATACACAGGATTACAAGTATCCATTATTGAAGATGCACTTGAAAATAAGAAAATATGCTCAACAATATTTTTGGATGTAGCACAGGCCTTGGATAAAGTAATATAAACTTTATTGAGATTTGCCAAAAGAATACTTTCAGATATTGAAATCTAACAATGATAACAGATATTTTTGCGTTAGATGTGAAGAAGAATTTTCCGATCTAAAGAAGGGTATCTGCAGGGGTTCCCCAAGGTAGCTTGCTGGGGCCAGTTTTGTATTTACTTTACACAAGCGACATACCAAACACAAGCGGGACAACAATAGCAACATTCGCGGATGATATTGCAATTTTAGCTACAAACCAACTAAATGAAGAAAACTCAACGCACGTTAATTTTACCATTCAAATAGTGAACTGGATACCAATAGAACTAAATTCCAAACAAGTTAATTATGCTAACATAGATAAGTGTATTGGCATGACTCTCGATACTAAGTTAAAATGAGAAGAGCACATTATAAAGAAAAAGGAGGAACTACACATTAAATATAGAAAATATGTATTGGCTAATTGGAAGATATTCAGAGCTGTCAATACCTAATAAGTAGCTACTATACCAACAAGTTTTAAAACTTATATGGACTTATGGTATTCAGCTTTGGGGCTGTACTAAGAAAACCAATATTAAAATAATACAAGCTTTTCAAAATAAAGTGCTACGTGGAATAGTGAACGCTCCTTGGTACATAACATAGGAACCACCGGATGGAAAACGTCAGCAAAGAGATATCAATTCATGCAAAGAAACACATACAACGGCTTGGTCAACATCAAAATGTTGAGTTACCTGGTATGCTGAGTAACACAAATGGAGTACGAAGGCTCCAAAGAAAGAAACCGCTGGAATTGGGAAGACCACAATAGGGCAATCTGAACTATACACAAATCGTACCACGAATTCTATCAGCGAACTACAATAAACCGTTTAATATTTATAAATTAAAACATTTTCCTACTACAAATTTCAACATAATTCCCAACTCTTTATCTAATAGTTTTCCACACAAAAAACTGATTAATTTTTAAACAAAATATTTTACGTTTGCCAACACAACTGCACCACACGGGGAAAAACCATTATTTTTATTAGTCGTTCCAATTTTTTTATTCTACATATTACAGCTTTCCTCGGCAACACTGTTATGTTCATTCTCAATAGCAACACTAATTTTCCAACCTTAAAAAATATATAAAAAAAAAATTACAATTTATTGATCTCCTGTTGCCATTATTACCGATTTTTATTCTTCATCCATACTTAGTGTATATACTCATTCTCGGTCAGATTATTATAAAGATTTTCATACAAAGTTGTTGCTGTAATGTTCCCAAATATTTTTTCGTAGCTCTGCTACATATACGTATCCTTATAGGTTTTATGTTATATCCATTTTCCAACTGTTTAGTAATTGAAATAAAATTAAATATGCTTTATCGTCGTCTATATACAAAATGTGTTCTGATTTTGGAATTTCCAATTATGTATGTATTGTATACATATGTATGTACTCGTACATATAAATGGAAAATGGAATTGATAAAAATGAAAATTAATTTAGTTGATTCAATTCGTCCTCAAAATACAGTAACAACGGAAAAAATGACACTTTGTATTCAGATTAAATTCAATAAAAAATGTTTGATAAATGAAAATTGCCAACGAAAAAAAAACACGAGAAAATACAATGAAAATTCATGATTATAATATGAATGATGTGATAAGATGGACCAAAAAAAAAATAAAATAAAATTGGAAATGAAAAAATGTGGTCAAGTGTAAAGTAGAAAATTGAAAAACGTATATTATTTGATTTTAGTATATTTATATATAATATATATGTGTGTGTGTGCGTGTGTCTGTCAAACTAGAAAATGTTTTTGTTTTGATGAAAATCAATTTCCACATATCGACAACATTAGTTTACTGTGACAGTCTTTATTCTTCAGCTCAATTCATCGTCGTCATCATCTTCGTCGTTTTCGGATAGATATTTCAATATATTATCTTCTCATATATATATTTATGTATGTATATGTATTTCAGAATTGAGATGAGGAATGAATATAAATCATTTGTATATATAGATGAAACCTATATAATTGTAACTACACATATACTATAGATATACAAGATGATGACGAATCAACTTTCTACTCTATATTCAAAGATGATGGCAAAATAAAATAAAAATGGAAATATTATCTTTTCAAATGAATGTTTTTGTCGCCATTTGTGATGTGTTAGAGGTTAATATTAGTCTATACTGTTAAGCATTTTAATATTGATTGGCATGTTTTTGATATTAAGATAACACTATGGTTGTTTCACATCGGATATTTGTAAATTGCTCCAACAACAATTATTTTATTTTTTATATGAAAACTGTTTGCTTGCTTACAAAATTTAAGTAAAAACATTTGGGTACGACTGGGTCATTATCAATAATTTGATGCCAATACATCTCATAAAAATTGTTCCCAGTAAAACAATTGTTTATAAAATTAAGGCAAGATCCAGAAGCAAATCTAAAAATAACGACTAGACCACTCAGCGTTGAGATTATTGTGGATCAGCTAAAATATCACAATTGTTGAATTCAGCTAACATACCACAATTCGAAGTAAAGTCAGTTAAAAAGCATTTAATAAAAATTATTGAAGAAACGGAACACTAACCGTTGCAGAACTGTCCACTATAATATTGCATGTTGGTGAAAATCAAAACCTTTATACGCTCAATAACAATTGATGTGATTTTTCAAACCACTGGACATTCTCTGAGTGGTGTTCTCCTATGTTTTGCAGATACAAACATTCAAGGAAATGGCTATCTGAACAACCAAATGTGACAATCTATTAATTAATGTGACAACCAACCATACCGAGCAAAAAATCTTTCAGTTTAATGGTATCTAATGCAAGTTCAACTGTAAACAGAGGAGAAACAGTTAAAAGTGAATCTCGTTCTACAGGGCATACTGAGAAATCTAGAGAACATTAACAATAGACTTATTTCGCAGGAAATGAGTCTGCAGAAAACACTAGAAGAAATGAAACCACAAACTAGTTTCAATAAAAGAGTAGAAGAAAACCTTGGTCAAGTGTATCAAAATATAAATTATATAAAATCGAATTATAAACAAAAGAAATGAATAAAACATTACGAATTGTAACCTGGAATGCAAATGGGCTATTGCAACACATTCAAGAACTAGATATATTTTTAAACATGCATAATATAGATATATGTCTTATATCAGAAACCCATTTCTCCAAAATTTCATTCTGTAAAATAAAGGGATATAATTGCTACTATGCACTACATTCTGAGAACAAAGCCAGAGGTGGATCAGTTATCCTCATAAAAGAGTATATAAAACATAACGAAGAACCAAAAGATGAGAACCTTTCCATGCAAGTCACAACAATCAAAATACAATTAAGCAATATTAAAACATGCAGTATCTCAGCAATATATTACCCTCCAAGATACAATCTCAAACAAGTAGATTATACTAATCTTCTGAAAACGCTAGGAAGTGTCTTTTTAGTTGGAGGTGACTACAATGCAAAAAATACATATTGGGGATCTCGGTTAACGACCTCTAAAGGAAAAGAACTGTTCGCAGCAGGCAAACAACTAAAATGCGAGTTTCACTCAGGCGGTACACCAACCTATTGGCCTACGGATACCAGTAAGATTCCAGACCTTATAGACTTCTTTATTACAAGAGGGATTTCAAATAATTATATCCATATAGAGAACAGTGAAAGTCTATCATCAGATCATTCACCAGTTATTATGATACTTAGCCAAACAATTATTTTGAAAGAGAGCAACCCGAAATTAACGAGCTTCAAAACCAATTGGGATCTCTTCCAAACACAGTTAACAGAAAGAATTAGTCTGCAGAACCCAATTCAGGGACCAGTCCAATAGAAGACGAATTAGATAAGCTCATCCATAATATCCAATATGCTGCGTGGGAAAGCACTCCAAATAATAGGCAGGAAATGAAGCGCAATGCTAGCTATCCAGAGGAAGTGAGAGAACTTCTTAAAAATAAAAGAAAAGCACGGAAGAATTGGCAAAAACATCGAAATGCTGAAAATAAAAGAGTATTTAATCATTTGTGTAACAAATTAAAATACCTTATAAAAGACATTAAAAATCAATCAGTTAATAAATACCTCAGTACTCTAACTGGGCAAAAAGATACTGATTATTCATTATGGAAAGCAACTAAGAATATTAAAAGACCTAAACTTCAGATTCCTCCAATTAAAAATAATGAAAATTGGGCTCGAAATGCTAAACAAAAAGCAGATTTGTTTGCAAATCACCTTGAAGAAACATTCCAACCTTATCCAAAACAAACGGAAGAGGAAAATATTACACCAATAAATAAAAAGGATGAAGTAAATATTACACCTGTAACATTGAAAGAACTAAAATGGGAAATCAAGAATAATCTGAATGCGTATAAGGCTCCAGGATATGATCTTATAACAGGTCAGATAACAAAACTGTTACCGGAGAAAGCGTTGAGGAAACTAGTGCATATAATTAATGCAGCATTTCGACTAAGATATGTACCAAGACAATGGAAAGTTGCAGAAGTAATTATGATACTTAAACCGAACATACCTCCGCATGATAAAGCTTCATATAGGCCAATTTCTCTGCTACCAACATTATCGAAACTATTTGAAAAAGTTCTTCTTAAAAGACTAAAACCAATTATCGAAGAAAGGAATCTTATCCCTTCACATCAGTTTGGATTTAGGGAAAAACATTCTACGATAGAACAAGTACATCGAATTACTGATGTAATCGAGAAATCACTAGAAAGCAAACAAATATGCTCAACTATATTCCTTGATGTAGCGCAAGCATTTGACAAAGTATGGCACCAGGAGCTAGAATTCAAACTTCATCGAGATCTTCCGGAGCAATTTTTTCAAATTTTAAAATCATACATATCAGAGAGGCACTTCCGAGTAAAGTATGAGAATGAGTACTCCCAAAGTCCCAACTAAAAAGAATAACAGCCGGAGTACCACAAGGGAGTGTTCTTGGGCCAATCCTATATCTCCTATATACTAGAGATATACCAATTACAGAAGAAACAATGGCGACTTTTGCCGATGACACGGCAATACTTGTAACAGCAAAGAACATCAATGACTCCACTAGTAAATTACAGAGGGCTACTAACCTGATATGTAATTGGACAAAGAAATGGCGAATTAAATTAAATGAAGCAAAATCAATCCAAGTGAACTTCACAAATCAAAAAGTTAACCATATACCAATAATGATAAAGTCAATAGTAGTACCCCATGCAAACACTGCCAAATATCTTGGTATGACTTTAGATGCTAAGCTTAGATGGAAGGAACACATAAAAAAGAAGAGAGAAGAACTAAACATAAAATTTAGAAAAATGCATTGGCTCCTAGGGAGACAATCTGAACTAGCGATCCATAACAAACTGCTGTTATACAAACAAATTCTGAAGCCTGTATGGACATATGGTAGCCAACTCTGGGGATGTGCCAAGAAGACAAATATCAAAATCATACAAACAGTTCAAAATAAAATCCTACGATGTATTGTTAATGCACCGTGGTACATTCGAAACGACAACCTCCATCGAGATCTCAAGATTGAGCTTGTCGCGGATGAAATTAAGCATCATGCAACAAAACACCTACAACGTCTGCACCAGCATCAAAATCTGGACATACGCTGTATGCTGACTACATCTCTAACAAGAAGACTGCAAAGAACCAAACCACTGGACTTATCGCGACCAGGAGCTCAGTAGACTTACTGTGGCGAAAAATCTGAGGGAGGAGTTACACTAACTGGGGATAATCACTTGATTACGCCGACTATTCAAAATACTGTATTATGCAATGTAAATTACTAAATGGGTACAAGACTCAGTCGTAATATAAATAAAATGAAAAAAAAAAAAAAAAAAACTGTAAATACTTATTTTGAAAATAAATACCATTTTATAGTCATATCTGACGTCTGTTTATTTATAATAGTCCTTGGTTAAAATGGGTTGCCAAATGAATTGTATAGGAAATCAGAATAAATTGGTGTAATCGAATGGTAATGAAATAGCCCAGGAATTACGAAGCAGCTCGAATGCTGACCTTTAGAAAACAAAGACGACCGGTATTGAACGGTTCGTTAACAACTGTTTATAAGATGAAATAGGTTTGAACGCTGCGACCATTTCTTGGAATGTTACCATTTAACAAAGAATAAGGTTTCGACATTTTTCTGTCGGTCGCTTAATTTTGCGTTCTGCCAATCTGTGTCGAACTGGATAATGCCCACCAGATAGTTTGGTCGCGTCTGCCTTGCCCTTTCTATTTTTGCCCACAATTTTGGCAATTACTGGGACATCAGCTTCGTCCGCATCAAATGCTTGAAATCATAAATGTGGTAAGAGTGGATCGTATACGAACGAACCTACATAGATAGATCACTATCCGGATTATAATCTGCATTATTTTCTACATCGTCAACATGACTTTCTCTATTCCTATTTTGAAAATATTTCTCTGCCCATGTACTTGTTACGAAGATCCTGCAATTCATTTTCCTCAATTGACTTTCTACTTTCACTACGGTTTGCCAAATATAGCAGTCTGTCGGTTACAAACATCAATCAAGTGTATCAGAACTAACTAATATTAATAGCCGAATAGGTATTAGTCTTACCCCGAAAAAAACATACAAAATAATTTTGTCAAACGAAAATATTTTTAAAATAATCACTTCCAATAATAATACTTCCAACAACTTCCAATAATAATCGAAGTACTGCTAAGTCGATGCTAAATCTTTAATGCAAATTTTATGGTCGTCACAGTATCATTGGGTTAGTTTTCTTCCAGCTTCTCTCCGTGACTATTGGAAAGAGTTTAAGTGACACCTAATTTGAATTGATTAAATTAGAATTCCAAGATGTATTGTTGCCCCTCCACCAAAACTAATTTAACTCTATAGATTCAGAGACGCTTCCGAAAAGGGTTTTGAATGCGTGGTCTATGTTCGAGCTTAAATTTGTATCATCGAAAAGTCGAGTTGCTCTGGTAAAACCACAAACAATTCTCCAACTGGAATTGGCTTTCACAATTACCACATAAAATCATTTATGCTTTGATATAAAGTTGTCATCGATATTTTTGTGGACTGATTCTCAAATTACCCAAGATTTTTCTTCACAAGATAATTGGTATTACGTAAATTATTTAGACAATCCGACTGAAATGACTTCTCGAGGGTCCGATCAATTGGAGTTACGAAAATTAAAAATAATTCCAATGTTCTAATTGTAAGTCTATCATACGTAGTTTTTTATATGTTCTTCGATTTTTGGACTGTTTGAAGAGTAAACGTGCTCTTCGCAGATCAAATATTAAAACTGGTGTACCATTTAATTCGCCAATTTCCAAAGTAAAGGAAACCATTACGCAACTTTTGACTGTCGAACTGGATAACGTTCTTCAAGCGGTGGTTAAATAAATCCTAATGATCGAATATTCTGATGACATCCGATACCTTCATAAAAGCAAATGGTCAGAAATTTAAGTTTCTACAGTTTTTACTGTCTGGATCGCACAATTTCACAAAATTACTGGCACGTAATGAGTATCAATCATTGTTTTTTTCACGCCAGTCCTCAATCCCTTTTATAATCCTTCGACAGCGATTTTAGATAATCGGTGGAAGAATTTTACCAGAACACAGAGTCAATCCGTTGAGACCATTTAAAAACATAGGAGTTGATTTCTGTGTTCCTTTTTTAACATCGAACAAAATACGCTCCAAAACCCAGATCAAAGCTTACGAAGCAGTTTCATATGTTGTGTTTCAACCGCAATTCACATGGAAGTCGTATCAGATTTGTCGACTAGCGCTTTAATAGCTACAGGTTTCTGCAGAGCTTTGTTTCAATATATTCAGATAACACAACGAATTTTATTGGAACAAAAGCCGAATTGTAGGGTATCAGGAATTATTCCTCCGAGTTTAATCATATAATGAGATATTAAAGTATTGTATTGACCATGGCATTCAATGGCATAGATCTCTCCACGATCTCCCCAGTATGGCGGTTTATGGTAAGCGACTGTAAAAAGAGCTAAATATTATCTACAAGGACTACTCTTACTTTCCACACTTCCCACATGTTTGAATTCATGTCCGATTGGCTTTATGTATACCGACCCAAACGGCTACGAATGTACGACACGAGGACATTTTTTATTTGGTCAACCGAAAACTAATATTCTCGACTGTATACCTCACTAAATCTCTACCAACGCTTACAAGCTAACGTCCAACTATTTTGAGAAAGATAGTTAACAGTTCTTCGTCATTTTCGCAGAAAGATAACATCACACCTATGAAATGGTCAATGGCCAGAAGTGTAGAGCTCCATAAATAAATGGATAGTTGTATAAATAGAGTAATAATTTTGTTGAACAATTTTATAAGCATAGGAGTATGTAGAAATCTTTAATGAATTTATGTAAACATATTTATTATGATTTATGATTTAAGTAATTAATAATTATATTGTGTGTAACAAAATAGTTTTAGTATGTATAATTTTAAACTGTATATGATTTAACAGTATACGACGAATTTTGAAGTTACGTTTCACCTAATATAGTAAATCGCTTAACATGAAAATGTAGCTAACTTCCCGTATGTAATAATTAATTAAAAGAGATAATATATTTGGCCGTTGGCACAGCTCCGGTTAGCCAGTGAAACTATATGCAAGTATTTTATTCAATTTAATCCTAAAAATATAGTTCACGCGAACGTCGAAACAGTGGTGAACGGGGAACAAGATGAATGGGGAAGTAATTATATTTACCATCAAAGCATTTACAATGAATTATAGATTAATACTTTCAAAATGTTGAGATAGGATTTGTTTTACGATTCACAAAAACATCATGGTCAGCCTGGACAAGGTATTATGCCGATTATTGTTACCTCGTTTAAAACTATAATGCAAACACCCGCTTCACTTAATTATAACCACCTATTAGATTGATTTCAAAAGTCAATAACTTCTATATTTGTGAAAAAAGAATATTACTTTATACATGCATTTGAGAGTACATTGTCGCTCATTGAAATAACGACAAAATAGTGAAACCGTTATCTACGTTTTGTTCGTTATTCGCAATCCAGTCAAAAAATTATGGATTTTTAATGCGTCACTTGAGTACGACCAGTAAAGAAATCTCTGTAAAACCCAAAAAATTTAGAAAAAATAACTACCACTTTGATGGATACATTGATTTATTTAATTTCCATTGGTTCTAGTAATGGGAGCTTCCTCTTTCGCCACAAATGGAATTGTAGAGAGGGCCCAAACAATTTAGACGTTAATTTAAATTTTATACCAGATCATTTTAATAGTTGATGTTAATGAACGTTTATCATATATTATCTATTGCTTGCCTCCTCCATGTTCTTCCCTTGAAAGCCACACCCACACATTTTCCATGATATTGGCATGAAGGCATGACAGCAACGACTAACCTTCGTATTTTATCCAGCCTGTAATCCATCTTGCCGTATGAATTCAGACATTATCTTGCTGGTAAATCCATGGCTAATTACTGATAAGCTCTATTAATTTTGGTAAAACGTCTTCCAAGATAGTTTTATACTAATGTGCTAGGAAAAATCAAGTAAATTGTGCCGTAGTATATAAAATGGTTCCCCAAACTATTACGTTACCTTGTATGGTATGGTTTCTGCTCAAATATTTTTTCTCTGTCACATATTTTTTGAAACGAATCAGATTCGATTTCAATGGTGCTTGCCGCGTTATTTTCCAGTGTTGTCGTAGGTCCAGTGTTGGCGCCTTTTTTTTTCATTTTTTTTTGTATTATTTTTTTCTAACAATAAAATTAACTAGTTGGCGGGAAGATGGACCTTAACCATAGTTAAAACGTGGAAAACGAAAAAAAACGCGGGCCGAGTTACCTCATGAAAAAAACATGATAAATACAATATATCATCTACGATTGTTTTTATTCATCCGAAGTTCAGATTGGAATGTTGAATAAGCCAGAGGTGCATTTATAAAACTAGAAAACAAATATTCTGTTTAACTAGATATTTCCTAATAATTTATGATTCATATATGTATTACTATTACCTAAGTGAAAGTTGGTTCTTTGCAGTCTTCTTGTTAGAGATGTAGTCAGCATACAGCGTATGTCCAGATTTTGATGCTGGTGCAGACGTTGTAGGTGTTTTGTTGCATGATGCTTAATTTCATCCGCGACAAGCTCAATCTTGAGATCTCGATGGAGGTTGTCGTTTCGAATGTACCACGGTGCATTAACAATACATCGTAGGATTTTATTTTGAACTGTTTGTATGATTTTGATATTTGTCTTCTTGGCACATCCCCAGAGTTGGCTACCATATGTCCATACAGGCTTCAGAATTTGTTTGTATAACAGCAGTTTGTTATGGATCGCTAGTTCAGATTGTCTCCTTAGGAGCCAATGCATTTTTCTAAATTTTATGTTTAGTTCTTCTCTCTTCTTTTTTATGTGTTCCTTCCATCTAAGCTTAGCATCTAAAGTCATACCAAGATATTTGGCAGTGTTTGCATGAGGTACTACTATTGAGTTTATCATTATTGGTATATGGTTAACTTTTTGATTTAAATTTCACTTGGATTGATTTTGCTTCATTTAATTTAATTCGCCATTTCTTTGTCCAATTACATATCAGGTTAGTAGCCCTCTGTAATTTTCTAGTGGAGTCATTGATGTTCTAATATATAGGAAATATAGGATTGGCCCAAGATCTCTCCCTTGTGGTACTCCGGCTGTTATTCTTTTTAGTTGGGAGTACTCATTCTCATACTTTACTCGGAAGTGCCTCTCTGATATGTATGATTTTAAAATTTGAAAAAATTGCTCCGGAAGATCTCGATGAAGTTTGAATTCTAGCCCCTGGTGCCATACTTTGTCAAATGCTTGCGCTACATCAAGGAATATAGTTGAGCATATTTGTTTGCTTTCTAGTGATTTCTCGATTACATCAGTAAATCGATGTACTTGTTCTATCGTAGAATGTTCTTCCCTAAATCCAAACTGATGTGAAGGGATAAGATTCCTTTCTTCGATAATTGGTTTTAGTCTTTTAAGAAGGACTTTTTCAAATAGTTTCGATAATGTTGGTAGCAGAGAAATTGGCCTATATGAAGCTTTATCACTATCACTTTATATGCACTAGTTTCCTCAACGCTTTCTCCGGTAACAGTTTTGTTATCTGACCTGTTATAAGATCATATCCTGGAGCCTTATACGCATTCAGATTATTCTTGATTTCCCATTTTAGTTCTTTCAATGTTACAGGTGTAATATTTACTTCATCCTCTTTATTTATTGGTGTAATATTTTCCTCTTCCGTTTGTTTTGGGTAAGGTTGGAATGTTTCTTCAAGGTGATTTGCAAACAAATCTGCTTTTTGTTTCGCATTTCGAGCCCAATTTTTATTATTTTTAATTGGAGGAATCTGAAGTTTAGGTCTTTTAATGTTCTTAGTTGCTTTCCATAATGAATGTATTTATTAACTGATTGATTTTTAATGTCTTTTATAAGGTATTTTAATTTGTTACACTACTGGTTAAATTCTCTTTTACTTTCAGGATTTCGATGTTTTTGCCAATTTTTCCGTGCTTTTCTTTTATTTTTAAGAAGTTCTCTCACTTCCTCTGGATAGCTAGCATTGCGCTTCATTTCCTGCCTATTATTTGGAGTGCTTTCCCACGCAGCATATTGGATATTATGGATGAGCTTATCTAATTCGTCTTCTATTTGGACTGGTCCCTGAATTGGGTTCTGCAGACTAATTCTTTCTGTTAACTGTGTTTGGAAGAGATCCCAATTGGTTTTGAAGCTCGTTAATTTCGGGTTGCTCTCTTTCAAAATAATTGTTTGGCTAAGTATCGTAATAACTGGTGAATGATCTGATGATAGACTTTCACTGTTCTCTATATGGATATAATTATTTGAAATCCCTCTTGTAATAAAGAAGTCTATAAGGTCTATCTTACTGGTATCCGTAGGCCAATAGATTGGTGTACCGCCTGAGTGAAAAACGCATTTTAGTTGGTTGCCTGCTGCGAACAGTTCTTTTCCTTTAGAGGTCGTTAACCGAGATCCCCAATATGTATTTTTTGCATTGTAGTCACCTCCAACTAAAAAGACACTTCCTAGCGTTTTGAGAAGATTAGTATAATCTACTTGTTTGAGATTGTATCTTGGAGGGCAATATATTGCTGAGATACTGCATGTTTTAATATTGCTTAATTGTATTTTGATTGTTGTGACTTGCATGGAAAGGTTCTCATCTTTTGGTTCTTCGTTATGTTTTATATACTCTTTTATGAGGATAGCTGATCCACCTCTGGCTTTGTTCTCAGGATGTAGTGCATAGTAGCAATTATATCCTTTTATTTTACAGAATG
Organism: Tipula unca; assembly: GCA_951394425.1. NCBI lineage: Eukaryota > Metazoa > Arthropoda > Insecta > Diptera > Tipulidae > Tipula > Tipula unca. The sequence continues at coordinate 121,182,057 of OX596380.1, forward strand.
AAGTTTTGGAGAAATGGGTTTCTGATATAAGACATATATCTATATTATGCATGTTTAAAAATATATCTAGTTCTTGAATGTGTTGCAATAGCCCATTTGCATTCCAGGTTACAATTCGTAATATTTTATTCATTTCTTTTGTTTATAATTCGATTTTATATAATTTATATTTTGATACACTTGACCAAGGTTTTCTTCTACTCTTTTATTGAAACTAGTTTGTGATTTCATTTCTTCTAGTGTTTTCTGCAGACTCATTTCCTGCGAAATACATAAGTCTATTATAAATGTTCTCTAGATTTCTCAGTATTTGCGAGTACTTGAAATTGGTTGTTCATTATTGCCAAGTTTCCTGCGTTGTTATTTTTATTTACGGTTTCCTTTAGCATAAGGTTTTCTTTCTTTAGCACGGCAACTTCATTGTTCAGCTGCGCGATTAATTTCTCCATTTGCTCAAATTTATTTATTAGTTCCGCGTTATGTATTATAACTGCTTGTGCGCTGGACGTGGCTTCGGCAGTTGGCTTGGAATTTTTATGCTTGATGGAAGAGGTATTTTCCTCCTCATTGTTAAGTTCACACAGCAGTGTGGTGTTCCCTGGCGGTGGGGTTGATGGTGGTGTTCTTTGGAGTGCCGTACTTCTTCCATCAAAGGGCCATTCATGTATCGCTTGTTCATTGCTTCCAGTAGTACAAAAAGGATCAGCCTGGTTGCCTACCGACGATTTCCTTTGCAATGTCGTGTTCCTATTGAAGTGACGCATTAAAACCAATATTTTTTGACTGGATTGCAAATAACGTACGAAACAGAGATAACGGGTTTACAATTGGTAGATATTTTGTCGTTATTTCAGTGAGCAACAATGTGTTTCATAAATTTGGAAGTCATTGACATTTGAAATCAATCTAATCGGTCGTAATTAAGTGATGCGGAGTGTGTTTTGCATATCTGTATAAAACGAAAATTGTTTTGCCTCAGATAGGTAGCTTTATAGGTATGAAATAGCAAGTAAGAAACTTTGAGAGATTTAGAGGGAAACATTTTGTTTATGGGTTTTCTATCTGTAAATTATTATTGAATTTACTAATTTTAGTTAAAATATAAACATTGATTTAAATAATGCCACTAAAGAACAATGACATCATATTAAATCGAAAATATGTAAAACTTGCTTTGCGCATAAAGTATGTATAATTTACAAATGTAAAAACAAAAATATAAAATATTAGTGTTTAATTCAACAGTGCTTATACAGGAAACATCTAAATTCAAGTAAGTATAATTATTAAACAAATCGTTTATACCGACATAGCCCCCACCAGAAGTAAGGGGGTATCGACAAAACACATCCTTCTAACAATTGGGCATCGATCTTAATAGACATTGATGAACGATTTCAGCGCTTCTACTTGATAAGAGTGTGTCAGCGCTCCTACTCCGCTAGTGGCAGGTGTCAATTAAGACCTCTTCTTTACAGTAACATTTGAATATCAATTATTGATATCTCTCCTCAGGGTACTTGGTCAGACCATTACTCATAAACTTAACATACCATTGACACAATAAACATATTATAACACTATATTTTTTAATTATAAATACAAAGGAAACCGATTTGAGCTGTTACAATAAAACTGAACTGATGGGACAAGTCCACTGAGAGAAAATCCCAATTGACAACCACAATAAAAAAATATCGGTTACAAGATTGATTTCTAGAAAATAAATAAGATACTAAAGCGATTTACTTCAAAATATGTTTATTAAAATTTTATAGGGAATTTTATTGATGCCATGTCTTTATAAAATTGTATTGCTTTCAGAACTTAGTATCAGATTTCATAAAATAAAATACCATTTGCCAGCTATTACAAAATGGGCTACTTTAATCACATGAAATTAATAGTGAACAAATCAATCAGAGTAAAGTCAATCTTCCTGGTAAGCAATAATTCTAGGAAGATTGATAATCTTGATTTATCTGTAATATGCCATATACTACCAACAACAAAAAGGAAGTTTGCCAAGGAAGAATTCAAGCAGACATTTACTATAGATTAAAAAATTCTAAGCCTAAATTATTCTTATCCATGTATGGGACTTTCTTTTGTATGCTGAATGGTAGTGATTAGAATATTGAAATTAAATATTCTAACCGCTACTAGAGTCACGGCCAAATAATTTCCTCACATGAAATGAACCAGAAAAAATGTCAGCTGAACACAGAAAACCATAAGCCGGTTTTAATCTGTCAATTGATATATTGTGGTGCTTGTCTTTAATCGAAATGATGAATTGTTTTCGAAGCCGTCGTATTACTTTATACGGGCCTTCGTATGGTGGACCTAATCCCATGCGTACCTTATCTAACCTCACGAAAATATAATCACAGTTGTCCAGAGATTTCGGGACAAAAATGTTATTCTGTTAAGATTGTCTTGTGATTGTGGGGATTAGGATCTGCATAGTTGTACGAAGTTGGTCGATAATTGTGTCGCTAGTTGGTTGTGGTGAAAAAGGATTTTCGATAAAGAACTCACCTGGTAGTTTGATTGTTTGTCCATAAACAAGTTCAATTGGTGAGCACTTTAGATCTTCTTTTACTGTGGCTCGGATTCTAAGTAAAACGATTGGGATTTCCGAACTCCAATGGATTGCATTAACGCGGGCCTTTAAAGCTGTCTTGAGCTGTCGGTGAAAGCGATCGACAATGCCATTAGATTGTGGGTGATATGAAGTAGTGCGAATTCGATTTGAGCCTAAGAGTTTCGTTAACTCTGCGAATAGTTTGAACTCGAATTGGCTATTAAGGAAGCCAATTCGAGTCCAAACTATTCGCAGAGTTAACGAAACTCTTAGGCTCAAATCGAATTCGCACTACTTCATATCACCCACACCCGGTTGTGATGTTGACCGGTACACCAAATCTGAATATGTAGTGTTCTACAAATGTAGTGGCTGTGGTTACTGCGGTTATGGATATGCTCAAATCGACCAGGTGGAATATCGAATTGCCCATGTGGTGATTTTGTGTGTCTCTGTACTTTACATTTTTGGCAAGATAAACAAGAATTTGCCAACCGGGTAAACGTCTTGATTTATTTATTTTTGGCCAAAAATATCGAGATGTAATTAATTTACGAGTGGAACGGATACTTGGATGCGAAATATTGTTTAGTGTATCGAAAATGGTTCGACGTAGTCTTTTTGCAATATAAGGGCGATTGTTCCCTGTGGATGTTTCGCAGTAGATTTCTAAGCCAGGTAATTTAAAAAGCTCTAATTTCATTGATGAACTAGCGACACCTGTGGAACCAGAAGTTAAATTCTTGTGATAGGAAAGCATGTTCCGCAATTCCAAGTTTGCTTTCTTTGCCTGGATTGTAGATTGTATTGTAGGCGAAGTGAGCCTCGACTGCGGCAGTTTCGTGGTCTAATATGCAGGATACCGTATCAGTGACCACATTATCTTGTGATTTATCGTGATTTTGGATTTCGTTCTTGATTGAATTGCGGCGTATATGAGAAAATCGCGACCTTCCACAAAATATCAAAAATGTTTTATAGATATATAAATTGCAAGTAATTCCCTTTCGAATGCTGAATATTTCTTTTCAGCATCGACAGTGTTTGAAGCATCAGTAGTTATGCTGAGCTCATTGGATGCGATAGAAGTGTTGTTTTAACCAATTCGGCCTGGATTGACGTGAATGTTTGCTGACATTCGTCGGACCAAGAAAAATTCTTGGCAGTTTTGGCTTACGTAACGATTGTGCCAAGTGGTGGTCGATTGGTGCGAGTATCTCAGCGAGTTTTGGTATGAACCGGTGGTAGTAGTTTACCATGCTGACGAATTGCTGAATTCGCTTGATTGAATTTGATTCTGGGAATTCTCGAATGGCATTTTTTCGTTTTTGATGGCAGAATACCATTAGGTGATGTCTTGTGGCTGAGGAAATTGATATGAACATCAAACTCGGTTAATTTATGGAGGAGTTGTTCCAAATGAAGTTTGTGGTGTTCCTCAGACTGTGATGCCACAAGAAGATCGTTTATATAACGGAAAACATAGTCGAGATCTTGAACGACTTCATTCATGAAACGCTGAAACGTTTGTGCTGGTGCAGGAATGTGGTGATAACCTTTGACGAGATCTAGTTTGGAGAAAACTTTGCAACCATGCAAGTGCATGGAGTAGTTTTGAATGTGGGGTATCGGGTAACGATCCGGAATCGTAACCGTGTTTAGTCGCGGATAATCTTCAGATGGTCTCCAGTCTAAATCTTTCTTTTTCACTATGTGTAATGGACATGATACGGGAGATGCCGATTGCCGACAAATCCCTGATTCCACCATGTGTCGGAACTCAGTAAATGCTACTTTGTGTCGAAAAGCATCTAGTCTGCGTGGTTTTAACACTGGCAAATAGACTGTAGTGATAATATGATGTACCACGCTATGTTTGATTGGTAGATTGTAGTTTGGCGCCGCAATCAATGAAGGACATTTCTTCAAGAGCGTGGCGTAACCATTGTTTACCGTCAAATAGATCGGAGTTGGTGTATTAACTCGTACCATTGAAGCATTGATTGACAGCTGCGAATCAGCTTCTTATGTTTGACGTGGACAAGGAGTCCAAATCTACTAAGGAAATCGCCGCCAATGATTGGACGGTTCACTGCTGCTAAAATGAAAGCATGCGTGAATGTCCGCTTAAGCCCAATATTAACCTGGAGCAGTTTGCTACCGTAGGTATTTATTGTTGTTCCGTTGGCGGCCGGTAAGACAACATCTGAGTTCCTACGTAACTTGTAATTAATATGATTTTGAAATGGTATGAAGGAAGGGTCCGCGCCCGTATCGATTAAGAATTAAATGTTGTTGTGGGTATCGTTTATGAATAGGCGGCTTATGGGTGTTTCTTAAGGTCTGCCGCCGCGACTGTAAGATTATTTAGTTTTCCTTTTTCGTTTCCATCGCCGAGTTGTTTGGGCCAAAATTGCATGGTGTGCTGCATTTTTGTGCCTGGGCGCCAAACGTGCGGTGGTACCAACACACACCTGATTTATTTCGGCAGTTTCGTGAATTGGAACGGTCAATATAACGATATTTTTTTATTAGTTTATTAATTATTTAAATAAATTGATTTTGTTATTAACAAATCAATTACAATTTTAATTGGTAATTATTAATTATTCTAGAATGATTATGATCAAAACCTTAATATATATTTACCCAACCTGTCGAGATTATTTTTGATCACTCTGTCTGTACGCGCTCGAGTTGAACTCGCTGTATGTGGCGTGATGTTTTCTATCGCCGAGAGATGGCTGTGAGGAAAGAAAAACGGTTAGAATATTGAAATTAAATATTCTAACCGATACAGTACAACCAATTTTAAATGCAATACTAAATCCAAATATACAAAAAGGATTTCCTCATATCTACATTATATGTACATGCAAATAATTTTTAATATCCAATCGATGTTACAGAATTGTGATCAGAATATTTATTCAATTTCTGCTGATCGAAACTATAAATGATATAAAATACATAACTCATATAAATATAAAACGATTATTCTAACAAGTGCTATACATATATACAGCACTCAAATCTATTATTTATCCTGATTATATAGAAAATCATTTTTCATAAAAAAAATTGTTTTTAAAACAGATTTTAGTTTTAGTTTAGAAAATATATAAATTTATTATAACACATTATTATATGGTTCTCCAAAATAATAAAAAAATGTATTCTATTATATTTTGATAAAAATAGTTTTTTCCCATGTACATACATACGTATGTGTACTCGAGTGTGTACTACTTGTATAAACAATACAATGTATTCATGAAAAATAAATTTTGTGGTTGTCTATTCTATGCTGGATTGCTTGCTGGCTAAGTACTTACATTCTCTCTCTCTCTCTCCACATATAAACTGAATTTAAGTGTTTTGTTGATTTATTATGATTTGTTTGGTAATAACAATACACAATATTAATTTTAAAAAGTATTTTCATTTAATAGATTTAGGAGCAATGTTTAAGGATTCATATAAATTTTGTTTTGGTTTCGATTGATATAGTGGACGAGATAGTAAATTATAGTTTTAATAAAAACTTATTAAAGATTTACAAACCACTTGGATTCCAGATAATCTTGTAATTTATAATATATGATCAAAGGTGGAATGAGGTAGAATAAATGCCATACTGTACTAAACATTTATATAGAAACTAAATTGGAACCCATTGCTCCAACTAAATTATAATTAAAAATAAGATTTTACGGTGTTTTTTTGTGTTTATATGAAATGTATCAAGTTTCGTACCGGTGTGAAGTTTCCCACAAAATTTGCCAAAAAAATCAAATTAAAATCTCTGTTGACCATTATAGTATAATAATTGTTGGCCTAACCCGATAAAATGTCCAAAACACTCACTTAACTTCGGTAATATTTAAAACTCATGAACATTATTTTCATATTTAGATTTTATATTTAGATACCATTGGGTTATGTAAGCAGTTGTTAAACTACTTAATATAAAAATTACGTGTATTATTTTAATTGTTTATGAGTTTTATTAGTTTTTAATTTTAATTACAATTTACTTATGTTTCGATCTTAAAATCGGATCATGAGCTGATTGTACTGACCACAAACCGGATTATTATGTACATATGTAACTGTGTAATTAGGTGCATATGCCACATTTGTGGTCACTACGGCAACAATGCGCAAAACCAAAATTCATTCACAAAAAAGAGTGAAGACGGTAAATGCGCTTCTTGCCGTAAGGCAAACAGGGCTTTTGACCATTCGCCACGTAGTAAAGTTTGTACCTCATACAAAACGGCTTTGAACCTAATGATAAAACGAACTATCTATGACAGTTAAAAATAAAAATAACTATCGATTGAATATCGCCCAGCTGAGTATGCAAAATGATAAGCAGTTGGGTATGAGTATGGACAATCCATTGACAAAGAAGCAATCGACATATGCTACATTCAGGAACCATACGCGGTTAAAGGGGTCATAGGGGGAATGCAGCAATTGGCATACTCAATAACGATCTTGAGGTTCTTAAAATTTCACAGTACTGCGAGACACACTGTGTGTGTGTTTTTAATTTTAATTACAATTTGCGCAAGTTATATCAAAAAATAAAGTCCCCGATTCTCGGGAAAGCAAAAGGCTAACACCGTAAGGCGTATTTTAAAAATATTTTTTTGAACAAAACCCAAATGAGCCTAAAAAAGTTCATAACGGAACATAGAAATGCTGAACCGTGGGGCTTTGTCTATAAGCATAAGTACCCTGGTGAGAGGACGGTACAAAATGCTTGCTTGACAGGTTTTTAGCCGACGACTATGAGGAAAATGACTCTGAAAGGCAAAGAGAAATCCGCGCCGATCGTAGCTCTGCACCAACTACACCAAACGTGAGCCACTTCAGTGATGAAGAGGCCACCTTGGCTATCATGCCTATGAAAGCTGGTAAAGCGCCAGGCCGCACGAACTTTATGAACTTTATAAATATCTATATCACGAACTTTATGAATACTTGTCTTAGAAAAGGACTATTTCGCCAAGTATTTTTTTTTAGATAGGTGTTAAACCGATCCCAAATCTCATCGACCAATCATGCTGTTTGTTGCCTGTTCTTGGTAAACTATTCGAAAAGCGAATTGCCGGCAGGTTAATGGACATATTCCAAAAAAGTGGTACCTATAGGGACAAACAGTTTGGCTTCAGCAAAAATAGATTCACATAGGACACGATGATCAATATGGTCAAAGAGTCGGACCAACAGTACAATCTTGGAGTATTCCTAGATGTATCTGGCGCGTTTCACAACCTGTGGTGGCCCAGCAGTTTGTTGGAGCTACAGAGATTCAATTGCCCATGGAATCTCTATAACATCCTAAACAACTATTTTTCTGAAAGAAAAGCCACTGTTATTTCAAGTCATGGCACACTTCGAAAAATTGTCAATAAAGGATGTCCGCCAGGTTCCAACCACATTTGGAATATTGTCTTCAACGGAAGCATGAATCAGGAAGTCCGAGAAGTAGCATCCGCGGACGATAAGGTAATGCCTTATTCTGGGAATTCAAGACAAAGTATTCAAGAAAAAGCGCCATACTAACTATAGACAGGATGGTAGACTGATGCAAAAACTACAAAATGAAGCTATCCTCTGAAAAGACAGTTTTGATCCAACTTAAAAGTTCACTGAACATTAGGAGACCACCATTGGTTTCCATAAAGCCAAAGAATTAAGATGGTGAAAACTGTTAAATCGCTGAGAGTTGAGTTCGATGAACGACTTGCAGTAACTTCACATGTCAAAAGAGTCGGGGGAAAATAGTAAGAAGGTTTACGCTGTGCTAAAACGAGTTGCTAAAGAGAACTGTGGCCTCAAGCAACGAACACTATCAATTATATACGAGGGCCTTGTGGTATCTTCATTAACATACGCCTGCGCGACATGGGCAGACAGAATGAACTGCTACAATCGGCGTACACTATAGTTAGACCCCAAAGAAGTATCTTGCTCGGAATTACCAAGGCATACATAACAGTGTCTACTGACGCAGTTCCTGTCTTGGCCGGCATGATTCCTATTTATATACTCTTAAATGAAATACCTATACTACAAGATAAGAAAAAGACAAAATGTGAGCTATGGCTACGTGATGATGATAGGCGATCAAATTCGGCCAAACGTTATGGGCTTGCTCAAAAGGAAAACTAAAAAACCGTCTATAGCAAAATGGCAAGATAGATGGTCGCACTCAATGGATGGCAGAATAACATATAGTTATCTGCCAAACATTGAAGCGAGATTAGAGACAAAGATTCCTATAAGCGTATGGTTCACCCAAATGTTAACGGGACAAGGTAGAATGACCTCCTATATGCACCGACTGAGACTAGTGGACTCAAGTATCTGTGAATGTGGACAGGGCGAGGATACCATAGAACACATCCTCTATGAATGTGATCTAGCCCAAGAAGCTAGAGATCAACTTATAACAGACTCAAGAGTTAATGCATCCAAACAACCTCAACATTTTACTCAACATTAAGTACACAACATTTTTATCTTAAGAAACATTTTTATAAAGCTAGTTAATAGTAGACTAGTATGCGCCTCCTCGATGGCAGGGACGGTAACAGGGCAACCTGGCTAAGCATACCGATATAGCAGAAATATTTTAAGAATTACGTTGGAGATGTTAAAGGCACGACCAGCTGGGAACATTTTCTTCGTATCAAAGCGACAACTGATTTGAGAGACTGCAAAATCTGGTTTAAGTCGATCGATAGATATATGGATGTGGTTTTTCCATTGTTGTCCACCACAAAATGATTTCTAAATTGTCGAATTACCTTATGTGGGCTTTTGTCAGGCGATGTTAGCCCAGTTCGAGTTTTATCTAGCCTGATAAAAACGAACTCACATGTATCCAGCGTTTCGGGAATGAATATATCGATTTTTGGAGCATGTTTAGGCATAGCTGGAACTAGATTCCGTATAGTATTTCGTAGAGTTGAGTTTTATAATCTGACCGGAGTCTGCTGGTTGTTGATCTGGTGCTTCCAATGAAAATTCTTTTAGAGATGCATCTAGTGGGCAATGCAAATGTGCAACCATTCCGTTATATTGCAGGTGATAAGGAGTTGGCCGAATTCGATGTGTGCTTAGAAGTTGGATTAATTCTGGGAACAGCTTAAATTCGAATTGGCTGCATTGATCTATATCAATGTTTTCAGGTATAAATCTTTTGATGTACAATTTTCCACAAAACCTTTTGCAACTGTTGCGGCGGTAATATCCTACATAAGGTCAACTTCTAATCATTTAGTGAAACGATCTACAGCTGTTAAAATGTATGCATACCCATTTGATGGAGAAAGTGTTTCAACGATGTTGAAATGCATGTGTTTTAATATCCCTCATTCTGATTTCGTGTGGTTAACGTCTAGGCCAAAAGCAACGATCTGTTATTAATTTTAAAATTGTGCGGACACAAGGATGTGAAATATTATGCAAAGCGTCGAAAGCTAATCGACGTAGTCGTTCTTGAAGGTAAGGGCAATTTTCTAATTTCGCAATAAATATAAAAATCTGAAAATGAGAAGCAATCAAGTTTGTAAGATGAACTTGTGAGGCGAGTGAAACTAGAAAGTAATTTCTGACGTTCCTCATCAGGCTTCTGTAATTTCGAAATTGATTTGAGATCTAGTGTTTTTCACAACATTATCTTTGACTATAGTATATTGAATGTCGGTTGAAAACTGCGAAGCAAAATCCAAATGATGAGCTTGTTGTGGACCTCTTTCTGTTTTGGAGCTTATTGCGCTTGTAAGAGGTTTGTGGTCGGTATCGAAAATGTTTACCCGCTAAGTATATGACGAGTAATTATATATCAAATGCAAAATATTTCGTTTCGGCTGGTTGTAACTTTTTGAAGAAAAATGCTAGAGGTTCACATCCATCCGTTCCTACATCCATTTTTGAGTTGCTGCACGACGGATCCGTCTCTGGTGTTCGATGCATCAGTAATAATACTGAACACTGCATGATCTAAAGGATGAGCCAACAGTGTTGCATGAGCAAGCCCACCTTTAATGTGACAAATGCTTCCGATATCGCTTCAACTCTTTCCTCGGGTGGGAAGATTCCGTTAGAAAGTTAAGAGAATTAACATGAAAAATGCATTTTGCAGTTTTGATATTGATACCAAAATCTGCAAGCCTTTTAAACAGTAGTTGCAAATGCGATGTGTGCTCTTCTTCTGATTTCGAAGCTACAAGAATATCATTGATGTATATACAAACACGAAGTTCAACCCTCCAACTACCTCGTTCACAAACCTTTGAAATATCTGACCAGCGTTGCGTAAACCAAAAGACAATCGCGTGAATTCAAATCAGCGAAAAGGAATGGTAATTGATGTCTTATAGCAATATCTTCTGTAGCAACAGGTATTAAATTATATGTCCTGCCTAGGCAAATTTTAGAGAATGTAGTACAACAGTTTAAGTTCATAGCGAAAATTTGTATGTGGGGTATCGTATAGGATAACGATTAGGAACGGTGACGGTTTTTAATCTCCTAAATAATTCCCACAAGGTCTCCAATCAAGTTGTTCCTTTTTTTAAACCATATAAGCAAAGGACTAGACACTGAAGAACACGATGGTTGGTATATTCCCAACTCCACCACAGCTCCTCTCAGACAATACTGAATAGATTAATTTTGTACCAATTCATTGCGTCTTTAGAGTACTGTGAGCTAAATCGGTAAAGGAATTCTGTTTAGAATGAAAATTTTTTACTAAATAAAAATTAGAGTACTGTTTCCACGACGATTGTTTGATTTCATTTGGGCATTCAACACTATTTTTTAAATCAATCGTTTAAAGAATAAAACAACTGACTATAATGTAGTTTAGTCGATTTCTACTAAGCTTGCATAGAATCGACGTCATTGTCGGAGAATATGACAAAATCGACTTTTGAGTCCACAACTGCAAATCACTGGCTAAATCATAATTCTTTTTGCAAATTAATCTAACTTGGAGTGTTTTTATTTAGCGGAAGCATTGTCATAGTTTTTGACCTACTTCTATGTTGTAAAAACTTGGTCATAAAGCAGTCTGGCAATGTTTTTAAGCTTAGAAAGCCTTGTTTATCTGACGATATGGTTTTTAATAACTCGGGTGCACTTATAGCCTTTCCTCAACTCATACCATGGTGCAGGATGGATTACATTTCAAGGCACGGTTTGAGTCAGATATCCCCGGATTATTTTTAATATAAGTTAAAACTTTCTTGTAACGAATTTTATCATAGTTGTGCCATGTTTATCATTTTTGTGAGCTGCTCTTTCTTCACTGTGACCTTCTTTTTTTAACGCTATACATCGTAGTTTTAGGTAAATTTTATGATTTTGCAATGGATAAACCGGATGTCAATGGATTCTCAAGGTATTTATGCACAATTAGTTTTAATTCCATTTTTAATAAATGTTTACTATTTAAACCGATTTTAACGACGCTTGGCAGACAATGCAGATTTTTGGAAAACACGGTTATTTTATAAAATTGTAGATTAAAATGCATTGATAAAATTGTAGATTGAAATGCATATGAAACTAAAGAAACTTGGCCACCGTAGTTTAGAATTAATTTATAAAATCACTCTAGGAATTGTCTACACTATTGATGTTGTCTACGTTGTCTACGGGTTGTCGACACGTCGGCGTAGTGAATAATAGATGACGCGTAAATGCCCATCCCTGATAATAATAAATCAATTAATTTTAACAATAAATTTAAGTTATAAGTTTATAAAATTATTTTTTTTAAATGCAGTAAGTCTTTGTATAAAGCAAAATATATAAAATAATGAATGGGGTATCATAATTTTAGTTTTCCCCACTAGCGATTAATTTGCCATCATGATATCGAATGCTTGTGCTAGCAACTTATGATGTTGGTCAATTTTGGCATTTAAAACCCCCTTGAAATTAGCCCAGGATTTCATTCCAGGAGCTTAAAAAAATACATCTGACACGTGTAAAAACTCCATCACAGACATTTTAAAAATGTTTAATTTATACAGATGGTTCATTCCAGAATTTTATACAATCGGCTCATTCTAGAGTTTTTGTCATATACAAAGAATACTTTAGTTGGGATATAGAAACTTATCCCAAACATAAAATTATTATACAATTAATACATTTTTTAAAATAAAATTTAAACAGTTATATATAAAACAATTATTCTGGCCTTGGATTTGGCCGACCTGTGAGAGATCTGTCAGAATTGTCATGCTAAACAAAATGACTATACTAAATTATTAATTTAATACATTTTAGTGCGGAATATTCCTTCGTATGAGGCTTCTCAAATTCCTTATGTTGTGCAATGTTTGATGGTAAGCTAGATTAACTGAAATGTTGAACACCATATTAATACTAAACTTTTCAGTGGTAAATTTCTAAGATAAAATTAGAGTTGGTTAAATTTCGAACACATTTGAACTAACCAAAAATGTTAATCGTTATAACTCGGAACCATCAACATGAAGCTATGATGTTTCTACAAATCATTTAATAAACAGAAACAAACGAGAGGAGCTTTACGATTTAAAATTTTACTGAAATGTCTCTTTGTAGAAAATTTAAATGTCCACCATTTAAAAAAAATTGTAAAATAAAAATTTCTAACTGCCGTAAAAAATTTTAGGTTAAATCCATCAATAGAAATTAAAATTTGGGCACATTCTGAGAAAGACAATTGGCCACTGATTGATATACCACACTAATCGGATATTATTTTCATTGTATATATTTGTTTACACAAAAAAATATAAAACGATTTAAAAAAACAAACCGCATATAACATATATTACAGTATCCTTTAAATAAACCATATCCGCATACACACACACCCATACGACATACATATATAAAACCACAGAAATCACAATAATCATCACCTCATTTAAATTTCTTTCTTCTTTATCGAACAAAACAAACATATTTCAACATCTCAAGATCGAACTCGAAAATATATCTATACGAAAAAAACGAAATACTTAAATAAACAATATATATAAAAGAATCCTTAAAAAAGGATAATAGATAAAAAAAAATGTCCTTTTTTCTTATTAAAATATTTTTTTTTCTTTTAGTCATCTTCTTATCTTGAATAATATATTATAAAACTGTACGCTACACGTCTCCCCTTATTACACCGTATGGTAGCGTTCTGTAGATATAAATTTATTTATTAAAAAAGGATATCTATTTCGTATGTTATCCTTTTTTTAAATTGATCTATATATGTATATACATATTGTAAGTGTATCCTAAAAAAAATCAATATACAGAGAGATATATAAAATTAAAAGTGAATCGATATGATGTTGATGATGATGATGATGTTCGATAAGACTTGATAAACAAGAACAAAAACAACAACACGCAAAAAAACGGATCAACAATTTAAAGGATATGTACATTTTTTGATTGGTTTTCAATTTATTTTTAAATAAAAGATTAAAACAGTTAAAATGTACTGTTTCCGTAAAAAATGTATATGTTTGAATATTTCTTTAAAATTGGAATTCGATACACAAAGTGATTTAAAGTGGCAACTTGTCAATGTATTGAATACAACAACCCCCAAATACTAAATTCAATCAAACACATAAAATATTCATGTTCATTTTCAGCATAAAAAATATTTCCAGAGGAAAGTCGTCATTGTCCACAAAAAACCAAAAATATTTTTATTTTTTCAAATCAATGTAAATTTTTTAAATAAAAATGACAAACCCTTTTTCTTTCTCCAGTTGTATTATAGTTGTTGCCTAGGCGTCAGGACGAAAGAATGTACATATATACACTAAGATACCGTCTCAAGATTTTAAATCGTATTTAACAATGCAAACACAACAATAACAACAATATCATTGTGTCATTATTATTATTTTTGTTGTTGCCGCATATATACAAGAGCATTATCCTTTTTGGTCCTGGCTTGGAGAACAAAACCATTTTTTTTTATCCTAAAAGTGTGTACGTATATACATATTTACGTTTTCAACAACAAAGCAATATAAATTTGTTATGTAATCGAATTGTCTGGCCCTTATTAACATTTTTATTGAATTTCTTTTTTTGTTGCTTTTGATTTCGTCTTCAAGGATTGAACCTCCTATACATACATCACACAGTTAGGACTGGAATGTTGGGGCGAGTAATAGAGGTGGAAAATTGAAAAAATTTTAAAAATAAAACAATGAATTGTCTAATGGATTTAGGGAATAACATAAAAAGAATAAAAAAATATTCTCTGGAGTATATTTTTGGGTTATTTCTGTTATAAGTTTTCAGCTTTAAAATTGAAATTAGTTTATTACAATTTGTATTATAGGTAATAAGTATTTGATAATTTTGTATGCACCTGCGGATCATCCGAGAGGATTTCCTTGGACTAGGTAGAGAACAATTTTCTCGAAGACTCCAAACCGCAATAATAAATAATTTCTAATAATATGAATTGGCCATTCAAAACTAATAATTGCAATGCCTAAACAATAAAGGGTGTGCCACAACCTACAAACATGCAGCCGGACTTCAAATATGTTGAGCAAAAATATATTTGTAAATCTGGCAACATTATAATGTAATAAATACCCATAAAAATACTCAAGTAAGTCTTCAAATTTTGTTTAATTCAAATATTTGATATGTAAATATAAATAAATAAAAAATGACTTCGTAACAAATGGTTCATTCAGATGCCCTCTGGAGAATCGTATTGCATTCGGTTAATGCATGGGTGTGGCGGTCGTCCAAATTCTGTTGGATCAGACGCTATTGACAGAACTGAAGTCGTTGTGACAATCAGTTGGGAATGACCCTTAAACTTTAATTTTTTTCATATATTTTTTCAATCGTCGTGAAGGGCAAGATGAACCGAAGACTTACTTATGAGCATTCTTCAAGCAATACTACGAGTACTTCTTCCTGGTTGCTCTTCAATTAAATCTAAAATAACATCCTCCACATTTTGTTGATATCCTTTGTCGATCATCTTCGGCTTCCGATGTAGGTCCAACACTACCAGTTTCCCGCAACCTGTGATCAGCACGTCAGAAAGCCTCCATGGTAGCACGACACCGTTTAGGATAGCAGCATTTAAATTACCACGGCATTCGCCAACTACCCAAATCATATCAACATATTCACCAAATCCGAATTAAAGTAATCGAAACAAGCTCGAACTCTGATGAACTAACAAATGGTTTGAGTAGGCGCATATTAGTAGAAGTGTAATTCAAACAAAATTTCTAGATGCTGGTTAGATATTTTACGTTCTAATTGCTAGTTTTGTTGAAAATTATTACAATACAATGTTGCCAGATTTACTAATATAATTTTGGTTAGAAGAAAACTAACCAAAGGATTTTAAAAATTTCAACGTATTTGAAATCCGAGAGCATAGAGGAACGTCGCTACGGATTGCTTGTAAAACAATTCAATAAGTAATGCATCGAAATTCGATAAATATTTTAAAAATTGTATATTCGAAATTTGATTGGGTATTGCATAAAAATTCCACAAAAAAAATTAACTTTTCAAAAATTATAGACCTTAAAAATCTGAAAATTGGTTCCGAATTTTTAAATTAGGATTCATGTTAGTTTAAAAAAACGGATTTTCATAAATTACGAATATCGAAGCAGATACAAAATATGGGTTTTAGAACTTTCATACCATAGAACTCTATACCAAAATTAAAATTCATACAAAATTGTTAAATTGAATATTATTTCACAATTCGTGAGCCTACAACGAAAGGCGTTCTATTGAGGTTCAAATTTCTTATTTCTAGTTCCAAGTTGCTAAATTGCAAAACAAAATATATTGTATTGCGATATCGAATATTGAAACTACTAATTTCGATAATTATAGAATTTAAACTTATTGGTGCGTACTGGGAATTTATTCTAAAATTGCGAATTTCATGTTTGAAGATGAACATGCAACACCAATTCTCAGTAAGTGTTGGTTTGTCTGTTTACAAATAAAACAGATTGACCGTTCGTCATCCAGTAGTACTGGTTTTTGCTACCCAAATCTACTCCGCTGGACCAAAAATGTGTGGTCTCCTGTGCCGTGTTTTTTATTGCTGCTATCAATTAATTTGCCAATTCTATCATGCTCTACAATTGTTTGTACGTCGATTAGGTGCATTCCCATTGAAGCGCAATACCGATAGGCTGCAAACCAATTAACTTGTTCCTTCAAATTTATGTAGTACTGATGCCCGTCTAATTTGACAAATTCTTCACAATTCGAAATGGTAATAGTTACCATTAATGCAATGATGATTTGACATTGGCACGATTTCATCTTTCAAACGTTACTGATTTTTATTCAACAAACTCAATCGGCTTTTATACTGTACATATACCTCATCATGTTTGTGAATTATGTTTATATTTGTTAAATGGTTCAAGGCGAATGAATGAATATCAATAGATTGTAAATAAAATGTTTGACTGATTGTACCGAGTTTGGTATACCGAAATCTGTTCCATTTAATAAACATTTCGGTGTTGCCTGCGTGCACTTGAGTATTATGATTCTGACCTCTCATCTTTTGAATCGACCGTTGGTTGCTCTACTTCTGTCGATAACTAAAGCTGTGACACCTGAACAACATCTATCGGTGAGACAAGCATTAAAGGTTAATTTGGGTCTGACGGTGAGTGTAGTTAAGAATAAACAGTAAAAATCATCACGTTTGGCAAAGCTTTGTTCCATTTTTCTGACGTAAATACGTCAGATATACCGGTTTAATCGAGTATTGCAGATTTTTCAAAATGAAACTTTATTTTAAGAGAAACACGAACTAAATTGAATAAAGAAAGGAGCACGCGTTCGGATAAATCAAAAATTTATTTTCAGCTGTATTTTAATGCCAACAATTTTTTATTTAAATTAACTGGAAGCAGTTAAATATTATATAAATGTCATTAATAAATTTATGATTAATATATTTGTATGCGTAAATTGTTAATTCGTATCCATGTTATTTGGGGCAGCTATTAGATACATATTTTGTAACATCAACGAAATCGCTACAAATAAAATTTAATTTCATCTCGCTTCCTTGATCGTACCAGTCATTGCGTGTGGTTTGTAAATGAATATACAATGCGAGTCTCTACCATCTGGTTGGCTCGGATACCATTTCACAAATAAGATAGATTATCCTGCGTTATCCAATAATACCGGTCTTGACTACCCAAGTCTAACTCACTGAACCAAAAATATTCGCTCGCTGTATCGAGGTTTTTATTACTGCTATCAATCAACCTGCTAATTCTATCATTCTCTTCAATTGTGCGTACGTCGATTAGGTACATTCCTAATGCATCTGAGCAGTTCAGAGTCAGGATTTTAGTAGCCAATTGCCAAAATGAATTCGTTTCCACTAGACTTTTTCAAACTCAAGAAAGCTTACCTAAAATAGACAACAAATCTGTACATAATTTAGTATGTATAGAAAAAAACGGTATCCTCATCGTTCATTTATTCCATTTCCCAACATTTCAATTAATATTATTAATTTTCACTCTTCCACCAAAACCCTATATTTTAAAACATACATAAGTTAATTCAATTTCGCTTAACTCCCTCATATGAGAAAAAAAACTGGACATGAAAGCTTTAAATTTGACAACAAAATAACAACACAACTACAAATTTAATAATGTAAAATGCTGTATATTTGAAATGAATTGCATAGTGAAACCTCAAAAATACTACATACACGCAACCAGCACAAAAAATTAATTTAAAATTAAATTCATTCCAAAATTAAAAACTAAAATACAAAAAACAAAAAAAAAAAAGTTAAAACGCGATTTTCACTAACAAAAGCAACTTCAATTACCATAAATAAAATCATCTGACTCGTTCCGTTCTGCCATCATTTTATTTTTTGTATAGCCAAAAACACAATTTTTTTTGTATGTGCTGTGCTTTTAACTCGTAGAAATCAATATATTCACTCAGAAGTATAAAAAAAAAATTACACTCGGGGTAAAATGGTATTTTCGAAACTGGAAAATGTCCGTTGTCCTTGTTTTTTATTTTGTATTACTCTACCTTTCATTATTATTATGATTATTGTAATAGTCTCGGGTAAAAAAGTTATTTTTGTTCAATTTTGAGTTTGACTGATGATAACACACGCACACCACCGACCAACCAAATTTAGAAATAACAAAAAACTTTGCTTCACAAAAAACGCTTTTATTTTAAACTCGTCTTGTTGAATTTGAAATAAAAAAGTTTTTTTATTTTATTTTTGTATAATGTGATTGTGTTGAATTCATATATGGATTAGAAAATAACTTTAAAATATATTTTATTTGGATTGTGTGTGTAAATATGGTTTTTGTGAGACATGAGTATACGTACGTTCAGGGATTCATCTCTGGTGTATATGAAGTTTTTGATTTAAATGTTTGGTACGTGTCTTTTTTTGGTATGCTAAACTATGTGACAGGCAAATTTTTTTTAGATGATTACACTGATAAACCATTTGCATTATAACATATGTTAATTTCCGAAAAATTTAGCTGCGGGGCTTTTTTGATTGTTCCCATATACTATATACATATGTATACGTGTTAAATTAATAATGAAGCACTTTTATAATACGATATAAAATTTTACTCATATGCATTTGCAAATATATTATGTTGAATAATGGATGTAATTTAAGATACAATTATTATTACAGACAGAAGAAATTATAAGTTCAAAATATGTACGCCAAAACGTTTATTAAAATTGATATGTTAAGATATTGGTCAGTACTTTAAACTTACCAATACAATTGATTTTCTACTCTGTTCCAATTTGAAATTGTTTACCTGAAATGAAAATAAAAGATAATATTAATCAGAATGTTGGATGTTTAAATTCACCGGCTAAATAATATTTTGTAAATATTCAATATTCCTGTACACCAAAAATAGCGATATGATAGTGGGCAGGCACCATAGCTGGTTCGTACACTGGTGTCTAAAATCTAGTAGTTTTATTTAGCGGCAATCAAAAAATTATAAGGCCTGCGATAGTAGTGCTCAACAGACGGGTTTCGCTACGAGAAAATAGCCGCCCCTACAAAACCTTGGAATACGCGCTTCTCCTTCTATTTTTATTTCCAATGAAAAGTTCGCAAAGGCAACACATTTATTTATGTAGTGGCAATGCTATTAACCAAAATGATGGCCAACTGGATCCCGAACAAAATCAAATTAAGGAATTACCCATTTCTGCTAAAGATTGGAGATACGATTTTTCCTTCCATTTATTTACATTGAAAAGTTCAGGATGACAGACATTTACGAATGTAAGCGAGCAAAAAAGGACGTTTCCTTTATTTTTTGTATCCAAAAAAGACAGGGTCGGATAATTTACAAGAACTAAATTATAAAAATGAATAGAATGTTTACAAACATATAGAGCCACGATGATGCATGGGTACTGAACTTTTCGAATGTTACAAGGATTTACGTTAATTTAAAGGAAATCCACAAAATTTTATTTTTCTTGGATCTCGTTTCGTACTCTTCTCTGAGTTGCCAGCTGCTTCTGCACAAGTAAATGGAAATTGCTTCAAATAATAAAATTCCCTGAATTATAAGGCTCTCCAGATGTGCGAAAGATTTAATTCAAAGTTTAAATGAAATCGAGAAAAACTAGTAGGTTTCCAACTCTTCCAATTTTACTTCACAAAATAATTATGTAGAACCGGAATTTAGGTACATGAATAGACAATGAAAATTGATCAAATAATAAAATCAATTGGAATTTCTATAGGCCTCCAAATAATTAATTCCTAATTAACAGTTCAACTTAATCCAAAAATATTCTATTCCAATATGACTGCTTCCAATATGGTTGCTTCTTTTTAAAATAAACCAATGGTGTGACCTATTTTCTGTCTGTACTTCTATCAGAAATGTTAAATCATTTCTACAATAATTATTCAAAAGTCCCTTCAAGAGTTATTTATTATAGAAATTTGGTTTGATTGTATCGTTTTTCGAAATATGTTTTGCACCAACCGTATCTGGTTTTGATGACTAGAAATTCTATGATGACTATGAGCTAAATGTACAAATATAAAAATCCTGAGAACCTACTGAATCTATACTATAACTCTTAAAGTTTGGATTTCTGTCCCTTAAACTCCTCCTAGACGGAGCGTGCTATAAAGGTGATCTTGGATATTTTAGTAAGGTCTCCTGATTGCTAGGTCAACGCAACTATTTTCAGCTCTTCAAGTTGAGTCCTAAGGAGTTACGGACATTTGAATTGAATATTATTAAAGTTATTCTTCGTAGCTTGCGCTTTTTAAAAAAAGAAAAGGTTACTATGATACGGTGAACGGAAATGTCTGTTTTTGTTCGACATCAATTTTCGAATGCAATTCACATTTTAGTGAAGTATTAACCAGTCAAGTCATTAAAAATAAAATAAGAAAAAAACGAAAAATGCCCAGAAAACGATGTGCCGTATTTAATCCAACTCGTATTGATGAAAAGTATCTCGCGATTATACTTCAGAAGCTCTGAAAGAAAAAGAGCTTGAAGCAGACAGACGAAGAAAACAAACCTCATTTCAAAACGAAACTATTAAAGAAAAGTCCGACCGTCTTGAAGCAAATAGACAATGGAACATCAAGTCACGGCAAATCTAAACACCTGATGTAACTCATGTCCGCCTACAAATACAAAGGGAGCGACAAGCATTTCATTATGATTCGTCATTGGAATACATGAATTTTCCGCAAGTTCTTTTGGTTAGATGGAAAATAAGTGTAATTTCTGTGGAGCACTGAAATTTAAAGTAGAAACACCCGGTTTATGTTGTTCCAACGGAAAAGTAAAGTTGCACAACTACGACAAGTTGACTAAAGATAAACCTGGGCGAAACCGGGTACCCGGCTAGTAGATTATATATTTTTAAAAGTCTGGGGATGAATTGTTTATGCTCGTGTTGTTAGAGGTAATTTTTAGTTTTATAAATACGTCCAAGTTACATAGAATGGTTTTAAAAATGATAGTAACAGCGTCAACAAGCCTTAAAATAGCTGTGCGGGCTATCAATAGTTCGCAATCTATCAGTTGGACATCTGCTGTAATATTTTAATTTAATGTACCGGGTTGTTTCTTAAAATTTTTGATATTTTTGGTTAGTGTTTGCGAATAAGAATTGTCTAAAAAATGTAAGTACTTCATTCTTGGTATTGTTTCAGCTGTCAAGGACAACACGTTTTGTCAGATTTTTTTTAAAGATGCCCAAGCCTGGTAAAGATATAACGCGTATAACAGACGGGGAATTATCTATACCTAATATTGTGCAAACTATAGAAGCAGAATCCCCACCTTTAAATAATACTGTACAAATCAGGGATAAAATAAAAGGCAATCTAGGCTGCTGAAATCCCTCGCAAGTCGCTAAAAATGAATTGAACATGGAATTAGGACTACATTCTCACAACTCTACTGTTAAAAAAGTTGTATTTTCTAAATTAATTACATAGTTGAAAAATTAAAAGTTGCAGATTCTTATCTGCCCGCAACAACATTTCTAGATTTAATTGAATATTGTGCTTCTACAATATTCTGAAACCATATTATATAATGTTGGATTTGATATTGGCTATTTGAATTCAAATTTGATTGCATTTTGTTATATGCTTGGTCGTAAATCAGGTGTTAGCTCAAAACTTTCAAAAGATTTCCCAGGTATAATTATTTGTTATTGTTTAAGCCATCGTCTGCAATTAGTTTTAGATAGTAATGATTTTTCATAAATCAAATAAAAATAAGCTTGAACTTAGGAATATTTCTAAAGAACTTGTTCTAGAAATTATAAAGATTGACAGAGTTTTGGGACCCAAATGGGCAAAAATCAGCTTAAGAGTCACAGTTGATGTATGGTAGGCACATCCAGCTTTAATCAAGTATTTTGCATCCATTACGAAAAATTGAAGAATCGAATATTCAGGCTAACCGAATTCGCAATAAATGCTTTTTGCAAGATTTAGCAATAATGATTGATATTTGCCGAAAAGAGTCAAAAACTACGGAACACAGTAATTGCTAATATGTGAAACAGATTAATGGTCATCATCATACAATAAATATTAAAAGTGGCACCAATAAACTTTTTGAAGTTATTGGTGTTCTGGTATTCGATGCTTGGAACATTGATGAAATTGTGTTTCGTCATTCCAAAATGTTTATATAAAATGAAATTCTTCCCAAAAAAAATCCCAAATTTCTCGTATCTGTATATATTTTAAATTTATAGTATGTAGTGGCAACTTATTTTCCTAAATGATGATTTCAAACAGAAATAACCCAATTAGCTATTTAGGATATTTAAATTTCATAAGCTCAACATATTTATACAGTTTTTATTGGTCGAAATAGTAAATTATAGAATTCTTATTGACATCTACATATTGATAATCAACTAACAAAATTCTGTATTATTGCAATAAAAGTAATTAATAGAATATAATTTATGGAACGTCCTCAACATAGACTTAGTCCGTGTAGCCGACGATTTATGTAACTAGCGGCCAATTTGCAAATTACTTGTTGCACCATGTTTACAGAAATAGTTCAACTGTGTCAATTGTGACTTAATTCTTCAATAAAGTCAATTTTATTTGTGCAATATATATTGGGAATATTGCAACAAGATTGTATGAAATTCCCAGTATATATTGCACGTTAATTATTTCGCCGACCCCAGGGATTGACCACTTCAAATTTTCTATGTAAAATATATACAATGAACTGTCCGATACACTATCCCGCATGTCAATCTTCTGATTTTTGTTTAACAGATTTCTTCATTCAATCTTGTTGCAACATTCCCGATATATATTGCACGTTAATTATATCTTCGATCCTAGTCTATCCAATAGAATTTCCGAAACTCGATCCGCATGTTAATGTTCTGACTTTTATTTAATATATTGTTACCGCAATATAAGGCAACTATTGGAAAAAGAATTTCGCGATTTCGTTGCAACATTTGTTGCATAGAATGTCGCCTGAATGAATACTATTGGTTTTAACTCACACATGCATATTTTTGGTTATTTGGAAAATATTGCACTTAGGTAATGAATTACATTATATTCTATACTGAATTTAATATATTTTTAAAAAAGAAACCGTTTACTTGTTCAAAATATTGCTAATCGAACCCTGAACCATTTGTTAAAAAATAGTTGAAAGAAAACAGAAAGCCACGATGAAAACCAAATTTCATCGTGTGTGTCGGGAATAGCATTGTGTTTCGATCATATTATACGTTTTGCGGTTAATTCTAGATTATTGTAGACCTGGATTCCCAAGAGCCACGACCATTCCGCTCATTTATCTGTTACCGAGCAATCGCAAGGTTGGCTCGTTACAATACAGCGTATCTTATATCTTATATGTATCAATGCTCATTAAACTTTACTCAACTATTGATTCAAGTAAGCCTCCAGAAGTGTCATTTCAATAATGCGAACCAAACTCGCCGTATTCATGAAGATGAAGACCACTCATCACACCACTAATCACGAATTATCTGTCCATACCACCAGTCTCAATCATATTTTTATATTCAAGGTTTTAGTGGAATTTGTGGAAAACAAATCTTCTGAACTGAATAGTTGAGATAAACAGACGAGTTTGAAAAATGCTCAAATTTCAGACGTGATTCAATTCAAAAAATTAATAAAATAAAACAATAAAATTTAAAATCAATATTGAACAATAAAAATTGAAAAAAATAAATTTTCATTATTTAATTTAACCACATACAAATTTATTTTAAAAATTGTATACAAAACATAAGCATTTTTGCATACACCCGAAAAAAATCAAATAATTTAACAAAAACCGGATCATTTAAAATTGTAAACACATACATCTGTGTACGTAGGTATTACATATTTTATTTTCATAAACAATTTTCATATTTAATTGAATATTTTCCAATTATTTATAATAAATATTATACATATATGTATAATAAATAAATAAATGAAATCAATTATATACTTAGTAGATAGCAAGAGAGAGATAGAGACATATCATTTTATGAATAATGGAAAATAATTTTCACAAATTTAAAATTATTGACAATGAAAGTCACTTTATTGTTAATACCGTATGTCGGATCGAGGTATTCAAAAAAACAAAAAATTTTATATACTCGTACGATTATTTATTAAAAATTTTAATTTTAAAGATTTTTTATTTAAATAATAGTATTATATTATTTATAAATACAATGAGGGAAATATTTATTATTGATCCACAACAAACTAATTTATCGTTTTGTTGGTTGACCCCAAATTTATATGTAATTCGTTTTGTCAAATGCATTTCAATTACAGATATTCTAGAAAAAAAAACATTTACGCATTTCTTTTAAAATTGCCATCGAAAAAGCTGATGCGATGCCACTCCGAATAAATAATTCAGTCTCCCTCAGCTATTTTATATATTTGTACATAATATTTTTAAAACAACACAATTTTTGTTTTTGTTTATTTATTCGAGTGTAATCATTTGAAAATAATTTGTAAAATTAAAAAAAAACACAAAAAAAAAAAAATGTTTGATGTTTGGTTAGAAGCGATTTTATTTATGCTCTCATTTTTCGAATCAATTATTTTTCATTTTCCAATTCCTGTTGTGGTTGTATATATATACAGAATTTGTTGTTTTCCCAGTAACATAATCGCAGTTCATTCAATTGAATTTGAAAGGTATATAATAGCATATAATGTATAAATATGAAACAGAATCGGATATACATAAGTATATGTATGCGGAATTTTTAATATCGCATAATTTTGAGAATATTTGGATACAATGTTGTATAATGGACATATATGAATGTGCTTTGTGCGGAAATGTTGCAATTTCAATTATGTTTTGAAACCAACATTAAGAAAAAAAGTTATTAGAGAATTGAATACGGTGGAATATTACTAACAGTGCGGAATTAGTATTAACCTAATTAAGCTAATTTTTTACAAATATTATTCATATTTTATAAAATTTGTTTAATTATTTTTATTTTTTTTTTAAATAACAGTAACAATAACAGCAAATCAAACAATGCATAATAGAGGCAATAGATAATAATCTTAAAAATTTGGAACTACATATATTTCTCAAATAAAAAAACGTTCTTAATTTTTGTCTAAGTTTCATTTTTAAGTTGGCAATATGATCTTTAAAATTTAGTTGGGAATCCAAGCTCACACCTAAATATTTGAATGATGTTTCGTTTTCAATAGATACACAAAGAGTATTACAATTAGACTCATTGCAAGCCAGTGAATGAAAAAATATTGGATTAGGATCTTGGATGGCACAACTCTCATTGAAATACATAATTTTGGATTTGCAGCTAAGAACCATATCATGTACGTAGAACCATTTCTTTAGCAAACTCATGTCATTTTTAATAGTTTGCACACGATTTTGAAAGTAGGACTGAAAAAGAGAAAGTGCCGCGCCTCTGATACCTATATGTGATAACTTATCTAACAATATTGCATGGTTGACAGAATCGAAAGCTTTTGTAATATCAATAAATAGTGAGGACACTTTTAGATTGTCATTTAAATGATGATATATAGGAGTGAACATGAAATAATTGCTTTTTCAGTCGATGATTGTTTTATAAAACCAAACTGCCTCTTATCCAAAAATTTAATAATTTTTTCAAAAATCTTCGAAAATGTATTCAGTAGAGTAATTGGGCGATAATTGTTAAGATCAATACGTGAGTCCTTTTTATATAATGGTTTAACAATGCCAATTTTTAATTTATCAGGAAACACACCCTTAACAAAACATAAATTAAAAATAAATTCTAAAATATAGGTAATACTGAAAATAACATTTTTTACCAGTGAATTTGAGACTCCAGCAACTCCACAAGAATTAGAATATTTCAATTCATTTACTGCTGACAGTATCTCTGATTCACTAATTGGAAAAAAGAAAAAATTTAGATTACTGTATCGGGACAAAACCATGTTATTTCTAACAACATCTTCAATAATAATATTTTCATGATTTTTATTTATAATCACATTTGGTATATTAATAAAATGGTCATTAAATACGTTCGCAATTTCCTTTGGGTCAGTTTTAATAGTATTTTCACCAATATCGATTGGTGTTATACTATTTAATACATTATTTACAATTTTCCATTTTGATTTCATATCTGTTGCTGCCTCTATCTTATTTTTAAAATAACGTTCTTTTCTCAGTGGAACCAAGATTTTAATCTTAGAATTCAGCTTTTCAACTTTTTTCTTGAGGACATCATTATTTCGATTTATTGATAATTTTTTAGATAAACGATTTCGATGATTTATCAGTTTTAATAACGAGTCACTCATCCAAGGCTTGAGCTTAAAGTGACTCTTTTTAATTTTAACAATTGTTTTAAATTATTAAATTAAAAATAAATGTATCAATAAAAATTAAATACACGATATTGGTATCCAACGAAGAAAAAACTTCACTCCAATCACTAGAGCACAAAGCCTCAGAAAGGCCATTGTAATTTATCTTTGTTTGATGCACCGGTGCGTACCTACGACCTCTTTTAGCTTTATTTGCTAACTTTAAAGTTAAATGAATAGTAGTATGATCAGTCACAAATAAATTCAAATTTTTAAGTTCAATAGAAAATTGTTTACAAAAGGTAATACATAATCAACGCAGGTATTTGCACATGGTCCAGTTAGACTTAAAAATGAAATTCAGGGTCCAGGGTCAAAATTCCGAACGAGAATTAGCGCAAAAGAAACACTATGTATTAATTACTTAATGAAACACTTAATGAAACACTATGAATGCTTTTGGGATACTGTGTCACACTTGGCGAATACTGCTGGTTAGAATGCTTGCTCAACCGAACTACGCAATAGATATAGTGATGTGCTGTGTAGTTTTTACATAACATTTTAAGACAATCTCAGCGACTTCCGGTTCGAGAATTAAAACCACAGGATCAACATCATCTAGTTCAGTTGAAATAATAAATTATCGAGAAGAACCCTCTGAATGGTTTGTCAACGAAGGAAAAGTAAAATGGTAAAATCAACATATAAATTAAAAATACTCATGTAAACCCTTTTGATAAATTTTTATTGTAATCCAACTAATTAGGCACTTATTTTATTTTTTTCGGCATAAACAAATTAAAAGATACAAAAATATTCAAATTAGCGGTAAGGTTGACAAATGACTGCGCCTTGTACTACTTTGATTTGTTAAAGTCAAGTGTGGATCGCAGTGTGGAACGCATTGCATACGTCTCGTAGCTAACTTCATTGCATCATATTTTTAGTTTTCAAAATTATCAATTAAAGTTTAATTATTTTTATTAATTTCTATAAAATTTAACATTTTTAACCAAATAAATCTAATTTATAGAGTTAAATACACCCCCTTGAAGTTATCCCAGGATTTCATCCCATGATTTTTAAAAAAATACCTCTGGCAACACTACCGTAAATAATCCATCCCAGACTTTTTAAAAATACATATAAAATTTATATAGTTTTTTCATCCCAGGATTTTTTACATTTTATACTATCCCACACTTTTTCGTATACAAAAAAATATGTATGTATACAGTTAGTACCAAAATACTCATCCCAGACTTTTTTAATATGTAAAATTGATTTGGTGGAAAATAAATTATTATGTGCAAGTCTTTTTAAGGACGGCTAATTTAGCTTTGTGATAAGGTTCAAGACCCTGTTAGTAACCATTACGCCAGCTTTAATAATTTTGTGACCGTTGGAATTTCCACCATATAAATAAATGTAGTGCATTTGCCAACATTTCAAAGTAAAGCTAAATCGAAAAAAAATTCGTATGGCCAAACTTTTATAGGGTCGGCTTTTTTCTCATATTGATTGTGTTTGAGACCTTGTTGGCTACCACTGTGCCAGCGTTGATGATGTTTTGCCCGTCAGAATTTACGCAATATAAATAAATGTGGTGCCTTTACCAACTTTACAAAGTAAAGCCAAATCGAAAAAATCGTATGGCCAAACTTTTATAGGGTCGGCTTTTTTCGCATATTGATTGAGTTTGGGACCTTGTTGACTACCACTGTGCCAGCGTTGATGATGTTTTGCCCGTCAGAATTTACGCAATATAAATAAATGTGGTGCCTTTGCCAACTTTACAAAGTAAAGCCAAATCGAAAAAAATCGTATGGCCAAACTTTTATAGGGTCGGCTTTTTTCGCATATTGATTGAGTTTGGGACCTTGTTGGCTACCACTGTGCCAGCGTTGATGATGTTTTGCCCGTCAGAATTTACGCAATATAAATAAATGTGGTGCCTTTACCAACTTTACAAAGTAAAGCCAAATCGAAAAAATCGTATGGCCAAACTTTTATAGGGTCGGCTTTTTTCGCATATTGATTGAGTTTGGGACCTTGTTGACTACCACTGTGCCAGCGTTGATGATGTTTTGCCCGTCAGAATTTACGCAATATAAATAAATGTGGTGCCTTTGCCAACTTTACAAAGTCAAGCCAAATCGAAAAAAATCGTATGGCCAAACTTTTATAGGGTCGGCTTTTTTCGCATATTGATTGAGTTTGGGACCTTGTTGGCTACCACTGTGCCAGCGTTGTTGATGTTTTGCCCGTCAGAATTTACGCAATATAAATAAATGTGGTGCCTTTGCCAACTTTACAAAGTAAAGTAAAATCGAAAAAATCGTATGGCCAAACTTTTATAGGGTCGGCTTTTTTCGCATATTGATTGAGTTTGGGACCTTGTTGAGAGTCAGAATTTACGCAATATAAATAAATGTGGTGCCTTTGCCAACTTTACAAAGTAAAGTAAAATCGAGAAAATCGTATGGCCAAACTTTTATAGGGTCGGCTTTTTTCGCATATTGATTGAGTTTGGGACCTTGTTGGCTACCACTGTGCCAGCGTTGATGATGTTTTGCTTGTCAGAATTTACGCAATATAAATAAATGTGGTGCCTTTGCCAACTTTACAAAGTAAAGCAAAATCGAAAAAATCGTATGGCCAAACTTTTATAGGGTCGGCTTTTTTCGCATATTGATTGAGTTTGGGACCTTGTTGACTACCACTGTGCCAGCGTTGATGATGTTTTGCCCGTCAGAATTTACGCAATATAAATAAATGTAGTGCATTTGCCAACATTTCAAAGTAAAGCTAAATCGAAAAAAAATTCGTATGGCCAAACTTTTATAGGGTCGGCTTTTTTCTCATATTGATTGTGTTTGAGACCTTGTTGGCTACCACTGTGCTAGCGTTGATGATGTTTTGCCCGTCAGAATTTACGCAATATAAATAAATGTGGTGCCTTTGCCAACTTTACAAAGTAAAGCCAAATCGAAAAAAATCGTATGGCCAAACTTTTATAGGGTCGGCTTTTTTCGCATATTGATTGAGTTTGGGACCTTGTTGACTACCACTGTGCCAGCGTTGATGATGTTTTGCCCGTCAGAATTTACGCAATATAAATAAATGTAGTGCATTTGCCAACATTTCAAAGTAAATCTAAATCGAAAAAAAATTCGTATGGCCAAACTTTTATAGGGTCGGCTTTTTTCGCATATTGATTGAGTTTGGGACCTTGTTGGCTACCACTGTGCCAGCGTTGATGATGTTTTGCCCGTCAGAATTTACGCAATATAAATAAATGTGGTGCCTTTGCCAACTTTACAAAGTCAAGCCAAATCGAAAAAAATCGTATGGCCAAACTTTTATAGGGTCGGCTTTTTTCGCATATTGATTGAGTTTGGGACCTTGTTGACTACCACTGTGCCAGCGTTGATGATGGTTTGCCCGTCAGAATTTACGCAATATAAATAAATGTGGTGCCTTTGCCAACTTTACAAAGTTAAGTAAAATCGAAAAAATCGTATGGCCAAACTTTTATAGGGTCGGCTTTTTTCGCATATTGATTGAGTTTGGGACCTTGTTGACTACCACTGTGCCAGCGTTGATGATGTTTTGCCCGTCAGAATTTACGCAATATAAATAAATGTGGTGCCTTTGCCAACTTTACAAAGTAAAGCCAAATCGAAAAAAATCGTATGGCCAAACTTTTATAGGGTCGGCTTTTTTCGCATATTGATTGAGTTTGAGACCTTGTTGACTACCATTGTGCCAGCGTTGATGATGTTTTGCCCGTCAGAATTTACGCAATATAAATAAATGTGGTGCCTTTGCCAACTTTACAAAGTAAAGCCAAATCGAAAAAAATCGTATGGCCAAACTTTTATAGGGTCGGCTTTTTTCGCATATTGATTGAGTTTGGGACCTTGTTGACTACCACTGTGCCAGCGTTGATGATGGTTTGCCCGTCAGAATTTACGCAATATAAATAAATGTGGTGCCTTTGCCAACTTTACAAAGTTAAGTAAAATCGAAAAAATCGTATGGCCAAACTTTTATAGGGTCGGCTTTTTTCGCATATTGATTGAGTTTGAGACCTTGTTGACTACCACTGTGCCAGCGTTGATGATGTTTTGCCCGTCAGAATTTACGCAATATAAATAAATGTGGTGCCTTTGCCAACTTTACAAAGTAAAGCCAAATCGAAAAAAATCTTATGGCCAAACTTTTATAGGGTCGGCTTTTTTCGCATATTGATTGAGTTTGAGACCTTGTTGACTACCATTGTGCCAGCGTTGATGATGTTTTGCCCGTCAGAATTTACGCAATATAAATAAATGTGGTGCCTTTGCCAACTTTACAAAGTAAAGCCAAATCGAAAAAAATCGTATGGCCAAACTTTTATAGGGTCGGCTTTTTTCGCATATTGATTGAGTTTGAGACCTTGTTGACTACCACTGTGCCAGCGTTGATGATGTTTTGCCCGTCAGAATTTACGCAATATAAATAAATGTGGTGCCTTTGCCAACTTTACAAAGTAAAGTAAAATCGAAAAAATCGTATGGCCAAACTTTTATAGGGTCGGCTTTTTTCGCATATTGATTGAGTTTGGGACCTTGTTGAGAGTCAGAATTTACGCAATATAAATAAATGTGGTGCCTTTGCCAACTTTACAAAGTAAAGTAAAATCGAGAAAATCGTATGGCCAAACTTTTATAGGGTCGGCTTTTTTCGCATATTGATTGAGTTTGGGACCTTGTTGGCTACCACTGTGCCAGCGTTGATGATGTTTTGCTTGTCAGAATTTACGCAATATAAATAAATGTGGTGCCTTTGCCAACTTTACAAAGTAAAGCAAAATCGAAAAAATCGTATGGCCAAACTTTTATAGGGTCGGCTTTTTTCGCATATTGATTGAGTTTGGGACCTTGTTGACTACCACTGTGCCAGCGTTGATGATGTTTTGCCCGTCAGAATTTACGCAATATAAATAAATGTAGTGCATTTGCCAACATTTCAAAGTAAAGCTAAATCGAAAAAAAATTCGTATGGCCAAACTTTTATAGGGTCGGCTTTTTTCTCATATTGATTGTGTTTGAGACCTTGTTGGCTACCACTGTGCTAGCGTTGATGATGTTTTGCCCGTCAGAATTTACGCAATATAAATAAATGTGGTGCCTTTGCCAACTTTACAAAGTAAAGCCAAATCGAAAAAAATCGTATGGCCAAACTTTTATAGGGTCGGCTTTTTTCGCATATTGATTGAGTTTGGGACCTTGTTGACTACCACTGTGCCAGCGTTGATGATGTTTTGCCCGTCAGAATTTACGCAATATAAATAAATGTAGTGCATTTGCCAACATTTCAAAGTAAATCTAAATCGAAAAAAAATTCGTATGGCCAAACTTTTATAGGGTCGGCTTTTTTCGCATATTGATTGAGTTTGGGACCTTGTTGGCTACCACTGTGCCAGCGTTGATGATGTTTTGCCCGTCAGAATTTACGCAATATAAATAAATGTGGTGCCTTTGCCAACTTTACAAAGTCAAGCCAAATCGAAAAAAATCGTATGGCCAAACTTTTATAGGGTCGGCTTTTTTCGCATATTGATTGAGTTTGGGACCTTGTTGACTACCACTGTGCCAGCGTTGATGATGGTTTGCCCGTCAGAATTTACGCAATATAAATAAATGTGGTGCCTTTGCCAACTTTACAAAGTTAAGTAAAATCGAAAAAATCGTATGGCCAAACTTTTATAGGGTCGGCTTTTTTCGCATATTGATTGAGTTTGGGACCTTGTTGACTACCACTGTGCCAGCGTTGATGATGTTTTGCCCGTCAGAATTTACGCAATATAAATAAATGTGGTGCCTTTGCCAACTTTACAAAGTAAAGCCAAATCGAAAAAAATCGTATGGCCAAACTTTTATAGGGTCGGCTTTTTTCGCATATTGATTGAGTTTGAGACCTTGTTGACTACCATTGTGCCAGCGTTGATGATGTTTTGCCCGTCAGAATTTACGCAATATAAATAAATGTGGTGCCTTTGCCAACTTTACAAAGTAAAGCCAAATCGAAAAAAATCGTATGGCCAAACTTTTATAGGGTCGGCTTTTTTCGCATATTGATTGAGTTTGGGACCTTGTTGACTACCACTGTGCCAGCGTTGATGATGGTTTGCCCGTCAGAATTTACGCAATATAAATAAATGTGGTGCCTTTGCCAACTTTACAAAGTTAAGTAAAATCGAAAAAATCGTATGGCCAAACTTTTATAGGGTCGGCTTTTTTCGCATATTGATTGAGTTTGAGACCTTGTTGACTACCACTGTGCCAGCGTTGATGATGTTTTGCCCGTCAGAATTTACGCAATATAAATAAATGTGGTGCCTTTGCCAACTTTACAAAGTAAAGCCAAATCGAAAAAAATCGTATGGCCAAACTTTTATAGGGTCGGCTTTTTTCGCATATTGATTGAGTTTGAGACCTTGTTGACTACCATTGTGCCAGCGTTGATGATGTTTTGCCCGTCAGAATTTACGCAATATAAATAAATGTGGTGCCTTTGCCAACTTTACAAAGTAAAGCCAAATCGAAAAAAATCGTATGGCCAAACTTTTATAGGGTCGGCTTTTTTCGCATATTGATTGAGTTTGAGACCTTGTTGACTACCACTGTGCCAGCGTTGATGATGTTTTGCCCGTCAGAATTTACGCAATATAAATAAATGTGGTGCCTTTGCCAACTTTACAAAGTAAAGTAAAATCGAAAAAATCGTATGGCCAAACTTTTATAGGGTCGGCTTTTTTCGCATATTGATAATAAGCCGACCCTATAAAAGTTTGGCCATACGATTTTTTTCGATTTGGCTTTACTTTGTAAAGTTGGCAAAGGCACCACATTTATTTATATTGCGTAAATTCTGACGGGCAAAACATCATCAACGCTGGCACAGTGGTAGTCAACAAGGTCCCAAACTCAATCAATATGCAAAAAAAGCCGACCCTATAAAAGTTTGGCCAT
The DNA here is from genome assembly GCA_951394425.1 of Tipula unca. NCBI lineage: Eukaryota > Metazoa > Arthropoda > Insecta > Diptera > Tipulidae > Tipula > Tipula unca. Next base: position 121,216,162 of record OX596380.1, read on the forward strand.
ACGATTTTTTCGATTTGGCTTTACTTTGTAAAGTTGGCAAAGGCACCACATTTATTTATATTGCGTAAATTCTGACGGGCAAAACATCATCAACGCTAGCACAGTGGTAGCCAACAAGGTCTCAAACACAATCAATATGAGAAAAAAGCCGACCCTATAAAAGTTTGGCCATACGAATTTTTTTTCGATTTAGCTTTACTTTGAAATGTTGGCAAATGCACTACATTTATTTATATTGCGTAAATTCTGACGGGCAAAACATCATCAACGCTGGCACAGTGGTAGTCAACAAGGTCCCAAACTCAATCAATATGCGAAAAAAGCCGACCCTATAAAAGTTTGGCCATATGATTTTTTCGATTTTGCTTTACTTTGTAAAGTTGGCAAAGGCACCACATTTATTTATATTGCGTAAATTCTGACGGGCAAAACATCATCAACGCTGGCACAGTGGTAGTCAACAAGGTCTCAAACTCAATCAATATGCGAAAAAAGCCGACCCTATAAAAGTTTGGCCATACGATTTTTTCGATTTTACTTTACTTTGTAAAGTTGGTAAAGGCACCACATTTATTTATATTGCGTAAATTCTGACGGGCAAAACATCATCAACGCTGGCACAGTGGTAGCCAACAAGGTCCCAAACTCAATCAATATGCGAAAAAAGCCGACCCTATAAAAGTTTGGCCATACGATTTTTTTCGATTTGGCTTTACTTTGTAAAGTTGGCAAAGGCACCACATTTATTTATATTGCGTAAATTCTGACGGGCAAAACATCATCAACGCTGGCACAGTGGTAGCCAACAAGGTCTCAAACACAATCAATATGAGAAAAAAGCCGACCCTATAAAAGTTTGGCCATACGAATTTTTTTTCGATTTAGCTTTACTTTGAAATGTTGGCAAATGCACTACATTTATTTATATGGTGGAAATTCCAACGGTCACAAAATTATTAAAGCTGGCGTAATGGTTACTAACAGGGTCTTGAACCTTATCACAAAGCTAAATTAGCCGTCCTTAAAAAGACTTGCACATAATAATTTATTTTCCACCAAATCAATTTTACATATTAAAAAAGTCTGGGATGAGTATTTTGGTACTAACTGTATACATACATATTTTTTTGTATACGAAAAAGTGTGGGATAGTATAAAATGTAAAAAATCCTGCGATGAAAAAACTATATAAATTTTATATGTATTTTTAAAAAGTCTGGGATGGATTATTTACGGTAGTGTTGCCAGAGGTATTTTTTTTTAAAATCATGGGATGAAATCCTGGGATAACTTCAAGGGGGTGTTAAATACTTTAAATAAACAAAAATGTTTTCGCGGCGCAAACCCGAGGGGATAATATGAAAAGTGCTTAAATGTTGAGATAAACAATTCAAATAATTTTCCTAAAAACACTGACATACATTAAACGATAAACTATATTTTTTTATATAGTAGGCGTACGATTGCGATTGCATTTAATTTTGTTTTATGTTTACAAAATTTTGACAACTAAGAAATAATACAAAACGTATTTTTGTTTTATTTTATCAATTACTCAGGGTATACCACTAAAATTGTTTAGTCTATATTATGTGTATTACATTGGTAAAAATAATAGCCGTGTTCCTTGACGTATGATCTGATCTGGATCAGATCATATCTGCTTTCCTTTCATTTGTATAGCCGCGTTTCATGAAATCAACACAAAAATTGTATTATTTTTTGTGGTTTGGTCATTATATTGATCCTAGTAGCTAATGATTTCACTTTTTCGATGTAAGTTCGGATGGGATTGCATATAATGGCGATGAATGTGGAAATTCCTTAAACCATGTTGGCAAATTATTTAAGTTCTGTTCCTTCGACTGCCAAAATATCAAATTTTCCATTAATTTTGCTTAATGATTTTTATAATTAATATTTAAATTAAAACAACACTAACTATATAAGTATGTATGCGAAAACATTCAGATGTCACATTTGTGTCCATTGTGACCACTTTCGCTATTTATCACCAGAAATTCATTCCAATCGTCAATATTTACACTTTTCTGGATATATGTAATACAATTCAATTGTTTTTGTAATATATGTATTGAAATATCTTGAGATTTTTCATTGATTTCTTTTGACGAAATTAAATAATTTTGCTATTGGAGTGTATCTAACTCCTCGTATTTATTGTTATTAATATTTCATTATTTTATTGATTGATTAGTGGAATTATATTTTTAGTTTTACAAGATTTTAAGTGCACCAGAATACCATTGGAAATAAAATTAGCAGCAGTGCTTAATTTTTATGCGACGAGTTCATACCAACGTATTGTCGGTGATGTGCATTTCCATTCTATAGATCAGTCAGTTGTATCTCGAGCCATCAGCAAGATAACAAATATCTTAGAAAATACAATATGTAGCAAATACATTACATTTCATGACAACGCAGAGAACAATCTTTATAAAAAACGCTTCTTCGAGAAAACAAGCCATCCGGGCATAATTAGCTGCGTAGATTGCACGGAAGTTCAAATTATCGCCCCCAATTTAAATGAATCACATTTTCGTAGATCGGAAAGACAATCATTCCTTGAATGTCCAATTGGTAAATATATCACATTTCATTGGTTTTGTTAATCTTTAATATTTTTTCAGATTTATAACTACGACTTACAAATTTTATCGGTGTGCGCAACATATTCGGGATCTTCGCACTTCGACTATTTGGTCATTGTCACCAGATCGGGGGGAAATGAAAAGAAATTACGACAATGGAGAGCGTAATACATGGCTATTAGGTGCAATGTGGGATACCCGTTAGAGCCATGGTTAATGACATCATTTCGGAATCCGAACCCTCTCTCTGTCTCTTGGAGGAAAGAGCTATAAGCTATAATATATGTTTACTAAATAAAATTGAGTTAGTAACATCGAATAAACCAGAAAATTTCGAGAATGTGGCTGAAAACGAATTCGATTTCGATTCAGAAGTTGATTCCACGGCTGTTCAAATTAGAAATGGGCTTCTTAACAGTTTTAGGCAAATATTTAATTGAAACAAATACTCCTATATTTTATTTTAGAAATAAGATTTTCTTCCATTTATTTCTAAAATAAGAAAGAAATAAAAATATCACAATTCAGATAATTATAAAACAATTTAAACTAACTTAAAGGAAATAAAAAGTATAATTTTTGAACTACTTAGAATTGTGGGTTGAATTTTTTACTAAGCCTTAGCTCAAGAGTCTTTTCTACCATTTCAAGACGCTTAGCATTAAAGCGGTTTGCTTCCCTTTGTAAGATATTTGCTTCTTTCATTATTGCAATGAGGGCACAATAAATGTGGTCACTATTTTTAACCTCTTGGCGTTTTAGCTCATCGAGCGTTTTTTTTGTATTAACCCTTTGCTTTTTTGGAGGCGGTTGTCGTCCACTAGATCGCGATGATGATGGCTAAATTCAACACATTGGCGATATCCGTAGTATCTTCATTGCCTTGAAATGTCGAGATATCGTTTGTATCGTGACCATATCGTAGTCCTTCGAGGCCAAACACGCTGTCATTCAACCGGGTCAATGTGACCACTCTTTCTTTGAATGGCGATAGAACCACACTCCGTCTGCCACCACCCGTTTGATTGCGGTTCACCGCTTCTTTGCTCATTTTATATTTTATTTTGTTTTTAAGATCCGCCTAAACCTAAAAATTAAGTTCATAGAATATGTAGAACAGGTAGAACATGTCACCCTTGATGTCCATCAAGGGTGACACTGATGCTAAATCAGGATATTATTTTGACTTTAGTTTAAGTACGGAGCAATAAAAAACTAAAAAACATAAAATTTTGATATGACTTCCGGCCCCATATATATTGAATTTGTCAGTTGACGTATTATTCATCAAACATATATCAAAATTGCTAATTAAATGGACAATTACGTTGAAAATAAGAAAGAATATCCTTAAACAAATTTGTATTTGTTGTGCTTGGCCAACCAAAAATATACCTACGAGATCCATAGGTCTGAAAAGGTTTATGAAAAGGAAAGCTGCTTTTTTAAAGCAACTTAGTTTCTAACAAAATTATTATCAATAAAAATCCTAGATTAATTGATCAAATTGATCATTCAGAATCTCAAAATGACTCTTTGAAAGATGATGATGTTAAAAGAACAATTCAGTAACGATTTTCGTCACAGTAGTGCTGTGTGGTCCAGAAGTAATGACTAAGTGTAATCAAATTGGACGTCGTGATATGCTTAGTATAGTTTCACTGTGTAAACCAGACGCGAAACTTAACACGAAGACGGGAATACCATCACATAAAATTTTAAAAGTAATGGTGGCAGTATGTCAGTTTGTGAGAAACTAGAGAAAATTAACGAGTTAATTACTCGTTAACGGAACTTGCCATTGATTTCGAAGAGACCAAATAAAACTGCGATGCTTTATCTATCGGACGCTGTACTCCTTTTCAACAAAAACAAACGTAAAAAGTAGTTATTTATTATCAAAAATGATGATCCTTGCTCTTACAAATGAATTAATTTATCACTTATTGAGATTAAAATTATTATCGTTGTAATAATTATGTTTCGGATGTTTACAATATAATTGATACCGTTTATATTTTTTTTTACTGTGAAACACCGCAATTTCCTACTCTCGGAATAATCATGGATTTTTGAAATCTCTACCACGTCTAAAATTAAATCCTAAAGCTTTAAAAGATTTACGACAAATTATGTCAATGTGTGTATCAAACCGTAATTTTAAATATAACCGTGACGTACCAACATTCTAACAATACAAATTGTACAATTTTCTACAAAATTTTGCAGAGACGATTTTTTTAACATTAAGAGATAGTTTATTCTCAATAGACTCCACTGTATAAATATACAGATCCTGAAATTTTTTAAATCATTTGTAAGCTATTGTGAATAATTAACTAAGAGATATCATTAAAACCTTTATGTTTACAACCAATTACTTAACCTTCTTCTTTACAACCAACATACCCGGGTAAGTATGAAAAGTTTCATACGTTTTTAAATATGTTAACCTGATAAACTAGTGAAACTATCTGTCTCATAATATTTTAAAATCGGCCACGGCTGGACCAACAAAAACAACTACGGGGCTAAATATTTTAAAAACGTTAAAACTATTAATAACAAATAAAATTTGTGATATTATTAATCGTGAGACAAATCGGAAACGTGCTCAAAGTTATCAAGCATGGAATGCCGAACACCTAAACGAAACACAACGTATTTCGAAGACAATAACCGCCACTAAGTTTGACGCCAATCCCGGTATCATTTTATTTGCTGATGTGAGCAGATCAAGGAATGAACATACCCAAGATTTATGGAGTTCTTGTACTCATCCTCTTTATCGTGCTACAATGGGTCTTCAGCGGTTGTATAAAATAAATCTTTATATTCGTCTTGATAACGGCAACACTCGTACCCAGCGCTTACTAGGCGATAAAGCCGCTCAAACAGTTGGCTTATGCTAAACAGAAATCTTCAAGAGTATTTCAAAGCTGGGGCAAATATTATTACTGTGGATATACAGTTGTTTCCAAATAGTGGCGGTACACGCTTTACACCATATATCCCGTCCAAATCCGCCAGATATGGAATCAAAGTGTGGTGGGTGTATGAATCGAGTACTTCATACCCAATAAAAAGACAAATATATACCGGAATGGACGAATTAGGACAAAGGCAAACAAGTCAGGGCGAAAGAGTAGTTAAGCATTTATGCTGCAATCTATTTCGTGGAAGTGGTCGAAACATAACCTGCGACAATTTTTTAACCACTTATAATCTAGCTGCGATATTCTAGTTTGATGCTTGATTTTAGTCTATCAATGCTAGGCACGGTTAATAAAAGACGTCGTTTTGTACGTCCAAATTTCTTTATTGTGAAAGGCTAACCTCGACCTGTTCAAGCATCTGTATTTGGATTCAGCAGCAATATCACAATGTGTTCCTACTTTCCAAAGAAGAACAAAGATGTAGTTCTTTTACCAACTATGCATTACGACAAAGAAATCCAAGGCTCGGCAAATAAACCAACTATGAAATTGGATTATAATAGGACTAAGAATTACACATAAAGGGAACTGTTACCTTGCTCTAAAAGAAGATCGACACGTAAACTCTGGCCAAACTGTGAAAAACCTGTCCGCGTGCAGCCTTAATTATTCCTTCTTTCTTGACATATTACTTTAAGTTGTACTCGTATACTGCAGGGTATGTTGGTTGTCAAAGGTAAGGGTTATTTCTAAAAAAAAATTCCAAACACATTTTCTGATTGATTTTTCCCAAACAAAAATTAAAAATTAATTAAGGATAAATAATTAGAAAGCTTCTGAAACTTTGAAGTCGGTACGACCTCTAAATCGTAGAAATTTTTGATTTTTAAAATTAAAAACTTACCCGGGTATGTCGTTGTAAACATAAAGGTTAAATAAACAGTATAAACAATAAGCGTCCCGGCTAAGTTACAGAAGTTGATCGTTTTGGACATAATCCGCATGCTGCGTAGGAGTAATTTCGATTTTGACTTGTAGAACACAATATTGTACACTAATTCTAGCAAGTGCATTTAAAATGAATGGGCCTGTAGTTTACAATATTAGGCGATTATGCATATTATTACTGCGTTACAAAATGTAAATTTATATGAGGCCAAATCTTGTATATCTAAATACCAATTACGCGTACATAAGAATTTGTGCTGAATGTAGATCACTCACAATTCGAGGATGAAATTTTTCAATAATCAAATTTGAAAAGGTTATCTTAAAAATTACTGATATGCTTATTATTATTGGATAACATTGCTATGTCATAACCGTTCAGGTGAAGATCGTTGATCAAATAAACAACCCAGATACATTGATATTAACGTAGAAATTGAATACTTTTCGACATTAAAAAGAATGTACAAGCCAGCCTTATCTGTGTGAAGAATTTATTTTAAAATATACCTGCTCGATCGGTATTTCATTCTATATCTATATTCTAGACCCGCATATCATTAATATAAACTAAATAAAAAAATATGATCAATTTTCCGCGTCATCTATTTTAAACCATAGATTAACCCCAAAAATTTCACCTTTCTATTTGATTATAATGCGCATACTTATAATCTCACATGATCAAGCTAAATATAGCATGTTAAAAACGATCATTTGATCTTCATTCCGATATTCTATTCCCAAAACAATATCATATTATAAACAAATTTAATTCTTTTATAATTTTTCCGTTATTAACTGGTTTTTAATTAGTGATTGAAATAACTTAACTATTCTGAATTGAAAAACCCATAAAATATGATTTATGATCATTTACGATGATCACTTTAATTATAATAATTATTATTATTATACATAATCAACAATTAAAAAGTGATCATAAATTTTATTATTTTTATATTCGAATTAAATTATTACTACATTGTTGCGCTTTCTGGTTCTTGCTTCTTGGTCGATCGTACAGTGGTATTATTATGTTATGAACCAAAAGAATCATATGACTAACGCTAACCATAGATCACTTGATCGTGAAATAATTTGTATTTTTTTATTTTTTTGTCGTTGCTCGTATAATATAATATTATTATAAAGGAACAGTAGGTGGCGCTATTATTTGTTAGATATTATGTCTTTTTATTTTTATAAAATAATTTATTTTATTTTACATTTAAAAAAAAAAACGTAACAAATTTATAACACAATACACATTGTGGTATTTTTAAAAAGGGTTATTTTATTATACCATACATACAAGAAAACCTGTCAACTTAATTGATGTTGTATTTAATACAAAATTGTCGTTTTAAGTCAGATTATTAATATACCTATTCATAAATTTTAATAATATTTCAGGTGAAAGTATGTACATATGTACATAAAGATTGAGCTATTTAATTTAATTTTGTGGTTTTTGAGATTATATGTCAAATAGAGATCAGATTATAAATTGTATTGTAATGAGGCTAATTCATAGAATTCTACTAGACATTTTTTCTCTTCTGTAAAGTGACTAATGAATATACACAGCTCTTGATGACTATGCACATTTTAATAAATTACACAACAGTTTATTTTGTTTTCGAGTTTGAAATAATGAGTCGACCCCCCGGGATCTAATGAGGCATATGAGTGTGATAATATCATACATTATTCGATTCTGTTGGAATTGGCAGGGTGTCCTTTCCGGCCATCACTATAAATTACTTTTTATTAATTTTTATAAATATTTCAAATGAATGGAAATTTTTATTTTCAACTACTTTTGTGTTATAATCTGACATAGTCTGACATGGGTCTTAACTTTATACTTGATGTGTTTTATGTATATGAAATAGACAGTATTTGATGTCGCTTTAATCGGAACATTCTTACATTTTTTGTTTTGTTTAGAAAATACACATAATATTGTTTATAATAATTCGTAGAAATAACTATTTATCAATACTAATAATCACACGATATTATTCGATTTTAAATTATTTTATAGTAAACATTATTAATGTGTATAGTGTATATGCATATAGATTTCTAAGAAATTGTTTGCGTTATAGGTATACATACAGTAATAAAAGGTTTTTTGTTTGATTGATATTGCCGTATCAAAATTTTTATTTAATAATATATTTAAAGAATCAATATAGGTTTATTGCCGCCCGCGAATTAACATCAGTGATAACTATGTTTTTCTAGTTGTTTGGTTAGCCATAACCTGAATATACTAACATGCCGCTTTCATATCGGTTGTTAAATACAGGCAACTTGCCTCAAGGTATCCATTTGCTTTCCTAAAGTCGGTTATGACAAAACCATTTTGAATCCCACAATTTTTAATCAAGATTCATTTAAAATGCTATTTAATTCTCTGTAGTCAAAGTTCTTAACTCAGATTGTAGAAATGTAACGTTCCAGCTGAATCCACTGAGGAATTGTAAAATCATTTATACAAATCGAAATTAAGCAAGAAATTGTTAATGCTAACTAATCAATAGGCATTGCCACATGCAAATATGCCACCTGAAAAAAAAAATCACGGTCTGCGAATGGTGTCACATCAATAATGAATCAAAATAAATGACATTTAGTTTACGATCATTTTAATTTGAAGTGAAAATTGAATCAATAAATAATTAAATAGTTATGGTGCTATCAAAATAAAATAAAATAAAATTGTCATTATTAACCGCATTTCTATGCGCGTAATCACAAATTCCGAAAATTCTGGGTTCATCCTGTTCATCGAATTTCAATTTATTTTCAAATTATATCCATATACACATGTATATATGTATGTAAATCCTTAAATGATTTTTTTTGTAAATTTCTAGCGAGTGGATGCAGCTTCACTAATCTGTCCCTAAGATTTTTAATGGGAAGATCTACGGTTGAGAAGTGTTTTTACCCAACCATTGTTGCCATCAATAAATACATTAAACCCATTGCGCTACCAAAACTACACTTTTACACTAGGTGGAATTTCCCAAATTGTTTGGGTGCTGTTGATGACAACCACGTCGCTTCGTTTGCTCCAAACAATTGGGGTAGTTTGAATTTTAATTATAAAAAAGATTATCCGAATTTGGAAAAATGTGCCTGCACAATCCGGAACAACTGGATATTCCCAACGACGCATGTTTGTCTGGGACAGATCAAAATGTTCACTACATATAATAGTAGGAGAGGAATCATTTTCGCTTAACCCTTCCCTCCTCACGCCATATCCAGAAACTAGCCTACCTAAAATTCGTCGAATTTTTAACTAACGATTAATAAAATTATTCAAATAAATTGTATGTAGAAATTGGTACTTTTTGATTTGGTCCAGACTGTCAAGAGCACGGAGAATTGTGCAGAATGCCTTTGGCATTCTTTCAAGTAAGTGGAGAATATTTCTCAAAAGGCTTGAGGTGAAACACCATGATGCAATGAACAATATTGTATTAAGCTGTGTGAATCTACACAACTTACTAAAAACAAGTGTTCAGCATCTAGAAAATTCTCCGACAGTTGTGCATACGCCAGAAGTAACATCAACAATGTCCCGTATTTGGATATATGTACGTTGTATAAAATATTGATTTTTATATTCATTTTGACTTTTATAATCCAGGCACAATACAACAAACTAAATTTTTTTCTATTTTGACAGGTTATAAACAAAAATAGATGAAGAAAACGACGGCAAAAAAATTCGTTCATGATTTTGGAAAACGGGGGAGCGTTCGTTAACCTAAAAAATTATACCATTCAGTATTTTCCCGTCCGGATTTTAGCTTGACGGCCAGCAAAACAAAAAAAAAGTTTTTTTTAAATGAAATTGTATCAATTTCAATAAAATTTTATAGTATTTATCGGTTTTCAATGCCGGTTTGACGGTTGTGCATTTTTTTTTCGGTGGGGTTGGGTAAAGCATGGAAAATCTGTAGCGCCTCAAGCTTAGATCCAGTTTGTCACCGCTATCAAATCACGGCATGTTGTTCTTCTCTTGTACGCTTTAAGCGCCTCAGCTCATTCAATACCACCGTCATCCGTGTTATACGTCAGCACTCTATCATTAAAATAGTCTGTGATGATACTTCTTAGGTACACTGGTACTTGTAACGCCTGCAGTGCATTTAGGATACAACTTTATTTGACCGAGTTGAATGCGTCCTTAACATCCAGGGTGACAACAGCACAGTACTTTTTTGAGCCTCCTTTCCATCCTTTACCATCTGTTGCGTTCTTGGTTATTTGAACGACGTGTTGGATAGCGTCTTCAGCGTTCGCCACAGCTTTCTCCAGTCGGTTATATATGATTTTCTCCAGCACTTTGCCAGCCGTATCCAGCATGCATAATGGTCGGTAGGAGGATGGTTAGCTCGGTTGGTACCTTTTTTTTCCAACAGGACCAGACGCTGTCTCTTCCATCATCCAGGGAATACTCTCTCTCTGAGACAGGAATTATAATGTTCCTTAAATTCATCCAGTCTAGCTTGTATTGCAGCCTTTAGTGCAATATTAGGGATATTGTCAGGCCCAGGAGGCTTTGAATTCCCAAAACGTTGACATGTTTTGGTGATCTCTTCTGTTGATATCGGTGGTATTTCTTCTATGCCAGGTACTCGGATCACGCCAGGGATCACTTCAACTTGCTGCGGAAACAGAGCAGTTACAATTCTACGTAATATCACTAGGCAGGTGGGCGATTTGTGTTTTTAAGCCTTTTCATGATGATTCTGTAGCGTCTGCTTCATGATCAATTTCTTCACATAGCTCTTTCCAGTATTGGCGTTTACTTACTTTTATGGCTTGCTTAAATTTATTCTGAGCATCCAGATAATTGGTACAGGCTAGAATAGGTCTCTGTTTCTACCATAGATGCACTGCAGGCGTTGATGATCGTTTTCATAATCTGGGCCGCCTTTGCATTGGCACATCTCGAGAGGTTCGTTTTCTCCAATGATAGCAGAAATAGGTTCTCCTCAAACGTATTTGCCTTCCAGCCTGCCGATTTCCTTATATGGTTTTTCCGATTACCTTCCCTAGCCAGTTTTATTTCGAAGAGTATGGCTTGGTGGTCACTATGCGTATCGTGCTCACTGACTTCCCATTTGGTCAACACCTTCGTCAAGTAGCTGCTACCGAATGTAAGGTCAATTACGGAGGAGGAGCCACCTTTACGAAACGTGTGTCACCAGTGTTGAACAACACAACGTCTATGGAAGAAAATGCCTCGAGCGGTTCGCCTTTATGCACAACCATCAAAAATAAAACAAGACACTAATCTATTTTAAAATAGTTTGAAACTATTATATTCTTACAAAATTTTATTGAAATTGATACAATTAAAACAAATTTATTTTAGGTTTTGCCGACTGTCAAGCTAAAATTCGGTCTTCAAAATACAGAATTGTATAATTTTTGAATTTAACGAACCTTGTTTTCCAAAATCAAGACTGAATTTGTTTCCGGTAATGAAATAAGCTTTATTCGTTTTTTTCATGAGTAGTTTAAACAATAGAAAATAAGTGGTGGTTCACCGTCCGTTATTAGTTTTTCATGTGGCATAGTAAACGAAAAATCCGGACGGATTTGACGGTTTTACATTTGCATGGTGCATCGCCTTCTTTGATAATTTTTAATTTGCTAAATGATTTGGTCGCAAAGACAGCCATCACAGGTTGGGTAAAAACACATTTTTCGAGCAAAGAGAACTGTATTAGTACGATAGTTTTTCTTTTCGTAGGTAACTCAACCTAAAAGTTAGGCAGCATTGCATTTTTTAATTTGTGCCAAAATTGTTAAAGAAAACATATATTACGGTAGTCTGTACATAACAAAAATTTGGCTGAATTTCCTATTGTTTTAGTTTAAAATACAAAATTTGGAAGTTGAACCTAAATTCTAAATTAGAAAACGTCATAGTTAGAAAGAGGCTTCCGTCTAAAGATACCTGACTATTTTTAGTCTTCATTAAGTCTAGTTAGTCTTCATTAATTCATTAAATTTGGCTTTACCTAATATCATTTTAAGTTGGAAATCTGACCTAAAATAATGTCAAACACGTTAATTTTTTCTTACACTGAAATTCAATTTTCTTCATAGAATTTTGACTAAAACTTTTAAAAAAACGCCGGTGTAATATATAGATCTAATTTGCAAATTTTGTAGGTTAAGAAAAAATATAAAAATTAAAATCCAGTTCAATGCATATTAAAAAATTTGGCTGAAATTCTTTCGGAATTAGGTCGAAATTTGGGAAATTTGACCGAGTAAATAGCGAAGTGGTTAAAGCTGCGACGTTTGGGATTTGTCATCTCATGCCGATTACGGGGAGATGATTAATTTACCTGTACATCTACCACAGTTGGAATTTAGAACTCATGGGCCGACCCACCTTCCATGTCACTATACAGGGTGACATAGAGCTATGCATTGCGCAGGTGGTACACTGTAATTGTGTGAATGAGGATGAATGAGTTGAATGAATGTGTGTGTGTGTTAATAAATGTGGCATCACAAAGGACCATAGCTGGTCTAAGTGTGCGAAAAGCAACCACTTCAATAAAAAAAATAGGTCGAAATTTTGGACCACGTTTCTTCGTATATCTGGATAAATGAAAGAGTAGTTTTTGAATTTCAGATTTCATCCCAAGCTATTAAAAAGCTTTAATTTCATTGCAAACTTTTTGAAATAATTACATATTGTGAAATCTTCCAATTGGAGATACGTGCAAACAAATGAACAGCTTTGTAAGATTAACGGTTTGATTAGAGTTATTATTTCAAAAGCTTAGCAATGATTTTGTTAGATCTATTGAGCAGTATTTTTAAATTTATATTGACAGTAATCATTTTTTATATAAAAAATGTAAAAGTTTAAATAAATGTAAAAAATTTTAGTTTCTTTGTAAAAATATTTAGAACGTTGTCATAATTCTCGAATTATTTTACAATACATGATGTAGACTATGATTTTTTGTCAAAATTACCTTAATCATACCATTATTTACAACATGTTAATTGAATATTTGGATTTTAGATGAGCGGCGGTTTTAAAGCACAATTATCAAAACTGTCGGTGAAATATCGTACACATAATATGACAGTATCGTATCTACATAAATAACGCTCATTCCTGTGTTACCAACTTCAGTCTCATTAATGAAGATTTATAAACCTTTAGTTAAAAAAAAAAAAGTTCTTAACATTTTATAATCATACAATACAAACTTTCCCATTAAGTATTTTCAAATAAAAAATTTTGTCGAAAATAATTTGAGTGTCTTAATAGTATTGTTTACCCAGTGTGAATAGTAGCTTTAATAACAAAATTCGTGATGCAATTTGTGACCCAAATGGAGGCTTACTGCATTTTTCTTATTCCGACAACTACAACAAGGCGTATAGGCTGTCAAATATTTTTGAATTTCAACATTGTGAAACGCAGACTGTGGATGATATTAGGTCAACTCTAGCCAAAACTAAATCATTCATCTCATCTTTAATGTCTAAGTTGCAAAAGAGTAGCCTCGGGGGTGATTATTCTGAAGACTACTTAAATGACTTTTTAAGGCTTATTCCGATTCAACTGATTATGTATGCTAAACCTCAGATCTCAACCTGGGTAAATGGCAAATATCTACCTAAACCATCAATCATAATTTGTGTGGCTGTGCTGAATATATTAGATAAATGCATTATGTATAAAAGAATTTTTTTCGATTAAAAGTGCAAATGCAATTTCTACATGAAATCTTTAAACAATGTCACTAAAGTTTATCAAATTGAGGATAAATTTGTAATAGTGATTACAAATCAAGCCAAAACTAATTGCAGTAATATAATCTACGCGTTTAATAGTATGGATAGTAACTGTTCAATTAACAAATTAAAAGTGGGTTTAGATTATATCACAAACTGTTCATGCCGTAACATCAAATAGATCTTAAATATTCCATTCAATATGGCACCGCAATACGAAAGGTTTCTATCCTCACATTGGATAACTGGCGAACCTTCCAAATTTTTAAAATCTAATCCCATGGATGAGCTTCCAGTAACATCTCCGACAATCTATGAGGATTCATCTGCTGAATACGAAATAAGGTTTAATTTGAAGCATTCTAGCAATCTTTAAAAATCCACCTGCATAAATATTACAACTATAGCATATCCACCTATTGCCTTATGCAGCTTCTTCATTGCGGTAGGTAAATACATTTGTATTCAACAATCATACCAAACATTATATAGAAAAGCCTATTATTAAACATCAATTTGGCTTTCACGGGGAAAATCTGATTAAATTCTGTGAGCACTCCAATAACTTTTTAACATCACGCAGGTACATATTCTGTTCATCGGGCAAGGAAATCATGTTGGATCTCCTGATGTACAACCATTTAAAAAATTATGTACAAAAAGGAAAACATGACGATACCAACTATTACAAATGTTCAAGGAGTTCCTGGTTGTGGTAAATCTACATGGATTATAAACAACCATAAACTAGGCAGTGATCTTGTTCAATCAGCATGAGTTTATGCCTAGAAGACCTACATCTATTTTTTAAAGGAATTTTTTAAATTATAAAACTTAATTTATCAGAAATTATCCGATAACTTCTTTTCAATTAATTTTTTGTAAAAAATATACTTTTTATTTTAAATCTTTTTTTTTGACAACTTCTAATCTGAAGAACTTAACTTTTAATTTTTAAAATTGTAAAACTTAAATTTTAAATTTAAACTTTTTTAAACTTGTGTGTAATAATCAAAATTTGAATTGTTTATTTGTTTTGCATATGAAATCATACTTGTAATGTACTAAATCCATTTCTTTAATATAAATAAATAAAATCCAACTGCATATGCGGTCCAAACCCTTGTTGGCATATGTAATATATAGAGCTACACGCAAAAAATGGCTGGAAAGCCTTATACAGTAGTTTTTAATCTCTATTGATCGGTCTAACACAACAAAAGCTTCAAATCAATGATTGCTATTTAAAGCTTCTAGTTCTAAGCTTCTTCCAGATTAAAATGTGTTGATTACAAGTTTTGGGGTGCTCGATGTTTTTAAAGTTTAATTTTAAGATTTAAAGCTCCCAAGCTCTAAATTCATTGCTAAATTTTTGAAATAGTTATAATGTATTGTGAAAACTAGGAATTGTGGATATACGTGTGTATAAAATAAATTATTTAAACTATTAAAAGTTTAGGCTTTTTAAAGCTTAGTGATCAATTTTTATATTTAAGTACATTTTTGACAGCAAAAATACCTTAATATAAAAACATACACAATTTTAATTTTTGTTTTGTGCTTAGTAAAAGCCAAATCAGTCGAGAGCTTTTCACAATATATGTGAACTGAATGTTTGTTTGTTTTTAACTAGTAGCGCTTATCAAAATGCCAATTTTTCGTGACATTTGATCTTTTTATGATTATAGACTTGAGCTTTAAAGCAAAATTAGATAGCTCGCTAAATTAAAGAATTTCCAAACTTTAGTGCAATAATAAGACTGTGTTTTGTGTAACTATAAATAAAATACGAGTAGCTTGATACACTAGCAATACTTAAGTTTGATAGCTTTAGTCTACGATAAACTACAATTTATATTTCAATCCAGCATAATATTTAGGCGAAATCTAAGGTATTACAGTCGGAAGCAAATCGATATAAAGTTGTTAAATAATAGATTTCTTTGCCATTCAAAATTCACCACTCATATTATACAGTATATACGCGTAGCATAATATACATACAGTCATATTGCCGTATAAACTGTCAACTTTTAAAAATAAACAAAACTACGATCAATTTTGCCAACTACATATTATATATACATAAATAACAAAACAAAACTTAAAGCTTTATCAAATTAAAAGCACAATGAATATAAAGTTATTTATAAACTTAAACATGGTTATATATGTATGTATACAGGGCAACAATATAAATTTTACAACAACAAAAAACTTCTACTACTAAAATTTTTATCATGTACAAATATTTTGTTGCCATTTGTTGGAATGGCGCGCACCACAAAAAACCCTGGATATATGAAATGATATCGTGGTATATATACATACATATACTCGTATATTACTAACCCTTATAGAGAGCTAAACCATATACCAAAAAAAAAAGAAAACTGTTGTATATTATTACGCACATATTATGGATAACAAGAGATTATATCATATGTTGTTTGTTGTGTTGTGTGTTTGTAGCTTGTAGCTCGCAATCTGTTTTTGTTGTTATTTTCTTCCTGCTTTGTTACATGATGTTGTCATATGTTATTTTGCAAGTATACCACGTTTTCTCAATCAGGATTATATATTTTTTGAGACGTCGTGTAATAAAAATTTATTTATGTATTGCTCTGGTGGAACATACAAGTATATAAAGACTGTGAACTTATATATACATATATACACAAGAACAATATTTAGTATGTTTTCCGCCCCATTTGTGAATTGAATGAGATGAGCCGCATGTTCCTTATATGTACTGTACACACATAAAAAAATTCCTTTATACTAATTTTATCGCTCCATATAAAAGTATAAACGACTATTTTTTTTTTTTTTTTTTTTTTGGAAAACACTTAGAAAATATGAATTATCTTTCAGAGCTTTTTTCGTTTGTTTCATATATATGAGATAAATTTGGATTCCAGGTCACGATTTTCGTACATAGAATACAAAATGATTTTTTTTTTGTGAAATATAAAGAAAATATACAGCACAAGCAGAAAAATAAAGGAAATACTGTAAAAGAGAAATAAAGTAACAACAATCAAAAATGAAATCTTATCATTGTTATTATCATCAACACATCATACGTTCAACATTTAAGATTTATATCCATGTAATTCGTTGGTATATATATACATACATATATTGTACTATCTTGGGTTTTTCCTACTCAGTTCAAGAAAATGAAATAAAAATTGAATGCTATCCGAGGGACTATCATTGGCACGTAGTGCTATCAGGGAAATAAAGTTTTAAATTTTAGCCTCAAACTTAATTCATTTAACTTAATTCACCCAGGCTTAGTAACATTGGTGGTTAATTTGAGTTTATTGCAGTTAATCAGTTCATGCTCTCGCAATACCTTGATCCAATGGTATTTCCTGTGTTTTAGGATATTATCAATGTCATAATTAGCTAATATTTAAATCTATTAATCCGTATAATTGATTCAAAATTTGAGATTGAAGAATTCAACTAGAGCCTATGAAGTTTAATGAGCTTTCATACCTTCCATATTCGATCTTAAAATGAAGATGTAGGATCACCTAAAGTATTGTCATCTCAGTTGACGATAAAAGAGAAATACGTTGCAAAAAAGTTGATAAAACCTCTTGAAATCTACTAAAATACGTAACGCTAATCACTGATGAGTAATAACTATTGAAAAGTAAAAAAATGGAATCTCGTGAATGAAATTTTAGCAAAAGTTTAAAGCGGTTAAAAAATATTGTCAGATAATGGGGCACTTCTCAGCCTAAAAAATCACTCAAATACTACAAAAACCCGCCTGTTATGCTTTTTTTTGATATTTGTGCGGATAAAAAAATCTTAGATAGAATCCATCTCGTAAACTCGCCTGCCAGTTATGCAGAATTGTGCCAGTTTTCCACTTTTCGCTGAAAAGTTAAGACATACATAATGAAATGAAAAGTTAAGACATATACATAACTCATAACTCATTATTTGTTGAGTTACAATTTTTTCTAGCAACATAAGAGTTTACCCCGAGCCTATATCGGATAAATTTTTATATTTTTAGTGAGCGTTCTTTTAAATAATAAGGGGAGGTTTATTGATAGACGTAGGATCATTCTTAACAATGTGTTATTCAAATGTTTTGATAATATCAGATATGCGATAACAATAACCTGAATTAAATAAATTTCAGTTAAAAGAGTATTAATAATAATAATTAATAAACTATTTACGGCTTAATCTAAAAACAGCCGCCAAAGTGAGAATTGTTTGAGTAACAATTCACAATATCGCGTGCACAATAATTTCGGAATAAAAACTTATCGAATAATTATAATAATGATGGTATATAGCTGAATCCAATTTGTACCAGAATACATACCAGAATATTGACCGAAACAATATTTTTAAAAAATTCAGATAATTAGGAAAACTAAAAAAAACTTGAAATATAATTTGTTTCAGTTAGAAAGCGTCGACACCATATTCCATAACCTCAATTATATTTTCAGAATCTATGTGTTTTTGACCTTCGCAGTAGCCGCAAAGCTGCTTGTTCGATCCTGAACGCGTTTGGCGAAAAGAAAAGTTATCTTCCATCAAAACAATGCACGGGTGAACATGTGTGTAGTTCTCATGGCTAAATCCATGAATTACGCTTCGAATTGCTTCCATATATTTTTTCCGCCATACTCTTTAGACTTAGCCCCCTGCGACTTTTTCCTGTTCCCGAACTTGAAGGAATGGCTCAGCGGAAAGAGATTCGGCTCTAATGAGGAGATCATCGATGCACCCAATGTCTATTTTGAATGGTTGGGGTAATCGTATTATTTGGAATCAAATTCTTTACTGAAATCTGTATAAGCTACATGTACAGATGTACTTGATGATGTTTTTCTATCTCATTTGTTACTTTACTAGTAAATTCAACCAGGTTAGTAAATATGGACCTATCGAGCCTAAATCCAGGCTGGTTGACTGATATATGACGTATTTAGATGGATTTAAAAGCGTTGCATACAACCACTTCTAATAATTTTGAATTTTACGATGAATTTGATATTTCTCTAATAAGTAATTGATTAAATTTTATTCGTTTAGTTTTATATATTACGTTTTCAACATTTAAGATTTATGGATTTGGTGCTATAATAATGAACTTCTATCCACCCAATTCTAGTGATTGAAGTTGAAAAATTCGAATACTTTAGAATTTTGTAAATCATGAACTTATACAGAAAAGCAAAAATTTAGAGCTTTACTTCAGAATTGAATAAATTTGATGAAATTTTAAACTTCAGACTGTAATGTTTAAATAAAATAAAGTCAATAACGCAATTTTACAAATCAAACTCTTCATATGCAAAAAAAATTGTATTTCAACTGGCACAAATTTTAAAATCATGTAAAATTCATTAAATTAAAACTAAGTCTTTAATTTGGATTTAAATTAAGGTATTAGCTTGCTCTTCGGGAGGGTACTTGTTTTCTAGAAGTACTTTAGGTAATAACTATTGGAATTTTTAGATTTAAGTTTTGTATGGTTCTAGATTGAAATAAATTAAATTCGGTGAGAGTTTTACGAGTCGAGTAAAATGGCAATATTCTGTAATATATTGGGAAATCCATTACCCTTAAACTATGGAATATCCTACGTTTATTTTGTAACAATTTCAACTGTAAAACAAGTAGTTATCTATTCCAAGGTTACTGTGAATTTGTATAAAATACTTAGTTATGTGGAAGCTAAATTTTAAAATTTCTAGCCAAAATGAAACGTTTCGTACAAACTAAAAATTTTCTGATATTGTTCTTTTGAAATTTACAATAAAAGTTGGATCAATCTAGTAATTTTAATTACTTTTTGCTTAATTAATTCTAGACAGAAGATACATATGGTATGGCGTAAATATGTCTTCCGCTCACTGTTTACTTTTATTCATTTATAATTGACACACCCGTTGCAATTTATCGTTGCTACCAACTAAACAAATTCTCATGATTATAAATGCAACGTTTGATAGGTGTGCCACACCAACAACCATCTCATTATTTAAAAATAAATTGAATTTATGGAAAACTATTTAACATTTGCATTTATATATCCAATTTACGATATAAACATGTACAATATACAACTCATTTAAATATGAATGAACGGAAAAAAATTTGTTATTTCTACCAATCGTGAGCTGCTGTTAATTATATAGAATGAATAAATATTAAACTACATATATGACGACCACGGTCAATTGGACCACAGTCAAAAGTGAAAAAATTTAAATAATGCACCAACCTTTCAAATTTGGTCAATTTTACAACACTCGAAAATGTTGATGAACCTAATCGTAACAAAAAAAAAAGAAGGTATATAGACATATATCTATTTATCTAATACCTGGACGACCGACAACGACGACGACGACAACGACTATAAGCTCTATTACCGAAATACATAAAATTTTATTACCTGTTAAAACCGTATCTACATTTTAATGTTTTTGGATACCAAAACAAAAATAAAATGCCGCCTAATTATACAACATAAATTTGTAATTATGTTTTTCTCGTTCAAAAGTAACAAATATAAAAATAAAAATTCTCTTTGATATTATGGCCATCATCCATGCTAAGAACGTAACATGTACATATGTATATATGTATATATAAATCGAACAAACAAAAAATTAGAAATTACTCAAAATTAATTTTCTTTTGGAGATTTGTAACAATAACCATTTTAACCCTTTTTTCTTATTTTTTTTTTTTTAAAGGAGATGGATTGTTATGTTGTTAGGTTTTATGTTATAGTTCGTACGTGTTATACACGATAATTAGGTGTTTCACATGTGAAAATGAGAGGGTTATGATTTATTAGGAAAGAAATTGGGATATTATGTGTATTTTATTGGAATTGGAATGTGTGCGGTTGATTAGGATGTGATATGATGATGATAAATCGTTGAGATGAGAACAATTTTATTTATAACGTGTTTTTGTTGTTGCAATAATTGACATTTTAAAACACAGTCTTAATTTAAAGTTTTTAATTAATTTAAAATTTGTACTTTTTTGTTATTTTTGTAAATCTTTTCAATTACGGTTGATTAAATTTAAGAATAAATAAGTTTGCCTCTAACATTTACAACTAAATTATTTCAATTAATTTTTTGATCAATCAATCACACGAATGTTTTAAATTACAAAAAAAAAAAAATGTAATCTAAAATTTTTTTGAAATTAAACGGGGAAAAAAATACTTTCTATTTTAATTGGATTTTAATTTGAATTAAATTATTAGTTTGGTATTTTTTTTAAATTTAATTTCGATGTTGGAGAATCTTGGAATAAAAAAATACTGGAATAAAGAAATCTTTATAATCATCTTTTTATATAGATACAAGATATACAAGAAATCTTGTTTCGTCATCTCAATTGATGATGAGTTAAATTTATTTATTGTCTTAAACATTCGGCTGCTAGAATCATAAGCTTTACATTTGTGAATAACGTAGCTAATTATAAATGTTCACATGAAATTTATTGGTATAATATCATAATCGCACTGATCGCAAAGTGGCTGAATAGATTTACGTTTTTAATGATATTTAAATATTTGATGGTTTCGATTGATTACACACAGTATATACAGCATTTCCATTTAACGTGACAGTTATTTGTTTTTTAAAATACTACCCACCTATAAATCCTATACCTATGTATGTATAATACTGTATAGGTACTAAATTAATTTTATTACTTTTCTGTGATCATATCAAATTTAACTCAACAAAGTGATTATGCAAATCTTTTCCAATAAAAACTGTAACCATTTATATCTTTTTTCACGAATATAGATAACATCATTAGTCAGCTTATATATAGTGCCATAAAAAATACCTTTGTTTTATATTCTGTATAACATTAAAAAAAAAATGGTTAAAAATCAAACATAAATCATAAATTTTTTTATAACTATCCCCACTTTCTTACTCTACATATATGTACGTACACAAACAACAATCTTTATATACCACATCATTCAATATAATACATAAGAAATCTTCTGTTTCTAATTTGGTACCAACATTTATTTTTTGGTTACCTTAAACACCGAATCGAAGTATAAATCAAATTATTATAAACGAATGAAAACAAAAAAAGATCGTGTATTTCAAAGATGATTAATCTTTTCACATAAATAATGTACCTATACGTAACGAAAAATAAATTGAGATTCATAACCACCCGTTACTTTTAATTTATTATAAGACGATTTCAAATTAAATTTCTCACTTAAGAGTTGTACCAAACATTTAAAAAAAAATTAAATTAAAACTTATGGTTTTGTATAGTGGTCTAACTCTTTAAACCATTTTGTTTTGTTGTTTAATAATTCAAAACAATTTTTATTTTATTTTATATTTTTTTTGTAAAAGGTTAAGTTGAACGAATGACCTAAATACAAAGAAAAATTTGTCTTAATTTTAATTCCATAAGCACAAGAAAAACTTTTTGTTGACTTCTTATGGCTAGCCAAATACACACAAAGCACAAACACCATTTATGTTTGTTTTTCAAATTTATTTGTTTTAAAATTAAAAGAGATAAACTAGTAACTATATAATACTTTATGTATGCATGTATAATAGTGATGTGTTGTTCATTTTTCGATAGATTAACCTTGATTGATCCTAGATAAAATTAATAAACAGAAATAACCAAAAATTTTTGTGATTAAGATAAATTTACGATCAATAATTTATTTTTATTTCGATCATTAATTAAAGTTTGGTTTTCGTCTTCGTACATTTTTTTTTTTTTTTTTGGATTAGTTATGATGATGATAGTGAAATTTATGATAATGAAAGACAAAACATATTTTATTTTATTTTTTATATTTTTTCCAAATCAATCAAAATTTATCTAAAGAATATGATCTAAAAATCATTAAACGGCCACATTGTTCTTGTGTGTTCTGCATTATATGAAAGCAAACACAGATTCCATTGAAAAATGTTGAATGAAAATTGATAGGATACATAAATATTAACTTACGAGATATGTATGTATACTCAGAATTCGTTTGTCAGACTCTTCATTGCATCCCATAAAAACATATTTAAATCATACTAAGCAAAATGCATTCGATAAATTCATTGTAGCTCTTACGCGAATTGAACCACCCTTAAGGACTATTCGAAAAAGAATAGGAGCGTGAACAGAGCAGCGAGAAATTTCCCGATGAACCATTTCGTTAGAAAATCCGTTCATTAATAAGAGTATGTAGTATTGAAGAAGATTTCTTGTTTTGCAAGGCCTTAAAGTATACCGATTGCGTGGTGTATGTATCGAGGAAATTTCAAGTAATCAGTAAATCGAGACGGCATAAAACATTTTATTTCTAAATTTATAGTATTAGAAATACACACGGCCCCGCAATTCTGGGCGGTATTTTCGAAGTTGTGGAAGGGCTATTCTAATGCGAGCTTCACAAAAGAAAATGTTTTCTGAAAAGGTTGAGGCCCAAAGAGTAAATTATTCAATCAGAGGAATTTATAAATATGTAATGATCACGATCAGTGCTTGATTGGAAAACTGTTGCTGCGGAAATACTAAAGCCTCAGTGGCATTTCCAATTTAATAAAGCTAAACGTTTTATTGTTAGCCGAATAAAAACCGGTATTTTGAGGAGAATTGCACTACAGGTTCGATATAGAATTGGCAAAATCGGTGACTAGAAAGAAAGTTAATCAACTTGTACCCCGGTGAAATATGCCAAAAAGGACGACATTAACAAATTGCTATCCAAGCATTTTGTGAACGACTGAGAGGATAACAAGCATCTAAATTTTTATAAATTGATTATAAAGACTAATGAAGAAAATGAAGATTGTATTAATTTAGATTAAGATGTTGGCCCTTCGCATCTAACTTAAATCGGATTACAAGAAACTCCCAAAATGTAAAAATTATTAATTCCTATAGAGCACGGAAAGGTGGACCAACACTCTCTCATGTAGTGTATTAAGGCAAGTCTGTTAAAAACTGGACTTGAAACGCTCAAAGACACTGATCTCCCTAAGCAGACGTGAATTAAAAACGTGCCGTAGCAGCTAATCAACCTAACCTAACCTAACCATACAGCACGGCAAAAAGCATCATTTTCACATTTACCTTTTTAACAATTTTAAAAATATTTTATTATTTTAGGAAATACCTTTCGCAGAAATATTTCATTATTTACAACAAAGCATTTAGAAAAGCAAAAATCCCCTTTTAGTTCAATAATAAGAACTTTACAATATCCTCAAAACCATAGAGATGAATCCATGTTTCATCCAGTTATGAAACGACGCAAAAACTTCTTTTTATTTTGCTTGAACATCGCTTGAACCGCGGCACTCAACGCGCGGATAGCTTTTTCATATTCAAATTTTCGTGTAATATATTGCGCACACGTTCATCTGAGATGTCTACTATCTCCGCTATCACGTGCACTTTTACCGTGTCATGGATTATGTCAACCATTTTTGGTGTGGTGTGGAATCAGTTGTGCTTGTGAACCACTTGTAAATCAATTTAATGATGGTGAAGAGTCCCATAATATTTATCAAGCATTGGTTTGGTTGGCGTAATGGTTTTTCCACGCAAAAAATAATGTAACACACGAAATTCACTTTTTTCCATGTTTGCAAAAAAACAATGGGTCGCCTTTTTTCAATGGCTATCCAAACTGAACTATGTAAATCACAGATCTGTTTGAAAATTTTAATTTGGTCTAGTGACAGATGTTATTGACACATGGCATCTGGGATTGGCCGATGTAAAACTAACTTTAAAAATCACTTGAAGACATTATTTTAAATTTTATAATTTTAGGTAAAACTTCATTCTTTTTGACAGTTTTAAGGGGTTTGACGAACTTCATGAAAGAGAAATATGGCATTACAATTATTCAACTGCACTCAGGCTGCTGTAGTTCTTAACTACCTTTATTAGGTTTTACACACTAGTAGTAATAGTAGATATGTCTTCGCTTGATTGAATTGGTCCTTATAGCAATAATCATTTCTTTCGTAAGTTCTTTAATAATTTCGTACAATCCATAATTATTTTTCTCGACAACAACTTTAAGTATACGATGCCTAGTTTCAATAGAATTTTACGTTGTCAATTTTTTAAAAATACTTTTAAAAATAAATTCATTATATGCGTCAATCGAATTGTTGCTCATAAGGCAGAAAATGAAAGAAATCTAAATAGAACAACATAGAATGTCCATTCGCATTGAAAACCACTCAAAACCTTTAACGAGGTCACCGTCCGCAATATAATGTTTTTTCCACTATTGAAGTCACTATCCTTTAATATAAAACGGAAAGATCACCCTATAAGTATTTAAGATATTCGATTATATTCACTTCGGATTAACTTTGCAAACCTTTCTCGTTCTCGTTGGTTTTTCTAATTCGAAATAGTTTAAGAGTTTTTGCTCGTTTTCATAAACACTCGATAATTCGATCGACTGCTAACAATATCTTCCTAGATGACCAACACATATCAACTGTTGCTCCAGTAAAAAAAAAAAAAATAAAGTTGGGCGGATTAACTCCAGTACTCATGCCACAAATGTGACCATGATGCATTACTCGGACAATCACACATACTTGTATTATCAAAGCAAGGACGCTACTTACTGTGGTGTGGGTGACCAATGAGGGTGACGTTGATCCAGTAGCACATCTTTGCGTGCGCTCGCCTAGCAATACTCGTCTTTGTTATTTTTCGAGGACAAGTGATACACGCATCAATAATTTTTCACTTTCTTTAATGGGTTTGTCAATCACTATTTGTTCATTCGTTTGAGAAAGAATGAGTTTCTGAAATAGATTTACAATTTTTTGGGCTATGATCTACTATATTTTGTCACCAACGTACTAGTAGCGGCATTATTTCAAAGGTGGACATTTTTTAATGTAAATATCGTGCTGCTTTATTCAAAGCGGTAATTTTATAAACTAAAAGAAGATCCAATGCTAAGAGGCCGTGAGGAGTTTTTTATTTTAGTATGCGTTTAAAATGGTAATAAAATTTGAATATAAACCGATAATTTGGTATAGACTTGTAAGTTTTGAGCAGAATGGTCCAATGCTAAGCGGCTTTGAGGAGTTCCCTATTTTAGTATTCGTTTAAATAGTAATACTATTTGAAAATTAACCGAAAATTTAAATATAAATCACGGTAGGTTTGATTTGTTTATTTGTTTACCCACTAAATGTCACAATACAAATATTTTTATAAAAATAGAATACAATAAAAAGAAAATTTAATTGAAATATTTGAGTAAACTACAACGAATTAAATTCATTTTAAATTCAGATATACCTACAACGAATTAAATTATAAATAAAAATCAAATATTTTAATCTCACATTTGAGATTTAACAGATGAAACTATTTATAAATCATTACAATTTTTTTTTTACCCAAGACTCAAACCATTATTGTATCCGGGTAACAAACCAATTACTTTATTAAGCGTTACCATAGTTCACAAAAAATCCGCCGTATACAAGGGGTCCGTCGAAAACCGATGGTGACAAATAGTAAATCTGTTCTAATTTTTGAAACGTACTTTTTATTCCAGCTACTGTAAATTTGGTTTATTGCGTATTTCAAATTTTTCATTCGCCATAAGTAAATCAATTACGTGAACAATATGTAGTTTCAATTTTCATAATCGGCGTTCGCATAATTTCACAACAACTAACTACTCTTAATAATTATCCATTATACACACAAAAGCGAAACTTTGCTTAGATGCTAGGAAGCTCAATGATTGCACTCGCAAGGGCGCCTATCCGCTCCCGCTGAGACCTCTTACAGAGCTACTGAAAAAAGAAAAAAATTCCAATGGAATGATGATGCTCAATCATCCTTTGACTCACTGAAAACCGCTCTGATATCAGCACCCGTTTTGGTCAACCCGAATTTCAATAAGCTGTTTTATCCCATCGGAAAATCCCATAGCCTATATGTCGCAAAAATTGAATGCGCGTACAACGTAATCATTCTATTACGGAACTTGAGTGCCTAGCAGCTAAATTTCGCGCGTATGTCGAGGGACTTCCTTTTACAATTATTACTGACCATTCGAGCTTGAAGTGGCTTATGTCACAAAAAGACCTCTCTTTTACCTCTCTTTTTGTACCTGACGCTTTGTCCCGCGTTCATTCGGATGAAATTAATATAACCGAATTATCTAATAAACCTGATTCTGAAATACAACCTTTGCACATTGACCTAACTTCAACTGCTTTTCAAGACCCAAAGTATGCTCAGTTGATTGAGTTGGTTAACAATAAACCGCAAGCGCTTAATTTGATGGTTACTGTATTCCGAGTCTGGTCATTATGAATGGAAATTAGTAGTTCCGGATCCTTTAACCATACACCATTAATTAAACAAGCACACAATGCTCCCTCTGCTGCACACTTAGGAATTGCTAAGACATTAGAAAGGTTGAAAAGACATTATTACTGGTCAACTATGTATCGTGATGTCAAAGAACATTTCATCATGCGCAACCTGTAAAACGGGTTCTACTATGGGTCGACAAGTTGTTGAATTTCAACCATGGCAAAGAATTTATGTGGACTTTTTAGGACCTTATCCACGATCTAAAAAGGATAATACTCACATCGTCATTGTGCTATATCACTATTCACGCTTTGTAAATGTTAAAGCTATTCGACAAGCATCCGTTTCTATTTAAGTGGAATATTTAGACCGTGACATTTTCTCAATTTTCGGCGTTCCAGAAAGCCTGGTCTCCGATAATGGGTGACAATTGAGTTTCCTCACTTTCTTGTTTTCGGACAACATTATGTATTACACGGTTCAAATAATGAATTGTTACGAGAATTAGAACATATTAGTTCCAAGAATGTGCAGGTCACATTCAAATCTGAAGTATTAATCCACGCTCAACAGTCTGTATTAGCTCATCTAAAAGCTGCATACCAGAAAAAGGTTAGTAGAAATAATCTAAGAAGCCGAGAACGTCGTCTAAGTGTAGGTCAAACCGTTTATGTGCGTAACTTTGGGTGTCTATCCCACAAAGGACATTCGAACGTAATTTATTTTCTTAAAAAAACTCGCGTTTTAGGACAAAAAATAATCAAAACTTCCAAAAATATTTAAGAGCTCGTAAAATTGGCGTAACTAAATCTATATGCATTTCGTAATTAATGTTTACGTAAAATTATCATTTGTCTCAATGGTAACTCATAAAAGTGAAACTAACAACTTTTAGGTGGAATGAAATTATTCAAACTGGAATATAATTGTATTATTGGCATTATAGCCGTATTTTGTTCAGAACAATTCAATTCTAATCAGTTTAGAGTTATTTTTTCTCAACAAAATGCCCAAGAATAATTTTTGGTAGTTATTTTTTATTTTATGATTTGGCAATACGAAAATACATTTTTTAATATTTCCAAATCAATTAAAAAAATTTCACAACAAAATTGATAATCTCTGAAATATACCAAAATGACAACCTTTAAAAGTGAAATAAATCAAAGAACAAGGTACACCTGGTGTTAGGTATCATAAATACAAATCGAAACATAATGAAATAACATCAAAATTATTTTTGAGTTAATTAATTCCGCCGAGGAATTATTCAGGGCAGTTGTTGTGGTAAAATTAACTCCAAATGGAATAAAATTAAATAATTCTCAGCAAAATACGGCTAACGTTGATGTAAAATTTTCAAAGTTAGGCAACTGACAAAATCCCATTTGAGTAGTTTATTCTTTTATGTATGTAAATTTTATGCTCGAGGATTTGGAATTTGGGGATTTGATCCTCGTGGCTTTTTAATTAGGGAAAGTATTTAGCAAATTTTAATAAATAATATCGAATTTCCAATGTGTGAGAATTCTGGAAACCAGCTTACCTAAAATAAAGTACATAAATTGCAAACTTAACTTGTTAAAATTTATATGTATTAGGGAACAATGTTCAGTACAAATGCCATTAAACGCAGAAACTGTCCCACCCCATATAATATATACTCGTATGTATCGATATACTTATTGTTCTTTCTGAAAAGAAACCCTTCCTAAACCATTGTTCTTATCACAACACAATACACGAAAAAATGCTTTATAAAATACACAACGGAAAAAAATTTGTAAAGACACATTGGGTATGAGATGATAAGGAAATATTCTTATTGTTTTGTCTATTTGTTGTTGTATTTTTTTTTTAACGAAGCAAAACAAACAAAACATAAAATGCATTTTGCTTTATGTTTATTTTATTTTCTCTTAAAGATAACATAAATATTTCTTAATGGAATGATAAGAGGTTTTCTTGTTGTTGTTGTTGTTGGTGTGTTTGTGTTTATTTTATATCGTTTCCGGTTATCGTTGTGTAGTTTCAATTTTGTTGTTTTTTTTCATTTCGACAACAACAACAAGGCACTAGATAAAGAAAATTTGTTGTATTTGGAAAGGTGATTTTTATGTGTTCTATAATATCTATCGGGATTATATCGTTATTATACCATTTTCACTTTAAAAGAAATCGATAAATTAGATAAGAAATGAGACCTAAATAATGTTTGTTGTATAGTTTATTTTTTTTTTTTTTACTTCATGATTGGCATAAATTATTCTGGTTTGGTTCTATATTTAACCAATGTGTGTCACGGATGTATTTTGTGTGCATCTAATTCGTAATTCTCATCATTTATATATGTATACATACAGAGTCAATGATTAGTGTTCTATAATTGTCAGATTTGATGAACCGATTCTAATTCGGTATATAAAATGGAATCACTTTGTCGGAATAAAAATAACTTATATAGAATAACCGTAATAACCGTCACTGGTGAGTTGGAATAAATACCCATATCAATTGTCTTTCGCTCTCTACAAGTTTTGGATTAAAAAATGAAAAAAAAAATGTTAAGATTTTATTTTTTTTTTAGAGTCGAATTATCTTTTAAATCCAAATTTAGAAAATATATTTTATTTTTTTGTGTAGTATTACATTTTAAAAATGTTACGGTTTTGTCATTTCACCTTAATTCAAAGTATAATCCTTTCATGTGATATGTCACATGTGCGTACGTGCTATATACGTATATACATAATGCGGATGTGTAGAATCTTACATTTTTATGTAGGTTAGATATTTGATTTGACAATTGAAGTGTTGTACGTCATAGGTATAGTACGTACATAGCATACCTATCCCTATTTTATTTATTCAAAAACTATTTATGATGTAACAATATAATAATAATAATATTACTATTCCGTAATTGCATTAAGTATTCAAATAACCATAATATTTTCAGTTTGCTATGTGTTGTTTATAAAAAATAAAACTCTGGAATTTTAATTTCGTTATCCACATATACGAGTATAGATATAAATTACCTACCTGCTTGTTGTTCTGCTATATATTTTGTACTGGTATATGTAGGTTCCTACATACATATACCCATATACTAAATTATTCAGTAATGTGAGACTAAGTGCAGACTGTTCAGATTTATGTCCAATTATACATCGCAGTACTGCATTTATTTCGTTATTATTTTATTATTACTAATTTTTTATTTTTGTAATCTCATACCAAAAAATAGTGAAACACAAAAAAAAAAAACCGATTGTAAAATCGCGAACCCGCATATGTGTGCATATGCATACATACTATATAG
The DNA here is from genome assembly GCA_951394425.1 of Tipula unca. Classification (NCBI taxonomy): domain Eukaryota; kingdom Metazoa; phylum Arthropoda; class Insecta; order Diptera; family Tipulidae; genus Tipula; species Tipula unca. The sequence goes on from OX596380.1 coordinate 121,247,190, forward strand.
GTATGCAGGTATATATAGTTTAAAACTGTCCTATAGGTATTATTATGTTACTATCATTTTCATGACTGCATATATAATTATATTGTTATTACAGTATTATTTATTATTTTACTATCATGTGATGTACTCGTATGTATGTCAGAATTAATTTATTAAAAATTCAAAAGTTCTTTACGAAAAATATTTCCATATATTACCGCAATGGAATGCAAATATGTACATATATATTATTTGGCTTTATGATTTACAGTCATCAATGTGTATGTTTTAAGTGAACATCGCTCATGATAGTACGTGTTGAACTTACGAAAATCCTCTTGTTCAACTGCATTTAATAGTTAGATGTTCGAATTTTCAATTGCTCAAATTATGAATTTGAAACCGAATTTTCCCCATTCAAGTGAGAACTAAAAATTTCAAAACGAATTTTAAAATAATTATTTTGGATATACGTATATATAGTGAAGTGGTTGTAACAAGAAGACAGCCACAAAGTAGTCCATAGCCATTCCACAATTTTTATTTTCTACACCTACCCACCTTTGACCGTTCCTGACGTCTTTGAACCAAACGAGGAGGTGCAAAGAAGATGGAGTACTATCTTTTCCTCGCCTTCACCTTGGCAGCTGCGACCGTAGTCATGTGTGAAGAAACCAAGTCCACCCGAATAATAGTTGTCGTTCGTCAAATTATTTACTGGCATGTATAGGGCCGAGTCGAATCATCGGTTTTCATATTCCCTATACTATTTAAATGCTCTGGCACCAATATTAAATTAATTTGGAACTGATCTGCTCTTACGTTAAAATATGAGAGAGGAAGTTCTGGACTACTTTCTTTCGACAGTAGGTTTAATTGAAGCACTGTCCGTAAATAATATATATGAATATAAACTATCAAAACGGTACGTTCAGCGATAGGAAACTATTAGAGGTCATTGTTGATTGACATTAAGGATTAAAATTGTGCTTATTATGCAGACAATCTTAATTTTCTCGAAAGATTTTTTTGTTATCATAACGTTGACATATCTATTATTCTTCATTAGATAGAACATCTACACTATGCCTGCCAAAACTATAAACTTTGGTAGTCTCTGACAGTAATATCAAATATAGGCGATTTCCAGAAAAGTAGCTAAATTTTATTATAGAACGACGGGGAAAAGAAAGACCATACTCCGCTGATCAAATAACGACAGCACAACAAGTTTTCGATTGGGCTACAAAAAATGAACCAAACATTACTTTTAGATTTTGTACAAATCAAGCGTACAGAAGGGTGTCACGATCACTAGAAAACATTTGATTCAGTAAAAGCGATCAGAGGAACTCATGATTATCATTGATTTGTTCCCAATGGTAACAACCACATCACAGCGCGTCGATTTTTCAATTCTAATAATTTTTATAATTTTAAATTAAAATAATTCGTAAATAAATAAATAAATTAAATAAATAAATTAACTTATTGAATAAAATTGTATAAGTAAGAACCAAATTTCGTAGTTTAGAATTAATAATTGTACTGAAATGTTAAATTCCACCCTAACTTGTTATGACGTTTTGTTCTATAAAATTCGAATGCGTTGCTCCATCGTGGCTTAATGGAAAGTTGCTCCATCGTGGCTTAATTTAAAACTGAAATTTAAAGGATATATTGCACATTAATACCAAAGTTTAAAACGCTTACTTGAAAGAATGTAAGATTGTCTTTCCAACGAGCTATTACACGTGAAAATCGAACAAGAAATACTTAAGATACACGGATTGAAACATTTCAACATTTGAGTTTCCGACAAAAACGAATTATAACGGAACTCCGCGTATATTGACCCCCACCGAGTTTTTCTCAAATTATATTTTTTTTTATCCAGACTAACCATCTCCCCTAATTTCAAAATAATTGGACACCTTGCCTCCGTAAATGTTTTTTTTGTCTGATTTCGCATGGAATGGCTGTATGTCACACTTTTACCTAACAAACCAGCCCTATATCATAATTGTCAGACAACTAGTTTTTATTTGACAACCACAAATGCATTACCATATCCGCGTATTTTTTAAATATTTGGCACCTTGTATCTTAGGCTACGACAACAACAACAAAAAATCGTCTTCCAAAAAATTTTTCTTTTATCAAGTACTAAACAATAAAAAAAGAAAAAACATTAAATTTTGATATGACTCCGGCTCCATGAATGAATTCTATTGTCAAATGTAAAATAACTATGTTTAGCAATTTTAATTTTGTAAATCCAATTGTTTTCGAAAATATACAATTTAAAATTACCGAATTATAAAAATTTTGAAACAACAATTATTAAAACTCAAAATTTGATTTTTATTACTTGAGTTTAGTATTAGAAGAAAACCAAATGTCAATTGTCAAATCTAAATTTAAATTTCTAAAAATTCGAAATAATTAGAAATTTAATTAGAAAATTTAAATTATGAAATCAAAAAATTAAAATTCTAACTTTATCCTAGAAATTAAGAGATTTTTAAGTTAAATTTGGATATGATATTCTAGATTACGGATTTGAAATTGAAAAACTGTAATTTTTAAATTCCATATTTACTATAAAATTCAAGTAACTTGTCAAAAACCATCGAACAACTTTCAGCTGACAATTCACACCTAAAGATACCAGAATCTAAATTTTTAGAATATAATTCTAAATTTTAAGTTTTAATTTTTAAAAAAAATGTTCAATCATAAATCATAATGCTAATATATTTTGGAAGATAAAAATTTTAAATTTGCAATACAAAAGTATACGAATACAATTTAAAATTTAAGTAAAAATCAAGAATTTTCTCTTTAAAAATTTTTAGAAATTTTAAAATTAAAAGTTAAACTACTTAAATTTTAAATTTCCATTTGATTCCCGTCGAAATTTGAACATTTGAAATTGAAAATTTTCATATTTAAAATTAAATTTATAAAATTGGACATTTCATAATCTGACCGAATTTTAAAATTTCATTTATTTAAACTTGTATAAGTACGCACATGAAATTTGACTCTAAAAATGTGAAATTCAATAATTTTAATAATATTAAGAATTAATTTTTAATAAAACTATACTAAATAATTAATTTATTATTTAATTTGATATTATAAAGTTCTAGCTCAGAGTTTATTCTATGTTCTGTAATCTAAATATTTTTGAGAAAATGCAGAACAGCCCCAACGGCGATGTTAGATGCGTCACAAGTTATACTTATAGGTGCTTCACTTAAAGGGTGAGCAAGAAGAGTAATATTAGCCAAAATAATATTTAATTAAAAGAATGCGTTCTGACATTCCTCAGGCCAAGAAAAATTCTTGGGTGTCTTAGGCAATTTATGAAGTGCAGACAAGTGGCTGTGTATGGGAGCTAAAAATTCCGCTAGCTTGGGAATAAATAGGTGATAATGATTAATCATACCGATATAACGCTGTATGTGTTTAACTGAACACGGTATAGGAAAATCCGTAATGGTCTTAATTTTAGCCTCAGAAGGATAGATTCCATCAGGAGTGATCTTGTGGCGTAAAAAGTTTAATGAGGAAATGCCGAAAATATACTTTGGAATTTTAATGTGAACATCATACTCAACCAGTCTCCGAAATAATTCTGCGAGATGTAGCAGATGTTGTTCTTCTGATTCCGAAAAAACTAAAGTATCGTCAATCTAGACGTAAACAAAGTCAAGTCCTCGGACTACTTCGTTCATAAATCGGTGAAAATATAAACCAAACGAGGTCGTTATTGCCGTTTTATAAACATCTTCTTCAGCGACGGGAATCGAATGATATGCCCTTACAAGATCAATTTTTGAAAAAATGTACAACCACTTAAATTCATGGAAAAACTCTTAATATGAGGGAAATTCTTTCTTTGTTACCATATGTAAAGGGCAAGAAACAGGGGAAAACGACGGTCGACAAATTCCCAATTCTATCATATGTTGGAAGTCTGTAAATGCTGCTTTGTGCCTTTCAAGATCTAACCTGCGATGTCGCGTCACAGGTAAATGCCCAGTTGTAACAATATGATGTACGAGAGAATGATGGACTGGTAAATTAAAATTAGGCACGGCTGAAAGTGAATGGAATTTCTTCAGAAGCTTTCCATAATCGTTATCGATGGAGAAATCCACGGGAGTAGGAGTTATATTACTGTTTGAATCTATTAATCGCTTACTTGCGAGATCCACCAATAGACCAAACTTAACCAAAAAATCGGCACCGATGGTCGGACGATTCACAGATGCTATAATAAACGCATAGTGAAAATTATGTTTTAAACCGATATCAATTTTCAGCAATCTCGTACAATAAGTACGGATTGTTCAGCCATTCGCTGTTGTCAGAATTAAATCTGCCGATAAATGATAGCTATTTATATCATTGAAAAACTTTACTGGGATGACCGAAAGGTCAGCGCCTGTATCAACTAAATTAGATAAACCGACTCCACCCTATCACCTACTAGTCGTTTTTTGGAACAGTCGAAGTATTCTGTTTCGTGCTGGGATTCGGTTTTACTATTTTCGAATTGTCCCATTCGCACGGCGGTATACATTTATTCGCGCGTATACCGTATTTATAATGATAGATACAAATAAGATGATTAGGTTGTTGATTGTTTCCATTCGTGCGGCGTCCACTTTGTGAGCGGTTAACATTACGCCGAGTGCTCGAATTTGAGCGACTCCGATTATTAATCATATTAGTTGAGGCATTTACTTTCTGCTCTAATCTATTTATTCTATTTTCGAGCGAAAGAGGTTTCTTTGCCCTCGAAGAGACGACATGCCGCGGAAACACTAATCGCTTCGATACCGACGTTTGATCATGTGATCTAGCAAATGCTGCTACGGGTGCCGATGGATTAATTTTTATGGCCATATTTTCTAGAGAAGCATTAACTGCTTGCGTAAGCATTGTCAGCTTAATTACTTCCGCCGTGTCCAAATGGACCGAATTACGCTACAATTACGTTGGTACAAGCGATCAGATGGATCAGACGAAAGGAAACCAATCAACAGTTCCTCATCTTTAATTTTCACTTACCTTAATTACAAAAATAAATACAGGGTAATTAAATTTACTTACAGTGAAATAACGAACATCTAAGTTATATATAATTAATGTACAGTTAGTACCCAATACTATAATTTAAAATTTGAATGCAAAAAATAAATAAAAACAATAAAATTCTAACCAACACCGTTCTACTCCCTCGATACTGATACCGAGCGCACCAACAGAACAACAAAACCCAAAATACACCTTATATCGGCCCTCTTAATTAAATTTTTTACAAAATCAAAATAAATATGACAATGATTGTATTCAAACTCAAATTTGTTTTATTATTAATTCAAATATTTAGATAAAAAATAACTTAAAGCTACAAATACGAGTATGTATAACAAATAAAAATAAATAACTAATTTAGAAAAATAAAATTATTTATATAAAATAGAAAAACTGTTGTTATTGTTTATATATTTTCATCTATCAGCTATGCTGTACAGTAAACACCCAGTAACTCGAAGGGGGAGAAGAAAAACCATATTTATATAAAAACAAAAAAAACAAAAACATTTGACAATGAAAAATTTTTCTTCTTCACATTTTTTCCAATCATTTGATGAATTGAGTTTTTCATTATATTTTATGTTATTATCAAGAAAATTTAATTTTAATTGAATATTGATTTATTTTATGTAAAGTTATTAGAGTAAAATAATAAAAAAATAGTTTTAGTAGTTGGAGTAATAATAAAAATATATATAGCTATATACCTACATACGTAATGAATAGAAGGAAGAGACACAATACACATTGTTAAAGTTTTTTTTTTCTACCTCAAATTTTTTTTTACAATTTTCCTGGAAAAACAGAAGATAAAAAAGAAAAACAGCATTGTACAGCAACAATAACAAAAAAGATTTTTATTTTCCATTTATAAACTGAAACTAAAACAAAAGTTTTAATTATTTAGATTTCAATTTACTTACATATTACGAACATACAAAACATATACACATATGTAGTACGTTTAAGTACAGTGGATTAACAGAGTGGAATTGTGTTTTGAACACCCTCCGATAAATGATGCACTGAATTATTCCGATATATGTACACAACACATACTCGTATGTACTATGTATTTGTTATAATTTTAATTATAATTGTTGGTTTTAATTTGAATTTATGAAAAGCATGTTTGCAATAAAATTATAATAATAAATTTAACTATATGTACTATATTTATGCTGTATGCATACAACTGTATAATATGTTACAACATAAATATGAAGCTACATAAAATTATTTTATTTTGTCACTGAAAAAAAATCAAATCTAGGTTTTTGAATCGAATTCAAGTATTTATGTTGTTTATTCGGTTGGTTTTATTTTTAATTAAGAGTGGTCAGGAATGCGCAGATTTTGTAATTTAATTACCCAAACATTATAGTTTAATTTAGAATGATTTATTGTCGCACACATGAAGGACAATTCATCACAATAAATTGGGTTAGAGTTTATTTTCATTTCCAAATTATCACGACCAAAATATGAATTTGGACGTACAACGTCGTTTGACAACGTCAGTTTCATTTTACTCAAAGATTGATATACATATGTTTCAATCATTGTTTGTAATGCATCTCGTTGCGCGTCCGTATTAATCAGTGCTAGAACAATTAATTTACTGTACGTAAATTGGATGTTGTTAATGTAAAGAGTTGTCAAAGTCAAAATATCGCAACTTTATGTTAACTATGAAAATATTATTGGGTCATTTACCTACAACACGCTGTACGATATTACTAAAAATTATGCAATAAATGTCTAAGGTAAGCTGCCATAAATGGTAAGGCTAACGAAATATTCAGCACAACTACCCAGAGTAAATTAATTAAGTTTGATAAGTTGTTTCATCTAATATATCAAAATGGTATCTGTAATGATTGTAATAGCCTTTCTCAGGAACCAGACATCGCAGGAAGCAGAAATTTTCACCATAGATTAGGATTTTAGCGGTTTGGGTTTTTGTGAAATTTGGGCCCGATAATAGGTGGCGCCGTTTCCAAGATATAACGGTTTTTCTGTTTATTAGCAACGGGGGATCTTCGGAACTTCAGATTTTAACCATAGGTTGTTTCGTTGCTATTTGTTGTGAAATTTGGACCCGATAGGTGGCACTGTTTCCAAGTTAGTAGGAGGTATATTTTTTACATTTATTTAGTTTCATTACAGCACGCGCAAGAATACATCGTAGGACGAAAAATTAAAAATAAAATTTATAATTAATCGTTTAGAAACGTAGGTACATACGTAGTGATTTTTATTAATTTACACAAATTAACTGTTAAAGTAAAATTACGATTAAAAATAAAATTTTACAAAAATAAAAGAGTACGCGAAAACATTGAACAACACGAAGTGACAGTTAAAGATAATCCCATTGTATTATAAAATTAAGTTATTTTTTCATAAAAATTCGACGCTGAAATATTGGTCGCGAAGAAACCAAGCGATAGATGATATAGAGAAAATATTAATGCTAACCAACAATTATCAGAATTAAAGACACAAAGAAAATATAACCGAAATTCGAAGAGTTACTACTCGAAGAGCAAATAGAAATGTTCGACCTGCGGCAAGAGCATCCAACGCTCAATACGAGCGGAACAGAAGAATATTAGTAATTTTCCACCGATGTACTAGGACAGCACTTTACACAGTCCATCCCAGCCAAGAACAATGTGTTTATTTCCGTTTACTGTTAGTTGTTTGTTGCCTAACATCATTTCAACATCTGCGAACTATTAATGGTGTATTGTGCGGTACATACAGAGAAGCCTGTCAACGTATGGGATTGCTAGAGAATGACACTCATTGGGATTACACTCTCGAAGATGCTCTGATTTCGTCAAATGCTAAACAAATACGAACATTGATTTCTATAATTTTGTCTACATCAACATCGATTGATTTATGGAACAAATATTTATAAACTGAATATATATTGTATGAAGATATATTGTATCAGATCCGTCGTAGAACATCGAATGCAGATTTGGAAATGAACCTAGAAATTCACATTGAGAGAGCCCGTTCAAACAAACGTTCCCCAAACAGCGCTCAAGTTGCCGTTGCAGCAAAGCAAACTATTGTTTGTATGAACGCAAAATCACGATTTCAAAACTTTATTAAATGTTGCCGGTGTTTATTTATAAACGATTAAAGAGCATCCCTGATCGTCCCGCAGGCTTAGAAATCTGAATTTTTTAAAGTTCAAATTAGTTTTGAAATTTGTAATTGCAAAAATTTTGACTTTTTGGTTTAATTGTCACTGTTTTTATTCAATCTAACGTCGTATAATGGTATAAAATAAAAACATGAGTGATTTGAGTAATGAAAAATGCTTCTCATTTATGGGAAATCTCCGAGAAATGTTCGTTTAGCATTGTGCCACAAATTTAATTTATTAGCAACAAAAAAATAATTGGCAAAATGTTGCAAGCGGCGTTTATTGCAAAAATGATTCAATTATTTGATCGAAGCCTATCCGCAGACTTCTTTTCATCAAGCTGATTTCACAATGGACAATTAGTTAAGCAATATGTTAATGTTTAATTTGAAAAACAGTATATTAAGTATATAAAAAAATGTATAACTGTTCATGAAAATAGTTTATAAGGCCAAAACTACTAAGGCAAACCATGGAACTATGTATGTCTATGTATGTGTATTATACACACATACGACGATTTTAATTTGGATTAACACATAATATATGCAATTACTAAATTGATACATTATCTATTGACTGCTATCATTATTGGTTTAATTAAGTTTTAGTTTCAATTTGAATCTACCGTATTTCTTTGATTCTAAGACGCACTATCTTCCAAAAATTTTAATGTTACTGAAAACTGAGTGTGTCTTACAATCGAAGCTTTTTGTTTAACGCATTTAAAAATCGCTCCTACCTTCAAGCATACAGTTTTTCTATCAAAAGTTAATTTTTGTATGCACCGATTCTTTCATTGTCATTGTATATTTAACCTCAAACTGTCATCTAAAAGGACATATCGAAGCTTCAATAAAGAGAAAAATAATTCTCTATGCAGAATACTAGGGACACAGCGCTGTTATATGCAATTGTTGCCGTACAAGCTTATTTTATTTCCGCATCTAATTTTTTTTTCATTTCGTAATACGTAGTAGATTATTAGAGCCTTATGCTGGATACCACTGATTTTTTTGACTAAATTAGTTACTAACCTAAATTGATGGCTAGTTGAAAGCCATCATTAACAAATGGTAACAAAATATTAATAACTCAAGTTGTGCCCGACAATGATCAAATGATCTTTTCTAACTTCAAATTATCAAAGATAAAAATCCACCGTTGTCGATATATTTCTGCACATGATCACAAAATTCACAAGTGTTTGTGTTCGTTTGTTGATTTTCATCTACATAGTAACCCAAATAAAATCTACCAGCTATGCTATTTCGCCCCGTTTTCTTCAAATGTTTGCATGCAAAATTGTTGACAAAATTGCGGTCAAACTAATTCAGCTAAATGAATTGGAATATTTCACATATTTAATGAAGATGGCGTCAAATAAGTCAATAAATTTCAAATGAGGTACTAATTGAAAAATAGTCTTAGCATTGTATCCATTATTTTTTTTGCAAAATGATTTCAATAGAACTAGCTTTGTGTCTGAATAACCTGCCTATTTTATCTCAACCCATTTCAATCAATTGTATTCTATCTTTGATCACTTTTCAAACAATTTCAATTACTGACTAGATTCAAAACAGGTCTGCACTTTCTTTGATACAATTTGACCTTACCGAAAATAATATCCTTTAAAAAAAATATGTATGTATGTATGTATTTTAAAAATATGTTCGCAGAAACCATAAACGATATACAAATTTCTAAAACATGCCTATCGTAATTGTGGGAGCCTCAAAATTCAGATAATTCTCTATTTTTGAAGCAATTATATCATAGTGCAAACCCAGAAAATTAAATTACACTTTAGAGAGCCTATAGAAATTCATAAAAGTTTCATTATTTGAAACATTCATTTCCTGATCCAGAGATTTCCTGATTGCAAATCAAAACATTTGAAATTGAATGTATTCGGTTGAAGTTAAAAGTAAATCCTTCGCAACTTTATTGGGACTTCTCTAGTCGGTTCGACAAATTTTATTTATTACAATCGGCATCAATACATAATTTCATTTATTAAAATTACGTTTAAATTGCGCGAGATTTAAATACGATTTTTCTAGTCTTTTCTAGACCTCCGCAATACGCGGAAGTATTAAATTATTTAGTTCCAAATAATTAACTTACATCTTGGCCATATCGTGACAATTCACAGTGTCAAACCCCAGATTTGCCCATTTCTTCAATTTGGATTATTCAATTAAAAAAAATCGAAGAATGTCATAAACCGCTGACAATTACTTTTTCATCCAAATTGTTAGTGTTAACATTCAAATTAAATTACCACCCATATAAAAAAAAAAAATTTCTAATCCCACAGCCTCTAATTTTCACGTGTCATTCACTTTATTACATAAATATGCATATACACACATACATAGTTTTAAATATACATAGTAAACCTGCATCAGCTATAAATGAAAACTAATATGCATGAGACCAAACCAAAATGTTTCTATTCATCAGTTTTATTGTTATATTTCTTCAACCAAAAACACTAAAAAAAATATTTATAACGATGCTTAATAACAAGGTCATTAAGATAATTAATATCTTAAATATGCTTAAAGCTGTAAAAAAAAAACTCATTTATACAATGAACACGATAAACTTTTGTGTTCAGAGACGACGAGAGACTATTAAGGTTTTGTTTTTTTTTCAAATATATTTTATTGACAAATTGGACAGTCAAAGGTGTGACACGAATTCGATTTTGTTTATAAAACAACATATATTCAAACACACACGAACTCTATTCATTTTATTATTTTAATGACTAATCCAATATAATATCGATCATATTTCAATTGGCCATCACTATTGATATTATAAGACAAAAATCTCATCTGATAACTTTTCAACAACAACAACAAAAAAAAAACTTTTCTAAATATTTATGTATATAGACAAATCTAATTAAAAGTCCACTTTAGTCTGTGTCCTAGATATTATAAATAAACAAGACGAGAAATCAATTAATTGTAATTTATAGAATTTTATTTGAGTTTACTTTTATTGGTGACACGATTAATTAGAACAGTAATAGTGACAAAATTACAACATACATATATGTATGTACATATACATATACATACATAACACAGATTGAGGAAAACTGTAGAAAACAAACCCAAACATATTGATTTTTCTAGTTTCAGGTAAAACCAAAATAAATAAATCGGAAAAAAAAACTTTGAAACCATTTCCCTTATTTCCCTCCTGTGTAGGCAAATTATTTTCTTTTTTACAACTTGATGAAAAAGTTTTTGTTGATAAGCTCATATTTTTTAATATTGCCAAAATAATCATAATAATAAATAAAATATTAATCATTTTTCTTCTGTATGCTAGAAAAATCATTAATATTATTTTGTGTGTGTGTGTGTGTGTGTGCGTACGTTTAGAAAAGAAAATACATAATGTATGTTTTTGTAGAAATCCTTAACTTCCTATTGTTGTAAAATAGGAAAAAAAAAAAAGAAAAGCCTAACTGCGCCTAACTGATTTTTTTTTTCGAAACCATAAAAAATCTGATTAATTTCCATCGTCTATTTTAATTTTTTTTTTTAATAGCAAATAATATTAGTGATAATAAATATTTACCCCATGAAAATTATTTCTCATACATACATACATAAACATTTTCCGAATATAATCATAATAATAAAAATTGTGTATCGTAACGATGAATGGTGGGTGTTACACTCACTCTAACTGATTAAAGGGTGTTATGATTATAGACTTTACATTTTTTTTTTTGTTCAAGGTATATAGACGGAATAGTAATACTTTTAATTTCACGCCTTTTCAAAATCAGGTTAAAGGTAAAAAAAAAAAAAGAAGTTTTTTGTTACGCTTTTTATTTGTCTGTAATGTAATCGATATTTAAGGGACATAAATTATATATAGATAATACCTGGATACGATAGTTTATAGGAGGTAGGTTTGTTGACTGAGATTATCTAGATATACAATTAATCCACCTCCTTCTATATACATATATTTAATGAAATATATGTACATATGTATATGTAAAACAGGATAATTAAAATGGAATTAGAGCAGCAGGTAGATTATTTTGATTTAAACACTTAAAGATATGTTTTACATAAACTATTTGTAGCAGAATAGTCATCGATTGAGACCAGCGTCGATAGATTATATCCAAATTTTGTTTAGTATTTTCATTAAAAAGCATGAAAAGGCAACACTCAGGAGTAGGATATTTCTCCCTTATGTTTTTGACTACAGCAAGTTAAACAAAGACCACCTTCAAACAAAATTATAATATGCAAAAAATTATAAGCACAAATAAATATTTAACATTCATATTCAAAATCTCAATTAATTATTTTAACTATATGTTAGAAGAGTTAATGGCGCTTTCCATCACATTGGTCTAAGTGGACAGCTCTAATCATTAAGTGTCCACACTGTTCACATCACTATATCCAACTAAAAATTGAATATAATAAAAACATAAATCCATCGACATCAAATAAATATTAGTCTAAGTTGTACTGTAAATTTAGGCTTGCGAGCTAAGCTATGCGCTACGATTAATATTTTTTTATGTTATTATTTATAAATTAGAGTAAATAAAATTTTACTAAAAAAATTAAATTTCGATACTAAGTTTTAGTTAACCTTGCCAAGCATTCTCATAGTAAAACACACAAAATGTTGTCTAGCACTGATGTAAGACTAATTTTCATGTGTTTTACTATGTGAGTGATTGGAAAGGACGACTAAAAATGTAAAATTGTGTAATCCTGTTATACTACACTTGTGAGAGTAGAACAGTTTTTGTATTTTTAAATATGACGGATTAATAACTTTGATAATTTTAACAGATGTTTTTTTTTTAAATTTAACTTCTGTGATTTTGAAACTAATTTTAATCATTCCATGAGTGTATCATGTTGTTATTATTCTCATTATTATGTTGTTAATGTGTGTATACAATATTAAAATGTAGCCCATTCCTTATTTGTTTAGGTCCTACGGGCCGCTACTGATGGAGTATGAAAATGAGTTTCTCTGCGATTCAAAAATTATTTTGCAAATATAGAATGAATATCGACACCTAAAACTGCGCCCTCTTCGCAGTGTTACTTAAACATCGATAGGCTATCGATAGTATCGATAGCATAATTACTATCGAGTCTATCGATAGTTCAGTTCATCTATCGATCAACAATCATCAGCGCCACAACTTTCCAAAAGTTGAAAAACGAATCGCTTGTTTGTCGGGCAGAAGTTAAAATGAAATAAAATATTTGTTTTTGTATTTCCCTTCTGATTCTGACAACGGATTTGTTTAATCGTTCATTCTTATTATGTTTAGTTTCCATTATGTATCACGACGGCAGGGATGGGCGAGGTAGATTACGCCATGTAATCTACGCGGTAGTCGACACGTATAATATTACGTAGATTACTTGGCAATGTTTTCTGTTATCCTCAACAATTAAGGCAACGTCAACAACCTACGATAATTGAGCGTTTCGAACTCGAATGAACCAGTTCACAGTTCTATTTGGCCATAAATTCTCACACGGAATAAATAAAATTTATCACATCCTTGCAAAATGTTAAAAATAATGTTAAAAATTGACAAATAATAGTTTGATAGTTTTAGTTTTAATTTTATCTTCGCTTGTTATGGAATAATATCCGAGCTTCGAAAAACGGTATAGGTAGGTAACAGATACATAATAATTTAAATGGTATAATAATTTAAAACTTTTCTAACCTAACTTAATTTTCTACAGAGGGGATAAGTTAGATTAAAATGCATTGAATTATTGAATTTAAAAGTGTCACTATGAATTGTCTACATTATCGACGTTCTCCTTTTTGTCGATATTGTCTATACGCATAGTCGACGTGGCAATAAAATGGGAGAAATCAATTTGTCATCTATATAATCCCACACCTAATATTAACGTGGTCAAAGAGCGTTGTGTTTAAACTTGTCGTATATAGCCACCAAAAGGCATACAAACAAGAACTTAAAAAAATCTGTTGAATCGTAATTGCTCACGAGCCCATTGGCAAAATACCATTTGATTTTCACTCCTGTAATACACAGAGATGATAACCAATCTCACTGGTTTCAGCCTCACGGTATTGATCAATAGCTCTGCCTCGGATAATATTAAAGCTGAATGCATCGAAATTAGTTTTCAGTAGATCCTTTACACTGGTAATACTTATTTTTTTAAGTGACAAAAATGGAAACTGTGGCCAATCACGTGAGCAGGTCATCGAAGAAAAACCACTTTGATGCGGTGACTGTTCAAAATTGTATAGAATATGCAGATTTGGGTCACTTTAAGCGTCAAACCGTTATTTCCTATTATAAGTGTTATAGACATAAGTCGTATGTACATAGGTACGGGAAACATTAACGACACCCATAGATACCGAAGTATATACCAGATTCAACTCATATTCAACCACAAATTTTAATTTTTTCAATTTTTACTTAAATCACTTAAGATTGCGCACCAAAGGTACGAACGTACATCTTGAAATTATGATTAAAATTTGATTCAAACTTATACAACTTCATACTAGAACTTAAGCTGGAATTTTTCTTTAGAAAATCAACTCAACATAGTTCAACAGTTATTTAATCTCGATTAACTTAACTAAAGATTTTGTTTCATCTACCTAAATACGATATCTACCTAAATTTCGCTCTAAAGTAAAATTAAAACTTAACTTACATTCTTATATGTTAAATTATATTTTAAAATCTATATTTTTGATTTTTAACTCAATTTAATATTTAAAAGGCACCTAAATTTTGTCAAGTCAAAGTGAATTATTACTTTATTTTCACTCATACAATTCATCTAAAAAACCGTTAAAGATTTTGCCTCAAACTCTAACTGGAATTTTACTTAAGCAGTGTTTGTTAAGTTTGCACTTAAATCCACTAAAAAACTATATACTTCAAAAGTCTATGCAAACTCAAATATGAGTAAATATTTATAATTTAAATTGCACTCAAATAATCTATAAATCTCGTTTAAAAATGTATTCAACTTCATCGTACAAATTGAACCCAGAATTTAACTTAAAAAATTCCACTCAAAATATATAATTCAAAGTCTACTCAATCACAATCAAATATAACAAAAAATTATTTTCGTATCAATGTTTGAAACACAATTAATATTCAAAATGGGGTCAAGTTTTGTTCAAATCTAGATGAAAATATTACCTTATTGTCACTCGTAAATTTAGCATTCTACCTCAATTTTCACTTATAAGCAAATTCACTCAAAATATATAATTCGAAGTCTACGCAAAATCATATATAAGTAAAAATATTTGTAATTTAAATTGCACTCAAATTTATTGAAATCTATACGTTAAACGGATCCTAATACGCGTTTAAAATTAACTCTATACTCCATTTACAACATTTACTAAAATTTTAAATTCGTTTATTTTTAATTCATTCCAGATTCAACATTTATTTGAAGAACTCCTAAAATGTTGTATGCTTGAATTAGACGAGAAAAATTATCATTGATATATTATTACGTTTGGCTGCCCATCCGCTTTGTAATCAGAGATGGACGAGATAGGTTATGCCATGTAATTTACACATATATTAAACAATAATTTTTGTCAACGCCACCAGTTAAGACAACATCAACAACCTACGACATTTTCGCATGTTTAAATTAAATGTTCACAGTTCACATTTTAGAACTCTACGTTGTCAACGATATCTACGTTGTTTACGGGTTGTCGACACGTCGACGTAGAAAATAATAAATAGACGACATTTACGCGTATTTACGCCCATCCCTGCACGACGATATACCGGGTAAAATGAAACATGTAAATCCCCTTTTGAGTTGTCAACATAAAGTACATAATAAACTATTTTAAGAAAACGGATACAGGCGGGCATAATCAAGTCGTAATATATGTAGCCAAGAATATAAACACTCTGGAAATACAAGCAACTTGGCCGATCATCTAAAACGAAAGCATGATAAGATTATCAATTTAAATTCTACAAACATCACAAATAACGATGAAGACGAAGTGGATGATGATAATATGGTTGTGCTATAATCAAAAAAATCAAGACAATCACTTAAGAATTACTTTGGTAGAGATAAGTTATACCATGAAAATTCTAAAATTAAGAAAAACTTAGACAAATTTTATGTAGAAATGATCGTTAAAGTCATGTTGCCTTATCGAACTTCAAATCGTAAAGGATTTGAAAGATTAGTTAAGGTCTTAGATGCCAAATACGAATTTCCTGATAAAACTACTCTTAAACTGAAACTTATACCAGAGTATTTTAATGATACACAAAATAAATTAAAAAACGAATTGTCCAAATGTGACGATATGCGAGCATAACAGCAGATATGTGGACCAGTTCTTCTAATGAGGGAATATCCTAGCTGTCACTTGCCATTTCATCCAAGACGAGAAATTGATGTCTCCGTTTTTGAAAGCTATAAAAATTGAAGGCCATCATACTGCCGAAGCAATGTTTCAGGTAAATTATTTTATACTTTACTAAACTATTGCCAGTTTTAATAATTTTTAATTTTACTTTCAGGCTATTAACCATATATTGATGGAATACAATATTCGTCACAAAATTGTCACCTTAGTTACGGACAATGCTGCCAGTATGAAAAAGACTGCAGAAATATTACAATTTCGACATTTACCTTGTTATGCTCATTGTCTCAACTTGACAGTGCGCAAGATAGTTTCAGAGTTGCTTCATTGGCCGATATTTTGGCTAAGTGCAAATCAATCGTAACCTTTTCTTCAAAGCGGTACTTTAGCAAGTGATACTCTACGCACTCTTCAAAAACGAACGAATAAAACAGAACTCAAACTGATTCAGGAGGTGACAACTCGTTGGAATAGCTCTTATTTTATGCTAAAAAGAGCTTGCAATTGCCATTGAGTTTCCAAAAGCCCCACCTACACTACCTGCGGAAAATTTTAATGCAATTGAAGAAATATTGAATCTCCTTGAGCAGTGGCAACAAGCAATATTTCAGGTGAAAAATATGTCACTTCCTCAATGATAATCCCACTGACCAGAGGAATTACACTAACATTGGATGGCTTTGAAGGTAAATTAATAACGATAGAAGCAAATGAAGTTCACAAATCTTTAAGAAGGTCAGTCAAGGAAAGCCTTTAGCACAAGAACCTTAACCATTCTTAGCACCGTATTAGACCCAAGATTCATAAAGAATGGTTTCTGGTCTCAACAAGATGCTGATAATGCCATACAAATTTTGCAAAAAGAATATACTACTTTTAGTAACAAATAATCAACATCGTTTGATTTCTACTCCAGTATGTGATTCTATTATTGACATCCGTAAATACCTCGAAAAGCCTGCAATAGAGAAACGCAGCAATGTCTTAGAATATTGGGGCAAATCTACAAATATGCTCCGAGAGTTGTCTAAAAAGTATTTGTATATTCCACCTACTTCGGTTCCGGCGGAGAGAATATTTTCCAAAGCAGGCGACATAATGGCCGAGAAGAGCAACAGAATCAGAGATTCAAATTTAGACAAACTGCTTTTCCTAAATCAGAATTTGACAATGTTCGACTGAAATCAAAAGGTTATCATTTTATTTATTACATTACAGCATAAAATTTGATTTTTTTTTTAAATAATTTAAAATATAAAAATAAAACTGTATTTTATTTGAATTTGCAAAACTATCGATATTATATTATAGGGTTTGAAAAAAAAAATCGATACTATTGAAATTCGCTACTATCGATGTTTAAACAACACTACCTCTTCGAATGGAGCTCTATTCAAATGCATATTCTGCTCATATGGCTATAGGACAACCTAGTTCTATTCTTAAAAGATTCTACAAGAAGCCCTTATTAGGTGGCCTAAAGAGTTAAAAACAATCAAAAAATGCATTGAAGATTATACCTAGAGATATCAAGAAATGGACTAGCATAATCTAATAATAAATATCACACACGGCCAGAGATAGAGAAATACACAAGCACCAAGAGTCCAGACCTTTGGACTCTTGGTGCTTGTGTGTTTCGCACACGTGAACGGCACGGGCAAAGCACGCACAACGTTTAGTACGGTTTTTACTAAGTTTTGTTAGGCCGCGAATTACATTACAGTGACTTGAAAAATGAAATACGTTGCATTAGCTCCCATTTCAACGTCAGTAAAAAGATTCTAGATTTTCTTATAAATCGTACCATAGATGTCTCTTTCAGCGTTTAACCTTAGTACTCAGTTCGATATAATCTTGAATGGATCTCTGTCAATTATTACAGATTTGTTTACCGAATGAAGAACAGATGAGACAAAGTAGCAAAGCTTGATTTTTAACGAGTTTGTGAAGCGAATTAGCTACATATAGGAATACCAGGGTCCTTATTGCGAATATGATACCTAGCGTTGCACGATACGAAAATGCTATACGAAACAAAAATGAATTGGTATTTGTGAAATCGATTAAATCAAATATTTTTACACTGTCACGTATTCATTGTATCGTATTTTTGTACATTTAATTTTAGATAAAAGCTTTTATTCAGATTCCCTTCATACTTTCCTAAATAGCTCAATATGAGATAAACCGGCACAGAAAAAAGCTACCACCATTGGTGGATTGGAAGTATTTAAAATTCAATGGGTCAATCTACACTTCACAGTGTTTCATACGAGTAAATAAAAAAAATGAAATATTATTCAATAAAACAATCGAAATCTTTAATTAAATTTATAGTTATATTCTTAATTCAAGTAATTAAATTATGAATTTATTAAAAATGGGTCGTCAAGTTCGACGACATCAACTAATTCATCAACGTACAGAAATCCGTTCATAATCGAGTAAAATTAGCTCAAATTTGTATTCAGGAATGCTACATGATATAGGTATATTTATAACAGGATAGTAGCTACTTTTGAAAAATTTAGAAAGTAAATTGTATTTTTCTATCAGTCGCAGAGCTCAGGACGGCTTGTCGGAAGTGTTATATACAATAGATTATTTCGAATGACGACTTGGCTCATGGACTCTGCACTCCATCAGAGAGTCATAGATGTGTTATCATTATCCTGATCGGACCAAAAGTCATCTTTGCATCCTGCGTCTATGGGAAGACATTCCTTGTACCCCCAATTTAAACGTCACAGCTTTAATCACAGTGATATGTCACAGTGAATTATATTCAAAAACTACAATCTGCTGTTTTTGACGTACATTTTATTCTGGCATATTTTTTAATTTTTAAGAAAATTTAAATTTAAAAAATCAATAAATTAATTAAAACTTTAAATTCAAATTAAGTATTAAAAAAATTATGTTAATAATTTGAGAACAGTTAAACTTAAATTAACCAAAATTTAAGCCCGTTCAAATGACAAACGACAATTGTCAAATGTACGTTTCATCAAAAAGAGGTATTATCAAAGTATATTTAGTATGTTTTTTATATACATCTTCTTTACGTGATATAAAGTCGGTTATGGCAAAAGTAAAGTTTGATGCATTAAACTTTCTAACATCTATTCAAAAATTATTGATTTAAAATGATTTGTTTTCTTGGGCATGTGAGAAAAGGTTGATCAACCCACACCATCATAGGATACCATCTGTACGTAAGATACCATAAGTCGCAGAAGGAGAGAACCTATCAACAGATTTGAAAGATGATGCATCTCAGAATGAAAAAAAAACGAGTATGCCAAATGGTTCATCATCGACCAGAGCTATGAGAAAATTTTTAAACTACATAAAAACCAAACAAAATACATTTCCAAAGCTTTTGTGATTACAAATCTGCAGTTTATGAAATTTCTTGTGGTGTGCTAAATATTGGAAGCTAGATGGCAATTTTAAAATAGTTCATTCCATATTTAAGCAACTGTACACCATACACTCAGATGTTAATGCCTCAGTGGCGTTTGGGCTTTGTTGGGCGAAGAGTGAATCAATTTATGACAAGATTTTTCAACGAAAAAAACGTTAAATTGAAGGCCACATTATCAAAAAAAACCAATACAATGGACTAGAATTTTTATTGACAATCGCTAAGAATATGCGTTTGCAATAAAAAACATTAATTAAACTCATTCGTCTATTTTCATTAAGTATATGCATTACAACTTAAAATGATTGGAACCTACTGAGGTTCCGCACTCAATGCCACAATGGGCCCACGGCGCAAACCAAGAGGATCTATCCTAAATCGCAGGAGCGTACTGTAATCTTAGCAAGCTGTAAAAGTTTGAACCAAGGAATGGATAATAACTAATAATCTACGTTCAAAGATCCGGAAGAGAACACTTGGGATCTAGCTCCGACAAAGCCCGGACAGTGAACCTTGAAACCTTGAAACGTCGATGGCCGGTGATAAAGAGCGAACTTCTTAATAGCGTCTTTACGACCATTGAAGGATAGAGGAATTGCTGGTTCTGGGCCAACAAATTTACTACGCGAACCAGATTTCGCTAAGAAGTCAGCAACCTCATTTCCATCCACGCCACAATGAGCAGGCACCCACATGATCCTTACTCTCGTATTAGATACAGTTAAAGGATTAATGAGGGTATTAAGCAAGGCTTTACTATCTGTGCAGGTAATAATATCCCTCCCTCAATCGCTAAACTTAAACGCCTCAATCGCAATTTGGGTAAGTGCAATTAAATCAGCTTGAAAAACCGTGCAATGTTTGCCCAGACTACTCGAGAATCTTAGCTCATACGTAGGACAGTAAAATCCAAACCCTGCACTGGCTCCGAACGAGAGCCATCTGCAAAAAAAAGCTATCGACTCAAACAGCTGTCTATAGAAATCCTGAGATAGCCACCATTCTCTCGAAGGGAAAACGACGGAGAAAGAATTGGTAAAGTTAAATTCAGGCAACATTTTTTAAACCACGAATGTAGGTGGCTGTTAGTGTAAGATTTGTATTTGTGGAGTTTAGTAAAAAATTGTAACATGAATTTAAAAGAGAAGCTTTCGTTTTATAAATAAACAAATAAGAGCCATAAAATAGATTTTCTGCGTGCTGCGTGCCAGATGTATACGTTAACTGGTAGGAATTGACCACTTTTGATAAACAAATGAAGTGATACATTAGTTTTAAATAGTCCGTCATATAGACATATGTATGTGTAGAATATTTCAATTCAGCCTTTGGTTATAATGTTGATTATCTATAATACATATACGTTTATCATTATTAGCTATATTCAGTTATAATTATAAGCAACATAAAGATTAAGATCTATTTTATTACGGCCAACCACCACATTTATATATCGAATTTCCCTAAACAAAACAAACAAACCATTTAATATTCCTCCAATTTCAAAACGCAAAATTTTCATATCCTTCTATCATATTTCTAATTTTCCAATTTCCGCATTTAATTAACGTTATTTTCCACTTTATCAAAAAGAAGATTTTTCATATTATACACATTATTATAGATATATGTTGTTGTTGTATACAATTTACAACAAAAAATCTAATTTCCTCATACCTCTTGCCAGTACACCAAAATAAAATATTGTATTAAACGTTATATAAAATAAACAAAATCGCACCATCACCACCAACCATCCCACACCACCCGTGTCGTAAAATTTTCATTTGTTCTTTTTTGTGATAAGTAATATTTTTGGTTTTTAATTCATTAATTATCCTTAAAATTATATATAATATGTACGGTATGGTATGTACATATATTAAAAAGGAAATTTTCTATCTATATACTGACAATAATATTATTATTACATAAAATTTTCATCAATTTTCCATTAATCATAAATTAACGTAAATTTTTCTTATTATCATTATTATTTTTTTTATTTAAATAAATAATCATTAAAATAAATTTTTCCGCGTATATTTTATTTTTGTGTGTTTTTAAAGTCATATTGGGTTGGATTGAAATATATGTATGTACTCGTATATGTATAGAAAATTTGAAATATTTTTTCTCATTCAAATCCACCGCATCTACCACCCTCTACATATTACCTATCATACTGTACTGTGTATATATTATACACGAGCATATATATATAAACTCTGTTGTACATTACTTCGTATTATCATGAAACACTTTAGGATGAAATATTAATTTTTGATATAAATGGAATTCCTCGTGAAAATACATTTTCCACTGTGTGTATGTTTCTTCTTATTCTTCCTTCGTACGCCATTTTCATCGTTTTTGTTATGTTTGTCATGTTTTTAATTGAAAGTAAAAAAAAAATACTATACAACGAATATTAACGACAAGTAAATGAAAATGATGAAAAGTTTTTTTTTTAACGTACATACATATGTATGTATGTAGATTATAATCGATTTAATTAAGCCACGTGATGGATTGTTATCTTATTTACATATAACAATTTCAACGTGTTTGTGTTATATAATTGGTGTTGATGTTGATTATGTGGTGAATATGTTAGACAGATGATTGTTCTTACCTGAAAATAGACAAAATTGAAAAAATTAATTACAGACTAATTAACTGTTAAAACTAATATTAAGGCAGTGAAAATAAAGTAAGTGTTCCCGTTTGTTTGTTGATGTTTCTGCAGAAATCTTTAATGGGAAATCTACCCTCATAAATCATAGTTTCTCTTTTGGATCCTAGTGAAGTCCTTACTGAAGTTGAAACTTTAATTTCGATGAAATTTGAAATTAGTCTCCTGAGGTACCTGTCAAAAGTATACGGTAATGTCAAACAGGCTTCTTGGTCACTGTGATCGTAAAAGGTCGGTTGAAAAATTAAGTCGAACATAAAATGTTTACTGAAGTTTATTCGATTTTGAAAAGTAGGAAAAACAAGAAAAAACGAGTCCAAATTGTCGATTGATCTACGAAAACTATTCGACTTAAATAAACGAACACGAATATGCGATCACAAAGCGACGGCCATACTATACCCGATAAACTGAGAGACCGATCAGCTTTTTAACAGACTTATAGTATAACAAAGTAAGACAAATTAATTTTAGAGAGAAAAAGGATGTTTAACAGAGTGATTCATTGTCTTCAGGGAACTGACATTTTTTCGATAGATAAAATCTTGTTAGAAGAACAGGAAATGTCTGGTGATAGGTGTCTATCAAATAGCGATGCCTGATTACATTTTTTCTTACATATTTCGAAAAAAAAATTGTTGAATGCAAAAATTTATTTTTAATGAAATACTGGTGCTGAATATGAAAAATATAATGTTTTACAACTTGCAATCTGGTAGCACTGTTTTTACTCATTGCTTACAAATAACAGTCTTACAAATAAACAAAATTTTACACGGTCTAAAAGATTCACAAACTTTGTTGATAATTGGACGGACAAGGTTATTCCATACCGTTTAAGAGCCATCCAAATTTTGGTTTAAAAATTAGGTTATAGTCAGGTATTGTACACGTGAAAATAATAACAAAAAACCCAAATTTTGTTATCCGATTTTCATTTGTTTTTAAGTTATAACGTAACTAAAAATTAATCAAATTTCATACATAATTACTAAAACTTAATAATTCTCATAATCTCTAATTCTCATAGTCTACGAAGGACACCTGTTGCTCTCCTGATTGAGTCTTGTCTTTATTTAAAATTAGCTGCAACATTTCAGCTCGGAGACCAACTAATAGGACCACCGCGACCAATCCAACGTCTTGGAAACCTTTCGTCCAAATGTTGCTTGACCTGACGAGCGAAAGGCGCAGGAGCTCCATCTTGCTGGTAGTACATATGCCTTCTGTTGTTTAAAGAAACATCCCCTAGTAGTCCGTGTAATTCATTTTGAAAAAAAATTAAGTAATTCTCTCCTCGTGATTTTCCAAAATGAAAGGGCCAATTAAATATCAATCAAACATACCACACCACACATTTACCGAAAATTTATGTTGAAAATTACTTTCGACTGTTGCATGGCGATTTTTTTCTGACCATACGTGAGAGTTGGGAGTATTATTAATGCCGTCACGGGTGAATGTTGCTTCATCTGTATGTATGCGCGATATAACACGTGGATTATTATTTATCCACCGACAAAATTCCATACGGTTTTGATAATGTCCCGGTTGGATGCCACCCAATTGCACTAATTGTTCGTGAGCTGGTCGTTGGATCTTCTGTTACTAAATCTAGAATATCTTCTACCTGTTCTAAATTTTGTCGAATAGCTCGTTAAGAAGTTATGTTAGTACTGGGTAGTTTAGCAGCAGCATATCATTCCCAATACAAAAACCATAAACTTTAACTCTAAAAACCATAACTCTTTAATCGTACAAACTCAAGAAATAACCGTACTTAAATCAGTTTGACAATACAAAAATGATCAAATGTATCAAATGTTTTCGAGCCTGGAACATAGCATACTACTTTATTCAATATTAGTACTTAAATAATAACTGAACATTTTTTAATTTTTAATTACGCTTTAACTTAAAAACAAATGAAAATCGGATAACAAAAATTTATATATTGGGCTTGTAATTGTCAGACAAAGGAACCATTGAATAACCGACCGATTTTCATACGGTCAACAAGCACCGCCCGACTGAAAACTACTACCGAGGTCCTCAGTTCCTCATTGGTTATTTTATAATACTTAAAATGTAAATTGTTTTTCGGGTAGATTGTCTGTGCTGGGATGTTCTATCATCACTTCAATTCGCTTCGATAGACATTTGTGTCTCTTTTTTTACGAACAAAATTGTGCTCCATTCGTTTTTTGAATCACGTTTTGTCTACTGCGATATCAGCCTGTTAGAATAAATTTGCAAACTATCTCTTTTTCCTCTTTTCATTTGCCGAAAATAAAAATATTGGTGATATTTTATCGAATGAATTTATAGAAATAGAATCGAGTAGACTATGATCACAATATAAATTGCGAAATAGAATACAATTTTGTTCGTAAAAAAAGAGACACAAATGTCTAACGAAGCGAATCGAAGTGATGATAGAGCATCCCAGCACTGGATTTACTGATTCTAGTTAAAACTCAGTATGCGTATCTATCTAGAGATTCAACTAGATTGTCTAATATTCTCACATCCAGTAAATATTTATTTACCACTTAAGTCATATGTAAGTCTGTTATTCGGTCTTCCGAAAGATGTATTTTGCATGGTAGATCGAGTTCGGTCTCACAATATTCTTTCTCCTACCAAAAAATAAAAAAAATTATCTGATCCAATCAAGATGCCAATTTCCACCGATTGGTTGAAATATCCATTGGAATAATTGGTGGCTATGTTTGCCGGTCAGTTTCGGCACTATTAAAACTTTAACACGGTTTTTGGTTCTCCGAGAAATGATAAGTGATACAATTACCTTCCTACAACCACATTTTGTAACTCCAACCACTTTCGCTACAAAATGATCCTTGGGATACTGATTCTAATAGCACTCGACAGATGTAAAATTAACATTCTTCTGATTACGAAGCAAGTAAACTAGAACGGATTTGATCTGCATGAGTCGTTGTATCTTCATGTAGCATTCATTCGGTTCAAAGTACTACTATTTTCAATTTTTAAGTTAAAATTGATATTTCTCTGTATATGTACATGCTCCAGTTATTTTGGCTCTGTTACGAGTTGAGCAGGTTTGTGTATAAAATAAAAATCAATCACAGAAAACTATCTATCTACACAGCATACATACCACCTCAATCAAATAGTGATTAGTGGAATGTTTATTCGTTGATGTAATGCTTGTAATTTATACCAAATTAACACAATTGCTATTAACCGCAACAGATTTTTAGTTATTGTCTTCACCAAATTTCACTATATACTTTTAAAGTAACTGAGTCGTTCAATCCATTGGTCGGTACTGATATTAAACACAAATCTATGGACGTTGTGTTTGATTTAAATATAATTTCAAGAAATCAAACCACTCAGGCCTACAAGTCTACTTAGAAAGGGTGAATTGGGATGGAAATATAAATGCGACGGATGTCAACGCAAATGGTGAGAAAATTTATGAGACCATGTTATAAAGCTTTGAATTTTATGTGCCTCTATGTAACAATAAAGTATCGATTATTCATCCTCCATGGTTTGCACTCCGACATAATACATTCATACAATATAGCGGTCTATTTAAGCTATACTCTAATCAAAGTACTCGGCCAATATGTGTTACAACAATACCAAGACCTGAAATGGCAAAGAGATAGATAACATGTTTGCTACATTTTTTCAGCCGGTCTATAAACCAAGCGATAATATTTATAATGTAATGCACGATTCTGTAAAACTACAAGATATCAATTGACTGAATGTGTGGAGTAATCGAAACTCATTGCATTTTAACTTCAAGACTTGCAACATCATGTCTTTTCATCGTAATAAGAATACTTTATTTACTGCGGTTATAAAAGCAATAACATAGAATTGCAGAGCGTTCTTGAACACTGATTTAGGCACATTGCTATTTGTATTACTAAAACAAACACTAGGTTTAACTTTATTTTGAATGTTTATTTCATATTTGAGATTCTCAAGTGGAATACGTGTGTGACAGCCTGGAATCTTTACTACGAAGTTCACATCAAATGAATCGAATGCATTAAAAAAAAATATGATATTCCTGTTGAACAAAACTGATTGGGATCACGATCGAAAAATACCATTTCATGAATTTGTATGGGGAAAAACGTAAAAATTAGTTGAACAGTTGTATAAATACATTCACAAATCTCCAACAGTAATTAGAATTGAAATACTGATATTGATAGCAAAATAGCTTAGTATGAAATATAAAGTGTTTCTTATTAATTAGCTATATTCATTTGATATTATTTACCTGGTATTAAAATGGAACATCAATAATACTGGATCTATGAAATTATGGAACGAAGATGAGTTCGATCCGTTCTTTGCAATGCTAATAACTGCAAATATTTCCAGATCGAACTATGAACACACTATCGATTTATGGAAATCATTTTCTAATTCATTATATAGAGGCAGCATGGAACCTCGTAGATTTTGGAGTATAACGAAGTTCATTCGTTTTGATAATGAACATACTTGCGCAGCACGGATGGAAAACGATAACGCAACACCGTAAATATTTTATACTATACGAAGCAGTTACGATCGACCAACAATTATATCCATACAAAGGAAGGACGAAATTTACTCAATATATTAATTCAAAACCAGCCAAATATGGTATAAAAGTCTGGTGGATATGCGATGAAAAACTGCCTTTCCATTCATTACAGGCTGATTTATATACAGCTAAACTGCCTAATGAGACACGAGAGATAAACCGAGAGATGAAAGAGTAAAACAGTACACTAACAATCGACTACTTTTTTACTTCTTTGCCGTTGGCACAACGCTTGATGCAATGGAATATAGCAGCTGTTGGCTTCCATGAAAACAAAGCACTGTGCTCTTACGTACCCAAAATAAACAAAGCTGTGATCCTATTGTCCACGCTTCATTATAACAAAAATGTAAGTGTTGTAAACAACAAACCGGAAATTATAACTTATTATAAGGCGTTGAAGGGAGCATCCATATTTTTTAAATAACCCTACAGCTGAGTTATGTAAATCAATATTTTCAAGGCGAAAAAACCTTCAAGAGATCGGGAAATCCTTTACAACCAATTGAAACACTAGCAGCAACTCTTTTATGTATCAAAATTTAAATACACACGATGGATGAAGCAATAATCCAGCGGCAAATATAAAACAAGCATCTGAATCGTTCCAATATCCGTCAACATCTGGTCAACCGTCAGAAGATAAAGATACATCAAGTAGCCTAAATCATAAAGGTAATTGCTTTATATTCCGCTAAAGCATCGAAATGACGACCCGTCATAAAGCATGTCACTATTACCTTAAACCAGTGTGTGCTGAACATAATCAGGAGTTCACCAAATGTAGTAATTGCCCATAACTTTCATATTTAGTCTCTTATATTTAAATATAATTTATATAATTTTATTCGATGATTTATTAGGATTGTGTACAATTAAATTTATACGAATTTAAATCATATGGCAAAATTTACGATGGTAAGAAGAAGCTCGTTACTCGTGTTGTCACAAAGATTAAAAGTAATTTACAATTTTTTTTGTTTTTATGATATAAAATCATAAATTTAATTTACTAAATTGTAATAATAAATAAATAAACAAACATTAAAAATTACTTAATTAATTATTTCAATTTAATACGAAAAAGCATTTGTGCGAAATACCGATCGTATTAGTCCATTTAAGGTTTAATAAAAAAGCTTATCATATAAACAGCAAGTTTATAAACCATCTGGAACCACTGAATTACCTTATTTAAATAATTTAATCTTCAGGGCTCTACCTGCCACAACCACAAATTCAAAAATTTAGACTCCCATAAAATATGCATCACACCTAAACACACAAAAATAGTTATCCTCACCACCATCCACTCGAAGAAACCGAGAAAAAAACCTTGAAAATATTTGCACCCCAATCATAAACTTAAGACAAAGCGAAACGATATACACAAAAAAAAAAAAATCGATTAAAAATAAATTTTAAATTTTCCCAACTAAAATTATTCAATCGGAAAAAATTTAGAAACAGGAAAAAAAACGAAAATCAATTAATAATATTTTCTTTTGTTTTTTGTCAACTTTGTGTGTATATTTATACAATATACACACATATTGTATAATATTTTCATTACAAAAATAACAACAGCAACACTAAAAATATGTAAAAGGAAATTTATTGATTTTCCCTATATATACAAACGTACGTACAGTTACATACATAACAGCATATCGAAACTAGAGCCACCACCACACCACCACCATCATCATCATCATCATCATCATCCTGTGAATATTTTTACATCCCATTGGAAGTACGTAAAAAATATAATTTCCAATGTTTTTAGAACAACAACAAAAAAAAAAAGAAAAAGGAAAAATCAATCAAAAATAACAAAATGTTTTAGGATATATGTGTATTTGTTTATATATTTTCCAAAAATGTATTTTTTTAAAAATCTCTATTTACATTTTTCTTTCTGCATTATTAGAAGAAAAATTGATTGAATGTAAAACATAACAACAACAACAACTAAACAAAATAAACCGTCGCATTTACAACAATAAATGGGAAAATTGGAAAAACAATTTTTCAATTATTTATTTATATTTTTGTATTCTATTGTTTCATTCATTTATTTCAGTCATTGGGAATTTCCATAAAAACACATACGTATTGTGTAATGTACATATATGTATAACTACTTACTCTCTAACAGGCTACTGTATATATGTATATATATATACATAGGTATGTAGGTAGCATAAATGTATTTACAACACAGTGAGAGTTGCACGAGCAAAATATGAATATGGATACGGAACGAACTCGACAAAAAAAATAAAAGTTTTGTGGAAATATGTGGAATATAATAATAATATGGATATTTATTTTATTGCATAATTAATGATGTTGATTGTAATAAGCAGTTCCTGTTTTTATAGTTAACGTAAATATACGAGAGCATTTGAAATGTCTGCAAAAGTTGTATATATACTAGTACGTATACAAATTTCGTATATGAGGTATGCTTGATTGTGTTGCTTTTCGTTCTCAAATTAAATTTAGTCGGGGTATTCCAACAATACGGTTTCAGTTTTTAACAAATTTTATCGTTCTACTAATCTAAACTTAATAGTATAAGGGAATAATATGCTTTCTGGGGATAATGACATTAATTGTTGACACCGCACATATTGAAAAACCCCCCGAAGTAAGAGTTCAACGTGTTTTTGTATAATGTTAAAATTTTTGTCACGTTTGTCAAACATATTTTAGGTAGTTAAAATGCATTGAATTTTGGAATGTATGTTTGAAAATATTTTAGTGAATAATCTTCAATTTTATTCCATTTGGTTCTGTTCATAATACAAATAAACAAACTGAAAGTTCTGTACTTCACTAACAAAACTGTTATATGAGCTTTTTGAAATGTCATTGAATTTATACTAGCTGAACGCCCGCAATAATATCTTTGAATTTATCCGTTTTTGATAAGTTCAAATTGTAATACAGTACCGACCAAATTCCATTTTAAAAATATTTTGCAATTTATCAAACAGTACCGATCGAAAGCCAAATCAAAAATCACTTTGAATTTATCCGTTTTAGATAAATTTAAATTGTAGATACAGTGGCGCTCGAATGCCATTTTAAACGATTTTGATAAATTCAAACTATAGATACAATACCGATTTGAATTTATTAGTTTTTGATAAGTTCAAAGTGTAGATCCGACCAAATGCCATTTCAAAAATCCGTTTCAATTTACCCGTTTTTGATAAATTCAAACTGCAGATATAGTACCGATCGAATGCCATTTCACATCTGTTTAATTTTATCCATTTTAATGAATTAAAAATGTAGATGCAGTACCGATCGAATACCATTTAAAAATTATTTGAAATTTATCAATCAGTCTGATCGAACGCCAATTCAAAAATGCCCTTTGAATTTATCCGTGTTTAATAAATTTAAATTGTAGTTACAGTATGACGATCGAATGCCATTTCAATTCTCTTTGAATTTAAACGGTTTTGATAAACTCAAACTGTAGATACATTACTGGTCGACCGCTATTTCATATTCTTTGAAATTATTCGTTTTTAATTCAAGTTCAACTTGTACATACAGTACCGACCGAACGCCATTTCAAAAATTCCTTTATATTTATCAATCAGTATACCGATCAAATGTCATTTCAAATCTCTTTAAATTTTTTCGTTTTTGATGAATTCAAATTGTAGATACAGTACCGATCGAATTCCATTTTAAACTGTTTTGATTTTAACCATTTTTGTTGAATACAAATTGTATTTTAAAATTATTTTTGAATTAATCACTCAGTACCGATGTAATGCCATTTTAAAAATCTCTTTGAATTTATCTGTTTTAATAAATTCAAATTGTAGGTACAGTACCGATCGAATGGCAATCGCTTTGATTAAATCTGTTTTTGAAAAATTCAAATTGTAGTTACAGTGCCGATCAAATGCCATTTCACATCTATATGAATTTAAACGTTTTTGATAAATTCAAACTGTAGATACAGTAGCGATCGAATGCCACTTGAAGTCACTTTGAATTTATCCGTTTTTGGTGAATTCAAATGGTAGATATAGTACCGATCGAATGCCATTTCACATCTCTTTTTTTATAACCGTTTTTGATAAAATCAAATTGTAAATACGGTACCGATTTAATGCCATTCTAAAAATATTTTTGAATTTATTCGTTTTTGATTACTTGAAAATGTCGACGTACAGTACCGACCGAATGCCAATCGCTTTGATATTATCCGTTTCTGATAAATTCAAATTTAGTTACAGTGCCGGTCGACTGCCATTTCAAAAATATCTTTGAATGTATCCGTTTTTGATAAACTCAAATAGTAGATACAGTACCGGTCGACTGCCATGTCAAAAACATCGTTGAATTTATCCATTGTTGATAAATTTAAATTGTAGATTTATCCGATCGAATTGTAGATACAGTACCAATCGAATGTCATTTCAAATCACTTTGATTTAATCCGTTTTGATTAATTTTAGATACAGTACCGATCTAAAGATATTTTAAATCTCTTTGGTTTTATCCGTTTTTGATGAATTCAATTTGTAGATACAGTACCGGTCGACTGCCATTTCAAATATATCTTTGAATTTATCCGTTTTTGATAAGTTTAAATTGGTAGATACAGTACCGATCGGAAGTCATTTAAAATATCTTTAATTTTATCCGTTTTTGATGAATTCAAATTTTTGATACGCCATAAATTAGCGTATCTACAGTTTGTGTTCATTAAAAACGGATGAAATCAAAGAGATAAGATTATCTACATAAGATTGTATCTACAATTTACATTTATCAAAAATTGATAAAACCAAGAAAATTAAATTTACATACTTATTGTAAAACACGTAATTAATAGTCGCCAAAATATCTTTGTAACTTTTGTTCTTCATAAAAATAATATTTGATTGCCTAAAACACTTCATATTTTTGGAAACAACGTAATGCAACTTTTTATCATCATCTACTTCTGTATCATCATCTGTAAACAGAATTAAAGGAATGTGGCCTCTGTGGGCATTTGGTATATGACTTAAACTAGGAATTATACCAAAATTTATCGAAATTCTGTACATTGTCAAAGTCTGGATAGTTAATAATTTCTAGAAAGTTTTCAATTCCCTTAAAATTTTTAACCGTTTGTGAAAAATGCCAGAATTCTTTTCAGTTTTGAGAAATATTCAATTTTTTATGACCTATAGTTTAATTTGGAAAAGGTATTTTGTTTATATTTGCAACCATTATTGAATGGTAATATTATGTCTGAAACATAATATTACCCAAATGGCTACTACGACTCTCTTTGGATAGCTCCCGTTTCTTAAATTTCCAAATAAATTTGAAAATAACTGTGGGGTTAAATTTTGGACCTATGTGGTCCATCTTATCTTAGTGGATCGTTTACAAATTGTTGACGTATACTTTGCTTTTTGTTAGTAATAAAATCACCAAGTTAATTCGATGAATGACATGTAGCCTTTCTTCATTTCAACACCAGACAATTGTAGCCAGCCGGAGAAAGTTGATTTTTTTTTTTTTTTAAGAAGGACGTGGCATAGACACTTTTATAGTCCATAGCCTTACCTTACATTCATACAACCACACAACATTAATTCAACCCATTTATTCATCCCATTCACACAAGTGCAGTATACCACCTGCGCATTGCATAGCTCCATGTCACCCTGTACAGTGACGGCCCATGAGTTCTACATTCCAACAGAGGGTCATAGACGTTTTCAATTTAATCAACGATCGTAATCGGGAAATGAAAAATCCCTTTTGCATCCCGCCTCTGTTGGGATTCGAACCCGGTACCTCCCGATCCAAACGTCGCAGATTTAACCACTGCGCTATTTGCTCGGTTAAAAGTTGGTTATCATATCGCGGAAGTGTTTTGGCATTTCTTACAGATAGTCTAATCATGTGAACAATCAGTTTGATCAAAAACACAAATTTTTGGGCAATCCGCGGTTTGTATGGACGTTTCCACACGTTATCTCTTCGAACACTGAACGTGAACTAATATACTTCTAGTCAGGCGCTTCATATTTTTACATATTTCTGACAGTTTGTCTTCAATGTCCGACGGATAGTCACTGTCGTCTTAAAACTATGCAGGATGAGAGCGTCGGAGAGATGAGGGTATTTTTGTGGATTGAAAAATGTAAAAATCTGACCCAATGGGCAAATTTTTCATTTAGAAAATTTTCGCAATTTGAGAAGATTTTAAAAAATTATACATTGTTCTGAAGCTAAAATGAAAACACAAAATATACAAAATTTAGCAAAGTTAAAATTTGCAAAGTTTTTTTTAACTGTTGAGATTTTTCAATACTTAAGTCAGAATTTCGATTCTTCACTGATACATTTTTGGAATTTTGAAATTTAAAAAAAAATCTAATTCGTCGAAAATTGAAGTTTTTTAGTTTCTTCTGCAGGGGAATTTAAAATGTTAAAATATAAAAAAAAATAAATTAACTGTCGGAGAATTTGAAACCACGAAACTATTTGAAAATTTTATTTAATTTAAATACAAATTTCCATTTGATTTCTGTCAAAATGCGAAAGCGAATTTAGTGGAATTTCAACGAGATACCGATAAAATTCCCATACGTTATGTCTCAAAAAATGGAAAAAATACAAGTTAATAAATTCAGTGAACTTTTATTGGAATTTTGAACTTTATTAGACTTGCCTGATTCTAAACTAAAAACTTGAGTATCATAAAGTAAAGAATTCGACGAAAGATTACTGTATAATAATTCAAGCCTAGGAAGTTTGTTAACACAATTAGAAGAATGATAGAGTATACTCAATGATGATATCGAGCTATATATAGAGTTAATGCGTCATTTCTCGTTACGGAAACACCAATACGATTTAACAGCTCTAAACATTTTTCTATGAGGCTAAGTTAAGGATAAAGTCTATGCCAATGCTCCAAAAGCACTTAAAGACAATATCCTATAAGCTGTTATTGGAGAAATGAGGTTTAACATTTCTGTGAATACTTGATGGAAAATTTCCCTCAGAGAGTAGTCGTCTATAAGGATGCTTGAGGAGGCCACTTGGTAGATGTGGTGGCTATTCTGTAACTCGATTTAACGGGGAAAAAATTCCATTGGAGAATATATTATTATCTCGTTTAAAAGGAAAAATTCCAACGAGTTAGAATTTTAACTCCGAATTTAATTTTGTTGGAATTTTGCTATGCAAAATGAAAATATGGTGGAAAATATTTTTTTTGAATGATGAAATTGAAATATTTTTTGGATATGATTCACGGCTGGCTCTGATACAAATGAATCAAGAATCGTATGATGGAAAATATAAATTCAAACACCGAGCAAATAGCGCGGTGGTAGCTGCGACGTTGAAAGGATTTTTCATCTGCCGATTACAATCGTTGATTAAATTGAAAACATCTATGACCCTCTGTTGGAATTTAAACTCATGATCCGACCCATCATTCATGTTATAGGCTAGCATGGACAGTTAAAAGATAGACCTGTACCCTTCACGATTCAAGGGACAATAAATCCACTAGCCGAACAGTCTCTAACTAATGTATGTATAAGTTGATATTTATTTAAAAAAAATTGCTTAATCTTTTTATATCTCAGTAGCAATATACTTGAGACAGAAACTAATTTTAATTTTACTTTGAACTAAAATCGAACTTTAAATAGTTCCATACTTTCTTTGGATTCTAATTATGCAATATTCCGGTTTTCTTATAATAAAAGCTTAAAATGTAGATACCTACCAATAAATTACAACAATAAACCTATTGGATTCGTTTTCCAAGAATCCTGACATTACCCAGGGATACACAAAAAGTGGCAAATCGAAAGCGATTATTTTTTGAGAAAACTGTGCTATAGAGTTTAACAGCTTAGAACATCCAACAAAAGATAAAACTGGTTAGTTGGAAAAGTTTAAATTTAATAACTAATATTATTGAGACAAGTTTAGGATTTCCCAGCTGAATTTTTCCAATAACCGAGTTTTAAGACAGATGCAAAATTTCATCTACATCACTCGTGAGTTATCAATAGTTCTAAGCTCATGAATCGTGTACCCGAATTACCAAATATTAAGGAAATGGATTATAATTTTATAAATCGGTAATTATGCAAACGTTTTATTAAATTTACATAATACGGTGATAAACCAGAAGGATCTTAGGAATTCAAGTACAGATATAAAGTAAATTCTTCGTGTAAAAATGTACAAAATCCCTTTGGTGCGACTCCCCTGATTATCTGGCACAGACTTATAATTTTTGAACTATCATTCGTAACGAGTAGAAATTTTACATGCACAGAATAAAAAATTAATTAATAATTAAATTAAGTTACCGAAACTGTTTATATTTTATTTAGATGACATATCTATGATATGGCTTTTTAAAGGGATCACTTTGACGATTTTAAAAATATTTTTAAATAAATTTTATGATGAGTTTTTGTCCGTCCCCTTATCTTTATAAGTATTAAGTCGTTAAATTTGAAAAAATTCTGAGATGTGCATTAAAGAAAAACTAAAGTGAAAATACAAATTTCAATTTTTGTTAAACTACAGTGTTAAAAAATAATTTTAACTAAATTAAGAGTCTAACAGCGCCCATCAATTTGGATAAAAAATATATGGCATCATATTATATCCTTATAAAATGAAGTATTTTGAATTTGACCATACGTCATAACATTGAATAGAATTCCTTACTTAAACAATTAAATGTTTACATACTCAAAAATATTTATGCATATACGGTACGGAACCGACGCATGCAGTTCATGGCAAGTCAAACCATCATCTTCCCCATATCTCATTTATTTTTTTTTGTTACATAACATGACAGGTGTCAGACTGTCGGCATATCTAGTTTCAAAATATTGTAAACAGAAAGAAATCATCATAGGTCGAAATTGGGTTTTCACTTAAAAAACCGAAAAAATAGTGCGTGGAGATAACAATAGAATTCGTATATTGGTGATTTCACAATTACTCACAACAAAGAATATGTAGACCACCTATAATAGCATGTAGCAGAACCATATATCACTCCACAATTATGAGTGAATAATAAAAAACACAAATGCGTAAATTATACATGTGGTTAAATAAAGAATTAGGAAGCAGAATAAATATATTTCGAATGATAAGTGAGTAGGTGGATATGAAGTGTTACCATACGTTTATTAGAAAAATATCAGTTTTATTTAAAATGGTCCAAAAAATCCTGGACTATTATTAAAATATCACTAACGGTTGTTTAAAAATTCTGTCGCAATTAAAATTGTATTTTGATGCTGTAGTATCAAGGGAAAATATTTCAATTTTTCAACTTGATCAAATTATTTTCGATTTTAAAACTATGCAATAATTATTTATACCTGCGAATTTTTCACCAGTAGATATTGATAAACATAAATAATACCGGCAAAAACCAACAGTTTGACACTCAAAGAGTGATATTCCATATTCAACCAAATACTTTGCATATACCATTTTCACCTTTAACAAATTGAAGCAAATCAAATTCAAAAGGTTCAAATTTACATGAAATTGAAAAAATTGATATGGGATTTATTCAAAAGTACTAAAGGCTTAATTTGGTTCAATCTTCAATTTGATCACTTTAGTTACGACTAAAGGGTTTAGGCCCTAGAACATTCATTTAGAATATTTCAAATGTATTTCTTAGATGAATTTTGAGTGTAGTCAAGCTCAATTCTCCGATCATATACCATCGAAGCAATAAATTTGACAAATAGAAGATTAAGCCAATAGACTCAGATAGCAAATTTTTGACAATCGGTCTGGAAAATGCTAAAGCGTTGGTCTGTTCTGTATACCCTGAAATTTTAACTAGGTAAATAGAGTTGACAAATATTAACGGAATTTAGTCTTTTAAATTTTAGTAAAAGTTATTTTAAATGTTTTCAAATTTAGTTC
This sequence comes from Tipula unca, assembly GCA_951394425.1. Classification (NCBI taxonomy): domain Eukaryota; kingdom Metazoa; phylum Arthropoda; class Insecta; order Diptera; family Tipulidae; genus Tipula; species Tipula unca. Next base: position 121,284,607 of record OX596380.1, read on the forward strand.
CAATTTTTGATTAATACTTTAATGGAGGGTTGAAACTCTGATCAAATACCCCATTAGTTAAATTTTTAATTTGATACACTGATTTTTTTTGCTTAGTTTTAAATCTAAATTGTACTGAGAATGTCGATTCAATTTTATGTTCGAATTGAAAAAATTGTATTTAAAACTATTTCAATTCAGTTTATGAACACACTCGTCCATAAAACTAGAAGATCAGAACACAAATCAATTTTACTAATAAAAATGTAAAATGTAATTTTATAAACGAATTAACTAAGTAGATGAGTAAATTAACTCTCCAGTATATTTACATATAGATAATGTCATTTCTAGCATGACCTTCACCATTTCCTGCTTTAATCGTATGTTTCATAAATCGAGACCATTTTATCTAACACATTTGTTTAAGCTATTCAGCTAGCTATATATAATTATATATGTACATAGATACTTAAATTCACAAAATACACTTTAAAAAATGGCATGAAAATCTTGTCCTTAAATTATAAATTCAAATTAAGCTTTGTACTAATAATAATACTACAGCTTTTCATTTTCATCCTACTTTTTCTTCCTTCCCCATTTCTACCACTTTTCAAACCATAACCATAACCAAAATAATGTAACAGCAGAATATAAAAACTTAAAAATCTTAAATCTGTTCCAAATAATAAAATACCAACACAGAAAAAAAAAAAAAAATATTTCCAGAATAATCCAAATTAATTATCTAATCTAATCTAATTAATTTTGTGTAATTGGAAATAAAAAAATAAAATAAAATTAAGAAATTTACATAAATCGAAAAAAAATCGAAGGTGGAAGAAAATGGAAATGTTTGTCGTCGTCGTTAGTCTATATAAGTACCTATAGAAATACCGAATATAGCGCTACGCACAGCACAGGATGTTTCGAATTTGTCTTAATTGGATAATTATAAATTTCTGAACATTTTAGTCGCAAAGTTTCGAAATCTAATTCATATTCGTTGTTGTTATTTATTTTACATTGTTGGAATAAATCGGAAACATAAATTTTTTGTTGAATGAATTGGTTCGTTTCGTGGGTGTGGATATGAGTTCTATACAAATTATGTTTTTATATATAAGTTGTGTACAAGAAGATGATTAAATTTTTTGGATGATTGATTGATTGATTGGTGTTATGGGAAATTTGATTTCTTATGTTATATATATGTATGTATGTATGTTTGTTATAACTTAATGTTTGTTATTATGGTGTTGTAACGTCAAGAATTAATAATAATTATAGAATTTAGCTGATTGTTAAGCCACATGAATACATTTTGTGAACCTAAAAATTGCAAATCATTTATATGAAATTAGTGCTCGCGGTGTGGGAGATTCAATATTCGATTAGTATACGAGTTGTAGATATATGTGCTAGGGAACATTTATATAAAATGTAAATGAGATATTGCATCAAAATATATGTATTCACATCTATACTTATGTATACTTGACTATTACTTAAATGTGAATCTGTATAATGAAGTATTGTTAAACACTTAAAAGCTTTCACTTTTAGTGAATGCCTATAATATATCTTCTTTTATATTCGAAGATAAAATCTTATTGATCTCCCACCTGTGAATTTGAATGAATTATTTTTTTTTACATATTTTTTTACAAAATAAAGGTATATATATGATAATATGGTTGGTGAAGATGTAAATTTACTGATAGGTTTTTAAATATTTTGACATAAGATGTCTATTTTTCTCCGATGAGGTGATACTGTTCAGTTACACGAGCTTATATGAGCTCTTAAAAATGTTTCACGCTACCGAACTTTAATTTATTAGTTTGTGATGCGGAAATACAAGAACAGTCGCATCCATAAAAATCTAGAACAAACTCTCAGTTTAGAAGACTCTTTAAAAAGTTGTTGAGATGAACAGTTGGTTCAACAGTTAGCAACTAATATGTGTTTATGAACATTAATAAAATATCTTCAAAATGAAGCGCAATTTTTGTTTGTTCAAAACCTTAGAATCACGTTTTCTCCTCAAGAAAGGAAATGAAAATGAAGTCTGCAATTTCAAATATTTTGAACATGATTTTGGAGTGATTTTCAGTGTACAAGAACCATTTTCAACGATTTTGGGCGTAGAAATTTTGGGCGAACTCAAAATTCACCTGATGATATTTAAAAAATATTTAAATTAGGGAACAAAGAGTTAAACATACTTCCAATATTCAAACTGACAAAATAAATTAGCAGACAATTGTTTGCAAAATCGTAAGATACATTTAACGGAATTAAAATACTTTGTTAATGTTGTCGTAGCAAAATATAGTATGAAAATTTAGATTCTTTTGTAATTTTGGCTCAATACCAAGAGCCTATAATTTTGTAATAAAAACTCAAACCTTGAACTTTGAACTTATATTTTAATTTCAAATTTAATTTTTAAGTTTATGTTTGAGAATTTACAAATGTATACATTTATGTGACATAGAATTTCAATTCTTACTTGATTTATTACAAATAATAAACCTAACAACTGAGAATATTTAACTTATAGAATTAAAGTTCGAACATTTCCATATTTGGTCTATTATTAATTTTTTTAGTTGGTTTTTAGAAAATTTTAATGTTGAATTTTGAACTCATGGTGTTTCTTCAAAATGCTGTACTATACTATGTATATTGCCACCTAGAATCAAATTAAAATTTATTTAGCGGCAAGGGAATATGAAGTAAACCTACACATAAATAATTATTCCAAATCAAATGGCTGGCACTTACAAAAAACTTACGTTCTTAAATAAATAATCAAATTGCTCAGACTGTCTAAGATTTTCAACCAACAAAACTTCCAATATACATTTTAAATACTTTTGCAAAACTTGAAGATTTATAATTGAACTAAAATACATTAAGTTAAAACATGGTTGCCGAATTAATTTATTAGGCTTCTAAATCCTCCAAATTCTGCAAAAATCGGATTTAAATATTTTCCTATCTACCACATACAACTTTCGCTGATTGTTTAATCAGTTCCATGACCAGGATAATATACTTTGGGCTGCTTAAATGAAATCTACTAGCACAGTCTACAAATTAACATAGATTTATATGAAAATAATTTCAAATGTAGGTGATTCGAGGAATTATTTTCGTTTTCACCCCTAACACCGGCTATCTATAATAAAGGTCATATTTCTTATGTTCCAAATGGTTTTCTGAGAATTGTATTAGGTTAAATATCGTCTCAAGGAATTCTAAAATCGATAACAGTAAGTCAATTCGTGCCGAAAGAGAATTTTAAAAACAATTATTGAATTCTTGTAAATAAACATCTTTTGATGTTCCATTAAAAAATCGCTCTTTGAACATTATACATATAGGTATGTATAAAGATTTAAAAATTCAAATCAAATTCCCAGAAAATGATAAATTGTATTTTGAATATCAAATTTACTAAAACACAGATATTTTATATTGCCGGTTCGTTCTTTACAAGTGTGCCTGTAGCGTATATATGTAGATAAAATCACTGCTATACAACAAGAAGGAAAGAGAATTGAAAATATCTCCCATGATATCGAATCACCAATCCATCGTAATTAAAACTTTTCGAAAAGTTTAAAGTTCATTTAAAACTACATACATATATATAGAGCAAATATATTCCAATTTAGCAAACAACTAAACTTTTCATCAGAATATTTAAAATAAAAACCCAAAATAAAAAATCTATTGCAGGACACATGCTCTATAGTAAAAAAAATAGCTTTTCACAGCACAACAACAAAACTGACAAAGTGGAAAATTAGAAAATAAAAAAAATATCCTTTTCTTTTTTTATAAAATAAATTAATTTGTTGAAATGAAATTTAAAATAAAAAAAACTATAAAATTACCTCTTCTGTGTATGTTTTTTTCAAGTTTTTCCGAGTTTTCCACACACACATATAAAACTAAATGAAAAATAAAATTCAAATAAACTTGTATTTCCCAACTCGTTGGGAAAAAATTAAAACTAACAAACAATAATAAAAAAAAAAATTTAAAAAAAATGAAAAGTTTAACTTTAAAAATGAAAATTTTTCTCTGATTTTCCTCGTTATGTTCCACTATTTATATTTTTTGTATAGGTACTTTACTTTATGCAAAGTAGTTTTCCATTAATTTATTTATATTTCTTTTTTCTTAACAATATAACAAAAAAATAATTTTCACTTAAATTTTTCTTATTTATTTTGCACATAAAATTTTCTTTTTTTCTTAATTTCTTGCTTGCACACAAATTAAACACTTTTCACACAAATTTACGATCTTTTCATTTTTCAATTAAAACTACGAAATAATTTTCTTTTATATACGAAACTCGGTAAAAAAACACTTTTGTCACATAAATGGAAAATAATTTTTAAGGTTTTTTTTTTTTAAATGGTTTGTGATCAAAATATTTTTATAAACTGACTTTTTTGGCTCATTGGTTTAATACTCTGTAAGACAATAAGACAAATTTTTTTGTTAATAAATCCCATTCAACCGAACGCTTAAAGATAACTGAAGAAATTTTGTAAAAAATAAAATTTATTTTCTTCAAAAAAAATTCATTTCAAAACAATGTGAAACAGTGAATATGAATTTTTATATATATGACTCTTTTCATCTAATTGGAATCGATCTAGTACCACAATTTTTGTGTTTATCGGAGTCACAAAAGGCGAATAAAATCGTATAAAAGTACTAGTCTGCTTCCCCACCGTGTTATTATCGATGTTTTTACTCTTTTCGTGCTCTCTGTCTCTTCACCATTTACGCATGATCGTTTCATTCATAATTGGTGTTTTGTTTTGTTTTGTTTTCGTTTTGTTTTGGTTTTGATTTTTGGTTTTTTCGGATAATTTTTGTTTTTATTTTTAGTTTGATTTTATAGTTTGAGCGGCGTGGATGGAGACGATGTTGAATTTTAAATTTTCATTCTTGGTTGAGTCGTATATTTATTTTTGGGAGTAATGAAAATATGTACATTTATTGTTATTTGACATACCATTGAGTCATATATGAAATTGAATTTGAAAATTCATTACCTACTTTATCTCTTCTAATAAGATTTTCGCGAAAATTCATAAATTTGTAACTAGTGCTGTTTAAACTGGGCTTTGTTTAATTCTGCCGTGTGTCTTACTAGCTGCCCATGTATGTGATTAATTAGACAGATTTGATCAGCAAATTTGTAATTTATGTTGTGTTGTCCTTATTTAATCTCTAATTGTTTGTTTTTTAGTTTTTCGAAATTATAAAAGTTTTGAAATTGTTTGAGAAGTTTAATGATTTTATTGTGTTAACCGCTAACGCTGCCGGACATTTAGTTGGCAATATGGATAATATATTAAAGGCTGGCAAAATATTTCCCTTAAATATAATTCTTATATTGTCAAACGAAACGTAATTGCACACGATACTATAGCTATATACTTATTCCGGATTTCTTATACCAATTGAACCAATGTTATATGCACTATCTTAAAACTAACATTCACTATACAGGATGCCACAAAAGTGGCTGATTAAACAAAATTAGGTGATATAGGGATTTCCAGCCAAATTACTATACAAATGGATACCTAATTGGTGATGTTCAAAAGTTATTTCAAGTTTTGTATTTTTAGTTTAAATCGCCTGGTCCACTAAAAATATGACGATATGATTTGATAATATTTGTTTTAGTATGATTCACACAGAAAAGTTTATTACAAGAGGTTTACTAACCATCAGTTAGCCATCGTATATCAATTTACAAAGGCATTCGAGAACCCTTGACATCAAGTCTGAAATTTTGGTGGACTCTGTATGTATGTTGTCAACTTGTAGATGGTGCTCGATATGGCTTTTATTGTTTTGCTTATACACTCATTTAGATTAATAGTGGTAGTTCTTCCTAAACAAACCCGTGTTGGGTGCTGATAAATCATCAATAAATGAATTAAGATCTTGTAATATATCCTCTATATCAACATATGGTATTTGTATATATAATTCGTTGGTTGCCGGTTGAGTTGATGGTTTATTAGACTGGTTGAAAATACTCATCAAACATATTTACGATGGAGGTAGAGTAGCCTTTGGTCTGGCGTTTTGTATTTAAAAAGTTCCAGGTCCATTCATTATTGTTCATTATTTTAATTCAAATGATAATTCTTCAATACAATTATGAATAATTAATATATTATTCACTAAAATGGGGAAAGTTTTAAAAGAGTCATGGTTAACATTAACCAGATTCATTTCGATTACAAATTGTGGCGGAAATCTCGAAACTGCCTGTAGAAGAAATTAAAACAATTTAAATGCCACCAAAATTCAAATGCACTATACGCATTTTCTCTTAAACATTCCAACATTTCTAATTTACAAATGTATTATCAATCACTTGTATGTGCAAGTATCATTTAAAGTGAAAACGGTAAATCCTATATTTTGACGAAGCAAATCGATTTTGATTTAAAAATTATGTCAAGTCTAAGTTACTTAGCTCATATCTAATAGGTTTCATAATTTAGTTCCTCAAGGTTGTTATACTAAATATACAAGTCAGTTACGTACGTTACATAATTTCTGAACCAACAAAAATACAGAATTCGAGCTGGATCGAATTTTGTAATTTGGATTTAGTTTCAATCAATTAATTATAAGTAAGTTTAAAAAAATGTTGAGGTTGATAAAGAGTTGACAATATTTCTGAGCTTTGTAAAAGCTAAAGATAGTGCCATAGTTGTACATTGTAAAAATTAAATTTTTAATAGTACGTGTTTTGCAATTTTTATCTTTGAAATAAACTTCTTTAACCAATGATTTCCTTTGTATCAAAAGTAGTAAGAATCCGAGAAGCATAGTGTTTGACTCCAACAGGAGATCATAGTTGTTTTCACTACCAATCGAATCAAGAATGAACATATTGTTTGCTTCCTCCGATTAAAATTCGATCTTTCTTTAAAAGCGCTATACCTAGTCACCAATAAAGTATTTTTGACTAAGATTCCGGCTCTCAAATCAATTAATTTCATGACCAAATCTTCAAAACTTCGACTTCCGCTGGAAAAGGTGACTGCAGAGATTGATGGAATCGGCACTTCATCTGTACAATCCTCATCGAGTGGGTGGATACAACTACAGTCATTAGTCTCGAACTTCTGTACTGAGATTGAGGTACTTGTGCTGCCGTCAATCACGAATATTTCTCCATCAAAGTCGATAAACATGGATGGCTGGTCAATTCCAGCAAATATACGATTGGCTGATCCAGATTTTGCAAAGGTTCAAAAAATCGACCTGTTGCCGAAATTTATTTTGATTTATTAAAAGTGGGTCAAGTGAGGTTAGGCGATAAATTGCCGTGTCTTCAAAATACTGTTCTGGGTTGGATAGTATCCGGGCGTCTTTCGTGTAATTCTTCAGCTTCAGGACATCAAGTATCTCTACAGTTGCCTCCAAAATGTTTCTCCTAACAGATCATCCACGTGAGAAACTTTTTAATGAGCGATTCACCCGAAACGAAGCTGGTTGATTTATTGTGAGGCTTCCTTTTATTCGTCCACCCAGTTTAGGTGTTTCTTCAACAATCGCCATGAGACGTTTCTACAATTTGAAAAAGAGATTGTCTAAGAACCATTTACTTCACGCTACCTACAAATCATTCATCGATGAGTATTTAGCACTTAGACACATGGAACATGTACCAGATGATAAAATACCAACATCCAATTATTACAATCATTACCTTCCTAATACTACCGGTAATTTATGCTACTTTGGCAGCTCCGTTTCTATAGGTACACGTTGTCTTTTACAATGTGCAATTAACAACCAAAATAACTATCCTGTTGCCAGTGACGCAATTCGGTGTGACATGTATGTCGATGATATGTTAACCGGAGCCAACTCCATAGCAGAAGCCACCCTATTAGAGACCTCGATAATCAAAGTTCTGTCTACATGTGGCATGAAACTGCGGAAATGGTGTGCCAATTCTCCAGATATTATTGCTGATATACCTCAGGAACATCGTGAAGCATTAATGCGCTTCGTTAGACACGATTATATTAAAATATTGGGAATTCTCTGGCAACTACAAAAAGATGTATTTCAATTTTGTGTACAGCCGATTTCCAGCCAATATAAATTAACGAAACGAATTGTTACTTCGGAAGTCGCTGGTGTCGTTTTAGGTAAATTAAAGTTGTGGCAGCTGAAAGTGGATTTGGACGAAGCGCTTCCCATGAACTACTACACCTACTGGCAATCGTTCAGATCACACTTGTGTGATCTGAATCAACTCAATCCTGCGGATGTTATCTCTCGTGGTATAATGCCTGTTGCTTTGATGAGATGTGATTTATGGTTCTCTGGACAATGTTACATCAATGTTACAATCGTCTTACTACAAAGATGCCACGCGTCGAACCAAACTACAGCTTGTTCATAAAATCTACGACTCTGGTGGTCATGTGTCCCAAGGACGACAGTATTTTTGCCATTATGAAATATGTTAATAATTATCATCGATTGACCAGAGTGATGGCATATGCTTCCAGATTCTTGCACAACATCTCTGATTTAGTGGCAAGCAAAGACTTTGCTGACGGATTGTCAATGACTATTCATTTTGTTCAAGCTGAATGCTTTTCGGAGGTAAAAAATGGTCTACAACAAAAGGATTTCATTATTCGTTCCCACAAATTGAAAAGTTTATTACTATTTCTGGATACAAATGGTCTCATTCGTGTCGGCGGCAGATTACAGTTATCCTCACTTCCATATGCTACAAAACATCCTCTTCTACTTCCTCCTTCCCATCCGTTTACCAAAACTTTGCTTACTTTTTTTCACAGAAAATATCATCATGTTGGACCACCCAGGTAGTTCCAGTTTGTGTTCGATGCCGCCGAGTCAAACCAATTTCAGTACGTCAGCAAATGAAAAAAATTCCAGTGTGTTGGGATAGATTTTTGTGGCCCATTCTACATTACACAACGAATACGTGGGCGAGCGATTTGGACTTAGTTGCAGACCTATCATCAGCTGCCTTTCTTGGTGCATTTAAGTGATTTTGTGCTACTAGAGGTCTGTGCAAGAAGGTGGTCTCTGACAATGGAACAATCTTCGTAGATGCAAATTCGGAATTAAATCAATTATATCGTCTTTTACAAAACTCAGATTTTCACAATGACATCAAGCATATGTGCCAGGAAGACAGAATTGATTGGAATTTCGCTCCACCACGGTGGCCGCATTTCGGAAGACTTTATGAAGGTGATGTAAAATCCACCAAGTATCATCTACGTCGTGTAATGGGCAATATTCACCTGCGAAGAACTTAATACGCTGTGCAAACAAGTGGAAGCAATTCTGAATTCATGGCCCATAACACCACTAACATCAGTTTCGGATGGTTTAGCGATTCTCACTCCTGGTCATTTTCTAATTGGACGACCACTTACTGCTGTTCCTGAACCCAACATAACGCAAAAATTCATTGGATACAACAAACGATGGCGCCTACTTAAACAATTGGTTCAATTGGTCCAAGGACTATCTACAAGAAACAAAGCATCAGCGCAAATGAACATCTCAGCAACCAAACATTGCAATTCGCCAAATTGTGCTTATTAAGGATGATAATTTTTCTCCTATGAAATGGCAAATAGGAAGAATTTTTGCGACTAACCCTGGAGCGGATAGCTTAGTTCGAATATTGAACTCGACGAGAGTTCAAGGCGGGGAGAATAAATATGCATAGTCAACCGTACTGTGTATTCCCCTATATAATTATTATGTATTGCTTCTTTTCATTTTAATGTATATAAGTAATTCCTGTTCATTTTAAATTGTCATAGTTGTTGTTATGTATTAACTTATGTATTTTTCTATTACTTTTTTTTGTGTCACTAAAAATAAATAAATCGCACTTCTGCTGCAACCATCGATGAAAGCACATCAATAAATTTAATAAATTAAAATTAAAAAATGTTTAAAAAATTAAACAACTTCATAATTCTTCATCTTCGTCAAATCTACAGCGGTCGGGGCAAAAACGCTTGCCCCCGCAAATATTCAATAAAAATAAAATTAAATTTAACTATAAAAGTTTTTTCATGTTCTTGATAAAATCATAGTATTCGAACTCGAAAAATGGAACATTTTAAAAGAACGGATTGTTGAACTAATATGTCTCGTTGTCTTTAACTGTACCAAGTATTATTTGTCTATAATTGCCAAAAAATGATTTGTTTGCTACATAAAATGTAAAAAAAATATATTATTTAGTTATAATTCGGTTTTATAATTCGCAGTATTTTTTCAATTAACTTGCTAACAAAAAACATAGCTAATTACAGTAGCAAGATTTTTCTTTATTTATAGTGCTGCTCGTGGTGGTGAGTAGAAAAAGTATATTTTGTTTGCTAATAAAATACAGCCGGATATAAAATTGTGATATTTTATCCAATGAATACGTATAGAAATAGAATTGAGCAGGCCGTTATCATAACAAATTACGGAATTGAAAAACGAGACAGGAATATCGAAAATTTTGATGTTACAACATCCCAACCGAAGACTTATCTTATTATATAGACGAACAAATAAAAACGATTTTTCACCTAAGAGAATATTTTATTTTTGGTTAAGAAAAAAATTGTATGTCTACCCTTTGGAAGGAACTGTTACATAATTGCGGAAATATCCGCATTTATCATGGCAATTGAGTAAGAGATCCTATCGGCGTCCAATTCTATCTGACAATTTTTTTCAATTTCCTATTCTAATAGTTTTACATTAATATTTGTAACATCTTTTAATTTATGTGTTTGGAGAAAATTGAAAAAAAAAATCGGTATTATTAACAAAAGTCTTTGTTTTTGTTCCTATCGAGTTTTAATTTTCTATAAATCAATAAATAAAAGTGGGAATTAGAAAGCGACAGCTCTTTTGCCAATCGGGTTCTCATTAGCAATTTTACTCTTTGTTACAGCAAGTGGCCAAAACTGTTATGTAGCCCGACATTTATTAAATCGTATATTTTAACTATAGACTGAGCGAAGTTTTATGATATCTCCTTACATCGGATACAGTTTGTAGATCATGTGCGGATAACGGGCTTTAAGCTTTCCAGTGATAATCACACCAACTCTATAGGACCGGCTTTATTAATTATACTCAATAAAAGTACTGTACCAAAGGCTCATTTCCAAATATAAAATAGTGTTACGATCGTGGCGACATCTCTGTTTGAGTAGCGACACTATCGTTAACGTAAAACTGTTATAAAATAGAGAAAATAGATAGATGTGTCTAGACTAATCTAGACTAATCGAATATTGTAGAGATTTCTAGAATGGTTAGAATATTTGGTATAAATACGCGACATACATTTGGGAGTAAATCAGTTGTGTTTTAACCATGAGAGTGCTAATAGTAATTAAAAGGAAAAAGTGAAGTGTTTATAAAGTAAAATAAAGTGTTATTAAAGTGTAATATAGTGTTGCTAAAGTGTAGTAAAATAATTATTGGGAAGTTAAATATTTAAGTTAAATAAGTGAAATAATTAAATTAGTGTTTAGTGTAAATATTCGGAATAAATCAATTTAATGTGATCTAGAATTTACATCGTTTGTTTTATTCACAATCCAGTGATCGAACCTTGAATTTGACAAGGCAAAAACATAACAATATGTTAGTAGCGAAATGTACCTAACAACGATTATATGACCTAACAACGATTATTTGACACGACAAACCATCTCAAACTACTGTTAGAATGTTACCAAGCCCAAAAATATTCTTAAATTTCATAAATATAAGTTCAGAAATTCTACATCCATCTGTACAACACAACATTTCTCACCTATCTCGAGTTTAAAATCTTATACATATATTTTCAAAATGTTTATCGATGCTTACAACAATTAATATGTAATAATCCATAAATCAGTGGATTGTATCGAATCCGTCGAAATAAAAACTCAATAATATGAGCTTTGAATGTATTTTAATTAATTTTTTTTATATTTTATTTTACAAAAAAAAACAGAAATTTAAAAATCATAAAAAATATCAAATTTCATCTACAAAAAAAAAACGAACATTTTCTAATTATGAGCCATTGATACGAAAAGCTGCTGTTTTAATCGATCTCTCTTGTAATACTCGTAGCGATACATACATATGTATCAATGGTTGTATGTACAACATTATACAGCATAATGATGAACATATATGGTAATATGTTATAGTTGTTGTTGCGTTCTTCTTAATTTTAATTTGATGTGTTATATACATTGAAAGGTGCCCTGTATCATATTTCAGTTTCAACAAAATATTCAATCGATGTCGTTTTAATACAAAACCCTTGTGAGTTTGTTTTTAAAATTTTTCGAGATCATGATATGTCACTCATGTACATATATGCTGTATGTAGTTGTATATGAAATAATTAAAAATCGATTAGAATAATAGATCGTACGATAATCTAATACGTGTATAACATATCTATCCAATGTCTTCAATTATAAAAATATATATATACACAAAATTTGGAATACATTTCGAGGTTATACCTTCATGGAATCAAATCACTAAATCCGCTTACCTACATATGTATATATACTTTTTGTAGAACGTATTAATTTCAAGAATTCAATATTTGATTGATAACATCCAACATCAAAAACAGTTTTTAATTTAACATTTCATAAGTAAATCGAATACAAATATTTAAATTTCCTTTTAATTTATATATATTCCCAGTACCCACCCACAAATATCTATATATAATATACATTTGCAGACGAAAACGAACATCGAGTAACAAACAACGGATATAATTTTATGATATACCTTTTATGTCACCCAACCACCAGCAGTCAAACACACAATGATGGTTTAACACTATTAATAAGCAGATATTTTGTTTTTCCATACACGGAAAATCATGACACTTCAATGACTTGCATCAATTCAATCACGTAACCCCTTAAAAACGTGTAATACATACATAAATACATACATACATAATAATAATAACTATTATTAGATTATTGCACTATATGCTAACAATGAATCATAAAGTTTTGTGATTAATCACAAATTTCCATCAGAAGGAAATCATCACAAGGAAAATAACTACGGTAACCGGGTGTTGCAAAATCTTTTAAATGAATATATGCAGTGAATGCTATTTGAGGATAACATTGTACTTTCTAACAGTAAATTTCAGTTGTTTGAAATTATTACTTACTTTGCAGAATAAAACAGTCAAGTCGACTTCACAAAATAAAATGGTACTTGATCGATACATAGGACCTACGAAACTGTGATCTGTGGATAACAAGGCAAATGTATAAAAATAATACAAGCGTTCCAAAATTCAATCTTACGTGGCATAGAAGATGCCTTATTCTACATAAGAAAGGACAACCTTAATTGGGACCTAAAGGTCTTGAATCGATTTTGGAGCATTGGCATAGACCTTATCTTTCACGCGGCCGCAAAGAAAAAAGTCTAAAGGTGATAAATTCCAAGATCTCGGTGGCCAATTGTGATCACCTCTTCGAAAATGGAATAGAATGCAAAATTGCGATTGTTTCGTTGCTTATGCGGCACGTAGCACCATCTTGCTGAAAATAAACGTCGCCCACATCAATATCTTCCAATTCCAATAAAAAATCATTAATCATAGCTCGGTAGCGCAATCCATTCACGTAACAGTTGCACAAGGCCCATTTTCGAAAAAGTAAGGCCCCATCACACTGCCAGCCCAAACCGCACCAAACAGTGACACGTTGAGGATGGAGAGGCTTTTCAACAATCATTCTTGGATTTCATGAGCCCCAAATGCAAAAATTCTGCTTATTAACGTAGCCTCCGAGGTGAAAATGGAACTCATCACTGAAGATGATTTTTCGATGAAAATCCTGATCATTTTGATTCATTTGAAGGACCCAATTAGCAAAGATACGACGTTTATGGTAATCTAATCGTTTATGGACCTAAGTCTTTATGCAAAATGTAGTGTAATCTCGTTTGCCGAATGTCTAATTCCACAGATCGACGAGGAATCGACAATCCTGGGTTTTCTTCAATACTACACGATTTCGATTCTTCACATCACTAACTTGTCCCAACAGCTGAAACTTTTTCACCAGTTTCACTATTGCCGGCCGAGAAGGTGCTTCACGACAACCAAAAATTGCTTTAGTTTTGCGAACTGTGACTGCAAAATTTTCATCATTTTTGTAGTGAATTTCAACAATTTCACTGCGTTGTTGAAGCGTCTATCGTATTTTTAGTAATGGCGTAGTTTTTACTTGTCAAATGAAAAAATTGACAGCTGCCCAAATAGCAGGCTGTTCAAAATGAAACCTCTTCTTGGAAAACCCTTTAGTAGAACCAAAATTCTAACTATTTACCCAGTTTTAAAATTCTGTTAAATATTTGAATATGAAACAAACATTCACGTCTGCTACATAAATAATCATAAAGATGTTTATTCTTGAACACATAGAACATATCTATGGTTGAAAGATAATTGATCTGGTCGTGGCATAACAAGTTACAAAAAAAAAAATTAAAATTGTAAATTTCTACATTTTCATATTCAGAAAATTTCAAATTTCGAATTACGATTAGGTGCAGAGAAATGGCGATTACATTTAATTGTAACTTGAAATCAAATTTAACGTTTTCAAATTTTCAATTTTAACTCCAAATGGTTTACAACTTTCAAAATTTGATTAATCACAAATTTCCATCAGAAGGAAATCATCACAAGGAAAATAACTACGGTAACCGGGTGTTGCAAAATCTTTTAAATGAATATATGCAGTGAATGCTATTTGAGGATAACATTGTACTTTCTAACAGTAAATTTCAGTTGTTTGAAATTATTACTTACTTTGCAGAATAAAACAGTCAAGTCGACTTCACAAAATAAAATGGTACTTGATCGATACATAGGACCTACGAAACTGTGATCTGTGGATAACAAGGCAAATGTATAAAAATAATACAAGCGTTCCAAAATTCAATCCTACGTGGCATAGGAGATGCCTCATTCTACATAAGAAAGGACAACCTTCATTGGGACTTAAAGATGGCATCCGTCAGTGAAAAAATAATGATAGATTGTAATGCGTCTTCCAATAAGTGTTTTCATTTTCATATTAGAAAAAAACAGTATTTTTTAAGAGAAATCTATAAATATTTATTTCATTGTAAAGAGGAATGTATGCCATTAACATTTGAAAACGATATCAGCGACATTGAATTTATATAAAACATTATAAACTTTCTTCAATTTGACAACTTTTCCAAAATTCGAACAAAAAATATTTAAAAACCAGAATTTTAAAAATTCGGTTTCGAAATTGACAAATTTCAATATTTTTGATAATTTAACATTAAAATTTACTTTTATTAGAAAAATTAGCAAATTTCGAAAATCGACAAAATCAAATTTAACGTTTACAATTTTGAATTATAAATTTCGGTTTTGAAAAACTAAATTTCTTAATTAAAATTCGAAATATTTTGAAACCGATAAATTCGGTATTGTTAAAATTTGAAAAATTGAATATTAAACGCAAATGAAAATCTTCAGTATATGGTGGGCATTTTTTGAATTTTACGGCATTTTGGGTAATTGAATGGACCGACTGAACCATTTACGTTGTTGGTGTCGGATGTTGGCGTTGAATCAAAATTGTTTTTGAGAAAAATACGGAAATTGAATTTATGTATTCAAAAAATATTGTTCGGGTAAACTAAAATTCAAGGCCAAATTTATCATCAAATCGGATAATAAATCCAGTACCAGGCGAGACACCAACATTATTAGAAAGTTATTTTGCAATGAGGTTACCAATACAATCATATAAATAGAACAAATGCAAGAAAGAGCTATTGTATAGGCATCAATGGAACATTCCTGGCAAAAAAAACCTATTAATCCAATTATTCAAACAAGTTGCTACCAGACTGCAAAATGATGGTTATATGGTCATTGCAGTCGTATGCAGACAAAGTTACAATTGGTTAGTCGAGTTTATGTGCTGCCACATATATTTATGAATCCCGTCAATTTTCACGGGATGCAATTAAAAAACTATTACTGCCTGGACAAAACCCTATTCTGCACGTGTTTTCAATCAAAGTTCAAATCTTTAATTGATTTAATTGTTACGCATTTTTATTCGGTGAAGTACGCTGTTGGATGTATTCAATAGCATGGCCGAAACGTATATTGCCTCATGCACATATTTGAATTTGGTTCATTAAACCAATGAAATCAGAGGAAATCTGTCAAATTATCTCAGCAGAAATGCCAAATCTAGAAATTAATTCAGATGTATTTAACATCGTTACTACAAATTTAATGGTCCATGCGGTTCACTGAATGTTATTCGTTATATAACTTTTTTTTTGTTCTTAAATTAGAAGATACACTTCAGATACAACAGACCACTTCATAATTAAATCGCATCTTCATCCTTTGGAAGCGATAATAACAGCAAGTCTTTGCTACATTGTATCCATAATCTTAATCAGTTTCGTAATTATTATTCTCTTCCATGAATGCTTAAGGCATTGAACAGTTGGGTTTTGGGTTGAGGTCGGGGCTTTAGTTTGGTCAGTTGAATTGCCGATTTTTCATATTTTGAGTCATTGTCTTCTGGAAAATCCAACCACGGTAAATTCTCGATTTGGCATGAGGTAAAAAGGCTTTAAATCTAATATCTACCACCTAATGAAAAGAACACGTCAAACCGCGTATAAAACAAATTAAATCAGTTTTGCAAAAATATGTATACTCGAATTATTTTCAACTTAGTAAAAATATTTTTGAACGCTAGTGTATATGCAAATACGTTAAGAAACGAAGATACAAAACTTTCAAGAAAACGATGAAATGACACGATATTAACTGGAATGGTTTATCAGCAGCAATGCAATTGAATTAATACATTTCTTTAATTCATTAATTAAAGTCCATCAGAAGTAATTCGTCTCGACTACAAAAGGGTTATTATTACCGTTATAATTGAAACGTAGATTAAGGTTTGTACAACAGAGCTGGTCCACATTAAAAGATGATAATATTAATATCATCAGATTTTCCAGGTGGATTGACCCGAAGAATAAGATCACTCTGTATGGGTTCAGTGATGCCAGTGAAAGGGCATATGCGGTAGTGAAAAGTAGTAGTGAAAAATTAATCGTATTAAAACAAAAGTTGCACCATTAAAATAACGCAGCATACCTAAACTGGAACTGATGGGTGCGCTGTTACTTACACAATTAGTGGATGTTATTAAAGAAACACTAACGTTAGACGTAGACAAATTAGTTCTATGGAGTGATTCTCAAATAGTACTGGATAGGTTTTCAGATCATCCATGGAAATGGTCAACCTTTGAGGGAAATCGGACAAGCGCAATGCTAACGAAATACCAACGTAGCAAATGGAGACATGTACCGTCAAAGGAAAACCCTGCAGATTTAACCTCTCGTGGGTTGTCGGTAGAAAATATTGTATGCAATAAATTATGGTGGAATGGACCTCAATCGATTAGCCAAAAGGAAGAATTATGGCCGAAGCAGAAAACAAAAAAATCGAAGGAGGCATCTGTTGAAGAAAGAAAACATAGCACGGTCAGCAGTTTCATTATACGAAGAGATAATTTCATTATGGATTTTTGCGAAAATTTTTCCAGCGCATATGCAACGGTCAAGGTACTTGCTATGGTATACTAAGATACACAAATAACCTCAACGCCAGAATAAATAAGTTAAACCCATTACAAGGAAATATTTCCCAAGAAGAATTAATTACCGCAGAAAACATGTTATTACGTTGCGTACCAGCTATTTATTATGAAAATGAGCTTATTGCTCTAAAAAAGGATGTTCAAGTTGCCAAGAAGAGTACATTATTAACATCAAATCCATTTATAGATGAGAACGGCTTAATTCGGGTTGGAGGACGCATAGAGAATTTTTTATTTTATTGTCAAGCACCCAATTATTCCACCAAACACAGTTATAGCCAAGTCCATCATACTAGTTTCATCAGTTTCACCATTATGAACCAGGGAGCTTATTAATGAGTTTGATTCGTAGAAGATTTTGGATCATCCGTTGCAAGGATCCAGTCAAGTCAACGGTCAATAAATGCGTAAAATGCTTCAAACAAAACCCAAGATGGGAACAACAAATAATGGGCAAGTTATCTGTAGAAAGAGTAACGTTTATTCACCCATTTCATCAAGATGGAGTCGACTGCAGTACGAAAGAGAGGTCAGCACACAATAATTGGGTTATGCTTGCATTTTTATATGCTTAAGTACAAAGGCAATTCACATGGAAATAGGTGGCAGTCTGTCAACCGACAACTTTTTTGGCCCTTTCAAAAGATTTATCGCATGACGTGGAGTTTGTCACACCATATTTAGTGACAATGGAATCAATTTTGTGGGGGCAAAAAATGAACCCACAGAACTGTTCCAATTTATTAAAAAAAATAATAATGAGTTCTCTTCCCTCTAACTTCCCTCTTAGAAATAAAATAAATTGGAAGTTTATCCCACCAGCAGCCCCACACATGGGTGGTATTTGGGAAGCACCAGCAAAATCAGCAAAAATATTGTTGAAACGGGTTATCAGTGAAGCCATACTTACTGTTGAAGAGTTTACCACGTTGATGACGCAGATCGAAGCGATACTCAATTCGTGACCACTTTACGTTAATACAGCCGAGGAAATTGATGCACTTACACCAGCTCATTTTCTTATTGAACGAGTACTTACGGATATCGCTGAGGTTACACAGAAAAAAAAAATTACCTACTGAAAGATACAAGTTAGTAGCACAAATTAAACAACACTTTTGGGTACGTTGGCACAAAGACTACCTAAAAATGGTCCACTGAGCAGAGTCCACTGAAATTTAGTAAAAGAAAAATTGTAATTTATGACACTTGTCGCGTTTGGCATAATTTAGATCAAACACGACTTGTTGTATAAAACGTTTTGGTAAATTACTTCTCAGTCTAAAAATCTAAGAGCTGTTAAAACCATATAAAAAATAATTAATATATATTTACAAATTGTACATTGAACATAATTAAAATAAATATTTACAATTAAACAAGGTTCCTTTTATAAAAAGTTTTAACGATCTTAACATATAACGCAAGGTTCTATAACCTGCAGTGATTTTAAAGCAGTTCTAAAGATTGTACGCACTAAACGGAAGGTTTTAAACCTGTAGATATGAAAATTTAATCATCATATGAAAAGCTTAGGTCTAACCAACCTAGACAAAACTGCTTAATCTGATACTGGATTCAAATCCAAAAGAACACTAACTTAACAAACTAAGATAGTAAACGCCTCCAAGCGACAGGGACGGTAACATGTTGCACCTAGCCAAGCATATTGATAACGGAGACTTAATTAAAAATTAATGACGTCGTGAAAAATGCATATAGGCTCGTTGGTTGCCATTCCTTCGCAAAAGACATCCAATACATGACAATGACCACAGAAGAACTAGTAGGTTTGTCGCCTATTTGAGTAAATCAATTGGAAAAAATAATACAAAATCCAATTGAGAAAAATAACAAAAATTATTCACAACGCTGAAATTCTAAATTCTGTTAAAAATAATAAAACTCATCAGAATTTAATTTTCTTGGCCACACAGATTCTAGTTGGCCCACAGTATAGTAAAATTCATCAGAATTTTATTCCGTTGGCGTTGGCCACATAGATTCTAAATGGTCTAAACTATCTAAAATTATAAATTTCAGTGAATATCATTTAACAAATAATAAAGTTTATCAGAATTTAATGCGCCACAAAAATTCCGATTGGTCTAAACTATCTGAAAATGTGCATGAGCCTGTGAACATCTCTAGAATCGGCAGTAAAAATTATTGAAGTTCGTTTAAAATTACGATACTCCAAGATTCTGTGAAAATCTAACACCTCATTATAATGTAATCCCCATGGACACAAAGAGTTGGTCTAAGCTATCCAAATATGTCTTCGAGAGCTTGTGTTTTTCTCTAGAATTGGCGGCTCAAAGCACCTCAAATTCAAATTTTCGTATAAATGAAATTCCAATTAAAAAATAACCGAATTTAACAGTGTAATTTTTCGTCATTTTTAGCGAAACAACTGTTGGATATCGGTAATTGAAAATGTTTATTATCAATGGTTAAGTGAACGTAGGTTATTAGCCATCAAAAATATGGATATTGATGCCATACATTTCGAAATACGGGACATGCTACCAAGTGAAGTAGTTACTTTCAATTCAATTCACTTGATTTGACCACACTATTTGCAATTAAAAATCAGTCCTCTTACCACTATCTGTAATAAGAGATCTTCACGCCATCGCAACGGTACCAGGTTGGTAATAAAAAAATTAGGGTAATGTTGTCGAGGCAACAATTACTATAAATCGCAAATTCAAAGGAGAAGCGGTATTATTGCCAGGGATGGGCGAGATAGATTACGCCATGTAACGGTTGTCGACACGTAAAATATAACGTAGATTACTTGGCAGTGTTTTTTGTCAACGTCGACAATTAAAATAATGTCAACAACCTACGATATTTTAGCGATTTGAAATCGATTGCGCCAGTTCGCGGGAGTATTTTGTAAAAGCTTTCATCTATACGTGATTTTTTTATTTGTTTCTTTTTGACAAATGACGCTTGAATAGTTTCAAACTGTCATCGTGTTTGTATTTATTCAGTATTCTTTGTCATTTCATCATGGAAAGACTGAGCCCAGCATAGCGTCTATAAATTGTTCAGCTTTATTACAAAAATCACCGTTCTGTGAGGAATGTATTTCGTGTGCTTAGACCAAGTTACGGTTGACATAATCGAGACCACTATTTGGAATACCATCGAAAAGTTTGAATCCCAGTTTACAGTATTGGATGATACGCGACTAAATAGACGGTTTGGTGTGGTTATGCGCCTGTGAAATAATTCGTCCATATTTTTTCAAAAAAGAAGATGGCCGAGAGGTACTTGTGAATAGTGCTCGTTATTGCGCCATCATAACGGAATATTTGCTGCCCGAAATTGAAGCCCGACCTCGACGACATCTGGTTCCAAAAAGTCGACGCTATTTGCCATATAGCGCGCGAAGCAATGTACTTATTGAAAAATCATGCTGGCGAGCAATTAATTTCACGGTTCGGATCGTTGAATTGGCTATTTAGATCGTGTGATACCTCTAAACTCTTTTCTTTGGGGCAACGCAAAGTCCAAAGTCTATGTGAATAAACCAGCTAGATTTGAGGTATTGGAAGCCAACATTACTCGTATCATTCGCCAAATAACATTCGATATTCTAAACGCGTCATCAAAAATTGGAGTTTGAGAAAGGACCATCGCATTTGCGGCCATCATTTGAAAGAAGTAATCTTTAAAAAGTAAATGGCAAGAAATGTTCTTTCGAACAACGATAATAAAGTTTCATAACAGTGATTTGACTAATTTCGTGTAAATTTATTGTTTCTGTTGGGATTAGTGTCGTGTGAATGAGCTATATGGCCAAAACTTTACAAACTTGAAGAATTATTGGCAAAATACGTCGTTACGAAAACTGATAATTGCTGGCCAAATCATACATTTTTTTGCAAATTTATCTAAGTGTTATCTTCAAGTGTTTCAAAACCAATTTCATGTACGTTTCGCTGTCCATCAAAACACATCCACTAAATTTTGTGAAAATTTCGTGAATAAGTTCGGTCATAATGAAGGTTATAACGTTTTTGTAAAGATTTCTATCAGTTGTGCTATGTAAAGATTTTTATCGTTGTTCAGCAAGAATTTTTAATACCCCGATGGTCGAGTAAGCAGAGTCAATGCTCTTGAAATCGTGGACTCGAGTTCAAGACTCATCAACGCCAATACTTTTTTAATTTAATTTCTATTGAAATCTACATTGAATTTCTGCAAGAATAAGAGCCATCTCTTGTGTATGACCGTAGTGAAAATATACGGAAATGGTCAAATAAGCAGAGTCCATTCCTGTTGCTAAAATTTCGAATTTTCTCTATTGAATTGGCAAATATAAAAAATTTGCTTAGCATTATGTGTATTCGACCGTGGTGCAGTTATCATAGTTGTTGCTTTTGCATTCGTGAACTCGAGTTAAATTCTCGTCAGCGTTTTACTTTTTTAATTTAATTTCTTCGGCAAGTATAAGAGCCATCTCTTGTGTATGACCGTAATGAATTGTCCATTCCTGTTGATAAAACTTTCAATTATCTCTATTGAATTGGGAAACATAAAAGATTTGTATAGCACCAACTTTATATACGCCGGTGGTCCAGTAAGCATAGTCGCTGCATTTGGAATTGTAAACTTGAGTTGAAGGCTCGGTTTGGCATTAAATAATTTTTAATTTAATTTATTTAGTTTCTTCCTTCAATTGGCAAGTATAAAGGATGAGTATAGCGCCAAATCTATATATGGAAATGGTGAAGTAGTAAAGTAAGCGGTGTCATAGGATTTGGAATCGTGAATACGATTGTTGTACAGTGATAGAACCTAAGTTAAGGGTAAAAAAATTTAGGGAGCATGTACACAATTCTCATTAAATAAAAAAAAATTGGATTTATCAGTAATGATTGATGGATTTATCAGTAAAGATGTTGTACGGCACTGGTCAAGTAAGCAGAGTAATGGGCGTTTGATAAGTGGACGTGAGTTCAAGCGGTATTCGGGCTAGAGTTGGTTTAATTTAATTTCATCTTACAAATTAGTTCAATTCAGCTTCTATTAAAATTTTCAAATTTTTCCAATTAATTGTCAAGTATAAAAGAGGGATGTATAAATTTTGGTTATAAAAAATTGATCAGATCAGGTATTTTTCCTGCTGTCAGTTGGCGCCAATATGTTGGTTTTCCAGTTGAAATGGATTCACATCCATTTTCTTTAATGGCAATCAGTAATTCTTTTTCTTTAGTTCTATTAGTTGTGGTTAATCTAGAACCCCAGTGAGTATTCTTCGCATAGAAGTCACCACCTATTATGAACCTTTTTCCCAGACGCATGAAGACCTTTGAGTATTGTTTGTTTTTAATAAAATGTCTTGTTGGACAGTACAATCGTGCCGCAATAATAGGAAAGTTGTTGGTTTTTATATACATGAACAAGTGTTGGTTATCTGAACGATTTGCTGTTTAATAGTAGCACGTATAGCCTTCCTGAACTCGAATTCGTTTTACCATGGAGTGGGGTGTGTTCAAATTTATGGCACGGTCATAGTTAAAGTTCCTCGGATTATTTTTAATGAAATTATAACCTTTTTGCCTGGTTTTTTGTGAGCCGTTTTCTCCGATTTTTATGCGAGCTGTTCTATACCGTTCCACCGTTATAAAGAGGGCCCACGCAATATAACACTTATATCTTTTTTTGGGTCAATTTAATAAATTTGTAAGTGATAATCATGACACTGACTCAGATTCATGGTATTTGAGCACGATTAGTTTTAAATTCCGCTCTTTTTGAAAAGAAATTTAAATGCATTAACGGACATTAATTAATAGATGACGCTTCAACGCCTATCCCTGATTATTGCCACGTAGACCAATGATACCAACCGAAACCCAGTGTAATTTAAACGTGTATGCCTATATTCGTTTGGCATTTGCTGTGATCATGTTTTTTGAAGGATGCATGATCCATGTTGGATGTACCAGCGTTAAAATACTGCCAGCCAAATTTTCATAATGGAATTCAGTCATTAAATGAAAATTATTTCAAAGGAGGGCCCCATGTTGGATATAAACTAATCCACATTAAACTGCCATTGCATACAGAAAATAATTTTGAACCATCCAGTAAATTGTAAACAAAGAAAATTGTGAGAAAAAAATAAACAAATTTTGAGGTGAAAATTAAAATGGGGAAAACACTAAACACAGACATAGAGCATACAAAAGAAATTTTCTTTTTCCGTGTTTTTTCCATTTTTTTTTTATCTTTTACGATTTATCATTTTTAGTAGATTTTTCCGATTTTTGACACGAACAACAACACCAAAACGTAAAGAATCTGACGAAACTGAAAGGATGTAATTTTGGATTTGATGAATAACAGAAAGCTAAGCATGCACAAAAAAAATGTAGAAAATTGTTGTACGAGCGCAATATACTCGTACATAAAAGACAATAATCCAAGTTCAAGGAAATATTGATTATGATTATGGATTTTCTTCTTTTATTGATTGTGTGTGTGTGTGTGTGCCGCTTAATTTATATTTGGATTTGGATTTAGTTTTCGTGGTAAAGATTCAAAGATTTCGTATCTGATTTTTTGTTGTTCTGTGTTACTTTTCATGCTGTTGTTGTGTGTTCGTTCGGTTTTTTTTTCGATTGAAATTTTGAGATATGGGAAATTCTTTTACATATCATATATAAGAACGTTGTTACGTTATTTGAACTTCTGAAGGAAATGTACTTTGTTTTTTATATTGGTGTATATGTACATACATACATACATACATTCACTTTTTTTGTTGGTTCTTCTATGAATATAAATTACATGATTATAGGTAATATAATGTACAAATCGAACAGAATATTATAAGATAAATTCGTAATCTTGATTATAATTTGATTGGTTCGGGTTTTGTATATAATCTTACAATATACATACATTTAAAAATGTATATGAACAGTGAAACGGTACATTAGAGATGTTAATCGCCGGAACAGCATATTCTGTCAACAAAATTAATTTCCATTCTAAAATATAATGGCAACATAATACTAGTAAAGTTAAACCATTATCGCTTATCAAAATTTTCCACAATACCATATATGTATGTTATCATAACAAAAAATATTTTTTTTTTAAATATTGAAAATCCATTAAAAAATATTTTTTATTTAAATAAAATTTTATTATTTTGGTTTTGACATAAATTTTTAAAACAACAATGATCAAAAATTAGGTTTAGTGCAAGAGTTCGCGATAGCAATCCAAAATGTATGGCATAGTGTGATGTATATACATACATGCATACAAACATGCATTTGACCAACGTTTTTTATTTGAAATAAATAAATTAAATTAATTTAAGCAAAAACTAAAATTTCCGCCCGTCATACGAGTATGTATGTATGAATACACCAGCATATTATATCTACACACAGGTAAAATATTTCAAACCACACAAATGTACCAACCGCCAGAACGAAAGGCACAATTTAATTTTTAGTTAGCAGAACTACGAGGACATATACAGTAATTTTAAATATTTTTTTGGTAGTTTTTGTGGTTTGAATCCAAATTTAAATTAGATAAAATGTTTATATATTACAGCAGTGCATAAACACAGTGAAAATAATTTTTATTTTATGTATGCATGGAGGTACGTATATACAGTGTATCGAGTTAATTAGGATAAAGCTATTAATTTTTTAATAATCATAATTTAATTAATTTATTTTTTGTGGATGTTCAGGATTTTTTACGTGTTTGTTTGCAAAACAAAATTATAACCGCTCGATAAATTAATTTAACGATTTTTATAAATAAAAATAAATAAATTAATTCATTTTTTTTATTAGTATTTTGTGTGTTTTGAGGTCAGCGTTAAATAGATCATATTTTGCGTTTAATTATTTTGGATTTTATTATACCATTTTAATGTATGTATACGAATTTCTGTAAAGATTATAAGATTCTAATTAATACGATTTAGTAGCATGAAATGTTTTGGAAAAATCTAAAATATTAAAGTTCGAAGTACCAAAGCCAACAAGCAAAATGGCCGATTAACTCATAAAAGATTTTAAGTGGTTTGGAAGATTTATAACCTAAAATTTGTTGTATGCGGTATACGCCTGAGAAGTTTTTACGAATATTCTTACAAAATATTTAGTAAATTTTGTATACCTGTATAAGACGGAATTTTATTTAATTTATATATTTTCATTAGTATTAGTGATTACTACATAAAAAATTAAATATTAAATTAAATGCCAAAATTTAAAACAATTTATTTAATAATCTGTAAATTGAATAAACATAAAATTCTGTGGAGCTGATCCTAGAGATTTTTCCAATTGGCCATATTGATGGCGTGATAGAATGAATGTTCCTCATCATGAAAAAATATGCCCCAAATTTTAGTGGATCGTCATAGTCTTTGTAATTGTATCCATCGTGTTCCGGAATGGTCTGTAATGTCTCAGCCGTTTCCCCTTTAAGAGCCACTATTAATATGTATACACGTTTTCCTCTCCAACCATTTTGCTTGACTGCCGTTTCGAATTGCAGTTTAAAAAGCGCAAGTGATGTTGTTCCATCAAATATTGGTGGCTTAATTTTTGTCGCTTGTCCTGGCGGACCTACTTTGTTTACTTTGAGGTATAGAAGTTCTTTTTCAAAGCCTAGAACTTTCTCATCTAAATTATGCCCTTATTTACTTTCATCGAGAACTTTCTGTTGCAACCGTTGCGTGTATTTTTGACATTTCTGTGTAACCTATTGAACAATTAATTCCATTTTCTCAACCTCTCCATGTAGTGTGATATTCATTTCTTGAAACTTCTTTTCCGTATTTTGATTAATCTTTTCTTTGATTTCCTCCATGGCCTGATTTGAAAGATACATTTTCTAATTAAAATAAATACAGGACTGTTCCACCCCCTGATTTCATTGTTCGACTGACTTCTTTCATTTTCATTATAGCAGCCATAAACTGCACCATATCGAAATTTCCAGATTGTGTTGGTACAACCTCCACTACCTCCTCTTCGTCTGCTTGGTCCGAAAACGCTGCTTTATCGAAATGATAACAAGCAGGATCAATAAAATCATTCTCCAATGCTTGAATAGTTTATGTTAAATCTATTTTAAAAAATCGATTTAGGTTTCGACAAGGTTTGAAGATAATTTAATCAAACCGACAAGAATTTTTAACAAATTCACGTGAGTTAATTTCTATATCGGTAAATGGTAAGTCTTTGATATGTAAAGCCAATATGCGTGGATTTCGTCTCATTAAGCTTGATTCGCCAACGTTTCGTCCAGTTACAAGCCGCATTGGTAATCTTCTAGAGTTTGCTCGTTGCATCGGCGACATTACGTCCAATTGCTTTGTCATCTGCAAAGGTGGCTATGTTTCCATCATTTGTGGTTGGTAAATCGTCTGTATATAGTAAATACAGGATTGGTCCTAAGACACTCCCCTGTGGGACATCTGCAGAGATTTTCTTTATTTCCGAGTATTCATCCTCATATTATACACGAAAATGTCTATTGGATAAATAAGATCACTGTTTGGCAAAGTAGTATGGATTACAAGCTGCAAAGAGATAACAGCAATTAATTAATTGCATAATTCTATGCAATACTAATAGAATTGCCTCGGCAGATTTCTATGCAGCTTGTACTCCAAACCACAGTGCCAAACTTTATCGAATGCTTGGGCGACGTCCAGGAAATGCTTGAGCATACTTTTTTATGTACTAACGTTCTTTCAATTATGTTTGAGATTCTATGAAACTGTTCAATTGTAGAATGCTTTTCTCTGAATCCAAATTGATGTGAACGAATTAACTATCGAGCCTCAATTATTGGTTTAAGTCTCTTTAGCAATAATCTTTCAATTTTTTTTGACATTATTGGCAGCAAAGAAATTGGTCTGTATGATTTTTTATCGATAGTATCAGGTTTTGCTATCATGATTCCTTCTGCTACTTTCTATTACAGCGGAACATATTTTAACCGAAAGGTCGAATTTATAATTTGGCAAGTAATCATGTCGTAGTTCGGGGCTTTTTTAACATTCATGTTACTTTTCACTTCTTCTTTTAATTCTTTGGTAGTTACTGGGCGTATGTCAAACTCATCTAGTTTGTGAATTGGCATTATATTTTCATTAGCAGTTTGTCTTGGTAGAGGTTGGAAGGTTTCCTGGAGATACTCCGCCTTCCCTTTGGCACCTTCTTGCCTAGATCCCATCATACTTTTTAAGAAGAGGCATTTGCATTTTGGGACTGTTTAGTCCTTTCGTCACTTTCCCTCCACAGTGAGTAATCAGAATTGTTTTCACGGGAATTTTAAAATCGTACAGAATCATTTCTTTTTGTTCATAATCTCACCGCTAATAATCCCATCATTAAGTTATCAAATTCACACACATAGAAACACAATAATTGAAAAGACTAATAGCCTAACCGGATGGTAGATTAAAAATCCGTATAGGAACCAAGCGTAAATTTTAGTACATGTTTCAGCCTGTTTTGTTTTTAACGTGATAACGTTTTATAACGCAGCTTGTTCAGAAACCACAACGAAATTGGTCGCAAGCAATTATTCGTTAATTATGAGATAGATTTATAAAAAATAAAAATAGTATACATTATTTGTAATAGATATCACTTCACATCGTCTAATTTTATTTGGAGAGTACTAATTGTTAAAAAAAAACTTTATTGAATTTCACAGCTGATTGAGCTTTATTGAGTCTCACAGGGGACATTGATACAAATTCATTGATACTAAGCGAAACATAGATGCGTGATGACGAGGAGACATTTCCATTCATTACTACGAGCTAAAAAGCTGCACCTTATCGATTGGACGCTAAACAACCAGAGCAGTCACAATATTTTATGATATTTACCTCAACATCACCACTAAGGACTGATCTTGAAAAGGTAAAGACAATCGAAGAATACCCTATTCCTAAAACTAAGCAGGTCAAACGATTCATGGGGATGTGTGGTTGGTACCGGTGTTTCATTAGTAGGTTTGTGACCACTTACGTTTAGCACCACTAACAGATCTTACCAAGAAGAGCGTAAAATGGAAATGATCAGACGCTGCCGATGAGTTTTTAAGGCCGTCAAACATGCACTCACAACAGCACCCGTTCTGGCATACCCGGACTTTGAGAAACGCTTCTATATACAGTAAGACACCAGTACCACTGGAGTAGGAAGCGTGCAATCGAGAGCGTGAATATCGTTCGTTTCTCAAAAGCTAACTGCCGCACAAAAAAATGACTCCAACTAAATTGTTACGCAGTGGTAATGAGCGTCAAAAAGTTCCGTGCGTGTATAGAAGGGCACAGTTTTACCATTTATACATTTATATTAGCCTCTCTGATGTACGTTTTTCTTAAGAATGACACATTTTTGGTTATTTTCGACACCCGAAGTTATAACTATTGAGTGGTAAGCAATTTGTCTCCAAACTGTTACAAGAGGTTTTGTGTAAACACAGAGTAGAGTACATTCGTTCCCCAGTATATTCCCCACAAAGCAATGCATCTGAACGGTTCAATCGAACGATCTTGTTTGCCATCTGGTCCTACATCAGCGATATTCGCCATAATGAGTGGGTTTAACAATGTTGTCCATGGATCAACTAAATTCTGCTTTCATTATTTTATTTTTGTACAACATATGACGATGCAAGGGTCCGAATACAAATTACGAAGACTCCTGTAAAACCTGATGAGAACCGCATGTGTGATCGATCCTCAAAGCATTACAATCTACGCAGCCGAAACCGCCCGTTTATAGTGGGTCTACTATACCAGCAACAATCGACTTCAAAGTAGGTTATATTTCAACGATATTACTTAAAAACACAGGTCTTGTAGAATGCCGGTGAGATAGTATGAGGCATTTCCAGGGTGTGGGATACCCCACAATGACATGGATGCCTCGTCACAATGACATTAAGTGGAATGGTAGTTCTTATAGCAAAACCCCTGAAAGAGGATTATTGATACTAAATGATAATTCGTAATTTTGTGCGGGTCATTAATCGATAACGCAAATCGTTAACGATCAGCGAAAACATGTCGTTAATCGTGATAATTTTTTTCGTGACGTGTCATCAATTTGAGAATTATTTTTGATTTTTCGAGGGAATTCTTGATTGAAGACAATAAATATTTGAAAATTGGATGAATCGGGATAGTATTTTAGAGACAATTGTGATTGGATCATGAAAGCGATGAACTTCATCTAAGTAATTCTTTTTGCGTTGAAAAGAATAAGTTTCAAAGATATTTTTTGTGATATTTTTTATTTGATGTGCAAAATGGTAAAAATTAGGTTTTTGGCCCATTTCATCACGCTAACTATCTTCGGACGTGTAGATAACATAGCCCAAACCCGTTTTTTTTTTTGGTCGTATGAAAAATTCACTAAATCTGATTTATTAAACCGTAGTAGGGCTGGGCTAAAAGTCCTACAACTATTTGGGGCTTATAGTACTAAGATTGAAGATTCTAATGGAATCTACATATTGAATAAGCCACTAAAATCTCAGAATTTCAGTAAAACTTTTCAATCTCACTGCTCTTAAAATTTCAACTGAGTATGTATTTGAATGATACAAAATAAAACTAAAATTATTTTTATGTTCGTTTCAAGGCGAGTTTATGCGTTTCTAACTTGCTGCAAAATATTCACCGACCATATATAAGCCTATCAGAACTAGCCATTTCGTAAACAAATTTCCCCTTCCAAATTAAAATACAAATTGAAAATATGCTCTAATTTTCACTCATTATATCTTAGCGAAACCGAAATGTCATTGTCGTCTTGACGTTGTCAAAATAATGACATGAATTTGCTGAAACTACAAATATTTTTATATATTTAATGGTAAGATTAATGTTAATTTAAATTTGTAATTACTAATTATATTGAGTTTTCATTTTTTTCATGAGAAAATATGTACTGCCATTCCAGTAAAAATGGCTGGACATCTTTTTGCGGTCGGTGCAAATAATTTTAATTCAATTTAAAATATCGTGTTTTTATTAATGGTGGATGATGGATGTGATATTTATTATTTAAGATAAGTATTTTGTATTTATTATAATTTTGGTTGTTTATCTTGATTGTATATTTCTAGATTCGTGTATTGAAGGGACTTCCAGTTAGAAGTAAATATTTCTGGCAAAATTTCGAGACTAAATTATATTATAGTGGTAAATCATATACACAATCGAGTCATTTGTGGCAACATTTAAGATTTCACAAAGTCGTTAAGCCATTTATTTGCTTGTAGCGTTGCAGGATGTACTCGAAAATTTACGATCCGCCCTTATTTGAATGATCATAATTGAAAATACCACAGTGGTGAACGGCCGTCAAATTTATTATTACCGGATCAGTATTTTAACAACACAGACTTATACACAGTGGAGAACGTCTAGATCAGTGGTGGCCAACCCACGGCCCGCGGGCCGCATGCGCATGTTCTTTAGCACAAAATATTCAAAAAGAATGAGTGGAACTAAAAGAAAAGTTGAAGATGAGAATCGACAATACAATGATTCTTGGGAATTTAATTATTTTATTGCATTAGTGGAGTCAAAATTAACGTGTTTAATCTGCAAAGATGTCATTTCAGTGACCAAGGAATATAATGTTAAACGACATTACAATACAAAACATGCATCAACATTCAATGCATATGATGGCGAGTTAAGAAAACTAAAACTAAATACATTGAAGACTTCATTAAAAGCCCAACAAGATTTATTTAAGAAAACTTTTCAGTCAGGACCCGATATTGTGAAAGCCAGCTATTCAATTGCAAATATCTTAGCAAGAAAAATGAAACCATTCTCTGATGGTGAGTTGGTCAAAGAATGTATGATGGCAGCTGTTGAAGAGATTTGCCCAGATAAAAAAAGAATTTTCTCTAGCATAAGTATATCACGCCAAACTGTTTGTCGCAGAATCAATGACATCGCCACAGAAATCACTTCTGAGTTAATGCTAAACATAAAGTGTTTTGTTTGTGTAATTATTGTATGTTTTTATAATTTGAGGTTTACATAATATGAATTGTTATAAATGAATTTTTAATAAATGTGCTTATAAATAAAATATTGAAGCGTATTTCTTGCAAAAAAAAAAATATATGCGGCCCGCTAAAAAAATAGAAATTTAAATCTGGCCCGTGATGTAGTTTGGGTTGGCCACCCCTGGTCTAGATCGTAATTTTACTCCAATTGTACCACGGCTCTATCAAGTTCAATTAGGTATGGGCTATCTAGAATTACCGCAAGTCGAGGTGCTACACCACATATTACCCGTAGAAATGTTAACATCTTGGTCTTCTATCTAGATTTATTTTTAAAATTGTAATATTTTAAGTATCTTACACGCTTTAATTAAATTAATTAAAATCTTATTCATATGTACTTTTATACATTTATTTCGATATGTTTTAAGGTCGTTTGAGTTTCTGATAGTCTTAATTCATGATTATTGTAACCTTCTCCTGGTGCATCCTTACAAGGTACTCACATACATACAATGATTCAGTATTTACACAGTGGGTTTGGTTGTGAAACTATACAGAGTGTACAATTGTTCTGAAAAATATAAAAAATAATATGGTGGAACAGTGTTTCCAGTATTAAAAACGGATGAGTTAGTAACATTTGGTGGTGGCCTATTACATCACATCATGTTAAAATTATGTCAAAATAATGTCAAAATTATGCCAACTGACATAATTTTTGACAACAACAAATTGAGCAAAAAACCATGTACCCACATACTAGAATAAAAGCGGCTAACTTCACCCGGTTTTGCAGACAATTTTGCAGCAAGATAGAAATCCATAAACTCGCCTTCAAAAATATTCGGCAGTCTTTGCTCAAATTCAAATTTGGCCACAAACAGCGGATGTGTGAATTTTTTATTTTATTGTATTTACTTGTAGCATATCTGAAATATGTATTTATGTTATGAATAATTTAAATAGAGATAAAATTGCTATGCAATAGTTTTTTTTTAAAATCATTTTGCCACATAGTATCTTAATTGTTTCAATTAAATTCACAAATTAGAGTTTTTGTTTGTTTGTACATAAATCATATTTCTATATCATAACTTTTCGTATATTCATCATTAATTTACTTCCTATTCCAGTTTTACACAATATGCTTGCTGCTGCATACCATGTACATATATACTCTCGAAGCAACAACGATAAAAGCAACTTTAACAAAGCAACAAAACTCTCAACAACATTACAACAAAAAAAAACATACAACAAACAAAATATAAAAGCTTTCAAACAATAAAAGTTTTCAATATTTTATTTTGTTTTCCTTTCTACTGAAAACTGGAAAAATTTGTTTATGCATGTCTGGAAAGTATGTATGTACATACATACATATAATAAAAAAATAACTAAACCAACAGCAAAACGAACGAAGAAAAACTAAATAAATTTGCAAAAAGTAAATAGAAAAATTGAAAATATTGAAAAATGGGTTTGGTGCAAAATAGACTGATGGAAGGAAAAGGATTTTTTGTACAATTTTTTTAAAACTACATTTTAACTTTTAAGTAACAGGATATACGAGCAAAGCAAAAAAATATGGAAGTTTTAGGATCTAATGGAATTATGTATCGATATTTTATTTATACGATTGATATTTACACCATCGTGTTTATCATATGTTTTTTTTATTTACAATTGAGTACATATTGCTATTGACCTCGATGTCGATTCTTTAGGATGCGTATCATTATCAGTTGATAAATGTACCTAATTGTTAGAATTGGGTAATGTTAAATGTCACGAAAAATATACATACGTTTAGGAGTGGGGATTTTATGTGACTGATTTTGACTAAAACCGTCAAGACACAAACTAATAATCGGTAGTGAAACGGAAGTTGCATCTTAATCTGTCATAATAACCTTTGCAGGTTTAGAATTTCTAGTCAGTCCACAAACATGTCGAATGTCGCGCATTTTTACGGATAATTAGGTGATATACTGACATAACGCATGAACTATGGTATAGGCAACCAGTATAACAGATGCCTTGCATTGTAAATATTTTATCTTATCTGGCCTTTCTCTTATTATACTGATTAAGAATAGACAAACTTTAAAAATACAAATTTCTAATCTAAGCAGGCTAAATATTGAAGATTTTCAATATTATTCCAGAATATTTGCCAATTTGAAAACACGACCTACTCAGTATTATGGCATCTAACGAACAAATATTATTAAAATATAATTATAACAAACTATGCTGGGATGTTCTATCATCACTTCGATTCGCTTTGATAGATATTTGTGTCTCTTTTTTACAAACAAAATTATGCTCCATTGCGTTTTTTGAATTACGTTTTGTCTATTGCGATCTCAGCCTGTTAGAATACATTTGCAAACTATCTCCTTTTCCTCTTTTCACTTGCCATCGAAAATAAAAATATTCGTGATATTTTATCGAATGAATTTAGTAGGCTATGATCACAATATAAATTGCGAAATAGAATAAAATTTTGTTCGTAAACAAAGAGACACAAATGTCTAACGAAGCGAATCGAAGTGATGATAGAACATCCCAGTACTGGGCTCCTATCTGGGAACTCGATATCGAATAACCGAACGACGTTATCGAACAATCGGTATTTGTGAATTCGATATTCGATCAATCGGTATTTGTGAATTCGATAGCGTATAAAATGAAAACGAACAACAACAACAATAAAATAAAAACGTATAAAATAAACATAAAACGATGTAATATTTCTCTTATTTGATAATTCGATTACGAGCAACATTTGTACGATCATGATCGTATTTGTGTTCGATATTAGTTTCGTTGACAACGCCGTATAAAAATGATACAACATTTTAAAATGTAAGTAATTAAAAATGGAAGGAGACTCTTTATTATTTACCTTTATTATTTAATATCATATTTATGTATAAATAAAATAGTTAATATTTACACTAATATCGTCAATAGTATTTTTTGGAATGAAATAGAATTATTTCATTTTTCTGCAGGCAGCACATCATTTTCGTGTTGCGCTTCTTCGTTGGCGATGTTTTCTTCTGCATTTTGTTCAAATGGAACTGGGAAATGAAGGCAGATATTGTGTAAAACGGCGCTTACATTTATTATTTGGGAATATTTTCTAGGTGCATAATGCAATTCTTTTGCACCTAGAAGACACCGAAATCGATTTTAATATTCCAATGCACTTTCTACCATATTTCTAGTTTTAGAAGCTGCCTTCGCTCATGGCTCTAAGTGGAGTCAACAGCCAAGATTCCAATGGATACCCAGATTTACCTAATAATAAAAACAATAAGTATAATAAAAAATTATAATTTATATTCTTACCGAGCAACCAATAATTAGCTATCATTATTACTCGACAAGCTCCAAACAAGAGAATCGTGTGAAGCCCCACTATATCGAGTAGCAACGGCCGTAAACCTCGTACTGTGGTCACAAAACTAAAAAATAATTTCAAATAACATTAGTAAATCTAAATTTTCGTACAAGTAAGATATTTACAAT
Source organism: Tipula unca (assembly GCA_951394425.1). Classification (NCBI taxonomy): domain Eukaryota; kingdom Metazoa; phylum Arthropoda; class Insecta; order Diptera; family Tipulidae; genus Tipula; species Tipula unca. The sequence goes on from OX596380.1 coordinate 121,320,012, forward strand.
CTGTGTAAAAATATTGGATCTATCAGAATATCTAATGTTATCTTCAGAATCACTTTAACTTGATAAATAAATAGAAACTGAATCCATATTATTTATGTAGCAAATCACAAACACGAAAAAAAAATAATGGAAATGAAATGTCAAAATTCGTCAAGGTTTCAAATATTATTACAGGTATAGCCATTAAAATAAATTTCCCTCATCATAATTGAATAGGCTTACATTTTTATTTTCGATCGAATTCCCAAATACCAATTCTTATACGAATCCCAAATACCAATTCTTATACGAATAAGCAAACGAATCGAGTTCCCAAATAGGGACCCAGGCTTTAGATTAAAGGTGCTATTCCACTTGAGTGAGTTTACTGATAGTAAAATTAAAGGAAGATAAAAATATACATTTGCTGGATGGGCGAATGAAACTCAAACCCTTGTCAGTCAAGGTAATAAAAAAATTACGATAATATCCGATGTACGGTTGAAAAATTATGATAACAGCGGTAGTTGTGGTCATGACACTATAAGCACTATACAACAGTATATCAGCACTTTCAAGGAAGATGAATTTGATGTGAGCAGCTCCTCAAATTCGTCCACACCTATTTTTATGTCAGCCGCTAATGATGAGCCTATACATTTTTAATCTTTTATACAATTAGAAAATGTTACATTTCAGAACTAATCATTGAATGTGTCAGACCGGCGTTATGGAATGTCCGGGATAACCATTTTAAAAATAAAATAACTTAAACAAGATTGTGGAAAGAAGTTGCCAGTAAATTTTTTAATAATTTTCTTTATTTAGAACATTATTTTTTTTTTTGGTTTATTTATTTCGCTCTAAAAAGGGACTAGGGGGGGGGGGGGAGTGGTGCAAATAGTGCACAATAGGGCAAAGCTGCCACGTTTGGATCGGAAGGTACCAGGTTCGAATCCCAACAGAGGCGAGTGATGCAAAAGGGATTTTCCGCAACCGATTACGATCGGTGATTAAATTGAAACATCTAGGACCCTCTGTTGGAATGTAGAACTCATGCGCCAACTCATCGTTCATGTTAGTACTGGCCAGCATATATGTCGGTATGCAGTGTGCAGATGGCCAATTTAAAGACGGACCTGTAGCCGTGCAGAAAATAGGTTCAGCTTACTGTTCAAATGACGATTCACTATTCAGCCAAACAAGTAAAATGAAAATCCAAGCAAAATTGAAATGGTTTGTTTTTTTTCAGGCATGTGTGTGTGTGTGTTTTTTTGTGGTGGAGGGGGAATCTTGAACCTAAACCATAAACATGTGAGAGTGTCGGATTTTTACCAACTAAACCCTAACCCCCAAATTCTTATGCCTATAGTTGTCTCGTTTGCTATTGCTATGTATTACTTCGCGACAATAGGCTCAGCCGTGGCTGCCATCTAACTTTATTGTCTTTGTTTATTTTTTTCTAGACTTCTCAGTTTCCTAATAATCCTTGCACTCATTTTACACACCACCTTCCCAATTTCTTCGGACTGCAGCATGCAATCAACATCTGCTAATGGTGATAAATCATTTCCCACATACCTATATAGTTCCAAACTACCTTTCTCGAATCGTGGGCAGTCAAAAAATACATGTTCCACGTTCTCCAGTATTTCTTCGCACAATGGGCAATAAGGGAAATCATATTACATAAACTTATATAAATAAGATAGAAGTCAATCTCTCGACCTTTTCCCAAGATGTTCCAACACTGCTGCCACATGTTGACGGTCTCTGTGCGATCCACAATACGATTCCCTCTCTTATCCCCATTTGCACGGCGAGAATACATTATTTCGCGCTCCTTAGCCAATAAATCAATTGGAGGCATAACCGCCAATAAACACGCAGCTTCATCTGATACCGTTCTAAATGCACTAACCACTCTCAAAGCGCTTAATCTATAAACAGATGCTACCGGTTGTTTGAGGGTACTTGATTGATTAGGGCCTATTGATTAGGGCACTTAATACTCAATCGAAACTCGCCGAGTTAAATGAATTTTTCACATCTAATGTAACTACCGCACAATACCTTTTAGAACCTCTTTTCCATCTATCATCAGATATTGCCTCTGGCTCCGTATCCACTACGAGTTTAATCGCTTCAATGGTAGAGCGAGCTTTACGGAACCAATATTAGTTCTCCGCCAAGTCCCCTCTGTTTTAATTGCTTCCTGTAATCTCTCACATATGATTCTCTCAAATAACTTACCTGCGGTATCTAGCAAGCAGATTGGCCGGTAAGAAGATGTATCATCTAGCGCCTTTTTCGCTTTAGGCAATAGTACCAACCGCTGTAACTTCCATTGCTCTGGAAATACTCCTTCCTCTATGCATGAGTTGAATAAGTTAGCAAACAACTCTGGGTATGAGCGGAACGCCGATTTAATTGCAATATTGGGAATTTTATCAGGCCCCGGAGCCTTTTTATTCTTCAAATTGCTACATGCTTTAAGCACCTTCTCCATTGTAATTAATGGGAATATTTCTCCGTCGCCTATGTTTTTGACATTAACCGTGAAATCTGATTGTTATGGAAACAGTGCCGTGACGATATTTTCCACCACTCGTGGGCACGATGAACATGGTACATATGCACCCTTACTCTTCTTCATAACCATTTTTTAAGGTCTGCCCCAATCAACTTCTTCACACAATTCTTGAAAACATATTTGTTTGCTTGCTTTAATTATACACTTGAGTTCCGGACAAAGTTGTGCCCTCCAGCATATAGAGAAATAACTTTCCATCAAACATTGTTTGCTTCCACTCAATAATCTTTTTTGTCGATTCTGAATGAACCTTTCCTGGCCTTTCATCGTTTATTTCACAGATAATAGCCTGGTGATCACTATGTGTATATTGCTTACTAACTTTCCAACTCACTATTCTATTTAAAAGACCCTCGCTAATCCATGTCAGATCAATTACCGAGCTAGCGCCACCCCTACGGAAAGTGACTGTACATTCAACATCGCCACTGGTAATAGAGCAAATGCTTCCGGTAGCACTTTACTTCTAACATTAGTATCTCGGCTGCCCCACTCAATAGCCCAAGCATTAAATTCGTTTCGCGCGTCACTAACTAATCGATCTAGGATCATTTTGAATTCCTCTAGGGTAGCACTAGGTTGGGCATAACATCTATAAATATCAATACCATCGTTCTTCCCTCTTACAAAACCAGATTCTGCGCCGCTGGGCTTCTCCAGAAAGGGGCGGTTACCATAAGCTCAAACAGCCGCGTTTTTTGAATAGTCGGATGCCTAAATATTGCTATCGAGCTGTTTATATTGTTTGCATCCAATAGCAATGTCAGCGCCGATTTCACATACAGTTTGCTGCAGCAGGTCTTGTGCAGCTTCACAATGGTTGAGATTTAGTTGGATCAATCTCATTTGACCAGCTTCCTGTCTAGCGCCATCTTATATGCAGGGCACTTTCAACTACCCATTTTGGTTCATTCTTGCACTGTTTTGCGATATGACCTTCTTTACCACAGTTTATATCTGTTTTTTCACTTCTACATTTTTGCGCCAGATGACCAAACTCTAAGCATTTAAAACACTTTATCGGCTTAATAGCGTCCCTTATACGACATATCACCCATCCGATCCTTAGTTTGCCTCTTGCTAAGACTTGGTCTGCCACCTTTCTTGGCATGCTAACCACTGCCATTTGCGTCCCACGATAGTAGCGTCTTCACAGTAGTAGTACCTTTTGTCTCTTCCACATGCGAATTCCAAAGCTTGTAGTACATCATCGGATGTGGAAATTTCATCAATATCCCTTATTCCTTCCTAATTCCCTTAGGAATTCCTGTGACAAGGTTTTAACGTCAGTTTCTTGGTCAATAATGTCCTGTAATTGGGATTGGAAATTAGCTGTTTGAGGTTGATCACCAGTGCTCTCCAACTCTAATAACAGATCTCCTGTGGCGGTTTGACGTGACGATGCGTCACCTTTTCTCCCAACCCTTTGAGCTGAGAGTCTGCCTTTACCTTCCGAAGCAAATCAGCATACGAAACATACCCCTTCATTTTGATTAAGAGAGCCTCAGGTCGAGTCTGTCTTCACCATTTCCGTTTTCTTTTGCCAGTCTTGGCCTAGCTTCTAGTGTCCAGTTATTTCTCCCCGGAGTTAGTATACTTTTCGTGTTGCGTTTCTTAGCCACCGTTTGTGTTTCACTTTGACCCGGTGAATCACACTTTCTCTTAATCGGTTCATCCTTTGGTATTTCCACCGTTCCACTTATTGTCTTATATTGATTCAGCGAAATATTTAAAATTTCACTAATCAACGGTTTGGACTTCGAAGGAAGTGTTACCCGACCTGACGCCAACAAGTTCGTCTCAGGTTCCTGGTCTGTCCTTTCCACATTTTTTACAAGAGATGCCTCAGCTTTCTCCGTAATTTAAGTAATTTACTGATTATCTTATGGGACACCAGATGCAATGTCATATCATTGCGAAACACGGTTACCCATTCTCATTAACATGGTACGGTTCAGAAAAATTGGAATTATTTTATCGATACTTTCATCACCATTCTTATAAATATGATAAAGATTTAGAACAGATCCAAGAAATACTTTATAGTCAACGTTAATAGAAATAAGAATAAACATCAAAATCGTTCTTAACTACGGAACCATGACTTTCTTTTAAACAACATTAACATTTTAAAACACACACACTCACTCGCAAAAATTCCAATTGGCCATATATTTGGATGAAGTTGGTGATTATTGAATAAAACCGGATCCACTAACATTTCGATTGGCAGAAACGCGCAACCATCCATTTTTTTTATCAAGTAGGTGCAGTTTTTCACTTTTACCGCGTGTATACTCACATTAACCATGTTGATCTTATCGTTAAATTTACATTCGAAAACTAGCTGTAATTTTATTGGTCTTTGCTTTGACAAAGGATAAATTATTTTACTTTAGGCTGGTTTGAAGAGAATATTTAAACAAATATTAGAGCTGCTGATTGACGGGAATATTTCAAAAAAGCATGCAAATACATTAAACGACAGTGATATAATTATATCACAATGGCTTTCTTAATGATACAAAAAACTGAAAACAGTGATAATACCATCAAATATATATTTTAGGACTATTCAAGTTTTCTTTTGCGCCAAAAGCAAAATATTACAAGAATTCAATCAATTCTCGAACGAACATAAAAAAATAAAAAACTTTTCGAATTGAAAACAATTCATAAATTGATTACAATAAATTCATATTACAACATCCATCGAGAGACGACGATATAGTTCGTAATGAAAGACCAACCCATTTAATTTTATTAGATTTAGATCAAGTTCATATTAAATTATCTTAATAGAAATAAGTAAACGACGTAAAAGAAAACCAAGAAAAACAAAAAAATAATTGATTACAACAGAAATAAAAACCTCTTACATGTCAACTGACAAAAAATGACATAAATTTGACATTTTATTACATCGAACGAAAATGTAAAAACAAAACGACAGAAATATTTACTTAAACGTCAAAGGAAGGGTTCAGTAGTTTTCTTTGTGTATATAAATAGCTGGAGTTTAGTTTTACTATTATATATATGTATAGATGATTTTGTATGATGATAAGAAAATTAGAAGAGGAGATAAGGAATACAAAAAAAATAAAATAAAATTATATGATAAATGGACAAAGTAGATATAATAGAATATAAGAATTAATCGCCTATGCAACACAAAATACATATGGCTTTGTATGTACATTTGACATTTTAATGAGTTATTTTTATTTTACAGTTGTCTCGGTTCAATTGGCACGGCAGACTTTCAGTTTGATATTCGGATAATTTTGTAGAATAGTGGAATTTATTTACGATACAATATAATTTACGATATAATGTAGTTTTATGTTGACTATATAAAATCTGCCCGCTACAGATGGGAGAGCTAGTATGTATATATACATTTTTAAAACTTGGGTTCAATATAGACAATAAAAGACATAAAAATATTTAGTGTATATGCATCAACATTTTGAGTTTTGTGTTTTAGAGTTTGCGAGAGTTCCGCCAAATTAATAAATGTGGAGTTATTGGATTAAACGCGCCAACAGGGTATGCCAGAAGACTATTGTATACTATTGTAGACCAACCAAAATTGTGACAATATTAATATACTTATGTAAGGCAGAAATCACCTTATATAGGAACATTACATAAAATTAATGTTATTATGCTGTAATTTTAATATGTCAAATCCCTGTTTCAGTCTATCAGAATTTAATTCACATAAAGATATTATCTGCATAGCTAGTTTTATTAACAAACAAGCGGCGCTTTGTTAACTTTTAAGTAAAGATAACAAGTTTTAACACATATTACTAATATACATATACGACAATTCCTCAACCGAAAATTTTGTATAGTAACAATATTGTAACAATAATTATAGAAATATTCTGGAATATTTATTTCAAGATAACAATTTTGACGGTTTGTATTTTAGAAGCTTTCATTCTTACTTCAGAAGATGGACCATCATGAAGTGACATCATCAATTCATCTCCAGCAATAATGAATACTTTTTTTAAGGATTTATGATATGAAAATTGCAATGGCGTTACTAATGTATTTTAAAATTATAAAATGGCCAGACCAAGATATTGTTCAGCGTTGGAATGTGCAGTAAACTCGAAGAATACTCCATGTATTATATTCTTTAGATTTCCAAAAGATTTGGAAAGGTATGTGTACTAATCATTTAGATTTAAAAAATGTAATTCAATTAAAATTCTAATTATTGCAAATCTAAACTTTGGATGTCCAGAGTTGGGAGAGATGATTTGGTGTACAGGAAATAAAGGGAGCATCGTTTATGCAGTTTGCATTTTAATAATAAAGATATCACAATGAATAAGAAAAGAGTTCGTCTCAATGTACCGATAAATTTAAATAATTGTTTAATTTCAGATTCATCGTGTATTTCGCCACCACTACTTTCACCACATCGGCTTTCCACCACCACAACGTCAACAGTTCCATTCTCATCGCACCTTGAGCATAACAGCCCTATATTTACCATATTTTGTGCAGGTGAAAATAAATGGATGTTACAGGATGATGATCTCATGGAGATAGAGATCTTAGATAAGTATAATAATTTATTCGATTTTAAATCACTTTCAGATATGACACGTCCGAAAATTATTAGCATTCAGACCCCTCTTATATTATCTAATTGTACAACCCGTAAGAATAAATTACGCAGACATATTAGGAGATTGCAGTAATCTTGTAAAGGTAGAAAACAGGTTAGCAATAGATATCCAATTATTCCTCCAAGTGTGCAGATGTTCATCGGTGCTCAAAGTAAACTAGGTGGATATAGTGATGAATTTAAAAATTATTTCTTAGCAATTTACTTCAGTGGTTTCAAAGCCTATATAAATTTAGGAGTAGATTTTAATGTGCCAAGCATCCGAACCCTCCAACGGATCACAGAAAATTTCCAACATTCACCGGGATTCTATGAATTTATTTTTCAGGCCTAAAAATTAAGATAGATAAATTTCGGGCAATAGATAGAGAGAGAGAGAGTATAGTTTGCTTCGACGAAATGTCAATCAAATCTTTTTTATTTTTTCGAAGGCTGGACAAAATTATAGGGTTAGTAGATTTTGGTTCAACAGCTTGCACGGAATTCCTGCAACATCAGTGTTAGTAATTATGGTTAGAGGTATTTTTACTAAATGGAAGCAAGCTGTGGCTTTTATTTTTGTATTTTTGTTAGTAATAGCTGTCCAATCGGAGATTTAGTTTGGGTAATAAACAATTCATTAGATAAATTAGATACTATTGGATTAAGTGGTAGAAGTTTAGTAAGCGACATGGAATCAAATTTCGTGACATAAGCCAATTATTTAAAGATAGACAAGGACAGGCCATTTTTTTTCGAAATAATAGGAAATATTATTATATTTTCTATCCACCTCATTTAATAAAAAGTATTCCAATTTTCAACGGATGAAGGTAAAATATGCCACCCAAATTTTAAGCCATTCTGTATACGCCTGCCTTCAATCCTCCATTTCAAATAACCTACTTCCACAATCTGCCGTTGGAACTGCTAAGTTTATATCCTTTTTCGATGAATTGTTTGATATGATGAATTCATCAACAGTTCATGGCAAAACGGCTTTTAGAGCTGCTTATGCAGGCGTTCAGTTTCCAAAATGTTTTCTAGAAAATGCCCTTGCTTTTATCGAAAAGCTAACTATTTCAAATAAAAATGGACAAAATAATTCAAATAAAGTAAAGTGTCTGCGGGGTTAATGATTTACATTCGGTAGGATATACATTTCTGCTGACTAGGCATCTCAACCAAGATTGCTTATAATTTTTTATGGAAATTCGTCAAGGTGGAAGTTCTTCCATTCCGACACCTATTCAATTTGTTAGAGCATTTAAAAAAAAATTCTGTTCTCAATTTCTAAAAGTATCAAATTTTGGAAATTGTGAAACTGAACCTTAAGATTTTGTTCGAAGTTCCTTTAATCATCCGCCTCCTAATGGTGAATTACCCCAGATCTGAGTAACCCATTCTGCTCACATGCATATAATTGACAGATTAACTTGCTTATATGGTAGTCCACCTCAAGGAATGAAAGTCCTTCCAAAATTGCCTATAGTTAAAGGCGCCACATCATCAATATCGCGGATCGCTACTATACAAAAACACTTGCAAGAATATTGCTTTCTCAATCGAATGTACTAGGCATGCAGAGCTGTATCCGCCGATTTTCTTTGACAGTATGCATGGTGAGACTGTGCCGCTTCCTGGGAAGTGTGTTAGGCTATAAATTATACATCGATGGTCAGAAATGAGTGTACCCTCCATTCCTCAACCGTATGATAGATATTGACTGAAGCGAATGTTTCCTGCGTACACGGATCTCTGCGCAGGGGGATCATAATTTCTCCAACATTCGTGGGGATAAAAAGTCCATAATAAATAGAAAAACAAGAAAGGAGAGTCTGCAAAGGCAAGAGACATCGAGAGCCGAAAAGGTGGGGCTTCCTCCATATCAGCAAAGATGGAAGACACTTTTGCGCCTAAGCCAGGAATGATCTAAGCATGATTTCACATTGGAGACCGGTGCTCGTCGTTCAGAATACGAGACAAGTGGGGTGAGACCACTGAGGGACACATCACAGCTAAACCGAAGGGGCTTGTCACATTGGCTACGAAAACTGTCCGCTGCGGTAACTCAGAAAAGGAGCATGGGTCAAAAAGACACCGGTCTCAGGGTGAGCTGGAAGCGGTTGACTGTAGGCGGGCCACAATGCAACCGGAGAAGACAAGGTACACCGATCTGAGCTATTTAGTGACGTTGTGTAAAACTAGCGTTAGTGGTAGCCATTAGTGACAAAAGCAAGGAACATGCTAACATAATGTGTACACCATTGTGTACACCATTTCTCCTAGTCTATTGACTAGGAGAAAATCCATGAATCCTCCATCCCGTAGAAATGGAGCGTTAAATTAACGGCGTGCTCAGTTCACAGATTAATCGATCTGCAATAAAACGTAATAGCGGAGATAGGAGAGGTGTGGAAGGGCGCGAAGCTTGCGACTGTAAGCAAGGAAGGGATCCCTATAGCATTATAAAGATCAGTAATCAGTGACCCTGTGGTCGGGGGGCACACATGTCTCGTAAACCCAAATTGCACGAACATGTTTTCCAAGAATACCACCACAATATCCTCTGCTGGTCGCAGGAGCCGACTAAACGGTTTCTGTTCTAAATAATTCGCTGGTCTAAATGTGGAGACCATGTGTCCCAGGGCTGTACGTTGTGGTTATACAGTGGAGATGACATCGGCAATCTTGGAGCTTGATTGCTTCTTGGGCCGCAGGTAAAGAAGGCTGTTTTGGATTTCCAAGCAGTCAATAACCGATTGTGTAAGCTTCGCTTGCGCTTGGAGTTAGCTAACCTGTCGATAATTTGTGTACATGCGCCCACAGAAGTTAGCCAGCCCCAAGATAAGGACTCATTTTACAATAACTTGGACGATCTGATGGGATTTATACCCGAACACGATGTTAGAAAGGTAATTGGGGATTTTAATGCTAGAGCTGGCAGAAATCAAACCGACTTGTGTGAAAACATAGGTCCGTATTCCCAACACGAAACTGCGACCGATAATGGTGAGAAGTGGAAGTTTTCGTACAGGTCCTGGAACACAGCGAAACGCAGGGTACGTTAAGACTGTGAAGGTCTGATAAATGAAGATCAAAAGAAACGATAGCAGGATCTTGTCAGCGGCAACATTGAAGGAGCTAATTATCAGTCTAATTGTGTGAACTCTGTCTGGGAGGCACCGAATACTTCGGTTGTCAGTGCTGCTCAACAGACTGTAGGTATAGTGAAAGTCAGACCCAACAAAATATAGTGAAGTGCAACAACGTCTCACAATCGCGAGAAAAAACCATACTACTGTTATTAGGAGGGCTAAGCGGAATTGTAGACGGAAAAAGCGAGAATGGTGGAAGGCCGATGTTCTGAAAGTACAACTACTCAGCAATGAGCGCAGTTCACGTAATTTCTTTAGAGGAATTACTGGATTACACTATACTTTCAAGCGTGCGCCAAATGCCATTCAAGACCGGATGGAAACCTCCTGCTTGGTAGTCATCAAGCGTCACAGACTGTAGTTGAGTCACCTCAAATACAGACTGCGGAAATTTGCATAGTTAGGTTCCATCCCATGAGGAATTCACTAGGACCACGCAGAGACTAAAACGAGACCGCTCACCTGGAGTGGACTGCATTAATTCGGAGCTCTTTATATTCCGAGGGGATACTTTGTAGAACTGTCTTTTCAACCTCATTCGATTACTATGGCGGACCGAAGTTATGCCTGACGTATGGAAAGTGGCCATGATGTGCCCCATCTTCAAGAAAGGAGACCGCTGGAAGTGTGAGAATTATCGCGATATAGCTCTCCTTTGCACAGCATATAAGTTACTGTCCTACATTATATTGGACAGAATCACTCCTCTAGCGGATGGCCTGGTTGGTGACTATCAAGGAGGGTTTCGTCCGAATCGATCAGTAACTTATCAGGTGTTTTCGCTGCGGATGATTCTATTTAAATATTATGAGACTTCCATCCCCGTACATCAGGTGTTCCTGGATTTCCGGCAGGCCTACTCGACCAATCAGCTGCTTGCATATGCAAATGACATATGCGTCATTGGACTGAATAGCAACGGAGTGAAGGAAAATACTTGATCCGCTTGTGGTGTTTTCAGCTTCTGTTGGACTCCAGATCAATGAGTCCAAAACGAAATACATGATCTCAGGTTATAGGGACAATGGCACACCGGATTTTAGTAGTGGCCACTACACGTTTGAAGGAGTGAGGAGGTTCAAATATTTAGGTTCTCTTATCACTCACGATAACAGTGTGGGTGAAGATATTAAAGTGTGGCTGGCAGCCGTGCTCTGTATCCTTTAAGGCCACGGCCCAAAACGCGAAATAAGTGACACATACCGAGCTCTGTACAATTTCGAGATCAGAGCTCTGATGAAGATCCCCGATGTTGTGCATGAAATAAAATCTCAGCGAGTACGCTGGCTCGGTCACGTTCTGTGTACTAATCCGGAACGAATTGTGCAGCGATCTCTGATCAGCGATATCTCACCGCATATGGTATAGCCTCAGAGGTCGCTGCAGGCTACGATGGCTCCACGGTGTAGAGAATGACTTGGCTTCTTCAGATTATTAAAGGGTAGTAAGGGGCCAGTAATGGCCTTTAAACACTGTATTATTATTATCAGTGACCCTAGCAGGTCAAGGGCATCGAGGATATAGATCTGTAATTTCGAATTTTTAACCGACAATTGGAAGATCGTAAAATAAGAGGAAGCCAAATGGGGCACTAAATTATCCACCGTGGTAATTAACAATGAATCCTTCGGTTTTCTTGCTAAGACATCGGTTTCGAGTCGATAATGTTAGAGTTTATAAAGGAGAGCCTTCTGATTTGGCTGCCCTCTTGGAATACAAAGAGGTAAGCCCTGCACCATTTAAAGGCTGCCTCGAAAGCTTTACTTCTCAGACTGACTGGTTCAGGAGAGGATGTAGTTCTAATACAAAAACATTGGATTAAAAGTAACAAGATCTAATCCTGCGTTATTGGAAAAAAGAGTTTTAATATTTTCCTACTTTTTGAATATGGGATATATCAATGGTGACACAATTGAGGTCAGCCTCGGACAAGGAGGTTAGGCCGGATAATCTGCATTTCCAATTTTATATTCAAATTAGCACTATTTACATCGTAAGATTACCAACTTAGAATAATTGTTGTTAAAACCGTATCATTTTAACGGAAAGTCCATAACGCGTATTCCTATTATAAAACAATAACAAACAAATTGGAATACTTTTACAAAATGTATTTAAAATTTCATTGGAGACTTATGTTTTACGATGAACAATGTCCGTGGTTACAGTAAATTTCTGTGCGATTTCCACATTATTAAAATTCTTAAGTACCTTTGCAATCGGCTGGCGTAGAATAATTCGGTTTTACTTTATCGGCAACTTAAACCCTTTTCTTTGAACATTTAAAAAAAAAATATAGTTGAATGCTGTATTAGATGTTGAGCACCTGTAAATTTAATTATATTTATGACACCTGTTCCACTTCAAACTCTTTAAGAGTCACGGTTGATTAGAATATACATTTAAATTTGACTTAAAATTACTGAACCCTTTCATATATGTATATACATATAATCGAATACACAATTTTAACGTGACATCATTAAAAATATTTTCTAATCTGATCCCTGAAAAATTTCTGGTGAAATATAATTTGAATGCGCTTGCTTTCTAATGTACATATTAGAATATCGTTTGAAAAAGTTCACAAATTTCAACGGAATTTTAATCATATTTTCAATAATAACCGTTATTCCCCGAAGTTGTTTGTATAAAATGGCAATTCGCTTCGTTGCGTTTCTCAATCAAGTTTATCCTGCTGTTAACTTTTCTGTTTGACATAAATGTGTACAAAAATATTATGTACTTATGTATGTACATAAAACAAAAAGCGAACAATTAATTAAATAATGCACAAATTTTCCGAAACGCAAACAACATAACCTAAACAAATTCTTTCGAGAAGAAAAACGTTATTTTTTTCTGTTTTAATTTTGCATAATTAAAATTAATCATTTATGAAACCAATCAATCAATTTATTAATTTAAGTAAAAAACTTTTATTTTTTTAAATATAAAAAAGAAAATTTAATGAAAATTCCAAAAATTAAAATATTATGAAAATGAAAAATCAATTTCCCAGAAAACAATAAAAAATCAGCATATAACATATATAAAAAAAAATACAGTACCGTTATTAAATAGCATCAATCATAATAAAAATGTGGACATATATATTTTATAAGTTCATCCAATTCATCATTAAAATATGTTCGTCTTTATTTTCTTTGTTGTAGCTGCAAAAAAATTAATGGCATAATTAAAACATCATAATTTATCAATTAAAAAACAAAAATTAAATTAAATCACTGTATCATCGTCATCGTCATCGTCGCATACGAGCAAGTATGCTAGGTAGGTAGAGTACCTTACCCTACCTTCAACAGGAATAAAAAAAAATTTAAAAAAAACTTTTCGTCTCACATATTATAAAAAACCAAAAGTCATTCCATCTAAATCATTTGAGAAGTGTGATAAGGAACAGCACATACATACATACATACAACATGATGTGAGCAAAATTAAGGAAAAACGTTTGTCGTCTCCACATCTCTCTAAACATAACATTATATAGGGTGTGGAAAAATGTTTAATGGACCTGTAATTTCCTGAATATATAAAAATAAATCGGGGAAAAATTCTTTTGGATTTTTTTTCACAGTTCACCACCCTATATAGTGCCGGAAAAAAATTCCACACCCATTATGCTGTCGAAACATAAAAAAAAATAAAAATTACAATATACATTAAAAAATGGAATAACCCTCATTAAAATGAAAAAAATCATCTAACATTTTCCTTCCACACATCCATACATACATACATATGTACATACATATGTATATACACGAAATGTGTATAAAAATTCTAATTTTTATTATTTATAAAGGGATGTTTGATATTAGATATGTGTGTAATGATAATGTTGTATTTTTATGTTTGGTACATAATTATGAGATGAACTTATCAAAAAATTAATTTTTTTTATTTTTAAATTTGTAATTTTATGGGCTACCCCATGCCTTAACTTGTGCTATATACGCGCCAAGAGGAGTGGAGTTGATATGCAGATTTGTATACTCGTAATATTATTTAGATAAATATTTTTTTGCCATAAATTACTGTATATTACATGCTAGGAAGATATGGATTTTGGAACATCCGATAGATTGATTTAAGTATGCTGCATGAAGAAACGCTATTTGCAAATAGGGGAGGGAAGCAAATATCGCAGTATAATCTATATTTTTATGTCCTGTGCTACGTATTAATTTTAAAGCATAATTCTCTTCTTAAATACGCCTTTATGTGTTTGATTTTTATCGTCGTGCAGTATGAACGTTCTCCCCTGTGGTCGGGGGGAACTCACATGTCTCGTAAATCTAAATTGCACTAAGGAGGGCCTAATCACGTGTATGAAGGAGTATCGGTTGGAACTCGTTGCTCTTCAAGAAACTCGCTGGCCTAAAAGTGGAGACCATGTGTCCCAGGGCTATACGTTGCTCTACAGTGGAGATGACCTCGGAAATCTAGGAGTTGGATTTCTTCTTGCGCCGCAGGTAAAGAACGCTGTTTTGGATTTCCAAGCAGTCAATAATCGATTGTGTAAGCTTCGCTTGTGCATGAAGTTAGCCAACCTCTCGATAATTTGTGTACATGCGCCCACCATGCGCCCACAGAAGTCAGCCAGCCCCAAGATAAAGACTCATTTTACACTGACTTGGCCGATATGATGGGATCTATACCCGAACACGATGTTAGAATGGTAATTGGGACTTTAATGCTAGAGCTGGCAGAAATCAGACCGACTTGTGAAAAAACATAGGTCCGTACTCCTGCCACGAAACTGCGACCGATAATCGTGAGAGAATGATGTACTTTGCGGTTGCTCATGATCTTAGAGTAGCAAGCACATTTTCCCCTCACAAACAAATACATCTAGAGACATGGACACATCCTCGCGGAACTTCCCGCAGCCAAATTGACCATGTGCTAGTTTCTAAAGGACGGGCTCGGGTTGTGCAGGATGTGAGAACTTATCGGTCAGCAACCAAATACGTAGGTAGCGATCATTATTTGATCGCTGCAAAGCTACAATGGAAATTTTCGCACAAGTCTGGGAACACAGCGAAACGCATGGAACGTTTCGACTGTGAAGGTCTGATAAATGAAAATCAAAAGAAACGATATCAGGATCTTGTCAGTGACAGCATTGATGAAGCTAATTATTAGTCTGACTGCGTGAACTCTGTCTGGGAGGTACTTAAAACTTCGGTTGTCAGTGCTGCTCAGCAGACTTTAGGTATAGTGCAATTCAGACTCAAGAATGATTAGTTTGATGACGAGTGTCGTCTTACAGTTGAGCAACAAAATATAGCCCATAATCAAGTGCAACAGCGTCTCACAATCGCGAGAAAAAACAAGGCTGCTCTTGCAAGAAGGGCAGTTAAGCGGATGTGTAGACGGAAGAAGCGAGAATGGTGGAAGGCCGAGGTTCTGAAAGTACAACAACTCAGCAATGAGCGCAGTTCGCGTAATTTCTTTAAAGGAATTACTGGACTGCACCATACTTTCAGGCCTACGGCAACCGCAATTCGGGACCGGGATGGAAACCTCTGTGTCAACATCGACAAAGTACTTGACGCAGCACTTTACTGACCTGCTTGATGTCCATCATGCGTCACAGACTGTTGTTGAGCCACCTCAAATACAGACTGCGGAGATTTGCACTGAGGATCCTTCCCATGAGGAATTGACTAGAGCCATGCAGATATAGAAACGAAACCGCTCACCTGGAGTGGACTGCATTAATTCGGAGCTCTTGATATTCGGATGGGATACTTTGTAGAACTGTCTTTTCGACCTTATTCGATTAGTATGGCGAACCAAAGTTATGCCTGACGAATGGAAAGTGTCCGCGATATGCCCCATCTTCACGAAGGGAGACCGCTTGAAGTGTGAGAATTATCGCGGTATAGCGCTCCTTTGCACAGCATACAAGTTACTGTCATACATTGTATTAGATAGAATCACTCCTCTAGCGGACGGCTTGGTTGGTGACTATCAAGGAGGATTTCGTCAGAATCGATCAGTCAGCGATCAGGTCTTTTCGCTGGGGATGGTTCTATCTAAATATTATGAGACATTCATCCCCGTACATCAGGTGTTCCTGGATTTCCGGCAGGCCTAAGACTCGATCAGTCGAGAGAGTTTGTGGTCTGCCAACAAAATTGGTACGACTGTGTAGGATGACAGTGACGCAGTCTCAATGCTGTGTTAAAGTTGAGAACAGGCTATCGACAATTTTTGCAGTTAACTCGGGTGTTCGGCAGGGAGATGCTCTGTCCCCGATACTCTTTAATCTCATGTTGGAGTACATCTTTCGTAAAACTGCAACACCACAGCCCAACATCTTATATCGCCAGTCCAATCAAGTGGTTGCATATGCCGAAGACATTTGCGTGATTGGACTGAATAGTAACGGATTGAAAGAAATACTTGATCCGCTTGTAGAGTTTTCAGCTTCAGTTGGACTTCAGATCAATGAGTCCAAAACGAAATACCTGATCTCTGGTTTTAGGGACAATGGCATACCAGATTTTAGTAGTGGCCACCACACGTTTGAGGGAGTGAGGAGGTTTAAATATTTCGGTTCTCTTATCACTTACGATAACAGTGTGGGTGAGGATAATAAAGTGCGGCTGGCAGCTGGCAGTCGTTCTTTGTATCCTCTAAGGCTATTGCTGAAATCTAAACACTTATCAAGTGCCGTGAAGAAGCTTTACAAAGCGTTGATTAGGTCCGTTGTTATGTCTGGATGTGAAAGTTGGGCGCTAACGGATGAGTACGAGCGATGGCTCCTTGCATTTGAGAGAAGAATCATGCGTGTGATTTACGGCCCAAAACGCGAAAGCGATGGTACATACCGAGCTCTGTACAATTTCGAGATCAGAGATCTGATGAAGATCCCCGATGTTGTACATGAAGTAAGATCTCAGCGAGTACGCTGGCTCGGTCACGTTCTGCGTATTGATCCGGAACGAGTTGTACAGCGATCTCTGAAAGGAGAGCCACCATATGGTAGGCGCAGAGGTCGTTGTAGGCGACGATGGCCTCTTCAGATTGTCTTACACAGTATGAAGACCATGCTCAGGATCGAAACCGTTGGAGCCAGATTGTTAACTCAGTAAGGGGCCAGTAATGGCCTTTAAAACTGATTATTATTAGTATGAACGTAAAATCAATATGCGGGGAATATAAGTAATAAAAATAAAAATAGTGCAGTGTTAGTTCTTTTTAATTATTTATTATTTTTCTTATTACTGTGCATGTACAAATAAAAATTAGTGCTAAAAAAATAAGTGTATACGTATAGAGAGTCAATATCCCCGGGATCATTTGATTCCTGGGAAACGGGAATTTGAAATCTTAATTCCCGGGATAAATAATGTCTGTAGCGACCCGAATGTTCGAATATAACATTCTCTATACTCCAATAGACTAAGCCGCGCCGCATGGGTTTATTTAACTGTGTACATCACAGATCATAATTCACCAATTTATATCATTAACAATCTGCGACGCCATCCTACAACGAGTAGCTTCATCAATGAGCTAGTCAAAACGGCCGACAAGTTGAATTATCCACCTCGCAAAATATAAGTTCCATCCATCATCAATCACGAGCAGCAACCAGACAACAATTCAATCGCTCAACCATGGGTAATGATCAGTCACAATCCACTGGTCTTAGCATGTAGGAACGCATGAAGCGACTGGAGGTCATGCTAACAAAACTAACAAATTCAAATCAAACCCGTTGTCGTGGCAGATGTTTGCCATCGCGAAACCGATCAATTTCTAAAAACCACCGAGGCAATCAAGACGGATGTTGGTACCACTGTAAATTTAGCATTCAAGCTCAAAAGTATGCAAAACCCTGCAGTTTTGGGTCGAATAAATCGATAGTAGTCAGAGACGACCTTACCCCAAACCAATAAATCGTACAGTTGCGGCGGCAGACCATAATAAACAAGCTTTAAACAGCCGCTAATATATTCACGGCCCAACAAATAAAATCACATTTCTGATTGGTACTGGACGCGGACCTTTCTGTAATCCCTTTCCGCAACTTTATAGATCATAAATCTAAAAATGCAGGACTAGTCTTGTCAGCCGCCAATGGCACAATCATAAATACCTACGGAAGCAAACTGCTACAGGTAAATATCGGACTCAAGCGGAATATTCCTCATGCATTCATTTTAGCATCAGTGAATCGTCCGATTACTGGCGCTGGCTTTCTTACAAAGTTTGGTTTGCTTGTCGATTTAAAAAATAAACGGTTGATTGATACAACAACTCAGCTATCGATCAATGCTTCAACCATTCGAGTTAACACACCAACTCCAATGCATTTTACAATCGACAACGGATATGGCACTCTGCTGAAGAGATTTCCATCCTTAATAGCAGAGCAGACTAGATTCTGTGCGTCATAAAGCTGCGTTCACCGAGACCAAAAAATGTTCTCGATTGGAGACCTTGTGGGGACTATCGCAGGTTAAACGCGGTCACAATTCCAGATTGCATTACCCAATGGCCAATACCTCATATACAAAACTTCTCCATGCATTTGCATGGTTGCAAAGATTTCTCCAAATTAGATCTCGTCAGAGGTTATCATATTCCTGTCGCACCAGAACTGTTTATTAAACGGCAATCACGACACCAAATTTTTATCTTCGAATACACCCGTATGCCATTTGGATTACGAAATGGCGCACAAACGTTTCAGCGTTTTATGAATGAAGTCGTTCGAGATATCGACTATGTTTTCTGTTACATAGACGATATTGTTGTGGCATCACAATCTGAGCAACAACACAAACTCCATTTGGAACAACTATTCCATAAATTAACCGAGTTTGATGGTCATATCAACAGTGCAAAATGCGTCTTTGGCGCAACCACTCTTGATTTCCTCAGCCACAAGATAACACCAAATAGTATTCTGCCGACTCAAGAACGAATTAATGTCATTAGAGAATTTCCAGCACCGAATTCAATCAAGCGAATTCAGCAATTCGTCGGCATGGTAAACTACTACCACAGATTCATACCAAAAATTGCTGAAGATGCCCAAAAATTTACACTACTCAAGATGCCCAAAAGAGCCAAGAACTTTTTGTGACGTTTGTCGACTACAACACAATCATCCAGTCGCAGACAACAGACCCTGAACTTCAGAATTTACTTTCTGGTTCAGTATGTCACACTAGTTCAACAATGAAACTAGCGCTTTCTAAGATACCTGGATTAGAAATCTACTGCGAAACATCAACAAGGAACAATCGCCCTTACACCGCAGAGCCATTACGTCGAACGAAGATGGTTCTCTGATTATACTCTGCACAATATTTCACACTCAAGTGTCCGTCCCACTCGTAAATTGATAACATCTCGATACTTTTGGCCTAAGATAAATCAAGACATAACCCGGTCGGCAAAATCTTGTTTATCTTGCCAAAAATGTAAAGTACAGAGGCACACAAAATCACTACATGGACAATTATCGTAGGACCTCTTCCTTCATCTAACGGATATACATACATTTTAACTTGTGTCGATCGATTTACCCGATGGCACTACATTTGTAGAACACTACATATCCAGATTTGGTGTACCGGTCAACATCACAACCGATCATGGAAGCCAATTCGAGTCCAAACTCGAACGTTTTCATCGACAGATTAAAACAGCTCTAAGGGCCCGCGGTAATACAATAAACTGGAGTTCGGAAATCCCAATCGTTTAACTTGGTATCGAGTTACAGTGAAAGAAGATCTGAAATGCTCACCAGCTGAACTGGTTTACGGTCAAACCATCAACCTCTTGAGGTGAGGTCTTCGGATAGAAAATCCTCTTTCACCTCAACCAACCAACGGAACTGAGATCAACCAACTTCGCACAACCATGCAAAACCTCATACCCACAAACACACGACAATCTTAACAAATCGACATTTTTGTTCCGAAATCATTGGGCAACTGTGATTTTGTTTTCGTGAGGGTTGATAAGGTACTCACAGGTAGGACTCCGCGATACAAAGGTCTTTATAAAGCCATAAGACGCCTTCGCAAACACTTCAACATTTCGATTAAAGGCAAGAACCACAGCATACGAAATACTCTGTTCTACTGATCAAATATCGGCTCCCAGAACACTCAAAACCGTCCGTATGTAGCAATCAATATGTTTTCCTTTTCTTTAACCACCTTTTAACTTGAGGGGGAGTATTGTAGCGACCCGAATGTTCAACTATAACATTCTCTACACTCCAACAGACTAAGCCGCGCCGCATGGGTTGATCAACTGTGTACATTACAGATCAACACCAATTTATATCATTAAAACATCATCGAAGCTTTAATCGTTTCGGCCAGTATTTCCTTTAAATTCGATATTTCTGTACTTTACCGATTTACTAAATCAACTAATGTCACAAGTCTTGGTTTTGCAATCCTAGATCAACTTCAACTTTATTGCATGTTTCTGTTTTACATGATGTTGCAAAATAGTGTTTTGCACTGGTGAAATGTTTCGAACCATTTCAATTACCACACTCAAGTCACTTCGAATGCGCATTTTGGCTTGATTTGGTTGTTCAACAATGAGATCATTCGGATTCGTCTCATCGTCATCGGTTTCAGAGCAATCTTCATTTCGGTATTCCTCTTTGTGATCACTGTCACTAATACCCTCTGATTCTGGTTCCCTTGTTATATTGCAATGTTTCTTGTTAATTACATCCATAATTGCTAGATGAATGCTATGATTATAGCAGAGTTGGTGTTGATATTTTGAATCTCGCCCAAATTTTATCATCACTGCTGCTCCGTCGGTGATTGTTGCCATGACATTTGTCGGAGTAATTCCCAGATCATACAGCTTGGCATCAAGCAGCTCCAAGTATTCTGATAAATCCCAATGTACATTCACATTTAGGTATCGTTGGTTTCTTACACTCGTCCATTCATATCGATGCTTGCCCCTCGGCCAATTATAGTGCCGGGCACACAATTCACTTTTACAAATGTCGTGAATCGAAAAACCATCAGCAGTAGCATGTCTTAATAAAAGATATAACAGATCCAGACGGCTGCTCAAATATTGTTACACTACCGCCATGATTTGGGGATTCCAAAATACTACTACAGCCAGCAATATTGCTGTCGTCTTTACGTTTGTTTGGATTGATGTTGTGCACACTTTCTAAATGCCGTCTTAATCCGCTTGTATAGAAGATTTTTTGTAAATTAAAACTTTAGTTGGACATAGGAGTTGGACAACTCGAAATAATTCAAATCCATAAAAAATTATTAGTTTTTGGTTTTTGCATTACATCTACCCTGTTTTGCTTCACTTTTGGGTTTTGATAGCTGTTTAAATGAAACTAGCGTCTAAACCAATTCCCGGGAAATACCAAAAAAAATCACTCGAAATGGTAAATAGGAAACCAACCAAATTCCCGCCGCCCGAGAAACCCCGGGAGTGACCGGGATTGTAATGGAAACATTTTAGGCCTGATTTATGTGTTTTTTTACTAATCTAAAACAATTTTCACATGTTTGCGGCAATACCGATTTTGTAAGCATCGACCGAGATGAAATTTGATAACCAGGATCAAGTGCTTTTGTTTAAGCTATAAACCATTTGTCGTTTAGAATGGAAAAGGGCTGGAAATCTTTTATACTAAATTTCAATAAAACGGAATTAATTTGTTTTTGTCTTGCAATAGATGCTGGCCTTTCTATGAAACTAGTAAGTTTTACTTATTGTAGACGTAGTGGAGAAGACGATGATGGTCCAAAAAATGCAGATACACTTTCTTCGAATCGCACAACTTCTGGAAAAGTGATGATGAGAGCTGGGTTTGTTTAATGTTAATGTCCTGGGTTCATCAACATTTAAAATTCTTGTGCCGGCTTGTTGTTTGGCTCCAAAAGACCATTCCTCAACGAATAAACTATTTTGGATGCTGCATCTTGATAAAAGGCTGATATGGAGAAGTTACATTTAATCAAACAACCAAATAATATACTGGCAGGTTCTACTATACAAAGCGATCCTAATGCGACATAGGGAATCCGGGTATGAGGCTGTGCAAGCTGGGATTGGTGGGCCATGTAATTTACGCGATTGTCGTCACGTAGAATATTACGTAGATTACTTGGCAATATTTTTTTACAACGTCGACAATTAAGACAACGTCAACAACTTACGATATTTTGGCATGTTGAAATTACAAAGAGAAGCCTGCTCGGCGGTCGTTGATAATGGATTTAAAGTGGTCGTTAAAAATTGTTCGCAATTGGTTTTCGTTTTCTTATAAGGCGATGCATTACTCAAATCACAGATATTGGCCGAAAACACTTGCCAAGCTTTTGTGTTGCTCTGCGTGAATTAAGAGTATCGTTCGAATATAACGGATTTCGGGGTTTATGAATTGGCTAAATTAGGTGCTACTTTAATATATTTCTCGGTCTCTAAGTCTCTAAATGCGATAAAATGTCGGATGCTGGCTTGAAAATTATTGCTAGAAAATGCTATATGTTACGCTATTTAAATTTCAGAGGATGCAGTCAGTGACTAGCGCTTCAGATAAGCCCTAGAACAAATAACAATTTGACACGGATGTGAAATTTCTCTTAAATCTGGCCTCTAAAGCCACAAAACAATTTCTAAACTAACACCATAATGCTTGCACCATGGGCCTTTGTGGCAATGAGCGCGGAATCCTCGTGGGTTCCAACCATAATGACATACATACCACGATGTCATTGGTTCTAAGTTATCTGAAAATTAATTTAGTTTTTAAGAAAGTAGGGTATTAGAAGGGTAACGGGAAAAGTCATTCAATCGAAATACATGATCATATCTAATTTGGTGTCTCAAACTTCCCAATCTCGTGTTTTCAAAATTGAAATATTTTTCGGTTAGCTTAAACCCATACAGGCATATTGGAATATTCTGGATTATGGTGTTAGCTTGCTAGGTTTTTCCCAAGAATATCCGGAAAAATCATTTAATCGGCATACCAAACCTGGTTGTCCTAATCTCCCTAATCCCCAATTGTTTCCAAAATAATTTTTTTTCGGATACCTTAGAATACTTGACATCTTGAAATATATATATATACGTCATTATGGTGTTAGCTTCCTAGAGATTTCTCAAGAAATTTTGGAAATTTATTTAATTGACTTACACGAGTTGTAGGAAATTCACATAATCGGTTAAATTATAAGATTTATGGTTTTGAATTACACAGGAATTGTCCTGGAATTAAACAGATGAGACCTAATACAATCGAAAGCAGGGCACCTGCCGATGAAGTGTATGCTATCATCATCATCTTGAAAGTATTAATCACATACGGCATTGCTGGCTATTCCTGTGCGATGGAGATGACTCTTGAAAATGTCATGACCAGTAAGAATCAATACTAGTATTCTTAAGTTATTCTTTTTTTAATGAAAGAGCGTAATTAGTCAGCTTCGCGATGGGCCCACTGCATTGTCAGCAAAATATCTGACTCAAGTAACGTCATACATATACTATTACTAATAGTCTACGTTGCCTACGATATCTACGTTGTCTGCGAGTTGTCGACACGTCGACGTAGAAAATAATAGATGACGCGTAAATGCCCATCCCTGTGTACAAGCGGATCTAATATGGATTTTTTTACAATGAACACATTCAAAAATACTTCGCTGTATTACAAATGCTCCGTGGTATATCCGAAACAACACCCACATAGACGGTCAAAGATATACAGATATTAATCGCCGGTTCCTAAAAATAGCGTTAAATAGTGTTAATTAGCTTTAACTTAACTGTTTCGATTTTCGAATGAATTTACGAGTGTGAAGTTCTCGACAAATACCAAAAACGCAAATGTGTATCAATTTTGAGGCTGATGATAATGATGATGACAGAACATTGCTGGTAGTCTGGTACTAATGACAAATCTAATGATGATATAGTGTCATAACTATTGTATTGCAAAATTAAATTTTTTTAGTATATGTGTTACAATTTATTTTGTAAGGTTTAATTTTTAGAAATAAAGTTCTTAGCCATTATATTAAAACTATTGTGTTGGCTTTGGACGATTTTTTTTAAATTTACCAATAGCGCATTCTTGCAAATAGTAAGGCCTAAGATATGTATGTACATATCTTAGGCCTTACTATGTATGTACATACATATATGTAAAACAGCTTGGCGCATATATTTTTATAAATTGCCTATGCTATCTCAACAAAAAATCGTTTCATTTATATCACAAAATGATGGTAAAGAAGCAAGAGGACTCATCGGTTTTATACTATATCACCCCGACCGAAATCAAGAATCAACAATTGTTTTCCTTCCTCCTATTAAAATTCGAATCCCCACTCAAAGCGCCAAGCCCAAGTCACCATCAAATTGTTGGTATTACCGCCAGAACTATTATGCCAAAATTTCAATATGGTGCCATAAAAGGCATATATATCATTGAATTCGGTTATTTAAATTCAATTGGCGATACTATAGTGCTAGATAAACAACCAGAAATCTTGTTGAATTTATTTATCCCGTTCTTATGTTTGAATGTGAAAAATGAGGGCAGACGAATGAGTACGACAGATGGATCGGATTTAACAAAACGCGAAGTAGATGGTAGAGATCTGATGGAGATCCCCGATATTAAAAATGAAGGTAGATCTCAGCGAGTACGCTGGATCGGTTACGTTATCCGTGCTAATCCGGAACGAATTGTGCAGCGATCTTTTGAAAGGAGAGTTACCATATGGTAGGCATAGAGGTCGTTGCAGGCGACGATGGCTCCACGATGTAGACAGCGACTTGGCTTCTTCAAGTAGCATAAGACAGTATGAAGACCAAGCGCAGGATCGAAACCATTGCACTCGGATTGTTGACTCAGTAAGGGGCCAGTAATGGTCTTAAACACTGTTTATTATTATTATTATACCGATCGATAAACAACCAGTAGTCGCATTGAATTTATCCAATAGTTAAACTGCCTTTTGATAAATATTCCAGGTGTTATTTTCTTTAAATGAAGGGATACTATTGAATATTATTTAAATTTCAAGTAAATGAGTCTATTATTGTCAATCCTTATATTTTTGAAACACAATTTGATAAACTGAGTGTGCTGTTACTGAGATAGTTACGTCATTTTATGTCTTGTTAAGCAGCTCCATTCGATGAGTATATAATTTTCATGCCTTTGAATACTTCAGACTCGAGGAATTTGTGCTGTTGTTGTTTACGTTACTATTAGGGTGGTATACCGGCGTTTAAAGTTTTTGATTCTTAAAATTGGCCAACTTACCATTTATTATACAAACATTTGTTTCTAATGACTAATTACCAAAACACCAGTATATAAGTATTCCGGAAATAAGCTTGCTTTCATGCATATGTAATATATTTATACCTAAATTACAACTGAACCATAAAAAAAACGAAAATTAAATTAAATCGACTCTACCTACCAGAAAACCGTGTAAATACAACTTATTTAAGTCAATTAGCCTCAACTTATATGACGTTACACACTTAACATTTACAATAACAACAATAGCTTATATACGTTGTACAATATATGTATGTACGTTTAAAGATCTTTTGTTCGAAAGTCATAGAAATAACAATAAAATAAAAAAACTCAAATCACCACAAACAATGCAAACTCATTGTATCTAATAACAATATAATATACGAAAGATCAAAAGAAACCAAAAGCGAAGAATTGTTTTTAAAAATCTCTAACAAGAGATTCCCAGAGAGATAAATTATTTGATTTTTCTGATTGGATATTCATAAAAATATAATTCGTTATCGTACACATAATACGTTTAAATGTGTATGTACCATGTACATGTGGCATTACCAATAATTTGTTCCACTTTAGAAAATCTTTTTGAAAATTAAAAAACATGCGGTAACATATATGTATATCGAGTATCATGTCACTGTTGTACATGAAAAATCCAACAATAACACCAACCCAACAATTAAAAACAGAATACTGATGTTGAAATACTGTGAAGCGCGATATTTTCCTTCATTTCCAACGAAAAATATTTTTTGTTATTTGAAACAAATTAACTTCCTGTTTTTGTCTTGTCATGGATTTTAACAAAGTTCTGGTTGCTTCTATATATGTAGATATATTCATACATACATACATATGAAATTTACATAAAAATATGTTATTCTTATATCACTGATCTGGTTAAACTTATGGATTTAACTATAAATGTAAGGAATCTTTCATTTTGTGGTTGGTTGTTGTTGGATTTTCGTTGAATTTTTAGTTTTTTATTCTATGATCGATCATTTAATTTGATTGCATGTTTAGATAATAACTGAAGTAACATAAATTCTTGTGTTCTTGTTTTTTTTTATATATATTTTATGTATGTATATGGAAGTATTCACTGTTGGAGGTAATTCTTTTTTGTAGATATTTAGTCACCTATAAAATTATTAGTGAAGCACACATGAAGTATATAAAACACCTCTAATCTTTTGACCTCTCTCTTTATGGGAGCTTAAATGTTTTAATATTTCACTTTTTGGTAAGCAACATGTGTTCTAGTTATAAATTACGGTAAACGTTTATACATACAATATATATTTTGTAAAGTTGAACTTTTTCAAACCAACAAGCTAGAATATTTCAACGGTGGAAAAATATCAATAAACCTGTGTATGAGCAAACCTAGCTGAAAATACACAGGAAATTGCGAATATGACAGGTTTTTATAGTTAAAATAATTGAAAAGTGTATTAATGCAATTATAATTATTCATCATGCGTAAATTCATAATTCCTGATGATAAGAATAATAATAAAACAGATTTATCATCTTAACGATATGTATATTTCACGAACTGTTAATCACATGTTAACGTTTCGATAACTATTGGTTATCATTCTAAAAACTTTAGTCTCATCTTCTCTATTTAACACGACAAATGCACATCTTTTTTGTCTACTATAAAAATTGTTACAAATTAAAACAATAAATTATGGTGACACCACAAATTAAAATTCATATTAATCTTCGTTCTTTTTGATAAATCTTTTTAAATTACAAAACTGATGATTCGGAGAAGGAATTAAGAAAGTCGATTAAAAACGATCATAATAGCGAGCGACAAGGACAATAAATTAAAATATAACTGTGGCAAAATATTAAAAGGAAATAACTCGAGCGGTTCCATTTGTCGTTTTCACGTTTTAATAATCACACTTAACACTTTAACAATCACACAAAGTTAAAAGAAACAAAAACGAAACAGTTTCAGTTAGTGATGGATGTTGCCTTATTTTATAGAACTCGTATTGTCGCACTGATCGCAATGTAAAACGTGGTGCTCGAAAGGCATTTTCGGTTGACTAGTATACTATATGAACCCGTTCCAAACAAACAATTAAAGTATGCCCAAAAATATATTTAAATATACGTAACGGAGGGCCAGGGGGGCGAGTGGCAGAGACAGTTAAGCGGTAGGCGATTTCATCACAGAAGTCAAGCAACATTGTGAAGGGTTAATACTTGGATGGATGACCGCTTGGGAACATCACAGAAGAAAAGGAAAAATACACAAAAAAAAAATAAAAAAAAACCTGCCCCCTGGTAGGCCGGTATGCCTTATCCAGCAGCCCTGGAAACTTAATTTTAGTTAGTCTGAATTAAAAATGATTACAGAAACGAACACTAGAAGAAACAACGCAAACTGCAAAACACAAATATCGACCCTTGGCTATATCGTACTGGCTATATCGTACACGGACACGAATTGGAAATTGGGACAGCAGAACTCTAACGGAAACATCAAGGCACAAGTAGAGAAGAATCAACACCCATCCACCACGGAAAGAACAAGCTGGCTTCAGACCGAGAAGTAGTTGCACTGACCATATAAATACGATCCGCATCATCATTGAACAGTCCAATGAATGGAACTCCCCACTATACCTCCTCTTTCGTAAGCGTCAACCAACAAAATATAGAAGATGTAAAGAAATTCGTATACTTAGGTGGTACACTAGCAGAAACAGGCGGAACCGAGGAAGACATTAACAAGCGCATAAACAAAGCCAGAACGACATACATGTCGTTACACGTAACATGTTACACAAAATCTGGAATACATCTGTCCTCTACCGTAACACCAAGATACGAATCTCCAACTCGTGTGTAAAATCAGTACTCCTATATGGCTGCGAAACGTGGAAGCAAAATCGGCAGATTACGAACAAACTACAAGTATTTGTCAACAAATGTCTAAGAAGAATACTAAAGTGCTTCTGGCCCAATACCATATCAAATGCGGAACTCCATAGAGTAACTAATCAGGTAAATATGGAAAATGAAATAAGGAAACGTAAGTGGAGATGGATCGGACATACACTAAGAAAATCAGCAAGTGACGTAACACGCATGGCCTTAGAATGGAACCCTCAAGGGAAAAGGAAGGTTGGACATCCACCTGTAACGTGGAAATGAACGGTGCTAGCGGAAGTGAAACATCTCGGCAAATCATGGAAGGAAATTAAAACAGTAGCCGCCAATAGAGTTAGATGGTCCCACCTAGTAGACGCCCAATGCTCCTAAATTGGAGATAAATCTTAAAAAAAAAATAAAATAAAAATATAAAAAAATAAAAACGAAGGGTCAAGTTTGAAAGCTAATTTTAACACAGGGAAACCTCCAATGGAAAGACGAGGCGGTAACAGATAAACATGTTAACACGGAGGAAAGTGTTATAACAAATAGTTACCGAGCAAATAGCGCAGTGGTTAAAGCTGTGACTTTGGATCGGGAGGTACCCGGTTCGAATCCCAACAGAGGCCGGATGCAAAAGGGATTTTTCATCTCCCGATTACGATCGGTGATTAAATTGAAAACATCTATGACCTCTGTTGGAATGTAGAACTCATGGGCCGACTCATCGTTCATGTTAGTACAGGCTAGCATGGAGCTATGCAGTGTGCAAATGGCCAATTAAAAGACGGACCTGTACAAATCCGTGTACAAATAGGGATACTGTTCAGCTTTCAAAGGACATTAAATCCACTAGCCGAACAGTCTCTAAAATAATGTATGTATGTGGCTGGTATTTATTTAAAAAAAAAAACATTGTTATTGACTTTATTAAAAAATATAAGACAATTGAAATGCACTACTGTCGCAACCAAATTTGGGTCGACAATATTTGCCTGGTGTCCATTAATAAATTGTGGCTTCAATTTAAAAAGGAAAACCCTGAAGCCGCGTACATGATACAAAAACAATATACAATATTCTGGTGCACAAAAATTCCCCATGAAGTTAGCTATCTGAGTTGAAATATTCTCAACTCGAATAAAATTTCACCAGGATAGCCATATTAGCAAAACTGAAAATTATAAAGGGGGTTTTTTAAGCCCGATAGAACTTGAAATTGTAAAAAATAACACAAATAAGTTTTTTTTATTCGAAAGATCAATACATGGCATTAATATTTGAAAATGATTGTGGGGCATATGGGTACCGCGGCTGTTCTTGACGAAACGCATTCTGGACGTCCAATTTTGGGCCACGTATGTCACGAATAACACGAACAACCCTGTCCTCCAAGGCGTCAATTGTTGCTGGTTTATCAGCATAAACCAGTGATTGCCCCACAGGAATTAATCGAAAGGTGTCAAATCGCACGACCTTGGAGGCTAATTGACAGGGCCATTTCTCCAAATCAATATATCACCAAATTTTGATTTGAATAAATCGATGGTTGCGGTCGACGTATGGCACGTAGCACCATCCTGTTGAAACCACTTCTCGTCCGGATCAATGTCATCCATATTTTCAAACAAAAAATCATTGATTGAGCCCCAATTCCTGCGAATGACGATGACTCGATAAATTTAGATCTTTTTCCACACTTTTTGTTTGTCTCTCGTTTACAGCGGCGATATTCTCTTCAGTACGCACATTCCTTCGACGTGTTGATGTTGTTGCATCCTCTAGAGATTATGTGGTATGAAATTTATCCACAGTCCGACGGATAACTTGCTCAGAGGGGCGACTGATTTTCAAAGTAAATTTTAAAAATTTCGTAACATTGTTCGAGCGTGCAACTATTCATGATGATTTACCAAAGTATACTGAGATCTGCTAGAGTATATTTTTCATAAAAACATATTTTTTTTTTAAAGTATAGTTAAACAAAAGTTTTCACTCAAAAGTCATAATATTTTCGTTATTAACAAAGGCTATACTGATGAAATTATATTTCGAGTAGTGAATATTTCAACTCATACAGCTAATTTCGTGGTAAATTTATGTGCATCAGAATTTTTATTTGTTTAATCACGTAATAAGCTCAGAAGCAAAGCTTTCACCACTTTTCTTAACGAGGAAGCTCAGGGATTATTAACCATATCTTTTTATGGTCAAAGTAATATGATGTTGCCAAAAGTCGCCGTTCAAGCTGTCTATTACAGTCGACAGCTTTATTTGTATTTATTTCGAATCGCTTTTGGCACCGGGCATTCATCGTTAAATCCCAGGCACAATGTATTTTTATACTAATAGAGGGAAAATTGTCGGGCCAAATCATGGTTGGAATGTGCTAGTATTAGTTTTTAAAAGTTGATCCCAGAAACGTGTTAATCGTTGAGGGATATAGTTTTTGCCCTAATTTAGAACCAAGTTAGAGCAAAAGAAACCATTATAAACCTAGGAAGTAATAACTTGCTGTTCTTTTGATTTAGAAACAGAAATTAGTAAAACCCTAAGGCCACCATCGACGTGGCATTTTAAGTTCAACCAATGCAATAGATTTATAATAACTAAAAAGAAACGTAACACGTCTGTTCAATTACGAGGGGACTTATTTTAAAGAAATCAAGTATCGGAGCTTGTAAATCAACCAATAGAGTGACCAATCAAATAGAATCATTCTTAGGATTTAAGTTTTAAGTATTTAGCACTTTCAGCAATTAAATTGAATTTGGAAATTTTTATTTGTTATGAATATTTTTTTATTTACAATAATTTATTTTTCTCTTATTTTATTTAACATTTTATATTTGGTTTTGGACATATCCCACGAAATTAATTTTTATTATGAATTAAAAACAATCCCACAAAGTTTATCGCCAAAATTTTATAAAAAAATAAAATGTAATTATTTATAAATGAAAATATGAGTCTGTGCAAATCAAATATGACGTAATTTTTGTCTGTAATTAAATGAAAGAATTTTCAAAATTTTTTTTACACTTTTACAGTAAATGGTGTTTCTTATAAAATCGATAACTTACCCTCTGAGGGTCGCGCTAATATGATCCCAACCACAAATAATAATAAAACTACATACAATGAGATGGCATACTCAGACTCATCTATGTAGACATCTCTATGATCACCTGTTCATGGCCATCAAACGTACTCCTCCTATACACTTTCATTATAATGGAAGTTTCTTATAAAATCGATAATTTAACCCCTGAGGGTCGCCCTAAAAGGATCCCAACCATAAATAATCTTAAAAGTACACACAATAAGATGTCATACTCAGATTCATCTAGACATCTCTAGGATTATCTGTTAATGGCCATCAAATATCCTCCTACACTTTCACAGTAAAGGGTCTTTCTAATAAAATTGATAACTTACCCCCCGAGGGTCGCGCTAATATGATCTCAACCATAAAAGATTATTTAAGAAAGAAAGTACACACAATGAGATGTCATACTCAGATTTATCTAGACATCAATTCATATACAAACCAGAAAATCCTCTTTGTATGCGAATTGAAAATGTACAAATGTTTAACTTTTTGTTAAATTGTGTAACTATACACATACGTTATTTGTTATATTGTGTAGTCACACTTTTGTTATTTGTGGAAAACTTCACACCGGTACTACAACAACCAACCCAAAAAAAAAATTCTACAATCTAGCGGGGCCCCCCAAAGCGCTAGACCACAGGCAGCTGCCTTAGTTGCCTATTATTAAAACCGCCATTGAACATAAACATTCATTCAAGGCTGTTCGGTAACAAATTTTCATTTTTAAAAATAGAAAAGTTTTTACAAATATAAAAAACAGATGTCGAATCATTTTGCTATTTCGCACTAAAAGTAATTATTTAGGAAAATGTCCGTATGATGTGGTTACCGAGCATTCGTTCTCCTATTTTTTCCTATTATAACAAAAATTTGTATTATGAGATCGGTAATATTATATTTGGTATTGACGATAAAAAGGAAATCGCATGCACAAAAATACATTACGATTATGGTATCGTATGATTCTATGCCGTAGATATGGCCTGTATGGGTGTGTGGGAGTTACCTATACATATATAAGAATTGAGAATAGATACTAGTGGTATTGCACGATTTTATCTAAACGCTGGAAAACATTTAAGTTCCGAAGTTTTTGTGATGTAGCCGCTGGAAGAAATATTGTTAGATGTTGCTCAAGCTCTCGATAAAGGTATGAGGGATTGGTACAGAAAATTAGAGCACGATTACAAATGAGTTTTTGTTCAATCATTAAAAATTATCAGCTACAGCGCAAACTAAAATTATCAGCAACAGTTTCTCGTGAAACTTAATAGTGTATAATCCAATTTATACGAAATTCACGCAGGAGATCCACAAGTTAGTGTATTGTGACCAATATTATATTTGATAAACACATCAGATTAACCAACTTCTAATTATGTAAAAGTATCAATATTTTCAGACGATACAGCAATAATAGCAACGCATCAAAATTCAAGAATAGCGTCAAGAAATCTGTAGGAACTAATGAGTGAAATCGGTACATTTTATATTCACACTTCGTAAACACACCTGTTCGCCAGTAAAGTTAAATAATATCAACCTACTGCATCATCAAAATGTGAAATATCTAAGTCCACAGTAAGGTTAGGTTAGGTTAGTTTAAGTGGCTGCTACGGCACACTTAGACTGATGACGGTCCGTTGTCTTACACAAAATCTTATTTCCCTATTACCTTTATGTGAACCAGTTTGAGCTACTTGTGTAGCGTGATATATATCTCACCTTACAGTTTTCGGGATCAGAGAGGCAGTCCATTAATAATCTACCCATATATTTATGTCTTTTGTGTGTCAAAGCCGGACATGAGCAAAGGAGGTGGACTACCATCTCTTCTTGATTCTCGTCCATACAGCTTCTTCAAAAATTATTTACTTCTAGACCTAGCCTCCTCGCATGTTCTCCAAGTAGGCCGTGTCCTGTGAGCATCCCTACGATCGTTTTTAATTGACGTTTACGTAGGGAGGCCAGACTTGCCTTGCTCTCCAACTGCTACCGGAAAGGGCAAATTTTGGGAGGCCTATTAAGGAACTAGTTCGTCCGCCCTGCAGTTCCCCATGAATTCCGAGTGGCCGGGGACCCAGACTATCTGAATGTTGAAATGCTCACTCATCTCATTCAGAGACGAGTGGCACCCCAACGCCACCCTAGATGTCAGAGAAACTGAATGCAGCGACTTGATTGCCGCCTGACTATCCACATAAATGGCGATATCAATCGAGGATACCACATTATGTCTCAACCAATTCAAGACCTCCTCAATCGCTATCACCTCTGCTTGGGACACCCTGAAGTGATCAACTGATATATCTACTTCCATTTTATCACAGAAGACTCCAGCTCCTATTTTACAAAAAGCTTGGAGCCATCCGTAAAGAACTGCAATGCTTCTGTTTCCGAAACCGACCCGCTTCACCAAGATTCTCATGAGGGGCAGGTAGTTCGGAACCTTTTCTCGAAGCATAAAGTTTGTGTAACGTAGTCTAAATTCGCCAGTTCCTTCCTTAGCGATTTAATTATCGTTGAGTGTCCTGTCTGAAGACATTTCCACTGAGATATGGGTGATAGTCGGGTGGCCGTAATCGCCGCCCTCTGCTTACCATAAATATCGACGGGGAGAAGGTGAAACATAAGCTCCAAGGCACGTGTTGGTGTTGTCTTCAGCGCCCCGCTTATAAGCATGCAGGCCGTTCTTGTAGGTTACTTTGTCAAAAGCTGGCCACCACATGCTCACCCCATACATAAGTACAGGTCTTATATCGGCAGTGAATAGCCAGTGTACCAGCTGAGGCCCTCTATCCGATGGCGTTTCTACACGAGTATATGGCTATATAAGCCTTGTTTACTCTTTCCAAAATGTTAGACTTCCAACTAAGCTTACTGTCCAAGATTACGCCCAGAAATCATGCCTTATCAATAAAAGCTAGTCTCCTGCCATTTAAGATATGTGGATACTACCGGTATTTTATATTTCCTAGTCTCTCTTAAGGGTACCAGTTCAGTTTTGGACGAGCTGATCGCCAGTCCACATCTGATGGCCCACCTCCTAATGATTATGG
This sequence comes from Tipula unca, assembly GCA_951394425.1. Classification (NCBI taxonomy): domain Eukaryota; kingdom Metazoa; phylum Arthropoda; class Insecta; order Diptera; family Tipulidae; genus Tipula; species Tipula unca. Next base: position 121,354,802 of record OX596380.1, read on the forward strand.
GGGCATTTTGGATTACCTTCTTCACTGTGTTTAAATATTTATTAGAGACAGCTATCGCTACGTCATCTGCATACGCAATCACTCCGATCCCTTCTCTCTCCAGCTTTAACAGCAACCCATTGATTGCTTTGTTCCAGAGACGAGGAGACAGAACGCCTCCCTGCGGGGTTCCCTTAGCCACCCGCATCCTAATGGTGGATTCATCCAGCTCCGAGTTAACCATCCTGCTCCCCAGCATATGATTGATTAGTCCACTTACAGAGTAGTCCACCCCAGAGAACGGCAATCCCTCCAGAATTGCCTCCGTCTTTCCATTGTTAAAGGCGCCCTCAATATCAATGAACGCCATCATACAAAACTCTTGCGAGAATATTGATTTCTCAATGATAGTTACCAGGGCATGCAGAACTGTGCCACAGATTTCCATTTACAGTAAGTTTGCTGAGACTGGTCACTAGGCTTTATTTTTGAACGTAATAGATATCCATCAGCCTTTCCAAGGTTTTCAATAGAAAGGATGATAGAGTTATGGAACTTAAGTCTTTTCGGTAGCCATGTAAGGATTTACCCGCTTTCGGAATAAAGATCACACTGACCTCTGCCCATCTCTGCGGAATACAGACCAACTTTAAACACTCTTTGAAGATTACTTCCAGCCAGGGGAGAATAATCGACGAGTTGTTTTGAATATCCGCCGGTATAATTCGGTCAGGCCCAGCCGATTTATAAGGTTTGGAACATTCAAGTGCCCATAGGATCCGTTTTTTAGTTACGATATATTCTATGCGCAGTGAATGTGATTCTCGATGAGTACTAGGTCCACATTTAAATGCAACAAATTATGTTAAGGTATTTCAAAATGAACTGGCTTATTGGAAAATATTCAAACTTAACCCTAGACAATAAGGTTTTGTTATATAAAATGGTACTTACACTAATCTAGACGTATGATACGATAAAGCAATACAGCAAAAAGTAGCAGTTAAAATTACAATAACATCCCAATGTATTGGCGATGGAATTGCGTAGAAGGTCTAGGTCGGCGCTCCAAAAAAATGATTCGTTGGATCTAACTATTTATTTAGAGTAACACCACTAACAATAATCCAATAGGTTACAATACTCGTTTTACTCTGCCCTATATAAATAAGTAAAGAGGTTTTACTTTAAAATACCGTCGTGATACACTATTTTCCATCTTCAATTCAAACTAATTCGATAACAGCACACTCAGTTTTTAGTAAACCTTGAGAGGTTAAAATTTTATATAAATTTCCTCATATACACATATGTAAGTATATATGTGAATACACATATCATGCTATTAAACCATTAAGTGAATTCGCAAAAAATAAAATTACAGCGTTACAAAACCGAATTACCACAAAATCAACTTAACCAAACAAAAAAAAATATATTTTTTTTTCCATTTAACAAAACCTCTAACACACCACAAAAAATTATTTGAAATAAAATAAATTAGAAAACGAAAAAATCTTAAACTAATTTAGATATCCTGTTGTGAAAATCGACAATAATTTATCGATTTGTATACGAAGCTTTATGACTCCAAAAAAAAAATCTTGAACCTGACTCGAAATATAAAAACAGGAATAGACTAAAATATTCATTTCTACTGTAATTTATGAGAAAATTCGATTTTGTAATTTATTTTTAAAAAAAACCGAAATACTAAAAATAATGAAATTATTTTTATTAGAATATCATTTTTTATTTTTTGAATTATTAATTTTTATTTATATTTTTTTTTTTTTTTCATTCTTTAAAATTTATTGGTTCAATTAGTTCGAGTTTCAAATGTATTGCGCGTATGGGTATTTGTGTTCTACACAAAGCATAATAAATACTTATTCTTGCCGGTTGATCGAGATTAATAATTATATTGTTATTGATAAATAAAACAAAATATTTTTTTTCCGGTTCACACGTATGGATTAATTGGAAATAGTTTAAGTTTTAATATTAATGTACGACACGAATATGTCTACATTATAAATTTGGAATAGTTGCTGTTCCATTTGAAAGAATTTAGCATTGTACATATATAATACCTGCGGTAGTACGATGGTCGGATAAAGTTTTTGTAAATTAGTGAAACATTTGGTGGTCTCTTCTCAATAATATTAATTGGTTTTAGTTCAATCGGCAAATGTCAATGGACCACTATTGCAAATTTATAAATTTTGTGATTTAAAAGTAGATATTAGCGTAAAAATTATTTCTAAAAAACACAAGCTGTGGAACATAGGTAAATTATTCACGGTATGCTAATATAATAAATTATAGCTCAACATAGCATTATTAATTTAAAAGAATTTATTTTGTTTTCTTCCTGACTTTCTTAAGTATCTTTCCATTATGAACATTTTACTGACCAAAAAGAAACAAACTGGGATAAAAATATAATTTGCTGCTTGTTTCAGAGAAACACAACCAGACAGCATAGTCAAAATTTTAGTGCTATAAAATTCTGTGGTAGTGTGGTAGACTTTTTTTTATGGTTGTTTACAGCAGCTATCACATCTACATAAATATTTTGTTGCAATAGAAAATATGCTTCGCACACTCAAATAATTTTGGTGGTATAAACCTTTATGGTAAATCAATATTCAAATTGTTATCGAGTTTTAAACTGCATTAAACAATGTGCACTAAAGACAAAGATCACTATGAGATCTGCACTATACGATGTACACTAAACAGTGTTCATTTAACAATGTGTAAGAAAAGAGCAATAAACGTAGTGTTATATGACGGAAAGAAATAGGATTATGAAATTCTCGAATATGGCCAATTGGAATGGAACTAGGCCGTTCCTTGACGGATTATGATGTAATTGATGGATGGGAAGTAGATTATAAAATGATGTTTGTATATAATTCTAAAATATATTGAACTAGAACAATGGTATGGGTATGAAGCTGTCTGGGAGATTCAAGTTGGTTTTTGTTGCCAGCGCAGTATCTTGCAGCTTCCACAAGTGTGCGTGTTACCACCCCGTATAGTAACCACCGGGCAACAAGTACATCATATCATGTACGAAAACACGTTGCTAAACCGTACCAGGCTGGGGGCCCAGTTTAAAAATTAGCCTAGTTTCTAACGGTAGGTAAACCCTCTTTCTCCGTTACTTGTGGGATCTATTATGGATGCAAATAACAAAAAACGAAAAGAGTCCGACACTGTTAAAAAAATCGGAAACTAGTGCCGCGGGGACATCGGTCTTTAGGGCCGGACTCCAAAGCGCAAAACGGGACATAGGCAAGAATGAGGCTAGTTCCTCAAAATCAATGGACGAAGCCACCAAGCGTTTTATAATTCTTAAGATTCTGCAGATCAACCTCCACCACTGTACAGCGACCTGGCCTGCAATCCTCCTCAAAATGGAATCTTAGGCCCAGCCCAGGAACGATCGGTCAGCGGTTAACGGGTAATGGTACTCAAAACTCCCAACTACAAAACATATTATTAATATTAGATTCGTTCCCGTATTCTCGCTAAAAATAGCTTGAATGTTTTTATACTAGGAAATTACAGCTGCGCTGATGTAGTGGTGGCCAGCATTGAGATGGATCATCAAAACCTCTGGCTAATATCGGTTTACCTATCATAAAAGGAGAACAGTATACCATCCTATAGGCTAGGCCGTGCAATAGCGGATACTGAAACACGGAAAGTCGAATTCATGGGCAGTGATGCACATCATGGTGTTCATTTTTGTGTGCTATTCTGAAAAGCCTTTTAAAATTAAATAAAATCAAATGGGTCTACAATAAAATTAAATCCAAGATCTCATTTTAATTGTGAATTCAAAATTTATGTTTTCGTAAATTCGTAGTTAGCACACTGATTAAACCCCAGAGAGTATTATGATCCACGTCTTCTCAAAATATTAGAGAAATGGATCAAGTTCCGGTTCCTGACAGAAATCAATATGTTCAAGAAGATCAAATAACTCGAGAACAGCTGATAGTTTAATGAAAATTATAGCGCAAAATGGTCATAGTTGTAATGTTAAATCAGGTTCAGCGTTGTATCGATTCAAAATTGCAGGATGTTGTTGTATATTTTTCCAAACACACTGAGTGAAATGAAAGCTAAATTGTGCATTTGGAGATTGATGCCGAAAGGAACTAAATGCAGCGAATTCAAAATCGGTTTAATTGATGTAGGATTTAAATTATATCCATTATGTTCTACACAACGCTTTACAGCCGAAGTTAACTTGTCGAAGGAAGTAAGGCATACCAAAGGAATTATTATAATTTGGTGAGATATCGTACAACTTTTCTTAGATAAAACATATGACCTAGTTCCGTTTCAGTTGGCCATAATCCAGAACTTTATCCAAAAATCATTTCGTAATCCCATTTCCATCCAATCGAGTTTCATCAGAATACACTACGTTTAGTGCACATCGTTTAGTGTAGAACTCGTAGTGCAGTTCACATTAGTGATCTAAGATTTGTTCATTTGACATGGAAACAGGTTTAAACGAGTATTCATTATTTTACACACTTCATGTCTGGCAACATTTTTATAAGAATAATAAGTTTGTTTATAAATGTAAGTTTTAGACACCATACTAAAACTTTATATCTTAGCTTTTACTAAATTCTTTTATCATCGTGGCTATAGTTTTTTCCTGGTTGTGCGAAACAAATTACAATTTTGTCAGTCAAATTTTACTGGAAAAGAAGTTATGTTTGTGTAAGTGCTTAGTGTATATTGGCATAATATGTAAAACCTAAGCATTTAATAAATTTACAGGTGCATCAGTTCAAGTGATTTTAGTATATCCCTGGCCAATTCATTGGAATGTGTCTCTAGTTGTGAGTAATATTTCAAACTGAATTCTCTAATGGTTTGTGAATGTCTATTACCATTTCGAATGTACCACGGAGCATTGGTAATACTACGAAGTATATTTTTACTTAGGTTCGTTGCAGGATTTCTTTGTTAAACGCGCTGGTGGATCCCCATAACTGAATACCATATGTCCTTATGGGTTTGATTATCATTTTGTACAATTTTATTTTTATTTGATTGCGCTTTGCTTCAATATGATTCTTCCACGTTAGCCTTCTATCCAGGTGCGTGCCTAAGTATTTGACCTTGGTTTGTTAAAGAATATTAATATTGTTTAATTCCACTGGTGGGCAAGTTCGTTTGTTTAGCGTGAATGCGACGTGAGTTGATTTGTTTTCGTTCACTTTTATGCGCTATGTCTTCAGCCAGTTCTCGATTTTATTTAGATGATTCTATAATTCCTTTGAGGTAGTTTCAGGATTATTATGAGACACCAGGACGGCCGTATCATCGGAAAAAATTGATATGCCTACCTTGTTGTTTCCAGGTAAGTCAGCTCTGTACAGCAGGTATAATATTGGTCGTAGAATGCTGTCTTGTGGAACACCTGCGTTAATATTATTTAAACAAGTTGTTACATTATTTTGTTTAACCATGCACTGCCTTTGAAGGAGACAGTTCCCCAGAACTGAGTGAAATTTCTTCGGTAGGAGCCCTTTAATTTTGTATATTTAGCCCATCATGCCAAACTATATCAAAGGCTTGTGCAATATTCAAGAAGAGAACAAAACAATACTTCTTTTTTTCGAAGGTGTTTTTGATTGCATTTACAATTCTGTGTACTTGTTCTGTCGTGCCATGTTGGTTTCGGAACCCAAACTGATGGTCTGGAATAATATGCCGTTCTTTTAATACTGGTTTCAATTTCGTTAGTAGCATTTTTTCAAATAATTTTGAGATTGTAGGCAGCATGCTTATTGAACTGTATGATAAAATCTGTGTTTCTTTTTTTCCAGCTTTATGTATCATTGTGACCAAAGATGTCATCCATTTTTGACGCATGATTGCCTTGAATATGAATGTTATTAGTTTTATCCATTTGTTTGGCAGTTCCCTTATCATTTTTTCAGGTAATCAAATTATACCCTGGTGCCTTTTTTGGGCTTATACTTATACTTATTTTTAATTGTATTCTTAACTTTCTTCCAATTATATTTTATGGCTTTCAAGGATAAACCATCATCCATTTGGTCGGATAGCACGAAGTTATTAGTTTCTTCGTGTGGTGCGAATACTGTTGTTAGATGAGCATTGGTTTTTTCTTCATCAATTTTGCTCGATTAGCCTATTATATTGATCCCAATTAGTTTGCTTGTTTGTAAGCCGTTTTGGCATTTCTATTCTTAGGACGCCAGTGCTTACTCTTACAATTGCATATGTACGTGGAATGCCTTTAGTGGCCTTAGCATATGTACGTGGAATGCCTTTAGTCACACAAAAGTCAATTAAATCAGGTACTTTCTTTTTATCTGTGGGTCGGTACGTTGGATGATCTGGAACCTCATTGAGTGTGTTTGGCATTGAAATCACCCCTAACAAGAAATTTATTTCCTGGCTGGCTGAAATAATCCATGAAGTGCAGTTTTAGGGCATGTTTTAGAGGGCAGTATACTGCTGATATGACATAGTTTCCAGGTCACTCCTGCAGACATTTGCTCATTGATTGGATATGTTCCTTCTCATATTTCATAAATTCATAATTTTAAAATTTAAGAGTTTTAATCTTATGTTTATCAATAAGGCTGTGCCTCCATGTGCTTTCTCATCTGGGTGCTTAGTGTCATAAACAGAGTACCCATTAATTTTGAAATAGTTATTTTTGGTGAAGTGTGTTTCAGATATTAACATATAATAAATGTTTAAGAATAAATTGTTGTTGGTGATATTTTGTGTGGATTAAAAGAAATAATGATAAAAGATTACGGTAAGTTTATTTGATTTTGAAATGAATTTCGGTTTGAAATTTGAAGTAAATTTTATAAAATCTCAACGTAAAATTAAATTAAAGAAATGTCCAGGCAGAAACTTTAGTAACCGGAAAAACGTTTACTGATTCACAACACGTTTGTTCATCCTGTGAAATGTGATAAACTCAATGTTTTTTCGAAGCAAACAATGATGCCAAACCAATTTAATGTTATTTGCATCTGCCAAACCAATTTCTGTTGTTTGTAAGGCGAAGGTATCACGAGGCATTAAAATGTATGGAACAGCTGTAAAGTTATCTGTCACATATTTTGGTTCTAGATTACTAGAAAAACGGATACTTACAGAAATGTTTTTTGGTACCATGAGATTGGAAAATTTCATCTGTCTGGAAGCCCTGCAACCATCTTAATATTCCACCATTAAATAAGAAATCGAGTGAGTTTTTACAGCAATGTTTTCACTTAGAATTCGATAAACACATGATTATGAACAGTTGTAAGTAATCACCAAGCTCGCCTGTGCTTGACCAATACAAACGATATTTATGTCCATTAAATGTTCACTTTGGGTATTATATACATATTTTATAAAGTTAGTAGACCGAAACGCACCTAATGTAACCGCCAATCTTAAATTGATGCTCAAAGGAGTCCTCACCACAACTTCGTTTTTAATCAATAGTCTGCATACGGATACAAGTATATATGTACCATATGCACAACGCAAAGAACCTGTACTGACATGGAAGATGGGTCGGGCCCATGAGTTTCTGCACTTCATGGGAGGGTGTAAAATATTTTCAAATTAATCACCGATCGTAATCGCGAAATGAAAAGACTTCACAGCTTCGCCAGTCCTGTCTCACTCTATTTAATAAGGACGTACCCAAACATTCCGTTTTTATTTGTTAATGTTTTTTATTTTCTCTATATCGTCAAAATCAAATCGCAATTTCATAATATTTAACGGATCTAAATAACGCAAATCTTCCAAGCATATTGCTCAATTTTATCACAATACATTCAATAAATTCTCTTAAATTCTCTTTAACTCACCGTCCAAGCAAAGATTTATGAAACTTTTTGGTTATTGTTCAAATGCTGTCAAAATATATCGATAAAATTCAGTTATTAAATAAAAAGAACAGGTGTTTAAGCTACTGAACAGCAAATTTGACGTAAAACGTATAAACTTAATTTTAGTAAAATTAATCGGTGATTATTATTCGATGAACTTGTACCCATACTCATTACCTTTCAAACAATGCATCGCTCACTGTTCTATTCAACGTAGGAGCGGAGCACTGTGAGCAAACGTATAGGTAGCGGGAAAATCTGACATTTCTGACTATGGTCCTCATAGAAATAGTGAAGTACGTATTAAACAATTATAAGACGTGTTACGTCAAAAATATAGTCTTATCACTCCAACTAAATTTTAGATGTTTTTTCTCCTTTCGTTTTTTTGCTTTTCAGTAAAAAAAACACTGCCAGTAAATTTTTCATAATGGAATACATATACAGACAATGGTCTCTTAATTAATTTTTTAATGTTATTGTGTCATCAAAACTGATTGGACAGTTAATAAAGACAAGCGGGTTGTTTTGTTTTAAATCAGGATTTCAGTAGTTTCCGAAATCGTAGGCTCACTTAATAATCTTTAACTTATTGTATCGGCGAGGTAACTTGTATTCATTTTGCTACCAATATAACCAAAAAAGTCCGAAAACGGCTATTACTATTAATTATTTATTTAATTTATGGGAATAGCCACAAATTCTTAAAACCATTGGCCTTGTTTATATATTGTTTTAATTTTTAATGTAGTTTACTGAATCTTATCCAATAAATTAAAATAAATTAAAAATAATTAAAACAAAATTCAAAAAAGGGACAGCATGCTGGAAAAATTTAATTTGGTTTGAGCGCGTTTCTCAGGTTTCTTCTGTTGATTTATTAGAAGATGATTTTTTATTTTCATTTAAATAATTTTTCAATAACTTTTTTCAATATGACAAATTTGTTGAACGTAACTCAATCATAAAACATAATACAATGTAATAGTTACGGAGGTTGCAAGTGTTTCAAATAACAATTTTCTAAACGAACCACCAATTTACAGAATGGCTAAACAAATTTTTTTTTCTATAACATTCATCTTAACCAACTCCAGTTTCGAATTAATTAGAATTAATTTAAAATGATCTATCTCTATCTTCTTGATGTGTCCACCTACAAATTCCAGTAAAAAAATTCCAACAAATATCTCAGATATATTATTGGAATAGGATAATAAAGAAGCAATTAATTGAAATAACCCAAATTGTTCGTTCGCCAATTATTTTTTAGTGCAATTTCAGAACAAGTTACATATAGAATATCTCGTATCGAGAAATTATATTTTGTGCGCGCGAATTTTTGTAGTGCAGTCGCCAAGTATTTTGCAACTCAAATTGTTGCGACCGCTACAGCCTCCCATTATGATCCAATCTAGTTCAGTTTCCTGAGTAATTGGATCTTGTGGGGGCCTTGATAATGTTACTATTTAGAATCAAGAGATAGTAGTCAACGCCGATTATGACGTCAATACTGTTGCACTTGCTGTATTGTGGATCCGCCAGTTGTAAATGCTGCAAATGCGCTCATTTTCTGGTATCAATGTCGATGTCTGGAATATTATCAGTTAATTTCATAAATACCTTGGCCTCAAAAATAATCGCGAAGGCATTTTGAAACCTTGAAGATAAAGTTAGTTCTACTATATGATGGCACACCCTCGCTGCCTTTCCTCCCGTTCCTGAGATCTTAACGTTCACCTGTTTTTGTATGACCTCAAAATAATTTGCTTTTTCTGTATAGAATGATACTTGAGTGTCTGGGTCAATTAACGCTCTGAAAAGCCTACGCTTTCTCTCGATTGTTGTTAAGGCAATTATAGCTGCGAGTACTATCATTTAATCTGCGGCACGTCTATCTTGTTGGTGTGCAGTCCTGTGTTATGCTTTGCGTTGCAAATGGTACATCAGTTATTTTGCTTACATTCATTTGTCTCATGTTCTGCCGATAAACAATTTATGAAGCATCACTACCTGTGATCTATCGCTATAGTTTAACTTGCTACATCTTGAGTTGTTTCGCATTCCATAATTATATGGTTATTTCTGAAGTAGACACAGATTTGAACTTTGCTTTGTTGCATTACAATCGAGGTTGATGGTGTTACAATGGGTCTTTGGCTGTCATTGGCCTCTAACGATTGGAATCTGACTTCCAGGAATTTTAAATATTCCGTTCTAGATTGGAACTCTCTTGGATTCTCTAACGAGATCTCATAGCGCAATCGTGATTCATTGTACAGATTTTTAGTTAAGGTAAAGATTATTATTGAATTCCATGATTCAATGTTTACACCTACATTCCGGATTCCGTACAGACTTTCTATTCTTGTATCTTGAAGATTTCTCAGTGCTGCGGTAGATGCATTTATATCCGTTTGACCGAACAACTTGAAATCAGCAGTCTCTTGTTGTTGTATATGTTGTTAAGGATTTCCCAAGCAGCCTGGTAATTTTCTTCTGTTGGTTGAAGATAGCTAATTAATTTAGCCGCAGCACCATCCAGATAGATGATTTTCCTAATATTTATTTTAATTCGTGGTACCTGAATATCCGTTTTGTTTGGTCACTTCCTCTTACGTTTGTTTGTTATTTAAAGGATGATAGTTTGATACTGTCTATCAATATCCTCGAAGTGTTGTTCTGTGAAATACTTAATTTGTGTTCTTGTTCCTTCTAATTAGCATACAAATTTTCTCATATGGAGTTTGGCTATTTCATCCATGAGTTTTTGTATTGCTGCCAGTAATATTTCCATTGCCGGTTTTGACCTAGTCTCGGCAAGGTGTTCGGTGTCGTTAATTATCCTATAGAAGTTTCTCATCCGAATTATTTGGCGTTTTATAAGTTGTTGGACCTTACCTAATGTTTATATTGTTCAACTGTGTTTGGTTAGCAGAAACGATAGATTTTGCTCCCCTTGTGTTGATGTCGATGATGTGGATTAATCCGAATTTGTTTTCTCCGTTTCGATGAGACGACGTACCGGTGTAATTGTTGAGTTTGGGTCGCATAGTAGCAATAAATTCATTGCATATTTCTCCCACTGGTTCGATTAAGAAGTAGAGACGTTTAACGCTAACATACTGTAATTGTTTTATCTGCAGATCAGTCTGCTGAAACTTTGTATAAGCTTCATTCAGTTATTGGATTCGGGTTGTCAGATTTGTTTTAGCTTTTCTGGCGTTGCTATCTTTTTTATAGTTGCAATTTAATTAGTTTGGGCCACACGTTCTTTTTGTTGTTACTTTGGTTGGCCTGTTTAATCGGTTTTTCTTTGATAGCTTCAAAAGTTCATCATCCACACGAAAGTATAAAACTTTTTGTCACATTTATACTTACTTATGTAGGCATAAGCAACACCTATCGACATTACATTTTATTCGAGGTGTCGGATTGATACGAAGAAAATGTGTTCCCAGGTGCCTTTAACATATCCAACGCCGGCTTAAAATTCCTTAAAATATTACTGCTATATCGGTATGCTTAGCCAGGTTACCAGGTTAAAAAATTTCTTAAGATTAAAATCTTGTGTAATGATACTTATACCTATACGTACCGCTCAAGACGGTATCACAAAATTTCTTGAAAGAGTTCAGGTGGTTTGGCAGCATTAAAGTAAGTTTACTTGCTGGCCACTTAACTCTTGAGTCTATAATAAATTGATCTCTAGCTTCTTGAGGTAGACCACAGTCATAGTGGATGTGATCTATGGTATCCTCGCCTTATCCACATTCACAGATGCTAGACTCAGTCGGTACATATAGGAGGCTATTATTTCTTGCCCCGTTAACATTTGGATAAACCATACGCTTAGAGGAATCTTTGTCTCTACAAGGCCCTCGTATATTATTGACAAAGTACGTTGCTCGAGACCCCAGTTCCCTTTAGCAACTCGTTTCAGCAAAGCGAAAGTCATTCATCGAAGTCATCTTCCAACCATTTAACAGTTTTCACCATCATAATTCTTTGGCAATTCATGGAAACCAATAGTCTCCTAATGTTCAGTGAACGTTTAAGTTGGATCATAACTGTCTTTGTAGAGAATCCATTATGTAATTTTTGCACCAGTCTACCATCCTGTCTATGGCTAATTGCGCTTTTTCTTGAATACTTTGTCCTGAATTCTCAGCAAAGAGCATTATGTTATCGTTAGTTGAATGCCACATCTTGGACTTCTTGGCTCATGCTTCCGTTGAAGACAATATTCCTAAGGTGTGGACCAAGGATGGAACCTTGCGGAAATCAATGTTATCTCAAACAGTCCACAAGTTTACGATGGAAAATTTTGCGGTTTAGTGGAAAGTGTGCTGAAGTGCAAAAGTCACACCGGTTATGCCAGAAATAGGGAGCATCAAACAACATGTGCGTGATTTTATCCGTAATAACGAAATCTATAGAGGTGATTTGTGTAAAAATTAAAAAAAATCAAAAAATTAAATTTAATCGTATGGAAACGTTTAATGATGGCCGCGATGGTCTTAGCTCAAAGTCCAATTTTTGAGGACGCGTTCGAGAATATCGAATAGTATTTGGCCGAATGACACGAGTAATGTTGACTTCCAATGCCTCAAATCTAATGCTGGTTTATTCATATAGATTTTGGACTTTGCATAGCCCCAAAGAAAAGGTCTAGAGGTATCACACGATTTAAATAGCCAATTCGATCCGAACCGTGAAATTAATACAAGTACATTGGTTCGTGCGCTATATGGCAATTAGCGCCAACTTCTTGGAACCAAATGTCGTTGAGGCCGGGCTTCAATTTCAGGGAGCAAATATTCCGTTATCATGGCGCAATAACGTGCTCTATTCACAGGTACGTCCGGGCCGTCTTCTTTTTTGAAGAAATATGGAGGAATGATTTCACAGGCGGATAAACCACACTAAACCGTCTATTTAGTCGCGTATCATCCAATACTGTAAACTAGGATCGACAGGCGATTATGTTAACCGTAACTAGGTGTAAGTGCACGAAACACAGAACGCTGATTCTCGTAATACAGCTGAACAATTTGTAGGCACTATACCAGGCTCAGTCTTTCCATGAAGAAATGGCAAACAATACTGAATAAATAAGAACACAGATTGAAACTATTCATGCGTAATTTGTCAAAAAGGATCAAATGAAAAACTCACCTATAGATGAACGCTTTTACAATATACTCCCGCAAACTGGCGCATTCGATTTCGCATCGCTAAAATATCGTGGCGTAAATACATTGCCTAATCTACCTCGCTGGTAATTCACCGGACTTAAATCCTTCAGAAAATTTATAGGCTATTTGTTAGAGTTCGGAAAGAAGACTGTAGAACAGTAAAATAAATGACGGAAGCTATTATCGAGGTTTAGTTCCGGGAAACACAAACAACAGAAAATTGCCAACATTTAATTAATTCGATTCCTAACCGTGTGCAAATGTCATTAAGCCCAAAGGTGGACATATAAATTATTAAGATTAATTTCAATTAAAAAAAATTTATAATAAATAATTTGATGCATTAATTTTCTGTGTTCACATTAATTTGAGCGATACTGTATGTATTGCATTTGCAATTTCCAAAATACTAAAAAATATTTCAAAATAAAAGCACGAACGTATAAATTATTATCTATCATCGCGGCTATTTATTTATTTATCGTTGAACATAAAATCGGGCCTTAATGAATCGGCATGAATTCCACAAATGTAAGTTCTATAGCGGTAGCTTTCACAGTAAAATCTCTATTACCTTACATCAAGAATTTTGTATCCTATTATAGGAAGCGGTACAGGCTGGTACTTTGCTTTATCACCGATCTAATGATAAAAGTATTAATTACGTAATGTAACAATAATTTACATATTTTACCATGTGAGTGATGATGTATACATGATAAATTTCAAAAACAAATTCCATGACAAATTTGCCCTCTCGTTTATTGAACCTGTCACCAAACAGAAGTATCATTTCTTGCACGCATTATGTCAACGCGAGCTCATCACACACACACTCACACTCCTATAATATATTTATATATAGTATACATATATACTGATTAAAAATAATAATGTAATCACTTTTAAATTAATACAAAATAATTAAAAAAAAACTTTTTAACATTTTACTTTCTATTTATGGTGTTATTTTAAGTTGATTAAGAAACATTAACTGTGAAAATACTGAGACAGCTGAATTTTGTATGTCAAAGTTGACACAGTAAATGACATATTTTTCTCATTTTTAAAATTTAACAAAATCGAGACGAGACTGAACGAACGAACCCAAAAAACAAAATTAATTCTTGGAATTTGTTTTTTTTTATTTAAAACAAAATATCTAATTTGTTGTTGATTTCTTTTCAAAAAAAAAAAAATAAAAACAAAAAAACTTTTTCTTTGACATTGACTTTTGATTGAATTAAAATGTTAGTCAAATGTCATGTTTTCGTTTTTATACACATAGAGGGAATTGCTTTTATATTTTCAAACGTAGAAAATTTACAAAAATTGGAAAAGACAGGAAATTTTATGAAAGTGATTTGGAAAATAGATGAAATGTTAATTTGGAGCGCAATTTTGTTGTTCTGTTTTTTTATTTTTGTTAATTTTTAATTAAAATGCATCCAAGTAAAAATAATATGTTTTTTTTTTTTATATTTAGTGAAACCATGAAAAGTAACGACAACAACAAAAAATTTATGTTTATATACATTTTTGTGACAGCTGAAAAGGATGAGTTAATAGCATAACAAAATGAATTTCTTGCTCTTAACAGTTAAAAATTATCTTAAACATATGTGAATTTTTATCTATCTAGCTAGAACCTTATATACATATGATACATACAAATACATTTATTTTGTTGCTTTATGGCTCTACAATGTCTATGTCGTATATACATATGTAGTATACCGAAATAATTATGAAACAGGAATCCTACATAGATTTGAATGATTCTGGGAATTTTATTTCTATATTGGTGATAAATTTATTTGGGTTTTGTTTTCATTTTAACCGGATTTCTTTTACAAAATATCAGGAAGTTGTTTTAAGATTAATAGATTTTTGATTGACAAAATTGTCATCGCAGCAAATGATATTTTTGTATAGGTCATATTATAACATAATATATGCATTTTTAAAATTTCTGCAGCAAGTTAAAAATCAGGTCTCTGCTGAGATTGTCATATCAACTGTTTTGAATTGAAAAATATAAATACCACATTGATCGACTCAGGATTATACATTCGAGGAATATGCTAAAAACGTATCTGATGTACGTATCAGAAGCAATATTTTTTGTTGAAATTCTTTTCCTGAACCCAAGGATTAGCTGAAAAGTTATAGGTGCTCCAAAGAAAACGTTCAAACCTAATTAATTTTTGAAACATTTAGTGTAGAACGACCAATCAATAACAATTCGATAAGTTTTAAAACAAAATGTTTTAAAACTGGCTGATCTTAAAACATTTTGTTCATGATCAAAAATCAGCACTTAAATCAGGGTTTAAGAATAATTTAAAAAGTTTTACTTTATGTGCTGAATATGCGCATTAGGAGGTTAAACAATAAATGTTCAAACAATGGCTTCAAAAAGATAATGTTTTAGGTAGAGTCTACATATTTTGGTTTGCCTTAATCGACACGTCATCCTGGAAATGAATATATGGTGAGCAGAAAGAAGTTTACTTTTACATTTTGAAAAACGTGGATAATGACAAAATTTTCTTTCTTAATGCACCTGCAGGTACATAAAAAAATTATTATCGAACTTGGCTGAAAATCCTCTATGCAATATTTCAAACAAAACGAAATTGCTGGGTTCTCGAAATTTTTCATGCCGCACAAAAAGCTAGTGTAGCAAATAAATCTTGATCGAATTTTGAAAGATCCGTAGATTATCTTGGTGGGAAAAGTTGCAATATTATTTGCATGAGACTTTAGACAAACCCTATCCGTCATCCCTAGAAACTTGAGCAGATGGCTTAAATTCATTCAATTACATATGTCTTAAAGCACAAAACTGTCACTCTTCAAACACTTGGGAGTTAGTTTAATACCAATGCCACTCTCGTTGGTGCAGTAAGACGACGGCCTAACTTTGGTACTCGAGGTTCTCTCAAAAAATTCCAAATTTTATCTTTTTAATTTGTAATTATGCGTGTTCGTTTTTTCATGTGTAAGCATCTGTATTTACACGCCCAGCTTTCATTTAAAAGGCCGGTGAGTTTACATTTTTCGTCATGTCTAGCTACAACAGTAAGCCAATTAGTGATTTAATTACGAAGATTTATCCTGATATTGGTCATCTAAAAGTTAAATCGCGCTTAATTAATACCAAAAAATGTTAATGCGGCTAAATTGAATACTTAATAGCTGCGAGAGTAAAGATACAAATTTGTCGATACTGTGTTAACTATTCTGTTGTATTTCTAAATATACTAAACCATCCTAGAATAACTGTTCGTCGTCTTAGATTGAAAGTTATAATGTATAATGAAAGTTTCGTACATAAAAACCCCTAAAATATGCAATGGTCCGTCTTTTGATTTGCAATCTGCACACTGCATAGCTCCATGCTACCCTGTACTAACAAGAACGTGTGGCCCGCTCATGAGTTTTACATTTTTACAGAGAGTCATAGATGTTTTCAATTTATCACCGATCGTCCCGCCTTTGTTGGGCTTACGTCAATACATCAGCTCCATTGGTTGTATTGGCTTCAAACGATAAAGAACGCAATAGAGTTTACAATCAAGCACTATAGCTGAGTAAATTTAAGATAAATTAAATTTTGACCAAATCAAACATTTGCACATAAATTTAATCATAAGTTTGTCGGCGATTTAATATATATCTATCATTCTTGACACGGAAAATGTTTTTTTCGCTTCGAGATACTGATCAACAAATCGTCGGCCCGTTAGTTCGTTAGTTATATTTCAAAACAATATTTGTATATGTTCCGATTTTCGTAGTTACCTGAAACTATTTAAAGTACGTATTCAGCCATTTTAACCCACTCTGCTGTTCTCGACAGAAACATCGAAATTACAAATTACGCACCGTATACTATAGTTTCATATTATTGAAGAATCAGATCCTCCTTCGAAGCACAATGTGTTCTTAAGAAAGCAAAATCGGTCAATAATCAAAATTGTTTTCCAATTAAACAAACACGGAACCGTTCTAATGTCTTAGTCGCTTGAGCTAGAGATGAAACAAAAGCAAACAATCAATTTACTACCAGTCTTATTAATACTGTTCAAAAAAATGCTTCCCCAAAAATTCAAACCAATTTATATTTTTCATGAAATATAACAGTGTATCATCCTATATACACAAATTAATGCAGACGCTCTACAAGGAAGTGTGTTTTGACCATTATTATATTTGATATACACAGATTTACCAACTTCAAATTATTATGTAAAAATAGCAACATTTGTAGATAAATCCAGGAATAGCGTCAATAAATCTGCAAGAATGGAGAATTATGGCCAACGAGCGCAAATCGGTACATATTACTATCACACTCCGTAAACACACCTGTCCACCAGTAAACTTAAATAATCTCAACCTGTAACGAACCGTATTGTCAGATGGGATATCGATTATTAATCGCTCCTAATGTAGTGCCTTGGCGTGGTCTTGTTTGTGCCGGCTTAAGCTCACGAAGTGAGGTGGGATTTGCCAAGGATAAGTAGATGCTAGTGGACCACGAGGGATGTTAAAAGGAAGGATATTTAAGGCAAGGATCATCTTACTAGAATTTACTACACGAGACTTAACCGATTCATTCACTCACCATAGGCTTTTAGCCCCTCATCCTGAAACTAAACACGCGACACGAATAGCGGAATCACAGAAGAAGAGAAGAAAGAAAGGAAAAAAATAAGCCAGTTTAGGAAAAAAAAAAAAAGAAGTAGTTAACAGTTTCTAATTTAATCCAAACTCAAATTTAGACTTAAATAATGTAATCCAAAATAATGGAAACCAAAAAATATGTGTATATACGAGTAGTTAACTTTAAATATTATATGACCTTAACTAAATTACCTTCACCAACTAACTTAATCACGCAAAACTTCTAATGCGACCCGTGTGGAATATAATGCTGTCCAAACACCATGAAATAAGGCGAACGATCCGTGCTCTCATGAATCACATTACGCAATGCGGATGCAATAGAATGAATGTTTGCGTCCCAGTTGGAATGATCCTCTTGTATATATGAGCAGCTAATATGTTTCGGTTAACTCGTTCCGAGGCATTCGCCTGGGGCGAGTATTTAGGGGATAGTATTTGTTTTATGGTATATTTTTGTAGTAATTGGCGGAAAATCTTAGAGGTAAACTGCTTACCATTATCGCTCAGAATTTCTTCGGGAACAGAATAAACATTGAATACTCGGTTTTCCAAAAACTTTACAACATTGTTACTCGTAGCTCTCGCATAGGTTCAAGCAGAACAAATCGACTTAGGTGATCTAGAACGATAAACAGGTAGGTGTTTCCCAACTTAGAGCGAGGATATGGACCCATGACGTCAATATATAGTCGTTGGAAACTTCTTTTCCGATTCAGTGTAATGACCCATTGGTGGCGAGTTACCGTATTCGTTGCCTTGCTGGCTTTACATATTTGGCAATTTACAACGAATCTATGAACATCGATAGCTATCCTTGGCCAATGGTAACATCTGCGCAAGACTTCCAATGTTTTACGTACACCTAAATGAGCAGATTAGGTGGTGAATGCGCTCTTTTTAACAAAATCGGAATTAGTGAGTTTGGTGCATAAATTTTCAGATGATAGGTCCAATTCTGGTTTAGGGAGAATGAGGATTTTATCATTACTAATCCGAAAATTTGATTTGATGTGAGGATTATTTTGAATGACATTCATTTGATTAAGATATTCAGGATCCTGGAAATGGATGGAATCAGGATCTATGAGTGCATGTTTGTTACCTATACATTCACTCAAAACCAATGCTTCTGACTGACGTGAGAGCGCGTCCGGTTCGATGTTATCCTTGCCCTTTTTGTAAAATTGAATCCTTGCAGTTCCTTTGTCCCATTAACCACTTCAAACTTGCGTGATCCGTGATAATGGTGAAAGGGTATCCTTCTACATATTGCCTAAACTTCTCAACACTTAATACAGCCGCGTAACATTCCAGCTTGGTGATGCTATAGTTACGCTGCGCTGCATTAAGTTTTTGAGAAGTTTAGGCAATATGTAGAAGATGTCCGTCGTTACAAACCTACCATATAATATCAAAGTGTAAACTATCTAGGTCTATTACACTTATTTTTTTTTGGTGATCTGGTGTGAAGCTGTCTTGAAGGAATCAACTTGGTACTTGTAGCCAGCTCCGTATCTTGCAACTTCCACAAGTGTGCGTGTTACCCCCCGTGGTGACCACCGGAAAACTAATACACCATGTTTTTATGTGGTGTACTAGGTGAAAACACGGCGCTAAACAACTGGGCCGGGTTAAGGTGTCAACCGTACCGTGCTGATAACCGGCCAGGCTGGGGGCCCAGTATAAAAGTAGCCAAGCCTCTAACGGTGTATCCGGATACTTGGCACCCTCCAGATCGTGTAGCCTTACCTGTGTATTGCGGATCTCTCCACAGGTGGACCTCCTTTCTCCGTTACTCGTGGGACCTATTATGGCGCAGATCCAAAAAACAAAAAAGAGACCGGTGCTTTTAAAAAACCGGAAACCAGTGCTGTGGAGACATCGGCTTTTAGGCCCGGTCTCCAAAGTGCAAAAAGGGGTATAAGCCAAATGAGGCTGGCCCCTCGAAACCAAAGGGCAAAGGCACGAATGCTAGCCCTGCAGCGTCAGTGAACTACCAGACCAGGAAGAGAGCCTGGCGCTTGATCTTCAAGATCAGCAACATTCCGTTGGAGCAGAGATCGGATAGGGACACGGATACGCTTGCGTGGGCAAGGCGCGTTGAAAGCCCTAATGTTACCAGGCCCTTCAACGAGGTGCTAAAGGAGCACCTGCTCATGGCAGTCGTTGACAGGGCTCAAGAAGATGGGAGCATTACGGCCCTTAACTGGAGGAAGGTGGAGAAGGCCTTAGCCGCCATCTTCCTAAACATTATGAGGGAGAACCCAGGACCTGCTCCGTCCTGCCAAGACGGAGGGTGGCACCGGGGTCACGTCAAACTGACTGCCTGTTCCGATGAAACGTCGGTGACCTTCTATAAAAAGACGATCGGCAGCCTGGGCGAAGTCTGGCCGTGGGCCAAATTAGAAGTGGTGACGAGTGAAGAAATTCCCTGCAGGTCAAGGAATCTTTAAACCACCTGTGGTGTCCCGCCTGGTGTTGGTGACCCAGAAGTCCGCACAAATCCCTGGAGATTTCGAGATCATTGGGACGAAGCTGTGCGCTCCTAACTGTAACAATTGGCTTGTTACTGATTATCCATTAGACTTAAATCATAAGGAAATATCGCTCTATATGAATTTCATTGAAACAGTTTTAAACATCTATAAATATTTTTGTGCAGTGTGACGGTAACTTTACCTAATTTGAATTTTCTTTGAACTCTACACAACCTGTAAAGTATAATGTTTATTGGTACACAATGCTGATTTATTGATTGTATATGCTAATTCCGGTTTTTCTCCTACGCTCTTTCTCTGCAAGCAATAACAATTATAAAAATTATTAACTTGTTTTTTTTTGACGACACATCATTCTTGATTAAGCGTTTGGACATGATCATTCGCATTGAAACAGTGTCGATAAAAAGTGTGGCGACGAAAAACATAAATTAAAAACATAAAATAAAACATAAATTTTATACGAAATCACGGTATTTCATCACATCTTTATAACAATCTTTGATTGTCTTTAAAAAGGTAAATTTATTTGATAATTCATTTGGCTATAGTGGTATAGTATGTTATTTGTGTTTTCATTTTTAAATAAAGGATAAATCCATAATCTGCTGCCATATAAGTGTGTTAGACGATCGAAAAAAATAAATAAGCATAGCTAGTCGCCACACGGCTTTTCCGCGATTTTCGTGGAAGCTAAGCTTAAATTTAGACGCCGCGGAAACAAAAACAAATTACAAGATCGTTTTGGATTTACAACTGTTATTGCTTGCAACGGTTTTTGAGGACCATTTATGCATTATTATGATTATACGTCACGCTTATGGGTCAAATCTGCAGCATTTTGCATCTATAAAAATCTAGCTAGTGATTAACTTTTTACACTAAAATATGTTTATATACATATACTAAATTATGTTTATATACATATACTAAATTATGTTTTAATACATATACTAAAATATGTTTATATACATATACTAAATTATGTTTATATACATATACTAAATTATGTTTATATACATATATACTAAATTATGTTTTAATACATATAATAAAATATGTTTATATACATATACTAAATTATGTTTATATACATATACTAAATTATGTTTTAATACATATACTAAATTATGTTTTAATACATATACTAAATTATGTTTTAATACATATACTAAATTATGTTTACTTATATTATTTATTTAAATACTATTATTTATTTCTATACTTAAATTATGATTTCTTAAACTATATTATTTTATTACATACTAGGTTTCTTAATTATTAATAATTTCATTAGATATTATATATAAAAAAAAAATTATCATTAAGGGAAGCGAACCGGTTCTGCATGTGTTCTATATATTTATTAAACTATTTAATTAAGTGATTTATGTATAGTTAATTTAAATTTATTACCGTTACAAAAAAAAATATAGATACACATTGTGATAACAGTTTGTGAATGTTTCAAGAAAAATTTTTAGTATCCGTTGAATTTCAATGTTGTCGATCCGAAGTTGGTTGATTCGTTTAGATTCCGAGTTGTTTAATATTAATCAATGAAATTCAGTGTTCTTATAAATTCATTTTATTAATTGAGTAAAAATGTGTATAGTGATGATCTAAGTGAATTAGTGATGCAGTGATACTCAGCACGAGCCCAAGTTAGGGACATACCCAGAATGTCGCATGGGGTATGCAACGGTAGGGTGGGATGCCGTGGTTATACCATCGAAAACCACACACACACACGTACCCAGGTATGTATATGCGTATGCATTAGTGAGCTGTGATTAAACATCTGTTATTTATTAATTTATTCAGTGCCGTCCTGTTTAATTATGTTCCGTACTATTCAAATCATACCGTACTTCGTATAATTAATTTTTGATCCTTGCTTTGGCTGCGATATTTCAACGATCAGCAGCACTTTCAAGCTCCTTGTGACTGGTGGCAAAGAACCTCCCCAATCCGCTGATACCTAGTTGGCAAACGTGCTGCAGCCACCATAAAGTCATATGGAGATTCTGTTAACAAGCGTTTCATTACAGCAGCGTCCAACGCGCTGTTAATGAGCGTTTCGTTACATAACGGACGAATCATCGTCAGAGGAGTCTGACTCAACAGTGGTGGAGAGAAGCAAATAATGCACCTAATGCTTAAGATCAACCTTCATCACTGTAAAGCCGCCTCGGCGGCCCTTCTGCTAAAAATGGAATCTGAGTCCGATGTGGTTCTGGTCTAGGAACCTTGGGTCAATGGTGACCGGGTGCTGGGCCTCAGAACTCCCAAATATAAAATACTACATGCGAAAAATGAAGGTAAGATACGTTCCTGCATTCTCGCTAGAAATAATTTAAATATTTTTATACTACTAAATTACAGCAACGCTGATGTAGTGGTGGCTAGCATCGAGATGGATGGGCAAAATCTCTGGCTAGTATCGGCCTACCTAGCATACGAGGAGGAAAATATACCACCAGGCGCATCACTCAATCTGAGGAAGTACAGATATCAACAGGCTAGGTGAGTTACTCCTTGATTTTATTTTAAGTACTAACCTAAATATATGTAATATCGGGTTAGGCCAACCTTTATTACTAAAAATAGACAGGAAGGGTTGGACATCACACTATTCTCGGATTTAATTAAGGAGATTTTTATCTCCAGTACGAAGTAGATACAAAACCCACTAGCAAACCACCCTTCAGAAATAGGAGGAAAACTGATTGGAATTGTTTCAGAACCATTCTGGGTAACTTATTACCGGTATCGGTTCCAAACCCTCCTGCATCTACACAGGAGCTTGATGCTCTAGTAAACAAGCTACCTGATGCTTTTAGCAAGGCCATGTTAGGTGTTTGTCCTATCAGTAGGCCCTTTGGTAAATTTGGGCCACCCTGGTGGTCGAGAGAACTCCAAGGTAATCGTATGAAATGCAGGAGACTGTTCAAAAAAGCGAGGAACACAAATGCTGAGATTGTAAACTAATTACAATCTCCCAACCTATATGCAACTACTGGTACTCGATTTTCGGTAAAGGGTAGCGTTTTATGATAGCTCATTGATTGTTAGTTTTATGTAATTAGTACATTTATTTCCGTTTCAACCGTCATATAAATCTGATTCGTCATTTTTAAGATCTTCTACTTTGAGTAGTAGCCTGTTCTGTAACTCAATTCCATTGGATTTTTTGATTATTTTTCTAGCAAAATATCCGTTAGAAAATTGTGGTAGAATTTTTTTTTGTAAATTTAAAACAATATATGAGTCTTTCAGAGTCTGTATTAAGCCACTTCATTTTTTCCTGTCTAGGGGGCGCATTATATATATATATCCATACTAGCCTTGTTACTGACATGAACCATGACTCAGCCGATGGCTTCTACATTTCAATATAGATGTGTTAATCAGCATTCTGATCGATATCAACGAATGCTTTTACAGCTCAGCCATCTTGGGATTTGAACTTTGTACTATTCTAAGCCAACCACATAGATTGGATATGTCAGTAAGATTTACCCGGGTAGTGAAACTATTTACCACATCGAATTACTGATTAGTGAGGTATTAGTCATCTTCTTAAAAACTGAACTTGAGAGAGAATTTTTAAATCGACATCTTTGGAGCACAATTGACTGTACAAGCCACTGTTTTATATTCTAAATATACAAAACGATAAAAGCCTCAAATAATAAAATGAACTAATAATTTTTATTTATTTAAACAGTTTAATCTGTAAAAAAATCCGATTTGTACAAAAACAATCACCCAAAATTTTTAAATTTAAAATAACCAAAAAAAGTAATTTTCCAATTTTCAAAATATTCTTATGGTAGATTTTTTATATCCTCTTACCGGATGAAAATAGTTTTTTTTTCTGTTTCTGTGATAATATTAAAACATGGCGTTAGATTGCTAAATCAGAGGCGAAAAAATAATAACAAAACTGTATAATGTACGTATACATGTATAGGATGTATTTTTAAGGATATCAACCAAAAAAAAAACTTTCGTAAAAAAGTTATAATTGAAAATTAAAGATAGAAATGAGAGAATACGAAGAAGTATGAACAACATTTTGAAAGTTTTAAGTATTTTCTTGTTGGAATATTTAAGTATTTTTTTATTCGGAAAGATAACTATATAGGAAGGAAGGATGCAAATGCATACAACTTTAAGTAATAACTACACGGAATTAATATGCAACAACAGAAAACATTGTAAGATAATAATTTGATAACTTGATAAGAATATTATGCTTATGGGAAATTCAAATCCTATACATGATTTATGATGATGATGATTCGCATATTTAAATCAAGTCAGGCACATTTCGCATACAGATAATCATCTACAAAACATATCGAATAAAGTAATAAAAATATGTAATAACGCACAAATTAAATGTAATGAGACGACATATTGTCGCGACCTCATGTATACAATATACTTAAACAGCATAGAGCTGAAATCGGAATACTCAGTGTAGTAAAATGAAAGAACATTATACCAACAACAACAACAACAAAAAACCAATTTATATTTAAATATTATTCTAATTTGTTTAAATTGAAATAAACAATTTTGCTATTTCGTATATTACTTATGTACTTATATCTTACATTATAACAAATCGCATTTGGCATAATCGCGCGTAGGATGACTAACTCAATACTGGGTTTGTAGTTGCAAATGATTTATCTAATTATGTCTTTAAAATAAGTTGTTATTTTATTATTTAACTTATACATATATACATACATATGTAGATTATATTTCAGCTAGTAAGCAAGTAATAAACATACATTATAGTGATATTCGGGAACTTTTAAAATGGAATTGTTTGTGAAAAAAACTATTTTCCCAAAAAAAATGTACTTTTGGAATATTTTTAATTGAACTTCAGGTTACGCTTCTAGTAACAATAGCTTTGCCAGTGGTAACATACCTAAGTAAATAAAAATATACCAAATTCCACTATACCAATTACGGATGTATCTCGAATACCGGGACGTATTACGATAGTAGTAAAATATAATTTTCACCAACAGACAGTAAACTATGTAAAACTATGTTCTTTCTATTTTATTTCGGTAAACCCGGTGTATGAGCAACACGGAATAATAAAAAAATACAGCTTAAACCAGAAGTTAACGATCAATTTTGTTATCATCTCATGATGTTTCCAAACATGCTATTCCAACTCTACGCAGCATAAACATGCATAAACGAATCATGCAGTCACAGTATGGTTAAACGATATTATATGAAATTGTTTATATTTAATTTGTGCTTATTTTAAGAAGTTTGAAGGTCACAAAAATGGCCGATGATCATAGTTCCTTAAGTATTGCACCAACAGCTCAACATGGATGACGGTTATGTTGATTTATATTAATCAATGATGGATTTTGAAGCAGAAAATTTGACCTGTACAGAAAGAGATTCACACTGTTGGTGTGGAGATTAAGGGGCAAGTAAGACTATTACAATAAAAGTACTTACAAATGTTTATTTTTCAAATTGCAAAAGGAAATATTAAATCAACAGCACGTCTATTATGAAACTTATTCGAGTCAGATTTTTTCGATTCGAGTCGGATTAGGGCAATTATGAAACTTAAAAGCAAAATCGGATCGGATTTTTCCGTGTGCACTGGTCAAAATCCGACAACTAAATAAGTTGACGAATTTTATATTCGATTGATCGTTTTATCATACAAATTTGTGTTTTTATTTCAATTTAAAGTATAAATTTTTTTCAATGTTAGTATATATAATTAATTAATTTATAAAAGTAATAAAAACATATTTAATAAGAAATTGTGTTAATAAATAATTTGTATGTGATTTTGTTAAACAGGACCACCAACATCAATCAGTTCGAACTTCTGGTTTCTTTTATGGAAAGGAATACTGGAATTGCCCAAAAAATTTTAAATTCCCCGAAACATGAGGAAACGACGAATAAATTATGGGACGGTATTGTAATTAAATAAAATAACGAAGGCCCTCCGACAAAAACTATAGTTGGTTGGAAAAAAGTAAGGTTAAGAAACATTAATATACAAACAAAAGTTATATTATTATATTTTATATTTTGTTAAGGTTTGGCAAGATTTTAAATATGGTGTGAAATCGAAAATACGGGACAACAAAAAAACGTATAGCGGAACAGGAGCGTGTAAAATTAAGAGATTGAGTCCATTGGAGGAAAGAGTGGATAGAGTCTTAGACATTAAAGGGGAAATCGAAGGCATTGATAATGCGATGGAATTTTGCTGCGACGATATACCAACCGGCAACCTAGAAATTAAAGAAGTGATTTACGCAACCAATGTCGAACCGCTACCGCAAATAGTAACACCCCAACTCATTACACCTAGAACACTCCAACCAATGTCAACTACAATCAATGCCACAAAAAAAAAAAAAAAAAAAAGCGCTCAAGATTCTGCTTAAGCAGCAAATTAAAGTACAAGAAAATTTTAATAAAAATTGTGAAGAAATTAACAAAAATAAATTAAGAGTATTAAAAAAAAATCGGAATAGTAACAAAGACCTGTTACAATGTACCAAGAGACTTTAAAAAACAAAAATGGTTAGCTAATCAAAAATTATTAATAGAAAAAATCAAAATGAAAACCCAACAGCTTGAATTTCTAAAATTGGAACTTGAATTAAAAAGATACTTTAACTGTTTGATTTTTTATTTGATTAATTAAAAAATTTGATGAATTTATAATGAAATATAATTTATGTTTGAATATTTTACAATCTATCCCTTATTTCATTTCGAATTCTTTTGGCTTCGATTGTTAAATTATAAGAATCTACTTCAGGTAATGAATTTTGGTTGTTACATTGGGCCGTTTCTATTAATTCTTCATCAATAGGAACATTATATTTTATACATAAATTGTGAAGAAGACAGCATACCCGTTCACAATTTGGGCTGCCTTTCCGGGTTGATAGTACAAATCACGACCATATAATAGACACCGCCAACGTCCTTTAAGCACACCAAATACCCGCTCTATTATAACACGAGCTTTGGAGTGCAAGGTATTGTAATGTGCTTCACGTGACCCTTCCAAAGCTTTCCTATATGCTGTCATATACCAAGGTTGAAGCGGGTATCCGGAATCTCTTAAATAATGTATAAAAAGACTTATTAACTCTCGGTACATACATAGCTATTTTTGTGGAATATTATGACATTACCTAATATCCAGGAAGATTTATCACCAGATAAATATGCCTGTTTCAGAACTGATATGTTCGTACTCATATTCCGTACCGACAAGTCATTGTAAGAAATGATGTTCGTTTTTATGTGGTCGGATAATGGTAATATGTGTGCCATCTACACATCCAATGATACCTGGAAATCCACTTTTGCTCAAGAAAAAAACATTCGATTTTGCTTTTTCTTCCTCTGACAATTTAAAATTTATGTAATGTCTACACATTTCCAACTCTAATATATTTAGGGTTTCAGCGATTGCTACAAAAATAGTTGGTTGAGTCATCCCGATTAAGAAATCTTGGCCTACGGCTTGTTGATAAGACCCTTCTGCTAAAAAACGTAGCGTAGCTGATAATTTTATAATCGGTGGTATCGCATCGATATTTTTACGTGCCGTAAAATGTCGCTCCGGTTGGTCAAGAATTACATTAAAATAATCCTTTGAAATTCGAAATAATTTCATAAACCTAAAATAATTACAATAATAAACAATTTGGATAGCATGTAACAAGTAACGTAAAATTACCTTTCATCTTCCGAATCCTCATCACTTTGACCACCAAAATAGCCAATACTAATCATTTTAACTATTTGCTCAAATGCAGGACGAACGATAATAAAAGCAAACGAACAATTTATTTTATTAATTTAAGTTTATTATTATATTTTTAATACATACTGTTGTATACTGTTGTATACTGTATAGTATACTCACTTGTTAATAAAAAAAATAAATACCTGTCAAATGATTAAAAATAAAACATAACCTCAAATTTATTAAAATAGTTGGTGGAGAAAAATCCGAGTCGGATAAGTTTCATAATAGACCACCAGATAAACGGGTAAAAAAATGCAATCCATAAGCCACATTTTTACCTATGGATAATTGAGAAAATTGGAGTTCTCTGATAAAAGTGCTTAAGATATTGGCAATAGCAATAAAATAATAATCAGTTTTTAAAGGCCATTACTGTCCCCTTACTGAGTCAACTATTTGGCTCCAATGGTTTCAATCCTGAGCATGGTCTTCTTACTGTCTAAGACAATCTGAAGAGACCAAGTCGTTCTCTACATCGGGGAGCCATCGTGGTCTGCAACGACCTCTGCGCCTACCACCCGGTAGCTCTCCTTTCAGAGATCGTTGCACAATTCGTTCCAGATCAGTACGCAGAACGTGACCGAGCCAGCAACTCGCTACAATCTTATTTCATGTAAAATATCGGGGATATTAATTAGATCTCTGATCGCAATATTGTACAGGGCTCGGTATGTACCATCAACTTCACCATCTCACCCACACTGTTATCGTGAGTGATAAGAGAACCCAAATATTTGAACCTAATCACGCCCTCAAACGTGTGGTGGCCACTACTAAAAACTGGTGTGGCATTGTCCCTATAACCAGAGATCAAGTATTTCATTTTGGACTCATCGATCTGGAGTCCAACAGAAGCTGAAAACTCTACAAGCGGATCAAGTATTTCTTTCAGTCGGTTGCTATCCAGCCCAATTACGCAACACGCATATGTCATCTGCATATGCAAGGACGTGATTGGACTGGCGATCTAAGATGTTACGCTGAGGTGTTCCAGTCTTACGAAAGATGTACTCCAACATGAGATTGAAGAGTGACGGGGACACCAGAGTTAAAACTTAAACACAGCATTGAGACTGCGTCACTGTCATCCTACACAGTCGTACCAATTTTGTTGGTATTCCTAGGTATTCCAGGGCAGACCACAAACGCTCTCGATTGATCGAGTCATAGGCCTGCCGGACATCTAGGAACACCTGATGTACGGGGATGGATGTCTCATAACATTTAGATAGAATAGACAGAATAAACAAGCGAAAAGACCTCATCAATGACTGATCGATTCGGACGAAATCCTGCTTGATATTCACCAACCAAGTCCTCCGCTAAAGGTGTGATTCTATCCAATATAATGTATAACAGTAACTTGTATGCTGTGCAAAGGAGAGCTATACCGCGATAATTCCCATACTTCAAGCGGTTTCCCTTCTTGAAGATGGGGCATGTTCCACATAGTTTCCCCTCCAACTTTCAAGAGTTCCAAATTAATGTAGTCCACCCCAGGTGAGCGGTTTCGTTCAATCTCTGCTTTCAATCTATGTTTTCACACAAGTCGGTCTGATTTCTGCCAGCTCTAGCATTAAAGTCCCCAATTACCTTTCTAAATAAATCCCATCAGATCGTCCAAATGTAAACTGAGTCTTTATTTAGAGCTGGCTGACTTCTGTGGGCGCGTAGTAAGCGAAGCTTACCCAATCGGTTATTGACTGCTTTGTAAATCCAAAACAACGTTCTTTACCTGCGGCTCAAGAAGAAGTTCGGCTCCAAGATTTCCGAGGTCACCTCCACTGTAGAGCGACGTATAGCTCTGGGACAAACGGTCTTCACTTTTAGGCCAGCGAGTTTCTTGAAGAGCAAGGAGTTCCAGCCGATACTCCTTCATGCACGTGATTAGGCCCTCCAACGCTCCTGATTTTCTAAGTGACTGCACATTCCATGTGCCGATCCTAAATCTAGTATCCGGGTGCTTGAGCGGGGGCCGGTGATTTTTTTGGTGGTATTCATATTTCTTTTTGTTGACTTTGTAAACAGTTGATTTTTTACGGATGCGAGTCGTCAGCCTCCAACGACAAGCAAACGATACTGTGGTGAGATTCTTGGGAAACATGTTCGTGCAATTTAGATTTACGAGACATGTGAGTGCCCCTGACCATAATACCTGCTGCAGAAACGAAAATTCCCACTACCAATCGAAAAAGTTGTGCGCAAAAATTGAGGTATACCCAGAGATACTGCAATGTGTACTCGATATAATGGTGAAGGTTGAAATGAAGGAAATAGAAAAAATGTGGATTCTAACTTTCTATGAAATTAAATTTAAGGAGACAATTACTTTCAATAAAGCAAGAAATGAAACTTTAAAAGTGGCAAAATATGCACAGGTTGCCATAATACGTAGATTATTCGGCAACATGAAATAGCAAGTTCCTTATGGTTTTGACCAGATAATAATGACTGAGGAAATTCTTTATAAAATTATAAAACCCGTTCATAAATGTGGATTTAGAGTACAACAGCTATAGCGTTTTATCGAGGTGGTACAAATCAAGGATTCCCCTATTTTTACAACTCCATCAATTCCACATAAAAAAATTAATATTTTCGCTGACATGCAACATTTGATAAAACTAATCAGAATGTTTTTTGTGATTGATGGCAAATTAATTTATAAAACGGTTATAGAAGGGCTAATTTCAATATCCAATGATAAATCAGATCTAAGTGTAAAAATATCGGCAGAAAATTTTAAAGTGAGAGGTGTGATCAACAAAACTTCAAACTAGCCACAAACCTTTTTTTGCACACCGTCTTAGGTGCAAATTTTTAGGCTGGTAGTTTGGTACAAATCAATTCTAAAAATTGCCTTAGAAAAAAACAAATGATTAGTTTGAGTGTTTAAATGAAAAAGTGTCTCACCAGGACAGCCGGCAGCAAGTTCAAGGGTTTGGGTTATTGGAGCCCATTTAATTTGGAGTTGTAGAAAAAATTAGTGAAATAATGTTCGAAAAAAAGGAAAGCCAAAGGTATAATATTAACAAATTATTGTTATTTATGTATTAACCACTTTTTTATTTTTTTGAACCACAATTACCACAATGATCTAAATCATCACATCACATATCGTATTTGGTACATTTATATTATACCAGGATGCACTCGAAATTTTTTTGGGAGTGCTTCGGTCCAAAGGTCGAATGGATGATAAAAAAACGAAGATAGTCTGTATAACAACAGTGGAAAATATAACAGATGACGATACCGTGGACGAGTTGGAAGCGCTGCAGTATGGTGCTTTGGAACATTGAGCTGGTTATATTTGTCATCGGATTATTATCATCAGAAAATTGTGAAAGCCATTCGTAATTCGTAAAACACACTGACAATTATCTCATGTTTCGTATAAAAAGTAATTTGAACAATACACAAATTGCGATATTGTTTCAAATCAATGAAAAGACAGGGAAAAATAGTTCATTGAAACCTTTCAAAAATTAAGCTCTGTATTAAATGATTTCATATTTTGTAAGATGTGTTTGGGATTTTCCTAATACAATGCTGGTTTTTGGTTGCTTGGGAATAAAAACAGGAAAATCAAAATGTTTGATGTGTAGAACCTGTCTGGGCTAATTATTTTTCACGGATTTATTAGAAATTCTGGGGCGAATTGGGATTACGATTGTTAGCATAGGTAAATAAATTATACGTATTGCTTCCTGTAATACGCACTTTTCTTTTTAACACTCATAACACGCTGGTCTGAGTAAAAGTATTTGGACATATTTCAAGAGCTTCATCACAAAGATTGGCTCCTATTCAGGAGTAATTATATTCACCATGTTAGTAGTGTAGTTAGCCAAGCCAGTGTGGTTATAAATCATATCGAAATAGTGCTCAAAATGATTTATGTGCTACTGTATATTATCTGGCCTTACAGTTCGATGTAAATATTTCATATTATATGCTTCAGAATTTTTAGCACCGTTATGGTGAATAGAATTAGACAGGACGTTGACCCTCAGTAATGAAGTTGCTCATCATTGCAGACGTTTGTCTCCTGGTGCATAATTTTTCCGACAGATGACTCATTTCCTACTTTGGCACTCGTCAATACAAATTACAATTGACGACTGGTAATATTATTTGGAGCGAAATTTTATAGTACCTATATTGTTTTAAAAAATTCCGCTAGACCATTTAATATTTATTTTAAGAATATATGTCGATAAAAATAACAAAAGGTGGAATACGTGATGCTTTAGTTATATTTATTAAAATATTCAGGCTAATCATCTTTGACAGAGTGGTAATACAGGCGAAGAAAATTTTTAGTCTAAAGCTCTCACGGAATGCGAAGGCGAGGAAAACCTAGGGGCATCAGTAAATATAAGCCATATGTAGGAATTTTGTGAAAACTATTTGACTATAATAGCCCTTGGATTGTTTCTTAAAAATAATGAAGCTTATCTTGTATAAACCAAACAACCCCTCACCCCCCAATCATCCTGTCGACCAGCAGCCCCAACATCACAAATTATAAAATTATAATTGTGATTGCTAATCGTCATTAAAACAATGAAGAAAGTTATTTTGTAATTGAAAAATTACAGAACCGGATTTATTACTTTGCCATCCTATAATTAGGAAAATTACATCTGTGCTGAAACTCAGGTATACCGTTTTAACATATTCGGCCGTTAATACACGAAACATTCGACTTTTTAAAGCGTTGTTCTGGCCATAGTGTGGTTTTACTTACTATTACTATAGCTGTCACCAAGCTAGTCTGCGATTCTGAAACTTTGTAATTAGTATATTGTTATTGTTGTTAACGGCCCAATATCAGCCCACCCCGAGATTCTTAAATCTGTCAGAGAAGAGTAAAATTTCATTACAGAACTAAAATGTTATTAATGAAAGACGAGCCACCATATTAAACTGAAATTCAATGAAAAAGAAGTTTATGAAATTTAAATGCTAAGTTTTACAGTAGTTCAATAAATATATCGAAATTACGTAATTCAAAATTCCAGTGCTAGTCTTAATTTTAAAACGCGAATAAACTATTATTTAATTAATAGACATATATATATATATACGAAATATCGGGCTAGGTCAACTGAAACTTATGCTTAATACAAAAATATTCGCTATTCAGGAGGAATTCTAGTCAAGCCTTTTTAATTCACTTTCATTCATCTGTGACTTACCAGATTATCAATCAGAATATGTTGCTCCTGGCGACCAAGTGTACACTTAGTACCTGGATTGTATCATACCTTAAAAATATCTGGCCTTTGAAGGAAATTAAATTTATCGATTAGACAGCCCGAGCTTTTGATTACCTCAACGCGCAAGTAAATTATAAATCTTAAAAGAAAACTGGATATGACCAGAATAAATGTTAAATGTAATGTTATTAAAACGCTCGCATATTTAGTTAGAACTGCATTCAATTATTTTAAAGACGTAAATACTTTACATCCAGACAGTAATTCTTCAGGCTGAACTATTCAAGTGTGTGATAGAAAAATCTATCTCCATTTAGGGTGTCTACTAGTCTGGACCATCTAACTCTATTTTGGGTTGTTATCTTTAGTTTCACTCATGTTTATCCGAAATGTTTCGCTTCAACTAGCACCGTTCTTTTCCAGGTCACTGCAGAACTTTCCTTGCGGATTCCATTCTAATGCCAACCTTGTTATGCCATTTGGTGCCTTGCTCAGTGTGTCCTATCTATGTTCATTTCCGCCTCCTGATCTCAGAGATGTTTGTTTTGCAGAGTGTTTTCCATATTGCGCTTTTATTGATGCAATCGAATACGCGCTCAAAATTCATGAAGAGTAGATATAGTGGTGAGTTCCATTCGTTCGGTGATTATTCGTATTGAGTTAATGTGATCTGCACAGCTTCTTCCTGGTCTGAAACAGCCATTCGTGACTTAAATGTTGGTTCACAGCTGGTGAGATTCTTTTCAAGATGATCATTGCTAATACTTACATTATATTTACTATTGAGGAGGGGGAAGCCTCCCCAGTTTTTGCATTCTCTTAGTTCGCCTTTCTTTGTAATTGTTATGATTTTTGCGGAATTCTACCAGAATTCCATACATCTACTAATAGTTGTGTTAGTGCTCCTGCAGTTATAAATGCATCTCCATTCTTTAGCTTCATTCATTATGGCACTTGTAACTGTTCGCTCCGTAGGTGGACGGTATTAATGGTTACGTTGTCCTTGAAGAATTCTTTCCATTTATTTAGTTGTTGGTGTGTTTCCCATACCTATCCTTAATTGGTGTTATATTTGTAAACTTCCAGGTGACCTTCCTTACACATTAATGTAAAGTGCACATACTCCTATTTGTTGCTGCTGTTTCGGCAGTCACAAGAATGTCTTCTGTGTATTAGCCACGATCACCCCTGGCCAATTTCTTTACTTGCCTTGTTGTATCTTGGTGACATTCCTCAATTCTCTTCAATTAGGCTTCTTTTATTTGTTCTCATTTTTCGTCTACAGTGCTGGTTTCGTTACTAGGCAGATTGATTTTGTGCGTTTCATTGTAGGGGTTTCTTGTGTAACCATTTCTTAATTATCTATGTTAAATTTCCTCCGTTAAGCACAGCGTCTGGATGATTTTAAAAGTTACTATTACCATTTGGTGGTCATTGTGCACATCTGCCCCTCTTATTGCTAAGACATTTTGTAAGGAGGATACAAACTTCTTATTTACCAGAATAAGATCAATTTGGTTCCTCGTTCTACCATCAGGTGATGTCCAATTGTATTTATGAATATTCTTGTGTGGAAATTTGCTGCCGCTTATGAATAGCCGATTGGTGACACAGTATTCGATGGTCTATCTAGATTGTTATTTCTTGCGGAATTTAGTGCCTAATTGTCCTCATTCCAGTGTTGTCGATTCCAACATTCGCGTTAAAATCTCCTTGAATAATCTTGATGCACTAGATATTGTGGATTGTATTGCTCGTAGAAATTAAGTTTTGTTGAGTCATCAGCTTCTTCTGTGGGCGCATAGCACTGTATATGATTGTATTTCTTACTATTGCTGTTTTTGAATTTCCAGTGTACATACAAGTATATACAATACTTTTCTACCACCGTACCGTATAATTTCCAGTATATTGGCAAGTTAATTTATATATTTTCTGTTAGTTTTTCTCTCCTCGATATTTTGCAGCTAAAACCAATTTAAATTCTCATTAATTTTTTGTCCATATCTTTTTTCCTTCAATCAACGCGAAATCGGTTTTAAATCGAAACACAACATAAAAGCAAAAACAAAATTATTGTATTCAAATGAATTATCACTTTGAAACCATAATTCAAAATGTGTATACAAATAAAAAAAAAAAAATAAGAATATTAAAAGAATGGTGATTACAAAATTTGCCCAAAAACCAATTTCCCTCCTTTTGATTACGAATTTATTAAAAAACGTCAAAAGAAAAATGTACGAGAAAATTATGCCAAATTTCTATGAAAAATCATTAATCATGTCACTTTGCATCCCTCAAGATGAGTTTTTATTTTTTATTGTTTTTTATTTCTTATACTTGCTGCATTCATTACCAAAAGTAACAATACGTAAAGAAACAATAAATCAAAACGAAAAAAATTATCATTATTATTGTAAATTAATCCACCTCCAATCAAAAAAGGATATCCTTTTTTTGTTTCGTCTCGTAGAAAAAATTTGAATAATTTTATTTTGTCATCTCTGTTACGTATAAAGGTTGAGTTGTTCGAAATAAGGAGGAATTTTTAATCATTTGGTTTGTAGTCAGACGTTGGATTCGTTGTTGTTTTTGTACTGTACAAAATGTGCGTTTACTTAGAATGGTAATTTAAATAATAACAATAGGAATAACTATGTATATAGTATGTGGTATAAGAGATAAGATAATAAATTTATAGTCACACCTACACGAAACTATTTCAAATGCATACTAATAGAATGTAACATCTCGTACGTTCTCATATAGAATATTACAAATATGTGAGGGGGTTTTTGTGCATGTCAGAATTGTTGAAATTCTATGTTCTACGACGATTAGAATATTAATGCATTATATGGGTTTTTTGATTAATGAAACATTGACCTGACGTGTCTCCAAATTATACTTGATTTATTTTAACGTGGTGCACAAAATTAAACAAAAAAATAAAATAAAAATTTAAAATACGCGGAAGGGAGTGTGAGATAAATTTTAAATTATATACCATTATATAAATGGCTGGTGATTGATAGCATTAACTTAATTATATTAGAGGGTAAATCTTATTTATATTCAAAATAATATAGATTCTATTGAAAGATATAATTCAACCAAAATTTATACCAAAAGTTTGCAAAACAAACATAGATAATTCACTTTCATTAACAATGCCTGCCGCTCGATTTTGTACATGTTATACGTAACAATTCTCTAAATTACTCTTCAGCCAACCATTTGAAACAATAAAATTCAATAAATTACCTTTCGAACAAAAAAACAAAAACAAACTATAAGCAGCCACTTATCTTATTCATTCAATCTGTATTAATAACACTGCCGAGCAAAATAAAATACAACGTTCAAAAAGGATAATCATTTAAATTCCCATTTCAAATGTTTTAAGTTTATTTTCTTATCTCTATGTTTTATCAGTAAAAAAAAAAAAAAAAAATACTAACGATACATATCCACATATAGGTATATATGTATATATGTTTCCGTGTATACAGCGAAATAGACAATGAATACAACCGGCATTAAAAATTAAAAATTCTAATAATTCAGCTGTATGATTTCTAATTTTCTACCTCGTTTGAGAATTGTTTTAAAAAATATTAGAGACTATCGCATTTCTTTCCACCACAAACACAAACTGTAATGAATTGGTTTTGGTTATTTAAACGGTTGGATAAATGTCAGAAGTAATAAAAATTAGAATAAATAATTTTTTTTTGTAAAACCAAGGGTGTGAACGGGTCAGTTTTTTGTTTGGTAACAGTAGGGGCATTTTTAGGATAGAATTAATTATTGATAGATATAGGTCGGTGTTTTTGCTTTATATGTATTGATATAGTTGACAGTCATAGTTTCGTTCTGGTCGATGGATATTTCCATTTCCGTTGACTATGGTACGGCAACATGCATTCAAGAAAATGCAAAGTTACAAAAAACAAATTAATTAAAAATGGATAGTGTAGCAATTTGGTTTAGTAGTGATGATGATAGTGATACGAGTATTGAAAACCATAACCCCTCTGTACAAAGGCGAATTCTTCGGAATAATTCTAATATTTTTTAGTTATAAAGTGTAAGATTGATGAACAATATGACATGCACACATACAGTGAAAATTTAATAATTTTTTTTTAAATTTTTAGGTTCAATAAATATTTCAAACTTACAAAGAGGCATTGTCATACGTATTTAATGAAATTAAGGACGACTTAAAACCTCGTAGAAGATCGACTGATGTTCCAAAGAAGGTTGATACCAACATGGTACTGGGAAAGAAGTACGAATATCCGTCGCTCAACAAACTATTTCAGACATCATAAGCGAAGTTTGCAGTGCAATTGAAAATAAAATTTGTCCAAATGCAAAAACGGGAAGCG
Source organism: Tipula unca (assembly GCA_951394425.1). Taxonomy (NCBI): domain Eukaryota; kingdom Metazoa; phylum Arthropoda; class Insecta; order Diptera; family Tipulidae; genus Tipula; species Tipula unca. The sequence continues at coordinate 121,392,559 of OX596380.1, forward strand.
AAACAATTTTTTTTTTAATAAAGTCGGTTTTCCTGGAGTAATATGCGCAATTGATGGCATTCATATACAAATTATCAGACCGCATAAAGACGAACATTTATATTTCAATAGAAAACAAAAACAGTGTAAATGCAAGGGTGGTAAGAAATAATGAATAAATTTCTTAGAAGTAATTTGGTGGTCTGGTGCGAAGCTGTCTTGGGGCAATCAAGTTGGTACTTGTTGCCAGCTCCGTATCTTGCAGCTTCCACAAGTGTGCGCGCTACCTCCCCGTGGTGACCACCGGGCAACTGGTAAATCATGTTTTATGTGGTGTACTAAGAGAAAACACGGCGCTAAAGAACTGGGTAGGGTTAAGGTGTTAACCGTACCGTGCTGATAACCGACCAGGCTGGGGCCCAGTCTAAAAACTAACGGTGTATCCAGATACTTGGCGACCTCCGGATCATGCAACCTAACCTATGCATTGCGGATCTCTGCTACTCGTGGGACCTATTATGAATAACAAAGATAATAAGGAAAACGAGACCGCTATTCTTAAAAAACTGGTACCTAGTGCTGTGGAGAGATCGGCCTATAGGCCCGGTCTCCAAAGCGCGAAAAGGGGCATAACCATAAATGAGGCTAGCTCCTCGAAACCAAAGGGCAAAGCCACGAATGCTGGTCCTCTGCTCAGGAGACACTATCCCTGGACTCGGAGTTGTCGAGATCAATGGGGCTACAATGTGCGCTCCAAATGGACGAATCGCCATCAGAGGAGGAGTCTGACTCAACAGTGGCGGAGGTAAGTACTATGTAATGCTTAAGATCCTTCAAATCAACCTATACCACTGTAAAACCACCTCGGCGGCCCTTCTGCTAAAAATGGAATCTGAGACAATTGATGTTTGTAACTAGGTCCAAGAACCTTGGGTCAATAGTGACCTCAGAAATTCCAAATATAAAATACTTAATGCGAAAAATGAAGGTAAGATGCATTCTTGCTAGAAATAATCTGAACATTTTTATACTACTAAGTTACTGCAACGCTGATGTAGTGGTCTAGCATCGAGATGGGTGCGCAAAATCTCTGGCTTATATCGGCCTACCTGCCATTTGAGGTGGAAAATATACTACAAGGTAAGTTGGGTAGTGCAATAACAGAGGCTCAAAGACGAAAAGTCGGAGTGTTGCTAATGTGCATCACTCAATCTGGGGAAGTACAAATATCAACAGGCGAGGTGAGTTACTCTTTGATTTGATTTTTAGTACTAACCTAAATATAAGTGCTAGATATCACACTTGTCTCAGATTTTATTACGGAGAGGGTATTGAACTGGAAAGTGTCCGAAGACCATTCCTTTTATGACCATTGTTATCTCCAGTACGAAGTGGAGACAAAACCCACTAAAAAACCATCCTTCAGGAATAGGAAGAAAACTGATTGGGATTGGTTTAGGACCATTCTGGGTAATTCATTACCGGTAAGGCCATGTTAGGTGCAGTCTTATCAGTAGACCTTTGGGTAAGTCTCGGCCACCCTGGTGGTCGAGAGAACTCCAAGGTACTCGTATACAATGCAGGAGATTGTTCAAGAAAGCGAGGAACACAAATGCTGCTGCAGATTGAGACTGTTATAAGGAAGTCCTTAAAACCTACAAGTACAAGCTAAGAGCAGCCAAAACGAGGGCCTGGAGGCACTACTGTGGCAACAAACAGGAGACGTTGGAGGCTGCTAGGCTACGCAAAGTACTATGTTCCAGTCCTTCCATCCCGAGTTATCTACAACGACCGGATGGTTCATGGACTACGTGTAGTGAAGAATCCCTGGAGCTATTACTAGAAACGCATTTCCCGGAGTGCTCGGTACTAGCTCCGGAGAGACCCATGATAAATAGGGGTGTAGACTTCGTAAGTCATATAGTAAACAGGCGGAATATCCTATGGGCAATAAACAGTTTTAAACCATACAAGTCGGCAGGACCTGATGGCATTATCCGTGTGGGTATCCAGCAAACTATTGACTTAACCTTACCCTGGCTGGAAGTTATCTTCAAAGGCAACCTAGAACTCTGTCACATTCCTAGCAAATGGACTGAAGTAAAAGTAATATTTCTATTTAAAAGCTCTCACTGCTATCCCAAAGACTTTAGGCCTATAAGCTTATCCTCTTTTCTGTTAAAATCACTGGAAAGACAAATAGAGGCTTACATTAGAGGCTCAATCAAGCCGGGCGAGCTGTGGGGATCTCAATACGCATACTGTAAGGGACGATCGGTGGAAACAGCTCTCCACTCCCTTATAGGTCCGATTGAGAAATCACTTGAATATAAGGAATATTGAATGGTAACCTTCTTGGATATAGAGAGGCCTCTAGCAACGTCAGACCGGGGTTTTTCAAGCTGAACTGATCGCGATAATGGAAGTTATGGACTGGTTGAAGTATATAGTAATATCTACGAGGGATATTCGCATTTTTACGGATAGCCTGGCTGCTATTAAAACGATACAATCATACTCCCTGACGTCGAAGGTAGCCCAGAACTGTCTGGCATCTTTAAATGAAATGGCTGATTAGTTCAACATCCACTTGACGTGGGTGTAAGGGCATTTCAATATCGCAGGGAATTTAATGGCAGATGAGTTGGCCCGCAAGGGTACAGCACGCCTAATAACCCAATAAAGATACGGCACCATATTAGTATGGTCGTGGGAGCTATAACGGGACATTGTCTCATTGGGATACATGCGAGCAGACTGGGTGTCCCAGCCCACGATTTCCGCCGCAGCTGCGGTGATGAGGAGGAGGAGGAAAATGTACTCCATCTGTAAATGTACTCAGCAGAACAAAATTTATTAGAACTTCCCTTTTGAACGACCTCTCGGATCTTAGTATCCGGGACTTTAAACGCTTCTTGGTAAGTTCAGGATGGTTTAGCGAGTGAAGAGAAGGAAACTCGAATGTGGTACAGCTACGGACCAATTTTGTGTCTATGCTAGTCCTTTAGGACGGCCAACCTTACCTAACCTAACCTATCGATTTTTGGTCACTATTTAATTTAGCCCCTAAAGTTAATAGTGAGTTGTTAATGAATGATTTTGATGAATATACGTTGACTTGCTGTCAAAAATAAAATCTACTCCCGAGAACTACCCAAATCATAAAATTCTCGAAGATCGGTTGTATATTCGGTTTGAACCGAAGCGTGACGTTGAGCTGCGGGATATCCCGACTTGGAAGTTGTTCCATATACAGTATGACCGAGTCCATAATAAAACAGGAGCATTGCGATCCCACGGCTTTGCATGGCGGAAACATTAAAACTGATATTATTTCTAGCCTGGTATGCGTTAGCAAGTCTGGAATTGTATTGAGCAACCGAAAGCACCAAACCACATCACGAAACCACCCATAAGTGCTCCAACTATTTCCGTAAGACCGTTTCAGAAACTATCTGTGGATCTGTTGGAACCATATCCTCGCTCACGAAGTGGGAATACTATAATATTAATCGTATTAGACCAGTTAACTAAATTCGTCCATTAACGAAAGGGACCACGGCAAAGATACTCGAGTTTCTAATAAAAGAGGTGGTTTACCTTTATGGTGTACCTGAGATTATCCATACAGATAATGGTCCCCAATCCATTTCGAAAGAATTTTCAAAAGTGGTCTACGAATTCGGTATTACTCATACCCGAACGGCCATATACTCACCACAATCTAATGCCTCCGAGCGCGTAAACCGCTCGATAGTGGCGGAAATACGAGCTTATGTCAAATCTGATCATTGTACCTGGCATGTCAATTTGGCCGCAATTGGTGCAGCGTTACGAAACCCACTTCACGAATCGACAACTTATTCCCATCACTTTACCCTTTTTGGCTATCAAAGAATCAGCCACGCGGATGAGTATAAATTGTTACGGCAAATCGGATGCTTCGGATAAAATGATATAATTGTAAACCACATGCCATTACAAATGCAAGCGGTTGATGTCGACGTACAAAATAATTTAGTACTGGCTTAGCGCAAGTATTCTCAACATTACAATCTTCGGACTCGTAAACCAATCTTTGAAACCGGTTCGATAGTTTATGAAATTTCGGTCGGGTTCGAAAACAAATTGAAATTGAGAGTGGAAATGGTAAATCGCTAGGAATTTTCCATGCGAAGGATATAAAATAATAGACAGACAATATCTTGTTGGTTTTCTTTTGTATTCCCCTAAAATTTATTTGACCTTCCACCTATCTTTCCGTGGTTTTCTTTTAACATTGTTTCGTTTGTATACTGATGGTACAAACTAAACAAAGTTGGGTTGTAACCGTGGTTATGATACTAAATCAAAGCCTTGGCTAATAATGGTATTTGCAGACCTGATACTCTTCGTCTACCTGACGGTCAGATTACCTCCTGTCATAGACAAGTTAGTGAGCTGCTTCTATAAGTTCATTCCCCTGGTTATGCCATTTTCAACTCAGATGATGTTACTACCGTATCCTCTAAGGTTCCTTCTGTGTCTCCTGATTGGACATGGGACATGGCTTACAAGCTGATCAATCTCGATGTTCTGTTCTGGAGTCTATTTTCCTTTGTATCTTGTAAGGTTGGTGGGCCTGATGGTATGTTCTCGGCTGAATTACAGCACGGCTTTCCTATCATTGGGGAGCATCTGAACCTTTTCCAGGCGTGTATTGCTTTCTGCGCTGTTCCTAAATCCTGGAGCAGGAGTAGAATCGTTTTTATTCCGAAGGCCGGCAAATCCGATTACACGGATCCCAACTCTTTTCGACCTATTAGTCTGTCTTAATCTTTTCTTAAAGCGTAATTACCTTCCCGCTCAGTAACATGCAACATGCTTTCAGAGTTGGTAAGTCCCGTGAAACGGCCCTACATGAACTTGTAACTAAGTTTGAAAGATCCTTCTATAATAAGGAGTTTCTTGTAGGTACTTTCCTCGATATAGCGAGAGCTTTTGATAGCACCTCGTTTATCTCGATTACAAATGCCTGCAATAATTTTGGTATTAATCACACCATTGTCAAATGGATTGAATGCATGTTCAAGTCTCGCTCTGTAGAGACTACACTGGATGGCGTCGCAGTATCTGTCAAGGTTGCCAAGGGCTGTCCCCAGCGGAGTGTGCTCTCGCCTGTGCTATGGGTTTTGGTCATTGGCGGTTTAATGGTTAAGCTGCAAAAATATGGCTTCATTGCACAGATTTATGCTGATGACCTTGTCTTAACAGTTTCAGGCAAACATCTGAATATCTTATCCGACTTAATGCAGCAGGCCTTAAATATTGTGAAGGCATGGTGCATTGACAAGGGTCTGCACGTCAACCCGTCTAAGACAGATTTAATTGTCTTTACTAGGCGTAGGAGTGGTCTGGATCTACCCGTTCCTTCTCTTTTTGGGAGACCAGATGTAACCAAGTCAAGCACCTTGGTGTTATCTTAGATGGCAAACTTTGGCTCTCGTTCTAGCCTCAGTGCGTGAAATATTTTTTTTTGGTTGCGTTTCATTCTTAACTAAAATTTCAATTTCATTGAAATTTTTAACCGGGCTTCAAATTAATTAGTTGTAGGTAAGCTAAACACCTAAAATAATAAAAAAATTCGCCATACGAATTTTTATGTGTACTGATCTGTGCATTAATTCTATTATCTACAGCTGGCCAATACATAAACAAGGTACCTTTCAAAATGGTGTCTGTAATGATTGTAATAGCCTTCCTTTTTTTTGCACCGTGGGCCTATTTGTGGCATTAGGTGCTGGAGTTATCCGCCCAACTTTCATTTTTAATAATCTTTTGCAGGAACCAGACATCGTAGGACGCTATCACTTTCGTTCGTCATTACAGAACACCCGATTTATTTATAACATTCACATTCAATCTTAAATGGAACGATATTGTAAAATTATTAAAGAATGGTCAACAATCGCATGATCGACATGACATTATTAGCACGAGTTTTTAAACAAAAGCTAAAATCCTTAATGGATATCATTACAAAGTATCATGTGCATGGGCAAACGAATTGTTGGATGTATTCTATCGAATGGCAAAAACGAGGACTTCCTCCAGAATTGTTTGAAATTGTTAAATTAAATATGGTTCATGGTCCATGTGGAGCACTTAATGTGTATTCACCATTTGTCATTTATGGTTAATGTTCCAAAAGTTTATTATTAAGATTACTGGAAATGATGGCTATCCATTATAGCATAGAAGATCCACTGTGAATTCTGGAAAGTCATTCACAAGTTGACAATAGATGGGTTGTGCCTTATTCGCCATTTTGAACAAAAACATTTAAGGCACACATTAATGTTGAGCTATGCTCATCCGTAAAATCCTTAAAAAATATTTGCAAATATATGAAGTAAGGAACTGACATGGCAGTTTTCAATATTGAGCGACAAGACAATTTTTCAAGATTTCAAACTGGAAGATATATAAGCACCATCGAGGCTATTTGGCGTATTTTTTCATTTTCAATGCACGAAAGAGATCGCGTACATCTTCAAAATGGACAACGTGTCTACTTTACAGACCAAAATATTTCACAGTGAACTTTGTTCTAAATGTCACCATTTAGGTCGCAGAACTCGGAATGCTGAAAGTCAAATATATATATGAGCAAGTTAAACTGATGAACGGAATTGAAATTAACAACGTAGAAATGTCGCGTTTAATTCATATCGAGCTGCATTCAATTATAACGTTTCAATCGATTACAGTTCACTGCAAATCGTTGCTATTGTACTAATGAATGTTGTGCGCCCATATTGCAAGGCATTTAAGTTGGAAAATGAAGCCCCTGAATTGTGTTTCGCCAGTGGCAATGTCAAATTGAAACCATTCGTACCGCCACCAGTGCCACTACATTCATTGGTTTCCGGAAATGGCCTAGATTCTAAACACTTTTTGATTCATAGCAATACAATAATTGCTTTCAAATGACGTGTCCATGTAGCTGGTGCAAAATACGTTGACGGGTTTCAATTGACATGGTGTAAAGTATGTTTGTAGCTATGAATTGCAAAAAGCATCCAGAAGTGAGTAAGTTTACAGAAGTTGATGGGGGAATGACCGTGCTGCCAACGTAGTTTGCTAGCCACATGACGGTACAAACACTTCGCTATACAATTATCTATATCACATCGATTTACCCTAGTAGATTCAGGGTCAAATATATCATCGAACAGGTTCCATATTGATAACGCCGGATAGTGACTACAAATTTTTGTTAACTTATTTTACGGGGGATTCAGCAAGACAAGTCAATCAGCGTTGTACACACAATAATTCGGTGAAAAGACCAAACATTTTTCCAATTTACAAAACCGAGACATTGTTTTACATCGGCGGAACGAACAACGGTTACAATATCCTATCTTAATTTGGCAAGGTGAATATGAGTATCATTTTTCAATTAAGATGATAAATCCAATTACAGGTAAATAACCAATCTACTTTTACTACCATAATCGCAACGATACTTATCTTATTAACACAAAACTTTTTTTAGATGCGGCGAAACTAACAAAAAAGTTAGTTCAATAAATTATTATTCATAAAGACTGATGGTTTCGGAAAATGAGCACAATCACATCTTCAAATGTTGGCGTGTATTTCACCAATATGCTGTGGATATATCCGTCTAAGTTGAAACAGAGCGATTAACATTTATCAGGTTGAACTAGGCAAAACTTCGTTCCGAGGAATACATTCAACTTCGGGATGTCGGCGGAATGGCAATTCTCTACCACATACGCCAGAAGTCCGTGACATATATGCATGAATACGCTCAAGATACCGTATGTACGTCATTATGCAATCCAAAGTGGACAGAAATTCGAGAAGAATTATTTCCTGATCAATTGATCGCCATAACATCACCGTAAGGGTATTCAAAAAAAAAAATTAAAATCACTCATGGATTTTATTTAAAGTATCGCGTGTTCCGCAAGACGCGCTGTTGAATGTGTTCAGTCGAGTGGTGAAAACGCCGATTCCATACACATATCCTGATTTGGTTGGTTGAGAAGATAAGACAAAGAAGATAAGTGATATAAGCGGAACCCGCTAATGAAGAAGATCCACTGTTACATGAGGTTGTGACAAAAAATATGATTCATGGTTCCTGTGGAACCATGGATATATTTAATATATTTTTCATTTCCCTGGCGGCGTCGCGATACATATATATTATTTTGTTATTGTTGCCCGTTGGTTGCAGCAAAAGTCGGAGGCAACATCGTTTTGGTATAACGCTCATGTACAGAGGACAAGACAATTAGTCATTATTGCATCACACTACCATAACCGGTGTAAGCTTTCTTTGAATTAGTGATGCTAATTTACCCAAAATGAGTTGCTAACTCCAATTATGCGAATGGGGAAGTGATGGTGTCTAATAGATAGTCAGTGATGGTGATTTGAGAGTCATTTGGCTTATGTTTTTTTTTTGTGATTAGTGAAGTGCACATGAACATTTAGTGTGTGGCAGCTATATTAACTATAGGCCCTACCTACTTCAAGCACCCGGTTAAAAAAAAAAACAAGCATGTGCAAATGCGACCAATGGCGGTTACAGCTTGCAACGATTTAATTAGATTTTAATCTTTAAAATTTTGTTCATTAATTCCCGTGGTTGGTGGTAACTGTACCATGCGTTTTTTAACAAAATTAAAAAAAAAGAAAATAATAAAAATGTAAAAAATTCTAATTAAGAATAATCTGCAAACTAAAAACATAATCAAAAATAATTGTTATCGCCGCGATACAAAATAACTTTAAAATATATAAAAATAAAAAAATTAAAAAATCTCTGCAGTAAGTATTCGCAAATATTATTTCTCAGTTCTCCTTCTTATCTGATACATACATACGTTTACTTTAAATATTCTTCTTAAGATTCCTTCGTTCATATCACGATTTATAAATAAAACTAAAAAAAAAAAATTATTTTTTGCTTTGGTTGTTCGAGTTGTGACTTTTATGGTTTTTTTTATACATATTTTTTTCAATATACAAGAAAGTTAATAATCTTTTCGCGAAAATAAAATTAATCTAAATTGACATTTATAGTTTTTCAATTTATGCTATGTGCATAAAAAATAATATTTTTTTTTTATCTGTGGGTCGTCGCTGCTAATAAATCATCGCGATATATACATTTTGTCATGAATATCGTTTAAATCGTTTAAAAGAAATTCGAACGGGATAAGTAGTATCTTTGGTGAAATATTCATTAGTTCACAGTACATATCATTGTACAAATATACATACATGTATACATAATTTGAAAATATGATTATGGTCGTTAAAGTAATTTATTGTACAAATAGAATGATTAATAGTTGTAACTATTAAAATTTTTCTATATATGTAGGGTTACATATATGTATACATGTACATTATGTTGATTCGTTAACCGCATATAAAACACATATGCATTTTATAATTCAACATAAAAACATAAAAATAAAATGCTAATTACAACGATATACAACTTTGAACATGAATAAACTGAAATGGCCCCTCATCAATCATAGATATGAAAAAAATTTATCCAACCGGACAATATAAATTTTACGGATATATGTTACCTCATTTCTTTTACAATAATAATGTAATCCTTTTCCTTCCTCAACAATTTTTTATTTAAAATTTTTAAAATTATATTTATCATCTTGATATAACAACAATTACGATATGCATATGTGGTTGGAATTTCCGGGACCAAGGGGGGAAAGAAGCAGTAAATTGGTATATGCGATATGTGTACGTTGAATTTTTTTTTACTTATGTATACGTATATGACATGGTGACTTGGTAGTGTTTTATGTGATTAATGATTGTTGATGTTCAATATCACGTGTATATACATACGTAGAGCATGCATTACTTTTATTTATTGCATCGGATAGAATTAGAAAAGAATATAGTTATATCGCGTGAGTTACTATGATGATGATCGTGATCACTTACCTCAGGCCTCTTGTTCAAAAGAGGCAAAACTAAGCCGCTTCGAATCCACGTCGCACCAGGACTAAGCCAACCGCTTTATTTATAGGGATGTATTTTTGGAAGTAGTTTGGTTTAGTTCCCATTATGGTAAATGAACTGAAAATTTTGAATCCACTGACTCTCAAGGACCCCCAACAGCACACTCGAACAGATCGACAAAGGAGCATCTTAACAAGTATCGGGTCAATTTCCGTTAAGCGAGAAATTGGAATTGGGACGAACACATTTTGCCATTCACAAAATTGATGTTGATGAAGCTCTAATCTACTTTCATAATTTTTTCAGCATCACTGGACTCTGAAATAAAATTTATTAATTTCGCTTGACCAGTCTTATGCGATACTCCTGAAAGTGCAACTATAATTAGTAACGATTTATTTTATTTTGCATTCCAACCTTTAATTAATAGTTTAGTGCCTCTTTTTCCAACCCTCGATCTATACATATACCCATTTCCCCTTGTTCATACTCCATATACCTCTTCAGTTAACCCACTTTCTCAATCTACCATACAACTAACAATTAACTACCGCAAACCAAACTTTAAAAGTAAAGCTACTGTTGACGTCAATAGTTGTTGATCATCCTCAACAGATGTCTCTCATCTTTTTGTTATCTCTTCGTTTATTCCTTTGTTCCAGATATTTGTCGGATCTTCGAACTGATGGCTTCTGGGATGGTGCTGAGTGTATTTCCGTTATTTCAAAATTAAAAAATATCAAAATTACTGTTTGTTATGCCGGCACTGAGCACCGAGCCTCCTTCCTACAGGACAATGGTGAATATAATAGTGGAGTCAATCAAGTAGGATTCACTTATAAGATCAAAGTTTTCTGATTAATGAAACATTATCGTATAAAGTCAAAGCGGATCAGACATTATTTGGGATCTATTATAAACCTGTTAGGTACTGTTTCGAATCTAGGTGAAGTCCTCTTCATTGCTGTATATGTGACACTTTACACCTCTCAGATTAATCGTAGGCGATCATCTAAGATTGTCTGTACTCTTTTGTCAATAATAGATCAATGTCCCAAATCTCGCGATATAGATTTGTTTGGCGGTCACAACGCCCATCTGGGTTATAACGATTCTTGGGATAAAAAGACCATTGGTTCAAATTTGTTCCACAACGAGTCTAACGAAAATCGTGCTTCCCTGGGCTTTCTTGCTAGTTCTACTCGATTTTTTGTTCCAACAACCTCCGGCCGCCGAAAAAGCCTTATTACATGGACCGATGGTCAGAGCTACTACCAGGTAGACCATATCTTAATCCAAGGTACAAATAATTTCATCTATGTTAATTCGACCAAAGCTGATTCTTTCTACTCCGAACTAAGTGAACAGCGTTTAGTTTGGATTGAATGTATTAACTAAAAGAGGACTGCAAAGGTTCACCCTATACCTGTATCAGCATCCATCGTAGGAACCCACCCACCTTCTTAGAGCAGCGTCCTCCTACATTGCCGGTCCCAAAAAGTTGGGTCGCCCCTGTTACACCTGGAATGACTCACTAAGGCAGGATTTAAGTTACTCTGGTACCCCTGATATAGAATGGGAGACATTGCTCCCTCTACTGAATTAAGGACAAGCGGCCAATGAAATCTATGCACTTGATTAATTGGTCTCTAGTGAGTCACTTGGTAAAATCCCAGCATTCCAAATCCTTGACAAACACCGCTAATCCCAACCCCTCCAAGAACAACCACTCCTTCATGTCTGCGAAATTAAATAAAGCCCAGCGTAATTACACAACTACGTACAGAGTTGGAGTGTTTGGCGGCGGTGATGAACGTAAAAAAATTTCGTCCGTATTTCTAACGTATTTCTGGAAGCCGTATGCCATAAAAATTTATTAATTAGATGTGTAGCAGAAAAATATTTAAATATCAAATTTCATTATATAGCAAAATTGGAAAACAAGAAAACATCACTTCGACTTTTTTATACAAGAATGATTAATTTTCAAGGAATGTAAAACAAATATATGAACATGTAAAGGAAGCTGCTCTGTCCCAGATAGTCTTTAATGTCATGTTGGAGTATATCTTACGTAAAACTGAAACACCTCAGCGCAACATCTTATATCGCCAGTCCAATCAGGTGCTTGCATATGCAGATGACATATGCCTGGTTGGACTGAATAGCAACGGAGTGAAAAAAATACTTGATCCACTTGTAGAGTTTTCAGCTTCAGTTGGACTCCAGATCAAATGAATCCAAAACGAAATACCTAATCTCTGGTTTTAAGGACAATGGCACACCAGATTTTAGTAGTGGCCACTACACGTTTGAGGGAGTGAGGAGGTTCAAATATTTGGGTTCTCTTATCACTCACTATAACAGTGTGCTAAAATCTAAACACTTATCAAGTGCCGTGAAGCTGGAGCTTTACAAAGCGTTGATCAGGCCCTTTGTTTATGTTTGGATGTGAAAGTTGGGCACTGACGGATGAGTACGAGAGATTTGAGAGAAGAATCATGCGTGTGATTTACGGCCCAAATCTCGAAAGCGATGGTACATAACCGAGCATTGTACAATTTCGAGATCAGAGATCTGATGAAGATCCCCGATATTGTACATGAAGTAAGATCTCAGCGAGTACACTGGCTCGGTCACGTTCTGCGTGCTGATCCGGAACGAATTGTGCAGCGATCTCTGAAAGGAGAGCCACCATATGGTAGACGCAGAGGTCGTTGCAGGCGACGATGGCTCCACGATGCGCTTCGCCTTGCATGCAAATTTAATTGCACGTCAAACAAAGTATCACTTTTTATCCTAGTGACACAATGACTTATATAAAGAACTTATCTACATTGAAAACGTACATAACACTTATCTACAAAAATACGCCAAAGTGATAAAATTGATAAATTGTTTTATGAGCGGAACCGCAAAAGTAATGGAAGTAAAAACGGAAGTTAAAAAAAATTAATTGATGATACGTCTGGCTAAGGCTCGACGGATTGTTCGTGGGTTTTCCGATGCATGATTGGACCTTGCTAGACCGCATAAAGGAGTAGAGTGCATTGCAACAGAAAATTAAGTAAACATCTGGTCTTAATCAATCTATGATAACATGGCATCTTCCGAAGTTGGTTTAAATTAAATGTTATTTTATAAATATTACAAAGTTCATTATTTCCGGTATCACTAATAGGGTATACACAATTTTTTTTTATGTTGGAACACGTTATCGATATTGTTTAATATTTTTTCTATTTTTTTTTTCAGATGATAGTACAATTTCAGATGATTTAAACCTATTTAAACCTATTTAAACCCTATCAGTTATAAATGTATGAATAATTTATTTAATTAATCAGTTGACGTTATTTCATCACCAATCAAGAAAAGAAAATTGTGTACGTTGAGAAAAGCCGTTGCATCACAAACTAGCAAAATCAAAATATTGAATCATAGATTAAGACGTCGAAATGCTAAGATTCGAAATTTAACTGCGCTTGTTACATATTTGGAATCAAAAAATTTAGTTTCTGAAGATGACGTTGCCATTTTAAATCAATTTAAAGGTGTTGGCAAAGAACTTTATAACACACAGAAAAAGAAATTACTGAAAGAGATTTGAAAAAGTTTGCTCTTAACTTGAACTTCTACTCGCCTAAAGCGTATAATTATGTAACGTACGAAAAAGCTTTAATCTATGCTTGCCACACTCGAAAACCATTAGTTGTTGGTATCAGACGAAGGCAGGAAGTCCCGGATTCGGTAGAAATATCAAAAAAGAAAAAGTGAACAAGTCATTACGAATTTGGTGTTTGACGAAATATCCATACGCGCTAGACGAGAATAGGATGAACACAAACGACGAGCATAGGGTTACGTTGAAGTAGGCTCAGATCCGAAATTAAATAAAACGTTAGCACAGCAAATATTGGTATTTATGCTAGTTTGTGTAAATAAACATTGGAAAATACCCATTGGATATTTTCCAATCACCTCTTTGACTGGGGATCAAAGGAAAAGTTAATCGAAATATGTTTAAAAAATGTAGTAGACACTGGAGTTGAAGAAGTAGACATTACTTTTGACGGACTTCCTGTGAATCTCACAACTTCAAAATTATTAGGTTGTAACCCAAGATATTCAAATAATTGTTCAACTTTTAAAATTGAAAACGTAGTCAAAAATGCTGTAGCTGAGAAAGGTCCACTAATCGATGGTGATGGTGGTATTATGGACTGGACATAATTAAAAATGTTATATGAGTTACAAACCGAGTAAGGGTTACATTTTGCGAATAAACTGTCAATAAATCATATAATGTTTGCAAAGCAGAAAATGAAAGTAAATTTTGCCGTCCAGGCTTTGAGTAATTCAGTTGCAGACGCACTTAGGTACTTGAAAGCAAAAGGACACTCCAATTTTGCAGACTCAGGACCCACTATAAAATTCATTAAAACATTCAATGATATTTTTGATATTTTAACTAGCCGAAATATAACATCTTAGAATTGGAATAAACCTATTTGTGCTTCAAATATAAATTCAATATTAACTATTTCAAATGAAGCAATATCATATATTAAATCATTAAAGTTAAAAGATACCATGCAATCAGTATTAGAATCGAAACGACATACAGGGTTTTTAGGAATTATTTTATGCTTCATAGAGCTTCGTCATCATCAAACATAGAAATTATTTTCAAAAATTATGTCCACAGTAAAAAACTTGAGTATATATGTATAAAATGATTCAGGATCATTTAGAGTTATTTTTTTCATCAGTGAGGTGTCGATTAGGTTACAATGATAATCCTACAGTTAGACAGGGTGAAAACTGTCTGCCACAATTAGATGTTTCAATACTACGAATAAATTTAGCTAAATCGTCAATTAAGTTTATAAACGACAGTTTATCTCAACGACAAATATTTCTTAGTGATCAAGATCTAGATGAAGATGAGCAGGACAGAGCGTCAACAAGAAAGTAGCTTAGTATGGTAACATCTCAGTTCTAATGATCAACAAGACGATCAACAAGAAAGTAGCTTAGTATTGTAACATCTCAGTTCTAATGATCAGTCTGAGACTACTGGTTTACAAAATGAAGGAAATGAGACCAATTTCATTATACAACCATTAGACTGACATTATTGAGTATGTTTCCGGTCTTGTAGTTAGACACTTATTTGCGAGAATTGAATGTGACACGTGTTTAAATTTGCTTCCTACCAATCTAAATATTTGATAATAGATATAAAGGACAGAAACAATAAATTGAAAGACCATAGAAATTAGAATTAATGTTAAAGTTCATGCTGCTATATCAACTGTACTATACAATAAAATAATTCTTAAGACTCAAGAAAGATTTTATAATTCTAACGTATTTCTGGAAACAGTATGCCATAAAAATGTATTAATTAGATGTGTAGCAGACCAATATTTAAATATCAGATTTCATTACATAGCAAAATTGGAAAATAAGAAAATATCACTCCGATCTTTTTATACAAGAATGATTAATTTTCAAGGAATGTAAAACAAATATATGTAAATTTAAATAATATTTCTGATCTATTTTTAATTAATTATTAATGTGAAAATACATTTTGAAAAAAAAAAAAAAAAAATTGATAACATAAAATACACTAAATTACATTATTCATTGTTTGCTTCCTATTCTACCAAATATATTACTCCGCTACTGAGTTATTGTTATCTACAATTGTCTCACTCTCTTCTTTCTCATATTTCGAAATAAACACAAAGTAAACAAATAAATCGTAAAAATTGCTTCACGAAAAACAATTACTAGATCTATCTATCGTTCAATCTAAGATCAGCACTAATAGAAGCTCGAAAATTTCAGAGTTTACCCAAAAAATCGACAAAAGATTGAAATTCAAAATCTCATTGAAGAATGAGAAAACATTACAAAATTGCAGAGCAAGTAAAACGATAAGCTTCTAATATCGAGCAACCAGCTATAGACATATACATTTTCTTTCGATTTGAAATTATCTTCCTTAATTAAGGCTCGCTCACCGGTTCTAACAGAAGCTCGACAAGTCGTATTAAGATCAGAGATAAATTTCAAAAATTTGAAATTCGCGGGTAAAAATCGACTTTTACTTTCATTTTCGGTAAATTAATTTACTCTATCAAAAAAAAGTAGGCACAACCGAGGACACAAAGTTAAATGTTTAGTGAATATATGAGTATTGAGCTCAGTTTATCAAATACAAATACCAACAGCATTAGATATATAAGGGTACAGCACGCCTAATAACCCAAATCAGGCGGGATATAAAGATACCGCTTGCTTCATGTAAACTGCTGCTTCAGGAAGAAACTATAAAAGAAACGAACGTCAGATGGTCTAACGCGAGTTCGTGTGTAATAACCAGGCAGATCTACCCTGGACTTGACCGGTCCAGATCAGGCCAACTGATATCGCTTCGACGGCACCATATTGGTATGGTCGTGGATAGCTCCCACGGGCATTGTCTCATTGGGATACATGCGAGCAGACTGGGTGTCCCAGCCCACGATTTCTGCCGCAGCTGTCGTGATGAGGAGAAGGAAGAAAATGTGCTCCATCTGCTCTGCACCTGTCCTAGTCTAGCGTACAGCAGAACAAAATGTATGGAAACTTTCCCTTCGAACGAGTGAAGAGGAGGAAACTCGAATGTGGCTTAGCTACGGACCAATTTTGTGTCTATGCTAGTCCTTTAGGACGGCTACCCTTACCTCACCTAACCTAACCTATTAGATATATACCAAAAATAAAAATTACGCACCCGTAATATTTATTGTTGTTGCCACACAAAAAAGCACAAATATTTAAAAGCGTAGAGTGTTTTGTTAGTTCAACCAGAGCCACCTATATATACAGAGCCCTAAGGTTAAAAATTGAGCTTTTTCTAGAGGAACTAAAATTGACGAAAAAAACATTATTTCCATACAAAACATATGAAAAATTAAATTTTTTTCGGTGCGATATTTTTCAATGAAAATGTCGATGGATTAAGTATTTTAACATTGAAATAGAATCTACAATTATCATTTTATAATTGATTCAAAGCTTGATCAAAGAAGTTGTTTATTTTTTGATATATTTATTAATAAAATTTATAGAAAAAAAAGCATTTCTACATTGAATTGATATAAATACACACAAATACCAACGCAATAAAATTAAACTGCAAGACGAAAAGAGAAAATAGTAAAAGTGTGGTTATGTTTCCTTTTGAATTATATTTTTGTGAATAAAATAAAATACTTAAAGGGTATTTCAATAAAAGCTGCATGATTTTGTTTGAATAAATCTCAAACTAATTTCACTTCAATTTCAACGTAAATTTTGGATTTTAGATTATAAATGGAACACCATGACGATCACAGTTCTTCTGGCACGATTCTATTTTATTTTGGTAAAGTTTTGTTACGCATTTGCACATAATTATGGTTCTAAATAAATTGTGCAGCTGTTATTGGAACTCCCTATGAAATGTTGTAAGTTGTCAATATCACAATTTTTTTTCTATCGATCGATGTTTATGTTCTCTTTTTAAATTTTACGCTATTTCGTGAATTCAATTTTAATATTTTTCTATTGCGATCTCAGCCTATTGGAATAATTTTGCACTCTATCCCTTTTCCGATTTCGCTACAAGGTAATGAAATAGAAATATGTGGTGATACAGTTTCAAATGTATAAAAGGAAATAGAATAATGCTTTATACGAGCATGCTGCGATCGCAATAGAAAAAGCGAAATTAAAAAAAAAATGTGAGATTTAATTCTTAAAAAAGAGACAAAATCATCGATCGAAAGGATGACAATATATGTTTTATTTATTTATTTTACCTACACATTTAAATAAATTCATGTTTACATAAATATGATAAATTCATATTTAATTTTGATTTAATGTTTATTAAATTAATAAAAGGTTTAAGGTTCTGACTGTCAGATATGTGCTATATCAATATAGAATCAATTCCACAAAGTGTTTATCGAAATGAATGATTTATCTTTTCATTGATGAAAAGTAATTCGAAAATGGTCATTTTTACATTGATTCTTATGGGATAATGCAAAAAGTAGTTCCTCTAGAAAAAGCTCGACAAAAAACATGGCTGATCCTTACGGCTCTGTATATATAGGTGGCTCTGGTTCAACTCCCAACATGAAATAGCTACTCGTTAAAATAATAATGATAATAATAAAAAAATAAAAAAGATTTGCACACAAACTTTTTAATTGACCAAACTTTTATTTGTAATAAATTATTATAATATTTACTCGTCGTAATAAATAATTCTACCATCAGCAAATAGAAAAGTTTTTTGCAATATACATAGGTTAGGTACACAGATATATTATTTGACGAACATTATTAAAGGTTCAATTATATTATAAGTTATTTAGTTAAATTGAATTAAAAGTTCGTATAATTTTTTATTTCCATTCTTCGTTGTAATATTCATCAAATATTTATTTAAATTTTTATTTTTTTGTTACAATTTATAATAAAAAAAATAAAGAAAAAAGTTTTTATTTGAATTTTTTTGATGCTTATTTTGTGCTTGGAAATGTTATCAAAAGCCCTATGTCTCATAGGAATACAGCCAGAAAATATAAATTGTAATTGAATTATCCGATATGTTAACCTTTGTTAATAAAATTATTGTAATTTCACCAAAAAGTTTGTAAAGCAATTGAATGTCATTTTTTGTAACTTTGCTGAGTTTTTGACAACAGGGCATTCTAATTATACGGGAAAATTCAAATTAGATCCGAGTAACAATTTACGTTTATTGGGCAATTTGAATTTTTGAAGCAATGTTTAGAATTATCGAATTTTTAAATTCTAAATTTTTTATTGAATTTGGCGCGTTTCTAAATTTTCGATTTTGAGATTAAATGATTTTACTTCTAATTTATTAAATTTCGACATAAGTTAATCTGAAATTTTGAATTTATCAAATTTTGAAAATTGCCCATTTGTACTTTTAAAAATTTACGAGCTTTAGAAAATTTAATTTTCACGGTCTTGAACATTTTTGTGGTTTCTGGAAATCTTCCAAATATGTTCCTACAGTTTTCCAAATTCAAATGAAATATTGGGATCTTACCTATAAAATTCAGAATTTTCAAAATAATAAAACTTTTGAATTTGTGATTTCCAATTTATTAAATTTCGATATAGTCTAAAAATAAATTTTGAACTCAAATTTTGAAAAATGTTGACAATCCTGAAAATAAAATTTGAGTTTATCGAGTTTTGAACTTCTAAAACAATTCCGAACAGTAAATTTGAATTATTTGAATTTGGAATTATCTGAGCCCAATAAGTTAACCAATTTAGCAAATTTAGGAAATTGAAATGTTATGTATGTTTTAAAAATTCAAATTTTTATAATTTGAATTTAAAATGTCAATTCAATCAAATATTGAATTTTAGATATTCCTGATTCCTTCGTCGTAGTTTGATAAAACTTAAAACTGACACGTACACAGTTGCTTATACAAATTTAAAGATGGCCCATTTTGAAAACTATTATCGATTTACTCGAATGTGACCAAGTAATTTTGGACTTTCTTGAAGTTTATGATCTTCGGTGCTCTTTATAGATACACATACTTGAATGAACGAGCCCAAGTAGTACGTACGAGTAAATCATCAATTAAGGATGGAATTGCCAATTAATTAGAGATTTCCACAGCGTTCAGTTTTAGGGCTTTTATTAATTTTTGTATTAGTAAATAGTGTATTTCTACAGCAATTTCGTGAGTCTCCTACCACTTTTGCTGAGGATAATTCATTTACATACGCAAGTCCCAGTTTACAAGACAACATCACTCAAATTGACCATGGTTTATAAATCTTGTATGTATGTATCATTAAAAGCTTATAATTTTATCGTAAGCGAACGAAACTATTACAGTTTAAGGATACCCAAGCATATACAAATCGTCCTTTCGAATGCAACTGTACCATTGAATCCCCTCCAAATGATTGCTTTTTAGTAAATTCGGTCAATAAACACATTGGTATTTTAATAGATAGAGATTTAAATCAGAAAGTGCATTTTCAACCGTCATATTCGCCTTCATGGTCGATATTTCGAAATCCATGAATACTGCCCCGACGACATTCTTACGTTTTCCAGCTGTTGAAAATATTCTATGTTAAAAGTCGAAATAATTTTATTATTCACGCAGGATCAGTGATGTCAGTTTATTACATTTGAAGCAGATCTGCTAAATTTATTCTGTCCTGAAATTTTAGTACGTACTTTTTAATTTCTACTACAATTTTGTATTTATCATTAAATTTGTTCATTGGGATTACTGACCTGACTACATCCTACAAATATCGTATTGCAATGCTTTTTGGATTTTCTTTCATATTTTGTTTCATGGTGAATTTTTTTCTGTCAAAACAAAAATGTAAAAGCCGTTGAAGGTAGGTGTGTCTGTGTATTTATTTAATTTTGTTTATCAATTAAAATTTGCAGTTCGAAAATCTAGTAAGTTTTAATAATTATAATATGATAAAATGAGAAGATTTTTTCAACCTGTAGAAAAAAAACAGTAAGTCAAAATACAAATTAGTTTATTTGTAGGTTATGTGGATATAAATAAGTTATTAATTAAAGAATATTATGTTTAATCTGTTTTTTTTTTTAGAAATTCAGGACCTTCAACCTCTGCTACTGACATTACCTCAACCGAAACAATAAATTCCGAACATGATTCCGACGCTGTTTCAGATGGTTCGACCAAATTGATTCCAAAGAAACAAAAATAGCCACAAAAGTACAAGGTTGAATGGGAAATTAAGTATCCGTGGCTGAATAATTGTAAGGGCCAAGCATATTGTAGGTTATGCAATAAAACTATGGTCAACAATTACTAGGCATGAAAAGTTGTCTAAAATTCATAAGAAGAATGTGACATTTGCGAAAGATTTTCAAAAGGTAAATCAATCTTATCAAAATCAGAGAACTTTAATTTATTGCATTCAGCATGAGTTTCTTTTTAGTACGATGAATTCCCTTCCGAAATTAATTTTAAAAATATCGCCAACCTCAATGCTGGCCCAACAATTGAAATGTTGTCGTACTAAGGCAACACCTTACGCTAATGTAATAATTGGTCCTTATGCCGCCGAAAAAATTAGTAAAATTTTACGTCAACAATATTTTTCAATAATTATTGATGAAGCTACAGATCTTTCTACCAATAAACAATTAGTTGTATAATAGTGCGGTACTTTAATAAAATTGTTGGTAATTTTTTTTAGCATGATTCAGTTCGAAAATTCGCCGGCTTCCGAAATAGTCCAAGCCTTCATAAACCATTTCGCAAATTTCAACATCACCATAAAAAATATTATCGGGCTTGCTACTGATAATGCATCAGTTATGTCAGGAGATGTCGGTGGCGTAAAAGCTAAACTGCTAGAAGTAAGGAGTGATCTATTTTTCTTGGGCTGTTTGTGTCATTCCTTAGCTCTGTGTATAAACAGTGCTTTGAAATGTATACCAGAATCAAATGAACGAAACATAAGAAATATTTACAATCACTTCTCTCATAGCCGAAAAAGATTGTACGACTTCTCGCTCTTCCAAAATGATTTTAATCTGCAAAATCATAAGGTTTTAAGGCTATGTAAGACACGATGGTTGTCTCTTGAGCGATGGCGAGCTAATCCGACACTTTTACCTAATTGACTCTGGAGACGATCAGACGAGTGAAATAATTAAAAATAATGAAAAAATATATGAAATGGTTAGCTTAAAGCTAAGTTGGCTCGTTCACGACCGTTGAAGTTTTTTGAAACGAACACGATAATTTGGTGTTAGTATGCCAAACTTTAAAACTCCCCAGCTTGTCCGATATTAGCTCGAGTCGTTCGAGGAATTTTTTTTTTGTTGGCCAATATTAAAAATTACGTGACTTCGTCCGTTACTTTATCACAATCTTTTTTGAATCCGACTTAATAAATCAAATCATTGAATGGTTTAATTTACATTTTTTAATGATGCATTTTTGTGTATCTTTTTTTCGTGATATTGAGATGGTTTGATACGAAATTCAAGATTATAGTGATTTCCTGGGATGATAGTTTAATGAAACTGTCGCGACATTAGGACATATTTTTCCTGGGATGGGACAAATAATAGGATGATAATAAATCCTGGGCTGATAGTTGATACAAAACTGTCACTATAGTTATGGTGTTGCCATTGCGTTTTTCTGGGATGAATCCTGGGCTAACTTTATATAAATCCGATTTAGCAAACTATGTACACGCTATTCCTACTTTGTTTACCGCTTAGCAGTGCTATCCCAGAAAGGGCGTTTTCACAATTAAATCGTAAAAATAAAAAAGCCAATAGACTTGAAAATAGAACCATCCAAAATATTATGTTTTCTAGAATACTATTAACAGAAATCGACGATACAGAAATTTATGTCCTTGAAGAGGAATTATGTAATTTTGCTTCAAAGTTCAAATTTGAAGATGGAAATTTTGAATTCTTTTGGTAATGTCAATTTATTATGTAACTATAAAATGTGCTAATTTTTTTAAGTTTGTGATAAACGCATATTGTTTAATTTTAATTTGGTTGTGATTTAAAACCTTGTAATATTGTAACTGAATTTGTAAAAGCCAGAAATTGTAATTGAAATAAAACAAAAAACTTGTTATTTTTGAATTATGTGTTTATTATTTTAGAATGCTCTATTTATCAAAAAAATGTAGTAATCTGGTATAAATATACAAAAAAATGTAGCAGATTTGCTACAGGTTTCTTGCCAAAAAGTGACATCAGTGCGCAGAATGTGATCTTAGAAATAACAATCAGTTTAAAAAAACATGGACCAAAATTTGGACCGGTGTGAAGTTTTAGACATTAACAGAAAAGGTAAGCTACAAGAAACAACAAAAAAAAATTTTTTTACACAAAGAGTGGCGGGTCAAAGCGTCATGAATTTAATATTTTAAAAATTGATATTCCTGTTAATGATATCATTGAAAATGAAATTAATATTAATTTTAATTCTAAATAATCGGAGACGAAAAGTATCCAAAATATAAACAAATATTTATCAAAATTAGATTGCAAGCAATGACAACGGAAACATCGGCCATTTGGCCATAAAGTGATTATATTACACGGGAAATCATTATTTCCAAATCTGTTCGTGAGATTCCATAAAACAGGGTTTAAGTCTATTAATAAAATTAGTATTTTGAGACTATTAGACTTTTTTTTTAAAATCACAATGTCCTTAAATCATTTGAAAACGTACTAATATTGTTGAGTGAAATGAATGAGTCACTCGGAAATTTTAAAGTGTATTATTCTGTTTCTGATCCTTATGATTTAAACCGTAATGAAAATCTCCTCAAAGGGATACATTTTTTAATAAAACAGTCCATAATAGCATTTTTGGTAATATTAAACAATAATTAACAACTGTCAATCAAACTGCAGATAACATATATTGCAAAAACAATGGGTGTTTCTTAATTGATTATCCAATGTAAACGCCGAGAGTTGGTTTTCTGTTACGAGTATTAAAAACCACTATATACAAACCAACAAACACTTCGGCTTGGAAGGTTTGTAAACATCATGACTGAAAACTGCAAAATTGGAAAAAAGGGTCCAACTATCAAAATGAAAAAAATAACACAAAAAATCGCGATAAAGATAAACATAATCCTGAAGACCCAACAAAGTAAAGACCCAGACGAATAATTGCATGGGTTAATGTGGAATAAAAAATTTAAATTATTAATTCCCGAAAACTTTGGTAATCGAGTTTTAACTCGTTTTGCGCGAGTTAAGAATAATTTAAAGTCAGATGATTTTAACACAGTAGTTAATTCTAACCAAAAAAGTTGCCATATTTTACTGAACATAGGTATACTTTTATAGAAGATGATAAACAGTCAGAACAAAATACGTGCAGCCATATTAATAAATACGCGTGCTTTTGACGCTACAGCGCAAATTTTTTTCTACTTGTTTTCAGTTTTCAGACACAGAATTCTTTAAAGGACTTTCCCGATAATCGGAGAATCATTTTTTTAAATTCATACGAGAACTATAGCAGCCTTTCAAGATGTATGCTCAATTTAGTTCGTTCTCGAATTTTGTTAAAGATATATGAAAATCGCCCAGAATTAGTGACTTCAATGAAAAGGCTTCTCTTTGATGAAACACGTTCAATTTCATTTATTTTGGGAAAATGGCTTAAAATCTGCGCTCTACAGGTAAACCAGAAAAAATAATTGAGGACCTGAAATGAAAAGGTTTCAATGCAACTGAAGCATCAATTAAGCTAAAACGGAGAAGTAATGAGCCTCTGAACATGTATATGCTGACATTCAGCGCAGATAATGATTTTGAAAAAATACATCAAATCAAGTACATCTTGGGATGCAAAGTCAATATTGAGCCCCTAAGAAGATCTAGGCTTATACCACAATGTAAAAAAGTCAAGCATATGGACATACTCAAACATACTGTAACAAAGAACCCAGGTGTGTTAAATGTCCAGGTAAACACCATACTAGAGATTGTGTCACACCCACAGATGTACAGCCTATATGCTTACATTGTGGAGAAAACCATTCAGCTAACTACAGAGGATGCAGGCGTGCTATTGAATTGCAAAACATCAAAATTAAAAACCTACATGCTAAAAATACAAATGTAATAAAGAAGCAAATTGTTGGAATAAACAAGCCTGAATCATTTAAAGGAAAGTTAAGGCGTAAAGCGTTGATAGCCTCTCAAGCAGAACTGGGCAACAAAACTTACGCTCAAGTAATGATGAGTAACGAAAACAATCAAAAAACTCCATAAACAGGCGACATAAATCAAACGCTTAAGCTGATATTAAGTAACTTAATACTTTTGATTTGCGATTACAGAAACTAGAATACAGTACTAAGAGAGCCATCCCTAAACAAAACCATGTCTAATGACTTAAGAATTTTATGCTGGAATGCCAATGGACTCCAGCAACACCAACAGGAATTGCAAATGGTTCTGGACGCAGAGAAAATCGATGCCTGTCGCATCTCTGAAACTCACTTCACTATAGACAATCAATTATCAAATGTAGTAATTATAAAACATAGCACACTATTCACCCCAGAAATACTGCTAAGGGATGTAGTGCTGTTATAATTAGAAATAGTATTAATCACTTCGAGGAATTAAAATATGAAACAGAACAAATACAAGCAACAGCTGTTAATATCAAGACCAAAAATAACTCTATTAGTGTTATTGGAATTTACTGCCCACCGAAATACTCTCTAAAAGAAAAAGATTATCTTGAATTTTTCAGTAAACTAGGGAAAAGATTTGTAATTGGAGGAGATTTTAATGCAAAAAATATCCACTGAGGTTCTACACTAACAACAACTAAAGGTAAAGAACTCCTCATCAAATGGTAAACCGACCTACTGGCCAACTGATCTAAATAAAATACCAGATCTAATTGATTTCTTTACAGTGAAGAATATATCTGTAAATTCTCTACATATAGATGAATGTCCTTAAGCTCTGATCACTCCCCAATACTTTTGACATTAAGTGAAAGGATCATTCAAAAAGAAAGCTATCCTAGTTTAGTAAATAAGCACACAAATTGGGAATACTTTAGACTGTCCTTAGAAAGAAAAATGTACTTAATGGTTCCGCTAAGGAGTGAGGAGCAATTAGAAATAGAAGTTCACAAGTTCATATGTGACATACAGCAGCCAGCTTGGGAAAACACCCCTGAGGTTAAAAAGAAAATTATGGGAAACAATTACCATAGAGAAATTAGAGAGCTCTTGGCACAAAAAAGAAGGGCAAGGAGAATATGCCAACAAACTAGAGCTTCTCAAGATAAAACTAAGCTGACTCGGCTACTGAAAAGGGAAATCAAAGATCTGAAAGACGAATCTATCAGTAACTACCTCAGAAAATTATCTAATGATGCTTCTCTCTGTAGAGCAACCAAAAGAATTAAAAGGCCAATAATGCAGATTCCTCCAATCATAAAGTACGAAGTTTTGCTGAATACCTGGAAAAAATATTTGAACCACATGATGACCAATCATTGGAAGCCGAAATAATAACTGGAGGGGTTGTAAAGGAAAGTGAAGAAATCCTACGAACAACACCAAAAGAAGTCATGTATGAGGTAAAAACAAATATAAATTCGATAAAAGCGCCGGGGTATTACCTCATCACAGCAGACATTTTAAAAGAACTACCAAGGAAAGCTTTATTAAAGCTCACCAATATTATAAAGGCCGCCTTTCGATTGAAATATGTGCCCAGCCTGTGGAAAATTGCAAAAGTAATTTTGATTCCTAAACCTGGGGGGAAACCACCACACAAAAGTGGATCTTACAGGAAAATATCGTTATTACCTGTTATGTCTAAACTCTTTGAGAAGTTATTAGTAAAAAGGTTAAATCCGATAATTGAGAGGGAAAACCTGATTCCTAACCATCAGTTCGGTTTTCGCCACCAACACTCAACATTACATCAAGTACTAAGAATAACTAAGATCTGCTCAACGATATTCTTAGACGTTGCACAGGCCTTTGATAAAGATTGGCACGAAGGACTTAACTAGAAGTTAAGAACTGTACTACCAATGCAATTCACTACAATATTAGAAACATACTTGAAAGATAGATTTAGTATAAAATTAGACGATTCCTATTCTGAATTGAAAGAAATCAAGACACCAGTATCGCAGGGCAGTGTATTAGGTCCGGTCTTATACTTATTGTTCACTAATGATCTCCCTGTATTAGAAAACAACACTGTCGCGACCTTTGCTGATGACACGGCAATCTTAGCTGTTGGAGATAGCAACGAAGAATCAACTCAGAATTTACAGTTAGCTATTACTCAAATACATATAATTGGACCAAAAGATGGCGAATTAAACTTCACGAAACTAAATCAGTTCACATCAGTTTTACAACAAACGACTCGATCATATTCCGACTAAGTGTTGGCATCACACTAGATGCAAAACTACGATAGAAGGCACACGTCAAAAAGAAAAGCGAAGAACTAGGGCTTAAATATAAAAAGATGTATTGGCTGATAGAAAGATAACATACAATAAACAAATATTAAAACCGGTTTGGACTTATGGTATCCAACCCCAAGGTTGAGCAATGTAGAAATCATCCAAAGATTTCAAAACAAAGTACATATTAAGAAACATCGTTGATGCACCATGGTATGTTAGAAACAGGGACCTCCATAGGGACCTTAAAGTGGACACTGTTTCAAAGGAAATCCATGTTAACACTGAGGCAACTAAACTGTTAAACAACACGAATATTGTACGGAGGCTCAAACGAACTAAACCTTTTGAGCTGGTGTAATTGCTATTGTAAACGGCGTAATGATGATCTAAAATCCACAATAACGATGTAGTTTAATTCAATTTATCAGACACTATGGAACACCAGTCGGAAGAAGCCATAGATTAATATAATATTAAATAAAAATGAAAAAAAATTTTTTTGGAGAAAGTCTTTGTGTCATCATTAACCGAAACAAGAAATTATTTAAAATTTGACCAAATTGTAGAGGTTTTTTGTTTTGAAAATTTGTCATCAGCCCAACCTTGTTTTATAGAATAACACGGACAGATTAGAAAAGCATGATTTATCCGCTTGCAAGTAAAATAGTACTTTATGGGGAAATCTCTGGCATTTCTGTTATTTGGCAAAGTCATTTCTTACAATCTAATTTCGGTAAATATAAGTTTATCTTCGATGTTTGTTTAGAATTAGAATTAACCAATTTATCGTTAGTATTTTACTGGTAATGACGAACAATTAAAAAATTTCTGAATTAAAATAATTCCAAGACTTTTCGGGTAATTTGCAAAATTCTACTCTTCTAAGATAACGAATTTTTACCAGCATTACTTCTGTACATCAGAACAGATTTGGCACTCAAACAAATTACATATAAGATATTCATTTTCATTAATCCATTCCTTATCAAATCAGTAAATCCATTAGCTTTTACTAATTATTCATCATGCCACATGAAAGTAAATACTACCACGAAAAAAGATATATTTTGAAATAAAATCCTTTTTTGCAATCCTTGAAAATGATATGTACAATTATACACTCGCATATGTTATTAAAAATAAAAAGCAAACCAACATCAAAAAATCATTTCGTTGAGAGCACAAAATAAAGAATTCCATGGCAAATAACAAACCGAACGACAAACATAAAATATTTAATTTTCCTCAAAAACACAACAACAAAACCAACAACCAAAATCTATTTGATTGGATGTTAGGTAGGTTGAAGGTTATGGTTTCTTGATTATATGATAATTATATTAACTGAAAGACAAAAGAAAAGTAAAACGAAGAAGAAGAATAAAATGATGAAAGTTTTCTCGTTAATTAAAGTTTTTCCGGTTTTTGTATTGGTGTGATGTCGAATTCATTGGAAAACTGTCAAATATATTTCCGAATTTTCCAAAGCAGAACACAGCAAACAAAATAATCAATTTATTTGCTCATCTCTCGTTTCAAAAATGAAAACTAATTAATAATCAAAACATCCTATTCTCCGCCCCATCCCGTCGTCTTGTTTTTGTTATGTATATATGTATATCATTGCCATTTGCATAAATTTTACATATCTCTGGTGCAAATGGGTGATCCGAAAGAATATCTGTTTCAACGTTTCAATATTTTTAGTAATTTTGATGTTTGCAATGCGGATGGCGGCCCCCTATTTTTTAAATCCACCTGAATTATTATTAATTTAAGCTTCAGAAACGCGAAATGAGTTTGAAAGGAAAAACTATTATCAATTTTAGTCTCATATTGGTACAGCAGGCATCACCCATTGTGCACGAAGCAAAAAAAAAAAAAAAAAAAGTGAAAATTAATGGGAAAATTTAACAACAACTATAAAATGGAATTTATAAATAATTTGTCTGTTTTTCAATTTTGATAACACAAAAAATAAACAAAAATATTTTTTTTTTTTTTTGGTACATTTGAATATTTGTTTATATTTTTAATTGTTAATCGATTTGTTGATTAAAATTAATGGAACTTTTTTTTTTGAGTAATTTGTATATATGGAGTAGAGTAATATACGTACGTACATTATGTACGAAAAAAATACTCATAATATGAAGAGGAAATTTGGGAAATAAAAAAAACGTATGTTGAAATATGCTGGAATTTTTAAATTTTGTTGTTTTACTCATAGCTAGTTCTAGTTTGGCATTTTACGTAAATTTTTCATTTTTGATTATTTATATACATGTTATACATACATATATGTTAATGTACATATTATGATTGTGATTTATGTCAGTTTACTCTAATCGGCACATTTTGAATTTTATTGTGGTAGAATGAAAATCTATTTATTACAAATTGATGCCAAAAACTGATAAAAATATATGAAAGAAGAAAAATATCTACTATTTACGTCGAAGAATACCGTACGCAAAAAACCATTCCTGAAAACTATATATAACACTTAATTCTCAGAATTGGCGGTAGAGTATGCATTCCTACTGTTCTAAAATTCTACTGTATGTAGGAATTATAGATTTTTCAGTCACATTGCTCCCATATCACAGCTAGTCAACAAAGATATTTATATATAGAAGGCTTATAAGGGGTCGTTGTTCACTTCACTTAGACAGTATTAGTCTAAGTTGCACCGTAAATTTTTCAATTGTTTTTTTCATTATTACTATAAATTATAGTAATAATAATAATAATCAGTTTTTAAAGGCCATTCATTACTGGCCCCTTACAGAGTCAACTATTTGGCTCCAACGGTTTCGATCCTGAGCATGGTCTTCATACTGTCTAAGACAATCCGAAGAGGCCAAGCCGTTCTCTAAATTGTGGAGCCATCGTCACCTGCAACGACCTGTGCGCCTACCATATGGTGGCTCTCCTTTCAGAGATCGCTGCACAATTCGTTCCTGATCAGCATGCAGAACGTGACCGGGCCATCGTACTCGCTGAGATCTTACTTCATGTACAATATCGGGGATCTTGATCAGATCTCTGATCTCTATATTGTACAGAGCTTTGTATATGTACCATCTATTTTGCGATTTGGGCCGTAAATCACACGCCGCATTTTAATATCCTCACCCACACTTTTATCGTGACTCATGGTGAGTAATAAAAGAACCTAAATAGTTGAACCTACTCACCCCACCACTATAATCTGGTGTGCCATTGCCCCTGTAACCAAAGATCATGTATTTCTGAAGTCCAACTGATGCTGAAAACTCTAGGAGCGAATCAGTATTTCTTTCACTCCGTAGCTATTCAGTCCAATCACGCATATGTCATCTGTATGTGACTGGCGATATAAGATGTTGCGCTGAGGTGTTTCAGTTTTACGAAAGGTGTACTCAAACATGAGATTGACGAGTATCGAAGACAGAGCATCTCCCTGCCGAACACTCGATTTAACCGCAAAAATTGTCGATAGCCGGTTCTCAACTTTAACACAGCATTGAGACGGCGTCACTGTCATCCTACACAGTCGTACAGTTAATTAATTAATTATATAGGATATTAAGATAATCATCTTTCAATAATTAATAAATTTATCTGTAACATGTGCAGCGTATCCTGTGAAAGCTCAGAAACCAATATTAGATGTGGCAATAAAGCTTGTTTTTAGACACTGGGGACTATTTCACATGTGGCTATGATATATTTTTTTAGAACTTTTTACGGCTAAGACACTAAATACTGTTCATATAGTATGCACTTCCGTATAACTATTTATTAATTATTATTATTTATGTACTTTTATCAATATTAGGCGTATAAGTCTTTCTGCATATTCTATTCATAGTTTCTCACACTTTTAGTTTGAAAAGTGCGATTTACATATCCTAAATATCGAATTTCTTTTAGCAAGAAGTTACTTTTTGCCAAGTTCACTGTTAGGCCAGATTCCCTCAGATGAGAAGCAACCATAACAGTTGAATATGTTCTTGAAAAGTCTTCGATGTAATGAGAAAGTCGTCTAAATAAACGAATAATAGTTCGTGTAGTTGGTGTGGTATCACCCGGTGCATTAGCCTACACATTGTTTGCGGCGCGTTGCAAAGTCCAAACGGCATGACCGTAAACTGATACAAAGCACGGCTAGGGACGGTGAACGCAGTTTTATCGCGGGATTCTGGAGCAACAATGATGCCAAAAGGCATCCTTGAGATCGATGCTGGAATTGAATTTTGTTCGATCCAAACGGATCAACAACCCGTGGATTATTGGATAAAGGATACGCGTCACATCGTTCATCTTACGGGCATTATAGGGGAACTCCATGAACTATTCGACTCCTCAATTACACCAAGAGATATCATTCTGTCTAATTCTTCATAAAGTGATTTTTGGATGGCAGGAAACACAGCATAATGGCGTTGTTTAATTGGTGTTGCAACCTTTATGTCTATTTGATGAGAAACCAAATGAGTGCGTCCTAATCCAAGTTCTTCAAAAGACGAAAATTGTTGTATGACTGAATTTAGTTTTTCGGTTTCCTTGAGGCTGAGTTCATGTTGTAAATACTGGTCAACGTTTGGAATCTCTTTATGACCATAGACTTAAGATATGGAAGGTGGAATAATTTTAATGTTGAAGGTTTTCCAAAAGTATATCCGCAGATAAAGGCGTTTCTTTAGATTAGGGATGATATAGATCTTAAAATATTTTCCACTCCATTATATTTAATTTTGGCATATATGTAGCCAAACACTCTTTCTGGGCTTCCTGACTCCATATGCACTTTAGTTGGCAGGCGAAATATTTTATAATTTGGATCTACTAAAAGCTTTTCGCTTTCAGCTCCTAATGCTTTTATGGTGGCTCCACTATCAAGCAAGACACTATAACCGTGCTGCAACAACCTGAACGGCATATGGACCACGGAGGCCGCTGAACCGCGTGGTAGAAAAACAAGGGAGAAAACAAAAAGACATGCAACTAAACCGTAAGATTCTTTCTGAAAGATTCCGGGTAAGCAAACTCCTTTACTATAGATAAATGTTTCCTTGGTTATTTATTTAACATCAGCAAATTAGTGTGTGGCAATATTTTTTTTTGCAGTAAAATTGATTTACTGTTGACCTTTTCTTTTTTTATATACATAATCATACATATATAATTTTTATTTATTTCATCTCTACATTCTACGTAAATTTAAATTTGTTTTGTTAATTCATAAAAAAAATAAACATAAATATATCTTCCAGTTTTAAAATCATTGTTCATGAAACCCCACCCTTTGTCTTAGACTCGCTCTGTGAGATAGCCGAAATTTGATAAAACGCGTGACGGGTTTTCTTCAATTTTGAAGATGGCGCCCAACTTAGTAAATTAATACTGTACCCGAGAATACGAGCAAATTTGAACTGGAAGAAAGGACGTGGATTGATTAACATATTTTTCTGTTGTGATAATTTTTTTTGTTGTTGCTTTTGCTTATAAGTAATATTACTCTTATGTTTTTCCATAGTTAGTACGCATAAGCCAGACAAGCATCATTTTGAAAACGGAGAGGAACACCGTCGGCATAAGATCTATACTTTATGGAGAAACAATTTACCATTTAATTTAATTTTTTTGTATAAATAACATAAATTTTATAATGTAATACAAAATAGAATGAAATTTGTTGTTAGTCTAGATTTTTTTTTTTTGCTGAGAAGAATACCTAAGAAAAAAACCAAAGTTACGCGTTACACGACATAACGCCGATTGTCTGAAATGTCCATCAGTCGTGCTTCTAAAATAAGACTGCGTAATATACGCTTGTTTTGCCTATATTTACAAAGCCGTCCGGATGTTATCTTTTGTATTTGTATTCCATTCGTCAGGCATAACTTCGGTTCGTCGTACTAATCGAATAAGGTCGAAAAGACAGTTCCACAAAGTATCCCTTCCAAATGCAAGACGACGCTCGTCATTAAACCAATCATTTTGGGTCTGACTCTCACTATTCCTAAAGTCCGAGCAAATAGCGCAGTGGTTAAAGCTGCGACGTTTGGATCGGGAGGTACCGGGTTCGAATCCCAACAGAGACGGGAATCAAAACGGATTTTTCATCTCCCGATTACGATCGGTGATTAAATTGAAAACATCTATGACCCTCTGTTGGAATGTAGAACTCATGGGCCGACCCATCTTCCATGTCACTGTACAGGGTGACATGGAGCTATGCAATGCGCAGGTGGTATACTGTACTTGTGTGAATGGGATGAATGAATGGATTGAATGAATGTTGTGTGAATGTAAGGTAAGGCTATGAACCGTAAAAGTGTCTATGCCAAGTCCTTTTAAAAAAAAAAAAAAAAAAAAAAAAATACCTAAAGTCTGTTGAGCAGCACTGAGGACCGAAGTTTTCAGTACATCCCAGACAGAGTTCACGCAGTCAGACTGGTAATTAGCTTCATCAATGTGGTTGCTGACAAGATACTGATTGTTTCTTTTGATCTTCATTTATCAGACCTTCACAGACTTGTACGAAAACCTCCATCGTAGCTTTGCAGCGACCAAATGATGATCACTGCCTACGTATTTGGTTGCTGACCGATATGTTCTCACATCCTGCACAACCCGACCCCGTCCTTTAGAAACTAATAGATGTATCTGTTTGTGAGGGAAGAACGTGCTTGTTACATTAAGATCATGAACAATTGCAAAGTACATCATTCCTTCACCATTATCGGTCGAAGTTTCGTGTCGGGAGTACGGGCCTATGTTTTCACACAAGTCGGTCTAATTTCTACCAGCTCTAGCATTAAAGTTCCCAATTACCATTCTAACATCGTGTTACAAGTCATTGTAAAATGAGTCTTTATCTTAGGACTGGCTGAATTCAGTAGGCGCGTGTACACAAATTATCGACAGGTTAGCTAATTTCATGCGCAAGCGAAGCTTACACAATCGGTTATTAACTGCTTGGAAATCCAAAACAGTGTTCTTTATACCTGCGGCCCAAGAAGAAATCCAGCTTCAAGATTTCCGAGGTCATTTCCACTGTAGGACAACGTTTAGCCCTGGGACATCTTTAGGCCAGCGAGTTTCTTGAAGAGCAACGAGTTCCAGCCGATACTTCTTCATGCACGTGATTAGGCCCTCCAACGCTCCTGGTTTTCTAAGTAATTGCACGTTCTACGTGCCGATCCTTAATCTCGTACCTGGGTACTTGAGCGGGGGTCCGCTGTTTTTATGGCGATATCCATTTTTTTGTTGACTTTATGAACAGTTGGTTTTTAACGGATCAGGGTCTTCAGCCCAGCGATCCAACCGTTTAAATTAAAGTAACTGGAATTCTACAAAAAAACAATATTTCGATTCACAATTTATTCGACCTTGCTAATCACTCAAATAGTGAAACACTCGAAAAATTGTCTAGCACTGATGCAAGACAATTCATCGTGTATTTTATTATGTTAGAGCTTGTCAAGACCGCAAAAAATTTAAGCCGAGATTCTTTTTGGGTAACCTTTTTTATTTTTTATACACTTGATACGGTAAACCGAACTTTGCTAGAAAAACAATTCATCAAATAATCAATTGAAAGAACAACAATTCGTCGGAAAAAATTCACATAGTTTAGGTATAGTGAAGGTCAGCCCAAGAACGAATGGTTTAATGCCAAGTGTTGTCTTGCAGTCGAGCAACAAAATACAGCCCATAGTGAAGTGAAACACCGCCTCACTATCGCGAGGAAAACAAGGCTGCGTTTACTAGGATGGCAGTCAATCGGTTTTATATCCAAACGGGAGAAGCGAGAATGGTGGAAAACCGAAGCACTGAAAGTACAAAAACTCAGCAATAACCACCATTCGAGACCGGGGTGGAGAGCTCTGTGTAAATGTCGACGCAGTACTCGACCCATGGAATGGACACTTTACCGACCTGCTAATAGTGTTCATCATGCTATGAAGCTGCAGCGTTACAGACAGAGCGTAGATCAGGTCCGTTGTTATGATTGGATATGAAAATTAGACTATAGCGGACGAGTACAGGATAAATGGCTTCTTAGATTTGAGAGAAGAATCAGGTGTATGATTTAACTTCCAAAACGCAAAGAAGATTGTGGATACCGGGTTCTGTACAATATCGAATCAGACATCTGATGAAGATCCCTGATATTGAACATGAAGCAAAATTTCAGCGAGCACGTTGGCTTGGTCGCGCAATGCGTTGTAACGGAAGACGAAACATAAGTTCGAATTTCCGTTAGCAGAATTTATCTACACAGGGGCTTCTGGGCGGTGTTTGGTAGCTGGCTAAAGCTCATGAGAGGTCGTGGGGTTTCCAGAAGCGTGTGTAGATCTGGAATACACCGCGTATCGAAAAAGAAAAAAAATAAAGCAAGCAACAAATCATCCTAACTGAAACCGCAAACTCACCTCAGACATTCTGCCGCTATATGGCAGGTGCAGCGGTCATTGTAGGCGACTATAGCCGCATTGGCTGAATTCAGTAGGCGCGTGAAAATTTTTATTTATAGGAAAGATATCAATTTAATTACGTTATACAAATTTCCTTATTGCCAACAAGTGAATAATATACTAATCCTAACATTGATATAGGTCAGTATTTAATGATCAGCTGAAGTTATCGCGCAACACAAACAAATTCGCTATAGGCTAGTATCTGAAACGTTTTTCTCGAATGTTTAACCAATAAGCCACCTATAATTTATTTGAGAAAATAATCAAATAAACTGCTAGCGAGAATAATTGAAATTAAAGAAACGATGAAACCAATCCCAACTGAAAAGTCCAGATTAAAACGATGCGACTTTCGCGAACTCAAATGAAAAACCCTGAGAAGCCTTGAGAGAAGGATAACCAAGATGTTCAAAAAAGAAAATTGTAATGTAATGGGACGAAAATGAGAAGATATCACAAATTTGATATCTAAGTACAGATAAGACACCTGGTTTGTCATACCGGCCTATATTAGCATGCTACCAATAATTTCAAAAGTATATTTGGAAAATACTTATAAAATAAATTGAAACCTGAACACTAGGGAAGGACGTATTAAATCTGACCACCAATTTGGATTCCGAACCATGGCATCACAGAACAAATATACGAATAGAAAAACAGTTTTGGCATTTTCTTTGATATTAAACAAGCCTTAGACAAGAATTTACACAAAGGAATGAAGTATAAAATTAAAGACATTTTAACAAAAAATGTGTACGTAGTTCTTGAACAAACCCACTAGTCCAACGTAAAATTATTTAAACTAACTACTTTTCAACGAACCAAAGTCAGGTAGCTTTTCATTTGAACAGAAGTCTGACATGAGGGAAAAGTATACAATGAAGCTGTCCCTCTGCTCACGTATCTGCCGGCAGACCTCCCACCCAGAAAAGTTATCACGATCCTGCCTCTAAGCATTTGATCTATCCAGCCTCTGAGTGACCCGTCTACCCCCAGACACGCAAGGGCCCGAGTCATTGCCCCCAGAATATTCCTAGTATTCAAGTGATTTCTCAATCGGGCCTATAAGGGAGTGGAGAGCTGTTCCCGTCGATCGTCATATCGTCATATATTAATTTCTAATTATATATTAATTTCTAATTATATGCGGGTAAAAATGCCCGCTTTTCAAAATTTCATTTTTTAACACTTATTTTAATTTTAGGAAATGTTACATTGTATTTTGAGTGGTTTTTTAAAGTGAAATTCTAGGTAGAATTGTACTATGGGATTGAGTTAAATAACGCTTGTTTTAACGGATAGATTGATTAGGAAATAATTTTTTGTTATATTTGATTGTGATTGAGTAGAGTTTCAATTATATATTTTGAGTGGAATTTTTTAAGTTAAATTTAGGGTACAATTTGTACTATGAAGTTGAGTAAAATTTTAAACGCGATTAATAGATTATTTGAGTCCAATTTAAATTTTAAATATTTACTCATATATGAGTTTGCTTTGAAGTTCATTTCTTGAGTGGATGTGTTTAAGTGAAATTCCAGAATAGAATCCTAGTATGAATTTTAGCCAAAATCTGTAATGATTTTTAAGATGAATTGTATTAGTTAGTGAAAATAATGTAATTTTTGAACAAAATTTGAGTGTATTTTAAATTTTAAATTGAGTCAAAAATCAAACATGGGTTGAAAAAAACATTTTGTGTTATTTAAGTTTGCGTATAGATTTTGAATTATAATTTGAGTCAAGTTTTAATTTCACTTTAGAGTTAGATATAAATTAATATTTCAGCTGAATATGAACAAGAATTGAGTGCATTTTAAATTATGTTTAATCGTGTTTATATTTGTATGGCTTTAGATCTATGTTGAGTGGATTTTCTTAACTAAAATTCCAGCTAAAATTCTAGAGCGGGATTGAATCTAATTTTAATTATAATTTAAAGAGTATTTCAACGTAGATTTGTTACCTATACAATTTCGAACGGTTACCGCGTCAAAGTGGCTTCTCTTCGATGACCTGCTTACAGCAATCATGGCAACCAAAGTAAGTAATAATGCTTTCTCATTCGGGTGGAAAATCTAGAGCACATTTGATGTTGAGGTAATTGGCCACAACTTTCAGATTTTATCACTTGGAATGGTGTATAAGTATTGCTTGTAAGTTTATGTAAGTGTAAAGAATTTCGATGCATTTCGTTTTTAATTGTATACGAAGCAGAGCGATATGATTTAACTCTATAAAGTACAGGAACGTAATTCGAATGTTATATTGCGAAAGGGGCAATTACAATTCCACGGAATTTGTTATTACGTTCTCATTTGTTTGTCAAATCTGATTTTACAAAACATGCGGAGAAGTAAACTGTTGGTGGCTATTATACAAACTGAAAAACAACGCCCTTTAACCGCGTTAATCTTTGGTGTGGGGTTATAGTTGACAAATTAGTTTGCCCTACTGTATTGCCGCCAAACTGTATAGACCACATAGACAATATCAGTCGATATCGTCAATAATGTAGACAATTTTATAGTGTGATTTTGTAAACTAGTTCTAACTACGGTGACCAGATTACTTAGGGATGACAATATGCGATACGGACGATGACAGTTTTAAAAAATCATTCAATGCAGTTTAATCTAACTTATCCTCTCAAAAAATTAAATTTTAAATTATTATATTTCCATAATTTATCTCTAGAAATTTAGAATTTTCATAACTCAATGTAATCTGAATGACCTGGTTTAACTGCGGATCATTCAAGCTCAAACGCTAAAATATAGTAGGTTGTTGACGTTGTTTTAATTGTTGACGTTGACACAAAACACTACCAAGTAACCAACGCTATATTTTACGTATCTGTATAGATTACATGGCGTAATCTACTTCTAGACTTCTAGAATAATGCTAGACTGGTGGTATCCGTATATAAATGATATTATGCAACTCGAAATTCGTCAGGCTTTGAAGCCCTCTTAATACAACGTCATTTTAAAATATGTAATACGCAAAAGATGACTACCACATGTAACACCCGTGGTGGTCTAATTTAATTTTGACTTAATTAAAAATAGCATAACATCCTGGTAATTATCCTCAACAACAAAATGTATATGATTTTATATCCTTTTTATTGTCTGTTACAGTGATACTTCCTTCCTAAACATAATATGTGGATACATATACATATATGTATTTCAAACGACAAGAACAACAACAAGACTTTAGTTAGTCTTGTCAACTCTCTAACTAACTGTATGAAAAGACAAGGAAACATTAGAGAGAATTTCAACAAAAACATTAGAAACTAACTAATTATTATTTCGTTTGTTTTCTTGCTATTGCTATTCTATATATGTATTTATGTAATTACATATATATACATAATAAATAATATAGATATGCTGTTATGTATCGTACAAGCAGCATCCATATGATTGTGCTGATACGATACTAACAAAGCGGAAGGAAATTACTATTTACTTACGATTTTTTTTTTATAAGGAGATGAAAACAATAAGAAGGCAACGAAGAAATTATTAATTTAAATTCATTTTATGTCGTTTTGTGTTTTACGATACAGTGATTCGATTTTTGCTCAAATAATGTAACGTC
This sequence comes from Tipula unca, assembly GCA_951394425.1. Classification (NCBI taxonomy): domain Eukaryota; kingdom Metazoa; phylum Arthropoda; class Insecta; order Diptera; family Tipulidae; genus Tipula; species Tipula unca. The sequence continues at coordinate 121,431,722 of OX596380.1, forward strand.
TTAAAGCAAAAAAAAAAAATGAAAACATTTGTTGTTGTGAAAAAATGTTAAAATTTAAATTGGATTTATGGGAAATAGAAACTCATGGACTTTTTCCCATACATATACACAAATACTTGCATGGTTGTTTTAGGAGGAGGGATATCCAGAAAGGATATAAAATTAATAATTGTAATTTAATGGAAATATGTAATATAACAAACATATGGTTTTAATTTCAAGAATATTTATTGATTGCGATGTTAACTTGTTGTGACCTTTTGCGTACGAACAAGTTTCTAATTTATTTTATGTCTTTCTTACAAACTCGTTAAATACATGTTTATACAAATTAAAAACAGTGTTCGAAATGGTTATGGTTTTGGCAAAAACGGAAATTAAGTCATCCGATAAGTGTGCAAAATATATACATATGAATGTGTGTGTGTGTGTATATAATAAAACACTGACCCACATTGAATCATGATGGACATTTAAATTAAATAAATTCTACATCATGAACAGTGTGTGAAATATGTGATGGCAGAAAATAAAACTATACATAATTTGGTTATATGTTGTCACATGTCATTTTGACGGAATATATATGTATAAATGGAATAAAGGATAATAAATTTTTGTATGATGCCAGCATTTTTGATTTTGAATTAATTTTTAAATTAAAAATCATATATATATATCCTAAAATAAACACTTATTTATGATAAAAATTATTATTTATTCACGAATGTGAATAGCCATGCGAATTGATTTTTGCTTAGGTATTATTTGTACATTATATGAATTAAACTTCAGTGATGATGGATGACATGCTTCAAAATTTGGAATCATTCTTTGTGCGGGTACTGAAATTTTACGTCGTTGGTGGTGGAAATAAATTTTTGCACATCCTAGTCTCGAAACTTTGTAGTTTCATTTTTTTAAACAATTTATGTATACTTCTATGTGTGTGGTTACATGAAATTGCCATACACCACATTTGACGATAAGCGAAATTAGAAAAAAAATTAACCAATTTAATGGTTGACAACCGTTCTTTCAACAAAATCTAAATTTTTTCATATCGATGTAATGAACTTTTTTATGGTCCTAAGAGCCGGATATGAACCAGCGACCTTTGGATATACAGTATTCCTCAAGAGAAATCGACATCTTATTGGGCGCAGATTTTTTTTTTTGATATCATTAACTCAAACAAAATCGTTGCAGATGGCCGCTTAGTGAATTCCGATAGTGAACCATCAAAACCTTATAGTGAGACTTTCTATTTACCTCACCGTGCGGTGTTTTAGGAGAGCAGCAATTCAGAATGATTTTGTAACTATTCCGTTAATACGCCACGGTATTTGCGTCTGATATATAGAGAAAATGTATCGTCAGATACTCATCGCACCCCCTGATGACGACTTCCAAAGGATTGTTTGGCGCCAGTGTAGTGATGAATAAATTAATATTTACCGTTTTAAAACCGTAACATACGATATATTATGTGCACCGCTCCTCGCCTAATGCACGCTTCACCAAATTGCAGTTGACAATAAATCAGATAATCCAGAGATCGCTGATGTTAATACTAGCGACTTTTACGTTGGTGATTTACTTTCTGGTTGTGACGATGATGACACTGTAATTTTACGCGTAAACCGGCTCTTGATGAAGTCGAATTCACCGCGACTGCTTGAAAATATTCCTGTCAAATAAGGAGATGCCTCTATTTTGCAGTTTTTGGACAAAACTTCAACGACAAATACCCTCGGTATTCATTGGAACCCAGTGCGTGACATGTTTAGGTTTACAATTGAGGTCGTGCCAGCGTCATCTATACCAACCAAAAGACAACGGCTTTCCGAAATTTCAAGAATTTTTGATCCACAGCAAACGTCTGATCAATGGTTTAGATTGCGGGAAACACTTGTTACACTGAATTAGATTCAAATTTCATGGTATATCCATTTATCTCAACGAACACGTGACATCCAAGTGCATGTATTCTGCGATGCGTCAGAGAAGGCTTATTCGGCTGTTGTATATTTACGCGTGAGAAGCTCCACTGGACGTGTTCAAACTTCATTGCTACTCCCAAAAACCATGGTTGCCCCAATCAAACAGATTACACTTCCGCGTTTAGAGTTGTGTGGATTGGCCTTATTGGCATCGAAACTAATGAAATATATAATTGAAGTCTTCAAGGAGCATACGCTACAGATATTTGACTGGACGGATTCCGAAATAGTATTAGCATGGTTGTCCAACGACCCTCGAATATGGAAGACGTTTATCGCCAATCGAACGACAGAAATTAGTTCGCGTCACTTCAAGATCTCATTGGTTCCACATTCCATACCACAAAAATCCAGCAGACAACACGTCGCGAGGCATAGATCCAACAACTCTACTAGAACACAACTTATGGTGGAATGGTCCGAAGTGGTTGATTTTGGACTGTAAGTATTTTCCGGCGTCATCCACTCTTGCTAAATTATTGTCTATTCCTGAAGAACGATCCACAATTTCTACTACACTAATTGCAACTATCAAAAATGATCACGCATCTACTCAATCGATGGTCTTCCTTGGCAAAAATCATCAGAATCATTAAGCAATTATTACGATACTATAGGAAGGTGTATGGGAACACTAGCTAAGTGATAGTAAGAAGTGTACAACTTGAAGTATTCGAAGGCACGATAAGCTGTCTGCAGAAAAACAAGCCACTTGAACGAACACATCCCATCGACATCCAAGAAGCATCGAATGACTGAGTTGGTGCTTCTGGAATACCATATTAAAAATCTTCACCCAGGACCTTCGTTAATGATTAGTTTGCTACGCCAACGGTTCTGGATTGTTTACGGCAGAAATGTGGTACGATATTTTATTCATAAATGTATTGGTTGATTTCGTTTCAAATAGAAGATGTCAATTCAATTAATGGGGAATTTGCCAAACCAACGAATTACAATGAATCGACCATTTTCAACTGTCGGTGTTGATTTTACATCGCACTTTTTGTATGCTTCGCCGTTTTCGCCATCCATATTGAATTGGTTAGTGATATGACATCGCACGCCTTTTTCGCCGCACTAAGAAGGTTTATAGCCAGACAAGGGTTACCAAGTGAAATTATATTGGATTATCGGATAATGGAACAAAATTCGTTGGTGCGAAACGTGAACTTTCGGAACTATGTGACCTGTTTGAAAATGAAGGAAGTCGCTCAAAAATTAACAGATTTTTTGATCATCAACGAATTAAGGTGGATTGTGGGAGTCAAATATAAAATCAATGAAGTACCATCTCAAAAGAGTCACTAACAATGCTACCATGCCGTTCGAAGAAATGTCGACACTTTTATGTTAAATCGAGTTGTTACTGAACTCCCGTACTCCCGATCCGTCCGTTGTCATCTGATCCAGAGGATTTAAATTATTTGACTCCAGGTCATTTTCTTATTGGAGAAGGTCGAACTACTCTATACCTGAACCATCTCACGTATTTACACAACCTGCAACACCGACGTAAGTGGCAAACAAAACTCCCAAATCTGTCAATCGATGATATCACGCTTATTAAGGATGGTGTGTTTCAGTTTTAAACGACAAATTGAATCAGTATGGTTTGTCATTGGAGAAGAATATCATTTGTTTAACAAATGACGGTGCTGCAGTTATGCAGAAAGTAGGCAAATTAGTACCGACTGCTCAGCAATTGTGTTTGGCCCATGCGCTACAACTTGCGGTTGTAGATGTTCTTTATATAAAAAATAAAACTGAAGATAGAAACAGCAGTCCGAATGAATCAATTTCCAATGATTCAGATTCCGAAACCGAAGAATCCAATAATTATGATGCGCAGTCAAAGGAGATGTCTCAAAAAATAAAAATTATATTTCGATTAATGGCAGACAAAAAAATACTACATTCGAGAAACGACCATTGGTGATTTATCATTATGCGAAAGGTCATCGCACTTACAGAGAACTTTCAAATGTACATGAAGATATGATTGAATTAATACCACTAAAAGGCGCCCACAATTATCTTATCACTACGATAAACATGAAATTTTAAACTTGTGCGACCAAAATCTAAAAATAAGTGCGCAGAAACTACAAACGTATCATTATAAACAACTCGGACTGGCATTGCCAATACACGTTTTGCTATGGTGGCTAAATGTGGATAAAGGCATTCACTTTGAAACCATTTTACGGGATCTTCTTTGCGTGCTATTAGAGGTTCTTCCTTATATTGGCGCAGTTCTATTATTGCCATAGCTGTCGGTGAATTGACCGTTTTTGCAGGGTTTTGAGTTTCGAAGAAGCATCAAAATGTATTGAATGTTTCATCCAAAGCTACTTTTGGGATATTTACGGAAACCATCCCTCGTTGAATAATGTCTGATATCAATTTAATAACCCTATTTTCCACTAAAATATTATTCTTTTAAAACACGGATCAAGGAAACCAGATAACTGTAAAATATAAATTTTTTCAGCCTTCTGGGACCGCTCTATAATGTTTATTGTTATTATATTATCCTCACCAAGGAGGGTGCTACGGGCGAAGTATTGGTAAGAATGCCTAAGAAATGTTTTATTCCTTCCACTACAACTAATATTTTGGAAACTGTCACGTTATTTTCTACGCTTAATTCTACGGTAAGGCTGTCAAATAACTTTAATATGTGGCTAATTTCTTGTAAGGTCTCCATTTCGGAATTAGTTAATAAAACTTAATACTGCATATGGAGTAAGGATAATGCAGCCTCAATTTGCTACCGCAATTGACACACTGTAATTATAAATATTATAATTAAGACAAATTTAAATGGATATTTATGATTTACTCACCTTTCAAACATGTGAAATGTTTAATTCCGTTGAGTAACCACAACAAGTTTACAAGTTTTAGTGGATTTATTGTCCCACTAATTTTTATTTGAAGTTGTTTTAGCTTTTCGTTCACCAAGCAGTTCCGATGGAAATATTCAACGATTCATTTAACTTTTTTCTGTGTGTCGCTGATTTCGTTAATTCCCTCTTAGACAATTCAATTTAATGTATGGGCAAAGCACCTAATATATTCATAAAGGGTGTGTTTTTATGCCCGATAGAACTTGAAATTGTAATAAATAACACAAAAAATTAAATTGTAATCAAACATTTTTTTTATTCGAAACATCAATACTTGGCAATAATATTTGAAAATGGATTCGGGCATTCGGGCTGTTCTTCACGAAACGCATTCTGGACGTCCAATTTTGGGCCAATTTTTCGATCACTGCTGGCCGTGTGTCAAGAATAACATGAACAATGCTGGCCTCCAAGGCATCAATTGCTGCTGGTTTATCAGCATAAACCAATGACTGCCCCACAGGAAATAATCGAGAGTTGTCAAATCGCACGAGCTTGGAGGCCAATTGGCAGGTTCATTTCTCGAAATCAACTTATCGCCAAATTTTGATTTTATTAAGTCGGTGGTTGCGGTCAGCGTATGGCACGTAGCACCATCCTGTTAAAACCACAACTCGTCCGGATCAATGTCAATAATTTTTTGTTTTATTTTCTACAATTTCAGGTTTCGTCAGGCTTAAAAAACACTCTTTACTTAAGCAATCGAACGGCAGCCGATACCCATTTTCTATTATTCGGTAATAATGTGTGCCAAGACTGCCATAAACTGCTCAGTGTTAAGTGACGTCCATGTGTCTGTTGTAATGACAACACTAGCAGCTGGACTAAGAAAATGTCTAACATTTTTTAAACAAGCCTCATAGTGGGTGCGGCAGCAATGTTCTAGTGAACATTGACCTAGACGGCAATTGTTTTGTGGGATCAACATCTTGGCAATAGTTGGAAATGCCTTGATTCTTCAAGTACTCAATTGATTGTCCGGACAATTAAAGTATCTAATGACCCAGGGAAAACCCAGGGTTTTAATATAGGTCCCTAATCTCTTCCTGATATTTATTGACGACATTACTCATATAATTCAACACTTTTCTGTACTTTTATTTGCTGATGATCTTAAAATATTCCGATCTTTTAATAACGCGAACGACACTTACCAGATTCAAGAGAATATTGACAAGATTTGTACTTGGTGTCAAAGTGAACCAGTTAAAACTTAATATTCAAAAATACAAGATTTATATTATAATTAATAAACAATTAAAGTCCTCGGTGTAATATTTGTCAGTGATATTTCATTCTCCAGACACACTGATCAGAGTGTAACGAATGCCAACTCCATGTTTTTGTTTTATTCATCGTTGGACCACCGAGATTAAAGATCAAAATGCACTATTTGCACTATACTTTGCATACATAAGATTTCAACTACTTAGAATATACAGAAGCAGTATGGTGCCCTCATAACGCTGACCACATTCATAGAATTGACGTCTACAAAAGCTTTACTTTATATTATGAAAAAAACAAACTGGAACTACAACTACGATTTACCATATCATGAGAACCTGAAGGTAATAATTTGCACTGTACGTTGTAATGCGTATAAAATTGCGACATTGGAAAGACCCAGGTAACAACATTGTGCAACTTTCAGAGTGCGGTATTCACGGACATTACGAAATCCGACAAACTTTAATTGGATTTTCAATATTCCAATAGGATATGTAAACAAATCCTAATCAGAAAGCAAAATTCTGAAAAATTTGACAGCTATAATGAGCCGATGTAAATCCCAATTTACACCCTATTCCTTCAGACTCTGTATACTCGATATAAATGTCTTAACTTTAACCTCGATTCTAGGTATCTCAAGCTTAGGTAAATTTAACATTGCAAATTGTAATCACCACTAGCAACATATTTATAACCCAAATGGTTAAACTAATCGATGATCAGGTCAATTCAACAGCAATAATAACTTCAAATCGTCTCGCACCGCTCTGTGGGAATAGTAATGATCAAGAGGAGAAGGAAGGATCTAAAAAAAGACCCCTGCGATATATTTAAGGGAAGTATCGTGTAAACAAATGGTAGCAATGATTTTACTGAACAATCGTATTTTGAATTTTGCAGCAATTGCGGGGAAAATCATACTGCTCACTATAGATGATGTGTGGTGTTCAAAGAGTTAAACAAAAAATTGAGCCCAAGGTAAAGAGCGGAAAAACAAGCTCAATGTGCCACCATACACCCAAAAATATCATACGCGGAAGCAGTTAAGGGAAACAAATAAAGGAAAACAATTATGGGAATGTATGCAAAACGAAAAATTGAACCACATATCTACTGCCCATCCCAACTCCTGGTCATGCCAACAAAAGAACAAATTCTTGATTTAATAGATTTCTGTATAACCAAAGGAATTGGCAGACATCATGTAATATCGACATGTGAAATATCTAGATCTGCACTTAGATAGAAGGCTGACATGGAAGAAACACATTGAAACTAAATTCAACAAATTAAGTTAAGGTATTCCAAGATGAACTAGCTTATTAGAAAACATTCAAACTTAACACTAAACAAAAAGGTTTTGTTATATAAAATGGTACTACGTCCAATCTGGGCGTATTAGTACTACGTCCAATCTGGGCCAATAGTGTAGGATAATGTTAAGAACTAACATAGGTTAAGTCTTAATGAATTATATTTAATTAGTTGTAATATTTTAGAAGTTCTTGTAAGTTTCCTAAATAAGAAAGATTAAAGAATAAAGCTAATGGAATGGGTAAAACAAAAATAAAATATTTTAAAATATTAGGCAGGCCGTTTATCAAATTGTGAGTCCGTAGTTTAAAATATACTGTCAATGTTCGCAGTTCATTTAATAGTGAAAATTCACCAAATACTTCTTTACCAGTAATCGCATCAGTATTATCTTGTCATAAGTGCAAAAGTCGCATTTTAGGCAAATTAAGTTTTAAGTTTTAAGTTTGGCGGCTTCATTTGCTAATTTATAACCGAAAAGTACATATTTAGTTAAAAGTATAATTCGCTTAGATCGCTAGTTTATCGGTAAAATCTTGAACAATTTTCCAACTGGTTGAAGAAGTTGCAGAAAATCATGGGCATACGCAAAATATTCGGACATACGACAAGATACAGTGTTTTGATTGGTTTATTTTGTGACATACCACAATATATACGAATATAAAATAATGGGCCTATTATGCACAATCATGATGTCTTCCGCTCGAGCCTAATTTCCCTTGCATCTTATAAGGCTGATGGTATTTTCCTGCTGGAAAACAGCAGGGCTTTCTTCTAATTCAGGATCTTTTGGTTCATGTTTTTCAAGCGTACATTGCTTTAAGCACCGAGCAAATAGCGTAGTGGTTAAGTCTGCGACGTTTGGATCGGGACGTACCGGGTTCTCGAATCCCAACAGAGGCGGGATGCAAAAGGGATTTTTCATCTCCCATGGAATTTAGAACTCATGGACCGACCCATCTTCCATGTCACTGTACAGGGTGACATGGAGCTATGCAATGCGCAGGTGATATACTGTACTTGTGTGAATGGGATGAATGGGTTGAATGAATGTGTGTGAATCGAGTGAATTTAAGGCAAGGCTATGGACCAATAATGTGTCTATGCCACGTCCTTTTTTAAAAAAAAAAAAAGCACTGTTCCAAAATCTTGGAGCAGGAGTAGAGTTGTTTTTATCCCGAAACCGATTATCCGGCTCTTAAGTCTTTTCGGCCTATTAGCCGTCCTCAACTTTCCTTAAAGCTCTGAAAAGGTCATTTTCTAATCATCTCCACACTCAGTAACTTGCAACATGCTTGCAGAGTCGGTAGGTCTTGTGAAACCGCCATACATGAACTTGTAACTTAGATTTGAAAAATCTCTTAATAATGAGTTTCTTGTGGGTACTTTCTTGGATGTTGCGGGAGCTATCGATACCACTTCGTGTGCTACGATCACATCTGAATGTACCAATTTTGGTATTGATCGAATCATTTATGGATTGAATCCATGCACAATTCTATCACTGTGGAGGCAGAGCTGGATGAGGTCTTAGTTTCTGTTAAGGTTACCAGATGCTTCATTGCACAGAGTTAGGCTGTTATTTTGGGAGAACAATCACTAAATGTGACCACGTCAAGCATCTTATTATTGTCTTGGATAGTAAACTTTCCTGGAAGAATCACCCGGACTACAAACGTCAAAAAGCAAGGCCCATATTTGGCAATGTAGAAGAGCTTTTGGGAAATCTTGGGGTTTAAACCCTAGCATGCTTCCTTTTATTTATAAATTACTGGTTCTACCGCTACTATCGTACGTTTCTATTGTGTGGTGGCCAGTGGTTGACCTGAAGGCTTCTGTAGCCAAGCTTATCTTCGACACCTCTTCTTGCTATGGAATCCATTCTTTCCTTCCGTCAGGTACGCACCTTTATTTTCAGTACAGCCTGTCCTGCACCATATCGCCTGAGGACATGGAATGTTTTCGGTTCTATTGTGGGACAAATTTGTAAAAATTATTCTTTATGTTTACCAGAAATCGATATGGTTAATAACATAATACTTCCCGAATTGCATTTCTCATATTTTTTCTCGGTTGCTTATCCTTCGAGAGATTTGTGGAATTCGCAGGGTTTTCCCAACAAATTAGATGAGTTCATAGTCATTTTTTCTGATGGGTCTCGTTTTAACCTCAGTGCAGGTTTTGGAATCTACTATCCTTGGACTGCTCTGAAACTTTTTTCTTTAAGAAACCCTTTGACTGTTTCCAAATTCGTCAAGGAATGCAAACATTCCATGAACCTTCTTTGTTCTAACAATAAAGTTACGGTCATTTGGGTACCGGCTCATTGTGACATCGTAGGCAATGAGATCGCGGATTGTTTAGCCAAAGCTGGTTCTCAATTAACTTCAATTGATCCTGAATAAGCGACCTAAGGTTTCAGTGGTTTGAGACTTTTATCTGCCGTAAGTTAAAGACCATCTACATCTTATGTGCTTAGTTCTTAATGTTATTTGTCTTGAGTAAGATGATGACTGCCTTCACTTCGTGAGCAGTTGTCCAGCCTTTAGTTCTTCTCAGATTCGGTTTCAGGTATTCAACTGTATTTCTTTTCTTTGGTCTAAACTAATCCAGTTTGCGAATTGGGATAGAATCCTGAGTTTGTACCATGGGCCTTTGTGGCATTGTGTGTGGAATCCTCGTAAAAAATATTTATTAAAAGTTTTATGGACTTACGAATTAATTCTCTATAACTCATAAACAATATACGATCTTCATTGGAGTTGACACTTATTATGATTTTTATCTCATTGTGATTAATCAATTCACAATGATTTGTATTTTGGGACCAATATTTATAATTACATAAGTTTGATGCATTTTTATTTGTATTTAGGCGTTGCTTGACTCTTCTATAAGAAGTAGTCGATGTCTGAAAAATTTGCAGTTTCTTTCTTACAAATATTATTTATATTTCATTCAATTTAATTTTTTAATATAGTTCTGGTACCGTATGCCGAGTTAAAAATTGCGTTTAAACATTATTTTAAAGTTAAAGACAGATACCTTATTGTAATGCTATTTATTTTGTCTTTATTTGGAATGGTAGGCATGCCATCGCTTTTAAATTCTATGGTTGGGTTTTCGATTCTTCAATATTCGGGGAAGCAAACTTTACTGTGGAATGAAATTCTTTTTCATACACAACTATTTTTTGCTGTGTTGGGCTCTGCATCAATTCATATTGTTGGCTTTGACGATGCGACGATTGTCGATAAATTGCTTGTGTAATTTGTCCTTTGTGATTTAAACATTTTCCTTGATTTGAGTTCCTACGATGAGGTTCCTACGATTTTCAAAATGATTCATAAATAAAAAATCAACTACTTTCAAATTTTAATTCAAAATTTCGAGTGCTTAACAGCAGCATGGGAATTTGAGAAATTGAACTGGGTATTTCTGTTGGAAAACAAATTCATGAGACTAAAATTTTTGAGTTTTTTTAATTTTATAATCCGGTACACATACATATACATACTTGAATAAAAAATCACCCAAATCCAATAACCTTTTTCGTGTTTCTTTTTTCAGTTCCAAAGAATCTATTAACCGCTGATGTACCTAAACCTATTACAAACATCTTGTATATAGAGTTTTATACTGCGAGTTTATCATAAATATTGTATTCATTTTCTCGGAAATGAAAGATAAATTTTCCATTTTTCACATGGACACATTTTATAGTGAACATAAATTGTTAAAATTGAAAATAAAATCCGTACCTATACCATTTATATTTTGTAGAACTGGATTTGTTTTCCCGTTCAGAATTTGAATCCTAATACGACTTTATTTTGGGTAAACAAAAAAATATATAGACTTTTTACGATAGTGTGACCTTGTTTTTTTCTACGGGAAGATTTACTCGTAAATTTATCTTAAATTCTTAGAATAAAATCTTCTATTTATATATACACAAAGTTACTATGAATAAACCACTTCCCATCTATGACACATATTCCACACTAATATGGTCTCGGTATATAAACTCGTATAGTAGAAATTCCACAAAATTGAGAACAGGAAAAAATCACAATTTCCACATCAGTTGATTTTTCTTTTCCTTCTTTGGCAAACCTATTTACTAAATTTATTTGTTTATTTTAATTTTTCCAACCATAAACCAAACAAAAGGATATACAATTTTTAAAAGTAACAGAGATTGTTTTGTACGGTTTGGTAACATATTGCATAAAAATAGGAGGAAAAGTAACTCTGCGCAGCAGTCCTTATTAATAACAAAATTAAAAATACAAGGAAAATGGTTTTGGTTTAAAATTCAAAGTGTGGAAAGTATTTTTCTTCATACATGAATTTTAAATTCACTCATGATTTCATTTTACAGGTTTTTTTATTCATCCTGAAACGGGTATGTGTGCGGGTTTTTATTTCGAATTTACTTCCAACATCTTCAACAGCGGAGGAATCACTAGATTAGTTTACAAATGTATATGTACAGATAACCCCCGCTTAACACGGTAGTTTGGTACCATTCAAAAGCCGTGAAATGTGAAATCGTGTTAAGCGATACTAAGAATCCATACAATTAATGTGGTTTGGTTCTCAAATATCGCTAAATTCTTCATAAAATATTAAAACATTGATTTTATACTGTAAGTTTTTTATTTTTTAGAAAGTACATAAACCGCTTAATTCAAAAATTAAATTAAATTAAACAAAAACTAAAATAAAAAACTTTAAAGTTTTTAGGAATCATAAACTTCATTAAAATACAAAATCTACATATAAAATTCATTTATGTATGTAGTGTGGTTAAAAATTAGCATATTTCACCCCAATCGCTCACACTGCTATACTTTCGTCATTTTCCTTTTCGATCCTATCTCTGCATGTGATGGTAGCTTGGTGTCCTTTTAAAATTAAGGTTTTCTTCACTGGAGCAACTTTGGAGGTCGTCATTTTGTTTTCTTTTACCGATTTTTATAAATTCCGTAATCAGAGGCTGTGTTTTTTGCTGTCCAGTTCATTCTGAATTTCCTTGTATGGTGCTAAAGAATTTTCCAATTCCTGTTTAAACTTTAAAATCCACTCCATTGCTGGGTCATTCTCTAAAATTTGATTTTTTAATTTTTCAGCAAGCTCGAATATTGCTTTAATTGGTCAATGTAAAATTTGGAGTTGGCGGTTCGCTTTCGGAATCAGTTGATTCATCAAGTGTCTTTTCATCAACTATACCTATACCCAATATATCTTGTATAGTCAAATCATTTTCTTTAATTACCAGCTCGTGAATATAGTCAATTGTTAAGTCCTCAAATCCTTCTCGTCCTACGTATGTGACAGGTGACAGGATTTGTTGATATTCTTCATTCACTGTTGTAATTTGAACGTTCTTAGAAGCAATTTCCGGCCATATTATGGTTTCCAACAGCCATTTAAAGAGGCTGATTTTAATTCATTAGCTGCCAAAGAAACGATTTCCACACAATTCAAAATGCTAAATTGCTTCCATGCCTGAGAACTAACTGTAAGGTCAGTGTTAAAAATATGCTGAAAAATTCTTCTGATTTAGTATGCCTTCAAGATTGAAATTGCCCTCTGAAATTGAACGGCTGAATGAGCCACGTAGTGTTTGGTGGTAGGTTAACTAAGGTTTTTTTTTTTATAAATATCGTTCCACCTCTGGAGCGATGCAATCAAAAAACCAATCTCTAAGCAGATTGGCTGTCATCCAAGCTTTTCTGTTGGCTCGCCAATATACAGGTAGTTTGGTTTTGGCAATTTTTTTCTAGGCTCAATAATCTATAAATAAGCAATGGCTTTGTCATTAAATCACCCGACGCGTTACTACAAAATAGCAGTTTGAGCCTGTCTTTAGCTGCTTTGAATCCATGAGCCACTTTTTCGTTTTTCGCAATATCCGTACGGGTTGGGATTTTTTTTCCAGCAAAAACCTGTCTTGTCCGCGTTAAAAACTTGGTCTGCAGTATTTTATCCACTTTCTTGGATAATTTGCGCTAGCTCTGCAGGAAATTTGTCACTGGCAACCTTGTCTGTCGAAGCAACTTCTCCTTGTAGTTTAACATTATGCAAAGAGAAACGCTTTGTAAATCGCTCAAACCACCCCTTACTGCCTAAAAATTCTGAAACGTCTGCTGTAGAGTTGGACGGTTGACTTGAAGCTTGATTCTTTAACTCATTGTATATTTTCACCGCTTTCTATCGCATAACATTACCATCTAATGGCATCCTCTTTTGTGTGTAAATTGTCCTCGATCTAGTTTATATATCCAGTTTGTATAAGTTTAATGTGAAACTATATGTAGTTGTAGTTGTACACATTGGTTTTGGTATTGTGCGCTCAAATTATTTTTTTTCTTTTTATCACCAAAACATTCATTTTACATTACATTCGTAAAATAGACAGCGAGCATCACACCAGAAATCTCATTTTAGAAAACCCAAATATTTTATATTTTTTATACTTGGATTTGATTGTGTCAATTTGATGTCTGTGAAGTTAGCACGAAGAGTTAGCACGAAAAACACACTGGGAGCTCTAGTGGTTTGAGTCATGGATATTATACATCCTGTACTAAAGTTAGCACGAAAAATGAATTGTTCAAATAAGATAATTTTTAAGCTAGCACGAAATCAAAACAATAATTAATTAAGTTTGAAAATTTTTATTCTATAATATTTTATACATAAATAAAATATTATAAAATTGAGTTAAATATTGTATTTCACAACAAACATTGAATCAATAATATTCTATGGGAAATAATGTGAAAGTACTAAAAGTTCAGGTTGGCCTTAATCTTTAAAATGTCAAGGCTAGTTTTGATTTCAGGTTGAAGAACAACCCTTTGACATTTTCCATGCCCGTGGTCAGAATTTTTGTATGACGCATTTTCGAGTACTGAATTATTCAAATTTACATCAAATTTAATTTAATTTAATTTAATTTAATTTAATTCGGCGTATTCTTCTATTTTATTTTCTGCTAATATGTCCTCTGTTTTTTTGTTTTTTATTGCTTTAAATTTTATTCGGATATTGTCGTATTTTTTACATTCCTCTATTATGTGTCTTGCATCTTCTCTTACGTTGCATGTGTCGCATGTGTCATCTTCCACCTTTCTTACTAATTTGAGGTATTTTTTATCGTAAGTTTGGTTTGTCCTCAGTCTTGTTATTCTTTTTATGTTAGCGCTGTCTAGATTTTTCTTATGGAACCATGGTTTTTTTAAAACTTTCTCTTTCATACATCAGGTTTTTGAACATATTACTGTTGTCTTCTACTGGCGTTTTTACATCAATTGTTCTTCTAGTATTTGTTGCTTGGCTGCTGTGTCCGCTTCTTCGTTCCCGTAGATTCCTGACTGGGAATCCATATTATCTGAATGCTCATATTGTGTTTTGTTGTTATCCGATGTATGTTTTTCGAAATATTTTGTGTGTGCTTTGCTTGTATAGTTGTTTAGTGACATGCATGCCGATAATGAGTCCGTGGCTTTTGTTAATTCTATGATATTGTTCTGGTTTACTAATTTGATTGCTTCTAATATGGCTATTGTTTCGATTGATTTTATTGGCAGTGATTCTGTTATGTTGTAACTGTAGGTTTCATTAGCCGTGTTTCTTGACGTATGATGTGATCCGGATCAGATCATATCTGCTTCCCTTTCATTTGTATAGCCGCGTTTCATGAAATCAACACAAAAATTGTACTATTTTTTGTTTTTGTATAAAAATTTTGAACCAAAATGCTACTAGGATCAAAATTTCAAAAAACAAAAAATAATACAATTTTTGTGTTGATTTCATGAAACGCGGCTATACAAATGAAAGGGAAGCAGATATGATCTGATCCGGATCAGATCATACGTCAAGAAACACGGCTATTGTTGTATATTCCAATTCCTCTTTTTCCATTTGATATTGATCCATCTATGTATGATATGGCTTGATTGCTGTGTTCCTTTAAGTAATCTTTCGTTATTTTTTCTAGTTGCGATTTGTTGTGTGTATTTTGCTCCTGGTCATTTCATCAGGCTCTTTGATTGGTATTTTATCCAACAAGTCTTTAAATTTTGTATATGTTTCCTTTAATACTCCGAAGCATTTGTTGTTTTTAAGTTTCCGGTCTAGCGTTGTATTGTTATAACGTTGTTTTGCAATATATGTGTAGTTGAAGTAATCGATCTTTAGGTTAATGGGTAGGTCTCCTGCTTCTGTTATAACTGCCGTTATGGGAGTACTGTTTGTAAGTCCCAGACATGTCCTTATCCCAGTATTTATTATTTTTTGTAGTACTTCCATGTTTTTGTTACTTGATGTTATTACTGAACTATATCTTATTCGGCTTTCTATGAGGCTTTTGTGTAGATTTAATAATGACGAAGGGTGGGCCCCTCCTTTTTTTCTTCCGAAGATTTTTATTATGTTGGTGGCGAGGATACATTTATTTTTTAGCACCTTATGATGAGAACGAAAATTTAATTTTGTGTCTATGTTGAATCCTAATGTCTTTATCTGATTATTTTGTTGTATTTCCGTGTTGTTAATCTTTATTTTAATAGATTGATTTTGCTTTCTTTTCTTAATGATTATGAATGATGTTTTGTTCGGGTTCATGTTTAAATTTAATTCATTTAACATTTGATTAAATTTTTGTATATACTTGTTCGCCATTCTTTCCGCTATGCTTATTTCACTAGCCGCAATTACCATTAAGAAATCATCCGCATATTGGAGTATTTTTATATCCCCGTCATTGATTTTGTGCAGTTGGCTGGTGTATAGGTTGAATAAATCGGGGCTTAATGGGTCGCCTTGTGGTAGGCCGGTACTGGTTGTGGTTTGTATTGAAATGTTGCCAAATTGACAGATTATGTTTCTGTTTATAAGTGATTAAAATAAATAAATCCAATTTGTGTATTGATGTGGGATGTTCAGCTTTTGCAATATTTCTATCAATTTATTTATGTTTACTCTGTCAAACGCCTTTTCAATATCGGTTGAGATTATTATTGTGTGTCGGTTTCTGGCTTTGTTTTTTTCTATTATGTTAATTAAATGATTTATGTAATCTGACGTGGATTTTCCTTCCCTGAATCCGTAGGAAGTTTCCGGCAAACTGTTTAATTCATCTGTGATTTTATTTATTCTCGATTTTATTAATTTTCCTGTGATTTTAGCTTTTGTTGAGTATAGGTGTATTCCTCTATAATTTTCTATTTCATTATTATTTTTGTTAGGTTTTGCTACTGGGATCAGCTTTATTTTTTTCCATGTTTCTGGGAATTCTTGTTTCTTCCATATATCATTAATGTGTTCCGTTAGTTTATAGACATGGTTGTCAGGCAGTTTTTTTAATATTTCATATGAAATTTTGTTTATTCCTGGAGCCGTGTTTTTACTGTTATTTATTATTTGCCGTACTTCCTCCGGTAAGAATTCATAATTGTCGGTGTGTGCTATTGGCAAAGTAAGTTGTCTTTCCTTTTCTATTACTGAATTTACTATATTTTGTGCTAGAAATATTTTCATGTTGTCCTCGTTGTTGAATATATTACTCCTTTCTCCTTTTTTGTTGTTGAATATTCTTATTTTATTCCATAGGTCTTTAGTGTTAAAGTTCGGATTTATTTCATTGATGAAGTCATTCCAAGTTTTCTTTTTTGTTTTCTTTATTTCCAGTCTTAATTTACTTGATGCTCTCTTTAGTTCAATTTCTATATATATATTCCTTCTGTTATTGTTGTATAATTTAAGTTTTTCTTTTAAATTTCCCAAAGTTTTCTGATTTTTTGAGTCCACCAGACTTTTGGTACGTATTTGTTGTTTTGTCCTATTATTGTTGTGTTATTTTCTATTATGTATGTTCTGCAACTCATTTTCGTAGTCAATCACGTCGAATGTGTGTGCTGGGTTTAAATGTATTATCTGATCTGTGGCTTTTTTTATGTTTGTTCTTGTTGATGTTTGGGTCGGGTTTGTATTTTCAAGTGTGATTCTGATTGGTAGATGATCGGCGTATCCAATTTTTATTTTATCTATTGTCCGCAATGTATGTTATTTATAATATCTGGTGTTGCTATTGATATGTCTATTGCTGAGCTTCTTCCTTGTGAACCCATCCAAGTGTGTTCCCCATTATTTAAAATTATGTAATTTGATGATGTAATTATGTTTGATATTAGTTTTCCTCTGCTGTCTCTTCTCTATTGCCAATCTCCCAAACTGAATGATGAGCGTTAATGTCTCCAATAATTATTGTTTTGTTGTTATTGTTGTTATCATTTATTAATTTTTTAAATTTCTTGTTTATTATATTATTAGTTATGTTCGGTGGTATGTAAATGCCAATTATATTAAAAATGTCATTGTTTGTGTTAATTATTTGTATGTTGATGGTTTCGATGGGTTCATATTTGGCGTTGAGTTTGATTTCTCTAGAATTTATGTGTTTGTTAACTATGAATCTTATACCCCCATAGTTATCTGGTCTATGTTTTAGATATAGTTGTTTGTTTCTGAATTTTATTCCGTGGTTATCGTTTGTCCATGTTTCCTTTATGAATGTTACATCTATCATCTCTTTGTTGATATATTGGTCCAATTCGTCCTTGTTTTGTTTTAAGCTTCATATGTTTATTTGCATAATATATAAGGAATTATTCATTAATTTTGTTGAGTTGATGGAATTCTTTCTTTGTTGTAGTCATTATTTTGTCCATTTCTTGAATTTGTTCTAATATTTCAATGACTGCTACATCTGCTCGAGGGTCGCTGGAATTTGGATCTACGAAACTATTTGCTGTTGCCTGAATTTTTCGGTTAAGTTTGTTATTTTTATTATTGTGTTTTTAATTTCATTCATTTCATGTTTTAATACTTGATTCTCTGCTAACAGCTTTGTTTTCATGTCCATCATTTCAGCTTTTAATGCTTGGATCTCTTCATTGTTTTTGTTGTTGTTGGCGATGTAAGGGAAGTTTTCTTGATCCAAATTGAAGTCTCTAGGTATCCGTGGTTTTACTATATTTCTAGCCTCACCGTAAGATATCCCTTTAGTGATCATCATGTATTTTATCTTCTTTTGATTTTTGAACTCTTCGCGTAAAAAGTTGTTTGTAACGTGGTTTTCTCCACAATAGTAGCATTTAGATTGATTTTTACAGTCTTCTTTTATATGGTCCTGTTCTGCACAGTTAGTGCATTTCTGCTTCCCCTTACAATATTTTTGTGTGTGTCCATATAATAAACATTTTTTACATAATAACAGCTTCGAGATGTAGTACGTGACCTTTCTATTTACTTCGTAAATGGATATGTTATGTGGCAAATTAGTTGATCTGAATGTTATTTTCACCGCTGTTGTCGGTTCCACCTTTTTTTCCACGTTGTTCTACCTATTTATTATTTCCAGTTTGGTTATTTTGGTGTTAGAATATATGTTTTTTTCCAATACGCCTATTTCTACGTTTTCAGGTATTTTGTTGATATAACCAATTGTTTCTAACATAAAGTTAGGAACATATGTGGAGTAATGGTGTAGTTTTTCCAAGTCCACGCTGTTCAATATTTTGTTTGCAGTATCAGGTTCTCTGGTTTGAACTTTAACTCTGTTCTTGCCGAATTGTTTAACAGATAATATTTTTCCAAAATTTAAAGTGTTTAATTTTTCTGCTATGACTAAGTCTTCTATCCCTTTTTTTTCTATAATGACGTAATACGGTCCATTGTCTCCGGGTTGATATTTATTTTTATTAGTCATCGGTTTTTGGGCTTTATTGTACGTTGTTGATTTTTCTTGGGCGTTCTTGTTTAATGTTTTAATCTGTTCATTTTGATCTGATGTATCAAATCCTTTAAAGTTGTTTGTTTTTGAATTCTTTACAACTACTTCCATGTTTTCTGCCATTTTGTTTTCGTCGCTTGAAAAACCACTGTTTTTGTTGTTTTTGATTAACGTTTTCATGTTTCGCTTCACTTTATTTATTCGATTTTCATGCTTGATTAATTTGATTTTATCACTTCTACTGTTTTTCACTTTTCGATTACTATTTTTATTTGTTAGTTCTTATCCTTTTTATGTGTATTATATATTCTTTCACTTTAACACAAATCTATATCGTCTGATTATTAAATTTCGATACGAAATATTATTTTAAACACACTTATTGATGTCCCCACTATTTTCACCTTAATATCCAAAAAAACTCTATAATATTTTGATGTTGTCAGCACCGTGTCTACTATAGAACTGATTAAAAAATGTAACTAATATATTAAAGGAATCATATGGGTTTTCTGGTGTGATAATCACGTTAGAAAACCCTTCGTATTTCTTGAAGTATACTATGCACACATTTTTTAGCGAAAGGCACAAATTGGCCCAATCAAATCCAAGTATAAAAAATATAAAATATTTGGGTTTTCTAAAATGGGATTTCTGGCGTGATGCTCGCAAATAGACAGCAGAATTAAATAAAAGTCGGTACTTCACCGAAATTTTATTAGTACATACATATGTACGTTAACGTTAATTGATCAAGGATTTTATGTTAAAATTGAAATCGTGTTAAGCGAGTTACTTTCACGACCGTGTTAAAGCGAGAACCGTGTTATCCGAGGGTTTACACATTTGCATAACTGTGCTATAGCGAAACCGTGTAAAGCGAAGGTGAAATGTATATAGCTCTCCCTAATGTTTCGATACGCCAAAAACTACATTATCGTAAAATTTTAATAAAGTTGGTGATGTGCCGTAAAACACAATACCACGTCTGAATGAAATAACCGTAAAAGGGTTAACATTACTAAATACTCGTATACACATTGCTTATTTATTCAACAATTTTATTTTTTATTATTCTTAATTAAAAATAAATTAAAAATAGGAAGAATAAATAAATAAATAGAGGAAAAATATTTTTTCCATAACATACTACACAATTATGTCCTTAGGCCAAACACCAACCATACAACATTTTGTGTATGCGAAAATCAGTTTGCATCAAAAAAGCGGAATACAATTTTTTGTCGATCCATGTCGGGGGGGGGGGGGGGGGGAGGGTTTCGGTGAATGTGACATTTGGTGTTTTTATTTAATTTTTCACATTGTTTAACTTGAGGGTGTCAATTTTTTTTATTATTATTTTTCGTCTACTGTACTATAGTCTAAAACATATACATATATAAAAGAAATATTTCGATTTTATGTTTTTTTATTTGGACAAAAATTTTATAATTTGATGACAATAGAGAGAATATATAGCCAACGGACTAGATAATTGAAAAAAATAAAATAAAAACTACACTCATCATTTTGGTAGTAATGCCATTTCTCGGCACCAACAAAATTAAATTGAAAAAAGTCCATGTTACTCGCAATTCATGTCAATAATTTTTTGTTTTGTTTCCATGTTTAACTTGATTATGACAGAAAGGGTGCTGCTATATAATGAAGAACGAGACACGATGTACATATATGAATATATGGGTTTTAACCCCCATATGAATATTTACATTCACGCACAAGAAACTTTTCTTCATAATTGCGCAAAGCTTCTTTGAAGCCGATTTCAGCGTACTCAATCGTACGTACATGTATTAAACCACCCTACATTCCAAATAATTTGTTATATGTACATACATAAACGAATAAAGCAATAGAGACATTCGAATGAATAATAAATTGTATTTCCAGCGAAAATATAAAATAAATTAATTTTTTTAAATTAGGAGTAAATTTTTAATTATATTTATTTTAAAAAAAAAATTTATTTAGAGAGCGAGGAGAGAACGAAAACCAGAGATAAACAAACGCCAAAAATTAAAATTATAATTTTGCGACAATTATTAATTATTATCCATCATCATCATCATTGTAACACAAATCTGAAATGTAAATTGTAAATTATTTACTCATTATAATTATGTATTAAAATTTAAATTAGACCCCACCACCTACCACAATACTACACCACATCAAAATACATATGTACATATGTATCTATGTATTTTGTAATTTTAAGAATTCATTTCTATATGAAATGAATTCTTAATAATATCATCATCAGAAATGCGGCAGAATATAATTTGTCCATGTTTGTATTTTGATTTATATAATTTGTTATATAATTTTGAATCATTATTTGCATATATGTACATAGATAATGTTATGTATTTACATGTATAATTATGCGTAATGCGATGTTATATTGGTTTATTTATTTGAAGTATTCATAGAATTTTCGCCATTTAAAATTCAACAAGCTTTAACTCTTTACAAACAAGCGCAATGGGGGCCCGCCAGAGCCGCAAATTGTTACTGAGTAGTGTAGTGACATCTATTATGATGTATGGAGCACCAATTTGGGCCAATGATTTGGAGAGAAGTACTTACAAACATACAGTGGCATCTGTTTATAGGCTCAGCGCTTTGAGAGTGGTTAGTGTATTTAGAACGGTATCAGATGAAGCCGTGTGTCTAATGGCGGGTATGCCTCCAATTGACTTATTGGCTAAGGAGCGCGAAAGAATGTATGCTCGCCGTGCAAATGTAGATAAGACAGAAACTCGTATTGTGGCCCACACAGAGACCGTCAACATGTGACAGCAGCGTTGGGACAGCTTGGGAAAAGGTCGATGGACACATCGTTTAGTCCCTTCGGTAGTTAAATGGCTAGATGGGAAACATGGGGAGATTGCCTTCTATTTATGCCAGTTTCTGACACGGCATGGTTGTTTTCGCGCTTATTTACATAAGTTTAAGCAAGATGATTCCCTTTATTGCCCAATGTGAGAAGAAAAACTGGAGAACGTGGAGCATGCATTTTTTGACTGCTATAAAGGTCTGTGGGAAATGACTAATCACCGTTAACAGTTGTTGATTGTATGCTGCAGTCCGAAGAAATTTGGGAGATCGTGTGTAAAATGAGTGCACGGATTATAATGAAACTGAGAAGTCTAGAAAAAAATAGAGAAAGACAATAAAGTTAGATGGCAGCTAAGGCTGAGCCTGCGTTCTCGCGAAGTAATACATATCAGTAGTTCCACGAGACAACTATAGATATAAGAATTTGGGGGTTATGGTTTAGTCGAAAAGAATCCGACACTCTCACATGGTTATCGATTAGGCCCACATGTGAGGTCTTATGAAGATCCCCCCTCCACCACAAACATACCAAAAAATATCTTAATTTCCAACCTAGATGAAATGTTGTCGCTCTTACGCCAAGCACTTAGTGAACTGATCAGCCAACATTAGTGCCAGACAATTCTGGGCTACTTTCTATTTAAGGAAATGTGATTGTAGCGTTTTAATAGCAGCCGCCTGACTGTCCGTAAAAATGCGAATATCCTTTATGGGTATTACATTGTAATCAGCCAGTAAATGACTTCAAATATGACGGCAAAAATCGGAAAGGCGAAAATAAAGCTTGATCCTGGTGCTTCGCAAAATAACCCACATCCGATCCTTCCATCCGTTTTAGAGCCATCCGTGAAGAAGCTTAGCGCCTCATTGTTCATAACCATCTCACTCAACCAGCCAATCTGGTGTGAAACTCAGCTAGAAACTGACCACGAACGATGGCGATGGGATAGCGTAATCAGTTTACCAGAAATATCCCCGTTGCAATAGATAGTTGACTGCCTTATATTGTTATAGGTCCACATAAATATGGGTTAGAGCCGTATAGCTGTGAAAGTGGCTAGTTGCTTGGCCACAAGTTCCCTTACAGTACTGGTGTTGAGATTTCGACAGCTCGCCCGGCGGAAAAGAAGATAAGTTTATAGGTATAAAGTCTTAAATAACTTCCATCCAAAGTAGAGTTAAGTCAATAAATAATGCCATCAGGTTCTACCGACTTATATGGCTTAAAACTATTTATTGCATATATGATCTTCCGCCTATTTACTTTACGGCTTGCAAGGCCTTCCGCCGTATTTATCACAGGTCTTACCGGAGCTAGTACCAGGCACTTCGGGAAGTGCGTTTCTAATAGTAGGCCCAGAGATTCCTCACTATATATAGTCCATGACCCATCAGGTCGTTAGAGGTAACGCGGGTGGAATTACTAGAAAATAGTAATTGGCGTAGCCTAGCCGCTTCCAAGGACTTCTGTATTTTGCCACAGTATAGCCTCCAAACCCTTGTGTTGGCTCCTCTTAATTCGTACTTATATATTTTAAGGACTGATATGTAGCAGTTCAAAACCACAGCGACATTAGTACTCCTCGTCTTCTTGACCGAGTACTTTGGAGTTCCATCGACCGAGATTTACCCCAAGGCTTACTAAGAGGACAAGAACCTAACGTAACTTTGTCGAGAGCATCGGATAAGCTATTTTTAGAAAACCGAGCTCCTGCGTGGATGCAGCTGGACTAGGAAGCGATACTGGTAATGGGTTACCAAGAATGGTTCTAAATGAATGGCGGTTTTCTGAAATTCGGTTAACTAGTGCGTTTAGTGACCAATTCATACTGGAGATATCAATGGTCAGAAGCCCGAAAAGGAATGGTCCTCGGACACTTTCCAATTTAAAGCCCTCTCTTAAAATCTGAGATAAGTTTGATGCCTATCACTTGCCCTGTTTTTAGTAATAAAAGTTGGCTTACGCCCGATATTACATATGCTTAGGTTAGTACTTAAAATAAAATCGAGGAATAATTCGCCGATTGATATCTGTACTTCCCCAAATTGGATGATGTGAATTAGCATCACTGCCCATGATGACTCCGACTTTCCATATTTGATCATTCGTTATTGCATAGTCCAACCTACCTGGTGGTATACTTTCCTCCGCGTATAGTTGGTCAGCTGATATTCGCCAGAGATTTTGGCCATGCATCTCAATGCTAGCCACCACTACATCAGAGTAGTATTTTGTAGCAGGGAGTTCTGAGCCCCATTACCCGATCACCGCTGACCCGGTTCCTAGACCAGAACCACGTCAATGGCCTCAGATTCCATTTGAGCAGAGCAGGCACAGACGCAGCCTTACAGTGATGGAGGTTGATATCTTACCTGAGACAATGAAGGATTGTAAGTAGAATTTAGTGTATTACTAAACTTATTCACTTCAGCATAAGGAATGTGTTTTCTATATATGTAGAAGATAATATGGCATGTGTTACAGTGTCCAGTCACCATGGCATGATGAGAGGCTGAAATAGTTGCGTATACGTTGACGGCTCGAATATTTTCCATCGAAAAAATTTTTGTGAAAAAACTGTGGATTTAAAATTCTACAAATTATTCATAGAAACGTGCCAAATTGATGACCAAAAATGTTATGTAAAATTGTGACAATTTGGTGAATTCAGGGTAGTGTTTGGCGTCAATTTTCCCAAATTTGGGTCGACCTTTATCCATTTTCTGTGACAATTTTGTGGCGTTTTTCTGACATATGGTTTACCCTTATTTTCTAGTTGACATTTTACTTATCATTTTCAGTTAACTTTACGATTTAACGTAATCAAAGTATTTCACATTTCTTTTGAAATATACTATATATTGAATATTTTAACTGAAGGTGATTTATCCTGGACTAAACTTCCGGATCCTAGGTTAAACAAAAGTCTAACATTTAAAAAGATAACAAAATAAATCGGTCATCTTATTTGAAATACGATTATGTACTTTGTTTTGGCAAATTACTAATTCAAGTTCAGTTCAGTCAAGTTCACAATAAAGGTTCTGCAAATTTAACTCTCGTTGCGTGTGATTTCCTTATGAGCCTGTTCACATATTTTTTAGGTTCAAATTCGCTCATTCTTTAAAAACAGCGTTAGACGTGTTAAAAACGGTTCAAGTGTTTTTCAATTAAATTAAATTGTTGAGCTTAGTGAAATGAGATACACATTAGGAAAGTTCATTAATCTTGTACTCATTTTATTATATTCCATAGGTATTAAGAAACTTTTCTGTTAATTATAGTTAAACCTCTCGAGGTCTTACAGAGCGCGCAAAATTAATTACGAAACTTAGTATCACGGTTTGGCAGGGCAATACAAAAACTATGTTTGTCGTTCTTTTTATATGTTTTATTATTACAAAAATCAAATATGATTTTACAAAGACACATATATAAATTACATATAAGACAAGTTACATATATAAAACAATTAAAGACTAATTAAAAAAGCTTTTTAAACATTTTTTAAAAGAGTCTTTAGATAAACTAAAGTCGAATGTATCGCTAATTTCGTTCAATTGTTTGGCCATTCGGTTGATTGGTTTATTCTCACCATACTCGGTTCGATGTTGATCAAGTTTGATTAAACTATTTTGACGTGTAATCCTGGTTGGAATGTGTAAGGAGATATTTTCCAGGATATATGTTGAGTCGATGTACCCTAGGCGCCTAATATTTAAGTAGTATGGTAAGCTACTGTCATAATTCTATCCATCTTTCCGGGCGATGTATAGTAAACAATTTTTTTGTACTATTTCAAAGCGACTAATATGAGTTTGTTGATAGGGAGACCACACAAAAACAGGGTATTCTAGTTGGGAGCGGACATAGCCAAAATAATTAATAAATTAAATAGACATTTGATGTCCGTTAGCTCCCATGACCACCGTTTAATAAACCCTAACATACAGTTGGCTTTGACGACTATTCTGCCGATATGCTTATTGAACGTCATATTTTCGACAAACGTAACTCCCAAATTACGAATTCCATTAGTTTTATGAAGAATTGTGCTGTTAATACGATATTCAAACTTGAATTGTTTTCTTCTTTCTAAAGAAAGAGATAGTTGTACATATATTTGTATTTACCCACACTTTATTGGCTTTGCACCACCTACTAACTCTGTTTAAATCATCTTGCAGTTTAGATGCATCGTCAAGATTTCTGGCAACTTTGAATACTTTTAAGTTGTTGGCATATATTAAAACATCAGAGTTTAGGATAACCCTGGTTACGTCGTAGATAAAGATGATGAAAATCCATGGTCCTAGATGAGAGCCTTGTAGTACCCCAGAGTGTGCTATAATGGAATTTGATTTTTTACCACCCATTTCAATATATTGTTGTCTGTTGCATAAGTAAGATGAGATCCATTTGACAAATGCATTCAAATTTTGACAAACTTTGAATTACTATTCCATGGTCTAATGTGTCAAAAGCTTTGCTAAAATTTGTGTATATGGTGTCTACTTGACGGTGGTCTTCGATGGCTTTAATTGTTTTGCTATTAAACTCAGTCAAATTAGTTGAAGTAGACCTTCCTGGTAGAAAGCTGCGTTGGGCTACTGATAAATGATGTGGAATACGTTTTTTAATTGCGTTGCATATGACTAATTCAAGTAGTTTGGGAATTGATGACAACATGATATTCCTCTGTAGCATGACATGTCAGCTTTTTTTCCAATAGGCGTTATTTTAGTTAGCTTCCAATGCGTTGGAAACTTACCACTTCGGAGCGATTTATTGAAGATCAGACATAGTGGTTCAACTAGTTCCGGTACTAATGTTTTCAAAATTGCTGATAGTATTTTATCAGGATTACATCCTTCAACAAATAAATTCAACTTGTTTTAGTTTTGAAATAAATATTTTAACTTATATGTGTTAGGTTATAAAATAGCTGCATATACCTAATGAAAATAACAGGATTTACACAGTCCCAAATGGATTTCGGAATATCGTTTTCTGTGGTACAGGTGTCATTTTGTTGTTTATCGTCCCATCTGATTAAATTCTTTCTTCGTTTATCTGTCTGACAGACGTGCTAACGGTTTATTTATTATATAATGCCTCACTGTGGTGGTTGTTTTTTTTTTTAATAGTTCTTTCATTTTTTTCATAACTAATACGATACTTCAACCAAATAATTGTATTAATATTTTTGATGAATAACCGATCGGTGGTTTTTTGGCTCCATGAAGACAGCAACACAGAACCGTAGCATGATAAACGACTTCTTGTTGCCGTAAATTGACGAATTGGGTTTGGAAAAAATGTGGTTTCAACACATCGGTGGAAAACTTCTTTCTTTGTTTTATTTTGTAGCCACAATTCTATATACGAAGAAGCTATAGACCTTAGCGGTCCTAAAGCAAAACACCCGGCAAAAACTGGGGAATTTATCGCCAAAAGTTATGGAAAATGATGTGAAACGAGCCCAAAAGTGCATTAACTCTGTCGGCGGCCCATAAATAAACATAATCCACCGGTTTTAATTTTGTTTTGAATGACAATAAATTTAATCATATATCGATTCCGATAATGGAAGTCATGGACTGGTTGAGGTATAATGTAATATTTACAAGGAATATTCGCATTATTACGAACACTCAGGCTGCTATTAAAATGCCACAGTCACACTTTCTGGCATCGAAATTAGTCCAGAATTATCTGGCATCTTTAAATGAGATTCACTTGAAGTGAGTGCCACTTCAAAATTGTAGGGAATGTAAAGGCAGATGAGCTTGCCCGTCAAGACGCAACAAGCCTTATCTCAGCAGGGTGAATAGGTACCCGGAGCTTCATGTAAACTGCTAAACAGAAGAAAACTGCTATAGTTGAAAGAAACGAACGACCGATGGTCTAACGCCAGTTCGTAAGTAATAACCAGCCAAATCTCGCCTAGACTTAAGATTTTTGGTCTAGTCCCAATCAGCTGATATCGTTTCGACAGCACCATATTGGTATGGTCGTAGGAGCTATAACGGGATATTGTCTCATGCGGGCAGACTGGGCGTCCCGCAGCGGTGATGAAAAGCTTATCAAGGCCTAGGATGGTTCGACGAGTGAGGAGGAGGAAACTGAAATATGGTGTAGCTGTGGACCAATTTGCGTTTATACTATAGTCTATTAGAACTGTCACCTTAACCTAACCAGATATTCCAATTATTTAATGTATGCGGACGACTTAAAAATATTCAAAATTATTAATGTTGTAGATTATCCGTGGTTACAAAACTGGCTATAATGAATACATTACATAATACATAAATAATACATTAAGCTCAAAAACGATTTATATTTTATCTGTTGAAAAAATTAAATCTTATGGGCAGAAGCATGAAAAGTTGAGAATAACAAATTAACCTGCCTGCTTATAATTTTCGATGTGATTTGATGGATTTGCAATCACTTTACGAATGGTGTGGGATAGTTTTCGATAGAGCTGTTATGGTATATTTAAACGGGTAATTTGCCTAATCTACTGAATAAAGTAAAGATTTTGGTTCCCACGTGATATCTCAGAAAGAATAATTTTCTTGAAATAATTTTTTTTCCGGCCAAGTAGCGTATTGTTTTTTAGGTCACGTAGTATTTGATATTACCAAAAAGCTTAAGTTAGACACCGCTATTTTTACTGCGAGACAGGATGACCCCGAAAGCCTTAAATGCGCTTATTTTCCTTAAATATTATTTAGTTAAGAAATTTAGTTTCGAGTAAGAAAATCAAGTAGCGAAACAGAACTATTAATACTATTTAATGAAATATTTTCGGTTTGTTTTAAAGCCGCATCCGTTAATCTCAGTGAATATTATAAAATTAATATTTTTTTTGATTGTTACCATCAAATGTATTTATGTAGTATGTATGTATATACATTGATAACTAATTTTCCATATTATGTATTAACATTTATGACAATAATTTCCCAACGCAGCTAATGTTATTATACCAATCCAAGATAAAATAAAAACATGCCATCATCAATCACAAATAACAGAATAATATTTGCATAAACATTCAGTGCTTCAAGATTTCGAATCGTTTCCAAATATTTATTTTATAAATGTTAAGTGATTTTCGTATTTTTCCTAAAATTTCATTCCCTTTCGCGACTACCAATGTATGTCGATATATACATATGTACTTACATAATCAGCGGAGTGAATACGTTCGGCAAGACTATATATATTGACATTTTTGTATTTTCACTTTTATTTTTATTTCTCGAGTTTTCAAGCAGTTTTCCGTTTTTGTTGTTGGTGTCAATGATTTCTTGTTTTTTTTTGCTCAAAATTTTTTTAAATTTAAATGATCCATTTGATAAGTAAACAGAATTTTTTTTCGATATATGTACATATACATATATACTTCTTCCGAATATGATTGTTGTGTTAAGTGTTAAATGTAAGGTGATATTTAGATAAAAAAAAAAAAATAGAAAACCAAAAATTTTCCACATTTGATATATTTAAAACACTTTAAGAACTTCTTATCAAAACAAACAAAAAATAAAAAATATTTCAAAGACTTAAGTGAATATATGGAAATAAGTTCTGTTATCATTTTCAAAGAGATTTTTTTTTCTCTTCTAAAGTCATTATCTCATGTTTGAGTTTGATGGATTGTTCGCGCTAAATGGTAATTTATCATGATTGCTTCGTAAGAATTTTTTTAAATTTTGTCTCTTAATGTTTCAAGTGACATAAAATATGTGTGATATCTTAAGTTGAAGTTTTAAAGTGAAAAACGATGTATTAAGGTAACAAAATGGTTACGCTTCGTGTTAAGATGAACACAAGTTGATTGCTTTGATTTTTATTTCGTTAGAGGTATGATGTTTAAAAAAATTGCATGTCCGCCTTAACTCTAAAGCCTGATGCACGAAGCTTGATTCTACCTAATTTGGGGCTATGTGCTATTTGTCAATTCCACGTTACCTATGAGCTATGATGTATGAGTGTAATACATTTTTTAATGTGCTAGGGTCGAATGGTATTTTCAAAAATATAATACATTAAGCTAAAAAAAAAACAATTTACTATCAAAAAACTTAAATAATATTTATAATTAACTAATTGCACTTTAGGGGAAAATTTTAGAGGTATAATGCAGTATTTCTAACTTGAATAGTAAATTTTTGCAGTGGAATAATAGTATGAATATGAAAAAAATGTTATTGAATTGTGTTAGATACGAGTAAACATAAACCTCCTTCCAGAAGACCCAACAAATATCACCAATAGAGTCAGAATTATTATGCAAGACATGCATATAGAATATACAAGTAACGACAATGAACCCAGCCCAACTGATAGGCGCTGAAAAATATCGGCGACAGATAGGTATTTGGGTGAAAAATTACAATTGAGCGAGAAATCAATGTTCGAAAAAACAAATGTAAGAGGATGCAGAAAACCGGAGCCAAATCACCCAATATGAAAGTGTTATTGAGGAAGCAATTTTGATACTCACCGTAGCTTTCCGATTGAACGGCGTAATACAAATCATGCAATTAACCGGATTCTCCTGAATTAACGTCTATTAACTTATTTTTTGGACCCACTTGCAGTATTAGTATAATTTCGTAATATATTTGGCGGTGACAAAATTTATATAGATATATGGAGTGTATTTATTTGTAGGTACCATCTTGTGTCAAGTACTCCTGTCAAGCACTTCTATTCTTCGAATCACGATTAAGAAATATACTACAAATAAAGGGTGTCCCAAAATTAACGCAAGATTTGAATTTGCCGCCATTTGTGCAGTAAAGAGTTGACAACCCCAAACAAAATAATTTGACAGCTGAGAGGTTAGGGTTAGTAAAAATGTGGCGTTGCACGATTGCAGCATCCACAGCGTGTCACTGTTTGGTGCGGATTTAGGGCTGGACGCATCATTGGACCATACTTTTGTGAAAATGATGTTAGTGGTGCTCGAAATCGCGACATGATAAGACACTTCTTTCTGCCTCAGTTGGATGGTATTAACATAGACGACATGTGGTTTCAACAAGATGGTGCCACATGCCATACAGTGAAAAAATTCAATTACTATGCATGAGACATTTCCCAGTCGTGTACTCTCTCGTTTCGGTGATCAGAATTGACCCCCTAGATCTGGTGATTTAACACCATTAGATTTCTTTTTATGGGGTTATTTGAAGTCAATGGTATGTCAACAAGCCCACAACCACTCGTGCATTACAGGACGAAATTAAACGCTGCATCAACGAAATTGAGCCACAGTTATGCAAAAGCCTCATAGAGAATTTTGATAAAAGTGTGGGAATGTGCCAGCAAAGCTTATTCGGTAATGTTTTTCGAAATCGGCTTATAATAACTGGATCCAATTTTACGTTCCTATCATTTTTTCAAAAAAATAAACTATACCGCTTAAACATTATTTGACCATACAATTTTTTCAGCCAAGGGAACAATATGCCCCATTTTAATTGAATTAATGGTAATTTGAAATCAGACTGTGTTGTAAGTCTAATAATGAGCAATACTGTACTGCTTAAGCTTTATCTAGTGTATCATTTCCAGATGTAAGATCGTCAAGGTAGATATCATAGAGAGTGATTTATATTGTGATTGGATAAGTGCGGGCTTCATCTTTCGCCAACTGTTGTAATGCCCGCACCGCTAAGTAGTTTGTTTAATATCGATTTGTTTAATATAAAAAAAAAAGAAGATGCTTTCAGTTTTTTCATATGAATTATTGGTATGAACAGCCAACATTCTTGGTAAGTCGTGAGCGATAGCTGATTTTCTTGATTGTCCGATTGTTTTGGAGACTAATAAATTGATATTTAAAGGAATTCTTACTTTACAATTTCCATCACTTAAGTGCATGTGAGATGTGATTTTTGCTGTACATTTACGCATATTCGTTTTCTTCTTTTGAGAGATACGGCGTTTTATGTATTTCCTGGAGTTTTTTTAAACTGGTTATCAATCTCATTAGTACTTGTGACAATGGTTTTGTACTACCATTTTGACATTGGTTTAAGTACTTCTGGTAAGGATCCATCCTAACTTCGTTTGTTATGCGATAGGCTCATTAGATGCACCATTTATTAGATTCAGTTTTATAACTTGACCATAATAGTCTGCACAAACTATCAATTTCCTGGAACTGGTTTGTATAAGGTTGTGTCTGCCCAAATATGATTTTTGGTATGATCTCAGCTATTTGCCTCGATCACTTTCTTAGACATGTTATATTTTTGAAAACCATACCTTTCATTTTTAACCTGAAGTTTGAGGAAAACTTTGGACTGATGGTGAACTCTACTGATTAATGAGCCGTATCCTTCTGTCAAATCTATTCCGACGCTTGAATTGGCGTTCGTGCTAGCTGAAATTGTTTTGCCATTTCTGACATTTTTAGTAATATCCTCTTTGATGTCGTGTAGTAATGTACTGTAGTAGTAAGATATGACTCGCTCCATGTTAAACAACTTTTGCAGCAATATCTCTCGTGTTATTTCTGGAGGCGCAGTTTTTACATAAAGTCTCCATCAATTAATTTTTTTTTCAGTCTCATTGATAACTACAGACTACCCAAAAATTTGGTACATAAACTAGTCGATGAGATAAAACCATTTGTTGATTACGATAACAACGATTTAAAAATACTAATACATTTGGTAGTGTGGGCGGCTTTAAACTTTTGTGCCAGCGGAAGTCATCAGCGTCAATGCTGGTTTGGATGAATTTGCAGTCATGAGCCAAACAAAAATCTCTTTGGTGTTCGCTGCAATATTGATACATTTTGGAAAGTCTTGTAGCTAACCATGTTTGGTATTGTACCATATGTTTCCTTAATTTACGACATTTTGTTGTTGTTGTTGTTTATTATAAAATATTTATTTCCAAAATCAACTTCGGTTGAATTTACGATGATCTCCTGCAGGTGAACGAAGACCATGCATCTGTTAACTATTTTATTTTTAATGACTTGCTTTTGGTTTGGTATTTCCAAATGTTGCTAAAATGTTGTCTTAGCTTCTTTGTTTATTTCAGCCATTTTTATAAATGACGATAAAATCCCGGTTGTCATCTCCTATTCACTATTTTCGGAGACAGGGAGACAACAGGGGTTTCATTATAATTTTTGGCGGTCACCGTCATCATCTTCAACTCTGTAGGAGGAAGCATCAGCTTCTTTATATTCCATATCTTGTTTTGCCTGCTGCATAGCTTCCACAGATAGGCCTGATGCTGCTCTCTCTTTCACTTCAAAAAGTAAATGTTTCGTCTCGATGAAGACAATTTTTACATATGCATAATTTTTTTGCAATAGATATGGACGGTTTGCAGGTAAGATGTATTAAATTTGGCATCCAAAGTGCAGAACTTATTGAAGAGAAATTTTAAATTGATGAGTCGTTCCTCGTAGTGCTTAATTGTTTTTCGACGTGCCAATCCTTCTTGAGATCGCTTGTATATTTATGATTTACTTTTCAATAGTCCTCTGCTTGCATAAGGCTTTTTCCGTTACCAGTATCTTTTTGTGACGTGAATTTATTCTCCTTTGATAAGTTCAGATATATATTTTTTCTATACATATATTGTATATAGAAGAAAATATTTTTCCAAGAAAAAATTTGGAAAAGTTAAAAAAAATTAAGAAAGGGGCGGATCACTCCACAACTCAATACCACAAACGATCCCACGGTACAATACTCGGACAAACACACATACTTAACTACTATACTAACGAGGGCGACATTTGCTAAGGCTTTTAATAAATCAATTACTTCTACCACCGAGGCTATCCTCAGCTTACTTAAGCAAAACAAGGAAAAACTGATACAATGTTGGAAGAAGTTAAACTAACATGTACTCGTATAAGAGCATCTGTGCGACATTAATAACAGATTTACAACGATTCTTATATTTTGGTGGTCATCTAGAGTCTGCCTCGGTTTTTATATTTTAATCCCAGTACAGGGATTTTGGTCGAAAATTTAGACATGAGAGTAGGAAAACCGCAAATTAATAGTAGTGGTAAACGTGTGTGTGTGTTAGTGTGATTTTATATTTTTAACAAATAAAATAATAATTTAAAACGGGATTTAAATTTTTTAATAAATACATAGTGTGTTTATTGAGTGTGTCTTTTAAATGAACGGGATTATTCCATTCCAGTATTATGATAAAAAAATCAAGACAAGACGGTATAATGATTATTTACGCGACACTCTCGACCCGTTCAACATTTCCGACCGATGGTAAATTAATATCGATTAATAATCAATTTATTTATTTTTCAGTTTCATTGATGATTATAGACTTCCCAAAAATTTGATGCATAAACTAATCGATGAGATTATGCCCTATGTTTCTGAAAATGATAACGATTTAAGAATACCAATACATTTGGAGGTATTGGCGACTTTAAATTTTTATGCCAGGGGAAGTCATCAGCGTCGGGTCGGCTTGGATGCCTTTGCAGTGATGAGCCAATCTAAAATGTCACAAAGTATAGCACGGATTAGGATGAAATTGGTTCGAAGTTATGTGAATTTCCCAAAATGCTTAACTGAAGCAAATTTAAAAAAAGATGAGTTCCTGGGTAATCTAAATAAAAAAGACGAATACGCTTACGTCAACAGGAAAAATTTCCATTCCATAAATGTACAAGCGGTATACAGCATAGATGTACCATATAATGTACCATATAATTTGTATTAACATTTTAAAAAAAAAATATTCCAAATAAACAATTTATTAATAAATTACATATAACTAATGAAAGTATTTTCTATTTTCTTTTATTTGTATAGATATGTGATGTTAATATGAGTCTACTTAATATCAACGCAAGATACCCGGGATCAACCCACGACTCACATATTTGGGACGGAAGCTTAATCTTGCCAATAATGGAACAAATAAATATACAAGACAACCATTCATGGCTATGATGTGATTTGCTTAATTAAAATATTTTAAAACAACTTTTATTAAGTAAAACATTATATACGTTTTACAGGTGACAGCGGTTACGCTTTAAAACCATACATGATGGTACCATATAGAAGACCGCAGTAACAAATGTTCAACTTAATTACAACAATATTCACGCGAAAAAACGAAGTGGTATAGAGCGGTGCTTCGGAATATTGAAATCGCGATTTAGATGTATCAAAATGGCTTCGAGCCATCTTCATTATAGCCACCAAAGAGCGG
Source organism: Tipula unca (assembly GCA_951394425.1). NCBI lineage: Eukaryota > Metazoa > Arthropoda > Insecta > Diptera > Tipulidae > Tipula > Tipula unca. The sequence goes on from OX596380.1 coordinate 121,467,110, forward strand.
CGAACAGAATTTATTCCTGTGCCGTACTTCAAAACTTTTTGATTGAAAACCAATACCCTATAAAAGATCAAGTCGAAATAACCGAGGAAATTGTTTCAGTTGTTAACGCAGAGGAGGATATAAACTCAGGATTATTGAGTAGGAAATTTTTGACTAATTTTATTATAGAAAGGAGAATCATTTTATTAAAGGGCGATGTGCGAAATTGGAATTGTTACCTGTTAAGCCGTCATCGTCTCCAGCAAATATGAAACCTTCATCTTCATCTACGCCAAACTCTACACAATCAAGGCTACGACGATTTCACAATTCTAATTCATATCACGTTGGCACAAATGTTTACTATTGTGTTTTGTGCAATAAATCGTCTCATTCAATTTTGCGGTGTTTTACATTTCTAAAATTGTCAGCGATTGATCGACGCGAACAAGTGAAAACACAAAATTTATGTTTCAATTGTCTGAAACCTGGACATCTTGTAGATAAGTGTCCAGTGCCAGATTCATGTAAAGTTTGTCAAAGAAAGCACCACACTTTATTACACTTGAGCACTAGCACACCCAATTGTTCATCTTCGACGACAGATAATTCGGATGCTGCTTCATCTGCCGATCTAAAACCGTCAACGCAATCCAAGTCTACTACGCTTACGTCCATTGAACGACGATATGGAACTTCACATGTTTTATTGGCTACAGCTATGGTAAAGGTATTGGATAAGTTTAATTGCCCTGTTGTTGGACGAGCGTTATTAGATTCCGGCTCTCAAATCAACTTCATAACCAAATCGTTTGCTTCAAAACTTCGACTTCCGCTGGAAAAGACAACTGCAGAGATTGGTGGAATCGGAACTTCATCTATACAATCCTCTTCGAGTGGATGGATACAACTACAGTCATTAATATCGAACTTCTCTACTGATATTGAGGTACTTGTGCTGCCATCCATCACCAATATATCTCCATCAAATTCGATAAACACGGATGGCTGGTCAATTCCAGCAAATATACGATTGGCTGATCCAGAATTTGTAAAAGCTCAAAAAATCGACCTGTTGCTTGGAGCCGAAATTTATTTTGATTTATTAAAAGTGGGTCAAGTGAAGTTAGGCGATAACTTGCCGTGTCTCCAAAATACTGTTCTGGGTTGGATAGTATCAGGGCGTGTTTCATTCAATTCTTCAGCTTCAGGACATCATGTAGCTCTCTTGGCATCATCCACTTCCACTATCAATGATGATATCGAACGGTTTTGGAAACTCGAAACATTATCAATTGACTCCAAAATGTTTGACATAACGGATCATCCATGTGAGAAACATTTTAATGAGCGATTCACCCAATACGATGCTGGTCGATTTATTGTAAGGCTTCCTTTTATTCGTCCACCGCACAGTTTAGGCGTTTCTTCAACAAACGCCATGAAACGTTTTTACAATTTGGAAAAAAGATTGTGTAAGAACCATTTACTTCACGCTGCCTACAAATCATTCATCGATGAGTATTTAGCACTTGGACACATGAAACACGTACCAAATGATAAAATACCAACATCCAATTATTATCTTCCTCATCACTGCGTGCTTAAGCCAGACAGTTCAACGACTAAGTTGAGAGTCGTCTTTTATGGCTCAGCCAAGACGAGCAATGACTACTCATTGAATGGCATTTTGATGGTAGGGCCTGTGGTTCAAAACGATGTAGTAGCCGTTTTATATCGTTTCAGATCACATAAATACGCATTTAGCACAGATGTCTCCAAAATGTATCGCCAGATACTTATTCACCACGAAGACTCCAACTACCAGGTAATCTACTGGCGCAACAATTTAAATGAGCCACTTCAGAGCTACCGCTTAAAAACGGTAACTTATGGTACTTCGGCTGCTCCGTTTCTAGCTACACGTTGTCTTTTACAATGTGCAATTGACAATCAAAATAGCTATCCTGCTGCCAGTGATGCAATTCGGTATGACATGTATGTCGATGACATGTTAACCGGAGCCAACTCTATAGCAGAAGCCAACTTATTAAAGACGTCAATAATCAAAGTTCTGTCTACATGTGGCATGGAACTGCGGAAATGGTGTGCCAATTCTCCAGATATTATTGCTGATATACCTCAGGAACATCGTGAAACATTAATGCACTTCGATAGCGACGATTATATTAAAACATTGGGCATTTTCTGGCAACCAGAAAAAGATGTATTTCAATTTCGTGTACAGCCGATTTCCAGTCAACATAAATTAACTAAACGAATTGTTATTTCCGAAGTTGCACGCTTGTTTGATCCTCTTGGACTGGTTTCGCCTGTTGTGGTTTTAGGTAAACTATTCATGCAGAAGTTGTGGCAGCTGAAAGTGAATTGGGACGAAGCGCTTCTCATGAACTACTACACCTACTGGCAAACGTTCAGATCAAACTTGTGTGATCTTAATCAACTCACAATTCCACGATTTCTGTTTGGAGAGGTTATTCCGAATAGTTCCATCGAACTTCATGGCTTCGCAGATGCTAGTGAATCTGCCTTTGGCGCTGCAATCTACACTAGATGTATACAACCGAACGGACAGTTCCTTGTAAAACTTTTGTGCTCCAAGTCTAGGGTAGCACCACTACAAAAATCTACGTTGCCACGCTTGGAACTCTGTGCAGCACTATTACTAGCTCAACTGGTATCGCAAGTTCGGGCTATTGTAAATTTTCCAATCAGTGACGTCATTTATTGGACAGACTCAACTATTGTGCTCCATTGGCTGAAGTCATCGCCATCAACACTGAAAACCTTTGTTGCTAACAGAGTTGCAAATATCCAAGAACTGACGAACCCTCAACATTGGTATCATGTTGAATCAAAACAAAATCCTGCGGATGTTGTCTCTCGTGGTATGATGCCTGCTGCTTTGGTGAAATGCGATTTATGGTTCTCTGGACCATCAATGCTACAATCGTCTAAGTCTCCATGGCTTACTACAAAGATACCACGAGTTGAACCAAACTACAGCGAGTTCAAAAAATCTACGACGTTGATGGTTGTGTTTCCCAAGGACGACAGTATTTTTGCCAATATGAAATATATCAATAATTATCATCGATTGACCAGAGTGATGGCATATGCTTCCAGATTCTTTCACAACATTCGCAACAAGAACATTAATGGAATCTCTGGTCCTCTAGCAAGCAAAGACTCTGCTGATGGATTGTCAATGACTGTCCATTTGGAATTAGTTGCAGACCTATCATCAGCTGCCTTTCTTGGTGCATTTAAGCGGTTTTGTGCCACTAGAGGTCTGTGCAACAAAGTAGTCTCTGACAATGGGACAAACTTCGTAGGTGCAAATTCAGAATTAAACCAGTTATACCGTCTTTTACAAGACTCCGATTTGCACAATGACATCAAGCATATGTGCCAGGAAGATAGAATTGATTGGACTTTCGCTCCACCACGGTCGCCTCATTTCGGAGGACTTTATGAAGCTGCTGTAAAATCCGCCAAGTATCATCTACGTCGTGTAATGGGCAACCACACATTCATCTACGAAGAACTCAATACGCTGTGCAAACAAGTGGAAGCAATGAATTCCCGACCCATGACACCACTAACATCAATTCCGGACGGTTTAGCGATTCTCACTCCTGGTCATTTTCTAATTGGACGACCTCTTACTGCTGTTCCTGAACCCAACATAACGCAAGAAGTCATTGGATACAACAAACGATGGCGCCTACTACAACAATTGGCTCAACATTTTTGGATTAGATGGTCCAAGGATTATTTACAAGAGCTACAGCATCGCCGCAAATGGACATCTGAACAACCAAACATTGCAATTGGCCAAATTGTAGTAATTAAGGATGATAATCTTCCTCCTATGAAATGGCAAATGGGAAAAATTGTCGCGACTAACCCTGGAGCAGATGGATTAGTTCGTGTTGTCAGTGTTAAAACGGAAACAGGAATTTATCAACGAGCCATCAGAAAGGTGTGTCCTTTACCACTGGATGTTGAATTCGACGATAGTTCAAGGCGGGGAGAATGAACACGCATACCAACCATACTCCGCATTCCCCTATTATTATTATGTATTTCTATATTTTTCATTTTAATGTATATAATTCTTGTTCTTTTAAATTGTCATAGTATTTGTTATGTACTAACTTATGTATTTATTATATTTATTACTGTTTTTTTGTGCAATTATAAAAAATTAATAAATTACTTTCTCTTCTGCTGCAACCATCGATGAAGGCACATCAAATAATCTAAAATTATAAAACTTCAGCCACGTGTTTCATTTCTGGTGTGCTCATCGATTGGAAATTCACCTTCTTCAATTCTTCAGCGGTCGAGGCAAAAACGCTTGCCCTCGCAAATATTCATGGTGTCAGAAGTGGGATAAATCATTTTGTAAAAAATTGTTTGTTTTAATTCATTTCAATAAATAAATAAAAATTCATAATACAAAATAATAATAATCATAAAAATTAAGAACTAATGTTTTCGTGTCGTCGTTTTGTTCTTAACTAACTCTGTCAAGAGCGATTTTATATTTTCGAGTAAGCCAACCGTTCTCTCTTGAAGTTGCAGTTGACGGACGACGGAGGCTACGGCTAATCTTTCCTGCGAAATAATATATAACTTAAAATAGTGAAAATAGTATAAATTTGAATGGCATAGATTACCTACAGTCCTTGGGTCATTTTCTCTTTGACGTCGTGCTTGGGGTGGTAATATTTGACTGATTCGGTCACGGCGACGCCTAGCCCTTAGTGCACTTTGCGTTCTGGCGCGTGGAGATGCTGGTTGTTGTAGCGGCGGTTGTTGTAGAAGCACTGATTTTGATGAAAGTGGCTGTGGTGAGGCTGATTGTACTATCCGCTGTTGTGGTGGCTGTAGATGTGATTGTACTATCCGCTGTTGTGGTGGCTGTAGGTGAGGATGATTGTAGTATTCGTGGTTGGGGTGGAGATAGTTGTAGTGATGGTTGGGTGAATGAATATTGGGATGTGCTACTCGATTGTAATACATTATTGGTGTCGAGTGGTTCCTAAAAATTCAATCAAAAAAATATATATATATATATACAGAAGCTAACTATAAAGTTAAATATGTAATTTAAATTTACCTAAAATATTCTGGACTCCATCGAGGTTATTTAAACCACACATTTCAACAATTTTATTTTTGTCGGAAGTTAACTCCAGCCCTTCGGCAATTTCTCCACATTTTGTTATTGTATCAAAATTTTGAACCAAAATGCTACTAGGATCAATATAATGACCTAAACACAAAATATAATACAGTTTTTGTGTTGATTTCATGAAACGCGGCTATACAAATGAAAGGGAAGCAGATATGATCTGAACTGGATCAGATCATACGCCAAGAACTACGGCTATTATTACCAAATACATACCATTTTGATTATAAAACTTAAAAAAAATTATTACACAAATTAAATGATTATGGTATAATAAAATACATACATCATTATAACGAATAATGTTCAAAAATTGACGTTTCCACTACTCATTAGGATGGGAGACGTAACTAAATAGGAGTACTAGATAAAGACATGCACCAAAAAAATTTAAATTTGTAGCAGCTCGAATATTCGAATCACCGATATTCGATACTGCCACAACAAAACAAATAGTGAAATTCAAATATAAATCAACTTATTTGAATTGAGAGTTCACTAACCCCATCTATCCAACTATCACATATCCAATAGCCGAACCACTACTATAAAACAATTATAGTAAAGCATGTCGCCATCCAACCAACATCACTACGAACTAACAAAGTTCGGTGATGTAAATCCACATGCACTTAACATAAGTGCAATGTCGACCGCCGCCGGCGCATCTGTTCCCTCTCCAAAATACGACATGTATTTTGGACACGAAGGCGACATCACAACACAATACAAAATTAACATAAACTTTTTCGTCCATTATGATTTTGCTAACGAGGTAAACAACACGTTCGACAACGCGTCACAAGTGGTGGTGGAAAATAAATAAAACATAAATTATTATACGTGTAATTTATTCTGGATCATACAAATCCAACAAGTGGTGACCCCGACGTCGGTTTTTACCGATTATTAAGATTTTTAAAAAAAAATACCAACAGTGAATAACCACCGTGTTAAGTGCTTCCAAAATAAAAAAAAATAAATTTTATAATAACCACGTCACGCAACCGCGTGGGAAGATAGCAAAAAACGTGAGTAGGGCAAACCCACGCGCCGACGAGGGATCAGACAATTTAGCAGATACGTGCGTAGGGCAAACCCACGCGCCGACGAGGGATAACAAAATTTATGCAGACACGTGGCGAAGGGCATAATCCCACCCACGCACCGCAGGACACCGAGGGACAACTAATAACGGTGAAGCGACCAACCCTCATCGCAACGCAGCAGCAGAAAAAGCAACAACAGAAAATACAAAACGGTACCAAGTTTTTTTTTATATAAAATTTTTTTTCTCTTAACATTTAAAAATTCAAATTATTATTTTTTTTATTTTAACGTAGAATCAATTTTTTTCTCGTAAGTTTATATATATAATTTTTCACCACCTCAATCGTTTACCATCCATAATATTTCACACACCCCGGTCGAATCTCGCTGCCAGTCCTCCCGCCATCACCGCTATGGTTAAATAAAAAGAATAATAAAAATGTTTTTCTCAAAACCACAACCACAATTGAACCAATTTCGCCCGCTTCATTTAGGCGTATTTTTTTATGCTTACCGTCATGGAAAAATGCACTAATACAAATTCAAAACTGGCGCCACACCATTATAAAATTAAATATTGTACTCCGTGTACGTATACAAAACTCTCATGTTTTATGTCTCATTATGTGAGCAGGTTTCACGACTCTGGATGAGGCCAACCCCACCCCAGAGAGGCCATAGCCGTCAAAAATGTTGCAAGTGGTGGCTCCGGAGTATTTCTGATGGCGGAAAGGTCCCAAAACGGCCATCAATTGTTACATAAAATATATGGTATTACATAGAACATAATTATTCTACCTGTAACAGTAAATGAGATCATCGATGTTTCGCTGTATGGAAGTTACCATATACAGATGCCCGATGTTCACTTTGATCCAATCATAAACGCATCGCACGTTGTTCTCTTTGTAGAAACATTAGGGTCTGTCTACAGCATAATCTTTGTTTGAGAGGATTTTCGGAATTAATTAAAAAAAGCGGAACATCAACTACTGAGATTAATCCTGGATGTTCAAATGGTAGCCATTGTGAATGTATCGAGATATACACAGATATATGGAATATGTTGATAAAATGCACTTATTTGTTTGGTATGTCGGTAAAGTTTTTAATTTAAAACAAAATCTATTTACGAATTCATTAAATTTGTATACGAAACTAAAAATAAATTACACAATTTGGATTAGAAAATATATCGTGTGGGTGTAAACAAAGTAAAACTACCAATTAAATACATAATTAATTCGTCAAATCAATCGTAAATTTATTAACTCTAACCTTTATCGATTTTATATAAACAGTTTTAGGAGGAGTACGGTACATTTAGTTTTATCTATTGTTTTGATATACCCGTCCTCTTTTACTTCATTTCTAATTCATTAGGTTTTATTGTTGATAATTAGAAATGTATATGTATACGAAAGGTGCAAGCAACATTATTGATTCTTTTACGAAGTTTTAGTCAGCTGGTTATTTTTTATATTAAAGAAATCGATTTAGTGCATTACAATTATGAATTCATATGCAAAACAAATAAAAATATAAATAGATGTTTAGGCAAAGTTCTGCTTGGAACCTTAATAGAAATGTTTCCCAATATGTAGGATGAATAAATATGGCCGAGAAGAACGTTTCCGATAAAAGCTGCATCCAGAAGAAGACGTCTGTTTTCCAGGGTGCACATTTAATATTCTTTGCAACTTGAAGAATAATGAGGTAAGCGAGCCACATTTTCATGGAATGGTATGTTATGATCATAATTCCAGACAGTTTTGTTCAACAGGAATATTCCGAACTTTTGATGTGCACAATAGCGGTTCCAAATGATTACAGCATATTCCACTTGAGATCTTACAAAAGAGTAATATAAGGTACGTAAAGTTAGTGCACCGTTTGACAAAGCCAAACATGGAGTTAGCTTTAGCAATACAACGATCGATATGACCTTGAAACTAACGTTTTCGACAAATGTGACTCCTAGATCATTAATCTCGCTTACTATAGGAACTTCTGTGTCATTTATTTTATATAGCGTAATTATTGGATTTCTTTTACGATGAAACGAAATTATTTTACTATTTAAATGCAATGAATTGTGGACGCACAACTCACTAAGTCTATTGAGGTCATCTTCCAGTTTTTCAGCATCAGGTTCATGTTTAATGTATGAACAATTTTTACGTCATCGGCAAATATTAGAATATTTGAGTGTTTTATTAACTTGACTATTCCATCGATGACAACAGTAAAGATCTATGGACCAATATGTGATGCTTGAAGAACACCATATGTCACTTTGATAACGTTTGATTTCGCTTTTAAACAAACCAATGCTTTGAACCAATTAAAAAATTGGATGTAAAACCGAATGCATATAGACTTTGAAGTGTCTTATGATGACAGAGAATCAAATGCCTTACTGAAATCTGTGTAAGCTACATCAACTTAATGATCGTTTCTATCTCATTTAATATTTTACAGGTAAATTCGACCAGATTGGTAGATGTAGACCTTAAAGGCATGAACCCGTGTTGGTAGATAGAAATGTAACGTATCAATGTTCATTTAAAAATATTGCCTACAATCAGCTAAAATAGTTTAGGAATCGATAAAAATATGGATATTCCCCGGTAACATGGGACATCATCCCACATTCCTGATATAAAGATAGCTGTGATCTTTGAAATTATCAATTTTTCGGGAAGCATGACAGTGGCTAGAGGTAGATTTATCAAGGTACTCGCAAACGTTTTTAATATAGAAGAAAGTTTACCACTCTTCCCACACATCCATCTCCGAATTCCCTTAAGGCTGATGCAACGTCCTCTTTACTTATGACAGGAGGAGTAATTTGATCAGTGTATCCAGTATTATCATGTGGTCTATAGACTGATGCTGAAAATATGTCATCTATTTCTTTAGCGTTCGAAGTGCAGGTATTATTATAAGTCATGATGGAAGGATATCATCCTTCGATATCACATTAAGATCGGAAGTACTTCAACAATTATTTATGATTTTACCTTCGATACTTGCAATGTAAGACCTGTACTTAATATTGAAATAAACGTCATATTCAGTTCGTCAATGCAATCCAATTCCTTGTCATGTTTCCAGATGATATCTATAAACAATGAAATTACGTTCTCCTATAAGATATATTGGGTAGTTTGTTTGAAGAACAAATCGATAAAATTGGGATACTTTTGTTGCCATTTTATCGACATAATGGATGATCAAAGCTGTCATATCGATCAGATGTGCGTTTTTGATCTCCAATATAAAATAATTTATTTTAATATTGATAGACGATTAAAACCAGTGTGGTTGGTGTTGAAATAAAGGTGAAGTGTCGTATTTTAAAATGTGAAATAAAAAAATATAAATGTATGGCGGAAATAACAGCAAAATAAGTAAAATATATTGGGGGAAAACAACAACAACAACAAAATATACATGCAGTATGCATACACATTGCGTATAACAGCAGAGACGAAAACCATCGTATTCACCACCATGTTTTATATTTTATTGAACGAAAAATATATGGACTGCAATACCAAACCCAGGTAAAAAGTAAAATGAAGGGAAATGGTAAAGAAGACGAATTGGAATACGTCAAACGTAATTGAGTCAGGCCAGGTTTGTGGATGATTTATGATAAAAAATTTTTTTTAGATGATCTAATGATCGATTGAACTAATCTTTTCCAGCTGCAGCTGATGTATCACGGCATTCCAAAGGCAATTATCATCACAATGAATGAACTTCCATTAGAATTACCCAATAGCTTTATCTAACACAATAGTTAAATAAATTTATCTATATTTAATTTAAACTTAGGCTTATATATCACTCTTCTAAGAAACGCTTTGTAGGTTTTTTAGATTTTAACCCTCACTCTGTGCATAACTTACCAGGATGTTGTCTGTGCACAGGGGTCAATCTGACCCCATATACGTTTTGATGGTTTTTGTATAGAAACAATTAGATATTGTTGACAATTCATAAATTCAATCAATATATCACATTAATATAAATTAAAAATCAAAATAATAATTACAATCACAGTTAAATTCGTTAAACATATATATAAATCCATTAGGTACATTCTATTCTGATGCATCGTCTGAAAAATTATCTTCTTCTGTTGAATCATGTTCATCTTCTTTTACGCATTCTGTACACACGATTTTGGTATGACTTGGACATGATGGCTGATTGCAAAAATGGCATTGCGATTTAGTTTTAATATCGGTAGATCGAGGTCACAGGTGAACGTTTACTAGCAGCTGGGATCACCGCTTCTTTTGTTGTCGGTCTTAAATTAATAATTTTACCTGTCCTAATTTTTGTATATCCAATCAGATTGATCGCGGTTTTCACTTTTTTTTTTAATGCTCGTGGATTGGATAGTTGCTGCAGCACATTTTCCTGAACCAACTGCATAGCCAGTTCTTTCAAAAAAATCTTTCTTTCCGATGATTTACGATTCGCATATAGTTGAGGGTTAGCACTTTTGTGTAATCTATAAGCTGCTACACCAGCAACATCAACCATGTTAAAAAATAACACCATTGGCCATCGCTTTGTTTTTCGTTTGCAAATATATGTTCTTACAAGTTTATCGAGATTATCAATCCCACCCTTCGTGGCGTTGTAATCTAACACAATATTTAGTTTTTGTGTAAAACTATCAACTCTTGCATCGTTGCGTAATGTGGATAGCAATAGAACATTTTTATTTTTCTATGGATAGAAGCTTACTAGATTCAAATTGATGTCAAAACCAAATTGTGAAGAGTTCAGTTCTCTTTTTTTTCAACTCGGCCTTGTTTGTAAATTCTCAGCAAATCTTGTTTATTGTGTCGAATGGTCCCAATGATCGTTGTTTTTTTCTGTAAAAGTTGTTCGGCCAGGATGCAACTAGTAAAAAAATTGTCCATGGTAATAGTTCGGCCTTTGTTCAAGAATGGTGCCGATATCGGATGAACTAAATTAAGTGCATAATCAATTGAACGAGACTCATTTGGTCTTATGAACCCCAGCATATATTAAATTTCCGAAAAGAGCGTAAATCGTCTACGGAACTAGTATCATACCACACCCGATGTCCTTTTGCTGTTTTACTGTTCATTGTATAAAACTGTCGTGCTTTTCTGTTGGTTTCTGCCACTATAACGTTAATCAATGTGTCTGGTATACATTGTTGAAATGCCAAGAGTGGTGTCGTTAAATTTTGAGCGGTGTGTACAGTAAGACTTTTCCTTCTCTTAGTATCAGAAAATAACGCGTCCTGGTCACATTAGGTGAATTTGGACTCCATTTACGAGTCAATATTTTTTTTGCGCGGATAACCATACGTCACCTTCTGCACGTTGAGTACTTCGCCCTTCTACATTCTTTTCTTCGTCTGTAATCAAATTTTCATCTTCGGATACATTTAGATTTACATCGTCATCGCAATTGGAAACATCTGCTGTCAAATCTTCAGTGATATCGTCATTATCAACATCGCAATCGGAAAAATCCATATCAAAATTATCGTCGGCTATCTCGTCTTCATCAGAAGGTTCTAGGTTGAATTTAACTTGGAAATAACAGGTGACGTAAAACTTCTTGTAGAAAAACGATTGGTGCGTCACCTGTAACTTTATTTATTTGTGTTGATAACATGAAACCACGCGTGCTTACTATGGGAATCTGAACTGGTCTCCCTTGTGGTGTCATAACTTATTTGATGGAGTTTGAACATGGGGTAGAGAGAATAAAGAAAGCTACTATAACGCTCTACACCTGCAAAAATGCGATTGGAAAGAGATGGGGTATGGAGCCCCAAAAAGTACACTGGCTCTACGTCTCAGTGGTCAAACCTATACTGTTGTATGAGGTTGTCGTCTGGTGGGCAGCGTTAAAAATGATGGCCTACCTTAAACTATTGATAAAAGTCCAAAGAACGGCCTGCTTGTGTATAAGTGGGGCTCTCAGGAGCCCACCAACTCAAGCTCTGGAGATTTTCTTTCATATTACTCCCTTGGATATTGCGGCTTGCATCTTGCACAACCATTCGGCTCAAATCCATACCTATGTGGACCTGTAACAATGCCGGGCACTATTCCTTGGCCATCCGTTGAGATGAGATTCCAAACTGAGTTTCCCACCAGAGAGGACTGGGTGAACGAAACGGTTATGGACAATGAGGCGCTAAGCTTCATCGGATGGCTCAAAAATGGATAGAGGGGTTGGCTGCGGGGTATTCTGTGAGGCACTAGGGGATAACCTATCATTTCGTCTTCCCGACTTTTGCAGCGTTTTTCAAGCTGAACTGATCGCGATAATGGAAGGCATGGACTGGTTGAAGTATAATGTAATATCTACGAGGAAAATTCGCATTTTTACTGAGAGCCTGGCTGCTATTAAAACGCTACAATCATACTCCCTGACGTCGAACGAAGCCAAGAACTGTCGGGCATCTTTAAATGAGATGGCTGATCAGTTCAACATCCGCTTGACGTGAGTGTCAGGGCATTTCAATATCGCAGGGAATGTAAAGGCAGATGAACTGGCCCGATAGGGTACAGTACGCCTAATAACCCAAAGCAGGCGGGATATAAATATCCCGTTTGCTTCATGTAAACTGCTGCTTCAGGAAGAAGCCACAAAAGAAACGAACGACAGATGGTCTAACACCAGTTCGTGTGTAATAACTAGGCAGATCTGGTCTGGACTTGACCGGTCCAGATCAGGCCAACTGATATCGCTTCGACGGCACCATATTGGTATGGTCGTGGGAGCTATAACGGGACATTGTCTCATTGGGATACATGCGAGCAGACTGGGTGTCCCAGCCCACGACTTCTGCCGCAGCTGCGGTGATGAGGAGGAAAAGGAAACTGTGCTCCATCTGCTCTGCACCTGTCCTAGTCTAGCGTAAAGCAGAACAAAATTTATGGGAACTTCCCTTTTGAACGACCTCACGGATCTTAGTAAGATCGAGATCCGGGAATTTAAACGCTTCTTGGTAAGCTCAGGATGGTTTACCGAGTGAAGAGGAGGAAACTCGAATGTGGTACAGCTACGAACCATAATTTTGTGTTTTGAATGCTAGTCCTTTAGGACGACCACCCTTATCTTACCTAACCTAAGTCTATTGAGCTCATCTTGCAGTTTTTCAGCATCACGTTCATGTTTTATAGTATGAAACATTTTTACGTCATCGGCGAATATTAGAATATTTGAGTGTTTTATTAACTTGAGTATTCCATCGATGAAAACAGTAAAAATCTATGGACCAATATGTGATTCTTTAGGAACACCATATGTCACTTTGATAACGTTTGATTTCTCATTTGTACAAACCAATGCTTTGAACCAATTAATAAATCCGGATGTAAAACTGAATTCATATAGACTTTGAAGTGTGTTATGATGACAGATAGAATCAAATTTCTTACTAAAATCTGTGTAAGCTACGTCAACTTGATGTTTTTCTATCTCCTTTAACACTACTGGTAAATTCAACCAGTTTGGTAGATTTAGTCCTTAAAGGCATGAACGCGTGTTGGTAGATAGAAAAGTGATGTATCCATGTTGATTTAAAAACATTGCCTACAATCAGCTCTAATAATTTAGGAATCGATGAATATATGGATATTCCCCGGTAACATGAGACATCATCCCACATTCCTGATTTAAAGATAGGTGTAATCTTTGAAATTATCCATTTTTCGGGAAACACGACAGTGGCTAGGGGTTGATTTAACAAGCTACTCGCAAACGTTTTTAATATAGAAGAGGGTATACACTCTTCCCACATCCATCTCCAAATTCCCTTAAGGATGATGCAACGTCCTCTTTACTTATGACAGGAGGAGTAATTTGATCAGTGTATCCAGTATTATCATGTGGTCTATAGATTGATGCTGAAAATGCTACAACTATGTCTGATATCTCTTTAGCGTTCGAAGTGTAGGTATTATTATAAGTCATGATGGAGGGATATCCTTCGATTTCAAGTTAGGATGGGAAGTACTACCAAAATTGTTTAAGATTTTATTTTATTTCACTTTCGATACTTGCAAGGTAAGACCTGGGGGGCCAGCGTTGCCATATGTTCAGTTTTTGCTGCAATTCGCAGATTTTAGTATGTCGTATGCAGGTTTGCAGATTTAGTGCTCGACATGCAGTTTTTTATATTAATGTTTGTTTTTTTTCTAATTATCATCATGATATTTTGTTCATTGGCAAATTTTTGAAACAACAATAGTTAACAAATGAAATCGTATGGCCTTATGGGTATTTTCGACTTTATAACATATGCTCATCTCTTTCGCTGTGTCTTCTACTCTAAGTTAAGCATGTCTGTCAAATATAAATAGCATGTGTACGCGTTTGTTAATGAGTGGTATAAAATAAATACGTACAAAAATGGAAAAATACCTTGTTCAAATCAGTAAGTATATATACGTGCATGCGTTTTCCAATGAAATGTATAAAAATGTTAATTGTTGAAATATTGTTTAGATGCGAATTGGACCAAACGTCAATCTGAATCTATTCTTGATGGAAGTGGGGAACCTGTAAGTTGGCAAGATATAATTCAATAATTATGTAAAGTAATTTCGGTATCACTTTAATCACTTTTGTGTATAGAAATCCATAAAGCAAAACGAGAGAGGGGCTTATTCGAGTATTTGGGAAAGTAACCCATTGCTTAGTACGTGTATAATTAGTTCTAACAACTTTGCTTTTTGCACAATATGCAATTTAGAATTGAAAGCATCAGCCGGTGTAACAGATTTAAAACTACACGCTGAGACATCAAAACACGTAACACGGCCGAAGCCTGTTACTTTACACGCCTTAACGAGCTATTAACTTACTAAATTTAACTCAATCGAAAAAAAAATTTTGAAAAAAAGTTGAAATTCAACTCTTCTCGAAATTCAACGCTTTTTGTGCAGATAGCATTTTACCATTTTTGATGATGGATAAATTAATTTCGCTTTTGAAGAAGTTACATCCTGACTCGGACATCTTAAAAAAGGTAGCGTGTGCTAGAACGAAAACAACGGCTGTGGTAATCAGCGTGATTGGTAAAGCACAAATGGACGAATTAAGCGATTTGATGAAAAAGAATTTTTTTTCTTTATGTGCGGGTGAATCCACTGATTTGATTGATTTTTTTTTGCATTAGAAAAGATTACAAATTCGAACGCAGCTTCAATTTATTCAAAAATATGTGAGGTCTTTAACCAATTTAATATTAATTATAAGAAAAATATGATCGGATTTGCAGCAGATGGTGCCCCAGTGATGACGGGTGCACATCTTTCTGTAGCTGCACTTTTAAAGAAGGACAAAATTTAATTATCTTCAAATGCACATGTCACTCACTTGCGCTGTGCGTAAGCCACGCAATTCGATGTATCCCTAAATATGTAAAGGAATGTACTCGTAACATTTATACACAATAGTCCAAAACGAGCTAATCTTGTTGCAGAGTTTCAAATTCGCAAACCAGTTGGCTGTCATTGGAAGGCACTCCAAATTCTGAGCCGATTAAAACCCCTAAAACTATTTTTTATCCACGAAGACATTCAGCAATTAGAATCATTCCGGCAAATTATCGACACTCTGCATAATCCGCAATTTGGAATTTATTTAAAGTTTCTGAAATATGTTTTGGCGATGGTAAATAAATTAAATAGATTGTTTCAGAGCGAGGAGCCCCAAGTGCATATCAAGCAAAGCCAAATCAATAGGCTTTACTTAATTATATTTTGATTGTTTTATGAAATCGAAATTCATTGCACTCGAAAAGTTTAAGAATAGCCTATCTGAATTAGATGAAATCGATTTTAGAAAGCATTGTTAGGGTTTTTATGTGGATTTATGTAACAGCCCAATAAAAAAATTTGATTTTCACAACGAAATTTTAGATTCGGTTGAACCCGTAGCTCCAACGAACGTAGTAAAAATACAATCCTGTTCAATTACGAGCATATGTGAGTTTATGCCACATATCATAAGCAGTGATAACTACCAAGATCTGGATGATGAATGGATGGAATTACGTTTCTTAAACTTTGAAAACCGGAATTTAAAGGGAGATAACAAGATTGAACAGTTCTGGGACGTAATTTTACAATAAAAAGAGCAGATGGGACGAAATGCTTTCCTAAATTTCGCAAATTGATAATAGCAGTTTTAACAATGCCGGTAGCCACTTCCAACGCAGAGGGAATATTCTCTCAGAACAATTTAAATAAAAAAAAATAAGAAATAGATTGGAGGTTTCAACATTAGTAGAAATCTTAGAAGTAAGGATTATATAAAAAAGGGAAATGCAGGCTCATTAAATTTTCAAGTTACAAATAAAATGTTTAACAAAATGAATTAATGTATCAAAAAAAGGTAAAAACAAAGTCTGATAATACCACAATGTGATTACAAAGAGTTATCAAGACAAGAAGTCAAATTATATTGTTTTCCGTTTTCTTCGTTTGTCTACTATAGGAAAACGACCGTCGTCGAAAATCGTAGTCGTCAGAGTAGGGCCCCTGTCCATAATATTGAAATAAACGTCAAATTCCTCGTTGCGTTGTAAAAAAAACAGCTTGCCTGTTTCTAAATCTTCCCAAATTTTTGACAACCGTGTTAATTTAGTTAAGATTAAAAACCAAGCATGGAGTCAACGAATAAAGATTATGTGTCAGTTTCAATTTTACCCGGAAGAGTGCAATTCAATTCCTTGTCATGATTCCAGATGATATTTGAAAGATTGAAGTCACCAACTACACGAATTAAATCTAATGATTTTGATGTTTTCATGATTATTTTAATCTTCACACAGATCTGCTCGAATCTTGTTGGAACTAATACTACAGGAGCACTTTCTATGCGATTTGAATGTACGGCTATCAATACGCCACCGCCTGAATCCTTAGCGCTCGTTTGGGGAGTGCGATCACATCTATAAACAATGAAATTACTTTCTCCGATAAGATATATTGGGTAGGTTGTTTGAAGAACAAATCGATAAAATTGATAATATTTTGTTGCCATTTTATTTACATTCTGATAATAAATTGAACACACCTTTGACTGAATTATTGCATGACTTTAGAGATGGTTTGATAGTTTGAGGCAACCCTTGTATAGCAGGACAACTGGTGTTAAAATGGCGCATCTTCATCACTAGCGAGTGAAGCAAATCATCTACAACAGGTGCGAAAATATGGAGGGCTCATAGCTGAACCGAACCAAGTTATGAAACCTAGATTACGAGATATAAAGAAGCTCGTGGCATATTTTTAGTCACCAAAATAAGACTTTTTATTTAAGTACATCATTTGGTACATAACAGTGTAATTAAACCAGTGCAAAAAAATTTTTGGCGAAAGACTTATGGTTAGTGTGGAATAATTTGTGACTTGGTTCGTTTTTACTCTGAACTTTTTCTTCAATTTTGCCTTCAAAATAAAAAATTCAAATTTTAGTTGGTTCGTAGCCCGTTGCAGTTTTCTGGTTGCTTCGTCTACTTTATAACCATTGTATAAATTTTTTGGAAATTCAAATTTTAAAAAACAAAATTAAAAATTCATTAGGTTTGCAAAGTTAGTTTGTGTCATACAAAATCTCATCATTAACCTCATTGTTATTTTCATCATAAGCTTCATCATTATCCAGTAATGGTGCCTGTTGTCTATAGGCAATACTGAATTTGGCACTGGCAAATTTTTATAAAAGCTATGGTAAACTGGGAGTATGTACTTGAGCAAATCTATCATGTCCCTTTTTTTTCTTTAGCTACTGGGCATTGGATATAGTTCAATCTGTCCCAACATCTGAAGAGACTTAACAGATTTCCTGCCTTGCCTTTCCTAAAATTAATTTCACAAAATTCAACTTCACTACTGAGCGTTTCTCTACATTTTATGGAACGTAGTGACATTCGCTCAAACCGGAGCCACTTAATGTTAAGTCATGAAAATTGACACTATCTTGAGCACCAGTAATGTTTCCAGCCGATCTTGCAGTACGTTGTGGCCCATGCTTGGGCCTATCACCTACAGACTATCTTTCTTCGAAATCATTCACTACACGATAAAAAGTGCGTTTTTTTGGCACGTTGTTTCCCCCAAAAATTTCACGTAACTTTCTCATCTCAGAATAAGCCGTTTTGGTGTTCCGATCTCAAAAAACTGAGGAAAACTGCTAGGAGACTCAAAAACAAAGCCAAAAGTTCTGACCTTCAGGTTGATTGGGATAACTTTCTGGCAGCTCAAAAAGAATATAAGAAAATGCTAAGATCCGCTCGTAGGACTTCTTGGATTAGCTTCTGCGAAGAAATTAATAGTATCTCTGGGATCGCCAGACTTAATAGGTCCTTGGTTAGAAATGATTCCTGCCGACTCGATGTGCTGCGACTTCCTGATGGCAGATTAACTACTTCCAGGAAGGAAATTGTCGAACTTCTACTTTCTGTTCATTTCCCTTGGTGCAATGTTATCAATCATGACTATGTTGCTGACGCCCAGCCTAATGGTACTAATTATTCACCTGACTGGGACTTAGCCTCCAGGCTAGTCACTCTCAACACCTTGCGCGGGAGCGTTTTCTCCTTCTTACCTTATAAATCAGGTGGTCCAGATGGAGCTTTTCCTGCTAATTTACAGCATGGGTTTCCCTTAATTCAGGAACATTTACTTCGACTCTGCCAAGCGTGCTTTGCGTTTGGATATGTTCCGCAGTCCTGGAGCAGGAGTAGAGTTGTGTTGTGCAACTTTTCTCAAAACTCTGGAAAGAATTGTTGACAGATATATTAGGGATCATCACTTATCTGTCCACCCACTCAGTAGCACTCAACATGCTTACAGAGTTGGGAGATCATGTGAAACTACGCTGCATGAACTTGTTACGAGGATTGAAAGATCGCTTAGTATTAAGGAGTTTCTTGTGGGCACTTTCCTTGATATTGCGGGTACCTTTGATAGTACTTCTTTCGCTTCCATCACTGAAGCCTGCTCAAACTTTGGAATTGACCAAACCATTGTTACTTGGATTGGATCTTTGCTGCGGTCGCGCATTGCCGTGGCCGAGCTGGACTCCTTGTCCTTTTCGGTCAAAGTTACTAAATGTTGCCCCCAGGGAGGTGTTCTATCACCTCTCCTATGGCTCTTAGTTATCGACGAACTACTTGTTAAACTACAGCAATCCGGCTTCGCTGCTCAGAGTTATGCTGATGACTTAGTCGTTCTGGTTCAGGGTAAATACCTTAATGTACTATCAGACTTAACGCAACGCGCTCTCCAAGTTGTAGAAATGTGGTGTCTGGAGTAGCGGCTGTACGTTAATGCATCGAAAACTAGTCTGATAGTCTTCACCAGACGTAGGAATACACGAGAGCTGTCTGCTCCTTCTCTTTTTGGAGAAACGATCGCTAGATCCGACACAGTAAAGCATCTGGGTGTCATTCTGGACAGTAAACTCTCCTGGAAATCTCATATTGAAACAAAACTGCAAAAGGTCACTTCCATTTTCTGGCAGTGCAGAAGAGCATTTGGGAAGTCCTGGGGTGTGACCCCCAAAGAGCTGATGTTTATTTACAAATCTCTAGCTTTACCTATGCTATATTACGCGTCTGTTGTTTGGTGGCCTGTGGTTCAGTCAGTATCTGTCATTGCGAAGCTTAATAGCATACAAGGTATGGCTTGTCGAGCTATTACGGGTGCTATGTCCTCTTCCTCTATACTTGCTTTGCAGGCAATTTTATTTCTGCCCCCACTGCAGTCGGTCATCCTAGGCTCGGCTTGCTCCGCTGCCTTTCGCCTGCGGTGTATTGGTGCGTGGAACGCTCTCGGCTTGATCACAGGGCATAGACTAATCTACAATTTATTCAGCTCATATATACCAGAAATTAATATGGTTAATGACAAAATGATTACAGAATTCTGCTTTAATATCTCTTTCTCGGTGGTTTATCCAACGAGGAACTCGTGATCGTCTCAAGAATTCAAGGACTGGGTGGCTCAGTCGCTAGTGTTTTTTGCAGACGGGTCTCACTCTAATTTTGGTGCAGGTTTTGGAACCTATTGTCCTGAACATGACCTACAATCATGTGGGAGTCTAGGCCGAAGCGGAGCTGATTGCACTCACACGTTGTGTGATTGACGCTTCTAATCTCGTTGTTTCCGGAAAACACATTATTCTATGCAGTGATAGTAAACCTGTGCTCAATTCATTACGAAATCATATGATCACTTCCAAACTGGTCAAGGACTGTAAACATTTTATTAACGTCCTTTGTTCTAATAACCGTGTCAGAGTTATGTGAATTCCGACTCATTGTGGCATTGAAGGTAATCAGTTAGCTGATGTGTTACCTAAAACAGGTTCAAGGATGGAATTCATTGGACCTGAACCGGCAGTGCCCCTGACCTTTAATTGTGGTAAGGAAGCTATTAAAAACTATATGTTTTTGCAGGCTAAGCGTAATTGGGTAGCTTCTACTACTTGCCGAGTGGCTAAGTACTTCATTTGTGAACCTAATCTGAGACTCACAAAGTTTGCTCTATCCTTGAAGAAAGACCAACTGAGAGTTCTGGTCGCTATTCTGACCGGCCATGGTCGTTTTAAACTCCATTTAAAAATAATGGGACTTGTCCAAGATTCCTTGTGTGACAACTGTCTTGAAGATGACGATGACAGCATTCACTTTGTCTGCGGCTGTCCCGCTTTCGAGATAGTTAGATCCCGATTTCTTAATTATACATCTTTAAATGTAGGTCAATTGTCATCCCTGCCATGGTTTAAGCTGTTACAGTTTGCCAGAGCAGCCGAGCGCATTTGCGAATTATGATAGAATCCTCGGTTTACACCATGGGCCCAGAGTGGCATTGAGTGCGGAACCTGCTTAGGTTCCAGCCAACTTTAATAATAATAATAATTCTCATCGTCACAGTAATCGATGATTGATTTTGATAAAATGTTTTAACGATTAAAACACGTTGGTTTATCAAATATTTTTCCATAATAAATTTGCCACGTGTCTACTTCAAGACTGCCAAATATAAACTGTCAAGACTAACGTTTACCAAAATGGCGGTAAAATAAAGTAGTATACCTTCCTGGCGGACACTCTGTACTAACTAGTTCAAGCGGTTGAGGGTTTGTTCTTACACATAGTTTGTTCCGTCATTAGATGACGTTAGTCCTTGCGCTTATGCTGTACATAACATATTTTATATTTTTGTCGTAAGAAATTGAATATTATGCAATTCTCATTATAAACAGTATGGCACAGTATTTAGTTGATGATTAGCATAAGGGAGCCACGTTCGAAGATTTTGAAAACAAATTTTATTAGTAAACTCTAATTTTTCGATGCTAATGCATTTTATACTGTATGAGCATAAAATGAGCATATTAAAAATCAAATATGAATTTGTTAAGAGCTACCCAAAAGTAACCAAATAAATGGATATGCATACATATAAGTCCTATAGTTAACGATGGAACGAGAATTTGCCCATTTTCCATTTGTTCTCGTTTAATAGAATTTTTGTTTTTGGTGTGTTCTCTCATCTTGTGTGCTAAAGCATATATACTCGTAGAATTAGTTTTTAACGATTGTTGGAAATAAGAAAATTTTGTCTTTCTATATCTAGGTATAGTATACACAACAGTATGGGATAATAACTAAATTCTCGTGTACCGAACGGTATTATACAATTTTGCAATGTTGTTGGGCAAATTGCATCATATTTCCGGTATTAGGATAAATCCACTTCTGTATAATATATAAAACAATTTGTATTTTTCTCACTTAACTTCCAAAAATGAAATGGATTTTAGCTGTTACTGGTTGGTCTTTTGTTCTGTGTAGATTATTATAAAAGATTATTATTTGCTCTATATGCTGTATCAACCATAAAAATAAATTTTACTCGTATGTACATACATGTATGTACGAGCATAATGGAATGTTTAGCTAATGTATGCTAGACCACCAGTCGCATTTCCTGTGTACCGTCATTTCATTTCATTATAGTTATCTTGTTTTGGTTATTGTTCTCATAAATTAATTAAAATCTATTTTTAATTTTCCAATTGAGTGAATTTGGTTGGTGAAAAGAGAACCGAAAAATAAAAGAAAAAACTGTTATAATTCTAATTAATTCCAATGTGATAACTATAACTCCAACTCCTGTTTCAATTTTTTATTTTTTATGATCTGTAACCAATTGATTTGTCGCGTTTCAAATTTTCAATAAAAATCAAACAGGAGAGACCGACAATTCATTTCTATAAATGGGGTCTGATTTTCTCGACAAAATTAACACGCGTCTCGAATTTTTATGTTAGAGTACATCACAATTTTTCGGAGGTTTTTTGTTTTTTTAATGACAATGCACTTATCAACACACTAATTGGATGATGAATGAAAAAGTGATAGTAACAACAGGTTTATCGAAAAGCCATACGTGATACAATTTTTATTTTTAGAAAAGCGGTATGTTGGCGGGATATACGGATCGATTACTGTATTATTTATAGGGTTGTTGACAGTTCAAGAGACATACAAGTTTTTATTTGATTGTTATAATTATTCGAATAGCCTTAACATGTTAAAAAATTTGTAAACCAAGTGATTATAACTCTAAATTAGGATAGAATTCGAAATATAGGCTATGGTTGCATTATAATGAACGGCGGTAAAATGTTAAAATTCAGGATTGAAGCCGATGACGTAAAATTATTGACACAGTACGGGTGGTGGCTCGAAAGTTTGAGTAAATAACGCATTTCGTCCGAAATTTATATATTTATTCTTTTTTGTGCCATTATTGGCGCCTTACTGGATCAACAATGGCTTTCATACTGTTTTAGAAAATCTGAAGAAGCCAAATCGTTCTCTACACAGTGGAGCAATCGTCACCTGCAACGACCTCTGCACCGTTACCATATGGTGGCTCTTGTTTCAGAGATCGCTGCAAAATTCATTCCGTATCAGTACGCAGAACGTGACCGAGCCAGCGTACTGGCTGAGATCTTACTTCGTGTACAATATCGGGGATCATCATCAGATTTCTCGGTGACAGTAGCAACTACCTACTAGTTTACCATGCCGATGAATCACTGAATACTCTTGATTGATGTTGGAGCTGGGAATTCTTTAATGGCATTGATTCGTTCTTGTGAAGGCAGGATGCCATTAGCGGTGATCTTGTGGCTGCAGAAATTAAGAGTGGTTGCGCCGAAGATGCATTTTGAGCTCTTGATGAACAACAAACTCGTCAAGTCATTGGAATATCGTTTCCAGATGGAGTTTGTGTTGCTCTTCAGTTTGAGATGCCACAAGAATGTCGTCTATGCAGACGAAAACGAAGCCGAGAAATCCCTAATTCCACCATGTGCTCGAATTCTGCTTGTGCTTCTTTGTGATGCACCGGATCTAGCCTGCGTGGTCTCGACACGGGAAGATAGCCTTCCGTGACCACGCTGTGTCGGACTGGCATTTTGTAGTTGGGCTCTGCTGTAAGTAATGTGTCAATCGGCGGTTTGTGGTTAACATCGACAAGAAGTCCTTCGAAAATCGGCGCCAAGGTTTGTTTGAGTCCGATATCCACATTAAGCAATTTCGTGCCGTATGTGTGAATGATTGAACCATTGGCTGCCGATAAGACTAGATCTGAATTTCGATTTGATAATGAATATTCCATTTTAAAATTCATTGCTGGAATAACCGAAAGGTCAGCGCCAGTGTCGACTAAGTAGATTAGTTTGTTTGTTTGAGGTAGATGGGTATGTGTAAATTTTTGTGCATCATTTCCATGCTTGGCATGGTACCAGCATCTACCTTGCCGTGTATTGCTATGTGTTGGGTAACGTAATGGAGACCGTTGTCCACGTGACCGGCTCCTGCGTCGGGGCAATCCCTCGACTCTCGATTCGATTCACGACAATCGATCCTCGACACTAACATCGGGCACTAATTGACTCTGACCTCCACCACGCCCTGTCATTCTACGCCCTGTTGGTCTAAAATTTGATTGAGCGTCGTTGCCCATTATTCACAAGTTTAATTTAAAAAATAAAAATGACCAAAATAAAAAATAATAATGATAAGAGGGCGGAACGGTTACCGTGTGATTAGGTTTGAAGGCCGGGATGTTCCTTCAGTTTAACGCCCGTTTGCGAGACACCCCCGAATAGAGAAGGTCTCTTGTGTCTTTCCAAGCTATTGGGGGGCTTGTTGAAATTTGAATGCGACAGAAAAAAAATATAAAAAAAGGATTGCAAGAAAAATGTTGCGGATTGTGTGTTACCGTTTTGGTTGCGGTTCTTTGTTAGTTCGAATGATGTTGGTTGGATGGCGCCTTGCTTCACTATAAATATTTTATAGTGGTGGTTCGGCTATTGAATTTCACTAATGGTTTGTTGTGGCAGTGTCGAATATCGGTGAGTCGAATATTCGATCTGCTACAGAGCGGTCTCTCGTACTCATCCGTCAGCGCCGAATACAAAGCACGACTGCCTTCGGCCAGCCGCACTTTAATATCCTAACCCACACTGTTATCGTGATTGATACGATATCCCAAATTATTGAACCTCCTCATTTCCTGTAACGTGTAGTTCTGTAGCCATTACAATAATCTGGTAGAACATTGTCCCTATAACCAGAGATCATGTATTTTGTTTTGGGCTCATAGATCTGGAGTACAACATAATCTGAAAATTCTACAAGCGGATGAAGTATTTCTTTCACTCCATGGTTATTCAATCCAATCACGCATATCTCATCTGTATATGCCAAACCTGATTAGTCTAGCGAAATAAATATACTCCAACATGAGATTAAAGAGTATCGGGGACTATAAAAATGCTGCAAAAATTGTCAAGAGCCTGTTCTTAACTTTAACACAGTATTGAGACTGCGCCATGGTCATTAAACACCATCGTATCAATTTTATTAGCATTCGTCGGTAGACGGAGATGGACGTGTCATAGTATCGGAGGCTGATCGATCCGGATGAAATCCTCCTTGATAATCACCAACCAGGCCCTTCGCTTGAGGAGTGATTCTAGCCAATATAATGTAGGACAGTAACTTGTACGCTGTGTATAGGAGAGCTAAACCGCGATCATTCTCACACTTTCAGCAGTCTATTTTCTTGAAGATAGGGAATATCGCGATCACTTTCCATTCGTCAGGCATAACTTTGGTTCGCCATACTAATCGAATAAGGTCGAAAAGACAGTTCCACAAAGTATCCCCTCCGAATATCAAGAGCTCCGAATTAATGCTGCCCTATCCAGGTGAGCGGTTTCGTTTCAATCTCTGCATGGCTTTAGTGAATTTCTCATGGGATGGCTCCTCAGTGCAAATCTACGCAGTCTGTCTTAGAGGTGGCTCAACAACAGTCTGTGACGCATGATGAACATCAAACAGCTCAGTAAAGTGCCAACTCCATGCGTCAAGTATACTGCGTCGATGTTGACACAGAGGTTTCCATCCCGGTCCCGAATGGCGGTTGACGTAGGCGTGAAAGTATGGTGCAGTCCAGTAATTCCTTTAAAGAAATAACGCGAACTGCACTCATTGCTGAGTTGTTGTACTTTCAGAACTTCGGCCTTCCACCATTCTCGCTTCTTCCGTCTACAAATCCGCTTAGCTGCCCTTATTGCAAGAGCAGCCTTGTTTTTCCTCTCGATTGTGAGACGTTGTTGCACTTCATTATGGGCTATATTTTGTTGTTCAACTGCAAGACGACACTCGAATCAATCTTGGGTCTGACTTTCACTATACCTAAAGTCTGTTGAGCAGCACTGAGAACCGAAGTTTTCAGTACCCAGACAGAGTTCACAAAGTCAGACTGGTAATTAGCTTCATTAATGTTGTCGCTGACAAGATCCTGATATCGTTTCTTTTGATCTCCATTTATCAGAACTTCACAGTCGAAACGTACGATGCGTTTCGCTGTGTTCCCAGACTTGTACGAAAACTTCCATCGTAGCTTTGCAGCGACCAAATAATGATCGCTCCCTACGTATTTGGTTGCAGACCGATAAGTTCTCACATCCTGCACAACCTGAGCCCGTCCTTTAGAAACTAACACATGTTTTTTTTTTTTTTTTTTTTTTTTAATAACACATGGATAATTTGGCTGCGGGATGTTCCGCGAGGATGAGTCGATGTCTCAAGATGTATGTGTTTGTAAGGCAAGAATGTGCTTGCTACTCTAAGATCATGAGCAACCGCGAAGTACATCAGTCTCTCACCATTGTCGGTCGCAGTTTCGTGTCGGGAGTATGGACCTATGTTTTCACACAAGTCGGACTGATTTCTGCCAGCTCTATCATTAAAGTCCCAAATTACCATTCTAACATCGTGTTCGGGTATAAATCCCATCAGATCGTCCAAGTCATTGTAAAATGAATCTTTATCTTGGGTTGGCTGACTTCTGTGGGCGCATGTACACAAATTATCGACAGGTTAGCTAAATTCATGCGCAAGCGAAGCTTACACAATCGGTTATTGACTGCTTGGAAATCCAAAACAGCGTTCTTTACCTGCGGCCCAAGAAGCAATCCAGCTCCAAGATGTCCGAGGTCAGCTCCACTGTAGAACAACGTATAGTCCTGGGACAAATGGTCTCCACTTTTAGGCCAGCGAGTTTCTTGAAGAGCAACGAGTTCCAGCCGATACTCCTTCATGCACATGATTAGGCCCTCTAACGCTCCTGGTTTTCTCAGTGATTGCACGTTCCACGTGCCGATCTTAAATCTCCGGTTTCCGGTGTTGTTTTGGCGGTATTCATTTTTCTTTTTGTTGACTTTATAAACAGTTTATTTTTTTTACGGATGCGGGTCGTTAGCCTAGTGATCCAACCGTTTAGTCGTCTCCTACGACAAGCAAAGATAGAGCTAAACCGTGACCATTCTCACACTTCAAATGGTCTCCTTACTTGAAAACAGGGCGAATCGCGACCACTTTCCATTCATCAGGCATAACATTGGTTCGCCATACATAGCTTTCCATCCCGGTTCCAGATGGTGGTTGGCGCAGGCTTAAAAGTATGTTGCAATCCGGTAGTTCCTTTAAAGAAATTACGCGAACTGCGCTCCTTTCTGAGTTGTTGTACTTTTAGGACCTCGGCCTTCCATCAGTCACGCTTCATCCGTCTTCAGATCCGCTTGGCTGCCCTGCTAGCAAGAGCAGCCTGGTTTTTTCTCGCAATAGTAAGACGTTGTTGTACTTCACTATGGGCTATATTTTGTTGCTTGACGACACTTGTCATCAAACCAACCATTTTTGGGTCTGACTTCCACTATACCTAAATTCTCCTACGCAGCAGTGCTAACGGTGTTTTCAGTACCACACAGACAGAGTTCACTCGCTGACTTGTTTTTCGATTTTCGATTTTTTGAAAAGTTAGCAAAGGTGACACATTTATTTATAAAGTGGCAATTCCAACAGTCAAAAATTATCAAATTATCAAACCTGGCGTACTGATTGCTTACAGGGTTAAGAATTTTTTTTTCACTTTTTCCGACTTAGCTTGGAGGTTAAATAAACACCCAAATATCGCATCGTATCAACACGGTTGAAAGTGACACGAGACAAGTGACACTATATTGGAGGGTGGTACAAATAATGCTGAGGGATCTCGGATCAGAGCGGTGCATTTATGGGAGTTTAATTCTAAGTCTGCTAATTTCAAAGCACCTAGTAATTTATCCAGAATGGGTTATAATGCTCTGATGTCTCGTGCGATTAATACAATGTCATCTGTATAGGCGAGTATGAGATGAAGTTGCAACTCATGGAATTGGTCGGCCACAGTTAGTAAAACCTCATTCAGGATGAAGTTAACTAAACGAGGAGATATGGAGCATCCCTGTTTAACTCCTTTGCTTTTCTGTACAAATATTGTACCATTTAACAGTAGTTAGCTCCCAAAAACCGGCTTTGATAATCCGATTAACTAAGTAATGTCGTATATATTGCTGTAAACACTATGAGACCACCTCCAGGATTACAGTATCAAAGGCCTTGGCTTAATCAAAGGAGAGAAGGTAAACTCGATTGCCAATACGCCATTCTTCATCAAGAACACGTCGATCATCTGCCGATCGATTGGCTAAAAAGGCGGCTTGGTAGGAGGCAGGCATATTTAGATGTTCATCCAATCGAGTGAGTAGTAACTTGGCGTATATTTTGTACCCTGCGTTACCTTATGTGTTACATAAGGTAACTTTTCGATAATCGTCGGTAGCCCGAAGATTTTTGACCTTCGGTGTAGGAACTTGAATAGTTTCGATCCGTTGAGGTGGGGGCTCATTTAATAGCCAAAATTTTCCAATTACAATACCATCTGTAGCGAGGGATGCCCCATTGCGTATGCTAGTAATAACAGACTTAATATCGGCAAGAGAATGTGGAGAACCTAATGGAAAATAATCGGATTCGTCGAATAGGGACGGCCATTCACCTTCAGTGAGCCAAGAGGAAAGCGGAATATAATGCGTATTTTGCTTAGCGGTATCCCTTTTATATCGTCAAAAAAATGAATAAGATTAGCGCAATCTGTAGGATAGCTTATGAGAAGATAAATTATTCTAAGGGATTCGAGGGATCTATGTTCGGAGTAGGCGAGATTCAAGCTTTTACGAGCTTTTTGTAGAAGAGGACGAGCAGTGGGATCATCGGGATGTCTTTGTTGGAAAACCGTGCATTTTTGAAACGGGCAAGGGCCTGTCGCCGTTTAGGTGTTAGATGGGTCTAAGAAACATGAACTCGCTGTGATGAAATTTTGATACTATCAACAATCAGCCTCCAATGATCAAAGGTCCCAAATGTAGGGGCTTGCCAGTAGGCGGTCGAGAGGACAGATTGGTAGTGAGCACGCATGCTCTCGTTTTGTAGTAATGAAAGATTCAAAGACTTATAAGAATAAGTAGACGATGAAAGAGCTGGTGCCGAGACTGGTACAGGTATAGGGTAAAACGTTACAGTCCTCTTTCGGTTAGTACATTCAATCCAAACTAAATGACGGTCGCTTGCTTAGTTCGGAGTAGAAAGAATCAGCTTTGCCGAATTAACATAAATGAAATTATTTGTACCTCGAGTTAAGATATGGTCTACCGGGGAGTAGCTCCAACCATCGGTCCAAGTAATAAAGCTTTTTCGGCGGCCGGAGGTTGTGTGAACAAAAAGTCGTGTTGAACTAGCAAGAAATCCCAGGGAAGCACCATGTTCGTTAGACTCGCTGTAGAACAAATTTGAACCAATGTTCTTATTATCCCAAGAATCGTTATAATCCAGTACCTAACAGCGTTATAATAGATCCAAAATAATGGCTGATCCACTTTGTCCTTATAAGTGAATCCCTCTTGAATAATATACCGATATATTTTGAACATAAGGACTCTTAGAATTGGACGATAAGGTTAAGGGCAAGTGGAAAAGCAAGCTGTCATAATGTGAACCAGTGTAAAGTAGGAAAATTTCAAAATTATTTTCACCACTGCCCAGAGGGAAGGAACCTAGGTGCTCAGTGCCGGCATAATAAACAGTAACAATAATTTTTTATTTTGAAATAGCGGAAATACACTCAGCACCACACCAGAAGCCATCAGTTAGAAGATTCGACAAATATCTGGAACAAATCGCAAACTTTAATTTAAACTTATAATTAACTATGTTAAGTTATTATTTAAGGCACATACTATATAAGAAATTCTAACGAATAAAATGGAGAAAAGAAAGAAAAAAAATTAAAAACTGTACCTTTGTTTTAATCCACTTTCGGTTGGATTTATATTCTGGTTTGCTCCGTAAACTATACGGGCGGAATCCAACAATGTTGTAGTAAATAAACCTCAAGATGCTCGGTAGTATAGTTCACAATTTCAGATCTTAATTCATTAGATAATCCGTATGAACTAATCTTCTCCAGCTGCAGCTGATGTATCACGGCATTGAAAAGGCAATTACCATCGTCGGGTATCGGATTAACTTCCATTAGAATTACCTAATAGCTTTATCTAACACAATAGTTAAATAAATTTATCTAAATTTAATTTTTTTTTAGATTTTAAATCACATTAAAGCAACAACAAAACTAATGTCAAAATTTAGGATTTAACGAGGAATAATTTTAACGAAGAAATAATGAAAAGATGAGAGACATCTGTTGGGGATGATCGACGACTATCGACGTCAACAGTAGCTTTACTCTTAAAGTTTGGTCTAGTGGTAGTTAATTGTTAGTTACTCGTACATGGTAGGGACGAAGAAAGTGGGTAGGCTGAATAGGTATATGGAGTACAAATGACTTATTGTAGGACGGGGGAGATTGCTGCTGGTTTGAGTATCAAGATATGGCAGTTTATCGTGATTACGCTATATTAACTAGATGGCACCACTAGCAAATAACCGCTATAAAAAAAAAAAAACTTGTTGAAAAACGTTTGATTTGCCATCTGCAGTATATAACTTTATTTATTTGCGTCGATAACATGAGATCACACGAGTTTATTATGGGAATTTGAAGTGAGTAACTGGCATGTAAATTTCAAGTTGTTCCTTTCCGAGAAAGTCACCTTTAAGTTAATGTTTTGTTCTGATAATAAATTAATTCATAGTGCAATTAAAAACCCACCTAATAATAAATAAGATATTATTCTGAACACTAAACTTGACTAACAAGTAATTCTCAAAACTGAAAAAAATTGTTTTATCGAAACTAATAAAACATAAATAAATAAATTACTTTCGTATACCGAGAGATAACCCAAAATTGATAAATACGATATTTATATTTCTTAATGTTATTCTTATTAAAAAAATTATACGAAAGGAAATAAATAACAACAAAAATACAGATTATTATGCATTTCATGTATGCATGTGCGCTTGATACCACCCAATATGAACGGAAAAAATTGTATACGAGCGCGCATTTTTGTTTTCGTCTTGAGATAGGTTCTGATAACAATTATATTAAAGTATGTACGTTACTCATTTATATGCTTTATGTTTTAATTTTTTGTTCTTTTTTATTATTACATTGTGATTTATACTTTAATTATCGATTTAATCGTAACCATATATGCACATACATACATACATACGTACATATACAAAATATAATAATAAGAAAAGAAATTATTACGAAATTAATTTTATTTCATTAGTAAATTTGAAATTATGTATATATAAAGAAAGGGAGGTAGGTAGGTAGGTGGGTACGCACATATGGAGATATATAGTTAATGCAATTAATTTAAGAAGTATATACCTACGTACATAATAAGTATTTTGTAAATAATAAATAAATAAATCTTTTTGTGGTACATATTTGTAATTCTCTCAAACATAATTTAATTTTTTTATAATTAAAATAATTAAGAAGATAATGATCTATTGAGATTTAAATGAAATTGTGCACAGCTTGGCAAAAAAGTATCGGAAATCATCAATCAGTGGATAATTAAAATTATCAACAACAGTCATTTAACATAAACTATTCTTGCAATTTAAGTTAAAGTCACAACTAGGACTCAATTCATTTGAATATGTTAACTTATTCAATATGGCGGCGTGAAGTAAATCATTTGCCGGTCCAATTCAAACCGAGATTAATTGCAACGTCTCATTTTGTTAATTCATAGTTGACGGCTTTAAATGATCATCGGTTAGTTTAGTTTTTGTGTTTTGGGAGTTTTAAAACAACTGTTAAAATGGAAAAGTAACCGTCAATTTTGTTCAAATCACAATAAAATATATTTTTAAGACAAAACATTTCTGAAATGGAATATTTGTAGAAACTCTCCCAAATATGTACATATAGTGCAACCAATTAGTCTCCGTACACTGAAAATTTTAACTGGAGATCGGTCAGATAAACGTTTATAACTTTGTTATTACTAATTTAATATTACTCAGGTTTGGTTTTTTAAATAAAAAAACTTATTTTGTAAAACTACGTAAAGAAAAAAATTATATCTTTAATAACAACAATAAAATAATTCATTATAAACTTAACAAAAAAATTGCAACCATTTAGTCTCCAAACACTTTATTAAAATTATCATTAAAATAAAATAAAATGGTTTAATCGCTGATTGGATTTTTTTTAGTAATCCTTAGGACCACCTTTGACTTTAATAACTTACCGCAGCCGTTTTTGCATTGATCTACCAATTTTCTGGTTACTCCTGGCTCAATTATGTTCCACTCTTGTTTCCCACAATCCGATTTTTTATCCTCTTTTTGAGTTCGGCCCAGAGATGTTCAATCGGATTCATATCTGAACTCTGTGGTGGCGTATATAATTGTTTTGGGCAATTATAAAGCAGCCAATCCGTCACCATAAATGCCGTATGTTTTGGATCGTTTTCTTGCTTGAAGATAAACGATCCACTTATGCCAAATTCTTCCGCACTAGCGAGTAAGTTTTCCTTTAGTATGTCTAAATATAGATGCATAATATCCATAATAGACTCTATGATGCAAAGCCGTCCAACAACGGATACTTTCATACACCTCCATACCATAAGGCCACTTCCACCATGCCTTACAGTCCACATAGATTTTTGATTTTCACGTGTTGATTTGGTTTTCGCAACACTGTAACGCGTCGGTCGGACCAAGTGACTTTATTTATTTGGCTTATGAACGACTTCTTCCGCGCTATTCGGCCTTTGTAACCAGCTTCATTTAGCATATTCCGACAGTTTGTGGGCATACTTTAACATTATAGTCCGATTGCAAATTTTGAACTATTTTAGAAGCTCTCAATTTTGGATTTTTCCGAACACTCATCAAAATACTGCGGTTTGTTGGCTACGGATCCAGTCGAATTATATTTCTACAAACATATTGGACAGAAGAACGGCTTCTTCCAACTATATCAACTATATATATACCAATATCCTTATAAGATTTGAATTCATTTTTTAGTTTAACCATTTATTCTCGAGTATTTCTTTATTACACACCATTGAATTTAATTTTGAGGACTGCAGAATCACTTTGCTATTCAAATCAATATATTATACTATAACGGATTATAATAACGGTGCTACGAATGCAAAATAACAAGAAATCGCCGAAAATGAAATAATATTGGTCCTTTATTGAGTATTTGAATACAGTGTACGGAAACTAGATGGTTGAACTGTAATTCAAAAAAATATACAATTCATATCTTATAAAGGGTGTTGTTTTCAAACACTGCTTTATTTGACAACCCATTTAACAGCTGATAGTTGGTTTTTGTTTAGTTTAAACTTACATCGGAGCAACGCTTGCAAATTGTTGTATTTTTTTTATCAAAATAATGGTTCTGTTCGTCAAACTTATCGTGCACTTCGTCCATTTTATGGCGTAAATAATCGTCCTTCAGAGTGGCTAATTCGAATAACAATAGATCGTTTTCGGACCAGGTTTACTCTTAATGATAATGTGCAGCCCATGAGACGCCGCACAGTACGGACTGAAGAAGCTGTAGCCGCTGTACAGGAAAGCATTGAAGAAGATCCAAATCACTCAATTCGTCGCCGTTCTCAGAAACTGGGTTTGTGTCCTTCCACTTTATGGAAGATTTTACGAAAGTATCTTGGCTTAAAAGCTTTCAAGATTCAACTTGTGCAGGAATTAAAGCCAAACGACCATCGTATGCGCCGCCAATTCGGTGAATGGGCTGAAGCACAAATTGATATTGATGTTGAATTTCCATTCAAAATTTTGTTCTCCGATGAAGCCCATTTTTAGTTGAATAAGCAGAATTGTCACATTTGGAGTGATGATAATCAACAAGCTTTTGTCGATAGAAAGTTACTGTTTGGTGCGCCTTATGCGATGGCGGAGTCATAGGTTCATATCTCTTCAAAAACGATGATGGTCAGAATATTACTGTCAATGGTGAGCGGTGTAGGGACATGATTAGAAATTTTTTCGTACCTCGATTAGCGGGCATTAATCTTGCAGAGATGCGGTTTCAACAGGACGGAGCCACATGCCACACAGCGCGCACTATAATTGATTTACTGAAAGAAACTTTTGATGAAAGAATAATTTCGCGTAATGGTCCAAATAATTAGCCACCAAGATCGTGTGATTTAACCCCATTGGATTACTTTCATTGGGGTAAAGTCACTTGTCTACGACGATAAACCAGAGACAATTGACCACCTGGAAATCTACATTTGAAGTGTCATTGGCGAAATACGGCCGCAAATGCTGCGAAAAGTTTGTGAAAAATGGTGTTCCAGTTTGCGCCTTGTACGCGCCAGCCGTGGCGGCCACATGAACGAAATCATATTTAAACCTTAATGTCATAAAATTTTCTATTCAATAAAACCCGTTTCATTGCTAGTAAAAATATATTTCTTTGTTTTATTATGATTTAAACTTGTGGAACTCTATAAAAAACACACCACACCTATAAGAAATTTTATTTTAACTGAAAACTGATCTAACCTATTCTTTTATTTGGTCAAAAACTCAAATTGGTTAGTAAAAAAGGATCGGGAAACCTATTTGCGAATCCGTTTCGAATTGCAAATCAAATTATAGATTCGGATTTGAATTGGTATTCGTGAATTCGATCGAAAATAAAAATGTACAGTGTCACAAAATGAAAAATGAATTTTTTTTAATGGTTATACCTCTATTAAAGATATATGTAGAACTTGTTGAGTTTTATCCGTTTTTGGGATTTATGAAATTAATTGTTTGACTATAAATTATCGTGATTTTTGAAAATTAAAAGTTGGTTTAATTCAAGTAATTAAAAGTTGATTTGATATGGACACTATTGTGATTTATTTCTCAGTTGATAGTGATTGTGAGGAAAATAATATTTCACTTCACTTACGACTTGTTACACTTGTGTCATCTGTGTCTGTCACATTAAGTGAAGTTCTAGCGGTATTGGAAAATAAAGTTTGCCCGAAATGATTTTAATTCCGTCAAATAAATTTAGATAAAGAAGCGACAGTCGCACCTTTATTTAAATAGAATAAAACGGCCACCACAGTGGCCTATGATTGTAATAATATATTTTACTGTCCTTATGTAACAAATAAATAAATAATGCATATTTATTATACATACTTTGAAAACTATTTTTAGATGTGCGACCCAATACCCGGATTATGGCGATAGATCTGCGATATGAAGGTTCTTCGCATGATTCACTTATCTGAAGTTTGAGTACATACCGGCAATATTTGCAACAGTTGCATCGAGGCAATGACAATACTATTGGTTGCTCGCTGAGTATAAAATTAATCAATTCAATATAGTATTAATAATTTGATTTATTTTAACTATTAAGTGACTCTGGGTATCGTTGGGAACTCTGGCTGATAAGACCACTGAAGGCAGCAAAGAACCGACATATAAGACACTACATTCAAAAAATATAAATATAATCGAAAGCTGTATTGGCATATTGAAATCGCGTTTTCGATATTTATTAGGCGCCAGACAGTTTCAATATTCACCAAAAAGCGCTATGCAAATAATAAATGTCTGCACAACTCTCCATAACATTTGCCTTCATTTCAGGGTGTCATTGGATCAAAGCTTACAAGACAATGGTTCCATGCAACATGAAACTGCTGAAGCTTCAAATGGAAATGATGAAACTGCTTTAGCAAGGCATATACGGAATGGTGTATTTGAATGCCGTAATATAAATCTTATATCAACAAAATAAATTGTTTTAAAAAAATAGTATGGTTTAACTCATTGCTATTACTTATGCATATGTAGATATGTAGTTCTTCTTAACTATTAATTTAAATAATTCTTAAAAAGTTGGTCAAAAATCATCAATTGGTTAAAAAGGATCGGTGGATAAAATCGATTTCTCATATACCTTCAAATTGCTATTTCTGAAATTTCTTTTTCACGTTTACCTTATGCATTATTCGTCATCTGCTTTTTAAATTGGTTTTTAGTATAATATACAATGTTATATGGATGTATGTATTAAAGAGAGAATTGAGAAAACCATCATTTGAGTTAAAAATAATCAAATTAAAAAAAGATCAGAGCCTCTATTTGTGAATTCGAGATCGATCAAAAAACGACGTTTTCGAATGATCCATAACTGTGTATTCGAAAACGTATAACAAATCAACGAAAACGAATTATTATGAAACGAATTCAAATTTCCCTTCTGTGGTAATACGTTTTCAACCAAAAATTGTACGATCATGGGCGAATTAGTTTTGTTGACGAAGCTGTAGAAAGAAGAGAGATAAAAAGTGTTTAATTTAAGGAAATTATTTATTCATATATAATCAAACCTATATTTTAAGGCATTAAAAAGCAATATGACATTTTTTAGTGTCATTTATGGAGGAACATGATTTTGACGGCAGATGCCCGTGTATCTGCGAAACGACTTTTGGATGAAATTGGGAATCCTTTCAATAGCCACGGACCACCCATAAGCACATCGGATGGCTGGAAAAAAGTATGGGCTGATTTCAAATACAACATTCAAATGAAAATGAAGCAAAATAAACTCAGCACCACAGACATCGGTGCTGAGTTTATTTTAAGATCGCACACATTCTCTGCAGTTGAGGAAACGATCATTTGAATAATTAATTTACGAAAAGCAGCGGATGGTACATCTGACTCTGTTTCACTTGAGTCATAGTTAAATGTGCCATCCTGCCCACTAACGCCACCAACTGAATCGTTTGTTGTTGATAAAACTCACATATTAGAGGAGAAAACGTTACTGCTAATAGAAAAGGAAGTAGAAGATAATAAAAACAAATTAGCCATGAAGGCAAGGGATCGTCCAAAGGAAAGGAAATTTAAAGTTCAAAGTTTAGAAATAAAGAAAAGAAAATTAAATCTGCAAGAGGCGAATTACTAATAAGTACCAAAAACATTATGTGAAATGAAATTTGTGAGACAACCATTCCTTATTTGCCTTGCTAAAGCAGTTTCATGTTGGATGGAATCATTATCTTGTAAATTTTGATCAAATGGGACCCTGAAATGAAGGCAAATGTTATGGAGTGTTGTGTAGACATTTAATATTTAGGTAGCCTTTTTTGTGAATAGTGTAATGTCTGTGTAGTGTCTGGCGCCTAATAAACATCGAAAACGCGACTTCAATATGCTAATACGTTCGATTATATTTATATTTTTGGAATGTAGTGTGTTATATGACGCTTCTCTGTTTTCTTCAATGGTGGTTCTGAAGTTAGCAGCCATGGTTCCAAAGAATACCCAGAGTCGTCTAATAGTTAAAATCAATAAAAATAAAATTACTATATTGGGTTGATTAATTTTATACTCACCGAGCAACCATGATTTATTATTACTTTGAACAGAATCATGCAAAGCACCTCCATATCGTAGGTTGTAACATGTGGAACGTGGTCACTTTCCGGGCGAATTAAATAGTCAACCAAAATCATCCTAAATGTTGATTAAAAATAATAATGTTAATAGACAGAACAACAACAACAATCGACTTAGTTCATTGTGATTGTTACCATCGATGCCTTGTCGTATTTTTGTCCATTTGCTTAAATCACCATATTTTGAATACGCGGAATATTTTCGATTCCGGTTTGCCTCCCCACCATTCGTTGTTTGTATCGGACTCTTTGATGCGTTATATGCAAAGAATTTTGTTAATTCTTTCTTGTGCGGCCGTGAGAGAGACGTCTTATAAAGTGGAAAAGTTCCTCTATACAGAGATCGTGGTTAATATTCGTGAGTTTTTTTATTCTTTTATTAAAATTTTTTGAAAATAATTTGTGTTTCTATCTTACAATTATAATTATATTAATTTTTCATATTTCTGGCAATTGAAAAAAATGAACTCTTGCATTGATTAAATTTGCTTTGTGAATATACCAATATTTAAGATTTAATTTAAGTAAATAGCATATTACATGTGTTTATGCTTATAATTATAATTATTAGCGTACTTTTCTTCATTTAGAAAATAAATGTATTAAATTTAATAACCATAATTTATTTATTTATTTACGGCATTGCTATGTTCCTAAGTGTTATTGGTTTTTTAATTCTTGGCCTAAAACCCTACCAGCCGTGAGCACTCAAATTAATAGTAAAAGCAAGCCTGAGCACCGTAGCACCCGAAAGCATAACAAAATCTACCGCTATGATTTGGGTATTGTGGTCGCACACCTAATAAAAATGTTTTCCAAGTATATGCATTAATAAGTATTTATTACGATCATTGTATTTAAAATGTGGTGGCCTTTCCTATTAAAACAAAGGTGTTCATTATCCGCTAGTCTAACGATGTTGATGTTTGTTCCATCTACATAACCGATTACGCCAGGAAACCCAGTTTGACGGTAAAAATAATTAGCAGTCGCTTCGTTATCTAAATTTGTCTGTCGGAATGAAAACCATTTTGGATAAACTTTATTTTCCACTACCGTTAGCATATCACTTAATGTGACAGACACAGATGACTGCGATAATCCCACCAATAAAGCGTGGCTAATGCTTTGCTTGTTGCTCCCCTGAGCACAAAATCTGAGTGCCCCAGCTAATTTTAAAATATTAGGTATGATTGAGGATCTAGCTCGCAATGGTGGATCATCGTTAATTTCATCCATAATATATTTAACCGCATCCTTTGACAGTTTAAATCAATTGTTTATATTATTAAAAATATTTTAAATGTGATTATGATAAAACATTTTAACTTACTTTGATAGAGCAAAAATATTTGATCATGAACTTTTTAACTTTTAAAAATCACCATGATTTATAAACAAAAAATTACTTTCATAAATCCCACAAAAAAACGCATACATAATACTCACTAAAAACATTTTGTGATTCACTAATAAAAAGAAATCTTTTCAAATGTTGCTCGCAACCGGGTAGGATAATATATTTTGAGCGTACTACAACTTCTGTCAAAACATATTTTTTTTTTTTATTTCTCTCATTTTTTTTTTGTTTATTGCCATAGTCGTACATGACATAAAATTATTTAATTTTTCATAGGGTTAAAAAAAATTGGATTTTTAGAAATTTATGAATATGTATAATGTACATAATTATGTACCACAATACAAAATTGATAAATATTTTTTACAATATACTTGTAGAAAATAATTCCACCCATTTTATTTTAGATAATATAATTTAATTTTAATATTTTTTTAAAGGGATATTTAATCTTATATCCCGTTTACACGAGAAGTATAAAAGTTTTAAAATAAAAATTAAAATAAATTAAAATAAAAATTTTCACGCATTTTAACAACAGAAAAAAAAAACCACAAAAAAAAAATAGTTTCGCCGGCTATGAACGTTTTTATATAAACATCAAAAAAAGCCAAATGGCCGCGTAATTTTGTTCTATTTTTGGTATACAAACAATTTAGTTTTATTTTTTTTGATAGAAAACTAAAACTGATTTAAACTAAAATGGGTGGCCATAATAAGGATTAAATACACTTTAAAACTGCACAATTATTTTTAATTTTCATTCGTGTGAATTAAATTGCGATCGAAAAATTTTGAAAAAATATGCACTTAACACTTACCTAAAAAAGTTAATTAAACACATTTTATAATTGTTTTTTTTTGTATTAATTTGCTTCGTATTGGAGCAATTTGTCACACAACACTTAATTAATTTAGCCATCTTATATTTTTCACTTATAATTTTTAATTTTATTTCGATGGTAAAACACACAAACACAAAACATGAAATAAACAAAAAAAATAATTTTTTTTTGACAGAAGTTGTAGTACGATTTTCTTATTCTCTTTTCATACATTTTAAGTTTTACACTCTCTCTATATATCTTTATGCTCGAAGGTTGCTCGTCTTTTTTGTCATATATTCTTCCGAAGCAGCGTACATAACATCGGGAGAATTTACCATAGTATTGAGTTGAAGTTAGACGCTGATGTTTTCGCTCAAAATTTAGCCCATTTTGTTAGATTTGCTAAATTTTTCATTATCAATTTGAGATTGGCTGCATCAGTACCAAATTGTTTATTATTGTGCGTTTTGAGATAACATATCTTATTTTAGATTTTTTAATTTATTATTTCTAGCGGTGATTTTAAATAACAGATAAATTCAATGAAATGGAGCAAAATATACAAATCGCCATATATGGACTGATTTACCGACTAAACAACAAAACACAATTCCAAATTAAACGGAGACATTTTGGAACTATATTGTACTTTTTACTGACAAAAAATCAACATTAATAATTAATTTTAATCAAATGACGACAGGTGATTTCTGGTAGATCGGTATACCGTCATACAAAACGATTCTCATCTCCATGACTGATTATTATCTCTGCTACGGTTTATTTCGGATATTCACAAATTCACAATACCTACTGAAAATCATTTATTTTAATTGACATTATGTATTAATTATATTATATAAAAATCTAATTTTATTATAATATTACATAATTTTATAATAAACTTATATATCTACACGAAATATAATTAAAACAATATACACAAAAATTATCGGTGATACGGCATCGAAAAATCAAATCAAATAAGACGTCAAAATTCAAAACGAGCAAACTATAATATGCAGTACATTTATGTTACACTGCGTATTACAGTTTGCTCTTTTGTCAATATTCAAAAAATTGCTCATAATTTAAAAAATAATTATGTTTTAGTTGGTAACCCTGCGGCCCATTTTGCTCAAAGATAGAATTTTTTTAACTCGAGTATGGCAAAAGTAGGAGGGGCTTATATCATTTTAAGCGATTTGATTGATCGAGAGACCGGGAATTATACTATGGTAAATTCTCCCGATGTTATGTACACTGCTTTACATTTAATCAAACTTAGTTTATTTGATTTGGTTCAAATCAGATCATGATTAAAAATGATCGGGTTAAAATAACCTGAGCAATGAGCTGAAAGATCGAATCGATCTTGGTTAACAAATTAACCAGTTTAGAACAGAACTAATTTTAGCCCACATTATAGTAAATTAGGGAAACCACATTCAAAAAAGTGTATGAATCCTTTTTATGTTTTTTTCATTTGTGTTTCGCGAGGTTGGATACCCTAGTTATTTCATCCGAGCTCTAAACCAATAAAATCATCAAAAAAGTTCACCGATAACCAAAAAAATTCATCCATTTCCCCACTTTCAAGTTAAAATATTTGTATCTTACCGTCGGATGCAAAAAGCTCGGGTAAATATCCGAAGTCGCGAATTCACCTTTAGTGAATAAGTGTTTTAGAAAATATTTTTATTTATTGAACAAAACGTGTTAGAAATTGGATAACATTAACAAAAACTTATTAGATCGTTTTGAAATAATTAACGGGGTAAGTATAGCAAATTCAATCCAATGAATATGAAGCTGATGATGATCTAGAGTTCACAAATTTTATTGAACATCATAACCTTTGTGTTTTGCAAATGACTCTACATTTGTAAACCTCATAACTTCTAATTTGTTTGGTATACATTCTCAATTTCACGATTGTTGGCATCATCATAACCGCTGGTTAGCTCATTTCTATTTTCGCTATGATTTCCAGAAGAATATTGTCGTACAAGTTCAGCTATATCGATACAACCGGACTCCGTAACGGTTTTAACATCCATATTAATAAAATTTGTTGAACTATGGGAATGATTGCAGTAAATGGCACCTATACGATTTTCAATTTCTATCACCCCATTTTCAGATCCCTCTTTGAGTTCTTCATTCACACTCGCGGGACCGCCACAATTTTTAAAACAATGGTTTGACACAATTCATGGCGGCATCCAAAAATACAATTACATTAAGAATAGATATTTTCCTTGTTAAATCTGAGCCGGTATTGTCTTTTTTGATTTTGCTAAACAAATATTTTAATAAAAGTTTTCTGTAGTTGGGCTTTACTGATTGAATAATGCCGTTATCGAATGACTAAAGCACGGGCGTTGTGTTTGGTAGTAGCTAAACCAGTTTTATATGAGTTGATGTAATACGACACGCTCGTTTATTTTTCTAAAAACAAAGACAAATTATTTTTTTCAAACACAAAAAATTTAATAAGTTCAAACTTATTACATATTTCCCAAACCACAATTTCCTGTTTACGGTTCCTCTTGTTAATTAAAATCATAACCTCAAACTTTGACAATTAATCACCTATTAACATAATTATCATAGTCGAACCCACCATACTCGAATTTTCGTTTTCGTAACATTTTAATCACATTTATGAATAATTCCTGATTTTCCGCCTTTCACAAACATCAGCTTTTCAGATTGTGAAATGAAAGTATACAGAAAAAACAAATTTCCGCGCGCGTCTTGCAGTTTTCTGCG
Organism: Tipula unca; assembly: GCA_951394425.1. NCBI lineage: Eukaryota > Metazoa > Arthropoda > Insecta > Diptera > Tipulidae > Tipula > Tipula unca. Next base: position 121,509,735 of record OX596380.1, read on the forward strand.
TAAAGAGCTTGAAAGTATACCAATATATACAGTATATAGTTTATTTTGAACCATTTTGAGGTTTTTTTACACAAGGTTCTCACATTGCAGAGAGCTAATCTGATATTTGTATGTAGTTATATTGTGTTATATAATCAGAACATTTTTCTCAATTCTTTCTCAAGACTTGTTCTTTCCACCAGTCTGATATGTAATGTCATCCCCAGGTACTTAGCTGTAATCGCGAATTGTAATCTGCTGTCCATTAATAACTACAGATCTCCAATTGCCAGAATCGCAGTACCGTCAGCAAATGTTGCGATAGTAGCATCGTTCATGCGAGGTAAGTCTCTTGTGTAAAGCAGGTAGAATTTTGATTCCAAGACACTACCTTCGAGGACTCCTGCTGAGATTTTCATGAGCTCAGAATAATCTTCTTCGCATTTCACTTGAAAGTTTCGGTCCTCCATAATTTTATTTTATTTATTTATTTAACCTAGTTTATTTATTACAAGAAATATTGTAAAATAAACAAATTCCATCAAATATATTACCACCGGAAAATCTTATTGACTTGCTACCAAATTCTGTATTCATGTTACCAAAAGAAATATTTTTGCCAAATCGAGTGAAATGTTCATGTTTAGTTTCCCTAAATTTTAAATTTGCCCGAACAGAGGACACATTAATTGCTTTGTACATGTGTATTGCAATATGAAAAGTTTCATTTGTGATTAGTGACAAAAGAGGGCATAACTTCAATATTAGCATGTATTTCGTTTTACATAGTCAAATTATGTGAAATCATATTCGATTTGAAATAATCTAATAAGATGTTCATATCCTCTTTCATGTTATCAACTATAGTGCTCGGATCCTTCGTCTCATAAAATGCGAACTCCTACCTTAGCATCTCATTAATAAATATATAAGGAATAGTAAAGGACCCAAGATACTATCTTGAGGAACACCATAGCACAAATAGGCCTTCGCTACATCTATAAAGATGAAAGAACATATCTTTTTCTTCTCTATGTACCTGATATATGGTCGAATGCTTCTCTCTAAATCCAAGCTGATGTTGAGGGATGAGATTTCTTTATAGTTTTTCAAACAATTTCGCTGTTACTGGAAATAGTGAAATTGGTGGGTAAAATTTTTTATTATGCGGTGGCTGTGCGGTTTCTGAATAATTATTACTTCCGCTACTTATGAATATATATTATGTTAGTACATAGCTCCTTAAATATTTGTTCTGTTATCAAGTCGTAACCATGGATTATCTTAGATTTTAGATTATTGATTTCAGTGCTACAGGCCTCATACCCTTAGAATTATCTTTCTAGCTACACTGGAAACATTTTCATAAACTTTTTGTCTGCATAATGGTTCGTAAGTTAATGGTTGGTTCAGCCCATCTCCCATCGTTTTGATTGGGACAACCTGTATTTTTGGTCGTTTTAATCTTTTTACTGCTTTCCAGCGCCAGTAGTCTGTATCACTAGTTGTAGTTAGAGTGCTAAGGAACCTCCTACCTACTTTTAAAAGTGGTTTAAAAGTATTACACAATCTGTTACTGGTAGTTATATCTTGCATAGCACAACCACTGTGTCATTTTTTTGATGCTTTTCGTTTTTCCTGCACTAGTTCCCTTACTTCAATTGGATATATTATACTGATTTAGATTTTCCGGATGAGTCCATCCAATTCAGCTTCTACTTCATTTTCTCTTTCGATTGGTACTTGGAGTTCAGTATTTGAATATTGGTTTTGGATACTTGTTAAATAAACTATATATCCAATTATGCCACAAAAAATTTCTCTTTTCAATAATATTCTTCCTAAAACTATAACATGATTGTAGTCTTTTTAATTATCTACTTATCGATATACTTAAGATGTAGACAATACTATACAATATACAGACATAAATTTTCGGTAAATCAAAAAAGTTGTTATCATTAAGGGTTATTATATTGATTAAAGAGTTTTTGCTATATTTCTTCGTACAAAATTTGTTAGAGATTGTGTTATAAATTATAGGGATTAGTACTACATATGTATATGGTAACGCGTATGACGTAACCTTCGGATTATTAAAATTGCGTGCGTAATACGTTGTGGAATTTAATATTAATCATTCAAACACTTAAATCTTATATTGGCATCTTTATACATATGTGCCAAACCTAGGGATATCAGTAAGATTAGATTCTCGCATCTCGCACATTCCACATACATATACATACATTAAGTCAAATTTATAGCATTCGGTCGATTTTTTTCGAAAATAATTTCGCCCAAAATTTATGAGGATACAAATTTTAATTTCATCTATGTAATGTTGAATTATTTCCCTTGTACGAATATTATATGAAAACGGCTCGTGGTATACAAAGAAATCTTCAAATCCCATTCAAAATCCATTAATTTTCATCTATACATGTTGGATGAAGATGATAAAAAAATTCCATTCCACTATAACTCACTTAGAAATGCAATTCACATATTATGATTATATGTATGTATGAATATATGTACGTATGTACATGAAATGGAAATATGTTGTATGTACATATTATGTAGGGAACATAAAAAAGGGGTTTGATCCAAAACATATTCCGATTTTTTTTTTGTGCAATTTTTTATTTTTTATTCTTTCTCAGATCGCGATAATAGTTGGAATACATTTTTTTTTATGTTTCGAGAGATAAATTCAAATAATCACGTGTTTCGTTTCATTCAGATTTTCTTTTGATAGTGGAATGTAATTTTCTTGTACAGTAAAACCAAACGGGTGATTACTAACAAATTTTCCTGACATGGAACAGACATCATATTTTATTTTATAAATCGCCCAGTTTATCTACGGATATAAACGATATAAAGATACATTTTCACATATCATCATTTTAAACTATTAAAACGAAAAAAACAAAAAATCTTTTCTTTATTTCTTCCAAATTGACCATCAAACGAAAAGCTTTTTCCATCACGAGTAACAACAACAATCTTTGTGCTCTTTCGCTTTTTGTATAAAAGTGATTTTTTTGTTTTCTTCTAAATGGTGAAATGGAAATATGTTTTTTAAGCTACACAAAAAAAAAATTCAAAATGATGATGATAAAAGATTAAAAGAATTCGTCTATTTAATTGGAAAAATAAAATTTAATGATTATATGTTCGGAATTTATCAGGTTTTGCAGAACTATACATTTTCTTTCGAGTCTAGGAATTATTATGAAATGATCATGCTGTTTTGTTAATGATAAATTAACGTCAAGATAAATTAACGAGGGTATTACAATGGTATTACGATGGTATTTAAATTAACGATGGAGGGCTCATAGCTAAACTGAACCAAGTCAAGAAACCTAGATTACGAGATATAAAGATAAGAAGTTCGTGGCATATTTTTAGTCTATAAAATAAGATTTTTTAATTATAAGTACATCATTTGGTAGGTTAACAGTGTAATTAGACCAATGCAAAAAAAATTTTGGACAAAGACTTATGGTTAGAGTGGAATAATGAAATGAAAAGAAAATTTCTGACTTGGTTCGTTTTAACTCTGAACTTTTTTTTCAATTTTCCCTTCAATTCAAATTTTAAACAAATTTTTTTTTTTTTAATTATTTTAAATATTACAACTGATTACATATATCATCTAGTAATTTTTCTATCTTTCTTATATTCATTTTGCAGAGATATAAGCCACTAGTTAGTCTCTAAAAATTTGGCCGGCCTATTGTGGTTTTCCCAATTCCAGCGGTTTCTTTCTTTGGAGCCTTCGTACTCCATTTGTGTTACTCAGTATACCACGTAACTCAACATTTTGATGTTGTATGTTATTTCTTTGCATGAATTGTTATCTCTTCGCTGACCTATTCAGTCTTATGTACCAAGGAGCATTCACTATTCCACGTAACACTTTATCTGGAAAAGCTTGTATTATTTTAATATTGGTTTTCTAAGTACAGCCCCAAAGCTGAATGCCATAAGTCCATATAGGTTTTAAAACTTGTTGGTATAGTAGCAACTTATAAGGTATTGACAGCTCTGAATATCGTCCAATTAGCCAATACATATTTCTATATTTAATGTGAAGTTCCTCCTTTTTCTTTTTAATGTACTCTTTCCATTTTAACTTAGCATCGAGAGTCATGCCAAGATACTTGGCTGTGTTAGCATTAGGAACTTGTTTGGAATTTAGTTCTATTGGTATCCAGTTAACTATTTGATAGGTAAAGTTAACGTGCGTTGATTTTTCTTCATCTAGCTTAATGCGCCATTTTTTGGTCCATTTACTACGTTGGTTCGTAGCCCGTTGCAGTTTTCTGGTTGCTTCGTCTACTTTATAACCAGTAGCTAAAATTGCAGTATCATCCGAGAATGTTGCTATTGTGTTTGGTAAGTCGCTTGTGTAAAGTAAATACAAGACTGGCCCCAGTACGCTACCTTGGGGGACCCCTGCAGATACCCTCTTTAGCTCTTCGAAAATTCTTCTTCACATCTACCGCGAAAATATCTGTTATAAATGTAAGATTTCAATATCTGAAAGTATTCTTTTGGCAGATCTCGATGCAGTTTATATTCCAATCCAGAGTGCCATACTTTATCGAAGGCCTGTGCTACATTCAGAAATATTGTTGCGCATATTTTCTTAGTTTCAAGTGCATCTTCAATAATAATTGTAATCCTGTGAATTTGCTCTATGTAGAATGAATTTGCTTTCTCTAAATCCGAACTGATATGGTGGTATTAGCTTTCTCTCAAGTATTATATAGGTTTCATCCTTTTGTAACTCTCAAAAATTATCGAAAGCAGAGAAATTGGCCTATATGACTTTTTATGATTAGATGGTTTGTTCGGCTTTGATATAATAATTATTTCTGCTACTTTCCATTGCAGAGGTACATATTTCAGTCGAAATGAATCGTTGATTGTATGAAGAAGCTTTCGCACCCATTTCTCGGGAAGTGCCTTCACTATTTCACCTGTAATTAAATCATATAACCAGGAGATTTTTTCGTATTTATGTTATGGTTAATTTTATCTTTCAACTTTCGTAGAGTTACAGGTGGTATTTTCCTACAATCCTCCTTGTGCACTGGTATTATATTTTCATCCGCTAATTGTCTAGCATCTGGTTGAAACGTTTCTTCAAGATGAAATGCGAACAGTGCTGCTGTCAGTTTGGCATTTGTTATCCAATTTCCCTCATGATTTTTTATTGGCGGTATAGAGAATACTCAGTTTCCTTACTGTCTATAAGACTACGAAGATAACGGGTGACCGATTCATTTTTTAGTTCTCTAATTCTTTGCTTAAGCTTGTTGCAGAGGTAACTAAAAATTATTTTGCCTTGTGGTGCTCGGTTTCTCTGCCATGTTTTCCTCGCTTTCCGTTTTTCATTAACCAACTTCTTGATCTCGACTGGATAAGTGAAATTTTTACGCTCCTTGTTTTGGATTACAGTCTAGGTGGATGTTCCTTGTTAAAAATCGTGGAGCTAACGGTCATAATGACTGGCGAGTGGTCCGATGAGAGACTGCAATATTTTCTTGAAAAATGTGGTTTTCGAATATACCTCTTGTAATGTAGAAATCAATTAGATCTGGAGTTTCCCTTGTGTCAGTAGGCCAGTACGTTGTTTTTCCTCCTGAAATAAATTCACAATTGTAAGCTCAACTTGCAGCGTATAGCTCTCTACCCTTTGAAGTTGTTAATCTTGACCCCCAGAAAGTATTTTTTGCATTAAAATCACCTCCAATGATAAAATTAAATCCTAGCTGGTTCAATAACTTTGTATATTCCTCTTTATTTAAGTTATGTCTTGGCGGACAATAAATTGAGCAGACATTGAATATTTTGTTGTTGTTAAGTTGAACCCTGATAGTAGCTACCTGCATAATTTCTTCTCCAATTTTTATTCCCTCATGATGTTGAATATTTTCTTTCACAAATATTGTTGATCCTCCTCCCTTTTTATAATAGCTATCGTAAACTGGGGGTATATAGTTGAGCAAATCCATTATGTCCCTTTTTTTCTGTAGTTACTGGTCCACATTGGATATAGTTCAATCTTTCTCAACATCTGAAGTGACTTAACAAATTTTCCAGTAGCAGTTGAGCCTATAAATTTTAGGAGAGAAAGGCTGAGGTTTATGTTTCTATTTTACCCTCCACAGGAATCGCTGTACATTGTTATGTGCTTACAATCAGGTGGCACATAGGCTTATAAATGATCAACAATGCAAGCTGCATTTCCTTAGATCCCCTACCCTCTTCGGTTCCAAGCCACATGTACATGAAAGCTGTTTTGGTATTGATTATATGTATGCCAAAATTATAAATATACATATTGCGTTTGTAATATGCCACCGAAATGGCAACGCTTTTTGCAGATCGAAAGTACAATCGTAATGCTCATTTGACACGAGTTCATTTTTAAGTGAGTCTCTATCTTGTTGGGCTTTTCTTAAGTGCAGCACTTTTTGTGACACCAGTGACGACGATTCATCGCAACACTTAATTTTCATAGTCAGCTCATCGCATATTCTGCAGATATCTTTATTAGATGGTTTAAATGCAAATTATATTTGGCGCTGAATACATTGTACAAAAATTTTTGTTTAACCGGGATAATCTTTTCGGAAATGCACTTTTCAACATAAATTAGCATTGAATATTCAAAAGTATTATTTTTATGACCTCGATTGTCATCGCGAGTATGGATTACCTTGGTTCTATTTGATTTTATTAGCCCTCTTGAAAACAAATTTTGTTTTGAAAAATCTGCAAGTCTCCAAAATGTTGTAAAAATAATTCCCTGTTGTACTCACTAATCTGTTCACCACATTTTTTACTACACCCGCAATCAAGATCACTGATAAAGATTTTTGCTGCAATTTTACGACCTTTTTGCGTAATGTAATTGCGTTCCACTATTACAATTGAGGTTACGTACATTTTTCCCAACGTAATGTGCTTCTTAACTCTTTTCTTTCACATTTTTGTTCACAGGAATCATCAGGTACTGCAGAACAAGCTTTTATGAAAGAAGGGTCATCAAATCGGTCGAGTAAAGATAGTACTGTCGTAGTTACTGTAATCTGTTGGTGAATTCATAAAATCTTTTTCTTAAAACTAAAGTAATTACATTGCGGTGTGCAATAAAATAAGTAATTATGTGGCTTTGACGAAAGTTTTCAATTTAAACCGAAATAATTGCGGGATTCCGTTAGATTTTATAATCAGTATTGCTTTTACTTACTTTAATATTTTTAATCCTTAATTTAAAATTTGCTAAAGTACCTATGTTATGCACGACCTATTGATAAAGAAAATTAGGGGAATTCCCTATCACAAATTATACAAAATTTCGAAAAATTACGATTGAAAAAGTACCGAATATGGAAAAAAGAAACCAGTGGCTTGGTTCAATTCAGGTTTGAGCCCTCCATTTACACATTTTGGGCCAAAGATCTTTTTAAATTATAATACAGTACATATAGCTACATTAATTGACGACTGTGATATGTGTGTGACAGAGAAGAGTTGTCTAGTAAAGTGAGTTTTTCGCTAAACGCCAGCTCTCACGGGACGACTAAAAATGTTTATCTGACATTTTGGAAAAATTGTAGGTGCAATTATAAATTCAATCAATACAAAAATAATATAAAAAAATTATATAATTTCATTGTATTAATTTTTTGTCGACCTTTCGAAGCGCTTAATTAGTAAAACACACGGAAAGTCAACTATCATTCTGTATAGAATCAGTAACTTCATTATTACGCAACCAAAATGAATTAATTGATCTATTCATGGGCTTATATACGGTTTAAGAATTTAAGTTCCGTTCAGAAAAATCACAGAACTATTATGACTTGTTTTGCCATCGGTAATTCAGGTCTACGAGAATAGGTTTCTTGCTTTGAAAAACATACAACAATAACCACATTCTATGAAGTAAAATATAAAGCCGCGACTACACGAATGGAAAATATAGACCAACCTTGGAGATATGTCCAAAAAACCAATCGTGTAGACAGAAAAAAATAACAAATTCAAATGATGGTTATATTGACCCAACATTGGTATGCATTCGCTCCATAAGCGGTTTTTATAAAAAGATCAAAGGAAACTACCAACGTTGGAGTGTATATTGGTATTTCGTCTACACGATTGGTGAGAAAAATGAATTTTTGAGTACTTAACGACAGATGTCACTAAATACAACTGTAGATGTCATTATATTTTATTATTTATAAACAAATACATCCAAAATGGAATCTGACTGGTCGACGGAGTTAGCTAGAATTTATAAATTTATATCAAAATGACAACTTATCGGGCGCTAAAAAGAAAAGTTATACAGTCGATAAATTCTGGCACAGGAAGATGTTTATACGCCTACATGGTGTGCGTTCCAACCAATGGACGCATTTTTGGTAAGTGTCACAAATGCAATCAACCAAACCATTAATACAGAGGTAAGCTAATTTGTCATTTTACATTGTCAGGAGAGATTTTCTAACACACATAATGATTTGAATTGTTTATTTTTAGGATGATACGAATATGTTTGAGGATTATAATGGATTGGGCGCAGTAGAGAGGGAAAAATCGCAAGGACCCAATACAGCGAACGGTAAAACATTTATAATTTTTGAAAAGTTAGTATTTTCTAAATATAATTTTTATTTATTTATAGTTGCATATAAAATAACAAAATCCACCAAGCCGTAAATGAGAAAAACAAACGAATTAGACAAGGAACTAACGAGGCTCATGGAATTAGTATCAGGTGCGCTTGAAACATTAACGAAACGTCGAATTAATCATCAAATGGATGAATGATCCTTATACGGAGAACTACTTGCGAGTAAATTAAGAACGTTGAGTTTACGAAACCGCAAATCTGTAGCGAACAAAATTGATAACCTCGTATTTGAAGCGGAAATGAGTGAAATTTATTCATCCATCAGTAGCAGTATAAGTGTAGACCTCCAATATTCATCACAATATCATCATACAACCAAAACTTAAAAACTTTTTCAAAGCCGTCCACATCGAATTCAACGTCGACGAAGTCGTCCTTATCCCATTCCGTTTCAAAATCTTTTCCTTATAGAATAAATCCTGATAATAACAGTTCTCTATCGTCTAAGCAAATAATTAAAATTTCATCATCTAATTCACAATTGCGTAATTTCCCCATAGATAGACAATCATCCTTTGAAAACAATATAATCATTTCGAATCGATCCTCACCGCAATCTTTAACGAATTCACCATATAGAATAAGCCCACAGACAATTCACGATCCTGCTTCTAAATAAAATTCTCATAATACAGATAGTCGACAATCACCTTTACAACCAAACAATAAAACTATTTCAAAGTCATCCTTTTCTCATTCTATATCTAATTTAGTTTCTCACAGAAATAATCCTATTAGTTACAGTCCTTTACCTTCTACACAAGTAATTTACATTCCCGTATCTAGCCCACATAATATAAACAAACAATTACCTTTTAATCAAGAACCCTTTAAAAATGCCAATTCGAATCCAGAAGAATCCCTCAATCTGAGCACTGCTGATTATAGTTATAGTCCTTTACCTTCTCCACAACTTTTGTTTGAAGAAATAAAAGACCACTCAGATTCTGAAAATTATGAAACTTCAAATCCCACGAAAGTCGTTCAAGACAAATCGTTGAAACAATATTTTTCTTCACCACTCCCAACAGATATTTAAATTATTTAAAGTCTTCTACCCATTTTTCTGAATGGCATAAAGGAAGTTAAATTAACATTGTCCTGACGCCATGTGTTTTGCTGTTTCGCAAATATTTTGAAGCAACACACAAGTTAGTGTAATTGTTGATACCTTTTCTTCATTCAGTAATATGAGCGATCTGAATATTCTGAATACAGATGCCATTATGTCAAATGCTTTTTCTACGACTCGGCGAGCTATAGGGAGCCGGTAATTACAAATTCGTTTGCTTTGTTCCATTACATTGAATACCTGGAAATGGTTTCATTATTCTTGGTTAATGGAAACGCAAAATCAGAAACACGAATGGAACTATCTTCTCTCTTCCGAAAAGTGGAAGGCTTGGCGGCAACATCAAGTCTTCGTCTTCCAATCTTTTGAACAAAGAAGTGTTCCTAAATACACCACCATCGCTAACGCTTCCTTGTGCTCCCACATCTGCGTAAATAAATGAATATTTGGCGTCTACCAGTGCCATAAGAGCACTGGTACCACACTGAATGTATTTTTATAATTATAAAAATGGGAGCCACTATTGATTGGAGTTTGAATCACAATATGTTTGCCGTCAAGCGCACCAACGCAATGGGGAAAATTCCATTTAGCATCGAATTCTTCGGCGAGTTTCTGCCTCTCTTGTGGTGTCTTTGGCATATGAAATTATACAGATTTTAACATAACATTTAATTAATGTTTACACATTTTAATATCTATATCGTGAAAATTAATTATAGTTCTTATATGCCCGCCCTTCTTGTTTTAACTCGTTATTTAGAGCTAAGCACACTTCAGGTACAATGTTAGATACCAACTGATGCGATATTTTAAATAAATATGAAAGGCTATGGTAACTATCGCCCGATGCTAGAAAGCGTAACGTCTCTCTTTAATTGGGTTGGCTTGCGTCATATTCGTATCCTGCCTGGAAATTAATGGTCCAATTTTTTCCAAGTTCTTCCTAATCCTAATTATTTGTGCACAAGTAAGCATTACATACATACCAATAATAATATCGTCGTCGCTATCGCTATACATTATTTAAATTCAATATAATTTTTAAAATATTTTTAAATTATTTTTCTACACTTTTATATTTTTAACACAAAACATTGCTTATTCTGTTTATGAAATGTCAAAAACAAATCTGAGAATTTAAAGCAATATGTTTGCATTGGCTTCCATCTTGTGGGAGATATTATAACTTTGGTCTATATTTTCCATTCGTATAGCCGCGGCTTAAGATAGGTAATCAAAATATCTATAATTTTTAGATAAAGTAAATTTGAAAATTTTGAAATGTATTTAGGCAAAAGCTAAATATTTCTTTTCCGATTTTATGTTGGTTGCCAACACATAGATCAAACTTAGGACAAATTTAAATTAGCATAACCGCTAAATAATTATTTCTCAAAGCAAAGGTTTCTTGAAAAAAATGTATTTTGTGATTACAGCCAAACACCAGTTCGTTGTAAGTCACGCGATGTTTAGTCTAAAACGTCTTTGGAATAGAGAATTTGTGTAGGACGACACTATATCTTCTTCAAAATCAAGAACTAAAGTGTTTTCTTCATCACGACTACACTCTCCTCAGATTCATCACTGTCATATATTGGTTTGAACGACTCGTTTGTTGTGTCGCACTGTCACTGAACGTTATTCTCGCTTTAAATAAGATATACCTTTTGTAATTATTTAGAATATATTTATTTATTTTTTAACTGGAACAACTGGGACAGATGAACATCAACTGAATCAATGACAATCTGGTTTCATTATATATTTTTTTTGTGGGTGAAAGAGTGATGGTACATTAATGTACAGGCATACCCAGCTATCTAATCAGACTATAAGTGAATACTGACCACATGTTACCTTGCTCTCGCCGACCTTCGTGGTTATTGCGTTGATTAACCATCACTTGGATGATTTTCAATAGTTCGTGTCAAAATCGACCGCTGCCCTTGGTCTGTTGATGACTCTTCTTTGGTTCTTATCGTATATGATGATGATTCCTCTTCGGTTCTAAATGTAGAATGACGATGGTACCAACACTTTTAACGGTTCATTCGTCAGTTCTTCCTTCTATTCCTCAGCAACGTTGTGAAAATCGGGCGATTTCGGCCGTTTGATTTTGCAGCTTCTCAGTCAATCTTTCTTTGTGTTATCACAGTACCCGGTAACCACTGAGGTCTTAAACTGACTGGTCGAGGGCAAATTTGCACATACCTCTCAATGTCTCTCTTGACTCGTTCGGAAATAGTAAGGCCAAGGTTGTTTCTGGGCGGTTTTGTCGTAATATGGTTCATCGCGATCGTAAACGGATATCTCGTATATTTGTCTACGCACAGCAAGCACACATCAAAGAGAAATGAAGCTAGCTACGCTTTTACGGGGCTTGGCGAAAATTCCTCGCATAATTTACAGATCTTAACTATTACCCCTTCTCGTGAGCAGTTTGATTTTTGAAAATTACTTTCCTTCTTCTATAGGCGCTGGAACAACTTCACTTCTCGGAGTATCGGATATTGATCTATGTTTAATTTTCATTTCAGCAATTCTGAGAATAATGGTGGTTGACACTTACTTTAAATCCATCGCAGATTCGAATTGCTTTCTCAGGTGTAGATACTAAATATAACAATCGATGAAGCCGACGCACTAAACTCTAGACAAACCTCTGAATTTTCATCTTAACTCTAAAATGCAGTTCAAACGAGCAGTTAGGGCGAGCTTTTCGTTCTTTCGACGTGAAATATCTTTTTCAGCGTGCATTAAGTAAAGTGCAGTAACTTCGACCTGAAAATTTTATTACCGATCAATTTATAGGGTTGGTGGGCTAACTGTAGGCTCTGGGAATTCGGGTTAGCACTGGCAATTTTTAACGTTTCAGTTTCGTCGTGGTTGCTTTCACAAACTCGAAAACCGCAATGATGTATTTAAACCGAATGGCGATGGCATAATTTCTTCAGATTCCACTGTACAAACGATTCTCAAGTTTCTTCTACGGGACCACCAAACGAAGAAAAACGAGAGCGATGTGTCAAATCTTCAAAAAATAAATCGTGACACATTGCTGACAAAAATCGGCATTACTCCGGTCAAGACGTCATGAATAGTATTGCAATTTCCTATTCGATGACATACGACTACCTCTGAATAGTGAACGATGTTCTGAATATGATTGTCTTCCATCTCTCCATTTCCGTCGGTGAACATTTAGCAATTCACCGATCGCCTTTTCGTGCTCTTGTACGATGTTGCAATTGCGTTCTTCCAATGTGTGGTTACCGTTTTGCAGACTATCAGTTTTTAACGATTCATAACTCGAGGACAATATCATCATGTCCAGTATTTCAAAAGCGGGATAAGATTTCTGACAATTGCACTTAAATAAGTGTTTCTTCGCAGCCTTTCGTAAATATCCACAATGCATATGTATGATTTGGCTTCATTCTCATTTATAGAAATTTGAATTTTGCAGATAAAATCTGTGTAGAAAAACCGTAATACTTGAACAGCTTCTCCCCAGTCATCTAGAAACTTTCTTCTCCAACTTGATGAGATTGTGATACGCGTTACCACCAATCCAAGCTAGAAAACAGGATTTCATTTGAGCTTCCTCCTCTATATACAATTTGCTAGGAAATACTACGCTAATTACGTCATATATAGGGACAGTTTGTGTGTCTTGTGTCCAAGCTCAAAATAAAACAGATCAAGAACATGTAAGTCAGCTTAATGTGAGGTAAGAAATTTGCTTTCTGGAATGCATACAAATATTTGTCTAAGTTAGGAACCGTACTTTCTTGGTGATGCTGTCTGTTGTGTGAATTTCGTTAATGGTAGAAAATTCTGTAAGAGACAGCATTAATGCTTCTCTTATTCATAAAGATAGCTAGGCTGATCGTACAGCTGTGTTTATTACTTTGCTATCTGCTAATTCCTGCGGTAATTTGGTCCTCGCTTCGGTTTATTTGCCATTTGACTCTTGTTTACCTCCTCCTTCAAAAGAGCTCACTATTCTTGTGACATGATGTAAGCATAAGCATATTCCGCTGGTAATTGGATGTGATGTTAAGGCTCATCACTCGATCTGGCGTTAACATTACCCATTTAATAATATAAGCATTCTACTATTAACTCGATTCGTCGGGAGATAATTGACATCATAGTTTATGCTCAATGTCCATCATTAATATAATATTTCCCTGGATGTTGAAGGAAGATATTCGCACCTCAGACCGCCACTAAACCTATACCAAAACTTACCGATTGGGGACTATTTCCTTTTTGGCTGGCTTCTACACTTAATCCACCGAAGATAATTCGGTCAAGTAAGGAGTAAGGCACTTGTAACAAACCCGTCTGAAATTGTCATAATAAAAAGTTGAGAAAACACGATAGGGAAAACAGAGCAAAAAAATCTAATCGACAGATCGATTCGGATAATTTCTTAGCGCCATAAGACTAAAAGAAATTTAAGATCCGCCTAAAGAGCTTTGTGGTTAAACTTCGGCGAGGAAATTAACAGTCCGTTTGCTATCTTTAGACTCAATAAACCTTTCAAGTTAGACTCAATAAACCTTTCCTCAATAAATCTTATAAGGCTAGCGGTAGTATTGTTCCTGCTGAATTACAGCGTGGCTTTCTTTATATTCAGGATCATTTGCTCCAACAAAATTTTAAACATGCATTGCTTTTATACTGTTCCAAGAACTGTCACCGACAGATTCATTAGAGACCATAATCTAACCGTCTTCCCACTCAATATCATGCAACATATGTCCTTCCAGTTGGGAGGTACTGTGATACTTCCCTGCATGAACTTGTAACTTGTATTAAACAATATCTCAATTAAGGAGCTTCTCGTGGCTTCCTGGATATTGTGAGTGCTTTTGATAGCACTATGTTTGCTATGATCACTAATGCCTGCACCAATTCTGGTACTGCTCGAACCATTATCATATGGATTGAGTCGATGCTCAAGTCTCGCATTGTGGAGATGGAATGGGGTGTTAGTTTCTGTTAAAATGGCCAAAACCTGTCCCTGAAGGTCACCTTTCAACAATCAAGCTTCATTGAACAGACCTGATGATCTTCTTTAACAGTTTCAGGCAAACGTCTTGGCATCTTATCTGACTTAACACATCATACCTTAACTATTGTGGAGTCAGGGTGTATTGAGAAAGGTCAGCACGTCAATCAGTCCAAAACTGATTTAATTAAATCTTAGTCGACTTTCCTCTTTCCTGGAAATAACATCGTGACTACAAATATTAAAATGCCTTTGCCATACTTAGGTAATATAGAAGAGCTTTTGGAAAATCATAGGGTTTAATCATGGGGTGATATATCAAAGAAAAAAAATTTCCCCAAGACGTTGCCGAATTTAACTTCTCCAATTTATTATCGTTGATTTATCCATCGAGAGATTTGTGAATTTCCCGGGATTTTCTCAAAAAGTTAGATAAGTTTATGGTCTTTTATTCAATTGACCCTCGCTCTAACCTAAGTGCTGGTTATGAAATCTCCTGTCCTTGGTCCGATCTGAGATCTCAATCTCTCTGATCCGATTCCCAATTAACCATAATTGGTCCTGACACAGCGCCTCTTTTTTATTTGAACTACTAAAAACTTCATTAGTGGGCCCAATTTGACGTTAACGAAATATGATTTATCTCTGAAAAAACCAGTTAAGAATTTTGGTATTGATTCTTACGGGATATATGCGTTTAAAAGATCATCTAAATCGTATGGGTTTAGCGTAGGATGCTATTTGCGAAGACTGCCTTGAAGAGGATAACGACTGCTTTCACTTTGTTAGCAATTGGCCAGCTTTCAATACTGTTCAGTTCCAGGTTTTTAGTCTTTAGATGTAATTGTCCTCTCTGCCGTGGTCCAAAGTGGTCCAGTTTACTAAGCTAGCAATGCACGTTTGTGAATTAGGATCGAATCTTGGGTTTATACATTGGGCCTTGAGTGTGGAATATTTGGCCATGGTTTCGATTTTCGTTTTGACAGCACCAAATTAAATGATTCGCGTTGTTACACTTTTTATTTCATACTAGATACATTTTACAATACATTTTCACAGCCTGTAGTCACTTGCTCAATTTGAATGCGGTCAATTAACATCATTGGCAACAACAATATAGACTGATGTAGTTAGCGTGAATGTATAATACTGTTGATATAAGTGGCAGTACATTACATAACTAAATTTATTTGCCTACAAAGTACAAATTAATAAAGGCGTTGCCATAAGACAAGTAATTTCAATAATAATTTACATAAGATATTCATATTAGAGTGCAAACACCCTTCAATGTGTTTATTACATACTTCAAAAAAAAAATGTAGCTTGTATTACATTAAGAATCCACTTCAAATTGATAAATGCTACACCGCTTATTATCTATGTTGATTTAATTTACTAAGTAAAAAATATGTTAACTAAAAATCCTTTTGTGGTTTAAAGTTGTATATGTTATGTACAAGTATGTGTACGTACCTACTCTACTAAGAAAAAAAATTTCAAAGTGAACTCCTTTCCGTTTTATTTATTTAGTTCTATGAATGAAATAAATAAAAATAATTTCCTACAACCAACCGTACACACACCGTATATCCTCGTATATGGCTTAAAGGCATTTAAAGTAAATAAAAAGATTGATTATTCCCTTATTAATAGGGACATCCTTTACTATACTACATTCTGTTTTATTCACCAAAAAATAAAAGCATACGAAAATAATAAATTACATTCAATTTATCCTTTTTTACTGGTGGTGATGGTGGTGGTGGTGCTGCTGCTGCTACTGTTACTATAAAGCTCCAATTCTCTCCGACTCTAAATAAAGAAAAATTACCATTTACCAAAATTAAATTGAATTGAATTGAAACAAAATTGAAATTTTCCGTTTATTTTTCTGTGTGTGTGTGTGTGTGTTTCGTTTTTAGCAAAAAACAAAAATTTCCAGAAAGAGAAAATGAAAAATAGAAAATAATAAAAAATCTAACATATTCTATTTACCTTTTTCTAATGGGTTGTGTTTGTGTGCGGTGTGTATATGAGTTGGAAAGAATCCCATTTTTTTTATTTATATGTGTACATACACGTACACACACATATGTCTATAATATACGGGATCATATAAAGAAAATGTAGAAATCCTTTTTTATTGTATTTTACGGACGGAGGTCAAAACCACAATCGTAAAAAATTCGATGAATCAAAATAAGTATACTTTTGTAGACGTATACAGTATAAGGATTTTATTTATCCTTGTTTGGAATGCTTCAAGGACAATATTGGTCATTTTATAGGTCATCAAATAGAGATGCCCATTTAACACTAGGAAAATAACCAACCGCATCCGAAATACATTTTAATTTAAAATTTATATATTTATTTTCATTTGTTGTTAATGTCCTTATGCGGTTGAATCATGTCTCAAAAGGATATATATTTATAAACATTTTTTAGGTATACATACAATACTAACAATAACAACAACAATAATAATAAGACGATATAAATTTAACTATTCAATTCTTTTCTACTGCTACATTATACAGACAACGTATATCCTTATTCTCTAAGTATGTATGTATGTATGTATGTATGTATATAATACACAGTATAAAATTTGTAAGAAAATTTGTTGGTTACACAAGAAAAAAAATAGAAAAGATTTTTCATTGACACCCAAGAATATAGAGAAAATATGTAAAGTGGAAAAATAGAAACGGAAATTTAAATAAATTTTATGGATTTAACAGCAGCAGTACAACACCCACACACACACATCCAAAAAAAGGGATAATAAACTTAAAGAAAATTTTATTAAATAATTGAGATCAATTATTCGTTCGGTTCTATACATGTTCATGTATTTGTATAAACGAGTATGGGGTGTGAAAATTTATGGTGATAAGGATAATGGGATTAGGAATTTTATTTGGTAAATAGTTTTATATGTTTAGGAATTTGGGAAGAAAATCTGAAAAATTGGTTTTGTCAGAAACTGTCGATACACACATACTTTTAATTTTGGAAATTAATGTTCCAAATGTAAGCTTGTTGAAATCGTTCCAACCTTCCAAATTCTAGAATTAAGGATTCAAAATTATAAAAAATCTAAAAAATTCAATTCTAAATTTTTGGTTAGATTCAAAATTTCTTGACTATCTCGATGAGAATAAGAATTATCTGCAAATACCCAATTTTAAATTTTAATTTCTAATTTGTAAAATTTATGCCTAATGCTAAGTGTGTGAAGTTATCCCAGGATTCCATCCCAGAAAAATTAAAAATGTTCATCAGGCAATACTATTCTCATCCCATCCCAGGATTCTAAAAAGCATCCCAAAATTTGATATTATCATTTTAAAAATTTGCAAATGACGTGTTAGCTTATATATTCTTGTCGTTAAAAGTAATTGGCACAATTGGCTCAGAAATTCATATGAATACGGCCGGCCCCATATATCAAATTAGGAGTTTAACTACTGGCTCTCGAAAACCATGAGTGCCGGAAAAAGTTTCATTTGTTTTCGACTTGAATTGATGTCCACTTGCTGTGATCAATCGTTGAACACCAGCCGTATGTTGTAATTTGCGCAATGGGCTCATATGTATATGGCCCCATATATGAGCCAATTGCGCAAATTCAACATATGGCTGGTGTTCAACGAATGATCTCAGCAAGTGGACATCATGTCAAGTCGAAAACAAAGAAAACTTTTTCCGGCACTCATGGTTCTCGAGAATAATTAATTAAAATCTGTATTTCTTATATGGGGCCATATTCATATGAATTTCTGAGCCTATTGTGCCAATTACTTTTAACGACAAGAATATACAAGCTAACACGTCGTTTACAAATTTTTAAAATGATAATATCAAATTTTGGGATGATTTTTAAAATCCTGGGATGGGATGAGAATAGTATAGCCTGATGAACATTTTTAATTTTTCTACTTCCTAATGCTCACACTTAAACTGATTCCAAAAAGTTACATTCACCAAATTTCATATAAATTCGAAATTTAAAATTCTCGCTTTGACAATTCTCACATTTAAAACTCCGTTTTCAGAATGCCAAGTTCTTAATTTTAAAACTATTAAACTTAATTTTGAAACTATTTGGCTAATTTTATATGATTTTTTATATAATTTTATAATATGGCGAAAATCTATAAACTACCTAATCAGTCGCCTGAAGAAATACAAGATAGCATCGTTTAAACACCGTGAAATGAGAATTAAAATTAGTTATGGTGTTTGTCACAAATTCCAGCTAATTTAGATTAAATTCTAAGTTTTAGTTTTATGGAAATATTCCAAAATTTAATTTTTTTTTTGTGGTTTTTATTTAATATTTTAAATAAACAATTATAAGAATCTAGTCACCTGGACTAATGAGCAATTTTATTCTAACTTAATTTACTATGTTGTATTAATCTATGGCTTCTTCCCACTGGTGTTCCATAGTGTCTGATAAATTGAAGTAAACCACATTGTTATTATGGATTTTAGATCAGCATTACGCTGTTGACACTAGCAATTACACCAGCTCAAAAGGTTTAGTTCGTTTGAGCCTGCGTACAATATGGGTGTTGTTTACCAGCTTAGTTGGTTCAGTGTTAACATGTTGTTTGACCCTTTGAAAATGTATCAGTGCATTTTTTTGGATTTCCTTTGAAACAGTGTCCACTTTAAGGTCCCAATGGACTATATTCCTAGTGATTGTACTATATTCCAAGATATCGTCCCTAAAACTTTTAACATTTCTCTCTCTCTCTGGCCTTTACATCCCATGAAGGGATTTTGCCGCCTGCACTGTAGACCTCCAACTACCTCGATCCATCGCTCGTTGCCTCCAGTTACGACATCCTAATATACGCAGACCTTGTTGGATGTCATCGTACCAACGCAGTCGGGGTCTTCCTCTATGTCGTACCCCAGCTGGATGTTGTTGTTGGAACACTCTTTTAATCATTCGGTTTGATGGGGACCTCGAGACGTGGCCAAGCCATCTGATTCGGTTGGATTTGATGTATCCAATAACATCGCATCCTCCGAGAAGTTGCGTAATATCGTGGTTCATACGAATTCGAAAGTGGTCCTCTGCAACTTTCACTGGCCCATAAATTGTTCGTATGACCTTCCTCTCAAACGTCGAAAGAATTCTACAATCGGTGGTGGCCAGGGTCCAGCTCTCGCTTCCATATGTAAGCACCGGTCTTATTAGTGCATTATACAGTAAAAGTTTGCATGACCACGATAGGTGTTTGGATCGTAATAATTTCGACTGTGCGTGGAAAACTCTATTGCCGGCAGCAATTCGGGATTTTATATATGCCTGAATATCATTCGTAGATGTTATTGTTGACCCGAGATATTTGAAGTCTTGTACGCCATTGTAGTTGTGTTCACCGGATTCGAAATCTGCATTGGGAATGCTCCGGGATGTTGCTAAATATTTTGTTTTGCTGCGGTTAATGCATAATCCAAGCCGCCGCGCATTGCGGTTCAGCGGTACGAGATTGTCATTGATGTCTTCAGTTCTTCGTCCAAGAAGGACGATATCATCTGCATAGCCAAGAATTTGGCTAGATTGGTTAAAAATGCAGTTTTGAGTCTTAATTCCGCTTTTCCTGATCACGTACTCGAGCGCCAGATTGAAAAGTGTCGGCGCGAGTGCATCGCCCTGTCGCACGCCAGATGTTATTTCAAAGGGGTCAGAGACGGCACCTTCAATTGCTACTCTGCAGCTAGATCCAGATGTTGAAAGCTTGCACAGAGAAACTAGTTTCTCCGGGATGCCGAGACGTATGAGCGCGGACCAAAGGTTCTCGCGGTTTATGCTATCATACGCCTGCTGGAAATCGATGTAGAGCTGATGTATATTAATATTGTACTCCCAACTTTTTTCCAGAATTATCCTTAAAGTAAAACATTGATCGGTGGTTGAGCGGTTAGGGCGAAAACCACACTGGTAATCGCCACTAATAGGTTCGGCGTAAGGAATGAGTCTGGCAAGCACAACATTCGCAAATACTTTGTACGCAGTATTTAACAGAGCTATGCCGCGATAATTTTCACATTTAAGACGGTCGCCTTTTTTATGTAAAGGGCAGATGAGTGCTGTTTTCCATTCATCGGGTAGAACCTCTTGGTCCCAGATAGCGAGAATGAGGTCATAGAGCTTTGATGCCAGTGTTGCTCCTCCGAGTTTTACTAGTTCTGCGGGTATTCCATCGAGACCTGGCGCTTTTCCATTCTTGAGTCTAGCGATGGCGGCGTCCACTTCCGCTGCTGTTAGGTACGGGATAAAGTCCTCCTCGCCTGGTGGAGCAATAGCTCGAATTTTGGTCACTTCATCAGTCCTGTTTAGCAGATTTTGAAAGTGAGTTTGCAACTCACCATCCCTTGTTTTCAACTCACCATCCCTGTTTCTGATGGCGGTCGATCTGGGATGGAAATCTTTGCTAAGGTTCCTGGTATTAGCAAAGGTGTCTCTGAGGTTTCCGTTTGCCGCATGGAAGCTGATGTCTTCGATAAAGTGTCTCATCTGCGCGCGTTTCTTTTGCCGGAGAAGTTTGGTCGTTTCTTTTCTTGCGTTCAAATATTCCGCTCTAGTGCTTCAGGTGTTCCGAGTTAACCATTTTTCACGCAGTTGCCGTTTATTTTCGACGCTCTGACGGCAGTGGTCGTCAAACCACTCATTGCGAGTTTTCGGTGGTTTCCTTCCGATGGCCGATTGTGCTGCTGATGTAAGGGCCGACTGTACAGTTAGCCACTGCTCTTGAATATCGAATGGATCTTCGGGGTTGGTGTTATGCCCTTCAAGGTAATCTGTGACGGCCGTTTGGTAACTCTCTAAAGAATCGGATTGTTTTAACGCATCGAGATTCCAGCGCACGGCCTTCTTTGCCTGTCTATTGAATGTGGATGAAAGTTTGTACTTATAGTTAAAGATGACAAGCATATGTTCGCTGTCTATATCGGCATCTCTATACGATCGTACGTCAGTGATACTAGAGGAATGTCTCTTTGAGATCATAACGTGATCAATCTGGTTTTCTGTTCTTCCATCATTTCTTGTGAGGGAAGAATGTGCTTGAGACAACTAGGTCATACATCAATGCCAGTTCGACGATGCGAAGCCCATTATTGTTACTGGATTGATGCAAGCTGTTTGGTCTGATATGAGAGTTTATTTCTGCAGTCCTACCAATTTGAGCATTAAAATCGCCAACGATTATTTTAATATCGTTGCGTGGGATGCTGTTGATGACATCTTCAAGTTCAATAAAGAATAGATCTTTGATATCATGCAACTTGTCTTCAGTAGGCGCATGAATGTTGACGATCGATATATTAAATTTTTGCATGCGGAGTCTTATTGTGCATATCCGCTTGTTGATTGGGCGGAAGTCGATGACGTATTGATTCATTTGGCGACGCACGAGAAGTAATAATCCGAGGCCTAGGTGTAGGGTTCATAACATGATGTTGTTTTACGAGAGTGGGTAGTTAGCCCGCTGCCCAACCGGTTTGCGTGTGTGGATCACGTACTGGTGATGATAATCCATCTTAAGGTGCCCAGTTCAACCTTTGTACACGTTTCTAGAGCGAGCCGCTTGATTCAAGGCAGACGCCCGCTTCAGCCGCCCCTTGTAATGACCGCCTATTCCAAAAAACTATATATTTTATTGGTTTCAGCCCAAATGGTGAACTTGATTCTACAACCAGTACGCATCCCCTACACTGTCGATGCGTTTTCTATTTCACGTTCAACTTTAAATGTTTTTGTTGTTGTTGTGGTAATGCAGTATTGCGTATATACATAGTATTCGCTTGAGGTCAATGAACTAATTCTTGTATTTTTGCGCGGGAATAGTATTTGGACCAATCTGCGATGATGATTTGTCTCGTGTGATGTTGACATTGGTTGCTTTTACTTGAATTGTTTGGATCAGGTGATGGTCATAGCGAAATTTTATTTGTCATTGTATCGATGCCAAAATAAATTATGTGAAAAATATAGAAATCAATTTGTTGTGAGAGGCCACCGCGTTAAGATCTACAATTTAATTTATACAGAAAAAAATCAAATTAAGAATAAAATTAAGTTCTTAAATAAATAGTGCGTGATTCGGAGTTGGTTTATTGTCAATATTAGCGGGTAAGAAATGTTTCTTGCGTTAGTTTAAATTCTTATAGTTAGAATTGTGGTGTAGCAAATTTCTAATAATTCTATTTTTTTTTGTTGTACAGTCAATTTTATTGACTTTAGCAGAAAAGTGTTGCGGATAGAAAACCAGCAGATTTTTTTTATTATTTTTTTTTAACAAAAAATAAAAAAAGGAAGAAACATAAGATTCATCGAACAAAAGCCAAAAAAAAAAAAAACGGACTATATATATATACATATATATATATATGTATATATAATATATATATTGTGGAACGGCTGATTAGCGGGGCCTCTGAATTTTTTGGATTTTTATAAATTATATATATTTTTAATATCGCTACATCCCTACGTTGCATAAGCAAAAACAAAAAAAATTACAGTACTCAATTTTTATTTCTGTAGTGTTAAATATGTAGTTTACGTTTAGTGTTAAATTATTTTAGTAAATATGTTTTCATAAAAGTGATAATAATTATATATCAAATTTCTTACATTTTTTTTGTCGTGTAATTTCAAAATTAGTGATAGTATATAGGCGTGTGAGCAAAATAAAATTATCGTATTTCAGATAACCAAGACGTAAGGAGCCAACGGGTACCCTTGGATACTTATGGGTGAGTTCTTTTTATTATTTATCGCGTACATGGGTTTTTTATTTTTACTCACACTCCATATTCAAAAAAAAAACTATTTAAAAAAAAAAATAATAATCTCAACTAAATAAATTATAATTTATTATTTAAAATCTTTTTTTTGATATTAATTATTATTATTATAGTTTCATAAAAATAAGTAATGTTGTAAAGTTTACTTTACATTTTCTAAATTTTTTAATCTTTTGTTTGTAATGTTAAAAATTATTTCAATTATGATTTGAAAATATAACGATTATATTATGAGTGAATAACAGTTTTTCGTGTTTTTACTGGTGTGGAGGAACAAAGGTGATGCTGTGTGTTTTCCCAGAGTGAATAGTTTTTGTTTGTGTGACCAGAATATAAATTAAATGTGCAAAAATTAGCCCTCCCAAGCCGACATGAGCACACCCGAAATTTTTGGGATAGCGCATTTAACTGGTCAGTACACCCTAACATGGAGATCAGACGCTGGTTGAAGCCGCTACTAACATGGAGAACTAACTTTTAACATACAACGCACAAATGAAATTAGCAAAAACATTCCACTACATCGAATATATCAACATCTTAAAACAAGTGGAAAACGAAAGTAAACGAAACATGGCGAAAAAACGAAAGTGCATCAAGATAAAAAACTTAAGACCGTGAGGCAGGAAACAGGATTGACTATAGAACATAATACAAGTCACACATTCTTCAATCTTATACACAACATGACCAGTATACAATTCAATAAAAAAGAAGAACAATTATTATCTAAAGGGCTAGAACATAATATCCAACCAGAGCGTAGTATAAAACAAACCAAAAAACATTGCTAAATATTGAAAACACTATAACAAAAGCAGAATTACATCATCAACACGAAATACGTACGCTATTCGTTGACAAGATAACAAAACGAATGTAACATCTAATAAAAACTAAGAAGCAAGAAACGTCAACGCAGGTCATTAGGGATATACGAAATAAATTAAACAACAACAACGCCATCATCACTAAAGCGGACAAAGGCAACACTGTAGTCATTATAAGCGAAACCGATTACAATGACAAAATAGAGCAGTACATCACTAACAACAACATCCGAAAAATGAAAGATGTTCCAACAAGAATGTATTTGAAGAATATCAATGCCAAAATTAGCAATTCAAAATACCTACTAAGCAAAGGTCAAATTTATTACAGTAAAACAGGACTTCCAAAAATACACAAAGTCGATATACCAATAAGGCCTCTGATAAATTTGACAACATCACCCACATCGCCTATATCTTAAATAACTGGCTGACGCATCACACAACCATCGAACACAATATGCCTGTCAAAAATAACTTGGAACTTATAGATAAAATTAAGCTAATCCACATCCCACACAATGCAAAGTTAGCATCTTTTGACATATCCAATATGTACACCAGCATACCGATAAAGGAAACGTTACAAATAACCCAAATTTTACTTGCACAAAATAACGTAGAAAACCAGAAAATTAAATAAACAAGTGATTTATTATACGCCATAACACAACAAAATTATTTTAAACACAAAAATACCATATACGTTCAAAATAATGGATTACCCATGGGAAGTCCACTGTCAGTAACGTTGGCAAACATATTTTTGAATCACCAAGAAAAAAAAAACATAATCAACAATAGAAACGTTTTTCATTAATACATAAATAACATCCACAATAATATTAAATCCACCTTAGAAGTGGAAACAGAGAAGAGTATCAACTTCTTGGAGTTAAACATACAAAACATTAATAACAAGCACACTTTCAAAATATATCGAAAACCCACACAAACCAGTCACACAATACACAATACATCGAACCACCCATTCCAACACAAAATTGCTGCCTATAATCACATGCTGAATCGCTTAAACAACATTCCGATGAACGAGATGAACTACTTGAAAGAATTGAATACAATAAAGCACATAGCATTGGCCAATGGATACACCGAAAAACGAATAGATAACATAAACAACAAAATAAAATACAAAATACACCACAGACATTTAACAACATTAAACACAAATGACACCGAGTAAATAGCGCAGTGGTTAAAGCGGGTTCGAATCCCAACAGAGGCGGGATGCAAAAGGGATGTTTCATCTCCCGATGACGATCGGTTATTAAATTGAAAACATCTATGACCCTCTGTTGGAATGTAGAACTCATGGGCCGACCCATCTTCCATATCACTGTACAGGGTGACATGAATGCGGTGGTATACTGTACTTGTGTGAATGGGATGAATGAATGTTGTGTGAATAAGTAAGGCTTATGCACCAAAAAAGTGTCTATGTTACGACCTTTAAAAAAAAAAAAAAAAAAAAAACAAATGACGATATTGTCACAAAGTATATGTCAACCATATACGACCAGAAAACAAACAATAAATGGCCAAAATACTCAGTGGATATATGGATACACATTAGCCCAAAAAAACCAACCAAACGTTACAACAAAAATTAAAACCAAATATGAAAAAAGAAATAGACAGTGGGATATATAAACTGGTATGCAACGAATGTAATAAATTTTATATAGCGCAAACCGGCAGAACATTCAAACATGGATTCAACGAACATGTCATGGAAACAAATTTCCGAATATTAGCGAAAATTAGCAAAGGCGACATGATGAACCGGTTCGAAGAAATGGAAATTTATCGTAAACGCAACAATCCACTACTGTTAAACGATAAATTAAACACAAAGACTAATAAAATCTATGACCTAATATTACACAACAACAAAATACTATAAATCAAAACATATATAAAGGAGTAGGTGGTGTTAACAAATTAGTAGTAAAAATTGGAATTGACAAAGGACGAAGTCGGAAACCGGTATTCCGGAATAAAATTTCAAAAAATTAAATACAATTTTTTAATTTGTAAGTTTGTTTGTTAAAAATATATTTATTTTAAATTATTGACACAAAAAGTTTGTTATTTATTTAAATAAATAAATGTCTTACATAATCGCGTTTGGTCGTAATTTCAAAAAACTCGTAGCTCGTAATGCTTACATAATCGACCCCCTTCTTTTTTAGACCTGACCCTTATCCACTCGACATCGTTAGCTCTTCGTCCGTAGAGTAGTTCTTAGGTTCAGATAGTTTTTGCTTTTCGTTTCCATATTGTGCGTTTTGTATATTTTGCTCCTCATGTGTTAGGATATCGTTATGTTGTTGTATAGTTAGCTGATTAATCTACTCATGTAAGCTTTTCCATTTTTGCTAGCTAGCCATGCTGCATTTAACTCTTGTTTTCTCTGAGGAGCTTGGCTGTTTTTTTTTTTGGAACTCGTATTTACCGGTGTTATTTCTTTATTTTTTTGTTAAACTCGATATAGGAGGAGAACGACGGTTCTGCAGTTCCTTCGAAATGGTTCGATATCTTATGGTTCTACAGTTCCTTCGAAAAGGATTTTCACTGTTATTATTTTCATTGACTGATTTATGCAATAAATCACCTTTCCCAGAATCCATTAGGTCAGCCATTGTGGAGGATGGAGTAACCAGATCATTGACTAGTATACCACCTGGGGTATTATTTACTTTTGCTTTATTCATAGCATGGTACGCCTTGTTGGTCCTCGGGAGGTATTTTATTTTCCTCCTACCCTCTGTTGTTATCCAGTAAGTTTTCCCTATCGGCCTACTGTGGTCGCGCCCGATGGGTTACAAGTCCCTCTCGCGGGAATATAAAATATGAAGATTTTTAATTTTAATTGTTAAATTTCAAATTCCAAAACTTAAACTATTCCAAATAAAATTATTTAAAATTCTTATTTTTAAAAATATACTCGCCCTCATCGATCCAAAATTTAAAATTTTGAAAATTCTTATTTTAAATTTTTTTAGACTTACAATTTCTTAATTTTTAATTACACAATATTGTATGGTTTAAATTTTATTAATTTAAAACTAAAACTTTCTATATTTTTAAATTAATTATTGAAAAAATTTATAATTCAAACGCAAATAGTTTATGTTTTACATGATGTTGTTAATTAATTTTGATTGGCTGTTAGGCCACGGTGCTTTAATTGAAAACACATATGATGTAATTTTCAAACCTTTATTAAGAAGTCAACTAGTTAATATTTTAGCTAATTAAAAAAATAAAAATCGAGATAAGCGACGTTTATATTCGCTAGAAAATGGATTCTTACATTACATATCCGTGGCAAGGAAATTTGTTGAAGGTCATCATGAGCTAATTGTAACAAAAGCAGACCAAGAGGTAATACCGCCATCGTACTGAAAGGCTCACTACGTGTATTAACATTGTAGTCTATGGTAGCAGATATTAGTATCTATCAGTTATTTCAAAAAGACAATGCTGCAAATCAGATCAATCAAAACTTATTCATACAGTTTCTGATTGGCAAAATGAAAATCGAATTAGAGAGTCGTACCACAGATAAAGATGAACAGATATGGAACTTCCATGGCCATTATTTACATAAGAATATTCATCAGCTTGTGAAATTTGTTCAAGCTCGAAACTATAGCCTTGGCCACTTACGATTAGCTCATTATACTTTATTATGTGTACCTCTCTGTTATTTCCCGTTTACACAATCAATAGACAAGAAACAACAACAATTTGAAAAATATTAATTTAAATTTGATGTTTTGTGAATGAAAGAGGACGAATGTCTAAATTAGGAATTAAATGCATCAATCGAAATTTCTGCAACAGTGAAACATTTATCTCCGAAAGGAATTATAAAAAAGAAAACAGTACATGATCAAAATGATGGAGTGATATTACTGTCCGGCCTATTTTTTTAGAATTTCTATAAAAATTAATTCATTTTCGAATTTTTGCAGTTCAATTTTTTAAATCATATTTTTATTTTCAAATCTACTTTTGTCTCGAAAAATCTATCATCTGATACGTAAATTCATCAATAAGATAAGATCTGATCTAAAATATAACCGAGCAAGTGATCAAATTATTGGGGTAGTCGACTTTGAAAATGGAGAACTACAGCATAAAATCGCTAAATACATATGTTTATTTATGTCCTGGGGGGTTATTTAGCACAGATAAGTTTATTTTAAGCTATTTTGGAACTGAAGGTTCCATTTGTGGAACAAACTAAATGAGTTAATTTAAAAAAATATCACAGAATTTCCCCAATTTCTGGGTTAAAATTAGAGGAATTATGTGTGCTCAAGGTACAAATAACCGCAGTGCGTACAAGATGTTAGGAGTAGGTAAAACTCAACCATTCCTTATTGTGGATAACCAAAAATTGTTTGCCTTGTTCCATATACAATCAAAATGACATTTTTTTAAGTCAGTTCGGAATACTCTTCTAGCATATGATATAGTTACAGCAGAAGGGTTTGCTACGTGAAGTGTAGTTAGTGAGCTATACCAAATAGACAGTCAATCGGTTACAAAAGTTTCCCGTAAGTTAACTTTAAGGCACATATACCCCAACACATTTGAGCGAATGAGGGTTATCTTAGATACCCAAATCGAATGGAATTAGAACTTTCGACCGTTTAAAGACATTTAAGTCTAATAAAACAAAATAGCATGCTTTAGCAACGGCAATATTTATTGAAAAACTGGACAAACAATTCGATGCGTTAAATAGTAAAAGTTAATCCTGCTCAAATAAAGCAAACTCTGGGTTATCTCTGAACAGTAATTATGAACCGTATATATCATCTTGAAAGATATTTGTGAGTATTTGGAAAACATTAAAGTTCAATCAAAAAATAATATTTGTAGTGTAAACGGTCTGATTCACACAATAAGAGGAATTTTAGAGTTAACTTCTGCGATAAGTGATACAAACCTGAATATCTCATACATCTTAGCGTCAAAATTACAAACGGATGCAGTAGAAAATTTATTTTCTCAAATTCGTTTAAACGGTGTAAACAATTTTATTAACAAAGGAAATAACCCGTTAGTTAATAATAAAATATTTTAAGACAGAATTACATCAGAAAGTTCCATTGTGCCATAAAAAAAATTAAATACCTATTCATGCATATGGACTTAAAATCAAACATAATAAGTTAATCAAGGTTGAGTAAGTATATCTATGTAATTATTTCTATATTTTTAGTCAAGAGATAATCTCCCGTATTATGATTGTCGAACCGATCAACAACGGAATCAACAGTCTTTTTTGCGAATTGTAATATGTACTAGATAAAAACATAATATAAATAATCTTTGTCACGAGGTTCAATTTGTGGGGCCAAGTTGTTGCATAGGACAAGTCAAGTATCGAGAACGGTGACGAATCAATTCAACACGGTCGTTGCGTACACTCTCAGCTACCGTCGTTATATTTTCTTTGCTACGAACTAGACGTTGTGTATTTGGTCGCGATGACCAAACTTGAGATTGAAACTTTTTGATGGTATACCCAATAGTGTTCATCCACCCCCACCTGCCGTAAGGCAAAATACTTTATTAATGACTTTCATTAAAAAAGGATAACATAAGAATACTAGTATCGATTCTTACTGGCCATGGCCGTTTCCAGGGTCATCTCCATTGCATAGGACTAGCCAGCAATGCGCTATGCGATAAATGCCTTGAAGAAGATGATGATAGCAAACACTTCATTGGCAGCTGCCCTGCTTTCAATTGTATTAGGTCTCATATGTTTATTTCCGGGACAATTCCTGTGCACCTACTACCCTCTCTGCCTTGGTTCAAGCATCTCCAATTTGCTAAAGATACAGAACGTGTCTGCGTGATTTGATAGAATCCAAGGTTTGCACCGTGGGACCTTGTGGCATTGAGTACGGAACCTTAATGGGTTCCAGCCAAATATAAAAAAAAAAATAGTGTTTTCAACAGGCCGATTATGTCGACCTTAACTTGCTCTAGTTAAGCGAACGAAAGCTGAACAATTTGAAGATGCCGTTGCGGGCTCTCAGTCTTTGCATGATGAAATGGCAACCAATACTGAAAAAAAACACAAAAAAGTTTGTCACTACTTATCCGTCATCTGTCAAAAAGAAACAATTGCGAAAATCACTTCTAGTTGAATCACTCTTTAGTTACAATTTTAACAGCTGAATAACATAACCTACAAAAAAATATTTTTTATGTGTGTTCGATTCTGATGTGTGGTATTATATGTAAACATAGATAAAAGGCTTCAATTTGACTCAAACAAATGACGGAGTTTTCGAAAATTAACTAAACTAAAATAAGACGAATTATAAGAAAGTTATATTGGTGTGCAATAGCATTCATTTGTATCTACATGTGTTTGTGTTTACTGAAATAGATTTCCAATTTTCCTGGACAGTACATTTTTTTTTATGGCAGTAATAGTGTCATTAGGTTTTGCTCTCATCTGACACTAAGTAATTATATATTTTAAGCTTTAAAGAAAATCGCATATTGTTAGGACGTTCAATTTCGGATGGACTTAACAATTTTTTAAAATGAAATAATCCGGTAAATTTCAACCTCCTTTTATGTTCTACAGTTTTACGAGAAACTGTGTTGAACTTATAAGTACATGGTTACAGGTCTGACTTTTTTATTAACCAACAGGATCTAAAATAATACTAAAAAATTCTCGACCAATTCTAAAGTTTGTCCTATTGGTGAATTTGTTGCCTGTGATCAGAGATGGGAACAATATTTCTGGACCATCCTTCTCACCTCTCATATCTCGCTTTTCAAATCATTGGAGTAACTCTTCCATGTCACTGTACAGAGTGACATGGAGCTATGCAATGCGCAGGTGGTATACTGTACTTATGTGAATGGGTTGAATGAATGTTAGTGTGAATGTGGGTATTGCACCGTGGGCCCATTAGTGGCATTGAGTGCTGGAGTAAAATCCGCCCAATTAAAAAAAAACAACATATTTGATTCTTAACATAAACTATTTCGTGACTTTACCTGGTTGATTGTTAAATAAGTGGTGGAATATTTTTGTTTTCGAATCGTAGACATACATATTCTGCATTGTTCATTGCAAGAACAATTTGAGTTTTACAATTTTATGAAATAAAATTATTGGTTGGTTTCGTAAACCACCATGTCGTAACTATTTCTCGACTCATCATAAATGCTCATAACTCCAGGTTCATATGAGATAATTTTCACTGGTGAATTTTGGGGATGTCTCACATTGCGCAAATAATTCTTAAAATTAAATCTCTGACATACAATGGTAGTAAAATGACAATATAACTAACATGGTTCTAGAATAAAATTTATTCGTAAGGACGGTGCTTCATTTCGATTTAAATTTCTTTCATCGCTATACACGGCGCTATCATAAAATAATTTGATCCCAAATACGTACTTTTTTAGTTTAATTCGCAACTCTATCCTCCCATATTGCGTTTATTATGTTGCAAATTTCCCATTTTAAAATTATAATTTATATACGGTCGCATGTTTATACAATAAATATATACAAAAAAAAAACAAATCTAGACATTCAAGAATGCAATAAAGAAATAAAAATAATGAGAATAAGAAAAAGAAAAAGAAGAAAATAATAAAAAGAAAATTAAAATTAATTTCGCACACGACAGATGCCAAAAATAATTAAAATAATTTTTATGTTAGAATCGTGATTGCAAATTTTTGCAAAGTACATTTTGTGTGTGTCTGTTTGTGTATAATACACATCTTCAAACATTTAATGTATAAAATATATTTGCAATGTTCTTAAATGTACAGCGCATACATCTACATATCAGTAACAATTTCGTTTAAATGTAGAAAAAATACAAATTGTAAATTATTTTTAGGCAGACGCGTAAAAATATAAAAGAAAAATTCGTAGGAATTTTTTACAACTCGCGGATTAGTTGTCTGTCTGCACTAAAATTGTGACACCAATACAATAGTATTTTGTAGTATGCCATCTGTCACCATCGAAATTTGATGACCATTTATGGCGGTGGACGTAGTTACGGGATTCATTAGAACCAATCTTCCACTGCTCAGAAAGGGATAATAAAAAACCAGGAAAGAAATCCCAGTCACCTTCGAAAAACGAAAAACCATAAATATAATCTATTTCAACATGAATAAACCATTACAGATTTCAAGAGCATATACGATATTTTATATGCCGCATGTACTATATAATACACCACACTCGAGTCATATATTTTATTGCACATGACTTTCGTGTACAATGACTCTCTATGGACCATATCGTGAACATTCATATAGAGTAACATATACCTATGTATTAAAATGTCTAAACCTTTTAAATATATCAACCAATGCTTTTACCAGCTATAAATTTAGTTACATATTCGAAAATCATAAAGTAAAACATAACAACAACAACAACAACAAGAAGAAGAAAAAGTTTCGTTTTCATTGTAACTTCTGTTATCCCTTTTTGTTGATGTAGTAACAGTTTTTTTTGTATATCCTTAAAGAAACACAAAAAAAACTCTACCTAAACAACAATACAAGTCACAAAACTACAATAAAAAATAAAAACGGGTAGAAAATGGTATAACGGAAAATGGTGGCAGAAAAATGGAAAACTTTTTGTTGCTCGTATTTTGATTTGTAATTCCCCCAGAAGGCTTGTTCTCTTATACATTTAGCTATCTCGTATCTTGTACATAAAACAAGAAAGATAGTTTTCCACTTTATTTTCTAACTTTTTTTTTGTTTTTTTGGTTGTTTTTGGTCTATTTCCAATCCATGAAGTTTTGTTTCACAAAATATCTTGTTGATGATTATATGATGGTTGTTTTGTTGTATATTTTTCAACTTGACAGACAATTTTTTCTTCCTTTTTTACTTTAGTTGAATGTATTTTTTTTTTTAAATTTATGATTGTTGTTTGTTATTTATGATATAAGGCATCATCATCATCGTCATCAACATAAACATCCTTTCAAGTTGTGTATAAACCTTTATTGTTTGTAACAAATTTTAGTTTCGTATCGGCGAGGGGGTGGATACATCTCGTATTATTCATAATGTGATATATGTATATATGCATATAGTTAAAGTTGTTGAAAATTCTGCATTTTTGAGTTGACTCTGCTAGACGTCATCCATAATATCGGCGATTTTGTATATTTTAATATTTTACAAGTGGATATATTTGCGTTATCAAATCATTTACGGCCGCGTGCACAAAACATATTTTAACTATTAACAATTCGCCAGTTAAAGTTTAATCTTATAATTTTACTTGAATTAGACGATTACTATAAAGTACAAGATACAACTCAATTACGTTTAAGTGTCAGAAAGATCATTAGCTCCGCTTACCGAGTGTCAAGCCATGATTTATGCAAAAATAAGATAAATGATGTTTTTTAGAACTCTTTGTATTTTTTGTTGTTGTTGCAGGTGTCAATACTCTGATTGAGCGGTGAGTCATGTGGGAGGGATTAAATGGACTAATAATAATAAATTTGGTAATCTGTCTTTCCTCAACCACCTCCGGGTATATACCTTCCTCCATGGCACCCTCTGCCACACAAATTGTTTGTTTAATGTCACGCTACATTAAGGAACATTGTAATATACAATACACCCCAAGTGAAACAACGAACATTTTCTTACAGCTAGTTTTAAGAAAACTTTCGGAGTGTAAAACAATTTTCATCTTCAAAATTACTAAAATGTTAACGTATAATTTTTAGACAATAAATTCGTATACGAGTACTCATGCCGATTTCTGATTTTTTTTAATCGAACTTGCTATACACTAAGCCTAGAAGTGATTAAAATCAATCGACTTTATCGTCACCGTGAAATTTTCGTAAGTCATTTTCCCACTTCACGCCTATCCATAATTTTCAACTCATAGGTGTTGTTTCCAATTTTCTTAATAACGCGGCATTTCTCATAGAGAGATTCAAACTTCTTAAGGTATCCATCTATTGCCTTCGACTACTAAAAGTTTTTCTTCAGAACAATTTTAAATTCAATGGGCGCGTACGTTGATATCTTCTGATTGTACAGATTTTATTTGGCAGCTTCATGTGTTTCTATCATATTTTGTGCATGCTCTTCACGACCTGGATACCGATCCTCAATGTCTGTGAAATTCTTCTCAAAAAAAAATCCCCAATTTTTCGTATACGTAAATACTTTAAATTTTTTGTATGTAGAGATAACTTATTTGCCTAAATGATGATTTCAAAAAGAAATAATCTAAACAATCATTTAATCATTTAGGATATTTCAAGTTCATAAGCTCAAAAGATTTATGCCGTTTTTATTTGTCGCAACAAATAAATTACAGAATTCTTATTGATTACATCTATATATTGATCCCATCTACATATTGATTTCTTTACAATTGATTAAAATGCAAAGGAAGTTTGAAGAGGTCAATCCCTGGGGTCGGCGATATAAAAACGTGCAATGTATACCGGGAATGTTGCAACAAGATTTTATCAAGAAATCTGTTAAACAAAAATCAGAAGATTGATATGTGGTTAGGTGTTTCGGACAGTCCATTGTATATAGTTCACATAGAAAATTTGAAGTCGTCAATCCCTGTCACAAGATATAAAGAATGTTGCAGCAAAGTTCAATGAAGAAATCGATCAATTAGAAGGTTCAGTCGAACCTTAGTCGTCTGCAATTGAATGAATTGAAAATAAATAGCATATAGTTCCCAGATGAATTTTAACCTGCAATTTCACATTTGTGACATGAACTGTCCGAAACCCCTAACCGCATGCCAATCTTCTTATTTTTGTTTAACAGGTTTCTTCATACAATCTTGTTGCAACATTCCTGATGTATATTGCACGTTATTTATATCGCGAACCCCAGGGATTTACCATTTCAAATTTTCTATGCAGTCTGTCTATCCAATAAAATTTCCGAAACCCGATCCGATGTCAATGTTAATGCAACATTTATTGCATAAAATGTCGCCTGAATGAATACTATTTGTATAAACACACACATGCATATTTTTTGTTATTTGGGAAATATTTCACTTAGGTGATCCTTTTCGTTTATATCGACAGTACGTGCTCCAGATAACTCTATATTTTAGCGTATCGTGAAGAATGATGCGCTGCTGTCCTCAATGCACAAGCTATATGACTTATATTTTCGTCTCAAATACGTCGGCCATGTGGATAATACGCTTCAATTGACTCTTTGCTGTGGGTAATATTATGAAAAAATCCTTAATTTCTTCGACGTAAACTGGCTCCCATTATCTGATATCAGGGTTATACCATTTCTGCCCTTCTAACATGCTTTAGAAACACGTGCAGAAAAAATCAATTACTAAAGTATCTATTTCCGATTTTAGACCGTTACGGCTGCATGAAATCGATGACAATCATCTCACATGGGTGAGTTGAAACCCGAGGCAACTATGACTACCACCGAAATCTCGCACTTTTGTGTGATGAGCTGACTTTTTTCACAAACCCTGACATAATTCCGCACATTACCAACCTTCTTCGGCCAATAATACTTCTCCTGAAGTTTTCGGAGCGTTTTGAAAAAGCCAAGGTGTACAGCTAAAATTATCATACTGTTCGACAGAGGTCAACCAGTAGGCCAACCACGATACAGGGTCCTTCAGCCATATCAGAGAAACACTGTCTGTTACCACTTTAAATTTAACGATATAAGACCTAAACTTCTCGATGGCTAACACCACTGCTAAACATTCACGCTGTGTGGCCCGATATTTTCTTTGTGTAGACGTGAGCTTTTGGCTCATATACGCTATCACTTGCTCCCTATCATCTACTTCTTGTGTCAGCACGTCACCAACTCTAGTATTCGATGAATCAGTCTGGCTGTTAAATATTTTCCCGAAATCTGAATTTACAAGAATTAGACTGGACAGAAGGAAAGTTTTAAAATGAGTCAAAGCGGTCTGAGCGGCGCAGGTCCATTCAAACTTCTTATTGGTAGTTTTTTTCAAAAGGTTCCTGATTGGTGCTATGACGGTAAATATGTAATGACTACGAATTTCTACATATTTCCTATATTTCTATTAAATGTTATCTTGCGTTGGTGCCTACCCTCACCGCTACCTGTATCAATGAATCAATTCGGCGAGTACGAGTAACGATTAAGGAAATAGTAGAATAGTAAAAAAATTAAAGAAACGAGTATTGGAATGTATTGGAAGATTGAGTGATCGAATGATATTTTTTTTGTTATGTAAGTAGACCGTAAACAATGGTGAGTTTGGCGGGAATATCTCGAAAAAAAACCAGAGGGCATAAATACTTGGTAGCGATGAGAAAAAAAGATTGTCGAGATCTGAATATTGAAGATAATTCAATTATAAATAAATTAATTATAGTTTAACTTATTAATTTATAAATCATTTAATCACAAAAAGGTGAAACCGGTGTACAGTTTACGACAAAATTTGTCAAAAAATATTGAC
Organism: Tipula unca; assembly: GCA_951394425.1. Taxonomy (NCBI): domain Eukaryota; kingdom Metazoa; phylum Arthropoda; class Insecta; order Diptera; family Tipulidae; genus Tipula; species Tipula unca. The sequence continues at coordinate 121,546,752 of OX596380.1, forward strand.
GCAAGTATACCCCTTAATTTTACAGTGTAATTCAACAAATAATAATTGAAACGTAGTATTTTAGAAGATTAAAGACAAATTAAAAACTCTATTAACCATTCTAGTATAAAATAAATCAATTAATTTTAACAAATAAAGTTAACGAATTTCGTTCATAAAACTATAATTAAAAACTTTATAAAATTAATTTTTTAAATGCAGTAAAGCAAAAAAAATAAAACATTGCAAGAGTATATCACAGTGCTATAATCTATTTTATAAACATTAAATAGTCATAATATCAGCTGTCGATATTATGATGTCAATTTAACGGCTAGTGGGGAACACTATGAATTGAAAAGGTTAGAAATTCCAAAATTGACTAAATTCATAAGTCCTATATCAGGTGGAAATGTTGTTCATTTTATTTTATTGGGCTGATCCTAGAGTTTTCCAAGAGATTCGGCCATATGCATTGAATAGCTCATACTACAAATTTTTAATCGATTATGATCTTTTTTTGTTAGTTTATTTTTTTATATACATATATCAACACCCCTGGATTTATTTTAGTATTTGATCTTGTTTTAGTGGGTATTGGAAGCAGGTCATCATGGATTTCTCACTGCCCACTAAGTCGTTTAATATATGCTTGTTAATGCCCTAATCCTGTTTTAGTGGTCGCTTTGACAAAATTTATTATTGCTTTTTATATAAAAGTTTGGTTGCTAAGCCGAATGGTAGGTTGAATGTTGTTTATTTGTATACTGTAAAACACACTAGGCTTGTAATGTTGTACATCTACCTTAACTATTCCATAGTTGAACGTTAACAGTTTTTGTTTTTGGTTTTGACAAATATTGCAGGATCTTTTGCATTCAAAATCTATTGAGCACTGATTGTTTTTCAACGATGTTTGGTTAACATCGAAAATATTTTTTAATGGTAAGTAAAATGTTACCTTTGTGTGTGGTGGATGGTCATTTTTACATTGGCTCACTTCAGTCAGTGGCATAGGTATCAATTTTTCCTGTAGATAGCATATATTACAATTGGCCGATAAAATTATTGTGGTGTCTGTTACTAATAACAAGGTACATCGTTTTTGAAGAAAATAGTTAATGTCATGGTTAAATTCACCCAACTGTGATATAAATTGGAAAAACTTGTTACTTGATGTGGAAAACAATGCCTGAAAATTATCATACTCTAAATATAAAAAAAGAAATACTTGAGCTGTCGAATCAAAGGCACAGGTATTGTACACAAACACAGATTTCGGATTTTTTTGGTATAAGAATAACTATTTTCTTAAATGAGTGTTACTTCTTCAGAGATTCTCTGTAGCTGGATTGGTTTGGATTTCCATTTTGCACATTTTGGAGAATTTTGGCTAGTGGCTCGAGTTGTTACCCGTTTGCCAACATATTTTGGTGCATGAGATATTTTTATTGTTTTATTCCAGCTGTCCTCGCTGTTGAAATTATCAGAATCCGACTCAAAAGTATTCTTTATCATTTTAAATGCATTTTTTGGAATAGTTTTAATAATTTTTGAATTTTTTCTAAATCTTCCGATTCTGAGAGTTTTATGCTCGGTGTAATGGTTCTTTACAATGGAGAACCAATTTTCCGCATTTGAGTTGGACATTCTACAACAGATTCCTATATGTGAAGAAAAACATTGTAACGAACTTGGGCAGCATTGGGGTGGGGTTTCTAGATAAACTATGTCCCAATGTAAATGCCATTCGTCACTGAAATTAATTCTCATTCATTTAGAGCTTTGACGAGGTCATGTATTGCTGGCTAAAGCTCAGAGAGTGGTAGGGTGGGGTTTTTCAAAGATAAATGAATGCTTGATAGACCACATGAGGACGAAAAGATACGGATGTTGCAAAATAAATGAACTCTAATAAAGGAAGGAATACCAAGGCGTTGATCAACTTACCTCGGAGACTGCTGTTTAACAATACCAATTTATCCTAACTTCGAACACTTAGCTTCCCATAAGAGAACAAAAACAATGGTGTGGTGAAACCAAGAGAAAACAATGAACGATAGAAATTTCCATAGAACTAGACAAAAATGTAAAGTAAAATAGAAAAAAAATTGAAATTAAATTGAATAATTTAATTAGCAAAATATACATCGGTAGTTATAATTTAGTACAACAATAATAAACATAAATAGAAAATTTTGAAACTAATTAAATAATCTTATAGCTAATAGAGTATAAAATAAATAAGAAACAAAAGAAAATATAATAATAATACAAAAATAAATCTTATCCTAAATAAGGCTCCAGATGTCCCACGTTGCTTGTAAGATCGAGAAATTTCAATTATGTATTGGCTTTTAAGTAACTGTTGCATATACGGTTAGTTACAGTGCATATTTTGACAATGATGAAACCATTACATGTGATCACTTTAAATTTAGGTATATGTACATAATAGCAAAGCCATCTTAATAAATCAAGCCTCCATGTTCAAAACGAACTTTTATTAGTGAGTCTAAAATGACAAAAATAATCGCTCTCTTCATACATTTTATATGGAGAGACATGATTTTCGTTTATAGAAATATTTGAATGAAAAGTAACTCAAAATTATAATTTTTTGAAATCAATTGAAACTATAAACATTGGTTTTCACCTGACTTGAAGGATTTTTCCGTGAGGTTTTCCATTTTATTGTATTAATTAAAGGCAAATAAGATACTTTATTCTCTAATAAAGCTCAAATGGAAAAAGAATAAAAATTTGTAAGAAAGGGACATTGTGTACATAACCAACAAAATAATTTATTCCCATGAGCGATTATTTTTGTCATTTTAGACTCACTAATAAAAGTTCGTTTTGAACATGGAGGCTTGATTTATTAAGATGGCTTTGGTTATGTACACAATGTCCCTTTCTTACAAATTTTTATTCTTTTTCCATTTGAGCTTTATTAGAGAATAAAGTATCTTATTTGCCTTTAATTAATACAATAAAATGGAAAACCTCACGGAAAAATCCTTCAAGTCAGGTGAAAACCAATGTTTATAGTTTCAATTGATTTCAAAAAATTATAATTTTGAGTTACTTTTCATTCAAATATTTCTATAAACGAAAATCATGTCTCTCCATATAAAATGTATGAAGAGAGCGATTATTTTTGTCATTTTAGACTCACTAATAAAAGTTCGTTTTGAACATGGAGGCTTGATTTATTAAGATGGCTTTGATATAACCAACAAAATAATTTATTCCCATCAAATAAATAAACCAAAAGAAGAAAACATCAATGTTTTTTTTTTAAATGGAACAAACATAATAATCATAAAACAACGCAAAAAACGAGAAAAAATAAATGAACACAATTTTTTATTTCATAGCAACAACAAAAAGTAATCGCATAAAAAATAATATGGAGAGCGTGATCAAATTGTCCCTCTCCTAATCCTAATTGACATATTGTATATAAATTATGTAACCTTTTGTAACCTTCAAAACAAATCACTACATTTTATCATTTATTTGATCGATACGATCAATATTTTTATTTTGGTTTAATGAGAAATATCCCAGCGTTTATCCGATTAATCTCCTAAATTTTAATTTATCGTAGTTATCATAATTTATATACATATTTTTCGATGTTTAGATTTGGAATCGAACTATTTTATTTCTGTGTTGAAGTGAATGCAGTATATTGAAAGAGAGTATTAGAATATATCAGATATATGTATATTTGTATATACAAATTTAAAAGCGCAAATAAATTAAATTAATGACAATTTTATAATCATAAAAATTATGTTTAATTAATATAATTTCGAAAAATAACCCTGGCCATCACCTAATTCAATTCTTTATCTATTACTTTATGTAATAAAATATTAATAGCTCTCACTATTAATAGTTGAACAATTCAAAAGAAGTGTGTATGATTTGGCATGGGATTGCATAGACTTCTTTGTAAATTACACATTTTTTGGTTAACTAAAAAAAGCTCGTTTCAAAATATCGCTCAACATGGAGGCTTTATATAATAAGATGGCTTTGATAATAGGTATTTCACTTGGTACTTGGGCTTTTATTTATTTATTTTATCGTTCACTAAACTGTATAACTGCCCAGATTTTTACTTTTATATTTTTATTAGTTTGTTTGATATTTTGTTTTTGTTTTTCAATTGCGATAAGGTTTGTGTATTTACAATGATCATAAATTTTAATATTTATGTATATTATAAGTAGTTTTATAGTTTTTGATTATTTCGCATAAGCATATTTATTTAACTAAATATTTATTTATTCTATATTATCAGAGCCACCTATATATACAGAGCCGTAAGGATCAGCCATGTTTTTTGTCGAGCTTTTTCTAGAGGAATTACTTTTTGCATTATCCCATAAGAATCAATGTAAAAATGACCATTTTCGAATTACTTTTCATCAATGAAAAGTTTAATCTTTCGTTTCGATAAGCACTTTGTGGAATTTATTCTATATTTAAGCAGCACATATCTGAAAATCAGAACCTTAAATCTTTTACTAATTTAATAAACATTAAATCAAAATTAAATATGAATTTATCATATTTATGTAAACATGAATTTATTTGAATGTGTAGGTAAAATAAATAAATAAAACATATTATATTGTCATCCTTTCGATCGATGATTTTGTCTCTTTTTTTAAAATTAAACCTCACAATTTTTCTTTTTTAAATTTCGCTTTTTCAATTGCGATCGCAGCATGCTCGAATAAAGCATTATTCTATTTCCTTTTATACATTTGAAAATGTATCTCCACATATTTCTGTTTCGTTTACTTTGTAGCGAAATCGGGAAAAGGGATAGAGTATAAAATTATTCTAATAGGTTGAGATCGCAATAGAAAAAAATCAAAATTGAATACACGAAACAGCGTAAAATGTAAAAGAGAACATAAACATCGATCGATAGAAAAAAAATAGTGATGTTGACAACTTACAACATGCCTTAGGGAGTTCCAATATCAGCTGCACAATTTCTTTAGAACCATGATTATGCACAAACGGGGTAACAAAACTTTACCAAAATAAAATGGAACCGTGCCAGAAGAACTGTGATAGTCATGTTGTTCCATTTATAATCTAAACTTGAAGTGGAATTAGTTTAATATTTATTCAAACAAAACCATGCAGCTTTTATTGAAATGCCCTTTAAGTATTTTATTTCATTCACAAAAATATAATTCAAAAGGAAACACAACCACATTTTTACTGTGTTCTCTTTTCGTCTTGCAGTTTAATTTTATTGGGTTGGTATTTGTGTGTATTTATATCAAATTAATGGAGAAATGCTTTTTTTTCTATAAATTTTATTAATAAATATAACAAAAATTAAACATATTCTTTGATCAGGATTTTAATCAATTATAAAATGATAATTGTAGATTCTATTTCAATGTTAAAATAGTTAATCCATCGACATTTTCATTGAAAAATATCGCACCGAAAAAAATTTAATTTGTCATATGTTTTGTATGGAAAAAATGATTTTTTCGTCAATTTTAGTTCCGCTAGAAAAAGCTCAATTTTTAACCTTAGGGCTCTGTATACCTGTAGACTAATAATACAATAGTTCTTAACTTAACTATAATTTATTTTATAACTATACATATTTAGAATTATATTTTATTTTAAGTTATTCTTATTTATCACTAAGAAAATGTAGATAAGTTCAATTTTTCTTTTATCTTATTTTTTTTTTGCTAATATTGTTTTCACCACACAACTAACACGAAAACGAACTTCAACTTTTAAAGCAAAAATATATTTTATACTGTGCAAAAATGAACATCATAACAGATATCAAAACACGAACTGATTCTCGCGTACATCCAAAAATTATTTATATTATATCCCAATACAATAGATCATCCCACCAATAAACATTGGAACTGGATAATCCCGTATTAATTCCCTATATGTAGTATTTTCTAAGTGGTATAATTATAAGTGTGTTCAAAAATTAATCAACATCAGGAATGTTAAACTGATTAAGCTTGGAACGATCGGACGGTCGTTACAACATGTTCCCCACAATGGTAAGTAAGAAAAGTACTTTTTAATACAAATCTCTACAAATTATTCACAAAAAAACTTATTAGTTTTCCACAACTATCACTGATATTTGTTAAGTTTTTTTTATATTTTTAAATTAGTGTAAAGCATCATGTCAATGATATTGTATTACTATTTGATTTAACTGGCGAGATATCAACAATATTAATCATCTGCTCCATTATACTACACGTAACGCTACATTAATTTAAAGAGTCATCAAAATAATTACAGGAAGACGTAGCTAGAGATAGCTAAAATCAATTTCGTGTGGGTCACAACTTTAACTCTACTATTTGGTGGAGTACGAGTATCTTTAATTTTTTTTTACTTTTTGCATCTTAATCCATAATCATAAATTCATATCGCAAAATATTGTAATAGTATTGTAAAATATAATTTCAACTTCGGGTCGCTAACGTAAAATAAAAAAATTTAAATAAAGGAAAATAAGAAGAAGAACAAGTACTTCAGGAAAACTAGCTGTGCCCTCTTTTTCTAGAATTTTGAGTTATGCATCACTTAATCATTAATGCATCATTTAATTTTTTTTTTTGGGTTCTTAGTATTTTAGATAATAAACTGGGTCGAGATACAAATGGTCAAATGATACAGATAAACCGGGAATAAATAGCTGATACCACCCAGCAATTCTGATGAGCCTCCTAGCGTCTTTAACTGATATTGCTGTTGCGAAGTTAATGATTCCGGTAATCTACCCAAACTCGATTATTAACCCGTGCTGGTCGAAGATGTGTCCGAGATATCTGGTCTCCTTGATAAAGAATCATTAACTTGCCTAAGTTATTCGTTAGATTAGCCTTTCGCAAACGCTATTCGCAAGAGCTACCTCTTTCAGTAGAATCATGAAATCAACAAATACCAGTGAATCCAAAAAAAACCCGAAAACCTTGTCCATCAGCTGGGAAGGAGTTTGGCTAGCAATGTGCAAACGGAGTCCCCTCCTAGGTACAACTAAAACCGTTTTTGTTTGACTGCTAGCATTTAACTCGATTTGCCAGAAAGCCTGATCCAGAGTTACCAGATCTAAAGATTTATCTTTTTTTTAAAGATTTGTTACCTTTATAAAGGATTGAAAGATTTTCTTTATCAAAATTAAAAAGATTCTGGGTTTTCGTTTTATGTTGCACTGAGATTTGCAGCAATAATGTCATACATTTCACTTCTACATCATTTTCTCTTTCAATGGTTTTCAGGGCTAAACAGCAGAATGTCAAAATTATAAAATCTGTCAACATCCATTCGCCAAATAATTATAATCGTTTGTCTTAATATGTAATCCCGGTTTCATGATGGAAAATTCTTTAAGAAAGTTGGTAAGTATACAATCATTATTTATTTTACAATTAAATTTTAAATCGTAATTGTAAAATAATTATTCATAAATTATCAATTTCAAGAATCTAATGAAACGACACGAAATGTAGAAAATACGCATAACCTCAAAAGATGTTCCACTTCTGACTCGGCTCAAAAATCGGTAAGAATTCTTTTATACGGTCTTGCTGATTTTAACAAAATTCAATTCATAATAAAATTTATATTTTCATAATTTATATGATTTCAGTTGGGAAGATGATTACATACTGAAACCGTGGCAGACAAATGATAATAATAAGCCGTATTGCAGGTTATGCGCTTGTGAGTATAGAAGTGCCGGTGTTGTAAGAGATCTTAATCATCACACCCAAACACTTAAACATGCCACAAATTCGAAAGCAATTGCTATACTGTATATACAAGAAAAGCAGTCAATAATTTGCGGGAATTTCAAGTGTTAACCAAAGCGTTGTTAAGGTGGAATTACACCTTAGTGCGTTTTGTGCTGAGCACAATATTTCATTTACAACAATGGATTATTTTTTGATTCCCAAATTTTGAAAATTTGATTCCCAAATTTTGAAAAACGTGACATGCGGAAGAACAAAAACCACAGCAATAATAAAAAATATAATAGCTAACATCGATTATAAAAATTTTTGATTGGTTTTGGACGGTGCGAATGTCATGACAGGTGCGAATCACTCGGCAACTATGGTAAAAAATTGATTGCCGAAATTTAGTAATATTTAAATGCTCCTGTCACTCGTTTGCCTTATGTGCTATCAGGCAAGTAAGTATTTACCTAAATTTATTGAAACTTGCGCAAGGGAAATGTATAATTTTATCCAGAATAATTCCAAGCGTATTGAGTTGTATTCGGCACTACAAATTTGATTGGATTACAGACCGATACAATTATTACATCCATCGAAAACTCGCTGGTTGAGCCTTGAAGCCACTATCAATCAAATCCTAAGCAGATATGAAGTGCTTCGGTTATTTTTTATACATGAGGATGTGGCTAAATTCGAGTCGGTGCAAAGAATAAATCAAAATATACAAAATCTTGAATTTGAACTTTATTTAACATTTTGAAAATTTTGAGTCTTTTGTAAAAGCGGAGTTTCTGGCCGAACAACATTTGAATAATGTAGATCTAAATAATTTAGATATTTTGAAAGATTTAAAGGACATTTATTTGGGTGCTGACGTGACCGCATCACTTTCCACTACACATATATTGTCTCCAGAAAAAGAATTAGAGCTTCAATCGCGATGCAACTTTGCAACCATTTAACAAAAAACTTCGATTTTGGCAATAAATTAATAATTGCACTGCAGATACTCGCGACAAATATTATTATAAATAAGAAAATTCCTAATTCTTGTGTCGATTTAGTAAATTTTTTCCCTATTCTCGTTGATCAAAACGACTACCAACAGGTGGACGACGAATGGAGAGAGCTTAGGGATTTTGATTTCAACGACACGGACTTCGATGAAAAAATCGAAATAGACATTCTGGTGTACAATTTTCGAACTATTCCTCTCGCTACAGCCAATGTGGAGCGAATATTCTCGGTGATTAATTTAAATAAAACGAAAGTTCGTAATCGCTTAGATGCTCTCACTCTAAGTGGCATTTTATTAACAAAAGAATTTATGAAAAAAAGTGATAATAATTGTATTAATTTCGAGCCAAATAAAAAAATGTATCAACTATTTAATAATCAAATGAATTTAGCTACATTAAAGTGAAATTTTGTGATTTTTAGATCTTAAAATGTTTTATAAGATATAAGTTTTATTTTATATTTATTGCAAATAAAAAAAAAAATATGTATGTAAAAAAACATGTATATGAATATTGTTCAATGAAACGAACTGTGATAATACACACCTGAAGTACAATTGACTTATTTTATTTACTAATTGAAAAAGTATTTCCAAAGAAAAGTCGGAAAAAGGCCGTACAAAAAATTTTTTTTTTCGATTTTAGAAGATTTTTAAAAAAATAACCTGGCAATACGCTGAGATCTAAACTGGACAAGTACCTTCTACCGAAAAACTGTCCTAAAATTCTATTAATGTTGGGTAAAGGATAACCATCCTTCATTCAGTTTGCGTGCATTTAAGCAGAATGTAATTTTCCCTGAAGGTTCCGGCAAGCACATAATAGGATTTGTCCATTTAGTTGGCCCGGACTCTTCCCCCCAACCTTATCATACGATCCAATTCCGTGTTCATATGGAGAGATAGTCAAGACCTCACTCTAACCGGCTTGGCATTCCCAGTGCCAATGTTGTGTTCAACGTCACAGGGCTCGACTAAATTTAAAAAAAAAATTACTATTTCGAATCGCTCCCGAGTATAGGAATTATAACTGTCTCTTTTATGAAAATCATGCTACGAATAAATAAAATCATCTGTGTAGCGAATCATAGATGCCACATTAAACAATAGAACAAAATCAAAAAAATGCTACATCTGATGCAAAATTTTTGTTGTTCTGATCATTACAAGAAGTGGGTTGATGTAAATTTTGGACATATCAAATACAAACATTTTAATTTATGTTAACAATGGCGCATTCATACATATATACATAAAAATCAATTTATAAGTGGACATATCGACTATATTATATGAATGTATAAATTATGTACTCTATAATCCTATATGTTATATGTAAATATATCCCAATTGTATAAGTACTTGAATGAATTTATATTTTTATTTAAATTTTGAGATGAGTCAGTTGAGGTTTATCAATAAAAAATTTCTCGTTTATTCGTATGTAGATTGTACAGAATATATACCTGTTAAAATGGGTACTTATGATATATGTGATTGCTCCTTTTATCTAAATGTGTAAATCGAATTTGAGTGGATTATGTGTTGCTAGAAAATAATGAAAATCTGTTTAAACACTTTTCTGTGCTTTTTGTGTATTAATTTGATTAATTCACCACGCACAAAGCTTTGACGCCTTATTCCCATACATACATACAAATTTTATCAATATTATGTTAATCACCAACGAATTATCTGTGTTTAGTAAATTATTTAAATTAGACACCAACAAAAAAATATTAATAATAATTGAAATCGCAAACTAAATCCTTAAAACAATGAAAATACAAAATTCGATAAATTAATTCAAAATAATTTGCATAATTATAGAATTTATAAAATTCAAATCCAAAAAAAAAAAAATGTCACAAACAATATTCCCTACTGATTGAAGTAAATTCTAAATATAAAATACAAAAAAATGAAAATGAAAAATACTTCCCGCTTAACTTTTTGAAGGGTTAAAACAACCAAATATTAAAATTTTACCCTTATTTTAGCTAGATATATATGTACATTCCACCAACAAAAACATAAAAATAACTGAGGTGAACACAAAAAACCGATTTAATTTTTATGTTATTAAGAAAATTGAAGCTGAAAAACCAAAATTTTTTTTGTTCTTCTTCGTTTTATTTTGTTCTTTTTCACAGATAAACTTTTTTTGTGTGCCGCTTCCTTTTCGGAGCTTTTATTTCTCAAACCGTTTGCTCTTTATACTTCTTCTTCTTCTACTATTTTTGTTTCTTCTGTGTATATTATAAAGTCTGTTTTGTCTGATTGGAATGTAAATTTACGAGTTAAAAGGAAAAGCAGTAGAAAAATTGTGAAAATTAAAATATGATGTAAATTGTTGTTAAAAATAATAAAAAGAAAAGAAAACAAAATTTAGTTGATTGGAGAGGAAGTGAATTAATTAAATTGACGAATGAAAAATGAAGAAAAATTTCCGTTACACCCAGAAAAATGAAAATCGAATTAACGAAAGTTTTTAAGTTTGAAAGAATTTGAATAAATTTGGTTAAATTTGAAGGTTGAATGATATCGTGTGTGCGATGTGAGATGTACGCAAATAAAAGCTTAATTATAATATTGTATATCGTAGTTTGAGATGATATTTTCTCAACATTGATATATATATTATGTATGTACAGATTTAATGACTAAAAGCTTTAGGTTATAGCACGTTAAAATTCAAATGTGTGTGAAGTTAGCCCGACAATTATCCCGAAAAAATACGATGGCAACACTAACATACCAATATCACGCTATTTTTTGATATCATCCCGAAAAAAATAAAACTTTCATGATATTTTTGAATATCATCCCGAAAAAAATATTTCTGTCACGAATATTAGGTTATTACACACCACCAAAAATAATTCATTTTTAGTATAAGACAACTTGATATGGAATTTGTAGGTAATGGTTATATCTTTCTTATGGCAAAGCAAGAAAAAAATTCTATTAGCCGAATTCTCATTATAGTCGTCTGAAGTCATACTAGATATGGATTACCAAAGATCGCTTGATATGGAATTTGTAGGTAATGGATATATCTTTCTTATGGCAAAGCAACAAAAAAATTCTATTAGCCGAATTCTCGTTATAGTCGTCTGAAGTCATACTAGATATGGATTACCAAAGATCGCTTGATATGGAATTTGTAGGTAATGGATATATCTTTCTTATGGCAAAGCAAGAAAAAAATTCTATTAGCCGAATTCTCGTTATAGTCGTCTGAAGTCATACTAGATATGGATTACCAAAGATCGCTTGATATGGAATTTGTAGGTAATGGATATATCTTTCTTATGGCAAAGCAACAAAAAAATTCTATTAGCCGAATTCTCGTTATAGTCGTCTGAAGTCATACTAGATATGGATTACCAAAGATCGCTTGATATGGAATTTGTAGGTAATGGATATATCTTTCTTATGGGAAAGCAACAAAAAAATTCTATTAGCCGAATTCTCGTTATAGTCGTCTGAAGTCATACTAGATATGGATTACCAAAGATCGCTTGATATGGAATTTGTAGTTAATGGATATATATTTCTTATGGCAAAGCAACAAAAAAATTCTATTAGCCGAAATCTCGTTATAGTCGTCTGAAGTCATTCTAGATATGGATTACCAAAGATCGCTTGATATGGAATTTGTAGGTAATGGATATATCTTTCTTATGGAAAAGCAACAAAAAAATTCTATTAGCCGAATTCTCGTTATAGTCGTCTGAAGTCATACTAGATATGGATTACCAAAGATCGCTTGATATGGAATTTGTAGGTAATGGATATATATTTCTTATGGCAAAGCAACAAAAAAATTCTATTAGCCGAATTCTCGTTATAGTCGTCTGAAGTCATACTAGATATGGATTACCAAAGATCGCTTGATATGGAATTTGTAGGTAATGGATATATCTTTCTTATGGCAAAGCAACAAAAAAATTCTATTAGCCGAATTCTCGTTATAGTCGTCTGAAGTCATACTAGATATGGATTACCAAAGATCGCTTGATATGGAATTTGTAGGTAATGGATATATCTTTCTTATGGCAAAGCAACAAAAAAATTCTATTAGCCGAATTCTCGTTATAGTCGTCTGAAGTCATACTAGATATGGATTACCAAAGATCGCTTGATATGGAATTTGTAGGTAATGGATATATCTTTCTTATGGCAAAGCAAGAAAAAAATTCTATTAGCCGAATTCTCGTTATAGTCGTCTGAAGTCATACTAGATATGGATTACCAAAGATCGCTTGATATGGAATTTGTAGGTAATGGATATATCTTTCTTATGGCAAAGCAACAAAAAAATTCTATTAGCCGAAATCTCGTTATAGTCGTCTGAAGTCATTCTAGATATGGATTACCAAAGATCGCTTGATATGGAATTTGTAGGTAATGGATATATCTTTCTTATGGAAAAGCAACAAAAAAATTCTATTAGCCGAATTCTCGTTATAGTCGTCTGAAGTCATACTAGATATGGATTACCAAAGATCGCTTGATATGGAATTTGTAGGTAATGGATATATCTTTCTTATGGCAAAGCAACAAAAAAATTCTATTAGCCGAATTCTCGTTATAGTCGTCTGAAGTCATACTAGATATGGATTACCAAAGATCGCTTGATATGGAATTTGTAGGTAATGGATATATCTTTCTTATGGCAAAGCAACAAAAAAATTCTATTAGCCGAATTCTCGTTATAGTCGTCTGAAGTCATACTAGATATGGATTACCAAAGATCGCTTGATATGGAATTTGTAGGTAATGGATATATCTTTCTTATGGCAAAGCAACAAAAAAATTCTATTAGCCGAATTCTCGTTATAGTCGTCTGAAGTCATACTAGATATGGATTACCAAAGATCGCTTGATATGGAATTTGTAGGTAATGGATATATCTTTCTTATGTCAAAGCAAGAAAAAAATTCTATTAGCCGAATTCTCGTTATAGTCGTCTGAAGTCATTCTAGATATGGATTACCAAAGATCGCTTGATATGGAATTTGTAGGTAATGGATATATCTTTCTTATGGCAAAGCAACAAAACAATTCTATTAGTCGAATTCTCGTTAAAGTCGTCTGAAGTCATACTAGATATGGATTACCAAAGATCGCTTGATATGGAATTTGTAGGTAATGGATATATCTTTCTTATGGCAAAGCAACAAAAAAATTCTATTAGCCGAATTCTCGTTATAGTAGTCTGAAGTCATTCTAGATATGGATTACCAAAGATCGCTTGATATGGAATTTGTAGGTAATGGATATATCTTTCTTATGGCAAAGCAACAAAAAAATTCTATTAGCCGAATTCTCGTTATAGTCGTCTGAAGTCATACTAGATATGGATTACCAAAGATCGCTTGATATGGAATTTGTAGGTAATGGATATATCTTTCTTATGGCAAAGCAACAAAAAAATTCTATTAGCCGAATTCTCGTTATAGTAGTCTGAAGTCATTCTAGATATGGATTACCAAAGATCGCTTGATATGGAATTTGTAGGTAATGGATATATCTTTCTTATGGCAAAGCAACAAAAAAATTCTATTAGCCGAATTCTCGTTATAGTCGTCTGAAGTCATACTAGATATGGATTACCAAAGATCGCTTGATATGGAATTTGTAGGTAATGGATATATCTTTCTTATGGGAAAGCAACAAAAAAATTCTATTAGCCGAATTCTCGTTATAGTAGTCTGAAATCATTCTAGATATGGATTACCAAAGATCGCTTGATATGGAATTTGTAGGTAATGGATATATCTTTCTTATGGCAAAGCAACAAAAAAATTCTATTAGCCGAATTCTCGTTATAGTCGTCTGAAGTCATACTAGATATGGATTACCAAAGATCGCTTGATATGGAATTTGTAGGTAATGGATATATCTTTCTTATGGCAAAGCAACAAAAAAATTCTATTAGCCGAATTCTCGTTATAGTCGTCTGAAGTCATTCTAGATATGGATTACCAAAGATCGCTTGATATGGAATTTGTAGGTAATGGATATATCTTTCTTATGGCAAAGCAACAAAAAAATTCTATTAGCCGAATTCTCGTTATAGTCGTCTGAAGTCATACTAGATATGGATTACCAAAGATCGCTTGATATGGAATTTGTAGGTAATGGATATATCTTTCTTATGGCAAAGCAACAAAAAAATTCTATTAGCCGAATTCTCGTTATAGTAGTCTGAAGTCATTCTAGATATGGATTACCAAAGATCGCTTGATATGGAATTTGTAGGTAATGGATATATCTTTCTTATGGCAAAGCAACAAAAAAATTCTATTAGCCGAATTCTCGTTATAGTCGTCTGAAGTCATACTAGATATGGATTACCAAAGATCGCTTGATATGGAATTTGTAGGTAATGGATATATCTTTCTTATGGCAAAGCAACAAAAAAATTCTATTAGCCGAATTCTCGTTATAGTAGTCTGAAGTCATTCTAGATATGGATTACCAAAGATCGCTTGATATGGAATTTGTAGGTAATGGATATATCTTTCTTATGGCAAAGCAACAAAAAAATTCTATTAGTCGATCCTCGTTATAGTCGTCTGAAGTCATACTAGATATGAATTACCAAAGATCGCTTGATATGGAATTTGTAGGTAATGGATATTTATTTCTTATGGCAAAGCAACAAAAAAAATCTATTAGCCGAATTCTTGTTATAGTCGTCTGAAGTCATACTAGATATGGATTACCAAAGATCGCTAGTATGACTTCAGACGACTATAATGAGAATTCGGCTAATAGAATTTTTTTCTTGCTTTGCCATAAGAAATATATATCCATTACCTACAAATTCCATATCAAGCGATCTTTGGTAATCCATATCTAGAATGACTTCAGACGACTATAATGAGAATTCGGCTAATAGAATTTTTTTCTTGCTTTGACATAAGAAAGATATATCCATTACCTACAAATTCCATATCAAGCGATCTTTGGTAATCCATATCTAGTATGACTTCAGACGACTTTAACGAGAATTCGACTAATAGAATTGTTTTGTTGCTTTGCCATAAGAAAGATATATCCATTACCTACAAATTCCATATCAAGCGATCTTTGGTAATCCATATCTAGAATGACTTCAGACGACTATAACGAGAATTCGGCTAATAGAATTTTTTTCTTGCTTTGACATAAGAAAGATATATCCATTACCTACAAATTCCATATCAAGCGATCTTTGGTAATCCATATCTAGTATGACTTCAGACGACTATAACGAGAATTCGACTAATAGAATTGTTTTGTTGCTTTGCCATAAGAAAGATATATCCATTACCTACAAATTCCATATCAAGCGATCTTTAGTAATCCATATCTAGAATGACTTCAGACGACTATAACGAGAATTCGGCTAATAGAATTAATTTGTTATTTTGCCATAAGAATGATATATCCATTACCTACAAATTCCATACCAAGCGATCTTTGGTAATCCATATCTAGTATGACTTCAGACGACTATAACGAGAATTCGGCTAATAGAATTTTTTTCTTGCTTTGACATAAGAAAGATATATCCATTACCTACAAATTCCATATCAAGCGATCTTTGGTAATCCATATCTAGTATGACTTCAGACGACTATAACGAGAATTCGACTAATAGAATTGTTTTGTTGCTTTGCCATAAGAAAGATATATCCATTACCTACAAATTCCATATCAAGCGATCTTTGGTAATCCATATCTAGAATGACTTCAGACGACTATAACGAGAATTCGGCTAATAGAATTCTTTTGTTGCTTTGCCATAAGAAAGATATATCCATTACCTACAAATTCCATATCCAGCGATCTTTGGTAATCCATATCTAGAATGACTTCAGACTACTATAACGAGAATTCGGCTAATAGAATTTTTTTGTTGCTTTGCCATAAGAAAGATATATCCATTACCTACAAATTCCATACCAAGCGATCTTTGGTAATCCATATCTAGAATGACTTCAGACGACTATAACGAGAATTCGGCTAATAGAATTTTTTTCTTGCTTTGACATAAGAAAGATATATCCATTACCTACAAATTCCATATCAAGCGATCTTTGGTAATCCATATCTAGTATGACTTCAGACGACTATAACGAGAATTCGACTAATAGAATTGTTTTGTTGCTTTGCCATAAGAAAGATATATCCATTACCTACAAATTCCATATCAAGCGATCTTTGGTAATCCATATCTAGAATGACTTCAGACGACTATAACGAGAATTCGGCTAATAGAATTTTTTTCTTGCTTTGCCATAAGAAAGATATATCCATTACCTACAAATTCCATATTAAGCGATCTTTGGTAATCCATATCTAGTATGACTTCAGACGACTATAATGAGAATTCGGCTAATAGAATTTTTTTGTTGCTTTGCCATAAGAAAGATATATCCATTACCTACAAATTCCATATCAAGCGATCTTTGGTAATCCATATCTAGAATGACTTCAGACGACTATAAAGAGAATTCGGCTAATAGAATTTTTTTGTTGCTTTCCCATAAGAAAGATATATCCATTACCTACAAATTCCATATTAAGCGATCTTTGGTAATCCATATCTAGAATGATTTCAGACGACTATAACGAGAATTCGACTAATAGAATTGTTTTGTTGCTTTGCCATAAGAAAGATATATCCATTACCTACAAATTCCATATCAAGCGATCTTTGGTAATCCATATCTAGAATGACTTCAGACGACTATAACGAGAATTCGGCTAATAGAATTTTTTTCTTGCTTTGCCATAAGAAAGATATATCCATTACCTACAAATTCCATATCAAGCGATCTTTGGTAATCCATATCTAGAATGACTTCAGACGACTATAATGAGAATTCGGCTAATAGAATTTTTTTGTTGCTTTCCCATAAGAAAGATATATCCATTACCTACAAATTCCATATTAAGCGATCTTTGGTAATCCATATCTAGAATGATTTCAGACGACTATAACGAGAATTCGGCTAATAGAATTTTTTTCTTGCTTTGTCATAAGAAAGATATATCCATTACCTACAAATTCCATATCAAGCGATCTTTGGTAATCCATATCTAGAATGACTTCAGACGACTATAACGAGAATTCGGCTAATAGAATTCTTTTGTTGCTTTGCCATAAGAAAGATATATCCATTACCTACAAATTCCATATCCAGCGATCTTTGGTAATCCATATCTAGTATGACTTCAGACGACTATAACGAGAATTCGGCTAATAGAATTTTTTTGTTACTTTGCCATAAGAAAGATATATCCATTACCTACAAATTCCATACCAAGCGATCTTTGGTAATCCATATCTAGTATGACTTCAGACGACTATAACGAGAATTCGGCTAATAGAATTTTTTTCTTGCTTTGACATAAGAAAGATATATCCATTACCTACAAATTCCATATCAAGCGATCTTTGGTAATCCATATCTAGTATGACTTCAGACGACTATAACGAGAATTTGACTAATAGAATTGTTTTGTTGCTTTGCCATAAGAAAGATATATCCATTACCTACAAATTCCATATCAAGCGATCTTTGGTAATCTATATCTAGAATGACTTCAGATGACTATAACGAGAATTCGGCTAATAGAATTTTTTTGTTACTTTGCCATAAGAAAGATATATCCATTACCTACAAATTCCATACCAAGCGATCTTTGGTAATCCATATCTAGTATGACTTCAGATGACTATAATGAGAATTCGGCTAATAGAATTTTTTGTTGCTTTCCCATAAGAAAGATATATCCATTACCTACAAATTCCATATCCAGCGATCTTTAGTAATCCATATCTAGAATGACTTCAGACGACTATAACGAGAATTCGGCTAATAGAATTTTTTTGTTACTTTGCCATAAGAATGATATATTCATTACCTAGAAATTCCATACCAAGCGATCTTTGGTAATCCATATCTAGTATGACTTCAGTCGAATATAACGTATGATTTTTATATTTTTTCTTTAAACTTACGAGTACTTTCTTATTTATAAACGTACAAGAATTGTATTTAATATTTTCTATCGACATACACTTTTTGGTACTATCGATATAGTTATAGTTTTTAAATGATGCTATAGTTACATTTACTAGATATTTTTATAAATATATATTAGTGTTACCACATTTAACTATAACCATTTTTCGGGAAATATTTTCGGGCTAATTTCACAGAGGTAAAATTCAATCAAGAAAGATGGATGACTTTCGTATTTTGGAGGGCGCACACAAAGTATTTACACATTATAAACACCCAACCGATTTTTGGTTAGCATCGGAAATCTACTCCGAGCCTTCCACATTTTAAAGCAAGGTGACCCTGCTAACGAGAGCAGCATTTAATCCAACTCATTGTATATTTACATTTTGATTGGCTACATTTAAGTTTCTAACTCCTTAGAATTTATTCCTTCAATGAAATTGTGTAAAATACTGGTTGCGAGTACTATGCCCACAACATTTTGTAATCTGGTTCCTTTGTTCTTTGTTACGTATTCTAAATATTTGTGACAAAATGCCAAATATGCTTCAATGGCAGACCAGAAAAATTTTGAAAAATAAAATTTATAACGTTTTATGGAAGTTTATGGTGTTACAAGCTATTGGTCATGATAGAAGAATATTAGATATAGTAATTACGAGAAAACGAAACACGTGGTGCGCCCATTATTTATTTGTTATCTCTCTACATTCTACCTATATCTTTGTTATTGCTCTATCTTCTCGTACTTTCTTGTTTTACATGATCATCATCGAGATATTTTTTGGTATATAAATATTTTTTGGTTCATTTATAAAATATATAAAATTATAAATTATATCGTTTTGTAGAATTTCTGTGGTGATTTACACAAAGAAAATGTTGTTTTGGATTATACCCGCAGCATATCCTATTCTGATGGATTTCAAATCACGACTTGCGATTTTTATTGTTTTCTTCCTACTAGTACTTTTTTTTAACCAGAAAAAAAGTTAAGCGCACCAAAGAAGAAATACTTTTAAGTTTTCCTTTATTTCTTCTATAGTGCTATTGGTCTAAAGAACGCCGCGTAACATGAGTGTAGTATTGAAAGGACTATATTATGTTTTCGTCTATATTCACGATACATTTTTTTTATATACAATACATTTTTCATCGCATAGTGATCAATCTTAAGTTTACATCACTTTATGATACAAGCCATGCATCGAACTTTGTGTAGATATTTTTGCTTCGAAACGATCGAATAATATTTATTTAATTACTTATTGCATCGAAATATTGATTTCGTTGCAATTTTTACAACAACCGAAATTGTGACGCACGTAAGTTATAAACAGAACCAAAGATTTATTGATAAGCGACAACGTCTGCCAAAATAAAATACACATAAAGCATGCGATGTTCACACAACTAATGCCTGTGCTGACAGCGGCATTATCATCGAACATTTTTTAGGTCCTAATTATGTCGAAGGCGCTGCAGTGGTCCCAACGGTTTTCTGACTCGGATGCAATTGCATCAAAAAAAGTTATTTGGTTCATTTTAGTTCGTAACTTCATTATTTGCTAAGAGAGGTTGAAATGAAATTGTTTCCAGTATTTATAGTCATCTCAAAACGTTACCGCAATCTTGGCTGCAATGTTTATGACCGTTTGAAGAGGATAAAACACAACATTCAGCACATCAACCAACCATTTTTGGTTGTCATCGAAAAAAACAACGAAAAACTTCTTTTAACATTGAAGTGCCTATAGAGATTGGTTTCAATTCGTTAGATCAACCGAATCTGAAAAACAGTTTTTAGTCAGCAAAATACAGTTGAGCAATATCGAAAAGAGAAAATCAAATTTTCTTGGTATTCAGTTAAGTGGCTAAGTTTTACTAAAGAGTTATGCAATCGCGCATAACCACGTGCGTTTATTCTATTGAGTGTATTTTTTTATTTTTTGAGAGTCATTATCAAATTTCAGTGTTTTATTTATTTTTTATTTTATTCTTTTAACATCTGTCTTGTTCTAACCGCTGCTTTTGCTGTGTCGGATGGAACAGTATCTATTTATTTATAAGTATGCTGTATTTTCTTTGTGCTGTTTAGTGCATGTGTTCTGGCAGTTATGTTCTATAACGAGCATGACAACAGCTAAGTATACCGTTTTAATTTTTCCTTTCGTATGTACATTTTATTACTGTGTTGGTTTGTTTTATTATATTTTATTTTTTGACATTTAGCTTCCGTGCTTTTTAATTTTCTTTGTCAATTATATATATTTTTTTTATTCTCTTCTGTTTTTCTCTGCGAATACCGTTCCTGTTTTCTTTACTCTTCTTTTCTGTTCTTTCTGTGTATTTCATTTAATTTTTCTGGTTTTTATAACTGCATGTGTTTTTGCTGTTTGGGCTTTAAGGACCTCTCGTTATTCGGTTCTTTAGCATTCATTTTTATGTTTCAGGTCCAACGTCATCTTAGGACCTGAACCATGGAGACTGTCAATGAGTCCGAGTTGGAGTTTGATGACCTCAGCACCACTAGTGCTGACGGTTTCAACTCTATTATCAACTCGGGTTCGGAGAATGCCCTACTATTTTCGGGTGAAGAAGGCTCTTCATTGGGGTCAAGCCATCGTGGCAAGACTAAACGACTTGGCAAACGTCGGCACTAGCGCTTACAAAAAAAAGCTGAGCGGGTTGGCTCTGGGTGGAATTTCCGAGGAGCCGTGCATCGGTAACACTCAAAAGGCCAAGCTCGGGCACTACGCCAGAAATGGCCACTATAAAAGCGCACACATACGCTGAAACAGTAGCCGCTGCTACTATAAAAAAATTCTGCGTGCGAGAATTGAACCCGACCATCGCCTTGAATGAGAAAAAAGTGCAACTTTTCCGAAAAGTGCTTGGTCGTCGTATTCTCGACGCGGCGAAATCTTCCGGCTTTGTGCCGCAATTGCTGGGTTGTTACCTGGCGGATGGTGTCATCATCTGCAACTTAAGTAATGATGAGACGTACGTTTCTGTGGCGAGATCGATAGGATCAAGGACGTCTGGGAGGGTTGCCAACTTTCGGTTGGGGAGCCTCCGAAACCGCTTATACTGCATTCTTGGATTCCCGGAATGGCACCCAGGCTGCGCCTATATCCAATTCTAAGCCGTCGTGCTATATCTGTGTGTCAGTACTGTTTGGTATGCTTAGCCAGGTACTAGACCTGTTACCATCCCTGCCGCGTGGAGGCGCATACTTTTCTACTTTAGCTTATGTTTGATTAAAAATTACTTGGATATAGTATATCCAGCGTCAGTCTTTGCGCCTAGTGTTAGTTTTTAAAACCCTTATAACTAAAATAAAATCTTTAGGTTTACACCTAGTGTCATTACTTTTAAAAAACTCCTTATAACTAAGATAAAATTGTTAGTACCTTAAAAATGAATCATCGATCTTTAGCCTACCTCCCACAAAGCACAGTATCACAGAATCTTTTAAGATGTGCGATATTAGTAGGCATCATCAGCACTAGCTTACTAGCCGGCCAATCTGCGTTAATTGCGTCAATCATGTGTTCTCTAGCTTCAGTGGCCAGAGCGCAGTCGTAAAGAATGTGGTCAACTGTTCAATTTTTATAGATTCTTTGCGAATTCCTTTTTTATGGGATGTCTTATTTGAAAGGTCACCTAATATGCCTTGCCACTGGATGTTGCCATAAGTGAACTCTTGATTTTTCCTTAATTTGTACTTAATTAACCTTTCGTTAAGTACTATGTCCATGGGAATAACGCCGGCCATTACAGCCACGGCATCCGCCGAAACCATACGGTATGCTTTCGTTATCCCAAGAAGAATTAACCTTTGAGCGCTTAAAATAGTCCTGCGATGGTGACAGTTCATCCTGTCAGCCCATCCCGCACAAGCGTAAGTCATGGTCGCAACCACTAGGCCTTCGTATATATTGTTGCGAGTGTGCCTTGTTTCAGGCCCCACGTCTCTTTAGCAACCCTTCTTAGTGCGTAGAAAACTTTTTTGCTATTTTCTGCCACCCTCTTAACATGAGTAGTGACGCCCAGTCTTTCATCGAAGTCAACTCCCAACCATTTTACAGAATTCACCATTTTTATTCTTTCGGTTCCGACATACACTAGGGGTGGTCTCCTTATGTCGAGTGAACCTTTCAATTGGATCATCACTGTTTTGGTGGAAGATAACTCCATCTTATTTGTATCACACCACTTTACCATTCTGTCAATGCCGCGCTGAGCAGCCTCCTTAATTGCCTGTCTTGAATTTCCAGTAAAGATCATAACTTTATCATCCGCGAACGCTACTTCTTGGATCTCGTCATGCATGCTACTGTTGAACACTAAATTCCAGAGATGCGGACCCAAAATGGAGCCCTGTGGACAACCTTTGTTTACACTCTTAGAGAGTGTGCCATGGTTAGATATTACAGTTGCGGTTCTATCAGAGAAGTAGCTGTACAACATGGAGTAAAGAGTCGCTGGGCAACTCATTTGCTTCAGCTCACTCATTATACTTGGCCACCACAGATTATCAAAAGCACCAGATACGTCTAGGAATATACCTAGGGCGTACTTGTTGCTCGATCCTTTAACTATGTTGACCATCTCAACCATAGCGTCCTCTGTGGATCGTCCTCTTCTGAAATCGAACTGCTTCTCTCTATATCTTCCGCTACTCTGAAAGATGTCCATCAGCCTGCCAGTAACCAATTTCTCAAGTAATTTACCTAAGATTGGCAGCAACATGATCGGTCTATAAGCTTTAGGGTCGGTCGGATCTCGATCGCCGCCCTTCCTTATAATTATGACTTTACCATTTTTCCAAGCTCTAGGAAAAACTCCTTTATTCAGACAAGCATTCATGAGGTCGGTAATGCTAGGTCCTATAATAGGCCACGCTCTTTGTACCATCTCGACCTCGACATTGTCAAGGCCGGGTGCTTTACCTCTTTTCATTGACATGATGGCGGAGGTGGTTTCATCATTGCTGAAGGAAACCTCCTCACCACCGGTTGGTGTGATTAGACTATCAGCACGAATCACCCTTTGATCAGTTGTGTCACTTTCCACACTGTCATCGGGTAGCAAAACATTTAGCAGATGTTTGGTAGTGTCCTCCCAACATGTAGTTGTTTGGCCACCACTGCTAATTAGAGTACTAAGTACCTCTGGAGTTTTAAGTTTTCCAGCACTATATTTGTATACGAAACCCCATGGTTCTGCGTTACCATGTTCCGTAATGAATTTCTCCAAGCTTTTACGGCTTCTTTCATTTATGTCACGTATGTATTCATTACGGTGTGCGGCGTAATTAAGCTTTTTGCTCAGACGAATTTGCGGATTCGTTTCTCTTTGGTAACACTTCCTTAGTTTGTGAACCGTTACTCTCTTCTTTGAGAGTTCAGGCGTCCACCAGGACAGTTTCACTTTGGCAGCACGTTTACGTGGTATGCTCTTGTTGCAGGCACTTATGAGTGAGGCCGTGATGTTGTTCTCAACTCTATTTACATCTTCCTGAGATGAAATACTAAGTTTAGCTTTCTGATCTTGCCATATTTTCTCCAGTGTGCTATGGAATTTATCCCAATTTGCGTGTTTAAGAGCGTAGCGTGGAATTTTGTCAGCAGCTCTTACCTCATTATGTAAGGCTGATTCGTTCAATTTAAATGAAATGGCTCTGTGATCACTAGAAGTCCAGTTTTCTTTAACTGACCAGTTAGAGACTCTTCTCAACAGTCCCCCCGTGACTAAGGTTAAGTCAATATTCGATTTCCCATTGTGCATATATGTACTTGGCTGTCCTACTTCGTTTAGCAAGTAGAGACCGCTCTTTGTCAGAAACTCTTCAACGATAGAGCCTCTATCGTTGGTTTCCCTGTCATGCCAAAGTTTGGACCTGGCATTAAAGTCACCAGCTATAATTACTGGATGGTTCTTTAGACCATCCAGAATTCTTTCTAGCATTTGTACATATATGACTGGTTCGTCAGAATATTGGAAGTAGATGCTAACTAGATAAAAATTACCTATCGTCGATCTTACTTCAACACAGACACAATGTGTGTTACAAAACTGTGAGATTTTTAGAACTTCTAGATCATTGTTAAAGATACCTATAGCTGATTTGATATTATTATCAGCACCGGTAATGATCCTTGCGGAGGTTGCCATACCAACTATTTTACCCTTTGTCGCATGTGGTTCCTGCATACAGAGGATGTCTATATTTTCATGCTGAATGCATTGCCTGATTTCGTGTCCGACAACTTTTGCATTCTGCATGTTTATTTGGACAATCCTAAGATTGGAAGTATCGGTCTTATTACTTCTCATATGCGGTTTTTCTCATTGTTAGGTCCAAGGCCAGTTTATATGCTGTGCACACTTTACTGCGCAGTGAGTGGTCAAAAGCTTTGTTTGCCTTTTTGCGCAGGGAAAACACTTTGCTCTCTCCGCCAATTTTGAGCAGACCTTCTGGTCGTGACCAGACTCACTACAGTGTCCGCATATTTGGCTATCTTCTTTACAATATCTTGCGATATGTCCGAAGAGATGGCATTTATAGCACCTTGTGACCCTAACAAAGTTCGCCACTCTGCATGCAGACCACCCTATAAATAGTCTGCGCTTCTTTAACAAAGAGTTCCAAGTGGCTGGAGAAACCTCGATCACCCAATTTACGAAGTTTCCTTCTTTTGGCCCGGTTTTGAAACTATGTTTCACATCTATAACCTCTACGCCTATTTCATTTTGCTTTACAATGGACTCCTTAATTTCCTCGATTGAACTTCTTCTTTCTACGTCGTATATTATTATTCTGGGCAGCTTTTTCTCTGGTACCGAAGCCACCAGACCCGCCTCTGACAATTCCTTATTCTTAATGAAGAAATCAAGTCCTTCATTACTTGCTGTCTCGATTAGAATACCCTTATCACGGATATTGCTAACCTTTTTGACAGCAATTTTTGAAACTACGGGCTTAATCAGCTCACGTAGTTTGCTCTTAACCTCTTCACTGTTTGCAAAAAGGAATTCCTTTCCCACACTTGGTTTGACAGTGACAACCCTAGAGGGTTGCCACTTCGGCTTAACCGATCTCTGTTTGGTTAACCCTGCGTTGATAGCAGATGCCGGATCAGATGTACAAGCTTTAAGTGCCTGAGCATACGACTGCTTATCTGCAGTCACGTTCTTTTGTGCAGATAGCACGTTGACTATCTCACATCTTTCTAGTAGTCGGCTTTTAAGACCTACTACTTCAAGACACATATTGTAGCTTGCGTCTCTTATATCACTAAGACAATCTTGCAGCTTAGTTCTTTCAGCCACAGTGACCTTAGAGATGGATTTAATCTCCATCTCCAGTGTTTTAACTGCTGCTGACAACCTCTCCATGATGTCAGCATTGTTCTCTACCTGACTAGGTGAGTCGTCCGTACTATCAGTACGCAGTCTCTTTTGCCGCGCCATTCCCGGCGTCGACACTTCACTTGACATCCCACCGTCCCAACTACGTGAGTACCTATATAAATAGGACACTTCTAATCTGCGTCTGCGTTGAGCCGTATAGTGGATTTTTATTACACCCTTTAGATGGGACCACCACTTCGTTGCCTCTGTAGTGTGTACGAGCAATTCGTCCAAATAAAACTAATTACACAAGATTAATAATTTATTATTTTATTTATTTTATAATTTTATGAAGTTTTATTAAATTTTATTTAAATTTCATTTTAATTTTATTAACAATAAATTGATATTATTGTTTATACATTGGATTCTTACAATCAACTGATTATATATTTTAATTTATTGTTAGTCATTACCAAAAAAAATGTACTAGTCTTATGTATAGTGGGAGTGATAGGAAACAGGTACATAGATATTATTAATTAGTGTTTTCCATCACACCTCCCCTCAACCACGTAGAGGTACACAGTTCGGTTTTGCAGAATTAGTAATTCTTAATTTTGTTCTTTCGGTCTCAAACTTTCACAATGACAATTTCGACCTCGTTAAAATTTTCCGTTTACAATATGTAGCGCTTTATAAAAATAAGTAGTGACAATACAAATACTTATCCCCGAGGGGGAATCCGAGTGTAGTAATTACCAACATCGGCATTATGAATCCAAATGTGTCGACTACAGGATGGAAGGTTATCCGAAGCAAGCGAGAGGCTAACCGCCAATCAATTGTGATCAGGGTTGACCAGAAGTCCTTCGAGCACATCATCGGGTCTGGTGCGTCGCTTCAATATGTCCTTGAGAGGATCCGCTTCAAGGTTATCTCAGGGCCGTAGGACTTTATTATATTATTATTCTTTTGTTTATAGCTGGTCTTCATGATGACGTCCATGCTCGAATTAAAACAGAGCAACTTGCAACATATAGCAAGTCAGCTTCCTATGAGTTGAGAGAACAGCCTGCTATATCGCACACAGATTTATGTCTAATCCAGGAACCGTATCTTATTGATGGTGCTGTTTCTGGTTTGTACTCAAAGCTTGGCAGGATCTTTCATAAGTCCACTGTCCTTAAAACTAGGGCGTGATATTTCTAATGCTAGTGATGCATTAGTGATGCCGCTCTAATTAATGAATGTAGCACTGCTGATCTTACGGCAGTGCTGATCACTCTCGTGTATGCTGACTCACGTTTCAAACTTGTCATTGCATTAGCAAATCTACCCTGTGATGCCACCTCACCCCCTCCTTCAGAGGAAATGGTGAATCTTATAATGTGGTGTAGGGTCAACAAACTAGTGATTGTTTGTGATGCTAATGCTCATCATACCATTTGGGGCAGTTCTAATACTAATAATAGAGGATCCTCACTGTTCAATTACATTTACTCTTCTGAGTTCGAGGTTCTCAATGTTGGGTGTGAGTCAACGTTTGTCAACTTGGTTCGCAAAGAAGTGATTGATATTAGTTTGTGCTCTATGTCCATCGTTGACCTCATTCTAAATTGGAGAGTGACGGATGATATTCTCAGTCTCACCTCTAAACACAGGTGCATCTCTTTTAATATTAACTTTAAAAGACCACCGGTTAAACTATATCGTAATAGGAAACTTACGAATTGGGATACTTTCTCCTTTGAGCTCGTTTCACTACTAGATCTGCCTAACCAGAATAGGTCAGTCGCAGATCTTGATTTGCAGGCAACTGCACTAACGAAGGCGATCTCGACTGCTTTTGAAAAGTCCTGCCCTCTCATTACTAACCAGAAGAAGCGTAGCAAACCCTTCTGGTGTTCTGAACTTAAACAGTTAAGAAAGAGTGCGTAAAATTAAAAATAAAGCCAAAACAACGAATTTCATTTCGGATTGGAATCGATTTTTATTAGCTCAAAAGGCTTATAAAAAAGCTTAAGATCCGCGCACAGGACTGCGTGGAGAAACTTTTGTGAAGAAATTGACAGCTTATCTGTCGTCACAAGAGTTAACAAAACTCTGGCTAAGAATGATACGTGTAGACTCGATAATCTTCGTCTACCCTCCGGTAAACTAACCTCATGTAGGCGAAAAGTCGGTGAGCTTTAAATTAAATTTTAAATTAAAATTAGGTGGACTTTACTGCAGCCCTCAATGCCACTAATGGGCCTACGGTGCAATACCCACATTCACACTAATTCATTCAACACATTCATCCCATTCATACATGTACAGTATACCACCTGCGCATTGCATAGCTCCATGACACCCTGTACAGTGACATGGAAGTTGGTGAGCTACTATTATCTGTCCACTTTCCTGGGTGTGACATTGTTGATTCGGATGTGGTGGCTTTCGAGTCAACTGACATTTTTATCGGTACGCCGGACTGGAACTTGGCCTGTAGGTTGATCACCACTGATGTCTTACGCTGGAGTGTTTTCTCGTTTGCACTTTTCAAATCTAGTGTTCCGGACGGCGTTTTCCCTGCTGAATTACAGCATGGTTTTGCTACACATCAGCACTTACCTACTTAATCTGTTCCAGGCCTGCGTTGCTTTTAGCACTGTACCGCGCGCCTGGAGTATGTGTAGAGTAGTATTCATACCTAAAGCTGACAAGTCGGATTAGACTGAACCAAAGGCTTTTAGGCCCATTAGTCTGACCTCCACTTTTCTAAAAGCTTTAGAGAGGATCATTTACAGATTTATTAGAGATAACTATTTAACTATCTCCCCTCTCAGTAACATGCAACATGCTTACAGAGCTGGCAAGTCCTGCGAAACTGCTCTACATGAACTCGTAACTAGGATCGAAAGATCACTTAACTACAAAGAGTTTCTAGTAGGTACCTTCCTGGACATTGTGGGACCTTTTGATAGCACTTCGTTTTCCACGATCACAAGTGCTGGTACCAATTTTAATTCAAATATTTGACATCCCTAAATTGAATTTCTATAATTCGAATTTCTGTATAACTCGAAACAAAGCATAAAGGAAATGGTCAAAACTATTTTGTGTAATTTTCGATTTGATTTCGAAAACTTTCGATTTGTAAGAGTGGAATATTTTCCACCAAACGCAACATCCGAACTTCAACCAATGAATATGGGGATAATAAGCAGCCTAAAAATTCACTATATAAGAAGAATTTTAAATACTGTTTTAAATAGTTTGGTGGATTCAAAACCAACAGCTACTAGTATACTAGATGCTGTGAGAGTAATGCATCGGCATGGGCTGTCGACGTGACGGAAAACACAATTAGAAGGTTTTCACAAAGCTAAATTTGTTGAAGAAGTCGCATGGGATGAAGAAAATTTACATCTCTAATACTAATGGAAATATCGACATATCCGCAGAAAACTATCTTCATTTTGATGATGATATTTGTGCAACCGAATAACTCCTACATCTCGACGATGAAGCAATTTTGGAGCTATCAAAACCAACCATAGTTCACGAGGATTCAGAGGATGATGTAGTCCAAGATAAATATGCTCGGAAAAACGAAATGGTCAACCAATAAGAACCTAGATTGATACCGTTTGCACAGCGATCGAAATGCAAGATAAGGTTCTAGATGAAATCCAATTTTGTATTTACAAGATAGATCAGTTTTTCAATAAACTGTCAACGTGTAGCAAACAGACGACAATTAAAGATTTTTTCAATGAAACTACATGGTTCTGTAGTTTTATAAGCGGATTATTAATAAATGTGCTTTATTATGTACGTATATACTAATATATTAAAGAGGCTTTCGTTGCAATACTTTCAGATATTTTAACTTTAAAATTTAAGTTAAATTAAAATTAAATTTAGTTAAAAATCTCGGCTCGGTAGTGATCACTAACCCGTAAGCCCGGATTTGAGAACGCTCAGGCTGTGGGTCGTCCGTCACGTTGAGCATGAAAATTGTAATCTGCAAACAATCTTTTTTAAAAATATCAAGAGAACATGAGATCTCTTTTATCTCAGGGATATTGGGTTTCCCCACACTGTAATGGAATTAG
This sequence comes from Tipula unca, assembly GCA_951394425.1. Lineage (NCBI taxonomy): Eukaryota > Metazoa > Arthropoda > Insecta > Diptera > Tipulidae > Tipula > Tipula unca. Next base: position 121,577,020 of record OX596380.1, read on the forward strand.
TTCCCCCATCTAATGCTATATTACTATCCCAATTTCTTTCTAACGTTGTGCATTTTGTTTTCTATTTCAGTAGGTCAAAACATTTTACATACATTTTTATTTTTTATTTTTGTTGGCATTACATTTCATGGTTCAAAATTCTTTTCCATAATTAGTTATAAAATGATAAAAGAAATTTGAGCCGTAATATTAATTGTTGTAAGCGTGCGCGTTATGATAAAATATCAAGTCGTTTCATTCAACTCAATATTTTTTTTTAATGAAAAATGACATTTGATATGCATACATTTTTTTTATTAAAAATTTTTATTAAAAATGAAATAACTACAATTAGTAATTAAAATCATAAATTTATAATAATATAACAATTTTAATTGAATAATATGAGTTTTTCTATTCTGTCGATCCGACAACCGAATTTTTACTTAAATGGTATAAATTTTCTCGGTTCCGAACGCTTCCCAATGAAACAAATATCGGCGATATTTATTTTCGTTGTGAGTATAACCTCACTTCGGCGATAATTTTGTTTTGTTTACAAACATAGCTGTTCATCTGCCATTGCCGATACGATTTGGATATATGGAATAATTTGATAAATTATATTTTAATGTGTAATAAATAATACTTATATAAAATTAAAATATTTTAGGAAGAATTTGAGACAAAACTTATAGTTGAGGTGGATGACCATCCGATCCTATACGATAAAATAAGGCAGGATTACAAAAACACAACCAAAAGAGCGGACAGTTGGGATGCCATCTCTAAAATTTTAGGGAAATCTGGTAAAATTATATACAAGCCAAATTTATTTGATTATATTTTTCTCTAAATCCTTGCATATTTATATTAGCAAGCAGAAGCTGCAAATTTAGATTTGGGCCAAATTGCACCAACTATTTATAACTTATTTCTTATCAACTTATCATAATTTTTGATAATTGTCTGTTGCACCAAATTGAAATTTGATAAGTGCTCAATTGAGTTATAATAAGTGATAAGCACTCACTTATCAAAATTAAGTTGCACCAATCCGCGAAATGATAATTGATAAGTAATATTTTGATAAGCGATAAGTTTGAGGTTTTTGATCAATTTTTCGTAATTCTGTTGCACAAAAACTTTTAATTTATCAATAATCTACTACTTTAATGATAACTTATCCAAAATATCAATAAGACATATTTCATTACCCAAATAAATTGATAAGAGCTTTAAATTGTAGTGGCATGAGGGAGTCTGTTAAAATTTAAAACGTTTTTTTGGTGTTATTATAAGATGTGAACTTGTGTTCAATTTTAAAAGAGTATACAAACACATTTTTCAGTTAAATTTTTTATTGTTCAAATGACTATAAACGATAATGACAATATATGTAGCAATGTGTTTTCAAGTACCTATATAATTTGTATTTCATTCTGTTCGATTTATCATAAAGGTAAGACAGTTATTTTTCGATATTTTAAAATTAATAATAAAACTATCAAACATAAATAGGTTAGCAGCTTTAGTGAACAAAAACTTATTTTTATAAAATAAGGCGTCGGTTCGAAAGATTATTCGAGGACTAAAACGAAAGAAGAAATCGTGTAGCGAAAGTCAGAACCAATTATTGTCTGGACTCCGCAGTGTTAGAAAATGTTCGTTCGTCACATGAACAAATTGAGCACGTGCTATTAAAAATACGAAGAAATTTGCACCATGGAAGCAACCGAAACTACTTGTTGAGTCCTCTACAGCAGTAACTAACAACACTGCATTAGTTAGGAAATTGCGCACAATAGCAGATACCATCTTCGATAAAATGATGGCGGGAACCGTGTGTTAGCCTGAAAATGACCAGGATATCCCACTACATCTATTAGATGGAATCTATCAAAATCATATAAACAGCGCACATCTCTCACCAAAATTATAGCGAGAATCATAATACTAAATTTGAAATCATACGACTTTTGGTTACGTTTATTAAAAAAAAAAAAATTAAAGTTGGGTGGATTATTCCAGCACTAAATGCCATGAAGCAAGATGTGTTAAATGTGCAGGAAAACACGCAGGAAATGACTGCACAGTCCCCCGAGATACAACACCGAAGTGTATCAACTGTAATGGCCAGCATCCAGCCAACTACAGAGGATGTGAAGTTGCAGTAGAACTACAAAAAATGAGAGATAAATCACGCAAACCAGGTACATCAGTAAATGTACAAACTATAAAAAGAACCACGGAGCCTAAACCGTCAACTGCTAATCATCACATACAAAGCCAGAGAGTAAACGAAAACGTTACTTATGCACAAGTATTTCAGCAAACAGAGGAGAAACAGTTAAAAGTGGATCTCGTTCTACAGGGCATACTGAGAAATCTAGAGAACATTAACAATAGACTTATTTCGCAGGAAATGAGTGTGCAGAAAAAACTAGAAGAAATGAAATCACAAACTAGTTTCAATAAAAGAGTAGAAGATAACCTTGGTCAAGTGTATCAAAATATAAATTATGTATATAAAATCGAATTATAAACAAAAGAAATGAATAAAACATTACGAATTGTAACCTGGAATGCAAATGGGCTATTGCAACACATTCAAGAACTAGATATATTTTTAAACATGCATAATATAGATATATGTCTTATATCAGAAACCCATTTCTCCAAAACTTCATTCTGTAAAATAATAGAATATAATTGCTACTATGCACTACATCCTGAGAACAAAGCCAGAGGTGGATCAGCTATCCTCATAAAAGAGTTTATAAAACATAACGAAGAACCAAAAGTTGAGAACCTTTCCATGCAAGTCACAACAATCAAAATACAATTAAGCAATATTAAAACATGCAGTATCTCAGCAATATATTGCCCTCCAAGATACAATCTCAAACAAGTAGATTATACTAATCTTCTGAAAACGCTAGGAAGTGTCTTTTTAGTTGGAGGTGACTATAATGCAAAAAATACATATTGGGGATCTCGGTTAACGACCGCTAAAGGAAAAGAACTGTTCGCAGCAGGCAAACAACTAAAATGCAAGTTTCACTCAGGCGGTACACCAACCTATTGGCCTACGGATACCAGTAAGATTCCAGACCTTATAGACTTCTTTATTAGAAAAGGGATTTCAGATAATTATATCCATATAGAGAACAGTGAAAGTCTATCATCAGATCATTCACCAGTTATTATGATACTTAGCCAAACAATTATTTTGAAAGAGAGCAACCCGAAATTAACGAGCTTCAAAACCAATTGGCATCGCTTCCAAACACAGTTAACAGAAAGAATTAGTCTGCAGAACCCAATTCAGGGACCAGTCCAAATAGAAGACGAATTAGATAAGCTCATCCATAATATCCAATATGCTGCGTGGGAAAGCACTCCAAATAATAGGCAGGAAATGAAGCGCAATGCTAGCTATCCAGAGGAAGTGAGAGAACTTCTTAAAAATAAAAGAAAAGCACGGAAGAATTGGCAAAAACATCGAAATGCTGAAAATAAAAGAGTATTTAATCATTTGTGTAACAAATTAAAATACCTTATAAAAGACATTAAAAATCAATCAGTTAATAAATACCTCAGCACTCTAACTGGGCAAAAAGATACTGATTATTCATTATGGAAAGCAACTAAGAATATTAAAAGACCTAACCTTCAGATTCCTCCAATTAAAAATAATGAAAATTGGGCTCGAAATGCTAAACAAAAAGCAGATTTGTTTGCAAATCACCTTGAAGAAATATTCCAACCTTATCCAAAACAAACGGAAGAGGAAAATATTACACCAATAAATAAACAGGATGAAGTAAATATTACACCTGTAACATTGAAAGAACTAAAATGGGAAATCAAGAATAATCTGATCTTATAGCAGGTCAGATAATAAAACTGTTACCGGAGAAAGCGTTGAGGAAACTAGTGCATATAATTAATGCAGCATTTCGACTAAGATATGTACCAAGGCAATGGAAAGTTGCAGAAGTAATTATGATACTTAAACCGAACAAACCTCCGCATGATAAAGCTTCATATAGGCCAATTTCTCTGCTACCAACATTATCGAAACTATTTGAAAAAGTTCTTCTTAAAAGACTAAAACCAATTATCGAAGAAAGGAATCTTATCCCTTCACATCAGTTAGGATTTAGGGAAAAACATTCTACGATAGAACAAGTACATCGAATTACTGATGTAATCGAGAAATCACTAGAAAGCAAACAAATCTGCTCAACTATATTCCTTGATGTAGCGCAAGCATTTGACAAAGTATGGCACCAGGGGCTAGAATTCAAACTTCATCGAGATCTTCCGGAGCAATTTTTTCAAATTTTAAAATCATACATATCAGAGAGGCACTTCCGAGTAAAGCATGAGAATGAGTACTCCCAACTATAAAGAATAACAGCCGGAGTACCACAAGGGAGTGTTCTTGGGCCAATCCTATATCTCCTATATACCAGAGATATACCAACTACAGAAGAAACAATGGCGACTTTTGCCGATGACACGGCAATACTTGCAACAGCAAAGAACATCAATGACTCCACTAGTAAATTACAGAGGGCTACTAACCTGATATGTAATTGGACAAAGAAATGGCGAATTAAATTAAATGAAGCAAAATCAATCCAAGTGAACTTTACAAATCAAAAAGTTAACCATATACCAATAATGATAAACTCAATAGTAGTACCCCATGCAAACACTGCCAAATATCTTGGTATGACTTTAGATGCTAAGCTTAGATGGAAGGAACACATAAAAAAGAAGAGAGAAGAACTAAACATAAAATTTAGAAAAATGCATTGGCTCCTAGGGAGACAATCTGAACTAGCGATCCATAACAAACTGCTGTTATACAAACAAATTCTGAAGCCTGTATGGACATATGGTAGCCAACTCTGGGGATGTGCCAAGAAGACAAATATCAAAATCATACAAACAGTTCAAAATAAAATCCTACGATGTATTGTTAATGCACCGTGGTACATTCGAAACGACAACCTCCATCGAGATCTCAAGATTGAGCTTGTCGCGGATGAAATTAAGCATCATGCAACAAAACACCTACAACGTCTGCACCAGCATCAAAATCTGGACATACGCTGTATGCTGACTACATCTCTAACAAGAAGACTGCAAAGAACCAAACCACTGGACTTATCGCGACCAGGAGGTCAGTAGACTTACTGTGGCGAAAAATCTGAGGGAGGAGTTACACTAACTGGGGATAATCACTTGATTACGCCGACTATTCAAAATACTGTATTATGCAATGTAAATTACTAAATGGGTACAAGACTCAGTCGTAATATAAATAAATATTAAAAAAAAAAAATAAATAAAAAATAAATGCCATAAATGGGCCCACGGTACAATTTCCAGACAATCACACATACTTACACGGTAAAAACACCCAACCGTGATTTTGGGCACCACCGGGAATCGAACTCGAGACCCTCGATTACCCTTACTGTGCCAATGAGGGCGGCGATTACGTTTAAGTACTGTTCAAAAATTATTGACAGTTAGAAAAGAGATTTTATTTTAAAAGCCACAAAAAAAGATTTACAATTTATTCTAAAAACTGAAATTAGAACACTCAATTGAATAACTTAATGTATTATTATAAACATGCAAAATTGTTGTTGTTATTAAATTACAATACAGTGCTGGGATGTTCTATCATCACTTCGATTTGCTTCGATAGTCATTTGTGTCTCTTTTTTTACGAACAAAATTGTATTCTATTTCGCAATTTAGTGATCATAGCCTACTCGATTCTATTTCTATAAATTCATGCGATAAAATCAAACCAATATTTTTATTTTCGATGGCAAATGAAAATAGGAAAAAGAGATAGTTTGCAAATTTAGTCTAACAGGCCGAGATCGCAATAGACAAAACTTAATTCAAAAAACGCAATGGAGCACAATTTTGTTCGTAAAAAAAGAGACACAAATGTCTATCGAAGCGAATCGAAGTGATGATAGAACATCCCAGCACAGGTACAATAAGTAGGTACAAAGCCATTTTTTAACATATATAATATAACTTAATAAGTTAAACTTATATATATAGTTTGCCGAAAGCATATTATTTTGCAAACACAATTACATTTATATTTTTTATATTTTGTATAGATCATCACAACTTATCATAAACATTTGATAATTTGTCAATTGATAAGTTATAAACATTCTGATGTGCAACGCTTATCAAAATTTGATAAGTTTCCAAATTGATAAGTGAGTGAGTTTTTGTTACTTTTGGTGAAAAATTTACTTATTTACTTATGATAAGTGGATAAGTAATAAGTGATAAGTAGTTGGTGCAATAGGGCCCAGCTCCAACAGTTACAACTGCAGATGAGATGTTTGCAAACATTGGAGGATATAATAAACAATAAATAACAAAGTTTTAATTTTTGTTTTGATAATACATATTTGTTTAGTCAATTTAATTATTATTATTTTATACTTAGACTTATAAAATGAACTGATTTTTTTAATTAAATATTTTATAAAAGTTACATATTGAATTTTTAATTTATTTATTGGTTTATATCATCTGATATTGCAAATGTACATCTCCCTCATTAACACACCAGTTCGCTAATGTTTCCCTAAAGTCGTATCCACGTGAAACAGGTACCGTGGTCCAATTGCTACTGGCTGCACAGGGCTGAGATATTTTTGGAAAATTTTGAACGCTGTTCAAGTCATCTACGACCGTTTTAATGATGTTATGTAGTATAACACATGCCATCACAATATTGTTCATGGTTTCATGATGTTTGACCTCAAATCTTTTAAGCAGTACGCTCCATTTGTTTGATAGAATAGATTAGAGACAGTCTAAAAATAAAACAAAATTAAATGTATATTTAAAATTTAAATATTTATCAATATTTACCTGTAAATGTCGAATTTGTGGCAGATTTTGCGCCGGATATGGAGTTAGTAATGTAGGTTTTAATAAAAACGCTTCATCTTCTACGATTACAAAAGGGACCTTTGGTACAAATTCATCGCCCGGAATTTCGAGCCTTTCTGGAGAATTTAGCAACATTTTACCAAATTCTGATTTATTTAAAACAATACAGATGAGTCAGAATTTAAACCATATGCTCCATTATCTACGGCTATAAACTTATAACTGGCGTCGACGTACGCCATCAGTACGGTAGAAACCCGTTTTTTATAATTAAAGTTTCAGCTTCCCGTATTATTTGGCGCAAATGAATTTATATGTTTGCCATCAACGGCACCCAAACAATTGGGGAAGTTCCATTTTTGGTAAAATTCATCGGTTATACACGTCCTTTTTCGATCGTAGTTCGTCCGATCAGAAATCTTCGTGCGAGATCCGGCTCCTTTAACTATGATGCTATTGTTAAAAATGATATTATTTAAGTTGAATTGCTTACCTTAAAGTGATTACTATTTTTTCTTTAGCAGATATGGTGTCCTTCCAAAACGCCGCTCTCGAGGGTTTAATTTTTTTTGAAATTCCCAAATAAATATAATTGAAATGCGTTTTGACATTCGAAAATACAAAAATATTTTTCTGGATGCTGCTTTATTAAATTGACAATAGTAAAATACTCCCCGCACTGTTTCCTACCAGAATTAATTAGGATGGATCCAATATTTACGGGTTACGCTTTCCGTTATAATATAAATACATCGATGTACACAATAATAATTTTATTTTATTCATTTTAAATTACGACCTGTAGTTCGGATACCACCCATAAAAAATGTTCAAGGTAGTTGGGTTCGCCAAGACAAAGAAAAAGCGGAACTCTTTGCTCAACACCTAGCAACAGTATTTCAACCACATGACATTCAATCCAACATCGACGTCACACCTGTTTATCAACCAAGCCAGGATTTTAAAAGGGTCACGCCAATGGAAATTGCCGAAGAAGACGACAAAAATCTTAATCAAAACAAGGCACAAGGAATTGATGAAATATCACCGAATCTATTCAAGGAACTACCACGTAAAGCAATCATCATGATCACATACTTATTAATGCCTGTATGAGATGGAAGTATGTACCCAAATTCTTCAAAACGGCCCAAATAATTATGCTGAAGAAACCAGGCAAACCAGATGAAGAAGTAACATTGTACAAACCAATCTCACTGCTTCCGACCTTATCAATGCTGTTTGAAAAACTACTTCTGAAACGTCTCAAACCAATGGTGAATGTTCCTGATTTTCAATTTGAATTCAGGAATATCCACTCCACAATAGATGAAGTCCATCGAATCACTATGGTGATAGAGCAAGCGTTAGAAGAAAATAAATAAAAATATCAACCAGCACATATATGTACATCAACGGGTTGCAAGTGCCGCAGACTGAATCGGCCACATGAAACAAAAAGCTGAACAGATACGATTAAAACAACATCCAATGTACTGGATAATTGAGCATCATTCCATAATGAACCTGTATTGCAAAAGACTAATTTACCAGACCATCTTTATACCATCAAATATGGATGTATGGTGTGCAGCTATGGGGTTGTACTCATAAGTCAAATAGAGACATTATCCAACGTAGCCAAAATAAATTTCTTCGAATGGTCACCAAGGCTTACCGATTTGTGACTAACAGGTAAATACACAATGATTTACAAATATGTACAATTGATTGATGACGTCATCCGCGAATGTACCATCAAACATGAAAAAAGACTTCTCATTCACACCAACGTTGAGGCCGTACAACTACTGGATAGTACAAACGAAGTAAGGCGGCCAAACGAACCTAATCACATGAGCAAACCGAATGAATATTGAATGACACTGGTGCAGCAAACCCACACAAGTTTTTGCTTATCTCATAAGTGCTAATGTCAACCTTACTAATTAATTAAACGAATTAATATTGTTTAAGATTGTAGTAGTAGCCAAACCAATAAAGGTGTTAAAAAAAACTTTAGTTGAGCGTTGATGAAAACCAAATCACAAGAAAAAAAGTTATAAACTAAATGTTAAAAACTCATGACAAAAAAAAAAAAAAAATTTGTTGTTGTAAAAATCGGTCGATTATTCTTTTGCTCAAGTGGCTTGCGTTATCATATTTTCTACCGGAGATCGGTCGGAAATACAACTGCATTTTTTTTGTAAGTGGTTGGGAAAAGAATATAGCACAATATATATTTGTAGCTGAGGTGGTGGTCCAACTGTACAATTCTAGAAATTAGGACGAGCCAAGGTATAATTGTTTGGCCAACCCATTTCAAGTGGCGCCCAAAACAATTGGCCGTTATTTGGTAAGTCCTATTTCAGTAATAAATCGTAAACCGAGCAAATAGCGCAGTGGTTAAAGCTGCGACGTTTGGATCGGGAGGTACCGGGTTCGAATCCCAACAGAGGCGGGATGCAAAAGGGATTTTTCATCTCCCGATTACGATCGGTGATTAAATTGAAAACATCTATGACCCTCTGTGGAATGTAGAACTCATGGGCCGACCCATCTTCCATGTCACTGTACAGGGTGACATGGAGCTATGCAATGCGCAGGTGGTATACTGTACTTGTGTGAATGGGATGAATGAATGGATTGAATGAATGTTGTGTGAATGTAAGGTAAGGCTATGAACCGTAAAAGTGTCTATGCCAATTCCTTTTAAAAAAAAAAAAAAAAAAAAATAAATAAATCGTAATGACAATTTAATTTTTTTTTTCTATTTTTGTTTACTTCAATTGTGAATTGGATAAATGAAAAAGCCCACTGCGTACTAGAAATATCACCATCAGTGTATAGAACTGTAAAGCTCCATAGGCCCGGGACGATAAAGGTCCTTTATTGTTTGACTTTGATTGTTAACTTATTATACAACTTTAAACCTAATTGAGTTTCTATGAATATTATTCATTTTTATGTTTTATGTGTAATCTTTTGTCACTAGATAATTTATTTTAAAAATAAAAATAAAATAGTTCTTCTAATCTATTTAACATCTGTCCTTTTCTAGCTTTATGTAAAATTATCAAGTTTGTTTTGTAATCCGTGTAGTTGTGTTTTTCCTGTTTTATGTGTTGCGCGTAATTGGATTTTGGTTCGGTCTTTTGTATGTCAGTGATGTGTTCTTTGAATCGGGTTGTAAAAGATCTACCTGTTTGTCCTATGTAGAGTTTGGTGCAGTTGTTACATGTTTATTTGTACGGGAATGATTGTCTCATGAAAATGTAACCAATTAATTTATACAAATTTAAAATTATAAAACTGAAAAATATTACTCAAACTAATAAAAGATCTAATTAATAATGAAAATAAATTTAAAAAGAATAAATTATTTAAAAAAACAGCTAAAATATTCTAATTAGAACGTATCATTAAAATTTGTTTTTAATTTAAATAGTAATTTTACACAAACAGCCACCATAAAGAAATTAACCATAAGGCTCTAGTCTAACAGAAAAATATCAAAATAGCTGAAAATATAGACCCTGAAGATTCTCATTCCTTCCCAAAAATAGTGAAAAATCTATGTGAAAATATGACGCGGCTCATAACTTGATAATTTCTATTAAACTCATTTTACACAAACAGCCACCATATTGAGGTTGACCATAAGGCTCTAGTCTATCAAAAAAATGCCAATGTAATAAAATAAGTAGACCCGGAAGTGTGTCATCCGTTCCTGAAATTCTCGAATAATTCATATGAATATATGACGTCACAAGCAACTAGATAATTTAAATAGAGGCATTTTACACACACAGCCACCATATATAGAGAATGACCATAAGGCTCTAGTCAGACAGAAAATTACTGAAACGGCTTAAAATATAGACCCTGAAGATTCTCCTGTTTGTATACTCCTGTATCTATGCGAGGATCCGTGCCGTTTTGTATCCAAATCTAATGAGTGTTTTCCGTATTAATGTGCTAGTACTTTTGTTGAATTCTACACTTATGTATTTTTTTATTTAGGTTATTGTCATCAGGTAATAATGTCGTCATTGATTGTTGATGTAGTTTTATTTTTTGTTTATTGTTGATTTTATCTATTAATGATGTCTTGTATCCGTTTTTGTTTGCTATGTATTTTATGGTGTTTAGTTCTATTTCGTAGTCTTCTTTAGTCATAGGTACTCTATTTAGTCCGTTGATCATATGGTTGTAGGCTGATCCTTTGTGGTCGTGTGGATAGTGTGATTCATTATGTATTGTATGGTTAGTTTGTGTTGGTTTTATGTATATTTTAAAGTTGTGTTTTGAATTATTGTTTGTGATGGTTAAGTTTAAAAAGTTAATTTTGTGGTCTGTTTCTATTGTAAATCTTATGTTAGGGCGCCTGCTGTTTATGTATTGGTGTAGTTTTTCTAGCTTTTTTTTTTGGTCCCTTTGGATAATAAAATTATGTCGTCTACATATCTGTACCAATATACTATGCCTTTTTTGTACGGGTTGGTTTCATTCATTATGTGACTGTTTTTTAAGTTGTTCAAATAAATGTCGGCTAATGTTCCTGAAAGTGGGCTTCCCATTGGTAATCCGTTTGTTTGTTTGTAAAATTCGTTATTATGTATGAAGTAATTTTGTTTTGTAATTTCTGTTATTAAATCTATGATTTCCTTTATGTCTATTGTTTCGTCTATTGGTATGTTCGTGTACATGTAAGTTATGTCAAACGATGTCAATTTTGCGCTGTGTGGAATGGTGACTAATTTTATATTATCTATTAATTCTATGTTCTTTGTTAATGAGTAATTATTTTCTATTTTGATGTGTTGTTTCAGCAATTTGTTGATATGTTTCGCTATTTTGTATGCTGGAGCCGTGGTGACATTTATTAGTGGTCTTATTGATGTATCTGGTTTATGAATTTTCGGTAATCCTGTTATGCTTGGTGCAGCTGGTTTTATTGCTTTTCTGTATCTTATAGTTTTATCGCTTAATGTGTTGATTGCGGCGTTGATTACATGTTTTATTTTGTTGTAGTATTCTATAGTTGGGTCCGATTTTAATTTTGTTATTTCATTGTTGTTTATGTATTCATTAATTTTATCATGATATTCCTCTGTTTTCCTCCTATATAAGCAACAGTAATTTTAAGAATAGTTAATAGTTTCAAGAAGGTACTGAGGAAGACGCAAGTCGAAATCGATTTACCGAAAAATTAAAAATAAATATTGTCACCATAAAGAAGAATAAAGCTATAAAATCAAAAATTAAAACATAAAGTTTTATTTTTATTTTTAAAATGCACTTTAAACCACACGGTAAAACATAATTAATTACTTTTAACGCCGATTGGCGATTATGTCTAATCACATTTGACAAAAATCAGTGAAATTTATTACTTTCACCATAACATATTCACTATAAACCATTAGTTGCAGCAGTTAGTTACTTTCTAGAGAATTCAATTTTTGTTTCATGAACAGCAACGTATAAGCTACTGTACTATATACATTTATGTACTTCTAAAGCTAGCTACAACGAAAACGCCGTGAAATGATAAGGAAAACTTGAAAATGTATACAGTGGAGCGAAGAAGAACAGAAAAATATATTTTTTGCTCTGCTATCTGTCTACAAACGCTGAAAAAAAGATAAAAACATTTTTTTATATTTTTCATGTAATGGAGCTAATAATACAACAACAATAATAGTAATAGTAATAATAATAATAATAATAATTTATTTTTATTCATCTTTGATTGATTTTTATTCATCATTGTTGTCTTGTATTTAAATGAATCAACCAATTTCTAATATAATAAAGTTTCTCATTTATATTCTAATTGATTACTGGGAACGCTGGAATATCTTAAACAATTTTATACTCGTACCAATTTTCCCTTATATACATTTATATTTTTTTATTTTTTTGTTTTTTGTGGAAAATTGAACATAAAATAAAATTTGCATTTTTCAATTAAATTAAAAATTTCTTTGTTTTTCTCGCATATCGCAAATTTATATATCAGCGCAAGAACAACAAATTTTTGAATGTTTTTGAAATGAAATGCTTTTAAAACATTGTTGTTGCTTTTTTTATATATAATTTTATTATTTTTTAATTATTTATTATTATAAACATAAAATTGTTGTTTAATTAAATTTAAATTAATTTTTTCTCATTCATACTCGTATACTAAATTAATTTGGGTTTTTGTTCCATAGAAATTGTAAATAAAAGCTCTGTGTGAAGTTGTCGCGAAATACACTACACAATATTCTTCGAACTATATAAGAAGTATGTATAGGGTTTTACAAAACCAATCTCAATAATATGTTTGCATTTGAAATGAATTCCTAATATATTTTTGTGTCTGTGTAGTATTGATTATATAACAAAGTCTAGAAGTGACTTTCGTATACAAATTAAATTTGCTAAAGTGATAGAAATTAACTCGATATATATATATATATATATATATATATATATATATATATATATATATATATATATATATATATATATATATATATATATATATATATATATATATATATATATCGCGCACGAGGTAAATTATCATATAAACATGACGCAAGTGGAATGAACTTCTTATACATTATATACGAGTGTAAAATTTAATTTAGTGTGCAATAAAAAAAAATACGAGAATTTTGTGGATATAATTAAGACTTTATCTTAAACTCTGTTTGACTAGCATTATTATGCAAAGTTTATATAATATAATTACGATAGATAGTATGTTTGGTATATATAGAATATAATTTATATACTTTTGACATGAGCTCTTTGAGTAATTTCAAATTAAGTAATTAACTATTCATTAGCGACACAACCAAAAAAAAATTATTTTCCATAGACTAACCCAGTTAAACGTTCTGCTGAATTATAAGATTAAACTAAAAAGATTCATTATAGATCATTTTAAATTTTACGATTCATAGAAATCGAATCAACGCCTTGTCTGGGGCTAAAAAATCGTTTACTTTGTGAAACTCAAGTTTCAAGAACTTCAAAAAAAAAAAAAGTTTAACATAAAATAAAAATGTTTAAGGACTAGGTCAGGTTAGGTTAGGTTATTCGTGAAAGAATCAATTGAATAATAATGATCTTTCATGTTCATCCCTACTAGTTAAACTATCACAGACATGTCAAACCGAGTTTTGTTTGGGACCAATTTTGAATATAATGCAGAATTAGGGACAGCAACGTAAACTAATTATTCGATTATAGTCGCCTATAATTTTTGCAGAACCTAAAATTTTATTTTGAAATGTATGTAACTGGGCGTAACTCGTATATACATAGAATTACAAAATAAATGTTTGTATTGTAACGAATTAGGTTGATTCATTGTGCGGTTTTCCACAGTTTAATTCTTTGCTCTTGATTCTTTCTTCGTTTCCTTGCTCTTGACCGACAAACTGCGGCGGGGAAATCTTTAATTCTTTTTTCATCAAAAATATTTTTTGATTATACTGATTTCTCGCACCACTACGAAAATAAAATATAGAAGAGAAAGAAGATAAAATATAGAAGGAAAAGCAGAAGATAGAAAATTCAAAGAAAAGCGGCTGCGGCACCGATGATTTGTATGAGGCCACACTCTGGTGCTACAAGGAATTGAGTTTCCCACTTCATTGCAACGATGCGGAATCAAGTTCTTCTAATTTAAATCTATCAGATCTTAGTAGTTTAATGTAGTATTTTTATATTAAGTATTTAACGATATATTTTATTTCCAGATTGGGATAAGCGAATCCGAAGACATTTCCGAAAATGTTCAACGCAGTAAGGTAAGTAAACATATTGGAGTAGTATGAAAAACGAAATTTTAGTGAAATTTACAGCAGTTTTGTTCATGTCACATACAAAATCATTATTTGTTTCAAATTTAATTTGTTTTAACTTGTAAAATTTGCTCTTGATATAATTTATTATTTTTTTATTTATTTATTCGTTTTCAGAAACAAAATAACAGCACAAAATAAACAGTTGGAAGCAGAATGCCATAGTGCATTATAAATGTCAAGTATTTCCAAAATCGAGCGACTATACAACCACTCGGCAGAGAGGAGGAATTCTGCCGGTACCTATGCAGCCTCTTAAAAAAAATAAAATCGGACGATGTTTTTGACAATTTATCGTTTAAAATACTGGGGCTTGTCAACAAAACTATAAAACAAGAGAAACAAAGTCAACCATTTTCTACCATACCACAACTATAGACCACTGTATTCTATCATTCACCCTCACCCACCATCCCCACAGATAACCATTCCGTCTATCCTAATCCGTGTCCTACCTCAAAATTTAAAACAGTTTCTAAAATACCAACTCCAACCAATTATCTGTCAAATGATTACTCCCTTATGTCAAAATATTATAAACCATACCGAGATTCGGAAACATCCTCCTCCGGTTCCGAACATTCATTTATAAAATCATATACTACTCCACCACAGTTTAATCATTTACCACCCTCACCCTCTTTCATATTATCTGATAATACCGCATCCCAATCCACAAGACAGTTTCATTTTCCACAACCTGCCTCATCCTCACCCTTATTACCTGATCATGCCGCAACCCAATTTAAACCTTTTACACAAACATCCTCGCCTTCTCCCATATTACCTGGCCCTTTTAAAGATTCCCTCGACACCACATATAATAGACAAAAGCCAATAATACTTCAAAATATTTTGCTAAAGCAACCGTCAAACATCCGTCCCACTCATTAAAAAAAATAAAATCAGAAACAGAAATAGCGCAGCCAACCGATTTCATACAAATAGCCATAGACCACGTATTTGATGAAAACATTATCGAAAATTATGAATTATTCGACGAAGAATAAGCTTCAAAATAAAAATTAATAAATTAAAAAAAAAGTTCTTTATATTGTTCTTATATTTATTTAAAATATTTAAATTACAGGGCTCCTTCGTGGTTGAAATACTCGGTTAGTTGTTGTCTAACTAATTCACCAGATTTCGAATTATGAATATTTAAACGGCCATCTGCCTTCTTCCGTTGCTGATCTACAGAATTACCAAGTTACTAAGCATGAGCTTCATCTCTGTACCACCTACTCCTTTCTATTAAGAAGTTATGAAGTACGCTGCAACATTGAACAATAATCTTCACTTTATCTTGATGAAGATTAATTGGTCTCTGGAAAATTTGGAATCGATTACTCAAAATTCCAAACGCACGTTCAATATTTTGACGAGCCCGACAATGGAAAGGCATTGTCTCCAATAAACATATGCGGCAGTAATCTCGAATCCCCAATGTATTTTTTTGATGGGAAATATCTGTCGGGTTGCTGCAGCACATACATTAAATTGGAGCGTTGCAAAACACCACTATCGCTAATTCTGCCATTGCACCCAACATCAATATAAATAAATTTCGCATATGCGTCTGCTACACCGAGTAGAACAATACTGTTAAACCCTTTATAGTTGTAAAACAATGGCGCAATTTTTTTGGAAGGCCTAAATGCAACGTGCTTTCCATCGATAGCACAATTTGGAAAGTGCCATTTAAGACTGTAGTCGTCCGCAATTTTTAACCACTCTTCTTTGCAGGTTGGAAACTGAAATAAAATAGAAATATTATAAAACGTGTTACGTATTGATTTTGTTTCAATTACCTTTAAAAATTCGTTCTTTAAATTTTTATATATGGCCTCGCATACGTCTATAATTGATGTGGCCAAGAACCTTAATGCAACGGAGAGTTTTTCACTTGCACTGATTGCCGGCCTCATATATGTGTCTTGTTTCTCAATATTAGACTTGATTGCGGTTAACACAAGATTAAAAGAATCCTCATCCATTCGTATAAAATTCCTGTAATCGGCTGAATTCGGTTTCAATTCCTGCATTAGGTGTTGGATGTTGCCATTCTGTTGTTTCTGTTCCTCTTCCGCTTTTATTGCAGCTATTAATAGCAAACCAGCGGCAGCTATTGATGACATTGCCATCATTGCAGCATCATCATTTTGTCCATCATCGGTCAGAAAACAGGCATTATTATTATTAGGTAAATTATTAAAATTGTAAGAGCCAGATTGTTGATTCAGTAAGGGGCCAGTAATGGCCTTTAACACTGTTATTATTATTAAAATTGTACATATTAAATAAATGTTAATTTTCAAATTTAAAGCAAACTACGCACTACACAGGAACAAATAAATTTTTGTTATACGAAACGTCAAAAATCATTTTACACACACAAAGAAACGTCGAGTGATTTTTTAATATCGTAGAAGCAGGAGTAAAGAATTAAAGTGTGGAAGGGCGGATTTACATTTGTTTCTTTGTAGTTGCACTGTATTTTGTTTGCCGCGGTTGTTTTTTGTTTGTCTATACGGTATAGTAAAATATAATTTTAGCGGGAAAATGGCCAATTAAAACGGAAAAAATATAAAAAATCGAATTAAATAAAGTTTTGGAAACAAAATTTAAAAAAAAAATAACCCACCAAGATTAAATTCCCGGGATTCACTTCCCGTGAGTTCATAGCCAGGCTTACGCTGTAATCAGGTCACTCGATGGTTTATATTTTTTTTGTATACGGACTTGATGGTCCGTTACAGGATAAATCCACAAATAACAATAGTGGTGACCCAGACGTGATTTCAGATTGCAACACATATACGATTATAAAAAAGAATAGTAATCGCTAAAGAATGCAACGGGGAATAATATGTGTGAAAACCCATGTATGCAGGTTCGACTTGGAAAATCGAGTTAGAGCAGTTAGAAACGAATAGCTGTTTTTCCAGAGTTCCAGTTCTCAAAATTGCTTACTTTAATACGTATGTACATACCAACAGTACATGTATGCACCTATATATCGTAAAATTATTTTTCTAAAATTGAATCCGAACAATTGGATGCATTTATATAAACTCGTGGACGAAATTTTGCCAAGGGCGCTGCACCTGTCATATTCTTCAGGGATAAGCGAGGTAGATTACGCCATGTAATCTACGCGGTTGTCGACACGTAAAATATAACGTAGATTACTTGGCAGTGTTTTTTGTCAACGTCGACAATTAAAATAATGTCAACAATCTACGATATTTTAGCGATTTGAAATCTAATGCGCCAGTTCGCGGGAATATTTTGTAAAAACATTCATCTAGAGGTGATTTTTGCATTTGTTTCTTTTTGACAAATTCATATGACATGTTTCAAACTGTCATCGTGTTTTTATTTATTCAGTATTGTTTGCCATTTCATCAAGGAAAGACTGAGCCCGGCATAGCGTCTACAAATTGTTCAGCTTTATTACGAAAATCAGCGTTCTGTGAGGAATGTGTTTTGTGCGCTTAGACGGTTAGGTACGGTTGATACGGTTCACGTAATCGGCCTGTCAAGATGCCCACTATTTGAAATACCATCGAAAAATTTGAATCCCAGTTTACAGTACTAGATGATACGCGAGTAATTAGACGGTTTGGTTTGGTTTATGAGCCTGTGAGGACGTACCTGTGAATAATGCTCATTATTGCGCCATGATAACGGAATATTTGCTGCCTGAAATTGAAGCCCGACCTCGACGACATTTGGTTCCAAGAATCAGGTTGGCGAGCATTTAATTTCACGGTTCGGATCGTTGAATTGGCTATTTAAATCGTGCGATACCGCTTGACTCGGTTCTTTAGGGCTACGCAAAGTCAAAAGTCTATGTGAATAAACCAGCTAGATTTGAGGCATTGCAAGCCAACATTACTCGTGTCATTCGCCAAATACCACTCGATATTCTCGAACGCATCATCAAAAATTGCATTTTGGGACAGGACCATCGGAGTTGCGGCCATCATTTGAAAGAAGTAATCTTTATGAAATAAATTGCAAGAAATGTTCTTTCGAATGATAATAAAGTTTCCACACGATTAAATTGAATTTTTTGAGTTTTTTTAATTTTTGCACAAATTCTATAGATTTTGTTATTACGGATAATATAATCGCACATGTTGTTTGTTGCTCTCTGTTTCTGGCATAACTGCCGGTGTGATTTTTGCACTTCAGCACTCTCCACTATACCCCAAAATTTTTCGATATATCGAAAATCTGTGAATTCTTCGAGATAGCATTGATTTGATTATTCTCGTGCAAATTTATTGCTTCTGTTGGAATTGGAGTCGTGTGAACGAGCTCTATGACCAAAACTTTAATACGTCGTTATGAAAAATGTGACAATAACCTTGGTCCACAATTGCAAATTATTGGCCAAATCATACATTTTTTTCAAATGTATCTAACTTGAAGTGTTTCAAAACCAATTTCATGTATGGTTTCGTCATCCATCCAAACACATCCACTAAATTTTGTGAAAATTGTATCATCAGTCTGGCACATATTTTATCGAACAAGTGTTGGTTATCTGAACGATTTGGGTTTATAATAACTCGGTAGCACCTATAGCCTTCCTGAACTCGAATTCGTTTTACCATGGAGTGGGGTGTGTTAAATTTTATGGCACGGTCATAGTTAAATTTCCCCGGATTATTTTTAATGAAGGTTATAATCATTTTGTAAAGATTTCTATCGTTGTTCAGCACCAATTTTTAATACGCCGGTGGTCGAGTAAGCAGAGTCAAAGCTGTTGAAATTGTGGACTCGAGTTCAAGACTCGTCAGCGGCAATGCTTTTTTAATTGAATTTCTTCTGTAAAATTGCTTCAACACAGCTTCTGTTGAAATCTACATTCATTTTCTACAAGTATAAGAGCCATGTCTTGTGTATGACCGTAATGAAAATATACGGTAATGGTGAAATAAGTATAGTCCATTCCCGTTGCTAAAATTTTCAATTTTCCCTATTGCACCAAACTTATATTGTGTGCTACACAATGATGCGATTTTCTAGGCGGACTGACCATACAAATTTTCAGTTTAAGTAGTACATGAATAACGTCCAAATAAAAAATGTCCCTATACAAACTGAAAGTATAACAAATAGGTATAGCTGAGTTTAAGTCTCGATTAGGGCTAAAAAAAAATTTAATTTAATTTCTTACAAATTAACTTAATTTAGATTCTGTTAAATTTGCATTCTATTCAAATGGTGAGTATAAAAGATGGATTTATCAGTAATGTTCGCAAAACATGACCACTGCCGTACAATTTCATTACTCAAAAAATTCAAATTTTATTATCAGTCGAAAGAACATTTCTTGCCATTCGTTTTTTAAAGAGTACTTCTTTCAAATGATGGCCGCAACTCCGATGGTCCTTTCCCAAAGTCTAATTTTTGATGACGCGTTCGAAAATATCGAGTGGTATTTGGCGAATGACACGAATAATGTTGGTTTCCAATGCCTCAAATCTAGCCGGTTTAGCAAATATTCCGTTATCATGGCAAAATAACGAGCACTATTCACAGGTACATCCCAACCGTCTTCTTTTTAGAAGAAATATGGACGAAAGATTTCACAGGCACATAAACGACTCCAAATCGTCTATTTAGTTGCGTATCATCCAATACTGTAAACTGGGTTTCAAACTGTTCGATGGTGAACGTGGAAATTTTTTATCAACTGATTACCCAAGCGTTCTAGAATTATGTTCCTTTGCCTAGAGTATCGAAAATCAATCATGACCACGTTCTTATCAACCTGAAAAATAAGAAGAATAAAGTTAACAATAACGAATGAAAATTAGCGATACTGAAGATAACAGAAAGTCATTTCAAAGTAACAACATCTTATACGAGGAGTACTTTGAACTAAAATACAAAACGTATCTCACAACACTACAAGACAATATCAAGAACGATCCAAAGTATTTTTGAAACTTTTTTAATACAAAACGCCAGACAAAAAGCTATCCCGCCGTAATGTATTCCAATAATAAACAGTCAAGTGACCAACAGTGAATCGTTTACCACAAAAACAACTCAACCTCAACAAGTGGCTTAGGTATCCAATCTAATCTGGATAATCTGGATATCCAAATAGTGGTCTCGACGGGCAGATTATGTCAACCGTAACTTGGTATAAGCGCACGAAACACATTCCTCACAGAACGCTGATTTTCAGTCTTTTCATGATGAAATGGCGAACAATACTGAATAAATAAAAACACGAAAAAATCACCTCTAGATGAACGCTTTTACAAAATACTCCCGCGAACTGGCGCATTCGATTTCAAATCGCTAAAATATTGTTGTTGACATAATTTTAATTGTCGACGTTGACAAAAAACACTGCCAAGTAATCTACGTTATATTTTAAGTGTCGAAAACCGCATGGATTACATAGCGTAGTCTACCTCGCCCATCCCTGCTTATAGAAGGAAATAGCTTAAGTGAAGAACACAGATTTCGCGAGCTTTTTGCTAAAAATCAAATCGGCGATAAGAAACCATCAGATTATTTATGCAGGTAGCACGAACTTGGAAAAAAGGATTTTTAATTTTCCACACAATTGATTATGATCGTCTCATTATACCGACTTTCTCCAATTTATGCAATATAAACAAAAACAAATAAATTCCAAACCGAATAATACTTGTGCAATAATCATTATCATCAATTTCAACACTCTGATATTTTCTTATATACGTTAGTTATTCTTTAGTTTATAAAATAGGAATATTACATCTATTTTCTTTCAAAAGCTTATATTATAAAAGAGCTGCAAAACAACACAAGCAAAATAAGTAAACTACTTTGGAAATTACAAAATACCACCATCATCATAATGATCATAATACACTCAAGTACAAAACCTTTTAAATTTCTTTCTTTTTTCGTCTTTATTATCAATTCGAACATCTTCCAGTTGATTTTAAATATTTTCTACTCGGTACATCTTCCTCTACTATGATACACAAAGAACAGAAGTAAGTAAAACAAATAGCTCAAACAAAGTTAAGTTTAAAAAAATAAATAAATACAAGAGATTTTCGCTCTTACGAAATTCAATTTTAGTTTTTCATTTTTCTTATTTTTTTTAAACAACACACAATGACGACGAAACGGAAAAAGAAGACGAACAAAAAATTGAATCAAGAAGAGTTAAAATAAATGACGATGAAACTATTTTTTTTTGTTTTTTGTACTTCAAACCACATCTTGAATATTGTTTTAAAGCTTTTTTCGACGCTTCCTTCTCTTTTTATGAAGGAAAGTAAGAAAAAAGAAAAACAAATTAAAAAAAAAAGATTGAACGTGCATGCATAAAACTCACATAAATTAAAATGCGAAGAAAGAATCTAAAAATATAAAAAATAACGAACATTTTTCCTCTTCTGCCAGTTTTTTTTTTCTATATTTTAACTGAATACTTGGTCTTGTTGTTGTGTGTATGTGATATTTTATAATTTCACTTCAGGAAGAATCCAACAAAAATAAATCTTCATACACATCTCAGAGTTATTCTTATATATTTCTTGTGATTCTGTTTGTTTTAACAATCTTCTGAACGTATATGCATGTAAACTTCGGTAAAACTTAGTGAGTAAAGTATTAACAGAAAACTGAAATAAAATATACAAAGTAAAATTTCTGTGGGTGAGTGTGTGTGGGTGGTTTGCCTGAGGTATTTGCTGGTTAGTAAATGTTAAAATATGTGGAATTCATTACCTTCTTTATTATTCTGTAGGAGCTGGAGATATTCCTATCATGAACATGTCAAATTTTTTCTTGGGACAATTAAATTTCTTTTGCTAATTTCCTTCACTTTTATTCGTCACTGAAAATCTAAAAATTATCGCACAATAAAATAGCAAATGTACCATATTCATGTGTGTGAATTTTACACTACCATTGACGTAATTTTTTTTTAGTAATAATCTAGTAAAAACTTCACTCGCCTATATAGCTATAATGATACTACTTTTTAAAAAAAATGTTTGTATTAGAGTGTAAACCGATTTTATGGTAAGCATTTAGGCGCTTAAACGTTAATATATACTCGTATGTGCATAATTCATGTAAATGTACATAATTAAATCGTAAAAATTACATAAATAACTGTAAAATTATAAATTGAAGTAACTAAACAATTGTTTGTTAGGCCAACCTGTTTATACGGTGTTTTTTTTTTACTGCCAATGGCTTTATTCTTAAATCTTTCTTTATACGAAACTAACAAGAAGTATGCAAAGCAGTCCTTAACCTAAGCCCTTAACCTATGTTAAATACTTATTATTAGTATGCATGAATAATAACTAATTAATTTAAATGTGTGTTAGCTTAAATATGTAGTTAAATTAAATTTATCAATATATTAGATCTAGTGGATCTACTTTGCGAAGCCGTCTATATTTCGGTTACCTTAATAGTTAGTTGTCTTGCTAATTCATTGGGGTGAGTTTCCAGTTTCAAAATGTACTTCAAACTGTGTGCTTGGATCATATCTTTGACCGTTTTAATTCCAAGGTCTCGGATGGATGTTGCAATTTCGGATATACCACGGAGCATTTATAAAACAGCGAAGTATTTTTGATTGCGTTCGTTGTAAGAGATCTATATTTGACGCGCTTGTACAGCCACATAGTTGAATTCCATATGTCCATACAGGAATTAGGATCATTTTGTATAGTAGAATCTTGCATTCTAGAGAAAATTTTGAATTTCATCCAATCAGCCAGTATAGTTTTGAGAATTTTATTTGTATTTGGTTGCGCTTTGATTCGATGTGTTTTCTCCATGTCAATCTTCTATCAAGATGAAGACCCAAGTATTTGACAATTGTTTGGTGAGGGATGTTGACATTGTTTAATTTCACCGCTGGACATGTACGCTTATTCAACGTAAATGTTATGTGTGTTGATTTGTTTTTATTCGCTTTTATCCGCCACGTGCTTTGCCAATTCTCAATTTTGTATAAGTGATTTTGCAATTCTCTTGATGCAGTTTGAGGATTTTTGTGTGAAAACATGATAGCAGTGTCATCTGCAAATGTTGACATGACAACCTTATCAGTTGTTGGTAGATCGGCAGTATACAGCAAATACAATACTGGCCCCATGTACACTGCCTTGTGGAACTCCTGCGTTTATATCATTTAGTTCAGTAATGGCTGAATTGTGTTAACCTGGTATTTTCTTTGAAACAAGTAGCTTTCAAGGACTGAATGAAATTTTGTTGGCAGACGAGTTTTAATTTTATATAGTAGGCCCTCATGCCATACTTTGTCGAAAGCTTGCGCAATGTCTAGGAAAACTGCCGAACAATATTTCTTTTCCTCTAATGCAAATTTAATTGTGTTAACAACTCTGTGCACCTGCTCTACGTGCCATGTTGGTCTCGAAACCCAAATTGGTGGTCTGGTACAATCTGTCCTTCAGATAATATTGGTTTTAATTTTTGTAATAACATTTTTTCAAAAAGTTTAGAAATCATCGGAAGTATACTTATTGGCCTGTACGATGCGACTTGTGTTTCGTCTTTTCCAGGCTTTGGAATCATTATAATTTGCGATATTTTCCATTTGTTAGGGAAATACCCAAATCTCATAATCGCATTAAAGATATTAATTATGTGTTTCATGCATTTATCAGGTAATTCTCTGATCGTTTTTCCGGTAATAAAATCATGTCCTGGAGCTTTCTTTGGGTTTATACAATTTTAAATGGTATTTTAAACTTTTTTCCACTTACATTTTAAAGGAATTGATTTCAAAGGATCCTCCGTAAACTTTGGTAACTCACTGTTGCCAGTTTTATCGTTTGGTGAGAATACTTTTTTCAAGTGGTAAGAGAAAGCAGTAGCCTTTTCTACGTCACTTCTGGCCCAATGTCCATCTGGTTGCCTAATTGGTGGATTCGATAATGTTGGCTTCTTTAGTTTTTTTGTTGCCTTCCATAGTGAATAATCTGTCTTCTCGGTCGCCAAGAGTTCAGTAAGGTAACTCTGGATTCCTGAGTCTTCTTCTTCTCTCAATGCTCGTTTAAGGGCTTTAATAGCCCTATTCAATTTCCCTTTTAGAAATGGAGATTTTTGCTGCTGCCATAGCCGGCGTATTGTCCGTTTCTCTTGGATTAACTGCAGTATATTAGGTGAAGGCTTATTAACTTTGTCAGAGGTGTGAATATCAGGTGTAGCCTTTTTTGCTGCTATTTCCAATATATGTGTTAAATCATCCGCCGCCGGATCAATATCTTCCGGGTGCAAAGTTGGATATCCAATTGACAATTTTGTTCGATTATATTTCGGTATAGAGCCCATTTAGTTAATTTATTTGTTAGACTCAGAGTTATTATTATTGGTGAGTGATCGCATGATAAGTCATAGCAATCTTCTACCTGAGCATTGGTGCGTGCAATTCCTTTTGTTATACAGAAATCTTTTAAATCAGGTATTTTATTTCTATCTGATGGCCAGTAAGTTGGGTGTCCAGAAGATAAATAATCTATATTTTTTTCGTTCATTGCTTCATATAGTTGCTTTCCTTTAGGTGTTGTTAATCTCGAACCCCATTGTAGATGTTTAGCATTGTAGTCGCTCCCTGCGATAAATACGGTGTTGAAATATTGAAAACCCTGTGATGAAAATCTATCGGATAGTTATTCGGAAGTTCTGTGCTGGGATGTTCTATCATCACTTCGATTCGCTTCGATAGATATTTGTGTCTCTTTTTTTACGAACAAAATTGTGCTCCATTGCGTTTTTTGAATTACGTTTTGTCTATTGCGATCTCAGCCTGTTAGACTAAATTTGCAAACTATCTCTTTTTCCTCTTTTCACTTGCCATCGAAAAAAAAAATATTGGTGATATTTTATCGAATGAATTTATAGAAATAGAATCGAGTAGGCTATGATCACAATATTAATTGCGAAATAGAATACAATTTTGTTCGTAAAAAAAAAGAGACACAAATGTCTATCGAAGCGAATCGAAGTGATGATAGAACATCCCCGCACTGGTAAATACTAAACTATTTTTGGCCAACTGTCTATCCAAGTTTGTTGGTTTTGTATTAGGCCAACATGTTTTACATATTTTAAAATCAAGCCCGATATTCTAAATAGGGGATACGGTGTTGAAATATTTACGATATACTTCCAGAACGTGAACAAGATGGCATCAAAATCTTCTAAATTTTTTAATTTTGTTCTAATAAACTATTTAATTTATGTAATTGGTGAAAGCTTATTGAATCCTAACATTAACAGTAAGGAATACTTTGGAAATGATTACGCTGTTTTTAGATGTGATCGTTCATCATCAACAAGTGAAAAAAATCATGAGGTGGTGTACTTATCGCAGTGCATTCAATGGTTTCCAGTCTAGCTATAAATTTAACTCCATCATCTATCGAGCACGTGTGCGTAAAAATCAAAATAGAGCTCGTGTAGTGAAATATATGGCACATGCAGTGATGCAGGGGAAGAATTAATTAATCTCACAAAACCAAATGACTTACCTAGGTAGGCTTAGTACTTGGTGACTTTAATCTTCCAAATGTAATATGGAATTATGATCAAGATATGGATTCCTTTCTACCATGCAATATCACATCAGAATCGGAATATGTCTTTCTGGATGCTATGCTTGGTTTTAACCTAAAGCAAATCAACAACATAGTCAATGCTCTTGAGAGAATATTAGATTTATTATTCACAAATGATGCAGAAATATTTAAAGTGACAGAATCACTCAATCCATTTGTTGTTAATGATGTTAACCACAAATCTATGGAAATAATTATTCATTCATATGAAATTAAGTCAACAACATCCGGACATCATATTCATACTACCTATAATTTTAAAAAAATTAACCACACTTGACTTCATCAGTACTTAGAAGCTATACAATGGGACGCTGCTTTAAACACTAATGATGTAAACCACTAAGATGCTAACAAATTTTGAAATCCACCTTCCATTGTGCCGGAAAAAATCTAATATTCATCCTCCTTGGTTGGACGACCATCTGATTAATCTGAAGAACCGTAAATTTAAAGCCTATGTCAAGATGATTAAACGTGGTTTAGAATCGGATAGGACTGCGTTTCTACAATCTAATGAAGAATTTGATACATACTTCAAGGAAAAGCACCTCTCATATATTGCGGATGTACAACGAAGCATTACAACCAACCCTAAACAATTCTGGAATTTCTTTAGATCCAAGCGAGTAATTGATGGTTATTTGAACAATATTAAAACATCAGATTCCAAAAAAATTTTTTTCAATATGTATACAAACTTAAAAACAGTAATTGGTTTATCACTAAATCAACCGTAAATAATAATGTACTTATCAGTTTACCGGTAATTAGTGTTGAGGATATTTTATAAGCACTTAATCAGTTTGGTGACGGATGTGGGCCGGATAATATTCCAACGTCTATATTAAAAAAATATGCTAATATTTTAGTAAAACCTAATATTTTAGTAGGATTGAAAAAAAAACGGAGGTCCTGGTAAATACAAAACTATTTTTGGCCAACTGTTCATCCAAGTGGCTATGTTTATACTAGATTTAATAAACTGTATATGGATATATCTGGTAAAATAGAGTAAACCGAAAAGAAAATAGTTACTGCAAGTTGTAATGAGTATTTTGCGAACGATTTTTTTATATTTTGCCTAAACAAGTATTTTTTTTTTTTTGCCATTATGGACTTCCAAAGTTTTAAAAAATGTTGGTGTTCCTATTAAAGGCCAGCTAACGCAGTCGTTGAAAACTGGATCAATACAGTAAAACATAATTTAGTACGAAAACCGAATATGAAATTAGGGAGATTCATCGACTAACTCAAAAATATTACCAAGCTGTTACAACGAACTATTGATCTAGAACCTCACATGCAAACTAAAAAACGTGGTAAGTTCGAGACGAAGTGATGAGAATGACCCACATAACGTTAACTTGGAGGAAATGTGGGGAAGGAAACAGTACATAGGACCAATATATGTTATTCGTCCCTTAATAATAAAAAATATTTCACTTGAAATGTCTTATATGTAGCGTGTATTGTGTTGTTATTGGGAACACCAAACTACTACCTGGATCAATATCAATCAATGAGAGTTTGTAACAGCCAGCTATATAAAGCAACAGCAGAAGACGAGTTAGTAAAAATGTGTCAATCTGAAAAATGCGTCACTGAATCCTAGTGTCGCCAGTCACATGACCTTGTCAAACTGGCTGCAAATTTTATATAATTAACTGCAGCATAAATGGGGTAAAAACAGTACAACTTTTAATTCAGAGGTAAACTATACCTCTTCAAAAAGACAGTTATAACTGTGGGGCTTTAGTAGCTTATGCCGTTGATGTCACTGCCAACTGTAAGAATGACGCAGATATTACATCTAATAAACGAGCAATTTATTTCAAAGCGATGACAAACTACAGGATTAATTTAAAACAAATTATAATTCAAAATTCAAATTCTGATTTCCAAAATTGTATACTATGTTTTGCAACTATTATAGACCAATCTAAAATTGTAATACTCGGCTAAATCAATAATTTTTTAATTAATTAATTTAATCATAAAGATATGATCTAGCCTAGAAAATGCCTTGGTAATTGAACACAATGGTCTGATATACCAGCTATTTGTTGTTGTTGTATGATTGATCTGACTTTACGACATTTAACACAACATTGGTAAATCAACTTTACTAATAGACTGCCGCCGATGATGAAAAATCGTTGTTTCCAAAAACTTTGAAATTATGTAGGCTCAGCATGACGGTATTGAATAGGACATTCTTCAATGAGTTTCTCAACCATCGGATAGGATCCAAGATTTATTAGATATATGTTTATTGGATAAGATTCCACCGACTTTATCATGGACATTAAAGAATGAATTTAAACTGCGAAGGCGTGAGTGATTCAAAACATACTTTCAACTTAGATATCTCTTCATTGAATTATTGACCTTGAATATATTTAAACACAATATATTCAGCATGATACACATCTGTATTATTGATGTTCATGTCAAATTGTTTCATCCGAACAATCATTTTGACAATTTTATAAAAGCTTGATATGCGCTGCGACAACTGATTCAACCAGCTTTCACCAGTACAATATTTTGTAAGTAATGTGATGCAAACTTCATCGGTTGAATTAATGTTTGCTAATTGCTGCAGCAAGCAAATTCGAGCTACATTTAGATAAAACGGTAGTTCCATTCCACCATAATTTGGTTTAATAAAACAGTTGTGGCGTTGTCTCTCTTGAGACTATATCAGCTGGATTGTCCCCCGATGATACTTGAATCCAGCAGTTGCTGCGGAAATAATCCAGGATCAGGACTATCCATTCCCTCAGGATATGCTGACCACCATTCTAGCACAATCATTGAATCAGCCCAACATAAGTAGTCGATAATATTTCAGTTGTGTCCAGGCTCTTTTTTGCAGCAATTAACAGTTAGTTTATTCAACTTTTTTCTTTGTGGTGTATCCATCTTGGAATCAGAAGTTCTTGTAAGTCAGCTAGACTGATGCGTAATGATGTGCACTGAGCTCTTATCTCCGTCGGCATTTCGTCATTCCAGTCTAATTTAATTTTCCATAGTTGTTATAGCAGAATTTTAATGTACACGGATCGATAAACCCTTATGAACCAAATACACGACTATTTCGATTAACATGGTTCGTTTCGTTCATTGCATACTGTCTGGTAAACTTACGTTGAACGTAAACACGTATCTTGGGTCGGGTGGCCACCGTAATCCTAAAACATTTACCATATTTCTTTGCTCAGTAACCTCTACGGACTTCTCTTTGAACTTCTGGCATAATTATTATCATTCAGATGATAAAAAACAGCTTTCAGCTACATGACTTCATTTATGGATTCACCGTCTGTAATTAAATAGTCGACATAAATGTTAAGATACATTACCTTAATTGTTGCTATCAGATACTTCATATAGTTCTCGTTTGCAATTTCCTTTATTGTTCTACCAGGTTAAAATGCTTCAACTGACGACTGTTTTTGGTTCAACAAACAATTTTTTGCCACCTTCGGTCCACTTACGCAATTTAAATTTGACGATATATTTTTTGAATATATCCGTGGTAAAGGCTAATTTATGAAATCTAAATCTGAGTAAGATTGAGAAATTATAAAAAAACAGCTAACTTATACCCATGATATGAATCTGCGGTGGTCGAGATTATCTAGGTATTATTATAGGCATACCTGGCCATATATACCACTATTTCGATTTATCTCTAGTATTGGCACCAGAAAATTTAAGATTTCACCTTAAAAAGTACACGATACTCTCTCTTTGAAATTTGAATAATTTTGTTATCTCAATGCCACTAACGGGGCACTCATATATAAATGTCTTCGCCTACGTTACGTTAACGTTTGCCAAGGTTAGACGGTACTGTTCTAGCCCTCCTATATGGATTTCTTGTCCTGTAGCCAAGAAATATCGGCGGCCACAAACCAAACAGGTTATCTATGGGCTGTTCTCCCATGGTATGGTGTTCAGTGTAATATAAATAACCTGCCCTAGGATACTAGAGCGGTTTTTATTTTTACGAATCTCTATAGGTTTTTAGAGCATTAAGAGTTTTAACGACATAGACGTCCTACTGACCGTAGGCAAAATTATTGATCGTTTTGAAGAAACTGATTCAATGGAAGGTCATAGACCTTATCAACATGTTCATTCAGTTCGTACTCTTGATACAGTGGCAGGTGTTAGTAAAATTGTTTTTGTCTGTTAATCTTCATTAGCGTCCATACAAAATTCAACTAACTGAAAAATTGAAGCCACCAGACCATTTCAATCGTCGTCGTTTTGTTTATTGGGTGCTTGAACGAAATCAAGGTTTTTCATCAAAATTTATCTTTAGTGATGAAGCTGATTTTCATCTTAATGGATACGTCAATAAACAAATTTGTCGAACTTGAGGAGTGAAGGACCCTCATGTTACTCACGAAGCATGACTTCATCCTTCAAGAATTACTGTTTGCTGTGGTTAATGGCCTGGTAGCATCATTGGGCCGTTTTTGTAAATGGGGATCGTTATTGCAACATGTTAACTGTTATGGTTTCAACAAGATGGAGCGACATGCCCCATCGCCAATCGTGCAACAATCCATTTATTGTCAACAAAACATGCTAATCGCATAATTTCAAGAAAATGTGAAGATTCTTTGCCACCAAGAAACCCGGATTTAACATCATTTGATTATTTTTTGTAGGGTTATTTGAACCAAGGTTTATGCTAATCATCCACAAACAATTCAAGAACTTAAAACAATATTCGAGCTGAAATTGAGGTCATTGATGTGCTTTTATTGGAAAAACCATCTAAAATATTGATGAACGGTTTTAGGCCTATAGACGAAGCTATATGGTGGGCGTTCGAACGATATTGGTTTTCAGACATAAATGGCATGAATTTTCATCCCAAAATGTGTGTTTTATTTACAAATAGAAAAAGGACTAACAGATGGTCCACTCTGTGTCTAATGGTAAAACTGCCCCTATATGTGATTATTTAGTTAATTCGTTAAGTAACAACTGCATATGCTAAATAATAAAATTGGCTAATAGTCGCCCGATTTATTTGGAGTAGCGCTTAGTCGTTTGTTAATTATTCAACATATAGATGCATACATATAGATGCATAGATTAAATGCCGCAACAGACGTCTTCTGGAATGCTGCTCGTTAATTTGCTATTTTATATCGATGCGTCAGGGTTATACTTAGTGCGTGGCTTATTATTAGCATATCAATACAGCATTATAAATGATACTCAAGTTACGTTTTTTTTTTAAAAATCCCTAGTTCCTATAAACGCTGAAGGCGACACAATTATTATGAACCTGTCCTTTAAATCAATCATACAAGAAAATGATAAAACATTTTTATGTTTATAAACCCAGAAAGGTTAAAACATTTTTATCTTAAACGAAACTAATTACAAATTTATATCTGACCTTTTTTAAATGTCAATGTTTTTCCAAAAAAAAAAAATTAAAAAGCCGCAAAATAATTAATAGTCACAGATTTCGTTTTATTTTTTGTTAATCTTATCAGACTAATTATGAATGTCTCATAAATTACACAACATGAATAAAATAAATGAACGAGTAAGATAAGTATAATCGAGATAATCCGAAGACGCAAAAAAGACAACGGAAAAAAAAATCTTTAATAAAAACTGTTTAGATGATAATGTGTATATAAGACGATGAAGAAATTTTAGAAGCGATACGATCTTCCATTCATCAAAATCACAACAAAACATAAGAAGATATTATACGCGCACAGAATTTTACCATCGTGTAATCATTTTAATCGAACTCTTGGAATAATAAAACAGTATACATACATATATATATCTGTGTATGTTGCTAACTTTCTCTTTCTCTCTCTCCTCTCTCTCATACATTTTTTCTAGAAGAAATTCTTTTTAGATAACAAGTAGAAATGAATAAAACCCAAAACAAAAAACAAGAGTATCTCTCTTATCAAGGAACTTTTATTTTTATTTTTATAGGCTTAAAAGTGTACAAATTAGAAAACTTTCTGTCTGTTTTGATTTAAAAGCACAAATGTATAAACGAAAATTGGAAATTAAGCTTTATACTGTTAAATGTTTGTACTTTTTGTTGTTATTGTTGCGAAAACTGATAAGTATTTTCGATTTGTAAAAAAGGAAAAAGTTGGTTTCATGGATATTTTAATATAAAATTTAATTGTATTAAGAAACATCTGAGACTTGATTAAGGATATACGAGATGTTTTTCTTTTGTTTTTTTTGCGGTTCTATTTTTAGAAATTTTACTGATAGTTGTGACTATAGTATTTGATAATTTTATGTTATACAGAATTTCTTCTAAGACGGAATTAAAGATATCACAGACAAAATAAATAACTAGTGTACGTACGTCTCACACTATAAGCTAGGATGATCGACGAACAATGTATATCAGCCGATATAGTTCATTTTGCTGTCACAATACTTAGTGCTATAGTGACCGTATAGTTTGACTGCCCTACACGCGAAACCATTACAAAGGTTTGAACTTTAATTGGGCCTCATCGTAATACAATTTTGGTTGTGAAATGAATAAAGGATATCGAGTTAAGAAAACCCAAAGTTACATTAATTCAGAGCCAAAAACATATTTTGATTGCTTGAATGCTTTTATATTTGGTAAGAATGTTAAATCTCATTATAATGTCCAAGTCGTAAATTTGGACTAGTGTAGATTTAAATAGTAGATTACCTCGGGTGCGGGGTCTAATAATTAAAATGAGAATAACCTAACTTTGGTGTTGTTGAGCAGTTAAATTATTCTGATTTTATTAGTTCGTTTTTATCATGAATATCCTTACGGATATTAATGATAAAAACGGATCTTACGCAGGTTGTGAAATAGTGGTTAGTTGTTTGATAGGGTACAGATATTCATTGTTTCGAGCTGGTACTGCCAGTTCTGTTTTTAGTTTAGCGTCTATAACTCAGTTCGATAGTTCGCATAGAATTTCTCGAACGATTCCCCTTCTTTCCAATATGGATGACCTGTGGTCGTCATAAAGATCTTCATCTCTGTATCGGTGTCGATGAATTCCTTCCACATGGTTTCGATTTGAGATAATTTCTTTTGTAAGTACTCCAGAGTCTTCCCGCTTTCACCATCTTTGGTGTAATTGTTCTTGCTCTTTGTTTTGCGGTGATAGAATGAAAATCTATTTTTAGCTGAGTCTGTTGTTTGTAGATTTCTCGTGACTGTTTGGCGTGACACGGGATTCGAGAATTGTTTATATGTATCGCCGGTTGTTGGTTGGCTCGAAGGATTCGTTGAATCAATTTATTTATATATGTATATGTATCTCTTCCATCTTTGCTGTTTCAAGAGCCTCAATCGAACTACTCATAAGCGTTTGTTGTTGTTGATTTGCCACTGTGTTACCTTGGTTGATTTCATCCTTTTGTGAATCGGTTGATAAGCTTTGTATGGCATCGCTTAATTGATGGCGTTGGTTTATATGCTGCCTCGAGTTGTATGGCTTCTTGTGACGTTGTTGGTTTCAAGGGCGGTCCGCTATGTATACGATGGCGCATATCTTCTACCAGCTTATTGTAAACATCTATCATGTTCATTCGTGCTACGAGATAAGCGTGATTCTGGCCCAGAGGCGGGAACATTCCTATAATTTTGACATCGTTTCCAATGAATTCGTTATATAGCGCTTTTAGACTAACTATGTAATCTCTTTTCTAAGTAAGACTTCGTCTTTCTATCTTGACCGTTGTAGTGGTACCGAGCGGTAATACCAAGACAATTATTATTAAAATACAACTTTTATTTATTTATTATTTATTATATATATTTAAGTGTTTATAATTTTAGTTTATTATTAATAGTATAAGTTTTATCACTTATAATTTTATGTTATCATTCATATATTTATTTATTAATTAAATTTTAGAACATTTTCACATTTTATAATTATCTTCCATCGATGTCGATGGTTGAACTTATTATGCCTATCTACTTATTTTTTAATGTTTTTAGTCATTAATTTACATAATCATTCTATAATATAGTCTAGTACTTCATACATACAATATTATACATAATTATGAGCAAATTATAGCATAATGTTAGCGCGTTGCTTCACACCGTCTTTTCGATAGTTTTTCTCTAGTTGAACTATCTTTCCACCTGTTACCTCTTGTATTTGAAGTAACTTATCCATCTTGTTGTTGTTTGGTTTACTAGTGGTATTGGTGCCTGTTGTTGCTTAGCTCGTCCCTTTGACGTTCATTCTGTGAAGTTATGTACCTGTTGTTGCTTGGCTGGTCGTGTGGTCACCCCTGACAACGTTATAGACTGTCCGTCTGTACTTTTATTTGCCATATTGTTTTTGTTTACTTTTATTGAATATTGTTCAATTTCAAATAAATTTTATAAATAGATTTAAGAGTAAACATAGTTACGCTAAAACATGAACCGATTTTGAAAGTAATTACTTTGGATGGATTTACAATTTGATTCTATATTGGTCTAAAGGTTGGTACAAATAATTTTTGTTTTATTATTGTGTAACGTATATGCGATTGGACGTATGTAATGCTGCCCATACACGATACAACCTGGTTGTACAACCACAATTTCTCCACAGACGATACAACTTGTATCGTATTATGTGTAGAAAACAGAAAAAATTCACAACAAAATTCAACAAAAATGCTATTCTACTGTTTCCATTTGTCAAAAAATGTCGTTTTGGTTGTACAATTTCCTCATTAACAGTACAACTTCCAACCAAAAACCAACGCCCCGCCCACAAAAATCTTAATATTTTAATATTTTTACAACCAACCATCAAAATGGTCGTACAACCGGTTGTCAGCTTCCCCACAGATGATACAACTTCCATAGTTGTACAACCGGTTGTACAACTAGGTTGTATCGTGTATGGGCAGCATAAGAAGTACCCATTTATTAATCGCTTTATAAAAATTCACAGAGATTGATCTGTACAACGGGAAGTGGTTCGTCAATGGTGAATGCCACATCTCCTTAAAACTCTATTATGTAATTACTTTATTTGTAAAGGAAGCAAGCAAACGACAATCAAATTAATTGTTTTTCATATAACATGCGTTCAAATGTGATAAGTTGTATACATATTTCACGTATTTTTATAATACATTTGCGGTATTCTCTGTAAAATATAAAATTAAACAAAATTGAAAAGAGTATAAAAGGAAATTTGGCCCCTGTGGTCGGGGGCACTCACATGTCTCGTAAATCTAAATTGCACGAACATGTTTCCTAAGAATACCACCACAGTATCCTTTGCTTGTCGTAGGAGGCGACTAAACGGTTGGATCGCTGGGCTAACGACCCGCATCCGTAAAAAAAATCAACTGTTTATAAAATCAACAAAAAGAAAAATGGATACCGCCAAAACAACACCGGACCCCCGCTCAAGTACCCGGATACGAGATTTAGGATCGGCACGTGGAACGTGCAATCACTTAGAAAACCAGGAGCGTTGGAGGGTCTAATCACGTGCATGAAAGAGTATCGGCTGGAACTCGTTGCTCTTCAAGAAACTCGCTGGCCTCAAAGTGGAGACCATGTGTCCCAGGGCTATACGTTGTACTACAGTGGAGATGACCTCGGAAATCTTGGAGCTGGATTTCTTCTTGGGCCGCAGGTAAAGAAGGCTGTTTTGGATTTTCAAGCAGTCAATAACCGATTGTGTATGCTTCGCCTGCGCATGAAGTTAGCCAACCTGTCGATAATTTGTTTACATGCGCCCACAGAAGTCAGCCAGCCCCAAGATAAAGACTCATTTTACAATGACTTGGACGATCTGATGGGATCTATACCCGAACACGATGTTAGAATGGTAATTGGGGACTTTAATGCTAGAGCTGGCAGAAATCAGGCCGACTTGTGTGAAAACATAGGTCCGTACTCCCGACACGAAACTGCGACCGATAATGGTGAGAGAATGATGTACTTTGCAATTGCTCATGATCTTAGAGTAGCAAGCACATTCTTCCCTCACAAACAGATACACCTAGAGACATGGACACATCCTCGCAAAACATCCCGGAGCCAAATTGACCACGTGTTAATTTCAAAAGGGCGAGCTCGGGTTGTGCAGGATGTGAGAATCGGTCAGCAACCAAATACGTAGGCAGCGATCATTATTTGGTCGCTGCAAAGCTACGGTGGAAGTTTTCGTACAGGTCGGGGAACACAGCGAAACGGATGGCACGTTTCGACTGTGAAGGTCTGATAAATGAAGATCAAAAGAAACGATATCAGGATCTTGTCAGCGACAACATTGAGGGAGCTAATTACCAGTCTGACTGCGTGAACTCTGTCTGGGAGGTACTGAAAACTTCGGTTGTCAGTGCTGCTCAACAGACTTTAGGTATAGTGAAAGTCAGACCCAAGAATGATTGGTTTGATGACGAATGTCGTCTTGCAGTTGAGCAACAAAATATAGCCCATAATGAAGTGCAACAACGTCTCACAATCGCAAGGAAAAACAAGGCAGCTCTTGCAAGAAGGGCAGCTAAGCGGATTTGTAGACGGAAGAAGCGAGAATGGTGGTAGGCCGAGGTTCTGAAAGTACAACAACTCAGCAATGAGCGTAGTTCACGTAATTTCTTTAAAGGAATTACTGGATTGCACCATACTTTCAGGCCTTCGTCAACCGCCATTCGGGACCGGGATGGAAACCTCTGTGTCATCATCGACGCAGTACTTGACGCATGGAGTGGACACTTTACTGAGCTGCTTGATGTTCATCATGCGTCACAGACTGTTGTTGAGCCACCTCAGTCTGCGGAGATTTGCATTGAGGAGCCATCCCATGAGGAATTCACTAAGGCCATGCAGAGAATGAAACGAAACCGCTCATCTGGAGTGGACTGAATTAATTCGGAGCTCTTGATATTCGGAGGGGATACTTTGTGGAACTGTCTTTTCGACCTTATTCGATTAGTATGGCGAACCGAAGTTATGCCTGATGAATGGAAAGTGGCCGCGATATGCCCCATCTTCAAGAAGGGAGACCGCTTGAAGTGTGAGAATTATCGCGGTATAGCTCTCCTTTGCACAGCATACAAGTTACTGTCATACATTTTATTGGATAGAATCACTCCTCTGGCGGAGGGCTTGGTTGGTGACTATCAGGGAGGATTTCGTCCGAATCGATCAGTCGCTGATCAGGTCTTTTCGCTGCGGATGATTCTATCTAAATATTATGAGACATCCATCTCCGTACATCAGGTTTTCCTGGATTTCCGGCAGGCCTACGACTCGATCAATCGAGAGAGTTTGTGGTCTGCCCTGGAATACCTAGGAATGCCAACAAAATTGGTACGACTGTGTAGGATGACAGTGACGCAGTCTCAATGCTGTGTTAAAGTTGAGAACAGGCTATCGACAATTTTTGCAGTTAACTCGGGTGTTCGGCAGGGAGATGCTCTGTCCCCGATACTCTTTAATCTCATGTTGGAGTACATCTTTCGTAAAACTGAAACACCTCAGCGCAACATCTTATATCGCCAGTCCAATCAATTGCTTGCATATGCAAATGACATATTCGTGATTGGACTGAATAGCAACGGAGTGAAAGAAATACTTGATCCGTTTGTAGAGTTTTCAGCTTCTGTTGGACTCCAGATCAATGAGTCCAAAACGAAATACCTGATCTCTGGTTTTAGAGACAATGGCACACCAGATTTTAGTAGTTGCCACCACACGTTTGAGGGAGTGAGGAGGTTCAAATTTTTGGGCTCTCTTATCACTCACGATAACAGTGTGGGTGAGGATATTAAAGTGCGGCTGGCAGCTGGCAGTCGTTCTTTATATCCTCTAAGGCCACTGCTAAAATCTAAACACTTATCAAGTGCCGTGAAGCTGAAGCTTTACAAAGCGTTGATCAGGCCCGTTGTTATGTTTGGATGTGAAAGTTGGGCGCTGACGGATGAGTACGAGAGATGGCTCCTTACATTTGAGAGAAGAATCATGCGTGTGATTTATGGCCCTAAACGCGAAATAGATGGTACATACCGAGCTCTGTACAATTTCGAGATCAGAGATCTGATGAAGATCCCCGATATTGTACATGAAGTTAGATCTCAGCGAGTACGCTGGCTCGGTCACGTTCTGCGTGCTGATCCGGAACGAATTGTGCAGCGATCTCTGAAAGGAGAGCCACCATATGGTAGGCGCAGAGGTCGTTGCAGGCGACGATGGCTCCACGATGTAGAGAACGACTTGGCCTCTTCAGATTGTCTAAGACAGTATGAAGACCAAGCTCAGGATCGAAACCGTTGGAGCCAGATTGTTGATTCAGTAAGGGGCCAGTAATGGCCTTTAACACTGTTATTATTATTATAAAAGGAAATTTCGTTCTTTCTATTTTATTTTTCAGTTCGTTTTCAGACATTGTGCTGACAGCTCACATATTTTGTACTATTTCACAATAAAAAAATTATTTTATTTATTGTACAATAAAGAAATAAAGTTTTCTTTTGTCAAGGACGCAACGATGTAACTTTAAACACTTAAAAATATCTAAACATATGCAATATACCGTAGGTTTTACCTATAACTTACATAGATGGTCCTAGTTTCCAAAAATTCCAAAAGATGACGCAATTAGCAATAAAAAGCAAAATAAATTGTTATAGAAATCCGAAATTTTCTACTTGCTGCTACTAGACTATAGAGGACGATTTTGACGATTTTTGTCTGGAAAAAAATACGATTTCATTTTATTTTTTCTGGCAACACTGTGCTGTTCGTATCTCTTGTGTTTCTCTTGTGTGTATTTTTTTCGATTTGTTTTTTGTAAAAAGTTTTTTTTAAAACTACGACTTTCGCTTTCTCTTGGACTCTCTTTAAACCTGATTATAACATTTTGTTGATTTGCTTTATATTTTGACCTCGGCTCTCTCATTTGGACATTCTTAATTATCGATTCAAATAAATAATTATATTTGAAACTGTTTACTACGTTAATTTGACCGGCATTCTTTAGGACGACTCTATATTGAAGTTACTGTTTTCATACATTTGTTTCAAAATGAAGCAAGTTGTTAAATACAATTTTAAAAAGAAAAGGAGTTTAATTACAGTGGATTCTGTGAAAAATGCTCTAGAAACACTCTCGCCTATAGCTAAATTATCTAAATACAACAGTAAAGCTATGGATCAGTTGTGTCATTTAGTTAATGTTGTAAACAATTTTTCAAATCGTACAAAGTTGTATAATATTTGGTATAGGCATTTCAAAAACAATAGTCGGGTATCTCCAAACGTATCAGTTGTAACAAATCCAAATACTATTGAACTAAATCAGAACAATTACATTCCAATTGAATTTGAATTTCGAAATGAATCCGATTTAAGTCCAAGAATTAATATAAATCCAACTACCATACATTCAAGCTCAAACATTCAATTGAATGATAACCACATTGTAAACGTTCAATCAAATACAGATGGTTTAATAAACTACATAGAACAAACCAATGATTTTTGTTCAGACGAATCGAATGTAAGTCTCGAACAATTAAATCCGTATGCTGAACGACCTTTGTTGTCTGAAGAAAGCAATACTAGTAATGTTCAATGCGAAAAGCTGCCAGATGTAATTAATAAAAAAGTTAATGTATAGATCAGTAATTATCGACCATTTAACCAAAATTACCGGATGTTTGATAAAAATTAAAGGATACGATATTTTGAAAAAACATTTAACGATTAGAACTTATTGTGGTCACGGAAATTTAAACACCAGCTGTCGAAAATATAAACTTGTGAATAGGAATCTATCGCATGGAATCTTCGAAGTTCATAGTACCAATGAACGTATAATGCATCTCACAAAAAAATTTAGTTTTGTATCAGGATATACGCGAGACGTCTACAAAAAGCAGCTGTTAGGAAATAATGTCGAGAAAGTTGCTGAAATTTTAATGCAGGAGGAGGATGTCGATTTTGTCCAAAATAATAATACGATTCAGAAATCAAAATCACATGATGTCTTGAGAAAAATCAGATCAGAGGCGTTGCAATCTAATGATAACGATCACGACGATTTTATTGATATTGATAAAGAATGGAAGAAAAGATTATGCGCCGTCCATTTATTGTAATTACCTACAGTAGAATGCAAAACAATGTTCTAAAGTTAATGAGAGAATTGTTTAAAAATAAGGATTTTCCAGTATATTTGGATGCTACAGGTAGTTCAATTCGAGCGCCTTTTAAACCGTGCCCGAGTATTCTATATTACGCTCTAATAGTAGCTGCTCAAACAAGTGACCCTGATGTTTCGTCACCATTTCCTATCACTGATATGGTGAGTTCAAGTCACAATATTGACTCCATTGGAGGCTGGCTTAGATCTTATAAAATATACCTCGAGAGAAATTTAAAAAAATGGCCAATATTTAATTCAGTTGTAATTGACTTTTCGTTTGCTGAATTGAATTCAGTACTAAATTCATTTAACAATATGGATATTATTGAATATCTAACAACTACTCATAATTGGGTAAATAATGTTTCTTCTAACAAAACCAGAGAGTCGGTAGTAAAAGTATTTTTGTGTTGCGGCCACCTACCCCACACAATGGCACAGGATATCAATACTCATTTTTCAAAATATCCGTCAAATTCAAAAATAATGAAGGAAGTTATTTCTTCGGTATTCATGATGACAAACTATGACACTGTTAAGCAATTATGGAAAGAATTGACAGTAGTTTTAAGATCAAAATTCATTACTCAGAAAGTTCAAAAGTCATTAATTGACTTAACTAAATTAATCATAGAGAGCGATTTCAATTTTGATTTGGAACCTAAAATACAACTTCCAAGTAAACCCAATGATAGTACGAGCCCAATATATATACAAAGTCCCTTTTTTCAAGATTTTAAAAATATTATGGACGCGGTTTGTATAAATGCAGACAACTCTACAAACGTTGGTGGGCTTAATAGTTTTTACAATATAAATTTTCAGGACTTATTTCTGACAAAATACATGACTTATTTGCCATTATGGGGAGGCATTTTAAGTGATGGTATGCGACATAGTAATAGTCATGTGGAAAATTACTTCGCCACTGTAAAACGCAGATTTAAAACGGCAGTCAATATTGGGAAAATACCGACAAAAATTGGACGTTTCACAAGAAGTATTCATGATCGCAATATTGCTATTCATCGACAACTCGTAGCTGGTATCCCGAAAAATGTTGTTAAGCCAAAACAAAATGAACTAACCGTTACCGAACCGCAATTAGAGATAGCTCAAACAACTGACACAAATCTAACCATTCAGGACTCTCAATTATATAAGTCAGTATGGAAACGTAAAGCGAAAGATGTTACTACTCCAAAAAATAAACCGCCATCTTCCTTTAATCTGAATAAAATAAAAGGATTAGGAGCTCGAACGCCGCAGGAACAATCAATTGCCACATTGAAATTGTTAAGTCCACATTCGAAAGATGACAGTGATTTCAGAACTCCAAAACGGACACAAAAAGTGGTAAAGAAAGTATTGCAACTTCTTCAAAACAAAACAGGTAATAGTAATACATTACCAGTTCTGCAGAACGGAACCAAAACCTGCACTTACTATTCTAATACGTGTGGCTTTGATTCGTTAATACAAACTTTAGCTGCAGCACTAATTTCTTTGGGAATATTAAATAGTGGTATACGGCAAGGAAGAGTAATGAGTTTGATAAAACAACTGTTAGAGAATGATTTGAAACATTCTTATGATACGAGTAAAGAAATACTTTTTGAAATTTTTGGACTACAACAGAATTGTGAGTGCAATATCCAAGATGTTTCGGGATACATTCTAAAGTCTCCCGAGTTTAACTGCTCAATTTTCATGCAAAAATTGTGGAACGATAGTTGAAGAAGAGCGACATTTTTTATTAATTAATTTGTTAACGTTGTTGGATGTTGGATTTTCAAAGTTAAGCGAATGCATAGAAGAAGTTCCAAATCAAGGCTGTCCAGTGTGTTTGGATAATATGAGCCCCCAAAATAAAAAAACTAAGCCAAATAGAATCTAAACTATTTTTCGATAGTATTATTCAGTTTAACGGGTGTTGTAAGTTATGAACTATTATTTAATAGTACGCCGAATCAATATACTTCGGACCCTTACATTAGTTATTCAAAGTACAAAGGAAAATGGGGTCGCTATGATGACTTAAAAAAGTATGTCGCTACAGTGAGAAATACACAAAATATTGTTGTCCAATGTCTTTCCATTGTCAATTCAGAAAAATTATTTAAATATAACCTACTAAAAATGCAAATTTAAAAAAAATGATTATGGGCTTGGGCACCTCTTACATACGTCCAATCGCATATACGTCACCCTATAAAACACCCTTCTGGCCATCGCGTTGATATAGCGATTAGTGTTTTAGAAAGATGTGGCATTCACCATTGACGAACCACTTCCCGTTGTACAGATCAATCTCTGTGAATTTTTATACAGCGATTAATAAATGGGTACTTCTTACATACGTATACAGTTCATTATTATATCTATTAAGTTTTTTTTCTATAATTATCACCACTCAAGTTATACAACTTTTGCACAAATAAAAAAATTTTTCAGAGGAACATTTACATTATTTTTTTATTTATTAAAAACATAATTAATCAATAATTATCTATTATGTACATATTATTATTTATTTAACCATTAATTTTTCGGGCTGAGTTTCCGTGTTACGCAGTTTTTTTCTTTTTTTCGTGCTGTGAGTTGAAACACGTGTATATTTAGCAAAGACATATTATGAAAAGACGTTTCTCGGGATGGATTTTCGGGCCAACTTCACATCCGTACACCCATTGATGTTTCTACTCACCATGGAAAAAGTTTAACAATTACGATAATAAGGTGAGACAACGAAGCTGTACTGTTATTTGATAGGTTTAAAAAACAAAACAAATGCTATAGTGTGGATGGAGTATTTTAATATTGTGGTAGGGGTATCGACTAAAAGAAATTACCCCATCAAGAGTCTTTTTCGAAACAGATCGTGATATGATCGTAATATTACAACAACAAAAAGCAGCTACATATTTTAGCATTAATTTGTTATTTCCCAATTTGATTTAATTTTCATTTTCCAATAATAACAACAACATAAACAATTTTCAAAAATTTAAATCCAACTGTGATTGGATCCAACCAATGGAACTATCGTTAGGTATTATTTGACGAGACAGACTCAGTCCTAGCTGTCTATCTTATCTTATCCTAGCGTAATTTCCTACTGCTCTCTAGGCTTTGACGTTTCTTCATACATGTTGTCTTTCCGGACAAAAGATATAACATACTGACCAAACGCCTGCAATGAAATTTATGATGTCACGAATCCAACAATTATCTCAGCATGTATTGACTTTGAGTGAACGATATAAGGGTCTTCA
This sequence comes from Tipula unca, assembly GCA_951394425.1. Lineage (NCBI taxonomy): Eukaryota > Metazoa > Arthropoda > Insecta > Diptera > Tipulidae > Tipula > Tipula unca. The sequence continues at coordinate 121,620,924 of OX596380.1, forward strand.
ACAGTAACCAGAAGAAAATAAAACACCAGCTTTTATAGTGCGCCGAATCACCCACAAAATTAATTTTTTACAGATTATGGTCAGCATACCAGTGCCTATGAATTTTCTACAAATAAATCCTCCTACCACCATAATTCCGGAAACAAGATACTAGCAATCATTTAAACCGAATCCTACATCGAGTTCCATGAGAATAAAATAAAACATCTCATACTTAGGCTAATTTCACCAGCTTTGTTTTGAAAGATGGCGCTTCCCACTATAGTATTGCACTTATAGACAACAAAGTTCTATAATATAGTATTGACGAGCTAATTAGCAGTTGTACTAGCTGGGATAGTTTGATGCCTATTAAGCGAACTACTTATGCACAGGTCTATAACAAGCTCATAATATGTTCATAGAAAATACTTGATCCGCTTGTAGAGTTTTCAGCTTCTGTTCGATTTAGATCAATGGGTAAAAACCAAAATACATGATACACATTTGGGGGATTGACGAGGTTGAAATATTTGGGTTCTCTTTGTATCCTCTAAGCCACTGCTAAAATTTAAACACCTGACAAATGCCGTGGAGCTGAAGCTTTACAAAGCGTTTCTCAGGGTCGCTGTTATGTATGGATGTGAAAGTTGGACGCTGATGGATGAGTACGAGATATGGCTATTTCCATTTGAGATAAAAATTTTGCGGGTGATTGACGGCCCAAAACGTGAAGTGGATGGTACATACCGAGCTCTGTACAATCTCGATATCAGAAATCTGATGAAGATCCCCGGTATTGTACATGAAGTAGATCTCAGCTAGTACGTTGGCTCGGTCATATTTTGCGTCTAAATCCGGAACGAATGGTTCAGCGATCTGTAAAAAGAGAGCCACGATATGGTAGGCGTAGAGGTCGTTGCAGGCGACGATGGCTCCACGGTGTAGAGAACAACTTGGCTTCTTCAGATTGTCTAAGCCAGTATGAAGACCAAGCTCAGGATCGAAATCGTTGGAACCTGATTGTTGACTCAGTAAGGAGCCAGGAAAGGCCAGTGCTAAAATATTGTTATAATTATAAAGATTGTCTGTCCTCCAAATCATATTACTAATAATGTTAACGTAATACTCGGTTTAGAAGACACTTACGAATAACTGTGCCGATTTTAGCAAAGCCACCATATCCGTAGAGAATGACTGGGAATGAGCGTAACAGCTATAAATATGAATAAAATGGATAGTTAGTTCCTCTCACAAAACTAGCTAGATATGCTGTCGAGGAAGGGGCGGTTACCACAGTCGCTCATTCTGAAGAATTTGCTACTCAATTATTACTATCATACTTTTTATATTGTCCACATAATAATATTAGCAGTGTCAGCGTCGATTTCATGTTTTGTTTACTGCAGGAGGTCTTGTGCAGCTTCACAATGGTTGAGATTTAGTTGGATCAATCTCATTTTCTCAGCTTCATTTGTAGCGCGTTCTAATTCAGTGGCATCTTTGTTCCCTGCACTGGCTATCTGAGGTCGATCCCCAGCGGTTTCCAGTTCCAATAGAAGATCATCCTTTTCGGTTTGGCGGATATATGTCACTTTTTGTCCCAAACTAGTAAGTTCAGAGACTCTTTATATTTCGTATATCAGATCAGCTTACGAGACATTTTCCTTCTTTTAAATTAATAGAACATCCGACCGACGTGGTATTTGGGTTCGTAATTTACTGGGGTTAACGCATTTTTTATATTGCATTTCATGTTAAAAACCAGATACCCTCTAAACATAGAGTATAACAAAAACGTGACGTTTTGAATGCACACCTACATTGTAGGTAAATATGTGAATATAATTTGCACCTGTTAAATTCAAAAGTAAACGAACAAATACCAAAAAATAAATCAAATTAAGGCATTGAAACGCGAAGGATTGTTAGAGGTATTGCTAGAAAACTGAACAGAAGCCATCACGAAACTAAATTTTAGCTAAACCTGAGTTCTATTTTAAAATTTCTTTACAAATTTTAAACATCGGAATTGCCCATAGTTCATCTACCTTAAGTTACAATATGCATCTGCATATAATTCTGTACATGCAGAGTGCATATCCAACAAATAAAAAAAGGGATAATAAATTCTCAAAATGTAATCAAGAAATTAACTTTGTAGCACATAAATTTTCTGATAAGATTTTTTTTTTGTTCAACTTAGAAAACATAAAATACCAAAAACAAACATAATTCTACTTGTAAAAATTCCAAATTCTTGTTTTACCATCCTCCTTAACCGAAACTATAGGAGCAAGCATACACATGCATCTTGTTTGTTTACATGTATGTATATGGTCAATAGTAAATAGATAAGATAATTTTGTTGTTGCAATTTTCTAATTTGTTATCATTCCGAATTATTTGTTTTTGGTTTTTTTTTGGTTTTATATTTTTTTGTTGCTGTATATGGTTATTTGTTATCTGTAATTTTAGTTTATAGTTTTGTTTATAATAAATGAAAATAATTGGTGTTTGGATATTTTTGGTTTGTACTGTGAAAATATGGAACCGAAAAAAAAATTAATTTTCTTAAAATTTGTAAGTACTGTCTGCATATTATGTATATCGTTCATCTCATACCTCATTTGTGAAAATTGGATCGGATCCAAAGAGGATCCACATGTGAATTATTGAAAAACTTATAATTTTTAATTAAAAATTAATGTGGTATTTGAGATATGTATGGGTAGATATGTAGCTAAACCCATATATACTCAATCTAAATGGTTATCCCATCTCCAATATTATTCATAAACACACACACACATATAATACCTTTTATCTCATGGGAAATTAATAAAAATAATTTCACGGTTCAATTCGATTTGACCTACAAGCAACAAGGAACAAAATTTGTATGTTCCTCCTTATTTTTATTATTGTTATCGTTATTCCTACCGTATGTAATTATAAAATAAAATGGCAATAGACAGAGATTTTTTGGGTAATTTTCCTCTCGATACAACAATGAATAAAAAGGTAGAGTCGTAACATAGAAACTCTTAACTATCAACACGAGAGAAATTAAAATGGAATAATAAATTCAAATTGGATCTATATTATATAGGAAAAGGTAATAACCGGTAACTGATTACCATAGATAATTCAATTTTATTATTCCGGATACAAAAACCAATCTCAATTTTCAAAACTGATATGTCTATGTAAAAGTTTTCAAGAAAGAGTATCTCAACTTACCTTCTTTGTACATAAAAAAGTTCATACAGATGAACATGATGAAGACATTTTTGAAAAGGGTACGTATGTACATATACATACATACCTATAGAGATACATGTCTTGTCAAAAAATTTCTCATCAAATAATTTAACAATTTATTGACATGATATATTATCGACAAGTAACTGTATTTTAAAGTGATAATATTGTTACCAGGAAACAATAAAAATCTATCGACAAGAAATCGAAATCAGGAAGGGGATAATCTAATTTTAGAATTTTAGAAGTAAAATAGAATTATTTTTTATTTTATTGATGAAATGATATGAGTTTTCACTTTTTGAACGGGATTATGTTGCAATATCATCTTCGTGTTTAAGGAGTATTTATGCTACACACATAAGTATTTGATATACACTGCTCGTCAAAAAAACCCGGACACTTGAATTTTTTCGTAAATCTTCAATTTCTATAGCAATTACGCTATTTTAAAGGCACTGTCATTTTAAATAGTACATAACCGAAAAATAGGTGTAACAGAAACCGAATTTTTTTTTATTTAATATCCAATCACAGCAACAACGTGTAATAAATGAAAAATATTCAAAATTTCGATTGTTTCGTTTCTAAATAAATGGGCATCTATCAATTGTTTTGAAACATTTAAAGTAGTATTTATTGTTAGTATTATTATTACAGTTTACGTTAACAGTGCTTAGTTATTATTATTAGTAAATATTATAATTATGACACCAGAAAATATCGCAAAAGTAATGGCTCTGAGTGAGGATGGCCGTAGCGTGCGTTATATTGGTGCACACCTAAATTTCCCTCGAAGTACAGTTCAAGACGCTATTAAACGATATCGTGAAACTGGTCAGTATGAGCGAACGGTTGGATCACGGTTGGTCGTAAAAGAGCAACAAACGAGCGGGACGATCGGCATTGGGCAGGCATTTCTATAGACGCCCGTACGGACCTTGTATTTCTCCGCGGCGGCACTATACTGCCCAAAGGTATATCGTGGAAAGTCTAGAAGAATTTGTGGTTCCATACGCCCCATTTATTGGACAGCAATTTAAACTAATGCATGATAACGCCAGGCCCCACGTTGCAAACGTGGTCAACAATTATTTGGATGAGGTGGGAATTGATCGAATTGTTTGGCCCGCTCGCAACCCTGACCTTAATCCCATTGCGCACATGTGGGATATGCTAGGGCGTAGTTTAAGGCAAAGGGAAGTCGTTCCAGAAACCTTGGATCATCTTTAATTAGCTCTGCAGGAAGAATGGGAAATGAAACCTCAGGAGTACGTTGCAAACCTTGTGCACAGTATGCCAAAAAGAATGCTAGATGTGATCAGAGCTCGTGGCGGAAATACTCGATACTAGAATACCGACCACTTAGATTGATGGTTGGTTTTTATTTAAATAAAGATGAAGATATATCAGTATCCGTTTTTCGGTAATTTTGTTATTTCAAATGTTTTGATCCTGTGGTTAATTTTATTAAACGAAAACTTGGTCCGTTAGTGCCTTTTGGCGCACATTATATTATTTCGTACAACCATAACGCGAATAATGCGAATAGTTACCGTTAATACAAATATTTACTGAAAAAATGTAGTGTCCGGGTTTTTTTTGACGAGCAGTGTACATATGAAAAATTTGGTTGAACACCATATTATCTTGCTGATACCATGAGAAAATTGTATAGCAATCCTGCAGTAATTAATGATTTATGAACAACCGTATCAACCGATTAACCAAAAAATACACATTTTCTGTTGAGCAATTTTTGCGAAGCTTTTTGACAGATGTTAAAATTACACGAAGAGCTGTGCTCATAATAGCCACAATAGAAAATAATGTAAACTCTTCACGTTTATTTAATATTAAATAATTAATATAAAAGTTAATTGGTGCTGGTTTGTTAATTACGATCATCACACAAAATTTTATGGTGCCTCCAATGTTTTAATAAGAAGGGTTCTTTGAAAATTAATTCCGTTAAAATCACAAACTCTAAGCAAGACAATCTTCATTCATACATATATTACGAATTGAGCTTCCAGGAGCCAATATAGAATTGGTGAATGATTAGGAATATTAAGAACCACATATGTTAACTGACCCGATAGATAACGACAGCCGGAAATTATTTAAAGATATTAACTGGATGGTCCAAAAAAGCTTAATGTTCAAAATACGTTATTGGAATGGTTTATATCGATCTTATCATTGATAAAATACTCGCAGAAGGTTCTGGCAGTTGCAGAGCGAAGAACTGTTTCAGGAATCTACATACCAAGCTGATCATGGTTGATTTGTAGTAAAATTGAAATTCGTTACAAAACCCAACGGTTTTTGGTGACTCATTAACCCAAGCACCATATCGATATTTTGCCCTAGAAAGGAAGTTTCGTCCAAACCGTCATCTTCTAATATGAACATTTATAACAAATTTATGAATGAATATACACACACATGGCAGAACTAAGTCCACAACTATAGTATGCATGTAGAGTTTAACGATTCTGCAGTTTCTAGATCTTCAGTGAATAAGGTTTTGGGGTAAATACTCGATAGTGTAGAAATTTCCAAATGGCGTGTCGATAAATATGGCTACTTGACTAATTAAAATTTCAAATTAATTTTTTTTGTAATTTTTGTTTTTTCGCGATTGTACGTGCTTACTAGATCTGACATTAGTAGTTATACGATTTAGCATGCATGAAGGATGGTAGCCTTTACGTCTGGTGTTGTAAAATGTATAGATAAATCAGAGTTTATCCGGATCATGTAAACCTAATTATGTTCATGTAAATACAATATCACACGACAATTGTAATTTCTTAATTTGCCATCAAATCATCAGCTTAGGTCAGATTTTCGATTAGTTAGTTTCAAATATACATATATTTGTGTTGTATAATCACCAATTATAATAATTTTTGGTGTTGCAATGAAAGTTATAGAGCGGGTGGTGTATGTGTTTTTGTACCGATTGTGTTTATCGGTTTCATTTCGTTCCAATTTCCAACTTTGTTACTAAGTTTTTGGCTATTATTGAGAAAATTAAGAGCAAGAATGTTATTGTTTTGGGAGACATAAATTTTAACATTTTAAATTGTCTGCCTCAACATTATATGTTTATGATGTCATCTTTAGAATTACGTTATAACTTGTATTGCCGCTTTGCCCGCACTAATTGTTCTACTACGGTTTGTGCATTTGTGCGTAATTTACAGATTGTACAGAATTAATTGTCACACTTTAACTAATAATGCCGAGATATCTCATAATCGCAAATTTGATATTTATGAGTATTCTTCAAAAATTTCAACATTTGTTCAAGTTTATGTATTTTTAATTTATGATCCGATTGTAATCTTGTCACGTTTTACTTATATTCTAAAATCTATATGTACGACCAATGTAGTATCAATGCGTCTTAACGGTAATTAATTTCGAAAATTCGTGGTAGTATAGTTTTTACTCAGATTTGTATGCTCTTCCTTTCACTTCGTTTAATATAATACCGTCAGTCGCCGACACCCTGTATAAACTGAATAAAGTTAACTTCAATTTATTTAAGCCTATAAACTGACATGGACATGGCTTATCCCGTGGACTCTGCATTCGAAATCAATGACACAAAATCCTTTTTCATCTCCTCGACCCAATTACAAATCGAACCTGGTATCCCTCAATTCAAACGCCACAGCTTTAAGCACTAGCTATATGTTCGGTTAGAAACAAAAACGTTTATCGTTCCGGTTACGATTTCGAATTAAACTTGGTTTTTGTTGCCGTACAGGACGATGGAATCAAGTTAACCGATGAAGAAAGAAATTTATTTAACGATTAAACAGAGCTAAGAGGTGTGTGTAAAACGCATTTAGTATTTTGTAAAAAGCTAAATGGCATTTAAAAAGATCCATGTTTTGTTGGCCAGATCATAACCAATTGTTGTCTACTACACATAATAACCTAATTGAGAAACATAAAACAAACTATTACCTATCGAATTTTGCAGATTTGGCGACAAAATTTAACTGAAGACACGTTAATAGCAAACACATTACCAAAACAACTTGGACGGCCAAAAACATTCTTGATAGTTTCAAAGACTATGTAGTGTTTTAAGATACGAGTGCATAAAATTGTATTTTTAAATGAAATAAAACAATTTAATTTTGTTTGGAGAAACTTATTGCAAGTTCTTCTACTTTCGGTAGGTAATTCCTGAAACATCCTATCCAAGTTTACCAATATATGTACTCGGATATTTAAATGCATGTTCTGCTCTCTCTTCATTTCTGCTGTTTTCGGTGTTTAAACGCCATTTTGATAGCGATTCAATCGCTTATTGCTTTCGCTTTGATCGCTTTAGAGTTCCTTGCCAACACAATTGTTTAACTACCTACCTATTAGTAATTTGAGGTGCTTGGACTATTGCAATCCACAGAGGAATCAATTACCACTGGGTTATCTTCTATTTCCTGAAAATTGCGGCTGGTACTAGCTGTGGAGCTTCCGAAAACGTTTTGCAAATTATCAGAACATTTTGTGATTAATTTTAAGTTTTACAACATATGGTAGAAGTAAAAACAGTTACCGTCATTTTTGCTAAGATGACAGACTTTTTAAAAATTTTATTTGTAACTACACGACAATTTTCAATTTTCATTTATTCTTTGTTGCCTGTTGAAAACGTTTAACTTTTGCTCGATATCGCATACAATTTTTCAAAAAGTCGCATGTTACTTTCCAAATAGATTCATGCTTTTCAATGGTTCTTGCTAGTTCCTTTCTCTTGGCATAAGAAAAATGGATGCGTCTCGTTTGTCATTTCATTGTGACGTGCTTCTACTTCATCTGTTACGGCTGCGTAGAAAATGGTTTTTGGTCAAATACATCAGCTGATTTTGCTTTCAAGGTTGGAATACTTGTGTTATAGCTAATAGGGAATCCCCGAGTATATATTATTTATCTTATAGGTACTGTATGAAAATATGATTGGTTTACATACGTTGTTTTTATTATATCTCGCCGTACATAAATGAATCAAAGTAATTACCATTTAAATATATACGTACATATACATATATGTACATATTTTTTGGTATACAAAGAAAGTACAGTGACTGTTTTCAACATTCCTTTTCTCTTAGAATTCCGCAAGTGCGCAACTATATAGCGCTGTTGGAATAAAATCGTCTAACATAAAACAATCATAGTTTCCTATCTTCATATTTTTATAATTGGTAAGTGATACGATTTATCCCTCCTTGTTGTTTAATATATTTGAAAGATTTGCCTTTTGAATTATTTTGATGCAGGCATATAAAAAAATAATACGAGTTATTTTGGACAAAAGAATAAAAATATACGTGGTATCATCACCCTTACCCAAGGGATAGATATAGCATAAATGATAAGCGGAACCTCAGTCAATGTTAAAAAAATAAAATAAAAAAATAAAAAATGTAAGTATTGTTTGGCCATTATTGCCGAGATTATTGCATATAGTGGATTCGTGTTATGCAGAAATGGAAACAGTGCAGAGCATTAATATACTCAGTTGAATTTTCAGCCACCCCAGTCTCGGAGTACCTACTCTCTTATAACATATTAAATTTTTCATTGTTTATGATACATAACACTGCTAGAGTAAAACTATATAAATTTAGTGTTTAGTATTAACATTCTTAAGTTATTGATAACGAATATGCTAAAAAATATTTTTGTTTGTTATTACCAACCATTATTTAATTTGTCAGTGATTAGAAGAAATTTATCGATAATTTAATTGATTCTTTTAATGGGATGATGATGTTGGGGTAGAGAAGAGAATGTTAGTTCTTGAATTGTGTTAACTTTTCTGTCAACACGACACACCTGGGTGTGTATTTGAGTTTTCCAATGTAAAAACAATGTAATGGAAAATTCCTGTAAATCTGAGTTTTTCAGTAGTCGCCTAAATATGAAAAATAAACATTTTTCTAAATAAAATAAAATTAAAAACACCGCCCCAACACGTACACATCCGGGTGTACAGTGTTATAAAATATTAAAGTAACATGTATTACCAGCGTTACACTTTATAATTATAAAATTTTAATTACTTGTGTTGTACTGTATGCCAAAAAAAAGGAAAATAACAAATAATTTACAAATATATTTTTTGTAAAATAAAACAGTTGTGAACCCCTGATAATATTCATACTGATGTTATTCATAGTAGTTGTGTGTTACGTTAGATTTGTGGAATAAATCTAGCAAATATAAGCGATCAAGTTCTTAACACCCGTTATATGACCCATGAAGAAAATGAGGAATACCTTAGACAACTGATTGAGAAGTTCCGTGTGACCACGACTCTGACCACGATTATGCCGGTTCTGATACAGAAGACAACTATTTTGTCCGTAATACCGATGAAGCCTCAGATGCAGAGCAAGAAACCACAAACCCGGAACCAGATTTAGCCGAAGATAATGATGGTGAATATAGGTACAGGCGGAAATATTAATGCAAACCACCCAGCTGCACTAAATAAACCGTTTATTGCGCGCGATTGGATATAATGTGGCCCTCATAAGTCCACTAGGAACTTCACATTACTCTAAACTTTAAAATTTATTTTTTCCTCTGAAATGTGCAACATTATCATAAGACAGACAAATCGTCAAGCGCAACGTTCATTTGAGAAATGGAACAATGAGCATCCAGGTTCCATTTAAATTTGGAATTCGGTAACTCCACAAGAGTTCGACACATATTTAGGAATTCTTCAAACTGCGGATGTGTCAAGGTCGAATTATGAGCTCACGACCGACATATGCAAAACTTTTTCGAACCCGTTGTATCGCGTAAGTATTTATCGTTTTTAGTAACGGTCCTTATCGAGAAGGGACTAAATTTAACCAATTCATTCCCTAGAAGCCAGCCAAATATGGCATCAAATGCTTGTGGATATGAGCATTGCAAACCGATATATAAAATTGGCACATGAGCCACGAAACGTGAACCAAGGTGAAAGAGTGGTGTCACAACTAGTTGAATGACAAGGCCGTTAGTGGTGTTAAAAATAGAACAGATATCATCCACTACTATAATTCCACTAAAGGGGCAGTTGTCACCATGGATAAATGCTAGGCGGGTATAGCACTAAACGTCAAACCAAACGGTGACTGTAACATTTTTTTTAAATATTTTGGATATGGCTGAAACAATCTTCAAGAATTAGGCAAAACACTTACCCTACCATCTGTAGAACAGCGTGTATTTTGCATTTTCATACAAAACGCTTTATAAAATTAAATACACACCCGGGTATGTTCGTGTTGATGAAAAGTAGTTTGAGACTCGTGTTGACACAAAGGTTAAAGATCACGTGTACATTTTGTTGGAGCATAGAAGCCGTATATAAACGGCTAAATAGGCAAGAAGCAGTAACTAATAAGCATAACAGCAAAACATTAAAAATTGCCAACTGGAATGCAAACGGGCTACTACCCCAAATCCTGGAGCAAGAAATTTGCTTACACATGGAATAGATAGACATACATATGTCTAATATCAGAATCTCACTTTACAGAAGTGTCATTCGTAAGAATTCATGGAATCCGCTGCTACAGGGTCAGCAATATTTGTAAGGGAAAATATGAAACACTGCGAAGGAGTTAAAATAGAAAAGGAAATTGTGCAAGTATCAACCATTAATGTTCGACTAAATAATGAAAAGGAATCATTTCATCTATATACTGTCCAATTACGTCGCGTTACTTAAATCGCTTGGAACTAACTTCATTGTTGGGGGAGACTACAATGCTGAGAATAAATACTGGGGATCGAGACTATCAACACGTAAGGGTAAAGACTTGTTTGCAGCAGTACCAGAATTAACCCTTGTGTTTACAACCGCATACCCGGGTATGTTTTTAATTTTTAATGGCCAAAATTTTATAGATTTTGATATTGTATCGACATAATTTTTTTAGTAGCTTTACAATTATATGTTATGAATGGAAATATAGGATAAAATTTCCAAAACTCTATTATTATTAGCTTTCAGGAAAGTTTTTTGAAAGTAACCCCTCAAATTGACAACCTACATACCCGGGTATGTAACTAAATCTTAACACTAAATGCAAATAGATAAGTAATAAATAGAAAAGTTTATATGATGTAATTCAATTTATTTATAAAACTCAACAAATAATAAAAAAAAAAAAAAAATTAATTTAACTATGTTGTTGTTGTACATCGTACGCAAGTTGCTACGGTCAATATATGCTGCGCGCAGACAGGTTTTTTGCAATTTGCACAATTTTTTCGGGTTGGTCTTCTCTTAGAACAAAGGTAGCAGTTTCCTTTATGAATAATTCTACCGCTTGCGTCACGTTTTTCTGCGCTAGATGTGCTTTGTACCACTCTTATTTCGGCGTCCACTGTATGGCCAAACATACTTTCAATACCATTTTTGGTACTGAAATGTCGCATTATTTGCGGGTTCTTGGAACGCTCATTTATTTCCGGCATAACCAACTGCTCGCATAATTGTTGCAAAAATTTTCGCCGGTGACTGGGTTTTTTTTTAGTGACGGATTATTTTCAACATAAACAATATGTGCTGCCAAAGCCGCAACATCCAAAATGTTATAAAAAAATGCGAGTGGCCAACGATTCGTCTTTCTCTTGCATGAATATTCACCGAGCATTTTATTCATGTTGTCCACGCCACCCTTTGTTTTATTATAATCTAAGATCATTGTCGGTTTATTTGCCGGTCCTTGTGTTTCTTTATCGTAGTGCATTGTGGATAAAACCACCACAGCTTTGTTTTTTTTTGGGATATAGGAACACATAGTTATATTGTTCGAAAATCCGAAAATAGACGACTCGACAGGTCGAGGTTTGTCTTTTTCGATTAGGAATTCTGCTGGCACGAATCGCCGTCTTTTGTTTACTGTGCCCAAAATTGACAAATTGTAATCACGCATCAAACTGGAGGCTAAACTGTAGCTTGTAAAAAAATGATCGCATGTTATATTTCGACCACTTCCGCGAAAGAGAGTACGGCATAGGTCTTTAACAACTCGTTCTCCTTGATTAGTTTCTCGTTGTGAGTTTGGTGCTGTTCCAGTGTATATTTGTCCTTTTATTGGATACGATGTAGTGGAGTCGCAAACCCACCATACCTTAATTCCATATCTCGCAGGTTTTGATGGAATATACTGTGTGAAACGTGTTCCACCACGATATGGGAATAGTTGTTCATCCAGCGTGACATTTGGCCCAGCTACAAAGCACTCTCGAAGATTTCGGTTCAACATGAATCAAATATCGGAAATAGCAGCTGCTTTGTCAGAAAGTAACCGTTACGCACGAGTGTTCCCATTATCAAACCGATATCGACTTATTGTATAAAAACGTTGAACACCCATTGTAGCGCGATAAAGGGGGTGAGAACTAGACCTCCACAAATCCAGATGTGTTCATTCTTGGATCGGCTGACACCGGCAAATATTATAATGCCAAGATATCCATCAAATTCAGATTCATTTATTGGCTTCCATACCCGAATATTATCTGGATGATTGTCGTTCCATGTCTGGTAACTTTGAGCTCCTCTACGATTGGTTTCGCGAATTATGATGTCACAAATTTCCGCACTTATAAATAGTTTGAACGTTTCGATTATGCTTAGTCCGCGGGTTTTATTTGCTGGCCCTGCAGCCGCCGATTTCAAAATATTATATGCAACAGAGTTCTGCGATTTGTTGGTGGAATTTCACTCCAAACTGTTCCATCCCTGGCCTTATATTCCATAGGGTTCGGTTGTTCCACGGGTTCTTCTGTCAACTCATCCCCTATAATATCTATATCTGAGCTCTCATCTTCAGGGATGAATTCTGGTAAATTTCGCTCTTCTTCATCAGATACTGGATCATCTTCGTTTATTGCTATTTTTAATTTTTGTATAATATTCCTGTTAATTTGTCTGTTGCGTGGAGAAATTTTAGTTACCATAAATAAAACAGGGTTGTACAGAACAAAAATTAGCAGGTTGAATTAATAAATAAAATGGAAATGATCAAAAATTACGTATACTTTCTTAAAATTAAAATTTAATTCAAAATTTTATATAAAATGTTTAGAAATCTATAATACATACCCGGGTATGTTATTTGTAAAGATGAAGAAAAAAATTCGGTTGTAAACACAAGGGTTAAACTGTGAGTTTTATTCTGGAGGTAAACCAACATAATGACTTACCGATCCTTACAAAATATCTGTCTTAATAGACTTCTTTGTAACAAAAGGAATATCCCAAAACTACGTACTGATAGAAAACAATGAAGGAATATGATCAGACCACACGCCAGTTATTATGACACTGAGTGCCACCATAATCAAGAAAGAAAACTTGCCTAGATTAACAAACAATAAAACAAATTGGGATGTTTTCCGAACGCTGATCGATGAAAATACTGCCTTACAAGTACCAATTAAAACTGCGACACAACTCGATGACCAATTGGAACTATTAAATAATAATATATTACAAGCAGCGTGGCAGAGTACCTCCCCTAGACATTATAAAATATCGAGGCGCAATAACTATTGACTGGAAGTGAGAGATTTGGTTAATGAGAAGCGGAAGGCTCGTAAAACCTGGCAGAGGAATAGAGCACCACAAAGTAATTCGAGACTTAATTATTTAAGCAACAAACTGAAGTTGCTAACAAACAAAATAAGAACAATTTATTTAGTGAATATCATCTAACCGTTCTTTCCGGCGAAAAAGACACAGAGTATAAAGGACTTAAACGACTGAACATTCAGGTCCCTCCTATCAAAAACGATGATGGAACTTGGGCAAAAAGTGCTAAAGAAAAGGCTGTCTTGTTTACAACCCACCTTGAAAATACATTTCAGCCCCTTACGAGGCAATCAGCGGAAGAAAACATAAACCCAGTTAAAAAATGGATAATAAAATCATCCTACCAGTAACATTACGAGATTACTAAAAACTAAAGCTCAAGAAAATCACCTGGTTACGACATAATTTCAGGGCAAATAGTTAAAGAACTCCCCGAAAAGGGTTTACGAAAACTGCTATAAGTAATAAACGCGGCGTTTTGACTGAAATACGTTCCATACCAGTGGAAGGTGGAAAAGGTTATTATGATTCCAAAACCTAATAACTTTAAAACCTCGTATAGACGAAACTATTGCTTAAAAGATTAAAATCAGTAATAGAAGAAAGAAAACTTATTCCTTTACATCAATTTGACTTTATAGAAAGGACATTTATAGACCAAGTGCATAGAATTATCGACTTAATTGAAACTACTCTGGAAAATAAGAAAATATGTTCAAGTGTCTTCTTGGACGTAGCACAAGCCTTTGACAAAGTATAGCACTAGAGTATAAACTACAACGAGACCTGCACAAAGCAATTTTACCAGATATTAAAGTCTTATCTAGCTAGTACCTTATCGATACTTTCGCGTTAAATCTGAAGATGAGTACTCTGGTTTAAAACAAATATCGGCTGGAGTTCCACAAGGAAGAGTCTTGGGACCAATATTGTATTTATTTTGTACAAGAGATGTACCGAATACAAAAGGAACAAACATTGCAACATTTGCGAATGATACTGCAATCCTATAGCAATTGGAGATAGCATAGAAGAGTCAACTGGTAAATTACAAAATGACACTAATGCAATAAGTAGCTGGACAAAAAAATGGCGCATTTAGCTCAACAAAACGAAATCTATACACGTCAACTTCATCAACAAAAAAATTTACTTCATACCAATTATCTGAACTCACAATACGGCCACCAAAACATGCAATAAAAAAACTGCAGTTCATGGATTATTTCAGCCAGCTAGGTAATAAATTTCTTGCGGGGGGTGATTTCAACGCCAAACACACCCAATGGGGTTCCAGATTAACATCGCCGAAAGGCAAACAACTTTATGAAGCTATAGAAGAACAGTCCCTGGATTACTTATCTGCCGGTCACCCAACGTACTGGCCCACAGATAAAAATAAAGTTCCTGATTTAATTGACTTCTGTGTAACTAAAAGCATTCCACGCACATATGCTAAGGCCTCCGATTGCTATGATCTGTCTTCTGATCACTCACCTGTAATTGTAAGAGTGAGCACCGGCGTCCTAAGAATAGAAACGCCAAAACGGCTTACAAACAAACAAACTGATTGGGATCAATATAAGAGGCTAGTCGAACAAAATTGTGTACTGAATATCCCTCTTAACACACCAGCAGATATTGATGCGGCGGAAGCAAATTTAAAAGATGTCTTATCATTATCAGCTGAAAAGGTCACACCCATC
The DNA here is from genome assembly GCA_951394425.1 of Tipula unca. Classification (NCBI taxonomy): domain Eukaryota; kingdom Metazoa; phylum Arthropoda; class Insecta; order Diptera; family Tipulidae; genus Tipula; species Tipula unca. The sequence continues at coordinate 121,636,509 of OX596380.1, forward strand.
TTAAATAGTACAGAAAAAGTTAATAAACTGTCACAAAATATACAGGAACTAATCCAGGAAAAGCGGAAAATTCGCCGCCGATGGCAAGAAACAAAATCACCGTTGTTAAAATGGAAATTAAATCGAGCTATTAAGACTCTAAGATTTGCATTGCGGGAAGAAGAAAACCAGAGCGTCCAGAATTACTTAAATGAACTCTCGGCAACCGAGAGGACAGATTATTCTTTGTGGAAGGCAACAAAAAAGTTAAAAAGGCCAACAAACTCGAATCACCCGATTAGACTACCAACTGGAAACTGGGCGAGAAGCGATGAAGAAAAAGCCAATGCTTTCGCTGCTCATCTAACAACAGTATTCGCACCACACGAAGAAACTAATAACTTCGTGTTACCCGACCAAATGGATGATGGTTTATTCTTCAAACCCATACAATATAAGTGGAAGAAAGTTAAGAATACAATTAAAAATTGTATAAGTCCAAAAAAGGCACCAGGGCATGATCTTATTACTGGAAAAATGATAAGGGAATTGCCAGACAAATGCATAAAACTAATAACATTCATATTCAACGCAATCATGCGGACTGGTTATATTCCTCAAAAATGGAAGATATCTTTGATCACAATGATACATAAAGCTGGAAAAAATGAAACACAGATTTCATCATATCGTCCAATAAGCATGCTGCCTACAATCTCAAAACTATTTGAAAAAATGTTACTAACGAAATTGAAACCAGTATTAGAAGAACGGCATATTATTCCAGACCATCAATTTGGGTTCCGAAACCAACATGGTACCACAGAACAAGTACACAGAATCGTAAATGCAATCAAAAACACCTTTGAGGAAAAGAAATATTGTTCTGCTGCCTTCTTGGACATTGCACAAGCCTTTGATAAAGTTTGGCATGATGGGCTAATATACAAAATTAAAGGACTTCTACCGAAGAAATTTCACTCAGTTCTGGGAAACTATCTCCTTCAAAGGCAGTACCTGGTTAAACAAAATAATGCAACTACTTGTTTAAATGATATCAACGCAGGTGTTCCACAAGGCAGCGTTCTAGGTCCAATATTATACTTGCTGTACACAGCTGACCTACCTGTAACCAACAAGGTAGTCATATCAACCTTTGCCGATGATACGGCCGTCCTGGTGTCACACGGTAATCCCGAAACTGCCTCAAAGGAATTACAGAATCATCTAAACAAAATCGAAAACTGGCTGAAGACATGGCGCATAAAAGTGAACGAAAACAAATCGACTCACGTCACATTCACGCTTAACAAACGCACTTGCCCACCAGTGGAATTAAACAATATAAATATTCCTCAACAAACCAAGGTCAAATACTTAGGAATGCACCTGGATAGAAGGCTAACGTGGAAACATCATATCGAAGCAAAGCGAAAACAAATAAAAATAAAATTTTCCAAAATGTATTGGTTGATGGGAAGAAAATCTCAGCTGTCATTAGCCAATAAAGTTTTATTGTACAAAGTGATAATCAAACCCATATGGACATATGGTATTCAGTTATGGGGATCCACCAGCGCGTCAAACAGAGAACTCCTGCAACGAACCCAAGCAAAAATACTTCGTAGTATTACCAATGCTCCGTGGTACATTCGAAATAGTAATATACACGATGATCTTGGAATTAAAACTATCAAAGAAACCATTAAAGAATTCAGTTCGAAATATTACTCAAAACTAGAGACACATCCCAATGAATTGGCCAGGGATATATTAAAACAGCCGCGATTTAGGCGACTTAAAAGAGCAGATCCACTTGGACTGATGAACATGTAAATATATTAAATGTTTAGGTTTTACATATAAATGTAATCTAAATTAATTAAATAGTGAGCACAATAACAAGTATTAACATTGGTTAAGACTTAAAATATGTAATAATTTTAGCTTAAGATTTGAATACTTCTTGTTAGTTTCTTTTGTAGAAAGATTCAAGAATAAAGCCATTGGCAGCATTTAAAAAAAAAAAAAAAAAAAACAATACGGCCAAATACTTAGGCATGACACTTAATGGTGAACTCAAAGGACAGATTTAGGGCAGTTAATGTAATCGTATAATCAAGTTTGGAGCTAACCACTGAAACTCCACTAAAGTTAACACATTTACTATAGATAAGTTACCAGATGAATTATAATTCAGTTGTAATAGATACTAAATAAAAAATAGAATAAAAAATAAAAATATTATTTAAATTTCGATAATTAATTTTAATTTTCAACCATTTATGTTTAAAATAACCATACAGCGCTTTTTTGTATATCCCATGTTAGTTACTTAGTGCCTTCTAAACTGAATTGAGTTATTCCATAAATATTAAGTTTAAATTAGTTAAAGCAAAACCTTGGAACTGCATTAACCTATATTTAAAAAAATATTCGTCTTCAGAGATAAAAAGAATTCAATGAACTTTATATTCATTTGGTACAACTAAGCAATTTACTTAAAAGCTTTTGGGGGAAACAATCTGAATTTAAAACAAAGCAACTATACAAGCAACAACACAAATATCCAATTAAAAGCTTTACGTTTTCTTTTTCATTTAAACTAAAAATAAGATCACAGTAATTTCGGCGATTTTAAAAACACTGTACAAAACATTCTCCGCTTAAAAAAATTCCAATTTTTTATTTCTTTTTTTTTTTTGGCAAACGCATGGAATGCAATTTGGTTGGAAATTTTTTGTGTGAAAAAATACATGAATTCAACTTTGCCAATTTTATAAAAAATTGAGAAATATAATTTTCAGTGTTGTGCTTTTTGCTATATATGCATGCATGTAGCGCTAGCATATACAGCCAGTGTATATATGTGCATATATCTATGTATATATTTATAACAGAAAGATAATAATGATACCAAATGATAATGCAGTTGTGTTTCAATCTTTTTTTTTATGCTGTTCATATTATAGACTCCAAGAAAATGATATGAATACATACACCAAAAACAAGAAAACTGGAAAGAAATGTGTACAGTTTGTTTTATTGTGTGAATTGGAGCTTTCAATGCAGTTGACCATCTGTTGGGCATACAGCAAATTCTCTTGATTTTTTTTTTAAATAAAACATTTTATTATCCAGACGGACTGACGCCTTTACTTCATAAGTTCATTTTATCATAATTTAAAAAATTTATTTGCCAAAGGATATTTTAAAAAAAAATTCTTACAGCACCATTCTATATGTATATGAATATAATTTGTATAATTACAAAAACCAACTTTTCATAATTATTAAGATTAACAATCTATAAAACGTTTTCACCACATTCACGCCATAATCAATTATTTATAATCTCAAACAGACGGAAAACCCTACCCACCCATCATCGTACTTGCATATCTACATATATATTCGCGCTAATTTCTATTCCAATCAATAAACAAAACAACTTGATCAATTATTATTTATATGATTTTTAATTAAAAAAACAGATAAAACTTAACAAACATAAAACAGGAAAATATAATTAAATTCAAATTTAAGATTCCACCAATTTGATAAATAAGACGATATAAAGTGAAGAGTTGAAAGTGGGATGGTATGAGGAATCGTTAAATGTAAAACAAATTATTTCAATATATGTATGTACTACGTACATATAAACATAATTTTCAACGGTGTGCAATTATAAAACGAATCGTTTGCTATTTTACTATATATGATGGGTATACGAGTGCAATCTAAATGAAAAATAATTGCATTTTTGTAATCTTCAGCGCGAGTGCTGCGCTTTGTATACAAGAAATATATAAATATTTAATTAATTTTATCGCTTTTTATTTAATCAATGGAAAATTTATAATTTATCGATTTTATTTAAATATCAATTTATCACCTATACAAACAGTGTTATGTTTGTTTTAATTTATTATAGTACAATAAACAATCTTGATCTGACTGAAATTCTTGGGTCACAAAACATACACGGCACTACACAGCTGCTATAAAGAAATAATTCCTATTTCTTAACGCAGATTCATGGCTCCGTTCGGTTGTGGCGAATTTTGATATTGTTTTGTTATTGGCATTCTATTCATTTTTTCAATTGGTAATCTAATTATATTGCTGATAAACTCGTAATGTTTTTGTGTCATGCGTTTTACACACGATCCTTAATCTGATTGTACACTGAGAAAAAAATTGAAACTTTGTTTCAAAAAATTAAAATCTTTTAAAAAAAAACTTTCAATCAAAAGAAAATCTCTTATTGTTAAATGAATTTATTCTTTGTTCCAAACAGCCGAAGTCCTTATTTCATATTGCGCGTAAAATTAATTATCAAAGAACAAAAGTCTTTTGAATGAAAAATATTTAACTTTAATCTGAAATTCAGAACTTTAATTTAATTATTTTATTCTTAAATCTAAATGAATATTAAATACCTAAAATTAAAGTATAACAATATTTCAAATGTAATTCCAAATGTAAGGAAAATATTGAATGTTTTGTTATAAAAATCTTTAACTCAAAAGAAAATATCTTATTTTGAAAATAATTAAATTTTTGGTCGAAAGGTTTATGTTCTTTATTTCACATCAAGCATAAATTTAATCATTAATATATTAAAATGTTTTGAATCAAAATAAATTTACTTTGACTTTAAATTCATTTTTCATTAAATATAAATTAATAATTAATACTTTAAACTGAAGTATACTAAAGTTTGGTTTGAAGCCTATAAAATGTCACAGTATTTGCTATTTCGTTTGTTTTCGTATAGTATTCGTTACAGTGAATTGAAAATCAATAAAAATAAAAGAAAATTTATATTGTTTTAAATATGTGAATAATTTAATTTCAAGTTTTACCGTTATTATTATAAATTGTATACTGTATGGTGATACTTTTAATTTAGTTCAACAGCATCAATTAAATCGATTAGATTTCGTAACTTTTCGTTACAATTAACATGTGCAAATATTGGGAAAGTGTGTAAAATTAATCAATTTTACAAAGTGAAAAACCATGTGCAAAAGTCAAAAACTTATTATTCCATAATTCAAATTATTGCTTAATTATAATTTTTAAGGTTAGTATTTTACATGTGAAAAAGTGTTTTCTATTCACATAATATGTAATTTGGTTTTAGACAAATGATTTTTCATAAGCTTCAAAATATTTAATAGCAGTGCAGTTATTTTCGATTTAATGATAATCTATATTTACTGCCACTTTTGATAATAATGTCAGGTTAGTTTCTTTATAAAATCTTATTTGTTGTTGTATTTTTTTAATCAAGTTTTATGAGCCAAACTAATCAAAATCATTAGACAAAATGTCCTCAAATGATGAGCAAAATGAAAATGGCATTTATAGTTCAAATGAGTGTACCATTGAATTTGTACCGGTTCTATATTAACGAACGAGGATGATCTCACTCGAATTGAAGAATTTAAAAGCCTGATCATGGAGTCTTTCACAAAAGACTATCAATTTCCTTTCAAACACTCATGAGGGTACCGTGAAAATGCTATAAATTATGGGGCTGGCTAGCATAAGTAGATGAAATTTTTGAAAATTACCCAAAAGGGGAAAAATTCATCTTTAAAGAAGCATTCAGAAAATTACGTCTAGAAATGGTATAACCATAATAAATCTTAATTTAGTACATACATATGTACATATATCATTTCACATATGACTGTTGCAATAGTTCGATTATTTTTTATATTTAGGACAATCCACTAGCAGAATCTGATGAAACGCGATCACTAAACAGCAAAGTAGTACAATGAATTGAACAACAAAGTTCAACAATGAGTCCAAGACAAATTAGATTAGGCTGAATATTATACCTCGCGGCAAGGAAACAAACCAACAGAGAAACTAGACAGGTATAACAATCAAAATTTTTGAAATAACAAGCAGCATTAAACAAAAAGTGGACTCGACTTCTACTACTGATTGCTTCACATCAGGTATCATATCCTCATATCATATTATAAAACTATTATATCATTATAAAAACTAAAATATGTAAATCTATTTATAAAGAAACGGGGAATAGAACTTGGCTGAAATTCAACATAGAACCATGTACCTTAGTTTGTGAGAAATGGATGGAATCAACAAGTGATCGAATAACAGAATTTAATTTATCACTCAACAAAAATATTACTGAATTTTTAACTGATTGGCCATCATATAAACATCACTTAGGCTATGAATTGGTAATACGATGGGATCCATTATTTAAAAAATTTGTTACATTTTCTATAGATTACTCTATTCTAATGAAAATTTTTATTTTATTGCAGATTGATATAGATTTTGACTGCATGTTCCCGCATAAAAGTGAAATTGTAATAAAAAAAATTAGACCAATTTATAAATAAATGTTCATCAGTTTTGACACCCTTAATTACAGATAAGCAAAATTTAAACCTTTTGAAAGATTTGGACGAAAATGAAAATTTTAGCGAAAGTTAGTACATCTTTTAAATTTTTTTAAATTCTATGCAGACTCATCTAAAGTATAATTCTTACTAAGCAGAAGCCCGCGATATTACCAGTTGCTTATTATTACATGCTGTAATTCAACCAAAGCAAATTAGTCAAAAACTGAAACCTACAATAACTGACGCACAGGAAGATTTTGTTATATTTTTGCAAAACAAAACGTACTAGAATTAAAATGGGAACAAATCAAACAAAAATTGGGTACTTTGCAACCGAAAATTGTTATTATTGGGGCTAAGTGGAACATATTGGTGGAAATTTTCGTAGCTTATGAGGGCATTAAATACAAGTGTGGTTCGTTTGTAAACCCATTGCTAAAACTATCATTTATTTTTAATTTAGAATACTCCGCTATTAGCAGAGAAGTTTGGTACTTTCTGCAAGAATTTTTGTTTGAAATAGATTCGAAACAACCCAACATAAAGAAATATTTACGGTTATTCGAATAAAATTTATTTTAATTTTTAATAAAAATTTTTATTAATATAATTTTTAAATGAATTATTAATAAAATTAATTTTATTATGAATTATTAATCAAATTATTTAATAATGTCAAAGAAATCACGGAACACCTCCAAAGAATTGAAGGTATACCTTCTATATACACATTTAATTGCATTCAACATAACTGCAACCAAATTTTTCAAAACATTTATAAATATAAACATCACTTGCAAAAACATGTTAATGATGAAAAAAATTCGTTTGAAATTGTAAAGCTGATACAAGATTACGACGAAGTACCACCAATAAACATCCGGTTACCAAATTTACCTGAAACATCGGTAGAATTACACCACCCCATTTTAAATAATAGTCTAATTTTAAACGTCTTGGAACCATTTGTATCAAATCATGCCAAATGTATTGAACTTCTAAAATGCTCCATTATTGAATTTTCCTTAAATCTTCATAATAAAAAATCATTGCCTAGAAATATGGTATTTTATATTCAAGAATCCGTTAAGTGTAGGTAATATAACTACACCTATAAGTAATTACTTACTTCCATTATCTACTCATGCATGTGTTAAATTAAGAATTGAATTTGATAAAATTATTAACTTTTTAACTTAACCCTTTCGAGAAAAATACCGAATACAAATTTTTTAAACATTTCTTTAAAGAATAGTCAGGTAGAGGTATGCTTCCTTGATATTCCATTTCAGTTCAAGAAATATTTTGAATTCATTTATATATTCATTTCCTACAATACCGAAATTTCAGACATCAATATTAAATAATATATTTGTCGGTGGGTTTACAAAGTCTAAAGATATAAAGGAATATGGCATAAATCAATCTATAAAACCATTAATCGATATAATTTATTATATTAGAGAAAGATGGTATAGAAATTAAAATATTTAATTCTTCATATAAAATTCACTTCATTTTGGGGCAAGAAATTTGAGCCTATTGAACGGAGCGCACATAAAATATGGGAATTTCAAAATGACTGCTTGTGAGATTTGGACCTTCTATAACTTTTTTCCATTGATTATTGGAAACGATGTTCCACACCATGATGAAGTTTACAAATTTGTACTTCTTTGTGTTAAATTAATTGATCTGTTAGTTAGGAATAATTATAATGAATACAGTTTAGTAGAACAAACTATCTTAATCCAACAACATAATAGTTCATATGTCAAACTTTTTAACCAGAATTTAAAACCAAAATATCGCTTCTTGGTTCACTATCCTACAATAATACGAAAATGTGGACCTTTAAAATTTTTATGGTGTTTCCGATTTGAGGCTCAGCATCAACTTCATAAACAGTATGCGTGAAATATCACATCACGCCTTAATATTCCACGTACATTAGCAATAAAAGCGTCCCTTAAATTCACAAAATCATTTTTATTTTTGAGTTTTTTCAGAAAGAATTTGAAATAGTAGGTAAATTATTTCATTGTTTGGATAAGGATCTAAAATATTCTGGCCTAATATCTTATTAGCATCGCAACACGAATACATAAAAACCCTAATCTTTCGTGGTACAAAATTTAAAATAGGGTATTTTTTTAACAAAACAAATGATAATAAAATTATAATTTATGAAATTATTGACATTTTAGTGATACATCAAAACATTTTTGTGATATGTAAATCTTGTAGTAATTCAGTTTTCATTTATTGCCATGCAATTGGTCCCCATCTGAACATTTCAGCTTAATTAATTGTCAAGATATAGAAAGTCATCCTGTAAACTTATGTTATTTAACTACAGGAGAAAAAGTTGTTAGACTTAAGGAAAATATGTAATTTGTTATAGATTTGTTCTTTGTTAGTGATGTTCTTTGACACAATTTTTGAATAAGAAAAATACATAAGTTATAAAATTATAAAATATAAATACATAATAATAAAAATGAATTAATAAATTCGTGATGTTGTGAAATAAACTATGATGTAAAAATATGTAAACAATAAATTTAATGAATTAATTACCTGTATTAATTTTTTACTTATTTCAAATTATAATTTAATAAATAAATATATATATATATATATATATATATATATATATATATATATATATATATATATATATATATATATGTATATAATATATATATATATATATATATATATATATATATATATATATAAGTTAATAAAATCTTATTTTATTTTTTATAAAAAAAATATTTTTTTTATTTTAATTTTTTTTATTTATTTATTTTTATTAACGAGATTGGTTTTATTAGTTTGATTACAAAACTTCTTTTAAAATTCGAATGTCCACATTCGAACCATTAGAAGAACGGTGTTTCGTAGAATTTCCTGTGTTGATATTTCCATCGTATTGATTTAGTAATATTAACCCTTCTGATATCTCGTTGACGGTTGGTACATGTTGACTATTGGTATAATTGCATTTGGATGGATGGCTTCTGAGTAACTTGGGTATACAGGTAGAATTACTTATGTCTAAAAGATTGTCTTGCTTACAAATTGAAAGAGAATTGATTGTTTTACATTCATTGATAATGTTATAAATTTGATTGTGATTCTTAATAATATTTTCATGTTTAATTTCTGTTATTCTATTGTTTCTTTTGACGAGTTTTACCATTAATTTGTCATATAGGTCCAGCGTAGTTATCGGAATATAAATTATATAAAGTATGCACAAGTTGTTAGTAATTATTTTGATGTCCGCGAAGTCTAATGCTTCTTCTGGTGTGCTATATGGCAAATTATCGGATTCTATAGTATTAATGGCTAGATTTATTTCAGAGTTTGATAAAATGAGTGAATTAATAATTCCTAACTTGGCCCAATGTATTGCATATTTTATATTTACTATTTCCCCTTTTATAGTTCTTAATTTATATTGAATGTTAAATGCTAATTCATCGTGTAATTTGCTGTCTTTTTGTATTGTATTGATAATCTCATTGGCCATTCTATTGATATTGTTAATTCTCTCATTATACATTTGGTTTATGATTACTTGTTTATTGTTATTCTCTAACACATTATTTATTTTATCTTTGATTATTTCGAAATCCTCGTGATCTGGATTTCCGGCTATCCATTTCCAAGCACTACCTATAAAGTTGATTGCGCGCTTATTTCTATGTATTTTAAGACTTTGCATTAACGTCCGTAATTCTACAAGTTCGTGTTTCAAATATGGTAGTAAAGGATGGTCTTCCGTCATTTTCTTATCCAATATTGATTGTATGCTGTCCAAAAAATTTTGATATTTTTCTAATTCAATTATGTGTATCAGTTTAAAGTTGCCTTTCTGTATTTTAGCGCGTCCCGTACTGATTGATATTATTTGTGAATTTGTGTAGTCGAGAATCTGTATTTCAGTCATTATACCTGTCAGGATGAGGCTGTAATTGAAAGGGATATTCAGGATTTAATATTACTTTTATGCACTATTTTTCCGGATAATTTGGAATAGGTGTAGGGAGAAGAATAGGTTTGTTTGGGTGACGGTCGTACTTGTTTTCTTGGCATATGGTGCATCGTTTTACTAATGTCCTAATTTTCCTACTCATTCTCGGAAAGTAGTGAGTTTCGATTATTTGGTCTCTGTTTTCTTGAGCATTTCGATGTGCACGCCGATGTACGGATAATATTTTTTCTTCTTGTTGAGTTTCGTTCGTAATATCTTGAACCATCTTTCGTGCGAATCGAGTTTTATACCCTCTGAAGTGGATTGGATATACTTCTTGTATTTTACCCATTATGTTCTCATCTGTCTTTAGTCCGTTAATAGTATGAGGGTTGAGATAACGTTTGAAGAGATTTACTATGTCAGTATTGGTAAACCGTGGTTGGGTAATAATGTGCCTCGTATAATTTGGAAATGGGTTAACTAATTGGTATGAGGTTTCTTCGCCTACATTCAATAGCAATTGGTTTCTAAAGGCATTAACCGGGGTCTCCACTGTGGGAATTAGATATTGTGACGAGCTTTCGTCGCTGTGTTGCGTAGTTGACATTGCATTTATGGTAGGAGGGATCTGTACTCTTGACAATGCGTCTGCAACAAGGTTCATTTTACCTGGTTGGTATTTTAATTCGAAATTGTATTCTTCTAAAATCGCTTTCCATCGCTTCATTTTAGAATTATTATTTTTATTACTCAGAGCATATGTAAGAGGTTGATGATCGGTATAGATACGCAATTTTTTTGATCCGTAAAGGAAGTTTCTTAAAGTTGTTAGTGCCCAGATTATGGCGAGCATTTCTTTCTCGTTAGTTGCGTAGTTTTCCTCAGTTTTATCTAAGGTTCGAGAAAGAAAATTTATTGGTCGACCTTCCTGAGAGAGGACTGCACCAAGTGCAAAATTGGAAGCGTGGGTAGTAAGTTCAAAATCATTTTGAAAGTTTAGAAACGAGAGTATTACCTCGTTTGAGACCAGTGATTGTTTAATTTTATTGAAGGCGGTTATTTCTGTCTCAGTAAGTTTTACCTGTTTAGTTTTCGAAAGGGCTTTGGACACGTGTCCATCTTCCCCTCTTAAGAGCGAAGTTAGGGGCTTCGCTAATTTCGCATAGTCGCGAATGAACCTGCGATAAAATCCTGCCATACCTAGAAATGATCTGAGTTCCTATACATTTCTGGGTACCGGAAAGTTAGCTATCGCTTTTGTTTTCTTAGAGTTTGTCTTTATTCCTTCTTTCGAGATGACGAAACCTAAAAATTCTACCTCGTCCCTTAAAAACTCGCATTTATCGAGTTGTATCTTCATATTGGCTTCTTCAAGAACCTTAAAGATTGTTTCCAGATTCTTGAAGTGTTCGCTTTCTGTTTTACCGAATATGATGATGTCGTCGATGTACACGTAGCACCGTTTTCCAATGTGATCACGGAGAATGTCATCGAGGGTGCGTTGAAAGATGGAGGGCGCATTTTTGAGACCGAATGGAAGGCGTGTAAATTCATACTTTCCATGATTTACACTAAACGCGGTCTTTTCTATATCGGAACTCTTTAGTGGAATTTGGTGGAATCCACTTTTTAAATCTACTATTGTGAAATGGTTGTTTTCCCCCAGATTTGACAGAATGTCATTGATCTCTGGTATGGGGTATTTATCTGCAATGGTGATCGAATTCAACTTTCGATAGTCGATAACCATTCTATACTTTTTTTCTCCCGAAGCGTCTTCTTTTTTTGGTACAATCCATACCGGGGAGTTATATGGAGATTTGGACGGTCTGATTACGCTGTTTTCTAATAATTGATTTACTTCTTTCTCGACCTCGTTTTTCAAACATATGGGGTAAGGGTATGATCGGGAATAGACTGGATCAGAATTGACGGTACGGATTTCTCCTACGACACTAGTTGTCTAGGTTAGTTTCTCTTCGGGATCGGCGAAGAGTCGGGGGTAGTTGCCAATTAAACTATTTAGTTTTCTTTTTTGTTCTTGGTTAAGATGGGAATCTCGAATGTTTATATTATTAACGGAATTGGATAAGTGTTGTTTTAATGGAATCTTAATGTTAGGATCTATCGTCATGAATCCTTTATCGGTGTGAATTGTCGCTCGCAGTTCTTTTAGGCTATCATTGCCTATTATACCGTCGAATGATTGTAATTTCGGCAAGATGAAGCATTTCAGTTTTCTTTCTGGTCCAAATAGGTCTATCCAAGCATGGTGAGTAATCTTGACGCCACCAGCTACGGAATTCGCGATGAATGGTTTTTCGTTATCTAAAGGGTTACGTACGTATTGTGGTTTTATATAGTTTTTATTCGACCCTGTGTCGATTAAGAATTTAAATAACTTTCCGCTCTTCGCCCTATGCTCTAGGTACGGAAGCGAAGAGCCCCTTAATCTAAAAAATTAACGTCATCTATAAATTCGTCTTGTTCGTTTTCTTTGTAACAATTATTGTCTTCGATCTCTTCATTAGAGATCGGGTTTTCTTGTGTGCCAGTGTATTCTACAAATGACTGGTCATATTGTAAATCGTACTCATTCATTTGGTTTTGGTAATAAGTCAAGTCAGGTTCTACATCTTGAGGTTCACATTGGTAAATTCTTTGAAACTTGGTGGGTTGGTGAACTTGTCCAGATTGGATAGGTCTTTTGTTCGGAATTGGGAAGCTTCGAGGTTTATTTTGGAATCCTTGTGGTCTATTTTGATAGTTCACTTGCTTTGAATGAATGGATTGCCAATCCATTGGTACTGGTTTGGGTAGTGAGTTATTGTTAAAGTTCCTATTTGTTTGTTGGAATGGATATGATGTTGTGAAGTTTGGGTGTTGATTTGGGAATGGTTTCTGAAAGTTTTGTGGTATTTAGGGGCTGTGTAGTAATTCCGGATAAAAATTACGCATTGGTGTGATTGGAGGATTACGCTGTTGCGTGGGATACCTCCTAGGTGGAATTTGTGGCGGTAATGAAAGTGGTGGATTTCTCAGATTAAGGTTACCGTGACTGTGTTGCACACGGTATTGCATATTTTCTAATTTGAGACAAAGATGTAATGCCTCTGGGAGATCTGTCGGACCTCTCATACTTAGAAGTCGAGGTAGGTCACCTTTTAGACCTCGGATGAATGTATCCAGCGCTCTATCTCGATACGATTCCGGCATGACATTCATGGATTCCTGACTCATATCCATGGAGGATAGTTTGTTCAGGATGAGTGATAGGTGTTGGTACACCTGTTGATAGTATTCTGGGATTGACTGATGCCGTTGTACTAGCGTTGTCATTTGGTACTCTAGTGTACCCAAATCACGTTTGTCTGCGTAGTGTAACGTCAGACATCTCGATATTTTTTCCCAGTTTAATGGTGTATTATAAGATTCCAAAGCGATGTCTGCTTGGCCCGTAATTTTATTTCTTATAATACTAAGCATTCCATAATATTTTGGAGTGCCCTTTAAATTGTCGTAAACTTTCAGTATACGTTCCACACTTTTTCTCCAGGAGCCGAACTCACTCGGTTGCCCGGAAAATTCCCGTAAACTTTTGACGACATCAGGAATTTTGTCCATGTCGTTTAGGTTGTTTACGTGCCTACTGTCTATGGGCTGATCGAAATCATATTTTTCTTTCGATGGCCCTTGTGTCAATTTATCGACTAATTCTTTATTCTGCTGATTAACTATTTCGGTTATCACGTCTTTTAATTGGCTAAGGTCGATTACGTTTGTGTGTTGACTGTCTGGTTTTAACGTTGCTGGTTTGATTACTTCGTTTGGATTGACCATTTTATATTTTTAATCGATAGGTATAGAAATGTAAGAATTTGGATTAGTTCCGAAATTTTGTAAAACGAACAGACAACCAAAAAATTTTTCTCTGTTAAAATAAACTGTCGTAATCAGTTACGCACGCGAATTTATCTAGGTTTTTTTTTTCAGTAGTGTTTGGATATAGATATTTTAATAATATTATTAATAATATTTTAGATTTTTATTTTATGTATATTCATAGAGTATGAATTTTCTTGTAATTTACTTTATATTTGATCTAGCTTAATTATTTTTTTATCAATGAATTTTATACTATAATCTGATCTATACTATAATTTTAATTTTGATTTTACTTTTATTTTCTTATAATTTTCTTTTCAATATTCTTTTCACTTAATATAACTTTAGATTGACTTACATTAAAATTAGCAGATGTCGGTACATCTGGAGTCGTAATTTGTATTTTATGAACCCAAGTACTCTTGCCGTCCTTCACAATCGATTGGGCCGCAGTTGATCAGAAATCGGGTTTGGTTATCGTCGATTCGTTGATTCAACACCTTTTTGTCGTTTGGTAACGTCTACTAGGGAGCTTCTTTTCCCAATTCACTTGTTGTTGGCACTTTTAATTGTTTGGTTTACACCAATTAATCTTAGTTCGTTTTTATGCTGTTACACTTGAACTAGACACATTAACCTTTTTATAAATTTGGATAATTTAAATTTTCGGTTAAACACTTTTAAATTTTGGTAAATTTAAATTTTCGGTTAAACACTTTTAAATTTTGGTAAATTTAAATTTTCGGTTAAACACTTTTAAATTTTGGTAAATTTAAATTTAGTTAAGCACTTTTTAAATTTTGGTTAATTTAGGTTTAGTTAAACACTTTTTTAAATTTTGGTAAATTTAAATTTAGTTAAGCACTTTTTAAATTTTTGGACTTTTTACAAGGGTCCCTGCTCGGGCGCCAGTTAATAAAATCTTATTTTATTTTTTATAAAAAAAATATTTTTTTTATTTTAATTTTTTTTATTTATTTAGTTTTATTAACGAGATTTGTTTTATTAGTTTGATTACAAAATTACGACTAACTTAAAATTACTTTACATAAAATTATCTTACGATGAAAATATGATTACACTGCATTATGAGGAATGCATGTGTTAATCAGGTAATTGCTCGCGTGCCATATGACACCGCTTGTCAACTGTGGGAGTTGGTTTGTTACGTGTGTTATGATTACGCTGCATTATGAGGAATGCATATGTTAATCATGTTATCGGTCATATTGCTTGTGTGCCATGTGACACCTCTTTTCAACTGTGGGAATTGGTTTGTTGCGTGTGTTAACTTATATATATATATATATATATATATATAGATAGATACATATAACTTAATGTTCTGTAGCCTTTCATTTTAAAGCTAGATTCATTTGGATCTAATGTAATAGTACTTTTGATCAAAAGTTCAAAATATTAATTTACAGAAGTAAAACTTTAGTTTTAATTCTCGAGAACTTTTTTTTCAAGATAGTACTTTTTATTCAAAGAATAATGTTTTTAAATTAAACTACCCCAAACTTTGATTTTAGAGCCTTAAGTATTAATTTCAAAGATCTTGCTGACATTAAAACAAAATATATAATCTTTTCCGATAAAATGAAACTAATTCTTTCAACTAAACACCATTTAGTTTTAACTTTATTGCTGTATGCTTTTAGCCCAAAGTTTTTATGAACCTTTCAAATTTAAACTATTTGTAACTTTCAAACGAAATAGAAAAAGTTTTGCACAAAATCTATAGGCGAAAAATCTTTCACAGAAAGAATAAAATCCTTAATTTTAAGTAATATTTTTCTCAATGTATCCACTAGCTATGTCTAATGTGGAGATACTTATATCTGGAATGACCTAACTGTCCAATAATGTCATTTATATTTGGTAAAGTAGCGTCATTAAACTTACGAAAATCAACTACAATTCTCCATTGAGAATTATTTCCATTTTCGTCTGATTTTTTGGTCTACTGCAGCGAGAGACGAGTTACTTGGACTAGCACTATGATGGCAAATTTTACCTTCGTTAAACATTTTTTGTTCTTGTTTGTATGTGAAATTTGTCAGATTTTGCCAAAATCTGTCCTAAACAACAACAAAAATCATTTCCTTTTATATGTGTTAATGTGCAAAGCAGAATGTAACGAATTTTATCAGGGCAACCATATTTGGCACGACGAATACATGATTTTATGAATTTTCTCTAGAAAATCGTAGGAAGCTAAAGTGGCCTTTACACAATAAACATTATTGACAAGAATTGTAATGACAACACTGCCTAAAATTATGCATCATGCATCGTCATTATTAGTGTGCCTTACACGATCAATAGTATTGTCATGCTTTAGTACCATTACTCTTGTCACATTTCATTTATAAGCGCCGTGAAAATTTAAACGTGGTGTTTTTATTAGTATAAATAAATATAAATATAATAAATATAAATTTAATTATATAAATAAATATAAATATTTATTTATATAACATATCAAGAGTGTTTAATTCTGAGATTATTTTAAATAAATGTATAATCAAGCGAAAAGGCGTGTATTGCTATTATTCTGGAATATGTTGCGACAAAAAAATCGTCGACGCAGAATTTGGATGAAGGACTGGTTCCATATACGTGACCATTACTCCCATGTCGTTTTGTTGAAACAAATTTGTTTAACAGACGCCTGTGATTTTAAAAATTATTTTCGGATGAGCGAAGATAGGTACTACTACTGGCTGCGATTAGTTGAACCTTTTCTTAAGAGACAGGACACACATATGCGACAAAGTTCACCCGTTAATGAACGGTAGAAGCTTTAAAGATTTAAAATGTTCATGGCTCCTGCGTCAATAAGCAAGGCTATAATTGAAACGTGTTAGGTGCTTATATATATCTTACAAGATTATATTAAGGTAAATTTTTGCGGGAATTTTAAATACATTATATAGTGAAAAATTGAAAATATAGTAAATACAAATTAATTTTTTGTTTTTAGTTTTCCACAACTCCTCAAGAATGGGTGGATATTTCGCACGATTTTGGGATTATTCATTTTTATAACACATTGGTGACCATCGATGGTAAACACGTAGCCAAAAGAATTCAAAAACCATAGAATTTACGCTCACTTTACTATAAGTATAAAGGTTTTTATAGTATAGTTCTGTTAGCTATGGTGAATGCGAGAAAAGAATTTATAATGGTGGATGCAGGAATGAACGGACGCATATCAGATGGCGGAGTAATGAATTACTCTAAATTTGGAGGAATTTTGCAGCAACTTTAAATTTACCGGAGCCCACACCGTTGCCAAACTCATCCGAAAGTATGCCTTATATATTCGTCGGAGATGAGGCGTTTGCACTAGATTTTAATTTACAAAAACCATATGCTCAAAAATCAATAAACGGAGCGCAGCATGATTTCAACAACAGACTTTCACGAGCCCGCGTAGTTGTTGAGAATACTTTTGGTATTCTTGTTTCTCGATTTGGCGTATTCCAAAAGGCAATAAATATCGCACCAAAAAAGGCCGAAACCGTAACAATGGCGTGTTGCTAACAAGCGTATTTCGCAAGTGATTGGAATTCGGCTGAATTTAATTTATTAAAATTACAAAGTACCTTTAATACAAAGGGTACTTCACATGCAAAAACTATTAGAGACCAGTTTTGCGATTATTAGAAAAATTTAATTAAAGATTAATAATATAAAAATATAATTTGAATAAAAATAAAAATAATAATTCAGTTTTCATTTTATTTTATATATAAGTACATCTAATACATTTGATTTTCTTATAACCCGCCGTCTCCATTATGAAATTTTACTGAAATTTGCTTGCATGAAACGAAGTTATCAGTAAAATTTCATAGTGGAGACGGAACAAAATACATTTTTTAAACTTTAAAATTACTAAAAAAGTCAATTAGTGTTGGAGATTGTTCTTCACAAATAGATGATACTGATTGAGATGCTCCTGTACTGCTGTTCAAAGATGGTGATGTTACTGCCCAGTTCCTACCGTCATCATTAATCTTTATCGAATCTCTATGAAGATTGCCAAGGCTTGCCTCAAAGAAGATATCATTTATACCTTTCTCAACGAAATTTCGTTGATCGGATTCCAAGGTCAGAAGTTTTTCTCTCCAAGCCTTACAAATTGTAGGAATATTTTCGGCTTCAGATTTTCTGTTATCCAGAATCTTGCAAGCTTTCTGAAGAAGCTTATTATATGTGTAGCCGTTTGTGTGGTTCGCTGCTTGTGCCGGTGTGATATTGGTGTTGGGGCTGCCATAATCGATGAACGGGATGCGGAAGGCACTTGTATTTATGATCGTTCCCTGTATACCGGTACTCTCACTTTCGACTAGACTAAAAAAATTATTAATTTGTAATTTTTTATTTGTTTAATATTAGTTCTGAGCGTATTAATTTTGCGCCTGACATCTGCGCGATTAGCTGTTGGCTTAATTTTATCCATTTTATTTTATTTATGTTGGCTTATCCAAACCTCTATTTCTTAAATTTTTGTTAATATAGTTCGTATGGGTAGGATTCCACAATTCAGGTAAAGCCTCATATGTTTCAATAAATTCGAGTAGTTCATTGTCCTCGATATTCTGTTTATCTGTACATATTTAGATAATCGATTTCAAAATCAGATAGTTTGATATCGTTAATTTTATCTGATTTACTAAAGATAATACTATCTACTAATTCAGCAATATTTACATATATTTGATTTTTTTAAAATTTGTTTTCACTTTTTAATTGTTATTAAATAAAACGTAATGATTGTGTCAAGGCCGCTTAACAGAATAACGTTATATACACCACGATAGCTTTGAGTTTGAGCTATCCGAAAATTTTTCAATTTTGAAAGGAGGGTTAGTGGGTTTAGAACGACCAAGTTTGTATGATTTTATTAAATTTTCTTGGGAAAATCCCAGGAAGCGGACACCATGATGACGTAAATAACAAGATGTCTTAAGGTCTTAGCTATCAGTAAAATATTTCAATTTTGAAATAAATAGGGAATTCGGGGGTTTAGGACAACCAACTTTGGTGTTATCTCATATATGTCGATTATATGAACATTCCGAATTTTCTTTAGAAAACCCTAGGAACCCGAGATCATAATGACTCATATACCAAGATATCTCAAAGTCTAATCTATCAGAAAAATATTTCAATTTTGCAAAAAACGGGATTAAGGGGTTTAGGACAACCAAGCTTGGTATGAAATTCGATTTTATTATTTTTCCGAATTTTCTTTGGAAGCGGACACCATAATAACGCATAAATCAAGATATCATAAGGTATGAGCTATCCGAAACATAGTTCAATTTTGGTAAAAGTAGGGGATTACAGAGGTAAGGTTCACCATACTTGCTACAACCTTATCTATGTCGATTAAATGATTTTTCTTAATTTTCTTAGGAAAATTCTAAGAAGCGGACTCCATAATGACACATATACTATGATGCGTTTAGGTCTAAGCTAACCGGAAAACGTAGGGGATTACAGAGTTTAATATAACCAAGTTTAGTATGGTAATATGTATGTCGACTATATTATTTTTCCGAATTTTCTTGGGAAAACCCTAGGAAACGGACCATAATGTCGCATATTCCAAGATATTTTAAGGTTTAAGCTATATCCGAAAAATGTTGCAAATTTGGAAAAAGTACGGGATTAGGAGGTTTAGGACAGTCAAGTTTGGTATGACCTTATGTATGTCGATTATATGATTTTTCCTAATTTCCTTGGGAAAATCCTAGAAAGCAAACTTTTGTTGTCCTAACCTCCTAACCCCCTACTCTTTCCAAAATTGAAATATTTTTCTGATAGCTTAGACCTTAAGAGTTAAGACATCTTGGATACATCAATATGGTGTCCGCTGCCTAGGATTTTGCCCAAAAAATTAGGCAAACTCAATTAATCGACATACATGAGGTCATACCAAAATTGGTTGTCCTTAACCCCTATTCCTCTATTTATGCCAAAATTGAAATACTTTTCAGAGAGTCAGACCTTAAGACATCTTGGAATATGCGCCATTATGAAGTGTGATTCTATAGAGTTTTCCCTAGAAAATCAGGAAAAGTCATATAATCGACATACCAAAGGTTATTCCAAACTTGGTTATCCAAACCCTTTAATTCCCTTTTTTCAAAAATTTAAATATTTTTCGGATTGCTCAGATCTTAAGACATCTTGGCTTACGCGTGATTATGGCGTCCCATTCCTAAGACTTTCCCTAGAAAAATAGAAAAATCAATATAATCGACATACATGAGGTCATATACCAAACATGGTTGTCCTAAACCCGTTAATACCCTAGTTTTTCAAAAATTAAAATAATATTCAGATAGGTTAGACCTAAAGACATGTTGGTGTATACGTCATTATGACATCCACACCCTAGGATTTTCCCAAAACAATTCGGGAAAATCATGTAATCGACACACATAAGGTCATACCAAACGTGGTTGTCCTAAACCTACTAATCCCCTACTTTTTCCAAAATTGAAAAATGTTTCAGATAGCTTAGACCCAAAGAGATATTGGTGTAAACGTCGTTATGGTTATTAGCTTCCTAACGTTTTTCAAGAAAATTCAGGAAATCATGTATTCTTAATCCTACCAAATTTTGTTATGGATTTCTTTTCTTAAAATTTGAGGGATGCAGGTTTGTTTTATATTTATAGGGAATGTTCTGTGTAAACAATAATAGAATGTTCTATTTCTGGGATGCAAGATAAAATCTCGTATTTTAAGTGAAAAAAGCCTGTATATCTCGCGCTTGCTTGGAGGATTGCCTACTTCTAATCATGGATCATATGTTTAAAACGTTTTGTCGTCAGTCGTTATCTTTCTGCTATTTTTGTAAATTAAAACGGTTGTAACCTGTTGAGGTTCTACACTTAATAGTACAATGGGCCCATGATGCAAACTTAGAAGGTCTATTCTAATTCTTAGAAGCCCACTGCAACGATATCCAACTGTAATAGCTTGAACCAAGGCGTGGATGATAACTGATCTGCGTTCAAAGATCCGTAAGGGAACACTTGCGATCTAGCTCTAGCTGATGCTGTAAAGATAGTGTAAGCAGTCGTCCATTTCCTCCAGACCTCCAGTCCAATGCGTTGCAGATGAATCTTGAAACGTTCAACAACGTTTACGTCTGGGTAAAAACCCAGCAGCCTCACCTTACACTGAGCAAGGGAGATTAATGTAGAAAATTAGTAAAAAAATAAAGTCATTCCCTAAATCATTAAATATAAACGCCTCAATCGCACTTTATTTAAGTGGAATTAGTTCAGCTTGAAACAACGTGCGCGGTGTTGACTCAGACTACCCGAGAAGATAAGCCCATAATTAGGAAAGTATAATCCAGACCCTGCACTGACTTCCAACAAGACGACATAATCCGCGTATAGCTTTGCACTATTCTTCAATATAACCGAGAGGCACAAAATGGGTGACGGTACTCCTCCTTGTAGCTAGCTCAGTTATGCGAGCCTTGAGCCTAAAAACATACGAGAAATGAGCCGTACAATCTAAAAGACCTGCAATATTCAGGAAGGTACCTAGACCTACTAGAAATATTTGTTATTAAGTTACCTTTCGATTCTAGTTACAAGTTCATGTAGAGTGATTGGAGTAGGAGTGTAATTAAATATTTATCCCAATTAAAACTGTCGACCATCCTTTCTAAAGTTTTAAGAAAAGTAGAGTTCACACTAATGGGCCGAAAAGCCTTTGGGCTAGTATAATTCGAATTACCGGCTTTAGAAATAAAAACTACAGATTGAACAGAAAAAATGGGTAGAAAATCATGCGGCAATTCACCATGCTAAATGCCATCAGGACCAATCGATTTGAAAGGTGTAAACGAGAAAACACTCCAGCGTAAAATGTCAGTAGTGATCAACCTACGAGCTAAGTTCCAATTCGGAGTACCGACAAATCTGTCAGGAAGGTCGCAGACAATCACACTCAGAACAATAATGCCGGACAAAAGTAGCTCACCGATTTCTCGCCTGCAATAGGTAGGTGAGTTTGCCGGAAGATGGACGAAGATTATCGAGTTCACAAGTGTCATTCTTAACCAGAGTTTTGTTTGTCTAGCAAGAACAGTTAAGCTAGAAATTTCCTCACAAATGTTTTTTCACGCAGTCGAGTAGCTGGATCTTAGGCTTATATGGATAAGCCTTAGAAGCTACCAAAAATCGATTCAAATGCGAAATGAGATTCATATTTTTCGCTTTATTTTGACGCAATATCTTTCTTAACTAATAAACCCTTCCGGTATTTATGGTGTAATCTTCCTTAACTTAAGTTCAGAGCACCAGAAGGGTTTATTACGCTTCTTCTGTTTAATAAAATTATTTTCCAAAATCAGTTACACTCTTAGAAAAACGGAGTTATTGGCACGCCGAAGAAGAGTTCAATAGGGTCTATGGATTATCGGAGCTAATATGTAACTACTAGTAAATAGCTAGGTATTAACTCATTTTAATCGGTAGAATACTTATATAAAAGTTACTTGTATTGTCCTTTAGGAGTTTTTATTCCACTGTTTTTGTAGTTAGTTTGGAACATTTATTGAATTACTAAAATAGTTTATTTGTTTGACCCATAACAGTTAATGTAAAACCCTTTCCGGAGTTTATTTATAGCAATTTTCGGATTGAAATAATAACTTTTTTGGGGTTCAATAAAAACTTCTTTTTTAATTCCATAAATTTTAAAATTTTTATTATCAAAATATTTTTATTATTAAAATATTAAAAAATAAATATAAGCTACCCTCATTAAACTTATAATTGTTAACGATTTTTAAAATCGATTATTCTGGCAGTTGGGTTATTCGAATCCGTAAATCGCGTGGTCCAAAAAATTAAAAAATGTTTGATGACCGTCCGAGTATTCGCATTCAAAGAAAAAAAAATTTCAAATAGCGTATCAAATTCTAGAAGTGAAGAACATCAATTTATAGGGATCTCGTGCCCATCTAAAGCTATATAGTGTATTAAAATTTTGGGTAAACATTTTGTTATCCCGTTTAGAATATTTCCAATTTACTTTATGAAATTTTATAAAAGGTATTTTCCGATCGGCCTTACTATATTTCTTCCCTCTTGTAGGGAGTTATTCAGACAGTACCAAAAAAGCTGTAATTCCTAAATCCCATTCTAAACAATATATGATATATCAATTAGAAATAATAACTTACTATCTTCATCGCATATATCGTCATCGTAGAGTTTAATTTTAAAATTGTCCCCAAGAATAATTCTATGTTTAAGTTTAAGCCATTTTTCTAGAAGATTGTGACACTTTTCTGGATACCTTAAATTAAAGTCCTGTTGAATCTGTAACAAATTATTTAAGCATTAGAAATCTGTAAAATTCAATTGTTTATAAAATATACCAAACCAGGTGTATCAAGATACCTCGGAGAGTCTTTCAATATATCTTCATTGCTAGATAATCTCAAGGCCATAGTTTTTGTCATTTTTTGTTGTTTGAACCGTAGGGCAAGCATTCTTTAGGAAGCATACACCTTCGTCAAAGACTTCACTTATACTACTGGCGTTGCTAAATCGGATTCTTCAACAACAGATTTCGTTAGTTTTCCACTGTCTGAACATGTTTGATTAATAGTTTTTAACCGATGTCGGATCATAAAATATATATAAATATTTCCTCTACAAATATTCAAAATAGTTTAAAATTCGTAAAACATTAATCAATTATTACATATTTTGTGGGGTCACTTCCACACAGGTTGCTGAAAAGTTTTGCAAGTGCCTTTGCCCAATAAAGTTTTTCTTCCCGGTTTGGATGAGGACCATTCACTTCAGTTAAATGTTGTACAGTTACATTTATTAATCTTTTTCGTGAGCTACCCTTTAAAGTATTAAAATCCTGGTACTCCTGAAGAATGTTTTGGCCTAATATACTTTGGGATAAATGCCGTTCAAGCTCCGTTGTTATGAACTCAAGATCGTGTTGTATTTTCTAAGCAAAATTTCCGATAAAACAGTTTTGTCTTCATAATATCCCCAGATTGTTAGCATCACTGTCACTTTCAATGCAATCATTATTACCCACAGGATCCGTTTGTGTTGATTCGTCTTGGGTAAATTCTAAAAAAGTTATATGATAATAAAATGTTCAGTATTATGTTAGATACACAAACCGTTGTTTTTCGATTTTCTTATATAAAATATTTTTTCTTGTACGTTTCCAATTTGTATCTGATACCGCAACACTGATTTCAGCGCCTTCTTTGTCTTAAAGTTGTAATTGAACTTCAATGTGGAGCTACAGCATATAAACTTTGCCGATAAGTTATTGGATTACTCGAAAAGGAAGTTGAATATTGCTAACTCCTGCTACTGGAGTTAAAACACGATGGATTTTTCTAAGAGTGTAAGATTGATTCCGTTAGTACAGTTACTTGCAATTCAAGAACCTAATCTGATTAGGCGAATCTAGTAGATACGGGCTCAGAGGAGAATGTATCCATTTTCTATTACGATCAGAGTTGAGAATATCGTCCGTCCGCCTTCAATTTTATATTGAGTCAATTTATGGCACAAACTAATATCAATCACTTCCTGCTTGGTAACATTTTCAACTTTTTGTAATTTATGAATATTAAAATTTTCAGATAATTCAATTTGGTGAGAAAGACGGAATTAGTTATTCGAGTTTTTGCTATACTATAATAGATTTATTTTGAAATTATTTAGCATGTGCCTAACTAAAATGCCTTCTCGTGATATTGAGAATCCACCGGGAACAATTAGAAATGTTTGTAATATTTTCTTATTCTTGTAGGGATCATTACCAATCGGTAATGATATCACCAGATCCAATACTGCATAAACAAACTCTTTGTATCAATTTCATCCAAATTAGTAAGGCTTGTATTGCCGCTTCCATGCATTTTCGGATATATTCACTTGTGGTGAAACCTCACGAAGTTCGTAATTGTTCTGGTTATAGACCTTATCCACTTCTCAACAAAGGAATTATCTTCTTCTCAACAAAGTTCTTAGACCTTAGATCGTTATCTAGTTTTGTTATCTGAGGTTTTAATAATTAGTGGTATATCTGCTCACCACTTTCTGTTCTCAAATAGTACTCTTGTCTACTTTCGAGCAGTGGTTGGAATTTTAGGGGTGATATTTTCCTCTAGATATCATCGAACGTGTCCTCTAATTCGAAGATCTTAGATAGATGTGACTTGATATCAGAATTTGGTTTAGTACAAGCTATTAGTTGTAAATTTAATTCCTTGAATAGGATGTAGTTGACTAGAAGGTTGAAGAATTTAACTTATAAGTTCACTACACATATACTCATCTTCATTGAACTTACGAAAAGAAACTATATATGCATAAGTTCGATGCCTTTTTAACGACAAGTTATGCGTTAAATGCCCAGTTTCACGATGTTGCTATATCCAAGTGACTAGAAATTTACAGAGTTTGCAGAACAGATGGACTGTAATGGCGTATTTAAATTATTATCGAAATCGGCGTTTTATGTTATATCCATACTCATATACAATTGGTTTCATTAATCGAGCGCATACATATGTATCATTCGTTTAGTAATCTTCCCAATGAAATAAATTGTGTTACCCTCTAAAAAATTGACTGACTTTTAAAATGTGAATTAGAGGCTTGAGCTAACGGTCATCTGCATGATATCAAATTTCTAGCTTGGAAATTGAATGAATTTTCATCTTGAAAGCCAATGGTTCGGACATTGACTTGAATAATTGTCAGTCGAAGTTCATAAAAAGTTCATTCTAAGGAACACATCTTCTCAACATGAAACTTAGCTATCGACCTCTATAACCTCTTAACGTATAATATAATTTAAATAGTATAGTTTAGTTTTTATAGATGATCTGAATTACGTACAGGCCCGATGAACTATATAGGCCGGCAAACTGTACATTTCTATATGCAGCAGTTTATTAAGCGTTTCACATCAGAATAAAATGTTCTCGTCTTAAAATCATACATCTTCCAAAATAGGTATATGTCTCTTATATATATGCACCGTATAACAAATGTATAATGTAAATATATTTTCACATAAATTTTAGTCACAAAACGTTAATGTTTATAAACTATGTACGGTATGGTTATATAAAAATTACATTCTACAAACGAAATATATTTTCATTAAAAATAAAAATAAAAACTGAAATGATAAATAAGAAAATATATATTTTAATGTAAATTACATTAACAACAACAACAACAACAGTAATAACGCAACAAACAAACACCATCGTCAACGACAATAATAAGTGTATGTACCACGAAAAATATCTACACGACATTTTTATTATCTAAATCGAAAACGTGCTAACAGTGGAAAATTCTTCTGATTTTCAGTTGGCTGGTTCTTCTTATATGAATATTACAGAAGGATGCGGTTGGCACGGGGTGGAAGGGGTTGTGTATATAATATGTGTACGAAAATTAAAATATCATATATGTAAATTTATTTAATTTTTAATTTTTTTTGTTTAATGTTAATTGATATTCGAAGGTGATGAAAGAACACGTACTCAACAACATAGGTATGTATAACCACCTTAAATTAATGAAAAATATTGATATATTCTACATTTTTAGAGTCGAGTTCAATAACTGATAGAGTGCAACTGGATAATAAGCAGTTAGAACGAAATTATGGATTTGTAGATCTTAGTGTAGACAAATGATTGAATGATTTGTTTGTATGTATGTTGACATATAATTATCTTCTGATAACATTCATCATTTTATAAAACCAACCATTTCTAGAAGATAAATTTAGCATCCTCTATCTAAATAATAGCACATCGTTCTCATGTATGTGAAAATGGCCCGAATTCTAACCCAAAAGAACGCTGAGGCAATACTAAAATAAATATTTTCATCAAATTTTAGTATCAGGCCAAAAAAAAAACATCTATCACGACTGTTTGCTCAACAATTCAAGTATATAATTCTGAAGAAAATTGGCTTAATTCGTTAATTCATCAGAAATATTATTGTCAAACTAGAACATTGAATTAGTTAACTTGTACCCTGTACATCAAAGTCCAACATTCAAATTCATTATGGCGATTCTTTGGTCGGTAAAGGGTATGTTGGTACAATTTATGGCTAGTTCTTGTAATGAGTTTATTTTAGTATGACGGTACGACGGTAAAGCGTGTTTTGCTCTTGTCTATCGATCACCATAATACAAGCAAGAATTTTAAATTCAAATAAGCATTAATTACATATTGTAACAAATTCTAATAAAAAAACATATTAAAACATATCGTTACTTATTGCCTGAACATATTGGTGCCAAAACCCGGGAATCTTTAAGAATATTTGTGTAAATAATAATAATTAGGGCAGTACATTCAAGCTGTCGAATAGCTGTTGTTATATATTAATATACGAGTGTAACTGTTATTGTGCATTAATGTAGAGAACCGTTGTATAACTTGTGAACCTACTACGTACTACCCATCAAGGTGCCAATTGAATTAAGTATAGTACTCGAATCTCAGTGTTCATATCGGGTATGATGGACTAGTATTTCTACGAAGTTGAGAAATTGTAGTATCCCGCATAGTCGTAAGTTACAGTTAATGTTATCGTACCGTTAAACCGTAAAGGCATTTCTTGTTTATCGGTGTATACATACGTAACGTGATTAACTAAAAGTAATTTAGCAATACAATCAAAAACGTGGTTCAATCAAGGGCATAGTGACAGTTATTAAAATGTGGATCGATCGATTAGTACAAGATTTGAATTGTGATGAAACACATATGGTAAATCGTGGAGGACTGGAAACGGGGATGGAAAAGCTGGATGAGGTATGGAATGATTTTCATGAGGTCGATAATGCAATTGTTGGCAGGTCAACCTTCTCAAGCAGAAAAGTTTGCGGACAAATATTTTGAAATTAAGTCCAATCTAAAACGTGTTTTAAATATACGGTCATTGAGTATTAAACTATCAACTCAATCAGCTAATCACTAAATCGGCTTAAGTTAAGAATAAAACTTATTTATATACAACCAATATTGCTCACAATGGATGTCCGATATGCTCGAGCGATTCCGAAGTTTTGATGGCACGACACGAAGAAATGTGGCTGAAAAACACCAATTGCGCTTTAATTGTTTGAGACCGAGCCATGGAGTCAACAACTGCAATTCAATAGCAAGATGCTACTTGTGCCATCAAAGACACCATACCTTTTGGCACGTGCATGATCAATATTTTCGTAACAATTCCAAGTCAATGTCAACTTATTGTACTACACTTAGTTCCAGCAACAGCGAAGCACCAAATATCACAGAAGCGCCATCAATCAACAAGTTAAAACCGAACCAAGAAATAAGCCAGGTGATAGTCATTTGATTTGTACATCGAGCAATTCGTCATTAATGCCAAGTTCTCGACGATCAACATTTGATCAATCCGAAGAGTCGTCAATTCATTTCTGCTGCTCGTTACCAATGAAAACGATACTGTCCACAATATCAGCGTTCGTTATCGGTAGAATCATATGTTATCAACACTATTGGGTCATCGAAGGCTGGATACACGAAGGGTTGTATAATTATCAAATTGTCGTAAATTCATAATCCTGAAGTTTTAATCACTATACCGAAGCATTAATTCTTCCAAAATTAACATCCAAACTACCACTGGCGCCCCTTGAGTTGAGAACTTGGCCACAGTTGAGAAATTTGAACATCGCTGATCCTCTTGTCGGATCACCAAACGATATTGACATTATATTAGGAAATGATGTATTTCTGCAAGTGCTTCATCCGGAAAGGAAACAACTCGAAGATAAATTGATCACGCAAAATACGATATTTGGGTGGATATTAGGCGGAGCGGTGTTACAGCATCATCATTCACCAACAATTCAAAGTTTCCATACCACATCCCAGAATTTAAATATTTGTTCGCAGATTCTCGAGCGATTTTGGAAAATTGAAGATATTGCAGACCCGACATCTAACAAGGGCGGTGTATTGTGAGAATGCCGGTTAAAAAGGCACCACAGTTACTTGGCCCTTCGTTGCATAATGCGACCAAGCGACTATTAAGTATGGAGCGCAGATTTTGCAAAAACAAAAATTTTGCTAGTGATTGCTTGAAGTTTATGGAGGAGTACCATCAACTACGACTTGATAAAACTACGAAATGCAAAATTCCCTTTAAAACAACCCACAGATACCACCCTAGCACCTCTATTAAACGAAATCTCCCATAGCAACAACGGAGCTTTCTTGGAAATTTGGGGGATACAACATTCAACCAAGCGGGTCGTAGTGAGATTAACAACGGTGTACGATAAGGTCACAATTGAAAAATTTGATGGCATTTATCGAAATTGGCCTGCGTTTGAAGATGCTAAAAATATTTTGGAAACTGAGGCCTATTACGATCTGACGTGGAATAAATTGATTCTGCAATATCGAAAACGAAAGAATATATTGACGTCATACATAACACCAATTCATGGATCAGCCGGCAGCAGTGAGCGGTCGAACAAATGATATAAGATCGTTAAGTGACAAATCCGATGAATTATTAATTGGAATAGAGACTATGGGCGATGAGGCGGAATATCGGGATGGTTGGTTAATTCAGATTGTTAAACACCAACAATCTGCACGTTCTCAAAATCCGTTAATACGTTCGTATATGCATTTAACCACCAATACATCAATTTGCGCTTATTGTACAATAAAACAACCTATATAATTCCACCATTCATTGCTCCATGTATTCAACACAGCAGCAGATCATTCCAGTCAATATAGTTTTTCCAAGCAACATATACCATCAGGCGCACATCAAAATCCTCATCCATCATCAAAACGATCACCGTTGCATCTTCAGCTGATTGTTCCGCCAATATTAACCTTGCATATGTATTATTAGACTCTGGGTCTCAATGTTCATTTGTATCAGAACAACTCGTACTACGCCTTGGATTGACTCGTACACATTCATCATCTAAAGTCAGTGGCCTGTCAAACTTTTGTGTTAGAATTTTGAACCAACTTCACCAAGGCATCGTTCTCTACTCTAAATGATCAGTTGTGCAGAAACGATCTAACAACTTGAAAGCAACGATGAACTTGTTCAGAGAAATGTATAATGGTTAACTCTTCTTCCCTCAATCCTCCAGGAATAACGTTAAAATTCAACTTAAATTTCTGGTGTCAAAATTCTAGTCAAAATCTATAATAACAAGATTTAAGTTAAATGCAAGATTTGCAACCATAAACTGAAAAAAAATGCGGTTAATGCCCGATATGGAGAATCCTGTCATTACTCAATGATTTGGAGTATTAGTAGCGTCCGAGAATATTTTGAAGTACTACTGGGCAGCTGGCGATAAACATTCATGTCTGATATTTGTAAACTTTTTCTTTAGTGGATATTTTATTACATGAAAACATATTTAGTACATTTCTATCCCAAGCTCGAAATCCAGTGGAAAGAACTATAGGGCTGTTAAGAGCCAGAGTAAGACCCTTACTCTCACCAAGATAGCTTCATTACACTCTAGGAGAGGCTTACTAAATAGTGAATGTTTGTTGTGTACTCATCACATGTTCATTCCCTATGTTGCTGATTGGAACGAGGATATATCACTGGATAATGCAGTCAACATTACGATGAAATTTCCAATAATTGTACGTTAGGTAATGAAATAGAACACGGTAGAAAGATTATCAAATACACGGCTTGAATCAAAAACCGAGTCCGACATACCAAAATTCGACTTATGGAAGTGTTGATTGTTCACGAAGCCTCGGTATCTGATTGATCTCATGGAAGCACGTATTGAATACAAAGACCGTAGTTGTGAACGATCAAACAAAGGACAATCCTTAGGAGTGTTTACCTCAAGACGAAGTCGCCTTAACTGGATTGATTATATACGGCTACCTTATTCAATTTACACCAATCACAGAAACTATTTAATTCTTGTTGTATATAATGAACTGATTGCCATAATTTTTTATCTTACATAATATTTTTACATCATCAGCATAAATTAAAAACCAACAATGTTTGAATAACTTCACATCGGCTATGAATGTAATGAATAAAAGAGGTCCAAGATGGTTCCTTGTCTGGGACGCTAGATAAAACGTTTATATCTATAGATAAAATATTTTTAAAAGACCTTTAAATCAAAGAGGACAAAATCCACGATAAAAGAAAACATTACACTCGAACGCTTTACTAAAATCAATAAATACTATCCCTACTCTCTAATGCTAAATTCAAAAAAATTGTGAACAAAAGAAAATTTGTCACAGGGATTGTGCAGGGTTAAACCCCTACTGGTTTACAGAAATTTTTATTAAGAAAAAGATATGGTTCTTGAACATCGATTGAAATAATTTAGGAATAGCCGATAAGGCAGAAATACCGCGGTAATTTTCGATATCCGTTCACTCTTGAGGCTTAGTGAAACTGGGTTTTCAGATTGAAGGAAATACTCCACTCGCCAAACTCAAATTCAAGATGTACGTAAACGAGCGAATCAAGAAGAACCATACTCTTTTAACACAAAATGGTGAATTTTGTCATGCCACAAGTTCACAACTAATAGTCACATTTACAATCAGCATATTGAACGTTTGGATTTTTACTAAATTCAAAATCGCCATTCCCCTAGAACTAAGGACATTAACATTTTCAAAAAATGATGCAAACATGTCGGTGATTTTTTGCGGATAACTACTAGTCACAGAATTGGGAAACATTAGCAGTTCCGTTTCATAAATATTCTAAAAAAATGCTACAAAACATGTCAGTGATAGCTCCAGAAACCAGGGTTGTTTCTAGTATTCGATTCAATCTCAATGATTCAGAAGTTTAAATTAAGATCTGAGGGTACTAAATATTTTATAATTTACGACGGATGGATTCATAATTTTTATACGATAAATTTAGACATCCGATTTGTTGAGCATAGCAGGCGACGACTAATCCATTTTATATCGATCCCAATTAAAATTATCCAGAAACACGTCATTCTAAGCATCATAGTCTCTCCTTTTAAAGTTGAAACACTTATTACAAGAATTAAAATTTATGTTAACATTAACACAATTTTCAAAAAATAATTGGTGTGCAGTGGTGTATGAAAAATACTGGAAGAACTGCCAAGACAATCACAAGCAATTATTGTGCCACGGGTATGAACGGCAGATCGAAGATATTACTTCTCTGGTTCTCGTTGTTATTGATCTGACTTAGTCTGAGTTAACAAATTGAGTCCATCACGAGGTGTGAGATTAAATCATCATTGAATGGCAGAAGATCATCATCAGCAGTACGCCATTTTACTTTCGATAGGTAAAAAACTCCCAAAATCATCACAAAATCGAATTCTGCAGCAACAACTGCTAGTTGGTTTGAGAAAAATGCAGACAGTTCTCCATACATGTATGTATATCAGCTGGGAATGTAAACAATTACTATCAACACCACCTTTGCTTTTCATTGAAAGCAACTTTTTCAGACAAAATCTCTTAGTCGTTACTACCCAGGTCAGTATAATATTTGCACGTATATCTTTCAAGACAGCTAGAAGAAGTCCACCACAAATTGTCAATTACGCCTTCCGTATTACATATGCAACAGGACTTTTTACATAAATTGTTGGCACTCATTTTTGTCTTATGATTATTTATTGGCCACAGCATTGATGATCCGAATAATGAGCGCGCCTGAAGATAAAGTAGTCTGGGGAGAAATACTCTGTAGAACGGTTAAGGTTGCAATAGATATTGTTACTGCGTCGGAAAGCTTGTAAAAGGAGTTCGAATATTTTTAGGTCGCTGTACGAGTCTCTTTGGAACGATCCTTCTTTAATAGACATCGGCAATCAAAATCCACTGTAGTGCAATCTCCATTTAACAGATAAATCGAACTATTCTAAATGACTGACGTAAGGTGGCCTCATCTAAGGTATTACTAACTTTTTCGTGAAAGAACTCGAGTATGCACTTGCAAAGATATATTTACGTCAGTAGTCGGTTCAGCATCTTCACAGTCTTCCTAGATTAGCGATTGCTTGATCTCAGTTGGCCTACAAATGAATATTTTTGATGTTTCATATTCTGGCCCTGATTCACCTACACATTTTCTTAAATCTAGCAAGCCAATGAATTGTTCCTCTGCATCGGTAAAAAAGATATCTTGCATGTACTATCGCCGACGCAGTCCGCTCAGTCTTAATTTTGGTCAAATGTTGCCTTATTTTATATTTCCAGTCTTTCCAAACAAAAATATATAGGTAGGTGCAATTTGCTACAACTTAAACTTTGTTCTCCCAAAGCTTGGCCCGCAACAATTTAAAAATGATTAAATTTGGCTCACTAACGAGTATAAGGTTGAGCATCGTTAAATTAGAAAAATTAAAATCTTTGTGATCAAAGAAAATAAACTCTAATGGAGTTTACAATTATTTTACAGCATGCCGAATAACAGTGATTTTGAAAGATTTTAATCAAACTGGGCAGATGTTCACGGGTACATGGTCGGGTAGCCTGTCCAAAATTGAATCTTTATGGTGATTGGACTAAATTCTAATGTTTTGAATTACTTTATTATATTTCTTAATTGAACTTCTTATTATTTGTAAGTTGTTGGCCTAAACTATTCGATCACGCAACATTCAATTTTAGATAGATTAGATATTTATATTTGTCCATTAACATTTTTGTTGTTAATATTTTTGTTTTACACATTTTGATGTGCTACCATTGTTGAATAAGTGCAAAAACACAAGAATTGTTCATCAAATCATCAATTGATCAGATTTGATATTCTGGTCATTGACCGCAAGCGGGCCAACTATATAGCTCAGACTTGACAGCATATATGTACACCCACAAAACATCTAAACATTTTCAAAATAATGACACTGTTAATTTTTAAAATGGGCCTCCTTGCTATACATTACCATTTGTAATATTTTATAATATGCATGTGAATTGATATAAACTGTATTGAACAATTCCTAAAAGTCCATATTCTTCTACTATAGCGCAATTGTTAGATAAAACTAATAACGGTTATTGCAAGCACCAATAACAATAACTATAAATTAAATAATTAGTTCGAAATGGAGCTCGCCAACGAATTATAAAATTTTAAGAATCTTTTTAAATGGCATTGCAATGACAATAACAACTACAAATCAAAATAGCACCAAAACAACATCTTCCTGCATCAATTTATAATTTTTGCTTTTATAGTTGTTAAACAGTAATTGGAAATTTTATTCCAAAATAAAAATTCGAATTTCCTATTATAGTAACGATTATTATCTCCGTATAAAAGAATTGGTGGGGCCAATAAAAGAAAAGATAATAACGATAACAATAGCAATAACAACAAGAACAATAAAAGTGCTTTAGCTCGCCGTGGTATATACAATATATGTATATTATATACGTATGTATATAATAGTTGAAAAGAAAAAGCGATATAGACGGGTGAAAAATATAAAAGCTACCTACACACACACAAAACTTTTCCCATATAGACTCCTCCATTTAATGAACAGTTATATTTTCGGGATGGCTTAAAGCAACCCACACACACCAACAACAAAAATTATTCCTTTTCTAATTTAATTTCAGATTGTTTACTGCACCTGTTCTTCTATTTACTTATTTGAAGCATTTTGTTAAAATAATGTTCTCGTTTATGTTATTTGTTTATTTATTCGTATATATATTTAGTTATTAAAACCGAATCATACCACTTCTAGAGATTTTCCACATTACCTACATACATACATATGCACGTTTATACATAAAAACACCAATTTTGACAATTCAATTTTCATAACAAAAATATGTTATATGGGTGGTTAGATTATATTGAGTTTTATAAGAACATCAAATGATGAATAGTTTATCCATATTCCTGTAGGAATTTCGTATAACATAATGCTACTATCAGCTACTATCAGCTACTACTCACACTTAGTGTGTGTGCCAATCCAAGTTAAAAAGTTAAATATTTTAACTGTGGTGAAAATAAAAAAATTTCCTCATCAGCGCAATTTCGCGATTTTGTTAAAAATTTCATTTAAGCTTCTTGAATCAAGATAAAGTGGGATCTTAGAAACAATAAAATGAGCAAAAGTTTTATAAAATATTTGCCTATACTTTTTCAGTTGTGCAAATTATACAAACATTTAATTGAAGTTCTGTCAAAGTACCAATTAAGTACCATTATTTAATTAAATTAAAGTTATAGCCTACAAAATATTTACAAGTTAGGGTGGTTTCGGCAACAATAGAGTCAATTCTAAATGGAAACGAAATTGAAACCAAATTAGAAGAATTATGCAGGTCACCTTCAAAATGATTTTGCAGCTCATGCCAACCAAGCATCATATATGAGTTGATCGTATTTTTATCCTGGATGGCTTCAGGCTGACGCTACAGAGTTGTAGTA
Organism: Tipula unca; assembly: GCA_951394425.1. Classification (NCBI taxonomy): domain Eukaryota; kingdom Metazoa; phylum Arthropoda; class Insecta; order Diptera; family Tipulidae; genus Tipula; species Tipula unca. The sequence goes on from OX596380.1 coordinate 121,672,310, forward strand.
AATTTTGCTGGGCTAAGCCGGTGCACCATGCGTAACATTATTTATAAAATGTGGAATTTTTTTGTATTAAACATGCGGCATGTTGTCCAGTTTCCAAGTGAGGGGGAATTGAGAACGATAGGAGATAAATTTTGCACTCGAGCAAAAACTCAAATATTTCGGAACGCGGTTGGAGCTATGGATGGTTGCCACATATGCAGAAATGCCCTTCTATTCAATCGTTCTTCAGGCAGTCGTTGATAGCAAACGGTTGTTTAGGAATTATTTTATAGGATATCCAGGATCTGTTCGTGATATTTGTATATTCCAAAACAGAACTTTATATCGAAATGGACAATATCCACCAACATATTATTATCTTTTAGGAGAGTGTGCATACTCATGTAAGTTAGGTCCGTGTGCTGTGATAACACAAAAAAAAATTAACACTGTTCACAGTAAAGCTCAAAATGTGGTCGAATGCTCATTTGGAATTATGAAAAGTCGGTGGAGGAATATTTTATTTAGAGCGCTAGAGCAAAAAATAGAAAATTGCGTTAAAATTGTAACGGTAGCATGTATCTTGCATAACATATGTGTCATGAAAAACGATTTTAATATTGGCATGTTGGAATTCAATGACAAATCTGATGGTAATTTTGATAGAATCAATCGATTTGCTATTAGTTCTGATACAAACGAAGGCGTAATTTTTCGAGACACCCTGCCAATGTGCCAATGTAAGTGCTGCGCTAATTTTTCTACCAATTTTCGGGCTTTCCTTTACTAGAACATTTTCAAATTTTGTAATTAATGTTTTTAAAATGAAGAAAAAAAGTAAACAAAAAATGTGAACAAAATCAAAAATTTTAACTGGTCCGAGGGCAAGTTAAAATGTTTGTGGTGAATACATTTTTTTTTTAAACATTTTATTTCGTTTGGCACATACACTTAGTATAAATTTGCACACTATTTCTTTCGACTCTAAGGATCTGTGTGAAACGATTAAAAGTTGTTAAAAAGTGATAAAAATTAAAATTTTGACAGCAAAATAAATTTATTCACCACAAAAAAAAAACAAAAAAAAGTAATAACGGTCGCAACCGTATACAAACTTTGACAAATGTGTTAAAAAAACATAACCTAATAAATTGTGATAGATGCTTGTTATTTTATATCAATTCAAAATATTAATCGTATTTTAATGGTAATATTTTTATTAGATAAATAATTAGATACGAACGTTATGAATAATTTGACGGAAATAATGGAATTGGTGAAACCAAAAAACACCAAAAGAATTATAGAGAAACCATATGCTATATGTATATATATTTATTACGATGTCAAAAGAGAAGTTTATAATTATTGTTTATTTTATTAGGGACTCATGATGAAAGAATCGCGTTAATTGAAGCCAGAATTGGATAAGATTTTTTATTTACCAATAAAAACTCAAATATGAGTGCCGGCTGGAGGTAAGACACACAAATATTTATTTTTGTTAGCATATTGTATGCAGTTCATTAATTTTATTGATATTTTAGAGAGGTAGTCGCTGATTGTAAATCAAAATTGGGGCCCGATAAAAAATATATAAACTGCAAGCAGCAGTGGAATTCACTGATAAAGAAGTATAAGGTTTGCAACAATTAATCATATAAATATGAATAAAAATTATATAGTTTATTATGTAAACTATTATAATTAGTTATAAGAGGTTAGAGGACTGGCCGTACTATGATATAATTCATAAATACGCTAGTCAAAAAGACAATTTCCATCCTCCCTATTTAATTTCGAGCACTAATGGAGAATATGTGAATTCCACTATAGGGCATCCGTAGAAAAGGCCACATCAGTTATCGATTTATTAACTGAAAGTGTACCGACACCACCATTCACCGGTCCAAGGCCATCGAAGACTTATACTAACCCAACGGCGTCTACCTCAGGATATTCAACGCAATCTTCGTCTAGGTCGAGTTGTACACTAAGTTGTAATAAGACCAGAAGAATGAGTCCATATGATATAGTTATGGAAAAACGGGACTAACGACTAGAAAAAAAAATAAATGTCTTAATGGGAGTATTTGGGCAAATGGTTAAATCCGATTATCCTCATATAGATGTTAATGGTTTGCTCATATCGTCGGGCTCAGACGATTCTGATTAAGTTGCGAGAATAATTTAATTCAGATTGTGATTAATGTGATTGTCAAATCTATGATTTAACTTAATTTTTTTTATTGAAAGTTTAAATTAATTATTTATAAAAATTGAAATTGAAATATATGTGTTAATTAATTGAAATTAAAAAATGTTTGTTGTTTTATTAACCTAATTGTTCCAAAAGGTTATTTCTAAAATTCAGAGCTTCTGTGGAATCTGTAACATCTGCGTTGTTGTTTTCTTCGATTATAATATAATTATGTTCCAATATTGCATTAGCTTCAGATATTGGACCAAAGTCATCGCCAGAGACACAAATATTATGTAAAATGCATGCTACAAAAACGGTTTTGATACTATTTTTGATCGTAAGCTCTAGCAATCTATTAAAAATATTTCTCCATCGCATTTTTAGCAGCCCAAATGAGCATTCGACTATATTTCTGGCGCGGCTATGTGCCGTGTTAAATTTTTTCTGCAATCCAGTGGCATTCTTATACGGTGTTATGACTGCTATTGGGTTTAATGTGCAAGGATACCCACTGTCACCTAGTAAGTATTTGTTGCTGTTGGTATATGTTCCATTTTGGTATATCGGACTATTTTTAAATACCCTTGTGTCGTGAACAGAACCGGGAAAACCTACGAACACATCATTAAATAAGTGGTTACTATCCACGACTGCTTAATACTGGATTGAATAAAAAAACTTAAAATTTATGTATTCGTCGTGTTTGTTCACAGGACATTTAATCCGTATGTGACATCCATCTATAGCTCCGATTGCATTGGCAAAAATATTAGTTTTTGACCGTCCACTAAAATTCATCCCAATATTCATCTGGTCTTTATCTGCTGGTGGTTTTATGATGTGTCGCATGTGTGTTGTGAAATGGTCCAACATTTTGTGAATAATCGATTTAACAGTGAATCTATAAATTACATCTTTTTATAGTATTTCGAAACTATTATCATTTATACCTGTGTACTTACCGACGAAAACTACAACCGGCTGCCATCCAGTATAAAAATACTATCAATTCATACTCTTTAGCCCACCCGTAATGTTTATTCGGCATTAATTGCACGATTTTTTTTAAAGCTATTCTCGAGTTTTTATCTCATTTCTATTTAAAATATCATTTATATCATTCGAAATCACCCTTAATTTACAGTACTCGATTGGCTGAAAAGATAAATAATTCTAAAGTATTAAATAAATTTAATTTATAAATTGCATACTTCTCTAAGTTTCCTTCAGTATTTCCGTAGCATAGCTTTATTTTTCAAATTATATCTTTTATAATACATTAAAATTATAAAAATGTTATCATAAAAAAAAATATTTTTTCAAGACGCGATTCATTTCAATTTTTGACTGTCTAAATTTTAACTGATTCACACAGCAAACATAATCACCACGTTAAAAATATTTCACCATAAAAATTTTCTATTTCACCAAATTTATAACTAATTTTTTTTAACAACTTTTAATCGTTTCACACATAGCCTAATACTCGTATTTTATCGAAGAAATATGACACATGACACAATAGAAATTGCGAAGTTAACTCGAAATGGCATATAATTTTGTTCGTGAAAACATAGACACGTTCGAGTTAATTTCGCAATTTCTATTGTGATCATGGGCTGCTCGATTTTATTTCTTCGATAAAATACGAGTATTACCAATTATTTTATTTTCGATAGGTAATGAAATGACGATAGATATTCTATCGAATATCGAAAATGATGATGTAGCGACATCTCAGCCCAGCTATTTTGCTTCTTTCCCGGACTCCTTAGAAATATTTTCCTTGGTTACTTCGTTAGTAGAAAGTTTTGTAGCGTTGGGGGCAAATTCTTCTGTAGAGCTTAATAGAAAGATTTAAAGATAAATTCGTACTATTAGTAGTAACAACTATAATTAGTATTTTTGTACTGTTTATTTTCGTCTGTCTTCCTTCATAGAAATTAAGAAACAAGATTAGATTCTTATATAAATACCTCCTATATAAATATCAAGCTTTTAATAAAATATAATATAATAATTTACTTTGTTTTAACATTTTACATAAAATACAGTAATATCTCGTACAACATTTTTGTTGTTTTATTTGTGTATACTATACGACATATTATTTTCATTTTTCACAATTACCAAAATAACATTTGTAGATAATATATAGTTTAATAAATTAAATATACCATAAATATACATTTATTTATGTTCTTTATATCATAACGCTGTAATGGATTCATTTTTACAAATATTGGAGCTGATAATCGAGAAAGACAAATTATACGATATATGGGCAACTTTATATTTACTAAATACGTTAGTACTTTTTAATTTTTTATTTTAAATAAAATACGTAATTTTTAATAATAAAATTCAATAGTTTTTATCATATAGAGTTCAGTCTCTTTTATTTAATATTTAGTTACAGCTTAATTATTTATTTTTCTCCATTTGTTTGGCAATAATGAACATTGCTTGAGCCATCTGAGTCATTGAGTATGTATTTTGCTTATCAATTGCCAAACGTTTTGCTCCAAATTCCTGTTCTTGTTTTACTCGTGCTTCGACTAATTCTTTGTCATGCTTAAATGTATCTTCTCCCAATTTTCCAATTTAATAAACCCACTCTATGCTATGCAATGCGCGGGTGGTATACTGTACTTGTGTGGATGGGATGAATGAATGGATGAATTAATGTTGTGTGAATGTAAGGTACGGCTATGGACCGTAAAAGTGTCTATGCCAAGTCCTTTAAAAAAAAAAAAAAAAACAATATATTAAACGCCGATTTTTTACAAAAAAAAAACAATTCATATGGATATGATTTTGATCTGATATCTTAAAAAATAAGGATAAAATTAATTTTTCATGTACCAGGATTTAACTTATAATTATTTATCGTAAGCTCGGTCCAATTCTTTTTCATTTTTATTAATCTTTTAATTCACTTTTTTAAAATCCCGTGAGCAGTTGTTGGGATCTCTCATCGGGCGCGTCCCCAGGTGGCGGATAGGGGAATGCCCTCACCGGCTTGCCGGCGGGAAATAAAATACCACCCGTGGACCAAAACCAACTAGGGGTGGTACCCCGATATAACTAACTGCAATGAGTAAAACGAAAGGAATTATTACTCCAGATGGTAAGCCAGACAATCTGGTGAATCCATCCTTCAAGGAGGCCGGTCCCACGGATTCTGGGGGGGACCAACCATTGCGTAATAAGGATGATGAAACCGCATTTCAGAGAAAATCGAGTATACTAAGATCACCAACTATAAAAACAACACATCAGAAACATGAAAATCTGTTTAATCCTTTCAACAAAAAGGATCGTAGTGACAGTGAAAGTGAATCATACTCAAAAGTGAAATCTTCCCAAGCTGATGGGATTGAATTAAATGAGACTGTGACTTCTCAGGAGAAAGTAAATGTAGCACAAAACTCTGCTACAAGCAATAAAATTAGTGCATTGGAGCTGATTGTTGATGAGCTTAAAAAAGAAATTGCGCAGTTGAAAGCTGATAACCTCAAGCTTTCGTATGAACTTCAGCAACGAAATGAATCAGGCAACGAAATGGAAGTTGAAACTTATCCTCAGTACGTTACTGATGAGGAGGAACTTACGCGTGAAGCAGTACTAATAACGGGCAACCTCAACCTATAAGGAACAAAATACTAGTAGAAAAATCTGTCCAAAATGAAAAGCCTACAAGAAGGAAAGTTAAACCTCCTCCGGTAATTCTTAGTAACGTAGATGACTTCAACGTAGTTAAAAAAATGCTGAGCGAAAAAAACATTAAACACGAAATAAAGCTGCTGAATAATAAGCAACTTAAGATCAACGTGGATGATGAAGACGATTACAGAAATCTAAGTGGACTGCTTAATAAGACTGATATTGAATGGCATTCTTATGAAAATAAACTCACCAGGCCAATTAGAGTAATGGCAAGAGGACTCCATCCGACTCAGAGATTAAGGAAGAGCTTAGTAATAAAGGGTTCAACATAATTAATGTGGTTAATGTCACGAAGAAAGTGAAAGAAAATGGAAGCCAACTAGTTCCATTACCACTTTTTATGCTTTCATTTGATAACATGGAGGATAGTAAGAAAATATTTGATATTAGACATATTCTTCATATGAAAGTTAAAATGGAAGCCAAAAGAAGGAATTGAGAAATTCCTCAATGTAAGAGATGCCAACGCTTCGGCCACACAGTGAAATTTTGCAAAAGAGAAGCTAATTGTGTCAGATGTGCAGGTAAGCACTTAACGGCTGACTGCACAATTCCGAAAACAAACAAACCCAAGTGCTCAAACTGCCATGAAGAGCACCCAGTCAGCTACCGTGGTTGTTTGGTAGCTAAGGAATCAGAGGGGAAAACCCGAGTTACTTGCTACCTCAAAAACAGTTAAAGGTTTCACCTATTCTGATGCAGCAAAAACCGTATCTAGTGGCCCTGGTACTGTGGATAGTGTGAAAGAAAATAATAATACGAATATGCTAAGCTTCATAGAAAGAATGATGGATAAAATTACGTCAAGACTAGACAGCTTAGAAAGCAGGTATGCTGTTAAGCATACAAACAACATGCCTTGTACGTCGAATAATGTTAGACAAAAAAAAATAGAATTGTTACCTGGAATGCCAATGGTATTCTCAGCAAAAAGCTTGAGCTTGAACTGTTTCTTCATGTCCATAATATAGATATATGTCTCGTATCTGAATCGCACTTAAACAATCAACATAAAATAACTCTTCGAGGTTATAAAGTATATAACGCAGCATACCCAAGTAATTACGGTATGGGAGGCAGTGCTGTAATTGTGAAGAATGACATAGATCATTACGAGTTTGGAAAAGTGGAGAACCCAGTCATGCAACTTGCAATAGTCACAATCAATTCTGCCAAACAAAAGTTTAATGTTTGTGCATTATATTGTCCGCCCGGACCAAAAATTACAAAAGAAATATACAAAGATGTAATTGCCCAATTCGGGGATAGGTTTATTCTTGGAGGTGACTACAACGCTAAACATACCGACTGGGGCTCCAGATTAACGCTCACAAGAGGTAGACAACTACGAGAAGCAATTAGAGATCTAGGATGTCGTTATCATTCAACAGGAAAGCCTACGTATTGGCCAACTGATACAAACAAAATTCCTGATTTGCTGGATTTTTTTATAACAAAGAGGATAGCTGAAAATTTCATTAGATGAAAACTATGACCTCAACTCTGACCACTCTGCAGTTATGCTAATGTTATCAAAAAAAATTGTCAAAAAAGCAAGTAAGCCGACTCTTTGCAATTCATCCACAAATTGGTTGGGCTTTGAGAGAGACTTAGTTGGAAAAATAGACTTATCAGTCCCACTAAATAATATTGAACAGTTAGAGCATGCGGCCTTTATGCTGAATATTCAGAACGCAGCACGGAACAACTCAAAAGTGGTAGAGCATTAAAACGTTAGTAATAAGTACCCAGCTCATGTCATTGAGATGTTAAGACTGAAACGCAGGGCTAGAAGAACATGGCAGCAGTCACGTCACCCTGATGATAAGAGAACCCTAAATAATAAAACACAGATTTTTAGCAGATAAATAAAAGGCTAAAAGAGAATTCTTTTGTTAGCTACATGGAAAACTTGTCTACAACTAAAGAATCAAACTACTCGTTATGGAAAGCTACAAGTAATGTGAAAAGGCCGGTTTCTCACATGGCACCTATCAGAAAAGCTGATGGCTCATGCGCGAGGAGTGATTTATAAAAAGCTGAAGAATTCGGGGGTCATCTTGCTGAAATCTTTACGCCTAATAATATAGACTCTGATTTTGTGTTGGAGCAAGTAGAAAACAGTCGTGAAAGTAACATCCCTCAAATTCGAGTAAAGGAGCTTAAGAAAGAAATTAAAAATCTGAAACTGAGCAAAGCTCCAGGCTTTGATCTAATAACAGCAGACATATTAAAGAATCTCCCATCCAAAGCTTTAACATGGTTAAGTTATATAATGAATGCGGCCCTAAAGTTCCGGTGCGCCCCAGGCATCAGGTTCACCGACTTACTAATGTTATAGAAAAAACACTCGAATAAAAGAAAATCTGCTCCACAGTTTTTCTCGATGTGGCGCAAGCCTTCGACAAAGTTGGGCATCCAGTTCTCATTCATAAACTTAATTGCTTTTTGCCTAAAGGTTATGTAGAAATCCTGGAATCATATTTATCTGAAAGATCGTTTAGAGTGAAACAAGGAAATGAATACTCTCCATTAAAAAAAATTAATGCAGGAGTACCCCAAGGCAGTATATTGGGCCCAGTTCTATACTTGATTTACACAAGTGATATCCCACAAACAGATAATGTAATGCTTGCAACATTTGCAGATGACACTTCAGTAATGGCTGTTGGCTCAAACATCAATGAAGCTACGGATAAACTACAAACAGCTGTTAATGTGATCTCTAATTGGTGCAATAAATGGAAAATTAAACTAAATGAAGTGAAATCTACCCACGTAAACTTCACAAATAGGAAAATCGAAACCCTTCCTGTTAAAATAAACGACGTTGTAATTCCACATGATAACAAAGCAAAATATCTAGGAATGACATTAGATGCAAAACTTAGATGGAAAGAACACATCAAGATAAAAAGGAAAGAGCTCGATTGCAGATACAGAAATATGTATTGGCTAATTGGACGGCGCTCAAAATTATCGATATACAACAAAATTTTGATTTACAACCAAATTTTAAAACCGGTGTGGACATACGGTATTCAACTATGGGGCTGTGCTAAGCGGTCTAATCTTCAAAGTATCCAAACTTTTCAAAACAAAGTACTACGTAATATACTGAATGCACCTTGGTATGTTCGCAATACTGATATTCATAGAGACATCAAAATCCCATCAGTGGTGGAGGAAATAAAGAAATTTGCTGCAAAGCATAAAGTTCGGCTAAACCAACACGTTAATGTGGAAGCCTCAAGTTTGCTTCACAATCAAAATGTTGTGAGGCGACTTAAACGGACCAACCCGTTAGAGTTGGATTAAATTTAAAAAAAAATTTAGTAGCGCTGGAAAACTAATTAGTTTTCCAACTGTTTAAAATTATTTTAGTACAATCCCAAAGAACTGACACGAAAATTAATAGTTAGCCTATCAAGACTAGTTTTAATACTAACAAGGGTGGAGGTTTTTAGTGGGTGTGAGTCCCACAGTACCCACATTGGGTCTCTTTCAAGAGTTTCCTCCTTCCCCAAAACAAAAAAAAACAAAAAAAAAAAAAAACAAACTTTTTTAAAATTTAGCCAACTAGATTTTAATTTTTTGAATCGGGAATAGAAATTATGAATGGAAATGTATTTTTAAGATCGGTTTTAAATGCGAATTGTATGTATAAGTTCCTTTGTTTTTCTCATATAATTTTTAATATGATTTTATTTAGTTTCTCACTTGCACCTGACTTTTTTTTTACTTTGTTTCGAAATTTTTGGGCATGAAACAAATGGTTTGCTACTCGTTAGTACATTCCGGTTAGTTTTGACGTGATTTTTGTTTTTTTTTCTTCTTCGATAATTCATTAATAATAGTAGGAGGAAGAGCACGTCCTATTCATCTTTAGAATTTCATTATTTCACGTTATTTTCTTAGGGTTACGTATTTTTTATTTTTTTTCTCAAGTGTACATACTAATGTCCAACATTTTACAATTTTTAAATTGCTAAAAATAATAAAACTGTTGATTTAGTTTTATTTATTGTATCAACGTTGCAAGTGATTTTTGAATTATTCAAGTGTAAATGAATTAATTTATTATGGAAAATAAACTGAAGTTTTTGAGGTTAAGAATTTAGAAATGGTGTGTCTTATATACAGAGTCTTTAGTTGAAGGAATACGTCGATTTATGAATACAATTGTTAACGTCTACACGTCGCGTTTTCCTTACAAATTCAAACAATTCAATATAAAGCGTAAATATAATAAATTTAAAACTAAATGTGGTGGTATTAGTTCTCATTCTCGTTAAAATAAGCCGTTTTCATCATTACCCAAGAGGTAGGCTTCAATTCGATTTTTTTATCGAGGTTCCCCAAACAATCAGGCTTATTCCCCGGTTTTAAAATTAGAGTTAGAATTCAAATAAAAATTCACAGCTTTATAGAAAAAAAAAATATAATTAATAATAAGTTGTATTAACATGCCATGCCCACCACCTGGCTTAATTCTTGGAAAATAAATTAATTAGATAATCTTAAAGTTTTATTTGAATTTTCGAAAGTTTTAAGTTTACGTTTTTTATCGGATTCTACGTTATTGTTTTCATGTTTAGAAATATTATTAAGTAAAACATTTGAAAAAAGTGACAAAATTGTATAATAAATAATTTTGTGTGTTTTGCCACATATACAAGAATTATCTAAATCGATAGTCAAATCATCCATCATAAGAGATTGGACAGTTAAAAAAGAATTTTTTTATAAACATTTTTTCTGATTTAAAAACGGGTTTAAAAAAATTAATTTACATTTATTATTACTGCAAATGTAATCAAAAACCGCACCCATATGCTTTAAAATTATTATAATTATTTCAGTGGGTACGCTTAAGCCACCTTTGTTAAGTAAATTAAAGTAATCGTCATCAGAAGCGACACCCTTTCCAGTCCTAATTAATTTCTGCCACTCTAAACATGAAACTTGTTAAGAAATAGAATGGGCCGCATATCCACAGATATAAAAAGCCGCAGAACGATCAAATTTATTTTCATATTCTTCTAAATAATTCGATCGAAATAATTCCTCGAACTCCTTTGTATCGAAAAATTCTATTCCTCTGATTTTGACAATTCGTAGTGTATTGTCTCAGACTTTATACAATTTCTCAGCCTTAACTTTATTTCTGATTCAATTACTTCCGTATATGATAAGTGAAAGGAACATCCGCTTAATCGGCGATACCAAGAAAATCTTCTTTCTAGGTAATCAGTCTGGAATTTACCGAACATTATGTAATCAACATCATTCATATAAGTGTTTGCAATTTCCAGCAGAACACTGACACTTTGCTGGATTGTTTTGAAGGTAGTCATGGTTAAACCACTTTCAATGAGATCGATACACATCCATCGTTCTATCCAGTATAAAAATTAACGTAGAAAGAAAATCGCTGCATCGTCTATTGAGTAAATAGGCAATCGGTATGGCTCGCGTTTCTTGATACCTTCAACCACTGATTTGCAATTTACTACATTCCACCAATGTTTTATAATTTTAAGAAACTCTACAGTGACTTCCTTTAGATCGCTAGATGTTTCAACAGCGACGATTATAGACTCATGAAAAACATTTGCAACACACTGCACATTCTGCCGTTTAATTAGGTAAGGAAATACTGTTTTTTTATTTAATTTATACGTTTTTTTTATGAGTTTCTGTTCTTCGTTTTTATAGAGATCTCGAATATTCTTCAAAATCCGGATAATAAAATGATCTTTCGGAATATTTTTTATTGATCCAGTTGTTCCGAATGTTTTTAAAAATTTGGACTGGATCATACATTAAAAATATAAAACTACTAGGAAAATCAGGGTTAATAAATTTAAAAGAATTTGGCGCAAAAATTGAAAACACGTTTTGATTTATCAATATGGTTATCTGTAACAATTTAAATTACTTCTAAATCTACTGATTGTACAAATTTTAAAAGAGATAAAGTTAATTTATGAAGATCATCATCTGAAGGGTTATTTACTGGGTGTAAGGCAAGTATTTCTTTGAAATTGTTCGAATTATTCGGGGCATATCCAGTTAACTTTTGAGATTTATAATTTATTTGTGCCTTTAAATACATTTCATCTATTTGAATTATGACTTTGTGTTGCATATGTTTTAAATGTTCAGCCTGTTTAACAAGATAATTTTTGTTATCTTCAAAATTTGTGGGGCTGAAGTTTTGATGGCATGACAGTCACTGCAGAGTACTCTTGCTTAGTAGAATCAGTATATTTTGATCTCTAATAAGATGGTAAGTTACTGGTGATTGCAGGTAGATTAAAAACGATTTGACTAAGGTATTTTCCGAATCCGTTTTTTTTTTTCAAGCATAAGTTGAGCTGATCATTAACCATTTCAAGAGTAGAAGTTTATTTAAAATCAATACTATAAGCAACATTCAATATTTCAGCAGTTTTCATACACAATTATTTAAAAAAAAATTAACAGCTTTTTTAAATTGGGACCAACACTGGAATTGTTGATTTGATTTTGGTTTATGTTTTAATTCACTGTAAAACCGACAAATCAAATCTTTAGAGACTCTAATATTGTATAATGTGAAATTGAATAATTTGGTACGTTAATTTTATAAATATGTATAATCTTCTCCATTGAATTTGACTTCAACATCCAAACCGCTTACATGACTAGCCAAAAGTAATTTAAAATTATTGTATGACCCAATCAGATCGTCTTACATTTTGGAAATATCATCCTTGAACGAAATTTCTAGAGATCTCGCCTGAACCACACAATTTCTGTCTGACCGGCATTACCTGGACTTCGGCTTGAATTTTGAATAATAATCTGATAAATTTTGAAAAATACTTGGAACAATATTAGATAATAATTGCGGATCTGTTTTAATTTCATTTACGTTAAAATGTTTGCTTCATACATATGAGAATTTTGTCGGTACAAAATCGTTCCGAGGGATCGCATTTAACCAATCCTGTCGTTTGAGTTTACATTTGAGAAATTGAAAAAAAGCCACATTTCCCTGATTTCTTTTAGATGAATTAGACATGCAAGACGGCACACAACAAATTTTGGTCATTTTCACTTTAAACACAAGATATTTATTTACACCTAAAATTATTATTTATGGAAGTATAATTAATCTTCATAAAAAATTTGACAACCACGTTTTTCGCTAAAATTATAAATGTATAATCATGCAATTTAATTTTGATTGAAACACAACACAATATTAATTTAACCGATAATATAATAATTAATATATTTCCACAAATATAATTTATTTAACTATTTTAATCATAAACTTACCCACAATGATTTATCCGTCAAAAAAATATTAATTTATAACTGACAAAATTACAAATACAACACTTTAAAAAGCAATGTACCATCAAAACAAAAATAAAATAAAAAAATGTTCTTCGAATGCCGACGTTACTGGTGATGATGGTTCACCGCCCCCAGTTAGCAAAATGCCTTCCCTTATTTTCCGGGCCTTCGATTTAACCTGGTATTTCCAGTGGGTAAGTGACTTCAAGACCGATTTCTACTCTTTGGCGCTTTTAAATGGCCCCTTGAGACTATTTAACTTCCTTGCCCACTTGTCCCATTGCTCGCTTAAACAGTTCGTGTTTTCGGGTGTATTTTTCTCGGTTTGAACTGCGGGTTTTGTTCGAAAAAGCATATCTGTGGTCACAATTCAAAGGGGCATTTCTCGAGTTATGCCCTTCTTTAAATTATATAAAATTCGAAATCTACGCACTCGATTTAATATACAAAATTTTTTTCGGCTTTATCCTATGAGTATTAAATGAATAAACAGTACTTGTTGAAAGGGCACAACTAGAGTGATTATTGCTTTGCATGTTACATAAGGGCACATTTCGAGATAGTTCGTTTTACAAAAATTAAATATTTGAATTTAAATACCTTAGATTTCATAACTCAATATATGTGAATTTAGAAACACAAACAAAATGTGTAAACGGTAAGTTTAAATTTTACAGAAGGGCACAACTGGGAATTTCAAAAGTTATGCCCTTTTCTAAACTGTGTTTTCATATTTTATATTTCCTTTTCAATTGAGTTATTCTCTTGTGTGAAATGTTGAAAAAGTTATATATGTGATTAAGTTTAGTGAATCCCCTTTGTAAAATTTTTTGAAAATGGCTGCAACTACAGACAAAAACAAGTTTAATGTTGCAGGATCTGCTGGTACGTATATTATTATAAAATTTCAAGTAACTGAATAAATTAATAATATTATTTGAGGTTATTTAGCTTTAAAAAAGTGTATCAGCATAATATTAACAAAAACATAAAAATTGTCCATTCCAATGTTATCGTTGAATTGGTGTATTTTATAAGACAATGATTTTAAAATGCGTTGCGAATATAATACGCAATACATCTATAACATTGGAATGGTAAATTTTTATATTTTTGTTGTTTTTTTTTTGTGTTCATAGTACTGAGAAGTATTATGATTCTCTATGGTATCAGTATTGATTAATTTTATTTAACAGGAATACTTAAATTAAATACAAATTCAAAAATTATCCGGAAAATGAAACAAAAGTCGTTAATGATGCTAAATGACAATGGTAAGATTTATAAATTATTCTGAGCAAATTATTTGATTATTAATTAATTAATGAATTTTATTTTTATTTTAATAATAGGTAGAAGCGATGAAATTATTGCAAATGACCAGATTTGGCAAGAAACCCGCCCAAATGAAACAAATGACGATATACCACATGGTTAGTCAATTATAAAATCTACAGAACATTCTAATGAAGACAAAACCTTAGATGCAGACGAAATTAATAAGACTCCGAAAAGGATCCTGAATTTAATCCAGGTCGATTTTCCGAGAGTAGTGATTCCGATATAGAACTTATGGCAGAGCAGAGGCTAATTTAAACGATCTAACTCTTGAAAAATTCAAAAACACAATAAAAATATTGGGAAAGCTTATATGAGCTCGAAAGGCGTGCCAGGGCCAAATCGTCGCTTCACCGAGTTAACTTCCTGTCGAAACAAGTGCGAATCAAGAATAAATATAGATCATCAGACAAACCTGTTCACAGAATATAAATAGCTCTGAGTGACTATAATAAAACAGTTGCATTTGTTGCTGGTTTTATTCAAATAATCCCAAAAAAAAAAAACAATGAAACTGAATTCTACGTCAGCAAAACAACGCCGGTTCTCATGAACACTCCGTCGATATTAATGGGCACGACCCCAAAATTTATTCGAAATATTACCAATAAACTCTTCATGGATGGAGCAATAATTAATACATATCAACGCGGGAGGCATTCGAATGCTCGTACATGTTCCGAAGAAGTGATTAATGAAATTAAGAGCCACATAAATCAGTTTCCAGCATATGAAAGTCACTACTCGCGGCGAGATAGTTCAAAAAAATATCTAAGTGCTGACTTAACTCTAACACTGATGTATAAACTTTACACGGAATCCCACAACAAACCGGTTTCTATATAAAAATATTCATCGGTATTTAAAGAAATGAATTTAAAATTTAAACCGCCTAAAACAGATGTTTGCAATATCTGCGAAACGTTGAAATGCAAAATTGACGTAGCCACTGATGCCGAACTTGAAAAGTTGATAAACGAGCTAAAGAAACACCACGATGATGCTGATAGATCATATAAAATGAAAGAGTTGTTTGCACATTTGACTTGGAACAGTGTCTTCCCACACCATATTTTAAAACGTCGTTGTCGTTTCACTCGACTTGGAGGAACCATTTAGAGTTCTAAAAATTTCTCGCCGAGGAATTAATTCTTTTAATTTAAACAGCCTTAACAAATGCTATACTGATACTTTGCCAATAAATCACGAGAAGAAGAGAGATCTTCTGGATTTATTACCGTTGTTAGATATCAATTTAAATGAATTTTATAAAAATTTGCCTACTAACAAGGAACTTAACTACGATCCTGATATTGGTCCCAGTGATGTAGAATAAATTATTATTTTTTTAACTTGAACACGATGTTACTGTGCAACAAATAAAACATGAATTAAAAGATACAATTTCTCCTGAAAACTTCGATTTTACGACTTATGCTCCTTTGATTAGTGGCCACAGATATATACGCGTCTAGCTGTTCGGCACTTGTCCGCGTAGCTCGTCCCTGCTTTGAAGTTTCCATAATATATATTATGTATTAGCAAAATATAGTTATAAGAACTTAAATAATAATTACACGATGATAAAATTGGCGTGAAACGAACACCCAAAACAATTTAAATTTTGACAGCTCTCCAAATAACTCCAAATTTATATAAGAGTGTTGCCAACAGAATACCAATTAAGAGAATCTCTTAAAAAAAAACTTTTTATAGAAAAACCTCTTCAAAGCTAATATTGCATAGGTGAAAACTGAAAGGATATATTTCGATGAATTTACATTTCAACTGTGTACAGTGGTGAATAAACATCAAACCAAGGAAATTTGACATTTTATTTAGTTTAGTTTGGTATGTTGAGGTACAGATAGTGACTTTTATATTGGTGGTATCTAGGTATTCAAATATTGTATTAATTAACACGCCTTGCTTTAGTTAAGTCGATTCAGGCACACGGCATAAAGAAAGTGTGTGAATTTATCTAAGGATTCCATCCCAGAAAAATTAAAAATGTTCATCAGGCAATACTATTCTCATCCCATCCCAGGATTTTGAAAATTATCCCAAAATTTGATAAGATAATTTTAATAACTGGTAAACATAAACAACAGTAATTTGTTAGGTTATATGTTCTTGTTAGCTATATGGATATGGCCCCATACATAAAATTAGGAGTTTAACTAATGGTCCTCGAAAACCATGATAGCCGGAAAAAAATTCTTATGTTTTCGACTTGGCATGGTGTAGGCTCTAAGGTTTGTATATGGTCCAATATGTGTAACATGTAATAATTTATGTTTACAACTTACTTGGCATCTTCATGGTATCCACTATCCACTTACTGTGATAAATCGTTGAACATCACCCGAAGGCCGAATGTTGTAATTGGCGCTATTGGCTCAATCGTATATGGCTTAATGGACCCAAGATAAATAAATAATTCATATTATTCACAACTAAATTTTTTTAATTTTTTTTTTTTTTAATTTTATATCCTCTTTTATTTATTAAATTTTTTATTTTATACATATTTGGAATTAAACGAATTACGACGTGTGCAATATTACTAAGTTTATTTAACTAAATCAACTATATTATCTGAGCATTCTGCACATATATTTTTAAAATTTGGAGAAGCTCTCAAAGTTTTTGAAAATTTTATGTTATTCACATATTCTAGTAGGTCGTCATATTTTTCCCAACGTTTTTTTTATATGTAGTTCACGTAATGCTTGGATAATTTAATGTAGACTACGAAACTGTTTAGTTTGAAATAATTTCCATATAATTCTCCACTGGTATACTTGATAAAGTAGTGTCCGATTCGGTAGCTTCGACATAGAGAATCGCCACATTTTTACAGGATATTCCCCCTATGATTTTGCTGTTTCCACACGCACAGTTTAATGTGTCTGGTTCTATTAGACATTCATTCAGTTTCGATATGCCTAATTTTTCTAAATGTTCCAAATTGATTGGAACATATTAATATAAATCTTGTTCAGTTTTAGAATATATGGTGCATTTTGCGAGTGGTTCCATGCTTTCATATTTTAGCTCTTTACAAAAATATGTAGAAATTTTTGTAATATTAGCTGTGGAATTCCATATAATTTCCGTTACTCCATATAACCTTGCTTATATGCTATTTCTTTAGCCATTGCTATGTCATTATTTTTTAGAAGGCTAGTAATTTTTAATAATTTATTTTCTTCATTAATAAAATGAGGTGTTTCGATATTTTGAATGTACTGCATAAAAGCATCAAACACATAAGTATAATAATAATTTTTATTATTAATTTTTCCATTTTGCAGGATGCTTAGGTGATCAGACAGATCAAGAGACACTTGACTTCAAAAGGTGTCTATGAGGGAACCTATTTTATTATTGTTGTCTAGTTCACTTATTTCAGTTAACATACCGAGATTAAAACTACTTCGTCTTGTTTTCGGTTGCCCTCCCAATTCCTTTCTTGGCATATGATTTTCTTGGCATAAAAATGTTGGCATATTAGCTAACGTCTCTCGGCGGAGTATGTAAACCGCTAGAGAGCGCGTCCTCAGGTGGCGGATAGAGGAGTGCTCATCGTTATCTACGGGTAGCGAAGAGTAGGGAGGAACTAAAATACTACCTGCGGACCAAACATAAAGGCAATAAAATGCAATGGAAACAACGAAAGGAAATATTACTCCAGGTGGTAATCCAGGTTTTAACTTGGAAACTCCACCCTTCTCGAAGAAGGCCGGTTCCATGGATTCTGGGGGGAACCAACCATTGCTAAAGAAAAGATCACGATTGGAGAACTTTACCGAAGAAAACCCCTTTACTAACCCTTTTGGAAAGAGTTCCAAATTGACAAGATCACCAACAAGATACGGTAACGAATATGAAAAGGAAAATATTGAACTACGCAGAAAGCTATGCGAATTTGAAAAGATCACAACTAAGCTAAGTAATGATTTCATTATACTTAAAAGAGAAAATGAGGAACTTAGAAAAGCTCTAACACCTGCTGTAACAGAACGTAGCTAAAAACGTAGCATTTGGCGGAAACGTAGCCATCGGCCATCGTAATTCTGAAGTGAATTGGGTGCTAAAAAAAAGAAACAAAGAAAAAAGCGACGACTGAGCAAATCACCCTTTGTATCTCCAGAACAAATACAAGAAAAACAGGAAATAAAAAATCAGAGCCAAAAGGTGCAACAACGCAAACCACCACCAGTCATTGTAAATAAGATTGGAAACTACAATTTTTTTTTTATTTTTTTTTTTAACTCATCAAGCAAGAATTGCAACTATTATTGGACATTCAAAAAATTGATATCTGTCACTTATCCGAAACACACTTTACAAAACAATCATTTATAAAATTTAGAGGTTATCACGTATACCATACAATAGACCCAGAAAATACAGCCAGAGGAGGAAGTGCGATAATAATAAAAAGCAATATACAACATTACGAAGAGAAAAAATATGAAACAAAAGAGTTACAAGCAACTACCGTCAGCATTAAAACTAAACATCAGTCATTAACCGTCACGGCAATTTATCGTCCACCACGATATAATCTTAAAAAATTACACTACGTAGACTTCCTGGAAAACTTAGGCGATAAGTATATCATTGGCGGAGACTTCTTGAACTTCTTGGAGTAATGATAGAAGTTGGATGTAATTGGCATTCTACTGCCAACCGACATACTGGCCAACAGATAATAACAACATACCTGATCTACTAGATTTCTTTATAACTAGAAAATTTCCAGCAAACTCCGATCGCTCTTTAATACTACTTACTCTCTGTGAAAAAATAATCTCAAAAGAATGCAACCCGACTCTGACAAATAAATATACAGACTGGGAGGGATTCAAAGAAGAGCTGAATAGTAGAATAAAAATTAATGTACCGTTAAAAGCAGAAGAACAACTAGATGAAGAAATCGTAAAATTCATAAATGACGTACAACAGTCAGCATGAAAAAATACGCCGGAGTTCAAAAGAAGAACAATAGGTACAAATTACCCAAAAGAAATCAGGGAAATTGTCGAAGAAAAAAGGAGAGCCAGGAAGAAATAGCAACGCACCAGGATGCCTGCAGATAAAAACAAACTGAATAACCTGATACAGCGACTCAGGATGGAAATCCAGTACATTAAAAATGATACAATAAACTCATATCTACAGTCATTAACATATGGAAAGCATACTGACTATTCTTTGTGGAAGACAACTAAACGAATGAAAAGACCAATAACTCAAATACCACCCATAAGAACAAGCAATAGGAATTGGGCCAGAAGCAATGAAGAAAAGGCAAAAGCTTTCGCTGAACATCTAGAAAGTGTTTTTCAGCCTAATGAAGTACAAGAGAAAGAAGAATTCCAAGAAGTAGAGGAAATTATTGATCAAGAAATCGCTCTGACCACCCCTGCGGAATTGACTAATGAAATAAAAATAAATGTAAATCCGAACAAAGCGCCACCTGATAACAGGAAAAATCTTAAAACAGCTATCGAAGAAGGGCATTATAAAATTAACAACTCTAATCAATGCAGCTTTCAGGATGATATATGTACCAAATGTATGGAAGTTCGCGGAGGTAATTATGATACCTAAGCCTGGAAAACCACCAAACGAAATAACATCCCATAGACCGATTTCGTTACTGCCTATTATGTCAAAACTATTAGAAAGACTTCTCTTAAAAAGATTGAAACCAATAATTGAAAGGCAGGAATTAATCCCCACACATCAATTTGGATTTCAAGATAGACACTCTACAATCGATCAAATTCATAGAATAACAGATATCATAGAAAGATCACTCGAAGAAAAGAAAATCTGCTCAGCAGTCTTCCTTGACGTGGCCCAGGCGTTTGACAAAGTTTGGCACGAAGGTCTTCTGCACAAACTCCAGAACATGCTACCTTCACAATTCTGCCAAATATTAAAATACTACATTACAGAGCGACACTTTCGTGTTAAACAGGAACAATCATACTCAGAAATTAAAAAGATCAAAGCTGGAGTGCCACAAGGAAGTGTCTTAGGACCCATTCTATATTTATTATTCACAAGCGATATCCCAATATCTCAGAATACCACAATTGGCACATTTGCAGACGACACTGCTATTTTGGTAGTAGATGATACCATAGAAGGCGCTACCAATAAGCTTCAAAGTGCGATGAACAAAATTTATCGATGGACGAAGCAACGGCGTGTCAGGTTAAATGAAACAAAATCCATACGTGTTGACTTCACCAACAAAAAAATAAATCATTTGCCTGTGGTATTAAATAATGTCCCATTACCACATGCTAACTCAGCAAAATATTTAGGAATGAATCTAGAATGATAGATGGAAGGTCCATGTCAAGAAAAAAAGTGAAGAACTCAGACTCAAATATAGAAAGATATATTGGCTGATGGGAAGGAACTCCCTTAGCACACTGTTTTGGAATCTTTGAACGATATCCATGTTGCTTGGTTTAGTACAACCCCACAGCTGAATTCCATACATCCAAATGGGCTTTAATATTTGCTTATATAGCATCAATTTATTGTTTTTTGATAAACGTTGAGGCCAACCAACCACTCAACCACAAGGAAGCAGTGAGAAGACTGAAAAGAGTAAAACCTTTTGAGTTAGTACTATAGTCAGCGTAAGGCAGTAACACCAGTAAATAGAACATAAGGAAAACCAATGGGGATACCTTAAAAACACAATTTAGCAATTTAGGTCGAAAAAGAAATGTTGTTAGTCTACAGACTAGGTACATTGTAAAATTTTATGTGAACAAATAAGATTATTAAAAAAAAAAAAAAAAATTAAAAATTATTAGTTAACTTTCTTTTCAGCAAATACTCATTTCTAACCCTGAATTCTCGACAAAATCTGAGAAGCTTTGCTGGAAAGTACCGAGTGTCATACATTGCTTCATTCTTCGCTTAACTAAATTTGACCATAATGGCAAAAATGTCATATAGTTTTTAAAAACATCTCAACAAAATGAGGATTGTAGTAAATATTAAATTCTTTTCCAGATCACGCTGCTCAGTAAATAAATGAATTATAACTAATTCGTTTGTGATTAATTGAATTATGTAAAATATTAAAATATTGTCCGATATCTCTTCTATTAAATGCAACCAAAGAGATAAGAGTTGCTTTTAAGACATCTCTTTCAGAACCTCAGAAATTCATTATAAATTGTTTCACTCGAACTGAAAAGTTCGAATATACCGATTGGTAAGTCTATATTTTTCAGCTTATTGGTTTTTACAGTTGTTGTGGCCACAGTATGCGCGAATACTGATACAGCTATTTCCATAATTTATGGATTTAATATTTATTAAACAACCAGTTTCCCGTGAAAAAATGTTAGCTATGATAGTTGGGCAAATTTATTTTATGTATATTTTAAAAACACCCACTTTCATCTAGTTCTAATCATTTATTAATATCGTGTTTCTCAGCGGTAGGTTTAACGGAGATCATAAAATCTGGCTTCCGTTATGTTCCGCAACTGCAAGATAATCGGTTAGCTCAGAAATGTTAATTGATTGCGCAGGTGGGCTAATTGAATTTGTGTTGGGATTTAAAATACACAGTTTTTCCACACTATCTTCAATTTTAGAGAAATTAAAAATTCTTTGCTTTTAATTTTTTTTTCAAATTTCCGTCTGTTAGCATCTGTGTTATTCAAACCGCGAAATTTTAAACATATTTTAGCGAACAACTTACTATTTAATAGTTTATCAAACTGCATAAGATTATCGACATCAGAAGATTTATCAAATTTACCACCGGATGTGGTTCAAACAGCAAAAGAAATTGTGTTAAACCTATTGCTATCAAAATATTCCGGCAATCATGCTTCTTGAGAACCATTAGTAAAACTCCTAATTTTATGTATGGGGCTATATCCATAAGACTTCCTGAGCCCATTGTACCAATTATTTCTTACGACAAATAAGCTAATATATAAGCTAACTCGTTGTTTACAAATTTTTAAAATGATCATATCACATTTTGAGATGATTTTCAAAATCCTGGGATGGTATGAGAATAGTATTGCCTCATGAACATTTTTAATTTTTCTGGGATGAAATTCTCGGATAACTTCGCACACTTGCATAAAGATAATGGGGCATTCAAATAGAATATTATTATTTTAATAAACCAGAATGGTAATGCCCTGTTGTGTGCCAATAAATTTATTAAAAATAGTGGAATAAAATTTCACCGGTTTCCGAAAAAAATGGATTATAAAATTATGGCTACACCGAAAAGAATTTTAATTTTAACTCAAACATATTTTTATTTTATCGAAGTAATCATTAACTTAGAAAAACTTATACTAATGATAATGGAGTTAAGTCACTTGAGAGACATACTAGATTTTTCTTAATATACGCATATATTTAATTAGATACAAATTTTACCTTAATGATCCTGGCGAGGAAGCGCTTCACACCGTTCACACTGATTCACAATATATCCACTTTTTCTTTTCTTTTTAAATAAACTTAACTATAGCATGCACTTATATACTAGACTTAACTAGATTTTCTTACTAACTATAGAAGACAATCACAACACATATATATTCTTTTTCATTTTTAATTTTAATTTTTATCATTTATTTATTTATTTTATTTTATTTTATACCATTTGGTATCACATTAACTTCTTTAGTTCGTAGTGTTGGTGGTTCAAAGTTGCTCGCCACAGCCGCGCTATAGCGCACCCAATTATGCGGTGAACTATCACGCACTAAATAACAATGACCGGTGTTGATTGAACTGGTATGACTGACGCTGATTACAGCTAATCAAGCTACTTGTTGAATCAAATTTCTGCAGATGTACACAATACCGCCAAGAATAATAGGTTTATAGGTTTACCCTGTACGTATACTTCACTAAAGAAATTCCAGAAAAAGGTGAAAATTTCAATTATTAATCGGACAAATAGGGAAATAAATTAAGGTAATGAAGTAAATTATTGGATAAAAACTTACAGTATTTAATAATTATGCGGATGAAATCCCCGCGTTTGTTAATTTCACTGTCTTCCAAGTGAAATTATTTGTGTTTATAACTGTGGCTTGGATGAAACCACAAATACGGACGGAATCACAGCAACCAATAAAAAGAATAGTTCTAATTTCGCGACAAAGAGATATGCAAATTTTGTTTGAGTCATATATATTCTCATTAAACAGGTAGTAGTAAACTCTCAATTGTTTTGTATGCAATTATCGCTACAGTGAGTACCAAATGATTTAAAATGTTCATACCATTACAGTGATTCATTGAAACACACATACAGTAGTTCAATTAGCTGTAATAATCATTACAAACTTTAATAATAATACGAAGATATCTGTGCAATATGTATAAATCCGAAGATCCCAAACTACCACCTTTTTCACCGTACAAAAATAAAAGTACTTTTAAGTCTGTGATAGCCGTTTATGAATGAGGAATGGTCATATAAAAATAAATATATTCACAAACAATTATTAATATTCGCAAAGTTTCACTTCACTAAAATGGCGATTGCAATTGAACACAGTAAATTCAAAACTCTACGATTGCTTGATTTGTGAATTTTTCATTGATGCCAATTGATTTGAAGTATAAATTTAACAAATTGATCCAAGTGATGGGTAGCATAACTAAAAAATCATGATATGCTTTAGTTAAAGCGCAAAACATTTTGCTTCAGCGAAATTATATTTTACTTTATACAATGCGATTATTATTGTAAATTTTCCAAAGCAAGACCCCTAGTATCGTTTTTGCAGTTAATGCTTGCAAAATAGGGTTCAAATTTCCAAACTGGTTTTTCAATTTTTCGGTGTATTACATCGTTCATTTTAAAAATAATACACATAATAAATAAATAAGATAAATATCACAGAAAGTCGCTTTATCCAACAACGAAAGCGCTCTTTCAGTTTGCACGGTAATGGGCGGAATCGTGATTAATAATTTATAAACTAATTCTAGATTTACTCCCCTGGTCTTGGATATTTTCAAATGAACGAGTTTAGCTAGCCCAGTTTGAATATCTCTCTGCATCATTTCTTGCATTATCAAATAAAAGTCTTGTGAATTTTGAACACAGCTTATACTCGTAGTTCTTATGCTGTATGCCGCCGGACGATTTTTTTCCGAAATTGTCGACTTTTCATTTCAACCGTACATTTCGCTATTACCCACTTGAAGCCGGTTGAGAAGTCTAATCGATGAATTTACTTTTCGGTACTATAATTTGAATATGGCACCCATCAATAGCACCAACAGATTTTGAACATATCAATGTTTTTGCTCTCGTGTTGAATTTATGACCAATTTCATCATGTTTTTACATTTCTACATTTGGTAGTTTTATAATTTTACTAGCTGACCCGGCGAACTTTGTTCCGCCTTATAATGTCAATAAATAAGCAGATTTTTTTTTTATTGGAAAAAATACAAAAAAAAATTAAATTTCTACATCAATCATTCATAATTATTTCTGTATTTTAGTACATAGGTTACTCTTCATTAAAGTACCTTGTGATACACGACATTTTTTGTTTTATTATCAGGCGCAAAAACAAACAACGCAGATGGTCTTCCGACCCGTGAACATGCCACGTATAATTGACCATGGGAACAACATGAATGTTCTAGATTTAAACCACAAACTTTTAAGGATTGGCCTTGTGATTTGTTGATGGTCATGGCAAATGCAAGACGTATCGGAAATTGAAGTCTTTTAAATTCAAACGGCATATCGGTTGGGATCATCGGTATCCTCGGAATGAGAACTTCCTCACCTTTGAATTTTCCTATCATTATCGTAGCGTAAATTACATTGTTCATCAATTTTCTAACCACCAAACGCGTACCGTTGCACAGTTTTGGTTGGTTTATGTTTCGAAGCATGATTACTACGGAGCCAACCTTTAGGCGTAAATTGTGCTGTGGTAAGCCAGGCACGTCCAAAGAGTTTAAAAATTCAATTGGATAGTTGGTGGCTTCATCTTCATTTGTGACGCAGTCAATAGATTTGAATGAATGCATTGTTCCAATGATCTTATTTTGAATTATGTAGTTTAGGTCATCTACATCTTTATTCTTTGCCGCTAAAATTGCTCGCTCACTCATCCATTCATAATTTTTGTAGTTAGAAATAATTTCTGGAAATACATTGTTGATAAGTTCGTCTTTTGATGAGACAAAATTACAGAAATTATTTGGAAATGATATTAATCCGCTCGATTCATCGACAGGTACTTGACCATTACCGATAGTCAGGAATTGCTCCGAGAAATCTTCAGCAGATGTATCATTAAGCAATGTAACTCTCATGTTTGTTGTCAGTTGCAGTTTCTTCACATGGCGTCATAGATTTGACGATTTGAGGCAAGCGTTTATTTCGTCGGCAGCCGTAGATCTTGGAATTACTGGCAGTATTTGGCGGAAATCGCCAGAAAGTAAAATCATTGCTCCTCCAAAACATCTCGAGTCATTGCGTAAATCTTTTAATGTTCGGTTAAGTGCTTCTAATGCACGTTTATGCGCCATTGTGCATTCGTCCCAGATGATGATTTTCGATACCGCTAAAACTTTGGCCATTGCTGAGTGTTTTGCAATATTACACGTTGGTTCTTCAATAGTTTGAAGATTTAACGGTAATTTGAATGCTGAATGAGCCGTACGGCATCCTTCTAACAATGTGGCTGCTATTCCAGAAGAAGCAACTGCAACCGCTATGTTAGATCTCGCCCGAACAGTTGCTAAAACTAATGACATGAGGAATGTCTTACCAGTTCCACCAGGGGCATCTAGGAAATATAAACCACAATTTTCATCATCGATTGCCTTCATTAAAGTATCATAAACTTCCTTTTGTTGGTAATTCAACAGGGGTACATTCGTTTGAACTACTAAATCTAATTCCTGGTGATCATATTCACGTTCCCGTTCCAATTCTCGATTAAATGCGTCATTCATTTCACGATATGGTGCTGGCATTCCTAACCTGATTAATAAATTACCGCACATGAGGTAACACATATTTTCGATCAAGAGTAAAGCACGATTATGTATCTCCTCATTCATCTCAATATCGTGATTTCTGGAACTGACACGAATTTGATGTAAAATATCTTCTGACATATTATCCTTGTATTTGTGCCACAGGTTACATGGTTTTGATGGAAAACATGTCGAAATTATGATAGCGAATAATGTGCGTATCTGACTTGGAGATGCAGAGATAATGGCTTCAGCGATTGTCGTATCCCAATGACTATCGTTTTCTAATAACTTCAATTCTTCACATGCAGCACGATATGTTGGGAATATTACACCATTAACAGTTCGTAGTGACTCAAATGACGTTGGCCCACGCACATTTACCAGCAACAACCGCAAATAGAAACATTCATTATTCTTTGGATGAACTGTATACATACGACCAAGAGCATCAGTAGAACGCACATCTGGATACCCAGGAACCGCATCGTCTTGCTTCCGTCTTTGAAAATTCTTCGATGAAGCATTCCAAGTATAATAACGTGGCATCTCCGAGTAAAGCAAAGTTCGTGCAAACTGATCGCTTTGGCAGATTGCAAAAAAACTGGCCAATGTAGTTGCTGGAGGTGTTTCAGCACGTTGCGTAGCATTCGAAGCTGTGAAATATACTCGTTGACCATTCTCCAGATGCACCGCCAAATGCGTAACAGTAGGATGACGTTCGTGAATGGGAAATGCGAATATACGCCAAATCGCTTCATTACAGTTCACATAACGACCAACTTGATAGCGTGACATTTCATCGTTGGTATTCGAGGATTGCAATCCAAAAACCGCCATATCACTGCCTTTCGTGACATATTTGCAAATATATTTTATGGACTTAACTGAATTGCAGTATTCAACGTTGCAATGTGTCTTGAACGATTTAGAAATAAGTGGCGAATATGGAACAATCCAACTGTTGTCGACAACGAAATCCATTCTTTTCACTTTCGTTGTGACAGTTCGACCGTTGTCATCTGGTGATCGACGCCGATACAGCGGATAACCATCATTGCCAGTGACAGTCTCCGCCGTTAATTTCCGTGGATATCGTTTAGAGCACTTTCCATCGACCATGCAAGGTGATTGGGGATTGATGGCACCACACGGTCCATGAATCATATTAGTAGTAACAACATCATGTAGGTCTGGATCGACTTCATAATCAGGAATCTCAGCACATATGATATCATCTATTTGGTCAGTCTGAATTCTTTCCACTAACCAAATAAGAATGTGTGCGTGCGGCAGGCCTCGCTTTTGCCATTCGATTGAATACATCCAGCATCGAGTATCTCCAAAGACGCGTTGTTTAACAATAAAGTTCATCAGGGACCGAATTTTTTGCCTGAATATACGTGCTGTGATGTCGTGTCTATCACTTGATGTTTGTCCGGGAAGCAGCAATTGAGTAATTTCTATCCATTTTGGATTACAGGTAAAAGTAATAAAGAGATCGGGCCGACCGTAATGACGAACATATGTCATTGCATCTTGTGCATATTCATGCATATGACGTGGACTACCAATGTATGTCGCCGGCAGAATAGTTAATCGACCAATATTAGCTGCATTTCCTTCAGTACTAACTGCATCACGTAAATGGATGTACTCCTCAGAACGCAGTTTGGCTTGGTTCAACCTAATGAATGTTAAACGTTCCGTTTCTATTTTTACAAACATGTCAACGCAATACTGCTGAAACAATCGACGAAACCGCAGCAAATAGTTGTCAGCATTTTGACGAATCATCAAACGATATGCGTAATAATTCATTGAGCTAACTTTCTTTGTAGTTTCTTCACCTGAAATTAAAAATTTGATAATTAACCATTTCAAAGGCAAATTTTAAAGGCAAACAATACAGACATTAACCATTTTTTTAATAAGCATTATTTTAAATCAGTGTCTTTCACAAATAAATGAAATAAATTATGATACTGATACTCACCATTCAATGGATTTTTCATTTTAATATTAAAATAATATCCATCTTCTCCTTGCCAAAACATCAGCGGGTATTGCAATGTGTCATATGATCGATGAGTTTCAGATATTTGTTGCAGTTGCCCAGTATCGCGACGTGTAAGCACAATATCGCGTTTTTCAAATTGTTCACCAACAATCAGGATGGCAACTTCGTCTACTGTTGGAGCATTAAATGTCCTTTCGTGTGTTCCAGATGGTCGTTTATCTGCTTTGATAACAACTTTATAGTCATCACTTGGCATGCGCTCTAAAGCACTCTTAAACAACCTGACCAACGCATGATGTTCATGAAGCAGACACTGCAAGTCTTGAAGAATTGCTCGCTTCATTCCTGCATTGATCTCTAGGCGTCGATCAAGTTGTTCTTCCATGTTGCCCATGAAATATATTTGTAAAAATTTATTCTGTGTATCTTCGAAAGGTAGTAATGATCCAATTCGATGATGAATCTGTCCTTGTATCTACAAAATAAAAACCAGACAGTATTAACTGGGTTATAAACACTTTTTTCGGTGGGAGAGTAGAGTTCAGAATTAGCAAATATACTACATAGGTACCAATAGATAAAGTAAGTTATTCTTTAACTACATTCTATATAAGTACAAAAATAAATACCTTAAATGTCGGATTAAATCCCCGTTCTTCGATAATATCTGCCCCAAATGACGTCATCTGGAAACAACCATTGTATTTTTGAGTATTTGCAAGAAAGTGGCGTGATTCTTGTGTTTCGCCACAAAGCAATGAATACAATGGCTCAGGTGGCGGAGTCAACAATGGCAATTTCACTTTACCATTAAGGCAGCATAATCCAGGCGTTTCTCCGGAAAACTTTAATGCACCACAATACTCGCAAACTACGTCCATTTGCCCAATGCAAACGCTAGGATGCAAGCTGTAATCATTGCTGCAATCGTATTGAAACGCTGCTCGATTCAAATCAGCACTTGATAAATATCTTGTTCTGCGTCGCAAATTATCTATTTGTTGACCTCTGTTGTTCGCTCGACGATTCTGCATTGCCAACCGAGCTGTTTCACGGGCTGCTTCACTTTGCTCTCGTGATTGAGAAGCACGAAGTCGAGCCATACTATCGTGGCGCTGTTCACGTGCAATTTCTTGTTCTTCTTCAGTCCTTTCATTTGCAGTATTTCGTATTCTTCTTGCATCACGGCTTTGTCGGGAAAGATTCGATCGTCTTGGTCGCGGCATTATTAATTAAACTTCACTTCACCTAAAAACTTAAATTTTCAACCATACCGAGTTTTATAGTTCACTTCACTGTTTATACGAATGGGCAATTGGGCAATAATGTTAATTATTTATTTAATAGAAATAGTTTTATTATTGATTTCTTACAAATATCAAATTGTCATCCATACGTCATTACATAGCTGTCATTATACGTCAATTTTGTTATTCCAAGTCTGATTCTTTTTTGTTATACCACGTTTTATAGTGACTGACGTTACATGTCAAGTCACACGGGAATGATGTCGAACGGGATAAAAAGTATCCTATGTCCTTCTCCTGGCTCTAAACTACCTCCCTGCCAATTTTCAGCTAAATCGGTTCAGCCGTTCTTGAGTTATAAGTGAAGTAACTAACACGACTTTCTTTTATATATATAGATTGGAAATATCAACGAAATCATTAAGCATTTTATGAACAATAGTGCGTACAGAATGCCGAGAAATTTCGAATGAAACACTGGTAACGCGGTAATTTACACCGCCCACCAGCGAATATAGGAAAACACACAAACTTGAATTTCACGAAATATCTTTGCATCGTTTCTTCAAATAAAATCATTATTTCATGGAGAGACTTTACACTTACGCGAATATGTTGTTTGATAATCACGTCGTCATTTTCTAATATTTTCCTATACATAGCCGATTGATAACATTGCAGAAAGGTTCATTCAGGCTAGAACAAAAAATATATACAAAACCAATTTATCCATACAATTTGATGTTATGTTTCTTTGTATATATTTACCTCACAGCGAGATTTTCGTAATGTTTTACTTTGTTCCTTTAAATATTCACCATAAGATGTAAGAACATTTGCGAATAATATAATTGGGATTTCATTGATGCCTCATGTATTATAATTTATTTATTAGTCATCTTCATCAAAACTTATTTATCTCTGCATTATTTTTGAAATCACGTTGATACGCCCAGTTATTTTATTAATTGATAAGTTGTACCAAACGAACCATTGTGCAAATAATATAGAACAACAGATGCTTCCGTTCTTCTTTCATTAACTCCAAATTCTAATTTGGTTTTAAACTCATTTGAAAGATTGTTATTATTTTTTGCATATTTGTTATCATAACGTTAATTTCCATTCATTTTCCGTAAATGAATAGTCGAGAGTAAGTACAACTATTGTCATTTGAAGCCTAAACATTAGTTTGAAAAAACGTTCTATCATTAAAAGTAAACTGTTCCATCGTGTTATGGAATCTAGCACCAATTTCAGCTCTTTTCCATGATGTACGGAATGAAGGAAATATTTGATCCGTTTGTAGAGTTTTAAGCTTCTGTTGGCCTCAAGATCAATGAGCGAAAAACAATTGCACACCAGGTTTTAGTAGTGGCCACTACTCGTTTGAGGGAGTGAGAAGGTTCAAAACTTTGGGGTTTCTTATCACTCACGATTACAGTGTGGGTGAGGATATTAAAGCGTTGTTAGGTTTGAATGTGAAAGTTGGGCGCTGACGCATGAGTATTTGAGATAGCTCAACTTACGGCCCAAAACGTAAAGTAGATGTTACATTTAATGTCGATATCAGAGATCTGATGAATCTCAAGGAGTACGCTGGCTCGGTCACGTTCTGCGTGCTGATTTGGAACTAATTGTGCAGCGCCTTCTGAAAGGAGAGCCACCATATTGTAGGCGCAGGCGACAATGGCTCCACGGTGTAGAGAATGACTTGACTTCTTCAGATTGTCTAAGATAGTATGAAGGCCATGCTCAGGCTCAAGCCATAGTATTGACTGTGGTATTTCATATGTTGTAAATCATTTTTAGCAACATTCTTAGATGACTTGATATAATAAAAACGGAATACAGGATATCGTCTTTGGCGGTTTGGCGTTCATTCGTGATAAAATGGTAGATAGTGACAAATCTTTCATATTTGTAACTAAGTATTCTGTGATTTAATGTCCTGAGCCACTTATCTTACGTTTTAAAACACTTAATCGCCCGTAAATGTGAATGAAGTGCACTCTGGTTGATCTTCCGCCATTTCTTTCTGACATTTTTCGCATTTAACACATCTTCTATTTATTCACGCAAGAGATGAGCCCATATTGTGTAAAAATATCTTTTGTATCTTTTCGATGATTTGTTTGGATACAAAAAATTAGCAAATGTCAAAAAAAAAGAAGTAAACAAAACCCGGTTTCAGAGTTCTAGAATTATTTGGATGAAGCCTTCAAAGTTCGATACAGGTAAACAACATTTCAAAAAAATCAATTTAAACCAAAACCACATAAGCATATTATTATTGATGCTATTTATAAAATCAACAACAACATGTCAATTTATGCAACGTGTACAGCTCAGAACAATATATTAAAAATCTAGATTTATATAAAGTCTGTCGAGTATACGAATGAATTTGTGTATACCATAAACCATCATATATACATAATCTTTTTCGAAAGTTCAAAGTACATTCGATATGAAGAGTAGAAAATTTATTGATTAATTTTCTATTTTCTATTCCCACACCTCAAAATCATTTTAAAACCGACAGAATGTCAACTGTACCATCACCCGATTCGTCGTGATCAACACTATATATACATACTAGACTCCTATTAAAATAAACGTGTGTAAAGAGACGATGATGATGGTTATAAATTTAATTATTTTAATTTTTACTCGCTTCAATAGCGAGTAAGAAAATACGAATCATAATAATAAGGAGACGGCGGAGGAGGAAAATCTCATTCATCATCTTATTTTTCCAACGAACGACGAAGCTGTGGAAAACAAAAACGAAAGAAAATTGTAATTAAGTAAACATCACAACAACCGCACAACAATAAATATTGATATTATAAGACCATTACCAACCGTTTTTCATTTTCTCCTACTATATACGAGTATATGTACAATAGATTTCTTTTTCGGCAAAAAATTATCACACTTAAGACACAATATAAACACACATACACCACGAACTCAACAACAGTATTGTACATGGAGGGAGGGTCTCCTATATAAGTACATACAAATAATATTATGTCATTATGTTTAAGTTGTTATTGTGTGAAAATGAATATTTCGCGAAAAATCAAAACAATTTTCATTTTGCCATTTCATTATACCGATGACGGTGAAGAATTAATTTAATTTCAGCGTTCTATTGTTATGCTGTGTATATGAGGTTTATGTGTATACCAAGTGAATAGTGTAAGGTTGGATTGATTATTTTTGGTTGCCGGTATTATGGTTTTTTTATTACACGCGACGCAATATGGAAACAATTCATATAGTAGGAAGTTTGGTCTATTGTTTTAGGGGTTGTATTAACAAAGGGTGGATGGATGATGATCAAATTTTATTTATTAGATGATAAAGGTTCAATTTTTTTTTTTTGGATGATATGGTTTTGTTTATAAAGTGTCAAAAATAATGCAATTTGGAATTAATAATGGATTTATGATTTTTTATATGTAATGTGCTCTAATTCATTTTGTGCCATGAAAATATTAAATTGAATAGAATTAAACTCAAGCCTACCTACCAGGTTTAATAATAAACATAGCAACAAATTTATTGTTGTTACGCGAAGTGTGGATTACGAATGAGTATACAAAGACACCATTTCTTTTAATTTTTCTTGAATTTTTGATAAGCCGCTTGCCTTACATACGATCCAACTTGTTTGACCGACGTTGAGCTCGTACATAATACATTTTTGGATCTGATTTAATAATTAGTTAAACCTTTAGGAGCTAGGTAAAACACATTGATGAGGGAAGCAGTGAGCGTTGAGGAGCGTTTGGTTGCCACTTTATGGCTCTTAGCGGCAGGGAGAGAATACTCTGATTTGAAGTTCAGTGCAGCCATATCACGACAATTGTTGTCAGCAATTATTCGTGAGACTTGTCAAGCGATATTCAAAGTTCTCAGAAGCTACATAAAAATAAGTAAAACATAATTTATTTTAAAAATTAAATTTATTTCAATACACAAAAATAACATTTATTCTACTAATTATTAAGAATGATATAATCTTGAAAATTGTATCCTGACGTGGTTATCATGTTGGACGGTAAAATTTCTTCTGGCGGTGTATCATGTTGTTCGATATGTGGTTGTTGTATTGGTGGGGTTATCTTTACGAAGTTAGGGGCGGCTGTAAACGACACCGATGACTCTATAATGGATCGTTCTAGCACAGGAGAAAAGCGGATATTATTTGATGAGTAGGTAGTGCTTCTTATAATATTATGAGTTGATGTAAAATGCAATGGTGAGTGTGCGTTGGATCGGAGTAAAACTAGAGAGAAGCGAAAACTATTTGATGAGGTTTGTGATTTTAAAACATAAATCTGACTATTATTTAAAGTCAATGTTGATTGTAGACTTAATTTTTCTAATTTCCTGTAAAATATTATTTCAGAATTTATTTGTTCTGCTATACATCTCTGACAGTATTTTTCTTTCTTTTCATAACTTAAACTGCTATATACATATGTAGGTACATACCTACATCTACTTTTCTAATACATGGTTTTGATAAATGATCTACTATTACTAACAGGAATTACCATTCTTTGATTTTGAAAAGGGGCCCATGTAGTCTATAATTATTAATTCCCAAGGTCTTTGAGATAATCGAAATTTTCCCATAGTCGGAGTTAAATTAAAAGTGGGAGATTTGGCCGCTCTACAAATATCACAATAGCGCCAATAGCATCGATCTGTGAGTCGATGTAAAGTTATAAAACCTAGAAAATGCCCCATTCTAGTTTCATCATGGGATTTTTTAGTTAACTCTGTTCGTTCACATTCAGCAACAACCATTTTCCAAGTAGCTGGTAAGTAATTTTTAAAGGGATTGGTCAGTGAATCGATAGTTTGTATTATTATCGGCATCCTTCTGAACGGTCGCTGAAATAATTTGTCATACTACTGATCTTTTTTTATTTCGATACAGCGAGAAAGAGCGTCTGGTGTTATACTTTCTTTTCCATGTTTGTGTATGACCGCAAAATGAAAGTGTTGAATTTTGAGAGTTCATCTTCCAACACGACTAACTGAATCTCCCAATCGAAGTAACCATAGCGGAACTATCAGTGACGACCAAACATTTGTTTTCTTCCAAATATTTTCTCCATTTGGTAATGGTTGTCAAAACACTGAATCATTCTTTTTTAAGAATAGTGTATCGTTTCTGGGTATCCGTTAATTTTTGTGATATATGAGCGATCGTAATATCACCATTGACGGTTTTCTGAACTAATAGGTGCTTTTGTCATAGCAAATTTAGTGGTTTGAAATACATTTTCAGCCTCATTTGTCCAATCGATGATTTTTTGGGACAACGATAGATGAATGATATTGTGGGTGAGGCTAATAAGGCCACTGCTAAAATCTAAACACCTATCAAGTGTCGTGAAGCTGAAGCATTACAAAGCGTTGGTCAGGCCCGTTGTTCTGTATATGGACGAGTACGAGAGATGTCTCCTTACATTTGAGAGAAGAATCACGCGGGTGATTTACTGTCCAAAATGCGAAGTGCATGGTACATACGGAGCTTTTTCAGTGCATGGTACATAACGAGTAGCAAAGGCATATTTAGTTTAACGGCATGTCCCGTATTATATATGCCGCTTTGTTCGCGGACGTGTTAAGTTTAACGACCATATTTATATTCGTTTTGTATGCAATTGAACAAAATGTTTTTCAATAATTATTACATCAAAAATCGATTCATTGCTTTCAACTATCACTTATTTCCATAGAAATAAGCGGTTTTTAAAACCTTTGTTGCTTGAATTTTATTTATTTTAAAAATATTAATAAATATAGTAACAATCATAATTATAAAAATGATTGGGTTTGAAATTTAAAACACTATACTGCTCTTGCATTAATTAAATAAATTGTATACACCGCAAATAAACTACAAATGTTAAAATTACAAATCGTGTGGACACAAAACAAACGACGAATTCGCAACAAGGTCACATTGGTACCCATTCGCTTTATTGGCGATGTTCCAAAAATGTTAAATGGAAAATATAAGTCTTCGTGCGAACATTTGTGCATCGTCCACAGGATGGATGAATAAAATATCCATATTACAAATTTTATGTAGAGATGTCACTAGTAAATTGAAATTTTCGCTATTAGTGATAGATGTCGTTATCCATTGTTTTGTCATAGTATGATAGATGTACTTTTGTTTTTTACAAATTATTTCAAAATGGATAACGAAATAGATTGGTCATGTGAACAATTTTTAACATTTTTAAGTGAATATGAAAAACATCCAATATTATGGAATTTAAAACATAAAGACCACAAAAATAAAAAGCTCGTGAATGACGGGTGGGAAATAATTAAAATCGAAGCAGGTCTTGCACAGCCAATATGTATATTAATAAAAAAAAATTCTTTAATAAGCACTTATCGAAGTCTGAAAAGAAAAGTGCAAGATTCTGTGAAATCTGGGGCTGTTGCGTATGAGTTTACCGACCGACATGGTTCGATTTTAAAGCGATGGATACATTTTTGGGGCAGGCAGCAAGTTATTCTTATAACAAAACGATAAGTACAGAGGTAAGTGTATTTATTTATTCTACTGGTGTTTTTCAAACCTAAAATTAAATTTATATATGGATAATAATTTTATATTGTTATTTTAGGATACACAAGATGAAGCGGAGCAATCGGAAAGAGAACTAATCTCAACTGGTAAAATATATATAAATTTTATGGGGCATTTTTGTTTGCTTAATTAATAATCTTTTATTTATGTTTAACAGGAGGAAAAAAAAGTACAAAAATAATCGAGTAGACGGATAAGGAGTTGCAAAGTCACATGCAACTTGCATCGGTCTGCCCTACAAAATTTAACCAACCGGAAAACAACCGACATGGACGAGTGCTCGTTATATGGGCAATTATTAGCCAATAAATTAAGGGCGCTAAAAATAAGAACAAGGAAAATACTTACCCATGAAATAGCCAATTTGGTTTTCGAAGCAGAAATGCAGAAGTTAGATAAGGAGGAGTTATCACAACCGAACAACATATACGAACCATCTACTTCCCATTTCTACTCCAAGGGGCCGCTCCTGGAGGGGCAGCTCACGGCAGAGCAAAGAGAATTCGTGGTATGGGCCAGGAAAAAATGTGTATAATGCACTAAATCTGTTTTTCTCAAAGTCCTAGGTGAAAATCCAGGTCCCCCTCCATCCTGCAGAGATGTGGGATGGTATCAAGGGCACATTAAATTAACAGCGTGCTCTGATGCCAGACCTGTTGATCTTTATAAGAAGACTGTAGCGGAGGTAGGAGAGGTGTGGAGAGGCGCGAGGCTGGCGGCTGTAGGCAGGGAAGGATTTCTAGCAGGCCAAGAGCGCGCGTCGGCTATCAGCCGAACCGGCCAGCCCAGAAAAGATCCTTCAGATAATAATAATCAGCAACCCTAATCTTCCGACAGGGAATTAGAAGAAAGTGAGACAAGAGGATGCCAAGGGTGCCTCCAGATTATCTACTATGGTAATCAATAAGGTGAGGTCCGTGGCTCCTCTTATCGTGACTAAGGGAGTAATTGACTTCGGTTTCGGGTCAATCACTCTCAGAGTCTACAAGATATACGAGGCTGAAACACACTCAGGGGAACCTGGTGAGGACAGCAGCCCGTCCACACAAGAGACAGATACACCAAGAGGGGAGACAACGCAACCAATGGAGCTCTCCGTGGTGGCTGCAATTTGGGAGGAGAAGAGCAGCCACCTGTCCCTAGTGTCGTACGAGGAAGATCTGTCGGATTCGAGATACGTCCTTATTCAAGAACCATGGATAAAATTAACAGGATCTGTGGCCTTAGAATGAAGGGGTAGAACCTAATATACTCAAGAAATTCGGGGAAAATCAGATCCTGCATGCTTGGAAAAATAATTTAAACGTGTTTCTACTTTCTCAATACAGCAATGGTGACATAGCTGCTGTCAGGTTAGAGGTTAGCGGCAGTCTAACCGGTCTGGTCTCAACCTATATGGACTGGGCCAAACAGGTTCCGCCGGATAACCTGGGGACCTGGTTGTCGTAGCGGAAAGAAAGAAGATTGGGGTGTACCTTGGGTGTGTGGGTCACACAATTTGGGGCAGCACTGATATCAACGAAAGGGATGAGTTATTTTTTGATTACTTATTAAATACTAACTTTAGGGTGTGTAATTTGGGCAAGAACCTACATTTCAGGTTCTAGACGTAATCTTCGCCTCAGATACCATCTTTATTTACTTTCAACCGTTTCCCCTGCTATCCTGAAAGCTTTTAGGAATCCTAGAAGGACAAACTGGAGAAAGTATAGAAAAACGCTTAAAGAACTAATAACGCCGGGGCCCCTGAGCCGCCAACGACAGTGGAGGAACTGAATTGCATAGTGAACACAATCACCGCTCCTTCAACGCTCCTTGATCAATAGTTAAGCCCAGGGGCAATCAAAAACCAGCATGGTGGTCCAAGGGACTGGGGACCTACCGAAAGGCATGTAGGATATCCTTTAATAGAGCCAAAAGTACGAGAGGGGCTGAAAATTGGGACTCCTATAAGGAGGATCATAAAGTATACAAAAAAGGATTGAGGAAGGCACAAAGGAGGTCCGAGACCTCTTCTCTTAGAAAGATACTGTCTACCAGTCCAAGTTATTTAATTAAACCGGATGGATCTTGGACTGCTTCTAATGAGGAATCTTTGAAACTTCTCATCGAACGTCACTTTCCAGGAAGCTTCGACGACTCGACAGAGACTAGTACTCATCGAGAAGCACATTCACTGCGCATAGAAGATATCGTAATCAATAAACGGATCCTATATGAATTTGAAGGTCTTAAACCTTATAAATCGGCTGGTCCGACCGAATTATTCCAGCGGAGATGAGATGAGACAAATAAAGCCTAGTGACTGAGCCCATTCTCAGCATGCTTACTGTAAATGGAAATTTGTGGACACAGCTCTGCACGCCCTGGTAAATACAATTGAGAAATCAATAATCTCGGAAGAGTTTTGTATGGTGTCGTTCCTTGATATTGAGGGCGCCTATAACAATGTAAAGATGGAGGCAATTCGGGAGGGATTAACGTTCCTTGGGGTGGAATACCCTGTAAGTGGGTTAATCAATCACATGCTGGGGTGCAGGATGGTTAACTTTGAGCTGGAGAAATCCACCATCAGGAAGCGGGTGGCTAAGGGAACCCCGCGTGGAGGTGTCCTGTCTCCTCTTCTCTGGAACATAGCAATCAATTGGTTGCTGTTAGAACTGAAGAGAGAACGGATCGAAGTGATTGCTTCTGCAGATGACGTAGCGGGCAGGAGACTAGCTTTACTGCCAAGGCAAGATTTCTGTACGTAATCTTGGACAGTAAGGTTAGTTGGAAGCCCAACATTTTGGAAAGAGTAAACAAGGCTAATATAGCCATGTACTCGTTCAGAAACGCCATCAGAAAGAGTTAGTGCCTGAACGCGGATCTGGTACACTAGCTATTCACTGCCGTAGTAAGACCTGTACTTTTGTATGGGGTGAGTGTGTGGTGGCCAGCTCTTGATAAAGTAACGTACAAAAAGGGGACCGAGAGGGTGCAAAGAACGGCCTGCATACTGATAAACGGGGCGCTGAGGACAACACCAACACGTGCCTTGTAGATTATGATTCACCTTCCCCCGTCGATATTTATGGTAAGCAGATGGCGGCGATTACGGCCACCCGACTATCAGCCATATCTCAGTGGAGTGTCTTCAGACAGGACACTCGACGATAATTATATCGCTAAGGAAGGAACTGGCGAATTTAGACTACGTTACACCAACTTTGTGTTTCGAGAAAAGGTTCCGAACTTCCTGCCCCTCAAGGGAATCTTGGAGGGGCGGGTTTGTTGCGGAAACAAAAGCACTGTTGTTCTTTACGGATGGCTCCAAACGAAACGGTAAAGTAGGAGCTAGAGTCTTCTGTGATAAACTAGAAGTAAATTTATCAGTTCGTCTCCCTGATCACTTCAGCGTGTACCAGGCAGAGGTAATAGCGATTGAGGAGGTCCTGAATTGGTTGAGGCATAATGTGGTATCCTCGACTGATATCGCAATTTATGTGCACAGTCAGGCGGCAATCATGTCGCTGGACTCGGTTTCTCTAACGTCTAGGATGGTGTTGGGTTACCACTGGTCTCTGAATGAGATGAGTGAGCATTTCAACATCCAGATAGTCTGGGTCTCCGGCCACTCGGACGTCATGCTGGGCGGACGAACTAGCGAGGCATGGCACAACTCTCCAACTGCTACCGGAAAGGGCAAAGTTGGGTAGGCCTATTAAGACACTCAAGACTGTGCTTAAAAAGGAGGCAATAGCCTCAGCGAATGAAATGTGGACGAACACTCTCTCATGTAGTGTAGCAAGGCAAGTATGGTCAAAGCTGGACTTGAAACGCTCAAAGACATTGATCTCCCTACATAAACGTGAACTAAAAACGATCGTGGGGATACTCACAGGACACTGCCTACTTGGAGAACATGCCGGGAGGATAGGTCTAGAAGCAAAGGGCTTTTTCAGAAGCTGTATGGACGACGAGGAGGAAGATACGGTAGTCCACCTCCTATTCTCATGCCCGGTTTTGGCACACAAAAGACAAAAATATATTGGTAAATTCATAATGGTCTACCTCTCTGATCTCGAAAACTGTAAAGTGTAAGATATATCACGCTACATAAGTAGTTCAAACTGGTTCTCATAAGGGTAATAGGGAAGTAAGATCCTGTGGTATCACAACGGACGGTCGCCGTTCTAAGTGTAGCAGCCACTCAACCTAACCTAACCTAACCTACTTACTGCCGGTTCCATAATACACCATTTTATTGTATATCAATTCTCAATGTCGGAATCTAAAAAATACTACCATTTAAATACTTCTGCACCAAATTTTCAGATCTTGCTATAATAAAATTTAATTAATCTATTAGTCTTTTTATATTATTATATCTTCATACGATAAGTTACTTCGTTGAACCAATAAAAATGCATTAAATGTTAAAAAAAAAAGATCCGGATTAAACATTACTTATAAATTACGAACAACAACAACTATAACAGTAAAAAAAAAAGTAACTTTCCCAAGTGTCCATTCTTCTTTTCTCCAATATCGTATAATAAAAGCTACATACCGTAGCATAATCGGCGAATTTTCAATATTCTATGCTATAGTACACACACACAGATGCAAAAAAAACACTGGACACACAACACACATTTTTCTATTAAACAGGGAACATGGAGAAACTTTTCTACAGTACACAAAAAAAAAATGGAAAATTTATAATGGAATTAAAGTTAAACGGTTTAACTCTTCTTATAAAATTTATTTCAAAGTAATTCCTTTGTCTGATAACACAGGATAAAAAAAAACCAAACTAGAAAAAAGGAATAAAACTATAAAAGGATAATTTTAATTTTATTGGATTTTTTATTTTTTTTTTTGCTTTCCCATTTGATAAATAGCCGTTTTGTGTGTCCAGTGAATAAGAAAATGAAAAGATTAAGGACAATTATGAAATTTTATTGAACTTTTTTTTGTTGCTGTTGGTCCTTTTTTTGATTGTTTGTTTGTTATTAATTTTAATTGGCTAGCTCTCGTTTGAAGTATGCACATTTATACAAGAAATTGTAAACTGAGGGAGTAATACCAAGCCAAGTACTTAAATTAAATTATATTTAACCGAAACCCGCGAGTTGTATATGTATGTACATTTATATATGGATCCTGTCAACCATCAAATATGTTGAGGAAAATTAATTTCAATTGATTTTCCCATCATTGACGTTCGATTGAAAAGTGTATGTAAGTAAAGTACCATAGATGCGTGTGTATCAATATCAAATTACCCTAAGATGTACGTGCTTATACTCGTTTTATTGAGTGTTTCTCATTCCTAATGTCGATTGTATGATTCCTTTTCTGTGAAATTGAAAAAAAAAAAAAAGTAAATAAAAAATTGAGGTATTCTCATTTCAATGTCTAGGGAATTTCATTGATATACATATATTATGTAGAGCAGACGATAAGTATTTTACATGCTTAAAATGTTCAAAACGAAATATAGAAATATGATGCGTCATACAGTATACTACACTACTGTACATATAGTACAGTTTAAAATTTCTCACACCTTCTGTGAAACAAGATAATCATGTAGGTTAGTTGATTCCTCGTATTATGTATTGAAAAAGAATATATTGATGTTTTCTTGTTGTTATTGTTAAATAGGTTTTGATACACAGGAGACTTTTTTTTTTGTGGATTTTTCACACTCCTCCTATATGTTTTTGTTTGTCTGGTAGTGTATCGTATTTTGTTTACTTATTCTAGGTTGTGGCTTATTACATTGTGTACTGTGCAAAAGTGCTACATATACAAGACGACGCAAAGATAATAGAATGGATTGGTATTGCTATTTCACTGAGGTTTAATATATTTTGATTTGAAGCTGAGTTGTAATTTCAAACGATATCTTTTGCTATGGCATACATACTTTCAGCATCTATACAATATAACCACATCATACCACATCGCTTCGTTTAGATCCAACCGATAATATTTTCATTTATTATTTTATTTTTTATTTGTTGACCAGAGAGGAAACTTTATTAAAAATCCACTGAACTGTACATAAAAACTAAAGTAGAAAAAACGAAAAACCGTACTGAACCAAAAAAGGAATTTCCTTTTAGCGTTTTTATTATTTTGCTTCGGTTTCTGTTTGAGTCAATAGGTGGATGGAAAAATTCCTTCCGATTTTTTTTTTTGCTTTTAAAATGTATAGTTCGATGGATAGCAAATATGTAGAGAAGATTTGGAATTTAATTTTCCTTTTCCACTCTCCATCGTCATTGTTTTTGTTTACTTTGTGCGACAAGTATCATTCAAAAATAAAATTATAGATTGAACGATATGATTTGCAAATTTTGAGAATGTGGGTAGCTTTTATCATTTCATAGTTTCAAGCGCTTCATAAATAGTTTATTGTGTGATAAAAACGAAATGACGTTAAGTACAGTTAACCTAATAGATATGGTCAGATAATTTTTATAATAATTGTGTTTCTTATAGAGTTACACAAGTTTAAATCATAATAAAACAAAGAAATATATCAATGAAACGGGCTTGATTGGATAGAAAATTTTATGACATTAATGTTTAAATATGATTTCGGCCATGTGGCCGCCTCGGCTGGCGCGTACAAGGACGCGAAATTATTATTTCATCAAAATTTTTTTTGAGTAAATCAATTGTAGCGCGCGCTGTGTGGCATGTGGCTCCGTCCCGTTGGAACCACATGTCAGCAAGATTAATGCCATAGGTAAGAAAAAATTTCTAATCATGTCACTATACCGCTCACCATTCACAGTAACATTCTGACCATCATCGTTTTTGAAGACATAAAGACCAATGATTCCGCCAGCCTATTAAGCTGGCAATTCTGCTTATGTACGTAACCATTTAACCAAAAATAGCCTTCATCGGAGAACAAAATTTGGAATAGAAATTCAATATCAATATCAATTTGTGCTTCAGTCCATTCGACAAATTGGTGCCGCATACGATGGTCGTTTGGCTTTAATTCCTACATAAGTATGATCTTGAAAGCTTTTAAGCCCAGATTCTTTCGTAAAATCTTCCATAAAGTGGAAGGACACAACCCCCGTTGCTGAGAATGGCGACGAATTGATTGATTTGGATTCTTCTTCAATACATTCCTGTACAACTACAGCTTCTTCAGAGCGCACTGTTCGGCGTCTCACGGGATGCACATTATCCTTAAGAGTAAAAGTGGTCCGAAAACGATCTATTGTTATTCGAACTAGCCGCTCTGAAAGACGATTATGTACGCCATAAAATGGACGAAGTACACGATAAATTTGACGAACAGAAACATTATTTTGATAAAAAAAATTCAACTATTTGAAAGCGTTGCTCTGATGTAAGTATATCCATAATGAAATGTCAAACCAAACTAAGCAAAAAGCAACTATCAGCTGTTAAATGGGTTATCAAGTTGTGAAACTCTAAAAAAACACTCTTTACATTTTACATATTCGTGAGATTTGTTGATTTGCATTAAGATCTTTAAATCAGAGTAGGTCTTCTACTTCAATGAATCTAGCTTCTATATGAGAAACTTCATAATAAAATAGCTTCTTCGCCGAGAAATGGAATTTGAAGCCAAATTTGTTTACTATTCAACGACCGAATAAATCAAAGATTTAATTCTCATATTCTCTATATCTATAGGTACCGGGTGTTTTTTTTAAACTGAGACGATCAA
The DNA here is from genome assembly GCA_951394425.1 of Tipula unca. Taxonomy (NCBI): domain Eukaryota; kingdom Metazoa; phylum Arthropoda; class Insecta; order Diptera; family Tipulidae; genus Tipula; species Tipula unca. The sequence goes on from OX596380.1 coordinate 121,716,569, forward strand.
ATATCTCGAAAAATAGCCACTCTACGGAAAAAATGTCCATAATCAAAATTTAATCATACCGCGGGGGAAATACATTAGTGCAAAAAAAAAGTCCCCCCACCCCCGCTTTGTAGGTGGGGCGGGGGTAACTTATAAACTAAGATAGGAAGCCATATTTTTTATTGCAGATACTGATTCTACGACTAAAAGTACGTATGATTTGAATAAAATATTTTGTTCGGTTCATGATAGATGGCGTTGCAATCGACGAAATTCAATTTTTTCAATTTCTCCTTCTTAGAACACACGCATTCGATTCTGCAATACGTTTGAAATAAAAAACATCACGTTTTCATTGGAAATACTCGAAATTCGTCATCAAAACAATTTATTCAGTTTTGTAAATCTAAATAAGTGTTCAAAATTAATTTCAAGTTTTATTATTAAATTTCAAAAATACAAAATTCAGGCCATCATTTTGAACACTTATTTAGATTTACAAAACTGAATAAATTGTTTTGATGACGAATTTCGAGTATTTCCAATGAAAACGTGATGTTTTTTATTTCAAACGTATTGCAGAATCGAATGCGTGTGTTCTAAGAAGGAGAAATTGAAAAAATTGAATTTCGTCGATTGCAACGCCATCTATCATGAACCGAACAAAATATTTTATTCAAATCATACGTACTTTTAGTCGTAGAATCCGTATCTGCAATAAAAAATATGGCTTCCTATCTTAGTTTAAAAGTTACCCCCGCCCCACCTACAAAGCGGGGGTGGGGGACATTTTTTTTTGCACTGATGTATTTCCCCCGCCATTTTAAATTTTGATTATGGACATTTTTTCCGTAGAGTGGCTATTTTTCGAGATATTTGATCGTCTCAGTTTAAAAAAAACACCCGGTATATATATATATATATATATATATATATATATATATATATATATATATATATATATATATATATATATATATATATATATATATATATATATATATATATATATATATATATATATATATATATATATATATATATATATATATATATATATATATATATATATATATATATATATATATATATATATTGCATTTGGGCCTGAATTTATTTTAAATTTTTGGAGGAATGAATTTATTTGCATATAATATGACGTGTTCATATCACGAACAGCCCGTGATATGAATCTTTGGGGTGCCGCGATATAAGCTTCTTCAAGAGCTGCCGGCAAGAGAATTTGACCGTGTAGAAAGTGCAGATGTTATTTTCGTACAATTGATGGGGTTAATTCGTCTTTTGCTGGCAGCATGATGTTATTGCTGCATTTTAAATTTTTCCCCCGACTCACAGTACAAATGGTTTATGTTGTTTTAATTTACTTTGATGATATTTACTTTAATTCCAAATGAAAATGCCTTGATTGTACATGGTTGAACATAAGACTCTGTGGTTTTTGAAATTTTGTGTTAAATAGGTACGGTGTAATTGAATTGACGTTCGCTTTAGATTTATATCAATATATCCTTCAGTACGTTTATTTATAGGGCATGTCGCTTATTAATATGCTGTCATGTTCCAATGAAGCTCATATCTTTTATAGAGTTCAGTGAGTGTATTTCGCCATAATATTCATTGATATCTTCTTTCATGTTCTGCTACCTGGACTATAGTCGAAACAAACATTTTTTTGATTTCGGTCGTGAACGCTACTCTATATAGGTTCTGAGACGGAGTAATTTGTCGTAAAAGTGCGACTGAACATTTGATCCAACTGAGGCAATCATTCAGAGACTTTCCAGTATTGGTTTTGGCCGAGCCTTCAATAACCACTTTTCGTCGCGTTGTGTTTCTTAAAGCTTTAATAACGCCATGGTGTATTAAAAAATATCCATGGGCGCTCTCTTCCTTTTCTGTTATTGGTTTCATGTGTTTCAATTCAATATATTGTAACGCCGAAGGTATGTACATTGATTCGGATTCTTAGTCCCGAACAAACCTTTTTTCTAAAGAATACATTCTCTTACCTGCTACTCGATTAGAGTCTGGAAGCTGTCCCTGAAACCGACCAGTGTTATCTGTCATATTTTTTTCATAATATTTTGTACCGAATGGCATTTCCTATAAAACCTAGTAAGTGGTTCCTCCAAACATTCTTCCATATAGTTTGAGCCTGCTATGTATGATGGTACTGGCCGTTTTCCATTTGATTTCCCTCCTCATTCTAATAAAGTTTGTTGAATTTTAAATTTATCTTCCCATCAACAAGTATTGTAGATCAACAAAATTATCTGCCCCGATGATAATATCAATCTCTAAATTTTTTTGTCTGTTATAAAAGATCAAAGCGAGTCTTTAGTTTGAATATTGGGGGTATTTGTTGAAGCGCTCGTTCGCTATGGAGTAAGGTGCGATGTTTTCGGTTGCAGTAGTTACATCTTAGTTTGGATTTGCAGGTGTACACGTTGTAATTATCGTTTTAGTAGTTGATACAGCGATCTTCTTTTGTTAACAGATGCTTTCTTTAAATGAATGATAGTTCTTTGAATGGTCGCATTCGAAACCCCTATGTTCTTCTGAAACATATATATTGAGCATTGTGTAACGACTTGTGGACTTTGTATGATAGGTTTTGACTAATTCTATTGTACTGGAGACTGCTTATTTTGACCATTTAGTGACTCTAGTGCATCAAGCAAAAACTGTTTCAGTGTGGGAAGGTTGTATTCGGCTGATGTATTATTATTATTAAAATTGGCTGGAACCCACGAGGATTCCGCACTGGGAGGTGGCATCTCCTGTAATCCGGCTTCTCGGAGGTCAAGTTGTGGACTGATTTGAGGTTGGGAGTTCTGTGTATTGATGAGATCATGTTGACGGGACGTCCGCACTAAGCTCGCCATCAATATGGTTGCCATGGAGGAGTCCAAGGTAACCAGGTTAGCTAAGGAGGGGGGCGCAAAGGGCCAGGGGCGGCTGATGTATGTGCCCATAAATTTTTTATATGGATGAACCAATGATACCGCAATCATTATTTCATCTGGTGTATATAATAAAAGTCGTACATTCATACACTTTGATATTGTTATTTATGTAGACGTAATGTGTTCACAGAATGCCTTTTTTGTCATATCTTTCGCTAAAATTTGACAGCTTCAATATAATTTGCATCTGTAATGCTGAAATGTATTAGGAGAGTGGATGTCTCGCTTTTTAGAGTTCCTTTAAATATTGTAGTTTTGTATGGTGTTATTAGTCTGCTGTCATGGATTGTAGAACCAAATAGGACATGGAACGATTGTCACTCGGTTTAATCTCCGGAGAATGAAGGTATGCTAATCTTGGGAAGTTTTACGTCTGCATGTGTTGAGTTAAATTGTTTAGGTTCAGTTTTGTTTCTTAGTGAAAGGTTCATTGTTGAAATGACTATTCTGTAATTATTCTCATCGAAGTCTCTCATCTAGACTAACTATATTTTATTTTGAGTTCTAGGAAATCATTCCTATATTATTTACTAATTTTGTCATCATTTCTTTGATGTAGCCTCGTCTTTTCAAACACAACTATCTGTTAGTGTTTAAGTCTAATGGTTTGTAAAACTAGCAGAGCTTACACATTTTGCGAATGCCGTGGTTCATTCACAGCTTGTGTTAGGTTAACTGTCCTAAAAAAAATACGGGGATGGGCTGTGTCGTCTACACGGCCCTAGGTGTTTTACGTGGTAACGTCTATAGGCGCTCTAATCTCCTGCGATGTGTTTGTTAAATCAATTTATTTATTATTACCAACGGCTTGGAAGGCAGAAGCTCAACAGTGATGATCCAGGGGAATACCTGCCAAAGTCGTTGGGGTTAGTGTGTTGAAGACACAATCTAAATTGAAGGTGTCCTTCCTATATATGTCCGGGAGAAATGGTTGGTACATAAATATATAGATGTTTTGCGTAGTAACAATTCATTTAAAGTTTCCAAGTTTGATTTTCTACAAAATAGTTATTATTTGGCTTGTCACGAACTGCTTATAACTATCCAACTAATGAGCTTTTTATGAGTTGAAGCTTTTCTAAATTGTATACTCACATGTACGTATGTATTTTTACTATATACATACATGTACGTATACTATCCACACGTCTTGTATATGTTTGTAAATATATACGAAAAATAACCATGTATGACTAAGTTATACGCTTAAAGTTATTGTTAACAGTAGCAACAAATAAGAAATTGTAACGAAATAGTTTGGGATTTTTTTGTTCGCTACATACATCTACGTCTACGGACATTATGTACCGGGTGTGAAAAAAATGAGTATTACATTGAACCAAGAGTTGTTCTACATTTCAAAATAGTGTTAGCATTTTCTGGTCCACCAGAGTTCTGGTGTTTAGAGTTTGGTAGTATTTTTGTAACAGAATTTATTTATATAAATAAATAAAATAAAAAATGTAACCAAACTAGAAATTTAACTTTGAGATTTTCAATTTTGTAACATTTTTATTCTGTTTGATGTACAACTTTTTGATTAAGTTATATTGTTAATACTCGTATTACTATTTTAGTATTTTCTACTTCATATTATTGTTCTCAAACAAACATAACACATTTGATTTAATTGGTTTCCTTTAAATTCATTTTAGAAGGTGTTTTGAAGTTTATTTACACAAAGTTTGTTGTTGGAAATAGGGGTACATTTTGATAATTATACTCCGCTATGGATATGGTCTAACCAAACTCAAGAGTCCGGTTTATTTATTGATAATGATAATAGAGCTAGACTAAACAAAAAAGGTGTTTTATATTTTTAGTGATAGGACTCTTGAACGAATATTGCCTTACAGTGTAATATGCGTGTGGAGAAACATTATAGGTATCGATATTTTGAGAGATAAAAGCAATACAAATCAGAATATACATGCGAGGGAAGTTAGACCTTAATTAGAACTAAATAAAAAAAATAAAAAATAGTTTTAACTTAGTACAAACTTCACACGCCATATATGACTTGTGAAGTTTATACTAAAACTAAATATTTGTGAATGTATTAGTCAAATAATAGTACATATATTATAAAATACAGTCATCATTTAGGCAAATAATCAAACATTTAAAAAGTAACATTGAAAATTAATTTACTTCCTTTTATCATAAAAATTTATGAAATAAATAAAGCTAGAGATTCAATATTTACCACAAATCTCAAAATATCTCACTAAAATTTTCAGGACTGAACTAATACTACAATCTTGACTAACCGTTTGAAATGCTAATGGCTTTCACATGGTCAAATTGAGGTTTCAGTAAATTTATACTATAGGATTTAGTTAAGAAATTGCGTATCTTAAGATTTTCACTATTTAGCACAAATCTTACTATGATTTTTCGATAGGCCTGAACTAGCACTACAATCATGCCAAATCGTTTGAAAAGCTAATGGCTTTCACATGGTCAAATTAAGGTTTCAGTAAATTTACACTATAGGATTTTCTTAAGAAATTGCGTATCTTAAGATTTTCACTATTTAGCACCAATCTTACTATGATTTTTCGATAGGCCTGAGCTAACACTACAATCATGCCAAACCGTTTGAAAAGCTATTAGCTTTCACATGGTCAAATTGCGGTTTCAGTAAATTTATACTATAGGATTTTCTTAAGAAATTGCGTATCTAAAGATTTTCACTATATAGCACAAATCTTACTATGATTTTTCGATAGGCCTGAACTAGCACTACAATGATGCCAAACCGTTTGAATAGCTAATGGCTTTCACATGGTCAAATTGAGGTTTCAGTAAATTTACACTTTAGGATTTTCTTAAGAAATTGCGTATCTTAAGATTTGCACTATTTAGCACAAATCTTTGTTTGAATGGCATGATTGTAGTGCAAGTTCAGGCCTATCGAAAAATCATAGTAAGATTTGTGCTAAATAGTGAAAATCTTAAGATACGCAATTTCTTAAGAAAATCCTATAGTATAAATTTACTGAAACCTCAATTTGACCATGTGAAAGCCATTAGCTTGTATAGCAGTTCGAATATTCGACTCACCGATATTCGATTCTGCCACATACAAAACAATTAGTGAAATTCAAATATAAACCAACTTATTTGAATTAAGCGTTCACTAACCCCATCACATATCCATCTATCCAACCAACACTATCTAATAACCGAACCATTACTATAAAACATTTATAGTAAAACCATCGCCATCTAACAACATCACCACGAACAACAATGTTCGGTGATGCAACACTTATGCGTAAGTGCAATATTCACCGTCGCCGGCGCATGTGTTCCTTCATCAACAAAACGACGTCACACACAACTCAAACAACAACCAAAGACAACACGTCAAAAAAAATAAAAAAATTTGCGATATTTTTTTTTTGCTACAAGTCAGCCATATTTTTAACAAGTGTAAACGGTGGTGAAAATAAATATATTAAGATTAAATAAATAAATAATTAAATGAATAAATAATTAAATAAATAAATATATTGAAATTAAATAAATAAATAATTAAATAAATAAATAACTAAATATATAATAATTATTTACACATATACACAAATAAAAGATATCAATTTAAATAAATTATTGTGTACATTTATTTTATGTGAAAAGTCCGGACTGGACGAACTAAAAATTATAAAATAGGAGTCAACTCCTAAAGTGGTGACCTCCGATAGCGGTTTTTACCGCAGAAAAAAAAAAACACGCATCCGCGTAACAAATCAGAACACGTGTTGTGGGGGACGACCCACACACGCATCGCGGGACACAACAAATAAAATTGAGCAGACACGTGCGTAGGGCCATCCCACGCACCAACGAGGGATTCCGCGGGACAACATAATCGGTGACGCGATCCACCCTCACCGCAACGGATCAACCGACATCGGGACTATCAACAGCAGCAGAGACAACAATAAAACCGGTACAAAGTTTTTTTTTATGTATATAAAATTTTTTTCTTGTACTTTCAAATTGAAATTTTTTAATTCTTAACGTAATATCATTTTTTTCTTATTTTTTTTTAACGTAAATTCATTTCTTTTTAACGTAGAATCATTTATTTTCTTAATTTTTTAACGTAATCATTTATTAACGTAGAATCATTTTTTTTTTTCATTGTAAAATTTTTATATATATTTTTCACCACCACTTCGTTTACCATCCATAATTTCATACACACCCTGGTCGAATCTCGCTGCCAGACCTCCCGCCATCACCGTTGTGGTTAAATAAAAAAGAATAATAAAAAGGTTTTTCTCAAAACCACAAACCACAACGGTGACATAAAATCCGCTGTACAAAAACCAAATTCGCATGACCTAAAATTTTTTATTATTACAAATTTCAACGAGCCCCCCCAATCGCCTGGAAGGACACAAGAGGCCTCCTCTATTCGGGGGTATCTCGCATCGGGCGTTAAGAAGAAGGAACATCCCGGCCTTCAAACCATTCACTATACGGTAACCATTCCGCCTTACTTTTCATTTTGTTGTCAATTATTTTTTTTACACGGTAACCATTCCGCCTTACTTTTCATTTTTTTTTGGTCAATTATATTTTTTTTTTTTTCTCGCACTCTAAACTTGTAAATTATGCCTAACAAAACGCAAACAGAACCAAATCAAGACCAAAAAATGGACACAACTCCAGCTGGTCAAACACAACCAGAGGTCGCGGCGGCAGCACCAAAGCTGCAATTACAGCCTTTTTGGCATCATAAGCCCGCAAATTGGTTCGCGTTGGCCGAGATACACTTCGAGATACAAGGCATTAAGAGCGAGAAACAAAAATATAATCACGTCATAACGTCATTGTCACCGGATGTCTGTGAGCATATAGTGGATTTACTCCAAGAACCACCAACCGAGAACCACTATAGCAAGCTCAAGACCATCCTGTTAGACCGATTAACGCCGTCAAACGAGAGACAACTAGAAACTCTCCTCTCTGGCCAGTAGCTAGGCGACAGAAAACCTTCAGAAGCGCTCCTGAAAATCCGATCTCTCGCTGGGAACAACTTCTCAGAGACCGTAATCCGCTCATTATGGACGAGAAAAATGCCAGAGATCATACGCATAGCAATGGTCGCGCAGCCAGAGACAATACCAATAGATATCCTGGCCAAAACAGCTGACCGAATGCATGACGTAATAAATATCAGCCAAATCAATCAGCATGACTCAAATGTAACACACATTTCAAACTATAGACCAACTGGGCGTAGAGTGACTGGGCGTGGTGGAGGCCGAAGTCCACTAGTGCCCGGTGTTTCTATCGAGGATCGATTATCACGAATCGAATCAAGACTCGATGGGTTACTCCGACGCAGGAGCCGGTCACGTGGACGAAAGTCTCCATCACGTCCACGAACACAAAGCAATCCACGGCAAGGTAGATGCTGGTATCACGCCAAATATGGAACGGCCGCACAGAAATGTACGCAACCATGCAACTTCCATACGGCACAACAATCCTACCCATCTACCTCAAACAATACAAAAAACCAATAAAGTCACGGGTCGAGAGTTAAGCAACTCCCCTGACACCATATACAACACGTTTGTTTGTGTACGATAGACACAACAAACTAACATATTTAGTCGACACTGGCGCTGACCTTTCGGTTATTCCAGCAATGAATTTTAAATTGAAATATTCATTAACAAATCGAAATACAGATCTAGTCTTATCGGCTGCCAATGGTTCAATCATCCACACGTACGGCACAAAATTGCTTAACGTGGATATCGGACTCAAACGAACCTTCACGCACGCTTTCATACTAGCTGCAGTGAATCGTCCGATCATTGGCGCCGATTTTCTAAGCAAATTCGGACTTCTTGTCGATGTCAAACACAAACGGCTGATTGACCCAGCTACAAAGCTGTCAATAAACGCCACAATGGTTCGTGTTAACACACCAACACCGATCCATTTTAACATCGACAACGGCTACGGCACTCTGCTCAAAAAGTACCCACTAGTTACAGCAGAGCCGAACTACAAAATGCCAGTCCGACACAACGTGGTTCATCACATCGTCACGGAAGGCCATCTTCCCGTGTCGAGACCACGCAGACTAGATCCGGTGCGTCACAAAGCTGCACAAGCAGAATTTCAACACATGGTGGAATTAGGGATTTGTCGAACATCGACATCTTCCGTTTCTTGCCCACTTCACATGGTCAAGAAGAAAGATCAAGACTGGAGGCCATGTGGGGACTATCGGCGTTTAAACACGGTTACGATACCGGATCGCTACCCGATACCCCACATTCAAAACTTCACCATGCACTTGCATGGCTACAAAGTTTTCTCCAAACTTGATCTCATCAGAGGTTATCATCACATTCCCGTGGCACCTGAAGACGTTTTCAAAACGGCAATCACAACCCCATTTGGCCTCTTCGAATACACCCGAATGCCATTTGGATTACGCAATGCCGCGCAAACGTTTCAGCGCTTCATGAACGAAGTCGTTCGAGATCTCGACTTCGTTTTCGTCTACATAGACGACATTCTTGTGGCATCTCAAACTGAGGACCAACACAAACTCCATCGGGAAACACTTTTCCAACGACTTGTCGAGTTTGATGTACACATCAAGAGCTCAAAATGCGTCTTCGGCGCATCCACTCTTGATTTCCTCAGCCACAAGATTACCTCTAATGGCATCCTTCCGTCACAAGACCGAATTAATGCCATTAAAGAATTCCCAGCTCCAACCTCAATCAAGAGTATTCAACGATTCATCGGCATGGTCAACTACTACCACTGATTTATACCAAAGCTCGCTGAAATACTCAACCCAATTCACAGCCACCTGGCAGTGGCTTAAAACCGCCAAGAACTTCTCTGGGCCTGACGAATGTCAACACGCATTCACGTCACTCAAGGCTGAATTGGCACGCACAACACTCTTGTCACATCCACTGAGCGACTCAAAGCTCAGCATAACTACTGATGCATCAAACACTGCTGTCGGAGCAGTCATGCAACAGTACAACGACAAGTGTTGGGAGCCCCTGGGATTCTTCTCAAAGAAGCTCTCGGATGCCGAAAAGAAATACTCTGCATTCGATCGGGAATTACTCGCAATATATCTAGCAATAAAACACTTCAGTTATTTTGTCGAGGGTCGGGACTTCACAATTTACACCGACCACAAACCTCTCACTCGAGCAATTCAGTCTAAAACTGAACGCAATCCAAGGCAAGCACGCCACTTGGATTATATTAGTCAATTTACCACGGACATCCAGCATGTTCAAGGTACCGAAAACGTTGTCGCGGATACACTTTCGCGCACAACATCAAACGAAACGGCCACAGTCGAGACTCACTTCGATTACAACAAAATCGCACAAGCGCAAAAAGCAGACTTGGAACTTCAGAATTTACTTTCTGGTTCCGCTTGTCACGCCAGTTCATCACTGAAACTGGAGCTTTTCACACTACCTAGCCTAGAAATCTACTGCGAAACATCTACGGGTGCAAATCGCCCGTACATCGCAGAGCAACTACGTCGAACCATCTTCGACACACTACACGGTATCTCACATCCTGGTGTCCGCGCAACTCGTAAATTGATTACTGCTCGATACTTTTGGCCAAGCATAAACAAAGACGTGACCCATTGGGCACAAGCATGCTTATCTTGCCAAAAATCGAAAGTCCAGCGACACACAAAATCGCCTCTTGGACAATTCGCAATTCCACCTGGTCGATTCGAACATATTCATTTGGATGTCGTAGGACCACTTCCTCCATCCAATGGATACTCATATTTACTCGCACCTGTGTCGATCGTTTCACTCGATGGCCAGAAGCGTACTGCATGAGCGACATGTCTGCAGCAACCATTGCCACCACATTCGTACAAAACTACGTATCACGATTTGGCGTTCCACTTGACATCACCACTGATCAAGGAACCCAATTCGAGTCGAAGCTCTTCTCGGAGTTAACGAAACTCCTCGGCTCGCATCGTATACGTACAACGGCTTACCACCCGCAAGCCAATGGCATGGTCGAACGTTTCCACCGCCAGCTCAAAGCTGCTCTCAAGGCCCGAGGCAACACAATTCACTGGAGCTCCGAAGTACCAATCGTTCTACTTGGTATTCGAGCAACGGTCAAAGAAGATTTGAAGTGCTCACCAGCTGAAATGGTTTACGGTCAAACCATCAAGCTACCCGGTGAGTTCTTCATCGAACATCCTCTACCGTCTCCACCCACAACCGACACAGTCATCGACCAACTCCGCACCACCATGCAAAATCTTATCCCCACGGCAACAAGACCAACGAATGAAAGCAACATATTCGTTCCTAAATCGCTCAACAATTGCGATTACGTCTTTGTCCGGGTTGATAAGGTTCGAACTGGATTACAATCTCCATACGATGGGCCATACAAAGTTATACGCCGCTTACGCAAGCAATTCATTGTCTCAATCAAAGACAAACACCACTCAATCTCCATCGACAGATTGAAACCGGCATACGGTATTCTCAACACGGCTGATCAAATATCAGCCAGCAAACGATATAAAACCGTCCGGTTCAACGTATAACGTCTCAAAACCTATGGTTTTTCATCTGGAGAGGGGGTACTGTAGCAGCTCGAATATTCGACTCACCGATATTCGATTCTGCCACATACAAAACAATTAGGGGAATTCAAATATAAACCAACTTATTTGAATTAAGCGTTCACTAACCCCATCACATATCCATCTATCCAACCAACACTATCTAATAACCGAACCATTACTATAAAACATTTATAGTAAAACCATCGCCATCTAACAACATCACCACGAACAACAATGTTCGGTGATGCAACACTTATGCGTAAGTGCAATATTCACCATCACCGGCGCATGTGTTCCTTCATCAACAAAACGAACACGAAGGCGACGTCACACACAACTCAAACAACAACCAAAGACAACACGTCAAAAAAAATAAAAAAACTTGCGATATTTTTTTTTTGCTACAACAAGTCAGCCATATTTTTAACAAGTGTAAACGGTGGTGAAAATAAATATATTAAGATTAAATAAATAAATAATTAAATGAATAAATAATTAAATAAATAAATATATTGAAATTAAATAAATAAATAATTAAATAAATAAATAATTAAATAAATAAATAACTAAATATATAATAATTATTTACACATATACACAAATAAAAGATATCAATTTAAATAAATTATTGTGTACATTTATTTTATGTGAAAAGTCCGGACTGGACGAACTAAAAATTATAAAATAGGAGTCAACTCCTAAAAGCTTTTCAAAAGTTTTTGCATGATTGGATTATTAGTGTTAAGCCTTTAGTTTTATATATGGTTGAGCACTTAGAACTATTTGGATATCCAATTTTTACATAATGCAATAGATACAATAAATAACTATTTACAAATAATTTAATGTTCGCCTAAATGTCATAAATTTTAGATATTTACTAATACATATACATATTACGTTGTTTTTGTTGGTTTAATTCTAATTTAGGATAAACTTCACATGCGTGAATATACTAGATTGTTTGTATTTATAATTAAGCTTACCTATTCCACAAAATTCGTAGAGTTACATAAAATTTGGAGGGTCCTTGTTGCTGAAAGTATTTGAGATTGTATAATTACCATACCTTCGACACTAATATAGTACTTATAGAAATCACGAACCTTAACATCATCATCATTAAAAAGAAATGTACGGCTTATTAAATTTCTTAACTGTAAGAATTGCGGCTAAACATTTTAATTCGATTACTCCATAATTGTGTTCAGCCATATTTAATTTTTGAGACATGACGGGGATAGGTCGTTTATTTTCCATTTCTTCCATTAGGAATAAAACCGCACCGGCTCCTTCAGAACCGAATATAAAATGCCTTGTCATAACAGGGACTAACTAAGACCGGAGCAAACGTTAAAAAGTATTTTTATATTTCAAACAGTTCTTGGGCTTCGACGGTTCACAGAAATTGACCCTATCATAGGCAGTTGGTTATCGGAGCTATAACATGGGAATAGTTGGTCATAAATCTCCTATAAGTCATTCCTAAAAAACGTGTGGTCTGTTTCACCGGGAAACTTTTCCTGTTGGCATGGGAAACTTGATTATGACTGCAATTTTACTCGGATCTGGTTTCAAGCAAATCATTTAAATATAAAAAAAAAACTCATCAAGTGCATGAGGTATTTCTTTGTCCATCAAGCGGTATATTGACTGCGCTGCATGATCGATTTCCGAATATAGATCGTTTTTCACTGTCGTAGAGCTAGCTTAGTATCGCTGTTTGATCGGTTTGCACCCCACCTGGACATGTATATCATGCTCATGCATGGAAGGATGTTATAATTTGATCTGACTCTGCTTTTTGTTCTTGAGTTAACACACGTTTGTTTGCATCTGGAAGTGGTAGGGAGACTGAAAGTTCCCTTAAAATTGGAGTTGGAATAATGTTAAATTTTTCCCAAAAATCAATCAGCGCTGATTCAAGGGTCAGAACGATATAAAATTTAATATTTAAAATTTTTGGTCCGAACGTCACCAGTGGCCATAAGCATGTCCTAAAATTTTATTTGACTGATCTCTCTTTTCCGCTTATAAAGGGTGTCCCAAAATTAACGCAACATTTGGGCAGTAAAGTGTTGGAAACCCTAAATAAAAATTATCAAATTAACAAATCAACTCACGTCACATTAACGCTAAACAAACGCACTTGCCCACTAAAGATTGAAGAATAAAGCCATTGGCAGCATATAAAAAGTAAAAAAATTTGACGAATTATTTTATTTGAGAAAATATTTTGGACGTGGGGCGATGTATTGTTCTCATTGAAATTTTGAATGATAATTGTCGGTCAGCCCCAGAGATGTTGACCCATATGTGGCAAGGACATGGGAAAGTTCACTTAATTACCTAATGAAAATGGCTAAAACCAAGAGAATTTCGAGTGAATTTTATTGTATTTTTTTTTTTTTGAGTGAGTTTCTGATTCGTCGATTCTACTTTTAAAATTACTACTGGTTTTAATATTCCTATTGGAAACATTTATTACAGTTCTTAAATGGTTTGTGTTAAAATTTTTGTGATTCGTGTATGGAGTTATTTTAAGCTCTTTGGTATTTTGCCGAATGAGTTGAGATGTATGCCACCTGAGTCATTTAAAATTTACCTACGTATGATATTTACATAAATTATTTTGGACTATTTTGAAATAATTCCACTGATGTAATATGACCATATTTCTTTACATAAAATGCCAAAAATAATATAAATGTTTCATTTTTTTATTTCTACTTTTAAAATTGATTAATCCTGAGTGAAAATTGATAATAAATTCTTTGATTTACACTAAAACTTGTTAACTAACTCGTCTTGATCTAGGTATGTGTATTGTGCCGCTGAATATATTTCAATTTCTAAATTATTTCATTTCAAAATGTTCTGTTTCGCATGTTCATGCTGAATTTCTCATTCTTGGATTATTCATTGCTGGGAAAACTTTGCGATGCCATATAACACATCCAAAAGACTTCCATTCGAGTAAGCAAACGAAACTTTTATTATAATTCTGGTTTTAAAATTATTTATAATAATCAGCTTGCTCCTTACTTATTTAAGTAATTGCACGCGCTTGTGACGTAAAAATGTCAAACAGTGAAATTTCAATCTAATGGACAATAATAGCTTTCGTAATGTCTCAAAAAGCCATTTTATACAAGCAGCGTAATACAAAACAGCATAACGATAAAATCCGAAACAAAATTTAAACTATTTTCTGTTTTCAACTTGAAGAGTTTTTAATTGAAATCACTTCACCAATCAAATGATGAAAATTTAATGATTTTTTAGTACAAACAAACAACAACATTGCTACATTGTAGTAAATAAATATAAAAATTTACACAACAAAATAAAAAATGTTCTGCTGGTATTTCTGATTTTTATTACAAAAAACTTTACTATTATTGTCCAACAAAATATAACAAAAAACAAAATTCACAGAACTCGATTATAAAAACCATGGCAAACAATAAAATTCAATGAGGACACAACTTTGGAACATAAAATCTCGACAAAAAAACAATTCAGTTGATTTTTCTATAATAAAACTACGGTACTGGATCTGCTCTACTCCTTCCTCACAAACATTAATTACACGTAATTAAAAGCGAAATGTTTTAATTATGATATTCGCATTTAAATTGGTTGCCAAATAAATATATTGTATACGATGACGAGATGCCGTGGTACTAAAAGCATTTATATATCATATCATATACGGCAGTTACTTACCACTTTGATTAATTTTTTGTCGCGACTTTTCGGATATTGGGATTACAACACTTTGCAAATAGCGTCTACTATCCTCTTTAAATATCAGTACATTTTCATATGTAAATCTTCTCGGTATATGTATGTTAGAAGAATCTGATTTATTGTCTTTGTTTTTAATTATATGCAAATTTATTTAAATTTTGTGACAAAACGAATAAAGAGACGAAAAAAAAAATTGTTAAAAAGATTTAATTTTCTTTTATTTTGTCTGATTACATTAAAAGTCTTTCCAAGAATTTCATTTTTGCAGCAGAAAAAAAATTTCCATTTTTATGCCATGCAAAAAAAAAACTCTTTCGTTTTGTTGGCAAACTTTGTGCTGTATTGGAGATAAAAATAGTGGAAGTATTTTGTTTGCATTTTTTTTTGTGTTCGCTCGTTCGTTCATTGGGATAGATATCCATATATGAATGTTGTGTAAGCACGATGAGGCATCGTACAAGGAAGACAAGTACTTTGATACGCGTATAACTATTATATACATGATTGTTTTCGAAACGATGAAAAGATTCTCAAATATTGTTAGAACTTTCCTCATTTTTCATTAGTTTAACAAAATATTAGCAAGCAATTTAATTTCAATAGTTTGCGTGCTGGTTTTGATATTTAAAAAAATTGGTAAATCTCTTTAACAATACATAGCTTATAGATATTTAATAATAGAATCTAGTTTACGACTCAAACCACAGAATGATGAATTTTACAACCATAGTTGATATTTTCTTGACAAGTTCTATTTGAAATTTCGCCTCATAGTTTCATCGCAGACTCATTCATGTCCTTGGCAATCATTTTCATTTCAAATAATTTATAAACAATTCAATATTTCAATTTAACTTTGGCAGAAATGAATTTAACAGATTATTTCAGATTTTTTTCACTTCATAACCAAATATTAGTATAGGAACTTTACAATGGACATTATCATAATATCATAACATATAAGTGTATCTTTTACCATTCAATATTCCTGGGACCCGTTAATTAAAAATTTAAAATTTAAACGTTACTGGGGACAGTTCTAGATATGATTGACTAATTTCTGCAAAAAATGTTTGATTCCATTCTCAATTATTGTGTTCTATCAATTCAACCGTTGTTGAACATTAGTTTAATAAAGTAATAAAACTTCGTTAAATTATTTGAAGATGATTTGACCGAAGTTTAGTTAGTTTACGAATGTTGCAGCGGTCTTCAATTCTATCAGCAAATTGTATTAGCAATTTAATTTAAATTTTAAGCATTCTATCGCTAGATGATTATTTTATGCCATTTGCAGTTTAACTACTTTTTTATTCAGTATAAAGTAACATTAAAATAATTGTTGGGTCAGTTTATCACCAATAAATAATATACCAGAAAGAAAATATGCCGCAAAATTTTTAAACGAGAACTGTTTAACTAATTCTAAAACTTAAAACACAGTTTAATCAATTCCAACATAGAGACAAGGAAAATATTTTATTTTATTGATGGACTGCTCAGAGCTTAAAATGGAATGTGTTCTCGAAAATTTTTGTAAATAAAATAATAAAATAAGTTGGCCATATTCCAGAACTTTATCTAAAAATCACTTTAGAATCTCATTTTCATTTTACTTAAAGAGTTTTATCGTAGTCGGCTAAGGAACCGCAAAGTTCCGTTAAAGTTGACTAAATTCCATAACTGAACCCTAAAAATTTCGTCATAATCGGCGAAGGTATAAACAACTTCCGTTCCAGTTGGTAGTCAGTTTCGTATCTTGTACTGGTTTTTATCTCATCCTGTTGTTTATTGTCCTATTTTGTGTTTTTTGAGTCGAATATTTTTCTCCAAAAAATTAAGAAAAAACTCGAAGATTATTGTAAAGGGTGTTCATCTGCTATTTTTTGTTTAATATTGAAAAAAAAACACGTATGTAGGTTAGAAATTTAAATTTTGTTTATTGAAAATGAAAGTTGGTTTTATGGCATTTAAGTATGAAATACAAATACGTTCATATGACCACCATGGCTCCTGTTACAGGCCTGCATACGAATATCAACATTTTCGATGATATTTCTAATAAAAGCAGTTCAATATCCCCAATTTCGGCTAAAATGTTCTTAAGATCTTGAATTGTTTGTAGATCATTGCTAAATACTTTACTTTCAAAACATCCTAAAGAAAATAATCTAACGGTATCAAATCGCAGGATCTTAGTGGCAAATTCTGTAAAATTCTAGTGTTTCATGATTTGTGTGACATGTAGTATCGTCTTGTTAAAACCAAAGATCATCTAAATCAATCTCATCCTACATTGGCCACAAAAATCAAGTTAACGTGCGAGGAGAGCGCTCACTATCACTGCATCTTAACATTCATTTTCGAAAAAGTAAGGTCCAATGGTGCCCACAATTCACACCTTATGAATAACATGACGATTTTCAGTAATCTATATGCGACAGAAAAACGCAAATAATTTTAGATAACCAAAACGCGTTCTTGTGTTGTAAAAGAACCCATGACTAAAAATGGTATACTGTTGGTTTTTCATTTGTCAACCAACTCGGGCTGTCACTGCTCAATAAATATATTTTTTGAACTTAAACAAAAACCAGCACATGGAACACCCTTTATATTTTGTTTTTTTTTTTACTTTTCTACTATAGTACAAGCACACAAATAAATTTTTAATTGCTTTTTCATTGTATTAGTGGGTAACAAATCGTGCCGCAATTCTAATTTTTGAGGAAAAAGCGCAACACAAATATCCCCACTCTAAAATAAGTTTATCGGCAAAGAGGTAAAAAACGAGGAGATACATCATGTGCTGTAGACATCGTCCAAACAGGAACATTTATAAGTTTAATCGACAAGTAGGCGAATTCAAAAAGCATACACAAATATTTAAAACAAACTAAAAATCATACCACTAGCGTCATTAAACATTTGACTGACGAAGCTACCATGCACCCAGGGAAATCATTGCATTCATTATTCCTATTTCACCACTATCTATGCAAAAGTTAACCATAAAATACAACTTGTCCGATTGGTCCGATTGCAGGAATAAGTTATTCATAATATACATGATTAATCCATAATATTTTTTTCATGTTGTATTCCTTCTTCGTAATAATTTATACAAACACTAGGAATGCTTTTATGAATAAAGTCGCATGATTTAACCAATCTATTTAATGATGTATCCATTCCAGGCGCAAGCACATTATGCATATTATTGTACGATATATGCTTTTTTTAAATGATTTATCCAGTGTAGTAGCATTACTATTATGCATATTATTGCACAATAAATTCATTTTTTTAAATGGTTTATACTCTCAGTCACATTATTATTATGCACTTTATTGTACGATATATTCTAGAATGTTTGAACTCCATATTCAATAAATAGGAATAATAATTCCCGTCATTTCTATTCCTTATTATGGAATAATTTTCATGGTTTAAAGGGTTAATATAAGTTTCAATTGAATTTTACTTGAAATAAAAATTGCACTTTTGAGAATAATTTTTAAATATAAATAAAACAGTATCATCATTTTTATTTTAAGTCTTTATTTTTTATAAATTAAATTAATAGAATTTTAACTATGTATATAATATATAAAATTTATTATTTCACTAAATCTTTTACAATAAATTTGGTTATCTTTATTAAATTAAATATAAATATGTAGGTCCAAAGAATTCGATGTAAAAAATATTTCTGTCCAGTGGGAAGACTATGAATTTCAAAAGGTTTTTTTGTATTTAATTCATTAATTTTTTTTTAAAATAAAGTTTATTTATTTGTTCACCATGTATCTTATATATCTTCAAATTGGTATCAAAAGCGATAGTTTGAATTTCTATGAGAATTAAGAATAATGAACAGTTTTCAAATACCATTTCTTCAATTAAAAATAATTTATTATCTTCATATTTATAATATTTTTTCTTAAAACATGTCTCTTTATAGCGAATCGAAGTAATAATTATAGCTGACTTTAAGTTAACAATTGCCATTTTACTTTCCATAGTTTACCCTGAGCAAAATTTTATATTTTATTATCCCCAGAAACAGCTAAACTATTTGTATTATTTATTGTCTCATCCAATACATTAGGAATTTCAAAAAAATCTTTTAATCATATAATTTATGGGTAATAGAACACAGTTGTAATCAACACTTTTCAAAAGCGCTTGTCCATTTTTATATACATGTTTTCATCATGAATTTTGATAACTCAGGTATTGCGTCAATAATGTCAGAAGTTAAATGATCGTGCTTTGTTTGTATTTTTAAAAGAAATTTTGGATAAATAACCAAATCTTATAAGATTTTTTAGGATATTAAAAATTTTTTTAATTAAACATCTAAGGCAACTAAAACATTATTAAAACTATATATAAAAACTACCGTCATATACCACACAAAACTGTGAAATAGTACTATTTACAAAAATTATAAATGGCTGTAGTTTTAAATGTTTTGATATACAAAACTCTTTTACCAAAATAATTATTTTCGGTACGTATGCGATGAGTCCAACACTTCGACTAAAAATGACTCGATTGAAACTAATGGACATCTTCCAAAAATTTCCTTGGCGAGCTTCACCTTATTTCCAGTTTGTTTGAAATAATGAAATAATAGTCCTGTAAATATATTTATATATGTGTATTATATATCTGTCTATTTATCTATATAAATATATATATACATATATATATATATATATATATATATATATATATATATATATATATATATATATATATATATATATATATATTCAATAATATATATATATATATATATATATATATATATATATATATATATATATATATATATATATATATATATGTATACATGGCTTGCAAAATCAATATGACTTACACAGTTTTCTTCGGAAAATAAAAGTTTTATTTGTTGAATAATATCTCGATAAGAATCCGGGTTCATAAATCTCTGTTGTCAGGTGCAGTAAACGAAGGTGGAATGCTTTCGTTGTATACATTTTTAATTCGAGCACCATTAGTCGATGATAAAAATGAGCTGAAGTCCTATAGATACACAAAAAGTATGCTAATTAAATTGATGTACTGCACGCATATTAAAACGTTTTTCAAAATTAAATTTTGATGAAAAAGAACTGGAAGTTGATGGTGAATTACTTCTATTATTTGACTGCTCGTCCAACCAAGGAAGTAAACTGCTGCTAGAAGTATTGGATACAGTGCTGATTTACTTGGGTATTCAACTATGTTCTGAAAATTATTTACAATTCAATATTATACATTTTTATGTACATATATACATACATAAGTATATATATATATATATATATATATATATATATATATATATATATGTATATTGAGGCATAAAAACTGTTAAAAAAATTAAATACCGATTTTTCTTCCATCGAAAGTGATGCGCACGAAATTTTGCTGGATTTCCCAAATCGTTAAATATTTCGCACAGTTCTGATTCAGTGCAAACTAATGTTATATTCTTTAAACACACAAAAAAAAATTAGCTTCACTTTAACACAAATAATATTTAAAATGGTGTATACCTCAAAATTTCAATTAAACGGGTTCCATCGCTCAATGTTTAAGTAATATATGTAAATCTTCATCTACATATATTACAGACGTCGGATCAAATTCGAAATTGTTTGAGTCATTAGACGGCCTGATCTCGATTTCAATAGTCTGATCTTCTTATCCATAGCTAAGCTCTTATGTTTTAACAAGGGAACAAACAAAAAAATATACAGTATGCTTTCAAATACGCGCTGTAGAAAATGTATGTATACGTATAACATACCTTTTCAATCAAACTATGTATCTTTTAACTCACGGTAATTTATTAATCACATCACGGCTAAACACTTACAATAAATTAATGTGGTTACAGTGAGTGACACTAAATTAAATTTATTTTCAATAAAATTTTATAAATGCAGTAAGCGTCTGCAATTTATTTCTAAACAGCACTAAATATTCGCGAAGAATGAAAAAAAATTAAATGATTTTTAAGCCTGCTTAGATAGTAAAGTGATAAATGATTTATATTGATCTATGCGGAAAAGGAATAATTTACACATTTACTCACATGATTAATAATTTTAATTACATAAAATATTCGGACATTTGCATGAATTGCACATTTCTTTGACCAATTTGTATATATGCAATTACTGTACGAACATTTTCAAGTATGTATGTGGATCTTTATAGTAATATGTGTTCGAACGCATGTTTTCATATTTACTTTTTTGATTATTCGATAGAATTTGTGTGACTGAAAATCAAATTCTCATTCAATTTCAAAATCATTTAAATAAAATAATGCTTATTATATTTTTTGGTTAGGTTCATTAGGTAGCAAAAACAGAAGATGAATTTATATAATATTATTAATAATATAGATGGTTTATGCATTACACCAATACCTCGCTTTACGGCCTAGATACGTTCCGGGAAAGTTGGCCGCAAAGCGAAAAGCCGTATAACGAATCAATTATTTTGATACAAACCCACACAAATTCAATAGGATCCGTTCCAATTTTTTTATAAAATAGCGTAGTTTTTAGTTTCAAATGCATTTTTGATTTTTATTACAGCATACAGCAGGCTCTGGCACTGGCTCCTCATCAAGTGTTTGTTCTGTTGCTAATTGGATCAGTTCCTCGTGTGATAGGGGTTCTCTATCTGCATCTAGTAAATCAAGCACATCACCTTCTTCCAAATCTTCAAAACCAAGATCATTTGCTAAGTTCAATATGCTCTGTCGAATTTCAGAAAGACCATCAATTTCAGGACCATTAGTTTTTATGCATTCTGGCCATATTTTTTTCCAAACGTGGTTCATAGTGGTTGATTTCAATTCCTTCCACGATTCGCTAATATTGTCTACAGCATCTTTAATGTTGTATTTCTTCCAAAATTCTTTAATTGAAGATTCACCTTGACGATTTTCGAAATGAAACGATCCATTTGAGGCGTTGTAACTCGCCTCACACCCCGTTTATTCTGGGATTTTTGTCCTTTAATCGCATATGCGACCATGTTTTTTGAGCGTTGCATTAATGCACCAATTTCGTGGTACGATTTTCCTTCATTTCGAAGTTTAAAATTAACCGCCTCTCTTCCGGTGAACAATCAACCCCGCTTCCCATTTTAAAAAAAAAAATTTTATTAATAAATATTAATAAAAAACACGTACGGGAAGTTTTTACGAATTTTCTTACTAAAAATATTTAGTAAATTTTTTATACCTGAATAAGACGGAACTTTATTTTATTTATATATTTTCTTTGTGTTTTATTTTCATAAAGTTCCAATTATTATAGAAAAAATTATATATTAAATAAAATTTCAAAATTTAAAGCAATTTATAAGCATAAAAAAAATGCACAGAAAATTTAAAATAATCTGTAATTTGGTTAAACATAAAATTCTGTGGAGCTGATCCTAGAGATTTTGCCAATTAGCCATATAGTTGGTATGGTAGAATGGACCTTCCCCATCATGAAAAAATCCTCCCCATATTTTAGCGGATCGTCAGGGTCTTACAACTTGGTACCTAAGCTATATCTCATAACAAATAATAAATTTGGTTAAACATAAAATTCTGTGGAGCTGATCCTAGAGATTTTGCCAATTAGCCATATAGTTGGTATGGTAGAATGGACCTTCCCCATCATGAAAAAATCCTCCCCATATTTTAGCGGATCGTCAGGGTCTTACAAGTTGGTACCTAAGCTATATCACATAACAAATAATAAATTTGGTTAAACATAAAATTCTGTGGAGCTGATCCTAGAGATTTTGCCAATTAGCAATATAGTTGGTATGGTAGAATGGACCTTCCACATCATGAAAAAATACTCCCCATATTTTAGCGGATCGTCAGGGTCTTACAACTTGGTACATAAGCTATATCTCATAACAAATAATAAATTTGGTTAAACATAAAATTCTGTGGAGCTGATCCTAGAGATTTTGCTAATTAGCCATATAGTTGGTATGGTAGAACGGACCTTCCCCATCATGAAAAAATTGGATATTAGCATTGGACGTGAAAAACGATCCGCTAAAATATGGGGAGGATTTTTTCATGATGGGGAAGGTCCATTCTACCATACCAACTATATGGCTAATTGGCAAAATCTCTAGGATCAGCTCCACAGAATTTTATGTGTAACCAAATTTATTATTTGTTATGAGATATAGCTTATGTACCAAGTTGTAAGACCCTGACGATCCGCTAAAATATGGGGAGTATTGTTTCATGATGGGGAAGGTCCATTCTACCATACCAACTATATGGCTAATTGGCAAAATCTCTAGGATCAGCTCCACAGAATTTTATGTTTAACCAAATTACAGATTATTTTAAATATTTTGTGCATTTTTTTTATGATTGCACATATGTACATACAAGTAATTAATTGAATTATTTATTAAATAAACTGCTTTAAATTTTGAAATTTTATTTAATATATAATTTTTTCTATAATAATTGGAACTGTATGAAAATAAAACACAAAGAAAATATATAAATAAAATAAAGTTCCGTCTTATTCAGGTATAAAAAATTTACTAAATATTTTTAGTAAGAAAATTCGTAAAAACTTCCCGTACGTTAAAAAACAGTATTACGGATTTAACGAATATGAATTTTATATATTAAACACTCAAAATTTAAGAACATTAATTTGCAGAAATACAACGTGTCCCTAATTATTTGTCCACTACTATTTTGACGTTTTCAACTTTAAAGATGAATGAAGTTCCTCAAAATGCTACTGTTTAATGCTAGGGCTAAGTGTAACTAGTAAACAATAGGTTTCAGTTGAAAACCAATTTGGTTTTGATATATTTGTGTATATCCAAAACCGTCTTTAGATACAAGCCGGAAAAAAGGCTTCGTTCACAAATACCACCACAAATTAATGCACACGCGAATTTAGTAGTTACCATGTAAAAATATACAATTTATTTTGCTTTATATTTCTCTTATATACGATATTTCTTTAGGCATATACATATATGACACATACTATCTATACTGTCAAAACCATTTAACAGTATAGATTTTGTTCAGGCTTGTATCTATAGACGGTTTTGATGTATATAGATTCTGTTAATAAGATGAGAACTTCTATAAGAGGAGAAGAACAGATAAGAACATCGGGAATAATACTGGGTAATTTTATTTAGTTTAACCAATATATTTAATTTAAGTTCTATTTATTTAAATAAATTTCAACTTCCAACTATATTTTTTGACGTCTATTGTGAAATAATACAGGTATCAAGCATAAAACAATGAAAAATATTTGTTTAAAATATTTCCTTTTAAAATTTCCCTTTTTTTTCGAGTTTGTGTACTATGAATTTATCGCGAACTTGAAAAAAACAATATTTTATCCAGAACATTGAATAATAAAATTAAATTTTATTTTATTTCGATAATAGTGAATGAAAATGTGTACTTTAACATTAAATGTATCTTATTTATTTATAAAAAGATAAATTCATTTGGATTTTACTGAAAAAATGAGAAAATTCTTATCCAGAACTTCATTCCAATAAGAAAATTTTTGAATTAAAAAACACGACTATTGTTACGTTTTTGCCTAGCCAAACAAGGTTCGATCACTGGATTGTGAATATAACAACCAATTTAATGCTAGATTAATTCTACTAATTTACTTAATCTCACAACAATCACTTTATTACTATATTACTACTTAATAATACTTTGATTACTCTTAACTTTGAAGTTTTCCTTTTTATTGCTACAAACAATATCACGATTAAAATTCAACTAACTCTTTCGGGTTTTACTTCTACTACTAACTCTATCACTGTTAATACCCAATTTACTTACTTCTATTATTTCATCTCATATTTAAAACATATATTTAAATCTTCTAGAATATACCACAATATTCGAACACTCTAGACACATATCTTATTTACTACAGTTTACATTTACGGTAGTGTCTCTATCAAATAGAGATGTCGCCATGATCGTAACAATATATCTATTTGAGTAGAAACACTACCGTAAATGTAAATTGTAATAATTAGAAGTATCTAGACTATTCAGGAATAGTCTAGACACTCTCGAGTATTGTGGAATATTCTAGAAGGTTAGAATATTTGGTCTAAATACAATTTTAGGAGTTAATAAGTTGGATTTTAACCGCGATAGATTTAGTAGGAAGTGTCAAGTGAAAGAGTTTGTTGTGTCTGGATCGTGATATGGTTAGTAGCAGTAAAAAGGGAAACAGTGAAAGTTAAGAGTTAATAAAGTGTAATAAAGTAATTGTTGTGAAATTAAATAATTAAGTTAAACAAATGAATTAATTCACTTATTATATTTACTGTAATTATTCGGAAATAAATACAATTTAGTGTTACACTGAAAAAAATGTTGCTTATATTTAATGCTTTTGTAATTATTATCAATGTATTTGTGACTTCGTTTCCAACTTGTGTATTTTTGGCATTGTTCTAATGACTGGATGGTAACATTTAATGTTTCAAAATGAACATCAACTCACAGACATTTATTCATTATTCAAAGTCTAAACTATACATTTGACGTTAGTTGTATGCAGAGGACATAATTGTAATACCCAATGAACATTAAACTTTGGTCTATGCGACATACATTTAATGAATTTATTCTTTAGTTTAAGTAAATTACGCCTTGGTTATACACCTTTATCCATATATTGAAGTATGTATATTGTATATATAACATACATCGACGTCCAATAAACTTTAATTCAATGATAATACATGCCATTTTAAACATAAATTTAATGTATTTTGCATAGCGCATGAGTCCTAGATAGAAGAATTAATCCTTGAAATATTGTACATTAATCATTAATATTTGAAAGCAATAGACATATTTTAAGGTAAAATCATAAATCGATTTCATTAAATAAATAAAAACAAAAGCTTTTAATTTAATTCAGTTTATTTTATAAATATTAACTTAATACTAATTAACAAATAATTAATTTACATTATAGGTGGTTTAAAACAAATTTTAGAATCGGGCACTTTATACAATACAAATGGTTTTACGTGAGTTGGACCCAATTTTTTAGTGTCATATTCTAATATAAAGTTTCGGACTATAAATGCTCTTAAATGTTTGTCAAAAGGTTCAATAATGCGACATGAGAGAAAGCTAATACCACCACATCAGTTCGGATTTAGAGAAAACCACTCCACCATAGAGCAAATTCACAGGATTACAAGTATTATTGAAGATGCACTTGAAAATAAGAAAATATGCTCAACAATATTTCTGGATGTAGCACAGGCCTTCGATAAAGTATGGCATCCTGGATTGGAATATACACTGCATCGAGATTTGCCAAAAGAATACTTTCAGATATTGAAATCTTACATTGGTAACAGATATTTTCGCGTTAGATGTGAAGACAAATTTTCCGAGCTAAAGAGAGTATCTGCAGGGGTTCCCCAAGGTAGCGTGCTAGGGCCAGTGTTGTATTTACTTTACACAAGTGATTTACCAAACACAAGCGGCACAACAATAGCAACATTTGCGGACGATACTGCAATTTTAGCTACTGGTTATAAAGTAGACGAAGCAACCAGAAAACGACTGCGAACTAACTTAGTAACTGGACCAAAAAATGGCGCATTAAGCTAAATGAAGAAAAATCAACGCTCGTTAACTTCACCAATCAAATAGTTAACTGGATACCAATAGAATTAAATTCCAAACAAGTTCCCTATGCTAACACAGCCAAGTATCTTGGCATGACTCTCGATGCTAAGTTAAAATGGAAAGAGCACATTAAAAAGAAAAAGGAGGAACTACACATTAAATATAGAAATATGTATTGGCTAATTGGAAGGTATTCAGAGCTGTCAATACCTAATAAGTTGCTACTATACTAACAAGTTTTAAAACCTATATGGACTTATGGTATTCAGCTTTGGGGCGGTACTAAGAAACCCAATATTAAAATAATGCAAGCTTTTCAAAATAAAATGTTACGTGGAGTAGTGAACGCTCCTTGGTACATAAGAAATGATAACCTACATAGGGACCTCCGGATGGAAAACGTCAGCGAAGAGATAGCAATTCATGCAAAGAAACACATACAACGGCTTGGTCAACATCAAAGTGTTGAGTTACGTGGTATGTTGAGTAACACAAATGGAGTACGAAGGCTCCAAAGAAAGAAACCGCTGGAATTGGGAGACTACAATAGGGTGGTCAAATTTTTAGAGACTAACTAATGGGTTATATCTCTGCAAATTGAACATCAGAAAGATAGACAAATTACTAGATGATATAATGTAATCAGTTGTAATATTCAAAATAAATAAATATGTCGTTAATTTTCATTAATTTATTTCTATCTTTATCGAATATATAAGTAAAAGTAATAGAGGAGGCTATTATTTTCAACTTTATTAATTATTAGCTGTTCTTTAAACCCAACATTTTCTAATATTTTGTATGCAAATTTTAATAAACACTTCTTTCCTACTCGTATGGAAATAGGAAGATTTTTTCTTGTTACCGTTTGTATAAAATTTTATCTCTCTGTGCTTCGACTCAAACCTCATACACCAATATTGAAAGGGTGGACCAGATTTTCTAATAATAGATGGATAGTGCGTATGAAAATGGTGCTTTGGATTTAGTTTATCATCAATAACACATTGTACAGTTCATTATGTAGAGCGATTTTATTTGCTAGTATATTTAATATATCTTTTTTAAAAGAATCATACAATAAAATGTTAACAACCTCTTCAAGCAAACAAATATATTTCCACAGTCGATCATATCTTGGTACTCTATCCCAAACAAAACAAGTAAAAAAGTATAACAATTTAATGGATTCTCGAGCAGATAAGTGGAGCTTCCGATTTTTTACATGATCGAGCTTTAGCGCAGATATATCTGTAATTAAATTGGTTGTTTTATTCACAATCCAGTGATCGAACCTTGTTTGGCAGGGCAAAAACGGAACGATAATATGTATGTATTTATACTATGGCTTATGTAATTTATAAGTTGACATATCTAAACAGTTTAAGGAATTTTAAGAAAGTTATTTGATATAACTTAAATAATGATCAAACTTTTTAATAAATACCATAAAGTCTAATGTAAGAATTGAGCTTTCCAGTTTCAAATTTTTCAATGATAAGAGTCGGTTTTTCCAAGCACTTACATATTAGAACACACCATAAAATTTCTTGCATCTGTGCTAGACAAGTTTCCCTGTGTTCAACTTTGTAAGAATGTGAGTGCTTGGCAAAGTCGAGTAAAATATGCAATGAGTTGAGCTCGCAAATCTAAATTATTTGCGTTTCATATTTACCATGTAAATGGAGTTCAAATCTGAATTATGAAAGATTTTCACTAATTAATTTTAGTTTAGCTAATGAGTATGGTTTACCTACTATAACTTTAATTAATAATAATATTAGTAGAATATTGAGCTTTGTGCGAGTGCGATACAATCGGATGATGTTGTTACAGCTAAGCTGATGGAATAAACCAGCAGATTCTTCCCAAACTCATACCTTTAAAAATTAAAAAACTTGCATATGGTAATACATAAAATATAAAAAGCTATCACGACATTTAATTTCCAAATTTGCTTAAATATAACATGAAAAAAAATAATTGCTTATTGAGAATAAAAAGTTATCAATAAATAAATTAAAATAATTTTAATTATATTTATATGCCAAAAATAAGTAACACATTAAAATTAAAACTTTTCAAATTACAAGAAATATAAGTTTACAAAATACAATATTTTTCAGTATTTTGCTCTCAGCCCCGAAAAATATCAATATCACGACAGTTGTTATATTTTACCAATATTCTTTAAGTCACTGTATAGATAAATGAAGATAAAGATGGGCAGTTCAGATGTTAAGGCCATGTTTTAGTAAATGGTTTGATAAACCTGACGTAATTTTTTTTAGAATTTTTGTATGTCGGTGATATAGTCCCGCAAAGTCACGGTGGAGTGGATTGCCGGCTCAGATGAGAAAGGCATGTGATAGTAGATGGTTTGATAAACCTGACGTAATTTTTTTTAAATTTTTGTATGTCGGTGAGCTGTGATATAGTCCCGCAAAGTCACGATGGAGTGGATTTCCGGCTCAGATGAGTATAGTATGTGATAGTGGATGGTTTGATAAACCTGAAGTAATTTTTTTTCACAGTTTGTCTCACAGTAATTCTCACAGTGAATCACATGGTAAACTCCCATTATCCGGCCAGCGAGTAGGTTCTGAGTTCATGGAACAATAGTTTTTTCGCAAGTCAATTTTATTTATTGTAATTCAATTTTAATCTTAATAAAATTATATCTAATTAATTGTTTTATTTATACAATAATGTGTACAATTATAATTATTAATATATAAGTATCATGAAAACAAATATTTTTCGGAGCTGAGAGTAAATTATGTACACTATGTACATTTATTTCGGTATAATATATATCGTGATAGTATAATTTTTCGGGGCTGAGAGTAGAAAAGTATCATAATACTATCGTGATAGTAGATTTTTTCGGGGTTGTGATCGAATTTTTCTAGTGTGGCCATCGAATTTTTCGGGGATGGAAATTGGGCTATCTTCACATACATCAAACTCACCGTAAAAAATGTCTTTATCAGAGATTTAATAATTCTCTTTCCGAGGCAGATTGTATCCGTTTTCGAAAGACTTAATAAAATTGTTTAAGCTCTTTTGAATCAACCCCCTTGACCACATCAAAGGTCAATTTTATATGATTCTTGTTTTAATCTTTATGGAATTACAGTGCAATTTACACTAATATTTACGTTTAAGACGTGGTACAGTAAAATTTGCACACAATGTCGCTTTTTTTTGACGAACGCACCAAATCAAATAAAAAAAAAACAACATGAATTGTAATTTGCCGTTAAGTTACAAAGCAGGCTGTGTAATATTTATTTGTTTTAAATCAGTCGTTAGCAAAATGTCATCAAATCAAGAGATAGTTCGCAAACAAATTGTGCAATTTTATTTGGAAAATAAAAGTCTCACATACAAATTCCATCGCAAAAAAAGCTAATTTTACATATTCTACCGTTAGAAGGACTATAATTCGGTTTATGGAGACTCAGAGCGTCAATAGAAAATTTGGAACAGGCATATCGAGCCATATTGATAAAAAATTGGAAGCTAAAGTGGTGGGCGCTCTGAAAAACAATCCAAACCTATCTCTGAGGGATTTAGCGAAAAAAAATAACACAAATCATGTGCGAATTCTTCTAATTAAAAAGAGATGTGATTTTCGATCGTTCTGTAAATTCAAAGTAGCACGGCGTGAAGATAAACAAGCTCCGTCAATCCTGTGCTGTGCGTGCCTTAAAGGTGGCCGTCCGCTCCTAAGTTCGACTTTTCAGCCGGCAATTAATTAATAAATAGTTTAGATGATTTTTCATTAATAACAAATATGTAGGAACATAATTGAATAAAGAAATTAAAAAATTCGTTGTTTATGAAATACTTATTGCCGTTTTAGAATTTGCAAATTTTACTGTACCACGTACAGTTATTCGTATTGGCTTTATCCACCATACAAATTAATAGGCAAAGTGAAAGCATTTTTGTCATTTTTCACGACATAATTTTCTTTACCGGTTTAATAACTCTAAGCATGTACGACGATGCACCATGCAAATGTGAAACCATTAAAATAAAAACAAAAAATTACGGACGGAAATGAGGTCACATCAAACCGAAACAAAACAAAGAGGCATTTTAATAATTTCATGTGAAAGTGAATCTAATTTAGTAGTAAATCTTCGGACCCACGGTGCAATACTCATTTGTCCGGGTTAAAGACTTACACATTAAAAACTCCCAACCGTGATTTTTGGTCACCACCGGGAATCGAATCCGGGACCCTCGAATAACAAAGCAAGGACGCTACTTAATGTACCACCAAAGATGGCTGATTTTAGAAGATAGAAGTAAAAAGCGAAACAGTTAATTGAATTTTAATCGTGATATTGTTAGTAGTAATAAAAAGGAAAAAGTGAAAGTTAAGAGGGAAATTACAATAGGGAAACTAGGGTACAATAGGGAAATTTCTATATGGTGCAGTTAATTAAATTAAGGGAAGAGTACAACCAGCGGATGGGTTGAAATTACGAATGGAAACAGGAGAAAGTCGTCACGGGCAAGAATGTTGCAACGAAGTTATCTGTGGTATAAACTTCATGAGGGCGAATGGCTTCGTGATTGATGTGGGGCTGGAAGTATTGAATTACAATAGATTTAAGTTGTCACTTCGTATAGATGATACCGGAGCAACAATCATAGGAGTATGAGTGGATCAGCGGTTAAAGTACCCAATGAACTCGGAAACAGTTGCACGGGAGAGAATACGAGTGTCAGGTAACCGAATGAATGTACAGAGTGATGTATGCGTAAATAACAGTGGATTTAAAGTAAGAGATTTAGTATAACGTAACAATTTGCAACGGAAGAAGGATTGTTCACCGAAGCAGCAACCCTCTTGGGATGGACCGTACCTCGTTATCAACAAGATAAACAACATGGCTTGCCAAATTAGGAAAGGACAACGAAGAAAACCGAAGAATGGTACACTTAGAGCAATTAGCGCTTACAGGGGAGGTGAATTAAATCCTGTTCGGTACGAATCAGGATAAAGTTTAATATAAATTGAAAATATAATATTTTCGGGGAATAAGCTCTCCAGATCCTAACATAATTGTTGCTAGTCTAGAAAAGAAAAAAGAAAAGAAGTCAAGTCAAAGAAAACACCTAAAGAACAAGCAACAACTATAAAAAATTAAAATATAGATAAATTCCTCTTCACTACCACATTTCATATTTGCATTATTTTAATTTATATAAATTAGAAGTTATTTTTATGTGCAAAACGTAAAAATAAATTAAAATGAAAAACCATTAAATTAATGGTAATTCCAACAAAGTAAAAGCTTACCTACCACTACAGTCGTAAACAAAACTTTCTGAGAAATTTTAAACTAAAATAATTTCTATACGACAAACAAGTTGAAAGAAAATTTTAGGCAGTGGTGTTGTATGTTACAACCATTTAGTGGGGCGACCGATATTCACAATTTATAAAATTAATTGGATTCGATAATTCTCTTGGATCTAATGAATCAAAATGAATCTACTGACGCTTACATTTACACAATCAAATGACGTCAAGTGTAAAATGTTTTAATAATTATTTTGAAAAGTATATATTCAAATCCTTTCCAATTAAGTAAAGCACAAACTAAAACGATCCTGGTTACGCCTTTGGTACAAGGATCTGTATTTTTCGAAAAAATAGAGAACCAACGTATAAAAGCTTAAAATAATGTTTGTTGGCTTTTAAAATCAGTTATGTTTTCTTGAAAAAAAGTAAAATATAATTTTTTCTTAAATGACTTTTAATGACATTTTAATTAAAAAGCAAAAATGAAAACGAGAAAACAAAAAGGATACGGAAAATCCGTTTTCTTTTTTTTTTTTTTTCGTGGAAAAACTATTCTACCTTTTTTTATATTTAATAATGGCAAAACGACGAAACACAAAGTACGAGAAAAGCGTCGAAAGAAATGGATAATTCAGTGAACGAAAAACATGATCAAGAATTACAAAACAAAAAATTTAATTAAAAGTTTATAATATTTTCTTCTTGTGTGGATATTTTGTTGGGTGTTATTGTTAATGGTGTGTCGGTTATTTTCCATTTTGCATTTCCACGGTACGTTTATAAATGTTTTTGTTGATAGTCAGGTTTAAGTGAGTTAAACACTTTGAAATGAGAGTGACAAAAGTTACCACAGAGAAAACAAAAAAAATAATAACCCAACATCTTAATAATAGCAGCAATCAAATCCGAGAGGATTATAATTAATGGTAAACAGAGTTTAAGGGTTGATTAAATATAAAATCCTTCGCATCAAAATGATTTATTAGTAAGAAAAATTAAATTATCGAGCTTGTTAAATCTCCGTAATTTAAAATTTAAGTTTTGAATGTAGTAGATGTGCGGAGGAGCGAGTTTTGGAAGAGGGAATTAATTGATGTTTTTAAAAATTCAGTGATTTAACCAACATGAATGGTTATATAACGGATAATACTAATCGCAATAAAAAAATAATTTTCAGCATTATTTTAATTAGGCCCTTATTCCCTCAGTCGTGTCACCTATCTTTTCTGTAATGAGTAGGGAGTAATGAACAAGAGTACAACAAAATATGAAATATTTTGCCAACAAACTTATAAACTCTTCAGGCCCTAGGTGCTCTAGGAAATAATACCAGTTTTCACCCAAAATGGGGGGCTCTATTAGAAAATAATAATAGTGTTCAGAATATGTCAGATGTACAATTTGAAACCAGTTTACCACCTACCCAATTCGAAATTAATGAGATTGAGATTTATATTGAAAACACTTCAGGAAGCACAGATTGAATTCCGAATTATGTGAAAGTTTCAGGTCAACCTTCATCCAGGCATTCAATAAAAAAAACAACTCCTAAAAAAAGAAAACGCGCAAAGTACAACACGTCTTCGTAGGTTGGAGATGCAAATGAAATCGATCCAGGAGACTGAAAATCACGCAGTGCACGGTGCGCCAGAAAAAGTTCCGGACTAAAACAAATGAAATTTTACAAAAAAAATACAAAATTTTTGTAATTTTGTTTCTTCCAAAATGGGATTCATTATTTGTATTCAGTTTGTTGCTCGGATCGTATATCACTATCTACTTATCAAAACTATCGATCGAAAGAATGTGATACGCACCACTAAGGTGTGTGGAGGTGTCGTAGTCAGCGCCCCGCCTATGATCATACAGGCCATCCTTTGCATCTTCTCGATCCTAGTCGTTTATGTTGTTGACTCACGAACAGGCCACCACACACTCCATATATGTATATATGTATGGGTCTCAGAACGGCGGTGAAAATCAAGGGGAAAACCCTCATGGGCGCTGTGCCAGACTTTTAAAAACTAAAAAGCCCCTCCCTCATTTCTCCGGGAATTGAGACCGGGATTGCAAAACATTGCATTACTTCAGTCAAAGGATGTCCATAATTTACGTTGTATTTCTGGAACAACCGTCGGTTGCTCATCCCGTCGTTCCTTCTCTTATTTTTTGTTTCAAAATGGTCTTTATCATTTTGGTTATGATGTTCCAATATTTCTTTTCCACCAGCACGATAAGTTAGTTCACGATTAGTTCTTGTTTGTGGTTAGTTCCCCACATGATTAACACACTCTTGCCACTCCTGCACCCACCTTAGGCATTACAGTATAGTATGCTCTGCTGTGTCTCCCTTTTTGCAGTGGGAACAGTTAGGTGACTCCTTAATATACATCTTAAAGAAGTGACTATTAAAACATCAATGTCCGGATATTGTAAGGTTCTGATTTTTTGATGAAGGAAAAAAAAAAATAATAATAACACATGGTAATCATTTTTTTAATAGACGCACTGTATACGTTTGTATTATGGCCTTGCGATTTTATATTTATTATTCGGAATAAATATGCATCAAAAAGTTTGATGGTTCATTGAT
This sequence comes from Tipula unca, assembly GCA_951394425.1. NCBI lineage: Eukaryota > Metazoa > Arthropoda > Insecta > Diptera > Tipulidae > Tipula > Tipula unca. The sequence goes on from OX596380.1 coordinate 121,751,564, forward strand.
TTGGTGGTTGGAGATGTAGATATTTTATTGAAATACTTTTATATAGATGTCATTAGCCGTGATCGGTCAAAGCTAAATCCGGGTTTCCAACCAGAATTAAAACGTTTGAACTTAAATTTTCGTTAATTACTTTTTTGGGAAAGCTTAATGGTTAATTACAGAAAACTTCAACTTGGCTCAAAGATGGATGAAAATAACATGGCAGATGGCGAGACATCCGGCATCTTCAACAAGAATGGGTATATAAACCCAAACCGTGTGCGAGACAGAGATTGAATTATTTTTTTTTGGGATCCGAGATACACCTGAAAGATTCTATTTTTTTTTCTATTAAAATACATAAATTGATATATTTTTTTTTATATAAATAATTTACATTTTGTATTAATATTATTGTTGAAAAAAAAAAAACTATGTGAATAATTAGTTAGTGATGAATTCAAAAGACTAGAAAACATTGAACACTAATTAACTAAGTGAATAGTAATTGTTTGTTAAATTAATAAATTAAATTACATAATAATAATAATTAATAATTCAGTGAGATTTTTTTTAAACATATAATGCCTCTTGAATAATAAGTGGAAATTGATATGTGAATTACCCCTGGACGATGAAGCGAATAATTACTATCGCAAATATTAAAAGTGTGGGGATTAAAACTATATTTTTGTGTGCTGGCACCACGTGACAATTATATTCCGGATGTTATCAAAAAGTGGAATGTTGATGTGAAACACATGTTTTTTTTTGATTTATTGATGAAGAAGGCCACATGGAACCAGAAGGATCAGGTGAGTTAGAGTTTTTTTTTCTTGTGTTTAACCATTATTCGCTTTCCAAAATATAATTTTTTTCTTTTTACGTGAAGATCTGTATTGAAATTTAAAAATAAATCTCGTCCTAATTATTAATTTTTTTTTATTATAATTGTCGAAAATTATAATACTCGGAAAGATCAATTTAATTTGTTTTTTTCTTACGAACTCACGCGGGAGTGGACTGCGGGCTGAGCTTTGTCCGGTTAGCGTGCTGGATATCTGGCGCCCAATATTTAAAAATAAAAATAAAATATCGATATCTGTACTTCATTACAAATTAAAGGGATTTTTCTCTTTCCGAGATCAAGATTTTGTTTGTTGTGTTTCGTACTTCGGATATACTTAAGTTTATGATTACTAATTGTTATTTTTTTTATATTTCTATTCTATTTCTATTTTTATATTTCCACGCCACGATTTTATTTTTATAAATAATTATAAGTCAGATTTACTTATTTAATTATTATATTTACAAATTTAAAGTAAATGATTTTTTTTCTTATTTTTATTTTATATAATTATAAATTTTCTTTATTATTTAAATACATTTTATACTTGGATTTATACCCTATTGGGGTTATTAAAATTATTGTTTTTATTAAATTTCGGCACGCTACAATATGAACTGTTTCAGGTGAAAACAGGTATCTCCATGCTTACGCGCCACCCACTTCTCTAGAATGGGAATGAGTTGCCTTGTCTAAGTGCCAGTATCAGCTTCCTCCCACCCGGTCTGCCATAGTTGCATCAGTTGTTCTTTCGCAATTTTTTTAGGGGTACCACTAAAAACAGCCATTCGATCTTTAGCCGTAAGAGTTACAGATGGCATACTAGCTATTACAAAAACAGCCTCTTTCGAGACTGTCCTGAATGCGCTGCATACACGGAGTGCGATCGTCCATTGAACCCGTTCTACTTGGTCACCACCTCTAGCGGTGTTCAGAGTACGACTCCAGATAGGTGCTCCATACAATATGATTGATATAACAACCGATGTCAGTAATTTTTTTTTGCTTGAGCTTGGTCCAGTAGTGTTTGCCATCATCCCAACATATTTTGTTGTTCTGGTCGCCTTTATGACTGTCTCTCTAATATGCTCTTGAAAGCTGCGTCGGTAATCTAACCAGACGCCTAGCTATTTAATACTTGGTACTGGCCTTATAATGACCCCTTCTATGCGGAAGGCCATGGGAGAGAGGACTCTTCTACCTGCCATTACTATGGCTTCAGTCTTCTCTAGAGCCAGCTGCATACGATGGTAGTGAAGCAATCTAGAGATGGCTTCAACCGCAGCTTTTACTCCTTCTACTACCTGGTGTTCGTGTTTCGCGGATACAATAAGTGCTAGGTCATCCGCGTAATCATATAGGACATTCTATAGCGTCGGGCCTAGTATTGAACCTTGTGGGACACCACTGGTAATCTTTATCTGAGTTGTTATACCTTCTGATACCATCAAAATGCGTCGGTCACTTAAATAGCTCTGGATCATTTTCCTCAGGTACGGGTTCACGTGTAGCTCTTTCAGCTTTGTTGGATTATCCCCCAGGTTGCGCTATTAAATGCATTTCGTACATCAAAGGTCATCACTACTGGAATATTTCGGGTGTGACAGGATCCGGTCGCAGCCGTGTCTACTAAACTCATAACTTCTGCTAGGGCAACATTCGTAGAGCGTCCCGGTCTAAATCCGTACTGGTTAGTAGCAAGTCCACCTGTTTTGTCTACTTCTTGCGCCAGACCACGGTGTAGTAAGTGTTCCAGAAGTTTCCCGAACGTATCAAGTAAGCAAAGTGGACGGTATGATGAGGGTACACCGTCTGGTTCCCCTTCTTTTTTAAGAAGAACCAGTCTAGCAGCTTTCCAGTTATATGGAAATTTCCCATTTTTAGGTGTATTCATAGCGGCCAAGACGATAACCCTTTGGGTTAGTCTCCGAAGCAAATCTTACAGCTTCTGGTGAAATCCCATCAGGCTTGCACCTGCCATGTAGCTCCTCGATTTTTGAAGTTCACCAATAAACACTTCTTCTTCCTTTCGGATTTCGTTTCTGTAGAGCTTCCTCGCATGCTTTCCTGACGGTTTCTACTAGCTGTGCCGTTGTTGTAATGCTAGATGAGTTCAGGTAGCAACGAATTACACTGCGAAGATGTTCTTGTTTTGTTACTCCTACACGCCAGCTATTGCTGGTAGTATTGTTCTGTAATCATCGCATGTTAATCCTATTCGTATTCACTTCGAACATAATATAGCGATGGTCGCTATAGCTTTTTTTTTTTTTTTTTTAACGGTTGGAACCTACAGAGGTTCCGCACTCAATGCCACAATGGGGCCATGGTGCAAACCTTGAGGATCTATCCTAGCTCGCATAATCGCACTGCAGCCTTAGCAAACTGTAAAAGTTTGAACCAAGGGGATGGATAACAACTGATCTACGTTCAAAGATCCGTACGAGAACCCTTGGGATCTAGCTTCGACAAAGGCCGGACAGCTGCAAAGGTAGTGTAGGCAGTCGTCCACTTCCTCCAGACAATCGTCACAAAGATCATCCTGAGCTAGTCCCATGCGTTGAAGATTAGCCTTGAAACGTCCATGGCCCGTAATAAGAGCAACCAGAATTCTGAGTTGGTTCTTTTTTAAGGATAACACATATTTAGTGACCCTCACGTTGGGTTCGATGGTGAACCGTTTTGCCTTTCGACAACTAGGCGTAGAACGCCACTTGTGCGTAAGTTCAAGTAAAGCGAACTTCTTAATAGCATCCTTACCACCGTTGAAGGAAAGAGGAATTGCTGGCTCGGGACCACAAAATAAATTGCGCGATCCAGCTTTCGCTAAAAAGTCAGCAAACTCATTTCCACATGAGCAGGCACCCACATGACCCTTACTCTCGAATTAGAGCAAAGGAGATTAATGAAGTGTTTGCACTCTTTAACCAGTTTGGGTGTAGTCAAAGGGTTATCAAGGGTATTGAGCACGGCTTTACTATCCGTGCAGATAATAATATCCTTGCCTAATTTACTAAATTTGTACGCCTCAATTGCAATATGGGTAAATGCAATTAATTCAGCTTGAAAAACCGTGCAGTGTTTGCCCAGACTACCCGAGAATCTGAGCCCATACTTTGGACAAAAGAAACCAAACCCTGCACTGACTTCTGAACGAGAGCCATCCGCAAAAAAAACTATCGACTCAGACAACTGTCTATAGAAATCCTGAGAGATCCACAGTTATTTCGAGGGGAAAACGACGGAGAAAGAATTGGTGAAGTTAAATTCGGGCAATAGCCTGTCATTCACCATTTCAACCTCCGGAATATGTGACTGAAACTTATTAAGAATCTGTCTATGCCCTGTACAAGTCCCGAAGGCATTCCATGCCCCAATTCACCTCAGTCGAAATGCAGCAGAGCACGCCATACCAAGAATGTAAGACTGCAATTCGGGCAAGCATACAATAGACTCCATACCAAGAAGGGGAGTAGACGACATAGCCCCGGTTATAGCTCTACAGGCTGTCATCTGCAGTCCGTCCAGCCTTGCTACAGAAGACGTCAGTTTCACAACTGGCCACCACACAACTGCTGCATACGACAGTAAGGGTAAAACCAGTGATTTGTAGATGAATACCATCATTTTAGGGGTCAGACCCCAGGAATTGCCAAAGGCCCTTCTGCATTGCCAAAATGTAGTAATGGCCTTTTGTTGCTAAGGCTTACGTCTTCCAAAACTTGCCAACCCCTAAGTCGTCCGGTTGTTCTTGCGGAGCTATATATATATATATATATATATATATATATATATATATATATATATATATATATATATATATATATATATATATATATATATATATATATATATATATATATATATATATATATATGTATATATATATATCGGTGAAGGAGGTAATCCAAAATGCCCTCCTAATCATTACAAGGTAGGCCATCAAGGTGGACTGGCTATTAGCTCGTCCAAAACTGAACCTCTACCTCTCTTAAATGGCAGGAAATTAGCTTTTACTGACAAGGGAAGATTTCTGGGCGTAATCTTGGACAGTAAGCTTAGTTGGAAGCCCAACATTCTAGAAAGGATTAACAAGGCTAATATAGCGATGCACTCGTGCAGGAACGCCATCGGAAAGAGACGGAGCCTGAAGCCGGAGCTGGTACACTGGTTATTCACTGCCGTAGTAAGACCTGTACTTATGTATGGTGTGAGTGTGTGCAGCCAGCTCTTGATAAAGTAACGTACAAAAAGGGGATCGAGAAGGTGCAAAGAACGGCTTGCATGTTGATAAGCGGGGCGCTGAGGACAACACCAACACGTGCTTGGAGGTTATGTTTCACCTTCCCCCCGTCGATATTTATGGTAAACAGATGGCGGAGGAGGAGGTAATCACGATTGAGGAGGTTCTGAATTGGTTGAGGCATAATGTGGTATACTCGACTGATATCGTAAACCGGACGTCATGGGGAACTGCAGGGCGGAAACACTTGCGAGGCATGGTACAACTCTCCAACTGCTACCGGAAAGGGCAAAGTTGGGGAGGCCAATCAAGGCACTCAAGACTGTACTTAAAAAGGAGGCAGTTGCATCAACATCCTCTCATGTAGTGTAGCAAGGCAAGTCTGGCCAAAGCTGGACTTGAAACGCTCAGAGACACTGATCTCCCTACGAAGACGTGAACTAAAAACAATCGTGGGGATACTCACAGGACACTGCCTACTTGGAGAACATGCGAGGAGCTAGGTCTGGGTCATATATTATATATATATATATATATATATATATATATATATATATATATATATATATATATATATATATATATATATATATATATATATATATATATATATATATATATATATATATATATATATATATATATATATATATATATATATATATAGGTATATATTGTATATATATATATATATATATATATATATATATATATATATATATATATATATATGCATATATATTAATAGAAATGACGTTCGCTCTATATAAAGTTCGCTGCTTCAGGAGGAAGAAACAAACGACAGATGGTATAGAGCCAACTCGTACAAAGTACCTAGTCAGATCTGGCCAATTGAAATTTATTGGAGCCCTCAGCTGGATGATCTTAGTGAGACCAACGTTGGAAATATTCAATGCTTCGTGGAAAGCTCAGAATGGTTCAATGAGTAGTGTTTAGTGTTGAAGAAATCTTTTATGTGGTAAGCTACGAACCAGTTTGTGTCTATGCTAGTTCTTTGGAACAGCCACTCTAACCTATCCTTACGATTTTTAAAGCCAACTAAAAGTTCTTCAAACGTCGCTGGCCAGTATCATTTGCAGCCTCAACATCAGCTTGAGGGTGCCAGGGTACTTCAATATCGCAGGGAATGTAACGGCAGATGAGCTGGCCTGCAAGGGCATCGCATGCCTTATATCCCAAAGCAGGCTGGACATAAAGATACCGCTTTCTTCATGTAAACTGCTGTTTCAGGAAGAAGCCATAAAAGAAACGAATCTCAGATGGTCTAACGCTAGTTCGTGTGTAAAAACCAGGCAGATCGGACTTGACCGGTTCAGATCCGGCCAACTCATATCGCTTCAACGGCACTATATTGATATGGTCGTGGGAGCTATAACGGGACATTGTCCCATCGGTGTACATGGGAGCGGACTGAGTGCCTCTGCCTATGATCTCTGCCGCAGCTTCTGTGATGAGGAGGAGGAGGAAACTGTGCTCACTCTGCATCTGTCCTAGTCTAGCATACAGCACAACAAAATTTATGGGAACTTCCCTTTTGGACGACCTGACGGTTCTTAGACTTTCAACGCTTCTTGGTAAGCCCAAGATTGTTCAACAAGTGAAAAGGAGGTAGCTCGAATGTGGCCCAGCTACAGTCTAATTTTGTGTATATGCTAGTCCTTTAGGACGTCCACCCGTACCTAACCTAACCTAACATTTGCAGTTTATGTATCGAATATTACGTCAAAGTGTTACTGATCCGCAAGTTACTTCTATATTTCAAATACATCGATAAATTTAGAAAAAAAAGCGAAATTTTGATGTCTGCATACAAACATGTGCACAATGTAATAGATGTTCGGTACAATTCACAAATAGTAGCTCGTCCTTTACTCGTCGTTGAATCAAATGGAATGAATAATAATAAAGACAAAATAATTAAACACCATAGCCTATCGCCTGCTCTGTATTCTGAAAAGATTTTCTTACGTATTTATAGAAAACAGAAGTTAAATAAGAATTTACCGAATCTCGATTTTGTTTTTATATCTTGTGAAAAGCACGTTTCAAGTGTGAGAAAAATAAGATTAAACTTTTTGTGTGCGTTCCTTTGTTTTTTTATTTGGAAGTTTTTTTTTAAATTAAATGAAAAAGAAAAGATTATTATCTTAATTAACCAATTATGTGATGTTAAATAATAAGGAGTATACTCATCCTATTCATCTTCTTATCCATTATATTATGCTTCTTCGTCTGCTACGATTTAATTTTATGAATGTTGTTGCTGTGTTTTTTTGTTCTGTATACATATTTTGTATCTGTCGCGTCTAATTTAATTATTCTCGTAATTAAATTGAAATTGGGTTGAAAGCTATGAAACGCTGAATTAACATTTTGCAATGGTAAAATTTTATTCGATACACACGGAAATCATGCAAGAATGGCATACAGTCGGATTACTTTATAAAAAATATTACCGTAAATTAGGCCTTGAAGTTTAAAATTTCTGTATTCAAACATCATATTTTTTTTATGCTCGCGTATGCTGTTTTGACATCGATAGTTATCGTCGCGTGTTTTTTTATAATTAAATAAATATTTAAACAATCAGATCGTAAATAATGTCGTAGTAATTTGATTTTCATTAAGTATGTGTTGTTAGATATTTGCATTATTTCAGTTTCGCGTTGAAATAACCCAGTTTTATAACAGGGTGAACCTGTTATAAAATTATCTATAGTGTAAAACCCCCATACCGGATGACCTGGTTTTTTATGCAATTATAATTAGCATAAATAATTAGCGCAATTTAATATTATCCCCAGTTTATATATTTGACTCGTTATGGAGTGGTCGAACCAATCGACCCAATCGACTGGTCGTCGTCGTCGTATAACCCTCGAAGAGTACCGACAGAGGCAAATTGAACGGAATAGTAAAGGGAATAATCGTAATGTCAAAGAATTGCAAGTGAACGAGCTGCAACAAAAAATAAAAGAGCTGGATGAGTTAATAGTGATGGCCAAATCTTCTGAGGAGTGTGAACAAATGCGGAATGTGGCGAAGATTCAAAAAAACGATACTATTCAAAAGGTTACGATGGAATAGAGTTATTTTATATTGTAAAATATTGTTTTAATAAATAAAAATAATAATAAATTTGTAATATATTTATTCTGAGAACATTTCAAAAATTTAATTATATCCAACATTGGCCAGAAATATTTCTTGAAATGCAATATAAATAGTAACACAATGTTTTTTTAAAAAATATTTTTAATTAAATTTTCACAATTTTCACACGAACTATCATAATTAAATTAAAATTATTATTATTTTTTTGTTTTGCCATTCACAGACCGTAGCAGAATAATATAACAGAAAAATATATTGTGAGATCAAAATAAAGTTATGTTTTAGTTTCATTCTCCAATTACATGATATTACGGCAATACATCGTTTTGTACACAAAACCCATCGTCTATTTAGAAACACATAAACTCTATATATGTACAAGTCAGATGCAATTGAGAGAAAAAAATATCTACTATATATATACACAAAACCGCATCAACACAACACCTGATTGTGCAGTTCAACATAAATGTATGTGTTTAAGGAAATATGTGTACAGTGTTCTGCTATGGTACTACACCATCGATTAAAGTAATTCAACCGTAATGAAATTTTCTCGTTTTAGTTTTTCCGAAACTGGAATATTAAAAAAACAAAACACTACGAGGGAAATTTGTTGTAATAATCATCAGTAATGCAGATCAACAGAAATCTCTCTCTGACCATGTTTTGTGCTCGTTCATTTTATTGTTGTTAAAACAATAATTTCCTAATTTTCCAGTCTTGTTAATATTTTTTTTTAATTTCTTGTTTTTCCGTATGTACGTATATATATATATATATATTTTTAGCCATTGGGTTCGATTTCTTTTTTGTCCATTTGATAAAAATAAGGATAACAATAATAATGATAATGATGATTGTTCTTATAGATATCATCACCATTGAGTATACATATATGTATACTGTGTAGTGTGTTATTTTTAGTAAACGAAAATGTGCTAGAAGTTGAAAATTTACTGTACAGCATCCAAATAGCTGGAACACATTCTAGATACATAACAATAACATATATACATATGTACAGTAGGAAAATAAATGGAGGAAAATTAAATTAAAATTGCGGAAAATACGTGTTTTGGATAATATAATTTATATATCTATTTGTGCATTAATTCTTTTGTTTTACGATGGTACATGTATATATAGCGAGAGTAGTTTCTTAATACCACCACCATTCACAGAATTTTTATGCTTAACATCATTAATTAAATCTGTTAAATAAACTGCTGCTGCTTTTATATATATGTATTGCTTTGCCCCGTCTATACATATATCCAAACTACTGTCTTAATTTTTTTTATCTACGCTACGTACACATACATATTCGATTATAATCAAGAAATATATAAAATTATCCAAAGTATATATCACATTACATATTTATGTTGTTGTCGTCCTATATGTATGTATATATGCATTCTAAATTATTGTTTTTGTTATCGTTTGACTAATCACAAATCGTGATCATATATTGACAGAAATAAATTGTGTTGCATTCATTTAATTTAATTCTCAAATATTTGTTGAGTGGCTTACAGTGTATTAGATGCCAAAAGAGGGACAGAGGGTACATGAGTATGTTCAACGGATTAAATTTCGGATAATTATTTATATTTTGTAGATATGGGGGGAAAAAGTATAAATGGCATAAATCTTTAATTATTTTACTCCCCTTATATAATTAATAATTATGTCTAGGTATACAGTTTCTTATCTGAGTTGGTCAAGAGGTTTTTAAACGATAAAATTAATAAGCAGTTATATTACGTAGAAATAGTGGATTTTTCTGCCCATTTCCCCGATCATCATTCTGGGCGGCAATAAATTGTTATTACTTTAAATTGCTCCCGGCATTGTGCCTCATTGAAAAATGTTACATAATATACGAGCACCATCAGATCAATTTCCGATTTGGTTGGGTATTCGGTTGGCGAGAGAAAAATTAAGCATGACATTTTTAATACATTGTACATAGGTTTGGTTAGGTAAGGGTGGCCGTCCTAAAGGACTAGCATAGACACAAAATTGGTCCGTAGCTGTACCACATTCGAGTTTCCTACTTCTTCACTCGCTAAACCATCCTGAGCTTACCAAGAAGCGTTTAAAGTCCCAGATCTCGATCTTACTAAGATCCGTGACGTCATTCAAAGGGGTTCCCATAAATTTTGTTGTGCTGTACGCTAGACTAGGACAGATGCAGAGCAGATGGAGCACATTTTCTTCCTCCTCCTTATTACCACAGCTGCGGTAGAAATCGTAGTCTGGGACACCCAGTCTGCTCGCATGTATCCCAATGAGACAATGTCCCGTTATAGCTCCCAGGACCATGCCAATATAGTGCCGTCGAAGCGATATCAGTTGGCCTGATTTGGACCGGTCAAGTACAAGACAGATCTGCCTGGTTATTACACACGAATTGGCGTTAGACCTGCCTCACAGAGTACCCCGCAGCGAACCCCTCTATTATTTTTTGAGCCATCCGTGAAGAAGCTTAGCGCCTCATTGCCCATTACCGTTTCGTTCACCCAGTCCTCCCTGCTGGGAAACTCAGTTTGGAATTACATCTCAACAGATGGCAAAGGAATAGCATAGTCGGTAGCTTCCGGAATACCCCTGTTGCATTTGATAGATGAGTGGCCTGCATTGGTACAGGTCCACATAGATATGGATTTGAGCGGAATGGCTGTGCAAGTTGCAATCTACCCGGCCGCAATTTCCGAGGGAGTAAAATGAAAGAGATTCTCCAGAGCTTGAGTAGGTGTGCTCCTGAGAGCCCCACTTATACAAAAGCAGGCCGTTATTTGGACTTTCATCAATAGTTTACGGTTGGCCATAATTTTTAACGCTGGCCACCAGACGACAACCCCATACAGCAGTATAGGTTTGACCACTGAGACGTAGAGCCAGTGTACTATGTGGGGCTTCATACCCCATCTCTTTCCAATGGCATTTTTGCAGGAGTAGACCGCTATAGTATAGCTTTCTTTGCTGTTTGGTTTCCAGCTTAGCTTGCTGTCCAAAAGTAGTCCGAGGTATTTTGCCCTATCCGTAATGATCAAGCGAGTACTATTTAATGTTGGCGGGTCACACTGAGGAAGTTTGTGCTTCCTGGTAAAGAGAACCAGTTCTGTTTTCTGTGGGTTTACACAGAGTAGCCAAGCGCTTGAAACCTTGCGCTTCCAGGTTTAGTAACAGGTCATTTATGAGCAAGTTCCAAAGAAAGGGGGATAGAACCTCACCTTGAGGTGTCCCTCTGTTCACGTTTTTGGCGGCAGACTTCCCACCCAAATAACCTATCACGATCCTGCCTCTAAGCATATGATCTATCCAGCCTCTGAGTGACCCGTCTACCCCAGACACACAAGGGTCCGAGTGATTGCCCCGGTCAGACGTTGCTAAAGGCCCCCTCTATATCCAAGAAGGTTACCATTGAATATTCCTTATATTCAAGTGGTTTCTCAATCGGGCCTATAAGGGAGTGGAGAGCTGTTTCCACCGATCGTCCATTACAGTATTCGTGTTGAGATCTCGATAGATCGCCCGGCTTGATTGAGCTTCTAATGTGAGCCTCTATTAGTCTTTCTAGTGTTTTCAACAGAAAAGAAGATCAGCTTATAGGCCTAAAGTCTTTGGGATAGCAGTGAGAGCTTTTTCCCGCCTGAGGTATAAATATTACTTTTATAACAGTTCACTTTCTAGGAATGTGACAGAGTTCTAGGCTGCCTTTGAAGATAACTTCCAGCCAGTATCGATAACTAGTACCGAGCACTCCGGGAAATGCGTTTCTAGTAATAGCTCCAGGGATTTCTCACTACATGTAGTCCAAGAACCATCCGGTCGTTGTAGATAACCCGGGATGGAAGGACTAGAACATAGTACTTTGCGTAGCCTGGCCGCCTCCGAGGACTCCTGTGTATTGCCACAATAGAGCTTTCAGGCCCTCGTTTTTTGCTGCTCTCAGCTCGTACTTATTGTTTTGAGGACTTCTTTATAACAGTCCCAATCTGCAGCAGCATTTGAGTTCCTTGCTCTCTTGAACAGTCTCCTGCATTTCATACGAGTACCTTGGAGTTCTCTCGACCACCAGGGTGGCCAAGATTTACCCAAGGCCCTACTGATAGAACATGCACCTAACATGGCCTTGTTAAAAGCATCAGATAGCTTGGTTACTAGAGCATCAAGCCCCTGTTTCGATGCAGGAGGGTTTGGAACCGATACCGGTCATAAGTTACCCAGAATGGTTCTGAAACAATCCCAATCAGTTTTCCTCCTATTTTTGAAAGGTGGTTTGCTAGTAGGTTTTGTATCCATTTCGTACTGGAGATAAACAATGTCAGAAAAGGAATGGTCTTCGGACACTTTCCAGTTCAATACCCTCTCCTTAATAAAATCCGAGACATGTGTGATGTCCAACACTTCTTGTCTATTTTTAGCAATAAAGGTTGGCTTACACCCGATATTACATATATTTAGGTTAGTACTTAAAACAGAATCAAGAAGTAACTCACGGCGCCTGTTGATATTTGTAGTTCCCCAGATTGAATGATGCGCATTAGCATCACTGCCCATGACGACTCCTACCTTTCCTTTTCGAGCCTCTATTATTGCACTGCCCAACCTGGTGGTATATTTTCCTCCTTGTATGGTAGGTAGGCCGATAGTAGCCCGAGATTTTGCCCATCCATCTCGATGCTAGCCACCACTACATCAGCGTTGCTGTTATTATTTCTTTCGGGAATGCAGGAACGTACCTTACCTTCATTTTTTGCGTGTAGTATTTTATATTTGGTAGTTCTGAGGCCTAGCACCAGGTCACCATTGACCCAAGGTTTCTGGACCAGAACCACATCAATGGACTCAGATTCCATTTTTAGTAGAAGGGCCGCCGAGGCGGCTTTACACTGATGGAGGTTGATCTGAAGGATCTTAAGCATTAGATATTGCTTCCCTCCACCACTGTTAAGTCAGACTCCTCTGACGTCGATTCGTCCGTTAGGAGTGCACAGCTTCGTCCCAATCATCTCGAAATCTCCGAGTCCAGGGATAGTGTCTCCTGAGCGTTCTTCGGGATGCTACAGGCTTCTGGGTCACCAACACCAAGCGGGACACCACAAGTGTTTTCCCGGCTGCTGCAGGTGCCCCAGACCGTTCAGCCTCATCGCGCTTATAAATTTTGAGCGTAATCGCTCAATCCAAATCCATAGCTGATCAGGCCTCCAGATTTTTCCAAAGCACCCACGGATTCTCTGTCGATGATAATGACGGCCGATCTCTGATATGCTTCCGCCTTTACCTCTTCTAACCTGGCAATCTTCCAGGTGGCCGTTGGGAGATCTGGATTGCTGATTTTCAACATTTCAAAGATCTCCCTTGGATCACTAGGCACCGCAGGGACCCAGGCCCGCGCCTCTGGCATGCAGGGAATTTCTTATCTCGTCACCACTTCTAATTTGGCCCCGGCCAAACTTCGCCCAGGCTGCCGGTCGCCTCTTCGTAGAGGGTCACCGACCTTTCATCGGCACAGGCAGTCAGTTTGACGTGACCCCGGCACCACCCTCCGTTTCGGCAGGACAGAGTAGGTGCTGGGTTCTCCCTCATAATGTTTAGGAAGATGGCGGCTAAGGCCTTCTCCACCTTTCTCCAGTTAAGGACCGTAATCCTCCCATCTTCCTGAGCCTTGTCAACGACTGCCATGAGCAGGTGCTCCTTTAGCACCTCGTTGAAGGGGCTGGTAACATTATCCGGAGCCCGCTTCTTTTTAGCCTCCGTAGGCGGTTTATCATCAGATCTCTGCCTTTTGTGCTGTAAGATCTCGGAACCCTCCTGCTTTGGCTCAGTGATACGCCTTGCCCACGCAAGCGTATCCCTGTCTCTATCCATTCTCTGCTCCAACGGAATGTTGCTGATTTTGAAGATCATGCGCCAGGCTCACTTACTGGTCAGATAGTTCCCTGACGCTGGAGGGCCAGCATTCGTGCCTTTGCCCTTTGGTTTCGAGGGTCCAGCCTCATTTTTTCTTATGCGTCTTTTTGCACTTTGGAGACCGGGCCTAAGGGCCGATGTCGCCACAGCACTGGTTTCAGGTTTTTTAAGAGCACCGGTCTCTTTGATTTTAATACGGTTGACACCTTAACTCGGCCCAGTTGTTTAGCGCCGTGTTTTCGCCTAGTACACCACATAAGAACATGGTGTATTAGTCACCACGGGGAGGTAACATTCACACTTGTGGAAGCTACAAGATACGGAGCTGGTAACAAGTACCAAGTTGATTCCCCCAAGTAAGCTTCACACCAGACCTCCTACATTGTACATACATGTTGTAGATTTTGGAAAATCAAAGGTGATGTAGTTGAGATGTGTGGCGTAGTGTTGAATGTATTATAATAGCAAATGGAAGCCAGGTGTCCCAATTTTTTTCATAGGACTGTGCATTTATTCGTAAATATTCAGTCCAGGGGGCCTATTATGGTATTTTCGATAGTGTTTGTTTTCAACAATATCGAACATTTCGATAACGTCGAAAATAGCTATATTATGAAAGTTTTGATAGTGTTTTACTTCGATAATATCGAGTGTTGCGCTACTTTCGAAAATGTCTATTACGAAATTTTCGAGATCGAAAATAACCATAATGAAAATGCAGATGTGTTTTGTTTGTTTTAGAGGTGAACTGTATTGAAAACTAAAAAATTCATTTATATTATGGAATCGAGCGATGATGAATTAGAAGTTGAACCGGTGAAGTGACACCGGTTTATATGTTCAACGGAAACGATTACGTGATTGTTCAAATGTGCTCGACATGGCAAATAAAAGGTAATAAATACAATACAATCCATTTCAAACAATCATTTTTAGTTTCATCAAATTATTCAGAATATCGATGCAATTGTTCAGTGATATTTTAAGTGAAGTTGAATCTCATATTTCTGAGCCAAAAAGGATAGATGCCATACCGCCCATTTTAAAGCTTTTGGCCACTTTACGGTTTTTAGCAGAAGGATCATATCAGCGGGGCGTGGGACATGATTTTTTTTATTGCAATGGCTGAATCCACCGTATCCGTAGTGATAGCCGAAACATTACAGATATTGGAATCTAATTTATGTATAGTAAATACATAATTTTCCAACAATTTGACGAGGAAAAACTGAAATCGAAGGAATATTTTTGAAAAAAATATGAGTTTCAAGGCGTCATAGATTGTGGGGATGGTACGTCTGATTGTGGGGATGGTATGGTATGAGCATCATTTTTTCAATAGGAAGGGTACTAATAGTTTAAACGTAATGATCGTTTTTCAAGCTGTTGTTTATTACTTATATTTCTATTTTTATTCTGCTCAGTACATCTGCCTTTAAATTCATATTTCCTGGTTTATGAGTATAACCTTGTAATCGAGTACTTCGAGTCTAACATGGCACCTCATTAAACGAGACGAACAATTTTTTAAATTACAAAGCCAGATGAATGGCTTGTGATCCGTAACTATTGTGATTGGACGACCATTATTGGACGACGACAAAAGCTCCCTCTCAATAGTCGGATAATTTATTTCAGCGTTGTTGAATACACGACTTGCATACGCAATAGGTAAGTCTAAATCATTTCTAAACTGCGATAATACTGCGTCAACGGCTCTGTTACTCACATTAAGGTATTTTTTAACTTGGTTGAGAATAATTGTGTGCTACTTTTATTTTTCTCTCAACGGGTTTAATTCCATCTTTTGTGACTTATGGCCAAGACAAACAACGTTCTTTGATAAAAACTGGTATTTTTCTGGGATGCAAAATATTCGAAAACGGTTTCTAATTTGGAATTATCATCTTTTTGACCTGTAACAATTACGTCGTAACGTAAATAAACTAAACTTAATGCCATTTAACCCACTAAGCATTTGATTCATCAATCGGTGGATTGGTTGGAAGGAAGGGCTAAATCCA
This sequence comes from Tipula unca, assembly GCA_951394425.1. Lineage (NCBI taxonomy): Eukaryota > Metazoa > Arthropoda > Insecta > Diptera > Tipulidae > Tipula > Tipula unca. Next base: position 121,767,720 of record OX596380.1, read on the forward strand.
GTTTTTTCATTTATATTTACAGAAATTTGTAAAGAACGATCTGAACGATAAGCGGTTGCGGAACCACCGCACGATCTTTGATTTTCTTAACCCACCCCGGTTAATTCTCACTATAGCAGCTTGATCCCCAGTTTCTTTTAAATTTAAAACTACTACTAAAGTAGTTGTTCAAATATAACTTATGGCCGATAGAATCAATCCGTGCAGCAAGATAAAGTACAACTGAGGAGCCAAGACCGATTTTTTTTTAAATTTATAATCGGATAAACCAGTATTAACACCTTGATATAGTATATAAACCCGTAGGGTTATCCCGACTTACCACACAAAACAAACACTTTAATCCCCCACGGTTAAGGTTGGTTTTATACGTATTGCTTCGTTGATAATCTTCCTTTAAATGAAATCATCTGCTCGTCAATACACAATTTTTTTTCTAATTTAAGTTACAGACATAATATATTGCGTACGGCGTTGATTAGTGGCCTGAGATTATAATAGAGGACATTGCGTTCGAAACCAATTCGGTCCCAACGTTCTATCCTAAATTCTGGTTTGAGGCAGTTTGTCAAACCAATATGCAAATGGTTTCTTATTGTCGCTTCATTTTGTTGTCGTTAGTTGGCTTAAATGCTATATAATTTAGGATAGCGTAGGTGTTGGTATTACACTTCATCTTTCAATTGTGATTCAACTTAAATATTAACATCATTGTGATTAACTGGCGCTATCATGCACTACAGAAACTAGAACAGTTACATGCTGATCATCAAAAACCTCTGTTGATGGAATTAAACCGCTTAAATTATTCTCATTGGAATTTTAATTTTCATGTTACCCACTATCACTGTCAGTTTGGCATATAATATCTTCCTGTTGCTCCATCTCTATATTCGGCTAAAATTACGATTAGATGATATTGAATTAACCAAGTCTGATTCGTCTAATTTTTCTTCGTCAGAACTTTCTATTAAAATTGCGTAAATCTCTTCATCGGTTATTTTGTTCCCTAGTGACATGGTTTAAAGACTGAAATTTTACATGTTCTGCATACAAATGTATGCTTAATACAACAACCTTTCAAGCTAAACTCAGTGGACAACTTGAATAATGTTCATGACATGTTAACATGTTTGTATGATTTATATTTTAATGTAAATAGACAATTTATAAGAGCACCGTAAAAATATGTATGATGTGGTTTAATCTTTATAACTAAACTCAAGGTTTATCCACGTAGTGTTTCAGGTAACATTTTATGTGAGCAAGAAGCTGAATATTATGTAGGGTGACTTTATACTTAGACCAGAGACATTAATGCCAATACAGCTTATTCCTTTCAAATTAAGAATGAAAGTAAATATTTTGTACAAATTGTATTAATTAATTTGTGGCCATTTGGATTATTGAATCGGGCATTTATCAATAAATGTATATAGTATAAAAAACGGTCATAACATAAATTATCTATTGATAACGACATAATATGTATGTACATGAACAAATGCCAGCCATATGGTATGTTGCACCATATTCTGCCAATAAACCATTACTTCTTTGGTGATTTGGTGTTAATTATTACAACTGCATACATAGGTATAAATGTGAAAACATCATTTCATGGTCCTGATTATTGGATGAATAATTCCATCCCGAACGGCTGCCATCAGCAATAAGTCGTATACCATCAAAAAATCATCAGAGGACTGTGTTAATTAAAACAATTTTATTAATGTGATTTTCGGTTCTTTAGTTTGTTAATTATTTATAATTTAGCTTTCAATGCAATATTCTCAAAAGCTATATGAATAAATCGTAAATAACAAAAAATATTTTTTCTTAGAAAACGGCTCAGACAACCTTCCAAAACATTTATATAGTCAGTGCACAAGATAGCATATTTCCAGAAAATTGTGGTCCAAATTATGAATTTGATTTATAATTTGCTAAAACTCAAGATTAAAATGGAATGAGTTTTATAAAAACGATGTAGAAAAAAACAACAAACAAAAATTAGACAAACAAATCATAAAAATTGCCAAATATACCCACAATATAAGCTCTCGTAGTGTTGAATTCGAATTGATGATTCGAATTGATGGAAATGTGATTGGAAAATGATTTTTGGATAATGTTCTGGAATTGAGTTATCTGGAACTGAGCTAGGCCAATCCTTGACCGATTGACAAATTGAATGAAAATGGGATTGGATAATATTTTTTGGATTTTTTCCGAACGGTAAGATGTGATATACGTTTGTTGTCTATCCGAATTCTTAATAAATCTAGCAAGATGAGTGCTTCTCACGTTGAAAATTTAAGCCATGGTTTAAATTTAAATCATAGTAAACTTACCGCTGGTGGACTAGTGATGGGCTGATTCGATACTTTTGAGTATCGGTATGAGTAGATACTTTTGCTTCATTAACCGGATACTTTTAACCCGATACTATTAACCGATATGTACATACCTACAGCTACTGCTACGCTACCTACACTCTACACAAATGCTCAAATTTTAAAATACATAGTTCTTTTTTATGATATTTACTTTTTTATGATATTGATATTTACTTTATTATTAATAATTATCATTTTTATTGATTATATAAATTTATATGAAATTGAAATACCAATACCAAAAAAATATATAATTATGTATTATATTAAAATATTGACAATTTGGCCACGAATTATCCACTTGGCACTTACTAAATTTAATTTTTGTATAATATGATAATAACAACAAACAATATATGATAAATTAAGTTGAGGTGAAATATCAAATAATACAGAATCCTATTTAATTAGATATGTAGTTTATATTATTTAAATTAAAAATACACTATATTTCTTGATGATGTATTATATACATAATATAAAAGTAATGAAATAATTATTAAATTATTGAGTAATGTGGAAAAAAAGTAAAAACACCGACTACTCAAAAATGTCAATATAGAATATTTTGAATATCAAAATATTCAAAATACCACAAAAAAAACTTCGAACGAAACGAAATTGTAATAAAAAAGTACACTGTCATGAAATATATTGTTAAAAATATAATTTGATACATACTTTATTTTTGTTAGTATAGTGTATACTGAAATATTATAATAAAGAATTATACTACCAACTTCGCGTTTCCATCGTCGTAGTATAATAGTATAATACTATTAAACTATTATACTACCACAATGGAAACCCGGTATAAACCGATTTGTTGCTGACATAATACATGTGAACATGATAAAAAGTTAGTTTTTCTAGGTTAGGTATACATCAAATACAAATTACAAATATTGGTTGGTTACATCTGGTCATACCAATACCAATAAGAGACGGCGAGTATCTTATATTCCTATACAGTCGACTCTGTTTAATTTATGTCAAAATTCAAAAATAATATAAATTGTTTTAATTTATTTTCTTGTGGCATAGTTAATCTTTATATACATAGTGGAATTATTAAAATCCTTTGCATATTAAAATAATTAAATGACAAATATTAGCTTTAGCTCGTGTCAACTGTCAGGTCAGCTGATAGTTTTAAATTTATTCTTTATAATTGTTCATATAGGCCAGATCTTTAATTTGGTTTTGACTTTTGATAATAGCTATTAACTTATTAGTTACATAATATTCAACACATTAAGATAAGATAAGATTTGCACAAATTATTCTTTAAATGGGATTTAAATACCAATAATTTATAGTTTTAGGTTGATGATAAACTTTAATTGAAAAAAAAAATCAAATCGACATTTGGTTTTTCTAGCCATCGTTTGGGTCAGTAAGCGGTAACTCAACACTCAACACCTCAGGAATAGGAGGAGTTCTCCTATTTTATGTTGTGAACTTGTGAATTGAATGAACATCCTAACATAGTTTTATTAGTACAAGCTTTCAACATATGTAAAACATTGATTGCCAGTTTGTATTTTGTAATAAATTGGGCTTACAGGAATTTATAATGATCACAACTTTTAGGACTAATCAGTACTTATTCACCGAAGCAATCGACACATATTAATAAATACAGAATAAATTGATAATATTTCATTAAAACAAATAATAAATTTCAATTCATTTATAAAATCAATTTAAATTACAAATAATAAAGCTCTGCACAATGCACATTTGTAAATTCAAAATACATAATGAATTTAATTTTTTGGTTTGATTCGGTTTCTCCGTTCTGATAGAATCAAACCGGTTTTTGAGAAAACCCTTTCCGATGGAACCGAAGATGCTGGAATCGATAACATTCTTTTTGCCAGTATGAATAAGTGCGGGTAAATATTACTCCGGCTTTCCCACCATTTCAATGGATTGTCTTCTTTTGCTATGTTGTCCTCTTCCGAGTATCGCCTTAGTTCCATAATTGCCATGGCAGTTGGCGAAGTTGAAGAGGACGATTTAGCCGGAGTTTTGGAGTTGTAATAATCCCAATACGATTCTTCCGTTTCAACCGTAACAACTTCCTCTGTAATTACATTAGCACTGCTCTCACCTTTGATCATATCCGTTACTAACCGTGTCACTCTATCCTGGGTTTGTTTAAACGCCGTTTCGGAAATAATAATTTTTTTGAAACGTGGATCAATATAGAGCGCCAACTGAAAAATATAGGTTCGCTCTGCATTTTGGAAACGTTCTAAAATGTTTCCTGTAATGACGCGCTTAAATAAGGTTGCTAAAGGAGATGTAACCGATAATTTGCCTAAATAATGTTTCACTCCTTCAATTAAAACAAGGACTTTGGAAATAGTCACATTATTTTCGGCACTCAGTTCAGCGGTAATCCCGTTAAACGGTTTTAATATTTTACAAATTTCTGATAATGCTTCCATTTCAGAATTTGTTAGCATTTCTAATTCTTTCACGTGAAGCAAAGCTAATGCCGCCTCAATTGGTTCCCGCAACTGGTAAAATCTGGAATTACATTTTTTTTTAAATTTAAATTTTTTTAAGAGTAAGTACAACTGAATATTTATTAGATTTATTTTAATTACATTTAAAGTAGCCTTACCTTTCAAACATATAAAATGTCGAGTTCCATCGAGTTACGACGTCGTTTATAAGTGTAAGTGGAACTGATGTTCCGCTAATTTGGGTCTGCAACTGCTTTAGTTTATCATTCCCCAATATACTTCTATGAAAGTATTCTACAATTGCTTTGACTTTCTTTTTTATCCCTGAAATTTCTTTAAGTGCGTCTTGTACAATAAGATTTAATGTGTGAGCAACACATCTTATATGGTCTAGTTTTGACAATCGTATTGCCGCTGATATGTTTGACGCATTATCAGTAACAATAGCCGATATTTTTTTGTCGATTCCATGCTTAATGAAGCATTCTAGAAGGGTATCTTTGAGGTATTCTGCAGTGTGGCTCGAAGATGATACATCGATGCAATCCAGCAAGACACTTTGCATTTCACATTCACTATTAATAAAGTGACCTGTGATTGCCATGTAGCTCTCAGAACTGCTTGAGGTCCACGTATCTGTTGTATTGGCGATGCTTGCTATTTGCCCGATGCATTCTTTTATGCTATTTACATATTCTTCATAATGCTGTGGCAATAAGGAGTTGGTCAACATTGACCTTGAAGGTAAGGTATACGAAGGGTCAATTTCTTTTATTAACTCCCGAAAACCTTCATCATTTACTACAGAGAACGGTTAAAAGTCCTTGATAATAAATTTAAATACCGCAAAATTTAATCGCCTCTGTTTAGTAATTGATGCTGGTCGTGTTATGTAGCTGGTTATAAAATCCTGTTATTAATATAAACCCTGTTGTAAATGAGCCGTTGAAACAGATAATATATTAGTTCGAGATGGGCCAGGGTTGACAAGTGGATCGGTTAGTGGGACTTCTGTAGTAGCCCTGCGAAATGGTTCTACCGAGGTTAAATTTTCCGAAGCAAAATTAGCTTGAGGAGGAGCGGAAGTAGTTGGTAGTTTTTGCAAAACGGTTGGATGTCGAGCACTCAAATGCCGTTTTAAATTTGTTGTACCACCACCTTTATACGAAAATTCACTCTTACAAAGGTCGCACTTTGCTTTATCGTCGTTAATTGGGGTAAAATGCAGCCACCTGTCACTGCGTTTTCTCTGTGTCATGATTATATTATTAATTTATATATATATATATATATATATATATATATATATATATATATATATATATATATATATATATATACAGTACGGGCTCGATTTATGCAACACAATTAAAACCGACTCATGTGCAATTACCGAACATGACGCAATTTTCGAACATTTAAGTTTTATGCATCCTTTTATGTTCAAAATTGATTCTAACTCGATAAATTAAACTCAATTTAACTTCATTCAATTGAACATTTATTACAAAATAAAACTTTATATACATTATTACATTGTACAGCTAAAATAAACTAAAATCAATCTATATAAATTCAATTTAGGTAATTAAACACATAATTATAATTATGATAACTTAAATAATATCTAAATGAAAAACCAATTTGTTTCAGTTTAATTATACACTTTTGAAAAAATTAGAAATTTTGGATTGTTTCAAACAAATATTCTGGCGCATAACCGCTTGCTCTCGTAATTTTTGGAGAATCATCAATTCCTCCATTGTTGCATTATTTTGATTTGCCCAATCTAAACAAATTGTGAAACTTTTAATTGCCTCGTGAAGTTTTATAATTGGTTGATTGGAGGACTCTGAAATAATGGTGTCACTGTAAATACTCTCTTCATCAGATGAAATTGGATTAGGACCCCCTAAATTGACTTCACCGATCCAGTCTTCAATGTCTCCGTTCGTGATTTGTTCGATGGGTGAAAACTCATTTAGCAAAGTTTGCAAAATCTCTACATCTGTGTTTTGATTTTGTTGCCTTTTCCGCAGTTCCATTAGTGGCAATTCATCCTCGGAATCCCATTCATCATATCTCGGCCGCATTAAGATTTTCCAACAGCTTTTAATTGTAGTTTCGGTGAGGCCTTCCCAAGCATTCGCCAAAAGATTAACGGCGTGTTTTATATTAAAACATTTAATGGCTGAATCTAAACCGTTTTCATTGGAGGCTACCAGATGTGCTAATAAACTGGTCTTGTAATTTAATTTTGTAATGTTTATTACATTTTGGTCCATAGGCTGTAATCCTTCAACAAAAATTTCTGAGCTACGGGGATGACAAGGAGCGTTATCCAGTAACAGCAATGCTTTACAAGGAAATCCACGCGAAATTAAAAATTGTTTTACCTAAAATTATATGTTTAAGAATTAAGACATGAACATGATAATATGACAAAAGTAACACCTTAGCTGAGGTGCAAACGTGCTTTCGAGCCAGGTTTGAAATAACAAGGAAGTCATCCATGCGTTTTTATTGCCTCTATACACAATTTTCGACATGTTGACATTTTTAAAAGCTCGAGGTTTTTTGGCTTTTCCTATGATGAACAAATTAACTTTGTGAGCACCAGAGCTGTTGGTACAAGCAACAAAAGTAATTCGCTCTTTGCTAATTTTACGTCCTGGCGCCGCTTTTTCATTCGCTCGAACTAACGCCTTATCTGGTAATAACTTCCAAAATAAGCCACTCTCGTCGGCATTATAAACTTGGTCAGCGCTCATACCCATATCCAAAATTTTTTTTTGGAATTTAAGTACAAATGGATCAACAGCCCGACCATCATTTGACAACTTTTCACCGGTAATTTTTAAAAAACGAATGCCATACCTTTTTTTAAAATTTTTTAACCACCCGTTACTGGCAACAAATGTTTCATCTTCCTTAATTTTAGAGTTAATTTTTTTTGCCTTTTCGCTTAAAATGGCTTAAGAAATGGTTACGTTTTGAGCCCGCTGGTTACAAAACCATTTATACAGGGTTTGTTCCATTTTCGGTAACTTTGAAGCTTTCAATGTTTTTCTGCGACCCGGACCTATTTGTGTTTGGCACACGAACTCTCTGATGTTCTTTTGATTGTTTTTAATGCGAATGATTGTAGAACGATGAACAGCATATTGTCTCGCTAATGCATTAGCTGTTATTCCACGTTTAAGTTGGTTAATTATTTGTTGTTTTTGCTCGATGGTTAAGAAAACGCGTTTTGTTACAATAGGCATCTTATATACAACTAATCCACCTTGTATCCAACTTTGCACTAAATACACATCACAATTTGTTTGCTTTGCAATATTAACTGTAGAAATTCGTTTATCCTTATTTATAATAGTATTCTACTCATTTAAAACGGTAAAATATTTCGTTTTTATATTTTTAATTTTTTTAGAAGGAGAAAGGTTTTGTTTTTAGCATACAAAAGTGAAACAAATAGAAGATGAGATTGCTAATGCAATTATCTTGCTCTGAAAACAAAAAAGAGACTAATAGTGGAAATTTACATTATATAATTTTTTTTTTCCAATTTTATTAGAGAAAACAAGAGAATTTTTTTATTTAAAATATGTGCAATTATCGAATGAAATCATCAAAAATAATGCAATTATCAAACACAAGTAAATTTTAATTTTTGTCACTTGTATCGGATGTTGCAATTATCAAATGTTGCATAAATCGAGCCCGTACTGTATACAAATAAAAAACAAATGACTAAACTAATATATGCTCAATCTATATATATTTACGAACTAACTACTAATATAAGCTTAACTAAAAAACTAATTAAATATATTAAACACTATATTGAATATTAAATACTATATTAAATATTTAACACTAAATTAATTAATCTGAAACACTATATTAAAAATTACACTATGTTAAATATTAAACACTAATTTTAAACCACTTAATAGAAATACAGATATAGTTTTTTAGAATTTAAAAATGTTTTAAAAATATAAAGCAAATAAGCATTAAGCATTAAGCAACTGAGAAACAACTATTAAATTAACTATATGAAAATGGCGAAATAAAATTGTATACAACTTTTGTATGAGATTTTGAATTTTATTTTTAACCTACCCAAGCCCTCAACAAAGGATTTCGGTTAAAATTGTGTGAATCACCGAATTGGTCGGTTAAAATATTTATTTGAAATCACCGGTTATATAATACACCCATGTAAACATATTCGAAAATCCAGTATGCAATCTTCTGACTACTCTAACAAATACACTTGACTGGGTTTGGTACATTATGATGCATAGCAAAAACAACAACCAAATGTAGTTTAGGTATCAAAACAAGATAGTGGTACATATAAATATACATATGGCGATGTATGTGACTGGTGAAAGAGAATTCGGTTCTTTTAACTCTAGATGTCTGACTCTTTTTGATTCCTTAAATGCATTATAATAAACAACAAAAATTATATTTGTCTCTTTTTATTAAACACGTACACGATATGCTCTGCTTAACATAATATAAAATTAACAAACTAGAATGAAAAGAAAAACAAATACATATTATTTGCTCTCGTACGTACTACGTAATGAATTAACCGATTTCTGATTTTAACCGGGTAGTTTGACAAATATTCAATTGGTTGTCCGTACAGTTTGAGTATCCGGTTAAAAGTATCGGGTTAGAGTAAGTCCGCACATCACGATGGTGGACGGATACTAGGTCAGATAAGAAAAACACGATTACTTCCCAAAGTTAATTTGTTCTGGTATTGTGTTTCCCTATATGCGATTGATTTATTATTTTATTGTTATGTAACCTCGACATACAGCATTTGCTGTCCTCTTGTATATTCTTCATTTGGGAAAAATAGAGGAAAAATCATTGAATCATAATGTTTTTGACGTGTTATTATTCTATGCTCCATTTAGCGTTATCCAGGGTGCACCATCGAGGAGGCTATTTTGCACCCTAATTTTAGGGATTCATGTTTTTTTTTTTAATTCAAAAATTGGTTAACCTCAACATCACTTTCTTTATACATTTAATTACAAATTTAAATTAAAATTAAAAGTTATTTTAACACGACGCGGTAATAAAAAAATGACTTGTTAAATGTTAACCTCACTGAATCAAAAACGGAACACACCAGTGAGGTGTATTTTTCGATGAAAACGCTTGCAGGTGAAGCGTTCGATAGCAAACTAGTACAGACTTTGTGGTTTCGTAAACTTCCTCAAGTCGTCATTGTCGCACTTACTGCTATTTGAGATAAGCCCATTGATGATCTGCTACCAGTAGCAGATAAGATTTACGAAATCATAATACCTAGTGTGGCGACAATTTTTCCCTCAACACCATCGACCTCCCGCGGCCTGGAACTATCAGAAGTTGTAGCAACAATTAAACTATTAAACGAGGGACTTGTTAATGTCGAATCGATATTGTCAAAGCTACAAAGCCAGCTTCGGGTTATCAATCAAGAAACCCTTGGAGACCAAGAACCGGCAGCAGACGTCGTTAGAACAATAATGGCTTCTGCTACTATCACAAGAAATTTGGAAGTGCTGCAAGGAAATGCTACCGACCTTGCTCCTTCCATAACAGCATCAAACCGGAATCTACCAGAAATAATCAAAAAAAAGAATAAATCCGATAGCGAGTGCGACTACTAATCGGATACAACTTAATCGCCCCTTATTTCTTACAGACGCAATCAATAAACTCCAATTTCTCGTAGATACCGGTGCGGACATTTCGGTCCTCCCCGTAAAATATTTGTCCGGCAACGCGTCTAAAATAGATAATGGTTCAGTAATTCAGACATACGGGACTAAATGACTGATTGTTAACATTGGCTTAGGACGATTATCGGTGCTGACTTCTTGACAAAATATGGCCTCCTCGTCGACTTCCGTGGAAGACGCCTCTTAGATCCCACGACGAATCTTGCTGTGAATGCAATGACAGCAATGGTCAAAACACCTACACCAATCCATCCGACTGCTAAAAGTGGATATGATTCACTTTTGAAGATGTTTCCTTCTTTGGTGGAAACACCAGATTACGCCAATTCAGCAAAACATAACGTGGTTCACTACATTTACACTGAAGATCGACTTCCTTGTTCAAGACCACGTAGGCTGGACCCAGTTAAACATAGAACTGCTCTTACCGAGTACCAGCATATGGTCCAACTAGACCGTCATCTTCTGCGGTATCATCACCTCTCCATATGGTAAAGAAGAAAGACAGCGTCGATTGGCGCCCATGTGGAGATTATCGTCAACTAAACGTAACCACACCGGATCGTTATCCGATCCCACACATTCAAAATTTTTCAATGCACCTAAATGGATGTGGTGTGTTTTCAAAAATTGATTTGGTTATAGCTTATCATCTTATCCCAATTACACACGAAGACGTACCTTAAACGGCAATAACTACCCCCTTCGGGTTATTCGAATTCACACGAATGCCCTTTGGTCTTCCAAACGCTGCGCAAACATTTCAACGCTTCATGAATGAAGTTGTCAAAGGATTAGACTTTATATTCGTCTACATCGACGATATACTGGTGGCTAGAAAAACTGAGGTAGTGTCATCAAGTGTCATCTCAAACAGTTGTTTGAATGCCTCGCCGAATTTGGAGTGAATATCCAACTTTCAAAATGCGTTTTCGGTGTTCCTGCTCTCTAATTCCTCAGTCACCAAATTACCCAAGATGGCATAACACCCTCGCTACGGCCAGTTGAAGCTATCGAAAAATTTCCACCGCCAACATCAATCCAACAAATTCAGCGATTCGTAGGAATGGTCAATTACTACCATCGATTCATTCCAAAGCTAGCCGAATCACTGTCTCCAATTTATGCTCATATGGCAACATTAAACAAAATGCCCAAGAACAAAAAATGTTTTTCTTGGCCCGACGAGTGCAACGAGTCATTCGCCCAAATTAAAAGAGCACTTACCAGCTTAACATTATTGGCCCATCCCAATAGCGAATCACGCTATAGCATCTCCACTGATGCGTCTGGTAGTGCAGTAGGAGCAGTCCTACAGCAATGGAGTAAATATTGTTGGCAACCTTTGGGATTTTTCTCACGACTCAACAACAGAGATAAAATACTCAGCCTTTAACAGGGAACTCCTCGCTATTTATTTAGCTATTAAACACTTCCGCTATTTCCTGGAAGGTAGACAATTTACTGTCTACACGGATCATAACCCTTTACTCAAAGCAATAGTCTCCCTGAGCGAAAAGAGTCCACGGCAGACTCGCCACTTTTACTATATCGCTCAGTTCACGACGGGCATTCAACATATAGAAGGTAAGCAAAACGTGGTCGCTGACACATTGTCACGGACTAGCGATATCGTTTCAACAATAGAGTCCGTCAATCTAAATCTTAAAAATCTAGCTCAGACACAAAAGTCTGACGATGAGTTACTCCAACTATTGAATAATTCATCACGTCCTGAGAGTTCCAAATTCAAATTAGAAGTCACTATCCTTCTAGATGTAAAAATTTATTGCGAAACATCAACTGGTGAAAATCGACTATTTGTTCCAGCATCTCATAGACATGTAGTGTTCGATGCTCTCCATGGTCTATCACATCCAAGTATACAAGCAACAAGTAAATTAATTTCCAGTAGGTATTTTTGGCCGAAAATGAACGCGTATTGGTTGCCAGAAGAGCAAGGTTCATCAACATACGAAGTCCGAACCCGGACAATTTAACCTGCCTTCTGAGCGGTTCGAGCATATACACATGGATATAGTGGGACCATTGCCACAATCCGAAGGTGTATGTGCTCACCATTGTCGATCGCTTTACTCGTTGGCCTGAGGCATACCCTATTCAATAGCACCGCTAAGACATTTGTCGAGCAATACGTTTCAAGATTTGGGATACCTCTTGAAATCACGACACACCAAGGCAGTCCATTCGAGTCTAAACTGTTTTCCGAATTTACGCGTTTACTAGGGCGCTCATAGAATTCGTACCACTGCTAACAAGTCAAATATTGTAAAAACCATATATTTTTCATAAAAAATGCATTTTCAAAAAAATTCCAGCATAATTTGCTGATGGAAATTTATCTACAAAAGTAATCAAAAATTCCAATGGAAAAGAGAAGAGGCAAGAATATTTTGTTCAAATGTGTAAATACTTATATCAATAAAGGAAAGATATTGCGTAGGAAGCATTGCCAATCACAGACTATTTAATTCTGCACTTCATGTGATATTGGCCCCTGTGGTCGGGGGCACACATGTGTAAACCCTAATTGCACGAACATGTTTTCCAAGAATACCACCACAGCATCTTTTGCTTGTCGTAGGAGGCTACTAAACGGTTGGATCGCAGGGTTAACGACCCGCATCCGTAAAAAAATCAACTGTTTACAAAGTAAACAAAAAGAAAAATGCATACCGCCAAAAAACCAACGAACCCCGTTCAAGTACCCGGATACGAGATTTATTATCGGCACGTGCAACGTGCACTCAACTTAAGAAACCAGGATCGTTAGAGGGCCTAATTACATGGACCAAGGTGTATCGGCTGGAACTCGTTGCTCTTCAAGAACCTCGCTGGCCTAAAAGTGGAGACCATGTGTCCCAGGGCTATACTTTATTGTACAACCTCGGAAATCTTGGAGCTTGATTTCTTCTTGAGCCGCAGTTAAAGAAAACTGTTTTTGATTTCCAAACAGTCAATAACCGATTGTGTAAGCCCGCATGAAATTAGCTAACTTGTCGATAATTTGTGCACATGCTCCCACAGATGTCATCCAGCCCCAAGATCAAGACTCATTTTACAATGACTTGGACGATCTGATAAAAATGACCACGTGTTAATTTCAAAAGAGCAAGCTCGGGTTGGAATTACTGGAATCCAGGAATTTCTGGATTGCACCATACTTTCAAGGTTGGGTCAACTGCCATTCGGGACCGTAATGGGAACCTCTGTATCAACAACGACGTAGTACTTGACGCATGGAATGGACACTTTACCGACCTGCTTGCTGTTCATCATGTGTCACAAACTGTAGTTGATTCACCTCAAATACAGACCGCGGAGATTTGCATTGAGGATCCATCCCATGAGGAATTCACTAGGGCCATGCAGAGATGAAATGAAACAGCTCACCTGGAGTGGACTGCATTAATTCGAGCTCTTGATATTCGGAGGGGATACTTTGTGGAACTGTCTTTTCGACTTTATTCGATTAGTATGTCGAACCGAAGTAATGCCTGACGAATGCAGGGAAATCCTCTGGCAGGCAACGATGGCTCCACGGTGTAGAGAATGACTTGGCTTCTTCTGGTTGTCTAGGACAGTATGAAGACCAAGCCCAAGATCGAAACCGTTGGATTGTTGACGCGTCAGGGGCCAGTAATGGCCTTTAAACACTGTATTATTATGCATGTGATAGTGCATTGCATCCAAAAGGTACTGAGGATTTTTTTTTTGGTTATCAAACCCAATGTTAATCAGGCGTTCCGTTACATTATATATTAACAATAATACCGATAAATTATAATCGTAAACCATTTTTATTTAATAAATTCATACTTTTTTTTTATTTTTGTTGTTGTTTATAGTTTATACACACGAGAGCTGTTTTCAAAAATCTAAACCATTTTATCAATTCGGCTACATAATTACTATACTGTTTCGTCTTCCGTTTCATTTTGATTTCAATTCATTTCGTTTTTTGTTCCTTGTTTACAAAATTAATTTCAACTTTAACATTATGTAATCTCATTTAAATGTGCGCATATAATTGTGCGATAAATTGTGCGAACAAAAATGTAAAATACTTGCGATTATCTGATTGTTGAATACTTTCAGTATAAATAATATTTGAGGTACACACTTGTAGGCTTAATTTGAAATTTATTAATTTTTGACTGAAAAAATAATGCCATCAAATCAAATAATGCTATAATTAATGGCATATACAACTAAGTCAACATTCAATATTTACATACACATATTCATGTTCCGTCCAAATAAATCCATACATGTTTAATCATAGACTAATCCTAATCAAATAACATTAATCAACATACAAACATACTTATATACAACACAATGTAGAACAAAAAAAATTATTATTTAGGTTTATCATAAAATTATATCATGACAACTACAAATTGTCACCTCATTCTTGCTTTGCGCAAAACAAACTCAATAACAAAAATCAAAGTTGTATCCAACATAGAGCTCTATGTATAATAAATGGAAACCCAATCAAAAAATATGTCTATACAAATTTCTGTTAATTTAGCAAAATAAACCAACAACAACAGTCCAAATCAAATGGTACGAGTTATCGGCAACAACAACAACAACAAATGAAAAATCCATCTTTATTTATGCATTGGGAATAACATATTCATGCCAAATAGACAAACAATAAAATACACAAAACATAAAACATAAAAATATATATGTACATGTTTTATTGTTTGATTTTATGTTTGACATGCAATCAAACATCCATGATCAAATCAAGAAGAGGGATGAATGATGAATTATAATCATAATTCATAGGTTTTTGGTATTTGGAATCGCACACAGTATCAAAAAAAAAAAAAATGGAAACAGAATAAATTTTTGCCGGATTTTGGGTTATTTGTTTTTTTGGATTCTCGACGCTGCTGGTATGAGATCTGGGGTGGTGAGTTTTGTGGTAAATTTTTCCTTCATGTTTATTAAAATTTCCAAAATAATAAACGGCAGCAACAACAAAAAATATTGAGTATCAAGTTTATTGGATGAATTTATTGATGCCATGAATCAGGCCTTTTATGCGTTGTAATATGTCAATGTTCCGCACAGCATGATGTGGTGGGCAATTTTTTATTATATGTACATATATGTATGTGTATACCAGATGATTTTAGGGAATGATATACGGTATTGTTGTTGTTGATGTTTTTGTTTTTATTTATTTTTTGCTAAATAGGGATAATTGAAATACACTTCAGGTTAAATGCGGTGAGTTGTTTGGTTGATGGACATGCAATATTCATTAGTGCAAAATGTTTTTAATTATGTATTTATTTTTTATTGGACGACCGTCGTACTATGATAACCAGACGGCGTAATATTTTTGTGTTCATTATTGCAATCAAAATGTAATATAATGCATTTTCTAAACCATACATTTTCAACTCTATACCAAGCCGAATTCGGATCGACAAAAATTTATAATTTGACATAAAAAATCACGATAAAAAATCCGATAAATTAACAACAAAAAAAAAGTCACAAAGCGCAAGACGACAGAGACCAGCAGTGAAATTTAAATGAAATTCATAATACATATACCAATAAATTGAAAATTTACAATTCAAGATTTAAATCTTATGCTCGACTCAACATTAATTTACGTCTTTCCAGCGATATAAAAAACCAAATTAATTTTTCAGTCTTCACGAGACACAGTTGGAAGAAGTATTTAGATCGAACGAAAGAAAGAATGAAATAATTTTATTTTTTGTGTTTTTATTAAAATTAATCGAATTTGATAATATTTATAGATTTCATTCCAATGTTGCATGTTTTTATCTTATAAATTGTAAAAAAAAAAAAAATTATTTTGTTTTTGTCTTAAATACATATATACAGAGAAATCACTCGCATTCAATCGTCTTTAATTAATCACCTTGATTTTATATTCTTATTATTTTAACTCTTGAATTATCATTTTGAAATCAAACCTTTTAAATTAAGTTAAAGTTGTTTTTGTGTTCAGTGCTCTTCTGTGCTTGTTGTTCTTATAGCTCTAAGGTATTTTTGTTTTTTTTTTGTGTTCAAGACGAAAACGTAAGAAAAGAAAAATCGTTTTATACGAAAATTGATGAGTATATGTATGTGTTACCTTAAAGGCGCTATTTATTATAATCCAGTTAATCTAGATTCATTGATATTGTTATGATTGGGTTTTAATGGAATTAGATGGTTAGAAATCAAGATAGAGAGGTGGGATTGTAATTTATGGTACTTCATATTCAAAATTATGTTCAGTTGAAATGAAATTTAAAAAAAAATATGTTGTTCAAATATTCCAGGAGGCAAGATTACTCTCAATTGATATGGCGGCATAATTTAAATGTTTCAGGCAATAAACTATATATGTAAATGTATTTCATAAATTTTCATTTTCAATGATTTATTTCCGCTATATTCGAGCTACTTATTAATGAATGTGTGTATGTTCGTTTTTGTTGGGTATCTGTAAATTATAAACCTTTTCTCCATATAAATTCAAAACACTGGTGATGTACCCTGGTTCGCAATGTACTTGAAATGATGTTCCACTTAGAATATGACATTACTTCTTAGGATTTAAAAGGAACAACAATTACAGGCACTTCCATATACTTTCCACATATTTTCAGCAGGCTCAGCATCCCTATTTGGCTCCGAAGTAGAAAGCAGCGCTTCTTTCGTTCAACTGTTTGGCCATTCGGTTGATAGGGTCATTCTCACCAAATTAATCTGGCGAGTAACCTTGAAGGTAGATATTTACCAAGATATATACAGTGAGCCAAAGTGTCGTAGCAGAACGCTTCCTATCATTAAATCCCCCAGCTGGTTCCTTCTGTTATTCAGTGTTGTAATTTTGATATTTATGACATCTTTCAATGTAAGGTAGCAGAGAAATATATTCGTGATATGGTAGATTGTTGTCATAATTCCAGACATCTTTCCCAGCAATGTACAACAAACAGTTTTTTTGAATACTCTCGATGCGACTGTTATGAGTTTGACGATATGGTAAGCAAACTAGAACCAAGAATTCAATTTGGAAACTGACATAGGCAAATTAGCAATTCAGGAGACATGACCACTGCTTTATAAACCCCAATATAGCGTTGACTTTGGCGATTATGCCGAAGTGCTTATTGAATAAAACATGTCTGCAAATGTGACACCCAAATCCCGAATTTTATTTGTTCTACATAGAACTACGTTGTTAATGTAATACTCGGATTCTTTCGGAAGAATAATAAAGAGTTGCATTTGTTTCTATTTAGTCGTAAATGTAAATCATCTTACATTGCTGAAGTATCGTCAATGATTATCATGAATATTTACATGTCGTCAGCTTAGCATATATGAGCTATCAGAGTTTGGGATAACCTTCCTTATATCATTACTAAAAATGATGAAAATCCATGGTCCCAGATGAGAGCGCTACGAAACTTTAAATTTTACAGAAATTGGTCTTACACGACCTATTTTAGTGTACTGATATCTACCATTAAGGTAAGAAATGATTCATTTTACAAATACATTGGAGAACCCAAACTTCCTAGTTTTTAATTATTTTGACATATGATCGATTGAGCCGAAAGGATTGCTGAAATCAGTATATGTATATGGTATTTGTAGGTATTGTTCCATGGGTTTTATTGTATTGCTACTTCAGAGCTAAAAGTTTTCAGAAGCGTTGATGGTATCTCGTAATGTATCCTCCGTTACAATAGACAGTATATATATATATATATATATATATATATATATATATATATATATATATATATATATATATATATATATATATATATATATATATATATATATATATATATATATATATATATACATATATATATAAACTGGATTGGATAACTAATTCGTTGGTTGATTGGATATCTAATTCATGATTGTTTTGTTTTGTTATACTTCGAGGAAGGAGAGCCTTTGGTGTGGTGTTTAGAATTAAAAAAGTTCCAGAACTATTTCGGATTATTGATTTTATCTTGTAATGTCACGACAGAATTTTTGTATTTTAGTTCAAAATTCTGGATCAATATAGAACGGATAAGATTAAAGTATCTACTGTGTATGTTTGGAATTTTTATTAATTTAATTAAGATTAAAATTAAGAATGGAGTTGATGTAATATATTTCAGTTTCAGATGTTGTAGGAGCTGGCTAGATAGGAAGAAATAGTCAGAGTGAAATTTGATGAGTATCGAGCGGGTCGTCCAGTGATTATCTTGATGTTATTGATGAACGTTATTTTTTTTTAAAATTAGAACCTATACTTTTGACTGCTTTGTTGGGTTAAGTAGATAAAACTAAATTATTATTAGTTCCAAAGTTTTTTTGTAAAGTGTATGACCTTTTCAAATTAGTATCAAATATTGATATAAAAAGGGTTTGGCTCTACTGACAAAATACAAAATATTGACTTAAATCATGAATAGAATAATCGTTCACGGAAGAAGGGGGTCATTCCCGGTAATTTCCGAAAAAGGATTTCCCGTGATTTGGCCTAATAATGAAATTCTCAAATCCCGTGATTGATTACAGAAATTCCCGGTATATTTTTTAAATTAAAATATGGTTTTGTGTCAATGGACGCATTTTATTATAGCAGTTACTCTATAATGAAACTTGCATTACCGAATTTTTATATAGCACAGGGATTTTGACATGTGTGCGAGGAAAAATTCGATTCGATTTCATTTTTTAGTTTCATAATAGCCCGGATTTTATCGATAACGGAAAAATTCGACTCAAATAAATTTCATAATAGGCCTCTAGGTCATTTTAATGATGGGAACATGTTCACATAATGTGATATCGATTAGTGATGACAACATATGTGGTGGAAAACCTGAAAGCTTCTAGTGCCTGGTTTTTATTATGTAGATACTTTTCATACCAGTCTGCTTCTCTTCCTCAAATTAATGTATTTTGTCATCTATGGTAACTGAATTGAAGAATGCAATTGATACAACCATGCTGTCAACGCTAGTCAGAAATGACTGCAAAACAGTGTTAAAACCGTTAAACATTTACGAATGCACCGGCAAAATAACCCCTAATCTAACCAATTTATTATGTTTTCAAATCCATTAAGCCTGCATCCACCGATAGTGAGAGAGGTTTTCTATTGCGGGCAGGGATGGACCAGGTAGATTATGCCGTGTAATCTACGCGGTTTTCGACACGTATACAATATTACGTAGATTACTTGGCAAGATTTTTTTGTCAATGTCGACAATTCAGACAATGTCAACGTACGTTTTTTATGCGATATGAAATAAAATGCGGTATTTTGTAAAAGGGCGAGCACATGTTGATACTCCCCATGAGATTCTACGCAATTTCTGATGTGGCTTTGCCAACAATATTAATAGTTCCATTTAGAACGCATATTTTCGGCAATCTTATCGCATCCGCCATTCTTCTTTTTCATCTATAAAGTGTGTTTTTAGTGTAAACTAGCTTATTCAGGCCAAAACTTTGGTACTAGACTAGTTTATCACAAGCAATTAATCGCAAGTAATTTACCGTTACCATTTCAAAATTCTGATATTTGGACTACTAGATGAGGATTAGGGTATTTCTTGATCAATTATGATAAATCTCAACATCCTGGATGGAAATGCGATTTAAAATGGATTTTGGAATAAAGTTTTGGATGACCAATTTTGATGAAACTCAGCAATGGGAATAAAAAATGATTTTAGAATGAAATTCAGGCTTACCTATACTGAAACTTAACTGAGCTATTTCTTAATCGATTCTGATGAAATCCGACATGTTGGATTTAAATGGGATTATAAATTGATTTTTGGATAAAGTTCTAGAATGTTATTAACTGTGGGGAATAAACATTTTTTTTGATTCATATTGTGGAATATGGCACACTGGAAGGAAACTAGGCTATTTCTGTAAAAGTTAATTTAAGGTACGAGTAATATAAAAATGTTTTTTTTTTTAATTAAAGACAAATCTCTCCCAGATACTTTGTTACATGAAGCGAATGAAATTTTTTTTATTAGTGAAGAAATTCCAAACCTTTTTTAATTCCTTTCGAATTTTCCTTTCAACCGAACATGTCCAATTACTTCATAAATGTAATTCGACATAATGTCGGTTGGCGAATAATCTTAAAATACATTTTTAAATCCTGTTTCTATCGAACAGATAATGTTTCGTTATAATCGGCCGAGAAATGGGTTAGCTCTATTCTAGTTGGCCATATTCAAGAATTGTATTCAAAAACTATTTAATCCCCCTTTTATCAAATCAAAAATCACTCAAAAATCCTATTTCCATCCAACATGTATAGTTCCGTTCAAGTTGATCATTATTCATTGCTTTAAAATCTCATATATATCCAACATTTCGAGTTCCATCATGGTCAAGAAATAAACCTTGTTCCGTGGCTCAGTTTCAATAATTAATTGCCGCGCTGATTTGCCATCACGATTCGCGATGTATTGCTTACAATGAATTCCTGTAGATGAAAATAATGGATGACGATGTAGAAAATAATAGATGACGCGTAAATGTCCATCCCTGATTGCGGGTAATTTCCTCACTAAGAGGCGGGCTTCTCTAAGTGATACATCACTTAAACCATTGTGTTTTTAATAAGTTATTTTTTGGAGCAAGGTTTGAGCAATAATAATTAAAAATTGTTTTTTCCCCTGTTTATAATTATTTGCTGTTACTAAATAAGTAACAATAGTGAGTCTTTAATGGTAAAATGATATGTTAAGGCATAAAAGGTAAGTAATTAGTGAAAAACGAATTTTAGTAAAAAATTACGGGATTGAAAAAATGTCTCTCTACACGTAAGGCCAGTTAACAAGAATCTCAGAGTTTTCTATATATGGTCGCTATAGTATTATTTTGTGTTAAGAACTTCACTGCGGTATTTAAAGATGTAAGTATATAGCTTCAGTGTGCTTATGCAAATTTCATCTTGGCTTCAATATTTTTGATTTGTTAATTATTTATATTATTGAAGATTCCGATATATTCAATTTCTTTCAAGCTAAGTGATGGATGTACACAATTAGTGAAACACTGTGAATCATGCATGATTGATTAATTTTATTAATAAGTGGAACTCATATTCAATCAATGAACTGACTAAAATAAGTGAATAACTGAATTTAAAATTAAGATATTTACTGCTATCAAACGTGTAGTTTTGTAAGTTTAGGAAATCTGCGATTAACGAGCTAACGAGCTAAACAAATAAAATAAAAATATTTTCTTATGTTGAAATACCGGCAACATAATTTCAAATTCCAAATTTAATTAATTATACTAAAGTTTAATCAAAAAGAATTTTAATAATTAGTAATTTGTAAATTTTTTATTTAGAATAAACATAAAATCTCATCAAACTAAACAAAATGCTATGAAATTTCATAAATTACTAAACAATAGAATAACTAAATTATTAGGAAGTTTAAAGGTTCTATTCCATGGACTGATTGACTAACTCAGTCAATTTAAAGCAAGAAAAGAAATTATATTTTGTGGTTGTACAAATGAAACAAAAAAAATGTCTCAGTAAAAAAATATTTGAGTTTTAGCAGTGTGAACTGCCATAAAAAGTATCAAATCGAATACTTTTTATGGCAGTCAAACAAACAACATACCTAAAATTTGCACATGGACGAGAATTTTACTATAAAGTTTGTGTATGGAAAATAATTTCACTATAAAAATAATTTTTGAATGAAAGAAAATTGTAAATATCAATTTCAATCAAAGTTGCCATTTTGTAAATGTCAATTTCTTCTTTATAAAAACAATTTTGAAACTTCAAATTTGGTATGGCTAATACTAAACTACACTGTTAAATTATTTTGCAAAAAAAGAAAACGTATATTTGTTGTCTTTGTTACTCTAATGTAATTTTGTTACTATCATCTTTTCAGTCAACTCAGTCAATCAGTCCATGGAATAGTACCTTAATAGATTTTGACTAATTTGTAGATTGGGTAAAGCTCTGATATTAAGTTATAATGCTTTTTAATTGATTAATATTTAAATAATTAAATAATAAAAATTTAAATTAAATTAAAATAATAAGAAGTATTGAAATATTAATCTGTTGTTTGAATATTGAAGTCAGATGCGATTACCACATGTCGGGTAAACCACAGTGTTAAACACCTTTGGAATATTTTGGTAAATATCAATGCAAATTTCAGAATTTCTTCATATATTTGATAATGCGACATTTCTAACACAAATGGTGTAAACTATACATGAGTGCGTTTTGTAAAAAAACTCTTGGGGCCGAACTATTAAAACAGACATAAAAAGAGAGCGTCGAGGAGTTTTAATCCTTTAACTAATGTGTTATGCAAGAACTATGAATGATTAAATTTTGGGAAATTTTTTATGAAAAATTGCTATGACTTATTACAAATTTGTGTGTTTATCACTTAATCCATATTTGTTCCACACTTTGCGTCGAAAGGAAATAGCTCGTTTTTTTAGAAAATCTTCTGTAAAAAATTACTTTTTGCAAAGAACATGTCAACAAAAACTTGGTAAGGAAAAAGTCATGATAATTGACATACGTACACGCTGAAACTCAATGTTGGCAATGTTGAAGAGGTTCTGGAAATTAAAAGATGTTTTATATTCAGTATACTAACAAATTTGTCAGTAATACATTTATATCCAACACAACGTGAAATTGAGCAAATTGTCGAGTCATTAGAATCTATTGAAGTAAGCTCACTTGCTTTGGGAAGACGGGAGTGAAATTTAATAAGATCATTGAAAAATTTTGTATTTTTATTGACAATCAAGCGCAATCAAGTGAAACAG
This sequence comes from Tipula unca, assembly GCA_951394425.1. Taxonomy (NCBI): domain Eukaryota; kingdom Metazoa; phylum Arthropoda; class Insecta; order Diptera; family Tipulidae; genus Tipula; species Tipula unca. The sequence goes on from OX596380.1 coordinate 121,791,240, forward strand.
GAAGAAAATTTTACGAAGCAGTTAGTAGGAGAATGTTTGAAAGAAGATTACCAAATATAGAATCCGTTATAAAATATTTAGAAGATTCCAACCCCGAAGCACATTTTGAGAATTTTGTATCGATAAAAAAACAATGTGAGTCTGCAAGACTGTACTGTAAATATGTAGACTTTCCTTTCCTCAAGTCTTGTAAAAAAAATGGTATGTGGACGGTGTAACTCGTTGACTGTACGAGGACGGTGTAACCATCGGTTATTGTTGAGTTAAGGTGTTGGTTAAAAGTGATGATAATTTAAACTGAGTATACAATATTTCAGTATAATTTTGGGACTGCTTTCTTTAAATACATTCTTTATATTACGTTTGCAATCCAATATAATGATTCAGGAGAAAAATAAATGCAATAACTTAATCGTATTTTAAATAGAGGTAAAAAAATATATTTCAAATTTAAACGAAATTACAATCTTCACTACTTCTTATTCCGCATTTAAAATTAGTAATGTCATTTAGTAAATTATGTCTATTTCAATTATTTTATAGTAAAACCTATGGTAATACTTACATATGTATGTTGTGTCAGTTTAGAATTGAATAATTCCAAGGTAAATGGAAGTTTTGGTAGCACAAAACTGGCGTCCATTAGAGTATTCCATTCTATCACTCAGGATGGCAACTCTTGATTAAATAGCTCATTGAAATCATTGCTTTCTAATCCCTTATTAGGTTTGTGAAATTCTTCATCGCACTCTGAATTAGAAAATTCGGCCAAAAATTTTTCTTTTTGTTTGGCTGTCCGGCAATCATTTATGTTTTTCTTTAAAAACCTACACTTAAATACCTCCCAATTTGGCGATGGATCAACATGTTTTTAATCGCGTGCTTATAGAATTTTTTTTGGGTCCAAGCAACCTCTCCATTTTTAATCCATTTTGATGAAACGACGGACACCTCTTTTTTCCCTTCGTTGGAAATGGTTTCAATCACTGAATACATGTTACCGGAAAATAAAATATAATGGTAGAAGTTTAACTAAGTATATAAAATTAATCTGAATTGTTTCGCATTGCAAATAGTTTTTTCTCAACATCAATTATTCTCCATTCCTCAATCTTATCGTCGCAACTGAATGAAGTTTTGTAAATGTCAAATTTGCTTAACGTAATTGGCAGAACATAGTAGTCTGTAAGTGTTTTCATATTTTCCAACCACAAATATATATCGTATTTTCGCATAACCCTGCGTATTCGAATTTTACTATTTTTTTGTTTTTCGTTAAAAACCAACGATTTTTCTCACTGTTATCAATCTTGGCACCTTTCAATTAAATTTGGTAATAAAGCATTTTTCCATCTTTTTATTTCGCTGATTCTATGGCACAACTGTGCTAGCGGCTGATTTGGTTTCCGTAACAAACATTTTATTTTACACATATAAGACTGAAATTCGAATGCCGAAAACTCATTTAAGGCACCTAATTTACATCTCCTACTAAATGTGATAAATTATGCATGTTGTAAGTTAAATTATGAGATCCATATAAATGTTTAATACCCATAACAAAATTTTCAAGAACTTTACGCCCGAGATTTAATTTTGTTCTGCAGAAATCTGGATGGCATAATATGAGGATTCGGGTGTGGAGACATAGAAAATTATTGTATTTTTCAATTGGTATGACTTCCTTCACAACAAATTGCCCACAGTATAATAAAAAGGTCCTAAATTCCGTAGCTTTTAAGTATCCAAGGTCAGAAAGGCTCCTTATTTTGCGTTGAAATTCTGACGGTTGCAAATAAGATATTTCAGATAGCCTTTAGGATATTTTTGCCACACTTCTTGATGGCAAAAATGATTTCGGGTCTCCGCAAACCCACATTTGCAGCATTTTGTTCATGACACCAAGAAAGTGGTTTCAAATAAACATTAAAATTATTTATTAAATCCATGATAAATCCCTATAGCAAATGTTTTGTTTGGTTTGGAATTATGAACTCTACCCAGAATTGACCAAAAACGACTCTGGTTTAGTGGCTTTTAGTGATAGGTAACCCATCAATGTTGATGTTTTTTTTTTATCACCAGGGTGGCCCAAATAAGACTGAAGGGTTAAAAATAACTGTATCTTTTTTGTTTTTATTTTTTATTAATTTTTTTTTAATTTCTCAAAATAATTAATTTATGTACATTTTTTACAGCTAAGTATGAAATATTACATCTCTCAAATGGTTTCTATTTTCTTGCTGACAAATATTGGCTCTTTCAAGAGCATTTTCCATTACTGACCGTAAAGTTTCTGGCTCCAAGTTTCTTATTTCAGTATAAATGTTCTGTTTAAGCTGTTGAATTGTTTGAGGTTTATTTACATACACCAACCCTTTCAAATATCCCCACAAAAAAAAATCAGGAGCAGTCAAATCTGGTGAACGAGGAGGCCAAGCAAAATCGGAATTTCTTGAAATTATTCGTTCACCAAAAAGGTTACGAAGAAGTTCCATTGTCGCTCTTGCTGTATGCGCAGTGGCTCCATCTTGCTGGAACCATATATTCGGATTATTCTCAACTTCCGGACGCAAAAAATTTTCGATCATAGTCCTATACAGAGAACCGTTAATGGTTTCTGGTTGACCCTCCTCATTTTCAAAAAAATATGGACCGATAACTTTATCAACCATAAAACCGCACCAAACAGTACATCTGGAGGGGTGTAATTGACGTTGATGTAATGCCCTAGGATTCTGAGTGCCCCAAAATCTACAATTTTGTTTGTTCACATAGCCATTTAAATGAAAATGAGCTTCATCGCTCATTATAAGGTTGTTTAAAAAGTTATTATTTTCTCTGGCTATTTGTGCAAAACGAATAGCATATTGCAGGCGTGCCTGAAGATCTTGGGGAAGCAGTTGCTGTACCATTTGAATTTTATACGGAAACATTTTAAGATTCAGTTTCAAAATTCTTTGTAACGATGTTCTGGAGACTCCCAATTGAGTAGAACGACGACGAGTAGAGACAGATGGATCTTCGTTTACACTCTGCCGTACAGCCTCCACAACTGATTCAATGCGCACAGACCGATGAGTACCTCTTCCTGGAAGATCTGACACTGATCCCTGTTCCTCAAAACGGGAGACTAAGTTCCTAATCATGTTGTTACTGGGTGCTGTTCTAACATTAAAATGACGACGATAATTTCTTTGAGTTGAAATAATAGACCTTCCAGAAGAATAAAAAAATTCAATAATTTTGACGCGTTGCTGCACATCATATCTAGCCATCATATATCTGCAAAAAAAAGTAAATAACCTCAAAAAAACAAAAACCAAAAATAACTGAAAAGAAAAGAGTCATGAATATTTTTAACCCTTCAGTCTTATTTGGGCCACCCTGTACAAATATATATATAAGTTGTGTCTACTTAATACACATAAGTGGCCTCATAGGCATAACAATTGGTGATCCCGAAAAACCGCTAAAATATACAGCGGGTAGAACGGGTAACGTTCTGATTATACGGAAAACAAAAATCATTTTGTATTTAAAACTTATCGGTCTGGACCAAGGTCAGACAACATTAAAATTTTAATTTCCGTTCACCGGCGTCAATCGAACAATTTTACAAATAAAATTCAAGTGTATTCAATATTTATAAGTACACAATAAGTACAAGTGTATTCAATATTTCAATAATATACACTATATAAACGCATCATATTATTATATACGTCAATTTATTTGAAATACACATATACATCAAAACACCATAAATTCAACTGCTCAGCTGTATCATAAATTTCGCAACGTTGGCAAAATATTCATCTGTATTTCGAGATATTTAAAATCATCATTGGGCTATTGAAGAACTAATCTCGCAACGTTGGCATAGTAATACATCTGTATCACGAGATCATCATCATTTCAACAAATCAACGGTTTCAACAAATCAACGGTTCCAGAAAAACAACGGTTCCAGAAAACAACTATACAGAAAATCAAGCTAAGAACATTTTTTTTATATACTAATTGATCGAAATTATTTATTTTTTTTTTTTTTTACTATTATTCATTTAATTTCTTATATACATATTTGATTTAAAAAAATTAGTTATATTTCCTAAACTCAAAAGTTTCTCTAAAATTTAAATTTTTAGAAACTTATACATATGTATATCATAACATTAGAATCTATTAAAAAAATTTTTTTTTCCATAACTCGAAATTGAAATACCGTTCAAAAAATCTATATCACATAATTATATACATGTACTATATAGTATTGTAAGATTTCAAACGGATCAGAATTGAATTGATTTCGTCATATTTTCTTTATTGATCGGAACAACGGCATCTTTGAAACAGTTTTACTGTAACGCTAATCGGTTTGACACAACAATATTGGATATTATATTTTTCTCTTTTCACGTATTTATCTTCTTATCGTCCTTCGTATCGATTTACAGCTTGCGTTAATTTTTTTTTTTTTATTCTTATCATCTATCATTCAATAAAATAATAATAACGAACATAAAATACTTACTTATAAAAACAAATTTTGTACTACCTTAAAAATTTTTATTAAATAAAATAATTTAATATGGGAAGTGACAACGAAACCGAAACAAAAGCTAATCAAGACCATGAAATGCGAAATGTCGAATAATCCGCTAACCAAAGCGTAGGGAATCTAACGCGAATTCGACTTCCGTCATTTTGGCCAACAAACCCAACGACATGGTTTTATCAAGCGGAAGCTCAATTTGAAGCCAATAGAATAAGAAAAGAATCATCAAAGTTTTGCCTTACTGTTACCGTTTCTGCCTTAACTCCAGAAATCTGCGGATCCGTCATCGACATTATCAGCAAACCACCTACTGATAATCAATATGCCGGTTAATCAATGCCCGTTTGAGTCAATTTCGGAGGAGAAAAGGTTAGAACAACTGTTGCAACGAACTGATATAGGGGATCGAAAACCGTCCGAAATTTTTCGATCTATGCAACAACTTGCTGGCAATACTTTTGACGAAACTATAGTTAGAAATTTATGGCTTCGGCGCCTTCCTCAAATGATATACATTTCATTGATTGCTGTGGGCGAAAAGCCTACAGAAGAATTAACGAAACTGGCTGATAAACTATTTGAAGCTTCATTGAACAACACTGTTTATAGTGTTAATTCGAATAAGACGAAAAGATATCAATCTTCAACATCTTCTGCTACAGTTTCCACGTCTTCTGATGCGGTCGAAACTCGATTAGCTCGCATAGAATCAATATTGGCGAATTTCGAATCGAGATCCAGACAAATTTTCACTAGACATGCAAAATCAAAGCAGAAATCTGAGCCGTAATCGATCTCTCTCGAATTCTTCAAGATCAAAACGTTGTTGGTATCATCGCCGTTTCAGGGCACGCGCTCAAAAGTGTATAAACCCATGCAATTTTGAAAGCAGCGCAATTAAACATAGTCAAAAAGAACAAGCAAAGTAATTTTTCCTGCTGTGCAAGCGGCTGATAGTCCGGATTCACCCAATCGCCGCCTATTTATTAATGATAACCACAACAATTTAACTTTCCTAATTGACACTGGTGCCGATTTGTCTGTTATTCCATTCCAAAATTATCGTGCAAATACATCCGCTAATATCGAATTTACACTCTCTGCTGCAAATGGCAGCGCTATTAAAACATATGGCAGCAAACTTCTTAAACTGAATATTGGACTGCGACGTAATTTCACTCATGCCTTCATTCTAGCTGAAGTGAACCGTCCAATCATCGGTGCAGATTTTCTTTCAAAGTTTGGTCTTATCGTCGATGTGAAAAACAAAAAGCTCATTGACCCAGCCACGCAGCTGTCAATCAATGCTTTCATGGCTCGAGTTGATACGCCAACTCCCGTCCATTTTACAATCGATAACGGGTATGGTGCTCTTCTAAGAAAGTTTCCAACACTAACGCAGCCACCGAATTATTATTTACCTGTCAAACATAATGTTGTGCATCACATCGTTACTAAAGGCCAACTTCCATTTGCTCGACCACGTAGACTAGACACAATACGACATAAAGCAGCACAGTTGGAGTTTCAACACATGATAAAACTAGGCATCTGTCAACCATCGTGCTCTCCTGTGTCCTGTCCTTTACATATGGTTAAGAAAAAAGAATTAGATTGGAGACCATGTGGGGATTATAGAAGATTAAACGCAGTCACTATTCCTGACCGTTATCCTATACCACACATACAAAATTTCTCTATGAATTTAAATGGCTGTAATATTTTCTCCAAGATTGACTTAATCCGAGCGTACCATTTAATTTCTGTTGCTACTGAAGATATTGCAAAAACGGCAATTATCACTCCTTTTGGCTTATTCGAATTTACTCGAAAACCATTTGGTTTGCGCAACGCTGCTCAGACGTTCCAAAGGTTCATGAACGAAGTAGTCAGAGGGTTGGATTTCTTTTTCACGTACATCGATGATATTCTGGTGGCTTCTAAATCAGAAGAACAACACAAATCGCATTTGCAATTACTCTTTGAAAGGCTTGCTGATTTTGGTATTAATATCAAATCATCAAAATGCGTTTTTGGCGTTAAAGCTCTTAACTTCCTTAGCCACAAAATAACTCCTCAGGGAATATTTCCATCCGAGGAAAGAGTCGAAGGTATAACGAAATTCCCAGTACCTACTTCCATTCGGCAAATTCAACAGTTCATTGGTATGGTTAATTATTACCATCGCTTTGTACCTAAACTAGCTGAATTATTATCACCAATTCATGCACACCTAGCATCGCTACTCAAGAAACCAAAAACTGCCAGAAACTTTACTTGGACAGCAATTTGCAATCAAGCTTTCACTGAAACCAAATGTGCGCTCCCTAATGCAACACTTTTGGCTCATCCTTTAGACGACGCAGTATTCAGTATTACTACTGACGCATCAAATACTGCAGTTGGAGCTGTTTTACAGCAAATCAATAAAGGTTGTAGAGAACCATTAGCATTTTTCACCAAAAAGTTACAACCAGCCGAAACAAAATATTCCGCCTTTGATAGAGAATTACCAGCCATATACTTAGCGATTAAACATTTTCGATATTTTGTAGAATGTCGAAAATTCACAATTTACACCGACCATAAGCCGCTAACTAGTGCAATCATCTCCAAAACGGAAAGAAATCCACGACAAGCTCGACATTTGGATTTCATTTTTCAGTTTTCTACGGACATTCAACACATTGCGGGCAAACATAACGTTGTCGCTGACAGTTTGTCACGCATAAGCGAAAACGAAGCTGCCTCTGTTGAAGAAAACCTAACTCTTAAATCAATTTCGAAATTACAGAAGCCTGACGAGAAACTACAGAATTTACTTTCTGGTTCCACTCGTCTCGCAAGTTCATCTTATAAACTTAAGCGCTTCGTATTTCCAGATATAGATATTTATTGTGAAACTGGAAAAGGGACACACCGCCCTTACCTACCAGAACTACTACGCCGTACAGCCTTTGAAGCGCTGCACAGCATTTCACATCCTAGTGTCCGTGCAACCAGAAAGTTAATAACTGATCGTTACTTTTGGCCCAACATGAATAAAGACGTTAACCTCTGGACACAGTCCTGCCTTTCATGTCAAAAATCCAAAATACAAAGACATACGAAATCGGAATTTGGGCATTTTAAACCGCCATCCGGTTGTTTTGAGCACATTCACTTGGACATCGTTGGATTCATTCGTCAACAAAATTCACATAATAAAAACAAATAATTTTTTAGCAGTTCAATTCTCGATGCTGTGAGATCAAGTAATTATATAAAAATAATTATAAAATAAATTGTGATCGAAATTTAATAAAAACTGAATGGTGTTTTAAGATTAATAAAAACTTAATAAATTTTATTGTAAATAGTTTATTAACTTAAAAATATAATAAAAAGTTACATACAAATATATATAAGCTGTGTTTATTTAATACACATAAGTGGCCTCATAGGCATAACAAGTCTCGTTTTACTATTTTTTTCTCATGCCGAAATGCTTCGGTAATCTCGTTTGTTATTTTGCAACCGACTTTTTACCGTCGATACACCGTGAATTTACTATGTGTTTATAAAACTCGTTGAAATAAACCCGTTAGTTTACCGATCTACGAACATTTTTCTCAAACCGATATTACTCGGAGTCTTCGTTTATTAATTTTATTTTTCAACCGACGTTTTACAGTCGAAAAACCGTAAAACGTTGCATTTGCTTTCACTCTATTTTTAATATCAAGTATAATAATATGTTCTTTGCGGAAATACTTCGTACAGTTATTTTATGTTTCAAATGATTCGCGATCTTAAATATTCTTGTACTTGTGTTTTTTAACTATTTATCTTTGATTATTTTAAATCGGAAGTATTTCATACAACTATTTCCATTTTCGTCCAAATTTTTTAACCGACTTTTTGCGGACACGTAACCGTGTTACCTGTTTCGGCTCATAATTGTTTGTCGGGAACATTTACCTGAAAACCGCAACACAAGAAAATTCAATATTAAAACATTCAACGAGGGACCAATGCTTACCAATGCAATGGGCTGTACACATGTTCTTATCAACGAAAACTAACTCAATTGTTAACCAACTATTCTGGATAAACCCGTTCTATTATGAACAATTTTTCAAACTGAAATCTTACAAGGTCAGTTAAATAGCACGAAGCCAACAATAACCTTCTTAATTTTCTGCTTACAATTTTTGAATCTCAAAGCGTAAAATATATAAATAAAATTTAGATCTTATTTAAAAGTCTAGTCGACGAACATCAATCCTATAACATAAAAATGTACATATTTCTACATACGCCTAAGCTAAATTGAATTAAATAACCAAATTTAATTTCCAAGAAATTCAATCATCATACTCCTTACCAAATTCAACAATCAGCTTAAACGTTCATACATTTCAGATTTTACTAAATAAGAGAGTAGATGCATATGTACATATATAAAGTTCAAGTATCATATTATAAAACCACAAGATAAAACATGATCTTTTCTCCTAGACATACTTCCAAGTATGTACACTTAATTTACTCCAGTAAATAAACTGAATGGAAACCATTAAAACTGTACCAAAAGAAAAAAAAAAGTTCTAATCCCTTTTTTATTGAAAAATATAACCGCACAAAAGAAGACGAAAAATCTCTAAAAAAATTTCACACATTTCACATATCAATAATATATTTTGTGTGATTTGCTGATTTTATCCTTGTTTATGTTTGACTTATTTATATAACATACTCGTGTATATGTTATATATCTTTTATCAATCATAATAATCAATGCTTCGATGAATAAAATCATCAGCATCATCATTTTTATGATGTATTACAAAATCATCAGATAAAATAAACGATGATGTCATAAATAGAAAAGTCAACAATTATTCTCGCTGGTTTATATCACATGTATGTATGTATGTATGTTCAAAATTCTATGAATTGATTTGGCTTTCAGGGATTATGTGAAAAGACATGACATGTTTTAATTAGAAACATGCTATGAGACTATCCCATTCTACTTTAGGTTTTTAATTATCAATAAATCACCTTGAAACATCTTGAAATGACACAAAAGCTTACTTAACCACCATATTAAACACATATACTTTAATTAAACTCTTGTTTTCTAAGTATATGTATAGCACGGATATAATTCTATTCCTATATTACCCTCATCGCGCGTAACATATATAAACGCTCTACAACCTACTGTTTATACATCAACATATAATTATGTATATGCTACAAAAACTTTTCTTACAAACATAACAACCTAGCGACAATTTCCTTCTCTTTCCCATTCTACACACACACACATATATAGAATTTATTTAATTAATATACAACATTAGCATAAATTACACTTTAATATTCCATTTCTACTTTCTCGCCGCGCCGTTTTTCACTCTATTGTTGTTGTTGTTGTATGTTTCAAATAATTAAAACCATAATTACTATCATGTTTCCAGAGAACAACAGTTAATATTAAATTATAATGTGTTTTAAGTTGCTTATAGAATACAATAACAAAAAAAAAAAAAAATTGCGGGAAAAAAAAGGATTTTCCCCAAAAAAAAACAAAACAAAATAAAATAAAAGCACAAAAGAATAATAGCAATAGACGACGAAAGAACTTTCCTTTTATATCATTTTGTTTAACGGTATTTTGTGTAACATCAAATTAAGTTGTATAATTTTTGTTTCTTCATGCCATTCTTCTTATATGCGAGAACAACAATATAATAAAAATATATATATATATGTATATATGTTTGGTTTTCTTATTGTTCGGTGGAAGATTTTATGCTCCGCATGCCGCCAATTTAGGTTTTTAAGATTTTAATGAGCTTTTCTACTTGATGTAAATTATGATTTGCTGCATAATACTATTTTCTGCATAGGTACGTCGCATTACATATTTTATAATAGATAAAGCAACACTTTATTCCAATTTACCGCTTACTTTTAAATACCATTCCACAGACTACCGTGGTTTGGATTAATCAACTTAGCCGAGCCTAGCGTTAAGTTTAATTTTCATTCTTGCATCATTCTCTAATTACAAGCTTTTGTTGGGAAATAAATGTGTGCGGGTACCTCTTAATTACGCCGAACTTGTTTACATCAAGCCGGCTACCAGGAATGGGCGAGGTAGATTACGCCGTGTCATTTACGCGGTTGTCGACACGTAAAAGTACGTAGATTACTTAGCAAAGTTTTTTATCAGCATCACCAATTAAGGCAATGTCGACACCCTATGATATTTTAGCGATATGAAATAAAATACGCCAGTTTGCAGTTGTATTTTGTAAACGGCCGCTGCATTTTCGAGGAAATGCTTGAAGGAGTTAAAAATCAATCCGCCAACCGGCTTTGTTAGGATTGTAGATCTACAGCTAATCAATCAATGATTCACTGTAATGATAATGTTTCGATAGACGGAATAAATGTAAGCTTAGCTAATATTATGATATTATATTATTGTTGTTGTGGAACATGATTTATTACAAGATCATGTCACCACAATAGTCCCCCTTTATTTAAAAAAGTATTATTTGTTGCAAATTAATAATCATCGAAATTTCTTTGGTATCGTGCAGAAAAATGTACGCGTGGGTTTGGTTTGTCCAATTGATTTTCCATATCATTTGTAAAATAAGCCGGTTTTAGTCGGTCGAGAGAGATTGTTGTGTTCTTGCCATTTATTATAAAATATTTGCGCTGCCATTTGATCACCTTGTAAGGTCCCTCATATGGACATGTTAAACCAGTTTTAACCTTATCTACACGGAGGAATACGAAATCGCAATCAGAGAGATCTTTAGGAACGTAAATGTTTTTTTGCGAGCAGCTGCGAGTATCTTGGGGTATTAAATTTCGCATCGCAGTTCTTAGTTGTTCGACCATTGACGTTGGATCTACGGGTGATTGAGTTTGCGACTGCAGAAAAGTTCTCCGGGGACTTTTTGTGTTTGACCGTATACTAATTCCGCTGGCGTGAATTCTAGATCCGATTTGATGGCTGTACGAATTCCAAGGAGAATGAGTGGAACTTGTTCGCTTCAGTTCAGGGTGTTTTGTGACGCGTATAGTGAAGATTTCAAAGTTCGATGGAATCTTTCTACCATACCGTTTGAACTCGGATGATAACTAGTAGTCCGTATTTTGTGAGATCCCAATAGTTTACTCAGTCCCGAAAACAAATTGTTCTCAAATTGACCACCTTGGTCGGTCCTTATCTCTAATGGAACACCATATCTTGAAACATACTGGTCTATAAAGGCACGCACTACTGTGGTAGTCTTCATGTCTGACAAGGGAATAGCTTCGGGCCATCGTGTATACCTGTCGATTATCGTAAGAATGTAACAGTATCCGTTTGATGGAGGCAATGGTCCAACGAGATTCATATGAATCTTTTCGAATCGACCGTAAGGTAGATTGAATCGACCATATTCGGTGCGAGTATGTCTATTTACCTTCGCTTTTTGACATGGTATATAACTTTTACACCAATTCCCTGTGTCCTGGTTGATACTGGGCCAGAAGTACTTCGATGTTACTAACTTTCGTGTTGCTCTAATGCCTGGATGAGACAACCAATGCCTGGATGAGCAGTAATGGTAACACTGGATATATTTTGCCACAGATTTAGTGGTAAAATATATCCAGTGTTACCATTACTGCATTGCCAATGAACCATGGTGGACTCATAATAAATACCTTTAAAAAAATGTATGTGCTAACCTAAAGAGAAAACATAATGTACTCGTAGATTGAAGAAGTTCACAGTAATAAAATTTAAAAACGGCAGTACTTGACAGGTTTATTGTTAAATTAAAATATATTGAACTAGCAAATAATATTCTAACATAAATGAGTAAAAAAGTCAATCTTCACTAAGGAACTCGATGACTTTCTGCCACTAAATCATGCGGAACAATGAATTTATATTATACACCGCTTAACAAAGTTCCACTCGCAGTTGTAATGTGAAGCAAATATAAAAATAAAATAATATTACCAGTTTTTAAAAGAGCATTACTGGCCCCTTACTGAGTCAACAATTTGGCTCCAACGGTTTTGCTCCTGAGCTTGGCTTACAACCTGTCTAAGACAATCTGAAGAGGTCAAGTCGTTGTCTACATCGCGGACCCATCGTCGCTTGCAACGAGCTGTGCGTCTACCATATGTGGTGCCCTCTTTTCAGAGTTCGCTGCAAAGCGAAAATTGATTTGTCGCGATATTAGAGTAACACTGTGTTATCTGCTTGTAGTACAGTTTTGAGAAGATTGAGTTTGAAAATTCGTTGTTTAATAACTTTTTCATTTATGGAAAATTTACCCCCTTGAAGTTATCCTAGGTTTTCATCCCAGGATTTTTTTAAATACCTCTGACAATACAAGCGTAAATAATCCATCTCAAACTTTTTAAAAATTCATATATAATTTATACAGATGAACCATCATCTCAGGATTTTTGTACGTTTATACTATCCCAGACTTTTTGGTCAACAAAAAAATATACAGTTGATACCAAAATACTCATCCCAGACTTTTTGAATATGTAAAATGTATTTGGTGGAAAATAAATTCTTCTGGCCAAGTCGTTTGAAGGATGGCTATTTTCTCTTTGCGATTAAGTTAAGGACACTGTAAGCAACCATTACATTGGAAGTTCTGCAATATAAATAAATGTGGCACCTTTGCCAACTTTTCTAAGAAAGGTAGAACCGAAAATATAGTTTGGCCAATTTTTTGTAGGGTCGAAATTTTTTTCATATCGATTAAGTTTGGGCCCTTGCTGGCCACCACTGTGAAAGCGTTGAAATTTTTTTGACCATTGGAATTTCCGCAATTTAAATAAATGTGGCGCCTTAGCAAACTTTTCAAGTTAAACTATAATCGAAAAAAAATCGTATGACCAAGATTTTATAGGGTCGGCTTTTTTGGCTGGCCACTACTGTGCCAGCGTTGATATTTTTTTAACCGTTAGAATTTCCGCAATCTAAATAAATGTGACACTAATTCTAAGAGAGCTAGAACCGAAAAAATCGTTTGGCCAAGCTTTTTTAGGATCGTGTTTTTTCTCATAACGAATGAGTTTCAGACCTTGATGGCCACCACTGTGCCAGCGTTGATATTTTTTTATCGTCGGAAATTCGGCAACATAAATAAATGTCGCGTCTTTACAAACTTTTAAAATTAAACTAAAATCGAAAATGTTTTTTTTCGATGGTTTTTAAATTGAAAAGTTGGCAAAGGCGCATATTTATTTATGTTGCGGAAATTCCAAGGGTTACAAAATTATTAAAACTAGCGTAATGGTTGCTTACAGGATCTTTAACCAAATCCCAAAAAGAAAATAACCGTCACTAAAAGGAGTTCACAGAAGAAATTATTTTCCATTAAATTAATTTTACATATTAAAAATGTCTGGGATGAGTATTTTGGTACCAACTGTATATTTTTTTATAGACGAAAAAGTTTGGGGTAGTATATACAAATGTAAAATAATCCTGGGATGAAATCCTGGGAAAACTTCAAAAGGGTGAGAATTTTACTGAAATTTCGACAAACATTTATTAATTTAATTGGTTATTACCTTACTAAGGCTGCGAACCAATCTACGGGTAAATCAATTACTAAGGTAAAAGTCGATTTTTAGTATTTTTATTTTATTGAAATACGTGATTTTGTTTATTTTCAGCTTACTTAATCCGCAGATCATTAAAAAATGAACAACCTAAACGTTAAATATTTACTTTTGTGTACTCGCTTTACCCTACTTTTTGATAAGGTAAATGAATTTACCAAAAATTAAAGTAAAAGTCAACTTTTACTCGTGAATTGGTCCGCGCAGTCCTAGTTATATTTACAATTTCCTTTTCATTTTTGAATTGGATAATTCGCAAAATGTAGATAACACTTCCACATGGTTACTTAACTATGGTCGTTTTAATTCAGGTATAACAAAAATGTATGGTGGATAGAACTTTATTATTTTATAAGAACCACGATAACGAATTAGATAAAATTAGATAGATACAACTTTGTAATTATCGAATAAAAACATAATCATTAAATTAAGTCACAAATGTCACTCAAATACTCGATTTAAAATTGTGAATATTTACTTATACTGTTAAATCGTGAATATTTACTTTCGGGAAATAAAATATTGGGCCAATTTCTGCCTTCGGGCAATTTATTACATTTTGGAGGTTGAAACACAGGGTTGGAATGTCCTATTCTTTGTTGTGAGCTTTTTGTTCCCTCATTTCTTTCTTAAGTTGGTAATGGTGCTCTTTTTCCAAGCACCTTTTATCAGCTAACAGGTTTTCCTGCTCAGCCATTTTGTATTTTATGTGAAAACCCCCATCTGTCCGATTTTGGGCGATAAAACCCAATATCAAATATAGTGCAAAATATGTGGCGATACAGACTCTCATTATATTCAAATTTGGTTCTAAATAATGCCGAATGATTTTAGCCGTACAATAGTGCGATTCAACTCTAGGGAACGAATTTAAGTATGCTATCATGTCCGTAATTTTTTCTTGTGGTGTTTTATTGGTGCCCCTTCGTCCTCGCATATCGACTTGAGACGTCCCGATTTGCTTACTGCTCATTCACCTTGGTGAGCCGTGTATACAGGCGTTTGGGAAATATTATAAGTGTCCAAAAAAAATGTAGTGTGATCAGCAATTTGAATAAAATATGAGAAACTAAACATTCGGCGAGATTTGTCGTTTTGCGTAGCTATTTTTCTAGTGTAAGACTTCGAAAAGTATTTTTTAAAAGATCAATCACGGTATCCTTGGGCGTTCAAATTATAAAATGAGCTAAATTGATTCTGCCAGTTTTTGTCGGTAACATTTTGGTCACAAAAATATTTACAATAATTCAATCAATCCTTTTACTCACGTACGTACTCACTAGAGAGATATGCGAGAGAATTTCAAAGTTTTATGTGCATTATAAGGATTTACAAACCTGTATCTTCATTAAGATTTATTTTTGTTGGAATTACAAATTTTAACTGGTAGGTACAACTTTATTAGCTTAATAAAAACAAAAACGTTGAGTTCAAATGTGTGTTTCAGTTTTACGAAACATGTACTCCAAGGAAAGTATCGGGGACAGAGCATCTGCCTGCCGAACACCCGAGTTAACAGCAAAAATTCTCGATAGCCTATTCTCAATTTTAACACAGCATTGGGACTGGGTCCCTGTCATTCTACAGAATCGTATCAATTTTGTTGACATTCCTAGGTATTCCAGGCAGGCCATAAATTCTCGATTGATTGAGTCTTAGGCCTGCCGAAAATCCAGGAACGACCCATGTACGGGGATGGACAACTCATAATATTTAAATAGAATCATCCGCAGCGAAAATACCTGATTAGTGGTCCTCCGCTTGAGGAGTTATTCTATCCAATATAATGTAGGACAGTAACTTGTATGCTGTGCAAAGGAGAGTTATACCGCGATAATTCACACACTGCAAGCGGTCTCCCTTCTAGAAGATATGGCATATCGCGGCCACTTTCCACTCCTGATGGGGTGAACGAAAACAAAAGTGTTTTATTGGAGATTAAATGTCCTTATAGTTGCAGAAGTGGAAAGCCTACTGATGCAAGCTATATCCGAAAAGGACAATTAAATATAAAACATAAGTATTATACTCAGTGTCAAGTGCAAATGCATGTAGCAAAAATTGAGATGCTTGATTTTGTTGTTTGGACGTCCCAAGGGATTTTTATTCAAAATATTTCTTATGATCAAGGTTTAATGGAAGAAAGTATTGCGCTTTTAAAAAAGTATTATGAAGATTATTTTGCCCCCTATTACTTTAATCATAGTATGTATTTTTTACTTCATTCCTTTTTTGTTTTATTTATTATATTTCATTTATTTAGCAAATTGAACCGATACATTTAACTAAGTACTAATTTATTATTATACTAAGTAAATTTGATGAATTTTGCCTTGCTTACCATACTTCATATAGATGTAGACTTGCTTACCATACTTCATGTAGATGTAGTAGTATTATTAAATTATACATATTTATTTTAGCTTTTCTTATGCTTTGAGTTTTGTTTTTGCTTTTTATGTACATAACCATTAATTTTCATTTTTATTTTAATGAACTAAACTAATTTAACCAATTTGGTATTGCAGTTTTGAAACTAGATTTTAGTGTTGAATGTTATTTAACTTGAATTTTAATTTCTAAAACTAAACTGAATTTAGAATATAATTTTAAGTTTTAAAATACAATTTGTTCCTTCTGAAAAAATTACGTACGAAATAATAAAAAATAAAACTCTATAAATGTTGTTAAATAATTTTTTATTTTGAAAAGTTTAATTTCTCCTTAGGACTGTTTTACAATAGGATCATGCAAATTACATAATAAAAAACAGTTCTTAATTATTTGGTTAGCAAAAGGCCACATTGTGGTTGGCATGGACCAAACTAAAATTTGGTTAATTTTTGCCAAGCCAATTACCCTTTCTACGATTATTCGTTTATTAGCAATGAACCTAGAATGAGCCACTTCTTCTTCACTTAGTTGGTTTTTGCCTCATAAAAATGGGGGTATATTTAAAACAATACCCTTTTCTTCTAAGCAATCGGATATATCAAAGCCTCTATCGGCTAATACGAAATCTCCCCTTTCCAATATATTGAGGATCCCTGATTTCTGAAAAATTTCTTTATCAGAAATGGCGCCTACAAACGTCTCGGAAAATAACAAAAATAACCATTCCGTTTTCATCAACAGCAACTAATGACTTAAAAGTTGTTCTATTTTTGTACGATGAAAAGGTTAGTTGATGATGAGTTGGATCCTCTGATTTTTTTACAGGTATTTCGGTGCAATCAATTATAGCGCGATAAGACCCTCTAGATTTTGAAATGTTCCAAAAATCAATTTGTTGTAAAGCTATGTAAATTCTTTTCGTCATATTTTTAAAGATTTTTGAAATCACATTTCTGTTTATTAAAAAAATATTTTGCATGAATAAAAAATCATTGCAGTGTCTACATATATTTAAAAAGCGTTATTAATAGTTCGTCTTTAACATCGATTTCTGGATGAACTGATTCGATTTTATCTTTAACTATTAAGCTTAACAATAAACTAAATCGATTCGAGTCCAATTCGGTAAAATATTGCAACTGTTCGTTCATAATATTTGAAAAACGAAGGAAGGAAACGGAACTAGATAGAGTTTGTGTCATTCTGTTGTATGTATGCAAATTCCTATTGATTTGTATTGCTTGGTCTGCAGAAACTTTGACTGTTCCATCGATGATAGTATTTTTATTTTCTACGGGGATTGCTTGATTGGGTTCGATGAGCTCCGGTTCTGAAACAGGCATAACGCACGCATCACCTAAAATATTAGATAACAATATTTACTATTACGATCTGTTCTAAATTTTATATATGTAATACGCTACTTACACTATCTCCGATCAAAACAGTTGACTTGATCACATTTTTCTTCCGATTGCAATATCGTTTGTCTCTTCTATTTAAATTACCACTTCTCTGTGTGTCAAACTTACGCAGTGGAATATTTTGAGATGGAATTTATCCAGCTTTGAGAATTTTATATTCACCTGTTAAAATTGAGTTTTCTATGTTATTTTATTCTTGGCAAATTAAACTCAGTCGAACTTACCTAAACTGCATATTTGGTAATCATCTTCTTCCCAGTTCTTAATTTTATAATCCATTGT
The DNA here is from genome assembly GCA_951394425.1 of Tipula unca. Classification (NCBI taxonomy): domain Eukaryota; kingdom Metazoa; phylum Arthropoda; class Insecta; order Diptera; family Tipulidae; genus Tipula; species Tipula unca. The sequence continues at coordinate 121,809,558 of OX596380.1, forward strand.
TTTTTTAATTTAGGTTGATTTGGAAAGTGGTGGAATTTAATGTTAGAATTTTTTAAATATTTATTCCGACAATTCGGCACAGAACAAGATCTAACCGTTATTATGTATATATTCTAATATATTATGTAATAGTATATATAATAATAATATGACAACTATTTAATATTTAACACAAAGATTTGTTTTTAAAACTTTTTTTGTTTGCAAATTTTAATTCTTAAACTTCAAAGTAAGTATACCCTTCCTACGCTACGGCCACCTATGAATGAGAATTGAACTAACTAAAAAAAAAAACGTATAGCATGCCCCATTAAAAAAAACTTAAATAATATCGTTAAAATACGATATTTCAATTTTAAATCTTAAATTTAAAAAAAAATATTTTGGGAGCAAAAAGAATGTATTATATATAAATATTATTTCTTAGCTGTTTATATTGCCGTAGTATCGTTGCGGATCTGGTAAACTATGCCACATTGATGTGAAGATATGCGGAACTGCTATACAATTAATGGCAATTTGTGATATGTTTTTGCGATACTTTAACAATATTTATTAATGTATACGTAATTATTTATTAATTATATTATAGTTTTTAATTTACTAAATTAATTTAGATTTAATTTATATTATTTATTTATGTGTTAATACACTATATATTGTCCATAAGCGCAATGCTTTGTTTTAATTTATTTTAAGCTAACACATTTAATAAGGTCACAAGATGTAATCAAGTCTTTAAGCACAGTTTTTCACTCTTGTGTTAATTTAATTTTTAATATTGCACTATAAATTATTAAAATAGATATAGAATTATTAAATTTATTTATTATATTTAGTTTATTATTTAACTTTTATTTATTATAGTTGTAGGGTTTTATTTATTTATTTATTCAATTCATATACATTAAATGTATCTTGTTTTTATTTATATAATATTATATTTTTACAATTTTTTTAACTGGCGATCATATCGACACCCGTACATATTTTTATGCGTTTAGCTTAAAGATTAATCGCCAACTGTCTATATATCTGCAGGAACCGCCAAAAAATTCTTCCCGTAGCAAAACATGTTTTTTTATTTATTTTTTATTTTATGTATTATTGTATGTATTAAGCTTCCAATACTTATCTATGTATTTATCTAATTACAAATTATATTACGTACAATACATTATTTATAACTATTATATACAACATGTTTATACAGTAGCCTAGTGCTATGTATATACTTATAAGCTAAATTAAACATCCAATGCAGTTTAATACGTCAGTGATGAATAATTTTCCCCGTATATTTACAAACAACTTGAAATAGTGGTTTGAACACATTACAAACTTGGCACAAACAGCTGCATATAATATGCTAAAAGTCCTTCAGTTTAAGAGGGTCTGGTTTGAATGACATAAATTTTATAAATCGTAACCATTATTTACGGAGCCTATATTTAATTATTTTTAGCATAATTCCTAATAATGTATGTACTATAGCATCCATTTAACAAAAGCCCTTTACTGGCATCTGTTTTTTACCAAATAAACATGGTGTATTTAATTACGCTTGAAGATACTTTAAAGAGCGCCTCTGCTATTCACAACTTGAATTGAATAAAATTCGTAGATAGAACGTTGACCTGGTTTCATAATTTTAAGATAAAGAATATTGATCTTTCTATTAAAGGTTAATCTTCTAAACACAAATTGTGAAATTTTTTAAAAAAAATTATGTTTGTTGATAGTCCTAATAAAATCGCCTGAATAACAACATTTTTCTACAGCAGTCAACTTCATTTTTTTTTATTAATCAACGTAAATATGTAAATAATTGTCTAATTCCAGCACAATGAGGTTGTGGAAAATACGCCGTGAAAAAATAATTTAACATTTTCTATATTCTATTCTTAGTATCTTGCTTGTACACTCATCAACGGTTGGAAAATTTTGGCAGAAAAAACTTTTCATTATACATAATCATAAAGCAGCAGCAGCAACAACGAAATTTTTTTTTTTTTTTTTTTATATATTTTCAAAAAGCCTGACAGCAACATGAAAATATGAAAACAAAACAAAAATTATTCAGTTTTTTGTTTTGTGCATGTCTAAATGAAAAATGAAAATCAAATTAGAATCAAAAGACAGGGAAAAAACGGGAAAATTTGAAATGCAAATTAAAAATTGTTTAGCTTTTCATCAACGCTTTTATCATCATGTAATCATTACATTGTTGGCGGTTTTGTGATGATGGAAAATACGATGATTGTTATCCAACGTATCATGATGATCACTACATATTATTATATGGATGATACAAGAGAAATCAAATGGTTTTTTTTTTGAGAAGATACAAAATAATACATTTCCTGGGAAGTTCTTAAGATATAATAAATAATATGATTAACAGATAATGGCGGTGACAACACGTGCATATCACTGGAATCAGCGGTGGAAATTTTTTAAAACTTGATGAGGATCAGTTTTCGTATTGTCACAAAATATTAGTAAGAGCATTCACATTTCTATAAACTACTCATAAATAATTTTTTTGTAGATTCAATTAAAACCATCTAAGGATGCCGTTTTTCGATCAGTTCATTATTATTTAGAATCGTATTTAGTTGAGAAAAATTTTGTTTAATTTTTGTTTTATGTATTGGTATACAAACTACTTATCTGTTGCATTTTACAAATTTATTTCCGTCACTTGTTGTTTATAGAAAGTGTGAAGTGTTAATATTTTGTAAATCAATTCAATATACAATAAATATATTAGGTTGTAATTTGCATTGCGGGTAATATTCAGATAAAATTTGAATTATTAGTGCAATTTATCACGGACGACAAACGTACATTGTTTTGATAATGTAGTTTTGTCGTCCGTGACCAATTGCTTCAATTTGTATACATACCTATCAGTCATTACAAAAAAAAAAATTATAAAGTGTAATACAATGTTATTAAAAGTGATTATTGTGAATTGAAGTGAATAAGTGAATTAATTAAATTAGTGTTTGGAAAAATTCGGAAATATATAAATATAGTGTTATCTAGAATAAAATTGGTTGTTTTATTCACAATCTAGTGATCGAAAATTATTTGATAAGGCTAAAACGTAACAATATTTTATTTTACTCGATTGGATTCTTTCGTAGTTTGTATATTTGTGTCCTTGCCATACCCGGTTGCCAGGCAAACCGAGGACACACGGCGAAAGGTGCGATTTCATTGACCATTTATTCTACACATTGTATAGCTCCAGGCTGCACTGATATGAACGATGGTACGGCCCATGGATTATGCACCCTTAACAGAAAATCCTCTATTGAGAGTGTAAAATCCATGGGCCGAGCTATCATTCCTAGGTGTAATGAAATATCTCATGAATGGTTTAAATTGTATTGAGCACCATGAGCACGTTTTTTTTTAGTTTTTTTTTAGGAAGGGAGTGGCATAGACACTTTTTTGGTTCATAGCCTTACCTTACATTCACACTAACATTCATTCAACCCATTCATTCATCACATTCACACAAGTACAGTATACCACCTGCGCATTGCATAGCTCCATGTCACCCTGTACAGTGACATGGAAGATCGGTCGGCCCATGAGTTCTACATTCCAACAGAGGGTCATAGATGTTTTCCATCTAATCATCGATCTTAATCGGGAGATGAAAAATCCCTTTGGCATCCCACCTTTGTTGGGATTCGAACCCGGTACCTCCCGATACATTCGTCGCAGCTTTAACCACTGCGCTATTTGCTCGTTATGAGCACGTTAGTAGAAATTGATTCTTTGGCCGAAATTTTCGTTCACTTTTCTACAAAATTGGGGCTGTATCTCATGGAAGTTGCATTCAATACTGGTATTGAAACCTTCGATTGATTGTGGATTATTCCCAAAAACCTTCTGTTTCTCCTAGCAACACCAACAATAATCTAATTGTGTTAGATCAGACCTTCCTGATGGACAAATAACATACTCCCTTGGTGTCGTGAAATTAATCGTCTATCAAATCTATTTCTCAATAACTCGATTCTTTTGCATCGTCAATACTGGAGTCCTGTATCTTCAATACTGGAACTGGATGAAATTTTAGCGCTAAGAAATGAATTAGTAAACCAGTGCAAACTGCTTAAAAAGATAAAATTACTGCGTTGGAAGATAATATGATGAAAAATATTGGCTTGATTGAGCTTCTAATGTAAGCCTCTATTTGTCTTTCGAGCGATTTTAATAGAAAAGAGGATAAGCTTATAGGCCTTTAGTCTTTAGGATAGCAGTGAGAGGTTTTTCCCTCCTTAGGTGTAAATATTACTTTTACTTCATTCCATTTTCTAGGAATGTGACAGAGTTCTAGGCTGCCTTTGAAGAAAACTTCCAGCCAGGATAGGGTTAAGTCGATAGTTCGATATTACATATATTTAGGTAATTACTTAAAAGAAAAGAAAAACTCACCTTGCCTGTTGATTGAGTAACTCACTTGACTGTTGATATTTGTACTTCACCAGATTGAGTGATGTCCATTAGCATTACTGCCCATGATGACTCCTACTTTTCATCTTTGAGCCTCAGTTATTGCACTGCCCAACCTACCTGGTGGTATATTTTCCTCCTCATATGGTTGGTAGGCCGATTTTAGCCAGAGATTTTGCGCACCCATTTAGATGCTAGCCACCACTACATCAGCGTTGCTTTAATTCAGTAGTATAAAAATGTTCAGATTATTTCTAGCGAGAATGCAGGAACATATCTTACCTTCATTTTTCGCATGTAGTATTTTATATTTGGGAGTTTTGAGCCCCAGCACCTGGTCACCACTGACTCACGGTTCCTGGATTAGAACCACATCAATGGACTCATATTCCATTTTGAGCAGAAGGGCCGCCGAGGCGGCTTTACAGTGGTGGAGGTTAATCTGAAGGATCTTAAGCATTAAATAGTGCTTAGCTCCACCACTGTTGAGTCAGATTCCGCCTCTGACAGCGATTCGTCCATTCGGAGCGCACAATGCAGCCTCAACGATCTCGACATATCCGAGTCCACGTACAGTGTCTTTTGAGCATCTTCCGGGATGTTCTAGAGTTCTGGGTCACCAACACCAGGCGGAACACCACAAGCGTGATCCCCACCTGCTGTAGATGTCTAGATCTGTCGGGCTCATCGCGCTTATAAACCTTGAGCTTAACCGCTCCAAATCCATAGCTGATTTTTCCTCCAGAATTTGCCAGAGCACCCACAGATTCTCGGTTCATGATAATAACGGCCGATCTGTTATCTGCTTCCGCCTTCAACTCCTCCAACCTGGCAATTTTCCAGGTGGCCATTGGCAGATCCGAATTACTGATTTTCATCATTTCCGGGATCTTCTACGATTTGCTTGGCCCCCAGGGTCGTGCCCTAGGCCTGCAGGGAATTTCTTTCGTCGTCGCCACTTCCAGTTTGGCCCCCAGCCATACTTCACCCAGGTTGCCGATCACCTTTTTATAGAGGGATTTGGAAAGTGGTGGAATTTAATGTTAGAATTTTGGACCATTTATTCTACACATTGTATAGCTCCAGGCTGCACTGATATGAACGATGGTACGGCCCATGGATTATGCACCCTTAACAGAAAATCCTCTATTGAGAGTGTAAAATCCATGGGCCGAGCTATCATTCCTAGGTGTAATGAAATATCTCATGAATGGTTTAAATTGTATTGAGCACCATGAGCACGTTTTTTTTTAGTTTTTTTTTAGGAAGGGAGTGGCATAGACACTTTTTTGGTTCATAGCCTTACCTTACATTCACACTAACATTCATTCAACCCATTCATTCATCACATTCACACAAGTACAGTATACCACCTGCGCATTGCATAGCTCCATGTCACCCTGTACAGTGACATGGAAGATCGGTCGGCCCATGAGTTCTACATTCCAACAGAGGGTCATAGATGTTTTCCATCTAATCATCGATCTTAATCGGGAGATGAAAAATCCCTTTGGCATCCCACCTTTGTTGGGATTCGAACCCGGTACCTCCCGATACATTCGTCGCAGCTTTAACCACTGCGCTATTTGCTCGTTATGAGCACGTTAGTAGAAATTGATTCTTTGGCCGAAATTTTCGTTCACTTTTCTACAAAATTGGGGCTGTATCTCATGGAAGTTGCATTCAATACTGGTATTGAAACCTTCGATTGATTGTGGATTATTCCCAAAAACCTTCTGTTTCTCCTAGCAACACCAACAATAATCTAATTGTGTTAGATCAGACCTTCCTGATGGACAAATAACATACTCCCTTGGTGTCGTGAAATTAATCGTCTATCAAATCTATTTCTCAATAACTCGATTCTTTTGCATCGTCAATACTGGAGTCCTGTATCTTCAATACTGGAACTGGATGAAATTTTAGCGCTAAGAAATGAATTAGTAAACCAGTGCAAACTGCTTAAAAAGATAAAATTACTGCGTTGGAAGATAATATGATGAAAAATATTGGCTTGATTGAGCTTCTAATGTAAGCCTCTATTTGTCTTTCGAGCGATTTTAATAGAAAAGAGGATAAGCTTATAGGCCTTTAGTCTTTAGGATAGCAGTGAGAGGTTTTTCCCTCCTTAGGTGTAAATATTACTTTTACTTCATTCCATTTTCTAGGAATGTGACAGAGTTCTAGGCTGCCTTTGAAGAAAACTTCCAGCCAGGATAGGGTTAAGTCGATAGTTCGATATTACATATATTTAGGTAATTACTTAAAAGAAAAGAAAAACTCACCTTGCCTGTTGATTGAGTAACTCACTTGACTGTTGATATTTGTACTTCACCAGATTGAGTGATGTCCATTAGCATTACTGCCCATGATGACTCCTACTTTTCATCTTTGAGCCTCAGTTATTGCACTGCCCAACCTACCTGGTGGTATATTTTCCTCCTCATATGGTTGGTAGGCCGATTTTAGCCAGAGATTTTGCGCACCCATTTAGATGCTAGCCACCACTACATCAGCGTTGCTTTAATTCAGTAGTATAAAAATGTTCAGATTATTTCTAGCGAGAATGCAGGAACATATCTTACCTTCATTTTTCGCATGTAGTATTTTATATTTGGGAGTTTTGAGCCCCAGCACCTGGTCACCACTGACTCACGGTTCCTGGATTAGAACCACATCAATGGACTCATATTCCATTTTGAGCAGAAGGGCCGCCGAGGCGGCTTTACAGTGGTGGAGGTTAATCTGAAGGATCTTAAGCATTAAATAGTGCTTAGCTCCACCACTGTTGAGTCAGATTCCGCCTCTGACAGCGATTCGTCCATTCGGAGCGCACAATGCAGCCTCAACGATCTCGACATATCCGAGTCCACGTACAGTGTCTTTTGAGCATCTTCCGGGATGTTCTAGAGTTCTGGGTCACCAACACCAGGCGGAACACCACAAGCGTGATCCCCACCTGCTGTAGATGTCTAGATCTGTCGGGCTCATCGCGCTTATAAACCTTGAGCTTAACCGCTCCAAATCCATAGCTGATTTTTCCTCCAGAATTTGCCAGAGCACCCACAGATTCTCGGTTCATGATAATAACGGCCGATCTGTTATCTGCTTCCGCCTTCAACTCCTCCAACCTGGCAATTTTCCAGGTGGCCATTGGCAGATCCGAATTACTGATTTTCATCATTTCCGGGATCTTCTACGATTTGCTTGGCCCCCAGGGTCGTGCCCTAGGCCTGCAGGGAATTTCTTTCGTCGTCGCCACTTCCAGTTTGGCCCCCAGCCATACTTCACCCAGGTTGCCGATCACCTTTTTATAGAGGGCACTGACCTTTCATCGGCACAGGCAGTCAGTTTGAAGTGACCGCGATGGCAGCCTCTGTCTCGGCAGGATGGTGTTGGTCCCGGATTCGCCCTCATGATGTTTTGAAAGGTGGCTGCTAAGGCCTTTTCCACGTTCCACGTTCGTGGCACTCATCATCTTCCTCAAGGCAGTCCTCACAAATAACATCATAAGCTAAACACATACGATGTAGATGATCTTTAAATCGGTCATTTCCCGTAAGAATCGCTACCAAAATTCTTAACTGGTTGTTTTTTTAAAAGATAAAGCATACTTCGTTGACCTCAAATTGGGCTCCTTAATGAAGTACCTCGCCTTATGACAACTAAAAGTGTCAAGCCACTGAGACCTTAGGTTTTTCAAAGCGTAGTCCTTTATAGATTTTTTCCGTAGTTGAAAGATACAGGATATGCTGGTTCAAGACCAATTAAAATTAATCGGGAACCAGCTCTGGCTAAACAATTTGTGATCTCATGGGCTACGATGTCACAATGAGCCGGTTCGCACATAACCGCAAATTTATTGTTACAACAAAGAAATGTTTGCATTCCTTGACGAGTTTAAAAACAGCCAAGGGATTTCTTAAATAATTAAGTACAACTTTACTATTTGTTCACAGTAGAATTTGTTGTCCTTTAACAGGAAAATTCAAAGCCTAAATAACACTACGTGTCAGCGCTATTAGTTCCGCCTGAAAAACAGTACAATTCGCACCAAGACTAAAGAAAAAAGTTGCAGATCCGTCCAAGGACCATAGATTCCAAAACCTGAACTGTGGTTAGAACGGGACCCATCAGAAAAAAAGACTATGGACTCATCTAATTTGTAGAGAAAGATTTGAGAAATGGAATTCGGGTATTAGTCTGTCATTAACCATATCGATTTCTGGTAAACATGAAGAATAATATTTAAAAATTTATCGATGTCCCACGAAAATTTGTTGAGAAAGATTTGAGAAATGGAATTCGGGTATTAGTCTGTCATTAACCATATCGATTTCTGGTAAACATGAAGAATAATATTTAAAAATTTATTGATGTCCAACGAAAGCGTAAGATAGTAGTGATAGGACCAGTGATTTATAAATGAAAGGAAGCATCCTAGGGCTTAAACCCCAGGATTTCCCAAAACCTCTTCTATATGGCCAACAAATGGCAGTTGCTTTTTGAAACTTGTAGTTCAGGTGATTCTTCCAGGAAAGTTTACTATTCAAGACAACGCCAAGGTGTTTGACCTGGTCACATTTAGTGATCGTTCTCCCAAAAAGGCAGGGAACAGTATCAACAGTTCAAGAGTATTCCTTTTCCTTGTATTAAATTAAATCAGTTTTAGAAGGCTTGACGTGAAGGCCATTCTCAACACACCATGCCTCCACAATAGTTAAGGCATGCTGAGTTAGGTCGGATAAGACACTGAGATGCTTGCCTGAAACTGTCAAATTAAGATCATCAGTGTAACTCTGTGCAATGTAGCCAGATTGCTGCAGCTTTACAAGTAATTCGTCGATGACCAATAGCCCTTAATTGGAAAGAAATTAGAGTTAAACAACAAAACTCATGTCAATATATTCAAAAAATAAAGAATTTCCAGTCTAGATAGATCAATATATTATGTAGAGTACTAACCCAAAAATAATATTAAATAAAAATAGTAAAGTTGCTTTTTGATATATTATAGTGGCCAATATTTGTTCATAAGTTAAATGCATACGTTTGGAATATCTGATTCTATTAAATTTGATAAAAATGTAAAATAACTTTGAAAAACAAAAAATTCGTTATTGTACACATCCTACCCCAATAAAAATCTTATAAATGAAACATTTTCTTATCTAAAATGCAAAGTGACTGAAAAACCAATATAATTTTCAGTATTTTACGATTTTTTCGTTATTTTATTTTCATCATCATAAAATTTCAATTTTTCGTTTTATTATAACTTTTCTTTGGTTTTCATTTTCTTCAGTCCTTCAAAATACTTATATAGAAGGAAAAAAAAAATGCAAGCACAAGAAAATAAAAACAAATACTGCTCCGCGATAATAAACGAGAAACAGCGCAACGAAGAAATTTATGATGATTGAAGAAATTGAGAAAAAATAAAAATAAATGTTGATAAAAGATAAAGACGAAAGTTCAACATAATAAAAAATGAAGGAAAATTAATTTTTCATTTAAACCGAAGCATATATTTAGAGAAATGAATGAATACGGGGAAATCTACTTAATTTAAATAAACATTAAAAATAATATTTCATCAATCATAAAAAAAAAATAGTAATAAAATAATTTTTATATATTTTATTATTTTCATCATTGGAAAATGAAAAATGGCAAATAGATAATTTTCATATCTTCTTCTTCTTACCGCTATTATTATTATTATTCATCTTCTTTTATATTTGCGTTTCCTTAAAATCATTCATTTTAATGAATATTTGAACTTTATTCTATATTTTCGGATGAAAATAGTTGCTGATTTATAAGCTTTTTGTTTGTTTATAATGTATGTATAGTATGCACGAATACATAGGAGAATTATTTTAAATTCAAATGAAACTCACTTGGGAAATACGAAAATTATAAATTAATAAGAGTTCGCGCAATTGATTAGGTTGATTCCCGTTTTAATGTAATACTATAATTTGAATACATATTGGATTTGATTTTTATAGATCATTTTAACTAATCAAACTTACTATCGAATATTGCAATTAAACTTTGAACGCCGTACGTTTAAGAAGTTAATCGTTATTCCCATTTCATTTATCGATACATAAGAAGGAAGCATTTGAATTCCTGAGAAAATTAAATCTTCAATTAATGAAACGAATAATGTACCATTTAAATGACCCCGTACAAACTTCAAGCTCAATGAAAGTAATATTTATGACGCTCCTATCTGAAAGTTGTAAGAGATACAATACAATACAATAACCAGTTTTGCGCTGACCCATATATCGGCTGTAAACTAGATAAAAATGGCTTCCCCCAAAACTTGTTTTGAAACTAAAAATTCAGCGAAAAGTTATTAAGGTAATTTTTCAAAATTTTAAAATTCATTCAATTTTATATCATATATAAGAAGTTTTACTGTTGTTAAGTCCGGTCCGGACTTCTCAATCAAAGAACACACACAGTAAATTTATAATTCATTTATAATTTAGATTTAATTTATTTATTAGATTCAATTTATTTGTTTTTATTATAGTTGTTATTATTGACTTTATTATTATTGTTACAATCGTGGCGACATCTCTATTTGAGTAGCGACACTACCGTTAATGTAAAACTGTTATAAGGTAGATGTGTCTAGACTAATCTAGACCATCTCGAATATTGTGTAGATTTCTAGAATGTTGGAATATTTGGTATAAATACGCGATAAACATTAAATGGAGTTGTGTTTTAACAGTGAGCAAATAGTAATAAAAAGGAAAAAGTGAAGTTAACTGTTTATAAATTAAAATTCAGTGTTTAAAAGTGTAAATAAAGTAATTATTGTGAAGTTAAATAAATAATTGAATAAGGAATTAATTAAATTAGTGTTTAATGTAATTAATCGGAATAAATTAATTTAGTGTGTTTTATAATTTACATCATTTGTTTTATTCACAATCCATTGAGTTGGAGCGGCGAGGTTTGTAAATGGTCGGTCAGAAAAATGTATTGAAGCAACTATTACTACAAGCATTGGAAATGGAGTGTATTGATCCAACTAGCTATAATTTTGATGAATCAACATTTTCCGACCACGCAGAAGATGACGAACAGGATGGAGAAAGTAAAGAGGCGGTAGTGGAGGTTGCATCGATACCATCTGGAGTTTTCGATATGGCGCAGTTAATGGCAGCTATGTTAGAAATGAAACACTATATGAAACAGTCCATTGAAACGTCAGTTGAAAAGTCTGTTGAAAAGTTAAACCATAAAATGGAACAGTTCAGTAACCAATTAAATCGCATGGAGCAGTCAGTGGGCGAGATCAATAACAAAATGGACGAGAAGTTTCAAGAGATGTATACTAATTTGCATGAAGAAATAGAGCAACTTGAAGAAAGTTTACAAAAGTACATCCAAGGGTTGGAGCAGAAAGCTCCTGTAGGGAATGAACAGTTGCAAAATTTAGAAGAGAAAGTTCTAGGATTTGAGAAAGATCTTTTATATCTCAAAGTTAACAAAACATCTTCACTTTTGATGACACAACATCGTTTGCAGTTTTCAAGTTGCAGTTTGAAACAACGGTTAATCAAAATGGTTGGAATGACGAAAATCGTGGAACACCGTTAATAGTGGCTCTTAAAGGAGAAGCGGCTGAAACAGTGCAGACTATTCCGCAGCATGACCGTAATAATTACAACGAACTAATGAAGGCGCTGGATCGAAAGTACGGAAGTGACCATAAGCGAGAGATGTATCGTATGGAGCTAAAGAGTCGATGTCAAAAGATCGGACAGATTCTTCAAGAATATTCCGTTGGCTAGTGCATTTGGCACAATATGTGAGAATACATCTCTCGATTACATGGAGAGAATTAAGATGGACGCCTACATCGATAGAATACGGAATCCGGAAACACGTAAAGCAGTGATGTTGCCACCTAAAGACTTTCACTGAGACCGTTGTGCTTTGATAAACGAGACTGCACAAGCCACCATTAAGCCGTCACTTGGAGTGCGACGGGTGGAGATGGATGTGAGAATGAACGTCGAGCGATCGGCACCAAAATACAGGGAAGGTGGCAGTAGTATAAGGTGTTGGGCTTGTCGCAGGATGGGTCACATTTCACGAGATTGCCGTGAAGTTTGATGGAGACGACCGTAATCACGATCTCTTATGCAGTGAACACCAACTTTTGGCCAAGGAGGCGCTACAGGGCACCAAGGTATTAGGAAAGTAAGATGTTGGATATGTGGCTAAACGGGTCACATATCACGGGACTGTCGGGAAACAAGGTGGAGATGGGCGAAATCGCGATCTCTGGGGCGTCGAGGATCGGATAATGAGAAAATTGTGAACAAGAAGGAAGAATAGGTGCATGAAGAAGCAGGTAGACTGAGGAGATTCATCTGTTATTCTATCTCAATAACAAGATTGAGACGAGGTGGAGACGGTTTAGCAGTAAAAGATGAGGTTGACGGACAGAATTGTAATATCACCATAGACACAGAAGCAGAGAATCGCAACAATAATGATCGGGAATGCTCAGTTCCAACACGAAGTGCTGATCGCCAATACAGTGGATGAAGTCATCTTGGGAATGGATTTGATGAGGGCGCATGGCTTCGTGATGGATGTGGGGCAGGGAATATTACATTGCAATAGATTCTAGTTGCCACTCCGTATAGATGATGCCGGAGCAACAATTAGAGGAGTAGTAGTGGATCACCGGGAAAAGCTCCCTCCAAACTCAGAAAGAGTTGCACGGGGGAAAATTCGAGTGTCAGGTAACCGAATGAAGACCCGGGATGACGTGCCAGTAAACAACGGTGGTTTCAAGGAAGGAGATATAGTAAGGCGTTATAATTCACAAAAGGGAAAGCGGGTTTATCACCGAAGCTGCAACCATTATGGGAAGGGCCGTACACCATCATCACCAAAATAAATGACTTGGTCTACCGGATTAAAAAAGGGCAGCGACGAAAACTGAAGGTGTGCATATAGAGCGATTAGCGTTCTACATGGGAGGTGAATTGGATCCTGTTCGGGACGAATCAAGATTAGGTAGGGGTAATGGCCCGATCATGGCAACATCTCTATTTGAGTAGCGACATCGTTAATGTAAAACTGTTATAAAGTAGATGTGTCTAGACTAATCTAGACGCTCTAGAATATTGTACAGATTTCTAGAATGTTGGAATATTTGGTATAAATACGCGATAAACATTTAGGAGTAAATCAGTTGTGTTTTAACCGTGAGTGTGCTAATAGTAATAAAAAGGTAAAATTGAAGTTAAGTGTTTATAAAGTAAAGTACAGTGTTTAAAAGTGTAAATAAAGTAATTATTGTGAAGTTAAATAATTAAATTAATTAAATTAGTGTATAGTGTGTGTAATTAATCGGGATAAATAAATTTAGTGTGATCTAAAAATTACAGTATTTGTTTTATTCACAATCCAGTGATCAAACCATGTTTGACAGGTCAAAAACGTAACATTTTATTTAAATTTAATCTACACCTTTTTTAATACAATTGTATTTCCACCACAATGGCTATTAGCCGTAAAAATTCACTTGTAAAACTTATATATTTATGTTTGCAGAAACTACACTGAGGTTGTCTCATGTTGGGGTTTTGCTTGTTTGTGTAGTGTGACGTCGCCTTCGTCTTCCAAAATACGTGTCGTAACAGATTCGCCGGCGACGGTCGATACTCGATGTTGGACGTAATAATTGGTTGCATCATTGAACAATGTTAGTTAGTCGGATGGCGCGGTGCTTTACTATAAATGATTATAGTAGGTGATTCGGCTATTGGATATGTGAGGGGTTAATGAATGATTAATTCAAATAAGTTGATTTATCAGTATCGATTATCGGTGAGTCGAATATTCGAGCTGCTATAAATTTTTTAATACAATACATTAATACATTTTTAAGAATTTCTGGAAATTTGAGAAATTTTCTAATATTTAAAATGTTTTATTTTAACTTGTCATGCAATGCAATCAACCAAGTCTGAATCATAAGTACGAATACATCTATATGATTACCTAAGTGACTTATACGTAAATGCTGGTTTCGATTATGAGAAAAAAAAAATTAGTTTTACTTCCGATGAGTGAAATGAATCTTGCGCAGTTGAATTTTAAATATAAAGTGGCGTTCGTGAAGAGTTGTTTAAAATAATTTCACAATGAGACATTAGGTGATGGGTAAAAATGGGTAATTTTTAATAAGAATGATGAACTGCATTAAACAGCAATGATCGGATTAAAATTAGTAATATGTGTTTGCCTTTCTATGCAGAATGGGTCAAGTGCAGCTTTTTAACCGTGATATCAAGTCAACCGTGGAAAAGTCTCTCCAGAAGAGGTCAATGATCATTACCTCTCAATGATATTCCTATGTCTCTCTTAAATTATACAAAAATGTATCTCTTATTATCTCCCTTTTAAATCAATAAACAATATACAAAAAATGCAGTTTCCGTTATCGTTTCTAAAAAATTTAAAAACTTCAGGATCTCACAAAGATCGCCGATTTTGTATATGAAGTAAAATTTTAGCGAGAACTCTGGCTCAGTCACGTTATGCGTGCGAATCCGGAACGAATTGTGCAGCGGTCTCTGAAAGGAGAGCCATCATATGGTAGGTGTAGAGGTACAATCTCTAAGGCTTAGCTTTACCATTGGAAGTTCTGTCTCAAAACATCAAATTCTTGAGATCTTAAAAAAAAACATGCGAGCTGCGTTACAAGTCCACCTAGCAGGAAGACTAATCTTATCCATTTCAGACTTAGTCAGTACCTGTGTACCTACTGAAGACATGCGTCGAAATGTTGGACTAGTTCCTGAACAGGTGGTACAAAGATTTGGTCAGTTCGCACGAGTGCATAAATTGCAGGGTCAAGATCCTGAGGACGTTTGTGTTTACGCAACAAATTCTATTCCATCCACCATCGTTGAAAATTCTGTTTCAAGAGTTATGCAACAACCGATCGTTTCAAACGTTCAAAGTTCGTTGGTGATCTCTTTAATGTAGAAGCTTTCAAGTCATTTCCATCTAAACTTCCGACGGTATCTCAAGTACAACCAACAAAACCGCCAGTTGCCTTTTGATGGAACTGTCGACGTGTCGGACATTTGTATATGGACTGTGACCTTGTTCAAATATTTTATTACGGATGTGGTGTATAAACGTTACCACATTGCACCTTTTGTAACAGGCAAGGTCCCTCTTTAAACCGTTATAGGGAGACCACTACCAGTAGATCGGCTCGCCCTCCAATTCAAATTTCTCAATGATTCCTGCCTCAGAACTTGCAACCATCATTAGCTCGACGACATTAGCAGTAACAAGACGAAAAGCACCAGAAAATTCTTCCAAATCGCCCATTCAATACCCAACTTACCACAATATATAATATTTTGAAAACCGTCGACAAATGAATCGGAATATCTCTAAGACCAAATTCTGCAATGAAATTGATTATTTAGAAGCCAATCGCCCTTACGCGATTGTTACCATCAACGGTATGGAAGTTCAGGGCTTGCTCGATAGCGGAGGCAACATCTCTGCAAACGCCCTTAGCTTCATCAAGGAACATAATTTACCTATGTTCTCCATTCCTGCAGTTTAAAACTCATGGTTTTGTAATACCAAAATTTCATATAACAACAAAACACATGATATGATTCTTTTCATTGTTCCAGCATTGCACCAATCTGTCTATTTAGGTTGCGATTTTTGGTAAAAATTTGGGATAGAACCCAATCTAATTTGTTCAATAACTTTGCTACCTTCAACTCCACCTGCATCGTCTAGTACGTCTCCTGCTTCCCACGACAATAGTCGGTATGAGCTCTCGGAAGATCAGTGTCAAAGATTACAAAATGTACTGGAACAGTTACCAAGTTCTGAGATTTTAGGACTGGGTGGAACACATTTACTGCATCATATAATAGACGTTGGGAATGATACCCCTATTAAACACTGCCACTATGCAGTATCTCCAGCTAGACAACAACAATTGTTTATGAAGATAGATCGAATGATGGCTCTGGATATTATTGAAGAGAACAATGGCGCATGGAGCTCCCCAATGGGCATCGTAGCGCGAAAAAGTTGTCTTGACGCTAGGAAACTTAACAGTGTAACGAAAAAAAAATGCATTTCCTTTGCTACTGATCGACGGGTTGCTCAGCCGGTTGGATCGTACCCCTTATATTTCGAGTCTGGATTTAAAGGACGGCTTCTGGCATATACCTTTCGATCCAGTCTCGAAAGAAAGGACGGCTTTTACCATCCCGGGACGACCATTGTACCAATTTAAGGTCATGCCTTTCGGTCTTTGTCATGCGCCTCAGACCCTGTGTATATTAATGACCAATGTGATTCGGCCGGGTATTCGTTTACCTCATTCATTTACCGTATGAACATTTATCCTTACTCCAGGATGTTGCTGAAACGCTGGCTAAGGCTGGACTTACTATAAATGTTCCTAAAAGCAAATTTCTTCTTAAAGAAATCGGATACCTGGGCTATGTAGTTGGTAAGCTATTATTGAGAACTAATCCGGACAAGGTCGAGGTCATTATCAAATTCCTTAGGCCGAAAAGCATCCGGCAAATGAGAAGATTCCTTGGCGTCACGGGATGGTATCGTCTGATTATTAGGCGGTACTCCACGTTGTGGACTCCTCTCTCTTCTCTGTTGAAAAAGAACCAAAAATTTCGGTGGTCCGATGAAGCTGAATTTGCATTCAATACATTAAAGCATGCTTTTCTCGCGTTTCTACATTCAGTGCGACACCAGCTCTACTGGTATTGGCGCCATACTGTTCCAGAGAGATGAGCAAAATAACTGAATTCACCTCAACGGAAATATTCAGTTACAGAAGCAATAAAAAAATCTCGCTTGTATGTAGACGGTTTGCGTTTTACTGTGATAACAGACCATGCTAGTTTTAAGTGGCTGATGTCTCTTAAGGACGAATCTATAAGACTCGCACGGTGGAGCTTGAAGTTTCAGAGTTACGATTTTGAGATTCCTTGAAGACGAGATATTTTTGATGTTTGGGGTGCTGGAGGTCAGCCTTACTGACAATGGTATAGATAGTTTGAGTCCTTACTCGTTCAAAATTTGTGCAAAAAGTAAGCTAAGTTATCTCCCATCGTGGATGGTTCCAGGATGTAGAGAACGATTTGGTTCTTCAGATTGTCTAAGAGAGTATGAAGAGCAACCTCAGGATCGAAACCAAAAGAACTAGATTGTTGATATAATAAGCGGCCAGTAATGGCCCTTAAAAATTGTTCTAATAATAATAAAAATGTTATATTAACATATTTTGAAAATCATTTATCACATAGTTTGCAAATTATGTAAACATTTATAGGAGATATTTCTTTACGTTAATGGCAGATAGAATTCGACAAATCGTTAAATTAAAACTGACTTTTTGAAATAAAACAAATTGATTTGACATTGGAATTAAAGAGGAGCAGCATGCCCTATTCTACTAATCTAGTTCTTTTGTCGGATACACAAATTGAAATAATGTTTACTGATACTATCCTTGGCGATTTTGGCCGTGTTCAGCATGCTGTTATTATTAATAAACGAATTCATTTGATAAACCACCCTACATACTTAGACATTTTATTTGACAGTTTGTTAACCTCTAGCTCAAATTTGTATAATTCGAGTTCTAAGAAATTGAAGAAGATTTGTGTACATGAAATTTAGCTGCAGAGTTAGAATTTCTCATTAGATCTTCAAATTAGCAATTATCACTTTTATAGAATTCGTTATTGAATTGTATCAGCCTTGAATCTTGTAACCTCGCGCCGCATAGGTAATATTATCCATTGTTTAAATTAGCAGCGCCATTTCATTTCCTATATGAATAAGACAAGAAAGGTGAATTCATACCATTTTCATAAATATACATTCAACTTTATATACTATAAATTGAATAATAGAAGAAAAGTAATAAAAATTATATCCGCGAACCAAACAAAACTTTATAACAATTCAAAGTTTTTTTCCAACAAAACGTAACAGAATGATAACCATATTTACTGTCATAATATATAACATATCGTTGATGACAGGATAATAATAATAACGATTATTATTATTATTATTATGATGATAATATACAAACTATTTGTTTATACCATTAATATATGGTATACAGAACAGACATTAAATTTCCCGCCAAACCATCCTTGCGGAAAAAATCGTTTTTTTTCTGTTTTTATAAACGTAAATAAATTAATTTAATTTAAAAAATTAAAATAAAATCGCTTTTTGTTTCATTAAAATGACAACAATTTTAATGTTATTTAATTATTTTATTTATACACTTAATAAATAAAAAGGATTTATTAAAATTATTAAAGTTCCGCCAACATTAAAAGAATAAAAAAACCAAACAGAGTTCAGACAAATTGATTTAATTTATAAAGGTTGAATGAACTTTGTTGTAATAATAATATTAATAGTATCATCAATAAACTATTATTTGAAATAAAATGTTAATTCTTAACTATAATTATGTAGTAAAAACATTAATCCTATAAATAGTTAATTTAGCTCTAATATTTATGAACGAGAATGAATTTCACCCCCATTAATTGTAATTTCATATATAAATAAATTGAGATGGGTTGAAGTTAAAGTGTCACTCATTTTTATAATCCGAAAAACTAACAACAAATAAACGGTAACAAACTTGTCATTTAAAATCTAACATTTCAATTTTGAAATATCAGTTTGAAATACATACATAATGTAGTGAGGTTTACAAGTATATGGCGAAAAATTATATAGAGGAAGGCAAACAACATCTAAAGTACTATTTAATATAGCAATCAGGGATGGGCGTTTACGCGTCATCTATTATTTTCTACATTGACGTGTCGACAACCCGTAGATAACGTCAACAACGTAGACAACGTCGATAATGTAGACAATTATCCTAGAGTGGTTTTGTCAATTAGTTCCAAACTAAAGGGTGACCAAATTTCTTTAGAAACAATACGTTATTGGTGATTGTTTTATAGAATGTCAGTCAATTCATTTAAGTCTCTTTTCATAAAGAGCGGAATTTAAAACTAATCGTGCTCAAATACTATGAATCTACTTCAACGCCATGTTTATCCATTACAAAATTATTATATTGACCCAAAACAACGATACACGTACATATATAGCGTTATATAATAACGGTGGAACGGTATAGAACAGCTGGCAGAAAAATCGGAAAAAACGGCTCACAAAAAATCAGACAAAAAAGTTTTTTTTTTTTTTCTTTTAACCTTTATCTCCAATTTAGGAGCATAGGGCGTCTACTAGGTGGGACCATTTAACTCTATTGGCTGCTACTGTTTTAATTTCCTTCCATGATTTGCCGAGATGTTTCGCTTCCGCTAGCACCGTTCGTTTCCACGTTACAGGTGGACGTCCAACCTTCCTTTTCCCTTGTGCGTTCCATTCTAAGGCCATGCGTGTTACGTCACTTGTTGGTTTTCTTAGTGTATGTCCGAAACATCTCCAGTTACGTTTCCTTATTTCATTTTCCATATTTACCTGATTAGTTACTCTATGGAGTTCCGCATTTGATATGGTATTGGGCCAGAAGCACTTTAGTATTCTTCTTAGACATTTGTTGACAAATACTTGTAGTTTGTTCGTAATCTGCCGATTTTGCTTCCACATTTCCACATTTTATGTGTTAGCAGGCATATATAATCAGCGTAATCCAAATCGTTAAGATTTCCTGTTAGTCCCCATTGGATGCCATTGCGCGATTTGTGGTCCATTTTCCGCATGATACTATCTAATACTACTAGGAACAGTAGTGGGAAGAGTACGCATCCCTGTCTTACTCCATTGCTATTGTAATATGCATCACTTTGCTTGCTCTTGTATTGAACTCGGTTACCTGCATCATGGTACATCTCTTGTACGAGTTCGATTATCTTATTTGGGACGCCCATTTCACAAAGTGTCTTCCATATTGCGTTTCTATGTATTGTATCGAATGCACGCTCAAAGTCCACGAAGAGGAGGTATAGTGGGGAGTTCCATTCATTGGACTGTTCAATGATGATGCGGATTGTATTTATATGGTCAGTGCAACTACGTCCCGGTCTGAAGCCAGCTTGTTATTTCCTCAATTTCGAATTGATCGTAGGTGATATTCTGTCGAGGATTATCATTGCTAACACCTTTATTGTTGTATAGTTGAGTAGTGATATGCCTCGCCAATTTTTACATTCTCATAGGTCTTCTTTCTTTGGAATCATCTTTGGTAAATCCCTCTTTCCATTTATGTGGTATTTTACCCGAATTCCATATTTCCGTTATGATCGATGTTAGAGTCTTCACAGTTGTAGATGCGTCACCTTTGAATATTTCGGATGGTATGTTATCTATTCCAGCGGCTTTGTTATTCTTCATTTTCTCAATGATACTGCTAACTTCCCTTTCCGTTGGTGGATGGGTGTTGATTGTTTCGTTAAGAGCATTATTGGGTAATTCGAAGTTTTCTGTGCTTATATATTTGTGTTTTGCGGTTTGTGTTGTTTCTTCTAGTGTTCGTTTCTGTAATCATTTTTAATTCAGAATCCTACCCAGTTTCCAGGGCTGCTGGATAAGGCATACTGGCCTGCCAGGGAGGAAGTTTTTTGATTTTTTTGGGTATTTTTCCTTTTGTTCTGTGATGTTCCCAAGCGGTCACCTATCCAAGTACTAACCCTGCACAATAACTGTCTCTGCCACTCGCCCCCAAAAATAACTTTCATTAAAAATAATCCGGGGAACATTAACTATATTCCATGGTAAATCGAATTCGAGCTCAGGAAGGCTATAAGTGCTACCGAGTTATAAAAAAGCCAAATCGTTCAGATAACCAACACTTGTTAATGTATATAAAAACCAACAACTTTACTATTATTGTGGCAGGATTGTACTGTCCACCAAGACATTCTATTAAAAACAAACAATACTCAGAGTTCTTCAAGCGTTTGGAAAAAAGGTTGATAATAAGGTGGTGACTTCACTTCGAATAATACTCACTGGGGTTCTAGATTACCTACAACTAAGGGAAAAGAATTAATGTTGCCATTAAAGAAAATGGATGTGAATCCATTTCAACTGGAAAACCAACATATTGGCCAACTAACCCAGTAAAAATACCTGACCTGATCGAACGATTTTTATAACCAAAAGTATTTCTGGACTCTGCTTATCTGACCACCTTATCTTTTCATTGCAGCTACATCCCTCTTTTATACTTGACAATTAATAGAAAAAATTTGAAAATTTTAATAGAAGCTGAGTTGAACTAATTTGTAAGATGAAATTAAATTAAAAAACCTTAGCCCGAATGCCGCTTGAACTCACGTTCACTAATCAAACGCCCTAATGGGCGTTTCTGTTTACTTGACCACTGCCGTACAATTTCATTACTGATAAATCCATCATTTATACTCACCATTTGAATAGATAAAAATGAAAAGTTAACAGAATCTGAATTGAATTAATACCTGTAATTTATTTTTAAATTTAAAGCCGGGTTTTACCCTGGGTAAACCCGGTATGCAAACCCTGACTATAAAATTTTGGTCAACACATTGATAAAATTGCAACAAATTGCTAAAATATATTTTAAATATATTTTTTTTGATTTTGACTTGCATGGTTTGCACTACATTTAATTTTTTAGAAAAGCAAGTTGTCAGTCTTTGGAGCAGCTAATGATCTGGAGTCCGCCAAAATTTTATGTAAGCGGCTGTTTAAAGACAGTCTGCTCCAAAACTTTTAGTTGGCTGGAACTGCTGAAAAATACGCTGTTGAAATATTCAACTCGTTGAAATAAATATTGGAAGTGATAATTCAAAGCGTTAGAATTTTTCATCCAGCATATACAGCGCCTTCTAATTCAAATTTTTTTAAAAATTTGTAAGTTTTTAAAAAGAGAAATTTTGTAGTTGTAAATAAGTGTGCGACTGTTTCCATGTGTACCACTTTATGAACAACAAAATGTTTAGTGAGATTCAACAATTATTTAAATTAATATTAATACAATTACAATTTTTTTTTTATTTAATTTTTAAAAGTAAAACATCAATCGTCGGCGCGGACGTAAATTAAAATATATATTATTTTTTTATGATTACCGGTCGGTCAATCATACCGTTTGATCAATCACATGTATATGACTACAATATGACATAGGTTAATATTGACCCTTGAATTTACTTGCCAATCAACAGTTGACTAAACGTTTGAATAACGAGAAATTAAACAAATTTTAACCTATGCATTGATTCAAACCACGTTTAAAACCGGTTGAATACCCGTTCTACAACTTTAAATTGTTACTTGGGATGTTAGGCTTCATTAAGCGGAATTGTAAAGACTTCTGTGTCCCTATTACTCTTACTGCATTGTATGTCTCCTTTATTCAGTCTACCTTAAAATACGCATCTAAGGATGGTCACCGCGTATCGCAGTCACTCCAAGCGAATTGAAAGTGTCCAAAAGCAATTCGTTTTATTTGCACTCCGATGTCAACCGCCTTTACGAATAACTGACTATATTCTACCACCGTACCAGGACCGTTGTAACTTATTAAAACTACAACGATTAGATCATCGACGAGATATAGCATCCGCAATTTTTGTACGTGATACTTTAAAATCTCGCAGAGACTGGGCGGAACTTCTCGCACTCCTACATTTGTATGCTCCCGAACGCCGTATGGGTCAACGCGATACATTTTTAATAATCAACTCTCCGGCAACAAACTACAGTTTTTCGGAACCAATCGTGAGAGCCTCGATGATTTTCAATTCAATGTTTCGGTTTTTTGTCTTCCACATGTCGAGGGATTCGTTCAGGAATGTTTTATTTAAGTTTGTATGTAGTAGAAATTAAAAAGTCGACAACTTTATATTTTTTAGTTGATTTTATTCGTGTTACCGATTACTGTATGTAATACTTATTAATAAAATAAATAAATAAATAATATTTTATTTCCTATTTTATGCAAACACAAATTATTATTTTTTTTTTAAATGCTGCCAATGGCTTTATTCTTGAATCTTTCTACAAAAGAAACTAACAAGAAATATTCAAATCTTAAGATAAAATTATTACATATTTTAAGTCTTAACCAATGTTAATACTTGTTATTGTGCTCTCTATTTAATTAATTTAGATTACATTTATATGTAAAACCTAAACATTTAATATATTTACAGCTTCGTCAGTCCAAGTGGTACTGCTCTTCTCAGTCGCCTAAATCGCCGCTATTGTAATATATCCCTCGCCAATTCATTGGGATGTGTCTCTAGTTATGAGTAATATTTCGAACTGAATTCTTTAATGGTTTCTTTAATAGTTTTAATTCCAAGATCACCGTGAATATTACTATTTCGAATGTACCACGGAGCATTGGTAATACTACGAAGTATTTTTGCTTGGGTTCGTTGCAAGAGTTCTCTGTTTAACGCGCTGGTGGATCCCCATAACTGAATACCATATGTCCATACGGGTTTGATTATCACTTTGTACAATAAAACTTTATTGGTTAATGGCAGCTGAGATTTCCTTCCCATCAACCAATATATTTTGGAAAATTTTATTTTTATTTGTTTGCGCTTTGCTTCGATATGCTTTTTCCACGTTAGCTTTCTATCCAGGTGCATGCCTAAGTATTTCACATTGGTTTGTTGAAGAATTTTTGTAGCGTTTAATTCCACTGGTTGGCAAATGCGTTTGTTCAGTGTGAATGTGACGTGAGGTGATTGGTTTTCGTTCACTTTTATGCGCCATGTCTTCAGCCAGTTTTCGATTTTGTTTAGATGATTCTGTAATTCCTTTGAAGCAGTTTCGGGATTATTCTGTGACACCAGGATGGGCGTATCATTGGCAAAGGTTGATATGACTGCCTTGTTGCTTACAAGTAAGTCAGCTGTGTACAGCAGGTATAATATTAGACCTAGAACGCTGCCTTGTGGAACACCTGCGTTGATATCATTTAAACAAGTAGTTGCATTATTTTGTTTAACCATGTACTGCCTTTGAAGGAGATAGATTCTTTAACTTTATCAAAGGCTTGTGCAATGTCCAAGAAGGCAGCAGAACAATATTTATTTTCCTCGAAGGTGTTTTTGATTGCATTTCTATTCTTAGACGAGTTTCTATTCTTAGGACGCCGGTGCTCATTCTTACAATTACAGGTGAGTAATTAGATGACAGATCATAGCAATCGGTGGTTGCATATGCACGTGCAATGACTTTAGTTTCACAAAAGTCAATTAAATCAGGAACTTTCTTTTTATCTGTGAGCCAGTACGTTGGGTGACCGGCAGATAAGTAATCCAGGGACTGTTCTTCTATAGGTTCATAAAGTTGTTTGCCTTTTGGCGATGTTAATCAGCAACCCCATTGAATATGTTTGGCGTTGAAATCACCCCTCGCAAGAAATTTATTACCAAGCTGGCTGAAATAATCCGTGAACTTCAGTTTTTTTAAGCATGTTTTGGAGGACAGTACACTGCTGATATGACACAGTTTCCAGACCACTCCTGCAGACAGTTGCTCGTTGATTGGATATGTTCCTTCTCATATTTCATAAATTCATAGTGTTTTAATGTTGTTTTTATCAGTACATCTATTCGTCCATGTGCTTTCCCATCTGGGTGCTTCGTGTCATAAACAGAGTGACCGCATTAATTTTAAAATAGGCATTTTTGGTGAATTGTGCTCAGTGAGGAATGCTTGAACCTCTGCTTTATGTTGTGTTAGGCCATTGGCATTCCATATGGCTATTTTGAGGACAGTCATTTTTGATTTTTAACGACTAGCTGCATCAAACAACAAATTTGAAACAATGTTTTAATGAAGTTCATCACTTTGACGGACTTAATAAAATCGAATAAAATGGCTACAGCTTATAACAGAAAAGCTTATTGACCAAACAAATGGCGCCATATCTCTGTATGCAACATTAAATATTTTTTTACTTCTGTACATATATACTTACTGTGTGTGCTTTTTAGATTTTCCATTTTCATATTTAATTTGTCTTCGCTTATGTTTTTTGTTATTAATATACATATATACATATACTTTGTTTTATCATAATTTTTATATCTTCTTGTGTTGGAAAATTTATTGCAGTTTCACTTATGTAACAGTGCAATAGAATTCGGTTTGTTTTTTATTTCAATTTTTACTGTGCAAGATGAAGAAGAATGGTGGAAGTATTCCAAGAATATATACTTATGTACAATACAATATATACAGTAACTACAATTTACATACATATACATACACACACATATATATATTTATTATAATACTAAAGTGGGAAAGAAGCTTTTTTATTGTTTTACGTTACTTTGCCAAAAGGATGAAGTATAAAAATTGAAATAGAACAGGAATTTCCTTTCGAATTTTTTTTTTGCAAAATAGTCTTGCTTTTTAATGAATAAATCATTAAATTTTTATTTTAATGATGAAAACTGCAAATTCTAAAATAAACGTGGAAAATGCAACAATAAAATATTGAAATGCACTGAAAGCTTTTTTCGCATTCAGAATCGTTTTTATATATTTTTTTATTTTCATTTTAATTGGAAATTAATTTTCTTTTTTTTAAATGTTTTGTTATTACATCAAACTTTTGCATATAATATAGACCATAGTGGCATATAATATTTTATAATTGGATATAACAGCTACCGCAAAATAAAGAAAATATAGGTGAATTTTTATTTACAGTTTATTTTGCTCCAGAACAGAACTACTTTGTACACTAAAACAAAAACAAAAAATTGTATCATTATTATGGGGATGTACAAAGGCAAAGAAAAATGAGATGAAATTTGTATCCATCATCAAATGAAATGAATTTTTTTTCATCGTTATATCCTTTTGCCGTTTTGTACTTTACAATATGTATGTATATATACGGTACGGTTGATGAAAAATTCAAATAAATTTATAAGAATTTTCGTTTGTTACAGAGAAATAAATAAAATAATAATTTTATATAATTTCGTTCTCTTTAAAAAAATATTCAGAATTTAATTTATTAACTAAATTAAAAAAAATGACAGATGAAAAAAATTATGTAAATTATATATTTTTTTATACAAAAAAAAATAGCGAAATATTTTTATACACATTTAGTTTTATTTAGAAGCTTAAAGCTTTTTCTACTTCTTTATAAAAACCATTTCCATGAATTTTTATAAATAAATTGAAAATTTTCAATTATAGTTTACAAACAAGTTAAAGCACAAAATAAATTTATAATTATATTTTCTTAAATAAACAAAAATATACAATTATTTTTACTAGAGAACATACAAAAAATTAAAAACAAATTACAAACTTTTCATTAAAATGTATTGTTGACTGTAAGCAGAAAGCTCTCACAAAATCTAAATTCTAGTTAAACGCAGTTTATGCTTCGTAAATTTGTATTGCACGAACATGTTTCCTAAGAATACCACCAGAGTATCCTTTGCTTGTCGTAGATCCTTTGCTGTCGATAATTTGTGTATATCCGCTCACAAAAGTCAGCCAGCTCCAAGATAAAGACTCATTTTACCATATCTTGGACGATCTGATGGAATCTATACTCGAATATGATGTTGCACTGGTAATTGCGAACTTTAATGCTAGATCTGGCACAAATCTTATGTGAAAACATAAGTTCGTACTCCGGACACGAACCTTCTTGCTCACGACTTTAGAATAGCAAGCACATTTTCCCCACAAAAACAAATTCAATTGGAAACATTCCCGCAGCCAAATCGACCACGTGTTAAGTGGCGAGCTCGAGCTGTGCAGGATGTGAGAACTAATTGATCACCAACCAAATACGTAAGCAGCGATCATCATTTGGTCACTGCAAAGGTACGATGGAAGTATTCGTATAGGTCTGGAAATACGGCCAAAATGAAAGGTTTCGATTGTAAAGGTCTGATAAATAAAGATGATAAGAACCGATATCAGAATCTTGTCAGCGATAACATTGAGCTACTTACCAGTCTGACAATGTGAACTCTATCTGGGAGGAATTGAAAACTTCGGTTGTCAGTCCTGCTCAGCAGACATTAGGTATAATAAACCCAATAATTATTAATATTATGACGAGTATTATCTCACAGTTAAGCAACAAAATATAGCCCATAGTGAAGTTCTAAAACGTTTACAATTGCGAGGAAAAACCAGGCTGCTCTTGCTAGGAGGTTAGCCAAGCAGATTTGTAAACGGAAGAAGGGAGAATGCATCATACTTTGGAATGGACACTTTACCGACCTGCTCGCTGTTCATTATTCATCATTGACCGTATTTAACCTGAAATACAAACTGCAAAAATTTGCATTGAGGAATTCACTAGGGTCATACAGGGATTAAAAAGAAACCGCCCACCTGACGTGGACTGCTTTAATTCGAAGCTCTTGATATTCGGAGGGGATACTTTGTGGAACTGTCTTTTCGATCTTATTTTAGTTAAATTAGATTAGTATGGCGAAGTTATGCCTGACGAATAGAAAGTGCCCACGATATGCCTTATCTTCAAAAAAGAAGACCGCTTAAACTTTTAGAATTTTATAACTTGAAATAATTTCAAAATAATATGAAATTAAAAGATTTTTACTTTTTATTTTATTTTTTTTAACGGCTACAGGTCCGAGTTTTTAATTACCATCTACACATTGTATAGCTCCATGTCAGCCTGTACTGACGTGAACGATGGTTGGGCCAATGACTTCTGCACTTGTAACGATCTTCGGTACCGTAAGTTGGTCGGAAACGGCATCAGGAAAAATCATCCGATTAAATGTTGGATCGTTAACAGAAAATTTGTTTTATTTACTAAACGAATTTGATAGCGGTTGTTCGTTGCCAGCTATGACTCAGTGGTGGGGGTGGGTGATATTTTCCTGATGCCGTTTCCGACCAACTTACGGTACCGAAGATCGTTACAGTGGCGCCCAAACACTGGCTTCCGTTTTATTTTATTATCATATTTTACATTTCAATTTCCAACCTTATGTTTTGCAATTATAGTAAATTTCTGATACCAAATATTTCAGTTCAATTATATGTTTCATTCAATCCATATTCGCATCTGTCTCCATTTTTAAATGTCGATCCAGATGTTAGTTACTTATATGGATTAAATATATATTGCTTTTGCACGCGTTATTTCTTGGGTTTATTTCTCAGATTTGAATGCGCACTAAGTTCCATGTTATATATGTTGATTTTTGGTGTGGAATTCGGAACTGTGGATGAACCCATGATAACGAAATTACGGAAATCGCATTAATTCCAAATGAAATTTCATTTGTTGATTTTAATGTTCGAACTTATTTCTGTAATTATGTTATGTTCAAATCGCTTAAATGGTCCTATTCGCAAATATTTCCATCAACAGATGTTGACTTATTTGTATGTTTAAATAGAACCATCCGCTCATTCTGTTTTTTTTTATATAATCATCCGGCACAGGCAATGATACTTCCTAGCTTATATATATATATATATATTTTTTTTACTATACCATCAAGTGACATACCACATACTGATCATCGTTACATCCTCGTGTAAGCTTTCTGACAGTGATGGAAAATTAATGGGTATTTATCACCTAAAAGATATTAAAATTTGAAATTTTTTATTGGAATTGTTTTGTTTACCTAAAACCTAATGAACAGTATTTCTCTTCTAATGGCCCGGCAAAGACCCATCTCAGGGGCAGGTCGTCCCCACGATTTGTAACGAGTCTTCGCTACAATGGTTGCATGGGTGGATCACCCCTGATGATTAATTATTTTTTTTAAATGTATTGGTATAATATTTACGGCTTTGCGATTACCAATTACAAAAAGCCACGCTTAATTGATACAACATCCGATCTCAAATTGAGAGAGAGAAATTTCTAACAGTTTTTGAAAAAGGTATAAAAGATGATTTTTGTCATCACACGGGGAGTTCGTTTTTGGTGCTTGAGTAATAAATAAGTCGACAAAAACGATGTATTACTTTGCATAAGATAAAATAATTTATTTATTAATTTAATTTTTTTTGTGATTGCATATTTATTTAAAAAAAAAAAAAATTATATTGTAACATTAATATATTATATATCTATATGTTTATAAATTAATTTGAATTTTTGTGGACATAAACTTTAAATATTCTTGTGATAAATATAAGTGTTTTAAGATGAATTAATAAAAGTTAAATTATAATAATATACTATATTCTGTCCTGTTATATTTATTATCCGGTGATTTAAATATATGTATATATGTATATAAATATATAATAAATAATAATTATATGAACAAATTGTGTATGTGCAAGTTCATAGGTTGACGATTTGAACGGTAATTGAATGGCCGTTGTCACTGTTCTGTGGTTTTAAGAGAAATAGTTTTGGAATTTCCATTCTCACAATAATAAAAATGTGATGTGACTATAGATAATATTATAGTTAATTTATTAAACAACTAATATCTAAATAATAATAATAATAATAGTGCGCCATAAACAATGTATAACTAATAAATGTTATGATTAAAAATTAAGTGCAATACTCGTATGTAAAATTAAATGAGACAGTGAAATCCTAATAAAACTATAATTATAAATCTTTGAATGAAACCTAAATTAAAATAATTTTAAAACACAATATTACGTTATATAACGATCTCGTAAGAAAGTCATGTTATACTATCATGACCAACATCTTCACCGTATCTCCGGTATCAATGTCGCCCAGCTGTTAATAATACAAGTAATAAATTTAATTTAATTATTATCAAAATTTATAATATATATTCTTCTATAATTTATATAAATATATTCTCATATTATACGTTTATGTTTATGATCTAAGCAATGTTTTTATACAACTTAAGAATTTTTTTTTTACGTCTTAATTATTATTACTAACCTACACTAACTTAAACAATTTGATTTAAAAGCCTAATGGTCACATTTTTTTTGTTGTTAATTAATTTATATTTATTTAAGTTGATTTTCATTATTTTTTTTTTTTTGCAATCTTATTCTCAAATAAATAAAATTATAAGTTTAAAGAAAATTTGTACAGTTAAAGAATGTGACTTTAATTCTAAATCAATCCACCATTAACGATCTTTCGATTTTAGCTTGCTTCGTTATGAAATTTCTACTTGTTGTTGTTTTTTTCTCTCTCGTAAGTGAAATTAAGTGTTTCAGGATGAGATAATTAACCAGTTTTGGACGAGGATGTAGCAGTATCAGTATGTGGTCAACATAAGGTAAGTATCATTGCCTGCCTCAATATCATTCTGCAGGTCCCACCAAACATTTCATTTTCTTTTAATATAGCGGTTAAAGCTAGATTTACTAAACATTTGAAAATATCACCCACCCCCACCACTGAGTCATAGCTGGCAACGAACAACCGCTATCAAATTCGTTTAGTAAATAAAACAAATTTTCTGTTAACGATCCAACATTTAATCGGATGATTTTTCCTGATGCCGTTTCCGACCAACTTACGGTACCGAAGATCGTTACACACTCCAACAGAAGGTCTTGGATGTGTTCTTAATCATCCTGATCGAAATCATGGATGAAGAATCACTTTTACATGCTGCCTCTATTGGGATTTGAACTCAGTACCTCCCGATCCATACGTCACAGCGTCAACCACTGTGCTATTAGCTCGGTAGCGATTGTGTAGAATGACAGTGACGCAATATGAATGCTGTGTTAAATCTGAGAACAGGCTATTGAGAATTTTTGCAGAAAGATGTTGTGGCGACGATACTTCTTAATCTCATGTTGGACTACATCTTTCGTGAAACTGATACACCTCAGCGCAACATCTTATATCGTTAGTTCAATCAGGTGCTTGCATATCAGATCTTGTAGAAAATCAGTCACTTTCTATTGACTGATTTGTCGTTTACAACAAATTTCCCGCCAAACCTGGAATAGATAGTTTTTGATTTTCATGTTCATGATTTGTATTGGAATTGATGATTTTTGATTATAAATTTCATTGGACTAGAATTGTTCTGTATCAGAAAATGGAATTATTTTGAACCAATGATGAACAAACAGGCCGTTATTAATTTTATAAAAAATACAAAACTGTAGAGATGCATTAATGTCGCAGTCAGATTGAACACTCACAATACTTATCCGGATATCTCCCGATTAATAAAATGTGGAAGGCATTTAAAAATGAAAATCCAGAAATCCCAATGGCGGGGCCGACGGGTTACTGACTGTTTCTTTTGATTGTCAAAATAGTTTGGTTTTGCCTAAAGTCTCAGATCAATCTGCATACTGCAGTCGTCAGTTTTACTTATATTTGTTTGGCATGGTTGTTGGAAACGGGCATTCGTCCTTAACGCCGGATAATGTATTGTAATAGTATTGGACAGCAAAATTGTCAGGCTAAGGAAGCAGTCAACTAATTCGTACATTCCATTAGATAGAGTTTTTGCTCGAATTGAAAGGATCAAAAAAATGATACCATTATTGACGCCAACTTTGATTAAAATATATTACTAATTCCTGGATTAAAACATTTATGGAACAGCGGGATGTCCAACCCCCAAATGTCAACGAAAACTATACGGGATATACCAGAAAAAGTAATTCGTGGTTTACACGCTCTTAGCAATCAAGTCACATATATTGTGTGAGCGGTCAAAAGTTGTATGGGCAGACAGATTATTCTTCAGAGAATTGCATGCCTACGATTGCAGTTTTCTTTACATTTTTGGATGAAATAATTATGACTTATGATTCATGCGGTGCTCCTAAAAATCGTAGCACAAAAAATAACGTTAGAGGATACGTGTCGACTAAGAAAAACACAACTTCATACACAAAATGAAACTCATACAAGCTCAGACTAGCAATAATATTCAAAAATACTCAATATGTCATCACTTCCGGTTCCATTATGCAGCAAATTTCAAAATACGGTTGCTAGGAAACGAAATGAAACCATTCTTATCAAAAACAGGTGCTTTAAGATTTGTCAGAAATTTACATTACAAAGAAATATAAAGAAGTTTTCAATGGGAATGATACAATTTAAAATGACTATAATGGCAACGCTGCGTATTATTTTTTGACATTTTTTATGTCATTTGTGTTCAGTGGGTTATGCCATTTAATCAAGGAAAGATACATGCTTCAACAACGTTAAGAAATAGTTAAATTGTTTTATCAAAATCAGTGCTCATTTGTGAATACTGTGAGAATTTTAAGAAGGATTCATGGACGACATTATTCAGTTAATCGACTCACTATTCGTCGGTTCAAGAACTGAAGCCAATAGACTACAATAAACGTCGTTGATTTTCTGGTTTTTCTCTTGAACAACTTGAAAATGATGAACACATTTATCGAAATTTTTTGTCAGTGCCAATTTTTCACAGTATTCACAAGTCACTGATTTTAATAAAGCAATTTAACAATTTCTAAACGTTGTTGAAACATGTATCTTTCCATGATTAAATGGCATAACTCAATGAACACAAATGACATAAGAAATGTCAAAAAATAATACGCAGTGTTATATGAAGGAAATTTTGAAAGGCGAAATCACCAACCGGAGGTGTTAACCTAATCAAGACCTAATCGCACTGCATGAGACCCATGGATTTCTGATGAGATAATGGAAAAACAATAATTCGGATGTGCTGCATGGGGTTAATGATACATCGATGGATCAGTCAATAAAAATAATTCAAGATAGCGGGGAACCTGAGGGTGCTGCATTTTATTGAAGCCGTACAAAATCCAAAATTATTCCACAAAACTAATAAATTCCTCGCTCTAAGCAAATTATCACAGCTGAAAACATTTTGTGCAATTACGAACAATAGGAGT
Source organism: Tipula unca (assembly GCA_951394425.1). Lineage (NCBI taxonomy): Eukaryota > Metazoa > Arthropoda > Insecta > Diptera > Tipulidae > Tipula > Tipula unca. Next base: position 121,842,981 of record OX596380.1, read on the forward strand.
GCTAGTAAATCGCTTTTTGGATCAATCTTGAGTGATCACTTACAAAATACCAAAGCACCTTATTCATTAAAGCATTTTGTTTTCATTGCATTCTAAATCAAGATTGAGTTGGTTGATAGTGGAGGACGAGCGCTTACAGAACAATCATACATTGCTCCTCAATTTGGTATAGCATAGATTTTGGATTCCAAAGTGAATTACAGTAAAACGACGTGCACAGGAAACGTACAAAGGGTATGCATGCATTTTTATTAAACCAAGCCACCGAAAAAGATCAGCGATTGATGCATTCCTTGGTGCCTTAGCAGTTCATGTCTTGGAGAGGAGCCTATCATAAAATATTTAAATTTTGTTGGGGCCAATAACAAATTGACTCTTTTCATTCAACCAAATCGCGGCTCAGTCTAATCAAATTTCAAGCTTTCTGTTCACCTCCAAAATTCAATGGTATTTAATTCCACCAAATGCACCCCACTTTGGGGGAGTTTGGGATTTTGGATTCAAATACTTTAAATTTCTCTTCAAGAGAGTGTTTGGACAAGCAATACACATACTGGAAGTAATACCATCTCGAAATCGATGCTGAATCGGGGTCGATTATGCCGATCATCAGATACCAAATTTGATGTGCTAACACCGGTGCATTTTTTACATGTACACGCACTTAGTACAATTCCGGGCTCATCGAAATGTATGATGATTCTAATTGCGGTGAAAGATGATCGCTTGAAATGGAAGGAAGGCGAAAGAGAAATTCGAGTTAACGATGAGGTGCTTATTCAAGACAATGGTCTGGCAGTTAGTCATTAAACAATTGTAACGTCGAGCATCAACGTTCCAAGGTTTAACACCCCCGCGTTGCATATTGGTTTATATACTAATAAACAAATTTCTTTTATGCTTCATCACTTATATTGTGAATTATAAAAACGCGGGAAAATCCGGTTGTAGGGGAATGTATACTAGATTGTCCCGTTCCAAATTAGTTGGTGGGATAATGCTATTGTTAGCCATGGCTATATAAAGTCAATATTTTTTTGTTGGTCGAGAGTTAGTTACGATTTTTTTCTACTGTGATAAAGAGTGATGGCTTAAATTCAAACTCAGACAAACAAAAAAAATTATTTTTTTGCCTAAAAGTATCTCATGAATAAGAGAAGTTTTTGTGAAATTTTTTTTTTTTTGATTGCATAAAATGTGCTACTGTGTACTTAGTCTTAGTTTACACGCTAATTAATTATTTTTCCAAATAAAATAAAAAGGAAATTATTAATAAAATAATAAAACAATTTAAATTAATGAATTAATAATTAATATAATAATGTTTATATTAATTTTAAATTAATAATTAAGTTATGTTCTCTAAATATAATTAATTGGTTTTCGTTCATAACATTCATAGAAGTAATAAAATTAAGTTTATACTACATATAGTGCTAGTTAAAGACTGTAATTGTGATCTAAAACTAGGTATATCCTTTTAATGCCATAAAACTAGATTTTATGACCAAAAACTAAATTCATATAAAATATAGTAGTGCGATAAACAGTGAATTTCGAATACATATATGAAATTTATTAAATCATACGAGAAAACGGAACTCATTTTTTTGTTAGTGACCGTTCATTTTGTGACCTATAGTGTATAATAATATTTATGTATATATGTATATACTATACGGTGCTAGCAATAATTATACAAAATATAAATAATAATTGTGCAAAATTAAAATAAATTTTTCTTAACAATATGAATTCAATAATAAGAAACCAAAATAAAAATATAAAAACTATCAGTGATTTGTACAGATAAGTGATAATAATTTATATATGTAAAAAAAAAAATAAAAAAAATAAAATAAAATAAAAAAATATACAAAATAAACAGTGCTAAAGTGAATACAAATTTAAATACAATTGTACATAGCTAAGCTATAGTACGAATTATACAAACATAAGTTATAATGACGTCATCCCTCAACACCTCATCATTCAACTTACACGTGCATTTAATTTAAGATTTTTATTTTTATTTTTAATTTTTTTATTATACATTTTGTTTATATATTCTATTAAATTTTAATTTTAGTTTTTTTTTCTACATATCAGATTAATCTTATAATTACCTTTTATTATTAAATAGCTCAACCTAATACATATTAGGTGTTTGAATGATTTTTTTGTACTTATAAGACTAATTTGATATGATCTATTACTTTTCTCTAATCATATAACTAATATTTTTTTTGGTGAATAATTGGGTAGTTATAAGAATTTCCTTTTCTTTTTTTTGGAAATATTTTTTTTATTATTTATATATATTTCTTGAAAACTTTTCCTATATTTTCTTAAATTTTATATAATTCTTTTCTTTAAATAAAAAAATTTACTATTGTGTGAGTTAGTTAGCTTAAACCATCTCTCTTTTATTATTTTTTGCAATTACGGATTTTCTTCTCTTGAGTTTCGAAATTTATCGTTTTTCAGTATGAGAAGCTAATAGCTTTTAACAATAGGATGAAGGGTGGTGTGATTTCGTAGTCTTCGAGGTGAGTTGATCCGTTGCCTTGGTCCTTCCTTCTATGTGTTCTGTTTGTACCCTAGTTTTCCCTCCTAATGTGGTCAAGCAAGCATTTTTGTATCTTCAGCAAACCCCACCCCAAATCCCTGAGCCTTAGCCGGCAATACAGACCACGCTGAAGCTCTACAAAAATGAATATTATATTTCAGTAACGAATGGCATTTCCATTGGGACCTAGTATAACTAGTGACTCCACCATGCCGTCCAAATTCGTTACACAATGGGCAAAATAACACAGCTTCATCCTGGGGCGACGGGATGATTAGGGTAGTTGCAATGAAGACAGCTGGTGGCGATATAAAGAGACCCATCCAAAATAGATTTTTACAAAACCTTTCTAATCCCAAATTGTTTTTAAACTAAGTAAAGTTAAATTCTATTATAGGCGGTTTATTAAACACCCAGAAACTAGGTGTCTAAAGAAACAATGAATCAATTAAAGTAGGAACTTGCAAAGTATAATTAAAAAAATAAACGTCTGCCTCAGTTAACTCGGAAACGTGAAAAGTGGAATAGATCGTTTTTGATTCTATTAGGCAGAGTTCCCTATTCCAAGAGTAAAGTGACATAATTTAGCAAATAAATTATAATTGGAAATTTTAACCTGTAAAGCCTGCATCGCCAGACTTTATCATAGCATCATGCAGTTCAAGAAAACTCCTACATATACACTTAAAAGATAAAACCTAATTTATATATTTATGGATTTCCGATCCAACCAGAATCTTTGCAAAATCCTAAGTATAAATAGATTATCATATCAATAATTCAATACGCATTTATTACCTTACAGATTTTCACTTATAAAAAATGTATAAGAAACGAACATCTTTATCCATCATTATACACAGTTAATCCAAACTGTTATTCCGTTCCCATTGTTGCACAATGATTTGGATCTAGTGAAATGTGAAGTCAAGATGAAAAATAATAACAAAAGAATTTTCAATTTAATTTTCCGAGTTTTTTTTATATTACTTTATTTGGTATCATTACAATCAATCTTTATCAGAAGATGAACTGAAAAAAAAAATTGATAATCAAATTCGACAGAAAAGAATCAATTTAAGGTATATTTCACCTGGAAAATTGTTTAAGCATTTACTTAATAGTTTTTTTTTTTACCATATTTGTGCGAGCGATACTAAAAGCGATTAAATGAAATTCAATTTATTATAATTTGATCTTGAAAATCTTGAGAAGATATGATGAGAGATGATTGGAATTAAATTTTTTTTTACTATGCTTTGATTACACGGAAAATCATATTACTTTAATGTCATCAATTTTTCGACATTCGTTTAATCAAATTGAATTTTCTTTATATATATTTTGGTTATTATGTGCCATCATGAACATAATTATTTAAATATTGCATATATAGTGATTGGATATTTCTTGTAAATAGTATAAAATTAAGATAAATGTCAGAGTTATTTTTTGTATACAGATTTATGCTGAAACCGCACACGCTTACCCATCAATCACCGTCGATTCCGTAATTATATTCATCATCCATTATATTGTTATGTAATTTTTCATATAGTGTGATCTGATTTTTGCGGTTGTTATTGTTATTGAATTTCCTTCATTTTCATCATTATTTTCCCGTCTTACATATTACGTTTAAGTTTAAAGCACAGTTGAAAATACTTAATCTTAACTAAACAAAAGATACATATTTAGTCGGATTTTTTGGTTCTTATTTGACACACACATACACAAAATCACGATGAAAATATGTTTTGTTCGTATACATACACACAGAGAGAGAGATATAATCGGGGGAATGGCAACGCAACCGAAAAAAAACTAATCATCATTATTGTCAACATTAACAATAAAATAGAATGTTGAAATGGGTAAAATATGAAAATGGTTTTTCTTATCGGCGGTGCGGTTGTCGGTGGTTTAAAGTGAATGTGACTCAGTTAGGTGTTTAACATTTATAAGGGAATATATCACATTATTAAGGTAAATGTATGTATATATTTGGTAATAATATGAAAGAGTTTATCAAATTCATTGCATACATTTAAATATTGTCAATAGCTAGGCTGGTGGTTCTAAGTACAGTAGATTGGGGTAATCAAAACAAAGTTTTTTTTTCACATTTTTCAAAATTTTCAAATACAATTTTTCAGCAATTTTTATTATTGTTCGAGGATATTTTGTCATGTTTTTTTATTCAAAATATTTAGAGTTCGAATGAAGTTCTGGATAAGAATTTTCTCGTTTTTTCAGTAAAATACAGTAGCATTAAATTTTTTATCAATAAATATGATACATTTAATGTTAAACCATAGAGAAGGATATAAGAGTACTTTCTTTCATACATTAAAATGGTATTCGATTCACCAAACAGCTTATTTTATAATATTTATTTACCTATTATAGCGAAAAGAGACCATAACATTTATTTTTCTATATATCTATCCTTATTCATACTTCTTTAAAGATCAACAAAACCAAAAATTTGTATTCCTATTTATTTACGCAAAAGCAAAACAAAAATGAAATTATGAATGAACCAAACATTTCAGTATATTTAACGTAGTAAAGCGCAGGTGTTTAGCAATATCTTATAAAAGTAAAATTTATTTAGACAGAGGCCATGATGGTGTTATTAAAAACCGGTTTTGGTCAGTGTTTTCATCAAATACTTGGCAATGAATATAGACAAAAGCAACAATAAAAATTAAATTTACATTATTTTGTTGTTGAATATCTAGTCCATAAAGCAAATGACACAAAGCCACAAACGTGTAGAAGTGAGAGACCGCATGTTTCATGGTAAACGGAAAAAAAATCGTGAAAAAAATTTAAAAATAATGATGGTTACGAAAAATATTACAATATTTTCCCGGAAGTTAATTTTTTCAACGGAAAATATAATTTTACAAGAAAAAATACAAGAATTGTCAATCATTAATTTAAGGTGCACACAAATGGAAATCTATCAATCTTGTTCAATTTTAAATCAAACTGTCGATTTTTGAATTACTTAAGGTAGATTAATTAAGGAAAAATTACCACTGAAAATAATTGGTTAGCCTTATGGTAAGACTTTGTTCTGTAAAACCTCTCCTATTTGAAACTTGCGATCATTGTCGATGATTTGTAGTTTCGACGATTCATCCGCGAGAATAATTCAAAGACTTGTATAATTTCACTTTCCACCATTACCTAATTTTTTCACAAAAACATAACGCAAGCACAATATAAATGTTTTTTTTCGAATACTCTTGGATTCTCTTGCATTTGCTTTGTTTTGTTACTACTCACCACATGAGTAGTTGTGTGTTATCAATTCTATAGGATTAAATTTATTAAAATTTTCAAAAATGTTTAGTTCTGCAAATAATTCAGTTTCTTTGGAGAGCAGTTCTTCTTTAAGTAAGTTTAATTAAATAAAATGATTCAACCGGCGTGTTATGGCTAAGCTCACCTTTTCCACCAAGCGTAATTTATAGTGTTTTCTATTATCACGATTTCTTAAATAAAACTATACCTTTTACAATATCTGTAATTTTTAATATATTTATTTTATTTCACAATTATTTAATGTTGGTTTAGGAATCGAACGCCAATTGATTATCTTTATTTATTGAGATTAAATGTTATGCAATTTCTAACAATACATAAATTTAGTATATACAAATAATACATTCTTATTATATACAAGTAATACATAGAAATAATACTTATGCAAATATTTATGCTAGTGTACTTATATATAGTATACGGCAAGTAATTTGTACCCTATGTACATATAACAGGCGTATAGTTAATACATGACGATAAAATTTGCGTCGGTATCGCTGAGTCAATCAAAATCACAGGAATTTAACTTATCGATTGATTTTATTAGAAAGTCATCGGTGTTTTTCGAAGAATAAGGTTCCTTGAATTTCGAGAATAAGGCTGAGTGTTTTAACCCTTATGGTGCCGAACGAGTACACTTGTGAAAAGTGCCATCGATGATATAACGTTGTTTATAATTACTCAACAAATTAAAATTTGGCTTGGCACTTTATGCACACCTTCAATTTTTCGCTCGGCAATATGAGTGATGAAAATAATTATTATTGCCCACCAAAAATAGGGTTTTAAAAAAGAAAAAAGCGGTACAGTTTTGGCCCACACTATATCTCTAAACCTAAGATACTGTACCAGTTTTCTTTTTTAACACTATGTTTGGGTCTATTTTTGCTAGTTTATTACACGCGAGTAAAACAAGACACTTTTTCTACTCCTGCTAGTATATTTCATTCCTCCATTTTATTTGGTTTCACATATTTAAAGAACTGTGCCAATATTTATTGACGCATACCGAAATTTATCGTGCGCCGAATTTAACAACAAAGAAAAATAATGAGCTGCACTGCACCTCCGTGAATAAAGTCAATCATAACAAACGTATTACTTATATACTGGGAGAAATGGAGTAAAAAAATTAACAAAGAGGCACACGGCTCAATTTAGGATTCTAAAAATCAACATTTTATTTCCAGTCTGATTCAGAATATTGAAATTAAACAATTGTTACAAGACACATTAAGGTTAGACAAAAATTTATTAAAAAATAATCGCGTGAATTTTGTTTTATTTGTTAGATTACAGGTAAGCAAACACGATAACAACAATTTCCAAACAGGTCTTAAAACCGAAAAAATCAAAAGAAATGAATTTCTGTCAAAATTGTAGTTTGCTGCTAAATTATTGAAAACAGTAAAGTTGAATAAAATAGGTTTCGAAAGAGTTTTTTGAACGGAAATCTAATTTTTAATAGACTTTGATTAATTTTCACTCAAATTTTTCTAATGTGTTTGTTTACATTGAACCTAACTAATAAAACAAAATTCAATTGAAAAAAACTATATTTTTGTCTAACTTTAAAAGATATACAGGATTAAGTAGGCCTCTAACTGTTTTTAAATTTGATATTTTGAATCAGACTGCATTGTTGGTTTTGCGAATCCATAATTTAGCCGTGTACCTCTGCGATAGATTTTGTTGTATCTTGGATCTTGCTTTATTAACAGGAGTAGAAAAAACTGACATCACAATAATCAATAACTCGTTGACTGATTGTCTTTGTTATTAATCGATGTTTTAATTTCTTAAACAAATCTAGTACCAAAGCGACCAGAAAAAAGCAGGTCACCTGTATTGTACCAAACTGCAAAATAAAATCAATTAAATCGGACATACAATTTTTCAAATTTCCAATCGACTTAACAAAACAACGAGCATGAACAGATTCTATTGGTCTTTTTCCAAATGAGGTTGTAAATAAACATAGCTATGTATGTCAAAACCATTTTCTGGCACAACATATTACTTCTTCCAACCATTTGATAAGAATTGCAGTCCCTGTGCTGAATATAATCAAAAGGACGAAACACTCAGATAATCAAATGTTGTGTCAATTGGAAGATGAAAATTTTGTATTACAAATTGTTAAAGCATTGGTTCCATCGAAAGTCATCAATGTACCATCTCTGAAAAGTATCAGTACTCAAACTGACAAAACCGATGAGGAAATCGAATTTTTGCAATTTATAGACAAAATTAATTGTCATCACTGCCAAACCTCTCAAGAACTATCATGCCGAAAATGTAACAGGAATTCCAGACTAATTCATCTTTATAAGACTAAATTACAACAATGTCAACGAAAATGCAAGATATTAAAATTCAATTACAACAATGTCAAACGTCGTTTAAATCGGAACCACTTGAATCATAATAATTTAAAATTGATCGATAACCGATAAATAATTTAGAACTGATCGATATAGACATTCTAAATCTGAACGAAATGATAGAAGATAATCACTACAATGAAAACGACAAGATTTTTGAACAATCTTTATTTTATAAATCGTCATCAACATATAGATATTTAAGAGACAAATTAAATCTAAAACTAGACCATCTACGTCTTCGATATATAAATGTTCTCCTATCAAATTCATTCCACCAGGAACTAATCAAATTTTAATTAAACAACTTGAAAAAGTATTTCAAAATATGTAAAGTCAATCCAAAATATGTACATTGAGCTTTGATGAAATTTGCATTAAAAAGGATTTGACAGTAAATATTTTTTTAGATCAAGTTGAAGGATTTTGTGACGATGGTTGTGAAAGAAGGATTGAACTACATCAGCATTTTTCTTTTATGCTTCACGGAATAGTCGATGATTGGAAATATGTATATTGAGCTACATTTTGATCAACAGTTCTACAAATGCGACATATTTATCAGAACTGCTGAAAGATAATATAAGAACTTGCAACGACACCTTGAAGTTAAATGTGGTTATGGTTACATGTGATCAAGCGGCTACAAATATCGCTACGTATAAAATACCAGGAGTAACTCCTGAAACCCCTTATTTCTACATCGACGAACACCAAATTCTAACACAATTTGACCCACCACACCTTATAAAATCAGCGAGACATGCATTCTTAAAAAATCAAATTGAACATTCTGATTTTGGGGTTAGTGACATAAGCGTTGTACGCAAAATTTTTGAATTCGATTGGCATCAACATATTAGACTGATGCCGAAAATAACAAAGCAACATTTTGAACCCAACACGTTTCAAAAAATGAACGTTAAATTGGCAGCACAAATGTTAAGTGGTACGGTTGCCATCGCTATCAGGACCACGTTAAAAGAAAGTTAAACCCGAAACGTTTGGCGAATATCTCGATAATGCCATACCAACTGCTAATTTTATACAAAGGTTTAATGATTTGTTCGACAGTTTGAACTGCAGAAACTTACCTTCTTCATCACCTTATGAAAGACCTTTAAAATTAAATAATAATGTGCATAAGATGCTCGAAGATAGTCTACCATTTTTAGATAATTTAAAAATAATTTCTAAAAATGAAAACTATTTTAAATTTATTAAAGGCCTCAAAATTTGTGTAAATGCACAAATTTTATTACTTGATTTGTTAAAAACAAAATTTGACGTCGAATATTTCCTGACGGGTCGGACCAATCAGTATTGTTTGGAGAATTTTTTTTCAATATTGCGTGGCAAAGGCGGTTTTAACTACATGCCGTCAAGCCATGAAATAGGGGTGCATTGCGTGATGTTCGTCATGTGTATACATACACGATTGGCTTACAACAATAGCCGTGTTTCTTGACGTATGATCTGATCCGGATTAAATCATATCATTCCCTTTCATTTGTATAGTCGCGTTTCATGAAACAAACATAAAAGTTGTACTATTTTTTGTTTTTGTATCAAAATTTTGAACCAAAATGCTACTAGGATCAATATAATAACCTAAAAACAAAAAATAATACAATTTTTGTGTTGATTTCCTGAAACGCGGCTATACAAATGAAAGGGAAGCAGGTATGATCTGATCCGGATCAGATCATACGTCAAGAAACACGGCTATTGTTGTAAGCCAATCGTGTTTGTATACACATGACGAACATCACTAATTTAACAACTCATCGTTATAGGAGAATGGTTGTTAATTTTTAAAAAGAATTAAATCTAACTTTACTTTTCCTTGGAAAAATTAATATTATATTAGCCAAAATATTTCCAACAAAATTTTTCTTAAGGAATAAAACGCATTTTCATTCTCAGCTCAAAATACAAAACTTTCTATACATTTGTACTTTCGTCTTTCTCTTTGGAACAGATAAAACAAGACAGTGTAATTTTTGTTTTGTTTATATTGATAAAAGGCTTTGATGAAAAAAATCAAAAAACCGACCAAAACCGGTTTTTAATAACACCATCATGGCCTCTGTCTAAATAAATTTTACTTTTATAAGATATTGCTAAACACCTGCGCTTTACTACGTTAAATATACTGAAATGTTTGGTTCATTCATAATTTCATTTTTGTTTTGCTTTTGCGTAAATAAATAGGAATACAAATTTTTGGTTTTGTTGATCTTTAAAGAAGTATGAATAAGGATAGATATATAGAAAAATAAATGTTATGGTCTCTTTTCGCTATAATAGGTAAATAAATATTATAAAATAAGCTGTTTGGTGAATCGAATACCATTTTAATGTATGAAAGAAAGTACTCTTATATCCTTCTCTATGGTTAAACCAAAGAAGATATACTAATAGAAGCACTATTTGTATGAGAGAAATATACCCAAATAAAATAATTTAATATTATTTAAATTTTGTTTTTGCAATTTTACGAGATACTATAACAATTTCGTCATGTCTCTTTCTTGCATTTACATTTTAAATAACACAGCAAAATAAAAAATAATAGTGAGCCAATTGGTTGACGAAAAGAAATTTCATAAAAAATAACATTTTAATGAATTATATTGTATTGGTATTGGTGGCAAATAGATCACAACAATAGACCAACAAAACATTTCAAAACGCAATTTGAGTTATTTTCAAAAACGTTACAGTACAGCACTCATACATGTTATATTGAGATGTACGATTTATATGCGAGTATATATTTATTTTGGGGTCTAAACTGTATATAAACAAAATATCAACATAACAAGTTATAATAAATCGGATAAAGTTATCCCTACCTTCCTCGATTGTGTTTTAATTTTAAATAATGAAATGAAAACAAGCATTTTTTTAATTTTTTTATTGTTTTCAATCAACCTGTGAAAAGAAGGAAGGGATTTCGTTTGTTACTATTATATTGATATTTTAGTTATATACAGTATAGACATCAAAATCCCCTTATGATAACATGGAATATCGCAATTAAAATTGTACATTTCCATATAATGTATGAGTTCTGCACTGTAAAACTTCTGAAAATAAAATAGACTTGTGTTGTGAAAAGTTGTTGTTGCGTTGGTCTAAATAATTTGATATTTTCAAGTTTATTTCATCAATGAAAATCGTATTGTAAGAGAAGATCGATGAATGAGTGATTTTTACTTTTAGGAATATATTTACGCAAAACCGTCTATAGGTTACTTCCGGCTTGTATCTATAGAAGTATAGACTGTTTCTCTAGTTTAGGGGTAAAATTAAAAGCATCTTTTGATTTTACGAAAATTGTTTTCAAATATTTAACGTAATTTGTTGTTTTATTATTTTGCAAAGTGAAAAACAATCAAGGGTGGATTCATTTGAAAGATAAATGTTTAATTGAGTCCACACGATTGTCACAGCCGCGACGCCTCTTTTGAGAAACAGTCTTCTTGACAAGTTCTGAAAAGCACCTCATTAAAAGAAAAAAGAAATTTGTTTGATTTATGCTCAATTGAATTTATTTTTTAATTGTTCAAAATTTTTAATATTTTTGAAGCATGTATTGGAGCTAACATTGATGTACCTTTATTTTTGTTGTTTGTTTTATAAAATTGGCCTTTTAAAAGAGACCATTTAGCATTTTTTCATATTAACACAAGCATAAAAAACTTAATTAAGGTTTTCAAGTGTTCACAACACGGTTCTTCTGAAGGCATAATCCCCGGGAAATCTCGTTTAATAACATTTATGCAGGTTTCAGTTGCTCGTACACAAATATTTGATAAATGACATTCCTTTTTAAATTTTTGATCAAATATTTTTAAACAAGTATTTGCAACATCAGCGTATACTGTTGTCGGCGCTTTCAAAGAACCAAAATTTGAAGATCTTTGGACATTTTTTTCTACTACAAAAGTATCAGAGATCGCTGGTATTTCATCATTTTCTTTAATCAACTTAGTTCGACACTCACTTCAATTAATTTTTTTGAATGCACAATACCCGCAGCGTAGTATGAAATAGCATTTTGTTTAATAATTTGGTCATCGCAATTAAGATGATGGAGGTTTAAATATTCATCCTGAACTGAAACGTCTTCAGACTCGCATTCCTGTACTAAACATTCTTTGTATAGATGTTGAAAATTGTCCAATTCTAATTCTATCATGTTGCCGTCATCTGCCAAGCAATTGGAATACTCTGAATTAAATAAGAGTTTAGTAACAATTATATTTGTGTAATTAAAACCACCCATACCGCGCAATTGAGAGAAAAAAATTTCTAGGCCGTTTTGATTTGTTTTTCCTGTCAAAATAAATTCTTTACCATTGCTTAATGTTAAATGGTCGATTAAAATTATCTGAGCGTTAATAGTAAGCTCAATGCCTTTAATACATTTGAAATAATTTTCATTTTCAGAAATTATTTTTAATTTGCTTAGAAAACCTAAACTCTCTACTAAATTATATACATCGTTTCCTTACTTTAATGGTTGTTCGAAAAGCGGTATAGAGTTGAAATTTCGGCAATTTAAACAATCAAAAATGTTGTTAAATCTTTCCACAAATTTGGATGTTGATAATGCATTTTCCAAAGATGTACTTCAAATTTCTGGACACGTTTGTACCACGACTCGAATTGCACAGCTTACGGTGTTACTTAATAATTGTACGGCCAACGAAACGTTCATTTTTTCAAACGAATTTGGGTATAAGTGTTTCCGGCCGAACTTAGGTAATAATTTACATTTGATTGCATCTCGTTCGACAATTTTTCTGATTACATCTATAGTCGTGTTTTTTAATTCAAAAATTTTCTTATTGGAATGAAGTTCTGGATAAGAATTTTCTCATTTTTCCAGTAAAATCCAAATGAATTTAATTTTTTATCAATAAATAAGATACATTTAATGTTAAACTACACATTTTAATTCACTATTACCGAAATAAAATCAAATTTAACTTTATTTTTCAATGTTCTGGATAAAACATTGGTTTTTTCAAGTTCGCGATAAATTCATAGTACACGAACTTGAAAAAAAAGGGAAATTTTAAAAGGAAATATTTTAAACAAATATTTTTCATTGTTTTATGTTTGATACCTGTACTATTTCACAATAGACGTCAAAAAATATAGTTAGAAGTTGAAATTTATTCAAATAAATAGAACTTAAATTAAATATATTGGTTAAACTAAATAAAATTTCCCAGTATTATTCCCGATGTTCGTATAGAACTTGAAATTCTGTTAATAAAAAAACGCCCCATATATCAGCTACTCCAATTTCACTATGTGAAATTTTGTTACATACTATCAAATGCATTTCTGGTCGATTTAATGATGTGTGTAGGATCGTATTGTGCAAAAACTTTTTTGCCAGCTAATATAAAATAAGAATGTGATACCGAGACGCTTATATGCTTCCACATTTATGGCCCGCCCCTTGATCACATGTTAACATTATGACGTTTAACCCAATTTTTTCGTGACATACGATTATATTTTTTTTAATCAATTCACATAATTTTGAAGCAGTGAATGTCTTGTTAATCAGTACATAATTAATCACATATTTCCAGTTACCTATTAGTGATATAGATAGACAATATGCTACACATATATTAATGGACTTTATTTTATAAAAGGATTATGCATGTATTGTTCAAAATAAATATTTACACAAAAAATTAAATGATCGTAATTTTTTTTTCTAAAAAAAATCATACGCATCGTCCGTCTATATATTATTTTTTGATTCACACAAATAAATGTTTTCTACTTGACACGCATTTTCTTCGCCGACGATATATTTTTTATGCATATAGCAAAATCTTGAATTGATCGAAAACAACAATAGGAACATTTTCTGTTTTCTAATTCATTTATTTTTTATTTGTACAGACCAAATATATTTATAAAAATTTCATTACAACAGAAATTAAGACGATATAATCCTCTAATATTATTAATGAACCGTCTTGCTTCAGACGAAAAACCACAAATTTAGTTTTTTATTCTATAATTTTGGATTTTGTTAGGCTATTTTGTTGGGTAAATTTTCTTTTTTCTTTCAATGAGGGTATTTTCCAAACTTATCAGGAAGACTGTTTCTCAAAAGAGGAGTCGCGGCTGTGACAATCGTGTGGACTCAATTAAACATGTATCTTTCAAATAAATCCACCCTTGATTGTTTTTCACTTTGCAAAATAATAAAACAACAAATTACGTTAAGTATTTGAAAACAATTTTCGTAAAATCAAAAGATGCTTTTAATTTTAACCCTAAACTAGAGAAACAGTCTATACTTCTATAGATACAAACCGGAAGTAACCTATAGACGGTTTTGCGTAAATATATTCCTAAAAGTGAAAATCAAAATACTCATTCATCGATCTTCTCTTACAATACGATTTTCATTGATGAAATAAACTTGAAAATATCAAATTGTTTAGACCAACGCAACAACAACTTTTCACAACACAAGTCTATTTTATTTACAGAAGTTTTACAGTGCAGAATTCATACATTATATTGAAATGTACAATTTTAATTGCGATATTCCATGTTATCATAAGGGGATTTTGATGCCTATACTGTATATAACTAAAATATCAATATAATAGAAACAAACGAAATCCATTCCTTCTTTTCACAGGTTGATTGAAAACAATAAAAAAATGAAAAAAATGTTTGTTTTCATTTCATTATTTAAAATTAAAACACAATCGAGGAAGGTAGGGATAACTTTATCCGATTTATTATAATTTGTTATGTTGATATTTTGTTTATATACAGTTTAGACCCCAAAATAAATATATACTCTCATATAAATCGTACATATCAATATAACATGTATGAGTGCTGTACTGTAACATTTCGGAAAATAACTCAAATTGCGTTTTGAAATGTTTTGTTGGTCTATTGTTGTGATCTATTTGCCACCAATACCAATACAATATAATTCATTAAAATGTTATTTTTTATGAAATTTCTTTTCGTCAACCAATTGGCTCACTATTATTTTTTATTTTGCTGTGTTATTCAAAATGTAAATGCAAGAAAGAGACATGACGAAATTGTTATAGTATCTCGTAAAATTGCAAAAACAAAATTTAAATAATATTAAATTATTTTATTTGGGTATATTTCTCTCATACAAATAGTGCTTCTATTAGTATATCTTCTTTGGTTAAACTACATATTTTAATTCAATATTTTCAACATAAAATTAAATTTAACTTTATTTTTCAATGTTCTGGATAAAACATGGGTTTTTTCAAGTTCGCGATAAATTCATAGTATACGAACTCGAAATAAAAGGGACACTTTAAAAGGAAATATTTTAGAACAAATATTTGTCATTGTATCTAGCTTAATACCTACTATCAGGGAAGGGCGGGGTACGCGATTGGTTTGTGTCAACGTCGAAAATTAAGACAACGTCAATAACCAGCGATATTTTAGCGTTTTGAACTCGAATGAACAAGTTTATTGTTGTATTTGTAAAAAAATCTTATACCAAGAAACTATATATCATTAAAACTAGTTTACTCTAGTTTGTTAAAATAAAACATATGTTTTACATTTATCACATCCCTGCAAAATATTAAAAAGAACGTTAGAAATTGATAAATAATAATTTGATAGTTTTAGTTTTAATTTTAGTTATGGAATAATATCAGAGTTTCAAAAACTCGTATATGTATGTAACAGATAATAAAACGGGCCATTCAGATTATATTGCATCATGGATATTGTAAATTTCTTGAGATAAATTATGGAACTATAATAATTTAAAACTTTTCTAACCTAACTTAAATTTCTGAGAGGATAAGTTAGATACAAATGCATTTAATGATATTTTGAAACTGTTACCGTATGTAGCGTATTGTTATCCTAAAGAAATTTGATCATCGTAGATTAGAACTAGTTTACAAAATAACACTACAAAACATTGCTATATGAATTGTCTACATTACAATAGGGCAATTGTCGTTATTTTTCCACTTGTCGAACCCACCAAAAATTTACTTCTAATATTAGTTATGCCGATTTATCTTTCCGCCTGCTTTGTTAAATCAGAAATTACAAACAAATAATGCAGAACTAAAAAAAAAAATTCTGTGGAATCGTAATTGCTTATGACCCCATGGGCTACATACCTTTCGATTTTCGCTCCTGTACTATACAGAGACAACAAACGATCTCACGAGACATATCAGATAATATTAAAAACTAAATGCATAGAAATTCGATTCCAGTAAATCATTTAGAAAGTTCAAACACAAAATCAATTTTTTTTCATATATTGCTAAATCACTTTAGATTGCGTAACAAATCTACGTTGAAGTACTCTTTAAATTATATTTAAAATTTGATTCAACCCCATACAAAAATTTTTGCTAGAGTTTTACTTAACAAAATCCATTCAACATAGTTTAAAAGCTATTCAAATGCAAATACGATTAAACATAATTTAAATTTGCACTCAAGTTTTGTTCAGCTGAAATATTAATTTATATTCACTCGTTTAATTAACCTAAAGATTATGTTTTAAATTTACTTAAATTTCGGTCTAAAGTGAAATCTAGAAAACTTAAATTCTTATGTTTTAAATTATAATTCAAAATCTATACACAAACTCAAATAACACAAAATATTTTTTTCAACTTAATGTTTGATTTTTAACTCAATTTAAAATTAAAAATGAATTTAAAAAAATTTACTTTATTTTCACTCATACAATTCATCTAAAAAACAAATAAAGATTTTGTCACAAATTCATTCTAGAATTCCATTCTAGAACTTCGCTTAGGCAAATCCACTCAAAAAATATATATTCCGAAGTCTATGCCAACTCAAATATGAGTAAATATTTATAATTTAAATTGCACTCAAATAATCTATAAATATCAACTTCATAGTACAAATTACCCTAGCTTCAACTTAAAAAGTTCCACTTAAAATATATAATTCAAATTCTACTCAATCACAATCAAATAGCTATTACAAAAAATTATGTTTGAGTTTTAATTAATATATAATAGCCCCAAATTTTGTTGAAATCTATCCGTTAAAGTCTGCTAAACGCGTTTAAAATTTAACTCCATAGTAAAAAATATACTTGGAATTCCACTTAAAAAAATCCACTCAAAATTATAATTTAATATCTACTAAAATTCCAATAAGTATAAATAAATTAAATTTTGAAGGGCGAGCATTTTTACCCCCACCTTCGATTTCAATCAATGTTTTTCGTTTGCTATTTTTCATCAATATCTCTTTTCATGTGCTTGTTGTTCTGGGCAACCATTATAGAGCTAATGTATAGCCTGATATTCATCTAGCCCTTGACGCGATACCTAACGCGGTTGCTTAGAGGATGATCATTGATTTCCCAATATATTTTAATATTTTCAAGCTAATTTAAAAGTTCCGCAGTATCGGTAACATCAAGCTTCATTTTAGATCTGCCGAATGATCTTGCAAAATTAGTTGTTTTAGATGCTTTTGATTTTATTGAAGTTAAGGTCATGAACGTTACCTCATAAGATTATTATTTGAAGATTTAATCTTTCCAATGCATTACAGTTTCATTACGATTTCTAAATTAGTTTATTTATAACTCATTCCAAATTTAAAATTTATTTCAGGAATTCCTTAAAATTTGTTGGTAAGATTTTGCCTTGAATCTTGTTTTTAGTTAGAACCGATGTTAATTACCTTTAAAATTATCTGGTCTAGCCAAAATAGGACCAAAACTATTTTATAAAATAGCGATTCAGTAATTAAGCCGTATGACAAAAAATAATTTGATCGTCCCAGTTTTAATTTTATCTCTCCTATATAGTTGTGAAATCAAAAAAAATTATAACAGATTAAAAGACAAAACTAATTTTCATTGCAATGTACATAATTCTAAATTTCTCAAAGATAAATTATAAAATTATTTTAATTAACCTTTCTAACCTAACCTTAATTGAAAAGAGATTAAAATGAATTGAAAAAATGTCTATTACAGGCCCACCGAACTGCATTAAACCTAAAACAAATTTGGCGACCGTAATTCAAAACTAGTTCACTAAATCACTCTATCAATCGTCTATATTATCGACGTTTTCGACGAATAATCTACGTTGTCTACGATTTCTACATTGTCTACAGGTTATGGACACGTCGACGTAGAAATTAATAGATGACGCGTAATTGCCTATCCCTATTATTTGACAAACGTTAAAAAATAAATTACAATAGATTGTTAATAACAAATATTGGTGAAATATTACGAGTAATATTTAAAGTTTATGGACGGTTAATGGACAGTTACTCGTAAGTATTAAAATTTAAATACACAAAATTATTTATTAAAGCGTATATTCAGGTGAGTACTGTTTGCATTACTAATGAAAATTTTCAATTATTTTAGAAGAAAAGTTTCGTCGGACTAAGAAACTAGAACATTTCTATTCTGTAACAACAGAGAAGAAGAATTCAATAACTTAAGAAAAAAAACATGCAATTAATGTTCTCGAAGATTTAATATCTATGAATGTATTGGTAAAATTTTTTATTCATTTCAATTTATAATTGGAAATTAAATACTGTTAATAGCTAGGCTGGTGGTTGTAAGTATAGTATATTGGGGTATTCAAAACTAAGTTTTTTACAAATATACTTTTTTCAGCAATTGTCATTATTGTTCAAGGATATTTTCATATATACAAAAATTCGTGTTTTTTTATTCAAAAAATTTCGAGTTCGAATTAAGTTCTGGATAAAAGAGAAAATTCTTCAGTAAAACTATTATCAATAGCCGTGTTTCTTGACGTATGATCTGATCCGGATCAGATCATATCTGCTTCCCTTTCATTTGTATAGCCGCGTTTCATGAAATCAACACAAAAATTGTACTATTTTTTGTTTTTGTATAAAAATTTTGAACCAAAATGCTACTAGGATCAAAATAATAACCTATAAACAAAAAATAATACAATTTTTGTGTTGATTTCATGAAACGCTGCTATACAAATGAAAGGGAAGTAGATATGATCTGATCCGGATCAGATCATACGTCAAGAAACACGGCTAATATCGACCTCTTTTCATTTCCTTTATCTATATAAACCAATTGAACAAGACATTTCCATATATCCAAATTTATTACTTTACACAATTACATAAATTTTATTTTTGCTAATGTACTAAACTCGTAATAATTATAGTAATTCAATTTCTTGTACCAAATTTTAGTCGACCGTCCCAAGTACTCACATAGTAAAGTATACGAAAAACTGTCTTGCATCAGTGCTAGATATTTTTTTGTGTGTTTTACCAGGTGAGTGCTTGACAAGGTCAACTAAAATATGGATTTGGTAATTTATAATTTTTTTAAATACCACTTACAATTTCAGTAGATGTTTCTACAACTCACATACGAAAATTACCTTACAACGGTCCTATAGACACTGTTTCGTGTATTTTACTATGTACAGTGAGTGAATTTTGGTGTATCAAATATCAATTATTACTGTGTAATTAAAATGTTGACAGCACAAAATAATTACCTATCACGAAACTGCTAAAAATACTACCATGATAGTTAAAATTATCACGTCAGCAAATATTATACTCTCAAACCAAAACTATAATACTGTCGTGGTATTTGAAGGTGTTGACTTAATAATAAATTCAAACTTGTTGAGTTATTTCTTGCAAGGTACGTGGAACTGGCAAGTATTGGGCGAAACAGTACATTTGTCAAAATAGGATGAGATATGAAACATTACATGTTGAACACTTGGATATGTTGATTGGAATTCTAAAATGATTTTAATATAAAGCTAGTATTGGCCAAAATTGGCTTACGGGAACCAAACTAGACCATTTGTCCATTTATTATTAAATTCGTCATGTTGAATGCGGAAATGGGGTTCTGATTTTAAATGGAAATCTGGAATATGGCTAATAGGAAACGGTACTAGGCCACTCTTTGGCCGATTTTGAAAAAAAAACGATATTCCAATATTCCAAGTTATGGAATATATAGTTATGAGGAAACTCAACATGTTGCGTGGACACTAAATTCTAAAAAATTTGTTGGATGGAAATCTAGAATATGACTAAAATATGAACGAAACTATGTAGGTCATTCCTTCGCCGATTATGATGAAACTTGGTTGTTGGACTGCAATAGGATTGATTTCTAAATTTGTTTTTGAAACTTTTAATATAATTATTTTTTTTAAATGAAAGTTAATATTATCGCCAACAGATTTCAGTAAATGAATTAATCACTTGGGTTGTAATTTTAGTAGTTTTAGTCTGTAGGACCACTTTCAGTAAAAGGCCTAAACTTTCAAAACTTAATCTCAAATAAAAAAATGTACAATATCGAGATCAGTGATCTGGTAAAGATCCCCGATATTGTACATGAAGTAAGATCTCAGAGAGTACGCTGCTGCTCGGTCATGTTCTTTGTGCGGACCCGGAACCAATTATGCAGCTATCTTTAAAACGAGAGCCACCATCTACTAGGCGCAGATGTCGTTGTAGGCGACGATGGATTCACAGTGTAAGATCAGGATCGAAACCGGTGAACTCAGACTGTTGACACAGTGAGGAACATGTTATGACTTGTAAAAAGATGTGATTATAATATGATCTGGTGCATCTATGTCTGTCTCGCTCTTTTCCGGGAATTAACAAGCTTAGATATCAAAACAAAATCTACCCAGTATTTAGACGTTGTGTTATGGATTACTGATACTATAAAACTGTAGCTTTATGTATATAATAATTATTCATGTAATTACTTTTTGTTTATATACCTAAGTACACATAGATTATTGATTAGTATAACATCTTTTGTTAAATTATATATTATCGAGTATATGTATTGTAAGTACCAAAACTCTATAAATTAACAATTCTGGTCCGTTGCATTAGTCAGTTCCAAACATTGATATTGTGTAGAAATAAATTAACTCTAACATATAACTTAATTTTTAATTATTAAGTTATCAATAAAATCCTTTAAAAATTAATAAAATATTGTATAAAATGGAATATTAAAAAAATAAATAAGTATTATAAAAAGTGTTTTAAAAATTTCTATAATTTCCACACCGATTCACAACAAAAATTTGGTGACAGCGGTGGGATTGCTCTATGCAGCAATTCGTAGTGTGTAATTTCCGCTAAATAAAGCACATTTATAATCGCAGTTATAACCGTTAAGTTAAATGTTACTTTTAACACAAAAGTAGTGCCATGAACACATGTGCTGTTCATAAAAAATGTCAATGGAAAATGATTAACAATTCCATAACAATTTTAATAATAAATCAATAAGATCTTATTTAATATATAAAATGTGACCTTATCTTAAAAAAAAAACAAACTCAAAATTAAAATAATATCATTAAGATTAAAAAAAAAATTATTCATTTTTAATATAAAAATAACAATTGGACAAGAATTTATAAGTTTGTGTGTGGTTGTTCTAAAAAAATATACACGTTTCTTGATAAATAAGAAATTCAATTAAACATCATTTGTCCGAAATACAAACGGAGCATATGAATTCAATTTCCTTTTGGATCCATTATTATTATCGTTTTGGATCTTCATAAAATTAACAATTCAACATCCACTGACCGTTTATTGTAATCATAAAGCAATCAAACGGATGAACTATATAAAACAAGCAACTTGGTCGGTCCATCATCATAGCGTATCATTGTATCATACAACATCTTCTATTTCATCACATGGATATAACTTCCGGTACATTCAATTACTTCCAAATAATCATACAGAATCAAGGTCGCAGCAGCAGTAACATGTAACACGTTTGATATAATAACCTTAAATCGCAGCATCAACAGATTCCTGTTTTCATCGAGTTTATTTTACAAATAATATTTAACAAAGGAAGATAATCTAAGAATTCAGCATTTCATTCAATGGATATTACATCAAGATGTCATCTTCATCTACCAATTCATTAAAGAATTTGGTCAAGGTTAGTTTAAATTTTTCTTTATTCTCCATTTTATTGGCTATAATTTACACAACATATACATATGTACGAGTATATATTTATTTATTTATTTATTTATTTATTTATCATATAAATGATTTAAGTTCATTCGAACTTATTCCATCAGTTAATATTTACAATGTGGACAATTTACATACAAATTTTTTCCATTTCATTATATAGTTTCATTAAATCTTATTTCTTATATGTGTGCAGCGATATAATATTCCTAATCTAAATACATATACTAAAGGAAAAATATTAATTAACATTTAAATACTTGAAAAATATGCTCTCCGAAACATAATTGGAGATTTAGAATTCCTGGTATTAACATTTAGAGAATTCCATATGCTAACTCCCCTCACGAAAAACGAAGAGTTCATCACTCTAGTCCTGTTTATAGCGGGTGTCAAGTGTTGATTACGATGGTTAGAGGAAATGATCAATTTATCAACAATATAAGTAGGCTGTTGATGCTTTAAAAATTTAAAAATGTATAGGGTGAAAAATACGTGAAATCACAAATTTTTGTAAGTCATATTTGAATTTTATGATTTTTATGTTTTCAATGCATAGCCTTGATTAAAAAAAAAATTTAAGAATACTTAATTTTTTTTTATTGTTGTTGTTGTTAAAAATACAGGGTGTCAAATTTTGAGAAAAATGATAATCATGATGTTGTATTTATGGCAATAAAAAGAAAACTAATTGTCGGATAATTATAATTTTGGGCTCATTTTAAAGATAAATTAATAAAAAAATATAAAAATAGTATGTTGTTTAATTTCTTCTTCTTTAAATTTCCCGCCAAAATGTTCTTTTTCAATTTTCTCAAAAATATATTTTTTTTTTTTTGTTTTTTTTTTTTTAAAGAATTTGGTAACTAATATTTTACAACATATTAAAACACTAGACCTCCGTTATTTTTTGTATTCTTGCAAAATACGTTTTAGTAAGAGCATTATTTCATTTTTATATGGAAAAACTATATTTGAATAGATATTTCAGTGTTTTGCTACTGTTTAATTTTTTTGTTTTGTTTATTAATAATATTCAATTTAGCGTCACATTTAAGTATGAGTCACCGAATTGGAAGGTGCCACCCCCTCGTTTATATCGTTTGAAAATTGGTTAACCATAGTACCATAAATCCCTTTTGTTTCTTAGATTATTTTATAAGACTAAATAAAATGTTTTTTTTCCTTTTTTATTGGGGGGGGGTTGATTATTTTTACTTGACAGGTGTACCTGTTAAACGATGAGTAATTCTTTTGAAAACAAAAAAAAAATATTGTCGATATAAATAACAGTTAAAATTTAAAATTTTGATTAGTTGACATTGTGATTATTTGTAAACAACATTTAAATAAGGAGCAACATTTTTTAAAATTTGTAAAAAAAACAGTGTGTTAAAGTGACTGATAAATAAGTACTAGTGCATTAAATTTGATAATGGATAAATTTCGAAAGTGTCGCGACTCAAAGTGTTCGAGTAAACTAAAACCAGTTACGGATTATGTTAAGCAATTTATGCCACAATCGGTTGAGAATCAAGATAAATTGTATCTCTGTTCAACGTGCTATATAAATCTAACCTGCAAACGACGAAAAATAGAACCAGAATTGTCACCAGTTGCGGGACCATCAGCAACATCACCTATAACACCGCAAATAGCCGATGACGATGATAGTAGTGATAGTGAAGCGTGTTATTTAAAAAATATAGCTGTTTTGGAAAAAATAAATGAGGTGTTACCCGTTATTGGGAAGTCTCCTATATATCCGAGTACATTGGAAGTCAGGCCAAAACAGCAGCAGCAAAAATTAATCGGTTTAACTTCAATGACATTATCAACATCTTTGGTTTCGGGAATCGTGCCGCCTTTTAATTAGTCAACCGATGACCAATGGAAGATTAAACTATATGATGAATTGATTGGTGACCTAAAAACCAAATTCCAAGAACTGGAGAAAACCAGTGATAAGATTCAGTTACTTACTATATTGCCAAAATCATTAACCATGCAAGAAATTCAGAACGAGTTCAACGCAACGCAACATATGGTCCGAACAGCTAAAGATCTACGGGACAAGAACGGTCCACTAAGTCGTCCAGCAACTAAAGTAGGAAAGCGAATAAGTGAGCTGAAGATTTCTGGATTATTTCATAAATAAGATGAAGAATCTGTTGCCTCATTACTTCATTTCACTTCAGCAGTCCAGTTTCTTAAAAAATAAAAAATTGGCGCTGAAGTCTACCGAGGTGATAGTTTTATGTGATTTTGCAGAAAATTATACATTTATAAGGCAAAATGCCGCACAAGGTTTTCATTGGAATAATAAACAAGCGACTATTCATCCATTTGTAATTTACCAAAATTTAGAAGGCAAATTACATCACCACACCTTCGTTATAATATCGGATTGTCTTCACCACGATACTGTAGCGGTTCACTTATTTATTGAGAAATTAATGCAGTTTTTGAAAACTAAAATATCCAGTTTATCTAAAATTTATTATATTACCGATTACCGTCACGCATTATAAAAATAAGAAAAATTTTAAGAACATGCTAAAACACAAAGAGGATTTTGGAGTTGACTGCGAATGGCATTTTCATGCAACAGCTCATGGAAAAGGTCCATGTGATGGAGTAGGGGGTACCATCAAAAGAATGGCATCCAGAGCTAGTCTCACAATGGAATACGGCAGTACCATAACCAATGCAGATGAACTATTTAAATGGGCTAAAACGTTGAAAACAGATATCAATTTTGGATTTTGTTCAGACGCAGAACATAAATCAAAGCAAATAAAACTTGCAACTAGGTTTGAAAATTTAAAAACAGTAAAAGGAACTCACGGTTTTCACGCATTCATTCCAACAGAGGATGGCTATTTGAATTGTAAAAAATATTCTAATTCTGATGATTACCTTAAATTTAAATTGTGATTTTTAATTAGAATAAGATTGAATTTTAAACAATAAAGTAAAATTATCTTTGGGTTTGAAAATAAATAAATACTAATAATTTAACTGAACTGTCTTTTTTGTAAATATCATTGAATAATTACATATAGAAATGACACGTTGTTATAGCGCTGCCAGCAGAGGTATCTTAGATAAATTGAAATTAAAGGTTTGAGTATACACTACATAGTACAATTTAGTAAAGATTGTTGACGCCATGCTCATATGTCGCTGCTAATTTGGAAGTGTCACCTTCTATATGTAATTATTCAATGTAAATATGTAATTCCAAAACAATGAGATATACATATCTATTCAAATATAGTTTTTCCATATAAAAATAAAATAATGCTCTTACTAAAACGTATTTTGCAAGAATACAAAAAATAACGGAGGTCTAGTGTTTTAATATGTTGTAAAATATTAGTTACCAAATTCTTTAAAAAAAAAAAAACAAAAAAAAAAAATATATTTTTGAGAAAATTGAAAAAGAACATTTTGGCGGGAAATTTAAAGAAGAAGAAATTAAACAACATACTATTTTTATATTTTTTTATTAATTGTTATTAATTTATCTTTAAAATGAGCCCAAAATTATAATTATCCGACAATTAGTTTTCTTTTTATTGCCATAAATACAACATCATGATTATCATTTTTCTCAAAATTTGACACCCTGTATTTTTAACAACAACAACAATAAAAAAAAATTAAGTATTCTTAAATTTTTTTTTTTATCAAGGCTATGCATTGAAAACCTAAAAACCATAAAATTAAAACATGACTTACGGCTCCATATAGTGAATTTGTGAGTTCACGTATTTTTCACCATAGACATATCCGAAACTCGTAGAACTGCGCAAGAGTACAACCAAACAATGAACTAGCAAAATAAGAGATGTGATCATATTTTCTCAACCCATAGATATATCTCAAACAAGAATTGTATATCATTTGAAGTTCATTGAAATACTTTCCCTTTAATTCAAAGAAAACTATATCTCCATAAAGAAAATGTGGAAGGATATACGATTTGACAAGTTGCAGTCTAAGTTTTGAATTAAAGCATTTCGTAGTTGACGACAGCATTCTTAATAAAAATATTACCTTATTACAAATTGCTTCAATGTGATAATTCCAACATAGTGATTTATCAAAAGTCAATCCTAAATTATTCACGGAATCCGAGAAGTCAATTTCAATCCCTCGCACCACTATTTTTGGTATATGTAGTGTACTGCGAGTTGTGGAAGATATAATGATGCACTGCGTCTTCCCACTGTTGAGTTCCATTCTGTTGTTTAGTGACCACGTTGAAATCTGGTCAATATCGGAATTAATAGTTTCAATACTGTTGGAAATGTCCTTAGGTTTGCAAAATTTATAAATTTGTAAGTCATCCGCAAACAGATGATATTTACAACTATTGATAACTGTGGGAAGGTCATTTATATATATCATAAACAGGAAAGGACCTAGCACAGATCCTTGTGGAACACCACGTTGAGTACTGCAAAAGTTGGATACTTCTAAATTAATTTTAACCGATTGTGAACGACCTGACAGAAAGGACAGGATTAAGCGACAAGCCGATACTGTGAATTTGAAATTATGGTGAAGTTTACTAACCAAAATTGAATGATCAATTTTGTCAAAAGCTTTACTGAAATCGAGCAGAACCAGCGTGCACATATTGCCATTGTCAATAGCTCCACGAATGTCATCATTGATATGAAGTAATGCTGTGCTGGTACCATAATTGCGTCTATAGGCAGATTGGTACTTTGATAGAAGATTTTCCGATTCAACATAAGACAATATTTGTAACTGAAGTATTCTTTCGAATAAAATCCGATAAAGATGTTGGAGTTTTCTTCTTGGGAATGGGCACTATCATAGAGTGCTTCCATAACGATGGGAAAATAGAAAACGTAATTAAACTATTAAACACATGCAATAAATAACAATCAATGCGGGGTAAAATTAGCTTTACAAACTTAATAGGTATTTCGTCAATACCAGTAGCATTGGATTTAATTGAGTTAAAAGCATCCATAAGACCAACTATATCAATATTGTTAAAACTAAAGTTACCCTCCAAAGAACTATGACCAATCAGTTCATCAAAAATGACTGGCTCCGCACTACCTGCACTGTTGTCCGAAAAATGATCATTAAAATCATTCGGTGAAAATTGGGCTGATGGTTTGACTTTCGATGATGAAAAAGCACCAACAGATTTTAAATTTTTCCAGAATACTCTAGCAGGTAGAGATGGATTTAAAATAACAGAAAAATATTTAATCTTGGCGCGCTTTATAATATTGGTAGTTCTGTTTCTGGTAGCAATGTATTCCTGGTACAGAGCATCATTTTTGGTGCGCTTCCACCGCCGAAAAATAAAATTTCTAATATTAATCATCCGCCGAATCTCGTCATTAAACCAAGGTGGATGTTTTGATTTGATTGATACAGTTCTGATTGGAACAAATTCCTCGAATAAATTTTTCATTAATTGAGTGAGATATTCAACTTTTTCAGTGGGGTTATTAAGGGAATAAAGAATATTCCAATTTAAATGATTACCAAACATTTCTGATAACTTAATATTATTGAAGTCCCGAAATGAAAAAGTCGGATTAGTTCTCTTATGTTTAATATCATACGAAAAATAAAGAAAATCGTGATCACTAAATCCAACTGAGACCTGATTGAGAAAAATAATTTTGTCAGTATTTGAAATAACCCAATCTAACAAAGACGATGAATGTGTTGTGAAATGTGTTGGTTCGTTATTAATCGGTTTGAGGCAAAACTTATTTAGTAAGCTTTTTAATTTTTTAGTATTTGAATTAAGCACACTGAGGTCACAATTGAAATCCCCGCACACAATGATGTCATTATAGTTAACAGTATATTTCTCCATCATAATCTTGAGATCATCGCAGAATTGTTTGTTGGGTGGTTTGTAGACAACAACCAATAAAACTTTAGCAGAATCTAATAACAACTCAACGAAAGCTACTTCTAAATTTGGGGCGCAGTATTGGTGTAACAGATTGTACTTAATATCAGCTCTTAGGAAAACACAAATTCCGCCCCCATTCTTTCGAACATCAAGTTTTCGGTCGGATCGTATTACGCTGAATCCTGGAAGACTAATTGATACATCAGGAATGCCATCATGAAGCCAGGTCTCAACGAAGCAGAGTATATCAAGTTTCACTCCACAAATCAATTGTTTGATCTCATCAATCTTGTGAAGAATGCTTCTAGTATTGAAAAATGATATATTTAAACCATCATACCTATTAAGCGAAGACTTGAGAACCACATTATTCACCAGTGAGGAGGAAGCATATGAATTAATTCCCAATTGAATCATCTAACATCCCAGTATGCTTCGGAAAGATTTAAGAAAATAAATAAATTAATATTAATTAATATGAGAAAAATGCAAAAAATTATAGATATAGGGAACTTATCGCTGCACAAAACATTATAGATATAAACACTAAAAACTAACCTAATAAAACTAAATAAATTCATGAAATTTGCAATAAATATTACATTATCAGTCTCAAAAAAAAAAAAATTAAAAATAAAATTTTACAATGTATGGAATTTAAGATAATAAGAATTCAATAATTACGAGTAAAAAAAAAAAAAAATAATAATAATAGTAATATGTAATCATAAGGTGCGTTTTTTTATTAACAGAACTTCAAGTTCTATAAGAACATCGGGAATAATACTGGGAAATTTTTTTTAGTTTAACCAATATATTTAATTTAAGTTCTATTTATTTGAATAAATTTCAATTTCTAACTATATTTTTTGACGTCTATTGTGAAATAATACAGGTATCAAGCATAAAACAATGAAAAATATTTGTTTAAAATATTTCCTTTTAAAATTTCCCTTTTTTTTCGAGTTCGTGTACTATGAATTTATCGCGAACTTGAAAAAACCAATGTTTTATCCAGAACATTGAAAAATAAAGTTAAATTTTATTTTATTTCGATAATAGTGAATTAAAATGTGTAGTTTAACATTAAATCTATCTTATTTATTGAAAAAAAAATTAAATTCATTTGAATTTTACTGAAAAAATGAGAAAATTCTATCCAGAACTTCATTCCAATAAGAAAATTTTTTGAATTAAAAAACACGAGTATAATATTAGTATTAAAATAAAAATAATAAAAGTAAATAAATTCATTTTATAAAAATTCATGTTAAATTAACTATATTAATACTAATACACATAAATAAACAACACATTCGGTGTTAGCCTTAACATAATTTCAAATACAGTTTATCGTGTTTTGTGTATGAAAAATTCAAAATTAAAACAATGATTAAATTACCAATACTTAGTTAATTCGAAGTGGTAGATGATGTTTTCGATCTTGTCACCCGTTGAGGTAGATCATGACTTATAATGACATCATTATCAACCATGCACGTTACCGGAACAGGAATATTAATCGAAGTATGATGATCAGCGAGTTGCGTTAAAGATTCATTATCGACAATGATTTTTAACTGTTGAATATTTCTCACCGGAACTGCTTTCGACATCTCTGTTTTTATAATGTGCACAAATCCATCTTTGATGAATGTTTTAAAAATAGCGCCGGTTTTTTGTGTTTTCTTGGCCTCAACGAACAGTAGGTTGGTTTTAGGAGTCAATCCCCGGTTAATATATATGCGTGATGTAGAATTGATACCAATATCCATGAGTGACAATGATTGTTTGATCTTGTAGAAATTAAAAAAATCCATTGCTGATGATTTGAGTGCAAATTTAACGATAATTGGCGGTGCACGACCCTTCAATGATGTTTTAGTTTTAATGCGAAAAGCAGAAAAACAGTGATTTTTACAATTGAAATTGATCGCATCACTAATTTTAGTTATAATATCTGCTACAACCTCGCCGCCAACAACAGGGACTTGCGTGGTGATTACGTCGCAAGATCTTTGATTGATCTCCAAACTGTCAATTCTCTCATTAAGACGTGCAATTTCGTTATCCTGATGACTAATTTTAGCCATAATCGTGCTAATTTGCAGTTTGAAATCACTCAAATGAGTATTCATTTAATTGGTAACTGATCTTCTAAATAATTTTGTGGTATAAGAATATACACATTTATTTATTTACATTATTATTGTTAAATATTCTGAGCAATACTAATCATCTTAAATTATTTTCATTTAATTAATTATGTTGTTGTTATCACAATGTTCCTCATCTGCTAGTTGTTTTCTTATATCCTTCTAATTTTGAATTTTAATGTCAACCGAAAGTTTAGACAACTCAAAGAAGTACTCGTTCATTACTTTGCGAAATCGAACTATAAAGAAAATCAAACGACGATCAAGATCTCTAGTTGATACAAATAGTTTAAATTATTCTGACGATATTAAATCTACTGATTTATCTCAAGTAAATATATATCTAAAACAATCTTCTCTTGTAACCATGTCTCTTTTAAATTTAGATGTTGCTCTTAAAATCATTCCTGATTTTGATAGAAGCACAGATCGTCTCCACAAATTTCTATTATGTTCTGATATGGTGTATAACGATTTATTGCACACAGAATATGAAAAATTTCTTAATTTAATCAAAACAAAGCTTTCACATAAAGCGGACGACATAGTGAAATATACTAATTATAGCACATGCGGAAAGAATTGAAAGGTGAACTAAGCTAGTGAAGGTACATCTGCTTCAAAAACTATTGTTCACCTAAATTCTTAAACAGCTCTTAAAGCTTTTCAAGAGGGTCCCATTGATCCAATTAAACTTATCATTAAGGCTTGTCGCTTTACTTCACTTCAGGATTCCATAAATAAGGCTTGTGAAAAAGAACTTACACTAAGTAGATTTTTTTTTTTTTTTTTTTAAGTAGACACAATACTTCTAATTATTTTGATCAAACGAAGAAAGTTAAGTGTCAAATATGCAAGCGACTAGGACATTCTGCTGAAAAGTGTTATAATCGATACCCTGATCAGAAAAATCAAGTTTCTAGTAGAATTTTACCAAATCCTATAACGTTTAATAGATATAATGAAATAATACGTCAAAAACCAGAAATCACGGTGGTTCATAAAGCTTTAATTTGTGATTATTGTAAAGCGCCTGGTCATCACATCAGTATTTGTAGAAAACGCCAGTTTGCTAACTTGAACAAAGCTAAAGATACATCAAAACAAGATACTCCATATTCTTCGGGAAATGGTTCGGGATCCGTTCCAGAAATTTCAGCAAATACTCCAGTTCGGATCCAGGAATTAAAGTAGAGTGTTTCCCAGATTCCAAAATTAATAATTTACCAAATAAATATGATCATTCGAAGTTCTTAATTGAGTCTACAAATCAAAATTCAAATTGTTTCAACCATAAATCTAATTCAAACTCAATTCACAATTTTTACAACTCAAGTTTAATAAAAATTGTGAATTGAGTTTGAATTAGATTTATGATCAAGATTGTTATCTTTTCACTGACGTTTTCCATCTGGAAGTCCCTAAGTAGGTTATCGTTTCTTATGTACCAAGGAGCGTTCACTATTCCACGTAAATTTTATTTTGAAAAGCTTGTATTATTTTAATATTGGTTTTCTTAGTACAGCCCCAAAGCTGAATAGCATAAGTCCATATAAGTTTTAAAACTTGTTGGTATAGTAGCAACTTATTAGGTATTGACAGCTCTGAATATCTTCCAATTAGCCAATACATATTTCTATATTTAATGTGTAGTTCCTCCTTTTTCTTTTTAATGTGCTCTTTCCATTTTAACGTAGCATCGAGAGTCATGCCAAGATACTTGGCTTTGTTAGCATAAGGAACTTGTTTGGAATTTAGTTCTATTGGTATCCACTATCCAGTTAACTATTTGAATGGTAAAGTGAAAGTTAGCTTAATGCTTGTGTTTGGTAAGTCGCTTGTGTAAAGTAAATACAAAACTAACCCCAGCACGCTACGTTGGGACATCCCTGCAGATACCCTCTTTACCTCGGCAAATTCTTCTTCACATCTAACGTGAAAAAAACTGTTATCAATGTAAGATTTCAATCTGAAAGTATTCTTTTGGCAAATCTCGATGCAGTTTATATTCCAATCCAGGATGCCATACTTTATCGAAGTCCTGTGCTACATCCAGAAATATTGTTGAGCATATTTTCCTATTTTCAAGTGCATCTTCAATAATACTTGTAATCCTGTGAATTCGCTCTATGGTGGAGTGGTTTTCTCTAAATCCGGATTGATGTTTTCGCACCCCTTTCTCAGGAAGTCTATCACTATTTCACCTGTAAATAAATCATAGCCAGGAGATTTTTTCGTATTTATGTTATGGTTAATTTTATCTTTCAACTCTCGTAGAGTTACAGGTGGTATTTCCCTACAAACCTCCTTGTGCACTGGTATTATATTTTCATCCGCTGATTAGCTAGCATATGGTTGGAACGTTTCTTCAAGATGAGATGCGAACAGTGCTGCTTTCTTTTTGGCACTTATTACCCAATTTCCCTCATCTTTTTTACTGGCGGTATTTGATGATTTGTTGTTTTTAATGCTTTTGTATAGCTCTCCATAGAGAATACTCAGTTTCTTTATTGTCTGTAAAACTACAAAGATAACGGGTGACCGATTCATTTTTTAGTTCTCTAATTCTTTGCTTAAGCCTATTGCAGAGGTAATTAAAAACTATTTTGCTTTGTGGTGCTCGGTTTCTCTGCCATGTTTTCCTTGCTTACCGTTTTTCATTAACCAACTCTCTGGTCTCGACTGGATTACTGAAATTATTATGCTCCTTGTTTTGGATTACAGGGGTGCTATTCGATGCTGTTTGTTGATTGATTAATAGTTCTACGTCATTTTCAATTTGAACCGGATGCCTTACGAAGTCCACCGGCTATATTTATGTACCTTATAAACTCTCCATATTGCACTGGGATATAACCGAGAGATGACAATTTTGGAAAACCAAATTACGTAATTTCAGAAACCAATATTTTATCTAATTTTATATAAATAGAGTGCGAAATCGTGGTCGAAATATCTGCCCTATATACCGATTAATATCAAATTATTCATACTGACATTAAAATTTTGACATTTATTATCTTTCTCATTTGGCACAGTATTTCTTCGTTCTAAAAAAAAATTAAAAGTTTTATTAAGTTTTCTTTCCACAAAAGCAAAAACAAAAATCTTGAGCACCACAACCAAAACCAAACAGATAAAAATGAAATGTAAATTATATTCAAGGCATCTGTCGTCGTCAATATATCTCTCCTCTGCCATCTTGTCCAAATTTAATTTCTATACAAATATATAAAGCATGGCAACAAAGTCGAAATAAATAAAGAAGTGGAATAAATACCAAAACCAAATTATATCCTCATCTTATTATTATTATTAATGGATTATCAAGATTCACTTCTCTTATATATAAAAATATATACACATATTCGGTTGGAATATGGAGATTATTATTTATTTCGTAAACTGGCAACCAAAACAAAAAAAAACTTACTAAAAATCTCTATAAATTATTGTTTTATTTGTTTTTACTTAACCCACTCATACCCATCAATTATTATGATTACCATCATCGTCATCAACATAGAATTTTGTTTCATCCCCAAGTTTAACCCATTTGCTGTATTTTTTCATTATGTCTGTCTTCCCATTTCGATTTTTTTTTTTACGATTTCTTTGGGAATACTTAGGGTAAATTAGTTTTCTTTTTTCTTCTGTGGCATCTTCACTGAATTATTTTTTTTAATTTCAAGATTTTACTCTATCGAATTTATATATTCTTTTCACTACGAGTATATATACATACGTTTGCTCTGGTTCGAATGGATTGGGAGGATTAACTATTGTTTTGGTTTATTGGTGATGGTGATGATAATGGTGATAGAGTTGAGATTAATTTTAGTTTTGTATTTTGTTAAACAACGAACGTTTCTGGATGTTTTGAATTATTTTGTAATTAATTCGATATATAGTTAGTTTATTATAGAATTAATACGTGAAGGGATAATGATAATTGAATTGGAAAATATTTCATTTTTATCATTTGATTTATTTAATTTTGACAACATGAGATTTAACTAATTTATCCTATAACTATGTAAGTATACAGACTGTACTGACCATCGCCTGATATAAACAGTACAAATAAAAGCAACTAATGTCACCATCACACGACACAAATTATCAACGCAGAATGCTGCAAATACTATTTCCGCGCAAAAATAAAAGAATCAGTTCATTGACCTCAAACGAATATTATGTATATACGCAATACTGCATTACCACAACAACAACAAAAACATTTAATGTTGAATTTTGAAAGAGATAACTCATCGACAGTGTAGGGGATCAGTACTGGTTGTAGAATCATGTTCACCATTTGGACTGATACCAATAAAATATAGTTTTTTCGGAATAGGAGGTCATTACAGGGCAGATTCGATTAACAGTGGTTTAAATCGAAACTGCGAGTTAATTATAGTCGAGCTATTCTTAAGTTATCAAATTTTGATATCCTTAGCGTGTTAATTCCCAATTGGCTTCCCATCCATGTCTTCACACATGCCGATTTTGCTTGTAATACGACTTGCGGAAAATTTCGCAGCCAGCTTAGCTGAAAATTTCTTACTAGAATCGCTCAAATGGTGGTGACGTACGTAAACTATCTGACCTGGTAGATATGCAACGGGTCTAGTTCAAGGTTTTGCTTTTAAATTGAGTCCCGTTGTCGCTAACTAAAATTTCGGGAGTGCCAAAGGTTAGAAAAACATAATTTTTCAGAAATGATACAATTTTCGGTGATGTCGCCGAAGGCAACGGTTTCAATAGGATATAATAGGATGAAAATAACTATATTTCCCAATTTCGATGGAGGTATACGGACCCATCAGGTCCACAAAAATACGTTGTGATGGCCGTTCCGCTGGATTAAAGCTTCCCATAGGTGGTCTCGATAATACATTGCTACTTTTGTTGACCTTACATAAAGCACACTTAGCAATATACTCATGCACTTGAGCGCGCATTCTTGGCCAGAAATAGTACGTCGTAATCTATCAAGAGTTTTCTTAATACATCCATGTGCTTCAGTTGCAACTTAATGTCTTCATATATCAATTTTTCCGTTACTGTATGTAGAATCCATACTTTCCACACAGGTAAATCATTTAATGATACGTCTAATTCGGGCTCAATCCTAATAAGAATTCGATTATTATTAATTTAAAAATTCAATCAATTTTGGGTTTGGATAAAATTAGATCCCGAAAATTTGAATATTCAGGATCATTGAATTCGTTAGAATCTATAGATCAATTGCATTTATACTAGTAGAGGCCAATCACAGTTCACTTCTTCCATAGAATCACAATAGGCTCGGGAAAGAGCATCGGGAACCACATTCCTAGATCTTTTTTCATGCTCAATGGTGAAATGGTATGTTTGAAGCTTGAGGCTCCACCTTGCCAGACGGCCACTCAAATCCTTTTGGGACTTGAACCATTTTAGGCTTGAGTGGTCCGTGATAACTTTAAAGGAAAACCCCTCAATATACGGTCTAAACATTTTTATACTCACTATCGCTGCTAAGCATTCCAGTTCGGATATCGAGTAGATCTTTTGTGCCGGATTTAGTTTCTTGGACACAAAGGCGATAGGTCTTTCTTGGCCATCATCTGTGTATTGAAATAATACTCCACGCGTATTGGTGCGGTTGTTAACATTAATTTTAATTGGTCAAATGCCCTCTGAGCTTTGGGAGTCCATTGGAATTTAACACCCTTTTTTAAGAAGTCTATTATAGGGGCAGTGATGGTAGCGTAATTAAAAATAAAACGCTGGTACCAATCTGTCATAACCAACAGGCGACGCATCTGTTTAATTGAAGCTGGTGCTGGGAAATTTAATATTGCTTCCACCTTACCAGGATCTGTTGGTAGTCCATTTTCTCCAAGTACGTATCCTAAGTACTTTAGTTCTCGCACCATGAACCGACTCTTTTCCACATTAATTGTCAAGCCAGCTTTGGTTAACCATGTCGAAACCTTCCTTAATAATTCGAAATGTTGTTCAAGAGTGGCCGATATTATTAACAAATCATCTAAGTAGACGAAAATATAGTCATGGATAACCTCCCCAACAAACCATCTATAATAGGGAGAGGGAAAGCATCTTTTTTAGTTAGAGAATTGACTTTGCGAGTTAAGACGTAGTCTCGCTTTTCCATTTTGTCTCCATACAAGGACGACTGGGGAAGACCAAGCACTTTTGCTTTCCTCAATTACTCCTATATCCAGCATGCTATCCAGTTCATCATAAAGTATGTTTTGGACGGCTGGATAATCTGGATAATGGCGTTGTTTCACAAGGTGGATTGTCTCATGTTGTAACAGAGGAGTTTAGGATCTCAAATTCTAAAAGAGGAGTTTTGCCTAGTCCGTGTTTATTTAAGGATGGAAAATAGTTTGCGGAAGATTATTACTATGGTCGGTATTGTTTGTGGTTATTCAATGAATCCACAGGGGTATTTATATTTTTGGATTCGGGTGAGTTTCCGAAGTTAACGTCGGTGCACTCGGGTTTTGAGTAGTATTTCCCGAACGCAAAAGACCCGATTTGTTCGCGACCGGCGGACCGCTTCAAAAAAATTTGCACTAGCAATAAATGCACTGAGGTTTGATTAAACCAGGCTTACCGCACCCGAAACATAATATTTTTTGTAAAGGTATGGTACGGTCTTGGTATCGATGAGCCGAAATTTACCTGGCTCTTTTGATGGTTTTTCTTGAGGTGATAATTTGCTTCTGTTTTGTGTCGGGCTACTAAAAGCTTCTATATACGAATTTGACTGTTCAAGTAATTCAGGCATTGAAATCGAAATTTCTTCAACAAATTCTGACGATTTCTGTGAATTAACATTAGTTTTGTACATCGCGCTAATGTTCGGAAGTTCTGCGAAATTTAGTTTCCGTTAGTTGTCTTATTAATTCTTATTAACATTTCCTACTTTTTTTTAAGTGGGCTCAATTATAGAGTTCCTTATATATTTGCCATGTTTCGAGGTATTCTACTTATTTTGTTAGATATCAGTAGATCTCGAATTTACATTAAATTTAATTTAAAAGTGAAACCGGCAAGTTAGGAAATCAACAAATTTCTCTTAATTTAATAATTCTTAATAAAAATATAAAAATTCGTTATAACGAAACTTTTATTTTACATTCACGTTACACATGCCTAATAATTTGTTGTTGTTGCTTTTAGGACAGATTTAGGGCAAATTTCACATGTTAACGATACACGTAAATTTCTTCTAGAATCAATTAATTCTCAATGATTGACAAGAAACTAAAAGTTGTCCTGCCATCCATCGAGTTACTCGACCTTTCTTGCTATTGTGTTATAGATGCTTTTCGTGTTTTTGTCTTGGATGAGCTCGAGAGATTTTGGCTTATTTGGGAACGTTGAGCTTGAAAGTTATCATAGCTCACATCTTACGTTCTCCTATGTTCAAATTTTACAGCTCTCTCTTTCAATAATCAATCGATTCCATGTGAAATGCACTAAACCATGTAGACTTAGCGTATAATATCGCGTAGTCGCCATCTAGCAAATTTAACTACCGGTTATTTCGAGTGTGGGAACACCTACGGTATTCGTGTTATAACTGAAAATTAGTTTAATGTTTGTCATTTATGAAATGGGTCGCTTTACGCGTGAACAAAATTAGAAAATAATGAAAACTTACTTCCAAAGGGGAGAGTTTTCTACTCAAACTATAAGAAATTTAAGTGGAAAATTCAAGAAAAATGAAATACCTACAAGGCAATTTATGGATCAATTTGTTAAGTAAGTACGCGAAACTGGATTGTTATTGGATAAACTAAAACGTGCATTTCCCGCGCGTACAGCTGAGAACATTGCAGATGTTGCTCATAAAGTGTCTGAATATCCATCAACAACAACTCGCCATCATGCTTAATTTTCGGGTATGAAGGCGTACAAAGATCAATTATTGCAGGAGTTGAACCAAAATGACCAATGAGCTGTGAAACGCTTGACAGAAAATGAGCATTTCTGCCGAAAAATCATCTTATCCGACGAAGCGATCATTTTCACCTCGAATGCTTTGCCAACAAGCAAAATGGTCACATTTGGTGCTCAGAAAATCCACACGTAACCATGGAGAAACCGATGGTTCCACGACTGTTTGGTGTGTCTGTTGGCAACATAGTAAACGAAGCAATCGGTCTTTTGCACACTGCCGTCGGGGATCGAATAATCAGCAGACTCGGTCTGATTTTTTTTTGTGGGGAGCCGTTAAGGATAAGTGTTACGCTAACCATTCAGAGACTATCCAAGACTTTAAAGGTTAAATCGAAGTTGCCGTTGATGAGATAGGAACCCATAGAATCGAAAATGTTCTGAAAAATTGGGTTGAAAGGAATGGGTAACTGTAAAGCTAGCCGAGGATGTCATTGAATGAAATTGTGTTCCTTACTAAATGGCAATCTATACTCTTTCTAATAAAACAAACCGCTTTAAAAAATATTGATTCGTCTTTGAATTTAGAGCCAAATTAAATTGCAAACGTTAGATGGACCGTCCTTTATAATATGAAATATGCGAATTTGGATTGTAAAATGGTTTTTGGATAAAATTCTAGAATTTGGCCGAGTGAGACGAAACTATAGGCTATTCCTTCACCGTGTATGATGAAATACGGGATTATAAAATGATCTTTGAAGGAAGCGCTGGAATACTGCCAAATGAACGGAACTATGTCATTTCTTGACCGATTATGTTGAAACTGGACATGTTGAATGGAAATGAAATTATGTAATGAAGATTATAAAATAGTGTTTGAAGGAAGTACTGGATTATGGCCAACTGGAATTGAACTAGCTCATTCCTTCACTGATTTTGATGAAGCTCGACATGTTTCCACAATCCTTTCATATTTACGTTATTATTTTTACAGCTGATAGATTGCGTGTCCGGTGGTCAGTGACAATTTTTACAACATTTTATTAGACGCAGAATCAGAAGCTTCTGTTTTCTCGAGGAAAATGACAGGTTTTACCTCTTGCGACATTACTGCTCCGAAGTTCAAAATTAGGAGATTCGAATTCTTTTTGAAAATTTTAAAATGTAAGTAGGACTTGGTTAGAAACGAGGTTTTTAGGTCAACACGTTTAGATTTTAACATCGCTTGCAGTTTTTTTTATAGGATGAATATAATGTTATAAGTTTTATAATTTCTATATTATATGAAATTCACAGTTAAAAGATAATCTGAATTTATATTCAGGCTTGATAGATTTTACAGCTTTGAAATAGAAAAATTCAAAATATTGAGCAAATGGTTAAAATAACATTTTTATTTTCAAACATTTGCCGTAAATTACTCACTCCATGATTTTTAACTATGTACATATATTATCTAAACCACATCGAACGTATGGATTCAGACTTTTCGTACATTTTTTTTTTGTATTTGAGGTTTTAAAACAAAAACAGTAGTAATATTGATCAAACCCATTAAAAAGAATGACTTGAAATTATATCCCCATATACATTATGATTGTTATTTTATTAAACCATATTTTTATATTATTAGTTTTTAATAATATGGAAAATACAATATGATAATGGAAAAGACAATACACAGCATGCAACTTTTCATTTATTCGACAATACACAATAAAATTTCCCAAGTGATGAGTCATTTTTATATGGAAAATTTGAAAAAATAAATAATGAATCGGGTTTTTCAATTCTAAAATATTTATGTATACATGTTTATGGCATATTTAATTAATTTCCCGGCAATAAATAAATGCATTTTCACTTTTTTTTATTCTCGTTTAAATTGATGTAGTTAGCATATATGGTAGGTAGATTATCATATACATATCCGTATTACTTTGAACATAAACCATAATCGATTTTCACCCCAACAAATAATATCATTTTTCAGTATATTGCTGCATAATGTACAACGCACACAAATTGGACAATTTTTAAATTTGATTCAATTGTGATTTTATTCGAAATTATTATTAATTGATCGGCAGGAATGTAATTCCATCACCAGGTAATCGATAAATAAATTTATGGCACTAGCCGCATTGTAATCATTGTCCAGTAAAAAAAATTTTGTTTAGCAAACAAAATTGTTGGTACATATATAGTTGCTAAATATGTAGATGAATTTCTAGCCGATTTTATTTATGGACAACAAATTATTCAACAACACACTGTACGCTTTATATACTATACAAATTCTCATTAAATAATTTATCAATTTAAATAATAGTTTTATTTATTTTATAGCGGATTTATTTTTTAAAAATGTCAATAAATAAACAGGAATAATTGGAAATGAAATAAGCACATTTAAATTATTAAATGATATTGAATGAAAATTCCACATGAAGATATATGTATATAAAAAATTGATGATGGCGTGATGAGTGGGCGGTTTTAACACCTTTTTTTAATACACACATATAAAGTTCAAACTTACCAGAAATTATTGTCGATTATATTTCACACACGTGGAAACTAACAAAATTTTGAAAGCGTTTATAAATAAACAAAATCATATGGGTAATTATGTTGTATTTATATAACCCCTTTCATAATACTAATTAAAATCCTATTTCTCGTATTAATTAAATCATTTACAGCTGAATAAATACTATCTTTAAAAACTATTTGCCAAATAATATAAAATTGTATATAAATAAACAAGAAAATAACATATTATCCATACTCCTGTGCACAACTTTTCCAAAAAAACATAACCAAAACTATAATAAACCCATTCTGTACATAAACAAAAAAAAAAAAAATTGACAAACAAATTTTCCATTAATTTTCATCACAGTAAAAATATAAAAACTCAAATGTCCATCAAAATTAAATGCAAATAGAAACATAAAAACATAGAAATACATAAATGTTGTTTGTTTATTTTTGTGCTGGAAACGAAAGAACTAAAAATAATAGATCCTTTCTTCAACCCTTCAACGAATTTGTTTTTTTTTTAAATAAGCAAATGTACCCTTATAAATCTCGGAATCAGAATTACAAATATGTATACAAATATAAAATAAATTTGGTTTCCATTTATATATGTACATATGTACGTAAAAAGATATAAAAAAAATATTAAATTGATCTTATTTAAAAAAAAAATGTTATATTTTTACACGATTTTAGTTTTGAATGAGTTTCGGACACGAGAAACTAACACAACCAAAACTATACACTTTAATAATCCATTTTGCATTGTTAAATTGGTAAATATGTATGTCTATGGTATGTATACGAAATAGATAGATAAAAGGCAAAAAGGATTTAAAAATTTTCGTTTTTATTGAAAAATTATATGAACATGATTTAATGTTGGCCAAACGAATATTTAATCATAAATAAATATAAAAGGATTAAAATTTAATAAAGCAAATAATAGTGATTGATAAAATATTTGGATTGGTGTCGTGCAGTGAGAAATTATTTGACAACGAAATGTTAGTGAAACATTGTCATATCGGTGAAAAGAGGATAAGCTTATAGGCCTAAAGTCTTAAGCAGTGAGAAGAAGCAGTGAGAGCTTTTTCCCGCCTTAGGGATAAATATCACTTTTACTTCCGTCCATTTTCTTTGAAGATAACTTCCAGCCAGGGTAGGGTTAAGTCAATAATTCACTGGCTATCCGCATGGATAGTGCCAGCAGGTACTGCTGACTTGTATGGCTTAAAACTGTTTATTGCCCATAGGATATTCCGCCTTTTTACTATATGACTTACGGAGTCTACACCCCTTTTTATCAAGGGTGTCTGCGGAGCTAGTACCGAGCACTCCGGGAAATGCGTTTCTAGTAATAGCTACAGGGATTCCTCACTAAACTTAGTCCATGAACCATTCGGTCGTTGTAGATAACACGGGATGGAAGGAGGATTCCACATAGTATATTGCCACAGTAGAGCTTCCAGGCCCTCGTTTTGACTGCTCTCAGCTCGAACTTATAGGTTTTGAGGACTTCCTTGTAACAGTCCCAATCTGCAGCAGCATTTGTGTTCCTCGCTTTCTTGAACAGTCTCCTGCATTTCATACGAGTACCTTGGAGTTCTCTCCACCAGGTGGGCCGAGATTTACCCAAGAGCCTACTGATAGGACATGCGCACCTAACATGGGTTGCTAAAAGCATCAGATAGCTTGGTTACTAGAGCATCAAGCTCCTGTGTAAATGCAGGAGGGTTTGGAACCGATACGGTAATAAGTTACCCAGAATGGTTCTGAAATAATCCCAATCAGTTTTCCTCCTATTTCTGAAGGGTGGTTTGCTAGTGGGTTTTGTATCCACTTCGTACTGGAGATAACAATGGTTAGAAAAGGAATGGTCTTCGGACACTTTCCAGTTCAATACCCTCTCCTTAATAAAATCCGAGACAAGTGTGATGTTGGCTTACACCCGATATTACATATATTTAGGTTAGTACTTAAAATAAAATCAAGGAGTAACTCACCTCGCCTGTTTATATCTGTACTTCCCCAGATTGAGTGATGCGCATTAGCATCGCTACCCATGATGACTCCGCCGACGAATGGGATATGATACATTTATATCTGGTACTTTCACTACTAGACGCAGCCTCTCCATCCCTACTCCGCTTGGCTACGTCCACGTTCGTGTCGGTGGTAACTCGGTTCTAGGAATCTAGGCCGAGGCAGAAGTCAAAGGGCGGTCACATAGGTCACTTGCAAATGATGCGCTTAAGAGTTATGTGACTTAAATCCTGGAGCGTCTGTCACACATTGAGCGGCTTTCAGGTCAGCTACGGTACCCCAGGAGGAACGGCTGTGTACCTACTTGGCAGAAAGTATAAAATGTTAGGGGCGGCACCTCCGAGAGATCCAGCGACTGCAATGTTACAACGGTGGCGACCTTGGCCGATGTAACAGATATTGGGACAAGCGAAGAGAGAGGAAGCACTACATCCGTGCATGGGAATAGAACCCCTGGTAGCCCGTTTGGTAAGAGTGCGTTAGTGGTCCCCTAAGAAGGGAGCGATGACTAGTACATTGGAGAGATGTTTTTCATCGCC
Source organism: Tipula unca (assembly GCA_951394425.1). Taxonomy (NCBI): domain Eukaryota; kingdom Metazoa; phylum Arthropoda; class Insecta; order Diptera; family Tipulidae; genus Tipula; species Tipula unca. The sequence goes on from OX596380.1 coordinate 121,886,501, forward strand.
TTCTTTGGGGAGTTATAAGGAGGAAACCCAAGAAATAAGGCTAGTCAGGCTTGGGAAAAAAATTGAGGAACTGATGGAGTTCGTAAGACCTCGAAATAATGTTCATAGCGAGATTAAAACGATGATAAGCACCATTAGCACGCTTTATGGCTCAGCTAAAGGTAAGACGAGTGTTTCGGAAAAGCAGTGCCAAACTTCACCGATCAATAATGACGGCAAGGAGAATTTAGGTCGTCGACGAACTGTGAGCAGGAAAGAGGAAGCGACTAACGAAGATATACCACTTGTAGAGCCCAGTAAGAGGAAGTTGTCCACGCCACCTAAGAGTGAAGAAATAAGGCAAAGTAAGAGAAGGAATGCTAAGTCTGCTCCGCAAGGTCCTTCGCAACCACTTCGAATGTCGGAGACTCTTATTAATGAGGAGGACGGAAATAAGAAGCAAAAGACCACAGCATCGATTTTGGATAATGAAGATATAGACACTACGAGCTCAAATCAATTGGAGGATGCGACAGTTGGCTCAGAACAAGAATGGCAGAAAGTGAAGGGGAAAATAATGCCAAAAAGACGATCACATCCGCAAAGGAAACGGGCTCGCCCGGATGCTCTGCTAATAAAGAAGAGTAACGAAATCTCATTTGCCGATCTGCTGCGGAAAGTTAAGGTGGACCCGACGCTAAATACTCTGGGTGAAAGGGTATCAAACATACGTCAAACTTATAGTGGAGACCTACTGTTGGAGCTACAAACTACAGGAGACCAGCCGAAGACCGCAATATTTCGAGAGCAATTAGCGAAAGCGATCGGGGGCAATGCGGCGGTTAAAACTTTGACCCAGGAGGCGTTACTGGTGATCAAAGATATGGACGAGGTTACCACGTCTGAAGAGGTGATGGCGGCTCTGGAAGCACAGTTTGAAGGGGTGAAAGGTGTCTGTAAGCGTAAGTGCTTTCGCGAACTGTGCGAGGAGGTCGACCGCGATCCCTGAGGTAGACCTTACCGATTGGTGATGAAAAAACTCACAAGCAATTACGCCACTGCTCCCACATGCCCGGCAATGCTGTCTGACATAGTGAGTCACCTGTTTCCGTAGCAACCCGATTAGAGGTATTAGGCAACGAGGAGGATGATATACCACCAGTTACTGAGGAGGAGGTTCTGAAGGCATGTGGCAAAGTAGGTAACAATAAAGTTCCTGGCCCGGATAACATTCCGAATATTGCATTGAAGTCGGTGGTTAAAGCATACCCAAACTTATTCACGGAAGTATATACTGCATGCTTTGTTGAGGGGGAGTTCCCTAGTAAATGGAAGGAACAGAGACTAGTATTGTTCCCAAAAGGAGACAAACCACCCGATGAGCCGTCATCCTGGCATCCCGTCTGTCTGTTGGATACGGCAGGCAAAACCCTAGAGAGAGTTGTATGTGACCGGTTACAAGAGGCTACAGTTAGAGCAGGAAACCTGGCAGAGCAGCAGTATGGCTTTCGAAAGGCGCGCTCAACAGTGGATGCGATTAAAGAGGTTGCAGATACGGCACACCAGGCGATATCCGGTTCTCGATGGCGACGTGGTAGTAAAAAATACTGTGCCATAGTTACATTGGACGTGAAAAACGCATTGAACAACGGTCAGACTTATTCAACAGTGGTTAACATCTGCTGGGCTGCAACTAGCAGAACATAAAAAAGAAGCTGTCCTAATTACTAGCCGAAAAGTAATGGAGAACGTAACCTTAGAGATTGGAGCCCAATAAATTGTTAGTCAGCCATCGATCAGATACCTAGGAGTAATGATCGATGCCAGATTGTCATATGAGACACATATCATTACCACCAGCGAGCGAGCAAGAAGAGTTAATGCGGCACTAGCACGAATAATGCCGAATACAAAAGGGGCGCGGATGAGCAGCAGAGTTCTGCTCGCCCACGTCGTTACATCTATAATGATGTATGGGACACCAATCTGGGTCAACTCGTTGGAGAAGAATAATAATAAACAGTATTAAAGGCCATTACTGGCCCCTTACTGAGTCAACAACCCGGCTCCAACGGTTTCGATCCTGAGCATGGTCTTCATACTGTCTAAGACAATCTGAAGAGGCCAAGTCGTTCTCTACATCGTGGAGCCATCGTCGCCGGCAACGACCTCTGCGCCTACCATATGGTGGCTCTCCTTTCAGAGATCGCTGCACAATTCGTTCCGGATCAGCACGCAGAACGTGACCGAGCCAGCGTACTCGCTGAGATCTTATTTCATGTACAATATCGGGGATCTTCATCAGATCTCTGATCTCGATATTGTACAGAGCTCGGTAGGTACCATCTATTTCGCGTTTTGGGCCGTAGATCACACGCATGACTCTTCTCTCAAATGTTAGGAGCCATCTCTCGTATTCATCCGTCAGCGCCCAACTTTCACATCCAAACATAACAACGGGCCTGATCAACGCTTTGTAAAGCTTCAGCTTCACGGCACTTGATAAGTGTTTAGATTTTAGCAGTGGCCGTAGAGGATACAGAGAACGACTGCCAGCTGCCAGCCGCACTTTAATATCCTCACCCACACTATTATCGTGAGTGATAAGAGAACCCAAATATTTGAACCTCCTCACCGTTGGAGAAGAATACTTATAGACAAAGAGTTGCAACAGTTCAGAGGTTAAGTGCTCTGAGAGTATTGTGCGCATTTCGGACGGTGTCAGAAGATGCTGCTTGTGTTCTTGCGGGAATGCCCCCAATAGATCTACTTGCCAAGGAGCGCCAAACCACTTACCTGCGTCGTGGTCAAGGAACAAAAGCAGAGAACCACCGATTAGCACGTGCTGAGACGATCACTGTATGGCAGAGAAGATGGAGTGAGTCGACGAATGGTAGATGGACCCATCGCCTGATCCCTTACATCGAGGCGTGGCTAAACAGGCGACACGGTGAAGTGGATTACCATTTGACACAGTTTCTGACGCGTCATGGTTGCTTTAGATCATACCTGTTCAAATTCAAACACGAAGAGTCACCAGATTGCCCTGTATGCATCGGAGTAACGGAAAATGTAGAGCATGTATTATTCGAGTGTCCACGATTTGCCGAGGAGAGAAGGAGTATCTGTGTACATGGGGTTCAACGAACGCCGGAAAATATAGTGGAGTTTTTGCTGGCGTCTTAAGATGGGTGGAACGCCGTAAGCGGAAGGGTCTCATGGATAATGAGTGAGTTGAGACGCCTCGAAAGAAGCAGAAATTCAGTGAGGAGTTAATTCCATCCGAGCAGCGAAAGCTGAGCCTGCCTCGCGAAGTAATACCTAACGGTAGTTCCACGGGGCCGAACGGCATGGTTTATCGGGGGTGGTAGTTTGGTAGGTAAGAATCCGACACTATCACGTGTTTGATATATGGGTTCACACGTGATGCCTATCGAAGGTTCCCCTCCTCCACCCATACAAAAAAAAAAAAAAAAAAAACCCATGATGACTCCTACCTTTCGTTTTCGAGCCTCCATTATTGCACTGCCCAACCTACCTGGTGGTATATTTTCCTCGTATGGTAGGTAGGCCGATATTAGCCAGAGATTTTGCCCAGCCATCTCGATGCTATCTACCACTACGTAAGCGTTGCTGTAATTTAGTAGTATAAAAATATTCTAATTATTTCTAGCGAGAATACAGGAACGTATCTTACCTTCATTTTTCGCATGTAGTATTTTATATTTGGAAGTTCCGAGGCCCAGCACCCGGTCACCATTGACCAAAAGTTCCTGGACGAGAACCACATCAATGGACTCAGATTCCATTTTTAGTAGAAGGGCTGCCGAGGCGGCTTTACAGTGATGGGGGTTGATCTGAAGGATCTTAAGCATTAGATATTGCTTACCTCCATCACTGTTGAGTCAGACTCCTCTGACATCGATTCGTCCGTTAGGAGCACACAGGATAGTCCCAATGTACTCGATATCTCCGAGTTCAGGGATAGTGTCTCCTGAGCGTCCTCCGGGATGCTACGGACTTCTGGGTCACCAACACCAGGCGGGACACCACAAGTGGTTTCACCACCTGCTGCAGATGCCCGAGATCTGTCGGCCTCATTGCGCTTATAATTTTGAGCGTAATCACTCCAAATCCATAGCTGATCAGGCCTCCAGATTTTTCCAAAGCACACACGAATTCTTTTTCAATGATAATGATGGCCGATTTGTGATCTGCTTCCGCCTTTACCTCTTCTAACCTGGCAATGTTCCAGGTGGCCGTTGGTAGATCCGGATTGCTGATTTTCAACATTTCCGAGATCTCCCTTGGATCAATTGGCTCCGCAGGGATCCAGGCGCGCGCCCTTGGCCTGTAGGGAATTTTTTCCCTCGTCACCACTACTAATTTGGCCCTCGGCCAGACTTTGCCCAGGCTGCCGATCGCCATTTTGTAGAGGGTGACCGACCTTTCATTGGCACAGACAGTCAGTTTAACGTGACCCCGGTGCCACCCTCCGTCTCGGCAGGACGGAGCAGGTCCTGGGTTATTCCTCATGATGTTTAGGAAGATGGCGGCTGGGGCCTTCTCCACCTTCCTCCCGTTAAGGGGCGTAATACTCCCATCTGCTTGATTCTTGTCAACGACTGCCATGATCAGGTGCTCCTTTAGCACCTCGTTGAAGAGCCTGGGAACATTAACTGGAACCCGTTTCTTTTTAGCCTCCGTAGGTAGTTCATCATCAGATCTCAACCTTTTCGGCTGTGAGATCTCAACGGAACCCTCCTGCTTTGACTCAGTAATACGCCTTGCCCAGGCAAACGTATCCTTGTCTCTATCCGTTCTCTGCTCCAACGGAATGTTGCTGATCTTTGAGAACAAGATGGAAGCAAATATATGGAAGCTGCAAGATACGGAGCTGGCAACATGTACCAACTTGATTCCCCCAAGACAGCTTCACACCAGACCACCATATTTGTTTACCTTACTTTAATTATTTAATTGTTTAAGTTTTGAGGAAGGCTGCTGATTATGCTTAGACGTAGCAGATCTCTAATTAAAGATAATGTGAAAAAACGAAACATTGAAAAAGTTTACACAAAACAAAATTTACACAATTTCTATCTTATTTAGGTTAAATGGTATTCTATAAAACAAAGTAGTCCGCGTGTAAAGTTTTTCTTGCTGAATAATTTAATCGTGTCTAAAACCACTTTGACGTTTTGTTAGTATTTCGTTTCATAATATAATATAAAGAGTAACAAGGACAAACATGGTTTTTTTGTGCGACACTAGCCCGCCTTCTTCGTAAAATTTTAGTTTTCAATTTTAAATTTTTTACCGTGAAAACGAACTACACAAGATAAATTGTATGTGTAATTTATTGAGGTTTAATATCTTACCCATTTTTTAATTTATCTTGGTGTAAAGTTATAGAATACCATTTTGGTATGAAAACGTGTAAAGTACTCATTTTCGCGTTTGCACGTTATCTTATTCGTTATAGAATTAGGCTACTGTATGACAATGTTTTAGCCGATGAAGCTAGGACACAATTACGATTAGGGTCAATGACAGCATAGCTGGAAAGTAACCTGGTTTTAAGCTGCCACAACATACTGACGCATTTAAAAGATTCTATGACAACGTTATAAGTGGAAGGTAGATTCAGGTATAATAATACGTTTTAATTGTATTCATTTTATCAAATTTTAAGTAGTTTTAATATTTTACGCAAGATTTTAATTAAAAACAATTGGGTCAAAATAATCTAAACTAATTTTTGTAACTGAGGCTTAATGCAAATCTATGAGAACATTTTAACAAACAACAAAATAGTAGACGAGTATGCGTCTCCAAGCAACAACATGTGTCACTTTGCCAAGCATACCGACACCGAAGACATGAACAGTACAGGCAGCGTAGAAAATTGATGAAAGCTCTGCCAACATATACCATGACAATGACAATAACAAAGTCCATCTCAATTTTTAAAAAAATGCCTTTACGTACGACGTACGATATTGAAGCATGTTATTGTTTATTTTATATTCAAACTTTTAGAGCAATAAATTTGCCATAAAGTAGTTTATAATTTTATAACGGCATTATTAAAATTGTACTTTCAATTAAATAAGTCATGATGGGTCAGACCTAATTAAATACCTACATATTATAGAGAATCAACCGAAGTATCCTTATACGCATAAGTACGATGACCTACGACCTAACACGATATGCAAAATTCTAAACCAGCAGCACAACACGAATAAAACCTATCAATTATTCATTTCACTTTGATTCCAGATAATAAAAACAACATTCTGGGGCACTAAAAATAAGAAGTCGAAATATTTTCTATTCTTTATATTCGTTTGTTTATTGAAATAGAAATTTTTTTTGCACTCTATCGTGTCTTATTATCTATTTATTCAATAGTTTTAGTTTTTATATATTCTGTTACTGTATATAACTATGTATATTCTATATACTCGTACATATATTTTATTTCATAATAAATAAATAATTCATTTTGTGTCTTTTCACAGGTCAATTCAACACCAACACCAACACCATGTGAGATCTCACATTCACATTCCTTTAGCGGCAGCAATATTGGTATTGCTAACAGTCCAACAATATTGTGCACAAAAATACAGATATAAATAAACAGAAGAAAATTCCCATGAGAAACTTGTAAAGTAAAATAAGAAGAAGTCGGAAAATTTTCTTTTTGTTTTCTGCTTCATCTATAATAGACAAAAGGAAAAACAAACAAACAGTTGCAGATAATAAAAAAAAAATACAAAAATGAGTTTGAGGTTATAGAAACAACAACAATAATAAATAGAAATGGCATAGCGGGAAAAAAATGAAAAATGAGAAAATTCATGATATTTAATAGAAAAGTAGGTTTTTACGAGGAAAATGGGTAAAATAGTTTAGGTTTTGGTTGAATTGGAATTGGAAGTTTAAGTAAAAATTTAGGGGTTTTACTAGATGTATTCATATATTTGTTTTTTTTATAGTTGTGTTATGAATTTTTTATGCGAGAGAAAAAATTTAGTTAACTGATTTCAATAACAAAAGCAGATATCGCATCTTATCAATCAAATATTTATATATGGACTCTTAATTATATGTTTGATTTGCCGAAACATTAAGTATTCGAAATAAATTATTTTTGCTGACTTGACTGTATATTAGGTTTATGGGGTTTGGAAATTACTATTTTATAGACATGATATTGTCAACCAATATTTGACAAACGAATTGTATAACTTGATACTGTGTCAGTGAATGAATTAATTAAACTTTTCATCAATATCACATCAATACACTAAAGTTGAATGTTCTTACGTAAAAGCATATATGTGTAATTAGTGTCATATATACTTTAATTTCTTGAACACAATTGAAAGCATGCTCCAAGAATATACAAATGGGTCTACAATTGTAACCAAATGCGAGGAACAAACTTTGTACATAATTTAATAGTGTTAATAGTCGACTGTAAACAGGTCACTCGAACTGCAAGATATAAGGTAACACCGTCGACGATGGACGCATATTGGAAATAGAGACATAGTAAGGAAAAGTAATGCGTCTCAATAAATAAGCATTATCGTAAGGGTGTCTACATGATGATTCTTTATTTACTGTGTGAGAGTGAGAGCTAATTTTGTTGTAGAGATTATCGTGTGACATGTAAGTTATTCATCGCTGGTGATGGCAATGGTAATGAAAATGGGGGAATCGTGTCGAGATAGTTTTTTTGTTGCATTTTGTAGACAATTTGAAATTGTTAAATCATTCTTTGTACTGTGGATGCATCGTCATCTAAAGGGTGGTTAAATTTTGAGGGCCGATGTTGATTTTGAATAAAACACAAATTATTTAGGAAATTATTGTCAATTCTTTTTATTATGGTAATATGGTATGGTTCAATTATGTATGGAACAAAATATCGGCCAAATGGCCGCCGCGACCTCGGCGGCACACCTCCATCCGATGGTCCAAATTTTCAATAACGCTTAGGCATAATTGAGGTTCTATGCCGATAATGTGCCGAATTATCTGAGCCTTTAGCTCTTGAATTGTTGCTGGCTTATCGACGTACACCTTTTCTTTCAAATAACCCCAAAGAAAGAAGTCCAACGGTGTCAAATCACATGATCTTGGCGGCCAATTGACATCACCACCACTTGAGATAAAACGGCCATTGAATATGTCGCGCAAAAGAGCCATTGTTTCGTTAGCTGTATGGCAAGTGGCACCATCCTGTTGAAACCACATATCGTCCACACCCATATCTTCCAATTCGGGCCATAAAAAATTCGTTATCATCTCACGATAGCGAACACTATTCACAGTAACTGCCTGACCGGCCTCATTTTGGAAAAAATAGGGCCCGATGATGCCGCCAGCCCATAAACAGCACCAAACAGTCACTCTTTGTGGGTGCATTGGTTTTTCGCCAATCACTCTTGGATTATGATCCGCCCAAATCCGGCAATTCTGCTTATTGACGAAACCACTGAAGTGAAAATGTGCCTCATCACTGAAGATGATTTTCTTCGAAAATTGATCATCCACTGTTGCAATTTCTTGCCACCATTCTGACCATTGACGACGTTTGGAATGGTCAAGAGGCTTTAGTTCTTCAGTCAATTGCACCTTATAAGCGTGTAAATGCAAGTCTTTATGCATAATGTTCATCAACGACGAGCGTGAGAGGTGCAATTGTTGGGCACGACGACAAGTTGAGGTGGACGGCTCTTCAGCCACACTATCGCGAACAGCAGCAATATTTTCTGCAGTACGAGCTGTACGAGCATGCACTGCGGTGTTTTAAAATCTCCTACAGACCCGGTTTGCTCAAATTTTTGCACGATTTTTCCGACTGTACGCACATTTGGACGATTAAATTGACCGAAAAAATCACGAAGTGCACGATATGCATTTTGATTTGAACGCCCATTTTCATAATAAGCCTGAATAACTTTAACGCGTTGCTCGATTGTGTATCTTTCCAAGGTTCAAATGGAGTTAGTCTGAAATTGAGAAATGTCAAATGAAATGCAGAAAAAAACTTGACGTTTAGATGTGGTTCACATTCAACATCGGCCCTTAAAATTTAACCACCCTTTACAACGTTCTATGCTCCTACTATACCGTGGCTCCCATAGCAAACGCTAGATTAGATTTAGTTGGCCTAGAACCACAAGAAAGTTATCGTTATTATCGCAAAACAGATTCAAATGGCAGCCATTGTGAATGTATCGAGACACAGATATCAGGAATATATTTAGTAAACTTAATTGGTTCAGAACTGTTATCTTTTGAAGAATAAAAAATTGGAAAAGGTTTCTAGAAAATCTCGAAATATGACAAAAAATATTGAAGTGGGGATAATTTTGGGCGATTAAGAAATAGGGAATAAATTTTTGGCGGCATAAAGAATTTACAATTGTGAAGAAATTATTACATTATTATTCAACCGCCATTTGGGCCTGGGATGGAAACCCCGTGTCAACATGGACGCAGTACTCAACATATCGAGAGTACCATTTGCAGACCTCCTTGGTGCTCATCATGCGTCAAAGACTGTTGTTGAGCCACCTGAAATACAGACTGCGGATATTTTTACTGAATTCTATATGAAATTCACTAGAGCCAAGCAGAGATTGAAACGAAACCGCTCACCTATGGTGGACTGCATTAAATCGGAGGTCTTGATATTCGGAGGGGATACTTTGTGGAACTGCCTTTTCGATCTATTTCGATTAGTATGGCGAACCGAACTTATGACTCACGAATGGACAGTGGCCGCGATATGCCCCATCTTCAAGAAAGGAGACCGCTTGAAGTATGAGAATTATCGCGCGGTATAGCTCTCCTTTTGCACAGCATACAAGTTACTGTCCTACATTATATTGGATAAAGTCGGCCCTATAGCAGTCCTTATTGTGGTGACCATCAAGGAGGATTTCGACCGAATCCGTCAGTCACTGATCAGGTCTTTTCGCTGTGGATGATTATTTTCAAATATTATGAGACGCCCACCCCAACCTCAGGTGTTCCTAGATTTCCGGCAGGCCTGTGACTCGATCAATCGAGACCGATTTTGGCCTGCCCTGTAATACCTATAGGAATGCTAACAAAATTGGTACGATCGTGTAGAATGACAGTGACGCAGTTTCAATTTTGTGTTAAAGTTGAGAACCAGGCTATTATGAATTTTGGAAGTTAAATCGGGTGTTGATGATCCATTGATTCATATATACCTAAATTGCAATATGTATAAATCTGAAATCAAAGAAAAATGTTTACGTTTATATTTTCTTATTTTGAATTTAATTATTGTAAATACTTATCTTAAATTATTAGTTTGTATCTATATTAATCCAATCTGAAATATTTAATTAATTATTAATAATGTAAATTTAATTATAAATATGTTGAATTCCTAACCTTTATGTATGTACTGTCAAAACAAATTATTTGACATTTATTTTAATTAACACTTGGCAAGATTTAAAACCTTATAAATGTAAAAACAAATTCAGTAGCTCAAATTCAATTGTATCGAGTACGTTTTATGCTTTAAAAGTAAATAGATCTTGACCATCTATTGGCGGTGATATAAACTACATAATTGTCAAACTATTGTAACTTAAGTCTAAATAAAATCATAATGATCTCTCTTACAAACCAACCATCGAGGTATACACATCTATAAAAAAATATAAATAATCTTTACGGAGATAGCACACGATCAGCTGTGATTCAACGAAGTTTTCAAGTAGATATTTTACCAACCAAGCAAGGATTATCCAAACCCAATTACCATAATCCATATTCATACCTTAAAAAATCCATAAGTTTTTTCGATCATCAAAGTTTGTACCAGTCTTTAACATTTTATCGAGGAACCCGAAAGCTGGTACAAACATTTCTGGTCCTTCGAGCCGGATTCGAGCCTACGGATCCTATTATAAAATATACCAATAAATTTGGAAATAAAATTAAAACACAACAGCCGAAGCTAGGAGATTTTACCAACAAACCGCAGGGAAAGGAAACTTGTAATTTAACCACAAGGATTAAATTACCATCAACCAACCAAAACCGCAAGTATAAATTGATTCTATTCATTAAATAAAATAAAGGGCATCTCGTAAAACCCAATAATTTATTATTAATTTATTTATAAACGTTAATAAGCATTAAAATAAATAAAATTTCAAAATATACAAACGTGGTGTGTTGAGTGAATATATTAGTAAAAGACTTATAATAGTGTACCTAATAGTGAAATACATATTACTTTAAAACAAAATGGTAGAATTACCAGCTTTGAAAAAACGTCGCGCGTACATAAAGGGGAACATGACCAAGCTGCTTAAATATATACGTGAAATAACAGGTACAACTAATATAGAAGATATAAAGGTTAGACTATCAAACGTAGAAAGCTATCGCACCGAGTTTATGGACATAGAGGACAAGATCGTAGCTTTCGACAACGAGGAAGAATTAGACGAAGAATTTGAAGAGAACTACTATAAGGCAGTATCAGGCTTGAATTTAGCCCTTAGAGCCAAATCAGAGACATCAATGTCACCAAATGATACAATAGCAAATTTTTATCTAAACGAAACCCACACAGAGGTTAAATTACCAAAAATCAATATACCACTATTCTCCGGAGACTACACAGAATGGCAGTCATATTATGATCTATTTAGTTCGACGATTCATGATAACAACCGTTTATCACCGGCACAAAAGCTACAATATCTGAAAGGAACTCTGCGAGGTGACGCTGCTGGCTTACTAAAATACTTTAGTATAACCGATGCCAATTATATAGAGGCATTGCAGAAATTACGAAGTCGATACGATCGAAAAAAGCACACCATTCAAGCATTCATTAAAAATTTTATGCTCCAGCCATCTGTCACAACACCAAATAGCGCGAATGTGCGACGATTATACGACACATCAGATGAAATATTACGGGGACTAAAGGCATTAGGAGAAGGCGCTGAATTCAGGGACCATTGGTTAATTTATACCATGATTAACAAGTTAGACGAGGAAACTAATAGTTTGTGGTCTCAAGCCTCGACAGATTACGAACTACCAACAATGAAGCAATTCTTTGACTTCCAGGCTAAAAGGATTGATGCGCTTGAATCATTCAAAGGAGCTACCAACAAACAAACCCAGCATTCAACAAGACAACCGATTAAAAGCCATGTTGTTTTAGATAGTGAAAGCCCAACATGTTCATTATGTCCAGAAGAACAGCATAGATTGTTCGAATGTCCAAAATTTAAGGAAATTTCAGTGGAAAATAGAAAAGCATTATTAATAAAAGAAAGGCGTTGTTTTAATTGTTTAAATGATAATCACAATATCTACATCTGTAAATCTAAATTTAGGTGCAGGCAATGCAACAGGAAACACCACACCTTACTCCATGATGAGTCACAAATAACACCATCACAGAAGCCAGCGTCTGAAATCAAGGTTCACAATGCGCAGCGAAATGAAGACAGTATTACAAACCTTACCACAGCTAGTCAATCCAAATGTTACATTTTACCAACGGCAATAGTAAGCGTACGTGATGGAAGCAACCAATTCCAACAGTGTCGCGTATTACTTGACTCCGGATCCCAGTGCTCATTCATAACAGAGAGCTGTGCACAAAGACTTCATTTAAAAAGAAGCTCTGCTAAACTTGCCATAGCTGGCATTGGAGGTACTGTGACTGAATATACAAAAGGATCCGTTTCATTAATAGTTTCACCAACCAACAAGACCGAGACAGAAATTCACATTGAAGCATTTGTATTCCCAAGGCTAACAGCAAAACCATCTAGTATCCAATATTTCAATATTGAAGATTTCAATCATCTTGACCTAGCTGACCCTGATTTCCACAAGGGATTACAAATAGATATGATCTTTGGCGCCGAAATATTCTTTGATTTACTTTTAGAAGGCAAATTAATCACAAGCAGCAAATTAATAATACAAAGAACTAAATTGGGCTGGATCGTTGCAGGAAGAACAGAGAATAGGCAAGAAATACAATCAATGACAGTTACATTGAACAACCCTGAAGACAGCTTAAATCACCAATTACAGAAATTCTGGGAGATTGAATCAATGGATATTTTAGTGAACCAACCAACCAAAGAAGAAGAATTTTGTGAAAACCATTTTACACAAAACACCGTAGCAGACGTTGCAGGCCGATTTAAAGTACGTCTACCATTTAAACTTTCACCACAATCATTAGGCGATTCATACAGAGCAGCTGTTCAACGAATGTATTCAATGGAACGAAGATTTACCAAAGACAAGGAATTTGGTGAAATGTACAAAGACTTCATGGCAGAATACATACAACTCAACCATATGAAGCCACTTACAAAAGATGATGAGATGACCAACGGGTACTACTTACCTCACCACGGAGTCATAAAAAGATCCAGTAGTACGACCAAACTTCGAGTTGTGTTTGATGGTTCCACAAAAACCAATACCGGAAAATCCTTAAACGATTGTCTTGCAGTAGGCCCAACAGTGCAATCGACATTATACGATATATTATTACGATTCCGAAAATATAAGGTAGCGTTAACAGCAGATGTTGAAAAAATGTTTCGACAAGTCTTAGTCGCCAAAGAAGATACTAAATATCAGAGAATATTGTGGGGGGATTCTCCAGATGTACCATTTACGACCTACGAATTGCAGACCGTCACCTATGGTACAGCCAGCGGAAATTACCTTGCAACTCGTGCGATTAATGAATCAACTGTAAAATTTGAAGAAACACTCAGCAATGCAGTTTTTCAAATAAAAAACAATATGTATGTTGACGATCTAATGACCGGGGCCGACTCAGAAGTGGAAGCAGCGCAGCTCAAGGAAGAAATCTCTAAAATATTATCAACATCCGGATTTAATCTAAGAAAATGGCTGTCCAATAAGAGAGAGATATTCGCAAACCAAACACCAAATCATATAAACAACACACTTGAGAGAGAACCAGCTACATCCATCAAAGTGCTAGGTTTATATTGGAACCCGGATAAGGATTGCTTCCAGTTTCAAGTAAATTAATGTAAAGTACCAAACATAACCAAACGAGGAATTCTATCTGAGGCAAGCCGATTGTTTCATCCTCTTGGATGGCTCGCCCCAGTTACCATTAAAATAAAAATATTCTTTCAAAAGCTATGGATCGAAAATTTAAATTGGGATGATCAGCTACCTCCTCACTTATCCGCAGAATGGGCAAATATACGTAATGCTCTACCCAAAATAAAGGAAATCGAATTAGATCGTTATATTAACACAACCAAATCGGGGAAAGTCGCGTTACATGGCTTCTCAGATGCTTCTAAGCAAGCCTATTCGGCGGTCGTTTATGTGGAAGTTACAACGGACAATGGTAAATCCAAAATTCGGCTGATATCAGCAAAAACCAAAGTCGCACCAGTCAAGCAAATCTCAATACCAAGGTTAGAGTTGTGTGGTGCAACTCTTCTATCAAGATTGCTCGTGAAGGTTAAAGAGGGCCTTAAAATGGACATTTCGAGAATTACTGCTTGGACCGACTCCACGATAGTATTGGACTGGCTCTCTACACATCCTTCAAAATGGAACACTTTTGTTGGAAATCGAACAGGTGAGATACTTACCACAATGAATAGATCTCAATGGAGGCACGTAGAATCCCAGGACAATCCAGCAGACTGCGCATCTAGGGGAATAGCACCAGATCAATTGCGAAATTTAAATTTATGGTGGAAGGGTCCACCATGGCTAGCAGATCGAAGTGAATGGCCAAACACCAAACAGAATAATCAAAATACAATCGAAGAGATGCGTTCACAAGCACTAAATATACAAATACCACGCACCAATATAATAGATAACTTAATAAAACAAATATCAAACTATCATAAAATTGTTCGAATCCTAGCTTATGTTTTTCGATTTATCAATATAAAAACCAATAAAATTCCCAAACTGTCATTATTACCTTACCTTACCAGTCCAGAACTAAGAAAACCACAGCATCTGTTGATCAAGTATACCCAATCAAAACACTTTGAACTAGAAATCAAACTACTTGCCGCGAATAAAGAACTTCCAACATCAAGTAAACTTGTTTACCTTAAACCATTTCTCGACAAAGATGGCTTACTTCGAGTTGGAGGCAGAATAGCAAATGCATCAATCACCTACGATATCAAGCACCCATTGATATTGCAATCCAGAGATGAATTAACTGAGTTGATTGTCCGAGACCACCACTTGCGTTATCTACATGCAGGACCAACCCTAATGATGGCAACACTTCGAACTAGATATTGGATCGTGGGAGGCAGAAATTTAATAAGAAAAATAGTTCGCAACTGCGTAAAATGCGTGAAGCACAACGCCAAAACACTAAATCAAATCATGGGCGACTTACCTGGCACCCGTGTAGAGCTGATCCGTCCGTTTTATAAAGTTGGGGTGGATTATGCAGGGCCATTTCAAATTCATCTGGCTAGAGGAAGAGGTCAGAAAACTTATAAGGTTTAGATCTGCATATTTGTTTGTTTATCTACCAAGGCTGTCCATATCGAACTAGTTTTCGATCTTACTTCAGATGCGTACATAGCAGCATTACGACGATTCATAGCACGCAGAGGAATATGCAAAGAAATAATCAGTGACAACGGGACAAATTTCATCGGCGCTCGAAACCATTTAAATGAACTATTTAAATTTCTAAAAGATAACGTTAATAAATTTTCACATTTTTTATTAACAGATCAAATAATATTCAAATTTATTCCACCGAATTCACCGCATTTCGGGGGACTGTGGGAAGCCGCAGTCAAAAGTGCCAAATACCATCTACGCAGAGTAACCGACGGGCACATACTAACCGTTGAAGAGATGACCACATTACTCGCTGAGATTGAATCCATGCTAAACTCGCGACCAATTTGTGTGCTCTCAGCGGACGACATCGATTACTTAACACCGGTACACTTTCTGATTGGCCGCGCCACAACACAACTACCTGCTGAAGACCACTGTGAAAATAAATTATCCTCACTGGCTAGATGAAAGCTAATACAGCAAATGAATCAGCATTTATGGAAACGATGGTCAATGGAATACCTAACTAATCTCCAGCAAAGAAGCAAATGGCACAAAAGTGAGAACAGTGCCAAAATTGGCGATATTGTCCTCATCAAAGACAATAATTTACCTCCAACAAAATGGTTGATGGGTAAAATAATCGAGTTGCATCCAGGACCAGACAATCATGTCAGAGTAGTAACATTGAAGACATCAACAGGAATCATGAAGCGTCCGATTCACAAATTATGTTTACTACCTGTAGATTGAATC
Organism: Tipula unca; assembly: GCA_951394425.1. Lineage (NCBI taxonomy): Eukaryota > Metazoa > Arthropoda > Insecta > Diptera > Tipulidae > Tipula > Tipula unca. Next base: position 121,902,899 of record OX596380.1, read on the forward strand.
ATCCGATTCAAGGCGGCTGGGATGTTGATGATCCATTGATTCATATATACCTAAATTGCAATATGTATAAATCTGAAATCAAAGAAAAATGTTTAAGTTTATATTTTCTTATTTTGAATTTAATTATTGTAAATACTTATCTTAAATTATTAGTTTGTATCTATATTAATCCAATCTGAAATATTTAATTAATTATTAATAATGTAAATTTAATTATAAATATGTTGAATTCCTAACCTTTATGTATGTACTGTCAAAACAAATTATTTGACATTTATTTTAATTAACATTTGGCAAGATTTAAAACCTTATAAATGTAAAAACAAATTCAGTAGCTCAAATTCAATTGTATCGAGTACGTTTTATGCTTTAAAAGTAAATAGATCTTGACCATCTATTGGCGGTGATATAAACTACATAATTGTCAAACTATTGTAACTTAAGTCTAAATAAAATCATAATGATCTCTCTTACAAACCAACCATCGAGGTATACACATCTATAAAAAAATATAAATAAACTTTACGGAGATAGCACACGATCAGCTGTGATTCAACGAAGTTTTCAAGTAGATATTTTACCAACCAAGCAAGGATTATCCAAACCCAATTACCATAATCCATATTCATACCTTAAAAAATCCATAAGTTTTTTCGATCATCATAGTTTGTACCAGTCTTTAACATTTTATCGAGGAACCCGAAAGCTGGTACAAACATCGGGTGTTCGGCAGGGAAATGCTCTGTCCCCGGATACTTTCAATCTCATGTTGGAGTACATCTTTCGTTAAAATTGATACACCTCAGAGCGACATCTTATATCGCCAGTTCAATCAGGTGCTAGCATATGCAGATGATTTATGCGTGAATGGACTGAATAGACGGGGAGTGAAGGAAATACTTGATCCGTTTGTACAGTTTCCAACTTCTGTTGAACTCCAAATCAAAGAGTCCAAAATTAAATACATGATCTCTGGTTATAGGAATAATGGCACACCAGGTTCAAATATTTGGGCTCTCTTATCACTCACGATAACACTGTGGTTGAGGATATTAAAGTGGCTGGCAGCTAGTAGATGTGTTTTGTGAATATCCTATAAGGCCACTATCCTATAAGGCCACTGCTAAAATCTAAACACCTATCAAGGGCCTTGAAGCTCAAGCTTTATAAAGCATTGATCAGGCCCGTTGTTAATAGAAATAGATGGTACAAGTCGAGCTCTGTAAAATTTCGAGATCATGGATCTGTAGCCTTATTCTGGTTTTCCCCGGGAATTGGGAATTTGGAATTTTTGACGTTTTTCTAGTAGTTTGGTGTTATTTTTCCTCAAAGTGATTTCTGGCGATTGGGAATTTTTTTCAACGGGGAAATAATAATTCCATATTATTGCAGATTTAACGTTTATTTTTCCCTGCGTATTTTTTAGGGGAATTAGATAGGAGTTTTGAATATGATATTTCAAAATCGAAATAAAAATAATTTCAATGATTTGAAGATGATATGAAGCATTAACATTTAAAAAGTTTAAATTAAAATCGAAATCTATAAATAATTTGAATATTGAATACTCGTATATAACAAATAATTTACGTAATGGAACCTATGTGTTCTTACAAATTGGACATTATTTGAATGATAGGAATGCTGATTAAGGTATACATGTTTGCCGCTGGTTGCTCGTCTGAACAGCGAGACGTGAGTATAATCGATAGAACCGATTACGCCGGCAAATTGAACTTTTCATTAGAAAAAAAATACTTATTAGTAAGTTAAAACAAACAATTACTGTTTTTGATTTTATATTAATTTTCGTTGGCGATTGTGGAAATTTTATGTACATCAGCATTAAATTTTCATCGCCAATTTTAAAAAACCGATTATACATTGAGTTACCACACTCTGCGATACGCAATTCAGGTAATTCACACCCACTCTCTTTTGGAAAGTACCTGATAATATATGTGCATATTGAAACAAAGCTTAATTAGTTTGTGTGCAAACGTTCACGAAACGTGTACAGCAGTTAACCTTTAGCTAAGAAACTCAGCGCAACTACAACTTCGTCATTATCCAAAAGGCGAATTATTTATGATACATTAAATACATTTTATTCAATTTCAGTTTTTCAAATTTTATTATTATTTATAATAATAAATTAACGCAGCAAATTATAATTTAGTGGTAAACATTTGTACTGCTGAAATGTTTAAGGGGAAATTATTCCCAATTTGGCAGAATACACTTTGGGAAAAAATGGAATTAAAAGTTGGGAATTATTGTAGTTGGCAATTTTTGAAATATTTTTTCCCAATTCCCGGGGAAAACCAGAATAGGGTCACTGATGAAGATCCCCGATATTGTACATGAAATAAGATCTCAGTGAGTACGCTGGCTCGGTCACGTTCTGCGTGCTGATTTAGAACAAATTGTGCAGCGATCTCTGAAAGGAGACCCACCATATGGTAAACGCAGAGGTCGTTGCAGGCGACGATGGCTCCACGGTGTAGAGAACGACTTGGCTTCTTCAGATTGTCTTAGACAGTATGCAGACCAAGTCAGGATTGAAACAGTTGGAGCCAAATTGTTAACTCAGTAAGGGGCTAGTAATGGCCTTTAGAAACAGACCATTATTTTATTATTTACTTATTTAAAATCAATATGAATTGATCAGTGAGTGAACATGAGCAACCGATAAATGATTTCTCCATTTATACAATAAATGTACGCACACCACTAAAGTGTTGCACTAATGCGTTGCACTTCATAAAAGTTTTGGGATAGATTATAGCAAATTTCAAAATCCGCATAAGGATTAATGCCCTAATTTAAATTACAAGTACTGTGTAGTATTCGCATGGTATAAACTACAAAGATTTAGGAGTGAATCCAAAATAGTTGCGAACTTTATTGCCATAATCATTTTTTTTTCCAAAATGACAGCAACACAAAACAGCGTTCATTTGCCTGTGTACAAAACATTTCATATTATTTCTTCATGGTGTTCTTGCAATTTGCTTTTTATTTTTTGTTAAACAAAAAGAGCATAACATTTTCATATTTGATACCCAGCAGCACTATAAACGTGATTAAAAAGCACATTTTGGCAAATAATACGAACGGGATAAAAACACAGACTTCAACAAAATCAGAATTGTTTTTTAGATATTATATTCAATATTTGTATACATATATAAATTCGTACGTATATATGTATGTGTGCACATACAAACATACATATATACATATAACTTAAATGCTTTATGCCGCATAGTTCAAAAAGCTTTCAGCGTTATATTCATCATATATCTCTTTCATCTTATAAAATGTTTTTATAAACGCACACAAAAATATATAAATAAATTTGAAATTGAATTCATTCTAAAGTACCGAGAAGTGGAGTATATGTACTCGTATATTCAACAATATGACATATTATATTCTTTTCAAAACGTTTAAATAAATAACAAACAAACAAACAAACACAATAAATAAATATTCAAAATGAATAACATTAGGATTATAAATAAACAAAAAAAAAAGGATCTTTCCAATCGATTCCTAATACTAATGAACGCAAAAAAGGGTCAATCAAAATATAGATTTTCGTAACTCTTTGTGTTTTGCTTATCTTACTGTTACAAAATAAAACCAAAGAATTCTTTAAAAAAAATCATCCTTTTTTGTTTTTTTACTTTATTTCTTAAATTAATAGACAGAAATCTAATTAAATTATAATCTTATCCTTTATTTTGTTTTTGCCTTTCAACTCTTTTCCCCTCAGTCTCAACATCATCAATTAATTTTTTCCCATTATTTTTTGTTGGCATTTTAAAGAAATTTTTTAAGTCTTATAAATATAAGGATAATACGTACTTGAGGATTTAAATCCTTTATCGTCAAGAGTATAATAAAGCCCTTTTTTATCGGGTATTTGTTTGTTGTTGTTGTTAAGATTGAGTGAATCTTTTGTGGGTTAAGGGATATGAGTGATGGTTTTTCGGTTTTTTTGTTTTGACTTTTTAAATATTGATGGAAAATAGTTTTGGTTCAACTTTAAGGTTATCGTTTGGTTTTTAATCGATTCAAAGAATAAATTATAACTATGTCAGTTATGCGATAATCGTAAACACAGTAGTGATGGGATACTAAAATGATTTTTTTGTAAACACACCAATATGTCAAGTTTTCTAGGTTTAAGACGACTTCGTACATATATTGTTTAATACTTCTCCAGCAGCCGAAAAACTTTTTTCTGAGGGTACTGATGTGGCAGGTACGCTTAGATATTTCAAAGAGACCGTGATTATTCCTACTACAATCAGATAAGTAAAGTCATATTTTTATTTAACAATCGAAACGGTCGAAACAGTGTTTATACGAAAATTAAAAACCGCGTGTGTTACACCAAGTGAATAAAAGTTTTAAGTGGTAATATAGATTTGTTAAGTGGTTCCAAGAAAATTTAATATTAAAGTATGGACAGGCTAGAAAGATTACGGGATCGAGCACATAATCAAATGCTCCAAATATTAAAGTATGCTGAACAATTGCCGGATGACGTGACACTTGAAGACATCAATAAGCGCTGTGAGTTGCTAGAAGTTCGGTATCAAACATCCGGGGAAACTGAAATTCAATTATTGGAATATTCAAGATACAAGCCAATCATCAACGAGGTAGATCAATTGTATTTTAAGGTGCATTCGTTATTGAAGTAGGCTAGCAGTCAGTTAGAGAAAGATGTCCAATACGCTCGAGCAGTTTATTGGACAACAAAAAACGTTCTACGAGGGCGTTAATACTTTACAACACGTTCGACTACCCAAGTTCAATATTGAATCGTTTTCTGGTGACTACAAGTCTTGGACAACCTTTCACGACCTGTTCAACCACACCGTGCATTCGAACCAAAATATAAGCAATGTACACAAGCAGCAAATGTTGAAAGGTCTCCTTTCTGGTGAAGCTGCCGCTCTTATAAAGCATATACCAATCACAGAAAACAACTACAATGATGCATGGGATAAATTATGCAGTCGGTACAATAAAATGAATACAATCGTTACATCACATTTACATACGTTTTTTGAGCAAAAACTATGTGCCCAACAAACGGACGTGAACTACGCCGTATTACATGGATACATCCGATTAAATAATTCGTGGACTTCGTGCACTGGGGCCAAACGCTGAAACAAGAGATCCGTGGCTCACTCATATAATCATCTGTTGGTCAAGGCTTTCTTACGTTCCTGGATTTAGTTGAAATTTTAAATAAGAGATGCGATGAGAAAGATTTAGTTCGAAACCAACAACAAAATCGTTTGTAACTGCTAATTCAATTCACAAGGACGAATGTATAGCCTGTAGACAGCTACATCCTCTGTTTAGATGTCCCGTATTTAAAAATAAAAATGTGGATGCAAGATCGAAAATAGTGAATGAACACGAGTTATGTCACAACTGCTTAAAAAAGGGTCTGAAATGTTTTTCAAAGTTTACAGGTCTCATCTGTAATAAACGCCATCACACATTGCTTCATCCAGATGGGCTTGAAATGCAATCAGTTTCTAATCAGCCTTCGAGGAGTCGTCAGAATATAAATGAATCCTCAATTGATAAAATGAAACAGGGCATTGGATTCAGTGCACAACGCCTACACGGTTTAGCATCATCATCGGCTGGAAAAACCACAGGAAAACGCGATATGACCATTTATTCGCGTATTGACAAACATTATACCATAAACGTAATGGCTCATACCATCGGTAATATTACCAATTTGAAAATTGAACAGTTGCAACTAGCAGACCCGCAATTTTACAAACCAAACCAAATTGATTTACTACTCGGAGCTGACGTCTTTTTCGAAATTTTAAATCCGGAGAAACGTAAGGTGGATGGGTTGCCGATATTACAGTCATCAAAATTCGGATGGTTAGTCACGGGTTCCTGTTCTAATCTTCAATCAGATATCGTCAATTTACAAACTACCATAGAACCAATGTTTCAACTAATGATAATCTTCATCAATTACTATCAGATGTTCCACGAAAATGGAAAAATTTCATAGGCAACAGAACAGCAACAATTTTAGAATATATTCCGCAAAACAAATGGCGTCATATTGAATCGGGGTACAATCCAGTCGATGTCATATCTAGAGGATTAAAACCACAAACATTATCCAAATCCCCGCATTGGTGGCATAGCCCACAGTGGTTGGGAGAAAGTGAATGTAATTGGCCAACTCCTAAATGGTCATTAATAAAAGCGAATGATGCACGCCTTGAAGAAAAGATCAGATATATCAACGTACTAACACGTTGTTGTCGTGCAGTAATACGTGTAATGTTCAATCAAGATCTTTCATCTACGAATTAGCTATTCTTAAGAAGGGCTATTCATTACCAGCAAAAAATCCATTAAGTTCACTTGATCCGTTTATAGATGAGAACAGATTACTGAAACTATACGGCCGATTAAGAAGCAGCCGATAAAGAAAGTCATCATTACCATTTGCGGCAACACACCCAATCAATCTTTCCAAAAAATCATGTAGTCTGCAAATTGATAGAAAATAATATTCATGTCAACCATATGCATGCTGGTAATTCTTTGACTTTAAGCATAATTCGAAATAAGTCTAGGATGATAGGCGCCCGATACACCTTCAAACACTGCATAAAATCATGTATCGTATGCTTTCAGTATCGGTACAACAACAACGATCAAAAAATGACCGCTCTACCAGCAGCACGATGCAATCAAAGCCGACCCTTTTCGAAAGCTGGTCTAGATTATGCCGAGCCATTGTACATCAAAATCAGCCAACGGAAAAATGCTCCAGATCAAAGGGCCTATGTGGCACTTTTTGTGTGTTTGGCTAACAAGGCAGTACATCTAAAAGTAGTAAGCAGTTTCGACACCGACTCATTTCTGGCTACTTTAAAGCAATTCATTGCACGACGAGGATCGCCGGAACAAATTTCATGTGACAATGGGTCTAATTTTATTAGGGCCAATCGAAAACTTCAAAAACTGAAACAACAAATTCTAATTCAAACAACTAGTTCACTAATATCTGAATTTTCATTACAGAAAAATATAACGTATTCTTACCTTTGAAGAGATGACCACATTGGTTACCCAAACAGGGTCGTTATTAAATCCAAGGCCATTATGCAAAATATATGATGATCCAGGTGATTTGCAAATATTAACTCCATCACACTTCTTAGTTGGAGAAGCATTAACAGCCGTTCCAGAGCCGATACTCGACGAGGTGCTATCAAATAGATTATCGAGAGGGCCAAATATTCAGCAGAGAGTACAAGGATTTGGGAATCTATATCAATTAAAGGTATATGATGTGGTGTTAATACGAGAAGACAATATACATATATCCAAGCCAATGGGTACTTGGTCGAGTGACGAGCGTCCATCCTGGTAGTGATGGTGTTGTACGAGTAGCTACATTCAAGACGTCGCGAAACGTTATTAAACGTCCTGTCAACAAGCTAATTAAATTACCTGTTGAGGAATTAACTTCCTCAAGGCGCGGGAGTATGTTGGAGAAATAAAATACAACATATACATTTTACACTGTATTTCATATGTAAATTTTATTCGTACACTGTATTCTTTATGAAATTGTCATCACTATGTTGTTGTCAAATTATGTTAAATTATGTTTTCCTAAAGTAAATTAACATTATTATTTGTTTATGCTTACAATCTTTATACCATTCAATCTTATAATAACTAGCCTAAAATAATATAAAATTAAGATTATTTAAATATCTTAAAATCTTAAAATATGCAGTAAAAATATGTATTAAAATTCAAGTTTTTAATAATTCAATAAATAATAATTTTTTATTTTTTATTTCAATGAACAGTAAAATTCATTCTCAAGTTGTCGAACGTAAATGATTGCCGCCGATCAGTCAACAAAGACTTGTATTTTGAAAAGCTCCTTTCCACCTCAACAGAAGTTAATGGAGCGTATTTAAAAAATTTAATAAGATCTGAAGGTATGCCCAGAGCAACATCGGTTACCCCAGAAAAAATTTGGTTCACTTTTTTTAATAATTTCAGATCGAAATTTTTTTCGAAGGAAACTGACGAAAATTTACTCTTCACCTTAGAGTTTGGTTGCTCCTCAGACATAATCCTGCTTTCTATTACGTTTAGTATTCTTAATGATTGCTAGAGCAGCAATCTTCCTTCTAGCTTTTTAATCATTTCTGGTAGAAATTCAAAATTGTTCGCTATAAAAATTAAATCATTTCGAACCTGTGGATCTTGAAGTAATTTTTTAGCCTATAAAATAGCAATGGCCTCAGTCTCATTTAAAATTATTGAAAACTTCTTTAATTTTTCCAAAATGACGGCAATAGTACACAGCAGCCTCCAACCACGTTCCCCACCGTGTGAGTACAGGTTCAGGTGGTAAGGGTACACATTCAGCAATATGACGAAAAATTTGTACTCGTGATGGAGCTTTCAAAAATACCCGTTTTACGTTAGCAATTAATTTGTTGATGTTTGGGAATTGATCACGAATTGCTTCTGCTACATTATGTAACCCATGAACTATACATGTTACATGTATCATGTTTGGGTAAATCAATTTTAACCCTTTACCGGCTTTAATCATATATGGTGCTGCATCCGTTAAAAAAAGTAAGACATCGTCTTTTGAAATGTTTGGACCTAAAAGCAAATAATTAAATCTTATTCAAATTAAAAAAATTAACTTTAATACTTTAATTCACTAACCTAAGATGGTTATCGATTCATCGAAACACTGGGCGATTGTTGTTGAATTAGTTTTTTCCAATGATATTTCCAAAATTCCAATGATCACATTAGCGACGTATCTGCCCATCACATCTGTGGTTTCGTCAATGGAAATCCATAATTTTTTTTTAAGCGTAGTTAGTCTTATTCGTTCCATAATGTTGTCAAACGCTGTCGGAAGGTATGTTTTTCGCAAAGTGGATTCTTGCGGAACTGTTTTACCTGTGTAGGTTTCTAAAAATTTGCGAAATGTGGGATTCTCTAATTTCTAGAACTAAACTCCGATTTTCGTTTACTTGGATCGACTGAATCAATTATCAGTTCTTGCCTGTTGTTATTTTTTTTCAGACGCTCTTCATGTAATTTTGTTTTTATATGTTGCTCAACTTGAAACTTACTATCTGACACCACTTTTTATCGCACAATGTGCATAGTAAAATCTTTCCATCAGTTTTTAAAACACCACCACCAATTTCTTTCACAAATTTACTTAAACGACAAGCTTTTGTCGGTTTTGCTTTTGGCATTTAATAAACTAGAATATATAAGATGTACGCTAATTCTCACAAATTTTTTTCTTACAATAGCTAACTAACCTCGAATATCAATTGATTTACCTGACCAAATGTCAAATATTATATCATGTGGTTCCTCTAAAACGTAACAAACCAAATTGAAATAAAATTTTACCATTTAAAATTATACCATTTCATTATAGCGGGGTGCTAGTTGACAGCCTCCACGTTACGCACCCTGGGTAATGTACTGTAGATCGAACGGTTGTGGTATCCAATCCCAGCGTAGTAGAGAAACAGTATAGCAGATAGTCAACAAAAAGATGAAATGTCGGGTATAAACAAAAATATACTCCAGGTGGGTCACAACTTAGATTCTAAATCCCACCCCGATTTATCGGGCTGATCCACGGATTCTGGAGGGAGCAATACGACATTGCAAAGGAAATCGTCGGTAGGCAACCAGGCTGGTCCTTTTTGTACTACTGGAAGCAAGGAACAAGCGATACATGAATGGCCCTTTGGTGGAAGAAGTACGGCACTCCAGTTACAATACATAACGCGGAATTAATAAATCAATTTGAGCAAATGGAGAAATTAATCGCGCAACTGAACAATGAAGTTGCCGTGCTAAAGAAAGAAAACCTTATGCTAAAGGAAACCGTAAATAAAAATAACAACGCAGGAAACTTAGCAATAATGAACAACCAATTTCAAGTACTCGCAGATCAAGCCGAATATCAAACTGATGAAGATGAGCTTGAAAAAGAAACAAATTGGAGACTACAGAAAGAGGGCAAATAAGAAACCAAGAGGGCAAATAAGAAACCTAGAAAAAAAACCAACCCAAGCAACAGGAAAGCTGAATCATCACCAGAAGTTGAGCCAATGCAAACCCACATTAAAACTGGCAAAGCATTTTCTGGATCAAAAGTGCATGAGACAGAAAAGAAAAAACAGGTACCACCTCCGATCAATATTCTAGGAATAACAAACCACGGTGGTATTCAGAAACTGATGAAAGAAGTAGTACGAAATGACTACAAAGTAATATCGCTCAGCAATAATATTTGGAAAATAAATACAACAGAGCCTTAAGATTATAAAGCTCTAGCTAACACACTAAATGCTGATGGTCACCAGTGGTATACATATACGAGGACAAAAATGATCGATCAATTAAAGTAATGGCAAGAGGTCTCCATCCAGCTTGCTCAAAAGATGAAATTATTGAGGACCTGCAAAACAAAGGCCTGAAAATAATCGATGCAGTCAACATCATCAGAAAAGAGAGAAGAGAAAACAGGGACGGAAATGTTGAAATCATGAGAAGAGGTCTCCCACTTTTTATGCTAACCTTCGACAACCAAGAAAAAATCGAAAATATTTATAATATTAAGGCTATCCTCAACCTTAGAGTTAAAATAGAAACACCGAGAAAGGTCACTCGACTAATACCACAATGTAAAATGTGCCAAGATTATAATCATACACAAAAGTACTGCCACCGTGAAGCAAGATGTGTTAAATGTGCAGGAAAACACGCAGGAAATGACTGCACAGTCCCCCGAGATACAACACAGAAGTGTATCAACTGTAATGGCCAGCATCCAGCCAACTACAGAGGATGTGAAGTTGCAGTAGAACTACCAAAAATGAGAGATAAATCACGCAAACCAGGTACATCAATAAATGTACAATCTATAAAAAGAACCACGAAGCCTAAATCGTCAACTGCTAATCATAACATACAAATCCAGAGAGTAAACGAAAACGTTACTTATGCACAAGTAGTTCAGCAAACAGAGGAGAAACAGTTAAAAGTGGATCTCGTTCTACAGGGCATACTGAGAAATCTAGAGAACATTAACAATAGGCTTATTTCGCAGGAAATGAGTCTGCAGAAAACACTAGAAGAAATGAAATCACAAACTAGTTTCAATAAATGAGTAGAAGAAACCCTTGGTCAAGTGTATCAAAATATAAATTATATAAAATCGAATTATAAACAAAAGAAATGAATAAAACATTACGAATTGTAACCTGGAATGTAAATGGTCTATTGCAACACATTCAAGAACTAGATATATTTTTAAACATGCATAATATAGATATATGTCTTATATCAGAAACCCACTTCACCAAAACATCATTCTGTAAAATAAAAGGATATAATTGCTACTATGCACTACACCCTGAGAACAAAGCCAGAGGTGGATCAGCTATCCTCATAAAAGAGTATATAAAACATAACGAAGAACCAAAAGTTGAGAACCTTTCCATGCAAGTCACAACAATCAAAATACAATTAAGCAATATTAAAACATGCAGTATCTCAGCAATATATTGCCCTCCAAGATACAATCTCAAACAAGTAGATTATACTAATCTTCTGAAAACGCTAGGAAGTGTCTTTTTAGTTGGAGGTGACTATAATGCAAAAAATACATATTGGGGATCTCGGTTAACAACCGCTAAAGGAAAAGAACTGTTCGCAGCAGGCAAACAACTAAAATGCGAATTTCACTCAGGCGGTACACCAACCTATTGGCCTACGGATACCAGTAAGATTCCAGACCTTATAGACTTCTTTATTACAAAAGGGATTTCAGATAATTATATCCATATAGAGAACAGTGAAAGTCTATCATCAGATCATTCACCAGTTAATATGATACTTAGCCAAACAATTATTTTGACAGAGAGCAACCCGAAATTAACGAGCTTCAAAACCAATTGGCATCTCTTCCAAACACAGTTAACAGAAAGAATTAGTCTGCAGAACCCAATTCAGGGACCAGTCCAAATAGAAGACGAATTAGATAAGCTCATCCATAATATCCAATATGCTGCGTGGGAAAGCACTCCAAATAATAGGCAGGAAATGAAACGCAATGCTAGCTATCCAGAGGAGGTGGGAGAACTTCTTAAAAATAAAAGAAAAGCACGGAAGATTGGCAAAAACATCGAAATCCTGAAAATAAAAGAGTATTTAATTATTTGTGTAACAAATTAAAATACCTTATAAAAGACATTAAAAATCAATCAGTTTATAAATACATTCATTATGGAAAGCAACTAAGAATATTAAAAGACCTAAACTTCAGATTCCTCCAATTAAAAATAATAAAAATTGGGCTCGAAATGCGAAACAAAAAGCAGATTTGTTTGCAAATCACCTTGAAGAAACATTCCAACCTTACCCAAAACAAACGGAAGAGGAAAATATTACACCAATAAATAAACAGGATGAAGTAAATATTACACCTGTAACATTGAAAGAACTAAAATGGGAAATCAAGAATAATCTGAATGCGTATAAGGCTCCAGGATATGATCTTATAACGGGTCAGATAACAAAACTGTTACCGGAGAAAGCGTTGAGGAAACTAGTGCATATAATTAATGCAGCATTTCGACTAAGATATGTACCAAGGCAATGGAAAGTTGCAGAAGTAATTATGATACTTAAACCGAACAAACCTCCGCATGATAAAGCTTCATATAGGCCAATTTCTCTGCTACCAACATTATCGAAACTATTTGAAAAGGTTCTTCTTAAAAGACTAAACCCAATTATCGAAGAAAGGAATCTTATCCCTTCACATCAGTTTGGATTTAGGGAAAAACATTCTACGATAGAACAAGTACAACGAATTACTGAAGTAATCGAGAAATCACTAGAAAGCAAACAAATATGCTCAGCTATATTCCTTGATGTAGCGCAAGCGTTTGACAAAGTATGGCACCAGGGGCTAGAATTCAAACTTCATCGAGATCTTACGGAGCAATTTTTTCAAATTTTAAAATCATACATATCAGAGAAGCACTTCCGGGAAAAGTATGAGAATGAATACTCCCAACTAAAAAGAATAACAGCCGGAGTACCACAAGGGAGTGTTCTTGGGCCAATCCTATATCTCCTATATACTAGAGATATACCAATTACAGAAGAAACAATGGCGACTTTTGCCGATGACACGGCAATACTTGCAACAGCAAAGAACATCAATGACTCCACTAGTAAATTACAGAGGGCTACTAACCTGATATGTAATTGGACAAAGAAATGGCGAATTAAATTAAATGAAGCACAATCAATCCAAGTGAACTTTACAAATCAAAAAGTATACCATATACCAATAATGATAAACTCAATAGTAGTACCCCATGCAAGCACTGCCAAATATCTTGGTATGACTTTAGATGCTAAGCTTAGATGGAAGGAACACATAAAAAAGAAGACAGAAGAACTAAACATAAAATTTAGAAAAATGCATTGGCCCCTATTGAGACAATATGAACTAGCGATCCATAATAAATTGCTGTTATACAAACAAATTCTGAAGCCTGTAAGGACATATGGTAGCCAACTCTGGGGATGTGCCAAGAAGACAAATATCAAAATCATACAAACAGTTCAAAATAAAATCCTACGATGTTTTGTTAATGCACCGTGGTACATTCGAAACGACAACCTCCATTGAGATCTCAAGATTGAGCTTGTCGCAGATGAAATTAAGCATCATGCAACAAAACACCTACAACGTTTGCACCAGCATCAAAATCGGGACATACGCTGTATGCTGACTACATCTCTAACAAGAAGACTGCAAAGAACCAAACCACTGGACTTATCGCGACCAGGAGGTCATTAGACTTACTGTGGCGAAAAATCTGAGCGAGGAGTTACATGAAACTGGGGATAATCACTTGATTACGCCGACTATTCAAAATACTGTATTATGCAATGTAAATTACTAAATGGGTACAAGACTCAGTCGTAATATAAATAAACAAAAAAAAAAAAAAAATTTTTCTTTATAGCAAATTTGTACAAAGAGCAACCAACACACATGGAATTCGTACGGAAATTTACAAAAAATTGTGTATAAAAAAAAAGAAATGGTCGAATAATCAAAAATATGAACTTAAAACAATAAATATGTATTTAGGGTACAGATATGCATTTATATGCAAAAACAAATCAAGATGCCAAAATTATTAATTTTACTTAATTCGAATTTGTACCTTAGAGAAAATCGAAAAACATTAACCACTACAAATATCTATTTACATGAACTTCCGGGCTCTACTAATTAGTATTACGAAAATAATTTATATACTTAACTTTATCAATAATATAAAATATATTCACGTCACTCACGAAACAATTAATAACAATAACAAAATGTCAATTACCTTGTCATCTTTATCGATATGGATTAACAATTAATAAAAGAGTTCGGTCAATATAAAATTAGTACAGATGCTATAATCAGCGTTTTGAGCTAAAATTGTTTCGCTATAAACCAGAAGCTTTATAGCGAAACAATTTAATTGCACTACGAGAACGATGATAAGATAAAAATTATCTCTCTTACGTTTTGGCGATCATACAAGAAGCATCATCATAACATTATAAACTAAATAAAATTATAAAGTTTAAACAGAAGTATGTTTAAGAGTTTTAATTTACGTGTTACAACACTTTGATTTAGTTGAAAACGGCTTTACTGATCCCATCAGTATATTTAACATATATTGTTTTAATCCTTAAAGCATTTGTTTCCCAATTGCTGTGCCAATTTTAGATATTAATGCGTTCAGCTTCAATGTAATACCATAAATTAGTGAATTTACCAATTACATTGTCACATACTGATCGCCAGAAATTTCTGTGGTAGCATTTTCGAAAGGCTCCAATAAATAACAACACTTCCTAGAGCTTCGGTTTCACTAGTTGTGATGGCCACAGATTTCAATTTCAAATATCGTCGTATCATGGCCAATTCACTATCCCATCAAGTGTTATTGTATATTTCCTCTTTTTGTAAACTACGAAGCCAGTAATAGCTACGGTGCTAGAATTAAAAAAGGTACTATGTCCTTAATTCTTAATAAAATTTCTTAGTCGGGGTTTGCTGACGTGGAGGACAGCGTCTTTCAACACTAAATGTAGGCTAGGAGCAAAACACGGCATTTATTTTATTTTCAAAAATGGGGATTTTGAAATTGCGATCGTTAGGCGGATCCTACAAGGTGTTGGGATACTGAGAGCACTCACCTTAAACTTATTATATTTCACACTGGCAACATATTTTAAACACAATCACATATCACGGTGTGCCAATAAAAGATATACTGAAACTACATTTAATTTAACTTGAAAAGTCACCCACGCGCCAAAAATCCAAGTATTTTTACTTTCACTGTTATTTTTGTCTGTTCGGTTATCCATATATAGCTATTCTATATGTATAACAAGCAACAATATTAATCAACAAAAAAAAAATAGAAAATCTAGTTAGTGAAAATTGTCCCAAAAGGAAAATTATAAAACGATCAAAAAAGTAGAGAGAAAACTTTTGCTATTTTCTCCCCGTTCGTCGCTCATCTTTACACAAAAATTTGTATTTGCGTTCTACAATACAATTGCAACTGGGATTTTGAACTTTTTTCCTATTTTCGTTGTAGGGAAAACTGCAAAAATTTGTTCGTTTTTTTTTGATTTTTGGAAATGTAAAAAATATAATTATTTTTTATTATTTCATCCCCAATTCAGCAGCACCCCAACTACGGGAGTCTATTATAATTTATCTTATACAAACCAGATGGTTTTGTTGTGTATAATTTTCCAATTTGATGTGTGTACTGAATTCACGATTACATATCTCTCGCTCTCTCTCTCTCTCTCTCTCTATAATCTATATTATGTACATGTATAATAAATAAATAAAATATATTTTTTTTTATTAATTTCCTTGGGGGGCAAAACTCTTAAAATAAGAAACAATTTTTTTATTTTTTATTAAGAGATTTTCATTTTCGACAGTTGGAAAGCATTTTTTTTTTCTATTATCTGATGATTGGACTTGTGGGAATATCCCGTATACATATGTATGTGTACTCAGCTTAATAATTTTATCTCGATCGTTTTCTCGAAACGGTACTGGTTCTCTGTGTGCATAATCTGGTTTACCTAGAATTATTATTAGCATAACACCAAAAGGCATTTTGAGACCATATATACATGATACGAGTACATATTATAAAAATTTGATAAGATCGTTGTGATGTACTCGTATATACTAAAAGTAAAAGTGTATATACATAATATGATGTGATAGAGAGATAAAGTTTAATAGGTACTCGTATGTGATTCAATTCCACATGTAGAACGGTTTTCGTGTTCAGATTTAAAATTATGGTAATAGCAGGTGGGTTGCTTTTATTTTGCTATTGTTATAAATGTTTATTAAATTCAACGTTTATTAAATTCAACGAACTTTGCTATTGATGTAATCTTTGCTATTGATGTATAAAGAAAAATAAAAGTCTGTAATGAATATTACAAAGACGAAGAAGAACTCGGAAGAAAACTAGGAACCAATTCCCAGTGGATACTAGGATCAAAAAGCACAAGAAAAACCGCCACATTCAACATGTCAGTTTCCAATGAAGAGGAAGTGGCAAGAGAATCTGATCGCCAGAATATGTTGAGCAGGGATAGCAAACATCAACATCGAGTAAACCAACTACTACACCAATAAACATAGTTGGTATTAAAGACTCTCCGGCTGTCAAGGCTCTGATGACCACAATAACGGACAAGGATTTCAAGCTAGTAGCTGTAAATAATGATGTTTGTAAGGTAAATATTCCAGACTCAGATACTTATAGAAATCTCTCTATGAAGCTTAATTCTGAGAAAGTTACGTGGAATACATATGAGGACAAGCAGGAAAGACCAATTAAGGTTATGGCTAGAGGACTACATCAAACATGCGAGAGTGAAGATATAATTGCCGAGCTGCAGAGTAAAGCATTCGACATGATGCTGCAAACAACATTAAAAAAGAGAGAGAGATACATGATAAAGGCAACACTGTCGTCACAAAACGCGGGCTACCGCTATTCGTGCTAATGTTTGGCAAGGAGGAAAATAATCAATAAATTAATGATATTCGAATAATTCAAAATATGAAAGTCAGAATAGAACCAGTGAAGAAAAATTCATAGCTGATAGTCCAATGCCAAAAATGTCAGGGCTTCAATCACACTCACTAACCACGTTACGAGCACGTGTACATTAGATAGGAACTCAGCTGCCAAATGCATTTATTGTAAGGGCCAACATCCAGCTAATTACCGTGGCTATGATATAGCTAAAGAAACACAAAATATAAGAAATCGCGCTAGGAAGTCTGATATAAACCGTAGAAACCCTTCTAGTGAAAGATAGCAACGACGACCAAATTTTGATAGATGTCGTGAAATGCATAGATGCTCGAAATAAAATACTTGATGAGCAGGCTGAGACCAATAAACTCATATTTGAACAGTTGAGAATCTTGTCATTATCCAACACGACTAGAAAATAAAAATAAACTTACAATCGCTCAGAATAGTAATTTGGAATGCGAATGGGAATGATCCAACACATTCCCGAGTTGGAAATATTTCTATTTAAACAAAAAATTGATATTTGTCTAATCTCTGAAACCCATTTTACTAACTCCTCATATGCCAGAATACGTGGGTGCAGATTTTACCATGTTATCCATCCATCAGAGAGAGCAAGAGGCGGATCTGCCATTCTTATTAAAGAGAATATAAAACACAACGAAGAATTAAAAATTAAAAGTGAATCTATGCAAGTTACAACAGTCAAAACTCGCACAAAGTACAAAGATATACTGTCCACCACGACATAATTTGAAAAGAGACGATTATGAAGAACTTTTTAATACCATGGGAGGTTGTTTTATCATTGGTGGCGACTTCAATGCGAAAAACTCATACTGGGGCTCGAGAGGTACTACACCAAAAGGGAGAGAGTTGTTTGAATCAGGAAATAAATTAAAATGTTATTTTCAATCTGGTGAACTTTTATGTGACAAAAGGTATATCAGATAACTTTATTCATGGTCAGTGAAACAATAATTGAAAAGTAAATCACAGCGAGAGTGTCCAATAAGAATACCAATTGAAAATTTTTTCGAGAATTATTACAACAAAACGTCAATCTTCAAGCACCAATAAGGAACATTATACAAGTCAAAGAGGAAGTAGAAAGGCTAATTGAAAATATACAACAAGCTGCGTGGCAAAGTACATCTTTCAAATACGCAAATAACAACAACGGTAAAAACTATCCACTTGAAGTAAGAGAGCTTGTGGCAAAGAAACGTGAAGCTCGAAAGTCTTGGCAAATAAATCGAAGCAAGGAAAATAAAACCGTTCTTAATAACCTATGTAACAAGTTGAAATCTCTGATCAGAACAGTTAAGAATGAACCAATAAGTACATATTTGTCGTCACTTAGTAGCCAAAAAGACACCGAATATTCCATATGGAAAGCCAAGAAAGTACTTATGAGACCAACAAACTCAACAGAAGTGAGCTGGGCTCCTTGCGAGACACCTAGAAGAAACGTTTCAACTATTACCCAGGCAAACTGCGGATGAAAATGTTAACCTACTGAAACGATCTGATGAGCTTCAAATACAAAGTGTATACAGGAGCTAAAAGAGGAAATTCAAAATTTAAACATGAAAAAATCTCCTGGGTACGACCTCATAATTGGACAAATCATTAAAGAATTACCAAATAAAGCGATTCGTAAACTTCTCCAAATATTCAATGCTGTGTTTAGACTAAGATACGTTCAACGGCAATGGAAGGTGGCAGAGGTAATCATGATCTTAAAACCTAACAAACAATGTAACGATAAAAACTCGTTCAGATTGATATCCATACTCCCAACTATAGCCAACATTTTTGAAAAAATTGCTCCTAAAGAGAATGAAACCAATAATGGTGGACAGAAATCTCATTCCTCACCACCAGTTTGGATTAAGAGAAAACCACTCGACTACAGAACAAGTCCATAGAATCACAGATATACGTAATAGAACGTACACCAGAAACTAAAAAATATGTTCAAGCGTTTTCCTGGATGTAGCGCAAGCATTTGACCAAGTTTTGCACAGAGGATTGAAATTCAAGCTCACCTTCCCAAACAATACTATGAAACTCTGAAATCATACATAACCGATCGACTCTTTCGTGTAAAATATGAAGACGAATCCTCGGACCTAAAGAAAATTTCCGTTGGAGTATCACAATGTAGCGTATTGGGCACTGTCTTGTACCTCCTGTATACTCGGGATATACATACCACCAATGGAAGAAGCATCTATAGCAACTTATGCTTTTTATACTGGGATTTTGGCAGTTAGGAATAATGTAGAAGAAGCTACTAACAAAACAAACGAAACTAAATCTGTGCATGTGAACTTCACTAATAAAAACATTTCTAATAGAAACCAATTATAATCAACTCTAATCAAGTTGCCTATGCAGATACGGCGAAATATCTAGGTATGACGCTGAATGCCAAGTTCAGGTGGAAAGAACATGTCAAAAAGAAAAAGGAAGAGAACATGAAGTATAGGAAGATCTATTGGCTCTTAGGTAGACATTTTGAACTATCTGTACACAATAAATTGCTTGTATACCAGCCACTACTGAAACCGGTATGGACCTATGGTATACAGCTTTGGGGCTGTACCAAGAAAACAAACATCAAGATGATACAGACGTTCCAATTAAAGTACTTTGGAGTATTGTAAATGATCCATGGTACATTAGAAATGAAGGACTTCATCGAGATTTAAAGACCGAATACATCGATGAAGTTATTACGTATCATGCTCTCAAGCATGATTCAGGCCGCCGACAGCATGAAAACATCGAGATATGCCGAATGCGGGACAGACCGTTGGCAGTAAGACGTCTCCAAAGGGCCAAACCAATTGATCTAGTGAATGTAACATAGAATTACTAATATTTATATAAATAAATAATTTTAATTTCTGGGACTGGCCGTTGGACTATATCCCAATAACTGTTAATATAATTATGATAGAAAAGTTACTATAGGTGACTCAGAATAAAGTCAGTTGTAATATTACATAAAAAATTACAAAAAAAATTAAAAAATTAAAGGAGAGGTGTTTACTAGTATAATTCTTTCATCTATAATTAATAACTGATAAGTGGTTTCAGTTGATGATCGTGATTAGTCAACAGGCGCCTCTCAAATTTTATACCATTTCAGGTATGAATATGAGTTCTGATTTTAAACAGCGATTTAATTATTCGCCAAATATAATATTTCTGTCGTAATTAAGCAATTCATTTATGGCTCAAAATTGAGTCTTCTATCAAAAAGGTGTTGCCACGAATATATTAAGAAGCTACGAATATATTTACATTTTCAGACTTTCAGTACGATATAACTTTAGTCTAACGATAATTTAAAAATAAATTTGCTCTTTGATCCCGTCTATGACCTTATAATCTTAAATGATGACATTTATGTACCTGACATAACTCCTATATATTTTTTTTTATATTATGCATGTGAAGTTTATACTAAATTTTTCGTAGAACAAATTAAAATATTTTGGAATTATTTAGGAAAAACTTCACACGACTACATAACGAGATGTAGGTAATACTAAATATTTTTTAAAACAACAACAAAAATATATATTACGGATGTGTGAGTGTAAAACAAATATTTGGGCGACATAATAATTACAGCAGATTTTCATTAATTAGTTCAAAAATAGAGCATGGGTTCGATAAATTTAAATACTCTTTTTGTTTTGACTGTACATAATCAATCATGATTATCCTATATTATACAATCTCATCGCTGCATTCTCCTAATTCAAATTGAGAAGATCACAAGAAAATTAACTAACGATGGAGAAACAACGAGCCTTCTGACACTCACGAGTCCTAAATATATTCATAACTTGTACAAAATATAATATAACTTATTCTTTTATAAAATAACTGGAAAATAAATTGGCCTTTTGCCGAAACAAAAGCTCTGATTCATGCCTATGGAAATAGACAAGAAGAATATGCCACCACTTTAAAGAAAAAACAGTACTGGGGATCTATTTTAACCGCCCTTGAAACTCATCACTTACCAATGCAAATTCATAATGTTATATGTTTATAGGACATAAATTCTATTATATATTTTAGGAATATTTTACAACGGCCGAACACATAGAGATAAAATGGCCGTCTCTATGGCGTTCATATAAATCGTCGAAAGATAGAGGGAGCGGAGGCAGTGCATTGAAATTTCTGTATTTAGAAATAATGGATAAATTATTTAGTTCAGTTATTTCCTCATCGCACTCGCGATCTGTCGGAGTGTTGTGTGAATTTATTCAGCTGGTTTAGCCTTCCAAAGTTTTCTCGGTAGAAATAGGCGACGAGGAAACGGTCGACCAAAACATCACTGGACCATTACCAAAACGGAAGAGAAAAATTAACAACGACAAACTTGCTGAAATTAAAGCAGAGAGAAGATGAATTTGTTGAAGAATTATTTCAAAAACAAAGAAAAGCTAAGCAGTAGTTTAATTAATAAAATCTGTAGTTTTAATTAAAAAACTACAAACTAAACTTAACTATGCTGTATTTAGGCCGTAAAAGTCCGATATCGCACTTCAAAGAACTCTTTAAACCACGTTGTAGATGGTAAGCCCAATGTACTTTTCAATTAGTACCAGGAAATATTTCTTGCCTTCTATAATCATATTATCTATAATCAAATTTTCTTCAAACCAAGCATCACTGGTCGGCCTTTGTTCTTCCTTTGCAACTATCACATGGTTTTTATCAATGCATATGTTGCGAAGCACACAAGCAGCAATGGTACAATTCACAGCGCAATCGATAGTTACGTTGTCGAATTTTGATAATATTTTTTAGAAGCCCAAATGCATGCCCAAATGTAGCTCGGACTTTTTAAGCATACGAATATCATGTATGCCCCTGGGTTCCCCTACTATACTTTACCCTTCAGTACCTCCCTTATTTGTTCTATGGATGGTCTAGTGTGTTAGATTTTGACTGACTCGAAATTATTATTAAAAACACTGACATCCACTTTTAATTACAAATTTTATTTTATTATTTATATTTTATTTATTTATTAATATACAATATATTTATTTAATTATTATGTATTAATTTATTTTGTTATTAATGTGCACCACACGAGAATTGATATTGTTACGTTTTTGCCTTGTCAAATTCAAGGTTCGATCACTGGATTGTGAATAAAACAAACGATGTAAATTCTAGAACACACTAAATTTATTTATTTCCGATTAAACACTAATTTAATTAATTCACTTATTTAACTTAATTATTTAACTTCACAATAATTATTTTACTACACTTTAACAACACTATATCACACTTTAATAACACTTTATTTTACTTTATAAACACTTTCCTTTTAATTACTATTAGCACTCTTACGGTTAAAACACAACTGATTTTCTCCCAAATGTTTGTTGCGTATTTATACCAAATATTCCAACCATTCTAGAAATGTCCAGAATATTCGATTAGTCTAGATAAGTCTAGACACCTCTATACTGTTCTACTTTATAACAATTTTACATTAACGATAGTGTCGCTATTCAAACATAGATGTCGCCACGATCGTAACACTACCCCCTACCTAATCCTGATTCGTCCCGAACAGGATCCAACTCACTACCCCTGTAGATCGCTAATCGCTCTATATGCACCACCTTCAACTTTCCTCGCTGCCCTTTCTTGATCCGGTAGACCACGTCATTTATTTTGGTGATGATGGTATACGGCCCTTCCCATGAAGGTTGCAGCTTTGGTGATAAACTCTTCTTCCGTTGTGGGTTGTAAAGCCATACTAACTCTCCTTCTTCGAAACCTTTATTATTTGCTCGTATGTCATATCGAGCCTTCATCCGATCACTTGATACTCGTATCCTCTCTCGTACAAACTGGTGTATCTCGTCGAGTTCTCCTCTCATCTGGTCAACATAATTCTGTCTATCTAAAGCTGATGATGGAACGGCTCCAAACTTTAGATCTCCGGGTAATCGCAGATTATTTCCAAAAAGGATTCTCGCTGGTGTCATTCCCGTTGAGTCATGTACTGCTGATCGATACGCCATCAGGAACATCGGAATATGTCGATCCCAGTTGCGTTGATCATTTTCCACGACCTTTGCTAAATATTTCTCCAACGTCCCGTTGAATCTTACCACCATACCATCCGACTGTGGATGCAGAGGCGTTGTTCTTGTTTTATTTATACCGAGCAACTGACAGACTTCCTGAAATACAACTGACTCAAAATTTCTTCCTTGGTCTGTGTGAATCTCCATTGGTACTCCAAAACGACTTATCCAATTATTAACCACGGCGTCAGCTATCGTGGTTGCCTCCTGATTGGGTATGGGATACACCTCTGGCCATTTGCTAAAATAGTCCATTATTACTAGCACATATTTGTTACATATTTGTTTTTGGCACCACTCCACTACAGATTGTCTACTGACCAGTAAAAACGTTGACATATTTTGGCAAGTGTTTTATTAATTCCCAGATGACCCCCACTTGCCCCTCCGTGATACTCCTTCAATATCTCGGCAATCCTAGACTTAGGCACCACTTTTACCGATTGTTTCACATTACCGTCCGAGCTTTCCCATATTCGTTTTAAGCATCCGTTCTCGATTTGGAGGCTATCCCATTGTACCCAGTAAGCCTTTACCGTGGGACTCTTATCCGCAATTTCACACCAAGTTGGACGATTTCCTGTCTCTTTAAGTTGCATGATTATTGCCAAATCTGGATCTGCTAACTGCTCGTCCCTAACCGTTTCATCCGTCCATTCCTTATCGGGTAGTATTTGCATAAGCCTGATGTCGATAACGTCCTCCTTTGCTTCTATTCGCCCGCAGTGCTTACATTCCACTTGACATGGTCGTCTTGACAATGCATCAGCATTTCCATGTGCACTCCCTTTCGATCTGGTAATGATAGCTCTGTAGTCGCTCAATCCAACGCGCTACCTGTCCTTCTGGGTTCTTGAACTGCAGTAGCCAACGTAATGCTCCATGGTCCGTTCGTATATGAAATTCTTGGCCATAGAGGTACTTATGAAAATGTTTCACACATTCCACTATAGCCAACAATTCCTTACGAGTTACACAATAGTTACGTTCTGGTTTAGATAACACCTTCGAGTAATAAGATATTACTCTTTCTTGCCCTTCAATTTCTTGCGACAACACCCCTCCGATGCCATCATTACTTGCATCGGTATCAAGAATAAACTTAACACCAGGTATAGGGTATGCCAACAATGGTGCCGTACATAATCGCCTTCTCAACTCATTGAATGACTCCTCTTGCTCGCAATTCCATTCAAATGCTCTGTTCTTCCGGGTCAAATCATGTAAGCTCTTTGCTACATTGGCAAATCCTGGCACAAATCGCCTATAATAAGTGCACAATCCGAGGAAGCTCCGTAATTCCCGTAAATTTTTAGGTCTTGGCCAGTCCTTTACCGCTGATATCTTGTCCTCATCGGTGTGGATCCCATTGGTCGTTACCTTGTGCCCCAAAAATTTTACCTCCGTTCTGAATAATGAACACTTCTTCGGATTCAACTTTAAACCGGCTGATTGTAATCGCTTCCATACCTCTGCCAAATTTCTTAAGTGTTCTTCGAAATCCTTTCCCATGACTATGATGTCATCCAAATACACGAGGCAAATCTTCCAGTGCAGTCCCTTTAACACGCGCTCCATAAGTCGTTCAAAAGTTGCCGCGCCATTACATAATCCAAACGGCATCACGTTAAACTGCCATAGCCCATTACCCACACTGAACGCCGTTTTTTCACGATCTTGCTCTTGGACTTCCACCTGCCAATACCCGCTTTGCAGGTCCAATGTTGAAAACATTCTAGCACCTGACAATGTGTCTAACGTGTCATCGATCCTTGGTAATGGGTAGCTATCCTTTTTCGTTACTGAATTTAGCTTTCGGTAATCGACACAAAAGCGCATTTTCCCATCCTTCCTTTGGACTAATACTACTGGTGAACTCCATGGACTGTTTGATGATTCAATCACTCCAGCTGCCTGCATGTCCGTTACCATTCGATCCACCTCTTCTCGTTTTGCTAAAGGTAACCTTCTTGGTGCTTGGCGTATAGGTGTCTCCGTTCCGGTATCAATTCGATGTTTCACCATGTTGGCCCTTCCATTATTATCCGGTGTATTGCAAAATATCGACTTATACTGTTCGAACAGTTGTCGTGCTGAATTTTTCTGGTTCATGGTAAGATCCCCAGTCCATTTCTGCATGAGGTGTTCTACTATTTGCTTTTGTCCTTGAGTATCGGTGTTTCTAATCGGATTTTTCTGCTCACATTTCATTATCGTTGATACCTCTTCACATTTACCAATAACAGTTCCTTTCTTAATTGTTTTTGTCTTTTCCGAGAGATTTAGGGTCCTAATCGGTACCCTACATTCGTTATCTGATTTTACTAACGTCCTCCCTATCATAATTTCTTTGGTTTCGCTTTCTTCTTCACTGGCTTCTACAACCCACAACCTGGGTGGCCCAGAACCTCCCTCCAATCTCCCCCACACAATTGTTTCCGAATTCGGTGGCAGCTTTTCCCGCTGTTCTATTATTACCCGCCTAGTAGTTGTTTCCACATTATCCACTCGCAGTGGTAACTCGAAATTATCACAGTCCAATACTCCTCTTCCAACATCCACCACGAAGCCATTCGCCCTCATGAAGTCCATCCCCAAGATGACTTCATCCACTATCTTTGCGACCAGCACTTCGTGTTGGAATTGAGCATTGCCTATCTTAATTCTCACAAGCTTCCTGCCCTTTATGTCTGCGCTCTCTCCTGTGGCTGTATGTAATTTCAACTCATTCGCTGGTAGTACTCTTCCCTTTACTAGATCCTCACGGACAAACGTGCGCACCGCTCCTGTATCTAGGGTAATAACACAGCTCTTCCCGTCAATACTTCCTTTAATTGTTAAGCTGTCACCGACTCGTCCCAATCTCGAAATAGGGATGGATGTTATGGGGCAATTGGTTGTGGGAGTTAGCTCCTGCCCCTTTAGGCTGACTCGTTGTAGTTTAACGACTCCTTTCGTTCTTGGCCATCTTCCTTGACCAACGTCCGCTCTCTACTTGATACTCGTCGTTGCATAGGAGATCGCGATCTTGTACGTCTCCATTTTCCTTCTTTACAGTCTCTCGACATATGACCCATTTTGTCACATGTCCAACATTTTATTTTGCTACCACCCTCTCTGTATCTTGGAACCGATCGCTCGACGTTGGTGCTGCTATCCATTTCTACTCGTCGTACCTTAAGCGACGGTTTTATGATAACCTGCGCAGTCTCATTTATTAAAGCACACGCGATGGTCTCGGCAAAAGTCGCCTTAGGTGATAACATCACTGCTTTACGTGTTTCCGGATCCCGTATTCCATCGATGAATGCGCCCATCTTAATCCTCTCCATGTAATCGGGAGACGTATTCACATGTGCCAAATGCACTAGCCGCTCGACCGCTGCGGAATATTCTTGAAGAGTCTCTCCGATCTTTTGACATCGGCTCTTCAGCTCCATACGATACATCTCTCGCTTATGGTCACTTCCATACTTTCGCTCCAACGCCTTCATTATTTCGTTGTAATTACTACGGTCATACTGCGGAATAGTCTGCAGTGTTTCAGCCGCTTCTCCTTTTAGAGCCACTATTAATGCTGTTCCCCGATTTGCATCATTCCACCCATTTTGGTTAACCGTTGTCTCAAATTGAAATTTGAAAACCGCAAACGATGTTGTGCCATCAAATATCGGTGGCTTAAATTTCATTGCTTGAATTGGCTGAGCTACTGGCGATGCTGTTCCGTTAACCTCGTTACATAGAAGTTTCTTCTCGAAGCCTAGAACTTTCTCTTCTAACCCTTGGATGTCCTTCTGTAATTTTTGTTCAATTTGCCCTACTTCTTCATGTAAATTGATATATCATTTCATTGAATTTCTAATCCATTTTGTTATTGATCTCGCCCACCGACTGTTCCATGCGCTGAATTGACCGTTTAATTTCTTTCATTTCCTGATTTGATTGATCAATTTTCTGATTTAATTGATTACTAGATTGTTCCATTCTCAAATTGGACTGCTTCATTTCCAAATTGGACTGTTTCATTTCCATCATAGCTGCCATTAATTGCGCCATATCAAAATTTCCAGAAGGTACCGATGCAACCTCCACTACCGCCTCTTTACTTTCTCCATTCTCTTCGTCCTCTTCTGCGTGGTCGGAAAATGTCGATTCATCAAAATTATAACTAGCCGGATCATTACCCTCCAGCTCTAATGCTTGAAGTAATCGTTGCCTCAATACATTTTTCTGGCCGACCGTCGACAAACCACGTCGCTCCAACTCTTCCTTTAAATCGGAAATCTTCAATTCGTCTAGAATCATCTTTTAATTCACAATCCCACCGCTGTCACCAATTGTTACGTTTTTGCCTTGTCAAATTCAAGGTTCGATCACTGGATTGTGAATAAAACAAACGATGTAAATTCTAGAACACACTAAATTTATTTATTTCCGATTAAACACTAATTTAATTAATTCACTTATTTAACTTAATTATTTAACTTCACAATAATTATTTTACTACACTTTAACAACACTATATCACACTTTAATAACACTTTATTTTACTTTATAAACACTTTCCTTTTAATTACTATTAGCACTCTTACGGTTAAAACACAACTGATTTTCTCCCAAATGTTTGTTGCGTATTTATACCAAATATTCCAACCATTCTAGAAATGTCCAGAATATTCGATTAGTCTAGATAAGTCTAGACACCTCTATACTGTTCTACTTTATAACAATTTTACATTAACGATAGTGGCGCTATTCAAACATAGATGTCGCCACGATCGTAACAATATGTACATTTTTATGATGGCTGACTTTTTCCATGCATGTATGCACTGCACTTTTGTATGTCCTCCTCGTATAAGGTTTGGAAACGAATTGAATTATTGATGTGTGACGTAGCCTCCGTGTTAGTTTGTTGTTGATGAACGAACACATGCGCTGGCGGCGGTCGACATTGCACTATTAAGTGGTGCATGTGAATTATTAGTCGAATTGGTAAAGCGACTTAATAATTTTCTAATTGGTTCGGCTATTGGATGTGTGATGGGGTTAGTGAACGCTTAATTCAAATAAATTGTTTTATATTTGAATTTCACTATTTTTGTTTTGTTGTGACAGTATCGAATATCGGTGAGTCGAATATTCGAGCTGCTACAGTTCTCTTCATTGTAAACGAGTGTAATTTAAAAAATACAGTTTTTAATATCATACATACACACATATTTAGTTTGAGTTTTAGGTTGATAAGGTACGAGTATATTAAAAATTACCTATCAATGAATTCACAGTTATTTTTTTCAGTCGAAAATGGCTCGCAAATTCTTCGTTGGAAAACTTGTTAATAGTGCCCACGAATTCTACTATCTTTACTTTCCTTCTTTTTGGTAAATCCTCATTTGAATCGGTCCAAATCAAATTATGAGTCCGAGGTATTGAGTATCTGTACAAATTGAATATAAAAATGTGAATTACTATTTAATTTTACCTCATTCATATTTTTACAAAATTAAATGTTTTTTAAATATTAAATAAATTAATTTTATTGATTTTAACCACAACGAAATAGCACAAATCAAAGAAAATTTATTATTGACATATAAAATCGACGTTCATCCACCAAGCGGACAAATTCGACGTAACGGCTTGCAACTGCTTGTATAAAATAGATAGAGCAGCTGAGAGTAGTTAATTAAGCAAAGACAAGAAACTCAACTCAGAAGCAACACGCTACTACATCAAAGCATAACATATCATAACACAACATATCATTTACCACGATGGATCATTTAATACCGGTTTTCGATTCTGAGATAATTAAAAACATGTCGTCCGCTCGAACAGGCCATGCGCTCGAGCTTTAGTAAAACAGGTAATCGGAGCATGTAATCTGGAGGATCTCTGTGGATTGCTTAATACCCACTACTTCTCAATCTGTATTGATGAGTCAACTGATATTACAACCACGAAACTGTTAATTTTGGTTGTGTGAGCAGAGTTTTGTGGAAAAATTCATGATTTCTTTCTGGCCTTAATCAAAATCGAGGTATGTGATGCCAATTCAATTTATAGTCGGAAAAAATATTGACTATAAAAAAAATTTGATTGGTTTCCCGGCTGACGGTGCAAAAGTGAGGACTGGGGCAAATCATTATGTTGCCTCTTTACTAAAAGTCGATTGGCCTAATATTATATTTAAGTGCATGATTTGTGCATAGTGCAAACGAATGGCAAGTTTGTACTATGCACAAATCATGCTTGTAAACAGCTACCGAAAAATGTGGAAGGTTGTACAAGGGATATTTATAATTTTATCCAAAACAGTCCAAACCGTATAGCTAATGTGAATGCCGTTATAATTATAAAATAAATAACATCGTTATTGTGGATTGGCAAATTTTTTCCGTCAGCTACGAGTATCTCTTCTAAATTGATATTCGTTTTAATATCTCCACCCTCTAATTAAACATAATTTATTACTTTTAACAGTAGAAATAAATTGTAGATTCAATTTAATTAGTGTGTGAACTTATAAATCCAGTAGAGAAAGGGTCCCTGTGGTCGGGGGGCACTCACATGTCTCGTAAATCTAAATTGTACGAACATGTTTCCCAAGAATACCATCACATTATCCTTTGCTTTCGTAGGAGGCGACTAAACGGTCGATTCGCTGTTCTGACGACCTGCATCCGTAAAATAAACTGTTTATAAAATCAACAAAAAGAAAAATGGATACCGCCAAAAAAACACCGGACCCCCGCTCAAGTACCCGGATATAAGATTTAGGATCGGCACGTGGAACGCGAAATCACTTAGAAAACCAGGAGCGTTCGAGCGCCTAATCACGTGTATGAAAGAGTATCGACTGGAACTCGTTGCTCTTCAAGCAACTCCCTCGTCTAAAAGTGGAGACCATGTGTCCCAGGGCTATATGTTGTTCTACAGTGGAGATGAACTCAGAAATCTTGGAGCTGGATTTCTTCTTGGGAAGCAGGTAAAGAACGCTGTTTTGGATTTCCAAGCAGTCAATAACCGATTGGATAAGCTTCGCATGCGCATGAAGTTAGCCAACCTGTCGATAATTTGTGTACATGCACCCACAGAAGTCAGCCAGCCCCAAGATAAAGAATCATTTTACAATGACTTGGACGATCTGATGGGATCTATACCCGAACACGATGTTAGAATGGTAATTGGGGACTTTAATGCTAGAGCTGGCAGAAATCAAACCGACTTGTGTTAAAACATAGGTCCGTACTCCCGACACGAAACTGCGACCGATAATGGTGAGAGAATGATGTACTTTGCAACTGCTCATGATCTTAAAGTAGCAAGCACGTTCTTCCCTCACAAACTCATACATCTAGAGACATGGACACACCCTCGCGGACCTTCCTGCAGCCAAATTGACCATGTGTTAGTTTCTAAAGGACGGGCTCGGGTTGTGCTGGAAGTGAGAACTTATCGGTCAGGAACCAAATACGTAGGCAGCGATCATCATTTGGTGGCTGCAAATCTACGATGGAAGTTTTCGTACAAGTCTGGGAACACAGCGAAACGCATGTTATATTTCGACTGTGAAGGTTTGATAAATGAAGATCAAAAGAAACTATATCAGGATCTGGTCAGCGACAACATTAATGATGCTAATTACCAGTGTGACTGCATGAACTCTGTCTGGGAGGTACTGAAAACTTCGGTTGTCAGTGCTGCTAGACAGACTTTAGGTATAGTGAAAGTCAGACCCAATAATGATTGGTTTGATGACGAGTGTCACCGCAACAAAATATAGCCCATGGTGAAGTGCAACAACGTCTCACAACCGCGAGGAAAACAAGGCTACTCTTGCAAGAAGGGTAGCTAAGCGGATTTGTAGACGGAAGAAGCGAGAATGGTGGAAGGCCGAGGTTCCGAAAGTCATTGTCATTGTTGAAGTTGGACGTTTTTCGCTCAAGCATTGCACCCAGGCTGTGCCTATATCCAATTCTAAGCCGTCGTGGTATTTCTGTATGTCAGTACTGTTTAGTATGCTTAGCCAGGTCCGAGACCTGTTTCCATCCCTGCCGCGTGGAGGCGCATACTTTTCTACTACTGCTTATGCTTGGTTAAAAATTTACTTGGATATAGAAGTATATCCAGCGTCAGTTGTTAAAATACTCATAAGTTTTATTCAGCTTTGTGTTCTATAGGCCAAGAACTAGATTCAATTATTTAAAAAACTTTAGGTTTGTAACCTAGTGTCATTACTTTTTAAAACTCCTTATAACTAAAATAAAATTTTCGGGCTATGCCGTTGTCATTTGTTTAATACCTTAAAACGAATCTTCGATCTTTATCCTACCTTCCACAAAGTGCAGTGTCACAGAATCTTTTAAGATGTGCGATATTTGCAGGCACCATCAGCACTAGCTTACTTGCCGGCCATTCTGCGTTAATTGCATTAATCTTGTCTTCTCTGGCTTCAGTGGCCAGAGCGCAGTCGTAAAGAATGTGCTCATCTGTCTCAGCAGCTTGTCCACATTCAAACATGCTTGAGTCCGTCAAATTAAGTCTAGATACATATAATCAGCAAATTTTCCATGGTCGGCTAGCATTTGCGCAAAAGACGCGCTTATGGATAGGCGCATCTCTAATCTATTTTCGATACTCGGTAAGTAACTAAAGGTAGTTCTGCCCTTTTCAGATCGCCTCCATCTGTCTTGCTAGATTTTAATGGATTCTTTACGAATTTCTTTTTTGAGCGATATCTTCGATAGGTCACTTGGAGTGCCTTGCCACTGCATACTGCCATAAATGAACTCCTGATTCTTCCTTAGTTTGTACTTAATTAACCTTTCGTTAAGTACTATGTCCATGGGAATCACACCGGCCATTACAACCACGGCATCCGCCGAAACCGTACGGTATGCCTTGTGTTATCCCAAGAAGAATTGACCTTTGAGCGCTTAATAGAGTTCTGCGATGGTGACAGTTCATGCTGTCGACCCATCCCGCACAAGCGTATGTCATGGTCGCAACCACTAGGCCTTCGTAAATCGTTGCGAGTGTGCCTTGTTTCAGGCCCCACCTCTCTTTAGCAACCCTTCTTAGTGCGTAAAAAACTTTTTTGCTATTTTCTGCCACCCTTTTCACGTGAGTAGTGACGCCAAGTCATTCGTCGAAGTCGACTCCCA
This sequence comes from Tipula unca, assembly GCA_951394425.1. NCBI lineage: Eukaryota > Metazoa > Arthropoda > Insecta > Diptera > Tipulidae > Tipula > Tipula unca. Next base: position 121,935,500 of record OX596380.1, read on the forward strand.
ACCATTTTACAGAGTTCACCATTTTTATCCTTTCGGTTCCGACATACACCAAGGGTGGTCTCATTATGTCGAGTGAACCTTTCAATTGGAAACCTTTCAGGTTCCGAAAGTACAACAACTCAGCAATCAGCGCAGTTCGCGTAATATCTTTAAAGGAATTACTGGACTGCACCATACTTTCTAGCCTACGTCAACCGCCATTCGGGGCCGCGATGGTCACCTCTGTGTCCACATCGACGCAGTACTTGACGGAAGGAGTGGACACTTTACTGTGCTGCTTGATGTTCATCATGGTTGGTGACCTTCAAGGAGGATTTCGTCCGAATCGATCAGTCATTGATCAAGTATTTTCGCTGCGGATGATTCTGTCTAAATATTATGAGACATCCATCCCGGTACATCAGGTGTTCTTTGATATCCGGTAGGCCTATGACTCGATCAATCGAGAAAGTTTGTGGTCTGCCCTGGAATACCTAGGAATGCCAACAAAATTAGTACGACTGTGTAGAATAACAGTGACGCAGTCTCAATGCTGTGTTAAAGTTGAGAACAGGCTATCGACAATTTTTGCAGTTAACTCGGGTGTTCGGCAGGGAGATGCTCTGTCCCCGATACTCTTTAATCTCATGTTGGAGTACATCTTTCGTAAAACTGAAACACCTCAGTGCAACATCTTATATCGCCAGTCCACTATGGTGCTTGCATATGCAGACGACATATATACGTGATTGGACTGATTAGTAACGGAGTAAAAGACATACTAGATCCGCTGGTAGAGTTTTCAGCTTCAGTTGGACTTCAGATCAATGAGTCCAAAACGAAATACCCGATCTCTGGTTTTAGGGACAATGGCACACCAGACTTTAGTAGTGGCCACCACACGTTTGAGGGAGTGAGGAGTGCTGTGAAGCTGAAACTTTACAAAGCGTTGATCAGGCCCGTTGTTATGTTTGGATGTGAAAGTTGGGCCCTGACGGATGAGTACGAGAGATGGCTCCTTACATTTGAGAGAAGAACCATGCGTGTGATTTAAGGCCCAAAACGCGATATAGATGGTACATACCGAGCTCTGTACAATTTCGAGATCAGAGATCTGATGAAGATCCCCGATATTGTTAGGTTAGGTTAGGTAAGGGTGGCCGTCCTAAAGGACTAGCATAGACACAAAATTGGTCCGTAGCTGTACCACATTTGAGTTTCCTTCTTCACTCGCTAAACCATCCTGAGCTCACCAAGAAGCGTTTAAAGTCACGGATCTCGATCTTGCTAAGATCCGTGAGGTCATTCAATGGGGAAGTTCCCATAAATTTTGTTCTGCTGTACGCTAGACTAGGACAGGTGCAGAGCAGATGGAGTACGTTTTCCTCCTCCTCCTCATCACCACAGCTGCGGCAGAAATCGTGGGCTGGGCACCCAGTCTGCTCGCATGTATCCCAATGAGACAATGTCTCGTTATAGCTCCTACGACCATACCAATATGGTGTCGTCGAAGCGATATCAGTTGGTCTGATCTAGACCGGTCAAGACCAGGCCAGATCTGCCTGGTTATTACACACGAACTGGCGTTAGACCATCTGACGTTCGTTTCTTTTATAGCTTCTTCCAGAAGCAGCAGTTTACATGAAGCAAGCGGTATTTTTATATCCCGCTTACTTTGGTTTATTAGGCGTGCTGTACCCTTGCGGGCCAACTCATCTGCCATTACATTCCCTGCGATATTGAAATGCCCTGGCACCCACGTCAAGCGGATGTTGAACTGATCAGCCATCTCATTTAAAGATGCCAGACAGTTCTGGGCTACCTTCGACGTCAGGGAGTATGATTGTAGCGTTTTAATAGCAGCCATGCTGTCCGTAAAAATGCGAATATCCCTCGTAGATATTACATTATACTTCAACCAGTCCACGACTTCCATTATCGCGATCAGTTCAGCTTGAAAAACGCTGCAAAAGTCGGGAAGACGAAAAGAGAGGTTGACCCCTAGTGCCTTACAGAATACCCCGCAGCCAACCCCTCCATCCCTTTTTGAGCCATCCGTGAAGAAGCTTAGCGCCTCATTGTCCATAACCGTTTCGTTCACCCAGTCCTCTCTGGTGGGAAACTCAGTTTGGAATTTCATCTCAACAGATGGCAAAGGAATAGCATAGTCGGTAGCTTCCGGAATACCCCTGTTGCATAAGATAGATGAGTGCCCTGCATTATTACAGGTCCACATAGATATGGATTTGAGCCGAATGGCTGTGCAAGATGCAAGCTGCTCGGCCGCAATATCCAAGGGAGTAAGATGAAAGAGAATCTCCAGAGCTTGAGTAGGTGTGCTCCTGAGAGCTCCACTTATACACAAGCAGGCCGTTCTTTGGACTTTCATCAATAGTTTACGGTTGGCCATAATTTTTAACGCTGGCCACCAGACAACAACCCCATACAGCAGTATAGGTTTGACCACTGAGACGTAGAGCCAGTGTACTATGTGGGGCTCCATACCCCATCTCTTTCCAATGGCATTTTTGCAGGAGTAGAGCGCTATAGTAGCTTTCTTTACTCTCTCTACGATGTTTGGTTTCCAGCTTAGCTTGCTGTCCAAAATTAGTCCGAGGTATTTTGCTCTATCCGTAAAGATCAAGCGAGTACCATTTAATATTGGCGGGTCACACTGAGGAAGTTTGTGCTTCCTGGTAAAGAGGACCAGCTCTGTTTTCTGTGGGTTTGCGTTCAATCCGCAGCCGCGTGCCCACTCAGAGAGATAGCCAAGCGCGCACTGCATGCGCTCACTCAGCGTACTAGGATATTTGCCGAAGACCGCAATAGCAACGTCATCCGCGTAAGCAACCACCTTAAAGCCTTGTCCTTCCAGGTTTAGTAACAGGTCATTTATGACCAAGTTCCAAAGAAGGGGGGATAAAACCCCACCTTGAGGTGTCCCTCTGCTCACGTATCTGGCGGCAGACGTCCCCCCCAGATAAGCTGTCACGATCCTGCCTCTAAGCATATGATCTATCCAGCCTCTGAGTGACCCGTCTACCCCCAGACACGCAAGGGCCCGAGTGATTGCCCCCGGTCTGACGTTGCTAAAGGCCCCCTCTATATCCAAGAAGGTTACCATTGAATATTCCTTATATTCAAGTGATTTCTCAATCGGGCCTATAAGGGAGTGGAGAGCTGTTTCCACCGATCGTCCCTTACAGTATGCGTGTTGAGATCCCGACAGCTCGCCCGGCTTGATTGAGCCTCTAATATGAGCCTCTATTAGTCTTTCCAGTGTTTTCAACAGAAAAGAAGATAAGCTTATAGGCCTAAAGTCTTTGGGATAGCAGTGAGACCTCTTTCCCGCCTTAGGTATAAATATTACTTTTACTTCCGTCCACTTTCTAGGAATGTGACAGAGTTCTAGGCTGCCTTTGAAGATAACTTCCAGCCAGGGTAGGGTTAAGTCAATAGTTCGCTGGATATCCGCAGGGATAACGCCATCAGGTCCTGCCGACTTGTATGGCTTAAAGCTGTTTATTGCCCATAGGATATTCCGCCTTTTTACTATATGACTTACGGAGTCTATACCCCTATTTATCATGGGTCTCTCCGGAGCTAGTACCGAGCACTCCGGGAAATGCGTTTCTAGTAATACCTCCAGGGATTCCTCACTACATGTAGTCCATGAACCATCCGGTCGTTGTAAATAGCCCGGAATGGAAGGACTAGAACATAGTACTTTGCGTAGCCTGGCCGCCTCCGAGGACTCCTGTATATTGCCACAGTAGAGCCTCCAGGCTCTCGTTTTGGCTGCTCTCAGCTCGTACTTATAGGTTTTCAGGACTTCATTATAACAGTCCCAATCCGCAGCAGCATTTGTGTGCCTTGCTCTCTTGAACAATCTCCTGCATTTCATACGAGTACCTTGGAGCTCTCTCGACCACAAGGGTGGCCGAGATTTACCCAAGGGCCTACTGATAGGACATGCACCTAACATGGCCTTATTAAAAGCATCAGATAGCCTGATTACTAGAGCATCAAGCTCCTGTGTAGATGCAGGAGGGTTTGGAACCGATACCGGTAATAAGTTACCCAGAATGGTTCTGAAACACTCCCAATCAGTTTTCCTCCTATTTCTGAAGGGTGGTTTGCTAGTGGGTTTTGTATCCACTTCGTACTGGAGTTGTATCCACTCGCCTGTTTATATCTGTACTTCGCCAGATTGAGTGATGCGCATTAGCATCACTGCCCATGATGACTCCTACCTTTCGTTTTCGAGCCTCCATTATTGCACTGCGCAACCTACCTGGTGGTATATCCTCCTCCTCGTATGGTAGGTAGGCTGGGATAGTGTCTCCTGAGCGTCCTCCGGGATGCCGCGGACTTCTGGGTCACCAACACCAGGCGGGACACCACAAGTGGTTTCCCCCCCTGCTGCAGGTGCCCCACCTCTGTCAGCCTCATCACGCTTATAGATTTTGAGCGTAATCGCTCCAAAACCATAGCTGATTTGGCCTCCAGTTTTTGCCAAAGCACCCACGGATTCTCTGTCGATGATAATGACGGCCGATCTGTGATCTGCTACCGCCTTTACCTCTTCTAACCTGGCAATCCTCCAGGTGGTCGTTGGCAGATCCGGATTGCTGATTTTCAACATTTCCAAGATCTCCTTTGGATCACTAGGCTCCGCAGGTATCCAGGCTCGCGCCCTTGGCCTGCAGGGAATTTCTTCCCTCGTCACCACTTCTAATTTGGCCCACGGCCAGACTTCGCCCAGGCTGCCGATCGCCTTTTTATAGAGGGCCACCGACCTTTCATCGGCACAGGCAGTCAGTTTGACGTGACCCCGATGCCACCCTCCGTCTCGGCAGGACGGAGCAGGTCCTGGGTTCTCCCTCATGATTTTTAGGAAGATGGCGGCTAAGGCCTTCTCCACCTTCCTCCAGTTAAGGGCCGTAATGCTCCCATCTTCTTGAGCCCTGTCAACGACTGCCATGAGCAGGTGCTCCTTTAGCACCTCGTTGAAGGGCTTGGTAACATTTCCTGGAACCCGTTTCTTTTTAGCCTCCGTAGGCGGTTCATCATCGGAACTCTGCCTTTTCGGCTGTGAAATCTCGGAACCCTCCTGCTTTGGCTCAGTGATACGCCTTGCCCACGCAAGCGTATCCCTATCCCTATCCGTTCTCTGCTCCAACGGAATGTTGCTGATCTTGGAAATCATGCGCCAGGCCCTCTTCCTGGTCTGGTAGTTGACTGACGCTGGAGGGCCAGCATTCGTGCCTCTGCCCTTTGGTTTCGAGGGGCCAGCCTCATTTGGTCCTATGCCCCTTTTTGCACTTTGGAGACCGGGCCTAAAGGCCGATGTCTCCATAGCACTGGTTTCCGGTTTTTTAAGAGCACCGGTCTCTTTTTGTTCACTATTTTGACTTTCCATAATAGTTCCCACGAGTAGCGGAGAAAGGAGGTCCACCTGTGCAGAGATCCGCAATGCACAGGTAAGGCTGCATGATCCGGAGGGCGCCAAGTATCCGGATACACCGTTAGAGAGCTAGTTTTTAGACTGGGCCCCCAGCCTGGCCGGTTATCAGCACGGTACGGTTGACACCTTAACCCGGCCCAGTTGTTTAGCGCCGTGTTTTCGCCTAATACACCACATAAGAACATGGTGTATTAGTTGCCCGGTGGTCACCACGGGGAGGTAACACGCGCACTTGTGGAAGCTGCAAGATACGGAGCTGGCAACAAGTACCAACTTGATTCCCCCAAGACAGCTTCACACCAGACCACCCCCCGATATTGTACATGAAGTAAGATCTCAGCGAGTACGCTGGCTCGATCACGTTCTGCGTGCTGATCCGGAACGAATTGATTAGCGATCTCTGAAAGGAGGACAGAGAGAGAACGAGTTGGCCTCTTCAGATTGTCGAGGACAGTATGAAGACCATGCTCAGGATCGAAACCGTTAGAGCCTAATAGTTGACTCAGTAAGAGGCCAGTAATGGGCTTTAAAACTGTTCATTATTATTATTAGAGAAAGTGTTTTCTTCGACAACCAGAAAGATTTAATTTTTGGTTTAGTTTTGTACTCCAAATATTGTATACATTTTCGATTATACTTGTTATATTTCATAAGAAGCTGCCCTTCCATCTCCTTTGGGTCTGTTTTCGAAAATTTAAAAAGTGAAAGCGACGAACATTGAAAATCCTTTCAGCCGCCTTTTTCTATAATTAGAACGTGGGATTTTTTAAATGTAGCAATGGGAAACAAAATAACCAGCTTAAAATATAGACGAGCTAAAAAAATATATATGTATATTACACAATGTCATGGAGAGAATGGTCGGTCGTTATAAAAAAATTGTTTACACAAAACATAACGAACAATTAATAACCATGAGGTCAACACAAACCACTACGCACGTAGTATATGCCTGCGCAAGCATACCTTATTACAGGTCTGCAGGAACATGTCTATCCGGCTTACGAAAGTAAATATTGTCGAACATTTCCAGTACAATTTTCTGTCAAAAATATCAATTTTCATTTATGGTTGTCCTTTTCAACAAAAGCACTTGCAGAAATGGTTTTACTGGTCTACCTATATAAATCACATTTATACAGTTATTTAAGTTTAAAACATCCATAATTAGAAAGCTGCCATACTTTTTGGGATAGTTGATGTAATTGAATTAATAAGCTATCTACCGATTGTGTATGTTTAGTTGGCAAAAATGTTTAGATTGGTGTGGCAAACATTTAACGGTTGCAGCAATGTTATTTGCAGTATACAAATTTATTTTACAACACTGAAGTCTAAAAATTGATGTAAATGCCTCAAAATTTATTTACACTTGTGCTTAATCATAATTGTGATTACATTTTGCTATATACCAAATCCCAAAACTTAACCCCCATACTAGAAAATCGTATTAACCAACCCCTTGAATTATTTACTTAAATTGTCTCTAATTGATGTGAGTTTATTTTATGATTCTATTTATATTCAAATTTAAAATGATATATAAGAGATAGAGTCTATATACAGTTTATATATGTAATACGAATATACGGCGAAATAGGGTAGTTTAGCTAAATAATTACTATCTAACCTCATTTTTTATGTATCTTAACCCTTTTTAAATTTTGTTTTTTTGTTTGCTACACTAGAACTTTTAATGGTTTTTCCTTTTAATTTATTTTATTTTTATGTTCCTGAAATATCCCTTTTTTCAGTACTAGATGTAAGTATGTAGTGTTGTGTGGGCTGATATAGTGTTTTTGATGAATTTATTCCAATTTATTTTCTAGTCTAACAGATACATATACAAATTATTAAAGATTATCGTTTTGACATTTTTGCTATCGGACCGCATGTATGACCGAAATTCCATCTACTGCTGTTATAAATGAAAATCGATTAAAAAATTGGAGTAGGGCATTTGTTATCAATTAAATTAAATAATTGATTTGTTTATTTAAATAAATTTGAATGGATATGGTGTGTTTTGGTTAAATTTTCGTTTTGGTTCACATAAGAAAAAAGCGGACCAATAGAAATTGACAAGGATTTGTTTCGTTTTGGTTTGTTGTGTTTTTGGTGTAAGATTGATTAGTTTTCCTTTTTAGCAATTTGATTAATTATTGAGAAATTTACTGGGTTCATTTATATAAATCTAATTAATAGAATTCAATTTTTAAAATTACAGATAACTATTTGTTATTGTTGGTTTATTTTTAAGTTGGTTTCATTCGGCGATTCACATATAGAATCGGTGAAAAGACAAATAAAAGTATTGATTTCTTTTAATGTGTGATATGGTCACTCATATCAATTTAAACCTTAATTACCAATACGAACTTACGAAAACCGGGTATTAGCGGTAGGCAGCGACAACCATAAGTCTCTGGCAATACCAGTAACTACTGATAATGCCGCAGATCTAAGGAATGCGATAAAACCACTCGAGCACTGTTAATTCAATAGCAGAGAAAGAGTCCTCCTATGCAAATAGCGAAGACATGAAAAATAAACTGAGGGGAATTATTAATCTTGTAGAAAAAAAAAATAACTGTTAAAAAAAACAGTAAGATCCGAGATAGTATTCTGATCAAAACTGGGAAGCAGGAAGATCTTGAATTCTTTATAACAAGTAAGGCCTTAACGGAAGCTGGTGGCACCGCTACTAGAAAAATGATTACCGTGAGTAATCACATAATATATAGACGCCGATGTTGAGCACCCAATTAACTCTATCATAAAACAGAGCAATAATGAGATGACTATAGAGGATCTCAATCGCAGTTTTAAAACTGGGCTTAAACATGGAAAATTGCCCATTTGGTCATTGAAATATCGCCAGAAAAACCTTGATGAAAAATCGCAGGGTGTATCGAGGATGGTCTTCTTGCATGCTGAGGGTTACATGATGTTATAAATGTGATGCATTTAGACATATTGCCATACACTGCTGCGAGAGCGAACATAACCATAAGGAATGTCCGAAGCTCATCGAAGATGCAAAATGTGTCTGTTGAAAGAAGGCAAATGGGACATTCAATCCATTATGCGCGCAGCGAGGTGTGCACAGTTTATAAAACGATCTTGAACCAAATGATGCGAAAAACATGACAAGTATAAATGTATAAATGTCAATATAAATAAACTAAAGATTGTCCAATTGAACTTGCAAAACTCTGAAATTGTGGGACAAGAAATAAAGCAAAAAGTAGAAGAAAATATTGACATTCTATGAATGCAAATGCCATACGTGGTTAAAGGTACGATTGGAGTTTTCGCTACGTCTACAAGAGTTATCGCTGGAAACGGTAAAAACATTAAAGCAGCCATAGAAATTCTTGATAACGACCTCGAAGAACTCAAAATCTCACAGTAAGATCAGTAAATTTTACCTAGTCAGTATTTACCTCCAATATTCTGATGATCCAGTGGATTATAAAAATGAGGTTGATAATGTCTGGTCTGGCAGGTTGATGTCAATGTTCTAGACCAGTAGTGCATAAAATGACCAGCAATTCGGCTTTAGAGAAACTAGACCCACGGAGGACGCTATGGTGGAAATAATCAACATAGTTAATAATAATAACAGTGTTAAAGGCCATTACTGGCCCCTTACTGAATCAACAATCTGGCTCCAACGGTTTCGATCCTGAGCTTGGTCTTCATACTGTCTTGGACAATCTGAAGAGGCCAAGTCGTTCTCTACATCGTGGAGCCATCGTCGCCTGCAACGACCTCTGCGCCTACCATATGGTGGCTCTCCTTTCAGAGATCGCTGCACAATTCGTTCCGGATCAGCACGCAGAACGTGACCGAGCCAGCGTACTCGCTGAGATCTAACTTCATGTACAATATCGGGGATCTTCATCAGATCTCTGATCTCGAAATTGTACAGAGCTCGGTATGTACCATCTATTTCGCGTTTAGGGCCGTAAATCACACGCATGATTCTTCTCTCAAATGTAAGGAGCCATCTCTCGTACTCATCCGTCAGCGCCCAACTTTCACATCCAAACATAACAACGGGCCTGATCAACGCTTTGTAAAGCTTCAGCTTCACGGCACTTGATAAGTGTTTAGATTTCAACATAGTTAAAGAGTCGCAAAATTACACTTTAGGGGTTACCCTAGATGTATCTAAAGCTTTCGATAATCTGTGGTAGCTAAGTATTAGGAAAGACAAAATAAAGAATATTAGCCGTCCACCAAGAAAATTAGCCTTCCACCAAGATGGTTATGATCCAACTTAAAGGAACAATTGACATTAGGAGACCATTTTTGGTGTCTATTAATTGGCAGAGAATAAAATGGTAAAGGCTATCAAATGTTTGGGAGTAGACTTTGACGAACAACTCGTTGTCACCCCACACGTCAAACGCGTAGCAGAGAACATCAACAAAGTTTTCTCGGTCTTCATACCGAATACCGAAAGAAATATTGTGATTAAAGCAAGGTATACTCGCTACAATATACCAGGGCCTAGTACTGTATTGACGTGTATGACTTATGCGTGTGCCGAATGGACTGACCGGTTGAATTGCCACCATAGAAGAACAGTCATCGCCCAAACATGTATTCTGCTTGGGATTACAAAAGCCTACAGAACGGTATCGACCGTAGCCGTTACTGCACTAGCTGGATTAATCCCAATTGATATATAACTGAGAGAAAGAGTTGCAAATTTTCAACTAAGAAGAAGGCAAGACGTGAGCTATGGCAACTTTCAGAATTTAACAAATCAGATAAGCCTAAATCTGAGCTCACTAAAGAAATAAAAAAAGGTGGACCAGCTCGATGGAAGTCAGGTTAACTTACATTGAGGAAAGATTGGAGAAAAAAGCTAGCCTTAAGTGCACCGTTTACACAGATGTTAACTCGCCTCAGTAAATTAGCCTCCTACTTTCAAAGAATGAACATAAGAGAAGACGACACTGCTGAATATGGTTATTTTGGGGTAGATAGTAGACCACGTGTTACATGATTGTACACTAGCCGATGAAGGTAGGGCACAGTTAAAAATGGAACTAAGGGCAGTACGGCCGGTAAATAAACTGGTGTTAATGTTGTCACACCATACGTACGCATTTAAAAAGTTACAAGAGAAAGGTAAAATCAAGTTTCTTTTATGAATAATTTTATTGATTTAAACGTACAACGCAAGGCTCAACCACCTGTAGCTAAAATTTTAATCAGTTTTATAGATTTTATTTTGAATGCAAGGTTTTAAGATAACCTGCAGATATAAGATTTTAACTATCGTGTTAGGAGCTTTGGTCTAACATAAATAAACAACTCGAACTGACGTTGGATGCAAATCCAAGAGAACTTTTAATTAAACATGATAGTAGACGAGTATGTGTCATCACGCGGCAGGGACGGTAACAGGCTTCACTTAGCCAAGCATACCGACAACGGAGACTTCAGAAACGACTGCGTGGTAAATGGATATAGATGCTTTGCCTGGGTGCCATTTTCTCGTAAAAATCGTCCAACACAAGAGAATTGCAATGACAATATGTAAATCATTATTTGAGATAAGTATTTAGTGTCGTATCTGTTATCCTAAGCTGTAACCTCTACGAGATTTATGGCAGGCAACGTGGAAACCAAATTGATCTCTTACTTAAGTATTGCGGAAAGAGCAAAACTTCAAGACTGCCTTAATACAGTTATAGGCGTTGGCCATCTGATGAGCCTAGTGGTATTCGGCCTTAAAGGTCCTAGTGGTAGGAAAAAAAATAAATACGAAGACTCAGTGGCAACCGTCAAAAGTCAACCCTGCAAAAGCTATGGCTGGCAGAGAGAATGATATCATTAATTTAGTGCCAAGCTATTATTTAACAAAGCCTTAAGGAAAAGATCGAGGACATGAAATATTATTTCATGACTAGGCCAAGAGATGTTAATTATTTGATTTATTATTTTAGAACAATTTACTTTCAAGTCTTATTATTAAATTTATTAAGATCGAATTTTATAAAATATTAGTACTAGATGTGTTGAATTTTATTCATTAGGTTACCGCAAATCTATACTAATATAATTAGTTCGGTTATGTGTTTGTATGTAATCTTAAAACTAAAGAGCGGCTAAATCGATTTTAATGATACTTTCACTATTAAACAGCTTTTATGGCTCTGGGGTAACATGGGTTATATGTCTTAACCCTATCTTCGGACGGGGCTGAACAGTGAACAAAAATTATGTTTTCAAAGCATCCTACATGGTAAATCAATGATACTTTTCATTTTTCGATTGCACTGCACACAAGACTTTTTCTTTTATTTTACTTTTTCGTAGATATAATTTAATTTTTAATTTCTAAGTAGCCAGGTGCATTTTCATTTGTTTCCGCAAAAGCTATATATAAAGAGCTCGACTTGCAATTGTTATTAATTTATGGTTGATATAACGACGAGAACAAGGAGAATATAAAGTAGGGATAGGGACGCTAAAGTGGTAACTATACTTGGAATAAAAAAATTAAAAAACTTAGCGTAAGAGCGAGAAAGGGAATTTGCGTGTACGCGACTATATTCAAAATAACAAAATTAACAAATCTTCGTTCAGTTTTGGATGCCAATTTTAAAAAATTAACACCCGCGAAAATGTCCGAACTGAATTAAGAGAAAGCAACAACAAACATCAAATTGATGTTTTTGTGCTGTGAATAATATAAATAGGAAATTATTATTTTTTGATTAAAAATATTTAATATTTATAAAAAAAATTTGAGTAAATGTATCAATTTAACTTAGTATTGATTTTATAAAGTGAATATATAATATTTATAATTCAGTGAAAAAATATTTTTCCATTTGTAAAAATTTGAGGTTAGTTTTCCGCCATATTCATTTTATACATTTTTTTTTTATAAAAATAAAATATTTATAAGAAATTTGCTGTGAATATTGTGTAAATACATCGAATTAATTTATAACGGAATCTTTATAATTTTTAAAATTCAGGAAAAATGTATTTTTTCAATACTGAAAAATTGAGGTTAGAATTTTATTAAATTTTTGAGCCCCATTCTTACGACTACATCAATTTCACAAAAGTTTTACAATTTTATATCTAAAATTATACTGTATTGAAATTATATAAACATACTCAATTTAAAAACAATCTATTTAATTTCTAGAGATGGATGATTTTACCGGTATTTTCATATATGACAAGGGGCATCCTAGTTTTAAAAACCCTGGGGCAGTGTCCGCGGCATGTGGAAGATCAACCAAGTATTGGAATACAATATAGTTTAGGATTTAAATTTTATTCCTTTTTTTTTTGGTTATTACAGGGGAAGAATGCCGACGATAATGGGTGATGCTACGAGAAAACTTTGCCAAGGAGGATAAAAAAAAACCGGTCTACCATCAGGAAGCGAAGCCCTGAATGAAGAGTGGCCGAACTACCAAAATATGTGTTTTTTTAACAATTTATACAACCAAGATAGTAAGATAATCTTTAATAAATGACGTATAGTTGCAATGGATTTTAATTTTAATTGTTTTATAGTACGCGTAAAAATACTTTCGAAACATCTAGTGAGTCATTAGATACCGAAAGTGATACGTCGCCACAAATAGATCGTCAAACTCAAAAAAAAAAATTGGTCATATTTACGGAGACTTCACAAGCTGTTCAAAAGGTGGCTCAACAAATTAATGAAGGGCCAGTAGGAAATGCAACTCGCCGTAAAACAAACGGAACATTTTTGGCGTCGATATGCGACTTAATAGAAGCATTATCTGAAGAACAGCAAATGTTGAAGTATGTCACTGATTTTTTTTCCATGTCACTGTACAGGGTGACATGGAGCTATGCAATGCGCAGGTGGTATACTGTACTTGTGTGAATGGGTTGAATGAATGTTAGTGTGAATGTGGGTATTGCATCGTGGCCTATTAGTGGTGATTGTAGATGTGATGATGTAAAATTCGCTAAATTTTAATTTAAAACTTAATTAATTTTTTTAAATTTTATGTCACTGATTTGCGCAAAAATAGCCGGATCTAATTTTATATTAATTTTGTACTAATTTAATAGATTTTTTGAATTGATGTTATTTAATTGAAGAAAATTAGGGCAAAATAGTTTAAACGAAAATTGTTTGTGCTTACCACCATTACTTAGCGATCCATAGGCGACGACATCGATATGAGTAAAAACATATCGGGCATCACAGGCGGCCATTAGAACAATGCTAAATTTTTTTTATAATTGAGATATTGACTGGCCCCTGTGGTCGGGGGGCACTCACATGTCTCGTAAATCAAAATTGCATGAACATGTTTTCCAAGAATACCACCACAGTATCCTTTGCTTGTCGTAGGAGGCGACTAAACGGTTGGATCGCTGGGCTGACGACCCGCATCCGTAAAAAAATATAGTGTTTATAAAGTCAACAAAAAGAAAAATGGATACCGCCAAAAAAACACCGGACCCCCGCTCAAGTACCCGGATACGAGATTTTGGATCGGCACGTGGAACGTGCAATCACTTAGAAAACCAGGAGCGGTAGAGGGCCTAATCACGTGCATGAAGGAGTATCGGCTGGAACTCGTTGCTCTTCAAGAAACTCGCTGGCCTAAAAGGAGACCATGTGTCCCAGAGCTATACGTTGTTCTACAGTGGAGATGACCCGGAAATCTTGGAACTGGATTTCTTCTTGGGCCGCAGGTAAAGAACGCTGTTTTGGATTTCCAAGCAGTCAATAACCGATTGTGTAAGCTTCGCTTGCACATGAAGTTAGCTAACCTGTCGATAATTTGTGTACATGCGCCCACAGAAGTCAGCCAGCCCCAAGATAAAGACTCATTTTACAATGACTTGGACGATCTATTGGGATCTATACCCGAACACGATGTTAGAATGGTAATTGGGGACTTTAATGCTAGAGCTGGCAGAAATCAGACCGACATGTGTGAAAACATAGGTCCGTACTCCCGACACGAAACTGCGACCGATAATGGTGAGAGAATGATGTACTTTGCGGTTGCTCATGATCTTAGAGTAGCAAGCACATTCTTCCCGCACAAACACATACATCTAGAGACATGGACACATCCTCGCTGAACTTCCCGCAGCCAAATTGACCATGTGTTAGTTTCTAAAGGACGGGCTCAGGTTGTGCAGGATGTGAGAACTTATCGGGCAGCTACCAAATACGTAGGCAGCGATCATCATTTGGTGGCTGCAAATCTACGATGGAAGTTTTCGTACAAGTCTGGGAACACAGCGAAATGCATGGTACGATTCGACTGTGAAGGTCTGATAAATGAAGATCAAAAGAAACGATATCAGGATCTTGTCAGCGACAACATTAATGAAGCTAATTACCAGTGTGACTGCATGAACTCTGTCTGGGAGGTGCTGAAAACTTCGGTTGTCAGTGCTGCTCAACAGACTTTAGGTATAGTGAAAGTCAGACCCAAGAATGATTGGTTTGATGACGAGTGTCGTCTTGCAGTTGAGCAACAAAATATAGCCCGCATAATGAAGTGCAACAACGACTCACAATCGCGAGGAAAAACAAGGCTGCACTTGCAAGAAGGGCAGCTAAGCGGATTTGTAGACGGAAGAAGCGAGAATGGTGGAAGGCCGAGGTTCTGAAAGTACAACAACTCAGCATAGAGCGCAGTTCGCGTAATTTCTTTAAAGAAATTACTGGACTGCACCATACTTTCAGGCCTACGTCAACCGCCATTCGGGGCCGGGATGGAAACCTCTGTGTCAACATCGACGCAGTACTTGACGCATGGAGTGGACACTTTACTGACCTGCTTGATGTTCATCATGCGTCACAGACTGTTGTTGAGCCACGTCTAATACAGACTGCGGAGATTTGCACTGAGGAGCCATCCCATGAGGAATTCACTAAAGCCATGCAGAGATTGAAACGAAACCGTTCACCTGGAGTGGACTGCATTAATTCGGAGCTCTTGATATTCGGAGAGTATACTTTGTGGAACTGTCTTTTCGACCTTATTCGATTAGTATGGCGAACCGAAGTTATGCCTGACGAATGGAAAGTGGCCGCGATATGCCCCATCTTCAAGAAGGGAGACCGCTTGAAGTGTGAGAATTATCGCGGTATAGCTCTCCTTTGCACAGCATACAAGTTCATACATTGTATTGGATAGAATCACTCGTCTAGCGGAGGGCTTGGTTGGTGACTATCAATCTCAGTCACCGATCAGGTGTTTTCGCTACGGATGATTCTATCTAAGTATTATGAGACATCCATCCCCATACATCAGGTGTTCCTAGATTTCCGGTAGGCCTATGACTCGATCAATCGAGAGAGTTTGTGGTCTGCCCTGGAATACCTAGGAATGCCAACAAAACTGGTACGACTATGTAGGATGACAGTGACGCAGTCTCAATGCTGTGTTAAAGTTGAGACCAGGCTATCGACAATTTTTGCAGTTAACTCGGGTGTTCGACAGGGAGATGCTCTATCCCCGATACTCTTTAATCTCATGTTGAAATACATCTTTCGTAAAACTGAAACACCGCAGCGTAACAACTTATATCGCCAGTCTAATCAGGTGCTTGCATATGCAGATGACATATGCGTGATTGGACTGAATAGCAACGGAGTGAAAGAAATACTTGATCCGCTTGTAGAGTTCTCAGCTTCAGTTGGACTTCAGATCAATGAGTCCAAAACGAAATACCTGATCTCTGGTTTTAGGGACAATGGCACACCAGATTTTAGTAGTGGCCACCACACGTTTGAGGGAGTGAGGAGGTTCAAATATTTGGGTTGTCTGATCACTCACGATAACAGTGTGGGTGAGGATATTAAAGTGCGGCTGGCAGCTGGCAGTCGTTCTTTGTATCCTCTAAGGCCACTGCTAAAATCTAAACACTTATCAAATTTTGTTTTGTTTGGATGTGAAAGTTGGGCGCTGACGGATGTAGAGTACGAGAGATGGCTCCTAACATTTGAGAGAAGAGTCATGCGTGTGATTTACGGCCCAAAACGCGAAATAGATGGTACCTACCGAGCTCTGTACAATATCGAGATCAGAGATCTGATGATGATCCCCGATATTGTACATGAAGTAAGATCTCAGCGAGTACGCTGGCTCGGGCACGTTCTGCGTGTTGATCCGGAACGAATTGTGCTGCGATCTCTGAAAGGAGAGCCACCATATGGTAGGCGCAGAGGTCGTTGCAGGCGACGATGGCTCCATGGTGTAGAGAACGACTTGGCCTCTTCAGATTGTCTTAGACAGTATGAAGATCATGCTCGGGATCGAAACCGCTGGAGCCAAATTGTTGACTCAGTAAGGGGCCAGTAATGGCCTTTAAAACTGTTTTAATTTTAATTAATTGACTGCAAGAACCAGGTGGACATGTCAAAAAGCTATATATTTTCCGCCTACAATGCAATACTTTGCATGCTGGTTCCTTGAGAAAGATACCTATAAATATGTAATTGTATTTTAATTTGAAAATTATTTTGAATTCAGTAGCTATAATAATTATTACTTACAATAAAGTGAGGGCCAAGCGACATTCTGTATTTATTTTGGTGATTCCCGCTGTTTCCATTTGAGGCTTTAATAATGTAAGGAGCGACTCAAAATTGTTTTTATTCATTCTCGTGTGAATAAAAAACTGATTCAGATCCAGTTCCTTTAATTTCAAAAACGTCATATTAGTGTACCCGTGAACATTTCTCGTGCGGTTTATTGGCCGAATGTGATATAACCGCTTACGAGGACTTTTTTGTTGTAAACTGTTTAAATCGTTTAAACAACTAAGTAGTTTATTGAATTTTATTAATTTGGCCAACTTGATTTCACGGTTCATTTTGTAACTTTCACTATCTTAGCTAGTATTATAATTCTACACCCACAACCATAAAAAACACAGAATAAAACACAAAATTATAACCTCTGATCGCTACCAAATTAACAAATTACGTGAACAAAAGTTCAAATGTCAAAACGAAATATAAAAATGTTGTTTCGTTCAATTTATTAATTTTCTTAATCCAAGTATAGTTAGTCCATAAAAGCAAACAGCGATCGAGTTGGAATTGTCTTGACGTTCAGAGCAATGTACAAAATTTCCAACTTCATTGGAAATTGGCATGTACATATCGTCGGTTTGCAGGAATAGTGACACATTCCAAAAAAGTTAGTTTTTCAGGAAATCGATTTGAATGTTTTTGTAGAAGGAAATCGTTAATTACTAAACCATTAACGAAGAAAACTATATTTTTTATTTCTGGTTATTTTAGCTAACAGTCTTAGAGTTCTGATGGCTAGCAAAAAATATCATTCTTTGCTCTATATGTTCATTATTTAAGGGTTAAAATAGCCCGATTTGAAATGTGTCGTTGTTCTTGATTATTCACATAGTGATAGGTATTAAAATTGCTGGTTTTAATAATAATACCTGAAAGTTGACAGACACGCAAAAAAAGTTTATTTTATCATTTTATTATTTCAAATTCAACAAAGTTTAAAATATAATAATACAAAATAACGCTTAATAATTAAAAGGTTTATGAATTCAGAGATACATAAAAAACAAGTTGTAATGATCATTACTATAAAATTGAAAGAATAACAATAACAATTTTCATTACAGACTTTCAAAAAAACTAGGGTAATATTTAGGAATATAATTCCTCTTTAGTAAATCAAGCAAGTCTTTTCGCTTATTGTCGGATATTCCAGGTTTAGCAGTATAAGGATGTTTTAATTGGAGAGGTGCATTTGAATTTCTGTGGCTATTCCGAATTACTATGGCTTCTTTGAATGCTTCGTCGCCGTAAGAAGTTTTGTAAAATAAAACATTTTTCAACTTTTATTATTTTGACTAAGTTTGTTTTATTATTTTGACTAAGTTTGTTAAATTAAACCTCATTTGTGCATTCAAATCTTTTAAGTCATAAAACTCTTCGAACGACATTTCGATCACTCTATGTGGGGCACGGTTTTTCTTGGCAGCTTTTATGCAACTTATGAAAGCATCTGGAGTGTACAATGGACCACTTCGTAGTTGCTTTTTCAGTTCACGCTCGATGGTTGAATGGACCGAGTCACCCTCATTCTGGGTATGTCCTTTAATAAGGTACTTGTGTGTGATCGACTTGATATTCATGGTTTTAACGGCATATAGGTATAAGTTAAACATAAATTGTTTTTTTTTGCTGCCCAGGACAGTTATCTGAATAGAATATCACTTCAATTTCTTCTTCTTGAGCTGACTTTTCTTGAAGGAACCGTAAAACACATGTACCAAGTTCATTAACACCCCTATTTCCTATTCCTTCATGCCATACAAAGCAATCGGCAGATTTGAATCGAAGGTCGTAAATGCTAAAGTTAAAAACGTTTAACTTGGACTTTTAGAAGAATATAGAAGCTTTGCCTTTGGGACACTGAAAAACGGCTTCCAAATCATATACTGTTACGATAATATTAGGTGTGTTGGAAAACTTTTCTTTATTAGATTTATTTTCTTCCCGAACTAAATCTTTTTCCTTTAAGTGGGTGTCGCACTTCTCCTTCCTTTGTTCCTTTTCTTCAACTGGAGCATTTTTATATGACACGCATAGCTCGCACTGGTCGTTCCTTGGCTTATAATTAAATATATTAAATTCTTTCGAAAACATTTTGTAAAAAAGCAAATAATTACAAAATGGCGCATTTTTTTCTTGCACTCTGCAACATAATCTCTATGAATATCTGAAATATATTTGTTTCCCTCTATATAATGCCTTTGCGATTCAGAGCGTCGATAGTGGCTTTCCACTTTGGGAATACTACGGATAAAAGAACGAACTTCTTTTATTGCCCTATCAATCTGTGAATGGTGACCACGTTTCCCTCGTTTGTCTTCCTCCAACACGCCACTCATCAATTTATCCCGCTTTTGATGTATAGTCCTAATTGGCCTGTTATTAATGTTAAAAGTGTTTTAGAACAAATTGTTACAGACACGAAGTTTCTATTCTTTTAAATTGAAATAGAATGCATTATTTAAAGATCTTCTGGAGTTTTCCCTTATATACCTATATCTTGGCTGAATTGGTTCTAAGCAGGAAGCAATAAAATATCTTTGCTTATCTATGACGTTCTTCTTCCGAAATTTTGCTAGAACAATTCAATCTGCATTTGTTACTACATGGTGGCTTCATTTGACGAGGCTCTGATACTTTCTTGACTTTGCTATTTCTCTCATAGGCTTTTCCTGTATTTCTTAATCGTTTGGCTGTGTTTCTCTTCCAGTTGGCTGCACTATTTATTCTCTTTCTACCCTTTTTTACGGGACTTGTATAAGTAACTTGCTCGCTTGTAGAAGAAGGTTGAAATTATACTTCCTCGTCACTGCTAGTGCAGCTTTGACTTTCAACAATTGAAACGATTACCTAGGTACATCGTTCCAAGGTTTAATACCCCTGATTTTTTTTGATTTTTTATATGCAAATGTGTATGTGCAAATTCAAAAGCGCGGGAAATGATTCACAACATATTGATTAGGAGAAATGACACTTGTTTGTCCGGTTATCAATTCAGGAGTGGGAAAAACACCTGTAAATGACGAGTATAAAAAGACAATATTTTTGGATGCTCGAGACCAGTAAAAAAAAAATTTGATAGTCAGTATACATTTTTTCTGATTGAGTGATACGATAACGATTTGTTGTTGGCGGAATAAATTTAATGTTATTCCGTGATAAAATATTTAATTTCTTATGGTGAAAAATAGCAACTTACATATTTTTTTTTATTTTTGAATTTTTGTTAAAAAATATTGCGATTGTAAATATTGTGTATAGTGTCGCAAATTAATTTACAAAACATTATTGGTAAACGTATTGAAAATAAAAGTTTTTGTGTAAAATCAAATCAAAATATGATTTAGTGATAATAAAAAACTAAAAACTGTTTAGTAATATTAAGAACAAAATTCTTATATTAAATTAAGTATAAACAATTCATAGTTTTATACACCCTCCAAATTTATAAATTATAATATAAATTAAATAAATAAATGGTGGTAAAAACTATCCTGAAATAAATAAATAAATGCTAAATAATCAATTAATTAGTGACCACATGTGAATGAACAAAAAAAAATTGTGCACAGTGTTTTTTTTTTGGTTGTTTTGTGTTAATAATAGTTATATAATAATAATAACTAAATTAAATAATAATAATAATATTTTAATAATAAATAAATGAAATTAACTATAAAGTAAATAATTAGTTAATAATAATAACATACAAAAATAACCAAAAAATCTAATAAATGACTATAATAAAATGGAGTATCAATTATGCATAATCATCACATCGGCCGCGGCCATCTTATAATTTAAGTACCAAATTTACTTACTATATTTATATTATTTACTTACTATATTTATATTTTATATTAATCTACTCTTATTAAATAACATACCAAATTATTTTAGTTACTTAGTTATTTTTTTTTAAATAATTTAGTTAAGTTAGTTTCTGGGATGGGGAATTGAATTAAAATTAATTAAGGTTACATTTTTCTTATATAAAGTAGAAAAATACAAATAAATTTATATTTAGATTTGAATTTTCACATTTCCTTTTTAATTTCAATTTTTTTTTTATGGCTTTATTTCTGCTCCGCTTAGTGTGTTACTTTTTCAGAATGAGAAGCTAAATATCTTATATAGGGTAAGTTGTTGATTGGTCACATTTGGGTTAGCACGGTAGGTTGATTCCTGTCCCTCTGCTTTTCCTAGTCCCTATATTATCCTTGATCCTCCTTTATTTCCTTTCCTGCGGTCTATCAAGACTCACTTATGTTTCGGGAAACCCCACGCCCATCCCCTGAGTTCTAGCTGGCCTCTGATGACCGCCCCGAAACCTCTAAGTGGGTAAAATTCTGCTAACGGGCCAAAACTTTTGTTGATCCCGTTACAGATGGCGCCCAAACAACCGGTAAAATAAACTCGTGACTAATTAACAGTTCTCCACTCTTTTCATTATTATTATTTTTTTTTGATTATGTTGGTCTGATAAAGTCAAGCCGCGTTATTTCCATTAATTTTTTTATGTTGACCTTAATGTTCGTATTGTGGCCTTATCAGATAACATAATTAATTCATTTCATTTGCTCGCAATTCATTCCTTTTGAGTTGAATGTATTGTTAGATCAAGCATGAAATGATAAGTATGCCTTACTCACGCAAATGCACCAATTATTTTGTATGAATCATTTGTTGGTAATTGTAAGACATATTTTTTTTTTATTATTATTCCTATGTTCCTCCTTCCTTTTTAGCGCAGATGTTTCCATTTTCTTCTAGAACTTGTTGAATCATTTGTTAGTTTTAATTCCGTTTATTTCCTTTCAATCCACCAAACAGGAATCTGCTTACCGTAAAACAAATTATAAAATAAAACCTATAGACAAATTGTGATCACATTGGCAACTTAACCCTATCGTTATGTATTTGATAAAAATTAATTAGTTTTTTTTTTTGAATTATATTTTCATTATTTTTGGCTAACTTGAGCATTCAAATTTATTTAAGCGTTATCATTTATAAGATTATTTCTTAGTATAATACTAAATTTGAAATCATTTCCTTAAGTTATTATAATTGCATATACATACGTTGTCACGTGTTTGAAATAATTAATAATACCTTATATTTAATTTTCGTTTGTCTTGGAAGAATAAAGACTTGAATTTTGTAATCTTTATTCCAAGCTTTTATCTTTAATTAATTTCTTAAGTTTTTTTTTTGTGCCGTGCATACTTGTGCTTTCTGGGAACAGTAAAATTATTATAAGTCTTTGCTTTATTTTGTTTGTGAATTATTTTTGACCATGGATATTGAGCATTTAGAATTAGATGAGTTCGAACTCGAGTGTATTGTTCGAAGTATTGATGGAGATTCGGCTAAAGAAAAACTCCTTAATCTTAAAGAAAGATTAGAATTGGAGAAAACTCATGTATGTCTTATACCGAACAGACCTCATGAGGGCGCTAAGAAAAATCCGAAGCGAGAAGTTAATAAGCTATCCTCAAAAATTAGAGAACTTTATGACTTGATCCAAATTGCTATCCGTGATGATGTTTCGGATGATTTACCCAAACTAAGCTCCCGTATTTTGCATGTTAGAGATCGTTTAACTCGGTTGAGCAAATCCAAAGTAGTGGCCATTGAAGTAGCTGAGGCTACTACTAATATAACGCAAATATTAAAATTTTTAAATGAAACCATTACAACGAATGAGCCTTTAAATAAAAGTTTGGCGAAGTTGGATGAGATAATTTTAACCACTGATGGAAAAAGTGAAAGTGACTCAGATCTAGAATCTGGAAAATTTATCGAGGATCACTCCATTACTGCGATAAAAGTATCTTCTCCAACAGTTATAAACAACAATCCTGTATCTTCGAAAATGGCTGATCAACAAACAAATTATGCCAATTTTATGAAAACTCAGGCAGGAACGCAAACTTTGTCCCAACCGGCTTCAAAAATACGCAGTGATAACGTTGCTCAGTATGAAAAACCATTTTCAACTTTGGCATTTAACCATCCTCCGCCACCAATCTATAGTTCTCACAGATCACTATCAAAATGGGATATACATTTTGATGGTACACCGACCGGCATTCACATTAAAAGATTTCTTGTCAGGGTTGAACATCTTGCTAAATCGGAGAATGTCTCAGACTATCGACTTGTAAATGAGCTCCATTACGTCCTTCGTGGTACAGCAGTCGAATGGTACTGGACCACTATAGAACGAAATAAACACATTAGTTGGTCTGAACTTAAACTAGATATGAAGAAACGTTTTGAAGATCGCCGATCTGATTTTGACATACGTCATCAAATTAATTCTAGGAAGCAAAGGCAGCGAGAAGGGTTTTATGAATTCTATACAGATCTAATAAATTTATCACTACAACTAGAAGCTCCACTGAGTGATATCGAAATAATGCGCATAGTCCGACAAAACATGAGACCGGGACTACAAGATCGCTTGACTGAAGTTCACTTTGCCAATGTGGATGAAATGGTTCGTCGTTGCGTCTCTTACGAAAATACATGGCACCGAACTGGTTTCGTTCCAGAGCTACTATGTCAACCAAAACGATATATAAGTGAATTAAATAATGAGGAAATATCCACGTCATGTTCTCAAATTGAAGAAAACTTAGCCGCACTTCAATTTAAAACATCCGATTATAATAGGAATAAGCCCAATTATTCTTTTAAACCTATAAACTCAACACCACCATCTAAAAATTGTTGCTGGAATTGTTTGCAGCCACGTCATTTTTATTATGACTGTCCAATTCCTATTTCTCAACCATTCTGTTTCGGATGTGGCTCAAAAGGCTACATAAAACCAGAATGCCCACATTGCCGTCAACAGGCGGGAAACGCGCAAATGGGGGATCGATCGTCGAATATCCATGCCCCCAAAATGAACACGACTTTGGTGGATTCCGTAACCAACACCGACCCAGAACTTTACAAGATCCTCCGACGTTCGAACGAGAAGCGTTAAACAATTTTTCCCACCACTCTACAATGACTTATTTAAACCCAATTATGTCCAAACCAAAATTATACAAATCCAGAACAACGCGCTAATTTGAGTATTAACATCGAGAAAAGTAAATTTTTCCTTAAAGAGGTTAAATATCTCGGACACATTATTGGAGATGGTGTCTTGAAAGTAGATCCTGCAAAAGTGGCCGCAATCAAAGACTATCCTAAGCCTAAAACAGTTCGTCAGGTACGGCGTTTCTTAGGAGTTACTGGATGGTACCGGCGATTTATTTCTCGGTACGCTGACATCGTGGCACCACTAACAAATCTTCTCAAGAAGAACAAAAAATTCGTGTGGTCCGATGAAGCCGACCAGTCATTTGAACAGCTCAAAACCGCCCTATGTACTTCACCTGTTCTTTGCAATGCTGACTACTCTAGGCCGTTCTATATTCAATGTGACGCTTCAAGTACAGGTGTTGGGAGCGTGTTATTCCAGAAGACCTCCAGTGGCGATGAACGTCCTGTTGCTTTCTTTTCGAAGAAACTCAATGCGGCCCAACGGAACTATAGTGTTACCGAACTTGAATGCCTTGCTGCCGTATTGAGTGTCAAGAAGTTTAGGCAATACGTAGAGGGATATTCTTTTACCATAATCACCGATCACGCAAGTTTGAAGTGGTTAATGGGACAGAGAGATCTCTCTGGACGTCTCGCTCGCTGGAGTCTTCAACTTCAAGGTTTTAACTTCGCAATTGAATATAGAAAAGGTAAAGACAACTGTGTGCCCGACGCTCTTTCACGACTGCACTGCGATGAGTTGAAAACTATTGAAATTAAGTGCTCTCCCGTGCATGTCGATCTTAATGACGTACATTTCAATGATCCAAATTACGTAGCTCTTGTGAAAACTTTGAGTGAAAATCCAGGTGTTGCATCTAATTTCCAAGTGCGTAATGATCGAGTTTATTTCCATCGAAACACTTCAGCAATTTCTAAATTGTCGTCTGATTTGCCCGAATGGAAGTTATATATTCCTAAGCCGTTAACTCAATCTTTGATTGAGGCTGCGCACTGTCCACCGTCCTCGGCCCACTTTGGAATTAAAAAGACGCTTGAACATTTACAACGTTTATATTATTGGCCTTCCATGAACTTCGATGTGCACCAGTTCATAACTACTTGTGAAACTTGCAAGAAATGCAAGGCAACAAACATAACTCTAAGACCTCCCATGGGTGCTCACTATGAAATTCAAAGAACATGGCAAAAACTTTACGTAGACTTTTTAGGACCGTACCCCCGTTCCAAAAATGGCAATTGCTACATATTCATAGTAATGGATCATGTTTCTAGATTTGTCATGTTAGAACCCATGCGTGATGCCACCGCCATCAATGCGTGCAAGTTCCTTGAACAGAGAATTTTCTCCGTATTTTCCATTCCTGAAATTTTGTTCAGTGACAACGGAAAACAATTTAAATCCAAATCTTTCGCTGAGTTGATGGATAAATATGGGATACGACATACGTATACTCCAAAATATCATCCTCAGGCTAATGCTTGTGAAAGAGTAAATCGTTCCGTGATAGCAGGGATTAGATCCTATGTAAACGAGACTCACAATGATTGGGATAAATATCTCCATTCAATTGGCGCAGCCATTCGCAATGCGATTCATGAAACCACGAATGAATCTCCATATTTTATTGTTTTTGGAAAACATTATGTAGGTCACGGTGCGGATTACAAATTGTTAAGAAAACTTCAAGACCTAGGAGATGTTGATTTAAATGTTACCAATGCGGATAGACAGTCGCAGGTACAAAAAAATGTTGTGGAAAGAATAAAAAAGGCGCACGAGCATAATTCAAATACTTACAACTTAAGAAGTCGAAGCAGACAATTTTCTCCAGGTCAAACTGTGTTTGTACGTAATTTTGTTCAAAGCAATGCTGCGAATAAAATCTCAGCGAAGTTTTGTTTCAAATTTAGAAAAGGAATCATTCTCAAACGCATTGGAAACGTTGCGTATGAGGTGCAGGACGATACTGGCAAAAGTTTGGGTATATACCACGCAAAAGACATTCGTCAATAATTCTTAAATAAAGCAAATATTTTTCTTCCGGAAGGGGATACTCTTCTTAATAATAATGTCATTTACGTACTGATAAATTTGTGCGTAAACCAATTATATATACAAATATCATAATTTTCAAATATTTAATTTCTATTAATCCCACCCTTGCCCGGCTATTGAGACATCTCATGGGTGTGGGTCGTCCCCACGATTTGAAACGATTACCTAGGTACATCGTTCCAAGGTTTAATACCCCTGATTTTTTTTGATTTTTTATATGCAAATGTGTATGTGCAAATTCAAAAGCGCGGGAAATGATTCACAACATATTGATTAGGAGAAATGACACTTGTTTGTCCGGTTATCAATTCAGGAGTGGGAAAAACACCTGTAAATGACGAGTATAAAAAGACAATATTTTTGGATGCTCGAGACCAGTAAAAAAAAAATTTGATAGTCAGTATACATTTTTTCTGATTGAGTGATACGATAACGATTTGTTGTTGGCGGAATAAATTTAATGTTATTCCGTGATAAAATATTTAATTTCTTATGGTGAAAAATAGCAACTTACATATTTTTTTTTATTTTTGAATTTTTGTTAAAAAATATTGCGATTGTAAATATTGTGTATAGTGTCGCAAATTAATTTACAAAACATTATTGGTAAACGTATTGAAAATAAAAGTTTTTGTGTAAAATCAAATCAAAATATGATTTAGTGATAATAAAAAACTAAAAACTGTTTAGTAATATTAAGAACAAAATTCTTATATTAAATTAAGTATAAACAATTCATAGTTTTATACACCCTCCAAATTTATAAATTATAATATAAATTAAATAAATAAATGGTGGTAAAAACTATCCTGAAATAAATAAATAAATGCTAAATAATCAATTAATTAGTGACCACATGTGAATGAACAAAAAAAAATTGTGCACAGTGTTTTTTTTTTGGTTGTTTTGTGTTAATAATAGTTATATAATAATAATAACTAAATTAAATAATAATAATAATATTTTAATAATAAATAAATGAAATTAACTATAAAGTAAATAATTAGTTAATAATAATAACATACAAAAATAACCAAAAAATCTAATAAATGACTATAATAAAATGGAGTATCAATTATGCATAATCATCACATCGGCCGCGGCCATCTTATAATTTAAGTACCAAATTTACTTACTATATTTATATTATTTACTTACTATATTTATATTTTATATTAATCTACTCTTATTAAATAACATACCAAATTATTTTAGTTACTTAGTTATTTTTTTTTAAATAATTTAGTTAAGTTAGTTTCTGGGATGGGGAATTGAATTAAAATTAATTAAGGTTACATTTTTCTTATATAAAGTAGAAAAATACAAATAAATTTATATTTAGATTTGAATTTTCACATTTCCTTTTTAATTTCAATTTTTTTTTTATGGCTTTATTTCTGCTCCGCTTAGTGTGTTACTTTTTCAGAATGAGAAGCTAAATATCTTATATAGGGTAAGTTGTTGATTGGTCACATTTGGGTTAGCACGGTAGGTTGATTCCTGTCCCTCTGCTTTTCCTAGTCCCTATATTATCCTTGATCCTCCTTTATTTCCTTTCCTGCGGTCTATCAAGACTCACTTATGTTTCGGGAAACCCCACGCCCATCCCCTGAGTTCTAGCTGGCCTCTGATGACCGCCCCGAAACCTCTAAGTGGGTAAAATTCTGCTAACGGGCCAAAACTTTTGTTGATCCCGTTACACAATTTTGAAGGAAGGATCATTTATTAGGTCCTCACAATCTGAAAGCATAAATATTTGCAGATAGAAATTACATAATTATTTACTAAATTCTTAAATACGTCATTGTAAGTACCTTCATCGGATGATTCTGAGCTTGAACTTGAGCTATTACTACTGCTGCTAGTAGACGAAGATGATGCCGACGGTACTTTATTTTGAGCTGGCTCGATTGCATTCAAACTTTTTTCAAAACTTCTATCTATGTTCATGTGTATGTGTGAATTCGACTGATATGGCAGCCCTATTACCATAGCCCCTTCTATCCTGTTTTCTAGCGTCGTGAATTCGCGGTTCATGAGTAAGATTGAATTCAAATGATGTGGAAGCCCTATTACCATAGGACCTTCCAATTCATTTTCTGGCTCCGTCAATTCGGCTGCATTGAGCTGCTCCAATGTTGATTTATTTTGCATTAATTCTGAATCTGTTGAGTTACCTGTATTAATATTATCTTTAAGTGTATCTCCTGGTATGGTGGTGTCTTCAAGTTTATCTTTTTTGCCTTGATCTAATACCATCTGTACGAACATCTTCCCGCGACTCATAATATTATCTGTAGAGTGCAATAAGGCATTAAAATATGCAGTAAAATTGAAAATCATAATTTTCCACAAGAAATATTGACCCGAAGTTTTAGCTGAAATAACGACACACAACGAAATAATGCCTTAATAATTTAGCAATATCGTTATAACTCAAAATAAACCGCTCTTAGAATTTACCGTTTTTGGAGAACAAAGTTTTAAATTTAAATATTACATTATTTTTAAAAAAAATAAATTAAGATAATACTTACTTTTTTCATAAACAATGGCACAACTCGAAATATAACGTTATTTTAGAAACAACAACAGGTAACGCCGGAATGAATTTTTCTCATAGAATGACACAACAAAAAATGTATCGCTATTTTACAAAAATATTATTATAAATACCGGCACTACACGAAAAGTGCCGTTATTGTACAAAATATATTTTAAAACACAAATCGAAATGATGCTACTTTAACACTAATATTTCAACAATATTGTCACAACTAAAAATAAATCACTTTCAGGTTTACTTTCAGGATATAACAACGTTTCAAGTTTAATTACTACACTATTTTCTAAAAAATAATTGACAGTAATACTTACGATTTTCCCCAAAAAATGTCACAATTTAAAATACAACGTTGTTTTGGAAAATGACAATATTTAACTGCAATTAATTTTATATGAAAAAGTGACACAACACAAAATGTAACGTTATTTCGTAAACAAACGCCTTTACACCACGAAACAGAAAATATGCTCGTTCCTTTAAGCGCACTTTTGTATTAACCACTGACGTGCCGATATTAAAGCAAATATAATAACGAAATTCAATAAAAAATAATAACGACACAAGTGCTTTCTAGCGGCGATTGTGTTTAATTCAGAAGTGACACTATTTCATATAAAAGTATAATACTTTTCAAGCATTTTGTAGTGGTAATGTGAATATTTCCAATTTTTGAATTGTGTCACTATTCTTGCAAGCCGACGATATGTATGTATTTCGAATTCAAACTGAATTTATAACAACCAACGTTTTACGAAATGTAACTTTGTTTATAATATCCATCGTCTGCGGTTAATTTAAGCTTTTTTAAAATAGAAACAGTAATTAATCAAGACATTTTGTTGAAAATATGTTACTGTTTTTGACACATGTGTTAGAATGTATATTTATGTGCTGACTTTCTGTTCAACACCTTGCAATTATTTTTTTAGAGAATTACACATACATATATGTATGTACTCAGAGAGAACTGATAAAACTTATAATTAAATAATTTTCCAAAATTCAATTAAATTCATAAAAAAAACGAGAATAGAAAATGACAACAACACATTTATAACAATGAAACAAGGGTTAAAAGTTCTTTTCAATTTTCCCCATATATCAAATTATGTAAAAATATATACAAATTTTTATTTTATTTATGAAAGCTTTCAAAATTTCAAAAAAAAAAGCTACATATACAGACACCATATAGCAAAAAAAAAATGTTTAAATTAAAAAAAAAATTATATATTTGTTTTTTGTATTAAACTAGAAATTAGTTTTGACTAAAAATATAAATAAATACAAATTATAGAGCATCATCATGGTTTATTGTATACATATCTGTTTGGTTTTTCCTGGGTTTGGCTATTTTTTTCCATTTTCAATTCAACAATACTATACAGTATACACTATATATGTGTATGTATATGAAATATTTCTATCTGCACAAACAAACACACAATGGAGTAAGATTCCTAAAAAAAGTGGCAAATACATAAAATATTCGGAAAAATATTGGAAAATTTTATGATTTATAATTTGAAAAATGAACGTAGCACAAAATATATTGTATATCTATGTATGTGCTAATGCTATGTAGAGAAGAAGAATTGCTCGGAAATGAATATAAATATGTATTTCGATATATATGAGGTTTACGTAACTATGTATGTATGTATCTACTATACATGCATACATACAAATAGATGGAAACAACATTACACACAAACAGTTTGGATTAGAGCGGAAATAGAATTATAGATTTGGAGGTTATTCTATGTTTGAGTTTAAAAAAAATATATTTTGACCCAAAATACATTTTAGCTAGAAATTACAATTTTCCAAGTCACAGCATGTTAAATAATAGAATACTACAACAATCAATCTTATTTTCAAACCAGCAATTTAGAAATAGAAACGTCGTGCTAACGTGTCAAACAAAAATAATTGTGACAATTTAATTTTCTGATGATTACCCAGCAAGAAATAGTATTGTAAACTGGTTGTGATTGAAAAAATAATTATCGTTCTTACGATAATAAAAGCTTTAAAGCTTTCAATTAAATTGTTAACACAATAAATTGTCGGATCCCGCTGAGTAAAAGTGAAATTTTTTAAAAAATATTTTAAATTTTAATGTTTTGGAAATCAGCAAAAAGATTGACAAACTACCCAGCAAGATCGTAGATCATCGCAAGAATATCGGTCGATTACTCGTCGTGCGACTAATCGCAATATATCTTATAATTCGCATATATGGTCGCACGAATAACTTTGACTCCACGCACGAAAAACTATGAAAATTATCTTTACTTCATCTTTCGCTTAACTATAGTAAATAGGTCCGAGGTAAGCTAAAGATAATCGGTGGGAAAGTCGTTATTGTTTAATAAGTTAAGCCCTAGTATTATTAGCGGATGTCCTAAATGTTATCAAAACATTTCTAAACGCCTCAATTAGGATAAACTCATTTATATCGATCGGAATGTCGTGAGAGTACACACTGATTACTCATCAGTATATCGCATATAATTCTCACATGTTTCGGAAAAATAACTCAAACTACACTCACGAACAACTCACAAAATTAAATGAGTTTATTTTAAGTGTTCCTTCGAGATAATCTGACAAATATTAAGAGTATATCGCTCGTATAGCCTAGAACGAAACTTTCGTAGTACTGGAGGATGATCTGTACATGACCGTACAGTAATTCTGGCGACAACATTTGAGAGCCCTAAGCGATATACCATGCGTGTGTTCAAAGTTATTCGTGCGATAACATTTGCGATATATAATATAATATAATATATATATATATATATATATATATATATATATATATATATATATATATATATATATATATATATATATATATATATATATATATATATATTATATATATATATATATATATATATATATATATATATATATATATATATATATATATATATATATATATATATATATATATATATATATATATATATATATAATACATATATATACATACATATATTTAGTTTAATTTCAATTCATGTGTTTAATTCAATGTTGTCTTACATAAATGATTAACCTTTAAAATGTCCTAAACATTCGCTTTCTCTTTTCCTCGACGACGATTGCTACGCTCTTGTGCATGTCTTATCCAAGCCTTAGCTGAACTTTCAAAAGTTGCCGATGAATAATTTTTAAATGTTTTTTTAATTGTTTTGATCAGCACATTATTTAAGTCCGTTAAGTTGACAAAACTAGTTTTATCCACGGTACCCTTCCACGAAATGTTGAGAAAAACTAGATCACTAGCGGTTTCTTGTAAAAGTTTTCTTAACGCTGACTTTTCTTCGGAAAGATGGTAAAACGATAATTGTTTTATCTGTAATAATTAAAAGAAGGATATTAAAAATCGTTTAACTATACGACCTGTCACTCAACGTGAACAATTAGAAAATGCAAGTAGAATAATAAGGGTCAAAACTGTCTGTATCGAACAGGTCGGATGCGGCTCAATCACCACACCGACAATTTAACTTAAGTTAAAACAACCAACAGTAAAAGAAAACTGATGTGTGTGTATAATTATAAGAAAATGTAATCAGGGTTAAGTATATAACTAGGCGACAAATACTTTATAAACGAGTTTTATGCAAACACGGATTAGTACTTTTATCATGAATACTTCTAACTGTACTGAGTACTGTATCTTCTTTACACCAGTGGTTCAAGAAAAAATCAAGGTTTAGTCAGCACTATGGGTATCTACTAGCGATATCCAATTATTTATGGTATAATTTGTACATGAATAAATTTAATTGGTTACTTACCAATTTATTTGCGAAAGCCGGTTGCTTACATTGATTATTTAATTCGTTGAAGTCAGCGAGGCTCGATACTGGCAGTGAGATTTCGTTTTCATCTTCACTTTCTGTTTTTCCAATACTATTTACCTTCTTCATACAAAGAGATAACAGTGCTTTGATTTCTTTATTATCCTTCTTTAACACTTCGAGTTCTAAAAATATTTCAAATTATGATATATTTATATTAATATTAAAATGTTGAACTAACCTTTTAAAACTTTTTTGCAGCAGCCACATTGATTGATCTGAACCTTAGATTTAGAAAGTGGCCTCAACTGACCATTTGGAGAAAGATGTGTATTGCTTTCCACTAGTTTACCTATGGATGAAGCAGACGGATTCACCTGCGTCGATGTTACAGGTACTCTCATTCCAGGCAATATTTTACGGAACATATTCGTGTTAATTTCGGACTCGAACTCGGACTCTGATTCATATTGCGTCTCTATAAATTCCTGGCTGTCTACAATTTCGCTTTCTGTAATATATATAATTTTGAAATACATAATTGTTTTCGATTAAAAAAATATATATATAAAAAATTACCTAAAATCTTGTTGAAATCTTGTGTTTGAATCGTCTGCTGTTTCAAACAATGATTCGATTCTTCTTCAGAGTTTGAAAAATATTTCGCGCTATTTTCTTTTTTCAATGCATCTTTATATTGTTCTGTAAGGAAACTAATATGTGTCTGATTATGACTTTCTTAATCACGTATGTTGTAGTAAAAATTATACCAACCTATATCTTTGTAGAGAGTTCTGCATGGTAACGCAGCCCAGTCAACACCTTTCACTTCTTTGGTTTTAATTGCGTTAATCAATTCTGCACCTTTCAAATGTTGCGGCCAAAACAAGATGTTATTAGTAACCCAACTGCTTGGAACAGCTGAAGAAAATTTTTTTCCAGCTTCAACCGTTTCGACAGCTACATACATTTTGCGTACTGTAAAATATAAAATTTTGATCTCAATGAAATTTTAAAATTAAATTAACGATGATTTTACTAAAAAGGTCCCAACGTTACCGGAGCTGAATTCAGCCTTGTATCAACATGCAAATATCTTATTTTTTGATATAAATTATTACTTGCTTGTGAGCCTAGAGTATATTCCTCAACTCCATAGAAGATTATCTGATTCTTATAAATTTCATGAAAACTATTTTACATATCTGTTGACAATAATGGAATGTAAATGTACTCGTCGTTTATATGAATACAAAATAATTTGCTGCGTACTTCATCTACACTCCAATATTGTTCTTTTAGCAAAACTCCATTTGATTTATAAATTCCAATGTACGATGATAAAATTGGAAGATTGAAGTATGGTTCAGTAAATTTAATCTTTTTCCCGCAAATGTGTATACGATTATTTATTAATTTACAATGAAGAAATTTTATTATCTCATTTTCGAATTAGTAAACCAATCATTTTTCATTTTTGAATTTAGTTTAAAATCAGCGAACTGAATTTCTGCGTATAAATCTCCCGTCTTCTTTTTAAGAACAGGTACCATTTTTGATTTTTCATCATTTATTGCAAGTGGAACGTTCTGATGTTCATAAATACGATTATGAATTTGCTCTAGTGGTTTATTGCCTTTTCGTAACAATCGTTTTATAAACGACATGTTATTTTCAAATGGGAAAGCGCTAAAATTGTTTAATGGCCCATAAATTTTTACATATTTACACAGGTGAATTAAATTGTGTACATTAAAAGTTACTTCCGAAATTCCATATATTTTCTTAAAACATTCCACAAAACTTAAAAGCATTTGCTCTGCTAAGGTAATGAACATTGCATTTTTGTGTAACGAACTGCTTTCTAAAATTCTAATACCAACATGTAAAATTAAAAAATGTTGATAAATATGTTCGGGTAAAGTATCCTTCAAATAAACTGGGCCAATATACAGCAAAAATGTACGAAACCCAACTGCTTTCCATCTCTTAACCTCGTGTAAAGTTCTGATGTTTCTTGCAAACTCACTTGGTCTATACTTTTCACAAATCTGTAGTCTATTATTGATTTCGTTCACACCTATTGAAGGTAATCAAAATTTTAAGGAATCACCACTGAGCCAATTTAGAATCAATTTTTTCATTACCTCCATGCAAACCAGGTGCATATAATCAATCGGAAATTGATCAATCATATTTATGGGTAGTGATTGTAAAATAGAAATTCTTTTATGGTGATCTTCCTGCTCTTTTATTGCGAAAAGATAAGTTAGTTCTGAGACTTGCATTGGTTTGTGGAAAGCAAATCTTTTTGTGGAATTCCCCTTCTTGTACGCAGTCTCCACATCCGAAGTAACCACTATGTGCTTTTGTCCCTTTAATGAAGCTTCGCGCTGGAGTGTCGCATATGAAAGCTCCAATATGGAGGGCTATTTTTTTATTCTTTATTGTTAAATCGGTTGTAATCAGACTATTTAGATCACTAACTAAATTTCTTAAAAAATCATCACAATTATCTGGTTTCTCATTGCCATGATAAACCCCTATAACAAAAGGAGGAAGTTTAGATTTGTCATTCCTCAATAATCCTTGAATTGGCCAAAATGAGCTATTTGAACTTTTACTGATTGGAAGCCCATCAACATTGATATCTAAATATATTTTTGAAGTAAACATAATATGAGATTCGTCTAAATTTAGAAGATACCGCTCGACGTGATTTCTTACACCAAAATGGCAATAGAAACCAGATCCAACTGCTATCTTATCAATATTTTTTGGTGTCCCTAACAGCTTCCTTGCGTCTTTTGATAAGTTATAAATCGTATGCTTACGCAATATTTTTGTTAATTCATTTAATGCTTTCAAAGTGATATTACACTGACATGCCCATTTTTTCAAATCATCTTCAAAACTTGTACAGTTTGAGTGTGACAATGATTCTGAGTCTGTAGATAGTATTTGAGATCCTGTTTGAATTGATGAGTATAGTTCTCCTGATCCCTCTTGCTTTTTGTAAATATTGGAAACGTTATCATGACAGCATTCTCCTCCTGCTTCCACTCGAAAATCATAATCGCTGATATCCATTATAGAACTAGATGGTCCCGTGGTCAAATTATCATCATTATCATGATAACGTCTCCGGAACGTTTTTCTGGAGCATCCCCATATATTTTTAAAATCCGCCATAGTAGATTTAGGCAAATTGTCCAAAGTTGTGATTACCACTGAAGTTAGTACTACTTATAGTACGTACTTATTCTTATTCTTCACTTAAAATCGTAAATCCTTTACTGAATGACTTTCTATTATGTAAAATAAAAATTATTTTTATGTATAGTTTTGTTCGCTGATTATGAAAATGATACTGAAATATTCGGGAATAATTTTTAGTTTTCCGGGAAAATACTTTTATGTATATCATATATGATATATTATGGAGTGGGATAAGAAAAATTTACATAACAAAATTTATTTATCACACAAATTGTCATAAGAATTTCATTATTTGAGCAGAAACACAAGCAAACGTTTCATTTTCAAGACTTGCAAAACCTGGTCTGCTAGATCCCGATAGGTTATATGGCACTCTGGTGTTAATAGAATTTCGTAAATGTAAATGTAAGGCCCAATAGTACTCTATCACTTTTTTTAGTGACTCCATGTCTTACTATTCCAAATTTGTTTCCGTTAGTAATTGGAAACACCCTGCATAGATATTATAGAAACAATGTGCATAATATTATATTTCACGTTATTGTCAAAAACTAACAATAAACCATTAGAGTGTTAAGTGAATTTGGTTTGTATCTAATGATAGTTTTGGTCTTGCACTTCCTTTTCAATTTTATAATATGATTGAAATGAGAAAATAGCGAATAAATTCAACGAACTAATAACGTAACGGGAATACAGTTGTTTCCATAACTTGTATATATATACACATATAAACTTATTACGCTGTAAATGAACACCGTTTTCTCAGTTGAAAATAATAAACAAAAATATAAAAATTGGGATAGTTGAAAGATTGTAGCACATTTTTCACTTCAATGAAATAACGGCAAAATGTTTTAATAATAATAGTAAATAAAATTAATAAGAAATAATTTGAATAAATACTTACACTTCAGCTAGTAATACAGTTTTATTTTAATTTAATTCACCAAACTCAAAACAATTATTAAAAATCACTTTTAATCCACACTGCACAAAATACCAAATTGCACTGACTTACTGTTGTAATAATTATTATCCCTCACATCATTGTCAACAATTCCGCTATTATTACATTTTATTTTCCGGTTTATTTGTATCTCAATTATCGCAAAGCGATCAATTTTAATCCCATTGATGACATCTTCTGAAACCATGTCGCAGTGCGTTAATTTTTAAAACTCATTGCGGAAAGCATTTCGCATTTATGCTTTCGGTAGACATATCGCAAACAGGATTATACAGTTGTTATGCTTTTATCGTAATTTCTTTATTTCGCAAAGCGATAAATATCAATCGCATTGAGTACTCTTTCTGAATATCTGTCGCAATGAGGTTATTTATAAAACGCATTGCGGACAGCATATCGTATTTATGCTTTCGCGAGGCATGTCGCAACAAAAAAGTTATCGCAAAAATCTTGCTGGGCTATGTATATGCTATAGAACACAATTCCCTACCGACGCAATATGTTTAAAAGTAAAAACATTATGGCCAATTTTGAGTACGTTGGTCGATTTCCTTAATTTAAATAGTTGGATGCGTGGGAAAAGAAAACAGTTTTTAACCGATTTTATGTCAGATTTTAGGAAATTAAACAAAAATGGAATTATCATTAATAAAATTGGACTAAGGAAGAATTTTATACTATTACGATATAGCCTAGAAAGATATTTTTTAGTAAATTTTACCCGAAAGGATGAAAAATCAAAGGGCGCGTAAGATTTTTACCGGTAAAATGAAGGAGAAAAACTTACGGCGCGAAAACTGAAAGGAGCATAGAAGCCAAACATACACTTCCATGATGTACTAATATGTATAACAGCAAAACATTAAGAATTGCCAACTGGAATACAAATGGAGTACTGCCCTAAATTCTGGAGCAACATATTTTCTTACACATGGAAAAGATAGACATATGCCTAATATCAGAATGCCACTTTATAGGTTTGTCATTCGCCAGAATTCATGGATACCGCTTCTATGCCATCCATCCAGCAGGAAAAGCGAGAGGAGGGTCAGCAATATTTGTAAGGGAAAATATCAAACACTGCGAAGCAGTTAAAATAGAAAAGGAAATTATGCAAGTATCAACTATTAACGTTCGCCTAAATAATGAAAAGGAATATAGCATTTCATTAATATACTGTCCACCACGTCACCAACTGACTAAAGAAAATTATGTCATATTCCTACATTATTCATATTCTGATCGGAGAAAATACAGTCCTACAAGTACCAATCAAAATTGCGACACAACTCGATGACCAATTAGAACTATTAAATAAGAATATATTGCAAGCAGCGTGGCAGAGTCGCTTCCTAGTCAACAAAAAATATCGAGGCGCAATAACTATTCATCGAAAGTAAGAGATTTGGTTAATGAAAAGCGGAAGGGTCGTGAAACCTGGCAGAGAAATGGAGCACCACAATGTAAATCGAGACTTAATTATTTAAGCAACAAACTGAAGTTGCTAATCAAAAAAATTAAGAACAATTCAGTCAGTGAATATCTAATCGGTCTTTCCCGCCAAAAAGATACAGACTATTTGCTCTGGAAAGCAATAAAAGGACTTAAACTACCGAACATTCAAGTGCCTCCTATCAAAAAGGATGATGGAACTTGGGAGAAGAAGTACTAAAGAAAAGGATGTCTTGTTAGTAGCTCACCTTGAAAATACATTTCAGCCCCTTCCGAGGCAATCAGCGGAAGAAAACATAAACCTAGTTTAAAAAAATGGATAATAAAAACATTCAACCAGTAACATTACAAGAGCTAAAATATGAGATTACTAAAAACTTAGGCTCAAAAAAGTCACCTGGTTATGACCTAATTTCAGGACAAATAGTTAAAGAACTCCCCGAAAAGCGTTTACGAAAACTGCTCCAAGTGATAAACGTGGCGTTTCGACTGAAATACGTTTCATACCAGTGGAAGGTGGCAGAGGTGATTATGATTCCAAAACCTAAAAAACTTCATAACTTTAAAACCGTATAAACTTCGTATAAACCAATTTCGCTACTTCCTACAATTTTAAAATTATTCGAAAAACTATTGCTTAATAGGTTGAAATCAGTAATAGAAGAAAGAAAACTGATTCCTCCACATCAATTTGGCTCTATAGAGAGGCACTCTACTATAGACCAAGTGCATGGAACCGCTAACTTAGGACTAGAGTATAAACTACACCGAGACCTGCCAAAGCAATTTTACCACATATTAAAATTTTATCTAGCTGATCGACACTTCCGCGTTAAATTTGAAGATGAGTACTCTGATCTAAAACCTATATCGGCTGGAGTTTCACAAGGAAGCGTTTTGGGACCAATATAGTATTTACTTTATACAAGAGATGTACCAAATACAAAAGGAACAAACATTGCAACATTTTCGGGTGATACTACAATCCTAGCAATTGGAGATAGCATAGAAGAGTCAACTGGTAAATTACAAAATGCCACTAATGCAGTATGTAGCTGGACAAAGAAATGGCGCATTCAGCTCAACGAAACGAAAGCCATACACGTCAACTTCACTAACAAAAAAGTTAAGTTCACACCAATCGATCTGGACTCACAGCAGATCCCGCATGAAAACATTAAATTGTGGTTATTGCGCAAACTTTTGGTCATTTCCCGAATGCTGCTCAAAATGAGGCAATTCGTTTCCTAAACTCCCTGAAGCAACTTGCCTCAGACAGCACTCTACCAACCCGTGAAATTATTAATTATGTAACGAATCCCGTAGCTGTTACCCCTTGCACCCTTGCATGCCTTCAACTAGCTCGATGAGTAGAACTATTCAAAATCTTCGTAGCTGTAAAATGGCTTTGCCCATATCAAGCAAAGATATAAGTAGTTATTTCTAATATATTACAATTGACTAAACGCCGTAAAGAGTTTACAATTTTTGACTCTGTTCCTTCATTCAACCACGAATTTTGGTATTTACAACAGAACAAAATTTAAATTGTGCACAAAATTCATTTGATTGGAAATATCAAGGGAATGTTATAAAACAAATCGATCTCTCCAGTATTTGCCTCTCCCTAATATGGCGCAAGCCACCTAAACTAGTATTTTTGAGCAAATAAACATTTAAGACT
The DNA here is from genome assembly GCA_951394425.1 of Tipula unca. Taxonomy (NCBI): domain Eukaryota; kingdom Metazoa; phylum Arthropoda; class Insecta; order Diptera; family Tipulidae; genus Tipula; species Tipula unca. The sequence goes on from OX596380.1 coordinate 121,975,369, forward strand.
TGCTTAAATACTATATCTCCTAATATGAGTGATTTTCAACAAGCTATTATAAATTCGGCAAGGCATGTGTTCCGTACTATAACAAAATGGTTTTGTTTATTTTATTTTGGACAACACATCTATCGTAAGATTACGTTCAAAGGACTTAAAGCAAATTACGATACAAATCCTGAGTTTCGTCTTCAATTGAAAATGCTTATGGCGTTAGCATTTGTTCCAACTCACGATGTTATTCATTTATTTGAAGCGTTAAAAGCCTCTGGCGAAATACCATCTTGTGCTGCTAATATCGTAGCTTATTTTGAGGAAACCTATGTTGGAGCGCTTGATAATCATAGCGCAGTGCCTCTATACAGAATTGATCCTCGATATGCTATTCTCGCATGGAATCATTATGGCGGAACTGCTATGAGATTATTACAGAAAATCCTTATCCTATTCCTAAACGCCTTTCTTCCTTTTCCCATCCTCATCCAACTCTCCAAGAACACAACCTTGACGTGACGGAGCGGCCTACGTATAGCAATGACGGAGTTGGCAATGCCAGATATGATTACCCATACTGAAATAGCAGCCCTGTAGCTATCAGACTAATGCGATTAAATTCTATATCTTGCATTTTTTTTGTCAATTAAACGGAATTACTATGTTTACTGAACAATTTAACATTTTATAGTAACGTGTCTCTATGAAATGTTTATTATTTTGATAAAAATATAACCCAAAATAATTGCCTACATACCCATATGCAACCACAAAAAAGATATTTTGTACCATTGAAAAAAATTGACGGGCCAAGATTGTTATAAGTTCCATAAAAAGTTTTATTGAACGTTTTTTGAAAAATGTCGCAGCACGTTTTTATTTTCATACCATAACTTTACTTCCGATCGGGTCCGCGCTGATCTCAATGGTACTCCAACAAAATACATGAAAAATTTACATTCGTAAGAAATAGGGAAAACACTTTAATTAGAGTCTGTTTACCAGCGTGAAAAAATATTACGTGTTGGGGGACACCGTATTCATGGAAAAGGTAAACATTTTGTAAAATCTGGAACAATACCTAACAAGAGAAGCTGTAAAAATTTTTATAAAGGGTTTTAATGGACAGTACCTTTTCTGCGAATTGACGATTAATCGATTTTGATGTTTAGTAATACTCACGACGTGCGTGTTACAACCCCCATCAACGGACCAGTGTTCAATGTATTTAAAATATAACGAAAACAATTAAAAAAGTGTACAAACCCTGTCGAAAAAAACAATCTTATGACTGCTAAACGCATTCACAACTTACGAACTAAAGCTGTCTACAGTTTGGCTAAAAAGAAATCTGATGATATGACAACATTTTCGTTCGATTGTGAGATAAATATGCCTTTACCAACAATTCCAGACCAAAGAAAATGTTTTATTCAAGTTAACAAATCAAAATGCTTAGTAATATCCTAATTGTCCAGAGGGATATTTGTAAATGTATCTATCCAATGAATTTTGTTTTAAAGAAAGGCTGCTGCATTCCAAGAATTTTACCTAATCAGTTTAAAAATGGCAGGGATGTTAGATCGGCGAAGTTAAAAGACGTTAACAAAGACGTAAAAGACGTAAACAAAACAAAAACTATTGAAAATCTATATTAAATTAAATTATTCACTTATTCTACATACTTCTTAATACAAACCAACTGTAGAATAATTTTTCAAGATTGGCAACCCTATACAATAGGCTCCTAGGTAGGTATCGTAGAATAAATAACTTAATTTGCTTAGATTCCCTAAAACCTAAATTTGATTGAGTGGAATGCTCGACGAAACTTTAAGCAAGACTATCAGAGATAATCGAGCTGCACTGAACATCCTTGTACACATAACATAAAAAGGTTTTGGATATAGATTAAGTTAAATGTAACCTTGTTTGTAACACAATGACTTGGCTGAGTCTCTAAGGAACTTCTTAAATCAATTTAAATTAATTACAAATGATGTTGTGCCTACTAAACTATATTTCATTAATATAAATCTAATTAACGCTTATAAAATACTAGCTAGTAGATGCTACCCAAAATACTAACTATACTTAGCATCAGATCCTTATTCAAATGATTTATAACTCTGGTTATTATTGTAAAATTCTAATCATAATTTAACTCAAATTATAAAATGAGCTTCTGTTGTAGCACGACAATGTTGTGCAGCATTGCCGTAGCTACTATCATTTTAGAGTGTTTCAGATATGCCGTCTCCTTTTGTTTGCAATTGAAGGAATTCGGTGTTTCCAAATTCCAATCGCATCTCTCCACAGAATTTCTCATAATTTTTTGTTTTTAATTATAAAAAATGTATTTACCTGTGCTGGGACTACGTAATGGAGCAAACAGATAGTTTTTGTGGAAGGAACGATTTAATTTTAGATCCAAATAAAATACAGCAGCGATTCAGTTCAATTTATTAAACACTTTAATTTGTAAATGTATTCTGTAGTATTTTTACGCGTATTGAATTGTAGTATAAACCAATTTTATAGGAAATACGTCTAACAGAAAAGTTTTTCCACCATAAAAAAAAATAATACTGTAAAACAGGGAGATACGAAATGATTTCAGTTTTACAATCGATCATACGAATAAACGAAAAATAAAATTCTCGGATGAAGAGATACATATGTATGTACACACCACATACATATTTGTGCCGTCTGATTTGTTTTATTCTATCTTCGCTCATAAATACTCAAAATGTATTAATATTTCATTGATGGTAAATAGAATATAACCGTGTAACGCAATTGGCACACGATAACGGAATTTATTCTTTAAACCAATTGTCTACAATCTGTTATTAAAATATACTTATATTAGTGTCAATGAAATTTAAAATGACAAAAATTGATAAATCAATCTAATACAAAAAAAAACAATACAGAGCAATTGTATCCCTCGTCTCGATGGCTCACAAACTACAATCAATCATTGGAAATCCAATGAAATAAATAAAATTGCAATTAGAATTTAAGTTCCTGCAGTGCATCATTACCAAAATTCTATCATTTGAACGCTATACATGTAAAATTAAAAATATAAAAATTTAATTCTAATTACATAGTTTTGATTTAATCTCTATTTGATTTAATTTGGAATGTTTGATCAAGCTTGGATAGGTTGCAGACACCAGGGTGGTCATTCTGTGATGCTATCTCATATTAGGCGATTAAAAACTGTGAAATTATAAATTGTCGTAGCTTACGTGGATGAATAACGTCACGTCGCTTATTGATTTTAATGAAAAAGACCACAATATTCTTCCGTCCTGCTTTTACTAGTGGCAAAAACAAACAAGGAAAATAATTAAAACTATTTTTGTAAACAAAAACAATCATTAATGAAATTATTTTCATAGGGAGAGGTTGAGCTTCTGCATAATCTTATGGTTTTATATGACGTATATATAAACGTAATTTTTCAGAAATTTTTTATCAGTAAATCATTTATTTATAAGATTTTTTTTATTTTAATTAGACTGGAATTATTTTTTAAATTAAATTATAAATCCAAAAATTCCTTAAAATAAGCAAATAAGGAACATTCGCACATAATTTTTTGACGTCATTAAACAAATACATATGGCAATTTTCAATTTATCATATTTAAAATTATTATATTTTATAATGATAATTGCGGACAGTTGAGCAACAAAATATAGCGGAAGTGCAACAACGTCTTACAGTCGCGAGGATAAACAAGGCTACTCTTACTAAGGCAGCTAAGCGGAAGGTTGAGATTCTGAAAGTACAACAAATCATGGCAATGAGCGCAGTCCACGTAATTTCTTTAAAGGCATTACTATATTGCAACATACTTACAATTAATTAAAAAATTTATATTTCAAGTGTATTTGTTAATAAAAAATACATTTATTTATTTATCATTAATTTGTTTATAACAATAAAAAGTAAATAAGAGTTTTTTTACCTCAATTTCATAATCTTAATAAACAATTTTATAATTAATCGCATAATTATTATTTCACTCCAATATTGTTGACAGTTTATTTATTTGTTTATAAATAAATAAATTGTTTATACCAAATATTAATTGTTTATTATTTTTTTGGCCAATTTTTATAAACAAATAGAGAATTTTATTTAATATTTCTTCAAATATTTGAACAAATAAAATTTATAAATATATTGTTGAGGTTTTGATTAAAAATCCATTTTATTATCAAACATAGATTTTTTATTAAAACTATTACTGAAAATAACTGTATAATTTAAAAACCTTGCATTTATAGAAACCGCATAGATCGAGGAATTGCTCAGTATGATGGTATTTACAACACGGGTTTTTAAAATATCATGTTTTGGTATTGGTTTAATTTTTAATTGAAAAAAATTTAATATCGTTTTCCAATTTTGCCTTAGACGTTTTATAATTTTATTTTTTGTATCTACTGTTGCGAAATAAAATTAGCACCAAATAGTATTTCCATAGATAAAGAAGACTATAGATTTCTCTTTTCCACACTTAAGAGCTGAACAAATGATTTTAAACAAAACTTATGATAATTCCTAAGTCATCGTTGTGTTGGTGATTAAAATATCAGCATATACATACATGTTATATACATATGGATGTGTAACTGTTAATTCTGCATGTATTTGTTCGACAAAATGAGTATAAAATAAAGTGGACACAAATAAATAAAAATTAAAAACATGAACAAATAAAAGTCGAAGCAGCTCGATAGTTTTGTTTTTTGTATTTTATTTGGTTTTGTTCTTGAAATATTCTATTTTTTAGTTATACACGTTGCTTCGACTTGTTTAGATATAGAGAAATTATTTCAAGGTTATTTTGCAAGATAATTTTTTTTTATCTATTTTATATTATTTCTATATATTATAGAATTTTATTCTGCTTACCAATTAAAGTTTATGTATAACTAACAGTACTTCTATCCGAAACACGTTGCGACAACCTTATGCAAAACTCTGATAATTTGAATACTTTTCATTCGAAGTGGTCTTAACGTATTGTTTCTACCTTGATGTTACGACATCAAATTGAGCGAAAACAAAATGTAGATCTAATCTTATATTCACATATGTTTGTATGTACCGCGGGGGAAATACATTAGCGCAAAAACAATAGTCCCCCACCCCCGCTTTGTAGGTGGGGCGGGGGTAACTTTTAAACTAAGATAGGAAGCCATATTTTTTATTGCAAATAAGGATTCTACGACTAAAAGTACGTATGATTTGAATGAAATATTTTGTTCGGTTCATGATAGATGGCGTTGTAATCGACGAAATTCAATTTTTTCAATTTCTCCTTAGAACACACGCATTCGATTCTGCAATACGTTTGAAATAAAAAACATCACGTTTTCATTGGAAATACTCGAAATTCCTCAACAAAACAATTTATTTAGTTTTGTAAATCTAAAATAAGTTCAAAATGATGACCTGCGACTTCAATGCACTTATTAATCCGCATTCAAATGATTTTACACAACTGAGAAGTGTGTCTGGTTGAATTTCAGCACACGCATTTCTGATTTGCTCAATCATGTTCTCACGTATTGTTTGTTTTTGTGTGTAAAGTTTGTTTTTGAGGTAGCCCCACAAAAAAAAAATCTGGCGCAGTAAGATCTGGTGATCTGGCGCAGTAAGATCTAGTGATCTGGCGGGCCAATTTATCGGACCAGCTCTACCGATCCAGCGACCATTGAAATCACGATCAAGTATTTCACGTGCCATCAACGAATGTGTACAGGACAACCATCATGTTGAAACTACATGTTCCGTCTCACTTCTCAAATTTTCAAATAATATGGGCAGTTCATTTTCCAAAATGTTTCGGTACATTTGACCATTCAAGTTGCCTTTAATAATGTGGGGGCCTATGAGTTTGTCGCCAGTTATTCCACACCACACGTTCACAGTCCAAGGTCGCTGATGTTCCACTTGACGAAGCCAGTGCGGATTTGTAACACTCCAATAATGCATGTTGTGTCGATTAACCGTTCCATGGTTTGTAAAAGAAGATTCGTCGGAGAACATTACGCAACGAAAAAAATTGGGGTTTTGTTTTATTTATTCACGTGCCCATTGACAAAAAGTTACCCGATTTTGGAAATCAACGCCATGAAGATCTTGGTGTAAAGGCACATGATATGGATGATACTTGTGCCGTTTTAAAATTCTCCAAACACTGGTGAGGGGCAATCCGGAATCGCGAGCTATTTTTCGTGTACTAATATGATGATTTATGAGCCACTGCTGCAAATACAGCAATTTCATTATTTTCTCCAGTGACTGTTGCTCTACGGGTCCTCTTTTTCGGTTGAACATTTCCATCAGTAATAAATTGTTTGATAGTACGGCCAAATGAAACACGTGAACGAATTCTATCCGGAAAACGTTGAGCGTAAATAGCAACAGCATTTCACCAGAACCATTTCAATTTTCTTTGGCACAGTTAAACGCTTCATTCTAAAGTATTTTGTCGTTTATTTTGCAATTACGAAAAACATGAAGATAAGAAATAACACAAACGTTAAATGTGATTTACAAAACTGAATAAATTGTTTTGATGACGAATTTCGAGTATTTCCAATGAAAACGTGATGTTTTTTATTTCAAACGTATTGCAGAATCGAATGCGTGTGTCTGTGTCAATCGAATAAAAATATTTTTGTTAAAAATTTGGTGAAATCAAATTGCCGTGGTGAAATTTTTCAACTTCAAAAATCTAATTTTCTCTGTCAATTAGTTAAAATTTTGACAGCTATAAAAAATAAATTAAAAAATGAATCTCATTGGAAAAAAATATTTTCCTATTATTTTTTTTTAATTTTATTATTATACAAAAAGCATAATATGTCAAATAGTGCATTACTTCGAAAATACAGGAGGAAAATAAGAGAAGTACACATTATTATATCCTATATTATTACAAAGTACCATGTATGTATATAATATTATTTTTTCGTTAAAGCCATTAGAATACTGCAGGTTGAGGACGATATCTGAGGAGGTCCAATCCATTTTAAATGGTGATACAATAAAAACGCGGGAGCATCTTCGTCTGAACCTCTACAGCTTCAAGACAATTGTACAATTAATGCCAGACAAACACCACGGATGGGCAAAGGAGTACGAGCTGATCGTTTTTTTATACTGGATGGCTGCGGGATGTAGCTATCGAGTAACTGGTGGTTTTATTGGTATAAGTCGGTAAGTACATGCAACGATTATGTGTGAATACATCCAAAATTGAGTACATAAATAATCAAGATTAACCATAAATAGTGTAGTTATCCTTTGTAAATTTAATTTGTATTTTTTCAGTTTCACAGTTAAAAGAATTGTCCATAAGCTGTTGGAATATTTCACAGTTCACATGCGGCATTTAATCAAACCACCAAAAGAAGAGGACCGTGAAGAGATAGCTCTTAAATTTTGCAGTAGAGCAAAAACTGGAATTTTTACGAAAGCCTTAGGTGCTATTGATGGGTGTCATGTACGGCTATAAAATAAAACTTTTTACTCAATACAATGTCAGGCTGTTGTAGACAGTAATCATTTATTCAATGATATCTTCGTGGGATTCCCAGGGTCAGTACATGACACCCGTGTTTTTAAAAATAGTCCTCTATATCAAAACGGCACTTATACATCTAATAATTATTATTTATTGGGCGGTAGTGGATATCCTTGTCAATTAAGACCTGTAGCTGTAATAACGCCATATAAAAATGCTAACGAGCAGCAGAAAAGGTTTAATACGGCACACAACCGAGCCCGAAATATTGTAGAGTGCGAATTTGGCATCTTAAAAATGAGATGGCGGAATATTTTTAACAAGTCGTTAGAGTTAAAAATCGAAAATAGCATTATAACCGTTTTTGCAGCGTGCGTGCTCCACAATATTTGTGTGTCTGGTGGGGATTTTGGGGATATAAATGATATTAATGCAGTGAATCAAAATATTAATATCACTGTAGATAATTCAAATATTGCGGAAGAAACGGATTCTTTGGAAGCAGTCCTTTTTAGAGATATGCTTATGGAGCAATTGTAAAAGATTTTGTATTGAAAATAAATTATAATGAATTCAAAATAAAACAATAATTGGTTATCACATATTTCATATCACATTTCATTTCATTTTTTTAAATATATATATATAATAAATATAAATAATAATAATAATAATAAATAAATATAATAAATTGTTCTGAATCATCAGATCCAGATGATATTAGGAGACTGTCTACGTTTATGTTTGGGTAGTCGGTCTTCACCATTTGCCCAAATACGCCCAACAGCCCATTTATTTTTTTTTCAATACGTTTTTCTCGTTTCTCCCGGGATTTTAAATAGTCTATCTCCGCAGTCACCTTATTCTGCAAATTCAATACCGGGCTTTCGTTTCTTGAATGTAGACTTGAGCTTGAGGAAGATTCATTTTGCGTTTCAGTTCTGTTAGAAATGACTCCCTCACTGCTCGATAGTAAATATGGCGGATGGTAGTTATCTTTTTTGGAGGCGTAGCTGTGAATTACCTCAAAAAATGGCCATTCTTCACGCTCCTGTTCTTGTGGGGGGCATCATCAGCCGCTCCACTCCCCGTGTTCAATTTAAAGAAACTCTGTAAATTAAAATGTAATTTAAAATGGTATACAATAGGTTATACAATTTGTTCGATACAGACCTTATATTTTCGCATCAGACACATCCATTGCTGTTTACAATTTATGTAATTTTTGTCTGGCCCCAATTTTCCACCACACTCTCATCAACAACTTTCCTGAAAAATAAATTGTGTTAAAACGTTAGAATGTAAATTCTACAAAATAAAAAAAATTTATATTACCGCCATCCAGTGCTCATATTTGCGTGAAAAAAAGTACAGTGATACTTAGCACCGTTAAAGCGATACTTAGTGCCGTACACACAAATATTATAACGCTCACTTAAAATTTAAACAACATTCACAACAATTTGAATAACACTCGCTATTAAACAAACACATACATATATAACTTGATTTATAAAATAAAAAGTAAAAGAAACGTTACTAAGTGTAAGCAACAATTGTTTAATATTGTTTGTTGCACAATTACATAAAACTGTGCAACATACAGCAAAACAAAAAAAAAAAAAAAACAAGTGACCATTAATCGGGCCAACATTTGCCCCCACAAAGGCGATAGCGCCCATCGAGGGAGCCAGGGAGCAGGCAACTACAGTTGCGACAACAACGTCCGTGCAACAGTTGATTTCGTGCAACAACATTCAACACACAACAAATAAAATTAATCAGAACGAGAACAAATACAAGATAAGATTTTCATTAATTATTTTCTCTATAAAATTTTTACTATAATTTTTATTTGATTTTCTTAAAATTTTTTTAAATAACTATTACTTTACTCAATTTTTGTTTTGGTTTTCTTGTTTGAATTTATTTAATTTCTTATCTTATTATCTCTGTGAGTGTTTCGATTGTTCGCTTTTCGCTGTAATAACCCGTCAAACAATTTTGAATTTCTCTGCTGATAAGTCTGGACAAAATATTTTTATTCACTTGCTCGTGTACGCAATCATTTTTTTTCAGGCATACTTTATTTTTTTTTAAGCCAAATTGTTTATTAAATAAATAAATTAAAATAAATATTTCTGTTCGACCGTTGCTTATTCTAAAATAAACCGTTCTATAATCGCGTATAATAAAGTGAAGTGATAAAATGCCACCTAAAATACAAACCAAGGCAGATGATGAAAACCAACCGGGTACATCGAGTGGTACATATACCTCAACACCACAGCCGAAGATTCCCCCCTTCTGGAGTGAACACCCAGGGGCATGGTTCACAGTAATTGAACAACAATTCTTCATACATCGTATGGAGAATGATGATGAAAAGTTCGCCCATGCCCTTGGTGCTATACCACAAACAACAATACCGATGATACTCGACGTCCTTAGAAATCCGCCGCCAGGAAATAAATACAGTTCCCTAAAACACGTGTTAATGGACCGCTATACAATTAGCGAAGAGCAACGACTTGACGAGTTGCTCTCAGGTTTCCAGAAAATGGGAGACCTACGACCGTCCCAGTTTTATCGTCTGCTTGAACAAAAAGCAGGCGATTCTACTTTAGTAAATGCTGATTTACTCAAAAATCTCTGGCTAAAACGATTGCCAGATGACTTACGAGCAATCCTGGCGCGGGATTCGAAAAAGGACATTCAGGAACTATTACCAGTCGCCGACCAAATCTGGATTTATGCTCAATCCAGAACAACACCCTCAATAGCTGAAGTTAAACAGCAACCATCCTTTGGCAAGGCAACTGCTGACGGTGAATCAGACCTTGCTAGAATGCAGAAACAACTCGACCAGACGCAACAACAATTGGCTGATCTACAACGAACACTATCCAACATGAGCTTTGGATACCGTGGAAGATCACCATACAGGGGTAATTTCCAAAACAGACCCAGATCACGGACGAGATCATCTTCTCGCTCCGGACTCTGTTTTTACCACCGTCGTTTTGGCTCACGCGCACGCAACTGTACTAAGCCGTGCAATTTCCGACCGGTAGCTACTCATGGTGAAGCTACTTCAAAATTTTCTAGGTCTTCGGAATACAAATAAATCCTGCTGTTTCTACGGCAAACAGTGGGATTGGTTTATCTCGCCGTCTTTTCATCACCGATCACGAAAACCATTTACAATTTCTGATCGATTCGGGGGCTGAAGTATCTGTGATACCCGTTAAAAAGTTTCCCCGACAAGCAAAAGACACCGTTTGCATTCTTACCGCAGCAAATGGTACCCCAATTTCCACTTACGGTACACAACTGCTAAAAGTCAATCTCGGTCTCAGGCGTTCGTTCACACATCCCTTTATAGTCGCGGCAGTAGACAGACCTATTATAGGTGCTGACTTTCTGTCTAAATATGGCCTCATGGTCGATTTGAAAAACAGAAGACTTTCGGATTCGCTTACTACCCTTGTCGTGAACGCAACCATCGCTCAGGTTGATACGCCAACGTTAAAACATTTCAGCGTTAACAATTCTTACGACGCTCTTTTAAAAAAATATCCTGCGCTCACTGAAGCTCCAAATTATAATTTGCCAGTGAAGCATAATGTAGTACACTACATCGTCACACAAGGTAGGTTACCTTGTGCAAAACCGCGACAACTTGACGCTACGAAGCTAAAAGCTGCAAAAACTGAATTTCAATATATGACAGATATCGGAATCTGCCGTCCCTCGTCATCTCCAGTCTCCTCACCACTGCATATGGTGCAAAAGAAAGACAAGGACTGGCGCCCTTGTGGAGACTATCGACAGCTTAACACTGTCACAGTCCCGGATAGATACCCTATTCCACATATCCACAGTTTCTCGTTAAAACTCGCCGGCGCCACTATTTTTTCACAAATAGACTTGGTACGGGCCTATCATCATATTCCCATGGCTCCTGAGGATATACATAAAACAGCGATAACAACTCCCTTTGGGCTTTTCGAGTTCACACGAATGCCATTCGGTCTTCGCAACTCAGCCCAGACATTCCAGCGATTCCTTAACGAAGTTTTAAAAGGGCTGGACTTCGTCTTTTCTTATATCGATGATATCCTCATTGCAAGTCACTCCGAGATGGAACACAGAGAACATCTCGATACAGTTTTTAAACGTCTTTCCGCATTTGGAATTAACATTAAAGCATCGAAATGCGTTTTCGGCGTGAAGTCACTCGATTTCTTGAGCCACACAATCTCGAAAGAAGGCATCCTCCCGTCAAAACACAGAGTTGAAGCCATTTCAAACTTTCCAGAGCCAACATCAATCCGCCAAATACAGCAGTTCGTCGGTATGGTGAACTATTACCACCGCTTTATACCACGTTTAGCCGAACTGTTATCGCCTATTCACAGGCATTTGGCCATACTACTTAAGAAAGGCAAACACAGAAGAAACTTCTCTTGGCCTGAAGAATGCACTGCGTCTTTCACAGAGGTCAAACGATCTCTTGCCTCTGCCACTCTTTTGGCACATCCGTTGAACGACACAGAGTTCAACATTACTACCGACGCTTCCAATATAGCAGTTGGAGCTGTCTTACAACAACGCAATAATGGATTTTGGCAACCACTTGCGTTCTTTTCAAAGAAACTTTCTCCAGCGGAAATCAAATACTCTACATTTGATAGAGAACTTCTTGCTATATATCTAGTAATAAAACATTTTCGCCATTTCGTCGAAGGCCGAAATTTCTCCATATTTACCGACCACAAACCTCTCACTACAGCAATCGCGTCAAAATCGGTACGTAGTCCCCGGCAATTACGACATCTTGATTATATTGCACAATTTACGACCGACATTCACCACATCAAAGGCAAAGAAAATGTGGTGAGCGACTGTTTGTCTCGACCTGGTGAGACGTTTTCACCAGAAATCAGCATCTCCTCTTTCGACATGAAAGAAATACTCCAACAGCAACAAAGCGACGACGAATTGCAGAAATTGATTTCAGTTCGGAATTTGAAATCAAGAGTCAACCTGCAACAAGTCAACCTACCAGACAACCAGCAGCAAATTTGGTGTGAGACATCGACAGGTAAAAATCGACCCTTCGTTCCCAAGAACATACGACGGACAATTTTCGATAGTCTACATGGCTTATCACATCCTGGAATACGTGCCACGCGAAAATTAATTTCTTCTAAATACTTCTGGCCAAGAATGAATACTGATACAAGTAACTGGGCGAAATCTTGTATCCAATGTCAAAAATCCAAAGTTCACCGCCACACAAAATCAGAACTTGGTAAATTCGAGCTACCAAGTGGCAGGTTTGAACACATTCACATGGACCTAGTTGGTCCACTGCCCCAATCGAATGGCTATCATTACATTCTAACGATGGTCGACCGATTTACCCGTTGGCCAGAAGCTTACCCAATCAGAGAAATGAGTGCCAAAACCGAATCATCAACAGTGAGTTTATCTGTAGATTTGGAGATCAACTGCGACATAACAACAGACCAAAAAACACAATTTAAATCAACAATGTTCACCGAGCTCACGAAGCTCCTAGGTTCACATCGCATTCGGACAACAGCGTATAATCCAAAAGCGAATGGTCTTGTCGAGCGATTCCACAGGCAACTTAAAGCCGCTTTAACAGCTCGATGCAATACATCCCATTGGAGTTCCGATCTTCCAACCGTACTATTGGGTATTCGAACCTCAGTTAAGGAAGACCTCAACTGCACTCCAGCAGAGCTAGTGTATGGTCAAAATATCATGGTTCCCGGTGAATTCTTCATCAACGATCAAAATTCGAACCCAAACACAGATACTTCGGATTTCATAAAGGTGCTTCGGACCAACATGAGAGCTTTAGTTCCTACAGAACCGAGACACCCTACCAAACAGGATACGTATATACCCAAAAATCTGGAAAATTGCTCACATGTTTTTGTTCGCATTGATAGAGTTAAAAGTCCATTGAGTACACCGTATTCTGGACCATATCCAGTAACCCGCAAATTGCGCAAATTTTTTGTTGTGGACATCGATGGAAAACTCACGACAATTGGCATCGACAGGCTCAAGCCTGCTTACGGAATACTTGTGGTTAGCCCAGTCGAAAATCGTAGTGTCCGCAAGACCGTGAGATTTCACCTTTAAACACTACGGTTTTCGATCCAGGAGGGGAGTGATGTAGCGGCATAAAATTACTAAAATAAAATAGCATAGGCCGTTGCAAAAATATTTATATCCGCGCCGCTTAGTTTTGAGACATTGCTCAGTTGCTGAATACAAATATTTCGATACGCGAGAATATCGATTATAATCGATTATCGATATTCTCTGCTGTACGCAACCAAGACAATTCAGTTTAATGATCTTTTCGCGATGACTTGCAAAAACTTAGTATTACACGAACAGTCGAAATACAACCACAATCTAAATTGTCACATCATAAAAAATATCAATAAAATTATATAATAATTATAATTGCAAAATTATATTTTATAATAAATACAAAATTATATTTTATAATAAAGAACAATAAATAAAAACTAACTAATAAAATAGTGTTAATTTAATCAAGCAATCTAACACTATAGACTATTTTTTTTGCACTAATGTATTTCCCCCGTGGTATGATTAAATTTTGATTATGGACATTTTTTCCGTAGAGTGAATATTTTTCTAGATATTTGATCGTCTCAGTTTAAAAGAAACACCCGGTATGTATGTATGTATGTATAAGTAAGCAAGATTCTACAATGTTTATACGGGACAGGATGTTCTATTTATAGTTCTTGAGTAAGCTTTTAGTTGCTAATTATTCTGATAGCGTGACATTGAACCGAATATTATTAAATTCAAAATTATGTATATAAAACGAATTGTGCAGCGATCTCTGAAAGGAGAGCCACCATATGGTAGGCGCAGAGGTCGTTGCAGGCGACGATGGCTCCACGATCTAGAGAACGACTTGGCCTCTTCAGATTGTATTAGACAGTATGAAGGCCATGCTCAGGATCGATACCGTTGGAGCAAGATTGTTAACTCAATAAGGGGCCAGTACTGGCCTTTGAAAACTGTTTATTATAATAATAATAAACAGTGTCTAAAGGCCATTACTGGCCCCTTACTGAGTCAACAATCTGGCTCCAACGGTTTCGATCCTGGGCTTGGTCTTCATACTGTCATAGACAACCTGAAGAAGCCAAGTCGTTCTGTACACCGTGAAACCATCGTCGCCTGCAACGACCTCTGCACCTAACCTACCATATGGTGGCTCTCCTGTCAGAGATCGCTGCACTATTCGTTCCGGATCAGCACGCAGAACGTGACCGAGCCAGCGTACCCACACAGATTTTATTTCATGCTCAATATCGGGGATCTTCATCAGATCTCTGATATGTACCATCTATTTTTCGTTTTGGGCCGTAAATCACACGCATGACTCTTCTGTCAAATGTAAAGAGCCATCTCTGGCACTCCGTCAGCGCACAGCTTTCACATCCAAACATAACAACGGACTTGTTCGTTGCTATTCAGTCCAATCACGCATATGTCATCTGCATATGCATGCAACTGATTGGACTGGTGATATAAGATGTTGCGCTGAGGTGTTTCAGTTTTACGAAAGATGTACTCCAACATGAGATTAAAGAGTATCGGGGACAGAGCATCTCCCTGCCGAACACCCGAGCTAACTGCAAAAATTGTCGATAGCCTGTTCTCAACTTTAACACAGCATTGGGACTGCGTCACTGTCATCCTACACAGTCGTACCAAGTTTGTTGGCATTCCTAGGTCTTCTAGTGCAGACCCCGAACTCTCTCGATTGATCGAATCATAGGCCTACCGGACATCCAGGAACACCTGATGTACGGAGATGGAAGTCTCTCAATATTTAGACAGAATCACTCGCAGCGAAAAGACCTGATCTGTGACTGATCGATTCGGACGAAATCCTCCTTGATAGTCACCAACCAAGACCGCCACTAGAGGAATGATTCTATCCAATCAATGTAGGACAGTAACTTGTATGCTGTGCAAAGGAGGGCTATACCGCGATAATTCTCACACTTCAAGCGGTCTCCATTCTTGAAGATGGGGCATATCACGGCCTATTATTATTATGTATATAAAAACATTTCCAGCGCCATCGGATCATAGTGCCGTCCGGCTCCGGAACCAATTGCCCATCGACTGTGAGGTTTTCACCGGGGATATAATGTTTTATAAAGTTGGTATTTACCGAATCCCAAATTTCCTGAAAAGGAGGAAATTGTTGCCTTCGAGCCGTGCTTGTTGATTTATTCTCGCGAAACGAATATATTTGCATAATAATTTAAATCATTAACAAAACATGCTTGCTTTAAATAAATTATCACCAAATAAGGGATGCCAATATTCCTGTAAATCTGATATGACCTGCTTGTTTAGACCGGCGTTTATCAGCAATCCGATGAAACAGCGAATCTCAACTTCGTCTGTTGGCTTTCAGATTTCTGCAAGTTTCTCGTAACCGTATAAGTTTGTAGAGCGATAAGTTAAATTACTTGATCGCTAAAGAATAGCGAAAAAGCATCTCCTGGTGGATCTATCTTCTTTCCTGATGAAGTTTCACCTTCTTGATACGGCCTCTAATAATAGGTTACAAGCCCGAGTTCGTCTTTGTGAAAATGGGCTGTATTCCATTGGATCCCATCATTCGCAGTAAAGAATATTTCATCGATAGGTGGTTCATTATCATGCGGAGTATCTTCGGATTCAGTTGCTTCTTCTTCATCTTAACTGTCAGAGTCGCATTCTAATACATCTATTTCGCTATTGGATGAATCGGGGCACATTCCAAAACGTTATCCCGACTCTCATTAGCACTTTCCTCCAAAGCAGCCCGAACTTCTTCCTTCGTCCACTCTCGTGTTCTGTTTGCCATACTGTAGAATATTACAAAATTTTACATTTTCATTTGAATAATTTACAAACAAACTTACCTTGTAATAATAGATCACTTGTTCAATTGGCGTTCACTTTACCGGTTTGTAAATTGTAATTATAAGATGATCGAACGAGTACTATGCAACACTATAACATTACTTATACTGACTAAACAGTCATAAAATAATTTTTATAATTTACTGTTAATATTACAACAACAATTTTGGGTTTAAATCACTTGTTTTAACCCTAATCAACATAGCTCATTTTACTTACGTTAATGCATACGATGAGTCTCTCAGACTCATACAATTTTTTTTTACAGTAACAAGCTAGTTTACTTTATTTCAATATTTCTAGTTCAGAGTTGGAGGATACATATAGCATCTGGGCTCATTTGCATTTGCAGTATTTTGCCTAGCTTTAGGAATTTGTGAAGCTGAGCTGGATGTAGATAAAACCCGACCTATTGCGCATTTTGTATGTTTTGATAGACGAAAAGAATTCCTTTGGATATTTGGCACAACCAACTTTTGAACTCCTTTCTTTCAGAAATAGTTTTTTGCAGATATTTCGGGTGGGGGCATTCCAATCGTCATATAAATTAATCTTAATAACTGTTGCAGCTACTCCAGTCACATCAAGTAAATTTAAAAACTGAGCCAGTGGCCATCGGTACGTTTTCCGTTTTGGCGAAAAAGAATGACACAGCTGATCCAACGTATCAACTCCTCCTTTCATAGAGTTGTAATACAAATTTATCGTTGATTTATTACGATTCTCTACAACCACTGTATTATCGAAGTGCATTGATCACAATAAAATAACAGCTCGATTTTTCTTTGATGCGTAACGGACTAAACTGATATTTTGGCGAACACCAAAAACGTTTGTTTCTGTACTCGTTGTCGATGAGGTTGAAATTCAATAGAAATACACCTTTATTTTTTCGTAACTCAATATTTGTAAAATAGTTATCAAATGTAATATTTCGTGTCGAATAATGGAACGGAACACAAAGTTCTTCAACGACGTCCAATCCTAGATTAACTTCCCGTAAGGTTTTCTCCTGGGATAAAATACTTCAATAAATTGATATTTATTGTATTCCAAAATTGGCGGAACGAGTTGTTATATCATCAAACCGAATGAAGCGGCATAGAATCTCGAATCGATTACATGCAAGCTCGAAATAAACTATTCCCAAACGAAGAGTGCCAAAAGACTCGTTTATCCGAAGTTCCTTGCCAATTCAAACCAGCATTTAGTAATAATCCGATGAAGCAACAAATCTCCACATCTGTGGGTTTCCAAATTTCTCTGCGTTTTTCGTAACAATGCAGGTTTGCGTATTTTACAACACTTTCTATAACCTTGTCACTAATAAATAGAGAAAAGGCGTCTATCGGCTGTCCTGGTTGGAGTATTACCTTGTTAACGCCACCCCTAATGATGTTACATGAAGGGGTGCGTCCTTGGGTAAACGGGATTTTCCCCACTCTGTTCCATCTATTCCAGTGTAGAAGGTATGATCAGACGGATGTTCAATATCAACAGCATCATCGGTTTCTGATATTACTTGCTCGTCGTCATTTTCGAAATCGGTTTCTATGATATATCTCGCTATCAGGCAACTCAATACTTTGCATATCGTGAACATCAACATGAAATTATTTTTATGATTTATTATTATCTTTACTATTACTTGCTAAAAATTTTAATTACGATTTTTCAGAAAATAATTAATAAATATTAAAATACATATTTAGTAAAAAAAAATATTTTTGGATAGTTTTGTAAATGATAAACTTTAAATAAGTCTCTGAGACTCATCCCTTATTCTGTTGGCTAGTAATCCAATTTCATGAGCCAAAATTTACAGCTCCATTTTAAAATGGTGTGGATCAAAATTGTCCTGATTGGCCGCCAGAAAGCCCCGATCTCAAGATTATCGAAAATGTTTGGACATAAGAATGAACTTTGATATAGAGTTGATACTATAAAATCATGAATTATGGAAGGAAATTATTGAAATTTGGAGCAAATTCACGGTTGGTTTCATCCTCAACTTACGATGGCATTCCAGGACGGTTATCACACGTAAGGAGGCAGACTTATTATTAAATATTATTAAGACTTAATGAAGTAATTAGAATATTAAAATTTAAATTATTTTTAAAAAAAGTTAAATTGAACTTTTTGAATTGAATAATACCTTTCGTTTTATCAGTAAAAAATATACTGACAGTAAATTTTGCATGGAAATCAGGCTCTAAACTGCTAATCCAATAGATGTAGGTATGTTTTCGAAAATTTTGTTTCATCCATTAATTGCTCAATATCATAAAAGGCAAACAATTTCAAATTTAAGGTTAAAAATTACGAGTAACAACAATTGCAATAATATTAAGTATGATCACATTGGTTTGATAGCTTTAGAAATTCAAAATATCAAGCCTACCATGTTTTAGCTTGTTATTTGCTGCATTGAATGAGATTGAATCTGATAACCATGGACAATTTTTCCGTAACAGCACTAAAATAAAAAAATCAATAAGCGATACTTTGAGACCGAATCATAAATTATTTTGATCAAAAAATTATTTATTTTTTAAGAAACGCTTCTTTTATTTTGTCCTAAATGTTTTTTGCATATGGTTGATTCATTATGAAAATACGAACTAAAACCACTAAATGCACGTTTGCAAATATTAAAAAGTCATCACTCGGCATCTCTAAATTCTCAAAATCCGAGTCTTCTTTAAACTTTTTATAAAATGTGTGCCAATAACATCTAAACAGTTCCTTAATAGACCTGGCTGCTCTTGATTGCGCATAGGGTATATCCACAAAAATATTTTAGAGCGTCGTCGCTTAAACATGCGGAATTTATTTCGATGCATTCTGATTCGACACCTAACTGTGAATCCCATAATCGACAGATGTTTCGTTCAATTGAAATTCATTTGTATTGATTTCTTCCATATTAATGGAATCGGATAAAACTGCTTTCCAGTCTATAAGCATATTGCTAATTCCACCCTTACAATTTGCTAATGTTGAGCTATAAATTAGTTTGACTGACATAATTCGTTTCAATATTTCACGAAATTCATTAATATTTTCTTTTTTTGTACCGTACGATAGAAAATAAGTTTTGTAATGCATCTTGATTTAATCTGTTGGTGCATATGTATTTCCAATCATTCGAATCATTGAATAGATCATTCGAAATCAATATATGCCTCTAATAGTTTGCATTAAACTTTTGACGGAACAAATGTGTGTTTGTGCGTTACTTGTTAAAAATTGTAAAACAAATAAATTCAAAATGTACTGTATCTTGTAATGCTATAGTATTTGAAATCAACAGTATACTTGCAAATACTGATACTTTTGTAACTGCTCCATAGTCCGTTTAGGTGTCAATTTTGAAACCAACCTAGCGAGCGAAGCAGAATCAATTCTAATTTGAGTTTCCTATTTGCAAATCATAATTTATCAGGTTATTTCGTATTGATTATACTAAATGTGGGACATCATAAATCTGTATAGTGACCCCTAAACTTTTATAAAGGGACTGGTTTGTTTTTCCTTGAACGTATACTATACCTCTAACATTCAACCCGATAGAAAAACATTGAATGATGAGTTCGTTAATACTTTTTTCAATTAACGGCAATAACAAAACCAATTGTTTCTAATTATCACATATTGATCGGACCATAAACATGCAAACTACCTTTCCAAATTTCGCAATTGTTCCTTCTCCGTAATCTACAAATTCCTCTATTCGTTCCTGTTTACTGTTATATTCTTATTTCCTTTAAATATGCATTTCATCAAAGCATAACATAGCTTGTTTCGATTCGGTAGGAAATTATTCAATTCTTGCCTTTAAATGCGCAAATAAGTCGTCATTTGTCGAACCAGTGCTGGGATGTTCTGTCATCACTTCGATTCGCTTTGATAGACATTTGAGTCTCTTTTTTTTACGAACCAAATTGTATTCTATTTCGCAGTTTATATTGTGATCATAGCCTACTCGATTCTATTTCTATAAATTCATGCGATAAAATATCACCAATATTTTTATTTTCGATAGCAAATGAAAAGAGGAAAAAGAGATAGTTTGCAAATTTAGTCTAACAGGCTGAAATCGCAATAGACAAAACGTAATTCAAAAAACGCAATGGAGCACAATTTTGTTCGTAAAAAAAGAGACACAAATGTCTATCGAAGCGAATCGAAGTGATGATAGAACATCCCAGCACTGTGCTGGGAGGTTCTATCATCACTTCGATTCGCTTCGATGGACATTTGTGTCTCTTTATTCACGAACAAATTTGTATTCTATTTCGCAATTTAGATTATGATCATAGCCTACTCGATTCTATTTCTATAAATTCATTCGATAAAACCGATATTTTTATTTTATTTTTCGAATATTTTTTTTTTTCGATGGCAAGTGAAAATAGGAAAAAGAGATAATTTGCAAATTTATTCTAACAGGCTGAGATCGCAATAGACAAAACGTAATTCAAAAAATGCAATGGAGCACAATTTTGTTCGTAGAAAAAGCAACACAAATGTCTATTGAATCGAATCGAAGTGATGATAGAACATCCCAGCACTGTAGTCTAATTCTGTAAAAACAAGATAATGTGAAAAAACGAAACATTGAAAAAGTTTACACAAAAAAAATTTACACAATTTCTATCTTATTTAGGTTAAATGGTATTCTATAAAAACAAAGTAGTCAGCGTGTAAATTTTTCTTGCTGAATAATTTTACCGTGTCTAAAACCACTTTGACGTTTTGTTAGTGTTTCGTTTCATAATATAATATAAAGAGTAACTAGGACAAAAATGTTTTTTTTGTTCGGCACTAGCCCGCCTCCTTCGTAGAAATTTTAGTTTAAAAATTTTTAATTTTTAACCGTGAAAACGAACTATTAACTATTAAGACGGAACCAACCTAGTCCAGCGAACATAATTTAAAATTTAATTGTCTCTTTAAAACAAATAGGTCGTCGCAAGTTTAAAAAACAGAGCCAATACCAAATCCTTTTCGTCATTTGTATAGGTGGTTTTATTTGCATCAGCATTTTAGCGAAAATCTTAGCGTGCTTAGGGGAAGGCGACTTGTCTATTTCTTGATAAATGGTTTCTCGTTTTCTTTTCATCTCTCGCATCTGTAAATTTGTATGTAATCTTAAATTAGCTATCTTAGCCATTTTAAATCTTTATTGCTTATTTAATTGTTTATTCGATTTCTGTCATCAATAATTCTAAAGCAATTTAAGCCTTTCCATTTCGGGTTGATAAAAATGCTGTTCTTCTCGCTTGTGAGCCATAACTCATAATCAGTCATGTTTGTAGAACAAGACGGTTCTGAATATACCGTGGCATTTCCCATTTCATTCGAGTCGAACATATCTATACATCAATTGGATCTTCATCTTCCAAATGTAAAGAAATTCATTCGCCATAATATAATTTTTTCTTACCTAAGTAATAATTTTCAAAATGCTTTTCACATAGTAATGGATTTTTTAAAGAACTAATTATATCCGAAGAATTACATCAGGCAACATTTATGTAAATACAAATCAGTATTTTTCGGCTGAAATTTAAATTACTGTTTACTTCATTTTGAGAGACCAGTTTTCAAACAGCAACTGGCTTTAAACCAGGCTCAAATAAACATTGGGACTAAAACAATGTCAAGTCTTATTGACTTTCATTTATATGAGATGTACATACATTCAATTTTAAATATTTTTTGAAATAGGTCTTTCCCATAGAGCAACAAATCTGAACTAGAAATATTGTTCCTGCTAAAGAGCAGAGTCTTTTAAATATTTAATTTAATATTTATTTGAGGAATAGTCCTATTTCTGAAAGCATACCAATGTTTGTATTCAAATTTTCAATTTTGGTCAGCATTAAAGTAATAACAGATGCTGCTGTAATAAGCGTAGTGTTTTACAATGAAAAACTAATTGGAGCACAATTTTGAACTTTTCATGAATATATTTTCGCACATTTTAAATTTTTCTAAATATATTTCGATTTGCCTTAATACAGTTGCTAAGTCTATACTCTTGGTGACCTGGTATACCCACTCGGCCTGCAAACCCTGCTTATATCGGAATTTTGTGCATGTTTCGGCGCGAATCCCAACGGAGTTTACTAATTTTACTAAGAGGGTGATGGAAATAAAACTTCATTAGGAGTGACAAAGACAAGTATAGTTATTATATTATAGTTAAATTTTCAACAGCGTCCTATAAAAATTATTGTGTTCACAATTTTGATTTTTATAGTTCTAATGGGTGATCCAATAAGAGCTTCCGGAATTTTTTTTGAAATAAAACGCATTAAAATCAATTTAATAATCAAAAATTGTAATTGTGACGTGAGTTCGGTTTATGATATTTAATGTTTGAAAATAATTTCTTTTAAATATTGTCGGTAACTGGCCCTTAAATGATCCATTCTATGGGTCCAATTTCCGAGCATTTCGGCCTAATCGATTGTGATTTATCGATATAAACAAGTGATTTCAGATACCCCATAAAAAGTAATCTAACGGCGTTATCACAAGATCTTGGAGGCCAATTCACGATTCCATCCCTTTCTTGATATGATGTTCTCATTAACATTTCCTTTCAATAAATCGATGGTTTGGCCTGGTGTGTGGCACTTTGCACAATCCTGTTGAAACCACAAGTCGGCTACACCTATATCTTGAATTTTTGGCAATATGATCCAGAGGATGAGAACGGCGACGAGTTGATTTATTCCGGTCTTATTTTTTATTTTATTTTTATTGAGATAAGTCTATTTTATATATGACTTGAAAATTAAGAGATTTTTACTTTTAACAGCTACAGGTCCGAGTCATGACAATTTTGCATCCTGCCTCTATTAGGATTCGAACCCGGTACCTCCAGATCCAAACGCCACAGCTTTAACCACTGTGCTATTTGCTCGGTCTTCACGTTACTTTCAGCTATAGCAGCAATATTCACATTAGATCGACTTGTACGCACTCTAGTCGGGTGATGAATATCCAATAATGAAAAAGCGGTTCGAAATTTATTGATTGTTTCGCTGGACGATTATAACACCATAAAATTGTGTCGAAGAGCACGAAAACAATATTTCACTGAACACTGATTTTTGAAATAAATTTCCACAATTTGTAAACGTTATTCTCGCGTTAGTCTATTCATGGTGAAATGTCAATGAATACTGAACACAAATGTCATATGAACATGACAGTTGTCACGAATGAATACCAATGAGAATCCCAATGGAAAAAGTACCTCCTATTTAATGACTCTTTATGTATATTGTATATAGATCAAGTGTTTGAGTCGAACAGATGACCGAACTTTCTTTAAATTCGCATGAAAAAATTGCTTATCAAAATATTTAATTTTAAAAATTGTTACAAACCGAACGATATATTGGTCTGCGGTAAACATTACAAATTAGCACACAAATTTTTGTACATGTGTTTGTGTTTATTGAGTTAGATTTACAATTTTAGATGGCAGTAAAATATTTAAATATGCAGTAACACTGTTAAAAACACTCAATATTTAATTACTGAGATGATTTTTGTCTCATCTCACAGTCAGTAATATAGATTTTTTTCTTACTGTAATTTAAGTGAGTAGCAAAAATGTTCCATGGAATTCAGGCTTTAGTAGAAACCGACTAAACTACATTATAGTTTGTTGTTTTATACATTCAATCAATAATTTAAAAAATAGTTATGAATGACCTTTGTGAAGTTGGCCCAAAATTCTATCCCAAAAATTAAAATTTTTAACACTGGCAATACCACCTTATTTTCAATAATACTGAATAAACTATCACGATACAAAATTAATAGAAAATTAAATAACACGGTAAATACACAAATTTTACTTTAATTTTCGTTTAAGATAAATTAATATGAACCATGTAATATGTACATATTTTAAATCTTATTTATATAATCATGAAGGTTAGACCAAGCTTCTTCCATAACAAAAATTGAAATCAAAATGAGTTTGTAAACTGTAACCACAAAATACAAAAATGTGGATTTCGGTTAGATTCTATAAAATTTTCCGCTTAGTGATATTTAATCCTCTAGGTATGCTAAATAACATTAGCTTAATCAAAGAAAACGTTTGGAAAAGACAATACTGTTTGGAAAAGACAATAACAGATATTCATTACCGGTACTGGGGTTCCAAAAAAATTATGGATGGGGTTCAATAATATATTGTGTAAAATAAGTTCTGATACACTATACCAATTAACACTATTTTCAGAGATTGGCTCATATAGTGGCTATGTAGAATAGAAGCAGGGCCTATTAAGCTATCCATATCGGTGCTGATTATTCTATAAAAAAGAATTGGGCTCTAGTGACAAATTTTCAAAATTTGCCAATATCGTCGAATATGGTGTAGAATAAGTGCTAATACACTATACCAATTTATGGGAAAATAAGCAAACCTGAGAATAACAAAAACGCACAATAACAAACACAAATTTAATATTTGTTTTTAATTTTTTTTTCTTAGCTAAAGTAATAGCACAAGACCTTCGAAGTAAGCCCGAATTGGGGAATAACTGTAATGAACTTAAATGAAATTATACCGTAGTATAAATTATTAAATGCGGTTTAATTTTATGGGTATCACTTCTAATTTTAATGATTGCTGTTTTTAAATCATCATACAGGTCCCAGCGATCTCCGTTTTTGCAATAGGCCGTATAATGTTTCTGGTTTGAAATGTAGTTTACTAGGGAATCTAGTACATATAATTTCCCGTCTAATACGATTGTTGGTGGAATTTGTTTTAATGAAACCATCGGTTGATTGTGGCAATTTAAATATTCGGTATTTAGAACAACTTAGGGTTTTAATATAATTTTTCTCTCAAACAGTGTATGTTTGGTTGCAGCACGGGAAAAGGAATAAGGCATTTTTCTAAGTTTGTTATTCCAGTCTCTTCCAACAATTGTATGTCTATTTGCATGTAAGGCCGTTGCTCTATCGTTTCTTTCTTTCTAAAGCTAAGTTGACTCGCTCACGACCGTTGAAGTTTTATGAAACGAACAGGATAATTTGGTGTAAGTATGCCAAACATAAAAAACACCCGAGCTAATCCGACACTTTTACCTAATTGAGTCTGAAAACGATGGGACGGGTGAAATAATTAAAAATAATGAAAAATATATGAAATATATGAAATGGTTAGCTTAATGCTAAGTTGGCTCGCTGTTTATTTGAACAATAAAATTCTGCTATGAGACTAGGATCTTTCTTTAACAGATAATCTGATACGAGTGTAATATTTGACTCACAGTTTGCCTTAAGTCCCAAATCGTATCGTAAATATTTTTTTATATCGTATCGTAAAGCATCATGTCGCAACTTTTCTAATTGATTCCAATTGTGTTCTCCACAAATAGCATTAACCAATATATTTATACGATATAACTCATTATTTGGAAACTTTGCATTAACAAGCCTGGCGTTGCAAATACATTGAGAACAAATGAGTAAAATGCAAAGGTATTTTTATAAACTGACCTTTCGTCCAAAGACCCATTCCGTTAAAATGCTTTTGCATACTGTAGTGGTTCATCAGTTTTTACTCTTTATGGCAGTGGTAATATGGACTCGGATGTATTTATTAATAATTTGGTCGAGAATTGAAATTGTTCTTCGTCCGTTTTTTTATTAAACTCCAATATATTTTTAATATCAAAATTAGAATGCAGCCGCTTATTATTTCTTTTAAACTGTCAAATACAGTGAATCCTATTTCAATTTTATTGGATGAATTTTTAAATATCTTTTTGGAATTGATTTATCCTTTCAAAAATATATAAATTTCTTTGGTTAATTTTTTTTAGAATTCTTAAACACTTTGGGAAATCGCCTGTTCTGAATGGCAAAATAATTTCGATTTGTAAATTTCAATTTTAATAAAATTACAAATTGAGCAAACATAGTTTTCAATTGATTGTAATTACGAATCATGAAAAAATAAGATATAATCTCTTTTGTGTATTTATTTTGCTTTGATGATGGCCGAAAATGAACATTTATATCACGCATCATATTTTTCATTAAATGCGAACAACAAAGGTGAACCTTGACATACTGTGAAAAATTAACAATAGTATTATTAGTGATTTGTTGGTGACAAAGTTTTAAATATTGCACAATGTTTAAACCATTAAAACTTTTTAAAGCTGCACTGATTTGTGGATAACTAAAATCAGTTACCACTATGTTAAATATTGGCGATTTCTTTGTCTGCTCAATAACGAAAATTTTAAATATGTTGAGAACTGTTAATATCGTCTCATACGTATGACTTGCGCTAATAAAATTTAAAATCGGGAAAGGATCAGATGGATCATTTATATTGGCTTTCAGTGGTATAATAAGAGTATAATAATATATAGTGGAAGATTCACTGTTTGGAGGGCGGACAAGCCCACCCGTAGCATCCATATACGATACAAGTTCTTTACCTTCAATTTCGATTTGCTGTTTTGCCATTTTTAATATATCCAGTTGCATTTTGCTAAACGATATTACATAAAATGGGCTTAATGATAATCGTTGAATATACTGAGTATGGGATATTTGTTTTTGAAGCTTAATATCTTCTATACATCTGCTTCATTGTCTTGTTCCTTTAAAGCAATCGACTTAATTTTTCTAAGCACGTCTACACTTTTACATTTTAATACTGTATTGATTTTTTCAATGAGTCTGAGAATAGTGTTAATCGGTATAGTGTATTAACACTTATTCTACACCATATTCGACGATATTGGCAAATTTTGGAAATTTCTCACTAGAGCCCAGTTCTTTTTTATAGAACAATCAGTGCCGACATGAATACTCTTATTCTCCATATTTTCTTATAATTGTAGCTGTAAAAGATACTCTTTGAGATTTGTATTTTATTTTTCGCATATCATACCCGGAATGACTAGATAGGATAGTAATTCGAGTTATTCTTATCATAACCGCTTAAAACTTTTCATGTGTATAGGTTAATATGAGGCTTCGCAGAAAAATCATAGTGAGATTAGAATGTTGATGGTACTTATATTAATATGTATTTATTTTTTTTTTATATAGTAATTCTTTGAAATGTCGTTTATACAATTGTATTAAAATGGTTAAATAAATAATTGAAAATAAACTTATATGTATACATTTACTAATTTTCAATTCGTGTTTCCTTTAAATTCCAATCTTTTTCACACGAGTGTCAATTTTGGGCTGAGAGAACATATATATATATATATATATATATATATATATATATATATATATATATATATATATATATGTATATATATATATATATATATATATATATATATATATATATATATATATATGTATATATATATATATATATATATATATATATATATATATATATATATATATATATATATATGTATATATACATATATATATATATATATATATATATATATATATATATATATATATATATATATATATATATATATATATATATATATATATATATATATATCTGTCCCGAAAGGTTTTGCTATCATGACAGTAATTTTTTTGGGCTGACACTTAAATATGATGAAAATATTTATTTTAGTGTTGCCATAGCGTTTTTTTGGATTAGAATTTGGGCCATCTTCACATACATTTTTAGTAGAAAATTTTCATTCTAAACTTGCCCGGAATTCGTATATATTTAGCTAGTTCACACTACTCAAAAGGCGCAATAAAAATTGGTACGAAACTAATCAATTCAGCGTTATGTCAAAGAAGCTGAGCCACCGGTTTTCGAGCTATCCAAAAATATTTGTAAATACTGGTACAATATTGCTGCCAATGTCACACCGGAAGTTGTTGTGCAAAATCTCGTATGGAGCATCAAACAACATGTGCACGGTTTTATCCGTAAATAAATATTCTTTAACTAAAGCAATGGTTTGTTTTCTTTCAACATATATTTCTAAAGTTATTATTTCTTTAATTTCTTATCCTAAACGACTTAATAAAAATATGGTAAGTTGTCGACACTGTCTTAATTGTCGACCTTGAAACTAAATCTTGCCAAGTGATCTACATAATATTTTACGTGTCAACTACCGCGTAAATTACACGGCTTAATCGCATTTGGTTGAATTTTGTACAATAAAGTACAACGTTTTTTGAAAGTCTTGAAAAGATTATTACATTTGAACTTTGAAGCTTTGTCAGCGGAAACTTCAAGTCCAATTAAATTTTTTATTTAGTAAGATTAAAATTACCGAGCAAATAGCGCAGTGGTTAAAGCTGCGACGTTTGGATCGGGAGGTACCGGGTTCGAATCCCAACAGAGGCGGGATGCAAAAGGGATTTTTCATCTCCCGATTACGATCAGTGATTAAATTGAAAACATCTATGACCCTCTGTTGGAATGTAGAACTCATGGGCCGACCCATCTTTCATGTCACTGTACAGGGTGACATGGAGCTATGCAATGCGCAGATGGTATACTGTACTTGTGTGAATGGGATGAATGAATGGTTTGAATGAATGTTGTGTGAATGTAAGGTAAGGCTATGGACCAAAAAGAGTGTCTATGCCAATACCTTTTTTTAAAAAAAGATTAAAATTATATAAAAGTTTTACCCAAAAACATATTATTTAACCGCATTTAAAAAGTAAAGGTTCTTCACCATTATGGACGAAAATCCGTATCTTCGAATTTAACTCATATACGTACACATAAATGAGGGTACATGAGCATAAGAAGTCGTATTAGGTAAATAAACTTGTTCACAACTTACTTATCTCTATACAAAACTATATACAAATTTACAATTTTATAGTCTCTTCAACAAATCTCTCTATCACCATTCTATGGAAAAACAATGTTTTGTCTTCTGCATGCTTTTGGATGACCAAAAATTTTAATTTAAAACTAAAACAAAAATCTTCATTCTATCTTCTCAACAAACAATTTATAATTTTGAGATTTTTATTTGTGTAATTTAAATTCTTCAATTCGACCAAAATGTTGAATGGTCAACCATGATTTCATTGGTTTTGTAAAAAGCATACAACAACAAATAAGACAAAATTTCAGAGTAATTTTATTGTTGATAACTGCAAACTATACAACAAGTCAAGTTCGGTTTTTCTTATATCCATCCCATGGACAATTTATAGTATAAGAAAGATTCCAAAATTGGTTGTGTAATTTTATTGTTTTTATACCGAAAACTAAAATCCTGTAGTAGTGGTACGGGAAAATTGTAATTGAATTTGTATGTGTGTGTGTATATGTACGTTCAATTAAATCAAAAGTTGTTGGATGCAAAAATCTACATGTATGGTAATTCTATTGTTCTTTGAAATTTGAATAGTTTTACAGTGCATTCGTGCATATATGTACGTATATTTTTATTCAGGACATTTTTATGGGAAACAAATTTGGTTTGACGGTGAAATATTTTTTGGTTG
The DNA here is from genome assembly GCA_951394425.1 of Tipula unca. Taxonomy (NCBI): domain Eukaryota; kingdom Metazoa; phylum Arthropoda; class Insecta; order Diptera; family Tipulidae; genus Tipula; species Tipula unca. Next base: position 122,005,421 of record OX596380.1, read on the forward strand.
GTTTTATGCATTTATGAAGCCATAGTTTATATAAACGAAACTTTGATATTTTATTCAATATACGTAATACACGAGTTCACAAATCACCTGCAATCAATATGTGTAAATTTCGTGCATTTTAACATGCTGTTTGTTTACCAATGAAATTTATGATTTTTTTATTTATGTATAGTCAAAGTTCATAGTTCCTAAAAATGGAATTTCTCCAAATAAAAAATAGTGACGTAAATGTATGTAATGTGAATGAAATGGACCAACCGTCAATGATGATAAAATATGAAAATTTGTTTCTTCGTACAGTGCATCGTTTGTATCAGGACGAGTAAAAAATCATAATTAAATGCAAACAAAATGTTTCAAAAAAATTAATGTGTGGCCAACCTATAGCTGTTGACTATGTTACGGTAGTTTTTTTTTTATGGTAATCATTGAGGTGTTTTGAAAATACAGAAATAAAGTTTTTTAAATGTTTGGAAAAATATGAAACAATTGACACCTTTAACAGATTATTGTTTTATTGTTTGGTGTGAATACTTTTTTAAAGTGGTTAGAGAAAGCAGTAGCCTTTTCTACGTCACTTCTGCCCAATGTCCATCTAGTTGCCTAATTGGTGGTTTCGATAATGTTGGCCTCTTTAGTTTTTTTGTTGCCTTCCATAGTGAATAATCTGTCTTCTCGGTCGCCGAGAGTTCAGTAAGGTAATTCTGGATTCCTGAGTCTTCTTCTTCTCTCAATGCTCGTTTAAGGGCTTTAATAGCCCCATTCAATTTCCCTTTTAGTAGTTAATCTTGGATTAACTGCAGTATATTAGGTGAAGGCTTATTAACTTTGTCAGAGATGTAAATATCAGGGGTGGCCTCTTTTGCTGCTATTTTCAATATATGTGTTAAATCATATCTTCTGGGGTGCAAAGTAATTGGATATACAATTGGCAATTTTATTCGACTATATTTCGGTATAAAGCCTATTTATTTAATTTATTTGTTACACGTTGAGATGGTTCTGCTTTTAAAGCTCTGGTACTCAAAGTTATTATTATTGGTGAGAGATCGGATGATAAGTCATAGCAATCTCCTACCTGAGCATTGGTGCGTCCAATCCCTTTTGTTATACAGAAATCTATTAAATCAGGTATTTTATTTCTATCTGATGGCCAATAAGTTGGATGTCCAGAAGATAAATAATCTAGATTTTTTTCGTTCATTGCTTCATATAGTTGCTTTCCTTTAGGTGTTGTTAATCTCGAACCCCATTGCAGATGTTTAGCATTGTAGTCGCCCCCTGCGATAAATTTAATGCCCAGATGATTAAAATAATCGATAAATTGCTGCTTTTTGATTGCGTGTTGGTGGACAGTAAACAGCCGATATTACACAATTTCCAGACCATTCCTCTAAGCAGATATTAGTTACTTGGATGTGATCTTTATCATATTTGTTGAGTTCATAATGTTTATTCTCCGTTTGATCGAGACCGCAGTACCGCCGTGTGCTCTTCCATCTGAATGTTTGGTGTCATAAATTGAATATCCGTTGATTTTAAAAAATGTGTTTTTTGTAAAGTGTGTTTCTGATATTAGCATGATGTCTATATTTTGATCGACAAGAAAGATCTGAACCTCAGCTTTGTGCTTTGAAAGACCGTTCACATTCCATACAGCTATCTTTAGGAGCGTCATTTTTGGCTTTTGACAATAATTTGCATTTGTGTGTTCATATTTTGCATCATCATGCTCATTTGCCTTTCCATCATCATCATGAAACTTTGGATCGTTTCGGTCAGTTTGTTTACGGTTGCGTGAATAATTAATTCTTCTTCGTTGAAATGAACTTTCGTTTTTGGGGCGGCATCTTTTAGGATGTTGGCATAGGAAACTCCTGGTTGTGCAAAACTGCCTGTAACATTCTCCAGGTCATTTTGTGTTGTTGAGTGTGCATTCGCTTGTTGGGCAATTGTACTTCTTGGAGTCAAAACTTTTTGATTGTAGCGGGACTTAAGTATTCGTTGCTCGGATCGCAACTTTGGATTGGCCTTATGCTTCAAATCCAGATACACTGGGCAACCTCTGTAGTTTGCTGTGTGATTTTCACAACAATTACTAAAGCGTTTTACTGATGGATCATTTCTCGTCTTATCGCATTTTTTTGAATCATGGAGTTCGCCACAGATAACGCAAACTTCACTCAACGTGTAATTTTGCGTGTCCGTATTCTTGGCACTTGATGCATTGTACTGGTCCTGTTCGCTTTTTAGGTTCTTCTACAGTGATTTTGCGATGCACTAAATATCTCAAGTTATATATACTGTGGATTCCTTTGTTTTTCTCATCTGGCTCTAATTCTATGCTATGAGCCGCATGAATGTCGGTCACCTCTACGCTGCTCTCCATTCCCTTTAAAACAACAGTCAACCCTTTTTGACTTTTCAGCTGGTAAGTGTAATTTCGCTTTCCGGTTTGATCGAAATGGTTTACAAGCACTCTGAAACCATCAAATTTCCAAAGGTTAGATTTTCGTTTAATTGATATTGCCCGTTTTAAGCGGGGCAATATAAAATTTTGACTCAGTTAACTTGTCGATTGTATTAACGAGTTCATTATTGGACGCCTCTCTGAAATAAATAGGTGGCGGCTTTTCGATATTTTTAGCTATTATGTATTTCATCGGCGCCATCCTCCTTCAAGCTAGAAAATCTATTGCCGAGAGGTATTTGATAAGCGCCATGTTCTAATCTAGACGCTTTAGTTTTACTAGCTAATTGCGCTGATTTTGGGCTTCTTTTTCTTTTGGTCTGAACAGTTATATATCTGTCCATTCCGGTTTGCACCTAATTTTTCTTTATTTAAGTGACCTATCTCACTAATTAAATTAATGTCATTATTCATGTTCATTGCACTGTTGTTTTACTAGGATTTTCATTTGTGTTAAAAGGTGGTATAACCAAATTTGCTAAATTTGATGTCGAAGCGCTTTTTTCATTTGGCGTTATTATATTTTTTTTTGGGGCTATGTGCCACTTTACTCATTGCATGCGTTGCATTATTCTGATTTAATGCTGATATTGTTCTTTTGGGGGAAAATAGACCCTCTGAAATAAATAGGTGGCGGCTTTTCGATATTTTTAGCTATTATGTATTTCATCGGCGCCATCCTCCTTCAAGCTAGAAAATCTATTGCCGAGAGGTATTTGATAAGCGCCATGTTCTAATCTAGACGCTTTAGTTTTACTAGCTAATTGCGCTGATTTTGGGCTTCTTTTTCTAATTAATGTAATGTAATTCATGCAGAGTAATTAAATTAAATACTAAAAAATAATTAAAAAGAACTAACACTGCACTTATTATTTTAATTTTTTTTACTTTAATTATATTCCGCGCACATTGATTTTACGTTCAAACTGCACGACGATCAAAAATCAACTCCAAAGCTGGACTTGAAACGCTCAAAGACACTGATCTCCCTACATAGACGTGAATTAAAAACGATTGTGGAGATACTCATAGGACACTGGAGAACTTGGAGAACATGCGAGGAGGCTAGGCCTAGAAGCAAATGATTTTTGCAGAAGCTGTATGGACGAGAAGGAGGAAGAGAGTCCACCTCCTTTGCTCATGTCCGGCTATGGCACACAAAAGACATAAATATATGGGCAGATTCTTAATGGACTGCCTCTCTGATCACGAGAACTGTAAGGTGCGAGATATATCACGCTACATAAGTAGCACAAACTGGTTCACATAAGGGTAATAGGGAAGTAAGATCCTGTGGTATCACAACGGACCGTCACCGGTCTCAGTGTGCCGTAGCAGCCATTCAGCCTAACCTAACCTAAAATGAGTTTTACATTTAAAAAAACTATAATCTAATCTAAAAAATGTTTCAAACATTAAAAAATCCAAATAATCCTTAGAAATTTTCAAATCACTCACAAAAAAACATCATAATTGGATGCATTATATTTGTCAAAACATTTCAAAATGGATAAAAAAATATATTTTTTTTTTTTTTATAATTTTAAATATTACAACTGATTACATATATATATCATCTAGTAATTTGTCTATCTTTCTTATGTTCAATTTGCAGAGATATAACCCATTAGTTAGTCTCTAAAAATTTGGCCACCCTATTGTAGTCTTCCCAATTCCAGCGGTTTTTTTCTTTGGAGCCTTCGTATTCCATTTGTGTTACTCAGCATGCCACGTAACTCAACATTTTGATGTTGACCAAGCCGTTCTATGTGTTCCTTTGCATGAATTGTTAACTCTTCGCTGACGTTTTCCATCCGGAGGTCCCTATGTAGGTTATCGTTTCATATGTACCAAGGAGCGTTCACTATTCCACGTAACACTTTATTTTGAAAAGCTTGTAATATTTTAATATTGGTTTTCCAAGTACAGCCCCAAAGCTGAATGCCATAAGTCCATATAGGTTTTAAAACTTGTTGGTATAGTAGCAACTTATTAGGAATTGACAGCTCTGAATACCTTCCAATTAGCCAATACATATTTCTATATTTAATGTGTAGTTCCTCCTTTTTCTTTTTAATGTGCTCTTTCCATTTTAACTAAGCATCGAGAGTCATCTCAAGATACTTGGCTGTGTTAGCATAGGGAACTTGTTTAGAATTTAGTTCTATTGGTATCCAGTTAACTATTTGATTGGTGAAGTTAACGTGCGTGGATTTTTCTTCATTTAGCTTAATGCACCATTTTTTGTTCAGTTACAAAGTTGGTTCGTAGCCCGTTGCAGTTTTCTGGTTGCTTCGTCTACTTTATAATCAGTAGCTAAAATTGCAGTATCGTCCGCAAATGTTGCTATTGTTGTGCCGCTTGTGTTTAGTAAATCACTTGTGTAAAGTAAATACAACACTGGCCCTAGCACGCTACCTGGAGGAACCCCTGCAGATACCCTCTTTAGCTCGGAAAATTTTTCTTCACATCTAACGCGAAAATATCTGTTATCAACGTCTATTTTCTTATTTTCAAGTGCATCTTCAATAATACTTGTAATCCTATGAATTTGCTCTATGGTGGAGTGGTTTTCTCTAAATCCGAACTGATGTGGTGGTATTAGCTGTCTCTCAAGTATTATAGGTTTCATCCTTTTATATAACAGTTTCTCAAAAATTTTCGAAAGTACTGGAAGCAGAGAAATTGGCCTATATGACTTTTTATTATTAGATGGTTTGTTCGGCTTTGGTATCATAATTATTTCTGCTACTTTCCATTGCAGAGGTACATATTTCAGTCGAAATGAAGCGTTGATTATATGAAGAAGTTTTCGCACCCCTTTCTCAGGAAGTGCATTTACTATTTCACCTGTAATTAAATCATAGCCAGGTGATTTTTTCGTATTTATGTTATGGTTAATTTCATTTTTCAACTCTCGTAGAGTTACAGGTGGTATTTTCCTACAATCCTCCTTGTGCACTGGTATTATATTTTCATCCGCTGATTGTCTAGCATATGGTTGGAACGTTTCTATAAGATGAGATGCAAACAGTGCTGCTTTCTGTTTGGCACTTGTTACCCAATTTCCCTCATCATTTTTTATTGGCGGTATTTGATAATTTGGTCTTTTTATTGCTTTTGTAGCTTTCCATAGAGAATACTCAGTTTCTTTAGTGTCTGTAAGACTATGAAGATAACGGGTGACCGATTCATATTTTAGTTCTCTAATTCTTTGCTTAAGCTTATTTCAGAGGTAATTAAAAATAATTTTGCTTTGTGGTGCTCAGTTTCTCTGCCATATTTTCCTTGTTTTCCGTTTTTCATTAACCAAGTCCCTGATCTCGACTGAATAAATGAAATTATTACGCTCCTTGTTTTGGATTACAGAGGTGCTATCCTATGCTGCCTGTTGTATATTATTGATTAATAGTTCCACTTCATTTTCTAATTAAACCGGATCCTTGATTGGTACAAGAAGATCGGTGTTATCTTCAACCAATTTCCTAAATAATTCCCAATTGGTTTTGTTATTTGTTAGTCTAGGTGGATTTTCCTTGTTAACAATCGTGGAACTAACAGTCATAATGACGGGCGAGTGGTCCGATGAGGGACTTTCACTATTTTCTAGAAAAATGTGATTTTCGGATATACCTCTTGTAATGTAGAAATCAATTAGATCCGGAGTTTTCCTTGTGTCAGTAGGCCAGTACGTTGGTTTTCCTCATGAATGAAATTCACAATTGTAAGCTCGACCAGCGGCGTATAGTTCTTTACCCTTTGGAGTTGTTAATCTTGACCCCCAGAAAGTATTTTTTGCATTGAAATCACCTCCAATGATAAAATTAAATCCTAGCTGGTCCAATAACTTTTTATAATCCTCTTTATTTAAATTATGTCTTGGAGGACAATAAATTGAACAGACATTGAATATTTTTGATATTGTTAAGTTGAATGCTGATAGTAGCTACCTGCATACTTTCTTCTTCAATTTTATTCCCTCATGGATGTTGAATATTTTCTTTCACAAATATTGTTGAAAGTTGTTGTCCAGCTTTCTGCTGGATGTAAGGCGTGATAAGAAACGTAACCACTTATTTTGGTGTATGAGGTTCTAGTAAGATGGCTTTCTGACATTAAACATATATCAATTTTTTCAGTATTTAAAAAGATTTCTAACTCTGGAATATGTTGGATTATTCCATTTGCATTCCAGATTACAATTCTTATTGTTTTATTTATCATATTAGTTTAGTATAATATGGATGTTATTTCATCCACTGTTCCTCGGCTATCTAGTCTCCTGTTCAAAGCATCTATGGATCTCTCTTGTCTTATAAGCCGTGTATTTAGCGCTTCGATGCTTTTAAATATTTTTTCAAGCATAGATGTATCTTTGGAGTCTTCGAAATTTACTGATTTGTGTGGGGTCGTACTTTGTAGCCCGGATGCCACCACTTGTGAAAACGACTTGCGATCAGTTACTTTACTCTATATAGATGTGGTAAAGTTTCCTAGGTTGGGTTTTACGCTATTGGCTATCGGCGTTTTATAATATGATGGACCTTGCCGTGATGTGTCTCTAATCTTTGTAGTTCTTTAGCTACTATGCACCCTCTGTAGTTTGCAGGATGTTGCTCTTTGCAGTTCACACATGTTCGAGGGGAATTTCTATTTAGTTGACAACCCTGAGCAGGATGCCTGCCATGGCACTTTACACATCTTGGCTCTCTATTGCAGTATTTTTGCGTATGGTTTAAACCTTGGCACTTCTTGCATTAACTATAAGCCCAGTGGATTTCCGTAGTGCTTCTATTTTAACCCTCATATTTAAAATAGCTCTTATATTAAAGATGGCTTTTATCTTTTCTTTGTTATTGAAAGTTAACATAAATAACGGGAGATTTCTTTTAGTAACTTTAAATTCGGACCCTTGTTTCACCTTCTCTCTTTTTATTATATTTGCTGCATTTTCAATTTGCAGTCCTTGTCGTTGGAGATCTTCCATAATGTCTTTTATTGCACAGGTTGGATGGATGCCCCTGGCCATAACTTTTATTGGGCGGTTGCTTTTATTTTCATATGTATACCATTCGATTTTCTCTAAATTAAGCTTTGTTGATAAGGCTCTATAAGTATCGGAGTCCGGTGTGTAGATTTTCCATGCATTGTTGTTTAAGGATATTACTCTGTATTCCTTATCTGTAATGGATTTCAAAATATTTTGTACTGCTCCCATATTCGGTTATACCAATAATATTAATTGGTGGTGGTTTTTCTTCTTTCGGTGGTTTGCTTACACTTTTATCTCGTTGATCCTCATGGGGCGGTACCTTTGCCGCCTTCCTATTAGTAGATTCTGTCTGCGAGCTACTAGCTACTTCCGGAGAGTATTCTGCTTTCCTTTTCTTGTTTGGACGTTTTTTCCGTTTGACAATCTATTCGGTCTCTTTTGTTAACTCCTCCTCATCAGTATAGAACTCTGTAGTCTCGTTACTAATTTGAGATTCATCATTGACTTTGGTTAAAAAACCTTTTCTCAATTCTTCATTTTCCTTCGTCAGCACCATAATTTTGCTACTAAGCTGATGCGTCATCTCTTCAATTTCATTGATTTTGCGCGAAGATTCGCATTTTCTCTTTCTAACTGAGAGTAACCAGTTGATAATGGCATCAGGGTTGAAAGCCCTTCTTGTGATAACAAGTCTAAATTAAAATTTCCGCTGGCACCACTTCTGGCATTAGAAGCATCGGCTTGATCAACTAACGAGTTAATACTTCTTCTTATAATTTATTTGGTCTTCTTTGGAACGGATTTGATGTTCCCTGGTTATTGTCCTCTTCAGAATCCATTCTGCATAAACCGTGGATTTACCAATGTTGATATTGGTGTACCACCTTAATTTAAATGGACACTAAACTCATCGAGCCAATAATTTTGGCCGGGAGTGTATATAAAATAATTAAAAAAGAAACTACTAACACTGCACTTTTTGACTATTTTATTTTTATTTTATCGCTTACTTTATCGATTTCACGTCCAAACCCCGCAACTGTTGAAATCGATCGCTGAAAATGGATAAAATGCAATTTCCAAAATTGATATTTTAATTTATTCTTTCGAAAGGGTTTAAATGTGCCTTTTTGGGTATAACTACTAAATATAACTCAGCACTTTCAATACGTATATTCTCAATCAAAAGCGAATCAAATAATGTCAACATAGATCAAATATTGTGAACAATTTAAATTCAATTCACCAATATTAGAAAAGTTTGGTAGACTGTATGATATGCTTATTAAAATAAACTATTCAAAAATCGTCCATGAACCAACCAAAAATATTATATTCGTGCAAAATAAATAAAATCAAATATTTCTTGTGCCAAACGACAAAAAACAAAGATTTCATGATTGTCTCGTAGGTATGTATATCTCTTACAAACAACACCTCTGAATCATCTTGGGCCGCACTCACACCCATGACTCCAAAAATGGAATAATACAGTAGTTTTTGTATTTGGTGTAATAAAGTAGCATGAAATCATGAATCGTAATAATAAAAATTTATTCACGCCGAATAATAATAAGGATTGAAAGTTTTTTTTTCCCTGTTTTCATTCCTTTTCTGTTGTAAGAATTTGCATCCTCTTCTGTTTTGTTTGGTGGCGGTGGATGGTGGTAGTGGTTACAAAAACTCTTTTTTCTTTTTCTTATTCCCCTTCCTCGGCAAAATAAGTTAAATCTTTAAAGTTAAACAATTTTTTTGTTTTCTCTTGTCTTATTGTGAAGATGGCTTGTGGAATTTCAATAGAATTTTGTATTTTGTGCAACAGAACATACAGTCTTTAAAATTATTATTTTTATTATTATGTATTTGTTTATTTGAAATCGAAACAGTGAACGAAATTTGTCGAAGTATGTTGTGGAAATGATACACATTTGTTGCCAGCATTGTATCATCTTTTCCCAGATTATTTTGTTATTTTTGTATAATTCGCGATAAATAAATTATAATTTGTTGTTGTTGCCGTTGTTAGTTTTTATATGTTGTGAAAGACTCCGCATATAATCTACATATTATAAGAAGTCAAAACAAATAAAATAAAAATTCTTCTTAGTTTGAAGAATGAATAAAATGGTCATTTCATGGTTTCTGCTGTGGTTCGCTTGACTATTTTTGGTATTATAAATGCAAATTTAGCGATTCGATCGTTGCCCTCTTATCTTATTGAATATTTATTGTTGTTATAGTCTTTATTTTGGGTAATGTTACGACATCGAATATATCAGGAATATATTTTTCATCGATTGTTTAATGATTACATGCCCATTTTGGTTTTTGCCTTTGTTGCTTTTTCTTAACACATAATTTTATTGAATATAAAAAAAATTTGATTCTTAAAATTTGCATACGTATATTTGAAATACTTTTAATTTGAATTTTAAATCCAATTTGGATGTACAAAGTGCACGAAATGTATGTAAGATGGGATAATAACTATTTATTTTATTAACAACAAAAGCGAGTGCATTGTGCTTTCAGTCTTGTTTCGTATTTAAAACAATACTCGTACGTACATGTGTCATGTGATATCAGCATACACATATATGGCTATTAGTAGTGTTTCCAGTGGTGACATAAAGTAATCACAGTTTGTATTTAATTGATTTTACCTGTTCTGAAATTGGATCTGTCGCTTTATATGACAAATGATAATCAAAATAAAAATATTTTGTAATATTATAGCAAGTTTGTTGCAGTTTATGAATTAAATGAATTCCACATCATTTCGTACTTTATTTTGTAATTAAATTATTCAAGTCAAATTATTTAAATAAAATTTTAAATTTGAACAAGTCATTGTGAAATTATGGTGTAGTATACAGGATGTTCCACTGAGACTAGTCCAAGCGAGTAGGGCGAGTAACTAGTTCTGTTCGAGTTGTATATGTATGTAGCATGTCACAACCTGAAATAAAAGCATACACTGGGCATTGGCCAATCATAATCCAGTTCGCATCTGTTTATGTATTAAAGCTAGAAAAATAACAAAATTTATATTAGGTTAAGTCATACTAGTAGAACACAATATATACTTAACTTTTCACTTTATATAATATTATATTATATCCTGTCAAATATCTGAAAATTAGACAGATAATTATTTAATTTATTGTCAAAATATCAATTCCCAATTGTTTATACGTCTATCTTATATTTCCGTTTAGCAATTTTCCGTTTGACGTTTAGCAATTTGTATTTTTTCCGTTTGACGTTTATCAATTTGTATGTTAAAATGTTGATAGAAAACACGATAAGGTTGGAAATAGGATCAACCATGTTGGTAGCACTGCGTGCAACCAGTAAGGCAGTATTGTCGAATTATAATTTTATTGTTTTAAAATAAATAATTTGTCAGTCTAATTTTATTCGCACCAGGTCGAAGGCAATTGTTTTATTTTGTATTTATGTTTTGAGCTATCGTTGACATGGTCCTTCGAGCCGGATACGACCATTTTGTTATATGATTTTGTTTAACTTACATACCGTAAATATGAATCTAAGGCGTGGAGCTGGTGCAATTGATCCTGGAAAAATAACCAAGGAGACAAGCAAAGAGAGGCAGCCAATAAATATTTAATTGAGTATATTCAATACCTAAAGTATAAACACCATTTGTTGGGTATAAATCTATTACGAGAGGAAAACACGTGAGCACGGCGCAACCTGCAAATCTAAATATGTATCTAAAGTGTAAGTAATTTGCAATTTCTAAAAGTTATTAAAACATAATACAACACAAAAACAATTGAAAATAGATATTTTTTGAGAAATTTCCACGTGCTAATTTGGTTGGTATAGTCACATATGGCGTCGGCCATTTTGATCGTGATTAGTTATCGTATTGTTGAAAAATTTATACTCCTGCAAGCTCTTATGTATGCAAGCTCTTAATAGTATGAGAAAATACCGGACCTTGAGGCATGTACAACAAGTCGGTCGAATATCAAGGGGTCGTTAACCAAAATTCCGTACTCCGCAATTAGTAACAGTACCAGGTCAACTAGACATCGAACAATTGAAGGTTAGACTTCGACGAGCGGAAGCATTGTTCCAATCCAATCTCATGAAATAGAGTTAACGATCTCCGTTCTCAACAAATTAATCCGAAAAGATAACCTGCGGCGAACGGACATATACCGTTGGGGTTAAATGGTAGTCAAGGGGATCAAACGCGATCGGCGAATATTGATGTGAAACTACCAAAAATTGTGGCAGTCGTTTCACGACCTTTTCTTATCAACCATACATGAAAATTCGAACCTTATTCCAGCGCAAAAATTCCAGTATATAAAGGGATTTTTGCGAGTTGAAGCAGCTAATCTTCTAAAACATCTCCCGATTTCCGACGCAAATTATATTGAAGCGTTAAACAAATTGAAGAATCGCTCATTAAGAGCTTCATGGATTTACCAGCAATTAGCAATCCTACAGCACAAGGTATTCGTAAACTAATGGACACCACCGACGAGGTATTGCAGGGATTAAAGGCGATTAGACCAGAGGCGGAATCGAGATATCAATGGTTGGTATTTCTTCTAATTCAAAAATTAGATGAGACTAGAGATAAATGGGCCAATGAAACAGGTGATCAGCAGTTCCCTACATGCCAATCATTAATTAATTTTTTGATAAAAAGAGTTGATGCGCTCGATGCGACTAAGGGTTATGAAGACCGGTGGTTCAAGCGAAGTATGTCATAAAGACGTTTGCAAATTCGATAATGATATGTACAGTTTGTAACAGCGAATGCCATCCCTTGTACAAGTGTTGAAAATTTAAGGAATGGCCAGTGGAAAAACGAAGAGAACTTATGAACACTGAACACCGCTGTTTCAACTGTTTTAGTCAGTCGCAAACAGTATACGATTGTAGATCCAAGGGAAGATGCCACTACTGTAACCGAAGACACAATTCATTGTTACATGTTGCAGTCGATGTTAACAATAACCAGCCGCCGAATGAAAAGCAAGGTGACTATAATCCAACCAAAATAGCCAATTGTTTAGCTACTGTCAATCCTAATCCGTTCAATACAAATTATGACAATTTTTTCCAAATTCAGCCATCCAATTCGATAAGAACTCCTAGCCTAGGTACACAGGCCAACGAAATGTTTACTGATAATGTCCACCCACCTGCTTCCAAATGTATTGTGTATAATCCAAATCCATTAATGTCTCAACCACAAAAATTTTCGTGTCTTCATGCGGTTAGCGGAAATCAATTTAAAATCGACCTACTTATCGGAGCCGACCGATTCTTCCTGATTTTATCCGATCAGGTCAAGGATTCCTATGATACGATTTACGCACACAATACTCAGCTTGGATGGATACTAACGGGTAATGTACCACGCACACCGGAGATAAGTCGCTGTAATACAATTACCATCAATAATAACGATGACAACAGCCTAGATAAAACGCTAAAAAGATTCTGGGAATGTGAGGAAGTGAGCAAACCGATACCAAGATTACCGGAGCACCAGATCTGCGAAGATCTTTTTAAGGTAACCACTACCAAAGTGAAAGATAACCATTACATAGTGAGGCTGCCATTTCAACCTGAAAGAAAACATTTAGAGGACTCACTAGGCATCGCAGTCAAAAAATTATATTCAATAGAGAAAAAATTTATCAAAAATTCTCCGTTGCATAAGACATATGTTGAGTTCATGGAGGAGTATGAACGACTCGGACACATGATAGAAGTTAAACCCCCAACAAATCTATCAGATTACGTATATTTGCCACATCATGGAATATGGAAGGAAACATCAACGACGATCAAACTGCGTGTAGTGTTGACGCATCGGCGAAAACGAGAAATGGGGATTCCTTAAACGACAACCTACTGATTGGCTCCATCCTACAAACCTTGTTAGCCGACATTTTAATATGGTTTCGTACGTCTATTGCGACCTTGGTTTTTGCAGCTATCAAATTTGTTTCATATCTGCCATTGTAAGTCGTACGGAGATATACGGTGGCAGTGTAACAGTTGTGATAGCAAGCTATCAGCTGTTACCGAATTTTTTTTTGATATTATTCCGTCAGAGGCTTTGGGGCGGTCTTATCTGGCTGGCTAGTGCTCAGGGGGGGTGGGGTTTTCCAAAGCTTGGAGGAATCTTGCTAGACCGCAGGAATATGGGATACTATAAACCGGAGTTGTAGTTGAAACAGGTGAGAACCAAGGACCAACTCACCTCTGTAGCTAATCATCCCTCGAACTCATCACACCACAGTTGCTTCTTATCTCATGCTTTTTTTTTTTTTTTTTTACATGCAGTTGATTTATTTTATAATAATGTAGATATATTTGTGTACATTTATTACACTTGTAATGTTTTAATTTTATATTAATTCACTTACATAAGTACATGTTTATTTTTAAATTTTATTATAATTAATACGCTATCACAAAATTTAATTACTTAGCATTTATTTATATTTTCGTTTGTTGACTAATCAATGCTCATGATTATATATCAAGCAGAGTCTAAACTTAACTTATCGTTTCAACAACTCAAGAAAAAGTGTCTCAAATTCTGAACCGCATGCCAAGCCAAAACTCCGAATTTATAGCCACTGAGGTAACGGGAATTACGATTTTGGTCAAGAATCCATCTCTCGGTAGAGGAAAGTAACACAATGAATTCACCTACCACGCCACTCTGGGAGATAGCATTCCGAACACAAAGCGTGCTATATCATCTGAAACTATCACCGTTCCAATCAAGGGACGTAATACATGTATTACCACAGATCTCTGATCTCGATATTGTACAGGGCTCGGTATGTACCATCTATTTCGCGTTTTGGGCCGTAAATCACACGCATGATTCTTCTCTCAAATATAAGGAGCCATCTCCTTATAGTGATAAGAGAACACAAATATTTGAACCTCATCACTTCCTCAAACGTGTGGTGGCAGCTACTAATATCTGGTGTGCCATTGTCCCTAAAACCAGAGATCAGGTATTCCGTTTTGGACTCATTGATCTGGAGACCAACTGAAGTTGAAAACTCTACAAGCTGATCAAGTATTTCTTTCACTCCGTTGCTATTCAGTAAAATCACGCATATGTCATCTGCATATGTAAGCACCTGATTGGACTGGCCACCTACACCTCAGCGAACACCCGAGTTAACTGCAAAAATTGTCGATAGCCTGTTCTCAACTTTAACACAGCATTGAGACTGCGTCACTGTCATCCTACACAGTCATACCAACTTTGTTGGCATTGCTAGGTATTCCAGGGCAGACCACAAACTCTGTCGATTGATAGACCTGCCGGAAATCCAGGAACACCTGATGTACGGCGATGGATTTCTGATAATATTTAGATAAAATCATCCGCATATTTTCCTTGATAGTCACCAACCAAGCCCTCCGCTAGAGGGGTGATTCTATTCAATATAATGAAGGACAGAAACTGGTATGCTGTGCAAAGAAGTGCTATACCGCGATAATTCTCACACTTCAAGCGGTCTCTCTTTTTTAAAATGGGGCACGTCGCGTCCACTTTCCATGTGTCAGGCATTAATTCGGTTCGCCATACTAACTGAATAAGGTCGAAAAGGCAGTTCCACAAAGTATACTCTCCGAATATCAAGAGTTCCGAATGTGTGCATATATCTCAGCAGTCTGTATTAGAGGTGCTCAACAACAGTCTGTGACGCATTATGAACATCAAGCAGGTCAGTAAAGTGTACATTCCATGCTTGAAAGTGGACTCTAGGCTTGAAAGTATAGTGCAGTCCAGTAATTCCTTTACAGAAATTAGGCGAATGGCGCTCATTGCTGAGTTGTTGTACTTTCAGAACCTCGGCCTTCTACCATTCCACCTCCCAGACAGAGTTCACGCAGTCAGACTGGATTAGCTTCATCAATGTTGTAACTGATAAGATCCTGATACCGTTTCTTTTGATCTTCGTGTATCATACCTTCACAGTCGAAACGTACCATGCGTTTCGTTGTGTTCCCAGCCTTGTACGAAAACTTCCAACGTAGCTTTGCAGCGACCAAATAATGATCGCTGTCTACGTATTTGGTTGCTGACCGATAAGTTCTCACATTCTGCACAACCCGAGCCCGTCCTTTAGAAAATAACACATGGTCCATTTGGCTGTGGGAAGATCCGCGAGGATGTGTCCATGTGTAAAAATAAGTGTAAAACTGGCCTTTTTCGAGCATATTTGCTCGTTTTTAACAAGATTTTCATCATTTCTGGACTGATGTATCATCATTGTACGTTTCATCATTTCTGGACTGGTCTCTAGATGTATCTGTTTGTGAAGGAAAAACATGCTTGCACCATTCTTTCACCACTATCGGTCGCAGTTTCATGTTGGAAGTACGGACCTATGTGTTCACACAAGTCGGTCTGATTTGTGCCAGCTCTGGCATTTAAGTTCCCAATAACCATTCTAACATCGTGTTGGGGTATAGATCCCATCAGATCATCCAAGTCATTGTAAAATGAGTTTTTATCTTGGGGCTGGCTGACTTCTGTGGGCGCATGTACACAAATTATCGACAAGTTGGCTAACGTTATGCGCACATGCGAAAGCGAAGCTTACACAATCGGTTATTGATTGCTTGGAAATCTAAGCGTTCTTTACGTGCGGCCCAAGAAGAAATCCAGCTCGAACATTTCCGAGGTCATCTCTACTGTAGAGCAACGTATAGCCTTGGGACACATGGTCTCCACTTTTAGGCCTGCGAGTTTCTTGAAGAGATTTAGATTTACGAGACATGTGAGTGCCCCCCGACCACAGGGACCAATTCTAATATTAATAGAATAAATGAAATCATAGTTAAGCTACTTGATTTTTTTTAATTTTTGCGGACGTCTTAGTGGTCAGTCTAATGAACATATGCGTACATATAATTAAACAAGTGGCGTGGAACACGGCTTGATAAATAACACTGTCAGTATCAATATAAGGCGGACAATGATACATATGTATGTATGATTATGTACATAAATATATAATATGTATGCGCTCGTACTTACAAACATAATAATATGCAAATGAATGATAAACATAAGCAAAAACAAAGAAAAGCGCTTCTTCTTGTTCATCGTCGGAAAAACAATAACCAGTAAGACAAGTAGTAGAAGTAGGAGAACAACTCTCTAAATATAATATGAAAACATAAAACTTTTTTGTTAAAACTTTACGTTATCTATTTATTTAAGACTTGTTAAAACTATTTACTTATAAATTGAATAATTTATTAAATTTTTTATTGTTCTTCTATAAAATTAAAATTAAAAAGTTTTATTTTTTTCAAAATCAAAATAGCAAAAACAAAATTAAATTACAATTAAATTTCTCTGTTTTAGTATAAATAAATAGCAAAAAATTTAAAATTTATCAAGCATGTACATATGCATATGTATATATGTATGTATGTACATTGTACCGAGACATTGGTTAAATCTTTGTCTTATGTATACGTTATTACATTTCAAACAAAAGACGATCATTTTGTTTATAATTATTTTGAAAATTAAATTAAAACTTAAATTATTTTTGGTTACAACTACCACAAATGATTTTGTTATAAAATGTTCTGCACATACATATGTATAAGCATTATATTATATATAACGAAAACGTTGGGGTTTTAGCGGGTTGTGGGAATCAACGCCACGCCACATAAAAAAAATATATATAAACAATAATTTTTAGTTCTATGTTTATTAACCCTGTTATGCACACTTTGTTCCGTGAAATAAATTTCAGCCGCAACGGCAACGCCAATTAATTAGCCAACTATAATATTCAACTGTGGTCGGAGATCACTTACATGTCTCGTAAATCTAAATTGCACGAACATTTTTTCCAAGAATACCACCACAGTACACTATGCTTTGTCGTAAGAGGCGACTAAAATGTTAGATCTCTGGGCTAATGAACAGCACACCGCCAAAGAAACACCAAACCCCCGCATAAGTAACCGGACACGAGATTAAGGATCGGCACGTGCAGTTACTTAGGAAACCAGGAGTGTTGAAAGTGTTGGCTCATAGGTAAAGAAGGCTGATTTGGATTTCCAAACAGTCAATAACCGATTGTGTAAGGTTTGCTTGCGCATAATGTTAGTCAACCTGTCGATAATTTGTTTACACGTTTGTTTACACAAGATAATGAGTTATTTTACAATGACTTGGACGATCTGATGGGATCTTATGCGAACATGATATGTTAGAATGGTAATTGGGGACTTTAATGCGAAAGGTGGAAGAAATCTGGCCGACTTGTAAACATAGGTCTGTACTCCCGAAACGGAACTTGTTACAGGTTGATTGAGGGCTGTGGATTAATTTTATTAAAATAAAATAAAATTATCATTAAAGCACCTCCCTGTGAACTGGAAAAATTATTATTGTTTATTGGATCTGACGCGCCCTTCTTGGTCGGCTAAAGTCACGATACGTCGTGGAATTTTGTCAGCCAGTAAACAACCTTGTTAAGTCGCTGATTTTTCTTAAAATATTAACTACATGTACTTGGAATGACAAGGTCTATGATTATAAACCTACGCTCGTCGCATCACTCTTTACTGACCACATATTCAAACTTAAATCACATGAACGAAAGAGAAAGGAATATAATGACCAAAACTTCATATTTGATGGAGCCCGGTGCTCTCCCAAAACCTCTTTTGGGCCAGAGGGAGAGAGATAATTATATTGACATCATCTAACGAAACATTGAACAACATACATGGGCCACTCAGAGAATTTAAATGTATAGATAACACAGCGGATTCCAATAATGCATTTCAAATCATAATTACAGAAATTAATTGAGAAACAAAATATTTTATTTGTGGTAATTAGAATTGTTGATATTTTTGGGCGTACATTTTTAGAAAAAAAAAACTGAATGTAGATTTAAATATTTTGAACTCCATGGTTTCCCGACGAATTTCGGTGAAGTTTTCCGTAGGTTGTGATATCGTGGGATTCTTATCATAAGATTGGCTGTTCCTTTGATTTGATTTTTCACGCCATCGGCAGACGCTAATGTGGAGTCCGAACTTTTTGCAATATGCGCATGGATAAGAAATTTGATTAATTCGTGAATTAGGATTGATTTAGTTTGGAGCTTGCGATAATGATTGTGTATAAATTTTATGATTTGTGTTATTCTGTGGATTATAATTCGATGATTTATTACGAAATTGAATAGATTGTTGATGTTAAGGATTACGATTGAAACAATTTGGAGCAGTATGTCCAAGTTTGATTCAAATTTGGCACTTAACAGATTTATAAATAGAAATTTGAAATCTATTAGTTTTATTTGGTTGATTTAAGTTTACTTCTTCTATACCCTTAGATGTAGCTTCGTTCAAAGTTTCAAAACTTCAGGCTTAAATTAAAATTTTGATGGTTCACTTAAGCCATCCTCGAAAACACGTAAAGCAGTTTTGGAATATATAATCATAATATTTTTATCAAGAATTCCCACCTCGGAAATAGCACACAAGATTTATTGAGGTCAGCAAGAAGGTTTTCCATTCCAATACCAAATTCGTTTACGGTTTTCAGAACGCTGATGAGATCGCACAAGGTCTATTCGGATATTCTCTAAAGCTCTAACATTCGAAAATTTCTGTTGTACGCACTATCCACTATAGCGGTCCTCCTCTGTTTTTGCTTCTTTGTACACAAGGTTCCAACATTGTAAGAATCTGTGGAGCTTATCAAATTATAAGTTCCGTCGAACTCAGGAATTAATTTAATAGCTCTATCAAAATTGAATGTCATAGCTGGACTACAATGTTCTACAAGAATTTCGGATTGTTGGTTTAATAAATTTTTTATCGATTGTTATAGGCATTGTAAATCGAGATGCGGTAAAAGTGAAGTTGTTGAATTTTTTTTCAAGGGGTATAATTTTATTATCCAATTCCGATTAGAATTATCGCTACTATTTGCGCCCTTTAAATTGATGTTAATTATTTTTACAGACCAAATGATTTCTCTCGTTCTTCAAAATATTCTTCTACAGCGGACATTACCTCAATGTTATTTGAAATTCTTAGCCCCCTTAATTTTTTCTCCAAATTTGTAAAAACAAAATAATCATTTGGGGCCAGATCTGGATTGTAACGTGGATGTGGTATTTTATTGAAATTGCCATCACATAAGGCTTGAGTGCAACATTCGCCTTATGAATTGGTACATTGTTATATAAAAGCAATATTTTTTGTTTGATTTGACCTCGTCGTTTTTCCGTGATAGCATTTATTAATTTATTCAAAAGCCCCTGGTATTGTAGTGTTATGATGTAAGTAGTCAATCATCAAAATTCGACCAGCATCCCAAAAAATTGTTATTATTATTTTTACCCGCAGATGGTTGAACCTTAAAATTTTCCGTGGTCAATTTCCCTGCGCTATCCGCATGGATTGCTGTTTCGATGGCTATATTTGGTTCTAAAAGATACCTTAGAAGTTTCCACTCGATATTTTTTTTGGTTCACAGTCAGCATTCGGGGAACCCATCTGGCACTAACTTTTGCCAGCTTAAGATGATTGTGTAAAATTCTGCTATTATACTTAATTTTGAAATGGTGATCCGTATTTCTTCCAATATAAGAACCTCGGCTAAAATTACTATTTCGTTAGTAACAGCGTCTGCCGATCTTCCGCTGCGGGGGTCATGTTCCAGCGACTCTCTACATTGTTTGATTAGACGGACCTATTTCGTTATTATTTTATAAGACGGACTAAATTCTCCGTAAACATTTTTCATTCTTCTTTCGATATCCTTACTGGTTGCGTCACATAGAAAATAATGTACACGAGTATAGTTCCAAATCCTAGGATTCAAAATCCGACCTGTCTTTCAATGAAATCTACTAAAATGGCAAAAAGGTGAATTTTCTGACCTTGAGTTAAAATATTTTTAACTTCAGAATAGGAATCTTAGGATTCAAATCCACACTCATGTAGGCGACTTTAAATTCATTCTATTATGTGTAATTCCAATTACATAAGTATCATGAATGTTGCAATATTTGCACATTCGTTGTTTGATATAAGTATCGTGATAGTAGTATTTTCCGAGAGAGCAAAAATTGTCGTGATAGCGGTCAGTAGTGTTGTCAACGTAATTGCAGGGGTGGAAATTGGAATATCTGCACATACATACAAATCAGGCAATCAATTGGAAAACATGCCGATTGTAAAGCAAAATTAACGTGAGAGGGTGGGAATTTTTTTAATAAACTTTTTATGCAAGGTGTTTTAGGGAAATTTGATTCTTTGATTAATTTTGACCCATAAATCGTTCCAGAGTACCTGGCCTCCATATTTTTTATTTAATCTAAAGGGTGTTGAAAATGTGTTAAAAAATTATGTTAACAACAAATCCGGAATCTGACAATGTTCCTCGAATTATTTTATGCTGTCTGTAGGGAACCCTCTAAATTATTTTTTGTAGTGAAAGAGAACATATGCACAAAAATATACCACAGTTTAGTGTTTTTCTATGGAATTTTTTATTTTGATTGGGTTTTTGAAATGTTTGTTTTTAGATTTTTATGGAGAATGCGTTTAAAAATTCAATTTTAATGGTTTTTATTGTAATATTCTTATTTTATAACAAAATAAAAAATGTATAATCTGAAATTTATACTGAAAAGTATTAACGTTGATGGTCATTTCCTTATGGTTACTGAATCCATTATTTCGTTCATGACTATGGGACCGTCATCTTCATTTCACACGACGATTATAATATGTATATATGCGTATGTACATCCTTGCTCGTTATGGTAGTATATCTTATCTCAGACGGCCAAATTGCTGTCCTTAACCATTATCTCCTAGAGACCTATACGAAATTACGAATAAGATACATTAACATCAATATAAAAAACAAATCACTTTTTGATATGGAGATTAAGAACCCGGGCGGCGTATTTGTTCTGCAGATGCAACTATATTGTTCTAGACGAACATATCATTGATTGATCCACTATTCTTCGGATTTACCTTAATATTCTGAAGCCAAACGTAATATTTTATTTATACCTTTTTGGTGAAATTTCTATGGTTTCTTCGCTTTTCTATGTCTTCCAATGTTTTTTTTTCAAAGTTCCGGACCGTTTTGTTTATCATAATAAGAATTTATGCAAAAAGAAACGTTCACGTTATCCGTCACGTTTGTTTACTTTTCAGAATACAGCTGGAGATCTTCAAAATAAATAAGATTGTTTTAATTTTAGCTAATTTTGATACTTTTGAGTATTGATCGCAACAATGCAGTACTTCATACCACAGAAGAATGGTGACTGTATAGATTGTCACGGAAATTTCATCGGAATAGCAACATTTGTAATACTGGATACCATGGTCCAAATGGTCTAATGGCCTAAATTTTACGTGTCAATTATTTTTACAAATAGATACAATCCAGCTTCTAGCCAAAACAATGAAAGTGCAGAGTTAACACAGCTTTCACTTAACACAGCGAATTTATTAAACAAGCTAGTGAACGGTGATGCCGCAATTGTTCATAAAGGCTTTATGAGCTATCACAAGCAGGGATAGAAAGGTCAATGTCTTTATCTATCAAAAATTGACGAAAAAAGATTAAGTAAAAAACAAAACAATTCGGTTTAATAAAAAAAGATTAAAACTGAAATCTTTTCCGAGGCGATATGTGTTTTCGTTCCGTTTCAGTTGTTTTTCGTTCCTAGTTTTAACGAAACCAAACCAAATCAAACGACAAATGCTTCTTTATAAACGAGCAAATAGCACAGTGGTTGGCACAGTCATTATTAATAAAAAAAAATCCAAATCTACGGCCGACCGTAATTTTTTTCATATGGGTTATCAATTTTTTCATGGTTGACTGAAAAGTAAGGAAGGGCATTTTGTAAATATTGCGAGCAATTGCCCAACAATTTTTCTTTGTTAGAACGACACAATAGGCGCTTTCAGGTCGGCCAACAGTTGGCAACATGTTGAGTAAATTTAACCTGATAAGTTTTGAATGCATCCGATTTATCGAAAATTTCATGGCAATGTGATAGATCGTATGTCATTTGTTTCATCAGTAAATTTTCGATGCCAGCATGTTGGGAAACATGAAAGCGCCCAATAACTCTAAAAATCATGTAAATATGGTTAATACACTGAAAAATCAAACACTACAATTACAACAAAACAAAAGGTAGCAGATTTAAAGATTTTGATGTTCCTCATTAAGAATAATTTGCCATTCTCATTGATCAATTCACTAGTTGATTTAGTTAAATCAATTGATCCAGAATCAAAAATTTACCAAAAACTGAAATTCAGTCGAACAAAAGACACTGGTGCTATTACGTCGGTTTTTGCCGAAGAGGGCACCGACAACATAACCAAGATTTTGAAATGCCAATAATTTTCTATTATAATTGATAAAACCACTGACATTAGTTCCAAAAAAATCCTGGCAATAATCGCGCGATATTTTGATCAAATGACAAATAAAACCAAAGATAGTTTTCTAACGTTGCTGGAATTAGAAAACTCAGATGCCCAGAGTGTGTATAGGTTAGGTGAGGTTAGGTATGCTTGGCCGTCCTAAAGGACTAGCATAGACACAAAATTGGCCCGTAGCTGTACCACATTCGAACTTCCTGATCTTCACTCGCTAAACCATCCTGAGCTTACCAAGAATCGTTTAAAGTCTCGGATCTCGATCTTACTAAAATCCGAGAGGCCGTTCAAAGGGGAGCTCCCATAAATTTTGTTCTGCTGTACGCTAGACTAGGACAGGTGCAGAGAAGATGGAGCACATTTTCCTCCTCCTCCTCCTCATCACCACAGCTGCGGCAGAAATCGTGGGTTGGGACACCTAGTCTGCTCGCATGTATCCCAACGAGACAATGTCTCGTTATAGCTCAAACGGCAATTCCAATATGGTGCCGTCGAAGCGATATCAGTTGGCCTGATCTGGACCGGTCAAGTCCAGGCCAGATCTGCCTGGTTATTACACACGAACTGGCGTAAGACCATCTGACGTTCGTTTCTTTTATGGCTTCTTCCGAAGCAGCAGTTTATATGAAGCAAGCGGTATCTATATCCCGCTTCCTTTGGGTTATTAGGCGTGCTGTACCCTTGCGGGCCAGCTCATCTGCCTTTAAATTCCCTGCGATATTGAAATGCCCTGGCACCCACGTCAAGCGGATGTTGAATTGATCAGCCATCTCATTTAAAGATGCCAGACAGTTCTGGGCTACCTTCGACGTCAGGGAGTATGATTGTAGCGTTTTAATAGCAGCCAGGCTGTCCGTAAAAATGCGAATATCCCTCGTAGATATTACATTATACTTCAACCAGTCCATGACTTCCATTATCGCGATCAGTTCAGCTTGAAAAACGCTGCAAAAGTCGGGAAGACGAAAAAAGAGGTTAACCCCTAGTGCCTCACAGAATACCCCGCAGCCAACTCCTCTATCCCTTTTTCAGCCATACGTGAAGAAGCTTAGCGCTTCATTGTCCATAACCGTTTCGTTCACCCAGTCCTCTCTGGTGGGAAACTCAGTTTGGAATCTCATCTCAACAAATGGCAAAGGAATAGCGTAGTCGGTAGCTTCCGGAATACCCCTGTTGTATAGGATAGATGAGTGGCCTGCATTGTAACAGGTCCACATAGATATGGATTTGAGCCGAATGGCGGCAATATCCAAGGGAATAAGTTGAAAGAGAATCTCCAGAGCTTGAGTAGGTATGCTCCTGAGAACCCCACTTATGCAGAAGCAGGCCGTTTTTTGGACTTTCATCAATAGTTTAAGGTTGGCCATAATTTTTAACGCTGGCCACCAGACGACAACCCCATATAGCGCTCACTCAGCGTACTAGGATATTTACCAAAGACCGCAATAGCAACGTCATCCGCGTAAGCAACCACCTTGAAGCTTTGCCCTTCCAGGTTTAGTAACAGGTCATTTATGAGCAAGCTCCAAAGAAGGGGGATAGAACCCTAACTTGAGGTGTCCCTCTGCTCACGTATCTGCCGGCAGACGTCCCACCCAGATAAGCTGTCACGATCCTGCCTCTAAGCATTTGATCTATACAGTCTCTGAGTGACCCGTTTACCCCCAGACACGCAAGGGCCCGAGTGATTGCCCCCGGTCTGACGTTGCTAAAAGCCCCCTCTAAGAAGGTAACCATTGAATATTCCTTATATTCAAGTGATTTCTCAATCGGACCTATAAGGGAGTGGACAGCTGTTTCCACCGATCGTCCCTTACAGTATGCGAGTTGAGATTCCGACAGCTCACCCGGCTTGATTGAGCCTCTAATGTAAGCCATTATTTGTCCTTTTAGTGATTTTAACAGAAAAGAGGATAAGCTTATAGGCCTGAAGTCTTTGGGATAGCAGTGAGAGCTTGCATCACTACCCATGATGCGCATTAGCATCACTACCCATGATGACTCCGACTTTTCGTCTTTGAGCCTTCGTTATTGCACTACCCAACTTACCTGGTGGGATATTTTCCTCCTCATACGGTAGGTAGGCCTATATAAGCCAGAGATTATGCGCACCCATCTCGATGCTAGCCACCACTACATTTGCGTTGCTGTAATTTAGTAGTATAAAAATGTTCAGATTATTTCTAGCGAGAATGCAGGAACGTATCTTACATTCGTTTCTCGCATTTAGTATTTTATATTTGGAAGTTCTGAGACCCACTACCCGGTCTCCACTGACCCAAGGCTCCTGGACCAGAACCACATCAATGGACTAAGATTCCATTTTGAGCAGAAGGGCCGCCGAGGCGGCTTTACAGTGGTGAAGGTTAATTTGAAGGATCTTAAGCCTTAGATAGTAGTTACCTCCACCACTGTTGAGTCAGACTCCTCCTCTGAAGCTATTCGTCCATTTGCAGCGCACAGTGTAGCCCCATTGATCTCGACATCTCCGAGTCCAGGGATAGTGTCTCCTGAGCGGAGGACCAGCATTCGTGCCTTTGCCCTTTGGTTTCGAGGGGCCAGCCTCATTAATGGTTATGCTCCTTTTTGCGGTTTGGTGACCGGGCCTAAACGCCGAATACCGGTCTCGTTTTCCTAATTATCTTTGTTATTCATAATAGGTCCCACGAGTAGTGGAGAAAGGAGGTCCACCTGTGCAGAGATCCGCAATGTACAGGTAAGGCTGCATGATCCGGAGGTCGCCAAGTAACCGGATACACCGTTATAGACTGGCCCCCAGCCTGGTCGGTTATCAGCACGGTACGGTTAACACCTTAACCCGGCCCAGTTGTTTAGCGCCGTGTTTTCGCCTAGTATACACCACATAAAACATGGTGTACCAGTTGCCCGGTGGTCACCACGGGGCGGTAACACGCACACTTGTGAAGCTGCAAGATACGGAGCTGGCAACAAGTACCAACTTGATTCCCCCAAGACAGCTTCGCACCAGACCACCAGAGTTTGTATAAATGCATAGGTGATTTTTTTGCCCGTTACGAAATATCAATCAATAATCTAATAGGATTTGGAGCAGACAATCCGGGCGTGATGATGGGTAAATCCGCAGGGGTGGCATTACTGAAAGCTGACAATCCATACAATATTCGCGTGGTTTTTATTCCTAAGCGGTGCTGTTCCGAAATTAAACCGGAACGAAAAGTGCTTTCCAACACCGGAGCAGAAGAACGGAACAAATTCTTTTGGAAGTGAACCCAAACCCGGATAGATAAATGCGTGATTATTAATTTGAGTTGCGCTTGTGTTCCTCTCCATTTAATTGTATTCAAGCTATCGACATATTACTTAAATTAATTCTTGTATAAAAACTAATAGCTAATAATTTATTAATCAATAAATAAAAAAACAGTGTTTAAAGGTCATTACTGGTTCCTTACTGCGTCAACAATTTGTCTCCAACGGTTTCGATCCTGGGCTTGGTCTTCATACTGTCATAGACAACCAGAAGAAGCCAAGTTATTCTCTACACCATGGAGCCATCGTCGCCTGCAACGACCTCTGCGTTTACTATATGGGGGCTCTCCTTTCAGAGAACGCTGCACAATTCGTTCCGGATCACCACGCAGAACGTGACCAAGCCAGCGTACTCACTGATGCACAATATTGCGGGGTCTTCATCAGATCTCTGATCTTGATATTGTATAGAGCTCGGTATGTGCCATCTATTACGCGTTTTGGGCCGTAACTCACACGCAAAACTCTTCTCTCAAATGTAAGGAGCCATCTCTCGTACTCATCCGTCAGCGCCCAACTTTCCCATCCAAACATAACAATGGGCCTGATCAACGCTTTGTAAAGCTTCAGCTTTACGGCACTTGATAGGTGTTTAGATTTTAGCAGTGGCCTTAGAGGATAGCCAGCTGCCAGCCGCACTTTAATATCCTCACCCACACTGTTATCGTGAGTAATAAGAAGGCCCAAATATTTGAACCTCCTCACTCCTTCAAACATGTAGTGGCCACTACTAAAATCTGGTGTGCCATTGTCCCTGTAACCAGAGATCATGTATTTCGTTTTTGACTCATTGATCTGGAGTCCAAAAGAAGCCGAAAACTCTACAAGCGGATCAAGTATTTCCTTCACTCCGTTGCTATTCAGTCCAATAACGCATATGTCATCTGCATATGCAAGCACCTGATTGGACTGGCGATATAAGATGTTGCGCTGAGATGTTTCAGTTTTACGAAAGATGAACTCCAACACGAGATTAACGTGTATCGGGAACAGAGCATCTTCTAATAAAAGTTCCTAACTTTAACACAACATTGAGACTGCGTCACTGTCATTCTACACAATCTGCAGATAGTTAGTTTTATTAACAACTTTGTTAATTAATTTTTTTAAAAACGAAAGGTAACAACAAGTTCAATTAAATAAAAATGTGTGCAGTTTTTATTTTTTTTTAAAAAAAATTTTTTAATGGAAGGAAATTTTGTAAATTGATCTGCACTAAGTTTAGGGTTATTTTTATTCATAACTCAAAATCGTCAAATATTCAGTTAGTTCGTTTCTCCAGAAACACACAGAGTTTATCACACATCGCCAAACTGGCCTCGCCATTTGTATTTCAACGATAATACTTCTTTCGGCAAGTGTCATTGCTAAAGCGAGAATATGGAAAATATGAGGGAAGTGGAAAAATTGAAAATATGTATTCGATTAAGGATGTTAAATTTTCATTTTTATTATCATTGAATTTAGCTTAGCCTTCTTAGCATAGTCTTCATCGATTTGTATTTTCTCGTGATGCGAGAAATAAAAAAACGGAATAATGCCGCAATTTACCATATCTATACACTCATATTCTCATAAATTTATATATGTATGTATAAATATATATATGTATGTATACATATCTAACATAACTAGATCTAGAATACGAAAAATAGCATGGTTTGGTTCTCTGTTGAGAAGAAGATAAAATCGACGACGATGGAAAAAGAATATAGAAAATCACACAAATATTTTAATTTAAATGTTAGACAAACTGTCTGTCTATTTTTATCTCGCATTGATATAATAGATACGTACATATAAGCAAATAAATTTTCTTATTTAACAAAAAGCAAATCTTAATTTTTTTTATATATGTTCTTGGTACTACGGTATTTTTGGTAGTCTAAATTTATACATACATACATAAATATTCTAATGTTGGTATGGAATTTGTTGGAATTTATCCAAGAGTAAAAATTTGGCACCCTTAATTGTATTTGGGTATTAGTTAGAGGCGTTGCATCTATGTTTGATGTTGCGTCTTCTATTACGATGACTTGAAATTTTGAAGAAAATCTACGAAAAACTGGCATCTAAATATTGATATTTAACGATTAAAACCATTTTGATCCGTTATACTACACATAATTAGAAAGAATGTTAAACATTTATGTCGATTACAAAAATTAAATGGAACCTGACAATTAGGAAATTGTCCGAGAATGTTATTTGAATATTGGAAAATAAATGCTGTGGTAAAAATGTAAAACATCTTATCTCGATTTTACACAATTTTCAGGAGAGCAAAAAAACGCTTCTTTTTTGTTTCGAGAATTATTACGGTTATTATAGGTATGTTCTGCTGCGGTTTCCAAAAGTTCATATAATGTACTATTATTAAGATTGTATTTAGTACTGCATATTTTAATTAGTTACCCAAGAAAATAACGAAAAATGCAATTAGGTTATTACACCTTTTCATCTTTTTATAAAAACTTATCTTATGTCAGATAAGCACATTCTTCCCTCACAAACAGATACACCTAGAGACATGGACACATCCTCGCAAAACATCCCGGAGCCAAATTGACCACGTGTTAATTTCAAAAGGGCGAGCTCGGGTGGTGCAGGATGTGAGAACTTATCGGTCAGCAACCAAATACGTAGGCAGCGATCATTATTTGGTCGCTGCAAAGCTACGGTGGAAGTTTTCGTACAGGTCGGGGAACACAGCGAAACGGATGGAACGTTTCGACTGTGAAGGTCTGATAAATGAAGATCAAAAGAAACGATATCAGGATCTTGTCAGCGACAACATTGAAGGAGCTAATTACCAGTCTGACTGCGTGAACTCTGTCTGGGAGGTACTGAAAACTTCGGTTGTCAGTGCTGCTCAACAGACTTTAGGTATAGTGAAAGTCAGACCCAAGAATGATTGGTTTGATGACGAGTGTCGTCTTGCAGTTGAGCAACAAAATATAGCCCATAATGAAGTGCAACAACGTCTCACAATCGCAAGGAAAAACAAGGCAGCTCTTGCAAGAAGGGCAGCTAAGCGGATTTGTAAACGGAAGAAGCGAGAATGGTGGAAGGACGAGGTTCTGAAAGTACAACAACTCAGCAATGAGCGTAGTTCACGTAATTTCTTTAAAGGAATTACTGGATTGCACCATACTTTCAGGCCTTCGTCAACCGCCATTCGGGACCGGGATGGAAACCTCTGTGTCAACATCGACGCAGTACTTGACGCATGGAGTGGACACTTTACTGAGCTGCTTGATGTTCATCATGCATCACAGACTGTTGTTGAGCCACCTCTAGAACAGTCTGCGGAGATTTGCACTGAGGAGCCATCCCATGAGGAATTCACTAAGGCCATGCAGAGAATGAAACGAAACCGCTCACCTGGAGTGGACTGCATTAATTCGGAGCTCTTGATATTCGGAGGGGATACTTTGTGGAACTGTCTTTTCGACCTTATTCGATTAGTATGGCGAACCGAAGTTATGCCTGATGAATGGAAAGTGGCCGCGATATGCCCCATCTTCAAGAAGGGAGACCGCTTGAAGTGTGAGAATTATCGCGGTATAGCTCTCCTTTGCACAGCATACAAGTTACTGTCATACATTTTATTGGATAGAATCACTCCTCTGGCGGAAGGCTTGGTTGGTGACTATCAGGGAGGATTTCGTCCGAATCGATCAGTCACTGATCAGGTCTTTTCGCTGCGGATGATTCTATCTAAATATTATGAGACATCCATCTCCGTACATCAGGTTTTCCTGGATTTCCGGCAGGCCTACGACTCGATCAATCGAGAGAGTTTGTGGTCTGCCCTGGAATACCTAGGAATGCCAACAAAATTGGTACGACTGTGTAGGATGACAGTGACGCAGTCTCAATGCTGTGTTAAAGTTGAGAACAGGCTATCGACAATTTTTGCAGTTAACTCGGGTGTTCGGCAGGGAGATGCTCTGTCCCCGATACTCTTTAATCTCATGTTGGAGTACATCTTTCGTAAAACTGAAACACCTCATCGTAACATCTTATATCGCCAGTCCAATCAAGTGCTTGCATATGCAGATGACATATGCGTGATTGGACTGAATAACAACGGAGTGAAAGAAATACTTGATCCGCTTGTAGAGTTTTCAGCTTCTGTTGGACTCCAGATCAATGAGTCCAAAACGAAATACCTGATCTCTGGTTTTAGAGACAATGGCACACCAGATTTTAGTAGTGGCCACCACACGTTTGAGGGAGTGAGGAGGTTCAAATATTTGGGCTCTCTTATCACTCACGATAACAGTGTGGGTGAGGATATTAAAGTGCGGCTGGCAGCTGGCAGTCGTTCTTTGTATCCTCTAAGGCCACTGCTAAAATCTAAACACTTATCAAGTGCCGTGAAGCTGAAGCTTTACAAAGCGTTGATCAGGCCCGTTGTTATGTTTGGATGTGAAAGTTGGGCGCTGACGGATGAGTACGAGAGATGGCTCCTTACATTTGAGAGAAGAATCATGCGTGTGATTTACGGCCCTAAACGCGAAATAGATGGTACATACCGAGCTCTGTACAATTTCGAGATCAGAGATCTGATGAAGATCCCCGATATTGTACATGAAGTTAGATCTCAGCGAGTACGCTGGCTCGGTCACGTTCTGCGTGCTGATCCGGAACGAATTGTGCAGCGATCTCTGAAAGGAGAGCCACCATATGGTAGGCGCAGAGGTCGTTGCAGGCGACGATGGCTCCACGATGTAGAGAACGACTTGGCCTCTTCAGATTGTCTAAGACAGTATGAAGACCAAGCTCAGGATCGAAACCGTTGGAGCCAGATTGTTGATTCAGTAAGGGGCCAGTAATGGCCTTTAACACTGTTATTATTATTATTATATGTCAGATAAGCTATTTTTTCAATTTTTATTTACAAACATAATGAAACTTAAAACGACATAAGCTGTTTTAAAAAATCAATTTATTTCAAAAAAAATAATTAAGACAAAATCCCATCTTTTGAAAAATAATATTTCGATATTATTATTAAAACAAATTAAAAAGAAATTATTCAAAATTCATAATTCTTGCGTAAATTCATAATTATTCATTATAACGTAATACGTTATTTTTGGAACTTAACCTTGTTTGTGGAAATTACTATAGAAACTCCTCAGTCTTCAGATTCGGATCCTTCTATCAAGTCGGGGTCTATATCAGGTAATACATCAGTTTCAAGCCCAGTATAAAAGTCATGAAACTCCTGACTGATAAGTGGTAACATATCCAGTAAGTCGCGTTTCTTTTTGTCATTTATTTTTACTGGGACAGGATAACAAATTTTTAAATCGTTTTTAGTAACACTGTTAATGCCTCTGCGATGTATATTTAACATCTTAAATTCAGCTTCGGCACACAATGTTGTTTTATATTGAATATAACCTAGTTTGCGCGTGTAGCGCAACCATTTTACATCCTTCCATAGAAAACGCTCACCTAGAACAATAAATAATTAGTATAAAATTTAAAATAATGTAATAGAAAAGAGCTTACCACTTGTGTTAGTTTTTCTCCACATAAATTTTTCTTTTATTAAAGTTGAAAAACTGTAAAACTGTTCCCGTTTAATTTCTGTTACGTAATAATTTGTATTAACTGATCGAACGAAATTATACCAATCACGTGGATGGTGAATTGAAGCAGTTGTCTTCTTCTTTTTTCGTTCAATTGCCGCATGCACCGTGTCACACTCCATATGGGTGTGTCCCGGGACAAGAAATTTATGATCAATTATCTCTAAATGAGGCAATTGCTGAATTAATGTTTGGAACATTGCTGTAATAAATGAATTTTTGTTCTGCCCAGCACAACAGTCGCTGTAGAGAATTATATGCGTAATTTCAGTAGGCACTGTTAATAGGTGGTGAAATAAACACGAGGCAATTTCGTTTCCCCCTCTGTTACCGTCTGCTTCATGCCACATCATATTATAAGCTCTATTTAGATGGACATCGTGAATTGTCAAATTGAACGTCCAAAGTTGCCGTTTATAAAAGCTGAGTGATGTTCGAAAATATGGTGTAGGTAGACATTGCTCCAAATCAAATGTATATGTTTTCACGGTCGGATTTTCCTTTGCATGCAACTGATCTACCCGTTTACATTTGTAGGCGGAATCAGCATCCACTAAATGCGCATCCTTGGCTTTTTAAATTTTAAATTTAAAGATTTGAAAATTTCCGAATATTTTGTTATTGATACATGATCTGCATGTTTTTCGGAGTATAGTTTGTACATAATCGATAGATTTAAATCCGACTGCAAGTATTTTTGTTCCGTATGACGTCGCGTATAATGACTTTCATAATGCGGGAAACTTTGAATATGTTCTAACACTTTGTTAGTCATCTCTTCGGAAATTTTATTTGGGGGCACTTTTAATCCACGTCTATCGCTTGGAAAAGCTATTCCTGAACTTTCAATTTTTTTATTGACTACGGTTTTAATAAATTGAGCTGTTTCGCCGAATATACACAAAAAACATTTCTGGCACACCTGTATGCGATCCGTACCTACTTCCACAAAGTAATTATATGAGTACATACGGTTTCTTTGCCCAGTTAATGGCTTCACTTTAGTTTCAGTCTTTTTTGGTAATACGTGTATCATTCCCGATATAAAAACTTGGCGAAGGTTATAATTACCTAAGCTCCAATATTCAACAAAAATTAACCTTTGGTTCTCTAATGATATCTTTGTTGAACATTTTAGTCTACACGTGGCGCTCAACGGTTTGGTGCTTCTACCCGATACACGTTTCCCTTTTTTAGTTACGTACTCGTGTCCCAAATTACGTTTTTTGGTTATATCTTGTTTTTTAGTCGTGTAAGGTCCAGAACATTGTAATATATTTTTTTCCATTTCACGTGCCCTTATGTTCTATCGTTTTCTTCATTGCCTGGAATATAGTTCGGGTCAACATCGCTATCATCGTAAGTAACACCATCATCGGTAGCTTGAATATCCATATCACTGAGAGATGAAGTCGGAGTTGAGGATTTCGTATAAGCTGCCTTTATTTTCTCCAAGTCGCAAGTGTTAAAACCTTTGTTAAAAGATGTAAGAGTTTCATCAGCAACAATTGGCTCAAATAATTGATTTCCAACTGATCGAAATTTATCCATTTGTTGCGCTTGCTTGCTTGAGCATGGAGTCATTACACCTAGAAAAATAAAATGAGTAATTAGTTAACTTAAAGGCATAATTTACAAATTGTGTTACCTGCTTGATTTTTAGAATTCGTCAAGTTCTGATTCTGCTCCTTTGCAGCCAGTACCAGGGCAACTAATTTTTGACCCCGATTCATTGCGTCTTTAATATGTAAATATAAAACAAATTTTATAATTTTAATTTATAGTACAATCCGGTTTCATCAAACTATTTGATTGTTGATTCGTAATCAATTAAATTTTTGTGCAGCAAAATGTTGTGCCAATATTTGAATTTTTTAGTCGAATAATAATTCACAAAAAACGGGAAAAATCCAAAAACTAAATATTTAGTTCGTTAAATCGCGCTTAAATCAAAGTTTTACTGCACTCAAATTGCAAACGTTATACTTACTTTTCGATTTTTTGTATATTTTAATTTCACTTAACTGTACTTACACTTATCTGTTCACAATTTTAAATGAAATTAACACGTGTCAAAACAACTTAAATGGATTTAATTATGTGAAAAATAATTATTTGTTGGGCTAAATAACTTATTTCAAATAAGTTGTTTTGTCAAATTAAATGTTTCTATGAATTAAATTATTATTTTAACTTATTTCAGAATAAATGTGTAATTTAACCGAAATAAATTTGGAATAATAACTTATTTCTAGACAAGTTGTTTTGAACATTATATTTAAACCATCACACTTTGAAATTAAGTATAAATAAGCTGATTTACTAATTTTTTTTTTATCATAAACGGTTCAACTGTGTTTTCCTATGTGGATATAAATTGCTTTTCTTACGAATGTCATAAATATTTATTATTTTGATTTAGAAATAAGTGGTTTTTCCTTTTGTATTTTTAATAATTTATGAAATAAGCTGTTTTAGCAAAGTTAATAACTTAGAGCGCATGATAGATAGAGACATGAGGATTATATGTAAAAATAGTGTTACGATCGTGGCGACATCTATGTTAGAATAGCGACACTATCGTTAATGTAAAATTGTTATAAAGTAGAACAGTATAGAGGTGTCTAGACTTATCTACACTAATCGAATATTCTGGAGATTTCTAGAATGGTTAGAATATTTGGTATAAATACGCGACAAACATTTGGGAGAAAATCAGTTGTGTTTTAACCGTCACAGTGCTAATAGTAATTAAAAGGAAAGTGTTGATAAAGTAAAATAAAGTGTTATTAAAGTGTAATATAGTGTTGTTAAAGTGTAGTAAAATAATTATTGTGAAGTTAAATAATTAAGTTAAATAAGTGAATTAATTAAATTAGTGTTTAATCGGAAATAAAGAAATTTAGTGTGTTCTAGAATTTACATCGTTTGTTTTTATTCACAATCCAGTGATCGAACCTTGAATTTGACAAGGCAAAATCGTAACAATTGGTGACAGCGGTGGGATTGTGAATTAAAAGATGATTCTAGACGAATTGAAGATTTCCGATTTAAAGGAAGAGTTGGAGCGACGTGGTTTGTCAACGGTCGGCCAGAAAAATGTATTGAGGCAACGATTACTTCAAGCATTAGAGCTGGAGGGTAATGATCCGGCTAGTTATAATTTTGATGAATCGACATTTTCCGACCACGCAGAAGGGGACGAAGAGAATGGAGAAAATAAAGAGGCGGTAGTGGAGGTTGTCCCGGTACCTTCTGGAAATTTCGATATAGCGCAGTTAATGGCAGTTATG
The DNA here is from genome assembly GCA_951394425.1 of Tipula unca. Lineage (NCBI taxonomy): Eukaryota > Metazoa > Arthropoda > Insecta > Diptera > Tipulidae > Tipula > Tipula unca. The sequence goes on from OX596380.1 coordinate 122,040,587, forward strand.
ATGAGAATGGAACAATCCAATTTGAAAATGGAACAGTCTAATATGGAAATGAGACAATCAATGGAACAATCTAGTAATCAATTAAATCAGAAAATTGATCAATCCAATCAGGAAATTAAGCAGTCGGTTGGCGAGATCAATAACAAAATGGATGAGAAATTCAATGAAATGTATATCAATTTACATGAAGAAGTAGAGCAAATTGAACAAAAATTACAAAAGGATATCCAAGGGTTGGAGCAGAAAGTTAGGAATGGGAGTGAACAGATGGAAGAGTTACAGCCAATTCAATTCAATTCAAGCAATGAAATTTAAGCCACCGATATTTGATGGCACAACTTCGTTTGCGGTTTTCAAATTTCAATTTGAGACAACGGTTAACCAAAATGGGTGGAATGACGCAAATCGGGGAACAGCATTAATAGTGGCTCTAAAAGGAGAAGCGGCTGAAACACTGCAAACTATTCCGCAGTATGACCGTAGTAATTACAACGAAATAATGAAGGCGCTGGATCGATAGTATGGAAGTGACCATAAGCGAGAGATGTATCGTATGGAGCTGAAGAGCCGATGTCAAAAGATCGGAGAGACTCTTCAAGAATATTCCGCAGCAGTCGAGCGGCTAGTGCATTTAGCACATGTGAATACATCTCCCGATTACATGGAGAGGATTAAGATGGACGCATTCATCGATGGAATACGGGATCCGGAAACACGTAAAGCAGTGATGTTATCACCTAAGGCTACTTTTGCCGAGACCATCGCGTGTGCTTTAATAAATGAGACTGCGCAGGCTATCATAAAACCGTCGCTTAAGGTACGACGAGTAGAAATGGATAGCAGCACCAACGTCGACCGGTCGGTTCCAAGATACAGAGAGGGAGGTAGCAAAATAAAATGTTGGACATGTGACAAAATGGGTCATATGTCGAGAGACTGTAAAGAAGGAAAATGGAGACGTACAAGATCGCGATCTCCTATGCAACGACGAGTATTAAGTAGAGAGCGAACGTTGGTCAAGGAAGATGGCCAAGAACGAAAGGAGTCGTTAAACTACAACGAGTCAGCCTAAAGGGGCAGAAGCTGACTCCCACAACCAATTGCCCCATAATCTCCATCCCTATTTCGAGATTGGGACGAGTCGGTGACAGCTTAACAATTAAAGGAAGTATTGACGGGAAGAGCTGTGTTATTACCCTAGATACAGGAGCGGTGCGCACGTTTGTCCGAGAGGATCTAGTAAAAGGAAGAGTACTACCAGCGAATGAGTTGAAATTACGTACAGCCACAGGAGAGAGCGCAGACATAAAGGGCAGGAAGCTTGTGAGAATTAAGATAGGCAATGCTCAATTCCAACACGAAGTGCTGGTCGCAAAGATAGCGGATGAAGTCATCTTGGGGATGGACTTCATGAGGGCGAATGGCTTCGTGGTGGATGTTGGAAGAGGAGTATTGGACTGTGATAATTTCGAGTTACCACTGCGAGTGGATGATGTGGAAACAACTACTAGGCGGGTAATAATAGAACATCGGGAAAAGCTGCCACCGAATTCAGAAACAATTGTGTGGGGGAGATTGGAGGGAGGTTCTGGGCCACCCAGGTTGTGGGTTGTAGAAGCCAGTGAAGAAGAAAGCGAAACCAAAGGAATTATGATAGGGAGGACGTTAGTAAAATCAGATAACGAATGTAGGGTACCGATTAGGACCCTAAATCTCTCGGAAAAGACAAAAACAATTAAGAAAGGAACTGTTATTGGTAAATGTGAAGAGGTGTCAACGATAATGAAATGCGAGCAGAAAAATCCGATTAGAAACACCGATACTCAAGGACAGAAGCAAATAGTAGAACACCTCATGCAGAAATGGACTGGGGATCTTACCATGAACCAGAAAAATTCAGCACGACAACTGTTCGAACAGTATAAGTCGATATTTTGCAGTACACCGGATAATAATGGAAGGGCCAACATGGTGAAACATCGAATTGATACCGGAACGGAGACACCTATACGCCAAGCACCGAGAAGGTTACCTTTAGCAAAACGGGAAGAGGTGGATCGAATGGTAACGGACATGCAGGCAGCTGGAGTGATTGAATCATCAAACAGTCCATGGAGTTCACCAGTAGTATTAGTCCAAAGGAAGGATGGGAAAATGCGCTTTTGTGTCGATTACCGAAAGCTAAATTCAGTAACGAAAAAGGATAGCTACCCATTACCAAGGATCGATGACACGTTAGACACATTGTCAGGTGCTAGAATGTTTTCAACATTGGACCTGCAAAGCGGGTATTGGCAGGTGGAAGTCCAAGAGCAAGATCGGGAAAAAACGGCGTTCAGTGTGGGTAATGGGCTATGGCAGTTTAACGTGATGCCATTTGGATTATGTAATGGCGCGGCAACTTTTGAACGACTTATGGAGGGCGTGTTAAAGGGACTGCACTGGAAGACTTGCCTCGTGTATTTGGATGACATCATAGTTATGGGAAAGGATTTCGAAGAACACTTAAGAAATTTGTCAGAGGTATGGAAGCGATTACAATCAGCCGGTTTAAAGTTGAATCCGAAGAAGTGTTCATTATTCAGAACGGAGGTAAAATTTTTGGGGCACAAGGTAACGACCAACGGAATCCACACCGATGAGGACAAGATATCAGCGGTAAAGGACTGGCCAAGACCTAAAAATTTACGGGAATTACGGAGCTTCCTCGGATTGTGCACTTATTATAGGCGATTTGTGCCAGGATTTGCCAATGCAGCAAAGAGCTTACATGATTTGACCCGGAAGAACAGAGCATTTGAATGGAATGACGAGCAAGAGGAGTCATTCAATGAGTCGAGAAGGCGATTATGTACGGCACCATTGTTGGCATACCCTATACCTGGTGTTAAGTTTATTCTTGATACCGATGCAAGTAATGATGGCATCGGAGGGGTGTTGTCGCAAGAAATTGAAGGGCAAGAAAGAGTAATAGCTTATTACTCGAAGGTGTTATCTAAACCAGAACGTAACTATTGTGTAACTCGTAAGGAATTGTTGGCTATAGTGGAATGTGTGAAACATTTTCATAAGTACCTCTATGGCCAAGAATTTCATATACGAACGGACCATGGAGCATTACGTTGGCTACTGCAGTTCAAGAACCCAGAAGGACAGGTAGCGCGTTGGATTGAGCGACTACAGAGCTATCATTATCAGATCGAACATCGGAAAGGGAGTGCACATGGAAATGCTGATGCATTGTCAAGACGACCATGTCAAGTGGAATGTAAGCACTGCGGGCGAATAGAAGCAAAGCAGGACGTTATCGACATCAGGCTTATGCAAATACTACCCGATAAGGAATGGACGGATGAAACGGTTAGGGACGAGCAGTTAGCAGATCCAGATTTGGCAATAATCATGCAACTTAAAGAGACAGGAAATCGTCCAACTTGGTGTGAAATTGCGGATAAGAGTCCCACGGTAAAGGCTTACTGGGCACAATGGGATAGCCTCCAAATCGAGAACGGATGCTTAAAACGAATATGGGAAAGCTCGGACGGTAATGTGAAGCAATTGGTAAAAGTGGTGCCTAAATCTAGAATTGCCGAGATATTGAAGGAGTATCACGGAGGGGCAAGTGGGGGTCATCTGGGAATTAATAAAACACTTGCCAAAATACGTCAACGTTTTTACTGGTCAGGATGTAGACAATCTGTAGTGGAGTGGTGCCAAAGATGTGATCAATGTGCGGCGGTAAAAGGTCCTGCACGGAAAAGTCGGGGAGCAATGCAGCAATATAACGTCGGAGCGCCGTTTGAAAGGATCGCAATGGATGTGGCAGGACCATTCCGGACTACGGATGTTGGTAACAAATATGTGCTAGTAATAATGGACTATATTAGTAAATGGCCAGAGGTGTATCCCATACCTAATCAGGAGGCAACCACGATAGCTGACGCCGTGGTTAATAATTGGATAAGTCGTTTTGGAGTACCAATGGAGATTCACACAGACCAAGGGAGAAATTTCGAGTCAGTTGTATTACAGGAAGTCTGTCAGTTGCTCGGTATAAATAAAACAAGAACAACGCCTCTGCATCCACAATCGGATGGTATGGTGGAAAGATTCAACGGGACGTTGGAGAAATATTTAGCAAAGGTCGTGGAAAATGATCAACGCAACTGGGATCGACATATTCCGATGTTCCTGATGGCGTATCGATCAGCAGTACATGACTCAACGGGAATGACACCAGCGAGAATCCTTTTTGGAAATAATCTGCGATTACCCGGAGATCTAAAGTTTGGAGCCGTTCCATCATCAGCTTTAGATAGACAGAATTATGTTGACCAGATGAGAGGAGAACTCGACGAGATACACCAGTTTGTACGAGAGAGGATACGAGTATCAAGTGATCGGATGAAGGCTCGATATGACATACGGGCAAATAATAAAGGTTTCGAAGAAGGAGAGTTAGTATGGCTTTACAACCCACAATGGAAGAAGGGTTTATCACCAAAGCTGCAACCTTCATGGGAAGGGCCGTATACCATCATCACCAAAATAAATGACGTGGTCTACCGGATCAAGAAAGGGCAGCGAGGAAAGTTGAAGGTGGTGTATATAGAGCGATTAGCGATCTACAGGGGTAGTGAGTTGGATCCTGTTTGGGACGAATCAGGATTAGGTAGGGGTAATGTTACGATCGTGGCGACATCTATGTTAGAATAGCGACACTATCGTTAATGTAAAATTGTTATAAAGTAGAACAGTATAGAGGTGTCTAGACTTATCTAGACTAATCGAATATTCTGGAGATTTCTAGAATGGTTAGAATAATTGGTATAAATACGCGACAAACATTTGGGAGAAAATCAGTTGTGTTTTAAGCGTCACAGTGCTAATAGTAATTAAAAGGAAAGTGTTGATAAAGTAAAATAAAGTGTTATTAAAGTGTAATATAGTGTTGTTAAAGTGTAGTAAAATAATTATTGTGAAGTTAAATAATTAAGTTAAATAAGTGAATTAATTAAATTAGTGTTTAATCGGAAATAAAGAAATTTAGTGTGTTCTAGAATTTACATCGTTTGTTTTTATTCACAATCCAGTGATCGAACCTTGAATTTGACAAGGCAAAATCGTAACAATAGCTTATTTTTTTAACTTTATGATTCTGTAAAAATGTTAAAATTAAGTTACTTTACCTTTTTACCACAGAATGGACCACGACATTTGCCAGAAGATAAAAACTCAAATATTTTGAAATCTAGAAACTTTGAAAGTGTTATGAGCTCATTAGAGCACTGAAGGCTATGGATGAATCACACAGACACATGTGTTATTTTATTATTTGTGGGAAAATTAGATAATGAAAGAAAATGACGAGTAGATGCAATTCTTTGAAAGCGCTGAAATCAATTTGTTGATCGATTGCCCTGTATTCAAAGAGCTGAACAGAGAACTTCCATAAACGCGATTTCCATCCATGAGGAAGTCAGTATAATTAAGCAATCTAAGCTGGGAACCAAACATCTTAGAAAGGATATAGAACCGTACTAAAGTACTCTACTCCTGTAAAATGACAATAGAAAAAGGTAGGGCTGGAAGCCCCCATCGTACACTGGCTCCGTGAAAATAAGCTGATTTATACCAGCTGATGATCCGCCCATCTGAATAATGGACCTAACGAATATCGACCTCAGGGATAATCAACGCTTTGTGGAAAGCTCAGAATGGTTCGATGCCTAGGGAAGAGGAAATTTTAAATGTTTTACGACCGCTTTGTGTCTATGCTAGTCCTAATAACAAAAAATAATTTATTTAGTGACTGCATTTTCCAATTAAAAATTAAGTATATTGTCTACCCGGTAATGTCAAACCTTCTGAATGCTGCCAGCTAATTCAAGTATTCCAATGCATTTAACGGGCTCCTATACTGACTATACCAACAAATTATCACCACTGACTATATTTTAAAAAAAAGTAAAGTTGACGGATTACTCCAGCACTCAATGCCAATAACGGGGTCACGGTGCAATACCCCAACAAACACATAATTTAAAAAAGTCTGGGATGAGTGTTTTTGTATCAACTGTATACTTTTGTAGATGACGAAAAAGTTTGTGATGAATCAACTGTGTGCAAACGAAAAAAGTCTTGGGACGCGTCAAACGTTTGAATTACATAATGTATATACATATTAGTAAAAAGTCTGGGATGGACTTTTTAGTCTCGTGTTCTCGTAAGGTGCAATAATTCTAAATTTTCCTTTTACATTCACCATATACCGGGGTGGGGAAAATTATACAATAAGAATAAAGAATGAGAATAAAAAAAAACATTAGAAAACGCACAAAAGTTATCTGTTAAGCTTTCAAGTATTTTTCATAAACAAAGGTAGTAGTTCTAATGAAGGAAGTATGCAACAGAAACCACATTTTACGATCATGCTGTAATTCATTCACACAGTTATATGTCAACTAGATGTGCAGGATCACTTTATGTCGGAAAGTTGCCAGATTCCAGTACGCCAACTAACTGCAATAATTACAAAAGTTCTTGCCCCTCACTCATTCTAAAATAATTTTTAGTAAAAAATCTGGCAAACAGACCGTTTGTCTTTTTTTTCACTGAAATGCCATAAATTCGGAAATTACAAAAAATGATTTATCAATGAAAGTTATGAAATCGTTATGAAAATATTTCATAAGTTCAGATCATCAATTGGTTGAAAGGACGAAACTAAAATCATTCTTTGAATGGACACAAAATAATCAGTATATATACCGAGATGGCTTACTCTTCAACCGGTCATTGAAATGTTAATATGCATTTTTAAAAGCTTAAAATCTTATTGTATGAGTAAAACAAACGTCATTAATAAAACTATTTGCTGATAAGCATTCTCTAGCAATTTTCGCATTTCAGATGATCACGCTGCAAAGTAACATTGTCAGATACTAATTAACATTACCGTTCATACATTGTGTTAAGTTCACTAAACAGGTCATACAGGTTTATATATAATAATATTTGTACTTATCAGATTACATACATTTCATACACATTTTTATTTTTATAAAAAAAACACAATTTATAGCAAAAATGCTAAATGTATACAAAATTAATTTAATTTTGCTATATAAACCGAATAAATGTATTTAATAAATCAGAATTAAAATTATCATTGAAATTGATTGTTTCAATTCTCGCGATTATTAAGACCTCACCCGTAGTATCGCTTCCACCAAGCTTTAGCAGAAGCTACAACTTTACATGTATGTTTATTGACATCTTTTTATAAAAGAAGAACAATTGTTTTCACGCTTTATCACAGATTTTACAAATATTTGAGTTTTTTAGTACAAAAACGCTTTCTTATAATGTGATATATTTTATTTTTGTATTACTAGTTTCGAGCTTTATCTGCTCATCATCAGATGTTGTTTAAAACTCTGAGTTTTAAACAACATCTGATGATGAGCAGATAAAGCTCGAAACTAGTAATACAAAAATAAAATATATCACATTATAAGAAAGCGTTTTTGTACTAAAAAACTCAAATATTTGTAACTTTACATGATAATAATCTTTCCTAAAGTAGTTGGACATTTCGTTTCGTAGGTCCTTTTGTTCCTTTATTAAATTATTTATTGAAGCTAGAGTGAGATCGGTATTGTGTTTAAATAACTTGACAGTATTATCGATTAACGTTGTTGTATTTTCTATAAGTGATAATAGATGGTGTTCGTTGTTGTTAATTTTTTCGAAATGATTTTCATAGTCACTTGCCTCTCGTTGTGTGAGTATTCCAAACATATCACCTAATATGATTCCGGTCGCGTCTCCGAAACCTCATCTCACACGTTTTTGATCCTTGTTACTAGCTAGTAATAGTTCATTATCTGCGATTAGATTTCTTAATTGCCATTGTAATTGGTTGAGAATATTGCAATTAGACAAGGGTAGCTCGTTACACAGTGCCTGTATTTCTTCGTGAGCTAGTTTGACGTTCTTGAATTCATCCCAGTAGCTGCTCATGTTATATTGAATTACTAGGGTCCATTCCATTGCTACAATTTCTAGTTTGCCCCGCCTTTTGAAGTATATGCCGATAGACTGATTGAACGGCTTTAATTGGATGTCGGCTTTTCCGAGTCCTAGCAGGAAGCAAACTTATAGCATTGTTAATGCTACAATATTCATTGTTCCTACGGTTTTGACTTGCCGGCTTGGTTGTCGTCTAGGAGCGTCACTAAGATTCGGACCGGAGCTAGATACATCGTTTTTGAGTGTTTCATCTGTAATCAGGGGAATTTTTTGTGTTGGTGGTGGTTCCTCTGATGGTTCTTCAATAGGTAATTTGAATAATTTGATTATTGGCCGATTGTATGTTGCGTCCTTACATTTAACTGTGGCTGTTCGTAGTAAATTATCTGAACCAATATGGGTGTCAAGAATCCGTCCCAATTTCCATCGAGTGGCCGGTTGTTGTCCATCTTTTAATAGAACAAAATCATCGATGCGGGTCCTGCATAGTTAATTCCGATTTTTGCAAACGGTCTTCCCGGCCTTACTCTTGATGGTGGTAATATGCCGATCAATTGCTCCATATTGGTTTGTTTGTGCCGGAAACATGTTACACAATTATTAATAATTTTGTCTCACAGCGCGTCTGCCGTCAATGATCCAATACTTATTTCTCAGGATAGCTAAAGTTGATTGTGTGCCACCATTCAATGTCTTTTGGTGGGCTTCCTCGATAATTCTTTGCGTGATTACGTTGTTTTTACTGAGAGTTATAGGTCGCTTGCTGTCAATGGACAAATTGGAGTTTTGTAAACGTCCTACCGCGCGTAACAGCCCCTTGTGTAGCTTCTTTGATTTTTTTATGCATTCAATATCCTGGTTGAAATCTTGCCCTTGGCTTAACTTTAATATTACTGCTTCCGCACGGTGTAATTTTTGTACTGTTAGTGACTCCTTGTTGATATTTTTGTACTGTTAGTGACTCCTTGTTGATATTTTTGTGCCTACTGTTATCGGTAAATCGCAAACTGTATGCAACTATGCATCCTATATTGTTGTATGATGAGATCTTGTTAAATACATCTGAGAGAAAGTGAGATTCTTTTATCTTGGTTGCAATTACTCACACGTTTCTCTTCAAGTTCCGGTAACTGGTGTTATACCACGTGAAGCCATGTCCGCTGGGTTATCTTCCGTTTTAATTTGTTGCCATGTTGTCGATGGTAATGTCTCCTTGATGATCGAGAATCTGTTTGCTACGAATGTTTTAAAACGGCTTAGATCGCCCTTGATCCAGCAAGGACTGGCTCCTTCTTGAGCTAGTTGTAATAGTGCTCTTACTGTCAAATAGCTGCCTGCGGAAGTTCCATACGTTACTGTGTTTAATCTGTATGCGTTGATTGGCTGAGAAGGATCGTTTCTCCATAATATTCGTTGGTAATCTCGATCCCTTTTGTTTATCCATACTTGACGATACAATTTTTCTATGTCGGTGGTCATCACAACTTTATGTTTTCGCCAACATAATAATATATCGGTAAGCTCTTCTTGAAGTTTGGGACCGGCCATCATAATATCATTTAAGGATATCCCACTCGTTGTTTTGGAGGATGCGTCAAACACCAGTCGAAGTCTGGTTGTTGTGCTGCCTTCTTTAATCACACCATGATGAGGTATGTAATATGTGTTTTGCTTGTTCGTCGTTCCGTCTTTCATGGATCAACTCCATGTGGTTTAAATCGATGTATTCCTACATGAATTTATGATTCCCCTAGCGTGTTAGGGTCGTCGCTGAATGGAACCCTTACTATAAATTTTCCATCTACACCCATTACTACGTTGGTTTTAAAATGTTCTTCTACTTGGATTTTTTCTGCGGGGTGGCTTCGTTTTTCAGGAATGTTGTCGTTCTCCACGAGCAACTTCAATTGCTCCTCGATTGCTTTAGTGGTCACCATTGTTGTTCTTAAACTATCGTCCGTGTTGCCCATACTGCCCATTATTATCCAGCCAAATTCCGTGTTTTGTACCATATGCTCCTGGTATCGGCCTTTGATGATGCTGCTGGTTACAACCGACAGGTAATGATCTGCCCCGAGTACCAGGTCAATTGGTTGAAGTTGGTTATATTGTGGATTGTTGTATTTCATACTGTAGCAAATATGGTTGAGCAGCCCTGCAATTTATATTATTATACTTATGTAATTTGTACTAGATTGTTATAAATAATAACAATATAAGATGTTTTTTAGTCAGTCGAGTCGTGAATTTAAAAAGTAAAACATTATAATGGACAAAGTCACAAATAAGTAAAAATAAAAAGGTGTACTTAATTATAAATAAATAAATAAAATAAAATAAAATTATATTATATATTACAATTATATAAATTAAACATTAATATAAAATTGTAAAGAGGTGTGTGTTTTACTAAAAATAATAAACCCTTAACTTCAAGGGTGTGGTGCACCACAGGATCTCCAACTTCTAGATTTTGAAGATGGAACCACTTGGTTGTATCAATGGAAGCTGTGAGTAGTTGTTTAGTTAAGTTGGTGAGTACTAAGGCTTCAATGTCTAAGCTAAAGCTTGCTGGTTGATCACGAATGTTTTGGTGGTTTTGACACTTCTTCCGGTAGTTGATGCTGCATTATTGCACCCAACATGTTTTGGTTAACATGGCTGTATTCACTCGTTTCAATGGTGGTATATACTGCATGTGTCGTCGGGTTGCTGTTGCTCTATGATTGTCCATGGCTTCCAAAGATTGAAACCTTCTCTCCAGGAATCGAAAGAAATCTTCCAGTTGTGGAATTTCTAAGAGCTTCTCTATAGTTGTTTAGTAAATCCTAATGGTTTCTGGGTCCAATTGTTTGTTTAAGACGAAACCCACGAATGCCTCGAAGGGCAAATCCATATTTAGCCGCTTTATATTATGTAAAATTTCACGTGCCGTATCTTTTAATGTTTTTTAAACAATAATACAATAAATAATTTTGAATTTATTTTAAAAATAATTTTATTTCAATAAATAGTTTTAAATTAATTATATGTTTTATATTTTAAATAAATAATAAATAAATAATTTTAAGTATAAAAATAAGATTTTATAAATTGTTAATTTTATGCTAAGTTTAAAAATAATTTATAAAAATATATATAGAAAAGTAATAAAATAAAATTTTAAAATACAATGTTTCTGTAACAATCACAAAAAACCACAAAAACCCACAAATCTGAACAAAAACGGTACCAAGAAAAACAAAAAACCACAATCGATCGTATAAATGAATAGTCTAAGTATTTTAAATTTTTATTATAAATTTATTTATTATTTATTAATTTTTATACATATTTTTAATTTTTACTTAGTTTACTTATTTTATTTAACTGATAATGGTATCCCTATGTACAGCCAAAAAAACTGTTCCACTTTCATTATTATCAGAATCCTCTTCCTCCTCCTCTGATTCCGTAAAACTCTCTTCAATGTTTCGGCCATATATTGTAATATAACCATATATACGAGTATGCAGATTATTTTCTGCAGAAATAGATGTCCTAAATATTTTTTTGTAGAAGACGTCATTAGGATTCCTTTCGATGATGTGTATGTCGTCGTTCTATAAAGACAGAAAAATAAATATATTATAAAAATAAATAAATATTGTGTGATATATGGTGAAAACTCAAACTTAATTTGGGTGTAACGCTGAGCGTCACCAACTCATGTATAATTTAAATTATGAGTTTGAGGTACATCTGATTTAGTGATATAACAATGCAGCAAGTTTTCCATTTTTCGATATAAAATATTTAGAATGAAATTCATACATTAAAATTTTTGACAATTCTAAGACACGAAATTCAACATAAATATCGAAATTCAACATAAATCGTTTTCAAACGAATTTCTAGCTTGAGATCGAAAGTTTGTGTTGAAAGGTTTTTGATTAAAGCACTGTTATGAATTACATAATTTCTGTTAGGATGAAAATTAGGTATAAGCTTCTTTTGGTTTAATAATATTTTCTTTAGAAGTAGATAAGATATATAGAATTCTCATCTTTTTTAATACAATTTTTCATACATTTATTGTTCGCTTTGGCATATCTCTTTGAACATTGAGCCAAACCACCTCGAACTCCTTTATTAATAAAATTAATCATATCGATGTTGGTAAGCAATTCCAATTCAATTTTTGTATATTTCAACATTGCATCCCAACTCAATCCAGGAGACGTGTAATAGTGAGCTTATCAAGATTATATGTATTCATAAAAACATTTCTAAAATTTTCAAATATGTCAGCTAGAAGAAGGACATCGGGTTTCAAATATAAATCTGAATACTCTTCTAAGTTTTTACAATTAAACTGATCCCATACATTCACAGCATGATTATACTGATCATCTGAAATATCGGTATCATTCAGTTTATTGTAAAAGCTAGCCTGTAGCCTAATTCTATAACGAATAAGATAACGTGAAAACGCGAAAACGAGTACTTTAAACGTTTTCATACCAAAATGGTATTCTATAACTTTAGACCAAGATACATTAAAAAATGGGTAAGATATTAAACGTCAATAAATTACACAAACAATTTATCTTGTGTAGTTCGTCTTCACGGTTAAAAATTTAAAACTAAAACTTCACGAAGATGGCGAGCTAGTGTCGAACAAAAAAAACTATGTTTGTCCTTGTTACTCATTATTTTATATTATGAAACGAAACACTAACGAAACGTCAAAGTGGTTTTAGACACGATAAAATTATTCAGTAAGAAAAAATTTACACGCTGACTACTTTGTTTTATAGAATACCATTTAACCTAAATAAGATAGAAATTGTTTCAATAGGTTTTAATATCGCTTCAAAATCACAACCATCACAAACCCACGTTTTGCTTGTTCTTTTTGATAATTGAGATCCTACAAATTTTTTAATCCAGCAATAATGAATATTTACACCATCTTCAATATATAATAAATTAGCATAGGTCTGCTTTTTGCATTTTGTATAATACAATGGCACTACAAATTGATTGCTCAATCCCATATACGTTTATACTATCTGTGGTCTAATTCTGTAAAAACAAGATAATGTGAAAAAACGAAATATTGAAAAGGTTTACACAAAAACAATTTACACAATCTCTATCTTATTCAGGTTAAATGGTATTCTATAAAACAAAGTAGTCAGCGCGTAAATTTTGTTCTTGCTGAATAATTTTATCGTGTCTAAAACCACTTTGACGTTTTGTTAGTGTTTCGTTTCATGATATAAAATAATGAGTAACAAGGACAAACATGTTTTTTTTTCTTTGGCACTAGCCCGCCTTTTTCGTGAAATATTAGTTTTAAATTTTAAATTTTTATCCGTGAAAACGAACTACACAAGATAAATTGTATGTGTAATTTATTGACGTTTAATATCTTACCCATTTTTAAATTTATCTTGGTGTAAAGTTATAGAATACCATTTTAGTATGAAAACGTGTAAAGTACTCGTTTTTGAGTTTTCACGTTATCTTATGCGTTATAGAATTGGGCTACTGGTAGACGCATATAAGAGGCGTTTCTCATAGGATTATATTTATTGACAAAAATTTCATTAAATAATATTTTTTCAATATCCCATCCAGATTCTATTTCTTGAACCTCTTCACTCTGAATATCCAAGGCGCTAACAATACAGAAAATAACGAATCTAAATCGCTACCTTCAATAAATATAATATTTCTAGTATTAAATAATCTAAAACTAACGTATAAAATTGTATCTTTTACAGAATTCATAAATTCTGTTAAAATAATATGCCCATTAGGTAAATCAGTAACTCGATAACTGATGATTGGATGTTTTCATCCTTCCCATTATATTTTCTTAAACTATTGGTTTTGTGTGTTAAGCTTTTGTTATGGTTATAAAGATTATTTTTTAATACACTTACATTACAAATATTACATAAAATGCTGTCTTCAATATTATTGTCTTCATCATCATCATCGTTATCATAACTTTTGTTAACTTCACCATTACCATCATCCATCTTCATTCTTCCATCTTCTTCAATTGAATGTGAATTTATTATGGCAGCGGAAAGATTTTGGCATCTGGTTTGATGATAAACAAGTTTGCGTCTGCTGCACTGAAAGAAAAATCATTCTAATTTCATGAAACAGCATATCTCAAATAAAGAAAATCACAATTTTAAAAAAATCAAGAATAAAATTTTCATGAATCGAGTGTAACTTTCAGAAGCCAAAGGAATTATTATCAATTTTATTAAATAGAAGTTGTATTTATGTAATTAAAGTTTTAATTCTCAGTTTAAGGAATTGAAAATATTCTAAATTTAATATATTGTTACGATCGTGGCGGCATCTCTATTTGAATAACGACACTATCGTAAAAGTAAAACTGTTCTAAAGTAAATAGATGTCTCTAGACTTATCTAGACACTCTCGAATATGGTGGACATTTCTAAAAGTTTAGAATATTGGTATAAATACGCGATAAACATTTAGGAGTAAAGTTGTGTTTTAACCGTGAGTGTGCTAATAGTAGTAAAAAATAAAAAGTAACCAAAGTGTTATTAAAGTGTTGTTAAAGTGTAGTAAAATAATTATTGTGAAATTAAATAATAATAAACAGTTTTAAAGGCCATTACTGGCCCCTTACTGAGTCAACTATTTGAGCTCCAACGGTTTCGATTCTGGGCTTGGTCATCATACTGTCATAGACAACCTGAAGAAGCCAAGTCGTTCTCTACACCGTGGAGCCATCGTCGCCTGCAACGACCTCTGCGCCTACCATATGGTGGCTCACCTTTCAGAGATCGCTGCACTATTCGTTCCCGATCAGCACACAGAACGTGATCGAGCCAGCGTACCCACTTAGATTTTATTTCATGCACAATATCGGGGATCTTCATCAGATCTTAAGAAGTGCTCTCTGTTTAGAACGGAAGTAAAATTTTTGTGGCACAAGGTAACGACCAATGGAATCCACACTGATGAGGACAAGATATCAGCGGTAAAGGATAAGACCTAAAAATCTACGGGAATTACGAAGCTTCCTCGGGTTATGAACTTATTATAAGCGGTTTGTGCCAGGATTAGCCAACGTGGCAAAGAGCTTACATCATTTGACCCGGAAGAACAGAGTATTTGAATGGAACGATAAGCAGGAGGAGTCATTCAATGAATTGAGAAGGCGATTATGTAGAGCACCATTATTGGCATACCCTATACCTGGTCTTATTCTGGATACCGATGCAAGTAATGATGGCATAGGAGGAGTGTTGTCGCAAGAAATTGAAGGTCAAGAAAGAGTGATATCCTATTACTCGAAGATGTTATCAAAACCAGAACGTAACTATGTGTGACTCGTAAGGAATTATTGACAATAGTGGATAGTCTAGGATTGCCAAGATATTGAATGAGTATCACGGAGGGTCAAGTGGGGGCCATCTGGGAATTAATAGAACACTTGCCAAAATACGTCAACGTTTTTACTGGTCAGGATGTAGACAATCTGTAGTGGAGTGGTGTCAAAAATGTGATCAATGAGCGGCGGTAAAAGGTCCCGCATGGAAAAGTCGGGGAGCAATGCAGCAGTATAACGTTGGAGCGCCATTCGAAAGAATTGCAATGGATGTGGCAGGACCGTTTCGGACTACAGATGTTAGTAATAAGTATGTGGTAGTAATCACTATTTTAGCAAATGGCCAGAGGTGTATCCCATACCCTATCAGGAGGCAACAACAATAGCTAACGCCGTGGTTAATAATTGGATTAGTCGTTTTGGTGTGCCAATGGAGATTCACACAAACCATGGAAGAAATTTTGAGTCAGTTGTATTTCAGAGAATCTGTCAGTTGCTCGGTATAAATAAAATACGAACAACGCCTTTGCATCCACAGTCGGGTGGTATGGTGGAGAGATTTAATGGGACATTGGAAAAATAACTGGCAAAGGTCGTGGATAATGACCTACGGTATCGACATATTCCGATGTTCCTGATGGCATATCGATGAGCGGTACATGATTCAACGGGAATGACACCAGCAAGAATCCTTTTTGAAAATAATCTGCGACTACCCGGAGATCTTTGAAGTTTGAAGCTGTTCCGTCAACAGCTTTAGTGAGGCAGAATTATGTTGACCAGATGAGAGGAGAACTCAACGAGATACACCAGTTTGTACGAGAGAAGATACGAGTGTCAAGTAACCGGATGAAGGCTCGATATGACATACGAGCAAATAATAAAGGTTTCGAAGAAGGAGATTTAGTATGGCTTTACAACCCACAACGGAAAACGGGTTTATCACCGAAACAGCAACTTTCATGGGAAGGGCCTTACACCATCATCACCAAAATAAACAACGTGGTCCACCGGATTAAGAAAGGGCATCTAGAGTAGGTGGTGCATATAGAGCGATTAGCGCTCTACAGGGGAGGTGAGTTCGGGGCAAATCAGGATTAGGTCGGGGTAATGTTATGATCGTGGTGACATCTCTATTTGAGTAGCGACACTATCGTAAATGTAAAACTGAAGTTTTGTGTTTATAAAGTAGAATACATTGTTTTTAAAGTGTAATAAAATAATTATTGTGAAGTTAAATAAGTGAAATAATTAAATTTGTATTTAGTGTAATTAATCGGAAATAAATAAATTTAGTGTTATCTAGAATTAAAATTGGTTGTTTTATTCACAATCCAGTGATCGAACCTTGTTTGACAAGGCAAAAACGTAACAATACAGTTAAATTAACTGTATTGTTACGTTTTTACCTTGTCAAACAAGTCATTTTATGAAAGGTTTGTATAAATTATTCTATAAACCGATTGGAGTCGAGAACTGACCGACAGTTTTGTGCATAGCTATATATATAGCTCTCATACCAAATTAATATAAATATATAGTAATGTATAAGTAAACCAAATTAAAGGGTGTTAATAGGATGGGATACACCGATGTCAATGAACATAAAACAAAAATTAATGAATGTTTTATTTGAAAAGTTAATTAAAAAGAGCTGTTTAAACAGCTTCTTAAATAAATAACAAATTCCTAGCGGCACCATGTACTTATGTGTAATGTCTATGTGTTTCATTTAATTTGCAGAAATTGTTTAGTTATAGTTGGTTTACAATTTTGTGGTGTGGTATAGTTTGTTTAATCAGTGATAGCAAAACTCGCGCTTTATATTGGTATGACTATACCCTTAACAAAAATGTATTTTAATTTAACACCAGCTAAAATAATGTAACAAATAATGTAGAGTCAAACTTTCAAAAAGTAAATAGATTTAGTCAAAAATAAAGCACAGCTACACATATTCCGGTAAAAACTAAATCTCGTGTATTTATAGAGGAACTAAGAACTACTGAAGAAAATTTAAAACAAATTCTACTTCAGTCTATATGGTTCGTTATATAACATATGATTTTAACCAAATTGTAATTCTAACGATTTTTTTAAATTCAAATATTTATAATATTGATTCTCAAATTTAAAACATTATATCTAGAATGATGTATTATCTGAAAACCATTATATTGAATTGAGTATAATGTTAAACAATTAAAGAGTATAAAAGTTCAAGTTCACTTGTCTTTATTCTTGAATTTAGTCTGCTTATGATCAAATTGAGAATAAAACAACATTTATTCTAGTTTTGATACAATTTTCTCATAAACAAGCACAAAATCATAGTATTAAGAATAATTTTGTCGATTGCATTGAGAATAAATTTAAAGAGTTAATGAGTATTTAACAGAATGAATAATATTTAGTTGCAATTTTCAGTTTACTTATATTGCTTGATTATTACTAGTAAACAGAAGTGTGGTTGTTTTAAAATTATAGTGAACAAAATAAGTGAAAGTATAATTTGATTAAAATAAAAATTTAAAAACTGTTATTAGATATAAGTATATTATATTACATAATATTTTACATGCGTATATAGGTTATATTATATACGTACTTGAAAATATGATATAAAACAGTGACACTGTTTGATTAAGCCGAGTATAGTCGCCGGGATATTTCATTTTTATTTATTATTATTTTTAACACCCGCTAATACAAACTTTCGCTTGCAACACAAATTATCATTTTCATTTATTATTATAAATTTCAACGAGCCCCCCCCAATCGCCTGGAAGGACACAAGAGGCCTCCTCTATTCGGGGGTATCTCGCATCGGGCGTTAAACCGAGGGAACATCCCGACCTTCACATCATTACACGGTAACCATTCCGCCTTATAATTTTTCACAAATTTTAAAATTTTAAACGAGCCCCCCCAATATAAGGTAGGACGAAAGGAACTCCATATTCGGGGGTTTCTCACAGTATTGTATTGTTTTATTTTTTTTATTGTATTGGTTTGTTTTTAACAAAAGAACAAAAATGACAGAAGATGCAAAACATCTATCACAGGACATGGACACCACGCCTGAAGGCGCTAGTCCACAAATAGAGATCGCGGCATCACATCAGCGAATCACAATACAACCTTTCTGGCCACAAAGAGCAAACACATGGTTTCAGCTCGCCGAAATACAATTCGGGCTGCAAGGTATAACCGCTGATAAAACCAAGTACTTACAAACACTATCAGCTTTGCAACCAGAAACGTGCGATGTGATCTCGGATCTCCTCCTCAATCCGCCGACAACCAACCAATACAATACATTAAAACAAACGCTGCTAGAGCGACTAGCACCATCGGGCGAACGCCAACTAGAACAATTGCTTTCAGGCCAGCAATTAGGCGAACAAAAACCATCTGACGCGTTAAGACACATACAAACACTGGCTAACAATAATTTCAATGAAAATATCATTAAATCTTTGTGGGTTCGTAAAAAAAATGCCAGAGTTGATTCGCATAGCGTTGGTAGCACAGCCCGAATCCTCCACGACACAAACGTTAGCCAAAATAGCCGACAAAATGTATGATGTCATAAACATCACATCTCAAAGCGTCAGCCAAGTCAATGCACCATACCGGCAATCACGTGAACGCAGTGGAGACAGAACTCCCCGTTCAACACAAGCACCAAACACACTCGAAGCAAGACTATCGAGAATCGAGTCTAGACTCGACGGGCTACTCCGAGGTCGAAGCCGTTCGCGTGGGCGACGAGCTCCCTCACGAAATAGAACCCGCAGTCCCAGCAACAACACGTACCAACATGGTAAATGCTGGTTTCACGCAAAATTTGGTAGAGCCGCGCGAAAATGCACGCCACCGTGCAACTTCATCACGTCGCAACCATCGACGTCCGCGGCCGCCGTAAAAATGGACATTGACTCACAAAAAAACTATTAGAGTCACGGGTTGAGAGCAACATGCCTCCCCTGACCACAAACACACCCTATACGTCACGTTTGTTTGTGTACGATAGACACAACAAACTCACCTACCTAGTCGACACTGGCGCTGACCTTTCGGTTATTCCAGCCATGAATTTCAAAATGAATTACACATTATCAAATCGAAATTCAAATCTAGTCTTATCGGCTGCCAATGGTTCAATCATCCACACGTACGGCACAAAATTGCTTAACGTGGATATCGGACTCAAACGAACCTTCACGCATGCTTTCATACTAGCTGCAGTGAACCGTCCGATCATTGGCGCCGATTTTCTAAGCAAATTCGGACTTCTTGTCGATGTCAAACACAAACGGCTGATTGACCCAGCTACAAAGCTGTCAATAAACGCCACAATGGTTCATGTTAACACACCAACACCGATCCATTTTAACATCGACAACGGCTACGGCACTCTGCTCAAAAAGTATCCACTACTTACAGCAGAGCCGAACTACAAAATGCCAGTCCGACACAACGTGGTTCATCACATCGTCACGGAATGCCATCTTCCCGTGTCGAGACCACGCAGACTAGATCCGGTGCGTCACAAAGCTGCACAAGCAGAATTTCAACACATGGTGGAATTAGGGATTTGTCGAACATCGACATCTTCCGTCTCTTGTCCATTACACATGGTCAAGAAGAAAGATCAAGACTGGAGGCCATGTGGGGACTATCGGCGTTTAAACACGGTTACGATACCGGATCGCTACCCGATACCCCACATTCAAAACTTCACCATGCAATTGCATGGCTGCAAAGTTTTCTCCAAACTTGATCTCATCAGAGGTTATCACCACATTCCCGTGGCACCTGAAGACGTTTTCAAGACGGCAATCACCACACCATTTGGCCTCTTCGAATACACCCGAATGCCATTTGGATTACGCAATGCCGCACAAACGTTTCAGCGCTTCATGAACGAAGTCGTTCGAGATCTCGACTTCGTTTTCGTCTACATAGACGACATTCTTGTGGCATCTCAAACTGAGGAACAACACAAACTCCATCTGGAAACACTTTTCCAACGACTTGTCGAGTTTGATGTTCACATCAAGAGCTCAAAATGCGTCTTTGGCGTATCCACTCTTGATTTCCTCAGCCACAAGATTACCGCTAATGGCATCCTTCCTTCACAAGAACGAATCAATGCCATTAAAGAATTCCCAGCTCCAACCTCAATCAAAAGTATTCAGCGATTCATCGGCATGGTCAACTACTACCACCGATTTATACCAAAGCTCGCTGAAATACTCAACCCAATTCACAGCCACCTGGCAGTACTACTACGTAAGCCCAAAACCGCCAAGAACTTCTCTTGGCCTGACGAATGTCAACACGCATTCACGTCACTCAAGGCTGAATTGGCACGCACAACACTCTTGTCTCATCCACTGAGCGACTCAAAGCTCAGCATAACTACTGATGCATCAAACACTACTGTAGGAGCAGTCATGCAACAGTACAACGACAAGTGTTGGGAGCCCCTGGGATTCTTCTCAAAGAAGCTCTCGGATGCCGAAAAGAAATACTCTGCATTCGATCGGGAATTACTCGCAATATATCTAGCAATCAAACACTTCAGATATTTTGTCGAGGGTCGGGACTTCACAATTTACACCGACCACAAGCCTCTCACTCGAGCAATTCAGTCTAAAACTGAACGCAATCCAAGGCAAGCACGCCACTTGGATTACATTAGTCAATTTACCACGGACATCCAGCATGTTCAAGGTACCGAAAACGTTGTCGTGGATACACTTTCGCGAACAACAACAAACGAAAAGGCCACAGTCGAGACTCACTTCGACTGCAACAAAATCGCACAAGCGCAAAAAGCAGACTTAGAACTTCAGAAATTACTTTCTGGTTCCACACGTCACACTAGTTCATCACTGAAACTAGAGCTTTTCACACTACCTGGCCTCGAAATCTACTGCGAAACATCTACGGGTGCAAATCGCCCGTACATCGCAGAGCAACTACGTCGAACCATCTTCGACACACTACACGGTATCTCACACCCTGGTGTCCGCGCAACTCGTAAATTGATTACTGCTCGATACTTTTGGCCCAGCATAAACAAAGACGTGACCCATTGGGCACAATCCTGTTTATCCTGCCAAAAATCAAAAGTCCAGCGACACACAAAATCGCCTCTTGGACAATTCGCAATTCCACCTGGTCGATTTGAGCATATTCATTTGGATGTCGTAGGACCACTTCCTCCATCCAATGGATACTCATATTTACTCACCTGTGTCGATCGTTTCACTCGATGGCCAGAAGCGTACTGCATGAGCGACATGTCTGAAGCAACCATTGCCACCACATTAGTTCAAAACTACGTATCACGATTTGGCGTTCCACTTGACATCACCACTGATCAAGGAACCCAATTCGAGTCGAAGCTTTTCTCGGAGTTAACGAAACTCCTCGGCTCGCATCGGATACGAACAACGGCTTACCACCCGCAAGCCAATGGCATGGTTGAACGCTTCCACCGCCAGCTCAAAGCTGCTCTCAAGGCCCGAGGCAAAACTATTCACTGGAGCTCCGAAATACCAATCGTTCTACTTGGTATTCGAGCAACGGTTAAAGAAGATCTGAAGTGCTCACCAGCTGAAATGGTTTACGGACAAACCATCAAGCTACCCGGTGAGTTCTTCGTCGAACATCTTCTACCGTCTCCATCCACAACCGACACAGTCATCGACCAACTCCGCACCACCATGCAAAATCTTATCCCCACGGCAACAAGACCAACGAATGAAAGCAACATATTCGTTCCTAAATCGCTCAACAATTGCGATTACGTCGTTGTCAGGGTTGATAAGGTTCGAACTGGATTACAATCTCCATACGATGGGCCATACAAAGTTATACGCCACTTACGCAAGCAATTCATTGTCTCAATCAAAGACAAACACCACTCAATCTCCATCGACAGATTGAAACCGGCGTACGGTATTCTCAACACGGCTGATCAAATATCAGCCAGCAAACGATATAAAACCGTCCGGTTCAACGTATAACGTCTCAAAACCTATGGTTTCTCATCTGGAGAGGGGGTACTGTAGCAGCTCGAATATTCGACTCACCGATATTCGATTCTGCCACAAACAAAACAATTAGTGAAATTCAAATATAAACCAACTTATTTGAATTAAGCGTTCACTAACCCCATCACATATCCATCTATCCAACCACCACTATCTAATAACCGAACCATTACTATAAAACATTTATAGTAAAACCATCGCCATCTAACAACATCACCACGAACAACAATGTTCGGTGATGCAACACTTATGCGTAAGTGCAATATTCACCGTCGCCGGCGCATGTGTTCCTTCAACAACAAAAAAAACGAAGACGAAGGCGACGTCACACACAGAAAAGAAAACACTTAACAAGTCAACAACGAGTTGATGGCGAATTAAAAATAAATTAAAAATAAATAAATTGAATTCAAAAAAAATAAGACTATATATATATTAAATTAACATTAAATAAATAAATAATTAGTGGTGTAATAATAATTAGTGGTGTAACAATAAACGAATTAAATAGAAATAAAATTATAAAAATTTGTAACCTAAAAATGAATAAAAGTGTGAACTAAAATAAAATAAAATTAGACGTGCGTTTTCTTACAAAAACTGCAACGGCGTCTAAAAGTATATTATATTACATAACATTTTACATGCGTATATAGGTTATATTATATACGTACTTGAAAATATGATATAAAACAGTGACACTGTTTGATTAAGCCGAGTATAGTCGCCGGGATATTTCATGTGCAACAGGTCATTTAAAAATGAATTAAAACCGTAAGTAAAAATATTGGAACATTCACAATGAATTTCCAAGTACAATTTATAACCTAATCGATACCGTTAGAGGCGAGTTTATGTGAAAAGATTTATTGATGGAGCCTAAGCATTTTCAAAAACTAACGGATGATATAAACCAACATTTTCCAAAGGAATAAAAAGTAAGATGTAGACAAATATAGATGGAGCAAGGATATTTTCATCTATCTTTCACAATTAAGATTAATGATAAAATATAAACCGCTTGTGTATTTCAATAGCAATACTACTATTCCCCCACCTAATCAACATCAGAGGTGTGCTACAGGAAAATTACACAACAAGTACTGGAACTGTTCCAGCTGATTGAGAAAGTTCGGGATCTACAAGTGTAGAAAATGGTCTTGTTCAAAATCTTCAAGTGCGTAACGCTGTTGGTGAATACCAACATAAATGAGGCTTAAATTGTTAATATACATATTAAATATTTTCTTCTTCACTAAGATGAAGTAGCACAAGAAGATTATTAAGATTAATTTACGCAAAATGAGGTTTGGCCAAGCTGGTTCCACGAGACATGGGGAACTGTAGAAATAAAATGGAAAGCAACGAGTGAAAACAGACGAAAGCAAATCTCTCAGTAGAATGACTATAAAATTTCGAAAATACTAACAGAATGGCGTTTCTATTGGGGCTCTAACAATTGCCACCTTTATACACTGGCCTATAACTACGCACAATTTTTGTCGATAACGTCAAATTATGTCTCCTACCGGTAAACGAGGTAAATTTAAATTAAAAAAATTATTTATGCTTTATGTTTCGAAAATTTGTCATTATTTTTTTAAGTCTCCTTCATTACGTCGAAGTGAGAAGATGTTTATTTTTCATCAAAAGGAAATAAAATGCGTTTTTTTATGTATTTTTTTAGATAACTAGTACTTTAAAAAAGTATATGATAATAATTCTTTTGCAATTTAAGAGAATTTTTGTCTGATTAAGAGAATTTTTGTGTGATTAAGTTGGTCGTCTACGAGTATTTTGCTCAAAGTTAAATATATTTCAACTAACAGAAGAGGAAAAGGGGTGTGTTTTTTGTCATTTTAGTTGATTTGATTGGAAGAGAGATCGGCTTTGTTTTCTTGGGATGTAAATCCGGTCTCGAGTGCACGGCTTGAAAATCCCCACCTATTTTCACTCCATTTGTTTTCGTATAAATTCTTGTTACCTCTGTCACTCACACCAACCGATTTTTTTTAGCTCGTTTATTTCTAATGTGAAACAGATGCAGTTTAATATGAGTAATAAGGGACACGAATAGCGAAAATCATTAATTTCTCATATTTTCCCCTTAACGAAAACTGAAAATCCTGACTGAGAATTGTTGAAATTCATGTTCAATGAAGAGTTTGGAAATAGAATAATTTTTCATCTTTAAATGAACGAAAACATATTGTTCTTTGTACTCAGGTACATGAAAAAGTGTCTTTAGGCCTAATTTATAAGTTATTTCAAATCTAAGACAAAAAAATAAGTAGTTTTTATATGATTGGTATGGAGCGATTTTTGTTTGTTATTACTCGATCACTACTAATGCAATTTCAAATTTGATATAATAAATCGGCCTGTTATATCTTGCTATTGTTCTAACGGATATCGACTTGTAAGTTTGATTTTTTTTACTAATTCATTATTTTTAAAGAATAAAATTGAATGTTCCATTTTGCAATTTTACTTTTTCGTTTTATTTAAACTGTAGATCAATATAGATTTCGAGAATCAAGCCGTTTTGGAAGCCTTCAATTGAAAATTCACTTAGTTCGTGCTTTCTAGAACTGAATAGCGTGGAACTATTTAAACACACGTTGGATGACCAAAGCGCAAAATATGCCGAATTTGGATTAAATGATTGTTTGTCATTTTAAATGTAGAAAATCAAAACACTCAATACACTGTGGCATATGATAACATTCTTTACATGTTTGATAAATTTATTATGCAAAAAGGAAATTAAAAAATGCTCAAATTACGCCAAGATTCCTTTATACTGAAATTATTATAACCAATGTAAGAAATATGTAAAGTACAAACGGGAAATTAACTAATATATCAAATAATTTAAATAAAATTTGTTTTATTAATAAATTTGAAACAAGAATTGTGGATTGTAAGTATAGAAATAAGTATCGTACATTCTTAAGCAAAGAAACTCTTCTTCTCAACTGCAGTATAGTATATTGACGTTTTGAGAAAATTTGCTAATAAATCTTTTCAAAACAATCTAAAATATTCTCAAATGGAGTTTTAGGTATTATAGTTTTAAGAATGTCTGTACTAACATCTAATACAACAAATATTCTGGATTTCATAACAAGTTGGCTTAAACCACAAATTAAATAACTATATACAGATGGAAACTTATGAATAAAATTCATTTTTTTTACGAAGTTGCGTACCAACTCACATAAATTTAAATTCTCTTTTTCGCTCAAAAACTCAACTTCGTAAAAAAATGAAACAGATGTGTGCCAGATTTAACAAATGCATGCCAAGTATTTAACAAATGCAACCGCTAAGTATTAATAGATTTATAAATTTTTTTACATTCCTGGCAGTTCATTTACTTGCTATTATTTCAATATTTTAGAATTCGCTGATCAGTTTTTAACTATATTTTGTTAACATTCATACTACTAACGTTATTTTTTCAATAGAATTGAATTTTTAGGATGTAACTTTATTTGGTTAATTTTGATAATATACTGATTAAATTGAACTGTTAAATATAGTGAACATTTTTGCGCACGTATACCAACTACACTGTTAAATCTCACTTTATTGCCCAAAAATGCAGATGGCTAGTGCAGATTTAATATTAGATTAACTATTAGATTACCTCGGGTGGGGTCTAATAATTAAAATGAAATAACTTAAATATCGTTGTACTAGATACTGACTTTATTTATTTATTTTTTTTAAATACATATACATAAGTATATACACAAAATTGTTCTCTTTTTATTGTACACACATAAGTAAATACATATATACTATTTCTCGGGCGGAAATACCATACATAACGGGTGGGCCATCTAGTTATAGGTTTGTAGCCTGTAACAAATTTATTCTCGCTCGCGGAGGGAACGGTTCGGGTGTGCCGACAGATATTAATTAATTAACACTTAAAACTGATTTTTTAACAAACAATTATGTTTTTTTTAATGAACGCTGTTTACAATTTTTTATATCCGAGTTTATTGTTGACGCTGCGTTTTTGAAGTGATTGAACTTCAATCAATATTGGTTCAATCGATATTGGTTCATTTGTTAGGATTGACTTGCAAATTTCGAAACATTGTAAGTACTCTTTGTCCTGGTAAATTACTGAACCTTTAGAAAGACATGATGTGAATGGCTTCGTTATTTCTGAGAAGTCCTTGATGAACTTTCTATAATACCCTATCAAACCCAAAAATGATTAATTTTCTTTTTGAGTACATGGTAATTTTAGATTTTTAATGGCTTGGATTTTTATTTCAGGTAAGTTTCTATTTTTGTGTTTTGGTGATAAGTAAACTTTTTGTTTAGTTTTATCTGGATTATCTAATAATGCTTGATCGTCCAAGTCGTCGTCTGCGAAAGCAAATTCTGAATTTGGAATAGATACTGATTCACTAATAGAAAGCGCAGATTTTTTTGTTGGAATCCCTTCCTGATTGATATCTCATGGAAATTTACACGACCAAAAAAAATTATTTGAATTTGTTTAAAGTACTCCCGAAGTACTATTGGTTTAGCCAATCGATCCCGATTTTAGGTTTCGACCGGTTGTGAGATAAAGCTCCCGATTTTAGGTTACAATATTTCGCGGTTATGCACTATTTTATGTTATAATATTTTTTGTGTGCAGGTGTATTTTATTTTACAAGTGGCATTATTTTCACTTGCGGGTTCACTAAACAACACAGTTTCACTTTACGAAAATTGAATCTTAGTTAGTGATTTAAATTTTTGGTTAAAAGGGAACATATGAAAATTTCTAACATTGATAGGCACAATATCGCTAATACAGTGACCACTATACCCAAGTTTATTGTTAATGTTCGTGAAACTGGTTTCATTGTTGATGCGCCAAGCCAAGACGTGAGCGAGCTCGTACAGTGCGTACACCTGAAAATATCGAAGCTGTGGCTGAGAGTGTGCGTGAGAATCCATCAACATTAACTCGTTATCCTTCTCAAGAATTGAAAGTTTCACGCATCAGTTTACGTTGAATTTTGCGAAAAGATCTCGGTATGACGCCTTACAAAGTTCAATTGGTTCAAGAGTTGAAGCCGCATGACCATCCGCTTCGTTTTCACTTCGCTAGGTGGACCAACGAGAAACTGCACGATGATGTTGATTTTGCCAAAAAAATCATCTTTTCGGATGAAGCTCATTTTCATATTGGTAAGTACGTTAATAAGCAAAATTGCCGTATTTGGGGCTCAGAAAACCCACACGTGGTCTTACAGCATCCAATGCACCCATTACGAGTGACTGTTTGGTTCGGATTGTGGAGCGGAGGCATCATTGGCTCATAATTCTTTGAAAATGAGGACGGCGCAACGATTACGGTCAATGGAGACACCATGGTATTGATGTGAACGATGTTTGGTTTCAACAGGATGGTGCAACTTGCCACATATCTCATGACACAATCGATTTATTGCGCCAAACGTTCATGGCCGTTTAATTAGCCGAAATGGTGATGTCAATTGGCCGGCAAGAAGCTGCGATTTAACACCATTGGACTATTTTCTGTGGGGCGCCGTTAAAGACAAGTGTTATGCTGACAAACCAGAGATAATTGAGCATTTGAAGGCCAACATTCATGATGCCATCGCCGAGATACGAACCCATACACTCGAAAAAGTGCTCGAAAATTGTACTTCACAAGAAAAAAATTAATTTGTCAAACTTTTAAATGGCCCACCCTTTATAATATGATGAATTTTAGTAATTCAGCATATTCTATTACTATATTATGTGTATTGGCAAAATAAAATGACCGATCAAATATATGATATGAAATTGAATATCACAGTGCACATGTTAAAACCTGTGATTGAAACCAGAAAACAACAATTAAAGTTAAACAACAACGGTTAAAGATCGTGTAAATTATTATAAAAATAATAAACTGGTACGTACCAGGCACTATGCCAGGGACCTATTTGGGAAATGATTTTTGGTAGCAATGCGCGTGCCTACAACGTAGCATAAACATTGGGGTTACGAATAACGATGTTACTAAATTATAACATCAAAGTAATTTCAGAATGTTTGTTGTAAAGTAAATGCTACTTATTGGTAAAAATTGCGCATGTAAATATTACTGCAAAGTTTAGATTTTTGATAAATAAGCTCTATCTAACTTTGTAGTATAAGAATATTCTTAGCAGTGGAGACGATAGTTTTACCTCATGAAACTACTTTAAAGTTATAGTTTTTATGGTGAAGTTAAAGGTCTTTTAAATACGTCGAGAAAACATCACCATTCTCTTTTGAAGTAGCGGTGACTTTAAAATGAAAAATGGATGACATTTTGACGTTCCTGATCATTCAATAAATACCTTAAAGTTTTTGTAACCTCAAAGTAATATTTACAAGTTATTACGACGTCACCGCAATTTTTTAACACTTGTGATTATATTTATGAAAGTTTTACTGGTTTAGCGAAACATTTTAAGAGCAAGCATACCGAAAATGTAAATATCGGGAAAATTGAATGTAATGCAACAGATGAAATAATTTGCCCAAATAACGTTAACCAACCTATGCCCAGTAATGAATTGTTACAAGCTAATTATGCATCGGTTGAAGAAAATTGCTGCGAAAATCTCTTAAAATTAAATCTGACCTATAAAAACTATAATTCAATATTAGAAGAAGTGACGCAATTGACAAACGCAATTGACCCTAGAAATTAATATTAGGAAAAAGTTAATTGAATCAGTTGGGGTTAATCTAGAAGACGAGTTAATTTTTTTACAAAACCCTTTCAAATCGTATAAAACAACATAAAAACGAAAAAAACAAACTTATAAAACCGTTCCTAAACCAAAAGAATTTGCTATTGGTATACGACAGGATCGTAGATGGATTCCTAAGAACTATACTATAAATTGTCAGCAATCAGTAACGAATACTTTCTCATATGTATCCATTATCGAAACACTAACTTTTCTATATCAAAATCAAACATTTCTTGATAAAATTTTAAATACCTATCTAAACGGAAATGAATACCATTACACCAACAGAAATTATTTCAAGCGAAACCACCTCTTTTCAAGAAATGAACCAACTTTTCATTTGCAATTATATATGGATGAATTTGAACTGTCAATCCTTTGGGATCAAAAACTGGAGTGCATAAAATTTGTGCATTTTATTTTATGGTGTGAAACTTAGAACATTATATTAGCCCATTTTAAACCCATACCTAAAAGTAATATAAATTAACGAATAGAAAACATTTACTTGGTGTTTTTAAGCTAACTTACTTTTAAATATTTCCGAGTACTTTGTGATGGATACAGGACTTTGGTGCTCCTCACAGTACATAGAATGCATCTGGCTCAAAGTTAAATCTGACGGCAAATATTTCTTAGCAGTGTCACGTCTCGAATAGTGGCTTTCATACGGAGGGTATTTGTTAATGTGTTCTTTGATCTCTCTGATTTTTTCTTCAGTTAATTTATTAACTGGGTTGCGTTTACCACGCATGTCGTGCAAAAGTCCGTCGTTCGATAATTTTTTTTTCGCAAATGTTTTTAAGAAACTTTTACTGACACCAAAACAAAAGCGAAAGCATTTTTGACAAACTTCGATTCTCTCTCCATGTAGTTCGATATGATAGTAGTATGTATGTGGCCGATTTCTTGGATTGCTCTCAGAATTCGCAAGCGTTTGCTTCTTTTTCTCCCTTATTTCAACGAACCCAGAGATAAATGCTATTTTCGCCTCATAACTAACAATTTTTGAAAATCGGTCGAACATAATTTGCTGTTCTTCACGAGAAATTTTAGTGTAACAATTTTTTTTGCACTTTTTTAGAGGAACACAGTTGTTTAAAGTTGCATTAACTGGAATTGGTTGTAATACATCAGCTTGTGAACCATCGATAGTAGCAACTTGTGGTCTAGAAAGTTCTAAATTTTCGGCTTGTAATACCTCCACGGTGAAATTTGGTGAGTCACAAAGGTTTTTTTCAATTTGAGTTGCTAATTTAGCAATATAAAACGAATCTTCTTCTGAACTAAGCTATCTTTATTATTTTGGTGCACATTAATATCATCATCGCAGAACTCGTTTGGTATTGGAAATTTGAGGGAAACAGGAATATTGTGTTCTTCGTCTTGGATGGGTTGTAGAATTGTTTCTAAAGCACTCTTACTTACACAATGCGGTTGTGCATTTAAGCTATATTTACTTTTTTCCAATTCAAATAACTAAGATTCAAGCAACACTACAAAACGCTTATGTTACTTTGGTATATCAATTTTTTAAATTATTAAACATAAAATAAATTGTAATTCCACATAAGCGATTCTTCCAAAACCATAACGAAAATAAAAGTACTTAAGCGATAAGACTATCTTTAGTGCATTCTTTATGGTTTGTCTAAATAGTACAAAAATTTGCTAGTGTAAAAACATTCTAGTAAATTGTATAACGAACGAAAAATAATAAAATCGCTTAAGTAAATTTAAGCTGTTTTCGCTTTTTGACACAGATATATTTTGGTACTGTTTTTTAATCTTACGGTCAACTTTAGAAAACTAATTGGCGAGGAAGACGAATTGAGAACAAAAAACCGCGAAAAAACTTCGATTAAGTTTACTTATATGTATATTATATACGTCATAGTGACCAATCATTGTTTATTTATTTAGATTTACGGTTCTTCAGATTAATCAGATGGTCGTCAAACCAAGGAGGATGAATATTAAATTTATTCCGGCACAATGGAATGTGGATTTCAAAACCATGTAATAAAATTTGGTAGAATTTGTTAGCATCTTGGTTTACATTATTAGTATTTAAAGCAGCGTCCCATTGAATAGCTTCTAAGTACTGCACAAGACCAGTGTGGTTTATTTTTTTTAAATTATAGGTGGTATGCATAATATTGTATTGTTTATATATGTAGGTATGTGATTTGCCATGTCAAACGACAGTATTTTATGTATATAGTAGTGTGAAAAATACCGGGTATTGTTATATATAGATTGAAATTTTTTTTTTTAAATTATCACTAACACATTCACACACTGGAAAATATATATTAAACAAGATAACCAACAACAACGTTGAAAACTCGAGCCAATAGACTATATTTGTGTGAGAATTTTGGTTTGGTGTTCGTCCTAATAATTGTATGCTTGACGTAGGTCAGGAATAGGTTTTTAATTTGTTAATAAATTAGAGATAGTAATGAATTGTGTTATTGTAGTAAGCTTAGGTAATTGTCTTGTAAACCTCGGCAATCTATTTTGTAATTAATGGCGTTTGTGGCTTTTGTGATATAACACATTTCTTTAAAGAGCCTTTTTTTCATTTTCGTTTCGAAATCTATTATCGTTGCTTCGTCAAATTTGAATTCTTTGGTACATTCCGTCACATGTTTACATAGAGCACTGCGGTAATGTGTTATATTATTTTCATTCTTTGTTTTCATTTAACTTTACGTCACATTTGTGCTGGTTAACTCTAGTGGTTATGGTTTTTGATGTTTCACCAATATAACATTTCCCACAATTATTTATTTTTGTTGCTATTTTTAACGTGTAGTTCGGTTTGTCTAGACTTTCCTAAGTTATTCTGTTAGGTTCGGAAAATATTTGATAGAACCTATAATCTATTTGTTTTGGTTATCAATAGGTATTGTTTGTGATCCAGTTATTATGTTACTATTCCTATAGGTGTATAGACAATGGTTTTGTTCAGTCTTTGTATGAGTTGGATGGGGTAATTGTTTTTTTCCAATCACTCAAAACTAAAACTCTCTTTACGAAGGCTTGTGCTACGTTGACCTTCATAGTGTAAGGGTGGGATGAGACAAAATTCAACATGGTATTATTAATATCGTGTTCCACTGTAAATGTTATTTTCTCGTGAAAAGAGTTAAATACGTTGAGGGTTGTTTGAATGTGGGCTTTGTGTAAAATTAGTAAAAACTCATCCACATATTTTTTGATTAGAGAAGGTTGGATTGTCAATGTGGGTAATTTTTCTGTTAATAGTTTCTCCAACACAATATCCGCTAGAATTGGGGATAGTGGATCATTTCCCCATTTCCCATTGCTAAACCAAAAAATTGTTTGTATATTGTCTTATTAAATTGGAAATAATTGTTTTCCTTCACACAAGCATCAAAAATTGTAAAAAAATATTTCTTTTGAGCATTGGATGTTATCATTGAATAATTACATATAGAAATGACACTAAAAAAAATAAATTGTTATAGCGCTGCCAGCAGAGGTATCATAGATAAATTGAAATAAAAGGTTTGAGTATACACTACATATCTATATATATAAAATATTGTTTCAATTCATTGTAACCGCATCACGCAAAAACCACTGAACCGATTTCAGCCAAAATTTTAGGGGACGTAAATCAGCGACATAATTTAAATTTAACCGTTTATCACAGAATATTTTTGTTTTGACATAAAAAAAACGAAATAACAAAAATCAATTATTTTCAATCAAAATCAATTATTGGCATTCATCGTGTTTGGTGAATCATTTAATAATTTTGATAATTTTCCATTGGTATTTCCAAGTTTGTTTTTGTACCTTTATTTTTGATGCAAATTCAACAAAATTTCAATAAAGTCACAGTCCAACAAGAAAATAACGTGTCTTTAATTTACAAAACTGCGTAAAATTCAACCAACCATATTGTTGGCCATCCAGTGTTCTCACACATTTTGGTAAGTATTACGCAAGGCAAGGTAAGTTCATCGCAACTGAAAACTGATTCGAAGTGATTTTTAATTCTATTTTTTTTGTACATTTCCAGTAAATTTTCATCGATTATAGTGAATTTTAGTTTGCCGTGCTCATTTCTGATTGAACAATTTACATTTGCCGGTGAGTGTTGTTTTTTTTTCGTATTTTCCAGGCGATTAAGGTTATGTTGTGTGTGTGTGTGTGTTTTTTTTTTTTTTTTTGTGGGGATGAGTAACGTGTGGAAAATCTTCGGAAGACGATGCATCGGTGGGACAAACACCTCAGCAACAGTGGCGGATTCCTACCACCTAAAAACCACGTGTGTGTGTGTGTGTGAACCTTTGCTTTGAACACTGAACATTGGCTTTGATAACTTTTACTACACATTAATACAAATGCATTACAATTATGATATGTTTAGATTTGCTTATTAATATGCCTGGAAGAAAGCGATCAAATCTTGGGAGACGTACCCGTCGCACGAATTCCGTATCAGCACATAGACGAACACATACGGCAGAGCAGCGTCAGGAAAGCATTGACCAGCAAGCAGAGCGAAGCACATCTCCTGATAACCAAGAGCCTGTAAATCGGCGGAGACGCACTTCAATTCGAACCATACGACAAATGGAACGTGCGGCTTTTAACTATGACAGCACCGCTGATTACAGTATGCATGCTTATATTGGCCACATGAATGTACAATGTGTGCATTGCAAAGCATTGAAATATCTTAACGAAACTCCTAGCATGTGCTGTGTTGGCGGGAAAGTGAAACTGCCAGTATTGGAACCACCACAAGATCCTTTACATTCGTTGATCTATGATAATTCACTGGAGTCGAAGCATTTCCTATCAAATATTCGAAAATACAATTCATGCTTCCAAATGACATCTTTTGGAGCTACGAATATTATAAGAGATGGATTTATGCCGACTTTCAAGGTGATTACAGCTAATGGAATAAATTCCGATCCATCATGTACATATATTTCGCAAACTTTACAGATTCAAGGCCAGATATATCATAGAGCTGGGGCATTGTTACCATTTCCAGATGCTGATCATCAGTTTTTACAAATATATTTCGTTGGTAATGAGGATCAGGAATTGGATCAACGCTGTGCAATTGCTCGGAATGTAAGAAGAGAAATTGTTCTTCGTCTGCAAAGATTTTTCCATGAGTATAATGCATTGGTGGATTTGTTTAAGACTGCACTGGATCGGATGCCCTCCGATGACTACACAATTATTATCAGCGCCGATAGAACACCAATCGGAGAACATGCCCGGAGATTCAATGCTCCAACTGTTGATGAAGTAGCAATCGTAATAGTTGGTGAACAAACTCGGCCAAGGGATATTATTTTGTTCCGAAGAAATGAGCAATTAAAACGCATTTCCAAACTACACCGTTGTTATGATGCATTGCAATATCCGATTTTATATTGGAGAGGTGCTGAAGCTTATCATATCAACATACCAATGATAAATCCAACAACTGGTACAAAAATTATGATTTTTGATTATTTTCTTTTGTAATCTTTGAGTAATATTTCAAATTTATTAATCGAACATTTTTGATTCTTTGCAGGTCAAGAAACTAACAAAAAAGTTAGTGCGATGAATTTTTATTCATATCGATTGATGATTCGTGATCAACAAGACAATTACATTTTGCGATGCAATCAACTGTGTCATCAATATATTGTTGACATGTATGCCAAAATCGAAACTGAACGATTGAATTTTATTCGTCACAATCAAGCCCGATTGAGATCGTAAGAATGTATACATTTACGTGATGCGATAAGGAACGATGTAAATGTGAGTGATATTGGCCGCTTCACTATATTACCATCATCATATATCGGTAGTCCACGTCACATGCATGAGTATACGCAGGATGCGATGTCTTATGTTCGTTACTACGGCAGACCAGATTTATTTATTACATTTACTTGCAATCCAAAGTGGACTGATGTGGCTGATTGTTTGTTTGACGGTCAAGTACCAACCGATCGTCACGATATAACAGCGCGTGTATTCAACCAAAAATTAAAAAAATTAATGGATTTAATTGTTAAACTTCGTGTATTTGGAGAATTGCGCTGCTATATGTATACAATTGAGTGGCAAAAAAGAGGTTAGCCGCACGCACACATTTTGATATGGTTAGTACAAAAAATCACACCTGATATGATTGATAGTGTCATATCGACCGAAATTCCTGATCAAACCATCGATTCAGGATTATTCGCAGTTGTTACGAAAAATATGATACACGGCCCGTGTGGTGAAATAAATCCAAATTCACCATGCATGGTTGATGGCAAATGCTCAAAGCGGTTTCCCAAACAATTGATCGCTGACACCATTCATGGTGACGATGGATATCCAATGTATCGACGACGATCAAGTCAAGATAATGGTAAATCGACCATTATTAAAAGCCGAGGCCAAGACTTTGAAGTTGATAATTGTTGGATAGTACCTTATTCGCCAATATTGTCAAAAATTTACAATGCACACATCAATGTCGAATATTGCAATTCAGTTAAATCTATCAAATATATTTGCAAGTATATGTCAATAAGGGCAGCGATATGGCAGTTTTCGGAGTGGCTGATGAAAATCGAACTGATGAAATTTTGCAGTATCAAATGGGGCGATACATTAGCACCAATGAAGCAGTGTGGCGAATTTTATCATTTCCCATCCATGACAGGCATCCCGTTGTTGTGCATTTAGCAGTTCATCTTGAAAATGGCCAACGTGTTTATTTTACCGATGCAAATGCTGCACAAAGAGCAGTTCAGCCGCCAGAAACTACACTAACAGCATTTTTCAAGTTATGCGAATCGGATGAATTTGCACGAACATTACTGTATTCTGAAGTGCCTCAGTACTTCACTTGGAATGCATCAACAAAAAAATTTCAACGGCGCAAGCAAGGAACACCTGTCGATGGTTATTCCGGTGTTTTTTCAACGGATACTTTGGGACGCATTTACACAGTTAGTCCAAATAATGTTGAATGTTTTTATTTGCGGTTGTTGTTGGTTAACGTACGTGGGCCACCGTCATTTCAAGATTTGCGAACTGTTGGTGGTGAATTGTGTGCAACATATCGCGATGCATGCCAGCGATTGCATTTGCTTGAAGATGATACCCATTGGGATGCTACGCTTCATGATGCTGCAATTACAGCTCCACCAAAACAAATACGTATGTTGTTTGCGATAATCATATCAACATGTTTTCCAGCAAATCCACTTGAATTGTGGAATAAGTAAAAAGATTGTATGACTGAAGATTTTTTACTTATACTTCAACATGCAAGAAATAACCGTGATTTGATTCGTACACCAGAAATGTTTAATGAAGCATTGATTATGATTGAGGATATGTGTCTTATGATGACAAATAAGGTTTTAGCTCAATTAGGTATGGTTGCATCAAATCGCCCAATGCACGACATATTTGAGCGTGAACTACGACGCGAACAACAGTATAATTGCAGTTTACTACACGCGTTTGTTCAAACACATATTTCTCAATTAAATTTGCAACAAAGACATGCATATGATACAATTATGCAAGCTGTAACAGGCACGTGAGTTTTCGAAACAGTTGTTGAAGATTGGAGAGGGCAAAATTGCAAGTGATGTCAATGGGTTTCATCACGCTACCTAATAATTTTTGTACCATTTTACCATCAAAAAATGAATTGATTGATCGCGTTTTTCCAAATATTATTCAAAATTACAAAAATCATAATTGGTTGAGAGAACGCGCAATTTTGGCACCAAAAAAGGTAAATGTGAATGAAATAAATTTTATAATTCAACAAAAGTTGCCAGGTGATGTGGTTACTTATAAATCAATCGATACTGACATGAATGAAGAAAATGCAATCAATTATCCAGTCGAATTCTTGAATTCTTTGGAACCACGTGGTATGCCACCGCATTGCTTGAATTTAAAAGTTGGCTCATCAATCATTCTTCTTCGAAACCTCAATTCACGGAAGCTTTGCAATGGGACAAGACTTGCAGTTAAAAAATTAATGCCAAATTTGATTGAAGCAACAATACTAACTAGCACAGCAAAAGGGGAAGATGTGTTGATACCGCGCATTCCATTAATTCCAACAGACATGCCATTTGATTTCAAACGCTTGCAATTTCCCGTCCGATTATCTTTTGCTATAACCGTGAATAAAGCGCAAGGCCAAACGCTGCAGGTGTGTGGAGGTAATTTGGAAGATCCGTGCTTCTCTCATGGGCAATTATATGTCGCATCTTCCAGAGTGGGAGCACCAAAAAATTTATTCATTTATGCACCGCAAAACAAAATTAAAAATGTTGTGCATACCATTGTATTAAATTAATTTTTTTTTCTTTTTTTTTCAAAATAAAACTAAAGTTTTTTTAATAAAACAAAATCAAATTAAATTTAAGTTTCTTTTTGTATTTGGGTGCAGCGAAGCGCGCCGGGTCCCGCTAGTATATAAATATAAAGTAGTAAGAAATGAAAAAATATTATTTTTTTATATGGTTTTTCGTATCACAGGAACCTAGCAATAATTAAAAAAGCAAAGACACTTTAATATAATTTGTTGACGCCATGCTCATATGTCGCTGCTAATTTGGAAGTGTCACCTTCTATATGTAATTATTCAATGATGCTATGTTCAATTCTTGGCCACTCGTCATAGATGATGTCTCTAGCTGCGTCAACTGGTATATTAGTGAATAAAGAAACAACATCAAAAGAGACCAGTACTTCGTCATTATTTAGGGATATGTCATCAAGCGTAGTTTTTAAACTATCTGAATTTTTGACATTAAATTGGCTGTCAACCACCAATGGTTTCAAATATTTTATCAATAATTTCGATAATTGATAAACAGGTGATGTTATATTTGACACTATGGGTCGTAGTGGTATTCCTGGTTTGTGGACTTTCGGTAGACCGTACATACCGGGTGCTGCAGGAGATATCATTTTTAAGTTTATTTTTTGTTGTTTATCTATCAACTTTTCTTTCTCAAGTTTATCAATTAATTTGTGTATTGATTTATTGATTTTATCCGTGGGGTCTGTGTCTAGTCTACTGTATGTTGATCCATCACTTAGTAGATTGCCCATTTTTTCAATGTAATCAGTTCTATTTAAGAGAACTTTGTCAGTGTTGGTGACGATAATATTAGGATTAGATTTTTAAAAAATGTCTAAAGATTTCTTGTAGTCTAGTAGTTGTTTGTCAATTTTTGTTGTTTTCTTATTGTTTTGTTTTTTGTATTGAATGAGGGTGTGTTGTCGTAGACGTTCTCATGTCTGTTATGTTGTCTTCCTCAGAGAATTGTGTTAGTATGTTCTCTATATCGGTCAGTGTATCTATTGTGTTAATTGTTGTATTTTTTCGTGGTAGACTAAATTTTCCACCATAGCTCGGTAGTGTTAAGCAATCAACTGAAATTTCCTTGTCGGTTAGGTTAACAACATCTGTTGGGTCAAAGTTAGTAATCTTTTTTGTTGTTGTTGGAGTTTGATGATTTGTGAGTTTAATTTAATTTTAAGTTGGTTAATTTTTCCAATGATGAAAATATTGTGAGAATCAATGACATCAGAATAAATTTCTCAAGGTAAAATACATTTTAATTTGACATGACAATCACCTGCTTATAGATATTTTGCCAAAAGTAAGTTCAAATATCCCTTGGTATGGTGTATTTTTTATTTAAGACAGAAATTTAATTTCCTACATATTTCAGAATCCAAAAATTATAAACAATGTAAAAATTGATTACCTCATACTTGGGGACCCAGCCTATCCGTTAATGAGTTGGCTCATGAAGGGATATTAAGGTATTTTGACAGAGGAGGAGGAATCATTCAATGCCTATTTAAACTCAGCTCGTACCGTTATCGAACAGACGATCGGTAAATTGAAAAGCAGATGGAGAATTTAAAAAAAAACAACGAAATGGATTATACCTACGTGCCTAAGGTAAAATATTATGTTATTTTTGTAATTAGAATTGACAACATTATTTAATTTAACAGATTGTTGTAGTATGTTGTATACTACACAACATAATTCAAAATAAGAAGCAGACGTACCCAATAATTGCCGATGAGGACAGCATAAACCAAACCGTGCTGCAACAACCTGAAATGCGAGATATGACCCGACTAGTATTCCCTCGAAGACAGCAATCAGAAGAAATTAGGCAGCAAGGAGAAAAAGTTAGACAGTTGCTATGAGATTAATTACGGATAAATTACCTATAAAACAAATTGTTATTCTACTAAAATAATTTTATTAATCAGTTAAAAAATATATCTGAAATTATTCTTTTTTTCGAAAAAAAATTTTTTAAAAACATCTACCATTTTTCTCTGCTTTATCCTGCATTTGCAGGTCCTGTCCATCATTTTGTTTTGTCAGTCTTCAAACATTTTGCCATACTCTTCTATTTTCCCGGATTTTCGCCTTTTCGGTATCGGGGACGAGTCAGTCGTTTAACTTGGCGTATTTAGTGTACTTGGTGTGGACAATGATGTGGATGACACAGACGAATCGAACGCTAAAATGATACTTTTAAAGCAAATCCAATAGATATTAAATTCAAACCTTCTAAAATTTCCTCATTATTTCCCAACTAGTAACAATTTTGCTAACGCCGAGTAAACATTAAAAATAATTTACTTATTACTTGTGTGAAAAGTTTAATCAGCAGTTATTAATTTTTTATAAAAAAAGAAAATTTGATGTTTTTCCACCTCCAATAAGAAAGGCTGGCCCAAACCTGCAGAAAGCGATGTCTACAAGCGAGTTTGCGCTAAACGCCACGACCACAATAGCGACTAACAAAAAGGTGCAACATAGTCCAATAAAAACAACAAATCGCAAATACATCAAAAATTACTTTACCAGGTAATTTAATATCAAGTGAACTAAAAATTAACGTAAATAAACTTAGTGCGTTGAACAATAAAAGTGCATCGTCGACAAATTTTGGCGATGAAAAAAACAATGAAAGTGCATCGACAGATGATAATAAAATAAACAGTGATGTAGGTCAGTGTTTAGTGCAAACTGGACTGGACAGATATATTACTGTCACCTCAAAGCAAAGGAGAAGCCCTAGATCAGCGGCTAGTGCAAACGTGAATAAATTCACCAAGCTAGCTAGCGCTGAATTAACTTAAATCAACCGGTATTCTTGTTTGGTTGTTGAAGACCCGCCGGTCGAAAAACCTCCAAAACCAGAGAAACCGCCACCAAA
The DNA here is from genome assembly GCA_951394425.1 of Tipula unca. Taxonomy (NCBI): domain Eukaryota; kingdom Metazoa; phylum Arthropoda; class Insecta; order Diptera; family Tipulidae; genus Tipula; species Tipula unca. The sequence goes on from OX596380.1 coordinate 122,081,118, forward strand.
TCTATTTGAGGGAAGAATCAAATAGAGAGCTCGCAAAAACAATCGAGTTCATTACTAATGGAAAATTCTGTATCTACGTTATTTATACCGCCGACCCCAGGGATTGGCAACTTCAAATTTTCTATAGAAAGTCTATACCATGGTCAATCCGAAGCACCTATCCGCATGTCAATCTTCTCATTTTTGTTTAACAGATTTCTTCATACAATCTTGTTGCAACATTCCCAATATATATTGCACGTTATTTATACCGCCGACCCCAGGGATTGACCACTTTAAATTTTCTATAGAAAGTCTAGTTAATGGTCTATCCGAAGAACCTACTCGCATGTCAATCTTCTCGTTTTTCTTTAACAGATTTCTTCATACAATCTTGTTGCAACATTCCTGATAATATTGCACGTTATTTATATTGCAGACCCCAGGGATTGACCACTTCAAACTTTTTATAGAAAGTCTATACCATTGACTATCCGAAGCACCTACCCGCATGTCAATCTTCTCGTTTTTGTTTAACAGATTTCTTCATACAATTTGCTCGTTATTTATATCGACGACCCCAGGGATTGACCACTTCAAATTTTCTATAGAAAGTCTATACCATGGACTATCCAAAGCACCTACCCGCATGTCAATCTTCTCATTTTTGTTTAACACATTTCTTAATACAATCTTGTTGCAAAATTCCCGATATATATTGCACGTTATTTATACCGCCGACTCCAGGGATTGACCACTTCAAATTTTCTATAGAAAGTCTATACAATTTACTATCCGAAGCACCTATCCGCATGTCAATCTTCTCATTTTTGTTTAACAGGTTTCTTCATACAATCTTGTTGCAACATTCCCGATATATATTGCACGTTATTTATACGGCCGACTCCAGGGATTGACCACTTCAAATTTTCTATAGAAAGTCTATACCATGGACTATCCAAAACACCTACCCGCATGTCAATCTTCTCATTTTTGTTTAACACATTTCTTAATACAATGTTGTTGCAACATTTCCAATATTTATTGCACGTTATTTACCCCGCCGACCCCAGGGATTGACAACTTCAAATTTTTTATAGAAAGTCTATACAATGAATTGACTGTCCGAAGCACCTACTCGCATGTCAATCTTCTTATTTTTGTTTAGCTGATTTCCTTTTATTTATATCGCCGATTCCAGTCTTTCCAATAGTATTACCGAAACCCGATCCGCATGTTAATGTTCTGAGTTTTATTTAATATATTTTTACCGCAATATCAGGCAACTTTTGGCAAAAGATTTTTGGGATTTCTTTGCAACATTTGTAGCTTAAAATGTCGCCTGAATGAATACTATTTGTTTAAACTCACAACATACATATTTTTTGTTATTTGGGAAATATTTCACTTAGGTATAAAAAGAGGAGATATAAAGGAAACAAAAATTCAACCGCTAATAATAAACATTACTACACTTACCAACTAAAAAGCTAAAAAGGATTGGTCGTCTTATTAAAAGACAAATAGCTTTGAATAATTGATCGGTTTATCCGAATTTTATATATTATTCTCACTAATACTTTCAAATTTATTTGGAGTTAGGATAATTGGATAAACTTTACACTTTTGGACAGACCCGTGAAATGAAATTTATCCTAATTTTATCCTAAAGTTGAACGATGTTGGTTTTAGTTGACGACTATAATGATAAGAGTTTATAGTGTTGGAAAATCGATTTCTACGAATGAGGCGTGATATTAAAATGCATTAGATAATAAATCCCAAGCCTTGTAATTTAATGTTCAGCTTGCGTTATTTATCATGCCAAAAATAATGCAATCTGTTTAATTTTTCTTCGTAAATATAAAACACAGTAGCGAATGTATGTGATACACATAAATTCTAATTTTAACCGCGAGCAAATATATGTATGGATATTATATTTCCATACGCAATTCACGTCTAAAGCCAAGAAGAATAAAAGAAAATTTTAACTTATGCCATACCACACCACACACACAGACATATGTATGCAAGATAAAACGAATGAGATGAATATTAACTCTATTGTTATGATTATTAATAACATTTTATTTCATGATTATGATAAATAGAAACCGGTAATGTGCCTGTTTCGTATATTTTTCCGTATATACATATAAGATATAACTAACTACCTTTCTAAGATTCTTATCACTCTCAAGACGAAGAAAAATATATTCCATATTCATATTCGCATATTCGAGGATGATAAGTTGAATATTTGTTGCTGTTATTGTGAGTATTTATGTATACATACAATACATATGTATATAGCCGCGATGAATACCAAAAAATATGTATTTCAATCTTAAATGTGTATATATGTACATAAATTAGCCTTAGAAATATTTTTCGAGGCAATAAACAAGATACACGAAATTTGTTGTATGTGTACACCTTTTCTCAACATAATATACCCCAGTATGACGTATAGTCAGAATGTCACAATAGTTCAAGTAAATATAATATTTCCAAAATATAATTAATTTCTCTGTCGATATAGCACATACAATCGCGATGTGCATATTCAATTTGTATTTATGGTTTCCCGCAACTCCAACTCCCGTTCGTTTCCCATATACACACATTATCATATCATCAAATTGAGCCACCCACAGCTTTCGCATATAAACCATCTATTTTCGACTATAAGTATAAATACATGATACAACTTATACTACTTATATGTATGTACGGATATTAATGTTTTTATAGTAAGAGAGAGAGTGTGTCGTAAATTTAGAGATACACGTCGTCGAATTGTGTATTGAATACGTGTGTGCCGCATATAACAGATTTTTAACCATTTTCCAATTTATATAAGTAACGAGAAAATTAGGAAAATGATATAAAATCGATAAAATTAAGTTGCTTATATTATGTGCTATATATACATAGACGTCTGTGTGAGTGTCTATTATGTTATATATGTATGTATTATTATCATTATTACGATACATAATATACATAATTTATGTGAAAAGGAAAATTAAAAATTGATTTATAGTTTCAATTTCACTTCGTGCATGTACATATCTAATGTATACGTACATACCTATATGGTCTGGTCGACAATAAATCTTAATTCAATTAGAATTTTCAAATTTTCTTTTGCTCGTCTTCGATTTTGGTTGTGCCACCTGCGGGACTAAATTGTGTATAAAAATTTCATTGGTTTTTTAATATGAGTATTAGAAAGCGAGGTATAATAATGTGTCATCACGAAATTATATTTATGTATGTTTATAAATGTAGGATTTATAACGCGTTTTGCGCGGTTTCGCTATAACCGAAAACGAATTCAACTATAATTGATTCAAAAATTTAACTAAATATTATTTTATTATGTCTTCATAAGTAACTGTTCATTCAACACAATTGATTGTTGATATTAGGCGCACCCACTAAATAAATTTAAATTCAAATATACATTTTGGGTGTTGGGGTGTTTCAATAGGGTAGGCGTTGACGGTTTATAGCCAATTAACCATTGGTTTATATTCCAGCGTTGCAAGTATGTAAAAACCATCAACTGTCTCTAGTTTACCTCCCCGCGGTAGCACCTGGGCAACGTTTGTTTTGCATGACTAATGTATCACAACGGCTGAACTTCTAGAGGCGAGTGTTATATAACACTATAAACAACAAAACGCAATGGATAAAACAAAAAAGGAAAGTAATATCATATAGGTGACAAACCTGATATTCAGGAAAATCCACTCTTTTCGGAGGTCGGTTCCATGGATTCTAGGGGGGCCAAACATTGCTAAAACATTATAATGATATCCAAAATATACTAAAAGATAACAACGCTCCAAAGGGTGGTGAGGAACAATTTGCATTCCAAAGGAGCTCTATGACGCTCAGATCTCCAATGGAGAATAACAAATCCCGAGTACATGTTGAATAAATTTCAAAACAATGGAGAAACTAATCGCGCAGCTGAGCAAAGAAGTTGCTAAGCTTGAGAGAGAAAACTCTACAATAAAAGAAAAGGTTAAAAATAACAAAGCTGAGGATTCAGCACAGAGTTAAAAATCTGTCTTCTAATCAAAATCAGCCATCAACCATTCATCATGTTCATTCAAATAATTCTAACTGGTTGCTGCGGCAATTTCCAGTTTTTCAACAGAATAATAGATTCAATGCTCTGAGTCAAGAGGGATATTGCACGGATGAAGAAGAACTGGAAAACGAAGTTGGCAGTACTGATAACAGAAATACCAAAAACGTAGGCACACAAAAACAAAAACGCATCCAAAACATACTACACAAAGTGTGAACAATAACACTTAACAGAAAAACAAAAAAAAAATACCAGCGCCTCCCATTAACGTGAGGTACATCAACAATTTCGAGCTTTTTCGACAAAAAATAATAAAACGACTAGTGAACCAACTAATTTTAATGCGCTTTCAAACAGCGACATTAGCAAATATCGAATATCACATCTATCAGCTGAAGAGTGAAACGGCTTATAGAGTAGTTATCAGCGGCCTATACCATCATCCATTAGTCTTGATAAGATTACAGCAGACTTGCATACTGTACAGTTAAAATTGAGCCACCTAACAAGACAAGAGGAGTTCCACAATGCACGAATTGTCAACAACTCGGACATACCAAGAGGTATTGCTATCGTCAAATTAAATACGTGAAATGTGCTGAAGATCACCACACAACGACATGCAAAAAACAACCAGATAGCGAACCTGCATGTGCTCTTTGTCATCAAGAAGGATATACTGAAAATTATAAAGGATGCCCTGTGTATCGGAACAAAATCAAAAGTCAACAGAGTAATAGAACAAGCGTAATACATCGATTACAAACAAAAGCAGCTAAACCTCAAACAACAATTACACCATCCACAGTAGGATTATCTTATGCGCAAATCACCAAATCAGCTGATGAATTAAACCAAAACAACAAACACCCAGAAGTTAATAACGAGTCTAATAACATTGAAATCATTAAAATGCTCAGTCAAATTTAACAGACACTTGGTCACTTAGCAGAAAGGGTGGCAAAGCTGGTAATTAATTTCTATCCGCCAAGCAAAAAAGTTAGCATACACAAAAATGATTAACTCGTTCCTACGCATTGTAACTTGGAACGCCAATAGGCTCAACCAACGAGTCCAGAAACTGGAAATATTTCTACATACAAACAGTATAGATATTGCGCTGATTTCAGAAACGCACTTCTCACACAAAAGTTTTATTAGAAAAAAGAGATTCATTACCTACTGGACAACCCATCCTAGTGAAAGAGCTAGAGGTGGTTCAGCTGTACTAATTAAAAATAATATCAAACATAATCAACAAGAGGATATTCGGGAAAACTATATGCAAGTAACGGTTATCTCAATCCAATAAAATGGCACATACCTAAATATTGTGGCAGCATCTCCACGGCATACACCAACGAAGCTACAATTTAATAACGTCTTCAATAAACTAGGTTCAAGATTTATCATCATTTATCATTAACGGCCTGTAGCTCGGATACCACCTATAAGAAATGCTCAAGGTAGTTGGGTTCGACAAGACAAAGAAAAAGCAGAACTATTTGCCCACCACTTAGCAACAGTATTTCAACCCCACGACATTCAATCTAACATCGACGTAACACCTGTTTATTAACCAAGTCAGGATTTTAAACGGGTCACTCCAATGAAAATTACCGAAGATCTCGTCAAAAATTTTAATCAAAAAAAGGCACCAGGAATGGATGAAATATCACCAAGTCTATTCAAGGAACTACCACGTAAAGAAATCATCATGATCACATACTTATTTAATGCCTGTATGAGGATGAAGTATGTACCCAAATGCTTCAAAACCGCCCAAGTAACTATGCTGAAGAAACCAGGCAAACCAAATGAAGGAGTAACATCGTACAGACCAATCTCACTGCTTCCGACCTTATCAAAGCTGTTTGAAAAACTACTTCTGAAACGTCTCAAGGCATTCGTAAACGTTCCTGATTTTCAATTTGGATTCAGGAGTAACCACTCCACAATAAATCAAATATTGCCCCGCTGTATCCCGCTGGATGTATCCCAGGCTTTTGATAGGGTTTGGCCCGAGGAATTGACATTCAAGACGAGCAAAATGTTACCACAAAATTATTGCCAGCTGCTTGAATCATATCTCTCTGATCGGAAATTCAGAGTTATCCATGAAGAAACATGTTCTAACTTTTATCCGACGCTAGCGGGAATTCCGCAGGGAAGCGTATTAGGACCCCTCTACCTTCTCTACACTGCAGACATACCTACAACGAACAGAACATTCATCGGTACGTTTACTGAAGACATTGTTTTTATGGCAATAGACGAAACTCAACAAAGGGCAGTGCAAAATCTTCAACGAGCAATGAACAACGTTACTAAATGAGCGATTGATTGGAAAATCGCGCTTAATGAGCTTAAATCACCCCATGTGATATTTACGTTCCAACCCAAAAATATCAACCAGCACATATACATCAACGGAGTGCAAGTGCCGCAGGCTGAATCGGCCAAACACCTTGGTCTGCATCTAGACTCAAGGCTTAACTCACGTGAAACAAAAAACTGAACAGATACGATTAAAACAACGTCAAATGTACTGCTTAATTTGGCATCATTCCAAAATGAACCTGTATTGCAAAGGCTAATTTACCAGACCATCTTCAAACCAATATGGATGTATGGTGCGCAGCTATGGGGTTGTACTCATAAGTCCAACCCATAGAGACATTATCCAACGTAGCCAAAATAAATTTTTACGAACCAACGCTTACCGATTTGTGACTAACAGGGAAATACACAATGATTTACAAACACAATTGATAGGTGACATCATCCGCGAATGTGCCATCAAACGTGTAAAGAAACTTCTCATCCACACCAACGTTGAGGTCGTACAACTACTGGATCGTACAAACGAAGTAAGGCGGCTCAAACGAACCAAACCACATGAGCTAACCGAATGAATATCATACCTCAGAGGAACTGGACACTGGTGCAGCAAACCCACACAAGTTTATGCTTATCTCATAAGTACTAATGAATTAAACGAATTAATAATGTTTAAGATTGCAGTAGCCATACCAATTAAGGTGTTTAAAAAAAAAAATATAGCGGGTATTTCTTTTAACTGAGACGATCAAATATCTCGAATAATAGCCACTCTACGGAAAAAATGTTCATAATCAAGATTTAATCATACCGCGAGGAAAATACATTAGCGCAAAAAAAATAGTCCCTCACCCCCGCTTTGTAGGTGGGGCGGGGGTAACTTTTAAGCTAAGATAGGAAGCCATATTTTTTATTGCAGATACGGATTCTACGACTAAAAGTACGTATGATTTGAATGAAATATTTTGTTCGGTTCATGATAGATGGCGTTGTAATCGACGAAATTCAATTTTTACAAATTTTTCCTTCATAGAACACACGCATTCGATTCTGCAATACGTTTGAAATAAAAAACATCACGTTTTCATTGGAAATACTCGAAATTCGTCATCAAAACCATTTATTCAGTTTTGTAAATCTAAAATAAGTGTTCAAAATGATGGCCTGCGACTTATTAATCTACATTTCAAATGATTGTACACAACTGAGAAGTGTGTCTGGTTGAATTTCAGCACACGCATTTCTGATTCGCTCAATCATGTTCTCACGTGTTGTTGGTTTTTGTGTGTAAACTCTGTTTTTGAGGTAGCCCCACAAAAAAAATGGCGCAGTAAGATCTGGTGATCTGGCGGGCCAATTTATCGGACCAGCTCTACCGATCCAGCGACCATTGAAATCACGATCAAGTATTTCACGTGCCATCAACGAATAGTGTGCACGACAACCATCATGTTGAAACCACATGTTCCGTCTCACTTCTAAGCTCAAATTTTCAAGTAATATTGGCAGTTCATTTTCCAAAACGTTTCGGTACATTTGACCATTCAAGTTGCCTTCAATAATGTGGGGGCCTATGAGTTTGTTGCCAATTATTCCATACCACACGTTGTCAGTCCAAGGACGCTGATGTTCAACTTGACGAATCCAGTGCGGATTTGTAACACTCCAATAATGCATGTTGTGTCGATTAACCGTTCCATGGTTTGTAAAAGACGATTCGTCGGAGAACATTGCGCAACGAAAAAAGTTAAAAAAGTTAAACGCTCCATTCTAAAGTATTTTGTCGTTTATTTTGCAATTACGAAAAACATGAAGTTATATAACACAAACGTTAAATGTGATTTATAAAACTGAATAAATTGTTTTGATGACGAATTTCGAGTATTTCCAATGAAAACGTGATGTTTTTTATTTCAAACGTATTGCAGAATCGAATGCGTGTGTTCTAAGGCTCTGTGTGAAACGATTAAAAGTTGTTAAAAAAAATTAGTTATAAATTTGGTGAAATAGAAAATTTTTATCGTGAAATATTTTTAACGTGGTGATTATGTTTGCTGTGTGAATCAGTTAAAATTTAGACAGTAAAAAATTAAAATGAATCGCATCTTGAAAAAATATTTTCCTCTTTTTTTTATAATTTTAATGTATTATAAAAGATATAATTTGAAAAATAAAGCTATGATACGGAAATACTGAAGGAAACTTAGAGAAGTATGCAATTTATAAATTAAATTTATTTAATACTTTAGAATTATTTATCTTTTCAGCCAATCGAGTACTGTAAATTAAGGGTGATTTCGAATGATATAAATGATATTTTAAATAGAAATGAGATAAAAACTCGAGAATAGCTTTAAAAAAAATCGTGCAATTAATGCCGAATAAACATTACGGGTGGGCTAAAGAGTATGAATTGATAATATTTTTATACTGGATGGCAGCCGGTTGTAGTTTTCGTCGGTAAGTACACAGGTATAAATGATAATAGTTTCGAAATACTATAAAAAGATGTAATTTATAGATTCACTGTTAAATCGATTATTCACAAAATGTTGGACCATTTCACAACACACATGCGACACATCATAAAACCACCAGCAGATAAAGACCAGATGAATATTGGGATGAATTTTAGTGGACGGTCAAAAACTAATATTTTTGCCAATGCAATCGGAGCTATAGATGGATGGCACATACGGATTAAATGTCCTGTGAACAAACACGACGAATACATAAATTATAAGAGTTTTTATTCAATCCAGTGTCAAGCCTTTACCGAGCAAATAGCGCAGTGGTTAAAGCTGTGACGTTTGGATCGGGAGGTACCGGGTTCAAATCCCAACAGAGGCGGGATGCAAAAAGGGTTTTTCATCTCCCGATTACGATCGGTGATTAAATTGAAAACATCTATGACCCTCTGTTGGAATGTAGAACTCATGGGCCGACCCATCGTTCATGTTAGTACAGGCTAACATGGAGCTATGCAGTGTGCAGATGGCCAATTAAAAGACGGACCTGTAGCCGTGTACAAATAGGGATACTGTTCAGAAGCTTTCAAAGGACATTAAATCCACTAGCCGAACAGTCTCTAAATAATGTATGTATGTGTTGGTATTTATTTTTTAAAGCAGTCGTGGATAGTAACCACTTATTTAATGATGTGTTCGTAGGTTTTCCCGGTCCTGTTCACGACACAAGGGTATTTAAAAATAGTCCGATTTACCAAAATGGAACATATACCAACAGCAACAAATATTTACTAGGTGACAGTGGGTATCCTTGCATATTAAACCCAATAGCAATCATAACACCGTATAAGAATGCCACTGGATTGCAGAGAAAATTTAACACGGCACACAGCCGCGCCAGAAATATAGTCGAATGCTCATTTGGGCTGCTAAAAATGCGATGGAGAAATATTTTTAATAGATCGCTAGAGCTTACGATCAAAAATAGTATCAAAACCGTTTTTGTAGCATGCATTTTACATAATATTTGTGTCTCTTTCGACGACTTTGGTCCAATATCTGAAGCTAATGCAATATTGGAAAATAATTATATTATAATCGAAGAAAACAATAACGCAGATGTTACAGATTCTACAGAAGCTCTGAATTTTAGAAATAGCCTTTTGGAACAATTAGGTTAATAAAACAACAAACATATAAATAATAAATTTAAACTTTCAATAAAAAAAATTAAGTTAAATCACAGATTTAACAATCACATTAATCACAAATTATTTGTATGATTTAAATTATTCTTAATTCGACTTAATCAGAATCGTCTGAGCCCGACGATATGAGCAAACCATCAACATCTATATGAGGATAATCGGCTTTCACCATTTGCCCAAATACTCCCATTAGGACATTTATTTTTTTTTATAGTCGTTTGTCCCGTTTTTCCATACCTATCTCATATGGACTCATTCTTCTGGTCTTATTACAACTTAGTGTGTTCCTGAGGTAGACGCCGTTGGGTTAGAATTAGTCGATGGCCTTGGACTGGCGAGTGGTGGTGTCGGTACACTTTCAGTTAATAAATCTATAACTGCTGTGGCCTTTTCTACGGATGCCCTAGTGGAATTCACATATTCTCCATTAGTACTCGAAATTAAATAGAGAGGATGGAAATTGTCTTTTTGACTGGCGTATTTATGAATAATATCATAGTACGGCCAGTCCTCTTTAACATCTTTTTCTACTGGGGCTTCATCGCCTGCCCCTTCGCCAGTATTTAATTGAAAAAATCCCTATAAATTAACAATTATATTAGTTTACATTATATACTATATAATTTTTATTCATATTTATATGATTAATTGTTGCTAACCTTATACTTCTTTATCAGTGAATTCCACTGCTGCTTGCAATTTATATATTGTTTATCGGGCCCCAATTTTGATTTGCAATCAGCGACTACCTCTCTAAAATATCAATAAAATTAATGAATTGCATACAATATGCTAACAAAAATAAATATTTGTGTGTCTTACCTGCAGCCAGCACTCATATTTGAGTTTTTATTAGTAAATAAAAAATGTTTTCCAATTCTGGCTTCAATTAAGGTGATTCTTTCATCATGAGTCCCTAATAAAATAAAAAATAATTATAAACTTCTCTTTTGACATCGTAAAAAATATTCTTACATATAGCATATGGTTTCTCGATAACTCTTTTGGTGTTATTTCGTTTCACCAATTCTATTAATTCAGTCAAATTATTCATAACGTATACGAACGTTTATCTAATAACATTTATCTAATAAAAATATTAACATTAAAATACGATTAATATTTTGATTGATATTATTTTAATTGATATAAAATATAAACATATTACCCTATCACAATATTACACTTTTTTAGGTTATGTTTTTTTAACACATTTGTCAAAATTTGTATACGGTTCCGACCGTGATAAAGTTTTTTTGTTTTTTCTTGTGGTGAATAAATTTTATTTTGCTGTCAAAATTTTAATTTTTATCACTTTTTAACAACTTTTAATCGTTTCACACAGATCCTAAGAAGGAAAAATTGAAGAAATTGAATTTCGTCGATTTCAACGCCATCTATCATGAACCGAACAAAATATTTCATTCAAATCATACGTACGTATGTACGTTTAGTCGTAGAATCCGTATCTGCAATAAAAAATATGGCTTCCTATCTTAGTTTAAAAGTTACCCCCGCCCCACCTACAAAGCGGGGGTGCGGGACTTTTTTTTTGGCACTAATGTATTTCCCCCGCGGTATGATTAAGTTTTGATTATGGACATTTTTTCCGTAGAGTGGCTATTTTTCGAGATATTTGATCGTCTCAGTTTAAATGAAACACCCGGTATATTACGAATTTTCAAATTAATGTATTCAGCGTATTTCTACTTCGCCTAAATGCCCACTGCACAAAACACCAATATATCGGATCAACATTTAAAATTGAAAATTTAAGTTCAAAATTGTATAAGGCGCTCTCAAAGTTCATAATTCTAAATTCTAATGATTAAAAGTTTCCAAAAATTTCAAAAGGCCTAACATAAAATCTGCCATTCAATCACAAATTACTGGTAGAGATTAAAAATCTACATTGAGCGTGATGGCAGATCCATGTGAAATATCGTATTTCAAATTAGTATTATGTCAATCCATACGAGCACATCTATTGCTACTGTTACGTTTAAGCCTTGTCACTTATTTCACGTATTATCTTTAATTCAAAAAAATCCCTTTATTAATCTTTAAAAACACTTTCGGTTTTTCCTTTTTACTACCACTAGCACTATCACGGTAAAAACACATCGAACTAACTCCTAAAATTTCATATCGTATTGTGACGATTGTGGCGACATCTCTATTTAAGTATAGATATTACGTAGATGTAAACTGTAGTAAATAAGAAGTGCCTAGACTATTCAGGAATATTCAGTGATCGAACCTTGCTTGACAAGGTAAAACGTAACAATATGTTTAACACACATAAACTAAATAACAAAAAATTAATAATAATTTCGTTTGGTATTCGTTTTGTACGACATTGCGTTTGAGTAAATGTTTATTTATGAAAAAACTTGAAAGCTTAGCAGATAACTTTCTGGATGTTTTTTTTTATTCTCATGTATTGAATTAAATAATTTTCCCCACCCCAGTATATAGTGAATGTAAAATTGATGCAAATAAAATAAGACGGCTGTTAGATTAATTTTTCAAACTTCATAATCAGTTGAAAAAAATAGACCACAATTATGATTGTTGAGTCGATCAAAAATCAACTCGGTAAGGCGTTGCCGTGTCTAGTTTCATTTGGTATTATATAATGGTAACAAACCGACAAATTAGTACTGCCACATGAACATTTAAGTAAAGCGGTAATATTGTAAATTTTTCGTGTTAACTTAGCATCGAGAGTTTTATTTTAGAAGAGACCGTCAAAGTGATTGCGCAATAGCTGCTCGTCTCTGTGACTGCCATTATTAAAACCTATATACATAGTGTGGATGTATGTTTGTATTGCCGCCTTGAAGATATCCGACGCTTTCATTCCAGATAAATTTAGAATTATCTTACGAGAACACGAGAATAAAAAGTCCATCCCAGGCAAATATGTATATACATAAGTACTCGTAATTCATACATTTGACTCGTCCCAAGACTTTTTTCATTTGTATACAAATGATACAAATGATATGTAAAATTAATTTAATTCTATAGAAAAAATATCTTCTGGTCAAGCCGTTAAAGGGACGGCTATTTTCTGTTAGCGATTGAGTTTGAGATAGCCACCCTCGTTGGCAACTTACTGTGCCAAAGCGTCCTTGCTTTGTTATTCGAGGGTCTCGATTTGGATTCCCGGTGGTGACCAAAAATTGCGGTTTGGTGTTTTAATGTGGAAGTTTATGTGTTTGTCCGGATATTACACCGTGGGCACGTTAGTGGCATTGACTACTGGAGTAATCCGTCCAACTTCAATTTTTTTATGAGATAGCCAGCGCTGATAATTTGTTGGTGGCCGGTACAGTCAGGTGTGAAACGACATCTATTATTATATATGGTTATGCAAAGGTTTATATCTATGATTTTTTGGCTTTACTTCATTATTTGATTTTATGTAGCTATACATAAAATACAACTCTTAGAATTGTTGTATATTTGGATATCGTTCAATCTTCGCTTAATGCTAATTTATCATTAGAAAGCTTCTGCGCGAAGCTAATCTGCCGGATTGTCTTTCGATTGTAGATGAGGTCATTGAACCACATAATTTCCAGAATCTCCACGACTCTATTCGAGTCCATGTGCGAGGACATATGATGCACTGGTGACTTTTTCTTTATTTTCTTTATTTTACAAGTCGCCATTTTGGTATTTATCGTTTAATTATCCAGACGAAGTAGGAGAGGTTTAGGAGAGCGTTTTATAAACAAACGTAAATAACGTGAGCATCTTACATCGAAAGTACCGTGGTATCCTCGTATATATGTACCGAAATATATATTTTAGTTATACATCTTATTGTAGGCATGCTTAGAGCCTTCTAAAAACCATTTGTTTGATATCGTATATTGAGTAGGTCACAAAATATTAAATGTTTTAGGTGGTGAGTATGAAATCGTATACCTATAGGGGTTTTTAACTTTGCCCCTATTTTGGGAATTTGTAAAATTTGTTGATAATTCTATTTTTAGCGTGTAGTTGTAGCCATACTCCTGAACTTTCAATCGTTGCATCGTTACAAACTTCAATTGTTTGGAATAGTTAGAACCGTACGAGTTAAAACCTATCTCGGACACAAGATCAATTGTTTTGAATAGTTAGAACCGTACGAGTTAAAACCCACTCTGTAAACAGACACATTTTGGGTTGGGTCATTGTTTCTTTAATACGGCTTAACACGATACCGAAGAACCCGTGCCAAACTTCATGGTCGGTAATATCAAATCGGAATCAAACGTTCTTTTGCTTCTAAAGTCGGACAAAAAAGTAGAAAAAGAAAGAAACACAAACAATAAATAGTAACGTAAAAACAATTAGAAATGCCCGGAAATTAATGCCCCCTTGTGGTGAAAAGTGTAGACTTAAATATTCACATAAAATGTCACAGGAAGAGAGAAAACGTCTTTTGACGACTATTGGAAATTGTCCGACCTGCAAAGTCAACGCGATTACATAGCCGCAAATTAAGACAAATGTGACATCAAAATATCGTTGTCAAATGGAAAATAGCCAGCGTCGATATAATGGTGAATTTTATTTTGATCGCCCAGGGTGTTAATCAAGAGCCTCTAAGCATTTCTTCTTTGCTACGTTAAGCATCAGTGGCAGAATAATTCGAACCGTCCAAAACAAACGTAATTCTAGTGAAGCAGCAGGAATGATTTCCACCGAATCTAGAAGAAAATAAAAAAAAATATCCAAGCGTTCCTCTTAAAGTGAAAGATGCCATTTCGCAATCATATTAATTCAATAGCGAGAATCGTCAGTCATTATTATTGCGCCCGTACTGCGAAACAAAACTTTGAAGGCGATAAAACTATTAGTGATTAGTTATCGATATGGAGATTACAAGAAGATGTGTCAACAAATGATACACTAAGAGTATGCCAATTAACAGATGTATTACACCATGATCAATCAAAAATTTAATTTTTCGAAAAATGTGAACCCATTTGAGGGAGAGAAAAAATTGTACCGTGCTAAGAAGCATAAGAAGAATACATAGGAGAAATATATATGTGAATAGAGGTATTAAAATTATAGCGGGACCAACCCAACTAAAACAGTGCAAACATATTTTTAGTAATTCTTTTATGTTTCATTTAATTATGTTTAGCAAAGTCGGTAATGTTTTATGTAAATCGCAAAACAAGTCCAAAAAACTGAGTTTACAGTTCTTGTATAGATCAAGTGTACAACGTAGCCCATATTGGTATTTGGGCGCCGGCAGGCACAGATTTTTAATAGTTACATACATATTAAGTAACTACGTTTATGTATAGTTTTGGCAATCATCCAAAATCGAATAATCAAAACTAATCAGAAAATAATAAAGAAAAAGTCGAATAAAAATGGCAAACTATTAAAGTAGCAAATCGACCCCAAAAAAATTTAGGTTAATACATCGAAAATCATTTGATTAAATTTTAGTTTTTTATTTCAAAGATTATTGAAACCATTTGATAAAATTGCCTATCAATTCGATTTTTGTTGTTTGAGCTTTTTTATGGCTTTCCTTTACTGTATAGTTTTCGTTCTACTACAAGGATAACTTTTGTTGAATGAACAAGAAAAAGTTTGGAAATTTTCAATACGAGAGTATTTCCTGGGAATGTATTTTTCATCAATTGTGGTTTGATATAATATGTATACGTTTCGAAGGATTGTATAGGAAACAGGAAGGAGGCGGAAGACGGAAAAAACAAAAGATGTTAAATGAACCCTTTTCGATTTTTATCACAATAAACTATTTCCTTATATGGATGTATGTATGTATGTATATCTTCTTTTTTTTTGTGATATGATATCCTTTTTTTCGTTGTAGTCTTTTACTTGATTTTTTGCTATCTTGTCTAAAAGTGGTAATTCAAATGGAAACAATCAACTGATAAGTCAAAAAAGGAATTCACTTTATGGTCAAATATTTATATGTTTTTGATTTGGGGATTTATAATTTAATTTTTTTTTTTTTTTTGTGTCGAATACGGTGGGGAGAATGGGATAAAATGGGTCGATGTGGCAAGACGTCTCAAACACACAAAAACTTGTTTAATTTCATTTTTCCCGAAATTCATCGCTCTATTCATTTGAAGGGAATCGTAGATTTTATTGTTGACAACAAAACAAAACGAAAAGATCATCAAAGTTGATAAGACGACATAACACACACACAATACAGTACAATTTTTATATGTTTTGTGACGTATACATAAGTTGTTCGTTCCGAGGAAAATTGTTAAGTTGGGGATATTTTCGCTAGGTCTGTGTGTTTGATTTGTCAAATAGACAATTGTGATAGAATTTTTTTTTTTTGGACCATTTTAGTTAAATAGCATACACAATTATAGAAAGATTTTCTCTCCGAACGATATGTATAATGCTGCTGCTATATAATGTTTTATTTGCGATCAAATTTTGAGATTGAATTGATGACGGTATAAAATTTTATTGCAAATTATTTTTTATAACAAGTTTTTTTTTGTTTTGTTGTAGGCCATTTTAGAAGATTACATATTTGAACACAAGAACAAAAAACTTTATTGGCTATTTAAGGTATGGCATAATATATTAAATGGTATTGTCGTAATAAAAAAAAATCTTTGAAATCAACATAATACTACACAACGAAACATATTAAGTGAAGTAAGAGTACATTTTGTGCTTGTTATATATAGCAGCCAAAATTTGCAACAGCTATTTTAGATGGTAACTCGTAAATTATAGAATTTATACCTAAAAGTGGTAAAGAGTTAAACTTTCTTCGTATATAGATAGAAAAAAACCTTAATTTAATCTGCTTTACTTCATAAACGGCTACAGACAAAGAATAGCACCATGTATCACCATACGGATTCAGCAGGCTGCTTAGAAATTTAAGTATTAACATCACTAACAGTCTGTATTGTTGGATGAACACTATAAATTCCAAATTTTTGATAACATAACTCTTGAAACATCATTCATTGGCTCTCCTCTCCTTAACATGATAAAAAATAGCAAAATGACACACAAAGTTTACCACTACTTTGAAACTGCCGAACTTTTTTTATAAACTAAAGAATTCAGTAAAAAACCTTGTTCAATGGTTGGATTCCGATCAAAATCTGCTGAACTATTTTTGAGATTAGCCTGATTACGTAACAAGATAGCACCGAGCAAATAGCGCAGTGGTTAAAGCTGCGACGTTTGGATCGGGAGGTACCGGGTTCGAATCCCAACAGAGGCGGGATGCAAAAGGGATTTTTCATCTCCCGATTACGATCGGTGATTAAATTGAAAACATCTATGACCCTCTGTTGGAATGTAGAACTCATGGGCCGACCCATCTTTCATGTCACTGTACAGGGTGACATGGAGCAATGCAATGCGCAGATGGTATACTGTACTTGTGTGAATGGGATGAATGAATGGTTTGAATGAATGTTGTGTGAATGTAAGGTAAGGCTATGGACCAAAAGAGTGTCTATGCCCATACCTTTTTTTAAAAAAAAAAAAAAAAAAAAACAAGATAGCAGGACCACTAAATGGTGCAGGACCGTGGTTTTTTCTAAAATTAACAAAAACAAGTTCAAAAATGACAGATAATTTAGGTATTTGAATAAATGAACAAGGATTTTATGTTTCTTTTAGTTGATAACGTTAGTATAGGCCACTAGATAAAGTAAAATTTTATAATGTCGACATATGTATCAGTAAATTAACCATGTCTAGTCTAATGTTAAGTTTGTAAAATTAATTTGTTTTCACAAACAATTTCCATAAGCTCGATTTACCAACGGTCTTGTAGCTGTATACAAAATTGATATTGAGTTGTGCGTACACAATAGTTAAACTCTGACTTCAGTGTATGTTCCGCCTCCACAATATTTTCTGCCCCTGACCGGGATGAATTTTATTCACTAACAAAAGAGATAAATACACTGATAAAAACAAAATTCATCCGTTAATTAAAAATTGATAAAAATTAATAACAAAAGATACCGTCGAATACAGGTTCTGGGAACTCAAGCATACCAATGTCCCAAAACTCGACTCAGTTTTCTTGTTGACACAGGAGCCGTTGTGTCAGTTATCCCACAATCATACTTTCAATGACACACCTATGAAAACCTATGGGACTAAACTTCTGCAAATAAATTTAGGCTTCCGCAGAGCATTTAATCACGAGTACATAATAGGTGAGGTTAAACGTCGCATTTTAGGACCCTAGTTCTTCACCAAATACTGCATTTTAGTGGATCTTCAAATTAAGCATCTTATCGGTTACAGTTTCAGCCGCAGAAATCATAGAAGAATGTTCAGCGCCTAAATTGATTGCCGTCGACGGAACAAATGGTGAGCTCCTCCAATTTCCACATTTGACTCAAGCGCCAAACTATGATAGTCCAGTACAACACGGCATTGTTGATCATATTATTACTGAGGGACATTTTCCTTTTTCTCTCACTGAATGGATTAGAACTATGCCGCCTGTTAACGTAGGATGAATATCAAGTATTCACGTCACCCAAAATATTAAATGATTTGTCCACACCTGATAATTATAATAATTAGTTAACTATCCATTAAGAGATGTCATTACTGTAGAATTTGTCGACATTAGAATTAAGTTTAAATTTTTATACTGAAGATGTCCTATTAATATAATTTTTTAAGATCATAAAAAAAATCACAAGTCATTATTGTATATCGAGATTTCTATCAAGCTATTACGAAGAAAAATAATAAAAACCATTAAAATCATAAAGTGTATTTTGAATCTCAATAAAATACAGATATTCATTTGAATATCTTTGAATGTGTATAAGAGGCAAATTATCATTTACCAAAGGTGCAACGGAGTAATATCGTATTTTTGGTAACGGAGTGCTAAATCGACATTCAAGGAAAACACCGCCTATTATCGTCACCGGCACCCAATAAATCTAATACCAAAGGGGATATTAACGATTGGCAACCTTGAGGATATCATCGACGACACAACGCAATTACCGTACAAGAGCGGTTTCCTCTACTGGACATCCACTATTTTACAATGAATCTTCATGGTTGCACCATATTCTCAAAAATGTATCTCATTCAAGCACCACATACCTATCGCTGCTGAAGACATACATAAAACAGCAGTAACAGCACCATTTGAATTTTTTAAGTTCATTCGCATGTCTTTTGGTCTGAGAAATGCAGCGCAGACCTTTCAGCGTTTTAAGAACAAAGTCACTCGCCTGGACTTTATTTTTGGGTTTGTCGACGAGATTAAAAAAAAACGTCCGTTTTGAGCGACTGTTGAGTTTGTTCTGATAGTGCACGTGATAGTGTATCCGCCACGACGTTAAACGACGAGCTTGTAAATCTTTCATCGTTTCAGATTGCAGCACACATGTTAACGGTTTGAAATTCGTGAAAATCGTCAAAGGCCTTCTTTCAACAAAGTGCTCAAATGCTTCATTGCACAGTAAATTGCATAGAGTTCTCTGTCAAAAGTATAAAGTTCCTTTGTTCGGCTGGTGAGTTGACGAGAGAAAAACAACGTTGATAGCCACGGTTCTATCCTCAGATGTTTTAATGCCATCTTTAGTAAACTCATGACTGAGAAATGCCAACTTGTCGAAAATTGAGTCTGAAAGAGTCTGAAGATGTTCGCTTTCGTTTCGACTTGCCTCCAATATATCGTCGACATACCCAAAAATAAAATCCAGGCCAGTGACTTTGTTCTTAGCGCTATGAAACACATATTCGATGGGTTACCTGGGCTTAGTTGGTTCTGCCCTTCATATGTAGAATGCACTCTAAATTAGATACCGCAGTTAACAAAATAACAAATCTAACGAGTCATTGAATGATGCAATTCAGTCATTGACCAAAACCCCTAAAGTCACAGAGGATCGTAGAATGATCGTGTAATCCAATCCAAAGTTCATATTGACTATTCTCCAAAACCGCTACAAATTAAAACACCACCAGTAACAAGGCCAATTTCAACAACTACAGCATCGCCAACAATTATAATTACTGAGGAAACTTCCCGTATAAAATTATCACAAGCGGGGCGGGGCTATCAACAACTGTTCCTGATTCTCAACCACCTGATGTATCATTATACACACCTTAGACCGTGCAATCAAAGACTGTTCCCCATTCTCAAGCGTCAGAAGTTAGTTTTAAATCATCGAATGAATCAAACATGATTGATGAGGCTGCTAACAACAAATCTAATACCACATGTTCCGATAGCCTCATCACAGGTGCTAACTAAAGAAGTTATTACGGAAAATTTAAACAAATCTTGATTTATCAAATCCTTACTTGACATCAAAGTAGTTGCTCCAAGACGATGGCTCTTTGTGAGCAGGATCGCAGAAACCACCTCGAAACAACATTTCGAAGATTTTCTCAAATCGAGAATGAAATTAGATGGAGCAGCCTGTGTTGAAATGTGTGTCGGAGGAACAATTCAGTAATATTCTATATTCCAAGATGTGGCAACCTGGACTTCTGGTCAAAGAATTTATATAGAATATTTGCACAGCCAAAAACTTTTATTAACCAACAATACAACAATTCCTATTATCCAGGCATTCCTAATTTTCATTCATTTAACATTCAGCTTAATCAGTAAAACGTGAACAAGATGGCATCAAAAGGTTCTAAATTTTTCAATTTTGTTCTAAAAACTAATTATTTCATTTATGTAATTGATGAAAGCTCATGGAATCCTAACACTAACAGTAAGGAATACTTTGGAAATGATTACGCTGTTTTTAGATGTGATCGTTCATCATCAACAAGTGGAAACAAATCAGGAGGCGGTGTGCTTATCGCATTGCATTCAATGGTTTCCAGTCTAGCTATAAATTTAACTCCATCATATATCGAGCATGTGTGCGTAAAAATCAAAATAAATCTGACGAATCTGTTTATTTATACAGCCTACATTCCATCGAGTTCGTGTAGTGAAATATATGGCAAAAGTAGTGATGCAGTAGACGAATTAATTGATAAGGGTCTGCACTTCAACCCATCTACGACAGATTTATTTGCTTACTAGGCGTAGGAATTGTCAAGATCTTGGAAGATCTCAAACTACAAAAAGCTACTGCCATATTTTGCCAATGTATGTTCATTTATAAATCGCTGGCCTTACCGATAATATATTATGCTTCTATTGTCCGGTGGCCAGTTGTTAATCTAAAGGTTTCTACTGCCAAGCATAAAAGTCTTCAAAACAAGGGTTGTAGGGCTGTTACTGGAGCTATGCCCTCGACTGCACTTCTTGTTATGGGGTTCAGTCTTTCCTTGCCTCTGTTACGCACCTTTATTCTTGGCACTGCTGGTTCTGTAGCGTTTCGCTTGAGGTGCATTGCATATTACACTTCCCTTTTACCAGAAATCGATATGGTTAATGATAGATCACTACCTGAATACAACTTCCCCAACTTAATCACTGTGGTTTATCCATTAAGGGATTTGTGGTTTTCGGAGGATTTTTTCCAAATTTTAGACGAGTCCATAGCCTTTTTTTCAGATGACTCTCGCTCTAGCCTCTAATCAGAGATCTTTTGCTAGTCTTGGTTGGCTATGCACTGTTTTTCAAGCGGAAATAATAGCGATGACGTATATAGTGTTATGGAGGCTTTGAATTTCGCTGTTAAAAACATAAACATTATATTGATAGCAAATGTGCTCAATTCATTGAATAATCCCTTGACTGTCTCCATACTTGTCAAAGATTGCAAACACTTCAGTAATCTTGTTTGCTCTAATAATACCGTTACGGTAATGTGGGTGCCAGCACATTGTGACATGGAAGGGAATGAGATCGCGGATTGTTTAGCCAAAACTGGTTCCAATAGCTAACTATAATTGGATCTGAACCCGCTGCTCCGTTATCTTTTAACTAAGCCAATGAAATTATAAAAAACGAAGCTTTCAAAAATGTAAGACTACAATGGCTTGCTATACTTTTAATTATTGTATGACGAAGAACTTCATTAGCAACCCCAATTTGGAATCAACTAAATGTGCTCTATCTTTGAAAAAGGACCAGCTAAGAATCTTGGTTGCGATTTTTACGGGTCATGGTCGATTTAAGGGTCATCTCCATCGGATGTTATTTGGGTTATCAGGATGTTACTTGTAGGACTGTCTTGAGGAAGATGATGACTGGCTGCACTTTGTGTGCCATTGTCAATCTTTCAATATTATTCGGTTTCAGGTTTTCAGCTGTAGATCTATTTATGTAGATTAGATGTCCTTCAAACTTTGGTTCAAACTTGTACAGTTTGCTAGGGCTTCAGTGGTCTTCTGCGAATTAGTATAGAATCGTGGGTTTGCACCATGGGGTGAATGTGAACCATGTGAACATTCAGCCACAGTAATCAGTAAAACGTGAACAAGATGGCATCAAAAGCTTCTAAATTTTTCAATTTTGTTCTAAAAACTAATTATTTCATTTATTTAATTGATGAAAGCTCATTGAATCCTAACACTAACAGTAAGTAATACTTTGGAAATGATTACGCTGTTTTTAGATGTGATCGTTCTTCATCAACAAGTGGAAAAAAATCAGGAGGCGGTGTGCTTATCGCATTGCATTCAATGGTTTCCAGTGTAGCTATAAACTTAACTCCATCATCTATCGAGCATTTGTGCATAAAAATCAAAATAAATCAAACGAATATGTTTATTTATACAGCCTACATACCACCGACGGCATGAGATGTGTGGCAAGTTCACAATCCTGTTGAAACCAAACATCGTTCACATCAATACCATGAAGAGCGGGCGCAAAAATATCGGTTATCATGGTGCGATAGGTGTCTCTATTGATCGTAATGGTTGCCCGTCCACATTTTCAAAGGATTATGGGCCAATGATGCATTCGCTCTACAATCCGAACCAAACAGTCACTCGTAATGGGTGCATTGGGTTCTGTAAGACCACGAGTGGGTTTTTTGAGCCCCAAATACGGCTATTTTGCCTATTAACGTACCCAACAATATGAAAATGAGCTTCATCCGAAAAGATGATTTTTTTGGCAAAATCGACATCATCGTGCAGTTTCTCGTTGGCCCATCTAGCGAAGTGAAAACGAAGCGGATTGTCATGCGGCTTCAACTCTTGAACCATTTGAACTTTGTAAGGCGTCATACCGAGATCTTTTCGTAAAATTCGACGTAAACTGGTGCGTGAAACGTTCAATACTTGAGAACGATGACGAGTTGATGTTGATGGATTCTCACGCACACTCTCAGCTTCGATATTTTCGGGTGTACGCAATGTACGAGCACGCTCACGTCTTGGCGCATCAACAATGAAACCAGTTTCACGAACTTTAATAATAAACTTGCGTATACCGGGCACTGTTGATCCTTGTCTGCGACCAAATTTTGCACGACATTTTCGTGCAATTTCCGACCAATTGTCATTGTTTTGGAAATAAATTTCCAATAAATCCCAACATTGCTCAAGCGTAAATCGATTCATTTCGTTCAGTGGAGATAATATACTGAATTTTGTGACAGAATAGAATGACATAAGTATTGCCAGATTCGAAACAATCGGTGGTTCAAATTTAAACTGATAGATGGCTCACCCGATACATGAAAATATAAAAGATGCTGTTGTTGTTGTGGTGGGACCATGATTCTGGCTAGTTTCACAGGGGTCTTGATTTCTATGGTTACTCTGATTTACAGATTTTTTGTGTTTTCTATATTCGGGGTGAATCTAGCAAATTTTCATCGCGACTCTATTTGTATAAACCATTTGAATAAAATGAATTCAGGTTATAAAATAAAAAATTCTAATATCGTACTTTGCTGTACATAATCCAAATATGTTTGTAAAAGAACAGCTGTATTATTACCAATATGCATATGACCACCCAATATGTACATTTGTACCTACTTTACATACATAGTTAAATTCAATTTCATTTTGACGCAAAAAATTGCCTGCAATAGTAATAAAATTAAAATAAGATTTATTGAGTATAGACTATATATTCGAATTGGTAGTGGAGAAAGTTTACTAATATACGGCTGAAGCGCAAAAACGATTTGAAATAGGTGTAGTGATAGTGAAGCTCTCGCTACTCAGAAAAAACGGGTTTTCCGCGCTGTTCACTTGTCTCTTATCTATAACCATTTTCAATATTTTATTTAATTTTTTTTTTTTTCAAATATTAATTTTCTTCAAATGTATTTTCCAATAAATATTTATCAAATTCATAATAAAACTGAAAATGAGAAAATTGAAAAAAAAAAAGTAGCATCAGAACCGCTTGGAGGCTGCACTGGGTGACAACTGATTATTGAAGAGACGAAAACTATTTAATTAAATGTATACCACGATTTCAAATTACGTAAAATTAATTTTCTTTGTGTAACTGATAATTAAAGTAGTGTCACCCTGTAATTATAGGGATATGAAAATATATGTAATATGTAATACATATTTGCTATTTATCACTTGTTTTTATTCTTATACATGCATATGTATAGTGTACATATATGTATGTGTGTCAACTCCATTCTATTCCAGCGTATATAGCTAGATACGATACACAAAATAAAATTCCGGCAACAATGATAATATTTTCCACAGCCATTCTCCACATACACATAATTTTATTTTTTTTTCAATTCAATTGTTTTTCCGTTTTACACTTGGCGTTGTTGTTGGCGTATATTGAAAAATTGAATTTATATGAAAATATAGAATACACAATTGAAATGAAGATACAAACACACATACATATACAGAAAAAGCAGATCAATTTTCCTATACATTTTTCCAGCATTTTGTTCTGCCAATATTTTTCTTGTGATATATAAATTGAATTATGACCAAATTAAAATTTCAAATGCGTATATATCAATGTATCCAATGTATTGAATAACTGCTATACAGTTTCGTGGGTGGCTGAGAGTATCAATTGCATCTGTATGTATATTCCTATCTTGCAAATATGTTGTTCCTAATGGATTAAATACTTTAGAAAATTGTCTAATGTTAAATTTCTTCACGCATAATACACTTTTGATCCCTTAGAAAATTATTCATTTTTAATCAGATGTTGCATAAAAACAAAATCTGATATATATACATACATCAAATTTTACTTGCTCCCGAAATTATGTTGCAAAATAATACCTTTGGCGGTAGGTTTCAAACAAATAATATTCCAATCCAATTTTACTTCAACTCCTATGATAGTTGCACTTCCAGACAGTAAAGTAACAAATTCTATAAATGTATGTGAATACAATAACAACTTATCATGTACGTTAATTTAAGATGAACACAACAACACAACATAAAATAATGTTACAATGTTGATGATGAAAAACAAAATGAAAATAGCAACTTTACAGTCACTCGTTTAATACAAATAAAAAATATAAAGCACAAAGCTTGACTATAAAAAAATAAAAAAAAAACAAAGATTCTGTAAATGAATATTAATCCCGTAGGAAAAATATATTATTTTAACTTGTCTCGTGAAATAGAATTTGTCGTGAAGAATGAATGCACATATTTCTAGGACTTTAATCATTCGGTATCGCATCACAACTTATATCTCTCTTCCATATATATAATTATTCAATGAAAAAATGGTAAATGTACCATAATATCCTTTAGGATTATCCTATTAATTAAAACGTATAAGATAAGACGTACGAAAAAGGTATACGTGTATCGAAATGATCTTACTGCGCTACACTAATTTTTCATTTTCAAGTACTACATTGTTTTATACTGAATAAAGCCCTAATTTATTTTTATAGATTTTCTTCTTTCCATTTCTAAGCTTTTTAAATCTATCACAGTTATCTTATCATCACTGTGATCAGTTGTCTTGTTTCTTCGGTTGTTGTTATTTTTTTTTTCGAAGAAAAATAATAATAATTAAAACTCTGGAATTAATTTGTTACTATACGTACATACAGTATATTCTTGAGCGACACGGAGTGACACAACGATGTTTTTTTCTAATTTGCATATATTTTCACATTTTATTCCATTTTTCATTAATCAAACTGTTTTGCTCCTGTGTCCCATCTGAAAGAATTTGATTAGAAACTTTGCTCGTATATATAATGTGTATAGAATGTATAGATAAGATACAATAATCAATCCAATCATACTTGGATTTAAAATTTATTTTTAAAAACAAAATTTTATATTTGATATGATTTTTTACAGTTTTGTGTCATATTAGCGTCACTTGTACATTTTTCAATGTCACATATATTCCTCAAATTAGATTTTTCGGTACATGTAATACGTTGAAAAAATTCGATAAATTCATGCAGGTATGCTGGATTCAGGGTCGCATACAGGATTATATTTAGGCTGACGTGTATTGAATTTAGCACTGTAGCCACGATGCGGAATATTTCAAGATCTTCGTTTTCAGTTAGGGAAATGTCGCCCTGTATCGAAGAAAGAGATGGTGAATTATATAAATATATTCTTCAAAAAAGTATAATTATATGTATACAGATTTATCTACTTACATGATATAAAAGCGTTATTGCACTTTGACGTGATGCAAAATATGTTGGTAATTCACCAATAATGAACAAAAAAACAACAGCGACGAGGGTCATTGTCAATCGGCGCTGGTCCTGTAAAAAATAGTAAAACAGTGAAAGGTGAATATCAAAATGTTTTAAAATTAAACTGAATTTTAATATATTAGCAAATAAAGTGTTTACAGATAAAAAAATACGTGGAATTGTCTCAACTAAATGAACTCCCTCCTTTATGAATTAGGTGGTTTTTCCGGTTTCCCAAAGAATTTTATTCTATGTAAAAGAATTAATTTTTTATTTTTTTATTGAACCAACCTGTAAGTACCGAGCTTAGATTAAAATTTATTTAATCGGTAAATTTTTTGGTTACATCGTATCAGTGTTTGTGAATTTAAGTGTTGAAAGACAATTTTAATAAATAAAAGTCAAAACAAATTATCCCGTGGGTACAGAATGGCAATGATGGCGGCTGATAATTGTTGAAACTCTAACGAATCTGCTCCAAATGCAGCAGAAACATATTTATTTACCTGAGCAATAACCTTCGTGTAGCATCTTTGTTCCGAAATCTCATAATATGCTTGACTCTAAAAATTGGAAAAATACCGGAAATGAAACAAATCAAATGGATTCGAATCATTCCTTTCAACCCTTTAGAAATGAAGCGGATTATATTTTCACAAAATTCCAACCAATAACTAAGAAACTTGACCTACGGCCAGGCAATGGTGTTAAGAAGAAACCTTTATACCAACAACATCCGCCAAAATTTTAGTCTGCACAGAAGACTAAATGAGTTCCGTGTTTATGCTCATCAATCAGCTAAAAAAACGCTTCTTGCGGCAAAAGTGAGAACTGTAAAATTTGAGAAACAAGACAAAATTGAACGTCCGAGGACGTTTTATTTAATTTACTTGGACTCGAAGGAAGAACAACCGTCAGGCGACGTACAGGTGAACGATATTCATTAGAATTCATAACCCATCCCAATTGGTTCATCCTAGGTTGTTTTACATTTATACTATAATATACAGTTGGTACCAAAATACTCATCCCAGAATTTTTAATATGTAAAATTTATTTGGTGAAAAATAAATTCTTCTGGGCAAGTCGTTGAAAGGACGGCCTTTTTGTCTTTGAGATTAACTTAAGGACTCTATAAGCATCCATTACGCCAGCTTTGATAGTTTTTTGACCATTGGAATTTCCGCAATATAAAATCGAAAAAAATCATTTGGCCAAGCTGTTGTAGAGTCGGCTATTGTCTCATAGCGATTGAGTTTAAGACCTTGTTTGAGTTTGGGATAGTTAAAATTTTTGCAATTTAAATAAATAGGTCGCCCGTGCCAACTTTTCAAAGAAAGCTACAATCGGATCAAAGCATTTGTGCAAACTTTGGTAGGGACGGCTATTTTCTCACAACGATTGAGTTTGGGATTGAGGTGGAGAACTATCGATTGCACTATCGATAACTATCGATAGTTTTGACTATCGACCTCCATTGTTTTCGATAGTACATTATTTTATTACCTAAAATAAATTTTTTTTCTATAACCTCACTTTCGTAATGAAATCGGTTTTAGGGGAATAAAGCATATATTACACTACACGAATTTATAAGAAAATTTACATATTAAATATTTTCCAAAAGTCACTAGATTAAAATTATTAATATATTTGAATGTGTGATTGGCTTACAAATAATTTTCACATAGAAATAATATCAAATTATCTTTATTGGCGGTATTTTTAAGTAAATTATGTTTTCATGAAATTTCTATCAAATGTAAATTTTAAATTCGTTCCTCAATATTTAGTTGTAGTGTAACATAACCGTAGATTTTTTTGTTTACCGTTTTCTTTAATCTCAAAATTCCAAATTCAAATAGTCTGTCAATCGTCTCGAGTAACGTGTTTAATCATTCAAATATTTGAATTTTGTTACTGTTGTTTTCATTCTCGACAATTAATTACACGGCCTTTTGAAGTTTCAAACCGTCAAATATTAACATAAGAAATTGCCGAAACGAAAAACATCAATTGTTTGAATTTTTTTTAAACGTGACCAAGATAAAAAATTAGCGAAATATGTCAAGTGCAGCAAGGAGTATAAAACAAGTGGTAATACCATTAATCTATAAGATCACCTTAAAAGAATTCACCCTGTGCAAGTGTGAGTGTGAGTGGTTCTGATTCGGGTATTTTTTTTTTTTTTTTTTTTTTTTCAATATTATTTAAATATTTTAAATAAACAATTATTACAATCTAGTCACCTGGACTAATGAGCAATTTTATTCTAACTTAATTTACTATGTTGTATTAATCTATGGCTTCTTCCCACTGGTGTTCCATAGTGTCTGATAAATTGAATTAAACCACATCGTTATTGTGGATTTTACATCAGCATTACGCTGTTTACACTAGCAATTACACCAGCTCAAAAGGTTTAGTTCGTTTGAGCCTGCGTACAATATCTGTGTTGTTTAACAGCTTAGTTGCCTCAGTGTTAACATGTTGTTCGAGCCTTTGCCTATGTCTCACTGCATTTTTTTGGATTTCCTTTGAAACAGTGTCCACTTTAAGGTCTCTATGGAGGTCTCTGTTTCTAACATACCATGGTGCATCAACGATGTTCCTTAATACTTTGTTTTGAAATCTTTGGATGATTTCCACTTTGCTCTGTTTGGTACAACCCAAAAGTTGGATACCATAAGTCCAAACCGGTTTTAATATTTGTTTATATAATAGCAGTTTGTTGTATGTTGATAGAGCGGAGCACCTTCCTATCAGCCAATACATCTTTCTATATTTAAGCCCCAGTTCTTCACTTTTCTTTGTGACGTGTGCTTTCCATCGTAGTTTTGCATCTAGTGTCATGCCAAGATACTTAGCCGTGTTGGCATACGGTATTATTTCTTGATTAATTGTAACCGGAATATGTTCGAGTCGTTTGTTTGTAAAATTGATGTGAACTGATTTAGTTTCGTTAAGTTTAATTCGCCATCTTTTGGTCCAGTTATGTATTTTAGTAATAGCTAACTGTAAACTATGAGTTGATTCTTCGTTGCTATCTCCAACAGCTAAGATTGCCGTGTCATCAGCAAATGTCGCCACAGTGTTGTTTTCTAATACAGGGAGATCATTAGTGTACAATAGGTATAGGACAGGACCTAATACACTGCCCTGCGGTACTCCTGCCTTGATTTCTTTCAATTCAGAAACGATCGTCTAATTTTACTCTAAAGAATCTATCTTTCAAGTATGATTCTAATATTGTAGTGAATTGCATTGGTAGTACAGTTCTTAATTTATAGTTGAGTCCTTCGTGCCAAACTTTATCAAAGGCCTGTGCAACGTCTAAGAATATCGTTGAGCAGACTTTTTTCTCCTCTAATGCTCTTTCAATAATATTAGTTATTCTGTGTACTTGATCTAATGTTGAGTGTTGGTTGCGAAAACCGAACTGATGATTTGGAATGAGGTTTTTCCTCTCAATTATCGGATTTAGTCTTTTTACTAATAACTTCTCAAAGAGTTTAGACATAACTGGTAATAGTGATATTGGCCTGTATGATCCAGTTTTGTGTGGTGGTTTCCCAGGTTTAGGAATCATAATTACTTCTGCAATTTTCCAAAGGCTGGGTACGTATTTCAATCGAAAGGCGGCATTTATAATATTGGTGAGCTTTAATAATGCTTTCCTTGGTAGTTTTTTTAAAATTTCTGCTGTGATAAGGTCATAACCCGGCGCTTTTCTCGGATTCATGTTTGTTTTTATCTCATACATGACTTCTTTTGGTGTTGCTCGTAGGATTTCTTCACTTTCCTGTACAACCTCTCCAGTTATTATTTCGGCTTCCAATGATTGGTCATCATGTGGTTCAAATATTTTTTCCAGGTATTCAGCAATATTTCGTACTTTATCTTCGTTATTTCTGGCCCATTTGTTATCTTCTGTTCTGATTGGAGGAATCTGCATTATTGGCCTTTTAATTCTTCTGGTTGCTCTCCAGAGAGAATAATCAGTACTAGTATCATTAGATAATTTTCTGAGGTAGTTACTGATAGATTCGTCTTTCAAATCTGTGATTTCCCTTTTAAGTAGCTGAGTCAGATTGTTTAGCTTAGTTTTATCTTGAGGGGCTCTAGTTTGTTGCC
This sequence comes from Tipula unca, assembly GCA_951394425.1. Taxonomy (NCBI): domain Eukaryota; kingdom Metazoa; phylum Arthropoda; class Insecta; order Diptera; family Tipulidae; genus Tipula; species Tipula unca. Next base: position 122,111,956 of record OX596380.1, read on the forward strand.
ATATTCTCCCTGCCCTTCTTTTTTCTGCCAAAAGCTCTCTAATTTCTCTAGGGTAGTTGTTTCCCTTAATTTTCTTTTTAACTTCAGGAGTGTTTTCCCAAGCTGACTGCTGTATGTCACATATGAACTTGTGAAATTCTTTTTCTAATTGCTCCTCACTCCTTAGCGGAACCATTAAGTTAATTTTTCTTTCTAAAGACAGTCTAAAGTATTCCCAATTTGTGTGTTTATTGACTCGGGAATTGAAAATACTTTTGTGCCTTATTTTAGACGGCAATATGTTTATGAGAACGAGTCATCGAAAAAATGAAATCGATAGGGCATTGCTTGGTATGGTGGCATTAGATATTCAGCCATTTTCTTTAGTGCAATACGAAGGATTTCGAAAGTTTGTCCATACATTGGATCCAAAATATGAACTTCCGAGTAAACTGAACTTGCGAGATAAACGTCTTAAGGATTACTACACAGAATGCAAGGTTAAATTGTCGACAGCACTCAAGGATGTACTTGCTATAAATTTAACCTGTGATTTGTGGTCGTCTCGGGCGAATGAGAGCTACTTAACCGTCACTTCCCATTTCGTCGACGATGATTTTAAAATTAGATGTGCCGTGTTATCGACAAATGCCTTGAATACAAATCACACAGCGGGCAACATTGCAGAAATTAATCCAATGATGCAAACTTGGAAGATTGAGCAAAAATTAGCCTGCATTTCCACTGACAATGCTTCAACGATGATTAAAGTATGTCAAATACTCAAGATTCGCTACCATCCTTGTTTTGCTCACACCTTGAATTTGGTTGTGCAAGACAGTTTAAAATGTAAAGAGATACATGATGTGCACATAAACTGTAAGAAACTTGTGTCTTATTTTAAATCTAGTAATCTGGCTACACAACGGTTAAATGCGGAACAAAATGCTAAAAACTATAATCCATTAAAATTAATTCAATCGGTTCCAACGCGCTGGAATAGTACATTGTACTTGGTGAAACGCATTTTATAAATAAACGATTCTATCTCTATCGTACTCTCCAAAATGCCAAAAGCACCTGCCAATTTAACTTTAGAGGATAAAATGATACTAACCGATTTGGTTCAAATTTTTGATGTTTTTGATGAAGCAACCAAACAAGTTTCAGGTAATTACGTTACTATGTCTTTACTATGTCTTTAATATTTGTTCTTTTACTATGTCTTTAATACCTATAGTATTTGGAATATATAATACCCTTTCTAATGTACAACCAGAAGCAATGGAGGGAAGAGAACTTCTTAAGCGTGTAATCGATGGAGTAAGAGCAAGATTATTTCAATATGAAGAGCGATCATTACCGCGACTGGCGACAATGTTAGATCCTAGAATTAAAAAAGAATGTTAGGAATAGTAAGAAGCAACGCAGGTACTTCAAACAAAATTATCAAACGGATGTGCCAACACAAGATCAAATGATAATATTATAGAAAAATCAACATGGTTTGTCGAAACAAGAACCATAGATAAACCGCAACTTATAACTTCAACCAATAACATATTTGGATTCATGGAAAAAAGAATAGCCGAGAAAAATCGACAACGATCATCCATTGTCGACAACATAATTATTCTTGGACAATATTTAGAAAGAGCCAATGCTAATTCCGATACTGACCCATTATTGTTTTGGAAGATAACTGTTAATAGTTTTTCCTATTTGTTTTTAAATTATTCTTTTCTTTTTCTGGTGAATGGTTCTGAATTTCTAACACTTCAAAGATGTGCCAAAAAAATACTCAGCGCCCCAGCTACATCGGTGCCCTCGGAAAGAATATTCAATTAGACCGGTCAAATAATACCGGCCGACGGTCTAGAATTAAGGCAAAAATTGTGGACATGTTGATATTTATAAACCAAAAATATTGGTTACATCCATAATAATTTTTGAAGAATTATTAATCTGTTCCTAATGTCCCTATTTATAAGTTTTAAACGTGTACCTGAAATCATTTGAAATAAACACATTTTATTTTAACATTGAAATACATCTGCTATTTTAAATATTGTTGGTCTTTTCTATAATCCTTTATGCTTTTTAAGGATCAAATACAGGACATTGGAAATGTCATATTACATGTCACATCACATGTCATTTTATTGTTCCTGAACCATCTAACGTCCTGATCATGTCATTTTTATATTATTATTAAATCAATACAGACTATCGATGTTTCTCCACCTATAGTTTGGGACCTTGCTGGCCATCACTGTGCCAGCGTTGATATTTTTTGACTGTTGGAATTTCCGCAATATAAATAAATGTGTCGCTTTTGCCAACTTTGCAAATGAAGTGGTGATAAAGCGATACGTTTATTTATAAACCTTGATTTACATTTGACGACTTTCGAAGTTTCGACATCTACAAAAAGCCTGATATACAATAATTAAAATTAATTAAAGCAATAATGAGATTTTGGTACCAACTGTATATTTTATGTTGACGAAAAAGTCAGGAATAGTGAAAATGTAAAAAATCCTGAGATGAACCGACTGTATAAATTATATATGTATTTTTAAAAAGTCTGTGGTTGTTTTACGCTTGTGTTGTTAGAGGTGTTTTAAAAAAATCTTGGGATAATTTCAAGAGGGTCTTATCTACATAAGATAAATTTAAACACGATTTAACTAGATCACTTATCTCAGAATTTTGATACTTTAATTTTGTTACGAATGTTTAGAAGATAGCTTCTTTTACATAATTTGTTTCAATAACTAATTTGATTAATATATCGATATTAAAACAAATTCCTCTGTTGGAGCTTTTATTGAAGTTGTCTAAAATAAACATCACTATAGTAACAGCTTACATCCCTCCTCATTCCACTCAAGGAAAATATATAACCTTCTGTGATACCATAGACGAACTAATCAAACTCTTAATAATCCATCTGATATATTTCTTATTGCAACAGATTTTAATCTACCTAACACTTCCTGGTGTTTTGATCCCAAAATCAACTGTAATATTACTTTCGATGTAAAATCTGATTATGAAATATATTTTATTGATACCATCCTCAATTTTAACATTAATCATATTAACCACATTCCCAACATGCACGGCAGGTATCTGGACCTTCTCCTCTCGAGAAGGAGAAAGCAATCGAAATATTTTTGAATTCGGCAGTACTCTCACCATGTATAGATCGTATACAGACGTGGAAACCCGAATTGAAAAACTCACTCAATGAACTATCTAAACATGACCTAGAAGTGAATGTGAAAATCAGTGTTTTTATCAGCTGATTACCCAAACGTTCGAGAATTATGTTCCTTTGTCCAAAGTATCGAAAATCAATTATCCATCATGGTATGATCACGTGCTTATCAACATGACAAATAAGAAGAATAAAGCATACAAACGAATGAAAATTAGCGATACTGAAGATAACAGAAAGTCATTTCAAGGAAACAACATCTTATACGAGGAGTATTTTGAAGTAAAATATAAAACGTATCTCGCATCACTACAGGACAATATCAAGAAGGATCCAAAGTATTTTGGGAACTTTTTTAATACAAAACGCCAGACAAAAGGATATCCCGCCATAATGTATTACAATAATAAACAATCAAGTGACCAGCAGCATATCGTTAACTTGTTTGCTGAATTATTTCAATCCGTTTACCACAAAAACAACTCAACCTCAACAAGTGGCTTAGGTATCCAATGTAATCTGGATATACATATACCGTTTCATGTCAATGTTAGATCCTAGAATTAGAATTAATCAAATTAGAGTCAATCAATCGCTTCGAAGTGGTAAGTTTGGAAGCTATTGCAAGCTAACTAAAATAACGCCTTTTTTAAAGCCTGAAAAAACAGCTGACATTTCATGCCCATCAGGAATATCATAGTTGTCATCAATTCCCAAACTGTTTGAATTTGTCATATGCAACGCAATTAAAAAAGTTATTGCACATCATTTATTAGTAGCCCAACACAGCTTTCTACCAGGAAGGTCTACTTCAACTAATTTAGCTGAGTTTAATAGCAAAACAATTAAAACCATTGAAGACCATCTGCAAGTGGACACCATATACACAGATTTCAACAAAGCTTTTGGCTCAATCGACCATGGATTAGTAATTCAAAGCTTGTCAAAATTTGGTTTCTCCAATGCATTTGTCAAATTGATCTCATCGTCGTTGGTGCGTCGCCAAAGCCAACTGTATGTTAGAGTTTATTAAACGTTGGGTTAATTTTAATCTTTATTTTACTATTTAATCTTTATTTTGGCTATGTCCGCTCCCAACTAGAATTCGCTGTTTCTGTGTAGTCTCCCTATCAACTCATATATTAGTCGTATTGAGAGAGTACAAAAGAAATGTTTACTATACATTGCCTATACAAAAGATGGATGGAATTATGACAGTAGCTTAGTATACTACGAGAATATTAGCCGTCTATCACCTTACATCGAAAAGTGCCATAATTATTAAATTGTCACACTAGATAATAGAAGAAAACAACTGGGCGCTTCAATGAAAGAAAACGTTCTGCTAGGGAACATCGACTCACCATATATCCTGGAAAACATCTCCTTACACATTTCAACCAAGATTACACGTCAAAATAATTTAATCAAACTTGATCAACATCGAACTGAGTATGGTGCGAATGAACCAATCAACCGAATGGCCAACAATTGAACGAAATTAGCGATACATTCGAAGTTGCGCTAAAAATAAATCTCTTGATGGTCCTTCTTGTCAATATAAATTTAATGTAATTTTGTGATAAATAATAAATGAGGTTAAGCTTTTACTGTCAATTTAAAGCCTCTAATAAATTATTTTATTTTTGATTAAATCATTTCTAGCGGACTTTAACAAATGCGGTGGATCAAACTGGGTAAAAATGTATGATTAGTAACAACAATATATGGTTTATGGGGAAAAAACTTAATGCCAAGATATGTATTTGAAAGTCACAATGTTTGTTGTTGCTTGGTTACATATTAACATTACAACGTTAACATTCAAACTTTCTGCATCCATATTATTTATTAGCAAATAATTTAAAACGTGCTTCCAGTTATCAACAATTCTTCTCAAAATCAAAAATAATCCCAAAGTGGCCAATTCATTCATCCAAGTAATCCCATCTTCACAGGAACCATCGATTCTTTCTGTTTGTAAATTCTTTGTGAGATTTTTTTTAATGGTAATGCCGTTAAAACTTAACACGCAAATTTTTTGATGTGGAAGACATATTTTACTTTATTTTAGAATAAGCCTTTCAGTTGTTTAATTAATATATCATTTGTTCCAGGTGGCACGAACTTTATAGGCAATTACATATATTTGGATTTTTAAACATTTGTATATGTTTTTGTATAGTTTTGATGTTTTTAATACGATTTTTGTTACACGTTTCAGTTAATGTTTCACTATCACTTAATTGAATATCACAAACAGTAAAATATCCATAATCTTTTATAATATTAAGTAAAGATATAGCATTTCGTGTTAAGCGATGTACTCCAATCTGTTCTTGTAAAAAATTGTCTTAATATACAAAATTAAACTTATATTATTGCAAATCGTTTGGCTGTAAACCTAATACAGTTATCCATTCATTTCTTCTACATAATTTGATTGATAGGAAATTTATAAAAAATTTTAGTATTTTTCAACCGATCGGGCGTCCCGCCAGATAAAACAATACAAGTTGCATACTTGATTTTACTACTGAATTATGACTACATTTTATTATATAAGTATAAAAGGTTTTGACATCAAATTCAAAAGTAACGGTAGCAGTCTAATAAAGGGTATTCGCATGACAGCAAATTTCAATTGTGACGAAGAACTATCACAATTTTCATAAACAAGTCTATTAATAGGGCCTGTGGTCTAATTCTCTAAAAACAAGATAATGTGAAAAAATGAAACATTGAAAAAGTTTACACAAAAAAAATTTACACAATTTCTATCTTATTTAGGTTAAATGGTATTCTATAAAACAAAGTAGTCAGCGTGTAAATTTTTTCTTGCTGAATAATTTTATCGTGTCTAAAACCACTTTGACATTTTGTTAGTGTTTCGTTTCATAATATAATATAAAGAGTAACAAGGACAAACATGTTTTTTTTGTTCGGCACTAGCCCGCCTTCTTCGTGAAATTTTAGTTTTAAATTTTAAATTTTTATCCGTGAAAACGAACTACACAAGATAAATTGTATGTGTAATTTATTGACGTTAATATCTTACCCATTTTTTAATTTATCTTGGTGTAAAGTTATAGAATACCATTTTAGTATGAAAACGTGTAAAGTACTCGTTTTCGCGTTTTCACGTTATCTTATGCGTTATAGAATTAGGCTACAGCATATTCTAAAAAAAAGTATGCCCTTTCTGCTATTTTGGGTACACCTTGTTTCTGTGAAATTAGCCAAAATCATCTAAGTGTAGACTCATGGAGGCGTGAACAAAATACGAAATAAAAAGTTATTCAAATCAATTCATTCCAAATTGTTAATATGTATATAAAAAATGGCAACCCCAGATGTCTTCCTCTCCGTGGCAAACAATTTATTTATTTATTTTGTTTTGTATATGAATATTGCAAGGATGCCGTAAGTTAAATTGTTTTTGTTTGTTCTGTACTTTATTATTTTATCCCTTTCTATCACACAATTAAAATATCAAAATAAAATAGAAAATGATGAAGATGGACATTTTTACATATCGGTCTATTTCTCGTTGGGTTAGATTTCATCTGGTTACTAATATTGTAGTTTGAAGTCACAGATGTAAAATTGGTTCATACAAGTTCCATATCTGTATTCTCATTATCTGTGGTAATGTACTATAAATTAATAGCAATTTGTGTTGATAAATATTTCGTAATCTATATCAGTATAGAATATATATATATATATAAATTAGTTGAAACGTCTAAACCGTTTTTCATTTCAACTTTTATAGCTGTGAGTAACCTAGACTGTATGTACTTTAGCCATATCCCCCTTTTTTTTTAGGAGGCTGGCTAGTGAACAACAATGACATTTTCAGCGCATCCTATATAGCATATCAAAGAAATTTTTTATTTTTTTATTGAACTGCATCTAAGAGCTTTTGTTTTATTTTGTTTTTCGTAAATATGATTCGATTTTTAATTTCTAAGTAGCCAGATACATTTTCATTTGTTTCGATAAAAAATGATATATAAAGAGCGCACTTGTGCGATTGTTATTAATTTTAAATTTATGATTGATGTAACGACCAGTACAACTGCAACTTTATCGATATAGACAAACTGCACAAAATGATAATACGAACACTGTTAATAATAATAGTACCGCGACAACTTCTATCATCGCTAATTCCATTCCCCTTAAAAATTGTGGTATTGATTGTGTTAATGAGTAGAAGTACTGCGGCGAAGAGAGACGCAGAGCGCCCCAAATTGAATATGCTACATTATTTTTATTCAATGCTTTACTTAGGCTGGCCACCCGTCCTCCATTTTGGAGGACAGTCCTCCTTTCGTAAGAAATTTTCTCCGTCTTCAAGAGGGACAAAAATGTCCTCCATCAGGAAAATAAATCATGGAACTGTATCAATCAATCAGTTTTGAGATAATTTGGAGAGTTGGAATTATTTGATGGAATATCAATTATGGATTAAACTTGTAGAAGCTTTCAGAGTATTTAAATTATTTGAAAATAACAATGATTTACACACTTTTAAATTGATGGGTTTTTAGCAATTGATGGATTTAGAATTAGATGGATTTTGTAATTTTTAAGATCATACGAGTATCTATATGAATTTTAGGGATAGTAAGAATGATACACATAGACCTTGAGATTTTGCGCTGAGGTGCTTGGTATTGTAAATGTAACTTTTAAAATTAAAACAGCTCATATGAGTAAAATATTTTTCAAAAATTAGCCTAATATCAATGTTTCCAGTAGGCACAGCTACCATTTGTCTGAATGGTGGCTTCTATAACTGTATTGAAGGCGATCTTTCTTTCGATCCTCCCTCACAGGCAGCTGTGCATTTAGCGAAATGTAGCACTTTATTAGCTTGTTCAGACTTCAGAGGTCGTTTGTCTTATGAGATTTACACTTCTGTTCACTTCTATATTAGCTTATGTTTGACGTTGATTGTGATACGTATGCAAAAATTTTCATAAATCTGTCCTAAAATGCAACAAAATCAATTTCTGCTTATATGCGTTGGTGTGCAAAGCAAACTGCCTCGATATAATGAATTTTTACATTGGGACAACAAAATTTGTTACGACATGATTTTCTGAATTTTCTAGGGAAAATCCTAGGAAGCTAAGATGTCTTTCGGTTTAAGCTAACCGAGAAAACCATCTATGCGGTATATTTCTATATGAGGTCATAACAAACATGTTTGTCCGAAACGTCAAAATCCCCTACTTTTTCCCAAATTGAAATAGTTTTCGGAAAGCTTAGACCCAATGGCATGTTCAAATATACGTTATTATGGTGTTTTTTTTTTAGAACAGATTTAGGCTAAAATTCACGTGAATGATTGTAATCGATGTTCGATTTTCTTTAGTTGAACAAAGTATCGTCATATTTTGCATAAATAAGAACTAACACAGCACTTTTTTACTATTTCATTTAAATTTTACCACGTGCCTCGATTTCAAGTCTAAACCGCACGGCAGTTAAAATCGAATTCGCTTTAGTTGGATAATATAATTTAGAAACGTCACACGTCGCTTTAATAAATTAGAGACTAGACTAAAAAATTTCAATAACTTAGCCTTTCAAAATTTAAGAATTTAAGAATTTAAATTAAGTTTGATGAAAAGTGTTTTGAGTCCGGTTTTCAACAGAATTTGAATTTATAAAATTATACTTAAAACGAAAAGCAACCTCCACGAAGAGGTTAAATTAATGGTACGTTTTAGCCTTGTCAAACAACGTTCGATAACTGGATTGTGAATAAAACAACCAATTTTAATTCTAGATAACACTAAATTAATTTATTTCCGAACTATTACACCAAACAGTAATTTAGTTAATTCACTAATTCATCTTTCACTTTTTATTTTTATTACTACGAGCACTATCACAATTAAAACACAACTAACTATTTCACTTTTGAATTCTTACTAACACTATCACTGTTAAAACCCAATTAATTAACTCCTAAACTTTCCGCTCGTATTTATATTACATATTCTAACCTACTAGAATTTTATACAATATTCGAGAGTGTCTAGACTATTCCTGAATAGTCTAGACACATCAGTTTACATTTACGGTGATATTTCTACTCAAATAGAGATGTTGCCACGATCGTATCATTACCCTAAAAATTCACCTCTGAAGCGCGCTAATCGCTAAAAGTCACCATCTTCACATGTTTTCTTCACTGTCCTTTGCTAATTCGGTATACTGATTCGTTTATCTTTTTGAAGACGATGAACGGTCCATTCCATGAAAATTGCAGTTTCGGTGATAAATCCCGATTGTTTTGTGAGTTGTTACGCCATACTAAACCAAAAATATTTTTAAATAACACATATTTAAGGATAATCTCAATACATGTATTCAACGATTAAATTATTTTAATTTTGACGGCGCTACCAAAATAGCATATCACTTTTCAGATAATGAAATCTTTTATTTATTTTATTATAAATTTTCTACACTTTTGGCCAAATTGCTTTTCCTCATTCGCCAGTTCACAATGGAAACAATTAACATTATTCATCATATTTATTAATTCTACTTCTTCGTCTAGACTCTAGAGGATCTGTTGAACCAGTTTGGATGTAAACTTGACTTAAAATACGGAACCCACCTTACCTACAAATTTCATATCAAGCGATCTTGGTAATCCATATCTAGTATGACTTCAGACGACTATAACGAGGGTTCGGCTAATAGAATTTTTTCCTTGCTTTGCCAAGAAAGATATATCCATTACCTACAAATTCCATATCAAGGCATCTTTGGTAATTCATATCTAGTATGACTTCAGACGACTATAACGAGGATTCGGCTAATAGAATTTTTTTCTTGCTTTGCCATAAGAAAGATATATCCATTACCTACAAATTCCATATCAAGCTATATCTAATACTAAAAATGAATTATTTTTGGTGGTGTGTAATAACCTAATATTCGTGACAGAAATATTTTTTTCGGGATGATATTCAAAAATATCATGAAAGATTTATTTTTTTCGGGATGATATCAAAAAATAGCGTGATATTGGTATGTTAGTGTTGCCATCGTATTTTTTCGGGATAATTGTCGGGCTAACTTCACACACATACGAATTGATGATTTAATTGTACTGTGGTCTAAAGATAATGTGAAAAAACGAAACAATGAAAAAGTTTACACAAAAAAAAATTTACACAATTTCTATCTTATTTAGGTTAAATGGTTTACTATAAAACAAAGTAGTCCGCGTGTAAATTTTTCTTGCTGAATAATTGAATCGTGTCTAAAACCACTTTGACGTTTTGTTAGTGTTTCGTTTCATAATATAATATAAAGAGTAACAAGGACAAACATGGTTTTTTTTTGTTCGGCACTAGCCCAGCCCGCCTTCTTCGTGAAATTTTAGTTTTAAACTTTTAATTTTTATCCGTGAAAACGAACTACACAAGATAAATTGTATGTGTAATTTATTGACGTTTAATATCTTACCCATTTTTTAATTTATCTTGGTGTAATGTTCTAGAATACCATTTTAGTATGAAAACGTGTAAAGTACTCGTTTTCGCGTTTTCACGTTATCTTATTCGTTATAGAATTAGGCTACTGTGCAAGACTTTATTTGAAATAACAACCTGAATTTACGTTCACTATTAAATTATTATATGACCGATTTCTTTTGTTTAGACTTATACATAGGTTATTATTTATTTGACAAAATGAATTATTAATTTTACTACGTATTTTTATTTATGTTGGAAATTTACTTCATTTTTCCGCTCCACACATTTTTTGTGTAGACGTGATAGATCTGACAGCAGTTAGACCCATTGGTAAGATAAATTACTACATTCCTTGCTAATTTCTTTTATGAATTTAGAGATTAAAACTAACCCATAATAACCGATAACAATTAAAGCAGAGTCAAATAAAGCCCAAAATTAGCCTTACGCATTAAAATTAATTTAAAATTTCATAAAAATATTTCAAAAATAAAATCTAAAAAGACCAATTGTAACGAAAAAAAGCAATACTTACTTGCGCCCGATTACCGCCACACTCATTGACTGCCTTAACAAATAGTTTACATTTGCTCCACTTCCGTATAATATGTATCAGTATACTATTGCCAATTATTAAGAACATACCCGGAAATAATCCGGTTAACATAAATCGTACCCAATTGTGCACTTGATAATAGAGCGATTCAAAAAATGCTGTTGTCTTAAGCGTCCCATCCCAGCATACACGATGTATAAAAAAGTATGGTATATTCAATAAAGCCGATATACAAATTGCAAACATAATCATTTTCCGTGCCACCGGTTTTTGGCAAAATTTTGGTGGACCTCGAGGCACAATACACTTTAAATAAATTAAACGATCTAATGCCACCGAAACGATTACTAAATTACTGATGCCGGATAAAAATCCAGCCAACGGTAGATGAATAAATATGTCGAATAACGCAAATTCATATGATGCATAAAAAATTGATCGGGCCATTGCAGAAATCATAATTAAAAGACAGGTAATACAGTCACAGCATGATATTGCTAAAATACAAGAAAGAAAAATATGTCAAATAGGTCATCTTGCCACAAACATTTTAATGTTGATTATCAATGAGATGACGTATATTTTTATGTACCCAATAAATAAGTATAGGTTGTCATAGACATTCTGGGACTTGCATATATAATTATATTGATCACATTGAAAATTGCACCAAGCCCAGTGATGATGGGCACAACAACTGCGTACATATATTTGCCCGGATTGGTCGGTTCACTAAGCCAAACACTTGTTTCATCCGATAAACCCGATATGTTTACAGTTACCGCTGATATATTATCCATTTTCGATTTTGTTATTTTTTTTTATAAATTTCACTCACACCCAACTCTGCCGTACTAAACAATACTAATTGGAAATTAATTTAATGATATGCTATATTTTCCCGATATAGTTAGTCTGTATAGGTATATACGATATAAGCGGAAAATTTGATGATGTATAAATTAAATGATTAGATAACGATGTTTTTATGTAAATACATGTTTGTATATACAAATATTTTCACGATATCATTAAGTTCAAAATTACCTGTATATTGTGTATTGTTTTGATTATATTACCACTTGATTATCAGGCATCAAATTAATGAGCTTCTTACGTATGTAATTTATTGCAAGAGAAAATCATCAAACAAAAGTTGTCTTCAGTGTATAAAGCTTTTATGTACATACATATATATATTCATGCCTTCAAGCTTTTAAGAAATTAGCTTTGTTTGATCAACACAATACAAAGTTCCTCCTATGTTGTCGAATATGTATGAGAAATTCAAAATAATTTACTTCTGTACGATGTTAATTACAAAGAAACCAATTTTGAGAAAAACTTTTTGTCGCGTTAAAAGCCGGAAATAGAAAGTAATTTTTGGAAAAAGAAATTTTAAAAGTTCGCCTCATTAAACATTATAAAAGCTGTAAAACTATATTACAGTTATAAATTGCTAATAATTTTTTTTTTTTTTCGATTTAATGACAAGAATTATATTTCTTTGTGACACAAAGTTTATTGGCATTAAGCCATTGACTGTTGAGCGAAAATGTTTTGTAATTGTTTTTATAAATAGCATCTTGTTTTCTCGTACTCCCATAATATTTGAACACAAATGTCAATCAAACTCCAATTGTAATTGTACGAGTTCGTTGGTTCGTTCTAATAAAGTAAATTGAAGAATTCTCACTATAGGTTTTTGAAAGTGAAAAGATAGATGTCAAAAAAACAAAAATTCTTAAACGCAAATTTTCTGATCAAACTAGTACACCAGGTCAGGTAGTGGTACCTTGCGGATCTCTGCACAGGTGTTGCGGGGACATCGGTCTTTAGGCCCGGTCTCCAAAAGTGTAAAAGCGGAGAAAAGCACGAATAAGGCTAGTCCCTCAAAACCAAAGGGCAAAGGCACAAACGATGGCTTGCAAGTTCCTAACTACCAAACTATGAAGAGGACCTGGCGCATGATCACCATAATCAATAATATTCCGTTGGAGCAGAGAACGGATAGAGATAAAAATACGCTTGCATGGGCAAAACGTGTCACGGGACCGAAGCAGGAGGTTTCTTCTAAGATCTCGCAAGGCCCTTTAACGAGACGCTAAATAAGCATCTGATTAAGGCAGTTATTGATAGGGCTCTGGAAGATGGGAGTATTACGGTCCTTAACTCCTTTAAATCATGAGGGAAAATGTAGGACCTACTTCCTCCTGCGGAGACGGAGGGTGGCACTGGCGTCAAATAAAACTGACTGCCTGTCGGTGACTCTCTGTCAGAAGACGATGAGCAGCCTGGGTGAAGTTTGGCCTGAAACCCGAAGGAGATCTTGGAAATGCCACAAATCAGCAATCCAGATCTGCCAACAGCCTCTTGGAGGATTGCCAAGTTGGAGGAAGTGAAAGCGGAAGTAGATCACAGATCGGCCATTATCCTTTTCAACAGACTCAGACCTGCATTGGGCGCTCCGGATGGATGACTCGCTGTCATATGCAGAGTCTGATTCAATAGTGATGGAGATAAGCATTATCTAATGCTTAAGATCCTTCAAATCAACTTTCACTACTATAAAGCAGCCTCATCGGCAGCTCGGCCGAAAATGTAATCTGAGTCCATTGATGTTGTTCTGGTCCAGGTGCCTTCGATTAGTAGTGACCGAGTACTGAGGCTCAGAACTCCCACCTATAAAATTTTACATGAGAAAAATGAAGGTGAGATGCGTTCCTGCATTCTCGCTAGGAAAAATTTGAATATTTTTAAACTATTAAATTTAGGATGGGCAAAATATCTGGTTAATATCGGCCTACCTACCATACGAGGAGGAAAATATACCACCAGGTGGAAGTACTAATATCAACAGGCGAGGTGAGTTACTCCTTGGTTTTATTACTACATATACGAGTATTACTAAAAACAAACAAGAAGCGCTAGACATCATAGTTGTCTCAGATTTTATTGAATTGAATTGGAAAGTTTCCGAGGACCAGTCCGTTTCTGACCATTGTTATCTCCAGTATGAAGTGGTTACAAAACCCACTATTAAACCCTCCTACAGGAATATGAATAAAACTGACTGGGATTCCTTTAGAATCATTCTTGGTAACTCATTACCGGTATCGGTTCCAAACCCATCTGCATCTATACAGGAGCGAAATGATCTTGTAAACAAGCTATCTGACGCTTTTAAGAAAGCTTTGTTAGATGCATGTCTCCTTTGGATAAGTCTCGGCCACCCTAGTGGTGGACCGGTTCATGGACTACGTGTAATGGGGAATCCCTGGAGGTACTATTACATTTAATGCATTTCTCGAAATGCTCGATGTTAGCTCCGGATAGACCCGTTATAAACAGGGATGTAGGGCTCCCAAGTCATGTAGTAAATAGCCGGAAAATCATATGGGCATTAAACAGCTTAAAGCCATACAAGTCGGCAGGACTTGATGGCATTATCCCTGCGGATATTCAGCGAACTATTGAATTAACCCTACCCTGGCTAGAAGTCATCTTCAAAGGCAGGCTAGAATTTTATCAAATTCCTAGTAAATGGACTGAAGTAAAAGTAATATTTATACCTAAGGCGGGTAAAAACTCCCATTGATATCCCAAAGATGTTAGGCCTATAAGCTTATCCTATTTTCTATTAAAATCACTAGAAAGACAAATAGAGGCTGAAATCAGGGGCTTAATCAAGCTGGTCGAACTGGCGGGATCTCAACACGCGTATTGTAAGGGACAATCAATGAAAAAGAGCCTTTAGCAACGTTAGACCGGGGGAAATCACTCGCGCCCGTGCCTATACGGATCACTCAGAGGCTGGATAGATCAAATGCTTAGAGCAGGATCGTGCCACCTCATCTTAGAGGAGCGTCTGCCGGTAGATACGTGAGCATAGGTTGCCTATACGGATGACGTTGCTATTGAGGTTTTCGATAAATATCCTTGCACGCTAAGGTAGCATATGCAGTGCGCACTGGGCGAGGTCTCTGAGTGAACCAGCAGCATAGAAAACAGAGCTGGTTCTCTTTACCAGGAAGCACAAACATCCTCAGAGTGATCCGCCAATATTAAATGGTACTCGCTTAATCTTTACGGATAGAGCGAAATACCTCTTGCTACTTTTGAACAGCAAACTAAGCTGGAAACCAAACATTTTAGAAAGAGTAAAGAAAGCTACTATAGCCCTCTACTCCTGTAAAAATACCATTGGAAAGAGATGGGGTATAGAGCCCCACATAGTACATTGGCTCTATGTCTCAGTGGTCAAAGCTATACTGCTGTATGGGGCTGGCATTTCGTGGCCAGCGTTAAAGAAATTGGCTAACCTGAAACTAAAGTGGAGCCCTCATTTATAAAATAAATGGAATCATGGATCAACATTTATATGTTGAAATATTAAGTAATGTAATGCTGCTGAGATGGGTCTTTCAGCAGGGTAATGACCTAAAACATACCAATCGTACGGCAAATGAAGGGTTTCGTAACAACAACATTGATTTGATGGAACGACCTCAATCCCATCGAAAATTTATGGGTAGATTTTAAAAAAGTTGTGGCAGTAGTTAAACCAAGAAATAACATAGAATTTTAGGGTACTGTTAAAATTCGTGGAACAAAATGTCAGTGGACCGGTGTCAAAACCTATTGGTACAACATAGTATTAAAGTTCCTTTTAACATTATTATAAGTTATTTTATTTTATTTATAAATTTATTTTTTATCTTTGATCAACAAGTAATAATTAGGATATATAAACATAATAACAATACAGTGTTTAAAGGCCATTACTGGCCCCTTACTACGTCAACAATCTGGCTCCAACGGTTTCGATCCTGGGCTTCGTCTTCATACTGCCCTAGACAACCTGACGAAGCCAAGTCATTCTCTACACCATGGAGCCATCGTTGCCTGCAACGACCTCTGCGCCTACCATATGCTGGCTTTCCTTTCAGAGTTCGCTGCACAATTAGTTCCGGATCAGCACGCAGAACGTGACCGAGCCAACGTACCATCTATTTCGCGTTTAGGGCCTTAAACCACACGCATGACTCTTCTCTTAAATGTAAGGAGCCATCTCTCGTGCTCATCCGTCAGCGCCCAACTTTCACATCCAAACATAACAACGGGCCTGATCAACGCTTTGTAAAGCTTCAGCTTTGTGGCACTTGATAGGGGTTTAGATTTTAGCAGTGACCTTAGAGGATACAAAACACGACTGCCAAACGTGCAAAACAAGTATTATATTGGGCCGGAATTGATACTGATATCGAAAATTACATCAGCAAATGTAGGACGTGTGAAAAATGTCAACCCAATAATATTAAGGAACCTCTAATTCCACACGAAGTACCAGAACTCCCATTCCAGATAATTGCTTGCGATATCATGCATGTGAGTATTAACTAATACTTAGTTATAACTGACTTTTATTCAAAATGGTTAGATATTACCTAGCAATCATCGGAAATCTTTCAAAAGTTGAAATCAGTTTTTTCCACCCAGGGTATACCTAAAGTTATGGTCAGTGATAATATGCCTTTTTTATCCAATGAGTTCAAATGTTTCAGTCGAGATTGACATTTTGATATAGTAACGTCAAGTCCAACATATCCGCGTTCGAATGGACAGGCGGAGAAAAGAGTTCATATTGCAAAAACTCTGCTGAGAAAATCGAATGAGGATAATAAAGATATAGAATACATATTACTGGAATATAGAAATCATCCAGTAGCTCATCTTAAATCATCACCTTCTATGCTTCTAATGAGTAGAGTAGCAAGAACTAAGATTCCGATAAAAGTATCTGTATTGAAACCCAAAGTTGAAATAAATGTTCGTGAAGCATTACGCTGAAATAAATGTTCGTGAAGCAACCAAGAAAAAGCGAAAAAGAATTATGATAAAACTACAAAGTCACGACCCAAATTTTGAAAAGACGATAATGTAGTTTATAGAAAAGAGAAGATTTGGGAACCAGCGAAGATTGTAAATATACATTATAGCCCACGGTATTTTATTATTAAGAACTAAGAGGGAAGAACTCTAAGGAGAAATTCATTTCACCGGATGCAGATCCATGATCGAACCGAATGTGCCTAGAGCCATCAATACATCTTTGATTACAATCAATGGAGCGCGTATGGATATAACCATCACAGTTGCTACAGTTTTCAAAATTGACAGATGATTGATGATATTTTTATATATCAGAGACTTTCATTTGACATTTAGTTTTAAAAGAAATTTCTAGAGCATCTTTGACCTTTTCATTAATGTAACGAACCACTTGTATATAATATTTCAAAATAATTGAAAACTTCATTGAAATGAACAATCAACCCTATAAACCATATTGGGTTCGAAACTGAGGATTTATTTGTTGAACATTTTTTATAGATGTATTGTAAATTGTGGAATTGAGACGATGATGCAATGAAACCAGTATCTATAAAAGACCAGATGAACACAAAACAGATCACTCACAGTTTTTAATTCCATGAAGAAGTAGTTATATAAAAGTTATTCACAACTACCACTATAGCATATATGTCGTTCACAGTTTAGAATGTATGCACAATGAAATGCGTCAGTAATGGTTGGTAAATTTAATTTTCCAATTAGACAAACAAAAAAACTATCGAAAGCAATTATCTTGTTTATTATTGAACAATAAATTATTTAATAAAAATTATAAATGATAAATTATAATTATTTTTGATAATGAATATCCGTTGTAAATAAAATGAAAATAAATAAATAAATAAGAGTATGAGAAAATGAATAAAATATTTCAAATAATTGCTAATGAAACATTTAACGCTGCAGTTCCATAAGTGTTGTTGTTTTTTTTTTTTTTGAGTGGGCCGCCGAATATTTAAAGGTGGTGGTGTATGATGGTGAGTACGTTAGAGGGTTATTTATTATTATTGGATACATATAAAGTAAATAATAAATATTTGTAAATTTCAATATTAAATTTTAAATTGTTTTTTAAATAATTATTTTATATGCACATGATTATTATAATTATTTTTAACTACTGTTATTTTAAATGCACGATTATATATAAATATTATTGATTTATTATAAAATTACAAATATAATGATAATGATAATACCTATAATTGGATGATAACCAGTTGTATTATTGATAAGATAACAATATAATATATATGTATGTACCTACAGTATTATCGATATGAATGAATCCTAGTATTGTATGCATGTACCCGAAAATAATTTCTTGGGTATTGTACTCGTTTTCATTGCCTTTGGGAGCTTTAAACTATGACCGTATAGCGTGTTGAGACTTTTCTAAATTTCTAAACTATAAACTTACAATATAAGCTTGTATAGTCAAAAATAAATATGTTGGAAACCGATTTATTATAGTTAGGGACTGTAATGCAAAACATACTTATTGGGATTCTAGTTTAGCAACCACAGAAGGAAGAGAATAGCGTGAAAACTTATCCTGAGAAAATTCCAAATTTGATTGAACTAGGCAATAAACTAGAAACATTTATATTCCTGTACCTTATTGCCTTTTCGAAACTACATGAAGTTTTACCGGAAAAAATATTCCGGAAAATAATAATACCGTTCGCTGATTATTTCGATGGCACTCTTGATGAGTTTCATGATGACGAGTAAACGGGGGAAAGGACACGAGAATTTTATATCATTCTAAATTCTTTTTTTTTCTCATATTGGTCAGTTTTACACCCGTAGTGGACATAAATAATAGGTTAGGTTGGGTTAAATAAGGGTGGCCGTCCTAAAGGTCTAGCATAGACACAAAATTGGTCCGTAGCTCTACCACATTCGAGTTTCTTCCTCTTCACTCGTTAAACGATCCTGAGCTTACCAAGAAGCGTTTAAGTTCAAAGGGGAAGTTCCCATAAATTTTGTTCTGCTGTACGCTAGACTAGGACAGTTGCAGAGCAGATGGAGCACATTTTCCTCCTCCTCATCATCATGGGCTGGGACACCCAGTCTGCTCGCATGTATCCCCTGAGACAATGTCCCGTTATAGATCCCACGACCACACCAATATGGTGCTGTCGAAGCGATGTCAGTTGGCCTGATCTGGACCGGTCAAATCCAGGCCAGATCTGCCTGGTTATTACACACGAACTGGCGTTAGACCATCTGGCGTTCGTTTCTTTTATGGCTTCTTCCGAAGCAGCAGTTTACATGAAGCAAGCGGTATCTTTATATTCCGCCTGCTTTGGGTTATTAAGCGTACTGTACTCCTTCGGGCCAGCTCATCTGCCTTTACATTTCCTGCAATATTGAAATGTCCTGGCACTCACGTCAAGCGGATGTTGAACTGATCAGTCATCTCATTTAAAGATGCCAGACAGTTCTTGAGTACCTTCGACGTCAGGGAGGATGATTGTAGCGTTTTAATAGCAGCCAGACTGTCCGTAAAAATGCGAATATCCTTTGTAGATATTACATTATACTTCAACCAGTCCATGACTTCCATTATCGAATCAGTTTAGCTTGAAAAACACTGCAAAAGTCGGAAAGACGAAATGAGAGGTTAACCCCTAGTGCCTCACAGAATACCCCGCTACCAACCCCTCTATCCCTTTTTGAGCCATCCTTGAAGAAGCTTAACGCCTCATTGTCCATAACCGTATCGTTCACCCAGTCCTCTCTGGTGGGAAACTCATTTTGGAATCTCACCTCAACAGATGGTAAAGAAATAGTGTTGTCGGTAGCTTTCGGAATACCCCTGTTGCATAGGATAGATGAGTGCCCTGGATTGTTACAGGTCCACATAGATATGGATTTGAGCCGAATGGCTGGGCAAGATGCAAGCTGCTTGGCCGCAAATATGTAAGGGAGTAAGATGAAAGAGAATCTCCAGAGCTTGAGTAGGTGTGCTCCTGAGAGCCCCACTTACACACAAGCAGGCCATTCTTTGGATTTTTATCAATAGTTTAAGATTGACCATAATTTTTAACGCTGGCCCCCGGACGACAACCCCATACAGCAATATAGGTTTGGCCACTGAGACATAGAGCCAGTGTACTATTTGGGGCCCCATTGGTTCCATGTCTTTCCAATGGCATTTTTGCAGGAGTAGAGCGCTATACCCGACAAACATTTTCATAATTTTGACCCGCAAAATTACTCAGAAAATACCGATAACCGTGTCGGGCAATTACCAATATAATACCTACAAAAGAACGCAATTTGTGGCTCTTTGGGCAGGCCGATTTTACCGATTCGGTATTTTTTCAGTTTCAAATCAAAAATTAATAAAAATTTAAAAAAATTTCTTACCTTTTGCTATATGTAATAAAAAATTGTATTATTTCCTTAAATTTTTTTATTTTTTATTCACAAACTGACGTCTTAACTAGACCACGATTATTACCTTACTGACGATTAGTAACGAAACGAATTTAAATAAATAAAAAAAGGAATATGTGCACGTGATCACATCATGATGTATTTTCAATAATAAATTATTACAATTTGTTTTTGCTGTTTCGCAGTAATTTTATGGACTTTGATCGGTAATTCGTTAAAAGAAAAAAGAAAATCTTTACCGAGCTAGGTCCAAAATATTACCGAGTAAAATAGAAAGAACTACGACTGAACAAAGTCCACTAAATTACCTCGAAATAGTAAAAAACAAAAAATTATAATAATTTATTATGAAATACAAAAGAAAACAATTTCTTTACATTAATTATGTCAACTAATATTTAAGACGTGTTTGCAATTATTTCAAAGTAATTTTAGGGGATTTGAGAGATAGTCTAAATTTGTTTCTGATTTTGTATTTTGGTTTATGATAATCTCAAATTACTATTCAGTGGTACATTGTTGGGCTTTGTGCGGTTATTTACTAATTTTAATGTTTTCTCAGCGATTTATAATTAAATCAACTAAATTTAAGACGTAATTTTAGAAGATTTGGTCATTAACTCTAATGTTTTGGTCTGTTCTTGTATTTCAGTTTATGATTATTAAAAATTGGCTGGAACCCTCGAGGATTCCGCACTCAATGCCACAAAGGCCCATGGTGCAAAAAGTTTATGATAATCTCAAATTTCTATTCAGCGGTAAATTGATGGGATTTAGTCGGTAATTTAATAGTTTTAATTTCTTCTCAGCTATTCGTTGTTTTGTTTTTGAATGTTAGTTTATCAAGCTCAATTCAAATTACTATTTTACCTTAATTTGATTATCTTTGTTTATTAATTAATGTAATTAATTTTTTTTTTCATCGTGCAAACCAAATAAAATACCCAATAAAATTAAATATTTAAATGAATGTAGAGGACGACATGAAGTAAAATGACAAATAATAATTTGTCTCACAGGTCATTTATGACCAAGTTCCAAACAAGCGGAGTGTAACGGTCGCCTGTCAACAACCGTTACCACCCTGTCCAATTCAACCTTACCTACAAACACAATTTTGAGGCCAATACCTCCACTTTTTTTGTTGACAAAAATATTGTGTAAATAAAGCAAATTCATGGTATGTTATTCACCTGTGAAAATACTATAAACCATAGTGTGTTATTCACTCATGGAAATATGCATACCCATGTAAAATCGGTAACAATTACAAAATAACTTGACATTATGAAATTGTTATTGTAATATATTTCTTTTACAACGTTTTTGCAACGTTTGTAAAAATTAATTTTTTTTTTAAACACAAGTCAAGTGGTTTTTGATAGAGTGCATTTTTATGCGTTTTCTTTTGTTTTCCCTCTCACTCTATCAACCCACCAAATTGGTATAAATACCAAAAATTTTCTTACTTGTGATTGAGAGTTGAATTTTGTCCGTGCTACGGGTCAGAACCATCCGGTTTTGGCCGTGGTACGGAACAGAGAGTTTTTTGATTCGACTTTTGGGGCTGTAATTAGGCGGAGGATTAAATTAAAAACTAAAAATAAATAATTGGAAAATAGTAAATTAAAAACGAAATATAAGTTTTTTCTTTATTTTTTTTGAAGTGAGACAAGTAAAAGCAGAATTTCGGTAAGTATAGAATTCAACGCCATTTCATCTACTAACTTTAAACGGCACAATTGGTGACGGGTCTGCCAGTGGTCCCTAACAGGACGGAAGAAAGTATAGCGTACGCTTCGTCTTCCCTTCTGCTGGCAACGCGTTACCAATATATACATACTTACTAACCACTGAGTGGGCAGACGTAGCGTCTACCACTCGCACAAATCTGTTTTTCTTTTCTTTATTTTTCTCCTCCATTACCCATCATGGTAATGGATTGGCACTAAGCCCCTATTGAACGACAATGGTCGATCACGCTATGGGCTCCACAAAGTATTTGTGGGTCCGAAATTTCCCAGAAACCTATCCCCCTTTGTATGCTTTGGCCATACACACGCGGTTAATCTAGGTCTTATACGTTGACACCAAAACCCACAACCAATATACCCCTACCGACCTGAGCTACAGGTTAATGCCGCGGTGTTCAACGTCTAGGACAACTTCTATGTAGCTGGGGCTGGAGCAAATCCAGCCTTAGTTACAAAGTGGCGCCCAACAACGGCTGAAAGTACCGCCTAAACTAAAACCATTAATGGGCGCGCTACAAAGTGCCGCCCAAATATTGGATTGGTGATGGTTCAGAACCATCTGAATAATAAGTTTTCTTTAAATACCTTTTTCCAACTTAAGCTGGTATTTATCCGCTCCACGGGAAGGCACGAGTTCTGTCGTGTTAGCCCGTGATTCTCCATAATTTGTTTTGTAGGGGTACCGTTTTCACCCGGTACCGCCTCAACTCAGTGTTCAAATTCAGGTGAGCGCGTATGTGATGGGTCGTAACCGAGCCAATGCCAGTAGCATTACCCGCGGGGTATTAATGACCTGGCATTGTAGTAAGGCGTCCGCAGCATTCACAGCCTGATAATAACAATACTGAGTTGCCATTAGTTTTTCCTCAGTCATAAGTCAATTTGGTGTTATATTTCTTAGCACAAATTGCCTATAATTGGTTAGAAAATACGAATTCCCAAAGTCACACAACATATAGTTAGGTTTCGCGTTTATTTTCACTTCAGTTTTTATATCAAATTTGCATCCTTCGGGATGGGTCTCGCAAGTTCACCAAAAGTAGTTTTAGTTGCGTCCAGGTCATGGCCTACCGGCTTGTTACACTTAGGTTCCTCTAGTGGACGAGTGTTTGATTCCAAGTGGGAACATAAACTCGATAGGTACATGAACGTATGTTGTGGGAATTCCTAACGATAAACGGCGGTTTATCGTTCCCAATGATTAAGGCACAGCATGTCATTGTCACTCTCACGGTTGAGAACCTCCATGATGGAGTTGATTGCTGACTGTGGCTAAGAGGACAAGCATGTAGGTCATAATCATTAGGTAAAATTATGAACTTGTACTAGTTATTTACCATAGCAATGTAGATCGCTCGAGGGTAGCTTAGAACCATTGCGAGGTTGGTAGAATAACAACAAGTTCACCAAAATTAACAAACCATTTCAAACCTTTCCTTTCCCCCATTTGACCCAACAACCTTTTGTTTTCATTCCATGGCGTGAGTTCAAGTTCATAGTCGTTCAAGTAATTTTCACAAACGGTCATAAAAAGCAAATATCAGCTTTCCGCGTTTTCCAACTTACCATTACAATGCCTATAGAGTATTGTGAACAGGTAATGTAATGGTAAGGTAAGACTGGTCGTCTCTATCCCATCGGATATGGGGATAGAAACCCCAGTAACTAAGCCTTAAGTTAAGTTTAGTTTGAAATTTAGAATAAGTTTTGGTCCTAGTAAACAAAAAAAAAAATTGTTTCATCTACATAAATTAATTTCATTTACTCTTTGTAAATTATAATTTTTTTTTCCAAAATTTTACAAAATTATTAAATTATGAATACCTACATTTAAATAGTGGAAGGCATATATTATCTTAAACTTGTGTGAGAGAAACATAATATTAAATGAATCCATAAAATTTATTTAAAAAAAAAAAAAAAAAAAGGTTTTCTTACACATACAATAATTATAAAACAATTAAAATACGTTCTCAAATCAAAATTTTAAAAGTAAAGTAAATTAATATCCCGAAATTGACATGAGAGATTAAAATTATAAAAAAATAAATACTAAAGAAATGTATTTTTCTAAAATTAAATTAAAAAAAAAAAAGGATTAATAAATTAAAAATATATATATATTAGTAATCAGAACAAGAATTAATAAATGTTAGTTTATATAGTATAGTTAAATCCTAGTATACGGATCATGTGGGGAGCACTGTATAGTGGTCTTCATGGGGTTAGGCGCCAACGTAAGCATGAACAAGATGAAAAACCTGTTTCATCATTAGGGATTATAAATAATTTAGATGACACGGATAAATGATGATGATGAAGGGGATGATGATGAAGATTAGATAGACGAGCATCAGACGAACATCAGAAGAAGCTGATATGGAAGAAGAGGATAACAAAGAAGATGATGACATCGAGTAGTCGCTGAATTTGATGACGATTGGAGATATTGCTGA
The DNA here is from genome assembly GCA_951394425.1 of Tipula unca. Lineage (NCBI taxonomy): Eukaryota > Metazoa > Arthropoda > Insecta > Diptera > Tipulidae > Tipula > Tipula unca. The sequence goes on from OX596380.1 coordinate 122,136,759, forward strand.
ACCAGAAGAAATTCGAGATAATACTATATTAAATCCTAAGAATACAATCCATGAGCGTTTAATTTGAAACTACCGCGTATTTCCTTTTTTTTTTTGTTGCCACCTTAAAAAGGTGCATATTGAAAGGCGCATAATAAAAGGCGCATATTAAAATGGCGCATATTAAAAAAGGCGCATATTAAATTGTTAACGAAGATAATGTACGTGACGGAACCGGATGAAGTGATTTCAACAATAGCAAAGCATTTGACAACTCCAACAGTCTGATGCGTTAGCATCAGTAGTGTTAAATATAAAGAAAACAATGACGATTACTGTAATGTATTCAACCACTGTAATGTATTAACTCAAACTAACACATAAACAGCAGTTTCGCTGATCATATACTACAGTTATGATATTTTATGGAATTGTGAATAGCATGTTCGAGACTGATCATTCGAGATTACGGAGCGTAATTGTTCACATCAACGATAATAAGTTAAAAATAAAGTGTATTTACACCAAATAAATATATATGTGTTATTACCAACGATAAACATAATATTTAGTTACGATAAAAAATAAAATGATGAAGGAAGCGAACTGATCGAAGATATATGATCATCTTCAAGATGAATCCAACGGTGAAAATAATAATGAGGAGAATGTAAAAATATAAATTTATCCAATGGTGATGTTGAAAGGATACAAGACAACCAGGCAGTTGACTTATCATACAAGCAGAAGCAGCCAGTTCAATTGAAAATTGTAGACAAGCACAATTTGTTAGCTCACATTGCACATCTTTGAATGGGAACATGACTGATGTTTCAACGAATTCAGCCGGTAATGTTACAAGGCATCGGAATTCTTACCATCACTCCAGAGTGCTCGTTAAGAGGGCGGTCAATTCTAATGACCAGTCGAGCTATATATGTGAAGTCAAAACCCCAAAACCAACAACAACCGCTATTAAAATCATCGTCTTCATCCTCGGTTTCATCAGTCAGGTGATAAACGATCCCAATGAAAATAGCAGCAAAGCAGATATGATGAAACAAACAAAACTCAAACAAAATCTGGTAATGGAACATTGCAGCCAGGTGCCATAAAATGTTCAGCATCCACATATTTTGAAATTAATCAATCGTTAGATCATTCATGTACAAGTTAGCCCCAGTGTAATGTTAATATTAAGTTATATAAAATTAAGAAAATTTTAATTGAATATTATAAATAAGTAGTTCTTTTTCTGATAATCACCACATCATGTGATTAGGATAAGAGAAACAAAAGACGTTGAATTAGAAACGCCCACGAAATTTGTAAAGGAGATCAAGAGAAAAAGAAAATAACAAATAAAGATATGAAATGGAAGGAATCGATCTTTTCTCTTGGCTTCCTCCCATCTATTTTCTTATAAAGATTTTTGTGGTGAAAATGTTCATTATAGTTATTTCTGGTATTCATGTTCATTAATATTTTGTTTCTTACATCAATGATCATACACTTAGTGATTTTTAATATTCGTTCATGATAATATTGGAAAATTAATATTGCTATATTTAAAAAAAACAAGAAAATAAGAATAAAAATCCTTGTCTTAGGTTAATTAATTATAACACTTTAGATGTAAGAATGGCCCGGCTTTGAGACTATCTCAGGTCGTTGGGCGTCCGCCACGTTGGGCTATCCTGATACCGAATTAGTCATCTGTCCCCATATCCAACAGAGCACGAGATCTCTTTTCATCTCAGTGATTGGGTTTTCCCCACGCACGAGATAGAACCCCACTTTGAGGTGTTCCTCCGGTCACGTATCGGCCGCAGACGTCCCACCTTAATATTAAAGATTATTATGAATATTCCTTATGTTCAAGTGATTTCTCAATCGGGCCTATAAGGGAGTGGAGAGCTGTTTCCACCAATCGTCCCTTACAGTATGCGTGTTAAGATCCCGAAGAGGATAAGCTTAAAGTCTTTGGGATAGCAGTGAGAGCTTTTTCCCGCCTTTGGAATAAATATAACTTTTACTTCAGTCCACTTCGTAGGAATGTGGCAGAGTTCTAGGCTGCCTTTGAAGATAACTTCCAGCCAGGGTAGGGTTAAGTCAATAGTTCGCTGGATATCCGCAGGGATAATGCCATCAGGTCCTGCCGACTTGTATGGCTTAAACCTGTTTATTGCTCATAGGATATCCCGCCTTTTTACTATATGAATTACGGAGTCTACACCCCAATTTAGATCAAATAAGGATGCAGGAGGGACCCAAACTTATTCACGGAAGGATATACTGCATGCTAAGTTGAGGGGGTTTTTCCTAGTAAATGGAAGGAACAGAGACTAGTATTGTTGCCAAAAGGAGACAAACCACCCGGTGAGCCGTCATCCTGGCGTCCCGTCTGTCTGTTGGATACGGCAGGCAAAACCCTAGAGAGAGTTGTATGTGACCGATTACAAGAGGCTATAGTTAGAGCAGGAAACCTGACAGAGCAGCAGTATGGCTTTCCAAAGGCGCACTCAACAGTGGATGCGATTAAAGAGGTTGCAGATACGGCACACCAGGCGATATCCGGTTCTCGATAGCTACGTGGTAGTAAAAAATACTGTGCCATAGTTACATTGGACGTGAAAAACGCATTCAACACATAGATTGAGTCACCAGATTGCCCTTTATGCATCGGAGTAACGGAGAATGTAGAGCACGTATTATTCGAGTGTCCACGATTTGCTGAGGAGAGAAAGAGTATCTGTGTACGTGGGGTCCAACGAACGCCGGAAAATATAGTGGAGTTTATGCTGGCGTCTCAAGATGGGTGGAACGCCGTAAGCGGAAGTGTCTCACGGATAATGAGTGAGTTGAGACGCCTCGAAAGAAGCAGAAATTCAGTGAGGAGTTAATTCCATCCGAGCAGCGAAAGCTGAGCCTGCCTCGCGAAGTAATACCTAACGGTAGTTCCACGGGGCCGAACGGCATGGTTTATCGGGGGTGGTGGTTTGGTCGGTAAGAATCCGACACTTTCACGTGTTGATATATGGGTTCACACGTGAAGCCTATCGAAGGTTCTCCTCCTCCGCCCATAGAAAAAAAAAAAAAGGGATGCAGGAGGGTTTGGAACCGATACCGGTAATGAGTTACCCAGAATGGCTCTGAAACAATCCCAATCAGTTTTCCTCCTATTCCTGAAGGGTGGTTTGCTAGTGGGTTTTGTATCCACTTCGTACTAACAATTTTCAGAAAAGTAATGATCTTCGGACACTTCCCAGTTCAATACCCTCTCCTTAATAAAATCCGAGACAAGTGTGATATCCAGCACTTCTTTTCTATTTTTGGTAATGAAGGTTGGCTTACACCCTTTTGGTTAGTACTTAAAATAAAATCAACGAGTAACTCACCTCGCCTGTTGATATTTGTACTTCCCCAGATTGAGTGATGCGCAATAAGCATCACTACCCATGACGACTCCTACTTTTCGATTTTGAGCCTCCATTATTGGACTGCCCAACCTACCTGGTGGTATATTTTCCTCCTCGTATGGTAGGTAGGCCGATATTAGCCAGAGATTTTTCCCACCCATCTCGATGCTAGCCACCACTATATCAGCGTTGCTGTAATTTAGTGGTATAAAAATGTTCAGATTATTTCTATCGAGAATCCAGGAACGTATCTTACCTTCATTTTTCGCATGTAGTTTTTTGTATGTGGAAGTTCTGAGGCCCAACACCCGGTCATCAGTGACCCAAGGTTCCTGGACCAGAACAACATCAATGGACTAAGATTCCTAACCAGGCAATCTTCGAGGTGGCTATTGTCCGATCCGGATTGCTGATTTTCAACATTTCCAGGATCTTCCTTGGATCACTTGGCTCTGCAGGGAATTTCTTCCCTCATCACCACTTCTAGTTTAGCTGATCTTAGAGATCATGCGCCAGGCGCTCTCTTTCTGATCTGATAGTTTGACACTGATGGAGGCTCAGCATTCGTGACTTTGCCCTTTGGTTTCGAGGGGCCAGCCTCATTTGGTCGTATGCCCCTATTAGCACTTTGGAGACCGGTCCTAAAGGCCGATGACTCCGCAGTACTAGATTCCGGTTTTTTAAGAGCACCGGTCTCTTTTTGTTTTCTATTTTGATCTCTCATAATAGGTCCCACGAGTAGCGGAGAAAGGAGGTCCACCTGTGCAGAGATCCGCAATACACAGGTAATGCTACATGATCCGGAGGGCGCCAAGTATCCGGACATCTCGTTAGAGACTGAGCTAGTTTTTAGACTGAGATCTAATTATCTCACATGGCCTATCGTACACAGTTATGTTTATGATTCGCTGCTCGATAGATCAATGAACATTTTTTGCCAAATTATGTAAGAATTGGTATTATAACAGCTCTGTGTGAAGGGTTAATGGAATGATGCAATTTAGAATAGAACCAGCTTAACCCCCCGTATAAACTCTAGACAGGCACATTGCTCAGAATCAATATCCTATGTAGTATGATAGTGAAGGCAACTTAGAAGAATATCAACAAAACTCGAATTATCCCCAAAAATGTATACTCAACCAGTATATTCAATTCTTTGCCATACCATTATATTTAAGTTAATTAGCTGTCATTCATTTTAACATAATTTTAACAAATATACATATATGTACATAATACATATAGACGGATTAACCACATAATGACACCTCAAATGTAGTTGAAACTTGAAACAATTATTTTTAAATATGATGATTATTGTTATGTTTATGAATTGTTGATTTAAGTTTAAATTACCTTTACTTTGTCTGTTATGTGGATGTACGTATGTATGTATATGTGGATTGTGGTTGTGTAATTTTCATCGAGAAATATGATATTTTCAACCCCTTTATCACAATTGTGTGTACAAACCGAGTTATTTTGGCATTTCAAATTCTCGATATTATCATGACAATAGAGATATGATTTGAAAAGATTTTCACTCATCATTTTTCTTTAATTCCTCCGTTTTTCGGTTGAAATGTTTGGAAATTTTTTTAGAAACGGATTCAAAGGCGATATAATGGGGTTATCTTTTCTAAAATATTATGTCTATTGAGGCAATTTAACATGATTTCATTTTGTGTTGTAAGAAGATACATGTAAGTATATATTTTTTCTGTAACTCGTATATTCGAGTCAATGCCTTTTGGAAATTGAAAATACGTCTGTGATACATTTGTATTAAATATTGTGATGGTAGAATTCAGAAAATCGCTGAATTCGATTCGTATCTTATTTTTTTTTTTTTACTCACTTGTGGTTTAGGATCGCCTTTTGTGCTTCACTGTAGTATTTTCGTTTTTGAATTGTTAAGACAATTTAACATATATTTGGTCAATTTATATTCTATTATTCAATTTATATATTTATAATTCAGTTTAGCTTAGTTTTATTAATTTGCATATAATTCAATTTCAATTAACGTAAATTCTATAATTCACTTTCTAATTCTAACTTAACAATTGTGAATGATCCTTTACTTGACGTAATATCTCTACCGAATTAATAGGTAAATAAGCATATAGTAGATAGCGTATTTTTCTCCTTCAGAAAACAACGATATTTTGTATTAAATTTGGTCATTCCAACCTGAGCTATATGTACAAGAGGTTGATGGTGCATCATCAACAAACTAAATATATAAGATCAACGCTATAAAATTACAGACCAAGTGTAGCGGAGTATTATGTTTATTTGCACATAATTTGGTGACCCCGACGCAATTTTGGAATAATACAATTCCCAAATTAATTCATCCGGAAATCTAGAGTCTGAACTCTCCAATGAAAATCTCACTAATTTAGAACTACCAAAAATTAAGTTACCTTCATTTTCCGATGAATCTATCAATTGGATTCCATTCTATGAAACGATTAAAACACTTGTGCATAAGAATAAACGATGACCTAATTATTTATATGGTATTACAAAGGCTAGATACATTTACGAGGACCAAATGGGAGGATGAATGTCCACACAATAGATTAGCCAGGTTAGATGAACTTTTGGTATTTTTAGACAAACAGTGTCACACATTGGATGGAATTAGTTTATTGAAAGAGCAAACTCACCACAAAATTTACTCGCCAGACAGCTTCTACGTCATCTCTTGTTTCTTCCGGCGACATTGCGGATCCAACTTCATCTCTCATTTTATCAACCACCGCTATGAATCCAACCTCATCTCTCGTTTCATCAAGCACTACAAATAAAGTTTGTTCGTATTGCGCAATGCCAAAACACAACATATACAGATGTGGGCGTTTCATCAACCTTTCACTACCAGACCGCCAGCAAGCAGTTTCTCGTCTTCACTTGTGTACAAATTGTTTGCTTGATACTTCTCATACGTCGGATTCAGGCTCGCGATCTGAACCTGCAAGCCAAGGTTTCATTAGTCAACCATTAAACTATAACAGTGGCCATGCATCGGTTGGCTCTTTTCAAACCGAATCAAGCCCCCACATCAAATCACAATGCCAAGTCATACTGGCTATTGCATGCAGAGCCCTTCTAGATTCTGGGTCACAATTACACTTCATAACGAAAAGGTTGGCTCACAAATTAGGAGTTTAGTGTTTTAGTATCCTTAAGCCTGTTGCAGGAATTGGCAATTGTGAAGTAAATGTCAAAGAACGGACGACTCTTTAAATTACATCTCGCCTCAGCCAATTCCCCACTAAAACTGAAGCATACATATTGCTTAGAATAACTGGATATCAACCAAGCTGCTTTATTGTTATCAACAGTTAGCCTCTTCCACAAAATATAGAACTAGCGGATCCTAATTTCAATTGTCCACAACCAATAGACATGTTAATCGGAGCCGAACTGTGCTGTTCACTAATGTCGGAAGGAAAAATACAATTTAACGATAGTATACCAGTACTGCAAAATACAGCTTTTGGTTGGATCGTTACTGGTGGAATCATGTTACCGCAAACAAGCTTTCATTGCAATATGGTCTCTACAGTGCACAACCCTTCGTTGGAGCAGCAATTTCAACAATTCTGCGAACTGGAAAAACACGACTCTCCAACGAACCAATACATGTACGAAGGACGTAGCATTATTCCATGTAAACCAAAAAATGTGTTCTATTGGGCAGACTCAACGACAGTGTTGTCTTGCCTGCCCGCCCCGTTATACACATGGAACTCCTTTGTTGCCAACCGGATTACCAAAATACAAAATATAACTAACGGGACCCATTGGAATGTACCATCAGGTGGTAGGCTTCCCAGTCCACTATGCAAGACAATAGAATGGTTTCATGGCCCTACATTCTTACACAACCCAGAAACAGTTTGGCCGTCTAACTCAAGTCGACTCACAATGAACACAACTGTTACAGACTTTCGTAACCAAATTATGGTGCTTCTCGCATGCGAAACAAGTTTGCCCTTTATAGATGACATAAACCAATAAAGGCTGTCATTTGCTACCACTTCATCTCCAAATGTACTAAAGACAAGACTACCAAAAACCAGGGACCAATAACAGTGGATGAATTGGATAGGGCCTTGCTAGCTCCAAGAATATCTGAAGAATATCCATAATCTCTTCACTTTGGACATGAAATTGTGGACCTGCGGAAAAACAAAGAAGTTTACCGAACGAATCGATTGCGTTCTCTAAGTCCATTCCAGGACATCCAAGGTCTCCTACGTGTAGGAGGTCGCATCCACAATTCCCTTCTTCCTTTCGATTTTAATAAACATCAACTCCCCTTACCCAAGTTTACTCCTTTTACTAATATGGTAATGTTTTATTTGCATGTGAAACATCTACACGCTGCACCACAAGCACTGTTGGCGATTACTAGACAACGATTCTGGCTACTTGATGGGAAAATTGTAGCTCGTCGCACAGTTAATAATTGCATTAGGTGTTTCAGAACCAAGCCAAGGAGTGTCGAGTATCTCATGGTAAACCTGCCTGCAGAACAAATGATACCAGCACGACCCTTTTACACTACCGGGGTCGATATCTGTGGCCCGATACGCATACATTATCGAATACGAGGGAAAACATCAACAAAAGCGAATATTGCCATATTTATACACTTCACCACAAGAAACCGTAAACGATCTTACTTCGCAAGCTTTCATCGCCACTCTAAAACGGTTCTTGGGATCTGAACTACGATAGTTATATGATATGTTCAAGTCTCAAGCACACAATAATAATCTCCACCAATGGTGTCAAGATGACCGAGTTATATGGAAGCCAATACACCCATAAGTCCACAATTAGGCAGTCTATGGGAAGCTGCTGTGAAAGCAGCTAAGCACCATTTAATTCGAGTAGCAGGAAACTCCTCGCTTACCTTCGAAGAACTCAATACACTTGTCATTCAAATCGAGGCTGTATTGAACTCACGCCCACTTACACCAATATCATCGGCCCCAAATGACATAGAAGCATTAACGCCGGGTCAATTCTTGGTAAGTGGCCCATTAACTGCAGTAATCGAGCCAGACGTTAAAGATGTCAAGGGTGCATTAACAGCTAGATATGCCCATCTACGAAAACTACACCAACAATTTTGGCACGGATCGAGCTCAGAATGTTTAAATTTGCTGCAACAACGACATAAATGGTCAGCAAAAAAGATAAGTTGGTCTCAATCACTATTAATCGATCAGTTTATGATACTGAAGGAAGAGAACCTACCTCCTCGAAAATGGTCTCTGGTAGGATCATTCAACTGTACCCCAGCAAGGACGGAGTTGTACGAGTTGCTGATCGTCCAAGTCATTGTAAAATGAGTCTTTATCTTAGGGCTGGCTGACTACTGCGGGCACATGTACACAAATTATCGATTGGTTGGGTAGCTTCATGCGCAAGCGAAGCTTACACAGTCGGTTATTGACTTGAAATCCAAAACAGCGTTCTTTACCTGCGGTCCAAGAAGAAATCCAGCTCCAAGATTTCCGAGGTCATCTCCACTATAGAGCAACGTATAGCCCTGGGACACATTGGCTCCACTTTTAGGCCGCGAGTTTCTTGAAGAGCAACGAGTTTCAGCCGATACTCCTTCATGCATGTGATTAGGCCCTCTAAAGCTCCTGGTTTCTTAAGTGATTGCACGTTCCACGTGCCGATCCTAAATCCTGTGTCCTGGGTACTTGAGCAAGGGTCCGGTGTTGTTTTGGTGGTATCCATTTTTCGTTTTGTTGACTTTATAAACAGTTTATTTTTTTACGGATGCGGGTCGTCAACCCAGCGATCCAACCGTTTAGTCGCCTCCTACGACAAGCAAAGGATACTGTGGTAGTACTCTTGGAAAACATGTGCGTTCAATTTAGGTTTACGAGACATGAAAACAGGGGCGATAATAAACTGATATTATATCGGCAGATACTTAAACCTATATGGACATATGGTATACAACTGTGGGGTTGTACCAAGAAGAGCAACGTTGATATAATTCAAACCTTTCAAAATCAAGTTTTACGTGGCATTGTGAACGCACCATGGTACATGAGAAACGACAACCTTCATAAGGTTCTAAAGATATAGTACGTTACCGAAGAGAACCATGCGAAGAAACATGTACAGCGACTCGGTCAACATCGAAATGCAGATATATGCGCCGTATGCTGAACAACACAGAGCCAGTCAGACGGCTTCGAAGGACGAAGCCTTTAGATTTAGTAAGAATGTAATTGTGTAATCAGTTTGGACCTAACCACTGGGTGAAACTCCTTAAAAAGTTTAAATTACAATTACAAATTATTGTGAACTGCATATACTGGTAGTGACGTCGTTGCCGTTATGGGTGAGGTCGTCGGACATAACTCGCACAACACATTTTTCAATTTGGTGGAACATTTTATAGTTTTAGTCAAAGATAAAATATATTTAATTGACATATTTTATTTTGATTGAAACATTGACGGAAAATATTATGTTTTTGGTGGAAAATTATTTACGTAAGCCAATAGTAATTATTAATATGTTCACATATTAGTCACTAACACTATCGATAAATTAATGATAAACAAATATTAAACTACTACAAACTGCGTCTACATATCGTCGCAGTAGTTCTATCTTGGTGTACGCCAAAACGACGTTTATTGGGTTTTCAACAGTCTTATATGTTATTTTTCCCGCTCTTGTGGAACGTGCCATAGTTTTTGAATTACACAGTGTACATTTTAGTTTAAGTCCACACCAGTGCTTATATGAAACGTTCATTAAATTTGTATGTCCTGCATTCGACTGTAAAATGTACGTATTAGAAATTTCTAAACGTATTTTTAACATTTTTTTTGCATAATTCTACTTTGGTCTAAGTCCACACAATTTTCCATTTTGGTGTAACTCCATATCAACCAATGAAAAATTTTTGTTTTTCATCACGTGATATTTTTATATAAATAGGAAACATTTTCGCAAATTTGATTTATTCTTGCTCCGTGTCAAGAGATCACGAAGTACTACTGAAGGATGTACTGCCGGATGCATTTTTTAATGTTCAACAAATTTTAGCGATCATGATCGACAAAAAGTTCATGTCAAGTTTTGGAGTCTAAGTTCCGAAAGTAAATTAAGCTTTTATTCTAAATTTACCAAGCGAGATGCCAAAAGAACGCAAGAGAACCAAAACTGAAAGATCTAGAAGACAAGACACATTCTTGTACTATTTCGAAAAAACAAAACAAAATCATTTCCACAAAACCAAAGCAACTGATGTCGGGACAACCACACCAAGAATACATGGTAAACATGTTAAATTTAAAATTTGTGACGAAAAACTTAATGAGGTACGAGACCACATCATAAGTTTTCCTACAATGGGATCCCATTATTACACCGGGTGTTTCTTTTAAACTGAGACGATCAAATATCTCGAAAAATAGCCACTCTACGGAAAAAATGTCCATAATCAAAATTTAATCATACCGCGGGGGAAATACATTAGTGCAAAAAAAATAGTCCCTCACCACCGCTTTGTAGGTGGGGCGGGGGTAACTTTTAAACTAAGATAGGAAGCCATATTTTTTATTGCAGATACGGATTCTACGACTAAAAGTACGTATGATTTGAATGAAATATTTTGTTCGGTTGGCGTTAGTAATCGATATGATAGATGGGGTTGTAATCGACGAAATCTAATTTTTTCAATTTCTCCTTCTTAGCACACACGCATTCGATTCTGCAATACGTTTGAAATAAAAAACATCACGTTTTCCTTGGAAATACTCGAAATTCGTCTTCAAAACAATTTATTCAGTTTTGTAAATCACATTTAACGTTTGTGTTATTTCTTATCTTCATGTTTTTCGTAATTGCAAAATAAACGACAAACTTTAGAATGGAGCGTTTAACTATGCCAGAGAAAATTGAAATGGTTCTGGTTTATGGAGAAGCAGGCAGAAATCTTGAAAATGCTGTTGCTATTTACGCTCAACGTTTTCCGGATAGGATTCGTTTACGTGCTTCATTTGGCCGTACTATCAAACAATTTATTACTGATGGAAATGTTCAACCGAAAAAGAGGACCCGTAGAGCAACAGTCACTGGAGAAAATAATGAAATTGCTGTATTGGCAGCAGTGGCTCATAATCATCATATTAGTACACGAGAAATAGTGCGCGATTCCGGATTGCCCCTCAGCAGTGTTTGGAGAATTTTAAAACGGCACAAGTATCATCCATATCATGTGTCTTTACACCAAGATCTTCATGGCGTTGATTTCCAAAATCGGGTAACTTTTTGTCAATGGGCACGTGAACAAATACAACAAAACCCCAATTTTTTTCGTTGCGTAATGTTCTCCGACGAATCGTGGTTTACAAACCGAACGGTTAATCGACGCAACATGCATTATTGGAGTGTTACAAATCCGCATTGGCTTCGTCAAGTTGAACATCAGCGTCCTTGGACTGTCAACGTGTGGTGTGGAATAATTGGCAACAAACTCATAGGCCCCCACATTATTGAAGGCAACTTGAATGGTCAAATGTACCGAAACATTTTGGAAAATGAACTGCCAATATTACTTGAAAATTTGAGCTTAGACGTGAGACGGAACATGTGGTTTCAACATGATGGTTGTCCTGCACACTATTCGTTGATGGCACGTGAAATACTTGATCGTGATTTGAATGGTCACTGGATCGGTAGAGCTGGTCCGATAAATTGGCCCGCCAGATCACCAGATCTTACTGCCCCAGATTTTTTTTTTGTGGGGCTACCTCAAAAACAAATTTTACACACAAAAACCAACAACACGTGAGAACATGATTGAGCGAATCAGAAATGCGTGTGCTGAAATTCAACCAGACACACTTCTCAGTTGTGTACAATCATTTGAAATGCGGATTAATAAGTGCATTGAAGTCGCAGGCCATCATTTTGAACACTTATTTTAGATTTACAAAACTGAATAAATTGTTTTGATGACGAATTTCGAGTATTTCCAATGAAAACGTGATGTTTTTTATTTCAAACGTATTGCAGAATCGAATGCGTGTGTTCTAAGAAGGAGAAATTGAAAAAATTGAATTTCGTCGATTACAACGCCATCTATCATGAACCGAACAAAATATTTTATTCAAATCATACGTACTTTTAGTCGTAGAATCCGTATCTGCAATAAAAAATATGGCTTCCTATCGTAGTTTAAAAGTTACCCCCGCCCCACCTACAAAGCGGGGGTGGGGGACTATTTTTTTTGCACTAATGTATTTCCCCCGCGGTATGAGAGTGGCTATTTTTCGAGATATTTAATCGTCTCAGTTTAAAAGAAACACCCGGTATAGAGCGACCAGTAAACGACAATACCTCGAAGGTAATTTGGCTATAAGTCGAATGTACTGTTTGTACTTAAGCAACGCAACAGATCCTGTCAAACTGAACATTTATTCTAAAGTGTTCAACGAAGAGTTCAATTTAGCCTTTTATAAACCGAAAAAGGATCAATGCGACCGATTCGTAGCACATAAGGTCGCTAAAGGTGCCTTCACGAAATTGTTCGGAACATTTGGCCCGCGGGCCAACATAACAAAGTTAAATTTTTTTCAACTTTTGAAATTGTACTACAGCGTCATACCAACGAAACAAAAAAAAATTATATATTTTTTAGCTCACAAAATAAGCCACAAATAGCTTATTTTTTGAAGTTAATAAATATAATTAAAAATAAAATATATATTTTTAACTTACATGAACATTCACAACATACACAGATAATAGATAATATATATTATGATGACAGCTACAAACAAAAATATTTATAGCTACTTTATGTTTCCATAAAGATCTAAAACATCAATTGAGCCACAAAAAAAGCTAAAAATAAAATAAAAAAATTTCTACTTTCAAATTATAAAAAAAATTTAGTTTTGTTAAGTAGGCCCGCGAGCCAAATGTACCGCAGAACAATTTCGTGCAGGCACCTTTAAGTACCAACTGCTGATGAAATTTTGAATCATCAAAAACACGAGCTCAATAATAAGATGGCAAAAACAGAGTGAGATTCTGATCACCACAATATAGACGAGTTTACGGGCGTTCTGTGTTACGATGTACAGAATGTGTTTGCATTACCTCGGGCAAACGTATCAAACTTATTTTATAAACGAAAGTTTTCTGTTTATAATTTAACAGCTCATTGCAGCTCGAATAAATTTACATATTGTGCAATATGGCAAGAAGCGATCAGTGGCAGAGCAGGTAATGATTTAGCGTCAAAAAAATTATTCTTTGGTCTGACTCGTGTTTTCCCCAGAACCGGAATCGAATAACTTCATTAGCCATTCTAGCGTTTATTCAACAACATCCTCATATAATGGAAATACAACAAAAAAATTCAGAGCCTGGACATTCTCAGGTGCAGGAGATAGACGCGGTCCATAGTTCCATTGAACGATTTTTAAGAAATACAGAAATTCACATCCCTGTAACTCTTATAACAACTTTAAAGGCAATGAATGTTACAAAAGTTACTCTTGTGACTTGAAATGAAAATCGAAGATTTTTAAAATTACAATGCTGTCAGTTGGATTTGTATTTCCTCCATTTTGTAGTACATGCCATCTAATTTATGAACAAGCTAATTTGTGTTCAATAAAAAATCGTATTGGTTATAATAATGATATACAACAATGTGATTTAATCAGGAAATTGCCAAACGTGTATTGGCCAATGCGTATTTCTGTATAAAATGTCTGCCGAAAAGAAGAAAGATATTCGGTCGATGTTAAATTATATGCCAGAAGTGGATAAACGATTTTACGAAATTTAGGTCAAGTAATTAATTTAATTAATTACTTGACGTTAATTAACACATTGTGTTAGTATGAATTGAATTGAATTTTATTTTTAATTTTATGTTTTTATAATTATTTTATGTTTATAATTTTGTATGTTATAAGAAAAGTGATTTATATTTATGATTTTAATAATTTGTTTTCGTATACCTGGAATAAAAAGTACCTACAATGTACAACATATTCGGGTTTTTTAATGAATTTATGCATAATACCAACATTACTCTAAAGCAGAATCCTTAAACAAAATGTAATCGAGAACCACCACAATTACTCTTATGAATTCCAACCTCTGGGACAAATCGGATTTTACCTTAAGAGGATTATGCATCTCCAATTTGTTAATAGCCCATTTCGATTTTTTCAGCGAATACTATATTAGTGTATCTTCATTTTATTGGTGTATATCCAGGTTAATTTTCCAGTTGTGTGACTACCACTAAAAAGCTTCCAAAAATAAAATAAAAATCACGTTTCCCAGGAAAGCTGCCCGACAAACATTTCAATACCGACAGCTATATATCGGGCTCAAAAATACCATGTGTCGGTACCCAGTTGTACGACTGAGTGCTCTATGCGCGCTCATTGATCAATCACGGTGATCGCTCCATTAATGCTCACGTGAGCATCACACAATATTTCGTGTAAAAATGTACGAATAGCAGCCGAATAGAATAGAAAATAGCGTGAAATATTATTGGTAATACATAAAATAGGACATTGTTTGATAGATGGCGTTGTTTTAACGGAGTAGGAAATGTCGAAAAGGTAGTTTTTATAGTATTTCATATATATTTTTTTTCACAATCATTTATTTTGTTTTATAATATATATATATATGTACATGTTTATTAGCGGCCTAATATAAAATGATCATATATTCTATAAGAATCGTTTACCGATGACCGTTGTGGTGGAACAATAAATTCTGAAATAATACAAACAAGACATGTTAGCAGAACTAAATATATGGACTTCTACAATAATTATACAACTATTAAAAACTAAGCTAATATTATAATGACTATTGATTAACATCGAACTATTTTAATTAAACTTACAGTTTCAGTTAGAATTGAATTTTAATGTGTTTTTACCACAACCATATTAATTTTATAATAATATTCAATGTTAGTAAACTATTGTCATACTGAAAGACATCATATTATTTCAACAAAGGGACGAATTTCATTACAACATTAAACTTATAAAATAACACTAGGTAGCATCTATAGTCAAAATAATTACTGGGTACTTACATAACTCTTTGTTCATCTGTATATACTCGTATTATATTATATTATTATTGTTTTTGAACAACTTGCAAAGTGGAGTTAATTTTTAATTTCATACGAAAATAAAATTCACATTACTTTGACAAGTCTGGAGTGATAATGAAACAAAATACAACAAACCAAATATCATGATGCAGTATCGCTATTTTTCACCAGGATCGTGTACGTATATTCAGGTATTACTCAATACTCGTACAGATTTAAAAACCGGAATATTTAGTTTTTATACTTTTATACGTTTGTTTCGGATTTTTTGTATGCCGTTTCACACAAAAATCTTCGGTCGCTCATTACAACTGGGACAACAAAAACAACCGAAAAGTACCGATCATCGGTCACAATTACAAAAATAACAACTCAAAAAATACGACAAAAGAGAATAACAAAAATGTTTTGTTTTATGTTTTTTTGGTTAACATATACTGAACTATTTGAGTGAGTGAAACAAATTATTATTTGTCATTTTACTTTATGTCGTCCTCTACATTCATTTAAATATTTAATTTTATTTGGTTTGCGCAATGAAAAAAAAATTAATTACAGGGCTTATATCGAATTACCAAACAAAGACAATCGAATTACGGTAAAATAGTAATTTGAATTAAGCTTGATAAACTAACATTCAAAAACAAAACAACGAATAGCTGAGAAGAAATTAAAACTATTAAATTACCGAGTAAATTCTATGAATTTACCGCTGAATAGAAATTTGAGATTATCATAAACTTAAATACAAAAACAGAAAAAAATTTAGACTATTCTTCCCAATCACCTTAAATTACATTGAGATAATGGCAAAAACGTCTGAAATATTAGTAGACATAATTAATGTAAAGAAATTGTTTTCTTTTGTGTTCCATAATAAATTATTATAATTTTTTTTGCGACTATTTCGAGGTAATTTAGTGGATTTTGTTCAGTCGTTGTTTTTCCTACTTTAAGTTCCAAATTGTATCAAATGCTTTGTAACAATTACTCGGTAATATTTTGGATCTACCTCGGTAAGGAATTTTTTTTTATTTTAACGTAACGAATTACCGATCAAAGTCCATAAAATTACTGCGAATAGTAAATCAAATTGTAAAAATTTATTATTTAAATATTTCACATATGTATTCCTTTTTTTATTTATTTATATTCGTTTCGTTACTAATCGTCAGTAAGGTAATAATCGTGGTTAAGTTAAGACGTCAGTTTTTGAATTAAAAAATTTAAAGAAATAATACAACTTTTTATTATATATAGCAAAAGGTAAGAAATTTTTATTAATTTTTAATTTTTTTTTTGCATTACAATTATAAATTATTACAATTTATTTTTTGACGATAATCACCGTAATTTTATGGACTTTGTTCGGTAATTCGTAGTATTGCATATATTTAATTTCAAAATTGTGCTAAGTTGTGGTTTTCCATTTTTGGATCATTAATGATAAATAATTGACCCACGCATTATTCAAAGGCGTCCAAAAATAATGCAGACGTGAATTCGGACTGGGTACCATATGATTTCAAAATGCTTAAAAATTGTATCGGTAAGTACTGTGGATTGGCTCATGGTATCTCGCATTGTCATATTAATTGTAATACGATTTTTTTTGTTTTATTTCAGACACATCCTGAAGTGATTAACGCTGAGGAAATATATGTGCAGTTCAACCCCCTTGAAGTCATCCCAGGATTTCATCCCATGATTTTTTAAAAATACCTCTGGCAACACTCACGTAAATAATCCATCCCAGACTTTTTAAAAAAACATATGAAATGTATTTAGTTGTTTTATCCCAGGATTTTTTACATTTATACTATCCCACACTTTTTCGTCTACAAAAAAAATATGTATGTATGTATACAGTTAGTACCAAAATACTCATTTCAGACTTTTTTAATATGTAAAATAAATTTGGTGGAATATAAATTGTTATGTCCAAGTCTATTTAAGGATGGCTTATTTGTTTTTTTTGCGATAAGGTTTAAGACCCTCTTAGTAACCATTACGCCAGCTTTAATAATTTTGTGACCGTTGGAATTTCCGCAATAAAATTAAATGTGGTGCCTTTGCCAATTTTTCTAAGCAAGCTACAACCGAAAAAAACGTTTGGCCAAGCTTTTATAGGATCGGCTTTTTTCTCATATTGATTGAGTTTGGGACTTTCTTGGGCACCACTGTGCCAGCATTGATATTTTTATGACAGTTGGAATTTCCGCAATATAAATAAATTTCGTACCGTTGCCAACTTTACAAAGTAAAGCAAAATCGAAAAAAATTTGTATGGCCAAGCTTTTATAGGGTCGATTTTTTACTCATATCGATTGAGTTTGAGACCTTGACGGCTACCACTGTGCCAGCGTTGATATTTTTTTAACCGTTGGAATTTTCGCAATATAAATAAATGTGGCGCCTTTGCCAACTTTTCAAAGTAAACCAAAATCGAAAAAAA
Organism: Tipula unca; assembly: GCA_951394425.1. Lineage (NCBI taxonomy): Eukaryota > Metazoa > Arthropoda > Insecta > Diptera > Tipulidae > Tipula > Tipula unca. Next base: position 122,154,784 of record OX596380.1, read on the forward strand.
ATGGTATGGCCTAACTTTCATAGGATCGGGGTTTTTCTCATATCTATTGAGTTTAGGACCTTCTTGGCCAGCGTTGATATTTTTTTTCCCTATGGAACAATCGTATGATCAATTGTTTGTATGGTCGAATCTATACGGATCAACATATTTTTATACATGAAATTGTTACATTTTTAATTTATTCACTTTAGACATAAGTTGGAAAATATTTCGCTAGATGTCAGACAACTTTCGTTAAAAGGTCAATAAAGTAAAATTACTCATATAATATCAAACAACTTATAATACTATAAAGCAAATGACTCCAGATTTCCATAGTAAACTCGGGTGTCTTCATGTTATCAGAACAAATTAATAATGTTATTCAACAGGTGGCGCACCAAACGTTTTTTATAATACATTTTTACGGTACCTGTTATTTCCAAGTTATTTCAGCCGGGTATTGTCAATTTGGTTTTGTTTATTTATTTTTTTTTTTTAGATTTATTTACATTATTTTTCGTTGGATAAAAAAAAATACATTGAGTTAATTGGCCAGTAGTGCCATCTATCAGTTAGCATGACATAACTGCGATAAACTGCGATTTCTTGATTCGATATTAAATAGACTTGGACATAACAATTTAAAATCCACCAAATTTATTTTACATATTAAAAAAGTCTGGGATGAGTATTTTGGTACTAACTGTATACATACATATTTTTTTTGTAGACGATAAAGTGTGGGATAGTATAAATGTAAAAAATCCTGGGATGAAACAACTATATAAATTGGGATGGATTATTTACGTTAGTGTTGCCAGAGGTATTTTTAAAAAATCATGGGATGAAATCCTGGGATAACTTCAAGGGGGTGCAGTTCACCAATTCGGAATCGGAAAATTTTACCCGTCGCAAAAATCCAACAACTTATAATTTCAACGATGAAATGGATAACGAATATACACCCGAACTGTAAGTAAAATATTCCTTGACACGTAAGTAAAATATTCCAGTAAAAATTTTAGAAATGTTAACGTATAACTTCCACAATAAAAGCTGATATATATCAGTAATTAAAACCGTAAAAATACCGATCCATTAATGCAAAATTGACCCGAAAATCTACAGTAATAAATACTTACATTTTACGGTAACTAGTACTACAAAATTACCAATTGGGTAAAGTAAAATATTCCAGTAAAAATACAAAAAATGTTAACGTATGAGATCCATAATACAGGTTAACATATAACAGTTATTAAACCCGCAAACATACCGATCGGGTTATCTAAATTTGACACGTAAAAAATCAGTTACAAACACAAACATGTTACAGTAATTTGAAACTGAAAAAATACCGAATCGGTAAAATCGGCCTGCCCAAACTGCGGAGCCACAAATTGCGTTCTTTTGTAGGTAATTGCCCGACACGGTTTTCGTATTTTCTGAGTAATTTTGCGGGTCAAGCATTTGAAAATGTTAGTCGGGCTGGTTCTTAAAACAAAATCATAAATGTAAAGCGTAACAATTTTCATCGATTTGGATCAAAAAATAATAGTTCTAATAAATTATGAGCGCTTAAAACTTTGATACAATTTCAAAGTGAATTATCTTAAAACGAAAAAGTTGTCGCTTACACCAAGATAGAACTACAGCGACGATATGTATATACGAGTACGTATATTATTTGGAGATTATGTAACTTTTCTTTAATTTGTGTAGTAAATCTAATTAGAATTCAGAATCGATTTGATATGTAATTATTATTGTTTATGTCCTGAATTCATTTTTAAATATGTGTCGTTGGTTTGTATATTTACAGATAGACCATAATTGTTTAATGATAGGTTAATAATATTTTCTATCGTTCCGACCCGAGCATGTTTCATGTTAAAACAAGCGCATTCCATACCGCACACAGGGTTAAATACAAATCAAAATTATTTCTTCAAACATTTAATCTAAACTTAAACAATCATTTAATATAATAATAAAACTATACAGGCTAATATTTTATTCTGTCTATTTATTTAATAAAATAATAATAAATTATAATTGTGCACACAGGTACATATGTATATACAAAACGAATTAATGAAAAAAGCATTTCCATTTAGTTCACGTTTATATTTCGGATTATATAGTTTAAACAGTACTAAAAATAATTTTTAAAAAAATGTTGAAATTCAAACTAACACTGTTATTTGTTGTTGTCATTTTTTTATTAGAATTAAAAATAAATTGTATCAAATCCGAAATGATTCCAATAACTTTGAAGACAATAAAAAATTATAATAGCAGCAATATGAGTAATAGTGAGCAAAATATTGATTATGGTAGTGATAATGATGGTGAGGAAGATGACGATGTTTGGAATTTTCATAATTTAATTGAACATGAAATTCAATTATTTAAAGTAATTAAATTTTATTTATGCAATCGTTATAAAAATGAAATATTCTATAATATTATTTTAAAGAGTAAAGGATTTAACAGTCATCATAATGCCAATGATCGTTTTAATGGTGTTGAAAATGATACAAATAATACCCGTGAGGATAAAATCATGATTAGTAATAGTAATGTGGTGATTACAGAAATATTTGATAATTTAAAAAAGTTTAATCAGAGTGACAGAGTTACCGAAGTATTTATGAAAGTAATTCAAACAGGTAATTTAATTTACTATAACAGTATTATTTACACCTTAATAATAAATTACACCTTAATAATAGCTAATAAATTTTAAAGTGCCTAAAAATACATACCTATTCGAGTGGTGATTGTAATCCAGTATTGCTTCCCAGATTAAATTGAACTTTTTTTCATACTAAATTAGTATGACAAAAGTTGTATTCAATTTGGAAAAAGTTTCAGTGATCTGTTTGGAAATAGTTTAATTTAATTTGGAAAAGGTTGCGTTCAATTTGGAAATAGTTTCGTTTACTTTGGAAATAGTTGCGTTTAACTTGGAAAAAGTTCAATTTAACCTGGAAAAGCTATATATAGCATGTCTAAATTAGTCGGTATCTGTAATTTGGTTTGCCGCTTGTTGGATAACCTCAACTAGGCTATGCTGAACTGACACATCAGCTAACACCTGCTTTGCATAGAGTTTCATTTTAGAAAAACACTTCTCTATGGGATTTAGCAGTGGAGAATATGGCAGCAAAAACCTTAAATTTAAATTAAATGATTCGACCAGCTCTCTGACCTGCGTTGTTTTATGGATAGCTTAATTGACGCAAATACTAATTTTTCATTCAATTCCTGGAAAAATATACAAAACTTACTGGAATTGTAAGTGTTATTAGAAATTATAGCTTTTCCAGGTTAAATTGAACTTTTTCCATGTTAAACGCAACTTATTCCAATGTAAACGAAACTATTTCCAAATCAAACGCAACCTTTTCCAAATTAATTGAAACTTTTTCCAAATTAATGACAACCTTTTCCAAATTAAATTAAACTTTTTTCAAATTGAATGCAACTTTTTTCATACTGAATTTAGTATGACAAAAGTTGCATTCAATTTGAAAAAAGTTTAATTTAATTTGGAAAAGCTATATTTTATAGTGTTAGTGGCGCATATAAATTGTTGTATTTCAACCTCTAATATATAGATGAAACCTTTACCGCACTTTACCGTTCTATTGAGCAAACCAAAAAAATTTTATAGCTTTTCCAGATTAAATTGAACTTTTTCCATGTTAAACGAAACTTTTTCTAACATAAGCAAAACTATTTCCAAATTGAACACAACTTTTTCCAAATGAAATTAAACTATTTCGAAACAGATTACAATTTATTCCAAATTCACTAAAACTTTTTCCATTTGAAATTAATTTTTTTACAAACAGAATTAAACCATTGAAGAATATAAATTAAACTTTTTAGAATAAAAATTGACAATTTTCCATTTCAAATTAACATTTTTTCAAATGAAATTAAACTTTCATAAAATTGCATTTTTGAAATCTGCCAAGGTTTGTCGATTGAGATTTAAATAATCCAGTTTATTTTTAATCATTTTATTAGACTGACGGTGAAACAAATTAGGAAAACGGGAAAACAATGAAAGTCAAAATGATGATACTACTCTGTGTCAATTTAAAAACGGAACAGAAATTTTCTTTGAAAAAATACCCAAATTTGAACGCCTGGTGAAATGGATCCTTTCAAAAAATTGTTTGTTTTTAACTGAAGGAAATTTTGCCTTCTTTTCGATACTGGAATTTGTTTATTTTAGTTTTTTTTATGACTTTTTGAGTAAAACAAAAGATGTCTAAAAGAAAATAAAAATATGCTGCTGTTTAAGATTGTAAACGAACTTTCTCGATATTTCATTCCAAAATCCAAATCAGCCATTTTGTAGAGAATTTATTAGAAACCTTAAAAATGTTATTATGCAAATTTCTGTAGTTTTCCTTTGTTGACGGTTTCTAAATATCGATGGCAAGTCCGATTCACGACAGATACACTAATACCATAGATGCGCCCGATTTGACTCTTCGTAATATATATGCGATAAATTAAATTAAAATTTTCCATAAAAAGACGTTAAATTTAAAATATGATTTAAAATTTTATCGTAGGGTGTTTAGTTTACAAGATAAAAAAATGTACTTGTTAACGTTTTTACGCTTTTTGTAACGTTTTCTCTAAAACTTCATTAAATAAAATAAATTAATTAATTAAAATAATAGAAGGCAACATTTCCTTCTGCAAAAATTTTTTTTGAAAGGCGTTATTTCACCCAGATACAAGCGTTCAAATTTGGGTACATTTTCAAAGAAAATTTCTGTTCCGTTTTTAAATTGGCACAGAGTAGTATCATCATTTTGACTTTCACTGTTTTCCCGTTTTCCTAATTTGATTCACCGTCAGTATAATAAAATCATTAAAAATAAACTGGATTATTTAAATCTCGATCGACAAACCTTGGCAGATTTAAAAAATTGTTAATTTTAATTCTAAAAAGTTTAAATTATATTCATCAATGGTTTAATTCCGTTTGGAAAAAATTGTAATCTGTTTGGAAATAGTTTAATTTAATTTGGAAAAAATACGTTCAATTTGGAAATAGTTACGTTTATTTCAGAAAAAGTTGCGTTTAACTTGGGAAAAGTTCAATTTAATCTGGAAAAGCTATATGAATCCGACTTGTATCTTTTATAGAAGGTTTTCTTATATATTATAAAATTTAACACTTATTCATAGAATGTTGATGTAATAATTTGTATATCCTTATACTACTCATACTCATTTTAAGTCCCGCTAGAAATACATACGAGTGATAAATAATTAATGTTTGTTTAGATATGAAATCTTTCGCTTTAGGTTGGAAATATTACACACAGAAAGAAAAAAAGCCATTAGATGTAAAAAAAAACCATAAATTCAAATGAAATGCGACATGAAATTTCGCCAAAAGGATTTTTTTTAATTTAAAATACATCTGCCTTTTGTTTTAAAAATCATTCAAGAAGTAAAAAAATTTGTTTTTAATGCAAAAAAATTGTATTTTTAAAACTAAAAATTGGTTTGTCGAATCAAACTATAAATTTTTATTTTAAAAACAAAAACTTTGAGCCCAATTTATTATTTCAAAAATCTGAAGTTTTCGTTTTAAAGAAATGTTATTTGAAATTAAAACTTATATTTTTGTTTTAAAAAATTGAAGTTTTTTATTTAAAAAACTGAATTTTGTATTCAAATGTAATACATTTATTTTCAAAGGATAGTGACATTTGAAATAAATTTGAAATTTTGGTTTAAATACTTGGATTTTAAAGCAAATCTAGGAAATTCAAAAATAAATGCTTTTAAAACAAAATATAAATCTTTAGTTTAAAAACATTGAATTTTCGATTCAAAAGGGAAATGTCATGAAATGAAAGTCAATAATTTATTATTTTTAATTCAATTTATTTTATTTAATAAAATAATAATTTATTTAAATTATAAATAATCTAATGAATAATCAATCTTAATCTAATTTTTGTTTACGTATAATATTACACATTAATTAATTAAAACAGTTTTAAAGGCCATTACTGGCCCCTTACTGAGTCAACAATTCGGCTCGAGCGGTTTCGATCCCGAGCATGTTCTTCATACTGTCTAAGACAATTTGAAGAGGCCAAGTCGTTCTCTACACCGTGGAGCAATCGTCGCCTGCAACGACCTCTGGGCCTACCATATGGTGGCTCTTCTTTCAGAGATCGCTGCACAATTCGTTCCGGATCAGCACGCAGAACGTGCCCGAGCCAGCGTACTCGCTGAGATCTTATTTCATGTACAATATCTAGGATCTTTATCAGATCTCTGATCTCGATATTGTACAGAGCTCGGTAGATACCATCTATTTCGCGTTTTGGGCCGTAAATCACACGCATGACTGTTCTCTCAAATGTTAGGATATTACACATATTGTAATCAAAAAAACCATTATTTAATAAGCAATATGTGTATATATTATAATATATACACATATTGCTAATTAATCTAAATTTATAATTTTATTTCTTAAGTAATATTTTCCATTCACCACTTTACAAACATCTAATGGTGGACTAGAAAAATAGTGAATGGGGTGTTCAACAATAGTATTTTTATTAGTTCCCACTTCGTATGCATTATAATGAGAATCATACTGCACTATTTGTATTTCATTACAGATAACGATTATTTCATTATCAAAATTTTTAAACGATATTATTCTATACAACAAAAATGGATCATTAAGTTTTGACAAATATAAATTTTTTTGGTACTTAGTATTCTTATAAATTAAAGATTGTGCTGAAATATTGTATTTTCCATAAAATTAAAATTTTGTAATAAAGAATTAGCAAATTTAAGGGAACTTTTCGTTGCAAGTGTTAATGAAATATTTTTTCGAGAAGTAATGCTTGCCGCATAAATCTTATACTCTTTGTGTTTTGATTCAAAACGAAAACAACTTTGGTATCTTAAAGGACCACACTTCTTTATCGCAGTCGGATAGTGAACTAAGAAATGATGTTTCGGTTTCAGTGGCTCAGTAAATAGTTCAATATATAGTTGGTTATGCATTTTGATAACATTTTCTAAATTTCTTATTTCTACTTCGTTTATCACAGGAAGTAAACAAATATCAATAATTTGTAACAAATAAGAAAACATTCTCCATACTTTACAATTTTTCGGTACTAAATCACCAACTAAGAGAGAGAAAAAGTGAATAAAGTTCATACATTCCCTTGCTGACATTTTTAAATTTTTAGTTTTCAATCTTTTCAATGTTATTGGTACTGATAAATTTCCACTTTCGGTTGCACCGTAATTGAAACATCTTTTTCTATAATTAAGGGTTTTCAAAGTATGTAAATACTTTATTATTAATGTAAAATAGTATAATATGACAAATATCATATATACAGACTCCTTCAAAAAGGTCGTGCATAATATCAAATACAAAATTGTCGATAACATGAAAAGAGGGAATTTCATTAAAAGCGCACTTGTGTTTGACACCGAGTGTAAGGTTTTTATCTACAAAACTTTGATTGTATTCTAATTTGGATCTCATTGCATTATGAATTTCAACAGAATCGTATTGGGTTTGTTTTTTATTCCTTTTAAAGGCACGACAAAATCCATCTGTATTGAAATCCGTCGAAAAGCCGAGGTTATCATTTAATCCTAAAATAATGCCGAGGATAAAATATACGAGTTTATTTTCACCATTACATTTAATGTAAATGCCGTCTTGTTCTAACGATTTAATTTGATTTATAAGCTCGTGCAATGTTGAATCACGATCAACCGATTCCAAATCTTTACTTTTAATAAATCCGGCAACGAAAATATTTTCTAACTTTGATTGTAAAAATTAAGGTATGTTTGGGAAAGAATAGTAAATTCCACAGACAGAATATTCAGATGAATTACTACCAAGAGGGTTGTTGATTTCAAAATCGTCTAAAAAAATGTTATGGAATAATAGTTTTATCTTCCCCTAAAAATGATGATTTGAATTTAAATGTTTCACCGCTCACAAAATTACAATAGTTTGCTTTCGACTTTAGTGCACTTGTATTTTCTATTGTTTTCTGCAACAAGTTATTTTTTTCAAAAAAACATTTCATTTGAAATTTTAAAGGCATGAAATAACCTGAAATATTTTTCCCTTCTAAGACGGGTTCCCCTAATTTCATAACTTCGACCACTTTGTTATTAATAGAAAAGGCAATTGGGCTTTCGAACAATTCGTTGTCTTTTAACTTTTTTATTAAACGATATTCGGATTTAATGTAATGTAATCAAACAAAGAATAAAAAGGATTAAGGAAGTTCACAATTTTGTTTCCATTATTTTCTGAAACTTGAGAAAGAATGCCTTGTTTTATAGTGGTTAATAAAGATTCACTAAAGGTTTTAATATTTTCTTGAATACTATTTGCATCTTTTCGTGAAATGTTACTTTTCGCATATAAATTAAGAATTAATAAAGTACACTGAAGTTTTAGTTTGCTAATAAAATAAGTTTCCTCTGGATTCAAAGAAAAAGTGTCAGCAACCAAACTAACATTTTCATTTGACTGAACCAAAGTAACATTGATTGGATTTTCAATATATGGACTTTGAATTCCACTTTCTACCGAATTTAATACTTCTTGTGGTATAGACTTATTATTATTACCGAAATGAAAATTTAATGAATGTTTTCTAAAGTTCTTTAAATTGCTAAATTTCATGGTACAATTATTTTCAGCACATTGGTAGGTATCTGATCCTGTTAATCCATGTACAAATTTTAAATGTTTTATAAAATTTGGAAATAAAATTATATGTTCCTTACATTTAAAACATAACACCATTGTTTCGTGATTTATTTAATTTGATTTATTTATTAAAAGAAGATAACAAGCATGACACGCTTGATATTTCTTCGTCGTATTCCGTATCGATGTTGAAAAAATATTTTTGTATGAATAGCCAAACTGGGCAGCTTGCCAATGGATACTATAAATTTAAATGTTGAAATGTTTTAAAGCATGCCGATAGGCAAGATATAAAATTGTTAAATGGATATTTAAAATTGTTATTGTTATTGTTATTAATATCAGATTTGACTTCACTTCACAATTATTTTCACTTTATTTCACATTGAACCGAACGGTATCACACTTTGATGTCTTATAAGGGTGCAACAAATTTTCAAACGTGGTATTCTGATATTTAAAAAAATTATTTTAAGTTTAAAAATATTTGTTTTACACTAAAAGAGAATATTTTAACTATAAAAAACCACCTTTTAAAATAATTTAAATAATTTTTGTAAATAAAAATGTATTTTTTGAAATTAAAAACAAATTATTATTTTAAAAATATTATTTAAAAAATATTATTTCGTCATTAAAATTGTTTGTTTTTGAGACAAAAAACATATTTTTATTGTATAATAGAGAAATTTATATCAAATATCATGTTATATTACAGTGCTGTCGTTTCTAATAATATTATTAAGGACTTCAGCGGTACTGTTGAACAATCTGTAGTAAAAAAATATTATGTTAACTGAAGTTGTCTCAATGATTCAAAATTTCAATATATTATACCTAATTGATTTTTGTAAACGTCATTAATTTTGCAATATGGTTTTGCAATATTATGTTGGGGTGGCTTCGTTACATCATATATACATGCGACAGAAACAGTTACTGAGAATTATATGTTTCAAACCATCATATGCACCATCATGGCCGATATTACGAAATCTACATATACTGCCCCCTAAGTCATTCTTACGTTTTCAAGGTCTTGAGAATATTCTACGTTAAAATTGGAACTAATTTTATTACATATGCAGAATATAATCTTAGAACTAACAATCGATGTAAAAAACACGCACCTAACTTTAGGCTAGACCTTAAATTTTTCAATATTGTTTCACCAATATTTTTAATAATTTGCCGATCGAAGTTCGAATGTGCCGCGGCAGCTTATCGACATTTTCCATTTCCTTTCAAGTTTGACTTCATTAAACTATATTGACCATAATTTCATCTAATTAGTTTATTTTAATTCAAATATATAATACATTTATAAATATTAAATAAAGATTTACAAGGTTTTATATAAATAATTAAAATAAGTTATTAATATACATAAATCTACTAAATGCTCTTCTGATTATTTCCATGTTTATTATCAATTTTAAATTTTATTTGCAAATGCATTTGCATTTTTTATATTTGTATAGAATCAGGGTATCAGTTTCGTGTTCTGTTTGATCTAATGGTGAGTGAACCAAATCTTACGACGGTTATTTCGTTATGTATTTTTGTATTAATATTTTGGTAATGAATTTTTAAAAAAATGTGTACCCAGTATTTGCGATATTTCATTTTCGCATTTTATTATATTATGTAACATTCTCTTTTAGATGGTTTGTCACAACTCACAATGTCGTTAAGTCTGTTAAAAGAAAACCCCATAATGTCACATATTTATTATCCCTTTGATACGGAGCATGTGAAGAATTTCGGAAGTATAGGCTTTGTAAGTTTATTTTGTAATTTCATTTTATTTTCTTATTTGGTATGTTAAATTCAATAAAAGTTGATAAATAGTTGCATAATGATATAGGAAAAGATGAACTGCACTGTGCAATAAAATATAGATATCATGAGACCGAAATATTTTAATTATTTGTCAAATTCAAACTTTAAGATAATGGTAACCACTAGATTTTAAAAATGGTTATATATAAAATAAAAAATTATGTATTTAATTTAAAAAAAAATATCACAAACATACTACATTTAAAAAACAATAAAAGTATTTATTTTGGTTTAAAAATTTAGTTGTAAAATGAATGACATAAAATAAAAAATATAGCATTTAATTTTAAAATTTTTATTTTTAAAATGATAAAATAACATTGCGCACTTGAGTGAAAAACAAATTGTTAAATTTGACATTTTTTTTAAAAATATCACCATTATATTTAAAAAAAATAATTTAAAAATCATTTTCAAAAAACAAAAATCTCCCTTTTTTTTAATTTAACTTGGTTTTTTTTCGTTTTAACTCGGATTTTATTTGAATTTGGCTGTTTTTCAGTTCAAAAATTTATTTTTTTAAATCGAAAATCAGGATTTCTTTCTGTGCACCAGCTGTCAGACATGTATGTGAGGATAGCCCAAATTATATTACAAAAAAACCCAGTATCAGTCCAAAAAATGTATCTATCACGACACAATTCACGAAACTAACACAAAAAAAATGTCATGATAGGAAATAATATCACGACATATGTATATTATACTCTCAGCCGAAAAATTACTATGTCGTGAGTCGTGACACAACAATTACGATTATATACGAAATGAATGTTCGTAATTTTAATAAATGTTACAAATTATCAAATAAAAATTTTATTCTAAGAACATATTTAATTATTTAAAATGAATTAGTTCAACTCATTAATTAACTAAGGAATAATTATCTAAACAATAATTATTTTTAATCTAATTTGCAATTTAATTTCTTCTGTAACTTCAATCGAATTTTTCAGTATCAGCATTATCGCTATGATATTCTAATCTATCTCAGAAATTTTCTTATACAGTGACTTTCTAAGTCGATAGTAATGATTCCATAAAAAGAGCTGGACTAGTGACAAATTCTAACAGGTGTTTCACCATACAATATTGTGTGCCTAAATTATGTAACTGTGGGAGTGTGGGACTCTTTGATTTCAACATCTAAAAACCTGTCCAAGATAAATATTTTGTTATAAAGATTGTACAGATACTTCTTATTTTCATTTTTGTATGCGTTAAGTCAACATATCGCATTAAGAATTGCCAGTCCGGCAAACACTGAAGAGCCTGGTATAGTAAAACATTTAATTCTGCAGCAACATACGCATATACTTCAGTATGAAAAGAACTTTCAAATAAAATCATCCATTTTAAAACAACAATTAATTATCTTAACAACAAATTTCATTTGATTAATTAGAAGGATACTGCTTCCAAAATTTTTCATTTGCAATATCATCATTAGTGACAATTGAAGCATTATTATAGTTGATAAACTCTAAAAATCGGAATGTCTGATTATCAGTCTCCAGGCCATTATTTATTTTCGCCTCTTCGAATTCAACGCCGGCTAATGATAAACGGCTGTAATAGAAGTAAAAATGAAAATATGACCATGTATTATAAACAATTTCTAATTGCTTACCCATATGCCGCAAAGCTATAATATAAATCTATCAATTCTTTTTGTACCTTCAACTCCTCCTCATTGTACGGATGATTGAAGCCACGAACTAATGTATCATAAATTAAAAGTACATCATCACCATGAGCCACACCACCTTTTATGTCATTACGCAACGCAAATGCATGATCTACTCCAAATTCCGCATCGTACTTGTAGTAATAAAAGTAAACCGGCGCCTTACTGTGTTTTGACTGTAATTTAACGGAACGCTGAATACCAACCATGTACATATGATCGGTAATTATATCGACAACGGATGGTAACGTGGCTTCATTAATTTCTTGATCAGCTAAATATTCATGTCGTATTTTATTCATCACTTGCTCTTGGTCGGCATACGGAATTGTATCGTTCATGTGTAATATAAACGGGGCGATTTTGGTCCAATTTGTATTTAACTCGATTAAGTAGATTGGTTTTTGAAGAAATTCGCCAGCGGGATAGTAGCCTTCGTCTTCCGTTGCCGACACTAACCATGGAATTTGATTGAAATTACCCGAGCGAAGTAATTCCTCAGGTGTTTGTGTTATAAATGCAGTATCCGATTCGATGGCCTCGACTACAGCACCAAACGGGCTAAACGGATTGTATAACCATGGCTGGAATATTGCAACACTTGCAACAATTTCATTAGCACTTTTTTCCTTTAAACACTCGGTAATTAAAGTGGTCGTTTCAATCGAGCAACCCACATTCAATGCTAGTTGCTTGGTTTTTTCTACAGGATTTTCCATAAATACCCATGGATTAAGTGCACTTCCACTATGTGATATACCATTTTGGAATAAACCATTTGATAATTTTGTTAAATAATGTAAATGAACACTTGCCCCACCGGCCGAATATCCGGTGATTGTAATCTTATTTGAATCACCACCAAACGCATCAATATTTTCGTGTATCCATTTCAATGCCACATTTTGATCTTTTAATCCCATGTTTCCAGGAATATTTTCGTCTTGTGTACTTAAAAATCCCAATGGTCCTAAACGGTAGTTTATCGTTACCAAAATGATTGCATCTTTCATTAATATTTTTGGTCCATAAAAATCCCCACTCCCAAATTGGAACGCACCACCGTGTATATAGAATATAACTGGCAGTTTTTCCAGTTTCGATTGTTCTTTCGATCGATAGATGTTTAGGTACAAACAATCCTCACTGCCGCGCAGGCGATTAACGTTGAATACGAAATGATCCCATTGCAGACACATGTCGCTAAACGACGTGGTTTCCTTTACACCATCCCAATTTTGTACCGGTTTTGGTGGTTCAAAACGATTTTCGCCGATCGGTGGCTCAGCATACGGTACCCCTTTCCATGATATCCACTTTCCGTCTGATTCCCCACGTACCAAACCATTTTTAGTTGTCACTACTAATTCATCTTGTACAGCTATCACTGTTGCACTAAATGCACACACTAATAATACCACAAGAAATTTACACATCGCACAAGTTTCAACAACAGTTTGTATTAATTTGTTCAGTATACGTCGGCGACTAAGTTATCTTTCCAAAAATATTTCTACTTATATACAGTAAGAAATTTATGCCGTTGTTGTTCTTATGTCGGTGCTATAAAAACAAACCTTAAGTATAAATGGCACAAGCAAGCGATAATGACAAAATAATGTTGTTATCTAAAAGAGAAAAAGACAAATAACTTGAAATGTTATCAATCATTCTGTTTCTGTTACGACCACAAATTATAATTTTATTATTTGATTGCAAAGGTCAGGGTTATATTTTATAAGCTGTGAACATAATGAGTTAAATCGATTCATTTAACAGCTATTAAAATTCTAGAAAACAAGATAATGTTGTAACTTATTAAGTGAGAATGTATTTAGACTAAAAAATATTAGATTTAAAAATTAAAAACTAAAAGTTACAAAAATAACAATTATGAATAGAAATAAAATTAAACTCGGAGTGAAATCATATCGGAGCATAAGACGCCTTCAATCCACAATTCTGCCTTCTCCTCATCTTCAATAGTTGCAGGCACCACGTGCGAATATATTTTCACATCTTTTTTCATCAAAAATTTCTTCCGTACTTCTTTTTCGACAGCAGGAAACCGACAATTCTGAATAAACCGCATCGCATACGCAAATGATCGACGAACTCCTCGAAAGTCAAGTCGATAGTGCATACTGCTCGCAATATCTTCGATGACTTTTGTAGATAGAGCAAATTTAGTGGCGCGTTTTTCTGCAATCTCTTGGTTCGGCGAAGGTGGTGAATGAATAATAGGCCAAACTGATTCATTGTAGAAACTTTGAACCGCAAAACCAAAACACGGAAGCGGCAATTTCTGAGAGCACCATGCCTCGACTGATGAGGTCAGCAGGATTTAAATTTCCGGGAACATGTCTCCAATCTTTCATCTCTTGCTGAATTTTAGTTACGCGATGTGCAATACAAATATTCCAGTTGTGGGGTTCTGCACTAATCCAACACAGCGTAATTAACGAGTCAGTCCTATAAAAGTAATTGTTAACATTCAACTCGTTGAAAACGTCACGTTTGGGACGAGTAACCTGATCGGTCATAAGTTTAGGCGCAAGTAATTCGAGTCGAGCAATGCTGATCGTTTTCGTTGGAGCCACCCGTGATTTCACACAAACCAATCGACAAGAAATAGAACGATCTTCATGAAGACATCGTAAATATACGCAGGCCCCATAAGCCTTTTCACTGGCGTCTGAATATGAATGAACTTCCACGATTTTAAAGGTTCCGTTCAATAGGGCAAATCGAGGAATACATATATCTTCATCGAATTCATTTGTGTTCGAAAATTAATCCATTTTGATGCAAGCTCCTTATCCAGTGGTGTATCCCAGTCGGCTTTCAGCTTCCAAAGCTCTTGATAAAATATCTTAGCTAAAGTGATGACTGGACACACTAGTCCAAGTGGGTCGAAAAGTATTCCATTTCAGACAATACCACTCTCTTCTTGGTGACAGGCGCGGTTGAACCTATTGACTGGTAAGTAAAGCGATGTTTTGATAACATCTGGTCGTCGATTTGCAAATATTTCTCGCGATGTTGCGGCTCAATTAGGGACAATATTTTTTCGCTGTTAGAACAAAATTTACTTAATTTGAAACCACCACTTCGATTCTTCCAAAATCCATAAGTCACGGTGCATAGTCGGAGAATTTTGATTTTATTGTCGCGCCACAGGATCATTTGAAAATTATTGTCCGGAAATCCGACCCAAACCTGGCGGTACAATTTTTGAATGTTTGCCGTTAAAACGAACTGCAAAAGTCTGAACCGCAACAAAATAATGAATAAGTCTTCTTGAATTTTAGGTCCAGAATGTAAAATATCGTTCAGCGAGATACCGGAAGAGGTCTTGCACGAGCCGTCGAAAACCACACGCAACTTTGTGGTACAGCTGGTTAATTTCATCACGCCATTGGTAAAACACAATGCGGGACTGTCGAATCAAAATCATGAATAGTTTCTAAATGTTACAATTGTTCGTAGTGGGTAATGAAATACATCTCCTTTGCTGCGGGCTGTTTGTTCAATTTCTTCTCCAAGTTGAGAAAACGTTTCATAGCGATTCCCATCGACTGTCCTAGAAACGACGTTTCTTTTAAAAATGCCAAACGAACGACATAAGATCCATCCAAGTTGCGACGAGTGTGCAGTGCATAATGGTCTTCACACTCTTGATCTCTGTAACTCATTTCGGGTTCAACAAGAGGAAGAGCATCAATCTTCCAGAAACGTTGTACTATCTCGTTCAATGATGACTCGGATGAATCAATTGTAGTTGATGATCCCTCACAGAATAGTGATCGTGACTTGACTTCAATTTTTGTGGTTAAAGGACCGCAGACAATCCAGCCTAATTTGGTTTCTTGTTATAGTATTGGCAAACTGTTCCCAATGTTTATTTGGGCGGGAAGAATAAGATGCCAAAAGAGCCCAGCTCCGATCAACAAGTCGATTTTCTGAGGTTTGGAGAAATGTGGATCAGCCAGATGTAAATTGGCTGGGACTACCAAGTCCTTCGTTGAAATTGGAATTTTTGGATGAAATTTCACACTTTTGTAAATTGTTGAAGCGAGGCGATATTGCGATAAAACACACAGCTTTTGAAGTCGTTGAAGTGGTGCCTGTTGGCTACGAAGGTTTAAGGTTTGTACAAAACGCTGCGACACGAAATTAGTGGTTGCACCGCTGTCTAAAACAGCTCGACATGGAACAAGCAATCCATTTGAATCTAGCACATTGACTACCGCTGTGGCTAATATAGCTGGCTCGTCACAGATTCCCGTGGCGACCATAACAGCTTGTGGGGGCTCAGCACTGGATGATGATGTATTTGATATACCACTGGGTGATGACTCAAAGTGTACTATAACGTGATGCTTTTTGTGGCACTTGCTACATCTCTTTGCCTTGCAAAACCGTGCTGAATGTTTCGCCTCGAGACAAAATACACAAATATGCGGGCGTTTGATCTCCTGATATCGTTCCAGCGATGGCAACTCAACAAACTTTAGACATTTGGGTATCGTATGTACAAAGGCTAATCACTTGTACAGTAGTTTCCAATACTTCTTTGGATCTTGATTTATCAACTATTGCTTCGAGTAGATTCATGATATCGGCCTTAACATCGACATAAGCAGATTCAAAATCGGTAAATTCCTAATTGAACTCATCCTCATTCTCTGACTCTACTTGATCCAATATTTGGTCTTCAATCTCAATAAATCGTTTGTAATGGGATTCTAACTGCCCAATGTATACTATGAACTTTGTCGTACTTGCAGTACTTCCATGTGCACTTACCCAATTCGCTAAGTTTTTAATTACATTTAACGGAATTGATTTTGATCGGCTTAGTCTCTTCCGCTCAGCTGTTTTTCTTTGTTTAATCTTTTTTTTTGTCCGTCATTGTTGCAGTTGATTACCGTAATCAAGCTACAAATATATTTAACGTTTGATACTAACGTAAGGTATAAGCACACGCTGGTTCGAAATAAAGGTCGTTTACAATAGCGTGTAAACGATCTCCACAATTTTCAATGAATCAGCGACCAATGATTAGTGCTGAAATAGCTTTCCTCGTTCAAGACAATCAGCAAAAAAAACTTGTATATGCCTATTTATATTCAGCCCAGCTGATTTCTAAAACGATGATGCACATACCACGATAGTTAAGAAAGAACAAAAAAAATAATAATAACTGAATCCAAGCATGTATATTCGCACACCGGTTATATACCGTTTATTAACAACGCGCACACTATTTGTAATATAAGAGGTAGAAAAAATATCTGATACTGAGATTGTATGTAGGTTTCTACCGGTTTACACTGTAGGTACAATTAAACACGCGAGCACACAAAAACAAAAAAAATAATCAATTTCTGAAATCAATCGAAATAAATTATGATTTCTTTCGACAATTAAAAATTGTAGATTATAAAACTACGCTCTGCTACCACCCATCTTTCCTATTCAGGTAGCCTATAGCTTTATTTTGGATTTTTTCGATATTCTGGATGTATTCCTCGTAAAACGGACACCACACATTAACATCGAATTCAACCTGGGGTCGAATGTACTCACAATACAAGATCTTATTTGTCAACAAATCCAAAATTGCTTGTCCATCGTTTAAAAAGACCGACCATAGAACTAGCTCTAGCGACGCATTTATCGATGTGCTTAATAAAGCTATAGAGTTTGCAATTTAACCTGGTTACGGTTAAGGTTAACTTTTTACCTAGTAAAAATTTTTGGAAAATGTGAAATAAAAATTTTACATTTAATACTTTAACTCAACTTTAATAAAATTCAAATCACTGTTACAAAACATAATATTTATATAATAAACATATTATAATTACAAATAAAACAAATATATACTCGTAAGTATCACTTAGCCGGGAAGCACTAATGATTTCCTAGCCGGAATCTCAACTTACAACTAAAGTTTGAGGATGTAGAGAAAACACGCCCCGGTTCAGTTGATGTAGGTCGAACGATTAAAAGGGTGTCGTTGAGTTTTTGAAGTATGCTCGATCGCGTCCTGTTTTCAGAAAGCCTGTAAATTCTTCGTTTATAGAATGAAGCTTTTTTTCTGTTATCTCTTTTGACACTGGCACAGGATTTTCACCATAATCAAAATGTGTATCTGTTGCTCCTCTGTGTCTATAGCCGGTTGATCATGATTAGGAACTAATCGCTTCAATAATGATGTGAAGAATTTAATGTCATCTTTGGTTAGCACTTTTTGTAGCAAACAGGGTAATAAAGAATTCACCTGCGGGTTAAACCCTTCCGTCATTCTTTTTTTATATTTTCTCTCAATTCATTTCTTAAGGAACCTCACCGTTCCAAACTTTCTAATTTGGACTGTAAAAAATTTATGGCTGGTTTACCTGTTACTAAATTGGCGTCTTATCGCCCTAAAGTAAGTACGGTTCCATCACCCCTCGTAGTTCTTCAATAAATTGGAAATCTATCCCCTGTTTAACTGAGTACTATTAAGCTCAGAGAGGGCAGCCTTTATTGGTGTTTGAAGTTTCATAATTTTTTACAACATTTGCTGAATTGAGTTCCATCTGTGTTTTACGTCCAATTCTAATTGTAGTTCATCTCCAAGTTCTTCAACTACTTTTTCTTGTAATATTGCGTTTTTTAGTTGAAAATGAAAAAAACTTAACAACCCCTCGTACTTTGTTTAAGGTCTCTGATATTGTCAAAATCTCCACTGCCTCCACTTTCATCTCCTCAGCACTCGTTGTTATTGAAGAATCATTCTCATCATCAGCTGGTGTTTTCTGTTTCTTGTAAAATGTGTCACAAACTGCGAGGTGGAGAACGTGATTTAGACACAATTGTAACTCAGCTGGACAATTCCTGCCATACTTTACGATTAAACTTGCTCCATCATTTGATGTTGCAGCGATATCCCTTTCTAACGATAGATTGTAGTTGCTCATATGATCGGTAACAATATGTATAGCACTTTTTCTGCGTTGTAAGATCCGACAATTCTTGCTAGTCCGAGATTGAACATTCTTCCCGTTTTGCCGTGTACCTTAATATTCATGTATCTTCGGTTTCTAATACTTACCCACTCCTCCAAAGTTATGCTAAACGTCTGTTCTTTTTTTTTTGGCTTCTTCAAGAATATTCTTAATGAATGAATTAACGAACTGGATTTTCATTTTTTCATATTTGTGTAAATTACTGCCATTGTACAATTTTCACTTGCCGGTAGCTTATAGGCCTTGTCCGCAAGTGGTTGCCGAATAAAATTCGATCTGGTAGTACCCCGAATTGAAAAACCATCTTTAGTGGCAAGCTCGACAACAATTTCTCCGAGAGTTTTTGTTTTGACAAAATCAAGCATTGATTTTTGTTTCGAAAGTGAGGATGTGGATGGCTGCACTTCTGTACTATCTTCAGTCTCGTTTGTTCCCTTCATACACCTTTTGTGACAATTTTCATATGGTTTACCATTGCTGATGTAAGTCCCTTGTTATTAACACTATTGGAAGCTTGGATTTTTATGAAATGCAACAGCTTTACTAGGTGTTCGTGACATTTTAACGACTTAATGAATGCTGTATTTTTTTTTATTAGTACAGTAAAATAAAGTTAGTTACTTAGTTGATTAATATTACTTAGTTATTAATCAAACTTGCCTAATGCTCTTATACAAAAATACCAAATCTGTCAAGAATGGTAATAACTTAGTACAAACAATTATTATATATGATTTATCCACGCTGGGTTTTGGCTAGCGATTAACATTGTTAAGGACTACCTTGGCGAATCTCTTAAGTAATATTAATAAAACTAGATTTTGCAGGGATGTGAGAAGGTTTTTCTCACAAACTGTTAATACTATTCGGATCATATATAGTGCAGTTGGTCCCCTTATCAATCGGTAAACAATAGACAAACAGGGGTGAATGCCTGGTTAAAGCCACTATATCGTGTGGTAGGCTGTCGAACAATTTAATACCTTTATCGTGATTTGTGTAGATTTTACTCAATATTGGTAAGATAACTTTACTCAGCTCTTTTTTATCGGATTTTGTATATGTTAAATACAAGGTATTTGACATTACTGGGATATAAATAATGAACTGGCATTTGTTGAAGAGTACAGTTCTTCTGGTGATATTTGTGGTTTGTGGAATTTGGGGTAGTTTGCTTTAAATACATTTAATTTAATACATCCGCAGGACATCTGTATGTTAAGCTAAAATACAGCATGACATAGTTAAGTCTGTCGACGTGTGGAATTTGACTTTGATCTCCCAGACTTTGATCTACCCTTCAGGTAGCCATTTAGCAAATCACACACGCGACTCTTCTCTCAAATATCTCTCAAATATCTCAACCATCTCTCGTATTCATGTGACAGCGCCCAACTTTCACATCCAAACATAACAAGGGACCTGATCTACAGTTTGTAAAGCTTGGTGGCACTTAATAGGTGTTTAGATTTTAGCAGTGGCCTTAGATGATCCAACGCAATTTAATATCCTCACCCACACTATTATCGTGAGTGATAAGAGAACCCAAATATTTGAACCTCCTCACTCCTTCAAACGTGTAGTGGCAACTACTAAAATCTGGTGTGCCTTTGTCCTTAAAACCTGAGGTCGTGTATTTCGTTTTTTACTAATTGATCTGGAGTCCAACAGAAGTTGAAAACTCTACAAGCGGATCAAGTATTTCCTTCACTCCAGTACTATACAGTCCAATCACGCATATGTCATCTGCATATGCAAGCACCTGATTGGACTGGCGATATAAGATGTTGCGCTTAGCTATTTCAGTTTAACGAAAGATGTACTCCAACTTGAGATTGAAGAGTATCGGGGACAGAGCATCTCCGTGCCGAACACTCTAGTTTACTGCAAAAATTGTCGATAGCCTGTTCTCAAGGTTGACAACATTGAGATTGCTACACTGTCATCCTACAGAGTCGTACCAATTTTGTTGGCATTCCTAGGTATTCCAGGGCAGACCACAAACTCTTTCGGTTGATCGAGTCATATGCCTGCCTATGATTAATCCAATTGGACTAAACCCTCCTTGATAGTGATTGACCAACCAAGCCCTCCGCTAGATGAGCGCCGTTTTGCAGGCATAATAACAGTTCGTCGCTCGAAAAACTTTCATTAGAAGCAGACGTAGGGCTGCAACTTATGAAATCAGTAATTAATGTCTGGTTTTTAGACTGTCTTTTAAAAACTGTTCTTTAATTTCATAATATGGTGCCATGATTATGTCTACTTCGAGATGAAATTTTAGCCCACTCTCAATATCTGGATCAAAAAATTTATTTTTCTCCTCGAAAAAAGATTTTAATTTATGGGCTATGTCAATTCCCACTTGTTATATGTTTGGTTTAAATGTTGGTGTCTCTTCGGATTCAATACAGCTTCATTCTCTTTCATTAAATTCTGGTTTTCGTCATATAAAATAAGAAGATCTTCCTTAGTTAAGTCTTCTTCTAATCTCATGTATTCGTGCACCTCATTCAATGTGATATCAATAAATCTTTCACCTTCGACCGAATGCGCTAAAGCCACCACTTGGTATAATTCAGCTACCTCTGGTAAGCCGTCACATTTTTTTCCAGGAACCTTGGAGTGTATTCTGCTTTAATTCCTTACACAATTCTTCAAATAGTATTCTTTCCATATTTCGATAACTGTTACATCTGGTCGGTTATATAATTTATCTATGATGAAATTAAATGTGATCCGTAAAAGTATTTCTTTAAAGGTAACTATTATACCCTGGTCTAATGATTGCAGCAACGATGTCGTATTAGCTGGTAAGAATATTACTTTCATGTTAAGATGATTTAGATCTGGTGGATTATCAATAATAAGCAAACCTTGAAACCTGTTTTCTATTTTCTTTTTCATATATAATAAAAGGAAGAAGAAAAAATCGGAATCGTACTAAACAGAAATAAAAAAAAGTTCTCACTAAACCGACACTTCCCGCATATTTTAAAACTTACGACTAACATTTGAATCGCATTAAACCAAAATCGAATTAATTTAACCTGCATATCTCAAGAGTTACTTGTAATTGTTGACATATGGTTTGATATTCTAAAAAACACAAATACTTTTATTCGTTGTCGATATGTCGGACTCTGAGGATGATGAAATTCTTTTAATTGCATGCATAAAAGAAACACCACCAAGGGTTAATTAAATATGTGAAAGGGAATTGTAACAGCCTCGAATTTCCGCTAGAAGGGTAGTAATTTAAAAATTACAGTGATTTGGATCTTTGCTACTCCTGAGTCCTGATTCATATAGATCCATTAGTGAGAGGTTTGATTTAGCCAAACCTACATTATCAAAAATATAATTTAGAATTGAAGCACAAAATAGCCTAATCGAGGTAGTAGGGGCAGTTGATGGAAATTGTGTTCCATGTACGTAACCTGCGGACCAAAAGCTGGCATAGACAAATAGAAAAATGTTTACAGCAGCTTCCATACAAGCCACGAAGTACATCGATTGTTTTGTTTGGGTATCCTAGTTCGATACACGACAATCGTATTTTTAGAAATTCAGAATTCTATATAAATACAAAATATTACTCTGTATTTTGATAACGATGAAAAAAATGTTGGGCGATAAGGCTTATCAAGTGGAATTGTGGTGTATCCCGCATACTTATTGGTTATAATTTGACATTCCGTCAAAAACAATTTAATAGAACACACGCTTCATGCGGGTATCTAATTCTTATTTACCTTTTACTTTTAGAAAACACTACTTATTTTTTTTAATTATTCAAGGCTGAGTTATCGAGAGAAGCTTTGCTCTGCTCTCTCTGTGGTCGCTTCTGAAGATTAAGATATTTGGGCATTAAAAAAATTTAATGGGTACCATCGACCATCCATACAACATGTGTTCTACATAATATATGCATTTAGAGATTTTTCTGATTTAAATATGGCAGATTATATAAACGAATGGAAAGGACATGCAGCACGAAACAATCCTGTAGACATTGCATTTCCCAACGGCGCGCTAACATGGTATCATTGTTATGAAACCCGTCATTACAATAGGTTCAGTATACTGTTTTGTTTTCGTAAAGGAGTAGTCTAAGAATATTGCACCAATTTTGTTTATAGAATGTAACTGATGGGTTTGGGTCTGTATTGACACAACGTTGCACACTTTAACTATGGGATAGCTTTCAGTGGCTGGGAAGGCTCACCAAAAAAAACGTCATGCCAATGAGTAGTGTGGGAGAATCCACAACCAACAAAAGAAAATCAAATTTATTTCAATCGAAAAAAAAAATGAATAATGACATACAAGTGCAACTGTAAGGCTTGTCATCGCATACCACAATCATCCCTCCAACAGCGTCACTCACTACTCCATCCTACCAGAGGTTACTTACAACGTGCATATTTTTAAATAAAATGAACTAAAATATCATAATCGAGTACTAGAATGAATCGAATTCTATATAACAAATGGAATATGGACATAAATAATACATTTGACCAGAATTCTGAAAGATAAATAAATTAAATTAAGGTAGTTGTTTTGATACTTCACCGCTTCATTGAATCTGGCGTCCCTGCTTCAGATGTTTTCTTTATGGCTTCAATACAACCAGACGATGCCGCTCTGACAATACCTTAGTCCTTTGTCTGTATGGCAGCAATACCGCTCATTTGCATGGATGGGCGAGGTAGATTACGCCGTAACGCAGATTACTTGGCAGTGCTTTTGGGTCAACGTCGACAATTAAAATAATGTAAACAACCTACGATATTTTAGCGATTTGAAATCGAATGCGCCAGTTCGCGGGAGTATTTTGTAAAAGCGTTCATCTAGAGGTGATTTTTTCATTTGTTTCTTTTTGACAAATGACGCATGAATTAGTTATTTATTTATTCAGTATTGTTTGACATTTCATCATGGAGAGACGGAGCCCGGCATAGCGTCTACAAATTGTTCAGCTTTATTACGAAAATCAATGTTCTGTAAGGAATGTGTTTCGTGTGCTTAGACCAAGTTACAGTTGACATAATCGGCCTGTCGAACCACTATTTGGAATACCATCGAAAAGTTTGAATCCCAGTTTACAGTATTGGATGATACGCGACTAAATAGACGATTTGGTGTGGTTTATTCGCCTGTGAAATCATTAGTCCATAGTTCTTCAAAAAAGAAGACGGCCGTGACGTATCTGTGAATAGTGCTCGTTATTGCGCCATGATAACGGAATATTTAATATTCCAGAATAATAGCCCGACCTCGACGACATTTTGGTTCCAAGAAGTCGGCACTATTTTCCATATAGCGCGCGAAGCAATGTACTTATTGAAAAATCATGTCGGCGAGCAATTAATTTCACGGTTCGGATCGTTGAATTGGCTATTTAGATCATGTGTCTCTAAACTCTTTTCTTTAGGGCTACGCAAACTCCAAAGTCTTTGTGAATAAACCAGCTAGATTTGAGGCATTGGAAGCCAACATTACTCGTGTCATTCGATCAAATACTATTCGATATTCTCAAACGCGTCATCAATAAACGTTTCGGCCATCATTAAACGTTTCCATACGATTGAAATTAATTGTTTGAGTTTTTTTAAGTTTTGCACAAAACACCTCTATAGATTTCGTTATTACGGATAAAATAACGCACATGTTGTTTACTGCTCCTATTTCTGGCATAACTGCCGGTGTGACTTTTGCACTTCAGCACTCTTTCCACTATACCCCAAAATTTTTCGATATATCGAAAACCTATGGACTCTTTGAGACAACAGTGATTTGATTAATCTCGTGCAAATTTATTGCATCTGTCGGAATTAGAGTCGTGTGAGCGAGCTATATGGCCAAAATTTTACTGCTGAATCGTGTTGAAGAATGAGCGGCAAAACACGTCATTATGAAAAATAATGTCAAATAATGAAAAAAATATCCATTTTTTTTCAAATGTATCTAACTTGAAGTCTTTCAAAACCAATTTCATTCGTTTTGTCATCCATGAAAACACATTCACTAAATTTTGTGAAAATTTGGAACAAGTGTTGGCTATCTCAACGATTTGGCTTTTTAATAACTCAGTAGCACTCCGCATAGGCTTCCTGAACTCGAATTCGTTTTACCATGCAGTGGGGTGTGTTATATTTTATGGCACGATCATAGTTAAATTTCCCCGGATTATTTTTAATGAAAGTTATAACCTTTTTGTAAAGTTTTCTATCAGTTGTGCCATTGTGCCATGTAAAGATTTCTATCGTTGTTCAGCACCAATTTTTAATACACCGATGGTCGAGTAAACAGAGTCAATACGTGTTTAATTTAATTTCCTCTGTAACATTGGTTCAACACAATTTCTGTCGAAATCTACATTAAATTTCTCCAAGAATAAGATCTATCTCTTGTGTATAACCGTAATAAATTGTTCATTCAAGCCTCGGTTTAGCATTAAATAATTTTTAATTTAATTTATTTAATTTATCCCTTCAATTGGCAAATACAAAGGATGAGTATAGCGGCAAATCTATATATAGAAATGGTGAGGTGGTAAAGTAAGCGGTGTCATAGGATTTGGAATCGTGAATGTTGTGCAGTGTTCGAACCTCGATTAAGGTTAAAAAAATCTATCGGCCATTTCTCATTTAAAAAAACGCTTTTTGATTTAAAAATGACCAATTTTGCAATTAAATTAAAAATATATATTGAGGCTTGAACTAGTCATTATTAAAAACCAATCACACAGATTCTCTTACCACCGAGCCACCGCCATACATATAAATAGTGATATTCTTATCGTTTATAGCTGCCAGCTATTGTTTATTGACCATCGCCTTACCGCCTTACAATTTCATTACCGCTCTATACCCATACCCATCTTTTATACTTGCCACTTTTACATGGAGAATATTGAAGTTTTGAACAGAATCTGAGTTGGATTTGACTTTTTATTTTACTTCACCATCACCATTTTAACAGGACAAATTAAATCAAAAAATGTTTGGCTCGATCGAGAATTGAACTTAGATCAATAAATCCAAAGTCACTGACTTTGCTTACTGGACCACCGCCGCATATATATCTCATGCTATATAAATCTTTTATATCTGTCATTTGAATATAAAATTTTGAAAATTTTAGCACGGGCTATGGAATCTGAGTTTATTCCACCATCGCTTTATACCCATCTTGTCTACATGCCACGACTTGAAAAATATGAAAATGTTTAACAGAAGGCTGCTGTGTGTTGAACCAATTTGAATACAGAAGAAATTAAATTCAAATAATACCGTCCGCTAATGGGACTCGAACATAGGTTCACGAATCCAAAGTCAATCACTCTACTACCTCGCCCACTACCGTATATATATTTGATGTTATGCAAATCTTTTATACTTTTCAATTGAATTGAGAAACTTGGAAAATTTTTTAACAGAAGTAGAGTTGAACCAAAAATGTCCC
Source organism: Tipula unca (assembly GCA_951394425.1). NCBI lineage: Eukaryota > Metazoa > Arthropoda > Insecta > Diptera > Tipulidae > Tipula > Tipula unca. The sequence goes on from OX596380.1 coordinate 122,181,554, forward strand.
AACATTAGTATCGTTTGAAACTTAACTGAACTGCATAGTGCCAGGTGCAACATTTAATGCAAGGACATTCCAAGCAGTGTATTTCTCGATTAAAACTAAAAACAAATTTAATTTGATTTCTTACAAATTAATTCAATTCAGATTCTGTTAAATTTTCATTTTTCTCTATTCAAATGGTGAATATAAAAGATGGATTTACCAGTAATGAAATTGTACGGCAGTGGTCAAGTAATGGGCGTTTGATTACTGGACGCGAGTTCAAGCGGCATTCGGGCTAAAAAACTCGATCAGATCAGGTATTTTTCTTGGGTCAGTTGGCCAATATGTTGGTTTTCCAGTTGAAATTGATTCACTGACCGATTTGGCTTTCTAATAACTTGGTAGACTTATAGCTTTCCTGAACTCGAATTCGTTTTACCATGGAGTGGGGTGTGTTAAATTTTATGGCACGGTCATAGTTAAAGTTCCCGGATTATTTTTAATGAAAATTCTAACCTTTTTGTCTGATTTTTTGTGAGCCATTTTTTCGATTTTTCTGCGAGCTGTTCTATACCGTTCCAATATGTCCCACTCTATATAACGCTATATATTTTGGTTTTGGGTTAATTTAATAATTTTGTAACGGATAAACATGACGCTGAAATAGATTCAGGGTATTTGAGCACGATTAGTTTTAAATTCCGCTCTTCTTGAAAAGAGATTTAAATGCATTCTATAAAACTATCACTATGACCAAATTTGGTCACCCTTTAGTTTAGAACTGATTGACAAAACCACTATAGGAATTGTCTACATTATCGACGTTGTGTGCGTTGTTGACGTTATCTACGGGTTGTCGACACGTCAATGTAGAACATAATAGAAGACGCGTAAGCGCCCATCCCTGCTCATTTGTCGAATATATTTTTTTTTACACCAACCCAATGTTGAAAAAATGATCGGACTCAATATACGACCGGTATAAAGTACCACCCAGGCCAACAACCAAAACTACCGGAATTGTATACCGGAAGACACTACCACAAACTCTCATTTCAACCAAGTTTTTGTTTTGTTTTTTTTATCTATAGTTGTATTCTTTGAACAGATGACTTTCGATCTTTTTTCTCTTTTGTCCATCCGCCACGTTTTTCTCGTTTTTGTAGTATTTTGTTACGTCCTTAACGGAAAATTTCTTAAGATATAGGTATTCTGCTAAAGAAAAAGTAATATTTGTTTTTCTTTTCATCGATCACCGATCAATCATACCAACTATCGAGAAAAAATAATAAATTAAAAATCAATATTGCTGCGAGTATCATTATTGCTGCAATTGTAGGTTGGTTCCAAGCAGCACACATCGAAGTTTTGATGTGGCCACCGTATTCTCCTGATCGCTATGTTAATGAAAACGTCTGGGGAGGGATAGCAAAAACGGTTTATGAAAATGGTGGACAATTTGATGAGCATTACTCGTTACTCGCACCCATAAAAGATGCATAGAAGGAAGTGTCTGTAAATTACTTAAAATCATTTTACGATTCATTGACAAATAGAATTTTATGAAGTGATTTCTAATAATGGCGGTAGCACATTAGATTGATTGATTGATTGCAACAAGACCATACAAAATTGTGTGCCTAAACTATGTAATTGTGGGCCTCTTTGATTTCACCATCACCCTAAAAGCTGGCCAAGATAAATATTTTGTATAATGATTGTACAGATACTTCTTATTTTCATTTTTGTATGCGTTAAGTCAACATATCACATTAAGAATTGCCAATCCGGCAAACACTGAAGAGCCTGGTATAGTAAAACATTTAATTCTGCAGCAATATACACATATACTTCTGTATGTACTTTCAAATAAAACCATCCATTTTAATACAACTTTCATTGAACAATTAATTATCTTAACAACAAATTTCATTCGATTAATTAAAAGGATACTGCTTCCAAAATTTTTCATTTGCAATATCATCATTAGTGACAATTGAAGCATTATTATAGTTGATAAACTCTAAAAATCGGAATTTCTCATTATCAGTTTCCAGGCCATCATTTATTTTCGCCTCTTGGAATTCCACGCCGGCTAATGATAAACGTCTGTAATAGAAGTAAAAATGAAAATGTGCCCATGTATTATATACAATTTCTAATTACTTACCCATATGCCGCAAAGTTATAATATAAATCTATCAATTCTTTTTGTACCTTCAACTCTTCCTCATTGTACGGATGATTGGAGCCACGAATCGGTGTATCATAAATTAAAAATACATCATCACCATGAGCCACACCACCTTTTATGTCATTACGCAACGCTAATGCTTGTTCTGCTCCAAATTCCGCATCGTATCTGAAGTAATAAAAGTAAACCGGCGCGTTACAGTGTTTTGACTGTAATTTAACGGAACGCTGAATACCAACCATGTACATATGATCGGTAATTATATCGACAACGGATGGTAACGTGGCTTCATTAATTTCTTGATCAGCTAAATATTCATGTCGTATTTTATTCATCACTTGCTCTTGGTCGGCATACGGAATTGTATCGTTCATGTGTAATATAAACGGGGCGATTTTGGTCCAATTTGTATTTAACTCCTTTAGGTAGATTGGTTTTTGAAGAAATTCGCCAGCTGGATAGTAGCCTTCGTCTTGTGTTGCCGATACTAACCATGGCATTTGATTAAAATCACCCGAGCAAATTAATTCTTCAGGTGTTTGTGTTATAAATGCAGTGTCCGATTCGATGGCCTCGACTACAGCACCAAACGGGCTAAACGGATTGTATAGCCATGGCTGGAATATTGCAACACTTGCAACAATTTCATTGGCACTTTTTTGTTTTAAACACTCAGTAATTTTTATTGTCGTTTCAATCGGGCAGTCCACATTCAATGCTAGTCGCTTGGTTTTTTCTAGAGGATTTTCCATAAATACCCATGGATTAAGTGCACTTCCACTATGTGATATACCATTTTGGAATAAACCATTTGATAATTTTGTTAAATAATGTAAATGAACACTTGCCCCACCGGCCGAAAATCCTGTGATTGTAATTTTATTTGAATCACCACCAAACGCATCAATATTTTCGTGTATCCATTTCAATGCCATATTTTGATCTTTTAATCCCATGTTTCCAGGAATATGTTCGTCTTGTGTACTTAAAAATCCCAATGGCCCTAAACGGTAATTTATCGTTACCAAAATCATTGCATCTTTCAGTAATATTTTTGGTCCATAAAAATCCCCACTCCCGTATTGGAACGCACCGCCGTGTATATAGAATATCACTGGCAATTTTGCCAGTTTCGATTGTTCTGTCGATCGAAAGATGTTTAGGTATAAACAATCCTCACTGCCGCGCAGGCGACTACCGTTGAATACGAAATGATCCCATTGCATACATATATCGCTATACGAAGTTGTTTCTTTTACCCCATCCCAATTTTGTACCGGTTTTGGTGGTTCAAAACGATTTTTGCCGATCGGTGGCTCAGCATACGGTACCCCTTTCCATGATATCCACTTTCCGTCCGATTCCCCACGCACCAAACCATTTTTAGTTGTCACTACTAATTCATCTTGTACAGCTATCACTGTTGAACTAAATGCCCAAACTAATAATACCACAAGAAAATTACACATCGCACAAGTATCAACAACAGTTTGTATTAATTTGTTCAGTATACGTCGAAGACTAAGTTATCTTACCGAAAATATTTCTACTTATATACAGCAAGAAATTAGTTCCGTTGTTATTCTGTCCGTGCTTATAATAAAAACATACCTTAAGTATAAAAGTCACAAGAAAGCGATAGTGACAAAATAATGTTGTTATCTAAAAGAGAAAATGTTAAATAACTTGAAATGTTATCAATCGTTCCGTTTCTGTTACGAACACATAGTAAAATTATATAATTACATTGCAAAAGTGTGAACATAATGAGTTAAATCGATTCATTTAACAGCTATTAAAATTCTAGAAAACAAGATTAAAAGTAAATTGAATTTAAAAACTAAAAATTGTCAAATTTTTCAGATGATAATGTAGAAATTACAATATTTTATTTATTTATTAAGTCATATGACTTGAGAATCTATATAAATTAAAAAATTTAAACTTAACAATTAAAAACTAAATTGTAACCTTCAGTTTTTAATTGTTAAGTTTAATATTTTTAAATAACAATTATAAATAGAAATAAAACTAAACTCGGAGTGAAATCATATCGGAACATAAAACTCCTTCAATCCACACTTAAATTATCTTTAATAAAATAAAAAAATAAATGTGGAGTACATCACGAGCCCTTAACTGTCGACCGGGAGCATTTATTTTAGTTGACTACAGTGCATCAATTTGATCGAGTAGCAGATTACCAACAAAAAAACACTTTAGCAACTCGCGCCTATTTTAAAGTGTTGTCTTGTTATAGTTCCTACATCCAGTTAAATATGGTGGTTAACGTGGTATGGTAGATCATTATCATACCCATTTTTCCTATTTAGGAATGTAGTACCGACACCACACATTAACATCGTATTCAAGCTGGGATGGAACGTACGCACAATACAAGATCTTATTTGTCTACAAATTCAAAACGTCGCCTGTCCATCCTTTAATAAAACCGACCATAGAATTAGCACACAAAATTACTAGTTTGTTGATATCCTCTTGCAGTTTCTTGGTATCTTGAAGTGTCTCGATAGATCTGTAGATTTTCAGATAGAATTTTCCAATGTTGTATGACTTCAGTAATGTCATTAATAAAAATTATAAAAATCCATGGACCAACATACGAACCGTGTGCAACACCAGAGGTAACTTGTATTGTTTCTGATCTTTTACCTCCTCCGATTAATATACTGAATGCAATTTGTATAATTTGTATAATTTAAACAAATCAACAAATGGCTGGAAAACCAAAATTTATAAATGTGCTCTAAAGTTTTGCAGTGACTGATAAAATTGAAGGCTTTTGCAAACAAATTGATTTAAATTAATGAAATAAAATTGTTGTAAAAAAAATTGTACTAATGCGATACATAATGGTCACATAAACTAATTTAATTTAATTTTTCAAATTTATTCCATTATTTCTACTAGTATCAAGATATTTCAACCAAACATCAAAGTACTAATACAAGACACCAAAGTTCCAAACCATCAAAACGTCAAATAATTTTGTTACTCACTAATTTTGTATTACTCTGTTCAAATTGGAATCCAACTATACGGATCTGCCACGGCCTGTTTAGTGTTCTCTTCCTCGAATTTTTCACGTTTATAAACGTCTGTTTTAAATTTGCGAAATTTAAGATAAGTTGCTTCTACTTGGTATCCCATTTTCAAAAACTATCTCCGAATTTCTTGCCATAAATTTTTTTCTTTTTTCGGTTTATGATATTCGTCTTTTCGAATTATATATTCATTAATAAGGAGAGTGGTGGGTGGGTTTCAATAGGGCAAGCGTTGACTGTATATATAATCATGGCTTAATGGGCTATATTCCAACGTTGTAACTATGTGGAAATCACCAATTGTGTTTAGTATACTTACACGTGGTAACACCCGTGCAACGATTTTAAGCATCGTCTAAATACTAAATGCGAGTGCAATGCACTATAAATTAAGTTGCAATGGATACAACGAAGGTGGTCCCAAGGATTCTGAGAGGGACCAGCTATTGCATTACTATAATCAGAAAAAATCACAAGATACATTGAGGAATCGTAATACTCGTATGAGTGAAGCAGAAATAGATAACATTAATCCTTTCCTAAAAGAGTCAGGTTCTACGAGAGCCAGTAGCACGTTCACCACGAAGATTAACAAACTAATACGTACAGAAAATGTGGAATGCGGTTGAGTCTAACATTTTAAATAAGCATTTAAATGATACAATTGCTTGGATGCAGGAACACATAAGGAAGCTTGGAAACGAAGTTAAAGCCCTTAAAGCAAAACAAAACGTTGATTCTCCTCCTACCCAAAAAATAATGGAACAAGAATACCATACGGATGAAGAAGAATTAGCTCACGAATCTGAGTGGATTAGAGACAAAAGTCAGAGAACAAAAAGGAGAAGGAATGATACAACTACTCCTCCTCAATCTAAAAAAAATACGTCCACCACCCCCAATAGTTATAGATGGAGTTAAAAACTATGATCTACTGTATGAGAAAATTAAAATAATAACTAAAACAGATAAGTTTAATACAAAATTGATGAGTGGAAACAACATCAAAATAAACTTAGCAGATGGTGAAACCTACAGAGAAATGACAAAAATGTTAAGCGAAGGGAGACATTCATGGCATAAGTTTGAAAACAAACAAATCAGACCAATTAGGGTAATGGCTAAAAATCTGCACTCTACATGTAAACCAGAAACATAATTGAGGACCTGAAAGGAAAAGGTTTTAATGCAACTGAAGCATCAATTAAGCTAAAACGGAGAAGTAAGGAGCCTCAGAACATATATATGCTGACATTCAGCGCATATGATGATATTGAAAAAATACATATAAAATACAAATAACTACAGAGGATACAGTGTAGCTATTGAATTGCAAAATATCAAAAATAAAAACATAAATGCTAAAAAGATTAAAGAAGCAAACTGCCAGAATAAACAGGCTTGAGTCATTTAAAGGAGAGTTAAGTTTTATAAAGCGTTGGCCCCTTAAGCAGAAGTGGGCAAAAAAACTTACGCTCAAGTAATGATGAGTAACGAAAACAGACAAAAAACTCCTCAGACAAACGACATAAATCAAACGCTTGAGCTGATTTAAGAAAACTTAATACTTTTGATCAGCGATTACAGAAACTAGAATACAGTACTAAGGGAGCCATCTCTAAACAAAACCATGTCTAACGACTTAAGAATTTTATGCTGGAATGCAAATGGACTCTGAAACTCACTTCACTATACAATCAATTATCAAATTTAGAAATTATAAAACATATCACACTATTCACCCGGGAAATACTGCTAAGGGAGGTAGTGCTGTTATAATTAGAAATAGTATTAATCACTTCGACGAATTAAAATATGAAACAGAACAAATACAAGTAACAGCTGTTAATATCAAGACCAAAAATAACTCTATTAGTGTTATTGGAATTTACTGCCCACCGAAATACTCTCTAAAAGAAACAGATTATCTTGAATTTTTCAGTAAACTAAACGAACAACAACTAAAGGTAAAGAACTCCTCAATGCTATCAGAAAATACGGTTGTGAAGCCTTATCAAATGGTAAACCGATCTACTGGCCAACTGATCCAAATAAAATACCAGATCTAATTGAATCCTTTATAGTGAAGAATATATCTGTAAATTACATACAAATAGATGAAAGTATTGACTTAAGGTTGATCACTCCCCAATACTTTTGACATTAAGTAAAAGCATCATTCAAAAAGAAAGCTAAAGTAAATAAGCATACAAATTGGGAATACTTTAGACTTTCTTTAAAATTAACTTAATGGTTCCGCTAAGGAGTGAGGAGCAATTAGAAAAAGAAGTTCACAAGTTCATATGTGACATACAGCAGTCTGCAAGGGAAAACACCCCTGAGTTAAAAAGAAAATTAAGGGAAACAACTGCCCTAGAGAAATTAGAGAGCTCTTGGCAGAAAAAAGAAGGGCAAGGAGAATATGGCAACAAACTAGAGCCCCACAAGATAAAACTAAGCTAAACAATCTGACTCAGCCAATAACGCAGATTCCTCCAATCAGAACAGAAGATAAAAAATGGGCCAGAAATAACGAAGATAAAGTATGAAGTTTTGCTGAATAGTTGGAAAAAATATTTGAACCACATGATGACCAATCATTGGAAGCCGAAATAATAACTGGAGAGGTTGTACAGGAAAGTGAAGAAATGCTACGAACAACACCAAAAGAAGTCATGTATGAGATAAAAACAAATATGAATCCGAAAAAAGCGCCGGGTTATGACCTTATCACAGCATTATTAAAGCTCACCAATATTATAAATGCCGCCTTTCGATTGAAATATGTACACAACCTGTGGAAAACTGCAGAAGTAATTATGATTACTAAACCTGGAAAACCACCACACAAAACTGGATCTTACAGGCCAATGTCTTTATTACCAGTAATGTCTAAACTCTTTGAGAAGTAATTAGTAAAAAGGCTAAATCCGATAATTGAGAGGAAAAACCTGATTCCAAATCATCAGTTCGGTTTTCGCAACCAACACTCAACATTAGATCAAGTTCACAGTATAACGAATATTATTGAAAGAGCATTAGAGGAGAAAAAAGTCTGCTCAACGATATTCTTAGCCGTTGCACAGGCCTTTGATAAAGTTTGGCACGAAGAACTATAAGTTAAGAACTAAATCATACTTGAAAAATAGATTCTTTAGAGTAAAATTAGATGATTCCTATTCTGAATTGAAAAAAATCAAGGCAGGAGTACCACAGGGCAGTGTATTAGGTCCGGCCCTATTGTACACTAATGATCTCCCTGTATTAGGTATCCGGCCCTATTGTACACTAACGATCTCCCTGTATTAGAAAACAACACTGTGGTGACCTTTGCTGATGACACGGCAATCTTAGCTGTAGGAGATAGCAACTCAGAATTTACAGTTAGCTATTACTCAAATACATAACTGGATCAAAAGATGACGAATTAAACTTAACCAAACTAAATCAGTTCACAACAATTTTACAAACAAACGACTCGAACATATTCCGGTTACAATTAATCAAGAAATAATACCGTATGCCAACACGGCTAAGTATCTTGGCATGACAAAAGATGACCGTTAGATGCAAAACTACGATGGAAAGCACACGTCAAAAAGAAAAGCAAAGAACTAGGGCATAAATATAGAAAGATGTATTGGCTGATAGGAAGGAGCTCCGCTCTATCAACATACAACAAACTTCTATTATATAAACAAAATATTAAAACCGGTTTCGACTTATGGTATCCACCTTTGGGTTGTAACGTAAAAATCATCCAAAGATTTCAAAACAAAGTATTAAGGAACATTGTTGATGCACCATGGTATGTTAGAAACAGAGACCTTGTAACAAAGCATTCGCTTCAACGACGTGCGAGTTGGACACCCCTGCCGCGTTAGTCTTACTCATTATAAATTATTACCAAACCAGTTCAATTTACCGAATTATTTAGAATAAACAAAAAAAATAAAAACCAGGTGCCCTACTATGACTTTCGACTACTAGGCAAAGGAAGAAAAAGGTAAACAATAGTAAATTTAGAGAATATTGTTTTCCTCTTTTTTCTTATAGGAAAACGACCGTCGTCGAAAATCGTAGTCGAAAGTCATAGTAGGGCCCCTATTAATTTCCCCAGGCTAAGCAACGGGAGTAATTGATCGAATGATCTAGATTAGCGGTGTATCGAAACTATAAAAGACGAACATTTTTAAAATACGGAAAGCTTGTGATGTATTTGTTTAAACGGGACAGAAGTCACATACGTTATTTAGGTATATCATAGTTTACTGACTTAAATTAAGTTTCGTTATTTAAAAATTGTATTAAATTAAATTAAATATTAAATTAAAATTTATATTTATAAATAAATAGAATAATTAAATGCAACTATTAATAAATAGATTAAATAAAAGACAAATTGTACAATTCAACATTTTAAATAATGACGTGCGTCACATTATGATTCAGCATTTGGATCAACAACAAAGTCGACCAACGATTTTTAGATAAGTTATTAATTTTAAATGCATGCTACCTAACATTAGTAATAGCTATAATAATTATTGTTTTTTTTATTTTTTTACGACGGTAATACCAAATCTTCGCATGTTGCCATTCTGACCAACCCCATCCACTGAGCCATAGCCGCTTAACATCAGTCCGTCAGTGAAGCCTCTGCGAAAATAACTTTAGTCTCTTAACGATTCTGGGCATTACTTCAGTGGTGAAAATTATGTCCACCTCGCCCGTCTAAAGAACCGTTACAACCTCCATAGGGACCTTAAAGTGGACGTTTTGTCTAGGGACCTTAAAGTGGAAGTTTTGTCTTTTTGGGTAGTCAATATATGGGTAGTCAAACTATATTTGAAAACAAAATTAGACGTCGTTTTTATTAATCTTTTAGTTTCGAACATATTAAAACTTTATTTTCGTCAACAATACCACATAAAAAAATATTAAGCTGTTATTTTTACTATAAAAAAGGATTAAAGAGAAAAAACTTAATATCCATCTAGATACTTATGTTATAATTTGCTAACTTCAATTTATGGTGTAAATGTAACAAATATTGTGGGTTAACTTAATGATTCAATTATAATTTAGAGTATTAATTATGACTACTGAATTATGTATATAACTGATTGCGGGCCGTCCTCGTTTTTTTAAAGTTGTTGTCTCTTTTGTCTAAACTGTAGGTGAAAAATACGTGAAATCACAAATTTTTGTAAGTCATATTTGAATTTTATGATTTTTATGTTTTCAATGCATAGCCTTGATTAAAAAAAAAATTTAAGAATACTTAATTTTTTTTTATTGTTGTTGTTGTTAAAAATACAGGGTGTCAAATTTTGAGAAAAATGATAATTATGATGTTGTATTTATGGCAATAAAAAGAAAACTAATTGTCCGATAATTATGATTTTGGACTCACTTTAAAGATAAGTTAATAGCAATTAACAAAAAAATATAAAATTAGTATGTTGTTTAATTTCTTCTTCTTTAAATTTCCCGCCAAAATGTTCTTTTTCAATTTTCTCAAAAACCTATTTTTTTTTTTATTTTTTATTTTTTTTTTTAAATTTGGCAACTATTATTTTACAACATATTAAAACACTGGACCTCCGTTATTTTTTATATTCTTGCAAAATCTGTTTTAGTAAGAGCATTATTTCATTTTTATATGGAAAAACTATATTTGAATAGATATTTCAGTGTTTTGCTACTGTTTAATTTTTTTGTTTTGTTTATTAATAATATTCAATTTAGCGTCACATTTAAGTATGAGTCACCGAATTGGAAGGTGCCACCCCCTGGTTTATATCGTTTGAAAATTGGTTAACCATAGTACCATAAATCCCTTTTGTTTCTTAGATTATGTTATAAGACTAAATAAAATGTTTTTTTTCCTTTTTTATTGGGGGGGTTGATTATTTTTACTTGACAGGTGTACTTGTTAAAAGATGAGTAATTCTTTTGAAAACAAAAAAAAAATATTGCCGATACAAATAACAGTTAAAATTTAAAATTTTGATTAGTTGACATTGTGATTATTTGTAAACAACATTTAAATAAGGAGCAACATTTTTTAAAATTTGTAAAAAAAACAGTGTGTTAAAGTGACTGATAAATAAGTACTAGTGCATTAAATTTGATAATGGATAAATTTCGAAAGTGTTGTAAACCATTTCGCGACTCAAAGTGTTCGAGTAAACTAAAACCAGTTACGGATTATGTTAAGCAATTTATGCCACAATCGGTTGAGAATCAAGATAAATTGTATCTCTGTTCAACGTGCTATATAAATCTAACCTGCAAACGACGAAAAATAGAACCAGAATTGTCACCAGTTGCGGGACCATCAGCAACATCACCTATAACACCGCAAATAGCCGATGACGATGATAGTAGTGATAGTGAAGCGTGTTATTTAAAAAATATAGCTGTTTTGGAAAAAATAAATGAGGTGTTACCCGTTATTGGGAAGTCTCCTATATATCCGAGTACATTGGAAGTCAGGCCAAAACAGCAGCAGCAAAAATTAATCGATTTAACTTCAATGACATTATCAACATCTTTGGTTTCGGGAATCGTGCCGTTTTTTAATCAGTCAACCGATGACCAAAGGAAGATTAAACTATATGATGAATTGATTGGTGACCTAAAAACCAAATTCCAAGAACTGGAGGAAACCAGTGATAAGATTCAGTTACTTACTATATTGCCAAAATCATTAACCATGCAAGAAATTCAGAGCGAGTTCAACGCAACGCAACATATGGTCCGAACAGCTAAAGATCTACGGGACAAGAACGGTCCACTAAGTCGTCCAGCAACTAAAGTAGGAAAGCGAATAAGTGATGAGCTGAATTAGAATAAGATTGAATTTTAAACAATAAAGTAAAATTATCTTTGGGTTTGAAAATAAATAAATACTAATAATTTAACGGAACTGTCTTTTTTGTAAATATGTAATTCCAAAACAATGAGATATACATACATATCTATTCAAATATAGTTTTTCCATATAAAAATGAAATAATGCTCTTACTAAATCGTATTTTGCAAGAATACAAAAAATAACGGAGGTCTAGTGTTTTAATATGTTGTAAAATATTAGTTACCAAATTTAAAAAAACAAAAACAACAAAAAAAAATAGGTTTTTGAAAAAATTGAAAAAGAACATTTTGGCGGGAAATTTAAAGAAGAAGAAATTAAACAACATACTATTTTTATATTTTTTTATTAATTTATCTTTAAAATGAGCCCAAAATTATAATTATCGGACAATTAGTTTTCTTTTTATTGCCATGAATACAACATCATGATTATCATTTTTCTCAAAATTTGACACCCTGTATTTTTAACAACAACAATAAAAAAAAATTAAGTATTCTTAAATTTTTTTTTTATCAAGGCTATGCATTGAAAACATAAAAACCATAAAATTAAAACATGACTTACGGCTCCATATAGTGAATTTGTGAGTTCACGTATTTTTCACCTGTAGCATTTTATTTATGTATAACTAACTAAAGGACGTCAATATAGACATCATTGTTAACTAAATTTGTTTTTTTTTTTCAATTCGATAATTGTATCTCGTTTTTTTAAATTGTTTGTCTTCTTTGTTTCAACTGTAACAAAAATTGGATACTCATCAGTCGTATTATACATTTTAACGTGCAAACATTGTGTACATATAATCTATTACATATACATATGTATTTTTAATTATACATTCTTAATATAATTGGTTAAATATTAAACAGTAAAAAGTGATTTATAGATACTAAAATCAAATTAATATTTCCATAATTGTTGTGAAGTGTGAAATTATTTTAAAATTGATAGTGTTTTCCAACACGTGTTTACATTTAAGGTTAGTGATAAATCATGGATGATAATTATATAACGGATGAGGTTAAAACAAATGAGGCTCTACCTTCAGTTTTACTAACAATTGAATATCAAGGCGATAAGCAATATATTTTAGTTCCATATGAGAAACAAAACATATGTTTCCAACATACTATGAGATTCTTAGTGCAGGTAATTATTTACTAACTGTAATTTTTAATTCTATTAGAACGAGGTAGAAAGCTAGGTATGGTATTCATTCGCTCTCATGTGTTACTTCTTCATGGTTATAATCAAAGCCATCTTAATAAATCAAGCCTCCATGTTCAAAACAAACTTTTATTAGTGAGTCTAAAATGACAAAAATAATCGCTCTCTTCATACATTTTATATGGAGAGGAAATGATTTTCGTTTATAGAAATATTTGAATGAAAAGTAACTCAAAATTATAATTTTTTGAAAACAATTGAAACTATAAACATTGGTTTTCACCTGACTTGAAGGATTTTTCCGTGGGGTTTTCCATTTTATTGTATTAATTAAAGGAAAATAAGATACTTTATTCTCTAATAAAGCTCAAATAGAAATAGAATAAAAATTTGTAAGAAAGGGACATTGTGTACATAACCAACAAAATAATTTATTCCCATCAAACAAATAAACCAAAAGAAGAAAATATCAATGTTTTTTTTTTAAATGGAACAAACATAATGATCATAAAACAACGCAAAAAACGAGAAAAAATATATGAACACAATTTTTTATTTCATAGCAACAACAAAAAGTAATCGCATAAAATATAATATTGAGAGCGTGATCAAATTGTCCCTCTCCTAATCCTAATTGACATATTGTATATAAATTATGTAACCTTTTGTAACTTTCAAAACAAAACACAACATTTTATCATTTATTTGATCGATACGATCAATATTTTTATTTTGGTTTAATGAGGAATTTCCCAGCGTTTATCCGATTAATCTCCTAAATTTTAATTTATCGTAGTTATTATAATTTTTATACATATTTTTCGATGTTTAAGGCTGTATTCCATTGTTTAAAACATTTTTTTGTTGCCATAATGAAAGGAGAAAGAAAAGAAAAAATTCCATTAGTGTGACAGAGATAGTAGTTTTTTAATTTTTTATTTTATAGCGAAACTTTTATGGTTACGTTTTGACAGCTTCTGTAACATAACCAACAAATTTCATAATTTTTTTTATGTCTAGAGTGCGAACATAATTTTATTCATTTATTCATATGCTATTACATAATAAATAATTTATTGTAATATAATTAATAATAATAATAATTTATTATTATAACGTCTGAAATATTAAAAAATAATGTACAACAAAATAACATTTAACCATAAAAATATCCAAACATGTGTGTGTGAAAAAAATTTCGTATCCGCACACAATTTTTATGTCGATGTGTGTAAATGTTGCCATAAAAAATACTCAACTTAATACTTTTCTATAATAAATTATGGCAACACACTAACACAAACACATTTTTCTCTCCAGTTAAATTTTGCTGATGAAGTTTTTTGTTTCTTTCGCACCACCAGCAAATCTATATTTTTATCCCATTTTGGTTTTGCTGACAGTAAATTTTTCACAATGGAATAGAGGCTTTAGATTTTGAAAAGCGAATGATTTAGTAAAGTTAAAAGCTTTGCATTTCCACATGTTAGTACTTAATTTATAAATTGTAACATTCTATATCAATATTTAAGACAAAAAAATAGAAGTACTTATGTACATGTAGTTATTAATACATCTGGAAATGTAAAAAAAATGTTATTCACGTCCCTAACAACAAGAGACTATAAAGAATAGAATAAAGATTAGAAATTGATTTCTTTTTAATTTGAATTATTGAATATTAAAACTTTTAAATTTTCTAACGAATAGCACGTACAAATTCAACTAAAAATTATTGACAATAATGGAATAGAGGTTAAGGAAACGCTATTTATATATAAATTTAACTTCAATTTGGGTTTAATTGAAATAAGACCAGTAATACTTACCGATATTACTAATTTAACTACACCAACGACATCATGTTCTTCTGTATTCACAACCGTTACTAATGATAGTACAAACTCCGGAATTACTTCAGATCTATATAACTAAAAACCGTATTTCATAAAACAAAAAAACTAAATTTATTTCACAAAATTTATTTAGAAATATATTCAATTTCAGGATTTACAATTCAAGGATTTTATTTTGGAATTCAAACAAAAATTTTAGTTAATGGAAACGAGTTACTTCTTAAATATGAAAATAATAAACTGTTAAGTGTTCGTGATCGCCGTACTTCAGTGAACATCATTTTTTTTTATTTTTTTTTTTTTCCTTAATCTCCAATTTAGGAGCGTAGGGCCTCTACTAGGCTTTTCCATCTTACTCTGTTGGGGGCTACAGCTTTTATTTCCTCCCATGATTTACCGAGTTGTTTCGCTTCAGCTAGCATCGTTCTCCTCCATGTCATGGCTGGTCTTCCGATTTTTCTTGTCCCTTGCGGGTTCGAGTCCAATGACATCCTCGTTATATCACTTGGTGATTTCCGCAGTGTGTGGCCAATCCATCTCCACTTTCGTCTTTTAATTTCTGTCGCAATGTCTGACTGGTTTGTTTTTCTATGCAGGTCGATATTACTTATCACGTTGGGCCAGAAGCAATTCAGTAGTCGTCGAAGGCATTTGTTTACGAATACTTGTAGCTTCTTTCTGATTTTCGTACCGATTTCACACACGAGTTGAACATTCGTATCTTGGTCTTGCGTGATAGGACGGAGGTATTCCAGACTTTATGTAGCATGTTGAATGTATGTCTGGCCTTATTTATGCGTTTGTTTATGTCTTCCTCTGTCCCACCTGTTTTTGCTACTGTGCATCCAAGGTATACGAATTTGTAGCAGCTCGAATATTCGACTCACCGATATTCGATTCTGCCACAAACAAAACAATTAGTGAAATTCAAATATAATCCAACTTATTTGAATTAAGCGTTCACTAACCCCATCACATATACATCTATCCAACCAACAATATCCAATAACCGAACCATTACTATAAAACATTTATAGTAAAACCATCGCCATCCAACCAACATCACCACGAACTAACAATGTTCGGTGATGCAATAATAATTCACATGCATTTAACAAAAGTGCAATGTCGACCGTCGCCGGCGCATCTGTTCCCTCTCCAATATACGACATGTATATTTGGACACGAAGGCGACGTCATCATACAACAACACAATACAATATATTATCGTCCATTACGATTTGGATTTTGCAAAGACAACAAGTCTGCCATATTTATACATAGTGTATGGTGGTGATGAAAAATAAATATATAAAAATTAAATAATTAAATAAATTAAACAAATAAATATTATAATAAATAAATAATTTATAATAAATAAATAATTTATAATAAATAAATAATTCATAATAAATACACAACTAATAAATAAAAAGTTATAAATAAATAAAATAAATTGTCATATTAACTGTGTGTTATTGTGTAGTTAATTTGAGAAGTCCGAAACCGGACGACACATTTATAATAGGAGCAACCTCCTAAATTGGTGACCCCGACGGCGGTTTTTACCGCAAATTAACAGCAAATAAAAAAATCGCGTTAATATACCGCGGGCACAAAGAAACACGTGTGTAGGGACACAACACCAAACGCAATCAACGCGGGACAACTCAACGGTGAAGCGATCCACCCTCACCGCAACGCGGGACAACTCAACGGTGAAGCGATCCACCCTCACCGCAACGCGGGACGACACAACGGTGAAGCGATCCACCCTCACCGCAACACAACCACAGGAGCAGCGGCAGCAGAAACAACAACAGCATAAAAAGCAAGTTTTTTTTTATTAGATAATATTTTTTTTGCTCTTGCAATCTTGCAATTATAATTTTTAAAAACTTTTTTTTTCCATTTAATTAATTTAACGTAGCATCATTATTTTTATGTACAATTTTATATATATTTTTCACCACCACGTGCACACCCATCCATAGTCTCACACCCTGGTCGTTTTCTCGCTGCAATAATTCACCTCGCATGAATTAAATTTATTTTTTACATCTATTTTTTTTAAATTTCAACGAGCCCCCCCAATATAAGGTAGGACGCAAGGGACTCCATATTCGGGGGTATCTCGCATCGGGCGTTAAAAAGAAGGAGCATCCCGGCCTTCAAACCATTCATTACACGGTAACCATTCCGCTTAATTTTTCAATTTTTGGTCAACTATTTTTTTTTACACGGTAACCATTCCGCTTTAAAATATTGTATTGTTGTATTTTAATTTGTTTTATTGGTTTGTGCAAAAAATGTCGGACGATGAACAAGATCAACCACAAAAAATGGACACCACGCCTCAAGGCGCTAGTCCACAAATAGAGATCGCGGCATCACATCAACGAATCGCAGTACAACCTTTCTGGCCACAAAGAGCAAACACATGGTTTCAGCTCGCCGAAATACAATTCGGACTGCAAGGTATAACAGCTGATAAAACAAAGTACCTGCAAACATTATCAGCCTTGCAACCAGAAACGTGCGATGTGATCTCGGATCTCCTCCTCAATCCGCCGACAACCAACCAATACAACACATTAAAGCAAACGCTGCTAGAACGACTAGCACCATCGGGCGAACGTCAGCTAGAACAATTGCTTTCAGGACAGCAATTAGGCGACCAAAAACCATCTGACGCGTTAAGACACATACAAACACTGGCTAGCAACAACTTTAATGAAAATATCATTAAATCTTTGTGGATTCGTAACATGCCGGAGTTGATTCGGATAGCGCTGGTGGCACAGCCCGAATCCTCCACGACACAAATGTTAGCCAGAATTGCCGACAAGATGTATGATGTCATAAACATCACATCTCAAAGCGTCAGTCAAATCAATAATCCATACCGGCAATCACGTGAACGCAGTGGAGACAGAACTCCCCGTTCAACACAACCACCAAACACACTCGAACAAAGACTGTCGAGAATCGAGTCCAGACTCGACGGGTTACTCAGAGGTCGAAGCCGTTCGCGTGGACGACGAGCTCCCTCACGCAATCGAACCCGCAGTCCCAGCAACAACACTTACCAACATGGTAAATGCTGGTTCCACACAAAGTTTGGTAGAGCCGCCAGAAAATGCACGCCACCGTGCAATTTCACCACGTCGCAACCATCGACGTCCGCGGCCGCCGCAAAATTGGACATTGACCAACAAAAAAACTACTAGAGTCACGGGTAGAGAGCAACATGCCTCCCCTGACCACAAACACACCCTATACGTCACGTTTGTTTGTGTACGATAAACACAACAAACTCACCTACCTAGTCGACACTGGCGCTGACCTTTCGGTTATTCCAGCAATGAATTACAAATTGAAATATTCATTATCAAATCGAAATTCAAATCTAGTCTTATCGGCTGCCAATGGTTCAATCATCCACACGTACGGCACAAAATTGCTTAACGTGGATATCGGACTTAAACGAACCTTCACGCACGCTTTCATACTAGCTGCAGTGAATCGTCCGATCATTGGCGCCGATTTTCTAAGCAAATTCGGACTTCTTGTCGATGTAAAACGCAAACGGCTGATTGACCCAGCTACAAAGCTGTCAATAAACGCCACAATGGTTCGTGTTAACACACCAACACCGATCCATTTTAACATCGACAACGGCTACGGCACTCTGCTCAAAAAGTACCCACTACTTACAGCAGAGCCGAACTACAAAACGCCAGTCCGACACAACGTGGTTCATCACATCGTCACGGAAGGCCATCTGCCCGTGTCGAGACCACGCAGACTAGATTCGGTGCGTCACAAAGCTGCACAAGCAGAATTTCAACACATGGTGGAATTAGGGATTTGTCGAACATCGACATCTTCCGTCTCTTGTCCACTTCACATGGTCAAGAAGAAAGATCAAGACTGGAGGCCATGTGGGGACTATCGGCGTTTAAACACGGTTACGATACCGGATCGCTACCCGATACCCCACATTCAAAACTTCACCATGCACTTGCATGGCTGCAAAGTTTTCTCCAAACTTGATCTCATCAGAGGTTATCACCACATTCCCGTGGCACCTGAAGACGTTTTCAAAACGGCAATCACCACACCATTTGGCCTCTTCGAATACACCCGAATGCCATTTGGATTACGCAATGCCGCACAAACGTTTCAGCGCTTCATGAACGAAGTCGTTCGAGATCTCGACTTCGTTTTCGTCTACATAGACGACATTCTTGTGGCATCTCAAACTGAGGAACAACACAAACTCCATCTGGAAACACTTTTCCAACGACTTGTCGAGTTTGATGTTCACATCAAGAGCTCAAAATGCGTCTTCGGCGCATCCACTCTTGATTTCCTCAGCCACAAGATCACCGCTAATGGCATCCTTCCGTCACAAGACCGAATCAATGCCATTAAAGAATTCCCAGCTCCAACCTCAATCAAAAGTATTCAGCGATTCATCGGCATGGTCAACTATTACCACCGATTTATACCAAAGCTCGCTGAAATACTCAACCCAATTCACAGCCACCTGGCAGTACTACTACGTAAGCCCAAAACCGCCAAGAACTTCTCTTGGCCTGACGAATGTCAACACGCATTCACGTCACTCAAGGCTGAATTGGCACACACAACACTCTTGTCTCATCCACTGAGCGACTCAAAGCTCAGCATAACTACTGATGCATCAAACACTGCTGTCGGAGCAGTCATGCAACAGTACAACGACAAGTGTTGGGAGCCCCTGGGATTCTTCTCAAAGAAGCTCTCGGATGCCGAAAAGAAATACTCTGCATTCGATCGGGAATTACTCGCAATATATCTAGCAATCAAACACTTCAGATATTTTGTCGAGGGTCGGGACTTCACAATTTACACCGACCACAAGCCTCTCACTCGAGCAATTCAGTCTAAAACTGAACGCAATCCAAGGCAAGCACGCCACTTGGATTATATTAGTCAATTTACCACGGACATCCAGCATGTTCAAGGTACCGAAAACGTTGTCGCGGATACACTTTCGCGCACAACATCAAACGAAACGGCCACAGTCGAGACTCACTTCGACTGCAACAAAATCGCACAAGCGCAAGAAGCAGACTTGGAACTTCAGAATTTACTTTCTGGTTCCGCTTGTCACGCCAGTTCATCACTGAAACTGGAGCTTTTCAAACTACCTGGCCTCGAAATCTACTGCGAAACATCTACGGGTGCAAATCGCCCGTACATCGCAGAGCAACTACGTCGAACCATCTTCGACACACTACACGGTATCTCACATCCTGGTGTCCGCGCAACTCGTAAATTGATTACTGCTCGATACTTTTGGCCCAGCATAAACAAAGACGTGACCCATTGGGCACAATCCTGTTTATCCTGCCAAAAATCAAAAGTCCAGCGACACACAAAATCGCCTCTTGGACAATTCGCAATTCCACCTGGTCGATTCGAGCACATTCATTTGGATGTCGTAGGACCACTTCCTCCATCCAATGGATACTCATATTTACTCACCTGTGTCGATCGTTTCACTCGATGGCCAGAAGCGTACTGCATGACCGACATGTCTGCAGCAACCATTGCCACCACATTCGTTCAGAACTACGTATCACGATTTGGCGTTCCACTTGACATCACAACTGATCAAGGAACCCAATTCGAGTCGAAGCTTTTCTCGGAGTTAACGAAACTCCTCGGCTCGCATCGGATACGTACAACGGCTTACCATCCGCAAGCCAATGGCATGGTCGAACGTTTCCACCGACAGCTCAAAGCTGCTCTCAAGGCCCGAGGCAACACAATGCACTGGAGCTCCGAAGTACCAATCGTTCTACTTGGTATTCGAGCAACGGTTAAAGAAGATCTGAAGTGCTCACCAGCCGAAATGGTTTACGGTCAAACCATCAAGCTACCCGGTGAGTTCTTCATCGAACATCCTCTACCGTCTCCATCCACAACCGACACAGTCATCGACCAACTCCGCACCACCATGCAAAATATTATCCCCACGGCAACAAGACCAACGAACGAAAACAACATATTCGTTCCAAAATCGCTCAACAATTGCGATTACGTCTTTGTCCGGGTTGATAAGGTTCGAACTGGATTACAATCTCCATACGATGGGCCATACAAAGTTATACGCCGCTTACGCAAGCAATTCATTGTCTCAATCAAAGACAAACACCACTCAATCTCAATCGACAGATTGAAACCGGCCTACGGTATTCTCAACACGGCTGATCAAATATCAGCCAGCAAACGATATAAAACCGTCCGGTTCAACGTATAACGTCTCAAAACCCATGGTTTCTCATCTGGAGAGGGGGTACTGTAGCAGCTCGAATATTCGACTCACCGATATTCGATTCTGCCACAAACAAAACAATTAGTGAAATTCAAATATAATCCAACTTATTTGAATTAAGCGTTCACTAACCCCATCACATATACATCTATCCAACCAACAATATCCAATAACCGAACCATTACTATAAAACATTTATAGTAAAACCATCGCCATCCAACCAACATCACCACGAACTAACAATGTTCGGTGATGCAATAATAATTCACATGCATTTAACAAAAGTGCAATGTCGACCGTCGCCGGCGCATCTGTTCCCTCTCCAATATACGACATGTATATTTGGACACGAAGGCGACGTCATCATACAACAACACAATACAATATATTATCGTCCATTACGATTTGGATTTTGCAAAGACAACAAGTCTGCCATATTTATACATAGTGTATGGTGGTGATGAAAAATAAATATATAAAAATTAAATAATTAAATAAATTAAACAAATAAATATTATAATAAATAAATAATTTATAATAAATAAATAATTTATAATAAATAAATAATTCATAATAAATACACAACTAATAAATAAAAAGTTATAAATAAATAAAATAAATTGTCATATTAACTGTGTGTTATTGTGTAGTTAATTTGAGAAGTCCGAAACCGGACGACACATTTATAATAGGAGCAACCTCCTAAAAATTCGTTTACATCTTCGAATTGTATTTCATTGATGTGGATCGGTGTGGTTTGTGGACCAACTTTGTTAGCTAAATCTGATAGCTGTTGTACTTTCTGCATGTCTGAGTGTTTGTGTGTGAGCAGGCATATGTCGTCTGCATAGTCCAGATCATTGAGTCTACCTGTTAATCCCCATTGTATGCCGTTAGGGGATGTAGTGTCTAATTTCCGCATTACACCATCCAGCACGATCAGGAATAGCGTTGGTGAGAGTACGCATCCTTGCCTTACTCCTTGGTTGTTATAGTATGTTTCACTTTGCTTTCCTTTATATTGAACTCGGTTTCCAGCATCCCGATACATTTCTTGTATGAGTTCTATTAATTTCTTTGGGATGCCCATTTCATAAAGTATCTGCCATATTGCGTTCCTATTTATCGTATCAAATGCGCGTTCGAAATCGACAAATAGCAGGTACAGTGGTGAATTCCATTCGTTAGATTGCTCAGTAATGATACGGATTGAGTTGATATGATCAGTGCAACTTCTTCCTGGTCTAAAACCAGCTTGTTCGTTTCTTAATTTAGCATTGATCGTAGGTGAGATTCTGTCAAGGATGATCATAGCGAGTATCTTTATTGTTGTGTTGAGGAGAGAGATACCTCGCCAGTTTTTGCATTCCCTTAGATCACCTTTCTTGGGGATTGTAATGGTCAAACCTTCTTTCCATTTTTGTGGTATTTTGCCAGAATTCCACACTTCTTGAATTATAGGTGTTAGTGCACTTGCAGTTGTAGATGAATTTCCTTTGAATATTTCGGCGGTTATGTTGTCTGTTCCAGCAGCCTTGTTGTTCTTCAGTTTCTCAATGACACTTTTGACTTCCCGCTCCGTTGGTGGATGGGTGTTGCTAGTTTCGTTATTGGTGCCAATTGACGACCAGAGATTTTCAGTGCTGTCGATGAAGTCTTCTTCGAAATATCCTTTCCATCTCTTTAACTGTGCTTCGTCCATTGTTAAGATTTGACCATTTGCATCTTTTATAGGTGGTATATTTGTAATTTTCCCTGTGACCTTTCTTACACACTGGTGTAGTGCTCGCATATTTTGGATTGCTGCTGCCTCTTCAGCATCCTTGAGAATGTTCTCTGCAAATTGTCTACGATCATTCATTGCCATTTTCTTTACCTGTCGCGCTATTTCCTCATATTTGTGTTTCACCTTTGCCGTGTTATGTTGGTGCATTTGTAACTTAAGTTGACGGCATTCCTCAATTTTATTCCATGTATCATCACTAATCCAAGGTTTCCGATTGTGTTCTTGGTAGCCGAGTACGTCCGAGGCACCTTTGATATATGCTTCTTCAATTTGGTTCCATCTTTGTTCTATACTGGTGGCTTCATTTCTATGGAGATTGAGTTGGAGCATTTCATTGAAGACGTGTCTTGTTTCAATATTTCTCAATCTGTTTGTGTAAAATTTCCTCCTATTTGTCTTTGTATGTTTCACAGCTGCTGGCTTGATTTGAAATTGTGCTATTACTAGTTGATGATCACTGTGTACGTCAGCGCCCCTCATTGTTCTGACATCTTGTAGTGAAGTGAGGAATTTTTTGTTGACCATTTCGTGGTCTATCTGGATTTTGGTTCTGCCATCCGGTGATGTCCATGTATATTTATGTATATTTTTGTGTGGAAACCTACTGCCGCCTATGAACAACTGATTTGTGATACAGAAGTCGACGAGTCTTTCACCATTGTTGTTTCGCACAGAATCCAATGCATTTTTACCCATGACAGTTGTCAGGTCGGTGTTGTCTGTTCCAATTTTTGCATTGAAATCTCCTTGTATGATTTTGACGTCATTCCTGTGCGTACTTGCTAATGTGGCTTGTAATTGTTCATAGAACTCATCTTTCGTTGTTTCATCTGCATCTTCGGTTGGGGCATAGCACTGAATGATGGTTGTGTTTTTTATTTTCGAATGGAATCTTGCCACAATTATTCTGCTGTTAACTGGTTTCCATTCCATCAGTGCTTTCTTCGCTTTATTTGTTGTTAATATGTCCACGCCTTGTTCATGTGTGTCGTCTCTACCAGAGAATATCATATAATTGCCATTGCTTGTGTTTATTTCTCCACTGTTTTTCCATCTGACTTCACTGAGGCCTAGAATCTCGATGTGATAACGTTTCATTTCCTTCTCTACTTGTGCTAGACTTGATGTTTCTGTAAGAGTTCTGATGTTCCAGTTCCCGATGTGTGTCCGTGTACGATAGCCAAGGGTCGATATTTGATTTTGCCGGTTTGTGTTATTATTTCTTCTAGTATTCGTTTCTGTAATCAGTTTTGTTTCAGATTAATGAATGATTGGTCCATTGAATCCTAGCCAGTTTCCAGGGCTGCTTGATAAGGCATACTGGCATGCCGGGGGGAGATTTCGTTCCATTCCATTATATACTGCTTTTCTTCTATGATGTTCTCAAGCGGTCACCCAAATTTTTACTAACCCCCAAGCAATGGTTGCTTGACGTTGATGGTGAAGTTGTTGTTGTCTTATCTTTCTCTGCCACTCGACCCCCAGTGAACATCATTACAAATCATTTATCGTCATTAAAACCACATCCAAAAAAAATAGATAAAATTACTTGGACTAAGTGCGCTGTCAAATTATTTCCTAGTCTAAGGGCAAAAGGAGAAGGACAAGAAGGATATGTATGTAATTTAAATTTTCATTAATAATAAATATAAGCTTACAATTTTTATTCTTTAATTATGTAAATTAGAAAACGTTTTATGATCCTATAATAAAAGGAGGTTGGATGAAAAAAAATCAAAATTTTTATGAATTCGAAGGAAAATTCTCCGACACCAGAAAAAGAAGAAGAGCTTTCCGAATATCAGAGATTGGATGAGGAATATCATATGTTAGAAATCATTGAAAAATTAAAATATGCTGATCCAAAACATGATAAAAAATTAATTTTACATGGAATGAAAGAAACATTTAAACTGAAACGAAATTTTATTCTATCAAATCAATTGTTGGAGTACCCAAGATTTATCGATACTTCATCAACTGGTACGATTTTACAAGTCTATTAGATAACATTATTCTTATACAGACCTATTTCTAGATTCACAACGATTTCGAAATTTTGTACCCAAATCGTTATTCAAACTTGAAAACTAAATTCACTACTGAGTTTTGTGGTCGCATAAAACAAATATCAATAGGAATTGGTAAAAGCAAGCCTGTCACTGAATATTTTAAAGGTACAATTTCGTATGACTATTATATTCCATCAGTAATTTTAATGATGATTTTATTTGATTTCAGATTGGCACCAAGATATCTCAATTATATTCTATCTATTGAGTTTATTACCAGTCACACAAAAAGGTCGCGGAGCTAAAAATCGAAGTGATTTCAAAACGGCTGGAAATAAAATTATCAAATTTGTTGGGATAAATGATCAAATATCTGCTGATCAACATTTAATTATTTTTGCTCAAGGGGAAAGTAAATGTAGCATTTCGAAATTTTATATTTCACTGGATAATAAGCTAATTCCAACGAACAACACGATACTAGATGGACTTGATTTACTATTCAAATCACATTTCGTATTTAATGTAAAATATGCTGATAATTTAAACCACTTTTTTAAATATATCCAGCATTACATATTTCATATTATTATTATTATTATTATTAAAATTGGCTGGAACCCACGAGGATTCCGCACTCAATGCCAGAAAGGCCCATGGTGCAAACCTAGGATTCTATCCCAATTCGCAAACGCGCACTGCTGCCTTCGCAAACTGAACAAGTTTAGACCAAGGCAGAGAAGACAACTGATCTAAATTTAAAGACCTAAAGTTGAATATCTGAATTCGTATAGAACTGAAAGCAGGACAACTGCTGACGAAGTGAAGGCAGTCATCATCTTCCTCAAGGCAGTCCTCGCAAATAACATCATGAGCTAACCGCATACGATGTAGATGATCTTTAAAACGACCATGTACTGTAAGAATCGCTACCAAGATTCTTAACTGGTTCTTTTTTAAAGATAAAGCATACTTCGTTGACCTCAAATTGGGCTCCTTAATGAAGTACTTCGCCTTCCGACAGCTAAAAGTCTCAAGCCACTGAGACCTTAGGTCTTTCAAGGCGTAGTCCTTCATCACTTTCTTCCCGTAGTTGAAAGAAACAGGAACCGCTGGTTCAGGACCAACAAAAGTCAATTGGGAGCCAGCTTTGGCTAAACAATCCGCGATCTCATTGCCTGCGATGTCACAATGAGCCGGTACCCACATGACCGTAACTTTATTGTTAGAACAAAGAAGGTTCATGAAACGTTTACATTCCTTGACGAGTTTAGAAACAGTCAAGGGATTTCTTAAAGAGTTAAGTACAGCTTTACTATCTGTACAAAGTAGAATACTTTTGTTTTTAAAAGCAAAATTTAAAGCCTCAATAACACTACGTGTCAGCGCTATAAGTTCCGCCTGAAAAACAGTACAATGCGAACCAAGACTACCGAAAAGTCTCAGATCCGTCCAAGCACAGTAGATTCCAAAACCTGCACTGAGGTTAGAACGAGAGCCATCAGAAAAAAAGACTATGGACTCATCTAATTTATCAATAAAATCCTGCGAACTCCACAAATCTCTCGAAGGATAAGCCACCGAGAAAAGATTTGAGAAATGAAATTCGGGCAGTAGTCTGTCATTAACCATATCGATTTCTGGTAAACATGACGAATAATTTTTAAAAATTTGTCGATGTCCTACGATAGAACCGAAAATATTCCATGCCCCAATGCACCTCAGACGATATGCTGCAGAACAAGCTGAGCCTAAAATAAAGGTGCATAATCGAGGCAACGAAAGAATTGATTCCATAGCAAGAAGTGGGGTCGATGACATAGCCCCAGTTATGGCTCTGCAAGCCAGACTTTGTAGACCATTAAGCTGAGGGAACAGATAGTTGAAGAGTATTCCTCTTCCTTGTAAAGACAATTAAATCAGTTTTAGAAGGGTTGACGTGAAGACCCTTTTCAACACACCATGCCTCCACAATAGTTAAGGCATGCTGAGTTAGGTCGGATAAGACACTGAGATGTTTGCCTGAGACTGTCAAAACAAGATCATCAGCGTAGCTCTGTGCAATGTAGCCAGATTGCTGCAGCTTTACCAGTAACTCGTCAATGACCAAGAGCCACAGCAGAGGTGAGAGCACACCTCCCTGAGGACAGCCTTTGGTAACCTTAACAGAAACTAACACCCCATCCAACTCCGCCTCCACAGTGCGAACCTTGAGCATGGATTCAATCCATAAGATTATGGTGCGATCAATACCAAAATTGGTACAGGCAGTAGTGATCGTAGCAAACGAAGTGCTATCGAAAGCTCCCGCAATATCCAGGAAAGTACCCACTAGAAACTCCTTATTATTAAGAGATTTTTCAATCCTGGTTACAAGTTCATGTAGGGCGGTTTCACAGGACTTACCGACTCTGTAAGCATGTTGCATGTTACTGAGTGGGGAGGTGATTAGAAAATGATCTCTAATGAATCTATCGACAATTCTTTCCAGAGCTTTAAGGAAATTTGAGGATAGACTAATAGGCCGAAATGACTTAGGATCCGTATAATCGGACTTACCAGCTTTCGGGATAAAAACAACTCTACTTCTGCTCCAAGAACTTGGAACAGTGCTAAAAGCAATACACGCTTGAAAAAGGTGGAGCAAATGATCCTGAATTAGAGGAAAGCCCTGCTGAAGTTCAGCAGGAAAAATACCATCAGGGCCGCCAGCCTTATAAGATGCGAAGGAAAATAAGCTCCATCGCAAGACATCACGATTGATCAGCTTGTGAGCCATACTCCAATCGGGACTTGCGAGACGTCCTATTGAGCTCGGCAGCAACATCATCCGAGTTGACGATATCACAACCAGGAAAATGAGCCGAAAGGAGCAGCTCACCAATTTCCTTGTTGGAAGAGGTAAGCTGTCCGTCCGGTAGACGAAGAGAATTCAGTTTACACGCACTGTTCTTAGCTAAAGCTTTATTCAGTCCAGCGATAGCAGATAGGCTATTGATTTCCTCGCAGAATTTCAACCACGAGGCTCTTTGAGCGGATCTTAAACTTCTTTTATAATCCTTTTGTGTTAACAAGAAGTTATCCCAATCAATCTGTTGCTTAGACCTTTTAGCTTTGTTCTTCAGTTTCCTAGTAGATTTCCTTAATTTTTTAAGGTCAGAGTTCCAGAAAGGTTTGTTCCGAATCTTTTGATTAGTTATTAGAGGACACGAATTTTCGAAGGCTATCGTAATTGCCAATGCAAGTGACGATGCTTTATCTTCAATGTCCTCCCTCGACCGAATAACCTTCGGAGGCTCAAGTAAAGAACCTAGCTCGAGAGAGAAAAGACCCCAATCGGTTAATTTCCGATTGCGGTAAGGTTTAAGAGGCGGTCGTTTAAGGTTAATATTAAACGAAATACACCTGTGATCAGAGGTGAGGATGTCATCCGTCACCCTCCAGTCTAAAATTAAATCAATAATGGACATGGAGCATAGACTAATGTCAATCACCTCCCGACGGACAGAGTTGACAAAAGTAGGCTCGCAACCAGTATTGAGAATTTCAAGCTCAGAAGAGCTTATATAGTTAAGCAGAGAAGAACCCCTGTGGTTAATATTCGTACTACCCCAGATCGTGTGATGAGCATTAGCATCACAGCCAATCACTAAAGGGGTATGCTTATTCTTACACCATGTCACAAGATTAGTGAGTTCCTCAGAAGGAGGAGGCGAAGAGGAGTCATACGGCAAATAAACTGAGGCGATGACCAGTTTAGTGCAGGAGTTATCGGATATCAGAGTAATAAGCACAGCCGTAACATCGGCCGAGCTGCACTCGTGAATAAGATTTGCATTGATATTATTGCCAATAAAAATGCACGCTCGAGTTTTATTGGCAGAATTCTTACAGAAGATTCTGCCATTAAATAAGTTCAATCCAGAGACATCATTATCAAGAAGATATGGTTCCTGGATTAGGCAAATATCTGTATGCATTACAGAAAGCAAATTCCTCAATTCAAAAGAAGCAGACTTACTGTGTTGCAAGTTGATCTGTTTTATTCTAATCATGGACGACATTATAAAGTCGGGCAAAAGGAGAATAATGTTATCTACGGACCAGAGATAATCTTGAACGAGATCCTCTCCAGAACGTACTGCAACATCAAACCGGAACCAGTTATACTCTCAAAGGATTTCTGGTCAACCCGGAAAACAATCGATTGGCAATTTGCGTCACGTTTGCAGCGGACTACCTTCCATCCCTTAATTGCAATAGCTGGATTCATCAGCTTTATGTTGGTGGTTACTACACACGAATTCTCAGGCGGACCAGGAATCCATGTTAGCAAAAGAAGTGGTTTTGGGGGGTCGCCAACCGATAGTTGACAACCACTCCAAACAACTTTCATTTTGGAGATTACCTCACAAAACCACTTGTAAGTCACGTCATTGTTGCACCAGCAAATGAAGACACCATCCGAAAGATAGCACCCAAGCATCTGCGGTACAAAACCTGACGATTTGGCCGTGTGAAGAACTCGACTACTAAATTCATGCCGGAAAATACCCAAATTCACCTCATCAAGAGATATAATCGGATTGTTCTCTCGAACATAAAACTTTATAATCGTAGATACAGCGACGGCTTGCGCATACGAGCGCGGCTTTATCGTCGCCATTTCCGGAGTGGTACCAGTTATGGTACGCACTCGTTTGGGAGTGCCAGCGGAACCGCTAGGCTGCTCCGTGCTCGTGCCTAGTGCATGCCCAGGCAGTCTTTTTAGTAGACGCTGGCGACGATGTTTGCCTAGACGTCTTGATTGAGTGCGATGGCTCAGCTCCGCTAAGAGACTGTCGCCATCCGAGTTTAGGAGTAGACTCACTGTACCCGACGGTATGTCCGAGTTGCAACCAACATTATCGTGGTCAGCAAACTCGAAGTCGGATGCCAGTTCAGTCGGATCCATGAACTCTAAACACTATGTATAGATGATGAGTCTGAAACACATCATGAAAACAAACAAAAAAAAACAAAAAAAATAATAATAATAAATTTTAAACGGTGAGAGAAAATCACAAAAAAAAAAAGTGTGTAAAACTTTGAGCCAGAAACCGCAAGGCGATCGGAAAATTTTTTTAAAAAATACAGAATATGTAAAGGTTAAAATCAGACTACTAACAAAAAAAAAAAAAAAATTACGGTATTAGTCGGATGCGCTAAAAGTGAAGAAAGCAAAAAACAAACAATCAAATAGCGGCAAACAAAATAAAAGCAGATCATCAACAAAATTGTACTAAAAAGAATATTTGCACCACAATATATGCACAAGAGTAAAAATACATATACATACACACATAAATGTATATACATATAGATAGCATATATATATATACATATAGATATAAAAATGGAAATACGAGTATAAAATTCCTATGTAAAAAAAAAATATTTAATTAACAACAAACGGTTTACTTAACTTCCCGTCATACTCGTTTTAGAGTGTGACCTTCCTTGGATTAAGCGGACACACCGTGTTAATTATTAGATTACCACGGGTGGGGTCTAATAATTAAATGAAATGAACTGAATATCGTTATACTAGATACTGGTTTATTTATGTATTTTTTCTTATATATATACTAATTTTTAGTTGTATACAAATAATTAAACGTACATATACTATTTCTCTGGCTGAAATGCATATAATATGATGACTTAAAATAATGAAATATAATGAAATATAATATAATGAATTATAATTATCACCCGTTGCCTCAAGGTGGCTTATAATTCTGCCCGCACTTCCCAGAACCGTAGTTTTTAATTGGTGCATCTTGACGGTTTCACTTATATTGTTGTTTTCGTGAATTATCCTTCTAAATAGATCGTAGAAGGACGCCCATTTTAGGGGATCGCCATGAAAGTGTGGAATTTCAATTTGCCTCAGTTTGACATCGTGTTGTTCTAGGCCCCTTGATTTTGGTTGGTTGTTGTGAAGTAGCTTGGTGATTTTGGGTCGCAGTATCTCGTAGTTGTTGATCAAGACTGCGTAGTGGTCTTCAGTAAAATACGGCAGAGAAGCTTCTTCCTCTGGAGTGGCGTCCACTAATAGTTCTTCGTGAAGCTGTTCGATCTGTGTCACCCTGGCATCGAGTTGGTGCAGTTTGTGTTGGAGTTGATCGTGGCCACTCTCAGCTTCTACCAGTTGTTCTGCGTCGGCTATTAATCTATAGCATAAACGTAGCTTAACATCTTGTGCCTTATGTTTGCGCGCTTGACCACTAGATTGTATCGCCGAATTGCAACCATTGTTGTTTGCCTGTATGGTGGACAGACTTGGTAAATTTGTTGTTGTTGGATCTGACGCAGGTTGTGAAATAGTGGTTGGTTGTTTGATAGACAGGTATTCATCGTTTCGTGCTGGTACCGCCGGCTCTGTTCTTATTTTAGCCTCTAATTCATTCCGATAGTTCGCATAGAATTTCTCGAACGATTCCCTTTCTTTCCAATATGGATGAGCTGGGTGGTCATCATAAAAATCCTCCTTCATCTCTGTATCTGTGTCGATGAATTCCTTCCAAATAGTTTCAATTTGAGCTATTTTCTTCTGCAAGTATTCCTGAGTTTTACGGCCTTCACCATCTTTGGTGTAATTGCTTTTGCTCTTTTGCAGTTGATCAAAACGAGCACATTGAGCTTTGTACAGAGCTTCCATTGCCTATGTTTTTTCTTCGGCGATAAAATGAAAATCTATATTTTTATAGAGTCTATTGTTTATAGTTGTTTGTATATGTATAGCCGGTTGTTGGTTGGCTCGAAGGACCAATGTTAATTATTAGATTACCACGGGTGGGGTCTAATAATTAAATGAAATGAACTGAATATCGTTATACTAGATACTGGTTTATTTATGTATTTTTTCTTATATATATACTAATTTTTAGTTGTATACAAATAATTAAACGTACATATACTATTTCTCTGGCGGAAATGCATATAATATGATGACTTAAAATAATGAAATATAATGAAATATAATATGATGAATTAAATGATGAAATAATGAACTATAATGAAAGACAAATATTTAATGTGAATTTGAAGGTCACCGTGCACATGTTCAAACCTGTGATTGAACACACCGAATAACTGACGAAATGAATTGAAAATATCAAAAAAATTAATTAAAACAATATGATAGAACACTGTTGAAAAAAAAAACCGAATACTACAAAAGCGGAGCACTTTACTCCGTGGAAAGAAAAAGCCGTTAATAAGCGGTTTCGCGCACAAAATCACCACACACACAGAAAAAAAAATAATAAACTCACTACCGACAGATAACTTAAATTAAATCACTATAATAAAAATAGATATTAACAATAATCTAACACTTTAATTGTAGATATGTATGCAAATAACCAAAAACACGGTACTATCCTATTTTGAACTCTTTATTATTCTTTTTTTTACTTTTATTTTTTATTTTTAACAGTCCACAGCTAGATGTGTACACATCAAAGGTAGACGATAGAATTTCATATACCTAGCCAAAAATTACCAACCACAGTAAAATATAATACACCCTATTAAATCCAGATTCTTAAATATGAATATAAACTGTTCCCTTTAAGCTATATAGGCCCTCTTATAAATATTTGGTGTATGCGCGCTTTGAGAGTAAGCACAATGTTTTTAAAAAAATAACAAATACTCAGAATAATTTTATAAATATTTGTAAAATGTTGGCTTATAAAATATCAGGAACAATTGTCATTAAGTTTTGATTTAAATCCAGAAATCAAATATGAAATAGATAAATTAAACGACCCTAATATACCATACATTGATATAATTCAAACTTGTATGAATGATAAAACTTTAAACACTTTTCAATTTATAAAATATCTTAATTTTAACGCTGGATTTAGGGAAGGGCTAATTATAGTAGAACAACAAATATTAGCTTTACCAATTTTTTAAAAAATTATAAAATTGTTCTGTATTGAATCTGAGTTTTTATATTAAGTTTGAAGTATGAAACTAAAAGTTTTAATGAAAACTTACAAACATATGAAGTAAGCTCACTTGAATGTGATGATTATGAAATAATAAACATAAAAAATTTGAAATATCCAAAAACTTTTAGTTTAAATAGAGTTAATAATAAACTGTACATTATATCTAAAATAAGAATAAATCAGTAAAATTTTTCGTTGTATACATAGTATGTATCTTACTTATACAAAAACAAGTAATATTTAATAAATGTATATCATTATAAATAAATAAAGAATTTTTATTTTGATCTAATTTACTGTATATAAACAAACACATATACGTACCTGCTTCCATATATACGTATATATGTATAAATATATATATATATATATATATATATATATATATATATATATATATATATATATATATATATATATATATATATATATATATATATATATATATATATATATATATATATATATATATATAGTTACATACCCAGAATGTACCAGCAACAACAAGGCCAACAACGTATAATACAACAAAAGCAGTATTTCCAAATCTACCGCATCAGTAGAATTATTAAATATAATGCAAAGTATATTTTATACAAACCATTATTGATTTCATCATGTCTTCAAGGCTCAAAACAAAATTCGGTTAAAATAAAACAAACCTATTATTTTTTCACCATTATTATAGTTCAAGTTTCAACGATTAACACGTTGCTAAATAAAATCCCAAAATAAAATAAATAAGTTGGAGTTTAATTTAAATTAAACGCGGCACGACCAAAAAAGAACTTTCGCTCGAACCATATCAACCGATGTGCGATCCCATAACTGGCGCAGCCGGTGGAGTTCAAATTTCAGTTTGAACAATTTATTTTTCAAATAAAAGTGTTAAAATTTTAAATTTTTTTCGGATAACCCAACTAAAATATTAATTTAAATCAGTGTAAAACATTTATAGTGAAAAATTATAACAATCTTGCGCAGCAAAGTGACACTTATATTACGATAAAAAATTCTCATGGTAGAAAACAGTAGTTAAGTGAATCCAGTGCAAGAAATTACACGAATATTTTTGCTAAACTCAGTGTAAAACAATTATAGTGACACATTATAAAAATTTAGTGCCTTAAAGTAAACTTAAATTACAACAAAAATTCTCATAGTAGAACACAGTAATTAAGTGAATCTATAGTGCAAAAAAAAAAAATTACACAAATTTTGTTGAAAAGTGAACTATTGCAACAAACTATCAGAAGATTACCGGTCCTGTAAACCAATCCGACGAGAAAAAACAGTTTCGAACAAACGCATTATGAAAAGTTTACTATTCGTAACGATTGTCTGTTTGATTGTTGCTTGGTAAGTGAAAGTATTTTTTGCAAATTGTATTTCCACAAGCCAAATAATCCCAATAACCTTAATACGTAAGAATATTGAAGGATACTACCACCGCTTGCACGATAGCAAACGGGGCCCATAGAAAAGCTACAATTGATAGCAAAAAAAAATATTAATTTTGTACGGTTCATATTCCGAAAAATTATAATTTTAATGAAAAATTCGGGTACTCGAAAAGAGGGTAATGAAAATCAGTCCACGTTACATGATTTTGACATAACAAACGAATCAATATCCTTTGATTTCAGAGGTTTTAATACCACAATAATTAACGACCAAACTATACAAACGGAAGACAAAATGACTGATAATCAGGACTTAATCATGAATCGACTATTTACCGCACTTAAAACTCCAGACATAATACGAGAGCTAGAGGAATTTAGGGGGGACATACGCAACTTACACCAATTCGTTAACAACGTCAATGACATTATAACCCTTTGTGGAGAGGTTCTACCGGAAGGACAAGATGTGCCAATCACATTTATAAAAGCAATCCGAAATAAAATCAAAGGAGATGCAAATAGCATGTTAATTTCGAACGATGTACCATCAACAGATTGGGATGAAATACGAATAGCTTTGATCACACATTACTCAGACCCACGATCAGAAGTAGCGTTGATACGAGACCTGCACAAAACAAGGCAAGGCTCGCTAACTTCAAAACAATTCCACGCTAAAATAACGGAGATCCAAACAGCGTTGGTCGCCCACGCAAACCTACAAGGTAATGATAATACCAAAAAAAATCTATTCAAAGACATGTGCCTAGCACAATTCATTGCAAATCTCCGCGAACCACTAGGGTCGAACATCAGAAGTCGGAACCCAGGAACGCTTGCGGAAGCATTAGGAACATGCCTAGATGAAGAAAATATGTACTACATCCACCCCAACAGAATTCCCAACAATTCAGAAACTATCGATATGGAAATCAGTTTCCACAGAAGCAAGAAAACAAACCATCAGTGACATTTAAGCAATTGGAAAACAAACCAATGGACCAACAACCAGAGGCTTCGAAACAGTGGAAACCACCCTTCGGACTGTAGCCACCTAACCAACCATACCAGCCAACAAGATTCCCGGCAATTAAACAAGAACGCAATATGAACATTACGGAAACAGAAGAACAACCTTATGATACACATGTTGAAAAAGATGAAAGCGACGAGGAAGAACCATATGACGAGTTTTTTCCCGAACAAGCCTCGGACAACGAATAACTTCTACAAACCTTCACGGAAGACAAGAACTTCCGTACATAACAATCCATATAAAAAATAGACCCATCCACCTGCTCATTGATACTGGTGCTGACGAATCATACTTGGACCCAGCACTAATTATTCCCGATAAGGCGATCAATACAAAACCAATTATAATACGAACTGTCAGTAAACCGTTGACAGTCGATAAAATGATAATCCTAAACGGAATAAAACAATTAAAAACGAAGGATAAATTAAAATTTCACTTGCTAAAATTCCATGAAACTTTCGATGGCCTCATAGGCACCAACATCATGAAACAACTAGGTATCATTATTGATATACGGAATAAAAAATTGATTCTTCCCACACATACCTTGGAATTAAAAGCATTCAAAGCAGGGAGAAAAAACATAAACTTCACTCATGAGCTACCCCACACACAACTGGAAGAACTTTTCCACAAATACTACAAATTATTTGATATAACGTCAACACTACCGTACACGGGAGACATTGAACATGCAATAGAACTCACCAATGAGAAACCGATACACAGGAAGCAATACAGATACCCAAATGCACAAATTTCGGAAATCAAGCGTCAAGTGGAAGAACTCCTCCAAAATGATATAATCCAAGAGAGCAAGAGTCCTTGGAATAGCCCAATAATAATAGTTAATAAAAAAAACGATGAATCCGGCAAAAAGAAATTCAGGATGGTTATAGACTACCGAGAACTCAATTCAAAAACAATAGACGATAAATTTCCAGTCCCTAACATAGAGGAACTACTCGACCAACTAAACGGATGCCAATATTTTTCCATTATCGATCTAAAATCTGGATTTCATCAAGTCAAAATGAATGCTGATGACATACCTAAAACCATTCTCAGTACTTGGTAACCATTACGAGTACAAAAGGATGCCCTTTGGTCTGAAATACGCGCCATCCACATTTCTCCGATTAATGAACAGAACACTCAATAAATATATAGGAAAATTCTGTCTTTGCTATATGGACGATATTATCGTCTTCAGCAAGACAAAACCAGAACACCTACAGAATCTTGAGGAAATTTTTAAAACCCTAATGAATGCAAATATGCGAATTCAAGTGGATAAATGCAAATTTTTGAAAAAAGAAATTAAATTTCTTGGACACATCGTCAACAGAAGTGGGATCCAGCCGGATCCAGAAAAGATTGAAACAATCAGAAAAATAGTAATACCAAAAACAACAAAACAAATTAAACAATTCCTTGGCTTAATCGGATATTACCGAAAATTTATATTGAATTTTGCAGGGAGAACCAAACCAATATCTAAACTTCTGAAAAGGGAGCTAAAATAGACCCAAAGGATGAAAACTATATAAAATGTTTCGAGGAATGTAAAGAAATGCTAACCTCCAAACCAATATTAGAATACCCAGACTTCAGCCGAAAATTTCGTATCACAACAGACGCATCTGACTATGCATTAGGTGCCATTTTATCACACGACGACACAGACAAACCAATAGCATATGCTAGCCGCACATTATCAGACACTGAATCACGGTACGATGCAACGAATAAAGAACTCCTCGCCATAGTATGGGCATGCAAACATTTTAGGCCATACATATACGGCACGAAATTCGAAATACATACAGACCATAGGCCACTTGAATGGCTTATGTCGCTAAAGGATCCATCGTCAAAACTGGTTCGTTGGCGACTCAAACTCTCAGAGTTCGAGTTTAACATAAACTACAAAAAAGGAACCACCAACAACGGAGCAGACGCATTATCCCGCTTGGAGATAAACTCCAACGAGATGTTACCAGCAATAAAAACACTTCCCGTAACATCCACTCTATTGAACGAATTCCCAACACAAATAATATTCAAAATTGGTCTTCAGAAAGAAACAGACAGGCCAAACAAGATTACAGAAAAGATATTTAACAACATCAGATATACATATCAAAAACCAAATTACCAACAAGTTTCAATCAACAATATCATGAACTTCATCGCATCCAAACACGATGGAAACACGGCAATACAGTGCGATGACATAATAGCAAACTACATAGCAAAATGGATAAAACAAAAGCGAGAAAATAACCTAAATATAGTCAGAACAAAACGACCGCAGAAATACAAAAAATTCTATTTCCCAAATATAAAAAGCATAACAAAAAAGTTTGTTGACAATTGCGAAGTATGTAAAACGAAGAGAAATAACAAAGATACAGAACCCACAGGGATAAACCAACCATACCCAGTGGTAGAAACACAAACAGAAACATCAACCCCAATAACCACAAATAATATACAATTGATCAATAATCCAGTGGACCAACTAAAAATTATCATGGAAACCCATCACAAACACCATAGAGGGATGAATGAAAATTACGCACAAATAAAAAAAACATATCGCTTTGCAAACATTAAAGAAATGATCACAGCATACATCAAAAACTGCGACACGTGCAATAGAATGAAATACGACAGAAACCCTGTACAAATGGAGCTTCAACTGACGCAAACAGCTAGCAAACCAAATGAACGAATCCATATGGATACCTTCTCACTAAGAGGAAAACAATTCCTAACAATCATTGATGATTTTTCAAGATTCGCATCGACATACGAATTACCCAACAGAGAAACAAGCACAATAATTAATACATTAAAAAAACACTTCTCACAGGAGGGAATACCAGAGACACTGGTCTCCGACAGCGCAACAGAATTCACGTCACAATCCTTTACGAACTTCACTGAAAAGTACAAATTCAACCATCATGTTACAACACCAAAATCCAGTACAGGCAACGCGATTATCGAGCGATTACATTCAACACTCACAGAATTAATACGAATTAAATTCGATGAACAGAGAAAAATAAAAACAAAGAGATCTGCTAACAGAAGCCATCTTTGCATACAATAACTCAATACATACAACTACAGGTTATACACCAATGGAGCTGCACCGAGCGCACATGATAATTCGAGAACTCCCTGAGGAGCTTTCGACCGAAGAATTCACAAAGAAACTTCAAAGAGAATATCAGACACGAGCTACTCAAATACATGAGCTTGATAAAAGAAACAAAGAAAACAGAATCAACAAGATTAACAAAACAAGGGATCCACCACCAATACTACAAACAAACGACACAATATTCGAAAAAATCCATACCAGAGACAAAACAGCGCCCAAATATATAAAACACGTTATAACAGAAAACAAAAACAGACCAACCGCCATTACAAATAAACGAACAATACATAAGAAAAACATTAAAAGACATTCTATCATCCCAGGGTTGCCACTAGTTCAATCGAAATTACAGACTACACAGACCAAAAAGGATTAATTCCAACCGTAAATTTCACATTACCTTCTTTTCAAGTAAGAGCGCGCATATTTATACATACAAATTTAGAATCACATAATATAAAAGTTATTTCGGAACATGAACTGTACCAATTTTTAACATAAACCACAATTTTCAAGCATCCGCTGGTAGCATTCGTGATATCCATTCCCCAGTATACCCCAATAATATACTAACACATCCAACCATATCCACTCACCCTTCAAATCCCATCCAAATTTATATCCATTTCAAATACAATTGCAAAATACTCTAACGAACCCTGCAACAAAATAGATGATGGTACATATTTCTGCAAACAAGAAGAACTACATACAACTAATGAAAAATGCATCGAACAAATAATAACAAACCAACCATCCACGTGTAATCTGATAGAAGGAAACATAATACCATATATAACATATATCGAAAAATAATTCATTCGTTCAGCTAACGAAAAACGAAGCCGGAATACTACACCAGATGTAATAACCAAATGTTAAAATCATTATCACAACAATGCCCGGTAAAAATCAGCAATTACACAATAACCATAAATAACATCATATACACAAAAATCAAAACCTCCCCTGACATCAAAGTATGTACTTCGACAACAGATGAGAAAATCGTCAGAAACCAACTTCACTGAGGACAGCGAAAATCTACGGATGGAGGAGTTACATACCCAGAATGTACCAGCAACAACAAGGCCAACAACGTATAATACAACAAAAGCAGTATTTCCAAATCTACCGCATCAGTAGAATTATTAAATATAATGCAAAGTATATTTTATACAAACCATTATTGATTTCATCATGTCTTCAAGGCTCAAAACAAAATTCGGTAAAATAAAACAAACCTATTATTTTTTCACCATTATTATAGTTCAAGTTTCAACGATTAACACGTTGCTAAATAAAATCCCAAAATAAAATAAATAATTTGGAGTTTAATTTAAATTAAACGCGGCACGACCAAAAAAGAACTTTCGCTCGAACCATATCAACCGATGTGCTTCGATCCCATAACTATATATATATATATATATATATATATATATATATATATATATATATATATATATATATATATATATATATATATATATATATATATATATATTATATATATATGTATATATATATATATATATATATATATATATATATATATATATATATATATATGTATATATATATATATATATATATATATATAAATATATATATTTTTTTTTTCCCCAGTAGGGGGAAAATCCTCATAGACGTTGTGCCGGATTCTTACCGACTAAAAAACCTCCTACCTCAGCTCCTCGCAGCGCTCGGTACCACAAAGTTTGCATTACTTCGACCGCTGGATGTCTATTGTCTCCTTGTTTGTTCAAGTCGTTGTGCTCGCTTCTTCCCTCATTTTTATGGTCAATATTACCGTAATCATTTTGCTTATAGCGTACCAACTATTCTCCTCCTCTACCATCTTCGAGATAATATTCCGTGGTGTCATCTCTCCTACAGTATCGGTACACTTCTTCCTCGTTTCTTCCCACCTTGCACAGTACAGTATCGTATGCTCTGGTGTGTCGTCCTCTTCACAGTATGCGCAGTTAAGAGTATCCATAATATGCATTCGGTAACTGTGTCAGATGAAAGTTCGTCTCCCCATGCTTACGAATCACCCATTCCACTTAGACTCGGAATGAGCTCTCTGGTCCATGATCCAGTGTCAGCACTCTCCCAACGTGCCTGCCATTTTTGCATTAATTCCTCTTTGGCCTCAACGCTTGGTGTTCCCTGAAGAACCGGTAGTCTAAATTTCGCCATTAAAGTGGCCGGTGGCATGTTTGGTATCACGAAAGTTTGCTTCCTTTCCTACCGTTCTGTAAGCACTACATATACGCAGTGCCAGAGTACGTTGTTCGCGTTCGAACTGCTCGGACGCCCTTGCAATATCTAAAGCTCGTAAAGTATTGCGGATAAAACAACCGATGAGAGCAGTTTCCTTTTTTGCGGTGCTTGGTCCTCCAACATTTGTCATCAATCCGATGAGCCCTTTTGTTGTCCGGGTCGCCTTTGTCGCAATTTGCCTTACATTCGCTTGAAAGCCGCGACGGTAGTCTAGCCATACACCCAGGTACTTGATGTGGGTTGTCGGTGTTATTTTATCTCCTTCCACTTTGAAGGAGATCGATTGGAGCACACTTCGGCCTGCCATTACAACCGCTTCAGTCTTTTCTGGAGCCAATTGCATCCGATGAATACGAAGCCATCTGGAAATTACCTCTACTCCCGCTTGCACTCGTTCAACTAGTTGTTGCTCGTGTCTGCCAGAGACAACAAGTGCTAAATCATCCGCGTACCTCACCAAATTGGCATCTTCTGGTAGCTGAATTCGAAGGATGCCATCGTACAAGATGTTCCAAAGCATAGGTCCTATAGGATAGATCCTTGGGGAACTCCACTCGTAACCTCCATTTGGGTTGCTGTACCTCCAGCTTCCACAATAATTCGTCGCTCACTCAGGTAGCTTTGGAGTACCTTCGTCAGATATGGGCTAACTTTGAAGTTATTTAGTTCTTTTAGAATTAACTCCCAGGATGCGCTGTTAAATGCATTTCTTATATCTAGTGTAATTACTACTGGGATGCGCCGCGTATATTGTGTACCCTCAGCAGCTGCATCTACAAGCTTCATAACTTCCGCTATAGCGTCTCTTGTGGAGCACCCTGCTCGAAATCCGAATTGATTATTAGCAAGTCCGCCGGCTCTATCAACTTCGTTGGCCAGTCTGTTGAACAAATGTTCGAAGAGTTTTCCGAAAGTATCTAGCAGACAAAGTGGTCTGTACGATGTCGGTACACCATCCGGTTTTCCGTCTTTTTTTAGCAGAACCAGGCGCGCTATTTTCCAAAGTTCATCACGTGTAACACCTTTTTTGGTTGGATTTCTGAAGCGATTCTAACGGCCTCTGATGGAATGCCATCTGGCCCGGCACTTTTTTTCGTTTTGAGTTTCCGCCATGCCATAGAGAGTTCCTCAGATGTAAAAGGTGGGATCTCTAGCGGACTTATATTTCCATGTTGCGCTATAGGTCATGCATCGGGAAGAGAGCAGCCACTACGGTGTTAGTAATATCTGCGGAGAGTTCAGGCGTTTTTTGCCCAAACTTCTTCATTACAATCTTATATGCATCTCCCCAAGGATCCTCTTCAATTGTGTTACAGAGGGATTTCCAGCATTTCCACTTCGATTCCGCTATCGCCATCCTCATGTAGGCACGAGCGCACTTCAGGTTTTGTTGAAACGATATGTCTGCTTGTCCGCTAGTGCGCCTGTTCTCCCTTGTAAGCCTTCAGCGATTTCCGAGGCCCACCAGTAAACGGCTTTTCGTCCATTTCGATCCCTAGACTCTAACGCATCTTCACATGCTCTTCTGGTAGTTGCCACTAACTGTGCTGGTGATGCTATGCTAGAGGTGTCAAAATGATGTTGGATCGCGCTCCAAAGGCGTGTTTGCCTCCTTGCTCCGACCTGCCAGCCTCGGTTGATGGAGACACTATTCCCCTGTACTCTAGCTGGTACAGCTGTGTTTATTCCGAATATAATATATCGGTGATCGCTGAGACTTTCCTCGTCTAGGACTTTCCAATTCCGGATTCGGTTCATGTTATTTTCAGAGACGAAATTTACATCTAGGTAGGAACCATAATTTCCTCTTTCAAAGGTGGGTGATTGCCCTGTATTGACACTGCTGAGGTTACAGGATGCAGCCCATTCCCCCAAAAGTAGCCCTCGATTGTCTAGTACATCTCCACCCCATCCCGGGGATTTTGAGTTAAAGTCGCCCGCAATAATCGAATCCTTGGTCTGGTTCCTGACTATAAGGCTGAGTTCGTCCAGTCTCAGGGTGAATTCCTCCATAGATTTGTTAGGAGAAAAGTAACAGCTCATAATGATAATGTCCTCTAGTTCTACCCAGACCACTTCCTTTCCTTTACCGGTTTTAGTAAGTGCAACGTCCTTTGAAAGCACTATTAGCGCGGCATCTTGATCTAAGTCGGCCAACTAGTTTCCTCCCAGAAGTGTTCGCCGGTTTGGCTCGCTCACCAGGGCCACGCGTCTACCTGCATTTTACGGGCAGTAGCGATAAGGAGGTCCTGGGCCGGCCTACTGCAATGTGTGTTAATTTGCATCACTCGCATACTGTGGCTTGCTCTCCTGTTTGTTTTATTGTATCTATACAGGCGAGTTCTCTGCCTCCATGTTCTCTATAACCGGCTTACGTTGTGTTTGGCGGCACTCTTTTCTCTTATGACCGTCCTCGCCACAGTTAAAGCAGAGGTTTCTACGGTCAGGTTCATCGCAACTCCTTGCTGTATGCCCTCTTCCCCAGCACCTATAGCAGCGATGGTCATCGATACACAGTTGTATCCGGTAAGAGATCCATCCTATTCGGATGCGCTTACGCTCCACCAGCTGCTTAGCCCACGGTATCGGCAACTTTACATGGGCGTTCATCGTATTGGAGTGAGTAGGCCTCAATGAAATCACGATTATCTCTTCAGTATGACCCCCTTCCAGAGCCGCTTGGACATCCTTCTTTACATCGTCTGCGGCAGTACCCTTGACTGTAATTGACTCCCTTAAGCATTCAGCTTTATTCTTACCACTCTTCAGGTGGATCATAAGATCATCTGTCTTTGTCTTTTTTATGGCGGTTATCTCCACCCCTAGGTCATTGACATCGATACCATCTTTCACCGCTTTAAGTAGCTCAGCGTACGTTTTTCCTTTCGCTTTAACTATAACTGCCTCTTTTCTATTTCTTGGCTTCCCTTTACGTCTTTGGACCTCTGTGAAACATTGCTCTGGTTCAGGCTGTGCGGCCTGTTTCGGCTTTTCCACTTTTGCGTCGCCTTTCAAAGTATTGCGTTTTCCTCTTTCTGCTCCCACGCAGAT
The DNA here is from genome assembly GCA_951394425.1 of Tipula unca. Classification (NCBI taxonomy): domain Eukaryota; kingdom Metazoa; phylum Arthropoda; class Insecta; order Diptera; family Tipulidae; genus Tipula; species Tipula unca. The sequence goes on from OX596380.1 coordinate 122,225,796, forward strand.
TTTGATGCTCTCTCCACTGTCGCTATAACAGCATTCCATTATCTTACGCAGCTTTAGCCTGTCCCTGACTGTTGAAGTGATGCTCAACTCTTGGCATTCCTGGGAAGCGGTCTTCATTCCTCTCGCAAGCTCGATGAATTGCGCCTCAAGTTGCTTATCGTCTACCTGTTGATTCACATGGCCAACTAGCAGAGTACGTCCATCATTAACTGGGCGTATCTGGCCTTTCAGTTCGATCCTGTCTGCGCTACGTATAACAGCGACGTCACCAGCCTTGAAGTACTGGGTATCTAATAGCCGCTGGAAGCCTGGTACCTGTTTTCCCAAATTATGCAATTCTTGAGTGATTGGTTTATTTCCGTCAATAAAAATTGCTCTTGTTAACGTTTCGCAGTCCATAAAACTGTCGCGGCTAATTTGTGTTACCCGAAACACTTTATGTGGCCACTCATTTGAGACAATCGCACTGATATCCTGTGTTGTCATATTTGAGTTAATCATGTTGTAGAGCTCCTCGGTTCTCTTTTCAATCTCATGTGTATCCCTTGTTTGCGTGGACCTCTCCTTCGCCGCAGTTTGCTTGCGCATCGGACTTAGATCAGTTTGGGTCGCTATGCTCTGCTGTAACACTCGTTGGTGATCATTATCAGTTCTGCGCTTCTTCTCGGTTACGGACGGCTCGCTATTCCAAGTCTGTAGCATCTGCTTAAAATTGACTAACTTATATGCAGCCATTCTTACTCTCGACGCCGAATCCTTTATTTGATTTTTAGTTATCGGATTAGCCCTCACCAGCGAGCTCAATCCGCTGGCTTCCTTTTCGATCTGGTCTATTGTCGCGATTAGCTCTGCTAATTCGGCTTCTGGGTCGCAGCGACGTTTCGTGCCACTCCACATTGAAAGCTCGGGAACCGAGGAGTAATGTGGTGGAGATCTGCCTGTCTTTTTTGATGGTTTGAATATGTTATAACTTCCATCTTTGTTTCCAGTAGTAATTCCGGGTGCCTTGGCCTGGTCACTCGCCAACAGCGTCCTTCCACTTCTTTGCGGTTGGTTGTCCCCCCAGAATCCGTGGGACAGCCCTCCTGAACAGAGGAATGGGATTCCCGAAGTAAATCGGTACCCACCATCTCATCGACCCAATAATTTTGGCCGGGAGTGTATATAAAATAAATAAATAAAAAAAAAGAGCTAACACTGCACTTTTAATTTTTTCACTATGTTCAATATGTATTTATATAAAATAATTAAAAAAAAATAAATACAATTACTGCACTTTTTGCTTATTTTTATTTTATCGCATATTCACCGATTCCACGTCCAAACCCTTCAACGATTTGAAAGAGTATCTATAAATATATATATATATATATATATATATATATATATATATATATATATATATATATATATATATATATATATATATATAAATATATATATATATATATATATATATATAAATATATATATATATATATATATATATATATATATATATATATATATATATATATATATATATATATATATATATTGTTACGTTTTTGCCTTGTCAAATTCAAGGTTCGATCACTGGATTGTGAATAAAACAAACGATGTAAATTCTAGAACACACTAAATTTATTTATTTCCGATTAAACACTAATTTAATTAATTCACTTATTTAACTTAATTATTTAACTTCACAATAATTATTTTACTACACTTTAACAACACTATATCACACTTTAATAACACTTTATTTTACTTTATAAACACTTTCCTTTTAATTACTATTAGCACTCTTACGGTTAAAACACAACTGATTTTCTCCCAAATGTTTGTTGCGTATTTATACCAAATATTCTAACCATTCTAGAAATGTCCAGAATATTCGATTAGTCTAGATAAGTCTAGACACTTCTATACTGTTCTACTTTATAACAATTTTACATTAACGATAGTGTCGCTATTCAAACATAGATGTCGACACGATCGTAACATTACCCCCTACCTAATCCTGATTCGTCCCGAACAGGATCCAACTCACTACCCCTGTAGATCGCTAATCGCTCTATATGCACCACCTTCAACTTTCCTCGCTGCCCTTTCTTGATCCGGTAGACCACGTCATTTATTTTGGTGATGATGGTGTACGGCCCTTCCCACGAAGGTTGCAGCTTTGGTGATATACCCTTCTTCCGTTGTGGGTTGTAAAGCCATACTAACTCTCCTTCTTCGAAACCTTTATTATTTGCTCGTATGTCATATCGAGCCTTCATCCGATCACTTGATACTCGTATCCTCTCTCGTACAAACTGGTGAATCTCGTCGAGTTCTCCTCTCATCTGGTCGACATAATTCTGTCTATCTAAAGCTGATGATGGAACGGCTCCAAACTTTAGATCTCCGGGTAATCGCAGATTATTTCCAAAAAGGATTCTCGCTGGTGTCATTCCCGTTGAGTCATGTACTGCTGATCGATACGCCATCAGGAACATCGGAATATGTCGATCCCAGTTGCGTTGATCATTTTCCACGACCTTTGCTAAATATTTCTCCAACGTCCCGTTGAATCTTTCCACCATACCATCCGACTGTGGATGCAGAGGCGTTGTTCTTGTTTTATTTATACCGAGCAACTGACAGACTTCCTGAAATACAACTGACTCGAAATTTCTTCCTTGGTCTGTGTGAATCTCCATTGGTACTCCAAAACGACTTATCCAATTATTAACCACGGCGTCAGCTATCGTGGTTGCCTCCTGATTAGGTATGGGATACACCTCTGGCCATTTGCTAAAATAGTCCATTATTACTAGCACATATTTGTTACCAACATCCGTAGTCCGGAATGGTCCTGCCACATCCATTGCGATCCTTTCAAATGGCGCTCCAACGTTATATTGCTGCATTGCTCCCCGACTTTTCCGTGCAGGACCTTTTACCGCCGCACATTGATCACATCTTTGGCACCACTCCACTACAGATTGTCTACATCCTGACCAGTAAAAACGTTGACGTATTTTGGCAAGTGTTTTATTAATTCCCAGATGACCCCCACTTGCCCCTCCGTGATATTCCTTCAATATCTCGGCAATTCTAGACTTAGGCACCACTTTTACCAATTGCTTCACATTACCGTCCGAGCTTTCCCATATTCGTTTTAAGCATCCGTTCTCGATTTGGAGGCTATCCCATTGTGCCCAGTAAGCCTTTACCGTGGGACTCTTATCCGCAATTTCACACCAAGTTGGACGATTTCCTGTCTCCTTAAGTTGCATGATTATTGCCAAATCTGGATCTGCTAACTGCTCGTCCCTAACCGTTTCATCCGTCCATTCCTTATCGGGTAGTATTTGCATAAACCTGATGTCGATAACGTCTTCCTTTGCTTCTATACGCCCGCAGTGCTTACATTCCACTTGACATGGTCGTCTTGACAATGCATCAGCATTCCCATGTGCACTCCCTTTCCGATGTTCGATCTGGTAATGATAGCTCTGTAGTCGCTCAATCCAACGCGCTACCTGTCCTTCTGGGTTCTTGAACTGCAGTAGCCAACGTAATGCTCCATGGTCCGTTCGTATATGAAATTCTTGGCCATAGAGGTACTTATGAAAATGTTTCACACATTCCACTATAGCCAACAATTCCTTACGAGTTACACAATAGTTACGTTCTGGTTTAGACAACACCTTCGAGTAATAAGCTATTACTCTTTCTTGTCCTTCAATTTCTTGCGACAACACCCCTCCGATGCCATCATTACTTGCATCGGTATCAAGAATAAACTTAACACCAGGTAAAGGGTATACCAACAACGGTGCCGTACATAATCGCCTTCTCAATTCATTGAATGACTCCTCTTGCTCGTCACTCAATTCAAATGCTCTGTTCTTCCGGGTCAAATCATGTAAGCTCTTTGCTACATTGGCAAATCCTGGCACAAATCGCCTATAATAAGTGCACAATCCGAGGAAGCTCCGTAATTCCCGTAAATTTTTAGGTCTTGGCCAGTCCTTTACCGCTGATATCTTGTCCTCATCGGTGTGGATTCCATTGGTCGTTAGCTTGTGCCCCAAAAATTTTACCTCCGTTCTGAATAATGAACACTTCTTCGGATTCAACTTTAAACCGGCTGATTGTAATCGCTTCCATACCTCTGACAAATTTGTTAAGTGTTCTTCGAAATCCTTTCCCATAACTATGATGTCATCCAAATACACGAGGCAAGTCTTCCAGTGCAGTCCCTTTAACACGCGCTCCATAAGTCGTTCAAAAGTTGCCGCGCCATTACATAATCCAAATAGCATCACGTTAAACTGCCATAGCCCATTACCCACACTGAACGCCGTTTTTTCACGATCTTGCTCTTGGACTTCCACCTGCCAATACCCGCTTTGCAGGTCCAATGTTGAAAACATTCTAGCCCCTGACAATGTGTCTAACGTGTCATCGATCCTTGGTAATGGGTAGCTATCCTTTTTCGTTACTGAATTTAGCTTTCGGTAATCGACACAAAAGCGCATTTTCCCATCCTTCCTTTGGACTAATACTACTGGTGAACTCCATGGACTGTTTGATGATTCAATCACTCCAGCTGCCTGCATGTCCGTTACCATTCGATCCACCTCTTCTCGTTTTGCTAAAGGTAACCTTCTCGGTGCTTGGCGTATAGGTGTCTCCGTTCCGGTATCAATTCGATGTTTCACCATGTTGGCCCTTCCATTATTATCCGGTGTATTGCAAAATATCGACTTATACTGTTCGAACAGTTGTCGTGCTGAATTTTTCTGGTTCATGGTAAGATCCCCAGTCCATTTCTGCATGAGGTGTTCTACTATTTGCTTTTGTCCTTGAGTATCGGTGTTTCTAATCGGATTTTTCTGCTCACATTTCATTATCGTTGATACCTCTTCACATTTACCAATAACAGTTCCTTTCTTAATTGTTTTTGTCTTTTCCGAGAGATTTAGGGTCCTAATCGGTACTCTACATTCGTTATCTGATTTTACTAACGTCCTCCCTATCATAATTCCTTTGGTTTCGCTTTCTTCTTCACTGGCTTCTACAACCCACAACCTGGGTGGCCCAGAACCTCCCTCCAATCTCCCCCACACAATTGTTTCCGAATTCGGTGGCAGTTTTTCCCGCTGTTCTATTATTACCCGCCTAGTAGTTGTTTCCACATCATCCACTCGCAGTGGTAACTCGAAATTATCACAGTCCAATACTCCTCTTCCAACATCCACCACGAAGCCATTCGCCCTCATGAAGTCCATCCCCAAGATGACTTCATCCACTATCTTTGCGACCAGCACTTCGTGTTGGAATTGAGCATTGCCTATCTTAATTCTCACAAGCTTCGTGCCCTTTATGTCTGCGCTCTCTCCTGTGGCTGTACGTAATTTCAACTCATTCGCTGGTAGTACTCTTCCCTTTACTAGATCCTCACGGACAAACGTGCGCACCGCTCCGGTATCCAGGGTAATAACACAGCTCTTCCCGTCAATACTTCCTTTGATTGTTAAGCTGTCACCTACTCGTCCCAATTTCGAAATAGGGATGGAGGTTATGGGGCAATTGGTTGTGGGAGTCAGCTTCTGCCCCTTTAGGCTGACTCGTTGTAGTTTAACGACTCCTTTCGTTCTTGGCCATCTTCCTTGACCAACGTTCGCTCTCTACTTAATACTCGTCGTTGCATAGGAGATCGCGATCTTGTACGTCTCCATTTTTCTTCTTTACAGTCTCTCGACATATGACCCATTTTGTCACATGTCCAACATTTTATTTTGCTACCACCCTCTCTGTATCTTGGAACCGACCGCTCGACGTTGGTGCTGCTATCCATTTCTACTCGTCGTACCTTAAGCGACGGTTTTATGATAGCCTGCGCAGTCTCATTTATTAAAGCACACGCGATGGTCTCGGCAAAAGTAGCCTTAGGTGATAACATCACTGCTTTACGTGTTTCCGGATCCCGTATTCCATCGATGAATGCGTCCATCTTAATCCTCTCCATGTAATCGGGAGATGTATTCACATGTGCCAAATGCACTAGCCGCTCGACTGCTGCGGAATATTCTTGAAGAGTCCCTCCGATCTTTTGACATCGGCTCTTCAGCTCCATACGATACATCTCTCGCTTATGGTCACTTCCATACTTTCGATCCAGCGCCTTCATTATTTCGTTGTAATTACTACGGTCATACTGCGGAATAGTTTGCAGTGTTTCAGCCGCTTCTCCTTTTAGAGCCACTATTAATGCTGTTCTCCGATTTGCGTCATTCCACCCATTTTGGTTAACCGTTGTCTCAAATTGAAATTTGAAAACCGCAAACGAAGTTGTGCCATCAAATATCGGTGGCTTAAATTTCATTGCTTGAATTGGCTGAGATACTAGCGACGATGTTCCGTTAACTTTGAGGTAAAGAAGTTCTTTTTCGAAGCCCAGAACTTTCTCTTGTAACTCTTCCATCTGTTCACTCCCATTCCTAACTTTCTGCTCCAACCCTTGGATGTCCTTTTGTAATTTTTGTTCAATTTGCTCTACTTCTTCATGTAAATTGATATACATTTCATTGAATTTCTCATCCATTTTGTTATTGATCTCGCCCACCGACTGCTTAATTTCTTTCATTTCCTGATTTGATTGATCAATTTTCTGATTTAATTGATTACTAGATTGTTCCATTCTCATCATAACTGCCATTAACTGCGCCATATCGAACTTTCCAGCAGGTACCGATGCAACCTCTACTACCGACTCTTTACTTTCTCCATTCTCTTCGTCCCCTTCTGCGTGGTCGGAAAATTTCGATTCGTCAAAATTATAACTAGCCGGATCATTACCCTCCAGCTCTAATGCTTGAAGTAATCGTTGCCTCAATACATTTTTCTGGCCGACCGTTGACAAACCACGTCGCTCCAACTCTTCCTTTAAATCGGAAATCTTCAATTCGTCTAGAATCATCTTTTAATTCACAATCCCACCGCTGTCACCAATTGTTACGTTTTTGCCTTGTCAAATTCAAGGTTCGATCACTGGATTGTGAATAAAACAAACGATGTAAATTCTAGAACACACTAAATTTATTTATTTCCGATTAAACACTAATTTAATTAATTCACTTATTTAACTTAATTATTTAACTTCACAATAATTATTTTACTACACTTTAACAAAACTATATCACACTTTAATAACACTTTATTTTACTTTATAAACACTTTCCTTTTAATTACTATTAGCACTCTTACGGTTAAAACACAACTGATTTTCTCCCAAATGTTTGTTGCGTATTTATACCAAATATTCTAACCATTCTAGAAATGTCCAGAATATTCGATTAGTCTAGATAAGTCTAGACACTTCTATACTGTTCTACTTTATAACAATTTTACATTAACGATAGTGTCGCTATTCAAACATAGATGTCGACACGATCGTAACAATATATTGTTACGATCGTGTCGACATCTATGTTTGAATAGCGACACTATCGTTAATGTAAAATTGTTATAAAGTAGAACAGTATAGAAGTGTCTAGACTTATCTAGACTAATCGAATATTCTGGACATTTCTAGAATGGTTAGAATATTTGGTATAAATACGCAACAAACATTTGGGAGAAGATCAGTTGTGTTTTAACCGTGAGAGTGCTAATAGTAATTAAAAGGAAAGTGTTTATAAAGTAAAATAAAGTGTTATTAAAGTGTAATATAGTGTTGTTAAAGTGTAGTAAAATAATTATTGTGAAGTTAAATAAGTGAATTAATTAAATTAGTGTTCAATCGGAAATAAATAAATTTAGTGTGTTCTAGAATTTACATCGTTTGTTTTATTCACAATCCAGTGATCGAACCTTGAATTTGACAAGGCAAAAACGTAACAATTGGTGACAGCGGTGGGATTGTGAATTAAAAGATGATTCTAGACGAATTGAAGATTTCCGATTTAAAGGAAGAGTTGGAGCGACGTGGTTTGTCAACGGTCGGCCAGAAAAATGTATTGAGACAACGACTACTTCAAGCATTAGAGCTGGAGGGTAATGATCCGGCTAGTTATAATTTTGATGAATCGACATTTTCCGACCACGCAGAAGGGGACGAAGAGAATGGAGAAAGTAAAGAGGCGGTAGTGGAGGTTGCAGCGGTACCTTCTGGAAATTTCGATATGGCGCAGTTAATGGCTGCTATTCAACAGTCCAATTTGGAAATGAAACAGTCTATTGAAACATCAATAGAAAAGTTAGTTGAAAAGTCCAGTAGCCAATTAAAGCAGGAAATGAAAGAAATTAAACGGTCAAATCAGCGCATGGAGCAGTCGGTGGGCGAGATCAATAACAAAATGGATGAGAAATTCAATGAAATGTATATCAATTTACATGGAGAAGTAGAGCAAATTGAACAAAAATTACAAAAGGACATCCAAGGGTTGGAGCAGTTATTGACGGCAACGGAAAAATACAAACAGATATGGAAGAACTACAAGAGAAAGTTCTAGGCTTCGAGAAGAAACTTCTATGTATCGAGGTTAATGGAACAGCATCGCCAGTAGCTCAGCCAATTCAAGCAATGAAATTTAAGCCACCGATATTTGATGGCACAACATCGTTTGCGGTTTTCAAATTTCAATTTGAGACAACGGTTAACCAAAATGGGTGGAATGATGCAAATCGGGGAACAGCATTAATAGTGGCTCTAAAAGGAGAAGCGGCTGAAACACTGCAGACTATTCCGCAGTATGACCGTAGTAATTACAACGAAATAATGAAGGCGCTGGATCGGAAGTATGGAAGTGACCATAAGCGAGAGATGTATCGTATGGAGCTGAAGAGCCGATGTCAAAAGATCGGAGAGACTCTTCAAGAATATTCCGCAGCAGTCGAGCGGCTGGTGCATTTGGCACATGTGAATACATCTCCCGACTACATGGAGAGGATTAAGATGGACGCATTCATCGATGGAATACGGGATCCGGAAACACGTAAAGCAGTGATGTTATCACCTAAGGCTACTTTTGCCGAGACCATCGCGTGTGCTTTAATAAATGAGACTGCGCAGGCTATCATAAAACCGTCGCTTAAGGTACGACGAGTAGAAATGGATAGCAGCACCAACGTCGAGCGGTCGGTTCCAAGATACAGAGAGGGTGGTAGCAAAATAAAATGTTGGACATGTGACAAAATGGGTCATATGTCGAGAGACTGTAAAGAAGGAAAATGGAGACGTACAAGATCGCGATCTCCTATGCAACGACGAGTATCAAGTAGAGAGCGGACGTTGGTCAAGGAAGATAGCCAAGAACGAAAGGAGTCGTTAAACTACAACGAGTCAGCCTAAAGGGGCAGAAGCTGACTCCCACAACCAATTGCCCCATAACCTCCATCCCTATTTCGAGATTGGGACGAGTCGGTGACAGCTTAACAATTAAAGGAAGTATTGACGGGAAGAGCTGTGTGATTACCCTGGATACAGGAGCGGTGCGCACGTTTGTCCGTGAGGATCTAGTAAAGGGAAGAGTACTACCAGCCAATGAGTTGAAATTACGTACAGCCACAGGAGAGAGCGCAGACATAAAGGGTAGGAAGCTTGTGAGAATTGAGATAGGCAATGCTCAATTCCAACACGAAGTGCTGGTCGCAAAGATAGTGGATGAAGTCATCTTGGGGATGGACTTCATGAGGGCGAATGGCTTCGTGGTGGATGTTGGAAGAGGAGTATTGGACTGTGATAATTTCGAGTTACCACTACGAGTGGATGATGTGGAAGCAACTACTAGGCGGGTAATAATAGAACAACGGGAAAAGCTGCCACCGAATTCGGAAACAATTGTGTGGGGGAGATTGGAGGAAGGTTCTGGGCCACCCAGGTTGTGGGTTGTAGAAGCCAGTGAAGAAGAAAGCGAAACCAAAGGAATTATGATAGGGAGGACGTTAGTAAAATCAGATAACGAATGTAGGGTACCGATTAGGACCCTAAATCTCTCGGAAAAGACAAAAACAATTAAGAATGGAACTGTTATTGGTAAATGTGAAGAGGTGTCAACGATAATGAAATGCGAGCAGAAAAATCCGATTAGAAACACCGATACTCAAGGACAAAAGCAAATAGTAGAACACCTCATGCAGAAATGGACTGGGGATCTTACCATGAACCAGAAAAATTCAGCACGACAACTGTTCGAACAGTATAAGTCGATATTTTGCAATACACCGGATAATAATGGAAGGGCCAACATGGTGAAACATCGAATTGATACCGGAACGGAGACACCTATACGCCAAGCACCGAGAAGGTTACCTTTAGCAAAACGAGAAGAGGTGGATCGAATGGTAACGGACATGCAGGCAGCTGGAGTGATTGAATCATCAAACAGTCCATGGAGTTCACCAGTAGTATTAGTCCAAAGGAAGGATGGGAAAATGCGCTTTTGTGTCGATTACCGAAAGCTAAATTCAGTAACGAAAAAGGATAGCTACCCATTACCAAGGATCGATGACACGTTAGACACATTGTCAGGGGCTAGAATGTTTTCAACATTGGACCTGCAAAGCGGGTATTGGCAGGTGGAAGTCCAAGAGCAAGATCGTGAAAAAACGGCGTTCAGTGTGGGTAATGGGCTGTGGCAGTTTAACGTGATGCCATTTGGATTATGTAATGGCGCGGCAACTTTTGAACGACTTATGGAGCGCGTGTTAAAGGGACTGCACTGGAAGAATTGCCTCGTGTATTTGGATGACATCATAGTTATGGGAAAGGATTTCGAAGAACACTTAACAAATTTGTCAGAGGTATGGAAGCGATTACAATCAGCCGGTTTAAAGTTGAATCCGAAGAAGTGTTCATTATTCAGAACGGAGGTAAAATTTTTGGGGCACAAGGTAACGACCAATGGAATCCACACCGATGAGGACAAGATATCAGCGGTAAAGGACTGGCCAAGACCTAAAAATTACGGGAATTACGGAGCTTCCTCGGATTGTGCACTTATTATAGGCGATTTGTACCAGGATTTGCTAATGTGGCAAAGAGCTTACATGATTTGACCCGGAAGAACAGAGCATTTGAATGGAGTGACGAGCAAGAGGAGTCATTCAATGAATTGAGAAGGCGATTATGTACGGCACCATTGTTGGCATACCCTATACCTGGTGTTAAGTTTATTCTTGATACAGATGCAAGTAATGATGGCATCGGAGGGGTGTTGTCGCAAGAAATTGAAGGGCAAGAAAGAGTAATAGCTTATTACTCGAAGGTGTTATCTAAACCAGAACGTAACTATTGTGTAACTCGTAAGGAATTGTTGGCTATAGTGGAATGTGTGAAACATTTTCATAAGTACCTATATGGCCAAGAATTTCATATACGGACGGACCATGGAGCATTACGTTGGCTCTTGCAGTTTAAGAATCCAGAAGGACAGGTAGCGCGTTGGATTGAGCGACTACAAAGCTATCATTACCAGATCGAGCATCGGAAAGGGAGTGCACATGGAAATGCTGATGCATTGTCAAGACGACCATGTCAAGTGGAATGTAAGCACTGCCGGCGTATAGAAGCCAAGGAAGACGTTATTGACATCAGGCTTATGCGAATACTACCCGATTAGGAATGGACGGATGAAACGGTTAGGGACGAGCAGTTAGCAGATTCAGATTTGGCAATAATCATGCAACTTAAAGAGACAGGAAATCGTCCAACTTGGTGTGAAATTGCGGATAAGTGTCCCACGGTAAAGGCTTACTGGGTACAATGGGATAGCCTCCAAATCGAGAACGGATGCTTAAAACGAATATGGGAAAGCTCGGACGGTAATGTGAAACAATCGGTAAAAGTGGTGCCTAAGTCTAGGATTGCCGAGATATTGAAGGAGTATCACGGAGGGGCAAGTGGGGGTCATCTGGGAATTAATAAAACACTTGCCAAAATACGTCAACGTTTTTACTGGTCAGGATGTAGACAATCTGTAGTGGAGTGGTGCCAAAGATGTGATCAATGTGCGGCGGTAAAAGGTCCTGCACGGAAAAGTCGGGGAGCAATGCAGCAATATAACGTTGGAGCGCCATTTGAAAGGATCGCAATGGATGTGGCAGGACCATTCTGGACTACAGATGTTGGTAACAAATATGTGCTAGTAATAATGGACTATTTTAGCAAATGGCCAGAGGTGTATCCCATACCTAATCAGGAGGCAACCACGATAGCTGACGCCGTGGTTAATAATTGGATAAGTCGTTTTGGAGTACCAATAGAGATTCACACAGACCAAGGAAGAAATTTCGAGTTAGTTGTATTTCAGGAAGTCTGTCAGTTGCTCGGTATAAATAAAACAAGAACAACGCCTCTGCATCCACAGTCGGATGGTATGGTGGAAAGATTCAACGGGACGTTGGAGAAATATTTAGCAAAGGTCGTGGATAATGATCAACGAAACTGGGATCGACATATTCCGATGTTCCTGATGGCGTATCGATCAGCAGTACATGACTCAACGGGAATGACACCAGCGAGAATCCTTTTTGGAAATAATCTGCGATTACCCGGAGATCTAAAGTTTGGAGCTGTTCCGTCATCAGCTTTAGATAGACAGAATTATGTCGACCAGATGAGAGGAGAACTCGACCAGGTACACCAGTTTGTACGAGAGAGGATACGAGTATCAAGTGACCGGATGAAGGCTCGATATGACATACGAGCAAATAATAAAGGTTTCGAAGAAGGAGAGTTAGTATGGCTTTACAACCCACAACGGAAGAAGGGTTTATCACCAAAGCTGCAACCTTCATGGGAAGGGCCGTACACCATCATCACCAAAATAAATGATGTGGTCTACCGGATCAAGAAAGGGCAGCGAGGAAAGTTGAAGGTGGTGCATATAGAGCGATTAGCGATCTACAGGGGTAGTGAGTTGGATCCTGTTCGGGACGAATCAGGATTAGGTAGGGGGTAATGTTACGATCGTGTCGACATCTATGTTTGAATAGCGACACTATCGTTAATGTAAAATTGTTATAAAGTAGAACAGTATAGAAGTGTCTAGACTTATCTAGACTAATCGAATATTCTGGACATTTCTAGAATGGTTAGAATATTTGGTATAAATACGCAACAAACATTTGGGAGAAGATCAGTTGTGTTTTAACCGTGAGAGTGCTAATAGTAATTAAAAGGAAAGTGTTTATAAAGTAAAATAAAGTGTTATTAAAGTGTAATATAGTGTTGTTAAAGTGTAGTAAAATAATTATTGTGAAGTTAAATAAGTGAATTAATTAAATTAGTGTTTAATCGGAAATAAATAAATTTAGTGTGTTCTAGAATTTACATCGTTTGTTTTATTCACAATCCAGTGATCGAACCTTGAATTTGACAAGGCAAAAACGTAACAATATATATATATATATATATATATATATATATATATATATATATATATATATATATATATATATAAATATATATATATATATATATATATATATATATATATATATATATATATATATATAAAATTCAATCTAACAAAATATTTCAGGTTAATTCCATCTGAAAATTGGTTTCTTTTTAAAGTTAATATTATTGATTTAATGGTGTCATCATACTTCAAAGTCGTTCATATTTACTTTATTTGGAGGTTATTTTTCATTTGATTTCATTTTACTTATTAGGTAATTTTGAATATTACATTATACTCTATTTATTACATTAATATATTTTCACGTCCCAAACACCGCCTTGTTTAACTCGCCATAAAAAGAGTCTTACTGTGCTCGTACAACATGTTAACACTGAGGCAACTAATAAGCTGTTAAAACAACACAGATATTGTACGCAGGCTCAAACGAACTAAACCTTTTGAGCTGATCTAAAATCCACAATAACGATGTGGTTTACTTCAATTTATCAGTCACTATGGCACACCAGTTGTTGCATGTATCAGCACTTTCTATATCCAACACGTTTAATTCTTCATATTGGATACCTAGTTTAACATAACGAAAATAAACATTTAATTAAAATAAACTTATAGTTTATGCATAAATTATTAATACAACATTTATGTAGATTTGTAGAGTCTACGAAATATTGGTAGTGTTTCACTTTGAATAGCGTTTCATTTTTTCCCGACTGACTACTTTCGCTAAAGAATTTTCACTTCAAAAATGCATTTAAAAATTGCATATTTTTGCGATCCATCCAGATCCATTTACGCTTTTAGAAACCTAATCCTGAGCTCGAACCGATTTAATATCAAAATCTCTGAATGGATAAATCTGTTAAACATGTGATTGTGGGGATGGCAACATCAATATATCATTGATCTACCTATTATTTTGCTTTTTGATCGCTGCACGTTGATTAATTATAATAAATACAGTTACAGTTGAAAACTAATACAATAAATTATTAAATTATATTTTGCAGAATTACTTCAACCAACCATGCTGAAAAAAATTGACCAATTCTCGAAGGATCGCATCACAACATTATCCTCTACGTATTTATGGTACGACGAAAATTATAATTTAAATGTGTCGAACCAATTTCTAAAGTACAATTTGGTAAATAACAATAATTCGTCATTATTTAATTATAAAACACAAAAAAATAATTTCAATAATTTAATTATTGTGAAAAATTTGAATATACTAAAAACATTTATACGCGTGTACAATCCGCGATATCCGTTCAACGATTATACAAATCATAAACAATTTATAATATTTATTGTGGACAAAATCGATGTGACCAACGATACTGACAGTCTAGAACTGTTAAATCGATTGATGAAACGGATTTGGCAGAGTTATGGAATTTTAAATTTCATTGTGGTTATTAATAACAATAACACGAACTATTTGTATGGCATATACATGCCGTTTGTTGAGCAAATTTTTTGGTTGACGTGTGAGGATTTGTTGAAGAAGAAAATGCTGTTGTACGATAAGCTACGAGATTTTCAAAATTTTAAGGTTTACTTTACAATATTTGAACGGAATCCGACAATGGTGAAGGAATCGAAATTGCCAAGGAATTATGTTGAATATAATCAGAATTTTGGTGACGTAAAAGCATTAACAAATGGATATGGCGGATTAGATGGCATGGTTCTGGGGAATTTGGCGAAGACGTTAAATTTTTTTCCGGTTTTTAGTTCACCTGCGGATGGTATTGAGTTTGGATATAAATTTAACAATGGAACATTTACAGGTTAGTAAACACTATTTTGTTGTTTACTTACGCATTCTATCATAAATCCGGTTTAATATATTTCAGGAAGTATTGGCGATGTACTCTACCGACGAGCTGACATCTCAATGAATAGTCGTTTTCTCAAATATTACGATACCAACGAAATAGAGTTCACGCTCTCCGTATACTTCGACAAACTGTGCATAATATCACCTAAAGCATTAAAAATACCACAGTGGTTGGCTATTTTTTTATGTTACCATCCTTATGTGTGGACATTAATTGTATTTGCGAATATATTTTGTGGATATTTTTGGTACTTTCTCAAAGAATGCACAGCTAAGTTCGATAATCGACTACGGCATAGACACAAATCAGACGATCTAGTGCATTTACTCATCGAAATGTGGCTGATACTATTATCAGCCCCATCAACAAAAATGCCATCCAAATTACATGAACGTATTTTTATATCAACATGCTTGCTAGCTAATCTGATCATTTTAGGGACATTCCAGGGCTCGTTAACGACCGCCTTTAGTACCACATCGTATTACAAAGATATTAATACTTTAGAGGAACTGGATAAATCTGGGCTTCCGATTGGTACGTCTTCAAGGGGACTATCAGATGTGTTTGGTGAGAACCGTGGCCAACTATTAACATCGTTGAACAATAAATATCATCAACTAGATGAACCAGCCATTTTACGCACCGCGTATAAACGGGACTATTGCTGCATTGAACGATTAAGTGATATAAAACTTTTAATTCATGAATCCTATGAAAATGCAGATGGTACTCCTATGATTCATCCGATAAAAGAGTGTCCACGTTCATACCATTTGGCATATATCGTGAAAAAAGGTTGGCCATTTTTAAATAGGTTCAACCGTAAGCTACAGCAATTTTATGAAGCTGGCTTATTGAATAAATGGTATCTAGATGCTGAATATTCCCGTGTCATGCATCGGCTTTCTCAGAATAAATACCAAGTTCCAAAATTAGTAGCATTCACAATGAGGGACATGCAGACCGCGTTTTTTATTTTATCTGTCGGTATCGTAATTTCAACGCTTGTATTTTTAGTTGAATGCTTTATCGGGCGTCAGGTTTGTCGATCGAGTAAAGGAAAATCAACTTAATTTAAATAAAACTCCCTCCAAATATGCCAACAATATAATATTTCGGTTACCACGAGGGCAAAAAAAAGTAAGTCAATTATCTAGATAATTTTCCATCTTCAAATAATAATAAAAATAAATAATCAAGGTTGAAACTTTCCTTTTCAATGTACTTTAATATTTTTTTTATAATAATTTAATTTAATTATTCCAATAGAACTTTTTTTGGAAAAATAAAATAATATAAATTATATTTTAATTTTTTCAAAACTTTTTTAACAATTTACTTTGTTATGGAAATAATTTCCAATTCGAAACATAATAAAATTGTATTGAAATAACAAATTTTTTTATTTTTAAATAATAATACCAAAACACTCGTAGCTATGTATAATAATAAAATAATAAAATTATATTTTGATATAAATTATAATCATTTTTTTTTTATTATGTTACGATAAAATTTATGAGATCAAAAATTATGTAAATGATAACAAAAATAAAATTCACAAATACTTTTCAAATTTATTTGAATTTAATAAAAGCTTAAAAGAGACGCATGTTTTCTGTTAAACTCCGTTTTGTAGATTTTAATTTAAATAAATTTAAAAAAAACACTACAAAGTTTTCAAATATTTGCAAATTTATGTAACATGAGTGACGAAACATAATGAACATGTTATAAGTTATCTCCTGTACTTCGTAAATTTTCTTTGTAGTTGATGGGTGTCAAAAAATTAATGAAAGATTTTAATTTGCCACCATTTGTGCAGTAAAGTGTTGGCAACCCCAAAAAAAAATGTTTACAGCTGAGAGGTTAGGTTTAGTAAAAATGTGGCGTAGAAGAATAGAATAATATAGAACAAACAATGAAAGTTTGGCAGCCCCAGTTCGAAAGTTTCATACAAAATATGGTCGGAAGTGTTTTAACTTCGACAACTGTTAAGAGATTATTTGAAAAATTCAAGGAGACTGGATCAGTTGGAGACGCTAAGCACACTGGTCGTCCAAAAAACAAGCCGTTCAAATTTCAATATCGAAGCATACCATACTTTTTTGAAAATAAGGCTGGTCAAGCAGTAACTGTTACTGGGGCTCGATATCGCGACATGATAACACAATTCTTTCTGCCTCAGTTGGATAATATTAACATACACGACATGTGGTTTCAACAAGATGGTCTCACATGCCATACAGCCCGTGAAACAATTCAATTACTGCACGAGGCATTTCCTAGTCGTGCACTCTCTCGTTTCGGAATTGGCCCCCTAGATCGTGTGATTTAACACCATTAGATTTCTTTTTATGGGGTTATTTGAAGTCAAAGGTCTATGTGTACAAGCCCATACAACCACCCATGCATTACAGGAGGAAACTAAACGCTGCGTCAAGGAAATTCGGCCACATTTATGCAAAAAGCTCATAGAGAATTTCGATAAAAGAGTGCGTATGTGCCAGCAAAGCTGTGGAGGCCATTTGGCCGATGTGATATTCCATAAATAACCCTATCCTATGTATTTTATGTTTCAATCTCAAGACTAAAAGCTGTGTTTTCTATTTAATTCAAATCTTGCGTTAATTTTGGGACACCCTTTATATTGGTTTATATAATTCTTGTATGTATATATATTTATCTGTTATTGATTGTTTTGTGTTACTGAAAATAAATAAATCTCTCCTCTGCTGCATCCATCGACGAAGATACATCATCACAATAAAATAAAATTAAAATAGCTTCAGCAACGTGTTTGTTTTTATGTGTTCATCGAATCGAAATCGTAATCTTCATTCTTCAGTGGTGGAAGCAAACATTTGCCCTCACAAATATTGGTGTCAGAAGTGGGATCATCATCCCGCATATTCTAACCTTCATCGTTGCTGTGTAATTGGTGTCACCTCGTGGATTACTTCGATAGGTTTTGCTGATGTTGCAATTTTGGTGAATTGTGCTAAATAAACTTAGTGTGAGGATATTTGAATAATTGTGTATAGCCTATCTATACTACGATTGTAGCAAAATGGTGTTGCTATTTTTATGGAGTCACTGTAACGAATTTTACCGAGAAAAAATAGGAGGTGGCTAGAAACCTTATGAGTGACCGATGCAACAAACCTAACCGTATTTGGGAACATCATATTAAATGGTTGTTAACCGTTAAGGCTTTGGAGAAACCTGGTCCACAATATTTAATAGAAATATTTGATAGTTTTAATTCCTATTTACGATCTGGGATGTTCTATTTAAGTGCTTGCTCCAAAAATTGCAAGGCTTCAATCATACGCAGAAATATTGCGAAAGGGAACCTAAATGCGTGAAATGTGCTGGAAAACATACTGTGAAAGAATGTCCTATAAGTAAAAATATCCCCCAAAATGTATACTTATGTAACTTTTTGGTCGTCGTGAAGCACTTTGTCGGCCGGCAATAGTGAAACCGGTGGAAAAATTTGAGCTGTTTGGACAATTTAGTGATGTGAAGAATCGAAACCGTGTGTGTCCCTCAAGAACAACTGAGAATATTGCTGCTGTAGCCCATAGTGTTGAAAGAAACCCAGGTTTGTCGATTCCTCGTCGATCTTTGGAATTAGACATTCCACAAACGACATTACACCGTATTTTGCATAGCGAGTTAGATCCTAAGGCTTTACCACAAAACCTTAGAATACCCTTTACCACAAAATCTTAGAATACCGCTGGGAAGAAAACCTACTAAAAACTAAGTAGAACCAAAATCACTAGCAAACAAAATCTAGGTGAACGGAAAACATACTCGCAAATTGTACAACAGGTACCAGTAGTTTTAAAGGGCAGTTGACGGGTATCTAAGCAAAAAGAAAGTCTAGAAGCCTTAAATAAGCGACTAGATAATCAAGAAACAGTGGATGAAATCATATCCCTTTTCTATTAAATATTTATAATGCACAGAAACACTAAGAATTACCACCTGAAATGCAGATGAGATTATGCAACATATTCAAGAACCAGAAATCTTTCTAATTACCAAGCCAAACATAGAAGGATGAAAATATGCAAGTAATTAATATAAATATACAATTAAATAACAATATTGAATACATGCAGTATCTCCTCAATATATTCCCTCCACGATATAATTTAAATAATAATAATTCAGTTTTTAAAAGGCCATTACTATGGTACTTTACTGGGTCAACAATTTGGCTGCAACGATTTCGATCCTGAGCATGGTCTTCATACTGTCTTAGACAATCGGAAGCAGTCAAATCGTTATCTACACCGTGAAGCCATTACCATATAGTGGCTATCCTTTCAGAGATAGCTGGACAATTCGAGCTCGGTATGCGCCATATCTACTTTGCTCACACGCATGATTCTTCTCTGAAATGTAAAGAGCTACCTCTGTTACTCATCCGTCATCGTCCATCTTTCACATCCATACAAAGCTTCAGCTTCACGGCATTTGACAGGTTTGTTTTGATTTTAGCAGTGGCCTTAGAGGATACAAAGTACGAAAATGAGTCTTTATATTGGGGCTGGCTGACTTCTATGGGCGCGTGTACACAAATTATCAACAGGTTGGCTAACTTCATACACAAGCGAAGCTTACACAACTCGGCTATTGACTGCTGGAAATCCAGAACAGCCTTCTATACCTGCGGCCCAAGAATAAATCCAGCTTTAAGATTTCCGAGATCATCTCCACCGTAGAGTAACGTACAACCCAGGGACACATGGTCTCCACTTTTACGCCAGCGAGTTTTTTGAAGAGCAACGATCTCTAGCCGATATTCCTTCACGCACGTGATTAGGCCTTCCAACGCTCCTGGTTTCCTAAGTCACTCCACGTTCCACCTGCCCATCGTAAATGTCGAGTCCGAGTACTTGAGCGGGGGTCCGCATTGGTTTGGCGGTATCCATTTTTTTATTTTGTTGACCATTACAAACAGTTGAGTTTTTTACGGATGCGGGTCGTTAGTCCAGGGATCAAGGATTCTATGATGGTATTCTCCGACGACAGGGGCATATAAGTTAAATAAAATTGAATATGTCACGTTATTCAAATTACTAAATCCTAACATTATCATTGATGGCGATATTAACGCGATAAACATCTAGTGGGGATCGAGACTTACAACTTCCAAAGGGACAGAGTTGTTTGAAGCAGAACGAATATTCAGTTCAAAATTTCATTCCGGGAATAAACCAATATTCTGCACAAATAAAATTCCAGATCTCATAGACTTCTAAATAAATAAATTATATATCTCTAGAAAACAGAGAAGTACTATCGTCGGGTCACTCACATGTCATCATCACTCTCAGTACAATGATTATTTATAAAGAAAACCGGTAACTAGGAACAATTTTTGAAGCTAATTGAAGACAACACCAATTTAGCAGTGCCAATTAAAACGTCGGTACAGTTAGAAGACGAACTAGCACCCTAATCAATAATATTCAATGCGGAACGTGGATCAGTAGGATGGAACCTGGGCTAGAAGTGCCAAACAATCTTGTTTGTAGCACACCTTGAAGATACTTTCCAACCCATACCTCGGCAAACAGCAGATGAAAATTCAACACCAGTAATTAAAGTAGATGAATATAACTTACTATCTGTAATACGAGTATGTACTACAAGAGTTAAAATATGAAATCAAAAATAGCCTATAACTATAAAAAAATCTCCAGGATATGACTTAATTACAGGATAGATAATTAAGGCACTACCTCAAAAAATGTTTACGAAAACTACTTCATATATAATCAATCCAGTGTTCAGACTGAAACATATCCCACAACAATGGAAGGTAACAGAAGTAATAATGATACCAAAACCAAATAAACCACCTAACGAGAGAAACCCGATTTCGTGGGTCCCAACAATATCAAAAATATTCAGAAAACTACTGCTCAAGAGAATCAAACCAATAATATAGAAAAAAGAAATCATGTTCCGTCTCACCAATTGGCTTTTAGAAAATCACTTCACTATACAGTAATAATAATAATAACAGTGTTAAAGGCCATTACTGGCCCCTTACTGAATCAACAATCTGGCTCCAACGGTTTCGATCCTGAGCTTGGTCTTCATACTGTCTTAGACAATCTGAAGAGGCCAAGTCGTTCTCTACATCGTGGAGCCATCGTCGCCTGCAACGACCTCTGCGCCTACCATATGGTGGCTCTCCTTTCAGAGATCGCTGCACAATTCGTTCCGGATCAGCACGCAGAACGTGACCGAGCCAGCGTACTCGCTGAGATCTAACTTCATGTACAATATCGGGGATCTTCATCAGATCTCTGATCTCGAAATTGTACAGAGCTCGGTATGTACCATCTATTTCGCGTTTAGGGCCGTAAATCACACGCATGATTCTTCTCTCAAATGTAAGGAGCCATCTCTCGTACTCATCCGTCAGCGCCCAACTTTCACATCCAAACATAACAACGGGCCTGATCAACGCTTTGTAAAGCTTCAGCTTCACGGCACTTGATAAGTGTTTAGATTTTACCAGTGGCCTTAGAGGATACAAAGAACGACTTCCAGCTGCCAGCCGCACTTTAATATCCTCACCCACACTGTTATCGTGAGTGATAAGAGAGCCCAAATATTTGAACCTCCTCACTCCCTCAAACGTGTGGTGACCACTACTAAAATCTGGTGTGCCATTGTCTCTAAAACCAGAGATCAGGTATTTCGTTTTGGACTCATTTATCTGGAGTCCAACAGAAGCTGAAAACTCTACAAGCGGATCAAGTATTTCTTTCACTCCGTTGCTATTCAGTCCAATCACGCATATGTCATCTGCATATGCAAGCACTTGATTGGACTGGCGATATAAGATGTTGCGCTGAGGTGTTTCAGTTTTACGAATGATGTACTCCAACATGAGATTAAAGAGTATCGGGGACAGAGCATCTCCCTGCCGAACACCCGAGTTAACTGCAAAAGTTGTCGATAGCCTGTTCTCAACTTTAACACAGCATTGAGACTGCGTCACTGTCATCCTACACAGTCGTACCAATTTTGTTGGCATTCCTAGGTATTCCAGGGCAGACCATAAACTCTCTCGATTGATCGAGTCGTAGGCCTGCCGGAAATCCAGGAAAACCTGATGTACGGAGATTGATGTCTCATAATATTTAGATAGAATCATCCGCAGCGAAAAGACCTGATCAGTGACTGATCGATTCGGACGAAATCCTCCCTGATAGTCACCAACCAAGCCCTCCGCCAGAGGAGTGATTCTATCCAATAAAATGTATGACAGTAACTTGTATGCTGTGCAAAGGAGAGCTATACCGCGATAATTCTCACACTTCAAGCGGTCTCCCTTCTTGAAGATGGGGCATATCGCGGCCACTTTCCATTCATCAGGCATAACTTCGGTTCGCCATACTAATCGAATAAGGTCGAAAAGACAGTTCCACAAAGTATCCCCTCCGAATATCAAGAGCTCCGAATTAATGCAGTCCACTCCAGGTGAGCGGTTTCGTTTCATTCTCTGCATGGCCTTAGTGAATTCCTCATGGGATGGCTCCTCAGTGCAAATCTCCGCAGACTGTTTTAGAGGTGGCTCAACAACAGTCTGTGACGCATGATGAACATCAAGCAGCTCAGTAAAGTGTCCACTCCATGCGTCAAGTACTGCGTCGATGTTGACACAGAGGTTTCCATCCCGGTCCCGAATGGCGGTTGACGAAGGCCTGAAAGTATGGTGCAATCCAGTAATTCCTTTAAAGAAATTACGTGAACTACGCTCATTGCTGAGTTGTTGTACTTTCAGAACCTCGGCCTTCCACCATTCTCGCTTCTTCCGTCTACAAATCCGCTTAGCTGCCTTTCTTGCAAGAGCTGCCTTTTTCCTTGCGATTGTGAGACGTTATTGCACTTCATTATGGGCTATATTTTGTTGCTCAACTGCAAGACGACACTCGTCATCAAACCAATCATTCTTGGGTCTGACTTTCACTATACCTAAAGTCTGTTGAGCAGCACTGACAACCGAAATTTTCAGTACCTCCCAGACAGAGTTCACGCAGTCAGACTGGTAATTAGCTCCCTCAATGTTGTCGCTGACAAGATCCTGATATCGTTTCTTTTGATCTTCATTTATCAGACCTTCACAGTCGAAACGTTCCATCCGTTTCGCTGTGTTCCCCGACCTGTACGAAAACTTCCACCGTAGCTTTGCAGCGACCAAATAATGATCGCTGCCTACGTATTTGGTTGCTGACCGATAAGTTCTCACATCCTGCACAACCCGAGCTCGCCCTTTTGAAATTAATACGTGGTCAATTTGGCTCCGGGATGTTTTGCGAGGATGTGTCCATGTCTCTAGGTGTATCTGTTTGTGAGGGAAGAATGTGCTTGCTACTCTATGATCATGAGCCATTGCAAAGTACATCATTCTCTCACCATTATCGGTCGCAGTTTCGTGTCGGGAGTACGGACCTATGTTTTCACACAAGTCGGCCTGATTTCTGCCAGCTCTAGCATTAAAGTCCCCAATTACCATTCTAACATCGTGTTCGGGTATAGATCCCATCAGATCGTCCAAGTCATTGTAAAATGAGTCTTTATCTTGGGGCTGGCTGACTTCTGTGGGCGCATGTACACAAATTATCGACAGGTTGGCTAACTTCATGCGCAGGCGAAGCATACACAATCGGTTATTGACTGCTTGAAAATCCAAAACAGCCTTCTTTACCTGCGGCCCAAGAAGAAATCCAGCTCCAAGATTTCCGAGGTCATCTACACTGTAGAACAACGTATAGCCCTGGGACACATGGTCTCCACTTTGAGGCCAGCGAGTTTCTTGAAGAGCAACGAGTTCCAGCCGATACTCTTTCATGCACGTGATTAGACCCTCCAACGCTCCCGGTTTTCTAAGTGATTGCAGGTTCCACGTGCCGATCCTAAATCTCGTATCCGGGTACTTGAGCGGGGGTCCGGTGTTGTTTTGGCGGTATCCATTTTTCTTTTTGTTGATTTTATAAACAGTTGATTTTTTTTACGGATGCGGGTCGTCAGCCCAGCGATACAACCGTTTAGTCGCCTCCTACGACAAGCAAAGGATACTGTGGTGGTATTCTTAGAAAACATGGTCGTGCAATTTAGATTTACGAGACATGTGAGTGCCCCCCGACCACAGGGGCCTATACTATACAGTAAGTGCATAGAATTACAAATATAATTGAAAATTCACTTAAAAATAAATCTGTAATAATAAGATAAGCTCTAGTATCTTCTTGGACGTAGCTCAAGCATTTTACAAGGTATGGCATCATAGACTAGAATATAAACCACACCAAGATCTACCGACGGAGTTTTACCAAATCTTCAAATCATTCATTGCTCATCGATAGTTTCGAGTAAACAGAAAAAAGAATACTCTGTATTAAAAAAAATACAGTATGTATAATATAGCTCAAGTAAAAGAAAGAAAGAGCATGGGAAAAAGAAAAACGAAGAATTAAATATTAAATATAGAAAAATGTACTGGCTTATTTATAGGAAGGAATCCTGAGTTAACCCTACAAAATAAATTGTTCTTACATCGGCAAATAAAAAAACCTATAAATGGACCTACGGCATACAGCTTTGGGTTTGTTCCAAGAACACAAATGTAAAAATAATACAAGCATTTCAAAATTAAGTGCTACGCGGCATAGGAAATGCCCCATGCATGATACATAAGAAACGACAACCTTTACAGTAACCTAAAGATGGAATACGTCGATGAAGAAATTAAGAATCATGCGAAGAAACACGTACATCGTCTAAGTCAGCACCAAAATGCTAATATACGTCATATGTTGGACAACCCAAACACAGTAAAAAGGTTCCAAAGGAAGAATCCACTAGAACTGGGTACCTAGGACCCAAACGACGATTAAATAAACTTCAATGAGATTTTGCTGGAACTAACTAATAGGCTACATTACACCGCTATAAAAGTGAACCAATTAAGATAGATAAATGACTAGATGTTTTGTAAATTAATTGTAATATTAGCCGTGTTTCTTGGCGTATGATCTGATCCGGATCAGATCATATCTGCTTCTCTTTCATTTGTATAGCCGCGTTTCATGAAATAAACATAAAAACTGTATTATTTTTTGTTTTTGTATCAAAATTTTGAACCAAAATGCTACTAGGTTCAACATAATGACCTAAAAACAAAAAATACTACAATTTTTGTGTTGATTTCATGAAACGCGGCTATACAAATGAAAGGAAAGCAGATATGATCTGATCCGGATCAGATCATACGCCAAGAAACGCGGCTATTATTAAGTATATTAAATCGAATACGTCTAGCGATCAACCAAAGTTTAATTTTTCTTAAATATATAGCATACAAAAATCAGCACACACTTCTACATAGATAACGCTATAACATCATCACATTGCGTAGGTATTTCCTGTGCTTTCCAATACGTCATCAATTTTCAATTTTCGACACCAATTAAAACCAACACGATCAATTCCTAATTATTTATTGCTATAAAAACTAAAACAAATAAACTTTAAAAAAAAAGTGTAACAAGCCACGTTTAAGTGCCAATTCTATTAGGAAGTTCAAGTATATTTTATGGGTCTAAATATTTCAATTACAACAAATTGCATTACTATTTTCTACGTACCCCATGAAAGAATCGATAAATAAACAGCAACAGTTCAAATTTAAGTTTGGCACCTTTTTGATTTGGAGTTTAATATATCCACAAAACAAAAGATAACCAAAATCTTAATTTAAATCTTAAGTTCAGCAAATGGTTGTCCATCTGTCATTTGGATGATATTAGAAGATTTGGAAGTGAAATAATATCATTCATTGTACGCACTGCGCGGTATTATAGCTACAGATACGATGATTGAACAGGTTAGGAGAACTATTGTATTTCTTTCATAGTGATCTCTACTTTAAATAAAATTTGGTTAGTTTAAATTTTTTATTTTACCAAACAATATACAGTGTTAACATTATAAATTTGTTTTAGTTTCGATCAACGATAGCATCAATAGAGATTATATCTCTACAAGAATTAAGAAATGTTTGTTTCTTACTTAAAGTAAAAATGTTTATTTCATTTTCAAAATTGTATGAAATCTGTAATGAAATGAAAAAGATAACCTTATCAAGGCAATTCTTAAGTCTTTTTGAAAATGTATTAAGATGTGTTTACAATGTTCCATTTTTAAATCATTTTGAAAATGAATTAACAATTTTCTATTGAATCGTCCAAAAATTTGGCAAAAATTTATTTTAAAAAATTAAAAATTTATTATGATTAATATTGTCGCTCTCAGTGTTTGGTATAATAATATCCTTTCCTTCTCAACACCTGTTTTAAACGCCTTGGCATAGACGATACCAAAATTTTATGTGTAATCGGGGGATCGGTCCCAATTTTCTTCCGTCCCTTCTTGAGGATCTGTTTGAGCACGGGTGTTTTCGGATCTCTGTTTTCGATTTCTGCAGCAAAATTTCAAACGGATTTAAATCTGTATATTGAGGCGTTATTTTGATAACCGTTCGACAGTTAAAAATCATTATGAGCACTACATACAGACCAAACATTTCCGAAAATGAAACAAACCATTAACAAATATGAAACCATTAAGCGCATTTAGAAATATTTGGCAGTGTATTGAACTCACTAAAAAACAAAAGAAAGCTAACACTCATCTTATTCATTATTTTTGTTACTCCATCTAACAAACGGGATGGACACTTTATTTCAAAAATAAAAAATCCAATTGCACAAAATTCCAAAATCACAAATAATGTAAAAAACTAAATTCCTTAGTACAAATCACCAAAAATAATAATTCCAATTTCAAAATTCCAAAAACTAAAATACAAAAATTTATTTAACCGAATGAAAAATTCCACAGTATATAAAATTCCATTTATTTTATTAAATTAATATTAATCGCAATATTTCGCAAAAAATCTAATTTAGATACATTTTGACGCCTTTTAATTAATTTTTTGACAATTTTATATTTTTTCAAGTTTAATTTATTTTGTCGAATGCGCTGCCCACTCCGAAGTCTGTCAATTTCGTTTTTCGACACTATCAACTCTTTCCTCAATTCATTTATAATGTTGTAGAGGCCGGATTTCTTTCTACCAACAATTAATTTCAGCCGTCGATGCCATGCTTCCGCTGAATTTTGTGTCCTAGGGAAATTTTCATTTGCCGCATCTGCTACAGACCAAAACTCGGGACTATACTGTGGCTTTTTCCCTACTTTATTGCTAGAAATATAAATTTTATTAAACCACTTTGCTATTTTTTTAGCGTCCGAGTCATCAAAATTATTATTAAGTTCTGAATAATAATCAGAGACCTCTTCTGCAGGAACAAAGGCGAGACTCTTAATCATTCGGATTTGAAGGCAAAAGTTTTCTGAATTGCCATATTTGGCTGTCAGTTTCATTTTCTGTACTTGTCTCCAAATAATTTGTCCGAAATGGAACAGACAACCTCTAAAATCAGTCAATGGAAAAAAAACTTTTGCTGCCAGATAAATAGTTTTTCAAAATCGGTGATGATTCTCTTTGGTTCAATAAAAATATTAAAATCACTAGCTATCTTATGTAATTCATAAAAAAACTCCGAGTAGCACTCTTTACTTTTTTTTGTCATTAAACAAAAAACCAATGGTACGATGTTTTCCTCAATCTTTCCATGGATGGTAAACAATTGTCTCATGAGAGACGGCACAACATAAAAAGTCCCGTCCATTAACCAACATGTAGCTTCTCCTAAATATTTGAGAGATGTTCTCGTACCGAGAATTATTATATGTTCTCCATTAAATTCTTTCTCTGAAAGAACAAATAGTTCTTCTTCCAGAAAGCGTAAATCTTGTGGTATGTTAATGTCCGAAATGGTAGTTGGTTCTCTAATCCCTGTCGATCTGATTCTAGTTATTTTAGCCTTCTGCGCCTGTTTACTAGGTAAATATACTCGGCTGCTCGGTTCACATTTTACAACAGAATTCCGAATTATTTGTGATGGTAGCAATGTCGTATTTTTAGCCATATTTTTTACGTTTTCATTGGCTAAATATATATTTCGTCTAAAACCCTGTGGATCATGCGAATGATCTGAAGGATTTACCACTATTTTATGAAGTAATTCACAGATTTTTGTTTGCACTTTACTTTTACAACAATATTTAATTCTGGTAGCGCACCTCCATTTAAATAGTCCCTCTTTCTGCGAATCAAGGTAATATTGATATCCATTTATAAATAGACTTTGCTTGCCTTTGTTCGTGGTTACTAAATTAATTTCCATATTATGAGTAATACACGTCAATAGTAAGATTTAATTATAAATAAATTATGTTGTATAATTTTTAAATACGTTCGGCTCCAAGTCAATACTAATTTAAATTTTGTAGATAATTAACTTTGATGCTAAAAACTGAAATACTGTTCTAAATAATAAATATAATAACATGTTTTTATTCAAAACATTTACCGCAATTGCAATTCTAAAGATAACGATTAATATGTACAAACTTCTTCTTTTAATGCAAACAATCATTAATGATTAAAACTGATTTTGTTTGAATATGAAACAGTTTATTGAAACTGTTTTACCAATTTAGGTAAGTAAAATAATTTCATTGATTTAAAACATTCATTCAATGAATATGCAATACGAACATAAATACAAAATTCCATTTTATGCCCATGGAAATATAAAAGGCGCGCGCCTTTTATATTTCCATGGGCATAAAATGGAATTTTGTATTTTGGAATTTTGTATAGGAATTTTGTTTTTTTGGAATTTTATGTTTGGAATTTATTTTTTTGGAATTTTGCTTTCTGGAATTTTGTTTTTTTGAATTTTAGTATTGGAATTTTCTTTTTGGAATTTTGATTTTGGACAGTCATACCCAACCCCTAACAAACTATATTAATTTGAAACAAAATTCTCAATCAAAATTATAAGTTATTTGATGCTAACAATTTGAAAATAAACCTAAGATTCATCCAAATACATGATTTTTTAGTTCGTAGTGCGTACGTCTTTGCGGTATACGAGTATATAGAAAGTTTTAACTGAAATTATTTTCTTATGACAAATATATGGTAAGTATAGACTTCTTCACATATTTCTGCACCAATACAAAATGAAACACTAAATATAAAATGGTTTTACATAGTTTGTAATACATATTACTTTCGTTTTTATTAAAAATTCAATTTTTAAATTTATAAATTCCAGAGAATATCTATCCTTCAGTAGTTTTCAGGTATATAAACATAAATTTAAAAATAAAAATCATCAGTCAGAAATTATAAACAAAGGGGATAATAAAGAAACATAAATTAACTTATAACTTTTAATAATAAAGTTATTTCAATAAAACTTTGAATCACAATAAATAAATGTTTTTATTTTTATGACAAAAATGTTACGTATTTGTTTGGAACTGCTTTAAAACGTCAATTAAAAATTTATGTCGTCCCATAATTTCTTCATACGTTCGATCAGTTAAATATGTAGAGATTTCAGCGTATAATTCTTGTTCTTCGGTTAATCCACAATCAATGGCTTCCAAGATAACTTTATCTTCGTTTCTGGTCCATTCTTTTGTTACTTTTTGCACAGACGGTAATACTACTTGGGGCTGAACAGGTGGGATGTGTAATAGATTTACATCTGATGTTGATGTAGACGGAATGTTTACTCCGTCAGAGATGAGATCCGGCGGTCTCGGTGGCGGTGCTTCCTCAATCTCTACAATAATTTTCTTTTGTCGACGGGTTTTAATTTTATTTTGTGGTGACCGCAGTGATACGTTTTGTAAATTCTCATTACGCGCCTCATATTCTTCGAAACGTTTTTTATTTGAAGCGGCCATTTTCTTTAATCTATACTCCTCGAGTCTTTCGCTTAATGGACGATCATCATCCGATGATGAGTCCGAACCCATTAAACTTTTTAATTTTTGAGCTGTTTTAATTGCCGGAGAATTTGGGATTGGCGTTTGAACTGGAATTTTATTCAGCTCTTCGGATTGCGATTTTTTGTTAAAATTTTTTTGGTTTGGTGATGGTTTCTTTTGTACTGCCAGTTTTGATATGCCATTACAATTATTACTCGTCGACGCTGCTTGACAATTTCGAGGTGGCGATAATAAATTTAATTTTTGCCTTTTAGGTGAATTTTTTATTGAGGAATCAGATGATTCATCTTTCGAGGTTGTACTAGAATTTTCGATATTATTTTCAGATTCTTGAACTTTATTCCCATGCAAAATAGGATTCAAACGAATCGCGTGTTGCTTCAACACTTCTTTGTCACAAAGAACGTATTCATTCATTAATGATTCCTTATTATTGGATAATACTAACGATGGCGACTCTGTTCTCCCTGAATGTTTTCTCTTTGATAATCTCGCTGTTTTTTCTTTAGCCTGATTTATATTTTCATAAACGCCTTCTGCACTATCACTTTGCCACGAGTTGGTCTCACTATCTGAACACTTAATAATGTCCTCAGATCTAATGCTCCTTTCACTGTCGCACATTCCGAAACCATGAACACATTCAACAATTTTATCAATATCACTATCAGTAATTGATTTAATACTTTGATTATCTGGAATACTCTTTCCCGGGGTCGTTCCTTTCAATGGTAAGACATCATAAGCAAGAAATGATAATTTTGCTGGTAATAAGACCCGATTTCCATAATAGATTCGACCCTGGATATATTTTATACCACAACCCTGAATCTCATTGTCTTGGATTATATCAGACGGCGGAATTGTTTCATAGTCATCTAAATGATCGTCCTTCCCATCATCATTTTGATGCTTTGCAACATGGATCGTTTCATATTCAGTTTCCGGAGTTTCGAGAGATGGTTCCGATGGGAAAAGTTGCAAAAACCAATCAGTTAATATTTGATTTCCTTTCAATAAAGGTAGAATTTTCTGTTTAATTTTTTCCATAGATAAATCTTTCTCATTTGCCAAATCATTGAGACACGAATATATTTTTCGAATTTGTGCAGGCTGACGGCTGTAGTATGTATTTAATTTATTTATAAAAGTTGCCATATTTGTTAGCATAAAATTTTCATAAAATTTCCCAACTTGTGCTGCATGTCCAGGTAATAAGAATGTGAGGAATAATTCCGCCAATGCTTGGTGTCGCGGATAAAATAATTTTTCCATTTTCTAGGGGAAATAATATAAAATAAGCTTATAAAAAAATAAAAATTGCATTAAGTAATCATCTTACATAATATAATTCCGGAACTGTATCTTTTTCGTAATCAAAATTGACCAAAGAACTTTGGAAGGCTTCAAAATCTCTGCTATTGTTTTCCGTTAAAAATGTTTCTCGAACTTTATCATAGAAATTTTGTGCGTAATTAAATTCACGTTCATCACTTAAAACTTTACTGTTAATATGATGAAAAGGTCTTTGTGATCCAGTTGCTACTGGACTTATCGACAATGATGCTTGAGCTTGTTCAGAACTATTTGTAAAATTATCTAAATTAATCTGAAAATTAGGATTCATTTTAATATCAACAAGTAGCTGAGTATATACATCCAATGTTTTTATTGAATTATAAACGTTCAATAGCAGCTCATTATTACAAATATTAATTTTATATTTGTCATAGTCTATGTGAAAATTTTCAATTACATCTCGGAATTTTGTGTATAGCTCGTAATCACTTGGTTTTCGATTCGCATTTGGCGTAATTTTCTGAAAGAATTCCGGCAATAGTCTTTGATGCGGGTCAAATGATGATTCATTTATAGTTGACACCTCATCGATCGACGAACAATCGTCGACCGATGTACACAAACAACTTATTCTAGAAAGAACTGTAGAATTATATTGTGGACACTTTTGTGCTTCACTACGCTGCACTTGAACTTTATAATTTATTATAGGTGGCTGGATTTCTTTACCGCTAACTGTCTTGTATATAATTTTTATTCGTGGATTCGATTGAGGCGTTTGCTTTTTCTTGGTGTTTCTTAAAAGTTCCACATCAGAATCATCTGTATCCGAAAGTACAATATACTCCGGTGGTAATCCATTTTCAATTAATCTTTTATTATGCAATTTCCTCAGCTATATAAATATATTAAATAAATAGAAAATATTAAAAACTACTGTATTAAGTTTAGTAAAAATATTCCGAAATGTTTTTAAATACAAAAAAAAACAAAAATAAATAAATAAATAAAAACAAATGTAACATCAATAAATAAAATTTGACATTAAATTTTATTCACCTCACATAGCGTGTCTGATTCACAATAGACATATAGGTTTTGGTGGGAAGAAAAATTTGAACAAAACTTAACTTACCCTACTTTTTGAAAATACAATTTTCTCCCAAGCTTCATTTCCAATCTCGTGCCTTTCCATGTCTTTTAGTGGTTTTATGTTGCTCTGATTAAATGGTTCTATATTATATTTCATTGGTGGCCATTTCCCATATTCAAAATAAAATTTAATGGGATTCATTGGGCATGCTTTTGCTTTTTTCGATTTAACGTATTGAAATATATTATCCCCAGTTCGAAATCTGCAATTCAATTTGGCCGCGATTGAGTTACAAATAACATGCAATCCAGGTGGCTTCTTTATTTTTCCGGCTTCTAAGTCTCTGTGTATCTGATCAAAACAATTTTCAAGACGATACGCAAGAATGAAATCTTCTGATGGAACGAATGAATTTTTGGCAGCCATACCAACCACATTATACCCACACTTTGGCAGCAAGTTCGGATAAACAACTGCATTACTTTCAATAATCCAATTTGTCAGTTTCTTGGCTAGTTTTACTGATCTGTACAATCGTTTCTTTCGATATTCTAACCTAAAATTTGTAATAATTCGTAAAAAAAACTGTAACAAATTACCTACATATATTAAAAGTAATATAGGTAATTTATTACAGTTTTCATAATACAATTTAATTGCTTGGAAATAAGAAAGATTTCGTTTTGCGATAGTCAATCCAATAATTTGTTATACATATTGTAACTTTTACAAATTTAATTTACATACGATAGTTTTAGGGAAATATTAAATAAAAATTTAAAAAAATTTTTTTTTAAATCAATTGTATGTAGTTTTTAATCACTACTTAACGGAAACCGAATTATTGTAACAAAAAAAAACTACAAAGCAACTATAAAGACTGTTTGTTTTGCAACTATAACAACTGAAAATAGTTATCTAACCTAATAATATAAAAAAAATTTAGTTATCTTCGATAATAAAGCTCTAAATTATATAGGTCATCTAGATCTTTCCTAATCCAGAAGAACTGCCTACAAGACCTCTAACAATTTATTGCTGATCAAAAACTCAAATTTCGTTTAGTGCACAGTTTACTACTCAGTTTAATTTTATAATGTGCGCGATTGCATTTAGCTAAACAAATTTGAAGTTTTGATTAACCTGTAATTTTAGTTAAAGCTTGCTTTAGCTCGCTTGACTTACCATACCAAACCACAAAATATCATTCCTAATTGTGTGCCATAAAGTTGGTTCCTTTAATGGAACGGACCGCCACCAATCGGATTAAATTCGGCATGCCGCTAGGCACGAATTGGCCATTCTAAACTGGTCAAGTTTTCTGCACTGTGAAAGATGTTAAATTTGTATCTCATCTCTATAGAGATAACTTCAGAAATATGCATATCTATTTTATAATACAGAGTGTCCAAAAAGTGCCTGATTATTCGAAAAGAAAATGATGGCGCAGATCATTTCCAGATCATTTGTTATCGCTTGAAAGCTACAAAAATGT
Source organism: Tipula unca (assembly GCA_951394425.1). NCBI lineage: Eukaryota > Metazoa > Arthropoda > Insecta > Diptera > Tipulidae > Tipula > Tipula unca. Next base: position 122,259,915 of record OX596380.1, read on the forward strand.
CGCTGGAAAACTACGGCATTAGGTCCGTTTATTAATTGGTCAGGTTTTCAAACTGCATAGCTCCATGTAAGGCTTGTACTAATATGAACGATGGGTCGGCGACCCATGAGTTCTACATTCCAACAGAGGGTAGATGTTTTCAATTACCGATCCTAACTGGGAGATGTAAAATCCTTTTTGCAATCCTGCCTCTGTTGGGATTCGAACGCGATATCCAAACGTCGCAGATTTAACCAATGCACTATTTGCTCGGTTTGCCTAAAATAACGAAAATTGTTGGTAAAACAAACAATATTCACAAAACCATGTTTTTTATTTGACGAGATCACAATCACAAAGTAAAAAGAAATTAACAAAAGGACAGATATTTTAAATTAAATTTTAGTGAACGTTCGTAAATAAATTGAAATAACTTTTGATAAAGACGTGTAAGATAATTTTGACTGGAAATGATCTCCCCTATCAGCGCGTTTGGTTTGATCGTCTACTTTTTTAAAACAGCCTATGGGTTTAACAATAGCAACGGTATGATGTACCGGTCAAGGATGAACTTCATTCGCCGATAGTTACTTACATTCTTTCTCAATATGTAATAACCAATTCTAATTTGAAAAATATGTATACAGTTTATGAAGTCACTGATGAAGTCTTTTCGCTGCAGATGATTCTATCTAAATATTATGAGACATCCGTTCCCGTACATCATGTGTTCTTGAATTTCAGGCAGGACTATGACTCGATCTCGAAACTGAAACACATCAGCGCATGATCTTATCTTGATCGCCAGTCCAATCAGGTGTTTGCATATGCGGATGACATATGTGTGATTGACGTGAATAGCATTGGAATGATGGCAATACTTGATCCGCTTGTAGAGTTGTCAGATTCTGTTAGACTCCAGATCGATGAGCCCAAATCAAAATACATGATCTCTGGTTATAGGCACAATGGCACAACAGATTTTAGTAGTGGCCACTATACATTTGAGGGAGTAGAGGTTAACAGACTTGTTAATATAGAAAATTTTGCTTGACTACCTATTTACTTTTCAGTAAATTGTGGCAGTACTACTAACACACATAATTACTTGTCCAGTATTTTTTACTGGAAATATTATTGCTTTTGCTCACACGGGTAAGGTACTAAGTAGGTAGAATCAACAATGAATTTGCGAAGAATTGGAATGAAGTTGTATCGTTGCGCTGTGTTGCAGTTTGAATGGGATTAAAAAATAATACGATTAAAAAATTTTAAACTGGACTTCAAATGTCTAGAAAACAAATAATCAGGATTATACTTAGAGGTAAAATTAATCAAGATTATAGTGTTATTAAATTTGAATAGAATTTGCAAAATTAGAATTTTAGTTTTCAGAATAACTGAAAACAGAGAAGAACTTTCGATTTCTATTCTACAAACGGATAAATTTGTGGTTTAAGTGTAGCTGCTACCAATCATCTATTATTAAATATAAAAGCTAAATAAATAGTACTTACGCTCCCTCTAATTCTTTATTGAGAAATCTGAAATTAAATAAAGATGGTTATATAAAAAACTATTAAATCATGTTAAATAGAAAAAATATCAGTACTTACTCTAAATATTTTTTATTAGTTTTGCTATCAACTGATAAAGCTTTGATCCACGAATCACAAAAGAATATTGCTGGTTTCAAATTCCAAATATTCCACGCAGAATTCTTGTAATATTTCTGTTCCTCGTACTTCTTATCAATTTCCTTTAACATACCAAGAAATCGATCAGCATATTTAAATAGAGATGGATGTCCATAAGTCTGAGCAAAATTTGTTGTTAAAATTTGTACATGCTGCCGTAACTGCTGATCGAGTAGTTGACGCTGAAAATCTGTAAAACCGATTTGATCCGCATCAAATTTCATTTCATAATTTGAATCATTCAAATACGCGTATCGCTTTTCCATAGCACAAAAAGCCCGTGACATTTGTTGAGTTTTTATATCGTCGGTTAGGTTTGAAGGAATTACAACCATTGGTATATTTGGTGTATTTATTTCACTGCTACAACTACTACTATTCTCTATTTTGAGGAATTGAGAGACATCCGATGCCACAGTTTCACTTGTAGTTGTCGCTGGCATTTGAAAAGTTGGCAGTATTGTTGAAAATGGTTCACTTGCCACTTGTACTAGTCCATTTTGACAGGTGACCCCATTTATTTGATATAAATTATTGTCAGATATAAAATATGTTGTAGTTTGCGGTATGTATAAAGTTGGTGCCAGGATATTTTCGGTTAGTGTTGTTGAAACTGGAGACTGGATTACATTTATAATGTTTGAGCTTGTAGTTGGCTGCATATCAGTTTCAGCACACGTAGCATTTTCTGCTGCTTCAATAACGTATACTTCTCGAGAAGGCGTTGACATAACATTCGGAGTAAAAAGACTTTCAGGTTTTGGAGAAGTTTTAACATTTTCAAGCTGTGTATATGTCAAAACCTCAACATTATTTTCTGCTGATTCAAGAGTAACTGGATTATTCAAGGAACCTGGGTGAGATTGAGATTGTGTTTTTTTTGGGCGTGGAGAGGGTTTTCCTTTTAATGTAATTTCAGGTGTCTGCAAATCTCGACTCTTATCTTCATTAATCAACTCATTCGTTACATTTTCTAGTAAAGTCTCATCAAAATCGATGGATCCAATCATATCCCAAACTTCTTTTAATAAATCGTTAACTTCCTTTTTCGAAACTCGCGACATTTTATGTTCTTCACGATCTATAGGCTCTTTATCGGCTGCCACATATTCTGGATCATTTTCATCGTCATCATTTTCGACATGATGCTGCATTGGTTTTTGCATATCCGTTAAAAATTCCTTATAGACATTATCAATTTCCCAATCAAAATCATACATATCGAGAGTAATGTCAGGTGGTATGAACGTCGATTCAATCTCTTCAATTGGCGTTGCTTGCATGCAAACTTTAGATCGTGTTCGTTGTGCAATTATTTCCTGTTCTTCATTGGATATTCGGGGTTCAGTTCCATCTAATGATTTTGGAACTTTAAAGACACCATCTTTAGAGTATGCTGGACTTAAGTAGCCAGAGTTATCGTGTGATTGGAATGGTGTTGCTGGAGTTCGTGGTTGTGAATCAATATCCGAAAGTGTCATGTTATCATCCGAATGCATATCTTCTTCGCAAGGCTGATATTCGTCGTCTTCATCGTCAGAGTTCAACTCTTGATGAATCAACATAGCTGTTTCTGATGTAATTTGTTGTTGTTTCATGGGTGTTGGATTAGGGTTTAATTCTCTGCAAATCCACCATTACCATTGAGATTCATTATATATAAATGTATTTAAAAAATACTTACTTAGCTCGAAGACGTGTAATTGGAATATTTTTACTGGGAATCGAAACAGAATTGCTGGATGAGCCTTTATTTTTTTCTAATTTTACCATTTCCTCTTCTTTTATTTTAACTATAGCCAAAACATGTTCGTTTTTAACCAATTTCTAAGCAACCAAGATATATTTAATATTTTATTCACTGTGCATATGTCAATTGAAAAATCTTACCCGAAGAATTCGCCTTACAGCGTTATGATCCAAATTGTTCTTGATGGCAATTGCACGAATGTTTTGCTCAACTGACTTATCGATCTGCTCGTTATCGTCATTATCATCACTATCTTCCACTTCCACATTCCCAATTAACAATTTAGCTAATCTGTACATAACATATGTAACTAGTATTAGAATTATTTATTCATTAAAGATATAAATTGATTTACCCAATTGATTGACTGCCCTGCTTTTCACCACTCGTTAAATCTGTGAGACTCAAAATTTTGATTGGCGATTCTTCTTCTTCACTGGTATCAACCCTTAATTTACCATCCAATGAATCAGAATCATTGGATACATCATCACATACCGCATTCTTATTTGGAATAATTTTTGATGATTTTGTAATATGTTTTTGTCTTCCAGTCATTTTTTAATATACTATTGCCTAACAAACTACAAGTTGTTGTTACAAATTTTGTTTGACATTAATTACCTATTTTAATATTTTTATTCACCATATGGTGATAAACGATATCGTTTCTCATTATTAACTAGTTCACAATATATATCGCAGAGTTATTTAGTATGTTTGCACTTGGGTCGAGTTTGACTTTAAATTGTTGGGTTGCACTAAAAGTTAGGAGTGTAAATGTCACTAGTTCAACCACGGATTCCAAATTTATAGCGTTGAGTCAAGTTAACTCTAAAGATGGGTACAGTTGACGATTGTAAAATTAGAGAAAGCGGCTCTCGTGGAAAAAATAAAAACAAAATTTTCAAGCCTGACTTTTGTGGTTGTGTGGTATTGGTAATTATACATAATTAGTAATTTTGTTCAATACACAAACGCACTTTGGTAAAATTTCTTACTGACCTGTTTATTTTGTATTTTGTAAAAACAAAATCATTCACGACAAACTGCTTCAACTACTTTCAATTCGTTTCAAAATGTTTCTGCTACGTAGGATCCGTGATGCTCCAATCTTTATGGATATTTGTTTTGGCAAATACATACTTATACGAAACATGTACTATTAACAGTTCCCTCAAAACATTTAACAGTATTGATATGTTTCTGGCTTGTATTATAGACGGTTTGGATGTAGACAACCACGAGATAGTAGCGAATCAATTTTTGGTGGTAAGTCCGATAACTAAGGGCATTCCCACGTATACTCGCTAAATGATTTTTATTCCGTCAATTTGACAGTTGTTTATTATGAAAATTATTTTTATTGGTGTTTTTGTGATTTTATGTGAAAAATAATGGATTCCCGTAAAGAATCTCTAAAAATGTTACCTACATCGGGTGATACAGTCAAAACTAAAGAATTGTCTGGCGTTACAATAATTATAATTATAGGGCTAGGTGTTCTAGCATTTATAATATCGTTTATATTCGCAAAACGCCAAATTATGAGATTTACATTAAGATCCCGTAGAGGCCCTCACGTCTTAGTAGGACACGACTCGAAAAAGGTAAGAGGAATTTACCTTCTACTTAGAAGCACTATAACTGTTTCTCCCAATATTTATTTAGTCGATAAAAAAAGAAATCGAGAGGCGATTGGATTGTATACAAAAAATTGCATACGAGCCTCAATTAATTTGGGATGACTCAAGGTACATTCTTCAACCAGATTCAGAACTACCACCATACTATTACCGATTAAAGGCAGTGGATGATGTGAAGCTACTTGAAAAAGAAATTGCGCGACAAGATGGACGAACACGACATCCACGAGATAGTCTACGTGCTTTCCTGGTATCCACTCTTGCTGCTACTTTAAACGGTTCGGGGCAGCGATTAATTCACCAATTTTGTGATATGTACGAACATGCTCGGCATGACCCTAACGAATTTGGGAATGATGAATACGAGGCCCATCATAGATTATTAATGAAACTTATTGATGCGTAAATAAAACCGAATAAGTATCAGCTTGATGAATGAAAACTAATGAAATCTTTAACTTTGTAGTGCAAAACTGTTGAAATCTCTTTCAACAAGTCGAAAATCATCACCAAATCGTACACCAGTAAAAAAACAACAGAAATTACAATCATTACTGGATCCATCTCGATTACGACCACCGCTATTAAGTCCAATTCCGGGATCAAATGAAAATGCACGTATGAATCTTTCTTTGGGCGTGCAGTTACAGAATGATGATGATAATGAAATTTTAAGTGTATCGCAGATTGGAGAGTCTAGCGTTGTTTAAAATTTTATTAGAAACTAAAATAATCGCATTGCCTATGATGTTAGTGGCTAGATATTTGAATTCTTCACATAAGAAGATCCAGCTACCAGGTTCAAAGGCTTAGACATTTTTAAAATAAGACTTGTTTTGATAGTTATTAGGTTTGAATATTTTTTATTTGCATTATTTTAATGATTATTACATACCATTATTATTGGAAAGCTGTGCCCGTGTATTTTTACTATGTTTATTAAATACAAGAATATCAAATTAAATTTAAAACAAATTACTCTCAGAATTCAGTCTTCGAATTAAAATAAACAAAAGAAAATTAGAAATTAAAAGTTTATTAAAAAAAGAAAAAACACGAAAATTTACGGTAACTTTAAAATTTATTTACTTTTCTTGTTCTCCTTCATACGATCGATACGTTGCAACAGCGTTGGATGAGAATGGTGCCATGATGAATACATCCAATCGTAGACCGGGAAACCCAAATTATCAATATGAAGTTTAATTAGAGCTTTGCACAAATTTTTAGCAAATCCAAGCTCTTTTGCAAATTCATCGGCTTGATATTCAAAGCGTCGTGATAATACCGTCATGGCGAATGAGACAACTGCATTAAATGCAGCCATTACATATTGAAGAATAATGACTAGTCCGACTAGAATTGGTTGAGTGTTATCATGAAATCCTAGAGCCCGATAAAATGGTGAATACTGGAATAAGTATCCAAATGCCATAAACATTATGAATAGATTGACTTGCATTATGATTAAATTTTTGGTTATATGTCCCAACTTCCAGTGCCCCAATTCATGCCCCAGGACAGCTAAAACTTCTTCATCACTACACCCTTTTCCTTTTTCATCATCTTTCAAATCGGAGTCATCTTTTTGTCCCTTATTTAATAGTAGAGTATCGAACAGAACAATCCGTTTTGAGCCCCATAATCCATAGAAATAAGCATTACTATGAGCTGAACGTTTTGAACCTTCAACTATATATAATTGTGTTAACGGAAATTTTAACGATGCAGATAAATTTTCAATAGAAGTTCTTAGTGGTCCATCGTCTAATGGTCGATATTTATCGAACAAAGGAGCAATAAATATTGGGTACACCGTAATTAATACTAAAGATACAAGCCCAGTGAATCCCCATAAGTATACGAAGAAGTAATCACCACCCCATTGAACAATATAAACGATGGCTGATGCAATTGGTAATGATATAAGTTGTCCTACAATAAAAGCCTTAATTTGATCCTTGATAAAGAATCCAAAGGTTTGTTTGTTAAAACCGTGTTTGGCTTCCAATACAAATGTACCATATAATTTCCATGGTAAATCTTTGATCGTTCCAATCACGGTGATCAAAAGTAGAAATATGCAGCTAACGTGTATTTCATTTTCAGGATTTAACTGTATTGTTTCAGTAAGTTGTTTAGCTTTATACCAAAATATTGCAATGATTCCAAAATACAATTCCAAAGAAGCTATTATGATTCCTTCGACGAGAGTTTTAAATGATGAAAATTTTGCCTTATCTAATCCATAGACTCGTGCTTTCTCGAAAGTCTCTAATGACATGGCATCATCCAATTCTTTTGGTACTTTACGCGTTGTCTCGAAAACATTAATCTGAGAAACAATGAGAAGACATTTTTAAGGTTATGTGTATGTACAATATACTAATCGGCAAATTTAACTCGCCTGTCTTCTTTCCAAATACAATTCGACGGTATTTTCTAGAATTAGAAAACCAATTATTCCGTACAACGTAATATCCTCCACAGATACACTCATTTTTTATAGGGTTCTTATAAATCCGATTACTATTAAAACTAAATACTAATTTTTCAATTTAAATCAAAGAAATATATTTGATAAAAAAAAACTTTATGCCAATCGGCATTCACCATGTATTAGTCGAATTATTTATGACACTGGGGAGTGGGGATATCTCCTTTATATAAACAATAGCGAAACGAACGAGGGGAATTATAACTAGAACATTGCAATTTTCGGAATGGAACATATCCCAACAAACAATGTGTACGGAAAACGTACGAACTTATTATCCCTACGTGTCTACTGTGGCCCGATCTACAATTTATTTTGTATGGACAGGCTTATTTAAAATTCTACGTTAACCTGTAGACAAATTTATAATAATGTTCAATATGGCGGAGTGAAATAAGTCAATTGCCGGTCCAATTCAAACTAAACATTTTTGTTTTTTTGAGAGTGTTTTCACAAATATAACTTTTCATAAATACATATATTGTCTTTGAAATTAATTTATTGTAAAACAAAATTACAGCTTGGATTTCCATTTAAATAATTATTTTAAAACTATCAAAACACAAAAACTAAACGATTAACATTTAAAACAAACGTCAGATGGGAGGACATGTGTTGCAAATTGCAATAAATTAATTTATATTTACAATAAAATAATTTCATAGACAAAATATTTATGAAAAGTCATATTTGTGAAAACAATCTCAAAAAGTGATTTATTGAAACACATATCCTCCCATTTGACGTTTGTTTTAAATGTTAATCGTTTAGTTTTTGTGTTTTGGGAGTTTTAAAATAATTATTAAAATGGAAATCCAAGCTGTAATTTTGTTTTACAATAAAATAATTTCAAAGACAAATTATTTATGAAAAGTCATATTTGTTAAAACACTCTTAAAAAGTCAAAGTGTCTACAATTAGTCTCCTCGTGCGCATTATGTTATTATTACTTCTCTATTCTATTGACTATTGTAAAATTAGGCTAAGCTCCTCCCGCGGAAAAAATGATTATTAAAAAGAACGATCCATTTAAAGTTTGTGTGCAATGGATAGATAGTTTTATTTTAAACGTCAAGTTTTATTTTGATTTTAAACGTCAATGGATAGATAGTTTTATTTTAGAAAAATTCCGCTACGTGGAATCCGTGATGCTCCAATCGTCAATAAAATGGAAACTTTGCAAGTTTGATTTGCTGTAAATAAATTATAAAGTTAAATCCGACATAAATTATTATCAAATTATGTAATTTTTTAACCAAATTTTCAAACATATGTAATAAAAATTTAGACCAGGTCGATAAAATATACAAAAATCACCCTATAATTTACATATTGGAGAAATAAAATTTTCTAATTACTAAAATGTAAATAAATCATTTTGTTTACATGCACGATTAGCTTGTAAAAATTTTACTAGGAGAGCTCTATAATGTTTCTAACAGTCAAATGACGACTGTAAAAGTAGAGAAAGTGCCTCTCGCAGAAAAAATAAAAGCAAAATATACGAGCTTAATGATCTTTGTGATTTGTGTGATATTGACTATAGAGGAAATAATAAATATTTGTACATAATCAGTAATTTTATTCAATATAAAAAACGCAGTTTCGTAAAATTGCTCACAGATCTGTTTATTTTGTATTCTAAAAATAAATCATTAACGTCAAGCTGCTCGTATAATCGCTTCAGAATTTTTCCGCTATGTGAGATCCGTGATGATCCAATCGCTAATAAGCTGACAGCTGCGTTTGTAAACAAAATAAAATTATCACCGAAGTGAGGTTATACTCACAACGAAAATAAATATCGGTGATATTTGATGCGTACAACAATTTTTACAAAATTTTTGTTTGTGTTTTTTTTTTTTGTCATTTGTCAAATATCAAATATCAAAAACTCATGATATTTGATATTTGACAAATGACAAAAAAAAAGAAACAAAAAAAAAAAAAGTTGTTGTAAACATCGGTCGGATTATTATTTTGCTCATGTGGCGTGTCTTACCATATTTTCTACCGAATCGGTCGGAAAGGCAACTGCATGTGGCATTGCCTTAAAACTGCTAAAATATATTATAAAGGCAATGCCACATGCAGTTGTCTTTCCGACCGATTCGGTATAAAATATGGTAAGACACATGAGTAAAACAATAATTCAAAAATATTGAAGTTGGAGAATATACTGGATGGAAATTTATTCGTTTATTCAGTAAAATCGAAATTAATTTTTTTTTATCAATAAATATAATAGATTTAATGTTAAACTACATATTTTAATTCACAATTTTCAAAATAAAAATATAGTTCATTGTATTTTTCAAATTACTCGATAAAATCATAGTACTCGAACTCTAAAAAAGGAACATTTTTTTAAGGAATTTCCTTTATTGAATAAATATTTCTCATAATTTTTAACTTTACTATATATTATTTGTCTATAATTATGAAAAAATAAATTGTTTATTACATTAAATCCAAATAAACTATATTATTCAATTATAATTAGGATTATTAGTATTTTCCCAATATTAATGACTTCCAGTGGAGTGGAAATTTGACCTCCACTTTCAAATTCATATCAGCTGCGTATTTTATTAACAGAACTTCAAGTCCTAATATAATATTAATAAATAAAAATTAAAACAACTTAAATAAAATGTTTAGTTCTTTTTATTTGAATAAATTTCGACTTCTAACAATATTTTATGACGTAAATTGTCATTAAGCTAAATACAATGAAAACTATTTGCTTATTTTAAAATTTCCCTTTTTTTGAGTTAGTGCTCTATGATTTTATCGATAACTTGAAAAAAACATTGTTTTATCGAGAACATTCAAAATAAAGTTAAATTTATATATTTTATATTGATAATGATGAATTAAAATGTGTAGTTTAACATTAAGTGTATCACATTTATTGATAAAAAATAAAATTCATTTGGATTTTACCGAAAAAACGGAAAAATCCTGATCCAGAACTATATTCGAACTCGAAATTTTTGAATAAAAAAACACGACTATTATGAATTCCGGTGGAGTGAAGATATTTTTGAAATTATTTCAACTTTGGATTAAATCCGAGTTATATTTTTCGACGTTTATGCCGTAGACTCATGTCGTCGTCCAGTCGAAACTATTTTATTATAAAACATTTATATTTAAAAACTTATTTCAGAAAAAAACTATTTGCGTCTATGCTAGTCCATTAGGACGGCCACCCTTAACTAACCTAAACTAATAATAATATAGTTCGTCAGTCGGAGTAGAAAAAATAAAATTGATTTATTTGATATATTTTTTAATATTTTTATTAATATTTTTATTGTTGTTGTTTTTCGACTTCGCTCGGCCGATACATAGTGCACTTTTTTAGAGTAAACACGACTAAATTTGTTAGGTCGTGTCGAGTTAACTAAATGATGAGTCCTCATTTACATGGTTGTTTTCGTCGTTGTTTTCGAGTGTTGTTTTCGAATTATCGTGGGACAACAACAAAAACTTAACTGATCGTTTTCGGTTTTAGCATCCATATTTGTTGTGATGTCAAAGTGTCAAACTGTTTTTATTAAAATTGTGCGACATCAAACTGTTTTTATTAAAATTATGGAACTCATATTGGGATTCATAAATAATTTAGCAGAACAATAATGAATATTTTATTTTTGCACCACTAGTCACTACACAAGAAAAATTATTATTATATTTGCGACACTGACAGGTCGCATTTGTAAACAAAAAACATATCGATGTATCGATAAGTTACATTTAGTTTTTAAATAAAACTACCAAAAACAATTAAATATATATATTAAAATTAATTTTTATTATTTAATATATCAATTTAAATTCATAATTGTAATAAATATAAAAAAAATTCAAAATATATTATTAACAATCGATAAGTTTTTTTCGAAAACAACCAAAAAGATGTATGGGGGACATATTTCTGTTGTTTTCGAGTGTTGTTTTGGGTACACTGTCAATGTACATATTCAATATTTTTACGGTGTAAACGATCAATTTTTCTATGGGAAAAACAACAACAAAAACTAAAACTGAAAAACAACACTCGAAAACAACGACGAAAACAACCATGTAAATGAGGACTGACTCTATTCCGTTTTTAGTGAAAGTTAACCTTGGTTCAGCCTAGATTGAATTCTTAACATAAGCGTACTAATATACATAGGATGATTGATAGCTCGGCTTCAGGTATAAACGTACTAAATGACATGTGTCAAAGTCATTAGAAAATTAATTTCATTCCGTGGTTTACAACATATTTTCTGATCTGCAACTTTCGTATTTAAAAATTAATATATTTATTGTATACTATTATATAAAAAATTGTTAGAATTTAGTTAATTAGTTATCCAAAATGTCGAAAAAACGTGGCAATAAAAAAAATCAAGATTTTGACGATGATGATGAACTGAAGGAGAAAAAATCGGAGATAACCTCAAAATCAAATCAAAAAGGGAAAGCTGGTGGAGCAAGTGGTAAATCCAAAAAAAAACCTAGAAATGATGACGGGAGTGATGATGATCAATCGATAAAAGTGAGTAATAAAGATGATTCGGACGAAGAATTCGTTAGTGGAAAGAAATTTAATAAAAAAGCCGGGAAAGGAAAAAATAGCAAAATTGCAGAAGATGATGAAATTCAACCTGCTGCTACTAAGAAATCGTTACCCCAATCAAAAAAAAAAGGGAAAAAGGGGAAAAAAGATGATTGGTCCGATGATGAAGATGATAGCAAATATACGTTAGATAATGTAAGTGATGAAGAAGAAATAAAACAACCTTCAAAACTAACTGTTCAATCGAAAAAAAAAATGAGGAAAGCTAAAAAGGCTGAGTGGTCTGATGATGAGAAGGATGATAGTAAATTTAATCTCCCCAAGCCAGACGAAGACGAAATGGAAGAAGAAGTAGCCAAACATGGAACACAAAATAAGAAAGGTATCGATTATAGTGAGGAAGAAGATGATGATAGTATAAGCTTACAAGATGAAGCGGTGGAGCAACCGGAAATTTCATCAAATATAAATAAATTAGATAAAAAATCAGGAACTGCTGTACTAGAGGATGAGGAGGATGATATGATCGAGCAAGCTATCGAAGTTGAAAATATTGAGCCAGCAGGTAGTGATACAGAAAAGTTAACTGAGGAAGTAGCGGATATCAAAATTGCCGAGCATGAAGTAGCTAATGAAGAGTTGACTACGGTAAAGGAGACTAAGGAAATTGAATCTGAAATTGTACACACAGAAAAGAAGCTGACACATAAAGAAAAGAAGAAACTTAAGAAACAGCAGGAATATGAAAAACAAGTTGAGGCCATGACACGTAAAGGTGGCCAGGGTCATTCGACTTTAGATAGTAATTTCACGATGTCACAAGCTCAAAAGTCGGGTGGACAAAAAACAGCTCTAGAGCATGCGGTCGATATAAAAATAGAAAATTTCACCATTTCGGCCAAAGGTAATGATTTATTCGTAAATGCTAATTTATTGATTGCAAGTGGTCGTCGTTATGGTCTAGTCGGTCCTAATGGGCATGGTAAAACTACTTTACTTCGTCATATTTCGACCCGCGCATTTGATATTCCTCCAAATATTGATGTTCTACTTTGTGAGCAAGAAGTTGTGGCTGACGACCAAACCGCTGTCGAAACAATACTTAAAGCTGATGTGAAACGAACTGAATTATTAGAAGCCTGCAAAAATTTGGAAAAAATTGTAGAATCGGGAAACTTAGATGTTCAAGATCGTTTAAATGATGTATATAATGAACTTAAAGTTATTGGAGCCGATTCTGCTGAACCCAGAGCACGCCGTATTTTAGCTGGATTAGGATTTTCAAAGGCAATGCAAAATCGTGCCACAAAAAATTTCTCTGGTGGTTGGCGTATGAGAGTTTCATTAGCTCGAGCCCTCTATATGGAACCTACGCTTCTGTTACTCGACGAACCGACAAACCATTTGGATTTAAATGCCGTTATTTGGCTGGATAATTACTTGCAGGGCTGGAAAAAAACTCTACTAATTGTTTCTCATGACCAGTCTTTTTTGGATAATGTGTGTAACGAAATTATTCACTTAGATAATAAAAAATTGTATTATTACAAAGGAAATTATTCAATGTTTAAAAAAATGTTGCAACAGAAACGTAAGGAGCAGATAAAAGAATACGAAAAGCAAGAAAAACGGATTAAGGAATTAAAGGCATCGGGTCAATCAAAGAAGGTGGCAGAAAAGAAACAAAAAGATGTTCTTACGCGGAAGCAAGAGAAGAACCGTAGTAAAGCACCGAAAAATGATGACGATGATCAGCTAATTGAACTGCTTTCAAAACCTAAAGAGTATATTGTTAAATTTCGCTTTCCTGAGCCAGCCCAACTTCAGCCACCAATACTTGGATTACATGGTAAGTGGACCTTTTTTTTTTTCATTAATTCGATTCATGTAACAAGTTTTGTTTTATTTTAAAGGTGTTACTTTCAATTTCCCAAATCAAAAGCCGCTCTTTATTAACACAGAATTTGGCATTGACTTGACAAGTCGTATTGCCATTGTTGGGCCAAACGGTGTTGGAAAATCCACTTTCCTGAAATTGCTTGTTGCCGACTTGGAACCTTGTAAAGGAGAACAACGCAAAAATCATCGTTTACGCATTGGGCGTTTTGACCAGCATTCGGGTGAACACTTAACCGCTGAAGAGAGTGCCGCAGAATATTTACAACGATTATTTAATTTGCAACATGAAAAGGCCCGAAAAGCGCTCGGATCATTTGGTTTGATTAGTCACGCACATACCATAAAAATGAAAGACTTATCTGGTGGCCAGAAGGCAAGAGTTGCATTAGCCGAATTATGCTTGAGTGCACCAGATGTACTCATCCTAGATGAACCCACCAATAATTTGGATATCGAATCAATTGATGCATTGGCAGAAGCTATAAACGAATACGAAGGTGGGGTCATCATCGTGACTCACGATGAACGTCTTATTCGTGACACGAATTGTACTTTATATGTTATCGAGGAACAGACCATAAATGAGATTGAGGGAGATTTCGATGATTATCGTAACGAAGTATTACAGAGTCTTGGTGAAGTCATTAATAATCCAAGTGTTGTTGCCAATGCCGCCGTATTGTAAATTAAAACGGAATTTTGTTGAATTTATATTTGTGAGAATGTTTTTTTTATTATTATTACACACTTTTGTTTACAAATATAATCGTTATATTTTTTATTCATTGCAATTTTTTCTTTTTCTCTTTGCGAAATATTTCCCGTAGGTCAACATTACTAGATAGTGGCCTTTGAAATGGACGATCTGTACAACCAAATCTTAATTGCCCGGATTCTTTTTTACCTCCAAATCCTCCTCCTAAACGTCGTGGTTTCCATCCTTTCAACAAGCGTTCACATTCGTAATCTACTAAAATTTGGCAATTATCCAAGAATTTATTGTTCATTTCGAGAACGGCTTCGCGGCAAGATGATCTATGTGTGTATTCTATGAAGCCATAACATTTTGATATTCCAGTAATGATGTCTCGAACAACACGACAATTTTCAATAGGACCAAATTTTTTAAAGTAGTTTACTAAATCGGTTTTTGTATATTTAATGTGTAGGCGACCGATAAATATTGTGCTTTTAGGATCTCCTAAATATCTTTTTGGAGGGAGCCGATATGTTGCTTTTAATGCTTTCACTATTGCTTTGTCGTGTGGTTTGGAATCAGTTCCTGTAGAAAGTATAACAGTAAATATTCACTAGGCTTGAGATTAATTAATTGCGTTACCATCAATTGACCCTATTTTAATTGGATCATATTCCTCTGCATACTTTTTCCATGGTTTTGAGTCGAATTTTCGTTCCATACTCTGTAAAAATTCTTTTAGGATCTCCCAAAGTATCTTTTTAACGAGAGCCGATATGCCACTTTATTTCTTTCACTATCGCCTTTTATATTTTTTGGAATCAGTTCCCGTAGAAATTACAACAGTAAATATCTACTAGGTTTAGGATTAAATAATTCATTGATTATCATTAATTGACCCTATTTTAATCAGATCATATTCCTCTGAATAATTTTTCGATGACTTTAAATCAAATATTCATTCCATTCCATGGCATATTCTGTCAAAATGTTATTAATTCTGAAATAAAGAGGCGCCATCAAATCGTGTGGAGGAAATTGTTTGATTTAAAATTGTACATCCATATCCACATACATGTAAAATATGAACAGAATTAAACGAAATAGGTACCTTATGCAGTTAAATTAGTAGTTTTTTTTATTTCTAATTATGTATGAAATCATTTTCATAACATAAATGGAAATGATTTATTTATTTTGAAGTAAATTACAGCTACATAAATCAAAACTTTTTCATAATTAATGATCTTTTAATTTTTAATTGTAATGAAAATGAAACACGCTCGATTAATAGAGTTAATTTCTAAACCTTCTTGGTATTTTTATAGCTTCCAAAAATTAGGATTTTGCTGTAATCTTCTTTGGAAATTTGTGAACCATGTTTGCAGCGTAGATAGTGGTACATACGTTTCCCCTGGATTTGGTACCATTTGGGCTTGCGTAACAGCAAAACTAGATGCAAAATTAAAAAAGCTTTCCAACATTTTTTGGCCAAACTCGTAATTTGTGGTAACTGTATTTGTTGTAGCCGGTGTCAACTGATTAATTGATGATTCTGGTTCAAATGATACACCTATTTGGGCTATATGTGATATTGGTTGGGACCCAAATACATTTGATTCGCTACTATAATCTATTTCGTGTAATTTCTTCAACTGAGAAATTTTAAATATTGCTGATGGTTTATTATTTGATATGTAGCCCAAACATTGCCAATTTGGTGGTGCATTGGGATCTGGCCAGCTAAAATAAACAGCGGCTATCATACCATCAGGTAGTGGCATTGTGCCAGTTAAAAATACAACAATATGATTTATATTATCGGCATCTTCTAAATTGCAGCAAAATTGCCGATCACCAAGTTGTATGAATTGTGTTTGAGCCTAAAATCATATGAAATAAAAATTACGTATAAACAAATCGAGATACTAATTTATTAAGTAGTTTTCAATATAAACAAAACTTAACCTAAATAACATTTCTTTACGTACCAATCGCCCGGATACGATAACACCTAACATTATAAATTTAAACAATTTATTTATACCTTAGACACTGGTCTGCGCTTACTAATTAAAATAAATAATATGATTTTATATTTTATGTGAATAGTTTCTGTTGTTTGAAAGATCTATAAAACATCTAGAAAGATTTTATTATTTTGTTGGTGTTTTGAGGGTGTCAATAAAACTTTGACAATACAAAAATATTGCATTATCCACTGAACTAATTTGAAAAACAATTCACAATGGTGATGTCGGTATAAATATATTTTAGTGCTTCAGTGGTGAATACAATTAAACTTCTATTTTAAAATGCAGTTAGGGTGGCTAATCTAATTATAATGGCTGACAAACGTGTTTACTTTTGCTGACATAAATCCCTAAAAAGGGTTGACATTTGTCTGACGAATGAATGTTAACAAACCACTAAGTTTCATTAAAATACCAGACGGACGGTAGAGTGATGATGAATACATGACATTCTCTATTTAATTATACAGGTATCCAAAGTAAATCGTACCACCATAAACAGCTTTTGATTTATGTACATAATAATTAACAGTGTTAAAGGCCATTACTGGCCCCTTACTGAATCAACAATTTGGCTCCAACGGTTTCGATCCTGAGCTTGGTCTTCATACTGTCTAAGACAATCAGAAGAGGCCAAGTCGTTCTCTACATCGTGGAGCCATCGTCGCCTGCAACGACCTCTGCGCCTACCATATGGTGGCTCTCCTTTCAGAGATCGCTGCACAATTCGTTCAGGATCAGCACGCAGAACGTGACCGAGCCAGCGCACTCGCTGGGATCTAACTTCATGTACAATATCGGGGATCTTCATCAGATCTCTGATCTCGAAATTGTACAGAGCTCGGTATGTACATACCTACATAATTATTTCTCATTGAAATCTCCAGGCATGTGAAATTTTATTTTGAAACCAAATAGTTTATAATCTATAATAAATTATTTGTTCGAAAGGGACGTTCTCCGAGTAAAAATTTATTTTTATCAATAAAATAAAACGATGTAGTTCAAATTCAAAATATGTAAGGAGATAAATAAATACCTATGCAACCGCGTTAGTTCCGTTAAGTTAATAAGGATTTATTGAAACTCTACATTAATCCGCAATTTCTATTGTGACCACGATGTTCGATTTGATTTCTATAGGAATTCATTCCATAAAGTTCACCAAATTTTTATTATCGATAGCCTAACGGTATTAGGCAAAAAGATGTCAGTTACAGCTGACATCGCAATTGAAAAAGCGTAATTGAATAAACGAAATAGAGTTCACTTCGAAAATATCGAACATTGTAATGGTGCTGGAACATATCACCTCTGAGTTTTTGTGGTATTTTTAATTTACTTCGATGCTACCCAGGTGTATAATTATTTAATTAGTATTGTGCGAAAACTACTGTACCGAGTTAAAATGGGTTTAAATTTGGTCGAGTCGAAAACATGGCGACGAAATCCCGTAGCCAGTGATGGGCGTTTACGCGTCATCTATTATTTTCTACATTGACGTGTCGACAATCCGTAGATAAAGTCAACGTAGACAATGTCGATAATGTAGACTCCTAGAGTGGTTTTGTCAATTAGTTCTAAACTAAAGGAGCAATGCGAAACGATTTAGGAGCAATGCGTTATTGGTGATAACGAACAGTTTTAATTGTTATTGGTGATAGTTTTATAGAATTTCCGTCAATGCATTTAAATCTTTTTTCAAAAAGAGCGGGATTTAAAACTAATCGTGCTCAAATACCATGAATCTACTTCAGCGTCAAGTTTATCCATTACAAAATTATTAAATTGACCCAAAACAACGATATATATAGCGTTATATAGAGTGGGGCCCTCAATATAACGGTGGAACGGTATAGAACAGCTTGCAGAAAAATCGCAAAAAACGGCTAACAAAAAATAAGACAAAAAGGTTATAACTTTCTTTAAAAATAATCCGGGGAACCCCACTTCATGGTAAAACGAATTCGAGTTCAGGAAGTCTATAAGTGCTACCGAGTTATTAAAAAGTCAAATCCTTCAGATAACCAACATTTGTTCATGTATATAAAAACCAAGAACTTTCCTATTATTGAGGCAGGATTGTATGTGTACTGTCCACCAAGACATTCTATTAAAAACAAACAATACTCAGAGTTCTTCAAGCGCAAAGGAAAAAGGTTCATAATAGGTGGTGACTTCAATTCGAAGAATACTCACTGGGGTTCTAGATTAACTACAACTAAAGGAAAAGAATTACTAATTGCCATTAAAGAAAATGGATGTGAATTCAGTTCAACTGGAAAACGAACATATTGGCCAACTGACCCAGGAAAAATACCTGACCTGATCGATTTTTTTATAACCAAAAGTATTTTTGGATTTTGCTTATTTGACCATCGCCGTAAATTATCATTGGTGCTACACCCTCTTTTATACTTGGCAATTTTAAAATTTTGAAAATTTTAATAGAAACTGATTTGAACTAATTTGTAAGATGAAATTAAATTAAAAAAACCTTAGCCCGTAATTCATCTTTTATACTCACCATTTGAATAGAGAAAAATGAAAATTTAACAGAATCTGAATTGAATTTGTAAGAAATTAAATTAAATTTGTTTTTAGTTTTAATCGAGAAATACACTGCTTGGAATGTCCTCGCATTAAATGTTGCACCTGGCACTATGCAGTTCAGTTAAGTTTCAAACGATACTAATGTTGGGACATTTTTGGTTCAACTCTACTTCTGTTAAAAAATTTCCCAAGTTTCTCAATTCAATTGGAAAGTATAAAAGATTTGCATAACATCAAATAGATATACGGTGGTGGGCGAGATAGTAGAGTGATTGACTTTGTATTCGTGAGCTAAGGTCGAATCCCATTAGCGACGGTATTATTTTAATTTACTTTCTTCTGTATTCAAATTGGTTCAATACACAGCAGCCTTCTGTTAAACATTTTCATATTTTTCAAGTAGTGGCATGTATACAAGATGGGTATATAGCGATGGTGAAATAAACGCACAGTCCATTGCCCTTGCTAAAATTTTCAATATATTCTATTCAAATGACAGATATATGTAAAAGATTTGTATAGCATGAACTAAATATGCGGCGCGGCGGTGGTCCAGTAAGCAACGTTGACTTTGAATTTATGAATCTAAGTTCGATTCTCGATCGAACCAAACATTTTTTTATTTAATTTCTCCAAAATTGGTGATCGTGAAATAAAATTACTCAAATGCAATTCAGCTTCTGTTCAAAACTTCAATATTCTCCATGTAAAAGTGGCAAGTATAAAAGATGGGTATATGGGTATAAGAGCGGTAATGAAATTGTACGGCGATGGTCGAATAAGCAGAGTCCATTGCCGTTGCTAAAATGATCAATTTTTTATGCAAATGGCGGCTATAAACGCTACTAATATCACTATTTATATGTATGGTGGTGGCTAGGTGGTAAGAGAAGCTGTGTGAAAGGATTATAATCATGACTAGTTCAACCCTCAATATACATTTTTAATTTAATTGCAAAATGGTCATTTTCAAATCAAAAAACGATTTTTTTTAAAATTTAATGAGAAATGTGTTGATGTCCCCCGGCTAAATTTATTAACCTTTAAATCGAGGTTCGAACACTGCACAAGATCCACGATTCTAACTCCTATGACCACCCCCCCGCTTACTTTACTACCTCACCATTTCCATATATAGATTTTGTCGCTATATACTCACACATCCTTTATATTGGCCAATTGAAAGGAGAAATTAAATAAATTAAATTAAAACTTATTTAATGGCAAACTGAGGCTTGAACTCGCGTTCACAATCGCAAATGCAACGACTCTGCTTACTGGACTACCGGCGTATATAAAGATGGTGCTATACAAATCATTTATGTTAGCCAATAGAGAAAATTGAAAATTTTAGCAACAAGAATGGACAATTTATTACGGCCATACACAAGAATGGCTCTTACATTTTCATTACGGTCATACATAAGAGATAGCTCTTACGTTTTCATTACAGCCATACACAATAGATGGCTCTTATACTTGCCGAAGATATTAAATTAAGAAAGTTTTGACGCTGACGAGAATTGAAATCGAGTCCACGAATGCAAAAGCAATCACTCTGTTAACTGCACCACATAATGCTATACAAATCTTTTATATTTGCTAATTCAATAGAGAAAATTGAAAATTTTAGCAACAGGATGCTTATTTGTCCATCACCGTATATTTTCATTACGGTCATACACAAGAGATGGCTCTTATACTTGCAGAAATTGAATGTAAGTTTCCACAGAAGCTGCGTGTTGAACCAATTTTACAGCAGAAATTAAATTAAAAAAGTATTGGCGCTGACGAGTTCAACTCGAGTTCACAATTTCAAGAGCATTGACTATGCTTACTCGTCCGCCGGCGTATTAAAAATTGATGCTGAACAACGATAGAAATCTTTACATGGCACAACTGATAGAAATCTTTACAAAAGGATTATAACCTTCATTAAAAATAATCCGGGGAAATTTAACTATGACCGTGCCATAACATTTAACACGCCCCACTCCATTGTAAAACGAATTCGAGTTCCGAAAGGCTATATAAGTGCTACCGAGTTATTAAAAAGCCAAATCGTTGAGATAACCAGCACTTGTTGTATGATTTGGCCAGCAATTTGCAGTTGTGGAGCCAAGTTTTTGTCATTTTTCATAACGACGTATTTCCCTCTAATTCTTCAACACGATTCAGCAGTGAAGTTTTGGCCATATAGCTCGCTTACACGACTCTAATTCCGACAGAAGCAATAAATTTGCACGAAATTAATCAAATCAATGTCATCTCAAAGAGTCCACAGGTATCGAAAAATGTTGGGCTATAGTGGAAAGAGTGCTGAAGTGCAAAATTCATACAGGCAGATATGCCAGAAATAGGGAGCATCAAACAACATGTGCGTGATTTTATCCGTAATACCGAAATCTATATAGAGGTGATTTGTGCAAGAATAAAAAAAATTCAAAATTCAATTTAATCGTATGGAAACTTTTTTATCATTCGAAAGAACATTTCTTGACATTTATTTTTTAAAGATTTCTTCTTCCAAATGATGGCCGCAACTGCGATGGTCCTTTTTCAAAGTCCAATTTTTGATGACGCGTTAGATAATATCGAGTGGTATTTGGCGAATGACACGAGTAATGTTGGCTTGCAATGCCACATATTTAGCTGGTTTGTTCACATAGACTTTGGACTTTGCGTAGCCCCAAAGAAAATAGTCTAGAGGTATCATATAGATCTAAATAACCAATTCAACGATCCGAACCATGAAATTAATTGCTCGCCAACATGATTTTTCAATAAGTACATTGTTTCGCGTACTACAGCAAATTTTAATTCCAGTATAAACCATACCAAACCGTCTATTTAGTCGCATATCATCCAATACTGTAAACTTGAATTCAAATTTTTCGATGGTATTCCAAATAGTGCTCAACCGTAATTTGGCCTAAGTGCACGGATCACATTCCTCACAGAACGCTGGTTTTCGTAATAAAGCTGAATAATTTGTAGACGCTATGTCGGGATCAGTCTTTCCATGATGAAATGACAAACAATACTGAATAAATAAAAACACGATGACAGTTTGACTCTATTCATGCGTCATTTGTCAAAAAGAAACAAATGAAAAAATAACCTCTAGGTGGACGCTTTTACAAAATAATCGCGCGAACTGGCGCATTCGATTTCAAATCGCTAAAATATCGTAGGTTGTTGACGTTATTTTAACTGTCGACATTATTTTAATCTATACCTCGCCCATCCCTGCTCGTAGCGCTTTCATGAACATTCGATTTAGTTTAATAGATGGGTTGTATACGAACAATCGTATACCGGGTGTTTCTTTTAAACTGAGACGATCAAATATCTCGAAAAATAGCCACTCAATTTAATCATACCGCGGGGGAAATACATTAGTGCAAACAAAATAGTCCCCCACCCCCGCTTTGTAGGTGGGGCGGGGGTAACTTTTAAACTAAGATAGATAGGAAGCCATATTTTTTATTGCAGATTCGGATTCTACGACTAAAAGTACGTATGATTTGAATGAAATATTTTGTTCGGTTCATGATAGATGGCGTTGTAATCGACGAAATTCAATTTTTCTAATTTTTCCTTCTTAGTGTGTGTGCCAATCGAAGTTAAAAAGTTAAAAAGTTAAATTTTTTAACTGCGGTGAAAATAAAAAAAATGTCCTCATTTTTTAACTGGTTTGCTGTGCCAATTGGAACCAGTTAAAATTTATGACGTTTAACATTTTTTGCTGTCGGCGCAATTTCGTGAATTTATAATTTCATTTTAATATAAGATTTTTGGATTAAAATAAAGTTGAAATCTTATAAACATTAAAATGAGCAAAGGTTTTATAAAATATTTGCCTAATTGGTGCAAATTATACAAAAATTTAATTGACGTTCTGTCAAAGTACCAAAAAAAAACTTGTATTTTATCGCGTACAAAATATTTACAAGTTGGCGTGGATGTAGTAACCAAATCAAAAATTATAACTGGTCCGAGACCAGTTAAAATTTTTGTGGTGAATAAATTTTGTTTTTTTTAACTTTTTAACTTTTTATGCGCTTTTTACTTCGCTTGGCACACACACTTAGAACACACGCATTCGATTCTGCAATACGTTTGAAATAAAAAACATCACGTTTTCATTGAAAATACTCGAAATTCGTCATCAAAACAATTTATTCAGTTTTGTAAATCACATTTAACGTTTGTGTTATTTCTTATCTTCATGTTTTTCGTAATTGCAAAATAAACGACAAAATACTTTAGAATGGAGCGTTTAACTGTGCCAGAGAAAATTGAAATGGTTCTGGTTTATGGAGAAGCTGGCAGAAATCTTGAAAATGCTGTTGCTATTTACGCTCAACGTTTGGCCGGACTATCAAACAATCTATTACTGATGGAAATGTTCAACCGAAAAAGAGGACCCGTAGAGCAACAGTCACTGGAGAAAATAATGAAGTTGCTGTATTGGCAGCAGTGGCTCATAATCATCATATTATAGTACACGAGAAATAGTTCGCGATTCCGGATTGCCCCTCACCAGTGTTTGGAGAATTTTAAAACGGCACAAGTATCATCCGTATCATGTGTCTTTACACCAAGATCTTCATGGCGTTGATTTCCAAAATCGGGTAACTTTTTGTCAATGGGCACGTGAACAAATACAACAAAATCCCAATTTTTTTCGTTGCGTAATGTTCTCCGACGAATCGTCTTTTACAAACCATGGAACGGTTAATCGACACAACATGCATTATTGGAGTGTTACAAATCCGCACTGGCTTCGTCAAGTTGAACATCAGCGTCCTTGGACTGTCAACGTGTGGTGTGGAATAATTGGCAACAAACTCATAGGCCCCCACATTATTGAAGGCAACTTGAATGGTCAAATGTACCGAAACATTTTGGAAAATGAACTGCCAATATTACTTGAAAATTTGAGCTTAGAAGTGAGACGGAACATGTGGTTTCAACATGATGGTTGTCCTGCACACTATTCGTTGATGGCACGTGAAATACTTGATCGTGATTTCAATGGTCGCTGGATCGGTAGAGCTGGTCCGATAAATTGGCCCGCCATTGGCTACCTTAAAAACAAAGTTTACACACAAAAATCAACAACACGTGAGAACATAATTGAGCGAATCAGAAATGCGTGTGCTGAAATTCAACCAGACACACTTCTCAGTTGTGTACAATCATTTGAAATGCGGATTAATAAGTGCATTGAAATCGCTCGCAGGTCATCATTTTGAACACTTATTTTAGATTTACAAAACTGAATAAATTGTTTTGATGACGAATTTCGAGTATTTCCAATGAAAACGTGATGTTTTTTATTTCAAACGTATTGCAGAATCGAATGCGTGTGTTCTAAGAAGGAGAAATTGAAAAAATTGAATTTCATCGATTACAACGCCATCTATCATGAACCGAACAAAATATTTCATTCAAATCATACGTACTTTTAGTCGTAGAATCCGTATCTGCAATAAAAAATATGGCTTCCTATCTTAGTTTAAAAGTTACCCCTGTCCCATCTACAAAGCGGCGGTGGGGACTATTTTTTTTGCACTAATGTATTTCCCCCGCGGTAGGATTAAATTTTGATAACGGACATTTTTTCCGTAGAGTGGCTATTTTTCGAGATATTTGATCGTCTCAGTTTAAAAGAAACACCCGGTATACTCGTAACTACGTACAGTACAAACAAAAACCAAAAATATAAAAATACAAAATAAATAAAATTAAATATTTAATATTTAATCGGATGATAATATCAGTATTATTATAGTATGTATATATTAATAAAAATGTTGATAATCATAAATCTTTAATAATAATATCTGAAAATAATAGTTATAGTTATCTGAAATATCTGAATATCTGAAAGTAACGTACATACATTTCTATGCAAAGATCGACCTATTCAGTTGCATGATCAATCACAACAAACTAAAATAATTTATGTACAAAATACATCACTGCATCAGCATGGATGGATTATGAAATAGATAACGAAATGATACTAATATCCATGATACAACAATTTCTCTATAAGATAGGCTCAATAGCGTACGGTCAAACGTAGAACTAAATTGGCGAGGACAAATTATTATTATTTTATCTATTCACACACTATAAGATAAAAAGAATTAAAAAATCCTAGGCCAAGAATACATAAATAGTTTTTTTGTATCATGTTATTTCATTTCCCCACCGGTCACGGTAACCGGGTTCGAATTGCAACAGAGACGGGATGCAAAAAATACTTTTTCATCTCTCGATTTCGATCGGTGATTAAATTGAAAATATCTATGACCTTCTGTTGGAATATGCAGAACGGGCCGACTCATGTTAATACATGGATTCCGTAGTATGTAGCTATGGAGACATCGATGGCCAATTATAATAGACACGGACCTGTAGTAGCCGTGTGCAAGTTGTAATATTTATTATTTATGTATGTCTATGAATTTATTTAAAAAAAAGTCTGTAGTGAGTTTTCAAAGTCTTGAATGAATTAATGAGTAAATCAATTAATCAGATGTACAAGTTTGAGTGTTTTATTAGCAAAGTTCAGAGATCGAATCCTGTTGAACCGAGATTCGTAACAAATAGTGGCGCCAGTGTCAGAAGTTGGATTTTACGATAGAAAGTAATGAAGAGCATCAACACGGTTCAGCAGCTAAGAGAAGGGCTCTGATGGTGAAAACTCCCTATTACCGGAAATTAGATACCGGGCTGTTCGTAAGACTACAGAATTATGTGAAACCTGAGCAGGAATTATTCGAAGAATTAGTTGGTCTTGCCGACACTACCAGCCTCAGTGATGCAATGCTCAATGCAATTGCTAATAACCAAGAATTGCAGCATATAGGAAGAGCATTAAACCAAAAAATGCAGCAACTTTGAGTCGGAGAAGACTAATAAGCCCATTAACAAAACTAACAACTGCAGCTACTTCGAGAGAAGCAAATCCGAAAAAATTCTAAACTTAATAAATAAAACCTTAGAAGATCGATAAATTCAATTCAAAAATGGCTAGAGCAACATTAACACTCGATCAGCGCTCGAATATATTATGTGAACAAACATAAAAGCTAGATTAGGCGACGCAATGAAGGGAACAATTGTTTTATTTACGAAATGAAACTCTATATGTCTAAACGCTGATAACCGAGAATGCCTGAGGAAAAACCAGAACGAAATTGGTCGCAGAGAATTACTTGTTAAGTATAAGCATTACATTTAATCTAAATAGATTACAGCGTAGGTCGGCCCTTAATCTCGGATCATCATTCATAATATTATCATACTGAGCTCAACATCCTCTGATTCGAACGATTTGAGATTTTATTTGAACCTGTTCGCATATTATAATAATGCATACATTTAGGCGAATGTACATAAATATATTTATTCAAATAAAAAAAAAATTAAAACAAATAGAATACAATATTTGTAATAGATGACGTGACATTGTATAATTTCACTAGGACAGTACTAAATGTTGAAAAAAACACTTTAATGTGCATAGGCTCGGGGTAGACGACATTGATACAGATTCAGTGATTCAGAAATGTGACTACCTGACACTAAGCGAAACATGAATTTGTGATAACGAGGAGCTGATTCCCATTCAGAACGTCGAGTGCATTATATGCGAATAAATAACCGCGCCTTATCGACCACTAATGGAGCCGCTGGAGTGACTTTCTATACAAACACGTATTGTCCAAATCAACATGCAGGCACCTCTGGATATTTACTTCGCTGAAGTTTCCATGGCCAATGACGAGGTAAACTTCAGTTATACGTTACCCCGGACAACTATGCAGAACATCTCCATACTTATGTACTAGGCATTTTCCCGTACACATATAATCACGAGTACGTACCGCCATTTATAAGCTAAAATTCCGACATACCTATTGTACTCTGCTGTGAATTTAACATCGATCACATCACAAATTCTAAATTCGTGAGTTTCGAATAAGAACACCTTCAATTTAGACGGCGTATACTTTTATACACTAACAACAGAAACTTTGGGATGCACTGGCCTCTTGATCACACATTTGTCAGGAATATCTCAATATGCTAATAATAAATAAATTGATTTTAACAAACCCATATATTACGTAATATTTCTGTCACCGCCTATAGAGGTAATCACATAAAGCCACTTTGGACGTGAATTTAGAACGTAACAAACAAATATATTAGAGTAGGATAAACAGTATATTTTACTATTGTAAATAGCCGGGGTATTCCGTATGTTACCAGGCCTTCGACTATAGGTAATTCTTATGTACACCAATTTCAAAAGAATTTCACTTTTTTCAATATTTGCCCTCTTATTCAGCCATACAATATACCCTTCCTACTATTTTGAGAGGTTAATTGTGTATGTGTTCTGTAGTATTCTGCGGCATGAGCAAAGATCTTAATCTTTACTTCGGTCAATTTAATCTGTGGCATATTTGAATGGTTTCAAAAATAAAATAATGATTTCTAGATCACCTCCTATTCCAGTTCCTCAATCCGATTCAATTCATTTCGCTCGTTTAAGACGTCATTTATGGTATCCCACGAAGTTACAATGGACTCGAGCATAATTAATCCAGAATTCCATCTTGTAGACAGGTTTTCAAGATGGTTTCTAATAAATTTGGAAAGCTTTCCCTTTTAAAATATCTCAGTTTTCTGCACACTGCTAATGTTTTATTAATTTTACCCTGTGATCCATCAGATCCATCAGATTTTGCATAAGTCTTTTAGCGGCTATAGCCTCCATGGAACGTAAATCTCTTATAGTAT
Source organism: Tipula unca (assembly GCA_951394425.1). NCBI lineage: Eukaryota > Metazoa > Arthropoda > Insecta > Diptera > Tipulidae > Tipula > Tipula unca. The sequence continues at coordinate 122,288,071 of OX596380.1, forward strand.
ACTATAAGTACATATATACTTTATATACTGTATGTAAGACATACTTTAAATCCTAAACCTATACTGGCATTTGTACTGACAATAATTTTTTTGATATTTTTTATCAAGCTAAAGATCGCGTTTTCTATGACAATCCAATTTAATTTACTGACTTTTTATTCAGTTTTCTATAGCTTTGCTCAGGTTTCGAAATTTCCACCGCAAGTTCGTAGGCATTTCATGCTCAACTTACAACAAAGTTTGAGGAAATAACGGCAAATTATTAGGTATAGGTATTTGTGAGTTTAGCCAAAACCGTCTATAGATACATGCCTGAATCAAATCAATACTCTTAAATGGTTTTGACTGCACACGCGATAGTATGTGTCGTATATGTATACGCCAAAACAAATATCGTATATAAGAGAAATAAAAAAGCAAAATAAATTGTAACTATACTAGATTTGCGTGTGCATAAATTTGTGGTGCGTTCTGTGAACGAAGCATATTTTTCAGGCTTGTTTCTATAGACGGTTTTGGTTTAGCATTAAACATGTATAGTTTGTGCAAAATGATACTGAAAAATTTAGCGCTGGTTGGTCTCTCTCCCATCAGTAAATCAACAACCAACAATTCAGAAACTGTATGGAAAGAACAGGAAAACAATAATAAAAATTTGTAGCCTTCTTTCAACTTCAACAATCTCTTTCTTTTGACTTTGGAAAAAAATCTCGAGTTTTGTGTCTCAAAAGATTATAAATAAAAATTGATTTTACAAACAATTTTAAAATCGCATGACATCATGTTATCGACACAAATTAATTGACCTTCATTTTCCAGATGGCGCGCCAAACGTTTTATAAAAATTTTTACGTTACCTTTTATTCCCAAGTTATTTCAGCCGAGTATTGTCAATTTGGTTTTGTTTATTTAATTTTCTTATTTTTTTAGATTTATATACATTAATTTTCATTCAAAATTTCGTTAAAAAAAATGGTGACAGCGTTTATTTGCCAGTGAGGCCATTTAGTTAGAAAAGGTAAACTAACTTGATAAGTGTTTAGATTGCACTTGATAAGTGTTTAGATTTTAACAGTAGCCTTAGAGGATACAAACAACGACTGTCAGCTGCCAGCCACACTTTACTATCCTCACTCACACTGTTATCGTGAGTGATAAGAGACCCCAAATATTTGAACCTCCTCACTCCCTCAAACGTGTGGTGGCCACTACTAAAATCTGGTGTGCCATTGTCCCTATAACCAGAGATCAGGTATTTCGTTTTGGACTCATTGATCTGAAGTCCAACTGAAGCTGAAACTCTACAAGCGGATCAAGTATTTCTTTCACTCCATTGCTATTGAGTCCAATCACGCATATATCATCTGCATATGCAGCACCCGATTGAACTGGCGATATAAGATGTTGCGCTGAGGTGTTTCAGTTTTACGAAAGATGTACTCCAACATGAGATTAAAGAGTATCGGGGACAGAGCATCTCCCTGCCAAATACCCGAGTTAACTGCAAAAATTGTCGATAGCCTGTTCTCATCGTTAACACAGCATTGAGACTGCGTCACTGTCATCCTACACAGTCATACCAATTTTGTTGGCATTCCTAGGTATTCCAAGGCAGACCACAAACTCGATCTGTAACTCTGATCTGTGACTGATCGATTCGGACGAAATCCTCCTTGATAATCACCAACCAGGCCCTTCGCTAGAGGAGTGATTCTATCCAATACAATGTATGACAGTACCTTGTATGTTGTGCAAAGGAGAGCTATACCGCGATGATTCTCACACTTCAAGCGGTCTCCCTTCTTGAAGATGGGGCATATCGCGGCCACTTTCCATTCGTCAGGCATAACTTCGGTTCGCCATAGTAATCGAATAAGGTCGAAAAGACTGTTCCTCAAAGTATCCCCTCCGAATATCAAGATCTCCGAATTAATGCAGTCCACTCTAGGTGAGCGGTTTCGTTTCAATCTCTGCATGGCTTTAGTGAATTCCTCGTAGGATGGCTCCTCAGAGCAAATCTCCGCAGTCTGTATTAGAGGTGGCTCAACTACAGTCCGTGACGCATGATGAACATCAAGCAGTACAGTACAGTGTTCACTCCATGCGTCAAGTACTGCGTCGATGTTGACACAGAGGTTTCCATCCCGGTCCCGAATGGCGGTGGACGTACGCCTGAAAGTATGGCGCAGTCCAGTAATTCCTTTAAAGAAATTACGCGAACTGCGCTCATTGCTGAGTTGTTGTACTTTCAGAACCTCGGCCCTAGCTGCCCTTCTTGCAAGAGCAGCCATGTTTTTCCTCGCGATTGTGAGACGTTGTTGCACTTCACTATGGGCTATATTTTGTTGCTCAACCGCAAGACGACACTCGTCATCAAACCAATCATTCTTGGGTTTGACTTTCACTTTCTTTTCGTTATTTTATTTAAAGTTTAAAAAAACACATCTCGATTTCGTAAAAACGATCTCTAAAAAAAACTGATTTTTTGCGTCTAAAAAAATGTAAAAATCAGATTTTTGATTTATCGTTTAAAAAATCGTTTTTTTTGGTCAATAGAAAATCAAATAAAAAATAATTTCTGTTTGTATATTTTTGGAGAGTAAAATAAACCTTTCCAACGGTAACTGATCAATTATCTATTATTTTTGTGGAGTTAAAAATGTAAAAACTATTGTGTTTTATTAAAATTATTGTATTTTTTAACACAATCATGCACTATACACAATATTAAACTTACCTTATATATATGTACCATTTGATGTCATTGCGGATATTAAACGTTTGTCCGCGAATCGCGTTTGTTTAGAAGAAAACATATTAATAAATCTGGCAACATTGTAATGCAATAATTTCCAACAAAACTACCTAAAAAAAATATCTATATAGCATAATTATAATTATAATTTAAATTATACAAGGCCGTCAATTTGTTAAAAATTAAAATTTTGACAGAAAACTCAAACTTATTTTTGTTTGTTCACCATAAAATCAACAAATAAATTGAATAATTTAATATTCCTGTCGAAATATTAAATTTTAACATTAAATTTACATTACAATGTTGTCAGTTTTCCAAATATGTTTTTGGTTCCTAGAAGAAGACTAACTGGGGGATTTTTAAAATTTTAACGTCCATATTTGAATTCAGAGAGCATAGAGGCAAGTCGCTACGAGCCGACGTATTGTATACCGGGTGTTTTTTTTAAGCTGAAACTTTTAAATATCTCGGAAAATAACCCTCTACAATAAATATGACCGTTTTCAAAATTAAATCATTCCGGGAGGGAAATATATTAGAGCTAAAATTAGGACCCCCGCCCCTCCTTGTAAGGGGGGTGGGGGGAAACTTGGCAACTAAAATAGGAACCCTTATTTTTTGATTGCAGATTCGGATTCTACGGATTTCCTTGTAACATTTTTTTCGATTCATGATAGATGGCGCTGTATAATAGACGATATTAAATATTTTTCGATTTCTCCTACTGAAAACATTGTGCATACGATTATGCGATGATTATGCATAGGAACATGCGACTAAATTTGCTTTCAAATAAATGATTTTTTTGGTTTTAAAAATATCGATTCAGTTCAAACATTATTTCAAAAAAAATAATACCTGTTTGCGTAAGGCTATGTCCAAGAAAAAATTTCTTTCGGTCAATCTCTACGCTTAGCATTTTCCAGATAGGATTCGGTCACGTGTTTCATTTTACCGAACTATCAAGCAATTCACTGCTGATGGAAGTGTTCGCCCGTAGAAAAAGACCCGTCGAGCAACAGTCACTGAGGAAAATAATGAAACTTCTATATTGACTGCAGTAGCTTATAATCCTCATATAAGTACACGAGAAATAGCTAGCGAATCCGGATTATCCCATACCAGTGTTGGAAAATTTTTGAACCGACATAAGTATCATCCTTACCATGTGGCTTTACACCAAGATCTTTATGGCGTTGATTTTCAAAATCAGGTAACTTTTTGTCAGTGGGCACGTGATCAAATACTACAAAATCCCAATTTTTTTCGCTATGTATTGTTCTCCGTTGAGTCGTCTTTTACAAAACATGGAACGGTTAATCGACCGACATGCATTACTGTACTGGAGTGTTGAAAATCCACACTGGCTTCGCCAAGTTGAACATCAGTGCCCTTGGACTGTCAACGTGTGGTGTGGAATAATTGGCAACCAACTCATCGGACCCCATATTATTGAAGGCAACTTGAATGGTCAAATGTAACGAGACATTTTAGAAAATAAACTGCCAACATTATTTGAAGACTTGAGCTTAGAATTACGACAGAACATGTGGTTTCGTTGGTAGCACGTGAAGCACTTGTTCGTAATTTCAATGGTCGCTGGATTGGTAGAGCTGGTCCGGTAAATTGGCCTGCCACATCACCAGATTTTTTTTTTTTTTTTTACAAATTGGGCGGATTACTCCAGCACTCAATGCCACTAAAGGGTCCACGGTGCAATACCCGGACAAACACATATACTTACACATTAAAAACACCCAACCGTGATTTTTGTACACCACCGGGAATCGAACCCTAGACCCTCGAATAACAAAGCAAGCACGCTAATTACTGTGCTAACGAGGGCGGTAATCACCAGATCTAACTACGCCAGATTTATTTTTGTGGGGCTATCTCAAAGACAAAGTATACCAACAAGTACCAACAACATGTGAGAATATGATTGAGCGAATAAGAAATGCTTGTGCCGAAATTGCAGCATACACGCTTCTCAGTTGTCTACATTCATTTGAAATGCGGACTAATAAGTGCATTGAAGTCGAAGGCCATCATTTTGAGCACTTAATTTAATTAAAAGATGATGTCCACGTCGCTGTTCCTGGGTTACGCTAAAAGTACTTTCTTGACAAGTCATTTTTCAGTAATGAAAGATTTAAGAAATACAGTTTGTTTAAAACCAGTTACGTGTTAACTTTAATGCAAACATATTGCAGAATCGTATGCATAATGTTCTCAGTGGGAGACATCGAAAAAAATTTAATATCGTCTATTACAGCGAAATCGAAAAAAATTATTCAAGGAAATCCTACGTATTTTTAGACGCAGAATCCGAATCTGCAATAAAAAATAGGGGTTCCTATTTTAGTTCCAAGTTGCCCCTCCACCCCCTTGCAAGCACTAATGTATTTCCCCTCCCGGAATGATTTAATTTTGATAATGGTAATTTTTATCGTAGAGGGCTTATTTTCCGAGATATTTGATAGTTTCAGCTTAAAAAAAAACACCCGGTATATTAGCTTACTCAACAAACAAAAAATTAAAATTAATTTTGAATAAAACAATTTTTATTTTTTTTATTTCTAAATAACCATTTCTATATATTTTATTTATTTATTTTATTATGCATGTAATTTTTTAATGTATATATATAATTTTTAATGGTTAAGATTTTATTTGTAATATTTAAATATGTATATATATATGTATATATTTTTTTTAAAATTAACATTAATATTTTTGTATAGATTCATGATTCATACATATATATATATATATATATATATATATATATATATATATATATATATATATATATATATATATATATATATATATATATATATATATATATATATATATATATATATATATAAATTTAACAATAAATTAAATAAATTTACAATAATGTAACTTGTTATAAATTAATTTTTTATATATATTATATTTTTAAACTTGTTTATGTTGTCTTTTGTATTTATCACAGCCAATAACATTAACCATTCTTTACAAATTTAAATTTTTATTTAATTATATAAGTTTTAATTTTGTGGACTATTCTTTGTTTTGATTTACATTAAATCAATATTTAAACATTTAAATGATCATATCTTTTTCTCAAATTTAGTAAATTATAGTATATGTTATAATTATGTATTTAATAATTTATATATAATTTTTTTTATTGAAACATCATAAATAAATTAATGGAACCTGAGTTCTGGTTACATTTTATCTTATAAAAAAATTATTTATTTAAATGTTCAATCTTACTGTTTTTTCTGTTAATTTATATTTTTTAAATAATTAAGGCGAACATTAAATTAATAATTTTTTGGGGTTTGAATATCTATATTTTGTATGGGATATCTACACAATTATTTATTAATTTTTCTTTTTATATTAATTTCATTAATTTAATAATAATAATAATAAATTATATATATATATATATATATATGTATATATATATATATATATACATATATATATATTATATATCGATAAAATGTTATATAATAATTATAAATAATATTAAAAATAAAAATAAAATAATACTTATATTTTAACAACAAAATTTAATGTTGTGCGTAAAATTTTTAATTTTTATAATATTAATTCATTGATGTATATGCAAAATATTATAAAAAGTTTTTTTATACAATAATATATACTTATATGTTAATTTTAATTATTTTTTTTTATGAAATATAAAAAGCACTTTTTTTTATTATTTTAATAAAAAATTAACATAAATTGAACATAAAAAATTATATACTTTTAATTTTAAATTTAATAATTTTAAGGCGGGATTAATAACTTATGTATATTGTTTACTATGAAATTTTAAACAATTAAAGGTTTATCTTGTGTGGTATTTAATAAAATTACAACATTTGATCCATCAGTCGAAAACATAGCTTTTATTTAAAATTAAAATAAAGTCTCAAATGAACGTAAAAAATATATTTTTTAAATTATTTATTTATGTACAAAAATTGTATAATATTTTGCTGTCATAGCACATATACCTCTGCTGTGTATAAATTTATATGTACTGAGTAACTCCCGCAGTTACCTACCAAAACTGACAATACACAAAATTGTAATTGTTTAATTTAAAATGATAAACCTTTTACTAACTAAATTATTAAAATATTTAAATTCTAAAAAGTAAGAATTCTTGTTATTATTTCTCTTATGTTGTCTTTATAGTTATGTACGACCATATATATGAGAACGTATGTATGAACCGCATTTACTGATAATTTCTTACATATTATTACCACGAGAAGAGTGAGGAATCTTGGGCACTTGAAGGTTTCAAACCTTATAAATCGGCTTCTCTGGAACATAGCAATCAATGGGTTGCTGTTATAGCTGGAGAGAGAGGGGATCGGAGTGATTGCGTATGCAGATGACGTAGCGATAGCTGTCTCTGGTAAATATTTACTAGGATAAAATCCCGGTAGTAGATCCACCTATATCTTAAATGGCAGGCGACTAGCTTTTACTGGTAAGGCAAGATTTCTGGGCATAATCTTGGACAGTAAGCTTAGTTGGAAAGAGTAAACAATACTAATGTACACTGGCTATTCACTGCCGTAGTAAGACCTGTACTTATGTATGGGTTGAGCGTGTGCGGTGGGAGGTTCTGGATGAAGTAACCTAAAAAATATTTTGTTTCCGATTTTTAGTTGTCTTAGTTGACACTAGAAGTCGCCATATTTATTCGTATTATTATGCGCTAACACAAAAGTTAATTTCAAAAATATAATTATTTTCGACTATTGGTTTCGGCTAAAGCTATATGCAAAATAAATCTTATTTAATATTTACAATAAGTTTAAATACAAAAACGATAAATATTTTTCTTGAACATTAAAAACCAGTTTATCATAATTTTAAAATATAGTCTATATATGGCTGTCGATCATTACTCGGGAAAAAGTCGACTTTACTGTAATTTTTGATAAATTCATTTACCCTATCAAAAAGTAGGATGCATCGAGGACACAAAAGTAAATTTTCAACGTTTTGGTGGTTTATTTTTTAATAATCTACGGATTGAGTAAGTTTAAAATTAACAAAAACACGTACTACAATAAAACAAAAATACTTAAAATCGACTTTAGTAATTGGTTTGCCCGAGTATTGGTCCGAAGCCAATGTATCTAGTTTTAAACTGGATCTTAAGCTATGGCAAAACATATAGGTTACATGAATTAATTATTTAGTATAAGTATAAGTTAATAAAGACTTACTAGCTTAAGTTTCTATTTTGTACCGTGTACTTAACTTACTAATATTTAATTATAAACCAACCTAGCAAATTTATTACTATACTTTTGTTGGACCACTGGATCGTGTCCAATTTTTCACTTTATATCAATTTACCATAGTCATATTTTTGAGCAGCAAATGATTACCTCTCTTTTCGTCTTCCCGACTTTTGCAGTATTTTTCAAGCTCGCGATAATGGAAGTCATGGACTGGTTGAAGTATAATGTAATATCTACGAGAGATATTCGCATATCAGACAGCCCGGCTGCTATTAAAACGCTACAATCATACTCCCTGAGGTCGATGGTAGCCCAGCACTGTCTGGCATCTTTAAATGAGATGGCTCATCAGTTCAACATCCGCTTGACTTGGGTGCCAGGGCACTTCAATATTGCAGGGAATGTAAAGGTAGAGGAGCTGGCCCGTAAGGGCACACCACGCCTAATAACCTAAGCAGGCGGGATATAAAGATACCGCTTGCTTCATGTAAACTGCTGCTTCAGGAAGAAGCCAAAGCCATAAAAGAAACGAACGTCGCGTGTCTAACGGCACTTCGTGTGTAATAACCAGGCAGATCTGGCCTGGACTTCGCCGGTTCAGATCAGGCCAACTGATATCGCTTCGATGACACCATATTGGTATGAACGTGGGAGCTATAACGGGGCATTGTCTCATTGGGATACATGCGAGCAGATTGGCTGTTCCAGCCCATGATTTCTGCCGCAGCTGCGGTGATGAGGTGGAGGAAGAAAGTGTGCTCCATCTGCTCTGCAGCTGTCCTAGTCTAGTGTTCAGCAGAACAAAATTTATGGAAACTTCCCCTTTGAACTACCTCACAGGTCTTTGTAAGATCTGGGACTTTAAACGCTTCTTTTTTATATTTTTATTTTTTTAATTTTAAAAAAGGACTTCGCATAGATACTTTTTTGGTCCATAGCCTTACCTTACATTCACCGTAATCGGGAGACGAAAAACCCCATTTGCATCCCGCCTCTGTTGGGATTCGAACCCGGTAAGCTCAGGATGGCTTAACGAGTGAAGAGGAGGCAGGTTCTTGGTAAGCTCAGGATGGCTTAACGAGTGAAGAGGAGGCAGCTCGAATGTGCTATCAATTTTGTATCTATGCTAGTCCTTTAGGACGGCCACCCTTACCTAACCTAACCTAACCCGTTAGATCATATACCATGCAAATACGTTTCAGTACTTATCAATTATTAAAGTACGAATTAACTTATCGAAGTAAGAATCACTTGTCAGAAAAATAAAAAAAATTCAAAATTACATTGAAAACTGTTACCAATGTATCAACTACCTATGTAAGTTTTGTTATATAATTGGTCAAATTTAAAATTAATTGATTTCAGTTATATTCTAACAATATTATGTTATGTGAAGCATTTCCTATTCTGATATTGGCAAATTAGCTAAATTGCGATGTAATCTGCTTAGTTACGTTGTTTGTTTGTGCCTCAAAACTAAAGAAAGGCTGACCCGATTTTGATAATATTTTCACTATTGCACTGATTTTATGGCAGGGTGTAGTGCCATAGGAAAGTTGAGCGAGGAGGTTGATGGGTTTAAAAATTCTAAGTTTATCCACAAAACTGAGTTTAAACTTTAAGGTTCAGAACTTAAATGAGCAGATGGAAGCGGCTTTCTACTGTCTTGAGTTTGGAGAAAATTTAGAATCGTCAGTAGAAGCTATTTCAAATGAACAACGGTTTAGAAATGGTATTGTATATATAATAAGTCTGCTGGTTTTCAGATTAGCGTGGCTTAAGACTTGGGATAGATCCGTTTACTGTTCTCTATTAAAAACCATTACTGATAAAATTAACAAAATTTAAAATTTATGTTATTCCATCCACTCCAAGCTGCAGATCAGGAAAGTATCGTTTCCGCGAGCCATTGGCCCTATCTGCTGAGGAGGCTTTGCGCGATTTTTATTCAGTTATGATTGATATTTTGGTTATACCTTATACGTTTAAGCTACTTTACTATACTGAAAATTCAGGAATTATATAGACCCGGGAAATATCGGATATCATTATAATTTTGATTGAATATTTTTCAAATTGAGTGATTAAATACGTTTTTTGTTTAAACTATTTTGCTTATAAAACTATTTTTCGGTGCTTATTAAGTTTATTTGAACATTTCTCAAAGAGTTCGGCAAGAACGTAGACATACAACCAATTTATTCTATTTATGTTGCCACAAAGGTAAAGTAGAATTACCACCATTCCTGAATGGCCTCTTTTGGCGAAATGATCTACTAGTCAAAACGTTACATCTTTCAGCAAATTTGTTTACTTGCAGATGTATAATTTAAATATATGTATATTTATGCCTTGCGTAACAGCAGAAGATTGAAGAGCAGTCGCTGAGTAGGGGCCCAGTGGCCCAGTTTGGTATGCCAGATATTTTTAACAATGATTAGATGCGTTTATAAACACATCCCTAAAAATTTTTTGTCTGGAGAGTCACTGGTTCTGCCAGCTTTGGTGATAGCTCACATCCAAATAATGTACCAAGCTTTTTGAAGAGGGCTATTTCATGGGCCAAACACTTCTTACTAACAACAAGTGGTCTCTGACTCCACATAAATTAAACCCTAAGTTGAAAGCAATTGTAATTCTTTTTGGAAACCGGAACTCAAAAAGAGTAATCGAACTCACGTTTCATTGTTACAAATTTAAAATAAACCGAACCCAATAATTGCTGAAGTTTTAACTGACTCAGCAGAAAAACAGATTGTGTTTATACCGCGAATTGAGCTTGACCTAACTAACGTAGATGTTCCATTTATTTTGGCTCAAAGATAAACCGAATGACGAATAAAAGCCAATTCCCAATTAAATTAGCATTTGCTATGAAATTAATAATATTTGGGGTCAAATAGTAGAAAAAGTAGTATTTATGTACGTGCTTTGTTAGCCGTAAATGTGATGTTAAAATAAAAATAATTCATCGGCCAGATCAACGAAAATTGCTTGTCTGGTTGCAATAAAATCTACACAAAGAATGTGACATTTAAGTAAATGATTCACCACAAATGTGCCTCCATTACTTTCCTATAGTGAAAGTCCGTAGGGAAACACACGAAAGCGGGCGTACGTCCTTGCCCTGGGTGAATACTATTAAAGTTACGCTGCCGTAACATATTCATTTTAGTTTTTTTCTCTATTGGGTGGCACTTTTATTATTTAATTAACTTAAAATACATACATATAAATGCAATGTGCCAGTTCTAAAAGAAATTTATATTAGGGGCCTTAATGCGTAACTCTCAACAAATTGCAAGATAGTTTTCTACGTATCCCGCTGAAGAATCGATAAGTATACATCAAAAGTTCAAATTTAGGACCCATGTTTGGATTTGGGTTTAATTTATTTACAAAGCAAATAATAGGTAAAAGCTTAAGTTATGTCTTAACTCCAACAAATGGTTGCCCAATTTTCGTTAATATTTCCCGAGAAACGGATAGTATCAAAAATAATACTACTCTTGGAATATCAACTTTACCACAAATTCCTAAATTATGTGAACTGGTTGTATGCAACCCTTTTATATAATACGTCATATATGGGTCAACCAGCATAGATAAATTCCCGGTAGGTCTACATTTACAAACCAAAATCAGAAAATAGTATGACAGAAGGTTCATACGACTAGATTATTGATTTGCGTGTGGCTTTCATCGAAAACGTTAATTTTAACCGGTATATTGAAATTTGTATTGCTAAAATGCTATGTTGTTCTTTGTAAAACGTTGGGGTAGGGGTTTTATATATAAGCAAACTTTGATTTGTTGATTTTCCTATTACACAAAACTGATTTGCATTACGACCGAAATAAACCATTCCATGAAAATGTGGCTCGATTACCTCTATACAAGACTATAGATGAGAGGATTATAAGGTTTCCACCCACGCAAACATAGAACACTTCTTTTGGAAACTGCATTTATTGTTAATGTTATTCTCGGTCATATTGACTCAGTTTAAGTTTCGAAAAACATCTCAATTCACGTTTCTTTTCGTAACCATCAATTTTAAGCGTTAGAACATCACTCAACCAACTGTGGCGAAAACAATCAATCAACAGATAAACAGAATCATTCAAAATTGCTGATGATGAATTTGAATTTATCGAAGTCGAAAAAAAAATACTTGCAGACATTTTTGTCAAATTTTTAATATTACTATTTTACGGTAAATTTCAATTTTTAAAAAAAATTATTAATATTTTATTTTTATTTTGGTTTAACATTTTTAAAAGTAATTTTTCCAAATAAGTAAAAACTAATTTTAAAAGGGTTAGAAGATTATATTACAAACATAAGTTTGAATTAGAAGGAAACAATTCTAAGGTTATGTGGAAGGAAATTGATAGTAGTTTGGGAAGAACTACATTGAAAAACCAAATAACCCAAATTTATAAGAATAAATCGGAGCATGTCCTTACGGATAAGTAATCATGAATGATGAATTTAATAACTTTTTTATAAATGTGTCATCTGAATTATCTTCCAACATAATACAAAATAGTAGTTATTTTGGGAAACCGAGATAACTGTTGTACTTCTTGCGATCTAGAAGAAATAAATTCTGCTGAGATTCTTCCCGAAATGAAGAAATTAAAAAACAAACTGTCTAAAGGTTTCGATGGTACAGATAATGTTATTGTTAAAAATGGTACTTGGTATTTGGTCGACATATTGAAGTATCTCTTTTAATTTACACTGACACTCTAAAAATAGTTCTTATTATTCTGGTATTTAAAAAGAGCGATGCTTTACAATTGAATAATTACAGACTAATTTCTCTATTGGGTACATTTTCCAAATTATTTGAAAAATCAATAAAACGACAATTGGTCTCTTATTTTGTCAAAATTAATTTTTTTAATGACCGCCAATTTCGATTTACAGCTGGAAAATTTACAGAAGAAGCTCTTTTAAACCTTTTGAGTAACATATATTTAGCTTCTACCATCTCCCTGAAATGCTCAGCGGTATTTATGAATATTTCGAAAGCATTTGATACTGTTAACCACAATGTACTCCTGGAAAAATTATCAACAGTTATTACAGTCATTTTAAATGTGGTGTTCCTCAAGGTTCAGTTTTGAAACCTTTATTGTTTTTAATTTATTTTAATTCCATTTTTGAAATTAATCTTACAGGCTGTGCTACAGCGTTCGCAGATTGATAACATAAGTGTCTAATGATCTTTTTGAACTTCAACACTCTATTGAAAGTGATTTATGTATCCTAACAAATAGTTTTTTTATCACCGATTTGTTGCTGGTGACAAGTCTAGAGTTATGAATTTTAGGCGACCTGACATAACACTTGATCAAATGTCTATGAAGTATCATGTACACTCATGTGATAAGAACCCATGTTTTGAGCAGTGCTTTGATCTCCTTTGCGTAAATGAGTATAGATACTTACTCGTAGGTGTTACAATTGACTCGCAGCTAAATTGGACCTCTCACCTAAATAATATCAAGAATATTGTGATTACTGCAGTGCATACATTTTATAATTTTCAACAATTGTGCCCATCTTATGTTATATCATGCACTTGTGGAATCAATAATAATGTATATGGGATAACAAGTTGAGGTGGAATTTACTTTGCTAATATTGTAGATCTCTTTATAGCGCAAAAAAGAATTGTTAAATCCATTTACGCACGTTCGAAAAATACACCCACAATTCCATTTTTTCGTCTGTTGAATTTGTTGCCTCTGAGGTATCTATACGTGTTCAAAGTATTGAAAATGTTCTTTGTTCGCAGCAATAGTTATCATAGTCGAATATATCATGTGAATTATATGAGAAACCCAAACAATTTTGTCGGCATTCGTTGTAATAATGAGAAGTTTAGGAAATTTTACTTGTACATGGCACCGTATTGGTTCCATCTCTTACTTAAACACGTGAAAAAGCTTCCATCTGAGCAGAAACACAAATTTCTACGGGATATTTGGACTTGGCTGCTTGGCATTGATGATAAATAAATTCGAGAAATATTTTTAGCAAGAAAGTTAGATTATATTTAATTGTGCTATATGAGCTACTAGTAGTCTCGTGAAGAGCATTGCTTTACTGGTCTTACAAGATTGACATTGGTGAATAACATTTTTAACGTCGCTCTCCATATTTGGCCAATAATACAACCCGCGCAGCACTTCTAATGTATTTTGAATATCTCATTGGGCAGACATTGGCGAACAGTGAGCTCGATTCCATAGTGTTTGGGTTAATGCCCTTGGTACATATAATTTCCATTCCGGCAAGTCGAAATAGCTACTGGAGATAACTGGTGGTCTGATACAAACTACTCTCAAGTTAAATTTATCTTTTGGATGCAATAAAATGTTGTTAATCAGATCTAGATATACTCTGAACTTTCAAATTCAATATGGAATTCATATCAATAAACAATGAATCACTGTCATCTGGGGTAGTAACAACCTCTACTTGTCGAGACAGAGCAGCAGGCACTATATTGTATTTGCCCTTTTTATACTCAATTACAAAGTTAACACCCTGTAACTTAAGGCTCTTCGCCGCTGGCTGACCTTTGGAAGAGGCCTGCTTCTATACGCCGATCATTGAAGCATCACATTGAATGTAAAAGAGTTTAGTGTGATCGCCATTTGACAAAACGGGTGCAGATGTTATGGCATTCTTCAATTTATTAAATGACTCCTGAGCGGCATTATTCCAATGGAACTTCTTATTTTTCTTAAGAAGATTTATCAGAGGAGCGGCAATTTCTGCATACGTTCTATACCACCCACACATACCCAGAAATATTCATAGCTGGCGTACCGACTTTGGAACTGGATATAATTTAATAGCATCGACTTTAGAGCTATCAGGAGTCAACACCCCATCTCCAATAATGTATCCAAGGTATTTCAATTCTTTGAACACGAATTTACTTTTTTCCGTATTTACAGTTAACTTAGCTTTCGACAATAACTCTGCTACCTTCGACAGTAATTGTAAATGTTCTCCGAATGTCTCTCTGGTTATGAGTAAGTAAATCATCGAGATATACAAAAACGCTAGTGCGCTGCAGTTCATGGGGTCCTTCAAATCAATGCTCGATATGAACCTTGTTTTTGACAGACGCCCCAGCAAACCATCAATGAGGGGCAAAGGATAAGCGTCCTTTACAGTAACCTCATTTAGTTTGCGCGCATCCAAGCACAGACGGAACTCACACCCAACGAGAGCATTCTGTCCAGTTCCTTATATATTTCGGCTTCAACAGCTGGATATACTGCATAATGCTTTTGCTTTATGGGCTGGGCTGCACGTACAATTATCACGTGAGTAACCAATCCTGTTCGTCCCAATCCAAGTTTGGTAGATGATGAAAACATGATCACATGATTAAACAGATTTAATTGATGGAACTTAGTATCGTTATGAATTACCTCGGTTACCGACTACAAAAGAGTCGTGATCTGTGATAATTTGGGAGTAGCCTTTGACAAGGTAATTTTAATGTCAAATATTTTCCAAAACTCAACACCATATAACTTTAGTCATGTCTTTGTACTGCTCACCGCTGACCGTAATATTCTGACCATCATGATTTTTGAATAAATATATGGACCAATGATTGCTTGTTGTGTGCGGCTCTGTATGAGGTCTTACGGGAGGCGTATTATCTTTTAGAGTAAACGTGGTGGGAAAACTATCCATAGTTTCTCGAATTAATCGCTGATGGACGAGTATATGAGCACCATAAAATGCACGTAATGCCCGATGAGTTTCTCAAAGTGAACCATGGTTTTCAAAATAAATTTGAACAATTTGGAAACGTTGCTCCGGCAGCAGTTTATGATGAATTGTCAAACCAAACTAACCTCAAAAAACAACCGAGAACTGCCAAATCGGCTGTCACAGAAAATAGTGTTGCCAATTTAAAGTTCTCCACCACTAATAAAACACTTCGTATACACATTACACTCATCGCGGTCTATAAGAGGGGTTTAATTTCAAATCTACGAAATTGATAATTTTCAGGAGCAAGCAAACACTAATATTTTGCACTTATAAAAGAGTTTCATCAAAATGGACCGTTATAAAATCAACCCATGAATTTTTATACTAGCTCATTCTATTGAGCAATATCATTGACTAGCTCATTCAAAATGGTGTCCTGTCAGTAAAGCACCGTTCCCAATAATTTTTACATTTTTTATTAAATTGTCTAGAGGAATCTTTCGTGGATTTATTGATGCTATTTTGCTAGATATTAATTCATATTGGCCAGGTAGTTGTATTCCCTTCTGATCAGAATGATAACAACTTTATTCCCTTTAATCATCCAAAATTAAATTTAAAGTGCCTTTGGCCTGTTGCGCGGTGATATTCGTTTTTTGGCTTGCTCGCGCCAATCGTTTACAGCGAAGTCGGTTGATAATTTCATCACAAACGCATCAGACCATACCAAAATACTGGATGGATGAAAGAATAAGGTGGAAAACAAAAGATTGCATCATCCGTGACCGAAAAACCATTAATTCTCACAGATATTGGGTTTTGCCATGATATAAGAATATTAGATATAGTAATTAGGAGTAAACAAAAACACGTTGGTGCCCCGATATTTATTTGTTATTATTTTATCTCTCTATTATTGCACTATCTCTCTGATATTGCTTCTCGTACTCTCTCGGTTTACCTGATCATATCATCTGATGATCATTGTATTTTTTTTGTTTTTTCTTTGTGCTCTTTGTTTTTAAAATTTTAACATAATGAAAATTGTTCAACACGTGCAATGCACCGGGAAAGATAGAATTTTTTTTGATCAAGGTAACTTTTTTCATATAAATTTTTTTTAGTTGATTTATTAAATATCTAAAATTATAAATTAAATCTATAATTAAAATTTGCAGGTTTTTTGCAATAAAGATATTTAATTTTTAATAAAAAATTATTTTGTAATGGTAATATAATGAAGAATGAATTACAGTTTGAACACAAAACAGATTTTTTTTTGGATTTTCACGAGTAGCAACCCTCAAATTTCATATCATGACTAAAATTTATTATGATTTTGTTTTGTTTTCTCTCTGCTAGTACTTTTTTATATCCAGAAAAAAAAGTTGGCGCACCAAAGAAAAAGTACTTTTATGTTATCATGTTATATATATCTTGGGGTTTTGCATTTGATCCTATAATGCAATTACTAACAAAACTGAGCTTGTATTATGTGAAAAATTGTTGTTATTTTGAAATTTTATTATGATGTATTTAAAAATTGTAACCAAAGATTTTTTTATTGTAATTTTATAATTATTTTAATTTGTTTTCAATTGCTCCACTACAGATTTAATGTCTAAAGGAGTTTTACTTTATTTACCATTTATTTGAAATAAAGATTATAATAATAATAATCGAGAATATATTTTCGTTTCATTTAAAATTAATTAATTTAATTTTAATTTGTTTCTGTAGAAATGACATTTCCGATTCAACTGAAATCGAGAATATACCCCCATATACAATGAAAACAAAGATGCAGTCGTACGTAAAAATGGGGTTTGCCATTCAAATTGCTATTATGAACTTGACGGGGTTTTTAAAGGTCATCGCAAGGTCAAATTTGTTAAACCTTACAATTTCTCTATGTAACGTTATAGTACTACAAGTACTAAATCTCTCCAAGATATTTGACCGTTCGTTTGGTAATCGTATATGTATATATGACCAAAGTTATAAACAAATATGTAGTTTGTAAATCACACAAATTTGTGTCAAATATAATGAATACATTAAAATATCTATCTAAAGTAAATATTTATACATCCATCTAATATTTTATTATAAAAACATACGATCGGTGTACATAACTATAATTTCTCATATAACACGTAATTCTTTTCAATTATGCTCTTATTTATTAATTATGTTCAATTGTAATCATATATGAAGCTGACATATGGTACGGGCCATTATAGTAGCTCGAAACGCTGTTATTATTTATTTATTTAATTGAAGCAGAAGTTTAAATTAAAATAAATGCATTTTAATTAAAGAGATAGAAATTATTTTTGATCGGGAAGCTCTGGATTTTATTTCTTCAATTAGTAGTTTGTATACGAGTATTATTAGCATTTATATTAAACAAATGAAATGAAAAATAAAATAATTAAAATATACAAAAAATTTAATTTCAATTTATTTCAAAAAGTCTTATTAAAATTAAAAAATAAATTTTGATTGCCATCTGTATGTTAATTTTTTTTTATATATGTATAAATATTTAGTTGAATAAAAATTATTCTTAGATCAATAATTTGTAATGTGATGATGATGCGGGTGAGGCGGAATATTTTTATATGAATATTCACATACCGCAAAAATTCGTATTTTTAGCGTTTGTTGTCTTATGCGTCTATACTAGAATTTACAATTTTTATGAATATACAATAATAACTATACATATACATGAATCTTTATGTTAAAAAAATATTTTTTTTTATTATATAAAAATAAAAATAATTAAATTTAATTAAAATAAGCGTTTTTTATTTGTATTTTATGTATATAAATAATTAATATACATAATGTAATTATATTATATAATGCCAGCAATTGTTTTTTTCATTATCATTAATTTTATACCACAGTCCTTTTATAATTAAAATTGTATATTGGAAATTATGGTATATTCCCTGTACTAAATCCCATCTCAAAAGTCAAAATCACTTACCTTCAGGCATTAATTAATATGTATATGGTATGCGCGTATTATATAGGTTTAGTTTTATAATAATTATTAATATGTGACACATTCATAACAACATAATAAATTTAACAATTTTATTTTATAAATATATATTTATAATTACAACAACTATTTATAATTTTTAAATACGTCATCTATCGTTAGTTAATGTATTATTTATAAAATGCAAGGATCAAAATAGATTTAAGTTAATTATTTATTTTAAGATTATATTTTAGTAGAATTCAAAATTAATTTTTACTGATCAAATGAGTTGGAAATAAATTAAGTGTTTGTTCGCAGATAGCAAAGAGTTATCTCGATTTTTGAATGGACGGATTAATCTAGGTTATGGTTGATCGAAAAACACGAATAAAAATTGTCTGGCTCAAACTAATCTAGAGTCACGATAATTGTTTTATTTCTACTACCTTTCGAATCTTATTTTACTGAATTCAGAGAAATGACAGAAATTACTAGTACATAGTCTGCGTCTAAACCTTAGATAAAAAAGGTTAACAAAAAAAGGTTTATTAAGAGTTATTAATCAAAATTTTAAAATTTTTTGAAAAGTTTGGCATTTTATCATTTTTTAATATTTTGTAAAAACTATTCGATTTTTGAGTTGCTGAATTCCTAATATTTGGTGCGGATGAAGTTTTTCCTCAATTTGTCTTAAATTATACGCCATTTAAAGTTAGGACACTTTTAGTACAAAATTCTCTCGCTTATATAGGCGAAGGAAGTTTTTCCTAAAACTGTATTAATTTTTTATACTAAATAATCATTACATTTTATTAGTAAATAATCATTACATATATAGATATAACATTTATATTAAACTAATTAAATAAATTCATGGCCATTTAATTAAAATTTGGTTTGGATATCACAAACCAGCTTGGCTATTTAACATTCAAAAGCAAATAATTAACGTTACATTAAAAAATTACTAATTTTGTATCAAAAAGTTATTTTAATTATTAATTACGCCCCAAAACGCGAATAAGATCGTAAAAACTAAGCTCTGAACAATGTCGAAATCAGACACGCGTTCTGCGTGCTGATCCGTAACGAATTGTGCAGCGATCTCTGAAACGAGAGCCATCGCATGGTAGGTGCATAGGTCGTTGCAGGCGATGACAGCTCCGCGGTGTAGAGAACGACTTGGCTTTTTCAGGTTGTCTAAGACAGTATCAGAGTACCCAGCTCAGGATGGAGCCAGATTATTGACTCTCTCTAAAAGATTAAAATTAAAAGATAGGAATATAAAATCTAAAAGCTACAAATTTGTTCTGTGGCCAGGAAATGGACATTTTCATTTATTTGGATATGAAATATTCGAGTTTAAATAAGAAATATTCAAGTTTGTTATGCGGCAATAAATTGAAAAAACAATTGCCTAACAGAAAAATATCATACCGTGTAGGGTCACGGTCAAATTAAATAAAAATTATTTCATAAACTGTCCACTTCTTACGAAATTCGTACTTTTTGAATTTTTTTACATATTAGGGTATGAAATATCCAAGTTAAAATCTATTGGGCGGCCAGAAAATGGAGAACACAATGGCCTAACGAAAAATCGTCAGATCAATTGCGGTCACGGCCAGTTTCATTAAAAATTATTCAATAAACTGCCCACTTCTTACGAAATTCGTACTTTTTCGGACTTTTTTACATATTTGGATATGAAATACTCAAGTTAAAAATCTGTTGTGTGGCCAGAAAATGGAGTACACAATGGCCTAACGAAAAAACATCAGGTCAAGTGCGGTCACGGCCAGTTTCATTAAAAATTATTCAATAAACTGCCCACTTCTTACGAAATTCGTACTTTTTCGGACTTTTTTACATATTTGGATATGAAATACCCAAGTTAAAAATCTGTGGTGCGGCATGAAAATGAAAAATTGAGAAAAGAGTTATGCGTGTGATTTAATGCCCGAAACGCGAAATAGATGGCACATATCGAGCTCTGTACAATATCGAGATCAGAGATCTGACGAAGATCCCCAATATTGTACATGAAATAAGATCTCAGCGAGTACGTTGGCTCGGTCACGCTCTGCGTGCTGATCCTGAACGAATTGTGCAGCGATCTCTGAAAGGAGAGCCACCATGTGGTAGGCGCAGAGGTCGTTGCAGGCGACGATGGCTCCACGGTGTAAAGAATGACTTGGCTTCTTCAGGTTGTCTAGGACAGTATGAAAACCAAGCCCAGGATCGAAACCGTTGGAGCCAGATTGTTGACGCAGTAAGGGGCCCAGTTTGCACCATGGGCCGTCCCGGCATTGAGTGCGGAATCCGTTCGGGTTCCAACCAATATAATAAAAAATATAAAGGGGCCAGTAATGGCCTTTAAACAATGTTTTATTATTATGATGAGTGATATGTTTTCCAAATTTTAATTTGTTTGTATTATTTAAGAGTGCGTTTAATATAAAATTTTGTTGTTGTATTTATTAATTGTAAATTATTAATTGGACAGCCTTACTTAATTAAAACATAAAATAAAATATTTTATAAAATATTATGTAATTTATTTGAAATACATTTGCCATCAATTAAAAGTTAGGACACTTTTAGCACAAACTTCCACATCGTAATATATATTCTACTGATAAATTGCCAGTTCATTTGGGAGAAAACGGCGAATTATATTTAAAGAAGGTTTGTTTAACATAGTAGGCATCACAAAATTTATTTGTTTTAAAAGAATGTACAAAGTGTCTGCGGGTAAGGATCAAGAGAAATTGTATTTGGGGATGCTCCTGGTGCATATTGTAAACATTGGTGTACCATTAGTATTTCTCTCAGATACGTTCATCATAAATTAAATTCCATTTATGTATTGATTTACTGTTGTCGGTTACCATCCATATACATCGCACCATTCATTTTGATCTGATACCACAGATTATACTTATACAATATGTACAGATTAGTATCTTCTATCACATTTTAGTACTGAGAATGAAAAAATATTTTTTTTTTTTTATCTACAGAATGTTGTTTCTTTTATAAATTTTTCTTTTCCATTATATTTCTTATTGAAGAAACAAAACCAACACAAATGTAGTCAAGCCTGATGCAAATAGTGAGAACATTACATTTAGCTTGTACTTGAAACTGTTAGTGCGAAAATTGAATAAAAATACTCTTGCAATAAAGCTGTTAGTGTATTTGCTTTCTTTCTTTTAGCAATTCTTTCTGAGATTATAAAATTTCAATTTTTAAATTAGTTCACAATTTTTTAAACACGACTGAAACCGGAAACCAAAATTGTACTTCTTGTTTGTTCCTTTTCTATTTCATTAAACCGATATTATATTTATTTATTTGTTATAGATAAACCGAGTTTTGGTAATTATATAATTGATTATCTAAAATATTAATTACTGCGCAGTCGTAAAACAAACCAAATGAAAATCAAGAAAAATCGTGCGATTTGAACGACCTGTTTGCATTTTTAAAGTACGAAATGATGAAAAGAAAGCAATCATTTAGTTTACAGCTTCCAAAATGTCCTTTATGAATTTTAAAAATAAAATATATTATATATGTGAAAATAAACAGCTGCACTGATAAAAACAAGATTAAAACACTATGAATTTATGAAATACGAGAAGGAACATATCCAATCAACGAGCATCTGTCTGCAGGCGTGGTTCGGAAACTGTTTCATATCAGCAGTGTACTGTCCTCCAAAACATGCTATAAAAAAACTGCAGTTCATGGATTATTTCAACCAGCTAGGTAATAAATTTCTGAGGGGGTGATTTCAAAGCCAAACACACTCAATGGGATCCAGATTAACATCGCCGAAAGGCAAACAACTTAATGAAGCTATAGAAGAACAGCCCCTGAATTACTTATCGGCCGGTCACCCAACGTACTGGCCCACAGATAAAAAGAAAGTATCTGATTTAATTGACTTTTGTGTAACTAATGGAGATTCCACGTTCATATGCTAAGGCCACCAATTGCTATGATCTATCTTTTGATCACTCACCTGTAATTGTAAGAGTGAGCATCGGCATCCTAAGAATAGAAACACCAAAACGGCTTACAAACAAGCAATCTAATTGGGATCAATATAAGAGGCTAGTCGAATAAAATTGTGTACTGAATATCCCTCTTATCACACCAGCAGATATTGATGCGGCAGATTATTCTTTGTGGAAAGCAACAAAATGTTAAAAAGGTCAGCAAACTCGAATCACCCGATTAGAATTGGGCGAGAAGCGATGAAGAAAAAGCCAATGCTGTTGCTGCTCATCTAACAACAGCATTCGCACCACACGAAGAAACTAATAACTTCGTACTACCCAACCAAATGGATGATGGTTTGTCCTTCAAACCCTTAAAATATAATTGGAAGAAAGTTAAGAATACAGTTAAAAATTGTATAAGTCCAAAAACGGCACCAGGGCATGATCTTATTACCGGAAAAATGATAACGGAATAAAAATGATAACGGAATTGCCAGACAAATGCTTAAAACTAATAACATTCATATTCAAAGATATCTTTGATCAATAAGAATGCTCCCTACAATTTCAAAGTTATTTGAAAAAATGAACATGGTACTACAGAACAAGTACACAGAATTGTAAACGCAATCTAAAACACCTTCGTGGAAAAGAAATATAGTTCTACTGCCTTCTTGGACATTACACAAGCCTTTGATAAAGTTTGGCATGATTGGCTAATATACAAAATTAAAGGACTTCTACCGAAGAAATTTCACTCAGTTCTGGGAAACTATCTCCTTCAAAGGTAGTACATGGTTAAACAAAATAATGCAACTACTTGTTTAAATGATATCAACGCAGGTATTCCACAAGGCAGCGTTCTAGGACCAATATTATACCTGTTGTACATAGTGACTTACCATTAACCAAACAAATCAACTCACGTCACATTCATGCTAAACAAACGCACTTGCCTACCAGTGGAATTAAACGATATAAATACTCCTCAAAAAACCAAGGTCAAATACTTTGGCATGCATAACGTGGACAAATCATATCGAAGAAAGTCTCAGCTGTCATTTTAGCCAATAAAGTTTTATTGTACAAAGTGATGATCAACCCCATATGGTCATATGGTATTCAGTTATGTGGATCCACCAGCGCATTAAACAGAGAACTCCTGCAACGAACCCAAGCGAAAATACTTCGTAGTATTACCAATGATCCGTGGTACATTCGAAATAGTAATATACACGATGATCTTGGAATTAAAACTATTAAAGAAACCATTAGAGAATTCAGTTCGAAATATTACTCAAAACTCGAGAAAGGTCCGAATGAATTGGTCAGGTATATATTAAAACAGCCGTGATTTAGGTGACTGAGAAGAGCAGATCCACTTGGACTGATGAACCTGTAAATATATTAAATGTTTAGGTTCTACATATAAATGTAATCTAAATTAATTAATTAGTGAACACTAATAAAATAACAAGTATTAACATTGGTTAACACTTAAAATATGTAATAATTTTAGCTTAGGATTTGAATACTTCTTGTTATTTTCTTTTGTAGAAACATTCAAGAATAAAACCATTGGCACCATTTAAAAAAAAAAAATATATGTGAATTAAATTTCGACCCTATTTATCTTGGACGAACTTGTTTAACGAAAAATGCTGTACCAACACTATTTAAAAGATACGTTTCTTTTAATGACTGCAATGTGCATCAACAACCAACAATGTATAGAAATCATAATGGTGAAACCATTCTAATGCGTTTATCTAATATAAAATTACGTAATACAAACAGACAATGGCGCATCTGAGTTAAAATTAATAGTTTCAAGCTACCAAAAATGTTGCGAATAGTAAATCAAAGCGATGATATGGAGTTAGGTACTGAATTTTTGAAGTTTATTAATTCTACCTGCGCATGCGAATCAGCTTAAAACAAGTCTTAGATATTTGTCGAATAAAATCTGAATAACTCCAAAAGAAATCATACTTAATTGAAACATTAACTGCATTATTTTGTATGCGAAATTTCGGAAAATATTAAAATGTCCATGGACCATTTGGGTGTTACAGTGGTGTTCAATCAATTACGACAGAGGTTCAGTTAATTTAGCTGCATATGAACAACTGAATATTAGTATTGATCAACCTATTTTATGAACGATAAATAAATATTGGCGAAGCGTTATGTAATGCATTTGAAAAACACATTCTTCATCATGAGAAAGGGATCGCAAGCTTCGACATTATTCAAAAAAATTACCTCCACGAAAAACATAAACAATAAAGCTGATGCCAATATTCACGCAACAGCTTATGTATACGAATTAATTTCAAAAATTGAATGTTGGTATAGCAGTTCCACAATTAGTTATACCGTCTCGTATGCTAATAGAACAACCATAAAAACTTGCCCCAAATAATTTGGAGATAATGCAGACAAATAGACGGCATCGAACTCTAAATTAGTGTTCACATGGGCATCATATCATCGTCTCTCACCTTTATTGAATTATGTCAGAAAAGTATCTGCAACAAAAATTATTTCATTGGCTCCAAAAACGTGACATGACTGATATCGCATTACCTGTAATTGTCGATCATCTAATTATTCTATCGGCCGATTTAACAGTAAGGTTTTCTAATTTGAAACAAATGGATTTTCCAACTTGGATGATGCAGCCCGATGATGTTAGTCCGATATTCCAATTAACCAGTATCAAGAAGAACTTGCAGAAAGGCAAAATGAGGAGTCAGTTAAAACTTTATTTAATATAAAAGGAGTGATGGCATGGTTTTGTGATGAAACAGAAATCAAGTGTCCATCTTCGTAATTAGCTGTATGTGGTGTTAGTGCCATAAATGATTGGCTGCTAAAAAAAGAAATCGACTGGATATAACGCAACGGGGAGATTTGAGACTGACTAACTAAATTGGAACCTAACATAAAATCTGTTTGACGCAATCATCAAGGCTCTCTTTCATTAAAATTATTTTGTAATTGAATTTCAGTTCTCAAATTTACGTATTTATATAATTTACTTACTGTGTTTCCCAACAATTCTTATTGGTTTCATCCTAAAACCTATCAATTAGGTTTCTTTAGTGAACAGTTCAATTTTTGTATATTAAAAATTAAATATAAATATGTACATTATATAAGGCTTCGGTGGGCCTTGACACAAAAAGGGCTGGGAAACACTGTCAACAAATTATAGAAAATAGTTGGATAACTTCGGATCATTAAAAACTCCTTCCTTTAATTATTCGGTTTTTAAAAAATAACTCTCCTCACAGAGATCACTGCACCATTGATCAACACGCAGAAAGTGATCGCGGCAGCATATTCGTTGTGTTGTGCTTTTATTAATGAATTATCTTTAAATTTTTGTCGCATTTTTGATGAAAATAATAAATTTGGTCAAATAAAAATAAACAATACAATAATTTAAAATATTTTCTGTTTCAACAATTCATAGATGAAATATTTGTACAGACCAAAATCATATGTTTAATTGAGACGAAGTAGAGAAGATACCAAGCACAACATTTTACGGTTGCGACTTGCGATCTGAAAACTAGTAAATTAATTTCGATCCCGTTCGCCATAATCAACACAAATGTCTTGTAAAAGCCGCGCTATACCGATAAATTAACATCAATCCGTTGTATATCCGACAGATTATATCCGTTAGTACATTGTTCGTTATAACTGTATTTTAGTGAACATTTCTTTGAATATATTTGTATATTAAGACTGTGTCCGAAACCTGTGATAAAAAATTGTTAATATTAATTTTTGACATTTATTTGAAAATACCGAACACACCCAAATTATTCGAGTCTATTACTATGATAGTTTTTGACAAAAATCGAATAATTGGTGTATATGGCATCTTGTTTCGACTCAACAATATCCTGGGGCCCTACTATGACTTTCGACTACGATTTTCGACAGCTGACGTTTTCCTATAGTAGGCAAAGGAAGAAAAAGGTAAACAATATTATATTGTTTTCCTTTTTCTTCCTTTGTCTACTATAGGAAAACGACCGTCGTCGAAAATCGTAGTCGAAAGTGATAGTAGGGCCCCTGTTATTTAACCGTTGTTGTATATATAAACACAATAATAACAGACAACCATAAAAACGGTTATCGAATCCATTATTTTAATTAATTAATTTTTTTAAATTCACAAAAAATTTGAGGTTATGAAAACAAAAATTGATCTATATATATGACGTGGGGAAAAACTTATGAGGTGAATGTAGGGCCATAATTAAAATGTAGGGGAATAATTCTCTAACAAATGTCAAAAATTAATATTAACAATTTTTTATCACTGGTTTCGGACACAGTCTATTTATAAATTAAGATTTTTAGATTAATTTGTGTTTTAGTCGGATACTAATTAGTCAAAAGTCAATATCGTTGATGACCGTTAAAAATTAAGTTGGAAAAGTAAATCGAAATAAATCGTTTCGATTTGAATAAATACGCGAATCGTTTAATTTGTATTTTAGTATTAATTTCCAAGGTTTTTTGATTGTTAAAGATCATTAAATTAGCACAGAATTATTTTTAACTAAATCGTAATTAGTGATAGAGCGCTGTGATAAAATCCGAGTTCATAACCAAAAGATTTAACTTTGACTAGATCGAGCATTGCATTTATTTAGTAGAGGCTCAAGGTGTGCAGCAAAATTTTTGTCATACCGATAAATTAGATATTATAATTAATAAATTATAATTTACGGTCATTCGGTAGCAACATACAACGTTTTAAAAAAATTGTAAATATTATCCTACACAATATATATTAGACATATTTTTTGGCGTCCTCACGTTTCACTATAACCAATTGTAATGTCATGAGAAATATTTAACTGACGTTGCGAAAACAGTTACCGATTAAAAAAAATATGTAGTGCATTTGATAGATCAAATCTATATTGAAAGAATTTCGCGGTATAGAATCATCAAAATATTCGGTCAAGCTGTTAATGCCCATAGTAAATGTGCCAGAACGGTAATGGCATTCATGATAAAGTCAGTTTGGGTAAGTTTCAAACAAATTGTTCGTCTGTTTCTCCTTATACGGATCCTACTAGTGAAATACTATATGATATGACAAAATCTGTGATTAAATTTGTCCAAACACTCAGTTTTAAAGTGTTATAGTTGATATTACCGATAGCAACAGGGTTAATCAAAATATATTTGCAAGATTTTGCCCAGTAGATAATTATTTCATTAATCTGAATTTACCGACTTCTGTGTTAATATAGTTAATACAAAAGGAACATTGAAGGATATGTTGAAAAGAATATAATCTGCTCTCCCAATCAAACCGGTGACGGACCACTGTTTTTTGTCTAGTCTCGACATTTGGAGCACAAGTTTTAATAATGGTGGTAGTGTAACAACGAGTAATTCCAATGTCCTCAAACTTACCATTGTATTGTAAATTATATATTAATCGTGAAGTTCCAGACTGATGATTTTGAAAGTAGGTTTAGGTTATAACGTTCGTTAGATGGTCGTTGAATGTGAGAGAAAATAAGATTGCATAATATATTTGCATACAACAAAAATGAGTACAAGTCATTGCTGCAACCAACTAATGAAAATTCACTGTACGAAGAGATTGATTTAACCGGCTTAGATGTTATTTTGGATAATGATTTATACCTTTAAAATGTATAAATATGGCAGTGATCCTAAACTTTATGTATAGCTGGGGTATGCAAGCTTATAAGGCGCCAAATAGATTAACTGTCAAAATTTATATTAAGCAATAAAGGAATCATAACAAATTCCCATTACCAATCTATTCTTAGATGCAAATGAGTTATTATACTTCATTTCTATTGGTTACCATTTTTTTTATATCGTCTGTTTGAGCATGTTGATAACTAGATATACGACACAGACCATTAAATGTTGCACTATATCATTTAACCGTATTGGTTTGTTACGGCTTGTATCTATAGACGGTTTTGAATTTATTAATGTTCGGAGTGAGAAGTCCGGTAAAAATGAAACAAGGAATAATTTTTGGCCAGAAAAAAAATTATTTTTCAACGTAGTCGTCTTTAAGCTCGATACACATAGTCCAACGTTTTTCCAATTTTCCGATCCCCTCCGAATAATACGATTCCACCAACCTTTCAAAATAGGGGTTTGTTGCATCGATATTCTCCTCATTAGAGCCGAATCTCTTTCCGCCGAGCCATTTCTTCAAGTTCGGAAACAGGAAATAGTCGCCGCAGGGGACTAAGTCTGAAGCTAGTTTTTTTTGCGGATGGCTCTTGTTCGGAAGTCAGTGCAGGGTTTGGATTTTACTGTCCTAAATATGAGCAAAGTTTCTCGAGTAGTCTGGGCAAATACTGCACGATTTTTCAAGCTGACTTAATTGAACTTACCCACTGTGCGATTGAGGCGTTGAAGTTTAGCGTTTTAGGGAGGGATTTTATTATCTGCACAGAAAGTAAAGCCGTGCTTAATACCCTCAGTAATCCTTTGACTATGTCCAAACAAGTCAAAGATTGCAAGCACTACATTAATCTCCTTTGCTCTAACACGAGAGTTAGGTTCACTAATTATGTATTATCCCTAAAAAAGAACCAACTCAGAATTTTGGTTGCACTTATCAACGGCCATGGACGTTTCAAGGTTCATCTCCAACGCATAGTAATAACACAGGATGCTCTTTGTGACGACTGCCTAGAGGAAGTGGACGACTGCATACGGAACCTCTGCAGCTGTCTCGCCTTTGTCGGAGCTAGATCCCAAGTGTTCTCTTCCGGATCTTTCAACGTAGATCAGTTAGTATCCATTCCTTGGTTTAAACTTTTACGTTTGCTAAGGTTGCAGTACGCTCCTGCGAATTAGGATAGATCCTCTTGGTTTGCACCGTGGGCCCATTGTGGCATTGAGTGCGGAACCTCAGTAGGTTCCAATCGTTTTAATAAAAAAATAAAAATAAAAAAAAAAGTCTGGAGAATATGGCGGATATGGAAGCAATTCGAAGCGTAATTCATGGATTTTGACCATGGCAACTACACACGTGTGCACCTGTGCATTGTCTTGATGGAAGATATCTATTTTCTTCGCCAAATGCAGTCGTTTTTCTTTCAAAACGTCGTTGAAACGGGCCAATAAGTTGCAGTAATATTCGCCGTTGACTCTTCTTCCCTTTTGAAGGTAATCGATGTGGATTATGCCGCGTGCATCCCAAAAAACTGTGGCCGTGACCTTGTTGGCTGATAAAACCGCCTTAGCCTTCTTCGGCGCAGATTCGCCAGTAGAAATCCACTGTTTAGACTGTTCTTTGGCCTCCGGTGCATAGTGATGGATCCATGTTTCATCCACAGTTATGAAACGAGGTAAAACCTCCTTTTTATTTCGCTTGAACTTCGCCAAACCTGCCTCTGATGTTGTCACACGTATGCGTTTTTGATCGATTGTAAGTAAACGCGGCACCCAACGCACGGATAGCTTTTTCATATTCAAATGTTCGTGTAATATATTGCGCACTCGTTCATCTGAGGACTGACATGCCATAGTAGCTATCTCGCGCACTTTCACTCTGCGGTCTTGCAATACCGTATCATGGATTTTGTCAACCATTTTTGGTGAAGTGACTTCATTTGGGCGTCCTGAACGTTCGGGATCAATTGTGCTTTCGTACGACCACAACGAAAATCAGTAAACCACTTGTAAATCATTTTAATCGATGGTGAAGAGTCCCTGAAGAAGAATGTTTAATTAACACACGAAATTCACTGTTTTCTGTAGTGACAGATGGTATAGACACATGACATCTGGGATTTGCGATTGTGGCACCCTCTGTTGCAATTTTACCAGACTTCTCACTCCGCCCTCGTATTATGTATCTAACCCTCCAAAGTATTGGTGTGATGAGATTATTTTTATTCTATCTTGGCACTAACACTTTCAAGTATAAATTATTAAATGTTAGAGGGTGTCTATGTTCTCACAGTCTGAATCAGACTTGTAGTACAAAATTATTTCTATAGTGACGGAAATAATTAAATGAATGTTAACAATTTGCTATTGATGTTTTAATTCATTACACTTGCACAAACTACTTTTCAAACTTTTCTAAATCAAAATTCTTGATAAACAAAACAAAAATATTTTTTCATTAGCTCAGTGATAAAACGTAATAGAAGATACTGATCTGTCTGTACAAAGTATATATAATCTGTGCTAATGCTTATAGTTAGTTTTATACAATCAACTTAATTTTTTTCATCATCCAACTTCGAAGTTTTAATTTACTGTTGCCTGAAGCTTTTATACGGTTTTCTTAATTTTTAAAGATTTAATTTATGTAAGCGATATATAAGTTGAACAAACTATATAAAAAATTGTGTAATTTTTAGAGATAAAATAAAAATTAATTTTGAGTGAAGCATAGTTATAATAATAAAAGAAACTATTATCTTTTTTAGTTTTTCACCTTTTTTAATTAAATTTTTTTTTTAAGTTTGGTTAGTGTTATAAATTTTAGAATTTTTTAAGTAAAAGGTAATTGATTTTTACAAGAATTTTAATAAGTTTTTTTTTTTTGGAATAATGATTATTTTAAAAAAGATTTTTTGTTTTTCTTAGTATGTTAAGAATATAAATTTTTGTAATTTTAATAGACTATATATTTGTTTTTTGTTTCAACATTTGATTGCATTTAATTAATTTTTATAATTTTGTATGTAAGCTACAAGGCGTTTGGTTGGTTTAAGTATTTTATTTGTTTTATATTTAATTATTATATTTTGTTTATTTGGCGATTATAAATTATATAAATATATACATGTATGTATCTACTATACATACTATATACTTTAATTCCTTATTTATTTACTTAGGTATATTTTAACCAACGAAAACGCAATAACACAATAATAATAACAATAACCATAATAATCATACACGTATACCAATGTTGTAAAAAAGTGTTATACATTTTAATGGAAATTTTAAGTGAAAATGAAAATTAATTTTTGCCACCGTAAATAAGTTATAGTGGTTGTGTGATGAAAATATAATTTAAAAAAAATCCTTATCACCGTCGTATATACTCGTAAGATGCTGAGTGTGTGTTCCTATATAACAACGGCAATAAATTAATTGTTTTTTAATGCGAATTTTATTATTTTTGTTCAGTGTATAAATCTATTAAAATTTAAATTAAATTGTTATGTTTGAAAATATCACGGATTAGAATTTCGGATTGAATTGTTATTTCAAGTAAAATCCACAAGTCAAAATCTGAGTTATCAATGACGACAAGTGTGTAAAATAAAATTCAGATTTTCAGAATCGAAATGCAAAACCTTCGGCAAATGTGTACAACTAAACATCTGGAAGGATGGAACTGGTGAAGTGCAAATAGTTTTGAAGTTTAAGCTCTATTTGCGTCTACGGATGAGGCGGCCCTGCTCTACAACCTACCAAAACCAATTAAATTATTGGAAAATTAATTATAGCATTCATTCATATATTCGAAATACTATATACGAGTACATACATATATGTATATGAGAAATACAATAAACCTTTTAAAATGTTACGATTGGAATGAAGAGCTCTATTATTATTTTTTGTTGTTGTTGTTGTTATCAATTAAAAAATATGTAAAATAATAAATAGAAAAAAATAAAATATAAATATTTATACAATCACTTAAAAAAACGCGTGATTAATTTTGTGTTATAATTATGTCTGCAAGTTCATTATGGTTGAACACGCAATTTATGTGTCCTCGTGAAATATTTATATAGCCGCTTATTGTTTACATAACATAATTTTTATTATGTAGAACGTAAGTTTAAAATTAAAATGATTTATTATTGTTATTTAGTGCGGTATATATAGTGTCTGTTGATATTTGATTGACAGATTCAGGTAATGATGTTAATTTGATTAGTTTTAGTGTTCTATTTGTAATTGTTGGTGAACTACGTTTATCGAAATCTAATCATTTTTAATTTATCTATATATTAGACAATATGACGAAAATGGATTGGGATTTTTATTCAGCTTAATCAAGAAACGAATCTGGTCTTTAATTTAAATTAAAATAAAATTCGCTGGCCCTCCGTAGTCATATACAACAATACAACTAAAGTGGATAACACAATTTTGATATTTCTCCGCGATGCTGTGGTCTAGATATAAAAGGTAATAACTCAATTTATTACTCTTTATCTCTCTTCATGATTTCGAATTCTCCAAAAAAATATAATAATGTGCAATTTACAACATTTGTGTGTTTATAATAAAAGTATAATTTTTTTAATTAAGATTGGGCGGATTTTACTCCAGCACTCAATGCCACCACACAACATTCATTCAATCCATTCATTCACTCCATTCACACAAGTACAGTATATCACCTGCGCATTGCATAGCTCCATGTCACCCTGTACAGTGACATGGAAGATGGGTCGGCCCATGAGTTCTACATTCCAACAGAGGGTCATAGATGTTTTCAATTTAATCACCGATCGTAATCGGGAGATGAAAAATCCCTTTTGCGTCCCGCCTCTGTTGGGATTCGAGAACCCGGTACCTCCCGATTCAAACGTCGCAGCTTTAACCACTGCGCTAAAAGTATAAGTTACACAACCAATAAATATTTGGTGAGTACAAATTTAAAAACGGTTACTTTCATGATTTTAACGAAAAGCAGGGGAAGTCGGATGATAAGAATGGTTAAAACAATTAAAGTTTAATAAACTTTCAACGAAAATGTAACTATGTAATCCTAATGTTAAAACTGCAGCATCGGTGAATATTTGTAGTTCAGGTGAGAAAATTAAAATATCTACAGAACCGAGTAAGTACTGTTCTTATGTAAAATTGTTTATTGTTAATTACATAAATTTTTTAGAAGATACATTGATTCCATCATTAGTGACTGAGTCAACGCTTTTCGAGCTTTAGCTTTTGGTAGAACAGGATTTAAGTTCAACAGTTAATGCGTCGATTATTGAATCACCTATAGTGGGATTAGATAACTCCTTCGACCCGGCTTTCAAATCTATATTATGTTCGGCAGGCGGCAATATTTTACCAACGTATTTCGATAAAAATCGACCACTGAATAAAACCCAAGAATCTCATCTCTCACCCGGAAGTAGTCGAATAAACAAAGGAGTTCTAGAGCACCCGGATAAATCACCATCTAATTATATTCAGTTTTTGATGACAGTGATGCGGATCCAATTTATGAGCCACAAGGTACCAATAAAATTTCTTCGGATGATGAAGGCGCTATGCCAATAGAACGAATGGAAGCAGATATTGAAAGATGACAGTGACAAGAATCAAACTAAAGTTGAAAACCAAAGGACTAGACAAACCGCTAGTTAATTGCCGAAAAAAATGCAACGCTCGAATTTCTTGGGAGGAACAAAATATTATTTGACTATACTATTGGTCATTAGGAAGCTATGATCTTCGAGCATCATACGTTAGCTCTTTAATAGAAGTATAAAATAAAAAAACAACAAAAGTGTCTGATGTTCCGCTAAAAGAAAACGACAATTTTCGTGCAAATATTTTTTATTACTTAATGGAAATAAAATTGAAATAAGCAAAGAATGCTTCATGGATACTTTAACTGAAACAGTAAAGTTTTTGTCAACGATTTAAACCAAAAAGTTTAATCAACTAGAATTGGTTTCCATCGACCAAAGAGGAAAACATAGCAGCACAACAAAACTAATCCCACCGAATTTTGCTGATTTTACTTATGAGGAAAAGCGGAATGATAAACTTGCAACCGATTTGGATAAATCAAAGGGAATCTACACCTGTGACTTACAAAACTGCTTGCCCACTCCAATTTTAAATACGTCCATATCATTCTATAAACGAAGCCTGTGGACCTTTAAACTGACGGTGCATGATTGCGTGTCAAATAGTGTCGTCAATCATAAGTGGCATGAAGGTATTGCAAATAGAGGTGGAAACGAAGTGGCTTCATGCTTATATACTTATATAAACGCATTATCACCATTACTAACCTCATTAACCTTTTATAGTGACTCGTGCCCGGGGCAAAATAAAAACAGCTTCATAGCATCAATGTTTTTGGTATATATGCAGTCTAGACAAAACATCCATACAGTTGATCATAAGTTCTTGGAAGTGGGTCACACTCGCTTGGAGTGTGATTCAGATCATGCGATAATATGTAGAGAAGCAGAAAAAGAAAACGTCGATTGTAATCAGTCATCCATATGATTGCTATCAATTTGTTAGGACAGTTTGTTCCTATAAACCATTTCAGGTAACAGACATGAACCAAAGGAATAGTTTAAATTTTTCGAAATTAGCAAAAACCCATTTTATATTTCAAAACGTGAACACGGACGGGAATCGATTTACGTGGCAATCCGTAAAATGGTTGAGATATACCAACGACTTTGGTTCAATTAAATATAAAAATTCTATAAGCCAAACAGAACCTTTTAAAACATTGAACGCTCGCCGAGGAGTTTCATTAGTTAGGACTAACAATGTTCAACCATGTTACAATAGACCCATTCCCATTAATTCTCCGTAGAAGAAGGATTTAATGGATTTGCCACTAGTATCGCCGCAGATCACAACGTTATCAGAAATTCAATAATTAAACAAAATATTTTATCTGTATGCATCTTCTCGTTGCATAATCCATTTTAGAATTTTAATGATGTGTGCCTAACTCACTCACAATATTGACTAAACTAAAATAAATTCAAGCTTCCACTATTGAACACCAGGTAACAGCTGAAAAGTATCTTTTCGAGGTTACTTTTCGTCGATTTTTTCATTAGTTCTGCACTTACAGAACTGTACTTAGTTACATTTCTAGTTTGTATAGGTGTGCCAACAGAAACTTTATTTAAAATACTGTTATTTTAGGGACACACGAAGAAACAGATAAATTCATAAAAGTTCAAATAGAGCTGGAATATTTATTCAATGGGAAGTTTTATGACCTAACAGCTAGCTGGAAGGACTGGAAGTGCTTAAATACTAATTTATCTTTCGTAATTTTATTATATGTATATTACGTGATTTATTTGACAGAAAAGTAAGGTTAAAAGCAAGCAGAACTACATATTGAAAATTGGCATCAATTAAAAAAGAAGAGCAGTAACTTCATCGACAAATACAAGCTGATGTACATAGTGTATATATACATATCTCATAATTTAAATTTGTTAATTGAACCGCTCACATGAAATGGGAACAAACGACACAGGCTAGAAATTGGCCTTATTTTGATACCGTCCTCCAGTATGCCTCGTAACAATTACCCGCCACTAGTTATCGACACGGGGGTTACATTTACGAATGAGGCAAATGCACAAACCCCACCTGAACCACCAACGTCATCGCGCCAAAGACGATTTCGTTGAATGGAAAGAAATGAAATTACATAATCAGCAATACCCACTAAAATTAATATTAATTGTATGTCGACGTTAGTGGAACTGTCACGACACCGATTAATAATAAATGAACAAAATACTAAATTAATCAATAAAAACCATTATTTTAAATTTCAGACAACGTTGTATTTGTGTTTAATTATCTACTAACAATTAATGCAACAACATATTACAAATGTTACGCCAAATAATACTTCTAAACGGTTCCAATTTAAATAGCGGTAATGGTTAATTTACTTGCAATTGCAGTTAAATAAGGTTATCGCATAACAATATGGTTTCAGCGAACATTTGTAGCTATTATCACCTAACAGAAACTATCCATTTGATAAAAACGGTTTTTTGCTATCACGTAAAACTCTTAGGTCATGAGCAGAGACAGAATATCCACCGCAAATGTTAATGATCCTCTCAAAACTGTCACATACCGCAATAATTTGGAACAATAATTTTTATGTGCAAACCGTCTACGGCACCGAGACCCTTGGAAATTGATTATATTATATAATTTTGGGCCAGATCGCTTATTAAATTGTATTTCTATTGCCTCATAAAAATTCGAACTTGGGTATTTTATTATCTTGGGTGCGAGTGCGACAAAACAATCGAACATTTTGTGAACGATTGTCCTAACGGAGTATCTGGAAATACTGCAGCTTACCCCAGTAACCCGGTTGCTCGTCCCGCATGCTAGGCAAAACAAAACCTCGGAATCTCACTGTTAGCCATTCTTGGGTTGTTGTTGGATCAAAAGGTCCCATATGGTATTTAAACGTTCCAACAAATTCTTCTAACATTTTTTGTAGACATTCAGAGCTACACGCAATAGAAAAAATGTATATGCGATAAAAAGAGATATTGATATTATTAACACTCTTTCTTGTAGCTATATTTCTTTTTCTAAAACGAAAACAGTGAATGAACAGTGAAAATAAAATATCAATGGCTATTTCGGTTTGTTTATTTGTTTTGCACTATAAAAATTTGACGTTAAAAAAAATCGCCATTTTTATTGTGTTTGTTGTTGTTTGTTGCTATAAAATCAACTCGGGTCGAGTATATTTTTAGTCAAATTTTATTTTTATGGAAACAAATTTAAAAAAAAAGAAAAAAATCCAACAAAATTTTGTCTTTCAAATGCATTTCGCGATATACTAATCTCTTCATTTTTTGTTGGCCAACATTGTTGGAACGTGTAAATCACGCATAAGCCGTTACGTCTCTTATACAGTAAAAATCGAAAACTATGGCCCTGCTCGATTGTAAAGTTTAGCCGACCAATTATTAAGTGTTGCGATAACTGTAACATAAAAGACAATTTTCTATTTAGTTACGACACGAGAATAAATACTATAAGTTTCGGAGACGGTCCTAGTTTAGTTTAGTTCAAGTTGGGGCAATTTAGTTTAGTTAATTAAATTAGTCGATCGAGTAAATTATAATTTAAAATGAATCAACTAACGCTATCACTCTAACATGCGGCCCACCATGTAACAATTTCAATAAAATTCTATGAGCTTAGCTTGCTGATTATTTTAAAAGGCATTATGGAAATAGACATGCGAAATTCTGCATGTAGCGGAATTTAGTATACACTACTTTTTATGGAGTAAAATATATGCGTTCTTCAAGATATGCATGTTGTCTCTACTAGTAATTTCGCTGCGCAACGGTAGGCTACATAACATAAAAGAAAGCAATTCTAGTACACTGATTTTCGTTTTTGTTTATTTTCAAAGAAATTTTATTTTTGAAAAATAAATCAAAGTAGTTGGGCAAATAACTTGACATAACTCAATCACGTTTTGGAATAAATGGAATAAATGTCAAATAAATCTGAAGTTGTAGTTCATTTATAAACCTGTGAAAAGTTCGATGCGTAACGGTAAGTTACAATACATAAAAGAACAAATCTACTATCTAGGCTGCGGACCAATCCACGGGTAAGTCAATTACTAAGGTAAAAGTCGATTTTTAGTATTTTTATTTTATTGAAATACGTGATTTTGTTTATTTTCAGCTTACTCAATCCGCAGCTCATTAAAAAATGAACTACCTAAACGTTAAATATTTACTTTTGTGTACTCGCTTTACCCTACTTTTTGATAGGGTAAATTAATTTACCAAAAATTAAAGTAAAAGTCAACTTTTACCCGGGAATTGGTCCGCAGCCTTAGTTACATTACATGGGGAATTTATAGTACACCGTGTGACAATTAAAGTGCCTCATACAGAATTTGGAAAATTGTTTTATGGAAATTTTACAAACCCAAACAAGTTTAAAAGTTTTCCAAATGAGTTGGTTAATTGAGTTTTATATTGATAGTATCACGAATATCGATTTCGAATAAATATGTTTGCTATTTTAATTAAATCAAAGTTTAATTGAACGAAAGCAATGATGCTCCAAAATTATTATTTTTTTTAAATGTATAACATAAATAAGTTGCATCATTCCAAATGGAATACAATACAAATAATACGTTATGTCATCCACATACAAAAGCTCTGGCTCCGAAAAAACGAAGAAAAATCTTTCCAAGCTATTGTAGTTTTGAGTTTTTGGTTTTCTTCCAAAAATATTTTTATTTTTTTTGTATTTTTCATAATTTTTCCATTTCATATTTTTTTGTTTAATCAATAAAATAAAATTTATTGTGTTGGTTATTTGTATTGATGATGAGGAGGATTTTTCGTACATATATACACGAGTGTAGTATGTATGTTTATGTATATATTCAACAACGTTAGAAATGGATTTGAAACATGATATTTAAAATAAAATTTATACGTTCGTAATTATAATGTATGTATGGGTTTGTTAATTTATTTTAACATAAAACATATTTTTATAGCAATAAAATGTAAAATGTTTCACAAAATATTTTGGCAAATGATCGATGAGATAATATTTGTATTATATAAAAGTTGGAAATGTCATTCCCAGGGGAAATGATAGCATTAATTTGAGCGTAGATTAAGCATCTTAAATTTGGTGTTATTGAATGAAAAATTCTCTTTGGCGCCTATTTAACTTATATCCTATTTCTATCTACCTAAATGTAAATTAATTTCTAACTTGTAAATTCCAAATTAAGGTCTATAGTATCCGTTACAAAATTCCAATTACAGTTTTCTAACTGTTTCAATTTTTTTAGTTTTCAAAATTTAGTTTACTTATTGGTTATCGTTTAAGTTTCTTCACCTTTCCCTCTATTGCAAATACTAATCTCCAGAGCCCAAACTCGTATCTATAGATTCCCAATTGTTTTCAAATATTTTCCACTGTATTTTTTTGTATCTTATTGAAATATATTATATGCAGTGGTTTATCGTGTGACGGAATGATAGTTTTAATTTTAATATGCGCTCCTTTAAAACATGTTATTATTCCAGCTATTCCATCTCTTACGAAAAAATACGATTTTACTTGATATTCTGATTGTGTCATTTTAAATATGATTGTCTAATGCATTGACGACACAGCTGATTTTCCAAAAAATCGGTTAAATGCTTCATACAAATCTGTGATGTCTGTATAAGGTCTGATTCTTCTTCTTACAAATTGACTTCAATTTCGCAATTTTGTTTGGCGAATAAAAATCAATTTAATAAATTAAACTTCTACTCCATCTAATTGATTACAAGAGGTATATCCGAAAACCACATTTTTATAGCAAATAGTGAAAGTCTCTCATCGGACCATTCGCCCGTCATTATGACTGTTAGTTTTACGATTGTTAACAAGGAAAATCCACCTAAACTAACAAACAACGAAACCAATTGGGAATTATTTAGGAAATTGGTTCAAGACAACACCGATCTTCATGTACCAATCAAGCATCCGGTTCAATTAGAAAATGAAGTGGAACTATTAATCAATAATATACAACAAGCAGCATGGAATAGCACTCCTGTTATCCAAAACAAGCTGGAGCGTAATATTTTCACTTATCCAGTCGAGATTGGTTAATGAAAAACGGAAAGCAAGGAAAACATGGCGACAAACCGAGCACCACAAAGCAAAATAATTTTTAATTACCTCTGCAATAAGCTTAAGCAAAGAATTAGAGAACTAAAAAATGAATCGGTCACCCGTTACCTTCGTAGTCCTACAGCTACAAACGCATTAAAAGGACCAAATTATCAAATGCCGCCAATAAAAAATGATAAGGGAAATTGGGTAACAAGTGCCAAACAGAAAGCAGCACTGTTCGCATCTCATTTTGAAGAAACGTTCTAACCATATGCTAGACAATCAGTGGATGAAAATATAATACCAGTGCACAAGGAGGATGGTAGGGAAATACATTAACCATAACATAAATACGAAAAAATCTCCTGGCTATGATTTAATTACAGGTGAAATAGTGGAGCCCCTTCCTGAGAAAGGGGTGCGAAAACTTCTTCATATATAATCAACGCTTCACTTCCACTGAAATATGTACCGCTGCAATGGAAAGTAGCAGAAATAATTATGATACCAAAGCCGAACAAACCATCTAATCATAAAAAGCCATATAGGCCAATTTCTCTGCTTCCAGTACTTTCGAAAATTTTTGAGAAACTATTATACAAAAGGATGAAATCTATAATACTTGAGAGAAAGCTAATACCATCACATCAGTTCGGATTTAGAGAAATCCACTCCACCATAGAGCAAATTCACAGGATTACTAGTATTATTTAAGATACACTTGAAAATAAGAAAAACCGAGCAAATAGCGCAGTGGTTAAAACTGCGACGTTTGGATCGGGAGGTACCGGGTTCGAATCCCAACAGAGGCGGGATGCAAAAGGGATTTTCATCTCCCGATTACGATCGGTGATTAAATTGAAAACATCTATGAC
This sequence comes from Tipula unca, assembly GCA_951394425.1. NCBI lineage: Eukaryota > Metazoa > Arthropoda > Insecta > Diptera > Tipulidae > Tipula > Tipula unca. Next base: position 122,329,200 of record OX596380.1, read on the forward strand.
CCTCTGTTGGAATGTAGAACTCATGGGCCGACCCATCTTCCATGTCACTGTACAGGGTGACATGGAGCTATGCAATGCGCAGGTGGTATACTGTACTTGTGTGAATGGGATGAATGAATGGATTGAATGAATGTTGTGTGAATGTAAGGTAAGGCTATGGACCGTAAAACTGTCTATGCCAAGTCCTTTAAAAAAAAAAAAAAAAAAAAAAAAATAAGAAAATATGCTCAACAATATTTCTGGATGTAGCACAGGCCTTCGATAAAGTATGGCATTCTGGATTGGAATATAAAATGCATCGAGATTTGCCAAAAGAATACTTTCAGATGTTGAAATCTTACATTAATAACAGATATTTTCGCGTTAGATGTGAAGAAGAATTTTCCGAGCTAAAGAGGGTATGGGCAGGGGTTCCCCAAGGTAGCGTGCTGGGGCCAGTCCTGTTTTTACTTTATACAAGCGGGTCAACATTAACAACAAAAACTGGCGCATTAAGCTAATTAAAGAAAAACCAACACACGTTAACTTTACTAATCAAATAGTTAACTGGAAACCAATAGAACTAAATTCCAAACAATTTCCTTTTGCTAACACAGCCAAGTATCTTGCCATGACTCTCGATGCTAAGTTAAAATGGAAAAAGAACATTAAAAAGACAAAGGAGGAACTACACATTAAATATAAAAATATGTATTGGCTAATTTGAAGATATTCATAGCTGTCAATACCTAATAAGTTGCTACTATACCAACAAGTTTTAAAACGTATATGAACTTATGGTATTCAGCTTTGGGGCTGTACTAAGAAAACCAATATTAAAATAATACAAGCTTTTCAAAATAAAGTGTTACGTGGAATAGTGAACGCTCCTTGGTACATATAAGAAACGATAACCTACATAGGGACCTCCGGATTGAAAACGTCAGCGAAGAGATAACAGTTCATGCAAAGAAACACATACAACGGCTTGGTCAACATCAAAATGTTGAGTTACGTGGTATGCTTAGTAACACAAATGGAGTACGAAGGCTCCAATATTTGGTTGAAAAATATTTCACAATTCCATAAATTGAAGTGGAATTTTTGAATGCAGTTCGTGTATAAAGAAACTTATATTAAACTTCGAAGCCACAATATATTAACTACCATTGCTTAATGGACGTATTTCTCTTATACGCTCAATTGCCCCAAATTTCGATCGTTCTATAACTTTTATTAAATGGAATGTAAAAGCGATTAATTTAATACGAACTTAAATGTTATGCAAATCAATTGATCGTTATTATTTTAAAGTATGTACACATGTTGTCTACTCCTTAAATCAATTGTGATAACAGTGTAAAAATTAATGTTTTGAGAATATTTCACAACCATTTAACTACTCGATTATACAATGTTCAACACCATTGTTATACTTATAATTATAGATAAAACAAATCTAAAGTATTTTTTCAGTACTTAAAGCATAAAACAATTAAAAACTACTAGCTACTAAATTATATAAATATAGATATGTATATAGTCTACACCAGCGCTATGCAACTTCTAAAGGAATGCGGACTAAATATTTGTTTTAAAACGGTTCGCGGATCCCACAAAAAAATTATATTATTTATAATTGCATAAAACCTTCAAAATGGCAAAAATACAATTTAATGCGGTATGTCTAAATCTATTCTATACATTTTTGTGCTTTTAGTGTGCTTTTGTCACTTACTTTATATTTAACATATTTTGATTTTTCTCTTTTAGGTAGTTTAAATTTCTTTAGAATTTACAATTTCAAGATTTGAGCCAAGTCATAATCACAAACTATATTTTTTGTAATAAGCTACTACCCACTATAAAAAGATATACCTTTCGATAGCTGTATAGTGACTAGATTAAAGTCACATTTATATTAAAATTTAAAATATCTAGTTGCCTGGTTTTATTTGTTTATTTGAAATTTGACGTTTTTCGTTTATTATTCAAATTGTTAGATTAATTGTTGACTTTCCGAATTTATAATGATTGTTTTTTTTCGTTTTAGTAAATGTAATAAGCTGGATCGTAACTCATCGAAAATAATTTTTTGAAGCTCGCGAATATTTATAAGTTATTCTCTAGTTTTAAAAAATGTTCGTCACTCGTAAAACATTGCCGGCCGGATCGGTTTCGTGAACTGCTAAGTACACAGCACTGGTATACACAACACTATAATATAATCGCCGTAATTAATTCTTTTAAAGTTTCAGTGAAATGAATAATAAAAACAAAAAAAATTAACACAAAGGCAAGTGAGTAAACTATAAATAAATAAATAAGCAAACATTTCAAATTGTAATTTTATTACTTCGCATCCTACCTCGCATAATACGAGTAACATGAATTTCTATGAGCTCAACTTGATCAATTTTGAAAAATGTTTATGTAAACAAAGCTTAAAATCTTTAAATAAAATTTTCAAAATTTGAATTTTTTTGGTAGAATCTTACGCAACAAAATCTCAAGATTTAAATCTTCATTTAAAATAGGAAATTTTTCTAGTGAACTGGTGTGACATTAAAATTTTTTTCTACTCCTATATAGTGTAAAATCAAAATGTGTTCATTATTGGTCTTTTTGTAGTTTGTAAACGTATAGTACATTGTATACGATTTTTCATTTCGCACTCATTGTGGGGCTGGAGACATTAAAGACATGCAGATAATTCTTCATTTCTCACTAGCTGCCTAGCGACATGCACATTTCGATGTAATGAAATTTAAATTACAATATTCGTCGTGTATAAAAGAAAAATTTAGTTTTACAGTAGCCATTCTAAACAAGAAATTCACACTTACGAAACTTTCTTTTGTAGCAACCTCTGTATAAGCTACGAGCATAGCTCATAAGTTGAAGACAATGAAAATCTAAAATAACAAAAAAAACTTAGCATCAAAAACTTGTATGAATCAAAAGAAAAACAAACGAATGCAGCCGATTAAAACTCTGGGTCTCTATTTCTGAATACGATACGTATAGTAGCTTGATACGAAAATGCTATACGAAACGAAAATGAATTGGTATTTCTGATTTAGATCGATTCATATATTTTTACACTGTCATGTAATCATTGGGAAATGTAATTTGAATGATTATACCTCTACGGATTTTAAACTTTCGGTATATGTTTTTGACGTTTGAATTTAAAAATATGTAGTTTCCATTTGGTTGTTTGTGTCATTCATAACATAAGCTCGATATAATGATGGTTTTAAAGGTGTCGAAATACCGTTATAGTCATCTAAAAATGGTATCAAACTTCTGCGCTCTTCAAGGAAAGGTCAACAAACTTTTCATCCCTCAAGTTTCTTGTCACTTTGAAGCAATAAGGGATTACCAGTAAACGCGATTGGATAATGCCACCTGCCATGGCACAGCAAACACTTTTTCAGCTGCTTGTTGATCAAAACATTAAAAATTCCCTTAAACAGCGGTATTACGGCCCTATAAGTGGCAATGGCAATGACGATATGATTTCTGCTCTTAAAAATATCAGTTTAAAAGACTTTAAATTTTTCATTGTTGACGCTTAGAATGCTCTTTCGCAGTCAGTTGTCTAAAGTTCAAAAAAACATCTGTTTTCATCGATTGACGTAATTGAATTCAACATACCAGCTGATTATTTTACGAAAGATCATAATATCACCCTACTGAGACTTAAAAATTTAACTGTAAACGAAAATAATTAGTCGGAAAACAATCTTCTGAGCAACTCACTTTTGTTTCAGCGTAGAATCAGAGAAAAGGCTGTAGTGGTGTGATCTAATCTTAACAAATAAAACTGTTTAATTATCTTTAAACCGTAAATCTAATTTTTAATTAAATTTGGACTGCTTACTGTATAATACGAGTATGTCAAACCAAAAATTCATACTTATCTCAACTTGTTTTCTCTAATAGTGCAAAGGCTCGTGCTGCTATTTTCATACTTGTGGTAAATTTTGGCGTAGTAACGATTAGTGTAACAAATTAAGCTTAAATTTCAATATGAGTACAAAAGAAAAGAATTCTTATCTACAGTACATATTTCATTTTCGATTTTTGTGCTAATCAAAAAAAAAAATAATTCAATTAATTTTGATAAATAAAAATTATTTTCTAAAAATAAATCTGAAAAATGAATAAAATTAGGTAGGGTATAGAGTTAATTACATAACTTGATATAGCAGAAAGTGTTATGGAAAATTATTAACATTCAGGATGGGAGTACTAGGAGTTTTTTTTATATTTTGTTTATATTATGTCGGCTCGGTTGTGAAGGTTTTCATGTATATTAAAAATAATATATTTTTTTGATTGACTGGCAACGTGATAAAATATATTAGAATGAAATTTTTTGCTAAAATAAAAAGCCTGCTAAATCTGTCAATTTTGAGTCACGTGTGCGAAATAAACTAATTAAACTTACATTAAACTGATGAAATTGACCGATTTAATGGGCTTGTTATTTTAGCAAAACATACTCTGGCTACTAGATAAAAAAAAATCATAGTTACATTATTTTTGTTGAGGTGCCAAAGAGATTGGTCCAAGTTACTTAAAACGTTCATAACTCATAAGTCGAAAATTACGAGAATTAATAATTAAAACGGAATTTTAAAGGAATTCGCATCAAAAACTTGTATGAATCAGAAGAAAATCAGGCGCATGAAGCCGATTAAAAACCCTGATGTCGTTGATGAACAATTTTAAAAGCACTGGAATTGAATAGGTCCCTCAATGCCAATGGATACGAGTTTTTCGCAAGCGATGGATGGTTCGACATATTCAAAAAACGGTATCTGTTGAAAAACGTTCCTGTTATGTCAATACTGCTACAGCATTTATATGCAATTTCAAAAAGATCGTTGCAGAAAATGGGTTTTTATCGGAATAAATTTTTAACTTTGTTGAAACGGGCTTTGTATACAAAAGAAGGCCATGAAGGAATAAATGCCCATTATAACGGCATAATGGTCGTTCTTCCCTTCATAGCTTTCCTTATGGTTGTATGATTTGTTTTGCAGTATGGTTACAAAATTGTTAGCAGCTACCTGTACTGGGTCCCGAGCGAAACAGTATATGCTTTTTATAACAGGTTTAAGTTAAACCAGTTTAAGACCAGTTTAAGTTAAAATTAAAAATTAAATTTAAGGGCATAATTTAAAAATTAATGTCAATGTATAATGTACATATATCTCAGAATTTCAGAAGGCGGATGTTAAGTTATTGTTTTTTACAAAATAGCCAATGAACCTGTATCAAACTAAATCATAATTGATTATTTCAATTTTTTTAAAAATATTATAGTTCGAATGGGTTGCTATGTAGCTGTATTATTGTTGAACGTTAATCCAAATCGTAAAAGGTAAAAAAATTGTCGCGGTTCGTTATCCCATTTTATAACTTCATATTTTTTGTTTTTCATGCACAACTCGTTCCCCACCTTTCCAATGAATGTGGTATCCACAGCTAGAATTCGGCATATATAAGTTGCCTGTAGTCTCAATCATAATGAAAATGGGCAATAAGGTATTTAATGATAGATGTTTCTCACGTTTGGCAAACGATTGGGTTTGGCACATAGCAACATCCTAAAATTTAATATATTTAATAAAAGTTATATTCTGCTTAATTTTGAAAAATATTTAAGATTCGAGTATTCAGCGCAGAGAATTTGAGAAGTTGAGAAGCTTTCAAAAATTCATGGAAGTTTATACATTTTGATGGATTTTTGAGAATCCGATCAAACTTGATTAGTCGAAGTTTTGGCACGTAAAAGTTTGGGTAGTATTATGCAAATTTCCGATGATGAAAAATTATTGATGACTTTTAAAAATTTACGGAATTTCAATAATTCCTTTACATTTTTTATAACTTCAGTGATATTCCGAAATTCGAAAAATCATCTAACATCCAATGAAAATTCAAAATATTCCAAAATTCTATTTAACTTTCTAAATTTGAGAAATTTTCAAAAATTTGAGTTTAAAAATTAAGCAATTCGAATTTAAAAAGTTTAATCACGAAATTAAAAATTTTAAAATATGTTGATTTTTCAAAATCTAGTGAATATTTCGAGTTTAAATTCAGAATTATAAACGTTTGGAAAAATTTGGAAATATTTGGAGCATTTCAACGGTACCTACAAAACATCACATCTTTAACTACTGTGCTATTTGCTCGGTATGTTGAAATATACTGTCTATCCCTACTCATTCTGTTTTGTACACTATCTCGCAATCAAATGATTGCACATGCACTCATAAAAATAAATCTGTAATTCTCATAAATAAAGCGTAAAAACAAAATTGTTAATTTAATAAAAAGTTTGTTAAGTTAACACCTGCTTTGTAATATTTTTCATTGTAAATTTAACAAAGGATTTGTTCATCGAACAAATTTCAAGTTTTAATTTTAATACAAAATGAAATTTACTATGTAGTTCCTAAACATTTACGAGGTGAATTCTAAACATGATTTTGCGTAATTGTAAACATAAGTTTTGTGGAAATCTATAGTTGATTTTTTCCACTTAACAAATCAACTTGTGTCAAATACGTTGTTCTTTGTAAAAATTATAAAAATCTTTTTTCATAATAATTTCAGCCAGTGTAAATACTTGTAAAATAAAAAAGTTACTTGTAAAATACTTTACTATTTTAATTCTAATCTTTCTAAATTTCAAGTGGCTTGGCCAAATTTCGACACGAAACAAGCGGTATTTAACATCGGTATTTGGATGATATAGGTTTTACTACTTTGACTATTTTACCTATCTTTGACATTTTACCATACACGAATCCGTTTGGGGGCTGCTAATTCCTATATGTAAAATGAACGTCATACTATACGAATTGACTTGCATATGCTGTACAATTTTATTAAGCTTAACAAATTTATTTCTATATATTATTGATGATATGGATTAAGACTTGATGCATTACTCGTTCTTTATAAGTAGAAAGCTGATAGAAAATAAATTTACCTTTGTCTTAGAAGAATCTACTCTATAACAATACGCTACAAAGCCGTACATTCTTAATTCTATCATAAAAATATCGCTCCTGGGAACAGTGTCTTTTATCCTATTTGGGAAACAGGTTAAATAAAACGAAGAATTTACATATACACAAATATAAATGCATGTATAAACCCTATTAAATGCATTATCAAGAAACAAACTTAAATCCTGTACATTATAGAAAACTGTCCTATCTTGTTCTGTATAACATAGCAAAAACCAAATATTCAGGAAATGTACTCTGTATAGTGATGCGCAACTTGATACCGCATTACCGCAGTAACCAAGTTACCATCCAAATTAGCTTACCGATTTACCGTTCATTTCGACAATTTTTGGTAAACAAGAATAAATTGAATATTGATTTCTGATGAAACGGATGGTTTTTCTGCTAATTGTTTATATTGAATCACCTCACACCCACTGAAATATTGCATGCCCATCTGAAAACATTGATTCATATTTTAATAAAGCCGACAGTGAACATATTTCGAAGTTTCAATCATCGTCGACCAAAAATGAAAAAATACCTCTGAAAATGCAATAAATGAGTTCGGGCGAGGTGAGAGATTTATTATTGAGAATGTTGTATTAATAACAGTGCAATTTAACTCGAAGGTATAAAATAGAAACTAAAATCTATTAACTGGAATCTTTAGGTTTAGGTTAGGACCTCTTGTAAAACAACTTTACAACAAATTTTTCAACAATTCAATGATAGTGAGCAAACATCTTCTAAACTAAAGAGTACCAAATAAATTCATATACAGAATAATAAATTATGCAATATGCTAAAATAAATTTCAGCTGTGACCTCAAAAATGGTATATTTGTGTTTTACCTAGTCAATTTTTAGTTTTATTTTGTGTCATAATGTTTTGTTTATTGCTTATTTTTAATTTAAACAAACTATAAATTCAAATTAAAACCGAAAATTGAAAATTTTATATTGTTTGGTTACCATATAGCAGTTGATATTAATAAACTAAAAATAATTAAAAACAAATTTTGTGCATAAACAAAACAATAAATTTATCAAAAATCAAGCAACAATTTTTTTAATTTTATTTATTGATGCTTGAAAAAATTTAAATATAAAACCGCGTTCATTGTTATTATTATTTCTGTTATTACTACTATTATTACTAGGACTATTGTTATTACTATTATCATTGTTCGTATTATTATTGCCATCGATGAAACCAACATTACGCCTATTAATTTGTCATTAATTTGATGTACTCGGATTATTACCACCACCGGCCCCGCTTCCTAAATTATTATTCATTAAACTATTTTTTAATAGACTTGGTATTGCAGTACTATCAAAATCGGCGGCCGGTGGTGGTGGTAAATTATCTTGATCCATTACTGGTGGTAAAACATTTTCATGAAATTGTCCCGGTATATTACCGGGCGGAAAATAATATGCAACCACAAATATTTTACCAGTTTTCGATGAGGCTTTGCCCACACCAAAATAGCGACTTCCAATCCATGCCATTTGTGTAAAGTGGCCAGCATTTACATTGGTGTGTAACAGATGAGCTTCCTTAAAATAATTATATCGTCTTACCGTACTATACCAATAGGATGCCACTTCTTGTCCGGTTAAATCGGTTACTAATGCACTGACCGGACAACAAAATATGTTTTGCCCCATATTTTTTTCGGCACGATAATAAAATTCGTTTGTACTCGCTAAATGATTGGCCCACTGTTGTGAATATTCGCATAACTGAAATGAAAAATGGAGAAAAAGCTTTAATTATTGTCATGTGTGATTTAAGCAATTATAATTCATAAAATGTGACTCGCCCACCTGCGACCACATTTCACCATTTATATAATTTTTTTTTCCCTAAATAACAAAATAATATAAATAACAATTTTCCCATTTAAAATAGAAAATTGAAAAAACGATTGTTGGAAAATACAAAAAAAAAAATAGAACATTTGTTTACATAACATAAATGTTTAAGTAAAACTAAACCAAATACCGATCAGATTCTTTTGTATATTGCCAATAATGATTGTAAAACATTGCTATTATAAGTGGTGTGGTTTTCGCTCGTATTCTTTGCCATGTGAGGTTCAATCTGTTGATTGTGAAAAACCACAATTGTTTAATTTCTTTGTTGCATATTTTCAATTTAATTGGTGCCATCTGTTTTTTCAGGCTGGGTTTCTACAGTGTTTAGTTTGTTATTAATTTTTCTTATATAGAATTAATGAAACATCAACCATTGTGTTTGGATCAATTTGCATTGGTATATTAAAATAGGAATTATTTATTCAAGTCAATTCGGTTACCAAAAAATCAAAGAAGTTTGATTTGAATAATACTTCAATTTGGACTTGTTTTCTCACAGTGTTCCGCCCCTTCCCTGGCTAGAACAGTGAGCGATATATTGTTTGAAAGGTAAAGAGTTACAAGTTTAAAAAGAATCATCGAATAATTTAAATACATTTCTAAAATTACAGCCAGGTCAAAAACAATAATAACACCTTCCACACTCTTATCATATAAAATATTTAATGGCTCAAGATTAAAATGGGCGGTCTCGTTTTCAAATTTTCGCATTATCTAAATTTGTTCACAATGCTTCTCTCTTAATACAAGGAAATAGTCAAATGATCTCACGATTAGCTCCCATCTAAAGCAAATAAAATATTAGGTTATTTTATGGCACAATATAGTCAAATACCCGCTAAAAATATCGCCAACATTAACTTATCAATGTTACGTTTTATGACAAATTAGCAATAGCTTGAACATCCAAACCTTTTAATTTAATTCTGCTTCGATTCATCTTAATTTCCAATTCAGATCAAAATTTATTCAAATTTTATCTAAATTATATTCTAATTTGGTTTCGATAATATAAATTATTTGACCGAAATCAATCTTTTTTCAAATTTTGCTAAAAATTCTTTTGAAATCGTTATGCCAATCGGCATGCATCCCAAGTGTAGATTGCTAGTGATAGCCATCCCAATGGTTCAAACAGGCGAGAGGCATCCGAAAGGACGTTTATAAGGTTATTTGGGTGTGGGCATATTAATTTTAAATGGGAGGAAATATTTTATGGTATCTCAATGCAGTCCCAAAATGGATGCCAGAAACTGTGGTGAATTGGATGCCCATTTCTGAAGATAGAACACACCAGACTTGAGAATATTGATGATATGAATAGCGAAATTTTGTGCTTTTTGTAGGTTGCTACTGTGAGGCCACATAGATTATCGCTTTAGATGTTTTGGAATAATTCAACTGGTTTTCCAATCCAAGTTGATGAATAGCAGGAGTGGCATGGAATGGAGCTGAGACTGTCCCAAATGTTACTGTCAGAAGCTGAAAATATTTCAGAGGCTGATGAAGGTTATCTTCATGAGCAATTCGAACTTGTCTATATATTCGATTAAGTCAGTGGTGAAATCAACTCAACAAGTAATTTATCATTGAGAGAAGTATATGTGGTAGTTTTGACAGAACCATAGGAAATGATGCGTACTTTCGTTGTGATAGCGTCTGGCTTGATAATAGGATGATGAGGAATGTACAAATGTTCTGTGTTTCGATCTAAATTTTTGGATTCAACTTCTTCTCTGTGATTTAGACTCAATTATTCGTTACTTCGACTATGAATCTTCCATCTGAGTCGGTCTTATGTAAGAATTAAATAGGTCTTCAAAGTACTGCTAGTCTGGTGTATATTTTTTGGTCAATGGAAGTGTCAAATCGTACTTTCAACGCAAAATCGTCGAGAAAATGATGGATTACAGCCTCATCACAGTGCATCCCCGTGAAATAATGTCAGATGTAACCCTCTCAACTAGAATTCTGAGATTTTTTTCTTTTTACTTGCATAAGTTGTGCGTGAGCTTTGTAATGTAATATCGGAGCTATGTTATGATCTATCATCGAATCATTCAAGGCTAATCACGAAAATTCTAAAACCAACATTATCTGTACACTTAACAAACAAACATACAACTAGGAGCAATTTAGATATATAGTAACAAGAAAATTTTCATTAGCTGTGTCACTTAAAACAGGAGATAAAATTGAAGAATCGGTTCAAAATGTAACTCAAGTGTAAAAAAAAGCTGCAGCGGATGCGTTCAAATACAACGATTGCCGACATCTAAATCAAAACTAAATAAACCTATCAAAAATGCATAAAACGCATTAATAAAGGAACGTGATGAAGAATTTCAGAACTTTTTCAACGGTCTCACAGTAATGGAAGCAACAGGTTACTCTCTGTGGAAAGCTATAAAAGGAAACACAATAGCCTATTCTTCATATCCTCCGATCCGCTTCCGTGATGAAAATTGGGCAAGAAACGATGCAGAAAAATTAGCAATATTTGTATCGAACCAATTAAATACAAATTGCGCAATGTACAAAGAAAGATTAAGAAAACCGTAATGGCATGATTTGAAAGGTGGTAAAATACTTGGAGAACTACCGAAAAATGCATCAAATTACTAACATACAAATTAGGTACTTATCTGAAACCTTGAAAATTTTGCAAATCATAATGATTCCAAAACCTGGTAAAGACAAAAGCCAACTTATCTTACAGTCCAATCAGCTTACTACAAGTACTATAAAAACTATTCGAAAATGCTTCTTCGAAAACTGAATCAAATTTTCATGAGAAAAAATTATACCAGACCATTAGTTCAGATTTAGCGGGAACCGTGGAACAAATTCATCGAATAGTATCTGAAATCAAAACCACATTAGAAGAAAAAAGGTACTGTTCAGCAGCACTAAAGTATGGCACGAAGGATTGATACGCAAAATTAGAAGACGATTTCCAATGAGTGTGTTGGGATCAATATTATATGTGATATACATCAGATTTACTTCTAGTTTTGTAAAAGTATCAACATTTGCACACTATACGGCAATTATTTGCTACATATCAAAATCCAGGAGTAGGGTCAAGAACATTTGCATACAATTAACTAAATGGAGAATTATGGCCAACAAGTGCAAATATTTATATATAAGGCTGACATGGAAGAAACACATTGAATTTAAATGTCACCAAATTAAGTTAAAGCAGTTAAAGATGAACTGGCTAATTGGAGACTTTCAAACTTAAGCCCAGCCACTGTGATTGCGGTTCCAACATAATAAAACATCAACGAATTTAGTCAAAAATATTACGAAGAATCGTAAATGCAGCTTTGTATGTACGCAATACGATACATCGCGATCTACTCACCGAAACAGTAGTAGATACCGTAAAGCATTACATCAAAAAGTATCAGTCAAAATTACAACAACATCCCAATTGCTTAGAAGGCCTCCTTTGGATCTAGCTATTTAATTAGAGTCACACCACTAACAATCATCCAATAGTGCATGATAATGTTAAGATCTAATATAGGTTAAGTCTTAATGACTTGTATTGACTCAGTTGTAAGATTTGAAGATTTCTTCTGAGAAAAGATTCAAGAATAAAGTAAAATAAGCCGATGGCATTGTAAAAAAAATATAAGAATTCTTAATATTGGGGATAATTTAATTACTTTCAATTTAGTAGAACTATCACCTAAAAAATAAATTGAAATCCTCAAAAAGTAGAGGTAGACAACTTTAATTAGCTTTGTAATATTCAATCGCTTAGCTTTGTAATAAACTTATATTTCCTTATATTTAAAGTAAGACACAATAAGAATTTCTAGTTCAAGGACATAAGGGATTTAAATAAATTTAACACTCTTGTGTTTTACTTTTAGAAGATCCTATATGTATTCATTGGTTTATGTATTACAAACTTTTCTATCAAAAATTATCATGTCAAAAAGAAAATAAATATTTTGAAAAGCGTAATACATGCGGACGACGCGTAAAAAGCTCATTTTTGGCAAACAAAAATAGTTATTCATTTCTGGATAGATACATAAATAAAAACAATAATTTAATTTTATTTAAAAAATTATTTCCAATAAAATTGTTATAGGATTTTCGTATGGCATCAAAAATAACAATGACAACAATGTATAAAATGTACATTAACTTCCAAATCTTGGCAAACATAAAATAAAAATGATTTCATGGTTGGAGTCCGTCGACCACAGTTGTTGGAGTTTTTTTGTTTTGAAAATATTTGGTAACACAATGGAGATGGCTTTTTTTTAGATAAACCATAAGAAAAATGATGATCATAAATTTATTTTGATAGGATAAACATAAATTTAACTAACAAAAAATGGCAAAAACCATGTATGTACGTATATAGCGAAGAAAACTACTATATTTTAGGCATTGTCAACCTTTTGATCTTTACACACAAAAAACGCTAGATAAATGATTTTGGGAAAGGTTATTTTTTGTAAATGGACACGTTTTGTATGAAAATGAAAATTTGTATTGCGTTTTCTAATCTGTATAAAGTAAAATCTGTGTAAATATTTGTTATTTTATTTTTGTGTTAGCCATCGCCCATCCCAATTGTATGTACATATATTGTATTTGGAAAGTTATACCAACAAGTGTTGGTCAAATCATAATTTAGAACCATGAGTTGATGTGACAGAACAAAATTTTTTAATACAAATAGCAAGTAACACGTGTAGAAAAGATATCCGGTTTTCAGTGTTGTTAAAATTAATTAACTTTAAGCATGTAACTAGGAAATGCTACGTAAAGAAAAGAGCACTCTTAATGTTACCCATTTGATGGCAACCAAAACAAATATTATATTCATAAGAGTCAGGCAATATATTTACGGTTAATAACAAATGCACATGAGAAGAAGTAGATTTACCCATATATGATAATGTTTTGTAAAATGCTTATTTTTGCTGTCGTATTACAATTATAACTTCATAGAACAATTTATGTGCAAATTTCAGTATTTCTCTCAACACATTTTGTAAATATTAGATTACATATCGTGGACCCTACTATGTATTACAAAGTGAAAATTGAAACGAGACGACTATAATTTAAATTGGTATTACGTAGTACGTTACATAGTAGTACTGTAATCCGAATAGAAGTCCTAACCATTTATACTAAATCATTCTATCCAATTTACGCCAACATACTCTTTAAAAAACTACCAAACTGGTAATCTTAGTACTCTCAAAAGAGTTGTTTCCTTACCATTTAATACATTTTCAAATTTGACATCGTATCATCAGGATCAAGTGATGGAATCTGAGACACGACGTAGAACGTACGCCTGCAGAGTACAAAGAAACACATCATACTATTTCTATTAACACTGTCATAAAATATAAAAATGAAAAATATAGAACAATTTCACATGCCAGTTTAGAATCGCAACAAGTCGAATTTTATCATAATCGCTCAACACCGTTCCACTTGACCATTATTATTATTATTAAAATTGGCTGGAACCCACGAGGATTCCGCACTCAATGCCACAAAGGCCCATGGTGCAAACCCAGGATTCTATTCCAATTCGCAAACGCGTAGTGCTGCCTTCGCAAACTGAACAAGTTTAGACCAAGGCAGAGAGGACAACTGATCTAAATTCAAAGACCTAAAGTTGAATACCCGAACTTGTATAGAACTGAACGTAGAACGACTGCACACGAAGTGGAGGGAGTCGTCATCCTCCTCAAGGCAGTCCTCGCAAATAACATCATGAGCTAAACGCATACGATGTAGATGATCTTTAAAACGGCCATGTCCCGTAAGAATCGCTACCAAGACTTTTAACTGGCTCTTTTTTAAAGATAAAGCATACTTCGTGGACCTCAAATTGGGCTCCCCAATGAAGTACTTCGCGTTACAACAACCAAAAGTCGCAAGCCACTGAGACCTTAAGTCTTTCAAAGCGTAATCCTTAATAATTTTCTTCTCGTAGTTGAAAGATATAGGAGTAGCTGGTTCAGGACCAATTAAAGTTGATTGGGAGCCAGCTTTGGCTAAACAATCCGCGATCTCATTGCCTATGATGTCACAATGAGCCGGAACCCACATGACCGTAACTTTATTGTTAGAACAAAGAAGGTTCATGAATTGTTTGCATTCCTTGACGAGTTAAGAAACAGACCATACTTTCAAAGTTTATCTAAAATCGATCTTAGAATTCCACTTATGTACATATCCGACATGTCAAATATCCTAAAATATCATCCTAAAATATCACAACCAGAAATAAACCTATCAAGCAGTATTCACCTGAGGATATCGTATATGTGAATCAGAATAAATGGCTAGGATCGAAATTAGCAGCCCGCTATTTTAGGGAGATAATGGAATAAAATAAAAACTCCATCATAATTACTGAGTCGGGAATAACTGTGCAAAAAGCAACAGTCGCAGTTAATAAACCCCACAAAAAATTTTATTTTAGGCACCTTATTTAAGGCCACCGCAGGGGTCCAAATACTAGACTTCACAAATTCTAACTATTCAAAGTAGTGAATCATGTCTATTCTGTAATTCGGTTTAAAAATGTCCACTGGAAAAATTCCATTCCATTGGAGTTTAATTTGGTATTCTGTATCTCGTTGGGTTGGGAATTGTTGGGAAAATTGTACAGACAGAATGAGACAGAATTGTGACATATATTTATTTAAATAAAACCGAATGGTTATTTTTTCTATAGTTGACCAACATTGAGGTTAAAATAGGATATTTCATTTTCATATATTATTACGTAGTGGACATCATACTTATATTTGGGCTCTAAAAAATGGGTGGATTTAATTTGACATACATTTAACGGAAATTCGAATATTTATTTTGGTTCCAAGCAAGTAAACGACAACTTTATTGGATTTTTGAATATACTGCAAATTTTGTAGCTACTACAATAAACTAATATATATTTCATTTGAGATAAATTGCTTTCGTGATACATATATATGCCTAACATCTCCCTAAACCGACCATCATCCTAAATATTTTTTTCGCAAATAATTTTAAAATTTAAATATGTACATATCTGTTTGTTGTGCGGCTGTTAAACTTATTAAAATCCAATTCAATTATTTCCCCAAAATGGAATAAAGGTTTTTCGATGCGCCGTGGGCAAGGTTCTTATGTACATAACATACTAACGTCGGGTCTACCTATTTATACAGCTGTTTTACACGTAACAATATAGATAGATATAGGAAAAGTGTGTTTAAGAGAATTAGATAAAAATAGGTAATACAATTTTAACAGCGACGTTAATGGTATTGGTATAGGTCCGGAAGTTGGCAGAATATATGGAATGTTTCAATTGGAGGAGAATGAAATACTAAGTTTGAGGTTGTTTCCACTCCGGCAAATACCATTTACGATTAGAGCGAACTTAAAAACCGAATTAGACAAAATGGCACCATTAGCAGATAAATAAGCACGATTTTCAGAGACACTAACCGTTAAAAACAATTTATCTCTAGGCTTACCAACAAAACATTTGATATCCTTCTCGATTGCTAAAAGGGATTCTGGCAGATTCCTGTGAGCCAGAGAAGTCAAAAGTATTTAACCTCTGCAATACGATGGAGTAGGTTTAGTTGTCTCCGATCATCGTTCAGATTAGGCTTGGCATCAGCGGTAGTTCACCAACTTATAAGTACAGTATTGGATGGACGACTTGATACGGAATGTTCAATGGATAATATTTTAATACTTACAGATACAATAGAGTAACTGGAAATAAAGCAGGGACTTAAACTAGTCTATCAAATATTTAGGGCACATTATAATTGTAAACGGCTAAGAGCTAAATAAAATTATAACTAGTTCAACGACTATTGGAAACTGTAACATACGTTGTAAAATGTATATCAGGATATTCAGAATCTAACAAAAGTATTCAAAAAATTGTTCAAAGAAGACCAATGGCTGTAAGATTTGCAGAAATAAAATTCGACGGATTATAGGCTTTTGAAAATGATTTTCAAAAAACCTAAGTAATCGGCTCCGGCACAACTGCAACAAATATACTGTTCGCCATAATACCATCTAGCGAATATAGAAAAACGGAACCAATTTACTAATAGCAGATGCTCTTAGCCCGGATTGCAAAACGAAAGTCTAAAATGAGACCTATGACAAAAAGTACAAATATTACTGCCCATGTCCCAATGTACAACACTACTAAAACTGAGAATTGATAATCAAAGGTTATGAAAGCAGCAACAATTAAACATACCGTTTGAAATGAAATACATTTAAATTTTTTTTGAGGAATTAATCATTACGTCTAGTCCTTCCCGAATCTCAAATAAATAACATTTTAAGAGCTACACATACTGGCCATCTGTGCATACAAAGTACGATTAGAAGAACAAATATTTTACTAGAAGACTTAATCACAGACGTTGAATGATGTGGAACTTGCCAAAAAACACAAAGAAAAATGTTAAAAGCCTATAATTTGAAAACAAGTTCTAGACTATCCATTACATTCCAGATCGTAGATACTTAACCTACATTCAATTCTTATGACTGAATTGTTCTTGTTGTTAGTTATTCAGACTACATTGACGTAAAAAAGTGAATTAGTCATCATCGCGAAAGGTATTTAATGAGTGACAACGGTCCCCAGTATGAGAGTAACAACAGTCCCTAGTATAAATTCGTGGATTTTAAACTATTTTGCATTAACTAGAATATTACTCATCAAATATTCAGCCCTTACTCTCTACGAATAAATGTATAGGGAGAACGAGCAGTCCAAACGGCCTACGAAATGGCCTAAAGTCATACCGAAAATCTATATAAACAAAAGCAATATGCTGGAGAAGGAAATACATCTGCTAAAGAAATAAAAATTAATGATGAAGTGCAAATACAAATCGCAAACAGGGAATGGGTAAATGGTAAAACGACAAATAAATTAAGTTTTCGTATAGATCTATGATAGTGTAAACTGATAATGAAAAATTATATCGCAGAACTATCACCACATTTTCATCCTAGTAACGGAAATATAACAACAAAAAAAGGGAAGCCACCACTAGTACTACAGCACAATCAAGTCAAAACTTTCACAATAGTCTAGGTTCAGAAAATCCAAACCGAAACACATAAGGTCAGACAGAGAGTAGGAACTCCCCGGTGCTTATAGATCTTTGAGTTAATTATCTGTTGTTGTTTGTAATTGAAAAATGAATTGGATCACTGGTGCAGGTTGTAAGTCCGTGTTTAAGGCTAAATATCAAAAAATATATAGGAATTTTATTTGTTGAGTTCGAAATTATTTAATTTGTTAAAGATACATTTAATGTAAAACATTATACAATCTTCTAAGGCACCCTGTATATGTACTATTATAAAATAACTGGAAATAATCAAAACAATAATGAATTCCTGTATGGTTTCCTGTATTACATGAAAATTCAACTCGCATATATATGTCTGACAATTTAATTGTATTTCAACAATATTTAGTATTTTTACTTTAACACCAGAACCAGTTATTACATCATATATGTACACATACATACATGCAAATAGTTGTTTTCTAATCTATAATTAAGTTTGTTTTTATTTACAGGTTAACACCAACATAGAGTACAATAGAAAGAAAACAAAACCCAGCAAACGCAAACATTAATTTGAATGCTATTGTGTTGTAGAACAACAGCGTTGAACTATATTATACGTTCATAAACTAACTTCAGCTGAAACGGTTCAAGTTGATCATACATTTTAAATTGTTTTTTGTTTACTTAGGTAAAGCGGTTACTCAACTCAGTTTACATATTTTTCAGGTACCTACTTATATAAATATAAAGAAAATTTTGATGTGTGGCATCACATAACTTTATCGTATGACGTGTATATAGGAGTAATTGATGGTTATCCAACTAATATGTATTTGAACGATATTAAAACATCAGATCCCAAACAAATTGCTGACATGTTTGCGGATTTTTTTCAATATGTATACAAACCTAAAAACAGTAATAGGTTTACCACTCAATCAACCGTAAATAATAATGTACATACTTATCGGTTTACTAGTTATTAGTGATGAGGATATTTTATATGCACTTAAACAATTTGGTGACGAATGTGGGCCGGATAATATTCCAACGTCTATTTTAAAAAAATTTGCTAATATTTTAGTAAAACCATTACGGAATATATACAACCTCTCGTTAACATCCGGAATATTCCCTGATACATGGAAAATATCTAGAGTTAAACCTATCATCACTTGTTATAGAGAGATATCAACTACTTCAACCTTGGCAAAATTATTCGAACTGGTTGCATGTATAACAGCTTTAAAGGAATCCTAGCTCAACATATATATATCACTCAATCAGCAAGGGTTTATGCCTAGATGATCTACATCTACTAACCTTGTGGAATTTACCAACAAAAAATTGGAAGCAAAAAATCTACACTAATCAAAATCACGCCAGGAGTTCCTCAGGGATCCATATTGGACCATGGATTTTTCTCGTTTTCATAAATGGAATTACTGAATTCACAAAATACTCAAATCTGCTTATGTTCGCAGATGATATAAAAACTTATCATAAATAAAAGATATACATGACACAAAAATATTACAAGAAGACATCGAGAGATTCAGTGAATGGTGCCACAAAAATTCTTTGCTGTTGAATATTGACGAATGTAAAGTAATGTCTTTTCATCGCAAGAGAAAGCTAATTAACTTTGCTTATAACGTTAATAATGCGGAACTGCAAAGAGGTAATGAAATAATCGATCTAGGAGTCACATTCACCTGAAAATATGAGTTTTGCAACCTGACTGGGACTATGACCATACCTTACTATTTGATGAGAATATAGCACGCCTATCACCATACACGACAAGATGTTTAGAGTATAAAGACGTTAATTTTTAGACTCAGCTTTCATCGGTAATATCCTTCTTTGGCATATTGGAAAATACAGCTATCCATGTTCCAATCAAATCGCTGAGAAACCATCGATTTTTGGAGATACAGTACACCACTCAACTAACTATGGTGAAAATCCCCCATCAATAGACTTGCAAAATCGTTCAACATCGCAGAAGAAAACGTTGACCCTCATCTCATAAAGGACTGCTTTTCACTCTAGCAAAATAACAGCATAACTGCAAATGCAGTGGTGATTGCCATATAAAACGCATTCGAATATAAAAAGGTTTCGTTCTGAGCAGACGTAATTTTATTAGTTTGATTTTTAAAATTAATAAAATGGATAGGTATGTAGAGTAGCAGAAATGGCTATTGGCTTTATTTAAAGAATTGGAGAGTGGTACCGAAGAAGAAATTCATTCCTTTTCTGATAATAGTTAAGATGATACCGAACATATCGATCGATAACGGCTGTAGTAATACTAACGACCAACGAAATAGCAGTAGTGATATACATATATGCCGAGAGCGAAAATGAAATAGTTGAAGATAGAATTCAGCTAGAACCATATGGATATGGATGGAAGAGGAAATTATCGAAGAACTTTGGACTTCAACCGTAGGGAAAATATGTACAAGATTTTATATTTAACGAAAGTATGGTATGGAGGGAGGTGTTCGACAATTTTTTTGGTGGTGAGATACTCAAACTATTGATGGACTCAGCTAATGTGCTCGGCGAAAGACTGGAAACAAGAACACAAGACTCGCTATTCGAGATCTGCAAAATACAAAGCAGTTGGTTCATCTGAAATATTGAAATTTATTGACCTTTTGCAAGGCCAATCAATATCTATGTTTTCAATCTGGAAATATACGGTGAAAAGAAGTTTAGATCCTGCAGTCTCGAAACTTAATTAACTGATTTTACGTTTGATGGGTCCTTATTTAGGTAAAGGACACACATTGTTCATGGACAACTATTATAACAGTGTGGCATTGTCCAACATTATGTTGCTAACGACGAATAGTTATGGTAAAGGACAAAAAAACCTATTTTAACGGCTGTAACAGTTGTATATAGGCGACAAAGCGGAAACAAACTGCATACCAATGCAAGCAATGCCCCGACACTTCCGGTAGTCATGGTTGTCGAGAACCATTAATGTATGGGAACATATGACTGGTGTTCCACGATTTATCCAGCAGCAATGGACATCATGTTAAGTAGAAAACAAAGGAAACTTTTCCGGCACTCATGGTTCTTATCAATTACAACATACGGTTGCGGTGTTCAACGATTTATCACAGCATGTGGACACCATGCCAAGTCGAAAACCTAGGAAACTTTTTACAGCACTGATTGTTCTTGAGAACCATTAATTAAACTCCTAATTTTATGTTTGGGGCCTTAATCATATGACTTTCTGGGCCTGTTGTGCCAATTACTTCTTACGACAAGAATATATTACGAATATATATTACAACAAGAAAATACAAATTTATAAAATGATAATATATAAAATTTTGGGATGATTTCCAAAATACTGGGATGGGATGAGAATAGTATTACCAGATGAATATTTTTAATTTTTCTGGGATGGAATCCTGGGATAACTTCACACACTTATAGTGAAGGTAGCATTCGTTGGTCATTCGTACGGCTTCATTAATTTAATTCTTTATAAGTAGGATTACATCAAACGACAGACGGTTCCTTTGGTATTCTAGTCAATAGTGTTTCATTTTGGTTATTTTTTTGTTATTCTTTGTTTTCAGCATCAGCCATTTGGCTTTCAGCGAGAAGCACCTTTCTCCGAGAAATTCTGAGTAAGTATTTTTATAAATTTATTTTGTTTCAATTTTTTTTGATTTGATTCTACAAAACTATGAATATTATTAATTAATATTAAATTTAAGTTTGCATTTATTTATGTTTCTTTTCCTTAATAAAAATAAATAAAATTTAATTATGAATTGCAAAATGTATCAATAGATTTATTAGTGTGAGGGAAGAAGGTATGAACTGAGCTAAGATCCAAGGTTTTTTAGTGAGCTCTATTATTACTCCTTGTGGGCTGTTCGAACCTCCAAAGCCAAAACCAGCCAACCCGAACCAATTCCCGGATATAGGTAAACTTACAGGTCATTACAACCTTTGATTTGATATATATAATACATGTCAACAAAACATCACGAATTTGCACTTGTGAAATCCAACAGAAGCATTTTTTTTGTCGATTTTTGTCAATATATGTATGTATTTCTAGAGTTTACGTGAGTATTCCTACCAAAAGCCTATCACACCTCCTTACAACACAAGAATATTACCATATATATAAAATCTTTGAAACATCTTTAGTAACTGTAGTAGATTTTGAGTTTTTGTAAAAATGAAATGTATTACGAACACACAGCCACATATACAGACATTTCTTAAAAATGAACTCACATTTCAGATGTCCGCTGAAGTCATATGAAACAAACAAAATCTGAGAAACAAATTCTGTTTCGATTATAAAAAATTTTGGTGTGTGCATCACATGACCATTTTTCGATTGTTAGCAAATATCTCAGGATTTTCAAGACACAATTACTCTCTGTCAAATGCGAATTTATTAGAGGTGCCAAAACTAGTAATAGTAAGTAATTGCGAATAATTTAAAATTTTAAGAAACCATCTTTCTGTAATTTATAGAAAGCCAATATTTAATTAATAATTTTTTTAATTGATCAAAAAAATGTGTACCACTAGATTGATTATAAAAATACGTTTCATTTGATATATCACATGACATAACCGAAATTAAAAATTTGAATCAATCATCTAGCATCTGTGGTCCAGGTGGTATTTTTAGAGAATATTTTATCTCTAAATACTTTTCAATAAAACTTCACGAATACTTATGAAACAAAACTCCAACGGAAGCATATTTTTATATGCATATTTATGTTGATATGTGATCATATCATGCTCACATATCTTGTGGAACTGTCTTTTCGACCTTATTCGATTAGTATGGCAAACCGAAGTTATGCCTAATGAATGGAATAATATTGGTGGCCACAATATGCCCCATCTTCAAGAAGGTAGACCGATTGAAGTGTGAGAATTATCGCGGTATAGCTCTCCTTTGCACAGCATACAAGTTACTGTCCTACATTATATTGGATAGAATCACCCCTCTAGCGGAGGGCCTGGTTGGTGACTATCAAGGAGAATTTCGTCCGGCAAAAATGGTACGTTATGCCAACAAAAATTGAACGATTGTGTAGAATGACTGAGACACAGTCTCAATGCTGTGTTAAAGTTGGGAACAGGCTATCAAGAATTTTTGCAGTTAGCTCGGGTGTTCGGCAGAGAGATGCTCTGTTCACAATACTCTTCAATCTCATGTTGGAGTATATCTTTCGTAAAACTGAAACACCTCAGCGCAACATCTTATATCGCCAGTTCATCAAGTGTTTGCATATGCAGATGACATATGCGTGATTGGACTGAATAGCAACGGAGTGAAGGAAATACTTGATCCGCTTGTAGAGTTTTAAGCTTCTGTTGGACTGCAGATCAATGAGTCCAAAACGAAATACATGATCTCTGGCTATAGGGACAATGGCACACTAGATTTTAGTAGTGGCCACACTTTTGAAGGAGTGTGGAGTTTCAAATATTCCGGCTCTCTTATCACTCACGATAACAGTGTGCGGGTGAGGATATTAAAGTGCGGCTGGCAGCTGGCAGCCGTGCTTTCTATCCTGTAAGGACAATGCTAAAATCTGAACACCTATCAAGTGCCGTAAAGCTGAAGCTTTTCAAAGCGTTGATCGGGCCCGTTGTTATGTTTGGATGTGAAAGTTGGGCGCTGACGAATGAGTACGAGAGATGTCTTCTTACATTTGAGAGAAGAATTATGCGTGTGATTTACGGCGCAAAACGCGAAATAGATGGCACAAACCGAGCTCTGTACAATATCGAGATCAGAGATCTGATGAAGATCCCCGATATTGTACATGAAAAAGATCTAAGTGAGTACGCTGGTTCAGTTGCACGCGACGATGGCTCCACGGTGTAGAGAATGACTTGGCTCCTTCAGGTTGTCTAAGACAATATGAAAATCAAGCCCAGGATCGAAACCGTTGGAGCCAGATTGTTGACGAAGTAAGGGCCCAGTTTTATTAGCAAACACTATTTTATTATTTATGTGATCATATCTCAAGTTGTCTTGAGTAGATTTCTACCAAAATTCTATCAAACCTACTTCAAGGATGTTGTATACATAAAAACACTTTGAGAAATGTTAAGATTTTGTCTTTCTGTTAAAGCTAATTTTTGCTACCCTAAAGCTCCAAATGTTTCCTTTTTTCTTAGCTAATTATATTTGAAATTACTGCTATTCCAAATCCCAAATAATTTTTGGTAAAATTAAAATATAAACTTCAACGTGCCCGAAAAATCAAAATAGGTATTGGTAAAGAATTGGGTCTCCACCTCTCGCAGGACAAATGAAGTGTTCAAATTTTGATCAGTTAATAATATTGTAATAGCTCCTGCTAAAACAGGCATGCGAGTAATAATAAAATAGCAGTAATAACAACTGATCATACCAATAAAGGTATTCGATCTTAAGTAACTCCTTTTGATCGTGTATTAATTACTGTTGTAAGTGAAGAGAAAAAATGGTTAACAAATTAAAAATTAAAATTGCGGAATCACTCCAGCACTTAATGCCACAAATGGGCCCCTAATACCCGGACTAACACATATGATTTTTGATCACCATTGAGAATCGAACCCAATACCCTCGAATACCACAGCAAGCACGCTACTAACTGTGCCAACGAGGGCGGCATGGCTAAAAATGGCTAAGTCGACTTAGGCTCCTGTATGGGCAATTCCTGCAGATAGTGGAGGGTAAACTGTTCATCCTGTCCCAGCCCCATTTTATACTATGCTACTTACTAATAGGGAAGAGTAGGGGAAGAGGGTAATATTCAAAAACTTGTATTGTTTTTTTGAGGGAATGCTACATCAGGGGCTTGCATTATTAGTGGAACTAATCAATTAAAAAAACCCTATTTATAATAGGTTAAAAATTATAATAAAAGCATGAGCTGTTACAATAACATTATAAATTTGATGATCCCCAATTAATGCTCCCGGTTGACCAAGCTCTGTTCATATTAAAATTCTTAAAGAAGTTTCTACATTTCCTACCAGCTCAGGCTCCTAGAATAAAATATAATGTATCTTTATGAATAGTGTGATTAGTTTAGGTGATAATAAAAGAGTAATTAGTTACTAAGGTTTAAAAGAGTTAGACTTATGTTTATAACTTTGAAGAATATTAGTTTATTTATTTATTCATACAAAGGATAACGGTAATTGAATTTTATTGAATCAATTAATTGTGTAATTAGAAATAACAAACTATTAAAGTTCTTAATAAAATATTATTATCATTTATAGGTTATACATTTATACAGTATATGATGCAACTTATTTCATCCCAAAATTGGGTGTCTAGGCGAAAAACTATAACCAAAATAAAAAATTGTTGGCAACGATTTGATAATGTCAATTTAAACAAATATAAATTGTCCACCACTTTTTATTATTGTGATTCTGTTCTCGTATTTATGCCGAAAACAAATTTTATTACATACTGTACAAATACTAGGAAATTGGAAAACTGATAATTTTTCCAAGGATTCATCATTTTATTAAATATTATTGTTGTACGTATATGTATATCAATAGTTTTTCTTGAAATCCTTCCAAATTTTTCAAGTAATGCATAAAAAGGATTTGAATTATTTTTTGGGTCAAACCTACAGAGTAGAGTGTTGATGGAAAAAGTTTAACTCTTAAGCGGATTTGATATACAAACTGTAAATAAAATTTGATAAAATTGTATCTGGAGATATAAAGTAATGCGGTATTCCGGCTTTATTTCACAATTTAATGAGTGATATCGGTGTTAAGTGCTATAAAATACTTCAAAAATGTCTAATGCGAAAAACACATACTGGGGCTCCAGAGTTACTACACCAAAAGGGAGAGAGTTGTTTGAAGCAGGAAAAAAATTAAAATGTAACTTTCAATCTGGTAGCTCACCAACTTACTGGCCAACAGATTTAAATAAAACACTGGATCTTATAGACTTTTATGTGACAAAAAGTATATCTGATAACTATATTCGTTTGGAAAATAATAAAGAGGTTACGTCGGACCACTCTCCTGTTATTATGACGGTCAGTGAAACAATAATTGAAAAATTATTACAACAAAACATCAATCTTTAAGCACCAATCAGGAACATTAGACAAGTCGAAGAGGAAGTAGAAAGGTTAATAGAATACATACAACAACTTGCGTGGCAAAATACATCTTTCAAATACGCAAATAACAACAACTGTAAAAACTATCCACTTGAAGTAAGAGAGCTTTTGGCAAAGAAACGTAAAGTTCGAAAGTCTTGGCAAATAAATCGAACCAAGGAAAATAAAACCGTCCTTAATAACCTATGTAACAAGTTGAAATCTCTGATCAGAACAGTTAAGAATGAATCAATAAGTATTTGTCGTCACTTACTAGCCAAAAAGATACCAAATATTCCTTAACGAAAGCAACAAAAATACTTAGGAGACCAAAAAATTCGACGGCACCAATTAAAAGTGAGGATGGAAGCTCAACTCGAAGCGCTAAACAAAAAGCTGACTTGTTTGCGAGACACCTAGAAGAAACGTTTCAACCATTACCCAGGCAAACTGCGGATGAAAATGTTAACCTACTGAAACGATTTGATGAGCTTGAAATACAAAGTGTATCTCTTTACAGGAGCTAAAAGAGGAAATTCAAAACATGAAAAAATCTCCTGGGTACGAACTCATTACTGACAAATCAATAAAGAATTACCAAATAAAGCGATACGTTAACTTCTCCATATAATCAATGCTGTGTTTAGACTAAGAAACGTTCCAAGGCAAAGGAAGGTGGCAGAGGTAATCATGATCTCAAAACCTAACAAACAATGTAACGCTAAAAAGTCCTTCAGGCCGATATACATACTCCCAACCGTAGCCAAGATTTTTGAAAAATTGCTGACTCCTCACCACCAGTTTGGATTCAGAGTAAACCACTCGACTATAGAACAAGTTCATAGAACCACATAGAAACTAAAAAAAATATGTTCAAGCGTTCTCCTGGATGTAGCGCAAGCATTTGACCGAGTTTGGCACATAGGATTGGAGTTCAAACTCAAGCAAGACCTTCCCAAACAATACTATGAAACTCTGAAATCATACATAATCGATGGACACTTCCGTGTAAAATATGAAGACGAATACTCGGACCTATAGAACATTTCAGCTGGAGTACCTCAAGGTAGCGTATTGGACCCTGTCTTGTACGTCAACAATTGGATGAAAAAATGGACGATAAAACTGAACGAAACTAAATCTGTGCATGTGAACTTTACCAATAAAAGATTTCTAAAAGAATTCCAATGCCTATGCCTATGCAGATACGGCCAAATATCTAGGTATGACGCTGGATGCCAAGTTGAGGTGGAAAGAACATGTCAAAAAGAAAAAGGAAGAGTTGAACATGAAGTATAGAAAGATGTATTGGCTCTTAGGTAGACATTCTGAACTATCTATAAGCAATAAATTGCTTTTATACCGCTAAATACCGGTATGGACCTACGGTATATAGCTTTGAGTCTGTACCAAAAAAACGAACATCAAGATGATACAGACGTTCCAAAACAAAGTACTTCGGAATATTGTAAATGCTCCATGGTACATTAGAAATGAAGACCTCCACCGAGATTTAAAGATGGAATACATCGATGAAGTTATTACGTATCATGCTCTCAAGCATGTTTCACGCCTCCGACAGCACGAAAACCTCGAGATATGCAATATACGGGAGAGACAGTTGGCAGTAAGACGTCTCCAAAGGACCAAACCAATTGATCTAGTAAACTATTATAGGAAATATTTATATAAATAAATAATTTTAATTTCTGGGACTAGCCGTTGGGCTATATCCCTCCAACTGTTAATATAATTATTATAGAAAAGTTACTATAGATGATAAAGTCAGTTATAATGTTATATAAATAAAAACAAATAACAAAACTGTCTACCATTTGTACCTCACAAAGATTTCAGAAAATAAAACTTAATTGCTTTAAATTTTTAAATTTATTATGAAATCGATGCGAAAAAATTTCACCAGATTGTTGCGCACTTACTGATTCATGTGCTATTTACGTATATAGTGTTCTCGATAGCAACAAATGTCGTAATGAAAATAATTTACAGCCCAAAAGAATGATTACAGCTTCGTTACGTGTATAGCTTATGACAACCGATTTCCTTAGTATGGGTTGGTGGTCTGGTGAGAAGCTGTCTGGGGGAATCAAGTTGGCACTTGTTGCCAGCTCCGTATCTTGCAGCTTCCACAAGTGTGCGTGTTACCTCCCCGTGGTGACCACCGGGCAACTATTACACCATGTGGTGTACTAGGCGAAAACACGGCGCTAAATAACTGGGCCGGGTTAAGGTGTTAATCGTACCGTGCTAACAACCGGCCAGGCTGGGGGCCCTGTCTAAAAACTAGCCCAGTCTCTAACGGTGTATCAGGATACTTGGCGCCCTCCGGATCATGTAGCCTTACCTGTGTATTGCGGATCTCTGCACAGGTGGACCTCCTTTCTCCGCTACTCGTGGGACCTATTATGGAAGATCCAGATAAAAAACAAGAAGAGACCGGTGCTCTTAAAAAACCGGAATCTAGTACTGCGGAGACATCGGCCTTTAGGCCCGGTCTCCAACGTGCAATTAGGGGCATAACACCGAATGAGGCTGGCCCCTCGAAACCAAAGGGCAAAGGCACGAATGCTGGCCCTCCATCAGTGTCAAACTATCAGACCAGGAAGAGAGCCTGGCGCATGATCTCTAAGATCTGTAACATTCCGTTGGAGCAGAGAACGGATAGAGACAAGGATACGCTTGCGTGGGCAAGACGTATCACTGAGCCAAAGCAGGAGGGTTCCGTTGTGATCTCACAGCCGAAAAGGCAGAGATCTGATGATGAACCGCCTACGGAGGCTAAAAAGAAACGGGTTCCGGACAATGTTACCAGGCCCTTCAACGAGGTGCTAAAGGATCACCTGATCATGGCAGTCGTTGACAGGGCACAAGAAGATGGGAGCATTACGACCCTTAACTGGAGGAAGGTGGAGAAGACCTTAGCCGCCATCTTCCTAAAAATCATGAGGGAGAACCCAGGACCTGCTCCGTCCTGCCGAGACGGAGGGTGGCACCGGGGTCACGTAAAACTGACTGCCTGTGCCGATGAGAGGTCTGTGACCCTCTATAAAAAGGCGATCGGCAGCCTGGGGGAAGGAGGTTAAGGCGGAAACAGATCACAGATCGGCCGTCATAATCATCGACAGAGAATCCGTGGGTGCTTTGGCAAAATCTGGAGGCCTGGTCAGCTATGGATTTGGAGCGATTACGCTCAAAATCTATAAGCGCAATGAGGCTGACAGACCTGGGGCAACGCCAGCAGGTGGGGAAGCCACTAGTGGTGTCCCGCCTATTGCTGGTGACCCAGATGTCCAAAGCATCCCGGAAGACGCTCAGGAGATACTATCCCTGGACTCGGAGATATCGAGATCATTGCGACTACGCTGTGCGCTCCTACCGGACGAATCGACGTCAGAAGATTCTGATTCAACAGTGGTGGAGGTACGCAATATCTAATGCTTAAGATCCTTCAGATCAACCTCCATCACTCTAAAGCCGCCTCGGCGGCCCTCCTGCTCAAAATGGAATCTGAGTCCATTGATGTTGTTCTGGTTCAGGAACCTTGGGTCAATGATGACCGGGTGCTGGGCCTCAGAACTTCCAAATATAAAATACTACATGCGAAGAATGAAGGTAAGATACGTTCCTGCATTCTCGCTAGAAATAATCTGAATATTTTTATACTACTTAATTACAGCAACGCTGATGTAGTGGTGGCTAGCATCGAGATGGATGGGCAAAATCTCTGGCTAATATCGGCCTACCTACCGTACGAGGAGGAAAACATGCCACCAGGTAGGTTGGTTAGTGCAATAATGGAGGCTCAAAAACGAAAAGTAGGAGTCATCATGGGCAGTGATGCTAATGCGCATCACTCAATCTGGGGAAGTACAAATATCAACAGGCGAGGTGAGTTACTCCTTGATTTTATTTTAAGTACTAACCTAAATATATGTAATATCGGGTGCAAGCCAACCTTTATTACTAAAAATAGACAAGAAGTGCTGGATATCACACTTGTCTCGGATTTTATTAAGGAGAGGGTGTTGAACTGGAAAGTGTCCGAAGACCATTCCTTTTCTGACCATTGTTATCTCCAATACGAAGTGGATACAAAACCCACTAGCAAACCACCCTTCAGGAATAGGAGGAAAACTGATTGGGATTGTTTCAGAACCATTCTGGGTAACTTATTACCGGTATCGGTTCCAAAACCTCCTGCATCTACACAGGAGCTTGATGCTCTAGAAGCCAAGCTATCTGATGCTTTTAACAAGGCCATGTTAGGTGCATGTCCTATCAGTAGACCCTTGGGTAAATCTCGGCCACCCTGGTGGTCGAAGGAACTCCAAGGTACTCGTATGAAATGCAGGAGACTGTTCAAGAAAGCGAAGAACACAAATGCTGCTGCAGACTGGGACTGTTACAAGGAAGTCCTCAAAACCTATAAGTACGAGCTGAGAGCAGCCAAAACGAGGGCTTGGAAACTCTACTGTGGCAATATACAGGAGTCCTCGGAGGCGGCCAGGCTACGCAAAGTACTTTGTTCTAGTCCTTCCATCCCGAGTTATCTACAACGACCGGATGGTTCATGGACTACATGTAGTGAGGAATCCCTGGAGCTATTACTAGAAACGCACTTCCCGGAGTGCTCGGTACTAGCTCCGGAGGGACCCATGATAAATAGGGGTGTAAACTCCGTAAGCCATATAGTAAGCAGGCGGAATATCCTATGGGTGTTTATTGCCTTTAAGCCATACAAGTCGGCAGGGCCTGATGGCATTATCCCTGCGGATATCCAGCGAACTATTGACTTAACCCTGCCCTGGCTGGAAGTTATCTTCAAAGGCAGCCTGGAACTCTGTCACATTCCTAGGAAGTGGACTGAAATAAAAGTAATATTTATACCTAAGGCGGGAAAAAGCTCTCACTGCTATCCCAAAGACTTTAGGCCTATAAGCTTATCTTCTTTTCTGTTGAAAACACTGGAAAGACTAATAGAGGCTCACATTAGAGGCTCAATCAAGCCGGGCGAGCTGTCGGAATCTCAACACGCATACCGTAAGGGACGATCGGTGGAAACAGCTCTCCACTCCCTTATTGGCCCGATTGAGAAATCACTTGAATATAAAGAATATTCAATGGTAACCTTCGTGGATATAGAGGGGGCCTTTAGCAACGTGAGACCGGGGGCAATCACTGGGGCCCTTGCGTGTCTGGGGGTAGACGGGTCACTCAGAGGCTGGATAGATCATATGCTTAGAGGCAGGATCGTGACAGCTTATCTGGGTGGGACGTCTGCCGCCAGATACGTGAGCAGAGGGACACCTCAAGGAGGGGTTTTATCCCCCCTTCTTTGGAACTTGGTCATAAATGACCTGTTACTAAACCTGGAAGGGCAAGGCTTCAAGGTGGTTGCTTACGCGGATGACGTTGCTATTGCGGTCTTCGGTAAATATCCTAGTACGCTGAGTGAGCGCATGCAGTGCGCGCTTGGCTACCTCTCTGAGTGGGCACGCGGCTGCGGACTGAACGCAAACCCACAGAAAACAGAGCTGGTCCTCTTTACCAGGAAGCACAAGCTTCCTCAGTGTGACCCGCCAACATTAAATGGTACTCGCTTGATCTTTACGGATAGAGCAAAATACCTCGGACTTCTTTTGGATAGCAAGCTAAGCTGGAAACCAAACATCGTAGAGAGAGTAAAGAAAGCTACTATAGCGCTCTACTCCTGCAAAAATGCCATTGGAAAGAGATGGGGTATTGGGCCCCACATAGTACACTGGCTCTACGTTTCAGTGGTCAAACCTATACTGCTGTATGGGGTTGTCGTCTGGTGGCCAGCGTTAAAAATTATGGCCAACCTTAAACTATTGATGAAAGTCCAAAGAACGGCCTGCTTGTGTATAAGTGGGGCTCTCAGGAGCACACCTACTCAAGCTCTGGAGATTCTCTTTCATCTTACTCCATTGGATATTGCGGCCGAGCAGATTGCATCTTGCACAGCCATTCGGCTCAAATCCATATCTATGTGGACCTGTAACAATGCAGGGCACTCGTCTATCCTATGCAACAGGGGTATTCCGGAAGCTACCGACTACGCTATTCCCTTGCCATCTGCTGAGGTGAGATTCCAAACTGAGTTTCCCACCAGAGAGGACTGGGTGAACGAAACGGTTATGGACAATGAGGCGCTAAGCTTCTTCACGGATGGCTCAAAAAGGGATAAAGGGGTTGGCTGCGGGGTATTCTGTGAGGCACTAGGGGTTAACCTCTCTTTTCGTCTTCCCGACTTTTGCAGCGTTTTTCAAGCTGAACTGATCGCGATAATGGAAGTCATGGACTGGTTGAAGTATAATGTAATATCTACGAGGGATATTCGCATTTTTACGGACAGCATGGCTGCTATTAAAACGCTACAATCATACTCCCTGACGTCGAAAGTAGCCCAGAACTGTCTGGCATCTTTAAATGAGATGGCTGATCAGTTCAACATCCGGTTGACGTGGGTGCCAGGGCATTTCAATATTGCAGGGAATGTAAAGGCAGATGAGTTGGTCCGCAAGGGTACAGCACGCCTAATAACCCAAGGCAGGCGGGATATAAAGATACCGCTTGCTTCATGTAAACTGTTGCTTCTGGAAGAAGCTATAAAAGAAACGAACGTCAGATGGTCTAACGCCAGTTCGTGTGTAATAACCAGGCAGATCTGGCCTGGTCTTGACCGGTCTAGATCAGACCAACTGATATCGCTTCGACGACACCATATTAATATGGTCGTGGGAGCTATAACGGGACATTGTCTCATTGGGATACATGCGCGCAGACTGGGTGTCCCAGCCCACGATTTCTGCCGCAGCTGTGGTGATGAGGAGGAGGAGGAAAATGTGCTCCATCTGCTCTGCACCTGTCCTGGTCTAGCGTACAGCAGAACAAAATTTATGGGGACTTCCCCTTTGAACGACCTCACGGATCTTAGTAAGATCGGGATCCGGGACTTTAAACGCTTCTTGGTAAGCTCACGATGGTTCAGCGAGTGAAGAGGAGAAAACTCGAATGTGGTACAGCTACGGACCAATTTTGTGTCTATGCTAGTCCTTTAGGACGGCCACCATAACCTAACCTAACCTAGTATGGGTTGGCATGTATTTTAAATAATCTAGTTTTCTTGTTTCTGTTGCTTTTCGTGCTCCGCACCAACCATAACAAAATAAATAATTTAAAAAATAAAATGTATAACATACCTCTGGTGATACTGTAAGTGCTGGTGCTCCATGACGTGCACGATATTCATTATGCCAACATAAACAATCCAATATAAAATCTTTATCTTGTAATATTGCCTTCGGTGATTCTTCGCCATTGTTCATGTCACGTTTTGATGATACCTGAAAAAATAACAAAAACAATTTGTTTTTATAAAACTAAAAACTAAACTTTTCTAATGATAACATAAAAATTTAAGTTTGAAATTTTCAACAACTATGGAAAACTACATATAAAATTAAGTTTATATATACATATGTATATATGTAGTTTTATGCATTTAATACATAATATGTATGCCAATCGTATTTACATATAATGTATGCATGTACAAATTTTACTTTAAGAATAATAATTCTACTCTTAGAAAGTATTTTAGTACTCTCATTTAAGTTAATTTTCACCTCTATACCACAAATACGAATATGTATGTATATAAACAAGTGGAAAACTCATCTCCGATAATGCATATACATACATATATACCAGTCCATCCAAATATGAATGTAAATTGGAAATTAAAATAAATATTTTCTATTGATTTTGATTATACGTATTACCATTACGGTCGGTAAATATTTGGTTTTCATTCATTCCACCACTCAAATTCAATTTATACAATCGACACGCATCATCGGATACCGTCAGAGGCTGGGTCTTGGTAAAAAAAATGCTAAAGGATAAATCGATTTTTCATTGGAAATATTTCTGGCGAGAAAATAACTTTTTTATGTTAATTAAATTGGACCAATATATCGCATAGCCCCCATAGTGATATAAGAAGGATGTGTTCATATAGTCTTAAGGATTTGAACCGTAATTATTTATAGAAATATATGTATTTGTTTGTTTGTACTTCCATTATCAATTTATTTGGTAAAAAATATTGTTATTGATATTCTTTATTCTTTACATGCGTTGGTTACAATTCATTGGGCATATCATAAAGAAACTTTCTTGTTGGTTAAAGACATCATAACGTGCTGTGTATTTACTGCTAATTTGATTTGACTATATTTATGTATGTGTTATAGTACAAAAATAGCTTTGTTAGTTTTTAAATAGAAAAAGATTTGATGATCCACAAACTAATGCTAATGGCCTATCATTGAATTTACTGTTTTACAACAGAATTCATTAATAAAGGCAAATAATAACATTTTGATAAAGCAAGTTCAAATGTACTTTAAGGCTCTACTTTATTCAATTTGCGAAAACCTGTCTATCACATATTAGTGTAAAATCTGTGTAAGACATCGTGAAGAAGCCTGCGTTGGTGTTAGCCGTCATTGACAGGAGTCATGAAGATGGGATTCTTGGAAGAATTCCCAGCATGCCAAGAGCGAGCGTTTGGATATCAACCGAACCGGATAGCCCAGATGAGATTCGGAACATAATAAGGAGCAGCAATATTGTTCTTCTATCCGAAAATCGGATATTAGTAAGGAAAGAGAGATGCTAAGATGGGCCCTAGATCATCCACAGTGGTGAATAACAAGGAGTCTCGGACTCCCTTTGCTGAGCCTAAGGAAGTAATCGACTTCGGTTTCAGGTCGATTACTCTCAGAGTCTATAAAAAAGATGAGGTTGAGATGCGCACAGGGGAACTGCAGAAGACGGCAATCTGTCTGCACAAGGTACAGTTGTACAAGGAAATTGGTAAACCAACCAATGGAAGCCTAGGAGAGGAGATGGTATCTAACGAAGATTACTAATCAGACTCACGGGAGGCGGGAGCGTCCTGCATATCAGGGGCGAGAACCAGGGAAGAAGAATACTGCTGTAGCGGGGAATTCAAAGTGGTAAGTAGGTTTTGCATAATAATATGGTAAGTATTGCTCAAATTATCATGCACCATTCAAAGGCGGCCTCGGCCGCTTTGCTCTTCAGACTGACTGGATTAGAAGAGGATGTGGTTCTTGTTCAAGAACATAGGACTAATAGCAACATGATCTGTGGACTAAGAACGAAGTGGTATAAACTATAGTATACTCAAACACTTCTGGGGAAATTAAATCCTGCGTTCTTGGAAAAAATAATTTAAATATTTTGGTGCAGTAACTGCTGTCAGTCTGGAGGATGACGGCAGTCAAATCTGACTAGTCCCATCCCTTATGGATCGGAACAAAGTAGTTTCACTGCGTAACCTGGAGATTCTTGAAGCAGAAAAAACGAAAATCGTTATGATACTTGGATGTGATGTAACTACGGATCACATGACCATGGGATGGAGTAAGTATTTTTTTGACTACTTATTAAATACTAACCTTTTAGTTTGTAATATTGGGCGAGCACTCACATTTATTACTAAAAATTAAGCAAGAGTTTCTGGACGTAATCTTCGCCTCAGATAATGTTTATGATTATGTTCATTCCATTTCTGACCATCGAACTATAACTTTTAGCTTTAACGTTAACTTTGCAGAAGGACAAACGAAATACTAAAAAGATTATTGCCGCCGGGGACCCCTGAGCAGCCAATGACAGTGGCGGATCTGAATGGGACGGTGTACGCTATCACTAGTGTCTGCAATCGGTCTTTTAATGATGCTTGTCCCTATAGTTAAGCCCAGGGACAAGCCAACATGGTGGTCCAAGGAACTGGGGACGTACCGGAAAGGCATGTAGGATGACTCCGATAAGGAGGATCTGAAATTATTCAAAAAGGAAGTAAGCAAGGCACAGAGAAGGTATTGTAGACTTTTATACAATAAAATCGAGATATGTATTTCAGACTTGGTACTATGAACGAGAAATCTAATTTCGGGAACGGATGACACTCTTCCGGGTCTACTTATTTTATAACTTTGGCATTTTTTTCATAGACTAGAGCCTTATGGTCAATTTCTATATAGTGGCTGTTTGTGCAAAATGAGTTTAATAGAAATTATCAAGTTGTGAGCCGCGTCATATTTTCACATAGATTTCTCGAGAATTTTGGGAAGGGATGAGAATCTGCAGGGTCTATATTTTCAGCTATTTTGGTATTTTTCTGTTAGACTAGAGCCTTATGGTCAATTTCTATATGGTGGTTGTTTGTGCAAATTTACTATTTAATTTTTTTTTTTAAATTTAATGAGACGTTCTTATTAGAATACTTCTGCTTTTATTTTAAATAATTTATTAGTTTTAAATTAATTTTCATTTTAAATCAGTTCTTTTAGTAGTTTGAATGATATTTTAATGTTTTATAATTTTAAATTTGTATAAATTAATTTGTTTTATTCGAAACTGTTTAATACATTTTCATGAGACAATCCGACATTTGATAGGTTTTTTGACATTTATACCGTTCCATAAAAACTCCATAGAAATTTCATTCCCGTCAATTGGCAGGATTTTCACAGCCAGCTAAGTAGCATCTGACAAAGCCTGGCAAAAGACCTGAAGGTTTTGATCGAAAGCGATATCGATCGAGCTGAACAAACAATATCAAGTTCAATCATCAAAGTCTGTAGCGCAACTATTCCACGTAAACGTGCTCGCAAGTCAAAACTGTCTCCTGCCCTAACCGAATCAAGAAAATTGGTTCGTAAGTTGCGCAAGCTAGCAAGTAGCACCAACCACGCCCGACGTGAGCAACTTCAGTGATGAAGAGGCCACTATGGCCATCATGTATATGAAAGCTGGTAAGGCGCCAGGGCTAGACAACATCGAGGTCGAAGTGATACAACGTGCTTGGCCTATTGTAGGGCCCTGTATCTCGAACTTTATGAATGCTTGTCTTAGACTGTGTCCGAAACCTGTGATAAATATTTTTTAGTACAGAATTTTGACTTTTGCATGCAAAAATCCAAGACACCCAAATTATTATAGTCTATCGCTATCATAATTTTTGACAGATCCGTACGAATAATTTATATCATTGTGTTGTAGTAGGCCGAGCAATAGAAAAAAATTTGTATACATATAAAATGGCGGATGGATCGAAATTTTATGATGTTTTTGGCGGGATGATACTATTTATATACATACGAGCATATATATAATTTATATGAACACACACACTGAATTAATATAAAATGAAATGATTAAAACATAAATAAAACTAAATAAAAGTTCGAATATACAAAAATGATTTTTTTAATAAATAAAAGCTTTATAATTTAATATATTTAATGTTATTAATTTAATTATAAGAGTAAATCATTTACAATACTGCACATAAGTCTGTCGTGAGGATAAATCCCATCTTCACCCGCCCCATTATTCTGTGAATCGCTCAACTCGTTGCCTCTTTTGCATCTCCATAATGACGCAAAAGGTTTCACGCGTCTGATGTGGCCGAAATTCATTTAGCAGGTGGTGGTGGATGTAGACGAATAGAAGATTTAAATCTTCAATCTAAATGAAATATACTTTTAGAAATATGATGATGATTTATATAAACTAAAGGAGTCCGTCATACCTTTTCTGTTCGCCTCGGGCTGTCCGGGTAGTGAATGAGTAGGTTGGTAAGGTCCAAGAAATTTACAAATAACGAATGATTCGGCTTCTTTAATTCTTTCCGTCGATCACAATGCTGTGGATTTAATCGCTTGAACTCTTGACTTTCAAGAGGTCTGATTATAGTGTCATCGTTGTTAAACGAATAGCCAAACATAGAGTATGTTTCATGGATGGGTGGTGGAGGTCGCGTGGCACAATTTTTACGTATATTTTCCTCTGTGATAAATAAATAAATTCACATACTGGGCCGGAGGTAATGGTAGTGCTATTACTTGGGCTGTTTCAGCATTAGCCATTTTTTTAAACTAATTAATATAGGTTTTAATTGTATATAAATATTTTGATGCTTGGTTTTGCATTGCTATTTCTGGATCCATTTTATTGTAAAAAAAATTCAATGTCACTTTCAAATTAATTTTTTTATTTATCACAAACACAATTTTACACAGAACACAACAAAATTTGTATTAATAAAAATAATTATTATAATAAAAATAATTATTATAATAAAAATAATAATAAATATTAATAAAACTTTATTTAAATTAGTTTTTATTTTATAAAAATATCGACACGAATTTATTATTACAAGAAAAACACGACTGAATAATGGCGTTCATTTTCACAAAAATTTGACGTTTAAGCGTGGTGAGGCATTTGAGGTGGGGAGATTTATTATACATTTCGGACGGCATAATAAAAATTTGTGAATGTAGGGGAATAATTCTCAAATAATGTCAAAATTCTGTACTAAAAAATATTTATCACAGGTTTCGGACACAGTCTTAGTAAAGGAATATTCCCCAAAGCATGGAAAAATGGTAAATTAGTTATCATTAGGAAAACTGGAGATAGGTGTCAAACCGATCCCAAATCTTTTCGACCAATCATGCTGTCGGACCAAAAGTACAATCTGGGAGTATTCCTAGATGTGGCCCAGCATCATGTTGGAGCTAAAGAGATTCAATTGCCCACGCAGTCTCTATAACATCCTAAACAACTATTTCTCTGAAAGGAAAGCCACTGTTATTTCAAGTCATGGCACACTTGAAAAAATGGTCAACAAAGGATGTCCGCAAGGCTCCATCCTTGGTCCACATCTTTGGAATATTGTCTTCAACGGAAGCATGAACCAGGAAGTCCAAGAAGTAGCATTCGCGGACGATCCGGTTATGCTTTTTGCTGGGAATTTAAGACAAAGTATTCAAGAAAAGCTGGTGCAAAAGCTACAAAATGGGGCTATCCTCAGAAAAAACAGTCATGATCCAACTTAAAGGTTCATTGGACGTCAGGAGACCACCATTGGTTTCCGTAAATGGCCAAAGAATTAAGATGGTAAAAACTGTCAAATGGCTGGGAGTTGACTTCGATGAACGACGTGGAGTCACTTCACATGTCAAAAGAGTCGCGGAAAATAGCAAAAAGGTTTTCGCTGTGCTGAAACGAGTTGCTAAAGAGAACTGGGGCCTCAAGCAACGAACACTATCAATAATAGCCGTGTTTCTTCTCGCGGCTATACAAATGAAAGGAAAGCATATATGAACTGACCCGGATCAAATCATACGCCAAAAAACACGGCTAATATATGAAGGCCTAGTGGTATCTTCATTAACATACGGGTGCGCAGCATGGGCAGACCGAATGAACTGCCACCACCGGCGTATATTAGTTAGTTCCCAAAGAAGTATCTTGCTCGGGATTACCAAGGCTTACAGAACGGTATCAACTGACGCCATTCCTGTTTTGGCCGGCATGATACGTATTGATATACTATTAAATGAAAAAATTGCCAACTACAAGATTAGGAAAAGACAAAATGTGAGCTACGGAAACGTGATAGTTGAAGCCAGGCAAGATAAATGGTCGCACTCAGTGGATGGCAGAATAATATATAGTTATCTGCCAAACATTGTGGCGAGATTAGAGACAAAGATTCCTCTAAGCGTATGGTTCACCCAAATGTTAACGGGACATGGTAGAATGGCCTCCTATATGCACCGACTGAGTCTAGCGGACTCGAGCACCTGTGAATGTGGACAGGGTGAGGATATAATAGAACACATCCTCTATGATTGTGATCTAGCTCAAGTAGCTAGAGAGCAACTAATAAATGACTCAAGAGTTGAGTGGCCAGCTAGTAAACTAACTCTCATGCTGCTAATCAACCTCAACTCTTTTAAGCAGTTTTGCGATACCGTATTGAGCGGTAGATAGACAAAAGAATAGTACATAAGATTTTCATCTTAAGCAAATTATATTTTTAAATGATAGTTAAAAGTAGACGAGTAAGCGCCTCCTCGATGGCAGGGACGGTAATAGGGCAACCTGGCTAAGCATACCGATATAGTAGTAGTATTCTCAAAAATTGTAAATCCGCGTTGGAGTTGTTAAAGGCACGACCTCCTGGGAACAGCTTCTTCGATCAAAGCGACCAATTATATGAAAATGAAAAAAACACCAACCATTATACCTCGAGAAAGTATTCCGAACCATTAAAAGAATCTTGGAGGAGCGGTTCGCTATAAGAACCAGCTATAGTTTTTAACGAATAGCTCGAAGCTAGACGGTAACGTGGCAGGTAAAGTTTTCTGTGATAAATTGGAAGTGGATGTATCCGTTCGTCTCCCTTATTACAATTGTTCTGTAGGGTTTTTATTTTACTATTAAATTTTCTATACATCCAGATTAAAGATTAAATAGATCATTCAACACAGACATGCATATGTACATATACCTTACATGTATAGTAACATAAAACGTTATTTATGTACATTTATAAAAATAAAAAGTCATTTATCATTTTGACTTTATCACATGATAAGAATTAGAATAAAAAACAAACAAAACAAAAGTTGGCGATTCATTTATTTTGTGAACTTCTAAACTATTATTATTCTGTTTAAGCTCTTTATTATCTTTCTAAAATACAGCATTCCAATTTTTTTTTGTGTGGTTTTTGCGTTTAAAGTCCTGTAGAATGTCACAAAACTATATAACTTATTTGTTGGTTGAATTTAGTAAATTGTTTTGGTGCGGCTTTACGAAAAGTTTTTTATTTTGGGTTTAACAAATAAAAGAATACGAAACCGATTTAATAAAGCTCAAAAGGTTAACCTAAATTTAATATGCTGCAAGATTTTTATGTTTTGTGATTTTACCCGAAATTGTTAGGTGGCTTTATGTGAAAACTCTATTTTCATATTGATTAATTAAATGTATTACAAAAACAAATAATCAGCATAAGAATAATTATTGGCACACGTACAGATTTGTTGGACTGTAACGAGAAGTTGACCTAATTTCATTATCAATTTTTTAATTTTTTTATTATTTGTATATAAAAGTTATTTATGGTTCTAGGATCTAGGACTCTAGGAAAATAAAACAAATATATTTACATACATATATACACATAACATAATCCATATGAACCTGTAGCAGACGGACCATGCAGGAGAATAGCCGTAATTCCCCCGCAGGATTCGTACGAGCAGATGTTGACGGCCTACATATATATATAGCTGCTATGCACCACCTAGCGCTACAATTGAGGAGTTTGAATACTTCCTGGACCAACTGGTCGCCGATGCCCGAACGCGTAGCTCTGTTATCATTGCTGGTGATTTCAATGCCTGGGCAACTGAATGGGGCGGTAATGAAACGAATAGAAGAGGAACAGCACTGCTCGAATCATTTTCTCCCATAGACGTTGTGTTGTTCAACACTGGTGATACACCGACGTTTCGTAAAGGTGGCTCCTCCTCCGTAATTGACCTTACATTCGGTAGCAGCTGCTTGTTGAGAGTGTTGACCAAATGGGAAGTCAGTGAGCACTATACGCATAGTGACCACCAAGCCATACTCTTTGAAATAAAACTGGCTAGGGAAGGTAATCAGAATAAACATATAAGAAAATCGGCAGGCTGGAAAGCAAATACGTTTGAAGAGGACTTATTTATACTATCATTGGAGAAACCGAGCCTCTCGGAATGTGCTAATGCAAAAGCGGGCCAGATTATGAACACGATCACCAACGCCTGCAGTGCATCTATGGTAGAAACGCTGCTAGACAATCGTCGTCCACCAGCATACTGGTGGACTGAGCAGATTGCACAATTGCGGCGGAAATGCCTTAATGCAAGGAGGAAACATCAACGTGCTTGGGGTACAGAGACCTATTCTAGCCTGCACCAAAATTAAATGGATGCCCGGATTAAATTTAAACAGGCCATTAAAGTAAGGAAACGCCAATGCTGTAAAGAGCTATGCGAAGAAGTGGATCGTGACCCATAGATGGAAAGGAGTGCTGACGTATGACGCGGATGACGGTCTGAAGACATACAATGTTTCTGGTGGTGTACTCCAAGAATCTGTATTGGGGTCGCTACTGTGGAATATCATGTACGATGGTATCCTGAGGCTCCATAATGATATGGAAATCGTAGGTTTTCATACATATGACAATCATAATTATAAAAAGGTGGTTGATGACATGTGTGCTTGAACTGCCTGATCATAAAACCGAAGCAGTTTTAGTTACCAGTAGGAAGATGCAAGAAACCGTAACAATTGATGTAGGTGGAATTTTAACCCACTCACAGCCTTCATTACGATATCTGGGTGTGGAAATAGATGCTCGTTTAAACTTTAAGGAGCATCTAAAGATAGTGAGCAGGAAAGCTGCCAGTGTATCTGCAGCTCTCTCCCGTATCATGCCCAACACTGGAGGGTCTAGACAGTTTCGTAGAATGCTGATTGCCAACGTCGTAACCTCCATCATTCTCTATGGAACGCCTGT
The DNA here is from genome assembly GCA_951394425.1 of Tipula unca. Taxonomy (NCBI): domain Eukaryota; kingdom Metazoa; phylum Arthropoda; class Insecta; order Diptera; family Tipulidae; genus Tipula; species Tipula unca. The sequence continues at coordinate 122,371,885 of OX596380.1, forward strand.
AACCTCCATCATTCTCTATGGATCGCCTGTAATTGCGGGGATGATCCCAATCGAACTCCTTGCGAGGGAGAGATGGTACCCCAATCGTGAACAACCAGGAAGCAGAGCACTAGAACGCGCTTCAATAATGATAGAATGGCAAAGACGATGGGACTGCTCGAAAAAGGGTCGCTGGACTTACCGTCTCATACCATCCATTGAAAAATGGCTAAATTGCAACACGGCGAAGTTAATAACTACCTGACGCAACTGTTAAGTGGACATGGCTGTTTACCATACAGCAGGTTCATACCTATGCAGGTTCAAGCACACTGATACTCTAGGTTGTCCTGCTTGCAGAGATACACAAGAAGATGTGGAGCACATTTTTTTCCAATGCCCACGATTTGAGGATACTCGAAGGGAACTGTCAGCTGTCCTAGGGCAGCGTCCAACACCAGTAAACATAACGCAACTAATGCTTGACTCTGAGGAAGGATGGAATGCTGTAAGCCATATGGCGACAGTGGTACTGAATGAGCTGAGGCGATTAGAGCGTGCAAGAGAAGAACAACATACCGTGATTTGATAGCGGTGACAAACTCAATCCAAGATTGAGGAGCTACAGGACAGGGAGAACAAAGAGCCAAATGGCTAGTCACCTCCATGTGAAGTAATGTCTAACGATAGTTCCGCATTGATCTCCCGTATCATGCCCAACACTGGAGGGTCTAGACAGTTTCGTAGAATGCTGCTTGCCAACGTCGTAACCTCCATCATTCTCTATGGAACGCCTGTAACCTCCATCATTCTCTATGGATCGCCTGTAATTGCGGGGATGATCCCAATCGAACTCCTTGCGAGGGAGAGATGGTACCCCAATCGTGAACAACCAGGAAGCAGAGCACTAGAACGCGCTTCAATAATGATAGAATGGCAAAGACGATGGGACTGCTCGAAAAAGGGTCGCTGCGCTTACCGTCTCATACCATCCATTGAAAAATGGCTAAATTGCAACACGGCGAAGTTAATAACTACCTGACGCAACTGTTAAGTGGACATGGCTGTTTACCATACAGCAGGTTCATACCTATGCAGGTTCAAGCACACTGATACTCTAGGTTGTCCTGCTTGCAGAGATACACAAGAAGATGTGGAGCACATTTTTTTCCAATGCCCACGATTTGAGGATACTCGAAGGGAACTGTCAGCTGTCCTAGGGCAGCGTCCAACACCAGTAAACATAACGCAACTAATGCTTGACTCTGAGGAAGGATGGAATGCTGTAAGCCATATGGCGACAGTGGTACTGAATGAGCTGAGGCGATTAGAGCGTGCAAGAGAAGAACAACATACCGTGATTTGATAGCGGTGACAAACTCAATCCAAGATTGAGGAGCTACAGGACAGGGAGAACAAAGAGCCAAATGGCTAGTCACCTCCATGTGAAGTAATGTCTAACGATAGTTCCGCATTGATCTCCCGTATCATGCCCAACACTGGAGGGTCTAGACAGTTTCGTAGAATGCTGCTTGCCAACGTCGTAACCTCCATCATTCTCTATGGAACGCCTGTAACCTCCATCATTCTCTATGGATCGCCTGTAATTGCGGGGATGATCCCAATCGAACTCCTTGCGAGGGAGAGATGGTACCCCAATCGTGAACAACCAGGAAGCAGAGCACTAGAACGCGCTTCAATAATGATAGAATGGCAAAGACGATGGGACTGCTCGAAAAAGGGTCGCTGCGCTTACCGTCTCATACCATCCATTGAAAAATGGCTAAATTGCAACACGGCGAAGTTAATAACTACCTGACGCAACTGTTAAGTGGACATGGCTGTTTACCATACAGCAGGTTCATACCTATGCAGGTTCAAGCACACTGATACTCTAGATTGTCCTGCTTGCAGAGATACACAAGAAGATGTGGAGCACATTTTTTTCCAATGCCCACGATTTGAGGATACTCGAAGGGAACTGTCAGCTGTCCTAGGGCAGCGTCCAACACCAGTAAACATAACGCAACTAATGCTTGACTCTGAGGAAGGATGGAATGCTGTAAGCCATATGGCGACAGTGGTACTGAATGAGCTGAGGCGGTTAGAGCGTGCAAGAGAAGAACAACATACCGTGATTTGATAGCGGTGACAAACTCAATCCAAGATTGAGGAGCTACAGGACAGGGAGAACAAAGAGCCAAATGGCTAGTCACCTCCATGTGAAGTAATGTCTAACGATAGTTCCGCATTGAGGATGTGAAATCGGCGGGTGTGTGGTTTTTAGGTGGTAGGAATCCGCCACTGTTGCTGAGGTGTTTGTCCCATCGATGCATCGTCTTTCGAAGATTTTCCACACGTTACCCAACCCAAAAAAAAAAAAAAAAAAAAAAACAACAACAGTTCTATTGAGTTCTATTTTTAGGCCAACTATAAAATGTTGGATGTTCTGCACGAATACAGTGTCTAATGAGCATTTCAATAACCCGACATATGTACCTCAATACATATATGCATTGTTTCCAACCAACGTTTTACTAGATATTGGTTCTTCTTTTAGAAAAACGCTAAATACTCTCTATAAAGTGTTACTTGCGGATATTTTACCATTTATTGGATTTAGCTTTATGCAATTCGTTGCTTTTATATAAATACCTACATGATTAAATTGTCCATGCATATTTTTCAATTATTAACCCCATTATTATTCTTCAAAGGCAACAGTAAGCTGCTCTTGTTACCACATTTCAAAATTTCTGTCGCAGAAACTCTCTGTCGAATGGGAGAATTTCAAAAGAGGGGACGGCAACCACTGAGCAATCAAAATTAATTGAAATCAAAAGAAGAGAAGTGAGTGCTGCTAGAATACCGGCCTAAGAAGTAAGGCAAGATATCACAAGGATAGAAATTGTTTTAAGCAATTTCATAGTTGTTAGGTACGTCACAGATAATTACTTTTATTAGTCCTACTTTAACGAATATTTGATCGTACGATTGTAGTTTCAATAATAAATGGGGAGTTCCAGAAAATCTAACACTTGTCTGATGTTTTTATTGCCAATTTCGTAATTACCAGAAAAGCATTCATTATACTCAATGTTTTTTGACTTAAAAAAAAATGATGCATTAAAGGGTTCTTATTGCAAAACAATAATATCACGCAAATTATATTGCAGTGTAAACACAATCCGCAATTTCGAGTTAAATATTTGACATAAATACTTGAAATAAGATGGTCAAATGTAAACCAAGCATAACGTATAATTAACTTCTCATATTTTTACATTAAAAGTCAACGTTGGAAATTTTAATTTCAAGGTAGGCATAACTAGGGAAAAAATGAATTAAGCTATGAATAAAATTATCTCATTAGACGGATTAAAATCTTAAATATTCCTCAGAATAACGTTCAAAGTCATATTTGTCTCCATAACTATATATGTACAGTATATAAATGTGTAAATTGAGACTTTATTGTATATTATTTTTTTAACGATATATCTGCAACAATAACACACCAATAAAAATACTAACTTTAATATTCAAATTGAATCATACATATAGATGTAGCTCGATGATAATAGATAAAATCTAGTACATACTTATGTATGAATATTCTGTACGTAATGTTTGTCTGTACATTAAAATACACGAGTACATATTTTGTTGCCGCAGATATATGCGATTGTTTTAGAGCGGGGATAGTGAATCTGTCGATTGAAGGCTTTATGATTTAGGACAATTATTTACAAACATTTTACAATTATCACTGAAATAGTAGCAAAAATATTTTGTTTCAACTAAAAATTTAATTTTTGCAAACACAAATCTTACAAAACTGTAGTGTTGCAAATTATGGAATTCAGAATTTTGTGTTATATTGTAACAAAGCAAATAAATAATAATATTGGTTTGCAAGACAAAACAAACACATTTGGTTGACTTTTAAAACCATAATCGCACACTGTACATGAATTTGAACCACATCTAGTTAATATTTCTATGGCACTCAGTAAACTACAAAAATGTATAGCTAATTAAGAAATTTGAAGACAATGCTCAGTAATCTCTTTTTTATTTCAAGTAGCAAAAGAACGACCTTCCGTAGTAAAATCGTTTCTCAGCGCCTTTCTACAGCCAATAATATACAATCTTATTAGAGATTTTATTATTTGTGTTCGATTCGTTTGTGTTTGTTGATGGGTTTATTAAAAAAGCGTATTAAACGGATAAACTTATTATTTATACTATGACTGTCTTTCGCCATGTTTGTTTTCGAATCGTAAATATTTTTACCATATAATGGATATATTTATGTATAAATAACTATGTTGTTCTGGTTGCACTAGTTTTAACCGAAACGAGTATATTGTGACTATTTTTGAATAGAATTATTGGTTTGTTATGGTCTGTAATTCTGGATTAGTTCGGTTTTGCATTTATCTGTTTTTATATGTACATATATACAAATATAGAGATTGCCATGACGTGACTCGACAGTAAGTCGACAGTATTATAATTGAATTTGGCGATTGGTAAATATATTTGGCCTAGAATTTTCACCTACTGTCCATTCAATGCACTATGCAATTTATCATTCAATTATGAATGAGTAATAACCATCTTATTCTATTTTTGATTTAGTGTACTTCGGCTGACTATTAAAGTTTCCGTAATGAGCTGCTCTCAAAAACAAGGCTGCTCTTACAAGGAGGACAGCTAAGCGGATTTTCAGACGGAAGAAGCGAGAATGGTGGAAGGCCGAGGTTCTGAAAGTACAAAACTGGAATTACTGGACTGCACCATACTTTCAGGGCTACGTCAACCGCCAACAATTCGGGACCGGGATGGAAACCTCTGTGTTACCATCGACGCAGTACTCGACGCACGGAGTGGACACTTTACTGACCTGCTTTATGTTCATCCTGCGTCACAGACTGTATTTGAGCCACCTCTAATACAGACTGCGGAGATTTGCACTGAGGAACTCTTGATATTTGGAGGGGATACACGTATAAAAGGTTATCCCAGAATTTTATCCCAGAAAAATTAAAAGTGTACATCAGGTAATACAAGTGATAGTCTCCATTAGCTCTCATGATAGAACTATGTATAATGCATATAAAAACTAAATCAGTAGGAAATCATAACAAATTACGTCTAAAGATTCAAATTTTAAATAAAATTGACATAATAAACTGGAAAATACATTCAACCTAAAAAATTAATTTATTTACAAAATTCTTGAAATTTTCAAAATAACACATTTTTAATTATTTATAATTATTTCACCATCCCATCGTCTCCAGAGTCAATAAGGTAAAAGTGTCGGATTAGCTCGGGTGTTTTTTAAGTTTGGCATATACTAATACCAATTTATCCTTTTAGTTTTGAAACACCTCAGCGCAACATCGTATATCGCCAGATGACATATGCGTGATAGGACTAAATAGCAACGGAGTGAACGAAATACTTGATCCGCTTGTAGAGTTTTCAGCTTCTGTTGGACTTCAGATCAATGAGCCAAAAACGAAATACATGTTCTCTGGTTATGGGGACAATGGCATACCAGATTTTAGTAGTGGCCACCACACGTTTGAGGGAGTGAGGAGGTTCAAATATTTGGGTTCTCTTAGCAATCACGGCTGGCAGCTGGCAGTCGTGTCTTGTATCCTTTAAGGCCACTGCTAAAATTTAAACACTTATCAAGTGCTTTACTTAGAAACTTTACAAAGCGTTGATCAGGCCTGTTGTTATGTTTGGATGTGAAAGTTGGGCGCTGAGGGATGAGTACGAGTGATGGCACCTTATATTTGAGAGAAGATTATGCGTGTGATTTACGGCCCAAAACGCGAATTGGATGGTACACACCGAGCTCTGTACAATATTGAGATCAGAGATCTGATGAAAATTCCCGATATTGTACAAGAAGAAAGATCTCAGCGAGAACGCTGGCTCTGTCACGTTCTGCGTGCTGATACGGAACGAATTGTGCAGCGATCTCTGAAAGGAGAGGTTGGCTCCACGGAATAGAGAACGACTTGGCCTCTTCAGATTGTCTTAGACAGTATGAAAACCATGCACTGGATTGAAACCGTTGGAGCCAAATAGTTGACTCAGTAAGGGGCCAGTAATGGCCTTTAAAAACTGATTATTAATGAGCTACTCTAAACTACGTAGTATTATTGTAACCGTTTCAGCTGGTAAAAAAAAATTGTTATACTATATCATTCATCTTGTCACTATATCACACATCTTGTTAGTTCCGTTAAATAAAAATACTATTTAAGAGACAGTCAAACGCGCCACTCCTCACGTATTGTTTAAAAGTGGACTATAGGTACGACCAACGGTAGATACACTAATGCCTATACAAAACATTGGTCGTAGACAATAACCGGCATCCACAGAGTCAATCACTGCACAAGAACCAGCGTCATTCGCCACGAAACAACGGCCATAATGGGTGATCTACTTGCCCAACAAGAGATACTGGGAGGAAAAACATCACAGCTTGAGAGCAATTATAATAAAGAAGGACAATCCCGCAAGACGAGAAATTATCTGGAAGCAAAGATATAACACTTAAACATCTATATACAAAGAATTCAAAAAAATTAATGTGTATAACAGGTATAAAACACTTATTGGATATAAGCGGCAGTAATTAAACAATTGGTCACTACTGACGCCAAATCCAACAGGAAGCTAGGATCAACTATGCAAAAGATATTCAGCGCCTCATACGTACCACTATAATCAAAATATAAAATGCTTGATCTTTAATATATTAAAGGCCAAAGCACAAACCACGAGCACTTGTGAAGTAACAAAATCCGAAACGTGTTGTTAGCAACAGCAATGGTTATATCTGCTAATCGTAATGGAAGCTACACCACATTTAGAGGCCTAATTCATAGCCGCTGTCATAGTCGGCGAGGCAGTATACATGGAAATGTAGCTGCAGTCGGTGATTAAAACATTGGGGAGGTAAAGAAAATTAGTGAGTTTGTAAATTCAACCTGTCAGACCATCCGTATTTAATTTGCAGTTAGATGGTGTAGTATTTCAAACATTAACGAAACTACTACCAGAACATTAGATGCAAACCGTTAGATGCAAAGTTTGAGAACATCAAAACAAGTAAGATCATGCAGATCCAAACTATAATTAACCAGCCTCCATAGAAATTTTGCTTGGACCAGATTATTATCCAAGGATCGTATTGCATGATGCTATAAGAGGTGGTCCAGAAAAACCAAATAAACACAATTACATCAGTATCGTCGATTAATGTAGTGGGTAGGGTTGCACCTATTGAGCATGGTGTGGTAACGATCGATGGTTCGATCTCACCCAGAGCATTTTTTATAGTTTTTATGGTGAATATTTATTTGAGTCGAAGACCGATGTTGATGCGTTGTTGAAAGTTTGAGAGTTTGATTAACGGGTATATAAACGCGACCAAGTTGCAGAGTAAGTCAGTTTAAATTCTACCAGTGATCAGTGAACAACGTAAAGTGTTCTAAAGTAAACCAGATTGATTGTAAAGATCTGAAAAGCATTTTAATTTATTCTCGAATAAATTGTGCATTATTAAATAAATAGTTCGAGTATTTTTATTGCAAATTCCCTTACGAACCCAAAATTAGCCCAAAATTCGTAACAATATCATATATTAACTTAGAGCAGCAATTACAAAAATTTTGAGAAACTGAAAAAGCCGATAGAGAACGAAAATTCATCAGTGATGAACGAAGGGAATAACAAACGATTGAACGATGGTACATACCTATAGTGGCATTACCATTTAAGTCAGACAATCGCGCATTAGATGAATGATGGAAAACAGTTACAGCACGCTTTCTTTAAGTATAAAAGCAACTAAATAAAAATATCGAGCTGAATATAGAAGATTCATTGATGAATATAACGAATTTGATCATATGGTAGAAATAAACATACTTAAGGATGCGGGTAGAAACTATTTTTTACCTCACCATGCAGTAATCAAAAACGATAATTCAACAATCAAACTGACAGTATCGTTGACGGCTCAGTAAAACCTTCAAACAGAACATAAATACAGCAACCACTCGTAAGAGATATTGCTACATTGGCGGAAACATGAGTACGTTTAAAGCTGACATCAAAAAAATATTTAGACAGATAAAAATCCATTGGAAACAGTCACGTTCGGCCCCATATCTAGCCTTAGATGGTGATAAATACCCAGAAACAGAAAGAGGAGTAATTTAATATTTTTATATAGACATTATGTCGTCAGGAGCGAATTCAATGGAGCAAACTATCTCAATGTCAAATTAATTAGGCAAATTGCTAAGACAAGGAATTGGAAGCAAACGAAATTTGCTACGTTAACCAGTTGCAGGCGTTAAAAAAAGTAAGGTTACAAAGATGGTTAGGGCACAACACAGATAACACAAGAGAATTGTGTTGATTGCGAATTAAAGCCATACATTTCTTTGCGGGCTTTAATGCCTCGGGCCTTATTTCATGGCACTACAAATACATCAACGAACATGATTTTGAAGAATAATAGTTGTTATTAGAAATATTTCCCATTTTTCAATGAATTTCATAAATGGAATTTTTATTTTAGGTCTCAAAATACAAGAACATTAAAAATATTTAAACACATCTCGAAACACGTACAAATTTATGAAATTTAATTTTGAGCATCCACAAAATCAAAAAGTAAAAATTTAAGAATTTACCATTTGAGAATCTAATTCCATTTTGTCTCATCTTCATGACAACAATTTTATGTGTGTATTTCTGTGTACATTGACATAATACATACATAAAATAAAAATGTGTGTCAAATGTGATAACCCAATATTGAAAAAAATCACGTGATGGTTGTTATCAAAATATTTTAATCTCATATTAAATTCAAATTGTTTTATATTTGGAAATTGATTTTTTGAAATTGAAATGTTCAAACCGTAAAGGTGAAAACTATTATTATTATTGCTAAATATCTATATGTATATGAAATTTATTATTGGTGTTTAAAGCTTTAAAGTTCATCAATAAGTAGATTTGCTATGGTTTTAGTTAGTAAACGTGACAGTATGGATGCGGGATTACTCAGTAATCTGTATTCAAAAATTGACTATTTAAATGAAAATGACAATAATCCTGTAAAATATATTTAATCCATAACTTTTTTATTTAAATTTAATGTTGTATAAAATATATTAAAGTTTTATGTTAAATCGCGATAATTAATGACGATTTTATAAAATAATAAAGTTCACAATGTTTTCGGCAATCGCATAAAGATCTACAAACCAGAATTGCTAATTTAGCACTTTCAGTGCCAGATTTAGCACTATCCAATTTATTTTAGCCCCATAAAAAATCTACTACATTTTTAACAAATTTACAGTTAAACTTAACGTTTCTGACTATGTATAATTCATCATTAGATAGGGATTTTTATGCGAGCGAAGGTAGCAGGTGAACTTACTGACCAACATAATGAGCTCCAATTCAATTTTCGTTTTCTTCTACCCTGTTTTTCGCCGAGTAAAGTAACCTCAATTGTTCAAACTTTCAATATCGGTTATAAATTTCCGATATATGTAGACCAAAATAATTGAATAGAGTTGAATAAAGCATTTTAATGGATTCTGGTCCGACATAAAAGTTCTATTATGAAAAAATGGCTTTTGGGTAATAACTTTCACATTTGGTAATTACATTATTGATATTTGTAAATTATTTGCTCCTTTTATACGACAAGTGTAAATGTTTTAACTGAAAGTTATTTTATTAATAGCAAGAAAGGTTTTAGAATTGTCCTATAAATAATAAGCAGTATTTAAACGCCATTACTGGCCCCTTACTGAGTCAACAATCTGGCTCCAACGGTTTCGATCCTGGGCTTGCTCTTCATTCTGCCCTCGACAATCTGAAGAAGCCAAGTCATTCTCTACACCGTCGAGCCGTCGTCGCCTGCAACGACCTCTGCGCCTACCATATGGTGGCTCTTCTTTCAGAGATCGGTGCACAATTCTTTCTGGATTAGCACGCAGAACGTGACCGAGCCAGCATAGTCGCTGAGATCTTACTTCTTGTACAATATCGGGGATCTTCATCATAAGAGATCCCAAATATTTGAACCTTCTCACTCCCTCAAACGTGTGGTGGCCACTTTAACACAATTGTCCTATAAGTTTAGGTATTTGAAATCATGTGCTTCTATAATTAAAAAACGCGTGTAAATATTTCATTTGACTCTGATCTAACATAAGCTATTTCTTGAAAAATTGAGCTTTTGAAAATAAGTTTCACATTATTGTCCTTTGAAGTGGAAATCAAGAGAACAAATAATTGTTTCCGATCCAACATAAAAGTTATTTTATGAAGTCATGAGCTTTTTGAAAAAAGTTTCATGTCTGCCCTTCAAATTGGAAATTAAATGTTTAACAACAATAATGATTTACTTCTAAAAATTGATTCTGCTGCAACGTAAAAGATATTTATTAAAAGCAGAGCTTTTTGAAAAAAAGTGACCCTTCCACTTCGAAAATTTATATTTGAAATTTACGACCATTGAATTATTTAGTTAGCACAAAGTGTTAATATTCCAATTGGCTCCATTCAAGCGAAAACTGCATTTATAAAAGATGAGCTTTTTGTTAAAAAGTTTCACAATTGTCCCAATTGGAAATTAATACTCGTAATTTAATATTTGTTGATCATCTCCTTTTGTAATTAAATAACACGTGGACATTTTTTATTCAATTACGATCCAACATAAAAGCTCCTTTGAAGAAATATTTTGCAGTGTTTTAATTTTGTAATTACATGTCTGTATTTATTTTAATTGATTCTAAGCTTTTTGAGAATATAGGCTTAAAGTCTCATAAAATTGGAAATTAAAATTTTAATTAAATCATAACGGTAAATATTTTAATTGAGTCCGATCTGACATGAACGTTATATTATGAAAATATGAGCTTTTTGTAAAAAATGTCTTCTTAATTAATTTTTTGATAATTTTAATTACAAGCTTCTTTTAATAAAGACTAAATAAAAATATGTAGTTTGTTAGATAGATTCCAATCCGACAAGTTTTTGGAAAGAAGGTTTTACAATATTGTTCCATTAGAAAAGTACACACTTTTTGATATTTGTAATCACTCATCATCGACTTCCTTTAACCTTCCGTCGGTGCACTGGGGTAAAAAGTTACTTAGGAATGCTCTCACTTACATGTTTAGCACAACAAAATATCAAAAAACGATGAAATCTGACCATTTCAAAGCAACTGTGGCACAGTTATGAAAAATATGCCACGGTCTGTGCATGGGGCTAATAAGTTACAGACTAACAAAGAACGCAATTGAAATCGGTTAGTTAAAAAATTATACAGGAAATACGAATTGATGAAAAAATAATCATAATTATGTTACTTTTAGGTCAGGTTTATCTTTATTTCAAACCATTTGGGCCAGATAAAACCAAAATCATTATGGGAATCCTTGTTCTGTTTGAAAATTTTCGTTTACGTGCGTTTCATCATTCGCAGCCTTTCAACATAAACTCGACATCAAAATTTATGAACTCAGCTTGAATATATATAATTATATTTATAACGGTACTTTTACCGTTCAAAATTCATCGACAAATGTGTTTCATAGATCTACATCGTAGTTTGTGTTTGAACTTATAAAGGAATTGTTCGTCATTACTGTGTGAACTTTTTATATAAGATTAATTTGTGATTTAGTTTCTGCATACCGTTTATTACTGTTCCCTACAAGTATTTTTATCGACTTGGAATTATGTGAGTATTACACAATAGTGTTTGAAGTAATTTTCATTTTAGATGTTTGCCAGTTTATCTTTTTTGTTAGATAATGACAAAACGACAGAGCAGTCAAAAACTAAGAGATTTGTTCGATCAGATATCCGTTTCGTCGGATAATTAATTCTTGTGATGATTTACAAGAATATAACGAAATTCCTCAGGAACAAGATGATTTAGATGGTGATTTTTCGGATTTTGATGATGATGATGATGATGAATATACTCGTATTCCGGATATTCGTGACCGTATGCGCAACGAAGATTTGCAGGAGGAACAAGAATGTTCATCCAATGATGATGAAAACGAGACTGATGAACTAGAATTATTTTATAACTATAAGAATTATTCGCGAAAATGGAGCGTCCAACCACCGAGCATTCATAAAGTTCCAGAATTTCAAATAGATCGTGAGACACCGGGATTGATTGGAATTGCTAGATATTTCAATAAGGAAGAAGAATGTTTTAAAAGTATTTTGCCACCTACGATGATGTGCATTATCGCGAGTGAAATGAATCGTAAGGCGAAGGATTATTTTGATCGTCACCGTAATCCAAGCCAACATAAACAACCAAGAATGTGGTATGACGTGGAAATTGATGAGCTGTACGCCCTCATTGGGATTATTTTATATGCCGGAATGAGGAAGAATTGGGATGAGCGACTAGTCGAATTGAAGCATAAAGAGAACCGGCCCTTTTTCAGAGCATCGACGTCGTTGCAGAGAGTGGAGCAAATTCTTCGCTTCATGCGTTTCGATAACCATCTAACTAGAACAGAACGATTGTAAATTGACAAATTAGCTGCTTTCAGAGATGTTTGGTTACTTTTTCAGGAGAATCTGAAATTAGCATATAGACCAGGAAACTTAACAGTCGATGAACAACTAGTACCAACAAGAGGGCGCTGTAATTTCCGGCAGTACATCCCTTCCAAACCAGGAAAGTATGGAATCAAAATATTTTGGGTTGCCGATGCGAAAAACTCCTATCCATTGAATGGAGAAATTTATATTGGTTGTCAATCTGGAGAGAAGAGCGCAAAAGACTACGCCTAGTGAACAGACTAGCTCGTCCTTACGTTAAGAAAGGACGTACCAGTTTTGCTCTTGCCGAAGATATGATTCGTCAAAAAACACATAAGGCACAAGACAAAAAAATGTATATCAAAAATCGAGAAGTTGGTTCATCACGCTTTTGTTTTGATGGCTATCTCACTTTAGTGAGTTACATACCAAAACCAAATAAAAATGTGCTATTATTATCGACTCTTAATAATAACGATGGCATCGATGAAACTTCCGGCAAGCCGAATATAATTTTAGACTACAATTCTAGTAAGGGAGGAGTAAACACTATGGATAAGTTGGCCAAGACTTATACATGTAAACGTATCGCTCGTAGATGGTCAATGGTGTTGTGTTTCAACATGATAGATGTGGTAGCTATTGCTGCCTTTAACATACATAAACTAGCTCACCCAGATGCGTATGTACAAAAGAAAAGCAACACCCGTAAACTTTTTCTGGAGATCCTTGCAAAACAGCTTGTTGATCAACATATTCGAAAGCGGCTGTCAAATCCAAACGCATTAAAAAAAACGTAAAAATTGCGATGCAGTTGATGGGTTATAACGTCGATATTCTAAGACAGTAACCAGATGCTGGAACTAGTTCGCACATTACCAAAAATCGGTCTCGGCGTTGTAACTTCTGCGATCGGTCTGCTGACGTAAAAACAAATATTAGTCATCATAAAATAGTTTGCAATGCCTGTTGTGCCATAGAAATCCAAGGCGTAGAAGTTATCGCCAGCTGTGAAGATCTTGATGACGACTTTGATTAAATATTGTTCCTTTTTTAAATAATTTACATTTATTATAACATGAAACGTGAATTAAACTATATTTTCACTGTATTCCAATGAATTAAAATAAATTTTATTGATATACGAGTATTATGTTCAGGTTTATTTAAATAAATTAACCAAATATAACTTTTTCCCTTGTATGGTATAATAAACTAGTGGGTAACATGTTACCCCCATGCACAGACCGTGTGTATAAAACACGTGCACCGACGGAAGGTTAGAAGCTATTTTATGAAAAGTAGAGGTTTTTCAAATTATGTTTCAATGTTGTCATTCAATGTTTGTAATTTTCTATAATGCCTTTATAGTTAAAAAATAAATATTTGCTTCCGATCTGATATAAAACTTCTTTTATGACAAACGGAGCATCGTAAAAATGTTTTCGTGTTTGTCCTTGCAATAGGAAATTAAAATTTTGATATTTGTAATCATCGGCGTCTTTAATTAAAGAACAAATCTTTATTCTTATATGATCCGCATTCGACGTAAAATCTCATTCTTGAAAAGTTCTTTTTTATGATGCAAAAATCATGAGTTTTACCTTGCCGTGTCATTAAAAATTTAAAATCAATAATGTATTACGAAAAGTTTATTAATTCATGAAAGCTCTGCTATATGGACATTTCAAACAATTCCTCGTCCAAATAGTGATAACGAAAATTTTATAAATCGCTCAAGAAATAGTCTTATGGTACGAGGAGGTATATATGTATATATTATTTACAATGGCATATTTATTTCAAATTCAAATCACAGTTCTTAGAAACATGATAATTAGTAGAAAGTAAAAATAAACTGATATAAATATTATATAATTCAGTCAGGTAGTTAAGTTTAAATACATAGTGATATTACACGTCATTAATCTTTATGTTTTAAGAATATTTTTCATTGATTCCATCTCGCACCCACCAAAAATAATAGTTGGGAACACTGCTACAAACCTTATTCAATCTCCATTGACGAGTGTTACGGAAAACCCTCTGCTAATTTTTAAATTACCAATTTTCCAAATTAAAATTGTTAAACATCTCGTGTTAACATGTAAAATAATTATACAACAATTATTACATCATACATATAACATTAAACATTTTGCTGTTGTAGTTTTCCTATTGATTTTGTCCATTTTTATAATCAAAGATGAAAACGAATGACAACAACTACAAGACAAATTTTCCTTTGAGGTTTGAATATAAAAAAATAAATAGTTTGCTCTAAATTTCTATTTCAAATTACATTAACTCTGTTAAATTAGATTGAAAATGGTAATTAAGTGTATATAGTACAGACATAGATGGTTGAGAGTATCGTTTGAATTAAATTAAGTTATACCTATATATAGGTATTGTTGTAACAACACCAAATATTCTATACTATAAACGAACGAAGAATATTTTATATATTCCACGCCAATTATTATTGACCTATATACATAATTTTGTATATATAAAATACTATGTTATGATATCGATTAAGATTATTAAACATCAACGCATATTTTTTCAATGTAAAAGTCAAACGAATTAGCATTGCGGTTATAGTTATAAGAGAAATCTAAATATTACAGGTTAAGGTCATACTTAATCCTATACCCTTTATTTTCCTGTTGATATATTGTCGACAACATTTCATGGTTAAGAGAATTAAGCGCAACTAATCTAAAATAGTGAATTATCAATTCAATACTACATAATTATAATGGGCACTGCGTTTTAAATCCGTTGGGATGCTCGAGTCGGGTTATATTTTATCCTAATCCATAGGCAGTTCGAGACTTTCCATAAGTACATACCACAATTCTATAAGTAACGTAAAAAAATCAATTTTTATATTGCATTCTCTTCGTTCTTATTACTTTATCACACTTACGTAGTAAGGTACTCAGGTATGTTATTGTTGCTATTCATTTTGCCGATATATGAAAAGCACTATTAACTTCAAATACCAACAGTTTCTGACAAGTAAAGCAGCGTACATAACATCGGAAGAATTTACCATAGTAAATTTTTCCCCTTTTTTCCAATCTTTCGATCAATCAAATCGCTTAAAATGATATAAGCCCCTCCTACTTGTGCCATACTCGAGTTAAAAAAAATTTATCTTTGAAGCAGCGTACATAACATCGGGAGAATTTACCATAGTATTGAGTTGAAGTTAGACGCTGATGTTTTCGCTCAAAATTTAGCCCATTTTGTTAGATTTGCTAAATTTTTCATTATCAATTTGAGATTGGCTGCATCAGTACCAAATTGTTTATTATTGTGCGTTTTGAGATAACATATCTTATTTTAGATTTTTTAATTTATTATTTCTAGCGGTGATTTTAAATAACAGATAAATTCAATGAAATGGAGCAAAATATACAAATCGCCATATATGGACTGATTTACCGACTAAACAACAAAACACAATTCCAAATTAAACGGAGACATTTTGGAACTATATTGTACTTTTTACTGACAAAAAATCAACATTAATAATTAATTTTAATCAAATGACGACAGGTGATTTCTGGTAGATCGGTATACCGTCATACAAAACGATTCTCATCTCCATGACTGATTATTATCTCTGCTACGGTTTATTTCGGATATTCACAAATTCACAATACCTACTGAAAATCATTTATTTTAATTGACATTATGTATTAATTATATTATATAAAAATCTAATTTTATTAAAATATTACATAATTTTATAATAAACTTATATATCTACACGAAATATAATTAAAACAATATACACAAAAATTATCGGTGATACGGCATCGAAAAATCAAATCAAATAAGACGTCAAAATTCAAAACGAGCAAACTATAATATGCAGTACATTTATGTTACACTGCGTATTACAGTTTGCTCTTTTGTCAATATTCAAAAAATTGCTCATAATTTAAAAAATAATTATGTTTTAGTTGGTAACCCTGCGGCCCATTTTGCTCAAAGATAGAATTTTTTTAACTCGAGTATGGCAAAAGTAGGAGGGGCTTATATCATTTTAAGCGATTTGATTGATCGAGAGACCGGGAATTATACTATGGTAAATTCTCCCGATGTTATGTACGCTGCTTGAGCAAAATGATCCGCAGGGTTACCAACAAAAAAATTTTTTTTTTCTAAATTATGACTGTAATACGCAGTGTACTATAGATGAACTGCATATTATAGTTTGCTCTTTTTGAATTTTGACGTTTAATTTTATTTTATTTTTCTATTTCGTGTCACCGATAATTTTTGTGTACATATGTATATTGTTTTAATTATATTTCGTGTAGCTATTTAATTTTATTATAAAATTATGTAATATTATAATAAAACTAGATTTTTATATAATATAATTATTACATATTATCAATTAAAATAAATGATTTTCAGCAGGTATTCGCATTCATTCAAAATTCATAATTTGTGAGTATCCAAAATAAACCGTAGTAGAGATAATAATCCGTCATAGAGATGAGCATCGTTTTGTCCGACGGTATGCCGATCTACCAGAAATCACCCACCTTTCTTCATTTGATTAATATTAATTATTATATTGATTGTTGTAAGTAAGAAGTGCAATACAGTTCCAAAATGTCTCCGTTTAATTTGGAATTGTGTTTTGTTGTTGTGTAGTAAATTAGTGAATCAGTCCCAATACGGACATAAGACATGTTCTCTCAAAAGGCACAATAATAAAAAATTTGGTATTGACACAGCCAATCTCAAATTGATAATGAAAAATTTAGCAAATCTAACAAAATGGCCTAAATTTTGAGCGAAAACATCAGCGTCTAACTTCAACTCAATACTATGGTAAATTCTCCCGATGTTATGTACGCTGCTTAAGTCTTGTGAAAAAATTTGATAGGTTAAACCACAGACAAAATAAACCTATACATAAGTAAACCTACGAACAAGAACTTTTATGATTTTTTAAATTTGCATTTTTTACAAAAACAGCAATTGGAACAGAATAAAATACTGCAGTGTATAGCTTAAATTCTCTGTTTATGAATTTTATTTTGTTTATGTGCATTTTGGTTTAAATTTGTGTGTTTTCTACGCTCACTATATACAATTTTTACGCTATTCCTGAATTATTTTTGAAGTATTCCGACAAGAATAAAAAAATAATATAATAATATACAAGTTCCTGAGAGATATAAAAATATTAAAACATATGCAGCGAAATCAAATGAAAGCAGAAGGGACCTTCCGAATTTAATTTTCCAACATCATCCAAATATTGCAGTGAAAATTTGTGTCCTTCAACGTGCGTCAGTTGTAAACAAAGCTAATTACAGTTCGGCGATATCAAAAACTGTATATAAAAGCGTCTACAAGTCTCCGAATTCTGAGAAAGCGGGTAATTTTTAAAATTTAATTAATAATTTGAAAAAAAAAATTCGAAATTAATTGAAACCAAATATCTTGCGGCTTACAACTATATACGTGGCATACTGGGTTTTAATATGCCTTCGAGGCAAAGTTTAGTTAATTGGAAGCTCGTGAAACATCTAAAACTCGGTTTTAATCAACAAATTATTTATAATCTAAAAGCGAGAGCAACACTATTATCGCCACTTAAAAAGCACGTAGTTCTTTTATTCGATGAAGTAATGATTCGTCAAGGCTTAACTATGATTCGGTTGTTGATGTAATAGATGGGTTCGCAGACTTAGGTGACAAGCGGTCTAATATTTTGGCCAAAAATTTATCTGTTTTTATGATGACTATTTCATAATTACAAATACGTGCAAATCAAATTTTGCCTCTGCTTCTAATGTCAAGGGTTCCGATTTGGTTAGTTTAATTAAAAGAAATATTATATTTTTATTTGAAATCGGTTTTAGTGTAGTTAGTATTATACGAGTATGTGATCAGGGAGCAAATAATCGGCTTGCATTTAAAATATTACATTAACAAAAAATTTTTTTTTGCGATATACGACGTCCACATCTGATTAAATCAGTCCTTACTAATTTGATAGAAACAGATTTCAGGACTAATGATGGTATCGTTAGTTGGAAAGTGATAAATGAATTGTATTCTCGTGACTCATTAAACTTGACTAGATTGTGTCCCAAATTGACACCGCAACATGTATCGCCCAATAAATTTGAAAAAATGCGTGTCAGCTATGCAACACAGGTGTTCAGTTGAACGGTTGCCTGCGCAATAAGAACTATGGCCCGCTTCAATCAATTTACGCACGATGCACAAAATGTTACCTTGTCAACAGCTATCTTTGTGGAACCAACTTTTCGATAATTTGAATAGTAAACATTTAAAAGATAAAAATAAAAATAAGAGTTCTTTGCAGTTAAACAATGCTAAACTTAATTGAAATGGTGTCTTATATTCTCGCCATTCAACCTAAAAAAAATATACCATGCAGTAACTTGCAGGTACTTTAGAGAACCGCTACTTTTTTTAAAAATAAAACGGAGTGCACCTTTAAAAAGTTCATATTTATTTGTCTCACTTGTTTAAGAATAACTGAAATATCTCGTTTCTAAGCTTCGAGCATAAAGATATATAGAGAGAGTGTAAAACTTAAAATGTATGAAAAGAGAATAAGAAAATCGTACTACAACTTCTGTAAAAAAAAATTTTTTTTTTGTTTATTTCATGTTTTGTGTTTAACATCGAAATAAAATTAAAAATTATAAGTGAAAAATATAAAATGGCTAAATTAATTAAGTGTTGTGTGACAAATTGCTTCAATACGAATCAAATTAATACAAAAAAAAACAATTTTAAAAAGTGTTTAATTAACTTTTTTAGGTAAGTGTTAAGTGTATATTTTTTCAAAATTTTTTTAATCCCTTCGATCGCAATTCAATGCACACGAATGAAAATTAAAAATAATTGTGCAGTTTTAAAGTGTATTTAATCCTAATTATGGCCACCCATTTTAGTTTAAATCAGTTTTTGTTTTCTATGAAAAAAATTAAAACTAAACTGTTTGTATACCAAAAATAAAACAAAATTACGCGGCCATTTTGCTTTTTTTGATGTTTATATAGAAACGACTTTTTTTTTGTGGTTTTTTTTTTCTGCTGTTAAAATGCGTGAAAATTTTATTTATATTTTGTGAATAAGGTCTTGATTTAATTATTTATAGAATATATGATATATAATTATTTGTTTATTTTTGTTTCTTGTTAAATAGATTTCCGAACGATAGAAATTTTCGAAAAGAGTGGCTAAAAATAATTAAACTAAGCAGAATGAAAAGTACGCTCCGAATTTGTTCGGACCACTTCGAGAACAGGTTCATACGTAAAAAGGGACCTTGCACATATTTTAGTTCAGAAGCGATTCCAACAATATTTGCATCTTCATCTAGAGCCATTGCAGAACGAGAGCCATTATTAGAAATGCACATAGACTTCATGAGTTCAATTTTGAATGACCCAAGTATTTCATTACCGAATGTTGCTATACAAGAAGAAACCCTCAGTAGTTCATCGTCTTCAAGTGGCAAAATGATTCCCGAAACCGAGCCAAATGAAAGTGAAGGTGTTCAACTAAAGATTACGACCGAACTTAGCACCGAAGAATCTTCACAAGTAATCGAAGATATGGACCATATGTCCAAATCTAATGAAAGAAAATTAAAAATGTTTAAACAAAGAGATTTGTAGCATCAAATCTTTATGCTCGAAGATTAAAATTAAATCTAATTTTATTTTTGTACCTGGAATACAATAAAATGTTTTTATATAAAATAGATTTTTAATATTTATTACAATTATATTGTAAATGTATTTTCCAGGTAAAATTAATAACTAATTGCTATTTCGCCATGATTAAGAATTTTAGTAGGCGTTTACACAAAAGTACTGTTTTGGTACATACTTTTATTCTCGTGTAAACGGGAAATAAGATTAATCATCCCTTTAAAAATATATTAAAATTAAATTATATTATCTAAAATAAAATGGGTGGAATTATTTTCTACAAGAATATTTTAAAAAATATTTACCAGTTTTGTATTGTGGTACATAATTATGTACAATTTACATATTCATAAATTTCTAAAAATCCAATTTTTTTTAACCCTATTAAAAATTAAATAATTTTATGTGCAACTATGGCAATAAACAAAACAAAAATGAGAGAAATAAAAAAAAAAATATATGTTTTGACAGAAGTTATAGTACGCTCAAAATATATTATCCTACCCGGTTGTTTCTAAGGCTAAAAAATAAAGAAAAGAGTGTAGGGTATCAGTTGTCATTAAACCTTGACGTTTGCGCAACTATTCCTAAATGAAAGTTCTTGAATATAGACAAAATAGCCCAAAATCGGACTTTCAAGGAGACGGTCATAGTATACGCCAAATTGCTGCTAAAATTGAAAGAAGTTCATCCATTGTTGAAAATTACCTAAGGAACATCCAAAGCTATGAACAAAATAGTAAAGGACGAGACAGCATGGCTATAACAGTCCAAGACCGACAGGCCATTCTTAATAATTCTACCCTGATTACCAAAATAAGGGTCTTACGGCCAGCAGATCAACCGTTCATCGTATAATACAGCGTGCTCCACATTAAAAATTTTAGAAGATAAAGAAAAAACCGCCGTTAAATGGGACAAAGGATGCCATAAGGTTGTCTATTCCGACGAAAAAAATTAATTTGGACGGGCCAGATGGATACAACTATTATTTTCATGCCCTAAGAAAAAAGAAAATTATTTTTAACAAAAGGTACGGTAAAGGGGGTGATGTAATGATTGTGTAATAGATTTTCAGAGAAAGGTTGACAGCAAATTCCTATGAAACCATTTTGGAGTGAGCTTTTCCAAAATAAATCACAAATCAGTTCAAATTGATTCTATTTTCTTTAATGGCAGGCGTTTAAGCGATACTGGTGATATAGTCAATATTTTTAATGAATATTTTGTCAATAAGGCAATCTATCAACTGAGACAGAAATATACATAGGTTTGGAACCAACCATAGTAAATGTGACTCCATGTATTTTTCGTCAGTCACACCTACTGAAGTTTACAATGTTACTTGTTCACTTGGTGACTGTAAGGGTGGAAGTCCTGATAAAATTAATAACTCTGTGTTGAAATGTAGTGCACATTTTTTCTCAAATATTTTATCTGATTTTTTTATTGAATGTTTAATAAGTGGTATTTATCCGGATTCTTTAAAGGTTGCTAAAGTTAAATAAATCATTACTTTATAAACTATTACATTTCTTAAATTGACACCATTTAGTTACGTTTGATGAAACATAATTTACGGGCCAGTTCCATCATTACATAATTATTTCTTAATTACGAAAATTTAATTATTAAATTTATAAACATTCTATGCCCATTGTATATTTATTAATATCCAAAGTATTTACTGTTTTTTTATAAAGACTTGTGAAATTTACAAATTTGATTAATTTCATATGAAACGTGAAAAGTGTTACAAGTTTGCAAATAAAATACAAGGGCCATGTAGTTCAAATGTTAATAATTTGTTCATACCATTAACTCACCGTTGAATTCCAATCGACAGTAAAAAATGTGTATTGTTGTAAATGACTAATGACCGCTTTATTTTAGCTCAAATTTTACATCCAGTCTATTCCAAATTAAATTTTAGAATCAATGATGAAAAACATGTTGCCTAAAAGCATCAAAAAGCTCATTTTTGAACGCTTCCTCTAAGTATTTTTTAAATGATCAACATGCAAGTTATTTGGTTAATATACAAGTATTGGATTTGATACTAAATCGTTTAAACCTACCACAGTTTTATTTAAAAACACAGTATTTCATACTATGTGTGCAGAAATATGGACGACAACGATCTACAATAATTTGCATACAGTAAAAACTCACTTTGCGGGCAAATATAATATTTCATTTAACGAATTATTAAGAACAGCTGGTGACTGCACTGTAAGGTTAACCTGTAGAAACCAATTCAACATCACCTGTCCTTTACCATCTTTTTATTTCTCCTCGGAAATTTAAAGATTCAAAATATAAAAAAAGTAAAATTATAAAATAAATAATAAAATAAAAACACAATGGAAAATTTAATTTCTTGAGTTGCTGTTAGTTAAAAGTGGAAAGTGGATCGAAATGGTTTCAAAATGAATCAAAAGCATTGTTAAGTTATATTAAACAATTTATCAATATTAGTACAAGTGTTGAAGAATGAAAATTTTGCAGTCTTAACCTCTACATCGACAAAACCGAAGAGAACTTCAGTCATACCCAAATTCAGCGAAACGACCTAAAAAGAAATTCCCAAGTTTATCGGAAACAACATAGATTAGGAAAATAAACGCACGCGTCACGTCACAATAAACACACGCGTCCATCAACGGCCTTGGGAAAACAAAAACCAAACAAAATATGTAAACAAAGGAAGTATAAGACGGAAATAGTAGTAAAACATACAGACCATTCTACGGTTCAGAAACAATAGAAATGAATTAAGGTAGCGATGATAAGAAAACAATACACACGTCTACGATCAAGGTTTATAAAAAGGTCTATAAAAAAACAAAACATACGTTTAGATCAGCAGGCCGACCCAAGTGCCTTTATTTGACCTTTGAAAGTAGGTGGACCCAGGTGGCCAACAACTACTGCTTATTTGAAAGTATGTAAAATTGTCTTTCCAACGAGCTACACGTGTAAATCTGACAATAAATACTTAAGATACACGAATTTAAAGATGCCAACGTTCAAGTACAAAACCAAATTACAACGGAACTCCGCGCATTTTGACCCCAGCGGGTTTTTACTCAAATTATAAGTATATTTTTTTTATCGAGACTAACCATCTCCCCGAATTCCAAAATAATTGGACACCTTGCCGGATGGGTGTCTGATTTCGCCGTGGAATGCCTATATATGTATATATATATATATATATATATATATATATATATATATATATATATATATATACATATATGTATATGTATTTACTTATATATAACGATATGTTTCTAGAGAGAAACGTTGCACTCCTTTTTTTTTGCCCATTGTTTTAGTCATACACAAATAAAAACATTTCAAAAATAAAACATTTACATAAACATTTTTAAATAATGTTTTTTTTAATTACACTCACAATTTAAACATGATGTGGTGATCCGCGTGAATCATATAATGGATAAATCGTATTACTCAGTAACTTTCATGTTTCTAAGCATCCGAGTGGTGAAGCATCTAGGGAATTAATGCGTTGTTTGATTATGAGAAACTACTTCATTAACTACGGTTCTCCCTCCAATCTTATAGGACCCGGGTAGAGTTGGCATATAACAAAACAGTATATAACAAGACAAATTACAAAATGACATATGTACGAAACAGGATATTTGCTATATTTTTTGCCAAAGTAAATTTTGCAATTACATACATACCTCCAAAAAAATGAAAACAAATATAACTTAAATACTTTCAATTATGGGATGATCCACGGGATCAATAGGTATACTACAAGGACCAGGTTCAATCTGAAATTAACGTTGAGAAAAGTTCTGGAATAGAACAAGATTATTCATTTTTTTGTTTATTTTTTATAATTTCATTTACTATGGTCGAAATATTACTATCCACATATGACCTACAGATATATTACATATTTGTTAAAAAATGTGTGTTCTACTATTATAAAAGTAACTGTTCTACTGTATGATTTATACTGGGTGGGTTCGAAGTTCGTTGTCCTCCATTATAACACATGTATCACATAAGTTGTTTTCCTCGACATCTTAGCCTATTTATTTGTCTGATGTTATATGAGTTCAGATAGGTTTTGTAGTACCATGGTTTTGTTAGTGGTGTACTATTTATTTGTTTGTTATATATTTTCCTACTGATGTTGTCCACTCATTGTATTTTTGTTCCCATTCTTCGTTTATTGTGTCATTTATAACTTGATAAGCATACTCTATTGTTATTGGTTCCTCTATTGCTGTTCTTGCTAGATTATCGGCTTTCAAATTGTTGTATTATGGTTTTTTACTGCTATATCGATTATGTCTTTCTCATAGAATTTGTATTTCTTTTCTTTGTTTACATTTTGTATGGATTGGCAGCTGCTTAGAGAGTCAGTGAATATTATTATTTTTGTTAGTCCCATCTGTATTACGTTTTCTATGGCTATGTTTATTGCAATTGTTTCTATTGTTTTAATTGTTGCCTTATTTTGTAGACTTATTTTGAATTCAATATCTGCTTCTTTAAAGTATATTCCTATTCCCCCTCTGGTCCGGTTTAATGATCTATCAGTGTATATTGCCTTGTAATCTTTGAATTTATTCAATGTTTCTATATAATAAGCCATTACTTATTATTAGCCATTACATTATTTATTTCATGATTTATTATTAAGATTTTTGCTATTTGAATTAATTTATTACTTGGTTGTGCTATTTTAGTTAGAAAGTTGTTTTCATTGTATAGTTCCTTTATCTTTTCCATAATGTTGTTGCTTTTAATCAATTTTCCGGTTTCGTTGTTTTTGTTAATTTGGTTGGCTATGCATTTTAACAATGTTAGTTTGTTATCCAATTCCATTAGTAGCGTTGCTGTTTCTACGAGTAGTGTTGGTATTGGTGTAGTCCTCAGCAAGCCCGAAACTACTCTCAGATTTTGATTGATTATATTTTGCTTTATTTTTATGCTGTTTTAATGTTTATTGGTGTGATAATATCTGCATATTTAGTTCTCGTTTGTATTATGGCTTAGTATGCATTTATTATGCTATATGGGCGTGCTCCTCTATTTTAATGTGATAACATTTTAATAATATTCGTCGCTTTGCCTATTTCTTTCTCAAGATTTTTGTAGTGTGAATGTAGTGATAGTTTATTATTGAAAGTGGTGCCCAGTAACTTTATTATGTTTTCTTCTTTTAATCTCGTGTTGTTTATTTTCACTATGAAATCTGCAGGATTATATTTATATAATCTCATGAATTCACATTTCTCTGGATTTAATTGAAGATTTATTTTTCATAATACCTGGTTCAGTTCATGTAATGTTTTATTGGCAGGAGTTGTACTTCTCTCTCATTTTTCGGTTTGATAAGTATTGCTATGTCGTCGGCGAACTTGTGTATTGAAACATTTTCTTGTTGTATTTTGTGCACTTCGTATGTATAGATGCTAAATAGACAATGGCTTAAGCAGCTGCCCTGTGGTATTCCTTTGTTTGTGATTTGTTTTATTGTGGAAGTTCCGTTGTTATATGTTATTATTCTATTATAGTTCCAGTTGATTATGTGTTTTGGTGTATCTATTTTTATTAATTTGTTTATTAGTATTTTTTTGTTTACATTGTCTAATGTTTTTCATGTATCCGTTGTGATTAATATTCGGTTTTTATAATTTTAGTTTCCCGATGATATTTCTCTAAATAGATTTACGAAATAATCCACGATATTATGTCTCTTTCTAAATCCATATGAGTTTCGTGGTAATGTATTTTGGTTTTCTAGGTGTTGGTTAAGTTCTTCCAAAGAGTATTTTGTAGCCATATCGGTCTCCTTTCCGTTACATTTTCATCTCTATTTGTTTTTTTATTGCTATTAGTTTACATATTTTCTTTTGGTTTATGTATATATATTATGAAGGTAGTTTGTGACGTTTTTGATTTTGCTGGGGTTTATGTCAAATATGTTTTTTAACGTTTTATATGAGATTTTGTACGGCCTTTTTTCAATTTATAGTGTCTCTCCTGGTGTATTTATTGGTGCACATGTTTATTATTATGGGAAGATGGTTTAATCCTATGTTGCCATCAATAACCTTCCATGTCAATTTGTTGTATATATCCGGAGTGCATAATGTTAGATCTATGGCAGACATTGTGTGGTTTCTTAGTTAGTCTTGTAGGTTTTACATTATTCAAAATTTGAATATTACTTTGTTTTATTAATGTTGCTATTGTTTTGCCGGTTTTGTCCTCTTTTACCATCTGTCCCTATAAGTTACTATAAGCATTTATAAGTATCTCCTGATATTATTATATTTCGGTTTGTTTCTGCTATTCTTATTATCTTCTTTACTTCTTCTATTTTGATATGAGTATTGCCATTAGGTGGGTTGTAAATTTTAGGTCTATCATCGATAGATCTGCCTCGGTGCATATTCTGTTGCGGAGTTGGATAAAGTTGTTAATTGTTTGTTGCCGTTTTTCAATCATTAAACGTTATTCTTTTACTATTGTCTCTTGCTTGGTTGCCTTTGCAATCAATGCAAAGTTTATCGTTCTCCTGCAGTTTTGAGTAGTTTTGTGGTTTTATTTCTCGGCTAGGTTCTTCATGCCTTGGGTATAGTTCTGCCATTGTGTTTTTATATGATGGTTCTGTTTTAAATAATATATATTTTTATTTGGTTTTGCTTCTTTTTTTCTGGGCAATGTTTTGAGTTTGTGTTGTGTTCTACACCTACACAGAACTTGCACTCTGGTTTTTCCTGGCATTCATGATGTTCATTTTGAATTGTTGGTTTTATGCATTTAGCATATCTTTTTATTTTAGAATTTTAGTTTTGGTATATATATATATGTATTTGTGTCGATATTCTGTTCCAGGTTTGAATTATTTCCATCTGTGTTATTGGGAACTCGCTCATTAAGTTATCTTTTATTTCATCCATGGTGAATTCACTCGCTATTCCTCTAACGACTCCTTCGACATGCGTGTATGTTTTTTGGATATAGTTTTTGTATCCTTTTTCCATGAAGGTTTTGTGTACTTGTCGTATGATGCGAAATCTACTCTTATTTGCTTTGTCGTATGATGCGAAATCTACTCTTGCGATTTTTTTGTTGACTCCACTATATCTTTAATTTTGGTGTTGTCTTCTTCAAATGTTCTGGCTAAAATTATTAAAATCATCTTTTGTGGGGTTTTCGTATCTATTAACACGTAAAACGGTCCTTTGTCAGTATTGATATATTTGTTTTCCGTCATTTTTCTTTTCTCTCGCTTGGTTTTGGTTTTGTGTTCTCATTGCTTCACTCATATTACGTTTCTTATTACTTGGTTCTATTACTGTTAAATTATCCATTTCTGTATTATTAGTATGAGTTAATTTTCTTTTATTATTTATTTCATTTTCCTCATATCCTAAGAATTCTTCATCTGATTTTATTTCGTTTTCCATTAGATTGTTTGGTCGGCGTTGGACACCGCCATTTTGTCTTTTCACACTTTCACTTATTTTTAATGTTTTAATTTGGTATGTTTTGTGTATTTTTGTGTTTTTTGTTGTTTTTGGCAAAATTTTGATTTTATTTTTAACTATAACGTATTAAAACAGAAAAACTCCTTATCACTTACATATATACGTGTTACCACTTATACGTTCACAAGGCGAATGAGGGTTATTCATTAACTAGTGAAATTTGACATGTTGGACGGAAAGTGGTTTCTAAATTGAGGTCTATGACTCGATCAACCGAGAGAGTTTGTGGTCTGCCCTCGAATACCTAGGAGTGCCAAGTAATGCTGTGTTAAGGTTAACAACAGGTATTCGGCAGGCAGATGATCTGTCCTCGATACTCTTTAAGCTCATGTTAAAGTACATCTTTCATAAAACTGAAACATCACAGCGAAACAGCTTATATCGCCAATCTAATCAAGTGCTTGCATATGCCGATGACATATGCTTGATTGGACTGAATAGCAACGGAGTGAAGGAAATATACTTGATGCGCTTGTAGAGTTTTCAGCTTCTGTTGGACTCCAGATCAATGAGTCCAAAACAAAATACATGGTCTATGGTTAAAGGGAATTTAGTAGTGACCAGTATTTGCCTTTAAACTCCGTTTATTTTTATTAAATCAAGTAAATCGCACGTCAAAAATTACCTAATTTTATAAACATAGATTCAAAATTCAGAATTATTAGTTTAGAAACCTAAAACCGTGACTTTTCAAATTTTGACACATAAATGTAAATAATAATTTTAAGAGAAAACTATCACACATAAAATAAAAGCAATTCGATTATTATGCTCGATGGATATTGCCATTTACGAAATTTGAAATCTGTAAACAAAAATTTTATAAAAATCGACAATAGCCTAGACGTTAACATGAACAATGAGCCGTAATTGGGAGATGTAAAATTGTTTTCGCATCCCGCCACTTTTGGGATTAGGACCGGATACCTCCTGATCCAAAGTAGCAACTTTACTCACTGTGCTTTAACCACAAAAATGTTGAGTTGTATTTTAATAAAATCTCAAATCGTTGAGAGTTATGTATATTTAACCAAACTTTAAACTTTCCAATTTATTTACATTTTTAAAAAATGTCTGCCATATTTAGTCGAAAAAATATTGAGTAAAAAATCAGAAAATAAATGTTTGCATACCATTCCAAAATGATGAAATTTTTTACAAAGTTTGCAACGTTCACCGTAGGCGAGACGTTTTCCATAGGCGTGCAGATAAGAATAATTACTGCATCGGATTTTCCGTTCCTTTATTACTGGTTTAGCGCTTGGCTTTGATGAACCAGGCTTTTCGGTCGTCGATCTCGGCTGCTGAATATTATATTTCACATATCTATTCGAGCTAAAATCATCTCCTTGTGCGCCTATATTATAATCCTTCACAACATTTTTAACATGCACCCCCGTTAATTCGGCTATCCTACAAATTTCCATTGCTTTTGTTAAATCAAGGTTGTCGGTATTTAGTAAACGTGCCCGCAAATTACGGTTTGCAATTCCGAGTACGATTCGATCACGGATCATTGAGTCGGCAGCTGGTCCAAATTTACAAGTTTTTATTAGTTTGGTAATGTCACTTAGAAAGTGATCGAAAGGCTCGCCTTCTTGTTGAGTACGCGTATAAAACAAAAACCGTTCATAAACTACATTTTTACGTTCAAATTTTTTAATAACATTTTTTAAAATTTTTCTATTTGCGTCCACCATTATATAAACACTTAAGCAATTTAACACCGTAGCAAATTTATTTTTCAGCGAAGCGAACAACAACTAGGTAACGAATGGCAAATTTCATATAATGTTAAATACATGTAAACTATATTATACTCAAGCGAATAATTATGGTATGGTGAATAGAGTTAAAACCTATTAAAATAATTTTTATCAAACGATATAGGTGAACTGTAAATTACGGATGAATTGAAATTTTTGTCAATGGCATCATGCATCACCTAATAAACGCGAACAAGCAGTTTTGTGTTTTTTATTTAATTAGTATAAAACATCAACATACATAAGTATGTCTAACTGTCTATTCCCATGTTGACTCTAGTTATGTGTACCAATCTATGGTCTAATGAAATATTCCAATCATACTAATGACATCACGAACACAAAACAATTGTACAACATAATTCAATTTTAAAATTATTTTCGATTTTGTTGTTGTTGTCAATTTTGTGATTCATTCAATAATGTTATATGGGAAGGAAACGTTAAAAGATCATCTGAAAACTATAAACACAGCATCAACATAAAGATGTTTATCGATATACAGAATATTAAGCCAAACTGTTGTCGAAATTCAACAGTTGGGCTGTATATGTAAAATAATAATCGCATAAAAAAAACTCATTTACCTTAATAGCCTATTGAGACCAGTTTTTTTAATAACGTTATACAAAAGGATACCATCAAAATTCATAACTATCGTCCTGTAGAGTGTAGACGATTTAATATACCTTATTAATTTATTATTAAAAAAACGTTTTAAGGCGACCAAAATACCTGCTACGATATTATACTGTTTTTTTGCCAATTATGCACAGTACGTGTTCCACACCACACAAATTTCTTTACTTAATTCAAAATTAATTTTATTATGTGACGTCATTAGCGAAGGAAATTTTTTGTTGTCCTTAACAACAAGGAATGGTTTTTAACAACTTGAAGTTATTTTTATCTAAAATATCTCTTCTTATATTTACTAACTATACGTATATGTCTGTATGTACAAGAAATATCTAATTAATTAAATAAATTACGAAACTTTTTTTGACACTAACACAGAACATAATTGCAAAACTCAGTAAACTTATTATATGGTTTTTCCATTCTTCATTTATTTTATATAAATTTTCTTTTCGATGTTCATTTATAATAACAATAATAACGAACAAAAAAATTAATTGTATTATTATTTAAGTACTTCTTTTTGTTAGAATATAGCATTATACTTTATCTGTCCTGCAAAAATTGTAAGAAATATCATCAAATTCGTGTTCCAGCGAACCCATTTGTTTTTGTATTCGTATTCGTTTTGTATTGCGCGCTGGCTGTGTATATGTTAAAATTCTCTCGTATTTTGTTTTGTATAAAAATAAACAAAAACAATTGCAATTTTCTTTGATACGATTAATGAACGAGATTTTTTTGATCATTAGTAGTCTATATTTGAATTTTGTTACCGTAAAAAATAGTAAAGTGTATTAGTTAATAATTAGTGGAAAAAGTAATTTTGGTGGAAAGTGTGTGATATGTGGGAGAAATAAGAGGGTAAATTAAAACTGCAGGTTATTTAGTTTCCCTGCAAAAAACCCTGAACGCTTTAGAGGCTGGGCGGAGAGATGTCAAGTCGACGTTTCAAATTGCAGTGAAAAAAAAATTGAGGGAACAGTTTTTAAAAAATGTAATTTATCCAAAAACGCTTATCCTTCTTTATTTTTAAAAAGCCATATCAGTGAATCGGTTGGGTCAGTTCAACATTTAAATATGTATTCAGGCCCTAATAAACAAAATGTTTCAAAACCTAGTTATCTTTATCAAGCAACCTGTAACAGCAAAACTTCTAGAGTAGGTACTGGTGATGGGGAACCCAATATTATGTCTCTTCCCACAAACGTGTTGCGCACTTATCCATGCGCTAAGGGAAAACGGCAAACGCTACAAACCGGTTTTCTTGAACTAAACAAATCAACTAGTTCTGAAAAATTTGTAGAAGATAAAAATGAAGTTAATCACAGTAATTGTCTCAGAAATGAGAAAAATACGTTATTTTATCGAAGAAAAAATACCGATTTAAACAAAACATGTAAATCGTTGGAGCTAAAAAACAAAATACTGAAAAATAAAATTCGTGGTTTTACTTTAAAACAAAAATTGAAAAGTCGAATCATAAAAAAATATAAAATATTAAAGCAAAAATCAATATCTCAGCACATTGACGGTTTACCACACGTAAATGAAAACGCAGAAGAGTTGTGTAAAATGATTTTGGAAATAAGGAGTAGAAATACAATATACACACAAAAACAACGAAATTTAGTCCAAAGTATAGAGTTTAGATCACATACAGCCTATGAATTTCTGCGAAATTCATTGAAACTACAGCTACTGACCACAAGATCAATCAATAATTGGCACGTGTTAAGCCAGTTCCAGCCAGGTTTATTAGAAAAGATTGCGTTAAAGGTAAAGGATATGCCAGAACGGTAACATCAACATATTCTTATGTTTGATGAAATTAAAATCAGATCAGATTTGAAATACAGCGGTATTGCTGATGAAATCGTAGGACTCGTTGATTTTGGTGATTTTGCACATTTAAGCAGATTCCTGAAAGATAAAGTAATTCAAAGTGCATCGGCTACAGCCATATTTTTGGAAAAAATGAATCAATTATTTGATTCGCTTAACAGTAAATGTAGATTTTCCGCAAATAACGCTACTTCTGGATTGACCTTGGATGAGAATAATGTACCATATACGATATTAAAAGATGTGTCGGAATATCTGAAATGCCTACATGTAGAGAGTTCCAACAAAATTTATTGTATAGATGGACTGCTTCAAACCATATTGGGTGCTATACAAATGACTGATAAATTATGTAAAACTAATTTGGGTGTGTCATATATTTTAACTTCAATATTACAAACCGACGCAGTTGAAAATCTGTTTTCGCAGGCTAGATCAAGAGACATTTATTTTAGAACCAGACATGTTAAAATCCAGCATTCAAAAGGAAAACGAAAATAATTTTGAAATTGATAATTCCAGTGATATTGTTGGCCAGGAACAAACAGTAAACGACGAGGAAGAATAGTCAGAGACTGATTTTAATGAAATTGCATTTGTTAATAGTTTCATAAACCAGAACTTATAAATAGATCATCCATCATTACGTTTTTTTGTTGGATATGTTATTTTTAAGTTACTCAAAAAGACACTGATGGATTTGGATTTTATAGGAAAAAATGATTTGGATTATTGTTTCTTCTCGTTTTCTTATCTGGTTTATTATATTATTTGTGGTTTCAAAATGCGGGAATTGTACTATCTGGCTAAAATTTTTCAACTGGAAAAGGAGCATAAACATCTTTGGATACGTAATTCTAAAATTTTCATGAGGAAAATTGATGGGAGTGAGAGACAATAGAAATCAAGGACAAAGTAGACCTGCCCAATTTATATAGTATTCGTCACGATCAAATGGTAAATCTCTCATCAAAAAAAAATTCCTCTATTTCCAAAGATGGAAGTACCTTGTGGATACTCCACCAAAATTCCCGTAGCTTAGCTTACGAAAAAATAGTGATAAAATATTTGGACATCTTAAACCATATTCCAACCTGCCGGATATTATATTTTTCTCAGAGATTTGGATTGGAAGTAATGTTGTTTTTAGTTATAAGATTCCTAATTTTAATTTGGTTGATTGTTGTAACAATTCTTACTCATCAGTCATCCGGAGGTATAATTGGCTATGTAAAATCTGGTCTAAATTTCAATTTTGTTACTAAAACATTAAAAACTGCCGACGTTTGGAGGTTAAATATTCTAATCGGCGCTGAGAGTTTTTGTGTGGTTTGCGTATATGGTTTTCACTTTTGTTCATTCTTGGAGTTTGTTGATGAATTTTCGACTTATCTCTTAATGGTATCAGAAATAAAAATCTTCTTATTATGGGTGATTTAAATATTAATATTTCAGAGTGTAATCTTGCGAATCCTTATGTCAGTATATAGCTTCAAATGATGTCTTCCTTTGGGTTGACTTCGCTAGTCCAAGAGTTACTAGAGTTACTGTTACTTCGACCACTATTAATCACATTTTTTGTAGAACTAATTTTAACTCCAATCTGGTTACAAATGCGGAGGTTTTAGATTATAAATTATCTGACCATTGTATGTGGTCGCTTGAAATCACAAAAAATAACCGTAAAAAATCTAAGTCTAAGTTAAATGACGTTTTGAGTAGGGACAATTGGTTTCATGTTTTTATGCAAATAAAATTTAATAAATATTTTGCCAACATTGCTGAAGATCTTAAAGATACTATTCCGTGTGCAAATCAAGTGGCATTAGAAGAATCCCAGTATTTATTCAAAAAGACATAAGAGAAAACTTTTTTCTTTAATCCAACTGATAGCTGTGAGGTACTTAATACCATTAATTCGTTAAATAATTCATTAGCATGCGGATATGATAAAAAAAAGTAACTCTCTGACCAAATATGTTGGACCACTTATTTCATCTGCTCTGATGTCTTAAAGAAAGCTGTGGTCATACCACTACATAACAAGGGCGATACACTTACTTTGGTTAACTATCGACCAATTTCTCTGCTTTCCGTTTTCTCTAAACTATTTGAAAAAATAATTAAGAACAGATTACTTTGATTTTTGGCAAAATTGAATTTTTTTTTCAGATAGCCAATTTGGTTTCAGAGTTGGTAAAAGTACTGAAAATGCTCAGCTAGAGCTCACAATCAAAATTTTTATTTTCTTTAAATAACGATGAACCTGTTGCAGTAAAGCGTTCGACACTGTTGATCACAATTTATTATTATTATTGGAGCTAGATAAAGCAGGGATACACAGCGTTGCAAACGAATGGTTTCTGTCTTACCTTTCTAATAGACAGCAGGCGGTAAAAATTGGGAATTGTATTGGTGAATTTAGAGAAATTTAGGTGTGGAGTGCCACAGGGATCAGTCTTACCACCTATTCTTAATCTATATTAATTTTTTTTTTTCAAACTAAACTTAGATGGGCGGATTCGGGTGGCTTTGCTAATGATGCAGGGATTGTATATAGCTCCAGGGATAGTGATACTAATATCCAGAAGATTAATAACGATCTTCGAATTCTGAGACGCTGGATTGGCGTACACTACATGGTTCTCAGTTCTAAAACGAATATTCTATATATTAAATTAACTGGAGTCGTGTCTAATCCAACTGATGTTGTATATCATTCCTCAGACTGTTTAAATAATAGTGTTACATGTTCAGACTATTGCAAAGTTTTAGATGTAGTTGAGTTGTTTAAATACTTAGGAGTCACGATCGATAAGCGTTTTAGTTTTAAGAGTCATGTTAAGTCGTTACAAAATTATTTGTTAGCATGTAATAGAAAATTATATCTTCTATGTGATATTTATCCTGAACCCGTACTTAGATCAGAGTATTATGACATTGTACAGTCAAAACTTCAGTACGGCTTAACTTGTTGGGGTGGAATTTACTATTCCAATTTAGACCTTTATTTAGAAATTTAAACATTCTTCCGTTAAGACATTTATACGTTTATAAAGTTTTAAAAATTTTCTTTTTACGTAGTGTCCACAGGAATTTAAAAGTAACTAACTATACATTACGTAATGCAAACCACGTTAATTGCCCACCACCAAGAAAAGAGCATTTTAAACATTTTTTTAGGCCTGTAGCATCTAAAATTTATAATCAGTCTTAAATCATGGCTTTATCAATATCTTCCTGAACGTACCCATATATAAAACTTTTACAGATTAGTGGAAAAATATTGATAAATTTGGTTTGTGAGTGAATGGTTTTTGTCAAAAATCCATCAACTTTGAGACGCAATTACGAGAAAACTATAGCGAATTTATAAAAAAGCGTGTGTTACTCGCTGGCAAATATATTTAACTTTGCTATAAAAAAAACATTAAGTCAATGTCTAAGTTTATGTGGCCATAAAAAGGTTTGTAAGATACACATGTTTTCGAAAATTGAGTAAAGTAGAGCCATAAGCTTGTTTTATTGTTTAATTTTTATTTTAAAATATTTAAATACTTTTTATATCTTAGTTTTAATCCTAAATGTAATAACTCAAAAAAGAGAAGATAAAATAAATAAAAAATAAATAAATCTAAATTGCACTAACATATTTTTGACGAATATCACTGCAGTATCCTTTGGTTGACGTAGGAGGCGACTAAACGGTTTGATCGCTGGGCTGACGACCCGCATCCGTAAAACTAATTAACTGTTTATAATGTTAACAAAATAAAAAATGGATACCGCCAAACCAATACTGGACCCCTGCCTACTCAAGTTCTCGGACATGATATTTAGAGTCGGCACGTAAAACAGGCAGTCACCTAGGAACCCAGAAGCGTTGGAACGCCTAATTACATGCATGAAGGCGTATCGGCTGGAACTCGTTGCTCTTTAAGAAACTCACTGACCTAAATGTGGCCACCATGTGTCGCCTTTCCTTGGCCACTGTTCAAGGTTGACTAAAAGTCTTGGATCCGTTTCAGGGTTATCTCAGGGCCTTAGGATTTTATTTACAGCTGGTCTTCATGATGACGTCCATGCTCGAATATAAACAGATCAATGATGATTGTAGTGGAAGAGGCTGCTTGTCATACCGCATACAGATTTTTGTCTAATCCAGGAATCACACCTTATTAATAGTGCGGTTTCTGGTTCAAATTCTGAATTTGGGAGGATTTTTCTGAAGTTTTCGGCCCCTTCTTCAGAGGAACTGGTGAATCTTGTAATGTGGTGTAGGATCAACCAACTACATACCTCTCTTGATTGACCAGGAAAATTACGAATTGGGATTCATTCTCCTCTGAACTCGTTTCACTACTAGATTTGTCTAACCAGATTAGAGTTATCATTTATCACAGATCTTGATTTGCAGGCAACTGTATACTGACGAAAGCAATCTCGACTGCTTTTGAAAAGTTTTACTCTCTTATTAACAACTAGATAAAGCATAACAAACCCTTCTTGTGTTCTGATCTTAAAAAGTTAAGGAACAGTGAAAAATACGAATCTCATTGGAGGGCTACTATTGTCTGTCCACTTTCCTGGGTGTGACATTGTTGATTCGGGTGTAGTTGCCTCCGAGTGGTCCTGATGGCGTTTACCCTGCTGAATTGAAGCATGGTTTTCTATACCCATCAGTACTCATCTGTTCAATCTGTTCCAGGCGTTGCTTTTGTGAACGGTACCACACTCGTGAGCAAGAGTAGAGTACCTTTCATACCGTGGCACAACCACAACATAACACCACAGTATCTAAGGAATTCTCGATTTTTAATTCCAAACTTTTTAGAAAGATGGACTGCTTTTGAAAAGTTCAAAGGGAGTTATGATTAGTACAGATGTTAAACCAAGTTTATAACGACTATCATCAAACAAATAGTAGCCAGGAAGAGAAGATTTTCCAAATTTATAGAGCGCGTTATGTAGGACCCTCTGGTTGAATAAACCCTGAGAAACCAGCAACAATATTTAGAAATTTCTCATTGCTATCACACACTATACCTTTAAATGCAGGCTGTAATCCAGTTACCGGGTGATGTATTGATGGTGAACGTGTGTGGCATTATAATCTTAACGTATCACTCATCTAAAGCGCATATATATAACTTTTCAAAATATAGTGGTGTTTTCCCTCAAGTTAAATTTGGTTCTAATTTATTCATACTAGCACATGATGACAGTTTTATTACTTTTTTCGAAATACCAACGAATAAATTAAGCATTTTCCAAGAAAAAAAATTCCAAACGATATTACTGCCACTCTGTAGCTCGCTCTGCAACCAAGCCAATATAAAAAAACGTACAATTAAATTGAATTGATCAAATATTACTAAAGCTAATATTTGATCACC
Organism: Tipula unca; assembly: GCA_951394425.1. Classification (NCBI taxonomy): domain Eukaryota; kingdom Metazoa; phylum Arthropoda; class Insecta; order Diptera; family Tipulidae; genus Tipula; species Tipula unca. Next base: position 122,409,447 of record OX596380.1, read on the forward strand.
TCAAATTAATAGGACAACCTACGAGTAAAACCAAAATGATCAGAAATAAATAATCTCTGTATCACTAAGAACAAATTCACATAGCGAAAGTAAATATTTCCCAAAAATCAGAAAAACTCGATCGACTCGATTTATGCTTACGATTTATTTATTAGGGAGAGCATTAAACACCATGACGATTCAAAATATGTAGAAGAAGAGAGCATATAAATTATTACAGTAAAAAGGTACAACTGAATTACCGCAATTCCTGTAAAACAGGCATCGGGAAATTCATGAATGAAATGCACAATTGTAACATTTATAAAGTAAAAAAGTAAAATATGAAAATAATGAACGCGTGAATTTAGTTTTTGATTTTTGTGAGTATCCAAAATTCTTTTTATATTTCAAAACTTTATCCAAAAACACTTTTAGTAACCGATTTTCATCCAATTTACCGAGTTTCATCATAATTGGTCAAGGAAAATTCCGCTCCAGTTAACCATATTCTAGAACTTCATCCAAAAATCACTTTAGAAATCCATCTTCATCCAATATATTGAGCTAAATCAAAGTCGGTCAAGGAATGGCCTACTTCGGTTCCAGTTGGCTATATTTCAGAACTTTATTCAAAAATCATTTCATAATCTCATTTCCATCCAACATGTTAAACATCTCCTTATACCGTATGCTGCTCTTCTTTCTAACCTCATCTAATTGTTTAAATCCTATTACAAAATGTGCTGTTTCGACGGGCCCCTATTTTCTTTTTCCTATAAAAAAATTATGTTCTCACTGAATTAAATTGGAGGGATGTATGGTAATTGGGAATTTTGGTATCGTATGAAGTCAAATATCAAAAACATATCAGTAATATATCCAATAGAAGTAAGGAAGGAAAGTGCAGGAAAAATGAAAGTAGGCAAAAATGGCAATGTAGCCGAGCCCCGCAAAATAAAAGGACGATAAACAGATTTTTTAATACTTTTAAGGTACTCATAAAAAAGGTGAAAATAAAATAAATGGGACATTTTTAATACTCAACTGCAACTAATGATACGGAGTGCTAGCTTTGGAAAGCAGTAAAGGGATTAACACGACCAAACAGATGATGGGAAATGATCTAAAAGTGCAAAATAAAAACCTGACATATTTGCTCGATACCTCGAAGAAACTTTCCAAGCAACTACAGAATACAAACCAAAATTGTTTAAATATGAAATGTTATTGAACCATTCCATGCAGACACAAATTCCCATCCTCAATTGATTTCTGTATTTTGTTTATATTCAAATACCATTTTGCTGTCTGTTTTAGTTCGCATTATTTATCTTAGACCGAAATACGAAACTTTTTTAATTTGTTTAAATTGTTTTTGATGTTCATTTTTTTAGGTCGGCCGGTTGTTGATTATTTTTAAAATATAGTTTTTTGGTATTTGGTTTATCGATCCTTATGCTAGACACATATCTATGTCGATACTATGTAGTTTGAAAAGTTAAATAAGAAAAAGTTTACAACAACAAAAATGTTATAAATGTCAATATACCCTCGGAAGTGATGTGGTTTGTGGGTAAAATCTAATAAAGTATTTTTGTGTTTTGAAATAAAAGGAAACTCAATTTGGGAAAATGTTGGGTATTTTTGGGCACTCGAATTATTGTTCTCACGAGGGCGATGAACCTGAATAATAACTTTTCAGAAAGTTGTGCATATAATGACGTTTTTACAACTCGATGAACTATTTTTCTTTATATACGAGCACATACATATGTATAAGGCCCGTTTAATAAAACTCAAGATACCTTCTTTTTATGTACATGGTCATTCCGCGTTTCCTTGGCCCTCCAGCTTCTTCTTGTTCCTCCTTCAGTACGTCATCTATTCTCCTATCGTATAATCTATCGATTTCTTTCGTCTGCGATTATACCCCTGTTTATATTTTAGCTGAAACGCATCGATGTTCCGTTTTGCTTCCTCATGATTTCGATAATTCATCGTCTACGACTGTTTCATCCTCTGTTGTAGTCATTTTATCACCAAAAAAAAAACTCGAATGGCGAAACTCTAATAGCTCATTGCACTGAATTATTTCGATAAATCTAGATGACATCAGTTTTCTAATACCTACCATTCTTCCGCATTATTTAAAGAAAATTTTGGTAGCACTGGTATAATGATTCGACAGATTCATTTGACTCGGCCATTTTCAGTCGCCACACCAGCTGTAACTAAATGCAGCTTTATTCTCTCTTTGGCGCAGTACTCGCCGAAGTCTCCTAATCGAAAAGCAGCACCTCCATCTGCAACAAGGCTCTTTGCGTTCCCGAAGATAGTTTTCTGTTATTCTTAACGTTGAATTACTTCGCTGGTATAGAGGGGTTTCGTCGGATATATCCATGTAAACTTTGAAAACAGATCAATGACACAAAGCACATATCGATATAACTTACGTATTTCCGATAAGCTCCCTAACTGATTAATATGGTACGTATCTAACGGCATATCATATCAGCGGACGCAATTTTTAATACATAGTTTTATCTTTTCACTGAGCTTTGGGAGATAAAATAAGCTCGGTAAGCTTGGCTGTTTTCGCACAACGAAATGCTCTAAATACATTTTTATTATTTTATTTTCCATTTTTCACGCCATAACCAATACTGGCATCCCATCTTTCATCTTAAAAACAACATGAATATTCAAGACTTTTAGAAGTTTAAAAATCGGTCGTAGTTTCATAACAATCTTTGAGCTGCTTTCACTCTATATGCAACACGTCGTCTACTATTAACTCTATCCCTGTCGATTTTCTAACTGAAAATCAAATTCCTGTAGTACAACAGCCCAACCTGCGATTCTTCAGTTGAGGTCTTTCGATTGCGAGCACTTTGACACATTTTCTTTAGAAATATAAAAAATTGATGCATCTATTGATTTTCGTTCGAATTTTCTAGCAGCACTTGGCTTCTTAACCTAACTAAACATTTTTCTAGCTTATCAAATGCGACTTTTTGTTCCACTTCAAATTTGAACTCTGCATCTTTCCGAAGTATGTTACGAACCTTCGGAAATATTCGGAAAGACCCAAAACCCGTTGTACTTTCTTCATTGAATCAGGTTTCGGAAATTTTAAAATAACTGATATTTTCTGTGGGGATGGTTGGATTTTCCCATTTTCAATCTCGTATCCCAAGTACTCGATCTTACTACACAGAAATTGGCATTTGGTCCACATAATTTCCAATTCATTTTGTTCTGCTACTTGACGGATCAGGCTTAATCTTTCTTACATCTTCGGATAGATTTGAAGCCGGAATGATAACATCCTCGATGTAAACACACATCACTTGTTGACAACACAGTTCTTCAAACACACTGTTAATAAGACGCGCATAAAACGAACACACGATAAATTGTATTTCTGAGATGCAGCGTCGAGAAGAATTTCGCATCTGCTAATTGGTCAATTTGATCGTCAATTACGGATCGGTAACGATTGCTGCATAGCTTAGGTTTTCTAGAACTATCTTTCTTACTAGCCAACACGATAGAACTAGTGTATTCCGCCGAACTGCGACGTATAATTCCCTCTTTTAACCACTCATCAATATTTAAATTTGCTATAACCCTTCCTAAGTTACGTAGTCGGGCTCGTTATTCCGATGAGTAAGTACTTTCTATACGACATTGATACCGCTTCCTGTGTCCACCAATGCATAATATCTCATGCCATTCAGCGAAACAACTTTAATCGGTTTGGATGGCAGGTTGAAGGATTCGGTTTTATTGACACAATTTGTCGATTTGATAGATGTCCAAACTCCTGACACTTGCAGCACTTTGGTTGGACCTTTCAATTTGTTCTTGCAATCTCTATACCAATATGGTCGGTACTTCCGCAATTATAACATTTAAATATTTTTTGTACATTTCCGAAATGACTTGGGATCGTCTGTTGGTTTTGGCATCGCACACTCATATTTTGGGTTACGCTTCATTTTGCTCATGATTTTTTCGTAGATTGTCAATTCGGATTTAAATTCTTCGATCGTGGGGGCTCCATATAACACTGCTTTATTTGGCTCAGCATCCTCTAATTTGCCATTTTTTCCAAATTCCCTCACCATCATTAAATAGTTTTTGAAAGATTCATCTCGAAGTTTTTTTCGATCGGAAACTCCACTCTTTTACTGAAAGAGTGGAGTTTCCGCGTTATTAATTTCTCTCCCGTGTCGACCTCCTTTCCGACTCTCAATGAATTTTTCGCTGTTCCGCTCAACAACCTTTTTGCTTATATAATTTATTGTTGATTTGTCCAACCGGTGCAAATATCAGCTTCGTTAATATCACTAATCGCCACAAAATTTAGACAAAGATTCTTCAACGTCATTGAAGGTAAACATTGAACTTTAATTTGTGTTAGTCGTAGTTGATAAACCAGTTTTAATCATCTCGTTTTCCTTCCTCAACTGTTATCTTTCCCGTTGTATGGACTTACTTATCAGTATTTGTCCTCATCACCGTTTATGGATTCATTATCTATTCCACATCTAAAAATTTCACGCATTTATTTGTGTAAACGTGTGATCAATGACACTCCCACGTTTATTCCGCCGGTTACCCTTAGGCATAGTGTTTAATTAAATAAGGTCGAGTTATGACGATAATGAATCTGTGCAGATTTTATAAATTGAACAGTAAAAATATTTAGTTTCAATTTTCGTATCGTATGCTAACACGTCTCTTCAATTCCATCCTTGATCAGAATTTTGTAGGCCAACTGATCTATAATACGTATATTTTTTTATTTGGAATCCGACGAATAATCATTCACGCCACTGTTAATAGTTAACAAAAATACACCACCAAACGTTTAACTTTTATTAACACCACTCGTGCACTCTGATAGCTTCGAATTTGAACTTCTTCAAGAAAAATGTTTCAAACGATACGCCTTATGCCGCATGTACCTCATATTACAATAACAATTACTTATTTTGGTGTTTAGTAAACAGTATAATTTGTATACAACAATAACCATTACCATACAGATCCATAAACTGTATTCAAAAAATTTGGCTTATAATAAAAGTCATTCATTTCTTAGGGTAAAATATGGATAGGAAGAAATTATTTCAGGATTCATATAAATCTGCTTAAGAGAAGAGCTGTAACATCACGAAATTTTGAACTACGAACCAAAAACTAGCCAAATCTAATGAAAGTGGTCAGGAATTAAATTACCCAGGTAATCCAGTCAGGAAAGGTAAACGCGACAAAAGAAGATACCGATACCTCACAAATAGCGAAACCTGCGGTGTCATTAAGTAGTGACGTATTTAAAAAAACTTGTGCAAGAAAAGTTGAAGAACGAAATGCTAATATCAGCAAAGCAAGAAAAACAATTAAACGAAATTATTAAGAAAAAAGCCAAGTTAAAAGCTCGACAAAATACCGGGACACCAAAAAAAGCAAAATAGCTGTAATCTTACAAATTTCACCAGAAATAAATCTAGAAATAAAACATCGCGATAAACCTGGAAGACCATCAATTAAATGCTACCAGCCCGAAGTTTTTAAAACGATTACAGAAATTGCGAAATTTGGATCTGCTGCACATGATGGAGACGAACTATATAGGAGTGTTAAAACTTTAACAGAGTTAAATAAAAACGGATTTGATATTTCTCGAAGTAGCGTGTATTAAAGATTGCTACCAAGACACAGTATGTAATTCCATTGAAGGAAACAAGCATACAAAACCAGCTACAGTTAAATTACTCAGACCTCAAAATAATCCCGTTCGCGATTTGGTAGTAGCCGGGTAACATAAACTGATCCTTTTAGCAATCGTCGGATCACTGGTGGTAGCATCAGTGTATCTGCCTTACGTTTCGGTCTCACCTCCTCCCTCGGTGGAGTTTATCAACCTTGTTTCGTGGAGCTTTATCGTGGAGGTTTATCTCTATTTAATTACCTGAGCACATCTGAGCTTGAAATCCTTAACAAAGGCTGTGAGCCTACCTTTATCAATTCAGTAAGGAGGGAAATGATTGACATTAGTTTGTGCTCCATGTCAATTATCGATTTGATCTGTAATTGGAGGGAAACCAATGACATTCTCACCTCCGGCCATAGGTGCATCTCGTTTAATTTAAATCTTGGAAGACCTACTCTTAAACCTCATCGTAACAAGAAGCTTACCAACTGGGAGTTATTCTCTCTTGAGTTGGAACCTCGGCTGGTTTCGTTGGGTGAGATATGTTCGACTGAGGACATTGAATTGCTAGCCTCATCTTTGACGCAAGCAGTCACGTCAGTCTTCGAAAAATCTTGTCCTCTTATTACCAAGCAAAAATCTCAGAATACGCCTTTTTGGAGTCCAGATATTAAAAAACTGAGGAAAACTACTAGGAGACTCAAAAACAAAGCCAAAAGATCTGACCTTCAGGTCGGTTGGGATAAATTTTTGGCAGCCCAAAAAGAATATAAGAAAATGGTAAGATCCGCTCGTAGGACTTCTTGGATTAGCAATGGTACTGATTATTCACCTGACTGGGATTTAGCCTGTAGGCTAGTCACTCTCACCACCTTGCGCTGGAGCATTTTCTCCTTCTTACCTTATAAATCAGGGGGTTCAGATGGAGTTTTTCCTGCTGAATTACTGCATGGGTTTCCCCTTATTCAGGAACATTTACTTCGACTCTGTCTAGCGTGCTTTGCGTTTGAATATATTCCACAGTCCTAGAGCAGGAGTAGAGTTGTGTTCATCCCGAAAGCTGGAAAGACGAATTATATCGATCCTAAGGCATTTCGCCCTATTAGTCGTTCTTCAACTTTTCTCAAAACTCTGGAAAGAATTGTTGACAGATATATTAGGGATCATCACTTATCTGTCATCCCACTCAGTAGCACTCAACATGCTTACAGAGTTGGGAGATCATGTGAAACTGCGTTGCATGAACGTGTCACCAGGATTGAAAGATCGCTTAGTATTAAGAAGTTTCACTTCCTGTGGCTGTTAGTTATTGACGGATTACTTGTAAAACTACAGCAATCCGGCTTCACTGCTCAGAACTATGCTGTTGACTTAGTCGTTCTGGTTCAGGGTAAATACCTTAATGTATATACTATAAGACTTAACTCAACGCGCTCTCCAAGTTGTAGAAATGGGGTGTATAGAGAAGGGATTGTACGTTAATGCATCGAAAACTAGTCTGATAGTCTTCACCAGACGTAGGGATACTGGAGAGCTGCCTGCTCCTTCTCTCTTTGGAGGAACGATCGCTAGATCCGACACAGTAAAGCATCTGGGTGTCATTCTGGATAGTAAACTCTCCTGGAAAACTCATATTGAAATTAAACTGCAAAAGGTCATTTTCATTTTCTGGCAGTGTAGAAGAGCATTTGGGAACTCGTGGGGTCTGACTCCCAAAATGCTGATGTTTATTTACAAATCTCTAGCTTTACCAATGCTATCTTACGCGTCTGTTGTTTGGTGGCCTGTGGTTCAGTCAGCTTCTGTCATTACGAAGCTTAATAGCATACAAGGTATGGCTTGTCGAGCTATTACGGGTTTACGGGTGCCATGTCCTCGTCTTCTATACTTGCTTTGCAGACAATCTTATTTCTGCCCCCAGTGCAGTCGGTCATCCTAGGCACAGCATGCTCCACTGCCTTTCGCCTGCGGTGTATGGGTGCGTGGAACGCTCTCGACCTGATTACATGGCATAGACTAATTGTTGCCAGAATTCTGCTTTGATATCTCTTTCTCGGGTATCACTTTAATTTTGATGCAGGTTTCGGAACCTATTGTCCTGTACACGACCTACAATCATGTGGGAGTCTAAGCCGGAACTGCACGGTATTTCAAGCGGAGCTGATTGCACTCACACGTTGTGCGATTGACGCATCTAACCTAGCTGTTTCCGGAAAAGACATTATTCTATGCAGCGACAGTGAACCTGTGCTCAAGGACTGTAAACATTTTATTAACGTCCTTTGCTCTAATAATCGTGTCAGTGTTATGTGGGTTCTGGCTCATTGTGGCACTGATGGTAATCAGGTAGCTGATGTTTTAGCTAAAACAGACTCAAGGATGAAATTCATTCAACCGGCAGTGCCCCTAACCTTTATTTGTGGTAAGGAAGCTAAGCGTAATTGGCTAGATTCTACTATAAGCCGAATGGCTAAGTACTTCATTTGTAAAGCTAATCTGAGTCTCACAAAGGTTGCTCTATCGTTGAAAAAAGATCAACTGAGAGTTCTGGTCGCTATTCTGACCGGCCATGGTCGTTTTAAACTCCATTTACAAAGAATGGGACTTGTTCCCGATTTCTTGTGTGACAACTGTCTTGAAGATGACGATGACAGCATTCACTTTGTCTGTGGCTGTTCCGCTTTCGAGGTAGTTAGGTCCCGATTTCTCAATCATACATCTTTAAATGTAGGTCAATTGTCATCCCTACCCTGGTTTAAGCTGTTACAGTTTGCCAGAGCAGCCTGTGGCATTGAGTGCGGAGTACGGGTACAATAACTTTAAGTTACGTGCTGGATTTACCAACTTTGTTGGTGGATGAGATCTATGAATTTAAAGTAATAATTCAATTTTAGGGTGCTGTTAAACCAATTTGTATTTTTAGCGTAGATGGAGAGGACCAGACAAAAATCCGCTATACACAAAAGTGATTTATATGAGCAGCTACCATTTCTGCAAACATGATTTAGATGTTTATTTGTTGTGACAAATGCTCCTGGTAGAAGTGCATTTAATCGAGTGGAGAGACGAATGGCACTACTTAGCCGAGAATGGTCAGGCTCAATTTTATCTCACGAAGTGGGGGTAGTAAACATTGTGGGGGTAGTAAACATTTCACTAAAATTTTAGACTTCGTTTATGGACAGCGCCCAATTTTGAAATTGTATATCTATGGAACGATATAGATAAATTGCTTACATCCATTTATCTAAAAATTTAAAATTTCTAGATCGATAAAAGTTATTTGATTCAATAGGCGATACAATAACAAGCATTTCAAAAAGTTTATAATTTTTAACGCCGGTTTCGATCGATGTAGAAAATATTAAACCTTGGAAATTGCAGATTGTTAATGCTATATGAAATGTTTATTTTCGTCGTTTGGTCATTATCATCATCATCATAGTAATGATGCTGATGTTTGGCTAACACTATAATTTGGCATTTTAAGCATATTGTAGAGGACGCGCGTGAAGTTCATTATAGGTTACATTACCGTTTGACATTGACAAATTAATGACTTGACGATAAAGTCCTTCAAATTGTTTAAATCAACTATTAATACTGATTATTATTAGCATTACTGTATTATCAATATAATTCCTTAATCATAATTAATTATACTGTATAGTCAATACTATAAAATACACGAGAATTAATACTAAATATACATAACATGGGCCTATTTAAGACTTTTATCCAATTTTCATTTTAATCGATGAAAAATGTAAACCATTATCTCATAACTTTTCTATTTTATATACAAATAATCCCTAAAATTGTTGATAAGCCCATTTATTTTCATTTAAAAGTAACACAAAAATCTCTTTCCAATAAAACCAAACACACACCAAACATTTTCACATTTTGAAAATATTCTATGGAAATCCCCAAATTTCTAATCTTGTCAATTTGAATTATCTTTAATGTCTGCCAAGAATAAACCAAAAATATAAAACAATTCCCAAATCTGACATTCAGCAAACAACAATGATTATATTTGTGTGCTTTTTCCACTTTTGAATTATATACAAACTTAAGTACAAACAAAACGAAGAAATACGGAAAATTCTAAAACCATTAAATTATCTGCTTTGAATTATTTAACATAAAATCTTTTGAGTATTAATGTTAAATTTCAATTTTTACGTTAGACACATACACATATACACCAAAAACTGTAAAGACAAAGTTTGGAGTATCTCATGCAAGTCGATCTATTTAAGGATTTGATGTAGGTAGGATATATGTATATGTACATGTATGTATGTACATATACAGAGCTTTAAACGATTTAATATCGAATATTCAAACAATGTTAAAAAAATAAGACGTTATAAATCGTACAGTGCTTTTGTTCTTTTTAGTTTAATGTTGTACATACTGTCATTATAATTCAGTTGTATATACCTTGAACATTAAATAAATTGATAGTTTTATATATAAGTTTGTATTTACAATTTACATTATGCATTTACTTTTTTTATTTTTATCGCCTTAAAAAATATAAATTTAAACAAAACAAATTTAAATTAAATTCTACTTGAACCAACTCTCTTGCGATATAAAAATCTTACTGGACATATAGTGATTATTAAACGAACTCAACACATTGAATGGCTGGGATGTTGTAACATCACCATTTTTGATATACGATACCCGAATGTGTCTCTTTTCTCACGTACAAAATTGTATTCTATTTCATAATCCATTACGCATTTTCTATTGTGATCATAGCCTGTATCTGTACTGCAACGTGTTCATCAGGCCCATTATTACCATTAGTGGACGCTCTGCCCTAACTATATAATTCCCGCTCAAGGCACTTGTAACAATTTTCTTTATACATCATAACTGATGCACGTGAAGCCTGTTGCAGACTTCCTTGTGATTCATCCAGACAGCAAGTTTTTCGCCGGCCAGGTTTCAGTCGTGGGGGGTTCTTTTGGGGGTTTAAAAAAAAATATTTATATAGGGAAAGAAAAATATACGTAAACAAATATAGTGTAAAAATAACTGATCACATACACTCGAGGCACTGTTAATTCATTCACCGTCATCACCAATGGAATTTTTCACCGTTCCATAAAAACTCAATAGAAACTTCATGCCCGTAATGTTTGACCATTTGGGTGAGTTCAATATCTGAAATATCTGAATTAAATTTTGTATAGTTATAAATCTTTCGGATATTGATATTATAACAATTGATAGCTCGTGTTAGGTACAAAAATAACATACACGAGCTGAATTTAAATCAATTTGATTACAAAAAATAATTCGAAAATAAATTAGAAATGGAGCGTTTAGTAATATTTATGTCCAAAAGAGAGAGAAACAATGAGTAAAACAAAAGGAAATAATACCCCAGGTGGTATACTAGTCAGTGAACTGGTTGATTCTGGGGAAGGTGATTTTTTGCATAAATCAATCAACGAAATTAATAACAGCGAAAATTCTTTTAGGAGGAACTATGTTGAGTTAAACAACCAAATGATTGTCCCAGCTCTGAGAGAGAACAAAAGTTATACGCAGCTTGGCAAGCTAGATAAAATCAAAAAGCTTACATGAGTGAATTAAATCAGTCAACTATAACAACAAATACACATCCTAACACAGGAGGTGCAAATATACAAAAAACGAAAGTACAAACGAAAAGCAAAAACAAGTGGAACCTAATAAAAAAACAAGTGGTTACTCTATACGGACGAAGAGCAGTTAATCAGTTAGCTAAAGAAACTGAGTGGATAAGGATCAAGGCCCTATTGCATCAACAACTTATCACTTATTACTTATCGATTTTCATAATTTTTGATAATTTTCTGTTGCACCAAATTGAATTTTGATAAGTGCTGAATTGAGTTATAAGTGATAAGCACTCACTTATCACAATTAAGTTGGACAAATGATAATTGATAAGTAACATTTTGATTAGCGCTAAGTTTGAGGTTATTGATAAATTTTTTGTAGTTCTGTTGCACCATAAGTTTTAACTTATCAATAATCGACTACTTTAATGATAACTTATCCAAAATATCAATGAGAAAAATTGCAATACTTAAATAAATTAATAAGAGCTACAAATTGTAGTGGCATGGCGGAAGTCCGTTTGCTGTTATTGTAAGATGAGAACTTGTGTTCAATTTTAAAAGAAACAAACACGTTTTGCAGTATAATTAATGACAAGACATGTAACAAATTTGCATCATGGAAGCGACAGAAACTACGTGTTCAGTCCTCTACAGCAAACAAAACTTCATTGGATTGCCAATATATACACGGAATCAATGAATGAACTGTGTGTAGGGTCATTCATCGGGTAGCAGATACCATCATCGATAAAATGATGGCGGAAACCGTGGGTTGGCTCGAACATGTCCAGGATATCCCACTGAAGTTTATTGAGATGGGTGATTTCCCATAGGTAGCTGATTGCATCGATGGAACAATGATTAATTATCAAAATTAAGTATCTTTCACTAATTGCAAAATGTGACTTTAACTCACCACTTTGAAATGTTGGTATTATCGTTCTAGTGTCCAAAAATACTCACCAACAATTTGGTGGTGACTTAGTTATGGCGCTTTGATCGGAGGTTCGAATTTCAATAGGAGGAAGTTCATTTTTGATTCGATCGATAAAGAAACCAACCAATGATCTCACGTTGGAGTTCAAGACTCGGCTTTTTACTACTTTTGTGATATATAGGAAATGATTAATTGTTTTTTGTTGAGATAGCATAGGTATTTGCAAAGTTATGCGTCAAGCAACTTGGAACTAAAATACGGATTCTACGGCTAAAAGTACGTAGGATTTCCTTGAAACATTTGTTTCGATTCATGATAGATGGCGCTGTAATAGACAATATTTAATAATAATCTTTGAACTGAATCGATATTCATAAAACAAAAAAAAAAATTATTTAATATAAAGGCCTTTAATATAGCGCCATCTGTCATGAATCGAAAAAAATGTTTGAAGAAAATCCTACGTACTTTTAGCCGTAGAATCCGAATCTGCAATAAAAAACAGGGGTTCCTATTTTAGTTTCCAAGTTGCCCCCACCCCCTTACAAGAAGGGGCGGGGGGTCCTAATTTTAGCACTAATGTATTTCCCTCCCGGAATGATTTAATTTTGATGTTGGTCATTTTTCAACTTAAAAAAAACACCCGGTATACATCTATGAGATCATCATAATATGTATACCCCCTCCCTACCATCCATTAGCTTTGTCATAAGTCTCAGCAATGTTATGAATCAATCTCAACATTTTCTGGTAAAACCTAAGACATTTTGTATTGGCGAAATAGGTATTACACACATGCTCCTGTATAATGAGCCGAAACTTACTTTTGAATTATTCATTGTTTTATGTATTTATATGTATAATTATATGGCCAACAAAAATGGCCAAATATGCGATTTGATATTTACAAGAAAGTAAAATTGTCAAAAATGGAAATGTCATAATAATATATCCTACTTAACAACTAAGTGAACGTGCCATCTTAAAGCAAACTTTACTAATATATGTACTCGGTATTACCGAGAAAACAGCGCAGTGGTTAAAGCTGCGACGTTTGCATCGGAATATACCGGGTTTGAATCCCAACAGAGGCGGGATGCAAAAGGGATTTTTCATCTCTAGATTACGATCGGTGAATAGATTTAAAACATCTATGACCCTCTGTTGGAATGTAGAACTCATGGGCCGACCCATCTTCCATGTCACTGTACAGGGTGACATGGAGCTATGCAATGCGCATGTGGTATACTGTAGTTGTGTGATTGGGACGAATGGGTTGAATGAATGTTAGTGTGAATGTGGGTATTGGGCCCATTAGTGACATTGAGTGCTGGAGTAAAATCCGCCCAATTTTAATTTAAACATTTTAATTTAAATATAGGTACACTAATGAAAATAAAGGGTGGATTACTCCAGCACGAATGCTACGTCTAAGTACCAAAAATTATTGACAGTTAGAAAAGAGATTTTATTTTAAAGCCACAAAAAAAAAGTTTTACAATTAATTCTAAAAACTGAAATTAGCACTCTCAATTGAATAACGTTTCTTTTAGACTGTGTCCGAAACCTGTGATAAAATCGTGAATTAACTTTCAAAGGATTATCGGATCCATTATTTTAATATTAATTTTTTTAAATTTTCTGTGCAATTTATTAGTTGTCAGAAAAAATTTGAGGTTATGAATACTAAAATAAGAAGTCACCATGATACCTGAGCCAGGAAAACCACCGCATGTAACAACTGTTCGAGCAGCTGTTATTAAAGAGGTTGAAACCTATAATCATAGTAAAGAATCTTATTCCAAATGATCAATTTGAATTCCACGACGATTTGATATACAAACTTAAAATGCTCCAGATAGATACTTCAGAGGCCTTTTGTAAAACAGCAGGCCTAATGTACACTTGTGAGCTACCTATTATAGACAATATTACATTTGCGGATGACACAATATATGCGGATAACAGCAATGATGATTCAACGGAAAACCTACAAACAGCCATGTCACAAATAAATAGCTGGACTGAGAGATTTGGCATGTAAAATTGAACGAGAGTAAATCTGTGCTTAAGTCGGAACTTAAATGCAGAAAAATGTACTGGTTAATGTGGAGAAACTCCTCCCTATCTACATATAATAGGCTTTTGCTTTATAAACAAATCCTGAAACCTGTTTCGATTTATAGAATAGAACTCTGGGGTTGTGCTAAACAATGCAACATACAACGCTTTTAAAATAAGGACTCCGTGGTAAAACAGATGCACCGTGGTATATTCGCAATGGCGATCTACATAAGGACCTGAAAACTACTCTCGTCAATTTCAAAATTACAAAATTGATCCAAGTCATGAACAAAGACTATAGCAGTACTTTAACGTTGAAGCAACCTAGCTCCTCGAGAACAACAACATAGTAAGAAAGCTCAAAAGGGTAAAATCGTTAACCTTAAAAAATTTAAATAAGATAAAATTTAACAAATCTGAAATTATTGAAATATTTTGGATTTTTCAAACATTTATGTAAACAGACAAAAGAAATAAATTTAATTTTAATTCGAGTCTTACAAATTTTGTTTAATTCGTTGAAATTCCGAATTTCATAGTTTAAGAAATTTATGGATATATACAAATATACAGGGTTAACATGTTGCTTAGTTAACCCAATGCATAGTCCTACTCCTATCACAGTGGTCATTTTATCGGTTCGTCAAATAAAATTACGATTTTTTGATCAGCTAATAGGGCCCTAAATCAGTTGAGGGATTCATTTTGCTGAAGATAAGGAACATATTTTATAACGACTGAAATAATTGCATGGATGAACTGCAAAAACTGTTTATTGCTTCAGCCCTATGGGCTACCGATTACATCTAATAACAAAAGGTCTGGGAGCAAAATGTCTGATAAAATTGTTGCCAAATTATCTTTACCTTTTTAATAAACCCCATCATTGAACTGTCTCACCTAATTATAAAATAAAGAGGTCCCAAAATTAACGCAAGATTTGAATTAAATAGAAAACACAGAGTGCGATTTTTTTATTGAATCATATGTAAAATACATAGGATAGGGTTATTTATGGAATAATACATCGGGCAAATGGCCGCCACAGCTTTGCTGGCACATACACACTCTTTTATCGAAATTCTTCATGAACTTTTTGCATAAATGTGGCTGAATTTGGTTGATGCAGCGTTTAATTTCCTCCTGTAATGCACGGGTGGTTGTGGGCTTTTAACATAAATCTTTGACTTAGACTAACCCCATAAAATGAAATCTAATGGTGTTAAATCACAAGATCTAGGGCTTCAATTCTGATCACCGAAACGAGAGAGTACACGACTAGGAAATATCTCATGCATTAATTGAATTGTTTCATGGGCTGTATGGAGAAACCACATGTCGTCTATGTCAATATCATCCAACTGAGGCAGAAAGATGTGTGTTATCAAGTCGCGATAACGAGCACCAGTAACAGTTACTGCTTGATCAGCCTCATTTTCAAAAAAGTATGATCCAATGATGGCTCCAGCCCAAAATACCAAACAGTGACACGCTGTGGATGCATTTGTTTTTCGACAATCACATGTGGGTTCTCCATACCCCAAATGCGGCAATTGAAAAACCAGCATCCACTTGTTGTTGTTGCTCAATAATCCATTCAACGAACTCTCTTCGTTGTGCATGGTCATTCGTTACGTTAATTGAATTTTGTAAGCATGAAGACATAGATCTTTAGTGAGTATATGCTGCAGAGAGTTTCTTGAAATTTGCAATTCTTGTCCACGACGCCGAATTGATGTTCCTGGATTTTGACCAACACTCTCACGCACTGCTTCGATATTGACATTAGAACGGTCTGTTTTTGGACGACTATTGTGTTTAGCGTCTCCAACTGATCCAGTCTCCTTGAATTTTTAAAATAATCTCTTAACAGTTGACGAAGTTAAATCACTCTTCCGACCATATATTGTATGCAATTTTCGAACTGCGCCTGCCAAACTTTCATTATTTTTAAGATATTCTTCAATAATGAAAATACGTTATTCTATCGTGTAACGCCACATTTTTACTAACCCTAACCTCTCAGAGTTGACAACACTTTACTGCACAAATGACGGTAAATTCAAATCTTGCGTTAATTTTGGGACACCCTTTATATACGTCTGCTAAAACTACGGTCATTAATTTATAAGATTGATAATTTTAATGTTACCAGATACTCACGCGGGTAAAAAGGAACGATCCCAATTTTTTGTTTATGTATATTTAGAGAAGGTCAGATAATAAACAATAATAAAATGTTTACAAATATACAGAACCGTGGCACAGGAACTGAAAGTTTAGAGGCCTCTCAAATTTCAAAGTAGGTTTCACCTAAATCGAGAAAATTTTCATTTTTGGTGGAAGCCTAATATTCAAAATGGGCCATCTCAAAAGCCATATCTGGTTTTTTTCTGATTTTGACGTAGCGAAAGATTACAGCAAGTAATTCTACCAGCTGCTTCATATACATATATAGTCATCTCTTTAATCAACGAGTGAAAGTCATCGTTTTTAAAAAACTTGATCAACCGAATCATACATACTTACTCGTAAATACCTCTTTTACATCTGGTTTTGACGTCAGTGGGGTAAAGTTATTCACGAATAAGATCCCTATAAAAGGTTTAATTATTTCAGTTTTGGAACAAAAACTTAAAAATTCGTCTTCTTCGGCTTTTGCAATACAATCGGGACATGTCAATGAAATAATCGGTTTGTTCTTCCCGTTTTTTGATAATTTAGGCTTTAATTTCATTTAACAGATTCAAGTATAAGTTCGAATAATTGGTTTGAATACTTTTAAATAAAGAATTTAGAATGCCCTTTCCTATTAACAATTAAACATCCTGGTGGCTCAGATCTCCTACTGATTTTAGAAATGGTTGCAAAGCGCAAGGAGAAACCATATCAAGTTCTGGATTTCAGTTTTCAAAACTGCTGGTTTAATTCTCAAACAATGATCTACTATGGTTACTATTGAAACTTTGTCCTTCAATTCAATAACAATTTCTGTTCCCCACCATTCCTTACCGTTTCCTTTACATTGCATTGTAAAAGATTATTTCGAATAGGCCAATTTTTAAACATCTTAACAATTTTCCTTATCTATATACAATGGTTCCTTGTATTCTCATGTTTAGAAAGACATTATTTTAGGAAAGAACAAACTGTTCCGAAAATCAGATGTCTTGGAAGCCTGTATATTTTGTATAGTCCTGTTTCAAAAATGATCTCTTTTTAAATAAGTATATTTTATCATCATCTGCTATAATGAGGTGCTATTTGACAGCCTCCACGTGGCGCATCCTGGGTAATGTACTGTAGATCGAACGGTTGTGGTATCCAATCCCAGCGTAGTAGAGAAACAGTATAGCAGATAGTCAACAAAAAGATGAAATGTCGGGTATAAACAAAAATATACTCCAGGTGGGTCAGAACTTAGATTCTAAATCCCACCCCAATTTATCGGGCTGCTCCACGGATTGCAATTGGAGGGAGCAACACGACATTGCAAAGGAAATCGTCGGTAGGCAACCAGGCTGATCCTTTTTGTACTACTGGAAGCAAGGAACAAGCGATATATGAATGGCCCTTTGGTGGAAGAAGTACGGCACTCCAAAGAACACCACCATCAGCCCCACCGCCAGGGAACACCACACTGCTGTATGAACTAAACAATGAGGAGGAAAATACCTCTTCCATCAAGCATAAAAATTCCAAGCCAACTGCCGAAGCGACGTCCAGCGCACAAGCAGTTATAATACATAACGCGGAATTAATAAATAAATTTGAGCAAATGGAGAAATTAATCGCGCAACTGAACAATGAAGTTGCCGTGCTAAAGAAAGAAAACCTTATGCTAAAGGAAACCGTAAATAAAAATAACAACGCAGGAAACTTAGCAATAATGAACAACCAATTTCAAGTACTCGCAGATCAAGCCGAATATCAAACTGATGAAGATGAGCTTGAAAAAGAAACAAATTGGAGACTACAGAAATCCAAGAGGGCAAATAACAAACCTAGAATAGAAACCAACCCAAGCAAGAGGAAAGCTGAATCATCACCAGAAGTTGAGCCAATGCAAACCCACATTAAAACTGGCAAAGCATTTTCTGGATCAAAAGTGCATGAGACAGAAAAGAAGAAACAGGTTCCACCTCCGATCAATATTCTAGGAATAACAAACCAGTGTAGTATTCAGAAACTGATGAAAGAAGTAGTACGAAATGACTACAAAGTAATATCGCTCAGCAATAATATTTGGAAAATAAATACAACAGAGCCTCAAGATTATAAAGCTCTAGCTAACAAACTAAATGCTGATGGTCACCAGTGGTATACCTACGAGGACAAAAATGATCGATCAATTAAAGTAATGGCAAGAGGTCTCCATCCAACTTGCTCAAAAGATGAAATTATTGAGGACCTGCAAAACAAAGGCCTGAAAATAATCGATGCAGTCAACAACATCAGAACAGAGAGAAGAGAAAACAGGGACGGAAATGTTGAAATCATGAGAAGAGGTCTCCCACTTTTTATGCTAACCTTCGACAACCAAGAAAAAATCGAAAATATTTATAATATTAAGGCTATCCTCAACCTTAGAGTTAAAATAGAAACACCGTGAAAGGTCACTCGACTAATACCTCAATGTAAAAAGTTCCAAGATTATAATCATACACAAAAGTACTGCCACCGTGAAGCAAAATGTGTTAAATGTGCAGGAAAACACGCAGGAAATGACTGCACAGTCCCCCGAGATACAACACCGAAGTGCATCAACTGTAATGGCCAGCATCCAGCCAACTACAGAGGATGTGAAGTTGCAGTAGAACTACAAAAAATGAGAGATAAATCACGCAAACCAGGTACATCAATAAATGTACAAACTATAAAAAGAACCACGGAGCCTAAACCGTCAACTGCTAATCATAACATACAAAGCCAGAGAGTAAACGAAAACGTTACTTATGCACAAGTAGTTCAGCAAACAGAGGAGAAACAGTTAAAAGTGGATCTCGTTCTACAGGGCATACTGAGAAATCTAGATAACATTAACAATAGACTTATTTCGCAGGAAATGAGTCTGCAGAAAACACTAGAAGAAATGAAATCACAAACTAGTTTCAATAAAAGAGTAGAAGAAACCCTTGGTCAAGTGTATCAAAATATAAATTATATAAAATCGAATTATAAACAAAAGAAATGAATAAAACATTACGAATTGTAACCTGGAATGCAAATGGGCTATTGCAACACATATCAAGAACTAGATATATTTTTAAACATGCATAATATAGATATATGTCTTATATCAGAAACCCATTTCTCCAAAACTTCATTCTGAAAAATAAAAGGATATAATTGCTACTATGCACTACATCCTGAGAATAAAGCCAGAGGTGGATCAGCTATCCTCATAAAAGAGTATATAAAACATAACGAAGAACCAAAAGTTGAAAAAATGTCCATGCAAGTCACAGCAATCAAAATACAATTAAGCAATATTAAAACATGCAGTATCTCAGCAATATATTGCCCTCCAAGATACAATCTCAAACAAGTAGATTATATTAATCTTCTCAAAACGCTAGGAAGTGTCTTTTTAGTTGGAGGTGACTGCAAAAAATACACATTGGGGATCTCGGTTAACGACCGCTAAAGGAAAAGAACTGTTCGCAGCAGGCAAACAACTAAAATGCGAGTTTCACTCAGGCGGTACACCAACCTATTGGCCTACGGATACCAGTAAGATTCCCGACCTTATAGACTTCTTTATTACAAAAGGGATTTCAGATAATTATATCCATATAGAGAACAGTGAAAGTCTATCATCAGATCATTCACCAGTTATTATGATACTTAGCCAAACAATTATTTTGAAAGAGAGCAACCCGAAATTAACGAGCTTCAAAACCAATTGGGATCTCTTCCAAACACAGTTAACAGAAAGAATTAGTCTGCAGAACCCAATTCAGGGACCAGTCTAAATAGAAGACGAATTAGATAAGCTCATCCATAATATCCAATATGCTGCGTGGGAAAGCACTCCAAATAATAGGCAGGAAATGAAACGCAATGCTAGCTATCCAGAGGAGGTGGGAGAACTTCTTAAAAATAAAAGAAAAGCACGGAAGATTGGCAAAAACATCGAAATCCTGAAAATAAAAGAGTATTTAATTATTTGTGTAACAAATTAAAATACCTTATAAAAGACATTAAAAATCAATCAGTTTATAAATACATTCATTATGGAAAGCAACTAAGAATATTAAAAGACCTAAACTTCAGATTCCTCCAATTAAAAATAATAAAAATTGGGCTCGAAATGCGAAACAGAAAGCAGATTTATTTGCAAATCACTTTGAAGAAACATTCCAACCTTACCCAAAACAAACGGAAGAGGAAAATATTACACCAATAAATAAACAGGATGAATAAATATTACACCTGTAACATTGAAAGAACTAAAATGGAAAATCAAGAATACTCTGAATGCGTATAAGGCTCCAGGATATGATCTTATAACGGGTCAGATAATAAAACTGTTACCGGAGAAAGCGTTGAGGAAACTAGTGCATATAATTAATGCAGCATTTCGACTAAGATATGTACCAAGACAATTGAAAGTTGCAGAAGTAATTATGATACTTAAACCGAACAAACCTCCGCATGATAAAGCTTCATATAGGCCAATTTCTCTGCTACCAACATTATCGAAACTATTTGAAAAAGTTCTTCTTAAAAGACTAAAACCAATTATCGAAGAAAGGAATCTTATCCCTTCACATCAGTTAGGATTTAGGGAAAAACATTCTACGATAGAACAAGTACATCGAATTACTGATGTAATCGAGAAATCACTAGAAAGCAAACAAATATGCTCAACTATATTCCTTGATGTAGCGCAAGCATTTGACAAAGTATGGCACCAGGGGTTAGAATTCAAACTTCATCGAGATCTTCCGGAGCAATTTTTTCAAATTTTAAAATCATACATATCAGAGAGGCACTTCCGAGTAAAGTATGAGAATGAGTACTCCCAACTAAAAAGAATAACAGCCGGAGTACCACAAGGGAGTGTTCTTGGGCCAATCCTATATCTCCTATATATTAGAGATATACCAACTACAGAAGAAACAATGGCGACTTTTGCCGATGACACGGCAATACTTGCAACAGCAAAGAACATCAATGACTTCACTAGTAAATTACAGAGGGCTACTAACCTGATATGTAATTGGACAAAGCAATGGCGAATTAAATTAAATGAAGCAAAATCAATCCAAGTGAACTTTACAAATCAAAAAGTTAACCATATACCAATAATGATAAACTCAATAGTAGTACCCCATGCAAACACTGGCAAATATCTTGGTATGACTTTAGATGCTAAGCTTAGATGGAAGGACAACATAAAAAAGAAGAGAGAAGAACTAAACATAAAATTTAGAAAAATGCATTGGCTCCTAGGGAGACAATCTGAACTAGCGATCCATAACAAACTGCTGTTATACAAACAAATTCTGAAGCCTGTATAGACATATGGTAGCCAACTCTGGGGATGTGCCAAGAAGACAAATATCAAAATCATACAAACAGTTCAAAATAAAATGCTACGATGTATTGTTAATGCACCGTGGTACATTCGAAACGACAACCTCCATCGAGATCTCAAGATTGAGCTTGTCGCGGATGAAATTAAGCATCATGCAACAAAACACCTACAACGTCTGCACCAGCATCAAAATCTGGACATACGCTGTAAGCTGACTACATCTCCAACAAGAAGACTGCAAAGAACCAAACCACTGGACTTATCGCGACCAGGAGGTCAGTAGACTTACTGTGGCGAAAAATCTGAGGGAGGAGTCACACTAACTGGGGATAATCACTTGATTACGCCGACCATTCAAAATACTGTATTATGCAATGTAAATTACTAAATGGGTGCAAGACTCAGTCGTAATATAAATAAAAAAATCAAAAAAAAATCTGCTATAATAACTTCACTACCACGGAATTTGACATAAAGTAATCTGTATATCGATTACGACGAAAATATTCCTATAACTTATGGTATGTAATTATGCAATTAGGTATTTAGTATTCTACTCCTATTCCGTATCAATTCAGAAGAATTTGATTTTAAAAATATTTAATCACGTCGACGAAAGTAGATAAATATTTATAAAAAATAGCAAAAAATACTAAATCTTTTCAAAATTTATTATTTTGAAAAGGTTATCGAACCCAATATAATCCCTCTTTTAAATGTATACAAAACAAAAAATGCTGATGATTCTGACATTGAAAACAATTCTAAACTAAACAATAAACTTATCACTCAAAATAATTGTTGTTGTTTTTCCAAAAATCCGAAAACTTTTCATTTACTTTCATTACTTTTCCGTCATCAATCATTTTGCCCAAAACAACAATACCAAAATGAGCTTTAATTTTCTTTTACGTTTTGTTTTCTGCGCGTTATCATTGTTGTTGCTGTTCTGTACATATATGTACGTATATAAAGTATTTTTGCCTTAAAATAAATTCATAATGTATTGTTTAAATTTGTAGAAAATAGCAAGGCAGTTTTTATATTATTTATTAAGATGAATGAATGAAAGATCGAAAGGCTACACCTCCGCACAAATACACCAGTACATTATGTATATTTATAAAAATGTCTATCATCATCATCGCATAAGTTGAGCCCACCATGTATATTGTTATAAATAACAATCCATAATCTGCTTCTTATATGAATTTACGTAGGCATATACTCGTATGTAGGTATGTATATACAATGTAGCAATTTAGCTATAAATAGCATTTTAAATTAAGTTTAAACCTGAAACCGTGTTGTTTGTTATATGAGTGCCGGTTTAATTTTTTGTTAAATCCGCCCGAAATTCAGAAGAGAATATATTAGCTACAACTTGAAAGGTATGCAATATTTCACGAGTATAATGGAACCTAACTAAAAAGTATGTATAGGGAATTGATTAATAGTTAATTTTGACATTTATTAATGAAGTAATGTAAACGATGAAGTATAGCTTTCATTAAAAATGAAAGTCAGCTCCCATCACACTGCTGTACTTCCCGATCAACGTCACAGCTATCACTAATGTGCTATTTACTGTCAACGAAAATTGTTTTCTTCCAACAACAATTCAAAACCAACCATACATTTTTTAAAGATTTTTATTTAATAAATAACATCATGGACTTTTGGTAGAAATCTACCATAAAAAACTCTTGATATTAATATATTGTTACGTTTTAGTCCAGTCAATCAAGGTTCGATTAATGAATTGTGAATAAAACAACCAATCTAGTTCTAAATAGCCCTAATTTATTCACGCATTTCACAATTAATACTTTTCTACACAATAAACACTTTTAACTTTCAAGTTTTGCTACAACTCTTTCACGTATTGGTTCCTACTAACTCTATCGCAGTTAAAATCCAACTAACAAAGAGCCCGATCGCGTTCATGTCACAAAAACTAAACAAAGTCCACAAAAATTATTGAAATTAGTGAAAAAGTAGAGCTTACGAAGAGGGTCATACTAGCACCTAATGGCTCGTGAATTAGAAAGGTTTGAGCGGCAAGGTTGCTAGATGGAATTTAAACCTCCAAGGTCATAACTTTTATATCAAGCATTTTTAAAAATTAGTGAATTTATTTATTTCTCTGTAAACTTAAAACTAAGTTATAATTTGTACCATCTAAACTATGCTTAAACGGACTCGAGTGAAACGGAGTTTCTTACTTACTCTACAACAAAAATTAAACGTTATAAAAAAGTTGGAGTCAGGGGTGTCTGTGTCTCGTATATGTAATGGATATGGAATATAAAAGCAAACAGTATCGGATATTTAAAAATGTAAAGACAAAATCAAAAAATGTGCATTGACGTGGGATGCGAGTGCAAAAAACAATCAACAAACAACAACAAACGAATTAAATTGGATAGTGAAATTGATGTTGAAGAAGCACTATTAAAGTGGTACAAGCAGCAGCGTGCGTGTGGAGTTGTAGCTGTCGCAACAATATGCAAAATATATCTCAGCTGCACGACAAATAATTCGCACACGTAAAATACTTGCGACGCAAAATTATTATATATAGTTTTATTGTATATAATAATTCTAGATTCTTCCCGAATTAAATTATTACCCTTTTGACCCAATAATCCTACCATTTGATTCGCACAAGCGGAGGCTGATAATAATGCCTCCAAATCCGAAAAATTTAACAACTTGAAATCCACTCTTACAGCTCGGCACGCTCTTTCTACGGAATGACACCTCGGAAAACTACTAGAAAGGGCGAAATGGGTGATCGAAAACCCAGTGAGGTGTATTTTTCAATAAAAACGCTTGCCGGTGAAGCGTTCGACAGCAACCTGGTATTGACTTTGCGGTTTCGTAAACTTCCACAAGTCATCATTGTTGCACTTACTGCTATGGAAGATAAGCCCAGTGATGATCTGCTACCAGTAAACGATAAGATTTATGAAATCACAACACAAAGTGTAGCGACACCTCTCAACACCATCGACCTCCCGCGGCCCGGAACTATCAGAAGCTGTAGCAACCATTAAACAACTAAGCGAGCGACTTGTTAATGTCTAATCGATGTTGTCAAAGCTACAAACGGGTCGCAGGCGCTCAGCAGCTTCGGGTTATATATCAAGAAACCCTTGGGCCAAGAAGCGGCAGCAGACGTCGTTACAACGACAATGGGTGCTGCTATTTCCACAAGAAATTTGGAAGTGCTGCAAGGAATTGCTACCGACCTTGCACTTTCCATAACAGCAACAAACCGGAATCTACCAGCAGTAATAAAATAAAAAGAAAAAATCCGATAACGAGTGCGGCTACTAATCGGATACAACTTAAGCACCGCTTATTTCTTACCAACCAATAAACTCCAGTCCTGTCCGCCGCTAATGGTTCAGTAATTCAGACACACGGGACTAACTTGCTGTATGTTAACATTAGCTTACGGCGGCAATTTCCACACGTTTTTGACAGACTGACTGTTAAACATAAAACTGCATATGGTCCAAAGAGGCATATGCCGACTGTCATCTTTTGCTGTATCATCACCTCTTCATATGGTAAAGAAGAAGGACAGCGGCCCTGTGGAGATTATCGTCGACTTAACGTCGTAACCACACCGGATCGTTATCCGAAACCACATATTCACAATTTTTCAATGCATCTAAATGGATGCGGTGTGTTTTCACAAATTGATTTGGTTAGAGCTTATCATCCTTAACCCAATTACGCCCGAAGACGTACCTAAAACGGTAATAACTACCCCCTTTGGGTTATTCGAATTCACACGAATGGCCTTTGACCTTCGAAACGTTGCGCAAACTTTTCAACGCTTCATGAATGAAGTTGTCAAAGGATTAGATTTTATATTCGTCTACATCGACGATATACTGATAGCTAGCAAAACTGAGGAAGAGCACAAGTGTCATCTCAAACAACTGTTTTAACGCCTCGTCGAATTTGGAGTGAATATCCAACTTTCAAAATGCGTTTTCGGTGTCCTTGCGTCTCGAATTCCTGTCACCAGATTTCCCAAGAAGGCATAACATCCTCTTGAAGCTATCGAAAAATTTCCCCCGCCAACTTGAATCCAACAAATTCAGCGATTCGTCGGAATGGTCAATTACTACCATCGATTCATACCAAAGCTAGCCCAATCACTGACTCCAATTTACGCTCATTTGGCAACATTAAACAAAATGCCGAAGAACATAAAATGTTTTTTCTTGGCCCGACGAGTGCAACGAGTCATTCACCCAAATTAAAAGAGCACTTGCCTACTCAACATTGTTGGCGCATCCCAATAGCGAGTCACGCTAAATCATCTCCACTGATCCGTCTGGTAGTGCAGTAGGAGCAGTCCTACAGCAATGGAATAAAGATTGTTGGCAATCTTTGGGATTTTCCTCACGAAAGCTCTCAACAACAGATAAAATACTCTACTTCCCTTTGACAGGGAACCCCTCGCTATTTATTTAGCCATTAAACACTTCCGCTTTTTCCTGCAAGGTAGACAATTTACTGTCTACGCGAATCATAAGCCTTTAATCAAAGCAATAGTCTCCCTAAGCGAAAAGAGTCCACGGCAGACTCGTCACTTTGACTATATCGCTCAGTTCAAGACAGACATTCAACATATATAAAAGGTAAGAAAAACGTGGTCGCTGATACATTGTCACAGCAGGTGTAAATCGACCATTTATTCCAGCATCTCATAGACATGTAGTGTTCGATGCTCTGGATGGTCTATCACATCCAAGTATACGAGCATCACGTAAATTAATTTCCAGTAGGGATTTTTGACCGAAAATGAACGCGGGCATCACGCATTGGGTGAAGTCCTGAAGACCATTGCCATCACCCATTCGAGTCTAAACTCTTTTCCGAACTTACGCGTTTACTAAGCCCTCATATAATTCGTACCACTGCCTATCATCCGCATACAAATGGTATGGTCGAAAGATTCCACCGACAACTTAAAGCTTCGCTCAAAGCTCTAACACATTCGTATTGACTTGATTGAGTACGAATGGGCCTAACACCTCCGTACGAAGGACCTTACAAAGTCATTCGTCGTTTTCGTAAACATTACATTCTTGATGTAAAAGGCAAGAATGTAAATGTTTCTATTGACAGACTAAAGCCGGCATACGGTATCCTAGCCGAGTGTAACTTAGTATTTAACCAAAGAACTCCTAGAAAGATCTGTCCAATTTCAAATTTTTCCGTGATTACATTTTATCCAAACATCCCCACCTTATCTTTTAGCGGGATTTTAATAGCAGGGGGGTGATGTAGCGGTCGCAACAATATGCAAAATACTTCTCGAGTGCACAAATAATTCGCGCGCGCAAAATACTAGGCGCAAAAGAGATCCGGTTCCTGGGGTTGAATTAAAAGCTGCAGCAATTAAACTAGCAGGCCACATGGACATTTCACTCAAAGCGAGTGATGGATGACTTTGGCGCTTTCGCCTTTTTTTTTTCTTTTTATTAATAAAATAACTTACGGTGATGCTTTAAGTGCCCCTTTAAGTTTAATAGAAGAAATTGAGCCGTTTAGACGAAAATTAAAAGAGCTTATTCAAAACGAAATGCTCTTACAGTCACAAATTGACAATGGCGATGAAAACGGTTTGTACTGGCGTTCTAGGAGAGTATCTCGCGGCTACTTTATTCTAACGCTGAGGGATCGCACCGATTGACACCTGTCGCTGTACCAAAGCACGTAATTCTAGAATTTTAAAAGGAATAATGCACTGCCTTCCCGTAATATATTATAATTTTAAGAAGGCATGGTTCACAGGAGCAATTTTCCATAGAAAAATGATGTTTTGATGGATACATCAGTTTGAAAGCAGGTAATCCATTAGCTGCACATGGTGGTATGTCCAAGACTCTCCACAGACTCTTCGGGTTATATTTCTGACCTCGAATAGTGTTAGACACTATCACTTCTGTAAGACGAAGACGACTAAGCACCCAATAAAATAATGAAACCACCTATGGAGGAAATGTTCCACACAGGTCGACCATGGTAGCGTATTTATATTGATCTACTTGGACCTTACTCGCATCCACTAAAGGCAATACTATAATTATTTGTGCTTTGCGCATTTGAAGAAATTTATTAACCTAAAACCAGTAAGTAAATGGAACTGCATTCAAAATCAATGAATATCTCAGAAACTCCGAGTTTAATATGTTGAGTGCCAGAAAATATACACTCGGATTTTGGAAGTTCAGAATACAACTTTTGCTGACCTTAATTAATTAATTTACAAAATATACGATATATTCGCCACAATCAAATTCATTCGAGAGTGTTAATCGATCATTGCAGCAACGATCGCCGTAATCCAACGCAGAAATTATTACAGGCTATGAAATTGAACAAGGAGAAAAGAAATTAGAATTTGGAATATTTGAAAACACTGGCAAGAAAACGAACAATTTACAGTTATTATTTGACAAAACAAACGTAAATTCTCAATTGCTAATGATTATGTCACAAAGAAAAGGAATTTCATAGGCCGATTCTACAATGAATGCTCTCTGTTCCTTAAAAAGTTTTATGAGTTTATAAGTATGATTTTGAAATGAATTAAGAGATTTTACAAAAAAAATTTGGTTTTAATTTATTTGGATAAAGGTTTTGAATCTAGGAATTTGTGCTCGATTTCATGTGGTTTTCTATTTTAAATTTTACCAGTAAGATAGATTTCGGTTTTGTAAAAATTTGACAGTTATGTAAAACCACGATTTTCCTGATTTCTTCACAAAAACAATTGTCTTTCTTTACACTTACATTTTAAAGTCATTTATCATAAATGTAGTACATAGAACATAGTACATACATATATACAGTCATTTATTCTGTTAATTTTTCCTCAGAGACCTTCCCTATATAATAAACACATTATCACTTTTCACAAAAAATTTAATACACTTAATCCCTTAAGAAAATTTTAGTTTATGATTTTCATTTTTTTTATTTTTCCATAACAGAAAATAATAATAGCAGTAATAATCGTATAATAATAAATGATAATGATAAAAATAATCGTGTTTATAATAAGCCGATTATACGAACAAACATGACTGAAATTGAAAATAATATATACTCGGTACATATATGTACGAGATATATTCACATCGGATTCACACATCTCTCTCGTACGTCTAACTTAATTAATTTAAATTTAATCATTTTTAATTTAAAAACGAAACATTTAAAGTTTATGAAAATCGTTTTATATATTCGTATATATTAGCATGCACGGTCTAAGGTATGCAAATGGAACCACATTTATAGCTGGAACATTGAATAATCCACTTTAAAAATGATATTTTATGTTCGGGTGATACGTACTATACGTACCTAACCTAAATATGTATTATCCATATATACAGTATTATGTATAGCTCTTTCTTAAGAAACATAAATAGTACCCAAATAAATAAAAACACAATTGTGTCTTATCTTTTTTCCGAGCTTACAAATATATTCCATTACTATACTATATGTATACCTTAATAACTTTGCTAGCGTATATTGATCATCCCCCAAGGTATAATTGAAAATATAATGATTTTTATTGTTGCGGGGAATTATCTATAAGGATACGACGATATTTTATAGGATTGAAATAAATGATATTATGTAGGTATGGTCATTGAGCAGTATATACCGCTCAATGGTAGATGGTTATGGAAGTTAGAATAAATGAACCACGTTTGTTTATAAAGGATCTGCAGTTATCCGTAATAATTTATATTATAAGAAGGTGTACCCAGTTTTCAACCTATGTAATAATTCATGTATTTATGAACCGATAAAAACGTGTATCAGGCTCAAACATGAAGTTTCAATTTTAAAATTTGTTTCTTAAAAAATAATAACGCGCCTAAATGTTGCTTATTAAATAAAATAAGTACACCAAAATTCTGTTTTTGCGCGAACTATTTTTACGCGAATTTGATTTAACGCGATTTAACTTGATATAACGCGACCCAAACTAATGTACATATACATATGTATAACGAATTTAATTTGAATAAGGAAAATATATTTTATACTCATGTACATCACTACATACTCGTACGATATATGGTGCATTCAAAAAACTACATTTGTTCCTTTCTTTCGTTTTTATATAAAATATGTATGTACGTACATTATGAGTTCCTTTCTTAAGATAGAGAGCTACTATTCTAACATATTATGTTAGAATTAGTCACAAATAGTAAGTTTTCTCTCTCTAAATTTTTACCATTTAAGGTGCAACGGAAAACGAAATCATTTATATTTTTTCATCCGTGCCAAAAATAATAAAATATCAGATAAATAGGGGATTCCCCTAACAGTAATACACTATATAATAGATAATTAACGTGAGTGTTTGACGTGTACTTTTGATGTTCAAAGTGAGCTAATTAGCAATCATAACAACAAACATTAAATAGAATTTAAAGTTTACTGAAATCAATAAACGGTAAATAATAATTTTCGATGCATTTGGTAGTTATGTAACTTGTTACGTATGTGTAATTATTTTAATTTTTTAGGCACGTTCATTCTTATGCAATGTCAGCTACAACACAAGTAAAAAGGAAAGCAATTTCTTTAGAAATAGAAATTCAAGTTTTGGATCGTCTAGCAAAAGGCGAAGGTGCCTCGGCTGTAGGAAAACACTTTAATTTAAGAGAATCTACAGTACGGACCATAAAAAAAATGAGGAATCTATCAGAAAATCAGTTATTTCTGGTACAAAATTAAGTGGCCACACATCATCGTATACCAGAGATCTTAAAAAGGAAAAAATGGAGAAGGCACTTGTCATATGGATAGAAAATTGCTCACAGAAAAGGATACCATTCGACGGAAATACTATTAAGCAGACGGCATTAATATTTTATAAACAATTTAAAGAAAAAGAACCCGGAACATCTACTCAGAAGGCCCTAAAATTTGAATTTTCGGCGAACACAGGTTGGATGACAGGTTTTTTTCAAAGACACGCACTTCACAACATTAAGATTTAAGGCGAAATTGCATCCGCAGATGAACCGGCAGCTAAAGAATTCCCACCAAAACTGACTAAGATAATTGAACTGGGTGGCTATACTCCTGATCTAGTATGGAATGCAGACGAAACTGGCCTCTTCTGGAAAAGAATGCCTAATCGAACCTACGTAGCAAAATCCCAGAAAACTGCTAGTGGTTTTAAGGTAGCCAAAGACCGGGTCACCTTTTTGTTTTCTAGTAACGCTTCTGGAGATCGCATGCTTAAACCTTTACTCGTGAACCGAGCTTTAAAACCGCGGTCGATGAAAGGTGTAAATTTCAGTTCATTACCAGTGCATTGGATGGCCAATAAAAAGGCTTGGGTGACAACTCAAATATTTACAAATTGGTTTCACAAATGTTTTGTACCTGAAGTTCGGCGTTACATGAGCGACAAAGGTCTTGCATTCAAGGTTCTATTAATAATAGGCAATGCACCAGGACATCTAAATGTTGAGTTTTGTTTCTTGCCACCTAACACCACCTCCATCATTCAACCTCTACATCAAGGAATAATTGCCACCTTCAAAACATATTATGTCAAGCAGACATTTCGGTATATCTTAGAAAAAATAATGAACGACAAAGAAGTAGCAGTCACAGATGTTTGGAAGAAATTCACATTTTATGATTGTATCAAACATGCTGGATTAGCTTTGTCCGAACTAAAACCATCGACGTTGAACGCATATTGGAGATCTATTTGGCCGGAATGTGCTACGAACAACGAGCTAGTGCTATCTAATACGATTGAGTACTTTAACATCATAAATTTAGCTCATGAAGTAGGTGGAGAAGGATTCGACGATCTATCTTCAGCAGATATCGAAAAATTGCTAGTAGACAAAGCTCTTTGCGATGATGAAATTATCTATATTGCCCTTGAGGTACCTGATGTTGATGAAAATTTTTAAAGTGACAAAGACGTGGCCACCATAACCACAGAACATATTAAAGAAGGGCTTGACTTAGCTAGCCAATTGGGCAATCATTTTCGCACGCATGACCACATTGAAGAAAGAGCTGAAATTACTGATGGGTAGCTACCGGGAAGCTTATAAAGAAATGTCCAACGCAGGATCCCAACGATTGATGACGGAATTTGTAGCAAGAACCACTGCGAAACAAGTGGTAATTGATCACACAGAGGAAGTTCAAAATATTTCGAGCGACGATAGTGAGCTACACGCTTTTTTTTTTTTTTTTTTTTTAAAAAAAGGACTTGGCATAGACACTTTTACGGTCCATAGCCTTACCTTACATTCACACAACATTCACTCAATCCATTCATTCATCCCATTCACACAAGTACAGTATACCACCTGCGCATTGCATAGCTCCATGTCACCCTGTACAGTGACACGGAAGATGGGTCGGCCCATGAGTTCTACATTCCAACAGAGGGTCATAGATGTTTTCAATTTAATCACCGATCGTAATCGGGAGATGAAAAATCCCTTTTGCATCCCGCCTCTGTTGAGATTCGAACCCGGTACCTCCCGATCCAAACGTCGCAGCTTTAACCACTGCGCTATTTGCTCGGTGAGCTACACGCTACTACGGTTAATCACGCTACTAAATTTTAGCGTAGTTGCATTGCGAGAATACCATACGCGAATCACAATCAGTAGTTAGTTTAGTTCGGAATTTGCAGCTTCGGTGCAACTTCACCAAAAATAAAATATAATACAAAAACCAGTGAATTATAAATAAATAAATTGTATTCAAAAAACATTTAGTTTTTATAAATTAATAAATAATTAAATATGTAAATTTAGTTAAGTGAATAAATAATGTACATACACATGTGATTGCGAACAAATAAATTTATTTATAAACGATAAACGATTTCTATTATAAATTTTTTAATTAAATTAAAATTACCGCAAAAATGAAGCCGCGTTATAAATTATTTAAGTAACGTTTACCTGCGATACTAATTTCACAAATTAAAATAAAAATTCCATCAAAAGCATCACTTGAATTACTACGACAATGTATTGACACTTCCATTTCAATAAATTATTTATACGAGTACCTGAAAGTGTTACACATAAGAAATATAGTGCAAATAAACTATCATAAAAATCATTAGCGGACCTGAAAATACAAGGAAATGTAAAATGGATATAATAATGTTTGTATGTTTGATTAATAGTTGTTCTACATAACCCATAAGATACGCGCTGTTTATTGGAAATATCTCGAATTTATTAAACGATAATAACATTTTAAAAAATCGACGAAGTTGTATTAAAAAAAAGAACGCAGAACGTAATATTACGCATGAATACAACAATTTCTCTATATACATAATAGGCCCGACAGAAATTCATTGTCGCTAGTGGCGCTACTATAAGTAATATGTATTTTGGTGAACCCGTGTGTTTCAATTTTGTTTAGTATTATTTCTACTGAGGATGAGAACGGACGTATGTTTGTAAGTATAGTGTAGTATGATTATTATGAATAGAAAAATATTTTATGGTGCACGTGCTTTTGTTTTGTGTATTGTGTTGTGTAATATAGAATTTTTAGTTTTTGTTATAATTTGACATTTTAATTTTAGTATTTGTTTTTGATGATTTGTCGTTATTTTTGTATAATTTGTGTAATTTTAAAGTGAGATACCTGTCGATTGCCTTGAAATGTTTTTCTAATTATAGATTATTAATAGCACTATCATTTACATCCAGACAGTGGTAATTTATATGATAATCAGTTAATTATTAAGTGACCACTAGATTTGTTTAATTTTTTTTATATCGGTATATCAGACTTGGTTCCCTTATTCAATATGGTGTGTGGTGCTGTATTTGTACAATTCGATTATTTCAGATGCACTTGTGATAGATGAAACTCACGTCACAAGTGTAAATTCTGCAACACAAACTGATAACAACTACCTTGAAGGTAGTACCTTCTTAATCTCGAGCGTGAAAATAGTCGCCTTAACCGCGAAAATAAGAAACTGCACCAAATCGAGAAGGCTAAGGAGAGTTATGTAATATTCAATATCAAAAATTTTTACGCCCCGCCAAATAAAAAAATTAAAAACACCTAACAAAACTGTTCATATTACGATTGCAGACATATCATCTTCAATATCATTACACTGTGCTGGACCACGGCTCCACCGCCTTTTGCGTAAGCGCGGGTTTCCGTTTCCTTCTGTTTGCAGTCTTAAACGATTTAGATATCAAACCTGGGATATGTGCCAAAGCGTGCTTCTTTTGCTAAAACAGATCGATCTAAATTCCAAAGATAAAATCTGTGTTTTATCATTCGACGAAATGAAGATATCAGAAGCCTATGATTATGACAGGAAATATACTTCTTTAGAGCCGGCTAATTTTGTGCAAGTTGGGTTAGGGCGGGGACTATTTAAAGACTGGCAGCAACCAGTATTTTACAATTTTGATTGTCCTATGACGAAAAATATTATAATATCCATTATTTCATCGTTGAAGACGATTTCCTTTCATATTTGTGACTTAGGTCGAACAAATCAAAAATTGTGGGAAGAATTAGGTATTAGCGAAACTAATAGCTTCTTCACAATTCCTATTTCAAATTAAAAAAAAAATTTATTTGCTGATGTGCCACATTTACTGAAACTAATTCGCCAACATTCTCTTGAAGTTGGGTATATTGTGAATGGAAATATAATAAACGCAAATCCAATTCGAGAGTTGCTCAAATTGGCGGGCAGTTTGGAACTCAAAGCTATCCATACAATTTTGGCAACACATTTGGATATCCGAGGACCAGGTCGGATGAAAGTTAAATTAGCAGCTCAGCTTTTTTCAAATACGGTTGCTAAACAATTGAACGTTGCGCTTCTTTGAGTTATTTAGTTGAAGCTAACAGTTCCAATTGGTCATTCGTTTCTGAATTTTTGAAGTTGGTGAATGACTGGTTTGGCTGCTTCAATATTAGAGTATACCTATTGTCTCACAAAAACGGATTTGGTCTAAGCTTAGATGAGCAGACAGCAATAATTGATGCATTTACTCAATTTGTAAGAAAAAATGGGACAATGGAAAAAAAACTGATGCCTTTTCAAAAAGGGATCTTAGTGAGTAATGCATCTATCTATCATTACCTAACAAATAACAATAACATAGAATTTTTATTAACATATCGGTTAAATCAAGATGTGTCAGAAATTTTTTTTTCTCATATTCGAGCTACAGGGGTCTTACAAATAAAGTTTCAATACCGCTTACGATCCTAATTATTAGGAAGATATCAAAATATTCTTTCCTCTGATCAAAATTGCGTCGAAGACTCATGTATGAATTTAACATTTATTTTACTTCTTTCTATTCTATAATATGTGAGTAGATGAGATAATAATAATGTACTTTCACCATTTTAGTTCCACGTTCGACCGTACCCTATCGAGCCTATTTTATAGAGAAATTGTTGTATCATGTTAGCTTCTCTCTCTCACACAAATGAATTCATAAATTTGCAGGAAAATAAATATTGAAAAATTGTAAAAAATATTTTAGGATACCATTTAGATTTAAACGTTAAATTTAAAATCATTTTAATCCTTCTTTAAAATCATTTAATGAATTATTAATATTTAATATTTATTATTAATAAATGATTTAATAATATAATTTTATAAATAATAAATTAAAGTTTATTGAAGATTTCAAGAAAAAATGAATAGATTTTGAAAACAGTGAATTTAAAATTTATAATGGGTGTAAAATGTATTTAAAAATTTTAAGAAATTTGATTAAAGAAAAAAAATCATAATTCTTCTGTTATTGAAAAAACACGCAGTAAGTGCAAATACTAAAAGCCAAAATGAAGAAAGTTATACTACTACGAAAAGTCCAACGATACATTTATATTGAATTTGTATATTTGACTTGCTAAGTGTTTGGATACTAAGAATGTTGAGCGGCATGCAAATAATATTAAAACACTAAGTAATAAATGGTTTAAGGATTCTTGTATATGTAATGAAGAAAAAAAATCCAACATTTTCATGAACCACAGGTTCAAATCAAATAATCGACTTTGTTTTTAAAAATGGTGGCACATCCGAATTCTCTGTATCACTTTCATTTCTGGTCAAGTCAACTTCATCCAACCATCGTTATTTGCATATATAGAGCCGTAAGTACCCGCCATGTTTCGATC
The DNA here is from genome assembly GCA_951394425.1 of Tipula unca. Lineage (NCBI taxonomy): Eukaryota > Metazoa > Arthropoda > Insecta > Diptera > Tipulidae > Tipula > Tipula unca. The sequence continues at coordinate 122,445,572 of OX596380.1, forward strand.
AACTTTATGTCTAACACATATTTCGTTTTATTTATATGTTAGTTCCCATAGCAGTTTCACCACAAAGATCACACGTACTATCCAGTAGAGTTGTAATATTTTTTATTTGTTTTAAATCAAACTGGTTGATTTTAAAATCGTCGACTGGAAAAATAAAATATGGGTTACGTCTTTTACTGTTATCTTTTGAGCAGATAAATTCAATTTTCACTGTTCGTGGCAGGTAATGGAGTATAATATTAACAATATTATAGCTTACATCGAAGAGTGTTCTTGTACCGATGGTAATAACTTCTTTCGATGGAAAGTCTAACATTCTTTAGATTTTCCATCAGAAGTTATTACCACTCCTTGTAACATAACTATGTTATAACTAGTACCACCTTCCACTAAATTCGTTACGTACTGATAAAACTTATTGGATGAATTTTGGAAAACCTGTTTATAGTATTCAGTATCTACACTTAAACTATAAAAAATTGGAGCTAGCGCACGAATGCACATGTATTAAATACCGTGAGGTGATTTTAGTCAAAACTATAACTATTAGAAAATTAACTTAAGGTTGGCTATTTTCAAATTAATAAAAATAAAATGAAGTCATTTTCAATCGACGCATACGATTCACAAACCGAAACTTACAATTAAAAAGGTTACAAGAAAAGAATTAATGAAAAATACTCGTAATTAGTAAACATGTCAAATAAATGTTATTTGTTTTATTTATAAGAAACGTTTCGATATATTAAAGTGAAAAGTAAAAATTGGCAACTGAATTTGCCACCAATATTTGGCAAAACAGTTCTGTTTGAAAAGCTCGCAATATGAACCTCCAAAAATGGTGGTTAAAATTCTAATTATACGATTTTGAATTTTATAATTAAACTTCAAATTCAAACAATCATTTTTTATCTAAAATATTCATGAAAATCTCCAAAAACAATCAACATTGATGGAGCACGTGCTGTTTAAACTGATTGTATTGTAAAGTTTAGCAACTAAGTGTCAGAAATCTTGCCAGTTTGACTTCACAACGCGCGAAATATAACATATATTATATAATAATTGGATTGTTCAAATTAAAAAATAGTGAAAATGGCTATTACAAATTCCGAAAATTGGGGGAATTTATTTGATAAATTTAAAGAGCTACCGGTATTGTGGCAAGTAAAACATCAAAGCTATAAAAACAAAAACTGTAGAAATAATGCGTGGAAAGTTTTATTGGAGGTTGTTAAATTAATTAAAAGGGATGCTACAATTGAGCAATTAAAGCGCAAAATTGCCAATATAAGATCGTGTTATCGACGAGATTTGAAGAAGAAAAATCTGAGTGAGAAATCTGGCGTAAGTGGTGAAGACATTTAGGTACCATCTTTGTGGTACTTCGGTTACCTTGATTTTTTAAAAGTTCAAGGGACGTCCGTTCTAAGAATATTGACTATAGTCGAGACGGATGACGAGAGTTGTGATGTTTCCGTAAGTTTAGCTGTTGAGCAATAGTATTTACAATAAATTTATTGTTTATTATTTTTTTATAATTAGGACGAGCATGTTTTGGGGAAAAGTAGCGTCAAAGAAAAAAAAAACTCAAATTAAAAATAATTATATGCAGAAAACAGTGGACTATTTGGATGAAGTTAAAAAAGATCGCGGCGGTATTGTGAAAGATGATGCAAGTGTTTTTGCCGAAGGTCGGGCTTGTTCTTCAGAAAATTGAATGAAAATCAAGAGCTGTTTTCAAAGAAAATAATTGATGAAGCCCTGTGATCGGCCAGCTAAACAAACTATCTTTGGATAATTCAATATCGTCATCCTCCAGTAAATCATCTTCTGAGGAATCTAGAACTTCAACCGCACTTCATAATTATAGATTTGCATCGCGGGATACTTCCCTTCAAAATATAATAATCGATAATGAGGCTAATATTTTCCAAATAATTTACGAAAATATTGATGAACTTTTATCTGATACTCAGTATTCTTAAATTTAAACGTACTTCAGATTCTAGCAACATGTTAAAACGATTGTATAGTAGCTTTTTCAGGACTCAAATTAATAGTTGTAAGGAGCAGCCGAGAACGAGATGCTAATATGCCAAATGCATTCGCCACCTTTACTCTAGTTGAACTAAGTGTACGGTTGAAAAATATTTTATCATTCGTCAAATTCTCGTGAGCATATGGCTTCATTAAGTCCGGCCGCAAGGCAAATGCATCATCTCCGACTATTACGTAAGGCAGGGGCTGCATGCCGGGTAAAACTGGAGATGGTATTTTTTCTCAAATTTATCAAAAAATTTTGAATTTGAAAAAACTCTGCCGTCTGAGATTCGACCATTTATTCCAACATCAACTATTAGAAACTCGCTGTCCACATTTACTAATGCCATAAGAACAACAATGAATGGTTTTTTATAATTAAAATAAAAGCAGCCGGAATGTGCAGGTTTCTTTATTTGTACATGCTTCCCGTCAATAGCTCCAATGCAGTGTGGGAATCCTGACCGCTTATAGAATTTATCAGCTTCAATTTTCCACGCTTCAGCAGTTGTCGGAAGGTGTAAGTATTTTTAAATATTACATATTTTGAAATCGAAACCTACCCCCGTATATATTGGAAAGGAAAATTTTAGGTCTTCAAATGAATTCCCTGTGGCCAAAAATCGTAGAGTGATTGCAAGACGGGACTCTGTAGCAATGGCATCGCGCATTAAAGTGTCCTTTTTTCTAAGAGGTGTGACTTTTGTTAAAAGTTCCCTTAAAGTCTCTTGGCTCATACGCATATAATTCAAATAATCAAATGGTTCTGTCTCTTTTTGTTTTTTCAACAAGTTTTCATTAGAATTTTCTAATATTTGTTGCCTTTTTTTGTAGCCATTCTTTCGACCATTTCCTTTTTTTACGCTTGCCTCTATTTTCGCCCTCTTGAGAACACTCAGCCATCACGTCTTTTGAAACTCGAAATATTTTTTATCAGGTCTGCACGGCGCGGCATCACATAGAATAAAGTTGTACACCAAATTTTGGCAATTTATTGTCTCGTTTGTGGCAAACGTGTTGGTTGTACGTTGTACAACATGTTGTCTCGTGTGGGGGCCCTATTATACTTTACAAAAACTTATTAATTTACATTTATAAAGTGGGCTCGTTTAATATCCATCAGGTTATTTTATTTCATTTATAATCGACAACCAGAATAAATCAAATTCATTTTCGGTCAGTTCGAACTCTTTTAACTCATAAACGCGACCATTTTTCGACGTGATTTTAGGACGCAATATTTTGCTTCATCATTGTCATTAATTTGTATTATTTAATTTTTTTATCGTTTTTTATGGACTCACCAATTTAATTTGATTTTTACAGTTTACAAAACTATATAAGTCAATCGGCATATAAATTGGTATTTCAGAAATCCATTGTATACTACGTCAATTTCTTTTGCATTTTATAAAAGGTCGCCTTAATCGGGCCTCAGATGAACAATATTTACTGTCAATGTTGGATAAAACTATTGACAAACCGCAATTGTCTCAGACGACCAATACTATTGACAATAATCAAAATGTTAATATCAACAAATATGGAACAGATTTTGGTTTTATATTTTTTTACGTAAAGTTTATATATTTTTTAGGTTATGCGTGGTTACCACTTTCAAAAACGTAGTTATACGTCAAAGCAAATTTAACAAAAACATTGTTGTTAGTCGAAATTTGTTTATTATTTAATTGTTATAAAATCGTGAATATTATTATATTTTGCATGCAAGGTAAGATATTGTTGCTGTAAGTAAATAGCGTGCTTGCTTTGTTATTCGAGGGTCTCGGGTTCGATTTCCGGTGGTGACCAAACATCACGGTTGGGTGTTTTTAATGTGTAAGTATATTTGTTTGTCCGGGTATTGCACCGTGGGCCCATTAGTGGCATTAAATCCTAGAGTAATCCGCCCAATTTTAATTTTTAAGATATTGTTGATTGTTTTTTGATTTTGTTTTACTTATACAGATTTTCCACCAATATTGTATTTTAATTTTCTTCATAATTCCGATTCTAACGAACGCAGCAAAATGAAGAAACTTGTTGAAACGCAGACTCTTAGGCTAATTTTTCAATCTTGTAAAACTTTAAAAGGATAATACAAAAAATATTTCAATATTTATTTCAAACAATTTATTATATCTTGGAACGACACCTATAAGGTATTAATAAATTATAGGTCACGTTAAACTTGCACGCATTTTATACCAAAATACGCTGTAACCTTTTTACAGTCGTTTATTATGTATACAATTAATTAAGAAAAACGTAAGTAATTTTTTCAAATGTAGTAAATAAAGTAATACTATAAATTATTTATAGTTATTAGTTATAAAAAAAAACTTAAAATAAATTTAACATTCATTTTATGGTTTCTAACATGCCGATAGTAGATTCTAAAAATTTTGACCTCAATCCATGCCAGGGTTCATTTCAAAATTATAGCGTTTCTATTACGTGTATACGAACTTAATCTTATACTATGTGGTGCTTGTATATGTATATCCTTGTAGCTTTTATTTTCGATTTCAAATTGCGTGCTGAAATATCATTAATTTGTGTAGGTATAACGAAAACTAAAACTTTTATTTATTTTAAATTTTTTTATTTCTTGATTTTTAGACTTTTTGATTTTATATTTACTCGTATGTGTATGTTTGTGGTACTATCTTAGTTTTGTACACTTATAAAATACAGCTTTCAAGAGGATTTGTACGTGCTATTTATGTATATGTTCTGCTCTATATAGACATAATTATGTTTATTAGTAAAATATTTTGCAATTTATAATATTGATCGCAAGTTGGAAAGGTCAACGTAGGTTTAATAGAGCTCACACCCTGGTCTCTTTAAATTAAAAAATTCAAATTAAAAATATACTGTAAACACAAAATATTTTGTTGATTAGATTAAAAACTAATCAATTATGTTACTTAACTAGCAACACCGGCAATGTGAGTATATATGTATATATATACAATTTTCTAGAGGTCAGTATAATGTATTCACCATGACATTCAATTTTTCACTATTTAACATATTACCCAAAAATATTCTAGACATGCCTTTTTCTTTACACGCGTCTAAACTAATTGAGCATCGGATATGCCAGAGAATTGGAAATTTACCACACCTTAAATGATGAGTTGGAAAATGTATCCGGTTTATCTACATTTTAAGTAGAAAAAAAACATCAATTTGTGTAATTAATCTCATTTACACTGTAACACTGTTACACAGAATTTATAAACCATTAGAAAAATATTTGAGGTCATTGGTTGGATTTAGTTTAAAATTGTGTTTCAAAATGTTTAAATTATTCATTTAAAATTGGAAAATATTTTAAACAAATTGTATCCAATACATTTGGCACTCCGAATGTCACGACTCACTAGAGATGTGCGGGTAGTAACTATTTGGTATTTAATACTCGTTACTTTAAATTTATACTTTGTAGAAATTACAATACATACACAAAAAATATTTAGTTGGTTCTCTTTTCGATATAAAATGATCAATAAAGAATGATAGCATTTATAATTATGAACTAGTAATTAATAGAAAAATCAAAAAGAGAGTAAAGGATTGCGAGGCAAATAAATCGTGTGCTGCAGAAACAAATACCTCTCCTATAGGTATCATAGTAGAAAAATCTTTAGAACCAGGCACATCTGATGCACCAAGCTCGACCATTACCAATACAGCAGAATCTAATAATAATTCAAATATCGCGGCTGTTGTAAACGTGAAAAAGTGTATTAAAATCCACCAAAATCTATAAAGCGGACTGCCCTTTATCAACTTATTATGCGGCCCCTATCAATTGGTCGTCAAAAACGTCTAAATGGTGCTATGAATGATAATTGGCCCCTGTGGTCGGGGGGCACTCACATGTCTCGTAAATCAAAATTGCACGAACATGTTTCCCAAGAATACCACCACAGTATCCTTTGCTTGTCGTAGGAGGCGACTAAACGGTTGGATCGCTGGGCTGACGACCCGCATCCGTAAAAAAAAATAAAATGTTTATAAAGTCATCAAAAAGAAAAATGGATACCGCCAAAAAAACACCGGACCCCCGCTCAAGTACCCGGACACGAGATTTAGGATCGGCACGTGGAACGTGCCCAGGTTAAGGGCTCAGGTTGTGCAGGATGTGAGAACTTATCGGTCAGCAACCAAATACGTAGGCAGCGATCATCATTTGGTCGCTGCAAAGCTACGATGGAAGTTTTCGTACAAGTCTGGGAACACAGCGAAACGCATGGTACGTTTCGATTGTGAAGGTCTGATAAATGAAGATCAAAAGAAACGATATCAGGATCTTGTCAGCGACAACATTAATGAAGTTAATTACCAGTCTGACTGCGTGAACTCTGTGTGGGAGGTACTGAAAACTTCGGTTGTCAGTGCTGCTCAACAGACTTTAGGTATAGTGAAAGTCAGACCCAAGAATGATTGGTTTGATGACGAGTGTCGTCTTGCAGTTGAGCAACAAAATATAGCCCATAATGAAGTGCAACAACGTCTCACAATCGCGAGGAAAAACAAGGCTGCTCTTGCACGAAGGGCAGCTAAGCGAATTTGTAGACGGAAGAAGCGAGAATGGTGGAAGGCCGAGGTTCTGAAAGTACAACAACTCAGCAATGAGCGCAGTTCGCGTAATTTCTTTAAAGGAATTACTGGACTGCACCATACTTTCAGGCCTACGTCAACCGCCATTCGGGACCGGGATGGAAACCTCTGTGTCAACATCGACGCAGTACTTGACGCATGGAGTGGACACTTTACTGACCTGCTTGATGTCCATCATGCGTCACAGACTGTTGTTGAGCCACCTCTAACACAGACTGCGGAGATTTTCACTGAGGAGCCATCCCATGAGGAATTCACTAAGGCCATGCAGAGATTGAAACGAAACCGTGCACCTGGAGTGGACTGCATTAATTCGGAGCTCTTGATATTCGGAGGGGATACTTTGTTGAACTGTCTTTTCGACCTTATTCGATTAGTATGGCGAACCGAAGTTATGCCTGACGAATGGAAAGTGGCCGCGATATGCCCCATCTTCAAGAAGGGAGACCGCTTGAAGTGTGAGAATTATCGCGGTATAGCCCTCCTTTGCACAGCGTACAAGTTACTGTCATACATTGTATTGGATAGAATCACTCCTCTAGCGGAGGGTTTGGTTGGTGACTATCAAGGAGGATTTCGTCCGAATCGATCAGTCACCGATCAGGTCTTTTCGCTGCGGATGATTCTATCTAAATATTATGAGACATCCATCCCCGTACATCAGGTGTTCCTGGATTTCCGGCAGGCCTATGACTCGATCAATCGAGAGAGTTTATGGTCTGCCCTGGAATACCTAGGAATGCCAACAAATCTGGTACGACTATGTAGGATGACAGTGACGCAGTCCCAATGCTGTGTTAAAGTTGAGAACAGGCTATCGACAAGTTTTGTAGTTAACTCGGGTGTTCGGCAGGAAGATGCTCTGTCCCCGATACTCTTTAATCTCATGTTGGAGTACATCTTTCGTAAAACTGAAACACCGCAGCGTAACATCTTATATCGCCAGTCCAATCAGGTGCTTGCATATGCAGATGACATATGCGTGATTGGACTGAATAGCAACGGAGTGAAAGAAATACTTGATCCGCTTGTAGAGTTTTCAGCTTCAGTTGGACTTCAGATCAATGAGTCCAAAACGAAATACCTGATCTCTGGTTTTAGGGACAATGGCACACCAGATTTTAGTAGTGGCCACCACACGTTTGAGGGAGTGAGGAGGTTCAAATATTTGGGTTCTCTTATCACTCACGATAACAGTGTGGGTGAGGATATTAAAGTGCGGCTGGCAGCTGGCAGTCGTTCTTTGTATCCTCTAAGGCCACTGCTAAAATCTAAACACTTATCAAGTGCCGTGAAGCTGAAGCTTTACAAAGCGTTGATCAGGCCCGTTGTTATGTTTGGATGTGAAAGTTGGGCGCTGACGGATGAGTACGAGAGATGGCTCCTAACATTTGAGAGAAGAGTCATGCGTGTAATTTACGGGTAGAGAACGACTTGGCCTCTTCAGATTGTCTTAGACAGTATGAAGACCATGCTCGGGATCGAAACCGCTGGAGCCGAATTGTTGACTCAGTAAGGGGCCAGTAATGGCCTTTAAAACTGTTTTAATAAATGATAATTAAAGGCATGTAGCCTTTTTCCATAGTGGAAGATAGCGATTTTTGAGAACTCTTGGCTGTACTGAATCCCGCTTATAAATTACCCAGTCGATCCACGCTAAGCAGACTGCTCCTATAACTGCACTAAATGACAGTTCAATTGAAAAGATTCAAAACATTTTAAATATTGTTCAACATACCACAATTACGACCGATATGTGGATCAGTTGTTCGATCGAATCCGATATGCCACTGTTCATTTCATCGATTGCCATTGGGTTCAAAAATCCGATTAGCTGAGCTGTTTTAGATTTTCGGAACGGCACACAGCCGAAAATATTAAAACTAAAATAGACAACGTGCTGCAACAATCGAATGAACAAAATAAAGTACATACAATTGTAACAGACAATGGTGCAAATATTATTGCAGCATGCAAACTGAGCAATGAAACCTAATTTCGGATACCAAATTATACAAACCGACCCTTAAATTAAAAAATGACATTATGACCATGTGCAATTCGATATTCTACTTGTTCCAACGAATGGGGCACCTAAAAGAATGCATATAAATGCTTCATTGGGCGACATTGATAGCACAATTGATAGACTAACTTCAGAAGAATGGATTGTTTTAAGGGAACTGAGATCTTTATTCGAACCGTTTTAGCTCGTTACTGTTGAGCTAATTGCTGACCAACATGTAATTGGGCCAAAAATTAATTCTACAATTGGTAGTGCTTATGGTATAAATTAAATGAAAAAATGTTTCGAAAAAATTGATAATAATTTGATTGTTAGTATGGCCACGTCCTACCATCTGGACTCGGGTCAAAATGTCGGTTTTAAAAAACCTGAGTTTTCTAATAAAGTAGCTTATAACAAAGCCAAAGACGCAATAACGGCATACGCAACCGGTTTAATTCGTATGCAAGATCAGGAAAGAAGTAACACGGGTTCACAAATTATTGATCCGATGATAGGCAATACCGAAACAAATGATTTAAATTGGGTTGATTTCGGCCGCCAAAATCAAACGGTTTTGAATCAATTAAAGTTGAAGTATATAAGGTCTATGGAATAACCAGCGATCAGCAAAACAGTAATAGGTAAATAATCGAACAGGCAATAATTTGGTATACAAATATTTTTAGCATATTAGGTAAGTACCGATTACATTATAACGAGTAGTTGTCCAAAAAGTAACGAGTATTCATGGTGACTTCAAAGTACCGAAACTGCACGTCTCTACGACTCACCGATATTCGCAACTGCCACAACAAACAAATTAGTGAAATTCAAATAAAATTATCAACGTATTTGAGTTAAGCGTCACTAACCCCATCACACATCCAATAGTCGAACCAATTATTAAGCGCGTAACCAATTCGACTATTAATCACTATACTTATAGTGCATGTGTTCTATCTTCAACACGAAGACAACACCTCAATACGAGGAAAACAAATTAAAAATCGGCCATTACTTTTTCTACCTTATTGTCATGCAAGTGCAACGCGCGTTATAAATATACAAAAAAGGTGTGAAATTTGTATACATAAAATTAATTAATTAAATAAAAATATTTATATCTCAAAATCTAATAAAATATTTATTTGAATTAGTAAACATCACAATCGAGTTTCAATATAAAGCATATAGTACACACATTTGTTTATACTGTACTTACAAATCTGGAATGACACATCAGCATGTCAATTCTGACTGGCACATAAGCAATACAAAAGAAGAATTGAAGACGAATTTTTGTTGAAGCTTAAATACAGATAATTCGAATACATTTAACATATTTCTATTGCTTGCGGTATAGTCTATACTCTATAGCTAGGCTACAAATTTCCCCTTCCAAATTCAAATAATTTCCAATCGATGCAAAATGTGAGGCAGGCTGGCAACTGCTACAAATTAAAAATATCCTCAAATTTTCCCTCATTATATCAATTTTCGCTCTTTTTCTATTTACTTTTTTTTTGCTGTATCTTGGCGAAACCGAAATGTCATGTCGTCTTGACGTTGTCAAAATAATGGCATGAATTTGCTGAAACTATACAAATATTTGTATGTATTTAATGGTAAGAGTACTGTTAATTTTAATTTGTTAATAACTAATTACAATATATTGTGTTTTCATTTTTTTCATTAGAAAATATGTACTGCCATTCCAATAAAATTGGCTAGACAACTTTTTGCGGTCGGTACAAATAATTTCAATCCAATTTAAAATATCGTGTTTTTTTATAATGGTGGATGATGGATGTGATATTTATTATTTACGACAAGTATTTTGTAATTATTAAAATTTTGGTTGTTTATCTTGATTGTATATTTCTAGATTCATGTAATGGATGGACTTCCAGTTGGAAGTAAATATTTCTGGCAAAATTTTGAGACTAAATTATATTATAGGGGTAAATCATATATACACAATCGAGTCATTTGTGGCAACAATTAAGATTTCACCGATGTGTTAAGAAATTTGCTTGCAGTGTCGAAGGATGTACATACTCGAAAATTTGCCCTTATTTAACACAGACTTATACATCGTGGAGAACGTCGATATGGATGCGAACTGTGTGGTAAACGATTCTATCCAGCAGACGCAATTCAAAATTATATAAGGCTTCATACTGGTGAGAAACCCTATCTCTGCGAGTATTGTTTGAAAGCATTTCGACAACGTGGCGATAAGAATTATAGACCGTAATTTCACTCCAATTGTGCCACGGCTCTATCAAGTTCAATTAGGTATGGGCTAGCTAGGATTACCGCAAGTCAAGGTGCTGATAGTCTTAATACATGATTATTGTAACGTTCTCCTGGTGCATCATTACAAGGTACGCACATACATACAATGATTCAGTATTTACAGTGGGTTTGGTTGTGAAACTACAGAGTGTACAACTGTTCTGAAAAATATCAAAAAAAATATGGTGGAACAGTGTTTCCAGTATTAAAAACGGATGAGTTAATAACATTTGGTGGTGGCCTTACCAGTTTGATTTCCATCTCGAAAGTTGTATGCCAAGAAACTACCAACAGCAGTATTGTATGTGATATATTATCATCATACTTGCTTTGTAAATAACATCAATTTATTTACAATATGTTAAAATTATGTCAAAATTTTGTCAAACTGACATAATTTTGGACAACAACAAATTGAGCAAAAAACCATGTACCAACATACTAGAGTAAAAAGCGCCTAACTTCACCCTGTTTTGCAGACAATTTTACAACAAGATAGAAGTGGCTGGATTTATAGCTGATTTACATCCAATCTTTTTCTCTATTCCAAAAATTAGAAAGTCATAGAAACAAGTACATTTATATATTCACTGTCATGAATAAGAAGACAATTTTAGCGTCAAAAAAACTCGATATAGGAAAATAATTTTTGTACAATAAACTCAGTATGCGACCAAAACTGCCAGATTATTGTTTCATCATAACAAAACCTTGGGTCTAACTTGAATTCAACCCGAGCGAGTGTATTTACTCAACCAGTGTACACAGAATACAGTGTCAAATTACTCAGAGTAAAAACAGCGTGGATAAATAAAATGTTTTTATAAAAATAAATTTATTGTAATCTATTTTTATAAAAATTATCCAACTAAGGTTATGTTTTGCTTATTCTTGACACTTACATTCATTTCAGAGTAAAAATTCTGAGTCGGCTCAGTTTATAATAAAAAATACAGGGTGTGGAGTAAACTTACACAGGTTGAATTAAAAAAAGCAGTGCACATTTTTGAGAGCGCACTGCTCGCTCGGGTTGAATTAAAAATTAGAACCTTTGAAAACTATATATACAACAATCATTTTTAGCGGTACATCCTGACATACCGATAAAATAAATTAAATGGTTTGTATGTTAAAAGCCTATGTAAATTAGACGTTTTTCTAGCAAATTAGAAAAAATATATCGGGTTTTTTTCGCTAAAATTTGCGCTTGGTAAATTGGTTGGTTTATAGTAAATAGGCCATTTTTCATTAGTTTGCTGTTTCTTGTAAAGTTTGCAACCAAACTGAGAATTTGTTTGTAAAACATAGTTGTGTTTTCTTCTCCTATTAATTTACATATTAGCCGTGTTTCTTGACGTATGATTTGATCCGGATTTGTATAGCATTTGTATAGCCGCGTTTCATGAAATCAACACAAAAATCGTATTATTTTTTGTTTTTAGGTTATTATTTTGATCCTAGTAGCATTTTAGTTCAAAATTTTTATACAAAAACAAAAAATAGTACAATTTTTGTGTTGATTTCATGAAACGCGGCTATACAAATGAAAGGGAAGCAGATATGATCTGATCAGATCATACGTCAAGAAACACGGCTATTATCTTAAGAAAAGAATTGAGAAAAGACCAAAGATTATTCAAAAAGTGGTAATTTTATAAACTAAAAATGTATAATATTTAAAAATATTTCCGCTTTTGAAATTAATGCAGTATATGTTTTCACTGTATTGCTTAATAATAATAATACACTTATTTATATTTTACAGTGTGCTTAATACGTTTTTTTAATTTGTTTATAGAAAAATCGACAGTGTACAATATACATAAGTGGAATTTCGGATGAAAATTGTACATCAATAAATTTGTCTACATAAATTTTTTATTTTTTATTTTTGTAATTGATAGACCTCAGTTTTCTTAATATAATAGTAGAACATAGGAACTGTAGGAGAAGTATATCTTAAAATATGAGTGGTTCTCACAGCGAACTTCTTATTAACGCCTATCCCCTTTCTTAGCGGCTTTGAGGAGTTCCCTATTTTAGTATGCGTTTAAATGGTAATAAAATTTGAATGCAAACCGATAATTTGGTATAGACTTGTAAATTTTGAGCAGAAGGGTCCAATGTTAAGCGGCTTTGAGGAGTTCTTTATTTTAGTATGCGTTTAAATGGTAATAAAATTTAAATATAAACTGAAAAATTTGGTATACATACGTGTAGATTTTAGGCAGAAGGGTTAAGGTTCATTATTCCAAGGGTCCAAGAAAAAGTTCATTATTTTTCGATAAATATGTATATGTTTCTTGGGTTTAATCTGTTGATATTTACAAGAACAATTTATTAATCCCTCCTTTTGCACCATGGGCCTTTGTGGCATTGAGTGCGGAATCCTCGTGGGTTCCAGCCAATTTTAATAATCCCTCAAACCACTGCTAGGCACTTTTTCGATTCTTTGGTTGTACTTACATTTAGTTCCCAAAAATAAATGTAAAAGTTGAAAAAAAAGAAAATTAAAACTTACCAGCGTTCGATAGCCATATTCATGGACTTGTGATTTTCGAATTGCGGGTATATCGTGTATATGTGTCCCAAACCCGACCAAAAATGTCTACAATTGGTTTTCTATGTAAACAATAATTTTAAGCACTTTTCTGAGGTAGTGGTTTGATCATGCTGTGAAATGGTTTGATTTAACACATTCATTATACACTGAGTTTTGGTTTGGTAAATTTATAACATTAATCGCATTTTAAAAAGCAAAATATGAATTAGCTAATCATTTTATAGTGCTAGCTAAAGCATATCAGAATTTAAGTTATGATACCGCTTGGAGACCATAGCAAACAATTTTATTTATGCCTTCAGTTGCAATTATCATTTATGCGAATGACATTGCCAACACAAAGAATAATCCAGTTGTTTATACTACAATATACGAATGCTAAACTATTTTTAGCCAACTGTCCATCCAAGCCAATATTCTTTTATGTTAGGCCAACTTGTTTTATATAATTCAATATTGTTTTCGAAATTTTCAGTAGGGAATACGGTGTTCAAATATTGAAAACTATGATATTCCCACCAGAATTTTCCATATTTTGTGCAGTTTTGAATATTGAGTGGGAACATCTCGATACCGGTTTTAACTACAAACAAAATATTTATTTTACATTTCATACGAACTTTTTCAAATCAGAAATAAACAAACAAACGCTATGTGTATATGAAGCGATAGTTTTTAGTTTCCTTTTTTAATCACTTGAGATGAAATATAGGGTTTTCCAATAAGAGTGATATGATTTCCTTGTAGCAAATTTGTGGATTTTCTTCGCACCAGAATCGACAGTTTTGTTTATTTACCGCACCACTCAGATGAAAGTGAGCCTCATCGGAGAAGATGATTTTCTTAAAAAAATCGTTATCGTTTTATTTGTTATTTGTAAATGTTCTTCTTGCGTATATCTCACCATGATGAAATTGTAAACATTACTGAATTATTATACTTTTTCAGTATACATTACAATGAAACAAAAAATGACACATCATGTCATATTACAAATGGCCGAAACGTCACTTAAAAATCATATCATTCCTATTGGAAAACCCTTTATTTCAATGGTTTGGTTAAATTGAAAGGGATTAGCCCCACAAGTAGGATTAGCCTCACAAGTAATTTCAATGCGAAACCGAATGTATAAAAGAGATGTACATATTGGTATATGAAAATGTGATGTTTGTACGAAACGAATATATTTTATACTTATTTTGTGTGTCAATCATTTATTACGTTGTGTTGTGTGATTATAAAAAAAATTAATAAAATTAAATTGATACAGCTACATCGAATATGTAATCGTTGTTACATATTCGATGTAGCTGTATCAAACTGTTGCTTAAAGTATTGTACTTTAACTAAAAATAGTATTTATCAACAAATATTAACATGGGGCATTGTTTTTAAAAAATCTTTCAGCATAGTTTTGACGAATAAATAGCTATTTTGAAACAAGGCCGACCTACACCGGATTTACTAATCATGAACAAAAAAATGAAAGATTGTGTACGCAAATTTTCTATGGCTTATTATGAAAAACTAGCATGGCTTACTGGTTGTGCTAAACTAAATGCCGTTTTTTGTTGGCCTTGTGTATTATTTGCAAACGAAAAATATGTATGGACTTCTAAAGGATTTGTTGATATGAACAATTTTTCTAAGGTCAGAAGAGCCGTACCTTAGTTATCGAAAAACATAACAAGAAAGTGAAACGAAATAGGGAAATTCTTGTGGCGCTGATTGACACGGTATGCTTTCGAGGAATGCAAGGGCTAGCATTTCGAGGGAATAATGAAAGTTCGGATTCCTATAACAGAGGCAATTGCGTTGAACCTTTGCTGTTCCTTTCAATAAGATCTATAATTAAAAAACATATTTAAATGAAACTTGCAAATACCAATTTTGGTCTGTCTAAATTTGTATTTAACTTTTTAGAGAAAAATCATCTTGAGAAAAAAATTATTTCTCAAAGTTACGATGGTGCAGCGGTAATGTCAGGTAGTTCAAAAGGTTTGCAAATTCGAATTAGGAAGGTTTATCCATCAGCAATTGTTATCCATTGTTTTGCTCACAAGTTAAACCTAGTACTATCCCAATTCTGCAGTTGAATTGTGGAATTCAAATCATTTTTCTTTAGTTTGTCAGGGATCGTTGCCTTTTTTAATCACACTTCGAAATGAAGTTTCGCGTTTGATGAAATTGTCAAAAGCAAAACACCGTCAACTCCTCCAACAAGGTGGGAATTCAATGGAAGCATTGTGCTAATGTTGAAAATCCATTTGCAGGATTTACGAGCGGTATTTAAAAACTTTTTTGATGCAGACATCGAAAAGTCGGACAACGATACTATAAACAATTCATGAGGATATTTGCATTTATTAGAAGAAGACGCCATATTTTTAACACTGTTATACTTTTTTTTCACAAATTTTTCCGGAAGTTTACCTGCTATTTAGTACTCTTCAAAAAAAATCTAACAATGTGTCATATTCCTTGAACAGTGTAAAGGAATTTAAACTTTTCATTGAAAAAAAAACAACTAGATTTTGAAAATTTTCGGACGATTATTAACAAAAGAGGATATTGAAGAAACATTTAAAAGAAAACGATTAAGAGCACATATTTCTTGTGAACCGAAAGATTATTTTCGTAAGCTAATATTTGATGTCACTACCAATATCCAAACGGATATAGAACTTCGTTTTACAGATTTGAAACATTTGGTGCCTTAAATTGTCTGAAAAACACATATCAACAATTATTCGACTTTCAGGTATTAGAAACTGAACTGTCTGTTGTATATAGAAATCAAAACTTCCAAAATTTAAACGAAATTCTTGATTTTCTAAACTCTTCAGAACTTAATTCGGATTTTGAACAATTGACCAAATTAAGTAATTTGGTTCTAACTATACCAATCACAACAGCTAGTGCAGAGAGGTCATT
The DNA here is from genome assembly GCA_951394425.1 of Tipula unca. Taxonomy (NCBI): domain Eukaryota; kingdom Metazoa; phylum Arthropoda; class Insecta; order Diptera; family Tipulidae; genus Tipula; species Tipula unca. Next base: position 122,462,056 of record OX596380.1, read on the forward strand.
TTGATCGATGAAACTATTAAAAAGTTACATAAGAAATAAAATGGGACATCATCGCTTTTCAAACCTTGCTTTGATGTCTATCGAAAAGGGACTTCTAAGTGTAAACGATTATTAACAGACGCATTGAACCAAATTATAAAAGTTAGTGCAAGAAAACATTGAAAGAAAACTGCGAATTTTGAATTATTTATTAATAAAGCGATTTTTTAAATTATAACGTAAACGCATTTTTACTATCTGTTGACATTTGTTTATAAAAAAAAAGGAAGTTGGTTCCCCTTTTAAAATAGTCACACCTCGTCACTGGTATTAACAAAAAAACTGGAAAATAAAATTCGGTGGTGATATAGCAGGTGATTTGCGAGTCCAACTTGATCTATCCAAAGAGTAATAACCGGAACGAAGAATAATCTGTTCTGAAGCTACGAAAAGAATCTATAATGCCAAAATAATGATGGAGTTTAGGACACTAGATATTAATAAATCCGAGAGTTCACGAGAACTTGCATAAGGATTTAACGAAGAAACTGCACACATTACTTGTATTTCCATGTCTGATTCGAAAGCCTATACTTGAAGCTAGAAAGTTCAAAACATTTGGAAATAAATCGTTGTTTAGTTAAAATCAATAGAACCATATACTAATACTAAACCAAAATTCCTATTATTACTGTGCCCTAATACTACAATTTCTGTTTTATCCTTTTGAATAGTATCTAAAAAAAAATTAAAGTTTTAAGAATTTATTAAATATAAGTTACTTAATTTTTAATTAATAATTAAAACGAATTAAATGAATCAAATCGAATTTTGTCGCCAGCTTGAAAACAGCAGATGTGCAGGAATATACAACTTAGTTTAGTTGTTATGTGTATCAATTTATAAAACGTTTTTTGATTTAAATAGTTTTAAAGACAGGAATTTATTTTAATAATTAATAATTTCACAATTAATTTTATCGATAATTAGATCACGAGACTCTACCACGCACTACACAATAAAACATTCTTGTACGTATTACCCAATCCAGAATAAATCCAAATCCTAAAAGCACTCAATCAAAATTTTAGCACCAAACTCAATTTGTTATACATACAATATACACTTTGCGTTTTAATTTTCATGTTTCTTAAAACGTCATGAATACATAATAATCAAAAAACATAACATGCTCGTACATACATATTTCTAAAAATATTATGTAAATTAACATTATTAATGTTATGAAAAAAGTTCCATTTATTGATTGTATCCATATTGCGCGGTTTATTCGGTTGTTTGTAATCAAACAGCAGAACGTTAAAAAAAAATTCAAATGAATAAATATTAAAATTAATAGTAGCATTAAAAAACGAAATTAAAATTTCTGAATATTATTCAAAGATAATAACAATAAGAATAGTAATGAGACATTTAAAACAAAGTTGTACTTTTAAAAATCTTATTTAAGATTTTCATTTACTGTCATACTGTACTACTTTATACTTACATACATATACAGTATATACCCTCTCTTGAATAATTTTATGGAAAATCTACTATCCTGCATACAGGGAATTATACTCGTAGTTGTCTGTATATATGTACATATGCATTTTAATTAGATGTTGTTGAAGATTTCGTAGGTGTTGTCTTACAATTTATAGTTTGACTTGATTTGTTTATTGTGGTAAAATTAAGTATTATGATAAGCTTGGGATTGTTAATGTACATACTATAAGGCTTTACATGTCCAATTTTAAAAAAATATAAAATTTTTAATTTATAAACTTAAATTCAATACCTGGGAAAACTACGCTACATACATAATTGTCATAACAACTGTGTCAACTCTTTGATTGCATTTGATTGTGGTATACTGCGGTATTGCCACGATTAACAGAAAACCAAACTGGTTATAGTTCTGACCAATATAGAGTCACAAAAACTTAATGACTATGAGACGAGATTAGTGCGGGCCCTCCAAAAATTGGAGAAGTTTATTCATTTTCGTTAAATGAAATAAAAGACGTTTGTAATAGGTAAATTATTATTGGTCATCCACATGTGAAAATCGGTTTCATTTACCATAACTAAACCAAGTTGTCAAAATATTATTTGTTACATTTCCTGTTGGTCCTCTAAAAATTCTAGTGTGCTAGGTGATATATTTCATTCTATTAATCCATACTAGAAAATGCTTATTTTTGGCATGATCACCTTTGGCTCTAGTTTTAAAATGCCCCGTTGCGTTAAAAGACGAATTGACGTATGTTTTGACTATTAGATTTCATTAGTTAGTCTATTTAGTCGATATTTCAGAAATTGTGCTTCCAGTAGACCCAGTAGGCACTCAGAGAATTCCAGGGGACTGCCCAGGTCGAAATGTCCAGGTCAATGGGGTTGCACTGCGTACTCGAGGTGGATTCTCAGTTGTACTCACTATCAAAAGGGGAGTCCGTACAACCGTGGTGGAAAGAAGTATACTTTAGGATGCTGAAGTACATGCAAATCAACGTCCGCCACTCTGGTAGCCTCGGATGGTCTCCTGCTTAAAATGGAAGCTGAGAGGATAGATATTGATAGGATGGAGGATAGAAACTCAAAAAAAGAATGTATGATACGTTCCTATATCTCAGTAACCTGACCGTTTTTATTTAATTACAGCAACCCCTTTAGCCCCTGTCGGAGGACACATGACTCGTAAACCTAACCTGACGACTCGCATCCGTAAAAAATTCAACTGTTTGCAATATCAACAAAAGAAAAACTGGATGCCGCCAAACCAATACCGGCGGGTCCGAGGGCTCAAGTAACTAGACACGAGGTTTAGGATCGGCACGTGGAACGTGCAGTCATTTAGAAAACCAGGATCGTTGGAAGGCCTAATCACTTGCATGAATGAGTATCGACTGTAACTCGTTTCTCTTCAAGGAACTCGCTGGCCTAAAAGTGGGGACCATGTGTCCCAGAACTGTAGGTGGCTCAACATTGAATCTTGGAGCTGGATTTCTCCTGGGCCGCAGGTAAAGAAGGCTGTTTTGGATTTTAAGGCAGTCAATAACCGGTTGTGTAAGCTTCACTTACGGCGTCACGTTCAGGCCTGCGCAAACCGCCATTCTGGACCGGGGTGGAAACCTCTGTGTCAGCATCGACACAGTACTCACCGCATGGAGTGGACACCTGCTTGGTGTTTATCATGCGTCACAGACTGTGGCTGAGTCACCTCAAATACAGACTGCGCAGATTTGCATTGTGGGTTCATCGCAGCGAGACCAAAAACGAAACCGCTCACCTGGGGTGGACTACATTAATTCGGAGCTCTTAATATTCGGAGGGAGTGTCTTTTCTATGGAATATCTAGGAATGCCAACAAAATTGGCGCGACTGTGTAGAATGACAGTGACGCAGTTTCAATGCTGTGTTAAAGTTGAGAACAGGCTATCGACAATTTTGCAGTTAACTCGGGTGTTCGGCAGGGAGATCCTCTTTAACCGATACTCTTCAATCTCATGAAACACCTCAGCGCAACATGTTATATCGCCAGTCCAATCAGCGGCTTGCATATTGCAGATGACAGATGCGACATTGGACTGAGTAGCAACGGAGTGAAGGAAATACTTGATCCGCTTGTACAGTTTTCAGCTTCTGTTGAACTCCAGATCAATGGCTCCAAAGCAAAATACATGACCTCTGGTCATAGGGACAATGGCACACCTTTAGATAGTACATACCGAGCTCTATACAATATCGAGATTAGAGATCTGAGTAAGATATCAGCGTGTGCGCTGGCACGATCACGTACTTCGTGCCGCGATCTCAGAAAGCAGAGCCGCTAGGCGGAGAGGTCGCTGCAGGCGACGATGGCTCCACGGTGTAGAGAACGACTTAGCTTCTACATATTATCTAAGATAGTATGAAGACCTTGCTCAGGATCGAAATGGTTGGAGCCAAATTATTGATACAGTAAAATTAGTGATGAGGTAATGGCCTTTAAAAACTGTTAGTATTATTATTAATTACGCAACGCGAATGATAAATGAGCGACACTAGTAATACTTAGATTTTATTCTAAGTACTAACCTACTCTCTACACATATATAATATTAGGCGCAAATCAACATGCATGACTAAAAACAGTCAGGAAGAAGTCAAGTCGTTAGGGTTGGTGTACTGAATTGAAAAGTGTTTGAAGGACATTCCTTTTCTGACACTGCTATCTGCAGTATGGGTTGATTACAAAACAAAATTTTCTGACTGGGATATCTTTAGAACCATTCTGGCCTGGGTAACTCATTACCGATATCTTTTCCAAATCCTCCTGTATCAACACATAAGTAGATGTCTTAGTAGACAAACTATCCGAATATGTTACGTTAATATCCTATATAAAAGTACTTTAGGTCCATATCAACTTAGTAGGTCTTTGATCAAGTCACGGCCCCTCATCTTGGTGGTCAAAAGAACTCCCAATTACTCTTTCAAAATGCAGAAGGCTGTTTAAAAATGCTAAGAAAACAAAAGCTGCGGGTATAAAGAAGTCTTCAAAACAAACAAATATGAACTAAAAAGTCCCAACACACGGAACTTGGTTACGTAAAGTACTATCTTCGAGTCCTTCCACCCCGAGTTACCTCATATGACATCCATCCGGTCCTACTACGAGGACTTCGTGCGTTGGAGAATCTCTGCAGCAACTATTAAAACGCATTTTCCGAGGCTCGGTACTGCCTCTAACAGTTTTCAGCCATATAAACCGACAGCATCTGATGGCATTATTGCTGCGGATATCCAGCATAATATTGATTACCTGGTTTGAAGTTATCTTCAAAGATACCCTAGAATTTTTATCACATTCCATGTAAATGGTTTGAAAAGTTCTCTTTCATCTGCAATTAAAATGCTACAATTACACTTTATTATTACTTCTTATTTATAAATGAAATGGCTGATCAGTTCAACATCCAGTTGACCAGTGGATGCCAAGCCATTTCAACATTGCGTGGAATGAAAAAGCAGTTAAGATTGCCGGTTAGGGCACAACACATGCCCCATCTTACCAAGCAAGTTAGATAATGTAAACTACCAGCAGGAGGCTATGAGAGCATCGAGTGACTGATGGTTTACCGCCAACTTGTTCGTCATATCTAGGCAGATCTGGCCAAAACTGGGTCGAGCCAGATCCAGCCAGCTGATATCGCTTTGGTGGCACCATATTAGCATGGTCGTGGGAGTTATATAATGCGACACCGTATCATAGATAAACATGCGTGCAGACTCGGCGTACTCGCGTAAGCGATCCCTGTCGTTACTGCGAAGATAAGGGAAACAAACAGTACTCTCTAGGGCAAAGCAGAATGAAATATATGGGAGCTCTCCCATCTGTATGACTTGATGGATCTCAGTGAGATTGGCGTCAGAGACATTCAACGCTTTGTAGAAATTTTTATATTACAAATTGTAGATGTGGTACTGCTACAGACCAGTTTGTTGACTATGCTAGTCCTTTGGAAGATCTACTCTATAGAACTCACTTCACATCGTTCACTTGGACAGTGCTAAATGTTAAAAGAAATATAAAGTATAGAGTCTCAGTGTTCGATCAGGTGACATTAATACCGATTCATTGATTCAGAGATGCGACTAAGCGATTCCCATTCTTAACTACCAACAACGAGTGCATTATGCGGGAGTAAATATCCTCACCTCATCGCTCATTTATGCTATCTACAAACGCGTCTTCGCCAATGACGATATCAACTTTTGTTTCATACTCGGATCCATCTACATCCATATCGGGACAAATATGCAGAACATCTACGGTAGAAGTACATATTAAACCCCCAGTATGAGCCGCCAAATTTAAGCGTAAACACTGACGTACCTAATGTGCTCTATGGAGACTTTAACATTGATCTCATCACTAATTTGCATCTTCAATCAAACACAATAACTCTGACAAGTTTAGGAAGCACTTCCGTGAATCTCACATTCGTCAAGAATATTACCGCTGAAACCCTTCCTTTTATGTCGTACTTCTCATATCATCGCCCAATAGTTAATTGTTTGCATATCGCCCATTCTAATAAACAATAAACTGATTTAAAACGTAGTGGGTGCGGTATGTAAAACCAATGTTTAAGGATATTAAGGATATGGTCCTCAAAGATTTATTTTTAGTTTTTTTATCATGGTTGGTGATAATTTAGTCTAAAAAAATTGTAGAAAAACAGCTAAATTTATTAAATAAAAAGGAATATATGTATAGTAAGGTCCATACGGCAAACGAAGAAGTTTAGTAATACGTTGCTAAACATAATCCAAAGATCCGTGAAATATCAACTCGGGCAATTAAACAAAAATAATATGACAAATGTCCGTTAATAAACCCAACATGTTCTACACAGAAAAACAACCATACATCGACATATGTACTCATATAAATAATCTAACAAACATAAAATCTCTACCAATAAAATTAAATTAACTATAATCAACAATCAACTAGCATATAAGCTGACAACAGCCATAACGTCCTAAATATTGGCAACAACAAAACTAAATGAAATGAAAATTTCTTTTAATTTTATGTGACAATAATTTGACATCTATTTTTATAACCCGTCATAAAATAAAAGCCATCAACCAGAGCACGAATATCCCAAACATATTGTTGTTTATATTCGAAGGAAACAAGCGCACAGGGATGGGATGACATGCGAGTGAAAAGTTTTCATTTCGTTAACGAAATATATCGTATATAAATCTTCATGAACCGAAACATCAAATTTCTATTTTAATTTTTCTTATTTTGTTGGTACATACTCGTAGGTAGTGTTATGTTTGTGTTCCACTTCAACAAATAAAAGCAGAACATTATTAAGAGGAAAACGACAACAAACAATAACGAAAAATAAAAGTGACAGTTTTTTCTATATATCCTTTCTCTGGATGGAAGGATTTATGTATAATAATAAATTTTGATTAATCCTATATCTGTATGTATCTGTACAACTGTAAATAACATTTCTCAGACACTTACCTTAGGTAGTAGGGGACGATTGTCGAGTTGCTCTTGTGTTTGCCCAGTATCATTCGCATTTTGATCTTCCGTTTTACGTGATCGGGTTAAATCAATAGCGGCGACACGTTTACGTAAATTTGCCATAACCATTGCTTCTTCCCTGTAAAAATGAAAATAAAAAATATAAATATATTAAATGACAAATTATGAAACATTATATTTAAAAAGATGGTCCACATGGAATAATAATCATCTTTATGATGCGACGATTTTTATCTTTTTTGGTTGTTTTATGTGTTCATATGATAACATGTTTGTGTTAGATATATATGATTGTATATATACGTATGTACATGTATGTTATAAATGATACAACTTGAAAATCGTACGGCTTTGTGTACGCAATGAACAACATATGACTTTCGATTTTCATATCGATGATACTGATGATGATAAATTGGTCTGTCGCACGGTGAACATTTGTTAATGCTTTCAATTTTGTCCATGAAAATGTGGTAACCTTGGAATGTAGCTGCTTTGAAAACAAAATTATCATGTATTTATGCCGCAAGAATATTACCAGAAGCTGTTATTGTTATATGTATATTTATTCTGAGCAATATTTTATTAAAAGAAAATGTTATCGCTATTTCAAAATTACGTTGACACTTGTATGTTATTTATCTGTACGAGTATGTACCTATATACATATGAATGTATATATAATACCCATGAGCGAAAATTGTATTGTACTTACGTATTTACAGTGAGCACCCACATTTGTGTGTAATGTAGAATTTCTTATAATATTTACCAGCACCAGCTGTAGAAGGCATTCAAATACTAGTTTAAAAAAAGCCGTTATTGGCCCCTTACTGTGTAAACTATCTGCCTCCTCCGGTTTCGATCCTGAGCTTGGTCTTAAAACTGTTCTAGACTATCTGGAGAAGCCAAGTCGTTCCTTACACCTTGGAGACACCGTCGCCTACAACGACCTTTGGGCATACCATATGCTGGCTCTTCTTTCAGAGATCGCTGAGCCAGTGTACTCGCTGAGATCCTACTTACGCGAAGAAGATGGTACATACAGAGCTCGGTATGTACCGCATCTTCTTCGCGTTTTGGGCCGTTAATTACACGCATGATTCTTCGCTCAAATGTAAGAAGCCATCTGTCGTACTCCTGCGTCAGCGTTCAACTTTCACATCCACACATAGCAATGGGCCTGATCAAAGGTTCAGCTTCACTATCATAACTTCGCTTCGCCATACTAATCTAAAAACATCATAACTCACGTGAGTAGAAAATTCCTTCTACAGTCAGTGACGCATGATGAACACCATGCAGGTCGGCGTGTCCATTCTATCCGTCGATAACAGCGTTGTTGTTAAGACAGAATTTTCAAAGAAAAGGAGGTTCTAAATAGTATTGTGCGGTAGTTACATTAGATGTGAAAAATGCATTTAACTCGGCAAGTTGGGGTTGCGTATTAAACGCGCTAATCAATAAAGGGATTATCTTATAGGCAACGGGTTTTGAAGTATGAAACTGATGAAGGTACTAAATACTATCACATTTCTGGAGGTGTACCACAGGGGTCTGTGCTGGCACCCACTTTGTGGAATGCCATATACAATAACATTTTTAGACTGCCGATACCAGAAGAAGCAATGGTGCTTGGTTTTGCTGATGATGTTGCGATTGTAGTTGTTGCAAAGTACAAAGAAAAGGTGTGGAAGAAATCTGCAATTGGAGTATAAGAGTAATTCAGGATTGGTTATCATATGTGGGTTTACCGTTGGCGGAGCACAAAAACAGAAGCAGTGCTAATCACCAGTAGGAAAAGTTTGAAATTCATAACGGTGGAAGTTAGTGGTCAACTGATTCAGTCAAAATTAATTATCTGGGAGTAATAATTGATGGTAGAATGTCCTTTAAATCACATTTGCATACCGTTGGAAAAAAGGCGGGAAGAGCGAACGGGGCTAATGCGAATTATGGAAAACGCAGGGTGGGCCGGCCAGAGCCGCAAACTGTTACTGAGTAGTGTGGTGACATCTATTTTGATGTATGGAGTACCAATCTGGACAAATGTTATGGAGAGGATTATTTACAAACAACCGGTGGCATGTGTTTATAGGTTAAGCGCTTTGAGGGTGGTTAGTGAATTTAGAACGGTATCAGATGAAGCCGTTTGGCTATTGGCTGGTATGCCTCCAAATGACTTATTGGCTAAGGAGCGTGAAAGAATGTATTCTCGCCGTGCAAATGGGGATAAGAGATGAATACGTATTGCGGCTCGTATAGAGACCGTCAACATGTGGCAGCAGCGGTTAGTCCCTTCGGTAGATTAATGGCTAGATAGAAAACATGGAGAGATTAACTTCTATTTATGCCAGTTTCTGACGGGACATGGTTGTTTTTGTCCAATGTGCGAAGGGAAACTGGAGAACGTACAGCATGTATTTTGTGACTGCCCGCGCTTCGAGGAAGAAAGATTGGAACTACATAGGTTTGTGAGAAATGACTTATCACCGTTAATTGTTGATTGTATACTGCAATCCGATGAAATTTGGGAGGTGGTGTGTAAAATGAGTGCAAAGATTATTAAAAAACTGAGAAGTCTAGAAAAAATAGACAAAGACAACAAAGTTAGATGGCAGCTAAGGCTGGGCCTGTTCTGCCGAAGTAATACATAGCAGTAGTTCCTCGAGACAACTATAGGCATAAGAATTTGGGGATTAGGGTTTAGTCGGTAAGAATCCGACTCTCTTACATGTTTATGGATTAGGTCCACATGTGAGGTCTTATGAAGATTCCCCCATTCACCACAAAAAAAACTTGCCACCAGTCCCCCTTTGTGGACGACAATCCCCCTTTCGTAAGAAATTGCCTCCATCCTCCACGAGGACAAAAATGTCTCCCACCAGTAAAATAAATTATGTTTCCAAAAATATTTATAAAGTGCTGTGAGAAGTTTGGTAAAATTGCAACAAAGAGTGCCACAATCGCAAATCCCAGATGTCATGTGTCAATATCATCTGTCACTAGACCAAATTTAAATTTTCAGACAGATCTGTCATTTAGTTCAGTTTTGACAGCCATTGAAAACAGACAAACCATTGTTTTTTTGCAAACATATTAAACATATTACACGTGTGACAACTTCAGAGGCATGTTTGGCATAAAAAGCAGTATTTGCGTCGTTTCGTAACTGTGGATGAAACATGGATGAAGAACAGTCTAAACGGTGGATTTCTATTGGCGAATCTGCGCTGAAGAAGGCTACGGCTGTTTTATCGGCCATAGACAAGGTAATGGCCATAGATTTTAGAGATGCACGCGGCATAATCCACATCGATTACCTTCAAAAGGGAAGAAGAGTCAACTGCGAATATTACTGCAACTTATTGAACCGTGTCAGCGAAGTTTTGAAAGAAAAACAACCGCATTTGGCGAAGAAAGAAGTTCTTTTCCATCAAGACAATGCACGGGTGCATATGTGTGTAGTTGCCATGGTCAAAATCCACGTATTAGGCTTCGAATTGTTTCCACATCCGCCATATTCTCCAGACTTAGCCCCTGCGATTTCCTGTTTCCGAACTTGAAGAAACGGCTCGGCGGAAAGAGATTCGGCTCTAATGAGGAGATCATCAATGCAATAAACGCCTATTTTGAAGGGTTGGAGAAATGGTATTATTCGGAGGGATCAGAAAATTGGAAAAACGTTGAACTAAGTGTATCGCGCTAAAAGACGACTACGTTGAAAAATAAATTTTTTTTGGTCAAAAATATTATTCCTTGTTTCATTTTTACCAGACTTCTCACTCCGCCCTCGCATTTATAAATTATTGGTTTTGTCGATTTATTTGTTTGAATTTTTCCAACGGTACCGAAATAGGATATCACTTTCCAGACAGCGTATACTGTGAAATCATTTGTTTATTTTATGTACACATAAGTTTATACAGTGTATGCTCTTTCATTTAGATTTTCTAAATTTCAAATGAAAAATATTTATTGTACTGTCCTCCTCTGGCTTTTTCAAAAGGTGGCAAGTCGAGACTCATACATACTGAACTTCACAATGTTATATGTTCACTTGATGACTGTAAGGGTGGAGGTCCTGCTGCATAAAATTAATCACTCTGTGTTGAAATGTAGAGCTGATTTTTTCTGAAATATTTTATCTGATATTTTTAATGATTGTTTAATAAGTGGAATTTATCCGGATTCTTTAAAGGTTGCTAAAGATATTCCAATTTTTAAGAATGGCGACAGTTCATTAGTTAACAATTACAGACTAATTTCTACCTTAACTGTTCGGAATTAGCTCTTGTTGAAATTTGAAACATGATTTACACGGCTTTTGACAACTTTTCATTGCTCAATACTATCAAAACTTTTGATAGTATTGAGCAATTTATATTGTTATGGTATACATGGAGTTTCTTTTAATTTGATGGAAAGCTATTTATCAAATAGAAAACAGTATGCCATGGTTAATGGAATTGTAAGTGAAACTTTGGATAGGGCAGTGCTTTGGGGCCACTTTTATTTTTAATTGTTTTAAATAATACGACTTACTTACCATTAAAGCGTCATATTAGAATATTTGCAGATGATACGTGCAGATGGCCAATTAAAAGACGAACCTGTAGCCGTGTACAAAATAGGGATACTGTTCAGCTTTCAAGGGACAGTAAATCCACTAGCCGAACAGTCTCTATTTAATGTATGTTGGTATTATTTAAAAAAAAAAAAAAAAAAATATCTTCCAGCATATAGACAAATAACTTTTCATCAAACATCGTTTGCTTCCACTCAATAATCGTTTTTGTCGATTCTGAACGAACCATTCCTGGCCTATCTATTTAATTCACGGCTATATTTTGTTGCTCGAATCTTTCTTATTCTAAAGATCTCTCTTAACGCTATAATGCTAATGAATGACACAATTTCTCAAATTTGCCGTTTAGTGAGACAGAAAACTTTAGTATAGCTATTCTGAGTTTGAAATACTGATGATGTATACTTTTGAATAATCTTTTGGCAACACATCTAAACATGAAATATTTGAATATAATTCAATCAGTTTGATCACTTGCGATATTCACGTTACATATGTATACAACATATGATATGGAAATTGATTGTAAATGTTATAGGAAATTGAAGCATTTCCACTCTATCGCCAACCTCATGAAAATTGTATACAAAATTATAATTTATGTACTTTGTAATTTATTCAACAACTATAAGAAACTTTTATCGAAACATAAATGTAAAATGGTTTAATTATTTAAATTTAAAAAAAAAATTGAATATCGGGAAAAAATTAATAAAAAGTTTTTTCGATGATGCTAATTTTTTGGAAGAATTTTAATTACAACTTTTCGATGAATAAAATATTTAGTAAATTTCCTTTTGGTATATAATTCCTTTGTTATAAGGAGCTCAATACATTTTTTAATTGTAATAATTTTTTGTAAAATTAAAATAATCAATGGTTTGTTAATTTTAAGCCTTAGGGTTCGCTCTTTGTAATCAAATCTAATCATCAGACTCTTCTACGTGCAGAATTTTCAAAATAGCAATGTCGCAAACCTCTATGTAATAGTTGCTTTCCAGTTGACCAATCGCTAGTACCCGCTAGTAAAAAGGTTTATGTCCTTGCTAAATTATCTACTCGTAACTAAACTTGATATTTTTTCATGTGTAGTTAGAAATACATAGTTGTTTTACTCATATTATTCATTTTGTGTGATCCAGTTGTCCATAACTACGAGTAGTACAACAACCTAACAACTAGCAGGAACTACCAGTTGGTCAATTGGAAATCAACTAAGTCTTTTCTACTCGAATTTCATAAATTGAACTTTATGAGAGGTCAGGCGGCGCTATGTCAGTACACTGTTTTTTGGTATCGTCCATCATGCCATCGTCTCAAATTGAATGTGAACAACAAAATGAATTGATCCAATTAGACAACATTAGTATTATTGGCGAATTCGAAGTTGTTGCAACCGAAAGTGACCGTGAATCTGACGTCGATAATAATAAAATCGATTCGGTTTCTTCGACAATGCGACATTATTATTAGTTGTAAGCGAAAAGCAATTACATCAGACGTGCAAGAAACGTGCAAATATTGAATGTTGTTACAAATAGTCTTGTACGCGTGTTTTACGAATTTTCCTCAATCGATCACATTGCGAAAAGACATACATTATTACCGTAGCCAAGGCGAAAATTAAAATCGAAGTGAAAAAATTATCGGCAGTGGTATTTCTAGCAATTAAGCTGCTGACACCGCAGTAAGTTTGCCAATTATGGAGCGAAATTGGTACCGCTTGAAAAGAGATGATGGATTTTCATTGGATAAAATTATAAAATAATAAAATTATGACCACAAACTTTTGATCTGTAGTGTAGCTATGTATATGAAAGAGACTAATGCTATGAGCCTGAAGCGACTAAATCGACTAAAATAATTAATTTTGAAGCTGTCGCTACTGCTTCCTAGGCAGTCTATTGAAAAGATTTTCGAGGTGACTTTTCGACGACTTTTCATTTTGTTGTTTGACGTTTAACCTGCGTATTATTTTAAGTGTTAAAATAAATCAAAACTAAATTGTTCAAACATGATTTTTTTTAATAATTTGATAAATTTATTTATATAGAAGCAGAATTGCAATTGACTAGCGTAAACCCAAACAAATACGATAACAAGTCCTAAATTATTAATCATACATTCAAACGAAACCGTAATTTTATGGTTTCGGAACTGTAAAGGCAGGTTTAATGTTACGCCATTAGCGACTCGTAAAGACTATCCGAATTTGAAAAGAAATGAAAAATATTAAACGAAACAAATACACTATATAAAAATATGAAATCGATGGTAACCGATTGTAAATGCATTGTACTCGGACTGTAAAATGTTATACCATAAGTATAACGAACGTTTAGTTTACACGAGGGCTGTTCGATCTTAAAAAACAAAATAAATAATACACAAAATGTATATCGAACGTCAATTGCAACAGGAAAATAAATTTACGAAACCAATTAATTGTTGTAGAGTTGAAACCGCATTGATTCATAGTCAACAGTAGTGAGTGGTATTATGTGTTTAAGAAGTAAAAGAAATATCGGAAGTGTAAAAAAGTAAAAATAATTAAATATATATATATATTGTATATATATATATATATATATATATATATATATATGTATATATATATATATATATATATATATATATATATATATATATATATATATATATATATATATATATATATACATATATATATATATATATATATATATATATATATATATATATATATATATATATATATATATATATATATATACATATATACATATATATATATATATTTCCGACGAGTACAGGTAAGTTTGATTTTAGCGTATATATATTTGTGGTAGATTATAATTTCGTTTATATCGAGAACGTTTTTATTCGTGATTCGTTTTATTCTTGGTATTACTCTTCGATATAAATTCTCTAGTAGAGTTCAAATTAGTTGAGATGAAATTAGTTTTTTTTTTAAATCAATCCCAAATGCTTATTTATACAATGATCTATCATCTATCTGTAATGGTATAATAATTTCCCATTTTATAGCTAAAAATGCCAAAATACGTCTTTTAAACATCAACATAAACTCGAAATCCTACATAGCTCAAACTCAGACTTGTTACGAAGAACCTCGAAATTCTGATCCCTTATGTCAAATTCAATTTCCGGTTATTGTTCACGATCAAAATGAAAATCGGCATGTTAATGTCGAAACAAATGATGAAGTAAACCGTCATGAAGTCTTATCAGAGTTTGAAGGAGATGAACTAGAACTTAGAGATTATGTTAAAATTAAAGACTTTCTACGAAGCTGGTCACTAAAATTTAATATAAAAGCCAACGCCTTAAATGAATTACTAGTATTTTTCAATAAGTCATTAGGCTACAACGTCCCATTGGACAGCAGAACGCTTTTGAGTACCCCAAAAACTAGAGATATATTAGATTGTTCACCTGGGAAATATGTACATATCGGATGTACTGCAGCTGTCGAAACTCTACTAAGTAATTATCAACAACCACCACCGGCTCTTGTTTTAGATATAAATATATAGATCGGTTACCCATAACAAGAAGCAACCAAAGCTGTTTCTGGCCAATTTTAGGTAGAATTTATAATTCTATAAACAACAAAATATTTGTCATAGGAATTTACCATGGCTTCAAAAAACCAGATTGCTTCAATCAATATTTAAGACAACTCGTCGATGAACTAAAATCACCATTGGCTGAAGGATTTCCTTGGAAAAATGATACAATTGTTGTAAAAATACGATCATTCATATGTGATGCCCCCGCACGGTCCAGTATTCTTGAAACGAAAGGTCACACTGGTTATTTTGGTTGCCCCAAATGCAATGTGGAAGGGGATTTTATAAAAAATAGGGTGATTTTCCCTATTAATACTATGGCGCAAAGAAGAACAAATCAATCTTTTAGAAATAGGGAAAATGAAGAACATCATAGATCGAACTCTATATTGGAGGAGCTTCCCATTGACATGATTAAAGATTTTCCATTAGAATACATGCACCTTGTCTGCCTTGGAGTGATGAAGAAACTACTTCAGATGTGGGTCGGAGGGGGCACCAAGTCGCTTTTGCCGACTAGAAGTGTGAATCAAATATCCGAAAGACTCTCTAAAATAGCTCATAGTCAACTGACCGATTTTCAACGGAAGATAAGAACTTTATCTGACCTCTCTTATTTTAAAGCTACAGAATTTCGAACATTTTTATTGTATTGTGGACCATTTGCTCTAAAAGATGTGTTACCAGCAGATAAATATAACAACTTTTTGTGCCTTCATACTGGAATTATGATTTTATGCCATCCCGAATATTCCAAAACTAAATCTAACCTGGCCAATGATATTCTTACAAATTTTATTGAAGGAGTTAAATTTCTTTATGGGGAACATAATATAACATACAACATGCACAGTTTATCTCATTTAGCCGCTGATGTACAAGAGTTTGGTAACGTAGACAATTTCTCAGCCTTCCAATGAGTCAAATATGTTCAAAATAAAATGTTTATTACGAAAACCAAATCAACCGTTGGCTCAAATATGTAACAGAATCTATGAAATTAATACTGCGAATTTCATTGAACAGAGATTAGAAATCGAGTATCCCATTTTAAAGAAGAAATCAAACAAAGCGGGGAAAATACTTTATTGTCGAATGAAATTAGAGTGTGCTGAACTGGATAATACTAAACAATATCGATGGTTTTTGACAAAAAAAAGGAAATAGTTATGTTTGAATACGCAGAAATATTGGAAGAAAAAATGAATATTTGGGGCAAACAAATGGAAACAATTTCTGAATTTTATCATTTACCGATTTCATCCAGTAAATTTGATATTTATCGAACCCCTGTAAAAACTAAAGCAATTACAAAAAAATTCGAAACTATGTACTGTTATACAAAAGAAGCTCTTTGCTATAAAAAATACTGACGACAGATATTATGTATTTTTTCCACTACTACACTTTATTAATTAATGATTTTGTTATTTTTTAAATTTATTTTAATCATACGTTTTCTTTATGGTATATCTATAGCTACAATTATTTAAACTATATGTATTCTATAATTGAAACAACAAGTGAGGATGGCAAAAAGGAGGTATCAGTGGTCCGTAGAAACTGAACTAAAAATGGTATGGTCTACTGGCCAAAACATTATAACAAAGCTATCAAAAAAGAGGTCGATCCAAAACCAGATTGGGAAACATTTAAATGCAAGATTCTAAAAGAAAATATAGCAACTTATAGAGAAGCGAAGGAGAAGGAGAAATTGTTGGCAGATTTTTCCAACTCTGAATCTGAAGAAATAAGAATAAAAAAAAAAAGAAATACAATATGCCTGATTTTAATGACAATTTTGATCCAGCAGCTTATTGTTGTTGAATCGTTACCAGCTTTAACACCGATTAGTAACAATACAGAACTGGTAGCCGAAATAAACCAGCACTTACCAGTATTATCTTCTATTAGTAACAACACAGAACTAGTAACAGAAATACATCAGAATTTACCAGCTTTATTGCCGATTAGTAATCACACAGAACTGATAACCGAAATACAAGCAACACCGGTATATCGATGTAACGCCTTCATTGAAGAAAATCTGCCTGAATTAAACGTCAGCAACGACGTTAGTTCAAAAATTGAAAAAATGGAAGAAAAGATAAGGAACAATAAAAAATTCATTAAAGAGACAAAATCGAAAATATCGCTCATATTGGAAAACCAAGATAGAATATTGCAAAATCAAGTAGATGTAAATAACAGGTGGTTATGAATGTTCTTCCGAAACGAAAAGAAAGTGTAATTTCAAAAGATGCTACATTTATAATTCCAAATTTTCCCATGACATCTGTGGAGCATTTAGCATCGTTCAACTCAAAGTTATCATCACAGAGTTATATGGATCAAATGGTAGTTATTGATTATTACTAATAAATTAAACTAAATAATTAATCATTTGTTATATTTCAGACACTTCATCTATATAAATTGTCAGCTGATAAAGTAAATAAAACTGTGAGAAACTGTCTAGATTACTTATGTTCCAGTGAATTGCTAACAAAATATTCATGGTCTGGACAAAATTCACTTTCGAAAGGTATAAAAACTTATTGATATATCATTTAAAGCTTATTTTAGAGCCATCTTTCATGTCAGTACAGGATGACATTGGAGTTGTGCAATGCGCAGATGGTACTTAAATCGGTCCTGTAACCGTACGTACTATCATATAAATTTTAATACTAACTTTATTATTTTCTGTTTAGATATAAATAAACATGTGTTTGCTGAGCTCATAAATATTTTGGAACTATTGCCTAGTGTCCATAATTATTTAAAGGCTGCCATTGCCGTTACCACCCAAAATATAAGGTTAAGCGTGAAAGAATACCTAAAGTGAAGTAATTTTAGAAACAAAACAAAGTTTCTATAATGATTAATGAATGATAAGGCATCTATGATTTTAATTTTGTTTTATTTTGGAATATTTGTATTTATTTATATTTTATTTTTTATTAATATGTACATTTAAATATCAAGTGATAAGTACTAGTCATCCGGTAGTGTGAAAGGATCAGATTTGAATTTGACCAAATGTCAAAAATTCTCAAAACAATAACAACTACTAACTTAAAGAAACTAAAATAGTAAAATATCATAAATGACGCACAGCGCTGCGTATGTCACTCACCCAAATTAAAGTGAGAGTCATAATACCAAAATTTGACTCGCGCGACTCTAGATGTCACGGTGAGAGGTGAGGTGAGGTGAGGTGAGAATCACAGTATGGGTATAAATAGCCACCTTAATTGTGTAACTTATACTGACTGTCTTTCGACGGTTATTTATCAATATGTAACGCATTCCTAAATATGAAAGTTAAAGTTATTAAGTAGCTTCATATGACAAATGGTCCTCCTAATTGCTTGAACTATTCCATGTCACGTCGGTTATTTGTTGATACCTAAGGCATACCCTAAGCATGGTTGATTTATATGACTTCTGGTCAGAAACTGTTTTGTTAAATCGTGACGGTTTTTCCAGCGTCATGTCGGTTATTTACAAATACCATAGATATTCCTAATTACGGTTTATATATATGGTTTAAACCAAAATGTGGCCTGTCAAAATCGTTATTATTGGACAAGACCGGTCGGTGAATTTTAATTACGTTTACGATAAAAAGTTCGGGCAATTTACTTACTCTTTTTCAGCAAGTGGACTGTAATAATATACTTTATCTTTTCATGTGCCGATTAGTGGGACCGTCCAACGTGTTCCATAACACCGTGTTTTGGTTGTATTTGAGGAATACATTGTCTGATAGAAAACCGTACGGTCCTTCAGCCCCACATTGGTTATTTTGCAATATCAAATTTTCAAATTGTTATCCGGGATCCGATATAATAATGACCAATAAATTTCAACGGGATATCATTCAGCAGCCATACCAAGGACATACCATCGAACGTTAAGTTTTGCTTTTGTTTATCTTATATAAATATTTATATGTATATCTTATAATGTTATTTATTTATTCCTGTTCTTATTTCTTAGTTAGTTTTATCTGGGATTCTGGTGTTGGTACGAATATTAATAGGCAAAATTAATTTAAATTTGATTATAACAATAACATAGATTTAGGAATAAGAATGTTGTAGTTGTTCAATGGGTTGGAGTTATAAAAAAAAATTCATAAATTTTGTTTGATCGCATTAAATGTGTGCTGTAGTCGCCAGGCACGTGGTTAAAACTGAACCTCCCAAACCAACTAGTGCTTGCCATCGGTATTCATCACATAATTCTGTACATTAATAAACAACTAAATTTGTTACAATTAGTATTTTGTACTGTATATTAAGAGGTTAAGATATATAAGAACAAAGCACTGGTATTATCTGGTAAAATTTAATTCCTTCAACATTAAAGTAATTACTTTCGCATACTTCAGAGTACTGATTTGCATTTATTGTACTCGTATATGTATATAAAATGCTAGAATATTCCACCACAAAAGCAAACAATTGTAAAACTAGTAAATAACACAAATAAATAGAAGTTGCAGTGTGATTGAGTATCATAAAGTGCAGATAATTATATAGCGTAAATAAAACTAAGTAGAGTAATTTAAGCAAAACAAAAATATTTAATACTAAATACGAAATAAATAATTATCTTTATGACAAACGGTAGTTGTAAACAATTTTGTATCGTACATCGTATTATGGGGGTGGTAATACTATGGCGCTATATTACTAGTATGTATATATGTACTTTCCACTAATATTTCAATTTTGTAGAATGTAGTTGTAGATATAGTAGTATGATTAATATTAAAGCTCTTCTTTCCTTTAACGTATATATCTGGGTATTATAAGAGGTGTGATAATTTTTTATCCTTAGAAATCTTTATGAACCTGTATAAAAAATTCTGTACATTAGGATAAAAAAAACCCGTAAAATAGTTTTTTATGATTTTGTGTTTATTAAATTTTCATTATTAAAATTATATTACCGGGAGTTGTTTTCTGTCGTAATAACAAAAAATGGTTTTATAATATTGATTTAATATAATAAGATATTGATAACATTATACGATTTGTAATTCATATAGTTATTGGCAAAATGGTTTACATTGCTCTGCTTTATTTAATATTGAAAAGAGTTATTATATTATTTTGTGCACTGTAGCACTGTTCATCAATTGCAAATTTTGACAAGCTGGAATTTAACTATATATTCGCAACACTCGCAAATTAAACACTATTTTGAATACTGAGCGAAACAGGTTCTTAGCAAGATAGTTCTACCCAAACCGGAATTGCTTCGAAAATACGCTTGTAAATTAATTCATATTGAAAAAAAATCTGTGCTAGCCTACCTAGTTTTCCAATATTTTTGGTTTATCCAATGCACCAGAAATATCGACACCTAGGCATAGGTGGTATTTGTAGAATATAGTGTATGAATTATGATCTTTGATGTCAAGCTAATTCAAAATTGGTAGGTAATTTAATCGATGAACCTTTCTTTTCTTAGTCTTTCGATGAGTTTGAATTTGATGTTCTGTTATTATTTTATTTTCATGTCTTTTATGAGTAATAAACTCAATAATGTGTTTTTTTTATAATTGCTATAACGAATATTGTTTGAATGTACATGACTTTAAAATAAAGCAATTTTCCATCCTGTAAATTCTAATGTAAAACAGTTGAATAGTCTTCCAATTAATACAAGGAGTATGATTAATCAAAACAAATTTGATAGCATTCTGAGTATGAATGTACTGGCCTATAATATAGACAATTACACTATGTAGTATATTTTCTTGCAGAGATGACAGAGTTGGTGGTGATCTGGCGTTATATATTGGAAACGATATAGATTTTAGATTTTTGAACGCGGATCAAGATCGATATCCATTTCATTTCATTGAAGTGGAGCTTTCTAAATTTGTAGGTACAGTCTGGGCAGTTTATCGTCCTCCTGACTCCAGCCTTGTTTCTTTTGCTGACTTTTTGGAAGCACAACTCTCGAAGGATACTAAATATGGTAATATTTTACTTGGAGATATAAATATTCCAACAAATAAGACAGAAGATTTTGTGATAAACTATAAAAACTTATTAACAAGTTTTGGTTTTATCGTCATTAACACGAATGTTATTCGAACGGCTTGTGAAAATATTCTTGATCATGTTGTATTCAGTTTTTTAAACATTGATACTATTTTGATACATTAACCATATATTCGAACTTAAGTGATAATAATTTTCTTTTCCCGAACTTTCGTTTCGCACTGAAATATACTAGAAGAATTATTGAAAAAAAAAATCACTATCTTAGATTTTTTTTATATTTTATTGGAAGGACGTGGCATAGACACTTTTTTGGTTCATAGCCTTACATTCACACAACATTCATTCAATCCCATTCACACAAGTACAGTATTCCACCTGCGCATCACATAGCTCCATGTCACCCTGTACAGTGACATGGAAGATGGGTCGGCCCATGAGTTCTACATTCCAACACAGGGTCATAGATGTTTTCAATTTACTCAGCGATCGTGTAATCAGGAGATGAAAAATCCCTTTTGAATCCCCGCCTCTGTTGGGATTCGAACCCGGGAGCTCCCGGATCCAAACGTCGCCGCTTTAACCACTGCGCTATTTGTTCGGTACTATCTTAGATAAAGCAAATGAAAATATTGGTAATTTTTTGTATTCATTACCATTTAATGGTATGGTTCCCAAAAGCATTTTTACAATGATCATTGGAAAATATAATGAGTTAATTGATAAGTTTACTAGAACTATAAGTGGTGAAGCCAAACTTAAAAATACACTGTGCCCACGGATTACGTATGACATATGGCAACTCATCCGTAAAAAAAAAAAAATTTTGAAAAAATATAAATTGATCAGATAAAATTGAAAAAATTTTTGTCAAAGAAACATTATTTTGATAAAAAGTTCATTGGCTCAAATCAAATAGAACTGTAACATAGTACAACACAGCTCTCATTCAAATTACTAATGAACTTTTGGAGCTCAAGAATATCACTACTTTACAAAAGCATTTAATACAGGTCCTCATGAACGCTGGTAAAAGTATGTTGCCTTTTATATTTCGGGAGTAGAAAACAAAAACAAATATTTATTTATCGAAAATGGCTTTATCGTTTTTCAAAATATTCTGCATGAAGACACTTTTGCATGCGTTTAAACCAATTTTCGAGAAGACATCAACAGCTTCTTCAGGTGTTGAAAAACTTTGACCAAGCAATTTATTTTTAATGTGTTATTTTGAATTTAAAAAAAGTCATTGGGTGCCAAATCAGAACTATACGACGGATGACCTATGAATTCGATGTTTTGACCGCTCAAATATTCAGTTATTTGTGCCGATATGTGATAACCCGCTCTGTCGTGGTAAAGAATGATCCGACCGTCGGCGGTTGGTTTTCCTTATTTCACCGCAAGAAAATTTCTGGTAAACAAATGCACCAATGATATGGTTGCAACAGTTCTTCCGAAAAAAAAAAAATAAACCACTTTATTGTTGGATTTGGCTCGCATTGGGATACCTAATGCTGTTTGGTTTCGTTCTCAAACGCATAGATCCAGGATATGTCAACTGCCCCGATGTTATAGACATGTTTTGAAGCACCGTGATCACTTTTTTGAGCTATTCTATTATCCCACGCGAACAAATATTTTTGATGGCCAAATATTCATGCAATATTCAATATTTGCTAGTTCCACTAATGTCCAAGGATGCCTCAATCTCACGATAAGCCACATGACGATATTACAGTATCAGTTCCTGCATAGCTTCAGTATTTTGCGGAATAACAACCGGAATATTTTGTACGACCTGCACGAAATTCGTCGTTAAACGAACTGTGGTCACGATTAAGTTCTGTAAATAATCGATAAATACTGGTTCTTGATGGTGGTTCATCGCCAAAAATTAAGTTCATTAAGGTACTGTTGTTGAGTTAATCCACGTCGAAAGTTGTATGAAATAATGTTCACTGATATGAAATTTTGAAATCACTAAACAAACAAAAATAGCTTCAATATAAAAAAGCCTACTGAGAAAATATGCCAAAGAAAAAACTATCAAACTTTACGATAGAGACGTTAGTTACTAGATGGCAGCACTAGGGTTACCCAATACCGAAATATAAAAGCCAGCCTATGTATCACAGATTATCAATTTCTCTAGTCGAAGCGAGCTTTGGTATAAATGGGTGGTAGTAGTTTACCATGCCCATGAATCGCTGAATACTCTTGGTTGAGGTTGGAGCTGGGAATTCTTTAATGGCATTGATTCGTTCTTGTGAAGGAAGGATGCTATTAGCGGTGATATTGTGGCTGAGGAAATCAAGAGTGGATGTGAACATCAAACTCGACAAGTCGTTGGAATAGCGTTGCAGATGGAGTTTGTGTTACTCCTCAGTTTGTGATACCACAAGAATGTCATCTATGTAGACGAAAACGAAATCGAGATCTCGAACGACTTCGTTCATGATCCGCTGAAACGTGTGCACAGCATTGCGTAATCCAAATGGCATTCGGGTGTATTCGACGAGGCCAAATGGTGTGGTGATTGCCGTTTTGAAAACGTCTTTAGGTGCCACGGAAATGTGGTGATAACCTCTGATGAGATCGAGTTTGTAGAAAACTTTGCAGCCGCCATGCAAGTGAATAGTGAAGTTTTGAATGTGGCGTATCTGGTAGCGATCCGGTATCGTAACCATGTTTAAACGCTTCATGTGTAGTGGACAATAGACGGAAGATGTCGATGTTTGATAAATTCCTAATTCCACTATATGCTGAAATTCTGCTTGTGCAGCTTTGTGACGCACCGGATCTAGCCTGCGTGGTCTGGACACTGGAAGATCGCCTTCCGTGGCGAAGTGATGGACCACGTTGTTTCGGACTGGCATTTTGTAGTTCGGTTCCTGTAAGTAGTAGGTACTTTTTGAGCAGAGTACCGTAGCCGTCGTTAATGTTAAAATGGATCGCTGTTGGTGTGTTAACACGAACCATTGTGGCGTTTATTGACAGCTTCGTAGCTGGATCTATTAACCGTTTGTGCTTCACATCAACAAGAAGTCCGAATTTGCTTAGAAAATCGCCGCAAATGATCGGACGGTTCGTCGCAGCTAGTACGAAAGTGTGCGTCAAGGTTCGTTTGAGCCCGATATCCACATTAAGCAATTTTGTGCCGTATCGACTAAATAGGTTAGTTTGTTTGTTCGGTCGTACACGAACAAACGGGACGTATAGGGTGTCAGGGGATTTGCGTAACTCCCTACTCGTGACTTTAGTAGTTTTTACTGCTGATGTTTGAGGTAGATGGGTATGATTGCCGTGCCGTATGGGAATTACATGGCTGCGTACATTTCTATGCAGCGTTTCCATGTTTGGCATGATACCAGCATCTACCTTGCCGTGCATTGCTATGTGTTCAGGCACGTGATGGAAACCGTTGTCCACGTGACCGGCTCCTGCGTCGAAGCAATCCATCGATTCGATTCTGTTGGTCTAAAATGTTCAACTTATGATACATTCGAGTCATTGTTCACAAGTTTAATTTTTACAAAAAATAATTGACCAAGATAAAAAATAATAATATAAGGCGGAATGGATACCGTGTAATGACGTTTGAAGGCCGGGATGTTCCCTCGGGTTAACGCCTGATGCGAGATACCCCCGAATAGAGGAGGCCTCTTGTATCCTTCTAGTGTCCTTATAACACTATATAAAAACAATTATTGCTCCTGATATTTTGGTCAATGGAGGTAGGGTATATCACAATTTGTATAGGGAAGACAAAACCGATAAGATTTGTTCCGAGGTCTATTTATCTAAGGAAATTATGGAGAACTTCTTGAATGCTTCGGTACAACTGTTTGAGTCACCCATTTTATTTACGAAAGTCTGGGTATTGGTAGTCTTGATTATATTTTTACTAATAAATTGGCGTACCACACGTGCTTCAGATATGTATTTTCAATAAAAATAAGTTTATGATCACATATCTGGCTAAAATTACTATTAATCACCTATTTAGATTCTGGTTCTTCTTTTCAAAATACTTTTTTGTAAATTTATATAAAATATAAATAAAAAAATAAAAGTTATGAACCGATAAGTGAAAATCTGTATTTCTTATCACAAATTAAAGCTGGGTTGTAAATGAAGAGGCCGTTTTGTCATTGCGTTTGCAAACACAACAATATTATCTATATACCTTGGGATCCTACAATAAACGTTTGCACGATTTATTTAGCAATTTATCATCTTCAACAACACACATTTTTGCGCTGTTAATTTAATCTTCACCCTTAATTTGATTTTAAGCGATTATAAAAACAGCATAAAACAAACGAAATAGAAAATGATAACAAAACAACATGAATTTTCCTTATACCTTCCAGCTACTCCTGTCTGTCACCGGAACAAAGCATGGCAGCAAAACTAACACTATACATAATATAGTTTATTATGTTTCCGTTTATTTATTTTTTCTGTGTACGAAACATGTTCTTTCTCCGGCAATTTCACTTTACAAAGCTATATCAGGGAGATGAATGTATGTACAAGCAAAACATTTTTTGTTACTTTTCATATTCAAGTTTTTTAGTTTTGTTTGTTATTTAAGAGAATTTATGTATAGAGATATGAACATAGTTTTTTATGTATGTATAATAAAAATGTAAAAGTATGAATACTATTGTTTTTAATAAACACTATTTAAATTAAATTAACATAAAATAATAAAGCATAAAATGACAAGCGTTAATTTGCAATTTACAGAATATACGAATACAAATATCTAACTCTAAATTCTCGAATATGTGTGATACATGACTCTCCACAGAAGCTTTATAGCTAGATGGAGAAATTCTTCTAAACTAAAAGTGGTTAAAGGCCAAATATTGCCCAGGGACGTTTTAAACTTAACAACATTAAACCATGTACTGCAAATATGAAGGGACATCAAAAAGTTGTCAATATTTTCCGAATTAAGATATTAGGTATTGGAATTGGAAAGCCGAAAGGAAAAACCCAAATTTAATCAAAAGAAAAGCCTTTCAGGTTTTTTTCAAATTAATTTGGATCTTTTAGTGTTTTAAGTTTTTTGCCGGTACCATTTTTAATCAAAATAAAATTATTTTAAACAAACCATAAAACTTTTGAATGAGGCGTATAAAATGGTAAAACAATTTGAAAACTACTCAAAATAAAATTTTCTATATCAGGGCATTGCAAAATACAAACAAAAAGTCAGACTGCCAATATACTAATTTCAAGCAACTTTGTATTTTTTTCTAAAAATTATTTTGATTTATAATTTACATGTTAGAATAGATCGAATAGTCAAATTTTTCGACTTGCTTCACAATTGAATACAACAAATGTTTTACAATAAGATAAGAAATAGTACAATAATTCCTGCTACTTTGCCATATTTTATCAAAACTCGATCTTAAAACATATAGAATGGAACCAACAGCCACAATAACATTAGAATGGCATTTCCAATTAAAAAAAAAATATATATATATACGTATATATGTACATATATATATATATACATATGTATTTATTCAACGTACCCGATAACTACAATGTTCTAAGGTTGCCAATAATAACAAAACTGAAAATTTGAATCTATTATAAAATGTTTTCCGGTTTTCGGTAGCACAAAATCGGGAAATGATGAAATTTGGTTTCAAAATTTTAACACTATACAGCGTTGGTGTATTTTTTTTTAGTTCTGTCAGAGACGACATTACGCTTGGCTGGTTATCTTTTTTAGCTGTGAAATTTTCTGTGTTTTATTTAAATTAATAATTAAATAATAATTTCTTCAATTTTACTTTCGAAAGTTGTCATTTTGGTAATTAAATGACATTTCGTAAGCGTCAATTTATTTTTTTAAGTTTTAATTATTTTGGTTTCATCGAATTTTAAATAAAGTCTAAATATATTATATATAAAATATATTAAATATCAAAATTAACTCCGCACGGATTAGAGTTAAATTGTTTCCAACAAAATACACTTATTGCTAAAAAGCATTGAATGTAATTTCAATGTAGCTAATTTGCAAAAGATCCACATATAATCTATGGATCTATAATTCAAAAGATTTTACAATTAATATACAGAGCCCTAAGGTTAAAAATTGAGCTTTTTCTAGAGGAATTAAAATTGACGAAAAAAACATTTTTTCCATACAAAACATATGAAAAATTAAATTTTTTTCGGTGCGATATTTTTCAATGAAAATGTCGATGGATTAAGTATTTTAACATTGAAATAGAATCTACAATTAACATTTTATAATTGATTCAAAGCTTGATCAAAGAAGTTGTTTAATTTTTGATATATTTATTAATAAAATTTATAGAAAAAAAGCATTTCTACATTGAATTGATATAAATACACACAAATACCAACGCAATAAAAATTAAACTGCACGACGAAAAGAGAAAACAGTAAAAATGTGGTTGTGTAAAGCCTCTATTCCATTGTGAAAAATTTACTGCCAACATTTTTTTGTTGCCATAATGAAAGGAGAAAGAAAAGAAAAAACTCCATTAGTGTGACAGAGATAGTAGTTTTTTTATTTTTTATTTTATAGCGAAACTTTTATGGTTACGTTTTGACATCTTCTGTAACATAACCAACAAATTTCATAATTTTTTTTATGTCTAGAGTGCGAACATAATTTCATTCATTTATTCATATGTTATTACATAATAAATAGTTTATTGTAATATAATTAATAATAATAATAATAATAATTTGTTATTATAACGTCTGAAATATTAAAAAAAAATTGTACAAAAAAATAACATTTGACCATAAAAATATCCAAACATGTGTGTGAAAAAAATTTCGTATCCGCACACAATTTTTATGTCGATGTGTGTAAATGTTGCCATAAAAAATACTCAACTTGATACTTTTCTATAATAAATTATGGCAACACACCAACACAAACACATTTTTCTCTCCAGTAAAATTTTGCTGATGAAACTTTTTGTTTCTTTCGCACCACCAGCAAATCTATATTTTTATCCCATTTTGGTTTTGCTGACAGCAAATTTTTCACAATGGAATAGAGGCTTAAAGCCTCTATTCCATTGTGAAAAATTTACTGCCAACGTTTTTTTGTTGCCATAATGAAAGGAGAAAGAAAAGAAAAAACTCCATTAGTGTGACAGAGATAGTAGTTTTTTTATTTTTTATTTTATAGCGAAACTTTTATGGTTACGTTTTGACATCTTCTGTAACATAACCAACAAATTTCATAATTTTTTTTATGTCTAGAGTGCGAACATAATTTTATTCATTTATTCATATGTTATTACATAATAAATAGTTTATTGTAATATAATTAATAATAATAATAATAATAATTTGTTATTATAACGTCTGAAATATTAAAAAAAAAATGTACAAAAAAATAACATTTGACCATAAAAATATCCAAACATGTGTGTGAAAAAAATTTCGTATCCGCACACAATTTTTATGTCGATGTGTGTAAATGTTGCCATAAAAAATACTCAACTTGATACTTTTCTATAATAAATTATGGCAACACACCAACACAAACACATTTTTCTCTCCAGTAAAATTTTGCTGATGAAACTTTTTGTTTCTTTCGCACCACCAGCAAATCTATATTTTTATCCCATTTTGGTTTTGCTGACAGCAAATTTTTCACAATGGAATAGAGGCTTTAGTGTTTCCTTTTGAATTATATTTTTGTGAATAAAATAAAATACTTAAAGGGTATTTCAATAAAAGCTGCAAAATTTTGTTTGAATAAATCTCAAACTAATTTCACTTCAATTTCAACGTAAATTTTGGATTTTAGATTATAAATGGAACACCATGACTATCACAGTTCTTCTGGCACGGTTCTATTTTATTTTGGTACAGTTTTGTTACGCATTTGTGCATAATTATGGTTCTAAATAAATTGTGCAGCTGTTATTGGAACTCCCTATGACATTGTAAGTTGTCAGTATCACAATTTTTTTTCTATCGATCTTAAGCCTCTATTCCATTGTGAAAAATTTACTGCCAACATTTTTTTGTTGCCATAATGAAAGGAGAAAGAAAAGAAAAAACTCCATTAGTGTGACAGAGATAGTAGTTTTTTTATTTTTTATTTTATAGCGAAACTTTTATGGTTACGTTTTGACATCTTCTGTAACATAACCAACAAATTTCATAATTTTTTTTATGTCTAGAGTGCGAACATAATTTTATTCATTTATTCATATGTTATTACATAATAAATAGTTTATTGTAATATAATTAATAATAATAATAATAATAATTTGTTATTATAACGTCTGATATATTAAAAAAAAATGTACAACAAAATAACATTTGACCATAAAAAAATCCAAACATGTGTGTGTGAAAAAAATTTCGTATCCGCACACAATTTTTATGTCGATGTGTGTAAATGTTGCCATAAAAAATACTCAACTTGATACTTTTCTATAATAAATTATGGCAACACACCAACACAAACACATTTTTCTCTCCAGTAAAATTTTGCTGATGAAACTTTTTGTTTCTTTTGCACCACCAGCAAATCTATATTTTTATCCCATTTTGGTTTTGCTGACAGCAAATTTTTCACAATGGAATAGAGGCTTTATGTTCCCTTTTTAAATTTTACGCTATTTCGTGAATTCAATTTTGATTTTTTTCTATTGCGATCTCAGCCTATTGGAATAATTTTGCACTCTATCCCTTTTCCGATTTCGCTACAAGGTAATGAAATAGAAATATGTGGTGATACATTTTCAAATGTATAAAAGGAAATAGAATAATGCTTTATACGAGCATGCTGCGATCGCAATAGAAAAAGCGAAATTAAAAAAAGAAAAAGTGTGAGATTTAATTCTTAAAAAAGAGACAAAATCATAGATCGAAAGGATGACAATATATGTTTTATTTATTTATTTTACCTGCACATTCAAATAAATTCATGTTTACATAAATATGATAAATCCATATTTAATTTTGATTTAATGTTTATTAAATTAATAAAAGGTTTAAGGTTCTGACTTTCAGATATGTGCTGCTTTATTGTTTATCGAAATGAAAGATTTAACTTTTCATCGATGAAAAGTAACTCGAAAATGGTCATTTTTACATTGATTCTTATGGGATGCAAAAAGTAGTTCCTCTAGAAAAAGCTAGACAAAAAATATGGCTGATCCTTTCGGCTCTGTATATATAGGTGGCTCTGTTTAAACTCGCCGAAAGCTTTTAACTAACACTTGGTAAAATCAAGTTGTAAGCCTAACTAAAATATTGGAGTTTTTGAATAAAAGCTGCGTTCTCACTAATAATCATTCAATAAATGATTATGGGCATTACACTATATAAGAAACAAGAAATCGAAAATTATCAATAGACGATTACATCTTTGCTGCTTACTATTTATATTGTGCACTGTGCCATTTTTGATAAATATAATTAAAAGCTCCTTTGAATTGACTTTAAAATTTTTTTTTTAAATTAATATACAATTCATTTAATAATCTACAATTAACAATTATCGTATCGAAGAGAAACTTTAATACTTATGTACCATTGTAAAAAAGCTACCAGTTTAACATATATGTACCTAGATACCAGACACATAGATTTAAACTTGTTAAACAAAATTATTTGTTCAAAAATCTTTTGACCTAGATTTTTAATAAGATCTCTGGGTTTACGAAAAAGCTCAGTACAATTTTAATAATTGTTAATATCAGATAGCATCTTGGCTACTAAATTTATTATGGATTAACATAGTCAAATCTTCAATCCAATTTTAAAAATAAAAGCTCGTCGATCTAAAATGAAAGCTAATTAGACCTGAGTTTTAAAAAAATTACTAAGAAATATTTTTATTATTAAAAATTTATTTATCTTCCCACAATTATAATTAAAAGCTCTTTTGACATTTTTAAAGCTTCTTTCTTAATTTAATAACTTGTTAAATATAAATTTATTTAAAGGCTTCCAATTCTATTTTAATATGGTTAAATTGAAAAAGTTCCATATATACTAGACATTTTGTATGAAAAGCTTCTTGTAATGTGGTTAAATATACAACCCAGTTTTAACCTGAACTAATCAAACTTTTCAAATGTATGCTCAGTTTTTAGGTAAATGAAAATGGCAAGCTTTTTAAATGTACAACAACTTTGATTTTTTATAAAGTTCAATTTTAAAAACCTCGCATAGCAAATATTAATGAAACACATACAGTTTCGGATCGGCTTCAATATTAATGATTATATGTACTTTTGACAAAAGCACAAAAGGCATAATATTTCATAGTACACGAATCGTGCAATATATAGTTTACCGATGAGAACCCAATTTCAATAGATTTCACTAACTTATCTTATTCTTTATTAAGTTTTCATGGATTTCCATACAAAGAAAATCTTTTAACATTTAACAGTCTATAATTAGTAGTTATCTTAATCCTAGCTTACGAAATTTTCTAACCAACAGTCGAAATTTTATAGTTAATCTTGAATTATCTTCTCTTTCACAGAAAAGCTCAAATCAAATAATTTCAGCAATTACACTCTACTCAAACCGTTCAAATATTTGGGTTATCTCACGAACTAACTTTTTGAATTATTATAAATTGCGTTAACATCAAACTAGCGTTTAACGAAGTGAGCTTGTTTTGAAACTCTAAAGTGTAATTGAACGTTTTAAATGTAACTTCTGATTTTTTTTTCGTTCCTGGTTTTATTTAAGAGATTAGGGCATGAAAGTAGGGCTATTAGTAGGGCTATTAAAAAAAATCAAAATTTGTTCGTTATTATAGATTTTTTTAGATTTAATAACTGTTGAACGCGCAAAATAAAAACACAAAGAGAAACGAAGTATCGTCGATATTTATTGAACAACAAATCAACCGAGAATAAAAAAAATACTCCATGTACATAGCAATTTCTCGAATCAGATCGGCATACAGTTGCTTCAGCCATATCATTTCCTCGATATCTTATGTCGCTGCATTATATTCGGAAGATAACGAAAAACTTTGTTAATTGTTTTTTGAAAAGAAACGTTTGGCCTACGATTTTATCGATTTTGCTTTACTTTGAAATGTAGGCAAAGGCGCCACATTTATTAATACTGCGGAAATTCCAACGGTCAAAAAAATATCAACGCTGGCACAGTGGTGGCTAGAAAAGGTTTCAAACTCAATCGATATGAGAAAAAAGCCGACCCTATAAAAGTTCGGCCATACGATTTTTTTCGGTTGTATCTTTCTTAGAAAAAATGGCAAAGGCGCCACATTTATTTATATTGCGAAAATTCCAACGGTCACAAAATTATTAAAGGTAATGGTTAGTACCAGATCTTGAACCTTATGACAAACAGAAATTAACCGTCCTTAAAAAGACTTGCACATAACAATTTATATTCCACCAAATCAATTTTACATTTTAAAAAAATCTGAGATGAGTATTTTGGTACTAACTGTATACATACATATTTTTTTTGTAGACGAAAAAGTGTGGGATAGTATAAATGTAAAAAATCCTGGGATGAAACAACTATGTATATAAATTTTATATGTATTTTTAAAAAGTCTGGGATGGATTATTTACGCTAGTGTTGCCAGAGGTATTTTTAAAAAACCATGGGATTAAATCCTGGGATAACTTCAACGGGGTGTATATTCAGCGTACTCAACTATGAAACCCTTATTTTCCTTTTTGCCCCATTTCCTGCGACGCTGCCATTGTATATATAATATATATATGTATGTATGTATATATATATATACCGGGTGTTTTTTTTAAACTGAGACGATCAAATATCTCGAAAAATAGCCACTCTACGGAAAAAATTTCCATAATCAAAATTTAATCATACCGCGGGGGAAATACATTAGTGCAAAAAAAAAAGTCCCCCCACCCCCGCTTTGTAGGTGGGGCGGGGGTAACTTTTAAACTAAGATAGGAAGCCATATTTTTTATTGCAGATACGGATTCTACGACTAAAAGTACGTATGATTTGAATAAAATATTTTGTTCGGTTCATGATAGATGGCGTTGCAATCGACGAAATTCAATTTTTTCAATTTCTCCTTCTTAGAACACACGCATTCGATTCTGCAATACGTTTGAAATAAAAAACATCACGTTTTCATTGGAAATACTCGAAATTCGTCAGCAAAACAATTTATTCAGTTTTGTAAATCTAAATAAGTGTTCAAAATTAATTTCAAGTTTTATTATTAAATTTCAAAAATACAAAATTCAGGCCATCATTTTGAACACTTATTTAGATTTACAAAACTGAATAAATTGTTTTGATGACGAATTTCGAGTATTTCCAATGAAAACGTGATGTTTTTTATTTCAAACGTATTGCAGAATCGAATGCGTGTGTTCTAAGAAGGAGAAATTGAAAAAATTGAATTTCGTCGATTGCAACGCCATCTATCATGAACCGAACAAAATATTTTATTCAAATCATACGTACTTTTAGTCGTAGAATGCGTATCTGCAATAAAAAATATGGCTTCCTATCTTAGTTTAAAAGTTACCCCCGCCCCACCTACAAAGCGGGGGTGGGGGGACTTTTTTTTTTGCACTAATGTATTTCCCCCGCGGTATGATTAAATTTTGATTATGGACATTTTTTCCGTAGAGTGGCTATTTTTCAAGATATTTGATCGTCTCAGTTTAAAAAAAACACCCGGTATATATATATATATATATATATATATATATATATATATATATATATATATATATATATATATATATATATATATATATATATATATATATATATATATATATATATATATATATATATATATATATGTATATATGTATATACTGGCTCTACGTCTCAGTGGTCAAACCACAGTGGTATGGGGTTGTCGTCTGGTGGCCAGCGTTAAAAGTTATGGCCAACCTTAAACTATTGATTAAAGTCCAAAGAACGGCCTGCTTGTGTATAAGTGGGGCTCTCAGGAGCACACCTACTCAAGCTCTGGAGATTCTCTTTCATCTTACTCCCTTGGATATTGCGGCCGAGCAGCTTGCATCTTGCACAGCCATTCGGCTCAAATCCATATCTATGTGGACCTGTAATAATGCAGGGCACTCATCTATCCTATGCAACAGGAGTATTCCGGAAGCTACCGACTACGCTATCCCTTTGCCATCTGTTGAGATTGAATTCCAAACTGAGTTTCCCACCAGAGAGGACTGGGTGAACGAAACGGTTATGGACAATAAGGCCCTAAGCTTCTTCACGATCAAAAAGGGATGGTGGGGTTGGCTGCGGGGTATTCTGTGAGGTACTAGGGGTTAACCTCTCTTTTCGTCTTCCCGACTTTTGCAGCGTGTTTCAAGCTGAACTGACCGCGATAATGGAAGTCATGGACTGGTTGAAGTATAATGTAATATCTACGACGGATATTCGCATTTTTACGGACAGCCTGGCTGCTATTAAAACGCTACAATCATACTCCCTGACGTCGAAGGTAGCCCAGAACTGTCTGGCATCTTTAAATCAGATGGCTGATCAGTTCAACATCCGCTTGACGTGGGTGCTAGGGCATTTCAATATCGCAGGGAATGAAATGGCAGATGAGTTGGCCCGCAAGGGTACAGCACGCCTAATAACCCAAAGCAGGCGGGATATAAAGATACCGCTTGCTTCATGTAAACTGCTGCTTCAGGAAGAAGCCATAAAAGAAACGAACGTCAGATGGTCTAAAGCCAGTTCGTGTGTAACAACCAGGCAGATCTGGCCTGGACTTGACCGGTCCAGATCAGGCCAACTGATATCGCTTCAACGGCAACATATTGGTATGGTCGTGGGAGCTATAACGGGACATTGTCTCATTGGGATACATGCGGGCAGACTGGGTGTCCCAGCCCAAGATTTCTGCCGCGATTTCTGCGTGGTGATGAGGAGGGGGAGGAAAATGTGCTCCATCTGCTCTGCACCTGCCCTAATCTAGCGTACAGCAAAACAAAATTTATGGGAACTTCCCCTTTGAACGACCTCTCGGATCTTAGTAAAATCGAGATCCGGGACTTTAAACGCATCTTGATAAGCTCAGGATGGTTTAGCGAGTGAAGAGGAGGAAACTCGAATGTGGTACAGCTACGGACCAATTTTGTGTCTATGCTAGTCCTGTAGGACAGCCACCCTTACCTAACGTAACCTAACCTATATATATATATATATATATATATATATATATATATATATATATATATATATATATATATATATATATATATATATATATATATATATATATATATATATATATATATATATATATATATATATATATATATATATATATATATATATATATATATATAAATGTTCAATACTAGGTTAACTAACAAACCACATTTCTATAGATGTTATACCTGAAACAAGGACCACTTCGATTCAATGTATGTATATACAGCAGTGTTTACTGTTTCGGCCTAAATCTTCATGGACATTTGCTTCGCATGGATCATAGTTCTAGCTGCTTCGATTATAGTAGGCATTTCACGTTTTGCCCGACCATTCTAACCGCAATAATAATAACAAACCCAAGAGATGGAAAGCACGCATTGAGGAATACAACTATGAGTTAATATATAAACCAGGCATAACTAACAAAGTGGCAGACGCCTTGTCTAGACTAAAGGTGGAAGTGAACACATTATCATCTTCAAGCAGTGGGACAATAC
Organism: Tipula unca; assembly: GCA_951394425.1. NCBI lineage: Eukaryota > Metazoa > Arthropoda > Insecta > Diptera > Tipulidae > Tipula > Tipula unca. The sequence goes on from OX596380.1 coordinate 122,498,013, forward strand.
ACAGCGCGGAGGAAGATGTAACCCAACTAATCCAACATTGTGAGTCACCGATAAATGTCTTCAAAGTTCAAATAATATTCAGTTGTGGGGACGACAAGTATGTACATATACGAAGAACCACACAACCAGTACCATCGACATTATAGCTCACTACCGGAGATAAACAGAGAGATTCTAACGAAAATTCTGAAAAAGAAATTACATCCGACGTTATTGAATGGCATAAAAATTCCCGAAGAGTACACGCAAACTCTTCAAGAAGTTTACCAACAAAATTTCAACAACTACAAAGTACGACTAAAACGGAGAGTTGTGGAGGACATCTGCAACGAAGATAATAAATTCCGAATCATTGAAGAGGAGCACAGGAGAGCTCATCGGAATTGGTAGGAGAACAAACAACAAATTGTCGAAAAATATTACTTCTATTATTGGCTAGTCAGGTTAAGAAATACACAAAAGACTGTGAAACCTGTAAAGAGAATAAGTATGACAGGCATCCTAACAAACCCCAAATACAGGAAACACCAGTACCTACGTATCCCTCAGAGATACTACACATTGATATTATAGACATAAAAAAAGAAAAATTTATCACATGTGTGGATAAATTTTCTAAATTCGCAAAATTCTTTCATATCAAAGATCGATCGGTACTACATCTGCAGAATAAGATAATTAAAGCATTGCATTATTTAGCCCCATCATTATACAAATTACATCAAAGCACTAGGAATAAAAGTTTATTTAACACCGACAAACAAAAGTGCATGGCACAGTGGAACGGATCCATTCAACAGTAATAGAAATATTGAAATGCATCAAAGGAAAGAATGAAAGACAGCCAAAAGCGAAAAATTCAAAGAGAGAATTTGAAAATGAATGAGCCTAAACCTTATGAAATCGGTGAACAAATATTCACAGCAATCAAACAAATTAAAAGCAAAGACAGACCGAAATTCAGGAAGGAAACTGTTGCCCAAGATAACAAAGTCACTGTGACAACGACCTCCAGCAAACGAATACATAAGACTCACATCAAGAACGTCACTAATTAAAATCATCTTCTTTCCAGTTTGTGCTTGTGGACATCAATAACGTCCCTTAATATCTATCATTACGACACCCCAATAATTTCCATACGAGAGGGAAATGGCAATATAATCAGTGGCAATTATAAAGTGATTCATCAAATCGATCTTAACTGCTATGAGGATGTCCTGTCCAGAATTCAATCGGAGAGAAAAGATATCAGCCCAACTAGCATTTTAAAACCGCAGCTAGCTTATACCAGATCAATGAAGTCCATAAATTACTAGCAGAACTAAAGTCCCACAAGCCGAAAAATAAACGCTCCATAAATTGGATCGGCTCAGCTTGGAAATGGATTGCCGGCTCACCAGATGCTACTGACTGGGATACCATACTCAATAGCCAGAATAGAATAATTAAAAACAACAACGAATAATACAAAATTAACAACGCCATTACCCAAAAGATCCAACAGATCCTCAAGCAGCACAACGAAAATCAGCTGCACCTAGAAGGAAACGCCCACGATGCACTCGAACAAACACTGTTCAATCGCCTTCAATTGCTAAAAGAAAAGGTGAAAGAAATAGTCAGAGCAGTCCAGCTGGCAAAAGGAGGAATAATAAATTCCAATTTGCTAGACAAGGAGGAAATTAACCGATTGGTGAACGAAATAGAAGCCATAGAATCCTATATTTGATTTCGATACCGAAAACGAACGGGGAGGAATTTCACCACGTGAAATTCCGATCGACCATCAAGAACAATAAGCAGATTCACTTAGAATACAGTGAAATCCTACTAAACCAACATAGAATTTATGGCATAATCAATCAATGCAAAAGTAGAAGAGAAGTCACCATTTGTGGGCCTAACCAGCTACAGGAGTTGAATAGGGATCATTGTATAAATCAATTGATGAAAGGATTTAACACAAAACTTCCCGATCCAGTATCAAAACGAAACCTTGGAAATAACAGGATGGACATTCACCAACAGGGAGCTAAAAACTTCGCAAATCCTTCCACAGGTGCTTCTAACAAATATCACGCAAAGAGGAGTAAAACTCAACCTAGAGTACCTACACAACCTGCATCAATTGAGCATAAGTCTACTGGACAAACTCACCATAGACCAAAATAACAATGCAACGGACATCGGGATAATACCAACCATTATATGATAGCAATCATCATCTTCATAGCACGCATGAGATACCAGAGAAACAACAAACTGGTTTGGCTTCCAAACGAAGGAACCGCAACCCCAGCAACACCACACCTGGGGATACAACCAATCAACTTAGACTTCTAATCCACGAGACGTGGATTTTTAAAGGGGGAGGAGTTAACGCACAAGATACTGCCATGTCAACAAATCATTCCACACACATTCCACATTACATCGGCAATACTTGAACTCACGACACAATTCTTTTTCTTTCATTTTTCCTAATCAGCAAAATTTTTGAAATGCGCGTGTAAGATAATACACGTGCATCTTTCTATATAAAGTAAAATTAAAATATGTAAAAACTAGATATAAGTTGATAATTGAATAAAGCAGACATAGTCTGAAATTAATTTTTTTAGTTTAAACTACGGTCATAAACTTAACTTGTACATACCGGGTGTTTCTTTTAAACTGAGACGATCAAATATCTCGAAAAATAGCCACTCTACGGAAAAAATGTCCATATTCAAAATCATACCGCGTTGGAAATACATTAGTGCAAAAAAAATAGTCCCCCACCTCCGCTTTGTAGGTGGGGCGGGGGTAACTTTTAAACTAAGATAGGAAGCCATATTTTTTATTGCAGATACGGATTCTACGACTAAAAGTACGTATGATTTGAATTGAAATATTTTGTTCGGTTCATGATAGATGGCGTTGTAATCGACGAAATTCAATTTTTTCAATTTTTCCTTCTTAGAACACACGCATTCGATTCTGCAATACGTTTGAAATAAAAACATCACGTTTTCATTGAAAATACTCGAAATTCGTCATCAAAACAATTTATTCAGTTTTGTAAATTACATTTAACGTTTGTGTTATTTCTTATCTTCATGTTTTTCGTAATTGCAAAATAAACGACAAAATACTTTAGAATAGAGCGTTTTACTGTGCCAGAGAAAATTCAAATGGTTCTGGTTTATGGAGAATCTGGCAGAAATCTTGAAAATGCTATTGCTATTTACGCTCAACATTTTCCGGATAGGATTCGTTCACGTGCTTCATTTGGCCGTACTATCAAACAATTTATTACTGATGGAAATGTTCAACCGAAAAAGAGGAACAGGTAGAGCAACAGTCACTGGAGAAAATAATGAAATTGCTGTATTGGCAGCAGTGGCTCATAATTATCATATTAGTACACGAGAAATAGTTGCGGTTCCGGATTGCCCCTCACCAGTGTTTGGAGAATTTTAAAACGGCACAAGTATCATCCATATCATGCGTCTTTACACCAAGATCTTCATGGCGTTGATTTCCAAAATCGGGTAACTTTTTGTCAATGGGCACGTGAACAAATACAACAAAACCCCAATTTTTTTCGTTGCGTAATGTTCTCCGACGAATCGTCTTTTACAAACCATGGAACGGTTAATCGACACAACATGCATTATTGGAGTGTTACAAATCCGCACTGACTTCGTCAAGTTGAACATCAGCGTCCTTGGACTGTCAACGTGTGGTGTGGAATAATTGGCAACAAACTCATAGGCCCCCACATTATTGAAGGCAACTTGAATGGTCAAATGTACCGAAACATTTTGGCAAATGAACTGCCAATATTACTTGAAAATTTGAGCTTAGAAGTGAGACGGAACATGTGGTTTCAACATGGTGGTTGTCCTGCACACTATTCGTTGATGGCATGACTTGATCGTGATTTCAATGGTCGCTGGATCGGTAGAGCTGGTCCAATAAATTGGCCCGCCAGATCACCAGATCTTACTGCGCCAGATTTTTTTTTGTGGGGCTACCTCAAAAACAAAGTTTACACACAAAAACCAACAACACGTGAGAACATGATTGAGCGAATCAGAAATGCGTGTGCTGAAATTCAACCAGACACACTTCTCAGTTGTGTACAATCATTTGAAACGCGGATTAATAAGTGCATTGAAGTCGCAGGCCATCATTTTGAACACTTATTTTAGATTTACAAAACTGAATAAATTGTTTTGATGACGAATTTCGAGTATTTCCAATGAAAACGTGATGTTTTTTATTTCAAACGTATTGCAGAATCGAATGCATGTGTTCTAAGAAGGAGAAATTGAAAAAATTGAATGTGGCACCAATTCGTCATATTCAATTACCTTGTAGTATTATCATTAATCACGCAATTTGTGAATCGTTCAGCATTAAGTTTAATTTTGCGACACACACACAAACGTAAGTACCCATAAAAAAATCCTACCGCATTTATCAGTTCGCTGATTTCTAAACAAATATTAATCAAAACAGGCGAATGATAAGAAATACCATAATCGTATTTATATAATTACCAGTGCGGTATTTTATGATCTACACAACTGCATAGTGTACACAATCATGGGAATAAAATTAATTTTGGATTGATAAAATTAATATTACTTTCGCCTTTATGTACTTGAAATTTTATATTTTATAACTCATCGCTGAACAAAACGATTATAATTCTGTGCTCATATTGACCCGTAATAAATTAAAGTAATATTATTTGCGGTTATATAGAGGAAAAGTGGTAGGAAATGAAAAGCAGAAGAAAATATTTTTTCTGCAGTATAATGGATATCAAATTAAAAAAAACTAATTTTAATCGATTTTGTTTGAGCGCTGGTTCATGTTGTCTATACCGCAAAATCCTTTAATATAATAAAAAATTTCATTAAATTTTTTCAATTCAATTGAAAAATGAAAATATTGATGGAAATATGAACGGAAATATTACAATTTTCATTTTTATGTCTTCCAACTGTGTTATAAAAAATAGTGTACAAACTTAATTGGGCTCAGCTGAAAAATAATACAGCCATGTGATCGAAATTCGTTTCCGCAGTGTCCACATATGAGCGCACCCGGTTAATTTAAATTTAAACATATTTGTTTGCCTTACATTTTAAGTGAAAACTTGAGTACAGTAAAATCTAAATTTATCGGACCGATAAAAATCGGACCCGATTTTATGGACTTCGGATTAAACGGACCAAAAACTTAATGTAAGACAAAACCTTAGGTCCCTTTAGCCGTTTGTTTTCGCAAAATACATGCAGTATAAGATAGCAGAAAATTTTCAGCAGAAAAAATGTATTTTTTCTACTCACCACCAGGAGCAGCACTATAGATAAAGAGAATTTTTTCTGCTGTAATTTTATTAACTAGCAGAAAAATTATGAATTGTATATTTTTTTAAAAGAATTTTTGTAACAACTAATTACACGTTAGCAGAAAATTTTTACACTTTTAATAAATTATTTGTACCAAACAAAATTATTTATATTTTGAACTACATGCCGATGTACCTGGGATCAAAACACACCTACAGGAGCAGTTTAAGAAAAATCTGGGATGAAAAAGGGAAAAAGTCTCTGATGGGTATTTTGGTACCAACTGTACATTTTTGTGATAACGAAAATGTCTGGGATGTATAAATGTAAAAACATTCTGGGCTGAACCCACTGTACAAATTTAATAATTTTAAAAAGTCTGGGATGGATTATTTACGCACATGTTGTCAGAGGAATTTTTAAAAAATCCCGATGAAATCCTGCGATATCTTCAAGGGGGTCCCAAAACGCAAAGTAGATGGTACATACCGAGCTCTGTACAATTTCGAGATCAGTGGCCTGATGAAGATCCCCGATATTGTACATGAAATAATCTCTTCTCATGAAAGAAGAGCCACAATGTAGAGAACGACTTGGTTTCTTCAGATTGTCTAAGGCAGTATGAAGACCAAGCGTAGGATCGAAACCGTTGGAGCCAAATTGTTATACAGTAAGGAGCCAGTAATGGCAACAAACTATTATTATTAATATTGATAAAATAAATATGTACATATGTACATACATATATGTATATGTATGTATTTTGATATTATTTATGTGTGTATCTCACTCAGTAACCTAATTTTCCATTTAAAACAATTTAAATACGATTATGCTGCATAGAAAGAGATCATTTTATTATTCGTTTTTTTTAATACTTCACGTGAACGCAAATGTAAAAAATAAATCATTCTTGCGCATCCCTACAAATATGAAATCTATATAGAACACAAAACTTTTAATAGCAAACCTAATTTTATGGTCAAAAAACATTATGGATTACGATACATTATGGTCAAAAAACTGAAAAATTTCATATGACCGAGATTTCAAAAAGTTCTGGAGCTCTTCTAACTCGATCGATTTTTCTTAAACTGCTCCTGTAAGTGTGTTATGATCTCAGCTACCAGAAAAACAGCACGACATATTGGTTATATATTGGTTTTTTTATGAGAAATTATTAATATAATAATCGGTATGTAGTTCAAAATATAAATAATTTTGTTTGGTTATACGAATAATTTATTAAAAGTTTACAAATTTTCTGCTAACGTGTAATTAGTTGTTACAAAAATTATTTAAAAAAAATGTACAAATTCATAATTTTTCTGCTAGTTAATAAAATTATAGCAGAAAAAATTCGCTTTATCTATAGTGCTGCTCCTGGTGGTGAGTAGAAAAAATACATTTTTTCTGCTGAAAATTGTCTGCTATCTTATACTGCATGCAAAATACTATAGCGTTTCGTCATGAATCTGCCATGCAAGAGAGAAAAATTAGAAAAAAACGAATATCGGCCCCAACTGCCGCTATAATTGACAAATCACGTCAATCGAGAGTGCTTAAATATTGTATACAAATTTTACCAGCATTGATGAAGATGTAAGGGCAATTTTATTTTTGAATAATGCACCCTTTTATGCATGATGGAAGATGGACCATTTAAATACCTTTTTTCACCGAAAAATACCACCTCTGTTCTGAAACCTATGGACCAGATGGATAATTCTATCTGCAAAGCGTAGAAAAGATAGAGAAAAATTATTCGGAGAAAAATAGGTCTTCGAATATTGAAAAAAATTAAAATATAAAAAATTATACTGGAACAAGCCTTTGAAAAATTCAAAAGAAAGAAAAATTTAGATTTGACCAGTTCTGGAGAAAAAGATATTTGATATAGCACTTGGACTGATACAGAATTGCAACCTTATTATTCTCATTTTCGAGCTTTAAGAGAAATCATTATGAAAAAACAGCACAAATGCTAGAAGCAAATATGCAATGTTGGTGGTCTGATGCGAAGCTGTCTTGGACGAATCAAGTTGGTACTTGTTGCCAGCTCCATATCTTGCAGCTTCCACAAGTGTACGTGTTAGCTCCCCGCGGTGATCACCGGGCAACTGGTACACCATATCTATGTGGTGTATACTAGGCGAAAACACGGCGCTAAACAACTGGGCCGAAACAACAGTCTAAAAACTAGCCCAGTCTCTAACGGTGTATCCGGCTACTTGGCGCCATCCGGATCATGCAGCCTTAGCTGTGTATTGCGGATCTCTGAACAGGTGGACCTATTTTCTCCGCTACTCGTGGGACCTATTATGAATAGCTCAAATCAAAAACAAAAAGAGACCGGCACTCTTAAAAAACCGGAATCTATCGGCCTTTAGGGCCGGTTTCCAAAGCGCGAAAAAGGAAATAGGCACAAATGATGCTGGCCCCTCGAAACCAAAGGGTAGAGGCACGAATGCTGGCCGTCCAGTATCAAACTATCAGACCAGGAAGAGAGCTTGGCGCATGATCTCTAAGATCAACAACATTCCGTTGGAGCAGAAACGGGTAAAGATATGGATACGCTTGCGTGGGCAAGACGTATCACTGAGCCAAAGCAGGAGGGTTCCCCTGAGATCTCACAGTCGAAAAGGCACAGATCTGAGGATGAACCGCCTACGGAAGCAAAGAAGAAAAGGGTTCCGGATAATGTCACTAGGCCCTTCAACGAGGTGCTAAAGGACCACTTGATCATGGCAGTCTCTGACAGGGATCAAGAGGATGGGAGCATTACGGCCCTTAACTGTCAGTGGCATCGAGGTTACGTCAAACTGACTGCCCGTGCCGACGAAAGGTATGTGACCCTCTATATAAAGGCGGTCGGCAGCGTGGGTGAAGTCTGGAGGGAGCCAAACATCAGAAAATCAGAAATCCGGATTTGCCAATGGCCGCCTGAAATATTGCCAGATTAGAGGAGATTAAGGCAGAAGCAGATCAAAGATAACCGTTATTATCATTAACCGAGAATCATTGGGTGCTCTGGCAAAATCTGAAGGCCAAATCAGCTATGGATTTGGAGCGATTACGCTCAAGGTTTATAAGCGCGATGAGGCCGACAGATCTGGGGTATCTGCAGCAGGTGGGGATTCCACTTGTGGTGTCCCGCCTGGTGTTGGTAACCCAGAAGTCCGGAGCATCTCAGAAGACGCTCAGGAGACACTATCTGTCGACTCTGAGATGTCGAGATCGTTGGGGCTGCACTGTGCGCTCCGAATAGACGCATCGCTGTCAGAGGCGCCTCGGCGGCCCTTCTCTCAAATATAAAATAATACATGCGAAAAATGAAGATAATATATGTTCCTGCATTCTCGCTAGAAATAATTTGAACATTTTTATACTACTTCATTACAGCAACGCTGATGTAGTGGTGGCTAGCATCGAGATGGGTGCGCAAAATCTCTGCCTAATATCGGCCTACCTACCATATGAGGAGGAAAATATACCACCAGTACCTCGATTTTGTTGCCTTTTTCAGACTATGCGACTAGGAGAGTAAAAATTACCGGAAAATAGTAATATTGGTGAGTGTGCATGCGCTGTTCAATTTGTTTGTATTTTATTTTGACAAAAATTCAAAAGCTTTCGGATGCAAAATTATCATAATAGGATAATAAGTAAACATAATAATTTATGTACTATACTATTGACATAAACGTCAATGACGTCAATTCTCCGTCGCAATAGTAGGAGAAAACGGAGCGTAAGTGTAAAATGTTTGTATTATTTTTGTTTTTTATACCGATTTATACCGATTCGATAATTTTTGATGCTTATTGTACACTCTCAAAACAAATACACATACAAAAAATGACAACACACAATAACAATATTTAATACTCTACACAGTGTAGGTATACAAAATATTTGGCAGTCTCATAGTCTCATAGTCTCAAAAAGGCAACAAAATCGAGGTACAGGTAGGTTGGGCAGTGCAATAACGGAGGCTCAAAGACGAAAAGTAGGAGTCATCATTTGTAGTGATGCTAATACGCATCAATCAATCTGGGGAAGTACAAATATCAACAGGCGAGGTGAGTTACTCCTTGATTTTAATTTAAGTACTAAGCTAAATATATGTAATATCGGGCGCAAGCCAACCTTTATTACTAAAAATAGACAAAAAGTGCCAGACTTCACACTTGTCTCAGATTTTGTTAAGAAGAGGGCATTGAACTGGAAAGTGTCTGAAGACCATTCCTTTTCTGACCATGATTATCTCCAGTACGAAGTGGATACAAAACCCATTAGCAAACCATCGTTCAGGAATAGGAAGAAAACTGTTTGGGATTGGTTTTAAACCATTCTGGGTAATTCATTACCGGTATCGGTTCAATCCCACCTACATCTTCAAGGGAGCTTGATGTTCTAGTAATCGAGCTATCTGATGCTGTTAACAAAGCCATATTAGGTGCATGTTCTATCAGTAGGCCTTCGGGTGAGTCTTGGCCGCCCTATAGTTGTCGAGAGAACGCCAAGTTAGAAAACCCAACTGCTGTTAATGGTCAACATAATAACAAGAAGAATAGTTCGTTCGTTTTCAACTATTGTTTCACAATAGTGGCAGTTAAATTGAACAGTTAAGCTTGGAAGGCTTTTCAGTATAAACCCTGATACATCTTGAATATTAAAAATAATTCAAATAATTATAGGCAAATGAGCGTTTTTCATAGGTCAAACATTGTTTCATACAGTGTTTGAGCTGTGAAAACGTTCATTAATTGGCCTTTCTCGTCATCGCATGAACATAGGGGTGGTAATTATTTGATGGTGAGAGACCAATCATGTATGTTCCATATGCCGCTATATCTATCAATCCATTCTGTTTAGTTCACTAAAGAGGTCATACAGGTTTTGTTGTGAAACAACTGCTGACCACTCCAAAGAATACCATAGTAAAGTAAAGAAAACGCCTGAATGTCGGTTAGATAAAATTATAATTTAATATCTAAGGCGGAAACAAATTGAAATAAACAAAAAACGAGCACACATTTTATGGTAAACAGTAATAACCTAAATAATAATTGAAGATAAAATTGCAAAACGCAATTTGGCAATTAATATTAAAACATTAACATGTGTCAATTTATAAAAACAAAAATAAGTCAATAACAAAAATTTGACATAGAATATTTAGTATATATATAATTCAAAATTTTAGTCGATAGAGAGTTCCAGTTCACGTTTATAATTAAAATAGTCAGTTAATATAATTATTTCATTAGTTTATAATTAACGTTTATAATTAAAATTAGTCAGTTCAATTAAATTCTTTATTCATTAGTAGTTATTTGGTTTGTTAACTTTAATACAATCAATTCAATAAACAGTTAAAATAAAACTTTAAAAGTAGTGTTCTTATTTCCAACAGGCCATATTTGAAGTAAGTATAAACCATAAAACAAATTATTGATACTGTCATAGCCCCCACCCGTAGTAGGCCAGTATCAATAATAAAACCCAACCTACTAACACAAAGGCACCGATCCAGTAAACATTGATGAGCGAACCTCGTATAGCAAAACGAGGAGGGAAGTAATAAGAGTGTTTTAGCGCTCCTACTCCCCTAGCGGCATTTGCCTACTGAGATCTTATCTCCAACTAACAATAATATTAAATTGATATTTCTCTCTGCACTTATCAAGCACCGGGTATTTAAATATAACATTATATTTTGTGATAAGCATTCACATAAAATATAACAGTTTATATATAATAATACTTGTACATATTATATTACTTACATTGTATGCATATTTTAAGTTATATAAAAAACACAATGTATAGCAAAAATGCTTAATGTACACAAAATTAATTTAATTCTGCTATATAAACCGAAAAAATGTATTTAATAAATCTGAATTAAAATTATTTCAAATTGATTGTTTCAATTCTCGCGATTATTAAGAACTCACCCGTAGTAATCTTGATAATCGCTTCAACCAAGTTTTACCAGAGGCTACAACTTTACACCTTCCTTTGAACTAAGAAACAATTACAGGCAAATGAGCATTTCTCAATAGCTCAAACATTGTATTAAACACTATAAATTTCATTTTGATAAGAATAAAAGTGATTTTATTCCTATATTCGCCTTTCAATGATATTTTCTAATATTATTGAGTTATCTTAAAATAAAAGTAAATTATAAGAAATTTTTATAAACTATAAAATATTAAATCATTTAAATTTGAATTATTAAAATTTTTTAGATATGAAATTTTTCGGGATGGAGTTTCGGTTTACTTTAAATTTTATTATTTTCGTGATGATAGCTGAGACACTTTTGAGTTTTAGTAAGGAAACAAAGGAAACATTCGAAAAGTCTGTTTTCGGGCTAATTTCACACACATGGTAGGTATTATTGATCAACATGATTTTTAAGGTATAGATTGCTCGATTTAGTGTACAATCTTGTCACATGATTCGGCAATAATCTATCTATATTTATACATTGTCTTTGCATTTATACGAGTACATTTTATTTCAGTAATATAAAACACATAAAATGATTTTTCCGAATACGAGTATCATAGATTACCCCGTGCTTTAATACAATCAAACTAGATTTCTTCTCCTCCATTTAGCAAACAAGAGAACATTAATTAAATTATGTATGATGATAAATTTATTAACATGTAAAAGTATTCATAAAATTCGCATGAAAGAACATTTTAATTTATAAACTTTATAAATACGAGTATTTCAAAGATTAAACGAAATTATTCAAAACTACCCTCCATATATATTATATCGAATTTTATCGTAAACATGTAATTATATTTATATATTATTTATTATTATGATAAAACTAATAAAAACTAAAAATTGTAGTTAAATAATTAAATGCAACAAATTACTGTAATTTATTCCCGCCACGTATTCACATTAAAATAAAATTAACATAAAATGGAGAATGTATGGCACATTTATAATAGATGCATGCATGGAAAGCCATTAATCGTAATTTGTTTAAAAATGTTAATATTTTATTATTTATTTCAATTTCGCTCACTGGAATTTTAATCAATATTCGCGGTATTTGTAATTGGGATAAGCAGTATATACGAGTAGATGCATATTACTCACAGCACGAAGCATCGTGATACGTGCAATTTCTTTGCACCATTAAGTACTGTTTAAAATTGTATGATAATTTCAATGCTACAATTTTATTTGTAAATCAAAAGCTCTGTGTCTCTCATTCATGTTGAAAGAATTCACATTAGTCTTGCTTTGAGTTTATGACGTGTTGATACCAATTATATCATCACGTCATAAACTAATCAATTCAAACAAATAATATAGTATATTATTCAACCTATCAAATAAAGAGAAATTAGTATTGTTATAATACAAAACTGAACAATAGTAACAATAATAAAAATAATAAGTTCTGCAAAACGATTCGCTTCGGAGTCTATACTCATGTAGTCGTATGAAGTACAGACGTAAAACCTGATGACGATTTATAAATTCTTTTACTTCGTCGACTCATTAACTATATGGAATTGAATTATATTATAGTTATGTCTTAAACTGCCACATATTGTCGTTGCCTCCAGGTCCTCGTTCGTTATGAACGGGTGGAAAACGGTGACCTAAGTGTGGGGCGGGTCACACTAAATGGCGGCAGATGAGAAGGTTTAAGGTGTTACGCGACCCGTGCCAACACTACCAGGCTGGGGGCCCATTTAACAACGCCTAGTCGCAAACGGAGCCCTCTGGATATCTGGCGACCTCCAGTTGTAAGTAGCCTTACCTGCCTAAACGGATCTCTGCGCAGGTGGACCAATTTTTCTCCGACACTCGTGGGATCAGTATATGTCAAAAATTAAAAAAAATAACAACAAAACTGAGATCGGCACTCTCCAAAGGCCGGAAACAACAGGGGAGAAATCAAACCGTAAAGGTGGAGCTCTATCAACAACACCAGGGGGGCGGCTCCAGGGCACCAATGCCAGGGACTAGCGAAACCCAAGGTAAATCTAGCGCTGCTGCTCGACTATCGTCCCTCCGTCAAAGCAGCGCTATAGGAATAGACAGAAGGTTATGTCGAAACACAAGTCATTCTGCGACATTGTGAACGAGCGTGTCTTGGTGCTAGCCGTCATTGACAGGAGTCATGAAGATGGGAGCATCACCTTGGAAAAATGGAGATTAAAAAAATCTGTAGGGGAGGTGTGGCAACTCGGGAGGCTGGTGGCTAAATCAGAGAAGAGAATCTTAGCAAGCCAAAAGCGCGAGTCTGGCTACCAACCGAAAAAGGATCCTTGAAATAATAAGGATCAGCAACCCAAATCTTCCGACAGGAAATTGGACGACCGTGCGGCAAGAGGATACCAAGAACGGCTCCAGATTATCTATACTGTGGTAATCAAGAAGGAGGGATCCTGGCTCCTTTGGCCGTGACTAAGGGAGTAATTGACTTCGGTTTCGGGTCAATTACTCTCAGAGTCTACAAGAAAGACGAGGCAGAAACGCACTCAAGGGAACCTGATGAGGACGGCAGCCCGTCCACACAAGAGGCAGATGCACCAGGAGGAAAGACAATCTAACCAATGGAGCTCTCCGAGGTGGCTGCACTTTGGGAGGAGATGGGCAGCCGCCTATCCCTAGTGGCGACACCGGCGATTCTACGGGAACCGACAGACACTAGCCTGCGGCAGCGGGGAGTTAAAAAGGTAAGTATAGGCTCAACTGGGTATTATGCTAAATATCATACAAATTAACCTGCACCATACGAAAGCGGTGTCGGCCGCCTCACTCCTCAGACTGACTGGATCAGGAGAGGAAGTGGTCCTTATTCAAGAACCTAGGATAAACAGGATTATAACAGGATCTGTGGCCTCAGAATGAAGGGGTATAACCTAATATTCTCAAGAAATTCTGGGAAAATCAGATCCCGCATTCTTGGAAAAAATAATTTAAACATGTTTCTACTTTCTCAATACAATAATGATGACATAACTGCTGTGATCTTAAAGGTTGGCGGCAGTCTAATCTGGCTGGTTTCAGCCTATATGGACCGGGACAAACAGGTTTCGCCGGATAACCTGGGGGACCTGGTTGTCGAAGCGGAAAGAAAGAGGATTGGGGTGATCCTTGGATGTGCTGCTAATGCACATCACACAATTTGGGGCAGCACTGATATCAACGAAAGGGGTGAGTTATTTTTTGATTACGTATTAAATACTAACCTTTGGGTGTGTAATATTGGGCAAGAACCCACATTTGTTACTGAAAACCGGCAGGAGGTTCTAGACGTAACCTTCGCCTCAGATAATATTTATCCTATAGTCAAGGAATGGAGAGTGGCGAGAGAATACTCCTTTTCTGACCATCGATATGTAACATTCAGCCTTAACGTTTCCCCTGCTACCCGGAAAGCTTTTAGGAATCCTAGAAGGATAAACTGGACCAAGTATAGGGAAACGCTTAAAGAACTAATAACGCCGGGGGTCCCTGAGCGGCCAGCGGCAGTAGAGGAACTGAATTGCATAGTGGACACAATCACTAGTGCCTGCAACCGCTCCTATAATGCTGCCCAATAGTTAAGCCCAGGGGCAAGCAACCAGCATGGTGGTCCAAGGAACTGGGGGACCTACCGAAAGGCTTGTAGGAAAGCCTTTAATAGAGCCAAAAGTACCAGAGAGACTCAAAATTGGGACTCCTATAAGGAGGACTTAAAAGTATACAAAGAAGAATTGAGGAAGGCACAAAGGAGGTCATGGAGACTCTTCTGTGATAAAGAAGTCTCCGAGACCTCTCCTCTTAGGAAGATACTATCTACTAATCCAACCAGTCCCAGTTATTTAATTAAACCGGATAGATGTGACTGCTTCTAGTGAGGAATCTTTGAAACTTCTCATCGAAACCCACTTTCCAGGAAGCTTCGACGACTCGCCAGAGACTAGTACTATTCGAAAAACACATTTACTGCGCATGAAAGATATCGTAACTAAAAAACAGATCTTATGGGCACTTGAGGGTTCAAACATTATAAATCGGCTGGTCCTGACCGAATTATACCGGCGGAGATTCAAAACAACTCGTCGATTATTCTCTTCTGGCTGGAAGTAATCTTCAAAGTGTGTTTAAAATTGGTCTGTATTCCGTGGAGGTGGGCAGAGATCAGTGTGATCTTTATTCCGAAAGCGGGTAAATGCTCACATGGCTACCCAAAGGACTTAAGACCCATAACTCTATGATCCTTTCTATTGAAAACCTTGGAAAGGCTGATGGATATCTATATACGATCAAAAATAAAGCCTAGTGACTGGGCCCAGTCTCAGCATGATTACGTTAAAGGGAAATTTGTGGACACAGCTCTGCACGCCATGATAAGTACAATTGAGAAAGCAATATTCTCGCAAGAGTTTTGTATGGTGAAGTTCCTTGATATTGCGGGCGCCTTTAACAATGTAAAGATGGAGGCAATTCTGGAGAGATTGTAAGTGGGTTAATCAATAACATGCTGGGATGCAGGATGGTTAATCGGAGCTGGGGAGACCATTAGGAGGCGGGTGAGTAAGGGAACCCCACAGGGAGGCGTCCTGTCTCCTCTTCTCTGGAACATAGCAATCAATGGTTTTATGTTAGAGCTGGAGAGATAGGGGATCGGAGTGATTGCGTATGCAGATAACGTAGCGATAGCTGTCTCTGGTAAATATTTAAACACGGTAAAGGAGGTAATCCAAAATGCCCTCCTAATCATTACGAGGTGGGCCATCAGATTTGACTATCAGGTGACTATCTTTTACTGATAAGGCAAAATTTGTGGGCGTAATCTTGATCAGTAAACTTATTTGGAAGCCCAACATTTAAGAATGAGTAAACTAGGCTAATATAGCCATGTACTGGTGCAGAAACGCCATCGGAAAGAGATAGGGCCTAAAGCCGGAGCCGGTACACTGGCTATTTACTGCCGTAGTAAGACCTGTACTTACTTATGTATGGGATGGTCGTGTGGTAACCAGCTCTTGATAAAGTAACCTACAGGAAAGGAATCGAGAAGGTGCAAAAAATGGCCTGCATTCTCATGAGGCGCTGACGAGAACACCAACACGTGCCTTCGAGGTTATGCTTCACCTTCTCCCCGTCGATATTTATGGTACAAGCAGATGGCGGTGATTACGGTCACCCGACTCTCAGAGCCATATCTCAGTGGAAATGTCTGCAGACAGGACACTCGGAACGAAAGGAACTGGCGAATATAGACTACGTTACACCAATATTATGCTTCGAGAAAAGGTTCCGAACTACCTGCCCTTCAAGAGAATATTGGAGGAGTGGGTCGCCTTCGCAGTTCTTTACGGATCGCTCCAAGCTACACGGTAAAGTAGGACCTGGAGTGTTCTGTGATAAATTGGAAGTAGATATATCAGTTCGTCTCCCTGATCACTGCAGCGTGTACCAAGCAGAGGTGATAGCGATTGAGGAGGTCTTGAATTGGTTGAGACATAATGTGGTATCCTCGATTGATATCGCAATTTATGTGGACAGACAGGCGGCAATCAAGTCGCTGAATTCAGTTTCTGTGACATCTAGGGTAGCGTTGGGTTGCTATTTGTCTCTGAACGAGATGATTGAGCATTTGAACATTCAGATAGTCTGGGTCCCCGACCACTCGGACGTCATGAGGAACTGCAGGGCGGACGAACTATAGCTACGTATGGTACAACTCTCCAACTGCTACCGGAAAGAACAAATTTGGGGAGGCTTATTAAGGCCCTCATGACAGTGATTAAAAAGGATGCAGTATAGCCTCAGCGAATGAAAAATGGACAACTCTCTTTCATGTAGTGTAGCAAGGCAAGTCTGGCCAGAGCTGGACTTGAAACGCTCAAAGACACTGATCTCCCTACACAGACGTGAATTAAAAACGATCGTGGGGATACTCACAGGACACTGCCTACTTGGAGAACATGCGAGGAGGATCGGTCTATGTATGGACGAGGAGGAGGAAGAGACGGTAGTCCACCTCCTTTGCTCATGTCCAGCTTTGGCACACGAAAGACATAAATATATGGGTAGATTCTTAATGGACCGCCTCTCTGATCTCGAAAACTGTAAGGTGCGAGATATATCACGCTACATAAGTAGCTCAAACTGGTTCACACAAGGGTAATAGGGAAGTAAGATCCTGTGGAATCACAACAGACCGTCACCGGTTTAAGTGTGCCGTAGGAGCCACTCAACCTAATCTAACCTAACCTAACCTATGTCCTAAACTGGTCTTCAAATTTTAAATTATAAGATTTATATGTTACATTAAGAAAGTTTTACAATCAATTAACAAATTGTTGTTTAATAATTAATTTATTGAGGAATTAATTAAAAATATTAGATAGATTCTGCTGGCAGCCGGCTGTAGTTATCGTGTAACTAGCGGGTTTGTGGGCATCAGGCGGTAAGAACACAGGTATAAATGATAATAGTTTAGAAATACCATAAAATGATGTAATTTATAGATTTACTTTTAAACCGATTATCCACAAATCGATGTTAGACCATTTCACGGCACAGATGCAGCTCATCATAAAACCACAAGCAGATGAAGACCAGATGCAAATTTAACAAAACTGATCGGTTTTTTTTAAAGATTTCGCTCTCAGCGGTCAGTAATGTCATTTAACATTACAGATATCGCCTTGTTATTTAAATTTCGTACTGATTCGCTGAATAGCCTTTAAGATTGGCCTACCTGAATTGTACTATCCCATGATAATGGAAATAGAAAACAGTGTAGTAACAATAACGGCTGATTCTATTAAAACCAAGTTACTTCAAGATGTTTAGTTATCATTTGCAAAGTGTGCCACAGATACGGCCATATAAAGCGTGATTGCAAACAGGTGAAGTTACCGAAAACCGAGCAAACAAGGTTTACATCGTTTTTGGTGAATCACATTAAAGATAACAATTGGTATTTTGACTCCGGTGCTTCAGTACATATTATGGTAAAAACCTCAGATAATCTTAAAAATATCTCGACAACACAGGTTGTCCAAGCGGACAATGGATAGTTGGAAGTTGACGTCATGGGGAACCTTGTGCATCTAGGGCGTCGTAGTATATGTGGGAAATATTTGTGTCAATCTATTTTCGGTGATTAAATCACAGGTCACGGAAATAATAATAATTTTTGGTTGTCTCTAAAGAAATTACAATGTGTGGTCAATGAGGTAAACTATTGTACCAAACGAACTAGCATTTGTGAAATTTATTTGAAAGAGAAACAAACATAGTAGTTCGATTAGATTCTTGATGGCTTTGGCAGTAAAGGTTAATCTCGGCATAGGTCAAACGGATGTATTTAAATTAAAGCGGGGAAGTCTGTAAATTGAACAATTCTCTGTACGGATGGGAAGCAGACCAAGTTCCGAGAACCGTTGAATTAAAATAATCTTACGCTGATCCATGTGTGTATTTTGGAATCGATGAAGCTAATATGCTTGTGAGTATGTCGGCGATATATATTTATTCAAACGATTAGGATTCCAAAAAGCATTTGAAATCGTGCCTAACGAAATTTCATAAAGTCAAATATGTTTTTGAAGCAATTGTATTTTGCGCATATGTATAACTCGGCGCCCTGTAAAAAAAAAACCCTATGTGAATCAGATATTGAAACGATTTAACATGCAACGAAAAACATATCGCCACAAAACGAATTGACGAGTAACAAAATGAAGAATGTGCCCTATCAGAAAGGAATCGATGGCTTCGTGTTTACAGCACAAGTAATGAGATCCGACATTTGTTAACAGGTATGCTCAGTAGATTTAATTGTTAGCGGAGAAAGGCGCACTGGTCAGCAGCAAAACGAGTTCTCACATACGTAAAGGGAACAGCTGATGCCAGGCTGGGATTTAGTTGTGTTAATTCATCAGGGTAGGGTACGCTGATTCAGATTATAGGGCATAGGAGACTTAAACGTATAACAACTTGTTATGTGTGTTCAGGATGCAGGGAGGGGCAATAACGTAGAAATCTAGGAAACACCAGACTGTAGCCCTATCCACAACAGAAGCCGAATATTTAGGTTTATCGTCAGCATTGCAAGAGTTATTGTTGCTCAATAATCTGGAGAAAGAACTTATCAATAGCAACAAAAAAAAACAGAATTTGTTTTGCTTACGAGACGACATATTGCGGCCGATGTGCTGCTTCAGGTAGAAAATCAGCGCCTACAGTCCAACACGGCAGTGAAATACCTGGGGGAACATCTGGAGACAAAATTAACTTTTAAAGAGCAGGATCCTGTAAATGCATCGAAAGTAACTTTGCTCTGAGTAGCCTGACAGACATCAGAAGTCTAACTGTTGTAAAAAGACTGAAGACGGACATCAGAAGTCTAACTGCTGGTAAAAAATTCCGCTTGTATACCTGTAAAAGACCTACTGTTTTGATTATTTCTGGTGTAAACCCCATCAATCTGCCGAAGTAAATCACTTAATCTTGGCTTTTGTAAATATCTGAATACCATGGGGGAAGTGAATGCCTCATCGTGTATATACGGCGATGCAAGAATTAGATAGAAAAATCGGCTGCTTGACGATTGATAATATCGTATGCTTGAAGCTAAGCTAAACTGGGGTGCATAGTTGCGCAGTTCGTAAAAGGCGATTCTACAACAAAAAGAAACAAAAAAGTCACCTTAAAAGTGAAAGCTGTCATTTAAGAGACGAAACTACAGAGGCAATAAACGAGACACCATCTTAAAGTACCAAAAGTAATTTCGAGGTGGTTTTATTCTTTTTCTTCTGTCTGACAAAGAAGAAGTTTTTTGTGAGTGAGGGCCCACACAATGCATTATGTAGTTTTCAAAATAATTGTTTGCGCGGAAAACAAATTGCAAAACCATTTTGTACAGGATCCTTGCAGACGGAAAACAAACAAAAATTAAATTAAATAACCCTAAAAAACTAAGAGAAATATTGCCGTAAGACAATACTGAAAAACCAGTGTAAATGTGCGCATTCGTAACTTGAATTGTGTGAAAATCAGTTACTTTCAATGTTTTGTATATAGCGAGGTTTATTATTCAGTACGTAACGTTTGGTTATGTTTTCGCGAGACGGGATTCAACGAAATTAAATCTGGGTCAGGTAGTATAAGTAAGTGCCACAAGTTCAAATGAAAATCAACACATAGTTATTTCGGACTCTACTAAACCGCTCGATATCGGATCAAATTATTCATAATCACCTTAAAAAAGCATACAGATAAGCTTAAGAAAAGCACGCGGAAGTTTTATTTTACTGACTAAACATCGTGCAGCAAGACTGAAATTTTGTCAAAATTTTGGCGGGCCGCACTCTTCACGGATAAATCTCGATTTGGTTTATACACCGCAGTGACATACGAAATCAGTATTATAGGAGCATTGGAGAGCGATTTACTGACCGCTGTATCAAAGAAAGCAATCCTATTGATATAGAGGTTCAATAATGGTTTGGGGTGCCATCAGTTTGTGAGGTAAAATAGAGTTCATAGTGATTAATGAAGGTTCGATCACGTATGAAATATGATGTGAGCTCGATTTTCAGATCCCACGTCAAAATTTTTGCGGGTTTATTTTAATACAGGATAATAGGCTAGGCTTCTTAATGCCAACGTCTCTAACAAGTTCATTAGAACTCAAAACCCACTATTAAACATATCAGGGTCCCTATTCCTGAATACGATTCGTATCGTTGCTCGATACGAAAATGCTATACGAAACGAAAAAAAATGGGGTATTTCTATATTTTTACACTGTCATGTATTCATTGGGGAATGTAATTTGAATGGTTATACCTCTACGGATTTTAAACCTTGGGTATATGTTTTTGACGTTTGAATATAAAAATATGTAGTTTCCACTTGGTTGTTTGTGTCATAACCACCATTTTTTCTATTAAAAATAAATCACCTCGCAGTTGCGAATTACGATACAAGATATTCAAAATTAAGATAAGTATTTTTGAAAAAAACTTCTGTAATTTTAGTTTAAAATAAAAGATTTTATTTAGACTCCCTTCATATATCTTCCTAACTATAGCTCGGTGTGAGATCAAATGTCGTGGCCGATCCTAGGTTGTGAAGAAAGAAAAAAGTTCCGAATTCGTACAATTTTTATACGAATTCGTATTCATGGAATAGGGCCCCAGGTTAATGTTCTTAAGCTTAAATGGACTCAAATAACCCAAAAATCCATCAAAAAGCTGATAAGGAGAATGAGCCGGCGGTGTTTAGAGCGTAATAGTCACTTTAAGTTTGCTATTGTTTTACCGTAAGGTTTGCTAGGTTTAGCAGTTATTAGATGGGAACCTAGTTTTGGACACATGCATGAACAATACCTTAGAGCAAAATATTGCAATAAGTTATCAAGTTATAAGCCTAACAGTAAGTGTTTCTAATTTTCTGTTGAATAGTATATACACTTTCTTCTTAAAGATTTTATAAAGAGGGTTCAAATTCGAAAAGTTATCAGATTTATGACTTAACTTTAATGGAGTTGAAAAACTCGAATAAACGATAGTAATATTCAACTGATTTTAAAATTATTAGATTTGACATTAACATTAATTTGAAAATTCATTTGAAAGATAACAAACATCCTTTGTCCTTTTAATTATCTTCAGTTCATTTAACAACGTAAAGTATTTTCTCATAACATTACATTTTATCGAACTTTATTGTTCTCTAAGAACAAACATTTTTATTTAGAAATTTTTTCCACTAAATCTCACTCAACGGTCACACTCAACAAGTATGTACATGCATATAAAATTCACTTAAATTAATTATTTATTGGACAATATTTTTCCCCCGATTGCAAATTAATGTACCGTATATGTAACAGTAAAAACAATTATTCGCCAATTGTTTAGGTGCTATAATTACGTGGGCGTCCGTAAAAGTATTAAAACAAGCGTAAAATTTTAATTGCACAACAAATCGCTTATGAATTCAATGCTGACTGAGTGACTGCTAATTAATTATACCAACAAAAATGATTCCCAACTGTGATGAGTTTTAAATCGTTATGCGTATCATAATTTTTAGAAGCTTCCAAAAACAGCAACAACAAACAATAAAAATGTTCTTAGAAAATGAATAGACGAGAATAACAACACAAAATAAATTGAGTGCTATTTAAAATTCTAACCATGTTTGGAGTACCGCAAAAACAAAAAAATAAAATACAAAAATATTTGTTAGAAAATCTGATTGATCCAGCGCGTATTTTATTTATAAATAATTTTTTTATTTTTCACCAACATAATATACATAAATAAACTTTGAACAGATTTTTCCGAAATTTCCTTATTTTTTTTTGTTTTAGAAAAATTATTTGTAAATGAAAAATGTGTGAAAAATGGAAATCAACTTTGGAATAATGATGAATGGTGTATTTTGGGGTGTTCAAATCAATGCGAAAAATGAAAACATCACACGAATAAAAATTGTTTTGTGTCACAATTATACTTATTATGTCTAAGATTTCTGTACTATACCTTTTTCGATTTGGTATTAACATTCGACTGCTGGAACCCGGTAATTGAGATATTGGTGTTACATTACTGCACTCGGGTGTGGAAAACTGTAATTTTTTTGTGGAAGTACTAGCACGTTTCATTTTTGGCGTTGCTAATAAACACAAATTGTTTTGACTTTGATTTTTATTTAAAGGTAACAATTCAATAGCATCAGAACATAAATTTGCACTTAAGGCCATATTTTATCAAACACAACAATAAACTATTTAACAACAATAATACAGTAACACAAATTATGCAATATTTTGCTTTTAATTAACAAAATTTATTTTATTTTCACAATAAAACTATATTTCAGCAATACAAAATGAAAATTTTTATTTTTTATTTAATTTTTAATTTCGAGTTATTCGTTGTATTGTTTTAGGAAAACTGATTCGACTGAAAATTTTCTCTTCTATATAAAATATTATTTCGTTTTTATGAAAGAAATTTTCCCAAAAATAAAAAAAGCTTTTGAACTTTTAGAGAAGTAGAACTTTTTTGCAAAATCATAAAATACAAGAGAAAATTTTCCATGCTCATATCTACACACATATATGTACAACATATTTTCATCTTAAAAAATGAGAGCCTGGGGAAAATGTTATGTTTGTGTTTTAGGAAAATTTGAAAAGTTGTTGAGATATAATCTGACTAAATTTCAAGTCAACATTTTAGTTAATAAATAACATAATTATAATAAATGTATATATGCTAAACATAATTTATGTTTATGTCAGAAATACATACATATTTAGAGATTTTTATAGTGCGGCGTGCGCATTTAAATTTTCTGTATTATCGATTCGGGAGATTTTCTCTTCCAAAAAGGCGTACAGTTTATTTGACTGTATTTGTGTGTTATACCCACGTGCTTATGTTGTTTTGCTCAAATTGTGATCAGCTGTAACGTGTTTATTATTTATATACAATTATATTGCGCTTAACACGCATGTACAAATTTTGTAGAATTGTTCTCTTTTCGTTCATAACAACACCAACATTACGACTCTAGATTGTGTAATAGCATACGATTTTTATTAGTTTTGTGTGAAAAATGTCGATTAACGCGGGAAGATATGAGAGTTGGAGGATAATGATCAGGATATTAAAGGAATGAATGAATGATTTTTGTTATATGCTTACTCCTATTGGAGTAACTGTATTAGAGATATTATAAATAAAAAGTCATATACATATTAGTTTTTATTATAAACTATAACATACAATATGGCGCCACAATTTAATTTCGTTTATCCAGGGCCGCACCTTCATCGTGTGTGCAAAATGTGCGGCGCAGAAGTACGTCAATCAGTAAGACCGCCGACAGCCGTATCAAAGTTTTAAATTATATATGTAATCAACTTTATAAAAAGCACAATACGTTCTTAAAAAAGCACAATCGGTCAACAATTAAAATTGTTTTCCAATTAATTAAACAAACACGGAACCGTTCTAATGTCTCAGCAATCGCTATAGCATAAAAGAATGATACTTTGTTTCATTTACAGTCGCTTGTTTGCTAAAATATAAAACTAATTTGTTTAGTTCTTATCGTCCGTTTGTTTAATAGCACAATCGCAAGTCTTTTTGAGCTTGCATTCACAGTGACTTGCTTTTTGTTTGGGTGGAAAATAATCAAAACCTGGCTTATTAAATTCGTTTTAAATTCGTCACAAGCTTTATTTGGTCATCCCCCCATTCAAAATCAATATTACTTTTCGCTAGCCAGGTTAGTACGAAACAAAAGTAAACTCTTATCGTCCAATCAGCTTACTATACTAGAGAGGAAACAAAAGCAATGCTTCTCAAAAAATTCAAACCAATTTTGCATGAGAAAAAAATTATGCGAGATCATCAGTTTGGATTTAGAACCACGGAGCTGGTGGATAAAGTTCATCGAGTTGTATCTACAATCAGAAACCCGATGTTGTTCAAGCTTTTGATAAAGTATAGCACGATAAGGATTGCTACACAAAATTAGAACACGCTTAATTGATAAGTTTTTCTTAATCATTAAAAATTATCTGCTATATATAGTTAAAATATTAATCCAGGAATAGCGTTAATAAATCTGCAAGAAAATTTGCAAGTAATTGAAGCATGTTTAACCAAATAGAGAATTAAGGCCAATGAGCGCAAATCGGTACATATTACTATCACATTCCGTAAACATACCGGTCCACCATAGTAAACTTAAATTATGTCAACCTACCATATAACATCAAAATGTAAAATATCTAGGTCTATTATACTTCCTTAGATAGAAAGCTGGCATGGAAGAAACACATTGAAACTAAATGTCAACAAATGAAGTATTCCAAGATGAACTGCCTAAATGGAAAACATTCAAACTTATAAGCCTATAGACAAAAAGATGTTGCAATACATACAGAAATACTTATACCTATCTGGATGTATAGTACATATTCAATTGTGATAAAATTACAATGAATGTAATCAAGGAAATTACGACAAATCGTGAATAGACGATAGGTATGTATTGGCATTGTATATGTATACGCAATACGAACATACATCGCGTCCTGCCCATCGAAACAATATCAGATACAATAAAGCAATGCCGCATAAAGTATCAGTCAAAATTACAACAACATCCCAATGCCTAGCTATTTAATTAGAGTATCACTAGGAACAATAATCCAATACTGCATGATAATATTAACAACTAACTTGGGTTAAATCCTAATGACTTATATTTAATTAGTTGTAAGATTTGAGAACTTATTGTGAGTTTCCTGAATAGGATAAATTCAAGACTAAAAAATATCAGGTTAGTGATTCTGCGACTATTGTAAAATTATCATTAAATTTGCGGAAATAACGCGCTAACCCAACGAATCCTTTTCTATTGGGGTTTCATAATAAACAAAAGCTAAACCTAAGACTGTAAACTAATCACAACCTCCCAACCTATGCAACTTTATGTTATTAATACATTTATTTCCATTTCAACCGATTTCCACATGTCAAAGAATCATTCATTTTAATTTCTGCTTCATCTGATTCTTAATTTTTAAGATCGTCTACTTTGAGTAGTAGCCTATTCTGTATCTCGATTCCATTAGATTTTTTGATTATTTTTGTTAAAAAATATCCGTTAGAAAATTTTGGTAGAATTTTTGTTTGTAAATTTAAAACAATTTATAACATTATATGTTTTAACAATATATGACATAAGTTGGTTTGGCGAATTTATCTCGACGAATTCGCCATTAAACAATAGAAGGTATTTTGGTTCCCTTATTAAAATTTTTTATAGGCTTGACCCACTCACAAGCGCATTTATTAGTAAGTTTAAAAAAAAAGGAAGTTTTGTTAAGGCGTAATTTATTTAAAGTTTGGGGTGGTTCGTTGAAAAAAAAAGCGGGGCGATGAACAGTAGTTTTTTGATAAGTACTATTCACGGCTGACTTAGGTATAATAAACTCTACAAGAATTATGTACATGTTTGGAAAATATAAATTCGGTTATTTTAGTTAAAGTTTGCTTTTTGATCTTACATTACATAGTATAGTAATACAGCTATTTTGTTACCAAAACTTTGTTTTGCCGAAAACGACAAATTAATTACGACAACAGAAATTGTTGGTTTTTGCTGCCAACAGACCATGATCTTGCACAAAAACAATTGTTTTAAATTTTTGGAAATTTCTGTTTTTTAACTAAAAATTACCAAATGTCTTTTTTTTCTCTATTTGGCTGTGGTATTCTCGTATTTTTCAACTCCGAAAAACATCAATCTGACAATACTAAAAAAAAATCCAACGGAAATTTCCAGTCCAACGAGATAAAGAATAAAAAATTAAACTCATATTGAATGGAATTTTTCTAGTTAGTAACTAGTAAATTAGTAGCTAGTAAATTTTCAACCGATTTGCAGAATAAACATCTGATATTATATGTATTCAACATTTCGTCGTTTATAACATATATTTCGAGTTCTGAAACTATTTTGTCTATTACGATTGTCGATTTAATCTTTGCACTATAACTATTTATAATTGATCCTTCACCGAAACCATTAATCTCTATATCCTACGTGGGATTTGGAAAGTCAATTTTAAGTAGTATAAAATATTCGTATTCAATTTTTTTACTCCTACCGTGTTTTCAATGAAAAAAAATAATGCCAGTACATATTTCATATGGAAACCAGGCTTTACATTTAATAGCTTATACATACTTGAAAGAGTTAGTGCAAAAATAGAATAAAAAATACTCTCATTGAACACTTTTGCACCATAAGTCCTATTATCTTAGGCATGGAGAGAAGCAATCCCAATCGCATATACTCAATCTACATTCACCAGTTCCTCTCTGCTTCTAAAGATAATCTACCCGTACCACTTTCAAAATTATCCAAAATAACGTACGTACAACTTAATATAAATCTTTGCAAACAAATCCAAATTACCATATTAATTTATGTAGTTCAAATACTCCATAATTGTAAATTATTTAATTGGATCGTACTATAATTTAAACGGATATAACTTTGACATTAAATTAATTTAAAACATACATGACATAAACTAAAACAATCAACACATTTTATGTTTTCACTAAAATTCTTCAATTTCTTCACAGATATTTCATCGTATTCCTATTTTACATATATTTTCCTCTCAACAAAGTTACACAAAATAATTTATGAAATATATTCAATTAAATTAATAATTTAAATAAATTAACGAGAACGGTTTTGGTAACTACATATTAAAAAGTTTTGTTTACATTATTACAGCGGTTATATGTTTAATTTTTGATGACTCTATTCCAGCTATGTCGTTAATTCTCATTGTACTGGATATCAATTCCCGTCCCGTTCCGTGAAAATGAAAATGAAAAGACAGTGATAAATAGTTAAACATATTCACAGGTTTCTTTGTGGAATCGTAATAAATGATGTTAACATATTTTCATAATTATGAAAAAAACTTTCCTTTGGGTATTTTAGCTTATATGCTATAAGGGATATGAGTGTACATTTCCATACTAAACTCGCGTTACTACATGTTAGAAATTAGTATGGTTCATACTAAAGATGTCATACCAAAAGTTTTTGACGTATTCAATAGATGGCACAACAAAAATTTAAAATTTAAATATTGCTTTTCTTTAATAAAATTTCGTTTATTTCGTTAATTCTACGATAATTTCAAGTAAACCAATATTTAAATCGTAACGTATTTTTTAGTTCGCTTATTCGCTTGGTAAGCGACAGCGGTAGTGGGTGTATAGTCAAATCGATAGAAGCTTACATAATAACAAATCTGCATAAAAACTACTCCTAGAATTAAACTTAAAAATAGTAACAATTAAATCCGCGCTGCGGAAATAAGAAGATAGAAAATAAACACATTAAAACCGGAATTAAAAAGAACAAACCAGCTTATTGAACAAATCATAAAAGTAAATTAATAAATCAATACTGGAAAAATAAAATCCCGGCAATCAGGCCTAGTGCAAAAATTATTTGTCAATTCAAATAAGTAATACACAATCAACTATAATAGTATATAATACCACCACGGAATGATACTCATTTACCACGAATATGAAAGTTGCAACACGTGCCTTAGCGAAAAAAACTCATAAATCAAATTAAGATTCTAATAAAATTTAGGCGACTGCAGCATTTAACAAGCACCTTAGTTAATACATTTAGAGGATAAAGTGATTGAAAATAAAAAAAATTCTTGTCATGAAAAGGTTGTCGACCGTATACCAAGTACGTATGTGTATTGTTAATATAACTAAAATACAACTGGTATAACTAATAAAAAAACATCGATGCTTAATATATTAAACATATACTCATTGTGAAAAAAACAGATTCATTCCAAGAAACTAGATTGATCCTAGAACGTAATCCTAATTACTTTGAAACATTTATTTTCCTTCAGTCATATGCACCTTAATTTATCAATTAATAACGTTATTGTAAAAAATTTGTATATACAAATTAATTTGTACTTTGAAATAAAAAAATCGTTCGCCCGAGCAGGGACTTGAACCCTGGACCCTTGGATTAAAAGTCCAATGCTCTACCGACTGAGCTACCCGGGCCTTAAGATAATTTATTAATTTATTTCTTCAAAATAATTTGATATTTATTCTTCTAGTACCTTTAAATCCTTATTGAGAAAATCATTATTATTCACCCACAGTGCTGCATCCTACTCCTAAAACGAATATGTTATAAAACTCGAAAATTTCAATCGAATTGTCGCATATGGATAGTATATTATTAGGAAAAAATACCCTTGGAAAATAACCCGATATCCGATGACATTATGTTTAGATTAGTTATGTGTTTAATGTTTATCGTCAAGATGGAAACAAGTGAATGGAATTTTTAATTTGTCAAATCGAGGTACATCCTTATTTTTATAAAATTAAAATTATTAAAAGCAATAAACTAAATATCATATTGAGCAATTATACATGTAATTAGTATGGTCTTTCTCGCCAGGATACCTTTTATTACCATAAATACACAAAACAACTATAGCCATTTTAAAAAAAAACTGTACTACACACCCACGTAATCGAATTATACGATTATCGTCATCTAAATAACATCGAATTTTGTGTACAATTTTGCCATCGAAAAATGAGGTTCGATAGTTTCATAATAATTGCTTAATGCTTTCCAATCGCCCAACGTAAATACTTATAAGCACTTATAATTTTTGTCTTTGCTAAATTAACTACTCATAAGTATAACTGCTGTACCGTTTTATTATGAGTAGCTCCTCGTACTAGCAGTTACGTCAAATTTTACCGCTTGGTGGATTAATTAATTACATATGTATATTATAATTTTTTGTGTTCCAAATTCCAATCGACTATTTAACCATTTTTACACATTATTAGCACAGTACAACTTGCGGTGGTCGATTAGAGAAACTATTAGGACTGATTTTCGATTCTTGTTTTAAATTCCACTAAAACCGAGACAACAAAACAAAGCAGCAGTTTTTCTTGCGCAATGTGATTGTTGATATTGTAAGAGCAATTGCGCTCCGATCCCTTTTTAATTCCTTCCATTAGTATTCAGTAATTTTAAACGACGCTATCCTTTATAATGAATTAATCACACAGGAAAACGAAGTTTGAATTGAAACCAACAGTTCGTGTAAACATCAAATTAACACTATAATCAATGGAGCGTATTTTATTTATAGCATCTAATACAACTAACAGTTGGACGTGTTATTATTTACAGATTATTATTGAATGCTCATAATTTTAGAATTTTGTTATTAACTATGTATGAACATTATGTTTATAACAAAATTGATATGCAACTAACGCTGAAGTTCATTCCTGGCCAAATTCTAATAGAGAAAATTTCACTTCAAATATAATATTTCAAAATTATAGACGCTAATTAAAATACATTAGTATACGACCCATTGAAACCCGCATTTTCAGTCTGGTAAGGAAATCTAATTTGGAAAAACAGAAAATATCTTCAAAATACTAAATCGTATTTGTCGTTAAATATTTAATCATTTTTCTTTAAATATATATACAGTCTTTTTTTATATTAAGTATATAAGAGAAATTTCTTAAACTATAATTATCACAATAGATTTTTGGTTATGTAAAAACACCATTTATTTTTTTAAAATAACAGAATTTTTACATTTTTTTTTATTTTATTATAATTTAATGGAATTATAATTTATGATCTTGGACGTTCTTTCTTTTCTTTATACAAAGCTAAGAGAGATACATTGGCTACTTTAACAACCTGAAAAGAAAAATGACGCCATTAAAATTAGAAATGTGAGAAGAAATGAGTTTTATTTACCTTGAATCTAACACCGGGAATATCACCGACAGCGTGACCCTTACGACCGAATCCTGCAACTAGAACTTCATCGTTTTCTTCAATATAATTTAAGCTACCATCACGTGGTACGAATGCTGTAATCTTCTTGCCATTTTTGATTAATTGTACTCTAACACACTTGCGAATAGCAGAGTTAGGTTGTTTGGCTTCAACACCACTGAAAATAAACAAAATGGCAAATGAATGTAAAACTATATATATTTGAATTAACATATAAAATTATATTATAGGTTAATCTGAAATATATCTTCCAATGGTGATTTTAGCCTAATAGCTCACAGTATACTCCTGTGATTGGACATTTAAAATAAGCCAAGCCACAAGAATATACTGCGTGACATCAAGCTAAATTGATTCAAACAATTTTCATCATATGCCTGTAAGAAAGTAAAAAAAAACACATGTTTTTCATTAATTTTAAAATTAGAAAAAACTTTTTAACTTACACTTTTTCTAGAACAATTCCCTTTGCGTGTGAAGCTCCACCGAAAGGATTAGCCTTCCAACGTGTTCCTAAATGAGCCTTTTTGTAATCTTTGTCTGCCCATCTTTGGTCACGACGATGGTTAACATGTTTACGCGCAGTACGTAGACCTCTAGGTTTTCCTGTAAAACAAATAATTTTATGTTAATCAAACATTACATTTTTTCATAATCAAACATTTTCTACTATTAAAATTCGTTTAAAACACTTCTAAACCCAAACTTTCCATATTCTTCTAATCTTTTACTAGCAATAAAATATTTTCGTAAAATTTCTAACACATAATAAAGATAATCTTTAATAAAATTCAAATTTATATCTAAATTTTAATTTAAACTTACGATGATTTAAATATTTGGAGATATTTTTCAACTACAACATGCGCTTATCAAGTCTGCCATTATGAACTTATTATACATAAAAAAAAAAACTGTTTGGGCGGCACTACATCTAATTTTCCAATAAATTTGTAAAACAAATAATTTTTTAAGAAAATAATTTTACTAAACAATTAATAATACTTTTAATAATCGTTCACTTATATATTAATTATTAAATTTATAAGTTTTACTAATAAAATAAATAATTTTACTTCACTTACCCATTTTTGTGTGTACTATTGACGACAGTAGCGGAAGTAAAAGAGAGAGGAATGCCGAGTTCGAAATGAACGAAAGCCAAATTTTCTAACAACTACTAGAATTTACCGAGGCTACTAAACGTAGAACTGCGTTTTATATTCCATTGCTATAATTCTAGCAGTACCGGTTATAGTTTTCGGTATTCTGTATAGATGGCCTTTCGGATATAAACAAAAACAACGACCTTTCAAATATTATGACATATCGTAAATAGAAAAAAAATATATTTTGATTTTGAATGAAAAACTTTATTTATAAAATTAATTTTATATTATTGTTATGACTGAAAGAGAAAAACCTAAGAAACCAATGTAAGATAACACTTAACTAGTGATTGCATTCTAGTGAAATGAATTTGTATATTTTAGTAAAGATCGTGATAAGAATAAAGATTGGGAAAAGGATAGACGATTACGGTTTAATAAAACTTTTGATGTTCTAGCCGCACTATTGCCACAATATGATCCGTCTAAACCCTTTAGTAAAATTGAAGTATTACAGAGAACGATATTACTTATCGAGGAGTTACAAAAAGAAAAAAAAGAACTTTTAGCTGGTAGCAACAAAGAGATACTTAGTAAATTAATTGTGATTCATTTTGAATTACATTTTATTCCAACATTAAGAATTTTTCTAATCGGATTCAATCTATTTATTGTAGAAAATCAAGAAGAACTAGAAAACACAATAAGTATGCTTCGATCTCGAAACGAGCAACTAATGGAAATATTAAGAAAGGCGGAAATACCAATTCCAGAGTTTAACACCAAAAATACATGGATTCGAAATTACAAACTAGACAGCAAAATAGAAGAAAAATTCACGAAAATAAAAGAGAATAATTTAAATGAAATGAATTTAAAAAAACAGGATAATTTAGAAAACAAAGTAGAGTTTGCAAAACCGAAAAAATATTCGAAAAAATTATCCGAGACGAGTAAAATAATTGAAAAATGCGATAATAAGAAATTGAAAAAAGTTAGAAAAAAAACCGTTGAGAATCCAATTACTGCAACTATAACGGATGTCCCCACAATCGCTTCAACTCAACCACTAATGTGCCTTCAAATTATTTCAAATTCCATAATTGTTTCAAATAGATCGACTAGCTCCGAAATGATGAGTACTAGTACTGTAGTAACAACTTGTACAAATTCCTCATCTACAACCTTTTCAACTACTGCAACTCCCATCATGGCAACTGGAATATTTGTACCTGTTATGAAATTAGAATCTGTAAAAATTCTGAAGAATAAAAAAATTAAACCAAAACCGATAGAAGTACCAGGTAAGTTGCCAATACCACCACTACCAAGAAAACCGAAAACAGAGATAGAGAAAAGGAAGATGTCTGAGGTTATAAAATATGATGCTCAAACACCTCCTGCTAAGAAAGCAAAGAAGGAAGATAAAGCTACTGACAAAGTGGTAACATCTGAAACTAGTTCTACACATAAGCCTGACTGCTCCAAGGTATTAACGATTTCTACACCTGAATTGACTAGTGACATATTCGAGAATTTACAAGTTCCATCTTCAAATCAACATCCCGAATCGCTGTCACCTACTGCTGCCTATTTAATGAATTTTCCATTAGTTTCTACTAAAACGACTGAAGACGATGGAAAAAACGAACCGGAAAATGGAAACCCAGTTAAAAAAGTCGAAGACAAAGAGCCTGTGATGAGTTCCAATAATCAAACACACACAGAAATGTTACTTGAAGATAATTTTCCAGCCCTGTTCAATTTAAATCCGCCTCCAACAGCTAATACGCAGCTCATAAATTCCAGCGGCATGGTTGAACAGAAAAGTAGTACTCAAATTAAAATAGAAAAAAGTCAAGAAAAGCCAATGAAAATACCACCACTTCCTCAACAAAATTCGGAAAAGTCACTTGCAAAATATTCATCCTCATCGTTTGCGATTGATTTTGTTTCGAAGTCCCAACCACCAAAACCAACGTTCACATTTTCATTAACATCAACCGTATCTTCAGCTTCAACCGCTTCCGCGCCACCACTATCGACGTTGCCTATTCCGTCGCTAGCCACGCCTACCTTTATACCTAAATCAAATTTCGATTTCTTACCAAAACCGAATTATATCGTAACAACGAGTTCTTCGTGTTTAAATGAAACATTCCAGAGTTGTGCCGCCAAACCACTTGGAATTGTAACTACAACGGACACACCTTCGTTTTCATTTTCGCTTACAACTTTAGCTGCAACCGCAAACCCAACAATTTATTCATCATCAACAACAAAATCGACAAGTTTTCCAAATTTTTCATTTCCACCACCTACACCTCAAGTAGCTGTAGGCACCACCAATTTCAATAACAATCCTTTTTCAATTGAGCAGCAAATTACAACATCGATCGGAACGAATTTCACATTTTCGTTAACCAACTCTGGGCCCAGTAATCAACAAATGAAGTATACAAGTTGTCCTAGTTACAATACCTTTAATCCTTTCTCGAGTAACACAATTCAGGATTCAAATGTAAATAATTTTGTAAATAATTCAAGTTACAATAGAGGGCATTCAAGTACACTGAGCCAAGATAATGGGTTCAATCGGCTTCCAGCTAAAAAGCAGACTGTACAAAAGAGCACCGCAAAATATAATCATCAGCCAGTGAATTGGATGATGACGACTTCATCGGTGACCTCCACGACAGTTTCACAATATAAAGCGCAGAATACTGATTATTCTACAATTTTACCACCGCCCCCACCGCCATTGGATACTTACTATCCGGATTTGAAACGTAATTCAGACATATTCTTTGCTCATCCACCTGGGGACGACAATTTCCCATGGTCACCTAATAAAATGTCAAACATTTTGGATGGCTCACATTACCCGAATACATCACATTCATTTATGCCATCGACTTTGCCTAATCTCCACGGAGATCTTGCACTAAGTACTACGTCTGCGGATGCGATCAGCAATAACAATAATGGAAATCAGAACAAAGTTCAAAATAATTTCTTTTCGGTTAGTCAACTAGTAGATAATCAATCGTTAAATATTAATAATCCAGTGATAAAACTATCGAATAAGCCGTTATCTAGTGCAATTAAATTAAATAGTTCAGTACAGCCAATTATAAAACCAGCTATGAAAAAGCAAGGACAAAATAATTATAATACAAAACAAACCAGCTGGAATTATTCAACTGAATCAATGTTGTATGATAACAATAATTTAATGCCTCCGCCAAGTATACCGCCACCACCATTACCTTTGGCACCGGCTGCATCATCATCAATAGCAACGACACAAAAACATAGCAGCTGCAATATTTATTCGGCCGAATCATTGATCGCCTCATCGACGAATCATAATCAAAGTGGAAATCCACCACAGAAAAAAGAAATAATAAAATACAATCGCAGCTTTAATGATAACTATAATCCAATCATACCGCCCCCATCATCCGATTCATACTTTTCGATGGATTACCTAAATAGTAATGTTACGAATGCGGCCGATCTAAATAATACCACAACAAACTACAATAATTTTTTATACAACAGCAATAATAATAACAATAATTATACAAGTGATAACAACTATTATCCGAATGCAATCGAAAACTATAATAACAACGTTAACATTAAAAATAGTTCATCGGTGGCTAATACAAGCAGTTATAAACAGTACCCCGCAATTAAACCGCCACCGCCACGTAATATTTATTATAACAACATCAACCAAACGAATGCAAAGCACGCAAGTAGCAATGTGAATCGAAATATAGCAAATAGTTGTAGTCTACCGAATTACGATACGCTTCCGAATTCTACTTATTTTCAACCAGCAATGGGAATTAATTCTCCTCTCGTAGAAGATCCATCATTTCATTTATATCATGCCCCAAGTTCTTCGTATCATCACCATCAATTAGCATCAACTAATTTAAGTAATAACAATGGAAATACTAGCAGTGGTAGTGGAAGCACTTCGTTAGCTAATTTTAATTTAAGTACGATTTGCCCCGAAATTAACGATAAAGTTCGATGGAGTTGAAAAAAAATTATAACCATAATGTGTATTTTGTATTACCTATTTATTAAACTCATAAATTAAATTATTTTATAAATTAGAAATGGTGTTTGATTTATGATTAGTAACTTAACTTTTATTGTTACTGAATTCAAAAACTTTTCGTGTGATGCGCTGAGGCCGCCTACACGAGTATGGATTTAAATCGTATGATGTAAAACTCGTAATTTATCCATCGTTAAAATATTTTACAGTGATCAAAAAAAAATTGCTTTAAATTGGAAACCAGTTGATTAACTGTAACGGATGGTTTTATCTACATTTATAGATTTGGTTCTAAGCATTTTGTGTTAAACAATGTAACAATAAACCAATTGTAAATCATACGCCATCAATTTAAATTGACAAACCAAAATTTATTTTGCTATAAAATTTGTTAAGATAAATTATTATAAGTTATGAAAATAATTCGAAAATATTTGCGATTTTTATTAATCTGCTTCTTTTTTCAAACGTTCTTCCAGTCCCAGATGGTTTATAAAACATTCCCAATCAATAAGTTGACCGCGTCTGGTAAATGGCATGTCAGGACACACATCATGTTTTATGTTGAGCGGTGGAATTGGGCAGCTTGGTAAATGTATATCGATAAAATTGTAAAAATCTTGAAGATTAATTTCTAATTTATCATTTTTGTGTAGTCTGAAACAGTTAAAATAATTATTTAGTTGTGAATAATCGAAAATAAAATAAGATTACTTACACCGAGAACATACTTTTAGTAAGTTCTATATCGAGTGGCAATCTAACCGCCCGTATAGCAGACATAATTTTATTTTCGGACAAATATTCATTTTGTTCGGGATCAATATGGTAGAAGTGCTCTTTCAAACGTTCCGTTTTATCCCATAGTTCTCGTTTAATTTCCATGTGAACTGCAGATCTTACCTTTTCCCTATCGCATACAATTGGTAGCTTATGTTCAGCAGAAAAATGTCTGCAAATCGTTATAATTTCATGATCCACAATATTATTTTGCAATAATTCAATAAGCATTTCTTTTAAATCCTCATGTCGCAACACCGCATAACATTGCAAGCCTTTATTAATATTGCACACACGAGTCATGTATCTGCCGATAAAATCTTTATAAATCGGCCGAATCGCCTCTCGAATTTTATTCATAATAGCATCGGGATTAGCATAAGGAAATTCATTACGTTTATTTTCCATGTAGCATAAGGCAAATTCATCGGCAGAAATTAAATAAAATTTATGATCACGAAGTGTAACAACAGCGCCGATATAGAAATCTTGCGGTTTAAAAGATAATGGTCTATTTGGAGTAAACACCTCTTGATTAGGTAATATAAATTTGGCGCGTTTAAAAAAATCACCACCTAAAAATCCGGAATTCCTTACCGCTAGTTCATGAACGGAGATGGTATCATTGGATAAGTAATACGTGACAATAAAAATACGTTCGCAATTTTCTTTAAATATTGACACCAGTCTGGCACCAAATCGTAACAGATATCGATCTAAATGAATAAATTTCATGAAATCATCTTTCGGCGGTTTTGGTTCAACGGTTTTGCAATTTCCTTCACTGTCTTCATATGAGCCCCAGCCGTTAAATGGTGGTAACTCTCTTAAATTAATGTCGATAGGGTAAAAACATTTCTCACCAGTATCTGGTTTCTGAATTTCCGAAAAATCTTCAATACCGTATTTTTTTCGATAATATTCTTTAGTAAATTGATCACAACCTGTAATAACGATCGCCCGATTCATAACGCTTATTGTGGTACCAAGCGTTATATCACGATCGGTATAAAATTCCTGGACTCGATTCCCAACGTTTAAACTATCTGGTATATAACGTCCACCTTTTATCCCACCTCCAAGCACGTTCAGAACAGTAAACTGCGCATTTTGACCCAGATCCGGAAGTCCAGTAAAATCTTTAGAAATTTTTGTTCTTTTCAAAAACATACCGCCTGTATCACGGCCGCTATTTTTCTCTAATATTTCTTTAATTTGTATTGTATCATCAGAGAGAAAGTAATAAATTTCCAAATTTCGAAGATCACCAAATTTACTGGTACGGTCGTCCCAATACGCCGAAAATTTTAATACTTTTCGATCAAATTCTAAAAATTGAGCTAAAGTGTCGGTATGAATCGATGGCTTTTTCGGTTGTTTTGTCTTGGCGATTTCTTTACGAAGCTCAGTACCGGGATCTGGTGGGGCATCCACGTTGTCAGGCACATGTATACCCAAACGATTTAAAAATTTTCGTGTGAATACATCGCATCCGACGATGTGATACACTCGGTCATAAATTCGGACGGGTTTATTAACATTTAAGTCGAGCAATGAAATAAATTCATGTTGACATGGTGCAGGTCTGGATATCCGTTGCCTTGATACTAAACATCCTTGTGGAATTCCTGAGTTATCAGTCTTTGGTTCCGTGATCATGAGAGTACCGTCCTCCAAGAAAAATATTATCTTAACGTTACGTACTTGATACGCAGACTGATAAACTTCTTGAAGAGTCTCTTTGAAATATGCATAGAAACCTAGAATTTTCTTGTCATACGCCAACCATGGTGGAATAATTGGGCCAACATATGGTGGATAAAATGATGGCAACTGATGTGGAGGATCATCCGGATTTTTAATAGGAACACCACCAATACCAGGGCGTAATGCTTCGACTAGAACAGGAACATTGCCACAGTACGCCCAGTGCTGCGATTTATGAAATTTCGTTTTTGTAATCTAAAATTGAAGATATGCGAATTTAAACAAAACTTCTTAGTCATATTACTTTAGTTTGCAGTAGTACTTACATCTCGAAATACAGTACCTGGTAGTAGTGGTAATCCTGGACATCGCAACATATTTAAATTTATGTATAAATATCTATGTACATATATAAATTATCCACAAAATTGCAGCGATTAATGTTTAATTTGAACAAAATTTACAGTTGCTATGGAAAATTAACAACGATGTTGAATTGTGTTCAAGTATTCAGCGCATAGGGTAATCTTACACGTTTTGATTTTTAATCAATATTATAATTTTAAATAACCATTATTTTATACAATCGAGATTGATACTTGACAGCTAATGACGCTTATCTACTTTTTCAGATTATGATTTTAATTGTCAACTGACATTTTATTATGATATTTTTATGTATCTATATAACTGCCTTCAACGAAATCATATTTATTAAATCTAATTAATACGAATTCAGCAAATATTCGTTATTACACATATTTATTGTCATCTGGCAGTACCATAAAAAATTAAAGAAATATTTGTCATTTTTGTACTGTGATTCTGTGATCCTCTCGTATTTATTTTATTTCTCACAAATTTTTTAAAGAAAATATTTAGAACTAGGATATACACAAATTCTAATTCCAAATAGCAATGGATATTCTATCGAAGCATTTAAATGCAATTCGTATACCAAATAATTACGATAACATTTATCGTGATGAGTGTGTATATTCATTTGATACACCGGTAAGATGAATTAATTAAAAAAAAAATCTTCTAGTTCAATCAATTTTAGTGAATTGTTGATAAATCAGGTGTACATGATACGCGAGATTATTTTGCATATTTTTTTCGTAGTATCAAGATATAATAAGAAATTGAGGTTATGTTACGAGAATGACGCTAGTTTTTTTTTGTTCTCTTTGTGCCTTACAGTTGTCAGAAACGGGGATTTATGTGAGTTTAACAAGTTTTTTAGGCTTTGCCAAGGAATATGTTGATGGTTACTATCGAAAAACGGGCAATGCTGCCTACTTACATATTGTGGCCGAGCGAAAAGAGGTTAGTCGAATTTAGAAATATGTACGCGCCAAACACGTTGCTTCGGCATTCTTGGTGGCACTAATTACAAACAAATTGTATCATTGTCTTATTGATAGATTCCTCAAGATTTAGCGGCGGAAGGTCCCGAGAAGAAAATTACACGTCTTGCGATTGGTGTCGATGGTGGTTTTGACCCAGAAGCCGGCAAAAAAAAATACACAATCGAAGAACATTATTCAATTGTGGTGCTACCAGGACACGTTACATTACCATATCCCGATGATAATTTACCATCTAAAGTAATTCAATGTGTGCAAGCGATTTTATCTTCCGATTCGGCTTTAAAAAAAGCTGAGAAAGCGCAGTTGGCCGGTACTTGGGATGGTGAAGTTCGAAGAATAGCTAAACATGCCGAAAATTTAGTGCAATTGGATAATGGAAGAAAAATTCCGCCCACAGGGTGGAAATGCGAAAAATGTGATTTAGCAAACAATTTATGGTTGAATTTAACCGATGGTACAATTTTATGTGGACGTAAATATTTTGATGGCACCGGTGGAAATGATCATGCGGTACAACATTTCAAAGATACTGGTTTTCCGTTAGCTGTAAAATTGGGTACAATTACAGCCGAAGGGAAATCCGATGTCTACAGCTATGCAGAGGACGATATGGTAGACGATCCAGAATTGGCTAAACATTTAGCCCATTTCGGTATCAACATAACCGAAATGCAAAAGACTGATAAATCCATGATCGAATTGGAATTAGACTTGAACCAAAAGATTGGGGAATGGGCACTTTTGACTGAAAGTTCATCTAAACTGGAACCCATTTCAGGGCCTGGCTATACTGGGATGAAAAATTTGGGAAATTCTTGTTACCTTAACAGTGTTATGCAGGTTATGTTTATCATACCCGATTTTGTGAAAAGATTCGTCGATAAGGCAAATGAAGTATTTAGCTCATATCCAGCTGATCCGGCTAATGATTTTAATATCCAAATGTCTAAGTTGGGTTACGGATTGTTAAGTGGGAAATACAGCCAGGTAGCGGAGAATTCATTTGATGATGATGGAATTTCACCTACCATGTTTAAGAACTTGATTGGTAAAAATCATCCAGATTTTTCGACAAAAAATCAACAGGACGCTCAAGAATTCTTTTTGCATTTAGTGAATGTACTTGATCGCAACAGTCGGCATCAACCAAATCCAGCTGACGCACTGAAATTTTCGGTTGAAGATCGCGTGGAATGTGGCGCTTCGGGTAAAGTTAAATACACGCATCGCGATGAATGGTGTTTACCACTGCCCATCCCATTATCCAAAGCAACCAATCTTGCCGAGGTTAAGGAATATGAACAGAGATTAGCCGAGGCTGAAAGTCGTGGTGACAAATTAGAGGCAGAAAGCTTGGTGAGAGCTCGAATTCCATTATCTGCCTGTATTGAGAAATTTATTCAAAGCGAATCAGTCGAACAATTTTATAGCACTGCCATTAACGATAAAACAATTGCTTACAAGCGCACCCGATTAGCTACTATGCCAGATTTCTTATTGTTTTATTTAAAGAAATTCACTTTACGGGATGATTGGGTCTCGATAAAACTGGATGTTGCCGTAGAAGTACCAGACATGCTAGATTTACAGTGCTTACATTCGACTGAAAAACTTCCTGGCGAAGAACTTCTACCTGAATTGAGTGGAGATGCACCTCCTCTACCTCCAATGGATGCTATGGTCCTCCAACAACTCGTCGATATGGGGTTCCCGCCGGAAGCTTGTAAACGAGCAATATTTTTCACCAAAAATTCTGGTATTGAAACAGCTACGCAATGGATTATGGAACATATTGCAGATTCCGATTTCGGAGATCCTTTCATACCGCCAGGCATTAATCAAAGCAAATCAAACTTCATCCCAGATCCAAATGGTTTGGAAATGTTAATGGGTATGGGATTCAATGAAATCCAAGCGTCAAAAGCATTAAGAGAAACCGATAACAATATTGAGCGTGCTGCCGATTGGATATTTTCTCATCAAAATGAAATTGATTCACTAGAATTAGGCGGTTTTGATGCAGCACCACCACCGCCTCAATATCGTGATGGCGGTAGCAACTATAAATTGGTCGCGTTTATATCACATATGGGAACCTCATCGTCGTGTGGTCACTATGTATGTCACATTCTTAAAAATAACCAGTGGGTAATATTTAACGATAGTAAAGTGTCGATTTCACAAAACCCTCCTAAAGATTTAGGGTATTTATACTTATATCAACGAGTTTAAACATTTTTTTGTTATTGAATGATAGAAAGACCCAAAATGAATTCATCAAGTCTAAGTTAATTATAATTTTTTATTATAAGTTATTTAAAAAATAAGAAATAGTAATTTCATTAATAAAAAAAACAATTTATTCAAATAAAAATTCGGTTCAACAATATTTGATTTTGATTTCGCTAAAACCAGCGGAAGAATTTAATAAAAAATGTATTAGTATGAACAAAATGCTTACGAAATTCCAATTCTTAATTTCATTTTACTTGTTTTGGGTACATGACGAATTGTTAATGAAACTCTCCGATTGCGCTTCAGCTTTTCCCCAATTTTATATTCTATTTCACAATTTGGTAAATTACATACGCGATCATCTATAACATCCTCGGTTAGTTCCGAAATTTGATGTAAATGGTTTGTATACATATCATTTTTTAAAAGTACCAAACTACGTGGCTCCAATAAAATTTTTAATACTAGATTTGTATTGCTTTTATCAGGTACGGCTTCGACATCCTTTGGTGTTTTATTGTAAAATTCTAATATGGTATGACTGCCACACGATATTGTACTGACTGTGGGATAAAATAATGGGCCGTCGGTATGAGCCATTATACCTTGTCCCGCTAGATATTCATTGACCAAACAGTGATTGGCTTTTTTCACATCGAAAATACCTAAATTATTTATTTTTTCGATATAAATTTTTAACCACAATGGTATTTCTTCTGCGATCATACCATTCGGATGTGGTATACCGCCATAATTTATCAAGCGCCGATTTAGAAGTTGGATCCATTTTGGTTTTGGTGCTGCATCTACTGATTTTAGAATGTGTTGTTCTTCCTCGGATGTTATAAAATTTGGTATATATACGATTGTTTCTGGTGCCTAAAAATAAGAAAAAAATTATTTAATCGGAAATTATGTTGTGTTTTAAGGTAAATTAGATCAAGAGTCATTTATTTATTATGTTGATATGTTAATTTAAATATTCCGCCGATCAATTATAAAATTATTTACACATATTTATGTTTAATATTGTTTCATGTTTTAATTACATGTTGTAAATTGAGAATTTTCATATGTCTATTTTAGTTAAAATATGTGGATTATGGATCGTAATATGTATTAATTTATTTGTTAGCGATATGTAAAAAAATGAAGATGCGGATGGGTATATAACCTTTTTAATTGGGTGAATTAAAATAATTTCATTTTTAAATTTTAGGTACCTCTAATTTTGAAATGTATCTCAAATTTCTGAATACCTATTAGACCTCATCTTTCAACGTTAATTTTTATCTTTTTGGAATTTGGAATATTTCATTTCAAACACAAAGTAAATTTTAACAGTTAATAATAAGTTTGATCACTCATATTTTGCTTAAGTGGAAATTTAACATATCAATTATATCCAAATTTAATATATAATAAGCACACGATTTGGCAATAAGTTCGATCCTTTAACTACCCCCTCAAACGTTATTCATCTGTTTGTTAAACTACGAGTATAAACATTGAAATGTTTTAAATTTAACAATTATTG
Source organism: Tipula unca (assembly GCA_951394425.1). Taxonomy (NCBI): domain Eukaryota; kingdom Metazoa; phylum Arthropoda; class Insecta; order Diptera; family Tipulidae; genus Tipula; species Tipula unca. The sequence continues at coordinate 122,541,650 of OX596380.1, forward strand.
TTGAATTCAAATATTTCTAAATTTATTTCTACTCAACTTGTTTGTTAAATTCATAAGGCTTGAGTTTTGAAGAAAACAAGAGTATATTTTCGTAATAACATTCACACATATTTATAATTCTACAATAAAGTAGAAAATTAATTCTATTTGAATTTTATTCATCAAATTAACATCGTTTACATCTTGTGTACGCATATGAAAAATCTTTTTGTGTGGAAGTATAATGTAAAGTGTCACAGATAATGTACACATATACTGAGACATTTATCTTCATCAGCAAAATCGGATTGCGCTACACTGGTACTAATTAATTTTTTACTCACTTTAGACTTCTCATTATTCAGAAATAATTTGTGATCGAAAATACTAGTTCAATATCTGTATTAGTTCTGAGAAGACATTATTACAAACAATCGGATGATTCGATTTTGGAAGTTTTTCGTACAAAATACTGACATTGATATGATCATAAAAAATTATATAACTACACTAATCCATCTTTAGAAATGCCTTGAGATAAACAACAGCTGTCAATACCTAAGAAGTATGATCTTAATTAAGATATCGAATTCCTGCAGAATTCGTTCGATTGCTGGTAATGCTAATCATTAAAGTGGGAATTGTTTTGGAAGTACATCGCTGCATGTATATACATTATAGTATGTTACATATTTCAAAGGAATATTTTGGCAATGCAAATACAAATTTTAAGAAGTATGTATATAACAAATGGATAGTAAATATTGTAGTTCGAAAGGCAATATATGTAAATGACCACTGTAGATATTCTAATTTGCAAACTATTTTACGAGCACCTAATTTTTTAACACTTTTGACGAATGTCTTGATCATATTAGTGAAGCACTTAATAGGGTATTAATTGGTGGTGACATCAATATTCATTTGTAGGCGAATAATGCAAATACAAGAAATATTAAGGAAGTGATGTGATAGTGGATATCAATAAATTGTTAGTGAGAATACGAAAACAAGATTTAGTTCTACCACAATAATTATTATTTGTTTCAAATGAGGCAAAAAACATTAACGTTAAAGCGAATAAGAACTTCAAAATTACTGATCACGAAACGATAGCAGTTTTAATGAAGCAGGTAATTCCACGCGACGAAGTATTAAGAATGTTATGTTTGGAAATCAAAGTGCAACTAATAGTGGAATTAGCTAACCAATTTAATGATTTGTTTTAAAGAACTAATATTGATAATATTTGCTTAAGTATCTCACTTGTGAGTGTGGTAAATTATTGGAGTTTACCAGTAGTCTTTATAAAAAGAATAACAATGGAGGTTACCACTAGTCTTAATAAAAGAATAAACCAATCTCTGAAACGAGTATTTCCACGAAATTTGGCAGGAGTCAATATTAACTTCGATTCCAAAAGTGCAAAATACAAATAAGCTGAAAAATTTCGACAAGAACATCATTTTGAAGCAATTATTAATTTAGTACTAGTATTTAATTGGAAAACAGCGATATATTATTGCTGAAACTTAGATAATATGGAATATAAGGAATTACAGTGGTTTAAAAATAGAATGTGTCCAAAAAATGTATATATGTAGATCATCAGGGAATATCGGAGTGGCATAAAATAAATAATTTAAAGCTTATTGTTAAAAATATTAAGTCTGTGTATGAATGGAATTTTGATAATGGTTTAGTAATTGAAGGAGAAAGCAAAGGTAGTGGAGAAATTTAACTATATCGCGTGATAATCGATATGCAGCTGAATTTTAAATTTTAATTTTATTCTAACTTATGAATGTAAACAAATTAAAATACATTCTTGAGACATATGTATATACGGAATAATATGGCAAAATTAACGACCATCCAGATACTCGTACATAAACAACGTGATTACCAAACAGAATTTTGAATTTTGTCCGTTAATTATTCTTTTAAATAATAATTATGTAGATGAAGGAAAGGTTACATGATCTTTATCATATCGCAATACAAGTGGAATCATGAAGAGGTTACTTGGATAGTTAAGTATTGAGCATGTCACCTTTAGTATTTGTAGTTAAAAGGAAAAATAATTTGTTACTGTATTACTTATGTCGAAAATTAGTTTATGTGAAAGACGCTAGACCTATTGTTTAAGAAATGCAAATAAGATGTTTTAAGAATAAAATAATAAAAAAATATGTTAATTTATAAGGTTTAGTGTTTTTGATTTACCTATAGAAATAATTAAAAACCATTATGGAGAAAATTATTAGAATACAGAAAAATAGAAATTTGTGTTTTAAATAAAATAAAATACATTTAAATCACCTTGATTTAGCCATTTCAAGTTAAGTATTTAGATCTTAACAATAAATAGTAATCATGTTTGACAATTTTACCATTAAAACTCAATTACATTTTATCGTATATTATTAATTTGAACTATCAATTTTTTTCTATTTTCATTATCGGCAGTAATATGGATTTAAAAACAGAGCGTTAATGTGATCAAGTTGAACTTCCCAAGATAAATAAATCATTAATTTGCAAATACCTTAAACTTTTGATATCAGAAACATAGATCGATTAAAATAAGCAAGCCATAAAAATAAATAAAAATACTTTGGCATAATTTTCTGACAATTAAATTGATTTAATTCCATGACCAAGTTATATTTTAGTTCGGTTTCTAAATTATTGTTATATATAAATTTCCAATAATTAAACACTTCTACAAATTAAATAAACAAATATTTAATTTAGGTTACGGCTACTCCATTAAACAGTAAAAGCTACATAAAATTGTTTCTTGTTTAATCAATAAAACTGGCATTTAACCCAAAATCAAAAAAAATCGAAAAGAACAAAGTTATTTTATTAAAAATATAAAAATTTTAGTTTTTCTTCAGGAATATCCTTAGCAATAAGGAAAAAATTAACAATATTTGTATCCTCGATTAATTTCATGACACCATGTCACAACCTATTACAGATGATACCACCGGCAATGTTGTCCGAAAAAAGAGAATCATTCAGGAAGTTGTGATAAAAATAGAAATGAGTGGTGGATATATCGAGGATGGTGCGGGACATTTAAACGGTGAGGATCAATATGGGCCTGTTGGAAGCCAGAATGGAAATGAGGATGCAGACGGAGCGCATGGAACGGGAGATAACGAGAGTAACGCGGATAACCAGAGTACCGGACATAATGAGGGAAACGAAGGTGGTGAGGGAAACGAAGGTGGTGAGGGAAACGAAGGTGGTGAGGGAAACGAAGATGGTGAGGGAAACGAAGATGGTGAGGGACACGAAGGCGGCGGGGGAAACGAAGGTGGCGAGAGTGATGCTGAGGGTGCTGGTCACGATGGCCAGAATAATCTGGGCAGCCAAGACGGATCAGCGGAAAAGTCGGGATGTCCTGATTTTGCTCCATGCGCCGAAATACTCAAACATTATAGCTACTCAAACCAAACAGATGTGACCGATCCGAACGCAATGGACGAAGCCGGACCAAAAACACAAGAACAAATCGACGCAGAAAATGCCGCCGATAAATTCTTGTCAGTCGGCCCGAATTTACAACGCTGTTCACCTACTACCGAATGTGACCCTGATAACAATTCAATTTTAAAGTACAAATCCGTATGCCCCGAGGATGATTTACCGGTGGTAAATGAAGAGGATTTAGAATTTGATGAGAATAAATTAGTGCGCATAAACTGGAAAAAAGTGAAAAGATTTTTGAGAGCAGCCTGTCCATCAAGAAAATTGAAACTTCTTCAAGCTTTGAGACTGGTAAGATATCCATTTGATTAATTCTATAATTAAAATAATATTTGTAAAATATCTACAGAGATTAAGTCATGAGGACCCTAATATACAAGAAAAGTCTGCTCGTGACATAGTCAAACATGATTTATTTGATGTAAAACAACTATGCTGTGGAAAATCATTACTTGATGATTTATTATGGCCACAAAGCGTATCTCTTCCACATCCTGTTCAAAATTGTGCAGCAAGACTTTTTAATGCCCTAATATCGGTAGATATTGGCCGTGAGTACATAAAAGATGTATCCATTATTCAAACTTTGACTTGGGGAAGATCTTTGCGTTCGATTGTAGACCATTCTGATCACACGACTGTCGATATTCATACCGGCAACATGTTAATCAGTGCAATAATGAAATTAAGCATAATACCATTTCAACGGAAGGATATGGTTAGGAAAGGTTTGCTAAAATGGCTAATAATTCACTTTGAAGATATAGAACAGCAGGCGAATTCATATCATCTTGAATATGCTTCTGCTTTACTAATGATGTTGTTAACAGTACCAAATTCGGCTGAATTCGTGATAGATCAAACACGACAATTATTAGCATTCTTTATGAGAACATTAAAGGTTCCAGGTAATACGAGTTGGCCATATATAAGATTAGCAATGTTATCACTCTTTAGGAATCCAAAAATATCATCGAATGCCAAACAATTAAATTTACCTCAGATATTAGACGACTTCTGCTGTCAGACCAACGATCAAACCGAAAAGCAAAGTATTATGGATGTTTTAGATCAGTTAGAGAATCCAGCATCTATATCAATGGAAGATATTGAAAATCAAGCAACTGTGCTGGCAGAAGACAAACTATATATAGATGAAGAAATCAACAGAAGTGATCCAGTTAATTGTCTTCCTGACCCTGCAGGCGAAGATTTATTTAAGAATAAATTTGCCTGTAAGAAATCAAAGAAAAAGGAATCAGTTCAAGGTGAATTGGGTAAGTGAAAATATAAATTAGTCTTTATCTCGCAAATATTTAATTATTATTTTTATTCTAGGGATGCATTCCAATAATTCGATAAAAAAATCACCGTGTCCGTGTGCGCTGAAAAATTGTATGAAACCAAAAGAGAATAAATGTTGCAATAATTCTGGGCCAAAATCATATAACGAAACAACACATACCTTTGAAAACGTTCCAAATAAAAACGAAATATTTCCTCGATCATCTAAGGCAAAGCCAAACGATCAATCTAATGGTGGGGAAGTACCTGCAGCACCACCTAGTACCGCCATTGGACCAGCCAATGGCAAAGGAACATCCGCTACTGGTAAGAGTACATCAATTGACGGAAAGGAAACTTCAGCAAACGATACATCACCTGAAAGAGTATCAGATACAGCGCCAGCAGGAACAGCAGTACCGGCTACTGGAAGGACTGCACCAGGTTCCGGTAAAACGGCACAACCTGGTAAAGCAGTACCGGATACCAATAAAGTCATTTCCGGAAAAGCTACATCTGCCAATGGTGCACCGGATGCCGCAAAAGTTGGACAGGTTAACGGTAGCATAGTGCCACCTGCCCTAAGTACGGCAACGACCACAAATGGTAAGCCAGCTGCATCCGGTAGCCCTGATCTAATTGTTCAAAATGTTGAAATAAAACAACAATTCACATCACCATACAATGAAGCTCAATCATCCAAACTCTACTCAGATTCTGCGTTAAACATAACAACTACAAATATGTCACCACCAGAAGTCGCTAGACCTGGATTAAATCTTAACATTCGCCCACTTCGGAATAATGAAAAAAATCGAACTTTAAAAATCGTTTGTAACACCGATACGCAACAGACCGAGAATTTCTCGTGTACTATATTCGAAATGAACGGAGTTACCGCTGAAGAGACTATAGTTGGTACCGCAACTATTTCCACCTCTCAAAATAACGATGGAACAATAAATGCGGTAGTGAATCAAAACATAGACCAATAATGTAAATTAAAATGTATTCGGGTTAACATAGTAAAAAATTAGTTATAAACCTTATTTTATAAATTTGAACAAAACATAATATATTTTTCGATACGTACATTTGGTAAAATAAAATCACTATAATCCATTTTATAGATGTTATGTAAAATTACTTTAACTATAAAAATGTATTTTAATTGTAAAGTAAAATAAATATAATAATTGAGTTGTCAAACAAACATTAAAATGAATTTACAAGAATTTGACATATGTTTAATAGCGAAGAAATAGTTGAGTTAAAATAGTTACGTTTATGTTGGGGATTCAATTTGAGGTTGCGCTGGGATTAACTTTGAACACAATATGTAATGCTGTGTGAATTCTTTATGCTTTCTCGTGTAATTTATAACATAATTACATAATGACGATGGGGCATACAAAATGATATTTATTTCTGTTCTCAGCCACCAGGTAGCAATAGCGTTGGTACGGATGGAATGAAATTTTGTTATGCATGCTTATAACATGTCTATATGATAAATTTTGGTATATTATGTAGGTGTTACAATTTTTAATTTTTTCATACACAACTATTTGTCCAGTATTTGTTACTTGAAATGTTTTTGTTGCTTTCTCTCACACATCAAGCTAATCTGTCTTTTTGTCCCATTCTGGTTTTACTATCATAAAACTATTCGCAATGGAAATTAGGCTTTTCTATAGAACATTTTGGTGCGGATACAATTTTTTCTGGCATACACACGTAATTTGTATGGTCAAATGTCGTTTTATTAAACATTTGTGTCTATCATAAAAAATGAAAAAATGATATTACATTAAGTTTGAGATTATTGACGATTAGAAATCTGTACAAAAAATACGCCATTCGTAAAATTAATATTATTTCCAACAAAATTATAAGTAGGTCATTCAAGTTACATGTATATAAAATTTACAAAATTTCTTATTATTATTCAAAAAAATCGCTTAATTGACGATTGTAAAAGTAGGCAAAGCTCCTCTCGCGGAAAAAATGATTATTAAAAAGAACGATCTCATGGCATGTAAAAGAACGATCCATTTGAAGTTTGTATTGTTGTTTTTGTATTCGAAATTAGGTGGCTGTGTGTTTTTAATCGTCAATGGATACATAGTTAATTGGTGTGTTCCAATGGCATGAGTAAACTACTCAAAAGTACTACTCGCATCTACTCATACTCAAATGGTGGTGTAGTTGACAAAAGTAGTTATGCATAAAATTTACGATAGGGTATATAAAAAATATATATAAAATATATACATATACCGGGTGTTTTTTTTAAACTGAGACGATCAAATATCTCGAAAAATAGCCACTCTACGGAAAAAATGTCCATAATCAAAATTTAATCATACCGCGGGGGAAATACATTAGTGCAAAAAAAAGTCCCCCCACCCCCGCCTTGTAGGTGGGGCGGGGGTAACTTTTAAACTAAGATAGGAAGCCATATTTTTTATTGCAGATACGGATTCTACGACTAAAAGTACGTATGATTTGAATAAAATATTTTGTTCGGTTCATGATAGATGGCGTTGCAATCGACGAAATTCAATTTTTTCAATTTCTCCTTCTTAGAACACACGCATTCCATTCTGCAATACGTTTGAAATAAAAAACATCAAGTTTTCATTGGAAATACTCGAAATTCGTCATCAAAACAATTTATTCAGTTTTGTAAATCTAAATAAGTGTTCAAAATGATGGCCTGAATTTTGTATTTTTGAAATTTAATAATAAAACTTGAAATTAATTTTGAACACTTATTTAGATTTACAAAACTGAATAAATTGTTTTGATGACGAATTTCGAGTATTTCCAATGAAAACGTGATGTTTTTTATTTCAAACGTATTGCAGAATCGAATGCGTGTGTTCTAAGAAGGAGAAATTGAAAAAATTGAATTTCGTCGATTGCAACGCCATCTATCATGAACCGAACAAAATATTTTATTCAAATCATACGTACTTTTAGTCGTAGAATCCGTATCTGCAATAAAAAATATGGCTTCCTATCTTAGTTTAAAAGTTACCCCCGCCCCACCTACAAAGCGGGGGTGGGGGGACTTTTTTTTTTGCACTAATGTATTTCCCCCGCGGTATGATTAAATTTTGATTATGGACATTTTTTCCGTAGAGTGGCTATTTTTCGAGATATTTGATCGTCTCAGTTTAAAAAAAACACCCGGTATATATAAAATATATATATATAAAATATATATAATAATAAACAGTATTAAAGGCCATTACTGGCCCCTTACTGAGTCAACAACCCGGCTCCAACGGTTTCGATCCTGAGCATGGTCTTCATACTGTCTAAGACAATCTGAAGAGGCCAAGTCGTTCTCTACATCGTGGAGCCATCGTCGCCGGCAACGACCTCTGCGCCTACCATATGGTGGCTCTCCTTTCAGAGATCGCTGCACAATTCGTTCCGGATCAGCACGCAGAACGTGACCGAGCCAGCGTACTCGCTGAGATCTTATTTCATGTACAATATCGGGGATCTTCATCAGATCTCTGATCTCGATATTGTACAGAGCTCGGTAGGTACCATCTATTTCGCGTTTTGGGCCGTAGATCACACGCATGACTCTTCTCTCAAATGTTAGGAGCCATCTCTCGTATTCATCCGTCAGTGCCCAACTTTCACATCCAAACATAACAACGGGCCTGATCAACGCTTTGTAAAGCTTCAGCTTCACGGCACTTGATAAGTGTTTAGATTTTAGCAGTGGCCTTAGAGGATACAGAGAACGACTGCCAGCTGCCAGCCGCACTTTAATATCCTCACCCACACTGTTATCGTGAGTGATAAGAGAACCCAAATATTTGAACCTCCTCACTCCCTCAAACGTGTGGTGGCCACTACTAAAATCTGGTGTGCCACTGTCCCTAAAACCAGAGATCAGGTATTTCGTTTTGGACTCATTGATCTGAAGTCCAACAGAAGCTGAAAACTCTACAAGCGGATCAAGTATTTCTTTCACTCCGTTGCTATTCAGTCCAATCACGCATATGTCATCTGCATATGCAAGCACCTGATTGGACTGGCGATATAAGATGTTACGCTGCGGTGTTTTAGTTTTACGAAAGATGTACTCCAACATGAGATTAAAGAGTATCGGGGACAGAGCATCTCCCTGCCGAACACCCGAGTTAACTACAAAACTTGTCGATAGCCTGTTCTCAACTTTAACACAGCATCGAGACTGCGTCACTGTCATCCTACATAGTCGTACCAGTTTTGTTGGCATTCCTAGGTATTCCAGGGCAGACCATAGACTCTCTCGATTGATCGAGTCATAGGCCTGCCGGAAATCCAGGAACACCTGATGTACGGGGATGGATGTCTCATAATATTTAGATAGAATCATCCGCAGCGAAAAGACCTGATCGGTGACTGATCGATTCGGACGAAATCCTCCTTGATAGTCACCAACCAAGCCCTCCGCCAGAGGAGTGATTCTATCCAATACAATGTATGACAGTAACTTGTAAGCTGTGCAAAGGAGAGCTATACCGCGATAATTCTCACACTTCAAGCGGTCTCCCTTCTTGAAGATGGGGCATATCGCGGCCACTTTCCATTCGTCAGGCATAACTTCGGTTCGCCATACTAATCGAATAAGGTCGAAAAGACAGTTCAACAAAGTATCCCCTCCGAATATCAAGAGCTCCGAATTAATGCAGTCCACTCCAGGTGCACGGTTTCGTTTCAATCTCTGCATGGCTTTAGTGAATTCCTCATGGGATGGCTCCTCAGTGCAAATCTCCGCAGTCTGTATTAGAGGTGGCTCAACAACAGTCTGTGACGCATGATGGACATCAAGCAGGTCAGTAAAGTGTCCACTCCATGCGTCAAGTACTGCGTCGATGTTGACACAGAGGTTTCCATCCCGGTCCCGAATGGCGATTGACGTAGGCCTGAAAGTATGGTTCAGTCCAGTAATTCCTTTAAAGAGATTACGCGAACTGCGCTCATTACTGAGTTGTTGTACTTTCAGAACCTCGGACTTCCACCATTCTCGCTTCTTCCGTCTACAAATCCGCTTAGCTGCCCTTCTTGCAAGAGCAGCCTTGTTTTTCCTCGCGATTGTGAGACGTTGTTGCACTTCATTATGGGCTATATTTTGTTGCTCAACTGCAAGACGACACTCGTCATCAAACCAATCATTCTTGGGTCTGACTTTCACTATACCTAAAGTCTGTTGAGCAGCACTGACAACCGAAGTTTTCAGTACCCCCCAGACAGAGTTCACGCAGTCAGACTGGTAATTAGCTTCATTAATGTTGTCGCTGACAAGATCCTGATATCGTTTCTTTTGATCTTCATTTATCAGACCTTCACAGTCGAAACGTACCATGCGTTTCGCTGTGTTCCCAGACTTGTACGAAAACTTCCATCGTAGCTTTGCAGCGACGATGATGATGATCGCTGCCTACGTATTTGGTTGCTGACCGATAAGTTCTCACATCCTGAACAACCTGAGCCCGTCCTTTAGAAACTAACACATGGTCAATTTGGCTGCGGGAAGTTCCGCGAGGATGTGTCCATGTCTCAAGATGTATGTGTTTGTGAGGGAAGAATGTGCTTGCTACTCTAAGATCATGAGCAACCGCAAAGTACATCATTCTCTCACCATTATCGGTCGCAGTTTCGTGTCGGGAGTACGGACCTATGTTTTCACACAAGTCGGTCTGATTTCTGCCAGCTCTAGCATTAAAGTCCCCAATTACCATTCTAACATCGTGTTCGGGTATAGATCCCATCAGATCGTCCAAGTCATTGTAAAATGAGTCTTTATCTTGGGGCTGGCTGACCTCTGTGGGCGCATGTACACAAATTATCGACAGGTTAGCTAACTTCATGCGCAAGCGAAGCTTACACAATCGGTTATTAACTGCTTGGAAATCCAAAACAGCGTTCTTTACCTGCGGCCCAAGAAGAAATCCAGCTCCAAGATTTCCGAGGTCATCTCCACTGTAGAACAACGTATAGCCCTGGGACACATGGTCTCCACTTTTAGGCCAGCGAGTTTCTTGAAGAGCAACGAGTTCCAGCCGATACTCCTTCATGCACGTGATTAGGCCCTCTAACGCTCCTGGTTTCCTTAGTGATTGCACGTTCCACGTGCCGATCCTAAATCTCGTGTCCGGGTACTTGAGCGGGGGTCCGGTGTTGTTTTGGCGGTATCCATTTTTCTTTTTGTTGACTTTATAAACACTATATTTTTTTACGGATGCGGGTCGTCAGCCCAGCGATCCAACCGTTTAGTCGCCTCCTACGACAAGCAAAGGATACTGTGGTGGTATTCTTGGGAAACATGTTCGTGCAATTTTGATTTACGAGACATGTGAGTGCCCCCCGACCACAGGGGCCATATAAAAATATATATATAAAATATATATATATAAAATATATATATATATATATATATATATATATATATATATATATATATATATAAAATATATATATATATATATATATATATATATATATATATATATATATATATATATATATATATATATATATATATATAAAATATATATAAAAATATTTTAGGTTATGTTTTACTGCTGTCATATAAATTAGCGTTCCATTGAACATCTACTCACAAGTACTTGTGAGTAGTTTACTCATGCCATTGGAACACAGTAAATATAAACGTCAATGGATAGATAGTTTTATTTTTATTTTAAACGTCAACGGATAGTTATTTTTATTTTAAACGTGAATGGATAGATAGTTTTCTTTTAGAAAAATTCCACTACGTGGAATCCGTGATGCTCCAATCGTCAATACTTGTATATTTTGCTTTTACTTTTCCCACGAGAGGCGCTTTCTCTACTTTTACAATCGTCAAAATGTAGATATATTTTTATAACATTACGTTTTAGCCTTCCCAAACAAGGTTCGATCACTGGATTGCGAATAAAATAACCAATGTAATTATAGATAACACTAAATTTATTTATTTCCGAATTATTACAGCAAACATTAATTTACTTAATTCACCTATTCACGTATTTACTTTATTTCACAATAATTAGTTTATTACACTTTAATAACTCTTAACTTTTCCACTTTCCTACTACTAGCACTTCACGGGTAAAACACAACTAACTATTTCACTTTTTACTATAGTCTAGACACATCTAATTTCCTACAGTTTACATTTACAGTAGTGTCTCTACTCAAATAGAGACACCGTCATGATCGTAACAATAAAAATATTTGGGGTGCCACCTCGTAGTAGTGTATACAAATTTCTACCTTACCGACATATTTGATAACATCAGCAGCACCATCTACCAAACATTTTCTTAAAATTATTTCATTACCAATACTATTTCGCTTTATTTATTTAATATAAGTATACATTTTAAGAGCAAAAGAGCAAGTGGTATTTTTTTTTTAAAATTGAGTGGTATTATATCTAAAAAATTACAAATTGGGAAAATTTTATTATTAGGGTGAACTATTATGCGGACTGCGTTGCAAGTGTTAAGTTTCAGTATAGCAAATGCATGATATTTAAACAAAACCGATACAATATTTAAGAATTGTATACTCAGTGCGCACCGTTAAGTTTTGAAAAATTATAAAAGCAATTACAAAAGCAACTTCAAATTTTATTTTATTTTGAGCGAGTAATAATATTAAATAATTAAATATTAAGAATTAACGTCATTTCATTAAACTAACTTGTACACCGATTACCGTTTGTAATATATACATACATATTTACATACATCCGTCAATTAAATTCCGGTTTGCGAGTTTATAAAATATTCGACAGGCTCATAATGAGTTAATACATTCTTCCTTTAAATTTCTATAATTCATCGACTCTACATCATCATCATGTAAGTTATATATAAATACTTAGATGATAGTTTAAAATATAAATATGGTATTTATTTATACTCAATTGGCGCCATTTATATTGCTTCATTTTTCTTTTCAACAAACTATAATTAAAAACAATAAAGTAGGAATTATATTTTATACAAATCGCATTATCATCATACACAGACATTCAATTTAATAATAAACAATTTTTTAAATTGTATTATACATATATTTACTATATTTAATATGTTTATTTATACTTAGGTATAAGCAAAATTTTTATCTGAACGGTCGGTTCATAAACTACTGAAAAGAAATCTTAAAGTTTATCACACGATTAATTACTTATATGTCTATATATAATATAAATATATGTACGTATATATGAAGATTTCTCAATTCTCAATAGTAATTGAAGTACTCGTATAGTCGTATATCTACATTTTATTATTTAGGTGGTGCAAAAATTCCATCTATCTATTATAATTTTCCATAGTTTCCATCTGATTATATCTGGACTTCTACATACATATCTTAACAGCATTAAACAAGCTCACTGAAATGTTGAAAAGGTTCATGTTGATGAAGGAGAGAACTATGAATCTAATGATGCAAAATATGCAAAGATGACTGTCCTCAAAATAGCTATATCATTATATGGAGTGCAAACGGACTAGCACAACACAAAGCAGAGTTGCCATAGCATATAACACAATATTGATATAATAATATAATATAACCACAATATTGATATAATCTTAATATCAGAAACACACTTCACCAAAAAAGAACTATTTTAAAGTTAATGCGGATACTCAACTTATGATACCATAACTATTCAGGTGGCAAAGCACATGGTGGTACTCCTGTATTGATTAAAAAAAGATTAAAATACTTTTAACTTAATAAATATCACAACGACCATATCCAGGCAACGAATATTTGCCTGGAATCGTGGTCCGGACACTTTGTAGTATCAGCAGTATATTGCCCTCCAAAACACACAATAAAAAAGCAGAATTTCATGAATTATTTTAACTACCTGTGACAAAAGATTCTCACGGGGGCGGTTCAAGATTCGCGACGCCGAACTATAAACAACTCTATAAAGCTATATATATATATATATATATATATATATATATATATATATATATATATATATATATATATATATATATATATATATATATATATATATATATATGTAGGAATAGTCGTTGGATTATATATCAGCCGGACATGCTACATACTGGCCCACGGATAAAAAGAATATTCCTGATTTAATTGACTTGTGTTGCTAAAGGTATGGCACGTACGAATACTAAGGGTACTGATTGTTATGATTTGTCGTAAGAATCATTCTCGGGATACATTTAGAAGTCTAGTAGAACCGAATTGAATGTTCCCCTTAGCATATTTGTCGCATCTATGGCAGCAACAATCCTAAATGATGCTCTTGAAATAGCAGCAAAAAAGGAAACATCCATCAGCATTTCAGAAAAAGTTAATAAACTTCCAAATAATATCCAGGAAGTAATCCAAGAAAGGCAGAAAATTAGGTGGCAATGGCAACACCAAATTCACCGTTCCTAAAATGGAAACTGAATTGAGCAATTAAACGCCTGAGAATAGCCCTGAGGGAAGAAGAAAACCAAGGTGTTCAGAATTATTTAAGTGAGCTCTCGGCAACAGAGAGAACAGATAGAAAGAAAGCCACAAGAAATTTAAAAAGAGAGAAGTGACGAAGTATAAGCCGCATTTTGCGATTTACCATAAGAAAATATTTTCACGACATGAAGAAAGAAATATTTTCGGATATTGCACAAGTCTTTGATAAAGTTTGGCACGACGGACTAATTTACAAGATTGAAAAGCTACTGCCGAATAATTTGCATGCAGTCAGTCCTCAAAAACTATTACATCAAAGACAATATCTGGTTAAACAAAATGCATGGATTAAATGATATTAGTGCAGCCATTCTAGGTCCAGTGTTATGCTTCTTGTATACAGCCAATTTACCCATTACCAATAAAGTAATAGTATCAACATTTACTGATCACACAGCCGGTTTATTGTCCCACAAAATCCCAGAAAATGCCTCAAGAGAATTGCAAAATCGTTTAAAGAAAATTAAAGGGAACCAAACTAAATCAGCGCATGTTACATTTACGTTGAACAAATGCACCTATCCAACGGTGAAATTTAATAATGTGACTATTCCACAACAAGCCGCTGTTAAGTGTTTAGCTCTAGAATTGGACAAAAGGTTGACTTGGAGAAAATGCATTTTATTGAAACAATTATCATTGGACAAGAAGGTGCTACTATAAAAAGCGATATTAATGCCCATATTGACATACGTTATCCAACTATGGGGTTCCACCAGCGCATCAAATACCGAACTTCTGTAACGAACTCAAGCAAAAACACTTCGTAGTATTACAAGTACTCCATTGTATATACGAATCATATTATACATAAATTAAATAATAACGAACCCTAATAATAAGTACTATAACATAGGTTAAGACTTAAAAACTTGAAGTAATTTTAGTTTGTACTTCTTGTTAGTTTCATTTATAGAAATATTCAAGAATAAAGCCATTAGGCTGTAGTATTGAAAATAAAAATTGTAAAATCGGTCAATATCGTCAAGTTTATAATCATCACAAATCAACAGTCTCATCGAAATCCGTATCAGACGATCAAAAGTCGAATTGCCGCCGAACTGATATTCGATAGCCTTGTTTTTTGCTCTTCCGTATTTGTACTTTTTTCTTCGTTGCTTTTTTCTTTAGGTTTTTTTCGTTTAGCTGCGAGTGCTGCGACTATAACTCATTCTTTACGTTGCAGTACGTTTTGATTCTTTACACCCAGTTCGTTTTGATTCTTTCCGAATTTTTAATGGTTTTACTGGCGAAACTGGCCCCTGTGGTCGGGGGGCACTCACATGTCTCGTAAATCAAAATTGCACGAACATGTTTCCCAAGAATACCACCACAGTATCCTTTGCTTGTCGTAGGAGGCGACTAAACGGTTGGATCGCTGGGCTGACGACCCGCATCCGTAAAAAAATATAGTGTTTATAAAGTCAACAAAAAGAAAAATGGATACCGCCAAAACAACACCGGACCCCCGCTCAAGTACCCGGACACGAGATTTAGGATCGGCACGTGGAACGTGCAATCACTAAGGAAACCAGGAGCGTTAGAGGGCCTAATCACGTGCATGAAGGAGTATCGGCTGGAACTCGTTGCTCTTCAAGAAACTCGCTGGCCTAAAAGTGGAGACCATGTGTCCCAGGGCTATACGTTGTTCTACAGTGGAGATGACCTCGGAAATCTTGGAGCTGGATTTCTTCTTGGGCCGCAGGTAAAGAACGCTGTTTTGGATTTCCAAGCAGTTAATAACCGATTGTGTAAGCTTCGCTTGCGCATGAAGTTAGCTAACCTGTCGATAATTTGTGTACATGCGCCCACAGAGGTCAGCCAGCCCCAAGATAAAGACTCATTTTACAATGACTTGGACGATCTGATGGGATCTATACCCGAACACGATGTTAGAATGGTAATTGGGGACTTTAATGCTAGAGCTGGCAGAAATCAGACCGACTTGTGTGAAAACATAGGTCCGTACTCCCGACACGAAACTGCGACCGATAATGGTGAGAGAATGATGTACTTTGCGGTTGCTCATGATCTTAGAGTAGCAAGCACATTCTTCCCTCACAAACACATACATCTTGAGACATGGACACATCCTCGCGGAACTTCCCGCAGCCAAATTGACCATGTGTTAGTTTCTAAAGGACGGGCTCAGGTTGTGCAGGATGTGAGAACTTATCGGTCAGCAACCAAATACGTAGGCAGCGATCATCATTTGGTCGCTGCAAAGCTACGATGGAAGTTTTCGTACAAGTCTGGGAACACAGCGAAACGCATGGTACGTTTCGACTGTGAAGGTCTGATAAATGAAGATCAAAAGAAACGATATCAGGATCTTGTCAGCGACAACATTAATGAAGCTAATTACCAGTCTGACTGCGTGAACTCTGTCTGGGGGGTACTGAAAACTTCGGTTGTCAGTGCTGCTCAACAGACTTTAGGTATAGTGAAAGTCAGACCCAAGAATGATTGGTTTGATGACGAGTGTCGTCTTGCAGTTGAGCAACAAAATATAGCCCATAATGAAGTGCAACAACGTCTCACAATCGCGAGGAAAAACAAGGCTGCTCTTGCAAGAAGGGCAGCTAAGCGGATTTGTAGACGGAAGAAGCGAGAATGGTGGAAGGCCGAGTTTCTGAAAGTACAACAACTCAGTAATGAGCGCAGTTCGCGTAATCTCTTTAAAGGAATTACTGGACTGAACCATACTTTCAGGCCTACGTCAACCGCCATTCGGGACCGGGATGGAAACCTCTGTGTCAACATCGACGCAGTACTTGACGCATGGAGTGGACACTTTACTGACCTGCTTGATGTCCATCATGCGTCACAGACTGTTGTTGAGCCACCTCTAATACAGACTGCGGAGATTTGCACTGAGGAGCCATCCCATGAGGAATTCACTAAAGCCATGCAGAGATTGAAACGAAACCGTGCACCTGGAGTGGACTGCATTAATTCGGAGCTCTTGATATTCGGAGGGGATACTTTGTTGAACTGTCTTTTCGACCTTATTCGATTAGTATGGCGAACCGAAGTTATGCCTGACGAATGGAAAGTGGCCGCGATATGCCCCATCTTCAAGAAGGGAGACCGCTTGAAGTGTGAGAATTATCGCGGTATAGCTCTCCTTTGCACAGCTTACAAGTTACTGTCATACATTGTATTGGATAGAATCACTCCTCTGGCGGAGGGCTTGGTTGGTGACTATCAAGGAGGATTTCGTCCGAATCGATCAGAAACCGATCAGGTCTTTTCGCTGCGGATGATTCTATCTAAATATTATGAGACATCCATCCCCGTACATCAGGTGTTCCTGGATTTCCGGCAGGCCTATGACTCGATCAATCGAGAGAGTCTATGGTCTGCCCTGGAATACCTAGGAATGCCAACAAAACTGGTACGACTATGTAGGATGACAGTGACGCAGTCTCAATGCTGTGTTAAAATTGAGAACAGGCTATCGACAAGTTTTGTAGTTAACTCGGGTGTTCGGCAGGGAGATGCTCTGTCCCCGATACTCTTTAATCTCATGTTGGAGTACATCTTTCGTAAAACTGAAACACCGCAGCGTAACATCTTATATCGCCAGTCCAATCAGGTGCTTGCATATGCAGATGACATATGCGTGATTGGACTGAATAGCAACGGAGTGAAAGAAATACTTGATCCGCTTGTAGAGTTTTCAGCTTCTGTTGGACTTCAGATCAATGAGTCCAAAACGAAATACCTGATCTCTGGTTTTAGGGACAGTGGCACACCAGATTTTAGTAGTGGCCACCACACGTTTGAGGGAGTGAGGAGGTTCAAATATTTGGGTTCTCTTATCACTCACGATAACAGTGTGGGTGAGGATATTAAAGTGCGGCTGGCAGCTGGCAGTCGTTCTCTGTATCCTCTAAGGCCACTGCTAAAATCTAAACACTTATCAAGTGCCGTGAAGCTGAAGCTTTACAAAGCGTTGATCAGGCCCGTTGTTATGTTTGGATGTGAAAGTTGGGCGCTGACGGATGAATACGAGAGATGGCTCCTAACATTTGAGAGAAGAGTCATGCGTGTGATCTACGGCCCAAAACGCGAAATAGATGGTACCTACCGAGCTCTGTACAATATCGAGATCAGAGATCTGATGAAGATCCCCGATATTGTACATGAAATAAGATCTCAGCGAGTACGCTGGCTCGGTCACGTTCTTCGTGCTGATCCGGAACGAATTGTGCAGCGATCTCTGAAAGGAGAGCCACCATATGGTAGGCGCAGAGGTCGTTGCCGGCGACGATGGCTCCACGATGTAGAGAACGACTTGGCCTCTTCAGATTGTCTTAGACAGTATGAAGACCATGCTCAGGATCGAAACCGTTGGAGCCGGGTTGTTGACTCAGTAAGGGGCCAGTAATGGCCTTTAATACTGTTTATTATTATTTATTACTGGCGAAACATTTTGAATGATAGATTTCAAAAATTAATATACATATTTCGTTTTACGCATGCTGATGTAGTGGTATAGTAACCACGGGTTTAGTACCTTGCATATATAACCAAATATAACCATAACATACCATACCGCCTCATCTGATTGCAGAAGAATTTGGCAGTGTTGATTGCATCAAGCTGCATTAAAATTGGAGTGTGAAGCAATACGTACTCTTTCAAATATGTCCAATGTAGCAACATGAACGTTATAAGCTTTATTTCAGCTTGATCAAATGCTGTAATTTTCACGTATGTATTTATTTCATATATTGCGCCAACGTTTCATTTTTTCATCAGACCTTTCAAATCTGCATCATTCTTGCAAGCCAGAAAGTGTTATGAACTACTTAAAACAAATAGGTTTCAAAATTACTAGACCAGTTAACAAACTAAACTGGAAAACGAAAATGCTACTTAGTCTGTTTATGTTAACATTCGAGACAAATGAAGATACTTAAAAAATCTTTGAAATCAAAAATATCTTGGGCAAAGAAACAGCGAGGAAAGGTAACTGCTAATCAAGCGTCTGACAGCATAATTACATTCGCACAAGTATTGCTAAGCACCAATCAGAAAATCGTAAATTCACAAAATGATGCTATTAATTGAACCCTACAGTTTATATTGACCGGAATGATAAATATAAAATAATCGCTACTGTTCATTAACAAAAGAGATGAACAATTAGAGACCAGTAATAAAAAACCTGTCCCAAAATCAAACTTTAAAGTCTAATGACCTAAAAATTAGGTTATGAGTTGCAAATGAATTACACCAACATCAACAAGAATTACAAGCAGTGCTCCTATAGATATAAATAAAATTGATATCTGTGTCATCGCAGCAACTCATCGAAACTAAACAGAGTGTACTACACTCTTCAACTTGAAAACTCGACTAAATGTAGGAGTGAAGTTATATAATTAAAGAAAACATATTTCACAATGAAGAATCAGTATATGCAACAGAAGAAATAAAATCTAAATTAGTAGTTAACAACCTCAAAAGGAAAAGAATTGCTTAATGCCATGGAAGAATACAAATGTGAACCAATCTCTGCAGTGAAATCAACCTATATATTTGCCAACTGATCCTGAGAAGAACCCAGATTTGATTGACGTCTTCATAAATAAAAATTAACCGTTGAACTTTGCTCAGATTGAATATGAACTCAGATCACTCTTCGATCGTATTAACCTTATCCAAACTATTAATAACTCGTTCTTAGTTAATTCACGAACAGACTGGGAGGGTTTTAAAATAAACTAGGAAAAGAAATTCAAGTAGACGGTCCTGTCGACCGAGTAAATCGGATCACGCAAAAAAGGTAAGAGAACAATGTATGTTTGACAATTTTCTTGGATGTGGCGCAGGCCTTTGACAAAGTATGGCATGAGGGATTGATACAATGAAAATAAATAAAATGCTCCTACTCATACAATATACATAAACCCTACATTTAGAACAAAATTAAAAATAACAGTAGAAGTAGTGCTCAATAAATTCGAGCTATAATGTTCAGGTATCCAAATAGAAGTGAGAATAAATCGGTTACGATTACGGCGACCCATTAGAATACCGTATGTGACAGATAATTTTCAGAACCTGTACATTGAAACTGTATGCATCAGATAGGCGGTGCTGAGTTTGACGTACAACAGATTCACCGTGATGTTTCTGTGCTGCTTTGGGCAGACATTTTGTGGAATTACGTAACTAATTTGGTAGTCATACTACGTCGTGCTTTAACATCAGAACGATAAAATGTTGGATGAACTGTTAAGGTTTCATTCTTGGTAATGCTATTAAATTACAAATTGTGCGTGTATTTTTGTTTAATGCCCAGCTATATATGCAGCACGTCTGAGATTTGTTAGAAAGGCGTCAAAGAAAATGATAAATACATAAAACACACAAATTTGTAAGAACTCTAAGATGATTTGCAAGGAGAATAGCAAGTGATCACTATACAAGATTTAATATACCCTATAGCGTATTTTTGAGGTATAATGTGCTGGGTGTTGGATTCATTTTTTCCGAAGAAAATACTCATAGTTGATATACTTATTTTTTAGATTTAAGTTATGTTTTTCGTGTTTACAGTTGTGTTATCAATTTATGTACGTTGTCCAATTTCAACCAAGCTTATTGTAAATAAAACATTATGCAATGATAAATAATACACAGATTAGGTCCATTTACATTTAAAAATGTACATTTGTTGTACGGTATCACAACTAAATTTGGAGTAGTATGAAATACTCTCCTATTTTTATTTGGGAGTATTTAATTCATAAACTTTCCAACTATTATGCAGAAAGTTGAAATGTTTCCATTTTCCAATATATAACTAGAAGAAATGATTCTCCCGATAAAGTTGTTCGCAAACTCCTACATATTATAAATACATGTTATGCTTAAGAAATCAAAATACAGATTCACTTGTGAATATACCTGGGGATGACATTACATATCAGGCTATGGCGGAAAGAACAAGTTAAAAAAAGAAAGAAGATCTCAATATTAAATTGAAAAAAATGTTTTGTCTGTTGGGGTAAAATTGTGAATACAAAACAAATTGTTATTGTACCAGCAGGTGCAGCCAATATGGACTTATAGAATACCGTTATGGGGTTGGACGAAGAAAACAAATATCAAAATGAGACAAACCTTTCAAAACGAAGTGCCTTGCATAGTGTAACGCTCCGTGGTATATAAGGAATGATGATCTGACCTGATTTAATCTCATTTCACAATCTTTACGTCATGTCATTGATGTTTTCGCTCAATGAGATTACATTTTTTAAATTCGATAGAAAATTGATTGAATTACTAACTAATTTGTATATGCTATAAGAATTTAATTTATTTTAAATAAATCACCGATACTTATCATTTGAAAGTTATTTCGCGGCATGTACTTGCACAGCTTATTTATTTTAAAAATAAAATTACTTAAATTCAATATTTATATTTGTTTTTAGAGGAAAAACAGTTAAAATCATAAAAATAAAATTTAAAATTTAAAAAATTGTTTTGATTAAATAATTTAACAAAACTGCATTGGCGCTAAAACCAAGCCTGTCGCTAGAAAATACACTATAAAGTGATATAAAAACAAAACTCATTCGAACATACGGTATATATAGCAATTACTCAGTTATTCCGGAGAACCATTAATTAAAATCCGCATTAAATAACAACAAAATATATTCGAAATAATTACATAATTATGTATGTACATAATTTCCAGATTCTGAAATAATTTTGAATGACTGATTTTTAATTTCATTCATAAATTCTATCGGATGAAAGTCTGGGATCACTTCACATATTACGATTGCTAGAATATGTAGAATGCCCTTAAAATGTTTAAAAAATCATTCTCTTTTCAAATTGATAATTATTTTAACAAATGTATTAAATAATAAATTCAGTTTTTTATTAAGATAATTGTTTCAAATCATACACTTAAATTCGAAATTAAACTTTTAGATAGAAATCAATAAAAATTCACTTTAAGTGTACATATATATACATACATACATACGAATGAAGATTGATTGACATGTTGATGTTATATATCTATATATCTATGTACATATTTATATATACTCACAATTTCTTCCAGAACATAAATTTTGAATATACATGTACATATACACATTTAATTGTTTTTTGTATTGTCGAAAATTATGCTTTTGTTAAATTAATTTACAATTGATGGTTGAAGATAATATAACAAAACATGAACTATTTAGAATATATAGAATATATATATATATATATATATATATATATATATATATATATATATATATATATATATATATATAGAATATATACTTACATATATATATATATATATTTATATATATATATATATATATATATATATATATATATATATATTACATATATATATATATATATAAATATAGAAACCTATTTACCGCGTTGTAAGAGGGTTACCTGTATATATATATATATATATATATATACATATATATATATATATATATATATATATATATATATATATATATATATATATATATATATATATATATATATATATATATATATATGTATATATATACATATATGTATATATATATATATACAGGTAACCCTCTTACAACGCGGTAAATAGGTTTCTAAAAAATACCGTGTTGTAAGAAATCGCGTTGTAGGACACATTAACTCTATACAAAAATCAGAATTTTGGTTCCAAATCGCAAAATTGGTGTTTATATGGTATATACTTGATATATTTTTGTATTTATTTATTGAGTCATAACAACATAATTTGATAACAAAAACAATTCATTTATTGTTATTCATAAACAAAAACCAAACAAAATAAAAATGGAATTTCAAATCTACATATTCAATTTCAAATATTGAATAAATCAAAACAAAGCAAAAACATAACTTTTTACAAATCTTACTGCTCCTCATCACTTATAGTATGATTTGAGTCTGTCTCGAACGTTTTGTTCGTGGTTGTGCCAATCCAAAATCCGAGCTTGATCCACTATCGGATTCGGGTACCCTTTCGACGATTACTGGTTTAAAAAAATCTTTTATTGAAGTCTGTATGCTCTTGTTTCGTAAATCTTTATAATTTTCTTGATAGTCAGATAAGTTATTTTGAAGATTTCGTTTAAATATTTCTGCTCTATCCCTTAGAGGATCGTTCTCTAAAATGTATTCTTCCAACTGCTTTGCCATATTTAAAACTTTCTCGATACTTTTTAGTGAAAAGTTTTTATTTTCTACATCAGAAAGATAAGAGCTATCTTCAATCGATAATACTACTTCATTTATCATTGCCACTAAATCTGCTTCGTTTATTTCGTCGTCCGCAATTAATTTTTGAATATCATCCATTGTTATTTCATCAAATCTATTGCCTATTCATCCTCTATTGGTTTAGCAACAGTTCCCTGAACGGCTAGCTCCGGTAATAGTGCTTTCCAGCAAGCTCTTAGTGTTGATTGACGAATTTCTTTAACGACGTACCAACAATTTCAACGCAATTTAAAATTGGGAACTGTTTCCAGACTTCTTTAACCGTAATATTTGCTGACTCCATCTTCTCTAATATTAACTCAAATGACTTGCGCGTATGTAGTATGCTTTAAAAGTTTCTATTATCCCTTGATATAACGGCTGTAATAGTGACGTCGTATTAGTCGGTAAAAATGCGACTTGAACATTAGGATGACTTAAATCAGTTGAATGTGATGACGCATTATCTAAAAGTAGTAATACTTTAAATGCTTAGTTCTTTTTTTAAAAATATTTTTCTACGTCAGGAACAAAGCAATGATGAAACCATTCATTAAATAAACTGGCAGTCTTCCATGCTTTTTTGTTGGCTCTCCAATGCACTGGAAGGTTGTTTTTGTTGCATCCTTTCATAGATCTTGGATTTAATGATCGATTAATAAACATTGGCTTGGTCATAAAATCACCAGATGCATTACTGCACAGCGCTAATGTTTTTCGTTCTTTAGAAACCTTAAATCCAGGAGCTTATACAAAATATAAAATATACTCGTATAATATAACATTTAAGTAATATATAAATATCATGTATGTACTCGTATCTATTTAACTATGGCAAATAAAAGTATCGAACCGAGCAAATAGCGTAGTGGCTAAAGATGGGATCGGGAGGTTCCAGGTTCGAATCCATACAGAGGCGGGAGATGCAAAAGGAATTTTCATCTCCCAATTACGATCGGTGATTAAATATTAAATTTAAAACATCATCAGGCTAGCTAAAATCAAAGTATTCAATTTTTCATATCTGTTATCGTTTTTACATTAGTTTCATTTTTTAAAACCCTCTGATTTTAAAATATGTTGGTTCATTGCTATCAGCATTGTCGTTTAACTGAAATACACTATTTTTTTTATACTTTTTACTATCGATCGACAGATTCAAAATAATTTGGTGTTTTGTTTTCAATATATCAAACACCAATTGCTCGACCTTGTCTCCGGTTTTAACATTAACTAAAGATGGTCGTCGCGAAATAGTTTTACAAATATTTTTTCTGGATCTAGTACTCTTAGCGATATCCTTTAGACTTTGTGTTTTCCTTCGAACCTGATGAACCAAAATTGTACAAAAGATCTATCTTTTTCATTATATATGGATAGTGGCATAAAAAGTGATGATTTGGCCGAAGGGATAAATATAAGATTTCTTTGAAAGATTTGTGGTGACAAGAGGTATTCTAAATAATTTATCGTTTCTATTTCTATGTAATCGTGAAGAACCATTTCTAAAATTAGTCTTAAGAGAATAAATATATTCCACATTTCATTTTCTTCTTAGGAGATTATCTATCAATACCCCGAGAAATTTTGCCATCCATAGGGTTTGACTCTTTAAGTAATCATTGGATTAAATTGAGGCTTATTTATGCTTTTATACTCTCCAAAGTGAAAGTTCATAATCCTATTATTCAACTGTTTTAATGTAAAATATGTTTTTGAATGTTTAAAATTATCTAATATTAGAGCAATTTCATATTAAAGTATTCCTTCTAACATATCGTAGATTATGTCAACTGAAAAATTTTCAGTTACTTTAAAATTAAAATTAAAATTCCTGTTTCAGAAACTTGGTTTTTAAACGTTTTAAGCCTAACATCCTATTAAGCCCTTTATTATCCCAGACACATGCGGCCAGTATGAAACAAAAATGTGGTTTATTTATTTCTACATTTCTCGTTTCTAAGTATTTCAGCTCATCTACAACTGGCTCACAAAGAATTCCCATATATTTTTTCCTGTCCAGACTATGAAACAACATAACCAAGAAAATCTTTTCCAGTTTTGATTGCATTGATTTTGGAATGAAAGGTAAAGACCTACATTTTGTAAACCTGATCTAGAACCAAAAGTATTATTAGTTTCAAATTCATCGAAGCACAGTATTATAGGTAAAAATATATCAGTTTTATTATAGCCACTTATTTTTTATTTCGTGAAAGTGGTTTGAATAAAACTATGGTAATGACAGTAGAAGATAATTCCAAAAATTTTAAGTAACTAAAAATAGAATCCAACACTTCAGGAGTACCAAGAAAATTTTCTAACACTGGTTTAATAGGGTTAAGAATCGCCTCCACATTTATTGTTTTCGGTAAAATGTTATTTTCTGTCTGTAGTTATCCACACGTTCCTCAATAATTATACTTTTAGGTTCGATATATAAGAGCGAGTCTTCTTTAATTCATTTTTTATGGTATTCTATTTTGTATTTTGTATTAATCTATAATTTAATAGTTCTATAATATCACTTAGTCCAACAACATATAAAATATCTTAATCTGTCGTAGTTGCTTTATATCATCATCAAGATTTTCATTAATTTTATCATCAATACAGAAGTAATCTTTTATATCGAGGCATACATTTATTTAATAAGTTAAAATCCAAAAATTGCTTCAAAGGACAAATGAACATATTTGTGTATTTGAATAAACGTGTAATTTAGTTAATTTGAATTTGAAAATAATAAACAGTGTTTTTTATTTAATTTATTTTTATTTAATATTATATATTGTGACCTAAATTATCATTCAGTAGGATTGTAAAAAAACAAATATACAAAATTGAAGGGCCACGTGAATTTTATTGTCTCGACGAATAATAAGTTTACAGATTTAATACAATTCGGTTGCTCTCAGAATATTCCAAACTACCATCGATTATCGAATGTACTAAGAGCAACAGGAAGACACATTCTAAGGCACAAATTCTGGAAAGTTTTACTATTAAATAAAATACTGTTTTTATTAAATAAAATAGCAAAACTCTTGTACCTATCATATAGGTTGTAAATCCCCATTTTTGCTGGCGCTTTTACCACTTTAATATTATAACGAATAAAACATTAAAATTTTACTATTTCAAAATATTATTACAATTAAATAAAAAAAAATATTAAAATTAAATTAAATTAATTAAATAACAAATTAAAAATTTTAAATTTAAAAATTACACATTACATATCAACAATTCAAAATAAGCATATTTTCTTTAAACGAGTACCCAACTTGGCCAACATCAGCCTGAATAACAATGAATAATCAGTACATAAGAAAGGATTAAAGTACAATATTATGCCGAAACTACATAAATATATTTGAAAACAAAACTCATTTTCATTCTTCATCAACTACAAAAAATTGCAAATTAAAAACAAACCCAACACACCAAGGGGAAATCAGAACAATATTGTTGCAAGAACGTCAAAAACCAACAAAAATGGAAAACATGATTTATCCATCGTAAAAACTTTAAACAACCAAGAAATTAGGCGAAAACGACACAATCATCGCTAAAGCGGATAAAGGCATAATATTACAAAGAAGTTTACAAGGCTAAATGAGTAGATCACAGAAAAAAATGTAGAAATTATTCGTAATGATCTGCGACTAAATCATAATTAAGAAATATTAATAGAGCAACAAGCGAGTCCATAAATTTACTTAACATGCAGACAATATACCAAAGCAAAATGGTAAAACACTCGACACTTATATTAACAGTTCCAATTTGTCCACTCATAAATTTCACTACGTCACCCACTTACAAAATAGCGGAATTCCTTAAAAAATGGTTAATAAACAACAAACAACAAACAGCTGTAAGATAATAGGTCAATCAAAAATAATAGAATCGATTATACCATCTCAATAGGTTCAAAACTGGCATCTTTTGATGCGTGACCTGCATGTCCTCGAATATACCGATATCCAATTATAATAGACATCATTACAAAACAGAACCATTTTAGTGAAAACAAAAAGTTCTATACCGAAGATGACGGTTTACCAATGAGAAATTTTTTATCGGCTACTTTGGCGAACATATACCTCAATCATTTTGGAAAAACATATACTTATTGGGTGTATGCATTAAAAACCTGAATTTGATACTAGATGTCACTACTACATCGATGACATCTCTGTCATTTGAAAGCTCTATTCAATACCTGTCAAAATCAGCTAAAAGTTTTTGTTTTGATTGTACACATTCAACCGATTTCAACGATGGAAAATTTATCAAATTTGAGAAAAAACAGCATTTGCAGGAAGTTTTGTTGAGTCACTTTTTCGCAAACAAAATAGCAGCTGAAAGTCAGCTTTTGCTCATGGATTTGTATGCTCTTGCAAAAACACAGTGCTTTGATTAGTCGCTTCGAAAGTGGTGATTTTGACATCAAAGACAAAGAGCGTCCTGGTCAGCCGAAAAAGTTTGAGGATGAAGAGTTAGAGGCATTACTCGATCAAGATTCATGTCAAACGCAAGAAGAACTTGCAGAATCATTGGGAGTTGATCAAGCAACAATTTCCAGACGTTTCAAAGCTTTGGGATTCATCCAAAAGATGGGAAATTGGGTGCCGTACGAGTTGAAGCCAAGAGACACTATGAGCTGTTGGCAAGTGGCCAAACCATCAATGCCCAACTCTCTCGTCAACAATTGATCCGATTGAAGCAGAAAATCCAGGCAGAGCCACCAACGTATGCGACCAGACACGAGTCAATCATTTTCCACCACAATAACTCTCGGCCACATATTGCGGCGCCGGTCAAAAATTACCTGAAGAATAACGGATGGGAAATTCTGCCTCACCCGCCTTATAGCCCAGACCTTGCTCCTTCCGACTATCACTTATTTCGATCCATGCAGAATGCCCTATCAGGAATTCGTTTCACTTCAGTTCAAGGTATCGAAAATTGGCTCGATTCGTTTTTGGCCGACAAGACGGCGCAGTTTTTCTGGGATGGAATCCATAAATTGCCAGAAAGATGGGAAAAAGTAGTGGGTAGCGATGGGCAATATTTTGAATAAAAAATCTTGTAACATTTTTCCACAATAAAGGCTCAAATTTTATTTAAAAATTCCGGTTTTTAATGCACACCCAATACAACAAAAACAAGTACATACAATGCAAACATATTATATTGGCGCAGGTACGTTGATTATATCATAATACTGTTTAGGAGCAAATAAAGAACACTATATGGATAAACTTCACAATTATATAAACAATATACATCAAAACATAAAATTTACACTTGAATCTAAAACAAATAATAGTATAAACTTCTTAGATTTAACAATAATCAACATTAATCAACTATATACATCATTTCATAATATATATAGGAGACATATACAGACAAATCCCACTATCCACAATATGTCAAATCACTCATACGAGAAAAACTGGCTGCATACAATCATTTCTTATATAGACTGAATGAAAATAATACCATTGAAGTAATTCGACTATGAAGATATGAGAACACAATCATACATATTGCGAAAGAAAACGGATACACCAAACATGTAATAGAGCACATCAATGCACGAATTAAAAATAAATTGCAACGACAGCTTCATACCGCACACGGCAGAACCAGATAGGAAGAAGTACATAACAGTATAGAGTACAATGACCACACTAGTAAAGCACGACAACAAATTTAAATCTATGGATACCACGCCGCTTACAAAACAAACAGCAGAATTCAACAAATATTAAAATCAAAGCAAGAGGATGAATGCGACTGTGAAGTATACAAACTATAGTATGTAATGATTGCATTTGCTTCTATATGAGCCAAACAGATAGAAAGTTTAAATAGGGACCACGGAACAAATACAGGAAGTCACTAATTCCAAGACATCAGGTGCCCCACAGCTCTTTTCCCTCATCGAAATCGAACTTAACTGAAATTGTATTGTTTAATTTTACATAATTATAAGGCATTGGGTTACCTGTAATTACAACCGTTTGTTGTGGTTCCAAGTAGGGCTACAATACGTCGTACAATTACTATATAAAACGTTCAACGTCGTAGTTTTCACTTGATTATCCTATCTATCTATATGTATATATACAACATTTATGACGTTTAATAAACACATTTAATTTGGCCATGTATTGAATTATTGTTTACGATATGCCATATGGAAGATCTGGATGTTTATATTGAAAATGTAATGTTAAAAATAAAAATAAATTCATAATTGAGATTAAATCAAGCTACTTTCATGAATTTTCCAGTAGTGAAGTTTAGCGACTTTTTACGTCACGTTGTTATACACGTTCATTACCACCACAACCGATCGTCGATCTATTCTTGGGAGAATGGTGAGCTTTGAAATCATATTTTTTAAGTAATATGAAGGATTTGCTTGCAGCAATAAACAATCTTTTAATTAGAAGAAGAATCAAATACTCACATAGTAAAACAAACGAAAAATTATCGGTCACTGATGATAAAAAATTTCGTTTGTTTTGCTATGTGAGTGCGTAGTTCTCAACAATAATTTAACTTGATTTAAAAACTTGAAACAATAGCTTAGACGTGTCCGAAACCTGTGATAAAAAATCGTGAATTAATTTTTTGACATTTGTTTGATAATTATTCCCCTACATTCACGATTTTTTATTATGCTGTCCGAAATGTGTAATAAATCTCCCCACCTAATAAGTTTTTTCCCCACGTAATATATGCCAATTTTAGTTTTCATAACCTCAAATTTCCTGTGACAACTAATAGATTGCACAGAACATTTAAAAAAATTAAGTTTATTAAAATAATGGATGCGGTAATTCTTTTAATGTCGCGTTATTATTATTATATGTATAAATAATTTTATAATATATTATTATGTATGTATAAATCATATGTTGCACATGCGTACACAAATTATTCGATAACTGTCAAAAATTATCATAGTATTACTATGACGCGTTACTGAGGTGCGTTTTTTTATTAACGGAACTTCAAGTTCTATAGGAACATCGGGAATAATACTGGGACATTTTATTTAGTTTAACCAATATATTTAATTTAAGTTCTATTTATTTGAATAAATTTCAACTTCTAACTATATTTTTTGACGTCTATTGTGAAATAATACAGGTATCAAGCATAAAACAATGAAAAATATTTGTTTAAAATATTTCCTTTTAAAATTTCTTTTTTTTTCGAGTTCGTGTACTATGAATTTATCGCGAACTTGAAAAAACCAATGTTTTATCCAGAACATTGAAAAATAAAGTTAAATTTGATTTTATTTCGGTAATAGTGAATTAAAATGTGTAGTTTAACATTAAATGTATATTATTTATTGATAAAAAATTAAATTCATCTGGATTTTACTGAAAAAATGAGAAAATTCTTATCCAGAACTTCATTCCAATAAGAAAATTTTTGAATTAAAACACACGACTATAGACTCGAATAATTTGGGTGTATTCGGTATTATCAAGTAAATGTCAAATAATTAATTCACGATTTTTTATCACAGGTTTCGGACACAGTCTAAGTTAGTAAAATGGTAAATATTTCGGTTATGAGTCATGCGAATACCATTTCAACTAATTAACTGATAAAAGCAAACTATATATACATAAACAATTTATTGAAATTTTTGGATGTTGAGAAAATATTTAATGTTAGCGCGAAGACAATTAAATTCCAAATTAAAATAATAGACGTCGGAATTCAGTACGCAGGTCAGTTCGTTTTATGAAAGTTTGAAAGTGAAAGTAAACTTTTAAATATTACAGATTTCAATATGGATAAGCTTTTTTGACGAAATCTTGTTTGTTGATGCACCTTTCAAACAGACGCTCATCCAGAGGGAGGGCGATAGGGGCAATAAACCCACCCTCACAAGTTGCTATCTTCATATCTACAAAGGCTAGCAGCTTATAAGAATATAAAATATTAATAAATAAATAAAAATAACAAAGGGATTGCACTCTAAATTCAATCGTTTGCATACCAATTTCACCCTTTTGAAAATCAATGTCAACGTTTTACAAATCAATTTCAACCATTTGCAAAACAAATTCAGCCCTTTACAAATCAAATTCAAAAGGCCCAATATTGCTATAAATAAAATATTTTATTTGTCAAACTCTGGTTGTGTGTTTAGGGTATATAGAGAAAACAGACCAACGCTTTAGCATTTTCCATTTCAAATGGAGGTCAAATTGGCTAAAACATTCTATTTGTCATATCTATATAGTTAGGGTTCCTGGCTTCCATATAGATCATCTAACTTTTTGCATTTTCCAAATGTCTTGGTTGAATTTTGAGTGTATAGTTTGAGTTCAATTCTCCATCAGATTTTTAAAAGACTTGTGAATTTGATAAAGTATGAACTTTGATATGACATGACCTATTTTTCGAATTTAAGCCAAAGTCATTATTATATTGATAATTAAAAAAATTTAGAAATATGTATTTAAAACTTATCAAAAAATATTAGAGTAAAATTCTAAAATCTTTGATGATGAACTTTAACCCCGGCATTCCACCATTCTCGTTTCTTCCGTCTACAAATCCGCTTAGCTGTACTCCTAGCAAGAGAAGCCTTGTTTTTCCTCGCGATTGTGAGATTGTTTTGAAATAACACCATTTGAAATGTAATAATAACATTTGTTCTACAAAATGTCTTTTAAGTAATTTTTCGTATATTGTCCCCTAGTAAGACTATCTCCTGGATCCTGCCTACAAAGCATATTATCAACTCATCTGAGTGCCATACAAACGTATTCCAAAAAGAAGTCACTTTATTTTATAATATATAAATAAAACAGACTGAACAATTATTTGAAATTGAGGAGGAGGGATACCTGAATAAATATTCAATCACCGATAGCTCAGAAATATAGCCGCAGTCAAAATTAATTTAAAATGTTTATTGAATTTTAAGTTTTTTAACTTTGCATTAACTTTGGTTATAAACTAAAGAATTAGGTCAGTTTATAAGCTTTAACTTAATATCGAAATTCTGCTTTTTATTTCCTCCTTAGTGCTGCTCCATAGTATCATCCCTGCTGTTCAACGATTTAGGTGTTATTCAAAATTCCAGAATCATATATGGTGGCGGATAATGAGAATGCAGAACTTGCTCTCAGTCCGACCGCATGATCTAATCACGGATCGAATATTGTTTATCGATCTTTACCACACAAGCGGCAAACTACAACTAAGTATAGCTCAACAATTATTGGTGCGGATGTGAATATGATGGCATTAGATGAAAATGAACATCGAGTTGGATAGGCCGTTAGTTCACAACACTTAGTAGAGAATGTGACCGAGAAACAGGGTAGAATTTTAATTTTTTTGATCAATAAGATATGACATTTTGTAATGTGTATATCATCTAATACAAGTTTCTGAAAAAAATCTTAAAATAAAATTGGAAACTTAATTAGAAATTTAAAAAATGTTGTTTTACAATTTGCTAGAAAAAACTAATTCGGAAGTATCCCATACTATGCTAGCGCTCTATCATATACAGATTAAAAATCATAATTTTATAGTTGTTCATATATTTTCACTATGTTTTACTATTTTAAAATTATTTAGGTTAGGTTTGGTAAGGGTGGCTGTCCTAAAGGACTAGCATAGACACAAAATTGGTCCGTAGCTGTACCACATTCGAGTTTCTTTCTCTTCACTCGCTAAACCATCCTGAGCTTACCAAGAAGCGTTTAATGTCCCGGATCCCGATCTTTCTAAGATCCGAGAGGTCCTTCAGAGGGGAAGTTCCCATAAATTTTGTTCAGCAGTACGCTAGACTAGGACAGGTGCAGAGCAGATGGATCATATTTTCCTCCTTCTCCTCATCACCACAGCTGCGGCAGAAATCGTGGGCTGGGACACCCAGTCTGCTCGCATGTATCCCAATGAGACAATATCCCCGTATAGCTCCCACGACCATACCATAATATGGTGCTGTCGAAGCGATATCATTTGGCCTGATCAGGACCGGTCAAATTCAGGCCAGATCTGCCTGGTTATTACACACGAACTGGCGTTAGACCATCTGTCGTTCTTTTCTTTTGTGTCTTCTTTCTGAAGCAGCAGTTTACATGAAGCAAGCGGTATCTTCTATCTTCTTTATCTAGTGCTGATCAGCCATCTCATTTAAAGATGTCAGACAGTTCTAGGCTATATCTTCGACGTCAGGGAGTGTGATTGTAGCGTTTTAATAGCAGCCAGGCTGTCCGTAAAAATGCGAATATCCCTCGTAGATATTACATTATACTTCAACCAGTCCATGACTTCCATTATCGCGATCAGTTCAGCTTGAAAAACGCTGCAAAAGTCGGGAAGACGAAAAGAGAGGTTAACCCCTAGTGCCTCACAGAATACCCCGCAGCCAACCCCTCTATTGCTTTTTGAGCCATTCTTGAAGAAGCTTAGCGCCTCATTGTCCATAACCGTTTCGTTCTGCACCCAGTCCTCTCTGGTGGGAAACTCAGTTTGGAATCTCTTCTCAACAGATGGCAAAGGAATAGCGTAGTCGGTAGCTTCCGGAATACCCCTGTTGCATAGGATAGATGAGTGCCCTGCATTGTTACAGGTCCACATAGATATGGATTTGAGCCGAATGGCTGTGCAAGATGCAAGCTGCTCGGCCGCACTATCCAAGGGAATAAGATGAAAGAGAATCTCCAGAGCTTGAGTAGGTGCTCCTGAGAGCCCCACTTATACACAAGCAGGCCGTTCTTTGGACTTTCATCAATAGTTTACGATTGGCCATAATTTTTAAAGCTGGCCACCAGACGACAACCCCATACTGCAGTATAGGCTTGACCACTGAGACGTAGAGCCAGTGTACTATGTGGGGCTCCATACCATATCTCTTTCCAATGGCATTATTGCAGGAGTAGAGCGCTATAGTAGCTTTCTTTACTCTCTCTACGATGTTTAGTTTCCAGCTTAGCTTGCTATCCAAAAGTAGTCCGAGGTATTTTGCTCTATCCGTAAAGATCAAGCGAGTACCATTTAATGTTGGTGGGTCACACTGAGGAAGTTTGTGCTTCCTTGTAACGAGGACCAGCTCTGTTTTCTGTGGGTTTGCGTTCAGTCTACAGCCGCGTGCCCACTCAGAGAGGTAGCAAGCGCGCACTGCATGCGCTCACTCAGCGTACTAGGATATTTACCGAAGACCGCAATAGCAACGTCATCCGCGTAAGCAACCACCTTGAAGCCTTGCCCTTCCAGGTTTAGTAACAGGTCATTTATGACCAAGTTCCAAAGAAGGGGGATAGGACCCCACCTTGAGGTGTCCCTCTGCTCACGTATCTGCCGGCAGACGTCCCACCCAGATAAGCTGTCACGATCCTGCCTCTAAGCATATGATCTATCCAGTCTCTGAGTGACCCGTCTACCCCCAGAAAAAATATTTATTTTGGTTACCTTTCTTTAATTCAGTTCACTTTAAAAATAATTTCTATTTTCATTTCACGGCGTTCATTTTTCAACATGAATAATTAAAAAAATGAAAAGACATAAAAAAAAAATTATCTACTCAAAAATATGTCGAAGCCAAAATTGGGGAATTTAATGCTTAGTTTCAATCAGGGGGTGTAGCTCAGGTGGTAGAGCGCTCGCTTAGCATGCGAGAGGTACGAGGATCGATGCCTCGAACCTCCACATATATATATGTTTTTAATTTTAATCTTTAAATTGAAAATCATTTGATGTAAGAAAACGTAAGAAAATTTTAATTGTTGACGTAAAATCCCTCTAACAAAACATTTAGCAAGAGTCATTTAAACATAATTTTAAACGTTTAAAATTTGTGATCTTTCCAGATTTATCTCCAAAAAATGACTTTTTGTTTGCATTTGAAAGTTGGATAAATTTATTTGTTTTATTTAAATAAATTTTAAATAAAACAAATGAATTGATCCATCTTTCATCCGTTCTATACCAGTGAAAAAATGTATTGTCTTGATATTTATTTTATAATTAAGGTATAACCAAACAAATATGGTTTCGAAATCTTATAACAAATGAAGAAACAAGAAACCACCATTATTACAAAAATCTATATATGGCAATACTAGTATTTAATTTACTATCGTCATCATTATGTAATTTAAGAAAACATAATATGTATAATAAATACATATATGTATAGTGTATAAGAGAGTCAATGTTATATAGTTAAATGGGAAATAATTCTATTTTCCGTAATGTTAATCTCCTGGGGGTAATTTCATATTCATTATATACACGAAGGGTGGTTTTCAACAACAACAAAATTAAAATATATATAAAATCATTTTTATACATTACATATACATATTTATATAGACGAGAGTACATAAACAATTATATACTGTGATGAAATAAACAGAATACATATATAAAAAATAACTTTCCCTTATGGTTTTGTGTGCGATGTTATAATAGGGGTTGCATGAAAATTTCGTATTATTTGTTGCTGTTGTTGTTGTCGTCTACTGTGTATGACTGAACAATAGGAAATATTTTTCGTTCGAGATATCGTTCGTTATAAAAGAATGGGTAAATAAAAGTTATCGTGTATAATCATCTCACAAGCAACAAGAAATAAAAATAATACATAATTTTCAATTGGCTTATATTTAGGGGTTGTAATCATATATGTATATACATATATAGTTAGTATATTATGTATGTATATATATATATATATATATATATATACGCACAATTGTGAAAAAATGGCGTAATAATAACTATTCATTTCAATATAACTGCCATTATTCTCACGATTTTGTTTTTCGACTCGAACACGACATCTGTGAAACGTTTGCACGCATATGGGATCATTTTTTTGGTGATTAATTTGGAAGTTTTATAATAATATATAAAAGATATATGAAGTTGTTAAAGGATAAAAATAGGTTTGATTATTATATGCTTAACAGTGGGCATAATGCCGCCCTGTATAGAAATTAACTTTATAATTTAATTTAATGAAAATTAAAAAATGTTATATGAGCCGCATGTTTATTAAATTTTTTTGTAAGAATTGTGTATTACTCTTATATATTTAACTACAAGTCACAGAAATTTATAGAGACCCAATTTATTTGAATGACAAATATATCGAGTTATATAGTACACTAGTAAATAAACAAAACACAAAGTACTCGTATTGCGGCTCTCATTAATTAAAATGTACACTCAGTTTACAATATATAATGTTCGAGCCATCACGTCAATAATTATTTTAAGCTACCTGAAAGCTATAACTTTAATTTAGTTTGTACAAGATTTACTTATTTTATTTACATAATAATACGAATGCTTACTACGAGCAGCGCTACTGAGCCGTCGGAAATAGGCGCCAAAACTGCTAAAATGATGCAAGTAAAATCTCGGCCAATTTTTTTTGGATAATGAATAAATTAACAATCAATAGAAAAGTTTTAAAAAATCGTTTCGAAGTATTAGAATAATTGCTTAAATGGAATTTATGGTAATCTTATCCAAACTTTACAATTGCACTGTGAATTGCATTGAATTTGCCTGTAACTGTTGACAGTGGAGAAAGAAAATGAAATTATAAATTCTAGTATTCGATAAATTAGGCTATAAATTACGAAGTGAGTTGAAACTTGATCCGTTTTGCGCGCGAGAGCCACTTTCAGTGGAAATTAAAGTTAGTTTCTATACAAATTGGCGTCCAGCGCAGAGTATATATAGAGTGATCGGAAACCAGTTTGATATCCATAACAATTTGGTTCATAGATCACTATAATACTATACATTTTATTAACCTTATCATGGAATCTTACTTATAACTCAAAGATATAGATTTAATTTATATTTAAAAAATTTTTAAAATGATAAAATTTAGCAGATCTGCAATTTTTGAAACTTTAGAATTATTTGGGGTTTTCATTATATAAACAAAACAGATACCTCAATTAAATAGATCATAGTATACGTCAAAGTGACCTGTTTAAAATAGGACCCCAATAGTTTTCTTCCAACCAAATGATGGGGCACAAGCCTTTTTGTGCTGGTGATACAAATAACCACGCGGAAATCGATGTACGTAGTAGTATGAAATAAAACAAGGAAAAAGTGTTTATCAATTATTTGTAATTACGTCTGTTGTTTGTACAATGATGATGTTACTCTCTCCAAAGTTGACACGAAAAAGGAACGAAAATCATCGATGATAATCATAAATTGAAATAAAGTAACAGAATAAATTAATTTATGATAACAAAAAAGTAGTATGACGCATCAACGCGCGCATTTGAAGAAAACACGCAGATTGCAACCTCCAACTGAGACATCAACTTTACCATTAATCAAAACCCAAATCTAACTCCAAGCTAATTCCTAACTTAACTTTTAACTCAATTTTCAACTGAACCCCCTCCTAACTAAATAAAATATTTTTTTGTAATTCTAATACATTTTGCTTATTTGTTTTATAGGATATTGATCTCTTTCATGAATATATCATCACTTTATAGTATATAATGGTGCTTCATGTTTAAAAACTGCTTGGTCAGTAACAAATTTAAACCAATTATATAAATGAAGTGATTTTCTAACCAGATTCTATTTCTATTCCAGTTTATATCGCTGTAACTTGTTAGCAGAATTTTTAGAAATATAAAGTATCGTTGCATCCCAAAGAAGACACCAAGTGATTCTTAGAAATTATATATATACGAAAATTTTTAAGTAAATCATCAAAATGAAGTGTTATACTTTAAATTGTAGGGATAGAACAAAAAAGTTTGAACATTTTTTTTTATATAATCACTGTGCCACAGAACGAACTTCTGCATACTATTCGTTGATGGCACGTGAAATACTTGATCGTGATTTCAATGGTCGCTGGATCGGTAGAGCTGGTCCGATAAATTGGCCCGCCAGATCACCAGATCTTACTGCGCAAGATTTTTTTTTGTGGGGCTACCTCAAAAACAAACTTTACACACAAAAACCAACAACACGTGAGAACATGATTGAGCGAATCAGAAATGCGTGTGCTGAAATTCAACCAGACCCACTTCTCAGTTGTGTACAATCATTTGAAATGCGGATTAATAAGTGCATTGAAGTCGCAGGCCATCATTTTGAACACTTATTTTAGATTTACAAAACTGAATAAATTGTTTTGATGACGAATTTCGAGTATTTCCAATGAAAACGTGATGTTTTTTATTTCAAACGTATTGCAGAATCGAATGCGTGTGTTCTAAGAAGGAGAAATTGAAAAAATTGAATTTCGTCGATTACAACGCCATCTATCACCGAACAAAATATTTCATTCAAATCATACGTACTTTTAGTCGTAGAATCCGTATCTCCAATAAAAAATATGGCTTCCTATCTTAGTTTAAAAGTTACCCCCGGCCCACCTACAAAGTGGGGGTAAGGGACTATTTTTTTTGCACTAATGTATTTCCCCCGCGGTATGATTAAATTTTGATTATGGACATTTTTTCCGTAGAGTGGGTATTTTTCGAGATATTTGATCGTCTCAGTTTAAAAGAAACACCCGGTA
Source organism: Tipula unca (assembly GCA_951394425.1). Lineage (NCBI taxonomy): Eukaryota > Metazoa > Arthropoda > Insecta > Diptera > Tipulidae > Tipula > Tipula unca. The sequence continues at coordinate 122,580,813 of OX596380.1, forward strand.
TAACAAATTGATAACAAATATAAAAATATTGAATTACCTTAGATGGACCAAGCACTCTATAGAGTTATGAATTCGTTCCGCACAATTAAAAAACTGATTTACTACGAATCAACTATAGCAGATTTTATTAAAACAGGTGAGTAATTATTTTATAAGTATGTTCGTCTTTTTTAAATTGTTTTAATTTTTATTTTCAGCTAATGAAAACGGTATTTGTGTGACTACCATTGTAACCAATTCGGATGATTACGAAATATCCTCAAATATTATTCTACAAGTACTTAAGGATAATTCGTTGATGACTTTAATCGAAAATGAGGTATGGTTATCAGAAACAATTACTATAAATTCTATAAATATCGAATCCGAAAATGAAAACATTGACGGATCACAATTTCAAGAAATTTCCACTACCATATTATCAGAAATTACAACTAATGATCACAGCATCCCGCAACGAGTTTGTGAAGAACTTGCGTTCATTTTATCCTCACTCCTTTTATCGAAAACCATCTAATGGTAAAAGCTTTGTTTCCACCGAAACGAATTGGTTAGGTAATATGATGTTGAACCACAATAATTATTTGAATAAATTGTCGAATAAGAGCAATGTATTAAAGCCAAATATCCCACCAACAGAAAAATAACTTCATCTTTTTCAGTACATCTTGTACGAATTGGCAGCCAAAAAATTATGGTAATCAAAATGCAGAAAGTCTAAACCAAATATGGTTAAATGCAATGAAAACTAAATTAAATTTAATAGCCGAACATGCAATCCAGAAGATATCCACTACCAACGATTCTCTTTATATGATTTCTCTTAAATATGTTTATTTAATCTTTGCAAAGAATTATTGGGGAAACCAATAACAGTGTTATTGGTTAATTTTAAAATTATGAAACCAACAATTTTTAATTGGAGCAGACTAAAAGATAAAGAACTTAAAAAAAAATGTTCATGATAATTACACCGAATTTGATTGCATAAGCTTATTTTCACGAAGACGTGGATCAAATCTTTTCGTTTTTTGAAGTAAGTAAATATAAAAGGTTTAAAATAAATAACTTACTAACTTTTGTTTTATTTTAGATTGATCGCGATTTAAATTGAATTCGTTCATGTCGCTCTCATGCGAATGAGACTTAAGGCTTATTTGAGACGAACTCATGACGAAGACAACATAACAAAACTAAATTATTGAAATATTAGTGAGATGGAAATAATTTAACTTTATTATGTTGACTTCGTCTCGAGTTCAGGTCAAATAAACCTTAGACTCATATGCATGAGAGCGGCTTCACCAGGAAATACTCCTTGGATTGCTGTGATAGGTTTGTGTTATTTACTTGGAACAACTTTATAACTTTAAAACAACACATCGACCAGTGCTGTGTGCCTGATACCAAAAATTTCGTCTAAATCGTCTTTCTAAATTGATGATTATAAGTTAAAATCAGGCATTAGTAGATGGCAGTACAGTACTGTGCCTATTAAAATAATTCTATTTGCGACATTTTAAACGTCAGAGGGTGTAAAATGGTTGTACATATATATAATAAATACGAAATTAAAATTTATTTTTAAAAATAAAAAACAAAAAAATGGATGGAATGGATAACACTGGTATGGAAATTGCGTTATTTACTAACGTTTTACTATCTTACCATAGTTTCTTACCACGAAAAAAAAATTTAACACGTAAAAATCGCTGCGAGGTAAATATGATAAAACATATATAACCTAATATTTAATAAATAATTATTGATATATATTCCAGCCGGAAAGAACATTTGTAAAATACTACAACTCCGTAATATATAGAACAATTTTATCCAAAAACAACAAATTCATAAAGCAAAACATTCGTGTATCTGCTAAATCGCTCCATTTAATGTTGTTGCTCTTTGAGAAAAATAATCACGGATACTGCATAAAATTCCGGTTATGTGTATTTTCGAGCACTTACGACACAGGAAAAAAAATTCAACACGCTACACTCTCGTGCTCGGAGCATTATAGAAAACGCATTTGGGCGTATGAAAACAAGATGGAGATCAATTTTCCAAAAAAGTTTGGAATTAAAAATACAGAATTGTGTAAAAACTGTAGTGGAATGTTGTGTAATGCACAATATTTGTATAAACGACGGAGTGGTTGATGAAATTGAAGATGGGACCGAATCCGAAGATAATTCACCGTTAAATTCCAATATGATTTATGCTGATGAGGAAACAGCTTTAGAATTTCGAAATACTTTGCCATGTATTTTATAAATACTTTTGCGGCCGTTCGCATAGTTTTCTCTGTTTTATTTGTTCGAGATGATCTGATTGAGGATGCCGATGAACCAGGTCGCGACGTCGATGATTGGCTTTCTTCAGAAATTAAAACTTCAGCATTTTCAAATGTCGGTTAGATATGGTAATATGGTAATATGGTAATCGATGTTATGATGTGCTGACGCGAACTCGTGGATCATTTCAAAATAAGGCCAGGTCAACGCAGCTGACCCACCGTCTTCTGTTCCTTGTCCTGTCGGTGGCTCAATTATTGACTATAAATTAAAGAAAAACATAATTGTTTATTATACTTATAAAACACATAAAATATTAATACCTACTTTATATTTTGTCATTATATTGCACCATTTCTTTCGAAGTTTGATCCAGTGTTCGACAATTCCAGCCCTACAAAAGATGAATAATACTGAACTAAAAAAAAAAATTAAAAACAACAAAACCATTTTACTTACTCCCAACTTGTTCTTAAATCGAAAAAATTTCTAATAAAACTGCTGTTCAGCTTAATTCTAACTTCAGTGAACTTTTTCGTGTCGTAGTAACTCCCTACAATTAAAAATAATCCATACAAATTACAAACATTCAAAATAATTTATATGATACTAGCGGGCTATGCCCGCTACGCAGCGCGACGCCTCCAGGGACATTTAATAAAGTGTTGAAATCGTAATTTTGTGTTAATATACAAAATAGCGAACCCCGATGCACTTCGTTGCAACCAACCAAAAAAAGAAATGAAATATTCTAGATTTTTTTTTATGAAATGAATGCATTGTATTTCAAAATTTGAAATTTCAAAAACATTTCAAAAAAATTTCAAAAACATTTGGATATACAATATTTTTCGTTTGCCCATTTGAAGCGAGCACAAACAAACAATTTGGAGTTCCAACTCTTGAGCAGGCCACGTATAGATGTCCATCTGAAAAGCACGGCTTTTCCAAATTTAATCCGCATATTTGAAGCGTTTTTCCTTATTGCTGGGCATGGCAAATGATAGGCGCACTGGGAATTGCAAACGCTTAAATTCAAATGGCATGTCTGTTGGAATCAGTGGAATACGTGGTATGAGCACAATTTCACCTTTCCCTGTTCCGGTCAGTATTGTGTCTTCAATTAAATTCGGCATCAATTTATTTACTTCCAATCTTGTGCCATTGTACAGTTTTGGTTCATTTAAATAAAATAATTGATGAGCCAACCTTTAAATTAAAACAAAACGCGGTGGCATTCCAGGTGGAACCATTAATTCAAAATCAATTGGATAATTCACTGCATCATCTGCATAGCGCTATCAACAGATTTATATGATGTCACTTCAAATGGTAATTTTTCTTGAATCTGATAATTGATTGCATTGACGTGTACATTTTTTGGTGGCAGTATTCCGCGTTCTCTCAACCAATTGTGATTCCTGTAATTTTGAACAATATTTGGGAACACACTTTCAATCAACTGTTCTGTTGATTGGAGAATGGTACAAAAATTGTTCGGCAATGTAATCAATCCATTTGTGTTTGTATCGTCCACCATCCAATAGAGTAGCAGCGATTCCCGATGAAGCAAGTGCCAATGTAATTTTTCGTTGCGATTAAATGGCTGCCAATATAAGTAATATCACAAATGTTTTTCCCGAACCACCAGCCGCATCCAAGAAATATAATCCACCGTCTTCATTTTGTACAGCTTGCATGATGGTATCATAGACATTTTTGATGGTCATTTAATTTGGGAACATTCAAATTCGCAAATGTTTGCAATTCATTCGGATCATACTGTTGTTCACGTTGCAATTCTCGATCAAATAAATCATGCATTGGACGATTGGGTGGTGACAAACCTAACTGCCCTAATGCTTTATTTGCAATCGTTAGGCACATATCTTCAATCGCTATCAATGCCTCATTATACATTTCCAATGAAATCACCAAATCAGCGTTTCTTGTGTGATGACGCATTCCAATCAAATAGTCTTCTACCATAAATTCTTTTTATTTATTCCACAATTCAAGTGGATTTGATGGAAAACATGTTGATATGATTATGGCATATAACATACGTATTTGATGTGGAGAAGAAGCAATCGATGCATCATGAAGCGTTAAATCCCAATGCGCATCATTTTCAAGTAAATGTCACACATAAATGACCATTTACTCTTCGCAAATGTTGAAATGAACGTTGTCCAACAACATTTACTAACAACAACCGCAAATAATAACATTCTGCATTGTTTGGATGAACTGTGTATAATCTTCCCATGGTATCTGCAAAAAAAACACCCGGATGGCCATCAACAGGTGTTTCTTGTTTACGTCGTTGTCATTTCTTTGCAGTCCAAGTGGAATAATGCGTTACATCTGAATACAGCAACGTTCTGGCAAATTCATCGCTTTCACACAATTGAAAGAATACAGTTAATGTTGTTGCTGGTGGCTGTGCTGCTCTCTGCTGTACCGGTAAAATACACACGCTGGCCATTTTCAAGATGAACAGCCAAATTAACAACAGCAGTATATCGCTCATGAATTGGAAATGAATAAATTCTCCAAAGAGCTTCATTAGTGCTAATGTCGCGCCCCATTTGATATTGGGCGATTTCATCATTGCTATTGTCACCAGGTACTCCAAAAACAGCCATATCACTCGCCTTTATTCACATATTTGCAAATGTAAGCAGCGAATGTATGACCGGCTGTATCAGAACATGCGCATTTTGACAGGTTCAAATTACAGGTACAAAAAATTGTACTAATTAAACAAAGTATGAAATGTAAGACAAATAATATAATAATTTCATTATTCTTTATTTTGAAATAACATCAATTTTTCTAAAAACAATTCGTTATAATCAATAATGTTTGTTTAATTTTAGCTTAATGCGAGTTGATGAACAATATTTTTAGTCAATTCCTGAAGAGTATAAATGAATAAACTTGACGGTTTTCCAACGCGAGAACACGCCACATATAATTGGCCATGTGAAAAGACCGGATTTTCTAGATCCAACCCACAAATCGACATTGTTTAACCTTGTGACTTATTAATAGTCATGGCAAATGCCAAGCGAATTGGAAATTGTAGACGTCTGAATGGAATGGATGAGTCTGAAGTGATCATTGGGATTGGTGGCAGGAGAACAACTTCACCTTCAAATTTGCCGTTCAAAATTGTAGCTTCAAGAACATTGCCCATAATTTTTTTTAGGACTAATCTTGTACCGTTGCATAGCTTAGGTGCATTTAAATTGCGAACCAAAATGATAGGTGAGCCAATTTTTAATCGCAAGTTATGTGGAGGCATTCCTGGTAAATCCAGCGAATTCAAAAATTCAACAGGATACTGCTGACTCCTTCGTCAGGATCGGTAACAGTGTCGATCGATTTCAACAATATCTCATTGACTGGGCAATGACTGTTGTATTTTGAAGTTAATAGCATCAACATCGATATTTTTTGCAGCTAAATAATAGCTCGTTCACGAAGCCACGCATGATTAATATAATTAGCTTCTAAATCTGGAAATATGCTTTCAATCAAAGCATCTTTCGTATTTACAATGTTGCAGAAATTGTTTGGCAATTTGATGCATTGTGTGTCTCCATGCAATGGTATTGTTCCATTCCCAATGTTGAGCAATTGCTTGGAGAATGATAGTGCCAATGGATCGTTTTGCAGTTGAACACGTATATTTGTGTTAAGACGTAATGTACTGACATTTCGCCATAGATATGATTGTTTTATATATGCGTTAATTTCATCCGCATATGTAGCGCGGGGAATGACCGGCAATGTCTGTCTAAAATCACCGGACAACAGCAGTAAAGCACCACCGAAAAGCCTGGTGTTGTTATTTAGATCTTTTATCATTCTATCGAGAGCTTCAAGTGATTAATAGTGCATAAAAATAAAATATTATGTGTAGATTGTACCTGTTGCTGGATTTCTTTGTTTGATATTTAAATGATATCCATCTTCTCCTTTCCAAACTATCAATGGATATTGCAAAGCGTCGTAAGAGCGATGACTGTCTTCAATCGTATGCACTGTGTTATCTCTGCGTTTGATTCGTATATCTCGACGTTCAAATGCGTCGCCAACCATAACAATTGCACCTTCATTAATAAATATAACCTCAAAATATCATGCATAATTTGTACGTGTACAAATGCAATTTACTTTACAAATAAAATTCACTATGTACACAAGTATTTATTTTATACTTACATCTATCTGCATATTGTCTTTTAAACATTTTATTATATTTTGTAATGTAATTTTAGTTTGTAGTTAATATTTATAATATGATATTAATAAGAAAAACATGGTGTTTAATAACAGAACTAATGAACAATTAGAAAAGTCGGCGATTTAGACGAAATTTTTGGTATCAGGCACACAGCATATATCAACAAAAGAATAGTGGCGCTTATCATTAATAGATGGCACTACCCCCATAAATCGAGCAAACTTTCAATTCAGTATAGCCAGTAATTTAGTCAACAAAATCGATTTCGGGCACACACAGTGTTTAGAAGTTTTGGAGTATTCACATTAGTATTTTAATTTTATTGAATAAATATTGAAATATTTTGTGTCGAAATCCTCTAATACAGATTTCTGTAAAACTATGCATATAAAACCATAACCGGCTAATACCCCATAATCTTATCCTAATTTCAGCACTAAGTAAAGAAACCACTAATAACAACATTTATCAATGATTTGTACAGCAAAAGTTAGTTAATTCGGAAGCTACAAATATAATTGAAGCAATAAATATTTTGGTGTCGTTGTAGTATATGTCATAGACGATGGAAGTCATTCAATAGTGTTTTTAAATGTATACCATAAAAGTGTTAGAGGAGGAGCGGCACATGAATCAGATAAGCAAAGTGGATAAGTTAACCAGAAAAATTGATCGAAGATTAATTAAATATTTTTATAAAATGGTATAAAGCTTCACACATAAAGTTATAATACGCTTATCATGGTTCTGAATTTCTTTATTTAAGACTTTTTAAAATTTTTATTTTTTGTAAAATTTTTATTATGTTTTTCTTTTATAATTATAATTGAAATGTATTGTTATTCTTATTATTTTTATTGCTTTATGAAATAAAGTGTTCTTTAATTTAAATCGGTTTATTTTTAATATGAATGGAATAATAAGTAAATTTACATAAATTTATACTAAAATTTCTCATATGTAATTATGTGATTTTACATAAAAATGTGTAAAATTTATAACATATATTATATGTTTTTCTACATACAATGATGTAAAAATACATTTACATATTCCCGATATTTAAAATTACGTATCGTAACGTAGCGGACATACATTATGCAACAATTACATACAGATCGAGGGCATTTTGTTTCCAATGATCTATATGTATTTTTTTTTACTGTGTGATTTTTTTTTGGTCACCGCCGTGAATCGAGCCCGAGACCCTCGAGTAACAAAGCAAGGACGCCGCTTACTGTGCCGACGAGGGTGGTTGCTCTCCTTTAAATATAGTTTGTACAGTGGATATGAAAAATTGACATTCCTCCATCCGATACGATTTTTTTCTCAGAATGAACCAATGGGTAGTTGACGTTTTTTATAGAACTAAACCTGGACACCCTGTATAATTTTTTCTTGAAGGAACGACTTCTGTGACCGATCTTGGCTCTTAACATTTTGGGTGTTACTTTTATCATAGAGAATTTAAAATGTGTGATTAAGCGGCTTCCTATTTAAATAATAAATGTTTTTACAATGCACAATGTATAAATCACAAAAATCGTAAAGGTGTTAGTTTACTAAAAAAAAATCTTCTACCCTATATAATAAATAAAAATATTAACGAAATTTAATATTCGAAACGGTGGTGTTAATGAAATCGAGATAATTTGTCACTCTTTTATCGTATACTGGCAGGAATTGCATGATTTATATTTTGATGTAGCTTGAGTTTTACCTTCCCAATAAAATACGAACATTTTAAGCTTTAAAAACTAACAACTATCATATGTTAACCAGAATTATGTGAAAAAGTGATCGATAATTTGGCCTGCCGAATGTACTCTACCAGATGAAGTCATAGTGGTCACTTAAATGATGTTATATTTCATACTTGAACATACATATGTGCTTCAATATAAAAGGTCATTGAAATCTTGTTTTATTTCAATTTATAGTTCTATCGCGCTTATAACTATTGAAAGACCCTTTAGATTTACTCGTATAGTACATGCATGCAAACCATCCATTATTAATCCTTGACACGTTTTTAAATAAATTTTATTAATATTTTATTTTCATTCATTCATAAATAATTGATTTAAAATTGACACTTTCTATTTCAATAATTTATATAATAACTATATAACAATAAATAATAATAATGATGATGATTATTTTTTAAAAGTATTATATAAAATAGAAAAAAAATTGTCTCGACACAGTTGTCAATTAAAATCGGATTACCTTCCTAAGAACCTATAGAAAATTCTTGAGATTATAATTCTTACATTTTTTTGTGCAGTATGTGCATTTGAACTGTTTATTAACATACCCAATACACCCACCCACGGTATGGTAAACGTATAAATAAATTAAAAATATGGTTTTGATATTTTATTTCGATTAAATATTACATATTTTTTATTTATAAAGATATAGATTTATAAGAAATAAAGATTCATTGTGCGATGAAGATTCAATAAAGTGTCCAAGTGTATAATATATATACATAATTGCACCCGAAGTACAAGTAACATAGAAATAAAAATTCAGCCGCGTAATAAAAAAAAAGAACATCTTTAAATATAGAGTTATCCATTTGATTGATTTAAGATGCGATAATGATATTTTTTTTTCTTGGTAGGAAATTATAAGTGATTTCACTCTCATCATCGCAATCGCAAAAAAACTTCATCTCAATTTTTAATATAATATTGTAACAATGGTACTACATCGCATCACAGTTAATTGCTCAAAAATAGCAGCACAAAAAATCGTACAATTTAATTTTTATGAACAGGATACTCAAGAGGTCATCATCATCTTCATCTACTGTGTGTTCTTAGAGAATTTTTTTAAATAAATTTTTCTACTTCAAAAGTTTATGACAATTAAAATGCTGTTTTTAAAAAAATAAATTTAAGATTCTTTATACACAAAAAAAAATGTGATTGATGAAGAGGATTTTTTATAATTAATTATGAAGGGGATGATAGACTATTTTACAAAATTCATCCCCTTTGCTGCTCGTTGCTTTAGAAACGTTTCCAATTAATATACAAATAGAAAGCTCAAATTATTATGTACATATATGTTGGTAAAATCCTCATATTATATTTCAAATTGTTAATATTTAATATAATATAATTCAATGATATAGTTAGTTTTTTTTATTAATAATACAAACTTGGATTCAAGATATACATTCTGTAGAAGTGCGATTCTGAAAATGTTACCATTTCTCACTCTTTTATCAAATTACACAAGTTCGATTTTAGAACGTTTTAATTATGGAAGGTCTAGAGTGGTAATGACATCTCTGATTAACAATGATACTGTGTCAGTCTAGCATCGGATTTCTGTTTTTTTAAAGGAGACGTATAAACCGAGAAGGTGCCAATTTTAGAAGCGATACGATAAAACTCTTTAATAGTGTCAAACTGGCAATGGTATAAATTTGAAGGGGTTATCCAAATTTTATTTAATATCCAGTGCTACAGTAAGATTTTACTTATTTGTTCCGAACAAATAGGGTAATGAGGTTTGCAAGGTGAACCACTCTATATGGTATAGGCTGAAAAGATACATCTCTGTTGTATTTCTGATTCATCGGGTATATAATATTCAGCATTGTGTAAAGTGGCTAGGATTCAAAGAGCCAATCATCCATTAATCCGAATTGGATTATAAAAATGATTCCAGAAATAAAAAAGAAATAATATAAACCGGCTAGCAAAAATATTGCACATTGGCTATTGTATACCCGAACACTAATTGGTAACTCCGAAAACATCGGAACTCTAATGGAAACATCAAGCTTAGGGTACGCAGGTTGAGAAATAAATTAAGCGATACAACATCGAAATATTAGGTCTTAGTAAAGTAAGATGAAAAATCAGTGGAGATCTAACTTTGAGCCCAATAAACTATCTGATGTGCTCTGGTATAGAGCAGAGACGCACGAACAAGGCGTATGAATACTACAACAATCGCTCAATAGAGGAAAGAAATCCGCATGCTCGAATGATATAAGTATATAGCAGAATAATGACAGCAAGATTATACTGGAAAATATATACGGAGGATGCAGATGACAAAACCAAATTCTACGAACAAAATGCGAAAGATGAATTTCATGTGGGTAAACAAGCACTAGATTGGTGGTAGGTTCCCACTTAAAATATACACAGATATACACTTGGATATCACCAGATGAGAGAACGAGGAACCAAATCGGTCATATGCTGGATAACAATCAATTCCTTTCCAGCTTCTCATAAGATGCCAGGGCAATGATAGAGAAGGATTACCAACTGGTATAATTAAGCAACATTTAAAGTCAAACCAGTCGCTGTGAAACAATCGAAAATAAGAACCAAGCCATCCATGGAGTACATATGACACATGGTAGAAAATTGAGGAATTTTTTTAACCAGCCCAGGAAGCACAAATTTCCTCAGTGTGACCCGCCAATATTACCGAGAGCGAAATACCTCGAACTTGTTTTGGACAGCAAGCTAAGCTGGGAACCAAACATCTTAGAGAGAGTAAAGAAAGCTACTATAGCGCTCTACTCCTGTAAAAATGCCATTGGAAAGAGATGGGGTATGGAGCCCCACATATAGTACACTGTCTCTACGTTTCACTGGCCAAACCTATACTGCTGTATGGGGTTGTCATTTGGTGCCAGCGTTAAAAATTATGGTCAACCTTAAACTATTGGTGAAAGTCCAAGAAACGGCCTGCTTGCCACCCATACCTAACCTAATCTAACCTTAACTAAAGCTGCAATTGTGCCACCAAAATACGGTGGAAATGAATAAACAGTTAGACAAATTAAGATGGAAGTATAAGGAATGATCACAGATACACGAACAATTTTCTCAAGACGTTTGGCTTAGCATGGAGTACTGGTAGAATAAAGCAAAAATGTAAAAAGAGCTGATCTATGCAGCTTCTTTCTGCTCTTAAGCCAGTTTTAGAGCAGAAAGAAGCTGCACAGATCATTACAGTTTGCAAACCGTATCATCATAGAATAGCCAACACGAATGAATCTCTCCACTATACCCTTTATAAACTTCAAATGCGTCTTCTATTCGTCATGTAAATGGACAGGGACGATGGGAATAGAGTTCAACACGAAGGAAAATAGTGATACATAACTACAACTCACGCGAAGAGTAAGGCAAAGATGTATATTATCTCTGCCACTATTCTTCATATATACAATTTAACAATGCAATGAGCAAATTAGACAATACAAACGGCTCAATGACCTGGATTACGCAGATTATATATTTTTCCTATAACACCCAAACATGACGACCTACGCAGCTGAAAGTAAAGAATTTATCGGGACTATAGCCCAAAAAATTAGCCTCAAAATAAGCATCAGGAAGACGAAGGTAATGAAATTGAATGCAATCATTAACAAGCCAATTAGAATGAACTAAAAAATCATAGAAGATGTCAAAAAATTCATATATATCTTTATTGTATTAATAAATCTACAGAAATATAGGTTTACCATTCTTCAGAAGAATTAAAATGCCTCCGTCCTGACAACAATTACAGCTACGATGAAAATTTTGCACCATGGGGCCATTGTGGCATTGAGTGCGGAACCTCTGTAGGTTCCAACCATTTTAATAAAAAAAAAAAAAGCTACGATGTTCAATGCATGTTTAAAATCAATGCCTACTCGTGAAAGCAGTATGTTCCAATTATTCCTATTTTTAGGTATAACAACATCGCTCTGAAGCACGTAAGTAAAATATTAGCTTACGTTGACTTATACGAGTATATACATTCATGCAGCACTGTACACATTTTATAATATCAAATCAACATATTCATAGCATAAAATTGACACCAGAGAGGGAGGATATATATGCCATGCCATTCATTTAACAATTTTAAATATAATATTATACATATTCAATGTATAGCTCAACCCTCGCCCATAATATTTCCATATCCGTTATATTATTTTAAAAAGGCAGAAACAGAAAAGATGAAGATGGTTGGTGGTCGTTATACACAGTATATATTGACAACAACAAAAAAACAGAATTGTGTATAAAACCCCTAAATTATACATATACGAGTATGTACATACATACATTGTAAAGCGGTCGTTGACTACAACAACAAAATGTTGTTTCAATAGATTATTTTCATTTTGATTCAACAGTAATGGAAAATTGAATAAAGTCAAAATGAAAATGTTATTTTATTATTGTGTTAGATATGCTTATATATGTATGTAGCGGGTGAAGGAGAGATAAGCGCAAGAAAATTGGAAAATATGTGTAAGTGGATTTTATTGTTTTGTTATATATATATATATATATATATATATATATATATATATATATATATATATATATATATATATATATATATATATATATATATATATACATATATATATATATATATATATATATATACATATATATGTATGTATATGCATGTATATGAAAATTCGATTATCCTCATTCATTTCAATGAATAAATTTTTATGTCAATGTAATATATTTTTAACTTTTAATTAAATAAAAGCAAAAAAAAAATTGTTCTCTCGTTCATTCATTCAGTCGATTTTGTATTATGGATAAATTGAAAAAGTGAATAACTTTTCTAATTGAATTTCAATTAGACTGTTCTAGTGTTATAGAAGAGATGTTGGGTTTTTCTCTTAGACCTATATGTGCTATATATAACAAAGGATCGCTACGGGATATTATGTTTTAACTATGTACATTTATAATATACATTATGTGATTATAAGTATATGTATAGCGCAATTGATGTCGAATTGTTAATTAAATGGAATAATAATGGAGCTTCGCATTCGATATTTAGAGTTATCAATTTGACTTTTCTGCAACAAGAATTTATTTTTTAAGTACCAAATTTTAAATCCTTATATATTGGTACTTTGCGTGTATATGTATTTAGCGCAACCCATTTTTTGTATTCGGCACTTTGATTTTTGGTTGCGGAGAAATAGAAGTGCTCCGAAATATCATGTTCTTCGTTGAATCGTCCTATAGAACATCTCATAGTATATTGTAAATGAGAATTGTAAATGTGGAAATGTATCCCCAGAAGTACTTCGAATACTTTAGGATGGGCAGACATCAATTTTATTTTATCTTAATAAAAATATATCAAACAATTGAACCTAAAAAATCTAATTTTGAGAAAAGATATTATTTTACCAAAAGAGAAGTTACTGATTACATTATGGAAGTTAATCAAATATGCCATATGTGGTCCTAGCAGATTAATATTTTTTGTCATAATTTATATATATGCGTATATATATATGTATGTACATATATGTACATGCATTTATTTTTAGATTTTTAGTAAAAGGCATCAGTTTCTCCGATCTGGCTCTACGTATCCTATATAATGATAGTTACAATGGTAACTAATAATAAATTTTGCCTACTGAAAAATTGTCTGCAGAACTGGTTGAAGTTAGCCGTTCTTAAAAGAATTTTCATTCTAGTATGTTTGGCACATGTTTTTTGCTCAATTTTTTGTTGTCAAAAATGTAAATATAATGATGTTATTTTCAAAGTTATGTTATTATTACAAACTAAATCATGTCCATGTTGTTTAAAATTAGTGACCGGACGGTTCCATATACTACAAGATACAATTAGTAATATAATTATTTGTCATAAATAAAAATTAGAAATCAAAAGTTACATGTTTATTATTATTACAAATAATTCTTATAATTAAAAAAATTCGATGTACATCTAAATTATTTAATTTATAGAATATATTCAAAATATGTAAATGAAATAAATTTTTCGCTTCATGTAACCGTTTATTGGAAACTGCAAAAGTAAACGAGAGTGATGTGCATAATGTCGTCGGTTGTTCATAAAAAAAAACATAATTTAAACTTACCCCATTTTCTGTCAAACTCACATGCCGCGTTGAGTAATTTCCCTCACCAGACTCATACAAATTCATCCAGAATGCAGCCGTATTCTTCTTCTGTCACAAAACTGTTTTTTATACTAGAAACACAAATCGGTAAGTTCGAGTGACATCGGTCGTGCTTTATGTATTCATGAAAATTTCGCTCCCATAAAAGTGTTAACACTATTTTTGTGTTTATATTTTTCATAAAAATTGTACAGTCTGTAGTTTCACAACCAAACCTGCTATAAATACCGAATCATTGTGTGTATGTGTACCTTGTATATAAGGATGCACCAGAAGAAGGCTCTAATAATCACGAATTAAGACTATCTGAAAACCAAACAACCGCTGAACACACCGAAGAAATAATCCTTTTCGTATTCTGGTGGATTTTTGTACGCGGTCCATCCGTGAAAACATTTTATAAATCGATGCGATTCTTTATTCTTGATTGTTAAAAATAATTTCCGAGAACGATCCGGTTGTTTATTCTTCATGTGTTACTTACAAACTTGGGCCGATTTAGATATGCGAATTTTACTTCACTGCAATGTGGTCTAGCCAGAGGAATCCTTGTTCCCCGTTACCTATAGTATCATTCCATCATCATCGGCCGTCTTCACAAAAATCAGAGCATTATTTCTCTGCAACTGTGAAATATTCTTTTTCGTTGGAACACCGAAATAGGCGAGCATATTCCACGAATGTAACTTCGTGATTGAAATCATTACGGCCGTTTTACGCTATCCAAAATAAAATTTCCGGTTCTTCACTTTCATTAAGAACTTGTAAGCTCAGCCATGATGATGAATCGAACATATACTTTGTCTTGAATCACTTTGGCTTCCTCTGTGGTACTTTTCGATCCGCACATACACTATACCCGATTCTGATTCCTCTTTTGGTTTAGTCGGGACGTATAAAATGTAACAGAATGCTGAAGGATTAGACCATCCGGCTTCAGTCTCTAATAACTCCTCCATTTCGACCAAGGCCGTAAATATCGTCATCACTAAATAGATCATATACTCGTGCTCCATTATCGGGTCATTATCTTCTAAATTGTCATCCAGGCTTATTTCTGGTTCACTTTTAATTTTCTAACAATGGTAATGTTAATTTTTCTTTAACAAATATAAAATTAACATTACCATTAAATACATAAAATATTTGTATTTTTCGGAAATCCATATCACTATTTTGAACATATTTTAATTGAGGTTATTCTTGCATCGATTTGAAATTATTTTTTCGATTTGAAATTATATGATTTTGCATCGATTTGAAACTATTTTAATTTGGAAGGTAACATTTATTTACGAAATGGCTAGTTTTGATTGGCTAATATATGTATGGTCTGCTGAATATTTTTTAGCAGGCAAAGAATGTATAATTTAGCAAAATATAGCCCAAGATTTTTTAAATCGGTGAATCTTTCCAAATTACCTAGGTGCAGTTGTTGGTAAACACATTAAAATGTTTTGTCGCAGCAAAAGCCGAAGCTTCTATCTTGCTGAGACTGACAGACGAATAGTGAGTGAGCCTATTTAGGATCAAGTGTCCCAAAACAATTTTGAATTGGACAGGTGGCAAAACAACAACATCATCAGAAAAAAAATACGAAAATAGCTTTCGTCCATTTTCTAGGGCGAAAAAAATTAAAAAACATTTTCAATTTTCTATCAGAAATAATTAAAACATTACTTTCCGTAACAGTTAAATATTTTTTTTTACAAAAAAATAGTGTTTTATTGAAATTTCTTACAAGTTTAAGCAGTAAAATAGTACTTTTCGTTTTCGTGTGGGTAAAGCGCTTTAGTGACGTTTAATCCTCCTTTTCCCTTTTCAGTTCTGTCAAGTAATGCAGGTTTAATATTTTCTATGTACATATTTTTGAGTACGACTGATCCAATGAAAAGAGAAAAACAGTGGTTGTAAAAGATTAGTTTTCGGGCTGTTTCTTACAAAAAAAATCATAATCGTGAGTTCCACCAAGTTTTTAAAATAGTACCTATCATTTTGCTTTATAGAGCCAAGAAAAACGACAAAAATTGTCATTGCACGTCAACATAACCAAAACATTAACAGTTTTATAGCCTTAAAACTCCCAAATGGTACACCTAGTTTCATTATACGAGTAATACTTTTCGAATAACTCATGATGAGTACTTGTTACGTAGGAAGAAATTCTGTATAAAAATAGGTTCAGTTTAGTTTAAACAATGATTATTTTTTTAGAAGTTGAACCAGCAACATCTTTATGCGAATAATAAAATAAGTTTTATAAAACACTAATTGTTTTTTCAAGAAGTTTCCAGAACAGTTTTGGTTGTCATGGAAAATAAGGTACATATGCCGTTTGTTGGTTGAATGTTAAGTTTTGTATTCATTTATCGAATATCTAACCTAAAAAAATAAAAAAATTAAAGTTGTGCGAATCTCTCCAACTTATTACTTTTCACTATGTAATTGCGCAGGTGAAACTATTGACAAAATACCGAATGATAATCTTTCAACGAATGGAAATGTAATTATAGTCGATTCCTTCACAAGCTGACATATACTTATAAGTCTTCAGGCTAGCATTGTTGCGGGTGAAAAGAGGAATATTATTAGAAAAATTATTAAATTACATGACAAATGTCAGGATCTTAAAAAAAAACTATTAACAGAAAAAGTGAAAAGTAAAAAAGAAATTTTCTTACAAGATGGACGGAAATACTTTCACATTGCTCATGGTCTTGATGCATGAAAAAAATCAGATCCAACAAAGATGTGGTTTCTCGAGCACCAACGTAATATTATTGCTCTTAGAATTCGTTCGTTATAATCAATGGATCAGAGAAATTCTACATTGCCGATTAGTAATCAACAACAGGTAGAAACAGGTAGATCTCCAGAAACAAACTTAATCATTTCATTGACACCAGCTCACTTACATTGTCTTGTAGTGGCAGTGAATATTACCGGCAGAAAAGTACAGGGAAAGATGCCTCGGAGTATATAAAGATGAAGGAAATTGTAAAAAAAATTCATATACTATTATCGGTCGGACATACTCAAAAATACTTGGAAAATATTAAACCTGCATTACATGACAGAACTGAAGGAAAAGGGAGGATTAAGCGTTACTGAGGGTCATTTAATATTTTTTGTTGTTGAAAAAATCGAATTTGCGGGACCCTTAAACGTGGTCCGATCGACCTGAAATTTGAATAAAGTCATTCTGAGTATAGGAACGAATATTTTTAGTCCTGAGCTCCGTACAAAATCAGACATGAGCAAAAATTGCCCTAATTGTATATATGTATTTTGTTGAAATTCAGGAATGAGAGGATTATTGATCAAACGTTTACATAATATTTGATATATACTCGTCTCATGATATATAAATTATAAATCTGTCCCATCGTGTATACATATACATATTTATTACCCTCGATAGAGTGTAACCAGTTTACTGCAAAATGTTAAAAATATCATTATTTTCACTCTTTATATATATTTTAAATTTAATTGTTCGTAAAATACACAATATTTTGAAAAAACAATTTTTTTTTTAATTAAATCCCAAATGATTTAGTAATTCCTACAATTCACTGTTGAGAGTTCGACGACTAATTGTTTAGTTCCTTTTTGTATCCTTTATTAAAATATACAAATTTTGACTTTCAATGTTACACCCATTGATTTTGTACATTTTTATTTTTGTGTCTGGCTGCGATGTTAATAATTCATGCCTGGGATGAGATAGATATTTTAGTTGGGGGTGTTATACACACACACACATATATATATATATATATATATATATATATATATATATATATATATATATATATATATATATATATATATATATATATATATATATATATATATATATATATATATATATATATATATATATATATATATATATATATATATATATATATATATATATATATATATATATATATATATATATGTATATATTATATATTATGCTGAATGAGAGATTGATTTTCATTTCCATGAAAAATATGGAAAATATTTCATTTTACTAAATTAAGTATTTATTATTCATGTCGGATCTAAAGGGAAGGGAAAAGAAGAAGCTTTCATGCTTGAAAGTATTTGGATCGTTTAGTTATACAATAAATTTTGTTGGTGTTAAATGACATGTATCGTTTTTAGCATTGATATAAGATATTTATATGGGTTTGAATAAATAATATATATATATGTACATATGTAGATAAATTTTGGGTTATACGCATATATATATATATATATATATATATATATATATATATATATATATATATATATATATAAGTATATATATATATATATATATATATATGTATATATATATATATATATATATATATATATATATATATATATATATATATATATATATATATATGTATATATATGTGGGATCCTATTTAACACAACACTGGTGATCTCGAATATTTATTAAAACACAAAAAAGTATTATGGTTAATTTTTATTCAAACTCGGAATCTCGACTGATTTATATTAAATCGATGTTTTTTATTTATTATCGTTCGGATGAGATCAATACATACACCAACACAAATATACAAATACGGAATAACTATAATAAGCATTTAGTGGAACCCAAACATGTTTATGATAATTTACAGGGTGATCCCACATATATATATATTGCTTGTCGTAGGAGGCGACTAAACGGTTGGATCGCTGGGCTGACGACCCGCATCCGTAAAAAAATCAACTGTTTATAAAATCAACAAAAAGAAAAATGGATACCGCCAAAACAACACCGGACCCCCGCTCAAGTACCCGCATACGAGATTTAGGATCGGCACGTGGAACGTGCAATCACTTAGAAAACCAGGAGCGTTGGAGGGTCTAATCACGTGCATGAAAGAGTATCGGCTGGAACTCGTTGCTCTTCAAGAAACTCGCTGGCCTCAAAGTGGAGACCATGTGTCCCAGGGCTATACGTTGTTCTACAGTGGAGATGACCTCGGAAATCTTGGAGCTGGATTTCTTCTTGGGCCGCAGGTAAAGAAGGCTGTTTTGTATTTTCAAGCAGTCAATAACCGATTGTGTATGCTTCGCCTGCGCATGAAGTTAGCCAACCTGTCGATAATTTGTGTACATGCGCCCACAGAAGTAAGCCAGCCCCAAGATAAAGACTCATTTTACAATGACTTGGACGATCTGATGGGATCTATACCCGAACACGATGTTAGAATGGTAATTGGGGACTTTAATGCTAGAGCTGGCAGAAATCAGGCCGACTTGTGTGAAAACATAGGTCCGTACTCCCGACACGAAACTGCGACCGATAATGGTGAGAGAATGATGTACTTTGCAATTGCTCATGATCTTAGAGTAGCAAGCACATTCTTCCCTCACAAACAGATACACCTAGAGACATGGACACATCCTCGCAAAACATCCCGGAGCCAAATTGACCACGTGTTAATTTCAAAAGGGCGAGCTCGGGTTGTGCAGGATGTGAGAACTTATCGGTCAGCAACCAAATACGTAGGCAGCGATCATTATTTGGTCGCTGCAAAGCTACGGTGGAAGTTTTCGTACAGGTCGGGGAACACAGCGAAACGGATGGAACGTTTCGACTGTGAAGGTCTGATAAATGAAGATCAAAAGAAACGATACCAGGATCTTGTCAGCGACAACATTGAAGGAGCTACTTACCAGTCTGACTGCGTGAACTCTGTCTGGGAGGTACTGAAAACTTCGGTTGTCAGTGCTGCTCAACAGAGTTTAGGTATAGTGAAAGTCAGACCCAAGAATGATTGGTTTGATGACGAGTGTCGTCTTGCAGTTGAGCAACAAAATATAGCCCATAATGAAGTGCAACAACGTCTCACAATCGCAAGGAAAAACAAGGCAGCTCTTGCAAGAAGGGCAGCTAAGCGGATTTGTAGACGGAAGAAGCGAGAATGGTGGAAGGCCGAGGTTCTGAAAGTACAACAACTCAGCAATGAGCGCAGTTCGCGTACTTCCTTTAAAGGAATTACTGGACTGCACCATACTTACAGGCCTACGTCAACCGCCATTCGGGACCGGGATGGAAACCTCTGTGTCAACATCGACGCAGTACTTGACGCATGGAGTGGACACTTTACTGACCTGCTTGATGTCCATCATGCATCACAGACTGTTGTTGAGCCACCTCTAATACAGACTGCGGAGATTTGCACTGAGGAGCCATCCCATGAGGAATTCACTAAAGCCATGCAGAGATTGAAAAGAAAACGTGCACATGGAGTGGACTGCATTAAATTGGAGCTCTTGATATTCGGAGGGGATACTTTGTGGAACTGTCTTTTCAACCTTATTCGATTAGTATGGCGAACCGAAGTTATGCCTGACGAATGAAAAGTGGCCGTGATATGCCCCATCTTCAAGAAGGGAGACCGCTTGAAGTGTGAGAATTATCGCGGTTGGTGGATTTCGTCCGAATCAATCAGCCACCGAGCAGGTCTTTTCGCTGCGGATGATTCTATCTAAATATTATGATACATCCATCCCCGTACATCAGGTGTTCCTGGATTTCAGGCAGGCCTACGACTCGATCAATCGAGAGAGTTTATGGTCTGCCCTGGAATACCTAGGAATGCCAACAAAACTGGTACAACTATGTAGGATGACAGTGACGCAGTCTCAATGCTGTGTTAAAGTTGGGAACAGGCTATCGACAATTTTTGTAGTTAACTCAAAAAAATCGGCAGGGAGATGCTCTGTCCCCGATACTCTTTAATCGCATGTTGGAGTACATCTTTCGTAAAACTGAAACACCGCAGCGTAACATCTTATATCGCCAGTCCAATCAGGTGCTTGAATATGCGCAGATGACATATGCGTGATTGGACTGAATAGCAACGGAGTGAAAGAAATACTTGATCCGCTTGTAGAGTTTTCAGCTTCAGTTGGACTTCAGATCAATGAGTCCAAAACGATAACAGTGTGGGTGAGGATATTAAAGTGCGGCTGGTAGCTGGCAGTCGTTCTTTGTATCCTCCAAGGCCACTGCTAAAATCTAAACACTTATCAAGTGCCGTAAAGCTGAAGATTTACAAAGCGTTGATCAGGCCCGTTGTTATGTTTGGATGTGAAAGTTGGGCGCTGACAGATGAGTAAGAGAGATGGCTCCTAACATTTGAGAGAAGAGTCATGCGTGTGATTTAGACGGCCCAACACGCGAAATAGATGGTACTTACCGAGCTCTGTACAATATCGAGATAAGAGATCTCATGAAGATCCCCGATATTAAACATGAAGTAAGATCTCAGCGAGTACGCTGGCTCGGTCACGTTCTGCGTGCTGATCCGGAACGAATTGTGCAGCGATCTCTGAAAGGAGAGCCACCATATGGTCACATTTAATTATAAGTCATATTTGTAGACTAAATAAATAATAAATAAATAAAAGTCACAATCTGAGTATCTATGCTTCAACTTACACCTAACTAAAGATTAAACTGAACCAAAGATACATCGACAAGTGGCGACGCCTGTCAAATTAAAATACACAGAAAGTACACGACCAATGTCTGTATTGACAGCGCACATAATCGTCGAACTTTTTTAGAATCTATTTCTTTATTTTTTTGAGGGCGCTGCCGTGGTACCAACTGTTTTCTGGCTCGCTATGTTGGTACAATATTTTTGGCTGTCATTTTTTATGTTCGTTATGTACACAAATTGAACCAAACCCTTTCTCCACTTTAATGCTTTAAGCGATATCGCCGGCGGACAAATGTATGTTGTCGATGTATTTAGCCTTTAGTTCTGTTTATACATTAAACTAAATAAAATGTTAAACTTGCGTGCTTTGATGTTTGTTCAGCACTTATCGAATACTTTACACGGAGTATAAATGAAAAGTCATCGAAAAGTAACCTAGCAGAAGCCTCAATTTCTTTTTAGTTCAGTTAGCTTAATCGATTGAAGCACATACCATTAGTCGAAATTTATTTGTAGTATAATTTGAAGACACTATACTGATTTATTTTCGTTGGAAATTATTAAACTATACAAAGTTGCCAAATTTAAAGTCTAATGCTGCTATAGGTTGCACGGTCTAGCCAATAAACGTTACCACTTCAAGAAATTATTCGGTTACCAAATTTCTCCCGCCTTTGTTAAAACTAGTTTCAACTATAGTGAAAACTATAGTTTTGAATGATATCTGGCTTTGATGGTAAGCATATAGATAATAATAATATGTATAGCTATATGTGTATGCATACCTACCTATTTATGTATTACTTTTGTGTAAATAATTTTTTCTCTCAAGTTTTAATTAAAAATTAAAAAAACTACTGTGCAGCAACAGATGTACATGTATTATGTACTTTACTATATAATAATGAACCTATGTATTTTAATTTTCTTATTTTTTCCATCATCCACCATTTTTAATATATTTCCCATTTTTTTTTACTGTTCAGACGATTACATCGAGATTATATCATTTTTGTAGTAACAAAAAAAATTTCACAATGAATATTTTTATGTTGTAACGAAACCCTTTTCATCGTTAATATACGAAATGGATAACAAAAAAAAATAACTCATCTCAATTAATGAGTTTGAGATAATTATTTACGAATTTGCTCGAGTTATATCAAATTCAGAGATCTATAAATTTGTTGTTGTTGCTGTTTAATGAGATGAATGTACAATATTATACGTGAGATTGAATTCGAAATTTTTAAAATTAAATTTCGATTGGAAAATTTGTAATCTATGGATCTACACGAAGGATTTTTTTTTTAAATTCGTGTCGAACTAAAACAACCGCTAGATAATGTGTGTAGTATCTAAGTGTAGCATCTGCGAGAACGTACATATACTTATATATAAAGTTAAAACTATTTACTATTTGAATATTTAAAAAGGATGCGCCAATTATTTAGTATGTTTTATTTATTCACTTCCTGTTTATACCTAAATTTTTTTACTGTTGGTATATATATGTATATGTATGTATATAGAGTTTCTGTTTTTGGAATCAATAAAATGTTATTACGATTATTATACGTTTGAATATCGGGTTGTCTGTTTATATGTACATATTATGAAAATATATTTCCAATTTTTATTTATTTCCAGAAAATTATTCGCAATTTCCGATAATTTGTTTATAGTGAGTGTGGTATAGATATATTGAAGATGTGCAAAATATGTACATACATATTAGTATGTACATACGTATGAAATTACGAGCGTCATAGATGCGATATTAGATTTTGTTTATGTGACATACATTTATATGACAAAAAAACTCGTTGGTAAAAATAACTCATATCTATATACTAACTCTCTCCATATATGTATTTGCAATATCCTTATCAAAAATGAACACAATTATGATGATATGAACAGTTTAAATTATAAAAATATAACACAAAAACTGCAGTGTAGATTCGTTTTATTTTTTGTTGTTACGTCGCAATTCATAACATAAGATATGTACGTATACATACGTTGTAATTAGGCTTGCCACTCGTCCTCCTTTGTGAAGGACAGTCCTCCTTTCGTAAGGAATTGCTTCCATCCTCCACGAGCGCATAAATGTCCTCCATCAGGAAAATAAATTATGTTGCCAAAAATATTTATAAATTATTTACGCTTTATATACTAAATTAGTTTCATCGATTTATTTATTTGATTTTTTCCGACGGTACCTAAATAGAATATCACTTTTCAGACACTGAATTACGCATTTACACTGTGAAATCATTTATATCATCAAACAGTGTAAGTATTTTAGGGGGTGATTAATTCATTTTCAATATTTACTGAGATACAGTCGTTAAAGAAAAGTAGTTCCAAATGAAATACCTTCATACATATTTTTCTTACTTATGTAGATGATTTCCTTACTTTTAGCCGTCCTCGTTGGCACAGTATTCGAGGCTCTCGGGTTCGATTCCCGATGGTGACCAAAAATCACGGTTGGGTGATTTTAATGTGTAAGTATATGTGTTTGTCCGGGTATTGCACCGTAGGCCCATTTGTGGCATTGCGTGCGCTGGAGTGATCCGCCCAATTTTAATTTTAATTTTTTTTTTTCTTAGATGAGACCATTTGGGGCACCTGCTATAAGAAAAATTATTCGAAACATTAATATTGTATAAAATCTTAAAAAAGCTGTAAGATTAAATAAGAAATGCATTTTAGTGCTGAAAAGCTCCACGATTAAATTAATTCTTTCAACTATAGATTTTATAAATCTCAAATGAAAAATATTAATTGTAATCGCAATCTAAAATTTATTCTATTTTATACGATTTTTAATTGTAATTTGAACGGAATATAAATGAAAGCGAATTTAAAAAAAAAATACATTAGTCTGATATAACATGTTTTTGAGCAATTCCCAGTGGCCTAATTGTTTCATAACAGGAACCACCCCGGGGAAATTTCGATTCAATAATTTTAAGTACCCGAAATGGACAATGTGCCCAAAGTGGTATACATTTTTCTGATACTTGCGTGTTGTTAATTTTTCAGAGCTGCAATAGTCCACTTCGCATCCAAACTATAATGCACATTTATTGCGAGATATTTTATGTAGCTGACCGATTCAATAATCGCGCAATATCCGGTACAAGAACCGCTACTATATAGATAGCAGCCTGAACCATGAAAAACTAAAACATTATCAAATGAGCGATTTACGATTTGGTTAGACAAAATGGCTTTAGTCTTAGGACTAATTTTCGGTTTATGAGCAACATACCATTTACTAAGAATACTGAGTTCATGGTTAGCTGCAGTTGTAAAATAATTAAGGAAATCATAAGCAAACGCCTTATCATCTGTAAATGCAACATATTTACCTTTAAACTTTTGATTGAAGAGAAAAGTTTCTTATGTTTCCGACTTGGTATGGTGTCCACATGCTGTGATTAATCGTTTATGATCAGTCACATGTTGTAATTGAAGCAATTGGCTGATCATGTGTATGGCCCAATATACGAGTATGTAAAACGGATTTTAATTAATGGTGCTCGAACCATTCGAAGGAATGGATACTAACTGATTTGCGTTCAAAGATCCGGAAGAGAACAGTTGGGATCTAGCTCCGACAAAGGCCGGACAGCTGGTTCTTTTTTAGGGATAATACATAATTATCGAACCTCAGGTTGGTTAAATAATGAAATAGTGAAATGTTTCGCCTTTCGACAACTAGGAGTAGAAGGCCACTTTAGTCCCAGTTCAAATAGAGCGAACTTCTTAATAGCGTCTTTACCACCGTTGAAGGATAGAGGAATTGCTGGTTCGGGGCCATTCAATTTACGACGCGAACCAGCTATCGCTAAAAGTCAGCAACCTCATTTCCCTCAACGCCACAATGAGCAGGTACCCACATGATCCTTACTCTCGTATTATAGCAAATGAGATTAATGTAGTGCTTGCAATCTTTGACTAGTTTGGACATAGTCAAAGGAATAATGAGGGTATTAAGCACGGCTTTACTATCTGTGCAGATAATAATATCCCTCCCTAAATCCTCCCTAAACTTAAACGCCTCAATCGCACTATGGGTAAGTGCTATATTATTTGACACTGACTTCCGAACGAGAGCCATCCCCCAAAAAAAAACTATCGACTCCGACAGCTGTCTATATAGAAATCCTGAGATAGCCACCATTCTCTCGAAGGGAAAACGACGGAGAATGAATTGGTGAAGTTAAATTCAGTCAATAACCATATCCAGCTCCGGAATATGTGACTTACATTGTACTTATTAATAATCTGTCTATGCCACGTACAAGTCCCGAAGACATTCCATGCCCCAATGCACTTTGGTCGATACTCAGCAGAACACGCTGTACCAAGAATATGGGACTGCAATTCGGGCAGATGTAGAACAGACTCCATAGTAAGAAGAGGAGCAGACGACATAGCCCGTTATGTAAAGGCTGACCTCTACAATTCATCCAGCCTAGCTACCGAAGACGTCAGTTTCATAACCGACCACCAAACAACTGAAGCATACGACAGTAAGGGTAAAACCAGTAATTTATAGATGAAAGACATCATTTTGCTGGTCAGACCCCAGGAAATGCCAAAGGCCCTTCTAAATTGCCAAAAAATAGCAATGGCCTTTTGCAGCTTATGATCAAGGTGAAACTTCCAGGGGAGTTTACCATCTAGAATGACACGTGCTCTGTCCTTGAGATTGCTCTACCAAAGAGAGTGGGAACAGACAGATTAGCACTGTCTCTACGCCTCGTAAACACAGCCAGATCAGTCGTTGAGGGATTGACCTACAACCCCTTGTCAAGACACCAAACTTCTACCATATTAAGGGCGTTCTGCGTCAGATCAGATAAGACGTTCAGGTATTTACCAGAAACTGTCAAAACAAGTACATCCGCGTAGCTTTGAAAAACCCAGATCGCTGCAATTTATCAAGTAGTTCATCGATAACCATCAGCCACAGCAAGAGTGAGAGAAACCCTTCCTTGCGGGCAGCCATTGGCTACTTTGAGGAACACTGTTGAGCCATCCAGCTCCATCTCAATTATCCAAGACTTAAGCATGGAATCGATGAATTTGACAATGGTTTGACCAATATTAAAATTGGTACACGCGCACTTGTGATCGTGGAAAACGAAGTGCTATCAA
Source organism: Tipula unca (assembly GCA_951394425.1). Classification (NCBI taxonomy): domain Eukaryota; kingdom Metazoa; phylum Arthropoda; class Insecta; order Diptera; family Tipulidae; genus Tipula; species Tipula unca. Next base: position 122,607,956 of record OX596380.1, read on the forward strand.
AAGCTCCCGCAATGTCCAGGAAGGTACCTACTAGAAACTTTTTGTAGTTAAGTGTCCTTTCGATCCTAGTGACGAGTTCATGTAGATCAGTTTCGCAGGACTTGCCAGCTCAGCAGGGAAAACGCCATCCGGACCACTCGATTTGAAAGGTGCAAACGAGAAAACACTCCGGCGTGAAACATCAGTAGTGATCAGCCTATGGGCTAAGATCCAATCCGGAGTACCGACAGAAAGGTCAGGTGGGTCGGAGGCAACCACATCCGAATCAATAATGGCACACCCAGGAAAGTGGACAAACAACAGTAGCTCACCGACTTCTCGCCTGCACTAGGTTAGTTTACCAGAAAGTAGAGGAAGATTATCTAGTCTACACATATCATTTTTAGCCAGAGTTTTGCTAAGTCTGGCGACAACTCTGGGATTACTTCTCACACTTAATTTGATTGGCGAAAGAGAATGTAAAGAGTGTTAAACATGTCATAACAAATTTTGATTTTCCCCCGTTCGTCAATCGAGAAATGTAAGATTTTTATTAATAGTTGGAATTCGATTTTTTATATTTAAATAAGCAATATTTCAAGGACATACATTAAATATATTTAATTTAGAGAAGAAACTATTCTAAATACATATATAATCATTAAAATATTAAGATTTGGATATAAGATAAAAATGTATTTATATTTTATGATTTAAAAATGGGTTGGTGTAAATCACACACATTTTAAATCTAAAATTGTATGCGATGTTTAAATTGTGAAGGCGCCCACTATAATAACTAATTTTAAAGCTTAACTTCTGTTTTCTGTCTGGATGTTTACGTAAGATGTAACACAAAATTCCTCCTACTAATAAATGACCATCAATTTAAATTACGCTAAAACCGAAATAAAAAACACTATCATCCATAAAGAAAATTAAATATCCTTGTTGATCTTTTTATATTTATTCATTTCAAAACACTAAATTTCAATTCAATTATGGCAGAAGCTAACAACATCAATTATAGTTATATGTATGTACATATATACCTCTGTATACAACTAAACTATACTAAATAGAGATAATAAAATAACGTAAAACTAACAAACCAGAAATAAAAAAATTATCCACTTCAGACATGATTTCAAGTGGTTTCTCTTTAAATTTTTTTTTTAACTTCTATTTTGTATATTCATTTATCTCTATTATGGAATCTAACAGTTAGACGAGATATATAGTTTTTGTGTCGTCGACCAAAACCATCATCGTTTTAAATTAAGTTATTCAGATTCAATTATTGACAGCAGCTTTTTTTTTTTTTTATTTCATTTCGTACTCAACATGGTTTTCTTCTTCTACGTTTTCCGTATTCTTTATGAGTTTTCATCTTTTCTATATATACATATAAATTATAATGTATTTGATTATGTTCTATAATAGAGTAGTGTATGGGACATAAAATATTATTAATTTGATTCCATATACGTATATATGTACTTATATACAAAAAAAATTGTATCACATTTCTAATGTATACGATACACATTTTACGTATAGACACTAATGTACATACGATTTGTAAAAGTTTTGAAAATACACAAAAACCATAAATATTTGGTTTGACATATTTTGACATTCACAAGAATACAAAATAATTTGTTTGTGTAATTTTGTGGCAAAAAAAAAAAATTTATTGAATTAAAAATTCGGAACAATACAAAATGAAATTTTGTAAGGGAACGAATATAACCTCCTTCTTGGTTTCTATTCATCAAAAGTGTCATATTTTCATATTTTTTATGAATTTCGTTTCATAGAAATGTTCTGAAACATGTTTTCGAATTATGATTATTTTATAGTGATAAGAATGTTTTTTTATGTCGTGTTAATGGATATTGTATATAGGAATTGGAATAGATTTCTAATTTGTCTCTTGTTACGAACAGAATATATATACTCTATTGAGATATAAGTAATGCATTCGATGAATAAGATTTGCGTTTAAAGATGTTTGTTACCAGATTATGTATATATGTATTTGAAGTTATTGGGTGTATAATTTTAATAAAGGTATGTCCCCGTATAAAATTATAATAACTTTAAATCTCATCACTGAACAATGTAAACTGTAAGTTATCGGGATTAAGCCGAATCCTTATATGATTTTAATAATCAATACACTTCAACTAAACCTAACTGTTAATTCTTTATTCTGAAGATAAACTCATACAAAGTACATAATAACTGTCACGATTTATCTAACACTAATTATATGACTATTCCCCTATGGTCGAAAGGCACTCGCATGCCTCGTAAATCAAAATTGCATGACCATGCTTCCCAAGAATACCATCACAGTATCCTTTGCCTGTCGTAGGAAGCGACTAAACGGTTGGACCGCTGGGCTGACGACCCGCATCCGTAAAAACCTCAACTGTTTATAAAGTCAACAAAAAGAAAAATGAATACCGCCAAAAAACACCGGACCCCCACTCAAGTCGCCGGACACGAGATTTAGGATCGGCACGTGGAACGTGTAGTCACTTAGAAAACTAGGAGCGGTGGAGAGCCAAATCAACGTTGCTGTTCAAGAAACTTGCTGGCTTAAAAGTGGAGACCATGCGACTCAGGGCTATATGATGCTCTACAGTGGAGACGACCTCGGAAATGTTGGAGTTGGATTTGTTCTTAGGCCGCAGGTAAAGAACGCTGCTTTGAATTTTCAAGCAGTCAATAACCGATTGTGTAAGCTTCGCTTGCGCATGAAGTTAGCCAATCTGTCGATAATTTGTGTACACGCACCCACAGAAGTCAGCCAGACTCAAGATAAAAACTCATTTTAAAATGGCTTGGACGATCTGATGGGATATATATCCGAATACGATGTTAGAATGGTAATATTGGGGACTTTAATGCTAGAGCTGTCAGAAATCAGGTCGACTTGTGTGAAAACATGGGTCCGTACTACCGACACGAAGCTGCGCCCGATAATCGTGAGAGAATGATGTACCTTGAAATTGTTCACGATCCTAGAGTAGCAAGCACGTTCTCCCCTCACAAACAGATACATCTAGAGACATGAACACCTCATGGAGCTTTCTGCAGCCAAATTGCCCATGTATTAGTTACAAAAGAGTGGGCCCGGGTTGTGCAGAATGTGAGAACTTATCGGTCAGCAACCAAATACGTTGGCAGCAATCATCATTTGGTCGCTGCAAAGCTACGATGGAAGTTATCGTACATGTGTGGGGACACAGCGAAACGCATGGGACGTTTTGACTGTGAAGGTTTAATAAATGAAGATCAAAAGAAATGATATCAGGATCTTGCAAACGATAACATTGAGGAAGCTAATTACTAGTCTGTCGTTTCTTTAATGGAATTACTGGACTGCACCATACTTTCAGGCCTGCGTCAACCGCCATTCGGGATCGGGATGGAAACCTCTGTATCAACATCGACGCAGTACTTAACGCATGGAGTTAATCATCTGATGTGTGTTTAATTATTTAACAACAAAACCATATTTTTCATCAGAAATGTGTGAATTTCCTAGCAATGTCTTTTGTTACAAATATTGAATATTTGGAGGGAATGCTTTGTGGAACTGTCTTCTCGAACTTATTCGATTAGTATGGCAAACCGAAGTTATGCCTGACGAAGGGAAAGTGGCTGCGATATGCTCCATCTTCAAGAAGGGAGACCGATTGAAGTGTTAGAATTATCGCGGTTTAGCTCTCCTTTGCACGCAGCATACAAGTTACTATCCTACATTATATTTGATAGAATCACCGCTCTGATCAGTGATTGATAAGTGTTTTTCGCTGCGGATTATTCTATCTAAATATTATGTATGAGACATCCATCCCCGTACATCAGGTGTTCCTGGATTTCCGGCAGGCCTATGACTTGATCAACCGAGAGTTTGTGGTCTGCCCTAGAATACCTAGGAATGCCAACAAAATTGGTACAACTGTGTAGGATGACAATGACGCAGTTTCAATGCTGTGTTAAAGTTGAGAACAGGCTATCGACAATTTTTGCACTTAACTCGGGTGTTCGGCAGGGGGATGCTTTGTCCCCAATTGTCTTCAACCTTATATTGGAGTATATCTTTCGTAAAACTGAAACACAGTAGGAATTGACTTCCATGTTCGCTTTTTCCTTTAATTCTGGAGTAGCGAGGCTGGCGGCCTTTCGAGTGTATTCAATGAAATTCTTTGTTTTTTGTTCCAATTCCTCATTACTTTTGACACTAACTTTTAATTCAACTATAGCTCTGCTTACTTTTCTCTGAAGAGATTCCAATCCGTAAATTTATTAGTAAGGTTTCGCTTTTTTTGTATTTTGACTACTATAGTGCTTATAGACAACAGTACAGGAATGTGATCAGATGTTAAGTCGTTAATCCCTTCGGCTCTAGTGTAACTGGATGAAATACTCTTTATGATAAAGAAATCAAGTAGATCTGGTATTTTACCTGGATCTAGAGACAGATATTCACATTTGTTTTCATGAATGGCATTGAACAGAGCATTTCCTTTTCCAGGAGAAATTATCGTAGAACCCCAAGCTGTATGTTTTATATTGTAGTCCCCTCCAATAATAAATCTTGGGCCTAGTTTATTGAAGACGTTATTAAATTGTAACTTCGTTGGTGTATGCCGTGGAGGAAAGTATGCTGCCGCAATATTTAGATCTGCGCCATTATATTGGATTGAGAAAACCGTTGCTTGCATATAGCTTTCCCGAATATCCTCTTGTTAATTATGTTACAATAATATTACCCAGTAGGAATTGAATCCCTTTATTCTAATAAAACTTTTGCTAGAGAAGTGCGTTTCTGAAATCAGTTCAATATCTATATTGTTTGTATGAAGGAATATTTCCAGTTCCTGGGCTCGTTGGTTGGGCCCATTGGCGTTCCAAGTTAGAACGCGTAGGAGCGAGTTAATCATTTTTGTGTATGCTTACTTTTTTACTTGGCAGAAATTAATTTCCAGGTTTGCCACCCTTTCTGCTAAGTGACCAAGTGTCTGTTGAATTTGACTGAGCATTTTAATGATTTCAATGTTATTAGACTCGTTATTAACTTCTGGGTGGTTGTTGTTTTGGTTTAATTCATTAACTGATTTGGTGATTTGCGCATAAGATAATCCAACTGTGGATGGTGTAATTGTTGTTTGAGGTTTAGCTGCTTTGGTTTGTAATCGATGTACTATACCCTTGTTCTATTACTCTGTGGACTTTTAATTTTGTTCTGATATACAGGGCTTCCTTTATAATTTGCAGTATGTCCTTCTTGATGACCAAGAGCACATGAAGGTTCGCTATCTGGTTGTTTTTTGCATTTTGTTGTGTGGTGATCTTCATGCCCCTTGTCTTGTTAGGTGGCTCAATTTTAACTGTATTCTTATATAATGAAAATATGTTGTTCTATCGTTTAACGCCAAATTTTTACTAACCCTAACCTCTCACCTGTCAAATTATGTTTTTTTGCTGCACAAATGGCGCCAAATTCAAATCTTGCGTTAATTTTGGGACACCCTGTACATTTTAATATATATACTTTTTATGTTATCTCCTTAAATGACAAAGCAATTATCCTCTTTAACCACATTATAGTCGCTCAATAATACGAATTCTATTTTATTCAAAAAATTAATAAAAATGCTTTTCTCTTTCTGCTTTTACCAACATAACGGTAAAAAACATCAATTTGGGTACGCGTTCTTTCGGGACAACGAAACTCTGATTTTTTTTATTTCCCAAAAGCACTCCACACTAGAAAATTACCATTTACGATTTTAAAAATAAAATTTCGATGCCAAAGTTACGAAAAATTGACTGAAAAATTAAATATCAACTACCTACCAGTGGTTAGATAATCGTGAACATTTAATTTAGCCTGGCAAATTTCTAATGACTTTTCTTATGTTGGTTTATTGTTAACTGAAATCTTTTATATCCTGAAACTATATCTTAATTGTGATTAGAGACTTTGGTTAACTTAAATATGAACCATGCGGTGGCCGTTACTCAACTGTTTTACCTCAGCGCAACATGTTACATTGCCAGTCCAATCAGGTACTTGCATATGCAGATGACATATGCGTGATTGGACTGAATATGTGAGTTCAATGAGTTCAAAACGAATTACATGATCTCTGGTTATAGGGACAATGGCACACCAGATTTTGGTATAGTTACCACTACACGTTTGAGGGAGTGGGGAGGTTCAAATATTTGGGTTCTCGTATCACTCACGATAACAGTGTGGGTGAGGATATTAAAGTGCGGCTGGCACCTGGCAGTCATGCTTTATATTCTCTAAGGCCACTGCTAAATTCTAAATACCTATCAAGTGCCGCGAAGCTGAAGCTTTACAAAGCGTTGTTAAGGCCCGTTGTTATGTATGGATGTGAAAGTTGGGCGCTGACGGATGGGTATACAATACAAGAGATGGCTCCCTACATTTGAGAGAAGAATCATGCGTGTAATTTACGGCGCAAAACGCTCTGTACATTATCGAGATCAGAGATCTGATGAATATCCCGATATTGTACGTTGGCTCGGTCACGTTCTGTATGCTGATCCGGAACGAATTGTGCAGCGATCTCTGAAAGGAGAGCCACCATATGGTAGGCACAGAGGTCGTTGCAGGTGACGATGGCTCCACGATGTAGAGAACGACTTGGCCTCTTCAGATTGTCTTAGACAGTATTAAGACCATGCTCTGCAGATCGAACCCGTTGACGAACCCGAACCTTATCATTAAGTGTAAGAGCAGTCTTAAATCTATGTACTATGTATAAAAAACAGGAACTTTTTTAAGTCATAATTTTCTGACTTAAAGAGAAGTTTTATAAAAACGAATTTAATATAAAAACACAGATTAAAGGTTGGATATTTACCCGAGCTAAATAATCACCAAAATAGTTTTAAGACACCAGCTATAATAATTAAATAGCACTTATCTCAAATATCAAAAACTGGGTTAATATGTACAAAAAAAAAGAATTACAATTAAAATTAAATTTAGTACTGAGCCAATAGTAGGTAATTTATTCACATTTCGCCATCTTTTTTATTTATATTTTTTTTTTTAGAATAAAATTTAAAAACACGTCCGATAGGACAGTTTTGAATGCAAATTTCACCGATTAGCTAAGTGATGCTTTTCCAACTTTTTATTATCTGAATATGATTTAATTACTAAATATTTTAAGTGTTAAATGTTTAATAGTACCATATATTGACAAATAGATCATATATTCACAAAACTTGGCCATTGTAGAATTTTACATTCATTTCAAAGATTGTCCCATTCAAATAATAGCTTAGAAACATACAAGAGAATATATTCTATAACAAATGTTAAACGTGACATTTCAAATTTCCCAAAATTGCAAAAAAACATATATCTTTAACAGACTGAGACAACTGGTACAAAACGTTATTATTTCTCGTTTCGTAAGAATAAGTTTTATTTCAACATGTTCAACATTTTTTAACATATGTATCTCCTTTCATATACAAATATGTGCATGCGGTATGTTATTAAAGAAAAAAGAAATATGAATATATCTTATAGTTATAATAATTATAAAACTGAAAACTTAAAAACACCCGATACCTCCCCATATATGTATGTACTTCGAATTTAATATCCGCCAAACAGAGAACGGGATTTAATTTTTAAAAAATTTTCATTGTGTACGACTGCATAGTATATGTATGTATATAACAAGGAGATATCGAAAAAAGACAACGCAGAAGAAAAGGCGCAGAAGAAAATTTTCCTGGTTGCCTTTTGTGGTATTTTTTCTGGTACGTGAGATAAGATGTAATATACAGCAACATATATTTATATAATATAACACCACCATTTCATTATATAATTCTAGCATATACATATATATGTACTCGTATATATATATATATATAGAAATATCGTATATGTAATTCAATTCGATTTGAAATATTGAAGAGCAAGCATAAAACACCAGAACGATAAGATAAAATATAAAAACGTGAAAATCATCCAATAAAATAAAAAGACTATTTATAACTATATAGAGGATATAAGAAATATAGACAGACAAGTCAATAACATTTTTCATGTAATCTATAGAAATATCAGAAATTTTGACGTTTTGAAATACTCTCGAATATAATAACGTGATATCTTAACAGTCTGATTTATTTAAACCCTTGTGTCAGATCACTACATACAATATATTTATATATATATATATATATATATATATATATATATATATATATATATATATATATATATATATTATACATATATATATATATATATATATATATATATATATATATATATATATATATATATATATATATATATATATATATATATATATATATATATATATATGATACGTCGTAATGCTCAATAATGGTTCATGTGAGGTAAGGACGCATTGTTGCCAAATAATTAAATTCCTAATTTAATTAAAAACAACTAAATATTTATAATCTATAGAAATATTCGTTAGTAATGCACTGGAAATCCTAACAATTAAAAAGAAACCTAATGAAATTATCCATTTACTGATACATTTAAAATGTCGCAATAAAGTGTCAATGGAATTAAAAAATGGATGGCACTAAACGTGCCTACAATAAAAATGATGTTCGATATGGCGTATTTTGGTTTAATTCCCCAAAGAAACGTCAGCTCAAGCATGAACTTCATGCCCCATGAATTCCGTACAGTATAAGGTATAAAAGTCAGTTTGAATATGCGTTTCTGTATGCTATAACCAATTAATAGATAAACAAGAAATATTAAATATATTAATAGATAAACAAGAAATATTTGTACCTTTTGTACAATTTTCGTTAGATCCGGATTTCTGGAATATTTATAATTAACCACCTATAGTTGGTGGTCTGGTGAGAAGCTGTCTGGGGGAATCAAGTTGGTACTTGTTGCCAGCTCCGTATCTTGCAGCTTATACAAGTGTGCGTGTTACCTTCCCGTATGGTAACCACCCGGCAATTATTACACCATGTAGTGTACTAGGCGATAACACCGGGTTAAGGTGTTAACCGAACCGTGCTGATGACCGGCCACGCTGGGGGCCGCCATCTTCTGAGTGCCTGTGCCGATGAGAGGTCTGTGACTCTCTATACAAAAAGGCGATCGGCAGCCTGGGTGAATCCCGGAGAACCCTCAGGAGACACGATCCCTGGACTCGGAGATTTCGAGATCATTGAGAATAAGCTGTGCGCTCCTAACGGACGAATCGACGTCAGAGGAGTCTGACTCAACAGTGGCGGAGGGAAGCAATATCTAATGCTTAAGATCCTTCTGATCAACGTCCATCACTGTAAAGCCGCCTCAGCGGCCCTTCTACTAAAAATGGAATCTGAGTCCATTGATGTGGTTCTGGTCCAGGAACCTTGGGTCAATAGTGACCGGGTGCTGGGCCTCAGAACTCCCAAATATAAAATACTACATGCGAAAAATGAAGGTCGGATACGTTCCTGCATTTTCGCTAGAAATAATCTAAATACTTTTATACTACTGAATTACAGCAACGCTGATGTAGTGGTTGCTAGCATCGAGATGGATAGGCAAAATCTCTGGCTAATATCGGCCTACCTACCATATGAGGAGGAAAATATACCACCAGGTAGGTTGGGCAGTACAATAATGGAGGCTCGAAAACGAGAGGTAGGAGTCATTATGGGTAGCGATACTAATGCGCATCACGCAATCTGGGGAAGTACAGAGATAAACAGGCGAGGTGAGTTACTCCTTGATTTTATTTTAAGTACTAACCTAAATATATGTAATATCGGGTGTAAGCCAACCTTTATTACTAAAACTTGACAGGAAGTGTTGGACATCACACTTGTCTCGGAGAAGTATTGAACTGGAAAGTGTCGGAGAGGGTATTGGACTGTTAAGGAACTATTAAGGACAGGGTATTTTCTGACCATTGTTATCTCCAGTACGAAGTGGATACAAAACCCACTAGCAAACCATCCTTCAGAAATAGGAGGAAAACTGATTGGAATTGTTTCAGAACCATTCTGGGTAACTTATTACCGGTATCGGTTTCAAACCCTCCTGCGTCTGATGCTTTTAACAAGGCCATGTTAGGTGAATGTCCTATCATTAGGCCCTTGGGTAAATCTCGGCCACCCTGGTGGTCGAGAGAACTCCGAGGTACTCGTATGAAATGAAGGAGTCTGTTCAAGAAAGCAAGGAACACAAATGCTCCTGCTGATTGGGACTGTTATAAGGAAGTCATAAAAACCTATAAGTCTGAGCTGAGAGCAGCCAAAACGAGGGCCTGAAAGCTCTACTGTGGCAATATACAGGATTCCTTGGAGGTGGCCAGGCTACTCAAAGTACTATGTTCTAGTCGTTCCATTCCGGGTTATCTACAACGGCCGGATGGTTCATGGAATCCCTGGAGCTATTACTAGAAGCTCGGTACTAGCTTCGGAGAGACCCATGATAAATAGGGGTATAAACTCCGCAAGTCATATAGTAAAGAGGCGGAATATCCTATGGGCAATAAATAGCTTTAAGCCATACAAGTCGGCAGGACCTGATGTATTATCCCTGCGTATATCCAGCGAACTACTGACTTAACCCTACCCTGGCTGGAAATTATCTTCAAAGGCAGCCTAGAATTCTGTCACAGTCCTAGAAAGTGGACTGATATATAAGTAATATTTATACCTACGGCGGGAAAAAGCTCTCACTGCTATCCCAAAGACTTTAGGCCTATAAGCTTATCTTCTATAAGCTTTCTGTTGAAAACACTAGAAAGACTAATAGAGGCTTACATTAGAGGCTCAATAAAGCCGGGCGAGCTGTCGGGATCTCAACACGCATACTGTAAGGGACGATCGGTGGAAATAGCTCTCAACTCCCTTATAGGCCCGATTGAGAAATCACATGAATATAAGGATTCTATCCCCCCTTCTTTGGAACTTGGTCATAAATGACCTGTTACTAAGCCTGGAAAGGCAAGGCTTCAAGGTGGTTGCTTACGCGGATAATGTTGCTATTGCGGTCTTCGGTAAATATCCTAGTATACTGAGTGAGCGCATGCAGTACGCACTTGGCTATCTCTCTGAGTGGGCACGCGGCTGCGGAGTGAACGCAAACCCACAGAAAACGGAGCTGGTCCTCGTTACCAGGAAGCACAAACTTCCTCAGTGTGACCCGCCAACATTAAATGGTACTCGATTGATCTTTACGGATAGAGCAAAACACCTCGGACTACTTTTGGACAGCAACCTAAGCTGGAAACCAAATATCGTAGAGAGAGTAAAAAAAAGCTACTATAGCGCTCTACTCCTGCAAAAATGCCATTGGAAAGAGAAGGGGTATGGAGCCCCACATAGTACACTGGCTCTACGTCTCAGTGGTCAAACCTATACTGCTGTATGGGGTTGTCGTCTGGTAGCCAGCGCTAAAAGTTATGGCCAACCTTAAACTATTGATGAAAGTCCAAAGAACGGCCTGCTTGTGTATAAGTGGGGCTCTCAGGAGCACACCTACTCAAGCTCTGGAGATTATCTTTCATTTTACTCCCTTGGATATTGCGGCCGAGCAGACTGCATCTTGCACAGCCATTCGGCTCAAATCCATATCTATGTGGACCTGTAACAAAGCCGCTCAAGAAATGATAGAGGGGTTGGCTGCGGGGTTTTCTGTGATGCACTAGGGGTTAACCTCTCTTTTCGTTTTCCCGACTTTTGCAGCGTTTTTCAATCTAAACTGATCGCGATAATGGAAGTCATGGACTGGTTGCAGTATAATGTAATATCTACGAGGGATATTCCCATTTTTACGGACAGCCTGGCTGCTATTAAAACGCTACAATCATACTCCCTGACGTCGAAGGTAGCCCAGAACTGTCTGGCATCTAAATGAGATGGCTGATCAGTTCAACATCCGCTTGGCGTGGGTGCCAGGGCATTTCAATATCGCGGGAAATGTAAAGGCAGATGAGTTGGCCCGTAAGGGTACATCACGCCTAATAACCCAAAGCAGGCGGGGTATAAAGATACCGCTTGCTTCATGTAAACTGCTGCTTCAGGAAGAAGCCATAAAAGAAACGAACGGCAGATGGTCTAACGCTAGTTCGTGTGTAATAACCAGGCAGATCTCGCCTGGACTTGACCGGTCCAGATCAGGCCAACTATGATATCGCTTCAACGGCGCCATATTGCTATGGTCGTGGGAGCTATAACGGGACATTGTCTCACTGGGATACATGCGAGCAGACTGGGTGTCCCAGCCCACGATTTCTGTCGCAGCTTTGGTGATCAGGAGGAGGAGGAAAGTGTGCTCCATCTGCTCTGCAACTTCCCCTTTGAACGACCTCACGGATCTTAGTAAGATCGAGATCCGGGACATTCTTGGTAAGCTCAGGAAGGTTTAGCGAGTGAAGAGGAGGAAACTCGAATGTGGTACAGCTACGGACCAATTTTTTGTCTATGCTTGTCCTTTAGGACGGCCACCCTTACCTAACCTAACCTAACCACCTATAGTTAAAAATAACATATACAAGATAATCTATATTTTGAAAGAGAATTTGTATACATCACAGAAGCATGTGAAGTTATCCCAGTTTTTCATCCCAGAAGAAAACAAAATATTCATCAAGCAGCACATTTGCATCCCATCCCAGTTTTTCTTATAACAAGAAACAAAATAAAAATCAAAATTCTATCCAATCCCAGTTTTTAATAATTGTCTTACACTACTATCTCCTAAGAACTTGAAGTGCTTAGAACATTGCGAATTATTTTGAGATTGTTATAGTGTAAGACAATACCCCATATACAATTTTTATATGGGGCCATTAGCAATTGGCCGATTGTAAGAATTCTGGCCATTAGAAATTGTCCGAATGCGAGAAATCTGTACATAGACTTGGTCTGGTCGTTAAATTATAGTTTTGTTCTAACATTAACCATCTCAAAACAATTCACAAAGTTTTAGGGACTTCAAGTTCTTAGGAGATGGTAGTGTAAGACAATTATGAAAAACTGGGATTGGATAGAATTTTAATTTTTTTTTTGTTTCTTGTTATTAGAAAAACTGGGATGGGATGCAAATGTGCTGCTTGATGAATATTTTGTTTTTTTCTGGAATGAAAAACTGGGTAAACTTCACATGCTTACATCACAGGGATTTTGGGTATGCATTCCTAGTTGACAAAATACCAATCTTTTAACATCTGTGACTATGTATGTGAGTTAAATTGTGTATGTTGCTGGTAATAGATCCTATACCGTAAATACTTATATAATAATAATAATAAGCAGTATTTAAAGGCCATTACTGGCCCCTTACTGAGTCAACAATCTGGCTCCAACGGTTTCGATCCTGGGCCTGGTCTTAATACTATTCTAGACAACCTCAAGAAGCCAAGTCACTCTCTACATCGTGGAGCCATCGTCGCCTGCAACGACTCTGCGCCTACCATATGGTGACTCTCCTTTCAGAGATCGCTGCACAATTCGTTCCGGATCAGCACGCAGAACGTGACCGAGCCAGCGTACTCGCTGAGATCTTACTTCATGTACAATATCGGGGGTCTTCATCAGATCTCGATATTGTTGGGAGCTCGGTATGTGCCACCTATTTCGCGTTTTGGACCGTACATCACACGGATAACTCTTTTCTCAAATGTAAGGAGCGATCTCTCGTACTCATCCGTCAGCGCCCAACTTTCACATCCAAACATAACAACGGGCCTGATCAACGCTTTGTAAAGCTTCAGCTTTACGGCACTTGATAAGTGTTTAGATTTTAGCAGTGGCCTTAGAGGATACAAAGCACGGCTGCCAGCTGCCAGACCCACTTTAAAATTCTCACCCACACTGTTATCGTGAGTGATAAGAGAGCTCAAATATTTGAACCTCCTCACTCCCTCAAACGTGTGGTGGCCACTACTAAAATCTGATGTGCCATTGTCCCTAAAACCAGAGATCAGGTATTTCGGTTTGGACTCATTGATCTGAAGTCCAACTGAAGCTGGAAACTCTAAAATCGGATCAAATATTTCTTTCACTCCGTTGCTATTCAGTCCAATCATGCATATGTCATCTGCATATGCAAGCACCTGATTGGACTGGCGATATAAGATGTTGCGTTGAGTTGTTTTACGAAAGATGTTCTCATGAGATTAAAGAGTATCGGGGACAGAGCATCTCCCTGCCGAACACCCGAGTTAACTGCAAAAATGGTCGATAGCCTGTTCTCAACTTTAACACAGCATTGAGACTGCGTCACTGTCACCCTACACAGTCGTTTCAATTTTGTTGGCATTCCTAGGTACTCCAGGGCAGAGCACAAACTCTCTCGATTGATCGAGTCATAGGCCTGTCGGAATTCCAGGAACACCTGATGTACGGGAATGGATGTCTAATATTTAGATAGAATCACTCACAGCGAAAAGACCTGATCAGTGACTGATCGATTCGGGCGAAATCCTCCTTTATAGTCACCAACCAAGCCCTCAGCTAGAGGAGTGATTCTATCCAATACAATGTATGACAGTAACTTGTATGCTGTGCAAAGGAGAGCTATACCGCGATAATTCTCACATTTCAAGCGGTCTCCCTTCTTGAAGATGGGGCATATCGCGGCCACTTTCCATTCGTTAGGCATAACTTCGGTTCGCCATACTCATCGAATAAGGTCGAAAAGACAGTTCCACAAAGTATCCCCTCCGAATATCAAGTGCTCCGAATTAATGCAGTCCACTCCAGGTGATCGGTTTCGTTTCAATCTCTGCATGGCTTTAGTGAATTCCTCATGGGATGGCTCCTCAGTGCAAATCTCCGCAGTCTGTATTAGAGGTGGCTCAACAACGGTTTGTGGCGCATGGTGAACATCAAGCAGGTCAGTAAAGTATTCACTCCATGCGTCAAGTACTGCGTCGATGTTGACACAGAGTTTTCCATCCCGGTCCCGAATGGCGGTTGACGTAAGCCTGAAAGTATGGTGTAGTCCAGTAATTTCTTTAAAGAAATTACACGAACTGCGCTCATTGCTGAGTTGTTGTACTTTCAGAACCTTGGCCTTCCACCATTCTCGCTTCTTCCGTCTACAAATCCGCTTAGCTGCCCTTCTTGCAAGAGTAGCAAGAGTTTTTCCTCGCGATTGTGAGACGTTGTTGCACTTCATTATGGGCTATATTTTGTTGCTCAACTGCAAGACGACACTCGTCATCAAACCAATCATTCTTGGGTCTGACTTTCACTGTACCTAAATTCTGTTGAGCAGCACTGACAACCGAAGTTTACAGCACCTCTCAGGCAGAGTTCACGCAGCCAGACTGGTAATTAGCTTCATCAACGTTGTTGTAAATACTTATATACATTTTCAATAAAACTGTTAATCATGTCAATAGCTGTATTAAGTAAATTTGAATAAATATTACTAGAACAATTAGTTATAGAGCAAAATATCAACAAAAAATCTTTGTACAACTCATATTCTAAATTGAGGTGCCCATTTCCAGAATTACCTGTTATTTTTGAAAACTCGCGAAGATTAACATTTATTTTTTACCAAAACTCTCTATGATTTTTAACTCTCCATTTAGCTATACGTCGTCGGTTGTAGTATAGTGGTTAAGCCATCTGTTCGATCATCGCCGCTAACCAATAATAATTATTGAATTACACCGGCACCGGCCTCCAGGGCATATAGTTATTTTATATTTAGCTATACCGTTTCTAAAGTTTAGTTTAGTTTTAACTTGAAAACGACGTTGACCAGACTCCATTTATTCGAGTTTATTTAAGTGTGAGATATTATATTATGATTTAGGGAGAGGAAGGAAGAAACAACAAAACCAGAAAAATTGGGTTAAAACCTTCGAGCATAAAGATATATAGAGAGAGTGTAAAACTTAAAATGTATGAAAAGAGAATAAGAAAATCGTACTACAACTTCTGTCAAAAAAATTTTTTTTTTTTTGTTTATTTCATGTTTTGTGTTTGTGTGTTTTTACATCGAAATAAAATTAAAAATTATAAGTGAAAAATATAAGATGGCTAAATTAATTAATTGTTGTGTGACAAATTGCTCCACTACGAAGCAAATTAATACAAATAAAAATAATAATAAAAAGTGTTTAATTAACTTTTTTAGGTAAGTGTTAAGTGCATATTTTTTCAAAATTTTTTTAATCCCTTCGATCGCAATTTAATTCACACGAATGAAAATTAAAAATAATTGTGCAGTTTTGAAGTGTATTTAATCCTTATTATGGCCACCCATTTTAGTTTAAATCAGTTTTTGTTTTCTATCAAAATAATTAAAACTAAACTGTTTGTATACCAAAAATAGAACAAAATTACGCGGCCATTTTGCTTTTTTTGATGTTTATATAAAAACGTTCATAGCCGGCGAAACTATTTTTTTTGTAGGGTTTTTTTTTCTGTTGTAAAAATGCGTGAAAATTTTTATTTTAATTTATTTTAATTTTTATTTTAAAACTTTTATTCTTCTCGTGTAAACGGGATATAAGATTAATCATAAAATATTAAAATTAAATTATATTATCTAAAATAAAATGGGTGGAATTATTTTCTACAAGTATATTGTAATAAATATTTATCAATTTTGTATTGTGGTACATAATTATGTGCATTATACATGTTCATAAATTTCTAAAAATCCAATTTTTTTTAACCCTATGAAAAATTAAATAATTTTATGTACGACTGTGGCAATAAACAAAAAAAAAAATGAGAGAAATAAAAAAAAAAAAATATGTTTTGACAGAAGTTGTAGTACGCTCAAAATATATTATCCTACCCGGTTGGTTAAAACATAGATGCAAAATCATTACCAACTATGCCAAATTGTAAACACCTAATTTCGTCGAGTTTTAAGCGTGGATTTTTAACAATGCAAGTCATTAGCCGCTTTCATTAAAAGTTTTATGTAAACAATTACTACATTTTACAATTTTACATTACTAACCATTAGGATGTTGAACGGCCCAACAAAAAAAGTGTCGTCGAATTATTATATTCCTAAACTAAATGGACATTCGAAAACTAAAGCTAAAGTGTGCCAGACATGTGTATTATATATTTTGCAAATATCAAGATTCCGATTACAAAAGATATGTCGCCTTTTATAATTAACAAACGAAATGCCAAAAGAGAATCGGGGAGGAAAGCGGGTTTCACTAACTTTTGAACAGAAATCAGAATCGGTTATTAAATTTATTAGTAATTTAAACAGGCTAGAGTCCCATTATTGACGTAATTCGAACATAACTAAACAATATTTGTCTAGTGATTTAACAATAAAAAAAATTGTGTGATGAATATAACTTGGGATACCCAAATCAAACCGGAAGTTATCAAAAATTCAACTGAATCCGTTAAAAAAAATTATCTTTATAAAGAGCTGCGTCAAGAAACGACTAATGAAGTAATTTTTTCATTTGATCTGCCGAAAATACCGGATCAATCAACATATTTCTCCCGGCAGCTCTACCATTACTATCTGCAAAGGAACTTCCAAATCGAAACAATTATGGAAGAGCTTCCAGTAAATGTTTGGAAAGCTACTGCTGAGAGTGTATATTTAAACCATTAAGTATAGTTGGCATTTTAAATTTCTTTCAATTTCAGACTAATTCAATTTGAACCATGGAAAGATACACAATCGAGCAACGCGTAAAAGTTATTCAGGCTTATTATGAAAATGGGCGTTCAAATCAAAATGCATATCGTGCACTTCGTGATTTTTCGGTCAATTTAATCGTCCAAATGTGCGTACAATTGGAAAAATCGTGCAAAAATTTGAGCAAACCGGGTCTGTGGGAGATTTTCAAACACCAGTGCATGCTCGTACAGCTCGTACTGCAGAAAATATTGCTGTTCGCAATAGTGTGGCTGAAGAGCCGTTCACCTCAACTCGTCGTCGTGCCCAACAATTGCACCTCTCACGCTCGTCGTTGATGAACATTATGCATAAACACTTGCATTTACACGCTTATAAGGTGCAATTGACTCAAGATCTAAAGCCTCTTGACCATTCCAAACGTCGTCAATGGTTAGAATGGTGGCAAGAAATGGCAACAGTGGATGATTAATTTTCGAAGAAAATCATCTTCAGTGATGAGGCACATTTTCACCCCAGTGGATTCGTCAATAAGCAGAATTTCCGGATTTGGGCGAATCATAATCCAAGAGTGATTGTCGAAAAACCAATGCACCCACAAAGAGTGACTGTTTGGTGCGGTTTATGCGCTGGCGGCATCATCGGGTCGTGTTTTTTCCAAAATGAGGCCGGTCAGGCAGTTACTGTGAATGGTGTTCGCTATCGTGAGATGATAACGAACTTTTTATGGCCCGAATTGGAAGATATGGATGTGGACGATATGTGGTTTCAACAGGACGGTGCCACACAGCTAACGAAACAATGGCTCTTTTGCGCATAAAATTCAATGGCCGTGTTATCTCACGTGGTGGCGATGTCGATTGGCCGCCAAGATCATGTGATTTGACACCGTTGGACTTCTTTCTTTGGGGTTATTTGAAAGAAAAGGAGTAAGTCAATAAGAGCTAAAGGATGAGATAATTCGATTGTCGAACGGGCTGGCTTGTTAAATGGACCGTAAAATGGCCGTAATGCTCTTAAAGTACCAGAAACAGAACGATTATTTTGATAAAAAATTTGCACGATTTGCAATCGCTGTTCAAGTGTGTAGCGTTCCATGATGAAATGTATTAATGAAGTTTCCAAATGACAAAAGAACAATAAAAAATATGTCGTCGTTCGCCGTCCCTATCGGAAAAAAGTTGAAGCGCACCTGTTGAAACACTTTATTAATTTTTGTGTCCTCTAACAGCTCGATTTCCTTTGGCATTTTACACGACCATAAATATTTAGAAATGGTTGAAATTTATATAGCAGTCCATTTGCCTTTGTAATTTTTAAAAGTTCAATCTCTCCACCCAAATAAAGGTCTTCAGCAACAATGATGTCTTTGACCATATCAACGGGCAGTCCTTCAAGCGGTGATGTAACTTTATGATGGCAACTGCAGGTTATATTCCGAAAATCTCCATTTGAATCACAAACAAAACATCTAACTTTTATGTTCCCTTGATATCCGTTTTTGAACCCCTCAATAAAATGTTTAACTCATCCACAAGATAGATGATAATTTATTATTTAACAATGCATATTAAATCGTATAAATTGAGATTTGCCAACAGAAAATTAGATTTCCAACTACCATTGGTGTGAATGTTGGAATTTCATAAATGTTGAATAATATCGACCAAAATTATTCTCTGACGCTTTTGTAAATAGGTAGGCCGTCGACATTCAAATTTAATGAAATATTTAATGGTTTACTAATATCTTGAAAACTATATTTAAGATAAACGTTCATGCCTTGGTGCCAGTAAATTCCATGACAGAGAGTATGGTAGAGTTACACTTTTTGGTATTTCTATAGTATGGTTCTTGCATCATATGGAACATCTATCGTAGTTTGTTTCTTTCTTACTTTTAATAACGAATTTATTGCTGTTTGACTTATATTGAAGGTTGTAGCCCAAATTGGTAGATCCTCTTGGAAAGATGTGTCATTATCTATAATGTTTTTAAAGTGCTTGTCATTATCATCATGACTTTCAAAATCTTGAAAATTTCTTTCATCCTCCAAATTTGATTCGATGGAATTGATGTATCGTTCTGGTTACTTGAAAATGAAGCGTTTTCACAAGGAGCAATGAGGAGGAGCCCCTATTGGAAATTTCGGTCTTTTATCGGTTCCAAATTAATTATCGTCTTTATGTGGCACTTTTTTAAAGTTTTTGCATTTCATAATATTAAACGAGCTTATCCGAATGTCACGTAAACAAAATCGGTATAATTTGTGTAGTTCGCAAACGCCATTTTTACATTCAATGAGCAACAAATCTTAATAATTTGTTCGCGAAATGGATTTTGAATTCATTTCACCACTGCTTACTCTAACTGTTTATAGTGGATCTCAAATAGTGATTGCAGCCAGTTGTGAAAACTATTAAACTTTACAATCATTTCACAAACAATTAACGGTTGTGACAACTCTGTTACAACCTGCAATTGGTTGTGCACAACTAACTATAGTTGCAAGATGTTTGTTGGAATGAAAACTTATATTTAGTACTTGCATGTGGTTTAATTAAGGAGGAGAATTAAATTATTCGTGCTAAAAGTGAAAAAAAGTGTTGAAAATAGTGGTGATAAAAGAATTATTATGTTAATTAAGGGGAAATCAGATAAGTGGGGAAGGTTAGTTATCGACGGATATGTGTATCATTTGGAAAGAAAACGTAAAACTTTTCAGTAGGTTTGCGCTGAAATAAAATTCCTATTATGATCATGAAGAGTGGGTACGATAATTTCAAATGTCAAAAAGGACTCATCCCAACGTAACGTCGTCAAATGTTCACCTGAAAGTCGGGTTTATTTATACCGCGCAAACAGGCTCAAAAGCAAACAAATCTTGAATTTACGGATTCCGGAACAATTAAAATGTTTAGAAGGAGAATTATTTTTTCTATCAGAAAAGGATTTTGAGAACTAAACAAGAATGTAATTGGACTGGCTGATGGGTTCTAAAACTCAAGCCGCATATATCGAGATATTCTATAAAGTATGTAAACTGGTACATTTAAAAAAATGTTTTTCTCACATGGTTGCTCAATATAAAGGATGCTTGTTCCATTTTGTATTACTAAATATCGGAACAATGAAAGTTTTATTTAATTACATATTCGAATGCCAAAAAGTTTAGCTTTGGTGCCAGCAAATAAAAGTTTGATCTATTATAAAATATTCAGAAAATTGATGGATTCGGATGCTCGAAAAATAGGGATTTGGCTTGAAAAGATTATTTAACAGAGCTTAAAAGGAAAAGCAAACCAAAACTCATGTATAATAAAAACTCAAGATATAATCTCAATGGCAAAACTCCGTGGAATGTTGTCATCGGTGCTTGCGTAATAATTGGCAGAGCCCACAGTGCGCTTTACCAACTTGTAATCAGAGTTAGGAAAGGAACTGATATGGCTATACGCGAGTACAGCAATTATACGAGCCGAAGGACATTCGCAAGTTAAAAAGGAACTATTCCAATGTCATGAAGCAAAGAAGAAATTTAGATAAAATTAGTTTCCTAAAAAATATCGAAGGCAAAATGAAACAGACAATTTTGTTCTTATTTTTAATTTGATTTTGAATTTAACTTTATTATGAATTTTGAAAAGTGAAATATTATTTATTTTCAGGACTGCCATACATTTAAAAAAGCAATTTACAAATATTAGAGAATAAAATATTTCGCATTTTTTCTAATTCTCTCAAAAAATTAAGTGCCTTGAAGCTGCACCAGCCAAATCAGCCCGCCACAACGAAACCTAGCCCATAATTTATTACAATTTTATTACACCAAGTCCACATTTTATTACATTTGCCATTCGCGATGAAACCGTGGGTGGAGTAACTTCAAATTGAACTTATACACCGCCACTTTGTAACTTTTGATGTAATTGTGATATCAAGATGCGACTTGGGCCAGAATTTATTACAAGTTTATTACAATTTATTACACCAGATCCCAATTTTATACACTTGCCGTTCGCGAGAAAAGCGTGGGTGGAGTAACATCAAATTGAGCCTACACCGCCTCTTTGTAACTTTTGATGTAATTGTGAGATAAAACTTATGTGCCAGAATTTATTACAAATTAATTACAGTTCAATGGTAAGTTACCGAAAAATAAAATGTAATTATTTTGTGTAAAAATCAACTTATTTTAATAGAAACCTACTGAAATTCAAAGAAACATACCAAAATGTCGATTTTATCACCTGAAATAGTTTATTACACCAGACCGCCACCATATTTTGGATAAAACTGGATATTGTTTACACTGTACGGTAAACATTAACGGTAAAATCGACTTTTTTGGTATTTTTCGTTGACTTGAAATAGTTTTTAGCCAGAATACTTAAATTACACCGCTTTACAAGGTATATTTATACCGTATAGTGTAAACAGTAATCAGTTCTATCCAAAATATGGTGGCGGTCTGGTGTAATAAATTACTTCAGGTGATAAAATCGACTTTTTTGGAATTTTTCGTTGATTTGAAATAGACTTTACCCAAAATAATTAAAAATCACTACTTTACAAGGTATATATGTACCGTATAGTGTAAACAACACCAAGTTCTATCCAAAATATGATGGCGGTCTGGGGTAATAAATTATTTCAGGTGATAAAATCTTTAATTCTTTCAATTCACTTTGAGAAAAACCAAGATTTCCTTGTCTTCGAGGATTTGGTGAAAAATTTAACAATTACTATGCAGTTAACATCAATAATATATGTATGTACTTGTGTCTTGAGTTATTAAAATTAACATTTTGGATTATGGCCAACTGTCCAAAAGTTTCCAATCTTCAATGTTGCATAACCCAAAAACTTCCTATATGTGCATCGCAGGTTAGGATTTCTTTCTATTTAAGTTCGATTTAAAACAATAAATCAATTGACTATAAACGAAATTAAATAAAATCCTGTCTATCATGTGCTATACTTGAATTCTAAATATATGTACCTACATATGTATTTTCAAACACTTCTAATGACTTTCATTATCTCTCATGTTTTCAACAATATCGAATTGTATACATTCTACATGTGCCCACTTAAAACATGAGACTCATACTTCAAAAATATAATTTCTTTACCAATCTTTATTTTATGTGTTTACATTGTGCAGTGTGCTAAATGAATGTCAATTTGATTATTAATGTACTTCGTGTATGTATACATATACTCTTTTGTGTATATAACTCTAAAAAAATTACTTAGTTTATTTAAGGATGATGTATATATATGTGGAGTATAGTTAAGAGGATTTTCCAAAATGAAAATTAAATAAAAAGAAAATGAAGGTTTGAAATTTCTTTCTTCGAGAATATCTTTTATTTGTGTGAAATCGGAACGGGTGGCAATTTCTAAATACGTACATTCAAAGAATATATGGAGTTACTTTAAGTTCATTTCATATAATTTTATATTGACTATCACCCAGTGCTAAACAAAATATAAAAGATAATAATTTTGATTGAATTGACATTATTTCTTCACATGAATATAGATACATGTAGTATGTATATACACAGAATCGTATTTCCGACAACAACAAAAAAATTTGTTCACAATACACAAAAGTTTTCATTTCAAATTTTGTATATTCATATCACGTGATCCATTTTGAAATACCATTTATGCCATCAACAAAATTGAATTTTCACCAAAAAAAACAAAAAAAAAAAAGAAGAAGGAAAATACAAAAAAATAATTTCGAAATAATCCATCCCATTTTCAATCAATCTTTTATGTACATATATACATAATACATAATATATACATATACTCGTCGTCGTATATATAATATACACGGAGACATAATAAATTTTATATCCCCCTTGTTCAGTTGTTATATTGTTATCATCATCTATTCAATTCGTATTTCAGAAGGAGAAAAAATCATTATCACCACCCTTAGATATGGTATATACTGGTACAATACATTAACACGAAAAAAAAAGAATGGGAAAAAATGTTGCAATATTGAAAGGATCTCATTGAATTTGGTTTTTCCTTTTTTTATTTTTATTTTTTTCGTGTATAACAATAACACTTCCTTCATTCTAACCATTGATTCTATTACCCATCCTGTCAGATAATTTTTTCATCTCTCGACACATTATTGGTGTGTATCGTACATAGTATATATATACGTTGTGGTAATATTACCTGTTCTTAACGATTTTGTTTTCCTGATACCGAGTATAGAGATAGTGTATTAGGGCAGCGTGTTGAAATCCTTTTTTAGTGATGAGTTTTTTTTGTTCATTATATGTTGTATACATATGTACGTATATATAAATACGTATTTACATATTGGGATAATGTATAGTTGCGCCAATGGAATATCGTATATCGATATAGATGGTATATACAGAAAAATTGTAGAGACGATATGAATACGTAATGAAAGATAATTTATCTATACCATATGAAGAAAATCAAAAAATGGGGAACATATTTTGTTCATATAGAAAGGTGTGCCGTAAAAATACGCATTGCAGGAATATATGAGCTCCAAATGTAGCCAATACCGTCAACTTCAAAAGCGTAGAATGGTAGTTTCCAGAAAAGTGAAAACTCGAGTGTTACGTGCGGTAGAGAATCTATAGATAAACTAAAATCAGTAAAGTGGAATGCGGCAAACAACACAAAATTCGAAATGAAGCGGGAGCAGTTGGTACATGTATGATTCTTCCTTTAAAGATGAGCATATTGTTATTCACTCATTGAGATGACGAATTCGATGGCGTAGAGTACTTTGAAGTTATTATTTTGATGTAGAGAGTTCTATATTGTGAAGATGTCAAAGTTCCTGCAAAACAAATGAAAAACAGTTGGGAAAATGTAAGACATGTAATTAATGTATATATACTCATCTTGATATAATTAAAAATACATCTCTGTGCGTCCAATTATGTACAAACCATCTGAAATTCAGTAAACCATTGAAATACTAACATTAATTTAGGTTACAACAATCAAATACATATACTTACCTAAAATTACTATATATAGGTACATTACAACTCAAAATAATTGTACTCTTTTTACACTGATACTATGTTATGTACTTAGCAGTAAATTGAAATAAAATAATCTATAACTTGATAAATACCAAATCTTGTAATTTAATTTTCATAAGTTGGCAAAATACGTTTTGTCGATCATCGTACTTTCGACACGAACACTTTATGGAGGTTCCACCGAGACTAAAATCAACAAAATTTCATTTGAATTAAACATGCAATTTGGATAGTTTGGCAATTGAATTATTGGCAATCGAGGTATATATTAGGATATTACCGGAATAGCTGTGAATATAATTAAAACAACCTGTGAAACCTAGTTTAGTGGTGTGTTCAGAACTGTTACTGTTTTCTGTGATTTCGAGTTATTCAAAACAGTTAAACTAAAACTAAATTCAATAACATCTGAATTGTGTTGTAACTAATCAAGTTGAATTAGATTCTAATTTACTTGATTATAATAAAAATTAAACTAAGTGTAATGAAAATTAAGTGGTGTGAAGTGAACCAAACAGTGAAAGACTTAACCCAAGCCGAGAATCAAGACACTTCGTGATGAACCCAGATGACAATAAGGCTATTGATCGTACGGTTGAGAAACGTTAACGATTAGTAGAGTCCTTATGAAACGCATCGACCAAACCTCTGAAATAATTCATTTTGAAGAACGGTTTTTTGATGCCATGGCCTAGCTTAAACGACTATCTAAGGAATTCAGTGTTAATGGCGAAGGCATAGAGTATCATCTAAAATCAACGATGGCTCAATGGGCATTAAACCAGTCCACCTTTCTGGAAGCATTTCAAAATGTGAACAACAAATCAACGGATCTTCGATTACCTAAAATAAATATTCAGTCGTTTGGTGGGAAATACGAAGATTTTCCAGCATTCAAAGACTTGTTTGAATCATCAATTCACAACAACGCGAATATAAGCATCGTTCAAAAGTTTCAATTTCTCAAGGGAGGATAAGGTGATTCGTGGCTTGCGAGCCTTAGGAACCGAACCAGAACGAAGAGACCCATGGCTAGTAAATATATTAGTAAGCAAGCTAGATCCAGATACACGCCAACTATGATCGGAAAAAACCTCGCATAACGATTTTCCATCCATAGACTCATTTTTGGAGTAACAAGGTACAACTGCAGTTTATCATTCAACAAACTCACTAATAGTCATCAGATCTTCGAAATGCGAGTGTTGTCAAGGCGGACACCCAAGGTTTAGATGTCAAAAATTCAAAGAGATGAGCATTTCAGATCGACGAGAGTTGGTTTCCAACCATAAAATTTTAAATTAAAGTTGGGCGGATTATTCCAGCACTAAAAACATACTGTGCTGACGAGGGCGGCAATTCCAACCATAATGTTTGTTTTAATTGCTTATCTCTCGGACATTCAGTACAGTCATGCACATCAAAATATTTATGCCACTACTGTAAGGGAAAACATCATTCATTACTTCATTTATCAGTAACTACTATATCGTCAACAACGCCAGATTCACCATTGGTTACCACTACTACCATCACACTTGCAACTGGTTTCCACGATCAATCACCTTCAGCTGACACATCTGCCCAACCAAACATACAACTACTGCAACCAAGAAAAATCCATCAAACTCATATGGCTCAGCATACAACCTACGAACATTTACTGTTGTAGTGAATGTTGCTGATGTACATGGCAAGCTGCATCAATGTAGAGTCTTGTTGGATTCAGAGTCCATGGACAATTTGATAACTCCATCATTGGTTAAAAGGTTGCAAATACCAATGCAAAAATCAAACACAGTCGTTAGTGGAGTTTCATCCAACACAACTTCACTATATTCATACCATCAGTAACAATCTGATCCAGAGTTGATCAAGACATGTTACAATGGATGCTCACGTTTTAACATATTTAACAGCCGTAGCAAATGAATCATTTACCAAACCACGAAGTAGTCGATTTTAATTCCTCGGGCTGGCTGATCCACAGTTCAACGTACGCAGTCCAATTGACATCTTTATAAATGCTGGCACAGTTTTTAGCACATTGTTATCAGGCAATATAAAGGACATCAACATTCCAGTCTCCTCACAGAACCCTATTTTTGGATGGGTTTTGGCAAGAGAAATAACCAATTGCGATAATACCGATACGCCAACACTTACATTACACACATGTATCGATATTGACAAATCACTTCAGTTATTTTGGAAATCAGAAGAAGTTAATCAATCATCAACATTATGAGAATCGGAATACAAATGCGAACAAATATACAATAATAGAGTTAGAAAAAACGAATCTTGAAGATATATAGTACAACTACCATTCAATGACGCTTGTAAACAATTGGGTAATTCTTCGATGGGTCCTGTCAAACAACCTCCGATGTTTCGCTCAACCAAAAACTTCTCGTGGTTCCTAACATACAAGATGATGTTACGGGAATTGTTATGGGATTTCGGATGCTTAGCATAGTATTTTGTACCGATGTAGAGAAAATGTATCGGCAGGTTCTTGTAGAACCTTCGCACAGGAACTATCAAAGAATTGTCTGGAGATTCAATCCTAAATCGGATATTGAACATTACCAGTTGAACACTACTTAACAATATAGTTCCAAAAATAAGGACGATTAAATTCAGTCTATAGTATACATATGTGCTGATTTCTGCAATTTGGTCAATATACTTGCAACTGTGCTGCTGCTATATCTTCTTCCAAACATGGGGCCTTAAATCCAACAAAATGGAATACTAATAAATCACATTTTGCACAATGCAACATGATATATAGTGGTGGAATTTTAGTTCAAAACTAAAATTTTCATTCCAAATTTTAGTGGTCTTCGCGAAGCATTCACATAATAAAACACATGAAAACTGCTTTAGCACTTATGCAAGGCAATTTTTCGTGTGTTTCACTATGTGAGGGCTTGAAACGAGTCAGTGAAATTTGATATCAACGAGTTTTAATATTTTTTATTATTATTATTGTATTGGCTGTTAGAAGAAATACGTCTGTGATACTATACAGACAGGGAAGAGCAGTTTTTAGTTTTTACTAAGCATTTTCCAACTAATTCATAATTTTAATAACATTTAATATCAAAACCCTGGGAAATAAATTTCTAGCAGGAGGTCACTACAACTCTTAACATCCTCAATGGAGGTCAAGGTTAATAACACCAAATGGTTAACAATTGTGAGAGTGTATACTAAACGAAAAGTTGGACCACACATCTACTATGGCCAACAGATAAAAGAACAATTTCTGATTTAATAGATTTCTTTCATGCCCTCCTGATAGGAAATGGTGAAACTGAATAGATAAATCAACTCCATTTTCTGCGAACACCTCAGTAATGTATTTTCGGCCAACGATCAAATTTGAACCCCAGAATTGCTACATGATGAAGAAGATACTTTAGAAATTGAACCAATGTACGAAAATTGATCAAGAAAAACAAGAAATCATGAAAGCGCCTGGGCTTGATTTGATAGGGGATAAAATATACAAAGAACTATCATTAAAATGCATCAAATAAATAATATACTTTTTTAATGCTATAAAAAATCCTGGGTACTTTCCAAGAACCAAATTACAACAATTCCAAAACCTGGCAAAGCTGAACAAAAGTGAACTCTTGTCGTCCAATCAGCTTACTATCAAAACTATATATTCGAAAAAAACGGGTGTGAAGTTTTCAACAAAATAACGAAATTAACAAAAGATATGTATGTATTGGTGAAACAGTCGGTAAAAGCAATATAAGAATAAAAGAACAAGTTACAAGTATATACTCGTATATATGGTATTTAGGTTTACTGTATTAAAGATTAGCCAGCTCACAAAGTTTTATCTGGAAGGTTATAGAGGGCTCTTTGATATCGTTGATACGCTCACATAAGCAAATTTGCAGAAAAACTTGGTAAACTGCCCAATGTTCATGCAATGGAATGAAAGTTAAATTGTTATTGACCAGGAGTATGAAAATTTAAAATATACCCAATTACATGAATATCATAGTATACTTTCATTCGAAAGAGTATCCCTTAGGCCAACTACCGTCATAGGTTAATGCTACTCATTTGAAAGAGTATCCCTTAGATGCGCCAACTGATGTTATAAACCACTTCTCGGGAACAACTCTGTGAACACTTCAATATTCAATTCAGTATACCTCTAAATTTCAAATAACTTGAAAATTTTATTTTTCATAATAAATAATGAACAGTTTTAAGGGCCATTATTGGCCCTTTACTGTGTCAACTATTATAGGCTCCACCGATTTCGATCCTGAGCATGGTCTTTATACTGTGTAATCTGAACGCCAGATATGAAGCTAATATAAAGATAGTTGTATGGTATATTTGAACGGTATTTCACAGCACAAAGCTGTTCGAACCTTTCTCGTCGATCAAAATACTACATGCTAATATCAGAAACACACTTTGAAAAAAATACTTTTTTAAACTTAACGGGTATTCAGTTTATGACATAAATGCACACGACGGTACTGATGTTTTGATCAAATGAAGAATAAAGCATTATTCACTCTATCAAATATGATAAAGATCACATATCCAAGCAACTTATATCTATACCTAAAGAAATGGTCTGGAAATTGTGTAGTTTCGGCTGTTTATTGTCGACTGAAATATGCAATCAAAAAGCAGCCATTTATCGACTATTTTAATCAGATGAATACTAAACATCTGCAATGAGGTTCGAGATTTACCACACCTAAAAGGAAACAACTATATGAAGCAATTATCGAAACATATTTAGATTATTCATCTTTTGGACACCCAACTTAGTGCAGGCGATTATATAGGTATAGAAAGAAATTACCTGACTTAATCGAGTTTCTCTCAAAAGGAATTGCATGCACCAAGGCTCTTAAGTGTAGAAGTTTGTTTTGACTTAAATCTCAGTACACGAACATTAAAAGCAGAACCACCTCAACGCCCAACAAATAAATCAACGAAATGGGCTTTATATAGAAATATATAGTCGAACAAAATTGCCAATTGGATAAGACATATAATAGAAATAACAGCAAAAGAGGCCACTCGTGATATTAGCATCTCTGAAAAAGTTAATAAGTGTTCATTTAATATACTGAATGAATAAATGAATAATCCTAATAAACGAACAGTACCTCGGCTATGGTGGTAGTAAAAATCTCCATCGCTATAAAATGGAAACTAAATAGAATGTGGTAATTGGAATCTGTTCCAGCTCTACCGAGAAACCTCGACCGAACACAACGCCTCAAGCATGCGCGGGAAGTCCAAATCATTTCATTTGGGCGTACTTGACAACAACTTCGACGTTATAATTATTTCTAAGACGTGGCTTACCGAATGTTTGAAGTCTGAAGAATATTTTCCGTTAGATTACATCGTTTATATAGAAAGGAGAGGCATTGTTTCAGCGCCTATCTCTAAGGCGGCGGAGTACTGATCGCAGTTAAAAATACGATTTCGAACGAGGTAATTGCGTGCCACCCTAGCCTCGACGTGATAGCTGCCCGTGTAAAAATTGCATGGTCCGCCATTCTCATTGTTGCGCTATATAATCCTTTTGGATCAAACCTGGACCTCTACCTCGAGATCTTCAAGTTCATCGATTTGGAGGTGCTGCCAGCAATACGTGACGATGAACAATTACTGATTATTGGCGATTTTAATCTGCCGAGTACTACTTGGTTGGATATCGATGGTGCTTTTACGGATTTTTCTGACGAGGACAACAATGGCTTGGCTACGATGGATTACTTCGCAAGCATTTCTGCAACACAAGTTAACCGTACGTGTAACAGTCGAGGGTAATTTCTGGAT
The DNA here is from genome assembly GCA_951394425.1 of Tipula unca. NCBI lineage: Eukaryota > Metazoa > Arthropoda > Insecta > Diptera > Tipulidae > Tipula > Tipula unca. The sequence goes on from OX596380.1 coordinate 122,638,517, forward strand.
CTTGTATTAACAACTAACCTTAGGTTGTCAGAAGTTTTGGCATGCGAGGATTTTACTGGCTGCTCGAGCATCTACCACACTCCATTATGATAAACATATTTCACGAAGAGTGCGTCATTCCTTCCAGTAATAATTAGTTTTTGATTTTAAAATGCTGACTATACGCTGCTCTAAATTAATATTTCTACAATTTGAATTGGAATTTTCTTTAAGCTGGTCAAGATTTGAAATACATAGTTTCACAATTCAATGAACGACTCAAGACAGGTACCGAAAGGTAAATGTTCCGTCGAGGGCTACTAAACCGCGATTTCGAGAACCAAGGTATAATGTTAAGTTGACAGGCCTTGAGAATTGTCGTAATAAGCTTCCCGTTGATATGTGCAATTTATTTGCTAATTTCTTCGAATCAGTCTATGAACCATATCAGACGCCAAATGTCAAACCTTTTGAGCTTGGAAATAATCAGGAATTCACTCAACTATATCGTTTACCTCAGAAGAAGTCTTTGATTGTATACCCAACATTGACATCAATAAGAGTGCAGGTCATGACGGTTTTCCTCCCATCCTGATTAAAAATTACGCGGAGAGCCTGTGTGATCTTATTACTGTTTTTCTAGATCCGTGGAAAATATCCTTCATGGTCCCATATTCAAATCGGGTAAAGAAATCATCAACTATCGAGGAATTGCCATACTTTCTATTATTCCAAAGCTCTTTGAATCAATGGTTCATCGGTGTTTGTTTTTCTATACGAAAAGGTATATATTTCTACTGTGCAACATGGTTGTATACATGGAAAGGTCGACAATCACAAACCTAGTGTCTTTCAGCGGCCATTTTTACAGTACGATTGATTCCAGACTACAGCTGGACGTCGTCTATACTGATTTTTTAAAGGCCTCTGAGAAAATGAATCACGCAATTCTGATCGACAAGCTAAAGAAATTAAACTCCAACTTCATCCCAATCAGATGGTTGCACTCTTACCTATCAGATCATTGGAAATTTGTCAATTTATATGATTCCCGTTCTGGTTTTTTCCGTGCAACATCCGGGGTTCCTCACGGCAGCCACTTGGACCTATTGTTGAATTCACTCTTCGTAAACGATGTGGTGAACTGTTTTAAATTTGGAAGATTTCTGCTATACGCTGATGACATGAACATTTTTGCTCCAGTTTCCAATTTATCTGACTGTTTGATGTTGCAAAGTGATTTAAACAACTTTTGTTGTTGGACTATTAGCAACAATTTACGGTTAAATGTAAGCAAATGTAAGACCGTTTTGTTTTATAGAATCCGGTGTCCATTATTTCATCAGTATCTCTTATATGATATGCCAATTGGTCGAGTCGAATTTATGACTGATTTTGAAGTGATGTTCTCTTCGGATCTAACATTTACCAGGCACATTGACTCTGCTATTTCTAAAACTTTTCTTATGCTGGGTTTTATCAAGCGAAATTGGTTCGAATTTACTGATCCGCTAACATCTTTGTATGTGTCATTTGTTCGTCCGGTTCTGGAATACGCCTCGTATTAAATAAATAGGGATATATAAAGCTCTGAGAGGAGCATTGAGAGAAGAAGAGGACCAAAGAATCCAAAATTACAAAAAAAAAAGGGGCCAACACTATTTAGCCCACCAATTAGGTAACCAGATGGAGTCAGAAGTGATGTATAGAAAAGGCTTCTCTAACCACTTAATTATTCACACCAAACGAAATTAAAAATACCATATCAAAAACATGTATAAACCCGAAAAGGAAGCTCCATGACACGATTTTATTACTGGGCAAATGATCAAAGAATTACCTGTTATAAATGCATAAAACTCATAATTGTGGGTATTTCTCTAAAAAATGGAACATAACGGTACTTACAATGATTTTAAAGCATTGGAAGAGACGAAACATTACAAAAAATAACACCAATTTGGGTCGAAACCCAGCTTGATATACTGTAGAGCATGTGCACAGAGTTGTAAACAGTTAAACTCGTAGAAGAAAATAAATATTGTTCGGCAGTTCTTCTAGACTTTGTCAAGCTTTCGACAAAGTATGGCATGAGGGCCTTAAATTCAAAATTAAAGCTTGTCTGCCAAAATAATTTAATGCAGTCTTTGAATGCTACTTGCCTACCATACAAAATACCATGTTAAACAAAATTCAACCATTACTCAACTAAATGACATAAACGTTGGGACCAGTATTGTATATATATATATATATTTGCTGTATACTGCCGATCTACCACCAACAACTGATACGGTTGTCACATCAACATTTGCTGATAACACAGATATTATGTTTTGACACAAAATCCTCAAACTTTGATGGTCAATTACAGCGGAGAAAACTTACGTTGAATAAACTTACAGGTCCAGCGGTGAAATTAAACAATGTCACCATCCAGCTCAACAAACAAACCACAAATATTAAAGGCTAAAGCACGCTGAATCAAAACGCAACCAAATAAAAATACAATTTTCAAAAATGTAAGAAAACCAGAACGATCCTTAGAATGCAAGGCTAATTCAGCTATGGGGTTATACAAGACCATGAAATATATCGATCTGTTGTATATCCGATATCGCACCAATCATTAATCTTTAGTTTATATGTACGCTGATTAGACATTATACGAGTATGTGATCCATATTTACATTAAAAAATTATTTTTTTTAATGAACAAAGATGGCGATTTAAAATCTTGCCTTATTTATTTAATATATATTTATTATAAAATAAAAATGTATCAATTATTTGTAAAGAAACCCAAAAAATGTTGATCTATTCAATAAATGTAATCAAATTAAATGCGCAACTTTACGGTTTTTGTGTAAACTCTCGTTGTTTTGTTCACGGATAAGTATATAAGGCGGCCATTTTTTTTATTTATTTCACAAAATTTTCGATGTATCTATGGAGAGAGCGAAGCCACGCCTTTTATATTTAAGACACATTAGTACTAAAAAAATCTATAGTTCGAAAATTTTGTTGTAGAGGCGGTAGTATAAAATAAAAAGAATGCTATATTATTGTTCGAAATGAGAATTTATTTTACATTCTCCAGGATATAGAGTATAGCCGTACATACGTTAACGAAATGTATTGAAACATAAAATTATAAACAGGATATTTTATAAATGATAGGGGTCTTAAGCCTATTTACATGACGTTATACAATATGTAGGTATTATCTTTCGATATATGTACATAATATATAATGTACATCGTTACATAATACATATACAGATAATATACAGTTCGTATACAGTTATTTACTTAACTATAAGATTTATTGGTTTGATATTAATACAAGACTTTCGTTTCGTTTTTGGGTTTTCAGGAAATACATTTATTGTGTACTCGTACATATTAATCAAAAAGGGGTTGAATTAATTGGGATTTCCAAAATGTGTTAATCGAGGAGACATATATTAGGGCTAGATTGATTTGTGTGATATCATTATGTATGTATATATTTATTTTGAGCAGATAGAAGAATAGAAAAGCAGATGGTAATTTCCGAATACGGTGTCAACCATTATTATTCGATATATAGGTATAAATGTTTTTTTGTTTGTTTATTAATGAGAGTTTGTGTTTTAGATTTAGTACTTATGTACTTTATAGTTACAATAAAAAAGTGCCGCCGGGAAATGAAATATGGAATTGAATAAGGTTCTTCTATCCTTAATCTAATAATTTCAGAATTGGAAAAAAAATATTTAAAATTTTAATGAACTATTTTGGATTGAAAATTATTTACATATTTGTTATATGAATTTAAACTTTATTATGTAAATCTATTTGAATATTTACTAACAGAGTAAATTATTTTGCTTTAATATGAATATGGATGATTCTTTAGAAATTATATAATTTTATTGAAATTAGGAAATACAACCTCTAAAATTACAGTATCGTTATTCGAAATTTTGAATATACATAATTTGATTCCTATATAATAATTTATAGGCTGATCTGACGAATGAATGTAATAGTCGCTTGATGTATTAGCGGAATGGATTTTGTCGGATTCACTATGGGCATTGTTTTTAGATGATTCATTCTCCGGAACAGTGTTTTTGATATATAAATCGTTTGAATTGTGAAAATATACTTCTTTAGTTTCTTGCGGGATTCTACTGAGTGCATCAGCCACTACATTGGTTTTGCCTTACTTGTAGACTACATCGTAATTTTAATTTTCAAGCTCCAGACGCCATCTCAGAATTTTGGAATTTTTTCCGAAGTCTTAATGAATGTTAAGGGTTTGTGATCCGTAAGAAGCGTAAATTTGTTAACGTAAAGGTAGGGTTTATATTTTTTTACTGCCCAAATAATGGGCAGCGCTTCTTTTTCATTCGTTGCGTATTTGGTTTCAGAGCTGTAGGGTCTTGGACGCAAATGCGATTAAATGGTTCAGAACATTCTGATGCGTCCGTAGGAAGGATAAAAGTATTTGAAAAGTCCGGATAAGCCAATATCTGATCTGTAGATATTATTTTTTTTATTGTTTTGAACGATTCTATGTACTCTGGATCGGTTATGTTGACAACATTGCCTTTTTTAAAAAAATTTGTCATGGGTTTTGTTATTTTTGAGTAATCCCGAATAAACCGGCGGTAGTATCCGGACAATCCTAAGAATTGCTTATTTGTTTCTGAGTAGACGGTAGTGGCCACTCAATAATTTTTTGTATTTTATCGCGGTTTGGCTTTACCCCCTCTTGTGTGATTATATGACCCACAAATTCCGTCTCCCTCTTTAAATTGTATTTTTAAATTAAAGTTTGACAGTCGTTTGAGTACTTCTTTAAGATTTTCCATGTGGTTGGCCAAATTGAATCATTGCTCGTTGGAAGGTTGCTGGTCCATTTTTAAGACCAAATGGCATTCGAGTGAACTCATAGTGCCTTTGATCGGTTGAGAATGCTGTTTTTCTTGAGAAGATTTGTCCATTTGTATTTGATGAAAACCCGATTTCAAATCTAACGTTGTGAAATAGATGGATTTCCATAGGCTGTCTAAAATTTCCTCAATCTGAGAGGGGAACTTATCGTCAATAGTCTTGTAATTCAATTTCCTATAGTCCATTACTACCCTAATGTTTCGGATATACCTGAAGCATCTGCTTTTTTTGGTACAACCCAAATTGGGGAAGAATAGGGACTGCTTGAATTTCGGATGATTACTCTATCCACCATTTCTTGGATATGATGTTCTACGTCCCTTTTGAAATTGTGCGGGTATCTGTATATGGGGTCTCGTTCTTTGTTATTAATTTATGTTTTATTGCTGTTGTTGCGGACAATTTTTCGTTTCTCTTAAACAGTACTTCTTGATGATCATAAATATAGTGTTTACAAGAATTTCCTTTTCGTTTCTCACAAGTGATCTACCCTGATTAAACTTGCGATAGTTTTATAATTATATAACCTAGGTTGTAAAATAATATTTTCTTTTACTTTGTGGTGATTAATGACGGGTCATTCACCATTTTTTTCGTTTTCAAATGTTACCGTATGATGGTAAAAAATTTTACTTGGGTAATAATTATAGAATTTCATAATTACGTTGTTCAATGGGATTGTGAGATTTTTCTAGTCAATTTTGGCATTCAATTGAGTCAGGTATTCCATCGAAATATTCGTGGAAATTGAGTTCATAATATGATTGCAGTGAAAAATTAATAGTTCCCATTTTTGATACTTTTTGAATACCTAATATGTTCTTTATTTGCGATTCTTTATGTGCTAATAGGTAATTTGGTATTATTTTTGGCCTATTTATATTTTTATTAGTGGCAGTATCACTAAGAATTTTAATGTTTTGGTTAGTTAGTTTGTTGTGACAGTTCTTAAAGATTTCGCTGGCCGGTTATGTCATTTAACATATATAGATATTACATATGTATATCGCCTTGTTGGTTATATTTCTTACTGTTAGCCTTTTGGTTATCCCTGGTATTTTCAAGTTATTCGATTTTGCCAATTTAATTGGACCACCATTAAATATATGTATATCGATTAAATCATATATTTCGATTTTTTATTTTGTCATATTATTGTAGATTGTTCAACATTGTTCAACACTGTAAAAACCTGGTAGAAAAACATTAAAGCCTGATGCATAATGCGGAAAAAAATCGACGGATTTATATAGGCTTCAGTTAACATAAATACAAATGTGGAATTCATTTCTTTTCGCGGTATTTACAACTAATGAGCCAATTAGAAGCCCAGAAATGGTACCTTATGAAGCCGTTACTCCTGAAATTCAGCCAATTAAATATAAATGGCGTGCAATATTAAATAAATCATCAACAGACCATTAAATCCAAAGAAGCACCTGGTAAGCGGAAAAATGCTTAAAGATGTTCCGGAAAAATATTTCAAAGTAACAACATACATTTCAATGCTATAATGAAAACGGGCTTCTTTCCTAAAACCTGATAAATATGAAACAAAAGTCATCTTACTACCAACACTCTCAAAACTATTCGAAAAATGCTCTTTCATGAAATTAAGCCAATTTCTCAAGAGAAAATTGTGTCATAAATCAGAGCCTCTTTGGATCAAAAAAGCAGCATTTCTACACATTGCTCAAGCTTGATAAAGTTAAGGCATACAGGAATTATATACAAGACAGTGTATTAGATCCTGTATTATATTTGATTTATACAGCAGCCCCACCAACATCAAATTATGTAAAACTTTCAACATTTGCAGATGATACTTTAATATTAGTATCACGCCAGAAAATTGCGTGAAATTAAGTGAAATAGAAGAGTAGTTGGCTATATATGGAGAGTTAAGACTATAGAGAACTAACGCGTAAATCGGTATGCACCTATTATGAAGTTTCCAGTAAAAAATAGAACAACAAATAATATGTATGTAAAATCACCCAAAATACGATTCTTATTGGAAAAAATATGTAATTTTATAATTTTAAATACTGGATTCAACATATATTTAAAAAATAAAAACAAATTAAAGATATCGTGTTACAAAAATTTTTATTAATTAACATATTTAAAAATATTTTAGTAAATATGTTGGCATTCGGTTTCATAATAAACTATTTCTAATAAGAATTAGAACAATAAATCTACTACAAATTTATTAGAGATTGCTCGGATTCCAACAGATCCAGTACCAAGGCATTCTTGGAGATTTGACTAAGATTCCAATATAACGGTCGAATTGGATTTCTCTGAAACGCCCAATTGTTTTCTTTAAAAAGGTTCATACATAGATAGGCCTATTTTATTTATATACATATAGCGTAGTTTTTGTCAAATCTCCGAGAGTCAATCAATGTTTTATTTATTCTACTTTCTCAAAATCTCAAATGACTACACAGTTAATGCAATTTAAAAATTTCTAACTGACGCAATTAATCGTTAAAAAATTTAATTGAATTTCTTAAAATTCTTATTGAAATATGCAGAATACACATGAATACATATTCATGCCAAATGGATTTCAATGAGATTTCTTTAATATTTCTAATTGGAACCATATATTTTATATGTTACACATTTCTAAAAATGTGCTTACATTTAATAGGAATCTTTTGTTTTAATTGTATGAGTATTGATTTGATTTGATTGAAGTGTTCGACCAATTATTAAACAGGATCGTTTACACATAACATAAAGAGGATTTGGATAGGTTCAGTTAGTATGATCGAGATTGACTCGGTTACAGATACCTGGTATAGCCAATAGTTAGTAACACAGGACGATACAGCATCACTGGGCTCTGAAATAAAATTTATTAGTTTGCTGGATCAGACTTATGAGATACTCCTGAAAATTCAACTAAAATTAGTACCGATTTATTTTATTCTACATTCTAACCTTTAATTAATTAATCTAAATTTAAGCTTAACTGGCGGAGATCCTGAAATTTAGTTTAATTTATTATTATTAATTCCATATATTTGAGCTGTGATAGACACTGTAATTAATGATAATTAGTTTAGTATCTCTTTTTCCAACCTTCGTTTCATACATATGCCCATATTTACCTCTTGTTCATACTCTGTTTTCAGCCAACCCACTTTGTTCATCCCTAACATTCAACTAACAATTCTTGACAGAAAAACTGTGCTCTGCAATAAAATTTATTAGTTTACTGAATCAAAATTAGGAGATACTTCTGAAAATCAATGGAAATTAGTTCCAATTTACTATATTCTGAATTCAAAGTGTAAACACGGCCGCCATTTGCGTTTAGCACTCGTTGACGTTCTCTCCGCCTCTATCCCTGCAAACTTCAAAATTCAAATCCTTCTTTATGTATTTTACAATACGTTTGTAAGCTACTTTTATGATTTATTAAAACAAAAACTGCGCTCTGCAATAAAATTTATTAGTTTGCTGGATATGACTTTTAAAATGCTTCTGAGAATATTTTAAATTAGTTTCAATTTATTATATATTCGGCATGCTTAACTGCAATTCGTTCATATTTATACATTCATTAATAATAAAATTATAACTTTTTCTGTTGCACACACTCAAATAAAATGTGTTTTAAACACGTGTATCGTAAAATAGCACTCCAATTAGAAATTATCACCTAAAGTAAATATCAGTCGTGTTTCTTAATTCAAAGATTTTCTTATTGGAATGAAGTTCTGGATAAGAGTTTTCTCATTTTTTCAGTAAAATTCAAATGATAATTTTTTATATATAAATAAGATACATTTAATGTTAAACTACACATTTTAAATCACTATTATCGAAATAAAATAAAATTTAACTTTATTTTTCAATGTTCTGGATAAAATATTGGTTTTTTCAAGTTCGGGATAAATTCATAGTAGACGAACTTGAAAAAAAAAGGAAATTTTAAAAGGAAATATTTTAAACAAATATTTTTCATTGTTTTATGCTTGATACCTGTATTATTTCACAATAGACGTCATAAAATATAGTTAGAAGTTGAAATTTATTCAAATAAATAGAACTTAAATAAAATATATTGAGTAAACTAAAAAAAATTTCCCAGTATTATTCCCGATGTTCTTATAGAACTTGAAGTTCTGTTAATAAAAAAACGCAGCTATTATTGACTACTTAATAAGAAATAAAATAAAATAAAATGAATATATTATGTATAAAATTACACTAATTCATTCCACCTAACGCACCATCTAGATACCGATATCCGTATCAATTGATACTATTTGTGGCTTGTCACTGTAAATCTAATTTAATTTAAAAATAATTCCAATTGGAACACATTTTCCCGTATACCCATAAATGGGACGGGTGTGAAGTTTGTCTTAAAATTGTCCTAACTTTTTTAACTGAGAATGTATTAGTAAAAATTAAAAATTTCTCGTTATTATGAATTTTTTCAAAAAATTTTGCAATAAGAATAATTGAAAATGAAATATTTCCATAAGTCTAACTCTAAAAAATTGAGTAGAAATTCAAAACCTTAAAGTTAAGTGGCATAGGACAAGCGTGCATTTTACAACCCTGTACTTTAGTACAAATTCAAAATATAAAAAAAATCGCCCTGCTGAACAGAGCAACGAACCTTATTAGAAATATACGAAACAAATTGCTCTTACTCGTACATTTTTGGGTATCTGAGGACGATATCTAACTAAAAAATATTAAAGCTTTCTTAAATCTAGAAGATAAGTATCTTAGGACAGGGGTGTTTTATCATACTAACATACAACGTGATAAAACACCCCTGTCCTAAGATACTTATCTTCTATAGATTTAAGAAAGCTTTAATATTTTTTAGTTAGATATACACTTCAGCTACCCAAAAATGAATATCGCTATCTGGGTACGATCCCTGGTTATGAAGGAGACATTTTTTAAAATTTCAATTTTGTAATAACATACAACGTCGTAAAACACCCCTGTCCTAAGATACTTATCTTCTAGATTTAAGAGAGCTTTAAAAGTTTTTAGTTAGATATGGCCCTCAGCTACCCAAAAATGTATATCGCTTTCTGGGTACAATCCCTGGTTTAGTAGGAGAATTTTTTAAAATTTCAATTTTGTACTAACATACAACGTCGTAAAACACCCCTGTCCTAAGATACTTTTCTTGTAGATTGAAGAAAGCTTTAATATTTTTTAGTTAAAAATAGTCCTCAGCTAGCCTGAAATGTATATACGCTCTGTCAGAAGTCATTTAACTACTGATAGAGGATTGTTACTATTAATCGGAACATTAAGGTTTCCGTTCATTTGTTTTAAACAACTTCACGCTCGTGTTTATCCCTTTAGTAAAATTTAGCATTAGTTTTTATTTGAATTGGCATGAACTTTGTAGCTGAATATTATTGTATTTAGATTTCTTGTCTTTGAGCATTGCTAAAAGTTCGGTTTACCCGAATTTTGTTTATTATTGTCACTAATACAAACAAATTTATTTAGTATTAGGACAAACTTCACACTTCTAAATAGACGCGTCAAATTTGTCCTAATTGTTGTTTTTGCAATTTAGAACAATTTGGACAAACTTCACGCGAATTAAATGGGAATGTTTTGTTTCGATATCTAACCTAACTTAACAGAAAATTTAATAAAACTTACCGAATTATCCCATCTTGCCACCAAAAACGTTACTACTTACGTTTTATCTGAGACATTTGCCAGATTCCTTTTCTAATTTGACACCACTTCAAAAAATCATATTCATTTACAAATAATGTCATATACACAATACACATATATTAATCGTCCAGGAAAAATTATTCATTGTATAGTTGTCTCTTTTTTTCGATTTTTTTTTTTTCGAGTTTTTTTTTTTTTTTGTAATTATGTACGCACAAATATGAAGTACAACACTTTTGATAAATGCAACGTCTTGTTTGCAGTAATATCAAACACAATTCTGTTTTTAATTTGTCGCTTTTATTGTTAAATAATTTAACAAACTGAAAGAACAACACTTTAATTAAATATTAACACGAACCATATACTAATTAATTCTGCCCAAAACCATTTAAAATTTATTTATAATGTAGGAGACCAAAAATGCACGTCTAATCGACATGATGTTTTGCTGTTGGAAAACACATTCTCAACACATTTGTGGATGCAGTTCAGGAATAAAGCGAATTGGAACGAAGCTGGTTTATTACTTAATCGGTAAAGATGAAACCCGGTACGTTGGATAGCGCAATGGATTTGTAAAATGATTATTGGAGAGTTCAGCTTTTGATACTGTCCACTAGGCACGAAAGTAAGTCATTCCTGCAGTTCTGGATAAGGCCACCAGACACGGAACTAGACCATCCCTTGGCCGATTATGATGAAATCATGATGAATTTGCTATGTTGGATCAAAATGTAATTCTCAAATGATGGTTTGGCAGAATCTTTGAAAAATGGTAAACAGGAACGATTCTAATCTATTCCTTGGTCGATTATGATAAAACTCGGTATGTTAGATGGAACTGGGATTATAAAATAATGTTTGGCAGGTATTCTGATATATGGCTTTCAAAAATCATTATATAACCCCATTTACATCCATCATACTGAGTTTAATCATATTCGGCCAAGGATTGGCTTATTTCCGTTCGAGATGGCCATTAATAAAGACTGTAACCATAAATCATTTTAGAACCACATTTCCACCCAACATACCGAATTTCATCATAATCGGCGAAGGAATGGTCCAGTTTCGTCCCTCTTAGCCTTATTCTGAAACGTCTGGCTAAAATGATTTTATTATCCCATTTCCATCAAATAATTCCAATTCATTATAATTGGTGATGGGTCTTTTCGGTGGATTTTCATTTTCGGTGAATTGTCGTTTTCGGTGAATGGTTTTTCTGTGAATTACGTAAAAACTCACCACGAAGTTAGTAGCTACTCGTATATGAGTTGAACAATTTTCTACTCGAAATGTAATTTCGTCCATTGTTAATAACGAAAATATTATGACGTTTGAGTGAAATTTTTTTTATCTACTCGTATACTCTAATGTCATATTCTTTGGCAAAAAAGAAATAACCTTGAGGACAAAAAAAAGTGCTCTGACAACTGAGAACACGTGCTAATTTGACATGTAATGCACGTGTTTTCAGTTGTCAGAGCATTTTTAGGTATCAAGCCACTTTTTTTGCCCTCAAGGTTACTTTTTTTTTTGCCAAAGAATATGACATAAGTGTTTTTTTTTTGTTTATTTAAAAAGCAAGTTGCTATTTGTGAAATTTTTATAAAGGAACTTTTTTCAAGGCTATACCAATCAGGCTACCGCAAGTACTATAGGTATAGTTCTTAGCCTAAAATAAACACTCGCAGCTGCTCGTACATTTTATCAAAATCAAAGGGCCGCTACGAATATTTTATTTAAGCTTCGGACACAAACCTAAGTATGAACTTGCAATAGTCGATTGGAAAGCCACTAAAATAGCTATCATAGTGAAATTTTATTCAAGTTGAGAATATTTCAACTCATATTGTTATAGGTTAGATTGGAGTGGCAGCCAAGGCATACTTAAACCGGTAACGATCACAAGGTATCGATGAACAAAAAACGAGTGAAAACACCGTCCGTTTCCTGACCATATGATAAATATTCTCTGAAGCGAAGGTTACGTCTAGAATCTTCTGCCTATTACTAGTAAATAATGAGGGTTCTTGTTCAATATTACAAACGAAATGGTTGGTATTTATAAGGTTATCAAAAAATAACTCATTCCTTTCGATGATGTCTGTGCTTTCCCAGATTGCATTTGCATCACAAACGAGTATCACAAGAACCCTCCTTTTTCAGTTTCGAGAACAGTCTAGCCAGGTTATCTCGCGGAATCTCCTTGTCCCGGGCCAAATAGGCTGATACCAGCCAAAATTAACTCCTGCCAACCCTCAGACGCACCGCAGTCACCATTGTTGTATTGAGAAAGTAGGAAAATGATTAAATTATTTTTTCCATGATTGCAGGATCTGATCTTAGCAGCAGTGCTTGAGGATACGATCTTATATCGCTTCATACTGAGGTCACAGATCCTGTTGTTGTTAATTTAAGTCAATAAACCTGAAAAGTCGGGCCGCCGAAGTAGCCTTTGTATGATGCAGTTCAATCTGAACAATACTTAGCATATAGTATTACATTAACCCTAGCTACCATTTGTATTCCCTGCTACCGCAGGCCAATGTTTCTGACTGGTACTGGTAGACCCGTCAGAATTGTCTATACCGTTTCCTATGGTACCCTTCCTTGAGATGCTGGGAACTCTCTCCTCCATGGCCATACTTTTTGTGGACTGGCTGTTGCCATCCACAGGTTCCTCTGTGCTACTTGTTGATTACCACAGTATGAGTTCTCCTTTGTTTCCTATTGTCTTACGATATTCTAATTACCTGTTGGAAGATTTGGCTTACTAATCCTTATAATGTTGAGGATTGGTCTTCTAGGAATCTCTTACCTATATACTTACAGTAGCAAGCCAGGCGCATTGCCATACCTTCTCTACCACAGCTATTGCCATCCTATAGAGATCGACCAATCTTTGATCCAGGCACACAGTTAGGTCAATGCGCTCCTTGTACCAAACCTCATCTCTACAAGTTGGAGGTGGTAGTGGGTTTTTTCCATTGACCTTCAGAAAGGCCGACTTCATGACATTATACTTAGCTGCCTCCATTTCTACGAAGTGATGCTTCCATCTTCTTGAGTTCTGTCAATGACGGCTAGCACCAACCCATGTTCCTTCACCATGTCACTAAACAATTTAGGTTCTTATTTATGAGGAGTTGTTGTCGTGTCCGTTTGCAATCTGCCTCGCTTACTGTCGACTGCTTTCAGCTCATTCTGGGACCCATTGTCTTTTTGACACGTGGTCCCTTTTCGAGCATTCGCAGCTGACGATTTTGATAGCCTATATCAAAGACTCCGTTTGCTCAGCTACGAGCAGCCACTCAGGGGTTGCAGTCCCACTTGTCCAGTATCCTGAACGCTGAGCGCTGGTATTTATATCGCTGCTAAAGCCGTGAGATCTTTCTCACTCTAACGTTGTAAGCGCGAAGTTTTGTTCCTCCTGCCTTTAGTACCATAGTTGTTCATCCTTGCCGTTGTGGAGGGAACCAAACCATTCCAGTTCGAGTTTGTACAATTCTTTGTGTTTTTATTATTTTAGGACATATCACTTCCACGAGATTCGGAGATACTGTGGTCCACCTGCACATAGATCCATGTGCGCAGGAAAGGCTACTTTCAACTAGAGGCCATCTGGTATCCAGAGGACTGCGTTTACGACTGAGCTTTGATAAATAGGCCCCCAGCCTGGTAGTTTTCAGAACGGGGTGCATTACACCTTAAACGTTACAATGGATTCGACAACATTGTGAGCCTACTCATATAGCTAACTTCCTGGTGAGTTTTCCTGCTCCAGAATTTTTATTTTTTGTATCACGCACCTTCAAGAGAATTTCCATTCCAAAAAACTTTACTTAAAAATGTCAAATTTACATTAGTTCTTATATGCATAAAATCGAAAATGGTCGTCTTATAAAAAACAATATTTCTACATAAGTGTTATGCTGTATTACGAGTATACATATTCATGTCACTATAATATGCAATTATGGCGACTGCCACTTGAACCGGATATGGATATTTTGTTGTCGTAAAAATGACATCACAGATTGTCATCATTGAAATGCCGACTTAGGCTGCGGACCAATTCACGGGTAAAAGTCAAAAAGTAGGGTAAACCGAGTACACAAAAGTAAATGTTTAACGTTTAGATTGTTAATTTTTTAGTGATCTACGGATTAAGTAAGCTGAAAATAAACAAAAGCACGTATTTCAATAAAACAAAAATACTAAAAATCGACTTTTACCTATAAGTAATTGATTTACCCGACAATTGGTCCGCAGCCTTAGTTATTGTTACGATCCATTGATTATAGTTTTTGGTAAATTATGTATTAGATCGGATATTAGACTTGGATTTAATTTATGATAATTATTATTTTGTTTTACTAAGTGAAATTTATACAAATAATCCATTCGGCCCATTTCAAATAATTTTATCGCTCAGTATATGATGTCATTTTATATACGCATACAAGAAATGGTAATAAATTATCAAAATTGCCACATAATATCACAAGAGCTTCCACTAAATGATGTATTCGATGTAATTTGTCTTTAGTACGCTACAAACTGATCTTTAAAGTGTCATTTCAAAAAGATATATTCGTATATTACTACGAGTATATGCAGGCGCGCGAAAATTATGTCGGTTGTGATCAATGGAGTGCGCATTTCTTTGGTTTTTTGTTTTATTATTATTACACTTTTTATTCATGTTGCACTTCATGTCATGTCAAAAGATACAAAAAAAAAATACAATTTTTAAAATACAAATCTGTATGTGTTTATATGTATATATATATATATATATATATATATATATATATATATATATATATATATATATACATATATAAGATAGATTGTTATTGAGGTGATCGTTAATTTTATGATCAATATACATTTTTAACGATTTTTGTTGGCATTTTAAGTGATCGAGAGTTATCATAAAACATAATTACATAGATTCAGTCTAAACTACAATGTATTTTATGCCAAATTAAAAATTCTATTATACTGAGTGTGGTGTTTCATATATACTATATACATACATTTATATTGAAAGCTGTGGGTTTTTTCCGAAAGCGTAGCGAAACAGTAAAAAATTACGTACAACTTGAAATATGTAAATTAAAATTGAAGATGAATGATATACATATGAATACATATGTGTATCTATATTCGTATGTGGTATATAGATCGAGATAAAGATCACCAAAGATCATGCAGATAATTATAAATAAGGCGGCACAATTAATTGTTTTCATTTATGTTGGATGTTTTTTTGTTCATTTTAAATGCGCGCGGCATCAATTTGGATAAATGCTAAATTGGAAGAAATTTATATGAATTTCTATTTACATTTTAAGAAGAATTTAATTTCGGTATATATACTTTTATTATGAGTGCGTATGATCAAGTTAGAAATATTTTTGAGTGGTCGGATAATATATTTAAATGGAATTTGATTATTAAATAAAATGTTCAACATTAGCTTTATTATATGCTTAGCTATACGCTATATCTAGCCAATTCCAATTTTTTTAAATTAATGCTTAGTTTTTTTATATACATATTTACGTATATATATATATATATATATATATATATATATATATATATATATATATATATATATATATATATATATATATATATATATATATATATATATATATATATATATATATAGAGACATATCCGTTATTTTGTGATATTTCTATATTTGTGGGAAGATAAATCAAAATTGCAGGAAACTATACTGGTTATGTATGTATCTTCATCGGATTCATAGTTATTTAGGTTAGGTTAGATTAGGTAAGGATGGCCGTCCTAGAGGACTAGCATATACCACGTTCGACCATACTTCCTTTTCACTCGTTAAACGATCCTGAGCTTACCAAGAAGCGTTGAAAATCCCGAACCTTGATCTTACTAAGATCCGTGAGGTCGTCCATAGACTTGGACAGGTGCAGAGCAGATAGCGCACAGTTTCCACCTCCTCCTCATCACCGCAGCTGCGGCAGAAATCGTGGGCAGGCAAATCATAGTACACCATGTTTAATGGTGTTGCCATTGGAGAGAACCTGTCCACATCGGTTAATGGAACTATTAGATGGTTTAATTATCATGCGTGTGCCCTCTTTAGGCATTGTCTCGACTAACAGAACAGTGGGATGATTTCATTATATTTTTACTCGCTATACAGCAAGTTTGACAATGCCATGAAGATAAAATAGTGTGAAGCGGCTCCGGCAAATAAAATAGTAACTCAGTGTGTTTTGTATAATAAATATTCAATTATACGGTGTTTTGTGTATTTAAAACAGTCAGTGAATGATCGACATGGACAAGTGAAAGACAATTTTTTTGTTTTAATTGCCTAAAAACTATAGTCACAGAGGTTAAAGCTGGGACGTTTGGATCGGGAGGTACCGGGTTGGAATACCAATAAAGGCAGGATGCAAAAGTGATTCTTATCGATTACGATTTCGGTCAGGATGATTAAGAACACATCTATGACCTTCTGTTGGAGTGCAGAATTCATGGGCCGAACCATCGTTCCTGTCAGTACAGGATGATATGGCGCTATACATGTCAAAAAAAAAAATACTTTTTTGCGTTGGATCGTGTCTGGGCAACTTTCGAGCAACACCAATTCAATCATCATCAATTTCAAGTAATGAAGACAACGAAAGGTTTTCGAAGCTGGATAACGTTGCAGAGGGATAATAGATATTTATTATAAAGGATCACCAATGCGATAAATCTTTTACCGACAATTACATACGAAATGAGACTGGTTGACTACCGTAAGACTTCCATTTGTTTTCCTCCCTTGTGCGATTATGCAACAATGGCCATGGATCGTTTCAATAATTTGGAAAGAAGGCTGTGTAAGAACAATATCCTCCATGAGGCCTATATATAAGAAATTCATTGGCGAGTATTCGGACTTATCGGATGGGTAACACAAATGAGGAAATTTCAGCAACCAACAATTGTGTAACTCATTACTGAATGAAATTTTGATTGTATGCATGGGATCTGAGTCACGATCTTATTTGGTTTTTCTGTCGTTTTAGATTGAATAAACACGCCGCTCACGACTCCAGTTATTAGACGATCTACTGACGCAAAAATCCAGAAGAATATCTTCAAAGCTATCGATTAAAAACAGTAACTTACGATCAGCCACGTACCTTACCACATGCGGTGTTCTATACAATGTGAAACTGTCAACCGAAATATTTTTTCGACTTGTATGTCGACGACATGTTAACATGTCAATTTAATAAGTCTTCCATTATAATGGTGTTGGCTACATGTAATATAAACCAAGGTGACGAATCGAATCATTATTTCCGAAATTACGAGATTATTTGATCCTAGCGAGTATAGAAGTTTTGATCGCCGTGTCCCTGAATAACAGTTTATTCATCAACTTGAAGCATATTGATAATTGTTCCATTAATTGAGCAGAGGCATGTCAAATGCTTCCAGATCCTTGCAAAACGTCGCAACAAGAGCATTGAGAGAATGTCACGATGTTAAATAAAAATTGATTTTGATGACCTTATTTAATCTGAATGTTTTCCGGAGGAATAAAAAGGCCTACAAAGAAAAGATATCAGGATGTGGTCAAATCATTGAAATGTGTTTCATTATTCGGGTCGGTCGCATTGTTACTTCCTTCTGCCCATCCTTTTACAAAAATTTTGTCAATTTCCATCCAGAGAAAGAATCTTCATATATAGGCCCGCGGACAGTTTTGGCATCCTAACTGACAACTAAGATGTCACGAGACTGTGGTCCATGTCGACGAGTTCAACCAACTTCAATAGTAAAAAATGGTAAGTTCACCAAAGGAGCGGGTCGAACCAGCACCACCATTCCATTGTGTTGTTCTACGAGTATATTACACGCAATCAGTGTGTGGCCGTGCACCAATCAAAACATATCTTTTCATCATCGTTTGTTTTGGAATAAAGACGGTCCATATGGAACTCGTCGCTGACCTTTCAATAGTCGCCTTTCTTGGAGCCTTTATACGTTTTGTACTACTCTAGGTTTATGTAAGAAGATCTGTTAATACGACAATTTTTGTAGATATATGTAAACGTTTATGTGCCAGAATGTCAATATTGAGCGGGCTTTCGCACCATCAAGTTCGCCTTATTTACTATGCAAACAAGTTGAAGCTATATATATTCCCGGCTCATCTGCTTTTCGCCAAACGATGGCGAATGGTTCAACAATTAGTTAAACATTTGTGAACTAGGTGGTCCAAAGATTATTAACAAGAGCATCATCCAAAATATAGACTGTTAAACAACCAATAATCACACTTGGTCAAAATGGGATTATCAAGGAGGATAATCTGCTAAAGTCGTTAAAATTCCTGGCGCCGATGAATTAGTTTGCGTCATCGCAAATTGAGCAAATATCAACAGAATCGATATCATTGGAGGGCGAACTCTTTTAATCTAAACGAACCGAGAACTTTAACCAAAAACGAAAATAGAAAGAAAGTGCGTGGATCAGTTTGCGGGAGAAACTTCCAAATTGTATTTTGCAAAATAGAAAATATTAAATCTTTAAGCACCACATTATACCTCTTAATTTAAGACTGAAATCATCCAGGGGCGCTATTGATAATTACTAATCTTGTACGGTTTTACTTAAAGCCACAACCCAAACGAAAAACATCTTTATTTTCATAAAAAATATTTCGAAATCATCATTTATATCGCTCTTGGATTTGTTTTTTTTTTTTTTTTTTCTTCCATCCACCGTGCACAGTATATTTTTTCTGTTCTTTTGCCGTTTTGTATGTTCTTGCGAAAATTAATAAATCATAAAAACTCAGGCATAATATCTCTTAATTACCAATTCTTTCAATTAATATAAACAAAAAAATATATCAAAAGAAGGTATACAATGCGGGATTTTGTTGTAATCATTAAACTTGATATATAATATATCATCTTGATATCTGTGTTTATATATTCTTGGGGATCATTGTATATAAGATCAACCGATTTGCAAAACACACCTATTATATTTCGCGCGCTTTTATTGTCCCTTTGTCCACCTAGCAAACATATTTTAACATTTTTCAACAACTTCCTTAACACCACTAACCATTCATCAATATTTTGAAAGTGCACACGGTTACACCCTCTCCCCTACTAAATTACTATGTGTGTAAAACAAAACTATCTGTACATATAACTAAACTACTGACACCACATATGATTAATAGAAATAGGAAATGACAATTTTATTATGAAAATATTTTCTCACCTTTCTTTTTGAAGCAAAAAACTACAAAAATAAAAAACTAAGACAACATAAAAATAACCAAATCATCCTCATTAGAGTTCATCGTTACAAAATTACACCAAACAGCAGCAGCAAAAAAAATGTTAAAATTGATAATGCGGTTATGATGATGATCACTCTGGTAAAAAAAACTAAAATGAAAAGGCAACACAAAACGATGTTTTAGTTAAGGGGGTACGATACTACTGTCAATACATTACGCATACGATATATAATATGTACATATGTATATATATATATATACATAGACGTTTTATATAATTTTTAAATAAATAAAAATATTATTAATTATATAAATATAAAAATAATAAATGGAAATATTTATTTATAATACTTTTCGATGGCAGGTGATCTGACACATTAAAAAAATATTTTTTTTTTCGTAAATATTTATAATCGACACTCGTCAGCCGGTTAGTTTAATATATATGTATATATATAGTTATGATGATTATACATTGTATAGAATTAAAAGTTTGATGGAATGTTTTCGATAAAGTGGCTATTTAGCGCCGGTTTGTAATAAATGAAATTGGAAATTGAAATAAACCTTGGCTATTAAAGAAATTGTTATTTAATAAAATCATAAATGAGTGCAGCCTATTTGAATGTAAACCTTATATTGTTGACGTAACAATAATTATAGTAATCCAAGACGCGTTTTACAATGAGTTGGGTGATCTATGAGCCCTGCGTTCTGTTGTTTAATCTTAATGCTAGATAATAATGAATTATTTTGTGAACTCAGTTTTTTTTTACTTTAATTTGATCATTTTTTTCCTTTCAAATAGAATACCAAATAATGGATCATCTATGGTTAATGAAGATCCTCTTGTCAGCGGAATAGCAATGGAAACCATAAATATCAAACTTTATTTCTTAACAGTTCTCAAAAAAAAAAAAATTATTTATGTTAAATTCCTCAATTGGTGGTGGGTGTGTTTCAATAGGGTAGGCATTGGCTGTATATAACCATGGCTTAATGGACTATATTCCAACGTTGTAACTATGGGGAAATCACCAATTGTGTTTAGTATACCTCCACATGGTGACACCCGGACAACGATTTTAAACATCGGCACAGGTGGCAGACTTGATTATCAGGAAAAACCATCCTCGTCAGATGCCGGTCCCAAGGATTCTGGGAGGGAAATAATAATAATAATAAAAATAGTCGAATGGGTGAAGCAGAAATGGATAATATCAATCCTTTCCAAAAGAGTCAGGTATACTACCGAGATCTCCTACGAGAGCCTGTAGCACGTTCACCACAAAGATTAGCAAAATAATACATACAAAAAATAATTACCGAGAAATGCTTTTGCAGAGAACAATAAATGTTCTAAAAAAGAAGAAATGCTGTATCAGGAATTGCGTAAGGCCAATATCGAAGTTAAAGCCCTTATAAAGCAAAGGAAAACGTTGATTCTCTTCCTACACAAAATGTAATGGAACAAGAATACCATACGGGTGAAAAAGCATTAACTCCCGAAACTGAGTGGATTAGAGTCAAAAGCCAGAGAAAAACAAGGAGAAGGAATGATACACCTACCCCTCCTCAACTAAAAGAGACTATTCCTAAAATAATCCAAAACAATTCAAAAAAATTACCTCCACCACCCCCAATAGTTATAGATGGAGTTAAAAACTATGATCTACTGCGTATGAGAAAATTAAAACAATAACTAAAACAGATAAGTTGAATACAAAATTAATGTGTGGAAACAACATCAAAATAAACTTAGAAGATGGTGAAACCTACAAAGAAATGACAACAATAATTGAGGACCTTAAAGGAAAAGGTTTTAATGCAACTGAAGCATCAATTAAACTAAAACGGAGAAGTCAGGAGCCTCTGAACATGTGCATGCGTCACACCAGGTGTGACATTCAGCGCAGATGATGATTTTGAAAAAATACATCAAATCAAGTACATCTTGGGATGCAAAGTCAATATTGAGCCCCTAAGAAGATCTATAGGCTTATACCACAATGTAAAAAATGTCAAGCATATGGATATACTCAAAAATACTGTAACAAAGAACACATAGGTGTGTCAAATGGCCAGGTAAACACCATACTAGAGATTGTGTCAAACCCACAGATGTACAGCCTAGATGCGTACATTGTGGAGAAAACCATCCAGTTAACTACAGAGGATGCAGTGTATCAAAAATAAAAACATAAATGCTAAAACTACAAATGTAATACAGAAACATACTGTTAGAATAAACAAGCCTGAATCATTTAAAGCAGAGTTAAGGCGTAAAGCGTTGATAGCCTCCCAAGCTCAAACAGACGAAATAAATCAAACGCTTAATAGAATACAGCACTAAAGGAGCCGTCCCTATACAAAACCATGTCTAACGACTCAAGTATTTTATGCTGGAATGCTAATGGACTCCAGTAACACCAGCAGGGATTGCAAATGGTTCTGGACGCAGAGAAAATCGATGTCTGTCTCATGTCTGAAACTCACTTCACCAGACAATCAATTATCAAATTTAAAATTTATAAAACATATTACACTATTCACCCGGGAAATACTGCTAAGTGAGGTAGTGCTGTTATAATTAGAAATAGTATTAATCACTTTGAGGAATTAAGTTAGGTTAGGGTTAGGTAAGGGAGGCCGTCCTAAAGGACTAGCATAGACACAAAATTGGTCTGTAGCTGTACCACATTCGAGTTTCCTCCTCTTCACTCGTTAAACCATTCTGAGCTTACCAAGAAGCGTTTAAAGTCCCAGCTCTCGACTAAGATCCGCGAGGTAGTTCAAAGAGGAAGTTCCCATAAATGTTGTTCTGCTGTACGCTAGACTAGGACAGGTCCAGAACAGATGAAGCACAGTTTCCTCCTCCTCTTCATGACCGCAGTTGCGGCAGAAATCATGGCCAGGCCCACCCAGTCTGCTCACATGTATCCCAATGAGACAATGTCCCGTTATAGCTCCCACGACCATACCAATATGGTGCCGTCGAAGCGATATCAGTTGGCCTGATCTGAACCGGTCAAGTCCAGGCCAGATCTGCCTGGTTATTACGCACGAACTGGCGTTAGACCATCTGACGTTCGTTTCTTTTATGGCTTCTTCCTGAAGCAGCAGTTTACATGAAGCAAGCGGTATCTTTATATCCCGCCTGCTTTGGGTTATTATAGGCGTACTGTACCCAGGGGCCAGCTCATCTACCATTACATTCCCTGCGATATTGAAATGCCCTGGCACCCACGTCAAACGGATGTTGAACTGATCAGCCATCTCATTTAAATATGCCAGAGAGTTCTGGACTATCTTCGACGTCAGAGAGTATGATTGTAGCGTTTTAATAGCAGCCATAGGCTGTCCGTAAGAATGCGAATATCGTTCGTATATATTACATTATACTTCAACCAGAACATGACTTCCATTTTCGCGATCAGTTCAGCTTGAAAAACACTGCAAAAGTCGGAAAGACGAAAAGAGAGGTTAACCCCTAGTGCATCACTGTCCATAACCGTTTCGTTCACTCAGTCCTCTCTGGTGGGAAACTTAGTTTGGAATTTAATCTCAGCAGATGGCAAAGGGATAGCGTAGTCGGTAGCTTCCGGACTACCCCTGTTGCATAGGATAGATGAGTGCCCTGCATTATTACAGGTCCACATAGATATGGATTTGAGCCGAATGGCTGTGCAAGATGCAAGCTGCTCGGCCGCAATATAAAAGGGAGTAAGATGAAAGAGAATCTCCAGAGCTTGAGTAGGTGTGCTCCTGAAAGCCCCACTTATACACAAGCAGGCCGTTCTTTGGACTTTCATCAATAGTTTAAGGTTGGCCATAACTTTTAACGCTGGCCACCAGACGACAACCCCATACAGCAGTAAAGATTTGACTACTGAGACGTAGAGCCAGTGTACTATGTGGGGCTCCATACCAAATCTCTTTCCAATGGCATTTTTGCAGGAGTAGAGCGCTATAGTAGCTTTCTTTACTCTCTCTACGATGTTTGGTTTCCAGCTTAGCTTGCTGTCCAAAAGTAGTCCGAGGTATTTTGCTCTATCCGTAAAGATCAAGCGAGTACCATTTAATGTCGGCGGGTCACACTGAGGAAGTTTGTGCTTCCTGGTAAAGAGGACCAGCTCCGTTTTCTGTGGGTTTGCGTTCAGTCCACAGCTTCGTGCCCACTCAGAGAGGTAGCCGAGCGCACACTGCATGCGCTCACTCAGCGTACTAGGATATTTACCGAAGACCGCAATAGCAACGTCATCCGCATAAGCAACCACCTTGAAGCCCTGCCCTTCCAGGTTTAGCTACAGGTCATTTATGACCAAATTCCAAAGAAGGGGGAATAGAACCCCACCTTGAGGTGTCCCTCTGCCGGCAGACATCCCACCCAGATAAGCTGTCACGATCCGGCTTCTAAGCATATGATCTATCCAGCCTCTGAGTGACGCGTCTACCATCAGACACGCAAGGGCCCGAGTGATTGCCCCCGGTCTGACGTTGCTAAAGGCCCCCTCTATATCCAAGAAGGTCACCATTGAATATTCCTTATATTCAAGTGATTTCTCAATCGGCCCTATAAGGGAGTGGAGAGCTGTTTCCATCGATCGTCCCTTACAGTTCGCGTGTTGAGATCCCGACAACTCGCCCGGCTTTATTGAGCCTCTAATGTAACCCTCTAATAGCCTTTCCAGTGTTTTCAACAGAAAAGAAGATAAGCTTATGGGCCTAAAGTCTTTGGGATACCAATGAGAGCTTTTTCCCGCCTTAGGTATAAATATTACTTTTACTTCAGTCCACTTTCTAGGAATGTGGTATAGTTCTAGGCTGCCTTTGAAGATAACTTCCAGCCAGGGTAGGGTTGAGTCAATAGTTCGCTGGATGTCCGCTGGGATAATGCCACCAGGTCCTGCCGACTTGTATGGCTTAAAGCTGTTTATTGCCCAAAGGATATTCCGCCTTTTTACTATATGACTTACGGAGTCTATACTCCTATTTATCATGGGTCTCTCCGGAGCTAGTACCGATTACTCCGGAAAATGCGTTTCTAGTAATAGCTCTAGGGATTCCTCACTACCTGTAGTCCATGAACCATCCGGTCGTTGTAGATAACTCGGGATGGAAAGACTAGAACATAGTACTTTGCGTAGCCTGGCCGCCTCCGAGGACTCCTGTATATTGCAACAGTAGAGCTTTCAGGCCCTCGTTTTGGCTGCTCTCATCTCATACTTATAGATTTTGAGAACTTCTTTATAACAGTCCCAATCTGCAGCAGCATTTGTGTTCCTCGCTTTCTTGAACAGTCTTCTGCATTTCATACGGGTATCTTGGAGTTCTCTCGACTACCAGGATGGCCGAGATTTACCCTAGGGCCTACTGATAGGACATGCACCTAACATAGCCTTGTTAAAAGCATCAGATAGCTTGGTTACTAGAGCATCAAGCTCCTGTATAGATCCAGAGGGGTTTGGAACCGATCCCGGTAATAAGTTACCCAGAATTGTTCTGAAACAATCCCAATAAGTTTCCCTCCTATTTCTGAAGGGTGGTTTGCTAGTGGGTTTAGTATCCGCTTCGTACTGGAGATAACAATGGTCAGAAAAGGAATGGTCTTCGGACACTTTCCAGTTCAATTTACTCTCCTTAATAAAATCCGAGACAAGTGTTATGTCCAACACTTCCTGTCTTATATTAGTAATGAAGGTTGGCTTACACCCGATATTACATATATTTAGGTTAGTACTTAAAATAAAATCAAGGAGTAACTCACCTCGCCTGTTTATGTCTGTACTCCTCCAAATTGAGTGATGTGCATTAGCATCACTACCCATGATGACTCCTACCTTTCGATTTCGAGCCTCCATTATTGCACTGGCCAACCTACCTGGTGGTATATTTTCCTCCTCGTATGGTAGGTGGGCCGATATTAGCCAGAGAATTTGTCATCCATCTCGATGCTAGTCACCACTACATCAGCGTTGCTGTAATTCAATAGTATAAAAATATTCAGATTATTTCTAGCGGGAATGCAAGAACGTATCTTACCTTCATTTTTCGCATGTAGTATTTTATATTTGGGAGTTCTGAGACCCAGAACCCGGTCACCATTGACCCAAGGTTCCTGGACCAGAACCACATCAATGGACTCAGATTCCATTTTTACAAGAAGGGCCGCCGAGGCGGCTTTACAGTGATGGAGGTTGATCTGAAGGATCTTAAGCATTAGTTATTGCTTCCCTCCACCACTGTTGAGTCAGACTCCTCTGACATCGATTCGTCCATTAGGAGCTCACAGCTTAGTCCCAATGATCTCGAAATCTCCGAGTCCAGGGATAGTGTCTCCTGTGCATCCTCCGGGATGCTGCGGACTTCTCGGTCACCAACACCAGGCGGGACACCACAAGTGGTTTCCCCCTCTGCTGCAGGCGCCCCAGATCTGTCAGCCTCATCGCGCTTATAAATTTTCAGCGTAATCGCTCCAAATCCATAGCTGATCAGGCCTCCAGATTTTGCCAAAGCACCCACGGATTCTCTGTCGATGATAATGACGGCCAATCTGTGATCTGCTTCCGCCTTTACCTTTTCTAACCTGGCCTGCAGGGAATTTCTTCCCTAGTCACCACTTCTAATTTGGCCCCCGGCCAGACTGCGCCCAGGCTGCCTTTGAAGATAACTTCTTCTCTGTCAACGACTGCCATGATCTGGTGCTCCTTTAGCACCTCGTTGAAGGGCCTGGTGACATTATCCGGAACCCGCTTCTTTTTAGCCTCCGTAGGCGGTTCATCATCAGATCTCTGCCTTTTCGGCTGTAAGATATCGGAACCCGCCTGATGTGGCTCAGTGATACGCTTTGCCCACGCAAGCGTATCCCTGTCCCTATCTGTTCTCTGCTTCAACGGAATTTTGCTGATCTTGGAGATCATGCGCCAGGCCCTCTTTCTGGTCTAATAGTTCGCTGACACTGGAGGGCCAGCATTCGTGACTTTGCCCATTGGTTTCGAGGGGCCAGCCTCATTTGGTCTTAAGCCACTAATTGCACTTTGGAGACCGGGCCTAAAGGCCGATGTCTCCACATTTCCGGTTTTTTAAGAGCACCGGTCTCATTTGTTTTTAAATTTTCTGCCATAATAGGTCCCACGAGTAGCGGAGAAAGGAGGTTCGCAGAGATCCGCAATACACAGGTAAGGCTACATGATCCGGAGGGCGTCATGTATCCGGATACACCGTTAGAGGCTGGGCTAGTTTTTAGACTGGGCCCCAAGCCTGGCCGGTTATCAGCACGGTACGGTTGACACCTTAACCCGGCCCAGTTGTTTGGCGTCATGTTTTCGCATAGTACACCACATAAAAACATGGTGGACTAGTTGCCCGGTGGTCACCACGGGGAGGTAACACGCACACTTGTGGAAGCTGCAAGATACGGAGCTGGCAGCAAGTGCCAACTTGATTCCCCCAAGACAGCTTCACACCTAGACCACCAACTAACTAACTAACTATATAAGAGAAATATAGTCTGAGAAAAGTGAGTTGTATTTTGATATTTCTTTCAGTTTGGCCGATAGTTTAAGTGACGGATAAATAAAAAAAACTGAGAGTAAAGAATTGTAAATTTTAGTTGCTCAGTAAAATTATAGGTTGTGTGTGTAATATTGATGTTTAACAATATTTTTTTGTAGTATTTATGGTAAATGACAATCTACATTGACGGATTAAAGACGATTGAGGCAAAAACTATATTATGACACTCTAAAAATAGAGAGAGGACCGGGTAAATTTTGGATTGGTGATATAATCCCGAAGGACAAAATCCCGCGGGACATAATCCTCAGAGTATACAAAATCAATTTTATTCGAGATTTCGTCGGGATTAAGGACTTTTAAATGGTTTTTTGAAAGGACCATAAAATCTTAACTACAATAATTTTGAGCACCTTTAGTACCTTGACATTTACGGTGGCGCATTTAGGTGAATGGTAAATTTCTATAGGGAGTATAAGTATTTACTCCAAACTTAGACACTTTTCATTCAAATGATCTATAGGCTTTGATGATGCTTTTCTCGGATGTGGGTCGTCCCCACGATTTGCAACGACTGCGAAGTGCTTTTCTCGCCGTTACAATTCAGAGGTTCGTTACAATATATAGTTGATTGTGGGTATATGTACAAATTGTAATATAATTAACTGTATCATTGGCGATCTTAACCATATCAACAACAAAAAGACAAACAAAACAATAAATAGTGGAAAGAAATGGAAGTTTGCGCGCCAAACTATCTGGTTGGTGAACGTGGATGGCACGATATTCTTGTCTGGGATAGTACTTTAGTTTTTAAGAAAATGTACGATGCGTATATGGCTAAGATTTACAGAAAAATACTTTTTGGACTTAAAGACTGAGATTTGCTTTAAAAACATAGTTCGGCTTATCATGTAAATTATTTTAAAAGTTAGAAATTACGAGGCTGCTTTATTTTGTGGTCACTTTTTATATGATAGGTCTGTGAATGGGCCCGTAATCTTTTTTGGTTCGATAGTGTTTGTGAAAAGGATACTTCGATTAAGGAAAATTCATTCATTTTTGAGTTGCTAAGTATTTTTTAAAAGATAAAATACGGTCAATTGTGGTTGGTTGTGAATAATTTTTTTTTGTCCAAATAATTTACTACTGGGGAGGTCCAGTCCTTTTGAGAAATATTTCGAAGAAAACGTGCTTTCATTTCTCTATAGGTTTATATAGTTTTAATTTGAACTAAGAGACATAGGCGTGCCGCATACGATTGAACTATGGCGATTAGTGCAGCGGTGATCAATTAAATTGTTGGTGGATTGTTATTTACATATGTTAATGATTTGTGCTTGACATTATTTATAGTGCCGGGCCACAGTTGCATATTGATTCTTAGTAAAACACTCGATAAATTGTCTATCATCTAGTACGTTCCGTAAGCAATGCCAAATTATCACTGTGGTATATCCTGCTCTATATAAAGTGTACATTAAACCTAAATTATCATCACATTTATCCTTTTTTAGGTTCTTTAGAAATATTTTCTGCTTCTCTTTATGAAAAAGTTGCAAATGACATTTTATAAGTACATAGTTCATACATATATATACATAAACTGCTGTATTTTCATATTATATAACGTTACATGTAAATAGTGTCTCAAAATGAGCGCATTAACAACATTATTTCGCCGACAAAAGTTAATAATTTTTACATTTTGTAGTGATTATGTATTATTTAAAAATAACATTGTTGCTCTGCTTCATAATTCTTTTGTTTTTCTCGTAAATCTCAAATTCCAGACTTCAGTGAGTTATACAAATATGCATTGTATATTTGTATATATATACATATGTATATGAAAGAAACTGCAATTTATTATTAACAGAATTTGCAATACACAGTTACGCCTTCTTTAAAATAATATCTTTATTACTTTTAAAAGATTCTTTTTTTTGTTTCATATTAAGTTCTTGCACAAAAAACGAAATACTGAAAATAAATGGATTTTGAAAACTTTATAGAAATGCAAAAAATATGTAAAGTCAAGTACATAAATGTTGAACAACATATTTAGTTATAATATGATAAAAAATGCTTTATGGAACTGAAATATTTTTCAGTAACACAAATATTACTCAAGTATATAGGATTCGAAATTAATTTAAATATTCTAATATTAATTTGATTCTAATCAAATAAGAGTCTTGGGAAACTACATTTTGAACTTTCTTGGACTTATATAAAAATTGTCATATGTCCGATTATAGTACATATATATAGTATTAAAGCTTAATTTAAAGTATTAGATATCATAGTAGATATTAAACATATTTGATGACGTCAATCATATCATATACTATAGATGAGTACTTTTTTCACTTTCACAAAAACCTAATCAACCAGGCTTATAAAGATTCCATCCAGCATAAAAGCTATACACATTTATGTATAGACATGATCTGCATCAGAATTAGAACATACAAATACATAATTCAAATATTGATTTGTTTTAACCCCTTTTGCTATTCAATTTAGGTTCAGTTGATCCATATTGTAAGTTATTCCCAATAAAATTTGTTTCATTATACTCTTTGAACGAGACTGTCGAAAATAGTTTTTGGTGGTTGTTTCAGTGAATATAATGTCAACGATGTTGAATAAATATAGAACCAAATTTCGTCCGGCTTGATAAAAATGTTTTCCGTTGCCGCATTCTTTTTTGCACCATTAGTTTGAGTTGACCGATTTGACGTATTAACGATAACGAACTAGGAAAGTCATTTTTTCATCAAAAGTGTCAACCCTTTCACTTAATGAAAAGGGAAATACATGGTACTCTTATGAGGACAAAAGATCCAGGCCGATTAAAGTTGTGGCAAAAAAGCTGCACCCATCCTGCAAGCCAGAAGAAATAAAGGAAGAATTACTTTCTAAAAATTTGAAAATAAAAGAGGTTACACAAATATTGAAGAGAAAGGATAAAACTCCGCTATCATGGTTCATGTTAACTTTTGATAAAGATGAAGACATACAAAATATTTATTAAATAAGGTATATACTCAACATGAAGGTTGAGATTGAAGCTTTACGAAAATCAAGATTGCTCCCGCAATGCAAAAAGTGCCAATCATTCGGGCACACTCTGAATTACTGCAATAGAGAACCAAGATGCGTTTAGTGCGCAGCTAAGCATTCCTCCAAAGAATGTACAGAAACCAGAGGAACTCCGGCCAAGTGTGTAAATTGTGGAGAGTCATACCCCGCAAATTATAGAGGATGTATAGTTGCCAGAGAACTACAGAAGACGAGAAAAAATAATAACAACAAAAAGGACATACCAAAAGGCAAATTAAAGGAGCCAAGAAATCAAATAGAAAAGATACAAAAACCTGCTTATCAAATAATTCAAGCTCCAGGTGTCTCATATGCTGAAGTTGCTAAAGGGGGAGCAGAATTGAAAAACGATTTTGACCGTTATAGTGAAATGTTGCAAACAATTCTAAACCGAATGGATGAGCAAGAACAAAAGCAAGAAAAAGCTATTGGATCAATCATTCAAAGACTAACTAAACTAGAAAACAGCATCAGGACTGCTCCTGTCACTCATAATAATAATAATTAACAGTGTTAAAGGCCATTACTGGCCCCTTACTGAATCAACAATTTGGCTCCAACGGTTTCGATCCTGAGCTTGGTCTTCATACTGTCTAAGACAATCAGAAGAGGCCAAGTCGTTCTCTACATCGTGGAGCCATCGTCGCCTGCAACGACCTCTGCGCCTACCATATGGTGCCTCTCCTTTCAGAGATCGCTGCACAATTCGTTCCGGATCAGCACGCAGAACGTGACCGAGCCAGCGCACTCGCTGGGATCTAACTTCATGTACAATATCGGGGATCTTCATCAGATCTCTGATCTCGAAATTGTACAGAGCTCGGTATGTACCATCTATTTCGCGTTTAGGGCCGTAAATCACACGCATGATTCTTCTCTCAAATGTAAAGAGCCATCTCTCGTACTCATCCGACAGCGCCCGTCCTGTCACTCATCCTTTAGCATGAATAGCGACATTAGAATACTAGCATGGAATCCCAATGGGTTATTGCAACATCAGCAAGAATTGCAACTATTATTGGACATTCAAAAAATTGATATCTGTCTCATATCCGAGACCTACTTTACAAAACAATCGTTTATAAAATTTAGAGGTTATCAAGTATACCATACAATACACCCAGAAAATACAGCCAGAGGAGGAAGTGCGATAATAATAAAAAGTAATATACAACATTACGAAGAGAAAAAATATGAAACAAAAGAAATACAAGCAACTACCGTTAGCATTAAAACTAAAAATCAGTCATTAGCCGTGACATCAATTTATTGCCCACCGCGATATAATTTTAAAAAATTACACTACGTACACTTCCTGGAAAGCTTAGGCGATAAGTACATCATTGGCGGAGACTTTAATGCGAAACATACTCATTGGGGATCAAGAATAATCACTACTAGAGGTAAAGAACTTCTTGGAGCAATGACAGAAGTTGGATATAATTGGCATTCTACTGCCAAACCGATATACTGGCCAACAGATAATAACAAAATACCTGAACTACTAGATTTCTTTATAACTAGAAAACTTCCAGCAACTTATGTTAAAATCGAAGAGGGGTATGATTCGATCTCCGATCACTCTTCAATACTACTTACTCTCAGTGAAAAAATAATCTCAAAAGAGTTCAACCCGACTCTGACAAATAAATATACAGACTGGGAGGGATTCAAAGAAGAGCTGAATAGTAGAATAAAACTTAATGTACCGTTAAAAACAGAAGAACAACTAGATGAAGAAATCGTAAAATTCATAAATGACGTAAAACAGTCAGCATGGAATAATACGCCGGAGTTCAAAAGAAGAACAATAGGTACAAATTACCTGAAATCAGGGAACTTGTCGAAGAAAAAGGAGAGCCAGGGAGAAATGGCAATACACCTGCAGATAAAAACAAACTGAATAACCTGACACAGCGACTTAGGAGGGAAATCCAGTACATTAAATATGATACAATAAACTCATATCTACAGTCAGTAACATATGAAAAGGATACTGACTATTCTTTGTGGAAGACAACCAAACGAATGAAAAGACCAATAACTCAAATACCACCCATAAGAACAAGCAATGGGAATTGGGCCAGAAGCAATGAAGAAAAGGCAAAAGCTTTCGCTGATCATCTAGAAAGTATTTTTCAGCCTAATGAGGTACAAGAGAGAGAAGAATTCCAAGAAGTAGAGGAAACTATTGATCAAGAAATCGCTCTGACCACCCTTGCGGAATTGACTAATGAAATAAAAAAAATGTAAATCCGAACAAAGCGCCAGGCTATGACCTGATAACAGGAAAACTCTTAAAACAGCTATCGAAGAAGGGCATTAAAAAAATGTATGGAAGTTCGCGGAGGTGATTATGATACCTAAGCCTGGAAAACCACCAAACGAAATAACATCCCATGGACCGATTTCGTTACTGCCTATTATGTCAAAACTATTTGAAAGATTTCTCTTAAAAAGATTGAAACCAATAATTGAAAGGCAGGAATTAATCCCCACACATCAATTTGGATTTCGAGATAGACACTCTACAATCGATCAAATTCATAGAATAACAGATATCATAGAAAGATCACTCGAAGAAAAGAAAATCTGTTCAGCAGTCTTCCTTGACGTGGCACAGGCGTTTGACAAAGTTTGGCACGAAGGTCTTCTGCACAAACTCCAGAACATTCTACCTGCACAATTCTGCCAAATATTAAAATCCTACATTACAGAGCGACACTTTTGTGTTAAACAGGAACAATCATACTCAGAAATTAAGAAGATCAAAGCTGGAGTGCTACAAGGAAGTGTCTTAGGACCCATTCTATATTTATTATTCACAAGCGATATTCCATTATCTCAGAATACTACAATTGGCACATTTGCAGACGACACTGTTATTTTGGTAGTAGATAATACCATAGAAGGAGCTACCAGTTAGCTTCAAAGTACGATGAGCAAAATTTATCACTGGACGAAGCAATGGCGTGTCAGGTTAAATGAAACAAAATCCATACGTCTTGACTACACCAACAGAAAAATAAATCATTTGCCTGTGGTATTAAACAATGTCCCATTACTACATGCTAATTCAGAAAAATATCTAGGAATGAATATAGATACCAAACTTAGATAAAAGGTCCATGTCAAGAAAAAAAGTGAAGAACTCAGGCTCCAATCTATCAATAAACAATAAATTGATGCTATATAAGCAGATATTAAAGCCCATTTGGATGTATGGAATTCAGCTGTGGGGTTGTTCTAAACCAAGCAACATGGATATCGTTCAAAGATTCCAAAACAGAGTGCTAAGGGATATTGTAAATGCCCACTGGTACATGCGTAATAGCGACCTCCACAGGGACCTTAGAGTGGAAACTGTCACCAGAGAAGCAAACAATGCTGCACGGAAGCATGAAGTGAGGCTCCAGAATCACCCGAACGTTGAGGCCAACCAACTACTCGACCACAGGGAAGCAGTGAGAAGACTGAAAAGAGTAAAACCTTTTGAGTTAGCACTATAGTCAGCGTAAGGCAGTAGCCCCAGTAAATAGAACATGAAAGTGTTTACTACAGTATTTGACCGATCCTTAATATTCTGTGAGAATTATAATGACAAAATTCTAGAAAATTTGTAAAAGTAACTAAAAGTCAATAAAATTTAATTTTTTTGTAATTGCGGATTACCAAGTCCAAAAATAAAAATGAGCATCTAAGAATAGCATTGGATGCAGTTATAAACCCTATTTATAGTTGATCACATTTTGTTTTTATGCCGTGCTTTCATTCATACCAAGAATGTCAATTCTATCCATTATGTTTATTCAACCATTATCTGTCTATAGCAGTAAGAAGAAAACGAATAAATCCAAACTGAGTTGAAGACATGAGTTGAAATACATCCCTATCATAAATTCCAATATCCACCCGATTTCACTGGAACTTAAATTCCAGTGGAAAGATAATTCATGTCATGAGTTCCTGTGGAATGGTGATATATTATCGAATTCGAAAATAAATATAATTTTGTTTTTCAAAATTAGTCAGAATCTAAATTTTGTAAAATGTATTAAATTTTAGAACATTTCTCAGAATTTTGACAAAACCTTCGTCAAATTGAACAAAAATTAAATAAAATCTCAAAATTCGCTCTCGAATTTAATGATTAGTTTAATTATTAATTTAATCTAAATTTGTAGATCACAAGTTATAAAATTAATTGGATTTTTTTCTTAAATTAATTTATTTTCCAAATTATAAAATTTCAAAATTTCAAAAATTAAAAAATATGACGTTTACAATTTTGAATTAAAACTCAGTGTTGAAAAACATTTTATTATTA
Source organism: Tipula unca (assembly GCA_951394425.1). Lineage (NCBI taxonomy): Eukaryota > Metazoa > Arthropoda > Insecta > Diptera > Tipulidae > Tipula > Tipula unca. The sequence goes on from OX596380.1 coordinate 122,673,403, forward strand.
ATATTTAATACTGGGTCCAGGGCCCGGAGTACCGATAATCCAGCACTGTCTATGAGGTTAAGGTTTTATTTTTCCACACTTTCATCCGAATCCGATTAAATCCAATCCGAATGCGACATCAATTTTAGAATTAGAGTTTGCATTATTCTGTGAAATGTCAATCATATAGTTTTAGAATTTTGAAATTTAAATATCGAATTTTTAAAACAAAGTTCAAAATTATCATATTTGAAAACTTTTAAGCTTGTGCAAATAAATTTAAAACTTATATGAATTTGACTTTGGGAACTTTGAATTTAAATTATATTCAAATTTTCGAAAGTTCCTGATCATTTCCAAATACCAGAATATTTTGGAAAAATGAATTTAATTAAATTACCGTTGACTTGTATGATCAAATTTTACGTATAAAATTTAGAATAAAATTTCAAATTCGATTTTTTTTCTTTTAATTTATTAACTTTCGATGTAATGTGAAAGGAATTAAATTTTGAACTAATATAGTCTGGGAATTCTGAAAATAACATTTAGCGATAACCAATTTTGTTAAAGTTCCTAGGGACATTTCCAAGTATTAAATAATTTAAAATTTTAATTAGAATTTTGGAGACTATATGAATGTCAAATTTTATACGTTTATAATGCTGCCTTAAAGCGGAATTCTATTTTTTTTGTATTCACATTTACTGAATTCTAAATTTTAAGTTCAATTATCGAAATTTTGAATTTTCTCCAAAAACAAATTTCGAAGTAATTTAATGGTTTATAGTCCGAGCCAATATTTACAGCTTACAGGAATTACTCAAATTGTACAAAAATAAGAATTTTCAAATGTTGTGGGATTTACAATTCTGAATTTAAAATTTCAATACAATTCAATTTTGATCGATTTAGAATTTGAATATGTTAGAATATTGAATTTCTCTCACACATATAAAATTTTGAATTTAAAATTTAATTTTTAATTTTTCTATTTTAAACAGTTTTGTCTTTAAAAATGTCAAATATTTTTGTAGTTCGTCTCATTTTAAAACTAATAAAAAAATATTCAATCATATATCCAGCTAATTCTAAATTAAAAATTTGGCAAATTTCGCAAACTACTCTATTGTTACGCTTTCTACAGTGCTATAGACAATCAATTGAAATAATTTGTTTCTGTGGATTTCGATATGTACATCTAAATTTAAATAGATGCCCTCAAATTCCCTCAGTCTATATACAACTTTAATTGTTAGGTTTTATAACATATACAATTTTAAAAATAAATTGTTTATATCATCAGCCCACATACTCTATGTGTTAACTAACACTGTACCAAGCCTACCCTGCGTCCAATGTATATTTTTATTAATCTCAATGATGTTTGCAACCGCAACACATGCAATTAAACTGTACAAGAAACTAATTAAAGCTACATTAATTTGATCACACACAGAATATGAGCGCGGTCTGCGGATCATTCAAAAGTAAAGAAAATTAAGCGAGACGAAAATAAAAAAAAAGAACAAAAATACGCAACATCCAATTTTCTTCTTACACCCATATCTTAATTTATATCTTTCTTTTAAAGACCAGAAGTCAAAAATATTTATTTTATTATTATATATATAAGTTATTAAATATTTTATAAATTATTATTATTTGGGTTCTTTGTTCAAAGATTTAACATCTTACTTTTTATTTATTTATTAATAATATGATCTGTTTGGTTCTGCTTATAAATATTCTTTGTTCTGATCAAAATCTTCATCATCATCATCATCATTGTGATGACCAACAACAATATTTAATATGAATATATTTTTTAATAAATGATCGTTAGATTTGTACGTGTCCACCATGGTGCTTGGAAATCTGTAAGATGACCTCACCATATTTATATATATACCCATATGTATATTCATCTTGCTTACATAAATCCCATCAATTAAATCTAAAATGTCAGAAAATTTAAGGCACACAAAAAACAACGAAATTGAACAACAGTAGGAGTGGTGTTGATGAGATGAATTTATTTTTGCCATGAGTTGGCACAAAATATACACAACTTATACTTATAAAATACACATTACCGTGGTATCTTTATTTTTAAGTTCATTAAAATTGTCTGTCTATCAATTTAACTCGAAATCAAGATAAATACAACAACAGCAAAATGAATCAGTTAATCCATAATAATTATAATATATGATCATCATAGTGTCCATGATCATCATCAATATCCGACAATTCAAGAAAATTTTCTTCGTATGTACGCATTGATCAGTGATAATGATTCAATTATTATGTACAATTTTTTGTTATATGATCGTCTAAACATCACAATATATGCTGTATTTTGTAATTGATTGATTAGTTTAAATTGATGTATACTCAATATATATATATGATCATTAACGATCAATTAATTCTTAATTGCTTGAATCGTGTTTGAGTATATGTTTGTATGTATATGTATGGAAAAACTAGCACACAAATCAATATTTATTTTTAGCACCAAAGTGAAAATCTATTCATCATTGTATGGCTGCGTATATACACACACTTAGAAAATTTCTAATTTATTTAAATATATTTGAAAAATAAAAAATCATAAATTATGTCCATATATAATCAATCGTAACGTTATATATAAAAACAAAAATTCAAAATCGACTTTGATTAAATCAAAGTAAATAATTAATTCTACCAGTCTATATATAGTAAATCGAAAGCGAACACCGCGCAGCGACGAAAAACTCATCACGTTGTTGTTTTATATACCGTCGACTATAACATGTTTACCGCCATAAATCATTAAAATAATAACGATAATCAATCGTCATCGCGGCTATACTGATAGCTATATATATGTATATATATGAATGAATATATACATATAGATATAGTCGTCAGGTTGACACTTTAAGTAAATTAAATATGACAAAGCTGTGTGTAATCGAAGCACACAAAAACCGAAAAACAACAAACAGAATCTGATCGTATTTTTGTTTCCTTCATAACATGATTAATGATATTCGAAAATTAAGCAAATAAATTAATGCCACCAACATCGCATGCGACTTTAAGTATATATACACGACAAATAAGCGCTTGTTTACTTATATACCAAATAATAACAAATGGATGCGCGATTGTTGTTTGATTTAAATCACATAAAACACCATCATATTCATTGAACATGGTATGTTATAAAATTCTATGCGTCGACGGTCTTCTTCTAGAGTTAGATGATGAACTTGAGATAAGCGTATGAGCGACTCGCTTCAAAAACTCTTCAGATCTATTTAAAAAGAATTATAACTATACATGTACATTTTTACCACCATTTCAATCTATATATGACGATATTAATGGTGGTGTACGTAGATTAAAATCACATTAGCGATGATGAGGTGATGGCAAAATAGGAAGCAGGTATAGCAGTATTCCAAGATGGCTGAAAGTAATGTGTTATATTATAGGGATATATTGAAATGTTTAGTTAATTGTTTTATGTTAATTGTGCAGCGATCTCTGAAAGGAGAGCCACCATATGGTAGGCGCAGAGGTCGTTGCCGGCGACGATGGCTCCACGATGTAGAGAACGACTTGGCCTCTTCAGATTGTCTTAGACAGTATGAAGACCATGCTCAGGATCGAAACCGTTGGAGCCGGGTTGTTGACTCAGTAAGGGGCCAGTAATGGCCTTTAATACTGTTTATTATTATTATTATTGAAATGTTTAACCTATATAAGCATAACTATACATGGGTATAAGAAAGTTTACCACTCGTACAAGATTGCCCTCATCGCAGTGAATTAACATTAACAATTTTGCTACGAGTAAACATTAAAAATAATTTACTTATTACTTGTGTGAAAAGTTGAATCAGCAGTTATTAATTTTTTTATAAAAAAACAACATTTTGATGTGAAAATATGAAAGGCAGAGCCAAATCTGCAGAAAGCGATGTCTGCAAGCGATTTGTCGGTAAACGCCACGATCACAATAGTGACTATCAAAAAAGTGCAACATAGTCCAAAACGACAACAAATCGATCGCAAATGCATCAAAAATTACTTTACCAGGTTGTATGTATTGTTACTTGTTATTATGAATGGTTGTTAAAAAATGGAATTTTAAGCAGGCTTGGTGCATTAAAAGGTAATTTAATATGAAGTGAACTAAAAATTAACGTAAATGAACTTAGTGCGTGGAACAATAAAAGTGCATCGTCGACCAATTTTGACGATGAAAAAAACATTGAAAGTGCTTCGACAACAGATGACAATAAAATAAAATAATAATGACAATAATTGTGATGTAGGTCAGTGTTTAGTGAAAAGAAGGCTGGTCCGGTATATTAATGACAACTCAAAGTGAAGGAGAAGCCATAGATCAGCGGCTAGTGCAAATGTGAATAAATTCACCAAGCAAGCTAGCGTTGAATTAACTCAAAGCAAGAAGACCCGCCGGCCGAAAAAGCTCCAAAACCAGAGAAACCGCCACCAATCTATTTGAGGGAAGAATCAAATAGAGAGCTCGCAAAAACAATCGAGTTCATTACTAATGGAAAATTTTATATCTCCGTGATAAAAAGAGGAGACATAAAAGAAACAAAAATTCAACCGCTGAATATTGACGCTTACAGAGCGTTAGTTAAGCATTTCGACGAAGTTGGTAAACATTACTACACTGACCAACTAAATAGCCAAAAAGGATTGGTCGTGGTGTTAAAAGGTATACAAGAAACATGCAATATTTTACTTAAAATATCTACTGCATAGAAGAATTATCGTTGAGGAACCCAGAAAAAGAACTGGACCAGTACAGTGTGTTAAGTGCCAAGAGTATATGGACACACTAAAGCAAATTGCACTTTAAGCGATGTTTGTGTTATCTGTGGTGAACTCCATAACTCAAATGAATGTAACAAAGAAAAAACGGAAGCATCAGTGAGAAAATGCAGCAACTGTGGCGGAAATCACACTGCAAATTATAGAGGATGTCCAATTTACCTAGAATTGAAAAGAAGAATCAATCAAAGGCAGCGAGCAGAGCAACGAATGCTTAATCTTCATTCTTCCACTGCACCAAAAGTGCGACCAGAACTTTCATATCATAATGCACAAAATAACCAACCAAAGCAACGGTTAACAATAATGTACAACAAAATGTTTCATATGCAAGTATCCTTAAGGGTACCACTCCTAAACTGCAAGCAAGCGAAGAAGGAAACATCGCAGCAGCTTTAAGCAAGTTAAGTAACATGAAGCAAAGCTTCATGGCGATGATGGATAGAACCATGAATCTAATGATGATGAATATGAGCACGTTGATGCAGATAGTCGTTAAAAATCCAAAATGACTGTCCTCAAAATATAGCCATATGGAATGCAAACGGCCTGACACAACATAAATCTGAGGTTCAAGCAGTCCTCACTGAGCACAATATTGACATAATGTTAATATCTGAAACACACTTCACTTCACTTCAAATATAACTATTTACAAATTAATGGATATTCTGTTTATGAGACGAAGCAAGATGGGTAAGCACAGCTGTACTAATAAAAACAAAATTAAAACACTATGAACTTATGAAATATGAAAAGGAACCTATCCAATCGACGAGCATCTGTCTGCAGGAGTGGACTGGAAACTGTGTCATATCAGCAGTGTACTGTCCTCCAAAACATGCTATAAAAAACTGCAGTTCATGGATTATTTCAGCCAGCAAGGTGATACATTTCTTGCGGGGAGTGATTTCAACGCCAAAAACACTCACTGGGATTCCAGATTAACATCCCAAAAAGGTAAACAACTTTATGAAGCTATAGAAGAACAGTCCCTGGATTACTTATCTGCCGGGCCCCCAACGTACTGGCACACCGATAAAAAAAAGTTCCTGATTTAATTGACTTCTGTGTAACTAAAGCCTTTTCCACGTACATATGCTAAGGCCTCCGAAAAAAGGCACCAGGGCATGATCTAATTTCTGGAAAAATGATAATGGAATTGCCACACAAATGCATAAAATTATATTCAACGCAATCATGCCAACTGGTTATATTCCTCAAAAATGGAAGATATCTTTGATCGCAATGATACATAAAGCTGGAAAAAATGAAACACAGATTTCATCATATCGTCCAAAAAGTATGCTGCCTACCATCTCGAAGTTATTTGAAAAAATGCTACTAACGAAATTGAAATCAGTATTAGAAGAACATATTATTCCAGACCATCAATTTGTGTTCCGAAATTATACCTACTGTACACAGTTGACTTACCTGTAATCAACAACATAGTACTATCAATCTTTGCCGATGATACGGCCGTCCTGGTGTCACACAATAAACCCGAAACTGCCTCACAGGAATTACATAATCATTTAAAAATATCGAGAACTGCCTGAAGACATGGCGCATGAAAGTGAACAAAAACAAATCAACTCACGTCACATTCACGCTAAACAAACGCACTTAAATGATATAAACATTCCTCAACAAACCAAGGTCAAATACTTAGGCATGCACCTGGACTGAAGCATAACGTGGAAAAATCATATCGAAGCGCAAACAAATAAAAATAAAATTTTTAAAAATGTATTGGTTGATGGGATGATAATATCAGCTGTCATTAGCCAATAAAGTTTTATTGTACAAAGTGATAATCAAACCCATATGGACATATGGTATTCAGTTATGCGGATCCCCCAGCGCGTCAAACAGAGAACTCCTGCAACGAACTCAAGCGAAAATATTTCGTAGTATTACCAATGCTCCGTGGTACATTCGAAATAGTAATATACACGATGATCTTGAAATTAAAACTATTAAAGAGACCATTATTATTATTAAAATTGGCTGGAACCTACTAGGATTCCGCACTCAATCCCACAAAGGCCCATGGTGCAAAAGAGACCATTAGAGAATTCAGTTCGAAATTTTACTCAAAACTAGAGACACATCCCAATGAATTGGCCAGGGATATATTAAAACAGCCGCGATTTAGACGACTTAGAAGAGCAGATCCACTTGGACTTATGAACCTTTAAATGTATTAAATGTTTAGGTTTTACATATAAATGTAATCTAAATTAATTAAATAGTGAACGCTAATAACAAGTATTAACATTGGTTAAGACTTAAAATACTTAAAATACGAAAAAGACTCCACTCCTCACAGCAGAACATATGTCATCTAGCGCACCTTAACTATTTTTTTGAGGTTAAATCTGCAAGGACTGTGTCCTTGGTTAGTGCTCCACATAGGATCCTTAGATCGCTCGTGCTTTATTCTAGGGCTTCCCTAGCTCTTTTCGTAACAAAGTTCAGGATCTTTGGAATTCGACTGTCGAACTCATGAGGTTTTGATTTCTAATTTGCTCCAGTTCCTTATCCCCTACACTATGTTGCCTTTGTTAAAGCCACAAAGGAATGATGGTTTGATAAAGAGTTTTGCCATACCCAGTTTTGCTTATAGATCTGTTTTTTTGAGGCCACCGATACCTTCATCCAGACAAGAAGATATTGTCTTTGTCCGTCAATTTATTTAGGGCTTTGTGGCATCTAGACAAGAACGACCTTCTTCTTGTCTTCCAGTTTATTTAGGACTTCGTGGCACTCGTAAAACATTTTGGATCTGAAGCAATGTTTGTTTTTATTTTTTGTTTATTCTTGTACTTGCCTTCATTGTTCTTGTGGCTTTTAAAACAGCGTACACCTCGACATGGTGGCGTCCTTTGTGAGTGGCATCTGTTTGGTACACCGTGGACCAACCATAATTGCTCCTACTCCCTCTTTCATTTATGATCCATCCGTGAACCTTTTTTATGCATCTTCACGAAGCCAGATAGTTTTCCCAATCCACCTTGCTTGCGTGGATGCATTTGGTCGCTAAACATTATTATGTCACCTAGATGAACAGCTTCTTTTAAAATCTATACAGTTGTCCCATCAGGTTGGCTTCCTTTAGATTATATTGAAGGTCCTTTCTTTACGGCTATATATAATGCGGTGTTTGGGAGAGCAGGGGGTCTCCATCCCAGCTGTCAGAGTAGTTCTTTGGAGTTTGGCCAGTTTACGGTATTCTGCTTTGTTTTCTTCCATCATTTGGCTACTATAGCCGATAGAATTTTTGTTGTACTTCCGTATCAAAGCCAAGTTCTATTCCATATATCAGGCTGAGGTATGTTTAGTGTCCTCCTCCTAGTGGAAGGAAGGTATGATTGTAGTTTTGTTTGGGTTAGTTCCAAGTTTCTCTTTCTTTCACTAATTCTGGATAGAACAATGCTAAGTATATAGACTATTAAAACTAATTCCAGTAGCTTGTGTCAGCATTGCACATAATATCTTCGATTAATATTTGTATTGGAATATAGTCACTCCGTGTCCCAATATTTCACGTCCTTAACAAATTTTTGTTTTGAATCGGTGCGTCGAAATTATAGAAATGGTAAATGGTTGTTGATGTTGTTCGTTATAGTTGATGGAAGCTTTCACGATTTATCGCAGGTACAATTGCTATTCGGCTTACTGCATCCGTATTTGGTTGTGATTTCAAGGCCTGTGGTAACCCTTATAATTGAAATGAGAGGAAGGTTTTTTAAAAATTACACAACCATATCAACGGCTTATCATCTGTAATTATTGAAAACTGACATACATACATAACCGCTCCTTGTCTATCGTTAGATAGTTAAGTTTAGCTTTATTGACTCGACTATAGCAAATATGACTGGCAAATCGTTATTTGGATTTTGAGAGAGAACCGCGCCAATTGCAATATCATTCGCATCAGTTATTATTGTTAAAATTAATGCAAAATCTGGATATAAGATCGGAGGGTTTAGTAAACAATTTTTAAGTTTAGCGGAAGATTCTTCGTATGGCTTAGGTTATCTCAGCTCTTTAGATAAAAATTGATATTTATCTAGATTTACTTTTCTGATTATTGATTTTGAAGCAGTTAAGAACATATATTCAAATTTGGTGTTATGATCATTTACTATCATGTCATCTACAGTTTATCAAGATTTTTAATTTCTTTTAAACATCTTAGAATAGTATTCGTAAGACGTTGAATCATTACTGATGCACTTTTCAACTAGAAATGCATTCTCTTATATTGGAAATATCCTAACTGAGTATTAAAAGCAGACTTTTCTCTGTCTTTACGCAGATAGGCCCTTCGTTATCATCAGATGTAGTTAGACCCCAGCTTAACAAGCATCGATTGTTTGATTGTATTTACGAAAATCCTCTGCACGAAACACCATTTCGTTTGTTCGTTGTTATTTCTTTCTTTAGGAACTACGATTAACAGTTTTCGTAAACTCTATAGTAAACGATATTGCTTCGCATATATTGGTCCTACACAGTTGGTTCTGATGTTGTACATTGTGATTTCCGTTGTGGTAAGCTTGTCTCACCAGCAAATAGCGCAGTGGCTAATGCTGCGACGTTCGGATCGGGAGGTACCGGGTTCGAATCCCAACAGAGGCTGGATGCAAAAGGGATTTTTCATCTTTTGATTACGATCGTTGATTAAATTGAAAAACATCAATGACTCTCTGTTGGAATGTAGAACTCATGGGCCGATTCATCGTTCATGTTATTACAGGCCTAACTTGGAACTATGCAGTATGCAGATGACCAATTAAAAGACGGATCTGTAGCCGTGTTTAAAGTTGGGATACAGTTCAGCTTTCAAAAGACAAAAAATCCACTAGCCGAACAGCCTCTAATTAATGTATGTATTTGTTGGTAATTATTAAAAAATCGTTTGTAGTTAAGATGCTTCTAATAATGGAAATTTATTATACTAAATTCAGCCCCGGTGTCGAGTAGTGAAACGATGTTGTCAATACTTCAAAGTGTATTAACACCAGGTGTTTAATTCAACGTATTTTTTCGACGTTTGGACTTTATAACTCACTGTTTCTTCATTGTTAACAACGTATGTATTTGAAATAAGCGTTTACTAATATCCTATCACAGATCTAATAGGCGAACCAACAACTATAATTATTTATAGCGAAACACCGCGCCATCTGACTAACATCATTCGAACGTGCAATGTTCACTGCCACTGCATCTGTTCCTTCTCCAAAATACGACCGTTTTTTGAAACGTCATAATACAGGGGTGAAGTTTATGCCAAATCAACAAATTGTACACTGAGTTCCAAAAGTATCCATTTTCTCACTAAATATTTTTTACCCAAGTTGCAAATGCAAAATGCTTAATTTCGATTACATGGAAGGTAACGAAACCCAATAAGGAAAAATTATAGAAAAAAGAAAATCAAAAATTATCCAGTGATGAATAACAATTGAAAAACAAAATATTTGAAATCCTGTAACTCCTCGGGTCATATCGAGATGATTGAAGTGGTTTTGACTTTATTATTTAATATGGCCAAAACAATCTTCCATGGCACTGTACAGGGTGACATGGAGCTATATGCAATGCGCAGATGGTATACTGTACTTGTGTAAATGGGATGAATGAATGGGTTGAATGAATGTTGCGTGAATGTAAGGTAAGGCTATGGACCAAAAAAATGTCTCTGCCACGTCCTTTTAAAAAAATAAAAATAAAAAATGGCCAAAACAACAGAATTCCGATTTCTGAGAATTCCAAAAATTCGTGAAACACATTCGAGTAAAATGTACATGCAATTTTCTAAATTTTGCAATTGTGTAACTCAGATGGCTCGCTGGATTTGCTATCATATTGATAAAAGCCTTACTCAAGCACACGATCGGACATTACTCACAATCCCGTTATTTGAACCAATTTTTTACTTTAACGGTGCGGTTTTGAATTTATATTAAGTGAATATTCATACGTATCACTACTAATATATCATCTCGATATGATCCAAACGGACCGAATTAAGGAATTTAAAAAATTTGAGAATTGTATATAAACTTTTACGAATAACAGAATTTGCCAGTTGCGTTCGATTATGTGTATGAACAGGGTCGTTTTTCCATACTAAATATAAATTGAAAACTAACTCGATCGTCTGGACATGACTATAGTACGGACCGAGCTACAAAATTTCAAAAATTAGAGAAAATATCACTAGAGAGAATTTTCCAAAGACTTCCGATTCCGTACATCAGAACCACTTCAATCATTTGTTATATACAATATCAAATATTAGAAAATCTCATGCACATTTCACTCGAAAAATTTCACAAATTAGGGAATTCTCAGATACCCGATTCTGTGCATGAGAAAAATATCACTCAAATATTTCAACGGATAATTTTTGATTTTCGAATTTAATTTCTCCACATACGCTTAAAATTTAACTAATGGAACTCGCTAGACTATTGTTCTGTACAACACTTTCTGATAAACCTAATAAAACTGTATGCTGTATGTGTAACGAAATAATATATTTGACTATAAAAAAACAACTAAAATTGATAGAATGTGATTATGATTTTGACTGCTTTTTAAATTTTGGATACCGCCGATCCTCGAGATATTCATGGGCATACGGCCACAGTTAAGATATAGTTTATATTTAAACTAACTTCTACCGATTTAATCAAATTATGCCAAGCCCAACTTAGTATATGTATACGGCGAATTCTGAAAAAAACTGGCCCATTAAATATTTGTATGTATCGGCATCGAAATAATTTAACTCGTCAACCGCTGGAAGAACTAAATTATGTATATATAAGTGAGTTCGTTAACCATTAACTGCGAGGCGCGAAAACCGTTTAATTTTATTACTCAAACCTGCGGATAACCCTTTTCGTAAATATACAATAAATGATTGCAATCATGTTCATATATATTCTTATATCAAATCATAAATCGCCTACGGGGGGTCTTCTTTTCCACTTTCAATTATTATCAGTTTTATTTGATCTTTTAAAAGAACATTAAAACGCGAAGCATATACACACACACAACATATAATACGGTAAAAACAAAAGAAGATAAATTCGCAAAATGAAAAGACCAACAACAAAATTTTTGGTATACAGTAATCCCTCGAATTGCGCGGTTCCTGATTCCGCATTTTGTTTTTACCACTAAAATTTCGCTTTGCGCAGTAAAAGTTTCGCAGCAGGTCGTACATATTTCTCCATTTCTCTTTTTTCGTATACACATAAAATTTGGTGAATCCCTGTGATTCGCATTTTGTTTTCGAAACTCTTCATGTAAAGCTGTATTAAAGTGTGAATAATTTACTTTAATAGGGCAATTTTTTAGTTACAGTTTTCGTCGCAAAATGCGACACTGTAAGGGATAAATATAGAAATGTCATTTTTTTGTATGGGAAAACACGTTTATCTTAACGTGAAAAACACAACAATTATAAATGGATTTATGGATAACTTTTTTTCGTAGAAATAGTTTTAATTAATATATTTAAATAAAAATATGTGCAATTTCGTATTTTTTTAGGTTGCAGTTTAACAGCAAACTTAACCATATCTTTGTGTATATCAACTATTTAATTGTCAAGTTTGTGATTTGAAGTAAAATGAATCCTAATAATAATAATATGAATAATTTAAAAATTAAATTAAAAACTGTCGGTGCAAAAACGAGTTAAAAGGTTTAATGTGTATAGAAACCCATTTAAAGTTATAATTAATTTTAGTTTAAGGCTATGGAATTTCGGAAACTTAAGCCATAAACTTTATAAGGCTGATGTAGTGCCAGCCGTCGACATTACAGCTTTTCCGACATAAATGGTGTATGTTGACCTAAAAGCGGATTCGGACAGACGTAACCTACAATGGCTGTGTTTAGCAGTAATTTCGGAATGATTTCATGAAAGAATAGCCACTGCCGGAGAAAAAAAGGGGCGTATATTATTTTTTAATGAATTTATTAAGGGTATTAAATTTTGTGATATACGCATAACAATATTTCTTTAAAGGGATTTGTAGTGCTGAAATAAAGAAGAGTGTGGACTATGCCGTGCAACTACAACTAAATTTTGTGATACGACAAATCTTCATACGTCTAGTTGTTCAGCTGGCGGAGGATTAAGCGCTGCCTGAAAGCACGTATTTTAGTACGAGTTTTAAATTTCTAGGAAATGTACCAACTGGTTTCAGCTCGACATTTCAGCTTCAAAAATGGTACAGACCGTCGGACGTAGCTTAGACAACGTGTCGATAAATGAAATGCTCAACATAAAAGAGTCGACTCAGAAGGAATGTGATGTTTCCAACGTGGCAATTAATTATGTTATTAACTATAAAAAAGAAACTCCATTCTTAGCATCACGCTGTGTTTCTTTCTTGAAATACTGCAGAGAACACGATTACTGTGCAAAACCACTGCAGTATTATTTATTAAATAATATAAATAAAGTTACCGCAAAAGATATAATACGAATTGAAAAACAACACCCGGACGCATAATCGATTGTGGTTTCAAACGCGGTCTTCAAGGATTACTGCATTAATCTGCTACCAAAATGTAACGGACATCAAACTCTGGCAGGTATGCAGTCAGTTTTTTAAAAAATAACATCCGTGTTACACACATTTTTACGAGTTCAATAAAATGGGGTTTGTCTAATGAACATATAGCTTTGAAGAAATATTGCCAGGTTACAAAACAGGAAATAAATAGATGTTGGATATTTATTCATCCAACACTCAACTTTTTGGCGGCTACACCTGATGCGATTAATAAAACAAAAGAAATAATTATTGAAATTAAATGTCCTTATACCGTACTGGATTACCGACCGATGCCAGCTACATTTCAAAAAATGGTTTGTTAAAATATTATCCGTACTAGTACCATCAAATCGTGTGATTTTGTGTTCTGGACACCACAATCAATGTACGTTGAGCGTATATTATATAATTTAAGTTTTGTAACCAATTAGTAATGTATCTCGTATCCATTACTTCCTCCTGCGAGAGTTGTTTTTTATTTCTTAAAAAAGGAGGTATATTCAGACCAATATTTAAATTTTCTAATATATCGGAAATATCAAATCCACGGTCAGCTAGAATATAATCATCGGATTTGATTACAATCTCTCAATCGCTAATTGCTCCACCATATACTTCCGAAAGAAATGTTATTAAACCGTTCTCATCTATAGAAATTGGAATTTTGAAAGTTGTCGTATTTTTATAGTCAGAAAAGGTTAATTGATGATTCACTGGATGCTGTGATGTTTGGACAAAGATTTCGGTACAATCAATTATTGCACGCTACACTTGATTTGAAGATGAGCTGTGTTTCCAATAGTCGATTCGTTTGAATAAAGAATAAAGCATATCATTCTTGTAAACAAAACACTTTGGTACATTTATGGGAGTGATTGGCAGTGCCTCTAATAAATTTACTTTATTATAGCGTAGTAAGCTGTACAAACATAGAAAACTTTTTCTATCTAGCCCGCTATATTGCAAAAGTTCATCATCTGTTATTGTCAAAAACGAAAGCTTGGAGCTTTCAGTTTGTGTTGGTATGTCACATTTGACGGTGTTCAACATTGGTTTAATCTAAAATGAATTTATTATAAAATAAAAACTATCGATTAACCTAAACTAAGCAATTTACTTCTATAGAATTTAACTTCGCCATAGATAACTTTGACAAAGCAGAATTCACGGGTAATCCTGATTGCATATTTGAATGTTCTTCTGGTGTTGGTTCAGCAATAATTTTACATCTTATATTTTCCCGACGACGTTTTTGACTGCTAGTGTGGTCGGTACTGCTGTTTTTTCAGTAATATTGGTGGTCCTACAAGGGCGATATTAATCAGATTATATTCTATATAACAATAAAAATAATATTTCGTGTACCTGTTCGAAATTTATTGTCTTCGTAGTCACAATCCTCAAAGTGCTTGCTACACACCACGCGGGCATACTTGGAAAGCACTTTTCCAATGCGAAGTTTTATTATCCATTGTCTTTTTAAACTAACAATTAGGACATTTTGCAGCCTTTGATTTGCACTTTGGCACGCAGCAATAGTTCACCATCTTGATTCACAATTTTAAAAATGATTTTAAGTTGTATCAAACAATTAAACAATATCTATTTTAATCGTTTTTATAAAACACACGGTTTTATAAAAATTAAAAGTTTTTAAACACACGAATGATTCTTTAAAATTTATTTTGTAAATGTCCCATACTAATATGATATTTCTCGTATTGGTTTTTTCACAACGTAACTACCACGCAGGTCGAGGGATTACTATGTATATACATATATTGATACCTCTCCAATATTTATTTTATAACCATCCACGATTTCGGGGAGTGTTAATTATATAGAGCAGTTTTGGATAACATGATTGGGATTTAGATTCGGTATATGATATGATCATTTAAATGATAATCATCAATACAAACTTAATCTTAATAGTTCTTCATTAAGTTTTTCATCTTTCGAAATTATGGTTTAGCCGTTAAAAAGACCGCATTCATATCATATGCGCGGTATATTTATTTATATATAATCAATCAAAATGGCTGAATCCACAAATCAATAAGTTTAGTAAGTTTTAATTTCGATTTTTTAATTTATTTATCATTCTTTATTGATCAATTATCATAAATAAAGTTTATTGGAATCTGGAATTTCTTCAAACGATATAAGACGATCGTATTGTATATATGTATGTACATACATATACATGAATGTATAAGAAAATTTTTATGTTAACGTACAAGTATTTGAAGATGAAAAGCAATTCATTTTTATTTGTTTCTTACAGATTTTTTATTTTTTTTTTGCATTGGCTGTTTTTTACGATTATGATCGCTGACCGATTCGATCGTAAATCATAATTCGACATATGGGTTATTATTATTGCATTTTCATTTATAAATGAATAAATTTATTGGTTTTTTAAAAAGATGAGACGGGTTTAAAATATGAAGCGGCTGATTAAAATATTTTTTTTTATATATATGTATACATATATGTACCTATATACATATATACAATACATATTTATTTATATATAATACTTAACCGCTTCTCTAAATTATTATAATGATCTCGATTATCTGATTTTACAAATAATGCATAAATCTGTACGATACTTTTACAGTAGAGAGAAATTTAATTTGTAAATTTATTTTGGTTAAATAGTTAATATGTCAAGGATTAATCAATTTGTAATATATGATTCTGTTGCTTTTTATGACCTAGATGGTAGATAATTGTATCATTTTAACATTAGAAAGTAATTTACGTAAATTATAAAATAATCCAATAATTTCCATGGAAATCTGCGTTTATTGACCACATCTTTCGACGATGTCTTCAAGTGCGTAACATAATAATTCACCGTGCACAAATAGGTACGTTCGTTATACGAAAACGTAGAGCCGCTACATATCTATGAATACTAATGCCCGGTTGCACGAAAATAAAGTCCTTTACAAAATTATTTGTGCATCGCAAACATTTAACAAATCAATCGAGTAAATTTAAAATTTTTATCCAAAAATTAACTTAAATACTACTAAAATTATTAATTTGTTATTCGAAATGACATTTATTCTGTATTTGAACAAAGAAAAAATGTGTTTGATGTGTCGTATGTCCTTCAACGTTTTGATAACTTGTGTGCTTTATGCCTCTTGTTCATCAAAGAACAAAGAAGGCTTTTTGAAGTTTCCTTCTGTTTGGAGCTCCGTTTTGTTCCGATGGTTGATTGAATGGTTGGTGCTATTGATTGAATTGTTGATTGGATGCTTGATGGTCCTTTCTTATTCTTCAATTACTATTTCAATTGTTGGGTTAGCTTCAATTTCAATACTGCTGTTGATTGTAGATAGATGGTTTAATTGTGCCCTACATCCAAAACTATTTGCATTTAATTTAATTTCTCCACCACCTCATTCCACAAATTTGGGGTTGTACTGCGAAATTCTAGAGAATTTAAATTTTTTTTGGCAATTCCTTCATTTTGCTCCTTAAACTCTACTATACCTTTTTAATTTCATAATAGGAAAATTTGCGATTTGGTTGAAAAAAGCGAGTCGAAAATTTTCATAATACCACATTTATGACGGTGTCAAAAAAAAACCGCGCGTCGAAAATTACATAATAGACCCCCTGGTTGGTCACAAACAGTCGACAGAGTAAGTCGTGTTTTCTGTCTATTCTTCGTATCAATGGGCATGATATACGATAATTTTAAATGATAGTTCAATTATCATTCATAGGTGGCTATAGCGTAGGAAGGGTATACATACTTTGATGTTAAAGCAATTTAAGAATTTAAATTTGCAAAGAAAATTAGTTTTAAAACCAAAACTTTGTCTTAAATATTAAATAATTTTAATATCATTCAATAATTACATAATATATTCAGAACAAATACGTTATAATGGTTAGATCTTGTTCTGTGCCGAATTGTCGGAATAAATATTCTAAAAATTCTAATAATAAACTTCCAAATCAGCCCAAATTAAAAAATATAATGGATCATAAAATTAAGGACTGGCAAGACACCAACAAAATGGTCACAAGATTGTAGCGTTCATTTTTCAAAAGATGATTATCAAATATGCCGTTTAGGTAAGTCTGGTTTAGTTTAATTTGCCAAGAGTAAAATAACATAGAAATGTCAATTTTAACAGGTGCATTTAAAATTCTCAAAGCTGGATCAATTCAATCCCAAAATATTCCACTGCGTAAGTTTGACACACAGAGCAGTAGTAAAGTAAATAGAAGAGATGTACGATATTGCAATCGTGCAAGTAGCGTATTACATCTATATAAAATTTAGAACACATTATAATAGTAAATATTGTTGTCTAATATTTTAGGGGAATGAAAATGTCGAAGCGTTCCCAGTTATTGATGCGGGCATTATGCCTGTTTCAGAACCGGAACTTGTTGAACCCAATCAAGCAATTCCCGTAGAAAATAAAAATACTGTCATCGATGGAACAGTCAAAGTTACCGCAGACCAAGCAATACAAATTCATGTTCTTGATACTTATAACAGGATAACACAAACTCTATCAAGTTCCGTTTCTTTTCTTCGTTTTTCAAATATTATGAACGAACATTTGCAATATTTTACCGGATTGGACTCTTGTGATTTCAAAAATCTTTAAAAAATATGACGAAAAGAGGCTCATATCGCGCTATAATTGATTGCACCGAAATACCTGTACAAAAATCAGAGGACCCAACTCATCATCAACTAACCTTTTTGTCGTACAAAAATAAAACAACTTTCAATTCACTGGTTGCTGTTGATGAAAACAGAATGGTTATTTTGTTTCCGAGACGTTTGTAGGTGCCATTTCTGATAAAAATATCTGCGAAATATTTCAGAAAACTGGGATCCTCCAATAAATTGGAAAGAGCCGATATTTCGTATTAGCCGATAGAGGCTTTGAAATATCCGGCTACTTAGAAGGAAATCCCCTCAATTTTAAGAGAAAAAAACAACTAAGTCAAGAAGAAGTGGTTCATACTAGGTTCAATTTCCTGTCGATCTTTTAAAGTGGTCAAATTAATTGAATTTAAATTCAGTAGCGACAAGGTATCTCTGCAATAATAATATTTTCGTCAATATATTACCGGGGAAGAATACCAAAATTAATAATAAAATTAAGGAAATCATCAGTTCTAGATTAACAAGGATTCGGACCGATCTGATTTAGTTAAATGTAAGCGAATTTTATAATCAATCTTCACTACACATAATTTTAAAAAATAAACCATGTTCTGAAGAATTATAAAACATAACGTTTTTACAAAAAAACGAGTGAAAGAATTTTCTACCATGCCGGTCACCTTTCCCAGCTCCACGTTCCTTTAGCAGGTAATTTAATATCAAGGGAACTAAAAATTAACGTAAATGAACTTAGTACGTTGAACAATAAAAATGCATCGTCGACAAATTTTGACAATGAAAAAAACAATGAAAGTGCATCGACAGATGATAATAAAATAAACAGTGATGTAGTCAGTGTTTAGTGCAAACAGGGGTGGACAGATATATTACTGTCACCTCAAAGCGAAGGAGATGCCCTAGATCAGCGGCTAGTGTAAACGTGAATAAATTCACCAAGCTAGCTACCGCTGAATTAACTCAAAGCAACCGGTATTCATGTTTGGTTGTTGAAGAATCAAATAGAGAGCTCGACAAAACAGTCGAGTTCATTACTATAATGGAAAATTTTATATCTCCGTGATAAAAAGAGGAGATATAAAAGAAACAAAAATTCAACCGCAATATTGACGCTTACAGAGCGTTTGTTAAGCATTTCTACGAAGTTGGTAAACATTACTAAACTTACAAACTAAAAAACCAAAAAGGATCGTCGTGTTAAAAGGCATAGAAGCCTACGTGGATGCAAATGAGATACGAGCCGCCCTCGCTGAAAAAGGATTTCAATGGAAAAACCATCGCCAATATTATTAACCGTGAGAAGTTACCTCAGCCATTGTTCCGTCGGGAATTAGAACCAGATAATAAAAACATCAAAGAGAAACTTTCAATATTTGATTTAAAATATCTACTGCATAGAAGAATTATCGTTGAGGAACCCAGAAAAAGAACTGGACCGGTACAGTGTATTAAGTGCTAAGAGTATGAACACACTAAAGCATATTGCACTTTAAGCGATGTCTGTGTTATCTGTGGTAAACTCCATAACTCAAATGCATACAACAAAGAAAAAACGGAAGCATCAGTGAGAAAATGCAGCAACTGTGACGGAAACCACACTGCAAATTATAGAAGGTGTCCAATTTACCTAGAATTGAAAAGAAGAATCAATCTAAGGCAGCGAGCAGAGCAACGAATGCTTAATCTTCATTCTTCCACTGCACCAAAAGTACGAGCAGAAGTATCATATCATAATGCACAAAATAAACAACCAAAAGCAACTGTATATACAGTAGTGTGCATCAAGGGGTTCCATATGCAAGTATCCTTAAGGGTACCACTCCTAAAGGGCAAGCAAGCGAAGCAGGAAACGTCACAGCAGTTATAAGCAAGTTAACTAACATGATGCAAAGCTTCATGGCGATGATGGAGAGAACCATGAATCTAATGATGCAGAATATGAACGCGTTGATGCAGATAGTCGTTAAAAATCAAAAATGACTGTCCTCAAAATAGCCATATGGAATGCAAACGGCCTAGCACAACATAAAGCAGAGGTTCAAGCATTCCCCACTGCGCACAATATTGACATAATGTTAGTATCTGAAACACACTCTGTTTATGACACAAAGCACCCAGATGGGAAAGCACATGGAGGCATAGCTGTACTGATAAAAACAAGATTAAAACACTATGAATTTATGAAATATGAGAAGGAACATATCCAATCAACGAGTATCTTTCTGCACGAGTGGTCTGGAAATTGTGTCATATCAGCAGTGTACTGTCCTCCAAAACATGCTATAAAAAAACTGCAGTTCATGGATTATTTCTGTCAGCTAGGTAATAGATTTCTTGCAGGGGGTGATTTCAACGCCAAACACACTCAATGGGGTTCCAGATAAATATGCCTCAACGAACCAAGGTCAAATACTTAGGCATGTACCTGGATAGAAGGCTAACGTGGAAAAATCATATCGAAGCAAAGCGCAAACAAATAAAAATAAAATTTTCCAAAATGTATTGGTTGATGGGAAGGAAATCTCAGCTGTCATTAACCAATAAAGTTTTATTGTACAAAGTGATAATCAAACCCATATGGACATATGGTATTCAGTCATGGGGATCCACAGCGCGTCAAACAGAGAAAATAGTAATATAAAATAGTAATGTACATTCGAAATAGCAATATACACGATGATCTAGGAATTAAAACTATCAAAGAAACCATTAAAGAATTCAGTTCGAAATATTATATATTAAAACAGCCGCGATTAAGGTGACTTAGAAGAGCAGATCCACTTGAACTGATGAACCTTTAAATATATTAAATGTTTAGGTTTTACATATAAATGTAATCTATATTAATTAAATAGTGAACACTAATAACATTAAACATTAATATATTAACATTGGTTAAGACTTAAAATATATAATAAGTTTAGCTTAAGATTTGATTACTTCTTGTTAGTTCCTTTTATAGAAAGATTCAAGAATAAAACCACTGGCAGCATTTAAAAAAAAATGTCTGATTGCACAACATTAGCTGGACATTAGCTCCTACTAAGATCCAAATTTTGCCACAAGCAGGGATGGGCGAGGTAGATTACGCTTGTCGACACGTAAAATATTACGTAGATTACTTGGCAATAACTTTTGTCAATGTCGACAATTAAGACAATGTCAACAACCTACCATATTTAAGCGCTATGATATAAATGCGATATTTTGTAAAAGGGCGATTCAATTAAGCCGTAAGAAGAAATTAAAGAAAAGGTTCAAATTAAATCGGGAACCACATACCATACTATAACTTTGGAAATATATGTTGAAAAAAACCAACCCAAAGCCAAGCACATGTTGTTCAATGCTCCCCATGAGATTCTACACAACTTCTGATGTGATTTTGCCAGCAATATTGTGCCATTTAGAACGTATAATTTTGGTAATCTTATTGTCTCCGCAATTCTTCCTTCTTAACATTGATGTGATTCTCGTACCAATTTATTGTGTTTTTAGATTATAGTGTAAACTAGCTTATTCAGGCCAAAACTTTGGTGCTAGACTGGTTTATCACAAGCAGTTCATCGCAAGCCATTTACCGTTACCATTTCAAAAACGCGGTAATAAATAGCAAAGTAGCGCCGATTATCACCATAATGTTCTGATATTTGGACTACTATAGATGAGGATAAGGCTATTTCTTGATCGATTATGATATATTTCAACATTGGATGAAAAGTCGATTTTATGATTTTTGAATAAAGTCCTGGATGACTAATTTTGATAAAACACAGCATATTGAAGAGCAATGGGATTATAAAATGATTTTAGAATGAAGTTCTGGCTTCTACAGGGTGGGCCAAATAAGACAAACCAATGTAAAACACGTATAACTCTTTTAATAATAGTTTTTTTTGAATTAATTTTTTTTATATATTAAATACATTTCATGGAAATTTAGGAGGACTATGGATGAAATATGACATCAGATAAATGTCCACCATTTTTCTCGATACAAACATAGGCTTTTAACATTTCCATTTAAGCGGTTATGTCAATAAGCAAAACTGTAGATTGTGGGGCTCTGAAAATCCAAGGGCAACACACCAGTATCAGTTACATACATCCAGATGCACTGTTTGGTGTGGTGCTATGGCCGATAAAGTTATCGGTCCATATTTTTTCGAGAATGATGATGAAACGCCAGAAACGATTTCGGGGGCTTCTTACAGAACAATGATTGACAACTTTTTGCGGCCAGTGGTGGAGCAGCATCCTAATTTGTGGTTCCAACAAGATGGAGGATGATGCCTCTGCAAGGCCAACTATGGATTTGTTGCGAGAAATTTTTGGCGAACGTTTGATTTCAAAAAACTCTGATTTCCCTTGGCCACCTCGCTCGCCAGATTTAACTGCGCCCGATTTTTTTTAAGGGGATTTTTAAAAGACAAAGTGTATGTCAATAAGCCACAGACAATTAGACAGCTAAAGCAGAATATTCGAGACGAAATACTGAGCCTGCAACCAGAAACATTACGTGGTGTTATGGAAAACGCGCTTAAAAGTGCCTATGTTTGTATCGAGCAAAATGGTGGACATTTGTCTGATGCCATATTTCATACATACTCCCCCTAAATTTCCATGAAATGTATTTAATATATAAAAAAAATTTATTAAAAAAAAATATTATTATAAGAGTTATACGTGTTTTACATTGGTAGGTCTTATTTGGCCCACCCTGTATATACTGAAACTTAACTGAGCTGTTTCTTAACCGATTTTGCTGACATCCGACATGTTGGATTGAAATGGGATTATAAATTGTTTTTTGGATGAAGCTCTAGAATATTATTAATTGTGGGGAATACAAAATTATTTTTGTATCATATTGTGGGATATGGCCAACTGGAATGAAACTAGACTATTTCTGTAAGTTAAGTTAAGGTAAATTTAATTTATTTTAAAAATATATTTTTTTTGTTTTCAATTGAAGGCAATCTCTCCCGGATAATATGTATTATAA
Source organism: Tipula unca (assembly GCA_951394425.1). Classification (NCBI taxonomy): domain Eukaryota; kingdom Metazoa; phylum Arthropoda; class Insecta; order Diptera; family Tipulidae; genus Tipula; species Tipula unca. The sequence continues at coordinate 122,696,528 of OX596380.1, forward strand.
TACATTAATTTTCATAAAGATGACATATTTTGTTACATTAAGCGAATGAAAATTCTTTTATAAGTGAAGAAAATTAATCTTAATCAGTGAAAGTCACATTCCAAAACTTATCTCAATATCATGTTAGAATTTTCATTTCAACTGAACATGTCGAATAACATCATAATCGGTTATCGAATAGTATCAAAATTCATTTTTAAATCCTTTTTCTATAGAACAGATAAAGTTTCGCCGTATAATCGGCCGAGAAATGGACTAACTTTATACTAGTTGGCCATATTCATGAATTGTATTGAAAAATTATTTAATCCCACTTTTTTCAAATCAAAAATCACTTAAAAAGCTTATTTCCATCCAACATATCGAGTTTCATTATAATCGGTCAAGGATTAGGCTAGTAACGTTGGTCATTTTCCATACCTTTAAAATATCATTTATATCCAACATGTCTAGTTCTATCATATAGTCAAAAAATAACTTTGTTCGGTGCCCCAGTTTCCAACATGTCGAATTTGATAATATTTTAATAATTAATTGCTGCACTGAATTGCCAGCACGATTCGCGCAATGAATTGCTGGCGATGAATTCCTGCCGCGATTAATTATTATCGCATTGAGCTGATTGCGACGAATTGCTTATAATCATTTCATACGCTAAATCGACCGGTTACCAAAATTTTACTGGTGAATCGTGTTAACAAATTATAATCAAAATCTTTCTCTAGTCATTCTATTATGTACACATTCGACCCTACTGTGGAAAATGTCACACAGACCTGGCAAAGGTCTCGCTTGCCATCTTAACTCTTTTTGCAAATTTATCTAAGTGCTTATATTTCGAGGGAGCGCATTTCCACTTTCACGCACGTTTCGTCATCCATCAAAACACATTCATTATCGGACACAGTTCTCTTTATCTGATCGATTTGATTTTTTAATAATTCAGTATAGCTCATATCCTTCCTGAACTCGAATTCGTGTTACCGTCAGAGATCTCCGAATTAATTTTAATGTAAGTTATAATCTTCCTGTAAATTTTTATTATAATTGTGTAATTTTGCCGAATTTTATGAGCTGCTCTTTCTACGCTGAAGCCATCCTTATACTATTTATATCGGTATCGCTGTTTTGCATTTATACTAAAGAAATTTGATCACCGTGGTTTAGAACTAATTCACAAAATCACTCTAGGAATTGTCTACATTATTGACGTAGACTACGTTGTCTATGGGTTGTCGACATGTCGACGTAGAAAATAATCGATAACGCGTAATCGCCCAACCCAAGCCACAAGCTTAACCTAGTTTTAACCTATTTTGAAACGTATTGACAAGCAGTTACCTGATTTGTAGCTCTGGCTTATTTCCCAAAGTTTCAGCTCCTATAATCGTTTCCGCCTGGTTTTTAAAGATTTAATATTAGAAGCCATCATTTTTATTTATTTCTTAATCATATATGCAACGCTATAAAACTAAAATAAAAAATAAATAAACTTACAATTTATGTAATAATCTAAAAAATGTTGAACTTGTGCAACAGAACTTTAAACCTCTTAAGTATTTATAAGTTGTGACAATAAAAACAAATATTCTAAATAAATAAAACGTAGTATTGTGTTATCAATATCACAGCTTCAAAATATTTAGTATATGAATCTCAAAACTTTATATCAAATTTGTATTTTTTGGTTGTTTTGTTTTAAAACTATTTTAAATAAAAAAAAGAAAATTTTTAATGGGCTACTTAAGTTAATTATTAAGTTAAGCCTCTTACTGAGCCAACTATTTGGCTCCAACGGTTTCGATTGTGAGCATGGTCTTGTACCATCTATGTACCATCTATTAAATCACACGCATGACTCTTATCTCAAATGTTAGGAGCCATCTCTCAAATTTTTTTTGTGGTTTGTTTTAATTTTTAATGTAGAGCAATATGTACTTGTACGTGTGTGTGTTTTAAGTGAATAATAAAATCCGTGAATTGTGATTGAGATTTTTGCAAACAAGACATTGCATTTTCAAAAGTGGTTATGTACTTCTTATGTTACCATAAAAACAAAAACAGAAGCAAAATAAAACAAAAATTGAAAACAAGACACAACTGATATAATGAATTAGTGTTGCTGGACGATTTATGTATCTGTATTTGACTATGTTTAGATTTCCATTTGAAAAGGAATCTAACGAATGGTTCAGTTTGCCAACATGCGGGATAAGTTCAAGTTTAAGGTTAGGTATCAAACCATAACACACCCGTTTAAGAGTATGCCGAAATTGTGTTCCAATTGAAATTGTTTTTAAATTAAATTATATTTACAGTGACAAGCCACAAATAGTATCAATTGATACTGAAACCGATATCTAGATGGTGCATTAGGTGGTATGAATTAGTCTTATTTTGTACATAATATAAATTATTATTTTATTTCTTATTAAGTAATTAATAATTATATTTAGTTTAGTTATAATGATTTATGATTGGAGTACTACAGGGTTTTCCAATAAGAGGTTTCATTTTGAATAGCATGCTATTTGGGCAGCTATCAATTTTGAAGCTGCCATCTTTGGATATTTCACAAGTAAAAACTACGCCATTACTACCAATGGTACTATACATGCTTCAACAATGCATTGAAATTGTTAAAATTCACTAAAAAAAAAGGTGAAAATTTTGCAGTCACAGTTCGCAAAACTAAAGCACATTTTGGTCGTCGTGAAGCCACTTCTCGGTCGGCAATAGTGAAACTGGTGGAAAATTTAAGCTCTTGAGACAAGTTAGTGATGTGAAGAATCGAAACGATGTGCGTCGCTTACGAACAACTGAGAATATTGCTGATGTAGCCCTAGTGTTGATAATCGATTCCTCGTCGATCTTTGGAATTAGACATTCCACAAACGACATTATACCGTAATTTGCATAAAGACTTAGGTCTTAAGGCTTTTAAAGTTCAGTTAACACAAGAACTCAAGCCGGTCGATTACCATAAACGTCGTATATCTTCGCTGATTGGGTCCTTCAAATGCATCAAAATGATCCGGAGAATTATCGCATTTGGGGCTCATTAAAATTCCACGAATGATTGTTGAAAAGCCTCAACATGTCACTATTTGGTACGGTTTTTGGGCTGGTGGTGTAATTTGACCTTACTTTTTCGAAAATGAGGCTGGTGCAACTGTTACGGTGAATGGATTGCGCTATTGAGCTATGATTAATGATTTTTTATGGCCGGAATTGGAAGATATTGTGAACGACTTTTATTTTCAGCAAGACGGCGCTACATGCCATACAAGCAACAAAACAATCGCAATTTTGCAAGAAAAGTTTCCTGACCGTGTTATTTCTCGAAGAGGTGATCACAATTGGCTACCGAGATCTTGTGATTTAACACCTTTAGACTTTTTTCTTTGGTCCCACGTGAAAGTCTATGCCAATGCTCCACAGTCGATTCAAGAAGACCCTAAAGAAGGAATTAGTGAAGTTATCGACGACATACAGCCGCAAATGTGCGAATTGGTCATGGCAAATTTCATGGAAAGGATATGGTGCTGAAAGCGTAGCCATGGCGGCTATTTGGCTGATATCGGTTACAAATATTAATGGCATACCTTCCTCTTTACAATGAAATTGATTTCTCTTAACAAATTACATGAAATATTAATATATTTTACAGTATGGAATTTGTAGTTCAGCAAACCAATAAAAGTAGATTAGGAGTGTATTGTAAAATCATATAAGGATTTGAATTTTGAATTTTGCTGGGGCAGATGCGGGGATAACGTGAAAGACTGCTAAACACAAATGGTGACAGTATTTACACTAATTATTATTCATTACAGTGTCTACCACAGATCAAATATGGAATTAATTATGTAATAAATTTAATAAAATTATAGGTTCCCTGACACTTAAATTTAAATTAATTAATTATCGCTTTGGATGCTGCAGAATATAGTAAATTGGAACTAATTTGAATTGATTTTCAGAATTGTCTCAAACGTCTGATCCAGCAAACTAACACGATTTATTTCAGAGCTCAGTTTTTCTGTTAACAAATTATAAAAGTAGATTAGAACTGTATTGTCGTTGTGTTATTAACTATTGACTATACTAAGTCAACTGCTAAAGAGTGATCCAATAGGAGGTACTTTTTTTAATTGGGATTCTCATTCCGATTCATGCGTGACAACTGTCATGTTCATATGACATTTGTGTTCAAATGTATTCATTGATATTTCACCATGACTTACGCGAGAACAACGTTTACAAATTGTTGAAATTTATTTCAAAAATCAGTGTTCAGTGAAAAATTGTTTTCGTGCTCTACGTCCATTGTATAATGTTCATAATCGTTCAACTGAACGAACTATTAGCGAAACAATCAATAAATTTTGAAGCACTTTTTCATTATTGGATATTCATCACCCGACTAGAGTGCGTACAAGTCGATCTACAGCTTGTTCAAGAATTGAAGCTAGTTGACCTTCCTTTGCGTTGATATTGATCCGTTTTTTTGGAAAAATTGTGTTCAGCGATGAATCTCATTTTTGACTGAATACACATACCTTAACAAACAAAATTGTCATATTTGGGCTGATGAACAGCCAGAAGAGATTCAAGAGCTTCCCATGCATCCTGAAAAATGCACTGTTTGGTGCGGTTTATGGGCAGGTGGCCTCATCGGACCGTATTTCTTTAAAAATGCGGAACGACAGCGTGTACACGTTAATGGGGCAAACTACAGAGCAGCGATCAATGAATTTTTCTTGTCAAATTTCAAGATATTGTTGTAGCCGACTGGTGGTTTCGACAGGATGGTGAAACGTGCCTAACAGCAGGCCAAACCATCCATTTATTGAAAGAAAATTTTAATGAGAACATCATATCAAGAAAGGTGAATTGGCCTCTAAGATCTTGTGATCTGACGCCATTAGATTACTTTGTATGGGGGTATCTGAAATCACTTGTTTATATCGATAAACCACAATCGATTCCTGCATTAGAAGCGACATACCACGCGTTATTAACGGAATATCGACCGAAATGCTCGAAAGAGTGCTCGAAAATTGGACACATAGAACGGATCATCTAAGAGCCAGTCGCGGACAACATTTAAAAGAAATTATTTTCAAACATAAATGTCATAAACCGAACTGACGTCACAAATACAATTTTTGATTATTAAATTAATTTTAATGCGTTTTATTTCAAAAAAAAAACTTCCGGAAGCTCTTATTGGATCACTCGTTATATCATACTAACTCAACCTATCCAAATCCTCTCCATAACATCTTGTTATGTGTAAACGAGTGTTCGGGACCAAAATTCCAGGTGATCATGCTTAAAGCTTAAAGCAAATCAAATGGTCCTATAGAATAACTACTAAATAGTTCATATATGTAAAATAGATCGCGTATAAAATATAATATATTTTCTAAATTCTATCTCTAACCCAAATAATTAAGAGATCAAAATATAAAAATATGCGATCATTCGATAACATTTATTTGAAACAATTTTATTTGATCGTGCAAATATTTTTTGTTGATGAAATATTTTTGATTGATCCCAAAAACTAAATATAATAACGATAATCGTATACATAAACTTTTTGATTGATTTTTATTAGATTTTTGTTGAATATAATAATGTTAGAAATTGATAGTCATTGTAATAAAAATTTTAATTGAATTTTGATTTATTTAACTAAATATAGAAATGAGACCTCAATGTATTCGTATATCTGACGCATAATATGAGTTGAACCAAAAATATGTATGTCTGATAGAATAGTGTCGCATAAGTAAAAATATCATTTTTAAGAGATGCTATAAATAAAAATTATAATTACTATTTGTATTAGTTATTGTAGTTAAGAATTGTCATTTATTTTCACCATGTACTTATATAATTACGGCTTCAAAATGCGACACTCTTCTTTTGCGAGCATATCGTACTCCTAGGCTATTTCTAATGGATATACTTACAATGTACAAAATCGACCACCCTTCACGCACAAAATAACTACTGTGCACTATATAATATGTTGTCTTACATACGAGTAAACACGAATAAGTAAACCTAAACACATTTTGATTTTAATCAAATTTGATAATCATGAAACAAAAAAAAAAAAAAACTAAATTCCATTCAACCGTTTTTTATATACAAAATGTATATACGATCAAATGATCCTTTTAAACAGAATTTGAAATATGAAACGATATTAACCTCATCCAAAATACTAAATCTGTTCTAATTTCATATCACATGATATCACATTGAAGAGGCCACTTTTTTCTCGTCTAACCAACGTCTCTTCTCGAGATACGCACAGACACAAAAAACACAAAAGAGATATTATTTGCCGCACATTGATCGTATATAATCATTACTTAATCATTCAAGTATGATCGATATATTCCATAACTTATTGTTTAAATGTAAAAAAAAAAAAATTCTAATAATACTTCGACGATGATTTTCACGGTGGAATTCATTTTTAAAAAGATCATATGATCTCCACATGAACATCTTTTACAATATCGTATTATGTATATATACATGGTAGATATTCGCAATATATCGATAATGATCATCATATTATTACGATCACTGATCGTATGATGATCATTCAAAAATGAAAAATTTCTCGAAAACCACATTATGCTAACATTTCGATATACGGTTCCGATCGTACTGTGTTTTGGTCTACAAAACAAACATTGAAATCGGATTAAAAAAAACAAAAAAAATCTACTGTAGGTTTTATATTTGTTTGGAGGTTTTAAGGATTATATAAAATATATAGAATAATGAAAAAAATGCATGAATAGAAAATAGATTAGAGGTGCTAAGAATCAGGATAATAAGGTATTTTTCCATTTTTATTTATTTTTAAGAAATGAACAAAGTAGAAGTTTTTACGGATTTTATGGATTAAAACACATTTGTGTTGTATCGATCTATCAACAGATCAATTGATTTCTTCTACACGTACACATACACACACACACGGCATATATTACAGAATAATATTTTTGTTTTGATATACGTTTATAATACACAAAAATTTAAGGAATTTTAAGGATATTTAAACGGATCAGTATATAGAAATTTGAAAATGAGGACAATGGTGAATCGATCAATATAATAATACTCTTTAGTCTTTATATTATATGGCATGTGTCGATTTTCGGTTAATTTTCGCTATATAGTTTTATAAGTTATACAGCCATGCGCTCCAAAATTATTTTCACTATTTAATACATTTTGGATATACAGTCATTACCTTATCAGAATCTTACTGATTATGAATGTTCGTTTAGAGAATCGTTAGATTCGTGTCGGTCAATTGTATAAAAAATGTTGGGTTTATTACAAACTCCCAACATTGAAGAAATCGTATACCTTAGTTTAAGTGAAAGTTAGAAAATATCTTGGTTAGATGAAATTTATAAGAGAATTTGAAGACACGTAAATGTATTATTATTCTCAGGAGTTCCGTATAGTAATTCCGTGTTTTTTTTTATCAATAAAATTTGCGCTTGGTTCCTATGTTACTGTTCAAATAATAGGTAACATGCTTTGCAAAAAAATGATTTAAATTTGCCTCAAAACTGCAGCAAAGATTTTGTTTTTATGTGTTGGCAATATTGGTAAAGAGTAAATCTTTGAAAATAAAATTTAAAAATACTCGAATCCAAGCGATAGGTAGGAAGCCTAAAATTATGATTTGCTTTAGATAAAATTTAGTGTTCTTAAAAATGTTTAGCTGAACTATATTCTGCTTTATGTAATGCGATTGTTGTTGTAAATTGTCCAAAGCTAGATGCCTAATATAAAATCAGGAAAGTTCTAAATTTCAAAATTCATTAATTATGAAACTGAAAAAAATATAGGAATCAGCTATTTTCAGCTGATTTCTATATTTTTCTGTACTTTCCGATATTTTTCGGAATTACGTTTCGATTTCGGTATTTTTGCTTTCGAAATTATGTGTTTTGATAAAACCATTTCGACGATTGCCTTAAAATAGTTACATTGTAACAAGCTTTTGTGAATGTGACAAAAAATATAAATGTTATATGGGCAGCAAATAATGCGTCCAAAACAGATCATGACCAATATTGAAATAAGTATTTGGAACAATATTGAACCACAAGGCTACTGAGATCAAACTATTGATCCAAAAACAAAAAGGAGCACAATTTTGTATTGACTTCAACATGAATCTGGATCTATTTTCGATCAGATCAAAACTGTGACAAGTTATCCCAGAGGAGTCTGACTCAACAGTGGTGGAGGGAAGCAATATCTAATGCTTAAGATCTTCAGACCAACCTCCATCACTGTAAAGCCGCCTCGGCTTTCGCTAGAAATAATTTAAATATTTTGATACTACTAAATTACAGCAACGCTGATGTAGTGGTGGCTAGCATCGAGATGGATGGGCAAAATCTCTGGCTAATATCGGCCTACCTACCATACGAGGAGGAAAATATACCACCAGGTAGGTTGGGCAGTGCAATAATGGAGGCTCGAAAACGAAAGGTAGGAGTCATCATGGGTAGCGATGCTAATGCGCATCACTTAATCTGGGAAAGTACAAATATAAACAAGCGAGGTGAGTTACTCCTTGATTTTATTTTAAGAACTAACCTAAATATATGTAATATCGGGTGTAAGCAAACCTTTATTACTCAAAATAGACAGAAAGTGTTGGACATCACACTTGTCTCGGATTTTATTAAGAAGAGGGTATTGAACTGGAAAGTGTCCGAAGACCATTTCCCTTCCTGACCATTGTTATCTCCAGTACGAAGTGGATACAAAACCCACTAGCCAACCACCCTTCAGAAATAGGAGGAAAACTGATTGGGATTGTTTCAGGACCATTATGGGTAACTTATTAACGGTATCGGTTTCAAACCCTCCTGCATCTACACAGGAGCTTGATGCTTTAGTAACCAAGCTGTCTGATGCTTTTAGCAAGGTCATATTAGGTGAATGTCCTAGGGTAAATCTCGGCCACCCTGCTATTCTTTTGCCATCTGTTGAGATGATATTCCAAACTGAGTTTCCCACCAGAGAGGACTGGGTGATTGAAACGGTTATGGACAATGAGGCGCTAAGCTTCTTTACGCGAATGGCTCAAAAAGGGATAGAGGAGTTGGCTGCGGTGTATTCTGTGAGGCACTAGGGGTTAACCTCTCTTTTCGTCTTCCCGACTTTTGCAGCGTTTTTCAAGCTGAACTGATTGCGATAATGGAAGTCATGGACTGGTTGAAGTATAATGTAATATGTACGAAGGGTATTCCAGGTAGCCCAGAACTGTCTGGCATCTTTAAATGAGATGGCTGATCAGTTCAACATCCGCTTGATGTGGGTGCCAGGGCATTTCAATATCGCAGGGAATGTAATGGCAGATGAGTTGGCCCTCAAGGGTACAACACGCCTAATAATCCAGAGCAGGCGGGATATAAAGATACCGCTTGCTTCATTTCAACAGCTGCTTCAGGAAGAAGTCATCAAGAAACATTCAGCAAGAAACGAACGTCAGATGGTCTAACGCCAGTTCGTGTCTAATAACCAGGCAGATCTAGCGCCATATTGGCAAGGTCGTGGGAGCTATAACGGGACATTGTCTCATTGGAAAACATGCGAGCAGACTGGGTGTCCCAGCCCACGATTTCTGCCGCAGCTGCGGTGGTGAGGAGGAGGAGGAAAATGTACTCCATCTGCTCTGCACCTGTCCTAGTCTAGCGTACAGCAGAACAACATTTATGGGGACTTCCCCTTTGCACGACCTCACGGATCTTAGTAAGATCGAGATCCGGGACTTTAAACGCTTCTTGGTAAGCTCAGGATGGTTTAGCAAGTGAAGAGGAAGAAACTCGAATGTGGTACAGCTATATGGACCAATTTTGTGTATTTGCTAATCCTTTGGGACGGCCACCCTTACCTAACCTAACCTATCCCAGATTTACATCTTAGAAATGTGTAAAATGTTCATCAGTTTATTTCTGTCGATATACACTTTAAAGTTGAATTAATATCATCATTTTGTGAATTTACTATTTTCTGATTGGTGCTTGCTACCACTTGTGCGAATGCCATTTTGCTGCTTGACGCTTGATTACCTGCAGTTACCTTACTATTAATATTAAACAACTTGTTGGCTGCCATGAAACTTCCGTAATTTGCTTGGCTGAGTTTCTTAGCAGTGTACAAATTTAGATGCTTCATTTTATGTTTGTAAATATTCGTGTGTTAAGTGCTTATATACCAGCACATTTTACGCATATAGGTTGCTTAAAACAAAATTGTTGTGTATGTTCATACCCTTGACATTTTTTGCACTCAGTTAAGATATTTTTAATAGTTGAACTTTTATTTTACTCGTACAACCCAAAATAATTTTGATTTTAAAGATTTTGTTAGTATCTTCATCTGTATCGAATGTTAAAATCAGCATATTGAGTGGCATTTTCGTTTTCCAGTTAGGCTTGTTTCGTTTGGCCATTACTTTAATAAGTCTTGATTTTTTATCTTCATAATTATGTGTGTCATACAAAGAACTCTCACCTAATACTCTTGCTACCGCACTATATTTGTTTCCATCTTACCGTTTAGTTTGATTGAATCTATCTTTTGGAATCCGTGTTGCTAATATATCAAAAAGCTCTTTGTAGAGATTCTTTCAGGTTGTTCCCTAATTTGTAGTTGTTCTTGGATTTCTGCTGCTTTTTTTTTTTGGATTTATATTGGGTTATGTAAGAGTATTGTTTGGTTTTATTTTTTTTAGGCCCGACCCTTATTAACTCGGTTTCTTTATCCAATCCTTCTTCGTCCGTAGAGTAGTTCTTAGGTTCAGCTTGTTTCTGCTTCTCGTTTGTATTTTCATTCTCCATATTATTTGGTGTTGTTTGTATATTATGCTCCTCCTGTGTTAGGTTGTAGATTTTATTGTTGAAGTTGACTGATAAATTCACTCATGTGAACTATTTTCATTTTGCTTGCCATGCTGCATATATAACTATTGTTCTCTCTCATAGCTTGGCTGTTTTTTTTGAGAACTCATATTTACCGGTGCATTTGTTTGTTGATTTAACTCAACATAGCCTATTGTAGTTTATTGTAGATCTTTGCTGCTAAAAGGACTTGTGGGTTTCTCAGGAAATCTTATTGTTCTGCAGTTCGTCCCAAATGGGGTTTTCGCTGCTATTAATTTCATTGATTGATTTATGCAATAAATTACCTTTCCCAGAATCTATTAAGTCAGCCTCCGTAGAGAGTGGAGTAACCAGTTTACTAACTAGTATACCACTTGGGGTATTATTTCCTTTTGTTTTGCTCAGTGCATGATAGGCCTAGTCGGTCCGCATGACGTATTTTGTTTTCCTGGTGTTATCCAGTGAGTTTTTCCTATCCGCCACCTGGGGACGCGCTCGATGAACGTTAAAAGCTGTGTTCCGTATTTCTGCTCAACTCAATCTGATTGATCGGAAGTATTAAAAGTTGTTCCTTATTCTCGCTAAAGTTTGTTTATCTTCGTTATTTATTTCAGATTGATTGATATTTTCAATTTGTAAAAATACACCGATTTGTCTAGTTGTTAATCGCAAACGCGAAGTTAACTTCGCAGCGATTTGTATTCGTTCGCGTGCGTAATGTGGCGGAATGTGATATATATATGTATATATATATATATATATATATATATATATATATATATATATATATATATATATATATACATATATATATATATATATATATATATATATATATATATATATATATATATATATATATATATATATATATATATACATATATGTACATATTTTCGATATGTTTTGTTCCGACAAATCTGAAACCTGGTCCATATGTTAGACCGGATCAAATCGATAAAACTTCAGATTTCCAAATCAACTCGATCTACGGATTTAAGTAATGAATTCAACTATTTTGTTCAAATTATGTTTATAATTAAATAAATTGTAAATATTTGGTTGAAACAAATGAAATATTAAAAAAACATTTTTGGTTTTATGTAATAAAATATATAGGGTTTTCCAATAAAAGGGTTCATTTGAATAGGCTGCTATTTGGACAGCTGTCAATTTTAAAGCTGTCATCTTTTGACATTTGACAAGTAAAAACTACGCCATTACTAAAAATGGTACGATACACGCTTCAACAACGCATTGAAAGTGTTAAAATTCATTATACAAAAATGATGAAAATTTTGCAGTGACAGTTCGCAAAAGTAAAGCACTTTTTGGTCGTCGTGAAGCACCTTCTCGCCGGCAATAGTGAAACTGAAACATTCCCCAAACGACATTACACCGTATTTTGCATAAAGACTTAGGTCTTTAGGCTTTTAAAGTTCAATTAACACAAGAACTCAAGCCGGTCGATCACCATAAACGTCGTATCTTTCGTTGATTGGGTCCTTCAAATGCATCAAAATGATCCGGATTTTCATCGAAAAATCATCTTCAGTGATGAGGCCCATTTTCTTTTCTATTTATATAAGATAGTAAGTGGTCTTCCTCCCTGCGATTGTAAATTTTGGAGAACCAAATACCGCAAGCTACTATACAAAAAGAAAAAAGGGGAATAGTACATTTAATGGCGCGTGTGGGTGAGCCTGAGTGAATTGTGGTGTGCCATATCCAAAATCTTAAACCTACCACAGGATGAATGTGAGGAGATGAAAAATAAACTGCGGGAAATTATGAATCCCGCTGAATCAAATATCGCAATCAAAAAGGTCAGTAATATCAGAGATGGTATTCTGATCAAAACTGGGAAGCAGGAAAATCTAGAATTCTTCCTCAAAAGTTTGGCCTTAGCCGAGCTGGTCTGGTGGTATCGCTACCAAAAAAGTGATTACCGAGAGTAATCAGCATATATGATGTAGACACGGAAATCAAGATCGAGGACATCTTTATCAACATCGAGGATCTTAAGCGCAGTTTCAAAACTGGGCCTAAAGATAGCAAAACGGCCCGTTAGGCCAATGAGGTGTCGCCTACAGCCAGGAATACCTTAATTGAAAATCACACAGTGCATCTAGGGTTGTTTTCAAGCAGGTTGACTGACTTCGTGAGGATTACAAGATGTTACATTATGAATTCGGATACATTGCCAAAATTTCCAAAGTGAAAGTGTGCAGAATGTCCGTTTACCGCGCAGCAAGGTGTGCACAGCTGATAAAACTGCCTTGAACCTAATGATGAGAAAAACGGTCTATGGCAAGTAAAACTGTCAATATAAATAAACTAAAAATTGGCCAGTTCAATATGCAAAACTCTATATTACAATAGTAGGAATTGAAATAACACAAAAAGTAGAAGAAGAAAATATTGACATTCTAGGATAGGAGGTCTGTGCAATGTCTACAGGAGTGAAAATATTAAAGCAGCAATAGGAATTTTCGATAATGATCTCGAAGCACTAAAAATCGCCCTGTATGTGAGTAGAAATGAGATCAGTAATAGGTAAATTGTATCTATAGTCAGCATCTAGTTCCAATATTCTGATGATCCTGTAAACTATATATAAATAGGCTTCATAATTGTAAGGATGGTCCTAAGAATCATCTGATTATCATCACTGGTAACTTCAATGTTAAATCCAAACAATGGCGTAATAAACACAAGCGAGAGAGGTTCTCTCGTAGAAGTGCTTGGAGCTAGAAGTGGTCTCTTCATTAACAATAAAGATTACCAGACAAGCACCTATTCAAGGTGAATCAAATATTGATCTAACATTAATAACTAATGAATATTCTAACATTAATAGAGAGATTATCCTCACCATATGAACCTAAATAACAAGTACAATGATAACCTGCAATCAAATAATGTTGAGCGATACAATGATAACCTGCAATCAAATGTACTAGAATCCAAATGGAGTAGATTATTGGAAAACCTGTGCATTGCTACAGATGTAGAAAGAGTTGAACAGACAATAACAAGCTCACTCATCAGTGCCTGCAAGGAAAGTACACCAAAGAAACGAGCAAGAAAAACCAAATTGCCTTTGTGGTCTTAGAAGCAGACCACCAAACGTAAAAAACAGATAGCACCAATATACAAAGAGAAATACGAAATAAAAGGTACAATGTTCCAGTCACTACAACGTAGATCGCTTCAGCAATGAAGAATCCACGTTCGCAATCATGTCTATGAAAATTACTAAATTCAGGCCTGGACAAAATAAAGGTCGAAGTAATACAGCGGGTCAAGTACCACCAGTTTCATGAATGTTTGTTTAAATAAAGGAATTTTTCCAACAGCTTGGAAAAATGGCTAAGTAGTGATCATTAAAAAAGGAGGTGGCAGAAACCCTACCGATCCAACATCTTATCGACCTATCATGTTGTTGCCAGTCTTAGGTAAATTACTTGAGAAATTGATTACTGGCAGATTGATGTCAATGCTAAACGCTCCGGTGGTAAAAAACGTATATTTTTACCAGGAAAAGGCCTCTAAAGCAAATATTTACATTACTGTATATTTGCTTTAGATAAATTTTCATAAACGATGGTGGGTATGGTGGTGGTTATTGGGGTTACTCATTAATCGATGCATGCCAGGCTGAGAACAATTCAATAATGTGCCATAATATAGGAATACACACACAAATATGTTATCAAGTACCCTGATAAAGTTAGCCGATAATTTCAAGCCGAAAAAAAATCGATAATGAGGGTAATATTTTGTTTTGAATTGAACATTAGATATATGTCGATAAAGAAGATCTTTAATTTTTGAATAAAACAGATTTATTTCGATACATTTGTGAAATATTTTTTATTAATACCAGTAGGAAAAGTTCCTTGTGGGGATCCTGGGAAATCTATAAAAAATAAGTTTATAAAAAATAAGTCTCTATAGAGTGTTATGTCTGGGGACAGCTTGATTTGAAGTGATTTTTCAATATTTATATGACTATAGAAATTATTTTAGTCCAAGTGATGGCAGATAGAGTCAAATGCTTTACTAAAATCAGTAAATACTATACGTCTACTTGGTTGCGGTTTTCAATTTTATTAATAACTTTGTTGGTAAATTCAACAAGGTTAGTAAATGTAGATCTTCTAGGCATAAACCCATGCTGCGAGTGATATATATGTTGAGCTAGGATTCCTTTAAAGCTGTTTCATACTACCAGTTCGAATAATTTTGCTATGGTTGAAGTGGTTCATATCCCTCTATAACAAGTGATGTCTTCTCAACGTTAACGAGAGGTTGTATATATTCCGTAATGGTTTTACTAAAATATTAGCATATTTTTTAAATATATAGACGTTGGAATATTATCCGGCCCACATCCGTCACCAAACTGATTAAGTGCATATAAAATATCCTCATCACTAATAAAAGGTAAACTAATAAGTACATTATTATTTACGGTTGATTAAGTGATACATTTTTTTGAAAAAAGTCGTCAAGCCTGTCAGCAGTTTTTTTGGGATCTGATGTTTTAATATCGTTCAAATACATATTAGTTGGATAACCATTAATTACTCGCTTGGATTCCAGAATTGTTTAGGGTTGGTTGTAATGCTTCGTTGTACATACGCAATTTATGAGAGGTGCTATTGCATCCGATTCTGATGTGATATTCCATGGTAGAAAGGAATCAATATCTTGATCATAATTCCACATTACATTTGGAAGATTTAAGTCACCGTCCACTACACGAACTCGGTGGTATGTAGACAGATTCGTTTGATTTATTTTGATTTTTATGCACACATGCTCGATAGATGATGAAGTTAAATTTTTAGCTACATTGGAAACCATTGAATGCTCTGCGATAAGTACACCGCCTCCTGATTTTTTTTTTCACTAGTTGATGATGCGTAATCATTTCCAAAGTATTCCTTACTGTTAATGTTAGGATTCAATTAGTTTTTAGAACAAAATTGAAAAAGTAAGAAGTTTTTGATGCCATCTTGTTCACGTTCTGGACGTACGATCTCGTATATCGTAAATTTCTCGGATTTCTTATGTTTTACTGTTTTACCTGATTGTTGATTGTGATAAATTTCCGACGGGTTATTGTTGTTTAAGAAAAGTTTTTGGCTGTGCAAATTTTCTGAAAATGTTGACGACGTGTTCTCCATATACAAATTCTTTGACCAGAAGTACAGGTGGCCAAATCTTGGAATATAGGATATTACTGTATTGTTCCTCCGACACACTAGTTTGGAGGCATTTCATCACATGCTGCTCCATCCAATTTCATTCTCGATTTGAAATGTTGTTTCGATGTGGTATCTGCGATCCTGCTCACAAAGTGCGTAGTCTTGGAGCAACAACTTTGATGTCCAGTAATGCGGATTTGTTTAAGTTTTCCGTAATATCTTCTTTAGGTGGCACCTGTGATGAGGCTATCGGAACATGTGGTATTAAATTGAAAAAAATCTATTATAATCGTTTATCGAGTTATTTCTATTACAAAATAAAATTAAATTCTTTAATTTCGGTTCACCAGAATCCCAAGTAATTTATATGCTAACCTTCAAGAATTTTCCTCGAGTGCATTAAATATCTCAGAAATGTCATTATTGGCCAGGTTTGAAGTATCGTCAGTCTAATTAATCCGAAATACATTTTTTTAGGTATGGTTTCTAAAAGTTTTTATATAATTAAATTTGTTTAGAGAAATAATCTGCGGACAAAAAGACTTCATCAAGCCGCGGTGAAATATTCTCAACTATTCCGAAATTCTTTCCAAGTGCATCATCATGGTAATAATATGTAGATCATTATACTACGTTGGTATAGGCACCTCAATGTAAACCAAACAGCTTTCACACATTTTTTTACGCGACAGTTGATTATGCAGTAAACTGCTGAATCCTTTTCTATATAATTTTCTATGCAAAATGGTGATATATAATTTAACGTTACTTATATGGAAAGTGTTCAGCTATGCTATATATGTATTCTTCTATATAGCTATGTAATTTAGCTCACAAAAAAAAAATTACATTCACGATCATTTTATAAAATGTTCAATTCTCATTCTAAATATTGATCTATCACTTAGCTATCATCGAAAAATCTCCAAATAACTAAAACAAAAAAATTGTATTATAATATGTATATGTATATGCTCAAAACTATTTGAAACAACACGATCGCGCATGAAATGGTATATAATAAACAACAACAACAAAATAGTTTGATCAATCAAATTATAAAATAATAAAATTCTCATTTCATATATTTCGAACTGTCATTAAAATTGATGATCATCAACATTTTGTTTATTATATTGATTTTATACCATATTTCTTGTTGTATATTTATGTATATACGAGAGATACATATATACGAATCAATTTGATCGATCATCATTATCATGTCTTTAAATATAAATTTAAATATTTACATGATCATATAAAATTTTTTTCATCATTGAAAATGATCATTATTAGATGAAATAATAATTGTTTGTTTTTAGATTTAGAAATGTGTGTATGTATATATATATGTATATACATATATAGAAACGAAGAAATAAATAAATAAAAAACTTGATTTTGATCAATTGAACGAACACAATGATCGAGGGAATGTGAAATCAAGTTATGTGTACCAATAAAATCCATATAATTATATGATCATGAAAGTAGATTTTTTTTTTCGTACGTCTTACGATATGTGAATCTTGCCAATTAGTTAGTCAGCGTTAACAAGGTAAATAAGTGATCGTGCTTTTATTCTATATATACATACTGATTTATACATTAATAATACGAAAAAAAGGGTTGAGCTCGTTTGTAAATAGAAATTAAATTTGTAATGTTATAGTATATAGCCACTAGTTTTAAGCAGGCAGAAAAGTTGTATCGTCGGATATATCCAAAAATGATTTATTTTATGTAAGTTAAAAAATTGATAATGGCTGTCTGGATGTCGATGGACTAGTTTAAAAAATGTTATAACGTTTTCAAGTAGGCGTTATAATAACATTTATATACCTTTATAAAAGGGTAAATTGTATATATGTAGATTTACAGATGTTATTAGTTACAATTATCAACAACAAACTTTTGGGATTTTATACGTGTATGTATTCCTATAAATCCAATTTTATTAAATAACTATATTAAGTGTTCCCCTGTATAATGATAAATTATTTACATATACATATATGTATGGGGTTGGAATCTCTTTTCTATAACTACTATAATATGTACAACTATTATTGTTATTAAAAATTAAAATGAGTATATAAATATACTAAACCGAAAACCAAAACAACAATAACAAACAGAGTTCAACATAGCATATATATGTACTCGTATGCATATATATAAATTATATGAAGTCTATTAAATTTCATCCTAAACAGAGAGAGCGCAGGCACACATAATGAAAAGGTGTTACTTTAATCCCAGATTAAAATGATGAAGATAAACGAACAACATTATTTTTTTGTAAATGTAAACGGAGGAAAATAATACAGATCGTGTATACGTAGCATATTGTATACTGGTATATTGTTATACTTTAGATCCGTATTAAATGCATTTTCTGGTGTTCAAATTATTTGTGGTTTGTATTTTGAAAGTTTTCAAATGGCCGCTAAACTGGTAATTGTATATCCTTAAATGTTTGAAACAAATACTATTTACTTTATATCTACGTCTGAGAAGTGTTTACGAATTTTCTTACTAAAAATATTTAGCAAATTTTTGATACCTGAATAAGACGGAATTTTATTTTAAAGCAATTTATTAATTAAATAATTCAATAAATTACTTGTATGTATGTGCGTTTAGAAAAAAATTACAACAGAAAATTAAAAATAAAATTAAGAATAAATACTGTGGATACCCACATTTATAAATAAAAAGCAATTCATTTATAAAATATGAATATAAAATAAAATTACATACCCGATAAACCACAAGTCCAAATATCTTGAAAATGTTGGTCTAATGAATGGCAATGATGCTGAAATCAGTTATATGAGTTTGATGTCTATCGATTGTATACATGTAAGAAACTTAAAGGTGTGATATTTATTTTGACCCTAAAAGTTAGTTATTTAATTAGCTTAAATAACGTTTACCTAAATTTATCTTGAATGTGAATTAACCGATCAGCTTAAACGTCAATTATAGAATTATGACTTAAAAGCTTAATATTCGTTGTACATTGAAAGACGTGTTTTTTAATTCAAAAAATTTTCTTATTGGAATGAAGTTCTGGATAGAATTTTCTCATTTTTTCAGTAAAATCCAAATGAATTTAATTTTTTTATCAATAAATAAGATACCTTTAATGTTAAACTACACATTTTAATTCACTATTATCGAAATAAAATCAAATTTAACTTTATTTTTCAATGTTCTGGATAAAACATTGGTTTTTTCAAGTTCGCGATAAATTCATAGTACACGAACTCGAAAAAAAAGGGATATTTTAAAAGGAAATATTTTAAACAAATATTTTTCATTGTTTTATGCTTGATACCTGTATTATTTCACAATAGACGTCAAAAAATATAGTTAGAAGTTGAAATTTATTCAAATAAATAGAACTTAAATATATTGGTTAAACTAAATAAAATTTCCCAGTATTATTCCCGATGTTCTTATAGAACTTGAAGTTCTGTTAATAAAAAAACGCACCTGAAGTCAATTCGGGGAAATGATCGGTCTATTATTTGATTAGCTCAAACGTGTGGTATCCTACCTTGTGTAACAAGGTGTACAATGTTTCTTTTGGAAGATACTGAATTTAAATTTTTTTTGCTTCACTTTTGTCATATTACCAGTATGGAATTGATTAAGTAATTGATTTTGATTGTATATATTGGTATTATTTCCGGTTTTTCTTCTTTTTTTTTGGTTATTTTTTGGGAAGAATATTATTGTGAGGTTTTTTTGGGGGGAATTGAAAGATGAGATGCGGTAGCGACTAGTCAGTCAAAACATTGAGTCAAAGAATTGCAACATCACTGCTGAATGATGTTATCAAATATATCGAAGAAGATACGGAGCTTCAAGATTGCGGATCATCCATTCAATTCATTTAAATTGGAAAACGATTAAAAATTTATCGTAATCAATTGATAAATTCATTGTATAATTATTTTTTGGACGCTTTTTTTTCGATAACGCAATTTGGAATTTTTTTTACTGGCCGTATAAATGTACACACTTGAAAATATTGCGATGTTTTGTGAAACAAGCCTTGCATCACAGCATATGCGATATAACTAGTTTCACAAAAAGATTTAAAGCTTGCTTCGAATTTAATATTGATACAGTTAAAAGAAAATTTGATGCAAATTTGCATCGATAATATTATTATGTACCGAATTAATTTAATTTACGGGCTATTAAAAATCGTGTGTCGGCCCCGGTAATCTTGTCGAACCGATTTTTATGTATAAGGAGTATAGTAAACCCCAATCGTCGACACGTTACATGTTATTCAATTAAATAAATATATTGGCGAACAGCAAAAATAGAACTATGTATGGGCCGTGTCTAAAAGGCCTTGTATAGACGACAATTACTTCCGTAACTTTCAATAGTTTAAAACATTAAAACGAAAATTTCGAAAAAAATAATTTGTTTCTCAAGTATGTAGTCAAATTTTTGTTATAGGATGCGTCTAAAATGCTTATTCTACATAAAAATATGTACGCCATGCAATTTTATGCACAGTTTGAAAGTAATATTTTTTAT
This sequence comes from Tipula unca, assembly GCA_951394425.1. NCBI lineage: Eukaryota > Metazoa > Arthropoda > Insecta > Diptera > Tipulidae > Tipula > Tipula unca. Next base: position 122,717,265 of record OX596380.1, read on the forward strand.
CATAATTTTTTATTTTCAAATTATGTGTATTCAAACCATAAGATTTTTGTATTTGTTCTTATTTCAAAACAATTTTAAACGTTCAAGACGAGTTTATGCATTTGTATCTTGCTGCAAAAATGTCTGCAAAGCGGGGTGAAGTTAGCCACTTTTTATTCTAGTATGTTGGTACATGGCTTTTTGCTCAATTTGCGGTTGTCAAAAATTATGTCAGTTTGACATAATTTTGACATAATGTAAATAAATTGATGTTATTTGCAAAGCAAGTATGATGATAATATATCACATAAAATACTACTGTTGGTAATTTCTATGCATAAAACTTTGATTCTTGAAATCTTTCGAGAGGGAATTGTACACACTGTAATTTCACAACCAAACCCACTCTAAATACTGAATCACTGTATGTATGTGCCTACCTTGTAAGGATGCACCAGAAAAAGGTTATAATAATCAAGAATTAAGACTATATTAGAAAACCAAACGACCTTAGAATATATCGAAATAAAAGTACATATAAATAACGGATTTCGGCCATATTTCTTAGCTGCTGTTGAACCAACGTGCACTCGAATACAATTAACATGCACAATGTGAATAAAGAATAGTACCAATATTCATATTTAAGCACGATAGACGGACAGAAAATATTTGGGAAACAAAAAATGAAGCTGTGGCACGTTCAATAAATAGTTGATAAAATTCTGGAACAACCATTGTCATCTGATTCTTGCCATATGTTTTCTCGGCTAGGCTAATCTCATTCTCATCTTCATGTCCTTTCGATTCAATATATTCACGATACGTTTTATGAACTGGAAATTCGAGTCCTCTGCACTGAAAAAAAACTCTAGGTATTATTAACAAAAATCGTAGTTACCCTTACTATAATTTTGGGTAACGAGAACTTTTCGTTAATAGAAACATGGCACTTTTCTTAAATAAATAAATTATGTGAATGAGAAAACTTTATTAAATGCAAATAAAATTTACTTCCTATAAAAAATAATGTTTTTTAATAATAAACAGTAATTTATCTGTCTTGCATATGTGTTTAGTTACGGGAAACAAATTATAGATTTCTTATAAAAGTGAAATATGTTTAATAAAAAGAATCCTATTTTCCTCATAACAATTATTTTTTGTAGTAGTAAATGAAAATTACATTTATTTGAACGAAAATGTTTATTTCATTTGACGGGTCTCTTTTGTTGAATCAGCTAAACCAATTTATTTAAACTTACTAAATATTTATTTAACATAATAAAATAAGGCTTATTCAAATAAAAGTCAACAAAGTAAAATTTAATAAATTTATTTTATTTAATTCAAAAATAAGCCCAATGTATAACAAAAATTATATAAATAATAAATATAAATATGTATAGGATATATACATACATATATAAAATACATAATATATATAAAATACATATATACATATATACATATATAATATAACATATATATATATATATATATATATATATATATATATATATATATATATATATATATATATATATATATATATATATATATATATATATAGATTTATAGATGTATATATGTATTTATTACAATTCTTCAAAATTCAATAATCTTAAACTAAATTATAAAATATCTTATAAAATATAATTATACACTGTCAACAAAATTAATCAAAAATATCTTATTGTGGATTTTCTTTTTGTAATGATTTAATTAATGTTGTCACAGAGGAGTGAATTATTTCATGTTCTAAAATAATATCATAGAAGAAAACTTGAATAAATTGCCAGACTTTACAACATTCTTCAGGATATTTTAAATTGAATACAAAAAAAATTTTGAAAACTGTGTCAACAGCCATTTGAATATTTGGCAATACGTATTTTATATCATCAAAATAAACAAATATGGCTTTTGGCTCAATTATTGCTCCTTCTATAAAGATGAGAGGCTGAATCCGTTGTTGATTTTCTTTTTTGCCCGTAATGAAATCGTTTATTTCATTTGCCGACTTGCATACTTTAATAAAACTTTCTTGAGACTGTAGAATTGAAAACTTTGTGTACTGCTTTAATCCGTTTACGGATTTGGTACATCTAGCAGTGGTTGGTTTTAGTACTGCATGCAACAAAAAAAATATAGCAGTAACCTTTCCATCTGAAAATATTCGAATTGTAACTAATACAGGAAGGGTTTATTAATTTTAAAAATTGAAAGATATTCTTACTTTTGCATATATTATTATTGTGCTTAATTTCATTGAAAAGTTTAATACACCCAACATCTCAAATTTCTCGTTCGAAAATGTTTAATATATTTTTTCAAACTGTTCATATTGATCGAATATTTTAAATGTTTCGATATATATCCCTTTGAAATCAATGCCAATCTGAAAATATATGGTTCAAAAATAAATTAAATGTCTTTAAATTTCGAAAAAGAGGTCTAAGTTACCAGTCTAAATCCATTAGAATTTCGGAATTGGGCCCACTCTGCAATACAATCTTGGAATTTTTAATTTCGTTAAGACGATACTGTGTAGTACAGGACCAATGATAAAATAGCTCATCTTCCGTCAATAAATTGTATTTAATAGCTCTTAAATGATCATCAATGGATTCAACCACCGGAGGTTCAATTTTTCTGGTAGCAATATCGTTTTCAACTCTTTGGTTTTTCTTATTAGCAACTTGGTAGTGTAGTCCAGATTTTTTATAAATATTTCTTTTATTGTGGTATTTTGTGTAGAGGCGTCCTAATGGGGCTAAATTTTTACGTTTATGATAATAAACCGTCTGAAAATTATAATTACAAAATAATGTAATAAGTGTAAATAATTGGGTACAGCATTTCTTACTTGTTCTTCTGTTGGGAACATTTCAACAATATCAGTTGCAATTGCTTCACAGCTGTCGGTCGAAAATGGAAGACTATTTTTCAAAAAATAATCTATAATAATGTCAACCAATAAACGACGGTTTGGTTCGTTGAACTGCTTTTTTAAGTCGTAGTATCTCTTGAGCATTTCTCCTTGAGTATCATTTGTCAATATTTCACTAAGGCGCACATTTGGACTACTTGATGTGGATGACATTAGCGATACCGGCATACTCATATCTGTTAACCATGATGAAACGGTAGTTGATGAATTAGTTGTTGGTTTGTTGGTGGTTAACCCTTGATCATTTTGCCATTGAACTAATGCATATTCAAAGTCAACTCTATCCCCAAAACTGAACCCTTCCAGAAGTTTTTCAATATGGTAAATTTTTAGACGTGTGAGTTGTTTAAGATACATCTTTTCATCTATAATTTTTAAATATTTTGAAAAAATTCAAATGAAAATCAGTTACATGTACTTACCATCTAAGCGATGATATAACTGCTTTAAATGCCACTGTTGCTGCAATTTCTGGAGTTCTGATTGCTCAGTTGTAAGAGTTGAACTTGTATTGTCTGGTGGGACCATTAGGAAATAAGTTAATTCTTCTCGCTCCAAATTACTTTCATTGGTTGACTCCATTTGTTTTAGTGTTAGCATATTTTCTTGTGGTTTTTGAAAATTATTTCTGGTGTCCTCCATCTTTCGACAACTTTTCAATATTACTAAACTATAATTAACTTTAATATTCTATTTCAGACAATATTTTAAAATTGGTTGAATTTATATAATTGTTTAGGCCTTATCATATAAGAACCATTTGAAAGTTTTGATATCTCAATAGGCGGCCCATTAAGCTTACCAATTTCGACTAGATTTACACTATCAGATTCTAAGTCTACAAAGTAATCTCTATGATGTGAACTGTAACCCTTTATTTCTAATTTGATACATACAAATTTAACATCTGTTTTGAATAGTATTACTACTTCTAAGATTTTATAAAAGTTCAGACTGCCATCGCAGCTATACTCAGTAAGACAAAACCCGGTTTTTAACATCGTTCCATCATATTCAATGTTTGAAACACAAAGAAAATCCTCATTGCAAATATTAAGGCTATCCGAAATATAACTACTGTATTTACTGATAACAATATTATTTGTTTCAAACTGAATAGGTTGATAAATTAAGTCATTGCATATAGAACTGGCGAATTTTAATTGAAATTTTTTGGCCAATGTTAATGGAACTTGTTTTCTTGATGTAGTGGAATTTGCAAACAGTTTAAATTCTCTGTGTTTTCCTTCGTATCTCATACTCCAAAAATGCCGCGGTGGGCCAGAATATTCTATGACGCTCGGATAATGCGTTAAAAAGTGGAACTTGGGTTTTAGGGAATCATTGAATAGTCGTTGGTATTCCATATTGTGAATTTTAATTTTTCCTTTTAAAAGTAAAATATTCGTATTCGAAAATTCAAAACTTAGCAAAATATCATTTATATCTATCAGGTTTAATAAAAATAACCAAACTTCATCATTTTCAGGAATCTTGTCACCTACCATAAGAGGAAAAAAATGAAGAAAAGTCATTACTTCACGAGCGCACATTTTTAGATGGAAATTTTTAATGTTTTTTTGGGAAATTGGTGGAGACATATTTTTACATTCTAAAAAACCATAGTTGAAATTTTGTTTACGTGAATTCAATAGTTCTAACGAAATATAGTTTTTGATATAAATCAAATCATTAAGTACATGACACAAGTCGTAATGGCAAATACCTTCATACAAATCATGCATCAAATCAACAGCAAAATTAGTTGAAACGTTGAAAGTCGGAATTAGGTTATAAACAGATTCTCGCTTTATACCAGTTGCACTTGGTTCGTTCGCTTCAACATCAAGTTTGTAATTAATTGCGTTCCGTAAATTTCTACTGTTTTCTTCTCCTAGCTGTTTTGTGTTTATTTTATTTTCTCGACAGAGCCTGCAAAAATAATTTGAAGAAAAGGAACTGTTGAAATCTAAAACTGCATTTAAACCCAAATTATCTCCTAAAATTAACCCTAGCAAGAATCGAACCTTTTTTGTCCCCTGACTAGTTTCAATATTTAAACCTTCTTCTTCTAAATATTTTAACTCATTAACCAAAGATTTTAACGCCATCGAGTTTCCATATTCCTTTAAATCAGTTGCTTTAATAGAAGCTGCTAGGTAAATATTTTCTAATTTGGACGAATTTTCAAGAATTGGGAACGAGTAATAGAAATTTGCAACTGATTTATTTTTCGAGTGCGAACCTAAAGGATTATTGATTCCAAATTCATCAACAAATAAGAAATATGGAATTGAAAAACTGTTTGGATATTTATCTTTTTTTTCTTGCCACAATTTTCCTTGCGTAAAATTTGAAACTGTTTGTGTTTTAGTTGACAAAAGTTCCATTCTGTTCAAGGACTTCAATAAATTATCATTTCGTTCAAATACTTTACGGAATTGGAATTTAATGGGTAACAGTGTGCCAACAGAATGTACCTCATCAATAATTATTTCGCCGTTTCTACAAATATTCGTAATTTCCTTATTAATTGTAAATTGTTTTGGAGTTTCTATTAAATCTTTCGATTCTAAATATTTTATGAATTTATATTCCGTATCAAACTTACTAAACGGGTTCTCACAAAATTTAAATAGTTTTTTAAATTCGAAACTCATATCCTTATTTAAAGATTTATATAAAGAATCTAATATAGGTTTTAAAATTGCATTTATAACTCCTTTTTGTATTTCATTTTCAAGCACATATTTTTTATTTAAGTTATTTTTATCATGAAGGCTTAAAAGAAATCGGCATGCTTTATTTTCTATTATTTCTATTGCAGTATTATAATTATAATCGATTTTTGGTTCACTATTGACATCAGAATTTTGATAATCATTTTGAGAATGTGCAAAAGAAATAAGAGATTCAGATAAAGATGTGTGATGCGGGTGACTAGTGGATTTATGTACATCATATTTTAATTTATTTTCGTTAGAATGTTTCACTATGGCATGTCTACGAAATGATCGCACGTTTTGGAAAGAGCTCGAACAATTTTCTTCACAACAACGATAAGTATCATAGGTGGTTAATTTATGAGCTTTATGATAATGGGATATCAAATCTTTCAAATTGTTGTATAATTTAAAACACTTAAAACATTTCATTTTAACGTAAAACTATTAAAAAATTATTAGTTTAGTTATAACAAATTGTATGTCAATAAATACGAGGAACTAACACCAAATTGTGAAATTACAGAGACACGTGTTTTTATCTTAAAATGAAATGCACTATTTAAAATAAAAGTAACAATAATTATAAAATTTTAACTTACCAGCAACAGTACAAAAATAAATACTTATTTTAACAAACTAATTTAAATAATATATTGTCTTTACTAATTGCACAATTCAAATTATTTTAATAAAAGTTAAGTATTTTTTCCGAAATGCGATATACAAATTAACCTGTCGCTCCAATATCTTGAATATGAATGCACGCACAAATCCGAAAAAAAGAGAATACGGAAACGATTACAATCAGCCGGTTTAAAGTTGAATCCGAAGAAGTGTTCATTATTCAGAACGGAGGTAAAATTTTTGGGGCACAAGGTAACGACCAATGGAATCCACACCGATGAGGACAAGATATCAGCGGTAAAGGACTGGCCAAGACCTAAAAATTTACGGGAATTACGGAGCTTCCTCGGATTGTGCACTTATTATAGGCGATTTGTACCAGGATTTGCTAATGTGGCAAAGAGCTTACATGATTTGACCCGGAAGAACAGAGCATTTGAATGGAGTGACGAGCAAGAGGAGTCATTCAATGAATTGAGAAGGCGATTATGTACGGCACCATTGTTGGCATACCCTATACCTGGTGTTAAGTTTATTCTTGATACCGATGCAAGTAATGATGGCATCGGAGGGGTGTTGTCGCAAGAAATTGAAGGGCAAGAAAGAGTAATAGCTTATTACTCGAAGGTGTTATCTAAACCAGAACGTAACTATTGTGTAACTCGTAAGGAATTGTTGGCTATAGTGGAATGTGTGAAACATTTTCATAAGTACCTCTATGGCCAAGAATTTCATATACGAACGGACCATGGAGCATTACGTTGGCTACTGCAGTTCAAGAACCCAGAAGGACAGGTAGCGCGTTGGATTGAGCGACTACAGAGCTATCATTACCAGATCGAACATCGGAAAGGGAGTGCACATGGAAATGCTGATGCATTGTCAAGACGACCATGTCAAGTGGAATGTAAGCACTGCGGGCGTATAGAAGCAAAGGAAGACGTTATCGACATCAGGCTTATGCAAATACTACCCGATAAGGAATGGACGGATGAAACGGTTAGGGACGAGCAGTTAGCAGATCCAGATTTGGCAATAATCATGCAACTTAAGGAGACAGGAAATCGTCCAACTTGGTCTGAAATTGCGGATAAGAGTCCCACGGTAAAGGCTTATTGGGCACAATGGGGTAGCCTCCAAATCGAGAACGGATGCTTAAAACGAATATGGGAAAGCTCGGACGGTAATGCGAAGCAATTGGTAAAAGTGGTGCCTAAGTCTAGAATTGCCGAGATATTGAAGGAGTATCACGGAGGGGCAAGTGGGGGTCATCTGGGAATTAATAAAACACTTGACAAAATACGTCAACGTTTTTACTGGTCAGGATGTAGACAATCTGTAGTGGAGTGGTGCCAAAGATGTGATCAATGTGCGGCGGTAAAAGGTCCTGCACGGAAAAGTCGGGGAGCAATGCAGCAATATAACGTTGGAGCGCCATTTGAAAGGATCGCAATGGATGTGGCAGGACCATTCCGGACTACGGATGTTGGTAACAAATATGTGCTAGTAATAATGGACTATTTTAGCAAATGGCCAGAGGTGTATCCCATACCTAATCAGGAGGCAACCACGATAGCTAACGCCGTGGTTAATAATTGGATAAGTCGTTTTGGAGTACCAATGGAGATTCACACAGACCAAGGAAGAAATTTTGAGTCAGTTGTATTTCAGGAAGTCTGTCAGTTGCTCGGTATAAATAAAACAAGAACAACGCCTCTGCATCCACAGTCGGATGGTATGGTGGAAAGATTCAACGGGACGTTGGAGAAAGATTTAGCAAAGGTCGTGGATAATGATCAACGCAACTGGGATCGACATATTCCGATGTTCCTGATGGCGTATCGATCAGCAGTACATGACTCAACGGGAATGACACCAGCGAGAATCCTTTTTGGAAATAATCTGCGATTACCCGGAGATCTAAAGTTTGGAGCTGTTCCATCATCAGCTTTAGATAGACAGAATTATGTTGACCAGATGAGAGGAGAACTCGACGAGATACACCAGTTTGTACGAGAGAGGATACGAGTATCAAGTGACCGGATGAAGGCTCGATATGACATACGAGCAAATAATAAAGGTTTCGAAGAAGGAGAGTTAGTATGGCTTTACAACCCACAACGGAAGAAGGGTTTATCACCAAAGCTGCAACCTTCATGGGAAGGGCCGTATACCATTATCACCAAAATAAATGACGTGGTCTACCGGATCAAGAAAGGGCAGCGAGGAAAGTTGAAGGTGGTGCATATAGAGCGATTAGCGATCTACAGGGGTAGTGAATTGGATCCTGTTCGGGACGAATCAGGATTACGTAGGGGGTAATGTTACGATCGTGGCGACATTAAAAATAACGGAAACCTTCTTGCTCTTTTGTTTTGGTATTATTACAAAAATATTTTGTTATATCTAATAATTTTCTTTCTTTATTGAACTAAATATTTTGTCACGCACAGAAAATATTTATTTACAATACAAACTGGTATTTTTTTTATCGACCAGTCCCAAAATAAGAGAATTATTATTTGTAATAAACATAATTTTTTTGTGTTTACTAATTTATTTATTAAATTTAACTAAAAATTTGAGAAAAAATGTTTAATTTTGATAACTCATGATTTTTATAAAATAGAGAAGATTTTTTGTAACTTTAAATAAATTTTTGTTACTGGGACGAAAATTTAGTAACTAAAGTTCGTTAGTTACTAATAACACAGGATTTTTTTCAGTGTGAATTGCTTTTTATCTTCATCCCGAATGTATTTGGTTTTCTGGAATACAAACCAGTAGATTACATCGTTCTTATCGTTTTTCAACCGCGTAGAATTCAGTTTGACCATTTCGGATGATCCATTATTAGACGTTGGTACTACCTTTGCCACCACCGCTGTTTGTGGAGTTTTCGCCTATATAATCGATACGAGCATGAATAATTAATCAATTAATTACGTTAAGAGATATTTACTTACTGAGCGACAATTTAAAAACGTATGAACGTGAACACTACAGTAACAGCATAGCGATATAATTATTTGTAAAAATGCTACCACCACAATTGTGACAATTCCGGCATTTTAATGCATTACATTTATGTGTACTGGCCTATTAATTTATTTAATTCAATATATTCGGAGATTTATAAAACACGGTGATTGTCCAAATTTTGTCTAACTTTCTCGCTTTTAGAGTCTTGACAACGTCAAGACGACAATGATATTTCGGTTTCGCCAAGATATAGCAACAAAAAAAAAATTAATTGAAAAAGAGCTAAAATTGACATAATGAGTGAAAATTTGAGCTTAGTTTTAATTTGTAGCAGTTGCCAGCCTTCTGCACATTTTGCATCGATTTGAAATTAATTTAAATTTGGAAGGGGAAATTTGTTTACGAAATGGCTTGTTTTGATTGGCTTATATATGGTCGGTGAACATTTTGCAGCAAGATAGAAACGCATAAACTCGCCATCAAACTTCCGAAATATGTACGTTTATGAAATATACAATTAAATTCGCATTTCAGACGCATTCATTATATAATTTACTAAGGAAGAAATCAGGGATTAGCACTGTATTTAATATGAAAATCGGTATACACAATTTTTTAAGTTGCATACTGAATTTATTACACTACAGGTACATAACAGACTCAGGCAGTATGTTATGTATTTGTAAAAGAAGCTATATACAGTGTGCATATTTGTAAAATTATCTTACAAGGATCTCATATTTAATTATACTACCACATATATTGAATACTCCGTTTCCTAAATATGGTCGTATCCCTGTATTAAATTTTTTAATTTGCTTTGTTTGTATTTTTCATAGAACGTAGTTCTACATAGTGCTTCGAAAGATCAAACGGATCGGGATTAATAATTTTTTGTTTAATTATTTCTTAAACCGTAATATTTTGCAATTAGCTGTAAAATACTTGTAAATAACAAAATAATTGTTATATTAGTGAATTTATTATATAGAAAAAGTGTTAATAACGTTTTAGTTTTATACAGTGCGTAGTGGATCGTTCTTTAGTGAATTATTGAAATAATAATTGTAAATTATTTGTGTAAAATAGATATAACGGTACATATTTTGTAATAGAGTATACCATGGATTTAGATTATTATCACATTAAAGTACATTTTAGCGGTGTTGTGAATTTTATAAAGATATGAAGGCATGAGTGAACCTGGAATTATAAAGATTTTCTATTATCAGGTTAGTAAAATTGTTCTTTTTGTTCATATCATATAACGTGGTTTACGGCGAATTGCATTTTTTCTTATATGATGCAAGCTTGCATCGTACTAGCAATATGTATGTGTTACGTTGCACTGAACATCAGATGCGATTAAAAAAGTAAATGCGCATAAAGATACTTCGTTGTTTTCTTAATATAAATATAGTTTAAAATTAATAATTATTATTGCTTTTAGCATCAATGTATGCAGATGTAAGGGTTTATGATATTGATCATTTTACAGATACTAAAGATGTAAAGATTTCAGAAGAAGATTTTTTAAGCATTTTCAATCAATATAAACACTGTTCAGAATTTGAACTTAAGATAGTGCTTAAAACCAAAACTAACGGTGAGTTATATTTGTCATATAAAGAAGCGTGTATTGACGAACGGTAAAGACGAAAAGCGCCTTAAGCGGACAATATTAAAGTAAGTAAACGCTGTAAAAACATTTAACAAGAAATTTCTACCATTTTTAAACACAGTTTTCTGAGTATTTTAATGATAAAAATGTTCTAAATAAATCAAATGTAGAAACTACTACATGTTAGATTAACTAGATTTTTTTACAGCGTTTACTTACTTTAATATTGTCTGCTGGTGCATACCGTACCATTCGTCAATTGTTGTGACGTGTTTGAACTAAATTTTTTTTCTAATCTCAGATATTTCTAAGTCTAAAGCATCCCCAGTCATTCGCCAAAAATGTCGGTTAGACCATCAATTTCATATAAATTCAGAGGTAACTTTACTGTTTGTACATTTATCGTTACAGGATTTAGATTTTTTTTTAAAAACTACTCAAAACTCCCATATACTATGTAAAATTTTTAAACCAAATGAATCCACAATAGGCCTGTCTGATATCGAAAGAAGGTCATTAATACGAGAAAGTGTATACTTTTTGACGTCCAAATGTTCTTATCACCCTGATCCCGCACACATCACAGCCTTAGCACTAGCAATCGTAAACTTGTTCCCGCAACTGAAAACCAAAGAAATAGAAACTGGTGGAATAGTAAAAAAATGGTTCAATAATTATAGAACATGGTGATACTTTACTATATATGATGTTGAAAATATATGTTTCCATGGAGAGTGTTTAAATGAAGCGAGATGGCCGACCAAGAAATTGCTCCGTTTAAGCTTGGAACACTCTGTCATTGATTATTATATATAATATTGTACATTCTTTTATAACATTATATTCTTATATTATTGTGTGTAAATAACCAAATATTATAATATATATTTATATAAATTATTTATAGGACGCATTGTATGATAGGAAAAAAAGTCGAGGTTATCTCATCGTCAACAAGTCGAAAACGTAATGTTGGCGGATCTGTAATTTTGAGTTCATCGCAAACTTCGTACGATTTAGAAACTGATGAGAATTTTTTAATTTTACAAAATTTAAATGTGAAGACACAGAAACAGTTAATTAGACAAAAATTACTTGAGACTCTGCCTTTGCGAGTTAACATTTTTCAACCTTCCGTTGAAATCAAGAAATTCTCAAATTATTTTCCTTTTTTTTTTCACATCACCTGTAGCCTAATTCTATAACGAATAAGATAACGTGAAAACGCGAAAACGAGTACTTTACACGTTTTCATACCAAAATGGTATTCTATAACTTTACACCAAGATAAATTAACGTCAATAAACTACACATACAATTTATCTTGTGTAGTTCGTTTTCACGGATAAAAATTTAAAATTTAAAACTAAAATTTCACGAAGAAGGCGGGCTAGCGCCGTACAAAAAAACCATGTTTGTCCTTGTTACTCTTTATATTATATTATGAAATGAACCACTAACAAAATGTCAAAGTGGTTTTAGACACGATAAAATTATTCAGCAAGAAAAAATTTACACGCTGACTACTTTGTTTTATAGAATACCATTTAACCTAAATAAGATAGAAATTGTGTAAATTTTTTTTGTGTAAACTATTTCAATATTTCGTTTTTTCACATTATCTTGTTTTTACAGAATTAGACCACAGACTTAGTAAGCCTGAATGAATTAATTAAAATATTATTTTTATTTATATGAATATTTCACTCTTGTTCCAGATTCTACATGACTTCCAAATAAAATATCCAGCTAACCATCAAAATTTCTGAAACAAATGGAAAATAAGCTCTCCAAATATTAATAAAGTTTTTTATTAATATGATGATACGAGTATCTAACTGCATTAAATCGTACGACAATCAACCGGATTTTGCGGGATTGGTGTTGTTCATCGAACCGCATGAATATAAATGGAAAAATTATTATAATTTAATTATTATTGTGATAAAATTTATTATTTAGTGCTAATTAATTATCAAATTATTGTGTGTGTAAAATTAAAATTATCATAAAATCTAGTTTTGTATTCTAATCTCACCATATGAGTTAGTGAAAATGATTAATCATTAGTTTTGGCTCTATAGGTGAAAAGCTTAAGAGAATTTTTTCTCTTCTACTGTTAATGGGATTTTAAAGTGCATATAGTTTGTGTGTTTTGTATCAATTATGTTTCTTTCAGTGATTGTCGACGAGACGCTTCTTCGAGGATTACACTGCCAAGTATACATTTTTTCTATTTATTATTACTTTACATAGATTCTATGTATATGCAATAGATTATAAGTATGTGCATTTCCCAAAATTTGGTTTTGGTACCGATTGAGCGGTCAAAAAAAATGATTAATGATTTTTCTTGTAAACATTACTTTTAATTTTTTTTGATTTAATTAAATTTTTTCTGCGACTAGATTTTTGCTAAATTTGTAAACTTTATGTATTTTATATATTTTTTTGCACTTAATAAAAAGAATGTTATATATATATCGAAATTTTCTAGTTGTTATTTATTTTCTTCCTGTTGTTTTTCTTGCAATTTTTTTGAGTGTTTTTCGTTAAAGTGATTTTTTTGTGTTGAGTAAAGGTGATTGGCGTTCACCAAGAAAAAAATTACGGTACAAACGCTACTTACAGAAGTCTGATACGGCAACCTGTAATTAACTAGATATTGATGTCTGATTAATGGAAACTCACGCGATTGTCAATTTAATGCAATCAACTAAGTAGCTCCTATGTCGGTCGGAAGATTGAAGCGAATGTGGGTGTGGTGCAAATTCTTTTATGGTCATAAGTTTTAGTTTATTATTTTACTTTGAACTCTTGTATGTGTGTGGGTGTGTGTATTTATAGAGAAGCGTTATGAATTGTTTAATGCAAAATAATAAGTGCAAAAATAAAGCAATAAATTATTTAAAATACAAATTGAAAAAAATAAATAAAGGAAAATTAAGAAACATATTATTAATACTAGAAAATAAAAATATTAAAACATCAAATATACGTGCAACTTGGAATTCAGCAAGCCTAATTCTGTAAAAACAAGATAATGTGAAAAAACGAAATATTGAAAAAGTTTACACAAAAAAAATTTACACAATTTCTATCTTATTTAGGTTAAATGGTATTCTATAAAACAAAGTAGTCAGCGTGTAAATTTTTTCTTGCTGAATAATTTTATCGTGTCTAAAACCACTTTGACGTTTTGTTAGTGTTTCATTTCATAATATAATATAAAGAGTAACAAGGACAAACATGGTTTTTTTGTTCGGCACTAGCCCGCCTTCTTCGTGAAATTTTTGTTTTAAATTTTAAAGTTTTATCCGTGAAAACGAACTACACAAGATAAATTGTATGTGTAGTTTATTGACGTTTAATATCTTACCGATTTTTTAATTTATCTTGGTGTAAAGTTATAGAATACCATTTTGGTATGAAAACGTGTAAAGTACTCGTTTTCGCGTTTTCACGTTATCTTATTCGTTATAGAATTAGGCTACAGACTTAAGTGAAAATTATGATGTTTTACATACATCAAATGAGTAAAACGCTTCTAATTCTGTGACTACAGAAATAAGTGAAAATGATTTTTGTGAACAATCAAAGGACAAGTTGGTATGATTATGAATCCAACATAATTCCTCAAAAATTTGATAAAATTTATTATTTTTATGCCATACAATTCCGAAATTATATATTCTTCATTTATCGTTTTTTTTGTGCAAGACTCTATCAAAGCTGCTAATATCGAGTGTAGTCTTCGACTTAAATACACAACATCCAATACAGAGGAATATGGCGATCAGTAAAAAACAGAAAAAATGAATTGCAGTTCCGGCGTAATTTCTAACAGTATATTTGATCAGGTGCGGGACGACGAATCTTTAGTAATATCAAATAATGGTTTCAAAACTTTGGAGATTCAGATAAACCGCGATGATTCGGTAGTTAATGCACCACCATCTTGCATGTCTATACGGATAACTCAAACAAAAATGAAATAACAACTGAGCAACCAATTGGCAATCTTATATGCATTCAATACGATTCATTTCAAAAAGCATTTGGCCGAATTAAAACAGGGACAATTAAATTCAGAATTGGTGGTCTTAAAAATTGATCAAATTAAGTCAAATTTGGAAAAGATAACGACACAAAACGAAATTATGATGAAAATGATTACCGAGTTTTACAAGAAGTCGCCAGCTTCATCATCTTTTATTTCTGCAATAAATATTGATTCCAACACCAAATTAGATGAGCTGGAAATACAATTACAGGAAATCCTTTTCCTGTAATTGTATTTCCAGCTCATCTAATTTGGTGTTGGAATCAATATTTATAAAGAAAATATGGTACGATATCTTCTTTCGAATGTACCATTTTATTTTTATATTTTGTTTAACTTGTCCAACTTGTCTTGGTCATCCCTGATGTTCTTTGTTCTGACTCATTCTGACATGCAAGCTATGTCCTGAATTTCTGCTGCAAGATTTCCCCAACATAAATTTCTTCGATTAAACTATGAATTTCAGTAACACCGTATTAACATATAAATATAAATAGGACATTGTATTTCCCCGTTACCGAACACTGTTAAAATCACTGTCAATCGTTCCTTAGAAAACTTACCCTTAGAACATGTCTCACCTTTGAGCGTTAATGTTCTATTTGGCAACATTTTGTAGAACAGTGCCGACTCGTCATAATTTGCTATATTTATAGGTTCATAGCCTTGACACTAAAGTTTTAATTTTTCCTTCCAGTCGGCTACTGTACTGGAGTTGACCTCATTTGCCTCCCTACAACCAACTTTAAAAGAAATTTGATATCTAAGAAAACACAAATTTGTTAATCATTAGAACTAAATTAAAATTATTATGTACCTTTTTCTAAAACAAGCAAGCGTTCCATTGAAAGCCTTGAAATCATTTAAACATAATTTTTTTGCAGATGTTGAACGCCATTACCTGCAGCATAAGTACCCGATACAGGTACATTTTTTGCCCTGCGCAAAAAAGGGCCTCGTTTAGTTTGGCGTATTCGGTATCCCGTCGTTTCTTTGTCATTAGCAGCGCAATATTTTTCGATAATCTCCTCTTTATTTTTAATAACGTTATAAATTTAGGTTTTCCCACATTTAAAAGAATTCACAAATTTGTGCCACTGTTTTATTGTCATTTTTCATTTTTATGACTAGATATTTTTCTTTCAAAATTTAAATTGACAATTTTAGACATTTTAAATTTTTATTATTTTTTGTTCCGTTCACAAACCCTTAAATTGACGTTCTTTTTTTCACAAACACGAAAATGGCATATTTTCGTTCACCACAAGCATGAAATTATAATTCCAGGTTTTACGAGTTTTGTACAAGAAATATTGTTCCAAGCAATTAGTTCCATCCGCGTCTCAGAGATTCCGCCATAATTGGTCAAAAGAATGTTAAATATTATTGAATCAAGTCAGTATTTTTGATTATTTTCTGTTTTTCGTAAGTTTCCGCGGTAATCAGGTTCCGCCTATGTCAGGTCTCATTGTAGTTGGTATGGTCGAATGGACCTTTCCCATCATCAAAAAATACTTCCCATATTTTAGCGGATCGTCAGGGTCTTACAACTTGGTTCATAAATTATTTCCCATACCGATCTCCAAATTTGATTAAACATAGAATTCTGTGGAACTGATCCTAGAGATTTATCCAATAGGCCATGTAAATGATGTAATAGGAATGGGCTGTTTCATTTTAAAAAATGTCACCGATAATTTGCGTTTAGTCTTACAAGTTATTTTATCAATAAAAGCATAGTGTGCTGCGTCATCATATTTGTCTGATTGATTTGAACATTGCATTACGATTTGGAATTTCAAAGTTTTTCTAAATCAATCTCAAGAAATCAATCAGAAACTTGTAGATGCTGCATACATAATTTATGGATTTTCCGGCCACATTCAAAGAAAACTGCGGTTGAGTTTCAAAGTCGTCGTGACATATCAAACAATGACCTGATAACAACATGGTTGTTTTGATCAGATAATCTTTTAGGTGCTCTATGTAATCGTGGAGAGCTAAACATTTTACATTTTATCGTTATAGTAGAATGAATCTCTTGGTTTTATTGTTATTAAGTATTCAATCAATTGCGTAAAACGCCACAGTTGAATCCGTCTCTTTGTTGCGGTAAATAGCCACAATGAGCCGACTTGGTGATTGGTAATAGGCCTTTCATAAAATTTGTCCAAATCAAAAGCAAAATTTCACACTTTTCAATAATTATTTTTGAATCATTTCTGGATTTAATTTCCAGTGGCGATTTTGACATCTAGGTAATATTTAAATGGTCTTGTTGCGGCATAGTTCCAGCTCAGGTAGTGATTTTATTATTCTCGATTTTAAGATTTAACATGGATTCCTGATGATCCATGTATAGTAACCACCAACATCAAGCTGATGAATCCAGCTATTGCAATTGAGGGATGGAAGGTTGTCCGTTGCAAACGTGAGGCAAATCGCCAATTGATTGTTTTCCGGTTGACCAAAAATCCTTCGAGAGTATAGCTGGTTCCGGTTTATTGTTGCAGTATGTTCTGGAGAAGATCTCTTTCAAGATTATCTCTGTTCCGTAGACAACTTTTATTCTCCTTTTTGCCCGACTCTACAATGTCGTCAATGATTAGAATAAAACAGATCAACTTGCAACACAGTAAGTCTGCTTCTTTTGAATTGAGGAAGTTACTTTCTGTAATGCATGCAGATATTTGTCTAATCTAGGAACCATACTTGATTCAACTTATTTAATGGCATAATCTTCTGTAAGAATTCTGTCAATAAAACTCGAGCGTGCATTTTCATTGGTAATAATATCAATGAAGTTCTTATTCACGAGTGTAGCTCGGCCGATGTTACTGTCATTACTCTGGTATCCTCTAATTCCTGCACTAAACTGGTCATCGCCCCAGTTTATTTGCCATATGACTGTTCTTCACCTCCTCCCTCTGAGGAACTCACTAATCTTGTGACATGGTGTAAGAAGCATACCACTTTGGTGATTGGCTGTGATGCTAATGCTTGTCACTCAATCTGGGGTAGTACGAACATTAACCACAGGGGTTCTTCTCTGCTTAACTATATAAGCTCCTCTGAGCTTGAAATTCTCAATACTGGAAGCGAGCCTACTTTTGTCAACTCTGTCCGGCAGGAGGTAATTGACATTAGTCTATGCTCCATGTTCATTATTGATTTAAATTTCGACTGGAGAGTGACGGATGACATCCTCACCTCTGATCACAGGTGTATCTAGTTTAATATCAACTTTAAACGACCGCCTCTTAAACTTTTCCGCAATCGGAAATTAACCGATTGGGGTCTTTTTTCTCTCGAGCTAGGTTCTTTACTTGCGCCACCGAAAGTTATTCGGTCGAGGAAGGACATTGAAGAACAAGTATCGTCACTTGCATTAGCATTTACGATAGCCTTTGAAAGGTCACGTCCTCTCATTACTAATTAAAAGATTCGGAACAAACCTTTCTGGAACTCTGATCTTAAAAAATTAAGAAAATCTACTAGGAAAAGAACAAAGCGAAAAAGTCTAAGCAACAGATTGATTGGGATTACTTCTTGTTAACACAAAAGGAATATAAAAGAAGTTTAAGATCCGCTCAAAATGCCTCATGGTTGAACTTCTGCGGGGAAATCAACAGTCTATATCTGCTGTCGCTGGAACCAATAAAGCTTTAGCTAAAAAAAGTGTGTGTAAACTTGATTCTCTTCGTCTACCGGACGGACATGTTACCTCTTCCAACAAGGAAATTGGTGAGCTGCTCCTTTCAGCTCATTTTCCTGGTTGTGATATCGTCAACTCGGATGATGTTGCTGCCGAGCTCATTGGGACGTCTGTTGCAAGTCCCGATTGGAGTTTGGTTCACAAGCTGATCAATCGTGATGTCTTGCGATGGAGCCTATTTTCTTTTGCATCTTATAAGGCTGATGGTATTTTTCCTGCTGAACTACAGCAGGGCTTTCCATAATTCAGGATCATTTGCTCCACCTTTTTCAACCGTGTATTGCTTTTAGCACTGTTCCAAATTCTTGGAGCAAAAGCAGAGTTGTTGTTACCCCGAAAGCTGGTAAGTCCGATTATATGGATCCTAAGTCCTTTCGGCCTATTAGTCTATCCACAACTTTTCTTAAAGCTCTGGAAAGAATTGTCGGCAGATTCATTAGAGATCATTAAAGATCATTTTCTAATCACCTTCCCACTTAATAACATGCAACATGCTTATAGAGTCGGTAAGGCCAGTGATACCGCCTTGTGGGTACTTTATGGATATTGCGGAAGCATTCGATTGCACTTCGTTTGCTACGATCACTACTGCTTGTACCAATTTTGGTATTGATCGCACCATTATCTGATGGATTGAATCCATGCTAAAGTCTCGCACTGTGTAGGCGGATCTGGACGGGGTGTTAGTTTCTGTTAAGGTTACCAAAGGCTGTCCTCAGGGAAGTGTGCTCTCACATCTGCTGTGGCTTTTAATTATTATCGAGTTACCTGTAAAGCTGCAGCAATCTGGCTACATTGCACAGAGCTACGGTGATGATCTTGTTTTTACTGTCTCAGGCAAACATCTCAGTGTCTTATCCGACCTAACGCAGCATGTTTTAACTCTTGTGGAGCCATGGTGTGTTGAGAAGGGTCTTCACGTCAACCCTTCTAAAACTGATTTAATTGTCTTTACAAGGAAGAGGAATAATCTTGAACTATCTGTTCCCTCCCATTTTGGGAGAACGATCACTAAATGTGACCACGTCAAGCACCTTATTGTAGTCCTACGCATAACTGGGGCTATGTCCCCGACTCCACTTCTTGCTATGGAATTCATTCTTTCCTTGCCTCAGTTACGCACCTTTATTTTTGGAGCAGCCTATTCTGCAGCTTATCGTCTGAGGTGCATTGGGGCATGGAATGTTTTCGGTTCTATCGTGGGACATCGACAAATTTTTAAAAATTATTCGTCATGTTTACCAGAAATCGATATGGGTAATGACAGACTACTACCCGAATTCTATTTCTCAAATCTTTTCTCGGTGGCTTATCCTTCGAGAGATTTGTGGACTACGCAGGTTTTTCATAACAAATTAGATAAATCCATAGTCTTTTATTCTGATGGCACTCGTTCTAAACTCAGTGCAGGCTTTGGAATCTAATTGTCCCTGGACGAATTTGAGACTTTTCGGTAGTCTTGGTTCGCATTATACTGTTTTTCAGGCGGAACTCGTCAAAAATTCATAACAACAAAGTTATGGTCATACGGGCACCGGCTCATTGTAGGCTATGATATCGCGGATTGTTTAGCCAAAGCTGGTTCCCAATAATCTTTAATTGGTCCAGAACCAGCGGCTCCTGTATCTTTCAACTACGGGAAGAAAACTATAAAGGATTACGCTTTGAAAGACCTAAAGTCTCAGTGGCTTGCAACTTTTAGCTGTCGTGAGGCGAAGTACTTTATCAAGGAGCCCAATTTGAGGTCAAGGAAGTATGCTTTATCTTTAAAAAAGAACCAGCTAAGAATCTTGGAAGCGATTCTTACGGGACATGGCAGTTTTAAAGATCATCTACATCGTATGTGTTTAGCTCATGATGTTATTTGCGAGGACTGCCTTGAGGAAGATAATGACTGCCTTCACTTAATGAGCAGTTGTCCTGCATTCAGTTCTATTCGATTTCAGGTATTCAACTTTAGTTCTTTAAATTTAGAACAGTTGTCCTTTCCGCCTTGGTCTAAAGTTGTTCAGTTTGCGAAGACAGCAGTGTGCGTTTGCGAATTGGGATAGAAACCTGGGTTTGCACCATGGGCCTTTGTGGCGTTGAGTGCGGGATCCTCGTGGGTTCCAGCCAATTTTAATAATAATAATAATATGGCTAATTGGCAAAATTTCTAGGATCAGTTCCACAGAATTTTATATTTGACCAAATTACAGATTATTTTAAATTTTCTGTTGCACTTTTTTTATAAATGCACATACATACAAGTCATTTATTTAATTATTTATTAAATATAGTTTGAAATTTTATTCGATATATAATTTTTTCTGTAATAATTAGTATTTTTTTGAAAATATATAAATTAATAAAAAAAATCCGTCTTGTACAGGTATAAAAAATTTACTAAATAATTTTAGTAAGAAAATTCGTAAGAACTTCTCAGACGTTCAAATCTTCTAAATTACCTCATATAACTGCTATATATAGAACTACCACGTAACTTAAAAGGTCATATCCGTTCACATATCATGTTACTCCTATATATATACAACATATATTTTCATACATATACAATTTATCAACCTGTCAAAAATCAACATTTTTAATTCTGTTGGCTCATGATATTTCAATTATTACAAAAAACCTTACCTCGTTTTGTTATGTTTTCTAATTCATTCACTATGTGTATACGTTTAAAAAATTTAAAATTTTTTCAAATATAAATCAAAACAATAGTCCCCAAACATAATGTATTTTAATGAAGACATCATAAATCGATCCTAATCGATCATATCATCAATTTTCCATATGCGCGTATATGTATATACTCTGCACAACAAAAACAACAACGCTATGTATTGTTTTAATAGAATTGTTTAAAATCTACAAGTATAATGAATTTGTTACTAAAAACAAGGCT
Organism: Tipula unca; assembly: GCA_951394425.1. Taxonomy (NCBI): domain Eukaryota; kingdom Metazoa; phylum Arthropoda; class Insecta; order Diptera; family Tipulidae; genus Tipula; species Tipula unca. The sequence continues at coordinate 122,738,830 of OX596380.1, forward strand.
TCCTGTGGTGATGCCCAAAAACAAAACATCTCTATGATCATTATCAACACGATCATAAATCATATATGTATGTACGTATGTATCATATGTATATTGTATAAAAAAAAATCAAAGTTTTTTCGGTTATTGAGATGGCGCATTCATCATGATCGCAGTTTTTTTCTTCTTACATATTTCATCTCGTCTTCAATCTTTTTCGATTTCTTCTTATGTTTATGAATACACAGAACGAAGATTAATCGATTTTAATATACAATTTAACCATAAACCGATCGTTTAATTAAAAATCTTAAATTAATAAAGATGGCACCTTTTTCGGTCTTGATCTCTTATTCGAAAGGGACCGATATATAGAATTTGTTGATAGAGTAATTTATGATCTGCGCACGATCGAGATCATTAATCATACAGAACTTTTTTTTTTTAGTGGTGCGGTAGTGATGGTGGTGGTACCAAATTAGCATTTCACAAACGATCCGAAATGAAATTATATGGATCGAAAGATCATTACGCGTATCGCGTTCTATATATATTTTGTTGGACCTCACACACGCCCAATTTTTGTTTTAATTAATTTTTTTACTCGTATATAGAACGAGTTTTGTGACGCACGAGGATGCTTCGATCGAGATGTGTTTTCTTTCAAATCATATATTTAAGAAAATAAAACACGAAATTGTGTTGTTTATTTTTCTAAGCGTTATATTGTATCGGAAAATTTTGAAATATTTATTCTTGGAATTTTGTGTAAGTATAAATATAGATCATTTTAATGGATGTATAAATGACATGATTGGGGGCACTAAATTATAAATAAATAAATATGCGCAAACTAATATACGAGTATATATAGCAGAACGGAAATTCAATTAACTCTAAAATTTATACATAACCATCCAACAGGTAGTGGAAATATGATGTACATTTTAAATTTAACCAGTTAATATATTGGTGGTTTTTATGGCTTTTAATTAATTGCGCAACATATCGTTTCCGATATTGGTATAGAAGGAAGTGGCTGTACACTAGCGATATGTTATTTCATTCGAATTTCACAGTTAAAAATTGTATCATGAATTAAAATACGCCAATAGAAAGTTTAGGAAAATTTGTTAAAAGATTCTCACAAAATGTTAAAATTGTTAAATAATAAATACATATTTCTTACTTACTAACTTGTCTGCACTAAACATATATAGAATGAATTTAAAATTGCTTTATTAATGATCCTAAGAATTAACTTCTTTAGAAAACCGAATAAAGGCTCAAACTGTACAACCATGCTGTTTTCGACCGATAAAATCAAAGGAAACTGTGGCCGAAATTAAGAAATTCACGAATAAATCACGAGGGAGAATGGGGCAGCTCACGGCGGAGCAAAGAAAATCCAGTTCGGAGAGGGATCATGTGTCGAAAAGACAGTGGTCCCAGGATGAGCTGGAAGCGGTCGACACCAAACGGGCCAAACTACAGGATAAGGAGATTCACAAGGTTCCTAATAAACACAAGTCTTTCTGCGATATTGTGAAGCTTGTGGTGGAGCTAGCCGTCATTAACAGGAGTCATGAAGATGGTAGCATCACTGGGGAAAAATGGAGATTAGTGTACAACGCACTGAACTCGGTCTTTCTGAAGGTTCTAGGAGAGAACCCAGGACACCTTCCACCCTATAGAGATGCAGGATGGTATCAAGGGCGCGTTAAGCTAACGGCATGTCAGATGCCTGATCGGTTGATCCCTACAAGAAGGTAGTATGGGAGGTTTAGTAAGGCACGAGGACCGAACCGGCAAACCCAGAGGAGATATTAAAGAGGATCAGTAATCATATAGGCTTCCGACTGAAAATTGGAAGATAGTAAGGCAAGAGGACGCCAAAGGAGGCTCTAGATTATCCACCAGGGGAGGCGATACGGACGACACCGGCGAATCCACTGCAACCAACAGATTACCGCTTCTGCGGCCACGAAGACTGATTAGTGGTAAGTAGGCTCAAATTATAATATGCTTAATATCGTACACCTGCACCATACAAAGGTGGCGTCGGCCGCTTTACTCCTCAGACTGACTGGATCAGGAGAGGACGTAGTCCTTATTCAAGAACCTTGGATAAACAATAACAGGATCCATGGCCTTAGAATGAAGGGGTATAACCTAATATGCTCAAATAATTCTGGGAAAATTAGATCGTGCGTTCTTGGGAAAAATTATTTAAATATTTTTATTTATTTATTCTCTTAACCAATTACAATAGGATACAAAAATGTCTTAATTATTACGTACAATTTGGCTAAGAAGATAGGTTAATCAATGTCAACTGACAGTAGCGATTAACCTGTAAATTGTTATTTTAAATTAAAAATTAATTAAAAATTAGAAATTATTAGATAGTACAGACAACAGATAAATTATGATTTAGCAAACACACCAACCTCTTCGTGTTCCAGTAACCAGCTTTTCAATGAATTTAAAAACATTTGCCATTTATTATAAGACGCAAATTAATTGGTAATCGATTAAATAAGAGTGGCTCCAGAGTATTCATGTACACCCCACCCCACCCCAGCAAGGTAGCCCATAGCCCAAGCAAGATTCAACACAAGCATAATAAAAATTAATCAAAACGTGGAAGGGGCAGAGTTTGCGTAATATGTAAATAGCTCGTAAAGCAGAATTCAGTTGTTCTTTTAATTTTTGACAATAATTTTTAAAATTTAAGTTGGAGTCAAGATACAAACCTAAATACTTGAATGATGTAACAAATTCAATTTGTCTACAATGACTGCTGCAATCAACCAAACATAGAATGAGCATTAAACCATGTACGTAAGATTCTCATATCAGAGTTAATCAAGTCCGTTACAACAGCCGGACCATTAGGATTGCAGTAAATTAAAGCGATATCATCAGCAAATGCGGTAATTGTGCCATAAAGGTTTAGAGAAAATAACGAATTGATATAAATTAAAAACAGTGTAGGACCAAGTACAGATCCTTGGGGAACCCCATACATGAGTTACCAATTTTTAACTTAAAGGTCCTATTGCTAAGATAGGACTGAAAACATCTCAATGCAACACCCCTAAAACCAATAGATTTTAGCTTAGTCAGCAATAGTCTGTGGTCAACCATGTTGAAGGCCCGCTTGATGTCAATAAATACTGCAGCAACACTATTCTTTATATTTAAATTGGTAAGAACTTTATTTAGGAAGTCAATTAATGCTGACTCAGTACTTTTCCCTGTAATAAAGCCATGTTGATGGTTACTAAGAATGTTGTGTCGCTTCAAAAACAAATCCATTCGCCATTGCTTTTTTGCAATAATCATCATTATAGGAGGCTGGATAGCTATTTGTCGATAATTGTCCATAGCAATTTCATCACCTTTCTTAAATACTGGAATTACAATAGCAGTTTTTAGTGGTGTATCCGGGACAATCCCATTACCAAAACATTGATTTATAAAATAAGCCAAAATTGGAGTTATATTGTTGATGGTACATTTTAACATATTAGAGTTAAAACCTAACATATCAATACTACTACTGTGTTTTAAGCTATTTGTGATTTTAACAATTTCAATATGTCTAACCGGGTCTATAAAAAAACTATTAATAACATTATACTTTGATTAAAATTAAGGTTAGATGTTACAAAATTGTTAGCTGTTTCAGCTTTTTCAAATTCATTTGCAATTGCAGCCGGGTCATTTAACATTACTGAGTCTCTAGAGCAAATTTTATCAATGTTGTGCCTAGAGCTGTTTCCTAAAATACCAGTTACACTCGACCAGGTCATTTTACTATTATTGCCACAATTTCTAAATTTATTACAATAAAAACTATTTTTATCATGAGTGATTGCAACGTCTACCTTATCCTATGAAGTTTAACAAAATAATTACGAAGTTTTAAATTAGCAGGATGACTATTAAGTTTACGACCAATTTGTTTTTTTTAGCCATTAAGTTTAATAAGCTATCAGAAATCCATGGTTTCAGTTTAGTTTTTAAATTATGATTAACAACACTTACAAAGCAAGACACCGCAACACCATTGCAAACTTAGAGATAATTACATGTGGACTTCCAGAAACATAAATATCCGAAAGTTATGTGCTGCAATTCTAGCAGTAAAAAGCTTTTGATTAAATTTTGTGTATATTATGGTTTTATTTCTAGGAGCAAGACAAATATCAATATTTACCAAAATGTTTTTACTCTCTCAATACATCAATGGTGGCATAACTGCTGTCACCCTAGAGGTTGGCGGCAGCTAAATCTGGCGCGTTTCAGCCTACGTGGTCCGAGCCAAGCAGTTCCGCCGGGTAACCTGGAGGACCTGGTTCCCGAAGCTGAAAAAAAGAGGATTGGGGTGTTTCTTTGATGTAATGCTAATGCGCATCACTGCACAATCTGGGGAAGCACAGACATCAACGAAAGGGGTGAGTTATTTTTGGAGTACTTATTAAATACATACTAACCTTTTGGTTTGTAATATTGGGCTAGAACCCACATTTGTTACTATCAATCGGTTGGAGGTTCTGGTTCTAGACGTAACCCTAGCTTCAGATGGTCAGGGAGAGTAGCGGGAGAACATTCCTTCTCTGATCATCGATATGTTACATTCATAGCTTTAACGTTTCCCATGCTACTCGGAAAGCTTCCATGGAATCCTAGAAGGACAAACAGGAGCAAGTATAGCGCAATGCTAAAAGAGTTATTAACGCCGGGGTCCCCTGAACCGCCAGCGACAGTGGAGGAACTGAAATGCATAATGAACACTATCACTATCGCGTGTACCAAGCAGAGGTGATAGCGATTGAGGAGTTCTTCATTTGGTTCAGACATATTGTGGTATCCTCGATTTATATCGCACTTGATATTTGGAAAACACTAATCTTCAAACGCTCAAAGACACTAATCTCTCTTCTGAGACGTGAATTAAACACGAGCGTGGAGATACTCATAGGACACTGCCTACTTGGAGATCAAACGAGGAGCGAATGATTTCTGATGAAGCTGTATGTACGAGGAGGAGGAAGAGATGGTAGTATATTTCCTATGCTTATGTCCGGCTTTACCACACAGAAGGCAAAAACATATGGGTAGGTTCTCAATGGACAGCCTCTCTGATCTTGAAAACTGTAAAGTGCGACATAAGTAGCTCTAACTGGTTCAAATAAGGGTATACTAGGGAAGTAAGTGTGCTATCACAATGGACCGTCTTTGGTCTAAGTGTGCCGTAGCCAGCCAATCTAACCTATCCTAACCTAACCTAATATTACATTTAGGTGGAACATCAAAGCTCATAATGCAGATTCCAAATTTATTAATACTATATATATATTTTTTAATATTAATTTTTATTATAGGGTGATTTAAATCGAAGTGGGATTATAAAATGGCGTTTTTTTTATCGGTGACATGATATATGATATTTGACTTACAATTGTCGATAAGATTGAAGCCTATATACCATAGATAAGGCCCCTTATCCTTATTTATAAAAAAATCTTTATAAACTGAAAATGTATATCCTAGTAGGCCTACGTTTTATGTATTTTACACAGCCAAATCAAAATAATAAAATTATGAATGAATCAAGCAATTCAATATTTTTAACACAATAATGACAGGTTTTCCTCAATTCTAAAATAAAATATGTTTATTTAGACTAGTCTATTACGGTGGTTTTACAACCCGGGTTTGATAATTGCTTTGATTTTGTTATGTAACAATACAGACAAACTATGCCTACTAGGATCTTATTTTTCGATTTATATATAATTTTTTATAAATAAGGACAGTTATACAATTGTTATGGTCTCATTTTGTTAAAATAGCCACACAATTATTTTACAGTGAGCTGTTTATAAAGTTGATTGCCATTTTAATATATGAAAGTTACTACTCTTATGTAATACTCTATGCTTATAGTTTAAATTAATTTTACCATCACATTTCGATACATTCTAATTTATTTTAACTTCAAATAATAAAATTAAAAATAAATAATAAATCGCCCAATCACGTTAATTGCAGTTAAACAAATATTTTTAGAAATTATCTTATTTTCTATTAATAATTTAACGCTTCGTTATAATAATTCACCAAAATTAAAAGAGTAAAATTTGTATATTGGTGTTGGACAGTTGAATCTACATTACCGCATAATAAGCTTGAAATTAAATGAAGAATTTTAAAATTACGGCAATTTTTGATATTGTATGATTTGCAGTTGGGCCTTTTACCGGATCGATTTTTTTAAACTTGTTCTTCAATGGCAATTTGAGAAATTAGAGATGATTACGTCGTTGAAATTAGAGGTGATTCCAATTGAAGCCGTAGTTAGATAAAATAAAAATTAAAACATGTTTTTGTTTTGATTTTCACGGTATAAATCTTTAACAGTTTCCAGAGCTACAGAGTCTTCGTCTATAAGTTTGGATCAAATATTTTCAATTTTTTCAAATTTTGTTGGTATTCTACCGCTTTAATCCAGGTACACCGCTTTAATCCAGGTATACTCCATCTCGTGATTACTGGTTTCCGCGGAAGTTCCTATCTCGGTTTAATTTATCTAAAAACCAGGCCTCGCGATGAAGCTTTTAAAAAAATTTGGGTTTGAAGATTTTATTTTCTCAACAAACCGATGTATTCAATGGGCCAAGCAAGTAACATTATAAATTTTAGAGCAAAAAATTAAGTGCAGCATCAGATAAAATAGCAAATTTAAACCCGAATCGTCGAATAGTCTATATAGGTATAATAGAACTCTTGATCTTATCTAATTCAGCAATCTTTATACCAGATGATATCTTTTACGACTTTTCAGCTCATCCGGAATTAATATGCCTATCACAACATGAATACATTGGGCGAAATGTTGATTTGCAAATTTATATTTAGTCGTATATATCGGTAGAAACTATAGAATTTTAAGTTTTGGTACTTTAATTGCATGTCTGTGCTGGAAGTTAGAAGTTGCACCAATTGTGATTTTTTATGTGCCACTATAATTGTAATATCAGTTTTGAAAGTCTTGTACTTTTTGCAAAATCTTCTAAACGGCTTTTATTAGAAATTTTGGCTTTCGGCATAATTTCATCTGAAATCAATTAATCGAATAGCATACGAGTCTTTTTTTTAAAACACATATCGACGGTATTTGTCACGTGAAGAAATTTAAATTTATATTTCGTGTTGTATATAAAACTTAATGTAAAATATTCGGTCGTATTTGCCCTTCAAAAACAAAAATTTAGACTAAAGGTTTCGGAAATGCTAAATACGGACTTACAACTGTAGGAAAATCGAAAAAACTTTGATAAGTTAGGAAACATATCAAGATGCTTTAAATGACGAAAACTGTAAGAAAGGTGCTAGCATAATTATGGCATATGAAAAGAAATTTTATCAAATTTCAGAAAACCTTGAAGGTTTTAACCTAAAAATTATAACCTTAATTATTATCCCGACGGAACCGATTCCCCCCTTCAGGGGCAATATTAGAACTACAATAACCTTCCGCAAATGTACCTCTGACAATCCAAAAGAAACTGTTGATCTTCTCTATCTAATACGTGTTACAGTGTCGATATTGCTACCATAACAGTGAATGTTATCTATCGATCAATGACATGTTAGTCTGAGTTTGCTACTTTCGACTTGGACAACGTATATTTTCAGCAAGATTGGACTACGTATTTCACAAATCGGGAAACAATCGCGAGTGGTTGATAACACGTAATTTCTCGTTTCGGAAGCATCAATTGGCCACCAAGATCGTCGCTTGACTTATTTAGGTCTATATGAAATTAAGGTCTATGTTAATTCAACCCTATATAAAGGGTTTTCCAATAGGAATGATATGATTTTTAAGTGACGTTTCGGCCATTTGTAATATGTCATGATATGTCATTTTTTCGGCCATTAGTAATATGTCATGATATGTATTCAGTAATGTTTACAATTTCATCATGGTGAGACATACGCAAGAATAACGTTTATAAATTATTCAGTTTTATTATCAAAATAATCGTCCTCTAATTTTATAGTCGTAATAATCGTTCAAGTGAGCTCGCTATTCGTCGAATTGTTGAAAATTTTGAGCGTACCTTTTCTTTACATAATGTTCAAGTGCCAATAAGACAAAGAAACGCCCGAAGTAATGCAAATATTACAGCCGTTCAGGCAAGTGTCGCTGAAGACCTGGTGGAATCATCGGTCCGTATTTTTTTTCAAATTGAAGCTGGTAACACCGTTACTGTCAATGGAGATCGGTATAGATCGATGATAACCAACTTTTTATGGCCGAAATTGGAAGAAGTTAATCTTGACAACATTTGGTTCCAAAAAGACGGGGCTACGTGCCACACAGCAAGTGCAACAATTGATTTATTTCGAGTAAAGTTTGGAGATTCGATTATTTGAAAAAATTGTAATATTGAATGGCTTCCAAGAAGTTGAGATTTAACACCATTAGACTATTTCTTGTGGGGTTATTTGAAGTCATTGGTCTTTAGCAATAAACCAAACTCTCTTCAAGCTTTACAAGTCAATATTGAACGTGCTATTCATGACATACGACTTTGATTTAGTGGAAAAAGTGCTCGAAAATTGGGCTCATCGAATTCGTTCCTGCAGAAGAAGTCGTGGAGGCCATTTGAATGACGTTTCATTCAGAACTTAATTGTTTCGATTGTACTTCACATTAAATAAAAAACATTTCAATTTCCTTAACAATTAGTGTTTTTTTTTATTTATAGAAATCATTTCACTCGTATTGGAAAACCCTATATATGTATATACACTAATATCGGGTCTTTAATAAAAGATATTGCTCCTCTCATTTCACAATTGTTTTTGAATAGGTTAAAATTGCAAAACGCATCTTTGACTAAAGATGTATTTTATTCTTATTTTATATTTCACTTTCAATAAATAGCCTAGTTCCCGAATCCCAGCCTTTACGATTTGTACCTTATATCAAGACCCAGCGTATACGATTTGTACCTTATATCAAGACCCCTTACCCATCAGACTTAAATTGAGGCGAATTATAAAAATTATAAAAATTAAATAAGCGTGCATTGTACGTCTATACTGGGATTAATTTAGTCCATCTATTGCAAAAGAAATCGAATTACGTTCAACAATTATTTCAAGTACTGTATGTTCTTTCTAATTTATATTTTATATACAAGCACACCCATTCAATTTATACATATAGCTGCTAATTAATTAATTTAATTAATTAGAAATTTATGCCTAATCACTTACCCATGCTACACAATAAGCATTTTTTATTAATTAAAAGTTGGTGCGGTGCAATGCGCCGCAATTTCATTTGGGAAATGGTAATCTGTCAATTTTTACTGCATGATCTGTTAATTATTAAGTGATTTTGTGTTCTATTTTTTTCAATTCGAAATACCAGTGTGAATTAGAAACTGTGTTTTATTTGTATGATAAATTAGATTATGGCGTGATGTAAATGTTTAGAAAAAATAATTTCCGGAAATGTAGATGGATCTATTGTATATGCGTTTATTATTCACTAAATCATCTATACACAAAAGTAATCACACCCGTTTATATATATGTATATGTACATACGAGTATATACATTTATATTCTAATACATTTTCGATATATTGATGTATTCTTTCAACATCTATTATGTATACGCATATATTTATACGGATTATAATCTTTCCAATATTCACTCCTCGAATTTAAATTTGTTTTTAACAAATTTTGGTCTGTTGATATAATGATCCTGATGGATGGCTGAATAGAAAGTAATTTGTGTGTATATGTATCTTCCAGAATAAATGCATTTTTATCTTCATATAACATATTACATTTCAAAATTTTAAACAACAACAACTAAAATTATTTCGGTTTCAAATTACACACATTTTCGATATTTAGCTGGTCGACTAATTTTTTTTTTTTTGTGTGTGTTAGACGGATTATTAGGATTTTGAAGGCTTAGCTTTATGTTGTTGTTATAATTTTAGTAGAAAATTATTATAAAAAATATTTTTTTTATTTAAAACACGCATTCGGAAAAAATATTGAGTTGCAAGTTAATAAGATTGGGAAATTAGATTTGAAAAAGTCGAAGGGATTAAAGTTTATGAAAAAAAATCGTGATTACTGTTAATAGGGTAACACTTTTAGACATTCTAATATAAATTGTTCTATTAGCCGATTTAAAAGTGTTTAATTCTATATTTTATATTTATACGGAAACGTTAGGAACAAATTGTAGTATATAACATCTCTAGGCCCCTAGCTACCCAAATAATTTTCATAATAAGGAATATTATTGGTTTACATAAAAAATTTTTGTTCGTTTATTTATTATTTCTAACCTTCTGTATTTTGGTTGATTAACTTAGTTAATGTTGGAGTAAAAAATTTAATTTGCATGTACATACTCTTTCCAAAAACATAATATATAGGAAGGCTCCTGAATAATAATTATTTTATTTATATATCGGTCGGGAATATATTATAATATTTTAAATAAGCGAGGGTGAATAAATTTAAATTTTGTGATTCTTGGATATATACATCCTTCAACCAAATTTTGTAGGAGCATTATCATAATATTTTGGTTGCTGATTGTGCAATTCTAGTATATCCATAACCACTAAACCTGACCATAATATAATTTTCATTTCATTTGAGGTGTCGCTTTGATACGAAGAAAATGTTCCCAGGTGGTCGTGTCTTTAACATCACCGACTTACAATTCTTAAAATATTACTACTGTATCGGTATGCTTAGTAAGGTTACTCTGTTACCGTCCCTACCATCGAGGAGGCGTATACTCGTCTACTATTTACTATAGCATAAAAATAATTGTACGTAAGATACAAATCTTGTACCCTGTCCACATTCACAGGTACTTAAATCCACTAAACTCAGTCGGTACATATAGGAGGTACGTATCAGTCGGTACATATGATCGCTTTCTATTATCACGTTTCCGTAGCTCACAATTTATCTTTTCCTTTCGAAAACCTTCTTAGTAGTTTCCCGGACTCTTTTGACATGTGAAGTGACTCCTTTTTAACATGTGAAGTGAAGTCGTTCGTCGAAGTCAACTCCCAGCCATTTAACAGTTTTCACCATCTTAATTCTTTGGCCATTTATTGAAACCAATGGTGGTTTCTTAATGTCCAGTAAACCTTTAAGTTGGATCATAACTGTCTTTTCAGAGGATAGCTCCATTTTGTAGCTTTTGCACCAGTCAACCATCCTGTCTTTGATTAGTTGTTTAGGATGTTAGAGACATTGCGTGGGCAATTGAATCTCTTTATCTCCAACATAATGCTGGGCCACCATAGGTTATCGAACGCGCCAGATACATCTAGGAATACTCCAAGATTGTACTTTTGGTCCGACTCTTTGACCATATTGATCATTGCGTCCTCTGTGGACCTATTATCTCTGAAGCCAAACTGTTTGTCACTATACGTACCACTTTTTTGGAATATGTCCATTAACTTGCTATCAATTAGCTTTTCGAATAGTCTACCAAGGACAGGGAGTAGCATGATATACCATTTTTGCATGCTTAGGGAAATAATCCTTTCCTAAGACAAGTATTCATAAAGTTCGTGGTACAGGGCCCTACAATAGCCCAAGTGGCCTTTTCATTACTGAAGTGGCTCACGTTTGGTGTAGTTGGTGCAGAGCTACGAACGACGCGGATTTCTCTTTGTCTCTCAGAGTAATTTTCCTCATAGTCGTCGGGTAAAAAGGTGTTAAGCAAACGTTTTGTAGTGTCCTCCCAACAGATTGTTGTTAGTCCACTACCGCTCACCATAGTACCTAGTACCTCATTCGTTTTCAATTTACCTGTGCTAAACTTATAGACAAGGCCCAACGGTTCAGCATTTCCATGCTCCGTTATGAAGTCTTTTAGGCTCTTTTATCTTTTTGTTATAGCTTGCGCAACTTACGAACTAATTTTCTGGATTCGGTTAGGTCAGGAGACCACCAAGACAATTTTGACCTGCGAGCACGTTTACGTGGAATAGTAGCGTTATTATTTGTACAGCTCGGTCGATATCACTTTTGATCGAAACCTTCAGGTCTTTTGCAAGGCTCTGCCAGATGTTACTTAGCTGGCTGTAAAAACACTCCCAATTAGCATGCCTTAAGGCATACCGAAGAATTTTTTTTGATGCTGGGGAGTCATTATGTGTGTTCTCCGAGCCCAAGATCGCATTGAAGTCGCCAGTAATAATAATAGGATGGTCTCTTAGACCATCCATGATTTTTTCGAGTTTACTAACATATTCCACTGGATCGTCTGAATATTGGAAGTAAATACTGACCAGGTAAAAATTTCCTAAATTAGATCTCACCTCGACACACACACAGTATGTCCATAACAATATAATAGTGATAATTCCGTGGGTTAGCCAAACACATATAGATTATATCTGGACTCAAATTATGATCAAACTTCAATTAATTAAATGGCGAATGGAATATTTACCATTCGCCATTTAAATGCAACACCGAAAGTCAGAATAGTGGAGACTTTTGTATAAATCAACCAAACTTATAGTTGCATGATAAAACGGAAATAAATCAAACAAATAACTAAGCCCGTATTAAATGCACACACATCTTACTAATAATATTAAATAATCAGTCAACTAAAGAAACACAATACCAATTAAATTATATTAACAAAAATAAATAAAATAAAAAATTGGTTAAATTAAATAATCGTGCGAATTTAGATTTGCCTATTGTTCATTTGCTTTTCAGTCGATGTCGTTTTTTAGTTTCAAAGAATCTTTTGTAAACATTAAAATAGACCCAGGAGCAGCAACAACGTTCATCAGTATGGTATTCGTTTTGTGTTGTGGTTTGCATGGTGGTTTTATGATTATGAATTAACAAAACACGAAACTAATATGTTAATAATAGGCTGAATTTGAAATGATCAAAATATACATAATATTCAACCCTTTTTTAGCATGTTATGTATGGTGTTGTTGGTATGTAAAATAAATACATACATCATATGTACATACATACATATATATATACGCATCTCAAATTTCATTTTCACTGTTTTATGTGCGGTTTTCCATAATATGTTTTATTTATAATAATTTATCTTAAACATTTAACAAAGTATTATATGATTATAATTATTATATTAATTATGCAAGACTGCATTGATGAGCCTTTTATGATTTATAGCTATGTATATACCAGACGAATATAATATACAGTGTTATAAGAACTTAAGTACGACATCATTTTGAGGAGATTGTAGTAATCTCAAGGTCACATGCACTCATTTATTATGAACATTATATTGATTGGTCTCCAGCTGGTTGCCCAAACAAAACTTATTTTCGTTTCATGCTTAGCTAATTATTTCGTCTTCTTAAAACAAATGTATTGTGACGGGTGTGAAATATTTCCTAAAACCATCCTAAAACTGAAACATTTGAATGTATTAGTAAACAATTTAATAAATGGCTCATTGAAACAATCAAACGAAAATTGAACATAGAACAAAACAAGATATTTTATAATGTTACTAACCAATAATAATTAACAATGATTACATGCCATTACTGACCCCTTACTTACCCTCAACAATTTGGCTCCATCGCTTTCGATCCTGAGCATGGTTTTCATGCTGTCTTAGACAATATGAAGAAGCCAAGTCGACCACTGCGCCTACCATATGCGGTGGCTTTAGTTTCAGAGATCGCTGCACAACTCGTTCCGGATCAGCACCCAGAACGTGACCGAGCCAGCATACTCGATAGATCTTATTTCATGTAAAATATCAGGCGTATGTGGAGTATGTCAATATGTAGATATTGCTTTATAGGGAAATGTGTTAGAAATTTCAGAAGAAGATAGTGATACAGACACGGATAATTCTATTTCTTTTATGGAAGAATTACGTACATGGGCATTGAATTGTAAAATAAATCATAGTTCTTTTAATCTACTTCTATCAGTATTGAATAATTCAAAAAAACATAACCTACCAAAGGACAGCAGAACATTACTTCGTACTCCAAACTTTATTAACGTCGTTCCTATGGAGAATGGACATTTTTGGTACAATGGATTAAGAAATTGCTTAAGAAACGAATTTTTAGATTTGAATCATCCAATATCAATCAGTTTATTATTTAATATTGATGGTATCCCACCATATAAAAGTTCTGGATTAGAACTTTGGCCAATATTATTTTCAATTTGCTCGATGCCGAACCCTTTCTATATAATTTTGTTGACGAACTAAGCGACGTTCTTCAAAATGGAGTACTTATTAATTCATACAAAGTAGAATTTAAAATTAAATGCTTTATTATAAATGACACACCAGCCCGAAGTTTTATGAAAGGTAAATTTAACAGTTTAAATATTTTGATAAAATTAATTAATATTTTTGAGGCAGGTACGGTTGGATTTAATGCTACACATGGATGTATTAGATGTACAGTACTGGATGAATATGATAAGAAAGGTAGACACATGTGGTTTCCTAGAATTGATTGTCCTCGCCGAACAAATGAAAGTTTTAGAAAGTCTGACCCCGATCATCATAAAAATGAGAAGTAGTAGAAGACATCATTGTTTCTGATTCATTACATTTATTGGACTTGGGTATGTTTTGTCTTATAAGAAATTGCTTAAATATAATACATAATTAATTATGCTGAAATTTTTATAGGAGTAATGAGAAAATGTCTTTATGGATGGATTAGCGGCAGCAACAATTTTCGCACAAAGTTTTCTGGTAGGGAAATTGACTCACTGTCACAAATGCTAGAGAAATGTAATGCAACGAAACCAGCTGAAATACATCGATCGATTAGACGTCTCAACGTTTGTAGGCATTGGAAAGGCACTGAGTTTAGGACATTTCTGTTATACCTTGGTAGTAGTATTGAAAAACTATTTAGCTGTTGAAGTGTACCAACATTTCCTTGTTTTACTTTGTGCTGCTACAATTGTTTCTTGCACGAGCTATTTAAAATATATAGACATTGCTGATCAGCTGTTTAAAGATCTGGAGTTTGGGTTTCCAACTATTTTCTGGACTATAAAATAAAAAAATCGTTGGTTTTCCAAATGTGATTAAAAGTTCAAACTTAATTTTTCTGGGTTTCAAAATGGGCATTGCTTCTGAAAAAGAATACTCTCTAAATTTCAAGACCACCACAGTTGCACATGATGATTTGTTGAAAAGTTGAACTTAACCCATACTATTTCCACTTACTAGATTTCCAATACGATTATCGGTTCAAAAATAAATTTCTTGCATTCGTTCGTGCTTCCTGGTGCAATAAATCTGTTCCTATAAAAGGTTAATCATTCTAGGGTGGTATATTTCCTGCCAAATATTGCAACCCATTTTCAGACTATACTTGATTTTACATTTCTCCAATTTTCCAAAAATCGGGAAGGACAAATTGCTCTAAAGACGGGAGGCCTTTCCCAAAACCGGATGTCTGGCAGCCTTCCTTATATAGGCGTATACGGCAGCGATGCTTGACTAGCACGAGAATATTTAATATAAATATTAAATAATATTAAATATATATATATATATCTTCTGCATAAAAGGTAAATTGTGATTGTTTTCCTTGAATGTCGACTCCGTTACCAAAAATACGATATTACTCCGCTGCACCTTCGGTAAATGATAATTTGCCGCTTATATACATTCAAAGATATTCAAATGAATATCTGTATTTTATAAGATTCAAAATACACTTTATGATTTTATTGGTTTTATTATTTTGCTTCGTACTCGCTCGATAGAAATCTAGATTTACAATGATGACTTGTGATTTTTTTATCATCTCAAGAAATTGTATTAATAGGACATCTTCAGTATGTATAAAAATTTAAACTTACTTCTAATGTCTACAAACTCTACAGTAATGACATCTCTTAATTTATAGCTAACTAATTATTATAATTATCAGGTGTGGACAAACCATTATTTTATTTTGGGTGACGTGAATACTTGATATTCATCCTACGTTAACATTCCGCCGCCCATGAATCGGTTGATTCATATGATTCACCTGGAAGTTTACACAATTTGTGTATAGCACGCTGAACTATTTTGTTGCTGTTGGCTAAACGGAGGCTTACAATACGTACTTTGCCATAATTTGATTGGTGTGCTTCAACGACTCGTGCTAATCCCCAACAAGTTGATGGTAAGTTTGCTTCAGATATACTAATCAGATACAGTCTCCACTGCAATATTGTCATACTCTTTGGCCCATTTTATTCTCTTTTGTGGGATTGTTAAATAATCCTTATGTCAACGATTCCAAAAATGCTGTTGCATTTTTTTTACTAGCTCCCATTTGGCCAATGGTGAAATATGTTGCTGTTGCAGATCTTCATCTGCCATATCTGCGAATGCCCAATTAAAAAATGAGCCGGGGTCAAACAATCGATGTCTTCTGACTGGATCACTGCCAATGGCCTTGAATTCATAATGGCCTCGATCTTGGTGACTAAGGTAGTAAATTCTTCTAGAGCTAGTAATGTATTACCAATAACCCTCCCTAGATGTATTTTTGGTGGGATACATTTCCACTCTATTTGTTGTTGCAAAAGTGCTGATTGCGATCTCGGACGCGTTTGATTTCAAGAATTGGAATAACTCCCTCAAATTGTTGTTTGCTCCGACAAAGTTTGTACCATTGTCGGAATACAGTGTGTGACAACTTCCTCTTCTTGATGTGAATCGGTTTAGTGCTCCTAAAAAGCTGTCGGTTGAGAGTTTACATACAGTCTCTATGTGTACCGCCTTCGTGCTTAAGCATACAAATATACAGATGTACACCTTTATAGACACCTGTTCCCTCCTTCTGGCAGGTTGCACTTTCACTGGTCCACAATAATCCACACCTACCTTGTAGAATTAATGTACATATTGCAACCTCTCTTTCGGCAGGTTTCCCATTAATTGAACTTCCGTTTTCGGGTTTTGTTTGATACAGTTGATACACTTGTGGACTATCATTCTCGATAATATTTTGCCTTTGATTATCCAGAATCTGCGACGAACTATACTAGTAAGAAGACTTACTCCTGGATGATTATACAGTATATGCGCGTCTCTCACTAAGCATTTTACTACATGGTGGTTCAGTGGTAGGATAATGGGATGCCTTGTATTAAATGGAACACAAGAATTTTGAATTCCCCCTCCAACCCGAAGAATACCCTTGTCATCTAAAAACGGATGCAAACTTGTAAGATTCCTTCGCTTTGGTAGCGTTCCCTGGTTTTGCAATTGAATTATTTTTGTCGAATAATGCGATTGTTGAATTTTTCTTATCAGCATGTGTTCGGCTTGAACGATCTCGTTGCAATTTTTTTCAGTCCTCCTTTGCCGGTTTTTAAGGTCGTCGATGAATCTTCTTATGTGCAATAATATTTTGGTCATTTTGTTGAAGCTGGAGCATCTTTTGACGAAACTATGAATAAAATCGTTTGATGTTATTGCGTAGGTATCAATCATTGAAGGGCGAAGTTCTTCAGTCGTCATAATTTGTGCTCGTATGTTCTTTGTTTCCATGCCACCACTGTTTATTATCAGTTAACTCCGTTGTATCTGTACCTCGGAATGCAATATCAGCCGGGTTATCCTTGGAAATAACATGCCACCACTGCTCACGTTTATATGACTGTATTAATTCACTAGATTTGTTCGCCACAAAAGTTGTCCATCGTCTTGGATGTTCGGATAACCAGTCTAAAACTATTTGTGAATCTGTAAATAGTGAAACATTAGAAATTTCCACAGTTAAAGACTCTTCCACCGTTTTCATGAGCTTTGTCAATAATAAAACGCCTATTAATTGCAAACGAGGTATCTGCTTCACAGGTGCTATTCGTAACTTAGAAGCAATTATATTGGAATTTGTGCCATCAACTGTATCCACCACGGCGTAAATCACTGCAGCGTAGGCGTTTTCGCTTGAGTCGCAAAAACCAATCCATCTCACTTGGGTTATTGATTTTATCCATCTTGGAATGTGAATACTGTGGGATTTGCTTAAATCATCTTTGATCTCTATCCATTGCCTTAAAATGTGTAGAGGAAGCTCACTATTCCAATTCATGTTTTGCATCCAGAGCTTCTGGAACAAAATTTTTACCCTTATTATTATCGGAGACAACCACCCAGCGGGTCGTATATGCCGCTAGCGTTCGATAATAATGTGCGCTTCGTGTGTAGCTTGAGATCAGGCATTCTTACTTGGCACTGGAATATGTCTTCAGATGGATTCTATGCACATGGTATTGAACTTGCTCCGGTCATTATGTCATCTACATACATGTCTTGAAGTATGGCCTCTGCTGTTTCTGGCTGAGTTGACTGTAGTTGCATACCAATGGCTATTAGAGAACGAGTTGCTAAAAAGGCTGCAGATGCCGTACCATAAGTTAGCGTTTTTAGTTCATAAGTCGATGGTTGATGATTTGGATTGACCCGCAATAAAATGTTTTGATATTTTCGATCCTCTGGCGACACCAACACCTGTCGTCTATACATTTTCTCTACGTCCTCACATATTACGAACTCATGTTGTTGAAACTTTAGAAGAACATTAATAAGTGGTTTTTGTACAGTGGGCCCACCATTAGAATATCATTCAGCGATAGACTAGTGGACGACTTGGCGGAGCCATCAAAAACCACGCAAAGTTTTGTAGTTGTACTGCTCGCTTTCAAGACTCCGTGGTGTGGCAGAAAATATCTATTTGATTTTTGAACCACTTGTACTCGTACCATGTGGCCTAATTCTTCATACTTGGCCATGAATGCCTTATACATCTTGCCAAACTCCTCGTCTCGATCGAATTTTCGCTCCATTGATTTTAGGCGGTTCAAAGCGACATTGCATATGTTGTTCCAAGCATTCTACCTGATTGCTTGAATGGCAGTTTTACAATAAATCGGTTGTCCTTTGTCTGTTTAGTCATTTTTAGAAACAATTCCTCGCATTTCTGCTCTTCTGGAGTTCGTTTGATGCATTTCGGAACTTCCTCTATTTCCCAAAACCTGGCGGAGAGATTTGTCTATATCTAATAGTATGTTGAAACTTTTTACCTTGCTATTAGATTGATATTGCTCAGATTTCATTTATCCAACCGAAAATTGTTCTGAACGCTCGTAGTCCACTGGGTAACTCTACAATTTCATGTTGTATTGCCTTCACAAATACATCTATTCCCAGGAGTATATCAATGTGGCCGCATTTGTTATATGTTGGGTCAGCCAACAGCAGTCCATTCAGAATTACTAAGTCTTCCTTGGTGGATGTGAACTCACTAAATGTGCCTGATATCTTAGATATAATAAACGCTTGCGTCATTAATGTGGTGATATTGTCATTGGCTGCTATTGTTAAATCAACTTAACCCTTGGTCGTTCCCACTCCAGTTTCGCCTAGCCCTTTCACCAATTTTCTCGCATTTTTACGCCTGTAATTTAAACTCTGCACACACGCTTCTGTTATGAACGACTCTTGTGATGCGGAGTCTATTCGCCATTTCTATCTTTATATATACCTGTTTGAATGTTCTCTACATTGGAAAATTAAGCATTTATACTGATCATGTTCCGCGGTGCGCTTCCACATGAATCAGCTTCAGTAATTGAAAGGCCATTACCGTTAGTTATTTCCGAAAACAAATTTTATCCTGTTTGCAGCTCCATGTTTCTATACAAAGAGAGCAAAATTCGATGCCTTTCTGATTGGATCAATGTCAATATCGGGCAAATGCTTACGAAGTAATATTGGAAAGAGTTTACAGCAATTGAAAACAAATTGCTGTTGATTCACCATCAAACTCCCATATATGACGAGTTTGAGGAAAAACAGTATAAGGTTAACACTTGCCAACCAACACTTATTTACTTAATAAAACTATAGATAATCTATGCGCTCAGTAATTTCAGTTTTTTGAGGGTCTGCAAATAAGTTGATTCAATCAAATTATGATGTTAAACTGGCGTTATCTGATTGTCATATAAGTTTCAATTGTTGGAAGGATTTTTATGAGACGCCGCCGACCTAACCCATGACTTCCTGACAACTGATTTTAATTACGAAGAGACTTAGGATAAGCTGTAGGCTAGATATGATAAAAAGAATGCCGTTATAAACTTCTTGGTTACCGAGCATATAGCATATAGCACTGTGACGTTTGGATCGGAAGGTACTGGGTTCGAATCCCAATAGAAGCGGGACGCAAAAGGGATTCTTCATCCTTGACTTTGATCAGGATGATGGTGAACACATCTGTGACCCTCTGTTGAGAGTACAGATCCATGGGCCAAGCCATCGTTCATGTCAGTGCAGGCTGGCATGCATCTATACAAGGTGTCGATGGTCAAACATACCGCACCTGTGGCGTCCTCGATTTGCGACCAGCGAAAGAGCCGGGAGATCCTTAAGCCCCATATCCTTAAGCACACAACTACCGAAAATTTCAAGTGTCCCTAATTTGACAAAATTAGCCATCCTCTCTACAAATGCTTCAAGCATTAGAAATTAATCTATAGTTTGCCCTGTCGAATTTGTGGTCAACGTTTGTGTCGTTAACTACAAATTCGACAGGCGAAACTACAATATATAGATGAACTTTCTGAGACATTTAATTTCTTATACTTAAAGCATTTGTAGAGAGTAATCGAACTATTTACTAACCCCTTGTACAATTTATTCAAGAATAAATTAACACCAATTGTTTTCAGCACTTTAAGCTCTTTACAATCTCACTGGTTCACTTTAGAGCACTTTACTATTTCAGTTTATCTCACTTGATCACTGGTTGAATTTAAACTGATTTTACTTGATCTGATGAGCTTGAAATATAAAGTGAATCTCTACAAGAGCTAAGAGAGGAAATTCAACATTTAAACATGAAAAAATCTCCTGGGTGACCTAATAACTGCAGGACAAATCATTAAAGAAGTACAAAATAAAGCGATACACTTCTCTAAATAACCAATGCTGTGTGTAGACTAAGATATGTTCGAAGCATATGAAAAGTAGCAGAGGTAATCATGATGTTAAAACCTAACAAACAATGTAGCGATAAAAAGTCCTTCAGACCGATATCAGTACTCTCAAACATATCCAATATTTTTGAAAAATTGCTCCTGAAGAATGAAACCCATAATGGTAGACAGAAATCTCATTCCGGACCACCTGTTTGGATTCAGAGAAAACCAGTTGCATAACCGATAGACACTTCCGTGTAAAATTTGAAGACTAATACTCGGACCTAAAGAAACTTTCAGCTGGAGTACCATAAGGTAGCTGATTGGGCCCTGTCTTGTACCTCCTGTATACTCGGGATATATCACCAATATGGAAGAAGCAACTGTAGCAACTTATGCTGATTATGCGATTTTGGCAATTCGGAACAATGTAGAAGAAGGTACTAACAAATTGCAAAAAGTCAACAAATTCAGTCAACAATTGGATGAAAATATTGAGAAAAAAACTGAACGAAACTAAATCTGTGCATGCGAACTTTACTAATAATAATATTTCTAATAGAATCCCAATCATAATCATCACCAAACAAGTTGCCTCTTGGAAAGAACATGTCAAAGAAAAAGGAAAAACTGAACATGCATTATAGGAAGATGTATTGGCTCTTAGGTACACATTCTGAACTATCCATACACAATAAATTACTTTTATACCGGCAAATACTGAAGCCGGTATGGACCTATGGTATACAAATTTGCGGTTGTACCAAGAAAACGAAAATCAAAATGATACACACGTTCCAAAACAAAGTACTTCGGAATATTGTAAATGCTCCATGGGACATTAGAAATGAAGACCTCCACCGATATTTAAAGATGGAATACATCGATGAAGTTATTACGTATCATGCTATCAAGTATGATTCACGCCTCCGACAGCACGAAAACATCGAGATGTGCCGTATGCGGAACAGACCGTTGGCAGTAAAACATCTCCAAAGGACCAAACCAATTGATCTAGTGAATGGAACATAAATAGAAAATAAATTTTAATTTCTGGGACTAGCCGTTGGGCAATACCCCAACAAATGTTAATTTAATTATGATTGGAAAGTTACTAGATGACTAAGGTTAGGTTAGGTAAGGGTGGCTGTCCTAAAGGACTAGCATATACACAAAATTGGTCCGTAGCTGTATACCACATTCGAGTTTCCTCCTCTTCATTCGAGAAACCATCCTGAGCTTACCAAGAAGCGTTTAAAGTCCCGGTCGATCTTACTAAGATCCGAGAGGTCTTTCAAAGGGGAAGTTTCCATAAATTTTGTTCTGTTGTACGCTAAACTAGGACAGGTGCAGAGCAGATGGAGCACATTTCCTCTTCCTCCTCATCACCACAGCTGCGGCAGAAATCGTGGGCTGGGCTACCCAGTCTGCTCGCATGTATCCCAATGAGACAATGTCCCGTTATAGCTCCCACGGCCATACCAATATGGTGCCGTTGAAGCGATATCAGTTGGCCTGATCTGAACCTGTCCAGGCCAGATCTGCCTGGTTATTACACACGAACTGGCATTAGACCATCTGTCGTTCGTTTTTTTTGTGGCTTCTTCCTGAAGCAGCAGAGTACATGAAGCAAGCGGTATCTTTATATCCCGCATGCTTTGGGTTATTATAGACGTGCTGTACCCTTGCGGGCCAACTCATCTGCCATTACATTCCCTGCGATATTGAAATGCCCTGGCACCCACGTCAAGCGGATGTTGAACTGATCAGCCATCTCATTTAAAGATGCCAGACAGTTCTGGGCTACCTTCGAAGTAACGGAGTATGATTGTAGCATTTTAATAGCATCCAGGCTGTCCGTAAAAATGCGAATATCCCACGTAGATATTACATTATACTTCAACTGGTCCATGACTTCCATTATTCAGCTTGAAAAACGCTGCAAAAGTCGGGACGCCGAAAAGAGAGGTTAACCCCTAGTGCCTCACAAAAAACCCCTTAGCCAACCCCTCTATCCCTTTTTGAGCCATCCGTGAAGAAGCTTAGCGCCTCATTGTCCATAACCGTTTCGTTCACCCAGTCCTCTTCTCGTGGGCAACTCAGTTTGGAATTTCATCTCAACAAGCGATGAAAGAGAATCTCCAGAGCTTGAGTAGGTGTGCTTCTGAGAGCCCCATTTATGCACAAGAAGGCCGTTCTTTGGACTTTCATCAATAGTTTAAGGTTGGCCATAACTTTTAACGCTGGCCACCAGACGACAATCCCATACAGCAGTATAGGTTTGACCACTGAGACGTAGAGCCAGTGTGCTATGTGGGGCTCCATACCCCATCTCTTTCCAATGACATTTTTGCAGGAGTAGAGGCGCTATAGTTGCTTATTTTACTCTCTCTACGATGTTTGGTTTCTAGCTTAGCTTGCTGTCCGAAAGCAGTCCGAGGTATTTTGCTCTATCCGTAAAGGTCAAGCGAGTACCATTTAATTTTGGCAGGTCACATTGAGGAAGTTTGTGCTTCTTGGTAAAGAGGACCAGCTCCGTTTTCTGTGGGTTTGCGTTCAGTCCGCAGCCGCGTGCCCACTCTGAGAGGTAGCCATGCGCGCACTGCATGCGCTCACTCAGCGTACTAGGATATTTACCGAAGACTGCAATAGCGACGTCATCCGCGTAAGCAACCACTTTGAAGCCTTGCCCTTCCAGGTTTTGTAACAGGTCGAACAGATAACAGGTAACAAATAGAACCCCACCTTGCCTTGAGGTGTCCCTCTGCTCACGTATCTGCCGGCAGACGTCCCACCCAGATAAGCTGTCACGATGCTGCCTCTAAGCATTTGATCTATCCAGCCTCTGAGGGACCCGCCTACCCCCAGACACGCAAGGGCCCGAGTGATTGCCCCCGGTCTGACGTTGCTAAAGGCCCCCTCTATATCTAAGAAGGTAATCATTGAATATTCCTTATATTCAAGTGATTTCTCAATCGTACCTATAAGGGAGTGGAGAGCTGTTTTCACCGATCGTCCCTTACAGTATGCGTGTTGAGATCCCGACAGCTCGCCCGCCTTTATTGGGCCTCTAATGTAAGCCTCTATTTGTCGTTCCAGTGATTTTAACAGAAAAGAGGATAAGCTTATAGGCCTAAAGTCTTTGGGATAGCAGTGAGAGCTTTTTCCCGCCTTAGGTATAAATATAACTTTTATTTCAGTCCATTTGCTAGGAATGTGACAGAGTTCTAGGCTGCCTTTGAAGATAACTTCCAGCCAGG
Source organism: Tipula unca (assembly GCA_951394425.1). Classification (NCBI taxonomy): domain Eukaryota; kingdom Metazoa; phylum Arthropoda; class Insecta; order Diptera; family Tipulidae; genus Tipula; species Tipula unca. The sequence goes on from OX596380.1 coordinate 122,763,147, forward strand.
GTAGGGTTAAGTCAATAGTTCGCTGGATATCCGCAGAGATAGTGCCATCAGGTCCTGCCGACTTGTATGGCTTAAAACTTTGTATTGCCCATAGGATATTCCGCCTATTTACTATATGACTTACGGAGTCTACACTCCTATTTATCATGGGTCTCTCCGGAGCTAGCACCAAGCACTCTGAGAAATGCGTTTCTAGTAATAGCTCCAGGGATTCCTCACTACACGTAGTCCATGAACCATCCGGTCGTTGTAGATAACTCGGGATGTAAGGACTAGAACATAGTACTTTGTGTAGCCTAGCAGCCTCCGAGGTCTCCTGTATGTTGCCACAGTAGTGCCTCCAGGCCCTCGTTTTGGCTGCTCTTAGCTCGTACGTGTAAGTTTTGAGGACTTCCTTATAACAGTCCCAATCTGCAGCAGCATTTGTGTTCCTCGCTTTCTTGAACAATCTCGTGCATTTTATACGAGTACATTGGAGTTCTCAGGGTGGCCGAGACTTACCCAAAGGCTCTCTGATAGGACATGCACCTAACATAGCTTTGTTAAAAGCATCAGATAGCTTGGTTACCAGAACATCAAGCTCCTGTGTAGATGCAGGTGGATTTAGAACCGATACCGGTAATGAATTACCCAGAATGGTTCTAAAGCAATCCCAATCAGTTTTCTTTCTATTTCTGAAGGATGGTTTTTTAGTGGGTTTTATATCTACTTCGTACTGGAAATAACACTGGTCAGAAAAGGAATGGTCTTCGGACACTTTCCAATTCAATATTCCTCCGTAATAAAATCTGAGACAAGTGTGATGTCTATAGCACTTCTTGTCTAGTACTTAAAATAAAATTAAATTAACTCACCTCGCCTGTTGATATCATCACTGCCCATGATGACTCCGACTTTTCGTCTTTGAGCGTCTGTTATTGCACTACCCAACTTTCCTGGTGGTATATTTCCCTCCTCATATGGTAGGTAGGCTGATATAAGCCAGCGCACCCATCTCGATGCTAGCCACCACTACATCAGCGTTGCTGTAATAGTAGTATAAAAATGTTCAGATTATTTGTAGCGAGAATGCAGGAACGTATCTTACCTTCATTTTTCGCATTTAGTATTTTATATTTGGAAGTTCTGAGGCCCAGCACCCGGTCTCCACTGACCCAAGGCTCCTAGACCAGAACCACATCAATGGACTCAGATTAAATTTTGAGCAGACGGGCCGCTGAGGCGGCTTTACAGTGGTGGAGGTTGATTTGAAGGATCTTAAGCATTAGATAGAACTTACCTCCACCACTGTTGAGTCAGACCTCCTCTGACGGCTATTTGTCCATTTGGAGCGCACAGTGTAGCCCCATTGATCTCGATATCTCGAGTCCAGGGATAGTGTCTCCTGAGCGGATGGCCAGCATACGTGCCTTTGCCCTTTGGTTTCGAGGGGCGCCCTCATTTATGGTTATGCCCCCTTTTGCGCTTTGATGACCGGGCCTAGCACGGTACGGTTAACACCTTTACCCGGCCCAGGTGTTTAGCGCCGTGTTTTCGCCTAGTACACCACATAAAACATGATGTACCAGTTGCCCGGTGCGGTCACCGCGGGGAGGTCACACGCACACTTGTGGAAGCTGCAAGATACGGAGCTGGCAGCAAGTACCAACTTTATTCCCCCAAGACAGCTTCGCATAAAGTCATATTTCTGAGGAACATAAATGATCAAACAAATCACTGTGTTATTATACGAGTACCATAAAAAAGGTGCGGTTCTAATAGATATGTAGACATAAGCCATTTCTGTATTAATTCTACGGCCTAGTCCAGATCTTTTCCTTGAAATCTTAAAACAAATTTAAAAATTGTTTTTCAATTTAAATCTATCTACAAATTTCCAAATAACAAAAATAAACTTTTCGAATAATGAGATTGATGATTGTTTTTTTAAATTACACGATACCTTTCTCTCTCCATAGTGTTGCGGATATGATAAATTTTCCTACAATTTTCCCTTAATGATTCCTCCAGGGAAATTTATTATGTTTTATTAAATTTTCTCAAGTAAAATTATTGAATTTTCTGATTTTTTTATATGTTATTACCATATATATGTACGTATACATATACATATACATATTACAGTGACCTAAATTAATATCATTTTCAATTTTCATATCAACTGAATCAAAATAATTGAATTGTCATGAATATACTCGTATAGAGCTCTATATCCTTATACATATATACGCACACACAAATCAATATCACCCTTCAGAAAATATTATTATACCGAGGTTTGTTAGATACGAGTTTGTATACCGCAATTGAGATGCGATACCAACAAAAAAAAAACAATTTATCCTATCTACTCCTTAATAAAAGAATTTAATTGACTTATAATTTTTGTTGTTGTCATTGTTATGATTCCATATACATATATACATATATACTTTTAAGTTTATCCTGAAAATGAGTAACAACAAAATGTTCCTTTTTCATTGTTGTATATTTTTGATTAGTTTTCTTTTTTGACAAAACAAAAAAAATAAAAAGGATAACAGCACAATAAAAAATCGTATATCGTTTGTCTTTAGGCAATTTTCGTAGGAGAGACGCAACAACAAGCTTTTATTCTATTCAACGTTATTATCCTTCCGCATGAAAGGATACTTTTATTATTTTTATGATGTTTAATGAAATCACAAAAATTAAATCAAATTTTTTTGCTCAGTACTCTATATATATGTACGTAATATAAGTACGCATTATCTTAGTTTATTCTAGTATATAGTTTTTGTTGCTTATTTTTAAATTAAACATTTTTGAAATATAGGTTTTTAGAAATTCTATTGTAGCCCTTAAAGTAATTAAAATTTGGATAGATAGATAATTGAAATAATCTACATACATACGATAATGACCAGGGATGGGCGTTTACGTAGATTTTGTAAATTAATTTTAAACTGCCAAATTGTGACCAAATTTCTTTAGGATCCAATGCGATACGAGTGATGATACTTTTATAGAAATGACTTTAATGATGCCAAAACGTACTTAAATTTGAAACCATGTCTTATATCATGCCAAAAATGCAATTCTCCCGCTTAATTTAATCTCTAATATGTTTCAAGTTATATAAATTTGCTTGCGGATTGCAGTTGTGAACTCAAGAACAAGTTTTATAACATCCTCCACAATGCCGTCGAATATGTATGTACCCTTATTTCGTTGACACGAGTCAGTAGTAATGTTTTGGCCAGTACATAATAGCGTTAGCAAAACCGGGTTTTCCAAATAAACAATTCAATTTTATATAAATTTACTAATTTTGACGAAGAAAATATTGCTTAAGAAACATTAAGGCGTTTACTGAATCATCCACCTAACGCATTCTTGTTTAGTGCAGATATTACTTGCCAGAGAAAATACCCTCTTTCCTCGGTTGGTGTTGGCTTTATTGTTAATAAAGCTTTAGTGAAGGTTTCGACCGCGAACTTCCCTAGTTATTTTTGCAAACATTTTTTTAATCTGATTTGTGTGTATTTATCCTTTTTGAAGCTTAATAAAACTGAATGTCAAAGTCTAGCTGATTATTCTTTTATAGAAATAGAAAATGCAATTTGGAATTTAAACTAATCGCTGGAGTATTTTAAGAATTAGCTTAGAGAGAATCACAGAAACTATGGATAGAATAAAATCACTGGAGGAGTGATAGCGGAAGGATTATCAATTTACATGCAGTTTCTAGGTATAATTCATAATCAATTGCGATTAATTCTCGGCGGAGTATGTAAACCGCTAAAGAGCGCGTCCTTAGGTGGCGGATAGAGGAGGGCTCATCGGTATCTACGGGTAGCGAAGGGTAGGGAGGAAATAAAATACTCCCCGCGGACCAAACATAAAAGAAAATGTAATGGAAACAATGAAAGGAAATATTACCCCAGGTGGTAATCCAGGTTTTAACTTGGAAACTCCACTCTTCTCGAAGAAGGCCGGTACCATGGAATCTGGGAGGAACCAACCATTGCCAAAGGAAAGATCATGATCGGAGAACTTTACCGAAGAAAACCCCGTTACTAACCCTTTTGGAAAGAGTTCCAAATTGACAAGATCACCAACAAGATACGGAAACGAATATGAAAATATTGAACTACGCAGAAAGCTATGCGAATTTGAAAAGATCACAACTAAGCTAAGTAATGATTTCATGATACTTTAAAAAGAAAATGCGGAACTCAGTAAAAGCTCTAACACCTGCTGTAACAGAAGAGAAATCAAGAATAGAAGAGCAGAACGTAGCTAAAAACGGAGCATTTGGCGGAAATATAGCCATCGGCCAGAATGAATATGTCACGGACTCAGATGAACTTAATTCTAAAGTGAATTGGGTGCTAAAAAAAAAGAAACAAGGAAAAAAGCGACGACTGAGCAAATCACCCTTTGTATCTCCAGAACAAATACAAGAAAAAAAGGAAATAAAAAATCAGAGTAAAAAGGTGCAACAACCCAAACCACCACCAGTCAATAAAATATTGTAAATAAGATTGAAAACTACAATGATATACGAAAAACGATGGATTCAAACCAAATACAATACCAAACAACGATGCTCAGTAGTGGAGATCTTAAAGTCAATGTCCCAGACGAGGAGAATTATAGAAAACTGACCCTTTCACTTACTTAAAAGGGAAATACATGGTACTCTTACGAGGACAAAAGATCCAGGCCGATTAAAGTTGTGGCAAAAAAGCTGCACTCATCCTGCAAGCCAGAAGAAATAAAGGAAGAATTACATTCTAAAAATTTGAATATAAAAGAGGTTACACAAATATTGAAGAGAAAGGATAAAACTCCGCTATCATTGTTCATGTTAACTTTTGATAAAGATGAAGACATACAAAATATTTATCAAATAAGGTATATCCTCAACATGAAGGTTGAGATTGAAGCTTTTCGAAAATCAAGATTGCATCCGCAATGCAAAAAGTGCCAATCATTCGGGCACACTCAGAACTACTGCAATAGAGACCCAAGATGCGTTAAGTGCGCAGCTAAGCATTCCTCCAAAGAATGTACAAAAACCAGAGAAACTCCGGCCAAGTGTGTAAATTGTGGAGAGTCACACCCCGCAAATTATAGAGTATGTATAGTTGCCAGAGAACTACAGAAGATGAGAATAACAAAAAGGACATACCAAAAGGCAAATTAAAGGAGCCGAGAAATAAAATAGAAAAGATAAGAAATCCTGCTTATCAAATAATTCAAGCTCCAGGTATCTCATATGCTGAAGTTGCTTAAGAAAGAATAGAGCTGAAAAACGATTTTGACCGTTATAGTGAAATATTGCAAACAATTCTAAACCGAATGGATGAGCAAGAACAAAAGCAAGAAAAAGCTATTGGATCAATCATTCAAAGACTAACTAAACTAGAAAACAGCATCAGGACTGCTTCTGTCATTCATATTTCAGCATGAATAACGACATTAGAATACTAGCATGGAATCCCAATGAGTTATTGCAACATCAGCAAGAATTGCAACTATTATCGGACATTCAAAAAATTGATATCTGTCTCATATCCGAAACACACTTTATAAAACAATCATTTATAAAATTTAGAGGTTATCAAATATACCATACAATACACCCAGAAAATACAGCCAGAGGAGGAAGTGCGATAATAATAAAAAGTAATATACAACCTTACGAAGAGAACAATTATGAAACAAAAGAAATACAAGCAACTACCGTCAGCATTAAAACTAAAAATCAGTCATTAGCCGTAACGGCAATTTATTCCCACCACGATATAATCTTAAAAAATTACACTACGACTTCCTGGAAAGCTTAGGCGATAAATACATCATTGGTGGAGACTTCAATGCGAAACATACTCATTGGGGATCGAGAATAATCACTACTAGAGGTAAAGAACTTCTTGGAGCAATGACAGAAGATGGATGTAACTGGCATTCTACTGCCAAACCGACATACTGGCCAACAGATAATAACAAAATACCTGATCTACTAGATTTCTTTATAGAACAACTAGATGAAGAATACGTAAAATTCATAAATGACGTACAACAGTCAGCATGGAATAATACGCCGGAGTTCAAAAGAAGAACAATAGGTACAAATTACTCAAAAGAAATCAGGGAACTTGTCGAAGAAAAAAGGAGAGCCAGGAAGAAATGGCAATACACCAGGATGCCTGCAGATAAAAACAAACTGAATAACCTGACACAGCGACTCAGGAGGGAAATCCAGTACATTAAAAATGATACAATAAACTCATATCTACAGTCATTAACATATGGGAATTGGGCCAGAAGCAATGAAGAAAAGGCAAAAGCTTTCGCTGACCATCTAGAAAGTATTTTTCAGCCTAATAATGTACAAGAGAGAGAGAAGAATTCCAAGAAGTAGAGGAAACTATTGATCAAGAAATCGCTCTGACCACCCCTGCGGAATTGACTAATGAAACAAAAAAAAATGTAAATCCTAACAAAGCGCCAGGCTATGACCTGATAACAGGAAAAATCTTAAAACAGCTATCGAAGAAGGGCATTAAAAAATTAACAACTCTAATCAATGCAGCTTTCAGGATGAAATATGTACCAAATGTATGGAAGTTCGCGGAGGTGATTATGATACCTAAGCCGGGAAAACCACCAAACGAAATAACATCCCATAGACCGATTTGGTTACTACCTATTATGTCAAAACTATTTGAAAGACTTCTCTTAAAAAGATTGAAACCAATAATTGAAAGGCAGGAATTAATCCCCACGAGATAGACACTCTACAATTGATGAAATTTATAGAATAACAGATGTCATAGAAAGATCACTCGAAGAAAAGAAAATCTGCTCAGCAGTCTTCCTTGACGTGGCCCAGGCGTTTGACAAAGTTTGGCACGAAGGTTTTCTGAGCAAACTCCAGAATATTCTACCTTCACAATTCTGCCAAATATTAAAATCCTACATTACAGAGCGACACTTTCGTGTTAAACAGGAACAATCATACTCAGAAATTAAAAAGATCAAAGCTGGAGTGCCACAAGGAAGTGTCTTAGGACCCATTCTAGATTTATTATTCACAAGCGATATTCCATTATCTCAGAATACCACAATTGGCACATTTGCAGACGACACTGCTAGTTTGGTACTAGATGATGCCATAGAAGGAGCTACCAATAAGCTTCAAAGTGCGATGAACAAAATTTATCGATGGACGAAGCAATGGCGTGTCAGCTTAAATGAAACAAAATCCATACGTGTTGACTACACCAGCAGAAAAATAAATCATTTGCCTATGGTAGTAAATAATGTCCCATTACCACATGCTAACTCTGCAAAATATCTAGGAATGAATCTAGATACCAAACTTAGATGGAAGGTCCATGTCAAGAAAAAAAGTGAAGAACTCAGACTGAAATATAGAAAGATGTATTGACTGATGGGAAGGAACTCCAATCTATCAATAAACAATAAATTGATGTTATATAAGCAGATATTAAAGCCCATTTGGATGTATGGAATTCAGCTGTGGGGTTGTACTAAACCAAGCAACATGGATATCGTTCAAAGATTCCAAAACAGAGTGCTAAGGGATATTGTAAATGCCCCCTGGTACATACGTAATAGCGACCTCCACAGGGATCTTAGAGTGGAAACTGTCACCAGAGAAGCAAACAATGCTGCACGGAAGCATGAAGTGAGGCTCCAGAATCACCCGAAAGTTGAACTGAACTGAAAAAAGTAAAACCTTTTAAGTTAGCACTATAGTCAGCGTAAGGCAGTAGCACCAGTAAATAGAACATAAGGAAAGCCAATGGGGATACCTTAATTAAACACAATTTAGCAATTTAGGTCAAAAAAGAAATATTGTTAGTCTATAAACTATTTCACATTTGCTTGCAAAACACTTGTGACGAACGGGTCAGACCATGGAAATGGGGATTTATTTAGAACAATTTACATATTTTTATTTATAGCTTTAATGAATAGCGTTTGTGCCCCAATAGTCCATTCCGTTGTTCCAATCGCGATTTAACATTCTAAAACATCAAACACGCACAATTAAATAAATTTTACTTTTAGTAGCCGAACATTCAAATTCCCCAATAAAAATACAAAACAATACATTAAAATGTCATAACATAATTATAGAGTTATCCCATTAAATTTCCTGAAGGGGAATGTTCTATTTCAGCATTAATGTAAAAATGACAACCCAAAAACATCTCGGCATTAGTACTTTTTGGTTGTAGGTTACATATTTTGTGCCGAGACACATTTTTTTAGTACATTCACAGATAGTAGTGAGCTGCTTTGTAAAAATAACAACGAATTTTCCTGTCCATACGTACTTATATAGCCTTTTCTAGTTTCTGGTTCTTCCAACCGACAGCTCAGACAGCGCCCCTTATTTGGATGTTTCAGTTCAAGGGTCAAGTTTAACTCTTTTTCCATAGACATTTGCTAAAGAACTTCTCCACTTCAATTTATATCTTCATTTATATATGAGATGTACATTCAATATTAAATAACCTTGGAAATAGGTCATTCCCATAGAGCAATAAATCCGATTTAGAAATATTTGGAAATGTAACGCTTGTCCCGCTACATAAACAGCAGTCTTTTAAATATTTAATTGAAGAAATTAATTTAATATTTTTTGAGAAATAGTTCTATTTCTGAGAGCAACTAATAGATACATACCAATCTTTGTACTCAAGTTTACAATTTTGGTCAGCATAAAAGTAGTAACAGATGCTGCTGTAATAAGCGTACATATAGCATACATTATTTAACAACTTCGTATATTTATAAAAGCATGCCAAGATGATTTTAATTTTTCAAAGCCAGTCTTATGAATTCGCATAGTAAGACTAACTACACTTTTTCAAACTCTTCGTGGATATTTTTTAATCCGGGTTTGAAGTGGGTTCACAAAATTTGAAGGAAAACTCCAGTTTTTGGGAGTGATTGAGACCGAGTATACCCACACCCGGCCTGAAAATTCTAAGCGAATTCCCTGGAAAACTGAGTTTACTGGTTTTACTATGTGAGGGTGGTAGACACAAAATTCCATTAAACTGACAAATACAAAGAGTTCATTTATTTTAATCAAATGTTTCAATTTGACTGGAACAGATGATGAGATTTACTTTAAATTCATATTTTTTTTTTTTTTTTTTTTTTTTTTTTTCAATTTTATTTAAATATTTTAAATAAACAATTATTACAATCTAGTCTACTCTATCTACTCTACTAATAAGCAATTTTATTCTAACTTAATTTACTATGTTGTATTAATCTATGGCTTCTTCCCACTGGTGTTCCATAGTGTCTGATAAATTGAATTAAACCACATCGTTATTGTGGATTTTACATCAGCATTACGCTGTTTACAATAGCAATTACACCAGCTCAAAAGGTTTAGTTTGTTTAAGCCTGCGTACAATATCTGTGTTGTTGAACAGCTTAGTTGCCTCAGTGTTAACATGTTGTTCGAGCCTTTGCCTATGTCTCACTGCATTTTTTTGGATTTCCTTTGAAACAGTGTCCACTTTAAGGTCCCTATGGAGGTCTCTGTTTCTAACATACCATGGTGCATCAACGATGTTCCTTAATACTTTGTTTTGAAATCTTTGGATGATTTCCACGTTGCTCTGTTTGGTACAACCCCAAAGTTGGATACCATAAGTCCAAACCGGTTTTAATATTTGTTTATATAATAGAAGTTTGTTGTATGTTGATAGAGCGGAGCTCCTTCCTATCAGCCAATACATCTTTCTATATTTAAGCCCCAGTTCTTCACTTTTCTTTTTGACGTGCGCTTTCCATCGTAGTTTTGCATCTAGTGTCATGCCAAGATACTTAGCCGTGTTGGCATACGGTATTATTTCTTGATTAATTGTAACCGGAATATGTTCGAGTCGTTTGTTTGTAAAATTGATGTGAACTGATTTAGTTTCGTTAAGTTTAATTCGCCATCTTTTGGTCCAGTTATGTACTTGAGTAATAGCTAACTGTAAACTATGAGTTGATTCTTCGTTGCTATCTCCAACAGCTAAGATTGCCGTGTCATCAGCAAATGTCGCCACAGTGTTGTTTTCTAATACAGGGAGATCATTAGTGTACAATAGGTATAGGACAGGACCTAATACACTGCCCTGCGATACTCCTGTCTTGATTTCTTTCAATCCAGAATAGGAATCGTCTAATTTTACTCTAAAGAATCTATCTTTCAAGTATGATTCTAATATTGTAGTGAATTGCATTGGTAGTACAGTTCTTAACTTATAGTTAAGTCCTTCGTGCCAAACTTTATCAAAGGCCTGTGCAACGTCTAAGAATATCGTTGAGCAGACTTTTTTCTCCTCTAATGCTCTTTCAATAATAATAGTTATTCTGTGTACTTGATCTAATGTTGAGTGTTGGTTGCGAAAGCCGAACTGATGATTTGGAATCAGGTTTTTCCTCTCAATTATCGGATTTAGTCTTTTTACTAATAACTTCTCAAAGAGTTTAGACATAACTGGTAATAGTGATATTGGCCTGTATGATCCAGTTTTGTGTGGTGGTTTCCCAGGTTTAGGAATCATAATTACTTCTGCAATTTTCCAAAGGCTGGGTACGTATTTCAGTCGAAAGGCGGCATTTATAATATTGGTGAGCTTTAATAATGCTTTTCTTGGTAGTTCTTTTAAAATTTCTGCTGTGATAAGGTCCATAACCCGGCGCTTTTCTCGGATTTATGTTTGTTTTTATCTCACACATGACTTCTTTTGGTGTTGCTCGTAGGATTTCTTCACTTTCCTGTACAACCTCTCCAGTTATTATTTCGGCTTCCAATGATTGGTCATCATGTGGTTCAAAGATTTTTTCCAGGTATTCAGCAAAATTTCGTACTTTATCTTCGTTATTTCTGGCCCATTTGTTATCTTCTGTTCTGATTGGAGGAATCTGCATTATTGGCCTTTTAATTCTTCTGGTTGCTCTCCAGAGAGAATAATCAGTACTAGTATCATTAGATAATTTTCTGAGGTTGTTACTGATAGATTCGTCTTTCAAATCTTTGATTTTCCTTTTAAGTAGCTGAGTCAGATTGTTTAGCTTAGTTTTATCTTGAGGGGCTCTAGTTTGTTGCCATATTCTCCTTGCCCTTCTTTTTTCTGCCAAAAGCTCTCTAATTTCTCTAGGGTAGTTGTTTCCCTTAATTTTCTTTTTAACTTCAGGAGTGTTTTCCCAAGCTGACTGCTGTATGTCACATATGAACTTGTGAACTTCTTTTTCTAATTGCTCCTCACTCCTTAGCGGAACCATTAAGTTAATTTTTCTTTATAAAGACAGTCTAAAGTATTCCCAATTTGTGTATTTATTTACTAAACTAGGATAGCTTTTTTTTTTAATGATCCTTTCACTTAATGTCAAAAGTATTGGGGAGTGATCAGAGCTTAAGTCAAAACTTTCATCTATATGTATATAATTTACAGATATATTTTTCACTATAAAGAAATCAATCAGATCGGGTATTTTATTTGGATCAGTTGGCCAGTAGGTCGGTTTACCATTTGATAAGGCTTCACAACCGTATTTTCTGATAGCATTGAGGAGTTCTTTCCCTTTGGTTGTTGTTAGTCTAGAACCCCAGTGAGTATTTTTTGCATTAAAATCTCCTCCAATTACAAATCTTTTCCGTAGTTTACTGAAAAATTCAAGATAATCTTTTTCTTTTAGAGAGTATTTCGGTGGGTTTCAAATTCATATGAAAAAAAAATTTTGTAATAAAATATTTAATTTTAGAAATCGGGTCAACCTACTATCGAGTTGTTTACAAATGGCTTTTTGCTATAAAAATTTAACAACCGAAAGATATATTGGTACAGTTTACTATGGCAGTAAAAAATTGAAATGGCAGTAACATTGCTAAAAAACTTCAGTATTTTTTTAATGAAATGATTTTTTATGTCATCTCACCGTCAGTAATATATATTTCTTTCCTACTCTAATTTAACTGAGCAGCAAAATTTTTCCATAGAATTCAGGCGTTAGTACAAATCGGCCAAACTACATTATTGTCAGTTGTTTTATCCCTTCAATCAATAATTTAAAAAATAGTCATGAATGCTCAAATAAAATCTGGTAATTGTCTTGCAGAGGGTTTTAAAAATACTATAAATTTTATTTTAATATACATAAATTGTTCATACTAACTTGCCCGGAATTCTAATACCGATTTAGCTAGTTCACACTATACTCTAAAGGCGCAATAAATTGGTACGAAACTAATACCTTCAATGTTATCTCGAAGAAGCAGAGCCCACCGCGTTTCGAGCTACTCGAAAATATGGCAATAGTGAAAAGAATGCTGATGCGATACTGGCATGAAGTTTCTATGAAATTTTTATGGAACGGTATAAATGTCAAAAACCTATGAATTGATGAGATTCTTCAGGGTCTATATTTCCAGCTATTTTGGCATTTTTCTGTTAGACTAGATCCTTATAGTCATTTTCTATATGGTGGCTGTTTGTGCAAATTTACTATTTAAAAGTTATACAAAATTTTGATGGGACGTTCTAAATTCTAATTACTTACTATTCAGCTGTTTTTTTTAAATAATTTATTCGTTTTAAGTTTATTTGCATTTTTAATTAGTTCTTATAAAGGGTGTCCCAAAATTAACGCAAGATTTGAATTAAATAGAAAACACAGTTTTTAGTTTTCAGATTGTTATTTTTTTATTGAATCATAAAATACATAGGATAAGGTTATTTATGGAATATCACATCGGGCATATGCCCTCCACAGCTTTGCTGGCACATACGCACTCTTTTATCGAACTTTTCCATGACCTTCAGCGTTTAATTTACTCCTGTAATGTACGGGTGGTTGTGGACTTGTTGACATAGACCTTTGACTTCAAATAACCCCATAAAAAGAAATCTAATGGTATTAAATCACAAAGTCGATTAGGGCGCCAGTTCTGATCACCGAAACGAGACAGTACACGATTAGGAAATGTCTCATGCAGTAATTGTACTGTTTCACGGGCTGTAAGGCATGTGGCACAATCTTGCTGAAACCACATGTCGTCTATATGTCAATATCATCCAACTGAGGCAGAAAGAAGTGTGTTATCATGTCGCGATATTGAGCACCAGTAACAGTTACTGCTTGACCAGGCTCATTGTCAAACAAGTATGGTCCAATGATGCCTCCAGCCCAAAATCTGCATCAAACAGTGACACGCTTTGGATGCATTTGTTTTTCGACAATCCCATTTGCGGGTCCTCTGTACCCCAAATGCGGCAATTTTGGCGATTAACAAAACCCTATTCCGACCATATTTTGTATGAAATTTTCGAACTGCGGCTGCCAAACTTTCATTATTTTTAAGATATTCTTCAATAATGAAAATACGTTGTTCTATCGTGTAACGCCACATTTTTACTGTCAAATCGGAAGTTGTGCAGAATGTAGAAACAAAATTTGAAATTTAAACCAAACGTTAAGTGCAATAAATATTCTTTTTTTTTCAACGTCTTAAAAGCCTCTTGGTTTAATACTCTTTTTGGGTATTAAAGTTGCGGCCTTTTTCTTACTATTTTAAAAAATGTGTGTGTTGCTAAGCTACACATTTAATCCTTGATGTAAAAGTGGGTACTTTTAATACTATAGTGAAACCCAATAAACTTTTATTAAAACTTTTTTTATTCATTATCACCAAAACCTCAATATTTCCATACTCATTTAAAGAAATTATTTGTTCTGGATATTAATGTTAAAACTACAGTTTGAACAACTTTACTAAAAATTAAGCAAACCGGATTTGTCAACATTATTATCGTTTGTAACCATATTGCCAACAATATTGGTAACTATTCGACAGGTATTGGGATCTTCGAGGCGAAATATTTCTGCAGCAATGGTTTCCTCATTTTCTAAAGTATCATGAGCGGTTGTATTTTCATGATTAGTGCTGTAGCTGGTACTATAGGGCTGTTTAGCTGGTACTAAGTTCATCGTCAGCTCGTAATATTCTTAGAGCAGTGTTTGTTTTATTTGCTGTGGCCTCTTCTAAGTATCCCTCAGCTACAGTATTAGATTTCCAACCACCATGCCTTTGAAGACAAGAGAGGTCACCGCCAGAATCTACAAGGAGTTCAAGTCCGACGCAAGCAATGGTCGGTATGCCATCTATCTTTTGCAACGCTACCAATTTTGTGAAAGCCAACTATTACCCGATGACATACTCCACCTTGGTATTCTATAGAAAGACGTCGTACCTCGATATTTTCTTTCGAAACCGCTAAGAATCGTGATTTGTTTGTTTTAGAGTTTTATCAACAAAGAAATTTTTATCAACAAAGCTGAGTGACCGTATTCAATGTCATCTATCATTAAATGGACTAGTTCGTCGCAACGACATGCACCCACTACTCCCAGTATTAAAACAACCTGCAAAAAAAATTACAAAAAATAAGAATATACTTATATTATCTTTAAGTTTTAAAGCTTACCTTCATCATTAAATAGGTTTTATGGGAGCAAAATTTAAAAACAAGTCGATTTGTGCTTTATCGAGAACCCTGGCGTCCAAAGAATCGAACTTTTCATGTTTGTCGACAACTTGGCAAAGTTTGCCAATAGAACACTTTCTGAATATTGAACCACTTCCGGTGGTAAATTTGATAAATCTTCTGATTCAAACATTTTGTTCGCAAGAAAGAAAATATTGCAATTCTAGTTATGCAGTTTGACGCGTACAATAGTCAAACCAAACAAAAGTCATGGTCCCCTTAGTTTCACAAAATATTTCAACAAAATTAGATTCTAATTTGAAGTTTTAATTACACAATTTGTACTTACTCGTATAATTAGTTTACAATGAGCTTTTCTTCGTTGGAGAAAAATTGGTATGGGTTATTCGGGTTAAAAGTGGCTTTGTTTGACTCGCAATCATTGCTTTTGCTCGACTTCGCCTCGCATGCAAATATAATTGATCGTCAAACAAAGTATCACTTTTAATCCTAACGACAAATCCTTTAGTTCAACATGTATATTTCCAAACTTATGATATGTTATGTGATTCCCGATTTAATTTGAATAATTCTTTAATTTCTTCCTATGCGACTTAATTGAATCGGCATTTTACAAAATACAACTGCAAACTGCCGCATTTTATTTCAAATCGCTAAAATATCGTATAGGTGGTCGACTTTGTCTGAATTATCGACGTTGTCAAACCACTTTACCAAGTAACCCATATGTAATATTTTACTTTTCGAAAACCGCGTATTCCCTGTTAATGGCATTATTTGAAACGTAAACACAATGATCATAAGTATATGAATCTATACCGTACCACCTTGTGGGAAAATCACACAGTATATGCCAAATTTGTATACCATCGCATTTCAATTCGTAGCCTTGAATGGATGATGGAAATATGGAACAGTTTTGAAGTAGCCACTTAAGAAGTAATACATATACGAATATCGACTTTCTTCTCCTCATATACGAGTATATGTATACGAATTACCTAAAAAAAGGCAAAATACGTCGATTTTTAAATCATTTACATAACCCTAATGCCTAATCGTTTTATGCGGTTTTCTTTTGTTTTCATATACTATGTTGCTGTTGCTGTTGAATTTGCTCTTTAAGACTTTACAATATAATATATTGGGGTGACTTATAATCGATATAATCTTAACTGTTACCAATTGTTAGCTTGCGTGGATTTTTTTTTCAAGATCTTATAAATAACACAATATTATAACGTTTTTAGTTAACAATATTTAATTATATTACGAATACACACACACACACACACACACACAAAAAATATTGAAATATGCATGAGAAAAATTAGGAAAACCAATTCATGGAACAAATTGCGTCAATCATGTTGATCGAAGTGTAATTATTATATTTTTTTGTTTCGCGCGGCTATCATTTTCGTGGTATAGGTATAGAGAGAGGTATACGAGTATATATACGGGAGTACTATTGATGAGGATGTTTCTGACATTTGAAGAATTTATGTAAATTTATTTGTTGGTTTTATGTTTAAATATTTATTATTTATGTGTTATGATTTTATTTTTCATTTCCGGTATGGTTATTTATGAATGAATTCTTTAACTTTGCTTGAATTCATTTTCCGTTGTTGTACCTATAAACTATATATGATGATGTATATATGTATTTAGAAAGGTATATTCATTCATGTAGAAGTGCATTGATATTCCGATAAGTGGTAATGAAGAAGATTTACTTATACCAACATAAACAAAAAATATTTATATCCCACTTGATTATTTCTGGATTTAAACTGGGTTTTTGTACTAATGTTATTATAGTCACCATTCACAGTTCAATGTTTGTCAAATTGAACTAAATTAACCAATCGAGTAATATTGGTTAGAACATGTATCTTGATGTTTTTTAGGATATACGGTGGTACAATGTGCCCCAGCAGATTTTCTATCACTTAGGCACTCGCAGTTACTTTGATTCTTTCGTTTTTTAATGTTGAAATTTGATATTTAGTAAACCCTAACGTCGCTGGCTTTGACAATTATTAGATGTGCTTATAACACTCATTACATTATGTCTATATTATATGAAACACTCAAGGGCTCTCGATTGGGAGAAATCTGTGTTTATTTTATATATCCTAACAGCAGACAAAGCGGTTCAACTAGTTCAGAGCCGAACATTTTCAGAATTATTGATGGTATCTTATCGGGACCACAACCATCACCCATTGAATTAAGAGCTTGTAATATATCCAGGATCTTGTCAGCGACAACATTGAGGGAGCTAATTACCAGTCTGACTGCGTGAACTCTGTCTGGGAGGTACTGAAAACTTCGGTTGTCAGTGCTGCTCAACAGACTTTAGGTATAGTGAAAGTCAGACCCAAGAATGATTGGTTTGATAACGAGTGTCGTCTTGCAGTTGAGCAACAAAATATAGCCCATAATGAAGTGCAACAACGTCTCACAATCGCAAGGAAAAACAAGGCAGCTCTTGCAAGAAGGGCAGCTAAGCGGATTTGTAGACGGAAGAAGCGAGAATGGTGGAAGGCCGAGGTTCTGAAAGTACAACAACTCAGCAATGAGCGTAGTTCACGTAATTTCTTTAAAGGAATTACTGGATTGCACCATACTTTCAGGCCTTCGTCAACCGCCATTCGGGACCGGGATGGAAACCTCTGTGTCAAAATCGACGCAGTACTTGACGCATAGAGTGGACACTTTACTGAGCTGCTTGATGTTCATCATGCGTCACAGACTGTTGTTGAGCCACCTCTACAACAGTCTGCGGAGATTTGCACTGAGGAGCCATCCCATGAGGAATTCACTAAGGCCATGCAGAGAATGAAACGAAACCGCTCACCTGGAGTGGACTGCATTAATTCGGAGCTCTTGATATTCGGAGGGGATACTTTGTGGAATTGTCTTTTCGACCTTATTCGATTAGTATGGCGAACCGAAGTTATGCCTGATGAATGGAAAGTGGCCGTGATATGCCCCATCTTCGAGAAGGGAGACCGCTTGAAGTGTGAGAATTATCGCGGTATAGCTCTCCTTTGCACAGCATACAAGTTACTGTCATACATTTTATTGGATAGAATCACTCCTCTGGCGGAGGGCTTGGTTGGTGACTATCAGGGAGGATTTCGTCCGAATCGATCAGTCACTGATCAGGTCTTTTCGCTGCGGATGATTCTATCTAAATATTATGAGACATCCATCTCCGTACATCAGGTTTTCCTGGATTTCCGGCAGGCCTACGACTCGATCAATCGAGAGAGTTTGTGGTCTGCCCTGGAATACCTAGGAATGCCAACAAAATTGGTACGACTGTGTAGGATGACAGTGACGCAGTTTCAATGCTGTGTTAAAGTTGAGAACAGTCTATCGACAATTTTTGCAGTTAACTCGGGTGTTCGGCAGGGAGATGCTCTGTCCCCGATACTCTTTAATCTCATGTTGGAGTACATCTTTCGTAAAACTGAAACACCTCAGCGCAACATCTTATATCGCCAGTCCAATCAAGTGCTTGCATATGCAGATGACATATGCGTGATTGGACTGAATAGCAACGGAGTGAAAGAAATACTTGATCCGCTTGTAGAATTTTCAGCTTCTGTTGGACTCCAGATCAATGAGTCCAAAACGAAATACCTGATCTCTGGTTTTAGAGACAATGGCACACCAGATTTTAGTAGTGGCCACCACAAGTTTGAGGGAGTGAGGAGGTTCTAATATTTGGGCTCTCTTATCACTCACGATAACAGTGTGGGTGAGGATATTAAAGTGCGGCTGGCAGCTGGCAGTCGTTCTTTATATCCTCTAAGGCCACTGCTAAAATCTAAACACTTATCAAGTGCCGTGAAGCTGAAGCTTTACAAAGCGTTGATCAGGCCCGTTGTTATGTTTGGATGTGAAAGTTGGGCGCTGACGGATGAGTACGAGAGATGGCTCCTTACATTTGAGAGAAGAATCATGCGTGTGATTTACGGCCCTAAACGCGAAATAGATGGTACATACCGAGCTCTGTACAATTTCGAGATCAGAGATCTGATGAAGATCCCCGATATTGTACATGAAGTTAGATCTCAGAGAGTACGCTGGCTCGGTCACGTTCTGCGTGCTGATCCGGAACGAATTGTGCAGCGATCTCTGAAAGGAGAGCCACCATATAGTAGGCGCAGAGGTCGTTGCAGGCGACGATGGCTCCACGATGTAGAGAACGACTTGGCCTCACCATGATGTTATTTAACCAGTTCTTTAATTAACTTAACTCAGTTGCTTTAGCTTTCTTGAAATTTAAGCAAGTTGCCCCGTTGCGAGATTTCAACTATATGTTCAAATAAAGCTCCATTGCTTTGTGGTGTTCGTCATTTGTAACGAATGGAATCATTGAATTTTATTAATTTGGTTAAGATTAACAGTATAAGAATGGAGTCCATGAAATATATTTTCAGTTCGGATGTATAACGTTAAAAAAAATCATCCAATTAATGTCGGGACCAAAATACCAAGAAATCACATGGGATGAGGAATATACCTATGTGACGGATCACTTATTGTTTGAGCTGATCCGCAGTTACACCACAATACCGCAAATATTCAATCATTATTCAATCAACATTCACAGCTGAAAAGAAAATGGATGTCAAACTTAAAATGTCAATATATGATGGATTCTAGTGTTTTATTAAGATTTTAGTATGTTTGTGCCATCTGTTAAAAAAAACTATTAAAAATCAATTGTATGGTAAGACATCCATTATTCAAGGTATTATCATGTCAAGTATATAATGTCTACGGAAAATATTACTTCATCGAAAAGTAATTATCGAAGGCAATTGGAGCGTCAAACACGCTAAATGAAAAGAATGAAAGGAGTTTTGGAACCGACTGGATCTCTGAAATCCGATATCGAGTTTGCTGACCACGCTAGCGTCGGTTGCAACTCTGATATTCCATCGGGTACGGAGAGTCTGCTCCTCAACTCGGATGGCGACGGACCCATGGCGGGGGCCAGTCAGCACACGGGACCGAGACGTCTGGGTAAACGTCGTCGCCAACGTCTCCAGAAACGATTGTCTGGGCTTGCACTGGGCGCGATTCCTGAGCAGCCCAGTGATCCCTCCGGTACGCCGAAGCGTGGTCGTACCACAACTGGTACCACGCCAGAAACGGCTGCTAAAAAACCGCGGTCGTACGCTAATGTAGTCGCCGAGTCATCAATTAAGAAACTTTGCGTGCGAGAAAATAACTCGGAAATTCCTCTCAACGAGGAGAAACTGGGTATTTTCCGGCACGAATTGAGTCGTCGAGTGCTTGACTCGGCTAAATCATCGGGTTTTGTGCCGCAGATGCTTGGGTGCTATCTCTCTGATGGTGTCTTCATCTGTAGGTGCAACAACGATGAGACCTACAAGTGGTTTGGAGAGCAACTCTCCAAAATGAAAGACATTTGGAGTGGTTGCCAGCTATCAGTTGGTGACCCCCAAGGCCGCTTCTTCTACTGACTTGGATCCCCGGTCCGCCAGAGGATCCTAGAGTCGTAGCAACCAACCTGAGACTGATGAATCCGAACATTTCGACTGAGGGATGGAAGGTTGTCCGGTGCAAGCGTGAGGCGAATCGCCAATCGATTGTTTTTCGGGTTGACCAGAATTCCTTTGAGAAAATTATGGGTTCCGGTTTAGCGTTGCAATACGTGCTAGAGAGGATCTCTTTTAGGGTCATCTCTGGTCCGTAATTGTTTCAATTATTTTATTTTTATTTTTTTATGCTGGACTTCAAATGATGGCCATGCTCAAAATTAAACAGATTAATTTGCAACATAGTAAGTCAGCTTCGTTGGAGCTTAGGAAACTGCTTTCTATAATGCATACAGATTTTTGTCTAATTCAGGAACCGTACCTTCGTGATGGTGCGGTTTCTGGATTGAATTGCAATAATGGCAGACTTTTCTATAAGAACTCTGTCGGTAAAACTAGGGCATGCATTTTTATTGGCAACAACATTAATGCTTCTCTCGTTCATGAATGTAGCTCGGCTGATCTTGCGGCAGTGCTCGTCACTTTAACACTCAACAATTCCTGCACTAAGCTGGTGCTTGCATCAGTTTATCTACCGTATGACTCTATCTTACCTCCTCCCTCAGAGGAGCTGGTTAACCTTGTGACATGGAGCAAGCACAAGCACATCCCTCTTGTAATCGGTTGTGATGCTAATGCTCATCACTCGGTTTGGGGTAGTACGAATATTAATCAGAGGGGAACTTCTTTGCTAAACTATTTAAGTTCTTCTGATCTTGAAATTCTAAATATTGGCAGTGAGCCGACGTTTGTTAATTCCATTCGACGTGAGGTGATTGACATCAGTTTATGCTCTATGTCTATTGTTGATTTAATTTTTGATTGGAGGGTGACAGATGATGTTCTCACCTCTGATCACAGCTGTATCTCGTTTAACATTAACCTTAAACGACCACCGATAAAGCCTTATCGTAACAGGAAATTAACCAATTGGGGACTTTTCTCTAACGAACTGGCTTCTTTACTTACCCCTCCGAGAGTAATTCGGTCGAGTAACGACATTGAGATACAAGCGTCTTTACGTGAGTTGGCAATTTCGACTGCTTTTGAAAATTCTTGTCCTCTTATTACAAATCAGAAATCTAATAACAAACCCTTTTGGAATTCTGACCTTAAAAGGTTAAGAAAATCCGCTAGGAAACTTAAAAATAAAGCAAAAAACTTCAATCGTCAGATTAATTGGGATAATTTTCTGGTGGCTCAGAAAGCATATAAACGAAGTTTAAGATCCGCTCAGAGAGCTTCGTGGTTAAACTTCTGTGAGGAAATTAATAGCCTATCGGCTGTGGCTAAACTAAACAAAGCCATGGCTAAGAATGGTGTTTGTAGGCCTGATACTCTTCGTCTACCTGACGGCCAGCTTACCTCCTGTCATAAAGAAGTTGGTGGCTGCTTCTATCTGTTCATTTCCCTGGTTGTGCCATTGTCAACTCTGATGATGTTACTACCGTATTATCTAAGGCTCCTTTTGTGGCTCCTGATTGGGACATGGCTTACGAGCTGATCAATCTCGATGTTCTACGCTGGAGTCTATTTTCCTTTGCACCTTATAAGGCTGGTGGGCCTGATGGTATTTTCCCGGCTGAATTACAGCACGGGTTTCCTATTATTCAGAACCATCTGATAAACCTTTTCCAGGCGTGCATTGCCTTCTGCGCTGTTCCTAAATCCTGGAGCAGGAGTAGAGTCATTTTTATTCCAAAGGCCGGCAAATCCGATTATACGGTTCCCAAGTCTTTTTGACCTATTAGTCTGTCTTCAACTTTTCTTAAAGCCTTAGAAAGAATCGTCGACAGACATATTAGAGACAAGCACCTAATTACCTTCCCGCTCAGTAACATGCAACATGCTTACAGAGTTGGGAAGTCCTGTGAAACGGCCCTACATGAACTTGTAACTAGGATTGAAAGATCCCTTCATAACAAGGAGTTTCTTGTAGGTACGTTCCTCGATATAGTGGGAGCTTTTGATAGCACCTCGTTTATCTCGATTATTAATGCCTGTAATACTTTTGGTATTAACCACACAATTGTCAAATGGATTGAATCCATGCTCAAATCTCGCACAGTACAGATTGAACTGGATGGCGTCGCAGTCTCTGTCAAAGTTGCCAAGGGCTGTCCCCAGGGGGATGTGCTCTCGCCTCTGCTGTGGCTACTGGTCATTGACGGTTTACTGGTTAAGCTCCAGCAATCTGGCTTCATTGCACAGAGCTATGCTGATGATCTTGTCTTAACAGTTTCAGGCAAACACTTGAATATTTTATCCGACTTAATGCAGCAGGCCTTAGATATTGTGGAGGCATGGTGCATTGACAAGTCAACCCGTCTAAGACAGATTTAATTGTGTTTACTAGGCGCAGGAGTGGCCTGGATATATCCACTCCTTCTCTCTTTGGGAGACCGATTACAAGATGTAACCAAGTCAAACACCTTGGTGTTATCTTAGATAGCAAACTTTCCTGGAAACCTCATCTTGACTCCAAAGCACAAAAAGCTACTGCCATATTTTGGCAATGCTGAAGGGCTTTTGGAAAATCATGGGGTCTAACACCCAGGATGTTGTTTTTTATTTATAAATCGTTGGTCTTACCGATACTAACTTACGCGTCGGTTTTGTGGTGGCCAGTTGTTAATCTAAAGGCGTCTACTGCTAAACTTAATAGACTTCAAAACACGGCTTGTAGAGCTGTTACTGGAGCTATGTCCTCGACTCCACTTCTTGCTTTGGAGTCCATTCTTTCCTTGCCCCAGTTACACACCTTTATTCGTGGCACTGCTTGTTCTGCAGCGTTTCGTTTGAGGTGCATTGGAGCCTGGAATGTTCTCGGTTATATCGTGGGGCATAGTCTAATCTTTAAAAACTACACATTTTTACCAGAAATCGATATGGTTAATGATAGATCACTACCAGAATACAACTTCTCCAACTTATTCAAGGTGGCTTATCCTTCTAGGGATTTGTGGTTTTCGGAGGATTTTTTCCAAAAATTAGACGAGTACTTAGTTTTTTTTTCAGATGGCTCTCGTTCTAGCCTCAGTGCTGGATTTGGAATCTACTGTCCATGGTCCAATCAGAGATCCTTTGGCAGTCTTGGTATTCACTGCACTGTGTTCCAAGCGGAACTCATAGCGCTGACGTATTGTGTTATGGAAGCTTTGAACTTCGCTGTTAAAAACAAAAACATTTTGCTGTGCACTGATAGCAAAGCTGTGCTCAATTCATTGAAAAATCCATTGACTGTCTCCAAACTTGTCAAGGATTGCAAACGTTTCATCAATCTTCTGTGCTCCAACAATACCGTTACGGTAATGTGGGTGCCGGCCCATTGTGACATCGAAGGGAATGAGATCGCGGATTGTTTAGCCAAATCCGGTTCTCAGCTAACTATATTTGGACCTGAACCCGCGGCTCCATTATCTTTTAACTACGTCAAGAAGATTATAAGGTGCTACGCTTTGAAAGATCTAAGAACACAGTGGCTTGCCACTGTCGTTTAGCGAAGTACTTCATTAGCGAGCCCAATTTGAAGTATACTAAATTTGCTCTATCTTTGAAAAACGACGAGCTAAGAATCTTGGTCGCGATCCTTACGGGTCATGGTCGATTTAAGGGGCATCTCCATCGAATGGGTTTATCTCAGGATGTTTTTTGTGATGACTCTCTTGAGGAAGATGATGACAGCTTGCACTTTGTGTGCAGTTGTCCAGCTTTCAATATTATTCGGCTTCAGGTTTTAAGCTGTAGTTCTATTAATGTAGATCAGTTGTCCTCCATACCTTTGTTCAAACTTGTACAGTTTGCTAGGGCTGCAGAGCGCTTCTGCGATTTAGGATAGAATCCTGGGTTTGCACCATGGGCCGTCCCGGCATTGAGTGCGGAATCCGTTCGGGTTCCAACCAATATAATAATAATAATAATTGTCTATAGTTAGTAAAAAATGAACCGTTATTGGGTATATCAAATAAAAAAAAATATACTGTGAATATTGAGCTTTTTAAAATAAACAAATATAAACAACGATTTTTTATTGACCCACACACAAAATTGAATTTTTTATCCAGAATTTGGACTGCGATTTGTGCTGGTTTGATAAAGAAAAACGAAGATTGCAAACCATCATTCCAAAAAATTTAATTAGGCTTTTTCACTTAAATTATTTAGTTTGTTTAAGACTTCACAAAAATGTATGTATTTCTCAGATGTCGATTGGGGTGGTATAAGCTGTCACTAAGTAAATGTTATTACACAAAGTAATTTCAATCCTAACTGGGGACACACAGTTTTGGAGCTCGTATATGCTGATCTGTCAGATCGATACACAAAATAATTGTTGGGTAAAAATTACCTATGCTCACGATCTTTTTGTTATGAATGATGTCTCTCAAAATGTTTTTTTCAACAGTAGTTATGGAATACTTTGAAGCTTTAGATAACAGCTTGGAAATAGCACGTAAGATACCGCCGATGTTAGTTCTGCTAAATTTGACATGCAGCCTTATACTGGGTTCTTGTGATATTGCGTTCATCTAAACTCTGCTATTTCAATCGTGTTCATTTTTGAATGTGCATTCGTCATATACCAGTTCTACATTTCAGGCCAAACCAACGTAGTAAAGGTGATAAAGCATGATGATATTTGCATATAAACATACATTTGTGTTTTCGCCATAGTTGACAATTTTTGCAGCCTCCGATGACATTCTGTTTACGTTTGGAAAATAGAACGGTAACAATCCTTTTGGATTCTTTGATCAATTTTCTAGGTGACTGCAAATGTAACATTTACTGCATTGATGATTTGTTGTGTAAAAATATTGATTTGAAATGACTATTTTTTCATTAGGAGACATTATGACACAAACTGCTCTATCCAATTTCAATCTAAATATATGTTTATACTTTTGATGAAATCTTCGAATTACTGATTGGTGATATATAGCGTAATTTTGCTCTCGAAAAACCATCGTCGAGAAGCTATACTATTTTCATAGAATGAGGTCTGTCTTGATTGTTTCATTCAACTACGTTCCATTTAATTACCGTAACAGAAGTTCTTGTTACTGGTGCATAACAGAATATGCTAGATCTTTCATTGTTATATTCAATTCTGCGTCTCAGCTGATGATATACGCGAAGAAGTGTCGTTGATTACAAGATTATTCAGTTTTCTCTTAATAAATCCGTTGCTCGTCTGCCTAATATATCATTTGAACTAACATTCGTAATGATTAGTGAGATTTTTTCAAGTACAGTTAGTTATTTGATCGGCAGACAACTCAGTAGTATTTATTGAAAATTATTTAATTCTATTCCGTTTGGAGTTATTTTTACAACAAAGTTGGACTTACATATTTAATTATGTTCCGATTTGTATTTATAATACCTAACACCAGGTGTACCTTGATTTTTTTATATTACTTTTAAAGGTTGTCATTTCGATGATAAAATGACAAAATTACATTTCAGAGAGTATTTCAAGCTTTTCATATTTCTAATTGATTTAAAGATCTTATCAATAAATGTAAAATTCATAATGTACAACACATAAAATAAAAAATTACTTCAAAAATAATTTATTGGCCATTTTGTTGGGAAAAAAAACTCCAAACTGACGAGAATTAAATTGTTCTCATATTTCGCCGCCCTCGTTAACACAGTAAGTAGCGTCCTTGCTTTGTTATTCGAGGGTCTTGGGTTCGATTCCCGATGGTGACCAAAAATCACGGTTGGGTGTTTTTAATGTGTAAGTATATGTGTTTGTCCGGGTATTGCACCGTAGGCCCATGTGGCATAGAGTGCTGGAATAATCCGCCCAACTTTAGTTTTTTAAGACTCATGTACAATTATTTCTTCTTAATTATTCAAATTTAAGTAAATTGGTTAACGATTTTTACTCATCGTGCATCTAAACACGTTACTCTCGTTAAAGTACTCAACAACCTATTTTATATGTATGTGTTTATGAGTATACTACTACATAACAAAACATTTAAATTTGATTGGCCCTTTTATTTTTTCGTTGGCCTTGGTAATAAGTACCGCCTATACCTCTCGTTCGATGGGTCTGAGTATTGGAAACTGAAATTTACCGAAATTGTTTGAAAGCAGCTAGAGTTACGCGAACATCACGCCAGAAATCCTATTTTAGAAAACGAAAATATTTTATATTTTTTATACTTGGATTTGCTTGTGCCAATTTGTGTCTTTCGCTAAAAATTTATTGCATAGTATACTTTAAGGACCGAGCAAATAGCGCAGTGGTTATAGCTGCGACGGTTGCTTTCGGTTGTGAAACTAAATTATTGTGCCACGCACTCTACAATGACCAGAATAGGCCCAAATCAGCCAACTGTGAAGTCAATATATCTCAATACAAATGTTATATACATATATATGATCAAATCATAGAAAAGATTTTCAGAAGGGCAACTTTTATCACGGAACTAATTGAAACAAACTATAACACAGATTTTGGCCCAGAATCGAGTTTGTGCATACTCTACAATGGCTAGAACCAGCCATAGAGTATCCAAAATATACAATAAAAAAAACAAAAAAAATTAAAATTGGGCGGATTACTCCAGCACTCAATGCCACTAAAGGGCAAAACAATTGGCACAATCAAATCCAAGTTTAAAAAACATTAAATACTTGGGTTTTCTAAATTGGGATTTCTGACGTGATGCTCGCTAGAGTTACATCCATTCCTAAATCATATAACAGTAAATCAATTAATACCATTATCGTCTTATAAGCATATTTGAGAAAATATAATTTGAAAAATAATTGGGGGATTGGTTTCTTGAGTGCGGTTCTAATTTATTTATATTCACGTGAAGTTTGTCCTAAATCTGTCCTAAAAAAAATTAGGATTTTTTTTAGGACAAACTTCACAATTCGATATAGACGCGTGAAGTTTGTCCTAAAATTATACTAACACACAACAAAAACAATTTTCGTTTATGTGTGTTAGTGTGCAATGCAGATTGTCTCTATATAATGAATTTTAACTAAAGGAAACAAAATTTGCTATGAAATATACATGATATCCTGAATTTTCGTGGTAAAATTCTAGGAAGCGGACACCATAATGACGCATTACTAAGATGATCGAGATACATGAGGTACCAAACTTGGTTGTTCTAAACCCCCTACTTTTTCCAAAATTGAAATATTTTTCGCATAGCTTAGACCTTATAGGGCATCTTGGTATATAAGTCATGTTGGTGGCCGCTTGCTAGGATTTTCCCAAGAAAATTAGGAAAAATCATATGATCGAGATACATGAGGTCATACCAAACTAGGTTGTCCTAAGCCCCCTAATCCCCTACTTTTTCCAAAATTTAAATATTTTTCAGATAGCTAAGACCTTAAGATATCTTGGTATATGCGTCATTATGGTGTCAGCTTCCTAGAATTTTCCAAAGAAAATTCAGAAAATCATGTTTTCGTCGTACCAAATTTGATTGTCCTTAGGATAAAATTCGTTATATCGAGACATTCTGTGTTGCACACTAACACATATAAGAGGATATTGTTTTAGCTGTTTTTCAGGACAAATTTCACATACGTTTTATTTATGTATATCTCAATGTAAATTTAGACTAGGGCTCTCTTATCACTCATGATAACAGTGTGGGTGAGGATATTAAAATGCGGATGGCTTTAGAAAAACCATTTCATTTTTATGCAGTATAAGATAGCAGAAAATTTTCAGCAGAAAAAATGTATTTTTTCTACTCACCACCAAGAGCAGCACTATAGATAAAAAGAATTTTTTGTGCTGTAATTTTATTAACTAGCAGAAAAATTATAAATTTGTGCGCTATTTTAGAAGAATTTTTGTAACAACTAATTAAACGTTAGCAGAAAATTTATAAACTTTTAATAAATTATTTGTACCAAACAAAATATTTTATATTTTGAACTACATGCCAATTATTTTATTAATAATTTCTCATAAAAAAACCAATATGAAACCAATATGTTGTGCTGTTTTTCTGATAGCTGAGATCATGACACATCTACAAGGGCAGTTTAAGAAAAATCGTTTGAGTCAGAAGAGCTCCAGAATTTTTTGAAATCTCGGCCAAATGAAATTTTTCAGTTTTTTGACCATAATGTATGGAAATACCCCCATGTAACCAGTGTGCCATGCTGTTTTTCTGGTAGCTGGGATCAAAACACATCTACAGGAGCAGTTTAAGAAAAATCGTTCGAGTCAGAAGAGCTCCAGAATTTTTTGAAATCTCGGCCATATGAAATTTTTCAGTTTTTTGACCATAATGTATGGAAATACCCCCCTGTAACCAGTGTGCCATGCTGTTTTTCTGGTAGCTGGGATCAAAACACATCTACCGGAGCAGCTTAAGAAAAATCGTTCGAGTCAGAAGAGCTCCAGAATTTTTTGAAATCTCGGCCATATGAAATTTTTCAGTTTTTTGACCATAATGTATGGAAATACCCCCCTGCAACCAC
Organism: Tipula unca; assembly: GCA_951394425.1. Classification (NCBI taxonomy): domain Eukaryota; kingdom Metazoa; phylum Arthropoda; class Insecta; order Diptera; family Tipulidae; genus Tipula; species Tipula unca. The sequence continues at coordinate 122,791,756 of OX596380.1, forward strand.
TGTGCCTCGCTGTTTTTCTGGTAGCTGGGATCAAAACACATCTACAGGAGCAGTTTAAGAAAAATCGTTCGAGTCAGAAGAGCTCCAGAATTTTTTGAAATCTCGGCCATATGAAATTTTTCAGTTTTTTGACCATAATGTATGGAAATACCCCCATGTAACCAGTGTGCCATGCTGTTTTTCTGGTAGCTGGGATCAAAACACATCTACAGGAGCAGTTTAAGAAAAATCGTTCGAGTCAGAAGAGCTCCAGAATATTTTGAAATCTCGGCTATATGAAATTTTTCAGTTTTTTGACCATAATGTATGGAAATACCCCCCTGTAACCACTGTGCCATGCTGTTTTTCTGGTAGCTGGGATCAAAACACATCTACAGGAGCAGTTTAAGAAAAATCGTTCGAGTCAGAAGAGCTCCAGAATTTTTTGAAATCTCGGTCATATGAAATTTTTCAGTTTTTTCACCATAATGTATGGAAATACCCCCCTGTAACCAGTGTGCCATGCGGTTTTTCTTGTAGCTGGGATCAAAACACACCTACAGGAGCAGTTTAAAAAAAAATCGTTAGAGTCAGAAGAACTCCAGAATTTTTTGAAATCTCGGCCATATGAAATTTTTCAGTTTTTTGACCATAATGTATGGAAATACCCCCATGTAACCAGTGTGCCATGCTGTTTTTCTGGTAGCTGGGATCAAAACACATCTACAAGAGCAGTTTAAGAAAAATCGTTCGAGTCAGAAGAGCTCCAGAATTTTTTGAAATCTCGGCCATATGAAATTTTTCAGTTTTTTGACCATAATGTATGGAAATACCCCCCTGTAACCAGTGTGCCATGCTGTTTTTCTGGTAGCTGGGATCAAAACACATCTACCGGAGCAGCTTAAGAAAAATCGTTCGAGTCAGAAGAGCTCCAGAATTTTTTGAAATCTCGGCCATATGAAATTTTTCAGTTTTTTGACCATAATGTATGGAAATACCCCCCTGTAACCACTGTGCCTCGCTGTTTTTCTGGTAGCTGGGATCAAAACACATCTACAGGAGCAGTTTAAGAAAAATCGTTCGAGTCAGAAGAGCTCCAGAATTTTTTGAAATCTCGGCCATATGAAATTTTTCAGTTTTTTGACCATAATGTATGGAAATACCCCCCTGTAACCAGTGTGCCATGCTGTTTTTCTGGTAGCTGGGATCAAAACACATCTACCGGAGCAGCTTAAGAAAAATCGTTCGAGTCTGAAGAGCTCCAGAATTTTTTGAAATCTCGGCCATATGAAATTTTTCAGTTTTTTGACCATAATGTATGGAAATACCCCCCTGTAACCAGTGTGCCATTCTGTTTTTCTGGTAGCTGGGATCAAAACACATCTACAGGAGCAGTTTAAGAAAAATCGTTCGAGTCAGAAGAGCTCCAGAATTTTTTGAAATCTCGGTCATATGAAATTTTTCAGTTTTTTGACCATAATGTATGGAAATACCCCCCTGTAACCAGCGTGCCATTCTGTTTTTCTGGTAGCTGGGATCAAAACACATCTACAGGAGCAGTTTAAGAAAAATCGTTCGAGTCAGAAGAGCTCCAGAATTTTTTGAAATCTCGGCAATATGAAATTTTTCAGTTTTTTGACCATAATGTATGGAAATACCCCCCTGTAACCAGTGTGCCATTCTGTTTTTCTGGTAGCTGGGATCAAAACACATCTACAAGAGCAGTTTAAGAAAAATCGTTCGAGTCTGAAGAGCTCCAGAATTTTTTGAAATCTCGGCCATATGAAATTTTTCAGTTTTTTGACCATAATGTATGGAAATACCCCCCTGTAACCAGTGTGCCATGCTGTTTTTCTGGTAGCTGGGATCAAAACACATCTACCGGAGCAGCTTAAGAAAAATCGTTCGAGTCTGAAGAGCTCCAGAATTTTTTGAAATCTCGGCCATATGAAATTTTTCAGTTTTTTGACCATAATGTATGGAAATACCCCCCTGTAACCAGTGTGCCATTCTGTTTTTCTGGTAGCTGGGATCAAAACACATCTACAGGAGCAGTTTAAGAAAAATCGTTCGAGTCAGAAGAGCTCCAGAATTTTTTGAAATCTCGGTCATATGAAATTTTTCAGTTTTTTGACCATAATGTATGGAAATACCCCCCTGTAACCAGCGTGCCATTCTGTTTTTCTGGTAGCTGGGATCAAAACACATCTACAGGAGCAGTTTAAGAAAAATCGTTCGAGTCAGAAGAGCTCCAGAATTTTTTGAAATCTCGGCAATATGAAATTTTTCAGTTTTTTGACCATAATGTATGGAAATACCCCCCTGTAACCAGTGTGCCATTCTGTTTTTCTGGTAGCTGGGATCAAAACACATCTACAGGAGCAGTTTAAGAAAAATCGTTCGAGTCAGAAGAGCTCCAGAATTTTTTGAAATCTCGGCCATATGAAATTTTTCAGTTTTTTGACCATAATGTATGGAAATACCCCCCTGTAACCAGTGTGCCATGCTGTTTTTCTGGTAGCTGGGATCAAAACACATCTACCGGAGCAGCTTAAGAAAAATCGTTCGAGTCTGAAGAGCTCCAGAATTTTTTGAAATCTCGGCCATATGAAATTTTTCAGTTTTTTGACCATAATGTATGGAAATACCCCCCTGTAACCAGTGTGCCATTCTGTTTTTCTGGTAGCTGGGATCAAAACACATCTACAGGAGCAGTTTAAGAAAAATCGTTCGAGTCAGAAGAGCTCCAGAATTTTTTGAAATCTCGGTCATATGAAATTTTTCAGTTTTTTGACCATAATGTATGGAAATACCCCCCTGTAACCAGCGTGCCATTCTGTTTTTCTGGTAGCTGGGATCAAAACACATCTACAGGAGCAGTTTAAGAAAAATCGTTCGAGTCAGAAGAGCTCCAGAATTTTTTGAAATCTCGGCAATATGAAATTTTTCAGTTTTTTGACCATAATGTATGGAAATACCCCCCTGTAACCAGTGTGCCATTCTGTTTTTCTGGTAGCTGGGATCAAAACACATCTACAAGAGCAGTTTAAGAAAAATCGTTCGAGTCTGAAGAGCTCCAGAATTTTTTGAAATCTCGGCCATATGAAATTTTTCAGTTTTTTGACCATAATGTATGGAAATACCCCCCTGTAACCAGTGTGCCATTCTGTTTTTCTGGTAGCTGGGATCAAAACACATCTACAGGAGCAGTTTAAGAAAAATCGTTCGAGTCAGAAGAGCTCCAGAATTTTTTGAAATCTCGGTCATATGAAATTTTTCAGTTTTTTGACCATAATGTATGGAAATACCCCCCTGTAACCAGCGTGCCATTCTGTTTTTCTGGTAGCTGGGATCAAAACACATCTACAGGAGCAGTTTAAGAAAAATCGTTCGAGTCAGAAGAGCTCCAGAATTTTTTGAAATCTCGGCAATATGAAATTTTTCAGTTTTTTGACCATAATGTATGGCCTGTAACCAGTGTGCCATGCTCTTTTTCGGGTAGCTGGTACTCAAACACACACCTACAGGAGCCAAGAAAGTTATAAAGAACTACGCTTTGAAAGATCTAAGACTATAGTTGCTTGCTACATTCAGTTGTCGTTTGGCGAAGAACTTCATTAGCGAGCGTGATTTGAAATGAACTAATAATGCTCTTTCTTTGAAAAAGGACCAAGTAAGAATTTTGTACGGTTATTTAACGGGCAACTCCATCGAATGGGTTTATCTCAGGGTGTTATTTTTGAGGACTGTCTTGAGGAATATAATGACTTCTTGCACTTTGTGTGCAGTTGTGCAACTTTAAATATTCTTCGGCTTCAGGTTTTCAGCTGTAGATCTATTAATGTAGATCAGTTGTCCTCCATACCTTGGTTCAAACTTGTACAGTTTGCTAAGGCTGCAGTGCGCTTCTGCAAACTATGATAGAATGCTGGGTTTGCACCATGGGCCGTCCCGGCATTGAGTGCGGAATCCGTATGGGTTTCAACCAATAAAAAAATAAAAAAAAACTATTAGAATGAAGGAGATGGTCGATATATTTAGTTAGGTGAAGCCAAAAATGTAGAAAAGCTACTGCACGTTCGAATATCGATTGGTAAATTATTAAAAATTATTGGCAAAACAATATTGAAAGTTGTTTCAAGACGGGTCCCACAGGTGTATCAAATCATTTAATTGCCGTTAAGATCGATACTCTCACTGGATTTATTTAACATAAACCGTAGCGAATTTCGTTGCAAAAATGCTCGAACGATCAGATACTTATGTCAGATATTTTTATAGCTTTATAGTTCCTTAAGAAATAGACACAAGTGAATGCGAAAGGAGTCCAGATAAAATCATTGACAAACATCTACAAATGTAGTATATTGATAACAAATCAATTTTTATATATCAATGAATCTCTTTTTTTACAAGTTCGAGTTCATTGGGTTTAATCTCTTAGTGTTTTCACTTAAGGTTTAACTCTCTATTCAGAGTTCTTTTCAACTTTCCCTCACGGTACTTCTTCGCTATAAGTCTCATGGTTATATTAAGTCGTAGATGGAGTTTACCACCAACTTGGTGCTTAACACAACTCTCTAGAGATATCTGCTTATACAAGTTTATATTTACTACGGGTCTGACACCCTCTGTGGGTAGATGGCCCCATTTAAGATGGACTTGAATCTATAATCAAAATGCATAAGATGACAGACATTCCTTTACATTGAATTCCCATTCTACCAATAATCAGTAAAAGGATTTAATGCTGAGGTATTCCCATTCCGCTTGCCGCTACTAGGAATCTTAGTTAATCTATTTTTCTCTTTGAAAAGTTCGCAAAGGTGCTATATTTATTTATATTGCGGAAATTCCAAGGGTCACAAAATTATCAAAGCTCGCGTTATCGTTGCTAACAGGGTCCTTAACTTAATCACAAAGAGAAAATAACCATCCTTTTAACGATTTTCCCTGAAGAATTTATTTTCCACCAAATAAATTTTACATATTAAAAAAGTCTGGGATGGGTATTATGGTACCAACTGTACATTTTTGTGATAACGAAAAAGTCTGGGATGTATAGTTGTCAGAGGAATTTTTAAAAAATCCCGATGAAATCCTGCGATTTCTTCAAGGGGGTCCCATAACGCAAAGTAGATGGTACATATCGAGTTCTGTGCAATTTCGAGATCAGTGACCTGATGAAGATCCCCGATATTGTACATGAAATAATCTCTTCTCATGAAAGAAGAGCTACAATGTAGAGAACGACTTGGTTTCTTCAGATTGTCTAAGACAATGTGAAGACCAAGCTTAGGATCGAAACCGTTGGAGCCAAATTGTTGACACAGTCAGGAGCCAGTAATGGCAACAAACTATTATTATTAATATTGATAAAATAAATATGTACATACAATAATGTACCAATAATGTACAATGTATGTATTTTGATAAATTTATGTTTTTTTTTTTTAAAATAGTGAACTCCTAATTTTTTAAAAAAATGTCACGGAGCCACGATTCATACATATAAAGTTACAAAAAAATAGAAATAAGACTAAAAATAAAAATAAAAATAGAATTAGACAAAATAAAAATAAAATCAAAAAACAAAATATAAACACTTAATGTGTATAAAAAAAAAATAAAATAACTATAAAAATGAAAATCATATAAAAGTAAATATGAATTACACACAACATACAACAACATGATAGAAATATGAGTAAAATAGCTCAATTAAGCATATAATTAAAAAAACAAAATTTGTTGACAAAGCTACATAATCGTTTTAAACAGACTCTCAACATCAATGACTGTAAAGAGCCATTCTTTTAACAGCCTACAAAATTCAGTCAGCGTAACTGCGTTTAAAATGCCCATTGGTAATTGACTAACTAGCTTCGGTGTGATGTACAAAAAATTTCTTTTGAAATGTTCTTTGTTGGGACGAGGCACCCAGACCCTAGATTTGTTCCGTAACATATATGGTCCACTAATATCCACACCACGAAAACGATTTCCGCTCCTAATATAATGCATTTTAAATACTTTGTAAACATACAGATGACGCAGAGGCAGTATCTTATTATTTACAAAAATGGGAAACGATGGTGAAGTCCTGGGTAAATAATTTATGGACCTCAAAACTGCTTTTTGGATGATCATCAAAGGTTTTATATTGGTCAATAAAATTCCACCCCAACATATTAAACCATATTGAAGGTGGGAACCAAATATTGCAAAATAAAGACATTTCAAAAAATCCCGGCTACATATTTTACGCAAAAAATAAAAGGATCTTAATACCTGGCACAGTTTCTTTTTTAAAATGCTCACATGTTCTTTAAAATTTAGTTGTGCATCAAGCATCACCCCTAGGTATTTAAAGGGCTCCACAATTTCAATACGCACGCAAAGATCATTACACCCAGACCGATACAAACCAGACAATGATAAACCAATGGTTGAGAATCTCGGATAGTACCTCCAACACTGAAAGACATCAATTTGGACTTAGCGCTAAGAATCATCTCATGCACATAACACCATTTTTTCAGCAAGCACATATCCTCATTAATTTTCTCTTCCAACGTAGCCACATCATTATTCGTAGTGTACAGAAACGCCATATCATCCGCAAACGCGATGATATCACCATTTACTCTAAGATCAAAAATCTAATTACAGTAGATAATAAACAACAGCGGGCCCAAAACAGATCCTTGTGGAACCCCGACGTTCACAATTTTTTCATCACTATATGTATTATTAATAATTACACTTTGTACCCGATTTTGAAGATATGATCTAAAAAGAGAAAGTGCAACACCTCTGACACCGACATACGATAACTTAGCCAATAATACCTCATGATTTACTGTATCAAAAGCTTTAGTGAAGTCAATGAAAACAGCAGGAACTTTGCAGTTATTATTTAGGCCTTGCAGCAGCGGTGTTAAGAAAGATGTTAGGGCTTTCTCAGTTGACGAATTTTCTACAAAGCCAAACTGCCTCTTGTCCAGGAAATGTATTTTATCAAGGTAATTAAACAATCTATATTTGATAATTTTCTCAAAGATCTTCGAAAATGTGTTTAGTAATGTGATCGGACGATAATTATTCGGGTCATTTCGTGAATCTTTCTTAAAGAGAGGCTTAACAATGCCGAATTTTAATTTATCAGGGAAAACCCCCTCTGAAAAACACATATTAGAAATAAATACCAGAATATGGCAAATATTAAAAATAATAAGTTTAACCAATTTGCTTGATATCCCATCAATACCACAGGAGTTGCTAGATTTTAAGGCATTAACAGCAGCCATTATTTCCGCTTCACTAACTGGGAAAAAGAATAAATTTGAACTAGAATACCTCGACAGTACCAAATCACATCTAACAGTATCGTCCAAAATCACATTTTCATAATTCTCAGTAATGATTGCGTGAGGTATTCGACAGAAATGGTCATTAAACGCATTTGCAATTTCAAACGAGTCAGAACTAACCAAATTCTCACCAATAACAATCGAAGTAACATTATTTGGGGTGCAACTATTATTCAAAACTTTATTTACAAGTTTCCAGCTAGATTTCAAATCAATAGCTTCACTTAGCTTGATTTTAAAATACTGCTCTTTTGTGACCGGTATCAGAATTTTAATTTGGGAATTCAGCATGTTAAGACTCTCTTTAAAAACATTATTATTGGGATCTTTAGATAGTTTTTCAAAAAACTGTTTCTGCGATTTATCAATTTAAGTAGGGAGTCGGACATCCAGGGCTTTAGCCTAAAATTACGTCGTTTAACCTTGACAATAGATTTATGTTTACGAATAATTTTACTTAGTTTATTAATAAAACTTGTATAGGCTAAATTAGAATTACCCGAAGAAAATACTTCACTCCAACTACATAAACTGAGTGCCTCTGATAGATCCGAGAAATTAAATTTAGTCAGATACACTGGTTCGTATTTACTCCCTTGTTTTGAATCTCTTCTAATTTTAATACATAAGTGGATGGTATTATGATCAGTGACAAATAGCTGCAAAATTTGGATCTCAATATTGAAATTCTGAGAAACGGTTTCAGAGAAAATATGGTCAATACAGGAACTAGAGGATGGTCTAGTTACACAATTCAAACGGGATTCCAAACCGGCCGATGAGCATACAACCAGATAATCATCATTTGCCTGCGATTCCTTCAGCAAATCCAAGTTTATATCTCCAAGCAGGATCTTATGATTGGCTCTATCAGTATCAAAGAAATTCTTTAATTCATTTAAAAACGACTCAAACGTAAACGAACAAAGCACACTTTAATACTACCAAGTTGAATAACAATTTTCATAACATCAGCAGAAGAGAACTTAAGCATGAATACCTGATGATCCAAATCCGATTTCACAAACGCAGCTACGTCACCAGCTCGATAATTATCATTACAATTAGCATAGAAGGAAAACCCATCAAGGCTGTAATCTGAGATTTCAGAACTTGAGATCCATGTTTCAGTGAAAAATAAACAGTCAAAATCTAAATTAATCGCATTTAATGTTCTATTCCTACATAGAACACAAAACTTTTAATAGCAAACCAAATTTTGTCTCCTCATTTCAATTACAGTTTTATTATCATGATCATTAAAAGAGAAAATAGTTACATATGTACAAAATAAATGGTCACAATGTTTCTTATTTGCTTAAAGGGCATGTTCGTAATTATTTTTTAATTATATTATGATATGATCCCGTATAAAAGTTATCGGATATAGAAAGACAAAACGAAAATATGTATAAGAAAAATAACTATATAAAATTTCATATGGCGGAGATTTCAAAAAATTCTGGAGCTCTTCAGACTCGAACGATTTTTCTTAAACTGCTCCTGTAGATGTGTTTTGATCCCAGCTACCAGAAAAACGGAATGGCACACTGGTTACAGGGGGGTATTTCCATACATTATGGTCAAAAAACTGAAAAATTTCATATGACCGAGATTTCAAAAAATTCTGGAGCTCTTCTGACTCGAACGATTTTTCTTAAACTGCTCCTGTAGATGTGTTTTGATCCCAGCTACCAGAAAAACAGAATGGCACACTGGTTACAGGGGGGTATTTCCATACATTATGGTCAAAAAACTGAAAAATTTCATATGACCGAGATTTCAAAAAATTCTGGAGCTCTTCTGACTCGAACGATTTTTCTTAAACTGCTCCTGTAGATGTGTTTTGATCCCAGCTACCAGAAAAACAGAATGGCACACTGGTTACAGGGGGGTATTTCCATACATTATGGTCAAAAAACTGAAAAATTTCATATGGCCGAGATTTCAAAAAATTCTGGAGCTCTTCATACTCGAACGATTTTTCTTAAACTGCTCTTGTAGATGTGTTTTGATCCCAGCTACCAGAAAAACAGAATGGCACACTGGTTACAGGGGGGTATTTCCATACATTATGGTCAAAAAACTGAAAAATTTCATATGGCCGAGATTTCAAAAAATTCTGGAGCTCTTCAGACTCGAACGATTTTTCTTAAGCTGCTCCGGTAGATGTGTTTTGATCCCAGCTACCAGAAAAACAGCATGGCACACTGGTTACAGGGGGGTATTTCCATACATTATGGTCAAAAAACTGAAAAATTTCATATGGCCGAGATTTCAAAAAATTCTGGAGCTCTTCAGACTCGAACGATTTTTCTTAAGCTGCTCCGGTAGATGTGTTTTGATCCCAGCTACCAGAAAAACAGCATGGCACACTGGTTACAGGGGGGTATTTCCATACATTATGGTCAAAAAACTGAAAAATTTCATATGGCCGAGATTTCAAAAAATTCTGGAGCTCTTCAGACTCGAACGATTTTTCTTAAACTGCTCTTGTAGATGTGTTTTGATCCCAGCTACCAGAAAAACGGAATGGCACACTGGTTACAGGGGGGTATTTCCATACATTATGGTCAAAAAACTGAAAAATTTCATATGACCGAGATTTCAAAAAATTCTGGAGCTCTTCTGACTCGAACGATTTTTCTTAAACTGCTCCTGTAGATGTGTTTTGATCCCAGCTACCAGAAAAACAGAATGGCACACTGGTTACAGGGGGGTATTTCCATACATTATGGTCAAAAAACTGAAAAATTTCATATGGCCGAGATTTCAAAAAATTCTGGAGCTCTTCAGACTCGAACGATTTTTCTTAAGCTGCTCCGGTAGATGTGTTTTGATCCCAGCTACCAGAAAAACAGCATGGCACACTGGTTACAGGGGGGTATTTCCATACATTATGGTCAAAAAACTGAAAAATTTCATATGGCCGAGATTTCAAAAAATTCTGGAGCTTTTCAGACTCGAACGATTTTTCTTAAGCTGCTCCGGTAGATGTGTTTTGATCCCAGCTACCAGAAAAACAGCATGGCACACTGGTTACAGGGGGGTATTTCCATACATTATGGTCAAAAAACTGAAAAATTTCATATGGCCGAGATTTCAAAAAATTCTGGAGCTCTTCAGACTCGAACGATTTTTCTTAAACTGCTCCTGTAGATGTGTTTTGATCCCAGCTACCAGAAAAACAGAATGGCACACTGGTTACAGGGGGGTATTTCCATACATTATGGTCAAAAAACTGAAAAATTTCATATGGCCGAGATTTCAAAAAATTCTGGAGCTCTTCAGACTCGAACGATTTTTCTTAAGCTGCTCCGGTAGATGTGTTTTGATCCCAGCTACCAGAAAAACAGCATGGCACACTGGTTACAGGGGGGTATTTCCATACATTATGGTCAAAAAACTGAAAAATTTCATATGGCCGAGATTTCAAAAAATTCTGGAGCTTTTCAGACTCGAACGATTTTTCTTAAGCTGCTCCGGTAGATGTGTTTTGATCCCAGCTACCAGAAAAACAGCATGGCACACTGGTTACAGGGGGGTATTTCCATACATTATGGTCAAAAAACTGAAAAATTTCATATGGCCGAGATTTCAAAAAATTCTGGAGCTCTTCTGACTCGAACGATTTTTCTTAAACTGCTCCGGTAGATGTGTTTTGATCCCAGCTACCAGAAAAACAGAATGGCACACTGGTTACAGGGGGGTATTTCCATACATTATGGTCAAAAAACTGAAAAATTTCATATGGCCGAGATTTCAAAAAATTCTGGAGCTCTTCAGACTCGAACGATTTTTCTTAAGCTGCTCCGGTAGATGTGTTTTGATCCCAGCTACCAGAAAAACAGCATGGCACACTGGTTACAGGGGGGTATTTCCATACATTATGGTCAAAAAACTGAATAATTTCATATGGCCGAGATTTCAAAAAATTCTGGAGCTTTTCAGACTCGAACGATTTTTCTTAAGCTGCTCCGGTAGATGTGTTTTGATCCCAGCTACCAGAAAAACAGCATGGCACACTGGTTACAGGGGGGTATTTCCATACATTATGGTCAAAAAACTGAAAAATTTCATATGGCCGAGATTTCAAAAAATTCTGGAGCTCTTCAGACTCGAACGATTTTTCTTAAACTGCTCCTGTAGATGTGTTTTGATCCCAGCTACCAGAAAAACAGAATGGCACACTGGTTACAGGGGGGTATTTCCATACATTATGGTCAAAAAACTGAAAAATTTCATATGGCCGAGATTTCAAAAAATTCTGGAGCTCTTCAGACTCGAACGATTTTTCTTAAGCTGCTCCGGTAGATGTGTTTTGATCCCAGCTACCAGAAAAACAGCATGGCACACTGGTTACAGGGGGGTATTTCCATACATTATGGTCAAAAAACTGAAAAATTTGAGATGTGTTTTGATCCCAGCTACCAGAAAAACAGAATGGCACACTGGTTACAGGGGGGTATTTCCATACATTATGGTCAAAAAACTGAAAAATTTCATATGGCCGAGATTTCAAAAAATTCTGGAGCTCTTCAGACTCGAACGATTTTTCTTAAGCTGCTCCGGTAGATGTGTTTTGATCCCAGCTACCAGAAAAACAGCATGGCACACTGGTTACAGGGGGGTATTTCCATACATTATGGTCAAAAAACTGAAAAATTTCATATGGCCGAGATTTCAAAAAATTCTGGAGCTCTTCAGACTCGAACGATTTTTCTTAAGCTGCTCCGGTAGATGTGTTTTGATCCCAGCTACCAGAAAAACAGCATGGCACACTGGTTACAGGGGGGTATTTCCATACATTATGGTCAAAAAACTGAAAAATTTCATATGGCCGAGATTTCAAAAAACTCTGGAGCTCTTCAGACTCGAACGATTTTTCTTAAACTGCTCTTGTAGATGTGTTTTGATCCCAGCTACCAGAAAAACGGAATGGCACATTGGTTACAGGGCGGTATTTCCATACATTATGGTCAAAAAACTGAAAAATTTCATATGACCGAGATTTCAAAAAATTCTGGAGCTCTTCTGACTCGAACGATTTTTCTTAAACTGCTCCTGTAGATGTGTTTTGATCCCAGCTACCAGAAAAACAGAATGGCACACTGGTTACAGGGGGGTATTTCCATACATTATGGTCAAAAAACTGAAAAATTTCATATGGCCGAGATTTCAAAAAATTCTGGAGCTCTTCAGACTCGAACGATTTTTCTTAAGCTGCTCCGGTAGATGTGTTTTGATCCCAGCTACCAGAAAAACAGCATGGCACACTGGTTACAGGGGGGTATTTCCATACATTATGGTCAAAAAACTGAAAAATTTCATATGGCCGAGATTTCAAAAAATTCTGGAGCTTTTCAGACTTGAACGATTTTTCTTAAGCTGCTCCGGTAGATGTGTTTTGATCCCAGCTACCAGAAAAACAGCATGGCACACTGGTTACAGGGGGGTATTTCCATACATTATGGTCAAAAAACTGAAAAATTTCATATGGCCGAGATTTCAAAAAATTCTGGAGCTCTTCAGACTCGAACGATTTTTCTTAAACTGCTCCTGTAGATGTGTTTTGATCCCAGCTACCAGAAAAACAGAATGGCACACTGGTTACAGGGGGGTATTTCCATACATTATGGTCAAAAAACTGAAAAATTTCATATGGCCGAGATTTCAAAAAATTCTGGAGCTCTTCAGACTCGAACGATTTTTCTTAAGCTGCTCCGGTAGATGTGTTTTGATCCCAGCTACCAGAAAAACAGCATGGCACACTGGTTACAGGGGGGTATTTCCATACATTATGGTCAAAAAACTGAAAAATTTCATATGGCCGAGATTTCAAAAAATTCTGGAGCTTTTCAGACTCGAACGATTTTTCTTAAGCTGCTCCGGTAGATGTGTTTTGATCCCAGCTACCAGAAAAACAGCATGGCACACTGGTTACAGGGGGGTATTTCCATACATTATGGTCAAAAAACTGAAAAATTTCATATGGCCGAGATTTCAAAAAATTCTGGAGCTCTTCTGACTCGAACGATTTTTCTTAAACTGCTCCGGTAGATGTGTTTTGATCCCAGCTACCAGAAAAACAGAATGGCACACTGGTTACAGGGGGGTATTTCCATACATTATGGTCAAAAAACTGAAAAATTTCATATGGCCGAGATTTCAAAAAATTCTGGAGCTCTTCAGACTCGAACGATTTTTCTTAAGCTGCTCCGGTAGATGTGTTTTGATCCCAGCTACCAGAAAAACAGCATGGCACACTGGTTACAGGGGGGTATTTCCATACATTATGGTCAAAAAACTGAAAAATTTCATATGGCCGAGATTACAAAAAATTCTGGAGCTCTTCAGACTCGAACGATTTTTCTTAAACTGCTCCTGTAGATGTGTTTTGATCCCAGCTACCAGAAAAACAGAATGGCACACTGGTTACAGGGGGGTATTTCCATACATTATGGTCAAAAAACTGAAAAATTTCATATGGCCGAGATTTCAAAAAATTCTGGAGCTCTTCAGACTCGAACGATTTTTCTTAAGCTGCTCCGGTAGATGTGTTTTGATCCCAGCTACCAGAAAAACAGCATGGCACACTGGTTACAGGGGGGTATTTCCATACATTATGGTCAAAAAACTGAAAAATTTCATATGGCCGAGATTTCAAAAAATTCTGGAGCTTTTCAGACTCGAACGATTTTTCTTAAGCTGCTCCGGTAGATGTGTTTTGATCCCAGCTACCAGAAAAACAGCATGGCACACTGGTTACAGGGGGGTATTTCCATACATTATGGTCAAAAAACTGAAAAATTTCATATGGCCGAGATTTCAAAAAATTCTGGAGCTCTTCTGACTCGAACGATTTTTCTTAAACTGCTCCGGTAGATGTGTTTTGATCCCAGCTACCAGAAAAACAGCATGGCACACTGGTTACAGGGGGTTATTTCCATACATTATGGTCAAAAAACTGAAAAATTTCATATGGCCAAAATTTCAAAAAATTCTGGAGCTCTTCAGACTCGAACGATTTTTCTTAAACTGCTCCTGTAGATGTGTTTTGATCCCAGCTACCAGAAAAACAGAATGGCACACTGGTTACAGGGGGGTATTTCCATACATTATGGTCAAAAAACTGAAAAATTTCATATGGCCGAGATTTCAAAAAATTCTGGAGCTCTTCAGACTCGAACGATTTTTCTTAAGCTGCTCCGGTAGATGTGTTTTGATCCCAGCTACCAGAAAAACAGCATGGCACACTGGTTACAGGGGGGTATTTCCATACATTATGGTCAAAAAACTGAAAAATTTCATATGGCCGAGATTTCAAAAAATTCTGGAGCTTTTCAGACTCGAACGATTTTTCTTAAGCTGCTCCGGTAGATGTGTTTTGATCCCAGCTACCAGAAAAACAGCATGGCACACTGGTTACAGGGGGGTATTTCCATACATTATGGTCAAAAAACTGAAAAATTTCATATGACCGAGATTTCAAAAAATTCTGGAGCTCTTCTGACTCGAACGATTTTTCTTAAACTGCTCCTGTAGATGTGTTTTGATCCCAGCTACCAGAAAAACAGAATGGCACACTGGTTACAGGGGGGTATTTCCATACATTATGGTCAAAAAACTGAAAAATTTCATATGGCCGAGATTTCAAAAAATTCTGGAGCTCTTCAGACTCGAACGATTTTTCTTAAGCTGCTCCGGTAGATGTATTTTGATCCCAGCTACCAGAAAAACAGCATGGCACACTGGTTACAGGGGGGTATTTCCATACATTATGGTCAAAAAACTGAAAAATTTCATATGGCCGAGATTTCAAAAAATTCTGGAGCTTTTCAGACTCGAACGATTTTTCTTAAGCTGCTCCGGTAGATGTGTTTTGATCCCAGCTACCAGAAAAACAGCATGGCACACTGGTTACAGGGGGGTATTTCCATACATTATGGTCAAAAAACTGAAAAATTTCATATGGCCGAGATTTCAAAAAATTCTGGAGCTCTTCTGACTCGAACGATTTTTCTTAAACTGCTCCGGTAGATGTGTTTTGATCCCAGCTACCAGAAAAACAGCATGGCACACTGGTTACAGGGGGTTATTTCCATACATTATGGTCAAAAAACTGAAAAATTTCATATGGCCAAAATTTCAAAAAATTCTGGAGCTCTTCAGACTCGAACGATTTTTCTTAAACTGCTCCTGT
Source organism: Tipula unca (assembly GCA_951394425.1). Classification (NCBI taxonomy): domain Eukaryota; kingdom Metazoa; phylum Arthropoda; class Insecta; order Diptera; family Tipulidae; genus Tipula; species Tipula unca. The sequence continues at coordinate 122,807,311 of OX596380.1, forward strand.
AGATGTGTTTTGATCCCAGCTACCAGAAAAACAGAATGGCACACTGGTTACAGGGGGGTATTTCCATACATTATGGTCAAAAAACTGAAAAATTTCATATGGCCGAGATTTCAAAAAATTCTGGAGCTCTTCAGACTCGAACGATTTTTCTTAAGCTGCTCCGGTAGATGTGTTTTGATCCCAGCTACCAGAAAAACAGCATGGCACACTGGTTACAGGGGGGTATTTCCATACATTATGGTCAAAAAACTGAAAAATTTCATATGGCCGAGATTTCAAAAAATTCTGGAGCTTTTCAGACTCGAACGATTTTTCTTAAGCTGCTCCGGTAGATGTGTTTTGATCCCAGCTACCAGAAAAACAGCATGGCACACTGGTTACAGGGGGGTATTTCCATACATTATGGTCAAAAAACTGAAAAATTTCATATGACCGAGATTTCAAAAAATTCTGGAGCTCTTCTGACTCGAACGATTTTTCTTAAACTGCTCCTGTAGATGTGTTTTGATCCCAGCTACCAGAAAAACAGAATGGCACACTGGTTACAGGGGGGTATTTCCATACATTATGGTCAAAAAACTGAAAAATTTCATATGGCCGAGATTTCAAAAAATTCTGGAGCTCTTCAGACTCGAACGATTTTTCTTAAGCTGCTCCGGTAGATGTATTTTGATCCCAGCTACCAGAAAAACAGCATGGCACACTGGTTACAGGGGGGTATTTCCATACATTATGGTCAAAAAACTGAAAAATTTCATATGGCCGAGATTTCAAAAAATTCTGGAGCTTTTCAGACTCGAACGATTTTTCTTAAGCTGCTCCGGTAGATGTGTTTTGATCCCAGCTACCAGAAAAACAGCATGGCACACTGGTTACAGGGGGGTATTTCCATACATTATGGTCAAAAAACTGAAAAATTTCATATGGCCGAGATTTCAAAAAATTCTGGAGCTCTTCAGACTCGAACGATTTTTCTTAAACTGCTCCTGTAGATGTGTTTTGATCCCAGCTACCAGAAAAACAGAATGGCACACTGGTTACAGGGGGGTATTTCCATACATTATGGTCAAAAAACTGAAAAATTTCATATGGCCGAGATTTCAAAAAATTCTGGAGCTCTTCAGACTCGAACGATTTTTCTTAAGCTGCTCCGGTAGATGTGTTTTGATCCCAGCTACCAGAAAAACAGCATGGCACACTGGTTACAGGGGGGTATTTCCATACATTATGGTCAAAAAACTGAAAAATTTCATATGGCCGAGATTTCAAAAAATTCTGGAGCTCTTCAGACTCGAACGATTTTTCTTAAGCTGCTCCGGTAGATGTGTTTTGATCCCAGCTACCAGAAAAACAGCATGGCACACTGGTTACAGGGGGGTATTTCCATACATTATGGTCAAAAAACTGAAAAATTTCATATGGCCGAGATTTCAAAAAATTCTGGAGCTTTTCAGACTCGAACGATTTTTCTTAAGCTGCTCCGGTAGATGTGTTTTGATCCCAGCTACCAGAAAAACAGCATGGCACACTGGTTACAGGGGGGTATTTCCATACATTATGGTCAAAAAACTGAAAAATTTCATATGGCCGAGATTTCAAAAAATTCTGGAGCTCTTCTGACTCGAACGATTTTTCTTAAACTGCTCCGGTAGATGTGTTTTGATCCCAGCTACCAGAAAAACAGCATGGCACACTGGTTACAGGGGGTTATTTCCATACATTATGGTCAAAAAACTGAAAAATTTCATATGGCCAAAATTTCAAAAAATTCTGGAGCTCTTCAGACTCGAACGATTTTTCTTAAACTGCTCCTGTAGATGTGTTTTGATCCCAGCTACCAGAAAAACAGCATGGCACACTGGTTACAGGGGGGTATTTCCATACATTATGGTCAAAAAACTGAAAAATTTTATATGGCCGAGATTTCAAAAAATTCTGGAGCTCTTCTGACTCGAACGATTTTTCTTAAACTGCTCCTGTAGATGTGTTTTAATCCCAGCTACCAGAAAAACATCATGGCACACTGGTTACAGGGGGGTATTTCCATACATTATGGTCAAAAAACTGAAAAATTTCATATGGCCGAGATTTCAAAAAATTATGGAGCTCTTCAGACTCGAACGATTTTTCTTAAACTACTCCTGTAGATGTGTTTTGATCCCAGCTACCAGAAAAACAGCATGGCACAGTGGGGACAGGGGGGTATTTCCATACATTATGGTCAAAAAACTGAAAAATTTCATATGGCCGAGATTTCAAAAAATTCTGGAGCTCTTCTGATTTGAACGATTTTTCTTAAGCTGCTCCGGTAGATGTGTTTTGATCCCAGCTACCAGAAAAACAGCATGGCACACTGGTTACAGGGGGGTATTTCCATACATTATGGTCAAAAAACTGAAAAATTTCATATGGCCGAGATTTCAAAAAATTCTGGAGCTCTTCTGACTCGAACGATTTTTCTTAAACTGCTCCTGTAGATGTGTTTTAATCCCAGCTACCAGAAAAACATCATGGCACACTGGTTATAGGGGGGTATTTCCATACATTATGGTCAAAAAACTGAAAAATTTCATATGGCCGAGATTTCAAAAAATTCTGGAGCTCTTCAGACTCGAACGATTTTTCTTAAACTACTCCTGTAGATGTGTTTTGATCCCAGCTACCAGAAAAACAGCATGGCACAGTGGAGACAGGGGGGTATTTCCATACATTATGGTCAAAAAACTGAAAAATTTCATATGGCCGAGATTTCAAAAAATTCTGGAGCTCTTCAGACTCGAACGATTTTTCTTAAGCTGCTCCGGTAGATGTGTTTTGATCCCAGCTACCAGAAAAACAGCATGGCACACTGGTTACAGGGGGGTATTTCCATACATTATGGTCAAAAAACTGAAAAATTTCATATGGCCGAGATTTCAAAAAATTCTGGAGCTTTTCAGACTCGAACGATTTTTCTTAAGCTGCTCCGGTAGATGTGTTTTGATCCCAGCTACCAGAAAAACAGCATGGCACACTGGTTACAGGGGGTATTTCCATACATTATGGTCAAAAAACTGAAAAATTTCATATGGCCGAGATTTCAAAAAATTCTGGAGCTCTTCTGACTCGAACGATTTTTCTTAAACTGCTCCGGTAGATGTGTTTTGATCCCAGCTACCAGAAAAACAGCATGGCACACTGGTTACAGGGGGTTATTTCCATACATTATGGTCAAAAAACTGAAAAATTTCATATGGCCAAAATTTCAAAAAATTCTGGAGCTCTTCAGACTCGAACGATTTTTCTTAAACTGCTCCTGTAGATGTGTTTTGATCCCAGCTACCAGAAAAACAGAATGGCACACTGGTTACAGGGGGGTATTTCCATACATTATGGTCAAAAAACTGAAAAATTTCATATGGCCGAGATTTCAAAAAATTCTGGAGCTCTTCAGACTCGAACGATTTTTCTTAAGCTGCTCCGGTAGATGTGTTTTGATCCCAGCTACCAGAAAAACAGCATGGCACACTGGTTACAGGGGGGTATTTCCATACATTATGGTCAAAAAACTGAAAAATTTCATATGGCCGAGATTTCAAAAAATTCTGGAGCTTTTCAGACTCGAACGATTTTTCTTAAGCTGCTCCGGTAGATGTGTTTTGATCCCAGCTACCAGAAAAACAGCATGGCACACTGGTTACAGGGGGGTATTTCCATACATTATGGTCAAAAAACTGAAAAATTTCATATGACCGAGATTTCAAAAAATTCTGGAGCTCTTCTGACTCGAACGATTTTTCTTAAACTGCTCCTGTAGATGTGTTTTGATCCCAGCTACCAGAAAAACAGAATGGCACACTGGTTACAGGGGGGTATTTCCATACATTATGGTCAAAAAACTGAAAAATTTCATATGGCCGAGATTTCAAAAAATTCTGGAGCTCTTCAGACTCGAACGATTTTTCTTAAGCTGCTCCGGTAGATGTATTTTGATCCCAGCTACCAGAAAAACAGCATGGCACACTGGTTACAGGGGGGTATTTCCATACATTATGGTCAAAAAACTGAAAAATTTCATATGGCCGAGATTTCAAAAAATTCTGGAGCTTTTCAGACTCGAACGATTTTTCTTAAGCTGCTCCGGTAGATGTGTTTTGATCCCAGCTACCAGAAAAACAGCATGGCACACTGGTTACAGGGGGGTATTTCCATACATTATGGTCAAAAAACTGAAAAATTTCATATGGCCGAGATTTCAAAAAATTCTGGAGCTCTTCAGACTCGAACGATTTTTCTTAAACTGCTCCTGTAGATGTGTTTTGATCCCAGCTACCAGAAAAACAGAATGGCACACTGGTTACAGGGGGGTATTTCCATACATTATGGTCAAAAAACTGAAAAATTTCATATGGCCGAGATTTCAAAAAATTCTGGAGCTCTTCAGACTCGAACGATTTTTCTTAAGCTGCTCCGGTAGATGTGTTTTGATCCCAGCTACCAGAAAAACAGCATGGCACACTGGTTACAGGGGGGTATTTCCATACATTATGGTCAAAAAACTGAAAAATTTCATATGGCCGAGATTTCAAAAAATTCTGGAGCTCTTCAGACTCGAACGATTTTTCTTAAGCTGCTCCGGTAGATGTGTTTTGATCCCAGCTACCAGAAAAACAGCATGGCACACTGGTTACAGGGGGGTATTTCCATACATTATGGTCAAAAAACTGAAAAATTTCATATGGCCGAGATTTCAAAAAATTCTGGAGCTTTTCAGACTCGAACGATTTTTCTTAAGCTGCTCCGGTAGATGTGTTTTGATCCCAGCTACCAGAAAAACAGCATGGCACACTGGTTACAGGGGGGTATTTCCATACATTATGGTCAAAAAACTGAAAAATTTCATATGGCCGAGATTTCAAAAAATTCTGGAGCTCTTCTGACTCGAACGATTTTTCTTAAACTGCTCCGGTAGATGTGTTTTGATCCCAGCTACCAGAAAAACAGCATGGCACACTGGTTACAGGGGGTTATTTCCATACATTATGGTCAAAAAACTGAAAAATTTCATATGGCCAAAATTTCAAAAAATTCTGGAGCTCTTCAGACTCGAACGATTTTTCTTAAACTGCTCCTGTAGATGTGTTTTGATCCCAGCTACCAGAAAAACAGCATGGCACACTGGTTACAGGGGGGTATTTCCATACATTATGGTCAAAAAACTGAAAAATTTTATATGGCCGAGATTTCAAAAAATTCTGGAGCTCTTCTGACTCGAACGATTTTTCTTAAACTGCTCCTGTAGATGTGTTTTAATCCCAGCTACCAGAAAAACATCATGGCACACTGGTTACAGGGGGGTATTTCCATACATTATGGTCAAAAAACTGAAAAATTTCATATGGCCGAGATTTCAAAAAATTATGGAGCTCTTCAGACTCGAACGATTTTTCTTAAACTACTCCTGTAGATGTGTTTTGATCCCAGCTACCAGAAAAACAGCATGGCACAGTGGGGACAGGGGGGTATTTCCATACATTATGGTCAAAAAACTGAAAAATTTCATATGGCCGAGATTTCAAAAAATTCTGGAGCTCTTCTGACTCGAACGATTTTTCTTAAGCTGCTCCGGTAGATGTGTTTTGATCCCAGCTACCAGAAAAACAGCATGGCACACTGGTTACAGGGGGGTATTTCCATACATTATGGTCAAAAAACTGAAAAATTTCATATGGCCGAGATTTCAAAAAATTCTGGAGCTCTTCTGACTCGAACGATTTTTCTTAAACTGCTCCTGTAGATGTGTTTTGATCCCAGCTACCAGAAAAACAGCATGGCACACTGGTTACAGGGGGGTATTTCCATACATTATGGTCAAAAAACTGAAAAATTTCATTTGGCCGAGATTTCAAAAAATTCTGGAGCTCTTCTGACTCGAACGATTTTTCTTAAACTGCCCTTGTAGATGTGTCATGATCTCAGCTATCAGAAAAACAGCACAACATATTGGTTACATATTGGTTTTTTTATGAGAAATTATTAATAAAATAATTGGCATGTAGTTCAAAATATAAAATATTTTGTTTGGTACAAATAATTTATTAAAAGTTTATAAATTTTCTGCTAACGTTTAATTAGTTGTTACAAAAATACAACAAAATATAACAAAAATAATAAAATAACGCACAAATTTATAATTTTTCTGCTAGTTAATAAAATTACAGCAGAAAAAATTTTCTTTATCTATAGTGCTGCTCTTGGTGGTGAGTAGAAAAAATACATTTTTTCTGCTGAAAACTTTCTGCTATCTTATACTGCATTTCATTTTTAACAAAATACTCTTTAAACTGAACAACAACTCAAAGCAATTCTATCTAGTTAAGAGCATTTGGTCAAAATAATTCAAAATTGGTTTAGATTCAGTTACACGACGTTAAAATATGATATAGTTGAGTTATGGATATCCATTCTTACCATACTTAACATACAACTATTCTTACCATAAAAAACCAAAAAATAAAAACTAATAAGAGTTTTATTTATATATAAATTAGTTTGTTTACCACCGGTGGGGCCTAACAATTTATTGGGAGAAAACAGCTTGGTGGGCGTTTAAATTAATTCTAATTTATTTCGAATACACTTCTGGCTTATATACAATTTGTTGATACATTAAAATATATATTTAAAATAGTTATAAGCGCTATAAGCACTTTGCTTAGGTATAAGTAAAATAACGCACGTGTGCATATTGAAATGATTATTGTAATCAGAGTTTTTGGATATAAATCAAACTATGTTAATTAACAAAATAAATGATGATTTCACAATTAATCAATAATAGTAAAACTATTGCACTGTTTATATGTGAAGTGAGCGAGTGAATTGAACCCAATTAAATTAAACCAACAACATATTTAAACTGTTTGTTATATATATATATATATATAGATATATATATATATATATATATATATATGTAGAGTTATAACCGGCGTAGTTTACACATATTTCAATTAAAATTTCAAGGGACCAGAAATGGTTGTATAATATCCAGTTTCTTGAAATCGCAGCACTTATTCTCGACTCACTAGAGCAATTATGTAGCCCGAAGTAATCACAAAGTTTTCTTAATTTATATTTTATAGAACGGCCATTTCCGAAATAAGTTTGCGGGTAATTTAGCTACGTTGTGCAATTGTTAACAATTCTTGACTAAATTGCCATTTCTTATACTTGATATATGTGTCTATTAGTTACAAAAGCCCATAACTCCAAAAAATAAAAAAATTGAAATAAAGATACCAAACGATAGCAGGCTACTTTTGCTATGTATTAAAAAAATAAAAAATTCACAAAAATGAGTAATTCCCCGAGAAAAATTGGTTTCAAAACTGAAGTTAGTTGCAAAAACCCATTTCCTTGAATTTTTTTTCACCTTATTGAATTTTTTAACTTGTTTTATCGGTTTAGGTAGTGTTTATTAGTCAGTCTGGAAAAATTGTTCTTAAGAAATAGAAGTGTCTATTAAATTAATTTATTAATGTTAAATTACGTCGATAGTGTCGGTAACCTAATGGAGATTAATGAAATGGGATCTAAACCACGAAAACGAGTTTTAAATAAGAGTGGTTGGAAGCGGGAAGAAGAAAACCAACTCAGGTAAGCTTTATCTTTTCAAATGTATATATATTTCGAGGGTTTAAATGAATTATTGTCTAAATAGATACACCATGAGAGAACTTCCTAAAATGCCGCAATGCTGGTTCAACCTTAAACTGTTCTAGGTTAAATATGAAGGACGCTTTAGAATTTTATCGTTCAAAAAATAAAATAGAACAAGATAAGTTTATTTTAACATGTAGCGAAGTAAAACCACCGAATAGAACCAACCGTAAGAAGATTGGAACTAACATCATGAGAGCGATATCCACCAAACACTACGTTCGAAAAACAAATGGTGGGATCGTAAGGGTTTGCCAAAAAGCATTTACAGGCATACTAAATATCAGCAGATACCGAATAACAGGTGTGTGTAAACGTTTTTTCAATACACGTTCTCTGCCAATGGAAACTCATGGAGATGACCTTGGCAGTAAAAAATTCTTACTGAAAAAAATTCCGTGAAAACATTTATAAAAACATTTAAACCCGTAGACTTACACTATTGCCAGTCCAAAAATGGTGGTCGTCAATACTTAGCAGGCGATTTGTCCATAAATCAAATGCATCGGATGTATCTATCGGATCATCCTAATCAATTGCACTTTAAAGCAAGTTATTTTCGTCGGATTTTTAATACTTGCTTTAACGTTGGATTTAACGTTTTACCTTCCTCCGATAAATGTTCTACCTGCCTAATGTTTATGGAACAAATTAAAACGGCAACGGACTCAAAATCGAAATCCAATTGATCCGATTGATTTAAAAAAAAATGGTGCTCCCAAAAGTACCGGATCAGGCAGCGTACTTTTCAAGACAATTGTACTTGTACAAGTTTGGTGTTGTACAAGGTTCATCAAAATCCAGCCTTCACAAGGACAATGTGTATCTATATCTTTGGCTTGAAAATGCTTAACTTCATTCGAGAATATTTCTGTCGTTCGGCTTATTTGTGACGGTTGTGGCGCACAAAATAAAAATTCTCCTGTAATAAGAATGCTCTCATGCTCCCATCCTCTCCTAACTAGGTCCAAGTAATTTTTCCGGTTCCTGGGCACTCTTATATTCCACCTGACAGAGTGTTTACCCAGCTCGAAAAAAAAACTAAAGCTAAAGAACGGATAATAAAGCCAGAGGAATATGTTGATATCTATTCTGAGCATGAACAAATTATTCGATTAGGATCCGCTACGTGTCTGGTAAATGACTGGAAAACACAAACTGCAGCATGCAAACCACCGGGGCAATGGCATTTCAAATTTAATTAAGCCAAAAGATTCATTATTAACAAAATGACGAAGGACGGTATTAGTGCGCAGGGAACAAAATTATAGGTCAGATTTTGGAATCGCCAAATCGGTCCTCAAAAAAGGAAAACGAATAGGGCAAATGTTACGTCACTTGCTGGTTTTCTTAGTGCATGTCCGAAACATCTCCACTTACGTTTCCTTATTTAATTTTCCATATTTACCTGATTAGTTACTCTATGGAGTTCCGCTTTTGATATGGTATTGGGCCAGAAGCACTTTAGTATTCTTCTTATAGACATTTGTTGACAAATACTTGTAGTTTGTTCGTAATCTGCCCATTTTGCTTCCACGTTTCGCAGCCATACAGGCGGAGTAACTTTGTTTATGTTCTTGTTAATGTCTTCCTCGGTTCCGCCTGTTTCTGCTAGTGTACAACCTAAGTATACGAATTCCTTTACATCTTCTATATTTTGTTGGTTAACGCTTATTGGTGTGGTCATCGTAGTATTTATTCTCGTCTTGGTTTTCGTAATGTTTATTTTTAGACCAACTTCTTTCGCTAAGCCCGATAGCTGTTCTATTTTTTACTGCATGTTCGTGTACTTATGTGTTAGCAGGCATATATCATCAGCGTAATCCAAATCGTTAAGTTTTCCTGTTAGTCCCCATTGGATGCCATTGGGCGATTTGTGGTCCATTTTCCGCATGAGACTATCTAATACTACTAGGAACAGTAGTGGGGAGAGTACGCATCCCTGTCTTACTCCATTGCTATTGTAATATGCATCACTTTGCTTGCTCTTGTATTGAATTCGGTTACCTGCATCATGGTACATCTCTTGTACGAGTTCGATAATCTTATTTGGGATGCCCATTTCACAAAGTGTCTTCCATATTGCGTTTCTATGTATTGTATCGAATGGACTCACAAAGTCCACGAAGAGGAGGTATAATGGGGAGTTCCATTCATTGGACTGTTCAATGATGATGCGGATCGTATTTATATGGTCAGTGCAACTACGTCCCGGTCTGAAGCCAGCTTGTTCTTTCCTCAATTTCGAATTGATCGTATGTGATATTCTGTCGCGGATTATCATTGCTAACACCTTTTTTGTTGTATTGAGTAGTGATATGCCTCGCCAATTTTTACATTCTCTTAGGTCTCTTTTCTTTGGAATCATTATGGTTAATCCCTCTTTCCATTTATGTGGTATTTTACCCGAATTCCATATTTCCGTTCTGTTCGGTGTTAGAGCCTTCACAGTTGTAGATGCGTCACCTTTGAATATTTCGGATGGTATGTTATCTATTCCAGCGGCTTTATTATTCTTCATTTTTTCAATGATACTGCTAACTTCCCGTTACGTTGGTGGATGGGTGTTGATTGTTTCGTTAAGAGCATTATTGGGTAATTCGAAGTTTTCTGTATTCTTTCCATCTCTTTAACTGTCCCTCATCTGTTGTTAGGATTTGACCATTCTTATCTCTTATAGGTGGTATATTGGTGTATTTGTTGCACATCCGATCATATCTACAACATCATATACATCATCACCGCAATCGCGATCACAATTAATATCTTAATTCAATAATTCAATCAAAAGTAATTAAATCCTTTTAATTACGATATTCAATCTCTTGAATGTATTCCACAGTACACACCGACATATTATTTATATTTAGTTTACAGTAAACTTTACACATATTTTAAAAATAATAAAAATCAAAATATAAACTAATTCTAACGACGATGCTGATGACGACTAATACATTATGTGAGAGGGAAACTATTATGTATATCCATTTTCTGATGGCGCCTTCAGATATTACATAACACAATAACGAAATGTAGAAATGCCAACAGAAAAACAGGAAATCCGATTAATAGATTTTAGATAATTTTTTTTATTTTTTCATTTCGAGATTTATTTTGACAAAATACAAATTGATCCGAGAACCAAAACGAAAGTGAGTTGATGTAAGAAAAATTTGTTGTATATATGCTTGGTGTCAAGTTTCATATACGTGTATATAATGTTATGTAAATGGAAATAGAATTGTAAGATTCATTTAGTTTTAATGCATTTAACCGAAATTATTACGTGTTTGACGATCATCGCAATTTATGTATATACATACATATTGGTCATACTGTACATTAGAAAATACATAATCTTGAAAATTTCTCTTACGAATATGCCAAACCAAATATTATTTACAAATCTTATAATAGGGGAGGGAAATTAAATATAAATCGACGCTATGTGTATACAAGACAATAGAAAAGATTATTGAATTTTCATTTCAACATCATCATCCGTATATTATTCGTATTGTTATTTGTTACATGAAGAGGATGATGATGATGAGGAATTAGAAGTAAAAAAAATAAACAGCACAACAGACAACAATATTTCAACTCTATGCGATATATGTATATATAGCCAGCTTGATACACATACATACAACTAAATCAGAGTCGAAGACGATATACGTTTTATCAAGTTGAGCGCAGATGAATATAATAGCGCATAGCGTATATATATAGGAGATGAGATGGTATACAAGTATATATACGAGATGGATGTAGGTACAAGAGGAAAAATAATCGATTTGTTTGTTAAACAAAAGAAAACATTTTAATGATTTTGTGATGATGTTGATTCTGAGTTCGGTGATGATGATGAGGATGATGTTAGGAGTTTTTGATGATGGTCTTTTTTGTTTATAAACACTCGTGTGTACAATAAACATCTCAATTGTTAAAGAAGAATAATATGTATATATGTATATACAGTATATACATACTCGTATTTATTAAAAATTGGATATTCAAATTATTCAAATATTTTTTTTTATTATTTACTCGTATACATATATACATAAACACATGTATTCAACTGTTGTGTTTGTTAATAGATAAGTGGCTGACTGCTGTTTTGGTTATATATTTGTTTATTTATTTATTCATTGTTCTGTTGTCCGATTAAACGTTATCTTCAATTTATTTATTTTGAGATCAATTATGTTGTTTTGAGATTTTTTTAAAAATATTTATTGTTGTAATCTATGTATAGAAATTTGTAGATGAAAATTATTTTAGAAAGCTTTTTTAATGCTATTGGTAATTTTATTTCAGAATACAATATTTATTATCGTGGCTTGGATAAGCTGATCGAACAAGCTACATATAAGTTGTGCAAAACTGTAGCGTTGATCATCATCAAACGATTTTTACTTTTTACATGATACATGTCAATGAAGAACCTTATATTTGATATAGGTGGTAAGATCAGACCCTCAGGACTATACTTATTATATTATGGTATTTTCCTTGGAAAATCATTTGATTTTAGTTTCTAAATTCGGGAAATTCTCAAACCAGACTACTTTTTGTAAGCTCCATTACAATTGTGGAACTATTTAAAAATTATCTCAACATGCCCGCCACTCATCACCACACAAGCTGGCGGAGTTCTGCGATGAAGATATTATGCTGTTTTTGGTGAATCGACCGATAATAATTCTTCGAGTTCAAATTTGTTCGCAGGGAACAATGTTCCTCGTTCTAATAATCTTCTGTGCACTGTTTCAAACATTCTATGATCTGGTACCGGCCTAAACCATAAATAAAATGGATATTGGCTAAGTAGCTCTTCAAATGACGAGGGTGTCATTTTATTATTTCTGATTACAAACGTGCAAATAACTTATTTTCAAAAGGTTAACCACGAGCGAGAGATGCAAACCAAAGTTTTTTTTCAGTTGGTTCGGTTTTGGTTTAATCACAAATTTTTATTATGGTTTTTGGTTTGGTTTCGGTTTCTTGATATTATTTCAAAACTTGGTTTTGGTTTGGTTTTGGTTCATATTCAGAATTTAGATTCACATGTTTATTCTTAATCTCGATATTCAAATAAAAACAGCTTGATTCCACTAATAAGTCGCATTAAAATGACCGTAGTAGGCACACTTGTCTTATATAACACGTAGGTTCTGGATTCTAATACTGTTCCGGCCATCAATCCTATACAGACTCAATTGGTGTGAGTTGGTAAAGGAGCTTTTCAATCCAACACACAATAACAACTCGATATTCACGTGAAAATTATCCAAAACCTGTCCTAAAAGCATAATAACAACAAATAAATATTTATATGTGTGAGTGTATATGTAATAAAAGTCTCGATATAACGAAATTTTAAATTTTTATTGGGAATTATTTATATAAGGATTTTTTTTAAATATCTGTATGGATAACGGATTCACATTTAATCTAATGTAACCATAATCAGAAGCCTTCCTCAAAATTTAAACAAGTAACGAATTCTATAACGTCTGTTTTTGTATTTGAATTTTTTATTTGAAATAAGTATGATTAAAAAAGTAGTAGTTTTTACTAAGATTTAAGCGCTTCTTGTCCCCAATCGGATTAGCCACATATTAGAAACATATGGCTTTCAGAGTACTTAGGATTAGACAATTTTGGTTCATAGTAACAAAACTGAAATCTATGTCGAAGTGTCCGAATTTTTTCGAGTGTTTCTAATAAGGGGCCATCATATCCGAAAAATGTTTGAATAGGTGTGGGTCTGGTCTAATGGAAAACCACTCAGGTTTTCCAAAATATAGGCTTTCATGTACTTAGGACTAGACAATTTTGATTCTAAGTAACAAATCTGAAATACATATGTCGAAGTGTTAGAATTTTCTCGAGTTTTTCTAATATATGTGATTGTTTGGAGTGGGCACGAACAACCTCTGATTAGAACGTCCTACTTTTTTTTAAAGTGTGCTTTAATCGAATATTTTTAAATTCAAATACTCCCGACAATTATAGAATTCGTTATATGTTTGCCATGTTTCGACGTATTCTACTTATTTTGTTTAGATATCAGTAGATCACTAAGTTACATTAAATTTAATTTAAAAGTAACTCTACTAATTTCTATTAATTTAATAATTCACAATAAAAATATAAAAATTCGTTATAACGAAACTTTTATTTTACCTTCACACTCACACATGCATAATAATTTGTTGTTGTTGCTTTTACGACAGATTTAGGACAAATTTCACATCGTCAACTCGATAATAAAACAATAATTTCACGCTTTATTCCGCTTAATAAACTAAGATCTTTCTAAACAAAACTACGTAATTTAAATTTTAATACAAAAATGTAGTAGAAAATAATGTATAGTAGTTTCAAAATGAAATGGGTAGAGTTTTTTAAATTTATGTAGGTAGTAGTAAAAATGTTTACTATAAAACCGAACCGTGAACCAAACAGAAAAACATTGGTTTATGGTTCGGTTCAACTATTATTTAAAAAACTTGTTTGGTTTTGGTTTGGTTCATCAGATCATTTTGAAAATGGTTTGGTTTGGTTTTGATTCGGTTTAATTTCGTTGGTTAAGTGGTTTCGGTTTGGTTCGGTTTCCGTCTCTGACCACGAGTAAAATACGTTTACTAGCGATTAAAAATTATTGACAAATGCAACAGTCAATTATTAAATTGTTTTTATTTTTGTTTAAATACAACGATTGCTTTGGTTTTTCATAAAAATAATTTTTCTTAGACTGTTTTCCAAACGAAAACCGTGTGGAACAAGTAGAAAGGTGACTTATTTTCTGTCTTTTTCTTGCAAACAAATATATATCGATTGTCAAATGTTTGGGATATAAATAGTAACCTTGGTGTGTATAGTCAATTTACAAGTGTTTGTTTGTGTTAGTTGACTGTACTCTACATGATTTAAATGCGATGGTCATCATTTTGAAATTCTTTGTCAATTTATTATTGTTCCTTCAATTTCCAACATGCACAGGCCATCATGTAATATGCGGAAACAGCAATTACTTGTATAAGTATTGACATAGATAATTTGTTGGTGTTTTGACGTGGCTCTCAATATAAGTGCATACAATCAATTGGCTTGAGTTACTTAAATCGTTACTTAAATAAGTAATCGTTTGGAAAACAGCCTTATAACAACTTATAATAATTTGTTTTCAACAGGTACATCATTGGAATGTTAATATCTCAAAAACTATGCTTGAACTATGCGTGATTAGATTAAAAACGATGATACAGTTTATTTAGTAAATCGTCTAATAATTTAATTCCACCAAAGTGTTCTGTAGATATACACTTCCAGGGAACTCTTTTTATCTTTAAAATTATAGAAAAACAATTGAGTTATCTTAGTTTTTACAAGAGTTTTTTGAATTGCAATTTAATTATTTATTTCAGGGCATTTGCGTGGTAGAGTTTTTTTCATGACATTGACCTAGCTACACACGCTCTACTCGTTTGAACTCGTCCCAATGGGACACCTTATATTTTAATCATAATTGTTTCAATACAATAAATAAATCACAAGAAACTTAATGTCTATGGCGGTATCAATTTCTACCGCAAATCACTAATAATTAGATTTTCCAACATCTAGAACGGTTTGATATATATACACATAATTACAGGTGGAGTCTTCTAGGAAAAGAAGAAACCCATTGACGATGTTGGCCAAATGGAAAATATATGGAGATCGAATATAAAAATTTGCAGTTCGAAAGAGAATAGAAGCTTCAAAAATTAGCTTTGATGAAGAAGCGAATTGAAGTGGAGGAAATAGAGACAAAAGCAATTAATAATCTTTGTCAAACAATTAGGACCCTAAATTTAAAAAGTATTTAATAAACGTTATTCTATTTGTTTCTCTTACATTATTATATTGTTTATATTGTTACGTTTGCATTTCCATGACTACATGAAGGTAACTCAAATGGTTTCGCCCTTTTGAATATTCTTGTTTTTTCCCGGTGGTCGGGCAATTGGTTGACCTCAAGTTTGAATGGTTATGAAGCTTTTGGATAGCTTTGCTTGCCTCTTTGGCGACTGTTACTATTCAAAACTTTTGGCGAAGAAGGAACAGCTTATAATAACATGTTTGTTGAACCCCAATTAGAAGATGTGGATGATTATAATGATAACGGTATTATGCGATAGTGAAAGAATCTAAGTAAGATGTGGAGGTATAGACGATGGTGTTGAAGAATGTGATAATATAAGGAATCATAAGTTTTTTGAAAATCGTTGAAATATTTAAAAGCATGTCCTCCAATACAATTTTTAGCCCCGTATCACAACACAAATCAACTATTGGATAAGACTAAACGAGACTATTATGGGGCACCTGAGCTGAAACCAAAAAATATCGTTTATTGATTTTAGCTGTGAACAAATATCTTATAAAGTACAAAATCTTTATTATTCAACAAATTATGTAAAATTCAACAATTATCTATAGTTGTGTTGAAAAGTATCTGAGTAATATTCGACAAGCTATGTGTTTTGTTTGAAAGGTGGTAAATGTTTTGTGTAATGTTTCTATATGTTAAACTATTAGATATCAAGGTGGCAGTATCAGAATTATAGTTTCATTAAATTAGAAGAGGATTTTTTTATTTTAATTAGTGTTGAGGATAATTGAAGAACACACTATTTTAACACGCAACGTATTAAAGATTAAAAGGATGTATTAGCTATAGAATTCCGACTGTTATAAGCTATGACAACTGCAAATTTTGAAAGTGGTGAAGTAAATGAGGAAAACTCTACACTTGGAAACAGCGTTGTTCATAGCACGAAATTAGAGTTAAATGCCATCAATACTGGAGAAGCCGCATTAACCTCATATACTACACGGATCGGTACAATATTGACGTCGAATGGTTCATTGCAAAATTGAGACATTTTCTGAGTTCTTGTCCCAGTTTAAATCATATTTCGGTGACCAATCTATAGTAAAGCACTTATACATGTAAAACTGCGAAATTACACATAACCTCCCATCATGGATTACTAACATACTATTATATGAGATGATTACTATAAATATATCGACACAGTCTATTATGATCCAATATATTATAAAAGGCTTCAGCGAATATGAACTACAAGGATCAGTGTGAATGCCAATAATCTCTTTAATGGTATAACAACACGAGACCTATACATGTTCAACATCGAATCTATATCAGAACGAATACCACAAGCAATTAAACGAAACCTACGAATTCTAATTCTCACTCACGGCCTAATGATAGAAATATTATTACTTGTTACAAATGTTATACTGTAGGGCATATGTCATCTGCTTGCCATCAATATACCCACGAATATAATGATGTCCCAAATGTAATAAAGTGCATCCCAAAGCAATGCATTATCCCAATGTTCAGGAAATATAATCGAGCCAATTTAAACCAACCACATCAAGGTGGGCCATCAAATGAGATGGGTTAATTGGTAGGCAAAAAATAATTAGCATAATTTACTGGTGGATGAGATGTTCTTTGAGGGTATATTTTCTTGGTACGGAAACCTGTGAAACAGGTATTAAACCAGGTTGATTCTCTCATTTAGATGAATGCTTAGAAGAAAAATTGCGGTCATCAATATGTAGGCTAGCATTGATTTCAATGTAAGAAGAACCTGGCTGCTTCATCGTTTCAAAAGCATCCAGTTGTTGGCTTCGTTGTTTTTGCAATTTAACTTGGGATATGATGGACGGATGATTCATCATCGGACTATAGTGTCACTTGTAGGAGTAACTATATACATTACTTTTTAAGAGGTCCTTTTTATGAATTGAGTCCGGTCCAGACTTCTCAATTAAAAGTAGGCACACACAATAATAATTTATCATTAATTTTATTAATTAATTTATTATTGTAATATTATTTTATTTATTTAATTAATTCAATTATAATTATAATTAAATATTAAATATTTATAATTAAATTTATTAATTTGTATTTTATTTATTTATTATTTTTAATTTTCACCACCACATAAATTTCACTGTGTGGCGCGTTGTACTTGCATCCAACAAAATTTTTAAGAATGAATGAATCATAATGGCGTATATGATGATGCCTCGTGTTAAGGTGTTTTTTCTTATGGTGTTTGTTTGCCTGTGACGTAGCTTTCTGGAGAGGGAAAAGATGCGCCGGCGTCGGTCAACATTGCATTAGTATTGCATCATTGAACAGTGTTAGTTCGATGTTAGTCGGATGGCGTAGTGTTTCCCTATAAATGTTTATAGTTGGTGGTTTATCTATTGAATATGTGATGAGGTTACGTTGATTTATATTTGAATTTCACTATTCGAATATTCGAGCTGCTATAACTTTGTAGATTTAAGCTATAATTATTTGAAGGATTGGTCTTCCCTAAACTAATTAATAAAATCAATCAAAAGATCTTATTTTTCGTGCTGCTGATTGACATCAGGTGCTATTACGCTTGAATATTCAATACGATGAAAACTTCTGTCTTCTTTTCTAATTCGGAAAAATTTGTCTTAAGTTTTAATGAAATTTAGACACTAATATAGGATGACCTTTTTCATCTTCTCAACTAATAAATTTAAGGATAGTTATAGCCCCGCTATTTTATTAATATTCCGCCTTAATTTAGTAAAATATTCGCTTTAATATAAATTAAGATTTATAGTCTAAAATAACTGATCTTTGCTTATTTAACACCGCACATGTGGTCACTTAAATGTTAACATTAATTTTATACATATTTGTTTTCCTTTATCTCCAGTAGGAGCATAGGGCGTTAACCAGACTGGTTTCGCCTCAGCAAGCACCGATCTTTTCCAGGTCAGTGCTGGCCTCCCAACTTTTGTTTTTCGTTGCTGATTCTATTCTAATGCCTACCTTGTAATGTCATTTGGTGCCTTTTTCAGTGTGTGTCCTATCCATCTCAATATTTGTTCCTGAATCCCCTTCTTAATGTCGACTTGCTTCATTTGCCGCGGAAGTTCTATATATGTTTGTGATTGTGTTTGGCAGATTGTTCACAAATACCTGGAGTCTTAAAGTAACTTTCTGTGTATGTTTACACGGTTCACAGCCATACAGAAGTACTGATTTTACACAGGAGTTGAACATTCGTATCTTGACGTTTCTTGACCAAACAGATGCATTCCAGATCTTATGAAGCATGTGGCAGGTATTTCTTGCTTTGTTAATACGTTGGTGAATTATGATGTCTCCTTCCGTGCCGCGTGTTCTAGCTACAGTACAACCAAGGAGCAGTACAAGCAAAAGGCGGCCTTGGTAGTGATATTACTCATCTTTGTCTAACTCCTCATGTATTGTAGTATGTTACACTCTGCTTTCCTTTGTGCTATAAATTCTATTTCCAGGTGCCTATTTCGCAGAGTGCTTTTCCATATATTGCGCTTCCCTTGATGAAATCAAATGATAGAAATCCACGATGAGCAGTTATAGTGGTGAGTTCCATTCGTTCGATGATTATTCGGCCTAATTTAGGTAAATTAAGTTGGAGCGTTTCATTAAAGGTGTTTCTTGTGTTAGTATTTTCTCAATCTATTATATTAAATTTCCTCCGTTTAGTACTTGAGTGCTTCGCAGCGGCTGTATATTGATTTTTTTGTTTATTATTTTCGTGGATTCTTGTAATTATTATTCTACTTCCTACTACCCCTTGTTCGTGTGTGTCCGCTCTGCCAGAGAACATCATAATTGCCTTGTTTTCTAAAATCTCTAAATTGTTCTCTTGTTCCATTTGTATATACTAAACTTAATACTTCAGAATCATATTTCGTATTTCCAGACTTCAAACAGACATTTCTATATTTCAATTTATAATCTCTATAATTTGTATCTTTATTGTTGTCAACAGTGTTCATACTTTTAATTGTAATTTAATTATTTCAAATACTAAACTAAGCCACTATATATATGTTCTAACTTTTCTCCTCCAGACTTGCAATAACAATCAATGTTGGACTCCAAATTTTACTTTAACATTAACCACCATTCTAATTCTAACCTTCTATATTTCCGACTCAGTATTCCTTCCGCAAATTCAAAAATTTGAATCTCCGACTCAATACGGAATGCTAATTTTGCTGCTTTCAATGTTTGAATATCATTTAACTATAAAAGTCACATCTTAATTATAGAAACTTTGCATTGTCAATCATTCTGCAATATAATAACCGTTATAGGGTCATTAATAGTACAACGATATCAAATAACCTCACACTTGAAATAAACTCAAAACATAAGTTTCATCTCATACGTTATGTTTAAACGTACAGTATATATAGATATAGAGTTAAAGACACATCATATAACTATTTATAGTATTTTTGCACAGAGACTGTTGTAAACTATATCTTGACAAAATCTTAAAACAAAGTTAATAATTCGTGACATTATCTGTTCGTCGCCGAGCAGATACAACACAACGTACACGTATATGTATGTATATATAAAAAAAACATCAATCAATTAATAGAATTTTTATGATACTTTAATTATCCCTCTCAAATGACTTTGCGAGGCGCACATAATATAAAAAGTGGCATAACTGTTTAGACGATCATTTCAAATCTTTATTTATAGTATTATATAGTGTATAGTATAGATGTACGTATATACAAAAAAATAAAAATACTGAAACCGCGAATTCAACAAAAAACCGATCAAATTCTTTAAGTTTTCCGCCTATTTGTATTTTGTTTTGTGTCAACGCACAACACAGCAATATAAAGACGACGTAAAGGAAAATTCTAAAAATTCCTTTAATGATTTTGACGATGACGATAATAATGACATCAAAAACAGAAACAAAAAAAAATATTATACGCGTATAGACATATGCTATGCTTCAGCATTTATAACTCATTTCTTCACAATGCGATGTGTTTTGTGCGGTTGTGTTATTGTCGAAACGATATACAACCATGCGCTTGCGGATGAAGATGAAAAGACGGCATACAAAAAAAAAAAAAACACAAAAAAAAAACGCCAAGAATTAAAAATAATTTCATGTTGTTCGTTAATTGTTCACGTAGAAGTAGGTGATTGGTTTTACGTTACAATTTTTCGTGTTTTTCTTTTCGCTTTTCCACTTATGCGCGTTTTTTTTTGTATGAGAATTTCAATTAAGTTATTAAAGTGTCGTTGCTATGCTAAATGCTTTTTGATGTATGATGATGATGGAAAATTACTTAATACATGTCACAGTGCCGGCTGCTATATATATGTATGTATACCTAAATATGGTGTATGTACAAGTTTTCTGCGGTAATTTACGAATCCAGTACTGAAATTGTGTGATATCGCCAATATACACAAAAAAATTGGTTTCATGAGACAATTTAAACAATTTACTTGTTTTTATATATGCAATTGCTTGTTGATTATTTTACCTTTGTGCAAAGCGGCGGATAATGTATAAGTGCAAGGTGCACGAATTATTAACACATATCGCGCAACCGCGCAGCAATAAATTTATTGGAAAGTGAAAAAATGTATAATCGAAGTAAATCATATTACTGTCATTTATTTATATATGCTTGTACCAGTTCATTATGATATGCTATTATGAAACATTGTGATCATTATATATACGCAGTATAATGTGGTTAGTCATGTCGAATCGGCGTCTGGGTATAGTTTTGATTATAGTTAATGTCTAAAACTTAACTATATGCTATAAATCTAGAAATTCACTCTGTTATTTTATTTAGGTCACGATAGTCTATATATATGCATACATAACAATCATTCTTTTTATTGACAAGAACTATATGTGAATCGCATAATCGCTTTTGCTTGGTCGGTATACACTTGTCGATGTAAGAAATTTATGATATTTGTATTTACCGTCTTAAATTTGGCAAACGTTGAGGAGAAACATAAAATGGTTTAGACGACGTTAACTGTATACTTAATCCGTGCCCTAACGCTTGGCTTCACTTTCGGCGTGAAATCCGCCACTTGATTCAATCCTAAACTTGGTAACCGCCAGATTAATAATTTTACAATTTAACTTTCCGATGGTATATGCGTAGAGGCGAATCGTTTAAACCATTGTTTTTTATTCCTCGTATATATGCATCCAA
Organism: Tipula unca; assembly: GCA_951394425.1. Classification (NCBI taxonomy): domain Eukaryota; kingdom Metazoa; phylum Arthropoda; class Insecta; order Diptera; family Tipulidae; genus Tipula; species Tipula unca. The sequence goes on from OX596380.1 coordinate 122,829,157, forward strand.
GTTTCAATTTGTCGGTACTGTTCTCTCAGCTATCGTGCTTCCCGTACTTATTACGATCACTTGTATATTGTTGTATCACCGACCGTTTTAGAGCAAATATGTAGCCTCATATTTGGGATTATAGCATTGACATATTTTATATATTATATAATATTATATATATATTTTAAATCAAATTTCAAAGTACATCAGTATTGCTAACATCAAGCTTTATTCTAGATCTGCCAAATTGTCTTGCAAAATAAGTTGTTTTAAATCGATATTTTATTTAAGTTAATGTTATTAACGCTATAGTTCATAAAATTATTAATTGGCCTGTTATAAGCATTTTTTAATATATAAAACATAATTTTAAATTTTTTAAAACTAGATTATGAAAATATTTTAATTTACAAACAGATTAAAATGAATAGAAAAATATTCTAAAACTGTCCCACCCGAATCGCTTTTACATTCCTGCAAATAACACGAGTGATTGATTAAAAAAACAAGGACCTACATCCTTGTCTTAATACATATACAAATAAAAAATCCTATATATTTGTAAGATTCGAGCTGATTTTTATATAATTTCTCAAAATATGCGACCTGGGTTTCAGGAATGACTGGACGTTACACACTTCGTTTGTTACTAAAGTTTCGAATTTATATTCCACATAATTTGTAACGCAAAATCTTCTTAATTATACCAAATCAGCCATCTTTTGTTAATTTTACTGCGTTATCTTTATTCTTATTCTTCGGAACTTACATGCTCTCGGGATCCTTATAATATTATGGTATAACTAATCGAAGAGGTTCAGTTAGTATGATAGAAATTGACTCGGTTACAGACACCTGATATAGCCAATAGTTAGTAACACAGGACAATACAGTTCTAATCTACTTTTATAATTTTTTTCAGCATCGTTGGGCTCTGAAATAAAAATTTATTAGTTTGCTGGATCAGACTTATTAGATACTCCTGAAAATTCAACTCAAATTAGTTACGATTTATTTTATTCTGCATTGCAACCTTTAATTAATTAATTTACATTTAAGTTTAACTTTCAGAGATCCTGTAACTTAAATCAATTTATTATTAGTAATTCCATATATTTGAGCTGTGATAGACACTGTAATGAATGATAATTAGTTTATATTGTTAAATGGTTCAATATTTGTACAGAAAAAGTCAAGAAAACCAAAGGAGTTAACCAGGGATGTCCCAAATCTCCCCGTTTATTTAATTTCATCCTGAATAAGGTTTTACTAACTGTGTCAGACCAATTCCCTGAGTTGAAACTAGATCAGCGTGTTAAGTTGCAACTTCCTCTCATACTCGTCTATGGAGATGACATTATACTCATTGCACGAGACATTAGAGCATCAGAACCCATTCTGGATGAATTACTAGGAGGTGCCTTAAAATTAGCGGGCTTAGAATTAAACCCCCATAAATGCACCGCTCTGATCCGATATCCCTCAACATCATTTGTACCACCCCCCAGCATAGTGTTGTCTGGCGTCACTTTCAACCGTGTTTGTATACGATGCGATATTTTGGTACTTATTTAACCTCCAAGTTAAGTCGAGGCACCATTCGTACTCGGTGTCATCAGGCGCTCGGAATAACTCATCATATGCAGAGATTCATTCATGGGAATCAAATACCCTATGAGACTATTTCTATGTAATGCACCGTTATTTCCCCTTTGTTGACATATGGTTTAAAGAAACTACTCGAGTTCTGTATTTACCATCCTCGCTCACGTAAAATCAAGGACATCTTACATGGTAAGACTATTACCAAAAGAATCAAGGTACACCGAATTAATTATTGAAGACACATCCATAGTAGAAATCCCACCCATCATCTTAGCACAGATTCCTCCTACATTGCAGGTCCCAAAAAGTTGGACGCCTCTGTTATACACCTGGAATGACTCACTAAGGCAGGATATAAGTTAATTTGGGAGACCTCATATATATATTCTATAGAATGCGAGACATTGCTCCCGCTACGAACTTCGTTAAGGCAATCGGCCAATGAAATCTATGCACTTGATGGATCGGACTCTAGTGAGTCGAATAGCTCAGCCTTAAAAATCGTTGACAAACACCGCTAATCCCAACCCCTCCGAGGGCAACCCCACATTACCAATTCAACCTAATTCATGAGCCGTTCTCCCGCCCTTCCCATCCCTTGCTTGCCATTGGCTATGGTGCTATGACCGTTGCTAGATTTATGCCCATTCAGACGGCGACACCCACCAATACAACTTACACCACATCTATACAAAATACCACTTCAAACATTAAATCGGTTACGATAAAATTAACCGTTCCTTCGACTACAAGGATTGGTGCAACACATTACAATGGGTGGCCCGGAAGGTCTCACTTGAGCCACGATAAATGTCACCACTCGATTAGCCATATAGCATTATTTTACAAAAGGGGATTATAGGCTTGATTTAATTGGGGATACCTCCATACCAAAAACGCATTGGAGCCTACCTCTTGGGTAATGGTGGAAACCGTATTATATATCCTACTTCCCATCACCCCCAAAATATTTTTTTACATCATAAATTAAGCAACTATTTCTTCAAATAGCAAATAACTTATAATACTCGTACCACAAGGGAAACTGTTGCAGATTTGGGTATCAAGATATAGCAGTTTATCGCAATTAGGTTATTTTAACTAGATGGCACCACTGGAAAATAAACACAATGCTACCATTTTTTTAACGAAATTTTCAAAAATAAACAAAACTAAATTGACAGCATCCGGCTGAAATAACTTGGAAATAACAGGTAACGTAAAACTTCTTAGTAATATAAATTATCACCAACTTGACATAACTCCATGACGTTTGACGTATTCCTATTCGTCTTCTTCATCATTTCTTTCCATTGGGTTGGGATGGGTATTGCAGTCCGTATATTTTACGTCCAATAAAATATGGTGGTGAATATGATGGTTTGCGTCTCTGCTGATATACGAAATTGTTTATGCTGTATATTTTGTTGTTGATTTTTTTTCTCTTATATTTCACTTATTTCGCTGGTATTTCACCCATATAATTAAATTTCTTATTTAACATTTTAAATTATGACACTATACCTTTATTTTAACACCAACCACACTGCTTTAACCTGTCTATGACTATTAAAATAATTTTTTTTATATTGGAGATCAAAAACTATGGCTTCTTCCACTGGTGCTCCATAGTGTCTGATTAATTGAATTAAACCACATCGTTATTGTGGATTTTTGATCAGCATTGTACACCAGCAATTACACCAGCTCAAACGGTTTAGTTGGCTTGAGCCTGCGTACAATATCTGTGTTGTTTAACAGCTTAGTTGCCTCAGTGTTAACATGTTGTTCGACCCTTTGCCTAAGTCTCAGTGCGTTTTTTTGGATTTCCTTTGAAACAGTATCCACTTTAAGGTCCCTATGGAGGTCTCTGTTTCTAGCATACCATGGTGCATTTACGATGTTCCTTAATACATTGTTTTGAAATCTTTGCATGATTTCTACGTTGCTATGTTTGGTACAACTCCAAAGTTCTATAGCATTAGTCCAAACCGGTTTTAATATTTGTTTATATAATAGAAGATTGTTGTATGTTGATAGAGCGGAGCTCCTTCCTATCAGCCAATACATCTTTCTATATTTAAGCCCCAGTGCGTCACTTTTCTTTTTGACGTGTGCTTTCCATCGTAGTTTTGCAACTGGTGTCATGCCGAGATACTAAGCCGTGTTGGCATACGGTATTATTTCTTGATTAATTGTAACCGGAATATGTTCGAGTCGTTTGTTTGTAAAATTGATGTGAACTGATTTAGTTTCGTTAAGTTTAATTCGCCATCTTTTGAATCTTCGTTGCTATCTCCAACAGCTAAGATTGCCGTGTCATCAGCAAAGGTCGCCACAGTGTTGTTTACTAATACAGACCGGACCTAATACACTGCCCTGCGGTACTCCTGCCTTGATTTCTTTCAATTCAGAATAGGAAACGTCTAATTTTACTCTAAAGAATCTATCTTTCAAGTATGATTCTAATATTGTGGTGAATTGCATTGGTAGTACAGTTCTTAACTTATAGTTAAGTCCTTCGTGCCAAACTTTATCAAAAGCCTGTGCAACGTCTAAGAATATCGTTGAGAAGACTTTTTTCTCCTCTAATGCTCTTTCAATAATATTAGTTATTCTGTGTACTTGCTCTAATGTTGAGTGTTGGTTGCGAAAACCGAACTGATGATTTGGAATCAGGTTTTTCCTCTCAATTATCGGATTTAACCTTTTTAGAGTTTAGACATAACTGGTAATATTGATATTGGCCTGTATGATCCAGTTTTATGTGGTGGTTTCCCAGGTTTAGGAACCATAATTACTTCTGCAATTTAACAGAGGCTGGGTACATATTTCAATCGAAAGGCGGCATTTATAATTATTGGTGAGCTTTAATAATGCTTTCCTTGGTAGTTCTTTTAAAATTTCGGATTCATATTTGTTTTTTTCTCATACATGACTTCTTTTGCTGTTGCTCGTAGGATTTCTTCACTTTCCTGTACAACCTGAAGTTATTATTTCGGCTTCCAATGATTGGTCATCATGTGGTTCAAATATTTTTTCCAGGTATTCAGCAAAACTTTCTACTTTATATTCGTTATTTCTGGCCCATTTGTTATCTTCTGTTCTGATTGGAGGGATCTGCATTATTGGCCTTTTAAATTTTTTGGTTGCTCTCCAGAGAGAATAATCTAGTATCATTAGATAATTTTCTGAGGTAGTTACTGATAGATTCGTCTTCAAATCTTTAATTTCCCTTTTAAGCAGCTTAGTCAGATTGTTTAGCTTAGTTTTATCTTGAGGGGCTCTAGTTTGTTGCCATTTTCTCTTTACCCTACTTTTTTTCTGCCAAGAGCTCTCTAATTTCTCTAGTGTAGTTGTTCCCCTTAATTTTCTTTTTAACTTCAGGAGTGTTTTCCCAAGTGGACTGCTGTATGTCACATATGAACTTGTGAACTTCTTTCTTCAATTGCTCTTCACTCCTTAGCGGAACCATTAAGTTAATTTTTCTTTCTAAAGACAGTCTAAAGTATTCCCAATTTGTGTGCTTATTTACTAAACTAGGATAGCTTTCTTTTTTAATGATCCTTTCACTTAATGTCAAAATTATTGGGGAGTGATCAGAGCTTAAGTCAAGACTTTCATCTATATGTATATAATTTACAGATATATTTTTCACTATAAAGAAATCAATCAGATCTGGTATTTTATTTGGATCAGTTGGCCAGTAGGTTGGTTTACCATTTGATAAGGCTTCACAACCGTATTTTCTGATAGCATTGATGAGTTCTTTCCCTTTGGTTGTTGTTAGTCTAGAATCCCAGTGGATATTTTTTGCATTAAAATCTCCTCCAATTACAAATCTTTTCCCTAGTTTACTGAAAAATTCAAGATAATCTTTTTCTTTTAGAGAGTATTTCGGTGGGCAGTAAATTCCAATAACACTAATAGAGTTATTTTTGGTCTTGATATTAACAGCTGTCGCTTGTATTTGTTCTGTTTCATATTTTAATTCCTCGAAGTGATTAATACTATTTCTAATTATAAGAGCACTACCTCCCTTAGCAGTATAATTGATTGAAGTGAGTTTCAGAGATGAGACTGACATCGATTTTCTCTGCGTCCAGAACCATTTGCAAATCCTGTTGGTGTTGCTGGAGTCTTTTGGCATTCCAGCATAAAATTCTTAAGTCGTTAGACTGGCTTTGTTTAGGGATGGGTCCCTTAGTACTGTATTCTAATTTCTCTAATCGCTGATCAAAAGTATTAAGTTTACTTAATATCAGCTTAAGCGTTTGATTTATGTCGTCTGTTTGAGGAGTTTTTTGTTTGTTTTCATTACTCATCATTACTTGAGCGTAAGTTTTTTTGCCCACTTCTGCTTGAGAGGCTATCAACGTTTTACGCCTTAACTCTCCTTTAAATGATTCAGGCCTGTTTATTCCAACAGTTTGCTTCTTTATTATATTTGTATTTTTAGTATGTATGTTTTTATCTTTGATGTTTTGCAATTCAATAGCAACACTGCATCCGCTGTAGTTAGCTGGATGGTTTTCTCCACAATGTACGCATCTAGGTTGTACATCTGTGGGTTTGACACAATCTCTAGAATGGTGTTTACCTGGACATTTGACATACCTGGGTTCTTTGTTACAATATTTTTGAGTATGTCCATATATGCTTGACATTTTTTACATTGTGGTATAAGCCTAGATCTTGATTTGATGTATTTTCTGCGCTAAATGTCAGCATATAAATATTCAGAGGCTCCTTATTTCTCCGATTTAGCTTAATTGATGCTTCAGTTGCATTAAAACCTTTTCCTTTCAGGTCCTCAATTATTTTTTCTGGTTTACATGTAGAGTGCAGATTTTTAGCCATTGCCCTAATTGGTCTGATTTGTTTGTTTTCATACTTATGCCATGAATGTCGCCCTTCGCTTAACATTTTTGTCATTTCTCTGTAGGTTTCACCATCTGGTAAGTTTATTTTGATGTTGTTTCCACTCATCAATTTTGTATTCAACTTATCTGTTTTAGTTATTGTTTTAATTTTCTCATACAGAAGATTATAGTTTTTAACTCCATCTATAACTATTGGGGGTGGTGGAGGTAATTTTTTTGGATTGTTTTGGATTATTTTAGGAATTGTCTCTTTTAGTTGAGGAGGAGTAGGTTTATCAGTCCATCTCCTTTTTTTCTCTGGCTTTTGACTCTAATCCACTCAGTTTCGTGAGCTAATTCTTCTTCATCCGTATGGTATTCTTGTTCCATTACTTTTTGGGTAGGAGGAGAATCAACGTTATCCTTTGCTTTAAGGGCTTTAGCTTCGTTTCCAAGAATCCTTATATGTTCCTGCATCCAAGCAATTGTATCATTTAATTGCTTATTATAATTGTTAGATTCAATCAATGCAGCATTGGCCTTACACAATTCCTGATACAGCATTTCATCTTTTTTAGAACAATCATTGTCCTCTGGAAAAGCAATTCTCGGTAACTCCACAAGTTCTGTAGGTATTATTTTGTTAATCTTCGTTGTGAGCGTGCTACAGGCTCTCGTAGGAGACCTCGGTAGAACCTGACTCTTTTGGAAAGGATCGATATTATCCATTTCTGCTTCACTCATTCTAGTATTACGATTCCTCAACGTATCTTGGGATTTTTTCTAATTAGAGCGCCTATGGAATGAAAATGGTTCCTCGTTACTCATTTGACCGACCGCGGATTGGATGTTCCCTGGTTATGCTCCAGATTGTCCTCGTCAGAATCCATAGAGCCCAATCTCCATATAGAGCGCGGATTTACCAATGATGATATTTTGGGGTACCACCTTAATTTAAATTGGCAAAAAACTCATCGACGCTAATTTTTTCACTATGTTCAATATGTACTTATATAAAATAGTTAAAAAGAAACTACTATCACTGCACTTTTTGATTATTTTTATTTTATCGCTTACTTCACCGATTCCACGTCCAAACCCCACAACGATTTGAAAGAGAATCTATAGAAAAGTAGTAATTTCATTATTATAGTTCTACTATGGTATATACATACGTTGTTATTCTTCCTGTACTGTTAGACAACCTTCACGAATTTACCATAACTGCGAAAAGTTAATTTGGGTTTATTAATTTTAAATAGTTTATTTGGTCTTCCAATTGGTTTCAGCCGTACAAAGTACCTTATCTAATTAATTTGGAAATGAGTCGTTATTATGTTTCAATTTACTATTATAGAATTAAGATATACATTTTAACAGCATGTGCGCAAAGTGATAGATTACTCTAAATTATTTACTATACTCGTATATATAAATATAGGAGAACAATCACATCAGAACCATACCTTCAAATACCTTAACCCAAATATACAAAATCAAATTACAATTTATGTGTTATAGATTAGTATTATGTATATGCAATCGATTTGTATTAAATCCCCCGTATATAAACTTTCTATATATATGTTGTATAAATAAGTCTAATCCAACTTCAATGTCATCAACACAAAATCTATCCATTTCTAATATGCAATCTCTATACATACACATGTGGCTAAATAACAGCGATGGATTACAAAAACTAAAATAAAACACAGAAATTTATTGACCAAAACGAATGACCAGAACACAGCCACACAAAAATAAAAATCTGCCACCCGCTGTTTACAGATTTATTACAGTTTATTTGGTGATTTATCACATATCTCGACAAATAGCTTTAAGTCTATTATTATTTTTTGTTTTTTTTTAGAAATTCAATTATCTCGTCTTAATTTATAAACTTATTTTTAACATATATACGTATACACTCATATATTAGAGAGACGTCATCCACACCAAATGGTTTCAATCATAATATTAGAACGCGCAGCAGCAGCAACAGTAGAGAGAGAAATTATGATCACAAATCAATCAAAGAAGTGAAGTTTATATTTAAAAACCCATCTAACAGTTTGTATTTGTGTTTGAGCCAAACCATAACTAAAAAAAAAAAAAAAAATTAAATTAATGTCATTGTCTTGTATATATAGAGTTTTTATTGTATTCTTTATGTCTTAAGGAATTCTTCGTTACATAGTAAATAAAAAAAAAAAAACTTCGAGATAAAAAAAAAATTATTGAACATTTTTCTTGATATCTTAATACTGAAAAAAAAAAAATATTAATTCTCATATGATAGGTGAAAACTTGAAATGACAGGTTTTATTCTTAGGAGTTTGTTTTTGTTGTAATTATAATATATTGGTGTACTTATATGTATGGATCTTTTAAGCTCGTTTTGTTTTTATGAAATGTGTCAAAATGGGAATGTCAAAACATTAAAACAAAAAATTATATTAATATTAATAATGTGATTGACCCAAATTAATTAGATCGAATCTATATATACATATATGTATATACAGTTGTACATAATATATTTTGTATATGAACGATTTTGTAAATAGCGTGAGTGTTTTCTTAAATTGATTGTGATGTTTATTTATTACCTGATGTGTGCATCTGTCATGCAAACATATACTATATCTATGTATATTTAAATGCGATCTCGAAAGAGCGTTCCCGCGTCTATTTATTTATACTTTTTGTCAACGTAAGATCATCATCTTCAACCGCATATAAAAAAGTTAAACATAAAAAAAAAACTCATTAAAATACTCATATTTCACTTAGATTTAGAATTTGCAAATAATGTCCAACCGCGTATATATATATAAGAAACCTAAAGATGATATCCCATCCATTTTGAACCGGAAAACATATTATTTACAGTTCGTTTATACCGCAGTATATCTATATAACTACAAACCATTATCGTATTCAACATGTTTATTTACATTCTATATAATAGACAAACTTAAAGTGTTTGTACTCAATGATCATCATCATTATTATTATAGACAAACAACATCTTCATTTTTTTGTCATCTGCCTGTACATTTTTATGTTACTTTTATGTTTAATTTATATCCTCTCGCTGCACTATACTCATATACGTAACGATAAAACAAATGAAATAAAGATCTATATAAATAACTCACTTCATTTTTATTTCAAAAACTCTTCTTCTTTTGTTTTTATGATGATCATCCATTGTTTTTTTTCACTTGAAAAATTTGATCAAATATTTACATTTTTGAAAAAAAAAAAAAGTTTTAGTCTGATATACCTGAAGATGTTGTATACATATGTTTGTGTATATAACATACTCGATACTCGATCTTAAAATAAAATAAAATATTAAATGTCATAAACAATGCGATCGCGATCAACAATATTTTAAAGGTTTTTTGGTAAATTTACCAATAATATTTTATTTGATAGCTATATTGGCTACCACCCAATTTTTAATGATATTTTGTAGATTCCCACAGGTTTAAATGTCACCATGAACGCGCAGGTAGACAAAGATCATTTAGAGAAGTAAATTTTAGATTTGTTTTAATAATTTGTTTATATACATAAACATTTAAATTAATAAATTTCTAAGATGTGGGGCATCTGTGGTCAAAGACTATTTTCATTATTATAAAATCATTGCAGCATCCATTATATAGTTGAGCTAACAATCCGCATTTTTGGAAATATAATATAGATACGCTCAAAATAATACGAAGCAATAGTTTCACTCCCCATATGTGAGATTTAGCTATTGGAACATGCAACAATTATAAACTGTTTTCAAAACGGTTGATAGTCGAATGTGTATACGATTTGGTTGAACATATATGAAATTAGCAACTGAACAATAACCTGTGTATACCCACCAGGGATGGGCATTTACGCGTCATCTATTATTTTCTACCTCGACGTGTCGACAACTCGTAGACAACGTAGACAATGTAAGTACCGTAGACAACGTAGACTATTCGTAAAGATCGTCGATAGTGTAGACGATTGATACAGTGATTTAGTTAACTAGTTCCAAACTACAGTTTTTGTCGCAAATCTTCCCTAAAAAGAAACCATTTAGGATTTTTTTTTACCACAAAATTTACAATTCTATAAATAGACGGTTGAATTTTATCGTAAATCCTAACATGTTTCACATAGGTTGAGAGTATCATGTTTTATAAATCCAGTATTTTAACCGATTATTTGACTATAACCTCATAAGCTATTTCTTTTGGCATTGGTTTACCAAATAAATAAATTTCCAAGTTTTCTTGGGAAAACCCTGTAAAGCTAACACTATAATGACGTATAAACTAAGATGTTACCGAGCAAATAGCACACAGTGACGAACCGGGTTCGAGCCAAACTGTAGGGGCGGGATGCAAAAGAGATTCTTCATTCTTGATTTTGATCGGGATGATGATGAACAGATCTATGACCCTCTGTTGAGAGTGCAGAATCCATCAGCTGAGCCATCGGTCATGTCAGTGCAGGCTAGCATGGAGGTATACAAGGTGTAAATAGTCAAATAAATCGGAACTGTGGCCGTGCGTCCCCAATTTGGCTGGCAAAAGGCTTAAGGCAATGATGGAAATAAGCTAACTGCGAAATAAGCGGAAGAGCCTTAAGTCCCATAACAAGTAGAGCTTAAAAATTAATAATATAAATAAACTAAAATGCCATTGGAGGTTCAAGCTATCCCAAAAATATTTCAATTGGAAAAAGTAGAGGATTAGGAGGTCAAGGACAACCACATTTAGTATAATCTCATATATATCTTATATATGATTTGAACACAATAATGACTTCTATACCAAGACGTCTTAAATCTAAGCTATCCGAAAGATATTTTTGTTTTGGAAACAGTAGAGAATTAGTTGGTTTAAGGCAACAAGTTTGGTATGACTATGGATTTACGTGTCGATTAGATATTTTTCCCTGATTTTCTTGGGATAATTATAAAAAGAGCTAACACCCTAATGCCGATTATTTCAATAATTCTCCTAATGCTCTACTTTTTAAAAACTGAAATAATAATAATTAAGACACAATTACATCGCGGTATGTATGTCATTATGGTGTTCGTCTAGGATTTTCTTTTTCAATATTGAACAATACGTTATATCGAGACATTCTGCTTTTACAGTATAAGCATATATGAAGAAATTTAATTTGTTACTTTTTAGGACATGTTTAGGACAAATTTCACATAAGTTTCTAATTATTATTTGTCATTCGGCTTAATTAAATCGCTAGTCACTAACAGTCACTTCGCATCCTCTCACATGTAAATAACGAAACTTATAGCAGCTTCTTACAATAACTTTTATGCAAACACCCGTTATTTTATAACATTTGGTGACCGATAAATATCTTGAAGTAGCATCTAATTTAGCTAACTCATAAAATCCAAAATCCGTCATATTCGAACAACCGCAGATACGCTTAATTCACGTAGAGTAACACAAAAGCTTGGTAACTATTTGAGGCCTATAGCTGTGATTTGAGTTAAGTAAACGGAAACCAATTGCGGACAATTAACCATCGCTTTTAATCCATTATCAGTAATCGCCATGTAATCGGTCAAATCTAGATATTAAAGCAGCAGTCTTCTATTTGTAATTTCAACATGCGAAAATATTGTAGGTGGTTGACGTTGTGTTAATTGTCGACGTTGATAAAACATATTGCCAAGTAATCTACGTAATATTCTACGTGTCGACAATTGTGTAGATTACATGGGGTAATCTACCTCGCCCATCCTTGATACCCACGCCATTTGAAATCAGCCAACTGGTCTGTTCTATACATTATATATACTCTTTAATCGCATTTTGGAATATATAGTATATTTCGTTGAGACATGTAACTTAGGAAAATATTATCTATATACTCAGCAGTGGCCCGTGTGCCTTAAACCAGATGGTATTATTTTAATATTGGATGTCAAAATCGAAAAATCAAATAAAGGGTGTCCCAAAATTAACGCAAGATTTGAATTAAATAAAAAACACATCATAAAATATTATAGGATAGGGTTATTTATGTAATATCACATCGGGCAAATGGCCTCCACAGCTTTGCTGGCTCATACGCACTCTATTATCGAAATTCCCCATAATCTTTTTGCATAAATGTGGCTGAATTTCGTTGAAGCAGCGTTTAATTTCCTCCTGTAATGCACGGGTGGTTGTGGGCTTGTTGACATAGACCTTTGACTTCAAATAACCCCATAAAAAGAAATCTAATGGTGTTAAATCACAATATCTAGGGGGCCAATTTTGATCACCGAAACGAGAGAGTATACACGACTAGGAAATGTCTCATGCAGTAATTGAATTGTTCCCAGGGACGGCTTGTTATTGGACGACCAGTGTGTTTGGCCTCTCCAACTGATCCAGTCTCATTGAATTTTTCAATTAATCTCTTAACAGTTGACGAAGTTAAAACACTATTCCGGCGACCATATTTTGTATGACATTTTCGAATTGCCAAACTTTCCCTTTTAAGATATTCTTCAATAAAGAAAATACGTTATTCTTCAATAAGAAAAAACCTCTCAGCTGTCAAATTATTTTTTTTGGGATTGCCAACACTTTACTGCACAAATGGCGGCAAATTCGAATCATGCGTTAATTTTGGGACGTCCTTTACAATCAAAATACAGATTTCTTTAAAGGTCTTTCCCGATCATCAAAGAATCATTGTTTTAAATTCCTACGAGAACTAGCAACTTTTCAAGACGTGTATCCTCAATTTATAAAGCTCATTCTCGAATTTTATTGAAGCTATATTCATATCACCCAGAATTAGTGACGTCAATGAAAAGCGTTGTCTTGAATGCCATATGTTCAAACAAGAAATGATTAAAATGTGACCAAATTCCTAAGTTGAAGCCAACATTTTATATTCCGCTTCAAGATGTTTTTAGTTTCAAGCAACAATTATTATTAAAGAATTTGCAATCTTCAGTAGATTTTTAAGGCTCAACTTTCTCTAACTGTCAAGGATACAAAACCAAAGATTATTTACTTTAATTACAACATATTAAATTATTACATGAAGGTCTCACCTAAAATCAATTATTCATTATACGAATATTTGTAGTTGAAAAAGCCTAGTATATAGAATAACTGAATAACTCGGACAGATTTGCAAAACTTGGTTTTTCCGATTAATATAGTCATTTTATGACGAAATCTCTGGCATTTGTGTTACTTGGCAAAGTAATTGATTACAATCTAATTTCGATAAATATTTATTTATCTTTTGGGTACTTTTTGTCGCCGTTTATTTAAAATTTAAATTAGCAAGTCTCGTTAGTATTTTAATTTAATTTGTTATAATTTGATTAACAGAAATATGAATTTTTAAAATAATAACCCCATGTCGATTTGATCCTCCACTTTTTTGTGTAAAGAATTCTTTATTGTTAATTTGTGTAGCTTCAAGCTACACTTTTCTGTTAATGTCAAAAACTTCACATCGATACATTTTTCGGTCAAGTTAGTAAAACCTATATCAAAATTAAACCCAGATCACCATAACAGTATATGATTATGAACGGACCATATACGGACGAATATATACGTGATTAATTTAATTTCTTTGACCACAGATTCTAGTTAGTCAACACTTTCCAAAAGTGGATATCTCTGGGATCGGCGGTACATAATTTTATAAACCGGCCTAAATTACGTAACTTTTAAACTTTATCAAAAATATAATAAATTCCATCAAAATTGGATCTCCTTGACTACAACGATATCAGTTGGTCTAATCTGTTCGAAAATGTGAAGTATTAACCAAGGAAGATCTCTAATTAATTATCGCTCAAAATAATGTAACTTTTAAAGTCCGTAAAACAAATAGAGTAAATTCCACCGGAATTTAATCTTGACCACAAAATTCCTATATAGTTGACCTAAACTGTCCGAAACTGTGCATCTCTATATGACATATCGTTAATTCGTTACAAATCACGAAACTTGAAAGTTTTGTTTAAAATGTAGCTGATCGTTATAATTTAATTCTCATGGACACAAAGGTGGCAATTGGTCTAAGCTAACCGAATAAGTTTTCGAGGACATGTGTAGAATCATTTATCTCTAAATTCTTATTATCTGTCTTTTTATTACAATACGATTTAAATTTTCGTAAACTCTAAACTAATTTAAAAGTAGTTTTTATGGCAAACATGAATCATTCTTAGATTATAATGATGGTGCTTCATAGAATCATTAACAATTTGTTTTTTATACCCATGGAATGGATTCTTTTATATTTGTCATTCCTGTACCGTTGTGAATTTAGCCCGAAAAACCATCCCGAAAAAAGCCTTTTAAAGAAATGGTGTGTTTCTCTACTATGTACTATACAAATTCATAGTAAAACGAAAAATAAGATGACAAAAAGTACTGAACAAAGCAAAATAAGGTAAAAATAAAAACCGAACCAAAAATGTAATTTTTTTTCGGGCTGATATACTATATTATGTTTATATAATTATGTTTCCTAATTTTGACAAAGAACTTAACAAGAAATATAATTAAAAATGAATAATTTTATTAAATATGTTATTTTAACGCTACTGCCTAGTATAAAATTAATAAAATCCATAATATGTACCGCTAAAATATAACAAATTATTGTATCCAATATTTTAATTGAGATTAAAATAAATTTACAATAAAATATTTTAGTTCCAATTCGGTAATATTCTTCCGGCTATAGCGCCGATCACAGAGATTGCCCCCAAGGGTGGCGACAGATACATGATTGCTGTACCTATTGGAAATTTAATTTAGTTTACCCCATGTCTATATCAGGTCGAACTAAAAGTTTATGAATTTTTGATTGGACGCTCTTTCTAATTTTTATTGAAATTTGGTAATATTCTTCCGGCTATAGCGCCGATCACAGAGATTGCCCCCAAGGGTGGCGACAGATACATGATTGCTGTACCTATTGGAAATTTAATTTAGTTTACCCCATGTCTATATCAGGTCGAACTAAAAGTTTATGAATTTTTGATTGGACGCTCTTTCTAATTTTTATTGAAATTTGGTAATATTCTTCCGGCTATAGCGCCGATCACAGAGATTGCCTCCAAGAGTGGCGACTGATACATGATTGCTGTACCTATTAATAATTTAATTTAATTTACCCCATGTCTATATCAGGTCGAACTAAAAGTTTATGAATTTTTGATTGGACGCTATTTCTAATTTTTATTGAAATTCGGTAATATTATTCCGGCTATAGCGCCGATCACAGAGATTGCCCCCAAGGGTGGCGACTGATACGTGATTGCTGTACCTATTGGAAATTTAATTTAATTCACCCCATGTCTATATCAGGTCGAACTAAAAGTTTATGAGTTTTTGATTGGACGCTATTTCTAATTTTTATTGAAATTCGGTAATATTATTCCGGCTATAGCGCCGATCACAGAGATTGCCCCCAAAGGTGGCGACTGATACGTGATTGCTGTACCTATTGGAAATTTAATTTAATTTACCCCATGTCTATATCAGGTCGAACTAAAAGTTTATGAATTTTTGATTGGACGCTCTTTCTAATTTTTATTGAAATTCGGTAATATTATTCCGGCTATAGCGCCGATCACAGAGATTGCCCCCTACGGTGGCGACTGATACGTGATTGCTGTACCTATAGAATTTTTATATAATTTGACTTGTACTTATAATAGATGGAACTATTGTGTATAATTAATTGTATTTTACCAGATTTTTGAATAAAATTTAGTAGTAATTTATTTATATTATTATAATATTTTTTTATTATTGCCTCTTTTCTGAAGATTGCTCTATTTAAGCTGCAAACATTAAAATTGCTCATCAGGTTTGTGACTGACACCTGATTACTAGTAGGATTTAAAGTGGCGCTAAAAGTTTATGTTTTTGTGAACTACTGTAATTTTTTATTAAGATTGCAGGGAAAAGCCAAGGATAGTAATTTTTACTATTATGTTGATTTGTGTTCCTTTGTTTTCTTAAAATTATTTAAAAATGTGTTTCTGTAAAATATCAATTACAATTTTTGCAGGTAAAAAATTCATTAAAAAATGTATTTTTGAAATGATTTATTATTGGTAATGCCTATTTTCATTTTTTGTATCGCTCATTAAACCATAAAGACGCTTTACGTAATGTCGGAATTTTTTATGTTATTGTCTATCTTCGGAACAAATTATTTATTTATTAACTATTTTCGTAAAATTTTCGAACGCTCTTCGACTAGCGTTGTGTCACAAAAGTGTTAAGACAAATATGAAAAACAATATCCATCATAATATTTTTTTATAGTAATGACGTGTATAGCATAGATACATACGGCTTCAATCTGATACAATAAGGATTATTTTTGACGGCTATCGTTTTGTAGAAAGCAAAGGAAGAAAAAGAACACCAATTGCTATTTCAATTTATAGTGTCTTTAAGAATCTTACATATGTATTATATTTATCGTTAAATAATACTAATTATTGATAATAAATGCATAAACATTTTGTAATATTTGTTTTATCTGTTACTTTATTTATAATGTATTACCAAACGAAAAGCGCGGAAAATAATCTTTATAAATAATTTTATAAGATCCCAATTTTAGATTACAGTGAAATATTTTATTTAAATTTAAATTAAAAATTAAAATTTAGAAGAAAAATAAATCAACATACATAAATATATGATTAATAGCTTATTAGTTTTGAATTATAGTATTTTTTGGTAGTTAGTTTACAAAAATTTGTATATTGTTTTATAAGAAGATACGAATATATGTAAGTACATATGTACATACATTTTTAAGTTTATATCGTATATTAAATTTTTTAAAACCTTTCGTTAATGCCACGTTCTAGACCTACTATTACAGAAGTTTCAATATATAGTATAGACAGGTTATAACTCCTTCTATTATTTAAGGACCAAAGAACTATCTTCACAACAAGATAGTTGACTGTACGTTTCTAGAACGTTATGGTGGGAAGACATTTTTTTATGAATTATGGGGAGGACAGTTCAAGTATTTGAATAAAATGTTTCATTGTTTTTTTAAAGAATAAATATCTTTATTTTTTTTTTTTTTTAATAAATACCAAAATTATATTACCGTCCGGTTTTCCAAATCTTTTACTATTGTTCATTATTGTATAGTAATAAACAGGTCCTCGTTTATATAATATACCGACACTAACACATAACAAGACTCATGTAACTAATGTAGCTAAAATTCCAACAAAATACAGCGTAAAAAAATCCTTTGTTTTAATCAATTTAAACGCCGCCTATTTAATAATAAATTTTAGTACATTTTTTAGTACTATATGACGTCAAACGACAGACGTTTTCTATACAGAATATAGGAGGTTTCGTTATGAAATTTGAATGAATATGGTATGCGAATCTCCAAAGAACTTGGACATTTTTAGAAGGCGTAACACTAGCATTTGTACTCGTTTATTTGTGCTGGTTATTGATTCATAATTTTGTGATCTTTCATGTGAGAAGAACTTAAAATTAAAATATAATTCAATATTAAATACAAATTTGTGAATTTAATATATTTCTGTGTTAAATTTTCATAATTTATAAGAGAGCTTCAACCCGCAATTGACATAATGATCCACAATAATTAAATTAAATTTTTATGCGTTCTGTTTTATAAAAACTCTTTATTTCTTTTAACTCAACACATTTATTGAAAAAAAATTCTAAATATTTTTTGGAATCTAATGTTCAATTGATTTTATTGCTGTATTGTTTAAATTTTTTGTTAAACATATTTTATTGTTATTTTATAACTTATTGAAACTAACACTAAGCCACTAAATCTTTAATCTGGCATTACTCTATCAGTGGGCGGCGGCCTACTTATATCCAACAAAAATATAGTATTGGTACACATTTTTCTATAATGTTGAACAAAACTGTTTTGCTGTATCTAGCTTACTCTGCTAAGGGACCACCTAATTAAGTTTATTTTTTGCGTACATAGTGTAAAAATTTCTGTGAAGTAATCTTTTATTGTAGAAATACTATATTCGTACTAATTTTATTTAGTCAATCCTTTAGTGTTACTAATTTGCAAAAGTGTGCTTTCCATCGATAAGTTTGCGTTTTGTCCTATAATCCTCCTGTAGGAGGGCCACAGCCTCCGTTCTTTAGCCTGGAATTGAGTACAACTGATTCCAGTTTCCGGTGACCACCACGTGGAGGTAGAACGGACACTTGGTTGAATGAAAACAAATATAATTTGTTATTTTCTGTAATCATTCTACCCATAGGTCACCGTGGAAGGAGAATCTTCCCACTTATAGAAATTACAATTTAGGCCACATTGAACACAAATAAACAATAATAATAACTTTCTAAATAAAATGGCTACTAATTTCGGAATATTTAAGAGTTCCAGTATAGATCTAGTTCTCGAAAAATAAAACAGCAACAGACAAGACAAAATGTTGATAACAATTTAAAAATTATTTTAAGTAGCTTTAGGTTAATTTCGTATAAATTATTAAATGTGGATCAATTTCTTCTGCACTGATATTTCGGACCGTTGTCACATAAGACCTTAAGTCGTCATATTTCTCCCATTTGTTTTTTCGATTGCCATAGCTGATGTAGTGTCCACTGCCAATTCTTTTATAACTAACTAGGGCTGCTAGTTGATATGTGAAATTTGAAAAGGTTAAATTCGGTTCAATATCCGCAATCGTTGGACTTTGAAGTGAGCTATCTTCTGTATATAGACACAATATATTTTGGTAGTCACAACATTCAATAGACATAACTTGTTGGCAGGTGGAGCAAGACTGAGATGGTATTTCATCTAAACAATCACTAATGCGTGAAATTCCAGCGATCCTAAGTTTCCACAAATTAACGTAAATGCAATTTCTTTGTTCAATGCAGGTTGTTAGACAATCGGGACATTTAAACGTAACACTGATGCTTGGAAAACTTCTGAGGACCTCTTTTGCAACATCCATTATATCACTATCACAATTATTATTTTGTCCAAATATCTCAATCAATATCTGTTTTCGTAATCTGTACGCCTCTTTTAAATTATTGGACAAAATATTATTAAGGAGACTAATAGTTCTATTTGGTTGCGTATTAGAATCATCGAAAATTGATGTTCTTTCTACGGCAACGGCAAGTGATTGCAAAAGAGAATCCAACGCACAAGTATTATTAAAATAGTCGCAAGTTTTAGATCCATTTTGCAAGGCTGGCAAAGTTTTCCTATTAGAACTTGCTGACTTTCCTTTGGGTATTAATTTACGTTTAATTATTGACTTTTGCCGTTTAGGCGATTGGTTTTCTGTTGTACAAATGCTCTTTTTTTTTGAATTTTTACTTAACATTTCCATCGTAGCGATGTTACGATCTTTTTCTGATAAATTTCTCAGTTCGAGAATATTAGTTAAATTAAAGCTTGACTTCTTACTTTTAGGGGTCGAATCGCATAAATGTTTTCCTTTCCAAACAGATTCTTCGTTTTGGGTATCAAGCAGTGTTGGCTCATGTTCCTCAATTTCTACCGAAGAATGCAAGTTTTCTTCAATTTTCTTATTTTTCAAAGAAAATTTTGGAATATTGCTTGAAATCTGCTTATAAATCGCTTGATTTCGTATATTAATTTCACGAACGAATCGACCTACTTTCGTTGGAAGCTTACCAATGTGTTTGGATAACTTAAATCTTCGTTTAATAGTAGCGAAATAGTTTTCTACATGACTATTCGAATGTCGAGCGCCAGCTTTCAATAATCCAGTCCAAAGAGGCAAGTAAGTCATATATTTTTTCAAAATTAAGTCGTGAAACTTCGGATTATAAAAGCCATTTAATCCACAGGGCCCTAACTTGTCATTATTACCTATGCTAACTGCGTCGCTTATGAACTGTAGATCTAAATAAAATGGGCTTTGCAAATATAAAGGCTTAATGTTACTTCTGGTTACTATTTTACTCGAAATTCCTACCTCCATATCTTTAACTACATTAAATTCTAAAATCGTATATGTTAAATCGGCCATTGAATTCCGTACATTTTCGGTAATATGTTTTGTTTTTAGGATAAATGCAAAATTTCGCCAGATTTCTTTTATTTTATCATAAGTCCCTGATATGAATAACGATGCAAAAATCTCTTTAATAAATTGTTGACTATTCTTGAAATATCTATTAATATCTTGTGCTATTGTATGCGTCAAATGAGAACTACATAAATAAACTTTAACAACACTGTCTTGAGTCCTAACATTTCCAACATTTGTAACCCAGTTATGCGTGAGAGTCAGGTATTCTATGAGATCCATTCGATTGAAAGCGTGCAGAATTGAATTAAGTTCAGCAAAAGAGAAGTCTATAACTACAGCATTAAAAACAGGCCATGTTTTGAAATGTTTCTCTAAAAAGTTTCGATAAGCATATAACCAACTTCCAATTGTAGTCACCGAATGACTCGAGCTTATCATAACAGTTAAAGGAAATGGTGTAGCAGAAACAAATGCATTTCCTTTAGCAGCTATAACAAGTGCATAATAAAGAATTTTTTTACAATTTTTGTATGGGGCTCTTATAAGACTACCTGTGGCGTCTAAGTAAACAGAAAGTTCTTTATTTGATTGAAAGTCACACATAAGCTTTAAAACTTTATTTTGCAGTATACTAAAAGTTAAAACAACAAATGGTCGATAACATATATGTTTTATGTATGAATTAATACCTTCAGTTTTGTTCATTTCTTCAGAAATGTCAACAACGTCATTTGGTGCATTATCATTGGTTTTTAAAGCTTCTGATCTTATTTTTCGCAAGACATCTAATGATTTTACATTTTTCATTTCAATAAAAATTAGAAAGAGCGTCCAATCAAAAATTCATAAACTTTTAGTTCGACCTGATATAGACATGGGGTAGATTAAATTAAATTTCCAATAGGTACAGCAATCACGTTTCAGTCGCCACCCTTGGGGGCAATCTCTGTGATCGGCGCTATAGCCGGAATAATATTACCATATTTCAATAAAAATTAGAAAGAGCGTCCAATCAAAAATTCATAAACTTTTAGTTCGACCTGATATAGACATGGGGTAAATTAAATTAAATTTCCAATAGGTACAGCAACCATGTATCAGTCACCACTCTTGGGGGCAATCTCTGTGATCGGCGCTATAGCCGGAAGAATATTACCAAATTTCAATAAAAATTAGAAAGAGCGTCCAATCAAAAATTCATAAACTTTTAGTTCGACCTGATATAGACATGGGGTAAATTAAATTAAATTTCCAATAGGTACAGCAATCATGTATCAGTCGCCACCCTTGGGGGCAATCTCTGTGATCGGCGCTATAGCCGGAAGAATATTACCAAATTTCAATAAAAATTAGAAAGAGCGTCCCATCAAAAATTCATAAACTTTTAGTTCGACCTGATATAGACATGGGGTAGATTAAATTAAATTTCCAATAGGTACAGCAATCACGTTTCAGTCGCCACCCTTGGGGGCAATCTCTGTGATCGGCGCTATAGCCGGAATAATATTACCATATTTCAATAAAAATTAGAAAGAGCGTCCAATCAAAAATTCATAAACTTTTAGTTCGACCTGATATAGACATGGGGTAAATTAAATTAAATTTCCAATAGGTACAGCAATCACGTTTCAGTCGCCACCCTTGGGGGCAATCTCTGTGATCGGCGCTATAGCCGGAATAATATTACCAAATTTCAATAAAAATTAGAAAGAGCGTCCAATCAAAAATTCATAAACTTTTAGTTCGACCTGATATAGACATGGGGTAAATTAAATTAAATTTCCAATAGGTACAGCAACCATGTATCAGTCACCACTCTTGGGGGCAATCTCTGTGATCGGCGCTATAGCCGGAAGAATATTACCAAATTTCAATAAAAATTAGAAAGAGCGTCCAATCAAAAATTCATAAACTTTTAGTTCGACCTGATATAGACATGGGGTAAATTAAATTAAATTTCCAATAGGTACAGCAATCATGTATCAGTCGCCACCCTTGGGGACAATCTCTGTGATCGGCGCTATAGCCGGAAGAATATTACCAAATTTCAATAAAAATTAGAAATAGCGTCTAATCAAAAATTCATTTATTTTGAAAAAACTACGTTAAAAGTTTAAACAATTTATATTAAAAATTTGTTTATAATCTAATACAATATATGTAATTAGCCAAAAAAATATTATTAATAATATTCTAGCCCGAAAAATAAGTAAAAAGTATTGCTGATATAAATTCTAAATAATTTTTTTTTTTTCGGGATGGAATGGTTTCTTACTCTATTTTACGCTGTTTTTCGTGCTGAGAGGCTTTTTATGTATTTAGTGAAGACACAAATATATTATTTTTGAAAAGTCTTTTTTCGGGATGGTTTTCGGGCTAACTTCACATACATCATTCCTGTCAATATACTGCACCGTATACACGGTAAAAAAATTCACTGGATGTGAGCATACTAATTAAGTTGAGTTTATAGCATCAAGCTCCTATAGTAAAAAATAATTACTAGATTTCTATTAGTAATACATTCTAGTGAATTTTACTAGAAATACAAATAAAGTAATTGAAATTCTAGTAAACAATTCTATAAAATATGGAACCGGAATTCTAGTAAAAATACGAGATAAATCATTTTCTTGTATAATTTCCAGTTAAATTAAGGGGTAATGATTACGGACCGTGCTAGTAAAACTATGAGATATGGAGTGCTTTTAAGCGGAATTCAATTAAATACAGAAAATATTTTTTTTTTCGAAGAATAAAACCAATCGAGTTTCTTCAAAATTTATTAAAACACTTTTAAAACTTATAATTTTTATAACAGAAAAATTAAATCATTTAGATCAAATAGATTTACCCTGAAACACCTGTTTGTAGAATTCAAGGGCCTACATTGCAGACAACTTGCCAACTTCTCAAATGTGTGGATTTCTTATAAATAAAATATAAACAAAAAATACTGTCAACAATTCATAAGCTTTTCAACCCAAATTTATTTTTGATTTCAAAGATTTTTTTAGTATGTTCATCTGTCTCGAATGTTAACATAAACATATTGAGTGGCATTTTCGTTTTTCAGTTCACTTTATTAACTGCTCTAGTGATTTTGAATCCTGTTTGTTTTAAGCAGTTCGTAACACTATCTGGCTTGCAAAATTGATTTTTGACCATTACTTTAATGGGGATTGTTTTTAAATGAACCCCCATCTGACATTCTAGTTGCGCCTCCATATTTGTCTCCGTCTTTACAATTAGTTTGACTGAGTCCCCCATTTAACAGCTTCATTTGGAAGCTATCCATGTTGCTAATAGATCAAAAATCCCTTCGAAGATATTTATCCCTTCAATAACTATTGAAGGTGCAGCGGACTAGAGCCCTATTTGAACTTAACAACTTTCCACTTATCACTTTGCAAATTTTTGATTTGCACTTATCACTTGACACATTTTCTTTTTATATATTTATTAATATTCAAAATATTTACTGTTTTTTTATTAAAATTTGTTAAATTTAAAAATTTGATTAGTTTGATACGAAAAATGAAAAGTGCGTTGGAAAAATAGCGTTGGGAGCATATGAATGGAGTTTCTCAAGTGAATGCATGTATAGGACAATACACCGTGTCCTCGATTCGATTATGGACAACCTATTTCATAAAATTGGCCTGCAAATATGACGAATATTGCACACCAATCTTTCATAAAAAGCGGATTTCCTAATATCTGTGGCTGCGTAAATGGCACTATAATAAAAATTGATTCACCAACAAAAAATGAAGGGATGAAAAACATGACAATAAATGTCCATTAATCTTGAAATATATTTAATTATAGGTTCAACAAAAATTCAACGCTCGAAGACTAATTGGAGGTGGATGTGTCGAGGCACATAAAAGTGGCATTAAGTGCAGCAACCCACAGAGTCGCCGACAATCTTAGAGCACTCAATTTGCAACAAGATAGATAACCAATAAGATAGATAACGTAAATTCAAGAAATGAATAGTCCATCATCCTTCACCGACAATAACGGCACGGAATGTGTGTTATACATAACTCCGGCGATGAATTTTTTAGTATAGTATTCCTTTAAATCCAGTTGAAGAAATAATGGACGAACCACAATATTTAAATCGTCTAGACCCATTAGTGAGCACGCCATGTCGTTCAAAGATTGTCTTAATACAACAATGCCACCGACTTCAAATTATCAATGAACTATCTATGCAAATAATCAATGAATTATATTATTTATGTATTAATGCGACATTTTGTTGTATTGAAAATTAAATGACAATTTTGTGTGCCAATTTGATGGGTGCAAAACCGCGCAAAGTGAACTAAATTAATTTACAAATTTTTATTTTTAGGCAAAAACGTATTTCTAAAAGTAAAATTTAAATGAAATTAAATTTAAAAATTAGTTTCCATGAAGCTCAGACGGCTTAATGCCGGCGAAATTTTGGTGAAGCTGAAGTTGTTTGCCATTCACCGGCTCCTGTTCCCATAAAATATTCGCCAAATTCATCTCGAATCTGGTTGGATTCAGCGTTAGATCTTCTTTCCATTGCTATAAGTGGGATCATTGAACTCATATTTGTATTTATCGTTCCGCCACGTTCTTGGTCTCAGTCCATCGCTAGCTCCTAAGTCGAACGCCCCTGGTATGGTGGTTATATATGTTACGAGATGTTAAGCTATCTCATAAAAAGATGTGTAGCAACACATAAGTCATTGTAACAACAGATGTTTTCCTTCGTTTCATAAAATTGGTGTTCGAAATACTTGCTTTTTTGAGTACCCGTTCCTTGCTTCTTTGAGAATGAACTCCAAAATAGGGTTTCATTAATTTGGGGCCGAGCGGAAACACATTAACCGATACAAATGTAAAGGGCACGATTTTTTGTCTTCCTGGTAGCGCCTGGTGTGGTAGCAACATCAATTCTTCGTTCCCTAACCTTTTATAAAATGTTGTTTTTGGAAGACCCGCCATCGCTCACACTTGCAGGGGTTCCTATATCGGCATTCAAAAAATAATAATTTGCATCTACTAGTCCCATCAGTACGATGCGTTTTTATAATTGAAAAAATAAGATCCAATCTTAATTGGCGCCAGGATCACAACGTGTTTCCCGTCAAGCGTGCCGATACAATTGGAAAAATTCCACTTAGTAAAATTGGCTGGCGATGATCTTATTAAGCAGAGAGTATTGAACGGAAAAGTGTCCGAAGACCATTCCTTTCCTGACCATTGTTATCTCCAGTACGAAGTGGATACTAAACCCAGTAGCAAACCACCCTTCAGGAGTAGAAAGAAAACTGATTGGGATTGCTTCAGAACCATTCTGGGTAACTCATTACCGGTATCGGTTCCAAACCCTCCTGCATCTACACAGGAGCTTGATGCTCTAGTAACCAACCTATTTGATGCTTTTAACAAGGCCATGTTAGGTGCCTGTCCTATCAGTAGCCCCTTGGGTAAATCTCCCTGGTGGTCGAGAGAACTCCAAAGTACTCCCATGAAATGCAGGAGACTGTTCAAGAAAGCGAGGAACACAAATGCTGCTGCAGATTGGGATTGTTACAAGGACGTCCTCAAAACCTATAAATAAGAGTTGAGAGCAGCCAAAACGAAGGCCTACAAGCCCCTGAGGTAATATACAAGAGTCCTCGGAGGCGGCCAGGCTACGCAAAGTACTATTTTCTAGTCCTTCCATCCCGAGTTATCTACAACAACCGGATGGTTCATGGACACACACCCCACTACATGTGGGGAATCCCTGGAGCTATTACTAGAAACGGATTTCCTGGAGTGCTCGGTACTAGCTCCGGAGAGACCATATATAGTAAAATGGCGAAATACCCTATGGACAATAAACAGCTTTTAGCCATACAAGTCGGCAGGACCTGCTGGCATTATTTACTGCGGATATTCAGCGAACTATTGACTTAACCCTATCCTGGCTGGAAGTTATCTTCAAAGGCAGCCTAGAACTCTGTCACATTCCTAGAAAGTGGACTGAATTAAAAGTAATATTTATACCTAAGGCGGGAAAAGCTCTCACTGAAAAAAGCTCTCAAAAGCTAAAGAGATGAGGTATGCAGCCCCACATAATTCACTGGCTCTATATCATATGCACAACTGACCCAAGGTCAAGAGGCAAATGCAAAATGTAGCAACGACGGCCAAATTTCGATGGATGTCGTGAAATGCATAGATGCTCTAAATAAAAAATTTGATGAGCAGGCTGAGACCAATAAACTCATATTTGAACAGTTGAAAAACTTGTCATCTTACCCAACGCGATTAGAAAATAAAAATAGATTTATAAACGCTCAGAATAGTAATTTGGAACGCGAAATTCCCGAGCTGGAAATATTTCTATTTAAACAAAAAATTGATATATGTCTAATCTCTGAAACCCATTTCACTAACTCTTCACATGTCAGAACACGTGGGTACAGATTTTAGGATTGTATCCATCCATCAGAGAGAGAGAAGAGTTACATCGGACCGCTCTCCTGTTATTATGACGGTCAGTGAAACAATAATTGAAAAAGAAATCACAGCGAGACTGTCCAATAACAAAACAGCAATCTTCAAACATCAATAAGGAACCATATACAAGTCAAAGAGGAAGCAGAAAGGCTAACAGAAAACATATACAACAAGCTGCGTGGCAAAGTACATCTTTCAAATACGCAAGTAACAACAACTGTAAAATCTATCCATTTGAAGTAAGAGAGCTAGTGGCAAAGAAACGTAAAGCTTGAAAGTTTTGAAAGGAAAATAAATCCGTCCTTAATAACCCATGTAACAAGTTGAAATCTCTGATCAGAGCAGTTAAGAATGAATCAATAAGTACATATTTGTCGTCACTTACTATAGCCATAAAGACACCGAATATTCCTTGTGGAAAACAATGAAAGTACTTAAGAGACCAACAAATTCGATGGCTCCAATAAGAAATGAGGATGATAGCTGGTATCGAAGCGGTAAACAAAAAGCTGACTTGTTTGCGAGACACCTAGAATAACCGTTTTAACCATTACCCAGGCGAACTGCGAATGAAAATGATAACCTACTGAAACGATCTGATGAGCGAAATAAAATACAAAGTGTATCTCTACAAGAGCTAAAAGAGGAAGTCCAAAATTTAAACATGAAAATAATAAAGCGATACCGTAAACTTCTCCATTTAATCAATGCAGCTGTGTTTAGACCAAGATACGTTCCAAGACAATGGAAGGTGGCATAGGTAATCATGATCTTAAAACCTAACAAACAATGTAACGATGAAAAGTCCTTCACACCGATATCCATACTCCCAACCATAGCAAAGATTTTTGAAAATTTGCTCCTGAAGAGAATGAAATTCATAATGGTGGACAGAAATCTCATTCCTGAACACCAGTTTGGATTCAGCGAAAACCCCTCGACTATAGAACAAGCCCATAGAATCAGAGATATAATAGAACGTACACTAGAAACTATAAAAATATGTTCAAGCGTTTTCCTGGGTGTAGTGCAAGGATTTCACCGAGTTTGGCACAGAGGATTGGAGTTCAAGCCCAAGCGAGACCTTCCCAAACAATACTATGATACTGTGAAATCATACATAACCGATAGACACTTCCGTGTAGAATATATGAAGACGAATACTCGACAAATTCAGTTAACAATTATGGTAGAAACAATGGAGGATAAGACTGAACGAAACTAAATCTGTGCATGTGAACTTTACTAATAAAAATTTTTCTAATAGAATCCCAATCATATCAACTCTAAACAAGTTGCCTATTCAGATACGGCGAAATATCTAGGTATGACGCTGGATGCCAAGTTGAGGTGGAAGGAACATATCAAAAAGAAAAAGGAAGAGCTGAACATGAAGTATAGGACGATGTATTGGCTCTTAGGTAGACATTCTAAACTATCTATACACAATAAATTGCTTTTATACCGGCAAATACTGAAACCGGTATAGACCTATGGTATACAGCTTTGGGGCTGTACCAAGAAAACGAACATCAACATGATACAGACGTTCCAAAACAAAGTACTTCGGAATATTGTAAATGCTCCATGGTACATTAGAAATGAAGACCTCCACCGAGATTTAAAGATGGAATACATCGATGAAGTTATTACGTATCATGCTATCAAGTATGATTCACGCCTCCGACAGCACGAAAACATCGAGATGTGCCGTATGCGGAACAGTCCGTTGGCAGTAAGACGTCTCCAAAGGACCAAACCAATTGATCTAGTAAATGGAACATAAAATTACTATTAAAGTAAATATTTATATAAATAAATAATTTTAATTTCTGGTACTAGCCGTTGGGCTATATCACAACAACTGTTAATATACTTATGATAGAAAAATTACTAGATGACTTAAAATAAAGTCAGTTATCATAAAAAACAAATAAAATAAAAGGTGGTGTAAGAGGGTTGTTTCTTTTTTATACCTGATTCTTATCCACTCGGTCCGTAGATTAAATCTCTGGTTCAGTTTATTTTTGATTTATATATTTTCATTCTACATATTAAGTTGTGTTTCTTGTATATTTTGCACTTCCTGTGTTAGGATGTGGATTTGTTGTTGTAGTCGACTGGCTAATTCACTCGAGTAAGACTTTTCATTTTCGCAATAACCCTTGTTATTTCTTAAAGCTTGGCTGTTTTTTTTTCTTCGAAATGGGTTTTCAAGGTCAGCCTCCGTAGTGGGTGGAGTATCATTACCTGGGGTATAATTACTTCTATATTTGTTTTGTTCATATTTGCATGAGAGGCCTTATTTAACAAACTTCTGTTATTATCCAGCGTTCAATGAGGGTACAAATATAACATTATTAATAAATGATCGTTATTTGCTAAACTGCCTTAAAAGATAGATACCCATATTTCAAATTTAAAATAGAAACCCGTTTATAAAGTGTTTTCCAATAAGAGGTTTCATTTTGATATTTAAAAAAACGAGTATTTTTTGAGAGAAATCAATGAATGGTTATTTCATTGTAAAGAGGAAGGTATGTCATTAGCATTTGAAAACGATATCAGCCAAATGGTCGCCACGGCTACGCTTGCAGCACCTTATCCTTTCCATGTCATTTTCCATGACCATTTGGCACAATCCATTCACCGTAACAGTTGCACCAGCCTCATTTTCGAAAAAGTAAGGTCCAATCACGCCGCCAGCGCAAAAACCGCACCAAACAGTGACACGTTGAGAATGGAGAGGCTTTTCAACAATCAATCTTGGATTTTCGGAGCCCCAAATGCGACAATTCTGCTTATTAACGTAGCCTCCGAGGTGTAAAAACGGGCCTCATCACTCAAGGTGATTTTTCGATGAAAATCCGGATCATTTTGATGCATTTGAAGGCCCCAATAAGCGAAGATACGACGCAAATTACGGTGTAATGTCGTTAGTGGAATGTCTAATTCCAAAGATCGACGAGGAATCGACAAACCTTGGTTTTCTTCAACACTACGGGCTACAGCAGCAATATTCTCAGGTGTTCTTGAGCGACGCACGTACGGTTTCGATTCTTCACATCACTAACTTGTCCCAACAGCTCAAATTTTTCCACCAGATTCACTATTGTGGGTCGAGAAGGTACTTCACGACAACCAAAAAGTGCCTTATAGTTTTGCTTTACGAATTCGTGTTGTTGAAGCATGTACCGTACCATTTTTAGTGATGGCGTATAGTTTTTAGTTGTCAAATGTCAAAAGATGGCAGCTTCAAAATTGACAGCTGCCCATAAATAGCAGGCTATCCAAAATGCAACCTCTTATTGGAAAACTAATTCAATTCTGTGATCACAGTTTTTTTAGTCTATATATAGACAATCTGCGCTATGCTGAGTTTCTAAATTTACGCTATATTTATTCGAATATTCGATATTGCGCTGACTATATTCTTAGATATATATACAGTTTAGATGCTACTGATATAATATTCTAGTTTTGTGTCGGTAACCTAATTTCCTTTGATACCTTTGGTTGCAAAAAAAATGTTAGGTAAATACTAAATGATTATACGCCGCAAATAGATTATGTGTATATACTGTTTCACAGATTATAATGCCCGGATATATAATTCACCCCACATCAAATCTATATATCTACTCGTATAAACATAAAATGCATTTATAGTATGAGAATCAGACATAACATAATTACATAATTAGTTAAATAATCATTCCTTTGGCTCTCTATTTACTGGTAATTTAAACTTAATTAAAATATATTTTTGTCATTACATTTATATAATCAAAGTCAAATTAATCAACTTCTATATATATATATATATATATATATATATATATATATATATATATATATATATATATATATATATATATATATATATATATATGTTTGTATATATACATATGTACACACAGATAGACAAATTAATAATAATTAAAGGAAATCGTATTATTAACATCAACAATAGCCCTCTGATCTCGATATTATGTAGAATTTATTTTCGTTTTATCTCATCGCGCGCATCATCATCATTCGACATTAGAATCTCACAATTGGAAATTTTTTTATTTTTTCAATTTTAAATTGAATCAAATTTCCTTTTTTGTACAATATATGTATATGTATGTACATATATAGAAAAAAATTTGTCGAAACTAATTCTTAGAATCATTTGGTATAAATAAATACAACTATTGCGTTGTTGAGGGTGAAATTTGATATGTATGTACGCTCGGCTCTCTATCTCTATATATATATTATGTGTATATATATATATATATATATATATATACAGTGGAGAAGGGTGGTCGTAGTGCAAAGGGTATTACAATAAAAATTAAATAAATTATTAAATTGAAATATAATGAGATTGTCTAATACTTGAGATATAATGTTTCGGTGTAATAGTTGTCTTTGAGATAAATTATATATAATATAAGGGATGATGCAGTATTTACTATCTATTGCATATACATGTACATATATAAATTGCGTAAACTTAAACCAAATAAATAAAATTGGATTGACATCAAAGTAAACATACATTTTTTTCTCTCTATATTTAAAGGTAAATCTAAACAAGCCATCACATAAATCAAACGAACTGTCAACGTGCAATTGAAATTAAATCAATTCTCTAATATCCTTGAGACATGAAAATGGCTTATTATATATATACGCAAACGCAAATGTGCGCGTTATATATAGACAAACCTATAAATTAATTATTTTCCGTATATTCGTGTAACTCGCGCTGTGTTAATTAATTAATTGACTGAAAATGTTGTTATACTTGAAAGGTAAATTTGTAATTTTGTATATACGTAAACGTCTTTTGCTATATATATATATGCCATAAGAAATTGATTTTAAATTGTTGCGATTGTCTTATGGACATGAGTTATATGTATAGAAACTTTATTTACATTTTATCCCCTTTTATTGCGTTCATGTACATACATAAAGATAAACTGTTGCAATTTAATTTTTCTATGATTTTTCAATCAACCCTCACAATAAAAATGTAACAAGATTTATGTAATGTTTGTAACATGATTACAATTTGTCTTATAATTTGTATATATTTATATACATGGATATGCGCAAATCAATGATAAGAAACTTTTTATTTTGATAACTTTAAATTGGTCATGGAAGATCGAGCGATAGGGTGACATGTGCTTATATAGGCTATACGTATAATTTAACTGTTAAACAAAAGAAAACTAAACTTTTATAAATCTTTAGTTTGGGATTCATTTGTAGTGAACCGATTTCAATCACCAGCATATACAGTCTTTATATTTTCAATTCTACTATATACCCAGCAACTGGAGTCGATTCGAAAATTGATTTTTACAAAACAGTTAATTTTTCAATCAACCTATCATTAACGTATGACATAACATACGCCGAGCTTCCATTTATTGGAGTTTCAAGTGCGTAATCCAAAACAAGGAGTTGGTTAATGAAAAACGGAAAACATGGCAGAGAAACCAAGCACCACAAATCGAAAGAGTTTTTAATTACCTCTGCAATAAGCTTAAGCAAAGAATTAGAGAACTAAAAAATGAATCGGTCACCCGTTATCTTCGTAGTATTATAGACAGTAAAGAAACTGAGCATTCTCTATGGAAGGCTACAAAAGCATTAAAAAGACCAAATTATCAAATACCGCCAGTAAAAAATGATGAGGGAAATTGGGTAACAAGTGCCAAACAGAAAGCAGCACTGTTCGCATCTCATCTTGAAGATACGTTCCAATCATATGCTAGACAATCAGCGGATGAAAATATAATACCAATGCATAAGGAGGAATGTAGGGAAATACCACCTATAATTCTACGAGAGTTGAAAGATGAAATTAACCATAACATAAATACGAAAAAATCTCGTGGCTATGATTTAATTACAGGTGAAATAGTTCTCTGCTTCTAGTTCTTTCGAAAATTTTTGAGAACCTGTTATACAAAACGATGAAACGTATAATACTTGAGAAAAAGCTAATACCGCCGCATCAGTTCGGATTTAGAGAAAGCCACTCCACCGTAGAGCAAATTCACAGAATTACAAGTATTATTGAAGATGCACTTGAAAAAAAGAAAATATGCTCCACAGTATTTCTGTAGCACAGGTCTTCGATAAAGTATGGCATCCTGAATTAGAATATAAACTGCATCGAGATTTGCCAAATAATACTTTCAGATATTGATATCTTACATTGATAACAGATATTATCACGTTAGATGTGAAGAAGAATTTTCCGAGCTAAAGAGGGTATCTGCAGGGGTTCCCCAAGGTAGCGTGTTGGGGCCTGTTTTGTATATTTACTTTACACAAGCGACTTACCAAACACAAGCGGGACAGCAATAGCGGACGTTACTGCAATTTTAGCTACTAATTATAAAGTAGACGAAGCAACCGGAAAACTGCAATGGGCTACGAACCAACTAAGTAACTGGACCAAAAAACGGCGCATTAAGCTAAATGAAGATAATCAACGCACGTTAACTTTACCAATCAAATAGTTAACTGGATACCAATAGAACTAAATTCCAAACAACTTCCTCATGCTAACACATAGCCAAGAATCTTGGCATGACTCTCGATGCTAAATTAAAATGGAAAGAGCACATTAAAAAGAGAACACAATACGTTACTTCTATCTATCTGCATTTTACGGGCAGTAGCGACAAGGAGGTCCTGGGCTGGCCTACTACAATGCGTATTAATTTGCATCACTCGCATACTGTGGTTTGCTCTCCTGTTTGTTTTATTGTAACTATAGGCGAGCTCTCTGCCTCTATGTTCAGTCTCTTCATAAACGGCTTGCGTTGTGTTTGGCGGCACTCTTTTCTTTTATGGCCTTCTTTGCCACAATTAAGCAGAGGTTTCTACGGTCAGGTCCATCGCAACTCCTTGCTGTATGCCCTCTTCTCCAGCACCTATAGCAACGGTGGTCATCGATACGCAGTTGTACCCGGCAAGAGAACCATCCTATGCGGATGCGCTTACGCTCCACCATGCTGCTTAGCACACGGTGTCGGCAACTTTACCGTAGCATTCATCGTATTGGAGTGGGTAGGCTTCAATGAAGTCACAATTATCTCTTCAATGTGACCCCCTTCCAGTGCCGCTTGGACATCCTTCTTTACATATTCTGAGGCAGTTCCTGCCTCCAGGTCCCGTATGTGTATCACTGCCATGCCTTTTTGGTGTATTGCCGTAACGCCCGTTACTTTTCTAATAATTGACTCCCTTAAGCATTCGGCTGTATTCTTACCACCCTTCAGGTGGATCATAAGATCATCTGTCTTTGTCTTTTTTATAGCGGTTATCTCCACCCCTAGGTCATTGACATCGATACCATCTTTCACAGCTTTAAGTAGCTCAGCGTACGTCTTTCCCTTCGCTTTGACTATAACTGCCTCTTTTCTATTTCTTGGCTTTCCTTTACGTCTTTGGACCTCTGTAAAACATTGCTCTGGTTCAGGCTGTGCAGCCTGTTTCGGCTTTTCCACTTTTGCGTCGCCTTTCAAAGTATTGCGTGTTCCTCTTTCTGGTCCCACGCAGATTTTGATACTCACTTCACTGTCGCTATAACACCATTCCATTATCTTACGCAGCTTTAACCTGTTTTTCACAGTTGAGATGATGCTCAACTCTTGGCATTCCTGGGAAACGGTCTTCATTCGTCTTGCAAGCTCGATGAATTGCGCCTCTAGTTGCTTATCGTCTAGCTGTTGGTTCACTTGGCCAACTAGCAGAGTACGTCCATCATTAGCTGGGCGTATCTGGCCTTTCAGTTCGATCCTGTCCGAGCTCCGTATAACAGCGACGTTATCAGCCTTAACGTACTGGGTATCTAATAGCCACTGGAAGCCTGGTACCTGTTTTCCCAAATTATGCATTTCTTGAGTGATTGGTTTATTTCCGTCAACAAAAATTGCCCTTGTTAACGTACCGCTGTCCATAAAGCTGTCTCGGCTTATTTTTGTTACCCGAAACATTTTATGTGGCCACATGTGTGGTTGTCATATTTGAGTTAATCATGTTGCGGAACTCCTCAGTTTTCTTTTCAATTTCTTGTGTATCCACTGTTTGCGTGGACCTCTCCTTGCGCGTCGGGCAGGGATCAGTTTAGGTCGCTATGCTCTGCTGTATCACTCGTTAGTCATCATTGTCAGTTCTGCGCTTCTTCTCAGTTATGGACGGCTGGCTCTTCCAAGTCTGTAGCATCTGCTTAAAGTTGACTAATTTACATGCAGCCATTCTTACCCTCGACGCCGAATCCTTTATTAGACTTTTCGTTGTCGGATTAGCCTTTACCATTAAGCTTTCGATCTGGCCTATTGGCGCGATTAGATCTGCTAATTCGGCTTCTGCCTCGCGGGGAACCGAGGAGTGGTGTAGTGGAGATCTGCCCGTCTTTTTTGTTTCCAGTAGTTGTTCCGGATGCGGTGGCTTGGTCACTCGCCAACATCGTCCTTCCATTTCTTTGCGGTTGATTGCCCCTCCCCCCCCCCCCCAGAATCCGTGGGACAGCCCTCTATAGAATAGAGGAGTGGGATTCCCGAAGTAAATCAGTACCCACCTGGGGCAAATTATCGTTAGAATCTTCCTTGCTGGTGTCAGATAGTTGCAGCGTTGGAGTATGATGCATAGCACCATAGACGATCAGACGCCTATCCTATTGATCCCAACCACCACCCAATATATATATATGTATATATATACATATATATATATATATATATATATATATATATATATATATATATATATATATATATATATATATATATATATATATATATATGTATATATATATATATATATATATATATATATATATATATATATAATAAATTTAATATAATACGAAAACGGATTGAAAATGGAGCTACCTAGCGCTAAATGGCTGCACAAAAACAAAAATTTTTTGTTTTTTAGACATTGCGATCTATCAAAAAACAGCTGTTAAAATTTCACCCAAATTCATGGATTAGTTTATTTGTTGTAGTCGTTTAAAGTAAGCAACTTTTGTGTTTCTTGAAAAATGGAAAAAAACGAATTTCGTGCAGTGATTAAACACTATTATTTGAAAGGGAAAACGGCGAAAGAGACAAAAGAAAAGCTCGATAAACATTACGGTGAGTCTGCTCCGTCATATTACATGGTAAAATATTGGATTGCTGAATTTAAGCGCGGCCGAAGAAGCACTGCAACAATACCATCAACAGGAAGGCCAAAAAAAGTGGTTACTGAAGAAAATATCAAGAAAATCCTCGATACCGTTATGAATGATCGCCGAGTCAAGTTGCATGAGATTGTTGAAATGGTAAACATATCATATGAACGTGGGTTCAACATTTTGCATGAACATTTGCATATTAAAAAGCTATCGGCGAGATGGGTGCCGCGTTTGCTCAGTGTCGAACAAAAACGAGTTCGACAGACCACTTCACAGCGGTGTTTGGACATGATAAAGCGTAATCCTGTTGATTTTTGGCATCGATTAATTACATTAGTTGATGAAACGTGGGTCCACCACTGCACACCTGAAACCAAAAATCAATCGAAACAATGGGTGGAAGCTGGTGGAAGTGCTCCGAAGAAGGCAAATGCAGTGAAATCGGCTAGCAAGATCATGGCCACTATATTTTGGGATGCACACGGAATATTGCTCATCGATTATCTTGAAAAAGGATCCACAATCACAGGAAAGTATTATCGTGCATTATTGGATCAATTGGTTGATGCAATCAATGAAAAACGACCACATTTAAAGAAGAAAAAAATGCTCTTTCTTCAAGACAACGCACCGATTCACACAGCATTAGATACGATGCTAAAATTGAAATACACTTCGAATTGGTTGGTCATCCACCTTATAGTCCAGATTTAGCTCCTAGTGACTTTTTCCTGTTTCCAAACTTGAAAAAATGGCTCGCAGGACAAAGATTCATTTCAAACGAAGAAGTGATTACCGAAACTAACGCGTATTTTGAGGGGTTCCCGAAATCGTATTATTCAGATGGTATAAAAAAGTTGGAATATCGTCTTACTAAGTGTGTCGAAGTAAAAGGAGACTATGTTGAGAAATAAATGGTTTTTGGCAAAAAAAAATTTTGTTTTCCTACTTAGGTAGCTTCATTTTCAATCCGCCCTCGTATAATATAATTAATTATTCAATTTACTATTTGAAAATCTCGTGTTGAAAAAAAATGTTGAAACATTTGAATATTTGTGTGTATTTACAACTCAAAAGTTGGACATGCGCACCCAAATTATTCGAAGTTGCCAAAAATTATCATAGTAATTGACTAGAATAATTTGGGTGTGCTCGGTATTTTCAAGTAAATATCAAAAAATTAATTCACGATTTTTTATCACAGGTTTCGGACACAGTCTTAGTGAGGACACAAATATTTTATTTTTTCGGGATGGTTTTCGGGCTAACTTCACAAACACAACTGCTGGTATCAACTGCTTTGATATTATAATTCGCTAGAAAAAAAAATTATAAATAAATAATTTAAAGTCAAGTCAATCTTAATCATATAATTTCCCAGTAACATCTTTGAAAGTTGAAACCCGTAATAAAATCAAAATTACGATTCAATGAATATATTAAAGAACATCGTCTCAAAAAATATATAGCCGTGAAAAATATACACCTTTAATCTTTAGATACTTGTATACCTTTCATACATATATAAATATACATATATCGAAATGTAATTATTTATTTTTCTAATTAAACAATTCGATACGTTCAATGATCATTAAAATTAAATTATTGATTACTCGAGAGTAAAAATAAAGACGCGATAGTTATAGATTATATATCTCGTATATGTTTATAATAGACATTGGGATGTGGAAACGATCAGCTAATGATCATCGCACCGCGTATATGATGCGCGATCATGCACATACACAGATGAACGAATTTTTTGTTATTATGCTGTTTGATGTTTATCCGCTCGCCTATATATACTCGTACATATATACATAAATATTTTACAGCGAGGTAGAAAAAATTAGCGCTACTGGAATTATAATTTAATCAATTTGATCAGTTATACATATTTTCCTCGCATCGCAGCGATGATAATTGAGATATTTAAGATTTTAATTAGTTAGATAATGTATATATAATATACGTTTATATGTATGTATGTATATGTCGAAGCGGAATTGGTTTACGTCTAAGGTAAATAATATTCATGTTATATGTACACGTATACATATATGTATGTATATACATAGAAGAGAAAGTTCGATTTTATCTACCCTAATCTATTAAATAGAAAATTCTCAAAATATGTGGGGTAGTTCGCTATGTATATGAATCTCTATATAAATCCAAAAACCAAATACGGAAATGTTTGGTGTGAAAAACAATAAAATCTTTATATAAATTGTTACAGAAGGGATTTAATTGTGCGTATAACGCATGATGTTGATAATCGTCTCGAACTAAACTATATATAAATATACAGATTCTTATCAGTACTCACAATCAAATATTTTTTTGTCACATTAATAACTGAGTAGGGTCGATTTCGATTTGATACATATGCGATGTAGTAATATAAAATATATTTCATTGTTTATCTAAATATGATTTGGATTTGATGGACTTGGGCTATATAATTATTCCAAAAACTAACACTTTTTGACGTATATTCAAAAACAAAACAAAACCAAAATGAAATCTTCATTTCCGGATTAAAGATTTCTTCTCTATATACATACGAGTATATGCTATGACTTATATACATATATACTTATATATACACATATTCTTTCTTCTTCTATTGTTATGATTTTCTAATCCGTTTCTTTTGACAATAGAGATGATGATGGTCAATATAGATATCATTAACATCCTGATTAGTCTTATGAAAATAGAAAAAAATTCTCAATTTTTATTATTTTTGTTGTCCAAATCATCATAATTATCCGGATAAAACAAATTAGTTATGTGTTACACTGATGAATGGAAATTTTGTTGATTATATGTATATATGTATATACATACCTACCTACTCGTATATATGTATACAGTCCAAAAATATATTCCATGCTGTGAGACCAAATATACTTGGTATACATATATAAGTAAAACTATGGTTGTTTTTTGGTCACAACACAAACGGCATGGGGTTGGAAATTCCGTGCTAAATTTGTCACAAAATTTCAAAATTTCTGTACTCATATACATATATAAAATGTAATTATGAATGAAAATTCTTCGTAATACTTAAATGCTTTGATGATTGTTTTATGGTTTGTTTTGGGTATAAATAGCAACTCGATTCGTATAAATATATCGTTTGGTGGGAGGTTTTGTGCTCAGATTATAATGAGGTGATTATTTGAGATTATTAAAAATTATTTTTTGGGTTGGAAAATTTGATTGCAGTATATATTGTTTAACTTCAACCTGTATTTATAGTTGAGAGCTGAAATCATTATTGAAACTATTTTTGAAGTTCTATTTGACTGTTTGACGTCGTATTTCGGAAACACAAAATTAATAAAAATCAATATGAACGCCTGACGTTTTTTATTAAGAACAATCAAAAATTTAATAAATATTACATCCGAGCACTTTTGGACGTAACCGTCGCCTCAGATAATATTTATCCTATGGTCAAGGAATGGAGAGTATGGCGGGGGAACACTCCTCCTCTGACAATCAATATGTAGCATTCCAGCCTTAACGTTTTCCCTGCTAGCCGGAAAGCTATAGGGAAACGCTTAAAGAGCTAACCACGCCGGAGGCCCCTGAGCCACCAGCGACTTTGGAGGAACTGAACTGCATAGCGGACACAATCACTAGTACCTGCAACCGGTCCTTCAATGCTGCTTGCCCAATACTTAAGCTCAGGAGCAAGCATAAACCAGCATGGTGGTCCAAAAAACTGGGGACCTACCGAAAAAGCATGTAGGAAAGCCTTTAATAGAGCCAAAAGTACGAGAGAGACTCAAGTGGGGACTCCTATAAGGAGGACTTAAAAACATACAAAAAAGAAATAAGGAAGGCACAACTTCTCCACTTTTATCTGTGAGAAAAGTTTCCGAGACATCCCATCTTAGGAAGATACTGTTTACTAATCCAACCAGTCCCAGTTATTTAATTAAACCTGATGATCTTAGACTGCTTCTAGTGGGGAATCTTTAAAACTTCTAATCGAAACCCACTTTCCAGGAAGCTTCGACGACTCGACAGGGATTAGTACTGATTGAAAGACACATTCAATTGAGAAATCAATTTTCTCGCAAGAATTTTGTATGGTGGCGTTCCTTGATATTGAGAGCGCCTTTAACAATGTAAAGACGGAGGCAATTCTGGAGGGATTATCGCTCCTTGGTTTAGACTATCCTGTAAGTGGGTTAATCAATTATATGCGGGGGGAGCAGGATGGTTATTTCGGAGCTGGGAGAATCCATCATTAGCAGGCGGATGGCAAAAGGAACTCCGCAGGAAGGTGTCCTGCCTCCTCTTCTCTGGAACATAGCAATTAATGGGTTGCTGTTAGAGCTGGAGATAGAAGGAATCGGAGTGATTGCTTACGCAGCTGTTTCCGGTAAGCACGGTGAAAGAGGTAATCCAAAATGCCCTCCTAATCATTACGAGATGGTCCATCAGATGTGGACTGGCAAAGCTTGGTTATGGAAGTCCAACATTTTGGAAAGAGTAAACCAGGCTAATATAACCATGTACTCGTGCAGAAACGCGCATATGGTCGCCATGGCTTAATATTTAATTGGTCAAGTCTAATTTTCAATCCAGATTAAAGAACAGCCCTTTTGCGTTTCCTATGCCTGGTGGTCAGAATTTTTATACGACGCATTTACGAGAACGGAATTATTCAAATTTACATCAAATTGAACTAAGTATACGTATGTATAAGTATATGTATACTTAGGTTTAATGTGATTCGGGTGGGACAGTTTTAGAATCTTTTTCAATGAATTTTAATATCTTTTCAATTTAGGTTAGGTTAGAAAAACTCTAAATTAAAACATTATCCCTATAAGCAACGGCGTTACGTATCATGTCAAGAGCTAGATCTATAAATGAGCCTATAGATTTGCTCTTTATAATGGTTGCCCAGAATACAGAGCACATAAAAAGAGATACCGAGGAAAATTAGCAAACGAAAAACATTGCTTGAAATCGCGAAGGTGGGGTAAAAATGCCCCAAATCTGATAATACTGAAGATGAAAAAAAATTAGTGAAATGAGTGAGGATGGACGAAATTTCTAAAAACGAAATGATTTTTTTTACCCTGATTTTGTTATGCCTGTGAAGATCGCTGGGTTACCGATGTGGTTTCTAGCTGGTTTAATAAAAATAATAATAATACAGTGTTTAAAGGCAGTTACTGGCCCCATACTGCGTCAACGATCTGGCTCCAACGGTTTCGATCCTGGGCTTGGTCTTCATACTTTCCTAGACAACCTGAAGAAGCCAAGTCACTCTCTACACCGTGGAGCCATCGTCGCCTACAACGACCTCTGCGCCTACCATATGGTGGCTCTCCTTTCAGAGATCGCTGCACATAATTCGTTCCGGATCAGCACACAGAACGTGACCGAGCCAGCGTACTCGCTGAGATTTTACTTCATGTACAACATCGGGGATCTTCATCAGATCTCTGATCTCGAAATTGTACAGAGCTCGGTATGTACCATCGCTTTCGCGTTTTGAGCCGTAAATCACACGCATGATTCTTCTCTCAAATGTAAGGAGCCATCTCTCGTACTCATCCGTCAGCGCCCAACTTTCACATCCAAACATAACAACGGGCCTGATCAACGCTTTATAAAGCTTTTCAGCTTCACGGCACTTGATAAGTGTTTAGATTTTAGAAATAGCCTTAGAGGATACAAAGAACGACTGCCAGCCGCACTTTAGTATCCTCACCCACACTGTTATCGGTAGTGATAAGAGAACCCAAATGGAAATGGAAGTGGATACACTTAGGAGCAAGGATTTCGATGGTGTTGGGCATCGGGATGCGTGAAATACGGTCTTACAGAATTCTCCCCCGCAATAACACTGGTAGACGCCATAGTTTTGCTAGATCCTGATGCATTAGTAAGCTGTTGGGAGGGCCGATAGTCT
Source organism: Tipula unca (assembly GCA_951394425.1). Lineage (NCBI taxonomy): Eukaryota > Metazoa > Arthropoda > Insecta > Diptera > Tipulidae > Tipula > Tipula unca. The sequence continues at coordinate 122,871,345 of OX596380.1, forward strand.
TTCCGAACAAAGGCCTCTAGAGTATGTTCAATCTCGGTTGCAGGTAGTTTTCTGGGCAATACCCATTCCGTACCCATTTCTGTTCCCCAACTATAATACAGGCTGCTGCCAGTTGCTCAATGGAATTAATTTTTGTATCCGACATTTGGAGATGAAATTGGAGCTCAGGCCGCACATTCTTTTACGTATAGCACCAGTCAGAAACAACATTGTTGCTTCCATCATTAAATTAATTGTCTTTACAGGAAAACATCAAAATTTAAAAGTGTCACAATAATATTATCTCACCCCACAAACCATATAGGTATATATGCTATTCACTTATACTACATAGCAGTACATTTACAACACTGAAAAATGTAAATACGAAAACCTAAATACCTACAAATTATTTATCAAGAGAGGTATATAATTACGAGGAGCTAAAGTGTCAAGTCATCTGTAATCATTAAATGTTTCGTCTTTTTCCACTATACTACAAAGCACAAACGTTTTTTTTTTGCTACATAATTTGAATATGTAATTATTATCTAATTAATTTGAATTCTAGATGTACATAGATATATATGTATATAGTTTTATACATACATGGAATTGAGCAAAACTAGCGGAACATTTTCCTTCGCGATTAATTTACATTAATAAAAAAAGATTAATGCATTTTAATTGAGTATATATGTACATATGTATGTAGATATGATTATGTTGTGCGGATTCAAAGTTATTTGTGTCTCTGCGCTATGTCGCGTGTACCCCTTTGATGTGGTGACATTGCTGTATGGAGTTTGATGTATACAGTGGGACATTTTTTCTAAACTATGCGTTCTCTTTGTTTTCAGTTCAACTTGACATTATTCTTTAATTGGAACACCCTTCGACTACAGTACAAAACAATATGTTTGGTGTAATTTCTGTATATATGTGTATGCGTGTGTATGTATTATATAAATAAATCACCCTTCTTTCATCATCTTTGTTGATACTCGTGTATACGAATCTTGTATTTTATGTCGTCTTAAATCGATTTGTATATTTGTGTTCTGCTTATTTAAAGGAGCATAACAAAAGGGGAAAAATAACGCACCATCATCGTCATATGGAAGGATTATAGTATACAAAAAATAACAGAAATAAGTTGATCCTAGGATTTTTTTATTGAAATTCAATAACCGTGAAATATTTATAGAGTACATAATAGAAAGAGAATTTGACGTCATAATAACATTATATATTGGGTTTCTATTTATCTAACGGTATATAGTTTGGTTATATACATACCTACATGTGGCTATGTGCCTATTATAGATTTTCGATAAAAACAACGACACTGTAAAAACTACATCGCGCCTTATATAACAAAACCATATCAAACCGCAAAGATTTTCTCATCACACAACGCTAGAATTTTGTCGCAAAAAGTCGAACCCCAAAATTAATTATTCCTAACACAATTTCAAATCAAAAATAATTAATTTAAAATTCCATAACTCAAAATTGAATTGGTTTTGTTCTTCATAGCGACGACAACTTCTTCATCGCGCGCACAATAAAATTATTGTAAATGAAGATATAATCAGCAGTAAGAAACGTTATAATCGCAAAGAGGAGGAAATCAGTGTATAGCAGCAACAACAAAAAACTTAAAGTAATTTTCACATAAAATTCCAAAAATATTTTTCTTCTTTTATACAGTTTTACGTGTATTTATGTACGTATAGTCCTCTATATCTTTAAGACATTTTTGTGACTTTTTTGTTACACGATATTCGATTGTGCGTTTTTTTGTGTCATCGACGCAAAATATTTAAGCGCATCATTTTGATGTGATCACATTAAAGTTTTATTAATTTGTTGAGTTTATTCATTTTATTTGAGGTTTTATATTTAGTTACGGAGAGGTTGGAATTATTTAAGGTACCTACAAATATAGAGTATAAATAGAAGGACGATAGTTCGATATACGAGTATGTATAGCAGTAAGTCCATGATTTGGTAAAATCAATTAAGTAAATTTGAAGGAGAATGAAGCTTTTAACAAATAACAAAAAAAATATATGTATTAGTCGCAATAACAACATGTCGTAGAGTTTGTACCAAAATGGGGTCATATACGAATGAGCATAAATGTCTTGTTTAATTCCATCATCAGTTATATCTGAGATTAGTTTAAAATATGGTAGTCATTGGTAAACAACAGTGGCTTATATAAAATCCAATATCCATTGCTGCAAAATATTAAATTTGAGTCGTTGAATCAAACCGACACGTTTCGGTTCTCTTCTGTTATGTTTACAAATTCATTTGATAACAACGTTAACTTTTTATTAACATAATTTTTGAAAAGTTTAACTCAAATGTATTTGATTGTATACATATATGTGCTTTGTAAAAACCACGTTTCACACGGCGCTTCATTTTAAATATTTTTTGTATTTTAATAATTTTTTTGCGAAGTATATCTACTCGATGATAGTTAAGTTAATACTGATAATAAAATAACAAAAAATTACACTGTTAAATTTGGCAATTTTTCCAATTGGAATTTTATTTATACGAAAATTTGAATTTGAGGTGTTGTGTAAATTTTGTGCTGCCGATTCTAGAGATAATCACATACTCTCGAGTACATACTCGGATATAGCTTAGACCAACTGCCACCTCTGCGTTCCTTTTCACTGCAGAATTTTACAGTTTCGTGATTTTAAACAAATTTTAATAATTTTTACTGCCTTTCCTAGAGATGTCCACGCATATTCATGTATATTTTCGGATATTTTAGACCAACTAGGATTTTTGTGGTCAGGCAGACTAAATTCTGAAGAACTTTTCTATTTGTTTACGGAATTTAAAAGTTACTTGATTTTGATTGCGATTTTTAAAATTTCGTACCACCGATCATAGAGATGTCCCCAGGTACTAACCCATTTGTCCAGATAAAAGAAATTAAATTCTGATGAACTTTACTATTTATTTTATATCATTTAGAATTTTAGTGTTTTGAATCATTTTTATTATTTTTCTCTATTGAATTTTTAATTATTTTTTTTAGTTGAAATGCTTAAATAGGCGACACAATCGGTACATTAAAATAATTAAATAACCAAAATTGCTATTCTCTTATTATTAAGTAATCATATCACTTTTACATCATAATTTATTAAATATTATTGTTCACTTTATATACTCATCCGATTTTATTATGGGAATTTTATCTGGTCCACACCGCATACTTGACATTTAACACAATTTAACCATTCGAAAAACCTAAATTGGCAAAAAACGAAATAGGAATGGAAAACACGGCGGATTTATGATAATTCTAGTAAAAAAATTCCATAAAATTTCGGGTTATTCATAATAAAAATTATTCCCTGTGGTCGGGGGGCACTCACATGTCTCGTAAATCTAAATTGCACGAACATGTTTTCCAAGAATACCACCACAGTATCCTTTGCTTGTCGTAGGAGGCGACTAAACGGTTGGATCGCTGGGCTGACGACCCGCATCCGTAAAAAAATCAAGTGTTTATAAAGTCAACAAACAGAAAAATGGATACCGCCAAAAAAAACACTGGACCCCCGCTCAAGTACTCGGATACGAGATTTAGGGTCGGCACGTGGAACGTACAATCACTAAGAAAACCAGGAGCGTTAGAGGGCCTAATCACGTGTATGAAAGAGTATCGGCTGGAACTCGTTGCTCTTCAAGAAACTCGCTGGCCTAAAAGTGGAGACCATGTGTCCTAGCGCTATACGTTGCTCTACAGTGGAGATGACCTTGGAAATTTTGGAGCTGGATTTCTTCTTGGGCCGCAGGTAAAGAAGGCTGTTTTGAATTTCCAAACAGTCAATAACCGATTGTGTAAGCTTCGCTTGCGCATGAAGTTAGCCAACCTGTCGATCATTTGTGTACATGCGCCCACAGAAGTCAGTCAGCCCCAAGATAAAGTTAGTTCCTAAAGGACGGGCTCAGGTTGTACAGGATGTGAGAACTTATCGGTCAGCAACCAAATACATAGGCAGCGAAATTTATTTGGTCTGGGAATACAGCGAGACGCATGGTACGTTTCGACTGTGAAGGTCTGATAAATGAAGATCAAAAGAAACGATATCAGGATCTTGCCAGCCACAACATTGATGAAGCTAATTACCAGTCTGACTGCGTGAACTCTGTTTGGGAGGTACTGAAAACTTCGGTTGTAATACCAAGAACAAGATTGCTCTTGCAAGAAGGGCAGCTAAGCGGATTTGTAGACGGAAGAAGCAAGAATGGTGGAAGGCCGAGGTTCTGAAAGTACAACAACTCAGCAATGAGCGCAGTTTCTTTAAAGGAATTACTGGACTGCACCATACTTTCAGGCCTACGTCAACCGCCATTCGGGACCGGGATGGAAACCTCTGTGTCAACATCGACGCAGATACTTGACGCATGGAGTCGACACTTTACTGACCTGCTTGGTGTTCATCCCACGTCACAGACTGAAGTTGAGTCACCTCAAATACAGACTGTGGAGATTTGCATTGAGGATCCATCGACTGAAATCCAGAGACTGAAACGAAACCGCTCACCTAGAGTGCGGACTGCATTATTCGGAGCTCTTGATATTCGGAGGGGATCTTTGTGGAACTGACTTTTCGAACTTATTCGATTAGGAGGGCGAACTGAAAAAATGACTGACGAATGGAAAATGGCCGCGATATGCCCGATCTTTAAGAAGGGAGACCGCTTGAAGTGTGAGAATTTTCGCGGTATAGCTCATCTTTGCACAGCATACAAGTTACTATCCTATACAATATACATTGGATAGTATCATCCATCCAGCGGAGGGCCTGGTTGGTGACTATCAAGGAGGATTTTATCCGAATCGATCAGTCATTGATCAGGTCGTTTCGCTTCAAATGATTCTATCTAAATATTATGAGACTTCCATCCCCGTACATCAGGTGTTTCTGGATTTCCGCCAGGCCGATGACTCGATCAATCGAGAGAATTTGTGATCTGCGCTGGAATATCTAGGTATACCAACAAAAATGGTACGATTGTGTAGAATGGCAGTGACACAGTCTTAATGCTGTGTTAAAGTTGAGAACAGGCTATCAAGAATTATAGCAGTTAACTCGGGTGTTCGGCAGGGAGATGCTCTGGCTCCGATACTCTTAAATCCCATGTTGGAGTACATCTTTCGTAAAACTGAAACACCTCAGCGCAACATCTTATATCGCCAGTCCAATCAGGTGCTTGCATATGCAGATGACATATGCGTGATTGGACTTAATAGAAACGGAGTGAAGGAAATACTTGATCCGCTTGAATAGTTTTCAGCTTCTGCTGTACTCCAGGAATTTCATTCGATTAATTTTGTATATAATTCACTTTTGCATGGACATTTAAAAGCCAGATGAATAACTGATTAGTGACAGTTGTCGTATAGTAATCGATGTGTTTTACTTTCTATTTCTATTATTACTTCGTGCAGAATCTGAATATAATGCTTACCCCATAATTGATGTCATGCCCATGTTATCGATTCAAATTTTCGCATTTTTGCATTTTTTGGACAATTTTGATGTTATTTCATTATGTGAATCGTGTCTTGTATATATAGCTGCTCTATCGTTATGTCATCTGCCTCCTCTGTATAGATGCTAACATTGGATTATATGGTTGTGATTATATATATATATATATATATATATATATATATATATATATATATATATATATATATATATATATATATATATATATATATGTATATATATATATATATATATATATATATATATATATATATATATATATATATATATATATATATATATATATGTATATATATATATATATATATATATATATACATAATTGTTACCTTGATATTTCCATTATAGTTCTTATATATTCCAGTTTCCAATTCGAGGGAACGGTACAATTAAGGCATGGGCCAATTTTTGTGTTATAACTTCACACCACGCGTCTGTAATGATTTTTGCCTATAATGTCGTATAATGAGAAATTAATTTTTGTATCTCGCCTCTACGCCGATGTTCGAATTGTGATTGTAAATTTGATAAAGTATGAAACTTGAATTTGACAAATTATCAAAACAGATAAACAAAAGTAATCATGCGCGGCTTCACCACAAACCGTCGCGGAATACAGCGGAATACAATCGAAAACCGAGAATAATATATATAAACAATTCCCGAATCCCATAAATTGACCTAACAAAAAAGAAAATATAGTCAATTTAGATCAACGATCAACTTCAATCTCGAACCTGGCGTTCACAAAATTGAAACAATCAGAGGCGAAAAACCATTCTCTAATCTAAAAAATTGACTCAACAAAAAATTGTCAATTAGCAACAGATCATCATATTAACGCCGCCAAACAATAGACAAATAAGAAAATGAACGATCTATACAAAGCTCAACGTTCTCGTGTTAATTTAGGGGGACGTTGGGAAACTCACTTAAATCTCTCAAAAAGCACTTGATAAAAGTATAATTGTTGATGCAACACTTACTTTTGGAGAAATTTTTGCAGTTACCTCACATGGTAGATGCTTGCTTAAATTCAAGGCCTCTGACCGCAAACCATTACAGTCAATTCAATAAGATATACAGTCATAAGCACAAGTATTCATGGTATAACACGATGGAGGCTGGTGGAAAAAATTAAACAAAATTTTTAGAAAAGATGGCACTTTGATTATCTGGACCAACTACAATTTATAAAATAAAATGAGTAACTGAACAATCAAACGTTGCTCAACATGCTACCACTAGAGTGGTTAACGGGACGTGTAGTGGAAGTACATCCAGATATACTGATCAAACAGTGCGAGTGATTTCACTTGTGGGCCGCGTGGGAGAGGTTTCTTGTAAAAAGAACAATTCACCAGTTAGGACCAGTTAATCCCATTACCGATAGAAGCAAACAACTCGGCTGAACACGCGAGAATTTAAGACAAAAATAAAGTAAAATAGAAACAATATACAAATAATGTTAATAATGAAGCCGATAGTAAAAAGACAAAGGGTATAATCATCGACGTAATTTTTAATTCTCATCACGGCCAACATGAATATTGCTTTATTAACCCCACAACAACTATATAAGAAACGAAATCGAGCGCATCCACGATTATCTACCACAGACTATGAAAATTCCTGATGGAAACGACGATAATGACCTGGAATATATTTGCAACCAACATTTTGTTCCTCCTGAAATTACCACTGGCATACACGCACAACTATATATACAATTTAGATGATGTCATTCCGCGATGCCAATGCTAGATAATAATAAAATACGCATCGTAACACCATCTATGACATTTCTCCGATCTTCAATACGCAATCGTTTTAAAACATAACAAGCAGAATCCTAAGAGCTGTATGACAGCTATATACAAGAAATAAAATATTCTACTGGATTCAGCTAAACACGAACCAATGGAAAATTTTTGTATAATGCATGCGTTCATTTAGAATCGCTATCTTGAATAACAAAGTGATTATATCCTTGCCACGACCTTATAAATAATGTACATATCTGTATATATAGAATTTAGATGAATATGTATACTTCATTTCAATCAAAACCGATTTTGTTCACAAATTTTGTCTCACGTTTATATTTCTAACTAAATTCATCTGCTTTTATATATGTATATGTATGTACATATCTCTATCGTATATATACATATAATATCACCATAACATTTTCCATAGAATTTTTCCCATTTTCTTGTATATTTATCTTACATATCATCATCGTAACGTAATCATCATCATCAACAGCGCGCAAAGAGCTAAAAAAAAAAAATTTAATTAAACCACATCCTACTTTTGTACAATGTTGGTTATATACATATATATACAATAATGTTAGATGTATCGTTTCATTATAATCTCCGCCTACCAGCTATTTATATCAAGTTCATAAATAAAATCGATATGTATACATATTTTTTTTTTTTTTTTGATGAGCCGTGTACGATGTTGACACCAGCTTAATTCCGAAAATTTCGTATTTTGCACAAAATTATTAATTTCAAGAAGTGAAAATTCGATAGATAAAATTAAAAATTTATCAGTATACAGTCGTCCCACTCTAATTACTTATATATTTCGTATTAAACATGCGCAATACAATACAAAACAAACAACACAACATTCGATTTTCTTTTATTTCGATCGTTTCGTTCGTGTTTTTTTTTTTTTTTTTTTTTTGGTTTTGTTTCATTTGTAAATGAGATTAAAGTGGGTTGGATATTAATTTCACCGTTATTGATATATTTTTTGAGAGCATGAGCAACAACAACAAAAAAGGTGTGGTTGAGATATAATAATAATATGCACATGAATATCAAATCATTATTTGAAACAAAAGATAGATCAGAGTGAAATGATAGACTGCGAAATGAGATATGTATGTGAAATAATATTTAATTTTGTGTGTCGAATATATAGAGTTGTATTCTAATACTGAGGTGAAAAAAAATTAATGCACATTATTAATAAAAATGTTATTTTGTATAAAGGTTCAATTAGTATATAAACTATAAACATCTGGATTGTATATATATATACAGTAAAACCTCCAAAGTTGGACACCTCTTTAACTTGGACATTTCTATATCTTGGACAAATTATAAAGTCCCTTGAAAAACCTATGGATTTATATTTTTTAAAATCGAATTTACCTTTCTAATTTGGACAACCTCCGTAACTTGTATGTTGGACAGATTTTGTTGCCGATATAAGAATTTTGCTTGGTACATTTACTCTATATGTTGGTCTGTTTTTGCAAAATGCATTACATTCACATTTCCATAATACAAAATAATTTCTATTGTGTAAAACAAAAAAAATCTTCTATATTAATAATACATACATAGAACGAAAACGTTCTAATTGCATTAGGTTTAGTTTTGGTAGAAGAGTATTGAGAAAAAAAGATTTCTTGTGTTTACACACTCTCTATAGGTCAATACTAGCGGGTTTATTTTATTATTCAAACCCGAGCAGTGTAGTACACATGGTTTCCCTTGTTTATTCAATAGAAAACAATTAAAGCTGGAAAGGAAAATAATGAACTGCACTGCATCGTGAATAAAAAAATATGCACCAAAAAACTTAGTATGTATGTATTGTTGTTATGTTTTATTTCTACTGAGCAGGAGGAGAAAACGTTGTTTTGGCGTTTTATTGAATTTTCGATATGAAAACAATTGATGGGCACAAAGTGATAATGTTTCCAATCTATATTTACATATGTATATAGTAAACGTGATTTTTCAATTTTTAAGATTGTTTCTGTAACTTGGACAACTCTGTATGTTGGACACATTTTTTCGTCCCTTGAGTGTCCAACATACACAGGTTTCACTGTATATATATATATATATATATAGATTGTCACACGTCAAGTGGCGCCATAAATTACGTTGTAATATAACATAATATAAGGTCAAAATCAGAGGCATTTTTTTTTGGGTAACCTCAATTTACCATATGGTTTAATTCGAAATGTTAATAACTTCATGCTGTTCGTGTATTGTACATAAATATCAAATTTCATATGATTTTTCGGATGGAAAATTATTGTTATTATTTTTGTGTTCTCCTTCTCGTTCTGATGATTCTGATTTTAATGGTTAATACTTTAATTGAAAATCTGTTGAAATACGATGTGATTACTGTATGCATATACACACCTTCCTTTGGTATAAATGTGAGTTATACTCGTATATCTATATGGAACTCCCTGCTTTTGATTATGTATGTAGGTATATATATATATAGAAATGGAAATCAGTTTGCGTATATAGAAATGGAGATGAAAAAAGAATAAATTTATCATGACTTCTTATAAAATGATTGACATGCAAGCTTTAAGTCGCATTAAAAATGGGAAACTAAGACCAAAAAAAAAAAGATAAATAATAATAAGAAGACTTAAGTGAAAAGTTTTTATTTTGTTAATGTATAATGATGCTTTTGAATATTATAAACAATAAGGTGAACATATAATACTGAAGGAATTTTACATTATATACATATATGTATGTACAGATATATGTATATAGAAGTACGTATATCAGAGTGAAAATGTGAGCTCTATAATCACTCACGATAACAGTGTAGGTGAGGGTTTCAAAAACCGGGTGGCAGCAGGCAGTTGTGCTTTATATCCTGTAAGGCCACTGATTAGGCCTGTTGTTATATGCATGGATGTGAAAGTTGGACGCTGGCGAACGAATATGAGATGGTTTTTTACTTTTTACATTTGAGAGAAGAATAATATGCGTGTGATTTAAACGCGAAGAAGATGATTGTAGAGCCACCATATGGTAGGCGCAGGGATTGTTCCAGTTGACGATGGGTCCACGGTATAGAGAACGACATGGATTGATTGTCTATATATAAGACAGTATGAAGACTATAAGCTCAGGATCAAAACCGCTGGAATTAAATTGTTTGCTCAGTGAGGGGCCAGTAATGGCCTTTAAAGAAGACTGTAATAATAATAATAGGATCATAATATCAAAATAATTTAGTTTTGAGAAAGTAATTTAGGATGACATACTAAATGAAATATATGAACAAAAAATCCAATTGAAAGTCAGAAAGACAGAAGTTTCTTGACCATTTATAAAATTCCTAAAAATACCTAAAATATTTCAAACTTGTAAATTTAGAATATTGTCAGTTTTTTAGTTTGAAATTAATACAAATTTATTTAAACAAATGTAATAAGACAGTTGAAACTCTGGACTCCAGTTTGCAAAATTTGGTTAAACATTTAAAAATTCCGTTAATTCTAAATTAAAAATTCGATATATAATTTCATTTCATCTTTCGAATCATTCAATTTTGTATCTTAAAACTTTAGAAAATTCGAAAATAACAATAATTAAATTCAATTGGAGTTTTGGTAAAACTTTAATTATCAAGCCAAATCGTACCAATCTGAATTCAAAATTTTAATTTTAATTATTAAACTTTGAAATTTTGGGTGATCAAAATAACAAATTTCGATCTATAGATAAAGGAAATTCAAATTTAGGTACGAGTATAAGTTTTATAAATCCAAATTTTAATTTTATAGATGTCTTGAAAGTTTTACAAGAGTAACTATTTTCAAGTGTTTTTTTGAATGTTGAATTTTTAAACATTTTCGCTAAATTTTTAAAAGTTTGAAAAACACGCGGAAACACCTAAATTTTTCAAATTCGTATTCAAAATTAATAAACTGCGAAATTCATGTTTTCCATAGGTTCAAAATTGCAGGTTGGTAAAGTGTCCACTGTCATGCGTCGAGTAATGCATCGATGTTGATAGATATAAAGGTTTCCTTTCCCGTCCCGAATGGCGGTTGACGTAGGTGTGAAAGTATGGTGCAATCCAGTAATTCCTTTAAAGAAACTACGCGAACTGCGTTCATTGTGTAGAGTTGTTGTACTTTCAGAACCTCGGCCTTGTTTTTCCTCGCGATTGTTAGACGTTGTTGCACACACACTCAGACTGGCAATTAGAATTCTCTATGCTGTCGCTGACAAGACCCTGATATCGGTTCTTTTGGTCTTCATTTATCAGATCTTCACAGTTGAAACGTTCCATGCGTTTCGCTGTGCTCCCAGACTTGTACGAAAACTTCCATCGTAGCTTTACAGCGACCAAATGATGATCGCTGCCTACGTATTTGGTTGCTGGATCCATGTTTCTAAATGTATTTGTTTGTGTGGGAAGAATGTGTTTGCTATTTTCCTTGTAGGAACACTACTAGTCGATGAGAATAAAATGGCAATCAAAACTATCCAACTTGCTAATAAGAATAGAGCGATCAATCACATCAAAAGCCTTTGCGAAGTCTATGTGTAAACAACGTCGAGCAGCTGTTTGAAATTTATACTATCAAACAAATCAACACTAAACGAAGCCAAGTTAGTCACTGGAGACCTATACAGGGATAAAATCCATGTTGAGCAGGAGAAATGAGTCTCTTGATATGGAAGTGCAACACTTTGTGAACCATATAGACTTAAACTGTTTGGGTGTGATGGAGAGGCTGGCACTACCTGCATTGAATATTGGATGAATACATGAGATTTTCCAAAGATTATAGGAATAAACCACGACAAATGCTTTCTTTAAACATCAACGTAACTTGAGGCACAAGATTCACAGCACAACATTTGTATATAGGATCGTCGTGACGTCTGTTTTTTGGTCATCGTGAATGGTCAGACTATTATGGCGCAAGGCCACATATCGGATATATTTAGCTTGTTGAAATGAGCTTCCTTCAATTCAATTTTAAATGAAACGAAGGTAAGAGAGTGATCAATTACCCGATCGTTGTTCATCAAGATTTATCACATGAAAAGTTATACTAATTTATATTGGAACCACACTAAGTACATTTTATATCCATTTTGTAACACGGAAAACTAAAATAGATGCTAGATGATAACAAAGCCACTGAGCAGGCAGGGTTAAATTTTAGATTTGGAACTATGCAGCCTTACCGAAGTTTTAGTAGGTAAGGTGGTCCAGATCTTATAGCCGAAATATTCAAATATCACTATCAAAGTTTGTAAGGGGCCTTCAGATTAGATCGTAGATTATTGCCAAAATTGAAAACCCAAATTTTTCTTCAAATCCTCAAATTTGAATATTACCCAAAGAAGTTATAGATTTAACACTGATTCTGCCCATAGTCAATTCTTTGGAACGTTTTAACTTTTAGATTCTCAAAATCATTTGGACCTATAAATTATTAATTTAATTCAAAATTCTGGAATTTCGAAAATATTTAAAGAAATTCCAACGAAATCTGAGAATTAGTCAAGTTCTGATCAAATGTTAAGTAAAGTTAAGTAATCGAATTTCAAGAAAATTTAGCTAACTTTAAATTTTCTGTTCAGAGTAACAAAAAGATCCAAAAGGTCAGCTAAACTAAAGAACCAGTCAGTTCACAATCAATAACGGAACAACAACTGCAGGTAAAATGATTTAACTATAACCATATATAAGGAACCTGCTAAACGAAATTAACTTGGCTGTGGCTCAATCATTTGAGGGCTAGCCAAAGCATAAATGTTGTGCATTAATATTGTACTAAAAGATGTATAGAGGATACCAGATAAAAGACCAGATGGATTCATTAGCGCGTCGAATATTTCGAATTCTGAAAATATTAAGAATAATTTATAGCCAATAGAAAACTTTCAATTTTGGATATTTTTAAAATTTAGCAAATCTGGACTTATTCTTCAATTTGAATTACTGCATTTTTAAATTCACAAATTTAATTTGTCCGTAATTCAGAAATATTAGTTTTATAACTTGAATTTTGAATATTTTGAAAATATTGTAACTCAATATTTAAAGATGAAACTTATTACTCGAGAATTAAAAGAATTTTTAGTTTTCAATCGTTCAAATCTGAATTCGAAATTTCAATCTTATCCTAATTATTGAACAATGAATCCTTTAATTAAATTTTATATTTTGTTTTTAATTTAATTTTAAGTTTAGCGAAATATATTATGGAATTTTAAAAATTTCAAAATTTATAAAATATTTATATTTAATTTAATTTAAATCATCCAACAATTTCCATAGATCAAAGACTGCAATGGAAATTTTGGATTTATATTTAAAAATACTTTTATTTCAAAATTAAAAATCCCGTTCTTTAAAGATGTTAAAGAGGTGTAGATGTGCAAAAATGGATATGCATTTCGCGCGTTTGAACTGCACAAATTGTGTGTTGTTTGTTGTAAAACATACTCCTTTGCGTTCGAAAATATCTGTTCAGCCTATCAATAAAGAGCTTAACATGTGTCCATGGCCCGGATAGACATATATTTCAAGTTCAAAGTATTAATAAAACAACATAACGAAGGCAGTCTTTTCATTTAGATTGCCAACTTATTCATCGCACATATAATGTATATGAATTCAATTTTCATTGGTCTCAATTCTCGAATGAACTATAATAATTAAGAGTAATATACAAATGTATATACATAAATCCCGATGGTTAACAGAAACCACATACAAGACTTTTTATTAAATTTCATAACTGCAATATATTTATTCACTTTGTATATGAATGTGCCTATATATACATATATTCGTATAATAAAACTATAAACCAATTCATAAAACCAACTATCATCATATCCGGTCGGCATATTTCCGCTCATATATATATATATACATTTCTACAGTCCACACAATAATAATAACTGTAAAACAAACCGTCGGTTATATTAACCATTTTTTTTATTTTATTTTATGCTTTCACCATAATAATAAAAAAAAAAGTAAATTTCCCGTGCATACATACATATATACATAAATTTTCCCCGCAACACATAGGTAGGTATATGTAGGTATATACGTATAGAAAACAAAATCTTCTAACACCTAACACTAAATGTATATGTATATGAAAAAAATAGAAAAATCAATGAAAAGTACAAAAACAACGTGTACAATGGTACGAGAAATATACACTCCAAACCGTCATCATAATCATCATCAGGTTTAATTTTCACAAAAACATATAAGATTCAATTACACAGCAGCAGTATAAAAAAAGCGAGTGAAAATATCACTAATATATTGTTGAATTTATATATAATACTGTATACTCGTTATATACTTTTGTAAACCACCCACACAGAGTATATATTATGTACACAAAAATTTAATTAATTATTAACTCATCTCATTTTCGATTTTCCTCCGTAAATTAATAATACTAAATACTGTATGTTGATTAGTATTAGAATCCTTCTACTACACTCTGCATAGTATAAATTTGTATATATGTATATAAATGTAAAAAGTCTCATATCAACCACACCTATTTTTTTATTTTACTTTGTTATTCGATATCCACCCATTTCTTTATGTATCATGATATAATACAATACACGTATGAATAACAATACAACAACAAAATGAATCAACGTTCCGATATGGATATCATCAGGCAGCAGAGAGAGAGGCGCGTATATATATAAGTATATATGCATATTATATACATACTAATACTATAGTGATATCGCAATTTCACATTTATTTCGTTTAGAAATGAAATGAAATATGCGCATGAATACGGGGACAAAGGGAGATAGATATAGTGATATGGATTATATGTTTCTACATTTTATTGGCGTTCTTACTTTAAGCTAATTCTTATGTTTTGTTATATACAACACAACGAGAAAAACAAAAATAGGCGTGGAAAACAACGAATCATTTATTTAGCTTTCTTTTTCCGTTGGCTTATTTTTTTAACAGCATACGCTCTATATACAGTGGCTTTGTATTGTGTTGAATGATTTTTATATGGAATTTATTTAAGTCAGTAGCCTTTCGTCGGTCAAATTGTACGGTTTGAAATTAATACACGTATCTTATGTATTATGTATACATACATACATAGAACCATATAATTAGTGATACATTGCAAGTGAAATAAAATTTGTTGTTTTTAATTATTTATTATTTACCCATAGTGAAAAAAATTTTAATGAAATTAATTTGATTGAAAATATGGATGAAATGAAAATACATAGTTTTTGTGCGTGAAACGTGAATAAATAGAATTTAAGTGAGATACATAGTGCGAAATGTGAATTATGTGAATATATCGAAAATGTTTGTGAGTGTGTATCGAAAGTGAATTTAAATAAATATATAGTGGCATAATTTAATAACGGATTTTTAATTTTCAAAATACCACCAACGATAATCAATCTGGCGGTGGTTCGACCCACAACAATGGCCGTTGGGCCATCACCAGGTGGGGGACCATCTGGTAGTACACCAAGCCCTCCATTGCAATCGTCGTCAAATAGTAGTAATAGTTTAAGTAATAATAATAATAACAGTAATAATAATAATAATAGTCCGCATCCAATAATAGCGCCTAGTCCATTGTTTGCATTGCCAACATTAAATTTTTCGGCTGCCCAAGTGGCAACCGTATGCGAAACTCTTGAAGAGTCTGGTGATATAGAACGTTTAGCTCGATTTTTATGGAGTTTACCCGTAGCCCATCCAAATATTAGAGAATTAGAAAATAGCGAAGCTGTATTGCGGGCCCGTGCGATCGTTGCGTATCACACAGGTCATTTTAGGTAAGACTCTATTTTAATTCGGCGATCTCTGTTCGACTGACTTTTTAAATATAATCTGTCTCTATATACTATATATATATTTCCAGAGAATTGTACACAATCCTCGAACGACATAAATTTACAAAAAATTCGCATGGCAAATTACAAGCAATGTGGCTCGAAGCCCATTATCACGAGGCGGAGAAATTACGTGGCCGACCATTAGGTATGTACACATTATCATAAAATGCAATCGAAAGAAAACATTTTGTAATTTCTCGACAAAAACCAAAATCAAATATAGATTTTCAATTTCAAGGTCCCGTCGATAAATATCGTGTACGCAAAAAATTTCCGTTGCCTCGCACCATCTGGGATGGCGAACAAAAAACCCATTGTTTTAAGGAACGTACACGTAGCCTATTGCGTGAATGGTATTTACAAGATCCGTATCCGAATCCAACGAAAAAACGAGAATTGGCTCAGGCCACGGGTTTGACACCGACCCAAGTTGGGAATTGGTTTAAAAATCGGCGACAACGTGATCGGGCTGCTGCTGCAAAAAATCGGTAAGTGCTTTTCTTGAATATATATTTTTTTTTATTTATGAAAATCTTCATTTCCGGATTAAACCATTCACAAAAACTATATATAAAATGTTAATCGTCTTAAAGGCACAATATATATATACATATACGTATGTATATATATATACTTTTGTTTATGTTTGAGATTAGAGCGACAAAATAAAGAAAAACTTAGAAAGGATAATTGGGTTTTTCGAGTTTCGAGTTTTTATGACCGCCCGTCGATTTTTATATAGAATGGCAACAAAACTATTCCACTTTATGCTCTGTCCTATATATATATGTATACATACATAACGGATATTCAATGTGATGATAGCAAGCGATTTATAAATTTGCTTTTAATTGATTTTAATTATGCGCGATTGATTCGATTTTCTATGTATGAATATGTATATTCGAATACATCCAAACATTGTAAATCGATTTCCGGTTTATATTTGTTATTGGGATTGTTTTTGTTTTCTATTTCCACGTAGGTGTTTTGACTCTACACTCAAAAATTAATTTTTTTTATGTCATTTACTTATATGTACCAAGAATATTGTGTCATGTGATCTGAGATCTGTGTCGCGTTTCGTGTCATGGAAATAGGATTATTAGTGCTAATCTGCGTGTGTGTTTTGACAGAATTGATATATGTTTAAATTTGTTAAATTGTTGTGGTTTGTCATCGTCATCGTCAGATATTTTTGTTAATTTGTGTATTCGTGTCATGTGTTATACTTAAGTTTGGACTCGACTTGTATTGTAATCATTAATAGAGCGAATAATATTTTTATAATTTTCAATTGGTTGTCTTTTAGAAAGCTCTACTCAATCTAAAATTGTAAAATTATTCAGTTTATCGAGTATATACTTAAAACAATCCCGTCGGAACAAAAAAATTTAATTTAATTTTACAAGTGGAGTTTATCTAACAGAACAAATTTGACAATTCATGTGAAAATGAATCAGTCTTATTTATCAGATTTTTTATTTCTTAAGTATACGTGTGATTTAAATTCCACAAAATTCTAGAGAGGCTTTTCGTATCTGTATACAGAATATATTTTAGTGTATATACTGTTAGATTTATTTAGAAAATTTCATTTAAACTTTTTAAACTGCAGAAACGTATATCCAAAATTTCATTATCGAAATTTGTCGATTCCAAACTGCATAATGGAAATTAATAATTTTATACAAATTAATTAATAAATTAAAATTATAATTATAACGATAAACAAATTTTTAATTTGGTAACGTTAGGTTTTAAAATTTCTAATCAACGACAATTTTTTAAAATAATTAGATAACTTAAAATTTAGATTATATTTTTAAATTCGGTTGACTAAATTTATTGTAAATTGTGACTTTAGACAATTAATTTAAAATTTCCCATAATAGTGACATACAATTTGTATTTCGATTTTTAAATTTGTGGAAATCTGTTATCCATCGCGGATTGAATACTTATAATTCACTATACAAATCGGCAATCGAATTTCTTTTCGAATTTGATGTAAACTTAGAAATTTAGAAAATTAGAAACACATTTTCAATCAATTTAAAATATTCCAATTTTCAAATATGCGAATATTTTTAATTATAGATCATTAATTAAAATAAGCTTTCCAAATACGATGTTTTTGAAATAAATTTTATTCGTATTGTTAAAATATGAATATTATGTTAAATAAAATTTTAAAAATTTAAATTTAAATTTGAAAACATCAATTTCTCTTTTGGATATCAATTCAGTTTTAATGAACATGTATGTATGTAACAAAGTGAGATATATTCATGAATTTTTAGTGAACCTATATCCGGTAGTTATTAAGCCAAATACCGAGGTACCCAGATTACCCGATAAAATATTTTTTATAGAAAGCTAAAAAAGTGTTTTTTAATATTTCATTGGTTAACAAATAATATTTGTATTTTAAAATATATTTTTTCCAACAAAAGCGTTGTAGATCGGTGTATTTTTGCAAACCGGAAAATTAAATCTAATGAATCTGAAAGACATAACGAACCGCAAACAAACTGCCCATATATCGATCTAAGCGGGAATAAAGAACAGCTTTTTTTATTTCCTAATCAGATCGATCTAAGCGAAAATAAGGAACACAGCTTAGTAAATTTGTTCAATTATTATAATTTTAATTATTATTTTTAATTTTTAAAATATTTTTTTTTAAATTATCCAGCGTTTGAAAGTAGAAAAAGCTAAGCGGCTCTAGTGCTCTCTCAACATTTAAATTTTCTATTTTATTCGATGTTTAAATGGTGATACTTGAAACGAAAAATGTCTGCAGTTCATCGTAAGCCGCGTTTTAAAAGTAGAGCGCATCGGAAGATTTTGTGTTGTTCACAGACCATTCCCTTATTATTTTTACACTTTATAATTTACCCGGATACTGATGGTATAAATAAATATAAAATATACGGGTACCCCAATACTCGATAGTATACGAAACCTAAATGCTATATTAAATTCTGAAGTTTGTTTAAATTTTGATATTTTGATTTTAAAAATTTTCATTCAAGTTCTCAAAAAAAGTTCTAATTCAAAAACGCTAAACTAAATTAATCTAAAAAGTTGACTATACTGTGGAATTTTCGATTTATCCATACTTAAGACAAGAGCAGGCTATTATCTGAATCTGAGAATATATTTTTGTTGTTTATTGTGTATAACAAAAATTCGACCATGCTTACTCGAACTCGTGAAAATAATTGTTTCCATTACACTAGTCGTAGAAGGCATCATATTATGTGTTTTAGTAGCCTGAGAAGCAAAATTTCTCGGCTAGTGGTTAATAATATTTTATTCTTTTGGCCACTAGTTAATAATGAAAAATGAACCCTAGATGTAATGCGATTAAATGGATAGAGAGATTATAATTATTCCCCATATATTGATAAAGTAGATTTTGATAAAAAATAAAAATCCAAATAAAATTTACAAGATACTACGTATATAAAAAGTATAAATATAAAGACAAATATATTTCTAACAAAAAACGAACACACTCTATTAAATATTTATTATTACATAACAATAGATGGCACTAAAAGTCATTTTGCCAATTTATTTATGAAAATAATTGTTCATAGTACAATTAAGCAAGTTAAATTTACGCCTCGTCGTCCTATCGGTATTTATTGATATTGGTACATGCATCTTATTGCTATTACCGACCATTTGTTGATCTTCAATTTGAATATTTGAATCAACTTCTTGAGATTTTGACGCACTTTGACTTTGAACCATGTGACCTATATATATTTTTTTCCTGATATAGAATCTTCTATATATCCTTCGGCAACATTGGAAGATATCCATCCATCATGTTGCTTAAGTTGAAGTAGATTACCCCCACTCGCAGCTAATAAAGTAGCCCAAGTTATTTTTTGTGGCATTTGCGATATAGTATTATGGGCTATGTTTTGTCATTTTTTATACAAATGAAAACTTTTGGAATGTCCGGAATCGGTGTTAATTTTAAATATCTACCAACAATTTCCATCCAAAGTGCTTCAATAATAGCAAACTTTCTAGATGTACCATTTTTAGTATTAAGAATCTTAATAAGAATCATTTCCTCCTTGCAACACCAATTAGCAGTCTCTAATTAAGTATAATATAAAGAAGTTCACCTTTGTTGCAATGTACCCTTCATCAGCTTTAGTTAAAAATTTAAAAATATCCCCATAAGTGAAAGCCAATGATTTTGTTGGGCGATAGTCAACTTTTTTTCGTTTAAGAATTGCGATGAGTTTGTAAAATTTTGAAATGAGTTGAATAGTGGGCCCATAAAGAGGAGGCCTTTTTATTAACTGAATGCAATATTTTCCGAAATTTTATTAACACTTTTTTTAATACACCAAATTTTAAACTTTTCATATGTTTTTATATAAATATCCTTCGATTTTTGGGGCAGCAGCTGCAGGTGTATTATATTTTCGACTATCTCACATATTTCAGGTGGCGTGCCGATTAAATCAAAATTCTCCATTTTATTTTTTAGTTGAATGTCAATTTGACTCAACAAAATTAAAACTTCAAATAATAAAATAAAATGCAGTGTCATTTTAAATTTCCGCTTACTACAATTTAGTCAAAAATTCGGGCTACTTCGACATATAACTAATATTATTCAAGCGCAAGTGTTTCCCTTATCAAATTAATTTTGAAGGACCCAATAAGCGAAGATATGACGTTTATGGTGATCGACCGGCTTGAGTGTTTGTGTTAACTGAACTTTAAAATTCTTAAGACCTAAGTCTTTATGCAAAATACGGTGTAATGTCGTTTGTGGAATGTCTAATTTCAAAGATCGATGAGGAATCGACAATTGTTCCTGAGCGACGCACTCGGTTTCGATTTTTCACATCACTAACTTGTCCCAACAGCTCAAATTTTTCCACCAGTTTCACTAATGCCGACCGAGAAGGTGCTTTAGTTTTGCGAACTATGCAAACTGCAAAATTTTCCCCATTTTTGTAGTGAATTTAACAAATGCGTTGTTCAAGCGTGTATCGTACCATTTTTAGTAATGGCGTAGTTTTTACTTGTCAAATGTCAAAAGGTGACAGCTTCAAAACTGAAAGCTGCCCAAATAGCAGACAATTCAAAATGAAACCTCTTATTGGAAAACCCTATATATACAGCTAATCGACGCTCCGCGTCTCGCGTTATAAACTCGTATATACATTAATTGAATTCAATATGAATTTCAATATACAAATCAGTATTTTCAAGTATTACCTCAAAATTTGGCATTAATTAACCTATATGGCACGATTCTAAACCAAACATATAGGTTCATCAAAATTCTGTCTGGATTATATGAAAGGGAATACCTTAATCGAACTATAGGTACAAGGGGGACAGACTGACAGATATAGGTTCATAGTGTCATTTACCAAACCTAAACCAAACGAGCTTCCGAATTTATTTCTGAATTAAATGTCATGATTTTTAATTTCATCTCTCGGACTAGACTAAATTAGTTAATTTGATTTTTTTTTTTCAAAATCGCTTAAAACGCATTCAAATTTTTGTTATGATTTAACAAGTTACGATAACAACTTAAAGACAAAAAATATTAAATATTGAATTAATAATCAATGATAGTCTACCTATACGCATGTATGTTGTAAATGCTATAGATTTACTTAAAATGAAAATTTTTGAGTTATGAAAAACCCGAATTCACTGTTTTGAAGATTGGCCAGTTAAACACTATGACAAATTATCATTTGTTATTGAGTCTGAAAAATGATTTTAATACATTCAAATTGTAGATAGAGTACCGATCGAATGCTATTTCAAAAAGTCTTTAATTTTAACCATTTGTGATCAAATGAAATTGTAGATACAGTATACCGAACAGTTTATTTTTATTACAGAAGAGCCCTTATAATCTAATATTTCACATAAGTGAATTTCCAGAGGAAACTCTATATGAGCTGGGGAATCCTCAAAACAACTATACTTATATGTTTGTTAAATTTGAATTTTTTATCTCACTAATTATAGGATTTGAAATAATGCTGAAATAATGAGTTCGAGCCAAAATAATCCCTCAAATTTTATAAACATTGAACTTCGACATTTCGCAAGCTATAAAAAATTTCGAAATTCACCAAAATAAATTGAAATGCATGCGAGATTGTACGAAATTATATACAAAAATCGAAGTAAACCAATTAAAATTTAATTTATTTACATAAATGGTTTAAAAATTCAAATAAATTCAAAAGTTTCAACAAAATCCGATTTGTTAAATTTACAATTCATGTACAATTTTTTTAAGTAAAACAAATTTTAATTTAATTTTAAAATCTTGAATTATGTACTATAAGTTAAACTCCAACGAAATTCGATTTTAATCTTTATGTTAAAAAAATTTTATTATAGAAATTGAAGGCAAACCTTAAATATATGTATATGTAAATTTGACCAATCAAGCATGGTTGGTTGCGGTTAGGTTGAATAAATGGAATAAATTTAGTCAAATGTGCAGATTGTTTGATGCTTTAACAAATTCTACGGTAAAGGCTGATGTATGTATATATATATATATATATATATATATATATATATATATATATATATATATATATATATATATATATATATATATATATATATATATATATATATATATATATATCACTTTCTGTATATACTGGATTCTTCATTCTATAATCTATATCAATATTTTAATACAGCACAGTACAGGTACACTGAGTTTCTAGATTAACTTTCAATGCTACCCATTCAGCATCCAATTCAAATTAGAACCCCTAAATTGTTAAATTCGGGATACTTTGGCTATATTAGATTGGTATTTCTAATATTTGCGATATATACAATAATTATATATACATATATGTATACATAAAAGATTCAATTTTCGTTAAAACCTTCTCATAAATTCTATATACATATGTACTAGCAAACTGATCTTATTCTTGAAATTAATTCAATGTCCAAATTATACATTCAAATTTAATAGTATTCAAAATTCAAATATATTTATCGCAATTTTAATCAAATTCCTTTCAAATTGTATTTGAAACTTGTATTCCGATTTCTTTTATAGTTTTCACGTAATTTACATTTTTAATTTTAACTAATTTCAAATTACTATATTCAAATTTAATTTTAATTTCCATTAGTTTTCATTGTGGTCGAATAAGTTCGAATAACGAATGAGTTCGATAGCCGTAACTATTGCTGGTTAATATAAACGGCAACAGTAATGATTCACTATATAGACTGACGACTCACATCTGTAGACGTGTCCGTTTTGTTAAAAGTGACAACAAAAATTATAATGGATTATCCGCCGGATATAAGATTTGGAAAATGTGTTTATTTGGAAAATAATACGTGTTTGATGGCCAAAAATTACATGTCCTAAAGTTGTAACTTTGTTGTATTTCAATAAACTATAGTAATGGCTTGTATATATATATATATATAGTATAACAATAATTTAAATGCTCTGTTTATAACTAAGAATATATACAATAATGTCGTCAGGCTATTGATGTTAATGATATAGACCTGGCATACATCAGATTGACTTGAGAGAGTATAATTTATACTTTATGAGCTCGAAAATTTGATGAGTAGGGGCTTGATCACGTTCAGATTACTGAATGATATTTGGTTTCTTTATGTGATTTTTTCAAATATCGAACCGTTTCTAATAATTTTGCAAATTATTAAACAGGGCCATGTATTCAATACCATTTCGGTATGCGCCAATATCTAGTTCTTATTCGTGGTATTGAAAATCCTTATATTGGATTTTTACTTTTTTAGTTATCGTGTTTAACATCAATCTCTTTGAAGTTTGGCTAAATTTTAATTTTAAAGTTCTATATACATAGATCATCGACACTGCGTTGGTTTTTGATATTCATATTATTTGGACATTTATTTTTTTATTTGTCTATAAGTATTTTAATAAATGTCAGTTTATGCCAATTTGAATTTGGTAAAAATAATCAATAAAAATAAAATCATTAAATTGATCGTTATTTGTTCATATATATGAGGCACTTTGAATATTTGCTGCTGTATGCGACAAAAGTTATTATTTTTTGAGAAGTGAATACTTCACATTCACATGTGCGCATACGTGCAGATGATCTTTGATTAATAATATATCATTAAAAAAAGAATCAAATTTTATTTGTCCCATATATCACTTCGTATTTTTACTTGTGGGATTAACAATAATAATTGAATAGCAAAATGATTTGTATATATTGAAAATATTTTTCGGATTTGCTATACCCATTTCATATAAAGGGTGTTTTTTATAGAGTTACACAAGTTTAAATCATAATAACACAAAAAAATATATTTTTAATATCAATGAAACGGGCTTTATTGGATAGAAAATTTTATCACATTAATGTTTAAATATGATTTCGGCCATGTGGCCGCCACAGCTAGCGCGTACAAGGCGCAATCTGAACCACCAATTTTGTGTTCAAGAATGTTGATTTCCAAATGTTCAATTGTCTCTGGTTTATCGACGCAGACAAGTGGCTATACATAACCCCAAAGAAAATAATCCAATGGGGTTAAATCAAACGATCTTGGTGGCCAATTAATTGGACCATTACGCGAAATTATTATTCTTTCATCAAAAGTTTCTTTGAGTAAATCAATTGTAGCGCGCGCTGTGTGGCATGTGGCTCCGTCCTGTTAGAACCACATGTCAGCAAGAATAATGCCAGCTAATCGAGGTACGAAAAAAATTCTAATCATGTCTCTATACCGCTCACCATTGACAACAACATCTTGACCATCATCGTTTTTGAAGACATATGGAGCAATGACTCCACCAGCCCATTAAGCGCACCATACCATTTGGACAAAAGCTTGTGGATTAACCTCACTCCAAATGCGACAATTCTACTTATTTACGTACCCATTCAACCAAAAAATTCATCGGAAAAAAAAATTTTGAATGGAAATTCAACATCAATACCAATTTGTGCTTCAGCCCATTCGCCGAATTGGCGGTGCATACAATGGTCGTTTGGCCTTAATTCCTGCACAAGTTGAATTTTGAAAGCTTTTAAGCCAAGATTCTTACGTATAATCCTCCATAAAGTTGAATTGATTGATTTGGATCTTCTTCAATTATGCTTTCCTATACAGCAGCTACAGCTTCTTCAGTGCGCACTGTTCGGCGTCTCACGGGATTCACATTATCATTAAGAGTAAACGTGGTCCGAACACGATCTATTATTATTCGAATTAGCCACCTTGAAGAACGATTATGTGTGCCATAAAATGGACGAAGTGCACGATAAGTTTGACGAACAGAACCATTATTTTGATTTAAAAAATTCAACAATTTGCAAGCGTTGCTCTGATGTATAAGTCTATGCATAATGAAATGTCAAACCAAACTAAACAAAAAGCAACTATCAGTTGTTGAACATCTCAATAGAATTAGGCAACTCCAATTTTTTGTTTGTATTATTTAATTCCTCTGTAGAATTATTTATTGCAATTGTTGTTGTATGGGAAAAGGTCAAGAAAATGCAGCTATAACAAAACTTAAAATACTAAAAGGTTAGGATTTAGTCATTTGTTAACAGCAACAAGCACATATTTACAGTTTTCGGGTTAGATGGTCGATTACAACAGTCAGAGCCAATCGATACCAAGCGCGCATTGCGCGAATGCTATAGACAACATTAATCTTTTTAGTTAATTTTTTATTTTAAATACAATGATCTTTTCAATCAAATAAAACCAAAACTTTTGTGACGTCATTAAATGTTATGCAAATTTTCTATTTATTCTATACATATCCGATTTCTATTATAAAACCTTTCTTGAATTGTGTCTTTGAATTGCCAACATTCTTTTTGTTGATTCTATTCATATAAATGTATTATAGTTTGCGTAACATTTTATAATTGGAGTCACGGCATGAAACAACTGACCAATGGAAAAATTGAAAAAGCGCCTCTTGCGGTACAATTTTGATTCGTTTTAATATCGCAAAGCTCTCATTGGTAAATTAAATTAAAATTTACACAAATTTCCACAGTTCAGTTTATTTGATCATTTCTGTTTCTATGCGCTTATTTGCGAAAATAATGTTTTTATCAACCATCTCTGCATTACTAATATCGGAAAGTTCGGCTAGTTAAGCAATTGAAAGTTGACGTTTTTTATTTCATATGTAGTGAAAGGAGAATTATTTTATTAAAAATCTTTTTTTGAGTACAGTTTTCAAACTTTTTACATATTTCGTCGTAGAAGTTGCATTTTGGCCCTCCCCAATAATGATACAATTCGTTGTTTGTTGTTTTTCTTCTATATTTGAAGATAATCATATTATATTTTTGTAATATTACACTACCACACTCATCATTTTGTACTATTTTCGGTTTAATTCTATTATCTCGCACAATCATAAAATATTCCATAGGAAAAATGTGAACTGAAAAAAATTAGAGCGTTTCTCATATTACATTTTTTTCCGCTACAGCACACCGTCAATAAAAATATATTCCTAAAATGTATTTGTTTAAAATAATGATTATGTCAAATAAAGTTGATTTAGCACGTATTGCACTCTCCCTCTCGAAGAAAACCGGAAAACACTATTAAAAATTTTCTTTGGTCACGAATCTTGAAGTATCTAATAAATTATACTTGCAAGGTTTATTTATTCTTTCATAGCAGAATTCTCCGGTATATTATTTGCCTTCACGATTACAGGGTGACACAAAATGATCATTGTGGTTGGAATTCTTTATAACTTTTTTAATTGGAGGTTTACTCTTCGTATTGACGTACACTCTTTCTTTTAAATATCTTCAAAGGAAACAGTCAGGCGAGCGGTTAAATCCGATTAACGATTTGAGTCCCTTGCAGTGATCCATTCTAACGAGACACCGTATTTAAATCAAAACGTTCATTTTGCGCCATCCTGTATAATATTGAAACAATTTATTGTTTATTTATTTGTTTAAAGTTCCAAAGTTCCAATGCGGTAACTAAATTTACAATATACAATGAATGAGACAAACATATATACACATATATGTATTATGAACAAGCAATGAAAGAATTAGATGACGATAAAAATTAGGACGTTTTTTTTATAATATCTAATGACAAACTGTTAAATAAGAAAAAATATGGTGACTTAAATATGGATTTAACAAAAAAAAACTAAGTGAAATATTTCCCAAAAAACAAAAAATATGTATGTGTGGTTTATGATGCGCAGAACTTCCAAAAACTATAAAGTAAAATCAGAATCAAAACACAGTGAAAGGTTGCAATATACGTATTATAGTAGAAATTATTTGTTAAATAAAAATCAGAAATTGGCCTGTGGGTGCTGTTGCGGACAGTCCATTGTATAGACTTCGAATGGGAACTTTGAAGAGGTCGATCCGTGGGGTGGGCGATATAAATGACGTGCCCTATATACAGGATGTTGTAACAAGATTCAATGATGAAATCTGTTAAACAAAAATCAGAATATTGACATGGGGATAGTTGTTTCGGACAGTCCATTACAAAGACTTTGCATAGAAACTTTGAAGTAATCAATCTATTGGGTCTATGCTACAAGCCGCCCTCGATATAGCACAGTAAGTATCGTCCTTGCTTTGGTATTCGAGGGTCTCGGGTTCGATTTCCGGTGGTGACCAAAAATCACGGTTGGGTGTTTGTAATGTGTAAGTATGTGTGTTTGTTCGGCTATTGCACCGTGGTCCCGTTTGTGTTATTGAGTGCTTTGTATAGAATTGCAAAGAGTTTGTATAGAAGTTTTGAAGTGGTCAATCTCTGTTGTCGGCGATATAAATAACGTGTAATCTATAAAAAGAATATTGCAACAAGAATGAATAAAAAAATCTGTTAAATAAAATTCAAAATAACGTGCACATTGAGATACAGTAATCCCCCAATTAAGGGACAAGACGCGTTCCTCATAAACTGTCCGTAAATCGAAAATCCGTTAAACGAACACAGCTATTACTATGAGATCCTATTGGAAAGTGATAGATGCGTTTCAGCTAGTAAAAATACCCGTAAAAGAACCCTATTTTACTATAGATTTACACAGGAAGATACAGGGTTTTCAAACTGCGTTATACGAAACCTAATTTTATAAAGTAAGGAAACCGTAAAAACACAAATTAATGAATAAATTTCAATAAAACACAAACCATTTATTCATTTTCAATAAATAAAATAAATTTATACAAATCATTAATTCAGTTTTAATTTTATAACTCTTAAATTATTAAATGTAATTCAGAGGTCTTCGGAGCTGGTCGATAGTTTACCGAAGCTGTCGCTATAATTTCCATCAGGACATTCTTCAACAGTAGATGTTTCAGTTAATTTGGAAAAATAACAGTCCAGAGAGGTTTGTTTTGCTGGTTTCTTAAACTCTCGGTACAATTCCTTGTAGCACAGAAGGGAATTTTCAATTTGTCTCGATACTTTAAGGCTTCTTTCTGTAGAAGAAAAAGAGTCCTGATATACCTGCGGTGAATATTTTGAATTTCTAATGTGATGTCATGTAAGGGACCAGCAGATTGAAATTTATCCGTACACTCGGGCCATAATTTCATCCACACGCCATTCACAGTGGCATGCCTTACCTCTTCCCATGATTTTATAATATTATCTACTGCATCCTTTATATTAAATTTTTTCAAAAATTCCTTAATTGAGGGTTGGTTCAACCCATCGATAGACTCAATTAGGTTTTTGAAAACTCGACGAAGGTAGTAGGCCTTAAAATTAGCAATAACACTCTGGTCCATTAGCTGCAGTATAATGGTGTTGTATTTGGGGGTAGAAATACTACTAATTGATGTTTTCGGGACGTTATTTAGTTTATGGCTGGGGGCATTGTCAACGATTAATAAAGCTTTGTTTGAAATATTTTGATCAGCGTTAAATTTCGAAATTGAATTTGGGAAATTATTATTTACCCATTCTTCAAAAATGCGTGTTGTCATCCAGCCTTTTTTGTTTGAGCGCCAAGTGATTCCAAGCTGTGACTTATTTATATATTTTTGAAGGCCCGTGGATTTTCCGAATGATAAATGAGTAGCGGTTTTAATTTATGATCACCAGCAGCGTTTCCTCCTATCAAAACTGTAATTCGATGCTGCCTTGAAACCTGAAGCTGATTTCTCGTCTTTGTACACAGGTCTGTATAATTTTTAAAAATTCTTCTGGATACGCTTTCTCTCCCTCGACATCTGCATTAGAAATCTGCAAAAAAAATATATTTTGTCCGTAATTCCGAATATTTTATCCGTATACCGAAATTTTGATACTCATTTAACCTTGTCCGTAATGTCGAATTTCCGTTAAGCGAGCGTCCGTAAAGCGGGGGATTACTGTATAGGTGTTTCAGACATTCCATTGTATAGACTTTGCGATTTTATCTGAAACACCTTTCCGCATGTCAATCTTCTCATTTTTTTGAACTTCTTCATTGAATCATGTTACAACATTCCCTTTATATATTGCACTGACTCCAGGGAACGATACACTTCAAATTTTCTGTGCAATATAACCATTCCGAAAGACCTACCCGCATTTAATCTTCTGTTTAACAGATTTCTTAATTGTTCAATAACATTTTACCAGACAAGCTGGCTCATGTCGTCGGCTGTACACGGATCAATCATTTGGTATACTTTCCAACCATTAAGTCTATTTGGACGACGTTCTATAAATTCTTTTTAGTATTAATTATTGATTATTTTTAATTGTTTATACTTTTAACATAACCTCAAATCAATTGTAAAGTAATCAATTTTTTAAATGTAAACAAAAAGAATTCTGTAATTTTGAAATAAACAAAAATTATTGATAAAATATTTTGAAGACATCGTTATGAAATAAAAACAACGCCCTAATTTTTTTTGATTTTAACATTTATTATAAGTTATGGCTTATAAATAACAACTATATTAAAGAAGATTTGTATAGCTTTTATTTAGTGCAAAGACATTGTAAATGAAAAATCGGTTAGGGTTGCACAAAACTACTATAACAATACTAATTTCTAAGTATATACCGCATAAAGCGAACTGGAGAACAACTGCATACCGCAGCAGATAATTTATTTTGATAAATATTAGTATACAGTATTATTTGGAAATAGCACAAAACTCATACTATAGTGTCAACTGTCAACCATTTCCAAAAAAAAATCAAAAACCAATCCGCCCATTCTCAAAATTGTAATACATAGTAATATAGAGAATTGATTTTTTTCGGCTATGGTATACTTGATATTGTCTGTCACCTAAATCTATTCCATATGAATATATATATAAGTACACAGAATATATTATTTACATATATGTATGGTACGATTTCTAACAATTAAGAGTGTGAGCAGGAAAGAGAAAGGGATTAATTGCTTTTGTTACTATTGTGTTGTGTACATGTACAAAACACCAACCTAAACTAAAAATAGTAATCTTCATTTGTCAAGATTTTTATCGTTTTTTTTTTTATTTGTGGTTTTGTATTCAAAGCTATATAACGTGTAGACAAGAATTAAACTAAAAATGGTTGTGTATATACGAGTATATTGTATATTGGGACACACGTTGTTCGATGTGGGTATACATATGTACATTTAATACAAAATCGATTAACATTTAAACCGATTAATATGTACATATATATACTCGCGTACAAACAGTCATTAATTTTATTTTGATACAGATATCATAATTACCTGTGTATATGAATATGCGAGCACCCCCGCCCGAACGTGGGTTCAATTATATAATTATAATTTATATTGTGTATAGTTATAGTAAACTTTACCAGAAAAAATCCACTTTCTTTTTGAGCGTATATCCAATCTCTAGCGAGCTAAATTTAAATATCGCGATTACAAAATATACGTATACGCGCGCTGTACAAAACACGTCAACGTCATTCATTCATGTATATATACAAAGCATGAGAAATCATTTGTCATAAGTTTTGTATAATTTTTGCGAATATATGTACATACAAGTATTAAGAAATCGTTATAAGATGTATAAATTAATTGAGATTTCTCTATTCAGTTGAGATTTTTTTATTTTGGCTGTTTAACTTGACTGACAACAAGAATAATAATAACATTTATAACATTATAATCATTATGTATTATGATTTGTTTTTTCTGGGGTTAATTATAATCATTGTGCTGCTGTTTTTTTTTTTTTTTAAATACTTTGTCTAATAAATTTCCAATTCGTTTATGTATATAAGCACTTTTGCGGCTGTGAGATTGTATGAATGTTAATTATATAAAATGTAGTTAGATTCGGGTGATGATGGATTAATACGTATTTGTATTTTATAAACGCACTTATTTATTTATCTATATATCTTACTTCAATCTAAAAATATTTCGCACGCAAACCATATATACATACACATGTCCCCCATTCGTATATAATTCTCATGATCAATCCTCTCGAAAAATTATTATTAACAAATAAAGGAAAAATATTTTTATAAAAATAATAATTTCTTTGATTTATTTGAAAATTCCGTGATCAGAATTCCAAACTCTTATCGCTCGCAATATCCTTAACAATTTTGTTGTATACACTTTTTTATTTCTTAATTAATTTATTCTTATACATATATAAAAAAACGAAAATAAAGAATTACTAATATGGAATATTAATTATTAAGCATAACAAAATATATATATTTTTATTTGAAATTGATAAGAATTTCAAAAATGTTTGTGCCAAATGATGATGATGTTGATAATGGAGAGCAAAAAAAAAAAAAACGACCACAATATCAAGATGATAAAATTTAATTATCTTGGAAATAACTTCTATTTAATATTTTTTATCGATCTTATTTTATATTTTTAAGAAACTTAAATATTTTAAATATTTTAGAAAAATTATATATTTAATGATTTTATATTAATTCGATTGATTATGCGAATCGTGTAAAATTAAACAGAAAAATAAATTGTGTATAGTCTTGCACGCACACAACGACACTCTGGTCACCCTTTCACAAATAATATAACTATTCTCATAAAAACTATACAATTTGTATTATACGAAAAAATGTAGGTTTCAGTATGAGTTCTATTCAAAATATGTACGAATAGTGTGTTGGGTTGAAAGTTTCGCACATTTAGGCATAGCTATGTGGGCCTACAAAAAATATCCGACTGGTTTGGTAAAAATACCATAAGTTTCTAAACCAAATAAACTGATAATATTATAATATTACTCCATGAAAGTATTATATGTGTTGCACATTGCATATAGCTCATTGGCACCTTTAAAAGGGCGTCATAAGTGTATTAATTTTCCTCTTCATCCCGCATATTTCCAATTTAAAATAAGGTTTCCCAAATCTAAACAGAATGAAATATCAAAATCTCATCGTCACTCAGTTGTAATTTGAAATAAGGACCAACTATCCGTCGATATTGTGCCAGCTGATCCTTATTGAGGCAGACATTTGGTACTCTCAACAGTAACCGCTTCTGCACAAATTAAAAAATTTGAAGGCGATATTTTTGGGATTCAAATATTTTAAGGAAGTTCATTTTAAAAGATCCTTTTTATTTTCAAATAATGTTCCCAAATCAAATAATGTTGTCACACTTGGAAATTACTAATTGCATAGGTCTTTGGCAGCCCTTTGATCCATTAGATGATTGATGAGGATGATGTTGCAGGGTCAATAGTATGACATACTAAATATAATAGGCTTAAAGCATCAAAAATTCGGATCTTCGGCTTATATAATATTCTGGTTTAATCCTATTAGCCATTACTCCCAAAATAAAAATCTTTTATAGAACATTTGAACCCGCAATAGTAGAGAGGTAGCAACAACTTTCTGTGTTACAATACAAAATAAAAAAGTGAAAATGCTGCTCTGAATGCTAAAAGCTGCTGAATTTATGGTATAAAGGAATTCGTTTATTTATAGTTATTTCTCGTTCATCATCTATGAGTATTTAACGATAATGTCTTGAGCAAGACATTTTTTGCATTACATATATCGTTGCCGATCATTTTTGTGTAATAACGATTTTCTCATAATGATAATAAGTGTCTTCTAGATATTGAATTTTAAAATGCCAAAAAATAGAAAATGTGTTGTTCCGGGATGTGCTTTACAACGAACAGGAATCATTTTCTGTGCATCCAAAATTTGTGTTTTGGTGAATTTAATTCTATATATTTAATTAATAAGAAAGCAATACTTAAATTATTCTTGCCTATAGTATAATAAAATTTGCTGTGAATCTGGTATTACTCTTACTAACTTAGCTGCTCTCTAACGACCAATCTCACTCATAAAATGTTATCCCGGTCCGAAGACAGAAATTGAGAAACAAATTGAGGAAACATTCAAGTCCCCAAAATACCAATTATTTCCAGAAAGGATAACTGAGGATATTCCTCATATTTTGTGCACTAATTGCTAGTTGGAAAAACGGAAGATTACTGGTGGAATTTTAATTTAAAAAATTTAATGCGTAAAGTAAAACGAAACGTCACTGCACAAATAAAACAAATTTGATTTCTAGAAGCTCATCTAACGATAACAAGATAATTCATCAAATTGAATGTTTAACATCCGTAAAAGAAATTCCTAGGGCATTCTGGAACGCGAAATTGGATTTTAAAGTCCCATCCTTTTATAATTATTTAAAAGATTTAGGGTTTAGATTACCTTCTATATAGATCAACAATAACTATGGCTTCCTATTAAAACACTTTCGCAATTCATGACGAAAGTTTCTTAAAAATTAAAACACATCTACAAAATAGTTCTAATCCACTAGAAAATTAATGTGTTCTCGTTTTTGACGAAATTCATAACTTTCACTTGAGTACATGAATTTTATAAAGACGGTATTTGTTCCGACGGTGCACACAAATCTAATGCGGTTGGCAAACAAATTTGCGTTTTTTTAATTAGAGGCCTTCTTACGTCATGGAATTCTGTTGTTGGACACGTTTTGACCAACTCAGCTATATAAAAGGTGAACTACTGGAAATCCAAATAAAACGAATTTCAGAGAAATGTATTAAAAATAGCATTCGAATTCGTGCCTTAGTGTGCGATTAGGGGTCAAATAACCATATTTTATTTTTAACAATTTTCAAATTTTTGCTTTTTATTGTACACCACATCTCATTAAATCAGTGAGAACCACTCTTATTTCTAACATACTAGAAAGATGGAATGGTATATTGTTAATTTCAAATTCGTAAAGCTATAATTTACGAGTTTGATAGAAGCAAATAGTGTTAAACTGTGGTCAGCTTTGGACACATAAACCATAACTCCGTTGCTTCGGCGATAAATCTTTCATTACATTTAGGTAAATTTAATAACGATGAAATTGATTCTGCAAATGCGACCTTTTAAAAAATTCAAGATTATTTGATTTTTTTAATACGGATTCCAGCCATGTGTTTTCCAACAGTCTTTTTATTAATAGGAATAATAACGATTGTATACATTATTTGGTTCATATGAAATCTTATAAAGAAACAATTAAAATTGGTAAAGAAGCAGGAAAACGGCGGCAATAACCGCAACCCATCACCACAAGAGTTTAATAATGCACTTGAATTCCTCATGAACATGAAAATAATAGTTACAGAAATAAAAAGGAAAGCTGCCAACTGTGCCTTTGATACAGACCTCGAATACTCTTACAGCACCACCGATTTAACTATCGAAGATATTCGTATGTCGGAAACAATAGTGGAAACATCATGATCTTAATCTCTCTGATGACCTTGGCAGTTTGAATGTGACGGAATCAATAGTATTCTCTATACAAATGACACCATAATGGAAATTTCTTTAAATATACGAAGATGTGAAAACTTTCTTCAATTTCAAGAAAGATAACTTGACAAGGCTGCAAAACTATCTTCAAGAAACGATTTTAAAATATGCAAAGCAATTGAAAACCTTGTTGTATTAACACTGCGCCAAGATGGTTTAAGCTACATGCACATAGCTTTCGTTACGTTTCGGTTCGTTTAGTTTGGTTCAAGTTTTTATTTAGATCCTTTCACATCGGTCCCGTTTGTTTTCATTTTTTTTGTCGTTACGTTTTTTTCCACTATCGTATAGTGAATTGTTTAACCTTTTCTATAAACTTTTTCATTCGTTTCGTCTCAAAATAAAATTTTGATTTCATATTTTTGTCGACCTTGCTAAGCTTTCACATAGTAAAACACACAAAAATTTGTCGAGCGTTGATGCAAGATAATTTTTCGTGTGTTTTACTGGATCAGTGTTGAGAAAAGTCGACTAAAATTTCGTATCGAAAATTTTTAATAATTTTTTTTTTTGTTCGAGGTATGTATATCGTTTTGGCTACTGTATTCCTTCTATTCAGAATTTTATATATGAATTTTCAACAACATTTTTCATTTTTTCACAAAGGCGTAAATAAAAACACATTGCCGGTATTTTGGAGAGCGAATTCATAAGCTTGGGTATCTGCAGATTAATGTAGAAATTGGTTTCTAAATTGTTTTCTGCCAGAGGTCGAAATTTATTTAAAGCAAAAAATGTAAACTTCAAGGCGCTATTAATCCACAAGACTTAAGTCATCATAACGTTCAAATAGTGTGTCTACCTCCTACCACTACTTCATTGCTCCAGCCATTGGATTAAGGTATTATTTATACCTTTAAGATATATTACATCAGATGATCATTACAGTAGATTTCTGATGCCGAATCTATTGATGTAATATAGTTAATGATATGGCTAGTTAGGACATTCAGGATTTATAAGTGGAGGAAGAAGTTGGTGAATCAGATTTAGTTGAAATGGCATCGCAAACCCAAGCAAATCAAATCGATTCCAGCTCTGATGACGATAGCAGTGTTAATAACTTTACACTCAAAAAATTACAAGAAGGTTTAAGCTAAGCCGAAAAGTTATTTTTCGTGAATACAGAACCTTTCACTATAAAAGAAGCCAAATATTCAAGTGATAACTACAAAAATGCTTATCACCATATAATGAAATTTACAACGGCTTATAAGGTCACAAAAACAAAGAAAGGTACAAGCTTGTTAAAGATTGCAGAAGGTGCAGAAAAAAAATGCAGAAAAAACTTCAGAAAGTGAAGATGATATCGTTCTACCAAATAAACGTCCCGTTTAATATTATTGAGCAGCAATTTTTTTTTTTTTTTTTTTTTTTATTTATTTATATTACGACTGAGTCTTGTACCCATTTAGTAATTTACATTGCATAATACAGTATTTTGAATTATTTATCCCCAGTTTAGTGTAACCCCTCCCTCAGATTTTTCGCCGCAGTAAGTCTACTGACCTTCTGGTCGCGACAAGTCCAGTGGATTGGTTCTTTGCAGTCTTCTTAGTTGGAGATGTAGTCAGCATACAGCGTATGTCCAGATTTTGATGCTGATGCAGACATTGTAGGTGTTTTAATGCATGATGCTTAATTTCATCCGCGACAAGCTCAATCTTGAGATCTCGATGGAGGTTATCGTTTCGAATGTACCACGGTGCATTAACAATACATCGTATAGGATTTTATTTTGAACTGTTTGTATGATTTTGATATTTGTCTTCTTGGCACATCCCCAGAGTTGGCTACCATATGTCCATACAGGCTTCAGAATTTGTTTGTATAACAGCAGTTTGTTATAGATCGCTAGTTCAGATTGTCTCCCTAGGAGCCAGTGCATTTTTCTAAATTTTATTTTTAGTTCTTCTCTCTTCTTTTTTATGTGTTCCTTCCATCTAAGCTTAGCATCTAAAGTCATACCAAGATATTTGGCAGTGTTTGCATGGGGTACTACTATTGAGTTTATCATTATTGGTATATGGTTAACTTTTTGATTTGTAAAGTTCACTTGGATTGATTTTGCTTCATTTAATTTAATTCGCCATTTCTTTGTCCAATTACATATCAGGTTAGTAGCCCTCTGTAATTTACTAGTGGAGTCATTGATATATTCTGTAGTTGGTATATCTCTATAGTATATAGGAGATATAGGATTGGCCCAAGAACACTCCCTTGTGGTACTCCGGCTGTTATTCTTTTTAGTTGGGAGTACTCATTCTCATACTTTACTCGGAAGTGCCTCTCTGATATGTATGATTTTAAAATTTGAAAAAATCGCTCCGGCAGATCTCGATGAAGTTTGAATTCTAGCCCCTGGTGCCATACTTTGTCAAATGCTTGCGCTACATCAAGGAATATAGTTGAGCATATTTGTTTGCTTTCTAGTGATTTCTCGATTACATCAGTAATTCGATGTACTTGTTCTATCGTAGAATGTTTTTCCCTAAATCCAAACTTATATGAAGGGATAAGATTCCTTTCTTCGATAATTGATTTTAGTCTTTTAAGAAGAACTTTTTCAAATAGTTTCGATAATGTTGGTAGCAGAGAAATTGGCCTATATGAAGCTTTATCATGCGGAGGTTTGTTCGGTTTAAGTATCATAATTACTTCTGCAACTTTCCATTGGTACATATCTTAGTCGAAATGCTGCATTAAATATATGCACTAGTTTCCTCAACGCTTTCTCCGGTAACAGTTTTATTATCTGACTGATAAGATCATATCCTGGAGCCTTATACGCATTCAGATTATTCTTGATTTCCCATTTTAGTTCTTTCAATGTTACAGGTGTAATATTTACTTCATCCTGTTCATTTATTGGTGTAATATTTTCCTCTTCGGTTTGTTTTGGGTAAGGTTGAAATGTTTCTTCAAGGTGATTTGCAAACAAATCTGCTTTTTGTTTAGCATTACGAGCCCAATTTTCATTATTTTTAATTGGAGGAATCTGAAGTTTAGGTCTTTTAATATTCTTAGTTGCTTTCCATAATGAATAATCAGTATCTTTTTGCCCAGTTAGAGCGCTGAGGTATTTATTAACTGATTGATTTTTAATGTCTTTTATAAGGTATTTTAATTTGTTACACAAATGGTTAAATACTCTTTTATTTTCAGGATTTCGATGTTTTTGCCAATTCTTCCGTGCTTTTCTTTTCTTTTTAAGAAGTTCTCTCACTTCCTCTGGATAGCTAGCATTGCGCTTCGTTTCTTGCCTATTATTTGGAGTGCTTTCCCACGCAGCATATTGGATATTATGGATGAGCTTATCTAATTCGTCTTCTATTTGGACTGGTCCCTGAATTGGGTTATGCAGACTAATTCTTTCTGTTAACTGTGTTTGGAAGAGATCCCATTTGGTTTTGAAGCTCGTTAATTTCGGGTTGCTCTCTTTAAAAATAATTGTTTGGCTAAGTATCATAACAACTGGTGAATGATCTGATAATAGACTTTCACTGTTCTCTATATGGATATAATTATCTGAAATTCCTTTTGTAATAAAGAAGTCTATAAGGTCTGGAATCTTACTGGTATCCGTAGGCCAATAGGTTGGTGTACCGCCTGAGTGAAATTCGCATTTTAGTTGTTTGCCTGCTGCGAACAGTTCTTTTCCTTTAGCGGTCGTTAACCGAGATCCCCAATATGTATTTTTTGCATTATAGTCACCTCCAACTAAAAAGACACTTCCTAGCGTTTTCAGAAGATTAGTATAACCTACTTGTTTGAGATTGTATCTTGGAGGGCAATATATTGCTGAGATACTGCATGTTTTAAAATTGCTTAGTTGTATTTTGATTGTTGTGACTTGCATGGAAAGGTTCTCAACTTTTGGTTATTCGTTATGTTTTATATACTCTTTTATGAGGATAGCTGATCCACCACTGGCGTTGTTCTCAGGATGTAGTGCATAGTAGCAATCATATCCTTTTATTTTACAGAATGAAGTTTTGGTGAAATGGGTTTCATGTTTAAAAATATATCTAGTTCTTGAATGTGTTGCAATAGCCCATTTGCATTCCAGGTTATACAATTCGTAAGGTTTTATTCATTTCTTTTGTTTATAATTCGATTTTATATAATTTATATTTTGATACACTTGACCAAGGTTTTCTTCTACTCTTTTATTGAAACTAATTTGTGATTTCATTTCTTCTAGTGTTTTCTGCAGACTCATTTCCTGCGAAATAAGTGTTTTGTTAAGGTTCTCTAGATTTCTCAGTATGTCCTGTACAACGAGATCCACTTTTAACTGTTTCTCCTCTGTTTGCTGAACTACTTGTGCATAAGTAACGTTTTCGTTTACTCTCTGGGTTTGTATGTTATGATTAGCAGTTGACGAGCAGCAATGATCATAAACATTATTAATAAAACAAAAGCACCTAAACCCCCTTTTTGAACTAGCTTCTATTCTTTTATAGCAGGGTTTCACATAACACGTCATATTTTAGGAACCTATCTACCGTGTTATAGGAGGGTTACCTGTGTTTACTCTAGAACAGTATATCCTTCCTTTTGATTTTCAGTGTAATATCCCATGGTTGACATGGACAGGTCTCTTCGTATGCCAATATTATTTACTGTATTAGCTATGATTAGATAATCTAT
Source organism: Tipula unca (assembly GCA_951394425.1). NCBI lineage: Eukaryota > Metazoa > Arthropoda > Insecta > Diptera > Tipulidae > Tipula > Tipula unca. The sequence goes on from OX596380.1 coordinate 122,911,126, forward strand.
TAAAGCTTTGTCAACCTAAATATAGTTTTTGGTGTATATATATTTAGAAAGAAGGCTTTATAGACGATAACGCAACGGTCGTAATATATAAGATTCCTCCAAAAAACATTTAAAATTAGGTTTCCCAAATTATGGTTAAAGAATGTGAAATTTGATAAGCACTGGATGTTGTATGTATACATTATCAACCAGAGGCTAGACAAATATACATCGTGGTAAATTAATTAATATTGCAATTTTTTTTTTTAAATAACAAAGGTAAAATGAAAATCTAAATTATAACATAATTTTTAATATTTTTATGAAAAATTAACAAATAAAAAAATCTACACACTAATGAAGTCATTAGCGGCATTCTTTTAATTTTGTTACGTTTGTTGTTTCTTTTAAACATAGCACAGTTGAACAGATTTTAAGAAAATTTTTTTTTTTTTTATAAATTCTGATTCTTTGTGTTATGTATGTGTGTGTGTTTCGTTCTCTCTCGAGCTATTACCCCGTATGTCTTTAAGACAAAATAATTTTTTTTTGTTGTATATAAAAAAATTATTAATTACTGTTTCCTTTCTTATCTTTTGGTTTCTGTTCTATTGTACCTTGTGTGATAGTGTACATATAAATGATGATCGTATATATGTGTATGTTGATTCGAATGTGCACCTTGCAATGATTGTTGGCGCGCTGCAAATTAAATTTGTATTTTTATGTCAAGGTATTTCTTTTATATGCTTACGGTTACGTTCATTGATTATATTATGTTTATATGAGATGGGAGAATTGACATCTAAAAGTCTTTATTATTTTTGTTTATATTTACAAACAACTTACAAAATTGTGAATAAAGATTTTGGGAATATATGTACATATATGACAAATGTCATTCTTATTGATTTGATCAATATACATTAATGATGATTTTTAAATAAATATCCTTAGAAATAGTGTATATATGGATGGATACACAAAGAAGGATATATCCTTTTTTCCATCCTTGATGTATATATTAATCCTTAAATATCTCTTGATTTTGTTTGTTTATTTTTACTTAAAATGTATATACATTTTTAAGCGCCTCGTCTATTTTTTTGAAGGGGCATTTTGAAATATAAAAAATATTTTTTGTAAAAATAACAAAAGGGGAAGTTTTTACGCGTAAATTGTGTAAATAGTATTAAAGGATCTCCGCGGTATTCAAACTGCTTATATATATATAGCAGAAAGCCACACAGAAGCATATATAAATATACATGTATATGTAAACGTATACGCATATATGACATATTGGTTTTTATGTTGAGTAATTTAAGACATTTTTTCATCCACAATATAACAATATAGTGGAAAATTTGTAATCTCTTATTACAATCAAATCAAATTATCATTAAACCGTAAATAATACCAAAAAGTGGATCTTCTTTTTTGGTATATATATAGACAATATATATATACATATATATACGTATCTCCGTAACCAAAACTTAACCCACCCGAATTAACAGACACGCAAGAAAAATTATTTTTCGTGTAATCGATATTTTAATTGAATCATTTTTCTACTTGAATTTTTTTGGTTGTTGGAGGTATGAACACACGACCGATATTGAATTACATACTATATGAAGAAAAAAAAAAAATCTGTATTACCACCATCAAACATACTAACCATTTACTGTCTGGACCTCTATCTAATAGTATACCTTTTGGAAACTAATTGAATTGTAAAAAGACTACAAATTATTTCATTACGATCATATTACTTTATATGGGATCACTAATAAATCGAAGATCACGACGATCAACAGTGTGTTCGTTTTCTTCTTTTCATATATACTTATATACATACATATACATATAAGCTATATATACGTAATATTGATCATAAATTTAATCCGACGGAATGTTCTTGCGTCTTTACAAAAAAAAGTACTTATCATGATTCTGGGTAAATTATTTTATATTCGTTGGCGCTAAATTGATCGAAAAATTATTTTGTAATATGATCATCATTCACCAAAAAAATGACCAAGACCAATTTGATCGTATATACATAGAGTTGAATTCGATACGCGTATTGCTGGTAAGCAAAATATCATTAGTTTTAATTAAGACGGTACATATATGTATATACGACAAGGCCATTCATGGTTTATATATACGACTTACGATTACATTGTATCTAAACTAAATTCTAAACAATAAGTCGATTAGTATACCTATTGCTGAAACTCTATAGCTTAGCAATTTAAAAACTATAATCACAGAATTTTAAAATTTATAAAATTTGTGGAAGCTTGATGGCATAAAATGTATTAAAATATAATCCGATAGATACATGGTGAAAACTTTTATTTTGACGCCAAAGATTAACTGCGATAAACTTCACCTTCATCTATCTTGAGAGCTATATGAATTTCAAAAGATACTCTTTAATACTTCACTGTCCCTATCAACTGTCACTAAATTCAGTGCTTAATTGTGTGAATTAAAAAAATTTGATAAGAATTCAAAGCTTGAAAAATTTACAAAATTTGTAAACACGCAGTTACATATAAAGTTTAAACAATTGTTAAGATCAGCACATGACCAATACTATCAACTTCTGCAAAAACTGTTCTATCACCTCCAGCCGTCATGTACAACATAAACCTGGCATATTACGATCAGTAGTTAAATTCCAACAATGACAGAACAAAAGTCGATAAAATTACGTATAATACCGAATCAGTGTTGATGACAAGGCTTTAGAGGATTGAGGTTTTAATAAAATTCAAAAATCTGACTATCCAGTTTACTTGTAAAGAAATTCGAATTTGAAAGATTTTTTTTCAAATAAATAACCAACAACCCGGAATGGGAGTCAATGAAAAATGCTTTACAAGCCTCGGGGAAATATGCAATATTTTATCAAAATGCTAAAAAGTGGCTTACAATTAATTATTCAACGTTGTCCTACAAACATATCACCTATTTTATGTGTGATCTGCGAAAGTTCATTACATTCGGCTATTCACATTCGATTGATGAAATTATTAATACGCGAAGCTCATCAGCTCTAGCCCTTGTGTTTGATATGGACTTGAATTGCATAAAAAACAAAGTAAGCAATTTTCGAAGGACTTTAGATCTGTAAACGGGAAATTGATGCTTAACACCTTGAATGTCAAAGAGATAGCTGACCCTGATTTATTTGCTGTATGTGTCAGCCCAACTAATAGACCAAGCGATAATATTGTATATATACATTGATCGAACAAGCATTCAATCACTGTTGAGAATATTCTATCAGCCTTGAAAAGATAGATAATATTCCCTTATCTATGTTTAAAATGTATACCCAAATATTTTTGTAAATCCATTACGGTATGGCTTCAATCACTTGTTAACTGGCGTATTTCCCGAGTCGAAATGGAAAATTTCAAAACTAAACCAATCTTTAAATCCGGCTAAACGAATGAATTACGTGTTACAAAGGAATATCAGACAGACATCAGTCAGCCGCATGGATTTAGAATCGGCAGGTCGACATCACTTCAGAGTCTTGGCATTCGAATTTTCAATCGAATACATTAATTGGTATCGTATTGAACTAACAGTTTGTAATATGTTATAATTGGAAACGCGTTGCTTCAGCCACGATTTCGAAAAGAGGTGCAACAAATTGAAACGATGTGCAACTTTATTGTTTAAAATTTTAAATCCATGAGCTCACGCATGACTTTGACAATTCAATGAAGATAGTAAAACGTTTTTTCTCTTTGAAATATAGTACACAGCAAACACTGCCATTGTAGTCGGTTAAGATATAATTTTAATATGGCCGTTCTGGCCATATGGTCGCGCAACAGGCCAAGGGCACTTTAAATTTAATGTTGGTTGATTCTATAACTAAAGGTAATAAAGTTGGTATCATTCTGATCAGAAGGGTACCAAACTACTTCCATCATCTACCAAAGTTGGATTGGGACGAACAGGATTGGTTACTCACGTGAAAATTGTTGGTGCAGCCCAGCCCATAAAGCAAAGGCATTATGCAGTATCTCCAGCTGTTGAAGCCGAAATATATATGGAACTTGACAGAATGCTCTCGTTGGGTGTGATTGAGGAGCGAGTTACAGTTCATGGAGTTCCCCGATTGCAATAGTCCGAAGGAGTGATGGAAGAGTCCGTCTGTGCTTGGATGCGCGCAAACTTAACGCGGTTACTGTAAAGGATGCTTATCCTTTACTCCTCATTGATGGTTTACTGGGGCGTCTGTCAAAAACAAGGTTCATTTCGAGCATTGATTTAATCCGCTGTATTGGCCGTTGTATCATTTTAAAGTTATGCCATTCAAGCTCTGTATAATGGCCGTCAGAATATGTGTCGGTTGATGCGCATAGGGTGATACCCCATGAACTGCACACTGACGTTTTTCTATATCTCGATGGTTTACTCATAACCAGCGAGACATTCGAAGAACATTTACAATTATTGTCGAAGGTAGCAATGTTATTGTCGAAAGCTAAGTTAACTGTAAATACGGAAAAAAGTAAATTCGTGTTCAAAGAATTGAAATACCTTGGATTCATTATTGGAGATGGAGTGTTGACTCCTGATAGCTCTAAAGTCGATGCTATTAAATTATATCCAGTTCCAAAGTCGGTACGCCAGCTACGAAGATTTCTGGGGATGTCTGGGTGGTATAGAAGGTTTATTTATAGATATACAGAAATTGCCGCTCCTCTGGCAAATCCTCTTAAGAAAAATAAGAAATTTTAATGGAATAATGGCGCAAATAATGTTCCCAAAAGCATAAAGCAGCGCATCGTAATTTAAGTGTGACTGAACTGGACTGCCTTGCTGCCGTATTAAGCGTTGGTAAATTTAGGCACTACATAGAAGGATACCCGTTTACTATTATCACAGATCACGCCAGTTTAAAATGGTTAATGAGACAGGGGGATCTTTCTGGGCGTCTCGCTCGCTGGAACCTTAAATTACAGGGCTTTAACTTTGTAATTGAGTATAAAAAAGGCAAAGACAATATTGTGCCTAATTCTCTGTCTCGACAAGTAGAAATTGTTACTACCCCAGATGACAGTGATTCATTGTTTATTGATATGAATTTCATTGAATTTCAAAGTTCAGAGTATGTAGAACTGCGATTAACAACATTTTATTGCATCCAAAAGATAAATTTAACTTGAGAGTAGACGATCAAAAAGTTTATATCAGACCACCAGTTATCTCCAGTACCTCTTCCGCCTTGCCGGAATGGAAATTATATGTACCAAGGGCATTAATCCAAACACTATTGAATCGAGCTCACTCTCTGCCCAGCCCATCGAGGTATTCAAAAGACATTAGAAGTGCTGCGCAGGTTGTATTATTGGCCAAATATGGTGAGCGACGTTAACAATTTTATTCACCAATGTCAATCTTGTAAGACCGCAGTAAAGCATCTAACGCCATAACACGTCCACCAATGGGAAATTTTGTTGAAATATGTTGATCTTGGCAAAAATTATATATTGATTTTATGGGTCCTTTTCCCCGTACAAAACAAGGGTTCTGTTATATTTTTGTAGTACTCGATCCATATATTCTCGTTTTGTGTTACTGGAAGAAATGTAAATAGCAAAAACGTTGTTAAATTCCTCGAGAATTCGAAGGTATTCAACATCTTTTCAGTACCTATGAGATGATACTGAGCGATAACGGAAAACAGTTCACCGCAAAATTATTTTTCGAACTTCTAGCTAAATATGGTATTAAACATGTTTTATAGCCGCTAAATAGTCTCCTCAGGTTAATGCCACTGAGAGGGTTAATAGGTCTGTATTGGCAGCCATCCGATCATACATACGAGAGGATCATACTGAATGGGATAGGTACTTGGACACTATTGCATCAGCTTTGAGAAATGCTCTTCACGAGACTATACTGGTAGCTCACCTAGTTTCCTAGTTTTTGGTCAGCATCATATATTTCATGGTTCAGACTATACCACGCTTCGACAATTAAAAAGTCTAAATGATAAAGATATACACCTTACAAATTTCGATCGCTTATCTTTAATCCATAGCGGAGTATTAAAACATCTTGGTCAAGCCTACGACCGACGTGCTCATAGGTACAATCAATTGTCCATATTTATTCAAAAATCATGATGGTCAGAATGTTATACACAGTCAGCGGTGAGCGGTGAGCGGTACAATGACATGACTAAGTAGCACTTGTTCCTACTACATGCCACACAGCGCACAATACAATTAATTTAGTGAAAGAAATATTTGGCGAACGATTCATTTCTTGAAATGGACTTATTATCTAAAGTTGCATGTACCGATAAAAACAATTGAGCAGTTGGAAACCAACATTCGACGCATTATTGCCGAAATACGGTCTGATTTATTGCTAAGAGTGTACAAACATTGGAACTCCAGCTATACGGGCACCTGCTCGAAATCATATTCTTTAAATACTCCGCCTCTAAAAGAACACACTTTACTACATGGTGGCCGTCGGTATACGAAGGACAATTTTTGTGCTCCTGTAGAAGCGTTTTTGTATTGGCATTGTTCCGCATTCTATAATCCCTCATTGGCATAGTACAATATATACATATAGTTCTCGGGTACAATTCCTGCTGCGGTGACTTTCAATGTATTACGCTCTGAGCGGGCACGCGGCTGCGGACTGAACGCAAACCCACAGAAAACGGAGCTGGTCCTCTTTACCAGGAGGCACAAACTTCCTCAGTGTGATCCGCCAACATTAAATGGTACTCGCTTGATCTTTACGGATAGAGCGAAATACCTCGGACTACTTTTGGACAGCAAGCTTAACTGGAAACCAAACATCGTAGAGAGAGTAAAGAAAGCTACTATAGCGCTCTACTCCTGCAAAAACGCCATTGGAAAGAGATGGGGTATGGAGCCCCACATAGTACACTGGCTCTACGTCTCAGTGGTCAAACCTATACTGCTGTATGGGGTTGTCGTCTGGTGGCTAGCGTTAAAAATTATGGCCAACCTTAAACTATTGATGAAAGTCCAAAGAACGGCCTGCTTGTGTATAAGTGGGGCTATCAAGAGCACACCTACTCAAGCTCTGAAGATTCTCTTTCATCTTACTCCCTTGGATATTGCGGCCAAGCAGCTTGCATGTTGCACAGCCATTCGGGTCAAATTCATATCTATGTGGACCTGTAACAATGCAGGGCACTCTTCTATCCTATGCAACAGAGGTATTCCGGAAGCTACCGACTACGCTATTCCTTTGCCATCTGTTGAGATGAGATTCCAAACTGAGTTTCCCATCAGAGAGGACTGGGTGAACCAAACGGTTATGGACAATGAGGCGCTAAGCTTTTTCACGGATGGCTCAAAAAGGGATAGAGGGGTTGGCTGCGGGGTATTCTGTGAGGCACTAGGGGTTAACCTCTCTTTTCGTCTTCCCGACTTTTGCAGCGTTTTTCAAGTTGAACTGATCGCGATAATGGAAGTCATGGACTGGTTGAAGTATAATGTAATATCTACGAGGAATATTCGCATTTTTACGGACAACCTGGCTGCTATTAAAACGCTACAATCATACACCCTGACGTCGAAGGTAGCCCAGAACTGTCTGGCATCTTTAAATGAGATGGCTGATCAGTTCAACACTCGCTTGCCGTGGGTGCCAGGGCATTTCAATATCGCAGGGAATGTAAACGCAGATGAGTTGGCCCGTAAGGGTACAGCACGCCTAATAACCCAAAGCAGGCGGGATATAAAGATACCGCTTGCTTCATGTAAACTGCTGCTTCAGGAAGAAGCTATAAAAGAAACGAACGTCAGATGGTCTAACGCCAGTTCGTGTGAAATAACCAGGCGGATCTGGCCTGAACTTGACCGGTCCAGATCAGGCCAACTGATATCGCTTCGACGGCACCATATTGGTATGGTCGTGGGAGCTATAACGGGACATTGTCTCATTGGGATACCTGTCCTAGTCTAGCGTACAGCAGAACAAAATTTATGGGAACTTCCCCTTTGAACGACCTCACGGATCTTAGTAAGATCGAGATCCGGGACTTTAATCGCTTTTTGGTAAGCTCAGGATGGTTTTAGCGAGTGAAGAGGAGGAAACTTAAATGTGGTACAGCTAAACGGACCAATTTTGTGTCTTTGCTAGTCCTTTACCTAACCTAACCTAATCTCAATATACCTATAGATTACACGTTTACAGTCAATGTTAATTTAACCCGACGGTATAAAGCAGACTTCAAAAATATGATTTTAATATAAACAGCTTCTGGTTTTCAACTACCACAAAACCTTTAATTACAAAGACATAAATGCTTACTATACATACATGTACATATATATTCCTTTTAATTTTCATCACCTTTATAATAAATAAATAAATAACAGAATCCATGAAAGATTCAATTCTCATGCCTTTTGTGTGTGCAAGCAAGCAAACAAACTGCATTTTTTTTATTATAACAAATACGCGATTTTAACATAATGTTACAATAATAAAAATATCTAAAAAAAAACATCCAAAAGTGATTGCAAGTCATTGAATCAATTTTATTAAGGTAAGAAAAGTAAAAAATAAATTGTAATTCACTTAGCGCACACGATGTATACTTAACGGATTGGATGTAACCGAATGCAATAAAATAAAAAATAATTATTTTTTACAACAGTGGAAACATTCTTTTTAATATACATAAATAAATTAATTCATATAATTATTTATTATAAATTTGTATTTGCTTATTAATGTATGTGCAGTGTGATGATCTTTTATTCAGTTCGTGCAACTATATACATACATAGTATATGTAAGATCATCAAATTACCGTCGGTGTTAGTTATGGTATGTTGCGGCGTGTTATTTTTGAAAGGGTTTCTAACCTATATACGTACGTACATGTTTATGTGCCATGACAAATCACAAAAACTAATCAGTCGTGCTAATCCTCTCAACTCTTTTTACAACATCATCAGAACGTAAATCTCTCCTTTCCATTTACTATGTATATGTATGTATGTATAGTCCCAATATTTTTCTTATAAACCATTTAAGCTTAATTCAATTGTTTTTTTTTTATGAGCTGTAAAGTAAACAGAAAACCCCAAAAATAATCTATACTCGGGAATAATAATTCGAAGGGTTCGCAGCTACACATACTCGTGTATATATACGTATATAAGGGATTTTATTGTATGTTGTTGTTTTTTTTTATTTAATTTAAACAATAATAATATAAACACTAAACAATACAGTAAAAAAATGTCACTTAACAATCATAACACTCTGTGTTACTACGTATTACTATATACGATACCATGTAACTATTTTAATTTTTATTAATGGTACTACAGACATATATAGAGTGCGGAACATATGATAAGTGGTGTGTGCAGTATTAGGGGTATCGAAAATTGTCGTTATGGATATTAAGTGCGTACATAACTTAAGGAAATATACATTTCTATTAAGAGAGTTAGTTGAGTTTATTGAAAATATTATTAATTTGTAAATGTTGAGGAATTCATATATATGCAAGTACACTACAAAAAAAGCGGTGTAACTAGAACATCAAATCGGTGCTACATAGTGTCCATCCGATCGGTGTTAACTATTTATTATCCGTTTGTGTACCAACCAAGCACCAACATTGAGAAGCTTTTTGTCGTAAATTTGTACCATCTACATATATTAACTAAGGACGGAATGTTTGATTTATTAAGAAAACCGAAATTAAAATTTTTAAGTCTGGTATTGAGTTCGTCAATGGTTAATAATTTCCTTTCCTTTATTATATAAATCAAAACTAGTTTTATTTCTTTTTGAGCAATGCCTTCTAACACATCGTGCATGATATCCACGCTTAGACTATCAAATGTGTGGAAAAAACTTAACTTGTTAAATAAACATAATTTATAGGCTCCATGCTCTTTATTCTGGACGTTAATTTCGTGGGTTTCTTTTTTTCTCAAAAGATTTTGATTTTCTATAAAATCAGTTTGAATAAAGCTTGAATGAACTTCACAGAAACGACAAAAATAGTTAGACTTAAATGATTCATTAAAACAACAAACAGAATTTGCACTTAGATTGTCATGTGAGAGTGAAAAAATGCTACCTTTTATTATTAAACTTCTTTCATTAGTTTCAATTACTATACCATTACTTTCAAGTTCAAATAAATCTTTCAATATTTGTTTCAGGATAGCATCATACCCGAATTCTTTAATATCCGAAAAATGGCATAGAGCAACTAAATGAATATTTTGCACCTGGCTATTATAATGTTCTAAGTTTAACACCGTAAAATAAAATGCACAAATTTTATGCACTCCAGTTTTTGATCCCAAAGGATTGACAGTTTCAAATTCATCCATATATATAATTGCAAATGAAAAGTTGGTTCATTGCTTGAAAAGAGGTGGTTTCACTTGAAATAATTTCTGTTGGTGTAATGGTATTCATTTCCGTTCAGATAGGTATTTAAAATTTTATCAAGAAATGTTTGATTTTGACATAGAAAAGTTAGTGTTTCGATAATGGATACTTATGAGAAAGTATTCGTTACTGATTGCTGACAATTTATAGTATCATTCTTAGGAATCCATCTACGATCCTGTCGTATACCAATACCAAATTCTTTTGGTTTAGGAACGGTTTTATAAGTTTTATTTTCGTTTTTATGTTGTTTTATACGATTTGAAAGGGTTTTGTAAAAAAATTAACTCGTCTTCTAGATTAACCCCAACTGATTCAATTAACTTTTTCCTAATATTAATTTCTATGGTCTTTGTCAATTGCGTTACTTCTTCTAATATTGAATTATAGTTTTTATAGGTCAGATTTAATTTTAAGAGATTTTCGCAGACATTTGCTTCAACCGATGCATAATTAACTAGTAATAATTCATTACTGGGCATAGGTTGGTTAACGTTATTTGGGCAAATTATTTCATCAGTTGCATTACATTCAATTTTCCCGATATTTACATTTTCGGTATGCTTGCTCTTAAAATGTTTCGCTAAACCACTAAAACTTTCATAAAGATAATCACAAGTGTTAAAACCACATGGTAGAAGCTTATTTATTGAACCACTGAGCGCATGTATTAATCTGAAGTGTCTAATATATATTTTGTTGTGTTGAAAAACAATATTGCAGTTTGATATTTTACAATGAAGCATTTTGAAATTATTTTATTTTTTTTTTTTTAATTAAGATTTAATTAGTTATTCTGTTTTTAAGTTCAATAAGTCTTGGCATTAGTTTTTTTGAATTTAATTTCAAAAATGCTTCCTGAATAAAATATTGGTGGATGTAAACAACAAAATATATAAAAACTTTTGAAAAAATCAGTAAACGCCAGAACGTGTTTTTTAGCGGTATCTCGTATCCATCTATATAAATGCAATACGAGTCAATACTTTTCTTAGTTCTTCCCGTTCCTAAGAGTATGGGATGTTTCGAGTTGCAATCATTGATTGTAAAGATATTCCCCGTCTGCAAAAATAATGAAAGATAAGAAAGAGAACACTTACTAAAGATTTTTTATTGACTTACTTTTCTAAAAGCAATTAGCATAGTTGTTGCATTATTCTGCAATTTGTGTCCTATTCGCCGACCCACTGTCTTCAAAAGCTTTGATAAAATTAAAAATGCAGTAATATCTTCCTCATATTTATCGTCTTCTGTTGAAAACTCATCATAAATGTTAATATTCCTTTCGCGTCCAATTTCAAAAATGTTTGTTTTAATTTGTGGCCAATTCACTAAAAAGTCTGCAGATTTGCCGGGATATTTTACATCAAACTCATACGATACCTAGCAAATTAATAATTAATCCAAAAAATGTATTAAAAATGGAACATAAAAAACTTAATCTGCAAAACGAAGGTAATTAAAATAAAACTATATTACCAAGCCAGGAGTATCTAAATATCTAGGATACGTTTCAAAAGAAAACGGCGATTGTCGCAAAACCATAGTTGTTTTCATACATTCAAATATTTCATGCTGATCGTTCTTTGGGCACAGCTGTTTGAGTTTCATCACCAAATCCTCCAAATGTTCTATATTAACTTGGTCCTCTCCAGTGACAATTATTTCCTCGACTTGACTTGTTAAACGTGAATTATTATTAAGTGAACGGTTAATAGTCCGCAATCTAAATGCGAAGAAGCCGCCTCTATTCACTGAATTGTAGAAAATTCCCTAGCAAAATAAAAATAAAATACGAAGTTAAATTAAAAATTGAGTTTTACTATAATTTTCAAATAGCACATCACTTACAAAATTGGCCGGTTCATGATTCTCACACAGGATAGAAAAAATTAAAGCTGTTGCTTTGGCCCACAATATTTTGTTCTCACTCGACGGATATGTCCCATGGATTTGAAGTAAATGCCCGACCAAAATATTTATTAGTTTTGTCCGCAGTGCTTTTGGGAGTACTTGGGTTTTATTGTATATTTCTAAAATACGTTTACCCTCGGCATGCTCCTCTAAATATTTTTGTAATTCCTACAAATCAAATATCGTATATAATATATAATCAGCGTCAAATTTCAGCTAAAGATAAGTTTCATGAAAACGTACCGCTTGTAAAACTATAACCTCCAATTTCAGTTTTTTTGGAATAGATCCGATAAAACAATCCGACTTTTCGATAGGTGCCGCAAATACAGTTTTCATTCTGGTCTCTTCGGTTTGCGTGGATACGGAACGGTAAAATTCTAGTGATGAAATATGCTTAGTTAGTAAAAAGTTTGAATGATAAATAGAAACGAAAAATTACCATTGTTATCCATTACACGGAGTATGAACATTCGATCATATGTGAGTTTGCAATCTCGAAGAATAATTTCAAATGTATTTTGATCTAGTTCTACATTTCTCTCGTCGCAGAGATATAGATTATGTTTCGTGATATCAATGTTAAAACAAGTAGCTCCTACCCAAAATAATACGAAATTTAACCCTCAAATGTCACAAAACATAAATTATCAAGTCAGTTAATTTGTGTTTTCATTATAAAATTATGAAATAACATTATAAATTGAATGCATCATGTGAAAATTAAATTCACTGACTGATATCTGTACAATATGGAATTAATATAATAAGCTCACCTGATTGTAGGACATTGATAAGTCTAATTGATTCACCATCAGTTTCCACCGTTACATATTTTTGAAGGTATGACAATTATTGTAAAATAATCAGCTGTTCGTTAATTTTAATTACATATTACTAACAATTCTGGTTACAGAAAATATTGTTTTAAAATCACCACTCGGATATTAAAATTATTATACACTCGGAAGGTGCAATCAACACCGTTTGGTGTATTAAATAAAAAAAAAAGTAAAAAAGTACCGTTTGTTTTTAATTATTTTTTCAAAAATTTACACCGATCGGTGTTAATTATTTTTGATGGTTTTTTTGAAAGCGGAAAATTTGCTGTTAAACTCCGATAGTGGTTAAAAAATGTATGCAATTGAATGTAAATTACAATTAGTCCATATTGATAAATTACTATTATTATTCTTACAACGGATAAAATAACTCTAAAAAATGATTTAAAAATAATATATGTAAGGTGTTTTTTCAATTCACACCGCCATAATTATTTCAGTGTAACTGTGGAAAATATATAGCCGCCATAAGCATAATCTGTATAGCTATTTCTATAGATTATTTTGGAATCTGTAGATATGGCCAGATTCTTTCTTGATTCATCAACATTAGTGTACATAAAATATAGAAACGTAACTCCTATATATATACGTTAACCTTATTGAAGCCGCCGAATATTTTTTTTTTTTTTTTTGCGTTTATGCGGATTTCAGTCTTTGAAATACCAGAACTATGAATATTTTTTTATTAATACTAAACATAAAATCACTAAAAGTCAAAATAATAAGTAATAATAAGGCCCGTTGCACATGTCAGCAAGCGGTAGATCTTAGGTCCGATTAGGTTAATTCAGCTCGCTTATAGCCCACCCGTTGTACATGTGAATTGATGCTATTGTATAATTTATTATTGACGAAAATAAAAGGTTATATGTTATATGCTGTGTCTGTTATCCTGCTGTGTCACAAATATCTGCATCAATTTACACGAGTTCACCGTCGTTCATACACCGGCCACCTCCAAATGTGTATCCTATCCCAAATTTTATCAATACACGACCTTTGGTTGAGCAGCGTAGTCTATCTCGTTGCGGAATATCTTTTGACGGCTCGTCTTCAGGTGTACCAATAGACATGTTCCTTTTTCAAATAGAAACGTTAGCAAGTTCCTTTGGTTTATCCGATATGAGCTTAGACGTCAGAACTGAAAAAACAATTTTTGGAACGGTTTCAAGACAGACTTTCTGATTTTGAGATTCGTCGGACCATTGAAAATAGGAAACAGTTGCCTCGTGAAACGTTCGTTAAGTTTTACCATCCGGTTTGGAGTATGACCTTGCAAAGTAAGACCCTATATTCTGAAGAAAAGAATATGAGAGCTGGTCTCCAATACCAGTTGGCAGATAAACGTTTTGTTTCAGTTAATAATCTGATCGCTAGCTGTACAACTTGCGAAAATACGTGGCATCGTGTTAGAATTGACCCAGAATCAATGTTACATGCTAGAAAAGGAATCAACGAACTCCAATTCATCGAACAAAGCGAGGTAGTTAACTCAAATCAATTTTACAATCAGCATTTCGAGCCGTCTGTTCAAGAACAGACAATTGCAGCCTACCAAAATAATTACGTTGGTCAAACGAAACCTTTTCTTTGAGCTTTATGGTAATTTGTCTACGTTTGCTAATAAGACAAATAGCTTTTCACAATTGATCGGTTTATCCGAATTTTATTTATTATTGTCACTAATACATACAAATTTATTTAGTATTAGGACAAATATCACACTTTTAAACAGACGCGTGAAATTTGCCCTTGTAAACTTAGCACTTATTCAAAATTTTCAAAGTGATAAGTGCAAAATTGTTATGTATGATGGTGAAACAAGCTAATCAACTTGAACTCCGCTTCAAAAATACGCTATACTAACTGGTTTCAACGGAGTTATTGCCAATAAGCTTCTCAAATCATTAAAGTTCGAGTTTTCAAATACTTTTATCCACAGTAGATGAAAAGCCATTTTAGAGTATATAGCACCTTGAAATTACCACCAGCAATTTAATCTATACTAAAAAAAAATATTTAATATCGAGGTCTAGCAAAAATCCTGCTAACCTCACTTCTAAATCTGTAATGGTTTTGCATTTTTAGCTTTATATTGGTCAATGATGGCAAATTCAGCTCATAAATCTGTGTTATTTTTTGAGAAACTAGTTAACTGAATTTTTGACGAATTTAGAGTTATGAATGAAAATAACCATATTTCCTTCCATTTACAGAAATAAAATTTTGAAAGTGAATAACTGCTACAAGAAACATATTTTTTTTAAATGAAATGTTAATTGTAACTATTACAATATTATTTAAATTTATTTATTCTTTTGTTTAAATAATTGTAATGTAACATTTTTAACTACAGCTGTCAAATGCAAAAATTTTCGTATATTGTTAATAAACTAATTATCTGCAGATGTATGTGAATTAAGTTCTGATGCAGGATACCTGACATATTTTCAAATTGTAGAATATAAATAAATTCATTAAATATTTATTAATTATTTCAAATAACGTTGCGACTATACGAACAATAAAATCCCTATAAAAATTGATATATTATTCTTGAACACTAATCGAAAATTGTTCAAACTTGATGTCACTTTAAGAAATACCCTGTTTGTAGGTTCATTCCAGTTAGCCTTATTCCAGATATAAATATCCTATATGATTATTTTAGATTCTCATTTCCATCAAACATGTTGAATTTCATCATAATTGTTTAAAAATGGTCTAATTCCATTCCATGATTTTGAAATTTACTATTTCATACTTCGGATTGTTCCGGATCTTCTGTTTTCATATTCCGTTTTGAAAAATGTTTGTCAGTCGGACCGGGACCAATTATTATTATTATTATTAAAATTGGTTGGAACCCACGATGATTCCGCACTCAATGCCAAAACATGCACATGCTGCCTTCTGAAACATGAATAAGTTTAAAATACCAAAGCAGAGAGGATAACTGGCCTAAATTTAAAGATCTTAAGTTGAATACTTGAAGCCGAATAGACCTGAAAGCTGGACAGCTGAACACGAAGTAAAGGCAGTTATCAACCTTCTCAAGGCAGTCCTCGCAAATAACGTCATAATCTTTGAAACTGCCATGTCCCGTAAGAATCACCAGAATCACAAGGCTGGTCCTTTTTCAAAGATAAACCTTAGTTCGTTAACCAAATTGGGCTCCTTAGTGAAGTACTTCGCCTTACGACAGCTAACTGTCTCAAGGAACCAATTATTTTAATTAAGGAATTTATACTTGTCCCTACCAATTTATTATGCTTCTTATTTCACATTTTTTATGTGAAGTGTTTAAGACACGTAGGTAAACGGTTAAAAATTGAGTTGAAAACGACATAAAAATATAAAAAGATATATACTTTGATAACTTGTTCAGATGTCATATGGAGGCTTTCGAATTCTATATTTGCATTTAAAATCGTTAAAAGATGTTGGTATACGCAGCATAATATAGTTACATGGTATATGATTACTACGTCAACTTGTTTTATTATTTTATTATTTGATCACTATAGTTGCAAACAGTCTTTCGCATGATGAATGTTGGTGTTAGTTCAACTATTCATCGTAATCTGAATCTGTTGATAAATTTATTATTTCCAAATCTGAACCATTCGTAATCGTATATTCATCTCAGTTACCAAGATTTAAAAAGAGCTTTGTTATTAAGAACTTATTACGAGTACCATAATATGCCGGTGTACTTTCAACTATACCCGTTCGCCATTTTGTGGGGTTGTGTACAAAATAGATAGATAAGAGCAGGGATTCCGCATAGCCAAACAATGTCTGTTTTATTCAAAATATTTTGATTTTAATTCTGTGTTTAAATTTAAATATTTAGCAGCAAAACATTATTTTTCATCAGAAATTTGTGAACTTCCAAGCAAATTGATATTTCTTTACTAAAAATTACCGAATTTGCAGATAGTTTCTAATTTTTTAACCAGTATTTTTTATCGGTATAAGCCAAATTGGACGATAAATCTGTTCCATATAGGTTGCTGATTGAGTTAACATGGTGATATAATTTACACTCTTATGTTTCGCAATAAGTTAACAATTTTTTTTCCACTCTATTCGAAAACAGTGGACGAATCACTGACATGTACATATAACCACTTTGATGGCATTCGTAGGAATTTAAATCGGCAATATAATACGAGTATGAATACATGTATTGTTAAACTTCTATGAAGCTTAGTGATTTTTTAAGATTATATAACTTTTCCCCATCTATGACCACCTTCATAGATGAATGCAATTTTTTTCTGCAAATATTATGTAATTTTAAACCAAAATTCTTTATTAATTTTTAGAACATTGTTAGTTTTTAATTGCACTAAAAGTTTTTACCTTAAGAAATATATAGTTTGTGGTGATACAACTCATAAAAATGGGAACGAAAGGTAATTTTAACCGAATCCGAAATAACAAGATGTCGCTCTGAAGGCATGTCGTGTAAACCACAAGACAAGTGCGGAATTATTCAGTTTGCTTTGAACTGTGCTGATTTCGGCGCGTTACAAATTATTAAATTATCGCAAACACTATACGGTGTTACAACTAGTACATCTACGGTACCTCGATTTATCAAAATGGCCAATAAAGCAACTCAAAAAACTACCATTAAATGCAGTAGAAATAACAAATAAGTTACAACATTTGTAATCTGCCAAAAACATATGTGGATTTCAAATCTATATCAACATAAAAAAATTTGTACTATCTATCGATGGTCCTGATCGGTTTCAAAGTAGATTTCAAACCGCAATCAAAGTAGGTATGGAGGGGTAATGGTATGATGTATATTTCAGAGCTCTAAAATATACCAGCAATAATTCATATAAACCAGTATTGGTTTAATTTGCATTTCTAAAAATTCAGGACATATTTGGACCACTGCGAGATGATCTTATGATCGTCCTAATGCTGTTATTCATATAAGTCACGAATAATTTAAAGCTGGATTATCGACCAAAACGTGGCATTTCTTGCAAGTCCAATTACACTTCGAACTTTAACATAGTTAAAGATGTATAGTGGCATCTACTGACGTACATAAATTGGCTTAGGGTGTGTATAACTCACTCCAATTATATATTGGTTTGGAGATCAATACTACGGATTCACTGAGCACAAAATAAGAAAAATATGTATTTCAATAAAACAAAAATAAGAGTATTGGTCCCCAGCCTTAAAATAATGAAGTTTAGGTGGAATTTAGTATTAAATGTTGGGTATAGAGTTATAGACAGACAGGAGAGCTCAAAATACAAATTTTTACTTTTAAACAAAATCTTTCAACTTTTTGAAATTAAATGTTGGAATGAAATTAAGGAAAATTTAACATTCTTCACAAATTCTTCAATGTTATCCGCCTAGCATAAATCGCATGATACCGCAAATTGTAAAATTAAGTTACTATTATATTTTTATGAGCCCTTAAATTGAAGACGTCCACTTCCATAAAAATGTTTGAACAAATGCGGGCTTTAACCAAATTTAAGTTCGGCACATATACATATATGTTATAAAATTTTATATTATTTCTAAGAAGGTAAATAGAAGTATGTATTCAGATTAAAATTTCTTAAATCACTACTCGTTTTAAAATGTGTATAATATATATAGATGACTGACTTTCAACAGAATTTGGGTGGATTCAACGATAAATTTTGGGTGATAGTAATTTGTAATAATTGATTAGAATTCAAATTAAGTTGAATTTAATGAGAATCTGAGTGATTTATAATTATAATTCAATAGTCATATAACAATTCTCAGTATATAGAGGTATTGTAATTGGGATTTATTCGAAAATTACGCAAAATTTAGCTTGATGGCAATATAATATTATTAGGTTATTCCTACTCAATGAATTTTAACGAATTTTTGGCAAAATATTGATTTTCTGCTATATATACCTATACCATTGTTCTTTCCCAGCAAATTAAAGAGTCCAAGCTTTACATGCTACATACAATTAGTATCCCTTACAAAATAAATTTTAAATCATATATATGTAAGTTAAAAATTGATATTCATATAATTACGCTACACGTGTCCTTATAACTAATAAATCAACTCTTTCACACCAACCCCTCTTCCGACCGAAAAAAAAATCTATCCAACAATATTGAATTTCATCTAGCATTTAACCTGAATCCTGAGGGGGTGTGAGTATCAATTTTTCAATACATAAAATAAGAAATCCCTTATTATCCTTATGTCTTTATATATATATATATGTATATATACGTATATATAAATATATAAATTGATAATGATCAAGAAACATGATGACGATGATTATGATTACACAACAAAAAATTATTTAAATAAAATAAGAATCAATGATCATCATCATCCCTTCGTTCTTTCCTTTTTTTATTTATTTATTCTTTATTCACTTTATGTTCTTATTTTTAAATTGAACGAAGGTGGATGCGACAACAACAAAGACCATGTAATTTAAAATTGTTTATTCAATTGAAATTATATTATGTTGAATGTTAAAAAACGGCAATCGAATTGAAATTAGAATACAAATGTTCTGCTGTTGGAGGGGGGCTTAGGAAATTAGTCGATTTTCATTTTGCAGTTCATTTGATTTAAAGAAAAAAAAAGTATTTTTGTTCGCATATGTATATGTATGTAGATCCTTTAAAATAACAATATGATTTAACTCCTCTCTCTCTCTATCCCGCCGGTTGAAATCAAGCGCACACAGGAATATATAAATTCGAATATATTGAATGTAAATATAAACATAAGGAATTTATATCCTTAAAAAGGATTTTTGTTTTTTGCTCATTCGTATATAGCAAAATAATATAGCTAATACACTCATATACTAAACACCCCCGAATAAAACACAACAACTAAAAAAAGGATCAAAAGAAGAGTATATAAGCTTTATATATACGGAGTCAAGTTTATTATTTTTCTTAATTTACTTCTTCCTTTTCTCGGATTGATTCCAACAATTTTCCGAGTTATATATGTATATAGAGATGCGAGAGGGTGTTAAAATCTTTGCACTAAAACAAAACAACAAAGGATCAAACTGAACGAAAGGATAAGAAAATTTTCTTTTCACTTACATTTTATAAATATTATTTTTGTAACACATCAAAAGGTGTTATCAAAGTATTACAGTGTGTCTGAAACAGATATCCAGAGAGCTTCTAATATGTACATTTATTTTATTTTAATTAAAAAAAAAATGGGATAGGAAGCTTAATTATTTTATGACACATCCAAATATACAAAATTTAACATTATACCGCATATTTATGTATACAAAAAATGTAATTACGTCATGATTGCAATCATATATTTATTTATACTTAATTGCATAGTTTGTACTATTGTAGATTAAATATAACTTAGGGATTTGCTTTAAATTAGAATAAATATTTTATTCTTCCATCACCAACCGTATACATAGGTATATGTTTGTAGTTATATGTACGAGTATATAGTAAGTCCCAAAACATTTATTTATTTTCTAACACTTTTGGTCTGTAATTATAAAACGATACAACATACGTAGGAGTAATTTATTATGCTGACACTTTAATTTGTTCTTTTGGACAGGCATTTGTGGCGGCGTTATCGATGGACTTTAATCAAATTAAATTAAAATACGATCAAATAGTATAATTATTTACTTAATTTTATTGCTTACTATTTGTTGGCGATGTCGTTTTATTATAGAGTTCATATATTGGTATACATGCGCAGTGAGTTGTGCGGAGGTAATTAAATAATTTAGTTCACGCGGTATTGTTTATATGTTGAACCAAAATGTTATCAACAAATTCTCTTAGTTTTAATCTTAATTTTTTCTATATATTTGGTTTGCTTCATGTACTCAAACCACTGTAATCTATCATAGGAAGTTTTTCTGTTCTCTGTCGTGTTTATTTTGTTGAATTTGGTAAATAAAATTCAAATATTTGAAAAGTATAAAGTAAATTTTCAAAATTCGATTTCAATAGTTGGATAAATTTAAATTTAACATTTAACCTTCGAAATTTAATATGTTGGAAGAAAAATAATTTATTACATTTTCAAAATTCCAAATTTTGAATTTTACAAAATGATTACACAAATCTAAAATCGATAACGTACTTTTAATAATAATTTTGATATTGTTTGTCGACCGGTACTGTATATTAATTTTCTTTAATTTTACTTCATCAAACACGGCTAAATTCAGCGAGATTTTGACCTGCAATTGGTATTTGTCAAAAATATATAAATCTAAGGAGATTTTGATATTGTTGGTCCACCAGTACTGTACGTTCCGAGAGATTTTGATACTAATAATGAACCTGTAGTTGACTGAAATTTGAATTTATTAAAATCGGCTAAATTGCAAGATATTGATGATCGGTAATTTTTCTGCAATTTGAAATTATCGAAAAAGGATTAATTCAAAGACCTTTTGATAATGATCGTCGACCAGTACTGTATATTCATTTTGACTTTATCATATGGACAAATATATTCAATGAGATTTTGATAACGATAGTAGATCGATAGAGCTGCAATCTGAATTTATCAAATCCGGATAAATTAAAAGATATTTTGATAATGATCGTCCGCAGTACTGTATGTTTATTTTGACTTTATCATACACGAATAGCATCAAAAAGAGATTTTGATACCAATAGAGTAGATCGGCAATGTAACTGCAATTTGTATTAATTAAAATTTGATAAAGTCAGAGAGATTTTTGATAATGGTGATCGATCAGTATGCTGTATCGACCGATACTGTATATTTTGATAAATTCAAAGAAACTTAAATAATTTTGATCGATCGGTAATGGAACTGAAATTTTAAATTATCAATTACTAGTAAACTCACAGAGATGTATAGGTATTGATTGCGACCAGTACTGTATGTTCATTTTGACTTATCATATACACAGATAAATTCAAAGAGATTTTTTTAACGATAATCGATCAGCAATGTAACTGCAATTTGTGTTTTTCTAAACCGGATAATTCTAAATCGTCGACCGGTAATGTATCTTCATTTTGCTTTTATCAGACACGGACAAATTCAGAAAGATTTTGATACCAATCAGCTATGTAAGTGCGCAATTTGAATTTAGCAGTACCTGATAAATTCCGAGAGAATTTATCAAAAATAAATAAATTCAAAGAGATTTTGATATTGAAATTCGACCGGTACTGTATGTTCAATTTTACTTCATCAAGCACGGCTAAACTCGGCTTTTGATAACGAGGTCGATAGGTAATGTAAATGCAATTTTACTTTACCAGAAGCAGATCATTTCAGAGAGATTTCGAAAATGATGGTCGATCGGTGCTGTATGTCAAATCTAATTTAATAAAAACGGGTGAATTCAAAGCGACTTTGGCAACGATGCTAGGTCAGTATTGTACCTGCAATTGGAATTTATCAAAATCAGATAAATCCAAAGAAATTTCAATATTGTTGGTCGACCGATACTGTATGTTCAGAGAGATCTCGATAATGATGTCGATCGGTATTGTAACTGCAATTATAATTTATCAAAACCGGTTAAATTCAAAAATATTTTGATAGAGATGGTCGATTGGTGATGTATTTATATAAAATTTAACTTAATCAAAAATCGTTTAGATTTTTACTGTTTCTTATCGCACCGAAATTCAATAAATTGAAAGAAATAATTTCCAAAACCAAAAAATTCTATTTTAAACTAAGATTTATAAAAATACGATATTCAGAATGTTTTGTTATTTCTGAATTTTATAAATTGGAAAATCGATTTTTTTAATTTGATTTAAAATTGTGGGAATTCGGGAACTTTGCTCTCTTCTTGAAATTGTTGACAATGTGTTTCCTGGAAAATTGTCAAAATTTATTTACTAGTCTAGGGATACTTTTCCACATACATATTTATAATATCGAAACACGCGTGTGAAACATACAGAAATATTTCAAAAGCTCCTGCAAGAAGAAATTTAAAATTTGAAAAAATTAAAGTTTTGAAATTCGATAATTCTGAGCTTTACTTCAAAATTTCCAAACCGAAATTCATAAATCATTTTATTATTATCATAAAGCAAATTCACATTCTAAGAGTATTCACATTTTAGTATTCTAAGAAATTTAAGTTCAATTCGCGGTTTGGGAATATTGTGAGAAATGTAGAAGTGGTAGATAGGAATTTATCGGACCTTAGGAAATTCTTTTGTTCGCTGTCGTATACATTCAGTTGAATTTCGAAAAATTAAATTCAAATAATATCAAATTTATAAAAATTTAATTTTTATTGTGCGACAAAATTCATATACTCCGCTGTTTAAATTCGATCATTTGTAACGTCGAGCATCGACGTTCCAAGGTTTAACACCCCTGCATTACGTTTTCTTTTTTTTTATTATTTTTTTATGATGAATAATTCTTGTTTTGGAAACGACTAATCCGGTTGTGATGGGGAATATATGTATCAAATTTATCCCCTTCTCAATGTTGGTGCGGGATGCTGTATTGTTTAAGTTGGACTATATAAAGCAAAATTTTTTTATGCACGCAGTAGAGAGTAGATAGTAAAAGTTAGAAAAAGTCAGATGGTCAGACTGATTAGTGTGTTAAAGTGCCGAAATAAATAAATAAGTTGATGTAAACCTTGGTCCTTCTCTAGTCCTCTTCTATTTGATTCCTTTCCCGTCGTTCTTATGTGGTCTGAACATTAGCCGGCAGAACCATGGCCACACCGAAGCTCTAAATAAATGATATGTAAACAATTTCAGTAACGACAGCGTTTTTTTGTCTGGAACTACTATACAACTTCAGCTGTTCATGTCACCAACGTTCGTTACAAATTCTTATATCTATTATTTGACTAAATTCCAGATAGTGTTTCATAACTTAAAAAATTTAATAAATTCAAATCCAAAGTGTTATTGAATTCTAAATATCAAATATGCTTATGAAATATTTAGTTCTAGAAACAAAATTTCTTGAAATTTGCTTGACTTGACTGAACAAAGGGATAGACGCGCGTACAACGGAAATATTGTTTAGAAAATTTAACTTGAAACGGAAACATACTCACAATAATTTAATAAATAGTAATAAATTAAATTAAATTTTAAATTCTAAAATTGCCTTGATATTTGAATTATAACATTTCAAAATTTTCTAATTTTTTAATTGTTCAACTCCTGAAAATTGATTAATATTTGAGAAAATCCAACTTTTACAAAATTCTGATAATTCAAATTTAGAATTCAGATTTATAAAATTCAACTAAATTTTTATTTCCAAAATTCTCAAAATTTAAAAGTTATATTTTCAGATTATATTATAATTTAATATATTGAAAGATAAATAATTCAAAAATACGCACAATTTATGTTCCATTGAATATTAAATTCAGAATTGTAAAATCGAAATTTCAAAAGATTTATTATTTTCAAAGTTCAGAATTTTATTCGTAAGATATCAAAAATTTAAATTTTAAAAAATGTAGGTACATATGGAAATGTTAAATATGCTAAACTGTGCAAAATATTATATATATGTAGTTAAAATCGATTTTGTTAAGCTCGTATAGATTTGGAAAAGTACGTACAAGTATGAGTAAATTTTCAAAATTCGGTTTTAAATGTTGGATAAATTTAAATTCAGTATTTCGACGCTGATCAAGCGCGAAAACTCGATAACTCTACTGATTTTTGCAAAACAATAACTTTTTTCGCGTATATACCATTGTTACAGAGAACTGAGAACTTCTCCTTATTACAAACCATACGACAAAACTGATAAACCCTTTTTTTTTTTAAATGTTGTGTAATATCCTACCAACATTAATGTTTGTTATAAATCACTCAGTTTTGTTTCAATTGATTTTTGTCGTGAGTCTTTATCACGTATAAACAGGCTAATCTTTTAAGAATATTTGTATATATTGTAGATCGTGGATTTTATGTTTCAAATTGGTGTTATGCTTGAAATAAAAATGGTATAATTTTAATGGCACTTTTAAAGTGCTACATATAAAAATTTGTAGACCAAAGATGCGAGTCTGATATGCCAACTTCCCTTGCCTAACATCAATTTATCGACTTCAGAGACTCTGCATTTATTCTGTCACATTGCGTACCACTTTTATATAGATTTTCGAGGTTCGCATAAAAATACCGACACTATAATAAATAATATAAAATGTGTTGGTTTATGAGAGCTTTTGGACCGACTAAATTCTGATCAAACGTTGCTCGGTGTCAAAGTCAAAACTGACAATCCGATGCAAAATTATGGAAATTTTCGTCAAATACAGAGCTGGTGGCGATCCTTAAAGAACATTTAACCAATACGAAATCGCACGCAACATATATCAACAAGACTATTTAAACTGAACTGATTGATATCATTGGAGGTAAAATAATCAAAAAAGCGAAATATTATTCTGTCATTTTTGATGAAACTACCGACATAAGTACGGTTTCGCATAATGGAAAAAGATTCGACGATATCATTGATTTCTTGGATGTTCATCAAACTGGCGATGAAAGTTTTAATCTACAGGGTAATGAGCCAAAAATTACAGGCAAAATTCTTGGATAGTTAGTTCTAAAGCAATTAAAAAAATATGGATTAAACCCCAATTATTTAATTGGAATTGACACAGATGGGTGTTCTGTGATGATTTCGGAACAGATCGGTGCGGTGAATGAAATACAAAAGGTAGCTAAGAATGCTTTTTCATGTTCATGTTTTAACCACGCACTAAATTTAGCTATCTCAAACTCCTCAACGGTACTAAGTATTCGTAGCTCTATCGGTGTAATAAAGGAAATAAAATAATAGCATTCTTCAATATGTCAGCCAAACGAATGTTCGTATTTAAAAATAGCTGTGATGAGAAATTAAAAAAACTTTGCGAAACTAGATGGTCGGTTAAAATGGAAGCTATCCAAGATTTTGCAAATAATTTTAATAAAATTGTGGCGACTCTTGCCGAAATTTCTGAGTGGAATGGTGAAACAGGTGTTAAGAGCAAAAATATTGATTAAAAGTGTTTTAGGCGTTGATTTTTTAGTAAGCTTACAATGTCAAATTTCTGTTTTGCATTTGTTCTTTCCAGTGACGAAACTTTTACAAAAAACAGTGCTAAACAGTACATCGACGTACTTATCAGCACAATAGAGGATCGAAGAACTAATTGTGATTTGGAATGTGATTCCATTTATAAAAACATTAACCAAATCTGCGATACATACCAAATAGAGTTTAAAGTACTAATACTTGCTGATAGACAGCGACATAGGGAAAATGTTTATTCCGTTATTGGACAATATAA
The DNA here is from genome assembly GCA_951394425.1 of Tipula unca. Classification (NCBI taxonomy): domain Eukaryota; kingdom Metazoa; phylum Arthropoda; class Insecta; order Diptera; family Tipulidae; genus Tipula; species Tipula unca. The sequence goes on from OX596380.1 coordinate 122,937,676, forward strand.
TTATGGATTTGAATGATCGATTTTCGGATAGATTATTAAATATGTCAAACATTTCACTTTTTTAATTCCCAAAAATCTAATAAAATTAGAAAATTTTGAAATAAAAAGGAAAATTGAAAATGTGGAATTCAATTAGTCAAGACCGATTGGTAGGTTTAGCTTTATTAAATATACATAGAGAGGTGGAAGTAAATATTGACAATGTGAGTAATAAATTCGGCCAAGGGCCGAGAAGATTAGATTTTATTATTAGATAAGTTTAAACAATTTATAACTGCTATATTTACACATGATGACATGAGATTGAACATCTTTTTTAATTTAAATTTTTGTTATTTTATTATATGGATTTTCTATACTTTATTGCTAAATAAAATTTGAATTGTTTGGGATGAATAAAAATACGTGAATATGGTTCCTTCAATATTAAATACAGTTGCTTTTTCGGATATTGATTTCTACCACAAAATTAAAAAATGGCCTTCCTAACAGAAAATGCTGGATTCTCGCTAAAACATAAATTATAAAAACGATAATTTTAATTTTAAAAAGTTTATAATTTCTTAAGTCGTTTGAAAGAACAATTTTTTAAAATCCAGAAATTCTATTTTAAATTCAGATTCGAATATCGATTATTTCAATTTGCGCTAATATTGTGGGAATTCGGAAATGTTTCCCTTTACTTGAAATCGGTGAAAATTTGCCTACGGTAAATCTGTCAAAATTTGTTTGTTAATCAAGATCCTTTTCCACAAATTAAGAAAATCGCCACTAATTTCGAGGGAGGAAGAAAACTAATATTTTAAAAAATTAAAATTTTGAAATTCGATAATTCTAAACTTTCAAAATTTCCAAAATAAAAATTCGTCTTCAAAAAATATGAATGTCATTTCATAAAGCAATTTAAATTCTTGCAACAAATGTAGAAGTTATACCAACATGAAAACTAAATTAATACGCACTCCAAATTTTCAATCCGGCCACTCTTTGATCATGTTTAATGTACGAGTATAAGTGGTGTTTAAAAAATTTCTAACGATTTTAATTTTAATATATGTAAATTGCTTTGTTGTTTACTGTATGACATGTAGTTCTACGTTCTATGCGGTCATATCTCAGATGCAACCATACGTCCATTTTTATATGAGAAACTAAAGTGCATTTGCGATATAATTTGTATTTTTAGTGTGTGTGCCAATCGAAGTTAAAAAGTTAAATATTTTAACTGTGGTGCAAAAAAAAAAAATTTCTCACTTTTTAACTGGTTTGCTGTGCCAATTGAAACCACTTAAAATTTATGACGGTTAACAATTTTTGCTGGCAGCGCAATTTCGTGATTTTGTTCAAAATTTAATTTAAGATTCAAAATTTCCTTTAATTTAAGATTATTGAATCAAAATCAAGTGGAATCTTATAAACAATAAAATGAGGAAAGGTTTTATAAAATATGTGCCTATACTTTTTCATTTGTGCCAATTATACAAAAATTGCTAATGTAATTATTTCAAATAATTATAATATATATTACACAATATATGATATGTTTCATGTTATTATTTAATTAAATTTAACTTGCATTATAGCGTACAAAATATTTACAAGTTGGAGTGGTTTCTGCAACAATAGAGTCAATTCTAAAATGAAAACGAAATTGAAACCAAAAAATCATTAAGAATTATGCAGGGCACTTTCATTTTGCAGCTCATGCCAATCATGGTTGGTCAGTGGAATATGAGTTGATCGTATATTTCTGTACTGGATGGCTTCAGGCTGTAGCTACAGAGTTGCAGCAAATTTTGCTGGGCTAAGCCGGTACACCATCCGTAACATTATTTATAAAATATTGGATTTTTTTGTATTAAACATGCGGCATGTTGTCCAGTTTCCAAGTGAGAGGGAATTGGAAACGATAGGAGATAAATTTTGCACTCGAGCAAAATCTCAAATATTTCGGAACGCGGTTGGAGCTATATAGACGGTTGCCGCATACGCATAAAATGCCCTGCTTCAAAGCACGATGAATACATTAACTATAAAGGGTTCTATTCAATCGTCGTTGATAGCAAAGGGTTATTTAGGAAATATTTTATAGGATATCCAGGATCTGTACATAACACTCGTATATTCCAAAATAGCCCTTTATATCGTAATGGACAATATCCACCATCAAATTATTATCTTTTAGGAGATTGTGGATACCCATGTAAGTTAGGTCCATGTGCTGTGATAACGCACCGTACAAAAACCCCAATGATGCGCAAAAAAAATTTAACACTGTTCACAGTAAAGCTCGAAATGTGGTCGAATGTTCATTTGGAATTACATATGAAAAGTCGTTGAAGGAATATTGTTTTTAAAGCGCTGGAGCAAAAAATAGAAAATTGCGTTAAAATTGTAACGGTAGCATGTATCTTGCATAACATATGCGTCATGAAAAACGATTTTAATATTGGCATGCTGGAATTCAATGACGAATCTAAAGGTAATTTTGATAGAATTAATCGATTTGATATTAGTGCCGATACAAACGAAGGCGTAATTTTTCGAGATACACTGTTACAAAATTTAATTTTAGAACATCAATAATATGAAAAGCAAATAGGTTTAACTTTATAAATTCATTTTTTATTAATCAAATTCACTTTTTTAGCTACAAAATAAATACATATATATATATATATATACTAATAATAATAAACTATCCAAAATAATTTGTTATTTACATAACGGCTCATCTTTATGATGAGTTGTCAGATTCCGAAATCAGCAAAGCACTGGTGTCAATATGCGGAAATTCTTGTTGTGAAGTAAGCGCTGCGCTAATTTTTCTGTATACTCGTACATACATATAAAAAAAATTCTAAATATAATCAACTGAATTTAACAAATTTTTACTTACATTTCGTGTATGAAGATGTTACTTGCCGTTTCCTTTTACTACGATTTTCCATTTTAATTTTTTTAAATTTTATTCGGTGTGAAATCAAAATTTGAATTTTGATGTCAAAATAAACAACTGTTCTTCTGTATCGAAAAGCAAGGCTGTTATGTTAATATTTTTAAAATGAAGAAAAAAATAGTAAACAGAAAATGTAAACAAAATCAAAAATTTTAACTGGTCCGAGACCAGTGATGGGATGTTCTATCATCACTTCGATTCGCTTCGATAGACATTTGTGTCTCTTTTTTTACGAATAAAATTTTGCTCTATTGCATTTTTTGAATTACGTTTTGTCTATTGCGATCTCAGCCTGTTAGAATAAATTCTTTTTCCTTTTTTCTCTTGCCATCGAAAATAAAAATATTGGTGATATTTTATCGAATGAATTTATAGAAATAGAATCGAGTAGGCTATGATCACAATATAAATTGCGAAATAGAATACAATTTTGTTCGTAAAAAAAGAGACACAAATCTATCGAAGCGAATAGAAGTGATGATATAGAACATCCCAGGACAGTTAAAATTTTTGTGGTGAATAAATTTTGTTTTTTTTAACTTTTTAACTTTTTATGCGCTTTTTATTTCGTTTGGCACACACACTTAGTATTAATTGTGACTTGACCTACTAATTTTTATTTGCAACCATAAAAAATATCAGCAATCTTTTTATGGTTTTTTACTGGAAATTGCAAAAACAAACACAAATTCGAAATAAATAAAAATGTTTGTTTCTATAGTTAGAGTTAGTTTTGGCTTACAAATGGTTTGCTTGCTAGCCGATCGATGGAAAAGTGACACACTACTGCTACTATAGACTTACATATTATCGAAATTATTTGCAAATACACGGTTTAGACGAATTATGAGCTAAAAGGACTAAGCTTTTATATAATCTTGTTCGAAAACCATGAGATTTTTAAACAGCGCGGGCTTGTATTTGTGTTGCCGCACCAGTTATATAAAATATTCGGTGTCTGGATTTCTTGACGTATTTAAGACGCCAATATAAATGTTACTTCCAATCTATATATGAGAATTTTAAACCACTCCAGAATATTTTCTCACAAATCTTCAATTTTATATACAAATTTTGAAGAGCTGTTCAACAGTCTCGTAAAATTATTTCAACATTATTGTATATAAAAATGTATATGCGTATATGTAATATAATTTCAATTCTCGCGCGCATATCTTGAATATGCTGGGGTGACTTGTAATATTTATAATAAAAATTAAATTCTTAAAATTGTTGAAACAATTATTTCTTTTTCGTTGCGCCCTCCAAATCCATAATGTTATATACTCGTACTAGTATATACGTATACACTAACTAACTGTAAAAAATTAAATTAATTTTTATTAATTGGTTGACTTTTTACGTATAAATACGCGGATAAGATGTTGAAATATTTTGTCGTCGTCGTCGTCGTTGGGAAAAAAAAGGACAATAGAATTATTTTAGTTAGTTACAGTTCATTTGGGTTTTTCTTATTACATTATGCATAATTCGGATCTAATGGGAAACATAAACATAAAGCACACGTTTTTTTTTTTTTTTTGATGATGGATGAAATTAGGGTGCCTATGAAATAATTGATTTGAATATTTAAGCGCGCAAGATTTTCAAAAAAATCAAATGAAAGATTTAATTTTTATTTTATGTATATATATAATACCTATATACATAACAAGGTGATTAATTAAGTGGAAAATTTGGTACACGGAATATAGTATTTATGAAGTTAGCGCATAAGACGGTAAACAAAATAAATATACTGTCACTACTAACCTGATTTTTTTTTAAGACAACGTATATATACATAATATATACGAGACCTAAAGGCAACATTAAGTAACCAAAACGTAATAAAACGAATGTCATCAATACACAACAAGGTGTAATTTTTTGTCTTCTGTCACAAATTGACAAGCCTGAAAGATTTTTATGATTTCTGTTACAAAAAAAAAAAAAACTAAAAAATCATAAACAACGACATAAAAAAATTATTTTTTTGAGGAAGTTTTTGTCTGTTGTTGATTTATGTACATTTATATATGTACAATGAGTGACACAAAATCTATATATATACAATTAAATATACATAGTATGTTTCTAAATAATAACAATATACAAAAAAAAAAAAACATATTTAATCTCCTATAATGATAATTATAGAAATAATTTATTATATAGATTTTTATGATTGATAAGACAATATAACATTCATAAAATAAAACGTACATAAACATATAAAACATCTATACATAAATTAATGATTTCATGTGTGAAAAATAAAACTATTAACTATTAAGTTTTTTTTTTATCGTTGTGTTGTATTTGAAAGGAAATGAGTATATCTCATGGTTGAGTTAAATAGAAAATTGGATCTATGGTTTGGCTCTATTTCTAGCAGTGATCTATGTGTTCTAATGCGATTGTAATAAAATATTAATTTTTTTTTTTTGTGTTTGTAGTGTATTTGAAATAGGTAATTATTTGAAATGTATGAGAGGTGATAATTTGATGGTGGAACCGACTCATTTTTAAATTTATATAATTTTTGGTTTTGATGATATGTCATTCTTCCTATATGAAACTATTTAATATACTCGCATCCACTGCGCAATACTAATATTTAACCGTAGTTCGCATAGTTTGGCAAACAAAATTAACTATATCATCGCCTATCAAGCCAAAACATTTGTTCGTGATAATATTTGATTTAAACTTGAAAACTATCTTTATTGAAATAAATTAACATTAATTTGAACATTGGGATGTTATTTATTTTATTAATCCAGCGGTGATTTATAAAATGTAATAACAATACAAAATATATGTAAGGAAGATTTTTTAACATTAAAAATTAAAACAATTAAATTAAACTCGACTTGAATATCATTTATACACTTAACCCTCTTGGTCTACACGCTTGACAAATTTTAATTATTTGTTTACAACTTTTACATAAAGTTAATCCCGTTTGTTAAGTGATTATGCATTGGGTGCATTGACAAGTGTCTGCACGTCAACTCGTCTAAGACAGATTAAATTGGTCTGGATCTATCCGGCCTTTCTCTTTTTGGTAGACCGATTAGCACCTCTCATCTTGATTCCAAATTACAAGAAGCTACTGCCATATTTTAGCAATGTAGAAGGGGCCTGGAATGTTCTCGGTTCTATCTTGGGACATAGACAAAACTTTATAAACTACACTTCATTTTTACCAGAAATCGATATGGTTAATGATAGATCACTACCTGAATACAACTTCTCCAACTTATCAAGATGGTTTATTCTTTAAGGGATTTGTTGTTTTCGGAGGATTTTCTCCAATTATTAGACGAGTCCATAGTCTTTTTTTTCAGATGGCTCTCGTTCTAACCTCAGTGCTAGATTTGGAATCTACTGTCCTTGGTCTAACCAGAGATCTTCTGGCAGTCTTGGTTTGCTTTGCACTGTTTTCCAAGCGAAACTTATAGGGCTGACGTATAGTGTTGTGGAAGCTTTGAACTTTACTGTTAAAAACAAAAACATTATTCTGTGTACTGATAGCAAAGCTGTGCTCAATTCATTGAAAAATCCCTTGACTGTCTCCAAACTTGTCAAGGATTGCAAACGCTTCATTAATCTTCTTTGCTCCAACAATACCGTTCCGGTAATGTGGTTGCCAGCACCTTGTGACATCGAAGGGAATGAGATCGCGAACTGTTTAGCCAATTCTGGTTCCCAGCTAACCAGTTGTCCTCCATACCTTGGTTCAAACTTGTACAGTTTGCTATAGGGCTGCGGTGCGTTTCTCCGAATTAGGTTAGAATCCTGAGTTTGCACCATGGGCCGTCCCGGCATTGAGTGCGGAATTTATATTGGTTCAGACCAATGCATTATGTATAGTTTATAAGTTTTATTGTGTTAATTTATTATATTCGTGTGTACATATTGTATTTGACATTCATAAACCGTGGTGAATAAGATCATTTACGACTATACTGAGACTGTTTTGTGATAGTGATATAACCTCCGCGGCGCAAAGTTCTCCTTGCAATCTCTTCGACCCAAGATGCAGTTTCATGTGTTGATTTCTGATATACTGTGGTGGCCAGGAAATTAGGGACAGCGGCTATAATATTATTATAGCTCTCTACTAAAAGCTGCCCTTTATCTTATTCAACTGACATCTATTGTTTACTAGTTATACTTAGCCCTATCATTAAAAAATAGCATTTTGAGGAACTTCATTATTATCATATATTTGTGTGATTCCCCTTTAAAGTTGAAAACGTCAAAATAGTAGTGGACAAATAATTAGGGACACGTTGTATTTCTGCGAATGTTTTTAAATTTTGAGTTTAAAATATAAAATTCATATTCATTAAATCCGTAATACTCTTTTTTAATAATAAAAAAACTGTATTTTTTAAAAATGGGACGCGGGGTTGATTGTTCACCGTAAGAGAGACGGTTAATTTTAAATTTGCGAAATGAAGGAAAATCGTACCGCGAAATTGCTGCATTAATGCAACGCTCAAAAAACATGGTCGCATATGCGATAAAAGAAACGGATCGTTGCACTTCAAAAATCGTCAAGAAGGACTCTTTCTTGACATCTACTATAATTAAGAAAGAGCTTAATCTGAGAATTAGTGCTCGAACAATTCGTAGAAGACTCGTACAGGACAATCTTCATGGCAGGTCAGCCGGGTGAGTACCGCTGTTAAGTAAAAAGAATGTGAGAGACCTTGGAATTAAAAAATGGCGAAACGTATTGTGGAGTGACGAAACAAAAATTAATCTTTTTGGTTCTGATGGCAAACAAAAACAATATGTCCAAAGACCAAAAAATGGAGAATTTGGCCCACATTATACAAAAAAAAAACTGTGAAGCATGGCGGAGGCAATATTAAATTATAGGGATGCTTTTCCTATTATGGTGTTGGCCCTATTTATTGGATCAAGGAAATCATGGATCAGCACATCTACGTGGAAAATATCCTACACAATGTCATGCTCCCGTACGCTGAATATAACATGCCCCATCGATGGGTGTACATGCAGGAACAAAGTACAAAAGTACTAATCAAACTACTACACGGAATTAAATATATAGTATTAGAAATACGTGAGCATATTAAAATAAATTGACGTGATTTCCGTATGGTTTTCATCCAAGAGGACTAGTTGATTATGGATGGTTGCCCGAAAAAGCTTTTGTCTAATTTATTATATACATATTTCGTTAATATTCATTCGACATAGATTCTATACACGCTATAGAATTAAAACCATATTCTTTTAACACAGCACTTAAACCCCATGGCTTAAAAATTGTCTGGGCTTCACTAATTTCATAATTTCATTAAAAGCAAAATGAACTGAAACAAACATTTCTTTCTAATATTTCTACCACATTATCCTCAACAATTGTAATTCTATCATCACTATATTTACATTTACACTTTCCATTTTTAATTAATGGCCGAATTTTCTATTTTAACAAAATTGTAAGAACAAAAATAAGTGCAATATCAACTATTGCATCAGAACTATTGTATCAACTCCGATGCCGCTGTTTGTTCCTATCGCCCAACCGGCACTACCGATTACTATGCCAAAAACGACACAATGTCTATTTATTAGCGGACCTCCGCTTGCTGTCTCGGAAGATTTTAATCTGTCGAAAATAAAATGGCTTACTGTTGAGGAGACCTCGTGATAGACTCAATTTTATGGGTCGATATAGAATGGGTAGTTTGGACGCTCATTTGTTTTATAAAATAACGAATTCGGTGATTGATCAATTTGTTCCTCGTTCGCCGGTTGTTTAGCTGGCACACGAACCATGGTTTAATCTTCTCTTGTCAGGCTTTAATAAATCGGAAATCTAAAGCTATCATCAATATAAATTTAATACGCATCCGTCGTAAATTATGAAATATTAAACTTTTGAATCGTTTTAAACAATCCTAAATATTTCTGGAGTTTTGTTGATTTGAAACGGAACTGTAAATGTATATACTCTCTCAAATATCTTTCAATTCTGTCAATTATAGTAATCTGCAAAGAATACTAACATGTTTGCAGCATTTTTAGAAAATATGTTTGTTCCTATATACTTCGAGAGAGAATGACGATATTAATTTTAGTAAAAATCCATACATATAGGATTTCAGTTTACTATATACCGATGACGTTATACATGCTCTGTTGAATGTATATGTGAACATCAGTTGTCGCCCGGACTAAATTAACCCTTTTGTGTTAAAACACTGTATACTTCTGTCTTGGGCCAACCGCTGTGACTCTTCAATTTGGCGAGTGGAGTATATCCTTCAATCTGAATATCCAGTTTCATTAAGCCAATTTTCAAGAGTGGATGGAGAATGGATATCGAAAATAACTGCGGTATTTGTATCTTATCGTGTATATTTCTAAATTATTTGAATCGTGACACATCTTCTTTTGTTCACACATTTTTTGACTTTAGCATTATAGAGTGCGTGAATAGTATAGAGTTTATTGATTTCAGTAAAACAATCGACAAAATTAATCATGTCTTGCATGTAAAGAAACTGGAACAGCTTAAGTGTCCTACCTTTAAAGTGGATTTTATCATATTTGACGAACCGAACTCAAAAGCTTTATTTTAAATCACATTTTATCTAAAGATATGAATGTTTTGTTTGGTGCCCCACATGGAAAATCTTTTGTAAGATTAAAAATGATGGCGATGTGTTAACTTCAACAGGAAATACAACAGGAAATTCAACAGGAAATACTTCAACAGGAGACTTAGTTGGCTTATTTTCTCGAAATGTATCGCTTATAGAGACCACATATTGACAGATGTCTCAACAAGGCTAATTCAATGTATCCAAATATTTTCATAATCGAGACATTTTTCGAGACGCTCCTATATAAGTATCTGCTACCGCCTTATTTAGGCCGTTATCTTCGATTGAATATTGAACCAATTTCCGTCCGTATAGACTAGTTTCTTGCGCAGCTCTCGTGTACGTCATTACAATGAGCAGAATTGATGGTTCACAACTACTGCCCTTGAATTCAATACGTGCTTCCATGAAATCACTCAGATACCGAGGCTTCGGGATCGATCTGCACTTCTATGGGTGAAACTTTGTTATATGTTGGACATGACGTTTAATTCAAGTTCGTGTATTTAATAATGTTTCTGCCGTGTTCGATTTTAATTTGTTAAACACGAATTAAAAAATGTTACACAAAATGTTAGTATACAGATTTGAATTTCATGAATTCATTTGCTTTTTTTGTAAATGATGTGCTCTAGTGTTGTTGGCTAAATAAATAAATAAATTATATAACAATATGGCATTGAATTAAAAACAATTCTAATATGTTTTTGAGAAATAAGAATTGAGTAAAGTCGTTGAGCATAGTATAAGTAGCGCGCCAAGAAACTAATCCATGTATATGATAATTATACGAATCAACAATTTTTATAAACTCTTAGCTCGTAATATGCAGTTTACTGATTATTCAAATTAGATAATTACGAAGATTATCAATATGTTATTGCCATAACATTGTACTATCGATATTGTTAGGCCAAGCCAAGGCATTTAAAGATTCAGAGACATTTTAAAACAACTATATGAAAACACTTAACTTCATGATGACCTTACGGTCTAAAAAGTTAGCATCAATCGTTTAGTTTTAATGCTCACACCATTTATTCAGAAGGTTAAGGTCTGATTTCATATATTAAAGGGTACAGTTGTGTGACGGTACAAGAATACAATTATCTCATCAATATTACCTATATACCAATTAAAATTTATAATCAATTTCAAAAGTTGAGCTCAAACCGTGTGTTCATATTTCTAACACATATGTTAGTAATTATTAACTATAATAACTAATTTGAATAATGTTTATAAATGTAGTTTAAATTTATTTATTGGAATTAAAATTGACATTAGATAACTAAACTTAATTTTTCAAATAGATTATTAAATTTATTGTAAATTATTAAATTATATTTATATTTAGTAAAAAGTTAAATAATTTATTTATTAGTTCAAAATTACCAGTATGCTGTGTGCTACCAAAACAATGATGGCTGAATGTCCAAAAATTGATATTTACGCCCGTGTTACCAAAAAATTTGTATGTATTAAAGTCATTCAGAACTCAACATGTTGATTTTACCCAATAATTATGTGTTGTCAACTGTTAGATGAACTGAAAGCGTCTATTGACACTAAACCATATAAATATCCCAAGAATTTCTGTGATCAATCCCGGCATTCGAGAATGCAACTATTAAGCCAAATCCCGGAAAATATTGGAAATGACTTCCTTTATACTGACGCCTCCAGCTATTCTGGGAAACGTATTCTTTGTGGCGTCGAATTGTAACCAGAATTCAAGTTCATATCTCCTGCTTGTTGTATTTACATATTTTTTGTAAACCAAGTTAATATTCCTCTAGTGATTTGACTGTGCATTTTCAGTTGGTTGAAATGATTTTGTGCTTCATTGAAATATTTTTGGGCATCCTCTGTAATCAGTTAAAGGATAATAACATTTTTTATAACAAACATGCACAAAAAACAATGCAATCTATTTCAATTCTTCTATTCAAGCTTAACAAATCTTCATGGACTATTTTCGTATGGGTTAAAAGAAAAAATGTATTTCACAGCGCCGTCTTTCTCTATTTTTATATGCATGACAATTGTTGCGTTTTTTTTATGAATAGAACTCCAAGTCCTATATAGAACATCGGGAATAACACTGGGAAATTTTATTTAAGTTCTATTTATTTGAATAAATTTCAACTTATAACAATATTTTTGGACGTATTGGAAAAATATTTGTTTAAAATATTTCCTTTTAAAATTTTCGATTTTTTCGAGTTTGTGTACTATGAGTTTATCGATCACTTGAAAAGTTAAATTTAATTTTATGTTGATAATAGTCAAAGCCTCCTTATCCATTGGGCTAAAAGGGCTAATCCCTGGAGCGCCATCGATTTGGGGGCGCTAAAATTTTATTTTATGGGGGGAAACAGAAACTGGTTGTTATACTTGACGGGAAAAGTTTTTTGTTGTCCGTGTAAACTATTTGGAACATTACACAAAACTCCGCTCAACAACGCTCTATGTGAATAGACTAATTTGTTCCTGTTATCAAATTTATTTTAAACATGTTTGTAATATAGAGATGACCAAAAAAATAAATTACTGGAAAAAGTTTTTGCAACGAATTGTCGAAGTAATTAAATTTTTCAAGAGGATTGGCTTCTTTTCGGGGCAACAAAGAAACTACTGACAATAAAAGTAATGGAAATTATAGTATAGGAAGAGTATCCGTATCAGATTTATCAGCAGAAATTTGTGATGAATCAATTGACATTTATTGTTAGATATGTGAATAATGCAGGAACACCGGAAGAAAGGTTTTTAATTTTATTGAAAATGTCTAAAGCTGAAAAAATGGGAAACTGTGTAATGGAAGTGCTATAACAAATTACGATACTAATTTACAGGACTGCAGAGGACAGTCTTATGATAATGCATCCAATATGTCTGAAATTTATTGTAGTCTTCAGGCTATTTATCTACCATATGCACCACATTCATTAAATTTGGTTGGTAACTGTGCTGCAAAAAGTTGTTTAGAAGCCAAAGTGTTTCTTTTCATTCAGAGCATATACATATAATTTCTTTGCGGCTTCAACTAGCCGTTGGCAAAAATTAAAATACCGTTTAACTGTGAAATGTAAAGTACCAAAAACATTAAACAATTCACGATGGTCAGCACGTGCAGAATCGGTTAATGCTTTAGTTGTTGCATACAAATTTTTTAAGCAGGATTTTCGACAATTAAAAGGATTAAAAATTACCTACGGTAAACATTTTTAAATAAAAAAACACGACTAATAAATTAGTGTTCTTATCGATATATTTTCGGCTGGAAACTATCTAATAGGATATTTCGCGTTACGTTTCTTAAAGGCGGTTTAATTTTAGTCTATAATCCAAAACACTCGTTTTTCATTTGTGGCTGTATCCACGTTGATAAATATTTCAATCCGTTCTGATATTGACTTTATTACTTTGGTATATGATCATATTTTCTGATCTAACGTACAGGGGTATTTTTCATTAATATATATAAGTATATGAATTGGAATAACAATTTTGTAATTTTGGCTCTGAATTTTATATTGGGAATTTTAGGGGTCTAGACTATTTAATGCCTGGAATATTGCGTTCTGGAAATTCAAACCCAACCCATAACCCATTATACTTAGGTATAAGACCAACACAGAAATAGAATCCAAAAATTAACCGATTTAAATTAAAGTTGATTGAATTTGATGCATGATTTATAATAAAAAAAATTCCATTCGTTGATGAGTGCCAGTAAATTATGTATATTCTAATTTGTAATATAAAATTTAGGTTACTCGTTTTCGCATGACCCTTTAAACCAATTTGATGAATTCGAAAGGGCTAATTAAATTAGCAATTTGTGTTTTTTCAAATTCTATTGATGTTTATTTTTAATTGACTATATAATTTTTTACATTACAACAGTTTTGCTTAATTTGATTAGAAAGTTAACAATCAATCGTTCAAGTATAATTCTCTAAACACGTGATTAAATCTTAATTATGGATTATTCGCAATTGGCTGGCTCGCTAAATCATTCTCAAATTACGTATTTAAAATTAATTTCTAAAAATACCCTAAAATTGTTCACTACCATTATACATTGAGACCAAATCCTGTTAAATATATAAAACATCATCCATAAACAATCATACTGTTTATATAAATAACCATTTCCATTAAATCATTTAACCATGATTATCAATATTATTTATAAGGATAATGTGGTTGTTCGTCAACATTCCCATAACAAATATTGTACACCAAACAACCATTTCGCCACAACAACCGCAAACACAACACAACACAAAAACCGAAATTTTGTAATTTTAATTTTTATGAATATGAAATGAATTTTTTTTTTTTTTTGAATATATCAACTAACTATCCACAAGTGAATATATATACAATACATATACATACATAAAATGCTAACAATTTTTTTTTATGTATGTTACTTTTCAATTGAAACAAATTTGTTTTGTACGTACATACTTGTAAAATTTGCATAGTCATAATCGTGTTTTTTTTTTTCATATCCTCGCGCACATCTCTATATCGATCGAGCTGTGTTCAATGTACATTCACAAAAAAATTGTATATCGGAATGAACGAAATTTGTTTTGCTAAGAATTTCGTGGGAATCAATTATTATCATCATCTTATTGTAATTTAATGATCAATTATAACGTGTACATACGTACATAATACTAAAAAAAAATATTGTTGATTGATTAGATGATTTATATAGAGTTATATATAGACGAGACGAAATTGGAATGGCGAAATGAAGAAAGTCAGTAAATTGAATTTAAACATTGACATACATAACATTATATATGAAATAGCCTAAAGGATATTTATACTTTTTGGTTTGAGGAAAAGGATTTATTTTATATATACGAGAAATGAAATTATAAATTCATTTTTGTATAGATTTATACATGGCTGAATTTGCTTAATATATGTACGGACTATGACGTACTTTTATGAAGTATTTAAGATAAAAGATAAGGGTATTGTTTTGATCAATATATGGATATACATAAATCGAATGAACCGATTGCTGCTTTTCGTGAATGTTTCGTATGGTTTGACTACTAACCTTCAAAAATGAAAAATTGAATTAGTCCGTTCCATCCCAGTTTTTTCCTTAAACAAAATAAAAATATAAAATTTTTCATTATTTTTGTTCATTAAGAAATATCCCAACCCAGCTTTTGATTAAATAAGTAAATAAATAAGTATATTTATTATTGTATTTAATTAATTTATATATAATATAAATAAATTAGCTAGGAATATTATTATTAACTCCTAAGAACTTCCGAGGCTGGAAATAATTATTTTGGTTTTGAGTTGGCCATAGTAAGGGCCAGCTCTGGTAAAATTTCCAACACCATTCTGTATGGTGCAATTTTCACAATCGCCGAACTTTCATTTGATTCCATATAATGAAAGTAAATTTAATGGAAATAACAAAATTCTAAAATTTTATTAAGAACGGAAGAATGAAAACAGATCACTACCATAATAATAATAATAATAATAACAGTGTTAAAGGCCATTACTGGCCCCTTACTGAATCAACAATCTGGCTCCAACGGTTTCGATCCTGAGCTTGGTCTTCATACTGTCTTAGACAATCTGAAGAGGCCAAGTCGCTCTCTACATCGTGGAGCCATCGTCGCCTGCAACGACCTCTGCGCCTACCATATGGTGGCTCTCCTTTCAGAGATCGCTGCACAATTCGTTCCGGATCAGCACGCAGAACGTGACCGAGCCAGCGTACTCGCTGAGATCTAACTTCATGTACAATATCGGGGATCTTCATCAGATCTCTGATCTCGAAATTGTACAGAGCTCGGTATGTACCATCTATTTCGCGTTTAGGGCCGTAAATCACACGCATGATTCTTCTCTCAAATGTAAGGAGCCATCTCTCGTACTCATCCGTCAGCGCCCAACTTTCACATCCAAACATAACAACGGGCCTGATCAACGCTTTGTAAAGCTTCAGCTTCACGGCACTTGATAAGTGTTTAGATTTTAGCAGTGGCCTTAGAGGATACAAAGAACGACTGCCAGCTGCCAGCCGCACTTTAATATCCTCACCCACACTGTTATCGTGAGTGATAAGAGAGCCCAAATATTTGAACCTCCTCACTCCCTCAAACGTGTGGTGGCCACTACTAAAATCTGGTGTGCCATTGTCTCTAAAACCAGAGATCAGGTATTTCGTTTTGGACTCATTGATCTGGAGTCCAACAGAAGCTGAAAACTCTACAAGCGGATCAAGTATTTCTTTCACTCCGTTGTTATTCAGTCCAATCACGCATATGTCATCTGCATATGCAAGCACTTGATTGGACTGGCGATATAAGATGTTACGCTGAGGTGTTTCAGTTTTACGAAAGATGTACTCCAACATGAGATTAAAGAGTATCGGGGACAGAGCATCTCCCTGCCGAACACCCGAGTTAACTGCAAAAATTGTCGATAGCCTGTTCTCAACTTTAACACAGCATTGAGACTGCGTCACTGTCATCCTACACAGTCGTACCAATTTTGTTGGCATTCCTAGGTATTCCAGGGCAGACCACAAACTCTCTCGATTGATCTAGTCGTAGGCCTGCCGGAAATCCAGGAAAACCTGATGTACGGAGATGGATGTCTCATAATATTTAGATAGAATCATCCGCAGCGAAAAGACCTGATCAGTGACTGATCGATTCGGACGAAATCCTCCCTGATAGTCACCAACCAAGCCTTCCGCCAGAGGAGTGATTCTATCCAATAAAATGTATGACAGTAACTTGTATGCTGTGCAAAGGAGAGCTATACCGCGATAATTCTCACACTTCAAGCGGTCTCCCTTCTTGAAGATGGGGCATATCGCGGCCACTTTCCATTCATCAGGCATAACTTCGGTTCGCCATACTAATCGAATAAGGTCGAAAAGACAGTTCCACAAAGTATCCCCTCCGAATATCAAGAGCTCCGAATTAATGCAGTCCACTCCAGGTGAGCGGTTTCGTTTTATTCTCTGCATGGCCTTAGTGAATTCCTCATGGGATGGCTCCTCAGTGCAAATCTCCGCAGACTGTTCTAGAGGTGGCTCAACAACAGTCTGTGATGCATGATGAACATCAAGCAGCTCAGTAAAATGTCCACTCCATGCGTCAAGTACTGCGTCGATGTTGACACAGAGGTTTCCATCCCGGTCCCGAATGGCGGTTGACGAAGGCCTGAAAGTATGGTGCAATCCAGTAATTCTTTTAAAGAAATTACGTGAACTACGCTCATTGCTGAGTTGTTGTACTTTCAGAACCTCGGCCTTCCACCATTCTCGCTTCTTCCGTCTACAAATCCGCTTAGCTGCCCTTCTTGCAAGAGCTGCCTTGTTTTTCCTTGCGATTGTGAGACGTTGTTGCACTTCATTATGGGCTATATTTTGTTGCTCAACTGCAAGACGACACTCGTCATCAAACCAATCATTCTTGGGTCTGACTTTCACTATACCTAAAGTCTGTTGAGCAGCACTGACAACCGAAGTTTTCAGTACCTCCCAGACAGAGTTCACGCAGTCAGACTGGTAATTAGCTCCCTCAATGTTGTCGCTGACAAGATCCTGATATCGTTTCTTTTGATCTTCATTTATCAGACCTTCACAGTCGAAACGTTCCATCCGTTTCGCTGTGTTCCCCGACCTGTACGAAAACTTCCACCGTAGCTTTGCAGCGACCAAATAATGATCGCTGCCTACGTATTTGGTTGCTGACCGATAAGTTCTCACATCCTGCACAACCCGAGCTCGCCCTTTTGAAATTAACACGTGGTCAATTTGGCTCCGGGATGTTTTGCGAGGATGTGTCCATGTCTCTAGGTGTATCTGTTTGTGAGGGAAGAATGTGCTTGCTACTCTAAGATCATGAGCAATTGCAAAGTACATCATTCTCTCACCATTATCGGTCGCAGTTTCGTGTCGGGAGTACGGACCTATGTTTTCACACAAGTCGGCCTGATTTCTGCCAGCTCTAGCATTAAAGTCCCCAATTACCATTCTAACATCGTGTTCGGGTATAGATCCCATCAGATCGTCCAAGTCATTGTAAAATGAGTCTTTATCTTGGGGCTGGCTGACTTCTGTGGGCGCATGTACACAAATTATCGACAGATTGGCTAACTTCATGCGCAGGCGAAGCATACACAATCGGTTATTGACTGCTTGAAAATCCAAAACAGCCTTCTTTACCTGCGGCCCAAGAAGAAATCCAGCTCCAAGATTTCCGAGGTCATCTCCACTGTAGAACAACGTATAGCCCTGGGACACATGGTCTCCACTTTGAGGCCAGCGAGTTTCTTGAAGAGCAACGAGTTCCAGCCGATACTCTTTCATGCACGTGATTAGACCCTCCAACGCTCCTGGTTTTCTAAGTGATTGCACGTTCCACGTGCCGATCCTAAATCTCGTATCCGGGTACTTGAGCGGGGGTCCGGTGTTGTTTTGGCGGTATCCATTTTTCTTTTTGTTGATTTTATAAACAGTTGATTTTTTTACGGATGCGGGTCGTCAGCCCAGCGATCCAACCGTTTAGTCGCCTCCTACGACAAGCAAAGGATACTGTGGTGGTATTCTTAGGAAACATGTTCGTGCAATTTAGATTTACGAGACATGTGAGTGCCCCCCGACCACAGGGGCCACTACCATAATACGTGGGCATTTGATGCTTTGATGCAATGTATTTGAAACCTTAAATGTACAAGTGTTTAAAAATAAGGAAAGCAATTTTTCCAATTTGATTAATTCCTTACTTAACTCTTTACTGCAATATTAGCAAAATTATATGAATTACAATGGGACTGCACTGCACAAATATCAACATATTTTTTAAATGAAATATAATATTCCACCATAAACAAAATGTCAACGTGGTGATTTCATATAAGTGGTCATGACCAGTACAATACAAATATGTTTCAGTTAATTTTGAGATATTGGATCAAGTTGGTTTACAAACGAAACAAAATTGCATCAAGAGCCGGATTAACTTTATTGCATTTGTTGCTAATTAAAATATATTGACCAAATAGATTCTGGTCCTATAATTTTCATATATTGCGAAGCCAGTATCAAAGCAATCAAAAGCGTGTATCTATTTCAAATATACCTAAACTGAGCTGAAAGTATACGAGTATTTTAAATTAACCAGCTTCGTTAATTACATAAGTGAATGGGCACATTACGTTGCTTATTGTTATCATAATGATAGATGGGAAAAATACGAGAATTTATTAGAAAATGCCACTAATATAAAATTTCCTAACACACATAATGTGACCCCGCAAATGCCAATTTACAAAAAATATACAAACTAAAATCGTAGATATTGTTACTATCGTGGCGACATCTCTGTTTGAGTAGCGACACTATCGTTAATGTAAAACTGTTATAAAGTAGAGAAAATAGATAGATGTGTCTAGACTAATCTATAGATTAATCGAATATTGTAGAGATTTCTAGAATGGTTAGAATATTTGGTATAAATACGTATACATAATAAATTAGTGTTTAGTGTAAATAATCGGAATAAATACATTTAGTCTGATCTAGAATTTACATCGTTTGTTTTATTCACAATCCAGTGATCGAACCTTGAATTTGACAAGGCAAAGACGTATAGAACAATATGTATAGATCTGTAGATGTGTACCATACAAATAAATAAACAATTATATGCAAACCACCTTATAAACAAACCATCCGCAAAAGATAAATTTAACTATTGATAATAAGTTACCGATCGTCTACCACAATTAAAGATCAATATAGATTTATCCGTTTTTGATCAATTCAATTTACGATATGTTACCGATCTACCACTACTAAACATCAACATGGATTTTTCTGTTTTTGACCAATTCAATTTATGATATGTTACCATATATATCATAACATGATATAACATGATGGTTGGCCGATTGTGCAAATTGCACCATACAGCTGGTGTTGGGAGTTTTACCAGAGCTTGCCCTTACTATGGTCAACTCACATCATAAACAACTATTTCCGGCCTCGGAAGTTCTTAGGTTAAGTTCTTGTATTATATATAAATTAATTAAATACAATAATAAATTTACTTATTTATTTACTTATTTAATCAAAAGCTGGGCTGGGATATTTCATCATTTAATGAGCAAAAATAATGAAAAATTTTATATTTTTATTTTGTTTAAGGAAAAAACTGGGATGGGACAGAGTAGTATTGCCTGATGTACGTTTTTGTTTTTTATGTGATGAAAAACTGTGCTAACTTTACATGCTTCTCTCTTATAATATACAATATTTATTCTGAGCTGTATATATAGCTTAAACAAGCTGTACACATATATGATATGTAAGTTCAGATGGTCCTCGCCAAATAAATAATTTTACTTATTATTTTTTTTCGAATGACTGACATACAAATGAACATCTCAAATAGCCTGGTCGTATTTCTATTGAATTTTAAGCTAAGCTAAACAAAATAAAATTAACCAGATTGTTAAATAGATGTTCACATATACATGTTTATAATGGCAAATCCTTTTTTGCTATATCCTAGCTTGTGCATTGTTATATTATATCAACCCTATTAATCAAAAAAAAAAAAAAAAAAAAATTTTTGTTGTTGCTCTGTGCACTATACACGCACATACATTCATATATGTACATATATTTACGTTTACATTGCACATAATTGAAAATCAAATCTATTATTAAAGTTTCAATTTTCCCCAATTTGTATTCCCAATTTTGTTTTGCTCGTTTTCCCTCAACCAAAGATAAGATAATTTTATTTTCCCGAATGTTCGTTTACAACAACATTTCTAGTCACTGTGTATCGAATATTTATATATGTATGTATATAAAGGTTTGTTGATTTAACGAATAATAAATATATGTACATATACATGCTGTAAATAATGATAATCAAATTACGTATATGTAATGAAAGGGTTAAATTTTTTCCGTTCGATCCGACATCATCTTTGTCATTAGAATTTTTATCACTCAATTACACCCTTTGAACTGTGCCTAACATTAATCTCATTAAAAATAATTTAATTTATTAACGTTTTGTTTTATTTATTGTATTTATATAGGTTACAGCAACCACCATTAGGCGGTTCAGGTGGTGCACATGGTTCGCGGCGTCCTGATCCTTCAGTCTCACCCGCATTATCTGATACGTCCGATTCTGATATATCCCTGGGAACACATTCACCTGTGCCAAGTAGTACGTCGCTGCAACATAGTCCTGGATCTACATCAAACGGTGGAATAGGGGATAAGCTGAACGATCGTGACGATCATTTGAACGATGATCCGCGAGATTATGATAGTCGCGAGAAAGATTATAGAAATTTTGCCTTAAGTCAATTTCGTTTCGATGTGCATTCAACTGGTTTGACACCAGGTAAGTTGAGAGTTAAATGTTTGGAAGTGATAAAAATTTTTGATAATAGAATCTGACCTATCTAGCCTCATTCGCTGGACGATTTTTACCGGGCTTGCCTTATCATCCGAATCATCATCACCACAATCACCACAATCATCATCATCGATTGAATGAAAACTCACCGCCAATTGGAAATCACCATCATCATTCACCGCCAATTAGTTTAACAGTACAACATCATTTACCGGTGACACCACAAGTATTAAGGCCTCAACCGCAGCTACCAACCACCATGCAACCAACAAATTGTAATTCACCGTTAACCACAACCCAATTGTCCCCACTACGAATTCGAATTAATTCTCCGAATCGGTTGAATAACGAGCTGCTCAATTCGATCAATTCGCAATCAACGACCACATTAAATTCTTCGGCACCATCAACACCACCACCACCTCCAACCGTGGGCCATACCCTGTCTTCAACGGGAAATATTGTACGACTTTTACCGCAAAATGGTCCGCCAATACTGCATCGACCATTTTCCCCATCACCTCAGCCGAAAGACATTTGTTCGTGATAAAATTGAATCGTTTTAATTTTATTTCGATTTATTTGCAATTTTGGCATTTTCATTATTATTTCCCGAACAATATATACAAAACTACCCGTATGGTGCCACAAATGTCAAAAAACCTATAACCTAAAAAATTTTAAATCTTTGTAATATAATTTATAACCTAAACAAAATCTATATTAATATTATTAAATACATAATTAATTAACAAATTAAATAAATATAATTATAAATAATAAACTAAACAAAAAAAAAACTATTAATTGTAATTATAAATAATTTAATTTAAAACAAAACTAAAATATATAAAGAAAACTAAATAAAATTTTATTGTAAATAAATTTTAAATAATAATAATTATTATATATAAAATAAGTAAAACAAAACAAATATTATAAATGATGCAATTTAATTAAAATGAAAAAAAAAAATAAAAAAAAAACAAAAACATTGAAAATAAATTAAAAATTTTAATTTAATTAAAAAAAAAACTGAGTTATTATTTTTGTGTGTACAAAATTATTTTATGAGATTTCAAGACGAAATTTAATTAATGAAGTTTGGTCCCGGTAAAAATCATGGTTTATATACAGGGTGAATTTTTAAAAAAATTCAAGGCCTAGTCAACGAATATAGAGAGGAGGAAAATAGTTACAAATTGATGAGTATAATAGCATACAAATTGATGAGTATCGAGGAAGACGTCCAATGGTGGTCTTGAATGACCTTCAATAGTTTTGGACATATAGCTAAATCTTTTTTTTTTAAATTGGAATTTGTACTGTATTTTTGGATTAAGCAGGTAAAATGTAATATTTTTTGCTCACTAATTTTTTTGTAAATTATTGTATCTTAATACTGAACTCAATACACAAAAAAATATGTATCAAACGATTTCTCAACTTGTTGACTGTGGAAAAACATAGAATAACACTCACCTTCAACTGCTCTAACTTGCCATCGATATCTTGTATTTATTAATTTTTTCAATTTTCTACGGTGAATCATCCAGAATAGTTTCCCGCCAAGATTATCTTGTTACTATACTTGTTTGACAACAAGGCGAGAATAGCCAGGGTTGCTAATTTCGAATTAAAATTTCGAGTAGCGTCACTCGTTGGCCTGGAGTAAACGAACGAACTCGAGATCGCTGATTATACTGTTTACTGTTGATGGCGTAGGCCTTTCGTAAATGTTTTAATAGCGTTACTCTGGCAAAAGGTTAATCGGGCCGGTTTTGAGCTTATACAGGAGCTCGCTGTCGTTGAATTGCGGTTATAATCTTCGTAGCTGATAATCACTACCGCGGTTAATTCTATTAACCGTGGTGGTGATTAAACACAAGATAATGTGGTGAATATCCGCATGAGGGATGCTCAACATTGCGTAGAGCGCCACCAATCTCCTGTAAATGTAAATCCCATTCGCGTTGGTCGATTTTATGGTATGCTCGAATTGCTGAAGGAATACATCGATTGACCCTCTCCGATGCGTTGGACTGAGGTGTGTACTTATAGTTATATGTATAATTATGTTTTCTGACTCCAATAATTTATAAACTTATAATTTATTTATATCTTATTCTTTTTTATTTTATAACAAAAAATTTAATTTAAAAAAAATTAAAAATAATACAAAATTTTTAATTTGTACAATAATCCAGTTTGATAGAAATTTATCAAACACCACTTTTATTAACTTGTCCTTTTTTCGGTCTTTTTGTCAGGCTACTACTAAATAATAAAAAATATTTTTATTTTTTAAACCATCGAATACGTATGTCTAAAATGAGACGAATACATAAATTCGTATGCAAATTCCTTTATACGGTGATAAGGATGACAGATAAGAAATAATTTATTTTATACGTGTATGTACAAAAATAAATTGCGAAACGAAATGTCGGACACATACATACGCATCTGTATTGTAATTAAAAAGCTTTTGTAAGCTTTTTGAAACAATCAAAGTATGCGTACCTAACTCGTATACAAAACGATAAAGAATAAACAACTTGAATTTCGTACTGTTGTACAGTGGAACGAAACCTAAAATATTTTGTATAAATTGGAGCGCGGATAAATATTAATTAAAAATTAAATAAAATTAATATTTATCGGTTGCTACAGTACTCTCCTCCTAGTGATTCTGAGAATCTAGAATCCTAAAAACGAAAACTAACAGCTTTGGATGTTCGGGATGTTAAAAATTTATCAACCGAACTCAAAATTCCGAAAGCTGGTTTCAACCTATCGATCGAGATGGTAACATTTTTACCCTTGATCGAAACTACAAAATATTTTCGAAGGCGCCTAATTACTTTGAATGGCCCTTCGTAAGGGGGGGTAAGTCCAATACGAACCTTATCCGATCTTATAAATACAAACTCACAGTTGTCCAGAGCTTTTGGGACAAATATGTGATCCTGTTTTGCTAAACCCGTAGGTTTCGGAATAAGATTATTCAATTCCATCACGCAATTGGTCGATAACTGTGTCGCTAGAAGGCATAGGTGAAGAAGGGTTGTCAATAAAAAATTCACCGGGAAGTTTAATTGTTTGGCCATAGACCATTTCCGCGGGTGAACAACCTAAATCTTCTTTCACAGTGGCTCGAATTCCTAATAAAATTATGGGGATTTCCGAAAACCAATTGATAACATTACCTCTGGCCATAAGAGCAGCTTTAAGTTGTCTATGGAATCGCTCAACCATGCCATTCGCTTTTGGATTATATGGACAAGTCCGAATCCGTTGAGATCCAAGGAGTAACGTTAACTCGTTAAAAAGTTTGGACTCAAATTGTGATCCTTGATCAGTTGTTATCTGAGAAGGTACATCAAAACGCGATATATAATTATTAACAAAAATTCTAGCGATTGTGGCAGCTGTCATGTTTTCCATGCAGTAAGCTTCCGGCCATCGAGTAAAACGATCGACAACAGTGAGAATATACGAACAACCATTGGATATTGGCAAAGGTCCAACTATATCCAAGTGAACATGTTCAAAACGACCAGGTGGAATATTAAATTTTCCATCAGGAGAAATAGTATGCCGTTGCACTTTGGCACGTTGGCATGCTAGGCAAGAACTCGCCCACTGGGTTACGTCCTTGTTGATATTTGGCCAAAAATAACGAGCTGTAATCAATTTTCGAGATGCTCGAACACCGGGATGTGATAAATTATGCAAAGAATCGAATATCTTACGACGTAACGATTCTGCAACATATGGGCGATTATTCCCTGTTGAGGTTTCACAATATATTTCGAAACCTAACCATTTAATAAGTTCGAGCTTCATATTAGAAGTCGAACGTCGGCATGAGCCGTCCAGCATTGGCTGAAGTTCATCATCAGATTGCTGTGCCTTAATAATGTGATCAAAACTGATAACGGTGTCGACTAAGGCTGAATCAATATTAATGGTTCGCGATAAAGTGTCGGCAACGACATTATCGGAATCTTTTACATGTTGTATGTCCACGGTGAATTGACTAATGTAATCCAGATGGCGTGATTGCCTTGGATTACGTTCAGTTTTAGACTGAAGAACTCTAACTAAAGGTTTATGGTCTGTGAAAATTGTGAATTCACGACCCTCGACGAAATATCTAAAATGTTTCACTGCTTGATACATCGCGAGTAGTTCCCGATCAAACGCTGAGTATTTTATCTCAGGACTTGTTAATTTCTTTGAGTAAAAACCCAAAGGCTCCCACCTCTTCTGATTATACTGCTGCAGAACAGCGCCAACGGCGATGTTAGATGCGTCAGAAGTTATACTTATAGGTGCTTCACTTAAAGGGTGAGCAAGAAGAGTAATATTAGCCAAAATAATATTTAATTGAGAGAATGCGTTCTGACATTCCTCAGGCCAAGAAAAATTCTTGGGTGTCTTAGGCAATTTATTAAGTGCAGACAAGTGGCTATGTATGGGAGCTAAAAATTCCGCTAGCTTGGGAATAAATCGGTGATAATAATTAATCATACCGATATAACGCTGTATGTGTTTAATTGAACACGGTATGGGAAAATCCCTGATGGCCTTAATTCTATCCTCAGAAGGATAGATTCCATCAGGAGTGATCTTGTGGCTTAAAAAGTCTAATGAGGAAACTCCGAAAATACACTTTGGAATTTTAATGTGAACATCATACTCAACCAGTCTCCGAAATAATTCTTCGAGATGTAGCAGATGTTGTTCCTCTGATTCCGAAAAAACTAAAATATCGTCAATGTAGACGTTAACAAAGTCAAGTCCTCGTACTACTTCGTTCATAAATCGCTGAAAAGTTTGTGCTGCATTACGCAAACCAAAAGGCATACGAGTAAATTCGTATAAACCAAACGGGGTCGTTATTGCCGTTTTATAAATATCTTCTTCAGCGACGGGAATCGAATGATATGCCCTTACAAGATCAATTTTTGACAAAAATTTACAACCATTTAAATTCATGGAAAAATTCTGAATATGAGGGATTGGATATCTATCTGGTGTGGTGACCGTATTTAATCTACGATAATCACCGCAAGGTCTCCAATCAAGATCTTTCTTTTTTACCATATGTAAAGGACAAGAAACAGGGGATGCCGATGGTCGACAAATTCCCAATTCCACCATATGTTGGAATTCTGTAAATGCTGCTTTGTGCCTTTCAGGATCTAGCCTGCGAGGTCGCGTCACGGGTAAATGCCCTGTTGTAACAATATGGTGTACAACAGAATGACGGACTGGTAAATTAAAATTAGGCAAGGCTGAAAGTGAAGGAAATTTCTTCAAAAGCTTGCCATAATTATTATCGATGGAGAAATGCACGGGTGTAGGAGTTATATCACTCTTAACCATTGCATCCACTGAAAATTTACTGTTTGAATCTATTAATCGCTTATTCGCGAGATCTACCAATAGACCAAACTTAACTAAAAAATCGGCACCGATGATCGGACGATTCACAGATGCTATAATAAACGCATGGTGAAAATTATGTTTTAAACCGATATCAATTTTCAACAATCTCGTACCATAAGTACGGATTGTTGAGCCATTTGCTGCTGTCAGAATCAAATCTGACGAATTATGATAGCTATTTATATCATTGCAAATCTTTACTGGGATGACCGAAAGGTCAGCGCCCGTATCAACTAAAAAACTTAACTTATTTAAACTGTCATATAATATGAGTCGCCTAGTGTGGGAATTCAAATTACTAGCCGACTCCACCCTATCACCTACTAGTCGTTTTTTGAAACAGAAGTCGAAGTACTCTGTTTCGTGCTGGGATTCGATTTTACTGTTTTTGAATTGTCCCATTCGCACGGCGGTATACATTTATTTGCGCGTATACCATAATTAAAATAGTATACACAAAAACGACTATTAGGTTGGCGAATGTTTCCGTACGTGCGCTGTCCGCTTTGTGAGCGGTTAACATTACGCCGAGTGCTCGAATTTGAGCGACCCCGATTATTAATGATGTTTGTTAAGGCATTCACTTTTTGCTCTAACCTATTTATTCGATTTTCGAGCGAAAGAGGTTTCTTTCCACTCGATGGGACGTCAGGCTGCGGAAACACTAATCGCTGCGATACCGACGTTTGGTCATGCGATCTAGCGAATGCTGATACGGTTGCCGATGGGTTAATTGCCTCGAACAACTTATCAGCTAATTTGGCCATATTTTCTAGGGAAGCATTATCTGCTTGCGTAAGCATTGTTAGCTTGATTACCTCTGGCAGGCGCCGGGTCCAAATGGATCTAATTACACTTTCTCCTATAGCGGTACCTGCCAAACCGCGAATGTCCCGTAATGATTCGGAAGGCTTTCTGTCGCCAATATCATGTCCGGATAGCAAGGCTTCCATGCGCCGCTCTTCGGACGGGGCTAACCTATCCATTAATACACCTTTTATAAATTCATATTTATTGTCTACAGGTGGATTTGCTAAAACGTCAGAAATTGCTGACATTACTGTAGGTGGCAAAGATGCAATAACTTGGCCCCATTTCATTTTATCCGTCTTAATTGATTTTACATCAAATAAAATTTCGGCATGATTGAACCAATCACGAGGGTTAGTCGGCCAAAATTGTTGTAAGTTTATCCCTAAGGATTCTTATTTTGATCCACCCGGTGTGGTATCCATTTTTTCGTCATCTGACATATTGAATTACGTTACAACAATTTTATGACAGAATTGCGGTTTTTTCGGCCAAATTGAGTGTGTGAAAATAATTGTGATAACTTTTGTTACAACGAATTAAAATTGCGCCTATTGTGCGCGACGTAGATGAAGACGATTTTTAATTTATCGAGTAGAAAAAATGCCAAAAAAATATATATACGGTTATCAACAACTGTTTTGGTCGTACCCTAGAACCAAAACTTTCATAGAGAAGTTTTGTTTTAGGCTTACAATCCAAAATAAATATAACAAAACTGTTATTCGAAAAAAAAATTTTACACCTGTAAAAATTGTAAACTACAATACGTTTACCCTTTTGGAAAAAAATAAAAATATATACATATGTTGTTTTAAAATCACAACGAACGAACTACTCCGAAAACTTAAAATTTCGCGGAAAATGGTGTTTGATTTACAAAAATTTTTAACTTAACTAAAAATATTAATATAATTCTAAAAGATAATTTATATAGTTTAATTTTAATGAGAAAAAAAAATAAGAAATTTAAAAAAAACTCAGCTGTTTTCTGCTGTTGCTATCCAAAACCGCTGCTGTTGCTATCCAAAACCGCTGCTGTTGCTATCCAAAACCGCTGCTGTTACTATCCAAAATTGCTGCTGCAATTTGCATAACTGTTCTTCCAAATTTTTGTATTCTTATGCCGTTATTCTCCAAAAATTGCGCTGCAAGTTGCATAACTTTTTCCAATTTTCATATTCTTAATTCACTTTGCTCCAGAACTGGTTAACTTTTCTCCGCATCAATGTTATAATGTATTATCCACGAATATATATGTATGTTTGCGCAATATAATGGAAAGGAAAGAAAGAAAATGTGTTTTTATATTTTCCTTTACTCCACTATAACAGTTATACTGGTATATGTAATTTTTAATGAAAAAACTATCCGGCACGTACCTGTTT
The DNA here is from genome assembly GCA_951394425.1 of Tipula unca. Taxonomy (NCBI): domain Eukaryota; kingdom Metazoa; phylum Arthropoda; class Insecta; order Diptera; family Tipulidae; genus Tipula; species Tipula unca. Next base: position 122,966,408 of record OX596380.1, read on the forward strand.
CTTGGTACGATTTTATCGCACCAAGATTTTAATTTTAAAAAGCACACCGTTTTCACCGTTTTCCTAAATAGGAAAGTCGGGCCGTCACCATTTATAGTTATATGTATAATTATGTTTTCTGACTCCAATAATTTATAAACTTATAATTTATTTATATCTTATTCTTTTTTATTTTATAACAAAAAATTTAATTTAAAAAAAATTAAAAATAATACAAAATTTTTAATTTGTACAATAATCCAGTTTGATAGAAATTTATCAAACACCACTTTTATTAACTTGACCTTTTTTCGGTCTTTTTGTCAGGCTACTACTAAATAATAAAAAATATTTTTATTTTTTAAACCATCGAATACGTATGTCTAAAATGAAACGAATACATAAATTCGTATGCAAATTCCTTTATACGGTGATAAGGATGACAGATAAGAAATAATTTATTTTATACGTGTATGTACAAAAATAAATTGCGAAACGAAATGTCGGACACATACATACGCATCTGTATTGTAATTAAAAAGCTTTTGTAAGCTTTTTGAAACAATCAAAGTATGCGTACCTAACTCGTATACAAAACGATAAAGAATAAACAACTTGAATTTCGTACTGTTGTACAGTGGAACGAAACCTAAAATATTTTGTATAAATTGGAGCGCGGATAAATATTAATTAAAAATTAAATAAAATTAATATTTATCGGTTGCTACATACTTTGGCGTTGTAAGGTGCTTAACTCCATATTTGGTCAGCAACGACTTAAACTGGCTAAATTGTTTTCCATTGTCAGTTAACACTGTACTGTTTTACAGATTGTACAGTTAGAAATATAATTTTAAACATCTTTAGCCATTCCGGTCCAATAAAAGTATCTTTTAAGGCGCTCTAGAGTTTTATAGATCCCAAAGTGAGCTGATAAGGGGGGAGCATGCGCTTGCTCCATTAAAAAAGCAGTATGCGACTGGGGTATAACTAACTTCCACTTCGGTAAATCAGTGTCTTCTACCCTCGGGCCATATGATGGACAAATCAAAATTTTATGATCCTCGATGCGCAGGTTGGAATTGGCATTGTTTAAAGAGTTAATCGAGTTCAACAACGCTACGTATTCTGGTTCAATCAAAAATTCTGGTGCATTTACATCAACACGCAAGGGCAACTCTGAGGCAGGTAAAACTGTCTGTTTAATCTCGTCTGAATTCAATTCGATCAATTGTCTTGAACAATTTGTAGGATTCCCGTCAGGTACCATGAAAATTGGGCACCTCGCACTCGACTAAAAATTCATCATTAGTCAGCGAATTTAAATCCATAATTTATTTTGATAATTGATTTAGGGAATAAAAAATACTATAACGCGAATCCAAAAATATGTATATAACGTCGAGAAAATTCAATAAATTTAAAATTAATAAATAATTAATGTCTAATGATGAGAAGAAGAAAAAAGCAGTACAAAAATTCCAACCAATAACACAAACCATAACTAAAAAAAAACAAAAAATTAAAGAAAATACCCGCACCGAAATTGAAAATAATCATAAATATAAGGTCCGATAAATAGTTTATCTGGATGTATTGCTAGTCTTTAGCTATAGGATTTACAAAATCCTTATGTTGTGTAAGTTAATAAAAGGAGTCTCAATATTGAAGAATATCTTAAAAATAATGAAAGTTTGGCAGCCGCAGTTCAAAAATTTCATACAAAATATGGTCGGAAGTGTTTTAACTTCGACAACTGTTAAGAGATTAATTGAAAAATTCAAGCAGACTGGATCAGTTGGAGACGCTAAACACACTGGTCGTCCATAAACAAGCCGTTCAAATGTCAATATCGAAGCAGTGCATTAGAGAGAATTCGGCGTCGTGGACAAGAATTGCAAATTTCAAGAAGCTCTCTGCAGCGTATACTCAATAAAGATCTGTGTCTTCATGCTTACAAAATTCAATTAACACAACAACTGAAGCCTAATGACCATGCACAGCGAAGAGAGTTCGTTGAATGGATTATTGAGCATCAACAAGTGGATGCTGATTTTTCGAGCAAAATCATCCTAATCGTTGAAGCCCATTTTCACCTTGATGGCTTTGTCAATCGCCAAAATTACCGCATTTGGGGTACGGAGAACCCACATGTGATTGTCGAAAAACAAATGCATCCACAGCGTGTCACTGTTTGGTGCGGACTTTGGGCTGGAGGCATCATTAGACCATACTTTTTTGAAAATGAGGCTATGGTCAAGCAGTACTGTTACTGGTGCTCGATATCGCGACATGATAACACACTTTTTTCTGCCTCAGTTGGTTGATATTGACATAGACGACATGTGGTTTCACCAAGATGGTATACCACATGCCATACAGCCCGTGAAACAATTCAATTACTACATGAGACATTTCCTAGTCGTTTACTAGGAAACAAATATAATCAATCCAAGAAATATTAAAAAGTAAAAACTAAATTATATAAATTCTACCGATTAAAATTTAAATTAATATTATAAACAAATTTATAATTGTATAGACTTAAATTATTAAACAATAAAAATTATGAGTTACGTGATGATTAGATTGATAACCAAGACTGTCGATGACATAAATATAATATTTAAGTTTTTCTTCATTCAACTTAGCCCAATTTGTAATCATAGAGGAAAACGTGGTGGCTATAATATATGGAACTTGATAAGATCACGACAATCTAGCAAGGCAATCTAAATATCCCGTCAAGATAATCGCCTTGCGATCCTGTATGCCTAGAATGACAACGGAATTCAACCTTGAACCGTTATCACCAACAAGTCGCAGCCATATCATCGAACCATATCATAGGTCACCTAACATAACTATTCAAACCCATCTTAAAGCGCGAGGATGTTACGCGAGACGTATATGATATGGTTTGAATACACGCTTACCTGAACAGAACCGAAAGTAATAGTCTTATTGCCACTAATGAACTAATACCTTTAATCAAAATCTCTATGTAACGAGAGATAGGACGCGCATGAGGCAGTAAGAAATTTGATAAAAAAATATACTAACGTACTCCTAATCTAACTTAAGGACTCCATGGTCAAATAGTAGGAATATATGTAGGTAGGTATACATAAACTCGAAGAAAACTTAAACATTTCAAAACAAATAAGATTACGTAAAAAAAAGCATAAAACTATGTACCATTTGGGCGCCATTTATAACGGACCTTCAAGTTCGTATACAAAAAAAAATGTAAACCAATGTTGGGGTGGGTGTTTTCTTTCAGGCCTCTATTGGTTCATGAAATTACTGTGTTATACACAGAAAGAAATATACCATTCAATTTAATAATACTTTTTCGTTTAAAAATTGATAATACTTTCACTATTAGAATGATAAATAATTTTAGCATGAATACTACTTTTTCATATTTAACGAAATATTATTAAATTGATAAATCGAATATTACTGAACTTAATAAATTTTCCAGTTTATTTCAATATGAAAATTTTTATTCAATGAAAAAATATTTATTGAAACAAAATTAGCAAATTAATGTTTTTTTATTATATTGAAAAATGATTTAAAAATTTCTTAGCTATAATTATTTTATAATTTAGATAATAATATTATTATATTTATAGTTAAAAAAGAATATCATTTATTATTAAGAAAAAATATTGTCATAATACTACAACAGGAATATTGAAATTTATCACATATGAAATAATATTATAATTATGAAAATGAAAAAACAAAATATTAACTTCCCGCCACAAAATCATAATTTAAATATTATATATATATATATATATATATATATATATATATATATATATATATATATATATATATATATATATATATATATATATATATATATATATATATATATATATATATATATATATACATATATATATATAAATATATATATATATATATATATATATATATATATATATATATATATATATATATATATATATATATATATTAATATATATATTTATGTATATATATATATATATATATATATATATATATATATATATATATATACATATATACCGGGTGTTTTTCTTAAGCTGAAACTTTTAAATATCTCGGAAAATAAGCCCATTACGATAAAAATGACCTTTATCAAAAATAAATCATTCTGGGACATTAGTGAAATGAATATGACCCCTCGCCCCTCCATGTACAGGGGGTGGTGGGCAACTTGGAAACTAAAATAGTAACCTCTATTTTTTATTGTAAATTCTGATTCTACGGCTAAAAGTACGTAGGATTTATATATATTTATTTATATATATATATATATATATAAATATATATATATATATATATATATATATATATATATATATATATATATATATATATATATATATATATATATATATATATATATATGTATATATATATATATATATATATATATATATATATATATATATATATATATATATATATTTATATATATATATATATATATAAATATATTAATATATATATTTATGTATATATATATATATATATATATATATATATATATATATATATATATATTTATATATATATGTATATATATATATATATATTATATATATATATATATATATATATATATATATATATATATATATATATATATATATATATATATATATATATATATATATATATATATATATATATATAAACAGGGTATCCCATTGGAACGAGTTGAGTATGTTGCTGGGTCAATGTCACAAACAAAAACCTCTACGCATAAATCCGGAAAAGAACCGTTACCCACATAAATGGCATTTCCAAATTTTTAGCATAGCACAATACCTTCAATCATGTGAATGCCAATAACTCTTCTTTCTTCTCTGGAAGTAAGAATATCATGGTTAATATTTTCCATAAAGCGTACATTGTTAGAATTTAAAAAAATTTGTTAAAAATAAAAATAAAAATCATTTAACTCATTTTTCTCGAAAAAATTACTTAATAATTTTTGTTTTTTATTTCAAATTTAATTTTAACAGACTATTTACTAAAAAATTGTCCCAATGTTTAATCAAATCATGCATAGTTTTTGAGATATTAACATTTCAATGTTATATTTGTTGAAAAAAAATATAAGTTGTTAAAGGTAAAAAATAAAAATTAATAATTGATTTTTTCGAGAAAAATTAGAAACGATTTGTATTTTCATTTTCACAAAAAAATGTTAATTCCATCAATGGGTTGGACACCTTATATATATTAATATATATATTTATATTTATATACATATATAAATATTTCTAATAAGTGAAGAGGATAAATTCAATGGACATAAACGAATTTATACAATTTGTTCTATCAAATTTATAATGTTTTATCACAAAGAGAATTAATAGATTAATTAACGATTTTTAAAACTTATTATTTGATAAAGTTTTATTATAAACAACTTATATTTTCATAAAAACATATCCTGCGATCATTATGAAAATATATGAGTAGTATGATGATACTTTTCTTTTTTTTCCATGCCGATGAACGGACTAACGGCATTACTCAACGTGTTAGGTTAATTTTTATTTGAAACAAGTGGCTTGAGTCGATAAGACGTATTAATAATGAGTGATTTTGATAATTTTTTAAAAAAAGTGTTAAAAATTAATAAAAGTGTATACAGTTGTAGAGCACAAATTGAGTTTAAAATTGCAGAAAGGTTTATAGGTAAGTTTTTCAATTTTGTTCTCTTTATTAATAAGAGTACATACAGGAATAAATAAGTGTGTAGTGATTTTGTAAAAGACGTGCGTTTCTAGAAAAATCTTATACAACAAACTTTTAGTTTTCCTTATAACATTTTGGTAAATTATAAAATTAACCAAACAATTGCGTTTAATATTGAAAAAGCAATTGTGAAATTAAAAGTATTTAATTGATTTTAAAAATACATAAGAAGAACTGTGCACGTTTTCTACAAACGGGAAATAAAATTCCACATTTTGTAAGCATTTCGCTATCAAAATGATAAAATTTTATTCCCGAACTGCAGCACATTTATTTTAAAAATGGCAACAGTTTATATAAATAAAAATGTTTATATATTTGTGGCGTAAAAGTTTCTAAGGATCTATTGAAAAAATAATTCTAAAATAAAATTATATCCTAACCTAAAAAAAAATTATTTTATCCATTTCACACTGCGTTTTATTTATTCGGTGAGAAAAGTACAGTACATAAACAATTTTTTTTATCTAAATAACAGTAGCTAATAATTTTGTATAAAACAATTCGTCAAATCAACTAGGGCGAAACATTTACGCTACTAAATATAATATATATATATATATAAATACTAAATATAATATATATATATATACCTATATATATATATATATAAATAAATATATATATATATATATATATATATATATATATATATATATATATATATATATATATATATATATATATATATATATATATATATATATATATATATATATACATATATATATATATATATATATATATATATATAATTATTACATACTTATATTCTTCTCTTGGCTTGTACCGTTTTTTTATTTTTTAGATCATTTGATTGACGAACACGTCCTACGTGAGATTAACATTCCTTATTTAATTTTTTTTTTGCTAAGTACAATACCCCTATTTGTATTGAAATTGAAATTATATTACAAATAAAAGAAACGAAGCTAAGGAACGATCGATCGTTAAATTTAGGTAAATATTTCGAACACATAATTTTATTTTACAATATTGTTCTAAACAAATTATAACTTGCCAAATTTTAGAACCTGAGAGTAAGCATTAGGAGAGCATAGAGCATATTATTAACGATAATTGCAGCTTTGCTGAACTTGAATACCACTGGACGAGCACAAACAACTTTAGAGCGTTAAATGTTGCAGCAATTCAATCTAATTGCGGAGATATTATAAAGAAATGGCCTCAGTACAAAACGCCTTTAGGGTATAAACTGGTGAGTAATATGTTACATTTTCTTATGAGTTTTAACTGAAATAATTTTCTTAATTAATAATAACAATTTGAAATATTACAGATCGATATTGATTTCAATTATTCATATCCTGAGACTATATTATTTATATCCTGAGGACTTCTCCGTATCTGAAAACTTCGATAGTTTTTATACTAAACCGGTGCCAATTGTGGCCGCAAGGAGTGCCATAATATAAAAATACTGGAAACTTACACGAAAAAAATCAGCATTACCGAGAGTAAGTCACAAACATACAAGCACATACAAACACAGAAACATATGTATATATATAATTATATATAAATATGTATATATATATATATATATATATATATATATATATATATATATATGTATATATATATATATATATATGCATATATATATATATATATATATATATATATATATATATATATATATATATATATATATATATATATATATATATATATAAATATAAATATTTATATATATATATATATATATATATGGCCCCTGTGGTCGGGGGGCACTCACATGTCTCGTAAATCAAAATTGCACGAACATGTTTCCCAAGAATACCACCACAGTATCCTTTGCTTGTCGTAGGAGGCGACTAAACGGTTGGATCGCTGGGCTGACGACCCGCATCCGTAAAAAAATATAGTGTTTATAAAGTCAACAAAAAGAAAAATGGATACCGCCAAAACAACACCGGACCCCCGCTCAAGTACCCGGACACGAGATTTAGGATCGGCACGTGGAACGTGCAATCACTAAGGAAACCAGGAGCGTTAGAGGGCCTAATCACGTGCATGAAGGAGTATCGGCTGGAACTCGTTGCTCTTCAAGAAACTCGCTGGCCTAAAAGTGGAGACCATGTGTCCCAGGGCTATAGGTTGTTCTACAGTGGAGATGACCTCGGAAATCTTGGAGCTGGATTTCTTCTTGGGCCGCAGGTAAAGAACGCTGTTTTGGATTTCCAAGCAGTTAATAACCGATTGTGTAAGCTTCGCTTGCGCATGAAGTTAGCTAACCTGTCGATAATTTGTGTACATGCGCCCACAGAGGTCAGCCAGCCCCAAGATAAAGACTCATTTTACAATGACTTGGACGATCTGATGGGATCTATACCCGAACACGATGTTAGAATGGTAATTGGGGACTTTAATGCTAGAGCTGGCAGAAATCAGACCGACTTGTGTGAAAACATAGGTCCGTACTCCCGACACGAAACTGCGACCGATAATGGTGAGAGAATGATGTACTTTGCGGTTGCTCATGATCTTAGAGTAGCAAGCACATTCTTCCCTCACAAACACATACATCTTGAGACATGGACACATCCTCGCGGAACTTCCCGCAGCCAAATTGACCATGTGTTAGTTTCTAAAGGACGGGCTCAGGTTGTGCAGGATGTGAGAACTTATCGGTCAGCAACCAAATACGTAGGCAGCGATCATCATTTGGTCGCTGCAAAGCTACGATGGAAGTTTTCGTACAAGTCTGGGAACACAGCGAAACGCATGGTACGTTTCGACTGTGAAGGTCTGATAAATGAAGATCAAAAGAAACGATATCAGGATCTTGTCAGCGACAACATTAATGAAGCTAATTACCAGTCTGACTGCGTGAACTCTGTCTGGGGGGTACTGAAAACTTCGGTTGTCAGTGCTGCTCAACAGACTTTAGGTATAGTGAAAGTCAGACCCAAGAATGATTGGTTTGATGACGAGTGTCGTCTTGCAGTTGAGCAACAAAATATAGCCCATAATGAAGTGCAACAACGTCTCACAATCGCGAGGAAAAACAAGGCTGCTCTTGCAAGAAGGGCAGCTAAGCGGATTTGTAGACGGAAGAAGCGAGAATGGTGGAAGGCCGAGGTTCTGAAAGTACAACAACTCAGTAATGAGCGCAGTTCGCGTAATCTCTTTAAAGGAATTACTGGACTGAACCATACTTTCAGGCCTACGTCAACCGCCATTCGGGACCGGGATGGAAACCTCTGTGTCAACATCGACGCAGTACTTGACGCATGGAGTGGACACTTTACTGACCTGCTTGATGTCCATCATTCGTCACAGACTGTTGTTGAGCCACCTCTAATACAGACTGCGGAGATTTGCACTGAGGAGCCATCCCATGAGGAATTCACTAAAGCCATGCAGAGATTGAAACGAAACCGTGCACCTGGAGTGGACTGCATTAATTCGGAGCTCTTGATATTCGGAGGGGATACTTTGTTGAACTGTCTTTTCGACCTTATTCGATTAGTATGGCGAACCGAAGTTATGCCTGACGAATGGAAAGTGGCCGCGATATGCCCCATCTTCAAGAAGGGAGACCGCTTGAAGTGTGAGAATTATCGCGGTATAGCTCTCCTTTGCACAGCTTACAAGTTACTGTCATACATTGTATTGGATAGAATCACTCCTCTGGCGGAGGGCTTGGTTGGTGACTATCAAGGAGGATTTCGTCCGAATCGATCAGTCACCGATCAGGTCTTTTCGCTGCGGATGATTCTATCTAAATATTATGAGACATCCATCCCCGTACATCAGGTGTTCCTGGATTTCCGGCAGGCCTATGACTCGATCAATCGAGAGAGTCTATGGTCTGCCCTGGAATACCTAGGAATGCCAACAAAACTGGTACGACTATGTAGGATGACAGTGACGCAGTCTCAATGCTGTGTTAAAGTTGAGAACAGGCTATCGACAAGTTTTGTAGTTAACTCGGGTGTTCGGCAGGGAGATGCTCTGTCCCCGATACTCTTTAATCTCATGTTGGAGTACATCTTTCGTAAAACTGAAACACCGCAGCGTAACATCTTATATCGCCAGTCCAATCAGGTGCTTGCATATGCAGATGACATATGCGTGATTGGACTGAATAGCAACGGAGTGAAAGAAATACTTGATCCGCTTGTAGAGTTTTCAGCTTCTGTTGGACTTCAGATCAATGAGTCCAAAACGAAATACCTGATCTCTGGTTTTAGGGACAGTGGCACACCAGATTTTAGTAGTGGCCACCACACGTTTGAGGGAGTGAGGAGGTTCAAATATTTGGGTTCTCTTATCACTCACGATAACAGTGTGGGTGAGGATATTAAAGTGCGGCTGGCAGCTGGCAGTCGTTCTCTGTATCCTCTAAGGCCACTGCTAAAATCTAAACACTTATCAAGTGCCGTGAAGCTGAAGCTTTACAAAGCGTTGATCAGGCCCGTTGTTATGTTTGGATGTGAAAGTTGGGCGCTGACGGATGAATACGGGAGATGGCTCCTAACATTTGAGAGAAGAGTCATGCGTGTGATCTACGGCCCAAAACGCGAAATAGATGGTACCTACCGAGCTCTGTACAATATCGAGATCAGAGATCTGATGAAGATCCCCGATATTGTACATGAAGTTAGATCTCAGCGAGTACGCTGGCTCGGTCACGTTCTGCGTGCTGATCCGGAACGAATTGTGCAGCGATCTCTGAAAGGAGAGCCACCATATGGTAGGCGCAGAGGTCGTTGCCGGCGACGATGGCTCCACGATGTAGAGAACGACTTGGCCTCTTCAGATTGTCTTAGACAGTATGAAGACCATGCTCAGGATCGAAACCGTTGGAGCCGGGTTGTTGACTCAGTAAGGGGCCAGTAATGGCCTTTAATACTGTTTATTATTATTATATATATATATATATATATATATATATATATATATATATATATATATGCATATATATATATATATATATATATATATATATATATATATATATATATATATATATATATATATATATATATATATATATATATATATATATATATATATATTTATATATATATTTATATATATATATATATATATATTATATATATATATATATATATATATATATTAATATATATATTTATATTTTTTTTTTATTTATTAACTTTATAGACGTGAAGCATGCCTACTATATCTTCTTCATAATGTAATACCACTGGTTGCTAATGAAGTTTCAACATCTACTAGTAGCAGTAAACAATTTATCATACATTCAATTAGGGATGCCCAGAATTCGGTGTTTAATTTGGTGAAACGACCACAGAACTAGAAGATACAATAAATACAAAAATTGCCAATGCAGCCATTTATAATTGTTACTGGAACGATTGAGGAACCGTTTGAATTTCTTGTGTAATTTGATGGAATGAGATATCAACTAAACACAATCCTAGACTCAATGGATTATTGTTTCAAAATATATAACTTTTTTAATACAGCAATAATTTTTCAAAATAAGTACAAATTTCAATAAACATTACAAATCAATTAGTGCGTTAGTAATAAAACATAACGAATAATTCATCGATGTGTTTTAATAAATAATTGATATACATATATGTACATACATATATACTTGAAATATTTTTTTATTCTTAAATATTATTTAATTTATTTTTTAAGTTTTTATATTTTATTATTATTTAGGAAAGTATAAATGTTGAATTTATATAAATAAATTGAAAAACTATATATTATATTAAATTGTATTAATCAAAATTATTGCAACAAAATCACTGAGTTAATAAATAATTAAATATAAATGACCAAATATTTTGTTTTATAACATGGTATTAAATATGTATCTCCACAGTTTGCCCTCTAATATATTTACATAAAATATTATATATATATATATATATATATATATATATATATATATATATATATATATATATATATATATATATATATATATATATAAATATATATATATATATATATATATATATATATATATGTATATTAATATTCATTGTGATAATATTGTTTCATATCATTTATCAAACTGAAAAAGCTAGTATCAAATAATATTTTTATATTGATTATTGCTTATTAAAATATACATTCTAATTGATAATTATATCAGACTAATTTTTATCATGGTGAAAAAAGATTCTGATATTTTATTATTCTATGTAATATTAGTTATTGAAATATATTTTCAACTTGAAAATATTGCTGGATATTTGTTCACAATGATACTGATATTCTAAAATAAAATTTCACAATAATATATAATTTTCATTATGAAAACATTTATTTATAAAATAGAATCAAATTGCTATCTATCTGATAATTACCTTATATATTTAATTGCAATATTATTTTATTGAACATATATTTTAATGAGCATTTCTAATAAATTATTATTAATTACAACATTTAAATCAATCAAACAACAAAATTTTATTATATTGATAGATAGTCTCTATTGGCGCTATATTAATCAAGGAATTATTAAATTGATATAGATTGAACTCAATATGAATGAATATTTTTTTCAGTGTAGGTTTTCATCGACTGTTGGATCTCCAATCATCACCCGTAGCAAGCGACTTAACAACCGAACATAGGATTTATGTTTTTAACTTACGATTACCCTCCCTCGATGTACGGGTGTTTGGCTTCCGTTGATTCGCCACACCGTTAACGAACCTTGTAATCCTCGTTGAGCGGAATATAATTGGAGTGCCTCCGGCATTCAACACATTTCAAGTCTTGTGAATACCGGGAATTTAATCTGGGTTTGTTATTGTTGCCGTCAAAATTAACAAACAGTTTTTACTAAGAGTATGTCTGCCCGAATACTGAAGTAAACAATTTCTCAATCTATGATACTAGTATGATAGTTATCATAAAATTGCTCTGATAATTGGATTGTGTACCATCAGGTAGTCGATAGAATTTAACTATTTTATTATTTTAGAAAAGTTACAATATTTTAATGAAAATCAAGAAATTTAGAAATATTATTCGTTTATTAATCTACTTTTCCATTATAACAGCTGTCAAAAATATTTCCTGCAGTATTCGGGCAACTAAGATAGAGCAGGAACGTTTTTTGAAGTATTAAGAACTATACGACAAGAAAAATGTTTACTACACTATTTAGGCAGACCCACAGTAAAAACTTCAAATTTAAATTTTTTTTTTATAATATCTTTATTTATTCATTTCGAATATCTCATCCGAATTTTTCTCTGAAATGTTGGTATTTATACTGAAAAATGGGCAATTCACAATGATTTGGAAATTTAAAAAAATGTAACACTAAAAGAGCCACAAACTCGATAATTCATTTCATCCTCTATATACTAAAAATGAATCTTCCCATTCTCCCAATAATCTTACCTATCGCACCTAATTAAATTATCAAAGCAGAAGATGCACTGTACAAACATAAAATACCAAAGATATATTTACAAATAAATCAATGGTTGTACCAAAGTATAGAAGTATAGTAAGGATCTAAAATTATACATCAACCATTAGAATGAATTTTGGTTCACGATAGATATGAGAGGACATATGAGCATGGCGGTTTTAGTCGACTCTTGGCATAGCATAAGTGGCATCCTAGTCATGGTATTCGAGGATGTTATTTTGTCCCACTATTCAAGTTGTTCTTCTAACAAAATTTCTGCAGCCCTGTTCTCTTTCATATATAAACTGAATATACAGATGAGTTTCTTCAAATCCTAGCGTTATGTCCAGATCCCACCGATAAAGACTCAACAGTCAACACTCTTTAAATGATAGTTACTGGAACATTATATGATGTTAGATTTATCGCACTTGAACGGAAATTTTAGTATTTCAACATATATTGTGTACAATCTACAGATTCGTTTGCTCACCACTTTTCAGTAACTGGAAAATATATCCTCAAATTTAATTTCTGGTTAATTTTGTCGCTAACAGTCGTGTTTGTTTATTCAAAAACTTTCGAATTCGAATGAAGTTCTGGATAAGCATTTGTGGAGTCCGCGCCCACAATATTTCCTACCCCATGATTGGGATGAATTTAAAAGAAGATAAATACACTGTCAAAATTCATCCGTCAACAAATTTGACATAAAAAAACATAAAATAAAATATTAAGATCAGTTCCATTCTGGATGCTGTAAGATCAAGTAATTACAAAACTCATTATAAAATAAATCGTGATCAATTAATTATAGAAAAATAATTATAAAATAAATTGTATTTTAAATTTAATAAAAACTTAATAAATTAAATTGTGAATAATTTATTAAGATACAAATATATAAGTTGAGTCTATTGTGCAAATAAGTGGCCTCATAGGCATAACAAATTTTCTCATATTTTCAGTAAAATTCAAATGAATTTAATTTTTTATCAATAAATAAGATACATTTAATGTTAAAACTATGCACATTTTAATTCACTATTATCGAAATAAAATCAAATTTAACTTTATTTTTCAATGTTCTGGATAAAACGTTGTTTTTTTCAAGTTCGCGATAAATTCAAAGTACACGAACTCGAAAACAACGGGAAATTTTAAAAGGAAATATTTTAAACAAATATTTTTCATTGTTTTATGCTTGATATCTGTATTATTTCACAATAGACGTCAAAAAATATAGTTGAAGTTGAATAATATTCAAATAAATAGAACTTAAATTAAATATATTGGTTAAACTAAATAAAATTTCCCAGTATTATTCCCGATAAGAGGTAATTTGTAAGAGGTCTTTAAAAATGGTTGGACAACCACTCAATATATTTTCTCGGATGAATCAGTAAAGTGCCTGTCTTATATTTATGTATTATATGTCTGCACACGAGAAAGCTGGGGCCCTATTTTCCTATAGTAGGTAAAGGAAGAAAAAGGAAAACAATATTATAAATTTACTATTGTTTACCTTTTTCTTCCTTTGCCTACTATAGGAAAACGACAGCTGTCGAACATAGTAGTCGAAAGTCATAGTTGGGCCCCTGAGTTCTATAATTGACTAGAATAAAATTTATCGAGGTATAAACTCGCAATATTGAGCGTCTACCTTTTATATTCAGAGTATTTAAGACAATATGCTGAACCTTAAACTTCAATCTTATAATTGAACATAAACTTAGTATTTTATTAATACGCCTCTGAGTACAAACTTAAAATTTACTGAACAGACCCAATCAAAAAATTCCATGGCTACACCACTACAATCATACATAAGTATAAGAGCTCTATACAGTGGATGCAACAGAGGCAAGGAATCGGAGTGCCACCATTAACCCTTAACCTAGAATTCAATCATTCAAAACTAATTTAATTTTTTTTTTGAAGTAAAATCAGAAATCAACAAATCAAAATTATTTCGTATATTTTGTTAGGCAACATTTTTCGATATTCAAATCGACCGAATAGTATCGAATAGTATTTTTTAAATTATGCAGAATTCTGCAACTTGTCTCTAGGCTATACCCACTACAAAAAAGAAAACATCTTTACTTTTTTGTTTGTGTTCGAACGAATTTTTTTTTTGACATAGCTTGAATTTTATGAAAAAATTTTGTTGCTCAATAAGAGCAAAGTATGTAAGACAAAAATATATATTACTTAGTGTGAGATGAGACAAATCATGAGCTCAGTGGAAAAATACTGAGTGTCAGAAAAATTGTAAATTATACTCAGTAAACACAAATACAGAGTCATTCATATTATTAGTAAACGACTAAGTATAGTTTGACACGAATTTAAAAATTAAATATTTTATTACAATTTTTCTTTTTTCAAGTGAAATCAAAGAGTAAAGAGTGGTTCGAGCCAAATTGTAACATTTTATTTAGGTCAATATACATAACACCAAACATCAATTTCAAGCATACGGTAAATTATTTGTTACTATCAGTAAACCAAGTTACTATCAGAAAAATTGGAGAAACCAATTACTAAAATAAAATAAAAAATATTTTTCCCGAGCAAATCTAAAATTTCTGGGATATTTTTGTGTAGACAAAAAGTTTTAGTTGATCATCCCTTGTCTAGGATCTTGCGAAAACCAATAAAAAGCTGGTATGCCGACGAGTTATGCTCATTCGTTTTGCTAAAATTAATAAAAAACATAATTCAATCACATACTCCAGTAAACGCCTATGGTTTACCATTTTTTAACAGTGTGGACGGTAAACTAAAGTACTCTAGGGTAAAATATAATAAAAATCGTAAATTAATAGCATTAAGTTGCGCATCCTTTCTTAATTCTAAATTTGTGTTGACAATTTCATAAACTGAAAAATCAAATATTTACATTTTTTCTACGGCTATACGTATACCGTAGCAGTCGAACCTTTGGCCTTGTCCACACGAGTATGCAATACACGACAAAACAACAATTGGTTTGCGTCCACACGAGGATGCATCAATTGTTGTCAATACATCATGCACTGCATACTTGTGTGAACAAGCTGGTTCTAGGAGCCTACAAACTTAGACACGTTAATCCCTTCAAGCCAACTTTGATACTACAAGTAGCACAATTCCAATTTAGCTACTTCGAATGGTGAGTATTGAAAACCTCAAGTACCTATATACGGTGTGAACCAGAGAATATTCCTAAGTGGCCATAATAGTTAATAACTTATTATATATAAGTGATGTAAGAAAATAATAAGAAAATATTTATTTAAATAAAACTGTTACATTCACGGTATTTTTATTTTACTTTTATCTATAGGACCATATGGGATGGGAAAATGAAATCCAAAATAAAAATAAATGTTGACGCCATGAAAACCGTCATTTCATCCAAAAATCATTTGGAAAACAACAACGTTTAAGAGAGAATTCGACGTCTGCAATTCTAGCCTTTTCAGCTCTATCCTGATTCTTGAGTAAATCTAAATATGCACGCTACTGTTCTTGTAGCGTATGTAGCGCTATTAAATGTAAAAATAACTTCATTGATATTTTTAATACCAAAAATAATTTTGTAATGTTTTCTTGTGAGGTGCAATTCAATAAAAATGTAAGAGCTTAAAGCTGCACCAGTCAAATTAGCTCGCCACAACATGACCTACCCCATAATTTACTACAATTTTATTACAAGTTATTACACCAGGTTTCAATTTTATCACTCGTGCCGTTCGCTAGAAAACCGCGTGCGGCGTAACTTTTAATTGAAGCTGTGCCGTCACTATGTATGAAACTTTTGATGTACATATAGTTGTGATATTGAGATAGGACTTCGGTCGGAATTTATTACAAATTAATTACAGCTGGTAAGACGCCGAAAAAAAGTATGTAACTATTTTGTGTAAAAACAACATATACTTAGTTTAATATAGAAACCTACATATTCAAATAAAAATACTAAAATATCGATTTTATCACCTGTAGTAATTTATTAGACCAGATTCACGTGAAGTTTGTCCTACATCTGTCCCAAAAAAAAAAAAAAAAATAGGATTTTTTTTAGGACAAAAGTCACAGTTCTATATAGACGCGTGAAGTTTGTCCTAGAATTATACTAAAATACAACAAAAACCATTTTCGCTTATATGTGTTAGTGTGCAATGCAGATTAGCTTAGAAAGGTCTAAGCTATCTGAAAAACATTTCAATTTTGGCAAAAGTCTGGCATTACGGGGGTTTAGTACAACCGAGATTGGTATGACCTCATGTATCTTGATTATATGTTTTTTTGTTAATTTTCCTGGGAAAATCCTATTAAGCGGACACCATAATGACGCATTTACCAAGATATCTTACATGACCTCATGCATCTCGATTATTTGATTTTTCCTAATTTTCGTGGGAAAATCCTAGGAAGTGGACACCATAAAGAAGCATATACCAACATTGGTTGTCCTAAACCCCCTAATCCCCTATTGTTCCAAACTTGATATATTTTCGAATAGCTTAGACTCAATGACATCTTAAAATATACGTCATTATGGTGTTAGCTTCCTAGGATTTTCCCAAGGAAATTCGGAAAAATCACATAATCGACATACATGAGGTCGTACCAAACATGGTTGTCCTAATCCTCCTAATCCTTAGAAGGCTTAGACCTTAAGATAAGTTCGCTTCCTAAGATTTTCCCAAGAAAGTTATGAAAAGTCATATAATCGAGATACATAAGGTCATAACAAACTTGGTTGTAATAAACGTCCTAATCTCCTACTTTTTCCAAAATTGAAATATTTTTCGGATAGCTTAGACATTAAGATATCTTGGTAAATGCGTCATTATGGTGTCCGATTAGAAAGATTTTCCCAAGAAAATTAGTAAAAAACATATAATCCAGATACATAAGGTCATACCTAACTTGATTGTCCTAAACCCCCTATTCCCCTACTTTGTCAAAATTGAAATATTTCTCGGATAGCTTAGACCTGAAGACATCTTGCTATATGCGCCATTATGGTGTCCGCTTCCTAGAAAGTTCGCAAATTTTTCCCAAGAAAAGTCGGAAAAATCATATAATCGAGATACATAAGGTCATACCAATCTTGGTTGTCCTAAACCCCTAATCCCTTACTTTTTCCAAAATTGAAATATTTTTCGGATAGCTTAGACCTTAGGATATCTCGGTATATGCGTCATTATGGTGTCCGCTTCCTGGGATTTTTAAAATAAAATTAGGAAAAATTATATTCGAGATACATGCAGTCATACCAAACTTGGTTGTCCTAAATCACCTAATCCCCTACTGTTTCAAAAATTAAAATATTTTTCGGTTAGCTAAAAAACATCTTGTTGTATGTAATGTTGGTGTTAGTTTCCTAGGATTTTCCAAAGAAAATTCAGAAAATTATGTGTTCGTCGTACCAAATATGATTGTTCTTATGAAAAAAATCGTTATGTCGAAACATTCTACTTTCCACACTAACACATCTAAGAGGAAATTTTTTTTGTTTTTTTTTAGGATGAAAAAAATTTCACATACGTTTACACCAGACCGTCACCACAATTTGGATAGAGCTGGGGATTGATTACATTATACCATACCGTATAAAACATAATAATTTTATTATTTTGGGTAAACATCCACCTCAAGCCAACGAAAAATATCAAACAACTCGATTTTATCACCTGTCATAATTATTACCTTATGTGGATGGAGCCCACATTTTACACTATATAGATATACGGTTTAAATATATTACGACATATTTTCTGTGTAGGTATATAGATGCGAATTAGTTTAATACATTTAGAGTGAGTTTGGCTACAAACAAAATTGCGGTCCAAAACTTATTTCATCTTGTACTTATTGCACCAAGGGCCCATTTTGGATTAGTAGGTTTTATTAAAAAAATTAAAATCTTATTCCATTTATTCTATTGTATTATTTTCATGTGCTGACAGTGGTGGAACTTTCAGTTCCAGCATTTTGAGTTTACTAACCGTCACGGTTAGTTTAATTGCGCAAGTTTGTTTCCTGGGTATTTATGATCGAGTTCGACTGCTTCCATGATGTATTTTAACTTCAGCGTATCTCGGTTACCGGTTTCCATTTTTGTTTTAATTTGCTTACGATTGATGTTACACCTGAATTTTGGTTCGAATTCAGTCATGATGTTTTTCTTCGATTTTTTTGGTTAATTCTTTTTGTTTGAGTTTTTTTGGGGTCGCTTCTTTTGGCTAAGGTTTTATTTTTAACGATTGCTTGCCCGAGGTTGTTGTCTCCATTGGAGTAGTTTTTATATTGTATATCCATGTACCAAGCCAGTTTTACTATTCCGCATAAAAAGTTCTGCTAATGGAAGCTCTGACGGTGCTACGACGATTTATTTTTTTTGAATCCATATTGTCATCCCATATAAATAAACTATGTATGCATATATACTTATACAATATACATAATATATACAAATGGAATAAATAAAGCATCTTTTGCATTATCCAAAATATATGGTATATAAAAGCTAAAAACCCCAAAAAGCTTTATTGTATTTATCCACAGAATTTGTTGTTTATTTATTTTTATTTCATTTTCATATTCATCGCACGAAGTTTATTTATACAAAAAGCCAAGAATATATACAAAATCATATTCTACTCATCTTAATGTATTTTCTTTATCCGCGCACTCTTATCATTTTATAATCTTCCCGTATATTTAAGATTTAGGATTAAGAGAATATATTTTTGTATTTATACATTTTACGAATCGTACCATTTTGAGTGTTACAACATACATAATTGTGTGTATATATACAATACTTACTTGGTACGGCATTAAGATATATGTTTATATTCATATGCTATATATTATGTAGTTAGATGCACATATATATGTACGTTCTATATACGAAAACGATCATTAAATTACTTGCTCAATTTCAATTAAAATGTTGAACGCGAATAAATGTACGCAATTAAAACAATTTTACAAGTTTTGGTTCTTATATACTCTTGTAATTTTGAGTTTTGACATGAAATGGTCAAATTGAATTGTTATCTGTTCAATTTTTATTCTGTCTGTACGTCCATTAAATATGGTTGTTGTTGCTTGATTAAAATGTGTAAGCAAATATATATAAATAAAACATTTATGTTCATATATGATTTTGCGATACTACTTATAATTTACATTGTAAATAATTTTAATCAGCGATGAGACGTCATGTTACAAAGATTATAATTATTTTTTAATTTAAATGGTAATTTAAAATTAGAGCGTTTCATGCTGATATGTGGCAGGATAATCATCAAACCTTATATACCTATACGTACTTTATTACAGATATTATATCGACATTCTACTCAAAATTAAATTGTATAGGTATGTATAAGCCGCCCTTTATAAATATATACACAATTTATACTCGAATAACATTATACGTTAAACGATCATTTAATGATAATCGATCGCGATCCACCTGCTTCTTGTTTTCTTATGCTCTTTCACCTTAAACACGAAAATAAAAGGGAACAACAATTTTTTTTATTTATTTTTAATTAATTTTTTAAACAAAATTACATACCATATGATCGTTGATGTTGATCATCATGGTGAATTGTAAAATAAGGTGAGAAAATAGTGTATTAAGTTATCACTTCCGGTTTAGATTAATCTATGTATATATGTATATGTATGCGTACTCGTCTGTATATATTATATATATATATATATATATATATATATATATATATATATATATATATATATATATATATATATATATATATATATACATATATATATATATACGAATAACACGAACAATGCTGACCTCCAAGGCGTTAATTGTTGCTGGTTTATCAGCATAAACCAGTACTTGACGTAGCCCCACAGGAAATAATCGAGAGATGTCAAATCAGGCGACCTTGGAGGCCAATTGACAGGTCCATTTCTTTCTTGAAATCAACTTATCGCCAAATTTTGATTTAATTAACTCAATGGTTGCGATCGCCGTATGGCAAGATCCATGTTATCCATATTTTCAACATGGGATGGGCCAGGTAGACTACGCCAAGTGATCTACGCGGTTGTCGATACGTAAAATATTACGATATTTATCCTCATGTAGACAATATCAATAACCTAGAATAATTTTAGCATTTTCAAATCTAACGCCTTTGTTTTTGTGATTAATAAAAGGGCGGCTTTCTTATCACACAAACATTCCACGCAGCAAGATTAATTTTTCGTTGCTCACCAAATACGTCAGGATTAGCAGGAGGCCATTCTCTCTGTCAATTACGAATTTATTTGAGACGTCTAAATTAGAAATTGAGAATAATTTAAATTTCTGAAAATCCGACATAATTTAGAAAAAGCTCTCTTATATTATCTTGGTGAAATCTTAATCTTAATTTAATTTTTAAATATAAAAACGCTATGCAAATTAATATAATTAATTAATAATTTTCATAATAGATCAAATAAATGTGTACCCCTAGCTAGCTTATAAAAATACGTTCCATTTGATATATCACATGACATAACCATAATTAAAATTTTTAGTCCAGCATCTGTGGTCCAAGTGATTTTTGACAAAACTTCTAATCCATTTTACAAAACTCCACGAATTTTTGAATAAATAAAATTTTAATTTAAAATATTAAGTTGGATTGTTTTTTGACAAGTATTTGTGGATTTTTTGTAAAACTTCACCTGGGCCAGAGATGCTGGTAATGGGTCAAAATTTTTAGTTTTGGTTATGTCATGTGATACATCAAAAGAAACGTATTTTTATAAGCGTTTTTATATTTAAACATTTAATTAAGATTTTAACGGGAAGTTCAGAAATTTAAGTAATTCTTAATTGCTTGTTTTGATGGCTCTAATAAATTCGCATTTGACAGAGAGTAATAACCTCTTGAAAATTCTGAGATATTTGCTGAGCACCAAGAAATTAACTTCCGTCTCGACACTTTTGTATGACAAAGTCATGTGATGCACACATCAAAATTTATAACACGTGTTTCTATTTTTGGAGTTTTCAGGCAAATTTATCGACAACCGGAAACCAGCGGCGTCTGAAATAAACGCGCTACTTGATTAGAGTACTTATTTATAAATTTTTCGGCAAAAATTAACTTTACTATACTCGGAAAAGGAGCCTATTGTTTTGAGGAACCACACAACAGCTATTTTCGCCACTATATTCCATTAACAGAGATAAATAAGGAAAAACTATTACATCATCAAAAATTCCCGAAAGCTATATTCAGAACCTTCAAGAGATTTATCAGACACATCTGTACAATTATAAAATAAGGATAACACAAAGAGTATAGTTGATGACATCAAGAATGAAGACAAAAAGTTTAGAATTATCGAGAAGGAACATCGAAGAGCACATAGGAATTGGAAAGAAAACAAAGAACAAATCCTTGAGAACTATTAATTTCCACAAATGGCTAGGTTACTAAAAAAATATACTGAAACCTGTGAAATATGCAATGCCAACAAATACAATCGGCATCTAAATAAACCGAAGCTCCAAGAAACACCTATTTCAACTTTCCCATCAGAAATTCTCTATATAGATTTAATGGAGATAAACAAGGAAAAGTAGAATAAAAATACTACATTACTTTTCTGCACCACGAATGATAGTTATGGACAACGAATCCAGCTTCATTAGTCCAATTGTAACAGACTGTTTAAAAGCACTTGGAATACAAATCTATCTAACACCGTCCCACAAAAGTGAAGTAAATGGAGCTATAGAGAGGGTTCATTCAATCATAATTGAAATAACGAGATGCCTACAAAGTGAATACAAAGACCTCACTACAAAAGAAGGAATCAACATTGCAACCGATAGATATAACAACACAATCCATTCGGTCACTGGATGAAAGCCATGCGATACATTTATTGCACGACCACATCGCATTAACTACCAGAATTTGCTAAACTTCAGAGGTAAAGTCAATGAGGACCATATAGAGCGTATTAGAAATACCTAGGAACCTCATGTCTTTGGGCAATAGCAACTTCCATAAGTATTTACGAGTACAACACCCCATTTGTTTCGGTTAAACAAGGAAACGGCAATATAATAAGTGGAACATTTAAAATAATACACAAAATCGATCTCACCGGCTATGAAAATATCTTCAACACAATAGAAACAGAAAGTCAATACATCGATTCCTCAAGTATCTTAAAACCTCCACTTAAGTACCAAGTGAAAGAAATACGAAATCTTATAGAGGAACTAAAGGGACAACCATCGAAAGCTAATCGTTCAATTGACTGGATAGGTTCAGCCTGGAAGTGGATTGCTGGTTCACCAGACGCCACGGATTGGGACGAAATCCTCAGAAGCCAAAACAGAATAATCGAAAACAATAATGAACAATATAAAATCAATACAGCAGTTACACAAAAAATACAAGAAATTTTAAGCCAACATAACTAAATTCTATTACAATTAGAAAATGGCACTAATGAGGTTATCCAACAAACAATGTTTAACCGTCTCCTTTTAGTCAAAGATGGCATAAAGGAAATCGTGAGAGCAGTACAACTTGCTAAGGGGGGATAGTAAATTCAAACCTACTAGATAAGGATGAGATCAACCGTTTAGTAACCGAAATAGAAACATTGCCTTACACAAACGCGATAGAGGCTATAGAGTATGCCGAACCAGCCATGCTGAGAAATAACTCAACAATCCTATACATCATTTCTATGCCGAAGACCACCAAACAAGAGTTTCACCATATCCAGATAAGATCAACAATAAAGGATAACAAGCAAGTTTATTTAGATTATGATGAGATCCTAATTCCTAATAAACCAAAATAAAATTTTTGGCTTAATAATATGCGAACTGAAATCTACAACAAATAAGAGAAAACCACATCATTAGTCAATTAATGAAAGGATCGAATGCTGGATGTGAATTTTCTTTCAAAGAGATAAATGAAAATTCAGATAAACATTTAAAAGGAAGTTATCTGATTCAATATCAAAACGAAACAGTGGAAGTTAAAACTGGAAATTCTCTAACAAGGTAATAAAAACATACCAAATATTACCACCAATACTTCAAACAAATATCACCGAACAAGGACTTAAATTAAACCTGGAATAACTGCATAATCTATACACACTCAAAACATTGGACACCTGAATCATTGGACATCATTGACGCTGGAAATATAACAACTATCAGCATTTTCCTAATTTTGACAGTCATTCTAAAACTACGGAGTAGAAGCAACCAGATGCTTATCCATCAGAAAAAGCAATCGGATCAGCACCAAGCGGACTTCAACCCATACATCTGAATCTTTGAGGAATATCCACGAGACCAGGATTTTTAAGAGGGGGAGAGTTAAGACGGCAAAAGAGCACAATCAGCTAAACGTGACATTAAGTGCATATCAACATGTTTTGCAGCTTGGGATAAATTCGCAATTCAGCAAAATATATACTTCGCGTGTACATAATTTGCATACAGCGCGTGTGTACTCATTTTACACTTATTCTTTTCTCACATTATTATAAATAGAAAATATTGTAACAAAAATTCTTTAGTTTTAGTTTTTGGATAAAATAAAGTGAACTTCAATCCAAATAAAATAACTTTTTACATAAAACTCAGTAAATAAATATATATAAATATATATATATATATATATATATATATATATATATATATATATATATATATATATATATATATATATATATATATATATATATATATATATATATATATATATATATATATATATATATATATATATGTATATATAGGTATATATATATATAAATATATATATATATATATATATATATATATATATATATATATATATATATATATATATATATATATATATATATTATATATTTGAAATGTAATTAAAAATTTATGACTGATCATATTTTATCGATGTTTCAATTTTGTACACTAGGAGGTCATTTTCAATTTTTCAGGTTCCCTTTACGTTTTTTTTCAAAGATGTGTTAAAAAATATACATAATATATGTACATATATATATATATATATAAATACATATATCTTATATATGTATGTTGTTTTCGGTTAACCGTAAAGAGATCTTCAAAATCGTTATTAAAGTCGATTTTTATTACAACTTTTGTTTTCGAATTTTTTATGGATGGCAAATAAATTTTTTTAAACGATTTTTTTAAGAGAAAAAGATCATTTATTATTATATACGATCTTATAATATAGATAGATGATGATGATGGAGGCGCGATGGTATACACGAATCCTTTAATTATTTGGGTGTTAAGTTTAACATGAAATACTAATATTATAATGAAGACGATAAAATAACAATAAATTATTAAAATATATAAAATGTGCCAAAAAAATATTTAAATTTATGATCATATGTATGTATGCCTGTGCGTATATGAATGATCTCAGGCAATATATGTTTCATGTGTCTTGAATTATTATTATTTATTGATCGATTATAAAAGTTATGTATTTGACGAACAATCATTTTTAGCTGAGGAACTTTAGGATGATTATCGTCAAGTATTAATAGCCGTTTATATGTATATCCAATACAAAATTTGTAATTTGAATTTGCAACAATGTGCGGTTCGCATTCGTCAATATACTTATTTCGTCACAGTTAAATATTTAATTTATTGAATCTTTATTTTGCAGGTCGTTCATTATTATTTCAAAAATATAAATAAAAAATCGCAAGTAAATTATACTTTGCAATCTGTTAAAATCAGAATTTTCAGATTCAAATATCAGAATTCAGCATGCCATTTCATCCAGTCTCAAAAATCATTTGGATTTGACCTAACTTTACTATAGGGGAATCAAATTGATGAAGATTTAATCAGTGCGTGGAAGGACATGCCAAGCAGGGGTGCTAGAGATACACGGTATGTTCTAAAAGGGCGCCGTGAAACGGTAGCATAAAGAGTAAACGGTTTGGGTTACGATATACCAAAACTTTTTTCAATCGCATGTACAGTAGTAGTAACCTAAAAAACATAGAATACCGTTTGCAATTTGCAAATAGCCCTAAATCATTAACTAAAGCTACTAAATAATTAACGAAGGCGAAGCACTAAAAAAATTCAAATTTGGACATGGCGATTGTCATATTTAAAATTAAATAATAAAATATTTATATTTTATTAATTTTATACTTTATTAGATTTGATTTTAAATCACAGCTTAAATTAATCGATTAGGGACTTTTCTCTCTCGAGCTGGCTTCTATACTAACCGCGCACCGAGAAAAATTAGTCGGCAGTTGATACGGCAATTTTGACGGGTTTCGAAAAATGTTGGCCCCTTAACCAAAAGACTCTTAAAAGGTTAAGAAAATATGGTATGGGAAATTAAAAAACCAAGATAAAATTTTAATCACCAGATTAATTGGGAGGGTGTCTTAGTGGTACAAGCAGAATAGAAGAGCAGTCAAATCCGTTCACAGAGCTTCGTGGTTAAAACTATGCGAGGAAATTAGTAGTCTGTTGGCTGTCGCTATAGACTAAATAAAGCTTCTAGACTCGATACTCTTCGTCTACCTGACGGTCACTTTCTCCTTTGCACCTTATAAGGCTGGTTGACTGTTATATATGTTGATATTTTACGCCAATGTTTTATATTATGTTGATATTAGGGATGTCATGTTGGAAATGCGGTTGGTCAGGGTAATTGATGAGGACTGTACTAGTTTGGACTACAGCTAAGTTTCCTGTTGTGTGACGAGTCCCTATAGGGAGTATACTCGTTTCCCTGTGGATATTGTAATTCATTGTAATTCATCAGTCTCTTGTATGTAATTTATGGATACATTCCCTAAGTCATTGGTCAGTTCATTTATGTTTGGATTTAGTTTTTTTTGGAAGTTTTGTTGATTTTTATAAAGGTAATTTGGATAGTTTCGTGGAGGTGAGGTTTTGATTTGTCTTCGAGGTTTGGATACTTGTTGGTTTCTGATTGGTTGTATATGGTTTGTGTGCTGATTGTAGTTTTGTTTGATTGGGTAAGTCAACAGGTACATATTGTTCGGTTGGTTCGGGTACTAATGATAGCCATTGACTGGTGAAGTTATTTGGGCGTGTTGAGAATTCTCTTCTCCTTACATCATTTGTTCTTTTGGTGTTGCAGTTTTCCAGTGTATGCCCGGTTCTTTTGTAATACCTGCAGAAACTTGGAGGTTGGTAATGTTTGCTAGCTTTGTGTCCTGTTCTTTCACATAATTGACATCTAGCTTGTTCTATTTCTTTCAATTCGGCCAGCCAATTCTATCAGTTCCTTAATAAGAGGTTTGTCTGCTAACATGGTTACGTGTGTTTTTATACCAACATTTTGTAAACCACGAACAAAAGCTTCTTGTTCCAATGTAGCTAATAAGGGTTTCGGAAGTGAATTATCTTCTCCATATTTGATTTGAACGCCTGGTTCATAACCTAATGCGTAGCTTTGGACGCGGCTTTCAAAATCTCAGCAGATTTCAAATTTTTTTGTTTGGCATTGCTGAGTCTATTTAATAATATCTCGATTATGTAGGTAGGCAGAAATTTTCGTGTTAAAGTGCTATAAAATTCTTTAAAGCTCTTAACCTCAATGTCACGGAATATTTCATATGCTCTTCCTCGTAGTCTGAATATGGTTTCCTCTAATGCGGTAGCCAAACTGTCCGGTTTGTAAGTGTATAATTTTTCGATACGTTTGCACACATTCATGAAAAAATTTCATTCCCTGGCATCAACGTCTGGTTGACCGTAAAAGAGAGGAACTCGTCTTTCAACTGACTCTTCAGTTTGTGCCATGTTTTTCTTAATTTGTATGTCGCGATAGGTTGGAATTGTTAAATGGTGAAGTATTATCTAACAAATCCAGAGTGAAGCGTTCTCGTATAATATACTGACTATTCGGTTACCCGGAGTGGAAAGTTTGCGACAACGTCAATGTTATTAATTTAACACTGTTCCAAAATCCTGGAGCAGATGTAGAGTAGTTTTTATTCAGAACGAAGTCTTTTCGGAATATAAGTATGTCTTCAACTTTTCATAAAGCTTTAGAAAGAATCATTGACAGATTTATTAGAGACCGTCACTTAATTACCTCTCCACTCGGTAACAAACTCTGCATAAATATTTAACTATATAGAATTGGAAGATCCCTCAATAATAGATAGTTTCTTGTAGGTCCTTCTATGTTTGGGAGACCGATTAGCGGATAAAACCAAGTCAAGCACTTTAGTGTTATCTTATAGATAGCAAACTTACCTGGAAATATCAGGTATATGGTTAAACTTCCATTTAAAAAAGCATCACCAAAACTAGGAAATTCGTTAATTACTGCAACGCAGCGTTTCCT
This sequence comes from Tipula unca, assembly GCA_951394425.1. Classification (NCBI taxonomy): domain Eukaryota; kingdom Metazoa; phylum Arthropoda; class Insecta; order Diptera; family Tipulidae; genus Tipula; species Tipula unca. The sequence goes on from OX596380.1 coordinate 122,994,977, forward strand.
TTCACTTGAACGCAAGTTATACAATAATCCGAGCCTAAAGGAGCAGTACGTCAATCAAATCAGGGAATATATTGAAATGGGGCATATGACGGAAATTCATCAATCTGATGCATTAAGTGATTCGCATTTATACTATTTGCCGCATCATTCTGTGATTAAGGAAACCAGTGACACTACAAAGGTTCGAGTGGTGTTTGATGGTTCCAGTAAGTCTTCCACAGGCGTTTCTTTAAACGAAACATTGATGGTTGGACCAACCATTCAACCAACGTTATGGGCGTCGCCTTATGAGGTTTAGACGACACCGAATTGCAATAACTGCCGAAATAGGGAAAATGTATAGGCCAGTCCAGGTCTTTCCTGGCGATACGAACTATCAACGGGTCTTGTGGCGAGAACGTTCTAGTGAAAAAATGCGGCATTATAAATTAAATCGAGTCACATTTGGCCTTGCTTGTTTCTCATATTTAGCAATACGCACGCTTCAGCAGTTTGCTCACGACGTCGGGGAAGAAGCCATCACTCAACATATCTTGAACGACTTTTATGACGACGACTTATTATCTGGCTCACATGATATAGAAAGTGCGGCTCAACTGAAGGAAAGCATGATAAGCGTACTGTGACAAGGAGGTTTCGTATTATGAAAATGGCACTCAAACGTAAAATGTATGTCCGATGAAAAGAACGAAGCAATTACAACGAAATTATGCAGTGATGGTGGTATTTCAGCAGTGACAGTCCTGGGGTTACATTGGTATCCTTCATCTAGCATATTAACGTTCAAAGTAAGTCCCGAAAAGGATACGGAAGTAACGAAACGCAAAGTGATATTGGAAGCCTGCCGAGTTTTCGATCCAATGGGATTTCTGGCTCCTTCAATTGTGCTGTTTAAAATAATAATAACAGTGTTAAAGGCCATTACTGGCCCCTTACTGAATCAACAATCTGGCTCCAACGGTTTCGATCCTGAGCTTGGTCTTCATACTGTCTTAGACAATCTGAAGAGGCCAAGTCGTTCTCTACATCGTGGAGCCATCGTCGCCTGCAACGACCTCTGCGCCTACCATATGGTGGCTCTCCTTTTAGAGATCGCTGCACAATTCGTTCCGGATCACCACGCAGAACGTGACCGAGCCAGCGCACTCGCTGGGATCTAACTTCATGTACAATATCGGGGATCTTCATCAGATCTCTGATCTCGAAATTGTACAGAGCTCGGTATGTACCATCTATTTCGCGTTTAGGGCCGTAAATCACACGCATGATTCTTCTCTCAAATGTAAGGAGCCATCTCTCGTACTCATCCGTCATCGCCCAACTTTCACATCCAAACATAACAACGGGCCTGATCAACGCTTTGTAGAGCTTCAGCTTCACGGCACTTGATAAGTGTTTAGATTTTAGCAGTGGCCTTAGAGGATATAAAGAACGACTGCCAGCTGCCAGCCGCACTTTAATATCCTCACCCACACTGTTATCGTGAGTGATAAGAGAGCCCAAATATTTGAACCTCCTCACTCCCTCAAACGTGTGGTGGCCACTACTAAAATCTGGTGTGCCATTGTCTCTAAAACCAGAGATCAGGTATTTCGTTTTGGACTCATTGATGTTGAGTCCAACAGAAGCTGAAAACTCTACAAACGGATCAAGTATTTCTTTCACTCCGTTGCTATTCAGTCCAATCACGCATATGTCATCTGCATATGCAAGCACTTGATTGGACTGGCGATATAAGATGTTGCGCTGAGGTGTTTCAGTTTTACGAAAGATGTACTCCAACATGAGATTAAAGAGTATCGGGGACAGAGCATCTCCCTGCCGAACACCCGAGTTAACTACAAAAATTGTCGATAGCCTGTTCTCAACTTTAACACAGCATTGAGACTGCGTCACTGTCATCCTACCCAGTCGTACCAATTTTGTTGGCATTCCTAGGTATTCCAGGGCAGACCACAAACTCTCTCGATTGATCGAGTCGTAGGCCTGCCGGAAATCCAGGAAAACCTGATGTACGGAGATGGATGTCTCATAATATTTAGATAGAATCATCCGCAGCGAAAAGACCTGATCAGTGACTGATCGATTCGGACGAAATCCTCCCTGATAGTCACCAACCAAGCCCTCCGCCAGAGGAGTGATTCTATCCAATAAAATGTATGACAGTAACTTGTATGCTGTGCAAAGGAGAGCTATACCGCGATAATTCTCACACTTCAAGCGGTCTCCCTTCTTGAAGATGGGGCATATCGCGGCCACTTTCCATTCATCAGGCATAACTTCGGTTCGCCATACTAATCGAATAAGGTCGAAAAGACAGTTCCACAAAGTATCCCCTCCGAATATCAAGAGCTCCGAATTAATGCAGTCCACTCCAGGTGAGCGGTTTCGTTTCATTCTCTGCATGGCCTTAGTGAATTCCTCATGGGATGGCTCCTCAGTGCAAATCTCCGCAGACTGTTTTAGAGGTGGCTCGACAACAGTCTGTGACGCATGATGAACATCAAGCAGCTCAGTAAAGTGTCCACTCCATGCGTCAAGTACTGCGTCGATGTTGACACAGAGGTTTCCATCCCGGTCCCGAATGGCGGTTGACGAAGGCCTGAAAGTATGGTGCAATCCAGTAATTCCTTTAAAGAAATTACGTGAACTACGCTCATTGCTGAGTTGTTGTACTTTCAGAACCTCGGCCTTCCACCATTCTCGCTTCTTCCGTATACAAATCCGCTTAGCTGCCCTTCTTGCAAGAGCTGCCTTGTTTTTCCTTGCGATTGTGAGACGTTGTTGCACTTCATTATGGGCTATATTTTGTTGCTCAACTGCAAAACGACACTCGTCATCAAACCAATCATTCTTGGGTCTGACTTTCACTATACCTAAAGTCTGTTGAGCAGCACTGACAACCGAAGTTTTCAGTACCTCCCAGACAGAGTTCACGCAGTCAGACTGGTAATTAGCTCCCTCAATGTTGTCGCTGACAAGATCCTGATATCATTTCTTTTGATCTTCATTTATCAGACCTTCACAGTCGAAACGTTCCATCCGTTTCGCTGTGTTCCCCGACCTGTACGAAAACTTCCACCGTAGCTTTGCAGCGACCAAATAATGATCGCTGCCTACGTATTTGGTTGCTGACCGATAAGTTCTCACATCCTGCACAACCTGAGCTCGCCCATTTGAAATTAACACGTGGTCAATTTGGCTCCGGGATGTTTTGCGAGGATGTGTCCATGTCTCTAGGTGTATCTGTTTGTGAGGGAAGAATGTGCTTGCTACTCTAAGATCATGAGCAATTGCAAAGTACATCATTCTCTCACCATTATCGGTCGCAGTTTCGTGTCGGGAGTACGGACCCATGTTTTCACACAAGTCGGCCTGATTTCTGCCAGCTCTAGCATTAAAGTCCCCAATTACCATTCTAACATCGTGTTCGGGTATAGATCCCATCAGATCGTCCAAATCATTGTAAAATGAGTCTTTATCTTGGGGCTGGCTGACTTCTGTGGGCGCATGTACACAAATTATCGACAGGTTGGCTAACTTCACGCGCAGGCGAAGCATACACAATCGGTTATTGACTGCTTGAAAATCCAAAACAGCCTTCTTTACCTGCGGCCCAAGAAGAAATCCAGCTCCAAGATTTCCGAGGTCATCTCCACTGTAGAACAACGTATAGCCCTGGAACACATGGTCTCCACTTTGAGGCCAGCGAGTTTCTTGAAGAGCAACGAGTTCCAGCCGATACTCTTTCATGCACGTGATTAGACCCTCCAACGTTCCACGTGCCGATCCTAAATCTCGTATCCGGGTACTTGAGCGGGGGTCCGGTGTTGTTTTGGCGGTATCCATTTTTCTTTTTGTTGATTTTATAAACAGTTGATTTTTTTTTACGGATGCGGGTGGTCAGCCCAGCGATCCAACCGTTTAGTCGCCTCGCTGTTTAAAATATTATTCCAAATACTTTGGCATTTGGAATTACTTTGGGATGATAAGTTACCCGAATGTTACGATAAAATTTACAGAAAAGTCAGAGTTGAATTTTGAAAATATAAAAATTCGGAGATTCACGGATCTTAATGAAAGTACACATATACATGGTTTCTCAGATGCAAGCGAGGTGGCTTATTGTGCCGTTGTTTACAGCAGAACCATAAATAAACAAGGTGCAATCTAAATAAACAATTTAACAGCGAAAACAAAGGTTGCGCTTGTAAAAAAGGTTTCCCTACCTAGGCTGGAACTGTGTGCGGCCCATCTACTAATTACAAAGTTTATGTTCACGGTGAAACAAACAATTACACATAATGCAGTATGCTATGCATGGACCGACTCGTCCATCGTATTAGCTTGGTTATCCACTTATCCTGCTAGATGGAAAACATTTGTAGCAACTCGCACCAGCCAAATAATATAGAGAAGTTCCCTCGAAAACATTGGTCTTATGTGAAATCAGCCGATAACCCTGCTGATCATGGCTCACGAGGAATCTCTCCACAAAAACTGGTCAACCTAGATCAATGGTGGCAAGGGCCAAGTTGGCTTAAGAAACCCGAAACCTGTTGGCCAGCTACTCCTTCAAGCTCAACATCAGAGGAAACCGAATTCTGCCGATTGGAGCCGAGCTCAGTAAAACTAAATTACCGATAGGCATATTTTAAACCACCATTCAAGACGACTGGTTGGGTAATTTATTTGAAAGTAGATCAAAACTCCAAAAAATATTTCGCGTGGTAGCATACGTATGGCGCTTTATCGCCAATTCAAAAATGAAGAACCCTGCGCAAAGAACTTCTGGAGAACTAAAAGCAAAAGAGATCGAACAATTTACGTAGAAATAAAGTAAAGGACAATAAGTCAAATTTAATATCTTTAGCGCCGTCCATAAATGCATCCGGTTTGTTAAAAGTTGTTGACACTGAATGTTTATGACAATTATGACAAACACTTCAATGTACACGCCGGGCCCACATTAACTAACAATCTAATAAGGCAAAAATATTGGATAGTTAAAAGGCGTACAAGAATAAGATCAGTTTTGAAAATTTGCGGAATCTGTGCAAAATATGCAAGCAAGACCAGTGCACAGTTAATGGGGAATCTTCCAGTTGAGAGAATAACACCAACCAGACCATTTACCAACTGTGGAACAGACTTCGCTGGTCCATTGTATTTTGCTGCAAAGAAGGGCAGAGGTGACACTAATCCTGTCAAAGGATATCTTTGCATATTCGTTTGTTTGTCGGTCAAGGAAGTTCATATAGAACCAGTTAGCGATCTCACCAGCGAAGCTTTCTTAGCTGCATTGAGGGGTTTTTCGGCGAAGCGAGGTGTTCCGAAAAAGATATACACAGATAATGGTTCCAACTTCATTGGCGCAAAGAGAATTTTAAATGAAGCATACAAACTCATTCAAAACATTAATCAGAATTATATTATTTCAGAGTTTTTAAGCATCTCCGCATTTCGGTGGTTTATGGGAGTCGGCTGTGAAATCGGTGAATTATTTCATTTGTTAAAAGCGACGAGCAACGTGAATCTTACTTTTGAGGAAATGGCGACTCTATTATGTCAAGTCGAGAATGTTTTAAATTCACGCCCCTTATGTATTACATCGACAGATGATGCCTATCAAGTCCTCACGCCCACTCATTTCCTGATAAGAACATCCACGGGGTCTGTTCCTGAAAAATATATAACAACAGAAAATTCTATACACTGGCCCCGATTAACCTGGCTTTGGAGATACCGCTCATATAATATTTTGACACCGCTTTTCTTTGGACAGGGAATACCCACTCACATCTTTATTTGGACGCACGCAATCATAACCAGCACTGATATACAAAACATAAATTGAACCGAGGCATTGAAGTTTACCCTGCACTGATCCTATACGGCGAAACGAGGCAGTGCGTATCGTATAGTAAATATTCAACCAAGTTCATTGGCAGAAAAGCACAATTCTTATGTTTTATTGATGCGGTTCCAGCTCCATCATTATCAAAACCACGAACCACGAAAGTTAAAAAAGTTGAGAATATTAAAACATTTTGAGACATATTGATTCAATTCGTAGAAATTATGGACAACCATCATCGAAATGGAAAAATTATAAGTGAGCATCGTCATCTTGATATAATAATCATCAGTTGTAGAGAAATATCATCGTTTTTATTTACAGACAGATTCATATATGAACTTATCTTGAATAATTCTGTAATTATGAATTATAAAAGATGAATGTACGGTTGGGTTTTTTATTTTAATTTTGAAGAGTCATGAATTCATTGGATGAATTGTTATGTATTTATACATTTACAAAAAAATGTAATATATGTATATAAAATACACACCTCCTACTGGTTTAAATCTCAAGGTTGGGATATATAGAATTCCCAGTGTTAAAAATGCAAGAAAAATGTTAATATTTGCCATCTTCCATATAGAATGCATTCACACCGTCATCATCAATGGGTAAATTTAAAACATTTGTGTGTATCCCAGATAAAATAAAAAAAACTATAATATTAAAAAATAAAGAAGAAGATAAGACAAGCGCGCGGCAAATCAGGAGGAGGAGTAAATCCGAATATATGAATTTGACTTCTGGTCTTGAATAAAAAAAAACTTAAATACATGTATGAATTGATCACGATCGTGTATCACAACAATAACAAAACGTAGCATCTATACAATAAGTGTTATGGGTATATGTATACATACATACTCGTATATAGACGATCTCTGGTGGTCATAAATTTTCTTTATTAATTTCTGTATATATATACATATACATACACACTTTCATAATAGTTAAAATCTTAATAAATCGAAAATAAAATTTATAACCGAGTTATCGTATATAAAATTTATAAAAACATAAAGATGAGAAGAAACGTTGAAGATCTTTGTCTATAGTTAAATTTTTAAAGTTAAACTGACTGGAATCACTTAATTGGATTTATTATTCTATGCCTATGTGCATACTTATATAATGTACTGTGGATTAAAGGGTGTGTATATATTTCTCTATATATTCTAGTTATTATAGTTGTTTAGATTTATCTATTAATAAATCAGATTCTTAAAATTGCTAACCTCAAATTTTCAGAACCAACATTTCAATTTCCTGAAAATTTCTCAGAATTACTAGCCCAACTATATATAAGTCTCAAAGCTACAATTCTCAGTTTCAAAATTGTTGAATATGTTTTTAAATCGGTATGTTGCAAGCACATTTTTTTTTTTTTTTATGTTTTGAGTTTACATTTAACTTATAAAATTAATTTGCGTATAATTGTAATGTCATAGGGATTGTAATGACATAACCTAAAAAATCAAATACACAAAATATTTAATTGAATATGACAATAAATAAGAATTTTCTCATTTTTATTATTACGTTTATTTAGTGTTAAGAAGTAAAATATTTTTTTTTTTTTTATTATTTTAAATATTACACCTGATTACATATATCATCTAGTAATTTGTCTATCTTTCTTATGTTCAATTTGCAGAGATATAACCCATTAGTTAATCTCTAAAAATTTGGCCACCCTATTGTGCTCTTCCCAATTCCAGCGGTTTCTTTCTTTGGAGCCCTCGTACTCCATTTGTGTTACTCAGCATACCACGTAACTCAACATTTTCAGGTTGACCAAGCCGTTGTATGTGTTTCTTTGCATGAATTGTTATCTCTTCGCTGACGTTTTCCATCCGGAGGTCCCTATGTAGGTTATTGTTTCTTATGTACCAAGGAGCATTCACTATTCCATGTAACACTGTATTTTGAAAAGCTTGTATTATTTTAATATTGGTTTTCTTAGTACAACCCCAAAGCTGAATACCATAAGTCAATATAGGTTTTAAAACTTGTTGGTATAGTAGCAACTTATTAGGCATTGACAGCTCTGAATACCTTCCAATTAGCCAATACATATTTCTATAATTAATGTGTAGTTCCTCTTTTTTAATTTAGCATCGAGATACTTGGCTGTGTTAGCATAAAGAACTTGTTTGGAATTTAGTTCTATTGGTATCCAGTTAACTATTTGATTGGTGAAGTTAACGTGCGTTGATTTTTCTTCCTTTAGCTTAATGCGCCATTTTTTGATAAAGTTACTAATTTGGTTCATAGCCCGTTGCAGTTTTCTGGTTGCTTCGTCTACTTTATAACCAGTACCTAAAATTGCAGTATCGTCCGCAAATGTTGCTATTGTTGTGCCTCTTAAATATTAGCGCCCTGGGATCGTTCCTTGCATTCACCGACCTCGATTTGTCTTTGAGTTAGAACTTGCGTTGGTTGGAGCGTTGCATAAAAAAAACGGTTAACTTTTTCCGAAATGATGTAATTGCTACTTACCATAGTTACTTCTGCAAACATGTCCAATGCATATACAACAGCTTGAATAGTACCCATTAAAGAGATATTTTTATCTACTGGTTGGTTCGCCAAATTCAGTTCAGTACAAAATAAGTGCGGGTCTTGGAAATTATACGTATATAAACAGAGCCTTAGGGGCAACACAGTTTGAATAATTTGATTAATCATGATTTTAATGTTTAAACAAAGAGTGCATAGAAATCTTCTGCTTCGATACAGCTCTGCCGGTATACTTTATTTATGTTAACTCCGCATATATTTAATGTGTTAATAAATCTTAACTTTGAGTAAACTCCAATTAAACTCTCTTTATTATCTGACCATGAAGAAAATATTCAAAAACTCAATGGTAACATGGACAATGTTATGAGTCTAGGCGTCTAGGGGTTTCTAGCTATGTGCTGATTTTTATAACCTTATTAGTTTTGTACAGACTCAAAAAGTACTCACTGTAATTTATCTTTAAAACACAACAATGTATATACTTATCAGCTTATTCCCTGTTGCATACACGGAGAAAATACTAAAATTTTGTTTAAAAGCAATTTAAATGTTGGCAGGATCACTCCAGAAATCCCATTTTAAAAACCGATTGTTTTATATTTTATTTTGTTACAATAAGTGGTTCATAACTTTTTTTTTAATGAAACGCAAACCATTTGAGATATTTCGAAAATTTTATTATTGGCTTGAAGTACAATCAAACGACCCCGGCTTGTATCTTTAACAATGTCGGCTTCTTGGTATAGATCAATGATTTAACGTAGCCCCAATAAAAAAAAATCTAGAGATGTTAAATCATACGATCTAGCCAATCAACATGACCATTTCTGGATATAACACATTCATTGAAGATTTCAATAAGTCGATTGTTAAACCCGCTGTGTGGCATGTCGCTCTGTTTTGTTGAAACAACATATTATTGATGTTTAGCTCATGCATTAGCGATCTCCATTGCATGTAACGGTCATTTTCATCAATGAAAAAAACGGTCCAATGACACCACCAGCATGAAAACCACACCATACAGTTATTTTTTGTGGATGAAATAGTGTTTCTTGAAGCACATGAGGGTTTTCACATGACCAATAATGCATATTCTGTTTGGTTGACGAAGCCGTTTCGCCAATAATAATTACGATGAATAATTGGAATTAACGCTCTTGAAGTTGCAGTCAACGACTCAGAATTTTTGTAGTAAATTTTATTTATTTGTAAACGATGTTTCTACAATAATTGGAATCATTCGTGAAAGTTATTTTCCGCGATTTACTGTAGATTTTTTTTTTTTTTAGACATTCTTATAGGCTATTTCGCTTCGAAGTAATATTTTATTATTCGATTTTGAAATGATAAATCGTTTGGCTTTGCCGAATTTAAAATTTGTAAACGATGATTCTACAATAATTGGAATCATTCGTGAAAGTTATTTTCCGCGATTTACTGTAGATTTTTTTTTTTTAGACATTCTTATAGGCTATTTCGCTTCGAAGTAATATTTTATTATTCGATTTTGAAATGATAAATCGTTTGGCTTTGCCGAATTTAAAATTTATTAGACATTGTCTGTTAGGAATCTAAACAAAATTAATAAGATTCGCTTAATATCAAAATGTTGATAAGTTCAAATAGTCTAACATCTTTCTCTAATTTAGCAAAAACACAATCAGGTGGCAAATAAGAGTGTCCGGGAATTGGAAAAGTTATAACTCCAGCGTTGTTAATTGAAGCTTCCTTCAAAAGCCAATGACAACACATTCCAATAAACAGATATCGTTGCCAAATCATCAGCTTCTTCCCACAATAAACCAAAAAATGCTTTTCCTCGCCTTTTGTGTACCGACGTCTTCACCATCAAATCCTGTTTCTTCTTAGCATTTGTCTAAAATTGCATTCGCTCCTTTAGCATAAATCAGATGCTGGTGTTTTAAAACCAATGTTAACTGAATTATTAAAAATATTTAAGGGATTTAAATACAGTTAGTAAAAAAGAATCCTGGGTTATTTTGTTTGTGCTCGCGTAAAGCGCCCGTATTTCTTCTGTGATTGCATTTAAGTACGATTGGTGGTCGCTTTTTTTTGTACCTAACAAAAAATATTTAGATCAAACAACAAAGTGTTTATTTGTGTTAGTTAATTTAAAAAAAATAACTATAGCATATAGGTCGTTGCTCGCACTAAACCACATTCTAACTGAGATCTTAGAACCCTGTTATACAAATGCACGCTTTAGGGTTAGCCAAACAAATGATTTTTCACACACAATAGTATTTGTTATGTCATAAGGTTGCATGTTATAATTCAATAAACTTTCGTTAGCGCCGAAGATCCAACTCGGGCCCGCGGCGTGATAAGCATATGGCTTAACCACTATACTTCAACCGGCGACAATCAATTACCGGTTGTGTCAATTACCTGTTCTCTTTTTCTCGTGCCTTTTGGATTATTGAGAAATCTTGTGGCTTTTTCTCAATTTTCATTTTATTTATTGTGGGATTATACAAAATTATTAATTCGGTAATTTACAATAAATACAGAAGATAAACAAAACAGTTCTAATCACATATAATTTGATTTAAAATCTAAATGAGATATCAAAACTTTCGCGCCAAATAGAATTAAATTCATTATATTGAAATATATTTCCTATGTAAATACCAATTTTTGTGTCCATAACTTTAAATGAAAGTATATAATCAGTTTTGAATCATTTTTGTTCAATGTATAGATGAAACACTTTGAAATAAATTAATTTAATAATTTTTGACAATGAATACGTAAGATAAATAAATGAATTTGTTATTTTTTTTATTTAGTACTGTAGGCTGTAAATCCGAATTAAACGAATTAAACGCCCTTGCAAATCCGAATTAAACGCCATATTTCACGATATAATTTGAAAAAATAAATAAATAACGTATTTTGCATTTGAACAACACAATTCTGAAGTTTATTTGACACTCAATATTTTGGCTCAACGTTATATCATTTTGATATTGGATGCCACAAGAAGAAAACTGGTTTTCTTTCATTTCTATAGCTTTCGTATTGTTACGATCGTGGCGACGTCTCTATTTGAGTAGAGATACTACCGTAAATGTAAAACTGTTATAAAGTAGATGTGTCTAGAATATTCAAGAATAGTCTAAACACTCTCGAATATTGTGGAATATTCTAATTAGTTGTGTTTTAACCGTGATTGTGCTAGTAGTAATAAAAAGAAAACAGTGAAATTTAAGTGTTTATAAAGTGTTGTTAAAGTGTAATAAAGTAATTATTGTGAAGTTCAGTTGAATAAGTGAATTAATTAAATTAGTATTTAGTATAATTATTCGGAAATTAATAAATTTAGTGTGATCTAGAATTTACATCGTTTGTTTTATTCGTAATCCAGTGATCAAACCTTGTTTGACAGCGCTAATATTGGCATTGTAGCCAATAGAGAGTATGCACCAACGCGATAACTGGCCCAAACTGGGCCCTTATTATGAAATTTTTCGATTTCGGATTTTTTCGATATCTAAAAAATTCGATCCGCCGCGGATTTGCCTTATTATGAAACTTGTTTTCGAATTTTTCCGCAATCGAATTTGCACAACAAATCACAACAACACTAATTTGACAGCAGATGTTTTTCATTTTCCGATGGGTTAGTATTATACGTTGCTTAAAACGTCTCGTGTGGATTAAATATTATTTTATAATAAATTACGTATATTTATTATAAAATAATTTTTAACATTAATAATTTTAAATAAAAATAAATTTAAAATATTCGTCTTGGCTTTTTTGCCCTTTCGAGTGATTTACAAGTGACGCCGATGACCATAAGAAAGCGTTATTCTCATGAAAATAATTTATTAAAACAATTTAAATTTTATTTTAATTTTTTTTGATTTTAAAAATTGCAAACATATGTATGTTTAAATATATAAATATATTTATAATAAAACTAACATTGTAAACGTTTTTATATGTTTTTATTTCACGATAGCATTAACTAAACAACGATCGAATTTGAAATTCGTCAACTAAACAGCAGTCGAATTTGGCCATGTGCTTTCGGAAAAATTAAATTTGATGTTTTTTTTAGTTTCATAATATGGCGGATTTTTTCGATAACATGTGCGTTCGGAAAAATACACGTCGAATATTTTTTTTTAGTTTCATAATGGGGCGAATTTTTTAGATATCGAAAAAATCCGAAATCGAAAAATTTCATAATAAGGGCCCTGTATATTATGGTTTGTTTTTGTATTTCTTACCGAAAAAGTTGGCCTTTCAGAAAATTGTTTAGATATTTAGAGATTGCGTTGGCACAACGAAAATATATTGATAAAGCAAATAGGATTACTACACTGAAAAAAATTAAATTTGTCAAAATAGATATATTGACATATCTCAAACATTTTTCCATCCAAAAAATATATATAGCTGAGGATCTATTAAAGTTAAAATAAATTGAATACTATATTTATCTCATACGATAATATCACTTCCAATTACATATCCAAAGAATTTTATTGCAGAGATATACAATAACCTAAAAGTGTAATAAAATATTGGCCTTATATATTTTTCAGCTATGCTTAATAGAGCTAAATTAGTTTAACTAAACGCCGTTAAAATAAACCGACTACATTATATTAAAATATCACAAAAAGAATATTTTGTACCGTGGGAGAAATAAATATGTTTGTAACATCCGTTTCATACATCCTTCAAAGATATTAAAATATCGGCAATATATTTTCATCTCTTTCATTATCTCTTTCATGAGATTCAACTTTTCCAAATCCAAATCAAATGAAATTCAACAAAGTTAAATTATTTCCATCTCGCTATATGAAATACTTCAATAATTTATTGTTATGGTGTCTTCGTCGCGAGTTCAGGTCGAAAAAACACTAGGCGTATTCATATGAGAGCCGCTTTAAACCCTTCGGGACCAAAGTCTTTTAATCAAAATGAATTGGCGGCTTGTTCTAGAATTGGCTGATAGTCGATATACAAAAATTAAAAATGCATTTATAATTTTTCTCAATTTGTAATTGTTAGTGTTATGTAAATAAAATAAAATGGCTGCATACATTATAATCAAGAAGTACACCAAAGAGCGGCATGAGAAATAATTCATGACCTCTAAGCCAAAGCATAAATAAAGTATTTGTATTATTCCATAGGAGGTCATATGGGAAGCCATATCATCGCATTGGATCGTCGTGTCTAAATTTTTAAGGTAACGTATGAAAAACCGTATCCCTATTTCGAAGTAACCACGAAAAATGACCGTGGCAAAACATCCGGCCCACGCAATTTTTGGATAACCACGTTGCACCAGATTTATCGCTAAACTGAGATCCGGAACAATATCAAAAATAGCGACCGCCAATAGACTCGCACCTTTACTTTCAAAACCCCACAGGTTTTGAAAGTATATGTGCGATTCTATTGGCGGTCGCTATTTTTGATAATAATTATAAACATGAATGAAATAATATTTTCCACTTCATTCATGATTCCGAATGTGATAAAAGTATACCCAATAAAACTGCACAGCCCGTAGAAGGAGTAGTATTCCGGTGTTCGATCCGTCCGAGATGTACAAAATATCAAAAAGGCCAATACAAGTGTGGCATAAAAAACGTAATTGAAATACTTTAGGTGCACTGAAATACAAGCAAACAAAATAAAAATTGAACTAAAAAAAATATATATATTTTTTACTTACGTCCCATTGCATAGCAGCATGTGAGCGGATGTAAAATTACGTTAATAATCCGCAATAGTTTCGACCATTTGTGGCAGGGCTTCCTAAAGTCAATGACCGGCACAACAAACCGGAACAAAACAACAAACGGTGTGTCGATCATCCGTTTTGTTTTAATAAATTTTGAAACGCCTGTATAATGAAATTCCAACAAATCATCCTTAAATTGCTTAAAAATATTCTTATTTGCCGGTCCCCGCTCCGTTGGATTAAACCACTCTGCGTAACGTCTCGCTTTTACGAAAAATTTATCTTCTTCGTCCGTGTGCATCCTTTTATGATTCATTTTTGAAAATATTTTAAACGGCATTTTGGCATACATTAACGCTTGCAACCGTTCCGGTTTCACATATTGAAACGTGTATCTCCAGCGCATATATCGGGAATCAATCCATAATATGACGATGTACAACACGTATCCACATGCCAAAACAACCGATTTAAGGCGGTTAATCTCCTGGCCCTCAAAGTATATCTTAAGCCAGACATAATTAATTATTATAAATAAACTGTCTATCAACATATATTCCTTAATAATTAGGTGTGGCTTCATTATTATGATTACAGGTACAAGTACACCGATGCAGATTAATGCCGTTCCAACCGTTGTACCGTAAATTTCTATCGCTAACAACAACACCAAATAGTGTTGTGTCCACAAAACTGAAATTAAAAAAAAATTGGAATGATAAAAATTACTTGGAATACCTAGAGAGCATATACGATCCTCATATATGTATGTACTATGTAGCTATGTATACTTACAATTTGGTGATGAATAAATTAAGTAAATAAATCAAGAAAATTCCTATTATTATTAGCAGTGCAATTGGGAGTAGGAATGCATCATCACCAAAAATTACAACAAAAATTCGGCGACATCCAGTCTAGATTCTAAGTGTTGGCACACGTCTGCATCTTGAACAAATTTACAACGATTGCACGAATGAAATACATCCCCGCATTTGCTGTTATTTTGCGATCCGGTCATGATGAATAACTAACTAATTCTAAAAAATTATTTCGTTTTTTTTCCAGATATTAATTGTTTTGTTTCTAAATCATGGCTCACCTCGATAATTTTATAATTCAAGTTGGCTTGGATTTTCAAAACTACAATATATGCAAGTATATTTTTTTGGAAGAGTAGTTTTTCGTAATGGACAATAATAATGGATAATAATAAGCAACATATTATGTTCATACAATATGAACAACAGGTTATTTAGTTATAACATTCAAAGGATCAAGATCTATAAATAAAAGTGGAAAAATAAATAGAATATACTTGTGATTTTGGAAAAGTTTAAAGAAATTATGGATACTATCACTACAGAAAATATTTTGGTAAGTATTTAGTTGCTATAATTGTTTAATAATATAAAAAAACTTACTTGATATTTTATGTCAGTATTTTACGTCAGTATCGTGATTGAAAACAGTTAGAGAATTACATGTACATGTTCTCAATTGTGTGATTATGAATAACCACATGGTTTTCATAGTGCTAGAAAGCTAACCTTAAAACTAAAAATTACATTATATATATATATATATATATATATATATATATATATATATATATATATATATATATATATATATATATATATATATATATATATATATATATATATATATATATATATATATATATATATATATATATATATATATATATATATATATATATATATATATATATATATATATATATATATATATATATATATATATATATATATGTATATATATATATATATATATATATATATATATATATATATATATATATATATATATATATATATATATATATATATATATATATATATATATAGGTATATACATATATATGTATATATACAGCCATTCCACGCGAAATCAGACAAAAAAAGACATTTACGGAGGCAAGGTGTCCGATTTGTTTGAAATTTGGGGAGATGATAGATATTTAAAAAATGTTAAAAAAAAATATAATTTGAGTAAAATCTCGGTGGGGTCAAAATACGCGGAGTTCCGTTATAATTTGTTTTTGTCGGAAACTCAAATGTTTACATCTTTAAATTCGTATATCTTAAGTATTCCTTGTCCGATTTTCACGTATAATAGTTCGTTGGAAAGACAATTGTACATACTTTCAAGTAACCGTTTTAAAGTTTGGTGTTAATGTACAATATATTCGTTAAATTTCAGTTTTAATTAGTATTTTGCTGAAAAATCGAAATGCTCACCCTTTTATTTATATTTTTATTTTTTTATCGTAAATCAAACGTCATAGCAAGTTACGGTGGAATTTAACATTTCAGTACAATTATTAATTCTAAACTACGAAATTCATGTTTTGGTTCTTCCTTTTACAGTTTTATTCAATAAAGTTAATTTATTTACAAATTATTTTAATTTAAAATTATAAAAATTATCAGAATTGGAAAATCGACGCGCTGTGCTGTGGTGGTTACCATTAAGAACAAAGCACTGATAACCGTGAGTTTCTCTAATGGCTTTTACTGAATCAAATTTTTTACTAGTGATCGTGCCACCCTTCTGCACCCTTTGTACAAAATCTAAAAGTAATGTTTGACGAATTTTTTTCACATAAAACCCCAAAAAGCAACATTTTGAATATTGTATAGTACATATAGACGTACGTAGTATATATTTTATCCCCGCACACCACCATTTCTGCTTATTTATACACATTTTCCCAAAAAATAATTTTATTTCCACCGATTGATAATCAAAAATGCTAAATAATTTTTTTATATAAAAACTCCAACATTGTAATAGTTTTTCCCAATCATAATTTCCATATTTTTGTTCATTTTTATGAAAAACAAACCAGAAATTTTATGTTTAAAAAAAATCATAAATTATTCGATTCATGTTCGATAAATATTTGAGGTTTTTGGATAAAAAAAAATTGTTAAATTTTATATCAAAACGTGATTATGTATCGCATGAGAAACGACAGAATATCGAATAAATTTTTTTTAAATATATGCACGTTAAAAAGTATGAGATGAGTAGCTCTCATCAAATCTCTATATAACCAGATATAATCGAGCACTTCTATACTAAACATAAATACATCTGATTTATATACCTAATAAGAAAGAAGTCTTCTTATATTTTATGTCCCTTGTTATCGAATGGATTAATAATCTAAGTTGTGTATCTATACGTTATATGTATGTATGTATGTGTATAGTAAAGAAATTGGCTGTTAATTTCTAAGTGTTCATTTCAAATAAGTGCAAGTCACTTAATGGACGCCATACAATAATTTTGTTGTTGTAAAAAAGATTCTTGTTGTATTAATTTTTCATGTTCATGTTAAGTTGTAACATTAGTTTCTTAGATTGTTTCTACGATTTATTTGTTTTGTGGTGCTACAGATGATTTTGTTACTTTGATATTTTAATTGTTTAAAATATTAAAGACATATACATCTTTTATACATATATGTATATATGGTTTAGATGAGTAAACCGAATGAATAAACATACCAAATTTAAAAATCATCGCATCTGAATTTAGTAATTTACCAACCAATAATTTAATGGAAATCAACAATGAAAGAAGTGGTGTGACGCACAACACAAGTTATTATTTATTTGGTCATCGCTGATCTATACCACGCAAGCTACTGTAAAAACTTTAATCGTTAATCAATAATAATCGTGCATCGAGTACCTGGATAAACAATTATACTTTATATGCATATATGTATACTTCATATATGTATCGCATATAGACCCAATCTCTTAACTCTAATCATCGCGCATATGAATAAGTTTCCATAATTATGTTGGAAAACAATCAAACATTTATTACGATTATTCGTTTCGTCTTCGTCTATTTTTAGATCAACGATTTGATAAATGGTTTTTCATTAGAAAATAATAGAAAATTGATAACATTAATAATAGTAGCAGCGTATAGTATATATACCTTGAAATAAATAATAAATATATAATACGAGTATATGAAAAATTAAATTGAAGTTGGTTGCAATTCGTTTGTGTTTTCATTTCAGCAGCTTTCCTTTTTCTATATATAAATGGTTTCTCGTTGGGTTTCTGTATACAACTATATATGTATATATATATACACGAGCACCTCACATATACAAAAATTTAATAATACGATATTTTTGTTGTTATTGTTGATTTCTTTTAATAAATTATATGAATATAAGATATTAATGATCTATCATTAAAGAAACACAATGGGTCATCATAATGAGAAATTCAACAAAAACTTAAAAAGAAGAAAAAAAAATGGAAAATTACATTAATATTACAACCTGACACCTTTCAAATTATTGTAATAAATTTTCAGACATTTGTAATTAAATTTGTTTTTTTTGCTGTTTATTTATTTATTTGTTCTGTTGTTGGATTTATAGCGATTAATTTAGGTTTTAGTGTTTTGGTGAAACCTTATTTCTGTATATTAATGGCAAAGAAAAGATATTTGTCTCAAATACTGATTGTAAACAGGTTGTTTATGTCGAGCTTTCACTTTTTCCTATATTTAATGAAGATTTCTGATCATACTCGTATAAACGGTTTGAAAGAATTTTATCCTGGATCATACAGCATTTCACAATCATCCGATTTGTATAAGCGTACAGTTTAATCAATTTCAACAATCTGGGATGCACAGAAGAGATATGCGAGGCCGAAAAAGTAGCAGAAATACCAATTGCAGATGTCATGGGACAGATTAATTCGTTCCCAAGGATCAAATTTCATTTTTGCAGAGCTAAGACATCCCGTCAATACTTAGAGCCAACTTTGAATATTTGCAAGATATGCGACTTGAAAAAAAACCACTCAACTAAAAACCAACATGAGACTGCAACATCTATGACCTAATTACCTGGAGTGATTCGTGCATGCCACAGAATAAAAACTCATTCATGAAGTTATATCACGCTTCGGCATAATCCTATTAAATTTGAAATTTATTTTTTTTCGACCGCGATTTTTCCATCTTTAGGATTTGCGACATGATAGTGCACGACCGTTTCATAGTCTACCTCTGAATTATGTTTATAAAGGAGCTTATTGACTAAATTGCTGTGACTAAAATTTAACTTCTTTAAAATTGCTTTAAAGTTTAAAAAATTATCTTGCATTATTTCTATAACATCATTTGGGCTTACACTGTACTATTGCGCTAGTGTGTAAACTGTTTTTTGCTTTTTTGCACGTTCAATATTTCAATGTATATTCCGGTATTAACGGAATTTGAAATGAATTTAAAAGACAACTAGTTACTTCGTTTGCACCTTTCTCATCAATTGTTTGATCACAGGCATTGCAATATCCCTTCTTTGTGACGAAATCATAATTATAAATCATAAAACTTTCTCTTATAATACAACAAACGATGACTTAATTCCATTAATTTCAATTGGCTTTAGTTTGTCATTGTTTTTAATTTCGCGGGCTTTGGTTTTACTGTACATATGTTCGCTGTGAGGAGTCTCATTTTCGCTCGTGTTTCATATGCCGAGCAAATATCGCATCGGATCCGTTTTGGGAAGCCCAAATCCTAAATTGAATTTATAGTTGAAAATGTTGCAATGTGGTAATGATTCCATATGTTGGCACAACTATAGGTTTCAATTGCTTACATGCCACAAGTTAATCAGCCACACATAAAGGCCTCGCCTTTGTTTCATTTAGCCTTCAAAACGTTCTTCCTCCAATTCTGTGGATTTGGAACTGCTAATCAACATATTCAGCAATGGCAACGGCGAAATAATTTTGACGCGCCCTCTCAATAAACCTTTATGTAATATATTGTGGACGATTTGCGATTTTACTGTTTTTTGGTAGCTTTCAGCCAGCGTGAAGGCTATGTTTAGAGCACTTTCCATCGGATGAATCTTCACAATTTGTTTACACTTCACGTTTCTTGCGAACAGTCGACTTATATGGTTGTCCAAATCTTACATGGTCGTCTAAATCTACATTTCAGATCTAAGTGATCATGTCACATTAATAGATTTGGCTTTCTAATTATTTCCAAAATTTGCCAATAAATTTGTGTTGGTATCTTAATTTAATAATTAATCCACGCTTCTCATAAGGAAGCTTACAGTTTCGAAATTACATTTTAATTAAATTTTGATTCAAAACCGGGAAAAGCTGGGTGAAAACACTTTTAACTTTATAAGATAACCCATTGTATACCAAATTTAAGTCAAGAACAAATTATATGGGAATATTCGAAGTCTTGCACAAAATTTGTTACATTTTGGAATATGGGTTCATTATCACATTTCATAAGACAAAGAGGATTTCGAATTTTACCTCACAACAATTTATAAAGGGTTTTCCAATAAGAATTCGACATCGTCCATATATCCACCATGGGCACGTATCCAGGTGTCGGTTCGTAGAACCCAATTTTCGATGACTCGGTCGACATTTTGACGGAAACGGCCGCTATCTCTCATTCAATATTGGCTCTGACCTCCTTTAACGACGCCGGCTTAACCATATATATTATTAATGTCTAGCTCATGCAATTGACCAAACAAATAACGTTGTAACATGTCTCTGTAGCGATCTTTATTGACTGTAACGTGACGGTCATTTTCATCAACGAAAAAAAAACGGTCCAATGATTCTGTTTGTTGGCGGAGCCGTTTAGCCAAAAATGCGTTTCATCACTGAAGATGATTTTGCGATGAAAGTGTTCATCTTCTTCCAACATTTGCAGAGCCCAATCCGAGAACGTACCTCGCTCCTTATGACCGAGTGAGTTTAGTTCTTGTGTGAACTTGACCTTATAAGGGTGCAAGACAAGATACTTCCGCAAAATTCACCAAATTGTGGTCTGAGCGATGCGCAATTCTTGAGAACGCCGTGGAATCGACTGTTTTGGTTCGCTTGCGACGGACTCTTGAACGGCAGCATAATATTCTCGGCACTTCGACCAATCCGTTGTCTCACTAGCATCGGAACATTCAGCAG
This sequence comes from Tipula unca, assembly GCA_951394425.1. Taxonomy (NCBI): domain Eukaryota; kingdom Metazoa; phylum Arthropoda; class Insecta; order Diptera; family Tipulidae; genus Tipula; species Tipula unca. The sequence continues at coordinate 123,016,125 of OX596380.1, forward strand.
CGAATATTTAGACTCACATTTTTTCACTAGACTTGCTTTTCTACTTGGATGATAATTAAGAGAGTGTGAAGCAAAAATAATAAATCATAAAGTGTATTTAGAACTTTATAAAATAGAGATATTCATTTGATATATTATATTTGTATTTGTATATTTGTATTTGAGTATCATCGTATTTTTGGTAACGAAGTGCTGAATTGACATTCAAAGAAAACAGTACGTGTTATAAAATCAATAGTCTTACCAAGGTCTGCTCGTAATCTTCGTTCATTGATTATTCCTTAATACCTTTAAATTGTCCGACGCTTGTAGCACGTAGCTAGGTCTAATTTAATGTAAGGAAACCCGCCAGCCAGGTTTGGAGTAGAATTAGTTTGGTTGAATACTTATAATTAATGTTATTGGCACCTATTGCAATTGACCCACTCAACGAAGAACTATTCCCGCCATTATATGGGTGAAATATATATGAGACTTTTCGTGAATCGGCTTTTGTGTGCTGGTTTTTTGGTTTGCCTTTAGTTTTGAAGAATTCCGTTTAATTTTCTATATCATTCTCACCGATCAGGTATAAATAATATCGAATAAATATAATAGACATGTTGCAATGGCAGGTATATTTATTCACAAAATCGAATACCAACTTGAATATTTCCGTTTTGCCTTCGATTATATTATATATTTTTAAGTTGTCATTACATTGCTTGGAGTTTGTCAAATAAAGTGAAATATTTGATGATGCCATGGGTTATTCGAATAAGTTTCAAATTTCTTATAAAATGTCCTTTTATAACATCATTATGAATAGGTATAGTTAAGCAATAGTTATTTGGATAAAAAGAAGTGAGTGAAAATACTTTTTTTGTATGGGAAGACCTCGTTCTTCTTAACCATTTTATTTTAATTTAATTTACTGCATTTTATTCTCAGACTTGAAAGTGCTGTAGGCATCAAGACGACTGAATGTCTTCACATCAGCAGTTAAACGGAATAATGCAAGTTATAGGAAACAGTGTGTGCTCCAATAATTCAGAAAATTGCTTAACAAATTCTACAAGTTGTTCTTCACCACATTGTATGTATATTTATATAACAATCCTCCGGATGGCATAAAATTGGAATGGCACACAATAGCTATACTGGAAATGTTTGTATAGTATTTATCTTTAAGAATATTATTTAATGCTGCTTAGCCTATATGTAGCAAAGAAACATTCTGAATTCACTTTCTTTCCAGAATTCAATATCATCGAACGTGCGTTGTTTACTTGAAGACTCCGGTGGTATAGTTGGTAACGTAAACGATGTTTAGACTTTCCACTATTCCATTAATGCAAATGTGATGATTTCGGTCTGTTTAGTTACGGAAATCTTTATCTGTACGAAGACAATGGGCCATCGATGGCAAGCAGGCTTTATGTTGTATATATCAACATCTTTAGTTGTACATTTTGTACAACTATACTGAAGCCAGAATGAAATTTTACTCGTAAAAAATGAAAACACAAATTTGATTAAAGGCTCGTTACCTCCAGTTACGACATCCTAGTATACGCAGATCTTGTTGGATGTCATCGTACCAACGCAATCGGGGTCTTCCTCTATGTCGTACCCCAGCTGGATGTTGTTGTTGGAACACTCTTTTAATCATTCGGTTTGATGGGGACCTCGAGACGTGGCCAAGCCATCTAATTTCGTGGTTCATAAGAATTCGATACTGGTCCTCTGCAACTTTCACTGGCCCATAAATTGTTCGTATGACCTTCCTCTCAAACGTAGAAAGAATTCTACAATCGGTGGTGGCCAGGGTCCAGCTCTCGCTTCCATATGTAAGCACCGGTCTTATTAGTGCTTTATACATAGTAAAAGTTTGTATGACCGCGATAGGTGTTTAGAACGTAATAATTTCGACTGTGCGTGGAAGACTCTATTGCCGGCGGCAATTCGGGATTTTATATCTGCCTGAATATCGTTCGTAGATGTTATTGTTGACCCGAGATATTTGAAGTCTTGTACGCCATCGTAGTTGTGTTCACCGAATTCGAAATCGGCATTGGGAATGCTCCGGGATGTTGCTAAATATTTTGTTTTGCTGCTGTTAATGCATAATCCAAGTCGCCGCGCATTGCGGTCCAGCGGTACGAGATTGTCATTGATGTCTTGAGTTCTTCGTCCAAGAAGGACAAAATCATCTGCATAGCCAAGAATTTGGCTAGATTGGTTAAAAATGCAGTTTTGAGTCTTAATTCCGCTTTTCCTGATCACGTACTCGAGCGCCAGATTGAAAAGTGTCGGCGCGAGTGCATCGCACGCCAGATTGTTATTTCAAAGGGGTCAGAGACCGCGCCTTCAATTTCTACTCTGCAGCTATATCCAGATGTTGAAAGCTTGCACAGAGAAACTAGTTTCTCCGGGATGCCGAGACGTATGAGCGCTGACCAAAGGCTCTCGCGATTTATGCTAACATACACATTATGCTTGTACTCCCAACTTTTTTCCAGAATCATCCTTAAAGTAAAATATTGATTGGTGGTTGAGCGGTTAGGGCGAAAACCACACTGGTAATCGCCAATAATAGGTTCGGCGTAAGGAATGAGTCTGGCAAGCACAATATTCGCAAATACTTTGTACGCAGTATTTAACAGAGCTATGCCGCGATAATTTTCACATTTAAGACGGTCGCCTTTTTATGTAAAGGGCAGATGAGTGCTGTCTTCCATTCATCGGGTAGAACGTCTTGGTCCCAGATAGCGAGAATGAGGTCATAGAGCTTTGATGTCAGTGTTGCTCCTCCGAGTTTTACTAGTTCTGCTATGGCCGCATGGAGTATATCCACTGATTCGTCGCATGGATCTTAATCCAATGGTTTGCCTTCTTAACTGACTTAATGGTACATGCCCCTTCGAGATTTGCTGCTCGTTGTAAGATCGCAAATTCGCATTGATATTGGTCAGTCATTGCGTTATAAATTGGCGATGTTTCACATAAAAATCGTTTATTTTTAAATAGTAGACATTGTTTCACTTCATCTGTTGTTAATAATGTAAAGTGTTCCCGATGATTGTCTATACTGCTAAGTATTCCGAATTGGTGGTAATGTACGACTGCGTGTTGTTGTGCTCAATATTAGTTACTGAAAATACTGCCAATAGGGTATAGTCCTGCGCAAACGATAGAGGAACGGTGATTTTTATTATGATGGTGCCCCGCGTGACTCTACTACGTAATCTCATGCTGTGATATATGTAAAGGAGATCAGAGATGCCATGCCCAGGTATGGTTATGGTTGTTGGTATGTGTCGTTTGATTAATACGAGCTCTTGTTCTAATTGAGCGGGAGCAAGTAATGAGGGATGCAATATATTTTTGTGTGTGTGCTGGACCACATTAAGTAAGGCTTGCTGGGTGTATTCCAGATTTTTTAGAATTAACATCAGTTCAATTGTTGAGGTTAGTATCGAGCGAATTTGTTCTTCTCTGATGGAGTATTCATTTAATAATTCCATTTCAGCATTCAGCCTTTTCTGCTGCTCTATCAGGTTGTTTAATGATTCCAAGGTGAGATTTGAATTATGCTTTACTATAGCTTAATTGTGTTGTCTATTATGGTGGTATGACTCTTTATCAATGATTCTAATTGGTGCTCATCGTTATTTATGGCTTCAAATTGTGCTTCATAATTTCTTACTTCACGTTCTGTCAAGATCCCAAACATATCGCCTAGCACTAGGCCCATAGTGTTTCCTATGCCTCCTTTTGGTCATTGTACCTCCTTGTTGCTTGCTAATAATAATTCATTGTCCGCAATTAAATTGTTGTACTGCCATTGTATTTGTTGAAGAATTAGGTCGCAATTTAACCCAGCTATATTCAAGCATGCCTCCTTTAATTCTTGTTGTATTTACCTATTTTTTCGAAGTAAATCCCTGTGGAGTGATTGAAAGGGGTTATGTGTACGTTGGCCTGCACAATTCCCAAAATACAACAAATGGATAATGTGGCTAACACTAGATGATTGACGATCCCTTTGTTCTTTACTTGTCTATGAGGCTGCCGCCTTAAAACTTGATTGTTCTTCTTCGGTGATTGCAATTCTGTAGGCTGACATTGGTTTGTTTTCAAGGGCATAATTTCCTGTAAGTTTTCTTCAATTGGTAATTTACACAATTTCACAATCGGTCGCTTTTCGATTGCATTTTCACATTTGACTGTCGCTACCCGCACTAAGTCATCTTTTCCGGCATGAGTTTCTACGATTCTCCCTAGCTTCCACCGCGTGGCAGGTTGTTGTTCGTCCTTCAATAATACCAGGTCATTGTTCATTAGGTTTGGCTGGCTGCTCTTCCATTTAGTTCGTTGTTGTAATTGGTGGAGGTATTCGGAGGACCCCCGTTTCCAAAAGTCCTGAACCATTCTCTCGACAACATGCCATCTCGTTCTTAATGATATGCGGTCAATTTCTGCGGCTGGTAGCGCTTTGAGAGAATCTCCTATTAAGAAGTGCACGGGCGTTAGTGCCGACATATCTGCAGCATCGCTTGTTAGCGGCGTTAGTGGGCGAGCATTGAGACATGCTTCTATTTGGGTAGTCACGGTACATAGCTCCTCGAAAGTGAGTGTTGTTACGCCTATGATCCGTTTGAGATGAAATTTCATTGATTTGATCCCTGCCATATATATCATATTCCATCGAAATGAGGTGTCCGAAGTGGTATAAAATGTCAATTGGTTCCATTGTCAGCTATCATGGTAGCAATGTCGCTTGGTAATGTTGTCATTGCGCGGTGTTGTTCCTTCTGCATTATGTTGTTAGGTCCATAAAAGCACATTTCGTATACAAGTTACATGCTAAATTTTTCGTGAAATCGCCTCCTGATAATTTGCTGAGAATGCCAAAATTTGTATAATATACATACACACACATTGATAAATTTAATTTCATCAGAGAAAATATCAGCAATTTTGCATAGTGTAGACCCCGGGTTAGAGAAAGAATTGAATTAATTTTGTAATCTAAGTTCTTATTACAAATTTATTTTATACAATTGTTTATACCCCGTTCATATATACATATATACTATAAACAATTTACATTTTAACCGCAGGGATAATTAAAATCTGAGATAAAATCAAATCACCAACGTTGACAGAATGTATATATGCATATGCCTGGTATATTGTTATAATTTTCCACCCAACTGAAAACATTTTGATATTTTTTTTTTTTTTAACCGAAATATGACTTCATGTGTATCAACATCAGCGAATGAAATATTGTGTATACAGATTTGCATCTATAGATATAACAATGTTTTGTTGATAGTTTGGAACGAAAAAGTTTTGATCAATCATTTCCTTATAGATGAAAATATGTATACATATACAGTTGGGAAATCAAGTTGTTCAATCTCTATGAGAGATAAAATAATACATGATGTGAGCAATGATGATGATGATGAGGTTGTTGATAAAATAATAGAATTAAAAAAACAACGAGAGATACACATCGTACAAAGATAACTATGTAGTGTAGTTGCTATATAGAAGATATATGGAGGAGTTTCATTTTAATCTTTAAAATAAACAGAACAACAACAACATTTATTTATATTGCATTTTAACAAAAAATTGTTGTTGCTGTCCTCGGTATTTGATTTACTTATTTTATTACAGTTGATTAAGTTAGTTAACGATGGTAGTGTAAATTTATTAAAAACACAAAAACTTTTATTGTTGTTTTTTTTTTTTTGGTTTTGGTTTTGGTTTCTCTTTTTTGTAACCATCTTTATCTTTTTGGTGTATATTTTCCATGTCTCATCTCTCATTTCATCTAATACACTTTATATCAAATAATCTAATCTTTGTGGTTATGGTTGTGATGATAATAATAACGAGATATAAAGCAAGGAAAGTTTTTTGTTGTTCTGTTTTTTACTATGGCTGTTTTGGGGTGAATATGATTTACATATTCTGTGTATAATTTTTAATTTGATTAAGTGAATTTTTATTATTTAAATTTAAATATTATTACTGAAATGTTTAGTATCGTTCATTTTTATGGAGAATGTCGCGATTACCATCTATATTCGTGAAATTCAGAAGCACGGTTTTCTTTTTGTTCTTTCGCCTATGGCAATTAAACCAATATATTTGGCATGTTACAAAATCCTAATTTTTTTTTTTTTTTGTTTTAAATGCTGCCAATGGCTTTATTCTTGAATCTTTCTACAAAAGAAACCAAAAAGAAGTAATCAAATCTTAAGCTAAAATTATTACATATTTTAACTCTTAACCAATGTTAATACTTGTTATTATAGTGTTCACAATTTAATTAATTTAGAATATATTTATATGTAAAACCTAAACATTGAATATATTTACAGGTTCATCAATCCAAATGGATCTGCTCTTCTCAGTCGCCTAAATTTCGGCTGGTTTAATATACCCCTGGCCAATTAATTGGGATGTGTCTCTAGTTTTGAGTAATATTTCGAACTGAATTCTCTAATGGTTTCTTTGATAGTTCTAATTCCACCATCATTGTGTATATTACTATTTTGAATGTACCACGGAGTATTGGTAATACTACGAAGTATGTTCGCTTGGGTTCGTTGCAGGAATTCTCTGTTTGACGCGCTGGTGGATAACTGAATACCATATGTCCATATGGGTTTGATTATCACTTTGTACAATAAAACTTTATTGGTTAATGACAGCTGAGATTTCCTTCCCATCAACTAATGCATTTTGGAAAATTTTATTTTTATTTGTTTGCGCTTTGTTTCGATATGATTTTTCCACGTTAGCCTTCTATCCAGGTGCATGCCTAAGTATTTGACGTTGGTTTGTTGAGGAATATTTATGTCGTTTGATAAGACTACCTTGTTGGCTACAGGTAAGTCAGCTGTGCACAGCAGGTATAATATTGGACCTAGAACTCTGCCTTGTGGAACACCTGCGTTGATATCATTTAAACAAGTAGTTGCATTATTTTGTTTAACCATGTACTGCTTTTGAAGGAGATAGTTTCCGAGAACTGAGTATAACTTCTTCGGTAGAAGTCCTTTAATTTTGTATATTAGCCCATCATACCAAACTTTATCAAAGACTTGTGCAATGTCCAAGAAGGCAGCAGAACGATATTTCTTTTCCTCAAAGGTTTTTGATTGCATTTACAATTCTGTGTAATTGTTCTGTGGTACCATGTTGGTTTCGGAACCCAAATTGTTGGTCTGGAACAATATGCCGTTCTTCTAATAATGGTTTCAACTTCGTTAGTAGCATTTTTTCAAATAACTTCGAGATTGTAGGCAGCATGCTTAGAACGATATGATGAAATCTGTGTTTCATTTTTTCCAGCTTTATGTATCATTGTAATCAAAGATATTTTCCATTTTTGAGGAATATAACCAGTTCGCATGATTGAATCCTAAATTGATTGCGCAAATAGTGGGCAACTACTACGACATTTTGGAAGAGCAAGCTATCAGCTATTGAAAATGTAACGGTTTGATGGACTAATTGCAATTCGCGTTATATCTATTTGTGCCAGCCAGGCCTGAATATAGTAAAGCTTAGTTATATAATCATATATACATATATACATTATAGTATAATTTTTGTTAGTGTTGAATCAAACAAAAGTATGAACTTGGACCAAACTGAAATAATTAGAAAGCTCCAGCGTAAATATTCAAGTCAGCCTAATTCCGTTCAAATATTTGAAACCGCCAGCTTTCTATACTTTTGATGCTCTATGAATTTTTGTAGGTGGGGCGGAGGTAACTTTTAAACTAAGATAGGAAGCCATATTTTTTATTGCAGATACGGATTCTACAACTAAAAGTACGTATGATTTGAATGAAATATTTTGTTCGGTTCATGATAGATGGCGTTGTAATCGATGAAATTCAATTTTTTCAATTTCTCCTTCTTAGAACACACGCATTCGATTCTGCAATACGTTTGAAATAAAAAACATCACGTTTTCATTGGAAATACTCGAAATTCGTCATCAAAACAATTTATTCAGTTTTGTAAATCACATTTAACGTTTGTGTTATTTCTTATCTTCATGTTTTTCGTAATTGCAAAATAAACGACAAAATACTTTAGAATGGAGCGTTTAACTGTGCCAGAGAAAATTGAAATGGTTCTGGTTTATGGAGAAGCTGGCAGAAATCTTGAAAATGCTGTTGCTGTTTACGCTCAACGTTTTCTGGATAGGATTCGTTCACGTGCTTCATATGGCCGTACTAGCAAACAATTTATTACTGATGGAAATGTTCAACCGAAAAAGAGGACCCGGTCTGCGGTTTTCGTAAGTTTGATATCTGTCATGTTCTGTTTATGAAAGCAGTCAGAAATATAGAGAAACCAATTTACAAGAAAAGTACAACTTGAACCCGTGTCGTTTAAAGAAATATTGGCTATCACCCTCTTTTTTTTAGCTGTATGGGTGATTCTTGTACTAGCCTAATGTATCTTTTTCTATGGTCAAATGGAACTCATTTCAAGAACAGTTCCGGAAGTTTGCGTATTCATATATACATACAACTATTTAATTCATGAAAATTAATTCGTTGTATTGAGCAGACGATAGGGAGTGTTGTGAGAATTTTGTATGATAATGTTGTTCGATACCAGGATGGTTGTGATGTGTATCGAAAATTGCTTGTCTTGAAGAGATGATATAGTGGAGTGACAATTGTGTATGGTAATGGTGACAGTGATGTTTGGGGTAAATTGTTTACTTCAGGGGAATCCTGGTGTAATAATTGTGAATGATGATGCTGAAAAGGCCAAAATAAATAAATACATTTTTGTTTATTTTACGTTTCAACATAACCCTGGTATGTTCATCGTATTTTCTATGCTTGTTCGCTATTCATGGTCATTTAAAACACACTACTCTCATTCCTATAGTTGAACTATTTGGATGTCACTAGTTTAAACTTTTCTAACCATCCAAAATTAAGTAAACTCAAGCCAACTTCCCCCGGTATTTCTTTTTAAGTTTACTCATTAGATACTTGAACCGATTCGATGTTCTGAAACAAAAACATATATAGTAAGAAATAAATTGTACATGATAAAGGGACAACTATGTATTTCAGGTCAACTACCACTCAGTTTTAAAACAATATAAGAAGCTGTGGAATATTCCGCTAGCATTGCGTTATAAGCTCCAATTAATACCGATAGCGATTTTTTTAATTATAAAAAACTTTTTGTTGTTAAAGTTGTTAAAAAGTGATAAAAATTAAAATTTTGGCAATACCGAGCAAATAGCGCAGTGTTTAAAGCTGCGACGTTTGAATCGGGAGGTACCGGATTCGAATCCCAACAGGTGCAAAAGGGATTTTTCATCTCCCGATTACGATCGGTAATTAAATTGAAAACATCTGTGACCCTCTGTTGGAATGTAGAACTCATGGGCCGACCCATCTTCCATGTCACTGTACAGGGTGACATGGAGCTATGCAATGCGCAGGTGGTATACTGTACTTGTGTGAATGGGATGAATGAATGGATTGAATGAATGTTGTGAGAATGTAAGGTAAGGCTATGGACCAAAAAAGTGTCTATGCCAAGTCCTTTTTTAAAAAAAAAAATAAAAAAAAATGTTGACAGCTAAATTAAATTTATTCACCACAAAAAAAACAAAAACTTTTATCACGGTCACCGTATACAAATTTTGACAAATGTGTTAAAAAATCATAACCTACTATTTTTCTTGTAAGAACGTATATTTTCAACAGTAATGGAGAATATATGAATTGCACTAAGACATACATAGAAAACGGCACCACAGTTGACGATTTATTTCCTGAGAGCATACCGACACCACCACTCGCGAGCCCACGGCCTTTGACGTCTAACTATAACCCAACGGCGACTATCTCAGGTTATTCTTCAACGTCATCTACGTCTAGGTCGAGCTCTGCTCTAGATAATAAGTACAGCATGAGTCCACATGACAAATGTGTGGAAAAACGCGGGAGACGGGGCAAATGACTTGAAAAATAAATAAATATTCTAATGGGAGTAAATGGCCAGATGGTGAAAATCGATTACTCCAATATTAATTTTAATGGTTTACTCATATCGTCGGGTTCAGACGATTCTGATCAAGCGTTGCGCGAATCATTAAATAAATTAGATAGTAATGTAAATTTTTTAATTATAAAAATGAAATATTGAAATATGTGTTAATTTAATGAAATTAAAATTTTTGATGTTATTTCATTAAGCTAATCGTTCCAAAAGGCTATTTCGAAAATTCAGAGCTTCTGTGGAGTCCGTAACATCTGCGTTGGTGCTTTCGTCGATCATAATATCATCCTGTTTCAATATATAGCATTAGATTCAGATATTGGGCCAAAGTTACCGCCAGATACATAAATTGTATGTAAAATACAAGCAACAAAAACGGGTTTGACACTATTCTGGATCCTAAGCTCTAACGATCTATTAAAAATATTTCTCAAACGCGGCTATGCGCCGTGTTAAATTTTTACTGTCATTCAGTGGCATTCTTATACGGTGTTATGCACCTAGTATAAATATCTGTGGTTGTTGGAATGTTCCATTTTTGAATAGCGGACTATTTGTAAATACCCTTGTGTCGTCAACAGAACCTGGAAAACCTACGAACACATATCATTAAATATGTGGGTACTATCCACGACTGCTTGGTCTTAATTGAATAAATACCCTTATAGTAGATGTATTCATCGTGTTTGTTCACAGGACATTTGATCTGTATGTGACATCCATCTATAGCTCCGATTGCATTGGCAAAAATACCGGTTTTAGATCGCCTACAAAAATTCATTCCAATTTTCATTTCTAAACTATTACTATTTATACCTGTATACTTACTGCCTGATGCCCACAAACCCGCTATAGTTCCGCGATAACTACAACCGGCTGCCATGCAGTATAAAAGTACTTTCAATTCATACTCGTTAACCTATACCCGTGATGTTTATTAGGCATTAATTGCACTATTTTTTAAGCCTATACGAATTAATTCGATTGTGTTCTTGAGTTTTTATCTTGGCACTTTCATTTAAAATCTCGTTAACATAGGCCGAAATCACCCTTAATTTACATTATTCGTTTGGCTGAAAAGAAAAATTGTTCTAAAGGGTTAAATAAATATCCATTATAAATTGCATACTTCTCTAAGTTTCCTTCGGTATTTCCGAATCATAGTTTCATTTATTAAATTATATCTTTTATAATATATTAAAATTATAAAAAAGAGCAAAATATGGTTTTACGATGGCATTCGTTTTAATTATTGACTGTCTAAATTTTAACTGATTCACACGACATAATTGATCACTATACGTTAAAAATATTTCACCATAAAAATTTTCCATTTCACCAAACTTATAACTAATTTTTTTTAACATATTCACACAGAGCCTTACTGATATAGGCATTGTAGACGTATTATACATGGTGTCTACACTATGCAAATCTATAGTGATATTTTCTATCATGATATACATATTATCAATGTATTATACGCATTTACATAATTTGTTTTGCCATTTGAAATTGTTAAACACAATTTTTTTGTATTATTCGTATTACTAACGATTAAAAAATGTCCTTTAATACCAAAAGTACAGTGCGATTCCTCCACTTATACCGCAAAAATAAAGTTTTATGGAAGATAACCCATAAGAATTATAGACGGGTCGACTTAAAAAATTCTGTATTACAACAAATAGCAGACGAAATAAACGTAAATATTGAAGATTTAAAGATTAAAATAAGGAGTCTAAAAAATACATATGTACAGCATAAAAAATTAAAAGCAAGTAGAAATAAATCTGGAGGCGCTGTTGATGACGATAAAGAAGCTTGGTTTTGTACGACGAGATGAAGTATTTGGACGAGGTTTTACGAAAATCAACTAGCAATTACGAAACAACAGAAACGGATAATAGTGCTGTAAGTAGCTTTTATTTTTATATCAAATTACATATAAATTTCAAACTGAATATATATATTTTTTATTTAATTTACCACACCAATTTTTTCCCACTGAAATGGCACGTCTCCCTTTCCGACCCAAAAATTAGCAATAGTGTCTCGCATTGCATGCACCACCATTTAGTGGAGCTTATTACATTTTCATCTGATTTGATAGTGGAAAAGGTTGGCGGTAATTTTTTGGATTTTGTATAATCGCATTGAACATTTTTCTCAATCGGTCTTGTGAGGTAATTGTACAGTACACAGTAAACTTTGATGATCATATCGGACATTTCAATTTTGACATCAATTGGTCTATGCAAGATTCGAAATCGGGATGCCAATCTACCAACTGCACATTCGACTCTTAATCTAGCTCGGCTTAATCGATAGTTGAATATATTTTGTTTTGTACTCAATATTTGTCATCTGGTCTAAGGTCTAAGACCATATGCCGGTCTAATTTGAATGCGCCGTCATAAATAGTATTGTCAGACGCTCTTCCGTTGGCTCACACATCAATTAATATAAACCATGTATAAGCATCTACAATAGCCAATAAAATGATGCTGTGAACTCCTTTAAAATTGTAGTAATCTGATCCAGAATGTGGTGGTTTGAGTATTATGTCTGGCAACGGCTTGATTTGAAGTGTTTTTCCAATAGCTATGACTAGACAATTCATCAATTATTTTAGTCCAAGTTTCATGTGGGGGTTTAAAATTTCCTGGGAAATTTAGATTTTCCAAAATCATATGTAAATAATTGTAAATTTTTAAAAATTCAGCCTATAGAGTGTTGTGTTTGAATTTAAATAGTGTGAAAAATGATGATAAGAGTGCACTTGTGAATGGGCTTAACTAAGTTCTCAGCAACATTTATAAAAATTCATTAAATATTTTGACAACTTCTTGCGGGTTGTCGAATTTATCGAATTAATAAATAAATCCAATTAAATGAATTTGAAAAGAGAGCCACCATATGGTGGGCGCAGAAGACGATGCAAGGTGTAGAGAACGTCTTGTCGTCTTCAGGTTGTCTAAAACCGTTGGAGCTGGATTCTTGATTCAGTAAGGGGCCAGAAATGGCCTTTAGAAATACTGTTTTTATTATTTTATTAATATTTAATGAATTTTAGGGCTTTTTTATAATGCAAGTATATACATATGTTTAACAGCTATATAATGAATAAGCTCCTCAAAACTACTTGGGTTGATGTAGGTATTAAATAAATCCACTCGCAGTAGGTATAATTAAAAAACAGTAATATATGCTTATACGCAAACCATATGTAAACTTGTAGATATTTTTGCTTTTGTCGTCTGTCTAACTGTTGACAGCAGTGACTTAATTTTTGTTTCGTGTCTGCTGCCTGAATTAAATATAATTTAATTGACACTTTCCTGAGAGCTCCTCATATGTTACTGATATGAATAAAATACAATCTTCAAAAACTAACAATCATTTATTAATTACTTTACAATGAAAAGCAATTCCCAAGAAGTCCCAAGCATTTATTTTTTTTAATTTTTTTTTTAAATTTGGGTTGTTTTTATTCCACAATATTTTTCGTGTAATCGATATTCTTCAACATATTCTTCAGATCTACAGTAATTGGTTCGGTCCATTCTGGTTTCACCATTTAATTTCTTGTTTACCAATTCATATAGTGTTTAGGTTGTATTATTTTTTAATAAAAAATTAAATTTAAAACATATCAAATTTTAAAAATCGGTTTTCACTTTTGCTTCACTCTGTACACAATTTTTGTTTATCATTCATACTGAACATCAATCATCTTTGTTGGAGCTGGGAGCGAACGTAAGCAAATGCGAATCGAACATTCAATTTGCGTTTGCTTCATAGTGCACTCATTGAGCGAATTTGCATTCGGTACGCAGCTTACCTGTCTATACTTTTGCTAGTCTGTTCTATGAGTTTCGGTATAATGAAAATTTGCGAAATAGCTTCGCCAACGTCAAGCAATAATGGTAATTACATAACGTATGTGTGAGAAATAATTAAGGGAAGGTAAATTTTTATTGGCAAATTAATTGTTCAAATTTTGTTCACCAAAATATAATTGGATTCTGCTGGACGCAATATTACCAAATTTAAGAATGGGCAACCAATATTTCTAGAGCCAGAGCGGAAATATCGCCACCGATGATTTCTAATCGGTCAGCGAATGGCAACCAATATTTCTAGAGCCTGAGCGGAAGTATATCTAAAGGGTTATCCATGTTGTATAGAGCGGTGTTGTGCTCAAGGAATGCGGTATAACAGGACTTCTCATAATTGGATGGAAGCTTCCTGCTTCACGAATGTCAGTTTTTACCACACGCGAAAATGCTGGAAGGTAGAAAAGTAGTAATCGGAGACAATCTTGCATCCCATTTCACAAGCCGACTTCTTCAACTTTGTCAAGAGCACAACATTGCGTTTGTATATCTACCGCCAAACTCTCAGTACATTTGCCAACCGTTAGATGTAGCTTTCGTTAGACCCTTCAAAAATGCATGGCGAACAGTATTACCTCAATGAAAATTAAACAATGGAAGATCGCCAACACTCCAAAAAGATGTTTTTCCTTCTCTATTGAGTAAGACATTAAAGAAAATGGATAATAAACAAGTGATTGACAATGAAGAAGGGTCCATCTCTAAAAATTTGAAAAGCGGGTTCAGTGCCACCGGAGTTTATCATTTTAATGCTCAAAAAGTATTTGATAAAATCCCAAGTGGTTTATCAGTTAATCCTGACGCTATTCTAGAAACATCGTTGGTGTCATTTCTACAATTTCTACAACAACCAGGAAAAAGAAAATTAGAGTTATTCCATAGGCAAAAGCGTCACCTGTTTAATCAGTGAATCAGAAAGCAGCGATGATCAAGATCAACAGGTTTCTGACCCAGATATGGACGTATCACAAGAAATAGAATCCCAAATGGACCCAGATCATATTGAAGCGGTACCCAAAAATATTATCATTGGTACTTTTATTTTGGCCAAATTTATGTCAGGAAGAGAAAATCAGTTCAGTACAAATATATTTGTGTAGTTAAGGATGTTATTGATAGTAAGCAATATGAAGTACTTGGACTTAAATCGTTCAATGGAAACAAAACAATGTTCAAAACAGTCGAATCCGATATATCAACAGTCGAACTTAAGAATAGGATGAGCAACTCTTATATCAATTCAAATTTGCTGTAGACGTAAAGGAGATATTGGTAGACGTATTATTTACTTTTATTTTAATTTTGCACATGAAGTGTGTAAGTACAATTTGGAATTTAATAAATCTTATGTTCCGTATAAAAAGAATTGTTTTTAAATCTTCTTT
Source organism: Tipula unca (assembly GCA_951394425.1). Lineage (NCBI taxonomy): Eukaryota > Metazoa > Arthropoda > Insecta > Diptera > Tipulidae > Tipula > Tipula unca. Next base: position 123,031,465 of record OX596380.1, read on the forward strand.
CCTTCCTATTTTATGAATTTTATCGAAATGTCGTTTTACTCCCTTAAAATGGGCGATCAAAGACACCCTAATAAAAGAATATGGATTATCTCAGAAGTTTATTGACCGATTTCAAAATCGGTTCGACATTGATATAGCTTATAATGCAAACATTGAGGTGATCAAAGATGCCCCAAATAATGTTTGAATAAGATCACCATCTAAACATCCGTTATTAAATTGTTGGTTGCTTTTCCTGATTACAAAAACGTTAAAATCAATCTTTAACATAGCATAGACATTTTTAATTGATTAAAGTTGAATTATTATAACATGTTCGAAAATCAAGCGCATTTTATTTTTTTTCTATCAATTTCACCCCATTTTACGGTAGCCATGTTCTACTGAACCGTGCCGAATAAAACTATGTCACCATAAAAGAAATGCGGTAGAGTATACGACAAAACATCCGGATTGTAGCTGTCGAAAAACTAACTGATAACGATCCGAAAGATAATACAGTTAAAAGTCAATTAGGCAGCAGAATGCTAGCGATTACACAATCGCTATCTATATACATGAAACGAATTCCGTATTGAATATCTGTTTTAGAAATGGGAATTATTTTGCTACCACTGAGCGCGGAGAGGACTGATGGCGATACGAAGAGAATTTTAAAATGAAAATATGGAATATTAAGTTAGCAAATAGCAGAAAGACAAGTATTTGCAAATCACAACCAATTAGGAGGCGCGTCATATAGAGAATTGACATGTGGACCAGTGGCATTAAACCAAAAACAAATAGTCGGGTTTCTTATGAGTACGAGCAACGCTTTTATAAAATTTTGATCTGTTATTATCATTCGAAATAAATAATGATTTTGACGAAGTGTTGGAATAGTTGGTATAATTATATAGCACTTAAAAGCATCCGTTCGCCGCGGACACCTAATCATTACCTACCTCACTGAAGTTGACTAACTGAATTCGAATTGGAGTTAACAGATTAATTTTGCAGCCTCAGATACCTAAATATCGAACGTTATAAGCCAATATTTCCTATGTAGAAACGAAACGATAGCTTTTACTTATATTTGTAAAAATTACGCTTGGTAACCGAATGCCCAAAAAGTTTATGAAACGTAAAGGATGTCGTAAAAATTCTTATAATATCGATAAAGTTAATGTTATCTATCGAAATCGATCTATACACATATATATTATCTACTGGTATGTATATCGGCGTGAGGGCCTATCATCAAAATACCAACTCCATTTAGATTTATACTATTTGGATATCGTTTCATTTGAATTGTACGATTACATATTAAGTTTTTAGGATTTGAATTTCATTCTGTATACATGTATATCCACACATATATATAAACATATATACCAACTAATATCGTAATACGACCCACTCGCATTAATTCTGGTTTCAAATTTCTCTATACATACATTAAATTAAACTAATATATAATAGGGTTATTATTACCATATTAATTTCGTGTTTATTATAATTCCAACAAAAAAAAAACCATGCGCAAAAATTCCACAGTTCGCGAAATACAAAAATGTAGCTGTCACTAAAACATGTCATGCTAAATTTTAATGTAGGTATTTCAAAATATTCAATTGTTTTACCAAATAGAAAAAAAAAATATTAATTCAATTTAAATTATATAAAACTAAATTTCTTAATTATAAGATTACACAAGTTGTGTTGTTCTTATAACTATTATAGTGTTGTTCTCGCATAACAAAGAGGCCATATGAATTTCCGTTTATTTGTGCGCGCAGACCTATTTTGCTTAAAAACAATACATATACATACGTGATTATCACTTATTATTAATTATATTACGATCACTTGATCTTTTAATTTATAGAAATAAAATAACATCAACCTTATTATATTTTTACAAAAATAATGTATTATATAATAAAAGAAGATCACGGCGGGGGTCAGTTGGTAAAAAAGGACTGTTTTATGTAAATAAAGAATTAGGATTAAATTTCAGGTAAATAAAACCTGCCCTGCGTGGATTTTAGTATACATATTAAAAATTCCGAGAACCATGATTTAGTAGACATCCTGGTAAAGATACATCTGGAATTACAATGAGGTTGATACAGTACTTTCCAGAACTTGTTTCAATTAAATGTTCTATACATATAAATCCATATATAAGCGTCATATATACATCAATGTAAACCACTTCAAACTCGGACAATTATGCTAATCAATGGTCCATGTTATTTCAGGTGTAAAATATATAATAACAGAACTAGTCTCGACATATTATTTATTTTACTAACAAGGGACCTTCGTTATGCGTATTATAGACACAAAACAATATATAAAAAGGGTTAATTCTATTGAATATAATATAGCCAATCGATGATGCTTAAACATATATATAATTTTGTATCCAAACAGAGTCTAAATATCATATATATTTGAAAACATAACACCTTTTGGTTTAAATTCTACTTTGAACGTCATAAACATTAAACTATAATCCACCATAAAAATTCCATGTGTGGTCAATTGTTATCTAATGATCATATTAATGATGACCTTACAAACAAAACAAAAAAAAAATATTAAATTAATGAATCGAATTAAAATTAAATTATAATTAAAACAAATCATTTTGTGAATGCTCAACGAAACATTTTTTTTTTTTTTTTAATTTTTGGTTTTAATGATTAATGAACTGTTTTTGAAAAGATCACACATGATCGCGCGCATAACACAAGGGCAACAACAACACCAAAAATATTGCGATCAACAAAATATATAAAATCGATTAATCTTCTTTTGTATACTTTTTGGACTTCTATGATAAAGTGTAGAAAAGATCGCGCCATCTCAATATCATATAATATATATGTATATACATTATGTGTTATGATCATAAAATTTTATGATTGATCATTTTATGAGATCGATGAAATTTGAATATAACATGTATTTAAATATATAAAAATGTTTTATTGTTTTATTTAAATGCGGTGCGCACAGTTGGGGGTTTTCATTTATATATTTAAGTTTTTGATTTCTTACTTAGGTCGCTAGAACATTTGTATGAAATTTTATGTTTTTAATCCGATAATACTATACTTTACCCAATGTAGTATGTTATTCAAAGTCAAACTCTAAAAATCATATGCATTGCAACTTTTCAATACAAAATACGTATAGTCTATCATATCAGTGATACACTCATCTTTGGCAAATTATAATAAAATAACGTTAACGTTAAGCCGCGGCAACACGAATGGAAAATGTAGACCAACGTTGGAGATTTGTCCAAAAAACCAATCGTGTAGACAGAAAAAAAAAAACAAATTCAAATGGAGGTTATATTGGCCTAACATTGATATGCATTCGCTCAATAGGCGGTTTTTATAAAAAGATCAAAGGAAACTGCCAACGTTGGAGTGTATATTGGTACTACGTCTACACGATTGGTGAGAAAAAATGTATTTTTGAATTCCACTGAACGTCAGATGTCACTAAATATATTTTATTATTTATAAACAAATAAAACAAAACGGAATCTAACTGATCGACGGAGTTAGTGGTAGAATTTATAAATTTATATAAAAAGTATCCCGAAATTTGGGATTTAAAACACTGTAAACATAAAAATAAGCTCGAAGTGCATGATGCTTGGCATAAAATAAACAATGAGCTATGATTGAACAACATCAATTGAAAATTAAAAAAAAAGAAAGTCATTAATGACAACTAAAAGGGCGTTAAAAATAAAAGTTATTCAGTCGATTACATCTGGCGCAGGAAGTCCAACCATTGGACGCATTTTTGGAAAGTGTCACGGGTTCAATCAACCAAACTATTAATACAGAGGTAAGCTAATTTGTTATTTTACATTGTCAGGATTGGGCGCAGTAGAGAGGGAAATATCGTAAGGACCCAATACATCGAACGCTAAAACATTTATAACTTTTGAAAAGTTAGTATTTTCTAAATATAATTCTTATTTATTTATTTATAGCTGCATATAAAATTACAAAATACCCCAAATCGCAAATGAGAAAAACCAACGAATTAGACAAGGAACTAACGAGGCACATGAAATTAGCATCAGGTGCGCTTGAAACATTAATGAAATATCGAACTAATCATCAAATAGACGAATGTTCCTTATACGGAGAACTATACTTGCGAGTAAATTTAGAGTGTTAAGTTTACGAAACCGCAAAATTGTAGCGAACAAAATTGACAACCTCCAGTAGCAGTACAAGTGTAGACAGCTCCAATATCCATCACAATCATCATACAACCAAAACTTAAAAACTTTTTCAAAGACGTCCACATCGAATTCAACGTCGACGAAGTCGTCCTTATCCCATTCCGTATCATAATCTTTTCCTTATAGAATAAACCCTGACAATAACAGTCCTCTATCGTCTAAACAAATAATTAAAATTCCATCATCTAGTTCACAATTCCGTAATTTCTCCATAGATAGACAATCATCCTTTGAAAACAATATAATCCGCAATCTTTAACGAATTCACCATATAGAATAAGCCCACAGACAATTCACGATCCTGCTTCTAAATCAAATTCTCATAATATACAGACAGTATAGACAATCACCTTTACAACCAAACAATAAAACTATTTCAAAGTCATCCTTTTCCCATTCTATATCTAATTCAGTTTCTCACAGAAATAATCCTGTTAGCTACAGTCCTTTACCTTCTGCACAAGTAATTTACATTCCCGTATCTAACCCACATAATATAAACAAACAATTTATTCTTTTAATCAAGAACCCTTTAAAATTGCCAATTCGAATCCAGAAGAATCCCTCAATCTGAGCACTGATGATTACAGCTATAGTTCTTTACCTTCTCCACAACTTCTGAAGAAATGAAAGACCACGCAGAATCTGAAAATTAAGAAACTTCAAATCTCACGACAGACGTTCAAGACAAATCGTTGAAAGAATATTTTCTTCAGCACTCCCAACAGATATTTTAACTCTTCTCTGATAAGTTTTGCTTCATTATTTGATCTTCTACCCATTTTTCTGAATGTCATAAAGGAAGTTAAATTAACATTGTCCTGACGCCATGTGCCTGGTAAATATCCATTTCCATTTTCAACGTCGAATGCCCCCGATGGTGTGTACAGTTGCAACACAAGTTATAGTGTAATGGTTTATACCTTTTCTTCACTCAGTAATATGGGCGATCTGAATATTCTGAATACAGGTGCCATTACATTGAATACCTGGAAATGGTGAATCATTATTCTATTGGTTAATGGAAACGCATCATCAGACAGAAACACGAATGGAACTATCTTCTCTCTTCCGAAAAGTGGCAGGCTTGGCGGCAACATCAAGTCTTCGTGTTCCAATCTTTTGAACAAAGAAGTGTCCCCTAATACACCACCACCCCTAACGCTTCCTTGTGCTCCCACATCTGCGTAAATAAATGAATTTTTGGCGTATACCAGAGCCATAAGTACTACGCTCGTGTTTCAATCTTTTGAACAAAGAAGTGTCCCCTAATACACCACCACCCCTAACGCTTCCTTGTGATCCCACATCTACGTAAATAAATGAATTTTTGGCGAGCCAGAGCCATTATACCAGAGCCATAAGTACTACGCTGAATGTATTTTTATAATTAGAAAAATGGGAGCCACGTCTATTGATCGGAACTTGAATCACAATATGCTTGCCGTCAAGCACACCAACGCAATGAGGAAAATTCCATTTAACACCGAATTCTTAGGGGATTTTCTCAGATTATAACATACAATAATATTTAATTAATGTTTACACATTTTTATATCTATATCGTGACAATTAATTGTAGTTCTTAAATGCCCAACTTTATACTTTTTGTTTTAACTCATTATTTAGAGCTAAACACACTTCAGGTACAATGTTAGATATCAACTGATGCCTTATTTTAAATAAATATGAGAGGCTATGGTCCAATTTTTTGAAATAAAATTTCAAAATCATCAAAAGACATACGGCAAAAATTATGAAATTTTCCGGATGGTTCACGTTTTAAGTCCGCAATTAGGTCTGATTCACTATATCTGTAACCAGAATAATTGAATAAAATTTCTGAAAACAAATATATACCTTAAACTTACATTGCTCTACTTTTGTTCACTGACAACATCCACCATCTTCTTTTCCTTAAGTTTTTCTTCCTAAGCCTAATTATTTGTGCACAAGTAAGCATTACTTGTATTCCACGACCAATAATAATATCGTCGGCGCTGTCGCAATAAATAATAATAATAATAAACAGTATTAAAGGCCATTACTGGCCCCTTACTGAGTCAACAACCTGGCTCCAACGGTTTCGATCCTGAGCATGGTCTTCATACTGTCTAAGACACTCTGAAGAGGCCAAGTCGTTCTCTACATCGTGGAGCCATCGTCGCCGGCAACGACCTCTGCGCCTACCATATGGTGGCTCTCCTTTCAGAGATCGCTGCACAATTCGTTCCGGATCAGCACGCAGAACGTGACCGAGCCAGCGTACTCGCTGAGATCTTATTTCATGTACAATATCGGGGATCTTCATCAGATCTCTGATCTCGATATTGTACAGAGCTCGGTAGGTACCATCTATTTCGCGTTTTGGGCCGTAGATCACACGCATGACTCTTCTCTCAAATGTTAGGAGCCATATCTCGTATTCATCCGTCAGCGCCCAACTTTCACATCCAAACATAACAACGGGCCTGATCAACGCTTTTTAAAGCTTCAGCTTCACGGTACTTGATAAGTGTTTAGATTTTGGCAGTGGCCTTAGAGGATACAAAGAACGACTGCCAGCTGCCAGCCGCACTTTAATATCCTCACCCACACTGTTATCGTGAGTGATAAGAGAACCCAAATATTTGAACCTCCTCACTCCCTCAAACGTGTGGTGGCCACTACTAAAATCTGGTGTACCACTGTCCCTAAAACCAGAGATCAGGTATTTCGTTTTGGACTCATTGATCTGAAGTCCAACTGAAGCTGAAAACTCTACAAGCGGATCAAGTATTTCTTTCACTCCGTTGCTATTCAGTCCAATCACGCATATGTCATCTGCATATGCAAGCACCTGATTGGACTGGCTATATAAGATGTTACGCTGCGGTGTTTCAGTTTTACGAAAGATGTACTCCAACATGAGATTAAAGAGTATCGGGGACAGAGCATCTCCCTGCCGAACACCCGAGTTAACTACAAAACTTGTCGATAGCCTGTTCTCAACTTTAACACAGCATTGAGACTGCGTCACTGTCATCCTACATAGTCGTACCAGTTTTGTTGGCATTCCTAGGTATTCCAGGGCAGACCATAAACTCTCTCGATTGATCGAGTCATAGGCCTGCCGGAAATCCAGGAACACCTGATGTACGGGGATGGATGTCTCATAATATTTAGATAGAATCATCCGCAGCGAAAAGACCTGATCGGTGACTGATCGATTCGGACGAAATCCTCCTTGATAGTCACCAATCAAGCCCTCCGCTAGAGGAGTGATTCTATCCAATACAATTTATGACAGTAACTTGTAAGCTGTGCAAAGGAGAGCTATACCGCAATAATTCTCTCACTTCAAGCGGTCTCCCTTCTTGAAGATGGGGCATATCGCGGCCACTTTCCATTCGTCAGGCATAACTTCGGTTCGCCATACTAATCGAATAAGGTCGAAAAGACAGTTCCACAAAGTATCCCCTCCGAATATCAAGAGCTCCGAATTAATGCAGTCCACTCCAGGTACACGGTTTCGTTTCATTCTCTGCATGGCTTTAGTGAATTCCTCATGGGATGGCTCCTCAGTGCAAATCTCCGCAGTCTGTATTAGAGGTGGCTCAACAACAGTCTGTGACGCATGATGGACATCAAGCAGGTCAGTAAAGTGTCCACTCCATGCGTCAAGTACTGCGTCGATGTTGACACAGAGGTTTCCATCCCGGTCCCGAATGGCGGTTGACGTAGGCCTGAAAGTATGGTTCAGTCCAGTAATTCCTTTAAAGAAATTACGCGAACTGCGCTCATTACTGAGTTGTTGTACTTTCAGAACCTCGGCCTTCCACCATTCTCGCTTCATCCGTCTACAAATCCGCTTAGCTGCCCTTCTTGCAAGAGCAGCCTTGTTTTTCCTCGCGATTGTGAGACGTTGTTGCACTTCATTATGGGCTATATTTTGTTGCTCAACTGCAAGACGACACTCGTCATCAAACCAATCATTCTTGGGTCTGACTTTTTCTTTTTGTTGACTTTATAAACACTATATTTTTTTTACGGATGCGGGTCGTCAGCCCAGCGATCCAACCGTTAAGTCGCCTCCTACGACAAGCAAAGGGTACTGTGGTGGTATTCTTGGGAAACATGTTCGTGCAATTTTGCTTTACGAGACATGTGAGTGCCCCCCGACCACAGGGGCGCTGTCGCTATACATTATTTAAATTCAATATAATTTTAAAAATATTTTTAAACTATTTTTCTACACTTTTATATTTTTAACACACTATTGCATATTCGGTTTATGAAATGTCAAAAACAAATCTGAGAATTTAAAGCAATATGTTTGCATTGGCTTGTGGGAGATATTGTAATTAATGTATGACTAGTAGTACCAACTAGTGAAAAATATCAATATATAAACCACCAAAATTGGTTATACAGTGGTAGCCATTCGAAAAATGAACATTGGGCCGTGTAGACAGTGAAATTTTATTGCACCAACATTTGTCCAACATTTTACAAATCACATTGGGCTTACGTTGGTCTACATTTTCTATTCATGTAGCCGCGGCTTTAAACAAATTCTAATCATATTTGAGGTGATCGATTCCAAAACTAGCCAAACCATTTTTACAAATAATGAAGTTTTGATTTCCTTGTTATAAGTGTTATATCCAAACTTTCCCAAACATGCCCAATATACATATATAAAAATAATTTTAAAATTAGGTCTCATTCCAAAACTCGTCTCAAAGCATCGTTCAAACCAAAATATGATCTGTTACTATTTTTAAACTGTCAACATTTTACAGTTAGGTTTCAGTTTTGTGTGATATGAGCAGCAAAGTGTTTTTTTACTAAGACTAATTTTAAATTTTAAAGTGTTTAATAATAAATAATTAACGATAGATAGATAGCGTATACTTAAAATTAATACATGAATGAAACTTATTTACCAGGAAAGGGCGTAAACGCGTAAAAAAAACAGAGAATTGGATGAAAACCCTTGGACAAAAAGCGCAATAAATATGACAATTATACATTATTCTAATGAGTTTGAAGAGATTCAAAAAGAATATTATTTATGGTTTAAAATATTACAACTTATTATAAATAAGTCATACCCCAACTGGCCCTCCAGATTTTCCAACTGGCCCTTATAATGGTAAAACTACTTATCGGGGTTCAAAATTAAAAATGGATGATGTTCGTAATTTTATTCTATGTATATATAAATAATAAAATCGAGCCAGATATAAATAATAATAATCAGTTTTTAAAGGCCATTACTGGCCCCTTAATGAGTCAACTATTTGGTTTCGATCCTGAGCATGGTCTTCATAGTAAGACAATCTGAACAGGCCAAGAGACCCAGCGTACTCGCTGAGATCATACTTCATGTACAATATCGGGGATCTTCATCAGATGTCTGATCTCGATATTATACAGAGCTCGGTATGTACCATCTATTTCGCATTTTGGGCCGTAAATCACACGCATGATTCTTTTCTCAAATGTAAGGAGCCATCTCTCGTACTCATCCGTCAGCACCCAATTTTCACATCCAAACAAAACAACGGGCCTGATCAACGCTTTGTAAAGCTTCAGCTTCACGCCACTTGATAAGTGTTTAGATTTTAGCAGTGGCCTTAGAGAATACAAAGCACGTCTGCCAGCCGCACTTTAATATACACTGTTAACAGTCTGTGACCCATGATGAACATCGAGCAGGTCAGTAAAGTATCCACTCCATGTGTCAATTACTGCGTCGATATTGACACAGAGCAAGATATACATTTATTTTAAAGTATATTGGCCGTATAAACCTAAAAAGTCAAGGCTTCAAATGGAAGGGGCTTCAAGAAAAGGAATGATTGTATAATAACCAAGTTCCTGAGAACATTCCTTATATTATATATTTTTGTCCACAGTACAATGTTGGATTTGGAGCCCGGACACCTGCTCTCGCTGCAGTGAGTTAATGGAAAGTATAAAACGGGGAAAAACTTATCAGGAAAAGGTATCATTGCAGATTCAAAAAATAGTACATAATTTAAAAGCTAAAGCTTTTTTCAAGAAACTTACCGTCTTCTGAAATGATTATATTTTCGTATGATTGCCAAAAAAAATTGGTAAATTTAAAAATACAGGATCAGAATGCGTATTACGTATGTATATATACGTACATTTTTACTGTTGTTAACTTCAAACACAAAAATGACAACACAAAATGGTTTTATTTCTATATGTACATGTATGGAGCACGAATTTCATAAAGTGTCAAATGAAATAGCATCTGCTATTTCAATCAGCATCTACCGATTATTTAAATGTATTTAGCCAACATGGAAAGGTAATAAATCTTGAAGAATGTGGAGTAAATGATTGGAAACCACTGGGTCATCTATTATTTTCTACATCGAAAATGTAGACAACATCGATAGGGTAAAAGACAACTCCTAGAGCGATTTGTTAGTTAATTCTAAATGTTTCGTTCTGACAATATTTTATAACTGAGGAAGATAAAATTGAAACCTTCTTTATACCATTTTATAACTCTGTATATTTCATCATATTCAGCAAATTGATAGAAACGGAAAAATAATATTATATTTAATTATCAATTATTAAACATAAAATATTATTTTTCAGTTTCTATCAATTTGCTGAATATGATGAAATATACAGAGTTATAAAATGGTATAAAGGAGGTTACAGTGTAGAAAGAGCAGATCACAAAAATAGAAAGCATAAAAATCTTTTCAAGAAGGTGTAAACCTCCATTAAAAATAATTCGGGGATCACTGGCTAAGACCGCGCCATACAATTTAATACATCCCACTCCATGGTAAACGAAATTAAGTTCAGAAACATTATATGCGTTACCAGCTATTTAAAGCCCAAATTGTTCAGATAACAATAGAACTTGGATGTGTTTTGATGGATGACAAAACGTACGTTTTGATTGATTTGGAACCGTAAGCAGGTCAAAAATTGTGGTTTGTCAAAAATGCAATGCTCTCGCTTAATCTAAGCATTTCAAGTTAGATAAATTTGCAAAACTGAGTTGTGGACTCAAGGAGGGGATTTGTCATATCCTCCACAAAGACGTCGAATGTATATGTAAAAGAATGACTACCGAAATATATTTAACCTTTAATTCGTTGTCACGATTCAGTAGCAACATTTTGGCGTGTGTATAAAAATATGCAAAAAAATTTGAAACCCAGGTTTCCGGGTTTGGAGACTATCAAATAAACCCGGGTTTATTTTTAAACAAAATTGTAAGAAATAAAAAACTCATAAAAATAATAAATAAACAATTCAATTTTCTTCAGGAATAACAAAAATAAGTAAGTAAATAATTCAATTTTATATCATTTTATTACTAACCAAAGCTTTTGTTGAGGCACCTCCCAAACCCATCATTGTTTTAGTGCAAATATTACTTGCTAGAGAAATGGGCCTCTCTTCTTCGGTCGACGCTGGCTTTATTGTTAGTAAAATCTTATATAGCCTTTCCTAGTTTTGGGATCTTTCACCCGACAGATCAAACACAACGTATTCTTGTTTAATAAATTTATAATATCTAAGTTTCTAAGAAGTTCACCACTTTCATTTATATGAGATGTACATTCCCAAATAATCTTTGAAATAAGTCTTTTAATTTAATATTTTTTCGAGGTATAATCTTATTTCGGAGAGTTAAATTAACAGTTGCTGCTGTATAATAAGCATAGTGTTTTCCCGCCTTAATGTTTCAACTGCTAATTTAATTGATAACATATTTAAATGTAATTGCATACATTTTTTAACATCTGTTGCTTGATATAGTGAAAGCATTCCAAAACGATCTAAATCTTTCAAATCATGTTTTATGAACTCGTATGGTGAGAAATATTGCTCTAACAAGCTTAATTCCAGCGAGTTTTGCAATCTAAAACTAACTGAAGTACATTTTTTCTCTCGCACGTTGTAAAAAATGTAACTATTTTTCAATTTGGTTTAATACAGGTGCTAAGTTTACTGTCTTGTGCCCGTAATGTGCGTTTAGTTATAAAGTAGAAATTAAGCCAACTATCAATGAGCAAATGTCATGATAAATTTTTCGCCGATTTAATGAATCCTAAAATTGTTTTTAAAGAATATAGCACTTGAGATTTATGAGGCCTACCGTCTACGTTTCAATATTATGAGAACCTATAGGTCTTATGGTACTACTTTGAACTTTAGCAACTCTGGCTATCATAATTTACTGGATTAATGATTGAATGAACCTTTCGATAAACATCAATTGGAGGTTAAATAATTGGAGGTTAAATAATGTTTTGAATGTTTTTTGTAAATTTGATTTGATTTTATCATGAATTATAGGTAATTTCACATTAGCAGGTAATGCTTCTAAATCAGATTCATTAAGGCATTCCGTTTCATGAAGCAATTTGTACGTAGTCAAATCATTTGGTGAACCGTTCCGCTAAAAGTAGCAGCAATGTCACATAATTGCTCATCCCAAAGGCGATGATCATTCTTAATATAACTCCTTATTTCGTTTAAAACTGATCGATTAATTCCCTTAGATGCGATTGATTGAGGACAGTATAGCGGTGTTCGTTCGTGGTTTATGCCATATTTAGAGAGGAGCTCTCTACCGAAATTCCTTGCTTGTGAATTAGGGACCATTGTCTGAAAAAACCATTTCATGACACCCAAATAAAGTAAATACGTCATTTTTTAGAAACCTAGTAATGTTGCTTGTTGTACCTTTATTCAATGATTTTAATAGAGGGAATTTGGTTAATTGGTCTAATACTACCAGAACAACTGTTTTACTAGATTTTGACATTGGATATCCATATATTTTCCATACTGGAGCGTCTACTATAGGGTCATTAATTCGTGGTTCTATATACGTACATATATAAATACGATCATTCATTATGCGAAGGTTGGGATATTCGCTTGGTTTAGTAGAAATGTTAGACATAATCGAATTATACTTTTCATCCTCAAATTCTTTTGCGAAAAGGTCTAAATAAGCCACAGAAAACTTGGCGTTGTTAGTCAGTTCGGAGATCGTATCACAATAGAATCGGGACAATGTGTCAGCCACTACGTTTTCTTTTCCTTTAGTATGGACGATATTAAAGTCAAATGCTTGAAGATATACGCTCCGACGCGCAAGTTTATTAGTCAAGTTACGCATTCTCATCAACCATTTGAGGCTTGCGTGGTCGGTTATAACAATAAATGTATACCCCTCAACATAATGACGAAATTTTTTGATCGAAAGAACCGCTGCAAAAAACTCTAATTCTGTCGTAGTTTACTTCTTTTGAGCTGAATTCAGCGTTTGAGAAAAGAATGAAATCGGTTCTTCAACGTCAGTTCCATCTCTTTGGAACAGAACTCCACCGAGTCCTTCCGTGCTCGCATCACCGAATATAAAAGTGTTTATTATAATCCGGATTAGTTAAATACGGTGCGGTGGACAACAAATTTTTAATCCCCTCAAACGCGGAATCAGCTTCGCCAGTCCAAACAAACTTAATATTCTTTTTCAACAAGTCTGATATGACACGACGTTAACGGTTGCTTCTACGGAGTTTAACGTAACCAATAATAGAATTGGAGGTACCATCAGCAGTTCATATGGTGAAACTTAGCGTTTATATATCTTTCAGAAATTCAATTGAATCTTTTCCAAAGATGCTTTTACTAAAGCCACTGTCAAGAAGACCCGTTAAAGTTTTACCAAGAATATTGATGTCTATGTACGGTCTAGCATCAAGTTCGGTGGGTTGACGTAATGAAGTAGAAGCGCATCCTCTATAAATACATTTTTTCATATGAAAATCATTTTTAACGCGTGAGCTTCCATTTATTTTATTAGATTTACAATGTGAACTATCAAGAGATGATTTGCTATTCGTATGGTGAGTTAAATCAAGTGAAGCGTCATGTCCGGTGGTTTTCCGTATTGCCCTTATTACAGTTTAAACAAATTAAATTTTTATATTAATATGTGATAAATCTTGTGGACAATCTTGATAGTATTGACCGATGTCTTTACAATCCGAACACACCACCAACTGTCCTCTATTCGGTGTGGAATTGTGGTGCGCATCTACTATGTTGTATTGCTGGCAATTTTCTATGTTGTTGGCCAACTGGGTAGGAACTTAATCGTTCTGGAGTTCATTTATGGAAAAGCGACGTGTAGAAAAAAGAGTATACCACTTTGATTCCATAAATTTTCATATGCCTGCGTAAGTATACCGAGTTGGTTTATTAACGTAATCTGTATATTCATAATTTTATCACGATATAAATAAATTACCAGCATATCGTGATATAATTATATTTATATATTTATGTAATGTACGAGTATATACATTGTACATGGTTATATTTGACTCTTGTCAACACAATTGCTGCACTTGTCAGTGAAATGATGGTAAATCGTGGAACGAGACACTACAGAGTGACGTTTCTTCATACGAAATTCTTATGAACTTTCTGATCCATTACCATCACAAACTTCATTTGTTCAACTTATTTTGGAATACGCCTCTCAGGTTTGGTCACTTTCATACGTGTGCCACTCGGCCAGAATTGATGGATTGACGTCTACCATCCGTGCGATCTAACGTATACGAACGGGATTGTCACAACTCAATCACCGACGAGAAATAGCGCAGCAGTGCCCTTCGTACGTAATCTTTTAATTTCGCGTATTGATTGCTCCGAATTACTTGCTCTTCTAAATTGGTATGCCCCGAAGCACCGTTTGCGTCGTCGTGATGGATTTCTACACACCGATAGTGCATCTATGAACCTCGATCAATTGGAACCTGTCTTGCACAAGTCGCATTGCTTAAAACAAAATAATGTTTTAGTTTTTATTAATAACTTTAATATATAATGGTAAAACCTCAAAAACTACATTATGTTTCCAATCGTAAAATTTCGCAAATCGAGTATTATCCATAATAATACTTCATACCAGCATTGCGAGATTAATAATTACGATTGCATTATCATTATCACGCAAATGTGATTTGATATTTTTCATTTTGTTTTATAAGATCAACCGCCAAAACCGTTTTACTACTATATAGGGTTAATAATTATTTTAAAATATAAAATCAGCATTTAACGTATACATATCGACATGCTATGTACATGAATACATTTATACAAAATGCATATTTATTTTGTACACACATTTTAATATCTGTTGCATGTCAAATTGTATTTTAGATATTTTTTTATGATTGATCAGAACAGACAAACAAAATGTATATCATGATAATTGATTTAATCTCACGTGAATATTTATGTACCTTTCAGCAAATTAAACATTAAACAAAATATTGACTTTATTAAAAATTATAATGGTTTATGGAAAGCGGTGTAGTGGCATAACACACGTAGCATGTTGTACATATATATGTTCACAATATATCCCACAAATTGTGAAATGAAATTATACTTTATGACTCTTATATATAAAATGGAATCACAATGGCCATAATTGAATTTCAATTTTGAATTAAATCAAATTGAGAAATGGTTTCTTAAGTACCTACTCGCCAAAAAAAAAAAACAAATTAAAACACCTTACATAATTGAACTTGATCCAAGAAATCTGTTCCATCCCTTGGCTACTGAATATTTGTGTACTTGTTAAATGTTAAGTGTCGTTATCGCATTCATCAAACATCCTACGCGCACAAAAAATAACTTATTTTTACTATTATCCTTCGATTATATTGTTGTTGTATTGTTAATCGACTGTTATCGTTTATAAATGGACACAGACAAAGAATATATTTAATTTGGGATAAAAATGTGGGGAAAATGTTTCCTATACGTCGTGTCCTATATAGTATTTAATAGTAGGGGGTGATTTTCTCGATATTTTCTATTTTGCTGGTTATACACTATATGCTATGTGATGGCACTTCTATAGTGTATATAGATATTGGAAAAAATATATTCAATTTTATTTTACTATTTGTATCAGCATGTTGATTTTGTATGTGCAGTTCTAGTAGTTAATCGATTTATGGTATAAATGGAAAATTAATTTGTGTGGAGGGCGAGCAAACGACATAAACGACAGTTGAATTTCGCACTCGAATTGATAGAAATGATTAATTTTTCATGCTTATCTTAATATAACCGTATGTCTTAAAATTTAAACTATCGTAATTGTATTGAGATACAACAAAATAATATGATATAATGACCCTTCATCCTTTTAATTTATTAAAATTATGTGTGGATTTAAAATAGGGGCTATACACTATCCGATTTATAAGTGTTTGTGCTAAGAAAATTTGCGATTCCGTAAAGATATTGTTACGAATTTCGGGCTCATCTAAGGTTTCGTAAGGAATTTTGCAATAAAACCTCGGACTATTTATTAGCATTGTACGATTTATTCGGCAATAAATTACAATACTTGATGCACTTTATTCATCCCATGTTTCCATTTATCATTCGATGTTTCCATTTACGGTTGCATATTCCGTCGCGATTTCATGCCACAGTGTCGTTAGTCTTCCGCCAATTGCTCTCTGGTCCAGCGACCATAGGCATCTACTTCGATCATTTTGATGACTCGTAACCCGTCATGATTATTGCTATATCTATTTGCAGGGGTACCTTCATGCTGTGCCATTTCTATATTTGTTCTTTTGATACAATGACATTTGATTCTCAAAAATAGAGTCTAGGCCTAAGATGCATTGGTTTGTTATACCAGCAACAATAAATCGATGTTCAAAGCGTATCTCTTGGATGGTGACTAATTTCCTTTCACTGCTGTAGCCACCCCAGTAGCTGTTCTTAGTTTTCTTCTTTCTTTCTAGTTTTTCCATGCGCTCTTCTGACACCATGTCAGAACGAATCACCGATTTTGAAGCTGCGGTATTAAAAGTGAATGTACATACGGTTGTTTCTATAATCCACCATTAACAACTCAACTGTTGCAGTTCTTTCCAAGTTGCAATTAGAACAGTGATCCTGGGGCATCCTCCCATTTTCACCAGCTTTCGCCCCGCAAAACTGGTGGCACTTAGTTCTCCTAATCTGCAGTGGATTAAGCGATCGATCTGCCTAACTATCCTTCTTCTGTGCAACTGTCTGTCGCAATCATTCTGGCTGTTTATTGCGACTGTGTATCTGCTCTATTCTCCCAGCTGCTGGTTGCTTGCAATTTCTAATATAGTGTGCCCACTGACATGCGTGTGACAGCAGAAACGGCAATAAACATAACATTAAAATATCAAAAGATTTTAGCTGTTTTGTAAGTTGAATTTCTGGTGGATTTATATACTTATTAGATTTACTACTTATATTTATACTAGGTGGTCTATAGGTGTGAAGCTGTCTTGGGGGAATCAAGTTGGTACTTGTTGCCAGCTCCGTATCTTGCAGCTTCCACAAGTGTGCGTGTTACCTCCCCGTGGTGACCACCGGGCAACTAGTCCACCATGTTTTTTATGTGGTGTACTAGGCGAAAACACGACGCCAAACAACTGGGCCGGGTTAAGGTGTCAACCGTACCGTGCTGATAACCGGCCAGGCTGGGGGCCCAGTATAAAAACTAGCCCAGCCTCTAACGGTGTATCCGGATACTTGGCGCCCTCCGGATCATGTAGCCTAACCTGTGTATTGCGGATCTCTGCACAGGTGGACCTCCTTTCTCCGCACCTCGTGGGACCTATTATGGCAGATAATTTAAGAACAAAAGAGACCGGTGCGCCTAAAAAACCGGAAACCAGTGCTGTGGAGACATCGGCCTTTAGGACCGGTCTCCAAAGTGCAATTAGGGGCTTAAGACCAAATGAGGCAGGCCCCTCGAAACCAAAGGGCAAAGGCACGAATGCTGGCCCTCCAGTGTCAGCGAACTATCAGACCAGGAAGAGAGCCTGGCGCATGATCTCCAAGATCAGCAACATTCCGTTGGAGCAGAGAACGGATAGGGACAGGGATACACTTGCGTGGGCAAGGCGTATCACTTAGCCACATCAGGAGGGTTCCGAGATCTCTCAGCCGAAAAGGCAGAGATCTGATGATGAACCGCCTACGGAGGCTAAAAAGAAGCGAGTTCCGGATGTCACCAGGCCCTTCAACGAGGTGCTAAAGGAGCACCTGATCCTGGCAGTCGTGGACAGGGCTCAAGAAGATGGAAGCATTACGGCCCTTAACTGGAGGAAGATGGAGAAGGCCTTAGCCGCCATCTTCCTAAAAATTATGAGGGAGAACCCATGACCTGCTCCGTCTTGCCGAGACGGAGGATGGCACCGGAATCACGTCAAACTGACTGCCTGTACCGATGAAAGGTCGGTGACCCTCTACAAAAAGGCGATCGGCAGCCTGGGTGAAGTCTGGCCGGGGGCCAAATTAGAAGTGGTGACTAGGGAAGAAATTCCCTGCAGGCCAAGGGCGCGAGCCTGCATCCCTGCTGAGCCTAGTGATCCAAGGGAGATCTTGGAAATGTTGAAACTAAGCAATCCGGATCTACCAACGGCCACCTGGAAGGTTGCCAGGTTAGAAGAGGTAAAGGCGGAAGCAGATCACAGATCGGCCGTCATTATCATCGACAGAGAATCCGTGGGTGCTTTGGCAAAATCTGGAGGCCTGATCAGCTATGGATTTGGAGCAATTACGCTCAAAATTTATAAGCGCGATGAGGTTGACAGATCTGGGGCGCCTGCAGCAGAGGGGGAAACCACTTGTGGTGTCCCGCCTGGTGTTGGTGACCCAGAAGTCCGCAGCATCCCGGAGGATGCACAGGAGACACTATCACTGGACTCGGAGATTTCGAGATCATTGGGACTAAGCTGTGCGCTTCTAACGGACGAATCGATGTCAGAGGAGTCTGACGGCGGCCCTTCTTCTAAAAATGAGTCTATTGATGTGGTTCTGGTCCAGGAACCTTGGGTCAATGATGACCGGGTGCTGGGTCTCAGAACTCCCAAATATAAAACACTACATGCGAAAAATGGAGGTAAGATACGTTCTTGCATTCTCGCTAGAAATAATCTGAATATTTTTATACTATTGAATTACAGCAACGCTGATGTAGTGGTGACTAGCATCGAGATGGATGACAAATTCTCTGGCTAATATCGGTCCACCTACCATACGAGGAGGAAAATATACCACCAGGTAGGTTGGCCAGTGCAATAATGGAGGCTCGAAAACGAAAGGTAGGAGTCATCATGGGTAGTGATGCTAATGCACATCACTCAATTTGGGGGAGTACAGACATAAACAGGCGAGGTGAGTTACTCCTTGATTTTATTTTAAGTACTAACCTAAATATATGTAATATCGGGTGTAAGCCAACCTTCATTACTAAAAATAGACAGGAAGTGTTGGACATCACACTTGTCTCGGATTTTATTAAGGAGAGGGTATTGAACTGGAAAGTGTCAGAAGACCATTTCTTTTCTGACCATTGTTATCTCCAGTACGAAGTGGATACAAAACCCACTAGCAAACCACCCTTCAGAAATAGGAGGAAAACTGATTGGGATTATTTCAGAACCATTCTGGGTAACTTATTACCGGTATCGGTTCCAAACCCTCCTGCATCTACACAGGAGCTTGATGCTCTAGTAACTAAGCTATCTGATGCTTTTAACAAGGCCATGTTAGGTGCATGTCCTATCAATAGACCCTTGGGTAAATCTCGGCCACCCTGGTGGTCGAAAGAACTCCAAGGTACTCGTATGAAATGCAGGAGACTGTTCAAGAAAGCGCGGAACACAAATGCTGCTGCAGATTGGGACTGTTATAAACAAGTCCTCAAAACCTATAAGTACGAGCTGAGAGCAGCCAAAACGAGGGCCTGGAAGCTCTACTGTGGCAATATACAGGAGTCCTCGGAGGCGGCCAGGCTACGCAAAGTACTATGTTCTAGTCCTTCCATCCCGAGTTATCTACAACGACCGGATGGTTCATGGACTACATGTAGTGAGGAATCCCTGGAGCTATTACTAGAAACGCATTTTCCGGAGTGCTCGGTACTAGCTCCGGACAGACCCATGATAAATAGGGGTATAGACTCCGTAAGTCATATAGTAAAAAGGCGGAATATCATATGGGCAATAAACAGCTTTAAGCCATACAAGTCGCCAGGACCTGATGGCATTATCCCAGCGGATATCCAGCGAACTATTGACTTAACCCTACCCTGGCTGGAAGTTATCTTCAAAGAACTTTATCACATTCCTAGAAAGTGGACTGAAGTAAAAGTAATATTTATACCTATAAGGCGGGAAAAATCTCTCATTGCTATCCCAAAGACTTTAGGCCCATAAGCTTATCTTCTTTTCTGTTGAAAACACTGGAAAGGCTAATAGAGGCTTCTCAATAAAGCCGGGCGAGCTGTCGTGATCTCAACATGCGTACTGTAAGGGACGATCGGTGGAAACAGATCTCCACTCCTTTATAGGCCCGATTGAGAAATCACTTGAATATAAGGAATATTCAATGGTGACCTTCTTGGATATAGAGGGGGCCTTTAGCAACGTCAGAACGGGAGGCAAACACTCGGGCCCTTGCGTGTCTGGGGGTAGACGTGTCACTCAGGGGCTGGATAGATCATATGCTTAGAAGCAGGATCGTGACAGCTTATCTGGGTGGGGTGTCAGCCGGCAGATACGTGAGCAGAGGGACACCTCAAGGTGGGGTTCTATCCCCTCTTCTTTGGAACTTGGTCATAAATGACCTGTTGCTAAACCTGGAAGGGCAAGGCTTCAAGGTGGTTGCTTACGCGGAAGACGTTGCTATTGCGGTCTTCGGTAAATATCCTAGTACGCTGAGTGAGCGCATGCAGTGCGCACTTAGGTACCTCTCTGAGGGGGCACGCGGCTGCGGACTGAAGGCAAACCCACAGAAAACGGAGCTGGTCCTCTTTATCAGGAAGCACAAACTTCCTCAGTGTGACCCGCCGACATTAAATGGTACTCGCTTGATCTTTACGGATAGAGCAAAATACCTCGGACTACTTTTGAACAGCAAGCTAAGCTGGAAACCAAACATCGTAGAGAGAGTAAAGAAAGCTACTATAGCGCTACACTCCTGCAAAAATGCCATTGGAAAGAGATGGGGTATGGAGCCCCACATAGTACACTGGCTCTACGTCTCAGTGGTCAAACCTATACTGCTGTATGGGGTTGTCGTCTGGTGGCCAGCGTTAAAAGTTATGGCCAACCTTAAACTATTGATGAAAGTCCAAAGAACGGCTTGCTTGTGTATAAGTGGGGCTCTCATGAGCACACCTACTCAAGCTCTGGTGATTCTTTTTCATCTTACTCCCTTGGATATTGCGGCCGAGCAGCTTGCATCTTGCACAGCCATTCGGCTCAAATCCATATCTATGTGGACCTGTAACAATGCAGGGCACTCATCTATCCTATGAAACAGAGGTATTCCGGAAGCTACCGACTACGCTATCCCTTTGCCATCTGCTGAGATTAAATTCCAAACTGAGTTTCCCACCAGAGAGGACTGGGTGAACGAAACGGTTATGGACAATGAGGCCCTAAGCTTCTTCACGGATGGCTCAAAAAGGGATGAAGGGGTTGGCTGCGGGGTATTCTGTGAGGCACTAGGGGTTAACCTCTCTTTTCGTCTTCCCGACTTTTGCAGCGTTTTTCAAGCTGAACTGACCGCGATAATGGAAGTCATGGATTGGTTGAAGTATAATGTAATATCTACGAGGGATATTCGCATTTTTACGGACAGCATGGCTGCTATTAAAACGCTACAATCATACTCCCTGACGTCGAAAGTAGCCCAGAACTGTCTGGCATCTTTAAATGAGATGGCTGATCAGTTCAACATCCGTTTGACGTGGGTGCCAGGGCACACAGCCAGCCTTACCTAACCCTAACCTATATTTATACTATTTTCTCAATCACCTTTACCAAAATCAATTAAAATAAAAGTTGACTCAGTTTTTCACTTCAAAATGGCGAATTTAATAAAATATTCGTCTATCAGTTTTTGTCTATGTTGGAAAGTGGCTTTCCATGTACCAATAATTTCATTTTCAGGTTCAAAGTGAGTTTCTAACAAATATAGTTGTAAGGCCACCTCCTTTTCCAAACAATAATCAAGGGTTTCTTCATCTTCCAAATTAAAACTTTTATGCATACAGCATAATATACTATCTTTTTTAAATAATTGAAAATTGTAACATTCCCAGAATTTTCCTTTTGCAACCATTCGTGTTTCAGGATTATAAGGTATAAAATATGGAAACTTTGGTTCATTGGAGAAAAGCTGTAAGACTATAAGCTTACTTTGTAGCGACTCTACATCTCTACAAATTCACGCAATGCCCGATCATTATTACGCGCTGTAACTGAGTGAGTCTTGTTGCAATGTAACGCTATAACGATACATCGTTATGTATCTACAAACCAGTTACCATCAAAAAGCCAATAAATCCGATTGAGAGAGCGGCAGCTAAACGGATACATTATAATCACCGCCACAAACGACACCCTTTTTCTTGTAGATACCGGTGCCGATATTTCCGTTCTACCCGTAAAATGTTTCCGAGGAAACGCATCAAAAAAAGATCCTAGCTTGGTACTTTCCGCTGCCAAAGTTCAGTAATTAACACATACGAAACCAAATTATTGAATGTAGATGTTGGCTTACGGCGACTATTTCCCCATATTTTCTTGAACGCGTCAGTAAACAGGCCAATCATTGGTGCTGACTTTCTGACAAAATATAGTCTTCTTGTCGACCTACGTGGAAGACGGTTGCTTGATCCATCGACTAGTTTAGCTGTAAGCGCAATGGCAGCAAAAGTCAGAACACCTACGTCTATCTCACCAATCGCTAAAAATGAATATGATGAAATTCTGAAGATGTTTCCTTCTTTAACCGAAGAACCGAACTACAACCATCCTGCGATACACATAGTGTGGTTCATCATATTTATACAAAAGGCCGGCTGCCTTTTTCGAGACCACGCCGTCTGTATCCTGACAGACACAAGACAGCGCTTGCCGAGTTCATGCATTTGGTACAATTGGGCATATGCCGACCGTCATCTTCTGCGATACCATTTCACATGGATCCAGAATAAAAATAGGACAGAAAGCAGACCATATGGAGTTTATCGAGACCTAAATACCGTCACCGAATCCGATCAATATCCGATACCACATATCAAGAATTTGTCTATGCACATGGAAGGTTGCAAAGTTTTCTCTTAGATTGAACTGGTAAAAGCGTATCATCTAATCCCCATTGCACCCGAAAACGTGCGTTAAACGGCTATTACCGCACCATTTGGGTTATTTGAATTTGCGAGAATTCCCCTTTGACCTTCGAAATGCTGCGCAAAGCTTTCAACGCTTCATGAATGAAGTGGTGAAAGGTTTAGATTTTTGTATACATAGACGATATACTTGTGGCTAATAAAAATGAGGATGAGCACAAACTTCATCTCAAAGAGTTAATTGAGTCATTTATTAGTCATATTTGGAATAAGGGGAGTATTTGCTCTATAGAGTTCCTCAGCCACCATCTTACTACAGATGGCATATTACCTTCGCCACGGCGAGTTGAACCCATAGAAGAATTTCCTGCTCCAACGATTCGTAGGAATAGCCAACTATTATCATAGATTCATTCCCAAGCTAGCCGGATTACTGTCTCCGATTTATGCACACCTGGTAACTTTGAATAAAATGCCAACGAACAAAAAACATTTCACTTGGCCTGACGACTGTAACGCGTCGATCGTCAAAATAAAAGGTGCACTTTCTAACCTAGCTATGTTAGCCCATCCCCTTTCTAACTCGATGTTTAGTATTGCCACAGATACTTCAAACATTGCCATAGGAGCAGTGTTACAACAGATGAATGAAGTATGCTGGCAACCTTGAGGGTTCATTTCCGCAAACCATCTGCAACAGAAAGTAAATATTCAGCCTTTGAGAGAGAACTGCTTTATCTAGCAATAAAACATTTTAGGTATTTCGTATAAGGTAGGTAATTTACCGTCTACACGGGTCAAAAACCTCTTACCACGGCAATCACATCACTGAACGAAAAGAATCCAAGGCAAGATTGTCATCTTGACTTCATTGCGCAGTTTACGACGGACGTGCAATATATATCAGGCAAGCACACATTGGTCGCTGACACTTTGTCACGACTATGTGACCACGTTGATAAAATAGACAAAATTTCGAAGCTAACATTTGATGATTTATCTAAAGCCTAAGAGTCTGATGATGAATTGAAGAAACTATACTTGATAATTCATCTCGTTATGCTGGTTCTAAGTTTAAAATAGAGCTCACCATCCTCTTTGATTTGAATATATATTGTGATACATCGACGAGAGTTCATCGACCATTTGTTCCATCGGCGAAAAGACAATTAGTTTTCAGCGGACTACATGGTCTTTCTCATCCAAGCATTCGCGCTACCCGAAATTGAATTTCCAGTAGGTATTTTAGCCCGAATATGAACAACGACATTACGAAGTTCGTAGTTGTATCGGATGCCAGCTAAGCAAGGTACAAAGGCATATGAACATATACGTACATATGGATGTAGTGGGACAACTCCCACTATCCGAAGGTAATGTTTATATTTTAACAATAGTTGATCGATGCACTCGACGGCCTGAGGCATACCTCATTCGAGAAAGTACCGCTACCACTATTTCTAAAACTTTTGTCGAGCAATACGTTTCAAGGTTTGGAATACCCCTTGAAATTACAACTGACCGTGGCAGCTCATTTGAGTTAAAATTCTTCTCTGAATAAACGCGTTTACTAGGCGCACATATGATTCGTACCACCGCCTACCAGCCACAGGCAAACCGATAACTGAAACCATCACTCAAAGCTCGTGATAACGTAATTCATTGGAGCACTGAGCTACCTCTTGTCTTGTTGGGAATACGAGCAGCAGTCAAAGACGAACTGAATTGCTCACCAGCAGGGCTAGTGTATGGGGAAGTCCTCAAGCTTCCAGGAGAATTTTTCGTAACCAGCTTTTCAGATCCAAGTACCGATCCATCCGACTTTGTAGGCAAACTTCGCAAGTCAACTATTCCACGCCAATTTATATCCCGAAAACACTGGAAAGTTACGATTTCGTTTTTCTTCGACAAGATACGAACTGGCATATCAACGCCGTACGAAAGACCGTATAGAGTCATTCGCCGTTTTAGGCAACATTTGATTATAGATCAAAATGGTCGAAATGTAAATGTTTCGATCGACAGACTAAAGCCGGCGCAGCTTAGCAAAATTTAACCAAACTAATCCAACAAAAAAAGTCCGATTCCAAATAAGTCAACTTCCTTTTTCCTAAAACATCCTTTATTTTTTACAGTTCAAGAGGAATCTACTTGCAGGGTGATACTATATCGACTCTACATCTCTACAAATTTACATAAAGGAACGGACCCGTTCACTCACTGTCCGATCATTATGTTACGCTCTGTACTATGATGATTTGCATATTGCAATGAAATCATGAAATGCATTTTCGACACAGTCCAGAATAATATACATACGAGAAGGAACAACAAGCTGAGATTAATAACAAAAATAACTTTATAATTTGTTGGATACATCAACTGTTGTATATACATCGCTTCGGCATTCGGCTTTTTGACAGTTGTGGTAACAAATTGTTTTATTTAAAGCAAAAGACGTAAAGAGTCTAAGATTCGTTAAACGCTGCCAGGCCTTCAGAGAAAAGTGTTAAATAGTTGGAAAAAAGTAAGAATATAAGGTTACGTTACGGTACATAATAATATATTAACATAATATTTGTTTATCAGGCGTGGAGAGATTATAAAAACCACACCAAAAACAAAATTAGAGCCAACAAAAAACGATTTTGGGAAGTGGTGGGGGGTCATACAGGGTAAAACCGCTAAGCAATTTGGAGGAGCAGGTAAATGGTTTACTTGTTTTGCGGGGGGAAATTGAGGGTATTAATCCGAATCATTTTGTGACACTTCGAATATTCAAATCGCCTCCACTTCAAGTACCATCACCCAAAACACATTTAACGATGAAAATCAAGAGCCACCCACGCTAGAACCATCGACTGCCAACGTGACAACAACAGAAACACATATCCCATATACCGAAATTAATAGGCCGAGAATAAACAGGAAGCCGAAGAAAACTTCGAAAAGTGTTTTAAAAAAACAGGTTCAGTTACAAAAGGCATTCTATAAAAATTGTTCTTAGAAACACAAGAAAATCAAAGAACAGAAATTATAAAAGTACTTAAGGACGTTCGGAACGTAAAAAAAGATATTCGAAAGGAAAAGCAAAATAAATTAGCTTTCGAGAACGAAAAATGGAAGGCCAAATAAGAAATGATACTAAAGAAATATGTATAAGCAAAAGGCCCAAGCTTTACAGTTAAAGGAAAGGGAGCTGGATTTAAAGCAACAGGAATTGGAGGCACAGTATATTTTTAAATATTTTTTAAATTACCTAGAATCCATGAACAGTCATCTCATCTCCAATCCTGTTTCATAACTTTGCGATTTTCGTTCATGCTCCAAATACCGGAATCATGCGAACAACCACCGAAACGCGGATCGACCGAAGCGATTTTGTTTCTGTAGTCACACGTCTAAATATAAATAACAGCATAAGCAATTTATATGTTTAGAATACTTACGATAACGTTTAAGCTGTGTGATCCTTTTCTATTAAAAAAATTACGTTCATTATGTTCTGGCCGTATAATATTGATGTGCGTGCCAACTACACAACCTATCACGCCTGGAAACCCAGTTTTGTTTAAAAAATATTCCTTGGACTGTGACTTTTCCTCATTCGACAATTTAAATTTGATATATTTGCTACACAAGGTGGATTGTAATATGTTTAAGGTTTCTGTCATTACTACAGAAACGATAATTTGAGCCATACCGATTAAGTAATCCTGCCCCCACTCATTGCTGGTACGACCCGTCTCCCAAAAAACGTAATAGCGTTTCAACTCGTTGCGGCGAATTTTAGTATCGGTGGTACAGCATTTTGATTTTTTGTGGCAATAAACTCGGTTTAATTTCGCTTAAAATGTCGGTGAATAAATGTTTTGACACCCTAAATAATCTAACAAACCTGCAAATATTGAATAAATAAGAAATAAATAGAAATGACAAGGCGCGAATGATTTTATGTTACCTTTTATTTGGCATGTCAAGTATATTTGAAGTGTCCCGTAAACGTTTTCTTTGTAGATATGCCGGTGTTATTTCATGGTCGGAATCATTGTCACTACTGTGCACAAAAAATGCGCTACACTTGCTTCCAATTCACGAGCACATAATTTAATCATTTATTTCACTTTATTAGAAATATTATGAGAAATTCACAAAACAATATATGTTTTAACTTTGACAACTTAAATAAAATGGCGACGTTGTCGAATTGGTCGATATTGTCGAAAAAAAGTGATAATAGCTATTTTCGATGTTGTCGAACTGGTCGACAACTTCGATAATTTTGTGATGTCGAAAATTTCATAATAGAGCCCCTGGTGATTTAATGTTTGGCCGCCATTTCATTCTGCAACAGAATAATACGTCATCACATAAGGCAACATTTGATGGTGTTGATCCAAATCGCCTACGTAAAGAATAGAGTTGGTATTATAAATCATGAATTGTGGAACGAAATTGTTGTAATTTAATAGAATCCTGAGACATTAATCAGAGGTAAGGAGGTTTTCTTATTAAATGTTAATTAAAACTTAATGAAGTACCTAATAGTAAAATTTTAGTATTTAGTATTTTTTAAAACATTTAATTGAAATTTTTTAATTATTTTTGTTAAATTGCATCACAAATCCTAATGAATCTGATTTAATTCATTGCATCTTTATTACGACTGTACATTGTTATATCATTATATAAAATAAAAATTTTGTTAATTTTATATGACATGGAACCGCCAATTTGTCTATCACAAATAATTATGAATCGGATAGTTTACAAATAACATAAAACCATTTTAAAGATTTCTAATTTTTTAGCAAATTCGTTTTCAAAACAAAACGCGTCTTTTTTAAAACGATCGTTATTGTTTCGTTTCTCTCAATTTAGCTCTATAAATACAAGAGTGTATAGATTGAATTGAAGAATTGAATTTAAAGCACAGTAAATTACC
The DNA here is from genome assembly GCA_951394425.1 of Tipula unca. Lineage (NCBI taxonomy): Eukaryota > Metazoa > Arthropoda > Insecta > Diptera > Tipulidae > Tipula > Tipula unca. Next base: position 123,059,911 of record OX596380.1, read on the forward strand.
AATCAAAAATAAAACTTTATTTTAAATAAATTTGTTAACAATTTCATGTAGCAATAAATAAATAAATTAAATAATTAACAACTATAACAAATTCAAAATCACTTTTTGGTAGACTTCGAAATACTCGTTGTCACATAAACTTCCGTTTTTGAATACTGCATAGTTTTGACAACCGTTGCACTGTTCGAACTGCTCGAACTTCCTTGACTTTGTCCGCCTGGTTTATATTTGTCTTTTGGTGGTGCTATCATAACCGATGAACCGTATTTTTCAAAATCTCTAGCCATTACTCTTTATTCTTTTACTAATTTTCACTGATTATATATATTTTATACTATAATCGTCAATCTGCGATAAAACTTAATCCGTCTGTTATTTAGTTGAAACTGTGTGATAGTTCATTCAACATTGAGCTTTATATATACATAACGAAAAATGACAAAACGCTGTCTTTTTGAAATCAAAACATTTTACATAGGCATAATTATAAATAATCTCTGCTGATAAACTATATCGTTTTTCATCTGAGCTCATGTGACTTTAGTCATTCAATGTAAAATATCTTAAGAAATCCGGAAAGACCAGTTTTACAATAAAATTAATGTTACACAAACGTCCACTTAAAGCGAAAACGATAACCGTTAATTAAATCTTGAGTAAATAAATATGAACGTATTATATGTGATACAATAATTAAACGTTTATTAAGTATTTTTAATTTTTTATGTAAATAAAATCTACATCGTTTATATAGTGTTTGCATAAGTTTATTATTTATGTGTAACGTGGCAAAAAGCGTTTTGGGCAAAACTGGATTTAAAAGTTTCCCCATGAGACGCAGTTTTGATTAAATATTTACAGAAAATGAACAAATCTCAAACAATAGATTGAATGATCTGCTAAAATTTTGTACATACATAGTTAATTTGCTGAATAAAAGACTTAAAAATGTTAGATGAAATAGCATATAGAGTGTCATTGGTTTAATATATGATTAATGGTTAATCCATTTTAATATGAAAATAACCGTCGTTTTTAGTTCATATACGACGTATATAAATATGAGAACAAATTAACAAAAGATATGGAAATAAGTTCGATGCAAATTATTAGAAGAAATTAATGAAAATATTTGAAGAAACGATACATGGTAATCCCAAAATCTAAGAAATGACAACTAGACTTTCTGGTTTTACACACCCTAATCAACTTAAAAACGATTCAATTTTAAAATGAACTTCACAAGTTTCTTTAGTCAAGTTAATAATCAAAGTACATATAGTTTTTATTTTATTTTAAATTTTATGTTCAATTTTATATTGTACACGAGATTGTAACCCTATATGAGATTGTCTTAACAGTTTTGATAATACTTAACTAATTGATCTCCATCATGGTTCTCTCAAAATGTATCTTCAATTTTTTTTATAAAAATTCAAAATTGCTGTTTTCAAAATTTTTGAGTTCGATAAATTGTCTTAAAGGTTAATATTCTTACATACAATTCGGATGGTAAAATTTAAATATCGGTAAACGCAAACTTGTTTTATTGAACAAAAAAACCACAACAACAAAAACAATACAAATCAAACATAAAATTAAGTAAAAGAGTAAACTCTGTAGGAGCTTTCGGGAACGCAAATATATTTGTTTTAAGAGAACCGATTCAAGCTTAAATAATAAATTTAAATAAGTAAATATTTTAATAAAATTCAAGTTATTTAAAATTTGAATTAAAAACTGAATATAGCAAAGTTCACCAAAACAAAACATAAAAACTATAAGAAAGCACCAAAAATGTTGTCTTCAAGGTCAATAGTTATAAAATGTTCTCTCAATCTATTTTTTCATTTAAACATTGCAAATTATAATAACCTGTGAAATTTTTGCGGCGTACTTTTATTATATATAGTTCTCGAATGCCTATAACAGCAGTTTAATTTCGCTGCTGAACATTAAAAATTACGAACAATATTCAACATAAAGTCAATGGAGTGACAATTCAAAGTGTCTGAAAACTACTTTTTAACACAAATTTAGGCGCGGCTTGTCATTTTGGGCCAGCAATACCATTAATTTAGTAATTTAATTCATTTCGCCAGCCAAGAACAAATTTATTTATAAAAACATAAATCTCCAGACCTCAAACAAATATTAGTCTAAAATGTATTAGTAATATATTTACCAGTCAGTCATCTTAACTGGTCGAGTTATGATATATATTTCAAGGTCTACAAATAAAAATAACTAGTAATTCTATGTTTAAAATTTACCTTAAGTCAGAGTACATATGAACGCCATAGATAGCTTTAGCTAAACCTATTTAATCAAAAATCTCCATAATTGAGATTCAAATTCTATATTCATGGTTTATATCAAAAGTGAATAAATTAGGATTCTGCAGTTGTATTCTACATAAACGTAAACAAATGTGACGTAAACAGGTAAAAACGTGAAACGATACCTTAAAAAAACACACGAGTTTTTTGTTGTTTTTGAAACTTTGTTTTTTTTCTTAAATGTCAAATATTTTTTGGTTATTTACGGGGAACGCTTTTAAGGAACTATTTTGATTATCGTTAATGCAATATTTTTATAGTTTCCAAAATAAAGAATGTTTATAAAACGGCCACGGCCATTGTCCATAACCACTATCTCCACTATCTACACGAATACATTTAACATAAATATAAAGTTATGAGATATAGCTAACTGAAAAGCAGCTTGGCCATTCCATTTCCATGACCGATTATGATGAAACTCAGTGTGTTGTATGAAAATGAAATTCTAAAATGGTTTTTGGCAGTATGGCCAATTGGGACGAAACTAGGCTCTTCCTTGACAGATTATAATGAAATTGGTATATGTATGTTATATGGTAGAATATGGTAAACTGAAACATAAATAACAGTAATCATAAATTACATTTTACGAATTTGTGAAACTCTAAATTTAAATGTTCAAAGTTTGTCTATGTACAATTTCTCCTTTACATATTTAAGATGTTTAAAAAGAGCTCCATGACAAAATATGTACTTGGCCACAATAAACCACCGGAAACACTATGTTTGGAAACAACAGATTCTCTTTACTTAAAACTGCAATAACTATACCATTGTTAATCCGTCCGAATCATAAGCCCTATTTATTATTCCAAAATGTATTTTTTTTTATTAAGCCGGGTTATACGAGTAATATAACCCATAACTAGATGAAAATTAGAACAAAAAAATTGAAACTATTATGCTATTATCGTAAAATTGTAAACAAAAAAAATATAATTAAACAACCAAAAAATGTACAACCTCCATTCTGCTACTCTGTTGATTATACTTCTCCAGATTATAACAACTCCGAACGGGCAGCTGTCTACTTGCACTTGCACGATGTAAGTAAGGCGGATTTGTCTTGTTAGTTTTCTTCTTTTAGATTGCTACCGTTAAAATGATGACCAGAGTAATTCAATCACACGGATACTTAAATAGGTATCAGAAACACAACACTGGAGTTTACGCTTTCATAGAACTATTATTAACGTTTCTGAATTCACAAGTATATGTTATATTAGTGGATAAATATATACCATGTATTTTAATATCAGGTATTAGAAGGCCAGGTATTAACACCAGAATTGATTGAATTAGATATTGTTTTTGCGATGTCAATGTTTTCACTCAACAACTGAGATACAAATAAACTCATAACTTAGTTCGTTTTGATTTACATATATATAAACCAGGTATAGCAGCTGTAAAAATCCATCCCCAATGATACTGATAGTGCATAAACCTATGCAACTACCGTTTTCTTGTCATCACACTAACATTACCTTCTTCTTCTTATTATTATTAATTATTGGTTCTGTTTTATGTGTTGAAACAAAATCAAAATCGAGTTTCATTATAATATGGCAAGGAATGATCTAGTTCGTTCCGGTTGGCCATATTCCAGTACTTCAACTTAAAATCATTTTATGATCTAATTTCCATCTAACACGTCGAATATTATCATAATCGGTTGAGAAATGAAATTTTATCATACTCGGTCAAGAAATGGCCTAGTTCCGTTCCAGTTGGCCATATTCCAGTACTTAAAACGTATACTTCGTATACTGTTTTTAAATATGTAGTTTTTAATTGTACTGTTTCGTACCTGATGCTATTTCGTACCTCACTGTTTTATTATATCCTATTTTTCAAAATATACAAATATACAGACGTAATTAACGGAATATCGGCCGAAATGCTCGAAAATTGGACCCTTAGAATGGATCATCATCATCACCAAACTTACATCACAAATACAATTTTCGATTATTAAATTGATTTTAATGAGTTTTATCAGAGCCACCTATATATACAGAGCCGTAAGGATCAGCCATGTTTTTTGTCGAGCTTTTCCTAGAGGAACTACTTTTTGCATTATCCCATAAGAATCAATGTAAAAATGACCATTTTCGAATTACTTTTCATCAATGAAAAGTTTAATCTTTCATTTCGATAAACACTTTGTGGAATTTATTATATATTGAAGCACCACATATCTGAAAATCAGAACCTTAAATCTTTTATTAATTTAATAAACATTAAATAAAAATTAAATATGAATTTATCTTATTTATGTAAACATGAATTTATTTAAATGTGTAGGTAAAATAAATAAACAAAACATATTATATTGTCATCCTTTCAATCGATGATTTTGTCTCTTTTTTAAAAATTTAACCTCACACTTTTTCTTTTTTTAATTTCGCTTTTTCTATTGCGATCGCAGCATGCTCGAATAAAGCATTATTCTATTTCCTTTTGTACATTTGAAAATGTATCACCACATATTTCTATTTCGTTACCTTGTAGCGAAATCGAGAAAAGGGATAGAGTACAAAATTATTCTAATAGGTTGAGATCGCAATAGAAATAAATCAAAATTAAAATACACGAAACAGCGTAAAATTTAAAAACAGAACACAAACATCGATCGATAGAAAAAAAAATTGTGATGTTGATAACTTACAACATGTCATAGGGAGTTCCAATATCAGCTGCACAATTTGTTTAGAATCATAATGATGCACAAATGCGTAACAAAACTTTACCAAAATAAAATGGAACCGTGCCAGAAGAACTGTGATAGTCATGGTGTTCCATTTATAATCTAAAATCCAAAATTTACGTTGAAATTGAAGTGAAATTAGTTTGAGATTTACTCCAACAAAATCATGCAGCTTTTATTGAAATACCCTTTAAGTATTTTATTTTGTTCACAAAAATATAATTCAAAAGGAATTAAGGAAACATAACCACACTTTTACTGTTTTCTCTTTTCGTCTTGCAGTTTAATTTTATTGCGTTGGCATTTGTGTGTATTTATATCAATTTAATGGAGAAATGCTTTTTTTTCTATAAATTTTATTAATAAATATAACAAAAATTAAACAACTTCTTGGATCAGGTTTTTAATCAATTATAAAATGATAATTGTAGATTCTATTTCAATGTTAAAATACTTAATCCATCGACATTTTCATTGAAAAATATCGCACCGAAAAAAGTTTAATTTTTCATATGTTTTGTATGGAAAAAATGTTTTTTTCGTCAATTTTAGTTCCTCTAGAAAAAGCTCAATTTTTAACCTTAGGGCTCTGTATATATAGGTGGCTCTGGTTTTATTTCAAAAAAACATCGGGAAGCTTTTATTGGATCACCCGTTATTATGCAATGTTTGATTCATATCTTCAGTATGGTATATCGTATGTTGGGTGAACTGTATAAAGCTGTATCGTATAAAATGGTTTAATAACTCGTATTGTTTTACCGTAATTTATTTATTTTTCTTGTACACTCTACAACATTAATTATCATTTTATGTAATGTTTGAATCGTGTCTCCAAGTCATTAAATTTTAAATAAGAAGTACACTATAACTACAGTTATTTAAAATAAAAAATGTCTATTTTATAACTCCGTTGGAAAATTTCCACTGAAAAAATTCCATTCCATTGGAGTTTATTTTGCTATTGTGTATCCCGTTGGACTGGAAATTTTTGTTGGATTTTTTTTTGTGTGATTGTCAGATTGATTTTTTCGGAGTTAAAAAATACAAGAATACCAGTGATTATAGTCAAATAGCGAAAAAAAAATTACATTTGGTAATTTTTATTTTAAAAACAGAAATTATTTAAACCAAAAAATAATTATTGTTGTGTATATGTTAAAAAATAATCTACATAATAATAATAACAGTGTTAAAGGCCATTACTGGCCCCTTACTGAATCAACAATCTGGCTCCAACGGTTTCGATCCTGATCTTGGTCTTCATACTGTCTTAGACAATCTGAAGAGGCCAAGTCGTTCTCTACATCGTGGAGCCATCGTCGCCGGCAACGACCTCTGCGCCTACCATATGGTGGCTCTCCTTTCAGAGATCGCTGCACAATTCGTTCCGGATCAGCACGCAGAACGTGACCGAGCCAGCGTACTCGCTGAGATCTAACTTCATGTACAATATCGGGGATCTTCATCAGATCTCTGATCTCGAAATTGTACAGAGCTCGGTATGTACCATCTATTTCGCGTTTAGGGCCGTAAATCACACGCATGATTCTTCTCTCAAATGTTAGGAGAATAATCTACATACACTGAGAGAAATCGTATTCTAATACTAAGCAAAAGCAATCCTCAAACAAAGAAATGCGAGGTTTATGAATATTCAAGATTAAAATACTTAAATAAAGAACTAATTGCATAAACTAAGAGGAAATTGATCAAGTTAAGTAATTATGTAATTTTATAAATTAACAATAATAGTATCAAATATATTCAATGATGAATCTCTTAATTTAAGTAAATTATACTCTGTTTAAGGATTATTACGAATGATTTAAGAATTTTATGCTTTAAGTAACACTTTCCAAAAATTGATGAAATTGTGCAATACTTATTCTCAATTTTAGCCAAGAATGTAAAATCAAATGAAGCAAACATAATATCTTGAAACAATATTTCTAATTTTCTGTTGTTTTGAAACATTTATTCTTTAATTTATCATATAAATTTAGATTTTTGGTATAATGTTTAAGTAGAATGAAATTTCTTAAAATTATTAACATGTATATTCTCATAATATCATTCTAATATGAATAATTAGTGGGGAATAATACTTGATTCATGGGTTTTATTTTATACTTGATAATATTACAAATAAAAAAATAAACTTTGTTATTATTTGCATATGCATCCACAAACTACTTTTCTTGCTAACTTTAGGATAAGAATTATCGTGTTTTTCGTTCTACATAATCTTTATAATTTATTCGTCAATACATAAGTTAATTCCTATAATACAAATTCTATCACAAATAATGGTCGGGTCTAACTTTGCAAACTTAGCTAGTAGAATTACCCTATCAATGGTACCAATAGATTTATGTTCTTACATATGTATGGGTAAAAATTCAAGATACTGGATAGAGAAGTCTTATTTGTGAAAAATATGTTTTTATGTTAAAATTGTATTGTAATTATTTCAAAGTTCAACTCAAGTTTGTTCATCAGTCTCACCACAAATAAGACAAATCTTACAATTGTTTTCGCTCTAGTAACATGACTCAAAATGGACATTATAACATTAAACGACACATTGTTCAAATTTTTAGCAAGTTTAACGTAAGGTATCATAGTAATCCCTTAATAAAATTTCTAACTTCACAATTGATAATTGTGGCATAGTTGTGGCATACAATCATACATATATGTTGTATAAAGGATAACATTTTTTGTTTGTATCTAAATCAAATTACGCTCAAAATTAAATTACATAAATTCATAAGAAAATGTACGCACAAGTTCAGTGTTTGCTATACTAATACCAACTCGATTATTCTATATTATTTTCTACTTAAGAATATTAACCCACAACTGACATAGAAAAGATCGTTCTGGGCTAGTAAATTGTATACATAAAAGTTCCATAGCCATACGGCAAAGCACTATATAAAATAAAAAAAACAAAAATGGAAATGGAATGTTAAAAATTTACTTTAAAACCATATTGACGACATTGAATTCGTATACATTTATGATTTGTATATATACGTCACAGGGAAGTCGTTTTAGTTTTGTACGTTACTTTTCTATGTTTTACATACCATCAACAATATTAAGACGGCTAGCTAGATATAGCCTCTTTAAATAATGTATCTTCTATAATATTCTCAGTTTAAGTAATCGTTTCGGCATCAATGAACATTACATAATAAAGATTCCTATGGATATGCTACCACAAAAATCTCGTCTAATCGTCTAACGTATAACCAAAAATTCTACAAACACTTTCTGTTTTATTTGGTTATAGAATTCATAGTTCTTCTTTTAATTTTAATGTTAATTTGGATTGGTACGTGTTTGTAATATATGTTTATGAGTTTCTACAAATCTACAACAATTTAAGCATGTTTGGCCAATTCAGTGATAAATTAGGTAGAATTTCTGTATGAATAAAAAAGATCTTCTATATAAAAAAATGGAAATTTTTCATTATACTAATGCGCATTTGTTAGTTTTATTTATAACATATCCTATAAGTTAAGCTCAAAAATGGTTGTTGATGAACTTGAGTTTTAATACTGATATATTATTATCAATTCTGAAAAACAAAAATGTCAATTACACATTTCCAAGCTTTTCTTTCGAAAATTTTCATTATTCTTCTTGATGATTTTCAATTTGTTGAGAATATTTATTTATGAAACCAATCGCGAAGAGAAGAGAAAGTAATAAACGGAATGTACCTTTTTTGTTGTAAATGTATGTCTCTCTTTTAAAAATAACGGGTTAATTGAAATTTATTAAATATTGACTATTAGCGATTCGTGTATATTATCTATATATATGAGAATATATAATTTCATAAAACGAGAATAATTATGCTTAATTCGTGTATATTGAGAATAACGTGAGAATACCAGTACCAATTTATTCACTTTTGTATGTCCTTTACTCATATCGAGAATACAATAATTGATTGAAAGCATTTTCCTTGAATTATTTTGAGAATAATTTTCATGTGAAGAGATTAAATCAAGATCGGAAATGATCAACCTGTTAATTTCCATTTTGTTACTTTTTTTATCCTCATTCCTCAATCTATGTTCAAATTTCAAGAGTGTTAGGTCTCTTATATAATAAAAATCAAGTTCTAAGTTCTAAATCGTATTAAAATTTATATGTGATATAAGCAGTGTGAAAAAGTGGAGATAGTGCCGTGTACAGAAACATACAGTGAAAATATAAAAACAATTTATTGGAAAGTGACGATAATCTAAATTGACGATAGTCAAAACTATTCATAGTGTTTAAAGTAGCGATATACGCAGTGTGGAATTAATACCTTAACGATTGAAAATAAAGGTAAACATTTTTAATTTATAATGTAATTATATTGTTTTAACTAAATTAATTTGTTAAAAAATCTATCATGTCGCAAAGCGAAAATTGCGACTATGACTTTGTGCTGTGTCAGGATTCCTTTGTCGTCAGTAATTTGGCCGAAGAAGATGTGCTTGAATCAATTCAAACCGAAGGATGCTCAATTGAAATAGATGACCCATTAAAACAAATTTTGGAATCTTTTAAAATGCCCCATTTGTTACCGGTTTTAAAAAGTATACGTACATTTATTAATTTATGCGTTCATCCTTGATCAATGTGCAAATTAAGAAAGATATAAAAGTTAAATATCGTGACTGTATGTTTTTACTTTATTGTTTGATTTTTAGTTTTTATCTACATTGGGCATATACAACGCACTGCGACGCAACATTTTAGTTTTTTTAGTAAGACGTTCTTGAGGCCTCAATGCGCTGGATACGCCCATTATGTTGCACATGGATTATCGATTAATTTATTGTACATGTTCGCAGTATGGTATTATAGCACACCTTAAATCGGTGCACTAATACCTTGATTCACCGTAAGCATTTTTTAACGTAAACTGGTTCAACTTACTTGCAAAAAAACGTGCAAATATAAATATAAATTGTCTTTTTGAAAAACACATATGTAGATGCAAGTAAATTGTTCGCAATCTACGAGAACTATGTAGTTTAATAATCGGCATTTCGTTTATCCCAACAACTTAAGATGTTTTGTTATTTGTGCTCTTTCTGTGGCTGAAGAATAAAGTTAAAAAATGCTTAGTGAAACTCGCACTGAATAAGATACGTTCAAAAAACAAAACTAATTATTTAGTTTGCTTAAAAATTTTGAAAAATTCTTGTTTTGGAAGTTAAATTGTTATTGTTTTATTCGACTTATGTTTTATTATATGTAAAAAATTAATTATTACAATATTACAACTTTCACAGAATTTGAGATAACGGTTGAAGCATTTACATTTCTAAATTTAAGTCATCTCGACAAAATCTTTCATCTAGACGAACAATTTGGTCAAAGAGTTATATTTGAAGGAAAATTAAATGAATGGCGAACACAAAATGTATATAATGCTTATGACTATAGTATATTAAATGCAATAATGTAAATTTTTATGCCACAGAACTACCCTAAATTAGAAGGTAACGTAATATCTGAAACCGTTACTAACAGCACATCTACTAGCCCAGATATATTAAAATGGGTTCAACACACAAAGGTATCCTCAATAACCAACGAGTCTAATAATATGGAGGCATTTGTAAGTATATAATATGATGTTTATATGTATATATATATATATATATATATATATATATATATATATATATATATATATATATATATATATATATATATATATATATATACATAAACTTTATTAAATTTAAGTGTTGTGTATAATATGTATTAGTTTTTTCTTGAAAATCCCATTTATATTCAATTTATTATTAATATATAGGCTTTCTCAACATTCATGCAATCAGCGCAAGGAAAAAAACTAATGAATATTTACAACAACCAAAATCCACCAAAGTTGACAGACGAAGGGCGACAGTTTCTTGTTAACTCCATAATCCATGAGTTTATGGCGAAGGACATATGTATGGATATGGCGGATTTCAAAAAAATTACACAACAAATAACAGATACATTCCAGTCCGAAGAGGGTGTAAGTCCTACATTCTTCAAAATTTTGTTTGAAGACGAAGCATAAAGCAAGTTTAAAGTAATTAATAAAGTAATTTAATGTCTTTTCATAATAATTTGGTACATTTACGTCATGTCCCTTCGTTTCATATGAGTATAAATATAAATAAATTAATATCGTATTGTTTATGAGAAGTATGATTTGGGATTTTTTCACTTTTCTGAAAAATCGTAAAATTATACTTAAGGTATATATACCTTGTTATCGAAGAATTATTGATGTGTGTATTTCTGTTATAAAGGATACTTGCTTTATCTTACTTACTAGTATTAAATCCATTTTAAAACAGACTAATTGCCTTTCATTTTGTTACTATATTTATTTTAGGAATATTATTTTAAACCACCGAGTGAACAGAACAAATTTGCTTCCGGATACTTATATAATAAGTATAGGAATTGCTCAAGCAGACTGAGAAGTAAGGGAATATTTACCGGACGGAAACGTCGGGCCAGTTCAAAATCTTCAGGTAAAAAACATAACAGTGCATTTTTTAATATATCATTGATAATCTCCAAATTTTATAAATTTTATTTTCAGATGAAGCAACAAGTTCGACAACCATAAATTATTGTATATTGGAAGATAATTTTACAGCAGATAAAGCATGGTTAAAGTGTTTCCATGAGCCATGGGAGACCGTGGAAATAAAATGGCATGCCACGTTCAATGGGAGAAGAAATGATTTGAGGTGCATTGAGTCTCCACGTGAAAAATTAACTGATTTTTTTAGTGAATGGAGCCTTTTTACTTCAGCAAATGGATTTAGACTGGTAACTTACATATGTAGAAATGTATACACACACACACACATATGTATATATAAATACATATATATATATATATATATATATATATATATATATATATATATATATATATATATATATATATATATATATATACATATATATTATGTCTTTAAATTATATTTGTATTAAAGTACGTTTCTATTTAAGGTTGATATAGATTTCGAACATTTATATGAAAACAAAAGTACCCTTTTTATGAGAAAATGGCCATGCTTTCTAGAGGTCGCCGATCGAATCCTAGGCAATCATATTAAAGATCCAAACGCCAAAAAAGAGCTTGTAAAAATTAAATCGAGTTGTAATACAGGTAAAAATTGTATAAAACGCTATAATTATATATTCATACATATGTACATATATTGATACATAACTATTTGCAAATTTCTACAGATTCAAGAAACCTGCAGATGATGAAACTATTACACTATGCATTGCCACCAACTTCAAGAGCTGCGAAAAAAACAAATAAAAAGCAGTTATGGAAACCATCCATCGAAAACTCTATTTCATCGTTAATTCTGGAGGTGCCTAGCCATGATCTAATTGCAGCGAAATTACAACAAATTAGAAGTAAATATGCCGAATTTAATTTACATCTTCAACCATTGGTAGTAGTTGTTGGTGCGGAAGACAAAGAGTATGTTACCATATTTGATGATATATTCTATAAGTTTTCGAATTTGTTAACAGCGGTTGATTGCTGTTTTAAGCTATTTTTTATATTTGACGTAAAATACCCATTAGAATCTACTAAGGTATGGACCTTTATACAACATTATTTTTATGAAATAATAACAAAACATGATGTTAGTGATTCGAAATCAATTATTCTCTTATCAGAGTTTAGAACTATATAAATTCGAATTTTTTAATACATTTTTTATATTTTTCTTATTTTAATTTTTTATATAGTTTAAAGTGCTTGATGTTCATCATGCATCACAGACTGTTGTTGAGCCACCTCTAGAACAGTCTGCGGAGATTTGCACTGAGGAGCCATCCCATGAGGAATTCACTAAGGCCATGCAGAGAATGAAACGAAACCGCTCACCTGGAGTGGACTGCATTAATTCGGAGCTCTTGATATTCGGAGGGGATACTTTGTGGAACTGTCTTTTCGACCTTATTCGATTAGTATGGCGAACCGAAGTTATGCCTGATGAATGGAAAGTGGCCGCGATATGCCCCATCTTCAAGAAGGGAGACCGCTTGAAGTGTGAGAATTATCGCGGTATAGCTCTCCTTTGCACAGCATACAAGTTACTGTCATACATTTTATTGGATAGAATCACTCCTCTGGCGGAAGGCTTGGTTGGTGACTATCAGGGAGGATTTCGTCCGAATCGATCAGTCACTGATCAGGTCTTTTCGCTGCGGATGATTCTATCTAAATATTATGAGACATCCATCTCCGTACATCAGGTTTTCCTGGATTTCCGGCAGGCCTACGACTCGATCAATCGAGATAGTTTGTGGTCTGCCCTGGAATACCTAGGAATGCCAACAAAATTGGTACGACTGTGTAGGATGACAGTGACGCAGTCTCAATGCTGTGTTAAAGTTGAGAACAGGCTATCGACAAGTTTTGCAGTTAACTCGGGTGTTCGGCAGGGAGATGCTCTGTCCCCGATACTCTTTAATCTCATGTTGGAGTACATCTTTCGTAAAACTGAAACACCTCAGCGTAACATGTTATATCGCCAGTCCAATCAAGTGCTTGCATATGCAGATGACATATGCGTGATTGGACTGAATAACAACGGAGTGAAAGAAATACTTGATCCGCTTGTAGAGTTTTCAGCTTCTGTTGGACTCCAGATCAATGAGTCCAAAACGAAATACCTGATCTCTGGTTTTAGAGACAATGGCACACCAGATTTTAGTAGTGGCCACCACACGTTTGAGGGAGTGAGGAGGTTCAAATATTTGGGCTCTCTTATCACTCACGATAACAGTGTGGGTGAGGATATTAAAGTGCGGCTGGCAGCTGGCAGTCGTTCTTTGTATCCTCTAAGGCCACTGCTAAAATCTAAACACTTATCAAGTGCCGTGAAGCTGAAGCTTTACAAAGCGTTGATCAGGCCCGTTGTTATGTTTGGATGTGAAAGTTGGGCGCTGACGGATGAGTACGAGAGATGGCTCCTTACATTTGAGAGAAGAATCATGCGTGTGATTTACGGCCCTAAACGCGAAATAGATGGTACATACCGAGCTCTGTACAATTTCGAGATCAGAGATCTGATGAAGATCCCCGATATTGTACATGAAGTTAGATCTCAGCGAGTACGCTGGCTCGGTCACGTTCTGCGTGCTGATCCGGAACGAATTGTGCAGCGATCTCTGAAAGGAGAGCCACCATATGGTAGGCGCAGAGGTCGTTGCAGGCGACGATGGCTCCACGATGTAGAGAACGACTTGGCCTCTTCAGATTGTCTAAGACAGTATGAAGACCAAGCTCAGGATCGAAACCGTTGGAGCCAGATTGTTGATTCAGTAAGGGGCCAGTAATGGCCTTTAACACTGTTATTATTATAGTTTAAAGTATTGATTATGTTAGTAATTGAATTATTAATAAAAAAAGAAGTATTCAGTATTCAGTGACTTTATTAATAAAAATGTATATCTACTAGTTTTTGTTTTACAAAAAAAAATGCAATAACTATACGTTTTATAGTTTATTTTTGTAAAATCTAATGTTTAAACTACTATCGATACATTTTTATAAATAATCTAATAAATTTCATAAAATAAAAACATTTACATAATTATTTATAATATTATATGTATGTAACTACAAATGAATATGTATTTCAGTTTTTGATTACAATAAAAAAAGCAATTAATAAATATATATTATGTATTAATTACTTATTTTGAGATTAGCTGGATTTAAAAATATTATTACACAATATTCTGAAAACAAGAATTACCAACTCAAAAATACATACATTTAATTCTCAATATAAGAACTTGAAAAATGTATGGAATATGCATTGTAGTCTCAAATAAAATTTAAACGGTAATAAAAAGCGTTGCTTGTTTTCTCAAATGAAGCGTTACATACTCAATTTATTTCTAATTTTATGAATATTTATATCAACTTGACTAAAATTATACTTCATTCGACATTATTTTCAAACAGTATCAAGCAAATATGTTTTCAAACTAGAATACATTTAATCATTATCTGCTTAATCATAGTAAACTTATATTCAACTTAAGTTTAACAATAATAAACATTTGCTGTTTTCAACACACATGTTCTTGTATTTAGAATATATTTGATAAACATATTCTCGAAAATAGTATTATATTCACAAATGGAGTCTAAATTTAAAATAGTTTAACAAATTTTTAAATGACTCATTTAACATATTAAGTATAAAATACTGGAAAGTAGAAAGTGAGTTTGCTTAAAACATATTTTAAATACTCATTTTCAGTATTTCAAAAATTAACAAAAAAATTTCGCTTTATTCTTGATATTAGCATAACTTGAGAATAACTTTGCTTAGCGCATATTGAAGCAGCTTTTATTCATCATTTAGTACCTTTATTGCTTAAATTGAGCAATCTTTTTTTTCAGTGTATGTATATATTATAGTAAAGTTTTCGTTTTCCATTAGATTTGAACAATTTACATGTACAATTTATTTTTGGTTTCTTTTCGTATATCCTTGGTTGTTCATGATTCTCTGACACCAAATCTAGCAAATTTTGTTGTTGTAATTTATTTGTCGTTTTCGGCATAAACTTGTGGCTACAACAGTACTAAGATTAAAACGATTAAACAAATTTTAACTAAAACAACCGATTTTATATTTTCCAAACCAGTACTTAATTCCTGTTAAGTTTATTATATGTATGTGTCAGCCATGAAAAGTTTAAAAAAATACTTTTGACATTCCTCCTTTGATTGTCAACGAACCCCAAAATTTAAATGACGCTTTTATAATTTTTTTTTAATTTTACCAAATAAATGCGTTTGTGAGTGGGTCAAACCTATACAAAATTGTAACAAAAGAACTGAAATACTGTCTATTGTTTAATGGCGAATTCATCAAGAAAAACTTACAAGCGATTTATTTTATGTCATCTATTTTTACTTCGCCCAATTATTATGCATGTTGGCAAACATAAAAAAAATTGAAAGGAATGAAAAATGACAATAATTCAAAAAGTCGTGATCACAGCTAACAAAGTATATACTCGATTTATTCACTATATGAACACTTTTTTTTCGACACCGTCGAAAATGTGGTAGCTATTATGAAAATTTTACAGAATAGCAAAATTCCAATAAAATTAAATTCGGAGTCAAAATTCCTTAGCGTTGGAAATTTTCCACCGAAACGAGATACAAATAGCAAAATGTCCAATAGAACTGTTTTTCCAGTGGTAACGAGTTACAGAATAGACATGTATATTTTTCCAAGGTAGATGTAAAAATTCACTTTAAATAGACCCGACCGCGGATTGAAATAGTTATATATATTAACTAGACAGATAATAAACTTTAAACTTTCAAGTACCTTTTAAAAGTTCAGCACATACATAGCAAATTCACGGAAATTCCCCAGAATTTATTAAACTATTTCACAATTTTAATGATTACGTAATCTCACCAGAGTAAATGAATGTTCATCTCAGCTTAAGAATGTTAGACTGATTTAACAGCTGATATAATTATTCTTGCGAGTATCGGTTTGATTCATAAATGAATTTTCTAAGACATGTCTACTCGTATCATCATCAGTATAATAATATGTTGGTTTATTTGCATCTTACTGATACTTTTATACGTGGTGAAAAATACGTCAACTCACAAATTTTTGGAAGTGATAATTTGATTTTTCTTTTTTATTGTTTAGTACTTCATAAAACAAAATTTGTATGGAATTTTTTTGTTGTTGTTGTCGTAGTGTAAGATACATGGTGTCAAATATTTGAATAATACACGGACATGGTAATGATTTGTGCTGTCAAATAAAAACTAGTTGTCGCATAATTTTGGGCTCATTTTTTAGATAAAAGTGTAACGATTAAAAAAAATTATAAAAACCGCATCATCTTTAAATTCTTCTTCTATTTAATCGAATGTTGTTTTTTGGTATATGTAAAAGTATTAAATGGTCTACGAAACAAACGAGCCCTCTATCATAATTATCCGACAACTAATTTTTATTTGACAGCCACAAAAATGTATACCATATCCGCATATATTTCAAATATTTGACACCCTGTATCTTAGGCTACGACAACAATAACATAAAATCGTCTTCCGTAAATTTTTTTTTTCGTTCAAGTACTAAACAATAAGAAAAGAAAAAACATAAAATTTTGATATGACTTTAAGTTTTGAAATTTCAAAAATAGTTCTTCAAGTTCCTTTTGAAGCAGTCCTTTGTGAGATGAAAGTCAAAGTTTTCTTCAGCGATGTTGAATGATTTTGCAAGTCTATTGATTGAGCAATTTTCACCATAGTTAGTTCAGTGGTGTACTATCGCCAAAAGTCGATGGTTTCGCAGCGATTTCATTAGAACATGGATAACTGTATTTTCGAATATGTAAGGTGCATCAATATGGCCAAGAAGGATGTTACCGATGAAAGCTGAGTCATAAAATAAACGCTTATTTTCAAGAGTCAAAATTGTATACTCTAAACATCTTGTCGTGTATGGTGGTAGGCGGGCTATATTCTCATAAAACGGTAAGCTATGGTCATTTTTCTTTAAAATTATAGTCAGTCAATTATAGTCAGTTTTCTTTAAAATGAAGATCAAACATTTCTTTTGAATGCTTTCAATCCTTTTGATGTGGTTAGAATAATAACGGCTCCAAATTACTGATGCGTATTCAACTTGGGATCTTATATACGCAAAATATAGTGAAAATAAAGTTGACAAATTTGTAAATTCTCCAGTTCAACGCTTAACAAAACCAAACATAGAATTCGCTTTAGCAATGCATTTGTCAATGTGATTGTTAAAACTCATGTTTTCAGCGAATGTCAATCCTAGATCGATTATTTCTTTAAATCTTTGCAGTTCAGTATTATTAACGCTATAAGCAAAGTTAATCGGTTTTCTCGACATTACTTTGCATTTAGCAATATTCAACAGCAAAGAATTTTTGTGGCACCATTCACTGAATCTCAAAATGTCTTCTTGTAATATTTTTGTGTCATGTATATCTTTAATTGTATGATAAATTATTATATCATCTGCGAACATGAGAAGATTTAAGTATTTTGACTTCAGTTATTCCATTTCTGAAAACGAGAAAAATCCATGATCCAATATGGGAACCCTGAGGAACTCCTGAATAATACATACATAAGTAAATGTTAGATGGATCATACAAGAGGTAACAACACACACAACTCATCATGATAGGTCAGTGTCACAAATGTATACAAATGCTTTTGTATAGAGCGAAATCGCATGACACATAATTGCATATATACTATAGCGCTAAAGAGCTGGCCAATACCACTCAATTTTAATTTTAGCATCAGATAATTGCGTGTAGAAATAAGGTTTTACTTTAAAATTATCCCGACTTGTACTACGTTTGTATTAACTGTTTGATAAAATTTAAACAGCACAGTTTTTATGATTTATTTTTGAAAGTTAATTTCTGTGCGAGTTTGAAAACTTTTATTTTGTATTAGATCACTGATGGTAATATGTTTTGCCACCAATTTTTAATTGTATCTGCAATATTTAAGAAATTTCCGCTAAACCATTTTTAGTTGTCTCGCAAGAGCTGGCATACCTATAACGAAAAGTTTTATTTGAAATTTCTATTTCACAACTATAAACCTGGTTTGAGAAATTGACAAACTCCTTAGGATTTGCAGTTTTCAAAAGCCCCAAAGTTTTGAAAATTTGCGTTATTTCAAAGTGATAACCGGCAAATTATCCAAAATTTTATTAAATTTCATTAAAATTGTATTCCTAAATTTACTAGACCGGTATAAATTAGTTTTCTAAAAGTAGCTCCCAAAAGTAGCCAATGTGAATTTGGCCTCTGAAACAACTTTTGAGTGATAACTCTTTGAATGCACATACATCACCATAGTTTAAGTTGGCATTGGAATCGAAAATCTTTTTCGAGTTTCTTTTTTACATTCGTCTTTAATAAAATATTCAAATATTCTAAAATTTAAACGACTTATTTCGTGGTAAGGCACAAGGAGTTGTAGTTTTAATAAATTTTAAGAATTTTAAATTAGTTGAAATTGTGGCCTTTGGATACAATTATTTGCACGTTGGAAAGACTCGAACTTTTCTATATCAATTCATGTATAAAAAAATACTACAACGGACATGGATTCAATATTTGTTTGGGACTATATTCTTTTTTGGGCCTATAATTTGGTAGTTGAGATGTCGGTTGATTCGTCTATACAAATATATAGAGAGGTAATCGTTATTGTATTGCAAACAAGCTGTGTAAGGCTTGATTCAAATCTGCTTAGGTCATTTCCAACTATTAAATTCTATATGCAGCCACCGCAATAACCTCCGGGTCGTCTAGATTATCGTGGCATTTTTTGGTATTTTCGTCGTTTTAAAATGTGTCGTTTTGACCGAGACTCTGGTCATACATTATAAATAAGAAATTTGTTTATTGACTTTATTATCTTGTATATGCAAATTTGCACTTATACACATTGTATAACAATTGGTTTAAAACAAAAAATTGGCAAATTTACAGCAAAATGATTCAAAAAAGATAAAAGGATAACAAACGTACTCGCGATCAATAGAACAACACATAACTTTATTGTTATTTTATTATCTTATACCCTCTATGCCCTCTCGTCTTTTATGTTCGCATGTATATATGTATATATACTTATACATATTATATACGAAGTATAAATGAATTGTGTTATTTATATCGTGCCTTTTAGCAATAAACAATAAATTTTATTTACCATATTTCTTGTATATTGCCGTTCGACTTAACTTCAAAACTTAAACAGTGAAACATATTTAAGAGAATATACATATAGAACGGCGAAAAAATCATAACACATACAATTTATGATATTCAGAATCAGACGCAAACGCAAAACGGCTTACAAATGTAAACCAAATAATATATACCAAACCCAGAAACCAAATCCAACATAAAAAAAAAGTTATTATTTAATTTGTGTGCTGCTGTTGGTGCTTCTTCTTTTTATTCTCCGTTACCGCATTGAGATTTTCTTTTTTAACACAGTCAAATGTAATTCGATTTCCTTCTGTTTCTCGCGATATGTTATGCTGCTGCTGCTGCTGTAAAAAAAAAGGATTAAAAATGCTTAATATTTAAATTGAAATTGAATCACATGAAATCGATTTATAAGTTAATACAATAACTGCCAATGTATAAATTTATATCACTTTGTCTTGTTTGCGCACACAAAACTGAAAGCCATCGTGTTACATGCATATCGCATAATTTATTTATTATGGCTCTTGTTTATTCGATTTTTATGTTATATTATGATAATTTAATTTAACGTTTTATGTTTTTATTATTATGCTTTGCTACTCGTATAGCATACATACGAGTATATGTTTTGTATTTTTATTTATTGAAAATTAATTATGGTTACATTTTGTGCGTAGTTGTTGTTCGCTTTTTTTATATATATATACACATAATGAAAGTGAGATGTTATGGAAATTTATGTGAACTTTTTTTGTGTTAATCGTTATGTGTTTTCAAGGTTTTATAAATATGTTAGAAGGATAATGACGTTGGTCAAATATTCGATCATTTAACTTTTACACTGACGATAATAAGTTTCCATCAATTTTAACTGCCGGTTTTTGTTCAAATTACGTTCCAAAAACATTAATATTTAAATTATTTAAAAAAATCTAAATAATAGTTAATATCAATCGAATTTGAGCAAACCACAGTACGTAGAGATAAAGACAATTAAGTAAAATAAATTTGACTCTTTGACTGACTTTATTGCTTGATGTTCGTTTATTAATTTATATTAAGCAACTGTATATCAACTAACATTTAATTGCAGTATTAGTTTAAAGTGGTAGTAAAATAATAATAATAGTTTTAATTAACAAATTAAATATTACTTCGATCACATAAAATAAATGAATTCAAGATATGAAGGTGAAAAACCCAGAAAGTTTGAAACCGAATACAGGTGCTAAAAACGGCATCGTTTTGTTTTAAAGAAGATAAACAACTATTAGTTTACCGTGCTTACAGATTCCGTCAATTGAATATTGAAATTGTGCCAAGAAATACGATTTGTAAATTTGAATCCGGTATATACTAAATAAAACTATAGGGTTCGAAAAAAATATATTTGAAAATTATATTACATATTATTCAAATTGCTTAAAATATTTCACGAAATAAGAAATAAAATAGTCAGATGGGTGACTTGCAAATGCTGTATAAGATAACAGAAAATTTTCAGCAGAAACATTTTTTTTTTTTATTTACCACCAGGAGCAGCACTATACATAAACGGAATTATTTCTGCTGTAATTTGATTAGCTAGCAAAAAAATTATGAATTTGTACATATTTTTATAAGAATTTTTGTAACAACCATAATTACACGTTAGCAGAGAATTTGTAAACTTTTAATAAATTATTCGTATAATCAAACAAAATATATTATATTTTGAACTAAAGGGTGGTTAAATTTTAAGGGCCGATGTTGATTTTGAATAAAACACAAATTATTTAGGAAATTATTGTCAATTCTTTTATTATGTTAATATGGTATGCCGCGACCTCAGCGGCACACCTCCATCCGATGGTCTAAATTTTCGATGACGCTTAGGCATAATTGAGGTTCTATGCCGTTAATGTGCCGAATTATCTCATCCTTGAGCTCTTGAATTGTTGCTGGCTTATCGACGTACACCTTTTCTTTCAAATAACCGCAAAGAAAGAAGTCCAACTGTGTCAAATCACATGAGGCCGCCAACCAATTGACATTGCCACCAAGTGAGATAACACGGTCATTGAATTTGTCGCGCAAAAGAGCCATTGTTTCGTTAGCTGTGTGGCAAGTGGCACCGTCCTGTTGAAACCACATATCGTCCACATCCATATCTTCCAATTCGGGCCATAAAAAGTTCGTTATCATCTAACGATAGCGAACACCATTCACAGTAACTGCCTGACCGGCCTCATTTTGGAAAAAATACGGCCCGATGATGCCGCCAGCCCATAAACCGCACCAAACAGTCACCCTTTGTGGATGCATTGGTTTTTCGACAATCACTCTTGGATTATGATTCGCCCAAATCCGGCAATTCTGCTTATTGACGAATCCACTGAGGTGAAAATATGCCTCATCACATCACTGAAGATGATTTTCTTCGAAAATTGATCATCCACATCCATAATAAGCCTGAATAACTTTAACGCGTTGCTCAATTGTGTATCTTTCCATGGTTCAAATTGAGTTAGTCTGAAATTGAGAAATGTCAAATGAAATGCAGAAAAAAACTTGACGTTTAGGTGTGGTTTACATTCAACATCGGCCCTTAAAATTTAACCACCATTTACATACCAATTATTATATTAATAATTTCTCATAAAAATCCAATATGTAACCAATATGCCGATGTGTTGTTGTAGCAGAGATCATAACACACCTACATGAGCAGTTTAAGAAAAATCGATCGGGTCAGAAAAGCTCCAGGATTTTTTGAAATCTCAGCAATACCAATTTTTTCAGTTTTATTTTTTGACCATAATGTATGGAAATACCCCCTGTCACCAATATGCTATGTTGTTTTTCTGGTAGCTGGGATCATAACACACCTACAGGAGTAGTTTAAGAAAATTTGTTCATGGTATCTTTACCTTTCATGGTACATCTTTACCTTTCATGAGTCATAAATTTTGGCGGTGTAACATAACGTTTGGGTTATCCCACAGCGCCAGTTTTGCTTACTAAAAGTTGCCCACTTGGCACAATATATCATTACAGAACCTCTGATAACTTTAATCAATAAAGTCAAGGATCTTACCCATTTAAAGTATGAGAATAGGTTGAGGTCGTTTCGGCCCCAGCTCTGCTAATTATTTGCTTTACCAGATATATCCTCTCCTTCGGAGAGAACTAGCTATTAGAAGGGTCGATTGCTCTTTTGCCCCTATTCCCAATTCTGACAATCGATTACCACGTCAGAACTGATACGATCCTCCATCAAAGTTGCCTGACTTCGACCTGATCAGTTCACCATCTTTCAGGTCACAATATATATGCTTAGAGTACGCTTTAACTCATAGAACATAAGCAATATGACTTCATTAAATCGCCCATGGATGAAAATGTAATTATTTATATTCACATATAATCCCATATATTATAGTTACGTTAATCGTTCTTAAAAGCCCAATGACTCGCACATATACTAGATTCTTTGCGGTCCGTGTTTCAAGACGGATCTACCAGAAAAATATGATGGCATACTGGTTACAGGGGGTATTTCCATACATTATGGCCTAAAAACTGAAAAATATCATATAAATTCTGTAGCTTTTCTGACCCGATTAATTTTTCTTATACTGCTCCTGTAGGTGTGTTATGATCCCAGCTACCATAGAAAAACAGCACGGCATATTGGTTACATATTGGTTTTTTTATGAGAAATTATTAACATAATAATTGGCATGTAGTTCAAAATATAAAATATTTTATTTGGTACAAATAATTTATTAAAAGTTTACAAATTCATAATTTGTCTGCTTGTTAATAAAAAAAAATATCTTTATCTATAGTGCTGCTCCTGGTGGGGAATAGAAAAATCCATTTTTTCTGCTGAAAATTTTCTGTTCTCTTGGAAATTGGTATAATGTTCGATGATAATCATAACTTAATAATTCAGCATTTTTGCTGAATAATATTTGCGACTGTCAAACAAGACAGTTTTGTTAACTGATATTTAAATGCAAGTTGAACCAGGAAAACCACCCAAATTTTTACGTAGTAATATAGAGACGTGATTATATGTAAAAGATGTATGAAATTTAAATCTGTCGATTAGTAAATTTTGGTTATGTTTATTGGCGATTCTGTTTTAGCAGTCACTAAAAAAAAACAGGTGGCGCTCCTGCAAAAGAATTAACGGAGGTCGATTGGTTGAAAAATAGCTGGGGAATGTTAAGATTAATTTACTACGCGGATGGTTTTTCTGAGGTACGCAGTTTTCTTTTAATATCAATAATTAAATAAAACATCAATCCCATTGAACCCCATTACTTTTGACATTTCCTTAGATGATGAGGAAAAAGTTATAAATTTGGAGGTAGACATAAATCCGACACAAATCATACCTGCAGATCGAAATACTTCGAAAGGTTGTAACGGAATGCCTATATGATTCTCAAGCTGATGGTACCACAAAATAAACAGTGGAGGTACCGCAACTATACCTCGGAGCACATCACAGTCTCCGTTGTCCAGAAATTTTCAGGCAGAGGCTTTGGCTGCGGTATTGGTAGCGGACTAGCTTACGGGATGTTCGTAGAGGGGTGTCTAATGCATACTCGGAGCTTGAATAATTCCAGAAACAGAGTGGAGATACTACATCAACAACAGCAAGAAGAGACATCGACATCGGACAACCACTTGTCGGACCTCAATCCCGTAAGTCGTAATGGATTGCCTTAGTGCATCCACATTTCTTTTACAATTTCACAATTTTTAATATATTACCACACAAAAATAAAATAATATTGGTCGCCGAACGACGCAACCCTAACCATAACTTAAAAAAAACAACAAAATGTATAGGCGGAATCAATACTGCAAGGATCAAAAGAAATTGAATGAGCGGACTAAATACTGCTCGTCCTGTGCGACAGAGTGAGAGATAAAAGTGAGAGGCAGCTGAAAAAAAATCGCCAATTACTAATTACAAAATAAAAAAAATTCTAACAGCTACTTGGCAAAATTGCTTGAAGATTTCGTTACGATAAAAAAGAAAAAGTTAGTAAAAACTCATCTGATTCGTTTGCTGCTTGTAAGGCTTATTTGGTGCTAGCCCGTCGCAATTGCTCGCTTTTTTCCAGCCGCGAGAATTTATTAATTCTTTTTCTTATAAGTCGTTGAATGAAAATTATTTTTTCCAGTCACAATTGTCATAGCCCTCGAATATCTTTTTGACGCAATACTAAATTGTGATGCATATCTGGTAATAACTAATACCCCTCGGTTTCAATAGCATGTGTCAATGCGGTACGTGTCCGCCGCGGGATGAATGAATTTATATACAAGAACTAATTACATATAATACTGAAATAATAATTCCCTCGTTTTTTTTTTACAGCCGCAGGTTTCAACACAGCCAGCTTCAGCCACCGATATTTCTACAACAACTGATTGTAGTATATTGTACTATTGATTTGTCTTCCAACCGACAGTGATAAACAGTCGGCTAGACCGCCAAACAACCATGCCACAAACTCCGTTAATCAACAACAACAACAAAAATACGCCACCACACTGCTCAAAGACAGGGATGAGGCACAACCAAACGAGCGAAAAAAAAAATTCGTTATTCTCATTTGTTTCTTTTACTTCTCTATTTTATTTAACAAAGTTTAATGTTAACTTAAATGGCTTTTGTTAGAACTGTGTATAACTTTTATTTATCACAACTTAAAAATGTTCTTTATAGTTTTCTTACTAAATTTTTCATCATGAAAATTTTAGTAGAGAAAGATTACGAACTGCATATTTTTTAGGTAGCTATGCATCATTCTGAGCTTATAATCTGGCGTATGGAACACATTTTTCATAGCCGCCATCATGTTCGCCAAATTCGAAGAATTGAAGGCGTTACGCACATCCAGCGTCGCTAGCTACACTATAGTCTTATAGAAATGGCTTGCTTGTTGTGCTTTCTGAAAGACTTTGACCACTTCTTCTACAGCACCGATTGCAGATCGACCTTTTCTGAAGCCATACGCCGCAGCGGCGAGCCGTGGTTTTAGCAGATATTCCAGTAGTTTCCCCGATGTATCAAGCATACACAAGGGTCTATACGCTGCTGGGGAGTTCGGGTCTCTTTTTCCTTTGCTAATAACCACCAGACGCTGTTTCTTCCACACCCTGGGGAAAACTCCGTCCTCACGGCAGCGGTTGTACATATTGAGAAGCAGTCCGGGGTGTTACCGAGCAATCGCCTTCAGCGCTTCCGCTGGAACTCCATCTGGTACAAGTGTCTTTCTGCTGTGGAGTGAGGCAATGGCCTGTTCCAGTTTCTCGTCCGTAAACATAGGTAATTCATCCAGTTTATTGGGCGCAACCTGTCGGTTTTCGTCAGCATGCATGGCGAATAGGCCGTCAACAATGTTTATCATTCTCCCGGTCTTCATCACTGGGTTGGGCGCCTGGGACCCAAGCTTGCGCATCACTATCATGTAACCCCGTCCCCAAGATTCCGTGTTGACGTCTCTCTTAAGATCCTCCCATTTACGTTTGCTTTTATTTATTTCCATTTTTAAGGCCTTCTCGCCAGTCTATACTGCTCATGCTCATAAACAGTCGCATATCCTTCTCTTCTTCTTGCTCTGGCGAGAGAGGTGCAGACAACGTTTCCTGAGATTTGCTATCTCGTTGGACCACCAGTAGACTGCGGTCTTTTTTCTTCGTTATCAATAACATAAAGCTCTTTTGGGCATAGATGCATCGCAAGCTCGCTGTACCTAACATCATTGTGGTACTTGTTACTTTTTCGGCGGAACCGATCTCTTGTAATACCGCGTCTGTATTGTATTCCGTTGATACCAGAGGCAAACACTTCCAATCTGGTGGCGCAGACGTCGTTCCAGACTACGATGGCTCCACGATGTAGAAAATATTTTGGCTTTTTCAGATTTTCTAAGACAGTATGAATACCAAGCTGAAGATCGAAACCGTAGGAGCCAAATTGTATACACAGTCATTGGCCTGTAATATGGCTTTTAAACACTGTTTTTTATTTATTATGTATAAATATTCACACATAGATTTATGCGATAAATATGTTTTATAAATTGGATAAAATGTATATATATATATATATATATATATATATATATATATATATATATATATATATATATATATATATATATATATATATATATATATATACAATATATACAATAAACTCGAAAAGTAGTTTCTAGCAAGTTCTGCATGTCAATGCTGACCGAAAAATTAAAAATTACAGAAGAAATTTGTTTACGCCTAAATGTAGGTAACTCGATTACATTTTTAATACTATCTTTTAATATTTTTGCTTGCATAATTTTAAAATTAATAATTGTTGTTATATAATTTTTAGGCCACTCGAATACCACGGTAGACTTGATGATAAATTAACCTCACATTGTGTTTCGCAAACAATATAAAATAAGTTAATCATGAATAAATTTATAATATAGAGATATACAAGCGCCATATAACGATGTATTATTCGATCGTTTAAATACACCTGACACATTTATCGTTTTTATACTACGGCGGTATGACTGTAGACTTGTAGTGATATTGATTTTAGGTATATACATACATATTCCTGGCGATCAACGTTTTGTTTTTCACAGAAACGAATTTCATAACGAAATATAATAAAATAAACTTAAATTAATCAATTTAGCATTTTAACTCGTGCTGTAATAACAAAACGAATTAAAATGTATGTTATAATTATAAAAGTCCATATTAAGAAAAAATTGTAGAATTTATATTTTTGCGCATTTTAGAACATTAATGTTAAAAAATATAAAATTATTAAAATTTTTGGAATTTATGTATATTTTTAACTCCTTTTATAGATTTGTAATAATAATATTTATAATCAGGGATGGGCGTTTACGCGTCATCTATTATTTTCTACATTGACTAGCCGACAACCCGTAGATAACGTCAACAACGTAGACAATGTCGATAATGTAGACAATTCCTAGAGTTTTGTCAATTAGTTCTAAAGGGTGACCAAATTTCTTGGTGATAGTTTCACAAAATGTCCGTCTATGAATTTAAATCTCTTTTCAAAAAGAGCGGAATTTAAAACTAATCGTGCTCAAATACCAGGAATCTACTTGAGCGTCATGTTTATCCATTACAAAATTATTAAATTGACCCAAAACAACGATAAATTGCGCTATATAGAGTGGGACCCTCTTTATAACGGTGGAACGGTATAGAACAGCTCGCAGAAAAATCGGAAAAACGGATCACAAAAAATCAGACAAAAAGGTTATAACCTTCATTAAAAATAATTCGGGGAACTTTAACTATGAGCGTGCCCTAAAATTTAACCCACCCTGCACTCCATGGTAAAACGAACTCGAGTTCACGAAGGCTATAAGTGCTACCGAGTAATTATAAAGCCAAATCGTTCAGATAACCAACACTTGTTCATGTATATAAAAACTAACAACTTTCCTAATATTGTGGCAGGATTGTACTGTCCACCAAGACATTCTATTAAAAACTAACCATACTCAGAGTTCTTCAAGCGTCTGGGAAAAGAATTACTGATTGCAATTAAAGAAAATGGATGTGAATCCATTTCAACTGGAAAACCAACATATAGGCCAACTGACCCAAAAAATACCTCACCTGATCGATTTTTTTATAACCAAAAGTATTTCTGGACTCT
The DNA here is from genome assembly GCA_951394425.1 of Tipula unca. Taxonomy (NCBI): domain Eukaryota; kingdom Metazoa; phylum Arthropoda; class Insecta; order Diptera; family Tipulidae; genus Tipula; species Tipula unca. The sequence goes on from OX596380.1 coordinate 123,088,523, forward strand.
GCTTATTTGACCATCACCGTACATTTTCATTGCTACTACATCCCGCTTTTATACTTAGCAATTAATTCGAAAACTTTGAAAATTTTAATAAGCTGAATTGATTAAATTTGTAAGAAATTAAATTAAATTTGTTTTTAGTTTTAATCGAGAAACTTAAAATTCGGTTATACCTATTTGTTATACTTTCAGTTTGTATAGGGAAATTTTTTATTTGGACGTTATTCTTGTATTGACTTAAACTTAAAACTTGTATGGTCAGTGCGGTCCATATTGTGGCCCGCCTATTTTTAAGAACATAAGGAGAATTAGCTTGTCAGATTTTTAACTTTTTCGTAATACACGCTTGGAATGTCATTGCATTAAATGTTGCACGTGCCACTATGGAGTTCAGTTAAGTTTCAAACGATATTAATGATGGGAGATTTTTAGTTCAACTCAGCTTCTGTTAAAAAATTTCCCAAGTTTCTCAATTCAATTGGAAATTATAAAAGACTTGCATAACATCAAACATATATACGGTGGTGGGCGAGGTAGTAGAGTGATGTGTTTGGGTTCGGGGACCTAGGTTCGAGTCTTATTAGCGACGGTATTATTTTAATTTAACCTCTTCTGTATTCAAATTGGTTCAACACACAGCTTCTGTTAAACATTTTCATATTTTTCAAGTAGTGGCATTTATACAAGATGGGTATATAGCGATGGTGAAATAAACGCAGAGTCCATTGCCTTTGCTAAAATTTTCAATATTTTCTATTCAAATGACAAATATAAACGATTTGTGTAGCATGAAATATATATGCGGCGGTGGTCGAGTAGGCAAAGTCAGTGACTTTGGATTTATGGATCTAAGTTCGATTTACATTTGACGACTTTCGACATCTACAAAAAGACTGAGATACAATAATTAAAATTGATTAAAGCCAGAATGAGAAAAATATATCATCTGCAAAAAAAATCATACCGAAAAGATCCCAATAAACCAAAAAAAAAGCAGATGAAAACGAAAAAAGATGTCGCGCTTCATCTGCTACTATAAACAGACGTCAATACATGTACGTAAAATGTATAATATACTAAATTTTGTACACAACATCTACGCTTCCAAATCCTATGACACCACTTACTTTACCACCTCACCATTTCCATATATAGATTTGCCACTATACTCATCCTTTATATTTGCCAATTGAAGGGAGAAATTAAATAAATTAAACTAAAAATTATTGAATGACACACCGAGGCTTGAACACAAGTTCACAATTCCAAACGCAACGATTATGCTTACTGGACCACCGGCGTCTATAAAGTTGGTGCTATACAAATCTTTCATGTTTGCCAATTTAATAAAGAAAATTGAAAATTTTAGCAACAGGAATGGACAATTCATTACAGTCATACACATGAGATGTCTCTTACATTTTCATTACGGTCATACACAAGTGATGGTTCTTATTCTTGCAGAAATTGAATGTTGATATGAACAGAAGCTGTTTTGAACCAATTTTACAGCACAAATTAAATTAAAAAAGTATTGGCGCTGACGAGTATCGAACTCGAGTCCACGATTACAATAGCATTGACTCTGGTTACTCGACCACCAGCGTATTAAAACTTGATGATAAACAACGATAGAAATTTTTACAAAAAGATTATAACTTTCATTAAAAATAATCCGAGGAAATTTAACTTTAACCGTGCATAAAATTTAACACACCCCACTCCATGGTAAAACAAATTCGAGTTCAGGAAGGCTATGAGTGCTATACCGAGTTATTACAAAGGTAAATCGTTGAGAAAACCAACACTTGTTCGATAAAATATGTGTAATTTTCACAAAATTTAGTGGATGTTTTGATGGATGACGAAACGTACATGAAATTGGTTTTGAAACACTTCAAGTTAGATTTGGCAGCAATTTGCAGTTGTGGAGCCAGGTTTTTTCTTCAACAAGATTCAGTAGTAAAGTTTTGGCCATATAGCTCGTTCTCACGACTCTAATCAGATTAATCAAATCAATATCATGTTATCTCAAAAAGTCCACAGGTTTTCGATGTATCGAAAAATGTTGAGGTGTATAGTGGAAAGAGTGCACACCCAGAGAAATCAATGCACTCATTATTCCTATTTCAGCACTATCTATGCAAAAGTTAACCATAAAATACAACTTGTCCGATTGCAGGAATAAGTTATTCATAATACACATGATTTATCCATAATATTTTTTTCATGTTGTATTGTTTCTTCGTAATAATTTATACAAACACTCGGAATGCTTTTATGAATAAAGTCGCATGATTTAACCATTCTATTTAATGATGTATCCATTCCAGGCGCAAGGACATTATGCATATTATTGTACGATATATGCTTTTTATTAAATGATTTACCCATTGTAGTAGCATTACTATTATGCATATTATTGCACAATAAATTCATTTTTTTAATGGGTTATACTTCTCGGTCGCATTATTATTATGCACTTCATTGTACTATATATTCCAGAATGTTGAACTCGGTATTCAATAAATAGGAATAGTATTTCCTGTCATTTTTATTCCTTATTATGGAATAATTTTCATGGGCTAAAGGGTTAATATAAGTTTAAATTGAATTTAATTTGAAATAAAATTTGCACTTATGAGAATAATTGTTAAATATAAATAAAACAGTATTTGTACATCATTTTTCTTTTCAAACTTTATTTTTTATAAATTTAGTTGCTAGAATTTTAGATAATATATAAAATATATAATAGATAATATATAATACTAGATAATATATAAAATTTATTATTTCACTAAATCTTTTACAATAAATTTGGTTATCTTTATTAAATTAAATATAAATATGTTCTAAAGAATTCGAGGTAAAAAATATTTCTGTCCAGTGGGAAGACTATGAATTTCAAAAGGCTTTTTTGTTTTTAATTCATTAATTTTTTTTTTAAAAACCTGATTTATTTGTTCACCTATCTTATATATCTTCAAATGGGTATCAAACGAGATAATTTGAATTTCTATGAGAATTAAGAATAACGAACAGTTGTCAAATACCATTTCTTCAATTAAAAATAATTTATTATCTTCATATATATAATATTTTTTCTTAAAACATGTCCCTTTATAGCGAATCGAAGTTACAATTATAGCTGACTTTAACTCAACAATTTGTTCTAACAGAACTTTATAATTGCTTTTAGACATGTCGAATTGTCTTTTACGTTGCAATATTTCAATATCAGAATTAAAACGTTTATTGTCGATAATGTTATAAGCAAAATCATAAGTACACTTTTTACTTAGTGAAAGTGGCAGATTTATTCGAGAAAAGCACACCTTAGAATATTCTTTAACAAACTTATTCTTACTTTCAAGGCGCATGCAACTTATTAATTTTAAAGGCCCTACATTTTGAATAAACCGGGGATAGTGACAAAGAAAGTGGTGTTTAGGCCTCAAATTAGTATCAAAACAGGCTTTGTAACGTGTATTATGATCTTTTATTAAATTTTGAAGAACGGAAATTTCACCTTCGGTAAAAGAATCTTTAAGTAAAACTTGCACTAATTCATATAAACTTAGTACGTATTTCCAGCATAAATCGTTTTTTGGCACAAAGCTACCAACCAATACTGGAAAGTATCGTAGAAAACAAAAGCTCTCTCTTGCTGACATGTGTAAGTTTATGTTTTTTATATGATCCTCTTTAATAAGACTTGGCCTATTTTGCACTTCAATCTCACCATAACTAAAACTATTTAAAATAGAATTTAATAAATCGAGACTGAAATATTGTTTTTGGTACATAAGATGTTTCAAAGCTTGAGCAAGCCCAAATTTAATAATACCTTCATAAACATCGTGCATAATATCAGAGTAAAAATTTTGCGTGACATGAAAGCTTTTCAGTTCGTTAAATGACGAACTGAATTTTATCCCTGTGTTTTTAAATTCATTGTTTTCTAAATCCAAAGCATAGTTTTCTATATTACGTAAATTAGCACCATTTTCAATAACTGAAATTTGCATGTCTGATTTAGTTTCTTTGCAATGCCTACAATAATAATTATGAGTAAACGAAGAACTGTATCCCATTATAGAATTTAACGCAAGGTTGTCTCCTATAATAAGACCTAGAGAAAATTTTACATTTTTTATTTCATTAGATGATATTTTTATATCGATACCCTTAGTTTCTATTAATTTTAAGCAATCAATTAGATGACTCAAAGATTTGTTAGGACCAAACTTTTTAAAATGAACAGTTTTCATTAACATTGCCACAAATATGTTATTAAGTTTTAAATTTTGCGATGTAATGGTAGGAAAGAAGATATAAAACCCTGCTATTGATTGTGAACCTGCATGACTTCCTAACGCATTCCCGGTTTCAAAATCATCATAGTAGAGTATGTAGGGTAAAACAATGTCATCCTTAGAAAATAATTTCAATTTTTCTTTCCATAGTTTACCCTGAGCAAAATTTTCTATTTTATTATCCCCAGAAACAGCTAAACTATTTGTATTATTTATAGTCTCATCGAATACATTAGGAATTTCAAAAAAACTTTTAATCATATAAATTATGGGTAATAGAACACAGTTGTAATCAACACTTTTCAAAAGCGGTTGTCCATTTTTATATACATGTTTAATTTCATCATGAATCTTACAACTTTTGGGTGTTTCATATTGTATTTGATTTTTTAATTCTTTTATTAATAAATGTTCAGATTTGACCTTTTCGAACGTATTAGAGATAATTTCTAATACATCGTTGAACTGGTTATTGGTAGTTGAATGAGAAGAAAATATTTCTTTAAGAAATTCAGCTATAACTTGTATAATACAATCATTTAGACTTTTTATAATTTGATCAATAAGGCTAGTAGTCATATTAGTTTTAGAATACAATTCCAAAACAAAGAGTAAGGCTTTCTGTTGCAGTTTATCTTTAAAATTAGCAATTGTTTTACAGCTTGTTAATTCATTTGTAAGTAAAGAAAGTTTCTCTTGCGTGCTTTTATCAGTATATAAATCAGTCGCTACAGATTTATTAATCGCTATAGATTTGGGTGTTTCTCTAAGATATTGATCTACTGTAGTAGAGCTGGTGGTTTGCTGTGTATCTTTGTGATGTTGGTTTAATAGATGGCGTTTAAAAGTATTGCGGTTTGAAAATGATTGACCACAGTTTTCTTGGCAGCATCGTAAAGTATCGCTTGATTTTATAAAATGGACATGTTTAAAATGCAACATCAATATATCAATTTGACAAAATGAACGAGAACAATTAAAACATATAAACATTTTTAAATTAATTCAAATTTAATTATTTTAATTTAAAAAATATTCTATTATGTAAATAATTCACCCTTAACAAAAAAAAAAATTACTTGTGAATTTGTGATAGTTAGTAAAATATTATAACTATTCTATTACTATTTTGACAACTCAGATATTGCATCAATAATGTCAGAAGTTAAATGATCGTGCTTTGTTTGTATTTTATAAAAGAAATTTTGAATAAATAACCAAAACTTATGTTTAGGATATTCTAAATTAAAAATAAAAAAAATTTTAAAGCAAACATCTAAGGCAACTAAAAAATTATTAAAACTATAAAAAATACCGTCATATACCACACAAAATTGTGGAATGGTACTATTTACAAAAATTATAAATGGCTGTAGTTTTAAATTTTTTGATATACAAAACTCTTTTACCAAATTAATTTTTTTCGGTACGTATGATGAGTCCAACACTTCGACTAAAAATGACTCGATTGAGTCACTAATGGACATCTTCCAGAATTTTCCGTTGGCGAGCTTCACTTTATTGGAAGGTTTTAATATGTAGTGCATTAATCTGCATATTTGCATGTTATGGATATCTGCCAAAAATACAATTACATACATACATACAAAAATTAATGAATATTCATGTAACTTGTTTTATATAAATAGTTTACCTTGAACATTTGAAAAATTCCGGAAAACAGATAACGCTGATTTGTCCTTGAGAGTTTTAGCAAAGTGGCTATCTATTTTAAATTTAAACAATTCCCAAGATGCCAAAAGATTTCCATAACTGTTGGGGTAAATTTTTTGAAAATCAATTTCAATCTGTAAATTTTAAAATTATAAATTTATTTGTAGGTGCATACTTAAAACAAACTTTAATTCAACTTACCAATCGAAACCCGTTTGTATTTTTATACAATGGCCACTCCGAAATAATATCAAAATTTGGAATTTGGAATTCGCGCTATCGTACTCGAATGATTTCAGTCCATTTGGTTTCAATAATTTGCCATGGGCTGCAATGAACTTTTAACCAGTTTTTTAGTTCTATATCTGATTCTTCTATGATATATTCTGTCTCATCAGAACTTGGAGCTATACAATATTAAGGGAATAATTTTCACTTGTATTTGAGAATTCTCGATTTGAAAATATTTGTATACCTTTATTCAAATTTTCACAGCTCACTTGTCGCTTTCTTTTGTTGTTATCGAAGTATCCAGCCCGTTTAAAATTGTTTGATATTACTCTATATTTATTGTATAACTTTCCAGTTTGAAGTTTCCCAGCTTGTTTGTAATAATAGTCCTGTAAATATATTTATATATGTGTATTATATCTGTCTATCTATCTTTCGATATATTTATATATATGTATGTATATATATAAATATATATATATATATATATATATATATATATATATATATATATATATATATATATATATATATATATATATATATATATATATATATATATATATATATATATATATATATATATATATATATATATATATATATATATATATATATATATATATATATATATATATATATATATATATATATTATATATATATATATATATATATATATATATATATATATATATATATATATATATATTTATATCTACAACATACTCGTGATGATAAAATACATGGCTTAAAAAATCAATTAGACTTACACAGTTTTCTTCGGGAAATAAAAGTTTAACTTGTTGAATAATATCTCGATAAGTATCGGGGATCATAACATTGTTGCCTTCAACAAATTCCCGAACGATAAAATTACAAAATAAATCTCTTGTGTCAGGTGTAAAAGCAGGTGGAGTTCTTTCGTCGTATAAATTTTTAATTCGAGCACCATTACTCGATGACAAAAATGAGGTTAAGTCCTATAGATACACAAAAAGTATGATAATTATATTGCTGTATTGCACGTATATTAAAACGTTTTACAAAATTAAATTTTGATGATAGAGAACTGGAACTTGATGGTGAATCACTTCTATTATTTGTTTGTTCGTCCAACCAAGGAAGTAAACTGCTGCCAGAAGTATTGGATACAGTGCCGATTTCGCTTGGGCATTCACATATGTTCTGAAAATTATTTACAATTGATATATACATATATATATATATATATATATATATATATATATATATATATACATATATATATATAAATATATATATATTATATATATATATATATATATATATATATATATATATATATATATATATATATATATATATATATATATATATATATATATATATATATATATATATATATATATATATATATATATATATATATATATATATATATATATATATATATATATATATATATATATATATATATATATATATATATGTGTACTATTTGCTTTAAGGTATCAAAACTATTAAAATAATTAAATACATTTTTTTTCTTCCATTGAGTGAGATGCGCACGAAATTTTGCTCGATTTCCCAAATCCTTGTTAAATATTTCGACCAGTTCGCATTCAGTGAGGTACGGTAGACTTTCAAAACTTATATTATATTCTTAAAAATCACAAAAAAAATTAGCTTTACTTTAATCTTTAACACAAGTAATATTTAAAATGGTATATATACCCAGCAATTTCGGTAAAATGGGTTCCATTGCCCAATCTTTAAGTAAATTATGTAAATCTTCATCTACATAAATTATAGACGTCGGATTAAATTCGAAATTGTTTGAATCATTAGACGGTCTGATCTCGATTTCAATAGCTTGATCTTCTGATCCACAGTTAAGCTCCATAGCTAACCTCTTAAGTTTAATCAAAGGATCAAAAAAAAAATTATACTGTATGCTTTCAAATATGTGATGTAGAAAATATGTATATACGATTTTAGAACCTAAAAACTTACCTTTTCAATCAAACTATGTTTTTATTAGCTCACGGTAATTTAAACTATTCACTGCACGGCTAAACACTTACAACAAATCAATGTAGTTACAGTGGTGACACTAAATTTAATTTATTTTGAACGAAATTTTAGAAATGCAGTAAGCGTCTGCAATTCACTTCTAAACAGCACTAACTATTTGAAGAATGAAAAAAATTAAATGATTTTTAAGTCTGCTTAGAATAACAGTAAAATGATGAATGTTTATATTGATCTATGCGGAAAAGGAATAATTTACACATTTACTCACATGATTAATACTTTTATTTACATAAAATATTCGGACATTTGCATGAATCGCACATTGCTTTGACCAATTTGTATATATGCAATAATTGTACGAATATTTTCAAGTATGTATGTTTGTGTTATTATAGTAATGTGTGTTCGAATGCATGTTTTCATTTTTTTTTTTGATTATTTGATAGAATGTGTGTGACAAAAAAATCAAATTACAATTCAATTTCAAAATCATTCAAATAAAATAATGATTATTACATTTTTTGGTTAGGTTCATTAGGTAGCAAAAACAGAAGATGCATTTATAATATTATTAATAATATACATGGTTTATGCATTAAATTGAATTATTTCTTATGCATAGAATAATCAAACATCAGCATGTTTCGTAGAATCTTAGGGACAAAATATTCTATTTATGAATAATATATGGTTAGTTGGAATAATTGCAATTTTATGTTATTCCTGAAGGATTATTCCTGCTATAATCATAATACGTGCATATTCTTTTCTCTGGGTGCAGAAGTGCAAAAGTCACACCGGCAGTTATGCCAGAAATAGGGAGCATCAAACAACATGTGAGTGATTTTATCCGTAATAACGAAATTTTTAGAGGTAATTTGTGTGAAAATTAAAAAAACTCAAAAAACTCAATTTAATCGTACGGAACGTTATTATCATTCGAAAAACATTTGTTGCCATTTATTATTTAAAGACTACTTCGTTCAAATGATGGCTGCAACTGCGATGGTCCTTTCTCAAAGTCCAATTTTTGATGACGCGTTCGAGAATATCGGATGGTATTTGGCGAATGACACTTTGAACTTTGCATAGCCCCAAAGAAAATAAAAAAAAAATCCGAACCGTGAAATTAATTGCTCGCCAACATGATTTTTCAATATGTGCATTGCTTGGCGCGCTATATGGCAAATAGCACCGACTTCTTGGAACCAAATGTCGTCGAGGTCGGGGTTCAACTTCAGGCAGCAAATATTCCGTTATCATGTCGGAAGAACATAATTTTTAAGAACATAAGGAGGAATAGCTTGTCAGATTTTTAACTTCTTCGTTATACACGCTTGGAATGTCATCGCATTAAATGTTGCACGTGCCACTATGGAGTTCAGTTAAGTTTCAAACGATATTAATGATGGGAGAATTTTAGTTCAACTCAGCTTCTGTTAAAAAATTTTCAAAGTTTCTCAATTCAATTGGAAAATATTAAAAAATTTGCATAACATCAAATATATATATACGGTGGTGGGTGATGTAGTAGAGTGATTGACTTTGTGTTCGTGGACCAAATTACATGGCGTAATCTACCTCGCCCATCCCTGATTATAAAATTTCAAATTGTACGTACAGATTAGTTATAAAATGGTTGTTTTAAACTTAACATTTACAGAATTCTTATATGTATTTAAGAATATTAATTTTATAAAAATTTCCGAGTGAAATTTTCAAATTTTTTTATTATTTTTAATATTTAAAGCTCCTTAAAGTTAAATTGGATTTAATTTTAATAATCTAAAGAATTTTAAAATTTACAGAATAATGTTAGTCCTATGAGTTCAGCAGTTTTCAGATTTAAAGTGTTTTAATTTTGGAAAATCATTGATTCGATCAGTCTAACAGCAATCAAATCAATATAATTAGGAATTTTTGTAATTTTATAATAAATATATATATATATATATATATATATATATTAATATATATTTAGATATACAAAATTAACAGATTTAAGAAGTTATCAATTTTCAAAAAGTTATGTAGGTATGTAGTACATAAATAAATGTGTTTTTAAAGAGTCTGATAAAGTTTTTACAAAATTCACTACGTATGCATCTCATTATTTTAGACAACATAAAAGACTAGAACAGTCTAAACTGTTAACAAGTGCTAAGGCTAACTCGTTTTTTACATGTAGTAAGCCAGGTTGTGAGTTCAAATCTCTAGTGTTGGATAATACACTTCGTCATGTTTTGCAGCATTTACGATGCCTACGTAATTTTTAGTTAAGGTGCCCTATTGATTGTTGTTTTAAAACATTTATAGAAATGCCAAAACTTTTAGAAATCATATTAATTTCGTTCACAAAATTAAATTTTTAAAGTGTAAGACCGAACGTAATTTGAATTTAAATAAATAAATATAAATACATGAATCTAAAAATTTGTATATACCTTCATATCCATCTGAAGAAGCGAAAATGACTAATTTTGTTGAAAAAAGGAACTCGTTTATTGATATAAGTAGTGAAATTGATAATTTGTTAGTGCAACTTAACAGCGAATTTAATATTCCAGAACGAATAATAGGTATAATCGTCGAAAAAATTTCAAAAATTTCAATCTGTTCAGATTTACTTATTTCGAAAGTAAATAACGTTATTGAGATGGTTTTCGAAAATATTAAGGAAGAAAATAATTTAAAAAACAAAATTTTGCTTGCGGTTCTTCCTAACTTAAATTTAATAAAAATAGTTCATTGTCAGCCTATAAACGCAATCTAAAAATGGCAGATAAAACATCTGAATTTTATGTCTAGCCGGTCCAAATTACCTTAGGAGTTACTACTTAGCACAAAAAATGTTTTTTTTACTATGTGCCCATACTAGAAACCGCTTTTTCAGGATCCGGAGATTTTATCTCAATTTAATTTATAAAATGAAAATTCTAACTTAAAACTTCGAGATTATACCGACGGTTTACTATACACCAACAATAGCTTTTTTTATCATTAAAATGGGATGGAACTTATATTTTATTTAGTTGCTTTTAGGTTTGTAATCCTTTGGGTTCAGCCAAATCGAAACATAAACTCTTAACTATTTACTTTATGTTGGGAAATTTGCATGTCTATAATAGATTCAAAATTAATAATATCAATTTAACTTTTATCTGCACGGAGTCGCATGTTAAATTATTTGGAATAAATAAAATATTCGAAACACTTATTACAGATTTAAAAATATTAGAAAGAAAAGGCGTTGTACTCGTAAAAATAAATAAATCGTAGTAGGGGTCGATCATAGCAATTTGTGGTGATAATTTAGGTTTACACCAAATCAGTGGTCTTCTGGAAAATTTCAGTACAAATCAGTACTTTTGTAGGTACAGTCATTTGAGTTTATCGGAGTTTCGAGAAAATTATAGAACTAGGAAAGAAATACGATCAAAAGAGTCATATAATTCAGATATTAATAATCTTTACGAATCTAGTAGAGGAATTAAGAGGAATTCATGTTTTAATTCCTTAGAATATTTTAACGTTAGTAATCCCGGTCTGCCGCCATGTATTGCACACGATTTATATGAAGGAATTATTCCATATGATATTTGTTTAGCTTTACATTATTTTGTTAGTAACAATTTATTTATTTATTTATTTATCATATAAATGATTTAAGTTCATTCGAACTTATTCCATCAGTTAATATTTACAATGTGGACAATTTACATACAAATTTTCCATTTCATTATATAGTTTCATTAAATCTTATTTCTTATATGTGTGCAGCGATATAATATTCCTAATCTAAATACATATACTAAAGGAAAAATATTAATTAACATTTAAATACTTGAAAAATATGCTCTCCGAAACATAATTGGAGATTTAGAATTCCTGGTATTAACCTTTAGAGAATTCCATATGCTAACTCCTCTCACGAAAAACGAAGAGTTCATCACTCTAGTCCTGTTTATAGCGGGTGTCAAGTGTTGATTACGATGGTTAGAGGAAATGATCAATTTATCAATAATATAAGTAGGCTGTTGATGCTTTAAAAATTTAAAAATATATAGACATATCCGAAACTCGTAGAACTGCGCAAGAGTACAACCAAACAATGAACTAGCAAAATAAGAGATGTGATCATATTTTCTCAACCCATAGATATATCTCAAACAAGAATTGTATATCATTTGAAGTTCATTGAAATACTTTCTCTTTAATTCAAAGAAAACTATATCTCCATAAAGAAAATGTGGAAGGATATACGATTTGACAATTGGTTTATACGTATGAATATTTAAATTTACACTTCGACGAGTACGGAAGTTACTCAAATATAATGTTAGTTTTCCAATAATAAATAGAAATTGTAAAAAAATTCTAGGACATGCGATGTAGAATTTTTACTTAATTACACTATTACCTTTAGTATTTAACGATAAATTAAAAACCCGGACGGCAACGTATTGGAAATGGCAATATCATCACATACACTGACCATTTATTGCTTCATCACATACACTGACCATTTCTCAAATTTATTGATTAATTGGATTGATAGACAGGTATCTTGAGCTTAGAGTTATGCTTTTCCCGACTGTTAGATTGAGACCGAACATCATTATTTGCAACACTATCCACACCTAATGACCTTGTGGGGACCTTTAGTTTTCAACCAAGCGCTTTGAGAGTAAACATCAATTTTTAAACAAATAGTTTTAAAGGCTAGAAATTTTATTAACATAACGAAAACTTTAACCGATAGACATCAAACTTTGCAATCAACGCTCTTTGGAAAAAGATTTTTAAACGAGAGAGAAATAAGACATTTGATACCCACACAATTTAATAAATTTACAATAAGTGTTCCCAACATTTATACATTTCATGTAAAAACTATAACGTACAAAAATGGATGGACTTGTTTCTTACTTGTTTAATTATTAAGTATATGTTAACTAATCAGAATTATTCAAAGATACCGTTTCTTGGAAACATCTTTACTATGATGTATATGTACAAATCCGGCTATTATGATGTTACAGACGTTAGTACACACGATACTATAATTTGCCATTCCATCCTCGCCTCTCCTTTTCCTTTTATTCTATACAATGTCGGACAAACAATGCGAGTTACAATAAAATCGGCAATCCCTTATTTTTGGTGAGAATCATTTTTATTATAATATATGGTAAATATGTATATAATAATAAACATTTATTTATCCTTCAAAACCTATATTTAAAGATCAATGTCAACTTACGTCGCAAAAGTTTGGGACTGCAATCGTCTGCAAAAAAAAAGTTTTATTTTTCTTTGGAATATTTCTAAACTTATCCAAAAAGGTAATGTCAAGTTACAGTTGAATATTATTTTTGAATTATAATATAAAACATATTTATTACAATTACAGCAAATGCAGCCAGTATTAGTGGATCGAAATTGGTATTAGAATCAAATGGCACAGAAATTGAAGACACGGACGTTCTGGAACATTATTGTGAAAATAATATTACTTTCCTCTTACTGGAAGAAAATCAATGTTGGGTTCCTACACCCGTCGCATCAACTGGTACTACACCAGAAATTGTATTTCCTGGTGTACCTTCTGAGCTACTGACAAATAACAATCCGATTATTAGTTGGAGTGATTCATCCGATACCATTTTAAAAACCGGTTTTGTTTCAGACGGTCAATGGTCATCATCGGATATGTCATTGGTATCTAAAATTTGTCTTTCGAGCGGCCGTATATCTTCAAGGGGTTCTGAAAATTATGACTTTATAGGACTTAAACAAGCAGAAAAAATGTTTGCCGATTACATCATACCTATCACTAAAATGCCTGAAGATGTATTAAACAGCAAGAAACCATTAGGAAGGTGCTTGTCCCAGTTTGTTCACTGCATTGTTAGCGATATGCGCCGCCTTTCAAATTATATCCCACAGCCTATTTTTCGGAAAATTGCTTCACAGCTGTTCGGTACATTTCCAAAAAGCTTGGGTGTAGTCAACAGCGAGGGTTATAGCTGCAAAATTAGTTAGCCACAACAACTATTTAAACCGCACATCAGTTGCCAATACATATCGACAAACCAAAGAAACTGGCTGTTTCTCAAGGCGTTCCAAATTTTTACGAGAACCTAAAGGATGACTAATTTTCAGAGGAGGAGTCTGAAGAAAAACGGCATGGGTTAAACAGGAATTTCATTATGTATTAATAAACTGCCAAATGAACGATGAAATAACGGCTGCATTTAAAAACACATTCTCGGCACAGAGGAAGTTTTTGTCTGCAAATCCACGCGTAACAGAAGTAAAGCAAATGTGGCCTCATTTACTTTATGAAGAGCCATTTCCTAGAATTAATGGATTTGAATTTAACATTATATGTTGATAAATGGGAGGAAATAAAACCAAAAATATTCAAATTTGCGCGAAATTCCAAAAAAAATTTCAACAGATAATTGATGCTCTAGAAAACGACGATTTAAAAATCATTAAAATAATAACAAAACATTTTAATGAAAATTTAGATTTTATGTTAAAAATAAGTATACTCATTTGATAGTGGTTAAACACATAAATTTAAAGTACATTTTTTTTTCGATAGATCGGCACTATACAAAACGAAATAAAAGTACTAATAGCCACACCATGGTTCGGTATCGTAGGTAATAACGATGCAATTGATCCAATTATTATTATTTCTGATTATTTATTTATTTTTGCAGATCACGAAGATGAACAAATTGATAATACGTTTTACTTTTACCTTGAAAACGAAATGGTAAACACCGATTGCTGCTCCATTAATTGTACTATATTTGCAATGATCGCAAGCTATTTCGATTTTAACATCGAGTATATCCGGTCGAGTTGTCTCAGAACTTGGAGACCCTGCAACGTGCTTATTTTAACATAACTGTGAATTTCCTGTTCCTTACCTTTTCAAGGTCAAAGAAACGAGAAATGAACAGCAAATCAAAAATTGTAAATTTTTTCAACCAAATTCTTAATTGAATTAAATTTTTTTAAACATAATCTTATAATTACTAGTCAGTCTGAATGCGGATTCAGTGTTATTTCGTTTCGGGATAAACTGTAATGAGTATAATTTAAAAATAATATTATAAAAACATAAACGTATATATTTATAAATGAATTAAAAATGTACACATTTATTTTTCATTATAATTAATTAAATGAATTTTGAAAATATTGAAAATTGCATAGTTTTTCACTGAGTATTCCTTTTCTTCACTTAATTTTTACATTAACATAGTTTAATTATACATACAAAATATTTAATATTACAAATGTAATTTTATATTTGAGGTCATGCCATTAATTACGTATCAGGTCTATAAAATTACGAATAATTAATGTAATTACAAAAGTTTAATTTTACACTGTGGATGTAACTTTACATACTTCCGTACAATTACATGCAAAGAGATGGCATTCTTGCCCACTCTCAAAAGAATGTAAAATTCAATGTAAATTTATTACTATGTACATAATATGGCAATCTTAAATACATTTGGTAAATTTTTTGTTTTAAATAAATTTTAAGATTGCTTTCAATTTTTATAGTTTTTGGAATTTAATTTAATTTTAATATTTACAGAGTTTTTAAATTTTAGATATACAAAATTAGGTTTTTAAAACAATTATTATTTCAAAATTTTAAAAATAAATTATTTATAAATTATTTAAATTATTATATTATTTAATGAAATGTGTTAATTAATTTTTTTAAAAATTAAAAAATTTTTAAATTATTTATAGAAATTTTAAAAAAAGTTCATATATACATATATTTTAAAGAATTTGAAAAATTTCATAAATTGCAAGAATTAATTTTAGGAATTCAGTTTCAAGTGAATCGGATATTTTTTAACAGAAAATCCAGATTTTTTAATCCATCTCCAAATGCAGTATCTTATTTATAACACAATCGGTTTTTATAACATCATTTCGTTTTCCAATGAAGAGTGATAGATAAATTAATTTTGGTAATTACAAAAAATGTAATGATTTAAATTAAATTTTTTGAATTTCTCTCATTTGCTTCCGATTAATTAAAATACTTTTTCTTTTTGTTGAAAATTATAAACATAATTTTTTTTTATCTATTCGACCGTATTTTTAAATTCCGTCAAAAATTGAAATACAAAAAACAATAATTTCGTATTCAATTGATTTTTTTATGCCTCATTTGTTTGTCAGCCGTTGCGGTCCGTGGATCTTAAATCATAGTGCGCAACATTTTAATATTGAGAGTTAAAACTAATTTTTTTAATTAAAAAAAAAAATTAAAACTCGATACAAAAATTTAGTCGACTTGTTCAACCTCTTACATGGTATACAACACACAGAAAACTGTCCTGCATTAATATTAAACAATTTTTCGTGTGTTTCACTTATGTGAGTGTTTCAAACTACGCTAATAAAGTTTCTAATTTTAATAGACGGATTATAATTTTCTATAAATTCTCCATTTTTTTATAGGCACCGTACTTTTAGATGACAAGCATCTTTTAGTTGATTCAACTTATCCCCTAAAAACTTGGATAAAAGTTTCATCGCAATTTTATCGGATGCTAAAGTTTGCTACAACGTCGTCTATTCGAAAGGTCGAGTGGTGGTCGAACGAACTTTTGTTTTATTGTAAAATGTCGATTCCGCCACCTACCAAAGCCCAACTGCAAACAGATCTAGCTAATTCCACAACAAAAATGGAAAGATACAATATGAGTATGTAAACTGTAAAGCATTAGTTTCTACCAAAATTGTCCTTTAATGGAGTAATGTTTATCATCATAGGTAAATTAATTAATTAACTCAGTGAAAGAAAATTGCTGGTTTAAAGATCTCGAATTCTGAATTATTTGAAAGAGACCAAAACTCCTTTTTAATAGCATTTCGAATATTGTGTAAAATAACTGATAAACTATACAAATTAACAGTAATCTCAGAGATTGGTTCATATATAATGACTAATTGGAATAGAAACAGGGCAAATTAAATTATTCATATTGATACTGAATATTCTATAAAAACAGAACTGGGATCTATTGATAAATTTTCAAATATTTTCCATACACGATGTCATTTAGACCATCACGAACTCCCACTGAGTGCGGAGTAACTTCCCCACTTCAATTAGAATTTCCACCAGCTTTTTAAGTCAACTTGATTAAGAGCGAATAAGCTTGAATTAGTTTTTGTAATTAAAACTTAAAATCAAAATGTCAAAATAAAATAAACTCAGTATTTTTATTATAAAGATTTTCAGAAATAAAAATTATTTTGTTTTGTTTAAAATATTGTTACGATTTTGCCTTGTCAAATTCAAGGTTCGATCACTGGATTGTGAATAAAACAAACGATGTAAAAGACCACGTCATTTATTTTGGTGATGATGGTGTACGGCCCTTCCCATGAAGGTTGCAGTTTTGGTGATAAACCCTTCTTCCGTTGTGGGTTGTAAAGCCATACTAAATCTCCTTCTTCGAAACCTTTTTTATTTGCTCGTATGTCATATCGAGCCTTCATCCGGTTACTTGATATCCGTATCTTCTCTCGTACAAACTGGTGTATCTCGTCAAGTTCTCCTCTCATCTGGTCAACATAATTCTGTCTATCTAAAGCTGATAACGGAACAGCTCCAAACTTTAGATCTCCGGGTAATCGCAGATTATTTCCAAAAAGGATTCTCGCTGGTGTCATTCCCGTTGAGTCATGTACTGCTGATCGATACGCCATCAGGAACATCGGAATATGTCGATCCCAGTTGCGTTGATCATTATCCACGACCTTTGCTAAATATTTCTCCAACGTCCCGTTGAATCTTTCCACCATACCATCCGACTGTGGATGCAGAGGCGTTGTTCTTGTTTTATTTATATCGAGCAACTGACAGACTTCCTGAAATACAACTGACTCAAAATTTCTTCCTTGGTCTGTGTGAATCTCCATTGGTACTCCAAAACGACTTATCCAATAATTAACCACGGCGTCAGCTATCGTGGTTGCCTCCTGATTCGGTATGGGATACACCTCTGGCCATTTGCTAAAATAGTCCATTATTACTAGCACATATTTGTTACCAACATCCGTAGTCCGGAATGGTCCTGCCACATCCATTGCGATCCTTTCAAACGGCGCTCCAACGTTATATTGCTGCATTGCTCCCCGACTTTTCCGTGCAGGACCTTTTACCGCCGCACATTGATCACATTTTTGGCACCACTCCACTACAGATTGTCTACATCCTGACCAGTGAAAACGTTGACGTATTTTGGCAAGTGTTTTATTAATTCCCAGATTCCCACTTGCCCCTCCGTGATACTCCTTCAATATCTCGGCAATCCTAGACTTAGGCACCACTTTTACCGATTGTCTCACATTACCGTCCGAGCTTTCCCAAATTCGTTTTAAACATCTGTTCTCGATTTGGAGGCTATCCCATTGTGCCCAGTAAGCCTTTACTGTGGGACTCTTATCCGCAATTTCACACCAAGTTGGACGATTTCCTGTCTCCTTAAATTGCATGATTATTGCCAAATCTGGATCTGCTAACTGCTCGTCCCTAACCGTTTCATCCGTCCATTCCTTATCGGGTAGTATTTGCATAAGCCTGATGTCGATAACGTCTTCCTTTGCTTCTATACGCCCGCAGTGCTTACATTCCACTTGACATGGTCGTCTTGACAATGCATCAGCATTTCCATGTGCACTCCCTTTTCGATGTTCGATCTGGTAATGTTAGCTCTGTAGTCGCTCAATCCAACTCGCTACCTGTCCTTCTGGGTTCTTGAACTGCAGTAGCCAACGTAATGCTCCATGGTCCGTTCATATATGAAATTCTTGGCCATAGAGGTACTTATGAAAATGTTTCACACATTCCACTATAGCCAACAATTCCTTACGAATTACACAATAGTTACGTTCTGGTTTAGATAACACCTTCGATTAATAAGCTATTACTCTTTCTTGCCCTTCAATTTCTTGCGACAACACCCCTCCGATGCCATCATTACTTGCATCGGTATCAAGAATAAACTTAACACCAGGTATAGGGTATGCCAACAATGGTGCCCTACATAATCGCCTTCTCAACTCATTGAATGAATCCTCTTGCTCGTCATTCCATTTAAATGCTCTGTTCTTCCGGGTCAAATCATGTAAGCTCTTTGCCACATTGGCAAATCCGGGCGCAAATCGCCTATAATAAGTGCACAATCCGATGAAGCTCCGTAATTCCCGTAAATTTTAAGTCTTGGCCAGTCCTTTACCGCTGATATCTTGTCCTCATCGGTGTGGATTCCATTGGTCGTTATCTTGTGCCCCAAAAATTTTACCTCCGTTCTGAATAATGAACACTTCTTCGGATTCAACTTTAAACGGGCTGATTGTAATCGCTTCCATACCTCTGACAAATGTGTTAAGTGTTCTTCGAAATCCTTTCCCATAACAATGATGTCATCCAAATACACGAGGCAAGTCTTCCAGTGCAGTCCCTTTAACACGCCCTCCATAAGTCGTTCAAAAGTTGCCGCGCCATTACATAATCCAAATGGCATCACGTTAAACTGCCATAGCCCATTACCCACACTGAATGCCGTTTTTTCACGATCTTGCTCTTGGACTTCCACCTGCCAATACCCGCTTTGCAGGTCCAATGTTGAAAACATTCTAGCACCTGACAATGAGTCTAACGTGTCATCGATCCTGGGTAACGGGTAACTATCCTTTTTCGTTACTGAATTTAGCTTTCGGTAATCGACACAAAAGCGCATTTTCCCATCCTTCCTTTGGACTAATACTACAGGTGAACTCCATGGACTGTTTGATGATTCAATCACTCCAGCTGCCTGCATGTCCGTTACCATTCGATCCACCTCTTCTCGTTTTGCTAAAGGTAACCTTCTTGGCGCTTGACGTATAGGTGTCTCCGTTCCGGTATCAATTCGATGTTTCACCATGTTAGCCCTTCCATTATTATCCGGTGTACTGCAAAATATCGACTTATACTGTTCGAACAGTTGTCGTGCTGAATTTTTCTGGTTCATGGTAAGATCCCCAGTCCATTTCTGCATGAGGTGTTCTACTATTTGCTTTTGTCCTTGCGTATCGGTGTTTCTAACCGGATTTTTCTGCTCGCATTTCATTATCGTTGACACCTCTTCACATTTACCAATAACAGTTCCTTTCTTAATTGTTTTTATCTTTTCCGAGAGATTTAGGGTCCTAATCGGTACCCTACATTCGTTATCTGACTTTACTAAAGTCCTCCCTATCATAATTCCTTTGGTTTCACTTTCTTCTTCACTGGCTTCTACAACCCACAACCTGGGTGGCCCAGAACCTCCCTCCAATCTCCCCCACACAATTGTTTCCGAATTCGGTGGCAGCTTTTCCCGATGTTCTATTATTACCCGCCTAGTAGTTGTTTCCACATCATCCACTCGCAGTGGTAACTCGAAATTATTACAGTCCAATACTCCTCTTCCAACATCCACCACGAAGCCATTCGCCCTCATTAAGTCCATCCCCAAGATGACTTCATCCACTGTTTTTGCGACCAGCACTTCGTGTTGGAATTGAGCATTGCCTATCTTAATTCCCCCAAGCTTCCTGCAACTTTAAGTCTGCGCTCTCTCCTGTGGCTGTACGTAATTTCAACTCATTGGCTGGTAGTACTCTTCCCTTTACTAGATCCTCACGGACAAACGTGCGCACCGCTCCTGTATCCAGAGTAATAACACAGCTCTTCCAGTCAATACTTCCTTTAATTGTTACGCTGTCAGCGACTCGTCCCAATCTCGAAATAGGGATGGAGGTTATGGGGCAATTGGTTGTGGGAGTCAGCTTCTGCCCCTTTAGGCTGACTCGTTGTAGTTTAACGACTCCTTTCGTTCTTGGCCATCTTCCTTGACCAACGTTCGCTCTCTACTTGTTGCTCGTTGCATAGGAGATCGTGATCTTGTACGCCTCCATTTTCCTTCTTTACAGTCTCTCGACATATGACCTATTTTGTCACATGTCCAACATTTTATTTTACTACCACCACCCTCTCTGTATCTTGGAACCGACCGCTCGACGTTGGTGCTGCTATCTATTTCTACTCGTCGTACCTTAAGCGACGGTTTTATGATAGCCTGCGCAGTTTCATTTATTAAGGCACACGCGATGGTCTCGGTAAAAGTAGCCTTAGGTGATAACATCACTGCTTTACGTGTTTCCGGATCCCGTATTCCATCGATGAATTCGTCCATTTTAATCCTCTCCATGTAATCGGGAGATGTATTCACATGTGCCAAATGCACTAGCCGCTCGACTGCTGCGGAATATTCTTGAAGAGTCTCTCCGATCTTTTGACATCGGCTCTTCAGCTCCATACGATACATCTCTCGCTTATGGTCACTTCCATACTTTCGATCCAACGCCTTCATTATTTCGTTGTAATTACTACGGTCATACTGCGGAATAGTCTGCAGTGTTTCAGCCGCTTCTCCTTTTAGGGCCACTATTAATGCTGTTCCCCGATTTGCGTCATTCCACCCATTTTGGTTAACCGTTGTCTCAAATTGAAATTTGAAAACCGCAAAAGATGTTGTGCCATCAAATATCGGTGGCTTAAATTTTATTGCTTGAATTGGCTGAGCTACTGGCGATGCTGTTCCGTTAACCTCGATACATAGAAGCTTCTTCTCGAAGCCTAGAACTTTCTCTTGTAACTCTTCCATTTGTTCACTCCCATTCATAACTTTCTGCTCCAACCTTTGGATGTCCTTTTGTAATTTTTGTTCTATTTGCTCTACTTCTTCATGTAAATTGATATACATTTCATTGAATTTCTCATCCATTTTGTTATTGATCTCGCCCACCGACTGCTTAATTTCTTTCATTTCCTGATTTGATTGTTCCATTTTATGGTTTAAATTTTCAACAGAATTTTCAACTGTCTTTTCTACTGATGTTTCAATAGACTGTTTCATTTCCAAATTGGACTGTTCCATTCTCAAATTGGACTGCTTCATTTCCATCATAACGGTCATTAACTGCGCCATATCGAAATTTCCAGAAGGTACCGATGCAACCTCCACTACCGCCTCTTTACTTTCTCCATTCTCTTCGTCCCCTTCTGCGTGGTCGGAAAATGTCGGTTCGTCAAAATTATAACTAGCCGGATCATTACCCTCCAGCTCTAATGCTTGAAGTAATCGTTGCCTCAATACATTTTTCTGGCCGACCGTTGACAAACCACGTCGCTCCAACTCTTCCTTTAAATCGGAAATCTTCAATTCGTCTAGAATCATCTTTTAATTCACAATCCCACCGCTGTCACCAATTGTTACGTTTTTGCCTTGTCAAATTCAAGGTTCGATCACTGGATTGTGAATAAAACAAACGATGTAAATTCTAGAACACACTAAATTTATTTATTTCCGCTTAAACACTAATTTAATTAATTCACTTATTTAACTTAATCATTTAACTTCACAATAATTATTTTACTACACTTTAACAACACTATACATATTACACTTTAATAACACTTTATTTTACTTTACAAACACTTTCCTTTTAATTACTATTAGCACTCTCACGGTTAAAACACAACTGATTTTCTCCCAAATGTTTGTCGCGCATTTATACCAAATATTCTAACCATTCTAGAAATCTCCAGAATATTCGATTCGTCTAGATAAGTCTAGACACCTCTACTGTTCTATTTTATAACAATTTTACATTAACGATAGTGTCGCTATTCAAACATAGATGTCGCCACGATCGTAACAATACATACATATGTACGTGTTCAAGATGACTCAACACTTGATGAGGAAGAATCCGATATCAAAAAATAAAATAAACAAAATTATTATATTTAAATTTAAATTGTAATCATATTTCACAAACTTATCTTGTATCTAATTTTATCTTAATTGGTTATGTATTTTAATATTTGTGTTCACTGCTTTTTAAAACTTTTATTTTGTAACTCAATAATTAATAGAATAATTTTAGCAAAGTTGTGAAATATGAATCTTAGATAAGTTTTAAATCATCTACTCGCTGCAAGGTGTCACTTCATAGCAAAATATCAATTGTTAAAGAAAAAAGAACCACTTTTGATTAACCGAGTAACGATTCAACCAATTATTGTTGTACATAAATTATTATTATGTAATTAATTTTTGTCCAGGGGCCAGCAAAAAAGAACCACTTTTGATTAACTGAGTGATGACTTTAACAATTTCACATCAGTACGAAAATCAACTGCGACTGTGATAACAGCGAATTAATATTGTGAATAAAAAATAGTTTTGTTTTGTGAATTTTTATATACCGGATTTTTTATTGGCTTTGGAGATATCGCCCGATAGTTTATGAAACCCCGCTTAACCTGGCTTTGGAGATACCGCTCATATAATATTTTGACACCGCTCTTCTTTGGACACGGAATACCCACTCACATCTATATTTGGGCGCACGCAATCATAACCGGCACTGATATACAAAACATAAATTGAACCGAGGCATTGAAGTTTACTCTGCACTGATCCTATACGGCGAAACGAGGCAGTGCGTATAGTATAGTAAATATTGAACCAAGTTCATTGGCAGAAAACACAGTACGTGATTTATGTACATGTCATATATTGTTAAGTTTATGAACTTACTTAACTTACTACCAATTGGTATGAAAACGACGAAGATGATTTTGATAATTTCAATAAGAATATACATTATAATGTATAATGTGCGTAAGAGTACAAAGAAATAAATGTCAGTAAACAAGGTCACAACTCAATAAGCACTGCGTGTACGTAATGCGTGACGATAGTCGGATCATAAACGTTGTGATTATTTGAATAGTTTTTACATCATAATTGTATTAAGTATACAATAAAGCGTTAATGGTATTGGTGGCAGTTTAGTAGATTAAGGTATTCCAAGATAAACTGGCTAATTGTAAAACATTCAAACTTAAACCTATAGACAATAAGGTTTTGTTTTATTAAATGCTAATGAAATCAATCTGGACATCTGCACGTGCTTTCAACATAATAAATACTTCAACAAATACAGTTGCAATACGACCATATATGGCGACCCTATATTTATTAAAACAATAGCAGATACCATAAACCAATACATCAAAATGTACCATCAAAAAGGGAACTGCTTAGAAGGCCCAGATTTCGGCGCCTCCAAAAAAACAAATACTCATTGGATCTAGATATCCCTACATCACACTATGATTTATCTACATTATCGACGTTGTCGATATTGTTTATATTGTCTATACGGCTTGTCGACTTGGCAATACGATAGTTTCAAACCAATTTGTCATCTATAATTCCACACCAGTATTAACGCGGTCAAATGGCGTTTTTTTTCAACTTATCGTAGCGTCACCAATTTTATTTTAATCAATATAGCAGGTCATCGCAGAAAATCACGTTGATAATTTGGGACTCGTCACGCATCAGACCGTTATAATCCTATTATAAGCATTATAGATATAACTTGAATGCGCATACTTGAAATCTTGACGACACTACCATAGAAAATAAAGTATATACTCAAATTCAACTCATTGCTCAAGTTCAAACACAATTTATAATTTTTAATTAAAAAAATCCAATCAAAATAGTTAAAAAGTTATTCAAATACAAAAACGATTAAACCTAATTAAAAATGCACTCAATTTTTGTTCATATCCAGTTGAAATATTAATTTATATATTCACTCGTCTAATTTAACTAAAGATTTTGTTTTAAATTTACTTAAATTTCAAAAGTACAGCTTGACTCAAATTCGTATTCCTTAAATTATAATTAAAATTCTATACCCAAACTTAATTATGACAAAATACTTTGGTCAACTCAATTTAAAATTTAAAATGCACTCAAATTTCAAAGTGAAATAATACCATTTTTTTTCATTCATCCAATCGATCATCTAAAAACTCATTAAAGAGTTTAGACCAAACTCATACTAGAATTCCACCTGGAATTTCACTTAGGGAAATTCACTCAAAAATGTATCTGTATGTACTTCGAAGTCTATGCCAACTCAAATTTATTATTTTCTAATCAATGTTTGAGTTCAAACAAATTTTGTTGAAATATATAAGTTCAGAAGTCTATAAAACTCGTTAAAAATTTAACTCAACTCCATAGTACAATTTTACCTTGAAATTCACTTTAAAAATTCCACATAAAATATATAATTTAAATCTGACTAAAATTTTTAAAAGCGGGCTTTTTCACCCCAACTTTGATTCCAAGCAATATTTTTCATATGTTAGTTTTTCTCGGTATCATGTGCTCGGTATTCTGGGCAACCGTTATAGATTAAATATATAGTCTCTTATGTGCCCTTGACAAGGAATTTAACGCAGTTGCTTATGAGATGCTCATTGCTTTCTCAATATATTTTAATATTTTAAAGCAAATTTATAAGTTCAGCAGTATCGCTAGCATCAAGCTTAATTCTAGATTTGCCGAATTGTCTAGCAAAATTAGTTGTTTTAAATTCAAGGTCATTAACGCTACAGCTCATATGATTTTTATTTGAAGATTTGATCTTTCCAAACCATAACAGTTTCTATACAATTAATAAACCATTTGGTAAGATTTTGCAATGAATCTTGTTTTTAGTTTGAACCGATGTTACTTACATTTAAAAATGTTTGGTCTAGCCAAGTAGGAGCAACGCACTGTGAGCAAACGTAGTACGCACGCAAAACGCTGACACCGTACACTATTTTGATCGCTAACGACATAATAAGAATTTAGGAGTGTATTTCTTTTGGCGGACACTTGTCAAGGCGTAGAGTATTACTTAGACGACTTACTGGGCAATATTTATTGTCAACGCGGATTTTAAATCGTCCTGCAGTAATAATTCAATCAAATCCGTTCAAAATTTTTTAATCCGTGTTAAAGAGATCAATTAGATACCTTTTGTACATGATAAATAACCAATTGCATAATTTATTTGTTTATATAGGGATTTGTTTATGTACACTGTATAGTATGGCCAAATACATTTATGTAAATAAAACTATGAATATCTGCATATGTGAATTCTGCAGAGAGAATAGTAGATGCACAGAAATTGGAATTAAACACATGAGACCTAATACAATCGAAAGCAGGGCAGCTGCTGATGAAGTTTATGCTGGCTATAGTTCTATGCGATGGAGATGACTCTTGAAACGGCCATGGCCAGTAAGAATCGACACTAGTATTCTTAAGTTATCCTTTTTTAATGATGAGCGTAATTAGTCAGCTTTGAGTTGGGCTCACTTATAAAGAATTTCGCTTTACGCCAGGTGGGGGTGGATGACCAGTGACCACGCTTGGTTTAAGTAAAGTAGAGCAGCATTTTTGATTATTTTTTTTTCCCAATGTAAAGAGGCAACGGAGCAGCAGGTTCAGGTAAAACGAAACAAGAACGTGAGCCAATTTTTGCCCTATTGTCTTCGATTTTGTTACCTTGAATGTCACAATGCGCAGGTACCCATAAGCCCGTAACTTTGTTATTATGGCAGAGAACATTCAAAAAAGTCTTACAACCCTTCATCAGTTTTGAATTGGTCAAAGGATTATTTAAGGAGTTGAGGACAGATTTACTGTCAGTATACAGAAAATAATATTTTCACCATTAACCGCGAAATTAATAGCTAGTATAACCGCGATTAATTCCGCTTGAAAATTAGTACACCAAGTATCGAAACTGCCTGAAGTTCTCAAACCCAGCGATGGGCAGCAGATACCGAAGCCCGTATTTTGTTCAGAAAGCGATCCAACTGAAAAAATGCTAGCAATTCAGATATTCGCTTGAGAAAGTTTGGGGAGAACCACATATCTCTCGATGGGTAAACCACCTCGAATGATTTGTAAAAGTTAAATTCAGGCAACAGCCTGTCATTAAACATGTCAATTTCTGGCACAGTATGTTTAAAAACACTAAGAATTAACATATGTCCCGATGTGGTACCGAAAGACGACTATATTCCCCACCAAACCGCAGATTCATATGTCAGCATTGGTACCACTGATTTGTATTTAAAAAAAAGCATTTTGGGTGACTAAATAAAATCTCTTCTGCATTGCCAAAAAATTGTTGTGGATTTTTATAGCTTGTAATCCCGATGATACTTCCAAGTGAGTTTATTATCTAAAATAATACCAAGGTGTTTGACGTAGGCTGAGGTATTAATCACACCCAAAAAGAAATGGCACAGAAAATGCATCAGTATTCCTATGCCTAGTGAATTTAACGAAGTCAGTTTTAGAGAGGTTCACATGTAAACCCTTATCAAGGCACCAGTGTTCTACAATAAGAAAGGCGTGTTGCGTTAAATCAGATAAGACATTTAAATGCTTACCAGAAACTGTTAGAACCAGGTTATCAGCGTAACTTTGAGCGATGGGACCGGATTCCTGAAGTTTTACAAGGAGCTCGTCAATAACCGAAAGCCACAATACATGTGAAACCACCCATCCTTGTGGACAACCCCTGGCAACTTTGAATGGAACCGAGACAATGATAGATTCGATACCAAATTTGGTACAGGCACTAGTAATCGCATTAAACGATGTACTATCGAAGGCTCCAGCAATATCCAGGAAACATATTTTATTAAATAATATATATATATATATATATTTTTAGGATTTAGGGTTTGATTTACAGAGAGTTTAAAGTATTACATAATATACATTCAATAGATTACATGTTCCATACAATGTATGTGCACTAGATTTTTATATGTCAAAAAGCAAAAGAATGTTGATAGCTTATACTCGTCTATAGAGCTATATGTCGAACATATACAAAATTGATTAATCTTGACATAACAGATGATTTATATTAAAAATGTGCATCAATATGTACTATTAGCACGAGTCATTTCAAATTATTACATTCATTAATCACATTGATCATTCAAATGTTAGAAACGAATTTCACTTAAAGTAAGGCACAACAAGTTTCCACAATAATTCAGCATCAATAATTAAACAAATTTAAAAAAAACGACACAAAACTTGTCGACGGCACCATACCTTAATTGTTTTTAAATCAATTCCAGCCAACCTTGACGTCTCTTTAAAACAAAATAATTTCATTTAATTTATTTATTCTGTTAATTTGACTTTAATTTATTGAAATCATAATTAATTCAAAAAAAAAAATCGTTAGACCTTTAAAACATTTATAACTTTTAATTATTTAGATTTCATTAAAGAGAAAAAAAAATTCTCTGTTTATGATTTTTAAATTAAAATTATTATTTATTATTATTATTATTATTGGTTTTATATAATATGATTATTGTTTATTTTCAATGGCTTTAGATTTTAGCACTCATTATTTTGGTATTATTGCTATGTTTGGTATGATTAAACAATTAATTTGCATTTATGAAGTACGCAAAATAACAAAAAAGTTACAATCCCTGAAATATAACTACTGTACTATACTATACTATAGTATATACGTATATAGCTATATAGATATAAAAATTAATTTTTAATTAATTTTATGGAATAAATTAAATTTATATTAAATTAAATATAATTATAAATTTTATTAGCGGTGATACAGCATGTGGCATTTTTCCAATTCACTTGTACGTTGGAACCAAAATATAGAACATATTCTATTCGCAATAAAGAGTGCAATACCGACTATCAATTGACCGATAAAGACGAAAATTATTTTTTAAATTATTGATAAAGCATAATATTTATTAAAAGGCTTATAAAGGATGCGCTATTTGCATGCCAGTAAACATTTTACTAATTTTGTTCTAAATTATGGCGTATATAGTTAGTAAGCGTATAGTACAAACTTCATCCGCCTATATAGGAGAATGAAGTTTTTTCTAAAATTGTACTAAGTAAGTTTAGAGAGTTTAGAACTTCCAAATTCACATAAAATTGATAATTTTGAGACATTTTATCGAATTTGGATATCAAATATCCAAGGTAGATAAACTGTGGCATGTTATAAAATTGAGGAAACATATGGCCTTAAATAAAATCATTGTTCCAGCAGTCATCACTTGATAGATTTTTCATAAGAAATTTCTGAACTTCCAAATTCACATAAAATTGATAATTTTGAAACATTTTATCGAATTTGGATATCAAATATCCAAGGTAGATAAATTGTGGCTTGTTATAAAATTAAGCAAACGTATGCCTTAAATAAAATGATTGTTCCAGCTGCCATCACTTGCTAGATTTTTCATAAGAAATTCCTGAACTTCCAAATTCACATAAAATTGATAATTATGAGACATTCTATCGAATTTGGATATCAAATATCCAAGGTAGATAAATTGTGGCATGTTATAAAATTGAGGAAACGTATGCCTTAAATAAAATCATTGTTCCAGCTGCTATCACTTGCTAAATTTTTCATAAGAAATTCCTGAACTTTTTATCAAGCAACTCATTTATATTATATGTAAACCAAATATTAGTTATATTATCAATTTTTGTAATGAATGTAATTAAAACGGTTTCTTGTTAATTGGCCGATATATTTTAATTATGACATAAAACATTTAATATACGAAATAGAATGAATTTGCCCGAATGTATGTTATTACTAATACATTTACCATATGAAAAAAGTTAGTACAATTTTTAGTATAAAATTCCAAGTCGTCTATTTGCTCGGAGGCTACGTTAATAAGCAGAATTGTCGCATGTGGGGCTCAGAAGATCCAAGAATGATTGTTGAAAAGCCTCTCCATCCTCAACGTGCCACTCACTGAAAAAAATAAATTTTGTTTAATTGATAAATTTGGATTTATCATCTTCGTATAAATTCTTTTTATCAATTTAATAAAAAATTTAATCATTTTAAAAGTATTGTGTAAAAATATAACAAAATTATAATAGTATCTATCCATTTGATCAATTCTTTATCAATGGCAAATTTTATTTTTAAAATATTATATTTGATGTAGCCTTTATCAAATACATAAACTGTTTTTCACCTAGTTTGAAAATTAGTTTATTTATTTGACAAATAATTTATCAATTTATTTAACTTGTTATAAATTCTTATGATTAAAACAAAATGTAAAGAACTTTAAACATGATTTGTTATATAAATAAATAAATTATGAATTCGAAATGAAAAACGTACTTAATAAGCGTCTAAATGATATCGTCTGAATACATACAATATAATATTTATTGTATAAATTATTACAATTATGTTCCATTTTTCGAAATTATAATAACAACGTTTTCTGTTCGGCAAACATAAGGAAATATTGGCTGTTTTAATCTATTTATATAAAGGAATAAAATTAACTATTATAACATTAAAAATAACAAAATGATATGCTAAGCTATTAGCTCTATGGTGCGTACAACAAACCAACATTTGTCATTATCACTGAAAATCGGTTTTCGAAATTAACGAAAGTAAGGTACTTTCTTTGCAGCCTAAGACTTCATTGTTAATAAATTGTTATACTTATATGTATGTATACAATATACACGTGGTTTTATATGTACATATACAATATATAGGGTTTTTGTGAAATTGAAACATATTTGAATGAAAATTTACATACATATTGGAAAGCAGTAAATAATTGACTCTTAAGATCAAGGTAATATCAAACAGATTTTGAAAAACGAATGTTAAATCGAAAGAGTTGCTGAATTAACTAATGAAATAGACATTTTGGTTATCTAATATGAACGGACGAATATACTTATTTATAAATATTAATTTTTTAATAGATTTTGTATCTTACTGTCGAGTTCTAAATTTTCAGTGTTCATTAGGTTCGTTTGGTCAACATATTATTTTATTTTCAGGGCTACTGCTAGCATTTCCAATATAAGATGGGTAATGTTTTTGATACCTCATTACTATTATTATTATAAAAAATTGTTTGGGTATGTTCTAATAAAGATAATAACACAAAATTCATATTTATGTTCATAAAGTACTCAAATAAGTAGATCCATATATGTATATATTTCCTTCATTTCAAATATGTCAACTTGATAATTATTTTAAGCGCCTAATAATCGTTGTTTTAAATTAATGAACCGATGTTTATTAACATAAAATCAATGGTAATTTTGATAAGATATTATTATATATATTATTGTTTGATAAAACGACTTTTCGATTTTACACACTAATTAATGATTCGGTACATTTCTTTATCATTTGTTCAATAAATCTATCATGTGTAAACATGTTTTATAACATATATAAAAAAATGCAGGTTTTAACAAAACCGCATGTTAAATCATTTGGTACCAGATATTAATAGAGTGCAGACGTAAAGCAGACGCTTGATTTTTAAAGTGATTTTAATATTGTAGAAGTTAAATATTAAATTAGTCTTGTTTAAATAATGTAAGTACATATTTAAATTAATATTAATATTAATTTAATTAATTAAATTGCATGTGCGTTATTTGTAATAATTAATAATGTGATACAGCTTTCCATGTGGTGGGCTTTGGTACATGGCTTCTGTGTTTGAAAATTTCGGTGTTATCTGTGAATATGTGTACTTGAATTTGTTTTAGACGATTGCGTATGCACATATTTGGGACGATGTAGCCGGGCTGTATTATAATCCTTAACTGATCTGCGTAGATGTACTTTGTAAAATGCCTTTCAACTTAAATATGGTTAAATTTCTGTATTAGTTATGTGCGTAATTGTCTCAGTGTGTGCATGTTCAAGTATTGATTTTGTAATAGTATTTGGCTATCAAATGAGTTTTTTTAACATTTGTTGCATGTGGTTTTTAGTGGATTTCTAAGATTTGTGTTAATTGACTTTTCTAGGAAGAAATGTTTTAAAATATTTCAATCAACATAACTTTATCACCGCAACACATCGAAAAGATTTGAGGGAAAGAATTTATACATACATGTTAGATGAAAATATCAAACGAACACTACCCTTAATGGAAACAATTGCAGAACAAATTGTGGAGTTATTTCCATCTGAAATTAAGGTAAAATACTTTTAATGTTATTTATATGCAATTTTTATAGAAGTAATATTTTTTCTTATATAGGAGGTATATAACAACAAAACCAATAATAAAGTTGGTGGTGTTTTGTTCCACAATTTTTCAATTTTAAAAGACATATAATTCTTCCTAATGCAGCTAACCGAACCAAAAATGATGTTACGTTAAAAAATATAGAAGAACCGCAAGATCCATGTATGTATCATACATCATATGCACATATTAATATTTAATGAAATTGGAACTAATATGATGAACATATTTGTTATTATTTAAATTTAGTAATTATCGACGCTGAAACTGAAGACCACATAAATGCAGTTAATGAATCAACATAATGCAAGTGGACCGAGATTGAACATCCCTGGCAACCAACGTGTGCAATGCGGAAAAACAATTTAAGGAGGCATCCACAGAATACGCTTTCGTTAAATGGCCACTGCCACAGTATAAGGAAATATTGGGATTCAAATTGGTAAATACATGTATTTTAATTATTTGCTATTATAAAGAGATATTACATTAATTTAAATTGTTTCATATTGATATAGATTATTATATACATACCTAAATGCAACACCCTTGGCTGAAGTATGCCCAAATGCAACACCCTTGACTGAAGTAATACCAGCATACAAACGAATTTGATGGACCAAGAAAATTTATAAATAGCTAAAGGAAAATTGGGACAAACTACAACAAATGATGGTAAGTACACTATATTTTTGAATTTAATTTTTCTCACAATTTTCTAGTTTTCCTTCTTGATTAGGTAATATTATTTGACTTTTAACATTAATTTTTAATTATTGCTTAATATTATTTTAATTACAGACTGCAAAGCATGGATAATATTTTATCTGTTGCCAAGTATAATATTACCAGCAGCAAGAAAAATTTTGAACGAGATATCCGGTGAACATTCAGTTAGAAAATTTTCCATTAACGACTCACAGCAATGCTAAATAACCATAGCTGAAAGCACAACTGGAATATTGAGTCCTACATACAATTAAAGAATGATATCAAGAAACCTATTCAAACTTTAATTAAGGATGATTTGTTTAATTTAAATGTAATATAATAACATTTATAGATAATGTGAAATATAAGCATGATAGTTTTTAGATGCCATAGGCATTAGTTTCAAAATATTCCAAATATTCAATATAAAATATTCCGATGAAACGGAAGTTCTAATGAAATTGTCTATTCAAAGTTTCTTTTATAATGTTAAAAACGAATATGATATTAAATCTTCTATCTGTAATGCAATTAATTGCTGATTTAAAACATAAATCTTAAAATTTAGTAAATTGTTTTAAAATAATTTTTAAACGAATAGCTATTATTTTTATAAACATTATATACTTAATACATATAGGAA
Source organism: Tipula unca (assembly GCA_951394425.1). Lineage (NCBI taxonomy): Eukaryota > Metazoa > Arthropoda > Insecta > Diptera > Tipulidae > Tipula > Tipula unca. The sequence goes on from OX596380.1 coordinate 123,122,213, forward strand.
ATACACGTGTATAGGAAATACACGTATATATATATATATATATATATATATATATATATATATATATATATATATATATATATATATATATATATATATATATATATATATATATATATATATATATATATATATATATATATATATATATATATATATATATATATATATATATATATATATATACAAGTGTTATACCATAAGTGTGTTATGAAATTGATAACTAAGTTTTGTCTTAAATTCAATTTTCGTATCAAATCCAACACTAATTTGTTAATATCGTTTAACTTGTTGTGTCGTATTGATAAGCTTATTATATTCTTATTAACATTTGTTACACCAGGAAAACTAATTTATCTAATTTTTACAAAATGGGTTTTATTAGTATAAACAACGTAACCGGCATATAAAAATTGTTATCAAATTCACAAAATAATGATACTTCGATGTACAAATTTGTGATTGATTTGATAAATTTTGTATCAATGGTTCACATTGTTTATACTTTATATTTAAAAAATGCATTTCCCCTCCAATTGATAATATTTGTTATCAATTATGTTAATTTTAGTTATGGGATGAGTTTTTTTATCAATTTTAGTAGTATTTTATCAATCTGACTAAGTTTTTTTTTCTGTGCTGTTTGGTGCGGTTTTTGGGCTTGCGGTGTGATTGTACCTTACTTTTTCGAAAATGAGGCTGGTGCAACTGTTACGGTGAATGAATTGCGCTACCGAACTATATGATTAATAATCATTTATCTGATATCGTTTTCAAATGATAATGGCATACCTACTTCTTTACAATGCAATAAACAGTCATAGATTTCTCTTAAAAAATGCTCGTTAAAATGAATGTTCTTATTGGTAAACCATTTACTTATATATAAAACAAACTACGTAAATATTTCGGTTTGTGAGTGTTCGGCTCCAAACTTCTTCATTCTTTTATAGTTCCTTATTACCAATTTCTCTTAATGAATCTTGTCTTTTATTTCTATCCTTGTACTCCATTCTTTTTAATTCGCACAAGTTAACCTGTTTACGGTATATTTAGTCGATTGCTTTTTGGAACTCATTGCCATTGAAGAACAGTCGTTGTTTCTGTTTCTTGGTTTGTCCGTTTAGTGGAATTTCGGAATCAGATAACGCAAACTACCTGAACAAACGAGAGAACCAATATTAACTGAAGCATTTACAGGCAAACGTCATGTTTATGACATTTTGGCATGTATAGGGTGCACGTGCACCGTACGTGATATAAAAGTTACGCTTAAGTAATTTAAGTACATATAGAAAACACTTCTTCGTAATTTAAAATTAACTTGCAAACTGAACTAGAATTTTGTTCAATTAGTTTCAATATTAAAATAAATTAGATTAACCAGGATGATAGTTTATGTATGTATTAAAATATGCTTCTTGAAACTTGAAGCAAGTTTCAATAAAGTTTGCATAGTGGAATTTAAAAGATTTTGTTTTTGATGAGTCGTAATTGAAAAAAGTTGGACATTCAATTTATTTGAAATTTGAAACGGAATTAAATCAAATTACGCTTGAGTTTGAATTCGTGTCCGAAAATAATGCAATTTCTTAGAAGTGAGGTTTCGAGGGCTAAAAGAGAACAGCACTTTGTATTTGTTAAAACGACACACTAACAGAAAAAAATTGAACTTTCAAATAAATTGTGAGGTTTTCTTAACATATTTTTTCTAAATTTGGACTCATGGCCAGGGATTTCCAAATTAAAATAATGTCAAAAACCAACGATATTTTAGCGAATGTACCAGTTGGTGGGAGTATTTTGAAAAAGCGTTCATCTATAGTTGATTTTTCCATTTGTTTCTTTTTAACAAATGACGCATGAATAGTTTCAAACTGCCATCGTGTTTTTATTTATTCAGTATTGTTTGTCATTTCATCATGGAAAGACTGAGCCCGTCATAGTGTCTACAAATTGTTCAGATTTATTACGAAAATCAGCGTTCTGTGCCATGATAACGGAATATTTGCGGCCTGAAATTGAAGCCCGACCTCGACGACATTTGGTTTCAAGAAATCGGCGCTATTTGCCATATTGTTCAGCACTAATTTTTAATACGCCGGTGGTCGAGTAAGCAGAGTCAATGCTCTTGAAATCGTGGACTCGAGTTCAAGACTCGTCAGCGCTAATACTTTTTTAATTTAATTTCTGTTGTAAAATTGGTTCAAAAGGTTTTACAGCCGAAAACGAAATGGACTGAAAAGAAAATGAAACGAAGCACGAACGAACACGGTCATATAAAAAATACTAGGTTTTTGATATTTTGAAATTGGTTTTGATGAATCGGTTAGTAGATTTTCATACATTCAAATTGTTTGTTTTATTTCAGTCCCTTTAGTTTCCGAATATATAACTAGCCTTAACTCGAGAACTTTGATGGTCTCGGCAGACAACATGCTCGACACATATGGGGCCCCCACTTTATACAAAGAGTAACAAAGATAATGAATTCATATTTTATTTTATTTAATGGTGACAATTTTAACAGCGTAACAACTTAACCTACAAAAATCCACTTTATATGTGTTCGATTTGACGTTTTGTATTATATAGGTATATATGTACATATTTTCGATGGACGCCATTCTCTTGATAGTACGTCCTACTCTATCGCATGTATCCTTTCCATGAGCTGTGGCATGAAAATGCCATTCACATTCCACTTCGAAATCTTCTTTGTGTTTAATTATATTCATAAAATAATTTTTATTTTTATATTACAGCACCATCAGTTATATAATACATAAATGAAGTTATAAATTAATAATTTTCTGCAAAGTCACATGATAAAAGTGCTTCTGTATAGCCTTCAGAATATTTTTTTTATTTTCTACGAAGCTAGATTGTTGAAGTAAAATGTAGTAATGAGGAATCTGATTTTCCAGCTTCTTTATGAAGTAATTCAAAAATTCTTTTAACGGTTTTGAATACTTTTCCAAATTGCATCTGTCAGTTGAAATCCATTGACTGAAATTCATAGGCTCTGGACATAATATAGATGCCTCGTAGCATTCCTTTAATGTTTTTCCCAGGCATTATCCTACTTCATCATCGTTATAATAATCTATCACTGATTGTTTTAGTTCATCGCTGATTCGTTTCCCAGCTTTAGGTACAGGAAGACTAATTAGACCATTTATGCTCTGAATAGATTTAGCTGTACGCACTAAGTGTGATGTTGTGTTGAAATGCTCTTGAATTTGTTGAATGGTTTGTGACTTCGGCAGAGTATTTTAGGTATAAATTTTTAAAAGACGGGCCAAAATATTTTCTTTAGCAAATATATGGGGTTGAACAAAATAAAATGTGTCCGCATAACAAATAATTCGTTTTTTTATTTATTATATGTATTTTAAATTGTACCTTAATTTTGAAAATTAAATAGTTCAAACACAAAAAATATATTTTAGGTATAAATTAACAACTGGATAGATTTTCTGATAATTTTATACAAAAAAAGAGAGTAGGGCGTCGTATTTTTTTTAACTTAAAGACGGTACTAATTTTGTAATAATTTCATAATCCTTATATATCTTTAAAACGAGCCATATTTCGTAATCTATTAATTAATATTTGCTTAAATGCACCACCATTTTAAACAAATTAACAAATATTTCACCGTTTGTACCTTAAGCAACAACAACAACAAATTCAGTTCTACAAAAAAAAAATTTACCTAGTACCTACTACACATTCAAAACATAAAAGTCCCAAAATTAAAAAATGACTTCCAAAAATTTGCTATTTCACGTATAAATGGACATTTCAAATCGATGTTTAATTTTACCCAATATAAAAGCATTTTTGGTTAATATTTGTCATCCATTGAGGTCTTATAAAATATAAGCACAATTATAAGGCCACAAACCTCGATTTTTGATCAACAATTATTGTTTTCAATATACACCAAAGCACAAGTAAGAATTAAGTAAGAGTCAGGTATTCCTGTAGCAGAATTCAATAATCAAAAATTTATTTCGAAATTTTCAACGGTGACGATCGGAGGTTGAAATTGTCGATATATAACGAGAATGAAGTTTCTATGTAGTTTTTATGAAACGGTACAAATGTCAAAAATCCTATCAAATGTCGGATTGTCTCATGAAAATTTATTAAACAGTTTCGAATAAAACAAATTAATTTATACAAATTAAAAATTATAAAACTTAAAGATATTACTCAAACTACTAAAAGAACTAATTAAAAATGCAAATAAACTTAAAACGAATAAATTATTTAAAAAAACAGCTGGTGTTCTAATTAAAATTTTTTATAACGTTTAGATAGTAAATTTGCACAAATAGCCACCATATACAAAATTACCATAAGGCTCTAGTCTAACAGAAAAATACTAAAATATGGAGCTGAAAATATAGACCCTGAAGAGTTTCATCCCTTCCCAATAATAATCTCGAATAATCTATGTGAAAATATGACGCGACTCATAACTGGATAGTTTCTATTAAACTCATTTTACAGAAACAGCCACCATATTGGGGATAACCATAAAGCTCCAGTTTATCAAAAAAATGCCAAAGTAATAAAAAATATAGACCCGGAAGTGTGTCACCCGTTCCCTCGAATAATTCATATGAATATATGACGTCACTAGCAACTTGATAATTTCAATAGAGGCATTTTACATTAACATCCACCATATAGGAAATTACCATAAGGGTCTATTTGGACAGAAAAACTAAGAAGTACCTGAAAATATAGACCCGGAAGGGTTTCATATACCTTCCCAAAAAATTGAATATTAATGAAAATATCACGCGACTCACAATTTGATAATTTCTATTATTTCTAGTCTATCAAAAAATTGTCAAAGTAATTAAAAAAGTAGACCCGAAAGTGTGTCATCGGTTCCTGATTTCTCGAATAATTCATATGAATATGGGACGTCACTAGCAGCTAGATAATTTCAATAGAGGCATTTTACCGAAAATATAGACCCGGAAGGGTTTCATAGCTTCCCAAAAAATTGAATATTAATGAAAATATGACGCGACTCCCAACTTGATAATTTCTATTAAACTCATTTTACAAACAATATAATGTGCCGCAAGTAAAAACATCAAATCTGTAAATTAATATAATATAAATTTTAAAATAATGTAATATTTAAAAACATATTATTAACAATTATCAGCGCATCACAATTTTAAATTATATGTAACTATAGTGTCCATAATTATTTTAAAAGGCGGATTGACTGATTAATTTTAGAATACAAATTATATATAATATACATAGTTTAAAGCTAATTTTTTTAAATTTTGACAAAGTTGACAAAATTATCAAGATTTTCCTTTGCCTGGTCCGCGGAGTAAATATAAATTATTATGAAGTTGTTTCTTACACGCATACCCATTATTCAAACTTGCGCAAATTAATTTATCTCGTTCGTTCTCTTTGACATCGCTCAAAAAAATTCTACTCACTTACCTTTACCGCCTCTGCCATGAAATAAACGAAGTAATTTATAATTTTTAGTACAAAAAACATAAACAAACTAATGGGCGGTTACATTTTCTTCTATATATTATATACAGCGATCATAATCTCTTGTTGTGGCATGTTATTTCTCTCATGGCTGTTAAAAAGTATATAATAGTTAACAGTAAATTTCTTGAATATTTTATAATAATGTATATGTATACATACATGTATACACATATATTTTCATTTCGTTCGTCGTTTTAATTCAGGTTTTGTATTTATAATATTTTTTAATAAATAATATAACTATAATAACTTTTATTTCATATATAATTATTATAATCGCATATTTTAAAGTTATGTTGCAGACAAAAAATAACAACTTATGAACGAACCATTGTATTAACAAAACTAATTTGGTTATACATGTATGTATATGGATATATTCATTCTCGTACATATTATGGTACTCGTACAGTATATATACGTATTTTGAAGACAAGATGTAGCTTTATCGTTTGCTAGGAAAATTTGCCACGTATTTTCAACTTTACCCTGTATTCGTTGGAAATCGAATTTATTGATATTAAATTTTAAATAAAAGTCTTTATAGAAATATACATATGTTTACGTATTTCATTGAAATCAGCTGAGATATTTTGATGGAATCGGGCTTAATGAAAAGTTAACCTATGAACAGAGTTCTTCCTTCACTGCTGCTTCTGTTTTTGTTCATATGACAATTATTTGATAATAAATCTTTATGGAGGCGGGAATGATAGGAACCATTAGTTGTAAAAATGGGAATTGTTAATTCAAATGAAAAGTCATCAGTTTTGCCAAATGATTTGTTTTTATTTTAAAATGTTTTTCTTTTAAAAATCATTCAAAAAGTAGTATTGTATATTTCATTTTAGTAAGGAATTTTATTTGAAATTAAAATTATGATATTGAAATTGTTTTTTTTTTAATTTAAAAAACTGAATTTTGTATTCAAATTTGTCACATTTTATTTAGAAATTGGAATTAACATGTACATTCTGATTTTAAAAACATTAGTGTTTGATTTAAATATTTGGATTTTAATGCAAATATCAAAATTAAATGCGTTTAAAACAAAATATAAAACTTTATAGTTTAATAACATATACGGTTTTCGATTTAAAACGGAAATTTGATAAAACATTTCAAAGTTCGTATTGAAAGTATATTATATTGACATAATTATGACACAAATCATATGTAAACGTTGCACTTGACCACAAAAATCTCAGAGTTTTTGTGGAAATTAATATATCTGAATAATGGGTCGTGGATCCCATTGACTTTTCCAAATTTGTACAATATATTACTATAAAAAGGGTTGGGCTCCAGTGATAAAGATCGACAGTTTTAAAAGAAAATGTACTATAAGAATATACACTACATTTCTGAATATATAGGATGTTCGGGCCTTTCAAAATTGATGCAATACGTTACCACAGATTACTATACAAGATGTCGATCTTGTATATGGCCCAAATGTACATAAGTTAATTCAAACTATGAAAATTACTCCAAATAAAATCTACCACAACGAGAAATAGACCGATATATAAATTCATATTTTCATAAATAATTCAATAAACTTTAAATGTGAATTATCTCAAAACAATGATTTTTCTTATACGCTACTTCATTACTTACCAGACGATATATTACAGACGAAATATAAATTAATTTGCTATTAAAACAAATTTCTCGATTTTTGCTTGCTTGAGCCACTCATAAATACTCATATTTCTTTATTCCCTTAAATAATGATACGTTACGTTTTCCTTAATGTTGAATTCATTATTACACTGATTGTCAAAAGCAATCTTCAAATTGTATAATTCAATAATATTGCAAGTAAGTTAGCGATAGAAAACGATGGCACCACACCGTTTATAAAGGACAGACTTCAATTCTGAATAATTATATTTTTATCAAAAAATATTGGAGAAACATAAAAAAAAGATCAAAACCACATTTTTATTTCATTTACAAAATTAATTTTTTTCCATTAAGAATATAATTTTAAATTTAAAGTTAATTATGAATTCATTCCCAAATTAGATTTTGTTTCGCGATTTTTCCTTTTTTTGGCTAAATCCACCATTTAAAATTGACCACTTACAATTTTTCCGTATTAGCACCAAAATAAAAAAAAAGATAAATTTTTCGATGTGCTTGTAGCACGGATCAATTGTTTGAGGAAGGAATGTTGGATACAGCTCATTTATTTTCTTGAAACTACTCAATTCAATTTTCTTCAGTATGTTTGGGAGATGGCCTTCTGTCGAATAATTGCTTTCAAAAATTGTGTATACTAATTTCGCAATTAACACAAATTCCTCTGTTGGAGCTTTTAATGATCCGAAATTACTTGTTTCTTTCCTGAAATTTTTTTCATTTATAAATATTTCACTGTGAGCTATTTCTTGGTTCCCTTTGATTAATTTTAGTTTGCATTTGTCACAGGATATTGTTTTGTATATAAGCAGTACCCTGCATAGTAAGTAATGGCGTTACTCTCAATATTTTTAAAATCTATGTCTAACAAATTGTCCAAATCCTCCTCATCCTGACCGTCGACCTTCTCTCCACACTCCTTTAAACTTTCCTTATACTCGGCTTTGAATTCATCCCAATCAAGCATAATGTGATCGCTATCCTCGATGATACAATTGGAGCAATTTGAATTGTTTAATAATTTCATTACCAGGATATTGGCAAAATGTTGGCCTATGTCGTTGGTGGTTGGAGTATAGTTAAAACCACCTTTCCCTCGCAGTTGCGAAAAAAAATTTTCCAATGCATCTTGATTCGTTCTTCCTGTCAGCACAAAATCAACATTATTTTGTGACAAATATAGTCAATGAGTCCAAGTTGAGATTTTATTGTCAATTGAAATCCTTTTATAAACTTGAAGTAGTTTTCATTTTTTGACACTATTTTGAGTTTTTGTAAAAAATCCAGACTTTTTTCCAAAAAACAATAAATTTTATTGTCTTTATAAAGAGGCTGCTCGTATGGAGATTTGGACGCAAAATTTCTAGAATTGAAGCAGTCAAACAAATTATTGAAAAATTCAATAATATTTCCTGTTGCCAATACATTGTCCAAATGATTATTGAAAATATCAGGTGCAACTTTTAATGTTGTGCGTATAGCACTTGCAACAGTTAAACTTATTAGTTGCACGGCAAGTTTCACGTTCATTTTTTGAAAATTACTGGGATTTATATGGGATTTCGTTAGTTTCGGCATTAATTTTATTTTGTTGTGCTCTTCATATTCGTAAATTTTTCGGACGATGATACTATTAGAACTTCCAAATTCTTCGTGCATAATATTGTTATTAAGGAACGCGTTTCTGGCTGACTTCAAAAGGTGAGGTGGATCAAATTGTGCAAAAATTTTGTGGTTATTCACCAAATCAATGCCAAGACATTTAAAGGCTGCAATGTTTGTAGTTGCCTGGTCACATGTTATAATAACAATGTTTAGGTTTAATATTTCTTGACACGTTTTGATATTGTCAATAATTAATTTAGACAACGAAGCTGCATCCACATTATTTGTTAGCACGTAACTTAGCACGTGCTTCCAGTTATCGACTATTCCCCTCACCATAAAAAATAACGCTGAAGTTGCCCATTCACTAGTTCGTTTAACCCCATCATCACAAAAACCGTCGATTCTCTCCGTTAGTAGGTTCATTGTGAGATCTTTTTTAATTTTAATCTCATCCAAAGCTAGCACGCAAATTCTTGATGTTGAAGATTTGTTTTGGAATAATCCTTTCAATTGTTTGATTAAAATATAATTTATACCAGCTGGTATAAATTTTATAGGCGACCAATTATGTATTGTGGAAATAGATGGCAGTTTCAGATCTAAGGCGTTTCTTAAATATTTATAGATCGAAGAAGATTTGTAATATAAACACTGTGCAATATTCTTATCGCTGTCACTGTAGTAGTAATCCTGTTTTAATAATAACTTACACACACTTTTCGAATTATTATTAACTGGAATTTAGTTTATCGTTTCATCGATTGTCATATTTTTGATTTGTTTATATTTTTGTTGCAAATTATAACAATTTCTGTGTACTCTACGTAATTTAGAACGTAACAATTTATGTTTTTTTTGTGATTATTAAACAATTTTTAATATTTTTGAATAATTGTTACCTTTTTAATGCAGCTTTTACAGCAGTTTTCTGAGTTGTCCTGTTCTTTGTCACATGAGTGGCAATTAATTTTATTAATTAAATTTAAAAATTAAACTTCCTCGTCAATTAGGTCTGTTTGAGTTGGAATTGTATGACTTTTGTTTATTGCTGTCTCCGAGTTATCACCGCTGCATACCTTTGTATTTGATGTTTTACTTAATTCTACATGAGGTAATTCATTCTCTTTTATAATGTTAAGCACTGGAACAGCATTTCGCGTTAGCCGGCGTACTCCAATTTGTTCCTTCAAAAAATGGTCTTGACAGACAAAATTATATTTGTTTTTAAAATCGTTTTGTGTCAACCCTATGGCCATAACACATTCGTTTTTTCTGATAGGATCCTTCGGAAAGGTATAAAATTTGGTTGTTTTATTTGCAACTGATTTGGCGCGACAATTGCGAACCATACAGGTTGCATATTTCGCTTTACACTGGGACATGTTTTTTTATAAACAATGAAAATCATTTTTTAAATATACGCTTTGTAATCACATGTAACTCAAATGAGAACTAGATTAAGATTGAATTTAAATATAGACTTTAGATAGAATTTATATATTTTCATGATTTTTGTATATGAATGTGTTCAAAACGGATAACCAGAGTATTGAATTCGGAAAAACCAGGGTTTGAAAATAACTCTCAAAATATCTTTTTGTCTCTCTTTCGTGATTAATATTTTCTAAAACAAAATAACTGTTATCCGATAGTAACTATTATTTGATAGAAAAAAAATCATCACCAAAAGAATGGATTTTACCATATAACAATAGAAGGTATTAATCTTTTATTTCAAATCTTTATGGCCTTCACCTGTTATAGAAGTACATTTATGATTTATTTGGTAAATAAATAAAATTGAATTTTTCTAAAGGCGTAATTCTTTTTTTAAATTTTTGGGATGTTCTTTTAAAATTTAAGGCGTTTTTTTTTGGATACTATTCAGGGCTGACTCCGATACGGCTGACTCCGATTTTTTTATTAATGCGAATTTGAATATAATTTTATTATAGGACGAGTTATTATTATGCTAGTTTGTCCTTACAGAGTATAATATCATCTATTATTTATTATAACAGAATGTGATATCGATAAATATTACCGGGGTGCCTATATGCTCTCCATATAAGAAGAGGAACGCAATCACGAATATTCATACATATTTGCTTGAAATAATGATATGATCTTTTATAAATTTTGATTTCCGACCTATATTTGACCATTTTCATTTTCACAAATATAATATGTATATAATATATCGAGTATATATATAAGTCGAAAGATAATTTAATTGTCTATCAGATAAAAGAGTTTATAATAAAAAATTTCTTCCAAAAACTTTAAATCTGAATTATCGAAAAACAAAGATTTTTCTTATACGCTTCATTACTACAGAGATGATATTTTAAAAATTTAAAACGATTATTTGTTTTTTTTGTTTTATTATCTTTAATTTTTGTGTAGACAAAATCCATCAGTCGAATAAAAGATAAAAATAGAAAATACAAATTAAATATACATTTTGTATGTGTTTGTAAGGTTTATGTTCTTGAATATAATTTCATTCATATTTTCATGATTTTTATATATGAATGTGTTCAAAACGGATAACCAGAGTATTGAATTCGGAAAAATACGAATAATTTACGACTTTGTTTTGGTTTTTGTTTTTTAGTTTTTACAAAATAAAATCGTCGTGCGCAAATTAAAAAAGAAAAGGATGAAAATATGAATTTATATATCGGTCTATTTCTCGTTGTGGTAGATTTTATTTGGAGTAATTTTCATAGTTTGAATTAACTTATGTAAATTTAGGCCATACAAGATCGACATCTGGTATAGTAATCTGTGACGTTACTATAAAGATTGTTGGTCTCTGCCGAAATCTCTAAATTTTCACCATATACATATGTTTATAGGGTATGTATGTGAAGTTAGCCCAAAAACCATCCCGAAAAAGGTCTTTTCAATTTTGGTATAATAATTGAAAGAAAAAAAATAAATTTGTAATAATTGTCATATGAACTGCTAAATTTTACACCAGCCCGAAAAAATATATGAAAAAATGTCAGAAAAATCCATAGCATCCCGAAATTTTAAATTGGTGTATATTTTCAAGTAAACAGTTTAACATATAAATTAGCCGGAAAAATATCGACATTTTTAAAACAATTGATGCATTTTTATTATTTCAGTATCAATATACAATCAAGAATCAATAACAAAATGTATAATTTTTTTGCGCAATCCAAAAGATGGTCTCTAAAAATAGGTACATTCATCCCACAAATAATGACATATAGCCCATCTGCCTATCATGGAGTTAAAGGTTTCGTCTAGGGTCATTTATACTAATAGATTCAATAGTATTTTTATACGAATTATATGAAATCTTTATAATTTTTTGGGGAAAATCCTGAGGGAGTTATCCCTAGGATTTTCCCCAAAAAATTATAAATATTTCATTTAATTCGTATAAAATACTATTGAATCTATTCGTACAAATGACCCTAGACGAAACCTTTAACTCTATGATACGAAGATAGGCTATATGTACGTACAGTTGAATCTATTAGTACAAATGACCCTTGATGAAACTTCCATGATACGAAGATAGGCTATATGTCATTATTTGTGGGATGAACATACCTATTTTTAGAGGCCATAACCCAGAGGGGTTATCTCTAGGATTTCTCTTAAAAAATTAATAAATTTGGGAATAATTGTGATAATTAATTTTGAATTTTTTATAATTTAAATTACTAAAAAAATAAAATAAAATAAAATATAAAATAAAATAAAATAAAAATTGAAAAAAATATAAAAAAATAAAATAATATATAATAAAATATAAAATAATATATAAAATATAAAATTATAAAATAAAATAAAAATTGAAAATTATTTATGAACGGTTTTTTACAATTTCTTCATATAAAATTTTTTCGGGATGGACTGTTTATTTTACTTTATTTGCTATAGATTTCGTGCTGAGAGCGAAGACACTTTTGATATTTAGCATAGAAACATTCTGAAAAGACTTTTTTCGGGATGGAAAGGTTTTTTCGGGCTAACTTCACATACATTTATACCCTAACATTTCTGAATACATACTTGGTCATTTCCAAATTTGTAAAATACATACTATAAATGGATAAATATCCTATGATGAAGCTCGTAAATTATAGTATATATATAGATTCTGCGATTCTGAGATGTTTGTGTTTGAAAGAAACGTGTACATATGATTTGCATTATTTTCATTAAATTTTAAAATTTATTAGTAGAGCCCAACCCTTTTTCTAGAAACGGTTTGCACCAATGTGGAAAGACACAAGTGTCCACTATTCAGAACTGTTATTTATAGGGTCCAATATGGCAAAACCTCTCAAATTTTTGTGCTCGAGTAAAACGTTTATGAATTCCTGTATTTGTATAATTCTAATACTATCGCCAAGATTTCAAGCTTCATTAGCGGAGCCCAACTCCTTTCATAGTAATGTTTTGTACAAATTTGGAAAGGTTCAAGTGTCCTCTATTCAGAAATGTTATAGTGTCTAAATGGCAAAAACCCTGAGATGTTTGTGCATGAGTATAAAACGTGTACATATACGATTTGTATATTATTGTATTATACGATTTGTATATTATTGTATTTTACGATTTGTATTATTCTTTTCAAATTTTAAAAATTTTTCAGCAGAGCAAAACTCTTGTTATAGTAATCCAGGTGTCCATTATTCAGAAATGTTAGTGTTCATATGGCAAAAACTATGAGATTTTTGGGCTTACGTTCAATAGATTAGCATGGGTTTTATCAATTTTTCAAAGTTTTACAGCGAAGCCCAATCATATTTATATATATTAATGTTCTATACGAATTTTGAAAGGTCCAAGTGTCTATTATTCAAAAATATTAGGGTCTATACTGCCAATTTTCTTTGATTTCTGTGCTTGAGTAATATATTTGTACATGAATTCATCAATCAGCAAAACTATCAATACACAAATATGTTCAGCATATGTACGGTTCAATTATATTAATATCACGAATTAAAATTAGCATTGGCTGAATGCTGAATGCTGATTATATTGTGATCAGCGATGGGCGAGGTAGACTACGCCGTGTAATCTACGCGATTGTCGACACGAAAAATATTACGTAAGACAATGTCAACAACATACAATTTTTAAGCGATATGAAATAAGATCTGGTATTTTGTAACAGGGCAATTCATTTAAGCCGTAAGAAGAAATGAAAGAAAAGGTTCAAATTAAATTGGGAACCACATACCATACTATACCTTTGGAAATATATGCTGAAATAAAACAACCAAATGGTTTAATTAAAGAAAGTTTGTGCACTAAACGTTCGGATTGGTCTAAATTTCATAACGATAAATTTGTTATAACGGATAGAAGTCAAGCTCATGTTGTTCAATGCTCCCCATATGAGATTCTACACAATTTCTGATGTTACTTTGCCCGAATTTTGTTACATTTAAAACGCATATTTTCGGCAGTCTTATCGTATCCGCCATTCTTTTTCTTCATCTATAAAGTGTGTTTTTAGAGTCGTGTAAACCTGCTTATTCAGGCCAAAACTTTGGTTCTAGACTAGTTTATCACAAGCAATTTATCGCAAGTAATTCATCCCAACCAGTTCATCGCAAGCAATTTACCGTTACCATTTCAAAACACGGCAAACAATAGCAAAGCAGCCCTGGTAATCATGATAATGTTCTGATATTTGGACTATACTAGATGAGGATTATGCTATTTTTTTTTATCGATAATGATAATATGAATCTCAACACAATGATATGATAAATCTCAACACACTGTATGGAAATGCGATTTTTTGTGATAGATTTGCTGGTATAAGATTGTATAAAATTAATTGACTTTGAAACGTTCTTCAGCACCAGTATTTTTATGGCGGCTTTTGTTCCGCAGTTGTTTTTCTCACTTCTTTCAATAAAAAACTTTTATTTTTCTATGTGTTTGTAAAAAAAAATACGTTGGTAACTTCTGACATAGTCTTTTGTATTTGAAAGTAAAGAAGTTGCCTGAGTAATCGATATAAGTTTTCACTCTGCAAAGCTTACTTCAAATATTTATTTGGATTAGTAAATCATACCATATAATGAGGCTATAAATAAATTTCAAATTTTCAATTTTCCTATAGGTGTTAAAAGAGACACTATCTTCTTTTTCAAAAAAACAATCCAGAGCTTCAATATACGGCTCACAAAGCACGTTAAACAAAGTGGTTTTAAAGTTACTCCAGTTAAATTTTCCTTAAACATTTCAATCATTCTGTTGATCTCGAAAACAATACAAAGATATGTTGTACTGCATTTAAAAATGTTACAGCTTCTGTGTATCAGCTGGGTGCATCATTTACAACCAAATTAATTAAATGGGCAGCACATGGTATACAAAAGACGCTCTCGGATAAAATAAATAACGGCTTTGAACACCAAATATGCATCGCTTGCCCCTCATATATGGGTGAGGTGTCATTGGCCTTTCAAATTTTGTAAATTCAAATCATTGTTGTTTAGAATTCCGAGAGTTTAGAATGCATATTTTCATGGGGTACATATAGGATAATCGAATATTAATTTTTTAAATTTAAATTTTGTAAATCATTATCTTAAATTTCACGGCGTATCAATTCATTTAGGTAAATTTGAATATTTTAACGGAGAAAATGTTGGTATATTTCTTTGTTTGTAATTCGGCCAATCATTCTACAAATTTAACAAAAAATTGCCTTTATAAATAGTCTGAGATACTGCGTAGTGTATAATGTTCAACTATTCAATATAATCTCGTATTCTTCAATAAGGTCCATTATGTCTCCTTTTTTAATTCTATAAAATATTTGCATGGTTGTATCGAAATTGGTGTATGTCTGATGTTCAATGCATAAAGGTTAATTCGGGAGGTCGAATAGCGAAGTCGTTGAAGTTAGCCCGAGCCCGAATTGAATGGTGTGTTTCTTTGCTAAAATGTACTCATCCCGAAAAAATGTGTACATGTTATAAAAGTGTAGCTCCATCCCGAAATCAAAATGTATAATGTGTATACGTTTTGAATTCGGGATGGGGCTACACTAAAAAAGTGTAGCTCCATCCCGAATTCTATTTTACACTATTTTGTTAAATAAAAACAAAGAAAAATGTAAAATACGTAAAAGAAAAATATATTATGAACTTTATTGATGATTTTATTATTATTATTATTTATAATTAATTTTATAATATTATAATTTATTTATAAAATTATAATTTATTATTAATATAATTAATATTATTACGTACTAATATTTTGATTAGGTGCGTATATTTAAAAGAAAATAGATATCATAATAAAACATTAATTAATTGTAAAGTGAAAATATTACAAGATTTTCAAATTTTAATAAAACTCGTACATATATATACATTTTCTATCACCCTTAGGTTGTGCAAAGGACTTTATTTCATTGACAACTGGAAAAATTCTAAAGCCTTGGGGTTCAAAAGGTTTGAGATTTTGGTTCTGCTCGGACACAATCTGGTAGCTCATGGAATCATCAATTGAATTTATCAATTTGAATAAATTCAAAGAGATTTTGGTTCTGCTCGGACACAATCTCAGGTAGCTCATGGAATCATCAATTGAATTTATCAATTTGAATAAATTCAAAGAGATTTTGGTTCTGCTCGGACACAATCTCAGGTAGCTCATGTAATCATCAATATAATTTATCTCTTTGAATAAATTCAAAGAGATTTCGGTTCTGCTCGGACACAATTTGGTATTCTAATATTATTCTGGTACATTAATTTAAAATTTTTGTTGATGCGAGCAATATTTCGGTTTCATTTTATATTTTTCGATAAACAATCACTTGGGGATTGATTTCTATTGAATTAGTGTTGCGTATTAGCGGTACATAATTATCTAGGCCGTCGTATTTTTTCCATTTGCTATCTTCTATCCCATAGCAAATATAGTGACCTTCAGAAGCTTTAGGGTATTGTACAATTGGGCCGTCGTAACTAAAACTAATAATTGATGTCAGCTGGTACTGAACATTGCCAAGTTTGATTGTGTCCTGCACTTCTGATAATTTGACCCAATTATTACCACCCGTTTCAGCGTCTATACAAACAATTTGGCCAAACGTTTCTTGCGTAGACTTCATTGTGCAAAAGCAAAGTTTACATGTTTTCTGCGGAATTTCTTGCAGACAATTATCAATTTTTGAAACACTAAATTGTTTGTATTTATCATCGTTTAAATACAGTATAGGTCGATTCTCTTGTTCTATTGATGAACAATTTTTGTTGGTACATTCCAATGTTGCTTTCACACTAGGAAATGTTTGGAACACCCGTTTACAGACATTGAAAAGCTCGATTATGCAATTTGGGTTAAACCCAAAAAATTCTAGTAATATTTCTTTTCGCAATTCGTATACTTCCGATAATTCATTTTTAAATAACGAGGTCAATATTGACTTAGTTCGGCAATTTTCCAATTCGTCTATAAAATCATGGTCTATTGCCAAACCGATCGCTTGATATGTCGAATCAAAAGCGCACGTATTTTTAAAGAAACTACAGGTTTTTAAAGCATTTCTTATCAAAGCTATTTTGAAATTTGTTTTGGGTTTAAAAATGTTTTTTGGCTTTTGCAGCTTTTGCTATTTTGGCGTCTTTGAGTTTTGACTTAATATTTTCAGAGCGATGACATTTTGATCAATGTTTCCAAAATTAGAGTAAGAGTTAATGAAACTAAGATCAAAACTGCTTGGTTTCTTCTTTCTGCCGCTTACTGGTGAGTATACATTTTTCCGTTTCCAAATAGATTCACTATTTTGAACGTCGAGAAGACTGTGATTAATTTCTTTAGATGGTTCTTCGGTTTCTATCTTTAGTTGCTTTGTTGAAAATTTTGGTACCGAATAAAATATTTCTTTGTAAACTGTTAAATTTCTTTTATTCAATTCGCGAAAAAAACGACCAACCTTCAATGGCATTTTACCAACT
Organism: Tipula unca; assembly: GCA_951394425.1. Classification (NCBI taxonomy): domain Eukaryota; kingdom Metazoa; phylum Arthropoda; class Insecta; order Diptera; family Tipulidae; genus Tipula; species Tipula unca. The sequence goes on from OX596380.1 coordinate 123,140,005, forward strand.
TCTAGGGTACGAGCAGTCAAAGAAAACCTTCGTTTTAGGAAAGCGAAGTAGTTTTCGACATGCCCATTGCTTAAGCGACTCCCTTTTCGAAGAATACCTGTAAATAAGGGTAATATAGTTGCATATTTTTTTAAAAATGTTTCATGAAAACTATGATTATATAGATTGTTCAAGGGAAATTCATCACTATATTTCGTTGCATGAATTGCTGTATTACAGTTACTTATTTCAATCATATCATTATAAAACGGGCTTTGCTTATATATTGGACTGGAAAATGAATTATTAGCTAGTTCTTTATCTGGATCATCAGATTGGTTAAGTTTACTGCTATAATTATCAAAATTTAATTTTGACTCCGCATTATTGGCAGCAAACAGTCCGATAAGCTCATCAAACGAATGTTTTACCTCAATAGTTAAATGTTTTGAAAGTAATAATACGGCTAGTCTTTTCCATATTAGTTTGACATTTTCATAATTGTTTGCAACAATTATAGAAGCCATCACTTCCTTTAAAAATTTTTTAACTTCTGGAGAATTTTCATAAAACTTGTTTATATCATTTGCGATGGTATGCGATATATGTGAACAACACAAATGTATTTTTACTATTTGCTCCTCAGATTTTGAACATTTAGTATTAGTTGCCCACATATGCGTCGTATTTAAATATTCGACAATATCCATCCGATTAAATGCATCCAGAACTGAGTGAATCTCGGCAAAAGAAAAATCAACAACTACAGTGTTGAATACTGCCCATCTTTTTAAATTATCTTCTACATATAAACGAAATTCTCTAAGCCAATTACCTATGGTACGAGTATTATGGCTAGAGCTAACCATATCGCTTATTGGAAAAGGATTAGTGGTGTCCTTGTCATGTGTTTTCACAGGTAAAACTATAGCATAATACATAACACTTCTGCATGTTTTGTACGGTTTTCGAACAAGTCCGCCAGTAGCATCTAAATAAACAATCAACTCTTGGTCTTTTCGGATTTCTTTAAATTTTTTTAGAATAAAACATTGCTTCTTGCTACAAGTCGTAACACAGAATGGGTTTTTCCCTATTTGTTGGATATAAGCGTCATTCTTATTAACATCAGTTTTTTCTTTTTCTAAATGTACATCTTCGATGTCATCCGAATGGTTGTCATTTAATTGAAGATTTTCCGATCTTATTTTACTTAATACTCTTCTGTCTTTTACTATTTTGGCAGTATTAGTTTTATTAAATAAATTTAAGTCTTCCTCATTCGTGAGATTTTCGGAAACAATCTCGACTGTATTACGAACCAATTTTTCTTTAGTCAAATCTCGTTCGTATTCTGAAGTTTGATGAAACTTCTTGAACGGATGATAAATCGGCTCACAGGAACTGTAAAACTGTTAAGTTTGAATTGACCAATTTATAGGTTCTGCATTCCTGGGTTTGTGGCCACAGTAAGCTCTTATGGTTAAACGGTTCTGAGCTACATCGTGTCCTTTTATGTAAATTAAACAGCCAGTAAGTTTGATTAGTTGGCTCGAAATATGGTAAGTATAGTGGTATGCATCCAACTTCTTTTCTTTTAGATTAAAAAGTATTTTCCAAAGTTCCTGAGAAATTTCTAGTTTATATTTCATTAATTGAAATATTTTTTTATTTGTTTTATGAAAAATATTAGGAGTTTGTATTGGTTTGAGGATTATAGAATTATTTTTCAAATTCTTTGGGACATTGCGATTTAGAATTTCAAATTCCTCACAACTATCAACATCCGTGTGTGTTTGTAATAATAGATCGTCATTTCGAGTTTTATTAGATAAATAAGAATCATTAATTGGTACATCTGAATTTTCTGAACTGCTTGAATTCATTATGTTTTGGTTAACGTTTTCTATTGCAGTGGTAATTTGGTTGGACGACAACACAAAGTCGTCACAAATTGGTAAATCAATAATTTTATAGGGTGGTTTCAAAATTTCGATTGAAATTATCTTAACCCGTTCAGATTGTGGCGTTCTATACACAGGAACATTCACATGATTTTCATTCGTGATCCCGGAAAGCAAATTGGATGTCTCATCTTTTTCAATTAGGCTGGGAACGACCAAAGAATTGACTGGTTCGTTATCATTATCTTTATCATTGACTAGTCCAGAACAAATTAGATCGATATTAGCGGTATCCGTGTTAATAAAATATTTATTCCTATCATATGCCAGTGGTGCCATTGTAATATCTGCCTGACTTATTAAACTTGTTATCTCTAAATGTTTAGCATGCATGTCGTCCTTTAGATTATTTGGAGTAAACAATTTGTTTCGTAATTTACAACTCCAAATATTATAAAGTAACGTCCTATTCTTTCTATTATTAATAATACGCAGCTCTCGGCAAAAAGATTTCATCTCAGTTGTATCAGATATTGACAACTTATAAAGAGATAGAGATCGCATAGCATTTTCAATTGCAAGCTCATTAACATTATGTCTTTTTTTTCTATTATTGTAACGCATTGTGCACGAAAAAGATGTTTTGTTACGAAACACCTAAAGACAATAAACAATACAAATAAGATGAGAAAAAAACTAAAAGTTTTACAAACACTGTTGTGGGACTCGATTGGAAAGAATAAATAAATATAAATCCTTTATATACTCTCGCACAATTTTCGAATTTTCTCTTTTATTTCAAAATAAAACAAAATAAATGTATATTATAAAAAAGAGTTAGAAAAAATCTCTTTAGAAAATCGGAATGAAATTTTGTGTCACCTCGTAATAGGAATGATTGTTACATTAATAACTGTAAGTCTGTAACGTATTTATTTTATTAGGTATAAGTGAAATTTCTTTTATATAAATTGCCACATAAGTTAAGAAATTAAACATAACATACATAGAAAATTAAAAGGATTTGTGACAATAATTTTAAACACAAAATAAGCTATAAAATAATAAAACAGGTTGCCTTGTAAAACAGTTTGCCTTGTAATAAAAGTATAAATGTACAAAACTGCAGTCTTGCAGGCCAACGTAATTACAACGAAAAGTATTAACCTCCAAAGAATTTATTGTGCCGGTGCATCAAACCACCGTCAATATCGCTTCATTCACTGAATGTTAATGCAAATTAGTATTAGTATTAGTATTTTATATTCATGATATGAAAATAAGAGATATATCAGATTGTTGGTATAGCCAAGACCTATCGGGCCGTATACGCCACTAGTGCTATATATCTCTAGTATTAGCTTCACAGAATTTATTGTGCCGGTGCAAACCTTTTGAACCCCAAGGCTTTAGAATTTTTCCAGTTGTCAATGAAATAAAGTCCTTTGCACAACCTAAGGTATGTATATATATGTACGAGTTTTATTAAAATTTGAAAATCTTGTAATATTTTCACTTTACAATTAATTAATGTTTTATTATGATATTTTCTTTTAAATATACGCACCTAATCAAAATATTAGTACGTAATAATATTAATTATATTAATAATAAATTATAATTTTATAAATAAATTATAATATTATAAAATTAATTATAAATAATAATAATAATAAAATCATCAATAAAGTTCATAATATATTTTTCTTTTACGTATTTTACATTTTTCTTTGTTTTTATTTAACAAAATAGTGTAAAATAGAATTCGGGATGGAGCTACACTTTTTTAGTGTAGCCCCATCCCGAATTCAAAATGTATACACATTATACATTTTGATTTCGGGATGGAGCTACACTTTTATAACATGTACACATTTTTTCGGGATGAGTACATTTTAGCAAAGAAACACACCATTCAATTCGGGCTCGGGCTAACTTCAACGACTTGAATAGCGTTGGTAGTCTAAAGGTTAGAGCTGCAGCAACAGAGCCTTGTGTGGTATAAAGATCGACGGTTCGATGCTCACCAAAACACCACAATGTTCAACAAGCAAGGCGTGAACAAAAACCGTAGGGGAGAAAAAATTGCCGATAGCCTGTTCTCAACTTTAACACAGCATTGAGACTGCGTCACTGCCATCCTACACAGTCGTACCAGACGACAAACTCTCTCGATTGATCGAGTCATAGGCCTGCCGGAAATCCAGGAACACCTGATGTACAGAGAAGGATGTCTCATAATATTTAGATATAGAATCATTCGCAGCGAAAAGACCTGATCGGTGACTGATCGATTCGGACGAGATCCTCCTTGATAGTCACAAACCAAGCCCTCCGCTAGAGGAGTGATTCTATCCAATATAATGTATGACAGTAACTTGTATGCTGTGCAAAGGAGAGCTATACCGCAATAATTCTCACACTTCAAGCGGTCTCCCTTCTTGAAGATGGGGCATATCACGGCCACTTTCCATTCGTCAGGCATAACTTCGGTTCGCCATACTAATCGAATAATAATAATAATAATAACAGTGTTAAAGGCCATTACTGGCCCCTTACTGAATCAACAATCTGGCTCCAACGGTTTCGATCCTGAGCTTGGTCTTCATACTGTCTTAGACAATCTGAAGAGGCCAAGTCGTTCTCTACATCGTGGAGCCATCGTCGCCTGCAACGACCTCTGCGCCTACCATATGGTGGCTCTCCTTTCAGAAATCGCTGCACAATTCGTTCCGGATCAGCACGCAGAACGTGACCGAGCCAGCGTACTCGCTGAGATCTAACTTCATGTACAATATCGGGGATCTTCATCAGATCTCTGATCTCGAAATTGTACAGAGCTCGGTATGTACCATCTATTTCGCGTTTAAGGCCGTAAATCACACGCATGATTCTTCTCTCAAATGTAAGGAGCCATCTCTCGTACTCATCCGTCAGCGCCCAACTTTCACATCCAAACATAACAACGGGCCTGATCAACGCTTTGTAAAGCTTCAGCTTCACGGCACTTGATAAGTGTTTAGATTTTAGCAGTGGCCTTAGAGGATACAAAGAACGACTGCCAGCTGCCAGCCGCACTTTAATATCCTCATCCTCACCCTCAATACTAATCGAATAAGGTTGAAAAAATAGTTCTACAAAGTATTCCCTCTGAATATCAAGAGCTCCGAATTAATGCAGTCCACTCCAGGTGAGCGGTTTCGTTTCAATCTCTGCATGGCCTTAGTGAATTCCTCATGGGATGGGCCCTCAATGCAAATCTCCGCTGTCTGTCTTTAGAGGTGGCTCAACAACAGTCTGTGACGCATGATGCACATCAAGCAGATCAGTAAAGTGTCCACTCCATGCGTCAAGTACGGCGTCGATGTTGACACAGAGGGTTCCATCCCGATCCCGAATGGCGGTTGACGTATGCCTGAAAGTATGCTGCAGTCCAGTAATTCATTTAAAGAAATTCCGCAAGCTGTACTTTCAGAACCTCGGCCTTCCACCATTCTCGCTTCTTCCGTCTACAAATCCGCTTAGCTACCATTTTTGCAAGAGCAGCCTTGTTTTTCCTCGCGATTGTGAGACGTTGTTGCACTTCACTTGACACTCGTTTGATGACACTCGTCATCAAACCCATCATTCTTGGGTCTGACTTTCACTATTCCTAAAGTCTGTTGAGCAGCACTGACAACCGAAGTTTTCAGTACCTCCCAGAGAGAGTTCACGCAGTCAGACTGGTAATTAGCTAAATCAATGATGTCGCTGACAAGATCCTGATATCGTTTCTTTTGATCTTCATTTATCAGGCCTTCACAGTGGAAACGTACCACGCGTTTCGCTGTGTTCCCAGACTTACGAAACTTACCCAGTATAAGAAAATTTCCATCGTGTCTTTGCAGCGATCAAATTATGATCGCTGCCTACGTATTTGGTTGCTGACCGATAAGTTCTCACATCATGCACAACCCGAGTCGGTCTTTTAGAAATTAACACAAGGTCAATTTGGATGCGGAAAGTTCTGCGAGGATGTGTCCATGTCTCTAGAAGTGTCTGTTTGTGAGGGAAGAACGTGCTTGCTTTTAAGACATGAGCAATTGCAAAGTACATCATTCTTGCACCATTATCGGTCGCAGTTTCGTGTCGGGAGTACGGACCTATGTTTTCACACGAATCGGTCTGATTTCTGCCAGCTCTAGCATTAAAATCCTCAATTACCATTCTAACATTGTATTCGGGTATAGATCGTCCAAGTCATCGTAAAATGAGTCTTTATCTTGGGGCTGGCTGACTTCTATGGGCGCATGTACACAAATTATCGACAGGTTGGCTAACTTCATGCGAAAGCGAAGCATACACAATCGGTTATTGACTGCCTGGAAATCCAAAACGGTTTCTTGAAGAGCAACGAGTTCCAGCTGATACTCTTTCGTACACGTGATTAGGAACTGTAACGCTCCTGGTTTTCTAAGTGATTGCATGTTCCATGTGCCGACCCTAAATCTCGTATCCGGGTACTTGAGTGAGGGCCCGGTGTTTTTTTGGCGGTATCCATTTTTCTTTTTGTTGACTTTATATAAACAGTCTATTTTTATTTTATTTTTTATTTTTACGGATGCGTGTCGTCAGCCCAGCGATCCAACCGTTTAGTCGCCTCCTACGACAAGGAAAGGATACTGTGGTGGTATTCTTGGGAAACATGTTCGTGCAATTTAAATTTACGAGACATGTGAGTGCCCCCTGACCACAGGGGCGAATATTTGCTTTAATATTTCTATATAAAATGACTATTTTGAAAAATAATAAAAATGAGCGAATTTAAGACAACGACCGATTTTACCGTGTTATAGTTGTAACCGCATATATATTGGACTGCCATTGAGAATTAAACTTGAACAATGTTATCTATACATTAACATCCAATGATATCATCTTCCATTTTATAATATTATTTTTATTTTAAAAAAAAAACGAAATAAACACTTGAAAAATTCCATTTTTTTCATTCGGTGACGCCATACAAAATGAATGACATTTCGATTTTTTACATTCGTATATAAATAGATATATCGAATAAATATATTTTATTTTGTTTATAAACATTTCTAGACTATAGCATGTTAAAATTCATGACATTAGCAAAAGGTATATAGACATGCGACTACCAATAACACCAACACACTCCATTAACTATTTAATTCAGTAAACAATCTATTTGACCAAACAGCAGAAGCAGCAGCAGCAAAAAAAAGGAAACTATACAAATATGTATATATGGAATGATGCGATGATTAGTTGCCTTACTATAATGGCCACTTGAGACATTCTATATCATTATTCTGCGTTGTTAACTTTCTATTTATGTATATACTGTAAATAATTTTACGGACTGATGCAATTCAATAACAATTGTTTTTAATTCAAGTTAGTCCAATTGATTGTTCGTTATAGACATATGTATAAATATAATGGCTGCCAGTAAATAAATTTGTTTAAAAAATGATATGACATAATATCAGATTAACGTTGGTAATGCATTATATGTACACGGAATACGCGCGATGAAACGAAATAAGTAGTTTAGTTGTTTTTGGGATATTACCATCAATTATAATTATTAATTTAATAGCGTTTCGTTACCCACCGCATCATACACCCGACTAACTGGTAACCAGTGATTTTATTTTTGTATTTGTTTGCTGCGCTAACCTATAATTTTCCGGTGTCCGTCTGTGTCTATATATAGTATATATAGCAGACAAGTTTACTAAATTATATGACGACTTTAAAATCCATCAAAATATTTATCGATCGGAATGGTAGGATGGATCGATGGATTGATATGGTTGAATGAAAAAAAAGTGCTGTATCATTTTTGCTAACAAATTTATAAGATACGCAGACATGTGTATATACGTACATATACAGAAGTGTAATACGGTAACAAAAGAAAATAACAAAGTAAATATATGAAGGTAGGTTAACTGTTACATTTATGACGCTAAATCTAATTAAAATAATTATAGATTGAATGTCGGATATTGAAACAGATGACACAACGACCCTCGTCTATATAAATAATAAAATACCCAGCATTTCAATAAATTCACATAAATATGAATTTGAAACTATTTTAATTTGAATAAATGAATTATGTACTATATTGTAATATGACCTCATTTTATGTAGGTACATGAATATCTTATATTGCAACAATCACATTCTTATGTATACTTTTGATGTCGTTATATACTTTCTGTATATGTACATAATTGAATTATAATTTTGTATAGAAACGTAATCCGAAACGCTTTATAAATCAGACATCAAATATAAATTTGTGGTTTTTATGAACCTTGAATAAAGGACTTGTAAGACGTTTCATTAAACGTTTCAATTAGAAAGTTATGGGGAAATTAAATAAATCTGTTAAGCCGCATGAAACATGTTTATAATTTCATATATACAAACAACTATATATGTATATGATGCAGCAAAATTTCTAATAACAATGAATTATTTATCTCGTTGGAATCTAAAAATGTCATACTCATTCGGCAGTCATACAATTAATCCATCATTAAATTTCATTACCTGATTATCTTTTACCATACATGTAACGTAACCATTCGCCCATAAATATATAATAATTATGATCGCTAGTCGAATCATGAAAGTGGGTGTCTCTCTTTGTCTATATAAATATAATGTATCTCAATTATTACCTATGATTTCTGTTTACGATTCTTCTTCAACACATTCAGGCTCGCGTTGAATATAAATTATACTTGTAAGCCTGAGTTTGATTATAGGAATATAATAGCGGGCTACGTCCGCTATATAATGTCCAACCTTTTGTTTTGTATTGCCTCTCAATTTATTGTAAATATATGTCACTGCATGTAGTTATCGAAAATTCATTTTGCACATTTTGTTCAATAAATACAAAAGAGCTGGTTGAACCAGGCAAAACTTCATTCCGAGGAATACATTCATCTTCGGGATGCTATCAATGCTGACGGAAATGCACAGAATTTCGGCAGAATGACAATTCTCCCAGCAACACACGTCGGAAGTCCGCGACATATGCACGAATATACTCAAGATGCTATGTCGTAAAAAATTCAGCTGATGGATCGTTTTGGATAAGTACACGCATGGTTAATTTCTTTGGTATTACTGTTTGCCATAAAGATGAAGATTTAAGGCATACGATTATTTCATCAGCATTTGTTGATCGTGGCATAACGGGTAATGTTTGTCTAAAATCCCCAGAAAGTAAAATTATGGTTCCACCAAAAATATTTGTGTTGTTCTTGAAATCTTTTAATCTTCGATGTTTGTATTTTTTTTTATATTACATGTTGCGCTTTCATTAGTTTGAATATTTAATAGCAGTTTTAATGCTGAATGCGCTGTTCTCCCTCCACCTAATAAAGTTGCATCAATTCCTGACGAAGCAACGGCTAGTGCAATGTTACCTTGGGAACTAATTTCTGCTAATAAAAGTGAAATCATGAAATTTTTTCCAGTGTCGCCTGGAGTATCCAAAAAAAGAAGCCCCCAGTTTGGGCATACGCAGTTTGACGTATTAATTTGAACAAATTCAAGTAAATCAAGCGTATTGTATGATTGTTCTCGGGAAAGATCATAATTAATTAGATCATTTGCTAATCTTGAAGGTGATGGCAATCCTAAAGTTTAAAGATTTTGATTTGAAATAGTCGTGCAGATATTCTCAAGTCGAATTAAACAGTCATTGAACATGATTGGTAAGAAATCAATTCTGTTGTCGGTGTGAATACTGCGATATGTGGGAAGAATATCCTCAGTCATTGCATTTTTGAATTTTCCCCATAGTTCATTTGGAGATGAGGTAATCACTGTATCGTTTAATGTGGAATCAAGCATTAATATAGGTCCTCGAATATTAATTAATAATAAACGTAAATAGAAACATTCTTATTCATTTGGATGAATGGTCGATACATTGATCCAATGTGGTGATAAACTTGGCCTTGAATTTTTATAGTTGATGCAAAATTACGACCAAGAGAATCAATATTGGTAATTTGTTTTGCGCCAAAAAATGTCATTTGCGGAAACATTGATTAAATTTCCTTATTTTTGACAAAAATAGCTTTGAATCACTTGATTCTCCTGTTATCAAGGATTTTAAAGGTTCAGGTGGTGGATTTAAAATTGGTAAAACAACTTTACCTGAAATATTTTCCGATAATATTTTATGAATTTTTGACGTTATAAAAAGTGGGAAGGGGGTGGTTAATGTCCAAAAAAAAACTTACCTGAAGAGCAACACATCTCAAGAGTTTTATTTTTAAATTTTAATGAATGCCATAATAATTGCATTCTTTATCCATTTAAACCGATAAAAATTTTAGGATGGACGTAATAATCGATGTCTTCATAGTTAAAGGCAATGCGATGAAATGAAGCAATTACTAATGCTGTTCTGTTCCGCTCGTATTGAGCGTTCGAGGCCCTTGCCGCAGCTCGAACATTTCTATTCGCTCTTCAAGTAGTAACTTTTCGAATTTCGGTTATAATTTCTTGTTGTATTTCACGTTGTAAGTTGCGTTGCCTTTGTGTCTTTAATTCTGATAATTGTTGGTCAGCATTAATATTTTCTCTACATCGTCTAATCGCTTGGTTTCTTCGTATTGCGACTAATATTATTGAGCCTCGCATTCTTATGAAAGAAACACTTAATTTTACAATACAATGGAATTATGTTTAACTGTCACTTCGTGTTGTTGGTAACAAATGTTTTCGCGTACTCTTTTATTTTTGTAAAATTTTATTTTTAATCTTAATTTTACTTTAATCAATTGGTTTTTAACAGTTATTTTGTGTAAATTAATAAAATTCACTACGTAATAACGTTTATATCCAAACCTATGGTTAAAATCTGAAGTTCCTAAGATCCTTCATCACCTATCGGGCACAAATTTCACAAAAAACCCAAACCCCTAAAATCCTAACCTATGGTCAAAATTACAGCTCCCTGCGATGTCTGGTTCCCCTTTCTCAGGAACTATTACAATCATTACAGACACCATTTTTATATATTAGATAATGTCTTTATTAATATTACATTTAAACATTCATTTTTCGCGCAGTAATATAGTTGTATGTCATAATATCTATAACCGAGACCAAAGAATTTTCAAGTCAACCATCTAATGACCATTTAATTAAATCATAGAACCATAGAGGAGATCATAATGAGATTCCCATTAAAACTCCGCGACTGAATTTCTATTTCAGCGACTGAATTTCTATTGCGTCAGCTCCATCTGATACAGATGATGTTGCTGAAATATTTAATAACATAACCTCACCATTAACAAATAAATTGAATAATGTTGGGCTTATATAATTGTTCCCCGCTGATGTACTGCGGACAAACTGCATAAAGATCCACAATATTTAACTCTGTCTGTTATGTTGGCTCACTAGAACAATTATTAAAATGTATTATTGTTTATCTGGTCAAAAAGCACATTTACGCATTTTCTTCGTTGTGGTAGATTGAAGGATCATACTGCGTCTTTGAACATTGGGCACAACCAATTCCTCAATATCATTTTGTAAAAAACAATTTGCAGCGAGTATTTTGCTTGTTACCATTCCATTCTGAAAAAATATTACCATATTATGTAACAACATGCTTTAATTATTCTCTTTCAAATCGTTGTGGGGTTTAGACGTGGAATCGGTAAAGGAAGCGATAAAATAAAAATAATGGGGAACATCAAATCCGGTAGGTCAAATGAGTGACGAGAAACCATTTTCATTCCATAGGCGCTCTAATCAGAAAAAATCCCAAGATACGTTGAGGAATAGTAATACTCGAATGAGTGAAGCAGAAATGGATAATATCGATCCTTTCCAAAAGAGTCAGGTTCTATCGAGGTCTCCTACGAGAGCCTGTAGCACGTTCACCACGAAGATTAACAAAATAATACCTACAGAAGTGGGTGGAGTTACCGAGAAATGCTTTTCCAGAGGACAATAATTGTTCTAAAAAAGAAGAAATACTGTATGATAAAATTAAAACAATAACTAAAATAGATAAGTTTAATACAAAATTGATGAGTGGAAACAACATCAAAATAAACTTAGCAGATGGTGAAACCTACAGAGAAATGACAAAAATATTAAGCGAAGGGGGACATTCTTGGCATACGTTTGAAAACAAACAAATCTGACCAATTAGGGTAATGGCTAAATATCTGCACTCTACATGTAAACCAGAAAAAATAATTGAGGACCTGAAAGGAAAAGGTTTTATTGCAACTGAAGCATCAATTAAGCTAACACGGAGAAGTAAGGAGCCTCTGAACATGTATATGTTAACATTCAGCGCAGATGATGATATTGAAAAAATACATCAAATCAAGTACATCTTGGGATGCAAAGTCAATATTGAGCCCCTAAGAAGAACTAGGCTTATACCACAATTTAAAAAATGTCAAGCATATGGTTGCAAGTTGGAATAAACAGGACTGAATCATTTAAAGGAGAGTTAGGGCGTAAAACGTTGATAGCCTCTCAAGCAGAAGTGGGCAAAAAAACTTACGCTCAAGTAATGATGAGTAACGAAAACACACAAAAAATTTCTCAAACAGACGACATAAATCAAACGCTTAAGCTGATATTAAGCAAACTTAATACTTTTGATCAGCGATTACAGAAACTAGAATACAGTACTAAATGAGCCATCCCTAAACAAAGCCATGTCTAACGACTTAAGAATTTTATGCTGGAATGCCAATGGACTCCAGCAACACCAACAGGAATTGCAAATGGTTCTGGACACAGAGAAAATCCATGTCTGTCTCATCTCTGAAACTCACTTCACTAGACAATCAATTATCAAATTTAGAAATTATAAAACATATCACACTATTCACCCGGGAAATACTGCTAAGGAAGGTAGTACTGTTATAATTAGAAATAGTATTAATCACTTCGAGGAATTAAAATATGAAACAGAACAAATACAAGCAACAGCTGTTAATATCAAGACCAAAAATAACTCTATTAGTGTAATTGGAATTTACTGCCCACCGAAATACTCTCTAAAAGAAAAAGATTATCTTGAATTTTTCACTAAACTAGGGAGAAGATTTGTAATTGGGGGAGATTTTAATGCAAAAAATATCCACTGGGGTTCTAGACTAACAACAACCAAAGGGAAAGAACTCCTCAATGCTATCAGAAAATTCGGTTGTGAAGCCTTATCAAATGGTAAACCGACCTACTGGCCAACTTATCCAAATAAAATACCAGATCTGATTGATTTCTTTATGGTGAAAAATATATTTGTAAATTATATAAATAGAGATGAAAGTCTTGACTTAAACTCTGATCACTCCCCAATACTTTTGACATTAAGTGAAAGGATCATTCAAAAAGAAGGCTATCCTAGTTTAGTAAATAAGCACACAAATTGGGAATACTTTAGACTGTCGTTAGAAATAAAAATTAACTTGATGGTTCCGCTAAGTAGTGAGGAGCAATTAGAAAAAGAAGTTCACAAGTTCATATGTAACATACAGCAATTAACTTGGGAAAACACTCCTGAAGTTAAAAAGAAAATTAAGGGAAACAACTACCCTAGAGAAATTAGAGAGCTCTTGGCAGAAAAAAGAAGGGCAAGGAGGATATGGCAACAAACTAGAGCCCCTCGAGATAAAACTAAGCTAAACAATCTTACTCAGCTACTTAAAAGGGAAATCAAAGATTTGAAAGATGAATCTATCAGTAACTACCTCAGAAAATTATCTAATGATACTAGTGCTGATTATTCTCTCTGGAGAGCAACTAGAAGAATTAACAGGCCAATAATGCAGATTCATCCAATCAGAACAGAAGATACCAAATGTGCCAGAAATAACGAAGATAAAGTACGAAGTTTTGCTGAATCCCTGGAAAAAATATTTGAACCACATGATGACCAATCATTGGAAGCCGAAATAATAACTGGAGAGGTTGTACAGAAAAGTGAAGAAATCCTACGAGCAACACCAAAAGAAGTCATGTATGAGATAAAAACAAATATGAATCCGAGTAAAACGCCGGGTTATAACCTTGGGAAAGCAGAAATTCTAAAAGAACTACCAAGGAAAGCATTATTAAAGCTCACCAATATTATAAATGCCACCTTTCGATTGAAATATGTACCCAGCCTCGCTGGAAAATTGCAGAAGTAATTATGATTCCTAAACCTGGGAAACCACCACACAAAACTGGATCATACAGGCCAATATCACTATTACCAGTTATATCTATACTCTTTGAGAAGTTATTAGTAAAAAGGCTAAATCCGATAATTGTGAGGAAAAACCTGATTCCAAATCATCAGTTCGGTTTTCGCAACCAACACTCAACATTAGATCAAGTACACAGAATAACTAATATTATTGAAAGAACATTAGAGGAAAAAAGTCTGCTCAACGATATTCTTAGACGTTGCACAGGCCTTTGATAAAGTTTGGCATGAAGGACTTAACTATAAGTTAAGAACTGTACTACCAATGCAATTCACTACAATATTAGAATCATACTTGAAAGATAGATTGTTTAGAGTAAAATTAGACTCCTATTCTGAATTGAAAGAAATCAAGGCAGGGGTACCGCAGGGCAGTGTATTAGGTCCGGTCCTATACCTATTGTACACTAATGATCTCCCTGTATTAGAAAACAACACTGTGGTGACCTTTGCTGATGACACGGCAATCTTAGCTTTTGGAGATAGCAACGAAGAATCAACAGAATTTACAGTTAGCTATTACGCAAACACATAACTGGACCAAAAGATGGCGAATTAAATTTAACGAAACTAAATCAGTTCACATCAATTTTACAAACAAATGACTCGAACATATTCCGGTTACAATTAATCAAGAAATAATACCGTATGCCAACACGGCTAAGTATCTTGGCATGACACTAGATGCAAAACTACGATGGAAAGCACACGTCAAAAAGAAAAGTGAAGAACTACGGCTTAAATATAGAAAGATGTATAGGCTGGTAGGAAGGAGCTCCGCTCTATCAACATACAACAAACTTCTATTATATAAACAAATATTAAAACCGGTTTGAACTTATGGTATCCAACTTTCGGGTTGTACCAAACAGAGCAACGTAGAAATCATCCAAAGATTTCAAAACAAAGTATTAAGGAACATCGTTGATGCACCATGGTATGTTAGAAACAGAGACCACCATAGGGACCTTAAAGTGGACGCTGTTTCAAAGGAAATCGAAAAAAATGCACTGAGACATAGGCAAAGGCTCGAACAACATGTTAACACTGAGGCAACTAAGCTGTTAAACAACACAGATATTGTACGCAGGCTCAAACGAATTAAACCTTTTGAGCTGGTGTAATTGCTATAGTATGTAAACAGCGTAATGCTGATCTAAAACCCACAATAATGATGTGGTTTAACTCAATTTATCAGAGACTATGGAACACCAGTTGGAACAAGCCATATATGTAGATTAATACAACATAGCAAATTAAGTTAGAATAAAATTGCTCACTATATAGTCCAGGTGACTAGATTGTAATAATTGTTTATTTAAAATATTTAAAAAAAATTGAAAAAAAAAAAAATAAAAAATTTATGTAACGACGCACAGTGGAGAGAGGAAATTATAAGACACGGTCATTGGTGCGAAGACTCGGAGGTCTGTTTCTTTTGGGTGCAAGTGAACTCGTTTGTTTTGTGTTTTGTTGATTTAAGCCTAGCAATATTTGACGAGCCAAAGAAGAGTGGAGAATAAAAATAAACAAAAAAAAAATATGTGTTTAAGTTTAGTAGACTAGTGCTGGGATGTTCTATCATCACTTCGATTCGCTTCAATAGACATTTGTGTCTCTTTTTTACGAACAAAATTGTATTCTATTTCGCAATTTATATTGTGATCATAGCCTACTCGATTCTATTTCTATAAATTCATTCGATAAAATATCATCAATATTTTTATTTTCGATGGCAAGTGAAAAGAGGAAAAAGAGATAGTTTGCAAATTTATTCTAACAGGCTGAGATCGCAATAGACAAAACGTAATTCGAAAAACGCAATGGAGCACAATTTTGTTCGTAAAAAAAGAGACACAAATGTCTATCGAAGTGAATCGAAGTGATGATAGAACATCCCAGCATAGATCTTCCATGTCAATGTACAGGGTGGTATACTGTACTTGTGTGAATGGGATGAATATTAGTGTGAATGTGGGTATTGCACCGTGGGCCCTTTAGTGGCATTGAGTGCTGGAGTAAAATCCTCCCAATTTTAATTTAATTTGTTTATTTTAGTAGACTAAAAACACATCCTACAAAAAAACTACAACACAAACACAGGCGTTTCGTGAAATAATCTGTAAAATAACCTTTGACTAGTTATTTACAAAAGCTGTATGAGAAACCAGATTGCGGCGCACAGAACTATTCCGATAATTACAGTTGATTGAGTCTCCAATGTCAAGCGACAAACGGAAAAAACTAATAACGGATTAGACATAAGGTGCAGGGTCACACTATTTATATGTTGAGCAACAGCTGGTAAGTCTTCTGTATAATTATCCACTTGCTGAACTTTTTCATTACAGACTACGACACGTGCTCGTTCAGGTCGCTCAACCGAAAACATTGCTACAGTGAGAGAAAGTGTGGCAAAGAACCTATACGTTTATCTATTTCACGACGTTCTCAACAATTAAACTTGTCTACAACGGCCACATGATGAAATTTTCATGACGTATTTATCTTCACGTCAACTTTCACCACCAACTCGAATGATTAAAAAATGAGCAAATCACCGTGATGCTAAAATTGATAACGCGCTCGATAATTATTCTGTTTTCTTATCCCGGTTGCATGATATCGGAAAATTTGTATAATATTGACCCGATGACATCGTTGAAGTAAACATGTTAGTTTAATTTCACGGAAAAGCGGCAAATTGATCCAATCTTCCTCTGTCTAATCTAGTTGTATATCATCAAATCTCAAGTATTGGAAAAGAAGCATATATAAATCACCGTTCTTTCTAAATGGTTGATTAGTTTATTCAATTATTCATAGATAACATTATAGCATCAATAAAAAAAAACTATGATTCTATTTATAAATTTATCTTTCAAACCATATGTAAGCATTCCAATTGTTGTTGTCCAACCCAAATAAAATGATAACAAAAGCAACCTCACTCGCCGCCTATAGTAGTTAATAGTATAACTATTCAGAATTTAGCAAAGTCAGCATGCGGTACACCGCATACAACTAAAACAACCTCAACAAAATTAATTAGCCCATTTGAAGCCACTTGGTGATCAATAGCATAACAATTCATCAACTTAGAAAACAGGCACACTATATACATAAGACCTGTTTGCTTAAAACAAAACATTGCCATAAACGAAGGATGCCAAAATTCTCGAAGTTCTGAAATTCCTTGCTTGTGTTGACACCAGCGTGATTTAACAGAGCAATAAAACAACGTAGATTCTCATAAATTCATATTTTGTATTTTCGTATGATACCCACCCGCACACATTCCATTTTGCTTAACAGTATTCCCGCCTATACTCGAACCTAGTAAAATACTTAGTTCTATTGCTGTAGAAAAATGGAGTGCCGCATATACAACATTTGACGCCAAATTTGCTGCTGTTTGAAGTTCTTTTTTTCCAAAATACGAAATTTGGATAATATAACACATAGGAAAACCAACAACTTGAAATTCACAACAACAATCTATTTGCTACACTATTTAATACAATCCTATATAATGATTCACATTGGTTCACTCAGATCACTTAATGGTCGCATCCAGGTCTCTCACGACACTATATCGTTATGTGAAGTGCTATTCTGGTTTATTATTGTTTCGAGTAAAATCGAAATTCGAAATAATAGTTTGGTAGTTGGCAAACTTTGTGTTTTTTGCTCATATTTAGAAATTTTGATTAACATTTTTAAGCCACACTACACTACTAACAATCAAACCTTTATAAAACAGATTCAGATCTTTGTAAATAAATAAACAAAATTATTTAATTAAAATCATTATTTTTATAGGTTGTCTATAATTAACATAATTTAACCAAATTACAATAACAACAAAAGGTTATACACCAATACCCCGTTTTGCGGGGCTTCAGTCTGCATTCATATATTATTGATGTCAACAATTTTGCGTTTTTTTCTGATTCGATTTGAGTTAATTTTGCACAAAAAATCACTGGTTCTTCACTCGATAAAGTTTAGTTAAACTCGAATTACTTAAACGATTCTTAATGTTGGCAAGTTGGCTTTCGCCTCCAAGTATGAGGATGGTTTCGACGGTTCAAAACTTTGTTCTGGAAGCGATTACCAACTATAGGACTTTTATTTCAAATACTGAAAAATGGGCTAAAGGCTATAAAGCGGGTAAAAAACCGAATACTCTACTCATTGGGGTATTGCATGGGGATTGCAAATTTAAGCCTCTGTTAATCCATTCGGAAAATTCAAGGGGCTGGAAAATTATATTGAAAAACGATCTTCCGGTTTATTGGCGGGCGAAGAAAAAAGCATGGATGGCAGCTACTTAGTGAAATTTGTATTTACGCTCTTCTTGGGATGAAGTAAAGCCTTCATGTTTGAATGGCGTATGGAAAACGTTATGGCCAGAGGGTCGGAATAAGACTGCACCAGAAATGGATATAGTAGCAAAGGGGCAGTTTCCAATTTAAGAAAAAATCACGGTCTGAGACTGAAACTTATCAATATAGAGCTATTTTCGCTGAGGTTGACGATAACAAATTTTCTAAGTTTCGCAGAGATATTTCTGTTAATCTCCAAAGGTATGAAGAAATACAAAATGCACCTTCGAAATAAGCCAGTTCCAGTTCAAGCTACATTAGACAAATATTTTTCTCCTATAGTGCGATAACAAGGAATTAATTTATTTTCAGCAATTTGAGTGCAATTTTTCCAGAACTAAACACCGACGCAAACTGAGGTATTGGTGTATTTTTAAATACATATACCGCATATAAAGGGTTTTCCAATAAGAATGATATGATTTCATTAAAAAAAAAACACACTAATTGTTAAGGAAATTGAAATGTTTCTTATTTAATGTGAAGTACAATCGATACAATTAAGTTCTGAATAAAACGTCATTCAAATGGCATCCACGACATTATCTGCAGGAACGAATTCGATGAACCCAATTTTCGAGCACTTTTTCCACTAAATCAAGTCGTATGTCATGAATAGCACGTTCAATATTGACTTCTAAAGCTTGAAGAGAGTGTGCTTTATTACTAAAGACCAATGAGTTCAAATAACCCCACAAGAAATAGTATAATGGTGTTAAATCACAACTTCTTGGAGGCCATTCAATATCACAATTTCAAGTCGATTTATTGACTTGAAATAATCGAATCTCCAAACTTTTCATAAAAAGTTGTTTATCATCGATCTATACCGATCTCCATTGATAGTAACGGTGATACCAGCTTCATTTCGAAAAAAATACGGACTGATGATTCCACCAGACCAAAAACCACACCAAACTGTCAATTTAGGTGAATTTAATGGTTTTTCATGAATAATTTGTGGATTTTCTTCACATACCAGAATCGACATTTTTGTTTATTTACTGCACCACTCAGATGAAAGTGAGCCTCATCGGAGAGCTGATTTTCTTAAAAAAATCGTTATCGTTTTCAAGTTGTTCCAAATCAAAATCAGCAAATTCACGACGTTGATGATGAAATTGTAAACATTACTGAATACAATGAAACGAAAAATGACAGATCATGACATATTACAAATGGCCGAAACGTCACTTAAAAATCATATCATTCCTATTGGAAACCCTTTTATTCAAACATGCAGGTGCATCTTGGGAAATTCCGTTAATACATTGAAATTTTAATAGAAACTAGGGCATCCAATATCGGATAGATTTTTCAATTCCGAGATTCCGATATTAATATCGATATTGAACGTCTTCAATTAAAATTTTTTAAAATAAAAATGTAAGTTAGCGGAACATTTATTTCTTCTAAAAAATGGTAAAAGTTAAAATTAAGTACATTTATTTAGTTGTTTAATTATTTTTCTTTTGATGCTCTTTCTGGAAGTGTGCACGCAGACATAGGGCATTTAAAGTTTTATCTTTTAAAGATGAACGCAGTTTAGTGACAAAATTACCACTAGCGGAAAATGCCCTTTCAGATTCGACACTGGATTCGTTTACAGTTTTCAAATATTCGTAGGCCTCACGAAGATACGATCCCCGCGTCCCATCCTCTTCGAAAGTGACCATTTCATTACGAACAGCTTTCAATGGATCCTTCGAACCATTACCCGTTTTTGATTTCGGCTGATTTTTCATATCATTGCAAATGGCCATGTCAAATTGCTCCTTCAACGACAAGCTGGCTGAATCATCTACTGAATTACTGTCAGACGATGTATCGGTTACTAACTCTGGCCCTTAAGTCGCCCATACAGTTCAATCACAGCATTGGCAATCGCTGATTTACTGTGTTGCCGAAAATCTAGAGCATTGTCCACATTTTCATATCGCTGATGACCTTTGTGGAGGTAATGCAGTAAACCAGATAACAATATTCGTTGATACGCATTACCAAAGATGCTTTCAAACGGACAGCCAAATCTGATGTTCCCAAGTTGTTAATCATGAACACTATTGGCCGTGTCGGCTGACAAAGAGTCGCATCATTTCGACACAAAGCTTCTACGGCCAGTTTCACCGGTTCCAGATTTTTGTGCGATTATCAATCAGTGATTTTCTGATGCGATTTTTAACTTCAAGAAGCGTTCAAGCATTGCATGCAGACTGTTCCATCGTGTTTTCGTATCCAGGACCAATGGGATGGGTTTGCCAAATTCATCGGTTGTATACTTTCCCAGCGTTTCGTCGTTTTTTGTTGGAGAACGATGAAATAACTTGACAATGATGCGCACTTTGGCAATTAACGGCTTCAAATCTTCAACCAACTCAATTTCGTCTCCGTTTTCAGCAAAAGCGACTTCAAAACTACCAACATCGTCCATATCATCATCGGTGTAATTCTCATTATCAGTGTCGGCAGTGGTGTCAACGTCACTTCCGCCCCCTGCGTCGTCAGCGGCGTTATCTTTCTTCGGCTGTTTATACAACACGTCAATTATAGCTAAGTGAATGCCGTGAAAAATGCAAAGTTGTTGATCGCATATGCTCAGTCGTCCCACTTTCCGCATAACCGACGCACCGTCGGTTGTGATGCACACAATGTCCCGGTGGTAATTCAAATCAAATTTCTGCAGCACTTGTTGCACCAGCTCAATGCACTTCTCTGCAGGGCACGACCCCATAACTCTGACCAGTCCAACATTCAAAAAATCTGTCTGGATGAGCACTTCCACATTTAAGTATCTACGATTTCTAATCGAAGACCATTCGTCAAACGTTAGACTGAATCGAATTCCTTGACACCGGAGAAGGTGTCTTCATCATCTTTGGAAGGGCGTTTGCATAATCCACCACCATATTTCGAATTGTGGTTGCTGCTTTTGGAACTTCAAACCCGCGAGCCACGAGACACATTCTCAATTCCGAAGAAGACGTGAACACGCTGAAGGGCAGTCCATCCAAGGCAACGAGTCTGGACAAAACCGCAGGTAAAGTGTTATCTCGTTGATTTTTAAAATAGTCGGTGATTGCTGTTTTCGTTTTCCTGAGTGGCTGTACAATCGCTGACGTCGATGCTTCCGAGTCTGTAGCCAATTTTTTTTTCAACAAAACAATGTTGTGGCTCGTTTTCAGATGCGTATGGAGACCAGTGGTACTGCCATCAGTTGAGTTCAGTACCTTTCCACATTTTTTGCACTTAACCTGTTGGTTTTCTTTGTCTCGCAAAAAATAAAACCACAGATTTTCGACTGTGGCAGCGCCTCCTTTGAAATCTTGAAATTGTGACATGGTTCTCTAATAACAGTTGAATTTTAATACTTAACTTACCAGTTACCGTTACCGCTTATGCTAAACGTACGTCACGAAAAAACCTTTAATTTTTCGAGAAATTAGCTTTTTTTTTTACTATTAAAACGGGTGGAACCTACAGAGGTTCCGCACTCAATGCCACAATGGGCCCATGGTGCAAACCTTGAGGATCTATCCTAACTCGCATAAGCGCACTGCAGCCTTAGCAAACTGTAAAAGTTTGAGCCAAGAGATGGATAATAACTGATCTACGTTCAAAGATCCGTACGAGAACACTTGGGATCTAGCTTCGACAAAGGCCGGACAGCTGCAATGGTAGTGTAGGCAGTCGTCCACTTCCTCCAGACAATCGTCACAAAGATCATCCTGAGCTAATCCCATGCGTTGGAGATGAGCCTTGAAACGTCCATGGCCCGTAATAAAAGCAACCAGAATTCTGAGTTGGTTCTTTTTTAAAGATAACACATATTTAGTGACCCTCACGTTGGGTTCGATGATGAACCGTTTTGTCTTTCGACAGCTAGGCGTAGAACGTCACTTCTGCGTCAGTTCAAGTAAAGCGAACTTCTTAATAGCATCCTTACCACCGTTGAAGGAAAGAGGAATTGTTGGCTAGGGACCACAAAATAAACTGCGCGATCCAGCTTTCGCTAAAAAGTCAGCAACCTCATTTCCCACAACGCCACAATGAGCAGGCACCCACAGGACCCTTACTCTCGAATTAGAGCAAAGGAGATTAATGAAGTGTTTGCACCCTTTAACCAGTTTGGATGTAGTCAAAGGGTTATCAAGGGTATTGAGCACGGCTTTACTATCCGTGCAGATAATAATATCCTTGCCTAATTTACTAAACTTATACGCCTCAATTGCAGTATGGGTAAGTGCAATTAATTCAGCTTGAAAAACCGTGCAGTGTTTGCCTAGACTACCCGAGAATCTGAGCCCATACTTTGGACCAAAGAAACCAAACCCTGCACTGACTTCTGAACGAGAGCCATCCGCAATAAAAACTATCGACTCAGACAACTGTCTATAGAAATCCTGTCGAGAGATCCACAGTTCTCTCGAGGGGAAAACGACGGAGAATGAATTGGTGAAGTTAAATTCGGGTAATAGCCGTTCATTCACCATTTCAACCTCCGGAATATGTGACTTAAACTTATTAAGAATCTGTCTATGCCCGGTACAAGTCCTGAAGGCATTCCATGCCCCAATGCACCTCAGTCGAAATGCAGCAGAGCACGCCATACCAAAAATGTAGGACTGCAATTCGGGCAAGCATAGAATAGACTCCATAGCAAGAAGGGGAGTAGACGACATAGCCCCGGTTATAGCTCTACATGCAGGCTGTCATCTGCAGTCCATCTAGCTTAAATCACCTTTTAAAAAAAATTTCAACCAAATTTATGACAGTTGCATAAATTACTCGAATACTCAGAACCCTTCAAGACAAGTGCGACACAGACAATGAAACTGAAAACTATTCTTTCATCGAATTTTCATCTCAAAAATCTCTCTATCAATTGCACTCGATCGATATCATATAAATTCATATGAAAACTTGTGCCAAATAATAAAAATTCAAACAATTCCCCTAAACAAAAAAAAAACACTTAATTACACTTTTAAAATATGTATAAGATGAACATCATCTTAAAATAATTTTTTTATTCTACCTTAAGGATCTTCAATCAATTAAATGTATAGAAAGAAAATAATTTGCCTTCACTCAATAAAAATTGAAATATATAGTGAAACTTAAAATCATCATGACCATGATTTGACAAAAAAAAAAAAACCAACAATGAGAATCCTATAAAAAATAATAAAGATTCCAATCTAATGCTCCTCCTGCGCGTTGCTTGGTATAATCTAAATATAAACCATAATACAAGAATACTGTATGTGTATGACTTAATTAATCCTATAAAGATTTATGAATGAAAGATACACGTCGTCTATATAAATTATCTACCATGGTTCCGAGGATTTATGTATTCGTTATTAAAAATAAATTATGTGTTAGATTCAAAATGTTAGTACATTAAAAAACAAAAAAGTATATTTCTAAATAATAGATTATAGCTTATAGATTATTCATAAAAATCTATGTATTATCCATAAAAACATATAATTTAATTATTAACTATATTTGATGGCGCCAATTTTTATGTTTTCTTATTTATTTCAAAAATGTTAACAAGATTGAATTTGTATAAGTACTACACCATTTGAGAATCATCATCGCATCATTTTTAAATTAATTTTTTTTTTTTATTCTTCTTATTTACATTTAAGGTATATACATAAGTATAGATGATTATGTGATATGGAATATATATTTTATACAATGAGAATACATAAATTGATATGTTGTGAATAACATGTTCGGGTGGACCAATTGAGATATGGCATGATGAGAAAATATATAAAACTAACGCGTCACTGTTATAACGCGTTTTCGCTACAACAAGGTTCAAAAATTACGGAAAATTTTCTTGTAACACGATTTTTTTCCTACACCGCGATTTTTTGTAATACAAGGGGATTTCCCAGTTTTTAAAAAATTACTTTCCACGAGACCGAATTTCAGTGATATTAAAAAATTAAGTAATAAGTTTGAGAATGTATACCTGGGGTCACCAGACTGCTTAAGCCATTTTTTAGTAGAGTCAATTTAGTTTAAAACCGAAATCTGGAAAACAGAGAACCGCTTTGTTAGACCTGTATAGCGGAATTATTATATTGCCAAAATTATGTAAAAATCACTTTATGAAATAATTCGCGAGCATCACGCCAGAAATCCCATTTTAGAAAACCCAAATATTTTATATTTCTTATACTTGGATTTGATTGTGCCAATTTGTGCCTCTCGCTAAAAAATTTGTGCATAGTATACTTTAAGAAACGCGAAGGGTTTTCTGACGTGATTATCACACCAGAAAACCCATATTATTCCTTTAATATATTACTTACATTTCTTAATATATTTCGGTTGTGCCACATTGTGCATCACTAAATTATTTTGAACAGCATCATCCTGATGCGAAGATTGAAGGCACTACACACACACAACATTGTGTTTCCGAAATAATTGAATACTACACCTAACGAAATTCCGAAGAAATTATCTTTATGATAATTTTTTTTTTTTTTTAGTGGTGCTAGTTGACAGCCTCCACGTGGCGCACCCTGGGTAATGTATTGTAGATTGAACGGTTGTGGTATCCAATCCCAGCGTAGTAGAGAAACAGTATAGCAGATGAAATGTCGGGTATAAACAAAAATATACTCCAGGTGGGTCAGAACTTAGATTCTAAATCCCACCCCGATTTATCGGGCTGCTCCACGGATTCTGGAGGGAGCAACACGACATTGCAAAGGAAATCGTCGGTAGGCAACCAGGCTGATCCTTTTTGTACACTGCTGTGTGAACTCAACAATGAAGAGGAAAATACCTCTTCCATCAAGCATAAAAATTCCAAGCCAACTGCCGAAGACACGTCCAGCGCACAAGCAGTTATAATACATAACGCGGAATTAATAAATAAATTTGTGCAAATGGAGAAATTAATCGCGCAACTGAACAATGAAGTTGCCGTGCTAAAGAAAGAAAACCTTATGCTAAAGGTGAGTGCGCGAGGCCGGATATATACCCTAGCTATTTACATCCGACCTCTAAACCAATGAAATCATTCAAAAAAAAATCACATGACAAAAAAAATCGTCTATTTCCCCTTATAGAAGATGAAATATTTTTATCTTTCAGCAAAATATCCGACTGGCGTACCAACTAAATAAAGAAAAAACAAAAATAATAAGCAATAATTTTGCCCAATTAAGTGGTTTTGCTTTCTGTCATTTTCTAAAAGAAAATTTTATGTGATGTGTTTATGCTGTGTTTTCTGATTAATATTATTCTGTTTTAATATTATTTTATTATACATATATATAAATATATAATATATATCAATATATAGCTAGTAAGTATAAAAATTACATAAAATTTTGGTAACACATATTGTACGTACATAATTGTACATAATAAAATGTCTTGTGTGTGCCGAAAAAAAAATGAAAAATTTTTGTTGTAGAAATGTTTTTTATTGAAATTATATTTATTTTGTGATTTTAAATAATGAATATGGAAAAGGATTTGGAGCCAGATGATTTTTGTTCCATATTTGACATACGACTAATCGGTGAGGAGCAACTTTTAATTTCCGAAATGATTTACAGCTGTACCAATGTCGAGGTGAATATTCTGTGTGTTACTGAATATTCATAATTATATTCGATACATTTATTCAATCGATATTTAGATTAAAGAAACCGACAGCATAACCCGATACATCTGTAATGAGTGTTGTTCTATTGGTGCAGTGTTACACATTTAGGATTCGATGCCAAGAATCGGATGTCTAGCTAGTTATCGGGCGAAGCATGAGGTTTTACCATCAAGACCCATCGATCAGGCCATTCAGGTGTAACATTTGTTACAAAGATTTTCGACTCAAAAAGTACTATCGGCAGCATGAAAAACTCACAATAAAAATGAAACATAATGATAGACAAATCACTAATGGTGTGTTTTATTCTGTTCCAACAGTCCTTTAATAACTTTGGCCTTGATCTCCCTTAAATGCTCTAAATGTTCTGCCTAATCTTCGGGCCTCATGATCGTAGTTAAATCAAAATTAGGGTCAAAAGGTGCTACAACTGGGATGACTTCGTAAGCCTCCCGCTTGTTGATTTCGTATTGCAGCTGTTTATAGAATTCCTTCTCGTTCATATCTATTAAATCGGGGGCAGCCACACTTTCATCGGCATGTTCGGGCGATTCCTCTTCTTCAACTTTTATCGCACAAAATCCGGAAAATTATTTGGTGTAATCACAGCCAAGCGCAAATCGAAATTAAAAGTAAAATTTGACAAATAAAACAACAACAAAAATTAGACCAATTTTTTTTCAGTTTCTAACTTCATACCAGTAGGATAAATAGCTAGGGTATAAATTTCCGGCCTCGCGAACTCACCTTAAAGGAAACCGTAAATAAAAATAACAACGCAGGAAACTTAGCAATAATGAACAACCAATTTCAAGTACTTACAGATCAAGCCGAATATCAAACTGATGAAGATGAGCTTGAAAAAGAAACAAATTGGAGACTACAGAAATCCAAGAGGGCAAATAAGAAACCTAGAGAAGAAACCAACCCATGCAAGAGGAAAGCTGAATCATCACCAGAAGTTGAGCCAATGCAAACCCACATTAAAACTGGCAAAGCATTTTCTGGATCAAAAGTGCATGAGACAGAAAAGAAAAAACAGGTACCACCTCCGATCAATATTCTAGGAATAACCAACCACGGTAGTATTCAGAAACTGATGAAAGAAGTAGTACGAAATGACTACAAAGTAATATCGCTCAGCAATAATATTTGGAAAATAAATACAACAGAGCCTGAAGATTATAAAGATCTAGCTAACAAACTAAATGCTGATGGTCGCCAGTGGTATACCTACGAGGACAAAAATGATCGATCAATTAAAGTGATGGCAAGAGGTCTCCATCCAACTTGCTCAAAAGATGAAATTATTGAGGACCTGCAAAACAAAGGCCTGAAAATAATCGATGCAGTCAACATCATCAGAAAAGAGAGAAGAGAAAACAGGGACGGAAATGTTGAAATCATGAGAAGAGGTCTCTTAATATTTATAATATTAAGGCTATCCTCAACCTTAGAGTTAGAATAGAAACACCGAGAAAGGTCACTCGACTAATACCACAATGTAAAAAGTGCCAAGATTATAATCATACACAAAAGTACTGCCACCGTGAAGCAAGATGTGTTAAATGTGCAGGAAAACACGCAGGAAATGACTGCACAGTCCCCCGAGATACAACACCGAAGTGTATCAACTGTAATGGCCAGCATCCAGCCAACTACAGAGGATGTGAAGTTGCACTAGAACTACAAAAAATGAGAGATAAATCACGCAAACCAGGTACATCAATAAATGTACAAACTATAAAAAGAACCACGGAGCCTAAATCGTCAACTGCTAATCATAACATACAAAGCCAGAGAGTAAACGAAAACGTTCCTTATGCACAAGTGGTTCAGCAAACAGAGGAGAAACAGTTAAAAGTGGATCTCGTTCTACAGGACATACTGAGAAATCTAGAGAACCTTAACAAAAGACTTATTTCGCAGGAAATGAGTCTGCAGAAAACACTAGGAGAAATGAAATCACAAACTAGTTTCAATAAAAGAGTAGAAGAAAACCTTGGTCAAGTGTATCAAAATATAAATTATATAAAATCGAATTAAAAACAAAAGAAATGAATAAAACATTACGAATTGTAACCTGGAATGCAAAAGGGCTATTGCAACACATTCAAGAACTAGATATATTTTTAAACCTGCATAATATAGATATATGTCTTATATCAGAAACCCATTTCTCCAAAACTTCATTCTGTAAAATAAAAGGATATAATTGCTACTATGCACTACATCCTGAGAACAAAGCCAGAGGTGGATCAGCTATCCTCATAAAAGAGTATATAAAACATAACGAAGAACCAAAAGTTGAGAACCTTTCCATGCAAGTCACAACAATCAAAATACAATTAAGCAATATTAAAACATGCAGTATCTCAGCAATATATTGCCCTCCAAGATACAATCTCAAACAAGTAGATTATACTTATCTTCTGAAAACGCTAGGAAGTGTCTTTTTAGTTGGAGGTGACTATAATGCAAAAAATACATATTGGGGATCTCGGTTAACGACCGCTAAAGGAAAAGAACTGTTCGCAGCAGGCAAATAACTAAAATGCGAGTTTCACTCAGGCGGTATACCAACCTATTGGCCTACGGATACCAGTAAGATTCCAGACCTTATAGCATTCTTTATTACAAGAGGGATTTCAGATAATTATATACATATAGAGAACAGTGAAAGTCTATCATCAGATCATTCACCAGTTATTATGATACTTAGCCAAACAATTATTTTGAAAGAGAGCAACCCGAAATTAACGAGCTTCAAAACCAATTGGGATCTCTTCCAAACACAGTTAACAGAAAGAATTAGTCTGCAGAACCCAATTCAGGGACCAGTCCAAATAGAAGACGAATTAGATACGCTCATCCATAATATCCAATATGCTGCGTGGGAAAGCACTCCAAATAATAAGCAGGAAATGAAGCGCAATGCTAGCTATCCAGAGGAAATGAGAGAACTTCTTAAAAATAAAAGAAAAGCACGGAAGAATTGGCAAAAACGTCGAAATCCTGAAAATAAAAGAGTATTTAACCATTTGTGTAACAAATTAAAATACCTTATAAAAGACATTAAAAATCAATCAGTTAATAAATACCTCAGCACTCTAAATGGGCAAAAAGATACTGATTATTCATTATGGAAAGCAACTAAGAATATTAAAAGACCTAAAATTCAGATTCCTCCAATTAAAAATAATGAAAATTGGGCTCGAAATGTTAAACAAAAAGCAGATTTGTTTGCAAATCACCTTGAAGAAACATTCCAACCTTATCCAAAACAAACGGAAGAGGAAAATATTACACCAATAAATAAACAGGATGAAGTAAATATTACACCTGTAACATTGAAAGAACTAAAATGGGAAATCAAGAATAATCTGAATGCGAATAAGGCTCCAGGATATGATCTTATAACGGGTCTGATAATAAAACTGTTACCGGAGAAAGCGTTGAGGAAGCTAGTGCATATAATTAATGCAGCATTTCGACTAAGATATGTACCAAGGCAATGGAAAGTTGCAGAAGTAATTATGATACTTAAACCGAACAAACCTCCGCATGATAAAGCTTCATATAGGCCAATTTCTCTGCTACCAACATTATCGAAACTATTTGAAAAAATTCTTCTTAAAAGACTAAAACCAATTATCGAAGAAAGGAATCTTATCCCTTCACATCAGTTTGGATTTAGGGAAAAACATTCTACGATAGAACAAGTACATCGAATTACTGATGTAATCGAGAAATCACTAGAAAGCAAACAAATATGCTCAACTATATTCCTTGATGTAGCGCAAGCATTTGACAAAGTATGGCACCAGGGGCTAGAATTCAAACTTCATCGAGATCTTCCGGAGCAATTTTTTCAAATTTTAAAATCATACATATCAGTGAGGCACTTCGGAGTAAAGTATGAGAATGAATACTCCCAACTAAAAAGAATAACAGCCGGAGTACCACAAGGGAGTGTTCTTGGGCCAATCCTATATCTCCTATATACTAGAGATATACCAATTACAGAAGAAAGAATGGCGAGTTTTGCCAATGACACGGCAATACTTGCAACAGCAAAGAACATCAATAACTCCACTAGTAAATTACAGAGGGCTACTAACCTGATATGTAATTGGACAAAGAAATGGCGAATTAAATTAAATGATGCAAAATCAATCCAAGTGAACTTTACGAATAAAAAAGTTAACCATATACCAATAATGATAAACTCAATAGTAGTACCCCATGCAAACACTGCCAAATATCTTGGTATGACTTTAGATGCTAAGCTTAGATGGAAGGAACACATAAAAAAGAAGAGAGAAGAACTAAACATAAAATTTAGAAAAATACATTGGCTCCTAGGGAGACAATCTGAAGTAGCGATCCATAACAAACTGCTGTTATACAAACAAATTCTGAAGCCTGTATGGACATATGGTAGCCAACTCTAGGGATGTGCCAAGAAGACAAATATCAAAATCATACAAACAGTTCAATATAAAATCCTACGATGTATTGTTAATGCACCGTGGTACATTGTAAACGACAACCTCCATCGAGATCTCAAGATTGAGCTTGTCGCGGATGAAATTAAGCATCATGCAACAAAACACCTACAACGTCTGCACCAGCATCAAAATCTGGACATACGCTGTATGCTGACTACATCTCCAACAAGAAGGCTGCAAAGAACCAAACCACTGGACTTATCGCGACCAGGAGGTCAGTTGACTTACTGTGGCGCAAAATCTGAGGGAGGAGTTACACTAAACTGGGGATAAATAATTCAAAATACTGTATTATGCAATGTAAATTACTAAATGGGTACAAGACTCAGTCGTAATATAAAAAAAATATAAAAAAATAAAAATAAAAAATAAATTATTTTTCCATACACTATACAATGACTAGAATAGGCCAAAATCGGCTACTCCAGAAAACCGTAAATTTGATATTTTCTGGATACTCTATGGCCGATTCTAGCCAATGTAGAGTATGTACAAACGCGATACTGGGCCGAAATGTGGATTATAGTTTGTTTCAGTTAGTTCAATGTTACAGTTGGGTTTTTTGAAATCTTTTTTGTGACTTGATCATAAAACATTTATATTGAGATATATTGAGTATGGCCGATTTTGGCCTATTCTAGTCATTATATAGTGTGTGGCAAAATAATTTAGTGATGCACAATGTGGCACAACCGAAATATATTAAGAAATGTAAGTAATATATTAAAGGAATAATATGGGTTTTCTGGTGTGATAATCAGGTCAGAAAACCCTTCGCATTTCTTAAAGTATACTATGCACAGATTTTTTAGCGAGAGGCACAAATTTTCACAATCAAATCCAAGTATAAGAAATATAAAATATTTGGGTTTTCGAAAATGAGATTCCTGGCGTGATGCTCGCAAATAATTCACTTTCTTGAAATTCTCATTTAAACATGGTGGAATTTACCAATACATATTCATTTCAATTGCATTCTAATGGGATTTTCGTTCTGTTCTGTATACGTGTTATTTTTTGTTAGAAACATCACAGGCTCAGTTTAGAGTTTGCAAATTAACCGCGATTAACGGTTACCAAAATTTCATAACCGCGGTTACGATTACGATTACCTTTGTACCTAGTAATAATTTTTGGAAAATGTTGACGATGTAGGTCGAACGGTTAAAATGGCATTATGGAGTTTTGTGCAAGTGAATACTTCGTGTATAGAATGAAACTTGTTTCTGTTATCTCTTTTGACGCTTGTTGTATAGCGGTTTCCATTTTATGTTTCAATGATAATGGCACAGAATTCCCACCAGAATCAATATGTGCAGTTCCCTGTTGCTCCTCTGTGTCTGTAGCCGGTTGATCACGATTAGGAAATAATCGGTTCAATAATGTTGTACCGAATTTAATGTCATCTTTGGTTGGCACTTTTTGCTTAAGCAAACATACTAATAAAGAATTCACCTGCGCGGGTTAAAACTTTTTGTCATTCTTTTTTTTATATTTTTTCTCAATTCATTTCCTAAGGGACTTCTCCCTTAAAATCTTTCTAATTTGGACTGTAAAAAATTGATGGCTGCTTTAGCTGTTACTAAATTGGCGTCTTTTCGCCCCAAAACAATTACTGTAAGTGCCAACGGTTCCATCATCCCACGTAGTTCTTCAATAAATTGGAAATCAATTGGTCAAAAATTGGTCCGTAGGTGTACCAAATTCGAGTTTTCTGCTCTTTTCTCGCTAAACCATCCTGAGCTTACCAAGAAGCGTTTAAAGTCCCAGATCCCGATCTTACTAAGATCCGGGAGGTCGTTCAAATGGGAAGTTCGCATAAATTTTGTTCTGCTGTACGCTAGACTAGGACATGTGCAGAGCAGACGGAGCACATTTTCCTCCTCCTCATCACCACAGCTGCGGCAGAAATCGTGGGCTGGGACACCCAGTCTGCTCGCATGTATCCCAATGAGACAATGTCCCGTTATAGCTTCCACGACCATACCAATATGGTGTCGTCGAAGCGATATTAGTTGGCCTGATCTGGGCCGGTCAAGTCCAGGCCAGATCTGTCTGGTTAATACACACGAACTGGCGTTAGACCATCTGACGTTCGTTTCTTTTTTTAGCTTCTTCCTGAAGCAGCAGTTTACATGAAATAAACGGTATCTTTATATCCTGCCTGCTTTGGGTTATGAGGCGTGCTGTATACCCTTACGGGCCAACTCATCTGCCTTTACATTCCCTGCGATATTGAAATGCCCTGTTGAACTGATCAGCCATCTCATTTAAAGATGCCAGACAGTTCTGGGCTACCTTCGACGTCAGGAAGTATGGTTGTAGCGTTTTAATAGCAGCCAGGCTGTCCGTAAAAATGCGAATATCTCTCGTAAATATTACATTATACTTCAACCAGTCCATGACTTCCATTATTGCGATGTGTTCAGCTTGAAAACGTTGCAAAAATCGGGAAGACGTAAACAGAGGTAAACCCCTAGTGCCTCACATAATACCACGCAGCCAACCCCTCTATCCCTTTTTGAGCCATCCGTAAAGAAGCTTAGCGCCTCATTGTCCATAACCGTTTCGCTCACCCAGTCCTCTCTGGTGGGAAACTCAGTTTGGAATCTGATCACAACGGATGGCAAAGGAATAGCATAGTCGGTAGCTTCCGGAATACCCCTGTTGCATAGGATAGACGAGTGCCCTGCATTGTTGCAGGTCCATATAGATATGGATTTGAGCCGAATGGCTGTGCAAGATGCAAGGAGTAAGATGAAAATGAATCTCCAGAGCTTGAGTAGGTGTGCTCCTGAGAGCCCCACTGATACACAAGCAGGCCGTTCTTTGGACTTTCATCAATAGTTTAAGGTTGACCATAATTTTTAACGCTGGCCGCCAGACGAAAACCCCATACAGCAGTATAGGTTTGACCACTGAGACGTACAGCCAGTGTACTATGTGTGGCTCCATACCCCATCTCTTTCCAATGGCATTTTTGCAGGAGTAGAGCGCTATAGTAGCTTTCTTTACTCTCTCTACGCTGTTTGGTTTCCAGCTTAGCTTGCTGTTCAAAAGTAGTCCGAGGTATTTCGCTCTATTCGTAAAGATCAAGCGAGTACCATTTAATGTTGGCGGGTCACACTGAGGAAGTTTGTGCCTCCTAGTAAAGAGGACCAGCTCCGTTTTCTGTGGGTTTGCGTTTACTCCGCAGCCGCGTACTAGGATATTTACCGAAGACTGCAATAGCAACGTGATCCGCGTAAGCAACCACCTTGAAGCCTTGCCCTTCCAGGTTTAGTAACAGGTCATTTATAACCAAGTTCCAAAGAAGGGGGGATAGAACCCTCTGTGTCGGTGTCCTCTGTGTTAACTGAGTACTATTAAGCTCAGAGAGGGCATCCTTTATTGGTTTTGGAAGTTTGAGAATTTTTTCCAACTTTCCCTGAATTGAGTTCCACCTGTGTTTTACTTCCAATTCTAGTTGTAGTTCATATCCAAGTTCTACAACCACTTTGTCTTGTAATATGGCATTTTTTACATTTGAAAATTTAAAAAACTTAACAAAATCGCTCGTACTTTGTTGAAGGTCCCTTATATTGTCATAATCTTTACTGCTTCCACGCCATCTCCACGGCACTCGTTGTTATTGAAGAATCATTCTCATCATCCTCAAAATCATCATCAATATTTTCTTACTCTCCAATGTCGTTGTTAGCTGGAGTTTTCTATTTCATGTAAAATGTGTCACAAACTGCGAGGTGGAAACCATGATTTAGACACAATTGTAACTCAGCTGGACAAGTTTTGCCTTACTTTACCATTACACTTGCTCCATCATTGGATGTTGCAACGATATCCCTTTATAACGATAGATTGTAGTAGCGCAGATGATCAGGAACAATATGTAGCACTTCTTCCCGGTTGCAAGATCCGAAAATTCTTGTCCGAGATTGAACTTGTATTTGATTGTATTTTTACATTTAAGTAACCGGTAATCCTGGTTATTAGAGGCGGTTAACGTTTACGGTTAACCTAACCGTGTAAACCCTAGCTCGGTTGCGATTGCATTATTAAACCAAATATTTTTTAATTAATTATCGAAACTTGTTATTTTATGAAATAATCTGAAATAAAAAATAGAGAAGAACATGGGCAGTACAATCCTGCCACAATAAAAGAAAAGTTGTTGGCTTTTATATATTGTACCGGCAGACAATGGGTTTTCACATTGGTTTCACTCCGAAATTGATTTGTTTTATTCTAGGGTTCTGTTCAGTGCTCCCTATTATTTTGTTTCACCTCATAGTTTTTTTTTGTCGGTGTATTAGATAATTCCATTTTTTTTTGGTAATAAGAATTACAAAATGATACAAAGAGGAACAGTATGATCGCAGATTTCAATTAGAAAATTACAATTTGACAACAACAAAAAAGTATAAAAAAAAAAATTGTTGTAAATTTTTTTATCCATGTACTATAATTATATAGTGTAAGTTACAATTATATAGTGTGTAAGTTGTAAAAAAAAAAAAATTAAAATAAAAATAAAACTATATAAAAATAAGTTATAAAAATAAATTATATAAGTTGTAAAATATAATAATAATTAGTGATTAATAATTTAATTAGAAATTATATATTTAAAAACACCCAAACAAAAACCATATTTTGTGTTGGTGGTAAATCCGTCGACCTTGTTGAGGTCAAAAACAATGTGCTTTAGTTATAAAGAAAAAAATAAAATAATAATTTAAATAAAAAACTGTGATTATAAAAAAAATCAGTGAAGTTAAGTTTTTGGCCTACTAGTTCAAAAAAAAATAAAAATAATAATAAGGGTTAATTCAAAAAAATTAAAACAGTGAAATAAAATAACAACCCTTGGCCATAAAAAAAAAATAAAAATGTAAAATATATATGTATAATCAAAATAATATTAAAAATCTAAAAGTGATTCAGATTCAATAATCCAATACGCCGTAAAGTTGATCTGTTATAAATGTGTATTGTTATGGCGCATAAGTAATAGTCATAAAACTAGCTAAGACATTTTTTTTTCTAATTATTTTTTTTTATATATTATAATTAATTAATTCTTAATTTTTTTTTTTTATTAATATTAGTTGGGTAAAAGGGTAGATAAGTTTTAATTTTAAGTTAATTTAGAATAAGTATAAACTTTAAACGTAAGTAATTATTACATTATAATTTATTTTTTTATAACAATTTATTTTTTTTCCTCTTATTTTGGTTGTGAATATAAGTTTATTAAATCTGATCTCATTCTGTTTTTTTTTTTTTTTTTATTGTTGAAATTTTGAAAAGACAAAAAAATGGAATAGAATATTAACAACAGAGGGATGAGCTAGAATGTAGGTATAAGAGGTGAGTTGATCAATGGTGCCTAACAATCTTTTATTTTTCCATTTCGTTTTATTTGTGAATGCGGTCTAATACCGATTCGTGTAAATTTCGGAACACCCCACGACAACGCTGAGCCTTAGCCAGAGTAAACAGACCGCCCGGAATCCCTGCTCGAATATTTCTGTTGACGCACTAGTTTGACTAGTGCGTTACAATATATGAACAACAATGTTGGTTATCTATACGATTTAACTTTTTAATAACTTGGCAGCACTTACCTTCATTCAGTTAAAATACAGTTTTTTCCATATATATAACGAGCATGATCCAAAAATGTATACTGTCGTCAACGTTAAAATAAAATAATCAATGTTACAGTAACAACATCGAGCACAGAAAAACACGAGGCTCATCAGCAACACGAGTCCTAATACACACACTACACAGCTGCTACAGTAAATGTATCCGACATAAACAACTGCTGGACTGATGAGTTAAAACGGATGAATAAAACTGAACCAACTAACATACCGTATAATCTTCCGGGTTCTGGTAGAAGCACTCTATAGTGAATGAAAAAATATGTACATACAAATTGGAAACATCCCAATCAAAAATTTAGAAAATTTGGAAGCGACATATATTGTGCGTTCAATGATAATCTGGTAAGATACATAATTATTATGTATGGTACTATGATTAGTTATATGAATTGCAATTTTCAAATGAATCACATCACAAAAGTTTAGGCGAAGTATTGTTGCAACTATTCTGTGTCCCTCACACCATAATTTTCAGCTAAATCGCCGACTTTTCTAAATTCATGAATACTTTATGCTTATGCTATTAACTAGTGGCGCCTGCCATGAGGCTAATCAATTTACCGTACTCGTGAGGCTGCTTTTTGTTTCAGTTATCGTTTTGTTTGGGTTGAACAACAAAATATGGAAGAAGGGCGGATAATTTTCATCATATCACTATTTATACGTTGGTTAAATATTACCATATAAAAAATGAAATGTAAACAGATTGCATTGCCAAAAATGGATTTTGGAAAAGTTCACCGTGGGCATAAAAAATTATCATCTGGTGGTAGTAACCAATAAATCACTACTACCTTACTGATTCTTTATACTCCGATTAAATCAGTGTCATCTATTTACTATTCGTACATTTTTAAGAGAAATGTGGTGTAAACTGAGGTGTTTTTGCTTAATTTGATCGTAGAATTTGAGCGCTCAATCACCCAAACCTTAGATATTTCGTATTGAAAAGGTTGAAATCGTCCCTCGTCCCCATCCGCTGATTGCATTCTTCCCTCAATTAGATCTTCTCATACAAACGTTCCAGCTGCTCCTGTATCTAGGTTATAACACAACCTTGCCCGTCAACTTCACCTTTAACTGTTATCGTATTTTTGTAATACCTTGGTTTCCTTTCGCTCCTCCTTGGGCAAAACTTGATGTTCGTTGCATAGGAGATCGCAATCTTGGTCGTCTCCATCTTACTAATCTAGAGTCTCGTGAAATGTGACCCATCTTGGCACATGCCCAACACCTTATTCTACTGCCACCTTCTCTGAATCTTTGTGCAGACCGCTCGATGTTCGTAGTGACATCCATTTCTACTCATCGCATTTTAAATGACGGTTCTATGATGGCCTATGCAGTCTCGTTTATTAACGCACAAGCGATGGTCTCGGCGAAACTCGCTTTGGGTGGCAACATTAATGATTTGTGCGTCTCCGGATCCCGTATTCCATCAATGAACTCGTCCATCTTAATTCTCTCCATATAATCGGGAGACATATTTGTATGTTCCATATGCATTAGCCGTTCGACCGCTGATGAATATTCCTGAATAGTCTCTCCGATCTTTTGATATTGACTCTTTAGCTCCATACGATTCATCTCTCATTTATGGTCACTTCCGTACTTTCAATCCAGTGCTTTCATTATCTCGTTGTAATTATTTCGGTCATATTCCGGAATAGTCTGCAATGTTTCAGTCGCGTTCCCTTTTAAAGCTACTATTAGTGCTTTTCCACGATTTGCGTCATTCCAACCATTTTAATTGACCGTTGTCTCAAACTGAAATTTGAAAACTGCAAAAGATGTTGGTCATCGAATATTGGTAGTTTACTGGCGACGCTGTTCCGTTAACTTCGATACATAGAAGTTTCTTCTCGAAGCCTAGAACTTTCTCTTCTAACCCTTGGATGTCTTTTTGTAATTTCTGTTCAATTTGCTCTACTTCTTCAGGTACATTGGTATACATCTCTTGAAACTTCTCGTCCATTTTGTTATTGATCTCGCCCACTGACTGCTCCATGCGATTTAATTGGTTACTGGACTGTACCATTGTATGGTTTAATTATCCAATTGACTTTTCAACAGACTTCCCAACTGACTTTTCAATAGACTGTTTCCAAATTAGGCTGTTACATTTTCATCATAACAGTCATTAACTGCGGCATATCGAAATTTACAGTTTGCACCGGTACTGCTTCAACCACTGAACCTTCATCCTCATGTTGATTCGTCAAAATTGTAACTAGCTGGATCAATACCCTCCATCTCCAATGCTTGAAGTAAACGTTGCTTCAATACTTTCTGCTGACCGACCGTTGCCAACCACGCCGCTCCAACTCTACCCTTAAATCAGAAATCTTAAACTCGTCTAGAATCGTCTCTTTTAATTCACAAACCCACCGATGGCCACCAATTGTTACGTTTTTGCCCTGTCAAACAAGGTTTGATCACTGGAGTGTGAATAAAACAAACGATGTAAATGCTATAGATCACACTAAATTTATTTATTTCCAAATAATTACACTAAACGCTAATTTAATTAATTCACTTATTTAACTTCACAATAACTATTTTACTACAGTTTAACAAAACTATATTTAAACTTCAATAACACTTTATTACACTTTGCTTACTCTTAACTTCACTTTTTCCTTTTTATTACTATTAGCACTCTCACGGTAAAAACACGACTAACTAACTCCTAAATGTTTATCGCGTAAATATACCAAATATACACGGTAGTGTCGCTACTCAAGTAGAGATGTCGCCACGATCGTAACAGTATTATTGGTATTGCAATATTTTTAAGAAATTATTTCACAGATGGTGCTGCGCTTCATTTGTCGATAAGGCAGAACTAGTGTATACACGACCACCAGATGTCACCCCAAATATTTTCGGCAAGAAAAGTAATAGATTTTTAACGTTAAATTAATAAATAAATCATTTAAAATAATATCAAAACCAAGTATACATACTACATACTCGTATTATACAAAAATAAGTATCACAGATAAGTTTAACCTTTATTGACAAATAAATCAATAAAAATGCAGTTTAATTCTATAATTCTGATAGATTCCAGACGTAGTCGACTATAAACTGTTTTCCCACAAAACAATATTTTGGGAAACCGAATTGTTTTTAATGTAACAATAATTTTGCTGTAAAAATACATTTTATAAGTATACAGATCATGCCATGAAAAACATGATTAGTCAAATATGTATTTCAACTTTTCAGGAAACAAACTATTCTAAAACCTCACATATCTATGTTAGCTTTTTATTAATTAGAACCAAATTTTACAGCCTCACGTTTAATGCAATTTTTTAATAGTTTGAAAATTGAAAAAATTGCCTTATTTTGGAGAATCTTTATCAACACCATTATTCAAACGTAACGAATCAGCTTGTGTAACTTAATCTTTTTATTGTATCTCAAGTTAACACGTTTTAAATAAAAACAATTTCATTTTAAATATGTGACAACCTTGATTACTATTATTCAGTATTAAAATATTAGTTAAATATTTTCTTTATACCATTATAACTCGAGACAGTTACAATAGTTTGATTGAACATTTAATGTAAAGTGCTCCTTTCAAGCACTCAATCGTACACCTGGGATAAGACGAATTTACTAAATCGAACACAAAACAAAGTTGGTTGGGAATCAGTAATTATCCAATGACCCTTTCGCAATTTTGTCAATCCATTCAACCACACTTTGCAACGGA
The DNA here is from genome assembly GCA_951394425.1 of Tipula unca. Lineage (NCBI taxonomy): Eukaryota > Metazoa > Arthropoda > Insecta > Diptera > Tipulidae > Tipula > Tipula unca. The sequence goes on from OX596380.1 coordinate 123,180,117, forward strand.
TCAATGTTTCTACCAATAAGGATAACACGACACGTTGATAGGACCACGTGGTTTGTAATATTCTCCAAAATAATTACTGGTTTGATCTCAAAAAGCTAAAACTTGGGCGAATACTGCAGTAATGGCCAATCTTTTACAGGTGTGAACTACTTCGACTATTCCAATGAATTTGACGGGCTTCTATCCCATAACAAATTTAACAAAAAACTTTACAATTAATGCGATACTTAGGACCGTATACCATCTGCTAATATTTTTATTTAGCGGCGTTCATAAAATTATAATCACTGCCGTAGGGTCTCAATCGACATGTGAAAATAGGCGTCAAAAACGATTTTTTCTTTGATTTTAAATTCCTTTAAAAAGTTTGGCATAGTAATGGCCAACTCGAATCCAAGCTTAATCGTTTTACGGAAATTGCCATTTCTACTAAAGATTGGCCATGCCATTTGTTCTTCCATTTATTAACATTGGAAAGTTCTGGAAGACGGACATTTAGTCTTGTTTTGTCAATCCAACTATCAAAAATATCAGCGTGACCAATAGGATCTCAAACTCTAAATACCCGTCTTTTCAATAGCCAAGAGATTTTTTATTTATAGAACTAACTTAGTTGTATACATATCATTGTCAAAAAAGTCTGGGATGAATGTTTTTGTACCAACTGATTGTCAACTGTACAAATGTAAATTTTTATAAAGTTTTGGTTGGATTTTTTATACGCTTGTGTTGCTTGAGATAATTTTAAATTTTCCTGAGGAATGAAACTGTGGGATAACTTCAATGGGTTATTACGAAAATATGTTCATTCATAATGTATTAATAAAGGACGTGTTTTATGGCTGTTAAGGTGATTTTAATAATAGATGCTTTCATTACCAGCAGTGAGAACAAGTATATAATAGTAGTGCACAAATCCAAATACGTTTGCGGGCACGATTTATTATTTTAGATGATCTGATGGATCCTATACGTGAATTGCTGCAAATTGGTAACTTTATTAGTGAAGGGAAAAACCAGACCGATAAATATGTGCGAAGACCAAGACTCTTCGCGCAATTATTACAAAAAACTCACTAAATAAAGTTGGTTGACATATTGTAATCGAAAATACTGGTTATGGCCCATTGAGATATAACTTGACGTCGCCTAAACTTAAATTAACCATTTCTGAAAAATGTCTGTGTATCTATCTGCGATCCATGTCTTTACGTGTTTCTGTCAACGAAAACCGAAAATTCAAATAATTTCACCTCACAAATATTCGATGAGTATTGTAGAATTGGATTAAAGCTTAGAAGATAGAAATCTTTTTACATATTGTATGTATGGAGATGCTGGATGATAGGTGATGTGGAGATGCCGGATGATGGATCAAAATTTTAAATTTCATTATGGGTCATTATTGGGTCATTATTTTCAATTATTAATTTGTAAAATTGAAATTTTTAATTTGATCAGAATTTATAGAAATTATAGAATATTATTATCTCCTGTAATCCTGAGATCATTGTCTTTACTGAACAACGAAAAATAATCCCTACATACACGTCTATATGAGAAAGTATAAAATGGAGTTTTATTATAATTTATAATTTAACTTTGGGCCTTTCAATTGCTTTGGGTCTTTCGAAGAACTACGTCTAACTTCCTCTCATTGGGTCTGTATATAGAAGTATCGACGTGTTGCAAATGATGTGCGGTTACCTTCCATAAAATGGATTAGATCAGAAAATGCCGAAGTGTAGTTTCATCAGGGAACAAGACCATGAAGAATTGATAATGGTAATTAATTTAGCATTTATCAGAGTTTTGTAGCATAGATTATAAAACTGCTAACTGTGTCAATACTATTTGACAGGAAAATTTTTCGATATTCATTATGACGGTTTGTAAGCAGGGATGGGCGTTTACGCGTCATCTATTATTTTCTACATTGACGTGTTGACAACCCGTAGATAACTAGACAATTCCTAGAGTGGTTTTGTCAATTAGTTCTAATCTAAAGGGTGACCAAATTTCTTTAGGAACAATGCGTTATTGGTGATAGTTTTATAGAATGTCCGTCAATGCATTTAATTCTCTTTTCAAAAAGAGTAGAATTTAAAACTAATCGTGCTCAAATTCCATGAATTTACTTCAGCGTCATGTTTATCCATTACAAACTTATTAAATTGATCCAAAACAACGATATATATCGTTATATAGAGTGGGGCCCTCTTTATAACAGTGGAACGGTATAGAAAAGCCCGCAGAAAATCAGACAAAAAGGTTATAATTTTCATTAAAAATAATCCGGGGAACTTTAAGTAAGACCGTGCTATAAAATTGAACACACCCCACTCCATAGTAAAACGAATTAGAGTTCAGGAAGGCTATAAGTGCTACCGAGTAATTAAAAAACCAAATCATTCAGATAACCAACAGTTGTTCATATATATAATAACCAACAACTTTCCTAATATTGTGTCAGGATTGTACTGTCCACCAAGACATTCTATTAAAACCGAATTGACTTCAATTCGAAGAATACTCACTGGGGTTCTAGATTAACTACAACTAAAGGAAAAGAATTACTGATGGCCAATGGATGTGAATCCATTTCAACTGGGAAACCAAAATATTGCCCAACTGACCCAGGAAAAATACCTGACTTGATCGATTTTTTTATAACCAAAAGTATTTCTGGACTCTGCTTATTTCACCATCCCCGTACATTTTCATTGCTGCTACATCCCTCTTTTATACTTTACAATTAATTGGAAAATATTTTAATAGAAGCTGAATTGAACTAATTTACAGAAACGAACACTAGAAGAAATAACACAAGCCGCAAACCGCAAATATCGACCCTTGGCTATCGTACACGGACACGAATTGGAAATTGGAACATCAGAACTCTAACGGAAACATTAAGGCTGGCACAAGAAAAGAAGGAAATGAAACGTTACAACATCGGGGACTTAGTGAAGTTAGATGGAAAAACAGTGGCGAAATTAACACAAGCGAAGGCAACTACCTGATATTCTCTGGACCAGATGATACTCATGAACAAGGCGTGGGCATATTAACAACAGTGAAATCAAAGAAAGCATTAATGGAATGGATACCAGTCAATAGTAGAATAATTGTGGCAAGATTCCGCTCAAAAATAAGAAACACAACCATCATCCAGTGCTATGCCCCAACAGAAGATGCAGATGAAGCAAGAAAAGATGAGTTCTACGAACAACTAAAATCCACAATAGCAAAAACGCACAGAAATGACGTGAAAATTATTCAAGGAGATTTTAACGCCATAATTGGCACTGACAATACTGACCTGACAACCGTCATGTGTAAAGAAACACTGAACTCTGTACGAAACAATAATGGAGAAAGACTCATCGACTTCTGTGTCATAAACCAGCTATTCATAGGAGGCAGTAAATTTCCACACAAGAATATACACAAGTATACATGGACATCACCTGATGGCAGAACAAGAAACCAAATAGACCATGTAATGATCAACAAGAAATTTCTTACATCATTACAAGACGTCCGAGCAATGAGAGGTGCAGACATTTACAGCGACCATCACTTGGTAATTTCACAGTTCAAGAGCAAGCCTGTAGCTATGAGATGCACTAAGGCGAACAGACCAAAATTCAACATCGAAAGGCTAAACGATCCCGATACAAGGAAGATTTTCAGTGAAGCGTTCGAATGCAATCTAGCAACCAACAGTGCCACCAGTATAGAAGACCGATGGAAGCAAATCGAAGAAGCCTATATCGAAACTGATGCGAACACACTCGGGTACAAAGAATACAGTCGCAAACCATTGATAAGCGACAGCACATGGGAGAAAATTGAAGAACGTCGACAGCTTAAGCTGCAAAGGAACCAGCAAAATACACCGGAGGTGAGAAGGAAATATATGAAGACACGGCAAGACAAGTAAAAAAGATGGCAAGAAATGATCGTAGAAAATACACTGAAAATATTCTCAAGGATGCCGAAGAGGCAGCAGCAACCAGAAATATGCGCGCTCTACCGTAATGCGTACGAAAGGTCACAAGAAAATACACCAATATACCACCTATAAGAGATAAGAATGATCAAATCCTAACAACAGATGAGGGACAGTTAATCGCAAACAGCACAGAAAACTTCGAATTACCCAATAATGCTCTTAACGAAACAATCAACACCCATCCACTAACGGAACGGGAAGTTAGCAGTATGATTGGGAAAATGAAGAATAACAAAGCCGCTGGAATAGATAACATACCATCTGAAGCATTCAAAGGTGACGCATTTACAACTGTGAAGACTCTAACACCGATCATAACGGAAATATGGAATTCGGGTAAAATACCACATAAATGGAAAGAGGGATTAACCATAATGATTCCAAAGAAAGGAGACCTAAGAGAATGTAAAAATTGGCGAGGCATATCACTACTCAATACAACAATAAAGGTGGTAGCAATGATAATCCTCGACAGAATATCAACTACGATCAATTCGAAATTGAGGAAAGAACAAGCTGGCTTTAGACCGGAACGTAGTTGCACTGACCATATAAATACGATCCGCCCATCATTGAACAGTTCAATGAATGGAACTCCCCACTATACCTCCTCTTCGTGGACTTTGAGCGTGCATTCGATACAATACATATAGAAATGCAATATGGAAGACATTTGTGAAATGGGCATCCCAAATAAGATTATCGAGTTCAATACAAGAGCAAGCAAAGTGATGCATATTACAATAGCAATGGAGTAAGACAGGGATGCGTACTCTATCACCTCTAGATGAACGCTTTTACAAAATACTTCCGCAAACTGGCGCATTCGATTTCAAATCGCTAAAATATCGTAGATTGTTGACATTATTGTTAATTGTCGACGTTGACAAAAAACACTGCCAAGTAATCTATGCATGTGTAAAAAAATGGTTTACTTACAAAAAACATTATTTAAGTAAAAAAAAATGTGTATTCGAAACAGGTAATATCAATAATAAAAATAATAATTTAAATATAACGTTTGAATATAGTTGTATAACATCAACTTTGGATCGCAGTCAAAATTGCTTCATTCGTCTTATGTTGTACGGTATCGATTACATAACCGCCAATTTTTCCGACACTATTATTTGTAACAGCACCAAATACCCGACTTATTAATCCTTTAGAATTTGTACGTTGAACCGGTTTTGGTTGTTCGGTGGCACGCCGACCTAAATAAATAAACACTATTATTAATAATTATATCAATTTTATTAATTAATTAATACACATACCAACCAAAAATTTCAAAATAATCAAATTAAATTCCGGTGCATTCTCTTGATGTGGCCAATGATTAGCGCCATCTATTATTTTAACCGTAAAATTATCACAATAATCCGAGCTTTTTATAACAGTTTCTAACTTACAAACCGGATCTACATTACCTATACAAAAAAAATTATAAATATAGCTGTTATAAATACCATTCATAGAAAGTGTTATAATCTAAGCAAAGAAACAAACCTGCTACTATTAAAACCGGACAACGAATTATATCTCCGTCACAAATTCGATAAAATGGAAAATTACGATAATAATTTAGCGGACCGGTCCAATCGCTTTTCCGGCTGAACACATATTTGTACGCATTCAGCACCGAATCATTGGTTTCTTTAAATATTTTCTCCAAATAAACTCCCGACGATGATGATTCAATCCCATTCTGTGATGATAGTTCGATTTCGGGCAGAAACGGTAATTGCAGAAATTTTATAAAACTTTTGTTGTACAGCACGGTTGATTTGGTGGATAGATTTTCCCAAAATAGATTCGGATGCGATGTCGATACGCATATAAATCGATCAATATTGTCCGGATACAAATGCGCAAACATCCAACCGATTAAACCGCCCAAATCATGTCCCACTATTGTGGCCGTTTTACAATCGAGCGCTTTAATAAAACACAGTATTTCGTAACATATTTTTTCCGGTGTATACTCGTGCCGCCACTGAGGCTTATCCGAATCGTTGAATCCTTTTAAATCGAGTACCACGACTCGAAAAAATTTCGATAATTGTGAAATTTGTTTACGCCATCCCAGCCAACAATCGGGGTATCCGTGCAACAATAAAATGAGTGGATCATTTTTATTACCCGATTCTATGTAGTGTAGCTTGACACCCTGTAAAAACGTATTAATTATAAGTGGATCATTCAATTAAGTGTTATATATTATTTATTGTACGTGATCTGTATGTATATACTTATATATGTGTATATATACAAGACAAAAATATACAGATTAAACAAAGACCTTTTCATGACATTGTGATAATGAAATTTAAGAAAAAAAATTCGATAGATATGAATGGTGTGGATGATGCACATTGTATATAAAAATCCGATTCACCAAGTGCGTCCAACCAAATATAACAGTATAGAATTTCTGTTATAATCAATTTCTAAGATGTAAATCGTTACTTATCAAACGACACGTAACCGTAAAATTTAATACATACCTTTGTAAGGAAATCTAAATTATAACGAGTAATTGTTTGGTACGTAGTTTTATATAGGTCATTGTGATCTAAGATAATGAAACTTTTGGATATAATGCACAGACGATAGAAACTAAAAACAGAACTACAGAATGAAACGATTATTAAACAAAACCGCACCAAATGAAATTTGATTTTAAAAAACTAAACCAATCCAAGCGTAATTTGATAAAAGTTTGACGTGCGACTATTTTAATTCGTAAATATTGCTGGAGGGGCATGTTTCTGTTACACAAGAATAGTACATTTCAAACAAACCTTTAGTTTAATTCTTTGGTTTTATCCAAATTACACAATAAAAATGTAATTTCCAATATGAATCATACTATAAATTAATGGAAGACATTAGTTGGAAGATACTCATCTATGTTGATGAGATTACCTTGGTTATTTATGAAACTAATTTTCCAGGTTTTAATGAAACCTGGATAGATCATTTAAAAATTATTCTAAAGCAACACTTTCACTTTCAGTTTTAATTTGTACACACAGTGTAAAAAGGGTTGTATATTACGGCTATATACTATTACAATTCACTATGCAATTGAACAAACAACCTCCATCATAAACATGTTAAGTGTGCACTACGAGTATATTATACTATCTGTAGTCAGTTTTTAATTCATAATAAAAAATTTTAAAACTGATAGTGATAAGTGATAACCGTATCTGAGTCCATGTTTTTGTATCACAATTTTAAAATGGTAACTAGTACACGACCCCAGTGTTCACGTAATTTATTGTGACCGCGTATATACACATTTTCAAAATGTTTATGAACAGATTTATGCAACATTTATATATATGAAATAATTTTGCACGCAATTGATTAGTGATGATAAGCCCCCAAAATCGGCGAAAAATTAAATTCCTGATAAAATTAATTATTTTACGCGGGGTATCATGTGAAATTAATTTGTAAATAGATAAATACAAATTCTATAAATTATAACACTGCGGCGGTTTTTGAATAAAAACTAAAATGTCTAGTTGCGGAGATTGTAAAGTACATATGTATGCGCGTATGCATTTACATAAGTAAATAAACAAACAAAACATATGATCACATATAGTTCTATTCAATTACACGCAGACGCACATGGTTTAAATTAAAATACAAAAGAAAGTTAAAACTTCATTCTTCTGTCTGTGTACATACGAGTAAATGAACCCAAATTTATCGAGTTTAATTCGGGTCAACTACATTTATGTACTTATGACAATAGTCTAACCGCAGATGCATTCACACTTACATACCTTTAGTTTAACGTACGAATGTCGTCCATAACTGGAATCCACTAAACAGGATGGTGGCTTATCATGATAATTATAATGATTACTACTTAAATTATATGCACTATTATTTCTACTATCACTAGTACTACTATTTCTACTTTTATTATTATAGTAACCTCGGCTAAGTTTTGTCTTATTTTTATTTAGTATTTTTAAACGTTTCTGATTAAAAATTCGCCATAAAAATAATAGAAAATATTTTATTAAATACCATATGCCGATTATGATGGAATTTAAATAGAATTGAATTATCTGGATTTTGGGCAGAACTTGTAATTTTTTATATTTTACATCATCACTATTATTTGAATTTTTACTTAGAAACGACATTTTTAATAATTTTTTATTTTGATTTATATATTCCAACACACTTCTAACCACTTTGAGATTATTAAATTAACTAAATGAAAGAACCTTCAATGCATGTAAGAAAGATATTTATGAACTCTCTTTCTCATTCTCATATCTTATCGGTTTTATAATTTTTTTTCTTGAAATGAACAAACAAAAATTACTAAGTTCAAGTTGAATCTAAGTTATGAACAGTACCGAATTCATTTAACTAATAATTATGTGGTGACGATTTTATTTATAGTTTCAAGAAAACTAATGAATAATTTACATATTTTTGACTTAATTTGCGCTACAATTTTAAATTTCAAATCTGAAAAGAAACATGACGCGATTGTGGCTCATTCAAACCAGCACAGATTTCCGAAGTATATGCTGGTAATCTATCAATTGATACTAACGTATTATTTTCGAAACCGTTTTACAGTTTTGAATGGTACATCATATGGAGGATTCAAACCCGTTCTAACTAGGCGGTAGTGTGAATACGATGGCACCCAGGAAAATTAGTAAGTTCGGAAAACAGTTTGGATTCAAACTGCGAACCCCGATCAGTAGTAATTTCCATTGGAATTCCAAAACGAGGTATTTATTGAGAGGTCAGAGTTTTAGCTACTGTACGCGCAGACATGTCCCGGTATTGGATAGGCTTCCGGCCACCTAGTGAACCTATCCATCAGTGTCAGAATGTAGTAACATCCATTGTATGCTGGAAGTGGACCTATACCAAATCCAAATGAATGTGTTGAAACCTGCCTTGAGGTACACTAAAAGTTCCATGGGCCGATCGTGTGTGGCGATTAATTTTACTTCTTTGGCAAGATGTGCATGTTTTCGTCCACTCAGCACAATCTTTATTCAAATTGGGCCAAAAATACCGTGCTGCAACCAATTTTCGAGAAGCGCGATTACCAGGATGAGACAATTTATGTAGCTGATCGAAAACTCTTCTTCTTAATTGTACAGGTACAAACGGCCGGTGTTTGCTTGTAGACGTATCACACCACAATTGTTCTTTAGTAAAAGGCAATTCGGTTAGTTCTAATTTATATTTAGACGATGGTTTTCTGTTTTGTGAGGAAATTAGTGATTTTAATTCATCATCCGATTGCTGTAAATTCAGAATCGCATGCGCACTCGCATCCATGGCATCAATTCCTAGAAAGAGACGAGAAAGAGAATCTGCGATCACATTATGTTTTCTGTGAACTGCGTGATATAGTCCATTTGTCGAGATTGACGAGGACTACGCTCCGTTTTCGAGCTGAGTTCCCTCGTTAACGGCTTGTAATCCGTAAAGATGGTAATTTCTCTGCTTTCAACGGAGTACCTGAAATGCTTTAGAGCCTGATAAATGCCAAGCAGCTCTCTATCGAATGCAGAATATTTGGTCTCAGTCGGAGAAAGTTTTTTGATAAGGGTTCCCATTGACCATTGTTATATTGTTCGAGAACAGCTCCCACTGCCCATAGCTTGATGCGTCAGTGGTAATTTTAATCGAAGAATCATCCTTCACATGTGCTAATAAAGTATGTGATGCTAATGCATCTTTGCACTTCTTGAACCACATTTCACATTCTTCAGACCAGGTGAATTTAGTTTTCTGAGCTTTAACTTTAACCATTGATGCTAAATGAGAATGTAATGGAGCTAAAAGATGAGCACTATTTGGAATAAACCGGCAATAATAATTTATCATGCCAATAAATTGGTGCAACTGCCTAATAGAAGAAGGCGATGGAAAGTTAGAAATTACTTCAACTCTTGCCGACGATGGAGTAATTCCTTCTTTAGATATTGTATGCCCAAGAAATTCCAATGACCAAACTCCGAAAACAAATTTCGATGCTTTTATATTTAATCCATATTCAACTAAGTGTGTAAAGAGTTGTCTTAGATGATTACGGTGTTCCTCCTCATTTTAACTGAAAACTAAAATATCGTCGATATAAGTAAAGACGAATTCTAGTCCATTTACTACGCTGTTCATGAATCTCTGAAAGGTTTGGCTAGCGTTTCTTAAGCCAAATGGCATTCGGCAGAACTCAAACAGACCGAATGGAGTGGTTAAGGCAATTTTGTGAATGTCCTCCGGAGCAATTGGTATATGGTGGTATGCCTTGACCAAATCAATTTTGGAAAACACATTACACCCAAACAAGTTCATCGAAAAATTATGAAAATGCGGTATTGGATATCTATCCGGAGTGGTGATTGCACTTAATCGGCGATAATCACCACAAGGACGCCAATCAGAGCTTTCTTTCTTCGATACTAAATAAAGTGGCGAGGCCACACACGATGAGGATGGCCGACAAATCCCTAATTGAACCATATGGTCAAATTCTAGTTTTGCAGCCTTGAATTTGATTGAGTCCAATCTTCTGGGAGTTCTCAATATAATGAACAACCGAGTGCTTTAGTGGCAAGTCATAATTAGGATTTGCAATTAGAGATGGAAACTGCTTCAATAAGATACTGTAGCTATTTTCCATAGTGTAATATATTGGGGTTGGTGTATCTGGATCCAATTTGCTGATAGTATCGATCACCAAATTTGTTTCCCGATCTACCAACCGTTTACCTTTTAAGTCTACTAATAATCCAAATTTGGTTAAAAAATCGGCACCAATGATGGGCCTCTTAACTGATGCTAACAAAAATTAATGAATGTAACTACGTCGTAATCCTAAATCAAGGTGTAACAATGTTGTACCATATGTAATAATTGTTAACCCATTTGCAGCCGATAAGAATAATTCCGGATCTTTAGAACAATGACCAAATAAATTGTAAGGGATAACAGAAAGGTCGGCCCCAGTATCAACCAAAAACTTATTTCTAATATCTTTAACAAAGAGCGTTTATTGTCCGTTCCACTATTAGCCGCAATTCGAGTGGAACTTAGTATTTTTTTTGTATGTGATCATTAGATTCGAAATTGCAAGGCTTATCACATTTTTTGGCCTTATTTAAAATGATACCAACAAAGTGGTTTATTTTCAATGTTCCGTGTATAGCTTCTATTACGCGATCGACTACGGTTACGTGAAAGTGATCGATTGTGATGAAACTGTTTATTACACAAGCCACGAACCATTGATTTCAATTCATGGATCTCTTTTTCGAGTTGATCTACATTTTTGACTTTCATTGCCGTTATGGCAACAAATGACACAGATCCAACCGAAGAACCACCCACGGATCAATTCGTTGCATCATGAATTTTGTCTGCTAGTTCAATTAGATCAGATATATATTTATTTTCTTTTAACAGCGGAATTAATGCAATATTGATTGCAGAAGGCAGTCGTCTAAGCCAAAGTTTCATGATTAATTGTATCATATGCCTATAAAATTCGAAAGGCCTTTTATCCCCCAACTCGGTATTGGACAAGAGTTCTTCGATTCAACGTTCTTCACTTAATGAATGTCGTTCAACTAACTTGGCTTTTAATCCCTTATAAAGGTCAGTTTGAGGGGGCTTTTGAATATAATCCAAAATTGAATTAATTGCGGATTGTGGAAGAGCAGCGAGCACATAATAATATTTTAGTGTATCGGAAACAACACGTCCTAAAGAAAACTGTGCTTCGGCTTGAATAAACCACGTGGTTGGCGAGTTAGACCAAAATTGCGATAGTTTTATAGAAATTGCATCGACATCACTTTTAGAATCACCATTATTTTTTTTATCATCCTCGTTGTCTGAACCCATTATAATTGAAACACAAAAAAAAAATATTGATAACGCGGTCAGAACAAATTAATCGGCAAACAAAGAAACGAAAAAAAAAAAATCTACTATAGATACACGAATATTTACAAGAATTTTTTAACTCTACATACCAATAATTAAAACTAAATGACAGCTTCCATACCACATCACATCAAAATTAGTTCTTTGTATAAAAAGAAAATTGTTGAATTTTTTGGACGAATTTCCTGGATCTCCTTGTAACGACTGTGCATATACATATGTATTGTCCACTATACAACAACCAAATTATGGATATATCCGATTCTTATGGTGGAAAATTTCCTTGGCTGCTGGTATTAGATGATCACCAATATTTTACAGGTAATAATCGTATACAGTTACAGATGCTTCTCTGGAATTTTATTTTGAATAACAAACTGTATACACAATATGCTGAATTATGATTTTCCGTGTTATTTGACGTAAAGGAAATGATGAATGATCAACAAAATGAAGATTACGCAGATGTTCGGTTTATATAGCGTACCGAAAATTGATATGTTGAATTGATGATAACTTAATCCAATTATTGATGAGCCAATTATTTTTTTTTATTGATGGTAAAAAAAAAATATTTTTTATGTTGTCAAAATTGGCGAATTCAGGTTTAACAAAACGTGGTTGGGATGAAAATTCCAGTTCAATTTACTTATTTTAATAAAGAAGCGTCTTTAATTAATTGCACGGAAGGATCACGTCGGGGTCACCACTATTTGGGCGTTTGGCTTGAATCTGGCAAATTATTTATGCTCACCCAACAAAAAACTGCACTTAAACGCATTTGCCATATAAATATATGTTCCGCATATACTTTTAAAATAAAACGACAAACGATGTACGTTCAAACCAAAATATATTGACTACATGGTATTATATTGCGCATACGTCAAAAATTTAAATACCCAAAAAGCAACAACAATTGATCAACATGGCGGCACTAGTCGCATATATTTCTATTTGTGTTTCAATTTTAATATTCACGTTTGGTAATAAATTATTTTTGAATTAAATTTAATAAAAAAATTAAATTTCGGCTTTTAGATAATATTTGACTATAGTCAAAAACACACCGTATTAATGCTTTTGTGTTTCGTGGGGTTTTTAATTGATAATGTTAATGTTTCAAATGAGTCTGTTTGTAGCAAAACAATATTTTCGTAAAACTTTTATTTTTCGGTAATTATTTAATCAATTAAAATAAAATTTATTCAACAGTGAATGTTAAATTGTGTCACATGTATTTTAAACAATATATTGCTTAAACTTTTATGTTTCGATGCATTTTTAATAATATTGAGTTTCAAGTTGTGTTTGCTTGGTGTAAAAAAAAACACACTACATTGTTGTTGTTTTATGTATAAGGAAGTTTACACTGACAAAATTTTTTTCACTTAAACCACAATATAGTCAATTAAAGAAATCACTAAACAATATTTTTTTGCGGAAAATAATTGTTTCACTACAAACACAATCTAATCGAACATATTACAAAACTACTGGTCAATTTAAAATCACCAAAATATACAATTTTGTAAAAAATGGTTTTTCTTCACTTCAAACACACACTACAAGCCAATTTTAAAGCGTTAATTTTTTACTTAAAAATTCACCGAAATATAAAAGTTTGAACACAATATTTTTTTGTAAACACACGAAAACATTCACAGCGCGTTTATTCAATAATTTTATTATAATTTATATCAAAAATTATTAAAACAAAAATGTAAACATTGAAACGCAAATGAAATCACGAAATTTTCCTAATGACTAACGCCGCCATGTTGACTGATGCGCGAAAAACAACGAAAATGAAACCTGTTTGTATATTACCTGTTCTCCATATACTTTGCGTTCAAACGATCAGTCCAAGTGGATCTGCTCTTCTCAGTCGCCTAAATCGCGGCTGTTTTAATATATCCCTGGCCAATTCATTGGGATGTGTCTCTAGTTTTGAGTAATATTTCGAACTGAACTCCCTAATGATTTCTTTGATAGTTTTAATTCATCGTGTATATTACTATTTCGAACGAATTTTCGCTTGGGTTCGTTGCAGGAGTTCTCTGTTTGACGCGCTGGTGGATCCCCATAACTGAATACCATATGTCCATACGGGTTTGATTACCACTTTGTACAACAAAACTTTATTGGTTAATGACAGCTGAGATTTCCTTCCCATCAACCAATACATTTTGGAAAATTCTATTTTTATTTGTTTGCGCTTTGCTTCGATATGATTTTTTCACGTTGGTTGAGGAATATTTATGTCGTTTAATTCCACTGGTTGGCAAGTGCGTTTGTTTAGCGTGAATGTGACGTGAGTTGATTTGTTTTCGTTTACTTTTAGGCGCCATGTCTTCAGCCAGTTCTCGATTTTGTTTAGATGATTCTGTAATTCCTTTGAGGCAGTTTCGGGATTACTGTGTGACACCAGGACGGCCGTATCATCGGCAATGGTTGATATGACTACCTTGTTGGTTGCAGATAAGTCAGCTGTGTACAGCAGGTATACTATTGGCCCTAGAACGCTGCCTTGGGGAACACCTGCGTTGATATCATTTAAACAAGTAGTTGCATTATTTTGTTTAACCATGTACTGCCTTTGAAGGAGATAATTTCTCAGAACTGAGTGAAATTTCTTTTTAATTTTGTATATTAGCCCATCATGCCAAACTTTATCAAAGGCTTGTGCAATGTCCAAGAAGGCAGCAGAACAATATTTCTTTTCCTCAAAGGTGTTTTTGATTGCATTTACGATTCTGTGTACTTGTTCTGTGGTACCATGTTGGTTTCGGAACCCAAATTGATGGTCTGGAATAATAGGCCGTTCTTCTAATACTGGTTTAAACTTCGTTAGTAGCATTTTTTTGCATGCTTATTGGACGATATGATGAAATCTGTGTTTTTTTTCCAGTTTTATGTATCAATGTGATCAAAGATATCTTCCATTTTTGAGGAATATAACCAGTCTGCATGATTGCGTTGAATATGAATGTTATTCGTTTTATGCATTTGTCTGGCAATTCCCTTATCATTTTTCCAGTAATAAGATCATGCTCTGGTGCCTTTTTTGGACTTATACAATTTTTAATTGTATTCTTAACTTTCTTCCAATTATATTTCATGGGCTTGAAGGACAAACCATCATACATTTGGTCGAGTAGCACGAAGTTATTTATTTCTTCGTGTGGTTGTTTTTTCTTCATCGCATCTTGCCCAATTTCCAATTGGTAGTCTAATCGGGTGTTTTGTTGGGCTTTATAACTTTTTTGTTGCCTTCCACAAAGATTAATCTGCCCTCTCGGTTGCCGAGAGTTTATTTAAATAATTCTGGACGCTCTGGTTTCCTTCTTCCCGTAATGCAAATCTTAGAGTCTTAATAGTTCGATTTAATTTCCATTTCAACAGCGGTGAATTTGTTTCTTGCCATCGGCGGCGAATTTTCCGCTTTTCCTGGATTAGTTCCTGTATATTATGTGACAGTTTATTTACTTTTTCTGTATTATTTAAGACAGGTGTAGCCTTTTCAGCTGATAATGCCAGGACATCTTTTAAATTATCTTTCGCAGTATCAATATCTGCTGGTGTGATAAAAGGGATATTCAGTACACAACTTTGTGCGCCTAGTCTCTCATATTGATCCCAATTAGTTTGCTTGTTTGTAAGCCGTTTTGGCGTTTCTATTCTTAGTACGTCGGTGCTGATTCTTACAATTACAGGTGTGTGATCAGAAGACAGATCACAGCAATCGGAGGTCTTAGCATATGTATGAGGAATGACTTTAGTTACACAAAAGTCAATTAAATCAGGAACTTTCTTTTTATCTGTGGGCTAGTACGTTAGGTAACCGGTAGATAAGTAATCCAATAAAGTTGTTTGCGTTTCGGCGATGTTAATCTGGAACGCCATTGAGTGTGTTTGGCGTTGAAATCATCCCTCGCAAGAAATTTATTACCTAGCTGGCTGAAATAACCCATGAACCTTCAGTTTTTTTATAGCATGTTTTGGAGGACAGTACACTGCTGATATGACACATTTTCCAAACCACTCCTGCAGACAGATGCTCGTTGATTTGATATGTTCCTTCTCATATTTCATAAATTTATAGTGTTTTAATCTTTCCCATCTGGGTCCTTTGTGTCATATACAGAGTACCCATTAATTTTGAAATAGTTATTTTTGGTGAAGTAAGTTTCAGATATTAACATTATGTCAATATTGTGCTCAATGAGGAATGCTTGAACCTCTGTTTTATGTTGTGCTAGGCCGTTTGCATTCCATATGGCTATTTTGAGAACAGTCATTTTTGATTTTTAACGACTATCTGCACCAACGCGTTCATATTCTGCATCATTAGATTCATGGTTCTCTCCATCATCGCCATGAAGCTTTGCATCATTATTCTTTGCAAATTTTAACATGCAGCAAATTCCTTCTTAATTTTTAGTTGTTCTTGGATTTCTGCTGCTTTATTTGTATTTGTATTGTAAGAGTATTGTTTAGCTTTCATTTTTTAGACCTGATCCTTATTGACTCGTTTTCTTTAGCTCATTCCTCTTCGTTCGTAGAGTTCTTAAGTTTAGCTTGTTGTTGATTTTCGTATTTACCGGGACATTTATTTGTTGGTTTAGCTTAACATAGGCCTGATGTGTTTTGTTGTAGATCTCCCTTGCTAAAGAAACTGGGTCTCTCAGGAGATTTTATGGTTTTGCAGTTCTTTCGAACAGATTTTTCGCTGCTGTTAATTTCGTAGTACACCACATGGGGTATTATTTCCTTTTGTTTTGCTCATTGCGTGATAACCCTTGTTTGTCCGCGAGAGGTGTTTTATATTCCTCCTGGACTCTGGTGCTATTCAGTGAGTAGCAGATATTATCTCATATCTACCGTGATATTTTTATTTTTCTGTTTAATCTTTAAACAATAGTTAGAAATAACACTAAATGGTTTTCAAAGTGCATAGTTGAAAGTGCAACGTTTAGTTGTGTTTAAATTTCATGCTTGAAGATTAAATAATTAAATAATTTTGTATTTAGTTTTGGTTTTTTAATTACGTACATTACCTATACATTCCCGAATTCATAAACATAGTCGGATCGTGTTACAACCTTGACTGTTAAAACTCAACATTGCCATTATAATTGTTATATTTGAGTGTATGTAATGGAATAATTCGAATTCCACTTTATTTAATTTTAGTTTATTTATTATTATTATACGTTTTACCTACAGGCTCACAATCGTTAATACGGAAAAAAATTAATTACAAAATATAAAACTGCCGACTATTCAATTTTTACTACATATATGTAGTTGGTTCCCGTAGTTGATTGATAAAAAATCAATTATTAAAGCTTTATTGCATTGACGCATACGACGTTCGGGAGCATACAAATATCACGTACAAAAACTGCGGATGCTAAATATATCTCATCGATGATCTGAAACTGACCCGACTCTATCAACAACTTTCTTGTACAGATGGTATTGATGTAAATTAGATGTGCGGATACTATAAAATAAGAGTCTTACATGCAGACTCAATCTGTTATTAACTGACCAACTACAAAACTTACTTAAGTCTCCCTTTGCAGCTGCATGTGTCACACGGATATTACCAAAAGAAATTAGCAAAGTCTGTATAAATAACGTCGCGGTGCTACCTGGAGTTTAAACTGTTAAATAAATTACCGCAGAGCGAAACCAAATTAGTGAGTGTCCGCCGACCGGGATAAAATCAATGCTGGGCAGGAGAAATAAATTGTTTAGTATGAAAGAGCAGGACTCTAGAAAACTATTGTAGCAAACAATTTACATATTTCAGAGGGATGACTAGCCATGGAGGTCATATATGGACGACGGAAAACAAACTAGTTTTCTCTTACTGGTTATACAATTTCAGAACTCTTTCAGGACTTGTCAGTTTCTCCTCGATTCGCACTATATGATGGTTATACAAAAACCAGTTCAAACTGTTTAAAGGCTCTATCAAAATCGGTGTAATAATCACCACCATACAGGCTATATAATCAATAGAGGCTATTACCAACTTATCACCAACTCAGTATTAAACCACGGCTCCCGAAATCTTGTTTTAATTTTTTAACAAACCGGAACGTGCCTTTAAATGCTGAGAAGGTCCTTGAATATCAACACAATGAATTACTCTAAGTTCCAATCGTAATTGTTGAAGAAATCATTCAAGGAAGCATAGTCGGTGTTTCTAAAATGAAAATAAAAATTATTGGAACGATAATTAGTTTTACAAACAACATTGAAAATAGTTATCGTGATACGCCGCAGCCGTAGAAAATCAAACATTGAGAAACCTCGGAATGCATGGTGTCGGTTGCAGATATCAGATCCAGGAATGTACTCTGACTGTACGATTTAGCTGAATCGTAGAGATACTAGCAAGGCAGTCGATGATAAACAATGCTCTTTCATCATTGGAAGACGGTGTAACGACATGGTTGACATCAAGTCAATCTATGTCGGATAGATTAAAGTCACCTATAATGATAAGTTGATCTTGGACTTACTAAAGGCATCCTAGATCGATGAATTAGTCACTTTGACAAGAACATTCATGACGTCGAAGCTAAGAGGACCGGCCACCAATTCAATGAGAACCGAATATTTTCAAGATCGATCCACCACTTCTAAGACTGGTGTTCAAATCGTATCTGTCCTTTCTAGCGACGCAATAGGCGAAAGCTCGCCGGAACGGAAAGCTTTGGCTTTACAGCGAATACTATAGAGGCATACCAAAGTTGCCGTTTACAAAGTATATTATAGCCAATTCCTCTATATACAGTGGGATCGAATTCCGATAAGTGAAACCAGAACTTTGGTTTAACCATCCGGTGAGTTGATTAAAGTGGATTTTGGTTGTAGCAGCAGATGACATTGACAGACGTTGTCGCGGTACTAGGCGCGTTATAAAATGAACCGTTGTAGTTGACGTGTTGTGAAATAATCACGAATTTGATCCGCGATCTGGTCGCCAATGTTAGATAGATGATAAATTCCCGGTGCAAGAGTTCGCCAACACCTCGGCGGCTTCATTAATAAATGGTTCTGAAATATAAAATTCATCTGACCGCATACCATTTAACTGCCTTCTGCCATAACTTGTATAATTGTGAAATTAAATTCCAATTTAATAAAAAAACATTATGAAGATTTATGTTTATATGTGAATATCCCGGTTATTTTTGGGAAAATGTCTACCAAAAGTTTATCCTGCATTTCAACACGATGTATATGCACCTGTGGTCGGAGGGTACTTACATGTTTCGCTAATCTAAATAGCACGAACATATTGTGCAAGAATACCACCATAGTCTCCATTCGCTGGGCTGACGACCCGCCTCCATAATCACGTGCATGAAGGAGTATTGGCTTCAACTCGTTGCTCATTAAGAAACTAGCTGGCCTAAAAATGGAGACCATGTGTCCAGGCATATACGTTGCTCTATAGAGTGGAGAGGACCTCGGAAATTTTGGAGCTGGATTTTTTCTTAGGCCGCACGTGAAAAAGGCGTTTTGGGATTTCGAAGCAGTCAGTAACCGATTGTATAATCTTCTCTTGCGCATGATGTTAGCCAACCTGTCGATAATTGTCGCATGAAGTTGCAACCATGAAGTTGCGCATGAAGTTAGCCAACCAGATTAGCATGATATTAGAGTAGCAAGCACGTTCTTCTCTCACAACCAGATATACATCTATAGAGACATGGACACATTCACGGAACTTCGCGCATCCAAAATGACCACGTTTTAGTTTCTGAAACGGGCGGGCTCGGGCTGTGCAGGATGTGAGAACTTATCGGTGAGCAACCAAAGCTATACGATGAAAGTTTTCGTACTAAGTCTGGGAACACAGCGAAACGCATGGAACTCGACTGTGAAGATCTGATAAATGAAGATCAAAAGAAACGATATCAGGATCTTGTCAGCGACAACATTGAGGAAGCTAATTAACAATCTGACTGTGTGAACTCTGAGAGTCGCCTTGCAGTCGGGCTACAAAATATAGTCCATAGCGAAATAAAACAACTCCTCACAATCGCGATGATAACTATGTATATAAGCTGGTCTTGCTAGGAGTGCAGCTAAGCGGAAAATTTAACAAGTCAGCAATGAGTGCAATTTGCTAAATTTCTTTAAAGGAATTACCGGATTGCACTATACTTGCAGGCCTGCGTCAAACGCCTTTCGGAACCGGGATGGAAACCTATGTGTCAACATCAACACAGTACTCGACGCATGGAGTGGAGGACACTTCACTGACGTGCATGGTGTTCATCATAAGTGTCACAGATTGTTCTTGAGTCACCTCAAATACAGACTGGGCAGATCTGCATTGAGGATCCATCCCACACATGAGAAATTATTTTGCTAAGGCCATGTAAAGATTAAAATGAAACTGCTCATACCTGGGGTGGACTGCATTAATTTGTAGCTGTGATTATTCGTAGGAGATACTTTGTGGAACTTTCTTTTCGACCTTATTCGAATAGTGTGGCGAACCGAAGCTATTGGATAGGGTTACCCCTCTATAGCGGAGGGCCAAACTGGTGTCTATCAAGGAGGATTTAAGTTTATTGAGGAGATCCTTGTCTTTTTTTTGGGAAAGTGTTTTGAACTGCTGCTTAAGAATTAAGCTACTCCACACAACAACGATCTCTGGGTCTTTTCCGATAAACGGCATTCGTATTATTATTAACCAACTCGAAGTTGCTTGAATTAAATTTTCGTATTTAACAGATAATATACCATAAACTAATGAATTAAACCATATCGCATTTATACCTTGATGAATTCACAATATCGTTTTCAAGAACTACGATTGCAACAGAATGATTGAATCTCATTGGCCTCTGGGGCCCCTAATTGAGCCAATTTGTCATACTTAATAACACTGTTATCCAACGCTGCAGTATGTTTTTCAAGTTAGTCATTTAGTAGTTTAATCATATCATCATGATTGCTTGTTGATTTGCACCAGAGCCATAGTACAGCGGCAACAAATAAATTTAACTTTGTCGCAATCAATGTCACTATTTTTCAGTTTTAAGAGTTTTTTTTACGTGTAATTATAACATAACCTCACAACAGATTTATACGTTATAAATAACTGTCTGTTGGATAAGCTGGACGCTCCTGCTATTTTTGCTGTTGCTTAAGTCAGAATTAACTTGGATTATTTATATTAAGAATTGTTTGAAACTATGCAAAACCAAATGAAAAGATACAAACGTTTTAATTCAAATGGTATTTGAACGTTATATCAAGACTCCGTACCAGCGCACACCTGATAACATTCGTCAAATAAAACGGCATATCCAAATAGGTGCTGTCGTCATCGACTTTTCATCTTTTCATTATTTTTTATGTATAAGGCTCTGGTTAATAGACGCTACCTATAAATCTGTTTGACTATACAGAAGCGGATAAAAATCACAGATGACGCAAATCAGTTATAGTGAGATACGATGAGGGCCAACAACAAATATTATTTAAAATGAAAGTAATCCAGTTTGACATATAGCGCCCAATGTGATAACATATTATCTAATCTCTATATACAATTGTGACTTCTGTATGATAAACCAATGGCAATGAGAACTAAACTACACTTAAAAGTCACATAATAAAACTAATTATTTTCTGACCAAACTTCATTTGTTTGATGATCGTCCCCACAATTCTAATATAATTCAAACTGTAAATAGATAAGGCAAACATGTAAACAAACAAAAAAAATCATTAGCAACAAATTCATATTTATGTAAGTAAATTTATTTAATAACTGGAACCCGGGATTTTATCAGCCACGTTTGAGATAATGGAAATTAAAAATCGATAATTACATATTTAAACGAACGGTTCAAATTTTAATAAGAACTCGCTGAATCACATTTTCCCAGTCTACAACACTTACTAATACTAATAATCGTACGATCACGATTATGTGGTGACGAGTATGATTCTCCGGTCCAAAGTCCACGGAATTACTGACGAAATATTTGTAAGTGTTTTCTACTTTCGGAATTTTATTATGCATACATACATGACAATGTGCGACTTTGTCGTCGTGTATGTGTGTTTATTTTGTCGCACGACAAAGATATAGCAACTATATGTATACGCGCGTTCTTCATGCTCGTATGTTCTTTATGTTCATGTATATGATGTATGTTCATCTTAATCATGTTATTTTATGCTGATCGTCATGCTATAAATTTATAATGTACAATAATTATCGCAAGTGTTTTTATTTGTGCGGTGGGAACGAGAAGAAAGCGTTATAGAGAGTGAGAATAAATAAAATCATATGTGCGTATACGGTATTTTTGTGACGATACAACAATTATTATTGTATTCGTTGCACATTTTTTTAAAACTGACCAGGGACGGATTTGGAATACTAAAAAAATTGAAATCACGGTACGGTACACTCTATATTATGCCTTGAGACCACTATTCTAAAAACTGTTGGTTTTATCTAAGATCAGAGATCATAATACGTTTTGTACTCTCACATTTTTACATTTTTGACATTTGTTGATTAAACTGCTCTTGGTGCATGGTTTTTTTTGGTTTATGATAATATTGTGCTCGAATATTAAATTAAATATAGAACAGCGACCTGCTTTCCCTCATAAAAGCACTAGTATTTGGCCATTTGGGGCTATTTTCTTGTATGTATTGAGCACATATAACTCATCATGCACAGCCCTGTTTCACCAATCGAATTAAGGTTAAAAAGTTTCACAAACGATTCCTGGTAATATTATGTGCTTCCATTTCGTACAATCAATCAAAGTGTCTTGTGAACGTATTTAATGTATTGTATATAGCTAGCCTAGGGGTGAATAGTGGATTAGTCAAGGGAGCCCAATTTTAAACTGAAATTAATGTAATTTAGTTTTCAGAAAGTAATCATTGCTGAATGTTAAATGTTTTCATTAAACAAATATCAAAAACATTCCGTGTGCACTCCCCATGTTCATTGTGGAAATCCATTTTCTGTCTTTAAATATTTTCACTGAGCTATATTCCGGTTGCCGTGTACACTCTTATGTCAGTTCTATTATATTACTTCTGAAGTCTTTTTCTAAACGGACGATTCAAATCGACATATTTTAACATATTTTGAGCTCAATAATTTCTCCATGTTCAAATTCATTTCATGTTCCGCTGGTTCGTTTAAACCAGTTTTGCTTGGAACACGTTAATTGATTTTCCTATTTTACTCTTTACTTCTCGCACCACATCAAATTCTCGTTTCATAATTCTAGTTCTCTAGGCATGTGCTGCTTCAAATTCAAGTGAATCAGTATATCGTTGAAAAATTCGCAGTTAATTTCCGTACATCAGCCAAATGAAGATTGCCCAGAGATCGTAACAGTACTTCATAAATGTGTGTCGATAATATATAGTTGAGTCCATTTAAGCTTAATAAAATTCTACTTTTGGTCCACGTTCATTAAATATGTTAATTTAGTATTGATTTTAATAAATATCAAATTCACTGAACATTGAACAAGAAACATGATTTTTAGGTTATATTTTACTGATATCATTCACTTTGAATGTTTCAGAGGTCCTATTCTTATCACTCATATCATTCATTTTGTTTTGTTTCTCAGTATAGCTCGCACTGTAAATACGTGGAGCCTATTTCACTCATTGGTTCATTGAGTTCTCATCAATGAAAGAAAGCACTCTTTTCACATTGGCATCTGGGTAAGGCTGCCAAACATACAGAGAGCCTGGTAGAACCACTCTGGGTACTAACGATATTGGACAGTTGCAAAAAGTTATTTAAAATTTAAAAATCAGAAAATCTAGATTTTCTGGGTTTCCACGACCAACTCGTTTTTGCATGGAAAAATGGAAAATGTGCGAAGGATTTAATCAAAAGTTCAAAATAAACCAACAGATTTCTTGTTATTCCCAACTCGTGGGTTGTCAACTCTTTTCAGGACTAGGAAATGGAAATTGCTTCAAATAACAAAATTCTTCTGATTATCTATGCTCGCCAAGTGTGCGAAGACTTTAATCAAAGTTCAACATCATTCAAAGAATTTCTGTTTCTCGGTTTTCAATATTAAAACATTCTCGGGAAAGTTCGCTGGAGTTCGAGGCCCCGCATTTCGAAGAGAATTAAAAAAAAAAATTTCTAGCCTTTGTTTATAAACTCTTAATAAAGCCGTTTAATTGTCTAAATCGAAGCTGTGCGTGAGAGTGTTGCTGAAAATCCATCAATTCGGCGTCGTGGACAAAATTCAATTAACACGACAACTGAAGCCTAATGTCCATGCACAGTGAAGAGAGTTAGTTGAATGGATTATTGAGCATCAACAAGTGGATTCTGATTTTTCGAGCAAAACCATCCTAAGCGATGGAACATTTTTACCTTGATGGCTCTGTTAATCGCTAAAATTGCCGCATTTGTGGTACGGAGAACCCACATGTGATTGTCGAAAAACAAATGCATCCACAGCGTGTCATTGTTTGGATTTTGGGCTGGACGCATCATTGGACCATTTTTTTTTGGTAATGAGGCTGGTCAAGCAGTAACTGTTACTGATGCTCGATATCGCGACAACATAACCCACTTCTTTCTGCCTTAGTTGGATGATATTAATATAGACGCCATGTGGTTTCAACAAGATGGTGCCACACGCCATCAGCCCGTGAAATAATTCAATTACTGCATGAGACATTTCCGAATCGTGCACTGTCTCGTTTCGGTGATCAGAACTGACGCCCTAGACTTTGTGATTTAACACCATTAGATTTCTTTTTATGGGTTTATTTGAAGTCAAAGGTCTATGTTAACAAGCCCACAACCACCCGTGCATTACAGGGGGAAATTAAACGTTGCATCAACGAAATTCAGCCACAATTATGTATGCAAAAAGCTCATGGAAATTTCGATAAAAGAGTGCGTATGTGCCAGCAAAGCTGTGGAGGCCATTTGCCCAATGTGATATTCCATAAATAACCCTATCCCATGTATTTTATGATTCAATAAAAAAAATCACAATCTGAAGAATAAAAACTGTGTTTTCTATTTAATTCAAATCTTGCGTTAATTTTGGGACACCCTTTATAATTACTTATTTTGTTAAATGAAGTGTTTTATTACAATTGATTTTTTAGAAAAGTTATTGATAAGTGTGTGATGAAAAATTGGTGCTGGACCAAAAGTATTTAAATTGCAAGCGGTAGTGGATGGGTTTGATGCGAAGTCTGTATGGAACAAATTGCCTAATTTAAAATGATATTTTAATTTACAAGGTTTTTTAGTAAATTGAAGACGATGGTGTGGCTAATGATGCTCCACAAGACCAGCCCTTTTATAAGGTTATTCATATGTAACTTTGGTCAAAGAAAAGACAATTATTGAGAATATGGCCAACAGTACAGGAATAACTTCGAATGTGGCATCGCAACAGATTATTGAAAGTGATGAAATTCAACCTCAATATTTTACACCATCACCGTCCTCGAGCATCGCAACAATCATTTTCATCCACCACCAGAAGTATTTGAAACCCTGTTATGAGGTATTTGACCAAATAGTCACCTGCTTCCAAAGAATTCGTTTCTTACATAATATTGGGATCAGCCACCGTAACATTCATATTTTTATGCACAGCATTCATATCGCTTATTTCATTCCAAAATCTTCGCGAGATGCACAAATATTATAGATCACACACGCTTCGAAAACAATTTGTATGCTGTCATTCTACCATATTTAAGGCTCGGCTGTGTGCCGTACACAATCTATTCTTCTGCTCGTCAGGATGAAATTATTACTTCGTTTAGTTTTACAAAACAAGAGATCCACTATCACCTAATAAATATTAATTATCAGATGTGTAAGTGACGTTTTAATAAAATGGATTATGAAAACATGGATGTCATTAATTGAGCCTGCGAATCCGAATAAAGATGTCACTAAATAATTAATTACTATCTATAATTGGCACTACAATGAAGAAAATAAAACGTTTTATAGTATTCATCATGCTTATTTATGGAGAATTTGACTCGTAATAGTGGATACTCTTGTGAGGCACCTGTCAATAGCACCCAACGCTTTGGTAAAAATTGCAGTTCTTCATCACCTGTAAAATTGAACTGCAATTTACTAACTATCCTCCATTTTTGGCGCTTTTCTATGTATGTAATTTTATATGCATTCTCAACACACATACTTATAGTAAGTACTAACCCACTGATACCCAATAAAACCACCAGTTAATCGATAGCTACATATATATACGGGGTAAATTTAAAATGGATTGAACAAATTCACCTCATTCAATTTTGTGACGAGCCAATAATTTTGCAACTGGCTTCACTGTTTTGTATTTTAGATGTCTACAACCTTTGATAGTCTGAGAAGGTTTGGCCATACCTAGTTTATATACGTACTTCACGGGATGCCATCTATTTAGAGCTTAGTTGGCTAAAAATTGAATATTTTGCATCATCGCGGCCTTACCTTACGCCGATTTCTCGAAATGAAAGCCTTTTCGATTTAGCCTCTGTTCTCGTCAATTTTACGTCTAATTTTTCCAGCCATAAACATTTTAACTAATTTACAGAGCAAAATCAATTTCACCACGGCAACTTAATTTCATCAAATTTTTAGATAACTGAAATATTTTTAACCGATTGACACATACACTGAGAGTGCCTCAAAAATTTTTCTAACTAATCTAAATAGCATTTTGGAGCTTCCTCTATTGTCTCATAGGCAACAGTGGAACTGTTGAAAATCAACTGCCAAGGTTACGTTTCGATGTATTTTGCTATATTATGTAAGATTAACTAAATTCACGTTATTTGTATAGACTGTATTTTATAAATGATTGTGTTAATTTTACAGGAAAGTTATGGAGAGGAAGCTGAGTTGGAGTTATAGGAAGATGACTGGATAAACATGGTAATGTTGAATGTAAATATGCCACAGAAACCGAATTGAAAAATAATATTATTTTTAGACAATAATTGAGACACCAACAGGTATAAGAAACTGAAGGCACAGGGCCGTACTTATAAATATTACATGAGTACTGCTAGGCGCGGCATAATATCATTGCCGCCCCAATGACAATAATTCGGGCTATCGTATGCACGTTTTTTTTTCGAGGGTCAAGGAAATATTTATAACCGCTGTCACCCACAAGAAATTATTCGTTTGGTGGGAATGATGAATATTCCGTAAGACCTTCTGATAAGGCACGGAACCCGGTCAGCCACAACAGATATTGATAAATTTTCCAAAACTATTCCAAACTTCGGCTATGTTGGTGCTGCAATCTAGTTTGCAATGTATATATTGGATATGCAAACAGTTGGTACAACAATCGTAACATAGTGCTTTCGAAATGATTGAAGTATCTGATCGTCGATTTAATACAAAGTCCATGAAGATCTAATCAAGGGAACAGTACAACCAGCAGATGGGTTGACACGACAAACATCAACATTATATTCAGTTTTAGCACGAAGTAGTGGTGGCAAATATAGTGGATCAGGTCATCTTGCGATAATTTCGATTTATCACTTCGTATGGACGATGCAGAAACAACAATCATACGAGTATCTACTAATCGGAAGCAATTGTGTGGGTTACATTGAAGAGAGGTTCTGGATCACCTAAGTTGTAGAAGCCAATAAAGAAGAAAACGAAACCAAAGAAATTATAATCGGAAAAACATTGGTAAAACAGTACAGTGACTAGCTGCCATTTATAGGACACTAAATCTCTCGAATAGAACTAAAACAGATCGGTAGAGGTGTCAACCATAATGAAAAGCCAGCAGAAAAATACAAACTGCAAAGCGTTTAGATTATATGCACGGCAACTTTTGAATGACAGATGGAGCGCGTGCTAGTGAGAAGACGTCCTTCGTATATTTGGGCAATATTAAAGTGATGGGAAAAAAATCGACGAGCATTCGAGAAATTTGTCAGATGTTTTTCAGCGACTACAGTCGGTCGGTTTAAACTAAATCGAACGTAGATAAAATATTTGGAACACTATAGGTAATACTAATAACCAATGAAATCCACACTGAAGACAAGATCATGGCGGTAACAATATAAGAGATTGTGCACTTATTATAAATAATTCAAGCCAGGCGGGTTATTATTCGCCAACGTTCGAAAGATTTTGCATGATTTGACTAGGAACAACAAAGCGTTTGAATGTAATGACGAGCAAGAGGAATCATTCAATGAATTAACGAGGCGGTTATGGACATAACCATTCTTGGCATACTCTATAATCGGTGTTAAATTTATTCTTGACACCAAGTAATAATGGTATAAGTCAGGAAGACTATTGACAGAAGGAATTGTCATAAATTTACCAGAATTTAACTATTGTGTGATCGAGCAAATAGCGCAGTGGTTAAAGCTGTGACGTTTGGATCGGGAGGTACCGGGTTCGAATCCCAACAGAGGCGGGATGCAAAAGGGATTTTTCATCTCCCGATTACGATCGGTGATTAAATTGAAAACATCTATGACCCTCTGTTGAAATGTAGAACTCATGGGCCGACTCATCTTCCATGTCACTGTACAGGGTGACATGGAGCTATGCAATACGCAGGTGGTATACTGTACTTGTGTGAATGGGATGAATGAATGGGTTGAATGGATGTTGTGTGAATGTAAGGTAAGGCTATGGACCAAAAAAGTGTCTATGCCACGTCCTTTTATAAAAAAAAAAAAAACTATTGTGTGACTCGTGAAGAATTGTTGCCTATACTAGAATGCTTTAAACATTTTCATAAATACTTTTATGGCCAAGAACTTCACATATGAGCGGACCATATAGTATTACGTTGGCTGCTACAACTAAAAAATTCAGAAGGACAATTAGTACGTTGAAACGAACGTCTACAAAGCTAGTATTACCAAATCGATTATTGGAAAGGGAAGTTTTCATGGAAATGCCGATGCATTATCAAAACGGCCGTGCCAAGTTGTTTGCAAGCGCTTTATCGATATAACGTTTATGCAAGTACTACCTGATAACGAATCGACAGCTGAAACGATCAGGAATGAGCTAGCAATTGACCGACATCGAATGAGATCGCGGATAGAAAGACCACAGTAGTCATACTGGGTACAATGGGACAGCCTCCAAATCAACATTGGATTCTTAAAGCAGATATGGGAAAGCTCGGACGGTAAATTGAAACAATGCAAAAGTATAAGGTGAGAGCACCGTTGTAACAACTTCTTTTGAATTTATTTTTATGTTTTAATCGCTACTTGTAATGGGGCTCAATGCTCTCCCGGCTCTTTCGCAGTTAGCTTATTTGTGTCCTTGCTTTATGCCGTTGCCAGCCAAATTGAGGATACTCGGCCACAGGTCCGATTTGTTTAACCATCTACACCTTGTACAGGTCCGATTTGTTTAACCATCTACACCAGCCTGCACTGACATGAACGATGGCTCGGCCCATGGATTCTGAACTCTCAACAGGGGATCATAGATGTGTTCATCTCGATTGAGTTCAAGGATGAAGAATCCCTTTTGTAAAAACCTGTTGGCAGAACTATTTGATTGTTGACGAATAATCTAAACACTTATTGAGAAAAATTATAGAAAATTCTCGGTGTCGTATTTTCGTGTTGACTTAGACTGTGTCCGAAACCTGTTATAAATAATTTTTAGTACAGAATTTTGACATTATTTGAGAATTATTCCCCTACATTCACAATTTTTTATCATGCTGTCCGAAGTGTGTAATAAATCTTCCCACCTCAAATGCCTTTTTCCCACGTTATATGTTTTTTTTGTTTTCACACGTCAAATTGAAAATTGCGTAAAGACCGTGGTTGCATGCTGTGTGTTCCACAATATATGTATTGTATTACCTCAAACGATAATATCACCATAGATTGGTTAACTCTGGAAGAACCGGCACCAGAAATTCATCAACATAAATTTAACATTAAAGTTTAAATTCGGACTATTAATTATTTTTATCTATCTTTTAACTATTTCATTTTACATTAATTCAGTGTGGATCGTGTGAGTCATTCATGTGTTCATATATAAAAGTATATATATATAGTATCATCCCCCATTTTATATGTATACACATTTTTTTCTATTGCTCGGCCCACAACGCAATGATATAATTTATTTGCACGGATCTGTCAAAAATTATAATAGCGATAGACTATAATAATTTGGGTGTATGAGGTTATTGCATATAAATATCAAAATTCTGTACTAAAAAATATTTATTACAGGTTTCGGACACAGTCTTAAGGGCAATGTCACATGCAGTTGTATTTCCGACCGATTCGGTAGAAAATATGATAGGACACGCCACATGAGCAAAACAATGATCGGACCGATTTTTTTACAGTTTTCTATTCTGTCCGTCTGACAACCGATTTTTTACTTAAATGGTATAAATTTTGTCGGTTCCGAACGCTTCCCAATAAAAATTTGTCGGTTCCGAACGCATCAAATATCACCGATATTTATTTTCCGTTTTCCAAAATCTAGAACGAACTTTTTTATCGTCGTTTTTTTCTCATTTCGGTTGTAAACTAAATGTCATTTATTTGGTTTCATTTATGATATGACGTCATTCGCCGTCCGTGATTTTTTTACATGTGGAATAGTAAACGGAAAATCCGGACGGATTTGCCGTTTTTATATTTGCATGTGGCATCGCCTTTAATTAGTCGTGTTTTAGTACTCGTTGTGGTAGAGATTTAGTAAATAAAAAAGACGAAAGATTGATAATTCTAATATAAGTTAATAAGTGAATTAGTGTTTTATGGAATAATTCGGAAATAAATAAGTTAGGCTATATAGAATTAAATTGGTTGGTTTATTCACAATCCAGTGATCGAACCTTGATTGACAACTGAATTTTAAATAAAACAATTAATTTTACATCCTATGTAACTATTCCACACAATCACACATTTACTTAGGAATTTCAATTGACAATAAAATTCCATTTTTTAGGGTTTTTATTATTAAGAACCTATTGTATATGCGGTGTTTTTCTACTTAAACAGAGATGTCACCACTATCGCAACTTTATTATGACAATACACATTTTCTATTCATCGTTAGAGACCAATATTTTCGTAAAATGGGTTCATTTCCTGGAAACTTT
Source organism: Tipula unca (assembly GCA_951394425.1). NCBI lineage: Eukaryota > Metazoa > Arthropoda > Insecta > Diptera > Tipulidae > Tipula > Tipula unca. The sequence goes on from OX596380.1 coordinate 123,211,281, forward strand.
AGTACACAATATTTAAAGTATCAGTTATTTTCAATAGATGTCGTAATTTATGAAATATTTGGTATAAATAATGAACGTAAGAAATTTTAATTTTTAACAGAAATTATGATATGTCAGGTTCACTAAGTACATATTTATTATAATTCAATGAGTCAGCAATGCCCAGTAAAACTACACAAATCAATAGAAACAGTTTTTAGTTTCTTTAATAATATTCATATACATATGTACATATTACATATATGTATGTATATGTATGTATCTGATTTAAACTATAGCAATTTTCACTTCTCTATGTACCAAACGGATTGAATACCTAAAAGTTTAAATAAAACAAACGTACGAGAATGTCTGTCTGTCTTTTTGACCGTTGGGATCATTTGCGTAATCTAACGGAATTGTAATGTATATTAAAAATCGGTTTTTTGTCCTTCAATCGTATATTTACACGGGTGTTTGTTATACAATATAATATTATTATAAGGTAGTCAGGAGTCGGGACATCACCATCGTCCACTTTTCTGTATTATTTTATTTTAATTATTATTTTTAACTTTATTACATTTAACTTTTTCGGGCAGGATTTTTTTCATTATCGTCGCGCACCCATCATTTACATTTTGATTATAACCGCCTAGAAACATAGGAAGAATCACACAGAGGACACAGTATAGAAATGAGCAACAAAACAGGAAAAAAAGCACGAGAAAAAAATTATAAACGAGTTGACAATAATGAACATAAAAAAAAAATTACAGGAAAAAATATAATAATAATGATAATGAAAACTCCTTAAATTAAGAATTTAATTTAAAGACGAAAGGATGAGAAATGTTGAAAATTAATTAGAAACAAAAAATAAAAAACAGGTACTATATTATATATCTATGTATGTATCTATGTATAGGTATATTCCATAGTATGGTGAAATGGTCAATGGTATGTTTTTACTGCTGTTGAACTGAGTGTTGGTGTCGAGAACTGCAGAGCGTGATATTAAGGGACTATAAATTAAGTGAGGTGAATGAATTGTTGAAATATTAAATTTAACACTTGGATGATACCGTATGTGACGTGGTGCGAGTTTTATGCTTTAAGGCTTTAAAAATCATTTCGTTTTAATATACATATACTCGTATCATGTTTATAATGTGGAAGTGTTCATTAACAATGTATTTAGCGGTATTATATGATCGGTCAAACAGTTTGAGCATTTAACTGTTGGTTAGCTTATTTTTTAGTTACATATTTTTGTGCAACTGATTTTGAGAAACCAATATTGTTTATTTCGTGTTATTTGTCAGCCGGAATCTATCAATTTCGGCAGACGAGCATTTTTTGAATCCTTTATTTTAAAAATGTACGAATTCCGATGAAGACAAATTCTATCTCATCGCTCTAATTAGTTGTATTGTATCGTTTTACCACACCGCTGGATTAGGCGGTTGTAAGTGTGTAGGCAAATCCATTGAGTTGTGGTAGTGGTTCTACCAAATCCATATGGATATGATAAATCCTTAAATATATTCGATTTGATATGTATAGTATAGATGAGTGTGAATTATTTCCTAAATATTCCTAAACCAATAAAAATATTCTGTTTGTATAAATGTATGTGTAAAACTACGTATTATCGAATAAAATACAATTAGAAAAAGTAAGAAGGGAATTTAACCTGACCCATCCGTATACTTGGTATACTGAGTGCCACAAGCAATTTTAAAATCGAAATACCGTAAGTTTTCATCAAGGTCTTACTTTACATGTTGGATTTTCAGAACGACACGCTCACAGGGTACTTTAATGGCTGCTGAGGATTTGAGGTTTCAAACATCTTTTTGTGTAGCACTCAATGCCTCACATGAGTTTATGTTGGATATCATATGAAATGGCTTCGCTTAAAATAAAATAAAAATTTAAAATTGGGCGGATTACTTCAGCACTCATGCCACTAACGGGCCTACGGTGTAATACCCGGACAAGCACATATACTTACACATTAAAAACACCCAACGGTTGTTTTGGGCACCACCGGGAATCGAACCCGAGACACTCGAATAACACAGCAAGCACGCTACTTACTGTGCTAACGAGGGCGGCGATGGCTTCGCTTAATTTTGTAATATTATTATTTTGGGGTTTTCCCTAAATATGAAAGAAATTCTGTTTTTTTTTCTTTAAATGAAATACCGCTTTTGTAATGTATTGCTATTAAGTATTTTGTTTGTTAAGTAAAAGAATTTATCTTCAAAGAATTATGTTGTTTATGGTTTTTGGGTTGGTTTTATAAATACACAATTATTCTTTTGGTTTAGCTATTTGTTATACAGAAACATGGATGGAGAGTCTATACAAAACCGTTGTTCGAAGATTGATAACGGCTGAAGAGGAGTTTTTCATGGGAGCATTTTGACAATTATATGGACCATGTTGATGATGCACCCATAGATATCGGTGATGCATCTAGTAGACTCCGTTCAACAGTTTCGTCGACTTAAACGGGTTAGCGGGTGTTCATTCGAACAATGATGATAGGATAGAAGACGAACTCTGCATGACTTACGCGTTAAACAAGTAGGTGATGTCATGTAGCACAAGAAATAGAAGAACAGATGCACTAATTCGATAGAGAGCAATGTTAACGAGAAATAGTGGAGGAAGAACCCATTGCACCAAACGCATGCGATGCGGTATACTGCAACAAACAGAAAGAAATTATAGCTCGCAATGAGTAATTGAGACACGAAGATATTTAATTATTATAAGATTAGTCGATTATCTCTTAATCTAAAACAATTATGTCGAAGGTATGGCACAGGCGAAGACGAAATATACGGATACATAGCTGTATTATATGCCGAAAAAGCATGCAAGGTAGAAGCGGAGGACTTGTTTCATGTAACTCACATGTCTTACTACCGTTCTATTATGTCGTTAGAAAAATTCGAAAAATTTAGCTGGTTTATTCGTTTTCACGATTCTCGCACCAGATCGCAGCGCCTCGAAACTGATAAATTAGCTTTGTTCAGGCATGTTTGAAATGCATTTTAACAAAATGTTATTGAAGTTTACCAACCGACCAGAGGCAGATGTTCATTCTGTCGGTTTATTCCGAGTAGGCTACGGGTATGGTAAGGAACGCCCGGTAGGGAAGTTTATGTAGGCCAGCAGCCGGGTGAGAACCGATCCCTGTGGAGTGTCACATGAACTTATCAACTTATCATACGGTTATCACAAAAATATCTTGAAAATGGCGTCAATATTACGACAGACAACTTCTTTAGAATTTAAAAGACGGAACACCACTGTAATCGTGACAGAGAAGGATTTCGTACAGAAGCGGCCACCAAATAGCTCATTATTATGTTTCTCGCGATTTATGCCCTCAGTCATGCCAGTAATAAAAGAAGAAATGCGTTACTTTTTACTATCAACTGCACACCACGACGAGAAAGTGGGTCAAACAACAACAAAAAAAGTAGTAATATTAGATTATAATAAAACCAAGGAGGTAGATACGTTTGACCAAATGAATATAGTTTACCGCTGCAAACGGAAAACTATCCGGTGGGCTGTTACGTTGTTTTATAATCTCCTGGTAGTTGCATCCCTCGTTGAAAAGCCCAATCTACAACAGTGATGTGTGCGGCATACCTACATGTACAAAAGATTATATCGCGAGATGTGGTATACCTCGCATGCCGCGCATGAAGAAATCGAAAATGAATACAACGACAATACTGGGGTCATTAAGACTCCGTCGACATCATCTGAGCCTCCGACAAAACTCCGACAAAACGGATTAAAAGATATTAAAAAGTGATTCGCATTATACTGTCTGTAATACATTTTACATGTGTCTGTAATACATTTTACATGTTATGTAAGAAAGTGTATAGTACCCAGGTCTAGGGTTAAAGACTCTGGGAGCGATAGCTAAATTTCTAAAAGTTTTTTGTCTGTCCTATCAAGCGAATTTCCTAAACATTTTATGATACAATTATATCTTTTTATTCTAACATTCACTGGGTTTTGGGTAAAATCGATTTTGAGCAACGTAAAATAATGTCAATTATTATGATCATTTTTATAATTTAATTTATATAATTCATCTTTCACGGGCGAATGCAATAAATGTGCATGCTTCAACGAGAGAAATATTCTTCGATTTCAACACCATAGGGCAAAATGTCGTGAAAGTCGAAATTCAATTGGCTTTTTGTGCTGAACGAAATTTACCCTTTTCTGTGATGGATAAGTTGATCCCATAACTGATCTAAAATTTAAAAAAAAAAATTACTTGCGTCGGAACCAAGGCAACCGCAGTAGTCAATTACGTCAACGGGGAAACACAGATGGAGGGACTTTGTGAGTTATTAAAACAAAACTATTTTTCATATCGACAGACGTATCGACGACTAAGTTACTGTCGAAAACTGGAATATATTCTAAAATAATTGAAAGTTTTTAATGGGCATCAAATAAATTATAAACAAAATATGATCGGATTAGCAGCAGGTGGTGTTCCAGTAATGACAGGCTCAAACCAGTCTAGGGCAATCCTTTTAAAGAAAGACTGCCCTAACTTAATAATTTTTAAATGCACGTGCCATTCCCTTGCGCTTTGCGGTAACCATGCAATTCGATTTCTCCCCAATTCCGTTGAGGAATGTGCGCGGGAAATTTATTCCTTTCCATATTTAACATATTCCTAAAAGAGTCGATCTATTCGCGCAATTTCAAGCCATTCTAGACATTAAACCGCGGAAAATGCTTCACACATCCCAAACCAGATGGCTATCTTTACAATAAACTGTAAACATACTTTTCAGTGGTTTAGACGCTCTTAAATAATTCTTCATTCACAAAGCCATCGAAAGGTCGCAGGCATCTCGAAAAATTACAACAATTGAAATACCAATATCAATAAACAATAAGCACGATTTATTTAGGCGCGGAAGTATCGGCTGCCCTTAATTTAAGTATCTGCTCTCAATTCAGAAAAGGTCGAGTTTCGAAAATGTAGCCTAAACTTTTATATAGATTTGTGTAATGGCCTATTTTAGAAATTTGACTTTAATAATGATTTCATTAAATCAGTTACTATCGGTAACTATCAATTTTTAGAACTACCTGCTTATACTTATAAAATGTAAAAGTAAATATATTTGATGAGAGGTTTCAAATATAAAATAAGTAAATATTGTACCAATTAAGTTAATTTATAAAACCAAGCAAAATACATATTGTTAAAAGCAATAATAAACTAAATTACTTAAATAATGGATTGATATGGTAGCTGATTAAATAACATAGGGGCGGTGTACACATAAAACCGCCTATAGAATTATTTCTTTGAAGAGGAAACCACACACCTTTTATTTCTTAGCGGATGCTTTAATGATTCTTTAAAATTTCGATTTCTACTACGAATAAAAAATAATTTTATCACCTTAAAATGAATAAATTCCATTTTGTGAGATCATACGCTTTCTTAAATAATGGTTTGCTCGACATACATATGTCTTGATGCATTATTTAAAATTTCGCAAAATTAACTTTTGCCATTGAATAATTACATATAGAAGGTGACACTTCCAAATTAGCAGCGACATATGAGCATGGCGTCAACAATCTTTACTAAATTGTACTATGTAGTGTATACTCAAACCTTTAATTTCAATTTATCTAAGATACCTCTGCTGGCAGCGCTATAACAACGTGTCATTTCTATATGTAATTATTCAATGCTTTTGCTATTTCGAGCCAAGAGATTGAACTAAGGAGTAATACAAATTTTTAAGAAACTGTGAACAAAGTGACTTTAATCTAAAGATAATACGATTGATAAGAAGCTAATGGTTTTGCAAGACGTTTATATGCATTTTAAAATTTAATTTCTGTCTAAAGTTATTCCTAAATATTTGAAAGAATCAACATAATCAATTTTTACACCTGAGTTAGAACAGTTATTATCAGTGAATTTAAAATTAGAATTATTTCGACACGTTGTTGCAAAATTATAATTTGTATGAAGTAAATTATTTGATATTGGAAACTGCATTATTTTAAATTTGTCATTCATGATCAGAAATAGATAATCAAACTAAGCTCTAAGCTATTAGAGCCCTAAAACTGAACCTCGAGACACACCGCACACAACATTTCCGATGATATTACTTGAATTCTATCTTCCAAATTAGTTCGAAACCAATGATAAGTTACTCCGCGAATTTCGATTGAAGACAATTTATTTATTAATAAATTGTGGTCTACCGTATCAAATGCTTTTCTATATAACATCAATAAATACGCAAATAACTGTACGGCCTTCATTTAAATTATTTTAAATAATAGTAAGTAATTATCAGTACTAAGTCTGTACTAAGTAAAACAGAACACGATTTTTAATACACTACTCCAGAATTTTTGAAAAAACTGATAACAGGGGTATAGGTCGGTAACATTGTTAAGTATTTATGAAAATCACCCTCTGAATAATACTATTATTAATAATATTAACCAGTAGAAAACAATTAATGTAAACAATTTTTCGATCACAAGCCATTAATGCTTGATCAAGATTTATTTTTGAGTGTAGTACATGTTGTAGTACATGTTGAAACAGTCTATTTGATTCTTGGTCTAACAAGTTATCTTTTACCCCAAAAAATCTTTTAAATTCATATGTTTTGTGGGAGTTTGATTTATATTTTATATTTTAGTACTAAACATTTCAACAGAACTCATATTTTTTTCTTATTGAAATTCAACTTAACAGTGTGATACTAACACATCTATAAAATCTGTGGATTTGTGAAAATCTTCACAAGCATAGAAGAGTATTATTGTCACCTAAGTTACTATTAATTTCGTTGGATTTGCAACGCTTTCCTGGTAAATTGTTAAACAAATTCCATTGCTTTCTTTGGTCAAAACCTACAGCCCCAAATGTTTGAAATTAATTATGTTTTCTAGCAATCTAATTTAATTTGTTTCGAAAGAACTGTTACTTTACTTCTTACGTTAGTATTATTAGGATGTTTCTTAAGATATTTACTACGAATTTATTCAATAGAACATTATTTAACCATGATTTGGTATTATTTGGGTTATAACGTACAAAAATTAACTTGTGTAGATTGCCACATGGTTAGATAACGTAGATTAAAAGGTATCAAATGATTCAGAAGTGGCGTTTTCTTCAAAAATATTTATCCATGATTCGAGGTGTAAACTCCGGTTTAGTTCATTAAAGTTTATGATAATTTGTTGTCTTGGTATTATGACAACTTAGAAATTTGTATCATTTTTAAATAAAAGAATGTCAACAGAACATCAAAAAAACGCTAGTGAAGAGAAACAAGTTGATCAGATTTCTTGCTTAGAAGTTAATTTAGGATTTGCGGGAAGTCACACATATGTGCATTATATTTTGTTATTTTGTAATTCATATTAGTTATCTAAAATTTGCAAACAATTCTTTTAGATTTACAAGTGTAGATGGAATTTTTTTAACACGAACAAGTGATTGTCGCTATCCGATGTTTTAAATTCTATTGGCGGTTTGCCTTGTGTTTTAATGCGTAGCCTACTTTTTTCTCCGTTGCTGGTGTAGCATATGGTGTCATAAACCACGATTAAAATAGAAATTCTAATTCTATATATACCCAGGTAACTACACATTTGCACCAATATTTTCATTGTTTATCAGTTATCACCACCATCTCTTTAGCGATTGAATTGTTCCAAACGAAACTATCATGCGCGAAACCTCCGTAACGAACATTAATATTTAAAATTAATAAATTCCGCAAATGATTTGTACTTTCTAAGTGTGATCAGATTTATGTGTAGAGTACCATAGGTGCTCAACGCTATTTTCTGGTTTCGTTGCTTAATGTGAGTCCCCGTCTTAGTCCTATGACACTCATGCATATTATAAAACTGACGTTTAGCTTATGCGACTTGCGGAGTATTTATTTGAAATTTCATGAATTGTTTTGCCAAATTATTGTGAAACAGATGTCTGGAATAGGGTGATAAAAAATCATTCTTATTGGGCGTTGGTAGCAGCCGTAAATTCTAAAAATCGAGAATACATAATATTCATAAGGTTGAGTTTAGCCCATGTATTTGACTCCGCTGTTGCATATGTGGCAGAATTAAATCAATTATAACATTATAAATTGATTTATTTAATCTAAAAACCCTAACAAATTTTGCCCCGGTTGTTGGTATCCGGTAAAAATCTGCGAAGGCTAACGAGTTGAAATTTAAATCACGCTAAATTAAATTAGAGAAATTCTTTTATCGGGCCCTGCCCGATACGAAACCGATAAATATGTTGTTGCGAAATAAATCCGCAAAATAATTTGTTGTTTATATTTAAGTTGAAATTTCAGCCACTTGAATTTGACTTATAAATAACTTAAAATCATTAATTAATCAAATATACTATTACGAACTGATTATTTTTCAAATACAAACCCAAATTCACACAGAAATGAACAGTACAATGAAAATCATGTCATGGAGTGCTGATGGTTTGCTCCGGCATCAGCAAGAACTAAATCCTCGGCATTGAGAATATAGATGTGTGTCTTATTTCGGAAACACATTTTATTAAGCAATCCTACATAACATTTAAAGGCTATTGCATATATCACAATATTAATCCAGATAATTCCACCAGAGTAGGAAGAGCATCATGTCATTATAAAAAAAATATCCAACATTTTGAAGGCCTCAGTGGTTTATATTAAAACTCAGGGTTCCTCAAGCGTCTGGGAAAAAGGTTCATAATAGGTGGTGAGTTCAATACGAAGAATACTCACTGGGGTTCTAGATTCACTACAACTAAAGGAAAAGAATGACTGATTGCCATGAAAGAAACTGGATATGAATCCATTGCAACAGGAAAACCAAAATATTGGCCAACTGACCCAGGAAAAATACCTGACCTAATCCATTTTTATAGACAAAAATAATCCGGTATTAACCAACAAATATACGGACTGGGAAAGTTTCAATGTACACCTTGAACAGAATAATAGAATACTGTTGAAAGTTCCTTTAAAAACTATGTGAATACATATAGAAGTTGAAAAGTTTTTAACGGATATTCAACAATCAGCATGGGAAAGTATACTCCAGAAATTAAATCAATGCTAAAATGAAAAAACTATCCAATAGAAATTAGAAATCTCCTTAGGGATAAACGCAAATTCAGAAAAAAGTGGCACCAAACTAGAGCTCCACAAATAAACAGTCTTGCTCAGCAATTAACAAGAGAAATTCAGAAATTAAAAAATGTGTCAGTTAATTTCTACTTAAGTAAGTTGACGAATGACAGTATTATGAATTATTCGCTCTGGAAAGGAACTAAAACTCTGAAAAGGCCAATAATGCCGATTCATCCTAACAGGAAAATGGATGGAACATGGGCAAGGAAAAGCTAAAGGATTTGCAAATCATCTTGAAAATATATTTCAACCTCATGAATGTCAACGAGAAACACTGGATGAAAACACCAATTATCGAAGATGTCATACCTAGGTCGTGGTACATGCTGGCTTTACTCTTTAGCCCTGGGTTAGTCAGCTGGGGGGTTCGTATTTGCAACCACATTACCATACAGATTAAAAATAGAAATAACTCATGTGCCATTAAGCGTAAACAAAATAAAATCAAAAAAAAAAACATGAAATGGATCACTCACAAAAATTCACGATACCTACCCTTTTCCCCCAAATTAAGAAATTAACTCAGCAATTCATGATTGAGTACATTTAAGACGAATAAATGGTTGAATAAAAAGATAAACTGTTATATTTAGACCATCTAGTGGTTTTGTACATACTAATTAATTTATTAGCGATTGAAATATAAACTATAATCGTATAAACGATTATTAAAAAATAGCAAAACTTCAAATAAAATAGTTTTATAATGATAAAGCAAATAAAAATTAAATATAAAAACAAAAAAAATAATATGTTTCAGTCAAAGAAGTTCTTATATCCAAAATTCGGATAAAAAAAAAAAAATAATCAATATAAAATTCATTAAATAATTAAATCTAAGCTAACTCCAAATTTGTTGTAATTTCAAATGCAACATGAATATTTGGAAACAGCTTAATTTCACCATCACCATTCTCAACAAGCACAAACACAAATAGAAAAACTCACCAAATGATAGGGCTGGTTAAAGAATACAAAAATAAACACAAACCCACCTATCCCTTAATTAATAGCGTATGTTTTTCGCTACGAATATAATTGGTGTTCCCAGTTCGTTATTATTTTCACTAACACCAACACAACACAATTAATTTAAAGATAACACGACCTATGCATGTGAACGTGATTTGTTATGCCCATGCATATTTATCATTCGAAAATACGGCGATATTTTGCCGTTTCACTGTAACGTTAATTCAAGAGCACTTGTTTAAATGATTAAACACATTGTAACGCCGCTTTTTACGGCCTTACTGGTTTGCCCAGCTCTGACCTTTTTGCTAATGGTTGTTGTTGCTCTTGAACTGGTTCCGAACCGAAAAATAGATTATTTGTTTTTGTTTGTTGTTATTGGTGATTAAAAAAATAAAATAAAAAGAGTGGTTTTTGAGTTGATGAGGACAGTCGGGATTATATTTTTTTGCACGAGCCGATGGCTACCGTAAAATATCTTGTATAGAGTCTTAATTAAATAGCGTAAAAATAAACGCTATGTTTTAGTGAGATAGGCATTAAAAATATGATTGTGCCTAAGTATTTATTTTTTTTTGTTTGGTGTGATTGAAATTAAATTAGGAAAATTTTTGTTATTTAAAAATTAAAGTAGTATGTCCTAATTGTATATCTATAAATTAAATTATTCATATATGTATGTACATTCATAATAATTCAAAATATAGTTAGTGATTATAATTAAAATAAATTAAATGATATAAAACTTAAAATTAGAACTGAAAATAATATAAAAGTTAAAATAATGTGGTAAAAATTTATCAGATAGTGATAAAATTTAAATGTGCTTTTTAAGAAAAACTGTGTTATTAGTTCGGAATAATTTTAAGTTCCGTACAGAAACTGTTGTTTAAAATACTATATGAAAACGACATAAAATTACTATAACGATATAATGGTTACCTAATAACTAATAAATAAATATTAAATAAATAAAATATATATATATAATAAATAAAATATGAATATAAATAAAATGAAATAAATAAATAATTAGTTTTAAAAATTTAAATATAATATGGTGTGATTATAAACAGTTAGTTATGAGCATGTGTGTGTAAGTTGTACCGAAACTACGGTACCATTTGAGTAACATGGTAGATAATTCTAAATACTCTAATATAAAATAACTAAGAAGTGTACTGTACAATAATTAATGTATGCGGAAATCCTAAATAATTATGAATAATAAATTCATTAATAATTAAAAGATATAATATTAATAATAAATAAGTTAACAATTAAAAACGAAATTTAATAAACACAAATTTAAATACCCTCGCACATTCAATAAAAGAGTTAATACAACCACAAATACCATTTCATTCATGATTATCATTCACAAGAATCATAAAAATTGGTTAAAATACGATTGTGATTGTATGTATATTTCAAAAACAATCACGCTACAATAAATATACAAATACAGATGCACATTCTGTATACAACAATTTTCATTCGCTGCACTTCATCATACGCAACATTTCATCTTAAACAACAATTATCATCTGCATAACGCAACACTTCATGTCAGCAGCAAAACAATCAGATAAGTGAACATTTATGTAAAGTGCTAAGAAAAATAGTTTTAAATAATTAAAACAAAATAATTAATTAATAATATTCAAATTTATTTATTTATTTGGTTGATATCATATTTTTTTTTATATAATTATTTATGAATTTAAAATTTAAGAATAAGCTTATTGCTTAAAGTTTAGGGTTAGCTTAGGTTATAGTAAATTACTCTATTTCTTTTTATATCTGTAAAGCAAATATTTTCTGATAATTTAATTTCAAATAAAAATTAAATCATTATAAATTATAATGTTAAATTCAAGTTTAGCTATTAATTCTGTTGTGCAATAAAAAAATATATACATATATAATGAGATAAAGAGCAAAGCGCAGGGCAGGCATGTATGGTTCTAGGTAAGTATGATCCACTTCCACATAACATCTCGTAGTTTCTCACCTTATAGCTGGAGATTTTCTGTTTAGCTATGTTTTAATTTTGTTTTCTGGCACGGTCAAGCTAAATATATATCATATAGCGGTCAAGCTAGATTAATTTCACACCTTGAAAACCCCACCCCATTACTCCTGAGCTTTAGCCGCGCTAAAATAGACCGCTCAAGGTTGTGAATTAATAAATTTTATTTCTGATGACGAAACGGTACAAACAGGGATCATCGTGATCAAATCATGATGAAAACCATTATCAGTTCCAATTAAGCTTTCGTCACAACATCTTATAAAATTTAACTTAATATAAATTCACAAATTAAACTATTTTTCATTCGCATTTTTTTGAAAAGAATTATTAGGATAAAATAAATTTACAAATAGAAATACTAGCACTTTAGTATGTTAGACAGCCGATAAATGTCATATGTAAGATGATGAAAACGGCACAGTTACTTATGCTTTGCCGCCAATTTTAAACATGCAGGTAACCCGCAACGAACTCGGCTCTCCTTAATTATACCGATATGCTGGTTATTAACATAAATGATATATATTTATATCTTTTATTAACCGGCCAAAATGCAAATGGACAAAAATACAAAAATAATTACAAATCATAGTACACAGTAATTTGATAAAAGCAATTAAAGATAATCCGGAGAAAAATAAAAAATCTTACCCAAAAGGCCGGTTATCTAAGCGAAACACAATATACGCGTTGTATTGACTGGAGTAGCGGATTCTTCTCCACTGTTAAGCGGTCGCGTGTTGGTCACGAAATACGGGAATTATATACGGATATTTTTGTTTTTATCTACACGTATTCACGTATTATTTTCCGAATTCCTCGATAATTTGTCGCAACAACAGATCACTTGGTGTTTGGACTTACTTTTATATAATTTTTATTTTTATTTTTTCACTATTACGGACTATCTAGTATAGAATAATTTATTGATTTGACCGATCCGATCGTCAATTACCAAATTTCAAAACGAATATTTCTCGGTCAAGCCCACGAATAGATCAAGAAGAACCAATAATATGTATGTAGATTTGAATTGGTGTGGTATTTAAATTAATGATTTACAACACCCATACTGTGTTCAATAATATAATTGTAATGCAACCGGTAAGATGCACTCATTCCAGGGGTTTTCAAACGATCAATAGACGAGGCGCGATGACAATAATTTTAGAAAAAATCAAAATTAGGGAATTAGATGAAAATTGATTGAAATAATGTTCTTACCAGATTTTCCCATGTTACATACTGAAGTAGCAAACGAAATTAAAAACAATTTAAACTTAAAAAAAGCAAAGGGTTTGACCTGATTATCGGAGAAATAATAGAGCAGCTACCGAGAAAAGCTACGGTAAAGTTAATTAATGTCATAAACGCTGCATTCAGATTAAAATATGTGCCAAAACTTATATGGTTGCTGCCGATAATGTCTAAACTCTTCGAAAAGTTACTATTAAGAAGACTGAAACTATTACTTGAAAAAAATTAACCTAATTCCGAATCACCTATTTGGTTTTCGCAGTGAGCACTCAACTATTGATTGAGTGCATAGAATAACCAATATTATTGAGAAGACTTTAAAAGAGAAAAAAGTTTGTTCCACAGTATTCCTTGATGTAGCGCAGGCCTTTGACAAGGTTTGGCACGGAAGTTTAATCTACAAACTCAAATTAATCCAACATAATACTGGAATCATATATAACAGAAAACTATTTCAGACTTAAGCAAGATGATGAATATTCTGAGCTTAAGGTAACAACAACTCAGATATAACAGAGTAATTATACAAACCGCCATAGATCAAGTACACAACTGGAGAACAAAATGATGCACAAAATTAAATAAAACTAAATTTGTACATATCGACTTTACGAACAATAGATTAGTACACAAGCTCATATAAAAAAGAAAAGAGACGAGTTGGGAATAAAATACAATAAAATGTATTGTTTACTAGCAAGAAACCCTCATCTATCAATCCCTAATAAGCTACTGCTTTACAAGTAAATATTGAAACATATTTGAACTTATCGTATACAGGTGTCGGGATATATATCCCCACAGCTGTATACGGTAAGTTCAAGCAGAGTAACATTAATATTATCCAACGTTTTGGAATCGTAAAGTACTAAGAGTCATGGTGTGTCAGAAATAGTGACATCCACACAGATCTGGACAAAGAACCCATCAAATACGAAATTATGAAATTTGCTAAAAGTCATGAACAACTACTTCACCATGTTAACATAGAGGCCATCCAACTACTGGATAATACGGATTTAGTTAGAAGGCTCAAAAGGGTAAAGCCTTTTGAGTTAGTCTAAAATCAGTTAAAATAAACCTTTATCAAGCGCACAAAAAAAGCGCGATCAAATAAAAAAATATCAAAACTAAGAAGTACATCGATGGATGAACCCTTAAATTTCAGTAAAAAGTTGTAATTTAAGTTAAAATAAAATTGGTTATTTTTCTTAGACTAGATTGTAATTAAACATGAAAGAAGAATAAAGAAGAATTATTTTTAAAAAATAAAAATTCAAATTGAAAAAAGTTGCTGAATGTACGGAACCCTTGGAGTATGATATGCCTTATTAGAACCCAATATTTTAGTTTAACCGTCTTAATCAACTATAGAGTAGAAACCAAGGATGAGCATTTACGCGTCATCTGTTATTTTCTACGTCGACGTGTCGACAACCTGTAGACAACGTCGGTAATGTAGACAATTCCTGGAATAATTTTGTGAATTAGATCTAAACTTTTATTCTAAGGTGACCAATAAATTTTTTTAGGTTCAATGCGATACGGGTGGTGATAATTTAATAGAATTTTCTCCAATAAGGTTTATAGATCGCAACATTATTAAGTTTGCCCAAAACAACGACATAAAGTGTTATATAAAGTAGTAAAAAGAAGGTCTCAGCATAGAAGAGAATAAGATCTCTACAATAACTTTCATACAAAAATTATCGTGAGATATCTGACTATTACCGTGCCATAAAATTAAGTATATCCTGTTCCATGGTAAGACGAATTCAAGCTCGGGAAGGCTTAGAGAGTAACCGAGTTATCAAAAAGGCAAATCGTTCAGATAGTCAGAACTTGTCCGCTAAACGTACCAGACTACTCGGTGATCAAGTTGATCATTGCAACATTTCATGCGAGGCCGTTTTTAGTTTGAAAGATAAAAATATTTAGCGAAAAACTTACATATTTTATCAGATAGTACGTGCCCCTCAGGTGCCATTCTTATAGTTACTTAGGGAATGCAGTGTCGTAACAACAAGAAAGCAAACCCTCCACGTTTCGAGAGGGCCCGTGTTGGTTTTAATGGTTGTAATTATTAGCAGCCCATGGGAATTAAACCAGAGTAGGTAGTATTTTAATATTGAATGTTAAAATTAAAAATTAGAAATACAGTCGAAACATCGCAGTATTAAAATTGTGCCAAAGATTTGATGGCGGATTATGTAATTTTTCGATTGGTAGTGTTTGACCCAGTAACATAGCTAGGTACTCCCAGCACCCACAATTAGTGGCAACGGGAATAAAACTATATAATAAACCCACAGTTCATTCGAAATAAAATTTCTTGTGCCTTTCATACTAATATTTACAAAAAAAAATTTGTCCGATTACGAAATTCTTTTTTGCAAAGTACGAAGCCGATAGAAAATATTAAACCTCCCTGATATAAAACGTTTTTATAATCGGTAACAAAACAAATCCAAATGAAAAGTATGTCGTTCATTATTCTACCGTCAAATAGAAATCTACGTAAAAATTTGGCTTAAATTTAGTATCGCTCATCAGCACTACTTTTATGCTAGGTATTTTCCACTCTTAAGAGGTGTAAACACTTATTCATCCTAGATATTTGTCGTCCACTAGAAAGTGCTACCATCAATGTTGATTCTTAGCCTAGAGTTCATATTAAATAATAAAGCTTTCCGTAAAGTCTAGTATTCCTAGATACTAATTAAATGCAGTAGTGGCCTGTGGGTCTTAAACCAGAGTAAACAACATACTGTAGCCAAAATGGTAAACAACAATCAACACAATAATAATAAACAAAAATATTACAATTTGCCGATATCAAATGTTATTCGAACTTTTCAAGCACTCACATATAGTAAAATGTACAAAAAACTATCTTGCATGTGTGCACAATTATATTGTGCTGTAGAA
The DNA here is from genome assembly GCA_951394425.1 of Tipula unca. Taxonomy (NCBI): domain Eukaryota; kingdom Metazoa; phylum Arthropoda; class Insecta; order Diptera; family Tipulidae; genus Tipula; species Tipula unca. The sequence goes on from OX596380.1 coordinate 123,227,718, forward strand.
TTTCACAACCTTGTGAAAGCTGGGTTAGGTCAACTAAAATTTGGTATCGAATTTTTTTTTTTTAATAAAAATTATTGGCACCTAATTTTAATCGATCTTTCCACGTACTCATGTAGAAACACACTAAAAATTGTCTTACATCAAAGCTAGACAATTTTTCGTGTATTTTACTATGGGAGTGCTTGGGAAAGTGGACTAAAAATTTGTAGCGAAATTTAATTTTTTGTTAAATTTCCATTTGTTATAATTTAAGAAGATTAATAAATGCTTGATGTGGATGGATTTAAATTTTTGTAAATACAATTTCTCTTGGTTAGTGAAACGAAATTTATGGGTACTAAATGAACGATTATCTTGCCCAATCCCCAATATGATGGGCCGCACCTTATTTAAAAAAATGTGAATCAAAAAATACATGAACATTTGTTAATAATTTTATTTAACATTTAGTTTGTTTGAAAAATTTAATTTAAAAAATAATAATTTGTAGAGTTAAAAGGGAAATTTTTATTTTTTGCAGTTATCTTGGTTGCCTATGCTTAACCGCCACTGGAGACAGGTCTTTGTCACATCCTAAACAGTAACGTTGAATATGTACATACAATAATAAATACAGAAACGTATTATGCCTCTAATTCGTGAACACGATTCAGCAGTAAAGTTTTGGCCTGATTAAACTAGTTCACACTACTCTAAAGACGCAATAAATTGGTACGAGACTAATCCAAATCAATGTTATCTTAAAGTATCTAAGCCAGCCAGTTAAGGTTACTGAAAATATTCGTCCTGAATGGAATAATATTACTGCCAAATACACATCGGAAGGTGTGTAGAATCTCACGGAGAACATCTATTATTTATTTTATTTGTTTATCCCGGTGTTGATGTTGGGATAAAATGATTGTTGAGTTTAATATAAATTGATTAGGTTACCGTTGGTGGGGCCTAACCAGTTATTTATTCTATTAAAACACCTTGGTAGTTGTGTTAAAACTCATAATTATTATTATTTCGTGTTTGGTTATATACAAAATAAATGTTGACTATGAATTTATTATTAAAACATTTATATAAAACTTGGAATTGCATAGTCGATACACAAAATACAATTAAACCTAATAAAAATATAAAGTCTGTTGTCATCAATAATTGTATATTGAAATATACAAAGTCATAGCGCATAACATTATTTAAACATATATTTCCAAAATTATAGTGTGGCATTCTATTACCGATTTAATTTGGGCCATACTTTAGTTTCTTCTTACCGTTTAATGGAATCGCACTTTTAAAAAATAAAACTGGGAACCAACACATTTTATTTCAGATCGCTAATATATCGTAGGTTGTTGACATTGACTTAATTGTCGGCATCAACAAAATATACTGCCAAGTAATCTACGTAATATTTTACGTGTCGACGATATGATAGGCGAGTAGATATCAGTATATATAAAAACCATTCAGTTATAAAAATATGATTTAAAACGTACCGATAAACCATAATGTTCAATTAAAAATGTTCACGAAATGAAATACCTAATCCAATTTTGTAATTAAACCACCATAATCAAAATATATATAAATATTTTAATTTATACAAATTAATAAAATTTAATTTGAGGTTACAAACCAAAATTGAAATTTTGCGATATATTTGGTGTATATGTATGTATGTGCACAACAAATCAAATATAAACAGGGAAGAGAAAGTGTTTAATTAAAATTATAATTAAATTAAAGTAAAACCAAATAAACAAATGTGTTATATTTTTGAGTGAAAGCTTTTATTTTGTATAACAAATAATATAAAAGCTTTTTAACTTGTTGGTACAATTATACGGTACTTGTTGATTTTTATGTCCATTGAATGTAGATATATACATATATGGACATTTCACACCATGTCTGAATTGAATGTATGCATTTTCCCTATGGTGTAACAACAAATTAATTAATAAAAAAATTACTTTGTTGTTATAAATGAATTCTGTATTTTTTTTAAATACGATATGTGTGTAATATATCCACACATGCTTAAACGCATCTATATAATTAACAGTGTTCGGGATAATCTTCAACAAAATTAATTTTGTCTCAGAGACGAAACCGATTATAATGATAAATGCGATCATTTTTTTTTGTGTTATTTTGTTTAAATCTATAATTATACAACCACAAAAAGGCAATGTTATGATTAATTCGACTACAAGTACAATTATAACGTATGTATGTATACGTGTATAATAAAGATATGAAAGTGTTTGTGTAATACAAAATAACTAGAGTATCGCGCGCGTGTTAAATTGAGGTTCATCACGATCCGATACTCTATTCCACAACGCTGTGCGTCCCATTACAATTTGGAACTTTTTAATTTTTCCACAGATTATAATTAAACACCACAAAAAACACTAATTTGTGGAAAATCTGGTTAAAATAGGGCATCCCCAAAAAAATATATATATGTATGTACTCGTACATATTATGTATGTACCAGTATGTATAATAAAAATTGTAAATGCATATGTGAAAGTAAAATAATACAAATTTTTATAACAAAAAAAAGTCATCATTAAATTAATTAAATAAAAATATATAAATTTTTATTTTTTTATATTTTGGAGCTTTTTTCCATCAATTTATCGCTTAAATGAGAATCGCATAAAATATATTAAGTTATAAAAAAAATCATTCATTCGAATAGTAATAATAATTATTTATAAAAATAAAAAGATAATTAAAAAATTTTTATTTTTTTTTATTTATTTTATTTTTATTTTAATATTCCGCACAGTCAAAAATTGGTTTAGTTACGAGAACGTTTGGTTTTTTGATTAAGAAATGTACAATGATATGATGTGGCATATACTGAAAGTCATACAAAATCGCTCTTTTGACCATACTTATATACGCCACATTACGCACGTCAGTTTGAAGTTCAGAGACGCTTACCACATACTTATCGTCTCGAAACTGTGTTATTCTATTTTTACAACTTTCTGAGTAGTAGCTTCATAGCATCTTTCTTATGTTTATTTTGCAGAGGTATAACCCATAGTAAGTTTCTAAAAATGTGGCCGCCCTATTGTGGTCTTCCCAATTCCAGCGGTTTCTATCTTTAGAGCCTTCGCATTTCATTTGTGTTACTCAGCATGCCACGTAACTCAACATTTTGATGTTGACCAAGCCGTTCTATGTGTTCCTTTACATATATTGTTGTCTCTTCGCGGACGTTTTCCATCCGGAGGCCCTATGTAGGTTATCGTTTCTTATGTACCATGGAGCGTGCACTATTCCACGTAACATTTTATTTTGAAAAGTGCATTATTTTAATATTGGTTTTCTTAGTACAGCCCCAACGCTGAATACCATAACTCCATATAGATTTTACAACTTGTTGGTATAGTAGCAACTTATTAGGTATTGACAGCTCTGAATATCTTCCAATTAGCCAATACATATTTCTATGTTTAATGTGTAGTTCCTCCTTTTTAACATAGCATCGAGAGTCATGCCAAGATACTTGGCTGTGTTAGCATAAGGAACTTGTTTGGAATTTAGTTCTATTGGTATCCAGTTAACTATTTGATTGGTAAAGTTAATGTGCATTGATTTTTCTTGATTTAGCTTAATGCGAAATTTTTTGTTTCAGGTACTTAGTTGGTTCGTAGCCCGTTGCAGAGATCTGGTTGCTTCGTCCACTTTATAAACAGTAGCTAAAATTGCAGTATCGTCCGCGAATGTTGCTATTGTTATCCCGTTTGTGTTTGTTAAGTCGCTTGTGTAAAGTAAATACAAGACTGGCCCCAGTACGCTACCTTGGGGAACCCCTGCAGATACCCTCTTTAGCTCGGAAAATTTTTCTTCACATCTAACGCGAAAATATCTGTTATCAATGTAAGATTTTAATACCTGAATTTTCTCTATGGTGGAGTGGCTTTCTCTAAATCCGACCTGATGTGGTGGTATTAGCTTTCTCTCAAGTATTATAGGTTTCAGCCTTTTGTATAACAGTTTCTCAAAAATTAGAAAGTACTGGAAACAGAGAAATTGGCCTTTATGACTGTTTATGATTAGATGGTTTGTTCGGCTTTGGTATCATTTATATTTCTGCTACTTTCCATTGCAGAGGTACATATTTCAGTCGAAATGAAGCATTAATTATTTAAAGAAATTTTTACAACCCTTTCTCATTAAGTGCCTTCACTATTTCACCTGAATTTAAATCATAGCCAGGAGATTTTTTTGTATTTATGTTATGGTTAATATAAAATATATCTGTATATTATATACATATAGATGAAAGTCTTGATTTAAGCTCTGGTCACTCCCCAATACTTTTGACATTAAGTGAAAGGATCATTCAAAAAGAAAGCTATCCTAATTTAGTAAATAAGCACACAAATTTTGAATACTTTAGACTGTGTGACTATACTTTAGACAGTCTTTAGAAAGAAAAATTAATGGCTCCGCTAAGGAGTGAGGAGAAACAAAAACTTAAAACAAAGGAGAAACAAACTTTGATAAAGTTTGGCACGAAGGACTTAACTATAAGTTAAGAACTGTACTACCAATGCAATTCACTACAATATTAGAATCATACTTGAAAGAAAGATTCTTTAGAGTAAAGTTAGACGATTCCTATTCTGAATTGAAAGAAATCAAGGTAGGAGTACCGCAGGGCAGTGTATTAGGTCCGGTCCTATACCTATTGTACACTAATGATCTCCCTGTATTAGTAATCAACACTGTGGCGACCTTTGCTGATGACACAGCAATCTAACCTGTTGGAGATAGCAACGAAGAATCAACACAGAATTTACAGTTAGCTATTACTCAAATACATAACTGGACCAAAAGATGGCGAATTAAACTTAACGAAACTAAATCAGTTCACATCAATTTTACAAACAAACGACTCTTGGAATCTTGGCATGACACTAGATGCAAAACTACGATGGAAAGCACACGTCAAAAAGAAAAGTAAAGAACTACGGCTTAAATTTAGAAAGATGTATTGGCTGATAGGATGGAGCTCCGCTCTATCAACATACAACAAACTTCTATTATATAAACACATATTAAAACCGGTTTGGACTTATGGTATCCAACTTTGGGGTTGTACCAAACAGAGCAAGGTAGAAATCATCCAAAGATTTCAAAGCAAAGTATTAAGGAACATCGTTGGTGCACCATGGTATGTTAGAAACAGAGACCTCCATAGGGACCTTAAAGTGGATACTGTTTCAAAGGAAATCCAAAAAAATGCACTGAGGCATAGGCAAAGGCTCGAACAACATGTTAACACTGAGGCAACTAAGCCTTATGGTTAATTTAATCTTTCAACTCCCGGAGAGTTACAGGTGGTATTTCCCTACAATCCTCCCTGTGCACTGGTATTATGTTTTCATCCGCTGATTGTCTAGCATATGGTTGGAACGTTTCTTAAAGATGAGATGCGAACAAAGCTGCTTTCTGTTTGGCACTTGTTACCCAATTGCCCTCATCATTTTTATTGGCGGTATTGGATAGTTTGGCCTTTTTAATGCTTTTGTGCTTTCCATAGAGAATACTCAGTTTCTTTATCGTCTGTAAGACTTCGAAGATAACGGGTGACCGATTCATTTTTTAGTTCTCTAATTCTTTGCTTAAGCTTATTGCAGAGGTAATTAAAATCGCTTTTGATTTGTGGTGCTCGATTTCCATGCCAAGTTTTCCTTGCTTTCCGTTTTTCATTAACCAACTCCGTGATCTCGACTGGATAAGTGAAATTATTACGCTCCTTGTTTTGGATTACAGAGGTGCTATCCTATGCTGCTTGTTGTATATTATTGATTTATAGTTCCACTTCATTTGTGAGAGCTCTGTTAATTAATAGCGTTTTGATTTAATTTTTTTTAGTTTTTGAACTCTTTCCGTCGGTTCGTCAGTTAAACTTGTATGCCGTAAAATGAGGGGCGGGTCATTTTCTTCTCGTAATTTACAGTTTATTTATTTTAAAACAAAGTATAATACATTTTATAAAAATCAAATTATTAAAATTCAGTTAGCCCATTACAATTCCAAGACGGTTATGTTTATCGACCTCAATTCAACCGGTGCCTTGTTGATTAAGTTGATTCGTCATAATCTATATCAAAATTTTCGAAACATACACCCAGAGAAATGTGTATGGATGTATTATGTGTCCAGAAACATTCACATCACGAGACGACCAATTCTAAAACAGAAGAAATAAATGAAATTAAAATTAAATTCATGTTACATAATCTTAAATCTGTAATAATAATTGCTTACCTTAGTTTGTTTACCTTTAATAATGACATATTGACATATGATCCTTAAACAATACAAATGTATAAATATAATTTGAAACCTTATAAATGTTAAAAACTGATCAACTAAAAATGAGTTCGTTCAGTGTATTACTCATTTAATTTTAACCATCTACCGTAAATTATAAGTATTAAACAAAATTTGTAACTTAGGACAATAAAAAAAATTTCTCTGTCACTTACCTGGAGTATCGCGAACCGAAAACAACAATTTATATAAGTTAATTGAAATCAAATAAATTGTTATCAACAATCGTTTGTTTTTTGTACATGGTCCTTCGAGCCGGATTTGCTAGACGTAAAGCAACCGCATTTTACTAACCAGCACAACGTAAGACGCTCCAGAACAAAGCAAAAAATTTAAAGTCAGATAAGTACCATCAATATGTTCATATGTTTTAGTTCTAACTTATCTGTTGCTAAACTGTGTAAATATTGAAATTTAGCACCTAATTTATGTGCAAAAACTATTAAGTGATATCAAATTGAATGAAGTAAACCTCATTAAATTAGTGTTCAGCGATACAATTCTATAAATTTATTGTAACATTTCCATAATGGAGTCATTGAAAAAACAACGTGCTTCAATAGAATTGGCCCTAAACAGACTTGCTAAGTTTTCAAAGAAGCTAACGGCCAATTCCGGTGAAACTATAGATGAACTAAGATTGAAGGCAAACTGAGCTCATGAATTATTGACTAAATTTGGTCAAATTGAAGCCGAAATGTTTGACCATGGAAGCCGAAGATCTATACTTCACTGCAGTGGCAAGGTTAAATGAAAATATTCGCTTGAGAGGTATCCAAACCCAGGATACAACAGTTATGGCTAACAACTCCACGAATGTAACGCTCGGAAGTGTGGTACCCGCGGTAAAACTAGCCAAATTACAGATTCCTAATTTTTCTGGGGACTATACAGAGTGGCAGAGCTTCTTCGACATCTTTACATCCAGCATTCATGAGAATGAACATATTCCAGTTGTACAGAAGTTCCAATATTTAGTCGGTCTACTTAAAGATGAAGCCTATTCACTCATCAGACACTTTAAGATCACCGAAGCAAATTACTGTGAGGCGTTAAAAAAGTTAACACAACGATATAATCGTAAGCGACATGCCGTAAACGCATTCATTCGTAAGTTTATAGAACAACCCAATGTAACAGCATCGAATTGTGAAAGTATTAGAAAACTTCTAGATACATCCGACGAGGTGGTACGCGGCCTTAGAGCATTGAGTGAGGAGGCACAGTCCAGAGATCCTTGGTTGATCTTTTTAATGTTGCAGAAGCTAGATGCCGAAGCAAAGAGTCAATGGGCGAAAGATACGACAGATGCAGAATACCCGACATTACAAATGTTCTTCGACTTCCTCGGGAAACGAATTGATGCCCTTGAATCTTTGAAATACGATCAAGTACGATCGGTGAAACCAACCGCATTGCTCAAATCAAGAGGTGCTTTCGCGACATTGACGCATTCAACATGCATTGCTTGCAATATTAATAACCACAAACTAATCGATTGTGATAAATTCAAGGAATTATCGGTGGATGGACGAAGAAATCTGTTGGGGAAGCATAAGAGATGCTTTAACTGCTTCAACTCAAATCACACCATATACGAATGCAGGGGTAAAAATAGATGTCGTATTTGTTCGCGCAAACATCACCATTTACTACATTTGGATGATAGTCAATATCCTAAGTCCTCCAGTGCAACAACAGTTTGCCAACCTGCGCCTAATGATACAGAAGCAACACCCCATGGCACCTTGTCTAATTATCAAGCGCATGCAGAGATAACGGATGAAGTAGCAATATTACCTACTGCTATAATTAATGCAATCGACAACAATGGTACACGCAGACCTTGCCGAGCTCTATTAGATACTGGCTCTCAAGCTTCATTTATCACCGAAGCCTTTGTTCAAAAGTTAGGCTTACCACGCACCAATGGAAGGACGCTCATTACAGGAATTGGGCAAACGGGTGCAGGTAAATCACATGGGATAACTCAAATCAGCCTGACATCAAGATTCTCTAATAAACCAATGACAATGATAAAAGCACTTATTATTTCCAAAATAACATCGTCAATACCTGCCAAACCAGTGAACATCAGCCATTTAAACAATTTAAAGGAGATCACATTGGCAGACCCTTATTTTTATAAACCCGCAACAATCGATATTTTGCTTGGGGCGGATATCAGTTTTGACCTGTGGGATGATGGTCGCAAGAAGATTGGAGCTAGCAGCATTATAGCGCAGAACACCAAGCTAGGCTGGGTAATTGGCGGTGTTCATCAAGGTACAGCCAATACAATTGAATCATTCACCACAATAACGAATATCGACAAAGCACTCCATAAGTTTTGGGAAGTTGAAAGGATCCCGGAATCCAAAACAAAATACACGGAAGAGGAAGAAGCATGTGAGCAATGGTTTCAAATCCAATCTACCACATCAAGAGGAAATGATGGCAGATTTATTACCAAACTTCCATTTAAGGAAAATCAGAAGGTAATAAGCCAAACTTATCACATGGCGCGATCCAGACTATTAGCCATGGAAAGAAGATTTCAGGCGGATGCGGAATTCCAAAGATTATATGTATGATTTATGAAGGAATATAAGGAACTTGGCCACATGGAAGAAATTAATCTTAATCCAGCAGATCTGCAAAAGATGTACGTGCTACCTCATCATGGTGTCAAGAAGGATAGCAGCCTCACTACAACTACAAAATGTCATCGAACCACAGGCTAATTAGACAAGAAATCTATCAACATGAGAGTGATAACATTAAGCAGTTTTCTAAGCACGAAGAGTTCATAAAATTACTAGGGACAGCATGGGAATCTACGACTGGCCGATTCATTTTTCAAGCTGATATCAATCCACTCAAGGTTCACACCAAAAGAAGTTTGCTGTCCGAAGCAAGTAGGATTTTTGATCCTTTAGGATTGATCTCCCCGATTATTATTCGGATCAAGATATTATTCCAGAAGCTATGGTTGCAGAAATTGGAGTGGGATGAAGAACTGCCGGTCGAGACGCAGACAGTTAAGATACGAGAGGATTTAGGCGGAACATCGAAGATTGAAGTTCCGAGGTGGATAGCCACCACCAAGACAGTCAGTATCCACGGATTCTGTGACGCAAGCAAGTGGGCCTATGCAGCAGCCCTTTACGCAAGAACTCAGACCGATGACGGGTTTGAAATAAATTTGATTTGTGCAAAATCAAAGGTAGCCCCGTTAAAACAAATTAGCTTGCCGCGACTTGAATTGATGGGAGCAGTAATGTTGAGCCGCATCACAAGGCAGACCGTAGGCATGCTGAATTTGGAAATATCATCCATAACACTGTGGACGGATTCGCGAATTGTGGTAGATTAGTTATCCAGCCAACCGCGACGATGGACGACATTCATTGCCAATCGCACATCCGAAATTATAGATGAGCACAATCGAAGCCACTGGAGACATGTTTCTTCTAAAGATAATCCCGCGGATTATGCAACTCGTGGCAAAACGTATCACGAGATTTTAACCAACAAACTTTGGTGGAAGGGACCAGAGTGGTTAAGTCAATGCGAAGAGAAGTGGCCGAGCCAACCGGTCATTCCACCCACTACCGAAGAGCGTACCGTCGTAGTAATAGCTCAAAGTGCTACAATCCAGAAGGAGAACTGCAAATCAGATATAGTATATGATCTGATTAATAAAGTCTCCAAACTCTTTACATTACAAAGAATTTTAGCTTATATTCTTCGTTTTCTTACTAATTGTAGATCAAACCAGGCGAATAGAAAATTCGGAGCATTGACGAGATCGGAGATTGAAGTTGCAAATAAAATACTATTCAAAAGGGTCCAAATGTCGAACTTCCCAGAAGAATATAATGCGTTAAGCCAATTCCAAGACCAAGCAAAATGGGTCCATTGAATCCGTTTATCGATAATGCGCAAATAATAAGGGTCGGAGGAAGGCTGGATAATTCAGCCTTGTCTTACAACGCACAGCATCCCGTAATTTTATCCAGCAAAAGTCGTTTGTCGGTGTTAATTACTTACCATAAACATCATGAAAACCGGCATCCTGGTATCAACCTATTGACGAGCCTGGTCTCAATTCATATAGAAATATGTATGAATATGACAACTGATTCATTCATAGGGGCTCTCAAACGCTTTGTAAGACGACGCGGGTTATGCAATACCATATATTGCGACAACGGAACAAACTTCGTTGGGGCAAAAAATAAATTGCAATTTGTGCACGACTTTCTGAAACAGAATTTAGATGAAATATCAAACGATCTTCTAAGAAATAATATTGAATTTCGTTTTATACCACCAACAGCGCCGCATCAAGGCGGTTTATGGGATAGCGCTGTAAAATCCACCAAGGTTCACCTGCAAAGGACAGTTGGCGAACATATACTTACACTGGAGGAGTTCTCCACCTTGACTACACAAATTGAAGGTATCCTTAATTCCAGGCCAATTTGTTCGTCAAATTCGGATGAATTAGATTACCTGACACCAGCACACATCCTCATTGGAAGACATATGAAACAGGTCATTGAAATGCCAGAATATAAATTGTCAATACACTCACGTTGGGACATCGTCAAAAGAATTCATGAACAATTTTGGAAGCGATGGAAGATAGAGTATTTGACAACCTTACAGATCAGGTCCAAATGGCAAAACCAACGCCCTAATTTGAAGATAGATGACATCGTAATCATCAATGAAAACAATCTACCACCAACGCAGTGGTTATTGGGAAAGGTCATACAAACATATCCCGGTAATGATGGTCACATCCGTGTAGTTCAACTAAAAACTAAAAATGGAGTGATAAAGCGGCCAGTACAACAAATTTGTCGTCTTCCAGTAATAGAATCGGACGATTCAAGGCGGGGAGTATGTCCAGAAACATTCACATCACGAGACGAGCAATTCTAAAACAGAAGAAATAAATGAAATTAAAATTAAATTCATGTTACATAATCTTAAATCTGTAATAATAATTGTTTACCTTAGTTTGTTTACCTTTAATAATGACATATTGACATATGATCCCTAAACAATACAAATGTATAAATATAATTTGAAACCTTATAAATGTTAAAAACTGATCAACTAAAAATGAGTTCGTTCAGTGTATTACTCATTTAATTTTAACCATCTACCGTAAATTATAAGTATTAAACAAAATTTGTAACTTAGGACAATAAAAAAAATTTCTCTGTCACTTACCTGGAGTATCGCGAACCGAAAACAACAATTTATATAAGTTAATTGAAATCAAATAAATTGTTATCAACAAGCGTTTGCTTTTTGTACATTATGCTTAACATAGGAATATTAACGATCAATTTTACTTAGGTATGAAACATTCTTTTTAAGCACTAATAATGCCTAATTTTAAAAACTATTCCAATTATTTAACAGTTTCTTCCTTGGTGGGTATATTCCATCCTTAAAAATATATTCTCTATAAATCATGATCTATGATTATCATGAATAATATTGCAAAAAATGGAAATAATATACAGTTACGGTAAATTACAAAATATTTCATTCTCTATCCAAACTAATGTAATATTTATACTTAATACGTTTAATTTATTCCACATTATTATCTATATCGAATATCGTATTATCATCATTTACAATACTCAATTTAACATATAGCAACATAATACAAATCTATCCAAAACGCGTGGTAAATGATGAGTAAAAGGCTCTCACAACAGGACTTATTTGGATTTCTACTGTAAGATCAACTAAAACAAAGGACGTAATATAACTAATCATCGATAAGAGAGACTACAAATTTTAACATCATGAAAAAGAATATTGTTCGAGCACATTCTCGTTGCATAATTGTGGTGTTTTGAAAATTGAATTTTTTGTGTTATTAAATTAAATAATTTTCGTGTTGTGATATAAAGTGATTATTATTTAGTTTTATTTAAGTGCTTTAAGTGCGCAAATTATTTATTTTCAATATTAATCAAATTAATTATTGATTATTTGTTTTAATAAATTAAACAATTTTTTTAGTGTACAGTGATTTAAGTGCGCAAAATATTTGATTCCAATTCATTAAATGGAATTTATTATTTGAGGTACATATAACGAATTATACATGACATTAGTATAATTAATTGTAAAATGCATCAATATTAAACTAGCATATTCATTTATATTGACCCTATTAGAAATTATAAAGTGATATAAAAGTTCTATTACCGTTGTAAAACATTTTAGTATTGCTACTTATGAATTTTTTTCATGTGCATCAAAAATGTACATAAGTATATATGTATATATATATATATATATATATATATATATATATATATATATATATATATATATATATATATATATATATATATATATATATATATATATATATAGGTATATATATATATATATATATATATATATATATATATATATATATATATATATATATATATATATATATATATATATATAATATTATATTATTATTATTATATTTTAAAATAATAGTCAATGGAATTTTTATTACCAAAACTATTGAGTATGTATTGCCATTTTTATTAAACAATGAAGTAAGCTTAATTTACTAATTTATTTAAAGGCAAAAACATTAATATGGATAGTCTCCAATACTTAACAGAGATTGAGCTAAATGCTATTTTCAAGGACGATCTCGGAAACCAAGCCCGCGCAAAGCTCTTAGTACCACTGACTGTTATAAACAGAATATGTAGTTTCATCTCCTTATAGTTTATTGATTTTTATTAATTTCCTTACAGAATCTTCCAAACTGCTGTACGTTAAGCGAAACCATCGACACCTTACCTAATTCAAGTAGTACCTTTTCTATGATAGAAAAAAATAAATGCATTATGTTGAACGATTTCCGCCATTTGACTCGACAAATAATTGATTATTTCCCTGAAGAAAATGCAGTGAGTAGAGGGCTTATAGTTAAAATTATGTGTTTAAATTTAGTTTAGTTCAAGAATGACATGTAAATAATGTATAATGCTTAATACTTTTATTACTTTTTTACATTTCAAATAACTAATTAATTATTTTTAATTAAATATTTTATAGGATTATTACTTTAAAATAGGAAAGCACCCTCGGGTAAACTGTACAACAAATATAGGGTGGCATCTAAAAATTCAAGAAAAGTTGGGTTTTTCACCGACATTAAAAGACGGCGCAGCACTTCTGTGGTAAATGAACCATCAGACGAAGATTTAATAGGTAATTTACTATTGTGGACATAATTATTTGAATATTCACAATTGATAACTTATCTGGAATATCTCTCTCACTTAGATGAAGAGGAGGTCTCCAACGTAGACAAAGATTAGCTAAAAGTCCATAATTCACCGGGGGAGATTGTTGAGCAAAATTGGAGGCAAAGTAATGGTATACGTTTGCAAGATTTGTCAAAAGGAAAAGAAGTGACATCTATAGTTAATCAATGGCCATTATATACAAATACCAACGGATTTTGCCTTGTAAGTATTACTTAAAGAGTACAATTTTACAAGACTCTTATTTTATTTAACTGTTATTCCATTGTTTACTTAGATTGAAATTGATTTCGAGTGTGAGCACCCGGAGAAAAATGCACAGCTATTTAAAACGTGGGCTGAATTCAAATGCAGAATAACACCAATTTTAAAAAAACGATTAAAGGATAGTTCAGCTTTACAGTTGTTGAAAACCTTTTCCAATAACGAAGGTAAAATTATTAGTTATGCTCTATAAATTTTAAATGACAATCAATTCTCTGGGTGTAGAAGAGCTAAATACAATACCAGAACCCGAAGTTCCAGATTCACAACCGCATCCTGAAATAACAGTAAATAAGGAAATAGATACATTTCCTGCTGCGGTTTATTAAGAAATTCCAATCTATCCGTGTATATTTCTTGTACTAAGCAGTCCCAACCCTATTTCCCATTTCATTGATTGCGTCGGGTGTCATTAACTCTGAACTATTTTTTGACTCTCAATTTATAACGACTCTACTCCAGCTCCAGGAGTTAGGAACAGCGCAGAAAGCAATACACGCCTGGAAAAGGTATATAATTTCGTCCTGAATAATAGGAAAGCCGTGCTGTAATTCAGCCGGGAATATATCATCAGGCCCACCAGCCTTATAAGGTGCAAAGGAAAATAGATTTCATCGCAGAACATCGAGATTGATCAGCTTGTTTGCCATGTCCCAATCAGGAGCCACAGAAGGAACGGTGGTAACATCATCTGAGTTGAAAATGGCACAACCAGGGAAATGAGCAGATAGAAGTAGCTCATCAATTTCTCTATGACAGAAGGTAATCTGACCGTCAGGAAGACGAAGACTGTCAGGTCTACAAACACCATTCTTAGCCATGGCTTTATTTAGTTTAGCTACCGCCGACAGGCTATTCATTTGATTGAAATTTTTTGCTTTGTTTTTAAGTGATTTCCTTAACCTTTTAAGATGAGAATTCCAAAAGAGTTTGTTATTAGACTTTTGGTTCGTAATAAAAGGACAAGAATTTTCAAAAGCATTCGAAATTGCCGGCTCAAGTGAAGACGCATGTACCTCAATGTCGTTACTCGACCGGATAACTCTCGGTGGGGTAAGTAAGGGAGCCAGCTCGAGAGGTTACCAATGATAGACATAGAGCATAAACTGATGTCATTCGCCTCACGCCGAATGGAATTAACAAACGTTGGCTCGCTGCCTCTATTTAGAACTTAAAATATTCCGTGTATTGGTTTTTAACCAGATTAAGCCAATTTTCAACATTGGCATTGTACAACCGCTTTGAATTATCTAGTAACTTTGAAAAATAGATGCACCACAATGGAAGATAAGAAAAAATATTTTTTATCGAAAATACTATAAATTTAGGATAATGAAATGCATTTTTTGTATTAGAAGTGAGAGTAAAGCTCTGCAATATTATGATAGTGATGTTTCTATGCATTTCGGAATATTTTCTGAAAAATGGACTGGATGAAAACCTTCCCTCTTCTCGTTGATCTTATCATTTCCATATCACAGCATCTTATAACAATCTCTAGGATTTTTGGTTATTGGTATGGCTTCCTAAAAAAATCTAAAATGAATATCCAAAAAATTCAAAGGGGTTTGAAAGTTTTTGAATAACGACTCTTTTTTATTCATCAATAAAAGTATTTATTTATTACAAAATTATTTGAAAAAATTAAATTACCACGAAATGAATTGTTTGCGATTATACTTATATGTATCTCATTAAAAAAGAGTGTTTCACAGTGTAACCGCTCACACATATACAGAATATAAAAAATCTAATTGGATTCATATACATATACGTAGTTTTCTTTTGTTATAAACTGCACAAGCCGTTATTGTCATGTCAATCAGATTAACAATTTCACCCCAAGCATCGCATAAGAAAAAGCGTTTGCCTGGCACAAACATTCATAAAGTCTTAGATATCATGGCACAGTCAGATCTGCGTACCTATCTCTAGGATTACTTTTCTATGGCCATCAAACTCAAACTACATTTTTTGTTATATTTGAAAATAATTAATTTAAAAATTCAACTCTGCGAAGGTCACGTAAAAATTTCACTTGTAGCTATTTATCTAGGATTACTTGGCAACGTCCTATATGTATCATCCTTTCCAGCAACACATGCTAGACAGTCATAAATTTACATGAAACTCCTATCTTGACTATTTTTTTAAAATTAAGGTTAAAATCAGTGTTAAAGCAGATGTTAAAATTTTAGAAACGGTTTGTAAATAAAGTTTCATCAAGTCCCTTTGAACTACATAACTTATTTAATGCGTAACAAAATGTCTGAATCAATAATTATAGGATTTTGTTGAAAGTGCAATGTTGGTTTTTACACTTTTTGACTGTTGTAAAATTTATTTTTGTCAATTTGTCATAAACTTCACACTACTGCAAATAAATGTCATGAAATATCCTTATTTCATCAGAATCTACCGCCAGAGCAAATATTGGAAGTAGAGTGAAACTCATATATGTAGCTACATTAAGGAGTAAGTACAAATCTTGGACTCACTCATCTCACTGTAAACATATAGTAGCACAATAAAGTTAATAAAAACATTATAATATCAACAAAAAAAAACATTACAAATATTTTAGGTTTATGTCAATTTCCCGATCGTAGTAGATTATTCCTAACAAGTATCATCGACATTTTGTGGTGGAACTTGTTGAAGAATTACTGATTTAAATTATTGACACAAACCAAAAATAAAAAATATTGAAACATTTTTCACTTGAACGAAAAATGTCTACTTAACTTAATAGGTTTGGTTTAATTGTGTTAACCACAAAAGAACAAACAACCAACATGTAAATAGGAGGAAAAAAACCGTGAATAACACGAGAAAAAATCATAATTTCTACTTTGTTTTTCATTAATGTGGGGACGTGAAACTTTTTTTTTATAATTTAAAAAAATAAAAAACAGAACAAAAACAAATAAAAGTTTATCTTATTTAAAGAAAAACTTTTGGTTTTTATTTAATTTGTTGTTAAGGACAACAAGGGTAATTTATATTAAAAAAAAAATAAAACCTTCACCATCTAACCGTTACACACAGTTTTATTTTCAATTTTTGTGATGGAAATGGTGATGATGATAAAATTTCATGTTAAATTTACTGATTAAAAGAAAATGATGAAAATTACTTTGCCAATTTTCAAAGTGGGAAAATTACAAAAAAAAAAAAAAAATGAGTGAATAAAAAAAGTTAAAGAAAATATTACGATGGTTAATTTTCTGTTTAAATAATTTTAATGATAGAATTTTTTTTTCCAATTCAGATTAGATGACTTGGTAACGAGGATTTAATTTTTTAATTTTTATTCCGCGTATTTCTAAATATGAATATAATAAATTAAAAAACAATTTAATGTCGTCTGAAGCGTAATTAAATTTGTATTATTTGTTGGTTTTGTAAAATGTCACTGAATGATTTACTAACTGATTCATGCAAGTTAATTTTTTGATTATTTATACATATACATGTCGAACTTGTTTATAACGAACCAACAATTGTGTTCGTTATATGTTTGATACATATATTTGAGTTCGCTATATCGGAATCCTAAAATCAGATGTTCGTTATATCCAAATATTAAAAATAAATCAAAAATAAATTATTAATAAAATAACGAATCACAGATACGTATTTCACTACATAATTCAAATTTGCATTTCAGGTGGACTTAAAATTAATAAAATAATTAAAAAAATTAAAATAATTATATAAATAAACATTGTAGCGTGCTAAAATTAAATAAAAACAATAACTTTAATAACCCAAATATGGTATAACTCAAAATATAAAATTTATTTAAATAAGAAAAAAATAAATATAATTATATAAAATAAAATAAGAAAAATCATTTACTTTAAATTGGTAAATATAATAATTAAGTAACTAAATATTACTTATAACTATTTATATAAAAAAATCGTTTATTTTATTTTTTATAAATTTAGAACATCATAGACATTTTTAAACATAGCGTGGTTTCCTGGTCATCCACATTGAACCTTCGTTACAACAAAAAAACATTAAAAGAAATATAAAAAATAACAATTAGTAATCATAAACGTATGTGTATCCGAAGTCCGAAACACAACAAAATCTTCATCTCGGAAAATAAAAATCTCTTTAAATTGTAAGGAAATACTCGTATTTTAATACAAAAACTAACAATAATCCGCCAATGGTATCTCGAATACAAAAAAAATAGAATCCCCCGTCTCGCACACGGTTTGGGTTTATATACCCATTCTTATTGAAAATGCCGGATGTCTCTCCATCTGCCATGTTATTTTCATCCATTTACAGCCAAGTTAAAGTTTTCTGTAATTAACCATTTAGCTTTCCAAAAAGTATTACCGAAAATTTAAGTTCAAATGTTTTTATTCTGGTTTGAAACCTGGATTTAGCTTTGACCGATCACGGCTAATGACATCTATACAAAAGTATTTTCAATAAAATATCTACATCTCCAACCACCAAATCACTTTTGATGCATATTTATTCCGAATAATAAACCCAAAATCGCAAGACTATAATACAAACAATATACAGTGCGTCTATTAAAATATGATTACCGTGTGTTTTTTTTTTCTTCCATCAAAAAAAAACTGAACCTTACAACATATTAAATTAAAAAATAGTATTGTTCAAATGTCAAAGTAATCTGTTACTGCACTATGTTTTAACGATTTGGTTTTTATATTATCGAGTTTATTTTCTAGCCATTAATGGAATCGGCAAAACTTCTTCGTCACTTTCGTCATTAGATATGGCTTTTCATTGGGTTGGTGCAATTTGTAATAAATCTAAAATTGCGTGCTCGTTCGTCGCATCCCAAGTAATCATGAAACTGAATATTGGTAGTTAGAGTGTTAATAAGTGGGAAGTACTAGATCCCACGCTTGCTTCGTGAAAATACACACATCCAAACAATTTATTTTTAAAATTTTGTTGTCCTGTGGCACTATTCTGGCTTTCCCGGGGAATTGGGAAAAAATATTGCGATAATTCCCAACTACAATAATTCCCATCATTTTATTCCATATTTCCCAAAAGCGTATTCTAAGTTCTAACTAAATTGGGAATAATTTCCCCTTCAAAAATATTAGTTTAAGTGTTCGCCACCGAAGTAGTCAATACTTTGACAATTGAACAACAACAAATTTTGGTGACCAGTAAAATAGATTTTACTACACACAAAATTAAATTTTTTATTGAGATTATTTGTGGAAAATATAATCACGTAATGGCAGGATGCATAATGGAGCACATTAACGATGATGAGGAAGGAAGACGTTGCAACCTTCGTACAATAAGGAAAAATCTACGAGATACAGCAAACCTCTTTGAAATTCCCGAAACGGAGTTTATTAATATATATAGGATGCCCCAGCAATTAGTGTTCAATTTAAAAGAACAATTTGAAGATTATATGGAGACGACAAGCCTTCCAAAAGAAATTCGAATACTAGTTGCTCTTGCTTTCTTAGCAGACGGTACAATACTCTTTTTATAATTTACAGATAAATTGATAACAAAACTTTTTTTTTATATTTTAGGCACATTCCAGAAAAGGGTTGGTATGAATTACCTTAATTGTGTGTCACAAAGTATTGTGAGTAGATCAATATTAGAGTTTTGTAAAATATGTGACGAATATTTAATGCCAATATACATTAAATTTCCTCAAACGACAGCTGAAATTAACGATATTAAAATACAGTAAGTATTTATATTTAATTAAACATATTATTCGTAATAAAAAGATGATTGTGCTGTCTCATTATAAATGTTATGAAAAGTTCAATGTTCCAGGCATAATTGGATGTATAGAATGTACACACGTATCTATGTTCAGAACAGCAGAAAGGATCGAACATATTTACCTGAATCAGCACCATTATCATTCAAAGAATGTCCAATTGGTATGTAATCCAAAACAATTAAATTTATAATTTTATATTAAAAATAAAAATAAAATTTTTTAGATTTGCGATTCAAAACTGAAAATATTAAATGTTAACGCTTCGTACGGGGGTTTTAACCACGACGCCACCATCTGGAAAAAATCTTTAATTAAAGCATTTTTACATAATAAGTACGATGGAGGTTCTTTGCAAAATACATATGTATTAGGTAAATTTTATAAATTTAAAAATTCAATATACATACAAGTTAATTAAATGTTAATATTAAATAATGGTAAATAAGATAAATATTTCACTTTTAATTCGCTTCGCAACATAATTAATTTTAATCTTCTAAATATTCTTCGTGGTACTCGTCGTCACAGTTTTCCATATAATTAATGAATTATTACAATATAATGTTTAATTTTTGCAGGAGATAACGGCTATCCGCTTCAGCCCTGGGTAATGACGCCTATACAAAATCCAACCACTGAAGGCGAACAGAGGTACAACTGTAAACATAGGTCGATTAGAAATTGTATAGAGAGACGGAACGGAGTGCTTAAGTCCAGGTTGAGGTGTCTAGCAAAGGACATATGCCTTAAATATTCGCCATATAAAATAGGGCTTATCGTTAATACATGTGCCACAATGCACAACTTTATTAAATACAATAATTTTGCGGATGATCATGATCTATCTCAAGGTGAAGAAGCAGATGTGGAACCAGTAACCAATTGTTGGTAGCGGGTCGGGCAGTGAGAACATCAATTGTTCAAAATTATTTTTCTAATTAAATAAAATAAATTATTAATTGTAAACTTACGTTTTTAGTAAAAACATTTTTTCTAAAATCTCGTTTCTTTTTTCAGCAGCTGTAGCACGTCTTTCCTGTGCTTCTGCTATCCTTTTAAAGTAGTTAGCCTTATTTTTTTCTATTGAATTCGCCACATTTATTAAATTGTCCCGTGTATAAGCTGAACCTATTATAATAGAAAAAGAAAATGCTTTAATATGTATGACTTCTACCATTTAAGTATGAATAAATGCCCTCGCGGTGTCCAAAACATTTGCCACTGTATTAACATCTGTAGTGTTTGAGTTTTCTAGATTGGATTCATTATTGGACTGAAATACATAAATAAACAATAAAAAACAATACTTCGAGAAAAAATGTGTTAAAATTTTTATATTACTTGGCTAGGTATTGACAAGCCGCCTTCTTTATTTGCGTTACCGGCACATGATTCGGGAGAAATTATATTTAATATTCTCTGGTCCATGGCATTTAATTCCGCTGGCCTTCTGGAGCTCGACTCTAAACCTAAACCGGTTCGGTTGTCAAACTCTATGACTTCACTCCATGAAGTTCGGGCGTATTTTCTTAAATTAATTGATAAAAAATTAAAAAATACCATTTAACAATACCTCATTTCTATACTTCATGTCCGTCCACGCTCTCTTTCATTTATCAGCATTTTTAAATGCTCCTCCAATTCCATTTAATTTGTTTGCCACTTCTTCCCAGCATTCTATGTTGGTTTGCCTCCCATCTATTCCTTAAAACCTGTGGATATCAAATTAAATATATTTTGATAATTAATATATGAGGCACAAAAGCTATATTGTTTTAATCAAATCACCTATCATTAGCCAAATCCAAATTATCTTCCATGATGGTAACAATAACTTCTTTTTGTTCCTTGGTGACAATTATACAAATTTTAAATCAACTTTGTCTCGTTAACTTTGTCTCGTGGCTTACTCTGCTTGTATTTGCCATTATAAATTTTAATAATTTTAAATTAATAAATTTGAATTTATTTTTGAATTGTTAACGTTTAGTAAGGTGGTCTAGGTGTGAAGCTGTCTTGGGGGAATCAAGTTGGTACTTGTTGCCAGCTCCGTATCTTGCAGCTTCCACAAGTGTGCGTGTTACCTCCCCGTGGTGACCACCGGGCAACTATTACACCATGTGGTGTACTAGGCGAAAACACGGCGCTAAATAACTGGGCCGGGTTAAGGTGTCAACCGTACCGTGCTGATAACCGGCCAGGCTGGGGGCCCAGTATAAAAACTAGCCCAGCCTCTAACGGTGTATCCGGATACTTGGCGCCCTCCGGATCATGTAGCCTTACCTGTGTATTGCGGATCTCTGCACAGGTGGACCTCCTTTCTCCGCTACTCGTGGGACCTATTATGGCAGAAAATTTAAAAACAAAAGAGACCGGTGCTCTTAAAAAACCGGAAACCAGTGCTGTGGAGACATCGGCCTTTAGGCCCGGTCTCCAAAGTGAATTTAGGGGCTTAAGACCAAATGAGGCTGGCCCCTCGAAACCAAAGGGCAAAGGCACGAATGCTGGCCCTCCAGTGTCAGCGAACTATCAGACCAGGAAGAGAGCCTGGCGGATGATCTCCAAGATCAGCAACATTCCGTTGGAGCAGAGAACGGATAGGGACAGGGATACGCTTGCGTGGGCAAGGCGTATCACTGAGCCACATCAGGAGGGTTCCGAGATCTCACAGCCGAAAAGGCAGAGATCTGATGATGAACCGCCTACGGAGGCTAAAAAGAAGCGGGTTCCGGATGTCACCAGGCCCTTCAACGAGGTGCTAAAGGAGCACCTGATCATGGCAGTCGTGGACCGGGCTCAAGAAGATGGGAGCATTACGACCCTTAACTGGAGGAAGGTGGAGAAGGCCTTAGCCGCCATCTTCCTAAAAATTATGAGGGAGAACCCAGGACCTGCTCCGTCTTGCCGAGACGGAGGATGGCACCGGAATCACGTCAAACTGACTGCCTGTGCCGATGAAAGGTCGGTGACCCTCTACAAAAAGGCGATCGGCAGCCTGGGGGAAGTCTGGCCGGGGGCCAAATTAGAAGTGGTGACTAGGGAAGAAATTCCCTGCAGGCCAAGGGCGCGAGGCTGGATCCCTGCTGAGCCTAGTGATCCAAGGGAGATCTTGGAAATGTTGAAACTCAGCAATCCGGATCTACCAACGGCCACCTGGAAGGTTGCCAGGTTAGAAGAGGTAAAGGCGGAAGCAGATCACAGATCGGCCGTCATTATCATCGACAGAGAATCCGTGGGTGCTTTGGCGAAATCTGGAGGCCTGATCAGCTATGGATTTGGAGCAATTACGCTCAAAATTTATAAGCGCGATGAGGTTGACAGATCTGGGGCGCCCGCAGCAGGGGGGGAAACCACTTGTGGTGTCCCGCCTGGTGTTGGTGACCCAGAAGTCCGCAGCATCCCGGAGGATGCACAGGAGACACTATCCCTGGACTCGGAGATTTCGAGATCATTGGGACTAAGCTGTGCGCTCCTAACGGACGAATCAATGTCAGAGGAGTCTGACTCAACAGTGGTGGAGGGAAGCAATAACTAATGCTTAAGATCCTTCAGATCAACCTCCATCACTGTAAAGCCGCCTCGGCGGCCCTTCTTCTAAAAATGGAATCTGAGTCCATTGATGTGGTTCTGGTCCAGGAACCTTGGGTCAATGATGACCGGGTGCTGGGTCTCAGAACTCCCAAATATAAAATACTACATGCGAAAAATGAAGGTAAGATACGTTCTTGCATTCTCGCTAAAAATAATCTGAATATTTTTATACTACTGAATTACAGCAACGCTGATGTAGTGGTGACTAGCATCGAGATGGATGGGCAAAATCTCTGGCTAATATCGGCCTACCTACCATACGAGGAGGAAAATATACCACCAGGTAGGTTGGGCAGTGCAATAATGGAGGCTCGAAAACGAAAGATAGGAGTCATCATGGGTAGTGATGCTAATGCGCATCACTCAATTTGGGGGAGTACAGACATAAACAGGCGAGGTGAGTTACTCCTTGATTTTATTTTAAGTACTAACCTAAATATATGTAATGTCGGGTGTAAGCCAACCTTCATTACTAAAAATAGACAGGAAGTGTTGGACATCACACTTGTCTCGGATTTTATTAAGGAGAGGGTATTGAACTGGAAAGTGTCCGAAGACCATTCCTTTTCTGACCATTGTTATCTCCAGTACGAAGTGGATACAAAACCCACTAGCAAACCACCCTTCAGAAATAGGAGGAAAACTGATTGGGATTGTTTCAGAACCATTCTAGGTAACTTATTACCGGTATCGGTTCCAAACCCTCCTGCATCTACACAGGAGCTTGATGCTCTAGTAACCAAGCTATCTGATGCTTTTAACAAGGCCATGTTAGGTGCATGTCCTATCAGTAGACCCTTGGGTAAATCTCGGCCACCCTGGTGGTCGAAAGAACTCCAAGGTACTCGTATGAACTGCAGGAGACTGTTCAAGAAAGCGAGGAACACAAATGCTGCTGCAGATTGGGACTGTTATAAACAAGTCCTCAAAACCTATAAGTACGAGCTGAGAGCAGCCAAAACGAGGGCCTGGAAGCTCTACTGTGGCAATATTCAGGAGTCCTCGGAGGCGGCCAGGCTACGCAAAGTACTATGTTCTAGTCCTTCCATCCCGAGTTATCTACAACGACCGGATGGTTCATGGACTACATGTAGTGAGGAATCCCTGGAGCTATTACTAGAAACGCATTTTCCAGAGTGCTCGGTACTAGCTCCGGAGAGACCGATGATAAATAGGGGTATAGACTCCGTAAGTCATATAGTAAAAAGGCGGAGTATCCTATGGGCAATAAACAGCTTTAAGCCATACAAGTCGCCAGGACCTGATGGGATTATCCCAGCGGATATCCAGCGAACTATTGACTT
The DNA here is from genome assembly GCA_951394425.1 of Tipula unca. Taxonomy (NCBI): domain Eukaryota; kingdom Metazoa; phylum Arthropoda; class Insecta; order Diptera; family Tipulidae; genus Tipula; species Tipula unca. The sequence goes on from OX596380.1 coordinate 123,252,329, forward strand.
AACCCTACCCTGGCTGGAAGTTATCTTCAAAGGCAGCCTAGAACTTTGTCACATTCCTAGAAAGTGGACTGAAGTAAAAGTTATATTTATACCTAAGGCGGGAAAAAGCTCTCATTGCTATCCCAAAGACTTTAGGCCCATAAGCTTATCTTCTTTTCTGTTGAAAACACTGGAAAGGCTAATAGAGGCTTACATTAGAGGCTCAATAAAGCCGGGCGAGCTGTCGGGATCTCAACACGCGTACTGTAAGGGACGATCGGTGGAAACAGCTCTCCACTCCCTTATAGGCCCGATTGAGAAATCACTTGAATATAAGGAATATTCAATGGTGACCTTCTTGGATATAGAGGGGGCCTTTAGCAACGTCAGACCGGGGGCAATCACTCGGGCCCTTGCGTGTCTGGGGGTAGACGTGTCACTCAGGGGCTGGATAGATCATATGCTTAGAAGCAGGATCGTGACAGCTTATCTGGGTGGGGCGTCCGCCGGCAGATACGTGAGCAGAGGGACACCTCAAGGTGGGGTTCTATCCCCCCTTCTTTGGAACTTGGTCATAAATGACCTGTTACTAAACCTGGAAGGGCAAGGCTTCAAGGTGGTTGCTTACGCGGATGACGTTGCTATTGCGGTCTTCGGTAAATATCCTAGTACGCTGAGTGAGCGTATGCAGTGCGCGCTTGGCTACCTCTCTGAGTGGGCACGCGGCTGCGGACTGAACGCAAACCCACAGAAAACGGAGCTGGTCCTCTTTACCAGGAAGCACAAACTTCCACAGTGTGACCCGCCGACATTAAATGGTACTCGCTTGATCTTTACGGATAGAGCAAAATACCTCGGACTACTTTTGGACAGCAAGCTAAGCTGGAAACCAAACATCGTAGAGAGAGTAAAGAAAGCTACTATAGCGCTCTACTCCTGCAAAAATGCCATTGGAAAAAGATGGGGTATGGAGCCCCACATAGTACACTGGCTCTACGTCTCAGTGGTCAAACCTATACTGCTGTATGGGGTTGTCGTCTGGTGGCCAGCGTTAAAAGTTATGGCCAACCTGAAACTATTGATAAAAGTTCAAAGAACGGCCTGCTTGTGTATAAGTGGGGCTCTCAGGAGCACACCTACTCAAGCTCTGGAGATTCTCTTTCATCTTACTCCATTGGATATTGCGGCCGAGCAGCTTGCATCTTGCACAGCCATTCGGCTCAAATCCATATCTATGTGGACCTGTAATAATGCAGGGCACTCATCTATCCTATGCAACAGGGGTATTCCGGAAGCTACCGACTACGCTATCCCTTTGCCATCTGTTGAGATTAAATTCCAAACTGAGTTTCCCACCAGAGAGGACTGGGTGAACGAAACGGTTATGGACAATGAGGCCTTAAGCTTCTTCACGGATGGCTCAAAAAGGGATGGAGGGGTTGGCTGCGGGGTATTCTGTGAGGCACTAGGGGTTAACCTCTCTTTTCGTCTTCCCGACTTTTGCAGCGTTTTTCAAGCTGAACTGACCGCGATAATGGAAGTCATGGACTGGTTGAAGTATAATGTAATATCTACGAGGGATATTCGCATTTTTACGGACAGCCTGGCTGCTATTAAAACGCTACAATCATACTCCCTGACGTCGAAGGTAGCCCAGAACTGTCTGGCATCTTTAAATGAGATGGCTGATCAGTTCAACATCCGCTTGACGTGGGTGCCAGGGCATTTCAATATCGCAGGGAATGAAATGGCAGATGAGTTGGCCCGCAAGGGTACAGCACGCCAAATAATCCAAAGCAGGCGGGATATACAGATACCGCTTGCTTCATGTAAACTGCTGCTTCAAGAAGAAGCCATAAAAGAAACGAACGTCAGATGGTCTAAAGCCAGTTCGTGTGTAACAACCAGGCAGATCTGGCCTGGACTTGACCGGTCCAGATCAGGCCAACTGATATCGCTTCGACGGCAACATATTGGTATGGTCGTGGGAGCTATAACGGGACATTGTCTCATTGGGATACATGCGAGCAGACTGGGTGTCCCAGCCCACGATTTCTGCCGCAGCTGTGGTGATGAGGAGGAGGAGGAAAATGTGCTCCATCTGCTCTGCACCTGCCCTAGTCTAGCGTACAGCAGAACAAAATTTATGGGAACTTCCCCATTGAACGACCTCTCGGATCTTAGTAAAATCGAGATCCGGGACTTTAAACGCTTCTTGGTAAGCTCAGGATGGTTTAGCGAGTGAAGAGGAGGAAACTCGAATGTGGTACAGCTACGGACCAATTTTGTGTCTATGCTAGTCCTTTAGGACAGCCACCCTTACCTAACCTAACCCTAACGTTTAGTACCGACATTAATCGTTAACTATTAATAATTCTTAAATTCTCCATAAATTATACGGGGAAAAATAAACGTCAAAACTGCTACAAAATGGAATTATTTTTTCCCAAAATAAAATAATTCCCAATTGCCAGAATACACTTTTGGGAAAAATAATTCCAAACTACTATAAAAACCTGAAAAATTCTCAATTCCCCGGGAAAGCCAGAATAGTGCCACTGGTCAATTTAATTAATAATTTTCTTGAATGATGCCTTCGTCCAGCGGTTGAATTAACGTCGTTGTATTTGGCGATCAAAATTCAATGTTAATAGATTTTAGTCCAGAAACATCCAAATGGAACGGGTAATTATCTGCAGTGGTTAACTCTCTCCAGTTTTGTCTAAAGAAAGTTCTTTCTATATTTTAAATATAGACAAAATTCCTTTCCCATTCTCAAAACGACATCCACGCTTTTGTATTTGCTTTATACATTATCGGTATAGTATTGACCTTTTTAAAGCATCTCGGTTTTAGGTACTTTCCGATTACTAGAACCAGCAGTTTCTTATTTCCCGATATATTCGCTCCTAGAAGTATAGTTCATCGTTCTTTGCTGATCTTTCCTCCGGAGCAATCAAAATTTGTATACGCTCCGGTAGCAATTAAAAAAACAAACCAGTGTCATCCATAAATTGAAATTGATAACTTTGCGTTCAGCTATTTAATGCGTTGTAAATTCGTTCAGAATTTTAATTATTTTTTCTGTTGTTTCGCACTTTAGTGGAATTTTTAGGATGAGATAAGAAGCAACAGTGGTGGGATGAGTTCGAGGGATAATGAGATAACGAGGTGAGTTGGTCTTTGTCCTCAACTGTTTCAATTACAACTCCGAGTATGCCTATAGTATCCCATATTTCTTCGGTCTAGCAAAATTCCCTCAAGCTTTGGAAAACCCCACCCCTATACCCTGAGCACTACCCAGCCAGATAACACCGCTCCAAAGCCTCTTAGGGAATAATATCATACATTTCGGTAACAGCTGATAGCTTGCTATAACATCTGTTACAGATGGCGCCCTATATAAGTGCTCTAGGCTAAAATGCAAGTGAGTTCATTACCCAGCATAAATCGTTTATGTATCCACTCTCCAATTTGATTCAGACTGCCGATTGAGCGAAACAGCAGGTTATTGGCTATATTAAAACCATGGTAACGTACCAGGGAAAGTAAGCTCAGATGCAGATTTTGTTGTCCCTGAATTACAACAAGAATTGTATTTGGGATGTGATTTTTGGGAAACTTTTCCTAAGACCTATAATGGTTGAACAACTAACCAATCTGAGTACTCATAACACAACTAAGGTCAACTCTAAGCAACTCTCACTAAGTAAAGTTCAGCTCAAAACAAGGTAATACAAGGTTGTGCTTAGATGTTAGGAAGGTTAACGAAGTTACGCGTAAAGACGCCTTTCCCCTCCCCTTGATTGAAGTGTTACTCAGTCGCTTGGATAGAGCTCAATACATGTCAAGCCTCGACTTAAAGGAAGCGTTCTGACAAATTCTATTAAACGCCGAGAGTACGGAGAAAACAGGTTTCACGGTGCGAGGGCGTCCTTTATACCACTTTACAGTAATGCCATTCGAACTCTGCAATGTGCCACAAACTATGTGCAGAATGATGCACAGGGTAATTCCACATCAACTATATGACCGAGCTTTTGTTTATCTGGATGATTTACTCATAATGACATCAACTTTTGTTGAGCACCTCTCTTTGTTATCCGAGATAGCATATCGGTTGACGGAGACATGTCGTTCCTTGCGTCCTAATCCTGACAAAGTTCGGGCCATTGCAGAGTTCCCCGGTCCTAAAACTGTAAGACAGATCCGGAGATTCTTAGGAGTATCTGGTTGGTATCGTAAATTCATGTACTTTCTGCACCCCTGACTAACGTACTGAAGGAAGGTCGAAAATTTGGTTGGTCCGAAGAGGCCCATTGCTCTTATTACTGCCCCTGTACGGATTAATGCTGATTTCAAGAATCGCTTCTACATCCAAAGCGATGCCAGCTCAACAGGAATAGTACCAGTTTTATTTCAAAAATCTGAAGCGGGACATGCCGCTTTTATGTTACAAAAATTAAATTCGGCACAGCGCAATTATAGTGTGACTGAATTGGAATGTCTTGCTGCAGTCTGTAGTCTTGCGGCCTATTCGGCAAGCTACAGCGCAAGAAGTAGTAAAGTTTCTCGAGAAAAGCATATTTTTGGTGTTTGAAGTTCATCAAACCATTGTTACCGATAACAGTAAGCAGTTTGAATCGAAGATTTTGGAGCAATTGTTAAGAAACTATGGTGATCAACACATCTTTAATCCAAAATACGCACCCCAATCCAACGCCTCTGAGCGCGTTAACCGCACGTTGTTAGCGTCCCTCCTAGCTTACATCAAGGAAGATCAACGAACATGGGATGTACATTTAGATGCGGTTACACACGCTTTGCGGAATTCAATCCACGATTCGACGCAATATCCTCCCTACTTCGTAGTTTTTGGCCATCACCCCGTAATGCATGGTTCAGCCTATCGTTTATTAAAGGATGTGTATAATTTCAGCGGCAATTACACCTCTATAGACAATAAACCGGAGGATTTATATCAGTTGTCAACGTAAATCGAAGGGCATCTTCATAATGCACAACTAAAAGCCCACAGCCCTTACAACCTACGTAGCAGAATCCCGAAATATAAAGTAGGCCAAATAGTATAGTGAAAAATTTCACACAAAGCAATGCCATTTAATATTATTCTGCTAAACTTGCACCGATATATGAAAAGGGTAATATTGTGCGAATAATAGGAAATGTTACCTGCGAGATATCGGATACTGAAGGTAAATCACTGGGGATTTACCATTTTAAAGATATTAAACTTAGATTTTAGGTGCTATTCAACCCATGGCTGGTTGCCCTACGATCACTTGGTAGCATTTTCCTTCTTCTTGTATTTTCTCTCATTATAAAACGGAATTGCCCGGCTTTTGAGACATTTTATGTTCCTGGGTGTGTTTGTAACGCTGAATACCAACTGTTCCAATCAAGGGACGTAATACATAATGCATTGTTACTTTCCTCTACGGAGAGAGGTATTCTTAACCAAACTCGTAATTCCCGTTACCTCGGTGGCTATAAATTCGGTGTTTTGGCTTGGCATGCGTTCAGAATTTTAATTTTTTTGTGTGTTGTTTAAACACTTTAGTGGAATTTTCAGGATGAGATAAGAAGCAACAGTGGTGGGATGAGTTAGAGGGATAATGAGATAAAGAGGTGAGTTGGTCCTTGGTCCTCACCTTTTCAAATACAACTCTGAGTATGCCTTTAGTCTCCCATATTCCTGCGGTCTAGCAAGATCCCTCAAGCTTTGGATAACCTCACTGCTATATCCTTTAATAATGTGCTTACCGTTAAATACTTAACATATTCCCGTCTCGCCTCGACCTTTTCATATTCCACAAATATGAAGCCTATCACTCATACAGTCATACATATTAATATTAGAGCGACGCTTCGTTATATTATTTTTGCAGTTGTCAAATATAATTTAGTTTTATTTGTGATGTTAAGTGGTGAAGGTACAAATGTTGACGTAATAATATTAATAAATAATTCGAATTACAAATATGGCAATTATAAAAAGAAAGAAACTATTAAGGAAAAAAATAATTGCTACTTATTTTTTTACATATAGGTATACGGAGGAAAAAAAATAGTAGTTGTTGGGTGCACAAATTTAACATCGAAAAGAGAGAGGTTTGGATACTACTGGACTTTTTGACAACAATTGGAAGAATATCCAGATAAGTATGAAATTATTATCTTCCTAATCAGTAGCCACAATAATTATAACTTTTTTTTTAGATATTCAGGATCCAGGGTCAAAATTCTGGACGAGCATTACCACAAAAAAACTATGTTTTACATTAATGTAAATTATTTTTGTAAATTTAAAAAAAATGATACTCTAGTTACTTATAGATGATTTAATTATATCGGTACAGCTATTCAGCACATGCCATTTCTCTTACGAAATAGATAGATTTCAAAATGGGAATTCCTAGTCTTTCTGGTATTGTGAAACCAATTTCTTCCAAGGGACCCCGATCCACTGACGATTGGGAACAAATTGAAAGAGAATTTTACTTGGTGTGGCAAATGCCAAACTGTCTAGCGGCGTTACATGGAAAACACATACAAATATTTAAACCACGAAAATCAGGATCAAAATATTTTTGCTGTAAAAAGCATATTTCTATAGTTCTCCTAGCGATTTACAATGGCTCACGTTGGTGGATATAGTTCCAACAGTGATGCGGGCATTTTTGCTGCATCAGAATTTGGAAAAGCATGGTTGAATAATGGAAGGAGGAGTTCTAATACCTGAAGATGATATTCACCCGAATAGTAACAAAAAGTTTCCATATTTTTTGGTTGCTGATGAGGCATTTCGACTCAAGCGGAACCTCTTATAGGTAAACAGGTCAATTTAGGTTATTGCTTCAATTAGATAGTACTGGCACACTTAATTTAAGAAATATTGATTAGGAAAAAATAATGGTCAATATTTTCTACTTTGAGCAAAGTGGATAAGCATTTAAGCAAGGTTTATAAGAGAAAAACGTATTTTTGGGGTTTCCCTTGAATGATACAGGTTATTTTATACAGCATGTATATTTTGTTTTTGTTATCGCCACCATTTGTAATTTCCGTTTTCCTTTGGTTGTGGTTCCATCTCATCTAGTTCAGTTACGACCGTTTTTATGATTTATTTAAAACGTATTTGGTGCTTTTTAAATTCATAAATAGTTACATAGATATTTTGTAATTATCACTAATTAGCTGGTAAACTGTGAATATTTTCCGCTTCTGTGTGAATTTTTGAAATTTATAATTTTTGTGTTTGGAACTTTTTCTTTATTAAATCAATTTTTTTTAACTAGTGTAAATACTTGTGTAAATATATCGTGATGTTTGGATGTTAAATTTTTAAGTGTAGGTTTAATTTTTAATATTAGTTTATTTTTCGTTACTAACAATTTTTTGCGAAAATGGTTTCAGGAAAACGAAGTGAAGTTTGGCTTAATTTCACCACTGTAAGCGAAACACAAGCAAAGTGCGATCTGTGCAAAAATTTGTTTTCATATCAAAAGTATCTAAATTACCATTTGTTTTACAGATTTTGTCTATTGCAAGAGCCAATTCAAGCTGCGTTAGCTTTGCTCCATGTTAAGGATCTACAAATGTTGTCCCAATCAGAATTTGCAGCATTAAAATAAATATACGCTATACTTTAACCGTTTGATGGTTTAACAAGCGAGTTAAGTGCCGAAAACAACGTTACGGTTTCAAATATACTAGTAATAGTGGAGGATGTTAAGCATTACCTAACTAATTTGAGAGGATCAATGGTTTACCCTTCTGCTATATCTTTGTTAGATATGGTACAAAACAAAATATTCGAGCGATTTCAAAACCACGAGAAAAATTATATACTCCAATTATCTACCTATCTCTATCCCCGTTTTAAAAATAAAATATTTTCAGAATCAACGTTTAAATTAATTAAAGAACGAGCAATCAAATTAGTAACGGACATTATCAAAAAAAAAAAAAAAGAGGAGCAGTGGGCATCGTGGTGGAAGAATCAGTTGTTGAAGACTATGGCAATCATTGAACTGCGGCAATACAATGAAGAAGCGCTGATTCCCAGAAAAGATGACCCTCTAAAATGGTGGCATAGCAGACGCATGATATATCCTCACTTGGCCTCAATTGCGAAGAGAGTTTTAGCAATACCTGCAACGTCGGTGTCTTCTGAATGGATTTTTTATCTATTTTATTTTATTTTATATATTAACCGAATGTCGAAATAGGATCAAACCGAAACATTTTAAAAAAATCGTATTTTTAAATGCCAATTCTAAATTTTGCAGTTTTTTTTGTTATATATTTTATTCAAGCTAAAAACGTACATATTCATAACGTAATAATTAATAACGTTGTGTAATGCAAAAATTGAAAGTTCAATGTATTTAAATTGAATTGAATTAAATCTTATAAATAAACGTTTTTATTTTATAAATTAAAATCGGACGATTCTTTTAATTTTTTTGCCATTTTTTGACATTGGTAGTGTATTATGTGACTAATGAGACCCCTGCGATTAGTCTCAAAGACGGTTAATATTATGTTTGGTCGATCTAATCATTCTTAGTATCGTGCATCAGTATATCACGTGACGAACAATCATTTTTTTTTAATACAATTATTGTGCTGCCACCTGTTGCCTTTGCCTCTAGTCACATAAATTTTAAAATGCAAACTGCAGAGAAGATTATTGCTGTATTTATTTTTTGATTTTTTGGCAATTTGATATAATAATTGCAATATTTAACGTTGCCATATAAAATAATTAGCCAATTGATTAGCCAATTGATTGAACACCCTTCTTAATCTTACATACAATTTAAATTTAAATATTTCGTGGTATCATCTTTAGTTGTTTTAAAGGAGTGACATATATAGTATGTGCATTATATTAAAAAATGAACCAACTTTCACCAGTAAAACTTAAAATTATATCGATTAACGATTGATTCAGGTTCAATTTATTTTGAATTTAATTTACATTATATAAACACTAACAGAACATAACTTTGTTGTTACAAAAGATAAAAAATAAGTTTTATCCAATTTAAATTATCATGTTTATTAATTTTAAAATGGGCTCAAGCCGACGAATTATTTTATTTTGACGTTTAGTGTTTGTACTCACTACTTATGCAGAAAAAAGAACAAGATTTTGCGAGAATGAGTGAAATATATACGTTTATTATGATTATAATAACACATTATAATGTTGTCTCAAGTTTATCCTTTTATTTGGCCTTAAGTATTTTCTATTATTCGTTCATTCTCGCATCCCCATTAAACTATTGTGCTAGAATGAACCAAATGCATGTTAAACAATGCGAAGTTTCGAAGCTGATATTTTGGTCGAATCGATACTTTAATGAGTATTGATACTAATTTGAAAGTTGAAGTGACAAGTTGTTCAATATTCATCAAATTAATATTATGGTTCTTTAAGGGATTAGTTTATTTCAATTTCGATTAATATGTACGTAATGATGAACTTAATTAATTTAAAATTAAAATATGAGTATAATTTTAATTTAGTAATTCAATTTTAAAATAAAAAATATTTGAATAGATATCTATTCCAATAGAAGGGCTAAAATCACTATTTGAGGCAATTGAGCGTGTTTACACTTGGTCTCATGAATCCGGATTCTTTCTTCGTATTTCCTTCCTTTACCTACAAAATCGCTTTTATAGCCGCCATGTTGGGGATTCATTTTCGAACCAATTTTTTTTGTATTTCTCGGGTTTCATCGCACTTACACAAACAAATTTGAAATATAAAAATTTTCAACGACATTTAATTCTTTTTTTCATATTCTTGAGTAGTTTCAGTTTTTTTTGAGCGTCAGTAATAAACAATTAAGTAATAAAATATTAAATAATAACTAAAAACAACTTAGTTTTGCCCTCATAGCAATATTCGCAGTTGAAAAGCATTTATGAAATGAAACGATTCATACACATACATAGAAATGTATTAAATGAAACCGGGTTCATGAATCCTTGTGTAAATAGGACTTTTGAAACCAGAGAATCCGGTTTCATGAGACCAAGTCTAAATACACCCATTGGTTAAAAGTATCTGGCTGAAAGTATCAGGTTAAAAGTATCAGGATAATTGCTCAAAAGTATCAATTGATATTGATATTCAAAAGTATCAAATAAACGGTTGACATATGTATAGCTACTTAATTTAAGATATTTTTATTTCAGAAATTCGTTTAAATTATTTTTCAATTAGTTTTATTATTTTTAGTAATTTTTACTATCAGTATTATTTTAATAATACTGATTGTATCATTGTGTAACGAAATGAACTTAGAGTTGACACTCCAGTTCCTTTTGTTGCCGAATTATCTACGACATTTTCTTTGGGCGGTCATTTGGCCGGCTAAGGCTCAGCGGAATGCGTGGGTTTTCCAAAGAAACGCCGTAGATCGAGAAAGACTGCAGGAAGGGAAAAAGAAGGGGTAGGGTACAACAGTTGAACCTAATTATTCACTCACGCTCCTCAAAACTTATACCTACCTTGAACTCATCACGCGTTATTTATCTCATCCTGAAATGTAACGACAGCGAAACTCAGGAGAAGTAAAAACCATAATAACAAAAAAATAATCTAAGATAAATTACTCACAGACAGAGTGTAAATTTGTAAATTTATTAAAGAATTCAATATAAAAAAAGATAGTGAAATTTTTATAAAATAGTAAAAAAAAATAAAGGTTCAAAGCGAACTTGATACAAAAATAACGATAAAAAGAAAAAGGAAATTCTTAAAAAGGTACCCAAAAATTACCACCAAAAAAAAAACTTAAATAGATAAAAATAAAAATAAATTATTAATATCAAATTATTGTTATAAATAAAATGAAATAGCGCCTTACCCACAGGAAAACGAAAACGAAAACTGATTTTATATTTTTTGCTATAACTCCAATATAATTAGTATGTACAGATCTTAATTCTATAAAAATTATTCGTAAACACAATATAAAGCTATTTTTATTTAAAAAGTCAATTAAACGTAATTAATTTAACCGGAAAATCGAATTTTAATATTTTCGGTCAGAAAATTAAATTTTTTGACCGAAAATATTAAAATTCGATTTTCCGACAAAATTAATTACTCTTAATTGACTTTTTAAATAAAAATAGCTGTGTAATGTAATAATATACACTAAAATGTAATAATTTTGTTATATAGTAAATAACAAAAAAAAAAATTCTTATCTTAACAGCAATTACGTCGATGTTGATAGATGACGTTGAGTGATGATGTCATTAGAAGTTTACAATGTATATACATATATGTATTTATGTTCGTACATATTTGTAATTTATGCCCATTTTTATTTACCGATTTTACCGTAAAAAAATATTTTTTTTTCTTTACACTATTTATTAAAACTTATAGTTTATTTTATTTTTAATAGTTTATAATTTTCACGTTATTTAGATTTATCTTTTTTTTTTCTTTTTAATTTTGCGCACTTTTAGGATTGAATTTTTAGGATTATTATACACATTTTATTTAAAGTTGTTTATACAAATCTTTCTACCACTGTAGAAGTTGTATATTAGTAAATATTTCAGTAAAAAGTTCACAAGAATAAACGGTCACTAAAATTTTTTTTTTTTCCTTATTATTATCCGTTTTATTTTTATCAGACGATATTTTTTCTGATACCACGTTTTATTTTATAGGCTTTTTTGTAAAAAAAAAATACAGAGTTTTAACAATAATTATTATTATTCACCAGTGGAATTATACATTTTAAGACAACTGTACACATTTCACTATATAAGCAAAGAAGATATACTAATAGAAGCTTTATTTGTATGAGAGAAATATACCAAGAAAAAAAATGTATTTTTTTAAGTTTTGTTGGAGTAACTTTACGAGATAGTATAATAATTTTTATATGCCTCTTTCTATCATTCTAGTTTTGTATAAGTAGAAATTTTTCTATACAAAAAAATATAAAGATCGACAGTAGGAAGGCGTTACCAAAAATTACACAAAATAAAAAGAACTAAAAATTTATAATTTTTTGTTTTTGTTTTGTTTTTAACGAGCCAAATAGCCGATCGTTTGTCGAAAGAAATGTTCGTAACATTAAACAATTGGAAAAATATAAATGATGAACATGATTATGATCCAAATAAATAAAATATGCATAACATACCTTTTCGTTTCGAAAAGGAAATTAAAGATTATATTGAAATTCATTAAAAAAATTTATATACATATATAATATATAAACTTACATAGGAAATCAAAATTGGCCAAAATTAAGTACAGGTCGATGACCTTGTATTGTTATGAAAAGGATTTTTTTACTAATCGATAGATAGTAAATTGAAAAAACGAAAACAAATGATCGTAAATAAGCGAATTGAAGAGAATTATGAATGAAAAACAAAAATCATACATACACATACTCGTAGTTATGTACATAAATATAATCCAAGTTTGTTGGTGGTAGTGCTAAAATTCAATAGAAATGGGATAAAAATAATTTTATTTTTTGCTTTTTTAGAGTTTGCATTGTTGTCGTTCATGGATTTTTGTATAATTATCAATAGTCAACTTTTGTCAAGGTGATACATTTAAATTTTATTAAAAAAGACAACGTCTATATTATTTCATTTTGTTTCATTTTTCGATTGCAAAATTCAATATGAAAAATTGTTGTAAAATATGCGTGGCAACAGAATTGGTTTTGGAATGAAATTATCGGTAAAATTATTTGTGTGACAGTATCTTCTTCTTATTGTTATCATCCTTTTTCTTATTATTATCATTTTTAAATATTTGGATTGTTGTCTCTATTTGTAATACATAATTATAAAAATAATAACAATGAATTTTTTATAGCATAATGAGAATGACCTATAGTTTTGATAATATACAGGTGAGCTAATTTCATTTGCTCGAAACTTAGGGTGATGGAAAATTTTTATTTGTTGCAGCAACAATAATCTTACCGCTCTAAACTTGTTTAGTAATCAGACGAAAAGTCCGTGTTGGACTGGATTGTACAATAGGACAAATTATAGGTGAAAGACGATTGAATTTCCTCTTTGCATATTATTATTAATTTTATTACATTAAAAATCTGTAAAATAAAATTGGTTAAGTATCGATAAATTCTACCTCGCACAGTATGATCAGCATAAAATACATATATATATATATATATATATATATATATATATATATATATATATATATATATATATATATATATATATATATATATATATATATATATATATATATATATATATATATATATATATATATATATATATATATATATATATATATATATATATATATATATATATATATATATATATATATATATATATATATATATATATATGTATATATATACATATATGTATTTATATATATATACATATATATATATATATATATATATATATATATATATATATATATACATATATATATATATATATATATATATATATATATATATATATATATTTATATATATATATATATATATATACATATATATATATATATATATATATATATATATATATATATATATATATATATATATATATATATTATATATACTTATAGAAGAGGCATATAAAAATTATTATACTATCTCGTAAAGTTACTCCAACAAAACTTAAAAAATTACAATTTTTTTTTCTTGGTATTTTTCGTTCATACAAAATAATGATCTATAGTTGTCTATGATATAAGTATAAAAGAGGCATATTTTATTACTTCACAGATTTTATTTATTTTATTTTTCTAATCACTATAAACAGTTTTATAATCGTTTACAAAATAACAAAGGCCAATAGCCACACTTGGCACAAAAAAAAAAAAACTTTTAGCATAAAACTTAGCAAACATTTCTTATTATTCTATCATAACATAATTTTTAAACTTATTATTAAATTTATTATTAATATTTTTAAGGTGTTATTTACTTTTTATTTTTATTTTTTTTGGAATCAAAGAAAAATAACTAATTATTTTTGAACACCAATAAATTTTTTTTAATAACAACCGACTTAATCACTGGTTTCTACCCGACTCCCCAAATCATTTTTCTAAAGATTTACCAATACATTTTTTTTTTCAACAGTTGGTACAGTCTGGACCTGACGTCTACCTTCAACTAGTGCAAGACCTTTTCTCGAACCAGATTTAATCGCTCAGGCTTTGAAGCGATATATAAATGGTTGTCGTCTGATTCCCCAAGGAGTCGGCGAATATTATAATCTGAACCATGTAATATTAAATGGTGTCCGAACACCAAGAAATGTGGAGAAAACGTAGTCGAAGCATGTATCACATTTCGCAGAGTCGGATAAATAAGATCGAATTGGGCAGAACGGAGCGATTTACTCGTTCTGACGCATTACTCTGCGGAGAGTAGACAGGTGTTCGAGTATGAGTAACTCCATATTTTTGCAACAGTTCATGAAACAATTTTGACGTGAATTGTTTTCCGTTATCCGTGGTAATGTATTCTGGTACTGAGAATGTATTGAAGAAGTCATCTTCGATAATATATTGGCACAACAAAGAAGCTGTGGCTTCCCGTAAAGGCTTGAGGAAAACAAACTACGAATAGTAATCCAGTATGATTATGATATATGTATTCCCGCGTTAAATCTGGGGTATGGACCGAGGAAATCTATATATAGCTTCTGAAAAGGTCTACATGAAAGAAGCTGGTTTCAGCTGGTAATTAACGGGCTTAGTCATTTTGCAAATCTGGCAATTTTTAATAAATGTCTTTACATCTTGTGCCATATGCGCCCAGTGGAATTGCCGTTGTATTCGTTCTATGGTTATTGCCTCACCCATATGAGCAGCTGAAGGTGGTGAGCCTGATGTAGAAGTGCTTACGTTAAACTTCCATAGGTATGACCAATTACCAATTAGGTATGTCGGTATCTTCATACCGCCATCCGTATGTCGGAGCTATGAGCAACTTCCCATTTTGGACTCGTAAGTTGTGGTGAACTTCGGGTAATGTTTCGACTTGTTTTATTTGATTGACGTAATCAGTATCTAAAAAGGCAGAACTGGTTAGATCAATATGTAGTGGTTCTGACGCCGTTTTTAAATCAGCCGAAATAGTAGGAGATATTAAAATTTCAGCTGAATTTTACTAGTAAGATCAGTACATATTCCAATTGTTTTTCTTAAACTGAATTATTAAATATTGGCATTATAGGAGCCCTGAGTACAATACTGAGTATTTTACGTACTAGTAGAAGAATATGTCCGTCCGATGTTATTGTCTAACGGACAATAAGATAAACCATGTTAGAGCTATTTTTATTACTCTAGTTTTAAGGATCTTCAATATTATATATGTATATCCCAATAGATTTTAAGTGGGATCAAGTACATAATGTAACATTTTCAGGAATATTGAATAGTTGATAGATTTTTAAAATTACGTTTATTCTTTATACGAATGTTATACTGTTAACATATTTATTTAAATTTAAGTGATTTTACTAAAAATTGATTTTTATTTGGTAGTCGTGGTTGTAGATTGAATTGCTAATAAAGTGTTTTCAAAAAATTATTTAGATTCTGTGGTTTTTATAGTTAGTGGTTTATTCAAAATAAGTTACAAAAGATGGATCACGAAAAATTAATTGAATGTGTCAAAGAGTACAATTTTTTATATAATCAGGAAAATAAATCCAAAGAGGATAGGGCCTGGGAAGAGATTGGGCAAATTGTGAAACACACTGGTAAGTTTATTTTATTACATATTTATTTCAATTAATTTAATATTATGTAGAATATAATATGGTTACTTATAATTAATGTTGCATCCAATCAATATTTCCGGGAACTAAAATACTTTGCAAAAGTGTCTCTTATTTTAAAAACAGTTGTAGTGCCGTGGCAGCCTTGCAATTGTAGGTTTTGAAAATTATTCCTCAACGATTCGGAATCCCAAAATTTTTAGATTTTATAATAAAATTGTGCAAAATACATGTGGTTAAAGTAACTTTATCGACATGTTGTGGAATTAATTGAATTCTTCTATTATATTTAAATTATAAATTTTTGGAAAACAATCCAAAACTATTCTCGGACACGAGAGTGTCTATATAGCTATAATGTTGTGTTAAATTGTCCGTTGTTTGCAACTGTGCTCTAGGATATGGCCTCAACATATACGTTTTTAGCGGGAACGCTTCGTCTGCAACAATTACGTGCGGCATATTCGTGTCTGTATTTGGTAACTTTTTATCTGTCGGTATATTCAAATTATTAAGCGCGAGACTTTTTGCCAGTTTCGAATTGGCGAAAATACCACCATCGCTGTTGCCATTTGAACCTATATCTACAGCTATGAATCTGTAATTTGAATCTACAACCGCTAGCAACACAACGGAAAATGTTTTTTTATAATTAAAATACAAAGACCCACTGTTAAATGGATTTGTAATTGTAACATGCTTCCAATCTATGTCTCCAATACTATTGGAAAAATTCCACAGTCATTTTGGTTTGGTATCGGCAAAAATTCTGAGAGAAGATGTGTAATTATAGGATCACATACTTCTACCACTATTTTTAAAGCCGTATCATGTCTCAGAAATCGTGTTCCACATTTGCGGTGGCCACAGAAATTGTCCAGATAGCCATTATAAATTGCTTTAAATTTGGGAAACAAAAGCTGTTATCCTGTTTTAATCTAAGTATTTTTTACCAAAAACAGTCGATATCAATTTTCTCGTCGAGCCCCAATTCTATAAAATTTAACAATCTTTATTCTCGCCATTCATCATCGACATTTTGATATTCATCCTGTTTGATTACATTAGAAAAAAACACAATTAATTTTGTCTATTAATGATGTTTGTTGGCGCAAGAATCTCTAAAGCTTCCATAAGTTTGTCTCCAAAATCAAATTTTTTTAACAGATGGTTAACTGGACATACAATTTTTGGGAAATTAAACGAAACTCTGTTTCTTGGTTTGTCAGCAATATGTGGGTATAGGCTAGTGCCGTACTTACATCAGCTCCTAAATACATATCCTGCAAATCATTAAATATCTCGTTGTTATTCAAATCGATAATTTTTAAATATAAGCCGGTTACAAACTCTTCTTTTACAAAATAATTGAATATTTTTGAATAGAGACGCGTTTCGCTGTGAAGTAAATGGACCCGTGGAGATTCGCTTTGAAATAAGCGATTAAGCCTATTTATGTCACCCAAAATAAACCGTACAATTTTTAAATATCAGTCAAATGTTGGATTTTGGAGACAATCATTAATTCGCTGCACAGAATCTAGTTTAATCACATCTTCGTGAACAAAAGAGAGACGAAGTACATCGAATCTGTTCAAAATTTGATTTACGGTGGCTTCAAGAGAGATACAACGTGTCTGTCTAGATGTTGAAGTGATGAATACAGTGCTATACGTTTTGAACTGTTTTGGATAAAATTGTAGATATCTCTTGTACCACTTTCGACATAGTGCAAACGAATGGTAAGTGCACCTAAATATAATAATATCAGGACAATCGACTTTTAGTAAAGTGGCAACAGGATGATTTACCCCAGTCATTACTTTTGCACTGTCAGCCGCGAAACCAATTAAAAAATTTTATACTCAATATTTTTACCGATGAAAAATGAAACAATTTCACTATAGATCGAATTGGCATCACTTACCTCGATTTTGATTAAGGCCATAAAGGAATGATGAATTTTTCCACAAAACTAGGTTCGCTATGTCAAATTAGAGATTAGATAATTTTTATAACACTTCCGAATGACGAGAATACCATTTGAGATAAAATCTTAAATTTGGTTATCCAATTAATTTATTTGAAGTAGCATGGTGTATTTCAGAAGCTGTATAATATTTTAATACATCGAATAGGAGATAATGGCAAGTCGCTTGACAAAAAAAAAACAATTTTCCACGATTTGGTTAGTAGCTTAAGAAGAGTGTTTTATGTCAACCATCGATAAATGTGGGCTCGCTTTAAGTACCGCCCACCTAATCTATAAATAAATCATTGAAGTAATTTGATATTTATGTTCTGAGTATTGTGACGATTAACGTTGCAGTGATCATTACAAGGTTGGGAAGGTTTAACACGTCTGATTTTAAATTTGATTTTTGTTGTTGTTCTTTATGGCACATGAACTCAACGGAGGAAAAATTGCTGTATGATTTAGGGGAATGAATTTAAACTTGTTATTTCAACTTTTGGTTTATGGGTAGGAGATTCCGCTAGGTTTTTTTTTTTTTTGGGTTTAAATTGCAAAGTTGGAAAAATCGCGTGGTCAGTAAAAAGAATAAAATCTAATTGGATTGATTATAATTAAAAATCGTGGTTTTTTGTTTTAAATTATTTAAATACATAAATATATTAAGTTGTTGGATAATAAATTAATATATTAAAATGCAAAACAAAAATTTAAAATAACATAAGTGATCCATTTTATGTTTTAAGGAAACTTGTCTTAAAAATAAAATGATTAAAAACCAAAAATTATAAAATATTTTTATTGAAATTGTGTAATTTAGTAATTACGAACTGTAATTTTATTGTTCAGTTCGACGTTTGTTTGGTAGAATAAAAAAATTATCATACGATATTTTCAAAATTTTTTTTTATAATGTTCTAAATATTTATGCACTTAATATTATATAATTAATAACAATAATACATTAATTTATATAGTTATACTAAGTACGAGTATATAGTGATAAATAAATAAAAACAGAAAAATAAAAATGAATTCCTAAATAAGTGCATATAATAAATAAATAAAATGAAACTATGTATAATGTGGTCTCTCTGAGAACTGTACACTGTGCATATTGTAGTATATAAATGTGACCAATGAATGAATGTTTCAAAATAGACTGTAAAAAAAATTAGGTGATCAATTGTACGTTATTTAATAATAAAAAAATAAAAACTGTTACGTACCTAATCAATTGAAAATTAAAAATTTTAAAAAGTGTTCCAAATAACTTACTTTTATTTAATAACAATGAAATTAAATAATTAAGTTAGGAAAATTAAAAATCATAATAATTAATAAATAAATAATTATAAACATTAAATAAAATAATATTAATCAAAAATATGGGAGTCATCGGTCGCGGCCATTATTTTAAGTTAAGTTTTTTTGTTTACATAATTTTAATTTTTTTACTATATATTTTTTTTTTTGTAATTATTATTAATTAAGTTAAAAAAATAGCTTTTAATTTTTTTTTAAATATTATAGTGCATTATTTTCGCTAATTCATTTTCTCTATTATCTTTAAATTTTTTTTTTTTTTTTTGGTTTAGTGAAAATAATGAATTATTCAATGGCGTCATATTCAGGATTAAGTTACCAAAATAGTTAATAATTTAAGCAAAGTTTTTGATTTTTCCTATTTGTTTGTTTGGTTTTGCTTTTGTTTTTTTATGTGTTTCTAAATTTCACTGTAATTTTCTATTTCGTGTTAATATTGTTTTCTGTTCAATGAGAAGCTAAAAGCTTTGAGTTGGAGGTGATGTGCGGTAGGTATATGTCATGGCTAGTTTATAGTCTGTCGTTCCCTTCCTTTACTCGCTTCCTAATTTTCCCTCCCGCAGTCTACCAAGGCATCCCCCCAAACAATTCAATACCGAAAGCTTTACATTGGGGTTACATTTGTTTGTAGCAAATATTTATACTTTTAATAATTAAAACTCGGGAATTTTTTAAAACATTTTTTTTGTTTAACAAAAAAGTGAAACAAAGTTAAAACTAAAAGAGTAAGATGAATAATCCTTTTCTCGATCTTTTATTGCGAAACATTTTTTTATTAGTTTGCGTGAATACCAAAGATTAAAAAGGTGAAATTAAAAGTTATTAGAAGAACAAAAAAATATATTTAAAAAAACGTTTTAAAAAACCACGCTTATATTTGCTTTGAAAAGTAGAAAATACAATTTTTCTACCTTACTCCTATCAAGGATATATTTATAACAAGTAGAAATTTAAAATTAATATGACTTAAAATATAAGCGTGGGCGCTTCTTTACGGTATTAGTAATTTAAGACTACTAGACACACGAAGTAAAGTTTTAGTAAAGGCTTTTAGTAACACTAATGGAACAGTCTATTCTGATGTATCCTATGAATAAATTTTTTGCTGGAGCATTTCAGTATTAACGTAAAAATCATTTATTGAGAGATAGTATATCCAATCAGAAGGAGCGCCCTACGCTTATATTTTTAGTCATATTAATTTTAAATTTCTACTTGATTTAAATATATCCTTGATAGGAGTAAGGTAGAAAAATTGTATTTTCTACTTTTCAAAGCAAATATAAGCGTGGTTTTTTAAAACGTTTTTTTTTAATATTTATTTTATTTTGTACTTTTTAGTCATCGAAATTTGCAATCAATTTTTCGACATGGAACCATGTTAACATTTGTCAGGAAGTTGCAAAAAGATAGATGGTATATCTATCTTTGGACCTTACCTTTTAGACTGCAATCAGAGAGCACTATGATTGTTTTTTATTATAGCCAACTTTTACCAAGTTTTTCCAATTTTTCAACCACTTGCGATAGTCCAATTGAGCTGAAATTTTGCATGCAGGCTTAACTCTAACGATTCTAACAGATTCTAACATTTTTTCGACCTAAAAGGCTTTGAAAAGCCTAAAAGGCTCTAGAATCTTGTATTGTCGTCGGAGTCACCTCAATTGGACTATCGCAAGTGGTTGAAAAATTGATTACAAAATTTGACAAAAACAGACACACAGAGTGAGCTAATATTAACGTAGTAAAAACCGAATTTAAATAATTTTAGTAAGTATTTCAATTGTTTATTACAAATCTTATTTTTGTCAATATATTCTTCGATAATTTTATGAACTTTTAAACTTATTTATTTTATATTTTATCTCTAATATTTTAATAGTTTAGACAACGTTTTAATTTTTTTCGAAAATATTCCTCCGTAATTTAATAGATTCTGTTCGGTAATTCGTATGTTTAATTATTTTTGTATAAAATTGGTTAATTGTTTGTTAAAATTTTATTTTTGTAATTGACTTTGAACGTTAATTTTTTTTATTGCCTTCAATAATTATTTTAAACCATGTTTATAGTTTCTCGTAAATATTCTTCGGTAATTTTATGAACTTAAGTCGGTAATTCAATTTATTTTTTCAATTAATGGTTATTACAAATGGTATGTTTATATGTCAATATTAACTGGTGTCTTTATAGAGTTTGATCGATAACCCATTTATTTTATTTATTATCTCGAGTAATTATTAGTATCAATAATGTTTTATTTTATTAAAAAAAAATTTTTTTTAAATTTTCCTCGAGAATTTTATGGAGTTTGTTCGGTAATTAATTAATTTAATTTTTCTGTGATTAATTAAAGATTGCTTTACATAATGCTGTTTTTCTTATCATTGCACTTTATTCAGAAAAATTGTAAACTATAAAATCATTTTGAACTTATCAAAACAACATTAAAACGATGTTACGGAGCAACATCTTCAACAAGCAAGGTCGCAATAGAAATATCTATAGAACACAGAAAAAATCGATTAAGATTCACGATTTTGTTAAACAGGATGAAACTCACTGTAGTTGTAGATGCTGCTGAACTTCGACTGAGATTTTTTGTTTCTGAGCACAATCTGCCTTTCTTTCGATTAACGATTTAGTTTCTTGGATAAAAGAAGGCATTACCGAATTGGATTAAAGCGAAAAACGTGTACACATGCTGGCTTTATTCTTGAATCTTTCTACAAAAGAAACTAACAAGAAGTAATCAAATCTTAAGCTAGATTATATTTATATGTAAAACTTATTTAATATAATTACAGGTTCATCAGTCCAAGTGGATCTCCTCCTCTCAGTCGCCTAAATTGCGGCTGTTTTAATATATCCCTGGCCAATTCCTTGGGATGTGTTTCTAGTTTTGAATAATATTTCGAACTGAATTCTCTAATGGTTTCTTTAATAGTTTTAATTCCAAGATCATCGTGTATATTACTATTTCGAATGTACCACGGAGCATTGATAATACTACGAAGTATTTTCGCTTGGGTTCTTTGCAGGAGTTCTCTGTTTGACGCGCTGGTGAATCCCCAGAACTGAATACCATATGTTCATAAGGGTCTGATTATCACTTTGTACAATAAAATTTTATTGGCTAATGACACCTGAGATTTCCTTCCCATCAACCAATACATTTTGGAAAATTTTATTTTTATTAGTTTGCGCTTTGCTTCAATATGATTCTTCCACGTTAGCCTTCTATCCAGGTGCATGTCTAAGTATTTGACCCTGGTTTGTTCAGAAATATTTATATCGTTTAATTCCACTGGTGGGCAAGTGCGTTTCTTTAGCGTGAATGTGGTGTGAGTTGATTTGTTTTCGTTCACTTTTATGCGCCATGTCTGCACCCAGTTCTCGATTTTGTTTACATGATTTTGTAATTCCTTTGAGGCAGTTTCGGATTATTGTGTATCCCCAGGACAAAGGTTGATATGACTACCTTGTTGGTTACAGGTAAGTCAGCTGTGTAAAGCAGATATAATATTGGTCCTAGAACGCTGCCTTGTGGAACACCTGCGTTGATATCATTTAAACAAGTAGTTACATTATTTTGTGTTCCCAGAACTGAGTGAAATTTCTTCGGTAGAAGACCTTTTATTTTGTATATAAGCATATCATGCCAAACTTGATGATAGGCTTGTGCAATGTCCAAGAAGGCAGCAGGACAATATTTCTATTCCTCGAAGGTGTTTTTGATGCATTTACAATTCTGTGTACTTGTTCTGTGGTACCATATTGGTTTGGGAACCCAAATTGATGGTCTAGAATAATATGTCATTCTTCTAATACTGGTTCCAATTTCGTTAGTAGCATTTTTTCAAATAACTTTGAGATTGTAGGCAGCATGCTTATTTTACGATATGATGAAATCTGTGTTTGTATCATTGTGATCAAAGATATCTTCCATTTTTGAAGAATATAACCAGTCCGCATGATTGCGTTGAATATGAATGTTATTAGTTTTATCCATTTGTCTCGCAATTCCATTATCATTTTTCCGGTAATAAGATTATGCCCTGGTGCCTTTTTTGGACCTATACAATTTTTAATTGTATTCTTAACTTTCTTCCAATTATATTTTATGGGTTTGAAGGACAAACCATCATCCATTTGGTCGGGTAGCACGAAGTTATTAGTTTCTTCGTGTGGTGCGAATACTGTTGTTAGATGAGCAGCAAAAGCATTGCCTTTTTCTTCATCGCTTCTCGCCAAATTTCCAGTTGGTAGTCTAATCGAGTGATTCGAGTTGGTTGGCCTTTTTAATTTTTATGTTGCCTTCCACAAAGAATAATCTGTCCTCTCAGTTGCCGAGAGTTCATTTAAATAATTCTGAACGCTCTGGTTTTCTTCTTCCCGCAATGCTAATCTTAGAGTCTTTATAGCTCGATTTAATTTCCATTTGAACAGCGGTGATTTTATTTCTTGCCATCGGCGGCGAATTGTCTGCTTTTCCTGGACTAGTTCCTGTATATTATGTGTCAGTTTATTAATTTTTTCTGAACTATTTAAGACAGGTGTAGCCTTTTCAGCTGATAATGCCAGGACGTTTTTTAGATTGCTGGTGCGATAAGAGAGATATTCAGTACACAATTTTGTTCGACTAACCTCTTATATTGATCCCAATTAGTTTGCTTGTTTGTTAGCCGTTTTAGTGTTTCTATTCTTAGTACGCCGGTGCTCACTCTTACAATTACAGGTTAGTGATCGGAAGACAGATCATAGCAATCGGAGGCCTTAGCATATGTGCGTGGAATGCCTTTAGTTACACAAAAATCAATTAAATCAGGAACTTTCTTTTTATCTGAAGGTCAGTACGTTGGGTGACCGGCAGATAAGTAATCCAGGGACTGTTCTTCTAGAGCTTCATAAAGTTGTTTGCCTTTCGGCGGTCTGGAACCCATGGAGTGTGTTTGGCGTTGAAATAAGCCCCCGCAAGAAATTTATTACCTAGCTGGCTGAAATAATCCATGAACTGCAGTTTCTTTATATCATGTTTTGGAGAACAGTACACTGTTGATATGACACAGTTTCCAAATCACTTCTGCAGTCAGATGCTCGTTGATTGAATATGTTCCTTCCATATTTCAAAATGTGTTAATCTTGTTTTTATCAGTACAGCTGTGCCCTCATGTGCTTTCCCATCTGGTTGCTTCGTGTCATAAACAGAGTACCCATTAATTTTGAAATAGTTATTTTTGGTGAAGTGTGTTTCAGATATCAACACTATGTGTTAATATTGTGCTCAGCGAGGAATACTTGAACCTCTGCTTTATGTTGTGCTAGGCCGTTTGCATTCCATATTCCTATTCGGAGGACAGTCATTTTTGGTTTTTAACGACTATCTGCATCAACGTGTTGATCGCCATGAAGCTTTGCATCATGTTAGTTAACTTGCTTAAAGCTGTTGCGATGTTTCCTTCTGCGTATGCTTGCACTTTAGGAGTGGTACCTTTAAAAATACTTGCATATGAAACCTCTTGATGCACACTACTGTTAACAGTTGCTTTTGGTTGATTATTTTATGCGTATATGAACTTCTGGTCGTACTTTTGGTGCAGTGGAAAAATGAAGATTAAGCATTCGTTGCTCTCTCGCTGCCTTGGATTGATTCTTCTTTTCAATTCTAGGTAAATTGGACATCCTCTATAATTTGCAGTGTGATTTCCGCCACAGTTGCAGCATTCTCTCACTGATGCCTCCGTTTTTACTTTGTTGCATGCATTTGAATTACGGAGCAATCAATTCGAGAAATTAAAATATCTATTGAGTTGTGACGAACGAAATCAGGTCGAACAAATACAAAGATTTTAATGTTAATGGATCAAATTCATGATAATTCATGATATAGCATAATGTAAGCTTTAGAAATAGCAGTCAATGTGGCTATTAAATGTTAGATCCGAAGAAAAAGTTACTCCAATAACCGTCATACATTCGACACGATCAATTAACAATCATACAAAAAAAAACTGAAGCATTATTAAGGACCGGATTCTACAAAATGATAGTGTCTTACATTTGCATCCCAACAAAAGTGGTTTAGAACGATTTGACTGGGGATGAAGTTGGATTTAAAAAAAGCAAAAAAAAATCAATGAACCATTGATTCAAATAGCTTTGGAATGGTAGAAAGTATAGCAATTCCGCTGTCGCACGTACAAATAAATTTTCGGAATTACCTTAAATGTGCTTGCAATGCATAAACTATATTCAATTCTTTGTCGGCAATTTATTTCTTCGATAAATCAAACGAAATCTTTAAAATATTTAGATTGTCAGAATATTTAAAGTCAATCGCTAATGAAAATACGAAAACAATTTCTTAGTAACTTACTCGTAATTACTGGAAAATGAATAAAACTTCAGCGCTCAATAATTCGTGAATAAAGGTTTTGAATTTGCTTCAACCTTGTAGTTGAATCATTAATTTGAATCGAAAATGTACTTACCACATGTCCTGGAATTTCCAATTTAAAATACCAAAGTTAATTACGAATACCATAATAATCATAATTTAAAATTTAATAAAAAAAAAATTCAATATATTTTTCACAACCCTTAAAAACTACCCACCCGCCTCCACATGAAAATGGAAAACATAAAAAAAAAATATTTAATAATCATAATAAAAGTTAATAATTTAAAATAAAAAAAAAATAAATTAATAATTTTTTTATACATTTTATTTTTAATTTTATTTTATTATATTTGTTAATAAATTTGTAAATTTTTATTTTTTAATAATAATAATAATAATTTTAAAACAAATAATATGTAAACACGACATAAAAAAACAAAAATTGTGTGTATAAATAAAAAATTTATTTGACATTCATTTCCGTTTAACAAGAACCGCGGCTTGTATAACCCATTGTTTCCGTTTAGATAATTTTACATATGTCATCAGTTTTTTATTTTATTTTTAACAAAAAAAAAAAAATTACATATTTAAAAAAAAATAAAAACCAAAAATTAAATACAAAGCTGTGATTGTGAAAATTCATTTAATAATAATAACGAAATAAAAAAAAATTGCAAGGTGGATTGAGAGTTAATTTTAAATCAACAGCAACAACAAGCAAGTTCCCTTTTTTAAAACTTTTTTGGTTTTATTAAAATATTTTTTTATTTTTTTTTTTTGAAAATTGTGAACAACAATAACATTAAATTGTGGGAAATTGAGATTAACCAAAATGTTAAAATAAAAAAAATGTTGCTAATTCATTAATAAAAAATTATTATTTTGTAATTTTTTTTTTGGCAAACAGGAAATGTTATTCTGAAATTAAAAATTTAACTAAATTTTCAACAGAATTTTATTTCCCAATTATTAATGATTTTATTGTATGTTTTATTTTTAATGAATTGCATTTTTTAATATTTAATCGCTGTTCACAGGATTGTTTATATAAGTGTATTACTTTGGCTTGTAATTTTGTTTAATGCAATCAAATTTGTCGAGAAGTTATTATAATTATTCGCGTTCGTAAATTTTCATAAGAGAATTATTTAAAACTATACGTACGACAATTTGTATAAATCAGCCACATCCCGAAAGGACGAGTAATACATTTATATACCAAATTCTGTTTATGCGCGATAGATACGTTCCGCAAAATCTCGCGTAACAAAGATACTGCATCCATAGAAAAGTAGCTGACTGAAAAAGATAAGAAACATTTGGTTTAATTCAATAAAAACTGTAGTTTCGCAATAATTACTATTCGCTTTCGCTATCTGGCTCAATTACTCTTCGTTTTTCAGTAACTTTTACCAACTGTGTCATCAAAATCGTTGGGTTCCTGTTTTCTGCATGTCTTTCTAAGCTTCTTGGTAGCTATCCATCAGTAATTTCAGTTAGTGCGGAAACTTTGCAGTTCTTTCTTAAATGTGGTCATGCTTGAGAAAATGATTGCCCAATTGACTAGCTAAATGAAGCCCTTTTTTAATTTAATTTGTTATGATGGCAAACTTCGTCACTTGCATCATTTTCATCAATATCTAGCACCTTAAGGAAAATATCGATAATATATAACTTCGCAAAGAACTTTATCTACTAGTAAGTTCTCAATATCTGCTAACGATAGGTCATCGAATGCTCCGCCGCCTACTTCATGAGCTAAGGTTTTGATATTAAGATACCACCATATTAGATATATAGCACTAGTTTGATGTTCGTAACACATTCCGGTCAAATGGATCCCAAACATCGATTGTTTTTGCTCAGACAACGCTAATCCAGCATGTTTGATACAAACATTAATTGAAAATTAATTCCAGACATCTGTGATGGTTCAAAAAAATATTTAAAAATTAATGTTGGGCGGGTCACTCAATGCCACAAACGAGCCCACTGTGCAATAACCGGACAAACACACATATTTACACATTAAACATACCCAACCGTCATTTATGGTCATCATCAGGAATCGAAACCGAGATTCCTGATTGATTTTCGAACCGGATGAAGAACCATGCGCTATCGTTGGCATGGACCTTCGAAATTAAAATCAATTTAACATCGGATACCAGCTGAGGCTACATTTAACATTGGTCTTGCGAGCCAACTAACAACAGACTATACCTAACATTGATGCGAGACGGATGGATTTGAAGAAAATGATGTAATCAAACTGAAGATTGAAAGGCGAGATAAAAATGTGGCTGGATAAAAACGCGGATTCACAACAACAGTTGCGAAATACAATCAAGAGGTGAGAATAATATAAACAATTCTCGAATCCCATGTCACAGAAAACAGTCACGGAGGATCTACAAATATATTGACTCGACAAAAAATAGTCAATTTACATCAGCGATCAACTTCATTTTCGAACCTCGCGTTCATGACCAACAGTGGGGTTTTACAACAAACAGTCGCAGAATACAATAAAAAGGCGAGAATATTATATCAACAAATAAAATTACTTAACAAGAAATATTCATTTTACAACAGATTTTCATTTCATCACCGCAAAACATAGACAATGAAAATGAAAGCTCTGTACAAACCTCAATGTGCTCGGTTCGATCAACTTCAAAAGAGCAAAAGCTATTACTCCAAAGATGGTGAAAGCAGGAAGACTCAGGTATACTTGCAGAAGAAACTATCTCAAATCGAAACCACTTGGAAGGAATTCATCGACACCAATACAGAGATGAAGGATAATATTTATGACGACCACACAGCTCATCCATATTGGAAAGATACGGAATCGTTCGGGAAATTCTATGCGAACTATCGAAATGATTTAGAGGCTAATCTAAAAATAGAACTGGCAGTACCAGGCCGAAATAACGAATACCTATATCTATTTATTATACAACCAACTACAATTTCACAACCTGCGTCACATCCAACAACAATAATATGCGAAGTACTTGCAATGTAATCAAAAACAACAATGGTTGTGATTCGGCTATACAACCTAGCGGTGAATCACGCAAATATAATGCACACGATGTTAAACTACGTTTATGCTATAGATTAATAGCCGACGTAGATCAACTAGTAGAAGCTGAGGGTAGCCACAATCAACTCCAACACAAACTGCATCAACTAGATGCCAGGGTGACACAGATCGAGCAGCTGCACGAAGAACTATTAGTGGATGCCACTGGGCCTTATTTCAGTGAAGACCACGCAGTGTTGATCAACAACTACGAGATACTGCGACCCAACATCACCAAGCTATACTTTACAAAAACCAACCAAAATCAAGGGACCTAGAACAACGACATGAAGTCAAACTGAGAGGAATTGAAATTCCATACTTAATGGCGATACCCTAAAATAGACGTCTTCCCACGATCTATTTAGAAGAATAATTCACGAAGGCAACAATATAAGTGAAACCGTCAAAATGCACCAATTAAAAACCACGGTACTGGGAAGTGCGGGTAGCATCATAAGCCACCTTGAGGCTACGGGTGATAATAATAATGATGCTTGGCAGCTATTGGTAAACCGATAGCAAAATGAAAGGCAGATGGCGAATCAGCCACAGCAATAAAAACGTTACACGATTTATTAATCGAAAGTTTACATGCCATTAAAAACTAAGGCATCAATAATCAGCCGCAACGAACGATGCTTTCCATGATAAAAGATGAAACTTCAAAAATGGAGGCAGGCTACACGATGACAACTTATCTAATGAACAAGTACGAAAATGTAACAGGCACCTTATTGGCCACGGCAATGGTCCAAGTACAGAATGGAAAACAATAACCACCTAAAGAAATGTCACGTTCACAACACCATCATCAACTCAACAACACCAAAGTTAGGTTGTTCTCATTTTAATTATTAGACCCCACCCGAGGTAATCTAATAATTAATCTACTGTTTAAATCGGCACTAGTCCAAAGTTAGGACTTGGAGATTAAAGTGAGATTTGCTAGTTCTTTGTCGTTTGTTATTTTACATAAAATAAAAGTGGCAATTATTCCTTGATCTAGAGGTTGAATAATCGAGGTGGTGTTAGGTGGTGATACACAAAACTCATCATTGGGATGTTCCAGTTGTGGATGAGCTGGTGCATTGTCTATTATGAATAGAACCTTGAATTTAAGACTTTTATCGCCGATGTAGCGCCGAACAAAACATTTCTGAAATCAATTAGTAAGTATTTATTTGTGTTGTCAACCAAACCAATTACATTATTGGCCATGCAACGAACCGATAATGGATCGAATGGTTTAACCATACGATCTCCAAAAGCATCACTACAAAATAATTAGGTGACCCGGTTTTTGGCTACCTTAAAACCAATAGCAGTTTTCTGGGATTTTGCAATGTAGGTTCGATTAGGCGATTCTTTTCCAGAAGATACCAGTTTCGCCTGCATTCCATAATTGATCAGGAGTATAGCCCCTGAGTTCAATTATTTTAGCCAGTTTTGGTGGAAATTCTTTAGCTGCCGGCTCATCTGTGGATGCAATTTCAACGTTAATTTGTGAGCAATCTTCTATCCATATGACAAGAGCCATTTATACCATCTCTGGTGTACGATGATTTGTAAGCACTTAATTGTTTACCAGTAATAACTAATACTCGTACATCAAACACTTCAATGGATGTCATTGTACCCTCAAGAAAGTCGAAAGTTTAGGTCGTTCCGGCCCCAATTACTCTATCCATTCTTGACCAGATAAAAATATTTACCGAAATAGTAGTATGCACCAGCTATCGTGAGGGAAACTTCGTAGGGAACCAGTTACTAGATGGTTCGATTGGTCTTTCGACCCTATACCCAATTCTGACAATCGATATATTGTATATGGATACTGAAATACTAAAAATGCATTTATTGTTTTAAAAATGTCAGTAGTTTTTCAGGTTGATTTTACTTTATCTGTTTTACTTAAAAAATTGAGCGGATTTTTCTTACAAATTTTCCAGCTGGTATAAAATTTAGCATAGACACATATCAAAATTTCAAAGGCTTTCTTCGGGATGATTTTTCGAGCCTACTTCCCCATACACCAAAACCCACCAAAAATCATCTTAGATGGAAAAATCATAAAATCGGCATACAGAGGTCATAACAAGCCGTTTATCCGAATAAAATATGAAATTCTCACTTACACATGTAAACATTTTTAGAATTAAGGACAAACTTTGTCATAGAAAAAATCCTAAAATTTTCTTTTTCTGGCTTTGAAGCGGTTTTACTGGGCTTAGATTGTCCAACACATGACGTATCTCAGCATTTTTGTGCTGACTTAGACGACCAATGTACGTATTTCTTCGCATGATTCTATATTTCTTAACAACAAAATGATACTATTTCGTATTCAATTTTGTAATTTCTATTTTGATCTATTTATAACTGTATTACAGAAAAAATTGAAGTCAACAATAACATACAAAGCAATAATCACAAAAGAACTAAATCAAATAACAAAGATACAGCAATAGAAATTGTTGACATGCACTTTCTAAATTCTACGCCGAAAATGGAAATACCTTATCCAACACCCTATTCAGCAGCTTTAATTGATGAATACAACTACATAGCGAAATCAACAGTACAAATCCCAATTCCTATAGTCGTATACTTTTTCCAGATTGAATTGAACTTTTTCCAAGTTAAACGCAACTTTTTCCAACATAAACGAAACTAATTCCAAACAGATTACTTTTTTCCAAATTCACTGAAACTTTTTCCATTTAAAATTAAATTTTTTCCAAACGGAATTCATTGATGAATATAAATTAAACTTTTTAGAATTAAAATTAACAATTTTCCATTTCAAATTAACCTTTTTCCAATTGAAATTAAACTTTCGTAAAATTGCAATTTTTAAACCTGCCAAGGTTTGTCGATTGTGATTTTAAATAATCCGGTTTATTTTTAATGATTTTATTAGAATCCGTTGGTTCATTGGTACGATTACAGTTATGTTGACTATATAAAGTGCAAACATCATTGGATTTCTCATTAGAATTTCGATATTACATTTAATTAGATTTGTTATCTTACAATTTTAAATACATATTAAATACTGAGTTCAAGTGAAACTAGTTCAGAAAACGCTGGAAGTCAGAATAATAATACGCAATCAAGTGAATATGTGCCAGCACAACCTCGATCATGTCGTGGAAAATATAATAAAATTTCGAAGGAGCAAAAAAAAAAAAAAAAATATATATATATATATATCATTTTATATATATATATCATTTTATTTATATATTTATTTGTAAATACCAGGACATTCTATAGTCGAAATGTCTACAATAGCTGATGTTAATGAAAATACAGGGAAAAATAGTTTACGAACCTATAAGGCAAACGAAGAGGCCCTAGTTGAACGGGTACGTGGAGGAAATGCCGTAAGAAAGCTTACTCCAGAGGTCATGGATTTGATTGAGCGGTACGTAGAAGGCAATCCCGGCTGTATTTTAAAATTTATAAGAGAAACATTGGCCAATAAAAATAATTTAATAATATCCAAATCAACAATTGATAATGCGCTGCGAAAACTGAAAATAACTCGTAAAATGGCTTCGATTGAAAATATTAAGTTCAATTCGGCTACTAAAATTCAATTGCGGAAGGTGTATGCGCTAGAGTTTTCTCTGTTTGCTCAACAGATCCGAGAAACACTTATTTTTGTCGATGAATGTGGGTATAACCTACATTTACGACGGAGTCACGCGCGATTAAAGCGAGGAACTAAAGCTGTGGTAAAGGTTCCATCTATTAGAAGTCGAAATACAACAATTATGTGTGCCATTAACGACCACGGCATCGTGCACTATAAAATAATATCAAATAGCACTTGCAATTCCAGTACATTTCTTGGACATTTTTACAGGAATTAAATGAAAAATTAGTTCAAGCACCTACTAATTTAAATGCGTGCCCCATTATGGATAAGCAGCTATCCATAAAACAATGCAGGTCAGAGAGCTGGTTAGAGAGCTGGTCGAATATATGTAATTAAAATTTAAGTTTAATTATAATTTAATTATTTTTATAAATCTTTTAATTATTTCATTTTACATTAATTCAGTGTGTGTCATTCAAGTGTAAATGTATATATAGTATCATCCCGCCAAAAACATCATAAAATTCCAACCCATCCGCCATTTTATATGTATACAAATTTTTTCCTATTGCTCGGCCCACATAGCGATAGACCATAATAATTTGGGTGTATGAGGTTTTTGCATATACATACATGTCAAAATTCTGTTCTAAAAAATATTTATTACAGGTTTCGGACACTGTCTTAGTATATACATTAACCTGGAAAAGCTATATCATTATTTTGAATTTCACTATTTTCCCGTTTTCCTATAATCTGTTTCACCGGCAGTCTAATGAAATCATTAAAACTAAACTGGGCAATTTAATATCTCAATCGACAAACCTTAGCAGATTTAAAAAATGCAATTTTACGAAAGTTTAATTTTATTTGGAAAAAGGATAATTTGAAATTGAAAATTGTTAATTTTAATTCTAAAAAGTTTAATTTATATTCATCAATGGTTTAATTCTGTTTGGAAAAAATTTAATTTAATTTTAAAAAAGTTGCGTTCAATTTGGAAATAGTTTCGTTTATTTTGGAAAAAGTTGCGTTTAACTTGGAAAATGTTCAATTTAATCTGGAAAAGCATCAATTCTCCTATTCTTGGTTACGCCTAAAGCCACTTCATATAATAGTTGTCATTTTAAATGACATTCTGTGTCGTAAGTTGTTTTTATTGTAAATATTTTGTTCTTGTATAAATTTAATTTTTTATAATTTGCCAATTACTTTGGTAGGAATAAAATTAATATTTGTAAACAATGGTGGTTACTACATGACTACAAGACTCCATGAAGACGCAGAAGATTACATTAGTTTCGGAAGTTCCAAAAAAATTGATTGGGTTCCAAGCAATAAAGGACCATTGCTAACACAAATTAAGGTTCTGATCTAACCCTAAATATCTCAACAAGTTATTGATAAGTAAAGATTAGTACAGCTGGAATTATCTTTCTAAAATGCCAAATATGTTACAAATATGGATTGCTAATGAAAGCCGGTCTAAAGTTTAAGGAATAAGGAATAACCACATATTCCAAGCAGAGCTATAACTCAATGCGGCTCACCCGATAAGTTATTCACGTGAGTTTTGTCCTAAATCTGTCCTAAAAACTAAAAAAACCAAATTAGGATTTTTTTAGGAAAAAATTCACAATTCTATATAGACAGGTGAAGTTTGTCCTAAATTCTAAAAATGTTTACATGTGTAAGTGAGAATATCATGTTTTATACGGATAAATCGATAAATCTAATATTTTACCCGATTAAGTGAATTTTTATAACTAAATAAATTTTCAAATTTTCCTGAAAAATCCCTAGAAAGCTTTAGGACTCTCCGGATAATTATTCGTCCTAATTATGTAGTTTTCCAGTTTTGGGAAATTATAATAACACAATAATAACACAATTATGTTTATAATTTATTTAATTATTAATTTTATTTAATTCAATTTATTTATTTTATTTATTTATTTAATCTTGCACCACTGACAATACACGAAGAGAAGAAAAAGATCGCCTTTTTATGATGGCCGAAAAATATGTATTATTTTTTTTGTTGACTCGCGTGAGGTAAAAATCGCAATGGACGAGAATTAGTTTTGTTGTGTTTTTTTGAGTTGTGTTGTTGTAATTGTGACGTCGCCTTCGTGTTCGTTTTGTTGAGGGAACACATGCGCCGGCGACGGTCGACACTGCACTTATGTAGTGCAGTGGATTATTATTGCATCACCGAACATTGTTAGTTCGTGGTGATGTTGGTTGGATGGCGATGGTTTTACTATAAATGTTTTATAGTAATGGTTCGGTTATTGGATATTGTTGGTTGGATAGATGTATATGTGATGGGGTTAGTGAACGCTTAATTCAAATAAGTTGGATTATATTTGAATTTCACTAATTGTTTTGTTTGTGGCAGAATCGAATATCGGTGAGTCGAATATTCGAGCTGCTACAGTACCCCCTCTCCAGATGAGAAACCATGGGTTTTGAGACATTATACGGTGAACCGGACGGTTTTATATCGTTTGCTGGCTGATATTTGATCAGCCGTGTTGAGAATACCGTACGCCGGTTTCAATCTGTCGATTGAGATTGAGTGGTGTTTGTCTTTGATTGAGACAATGAATTGCTTGCGTAAGCGGCGTATAACTTTGTATGGCCCATCGTATGGAGATTGTAATCCAGTTCGAACCTTATCAACCCGGACAAAGACGTAATCGCAATTGTTGAGCGATTTAGGAATGAATATGTTGCTTTCATTCGTTGGTCTTGTTGCCGTGGGGATAATATTTTGCATGGTGGTGCGGAGTTGGTCGATGACTGTGTCGGTTGTGGATGGAGACGGTAGAGGATGTTCGACGAAGAACTCACCGGGTAGCTTGATGGTTTGACCGTAAACCATTTCAGCTGGTGAGCACTTCAGATCTTCTTTAACCGTTGCTCGAATACCAAGTAGAACGATTGGTATTTCGGAGCTCCAGTGAATTGTGTTGCCTCGGGCCTTGAGAGCAGCTTTGAGCTGGCGGTGGAAGCGTTCAACCATGCCATTGGCTTGCGGATGGTAAGCCGTTGTACGTATACGATGCGAGCCGAGGAGTTTCGTTAACTCCGAGAAAAGCTTCGACTCGAATTGGGTTCCTTGATCAGTGGTGATGTCAAGTGGAACGCCAAATCGTGATACGTAGTTCTGAACGAATGTGGTGGCAATGGTTGCTGCAGACATGTCGCTCATGCAGTACGCTTCTGGCCATCGAGTGAAACGATCGACACAGGTGAGTAGGTATGAGTATCCATTGGATGGAGGAAGTGGTCCTACGACATCCAAATGAATGTGCTCAAATCGACCAGGTGGAATTGCGAATTGTCCAAGAGGCGATTTTGTGTGTCGCTGGACTTTTGATTTTTGGCAGGATAAACAGGATTGTGCCCAATGGGTCACATCTTT
This sequence comes from Tipula unca, assembly GCA_951394425.1. NCBI lineage: Eukaryota > Metazoa > Arthropoda > Insecta > Diptera > Tipulidae > Tipula > Tipula unca. The sequence goes on from OX596380.1 coordinate 123,287,956, forward strand.
GTTTATGCTTGGCCAAAAGTATCGAGCAGTAATCAATTTACGAGTTGCGCGGACACCAGGATGTGAGATACCGTGTAGTGTGTCGAAGATGGTTCGACGTAGTTGCTCTGCGATGTACGGGCGATTTGCACCCGTAGATGTTTCGCAGTAGAGTTCGAGGCCAGGTAGTGTGAAAAGCTCCAGTTTCAGTGATGAACTGGCGTGACAAGCAGAACCAGAAAGTAAATTCTGAAGTTCCAAGTCTGCTTTTTGCGCTTGTGCGATCTTATTGCAGTCGAAGTGAGTCTCGACTGTGGCCGTTTCGTTTGCTGTTGTGCGCGAAAGTGTATCCGCGACAACGTTTTCGGTACCTTGAACATGCTGGATGTCCGTGGTAAATTGACTAATATAATCCAAGTGGCGTGCTTGCCTTGGATTGCGTTCAGTTTTAGACTGAATTGCTCGAGTGAGAGGCTTGTGGTCGGTGTAAATTGTGAAGTCCCGACCCTCGACAAAATATCTGAAGTGTTTGATTGCTAGATATATTGCGAGTAATTCCCGATCGAATGCAGAGTATTTCTTTTCGGCATCCGAGAGCTTCTTTGAGAAGAATCCCAGGGGCTCCCAACACTTGTCGTTGTACTGTTGCATGACTGCTCCGACAGCAGTGTTTGATGCATCAGTAGTTATGCTGAGCTTTGAGTCGCTCAGTGGATGTGACAAGAGTGTTGTGCGTGCCAATTCAGCCTTGAGTGACGTGAATGCGTGTTGACATTCGTCAGGCCAAGAGAAGTTCTTGGCGGTTTTGGGCTTACGTAGTAGTACTGCCAGGTGGCTGTGAATTGGGTTGAGTATTTCAGCAAGCTTTGGTATGAATCGGTGGTAGTAGTTGACCATGCCGATGAATCGCTGAATACTTTTGATTGAGGTTGGAGCTGGGAATTCTTTAATGGCATTGATTCGGTCTTGTGACGGAAGGATGCCATTAGCGGTGATCTTGTGGCTGAGGAAATCAAGAGTGGATGCGCCGAAGACGCATTTTGAGCTCTTGATGTGAACATCAAACTCGACAAGTCGTTGGAATAGCGTTTCCAGATGGAGTTTGTGTTGCTCCTCAGTTTGAGATGCCACAAGAATGTCGTCTATGTAGACGAAAACGAAGTCGAGATCTCGAACGACTTCGTTCATGAAGCGCTGAAACGTTTGTGCGGCATTGCGTAATCCAAATGGCATTCGGGTGTATTCGAAGAGGCCAAATGGTGTGGTGATTGCCGTTTTGAAAACGTCTTCAGGTGCCACGGGAATGTGGTGATAACCTCTGATGAGATCAAGTTTGGAGAAAACTTTGCAGCCATGCAAGTGCATGGTGAAGTTTTGAATGTGGGGTATCGGGTAGCGATCCGGTATCGTAACCGTGTTTAAACGCCGATAGTCCCCACATGGCCTCCAGTCTTGATCTTTCTTCTTGACCATGTGAAGTGGGCAAGAAACGGAAGATGTCGATGTTCGACAAATCCCTAATTCCACCATGTGTTGAAATTCTGCTTGTGCAGCTTTGTGACGCACCGAATCTAGTCTGCGTGGTCTCGACACGGGAAGATGGCCTTCTGTGACGATGTGATGAACCACGTTGTGTCGGACTGGCATTTTGTAGTTCGGCTCTGCTGTAAGTAGTGGGTACTTTTTGAGCAGAGTGCCGTAGCCGTTGTCGATGTTAAAATGGATCGGTGTTGGTGTGTTAACACGAACCATTGTGGCGTTTATTGACAGCTTTGTAGCTGGATCAATCAGCCGTTTGCGTTTTACATCGACAAGAAGTCCGAATTTGCTTAGAAAATCGGCGCCAATGATCGGACGATTCACTGCAGCTAGTATGAAAGCGTGCGTGAAGGTTCGTTTGAGTCCGATATCCACGTTAAGCAATTTTTTGCCGTACGTGTGGATGATTGAACCATTGGCAGCCGATAAGACTAGATTTGAATTTCGATTTGATAATGAATATTTCAATTTGTAATTCATTGCTGGAATAACCGAAAGGTCAGCGCCAGTGTCGACTAAGTAGGTGAGTTTGTTGTGTCTATCGTACACAAACAAACGGGATGTATAGGTTGGTGTCAGGGGAGGTGTGATACTCTCTACCCGTGACTTTAGTAGTTTTTTTGGTTGTCAATGTCCATCTTTACGGCGGCCGCGGACGTCGATGGTTGCGACGTGATGAAGTTGCACGGTGGCGTGCATTTTCGCGCGGCTCTACCAAACTTTGTGTGGTACCAGCATTTACCATGTTGGTAAGTGTTGTTGCTGGGACTGCGGGCTCGATTGCGTGAGGGAGCTCGTCGTCCACGCGAACGGCTTCGACCTCTGAGTAGCCCGTCGAGTCTGGACTCGATTCTTGACAGTCTTTGTTCGAGTGTGTTTGGTGGTTGTGTTGAACGGGGAGTTCTGTCTCCACTGCGTTCACGTGATTGCCGGTATGGATTATTGATTTGACTGACGCTTTGAGATGTTATGTTTATGACATCATACATCTTGTCGGCAATTCTGGCTAACATTTGTGTCGTGGAGGATTCGGGCTGTGCCACCAGCGCTATCCGAATCAACTCCGGCATGTTACGAATCCACAAAGATTTAATGATATTTTCATTAAAGTTGTTGCTAGCCAGTGTTTGTATGTGTCTTAACGCGTCAGATGGTTTTCGGTCGCCTAATTGCTGTCCTGAAAGCAATTGTTCTAGCTGACGTTCGCCCGATGGTGCTAGTCGTTCTAGCAGCGTTTGCTTTAATGTGTTGTATTGGTTGGTTGTCGGCGGATTGAGGAGGAGATCCGAGATCACATCGCACGTTTCTGGTTGCAAGGCTGATAATGTTTGCAGGTACTTTGTTTTATCAGCTGTTATACCTTGCAGTCCGAATTGTATTTCGGCGAGCTGAAACCATGTGTTTGCTCTTTGTGGCCAGAAAGGTTGTACTGCGATTCGTTGATGTGATGCCGCGATCTCTATTTTTGGACCTTGTTGATCTTGTTCATCGTCCGACATTTTCGCACAAACCAATAAAACAAATCAAAATACAACAATACAATATTTTTAAGCGGAATGGTTACCGTGTAAAAATTAGTTGACCAAAAATGAAAAATTAAGCGGAATGGTTACCGTGTAGTGAATGGTTTGAAGGCCGGGATGCTCCTTCTTTTTAACGCCCGATGCGAGATACCCCCGAATATGGAGTTCCTTTGCGTCCTACCTTATATTGGGGGGGCTCGTTGAAATTTATAATAATGAAAAAATAAAATTTTAGGTCTTGCGAATTTGGTTTTTGTACAGCGGATTTTATGTCACCGTTGTGGTTTGTGGTTTTGAGAAAAACCTTTTTATTATTCTTTTTTTATTTAACCACAACGGTGATGGCGGGAGGTCTGGCAGCGAGATTCGACCGAGGTGTGTGAAAAAATTTTTTGAAAGGTTGCGATGTGGTGGTGAAAAATTATATATATAAATTGTACAATTAAAATGAGTTTACGTTAATGAAAGAAAATAATGAATGTAATGTGAGAAAAAAAATGATTGTACAAAAAAAATTGCAAAAAAAATTTTTAATACAAGAAAAAAATATAAAAAAATAAAAAAAACTTGTTACCGGTTTATTTTTGTATTGCCGCTGTTGTTGCTGCTGCTTCGTTGCGGTGTGGGTAAGTCGCTACACCGGTTTATTAGTGGTCCATCGGCGTCCCACGGTGTCCCGCGCTGTGTGGGTGGCCTGTTGCCCTCGCCACGTGTCTGTGTAATCCGCCTGCGATTTTATTTTTGTGTGACCGCTATTTGTGATGTCGTCACGTAATTTTATGATCTCCGTGCAACGATAGGTTGGATATGGAATGGATGAAACATTATGTATATACGTATATAAAATGTTATATAAATAGTTATAGGTACGTACCTTATGCCTGGTACGGTTTGCGTACCAGGCTACAACAATATTGTGCACTTAAATTTGAAATTTACAATGGCGTGGTTTTATTGTCTGCTTGTCGCGTGTTCTGCGAAAAAAAATTTTTTTACAAAATTTTTCCACGATGTGGTCACCAATTTAGGACTCTCCGGATAATTATTCGTCCTAATTATGTAGTTTTCCAGTTTTGGGAAATTATAATAACACAATAATAACACAATTATGTTTATAATTTATTTAATTATTAATTTTATTTAATTCAATTTATTTATTTTATTTATTTATTTAATCTTGCACCACTGACAATACACGAAGAGAAGAAAAAGATCGCCTTTTTATGATGGCCGAAAAATATGTATTATTTTTTTTGTTGACTCGCGTGAGGTAAAAATCGCAATGGACGAGAATTAGTTTTGTTGTGTTTTTTTGAGTTGTGTTGTTGTAATTGTGACGTCGCCTTCGTGTTCGTTTTGTTGAGGGAACACATGCGCCGGCGACGGTCGACACTGCACTTATGTAGTGCAGTGGATTATTATTGCATCACCGAACATTGTTAGTTCGTGGTGATGTTGGTTGGATGGCGATGGTTTTACTATAAATGTTTTATAGTAATGGTTCGGTTATTGGATATTGTTGGTTGGATAGATGTATATGTGATGGGGTTAGTGAACGCTTAATTCAAATAAGTTGGATTATATTTGAATTTCACTAATTGTTTTGTTTGTGGCAGAATCGAATATCGGTGAGTCGAATATTCGAGCTGCTACAAAGCCAACATCATATTGACGTATTGCTCACGATGTCATTGGATCTAAGCAATCCGAAAAATATTTCAATTTTGGAAAAAGTAGTGGATTAGGGGGTTTAGGACAATCATGTTTGGTATGACGTCACGTTAGTCTATTATATAATTTTTCCAAATTTTCTTGGGAAAATCCTAGGAAGCTAACACCAAAATGACATATATTCCAAGATGTCATTGGGTCTAAGCTATCCGAAAAATATTTCAATTTTGGAAAAAGTAGGGGAATAGGGTGTTTAGGACAACCATATCTGATATGACCTCATGTATGTCGATTATATGATTTTTCCGAATTTTCTTGGGAAAATCCTAGGAAGCTAACACCATAATGACATATATTCCAAGATGTCATTGGGTCTAAGCTATCCGAAAAATATTTCAATTTTGGAAAAAGTAGGGGATTAGGGTGTTTAGGACAACCATATCTGATATGACCTCATGTATGTCGATTATATGATTTTTCCGAATTTTCTTGGGAAAATCCTAGGAAGCTAACACCATAATGACAAATATTCCAAGATGTCATTGGGTCTAAGCTATCCGAAAAATATTTCAATTTTGGAAAAAGTAGGGGATTAGGGGGTTTAGGACAACCATGTTTGGTATGACCTCATGTATGTCGATTATTTGATTTTTCCGAATTTTGTTGGGAAAATCCTAGGAAGCTAACACAATAATGACATATATTCTAAGATGTCATTGGGTCTAAGCTATCCGAAAAATATTTCAATTTTGGAAAAAGTAGGGGAATAGGGGGTTTAGGACAACCATATCTGATATGTATGACCTCATGTATGTCGATTATATGATTTTTCCGAATTTTGTTGGGAAAATCCTAGGAAGCTAACACCATAATGACATATATTCCAAGATGTAATTGGGTCTAAGCTATCCGAAAAATATTTCAATTTTGGAAAAAGTAGGGGATTAGGGGGTTTAGGACAACCATGTTTGGTATGACCTCATGTATGTCGATTATTTGATTTTTCCGAATTTTGTTGGGAAAATCCTAGGAAGCTAACACAATAATGACATATATTCCAAGATGTCATTGGGTTTAAGCTATCCGAAAAATATTTCAATTTTGGAAAAAGTAGGGGAATAGGGTGTTTAGGACAACCATATCTGATATGTATGACCTCATGTATGTCAATTATATGGTTTTTCCAAATTTTCTTGGGAAAATCCTAGGAAGCTAACACCATAATGACATATATTCCAAGATGTCATTGGGTCTAAGCTATCCGAAAAATATTTCAATTTTTGGAAAAAGTAGGGGATTAGGGTGTTTAGAACTACTTTCTACGCTGCTGACCAAATAATTAATGGTAAAAAAATTGAGGATCTACATTCAGAAGACCCAGAGGTAAATAGCAAGGCTTTAATTAATTATCGCCTGCATTTAAAAGAGGTTATTTCCAGAAACTCGGAAACAATGATACATAACTGTATGTATTGTTTTGGGGAGTTAACCAGCGAGTCCCGAAAAATTGAATGTTACTGCTATAAAAGATTCATTCATGTGGGATGCGTAGGCGAAATAAATATTGTTGACAATGAATGCATATTTTGTACGTATTATAATAAACTTAATGATTAAAAATCTAATAAAACGTGATACTAAAATTAATTTTGTTTACCATAAAATATAAAATAATTTGTGTTTTAATTAATAATTGAGTTTAAATTTTTTCAAATATTGAAATTAGTTGCGATCTCACTCGAGAACGAAACTTTCCTAAGCCTCAAATTCATACCAGATATGGTAGTTCTAAACACCCTAATCCCATACTTTTTCCAACATTGAAATATTATTCATATAGCTTAGACATGTTGGAATATATGACATGTTGGAATATATGTCATTATGCTGTTAGCTTCCTAGGATTTTCCCAAGAAAATTCGGAAAAAGCATATAATCGATATACATGAGGTCATATCAGATATGGTTGTCCTATACCCCCTAATCCCCTACTTTTTCCAAAATTGAAATATTTTTCGGATTGCTTAGACCCAATGACATCTTGGAATATATGTCATTATGGTGTTAGCTTCCTAGGATTTTCCCAAGAAAATTCGGAAAAATCATATAATCGATATACATGAGGTCATATCAGATATGGTTGTCCTAAACACCCTATTCCCCTACTTTTTCCAAAATTGAAATATTTTTCGGATAGCTTAGACCCAATGACATCTTGGAATATATGTCATTATGGTGTTAGCTTCCTAGGATTTTCCCAACAAAATTCGGAAAAATCATATAATCGACATACATGAGGTCATATCAGATATGGTTGTCCTAAACCCCCTAATCCCCTACTTTTTCCAAAATTGAAATATTTTTCGGATAGCCTAGACCCAATGACATCTTGGAATATATGTTATTATGGTGTTAGCTTTCTAGGATTTTCCCAAGAAAATTCGGAAAAATCATATAATCGACATACATGAGGTCATATCAGATATGGTTGTCCTAAACACCCTAATCCCCTACTTTTTCCAAAATTGAAATATTTTTCGGATAGCTTAGACCCAATGACATCTTGGAATATATGTCATTATGGTGGTAGCTTCCTAGGATTTTCCCAACAAAATTCGGAAAAATCATATAATCGACATACATGAGGTCCCCTACTTTTTCCAAAATTGAAATATTTTTCGGATAGCTTAGACCCAATGACATCTTGGAATATATGTCATTATGGTGTTAGCTTCCTAGGATTTTCCCAAGAAAATTCGGAAAAATCATATAATCGACATACATGAGGTCATATCAGATATGGTTGTCCTAAACCCCCTAATCCCCTACTTTTTCCAAAATTGAAATATTTTTCGGATAGCTTAGACCCAATGACATCTTGGAATATATGTCATTATGGTGTTAGCTTCCTAGGATTTTCCCAAGAAAATTCGGAAAAATCATATAATCGACATACATGAGGTCATATCAGATATGGTTGTCCTAAACACCCTAATCCCCTACTTTTTCCAAAATTAAAATATTTTTCGGATAGCTTAGACCCAATGACATCTAGGAATATATGTCATTATGGTATTAGCTTCCTAAGATTTTCCCAAGAAAATTCGGAAAAATCATATAATCGATATACATGAGGTCATATCAGATATGGTTGTCCTAAACCCCCTAATCCCCTACTTTTTCCAAAATTGAAATATTTTTCGGATTGCTTAGATCCAATGATATCTTGAAATATATGTCATTATGGTGTTAGCTTCCTAGGATTTTCCCAAGAAAATTTGGAAAAACCATTTAATTGACATACATGAGGTCATACCAAACATGGTTGTCCTAAACCCCCTAATCCCCTACTTTTTCCAAAATTGAAATATTTTTCGGATAGCTTAGACCCAATGACATCTTGGAATATATGTCATTATGGTGTTAGCTTCCTAGGATTTTCCCAACAAAATTCGGAAAAATCATATAATCGACATACATGAGGTCATATCAGATATGGTTGTCCTAAACACCCTAATCCCCTACTTTTTTCAAAATTGAAATATTTTTCGGATAGCTCAGACCCAAATTCATCTTTGTGGTTTCATTGTTATGTTGGTATCTTCCTTGGGTTTCACAAAGGAATTTCGCAAAATAATGTAGTCATCGCACTATATATCGCACTATATATTTAATGTTGTTAGTGATAAAATTCGTTATATCGAGACATTCTGCTTTGTGCACTAACACATATAAACTGAAATTGTTTTTGTTGTTTTTTAGGACAGATTTAGGACAAATTTCACCTACGTGATAAGTTAAGAATTGAGCAGCTCTAAGTAATTTCATTCTTGCTTTTAAAGGTTATAGTTGTTTACCTTTCAATTATTCATTGAATCAAATGCCACTTAAATATTTTGCAAAAAAAGAATATTTGATATAATCTTTTCTGCGTCAATAATTTATTAAACTTAGTTAATATTATTAGTCACCGATTAATACCTTACCCTTTATGATTCATGAATGTAATTGTGTAGTGATGGCTTGTTTAATATTTAATACTAGCGTTAACGTCATTCTGGTTATCCAACGGTGACGCTATAATAAATTTTCTGGAGGCATCACATCCATCGCCAAATGGCTATGAAGAACACACGTGCAAGTTCGCAAAATTCAAATAGTTTTGAATTAAAACTGCATATAATGTATAACGTCTTTTCATTTTTCGCGCCACTCAAACGTAGTTTTGCGTAAATATATGCAGTCTTGATCCTACTAATATGGGCTTTATAACAAAAGTACTAGGTACACAGCAACTTTCCAATTAAAAATTTAAAAAAATAAACATAATTAATGTGATTTATGACAATTATGCTCAACTGCTCTAACTATTTAACCTACATGTTGATACCAATTTCTAGATAACAAACACCACACAATATTTTCAGTTAAAAAACTATAATTTGTATATAAATTGTGTATACATAATATATTATCAATTTAATTTAAAAACATTTTAAATGAAAATAAATATTGATAAACTTTTATGTATTTTATTTTATTTAAAAAATATAAATGCCAAATAAAAAAAAATGTGCAGATTTTTTTTTTTTTTTTTTGCAAATAAAAAATTAAAAGTTCCTATCCTATATCAAATTTAATTACAGGTTTTCATATTTTTGTCCGCGCGTCACACCGTTGATTATTATTATACACATTTGTAATAAATGTAAAATATGTACCTACATATGTATATTTACATACATAATGTTGTTTAAAATTTATAACATAAAAAAATATTATTAATATTATTATTATGATTAAAAATAATTTTTGTTTTTATTTTAATGTATAAATGGAATATTTTTGCATTTCTGATTATGTACATTAATGTGGTAAAGGAAACGTAAAAATAAAATAAAAAAATTGTGCATCATAAATGGCACGTGTAAACTCCTTTGTGCAAACGGTTGATGTAAGGCATTTTAAAACTTAAATTCGACCTTATAATTTTAAAAACAGACCAGCAAAAACAAACGTTTCCAATATCTTAAAATTGAATACAATTTTTGGTATTCGTGGCTAGTTATGGTGGCCAGATATAATCTTTTACTCTTTTTGAGTTGTCCTCTTTTTTGTTTACAAAGAAATAATACAAACATATAAAATGATGCAAGCCACTTAGTAGATAAGTAACATTACAATAAGAATTTAGTAGATAAACTGTTATACCATATGTACGAGAAGTTTTTGCTAATTGCCTTACTAAAATATTTAGAAAAATTTTCGTAAAAAATTCCGATTTTTACGAAATTATTGTTCTGTATATGTATTAGTAATATTTCCTGATTAAAAAATCCGCAATATTGACAACGACTACCCGGGTAAGGAAAAGTGCAGTTCATATATTATTACTTATATTTTGTATAGAATATTACAGTGCTACCCTGTTTTGTGTGTTGTTTTGTACTTTTGTTTTATTAATTATTCGTGTTTTTACCTCAAATATAATGTAGTTCGTGTTTGAGTTTTAGAATTCAGATTCGGATTCGGGAGATGATGAGCGTGATCTTTTCGATGACGATAATATTGACCCGGATTATTTCCCCACAAATGATGCTGACGATTCAGATATGGAAATTGAAGAGGTTATGCCTGACATGAATGAGAATACTGACTCAGAAGCTGTCGCCGAAGAGATTGTAGCAGCTAACAATGTAGATGACAACAGTGAACACGTAAACTCAGTCGGTGCGGAACGGAAAACGTTAACGAATTTTATATTGGTAAAGATGGTACCAAATGGAGCAAAACAAAACCGAGTTTACATCGTTTGCTTGCTTTGAATGACAGCTCAATGTAAACAATAATTTGTAGGAATACCAATATGTATAAAGGCGCAGAACGAATATAGTTAATATAATACAGTACATCCTGATAAACAACCATTGGTCTGGGATCCGCTACAGGACCGATAATTCTTAGCGTATATAGGTCTAATTGTCATTGGAGCTCACAAGTCCAATTACGAACCAATAACGCAGCTCTGGACAAAAAATTCCTACCCTTTGTATCGAGCTACAATGTCTGTACGACGATTTTATAACATTACGCGTTTCATTCGTTTCGAGTTCAATGCCACTCGACCGATTCGAATGGAAACGGATCACCGGATAAGACATCACCGATCAGCGAAATTGTTGAACTATTAAATGCAAATTTGAAACTTAATTTTACACCTTACAAATCAATAACAGTCGATGAACAGTTGTTTCCGTTTAGAGGGCGAACAAAATTTACGCAATACATCCCCTCTAAATCCTCCAAGTACGGAGTCAAAATATGGTAGGCCTGTGACTCCGAAACTGCATACCCGCTAAATGGGCAAATATACACAGGAAAAATTGGAAACGTGCGGGACAATAATCAAGATGAGCGTGTGGTCAAGGAGCTGACAGCTCCTTACAAAAACAGCGGACGCAATGTTACAACAAACAATTTTTTTACTTCTCTGCCACTGGCAAAAGATTTGCTGGCATAGTACCTATTAATAGTTGGCACGATGAAAACAAATAAAAGGTTGCAATCACTTTTGCTTCCTTAGTAATGCCTTTCGTCACCGAACAAAAATTAATTCATCATTTCAGAGCTTCGGTGTGGTGTTTATATTACTGGCTAAAGCTCAGGGATTGGGGTGGGGTTTCCGAAGATGAATGAACGCTGGTTTAAACACATAGGGAAATAGTAAGGATATATGGGAATAGCGGTAGCGGGAACAGACCGAGGTACTCACCTATCGTAGTCTTCCTAACTTACCTACATTTCACTCCGACGATTAATTTATATATATTATATACATATAACATAACTTAAACGTGCACCAAGTTACGTTATATTTTCACTAGATACACATTTTTTTTCCACTAATTTATTTAGTCCACTAGTTATTTATTTATTTATTAGTTTTAAACTAAGTAGTTTTAGTTTTCCTTTAGTTTTTCCGTTCCCGATTGCATAAAATTTTATTTTTGTTATAAAAGCTTATTTTCATCCGTTTTTATGGTCACTACGGGTATTTTCATTTTATCGTGCAACGGTTCACTTATGTTTTAAACATGCTGGCATTTATCAATTCACAACTAAAGTTTAACGTACCTATGCTTTTATTAATATTTAGGTAGATTATGTTATGACCGATAGTTTATAATTTAGTAGTTTTAATTTTATTATTAATATTAATTGTTAAATATGTAATTAATTACTAATCACTTTTGTGTCCTTAACGTCACTTCTATATACATATTTATTCTTACACATATAATTTTATTTAATATTAACTGATTTTTATCATTTTTGTATATATATTTAGAGAAAACAAATTAATTAACTAATTAATTATACATTAACTATTTATTTTGTTTCCAATCATTTGGTCGTATATTTATTAGGTTTCCTTTTTTACATACCAATGTATTCAATTTGAGATGCAAAAACAGACCACCGGGTTTTCTCGAAATTTTGCAAATTTATATTATTTGCAGAACCCGTTAATTAGGGGAAATGCAAAACGCGCTAAATACAAACATAAATACAAACATAAAATTAAGCGTTATTGAATGGTGTATTCAGTGATTGCAACAGGTCGTTACATACTCGAGGAATTCAACCCATCAAGGACCAGAGAGGTTTTGTCCAGTTTATTTGGTTTTGGAGAAAAAATGGTGCTCTGCTCTTATGTACCAAAAACAAACAAGGCTGTGGTATTATTGTCAACCCAACATAACGACGATAGTATTTCTGGAACGAAGCAAAAGCCTAATTCTATATTATAATTCAACCAAAGGTGACGACAAAACGTGAAACCAATCACTGGACCCTTGCAATGTTTTTCGACATAATCGATATAGCGGGACTTGCAGCTTACATTATTTTTACGACCAATAATCCATCAAATAAAGAAACTGTAAAAACCAGTCGTCGTCAATCTATCACATGAAATATATAGTCAATTGACAACATTTCTAGGATCAGCTCCTAGGATCATATTATAGATGGCCAATTGGCAAAATTTATAGCATCAGCTCCACAGAATTGTATATTTAACCAAATTTGTTGTTTGGTATGGGATGTGATTTATGAACCAAGTTGTAAGACCCTGATGATCTGCTAAAATATCGTACCAACTATATGACCATTTATCTCTAGGATCAGCTCCACAGAGTTTTATATTTTACTAAATTTGTGGTTAGTTGAGAAATGATTTATGAACCAAATTGTAATCCGCTAAAATATGGCGATATTTTTTCATGATGGAGAAGGTCCATTCTATAATATCAACTATATTGGCCAGTTGGCAAAATTTCCTCTAGGATCAGCTCCACAGAATTGTATGCTTAACAAAATTTGTTGTTTGGTATAGGAAAAGATTTATGAACCAAGTTGTAAGATCTGTAGCAGCTCGAATATTCGACTCACCGATATTCGATTCTGCCACAAACAAAACAATTAGTGAAATTCAAATATAAATCAACTTATTTGAATTAAGCATTCACTAACCCCATCACACATCCAATAGCCGAACCACTACTATAAAACATTTATAGTAAAAACTAACAATGTCGACCGTCGCCGGCGCATGTGTTCCATCATCAACAAAAACGAACACGAAGGCGACGTCACAAAACAAAAACAACAAATCATTCGTCCATTACCAAAACAATACAACAAACAGCAACACGCGAGGCAACAAGTTCGCCATTATGTTTTTTCTATTTTGGTGCAAGTAAAAGTTTTTGTGGTGGTGATTACAAAATATATATAAATTATTATTAGTTTAATAATAATCAAATTGTATAAATAATAAATAAATAAATAACAAATTGAACAAATTGAATAAATTAAATAAAGTTATAAATAAATAAACAAATAATTAAAATATTATAAAATATCAAAATAAATAAATTATTGTGTGTGTGTGTGTTATTTCATTTGAGAAGTCCGGACCGGACGATAATTTTCAATTAGGAGCAACCTCCTAAAGTGGTGACCTCGACGGCGGTTTTTACCGCAAAATAATTTTAAAAAAATAACACATAAAATAATAACAAAATTCACACCACCGCAGCGAATACCACGCTAAAAACGCTACCCACACAAAACGGGATATTGGACACGTGCGTAGGGCCATCCCACGTACCAACGGGGGAATCAAAATATACACGTGGCGAAGGGAATAAACCCACCCACGCAACACGGGACACCGTTGGACATCGAGGGACAACCATAACGGTGAAGCGATCCACCCTCACCGCAGCGGATGACCATCAACAGCAGATCCATCAACAGCAGCAGAAACAACAATAAAAACCGGTACATAGTTTTTTTTTGTATATAAAATTTTTTTTTTCTTGTATTTCAAAATTCTTAACGTAACATTTTTTTTAATTTTTATTTGCTCATTTTTTTAACGTAGAATCATTTTTTTATTTTCATACATATTAACGTAAACTCATTTTTATTTTCTCAATTACAAACTAACGTAGAATCATTTTTTCTCTCAAAATTCAACGTAAACTCTTTTACTAATGTAAAATTTTATATATATATTATTCACCACCACATTGCCACCCATCCATAATCTCACACACATTGGTCGTTTCTCGTCGTAAGTCCTCCCGCCATCAACGTTGTGGGTAAGACAAAAGAATAATTTAATAAAAAGGTTTTTATGAAAGCCACAACCACAACGTTGACACACAAACCCGCTGTTCAATTTCACCTCGCTTGATCTAAAAAAAAAAAAAAAAATTTTTTTTACCACGATTACTAAAATTTAAAATCGCAAGATTTTTATTTTAAATTTTCAAACGAACCTCCCCAAAAATGTATGATGTTATTAACGTCCATCAACCAAGCGTCAGCCTAATCAATAATCCATACCGGCAATCACGTGAACGCAGTGGAGACAGAACTCCCCGTTCAACACAAGTACCAAACTCACTCGAATCAAGACTGTCGAGAATCGAGTCCAGACTCGACGGGTTACTCAGAGGTCGAAGCCGTTCGCGTGGACGACGAGCTCCCTCACGCAATCGAACCCGCAGTCCCAGCAACAACATATACCAACATGGTAAATGCTGGTTCCACACAAAGTTTGGTAGAGCCGCCAAAAAATGCACGCCACCGTGCAATTTCACCACGTCGCAACCATCGACGTCCGCGGCCGCCGTAAAACTGGACATTGACCATCAAAAAAACTACTAGAGTCACGGGTTGAGAGCAACATGCCTCCCCTGACCACAAACACACCCTATACGTCACGTTTGTTTGTGTACGATAGACACAACAAACTCACCTACCTAGTCGACACTGGCGCTGACCTTTCGGTTATTCCAGCAATGAATTACAAATTGAAATATTCATTATCAAATCGAAATTCAAATCTAGTCTTATCGGCTGCCAATGGTTCAATCATCCACACGTACGGCACAAAATTGCTTAACGTGGATATCGGACTCAAACGAACCTTCACGCATGCTTTCATACTAGCTGCAGTGAATCGTCCGATCATTGGCGCCGATTTTCTAAGCAAATTCGGACTTCTTGTCGATGTAAAACGCAAACGGCTGATTGACCCAGCTACAAAGCTGTCAATAAACGCCACAATGGTTCGTGTTAACACACCAACACCGATCCATTTCAACATCGACAACGGCTACGGCACTCTGCTCAAAAAGTACCCACTACTTACAGCAGAGCCGAACTACAAAATGCCAGTCCGACACAACGTGGTACATCACATCGTCACGGAAGGCCATCTTCCCGTGTCGAGACCACGCAGACTAGATTCGGTGCGTCACAAAGCTGCACAAGCAGAATTTCAACACATGGTGGAATTAGGGATTTGTCGAACATCGACATCTTCCGTCTCTTGTCCACTACACATGGTCAAGAAGAAAGATCAAGACTGGAGGCCATGTGGGGACTATCGGCGTTTAAACACGGTTACGATACCGGATCGCTACCCGATACCCCACATTCAAAACTTCACCATGCACTTGCATGGCTGCAAAGTTTTCTCCAAACTTGATCTCATCAGAGGTTATCACCACATTCCCGTGGCACCTGAAGACGTTTTCAAAACGGCAATCACCACACCATTTGGCCTCTTCGAATACACCCGAATGCCATTTGGATTACGCAATGCCGCACAAACGTTTCAGCGCTTCATGAACGAAGTCGTTCGAGATCTCGACTTCGTTTTCGTCTACATAGACGACATTCTTGTGGCATCACAAACTGAGGAACAACACAAACTCCATCTGGAAACACTTTTCCAACGACTTGTCGAGTTTGATGTTCACATCAAGAGCTCAAAATGCGTCTTCGGCGCATCTACTCTTGATTTCCTCAGCCACAAGATTACCGCTAATGGCATCCTTCCGTCACAAGACCGAATCAATGCCATTAAAGAATTCCCAGCTCCAACCTCAATCAAAAGTATTCAGCGATTCATCGGCATGGTCAACTACTACCACCGATTTATACCAAAGCTCGCTGATATACTCAACCCAATTCACAGCCACCTGGCAGTACTACTACGTAAGCCCAAAACCGCCAAGAACTTCTCTTGGCCTGACGAATGTCAACACGCATTCTCGTCACTCAAGGCTGAATTGGGACGCACAACACTCTTGTCACATCCGCTGAGCGACTCAAAGCTCAGCATAACTACTGATGCATCTAACACTGCTGTCGGAGCAGTCATGCAACAGTACAACAACAAGTGTTGGGAGCCCCTGGGATTCTTCTCAAAGAAGCTCTCGGATGCCGAAAAGAAATACTCTGCATTCGATCGGGAATTACTCGCAATATATCTAGCAATCAAACACTTCAGATATTTTGTCGAGGGTCGGGACTTCACAATTTACACCGACCACAAACCTCTCACTCGAGCAATTCAGTCTAAAACTGAACGCAATCCAAGGCAAGCACGCCACTTGGATTATATTAGTCAATTTACCACGGACATCCAGCATGTTCAAGGTACCGAAAACGTTGTCGCGGATACACTTTCGCGCACAACATCAAACGAAACGGCCACAGTCGAGACTCACTTCGACTGCAACAAAATCGCACAAGCGCAAGAAGCAGACTTGGAACTTCAGAATTTACTTTCTGGTTCCGCTTGTCACGCCAGTTCATCACTGAAACTGGAGCTTTTCAAACTACCTGGCCTCGAAATCTACTGCGAAACATCTACGGGTGCAAATCGCCCGTACATCGCAGAGCAACTACGTCGAACCATCTTCGACACACTACACGGTATCTCACATCCTGGTGTCCGCGCAACTCGTAAATTGATTACTGCTCGATACTTTTGGCCAAGCATCAACAAAGACGTGATCCATTGGGCACAAGCATGCTTATCTTGCCAAAAATCAAAAGTCCAGCGACACACAAAATCGCCTCTTGGACAATTCGCCATTCCACCTGGTCGATTCGAGCATATTCATTTGGATGTCGTAGGACCACTTCCTCCATCCAATGGATACTCATACCTACTCACCTGTGTCGATCGTTTCACTCGATGGCCAGAAGCGTACTGCATGAGCGACATGTCTGCAGCAACCATTGCCACCACATTCGTGCAAAACTACGTATCACGATTTGGCGTTCCACTTGACATCACAACTGATCAAGGAACCCAATTCGAGTCGAAGCTTTTCTCGGAGTTAACGAAACTCCTCGGCTCGCATCGTATACGTACAACGGCTTACCACCCACAAGCCAATGGCATGGTCGAACGCTTCCACCGCCAGCTCAAAGCTGCTCTCAAGGCCCGAGGCAACACAATTCACTGGAGCTCCGAAGTACCAATCGTTCTACTTGGTATTCGAGCAACGGTTAAAGAAGATTTGAAGTGCTCACCAGCTGAAATGGTTTACGGTCAAACCATCAAGCTACCCGGTGATTGAATAAATTAAATAAAGTTATAAATAAATAAACAAATAATTAAAATATTATAAAATATCAAAATAAATAAATTATTGTGTGTGTGTGTGTTATTTCATTTGAGAAGTCCGGACCGGACGATAATTTTCAATTAGGAGCAACCTCCTAAAGATCCTTACGATCCTCTAAAATATTGGGGGTATTTTTTCGGAAAACCACATTAAGTTTTTTTTTCTTAGCCGCAATAAAGAGACCCCTCGAGCAAGATCGAATTGGGTAATCTCCTTGTAAATTAAATGAAACTAAGCTGTAGTATAAATTATTAAAATGTTATTGTGTCACTTCTAATTTTAATAATTGCTGTTTTTGAATTGTCAGTCGAGTTTGTATTGTATTGGTTAACAATATATTCTTAGATCTATGGATTTTTCTTAAAGATTGATAATAGTTGTTAATGAAAATATCTTTAATTAATTAAATTAATAAGGTATTGTTCGTAATAACAATTAAAATGTCCGACTGACAATGAAAGTTAGTTTTTCTGAAATCAATATTGTTAGCCAAATGTGTAAATTTGTACACAAATGAGTACTTAAAGGTGACAATAGAGTAACTTATAACAATAAAATCTTGTGCTAAAATGTATACATATGCTTTCAATTTAGTTGCAGTTTCACACAAAATAGTTGCTTGGATAAATAAAGTTGCTTTAAATTTCAAAATGTTTGCTGATATTAAAAAATTCGTTACATTTCTTCCTTAAATGTATACTATTGGTCGCATTATCAACCAAACTGTGTACATTTCGTTGTAGCTTTCAATCTGTAAATGTGTCGTCGCTTTATTTATGTAAAAATATTCATATTCATGACTCATGACGAAAGCGCAAAAACCTATGGTTACATTTCAGTTTCGCTTTGCCTAATTTTTAAAAATTCTCACTGACACGTATGCATAAAGTAACTAAATCGTTTAAATATTGTTACTTGTACCTATACATACAAATTTCGTTTAATTTTAAATTATTTTGAAAAATTGGTCACTGAAATGTCAGCATAAAGTAGTCAATTTATTTGGAATATATGTATGTCAATATAATTTTTATTTGATGTAAGTTTGAAGAATTCCGAACTCGAAAATGCGCCATAGAAAAATACTGATCACAGGCATGGTAAACGCCAAAGAGTTTTTCTTCAATCTGAAATCAAAACTAGACTTGAGCAATTAAAGATTAAGGCCATACTGTTGCTTTTATTCTATAGTAATTTTTTAATTTGAGTTTTGATATCTTAAACACAAATCATTGGTTTAGTATAATAAACAAAATATCCATGATCAAACCACCCAGAGCTCCCAGTGTCATTTTCATGGTGACGAAGAATTCCTTATGCATAGTTACAAAGTAAGCACACAATATATGCATTCAATTTTATACACAATCATTCCCCAAATCGAGTACATCATGCGCTATTTCACCAATATGTACCATGCATGTGTTTGCTTAAGAATACAATTGGGAGGAACATTATTTGTATTATCAGAATCGTTAGAACTGCAATATATATTAATGATGAGTAACATTAAAGAAAATCGTTAAAAGTTAAAGAAAATGGTTAAGCAAACTGTACGTTGAATTTATTAACGTACGATTAAATTAATTTTGGTTGTTTAATTCTTCAAATGAAATGTACTTTGGACAGGCTACACAAGAAGTTGTTCAGTAGCCTAATTCTGTAAAAACAAGATAATGTGAAAAACGAAATATTGAAAAAGTTAAAGGTGTTCTGTAAAGCAAAATACTCAGCGTGTAACTTACTTTTATCTTGCTGAATAACTTTTCTCGTTGTCTAAAATCACATTGACTATATAATGTAAATTATAATATAAAGTTAAGTTATAATATAAATATTAATTAATAACAAACAAATTAATTAATTTATACAAAAAAAATGTCCGGTTAAATTGTCGAAAGACGGTAAATAAGACGTCTTCGAATTTTGAGCGGTACTACAGACTTCCAAAAAGTTTGCTGCATAAATTAGTTTATGGTTTGCGACCATCAACGCTGTACGTTTATTTCGGTGCACATTCAAATGTTGGCATGTTTGAGTGTTTTGGCCAATGGTAAGTACAATTGTATTGTCACATAAGGAACCTCATTCAAATTTAATTTTTTCACTTTTACCTGGATATTAGCAAAATATAGGCCACAATAGGATTTTCTTCTAGGTATATCCCAAATTGTGGTATCTAGGTGTTTTGATTTGGTGAGCAGAGCCATAGAAGACAACCTTAGTACAGCAACAATAAAATATCCTAGAACAGGTATTCATATGAGTTCCACTTCTTGATGCGGGTAGCAATAAGTGGCTAGGGGGGTTTCATCATCACATATGGTGTAGGAAACCATTTGTACAAAATAATTAAGTGTGACTATATCAAAATACGTTAAAGATAAATTTGTTATATACCAGCTCCGACAATCATCCCATTTGATAAAAAGAAATTATCTTTTCATTGTTCTATATAATTTTTTTCTTAAACAAGAATTTGATCAAGCCAATTTATAACACGTTACACACATTTACGAGCAACGTCCTTGGATGATGACTCCAATCCGTAATACAAACAGTGCATCGCAAGAACCGTACAATGTTGCACATCGAAACGCCCGTAATTGTGTTGAGCGATGCAACGCAGTTATTAAGGGGAGCTTCAGAATTTTCGGAAGAGACAGGATACTACGATTCACTACAAAAGACTGGAACAATCATCAACGCATGTGCGGTTTTGCACAATTTAATGGTATGAGCCAATGTACTATACGAGGCAGATGTCAGTGAACTAAAAGACGATGAAGTGGATATCACATTAAAATATAAAAGTATAATTTATTTGAAATTTTTATTTACTTATGGATTGATTGTTAATTTGCATTAAATTCCTTAAAATTTCAAGCTTTTGCTTATCGATACTAATGCCTCAGCCTTCTTCTTTGATACAATTAATTTCTCCGCTTCTATATTTTTCTGAAATTCAATAGCTCTCTTTTCAAATTAAATTATCACTCTCTATTTTCAAATATTGGCCAATTTTATTTAGAATCGTCACTCTACGCCGTTCATTAAATCTTGCCGTTCCTCGTCTTCGTGGCCTTGGTATCGTATTACAGTTTTCGTTAGTAATAGAAGTAGATGGTTTGTTATTTATTTCGGTATTAGACGGCTAAATGTGGCTTGCAGGAACTGATGCATTTAACTCAACTACATCTTGGTATGATACTGTCTAAACAAATAAATAAATAAAAAATAACATCAAGAACATGGTTAAGTACATACATTTAAAAAAAATAAAATAAAATATAATAAACGTACTCTTCGATTAAATCCCACTTCTTGGCTGCGGCCGTCGCCATCGACAATATATCAATAAATATTATGGATGTGGCGAGACGCTCGAATTCATTGAGAGATTTGATTTTACGCATTCCGTTTCTCTAGCTTTCACATTCCGTCTAAAATTTTCAGAAAACCCCAAAAATGGATATTAAATATCCATTAAAAAAAGTCCCTCCAATACTGCTTCCATTGTTCTCCACTTTTGAAAGCACCTTCCATTGCATTCAATTTCGTCGACAAGTCTAACCACTTTTGTTGTTGGGTGTTAACACCTGCATCACATTCGAATCTTTAAGGTTATGATAATTTTATATTTTACCTTTCGCGGGCAAAATTAATGTTAATCTTCTAAATAAGATAAAGGAGCCCCTTTTTGTTCTGCACTGGCGCGTCGCCCTCGTTGAATAATGACTCTTTACAAAAATTTAGTAACATTAATTCGAATTTCATACAAATATATAAATTTAAAATGTCTACTTACTTTTCAATACTCATTTTCCCAAAAATATGCTGCCGAAAATTTTTAACACAAGATAAATTGTATGTGTAAATTTTTGACGTTTGGTATCTTGCTCAATATTTAATTTATCTTGCTGAAGAATTATAGAATACCAATTATGTGTAAACAAAATGTGTAAAATGCTATTTATCTCATTTACACATTGTGTTATGCGTTACAGAATTAGGCTACAGATTACCGTAAACAATTTTATCAGTGTATTATTCGATATTTGGTTGGACTGGTTTTATTGCAAAGTTCAGTCCTGTTTTAATAAATTTAATTCGTGCTTAGGCTGCGTGCCATACTCAAGGTAAATAAAAAAAAATCGGTAAATTTTAATTTTAGTACAAATTTACATCTATATCGT
This sequence comes from Tipula unca, assembly GCA_951394425.1. Lineage (NCBI taxonomy): Eukaryota > Metazoa > Arthropoda > Insecta > Diptera > Tipulidae > Tipula > Tipula unca. The sequence goes on from OX596380.1 coordinate 123,309,868, forward strand.
GCCAAATTTGAAGTAATTTTTTTACTAAAAATTTGCTTTACGGGGTGAAAATATACCGGTTTGAAGCACTAATGTTTGATCACGCGTCATCTATTATTGTTGACGTAATAAGATTTCAGCGTCATCTATGTCGACAAAGTCATCAGTCGACCAATTCGTCGACAATAAAAAACAAAACAAAAATCTCAGACGTAAATCCGATCGTTTCTCAATGTTTCGAACCAGAAATTATTGAGGTATCCAGTAGCACAACCTCAGAATCTCAATTTTTTCAGCATCTAGTAAATCATAAATTTCATTGAGAAATAATTACTTATTTGCCAATGCTATACGCTAAATAAATTAACAAGCCAAACTATGACGAAATCCCGGAAAAATATAAATTCTCGAAAACATATGAGCGGATTTGTTGTCTACCTTACTAAAGACGAGGTAGAAAAAATAAATGAATTACTGGCTAAATTCTTCTTAGGATGTAATATTTCATTTAGCCTGGTAGATTCAGAGCACTTCAAAATTTTTATCAGAGCATTATGGCCGAGCTACGTCGATAAAATACCTGGTCGACAATCATTTTCATCATAAATGCTCAATCAATTATATGAGATATCTGTACATAATATAGATTCGGTTCTGGTTATTGACGGATGGAAAAATATGGCCAATAACTAAAAACCGTTGTAACGATGATCCATAACACAACCGGTGAAAAGTCTTTCTTAAATGCGTGGGATTTCACAACAGCGTTTGAAACACGAGAAGCGTTGGTCGACGTGGTATTGAAATAAACTATACTATCTCTTGTGCAGATGGCCAATTAAAAGACGGACCTGTAGCCGTGTACAAAATAGGGATACTGTTCAGCTTTCAAAGGACAATAAATCCACTAGCCGAACAGTCTCTAATTAATGTATGTATGTGTTGGTATTTATTTATTAATTTATCGGCAGGTGTGATGAAAATTTAAATTTATTTGATCCTATAGCTAAGTATATCCAAATCTCACATAGTTCAACTACTTCGTGAGAGACAGTTCTAAACAAATATTTTGATAAAATTACTCATAGAAAAAATATGCCGCTTTATGCGCGATTTACACGTTCCAACAATGTTGGCCAACAAAAAATGAAGAGATTAGTATATCGCGAAATTTATTTGAAAGACAAGAACAAACATATAAACAAACAAAATTTTGTTGGACTTATTTTCTTTTTTTTTTAAATTTGTTTCCATAAAAATAAAATTTGTTGCTATAAAATACACTCGACCCGAGTATATTTTATAGCAACAAACACAATTAAAATGGCGATTTTTTTTTATTGTCAAATATTTATAGCGCAAAACCAATAAATAAACCGAAATAGCCATGAGCGGCAAGGATTTCACTGTTTATTCATTGTTTTCGTTTTAGAAAAAGAAATATAGCTACAAGAAAGAGCGTTGTGCACCAAAATTACCCGTCAAAAGTTTTATTGTAATTTGACACCGACAAAAAATTATAGCACGACGCCATTTTTGTATTATGCGTATCTCTTTTTATCGCATACACATTTTTTCTATTGCGTGTAGCTCTGAATGTCTACAAAAAATGTTGGAAAAAAATTGTTGGAACGTGTAAATCGCGCATTAAGTCCGATTTAAATGTAGAAAAATGTTTGGCATGCAAAAAAAGAAGACACTAGTTTATTTCAATTTATGTGTGAATGACAAGAACAGCAATATAAACATGCAAAATTTTGCATGCGTTTTGTCTTTTTTTTGAGCAAATGTTACTATAATAATGAAAATGTTACCATAAAATATATTCAACCCGAGTATATTTTATGGTAACATATTGAAAAATATATATCCAACTAATCAGCTATTGGAAGTCAAATTTTTATAGTTAAGTTTAAAATAATAACAGAAATGGCTTGTAAGTACATATGTACATATTTATTTTATTTTCTAATTTAAATCAATAATCCTACTTTAGTAAACAACAAAATTATAATATTGAATAACGAACGAGTTCAAAATTATCCATTTTAAAATAACAAAATAATTAAATGTAATTGAGGTTATGTTTATTATAGCATCGTCATTTTTGTTTACATACTCTTTCTCAGTTTAACTAATGGATTTTTTTGTATTGTGTGTAGCTCGCTTTGCATGCAAAAATTTTGCATGGCAAACATTTCATCATCTAAATCGGACTTAATATTTATGCCCTGACTGCAATTCTTCTTTATCCGAAGATCAGCGATCGTCTATCGTCTGTTGCTGAATTCATTACAAATGAATTGGATGGAGCCGGCACTAAAGAATGGACAGAATATGTGGGATAGATCAGCATTTTTAAATATGGTATCAACTAAAAATAAAAACGATCCAAAATGTTACTGGAAAGCAGCAAAGCTCAAATTTCCAATTCTGGCACGTTTGGCTATTCACCTTTTGAAAATACTGGGTTTTTCAGGACAAATTGAGAGACTTTTCTCAAATTGGTCGTTTGTGCACTCGTTAAATAGAAACCGTCTTGTAAAATCTCGGCTTGTGCCTTAATTCTAAAATTAAGTTAGCTTCGATTTATGAGTTTACTTAATAGATTACCACGGGTGGGGTCTATTAAATAAGCGAGAGTAAACACGTTGTTAAGGTTGAATTTATTCTGATTTTATTATTTCATTTTTCCAGTATATATACAAAATCTTATATACTAATTACACTAACAACAAATAAATTGCAATTCGGTAATTTTTGTAGTAAAAATATAGAATTGCTGAATTGCATCTATATTGTTGTTGTTGTATACACATGAATTAAATCATATTTATATTGTTGTTGTTGTATACACATATATGATGAATTAAATCATATTTCGCCAACATATGTGTCTATTTGTGTATTTTACCCTGTTGCCACTGTGGGATATTTTGTTGCACTGTTGATCTTAACGTGCCCTGTTGATCGCAACATATTCCCGGTCCGGCAGTTAGATTATTATAATGATGTTCCCTGTTGATCGCAACATATTCCCCGGCCGCTATTAATAATCCTAATGGATTATTATACTGGGAAACTTGACATATGCCGGGATCAAAGAGCTTGGATAATTCGTTTTCTACCAGTAATCGCAGCTGATCTTCTATACTTCTGGTTGCAATCATCGTTGTTTTGTGCTGATTTCCTGTGTTGCTTCTGCTACCCAATATAATCCAACCGAATTCCGTTTGTTGTGCGTGCCATCGGCTCTAGTGGACCTCCCTTGATGATGTTGTTGATTAGTATTGATGGATAATAGTCTGCGCCAAGTATAATATCAATTGGCTGTGACTGATTGTAGTTGGGATCAGCCAGTTGTATTTGGTGGAGATGCGTCCAGCTGCTTGTGACAAAGTCCACCTCGGGTAGTTGTTGGTCGAGTTGGTCGAATATCAAGGGTTTGATATTCATTTGGAAGTCACCATCAAATCTTGGCGATATTTTTAGATTGATGGTTTGTCTGCAGGTGCCTGCCTTTTTTCCACCTACACCTGAAATGGTGACGTGTACGTTCTCCTTTTTAAAATTGAATAGATTTGCGGCCTTGGAGGATATTAATGTGGCCTGTGATCCTGGATCAATTAGAGCTCTTAGTGTGAAAAAATCGCCAGTGCTAGTTGCGGCTCTGACTAAAGCAGTTGGTAATAAAACTTGTCCTTGATGGTTGATCACGAATGTTTTGGCGGTTTTGACACTACTTCCGGTAGTTGATGCTGCATTATTGCAGTGCAAAAGTGTGTGGTGTGCCCCTTTGCACACGATACATGTTTCTGCTTGGCAGTTTCTTCCTTGATGCTGGCTTAAACATCGTATGCACAAGTTGGCTGAGCTAACGAGCCTTGCCCGATTTAATGTTGACATCTTTTTGAATTGCTGGCATTGAATTAAACCATGATGCTCCTTACACCCGTCCACACAACATGTTTTGGTTAACATGGCTGTATTCACTCGGTTCAATGGTGGTATATACAGCATGTGTGGTCGTGTTGCTGTTGCTCTATGGTTGCCCATGGCTTCTAAAGATTGAAACCTTCTCTCCAGTAATCGAAAGAATTCTTCTAGTTGTGGAATTTCTCTGGGCTTCTCTATAGTTGTTTCGTAAATCCTAATAGATTCTGGGTCCAATTTTTTGTTTAATATGAAATTCACGAATACCTCGAAGGGCGAATCCATATTTAGCCGCTTTATATTGTGTAATATTTCGCGTGCTGTATCATGCAAGTTTCTCACTGCTTGGGCGGATGGTATCTGAATTGTCGCCAATGACAATAGTGCATTAAATTGATGGTTTGCCAGTAGCCTTACATTGTTGAACCTTGCTTGGATTATATTCCATGCGGTTTGGTAATTGTCACCAGTTGTTGTTAGGTGACTAATAATTTGCGCTGCTCCCTTCTGCAGGTGTGATTTCAGATACGTCATCTTTACTGTATCTGATAGTTTGTTGTTTTGGTGGATCAGCTCAGTGAATATATCGTTGAATGTTTCCCACCGATCATAATCACCGTAAAATATTGGTAATTCTACCTTAGGCAATTTCACTTGCGCTGCTGATTCTGCCATGGTTGTTGTTTGTGAACGAAACTGTTGTAGTTTGATCATGGCATCTTCTACTCTTTCTTGAAGCTTGCCATAATAATCTTCCCGAAAGTAGTTGGAGGTTTGTTCGTCGTCTTCCAACTCTACTAATAATTCTGTATGTTGGGCTGCGATTTCCTCCATGTCCTTTTCTAATTGTCTTATTTTAAGACTAACATATTCCTTAGATATGTTGTTGGTTTCCAAGGAATAGTTTATTGACGCCAATTTTTGATATATCTGGCGCATGAGGACGTCTTGTCTTTTGAACAATTTTGTGTTGTTGTTTCCTTCTATTTTTGCTGCTTGAAGGGCCTCTATTGAACTACTCGTACTCGTTTGTTGTTGTTGATTTGCAGCTGAGTTACATTCTTTGATTTCCTCTTTTTGAGAATCTGTTGTTAAATTTTGTACGGCATCTACCCGAATTGACGGCGTCGGTTTATATGATGCCTCGAGAAGTGAACTTGGAAGTTGTAGGGCTTCTTGTGACGTTGTTGGTGTCAATGGTGGTCCGCTATGTAGGCGATGGCGCATATCTTCTACCAGCTTATTGTAAACATCTGTTGTGTTTATTCGCGTGGTGAGATAAGCGTGGTTCTCGCCCAGAGGCGGGACCATTCGTAGAATTTTATCGTCGTTTCCAACGAATTCGTTGTATAGCGCTTTTAGATTCGCTATTCTCCTCTCTAGGTAAGACTTTGTCTTTCTGTCTTCTCCGTCTTTCCGATAGTTTTTTTCTATTTGTACTATCTTGCCACTTGTTACCTCTTGTAATTGAAGTAATAAATCCATTTTGTTGTTGTTTGGCTTTCCAGTGGTTGTATTGGTGCTGGTTGTTGCTCAGCTCCTCCCTCGACGGTAATATTGTGAAGATTGTGCCTGTTGTTGCTTGGCTGGTGGTGTCGTCAGGCTTGACGACGTTATACACTGTCCGTCCGTACTTCTATTTGCCGGTTGTTTTAGTGGCTCGAAGGACCATGTAAAATCTCAGGTTGTGGCCAGTTGTTGGTTGTCTCCGACTGTTGTTGTATCCGGTTGTTGTTTTATCCGGCTCGAAGGACCATGTAAAATCTCAGCTTAATCCGACTCGTTGTTTTTATCCGGCTCGAAGGACCTTGTAAACTCTCAGCTTAATCCGGCTCGTTGTTTTTATCCGGCTCGAAGGACCATGTAAAATCTCAACTTAATCCGGCTCGAAGGACCATGTAAAATCTCGGCTTGTGCCTTAATTCTAAAATTAAGTTAGCTTCGATTTATGAGTTTACTTAATAGATTACCACGGGTGGGGTCTATTAAGCAGGCGAGAATAAATCGTTGTATTATTTATTTAATAGATTACCACGGGTGGGGTCTATTAAATAAGCGAGAGTAAACACGTTGTTAAGGTTGAATTTATTCTGATTTTATTATTTCATTTTTCCAGTATATATACAAAATCTTATATACTAATTACACTAACAACAAATAAATTGCAATTCGGTAATTTTTGTAGTAAAAATATAGAATTGCTGAATTGCATCTATATTGTTGTTGTTGTATACACATGAATTAAATCATATTTATATTGTTGTTGTTGTATACACATATATGATGAATTAAATCATATTTCGCCAACATATGTGTCTATTTGTGTATTTTACCCTGTTGCCACTGTGGGATATTTTGTTGCACTGTTGATCTCAACATATTCCCGGGCCGGCAGTTAGATTATTATAATGATGTGCCCTGTTGATCGCAACACGTCTAAAAAAACCGTCGGAGAAATCTAAAAAACTAATCCATGAGTTAGATGACTTTAGATTAGTTTTATATTAATTTTGCTACATTATACTGTAAGACTGAATTATTTTAATTGCAGTTGCAGATGCAATAATAGAGTATAGTCTTTTATTTCTATGTTCTATGAAAAACATTTGAATATCGACAAATTATTTATTGTTGACATATTCGACATTGTTGAAGTTCTTTTAAATCGAGACGTCGTCAATGACAATTGTCGACATGTCGACAATTGAATAATTGACATGTCATTGTCGACCTCACCATTGCTGGTTAGAAGGGTTAAATTCACTGGTTTATAGGTGATAAAATAAACGTCAAATAATAATTTTTTTTTATTGTTGTCAATACTTATATTTAAAAAAATTAATATATGTCGATATTAATGGAAATATTACATTTATATATATTAAGTATATATTCTTATATTAATAAAAATGTTATATTAATGTAGTTATACACATCGCGACCTTAGAATAACACTATTGTATCTAGCTACTCGATACATAGTTTTGAGAAAATGAAGCTGGAAAATTTAATATGCTGTAACTTTTTAGTTTTATGGAAAATGTTTATAAAATTGTGGTTGTCTGGTATTTATAGATATATGTTTTTATGATAAACTAAATATTACTTTAAAATTGTAGGTTTATTACTGAAATAATTGGTGCTCCAAAAGTAGATACACTTTTGTAACTGAACTTTGACACGTTTAGCCTTGGAATATCAACCATGTATCTGGCAGATTTAATTAACTTAAAATAAAATATACATTAATTCATTTTGGTATTTAAAAAGAAATAAAACTTTAAAAACAAGGAAAATCGGGTTGTTTGTATCTCTTTTCCTAATTTTCTATATCGAGGCTCTTGTAAAAGTGGTCTGCGACTTTTTCGTTTCAGTTAAAACAGTTCGATTTGTACGAACGATTTCGGCACTTGAGGCCGGATTTGTCTCATCAAATTGGATTACAGAAGGCCCTTCTAATTTCAAAATAATTTTGTAATACTTAATATCACTGAGGGGCATGTACTGAAACATCGCTTGTAGATGTTTCTTTTTAGTGTCTGATAATTCTGATTTTTTTAAGCGGCTTTAATTCAGACACATCTGATGAGAACATTTTCCTGGATCTCTCTAAACGCCTTATGCTTTGGGTAGCTAACTGACCTTCATTGTACCCCAAAGAATATTCAGAATACTTCATTACTTTGTTGAATGTACCTCAACATTTTTAATTTGGTGAAGGGAATTTTGGAAAATTCAAACACATTTTCCCATACTGCCCAAAGTCCATAAAATCGGTAGCAGTCATTTGCATGATAATTAAGGGATTCCTCCGGTTCACTGTTTTAAGCGTTCGAAGAAGCCCCATTGGAGAGAAAAATTCGTTAACTGCTAATACCTTTTCAATTGAACTATGGATATGGTCTACTTCCTGAATTACACCGTGACCTGGAACTGAATATTTCATGAAAATTGAATTTATTTGTGGGTTTTGTTTAATTACATGCAAAATTGCAGTCGACATGAACGAGTTCTTATTTTGCGGCACGCACGAATCACTCCATGTAATTAGGTTGTAGATGTCACTATTATCTTCAAAAACTCTATTCAAAATTTTCAGTAATGCAGACACTAAATCATTGCCGCTTCTACCTGATGTATATTCCGTCCATATTTGGCCCCTGTGGTCGGGGGGCACTCACATGTCTCGTAAATCTAATTGCACGAACATGTTTCCTAAGAATACCACCACAGTATCCTTTGCTTGTCGTAGGAGGCGACTAAACGGTTGGATCGCTGGGCTGACGACCCGCATCCGTAAAAAAATCAACTGTTTATAAAATCAACAAAAAGAAAAATGGATACCGCCAAAACAACACCGGACCCCCGCTCAAGTACCCGGATACGAGATTTAGGATCGGCACGTGGAACGTGCAATCACTTAGAAAACCAGGAGCGTTGGAGGGTCTAATCACGTGCATGAAAGAGTATCGGCTGGAACTCGTTGCTCTTCAAGAAACTCGCTGGCCTCAAAGTGGAGACCATGTGTCCCAGGGCTATACGTTGTTCTACAGTGGAGATGACCTCGGAAATCTTGGAGCTGGATTTCTTCTTGGGCCGCAGGTAAAGAAGGCTGTTTTGGATTTTCAAGCAGTCAATAACCGATTGTGTATGCTTCGCCTGCGCATGAAGTTAGCCAACCTGTCGATAATTTGTGTACATGCGCCCACAGAAGTCAGCCAGCCCCAAGATAAAGACTCATTTTACAATGACTTGGACGATCTGATGGGATCTATACCTGAACACGATGTTAGAATGGTAATTGGGGACTTTAATGCTAGAGCTGGCAGAAATCAGGCCGACTTGTGTGAAAACATAGGTCCGTACTCCCGACACGAAACTGCGACCGATAATGGTGAGAGAATGATGTACTTTGCAATTGCTCATGATCTTAGAGTAGCAAGCACATTCTTCCCTCACAAACAGATACACCTAGAGACATGGACACATCCTCGCAAAACATCCCGGAGCTAAATTGACCACGTGTTAATTTCAAAAGGGCGAGCTCGGGTTGTGCAGGACGTGAGAACTTATCGGTCAGCAACCAAATACGTAGGCAGCGATCATTATTTGGTCGCTGCAAAGCTACGGTGGAAGTTTTCGTACAGGTCGGGGAACACAGCGAAACGGATGGAACGTTTCGACTGTGAAGGTCTGATAAATGAAGATCAAAAGAAACGATATCAGGATCTTGTCAGCGACAACATTGAGGGAGCTAATTACCAGTCTGACTGCGTGAACTCTGTCTGGGAGGTACTGAAAACTTCGGTTGTCAGTGCTGCTCAACAGACTTTAGGTATAGTGAAAGTCAGAACCAAGAATGATTGGTTTGATGACGAGTGTCGTCTTGCAGTTGAGCAACAAAATATAGCCCATAATGAAGTGCAACAACGTCTCACAATCGCGAGGAAAAACAAGGCAGCTCTTGCAAGAAGGGCAGCTAAGCGGATTTGTAGACGGAAGAAGCGAGAATGGTGGAAGGCCGAGGTTCTGAAAGTACAACAACTCAGCAATGAGCGTAGTTCACGTAATTTCTTTAAAGGAATTACTGGATTGCACCATACTTTCAGGCCTTCGTCAACTGCCATTCGGGACCGTGATGGAAACCTCTGTGTCAACATCGACGCAGTACTTGACGCATGGAGTGGACACTTTACTGAGCTGCTTGATGTTCATCATGCGTCACAGACTGTTGTTGAGCCACCTCTAAAACAGTCTGCGGAGATTTGCACTGAGGAGCCATCCCATGAGGAATTCACTAAGGCCATGCAGAGAATGAAACGAAACCGCTCACCTGGAGTGGACTGCATTAATTCGGAGCTCTTGATATTCGGAGGGGATACTTTGTGGAACTGTCTTTTCGACCTTATTCGATTAGTATGGCGAACCGAAGTTATGCCTGATGAATGGAAAGTGGCCGCGATATGCCCCATCTTCAAGAAGGGAGACCGCTTGAAGTGTGAGAATTATCGCGGTATAGCTCTCCTTTGCACAGCATACAAGTTACTGTCATACATTTTATTGGATAGAATCACTCCTCTGGCGGAGGGCTTGGTTGGTGACTATCAGGGAGGATTTCGTCCGAATCGATCAGTCACTGATCAGGTCTTTTCGCTGCGGATGATTCTATCTAAATATTATGAGACATTCATCTCCGTACATCAGGTTTTCCTGGATTTCCGGCAGGCCTACGACTCGATCAATCGAGAGAGTTTGTGGTCTGCCCTGGAATACCTAGGAATGCCAACAAAATTGGTACGACTGTGTAGGATGACAGTGACGCAGTCTCAATGCTGTGTTAAAGTTGAGAACAGGCTATCGGCAATTTTTGCAGTTAACTCGGGTGTTCGGCAGGGAGATGCTCTGTCCCCGATACTCTTTAATCTCATGTTGGAGTACATCTTTCGTAAAACTGAAACACCTCAGCGCAACATCTTATATCGCCAGTCCAATCAAGTGCTTGCATATGCAGATGACATATGCGTGATTGGACTGAATAACAACGGAGTGAAAGAAATACTTGATCCGCTTGTAGAGTTTTCAGCTTCTGTTGGACTCCAGATCAATGAGTCCAAAACGAAATACCTGATCTCTGGTTTTAGAGACAATGGCACACCAGATTTTAGTAGTGGCCACCACACGTTTGAGGGAGTGAGGTGGTTCAAATATTTGGGCTCTCTTATCACTCACGATAACAGTGTGGGTGAGGATATTAAAGTGCGGCTGGCAGCTGGCAGTCGTTCTTTGTATCCTCTAAGGCCACTGCTAAAATCTAAACACTTATCAAGTGCCGTGAAGCTAAAGCTTTACAAAGCGTTGATCAGGCCCGTTGTTATGTTTGGATGTGAAAGTTGGGCGCTGACGGATGAGTACGAGAGATGGCTCCTTACATTTGAGAGAAGAATCATGCGTGTGATTTACGGCCCTAAACGCGAAATAGATGGTAAATACCGAGCTCTGTACAATTTCGAGATCAGAGATCTGATGAAGATCCCCGATATTGTACATGAAGTTAGATCTCAGCGAGTACGCTGGCTCGGTCACGTTCTGCGTGCTGATCCGGAACGAATTGTGCAGCGATCTCTGAAAGGAGAGCCACCATATGGTAGGCGCAGAGGTCGTTGCAGGCGACGATGGCTCCACGATGTAGAGAACGACTTGGCCTCTTCAGATTGTCTAAGACAGTATGAAGACCAAGCTCAGGATCGAAACCGTTGGAGCCAGATTGTTGATTCAGTAAGGGGCCAGTAATGGCCTTTAACACTGTTATTATTATTCCGTCCATAAGCAGCAATATGTTTTTTTACTACTACTTAAATATGCAGTTAAATTATAGATGTTTAATTTGGAATAGTAAAACATCGGGCCAATTTCTTATCTTGGGCAATTTATCACGTTCTGTAGATCAAAACAGAGGATCGGAACTTCCACTTCTTTATCAATAGCTTTCTGCTGTCTCATGTTGATTTTCAAGTCGACATGTTGTTCTTTCTCCAAGATCATTTCGGATGTGATAAGTTGTTCCTGCTCAGCAACTTTATATTTTAAGCAAGAACCACATCTATCACTCTTAGGTTGTTGAAAAGCGATATTAAATTTTGTACAAAAAATATGGCGATAAAAACTTTTCTTCACTGGCACTGGATCTTTTGTGTATTCTTTGTATAAGTCATACATCTTGGAAATGTTCAAATTTGGCTCTAGGTAAAGCCGGGTGCCATGACGTCTGCAATTTTTTCCTGTGGTGTTCTCTTACTGCTTTTGCGCCCACGCATATCTCCTTTGGACATCCCAGATTGTTCGCATTTATTTTGATGCGCTGTATAGACTGGTGATTGCGAAATGCTGTAAGTTCCCAGATAAAAATTTGTACACACCGTATATGTATATGTAGAAACCTTCATAAAGTAGGAAAAGGTGAAAGACCGACGGGATTGCATTGTCGTTGTTTTTCTTGCTGGTGAATTACGGGTGGTAGTTTTTAGGATAAAATTTCGCTTTCGTTGAGCATCTAAGGCATAAAACGCCTTAAACTGTTCTTCTCTTTCTGTTTTCGTCACATTTTTGGCACACAGATATTTGCACTTTTTGAGACAGTCTTTTTTTGTTAGCACCATTTTGCATGGAACCTATTCCTCACTGGCCTGATATTTTTTTAACGAACAGAACTTATCCAATTTACAGGATTACGTCTACGTTTCCTAGATTTCTTTGGAGTTGATAGTGGTGGTTCATCATTTAACGGTTCGCTTGCTACGTCGATTAAGGAAGGAATGAATTGTTCAATCACACAGTTCTGCGCTGAACCGACTTTAATTGCTCCAACAATCTCAGATACAACCGTGGAATGATCTAAAAAAAAATCCACGCCGAGTAAAGTGTGATCACAAAAACAATATTTTCGTTTACAGGTACATACAAATTCAACTCTAGATCTGCCATGATTCCTATTTTGTAAATACCAAACATTAAATCTATATAGAACAAATAAGAAAATTAATTAAAAAATAAATAACTTACAGTGAAATTTACACGTCTTTCTATTATTACAAAATACTAACTACTTTCGAACATTACAAAATACTAACTACTCATTTTAAAATCGTAAGTGAGAATAACAAAGTTGTATGTACAAAGAGAGAAATTACAAAGTGGTATCTACATGAGAAATATTTTTTATTGGGATTACAAAGTTGTAAGTGGTAGATACAATATTGTTTACTCAATGAAAAAAGAAACGGTGGTAAAATTATGTTACTTACAACAATTTTTATTTGTCTACATCAAAATCGAAAAGAGATATCAAAATTTGGAGTGCATATTTAGAAAGAGCGCAAATGTTAGTTACAACAGTGTTATTCTAAGGTCGCGACATTCGAAATCACTTTGACTAATTTCAGAAAAACAGCAACAACAATCAATTATCCATTTTTGCTCGATTTACCCTAATAATTTTAATACAGTATTTCAATTTACTAAATTTTTTACCGAAAATGTCATTTACCTTGAGTATAGCACGCAATGTTTATTAGTCAGTAAGCAAATTTTTAAACTTTTTATTTAAGGTTTCCTTCTTGTTGTTGTGGCTGTGTTTTTTTTTGATATCTCATGAGTAATTACTCAGAAGTTGATCCTTATTTAAGCTAGATCGAAGAACAGCACTCTTAATTGTATACCTTTGTAATAAACGGTTTTTATTTGAAATTGCTAATAAAACTTTTAACCGTCTAGTATATATAAATACAAATAAAGACTAATTTATTAACTTCAAGGTAAGTCTTTCGATATGGAAGATAAGATAGTTTTCGTTCTTTAAAATAAATTGAAGACCTCAACTTTAGAGACGGGACAAACATATAACAGGCTACAAAGCCTTTATATAATACATATTAGGTATGTATGTACTGAAAGAAAAACAAAAACTCTTATTATAATTATCTTGATGTTGATGAAGATGGAATGATGTAGATTTCTTAGAAGTATAACCTTAAGAAACTGTACAAAACAACAAAACTGAAAATATTTTGTTTAATCGGCAGAAACTAAAATCAAATTAATTTGTGATGATGAATGGAATTAATTCATTTCTATTTGATTGGATGGTTTGTGTAATTTTAAATGAGAATAAGTTTAACAAAAAAAATTACCAAGACAAAAATTATAGGTGTCTATTTATATATATACGTTGATATTCTATACACATATCGTAATTTATACGTGTAATTAAGTCATATTACACCTTATAATACATAATTATGTTTGCTTTTAACTAATACGTGTAAATTACATCATACACATTATTATCGCGGTCGAACATCAGACGATATTGTATATAAAATGTATGCTGATATCAGTCGGTATTATAGATTATGATTATACAAGATTTAAGAGGCGAATCATTATATGTATGCATAGACATCTAATTCAAAACCAACTTTTATATTATTATTAGAGAACAAACAATTTATTTCCAAAAAATTTAACAAGCAATTATCGATAATTTATTCAATTAAATAAAAATGGATTTCCTAAATTCACATATTTTACGAGTTCGCGATTCCCATTTATTGAGTGGAAATACAATTTTGGTTTTATCTCTTCCCAATTTGATAATAAATTTATTGCATTAACATTAATCATCTTTGAAATTTGGAAAATATAAAATCGACTCGCTTAATTTATACAAATTAAAATTAAACATTTATTTGTAATAAAAGTTGAAAATAAAAATTAAAAGTGTAAAATAAATTTTTTTATTAACATTTTTATTTTTTTTTATTGTAAATAAAAAAATAATAATAATTGTAGTAATAATCATTTTTTCGGTTTAATTTTTATTTTAATTTAAAATATAACTGCGTTTAAAAATATTTTTGGGGAATGTCATGTTTTTATGACAGTGCATAGTGTCAGCAATACACATATTGAGTGTAAAATTTGTAATAGTACATTGCACTTTATTACAGTCGATTTTATTATTATTGTGACGAGACTTTTCGGATCATTTCTATGGATCTGTCGAAGCATATTATTTCATTTATAGTTTTACAAATTTTCTACGTTGATGTTAGAGTTAATAATTTAATTAAAATTTAGAATATTATAGATTTAAATAAATAATTTTTTTTTAGCTGCGAAATCGAACTTGAGACCGCGTGAATTGCCTTTAAAAATAATGTTTTGATTAAATTCGCTAACATCAATATTTGTAATAAAGAGAAACTGAAACTTACTGGAATGAATGAAATTATTTTAATCATTATTTTATAACATATTATTGTATTAACATTCAGCAACATCAAAATAATAATTGCTTTACCCAGTAAATTTTCTATCTCAGGTAAATTGTTACAGTGGCTTCTTAAAATTGGCCACCGCTGTGTGCGCGTCTCGGATCCTTACTACTTGATACAAAGGAAATTAATAACCGTTTTTTGTTTAGATAGCAAATGTGACATGTAAATGTGTTCGGGGCGTTATTCTTAACATTGCATTATTTCAATACTCAATAATTTTTGTATAATGGCACAAAGGAGAATATACAGAGGCATAAGTTGTATGAAGGCCTGATACCTAATAGATGAGCTGTTATATTTTTTCGAACAGTATTGGATGGAAGGGAAATATTTGTTGTCCCTTTTGCCCCACTCGCTGTTATACTTGATCACATGACTGTTGCTTTTATTTTAATTTTCAAAACAACATATTCTGTCTTTATTATATTGTAGCCATATTCCGAATTTGAATAGATGTATAAAAAAAAATATTAGAAATTAGAAATTTTCGATTTTAGAAAATTTCGATTTTGCTTCATTATTTTATTCATATTCGCGTTGTAGTAGCATTCTAATGTAATAGGATATTACAAATATAATCTGCAATAAATACATAATCGTCCTGATTCAAAATCGATTCGGTATATGTACATACCATCATAATAATAGAAATTTTCTCTACTATTTAACACGGTAAATAATTAATATTAACTATCATAATAAAATAACATATTTTTATTAAATTATCCTTATTCTAGGTATGGCATCTACAAAAAAAATATTCATGTTGCAGATAGAGATCTGCTAATTCAGATATGAAATTTTATCAATTTCCAACTAATCCAAAAAGAAGATCTTTGTCGATTAATTCAATTGGTTTAACAGCGGAAGATTTGAAATACAAATTTATTTATGTATGCCAACGTCATTTCTGCAAAGAAAATATAGCTGTTCATTATTTAACCAGAAACGCAGTGCCCGTTCTAAATTTAATCAAAGATAATCCGCATAATGAGGAGCTCTGTAATCATAATTTAGAAATAAATAACAGAAAAAGCTATGAACTTAACGAAAAGAGCCATAGCGTAGCAGCATCTCAAGCTGTCGAGAAAATGGATATAGATGATGTATCTGATAGTTCCGTATTTTCCCAGATAAGAACGGAAGATTTACCAAAAGATAAACAAATTAATCCATTGGACGAGAATGTGGAATTGTTAAAACTTATGAACAGTATCTGTTGTTCACATTGCGAAATTAAGAATGAGGATAACGAGTGTTATGGAAAATGTAAAAAATACCGGAAAGACTATTTATTTTATATATAAAAAGAAATTAATGGATGCAAAAACCAATCAAACAATTGACGGCAAAGAATCGTAAATTAACAAGGATGATGAGATGATCGATACACTAACTGCTGCAAACGATCCAACGAAAAGCGTGTGCAAGCTACTTCTAAAGGAGGACTACTACTACACTGAAAGTGATAAAACATATACATTTTTAAAAACAGTATTGCAATTAAAACTTCCATCTATATCGTCAATTTATAAATGGTCACCAATAAGATTTATTTTACCCGGCACAAACTATATAAGTATATTCTGATGAATCAATTGAAACACTTATTTCAAAATATGACAGAGTCATCACGGATATTTATATTAAGCTTCGACGAGATCACAATTAAGAAAGACCTGACCGTAACCCTTTCAACCGATAAAGTCGATGGATACTGCGATACATGGGGATCACAAATCAAATGAGCTAGCTACTTCTGTCGTTTTTTATGTTGCGTGGATTATGTGGGTAGCTGGAAACACGTTTTAAATTATATACTAATTAACAACTCGATCAGTGTTGAATAGCTATCACTAATTTAATTAATGAGGTAGTTAATAATTAAAAATATCAAATTATGCCAGGAGAACTTAAATTTAAACATAGTAATGATAACTTGAGATCAAGGCACAACGAATGTAGCCGTTTATAAACATTTCGGTGTTAGTCCTGAAAAGCCATATATTACTGTGAACAGAAAAATATAGTCGTACAGTATGATCCGCCACATCTCATGAAATCAGTTCGAAATTCCTTTATAAAACATAATCTCCCACAATCGGACTACGGCACAAGTAATTTCAATGTTGTAAAATTACTATACGAGCATGAGAACAATCAAAAAGTGAAACTGTTACCAAAGCTAACAAAAAATCACATGGAACCAAATAATTTCGAAAAAATGAGCGTTAAGCTGACTGTTCTAAGTAACAACGTTGCATGTCCTGTATGCACAACACTCAAATCAACGCCCTCTAAGTTTCAAAATTATATGGAGTATGTGTATTATATATTTATATCGATATTTTTCGGTTGGATAAATGTCCCACACCTCAACAAGTTCATGAAAATGAAATTGTTGATGCATCCGATGATATATCACAGTAATTATCCGGCTTCACTAAAGTCACAATTCAAGTTTTGGGTTCTCAAGTTCACAAAATTTACACAACACAAAACACAACAACATAAATCAATTTTAACTACACTACATAAAAAGGTTACAACATTTATTAATAACACATCACATCAAACAGATTGAATTTTTTACATCGTTCATATTGAT
This sequence comes from Tipula unca, assembly GCA_951394425.1. NCBI lineage: Eukaryota > Metazoa > Arthropoda > Insecta > Diptera > Tipulidae > Tipula > Tipula unca. Next base: position 123,327,223 of record OX596380.1, read on the forward strand.
CAGCTGTTCCACCAGTTTACGGATTAAGAATTTTCCGGCTTCGTTAAAATCACAGTTCAAGTTTTGGTTTTTCAAGTTCACAAAATTTACACAACACAAAATTCAACTACACAAAACACAACAACATAAACTGGAATTATTACAACACTACAGCTGTTCCACCAGTTTACGGATTAAGAATTTTCCGGCTTCATTAAAATCACAGTTCAAGTTTTGGTTTTTCAAGTTCACAAAATTTACACACCACAAAATTCAACAACACAAAATACAACAACATAAATCAATTTTTACTTCACTACATAAAAAGGCTACAACATTTTTTTATAACACATCACACCAATTCAAACAGATTGAACTCTATACCTCGTACATATTGATCAGCTGTTCCACTAGTTTACGGATTGAGAATTTTCCGACTTCGAAAGATCATAATTATTGCACCACATCTCACTGGACATTGCATCACCATCTTAAACTGGAATTATTACAACACTACATTATGATTAGTATCTTTTATATTTTATGTTATATTATACTTATCTTTTCGAGTCCATATTTTTCACAATATTTTTATATTTTTTATTATTTTTGTTTACAACTTTTATTGTTGTTGTTTAAATTTTTTTTGACATTTGAGCATGTTATTTTGATAAGTTGGTATCTATACTTTATACGTATCATTGCAGTACTATAAAGGTTACATCACACTACCATAGTTTGTGCCTGTTTAGTACTTTTTTTGCTTATACATTTTGACTCATTGAATTAATTTTAACATTTTTATGTTTTTTATTTTCCTTGGTTAATTGTTATAAATTTAAATATTTATTTTACAAAGTTTTATTATTATTAACTATTATTTTATATTTACTTTCAATTTATTCTTGTAATTTATTAATATTTCTTTACTTTTTTATGATTTTAATGTTTACATATCAGCTGATTCAGATTTTTGTTTTTGTATATTTTTGGGTTGTCTGCGTCGATTTTAGATGGTCTATTTATTTCAAGTATTTAACAACATTATGTTTTCGGGTAATTATTATATCATTAGTAATTTTATGTTCAATTTCTTTTGCTTGTTCAATATGGAATATCATTAAATTCTTGTTAGTTGATTTCTTCAATCTACTTAATTTTGTACGTTCAAATATGATTATCAAGGGTAATTGGTCTTTGTATTTATTCAGTTGTTTAGATGATGAATAAGTTTAGCATGACGTTAAAAAAATATTGTCATAATGATTATTTCGATAATGTGGATAATTTTAAAATTAATTCAAACAGTTATCTTGGAACAAATCATCAACAATTGAAAACTCTACAAATTAATATTCGTGGAATGAATGATATTAATAAATTTGATAATGTGTTAGAGTTCATTGATAGTCTACAATCTGATGTACATATTTTAGTTATTACTGAAACTTTTATTCAGAGCCACAATACAATGGGGTATACTATTAATAATTACAGTAGTATATTTTCGTGTAGAGATGATAGATCTGGTGGTGGTGTTGCATTATATATCAGAAATGATATTGAATTTAGTTTACTAACTAAAGATGACGGTTTACACCCTTTTCAATTTATTCAAATAAAACTTTCTCGATTTCTTGGGACCAACATTTGTGATATTTATCGGCCTCCGAGCTCTGATATTGAATGTTTTTTTAATTGGCTGGATTCCTTGCTATCTGAAAGTTGTTTATCTGACAATATATTACTTGGCGACTTGAATATTCCTGTTAACAAAACAGATGACATTGTTGTAACTGACTATATTAATCAGTTAATGAGTCATGGTTTTATTACTTCCAACACAAATGTTACTCGCTCTGCTAGTGGAAATATTTTAGATCATGTCGCATGTAGTTTTTTAAATATCAAGAAAGTTTTTAATTCTACTATATTTTCGAACATTAGTGATCACAATTTTATTTATTCCAATTTTTGCTATGCGTCCAAATATATTAAGAAAAAGCTGATAAAAAAAATTGTTAATTTTGATAAGGTAAATGAAAAGTTTAATAAGTTTCTACTTTCAACTCAATTTAATATCCGCGATCCAAACAGCACTATTGTAACTTTCGTAAAATACTATAATGAATTAATTGATAAGTTTTCTACATCAATAAGTGTTGAAGCTAAGATTAAAAATACAATGTGTCCTTGGATCACTTATGATATATGGCAAATAATTCGTAAGAAAAATAATATCTTAAAAAAATGTAAACAGAATTCAAGTAATATTGCCCTTAAAACTGAATTAGAACGCTTATTAAAACTATTAATTTCAAAAAAATATTTCGCTAAGAAACAGTACTTTAACAAAATGTTTGTTGATTTAAATCAAAGAGATTTATGGAAAAATGTTAATTTATTCCTTAATAAAAATCACAAATCAGTTCAGATTGATTCGATTTTCTTTAATGGCAGGCATTTAAGCAATATTGGTGATATAGTCAATATTTTCAATGAATATTTTGTTAATGTACGTAGTCTGATAGGGCAATCTATCAATTCGGACAGAGATATTCATAAGTTTGGAACCATTCACAGTAGCTCTGATTCCATGTATTTTTCGGCAGTCACACCAGCTGAAGTTTATAATGTTATAAGTTCACTTGGTGACTGTAAGGGTGGAGGTCCTGATAATATTAATAATGCTGTGTTGAAATGTAGAGCTGATTTTTTCTCAAATATTTTATCTGATATTTTAATGAATGTTTAATAAGTGGTATTTATCCGGATTCCTTAAAGTTTGCTAAAGTTATTCCAATTTTCAAGAATGGTGACATTTCATCAATTAACAATTACAGACCAATTTCTACCTTATCTGTATTCGATAAAATTTTTGAAAAGTTAATCTCATCCCGTTTGGTAGATTTTCTTAATCGTAATAACTTTTTTTACTCATACCAGTATGGTTTTAGGAAAGGCGCAGGTACGGAGCTAGCCCTTGTGGAAATTTCAAATATGATTTATACAGCTTTTGACAACAAGAAGTATGTTGGAGCACTTTTCTTAGATTTACAGAAAGCTTTTGATAGTATTGATCATGAGTTGCTCCTTAGCAAATTATATTGTTATGATATACGTGGAGTTTCTTTTAATTTGATGGAAAGCTATTTATCAAATAGAAAACAGTATGTCATGGTCAATGGAATTATAAGTGAAACTTTGGACATAAAATGTGGTGTTCCACAAGGCAGTGTTTTGGGGCCACTTTTATTTTTAATTTTTTTTAATGATATATCTAACTTACCATTAAATGGTCATATTAGAATATTTGCAGATGATACCGCTTTGTTTTATGAAACTGTAAATCCGGATACCATATTGACCAATATGGAATATGACCTTGGTATATTATTGGAGTATCTTAAATCTAATCTAATTTCGCTAAATATTTCCAAAACTAAATATATGATATTCCACTCTCCTTATAAATCAATGATTACGTTATCTCCATTCAAAATGAATAACATTAATATTGAAAGAGTTAATTCATTTAAGTATTTAGGTATAACTTTCGATGTTAATATGTTATGGCAGGATCATATTAATATCATTTGTAATAAAGTTGCTCCTCTTGTTGGGTTACTCAGGAAATTATCATTTTTGTTCCTACTCGGGTTTTACTAATGATTTATTTCTCATTTATTCATTCACGAGTTACCTATGGTCTTCTTATATACGGAACAGCCACTGAAACTAGGCTAAGAAAACTCCAAGTAATGCAAAATAAAAGTTTAAAAGCTGTATATAGATTACCAGTGTTATTTTCTACCAAAGAATTATATTGCAAAGAAAATAATTTAGTGTTCCCTATTAACATATTACACAAATTCCAATTTACCTTCTATATGTATAAAACATTAAATGTATCTTCAGTTTTATCTAACATCAAATTTAATTGTATTCATCATAACTATGCAACTAGAAATTGTAACAGAATAAATTACCATCACATTAAAACTGAATTTGGAAGAAAATCGATTACGTTTCTAGGCCCATATATATACAATCAAATACCTGAATATGTTAAAAAATCTGAAACATTTATTAAGTTTAAGAGAAATGTTAAGAATTACTATAAGTCTAATATTGAAATTTATTTATAATTTGTATTTCTGGGATTATTAATTTTATGTTCATATCTATTTAAATATTTTATTTTAAAATGATAATTATTTTACACACACATATATACATATATATATATATATATATATATATATATATATATATATATATATATATATATATATATATATATATATATATATATATATATACATATATGTATATATATATATATATATATATATATATATATATTTATATATATATATACACCATACAACACAGATTATCCTTCAAGGGACAATCAATCCACTGGATAAACTGTTGTTGTTCATTGTAAATATTAATAAATGAATAAATGAAAAATAAAAAAATTAAAAAAAAAAAAAATGATACCTACAGTGAACATCATAACGGTTATATTTATTTGGAGCAGAGTTTGGAGTTTTTGATAAATTTAAAAATTTTAGCAGAAAATGAAAATTACTTCAAATTTTTAAAAGGACTTCAACTAACCATATGCGCTCAATTGGGGTTGATAAATTATTTCAATTCTTATTTTGCTGTGGATTTCATTTTAACGGGTAAAACAAATCAGGACGCACTAGAAAATTTATTTTCGGCTCTGAGAGGCAAAGGTTTAAAGATTTAATTACATGCGAAAAAAAACTGAATTCTCGACTTAATATTTTTAAATTGTAATTTTTTTTCATAAAAACCATTAATTCCTTTATAAATTGTTCGTTGGTCTAGCCTAGTGGGTATTCTTCCTTTGATCCATAGAAAATGATATGAGCATTTGAACATTAGTGAATTGACTGCCGATTGTTCATTAGAAGGCTATTTTTAAATCAACTCGTTAGATTCCCGAAATCTATTCCCAGGTAGAGTGATTGCAGTAGCCCTAGCGCAATGTGGAGACGAAGACAATACTTGTAACACGGTATGCCCGATAATTTGTTGTTTTTCGTAACTATAGATGTGTTTAAAAAGGATGGAAAATGATGAAGTTGAATACCAGTCCACTCTGGTGTTTGGAAAGACTATTTCCGAATCCTACAAATATGATGATTCCGATGAAATTAATTTTGAATTTCTAATAAATGAAGCTAATTTGAATTTAACCACCCATTTGTATAAAAAAAAACGTCTTTTTAGAACAGATATTCAATATATAATCACAACCTTTTCTGAATATTTTAAAAGTGTGTTGTTTAAAAAATTTGCTGAAAATATAATGAAATTAGTGGGCACGGTAGACAATAATTCGATGTTAGCAATTCTTAAAATTCTTGAAAATCCATTTCAGAATACTTCCACAGATTGTAAAAGATTTAAAATAAATACACTCACACAATACATTACGATTATGCAAAATATTTCAGTAAAAGTAAAATTCCTATCTTTAAAAAGAACTTTATTATCCTTCCTTGAAAATGAGAGTGTTTGTTCTCATGTGATGGACTATCTTAATATTTTACATAGAAAAACAGATGCTGTATGTAGTATAATTCAGACTTCATTTTGGAAAGATATATGTTCAAACTATGACCCGAATAGTATTGTTTCGAAGTAAACAACCCCTTGGGTTCAAGGACGGGCTATCAGAAACTTGGTGCTGTGTACGTTTCTTTCCCATTTATTTCTGAAGAATACCGTTCAAGGCTTGACCATATAATGGTAGCGCTGCTGTTTAATACTCTTGACAAACAAGTTATGGAAATTCAATTTTTAATCCACTTATTGACGATTTAAAGAATTTAGAAACCAATCCTCTAGATATATGTGGAAAACAAGTTTTTTTTGTTCTTGTTTCTTGTATTGGCGGTAATTTTTTCAATTATTTTTGCAGAATATGCAAAATGCATAAAAATGAAACCAAAACAGCACTCAAGGAAAACATTTTATTACTCAGAAACCCATATAACTACGAGAATGATTTGAAAACGTCTGATCCCCAAACAACTGGGATAATGCCACTATGCGTTTTTAATGAATTGCAAAACTATCATGTTTCAAAAAATTTCAGTGTCGGCTTACTTCACCATCACGAAGGGTTTTGTAACTTTGAAGTTGCTTTTATTTTATTATTCGATATTAAAACATTAAATAATAGAATAACAGGATTTTACTTTGCAGAATTTGAAAATGTTAATATGCCTCAAGAAATAGCATTAGAAAATTTAAAGAATCACAAGTTAAGGTCCTCGGCATCCGAAATGATGTGGCTTATAAAATATTTAGGATTAATTATTGGTGATCTAATTCCCGAAGGTGATATGTGGCTAATATTTTTAACATTACGAGAAATAATTGGCCATTTATTTCTAGTAAAAGTTTGTGAAGCACATATTGCTCAATTTGAAAAGGTGATATTGATACATCATCAACCTAAACATCACTTTCTTACTAATTATCCATTTGTAATGAGAAAATTTGGCCCGATTAAACAGTTTTAGGTAATGAGACATGAGGTAAAACATAAGCAACTAAAAGAAATTGCCAATTCTACAAGATCAAAAAGAAACATTTGCCATACTATTGCCGAACGGCTTCAGTTAGGATTTTTCAAAAATAATTGTGATAACGACTTCATTCATATCGCTAGGGAAAGAAATAATAAATGCTGATAATTTGGATGCAAATATATTAGAGAATTTAAAATATATGAGTAATAATGTCAAATTTTTTAATTAGGTTGACATTTTAAAATTTAAAATTGTTGTTGCTTATGGCGATGAAGATGACTTGCCATGTTTTGGTTTGATTCAAAGTTTTGCTGTTCTTCCTAATCAAATTTGCTTTTGTATTTGTCAATTATTAAATACAATCATTTTTGATAATCATCTGTATGCATTTACTGTAGATAAAACTGACGTTCAAAAATCAATTGAATTAAATTTTAAAACATTGACATTTCACACAATCAGTAAATGTAAATCTGTGTTTTAAGTAACTGGTTACTAATCGTTTATGATACAATTAACCATAAGAAATTATAACATAAAAATTGGATTGTTTGTATACAATTTTGTTATATGTGAATACATACACTACAAAAAAAGCGGTGTAACTAGAAAACCAAATCGGTGCTACATAGTGTCCATCCGATCGGTGTTAACTATTTATTATCCGTTTGTGTAGCATTAAATAAATACATTTTTAATATCCTAAAATATGTAAGTGAAATTATAACACTGAACAAACGTTTACATGATATCGGGAATTTATTTGTAACTTACTTAAATTAGATAAACTTTGTTAAATCTATTAGTCCTGAATTATTTATCCGTTTTGAACATATAATTTGACACAGAACGGTGCGGTCAAAAATATTCCTATTGATACATATGCTAACTTTAAATGGTGTTGATAATTTTATCTCTATATATTTTTACAATTTTAAATTTCTTAGGCCAAAATAAAAATAAATGTTTGTTTTGTATTGAAATTCATTTATTATTAATTCATAAAATAATACATATATAGTGCGTTCGTTTGTGGTGAATTAACTGAATTATCTGAATTAACTGAAGTGATTTGTCCGTTCGTTTGGTATACTTCACTTCAGTTAAAAATATTGAGCTACTGATTTATCTGAATAATAATTTTGCTTGGGTAGGTAATTCAAATAATTGTTTTTGTTGTTTTTTTGAAATTATTTTGTTTTACGCATCGAAGAAGCCATCATATTTTAGAGAATTTTAAATTAATTTTCGATTATAATGGATGACGATTTGATCGAATATGTTAGTTTCTCAAACGAAGAATTTGCAAATGAAAATTCAATAGATGTAGAATCACAATGTAAGTATTTGTAATTATATATATGCATATATATATATATATATATATATATATATATATATATATATATATATATATATATATATATATATATATATATATATATATATATATATATATATATATATATATATATATATATATATATATATATATGTATATATATATATATATTTATACAATCATTATACATATTACTTTTACAAATAAACGTTTATTCATAGCTAAATCGTCAACATGGACTAGATCCGAGACTAATAAGCTGATAGAGGCTTATGAACAGTATAAAGATAGCTTTATTCACGTGAAACAACGTAAATACGCTTGGGAAATAGCCACCCATTTGCAAGCACTTGATGTAATGGTTCGTACAATTATAGTGTTAACAACAAAAATACCGGACGAAGGCCTATCCGGTTTGTATTTTATGATATGATGGACGCCATTTTGGGAACGAAAGCCAGTAATATTCAAGATGGTGTAGGGGTTAGCGTTGGTGCCTCTACAGAAGGGCTCGATTCTATTTCAAGCCCTGACAACATTGTTAGCAGGCCGGTAGTAGGTCGTCAACAGACACAAAAGCCAAGAAAACGACAAATTAGTGCGAAAGAAGAGTACTATAAATTAAAAATTGAAAGGCTTAAAGCAAAATCGACAAACGAAATGGAACTTTTAAGTATTGAGAATCAAAAAGTTGAATGACTGCAAAAATTGATTGAGAAGATGTAATAGGTGTAGCTATTAGTATAATGAAATAAAAAATGAACTGTTATATTTTGTGATAATGAATTAAAAATATATATATAAAAGTATTAAACAGATTGGTTAATTATTATTTATTAAAGATTTGAATTTTAATGTGAATTCGGAAAGAGCTGTAAAAATGCTTGTTGTCGTCTACTGGTATGAGTATTTCGAGAAACGTCCTCTGGCTCAAAATATTGTGGTTGATTGTGAGTTTCAGTTATTATATAGTCTACTTCGTCATCTTCTCTGATACACAAATTATGAAGCACGATAGCAGCCACAGTTGCCCTTATGATAAACTCTCTGTTTACATTCTGGAAATCTCTCAGCCTACGGAATCTTCCTTTTAACATAACAAATGCGTTTTCCACGCATGCTTGTAGTGATGAATGAATGAAATTAAATTGCCGCTCTTCGGATGTTAAAGTGCCATTATCTTTAAACGGGGGCACAAGCCAGTCTTTTGACATATAAGCCGAGTCACCAAGAAGAAAATAGACATACATACATGCTGGGCTTTCCTCAATTTTTTTACACAATCCAGACTTTCTCAACAATCTTGAGTCATGCATGGACCCAGGCTCACCGCAATATACATCAATAAATTCTAATTTGAAATTGACGACCCCTTGTAGTAGTATACTCGAAAATCCTTTTCTGTTTATGTAGTCGTTGTCTCCTTCTATTGTTATATTTAAAATTTCAATATGTGAGCCATCTTGTAATGGTCCGAAAATTGACCAAATTCAAAAATTACGTTTTTATGTTTTGTTCAACCCTAATGTGCATATCTAGCCATAAAAATTGCCTTTAGCCATAATATGAACAAAAAAATAACAAAATAACATAAAATTGGTCGATTGCAATAACTCGATCACTTGCCGCTTATTTGTCTTAATAAATAGACCAAAGAGAAGAATTTGAAAAATAATAATAAAAAAATTCAAAAATAAATTCTAATATAATATAAAATAAAAGTTAAAATTAAATTTATTTTAAATAATAAGTGAAATAATAATTATTGTAGTGCTTTCTGGTAACTACGAGATTTAGCCGTCAATCTATTTGATCGGTTCAAAATATACCTGTATTGTTTACTTTTTATATATACTCGTACTTACATAGCGGAATAGATCGCATACGCCTAACGTCGCCCGGTAAATTTCAATTAAATTCAGTTTGAAATTTTGGAATTACCGCAAGATCAACCAACAATTAGAATATAGTGGTAAATTGATTGGATTCCGGTTATGAGTGAGCTGACCGTCCGTTAACATAAAATACCGCACCGGATTAAAATATACATATGTAGCAACAAAATCGTATCGGACGTTGGAATACGAAATTCCTCGTGAATATATATACGCGTACTCCGGTAATTTTACATCACGGTTTAGTTTAGTTCCGCTGTAGAAAGTAAAAAAAAGTGTTTTTTATTATTATTACAAATTTTATTATGAGACCAGGTGTTACTATAAAATGTTGGTGATTCTGTGAAGTGCTTTTTCTTAGTTTTTTTTTTGAGCCAAACAGGAGGGTGTTTTTTTTTTCTTTTTTCAGAAACAAATCAACCGGGTTTCTATTACCGGGAGCGCTCTTCGTACTGGAAATTCAGGTGAGCTAATTTTAAATTACATATATACAACCTCTTTTGTTTTGGTTCCAAAAACAAATTATATACGCTCGTTTTGTTGTCGCATTCTCTGCTGCATTATTGATACCTGGCCTATATATATCTAAATTATTAATTAATTAAATATATATGTAAATTATCATATTATTTATTATTTTTATTTTTTCTTACTCTTAAACTACAATCTGTTAAGATTGGTATTTAAATCCGGCATTTGAATTAATTATTTTTATTTATTTATTTATTATTATTACTTCTAGTTTTAGTTTTTACTTAAATTTAACTAAAATTATTTAAAAATTGAATTAACTTAATTTCGCTATGTAATAATTTAGTTTATAATGTACTGTCAAGTGCATTTATAATTATTATTATTTTCATAAATTAAATACAAATTTATCATGAGTTTTTAAACAAAAAACTGAAATTATTTTATTGGTATGAGTGAAGTTAAGCTGAACAAGAAACCAGGATCATTTTTTTTTGTGAGACCCAATTTTCTTTTTGTGTCTGCTTCCTCTCTAGTTGGCCATTTAATGAATTTGGGCGAATGTTTAAAAATTAAACTTACCACATAATTAACTATCTCAGGTGCGGTACTTCGGGATACGTCAAATAAATTAGCAACCTGTCTAAAACAGTCTTGAAGCACCAGATAATTTCTTATTAGCAGGAATCTTCCTTCGTCCACCAGCATACAATAAATTTTCTTTGGTCATTAACGGCTCCAAGAACGCTGTTTATATATAAAATATAAATTATAATTTGTATGATAAATAGAAATAACATACTTACTCATAAGAGCATTAAAAGTTGACCTTTGTAGGCGAAAATTTTCCTTGAATTCTACATCACTGTATGCTTGAACCGTCGTTTCATAATATTGTGATACTCGGTGAAGGGAAGCACCACTTTGATTTTCTGGCTCGGAATCGCTCGAGCTTGAACTACTGCTAGTATCGATTATATCCCGCTCACAGGAATCTTGAAATAATTCTTTCTAAGATATGTCAAATAAAATAATGTTAGTAGTGGTAAGCACAAACTGTATATTTGAGTATTAAATATTATATATTTATCAATAATATTGTAACTATCTCTTCATTTTTCGACATAGTGAAAATGTAATGTGACACAAAAATAATTGATCCAAGAAAATGGTCGATTCAATTTAAATTTTATTTATTTTGCAACACAAGCCAATTACTTTTTAACAATTTGACACTTATCTGAATTGTAGCAAACGAACGACCAATTCACTTCAGTAGCTTAATTATCTGAATATTAACTCAATATCAATTCAGTTAATTCACCACAAACGAACGTGCCTATACATAGAACTTAGTCACAATATAATTAAACAATAAAATAAAATAATAAAATATATAAGAATATTATTATAATTAACCTAAACTTAATTAATTAAATATTTAGGAACAACATACAAATAGTTATTCGGCTTAAGAAGAATAAATTCAAATGGCATTTTAAATGTCAAGTTTTCTAATGCTATAATATTTTTCCTATTTGTATGGTTTAACACATAATGAATTAAGTGAGTAATTAAACTCAATAGTTTTAAGATCATCGTATCCAAAATATGTACAGTTATTTTTTTCTAATATTATTTTTACTAATCCAAACTTAGGCATTTCTAACATTTCAGTACACAAAACAAAATTATTCCTATAAATATAACCGCTTTCACTTCGTACATTAAAGATTGAATTAATATTCGCAGAAGATTTCAGTTCTTCAGGTATATTAAAATATTCCAACGATATTGAATCATAGCTTATAATTTGTTTAACACTGAATTTAAGTTCAGAATTTATGTTCCTATTAACGTACCCTATATAATTTAGTTCTTGGTGTATCTCGGCTAACATTTTGCAAATGTTTTTAAAATTATGTGAAGTTGATGCCATTTCTTTTAATTTAGAGTGTTTTGATTCATATCGCATAGTCCATAAATTGGTCAAAACACCAATTTCTCGTAAAATACGGGGGTAGTGAATCATAATATGGGGTTTCGGTATTAAATTTATATTAAAATTTTGTTTATAAGCAGTATGATGCTCTTCGATCAAATCTTTTAAAATGTTGATATCATGCTCTTTAAGAGAAGGAGAAAAAATAATGTTCGTAATTTTAATTAAAAGCAATAAAACATTGTATTTCTTAAAGAACTCAGAATCTCCACTATTCACGTTATCATAAATTAAAAGTGGAAAATAGCGTAATAAGCACCAACATTGAGAAGTTTTTTGTCGTAAATTTGTACCATCTATATTACCTAAGGACGGAATGTTTGATTTATAAAAAAAACCGAAATTAAAATTTTTAAGTCTGGTATTGAATTCGTCAATGGTTAATACTTTCCTTTATTATATAAATCAAAACTATAGTTTTATTTCTTTTTGAGCAATGCCTTCTAACACATCGTGCATGATATCGACGCTTAGACTATCAAACGTGTTGAAAACACTTAACTTGTTAAATAAACATATTTTATACGCTCCATCCTCTTTATTCTGAACGTTAATTTCGTGGGTTTCTTTTTTTTCAAAAGATTTTGATTTTCTATAAAATCAGTTTGAATAAAGCTTGAGTGAACTTCACAGAAACGACAAAAATAGTTAGACTTAAATGATTCATTAAAACCACAAACAGAATTTGCACTTAGATTGTCATGTGAGAGTGAAAAAATGGTACCTTTTATTATTAAACTTCTTTCATTAGTTTCAATTACTATACCATTACTTTCAAGTTCAAATAAATCTTTCAATATTTGTTTCAGGATAGGATCATACCCGAATTCTTTAATATCTGAAAAATGGCATAGAGCAACTAAATGAATATTTTGCACCTGGCTATTATAATGTTCTAAGTTTAACACCGTAAAATAAAATGCATAAATTTTATGCACTCCAGTTTTTGATCTCAAAGGATTGACAGTTTCAAATTCATCCATATATAATTGTAATTGCAAATGAAAAGTTGGTTCATTGCTTGAAAAGAGGTGGTTTCACTTGAAATAATTTCTGTTGATGTAATGGTATTAATTTCCGTTCAGATAGGTATTTAAAATTTTATCAAGAAATGTTTGATTTTGACATAGAAAAGTTAGTGTTTCGATAATGGATACTTATGAGAAAGTATTCGTTACTGATTGCTGACAATTTATAGTACCATTCTTAGGAATCTACGATCCTGTCGTATACCAATACCAAATTCTTTTGGTTTAGGAACGGTTTTATAACTGGTAACTGGTTAATCTAGAAGACTGGTTAACTGGTCTTCTAGATTAACCCCAACTGATTCAATTAACTTTTTCCTAATATTAATTTCTATGGTCTTTGTCAATTGCGTCACTTCTTCTAATATTGAATTATAGTTTTAATAGGTCAGATTTAATTTTAAGAGATTTTCGCAGACATTTTCTTCAACCGATGCATAATTAGCTTGTAACAATTCATTACTGGGCATAGGTTGGTTAACGTTATTTGGGCAAATTATTTCATCTGTTGCATTACATTCAATTTTCCCGATATTTACATTTTCGGTATGCTTGCTCTTAAAATGTTTCGCTAAACCACTAAAACTTTCATAAAGATAATCACAAGTGTTAAAACCACATGGTAGAAGCTTATTTGTTGTCTAATATATATTTTGTTGTGTTGAAAAAAAATATTGCAGTTTGTTATTTTACAATGAAGCATTTTGAAATTATTTTAGTTTTTTTTTTTTAATTAAGATTTAATTAGTTATTCTGTTTTTAAGTTCAATAAGTCTTGGCGTTAGTTTTTTTGAATTTAATTTCAAAAATGGTTCCTGAATAAAATATTGGTGGATATAAACAACAAAATATATAAAAACTTTTGAAAAAAACTGTAAACACTTCAACGCCAGAACGTTTTTTTAGCGGTACCTCGTATCCATCTATATAAATGCAATACGAGTGAATACTTTTCTTAGTTGTTCCCGTTCCTAAGAGTATGGGATGTTTCGAGTTGCAATCATTGATTGTAAAGATATTCCCCGTCTGCAAAAATAATGAAAGATAAGAAAGAGAACACTTACTAAAGATTTTTTATTGACTTACTTTTCTAAAAGCAATTAGCATAGTTGTTGCATTATTCTGATATTTGTGTCCTATTCGCCGACCCACTGTCTTCAAAAGCTTTGATAAAATTAAAAATGCAGTAATATCTTCCTCATATTTATCGTCTTCTGTTGAAAACTCATCATAAATGTTAATATTCCTTTCGCGTCCAATTTCAAAAATGTTTGTTTTAATTTGTGGCCAATTTACTAAAAAGTCTGCAGATTTGCCGGGATATTTTACATCAAACTCATACGATACCTAGGAAATTAATAATTAAATTAAACCAAAAAAAGTATTAAAAATGGAATTAAAAAACTTAATCTGCAAAACGAAGGTAAATAAAATAAAACTATATTACCAAGTCGGGAGTATCTAAATATCTAGGATACGTTTCAAAAGAAAACGACGATTGTCGCAAAACCATAGTTGTTTTCATACATTCAAATATTTCATGCTGATCTGTTCTTTGGGCACAGCTGTTTGAGTTTAATTACCAAATCCTCCAAATGTTCTATATTAACTTGGTCCTCTAAAGTGACAATTATTTCCTCGATTTGACTTGTTAAACGTGAATTATTATTAAGTGAACGGTTAATAGTCTGCAATCTAAATGCGAAGAAGCCGCCTCTATTCACTGAATTGTAGAAAATTCCCTAGAAAAATAAAAATAAAATATGAAGTTAAATTAAAAATTGAGTTTTACTATAATTTTCAAATAGCACATCACTTACAAAATTGGCCGGATCATGATTCTCACACAGGTTAGGAAAAATTAAAGCTGTTGCTTTGGGCCACAATATTTTGTTCTCACTCGACGGATATGTCCCATGGATTTGAAGTAAATGCCCGACCAAAATATTTATTAGTTTTGTCCGCAGTGCTTTTGGGAGTACTTGGGTTTTATTATATATTTCTAAAATACGTTTACCCTCGGCATGCTCCTCTAAATATTTTTGTAATTCCTACAAATCAAATATCGTATATAATATATAATCAGCGTCAAATTTCAGCTAAAGATAAGTTTCATGAAAACGTACCGCTTGTAAAACTATAACCTCCAATTTCAGTTTTTTTGGAATAGATCCGATAAAACAATCCGATTTTTCGATAGGTATCGCAAATACAGTTTTCATTCTGGTCTCTTCGGTTTGCGTGGATACGGAACGGTAAAATTCTAGTTATGAAATATGCTTAGTTAGTAAAAAGTTTGAATGATAAATAGAAACGAAAAATTACCATTGTTATCCATTACACGGAGTATGAACATTCGATCATATGTGAGTTTGCAATCTCGAAGAATAATTTCAAATGTATTTTGATCTAGTTGTACATTTCTCTCGTCGCAGAGATATAGATTATGTTTCGTGATATCAATGTTAAAACAAGTAGCTCCTACCCAAAATAATACGAAATTTAATCCTCAAATGTCACAAAACATAAATTATCAAGTCAGTTAATTTGTGTTTTCATTGTAAAGTTATGAAATAACATTATAAATTGAATGCATCATGTGAAAATTAAATTCACAGACTTCTGTACAATATGGAATTAATATAATAAGCTCACCTGATTGTAGGACATTGATAAATCTAATTGATTCACCGTCAGTTTCCACCGTTACATATTTTTTAAGGTTATTGTATGACAAATAAAACGTATCGTTGTTTGCCATTGCACTACAAATTTTATTTAACTATTATTAAGACATTAAGAAATACAAAATTTAGAAAAACAAAATAAGAAATAAATAACACTGTAACACTGCTAAAAATAAAAACTGTTATTTAAGAGCAATTATAATTTGCGTTGCACTTTTTAATCCACTTATCTGAAAATAATCAGCTGTTCGCTAATTTTAATTACATATTACTAACAATACTGGTTATTATACAGTTTTTATTTAGAAAATACAGAAAATATTGATTTAAAATCACCACTCGGATATTAAAATTATTATACACTCGGAAGGTGCAATCAACACCGTTTGGTGTATTAAATAAAAACTGACTAATTAAAAAAAAATACCGTTTGTTTTTAATTTTGTTTTCAAAAATTTGCACCGATCGGTGTTAATTATTTTTAACGCTTTTTTTTAAAACGGAAAATTTGCTTTTAAACTCCGATAGTGGTTAAAAAATGTATGCAATCTAATGTAGATTTGCAATTAGTCCATATTGATAAATTACTATTATTATTCTTACAACGGGTAAAATAACTCTAAAAAATGATTTAAAAATAATATATTTTAGGTGTTTTTTCAATTCACACCGCCATAATTTTTTCAGTGTATGTACATTTATTATAATTATATTATAATTAATAAATATTTGAAAACTGTATTTTCCTGATGTTTTTATTCTGACAATCATGAAATATTTTTTCGTGGTATGTGGTATGTACTAAATTATAGGTATGCCCGTAATATTAAAGTATTTCCCACTTTAAAAAATATTGGTAATATTTCAAGAAATTTGGGAATATTAATTGTAGTACTTTTTTCATCAAAGATCTATGGGCTCTAGATCAAGGCTGAGTACCTATAACGTATGGAATGACCGGCTGTCTAATGTTAAAATGTTTCCAAATGGTATTGGGATACACCGAAAATATAGAGCAATTGGCAAAATAGCTAATTGCGATTTTGCGAAGCTCCCAATTTTATTACATATTGCCACAAACTTTGTTGTATTGTGTCCCATACAGTATGGGTAATTAATAATAATTATTAATAATTAATAATAGAACAGCTAATGGTCGTCGTCCGAGTATTATAGGGTTCTATGTAATATGAAAGTATAGTTTTGAGATATTCGTGATTGAAAGTTTTGGGATTGTTCATTTCTCACTCAAGCGATTTTAAATCCGAAATATTAGTTTTTGTGAACCTGGTAATCATATTAATAACAAAAATTATTAACTTTATAGCATAAATTATTTTTTTCATTCAAGAACTGATGTTTTAATTTTTCAATAGAACTATGTAATTCAACTAATTTGACATTTCCTGTATTCCATGGTTCTAAGAGCTGTAAGAACTTTGTAATGTTAATTTCTATTAAATTTTTAAAAAAATCTTTGTCGACGGCTTGCATAAATCTCAGCATAGCAGTAAACGATTTTAGTTTCTGTTGTGGAAGCTCACTTTTCAATTTAATTATTTTTGGCTCCGGCAGTTCCCGAAATTCCAGTTGTTGTCCTATCTTCTTACCACGAATAGGTAGTTGAATATTCTTTAAATTTACAGTGAATAACTCGGCAGTTGGATGATGTGATACTTTATATTTAACAGAAGTGAGGTATTGGCAAAATTCCAATTCAACTAATTTTGAATATGGAATTTGTTTGAAATTTAGATATGGTGTAAAATCTCTAAAATTCCTTATATCTTCTAGACGCATCTGCAAAATTTTACAGAGTCTCCCTTTGTACTTAGCTTTGGTCATTATTCTCATAAAACTAACCGGTGAAAAAAAAACTCCGTTTCGAATTAATTTTTCGAAACAACTATGCACATTGTCTATTTCCTGAATGCAGGAATGGCCTGGAGTGGAGAATCGCATTGTTATTTTTGATATAGAGGAATGATTTTTCAAGAAAACTATTATTGCGAAGGATATAATTGAATTCCAGTAATATAGCATCTAAAATTTTAATAAAAGCACTTGCTATATCATGGCCGGCTCTTCCGCATTGACTTTCATTCCATATGCTGCAATACACCGTTCTGTTGGTAGAAAGGTGGGCAGTTAAGTTGTAAATATTTAATTTACTCAAGTAGTAAAAGCAGCTGATCTCGGCTTTTGGACAACTAACTACATTTTGTAGGTCAAAACAGACTACAGGTGTTGCAATTTGTCTATCATTTTCTCGTTGCAACCTGGCGTAGGTTTTTTTGCGTTGTGATTTTCACAACGATTTTTTTTTTGTATTTCATCTGCATATTTGGTGGCACACAATTAGAGGTTTTCAGGATTTTGAATTCTTCACACAAGTCGCATCTGTCTTTTTTTTTGTACGTGAAATCCTAGGTTGAATTCATTGTTAAATATTCCCCTATAGATGTGAAATTTGGCTGGGATTAATCGATCGGTATTTATTTTCTCAATGTAGCTCATACATTAAATTAACGGAAAGGCGACTCTAGATACTCTTTTGTACTCGATTTTCGGCAATAATGGGAATCTATAACCGGAAACGATACGATGTGGTCCCGTATAACCTGTCTCATCTGATTGGTAACCACTTTGTTCTGATGTTTACCTTGGTTGGATTTACGCACCATTCCGGAAACTAAATTTTTTCTTTGGAAGACTGTTTTTTGACTAATTGCAAGAGTTCCCAAAAAGTAATTTTTGCATACCTTAATTCTGCATACCTTAATTCTGCTTTCTCGAACTATAAAGAAATACTGGAATATATATTTTGTTTTATTGGAGTTCTGAGTTTTGCGTGCTGGCTCATTTCGAACAGTGGACATCAAAGTGAAGTTCGTTTTCTCTTCAGCATCAGTGTTATAAAAATCATGAAAAATTTTACAACGTTCATCTTCACTAATCAGCTTGCAGCTACCTTTGCATTTCACCAAACATTTTTCAACACTTCTCATAGTTTCAGCGGGAATAATCTTGTTTCTGACAGAAACATATTGTTTTCCAGACTGCCGTAGTGATTTTCGCTTGTTACATTTCCACTCTCCCATCTGCTTCTGCCTTTTTTTTAAGTTTGTAGGTATATCCCCGTCTTGCTCTTCATCAAGATATTCAACGCTTTGATAGTCTTCAGATTTTACAGAACTCGCAGAATCGGATAAAACAAATTCGTCCAGATGATCTACATCCATATTGTATTCGTTCTTACTTTCCACTTCACATAGTTCATTATTAATCATTAAATATGTTGTAACTGTCTCCTCATGTTCACAACTGCTTATTAGCGGTACTTGATTTTCCTCGTATTCTACATTAATATCCATAGTGAACAAAATTGCATCAATATTTTCGCAAACCGTTTTGTTTGATACAAATTTGTGAAGAGGAATTACAATTATGACACGCAAACACCACAGTTCACTCAATGAAAACCCCGGTTCAATTTCGCTATACTTTATTAAACACAGTAATTTTTGTTCATGTTATCTTTTTTATTGTACAGTACTATTTTAATGTTTGCGATACCGCTTTTGAATTGCAATTGATTTCTTTATTATCATGTTAATAATTGCACACAAAAATGAAAGGGTGCTACCAATATAATAAAATAAATAGTAAGAAAATATTGTGAATCTATATATGCTAAGCGCTCGGTAATTTTGAGAATTTTTGATCGTTCCAATCTAGTGATACATAGATGTCACGACATGCACTTAAGGTAATAATTTTAAATAATCAAACATTGGATAGGTGCAAATCTTAGCTAAACATTAATTATACATATAAAATTAACTTGGCTTAATTCAAGTTTCTTCATTCTCCGCCCATTGACTATTTGTTAGTCAATTCATGATATTGGCAATTTGGCTAATTTGTTAATGTGCCGTTTAACTTCACTCCCTCTTATAAAAATTGTGACTATTCGTACAATTCCTTCGTTGTCTGGATGTGTTTGAGTAATTTTCCCTAATGGCCATTGCATTGATGGAGTAGTGTCATCTTTAATAAGTACAATGTCACCAATTTTTAAATTTAATTTTTTATTTTGCCATTTTCCCTTTTGTTGCAGATTATGTATGTAGTCGTGTTGAAACCGTCTCCAGAATGATTGAGTTCTTTGACGGATACGCTCCCATCTCGTGAGTCGATTCATCGGTACTTCATCGTTGATAGCGTTTTCTGGTATTGAATAAAGAGTAGATCCGATCAAAAAATGCGCTGGAGTAAGAACGTCATACTCAGGATCATTCGATAATATTTGGCAGAGCGGCCTTGAATTCAGAATGGCTTCGATTTGCGTTAGTAACGTTGCCATTTCTTCAAATGTTAGGTGAACACTATTCGTAACTTTAAGTAAATGGCTTTTCACCGATTTGACCGCGCTCTCCCATATACCACCGTACGTCGGACAATTTGGTGGTATAAATTTCCAGGTAATTTCATTTTTGGCTGAAAATGCGGTTGCCGCTGATAGAAATAATTTAGATGACATCAGTTTTTGAATTTCACCAAGTTTGCGTTGAGCCCCGACAAAGTTAGTGCCATTGTCACTATATATTCGCGAGGGAACACCTCTTCGTATTTGCGAAACGTTGTAGCGCAGCGATAAATGCTTCCGAAGTTAGTTCACTTACCACTTCCAAGTGGACTGCTTTCGTCACTAAACATATAAAAACTGCAATCCAACCCTTTGTCAATTTTGCACCACGACCCTTTTTTGACGATAGCATTATTGGGCCCGCATAATCCACGCCACTGTTTGTAAACGGCCTTGCAGGATTCACTCTCACATCTGGTAACTGACCCATAATTTGATTGGAAGGTTTTGCCCTGTATTTGAAACAAATGACACAATTTCGCAATAACTGTCGAACGAGACTACGACCGCCGGTGATCCAATATTTCTGCCGCGTCAGATGAAAGGTTAACGTTGGTCCGGGATGCAAATTCACATTATGTATGTGATTTACAATTAGTTTTGCAATTGGATGAGTTCCGGGTATTATCACTGGATGTTTGTAATCATAATTACCGATAAAATTTTTCAAACGTCCCCCTACTCTTAGTATACCATCATTATCTAGAAATGGAGATAAATTTATTAATTTGCTACTTGGTCGCATTTGTAAGTTTTTGTTGAGTATGGTTATTTCCTCTTTATAGACCGATTCTTGCACGAATCTAATGAGAAGTTTGGCTGATGATACCAACTCTGCTGTCACTAGTGGCTTATCATATCTGTTGACCCCCTGGTGCGATGCATTGAACATAAATCGCTTACAATAAGCTATTACTCTTATGATTTTATCAAATGATGAACACCTGTTGATCAATCTGTCCATCGTATCGTTTTCTATCGTTGAAATTGTATTACACATGGACGAGTCGATTGTGTCGTGCATCTTTCTTGGTGAATATGTCGCATTTGGCCACTTATCTTTTGGTTCACTTAGCCATTGAGGACCTTCCCACCAAATTTTCATATTTACCAATGCCGAAGGCATCACACCTCGCGATGCAGGATCGGCAGGATTGTCTTCCGATCTTATATGATGCCAACGTTGTCTTGGTAACCATTCTAAAATTTCGGCCGTACGGTTTCCCACAAATAAAGGCAGATTACCTGGATGCTTCGATAACCAGTCCAATACAATGGTAGAATCACACCACGCGTAATATTCAGACTCCATGTTATAATTTGCAATAATTTCTTTCAGCAATTTTTTCAATAAGTGCGCGCCACATAGCTCCATTTTGGGTATAGTAACTCTTTTAATAGGCGATACTTTAGTTTTAGCTGCTACCAGGTTAACTTCGACTAAATCTCCCATCGAAACTCGACAGTACACCGCTGCTCCATATCCTTTCAAACTAGCATCACAAAAGCCATGATACTCAACCTTTGTTTGGTTTTTCAGAAATCGAGGAATTTTTATTGACTCAAATAATTTTAACTCGTTTCGAAATTTAAAATATTGCTCACATATATCTTCTGGCAATGGATCATCCCATTGTAGTTTTAGTGTCCACAGCTGCTGCATCAAACACTTTGCTATGAGTATAGATGGAGCCAGCCAACCTAAAGGGTCAAATATTCGGGATACCTCAGACAATATTGTTCGCTTAGTTATTGTGGTGGCTTGAAACTCTATGACTTTGAAAAAGAATGTGTCAGTGATGGGCGTCCATTGCAACCCTAGAACCTTTACTGCTCCATCTGAGACAACACCCGTGCTGAAATCACTATCACACAACTCTTTACAGTTAGACCTCCACTTTCTTAAAGTCATTTGACCCATTTTTAGCACTGTTTCTAAATTTTTTTTCAATATTTTGGCTTGTTCTTCATCCTCTGCGCCGGACAAAAGATCATCTACGTAAAAATCACGGTGGATCACATCCTTAACCTTTGGATACTGTTTCCCGTAATCTTTGCCCACTTGCTGTAAGGTCCTTATGGCTAAGAATGGAGAACTGCTTAAACCAAACGTTACTGTACTAAGTTGATAGGTTTTGAGTTTGTCGTTAGGATTTTCTCTCCATAGCACGCGTTGAAAGGTCTGGTCAGCCTCATTTAACTTGATTTGCCGGTACATTTTCTCTATATCCGCACATACAGCAATTTTGTACGATCTAAACTTTAGCAAAATTGCCCACAGTGACGGCTGAAGTGTAGGGCCAATCAACATGGTGTCATTTATTGAAACCCCGCTTGTGGTTCTACTTGATCCATCGAAAACAACTCTAAGCTTCGTGGTGAGACTTTCTCGTTTTATAACAGCTTGGTGTGGTAAATAATAACCGGCATTATCACTTATAGTTGAGTCTTCACTCGGCAATGGCAGCATATGACCCATGTTTATATATTCCCGCATAACGTCACAATATGATTCTCGAAAATCCGGGTTTCGTATCAACTTCTTCTCCAAATTAAAAAACCTGTGCATGGCGGTCCTATGTGAATTCCCTAGTATGGGTCGATTAAATTTAAAGGGAATACTCACAATATAACGCCCGCTTTCATCTCTCTTTGTTGTTTTGGTGTACCATTTCTCACATTCCTCATCATCGTTAAATCGTTGAGTGTATATAGGTATGTCTTCCATTGCCCAAAATTTCTGCAATGTTTCTTCCACGTTTGACTCCACAGTAACATTTAATGCATTCGACACAATACATTTATCGATTTGCGTTCCAATATTGTGACGGACAATCCACCCGAATACACTTTTTCTCGCTATTAAGTCACCTTGAATTATTTTGTCTTCGAAATAAATATTGAAGGTATGGGCATAGCTGAGAATGATGTCTATGTGTCTCGATACATCATACTGAGGATCAGCCAGTTCGATCTCCTGAAAAGTTCCATGATGACTATACTCTCCACTTTGGCTGGGAATCCTAGTGGGTAATTTTGATAATATGAATGACTCGACGCTTAATGGTTCAAAATGGAATACTCGAGATTTAACTAACAGGCTCACTGATCCTTTGGTTTTTTCACAACCTTCAGCGATACCCGTAACCACCATATCGCTTTTCTTGCGCTGAAGCATTAATTTGCTTGAACATGCCTGTGTTATAAACGACTGTTCCGAACCCGAATCCAGTAATACTCTGCATTCATGCCATTGCTCTTGAACATCACATACCATAACTATAGCAGTTGGCAGCAATGTTGTACGATAAGGTCGACTTGTTATTTGTGACGCAACTGCACTACAACTCATGGTATCTGACGTATTTTCTCGTGGTACCGTTTCATCTGACTTTTGTGTCGTTATCGTTTCGTGTAACAATGTATGGTGTCTTCTTTGACATTTTTCGCATCTTTTTCTATAGCGACAATCAGAAGCACGATGTTTGATCGATAAACATACAAAACACAGTTTCTTTTTTACAGCTAATTCACGTCTTTCATTTGCTGGTAAATTTGAAAAGGTCTGACAAGTTGATGCATAATGGTTCTTCTCACATACAGGACATTCAATTTGATGACTCTGAGTAGTTAATGCTGTTGCTCTTGATTTAGCAGTGCGATTGGAAACAGGCAGATCACAACATTCTAGTTCATCCGTTCGTCGTTTCAGAAATCCGAGAAATTGTTCCAATTTTGGAAAATCTATTTGCGATGATTCTTTAGCCCATTCACGATTAGTTACTTCATCCAACTTCCGTAAGTGTAAATGGATTAACCACAGATCACGTTTCTTTCCATCTTCGCCTAAGGCATCCAATCCCCTAATCACTTGGTCGGTTGTATCATAGAAATGGCTGAGTGCTTTTGCAGACGGTTGTGATAACTGTGGAACGTCCAAATATTTTTGCACTAGCTCTCGAACAATTGGTTTAATTTTATCATAACGATCTAGAACTTTCTCCCATGTTGGTATATAATTTTCTTCAGTGAGTGGTATCTGGCATATGAGAGCCTCTGATGGCCCATTCTTCAAAAAACGTTTCAAATATTGAAATTTTTGTATTTTTGGAATTTGCTCATTATTATGCACCAACTGTAGGAATAAATCACGAAATGATCGAAATTTTAATTTTTCGTGACCGGTAAAAACCGGAATATCCACTGGTGGAAGCTTAATTGTTCTTTCTTTGTTATGAATTTCTGCAAAACTCTCCAGAAACGACTGTTGTTGATTAACAAAGGAATCTATTGTAACATTCGATCCTGGTGCTTCTTCGGCTGCAGTCGCTCTCTCATAACGAACTAATTTTTCTTTAAGAACAAATTGTAATTGCTCAATAGCTTCGACTGTTTTTAAATTTTCCAAAAAGAAATCCTCTGTAAGATGGCTTTCCAATGTTTTGAACTCCGACCACTCCTCTTTTAGTAATTGTAGATGGATTTGTACTTGACCAGCTGTAGTATTTTTACTATATCTGTCGACTTCTGTTTTAATAGTTTCAAACCGATTTAAAGTTCTTTTTAAAACTCTATTTTCTCTCGCTGCCGCCATAATTATCACACTGTAATTTATACTTGTTGTGTTTTTCTGTTTACGGTTATGTTTTCTAGAATGTATTTCCGAATTTCCAGTAAATTTTACAGATTTAGCGGTCCCAACTGTCACAGTTACTTGTAATTGTTCTCGGTATTTCACTCACTACGTTATTTCACGATGCACGTATCACAGATTTCGCACTAATTATATACCATTTTCCGAATAATTTGATTTTTCGCAGCTTAAATTTTCCTTTTATCCGGCTCGAAGGACCATGAACAAAATTGCATCAATATTTTCGCAAACCGTTTTGTTTGATACAAATTTGTGAAGAGGAATTACAATTATGACACGCAAACACCACAGTTCACTCAATGAAAACCCCGGTTCAATTTCGCTATACTTTATTAAACACAGTAATTTTTGTTCATGTTATCTTTTTTATTGTACAGTACTATTTTAATGTTTGCGATACCGCTTTTGAATTGCAATTGATTTCTTTATTATCATGTTAATAATTGCACACAAAAATGAAAGGGTGCTACCAATATAATAAAATAAATAGTAAGAAAATATTGTGAATCTATATATGCTAAGCGCTCGGTAATTTTGAGAATTTTTGATCGTTCCAATCTAGTGATACATAGATGTCACGACATGCACTTAAGGTAATAATTTTAAATAATCAAACATTGGATAGGTGCAAATCTTAGCTAAACATTAATTATACATATAAAATTAACTTGGCTTAATTCAAGTTTCTTCACATAGTTAAATATTAATCGTTTCTTTCGTGTATTTACCTACAATTAAACTGATATATTATAACACATATTTCGCACAAATTTATGTTTATTTATATATTAAAACAATAAATTACCTGAGTAACAAAAATGATCCACCCTGGTTTACAGATTCAGTTAGAATGAAAAATCTCATCTGACAATTAAATCATAAAACTGCAAAGTTCTATTTATCCAGTAAGAGTGAGTTAGAGAGAATAATAAAGCAAAATAGAATTAAAAAGTTCTATATATCAAATATACAAATACAAAGTTCTATTTAACATAATTGCAGTGTATTTCTTACTCAATTTGGGAGTACTGTTGATGGCTCCATAATCACATAAAACTTTTTATCATAAATTTATGTGAAAAATGCAAATGAGACTTTATAATTTTGTCAATATCTTCGTTTTGGTTTACTCTGGCGTTCAAATATCATTACAGTATACGCGTGTTGCATAATAGAACCTTATGACATCAATAACTCATTTTTCCAAAATTGTCGTTTAGAACCGTATAATTCTTGGACGACGATGTGCTGTTTTTTCGCTCTTACTGGTAGAGTTCCAAGTAATTTTGGGATATGGCCTTTACTGATGTACTGTTCTCCCTGTACATGGGTTAGGTTCCTTTAATTAATGGAATAATTAGCTATGCTATGGGAATTTATCCAAACAGTATTGTGATTTATCAAAGAGAAAGAGAAGAATTCTATACCAATTATTTGTTAAATCATCACCCCTACAGAGAAGTAGGTAAAATAGAAAGATAGAAACTACGTCTATTATTTTGTTTGCTGAAGTATAGTACAAGTAACCATAAATTCTTGTTGTCCCAAAACAGACTATAATTATTGTTAGAAAATACGACGTAAAAACTATGGTATTTTACCTATACTTTTTCTCAGTGTAAGCACCAGACGTTCTCATTTCCCGATTGTGGTTTTCCGGTTTTGAATCTTTACAGACCTGGCAGTTTGGTTTAACATGTTAATTATAATTACTTCGAAGGGGTATAACGGCAGAAGGACCATTGGATAAGAAAAAATGTTATTCCTTTGTTGATACCTGTTCCCATGGCACACACTTCATTATAGTATTCACTTTTAGAGAAATCATAAAAAGAATTTCCGGAGGCATGTTGATTATCATGAATAATAGGAAATTAATATTGCTCAATAGATTGATAAAACGAAGTGGTATTATCGGTAAACTCTATAAGCGGTATTATCGGTCAACATTTAATTAACATGTCGAAAAGTAGCCTGTCTATCAGGTTTATGTGCAATCGCTTCCATGTGTCTTCTATTTATATCAAAACATTGATAAACCAACTCTGACACCGAAACAATCTGCCATTCAGCAATTTTATACTGCAAGGCAGTATGCATGTCCCTTCGTAATATAAAATACAAATCGTCATACGATAGAGGTGTACTAAGAGATAGAGTAGAATCTATCATCCTTGAAGTTTTCCCATCGAATATTTCCATTTCGATCTAGACAAGACCAACACCATTCGAGTGCACTAGTTCTTGACAACAAATGCAGGTCGTTAACTAGTCTTTTGGAACGTCGAAAGTTTTGTTCCACCTATGTATTCCAATCGTTGGTCGATGCAGTCTATGAAATTTATTAGACTGTGACTCATCGGGAATACTGCGGCTGGTACATCCTTATATATCAGAACCCCATGCCGTTTCGACTCACGTGACGGCGATGGAACATCCTTAAACTTGATGTTTGCTTGCATTATTTTCATTAACAGTGCATACTGACGAGTTAGCGATTGTCAATTATTTTACTAATATTTAATTTCAGTTTCACTTGATCTAATGATAACTTTTCTCGTTGGATATAATTGTCTACAGATTCGTGAGTTTCTGAAGTATCGGAATATCCAGTTAAAGGTATTCCGTCGGAGATCGACTTCTCGATTTTAGTTAAGGAAACGTTGGATTCAAGGAGTAATTGTATTATATTCAGAACTTTATCGCATGCAATTAAAATGGTATGTGCAACATTTTTACAAGGGAGATGAATTAATGATACGCTGAAGTCACTCACTTATATGTAGAATGCGAGCACTCAAGATGGCAAATTTCTTACAATGTGTGATTGATTGTCCAATACAATATTCCCAGCTTCTTTAACATTTCTTTAATCGAGTTTAACATCTGTCTCTTTGAACCCTCGATTATTTTTTACACCAAAGCTCCATCCAGCATCTGATACACATTTCGGACGACTCTTCTCTTAAAACTGTCTGTGCAATTTTGCATATGGGAAGTATATAATGTTTGCTCACTTTAGCATATATAGTTAACAGTTTAACAACACCACATGCCAATTTCTCACCCAGGCCATTCGCAATAATAATAATCTGGGTACCTACATACATATACAAATTATACAGTAGTAATAATGAAAGACACAAAAATTCTTCTTATTTTTAAAATCAATAATAAATTTTTATAATGAAATGCAAATTGGATTTTATGCTTTTTTATGTTTTTTTATGTAAGTAAATCTTAAAGTGTAGTTTATTATGTCCATGATATGTTAGAGAGTTGTGTATTATATTTACATATATCTGATACTTTTCGGTTTTACTTCTCTTTGGATCTGAATTTTTATTTAATTTCTTCGTTCGTTCATTTTCAGTTGTTATATTTTTATTTTTGGATTAATATTTTTTATGTTTTTATTTTATATCATGTGTGGTGTGCTCGCCCAGAACACGCGAGTCCTGAAAGTTACAAATATTGATTTAGTGTATAATTGTATAGAATTCAACATGCCAGGTTAATGTAATATAAATTGTTACTTTGATTTTAGAGTGATAGCGTATTTGTAAGTATAGTATAACAATTTTCAACCCTTTACCATTGTTCTCATTGCACTGCAATGCAAAGTAATTTACATATTATACAAATATATGGATTTATTATAATTTAAATTATTAAAAGAAAAGAAAACTACAAAAAAATGTTATAATTTTTATTTTTATTTTTTGTTAAACTTTTCGATGTATGTAAGTTATAATCGAGTATATATGTATGTATGTGTATGAATAAGTATTGCATTTAGAGCTATGTATAATTTTGCAAGAACAAGATGAAATCAAGAAAAATGAAAATTAAAAAAGAAAAACTTGATATATTTATGATGAAAAGGAGAAATTAAAATTACATTTTTATTTAAAGCAAAACAAAACAAAAAATGAATTATAAAAATTGTTATGGTATTTTTAATCATCATCCACATCATCATCATGATCACCATCATCATCATCGGGTTATGTATGTTATGGAATTATAATCCATATAATGTTCTTTGCTAGTAGTACAATGTTATAACTTTGATTGAATTATTTTATGCATTTTAATATGCTTACATAGATTGTTGTTATGTTACTGTTAAAAAATATTTTAAAAGTAGTTTTCTGTTGTTTTCTTTAGCAAATTTGTTAACTTTACCTTTTTTAAATTATTATTATTATTATGATTATTAATATACATTATTATTGTTATTATATTTACATATTATTATATCGATAAGATGAAAACCATTTTCTGCGTCGCCCACTAATTTTATTCAAGGAGTTATTAACAGGAAGTAAAGACGAAAACATTTGATTTTACCACAATGATTGCTTTTTGTATTTACATATTGCGACTAATGTGTGGGCATGTGCTGATTGGTAATAAAACTTGTTAAATTGACATGAATGGGCATATTTAATTCAGGCAATGCAGTGTTGAAGTAACAAACTTACAACAAAATACTAAACAAATATTTTAACGTAAAAACAACCAAAAATACGGAGTATTAAATTTGCTTAATACTTCAAAAATATCAGTGTTTAATTACTAAACTTATTAGGTCATATGGAAGTAAAAAACAATCAGGATGATGTGGACAAAGGTTATTTTTTGCCACACCATGCAGAGATGAAACAAGATAGTTCAACAACCATGTTAAGAGTTGTTTTTGACGCTTCTGGAAAAACTTCAAATGGAGTCTCACTCAACGATATAATGTATACTGGTTCAACAATACAACAAGAGCTATTACAGATCCTTCTGAGATGGAGAAAAATAAATTCGTGTTTAAAGCCAACATCGAGAGGTTATTTAGGCAGGTGAGAGGGAGTTGTTTAGACAGGTGAGAGATCAAATCTATACCAATTAATACTATTGAGAGAACAACAAGGCACAATCAGTAGTTATCAGATGAAAACGGCGACCAATGGATCAGGTACATATTTGGCCACTAGAGTTCTTCGTCAATTAATACAAGATGACGGTGAACATTACCCAGCAGCAAAAAGGCGGTCACTGAAGATTTTTATGTTGATGATGTATTATCAGGTGACATCTACAATCGTGTGAGTCAAATTTTTGTATTATGATTCACGCTTTTATTTGGGTGAGTGACGTACGCAGCGCTATGCGTCATTTATGATATTTTGGTTTCTTTAAGTTAGTAGTTGTTATTGTTTTGAGAATTTTTGACATTTGGTGAAATTCCAATATGATCCTTTCACACTACCAGATGACTAGTACTTATCAATTAATATTTAAATGTATTTTTAACTTATTCTAAAGCATGGTGTTATAAATTTCTTGATTTTGAAGCATTTTTCGTATAAATGAAGATGGACTTTCGTATCTATTGCACACAAACTAGAAGGAAAATTCAAACCATCTTATTATTACTCATCCCTTATTCCTCTACGGGCAATATCTGGGTTATTCTGTATCTCCTCAACGAGTTTTGCGAATTGCCATTAGCTATTTTCGGTTTATTTCTAGTTATGAAAAATAAATTTTTTTATAATACATAAAACAATCATATTATTTATTATAATGCAACAATTAATATTTTTAAATTATTTATTATTGTAATACATAAACAAATACAAAAACTTACGATTTGCCTTCCATTTTGTCTAACGTAAAAAATACTATGTACATCAAAAATTATTTACTCGCTCAGTCTCGCCACCAAATTGTAGGTGAGGATATCTGATATTAGATTCACTCACAGCGAGAATCATAATCCCAAAATTGAAATACGGTGACGTCGCGTCACTCTGTGACGCGTAGGTGAGATTCATAATAGGGGCATACAGCACCCGTTACTAAGAAGGAAATATTATCTGAAACATCCAAATTGTTTGTCTCAATGGGATGGTTAGCCCCCGTTATTGTAAAAACAAAGATTACCAGGCAGCCGTTATGGACATTCGGTTTAGAGTGGGATACACAATTACCTAATGACCTCAAAACAAAATGGATGTCATATGTTAACCAATTACAAATATTAGATGAAATTAAGCTACAACGATAGATCAGGCACAACAAAGAAAAGCTAGATGAACTTGCACGGTTTCTGTGACTCATCGGAAGATGCATGTGCAGCTGTAGTTTATTACAAATTCAACTGTAAGGCCGATGATAGCTGGGTGACTATAGTGATTGCCAAAACAAAGGTCTCACCATTAAAGGCAACATTAACACTTCCCAAATTAGAGTTGTGCGCCGCTGTGTTGTTAGCAAGACTACTAAGAAAAACCAAAGATGCGTTACAACTGTCTGACTCTATGATAGCTTTGGCTTAGAGGAGAGCCAAATAAGTTTAAAACGTTTGTTGCGAACAGGATCGTCGAAATTCAATCTATATTATTTCCACTACACTGGATTATGTAAAATCAGAGAATAACCCGGCAGATTGCTTATCAAAGGATTTAGGCCCTCAAAGAGGTGGAATGGCCCAACCTGGCTTATGAATCCACAGGACGCCTGCCTACAAACACAGATTGAAGAATCGGCACGATCAATAAAGAAAATAGTATATTGAGTATTATGGGTAGCTGTTCAGCACTCACTAAAGCTTTAAGGAGCATCGCTTATGTGCTTAGATTTACAAGAAGAACAACCAAATATCTACCAAGAAATTTGACCACTAAGGAACTCCATGACAGCCAAATATTAGCATTGAAAGTAACACAACAGTTAGCATTTAAAATAGTGGAGAACTAACTAGAACCTCAAATTGAATCTCATCTTCGGTCACTTGATTCAAAAATAGATGAAAATGGGTTACTGCCGGTAGGCGGTAGACGTCAGGATTGCTTTCAATTCTCAATATCCAATAATACTGCCTTATAAGTCACTTAACATGGCTCCTAATCGATTACGGACATAAGATGACCTTACACAGAAGAAAGACAACCGCAAACTTTAAAATAAACTATGGGAGATCTTCCAATAGCTAGAGTATCTAGATTACCTAGCAGTATTCATATGCTTTGTGGTAAAAGCTATTCACATAGAAGTAGTAAGCTACTTGTCATTAGCAGGTTTTATAGTAGCACTCAAAATATTCAAAGCACGCCGAGGTCTTTGCTTGGATCTCTTTAGTGACTGTGGTTCCCATTTCATAAGAGCATCAAACCTTATACGGAACGAACTCACTTTTGCATTAAAACAACTACCGGGAAAATGGTCAGAAGAGCTTGTAAAAGTTGGTACACAATGGCATTATATACCACCGCACTACATATGGGCGGACTTTGGGAATCACCTGTTAAATTCATCCAACACCATTTGAGTAGGATAATTGGAGAACAACATTTAATGTTTGAAGAAATGTCTACGGTGGTTTACCAAATAGAAGCATGTCTGAATTCACGATCACTTTTTCCACTGCCATGTGATGACGATTTTACAATATTAATAACCGGACATTTTCTGATAGACGAACCTACGAGAACAATGCCAAAACCAATCATCTTGAACGAAAACATCAACCATTTAACACGTTGGAGGCTCCTGCAAAAAATAACTCAAGCGTTTTGGAAATTGTGGGTAACCGAATATATGTTACTGCTACAAAAACGAAGTAAATGTACTAAACCACAATCTAATATATCAAAAGGGGAGGTAATTATCATTAAATATGATAACTTAGCTCCTAACGAATACACGCTCGCAATAATTGGCATGATACAACACCCCTAAAATCAATATAACAAGGTTCACTTCCCATTCAGGCATTTATTGTTATAAAATCGGTAAAGGGAATCTTATCAATGGGGAATAGACAATTATATCCTACTACAATCTCACTTCATATTGGGTAGAGCTAGACCATCTCGAAAAATTTTCTCGTCAGCTGGACGAATTATGCGCTAATGCAACACTGATGCCAGCGGTACACTCAGACACATTTATATATTGCAAATCAATTGTTTCACAAATAAAAACATTTTATGCTGAGTTAAGGGATCAAAGTGAAATACTAAACGCCTTAAGGCAAACCTGATCCTCTTATCTTGACACCACATCAACTTCAGGAACAGATTAAACAAATCGTACAGTAAGTCTACATCAGGCCATCTTCCAACTTCATGATGGTCGCACAAAGTCAATAAATGACGTACAAATACATGTAAGTGCTTTAACGGAGAATACCTTTGGGATGTTCAACAGCCACCTTGTCGGAGATAGATTTAAGCATACATGATTATCACCATTACCTGGTAATCTATTTACTCATTCCGGTAGTTTTAGTTATGTTCATGCGTTGCATGTTCAGAAAAATAAACGTACAGCTGTAGCTCAACCTCCAGCCCCACTTACTCTGCCATAGGCGTTGACTAAAACCCGTAAATGAGCTCGGGGAATATGTTACCGATTCATTAGGTAACAGGAAATAATCATACTTTACAGAATCATATGACGAACTTATATGCATAATCAGTTTCTTTCTAATCACTTTCTTTTTCTTTTGTGTCATGTCACACGACACCTTTTTTCCGGCCAAATTAATTTTATGTAGTGCTTATTAAACGATGTACTTTTTATGAATGCAACTTTAAAATACCTTTACATTTGTGTATATAATTTCCAATTTCTGGCTAGTCCTATGCGATGGAGCGACCCTTGAAACGACCATGGTCAGTAAGAATCGATACTAGTATTCTTAAGTTATCCTATTTTAATGAAAGATCGTACGGCAGGTTGGGGTGGACCACCACGCTTGCTTTAAGTGAAGTAGAGCAGCAGTTTAGATTATTTTTTTATCAATGTAAAGAGGCAACGGAGCAGCAGATTCAGGTCCAACGAAAAATGAACGTGAGCCAAATGTTGCCAAAATCGCTTTGGATTTTTATAGTTTGTATTCCAGATGATACTTCCAAGAGAGTTTATTATCTAAAATAATACCGAGGTGTATGACGTAGGCTGAGCTATTAATCTTACACCCAAGAAGCGATGGCACAGAAAATGCGTTAGTATTCCTACGTCTAGTGAATACAATTAAGTCAGTTTTAGAGGGGTTCTCATGTAAACCCTTATCAAGGTACCACTGTTCTACAATGAGACTACAACAGATGAGTTCTACAACAGATGCAGTAAATGTTCCCTTATAATATTTTCGGAATTTAGAGTGCTACAACCCGGGAAATGAGTAGAAAGAAGTAGTTCACCTACTTCCTTTTTAGAGGAAGTGAGCTCACCATTGGGTAGTCGAAGTGAATTGAGTCTACACGTACTATTTTTACTCAAGGTTTTGTAAGCAGGTAAGTTATTAATTTCCTCACAGAAACTAATCCAAAATAACCTCTGTGCAGATCTTAACGCTTTTTTAAACACCTTTTGTGCGTCTAGGAAGCTGTTCCAGTCAGCCTGAAGGTTAGATCTCCCAGCTTTATTTTTCAGCATTCTAGTGGTTTTCCTTGTGTTTTTTTTTCTAAGAATGAATCCCAATCGGTCAACTT
Source organism: Tipula unca (assembly GCA_951394425.1). Taxonomy (NCBI): domain Eukaryota; kingdom Metazoa; phylum Arthropoda; class Insecta; order Diptera; family Tipulidae; genus Tipula; species Tipula unca. The sequence continues at coordinate 123,361,785 of OX596380.1, forward strand.
CCTATTACGGTAAGGTTTAAGCGACGGTCTTTTAAGGTTGATATTAAAAGATATACACCTATGATCAGAGGTGAGAATGTCACTCGTCACTCTCCAGTTTAAAATTAACTCAGTATTGGACATGGAGCACAAACTGATGTCAATCACTTTTCTACGAGTTGAGTTAACAAAAGTTGGGTGACACCCAACATTGAGAATATCAAGATCCGAGGAACTTATATACATAGTTAAACAGAGCAGAACCCCTGTTGCTAACATTCTTCGAAATAATTCTACCACGTGAGGTGTTGAGACCAGAAAGATAGGGTTCCTGAATTAAGCATAGATATGGTTTAGTAATGGATACAAAAATATATGTTAAGCGTAACTCACTTAATTAAATAAACTCTAATTGGATACTTAGAGTATTACCCACTGGTCTAAGAGTTTAAACCCCTCAATAAAAATAATACAATTACTTGAGTGAAATGTATATATAAATACTTAAAAAATAAATTAATTCATCGAATACTTTATTCACAGACGTATCATCTCCTATACGTACCTATTTTAAAATATATTACAGACCTTCTCGTTACAATGTGGTTATGAAAACAAGAAAAAATAATATTGAATTCAATTTGCTAATCCAATTTTCTATTTAATTATCAATAAATAGAAATAAATAAAAAATAAATTCAAATCATAATCATAATAAACATAAAACCAATTTAAACATAAACATAATAAAAATGCAAAAAAATAAAAATAAAAAAAAATATTGAATAATTGAAAGATACAAGATGAAGAATCAAACATTTGTTTTTTTTATGTACACGTATATACACTATACATATCTCCATTTTACGGGAATATTTATTTCAACTTCATCGCGCGCGCTCATTAAAATATGTAAATTGTACCATACAAAAAAAAAAACTTATGGTAGCTGTTTTTTTTTTTTTTGTATTTTCCATTTTTCTGTTGATGTTTTTCCATTGGGTTGTTGATTATGTTAAATGTAAATTATCATTTAAAAACATAAAATAATGAAATAATATGAGAAATTAAAAAGTACATTCTTGTATCTAAGTATATTTTATACTTGTGTAGCTAGGTTCTGTGAAAATGAGTGCATAAATATGTGGTTGCATCTGTATATGCATATTTACAAAACCAGCCTTTTGTTCAAAACATACTCTCGTATTCGTATATGGCAACCAGTTCCTACATTATTTGCATACATGGTCCTATATAACTTTGTTTTTCTAATACATTCTGGGTAATGCTTTCTGTACTCGTTTCTAATATACATACTCGTACATATATTTAAATTCTATAATAATACAAAACTTCATTAAATATTGCATTATTATTTATTATACATTTCTATTGTAATTATTTATCAAAAACGATAAAATAAAAAAAATTATGTATATTGGAATAATAAGTAAATAAAAAATCTAAGTAAAATCGATAAAGTTGTATTTACTATTCAAATCTCATAAAATAAAATAAAAATGTAAAACCATCATCATGTACGAGTACATTTTTCAATATTTTCATGCATTCAATTTTCATGTTTTTCAGTTTTTTCTTTTTTCGAAAATTGGTATCGTTAGTGGTAGTCGTTCTCCAAAGGAATAATAATTATTAAAAACTATTTATAAACAATATTGTTATGATGTTTTAAGATTTATTATATTGTTTTGAATTTGTATCGCCTTATTGTGCGTAACTCGTTTTTAAAAACTGGATATTAGTGTAAGATGGTGAGTTACCAACTTTATACAATTCATTTGAGTGTTGAACAAAATTACAAACAATCACTTTAAAACGTATTAAGAAAACGAATGAAAGGTTCGATGAGCCTGTAGGGGCACCTAGGATAAGTAGGTGGCTATACTAAATAAATGCACTTTGTGTTGTAGGGACCGCTATTACCACTGTGGAATTAAGCGGGTACAATCCGTATCTTCGGTAAACTTATGAGTTTAAATAAACAACACACATTTATAATATTAATATATAACTTTATTATTTCACAAATTTATATTTATACATTTTATTACACTTAATTATTATTTTAGATTTGTAATTTTAACTTAATGTTTATGTTATTTTTAGGTATAAGCACAAAATTTATTTGTTAATAAAGCTGAGGAGAAATGTTGTACAGTTTGATATCGATAATTAATTCACAACATCACAATATAATATTTATATTGAATTTAATGATTGTAACGAACCGTATTGGCAGCGTGGATGTCGTGGAATGGGGTATGCCAAGGATAAGTAGATGCTACTCTTCTATTGATATTAATTTACATGATACTTATTATGTAGTTGCTCATTTTTATTATATGTTTTATCAATAGGAGCAGTATTTGCTATTATAGCAGGGCTTATTCACTGATACCCCTTATTAACAGGATTAACAATAAATTCATAATGATTAAAAATGCAATTTGCTATTATATTTTTAGGAGTAATTTAACATTTTTCCCTCAACATTTTCTAGGATTAGCTGGAATACCTCGACGATACTCCGATTTCTCTGATGCCTACACTTCCTGAAATATTGTTTCTACTATTGGATCAACTATTTCATTGATTGGAATTCTAATATTTTTATTTATTATTATTTGAGAAAGAATAGTAGTTAAACGACTAGTAAGTAGTTTACCCAATTCATTTAAATTCTTCTATTGAATGATATCAAAATATTCCCCCAGCAGAACACAGCTATTCAGAATTACCTTTATTAACTAATTAGTTTAATGTGGCAGATTAGTGCAATGGCTTTAAGCTCCATATATAAAGTATTTCTTTCATTAGAATCTGGGTAGCACCTCTTCGGATTGCAGAGGCGGAAATGGATGTTCCGGTTTTGGTTTGGTATGTCAAGAAAATAAAAATAAAACAGAAAAAAACGAGGAGAAGAGAATGAACCGTGATTGTGACAACACGAGTAAAAGAAAAAAAAAATTGAAAACAATTAAAAAGGAAAATATATAAATCAAATTAAATTAAACACTCTGAAGTGAAAAGAACAGAAATAGTATTAATCCAACAAACAAAGGATTTTTTTTTGTTGTGGAAACAAATATTAAAATCTGAGTACATATTATTGTACTGTAGTGCTATGCACAATAAGGTGCTGTAAGTCGGGCCTTATAACTTCAGGCCACCTTGTTGCGCCGCCTATCTGTGGCGTCACCCCCTCGACCAACTCAACTTATTAAATAACCATTTTTTTATTTACCTCGCATGAAAGCGGTGACACGGTGTGTTGGGCGATGGAGAGAGAGAAGGACTGGTGGAAGAAAGAAAAAAGAAAAGGAACAAAAAAAAAAAACACATTTTTTTTTGAGTAGTTCGGTTTTGGTGTCTAGAAAAAAAAGACATAAATATATATATATATATATATTAATATATATATATATATATATATATAAATTAACTAAAAAAATTTAAGTTTGTATAAAAAAAAAAAAAGAAAAAGATATACGATTTTTTTGTGAAGAAATATATATACAAATATATATATACATATAGATAAATTAATAAAAAAAAAAAAAAATTTAAGTTTGTATGACTGTTGGAAACAATAAAAAAAAAAAATATTTGCTTATTAAAAAAAAAAGTTTTTGTGGACGCCATTGTTTTTTTTGGTGGTTGTGCCTCGTGTGGCGTGGCGTGATTTTGTTGAGAAGTTTTTTTTGTGTGGAGTGGTGGCTGTGATTGTTGCAGAGTTCGGCGGCTAATCGGACAATATTTTTGAAAGCTGTTTAGCGGTTTACGGGTTCCAGCTCATTTACTTTCGGTGTTGCGGTGGTGGAAAACCTGTGGTGCAAATTTGTTTTCGGTGTGTTGCGGTGGTGGAAAACCTGTGGTGCAAGTAACTCTGCGGCTGTAAAATAAATATATATAAAATAAAAAAAAATTTAAGGAGTCCTGCAGCTACAAAAAAAAAAAAAAAAAAAAAAGAGAAGATCGTCGGAGGAAGAGGACACCAGTCGTTGCATCCGACATCATCCAGGGTTTGGTACATTGCAGGGGTAGGGGAAGTCAGGTTAACATTTTTTTATCATCTATTTAACGTAACGTTTAAAAAAAAAATTTTTCTTTAATTGCATTTTATTGGCTATATATATATGTATGTACATATATATATATTTTTTTTTTTTTTTTTATATTTTTTGGTGGTGGTTATATATATATTTTTTGTTTTCAGCCGGTTCTCTCTCTCTCTCTCTCGTGTGTTGCTCTAGTGACATTTGTTACTGATGGTACGTTTTTTTGTTGATTGGTTGTTTTGGGAGGTGCTTTGATCGGCCCGATTAATTTGTATCGTTTGTTATCTGAGATGATGGTGTAGAGCATCATCGGATGGGATGCTGAGGGGGTAAGGTCCGACGAGTGGGTGCACGATGTCGATGCTGTTGTTATTGATGTGGTTTAGAAGGTAAGTTCTGCGATTATTCAAGCTCCGGGGTATGCTTTGGAAACCCCACTACCATTCCGGTGAGCCTAGCCAGCTACCCATACCGCAGCCAAAGCCCCTATCCCGGAGAAAATCTGTTTTCGGAATCTTTGGTTCTCTGAGCCTCAATGGCGGTAACTCATCGGTTCTGTTTCGTGTTACCGCCAGGCTCGAGCAGGATTTCGTTACAACCTATATATGTATATATATATATGGTATATATATATGGTATATATATATATATATATATATATATATATATATATATATATATATATATAGGTACAGACACACTAAAATCAACCCGGATTTAGGCGAAACTGTACAAGCGCGTTTGTTTTTTTTTTTTTTAGATTTTTAAGTTAAACTTATGTATGTATTTTTTTGATAATATTTATTATTTTTGTAAAATACAGTACATTAAAAAAAAAAAAAATTAAAAAAATTACACTTAAGTAATTTGTATGTATGTTGGATTATATACTTAAAGTCACTTAAATTTTAACATTAATTTTATTTTAGGTTGTAGAATTTCTTTTAATATTAAATATTAATTAATTATTAGAAGGACCACATTCACTTATTTCACGATAGTTTAATTTTCAATTTTATAACTTATTTTGATTTTAGATAAATATTTCCACTATTGAAAATTTAGCAACCACCACTATTAGTAAAATGTTTTATTTATTGATTATCACCAAACTTTATTTGATTAAAGTTATGTATATATTATTTTTAGTTTTATTAAATTCACGTTTTTAATTGAGCATAGGCGTAACATGACGTAATAGTCTCATAAGTTATGATTATGTTGAGCTCAAATAACAGCTTATAACTACCCAAAATAACAGCTTAGGCTCTAACATTTGTTTATATGTAAATAGTTCAAAATTATTAATAAAAAAAATAAGGCTTAATAATATAATAAATTGTATAACCTATGACTGATTGATCTCCTAATTATAAATCAAACACCAAATTGGCTCCTTTTCGGTGAAAGTGGATACGAGAGATTGCAAGATACTTACAAACATTTTGAAAAAGTAATTACTGCCAAGAACCACCATTTTATTAGTTTAAGACCGTACGTATAACGACCGTATAACGTTAAGTTATACACGTACAAGTAAATTGCGCAATTGTGTAACGTGATTATTGCACAATATATTGTGATATGTCTCCTGTTTGTGCAATAAAAAAATTCGAAAATTATGAATAAAAATTGGGAGTATTGCAAAATAACTTGAACGGTTAGTTCAATATAACTAATCAATGGACAAACATATGTTTTTAAATTCTAAGTATGTTATATGTATTGATGCATATAACACGAGAACACGTGTTTAATGGGAAAATCACATTGAATTAGTACTTCCTTTTCTTAACAATAAATAGTCGTAACCTAGAAAAAACATTGACTTGTCAAAATAACGTGTCAAAGTAAAACACAAAATCACTTATGAGGTAAGCTTATTTCTTAAACAATTACACATATTAATTTTAATAAAATGTTTATATTTTATAATTTTAAATGAGACAAGAAATTTATAGTTATGTTAAATATTCGTCAGAAAAGGAAAATAACAAAGATGATTGTGTGATATTAAGCTCATATGAAACTGATATGAAACTAGCCAACCAAAGATTTAATTAAAATTCAAGCAGATGAACTTCGTAAGATGTTAAAAACTAAATTAAAAGAAAAAATTATAACTATTAAAGTAGACGGAGCATCGAAGTTGGATAGGTCTATATTAGGAATAAATGTGCAATATATGGACAGCGGTCAAATTAAAATTAATACGCTTCATTTGCTATGTTAGAACTAAAAGAGAGACTACCTTTTCGATGAAATTTTATATGTTTTAAATAAATATGCTATATTGACGTTAAACAAATTTATAGTTTTACCATATATAAAATAGAATAAGACAAACAACTTTGTTCTATGCTAGTCCTTTAGGATGGCTACCCTTACCTAACCTAACCTAACAACTTTGGTACTAATTTGGCATATATATATATTAAACTTTTATAATTTTTCGAACAGTTTGGAGGAAGATTGAAAGAAAAGAATATAGATTTTATCTCTTTTCGTCATAAACTTTTCTACTGATCAATGAACATGAATGATGAAAAGAAATAAACATATTTTTTCTTCTTCTTTCATTATGCAATTGGTTTAAATAGCGGTTAGATAAAATTTTATCAATAATAATTTTTGTTTTATAAAAACTCCTTATTTACTACGTATTTTAAATTTAAATAGCTATTGCCCCGAGTAACGAATAATTAAGCACAGATTACGAATATTTGTATTAATCTTAATTTGTTTTTGCCGATTTCCAATTTATTGAAAATCAATTAATATTATGTTTCGTCAAATTAACTTTGTTTAAGGATCATCTTTAATTAATTAATTACAAGGAAATCACGTCAAAAAGAACCGTGTAAAAACAGGTTTAGCTGTATTTTATATTGTTGAAAATTGCAACAGAAAACATATATGTACATGTACATACATATATATCCACAAATAAATTTCAAAACGAAATATTTTGGGGTCGGGAACAAAATTTTGGGCGATCATATTTTCATCGCCGTTTCCACTAATTTTATTAAAGTTTTTCAATTTTGATTTGCCTGTAAAAGAGCCTTCACGGAATTGTTCGGGACATTTGGCCCGCGGGCCTACATAACAAAGTTAAATTTTTTTTAGCTTTTGAAATTGTACTACAGTGTCATACCAACGAAACAAAAAAAAAATTATTTTTTAGCTCTATTCGTGGCTTATTTTTTAAAGTTAATGAATATCATAAAATAAACATTTTTAACTTACATGAACATTCACAACATACACAGATAATAGATAATATATATATTATGATGACAGCCACAAACAAAAATATTTATAGCTACTTTATGTTTCCATAAAGATCTAAAACATCAATTGACCTACAAAAAGAGGTAAAATATAAATTTTTTTTTTCGTTTTGTTGGTAGTTCAATTTCAAATTTTTTTAAAAACTTATCTTTGTTAAGTTGGCCCGCGGGCCAAATGTCCCGCAGAACAATTTCGTGCAGGCACCTTACAGGCGTCTGTAAGAATATACCTAGTATAATTTGAATAATGCATAATACCTATACAAAAATTAATTGAGAATCGGCGTAGTGTCTGTAATTTCTATGAGCTTACATAATATTTTATTATTACAAATTTAGATTTCATCGACAAAGAGATTTAACAGAACAATTGAGTCCGGAGTAATTAAGACTGTGTCCGAAACCTGTGATAAAAAATCATGAATTAATTTTTTGACATTTGTTTGATAATTATTCCCCTACATTCACGATTTATTATTATGTTGTCCTAAATGTGTAATAAATCTCCCCACCTCATAAGTTTTTCCCCACGTCATATAAGTCAATCTTAGTTTTACATAACCTCAAATTTTTTGTGACAACTACTAAATTGTACAGAAAATTTACAAAAATTAATATTAAAATAATCAGCCAAAACATTTCAACCAATTGTTGGCATTTTCGTTATGGGTCGTATAATGCCAAGGATGAACTTGAGCCTGATATAAATTATATCGTAAGCAATATTTCAAATTAACTATTGAGTTTGAAAAAGCAAATGCTAATTTGGTTTAATTGAGAATAGATCCACAGTTGAAAATGTAGAGGTTAAAGTTGAACCAGATATATTCGAACAGAGCTCAGCATTACTGACAGTTTAGAAACATCAGGTAATGAAAATGAATTGGAAAATGACGACGATATCGAAGTAACAAAAGATGATTCTGAAAGTGATGAATTAAAGTCTGCATCTGAGAGTAATGAGGAAGAAGAGTGAACTGAAGCAACTTAAGAACGAAAACCTACGAGAGGTGGTTTACGTTTAAATTGTGAGAATTGCAATAAAGTGTTCAAACGTCATGTCCTATATGATCGCCATCGCCGAGCTCATATGCACAATACGTAATAAACGAGTTGTTAATTTAAAGGCGCATATACAAATGCACGAAGGCATATTACCCTACGAACGTATAATTTGTCAGCAGCGATTTAAATTGAACGCTCGTTTGAAAAGACACATGGCTACACATTCCGAGTTGCGTCCGTTTAAATGTGAAACATGTCGAAATTGTTTTAAAACTAAAGACCGACTACGTGCACACGTTAAAATACAAGAGGAACGGCCTAAAAAATGTCACTTGTGTGAAAAACGGTTCTTGAACAAAGTTGAGCTGAATCGACACATTAGATTACATATGGGAGAGAAACCAACTTTTGGCAATGAGTGTGGAAAAGGTTTTAAAACACTTTATCAATTAAATATGCATAAACGTACTCACACTGGAGAAAAGCCACATAATTGTGATATTTGTGGTAAAACATTTTCACAAAATGCTGGTTTGATTATTCAACAGCGCCTGCAAACCGGCGAAAGACCCTATAAATGTCGGTACTGTGACAAATCGTTTACTGATTCAGGTGGCCGTAAAATGCATGAACATGTTAATCTAGATGACCGACCTTATAAATGTGTTTGTGTAACAAAGCTTACAATTTTGGTAGCAGCCTGAGATCACACATTAAACTAAATCATCCGGAGTAAATTGGTAGGATACAGCAATATTAATTTTTATAAAATGATTATTTACGTTAACAAAATTGAAATAAACAATACCTATCTAACTTTATAAACTTATGTAAATTTATTAATTTGAGCGGTTTTGATATAAGAGTTAAGAAGGCTAAAGTTACTAATTCCATGAGAAAAATTGGCTGGCATTATGTATTTTTTAACTGAAACAATGAAAATCAAACGTTGGACATGCGCATACAAATTATTCGATAGTTGTCAAAAATTATCATAGCAATAGACTAGGATAATTTGGGTGTGTTCGGTATTTTCAAGTAAATGTCAAAAATTTAATTCACAATTTTTTATCACAGGTGTCGGACACAGTCTAAGAGAAATTTAGTGATGTGTATCATTTATGGCCAAAAATAATTATTTTAAGAAACAAAAATGAAATCTAAAATAAATATTTAATTACTCAAAATATTTAGTTTTCCTGGAGCTGCTGTTGAATTTTTACGATCAGCTTTAGAAAGAACTAGCCACTTGCAATTTTTGCGAAGTAAAACCTATAAAGCAAAATTAAATAACTTATTGAAATGCTCATAGCATAAATTATTTTTGTGTGGCATAAATGATAGAAACCTTGAATTTAGCTTTTCCAAACTAAATTTGGTCAGTTCTTGCAATAAGATCCGAAGTTGGAGCTATCTTTCTTGAATTTTTTTGTAGAAGAACTACATCATTCGCATTGATTACCGTGTCAGACTTTAATAATTTTATAATACAATCGATGCAGTCAATTTTTGCGCGTAGCTAGCAAAATACGCTACTGTAGTAGAGGTCATTTGGATGAATTCCGTTGTGGCGTTAGGCAGTAGACCAATCGTCTCTGATGAATCGATTTCTTGGGAATTCTGATGTTTAATGCTGTCTTTATATTCCCCTTGAATGCTTTCCGATTTGCTTTAAATTTAATTCATCATTAGGTAAACAGTTAGAATGTAAAGAATTAAATAAAATTTTCGCAACAAGAATGTTGGCAAAAAGTACTCCGATTTGATAGCTTGATGGCATATAATTAAAGCTGCCTTTGCCTCTTAATGCCGAAAATAAATTCTAGAGCATCCTGATTCGTTTTTCCGGTAAGTATAAATTATTCGTTAAATACAGAATTAACATGAAAGCCCTTTTAAAAATTTAAAATAATTTTCAATTTTTGAAAAAAACTTCAACTTTTTTAAAAATTCCAAAGTTTGTTCTAAAATGTTGTTGAACTGTTCGATGGTGTTAATGATGTTTGCTGTAGATATCGCGCGATCCATATAATCGTTAAAAATGGATGGCCTTGTTTTCAGTGCTGTACGTATTGCACAAGAAATGGTGTTACTCAAAATTTGTACGGCCAGTTTCACACTCAGTTTCTGAAAACTAGTGGGTTCCATGTGATTTTTGGTTAATTTCGGCAGCAATTTCACATTTTGATTTTTGTCTTGCTCGTATAATATTTTAACAACAGTGAAATCACTTGTACCAAAATCAAAGTTCATAAATTTATGTTCAATAAATGCATTCCTAACTGATTTTTGTGGAGGTATCGTATTGCAAAAATGTTTTTTTCATTAACGATAATGTACGGGTTTTCTGGTCCTACCCCAAAATATTTGTAAACGGCTACGTATTTAATTTGATGGAGATATTAATTAGAACATAATTCAATACATGTTTCCAACTACCCACTAAAACACGTAAAATAAAAAACATAGTTAAATTAGCTATAGTTGATCCGTCATTATCGCACAATGGAATCAATTAACATTATTTATTAGATTTAATAATTTTACTTCTTCTTCAGAGGATCTGCTCGAACAAGTTTTGATGTAAACTCGACCGAAAATACGGAACCATCAGCTGAAGCATTTAAGTCCATTTTATCAGCAGCTTTTGATTTTTCTAAATTATGGTGCTGCTGAATCGGTATCTGATTTTTCGTTTTAGACATTTGTTCAGCGAATCCAGATGTTTGCACGTTATACTTAGTCATCTTGATTAAGTTCACTACTTTTAAAATGTTGAACTGTTAAATTTAAAACCGGTACTGCGTTTCTCGTTAATCTAAGTACACCGACATTAAAAGAACATGTCGGTGCTTTGACATACAAAATTATTATGACTTTTTAAATTTTCATTGAGAAAACCAATTTTACATTGGGGTTCCACGTTAAAAATAATAAGCAGCTTAATTAATTTAAGAATATTTTGCAGTGATTATCAAGAGGCGGACTTAAAAGTTTCAGACTGGAAAAAATGGCAAAATTAGTGACGATGTTGACCCCAGCTCATGAAGCAAGTTTGGATTTGCAAAATGCACAACTCACTATGAGTGATTTTGCTTAAATATTATGACCAAGTGCAAATTATCAGTTAAAAAATTAAAGAATTCATACTCGAATATATTTGAGAATTGCGTGAATATGTTGAATATGAGAGCTGTAAACGTCATAAATAGTGATACCATGCTAGTGCGCTTTTTCCCACGCCACTAAATACTACTAAGCCATGATCAGAAGAATTCAGCTAAAGCTCACATATGTGAAATTCATGATTATATTTTAAATTTGGTTCAAGATCATGATTCTAAAGAACAAAACACATTTCCAGCCTCATAAATGTCAAAAGAGAACGATCAAACCAATTCTTTATCTGATGAAGATGCAAATTATCAAGAAAATGATTTAGTAATTGGCTGATGTAGCCAACATCTTATTTGCTGTTCCTGCAACACAAGTTCATCTTTTTACATTTGACAAGTAAAACCTAGGACATTACTAAAAAAGGTACGATACACTCTTCAACACGCTTGTTGGGACAAGTTAGTGATGTGAAGAATCGAAACCGTGTGCGTCGTTCAAGAACAACTGAGAATATTGCTGCTGTAGTACGTAGTATTGAAGAAAACCCAGGTTTATCGATTCCTCTTCGATCTTTGGAATTAGACATTCCACAAACGACATTACACCGTATTTTGCATAAAGACTTAGGTCTTAAGGCTTCAGTTAACACAAGAACTCAAGCCGGTCGATCACCATAAACGTCGTATCTTTGCTGGTTGGGTCCTTCAAATGCATCAAAATGATCCGGATTTTCATCGAAAAACTCTCTTGAGTGAGGAGGTCCATTTTTACCTCGGAGACTACGTTAATAAGCAGAATTGTCGCATTTGGGGCTCAGAAAATCCAATAATGAGTGGTGAAAAGCCTCTCCATGTTCAACGTGTCTCTGTTTGGTGCGGTTTTGGGTTGGCGGTGTAATTGGACCTTACTTTTTCGAAAATGAGGCTGGTGAATGGATTGCGCTACCGAACTATGATTAATGACTTTTTATGGCCAGAATCGGAAGAAATTGATGTGAACGACGTTTATTTTCAAGACGGCGCTATACGTGCCACACAAGCAACGAAACAGTCGCAATTTTGCAAGAAAAGTTTCACAATTGGCCACCGAGATGTTGTAATTTAACACCTTTATACTTTTTTCTTTAGGACCACGTGAAAGATAAGGTTATGTCAATGCTCCACAATCGATTCATTCCATAAAGATGGAATTCTTGAATTTAGCGAGGACATAAAGCCGCAAATGTGCGAATTGGTCAATAGAAAATTTCATAAAAAGGTTATGGTGCTGCAAGCGTAGCCGTGGTGGCCATTTAGCTAATATCGTTTTAAAATGTTAATGGCGTCCCTTCCCTTTCTCTTAAAAAATACTGGGTTTTTTCGAAATCAAAACCAAAAATCAAAAACATATAAAATCCAAAACCAAAACCAAGTCAGAGTAATTAAAAACCAAACCAACTTAAATTTTAAATTGGTTCCAGCCTTTTGCGGCAAAATCTCTGATATTTTTGGGCTTGAGTATGTAACGATTACATACAGATTTACATGGTTTTTATCAAGTTTCCCAGATTTCTGTCCTATACGAATTTTGATAGGTCCAAGTGGCCAATATTCAAAAATACTAGGGTCTATATGGTAAATTTTCTTTCGTTTATGTTTATTAATTTAAATTGTTATAAATATATTATCATAATAATAGTACTACATATTTCCAATCTAGAATCAATCATTCAAAAACCCGGATTATTTAAAATATATAATAAATAGTTTTGATTTTGGTCAAATCAATTATTACAAATAATCATCATTTAGTACAAAAAACCATTCCATTCTATACCATTTAAATGATAGCTCAGACTAATGACTAAAATTATCTTTTAATTTGTTTAGAATATGATGGCTTTCGTTTATTGCGCATTTCAATCCAAGCATCACTTTTAGGTATTTTCCATAATCTATTCAACTATTAATCTAAGCTTTCAATAATATCCCGTACATACACTTTGTCACATAATTGCATTTATATTGAATTATAATTATTACTTACCTTTTGCTATCATTCTCCGCATATATTCTATTAATTTCGCCCTATAGCGCTTAACTGCAATATACGAAAAGTGTCAATAATAGCACAATATTTAAGTCACCGCGGTCTCACATACCATTTAAAATGTGTCCGTACTTACGTATGTATGTACATTTGTATATCGTATATTAGTTAGTAATTTATTATGCGCCGTAAAATAATTTAAAATTTTATTATAATTTCCAACCCAACTCTGCATAGCAGCAACAACAACAACTTCAATTCAAAAATAAAAATAAAATAAAAATTAAGAAAACAATTAAACTTCGTATAAACATGAAAGATAAATTAAACGGCAATGAAGTGCAACAACAACAAAATGGTTTAAAGATGATGTCTTAAAAACATGAAGAAAAAAAATTTAATGGCGCAATAATAAGAATAATAATAATCATAAAATAGCATTTCTTGTTTATCATAATATCCATGCATATGCATGTACATGTATATATGTGTATGTGTTATGCGTATATACATAATATACAATTTCTTGGACCTGATGACTTGAAATTGAAATGAACTGATTTTCTTATTTTTATTTTGTAATATTTAATAATTTTAAATGAATTATGATTATTAAGATTTTCTTCAGTGTTATATAGAGAATGTACCAATCTTATAAACGCGAGTAATACATATACTCATATTTGAGCACGGTTATGATACATATATTTCATTATGTTGTTGTCATTGTACGTGTTTGCTAATTTTTATTATATTATATTTCTGTATATAATTCCTTCTATAAGTTTTCGTATTTTTATTTGCAATCACGAGTAACACTTTTAAGACAAGATCTATTTTTAAGATAAGCATACCTATATATTTATTTATAAAATAAAACTTAACAGCAATAAGACAATTGCAATGAACTGCTTTCATAAAAATAAATTATACAAATTGATTTGACAAATTGAAATTGAATGTGATCTGTTGAAAATTCTACTACTGTTTTAGTTTATGGATCGTTAAATTAAGTACTTAATGTAATTGTGTATCTGTCAAATGGAATTACATGTACTTGTTCTAATAAACATGTACAATTTGATGACGCTTAACGTACTTGGAGTATCCACTGATAAATTGCGTTTGCATTTCTGTCAATGCCATTAAACAGTTTTGACTAATTTTATAAAAGGTCCGTCAGATAATTGTAATATGCAGAGTACGTTTTAGTTTTTATTAAGACAAACAAAGGGTATAAAAGGGACTCTTCACGCTTGATTTCGATTGGGATGATGATGAACACATCTATGACCCTCTGTTGAGAGTAGGGTTTGCAAAAACCCAGAAATTTTAAAACCTGGGTTTTCGGGTTTTAAAAATTTTCAAACCCGGGTACCCGGGTTAAACCTGTTTTTTTTTTAAATTTCATTAAAAATAACAGAAACCTTTAAAACTCCCAGTAATAAAAATTCAATTTTATTCATAAAATAACACAATAACAGTTCAATCTTAAATTATAAATAAAAAATATGGTTTAATTAATTTAAGAAAAAAATATTTAAATTAAAATTAAATTCAAATACAGGCCATGGTGTAAAACATCGATACTTTGAACATCGTGAATTTGGAGAAAGCTGCCCCTTAAATTCATAAATAATTTCAATTGCCTTTCAATTGAATTCATGCGTATCTTGACAAGGTTTTCTTGCAATTTGAAACATGACTTGCCCCACTATAATACTGTCTCGTAGAAGTAGATGAATATATAGTTTTTGGCACTTAAGTCCAACGAACCCAACATTTCAAAAACAAACATTATTGGCAGTACTAAAGTGATTTCCGGAATAAAAATGAAGCAATCGCGCGCGGTTCTTCTACAAAACATGAACAATACTTACTGTTTCTTCAAAAATTCATGTCTCCAAACCTTTTCAACAATTTATGATAGAGAGATCACAGAAAATGAAACATGGCGTAGAACAATTTTTCTGAATGGTTAGAAACAATAAAACAAAGCAATCACTTGCACTGGAGAATAGAGACTGTATATTGAAGAAAATTGAATGACATTTGAAAAAGAACTCAATAAACTCAGGAACAAGATGGTGGAGATTCCATCTGGATAGATTAGTAAAGATTGAGCCCACCTAATCTCATCAAATACTCTGCCATCATTTACATTTTCTTAGGAAATTAGTTTAGAGGCTACTATGTCAATAGACATTCAAGAATTGAAGCTCCAAATCTGATGGTTATGACTGACTGCAACTGGTTCATATTTTACTAAGCCCCTCCCTCCTCTTTTATTAAATCTCCTCTTTCTTTTTTGGTTCACTGCATGTTAAAATTGGACCTTTGGTTGGAAACGATCCGCGCCCATGGCCAGTTTAGTTGTAAGGACCTTTGATAGTTATCTCGGGGTTAATTATATTTCCATGAATTCACGATGGTCACAGTCAGAAACAAAATAGAACGAAAAATTCCCCCAGTATAGTTAGTTATTCAGGAATTTCTAGTAACATTGAAATTCCTTTAATTAAATTGGTCAAATTTTAGCCAATTTAGAATCAAAAACATTAAAACTTAAAATTTATAAAATTTAACAAATTCTTCTGACCTATTAATCCAATGTTAATTCTTGAATTTATACTTTTAATACTCCCAACTGTGATAAGTTTATGAAAATTTGGTCCCCTTCACCACAAAAGATCTAGTTAGTTCATACTAGCCGAAAATATAGACAAATATCTGAGGACATCCCCCTTGGTTCGTCAAAAAATCGTTCGTCAAATTTTATTATAAAAATATTTATATTTTTATTGCCGTAAGTAAAAATGTTTTTAAAAAAACCAACGCATTCATGGCGTCATCCCCTAAGCGCGTTCTGGTTTTGTTGCAAATATTCCCTGCAATCGAAAATACTCTCTCTGCGTCAGTCGAAGTTGGTGATATTGGTAGTAAATCTTTAAATAAGTTTTCTAAATTGTTGGTCCTTTCACCTGAAAAGTCGAACATGTTGCACTCTTTTTTAAATAAATTATTACTTTGAAGAGTTTGTTTGGATTGCTGTGAAGAGACAGTTTTAATGGCGAAATCCAATTCTTCGGACATTGATAGTTGTACAGATCCATCGTAAAATTCTATTGTCGAAGTTTCTGTTGTACTTGTAACATTAAACAACCTTCTAAATAATTTTCCTCCGTACTCCAAGACTTGAGATTTTGTACTATACGGAAGGGTATCTGCGTGTTTGTTCCAACTAGACGTGTCTCTTAAATAATGTGCCAATGACGTTAAATTAACATTCGAAAATTTTTAAATAGTTCCAAGTAAAATTTAAAAAATTTTTGAAAACGATTTAGATCTTTCAGAGCTAGTTTTACACAATCGAATAAGATTACAAACCGTTCTACCATATTTAAAATGGAATTCCAACGAGTCTTGCAATCTAACACTAATATCAGCTCCTTGTTGAATTTTTCCTTTACATAATTTTGTAAACATGTGTTACGAACGGGTGAATTTAAAAAAAATTTAACTATACTCCTCGTTGCTTCATTGCAATTGTGAAGTTTGTCATCATTATAATCTATTTCTATATTTTTGTCGTCGGTACTTTCCTCAGCAGAATCAATGTAGGATTCATCGTCGGTGTCACTTCATTTTAGATGTTTTTTAGGTATTTTAGATGTTTTTCTCTTAATGATTGCGTCTAAAACAGCCAAATGTATACTATGATTAATACAAATGATGATTTCCGATTCAGATTCTCTGCCAAATTTAAGATTCACGCTTGCACCGTCACATGTTTTGTCCGTTCATCAAAAGTTAGTGAATATTTTGCGTTCTCAACTTTTAATTCCTGTTTCATTTCCAATTCTTTAGCCTTTGCAAAATTAATTCTTATTCTTATTGTTGTATTCTCAGATTTAGGTGACTCGAACCCTCGAGAACTCAAACTTTCTCGAATAAAATTCCAACGTTTTACGATAGTATTGATTGATTAGTAGTCAGTGTTTTCCTCGATGAACCAAGGCTGTTCTACTGATTCATCGTCACTCTCAATTTTATGTAAGGTTTTTATGTGCCTTTTTTTATGTGCCTTTTGAAAAATTATTTGTTTAAAAAAAAATCTGGCACGCAGGAGTAAAAATCCCGGTTTGCGTCCTCAGAAAATTAACGAATATCCAGGGTTTTCAACCTGCAAGTATCGTCTTTGCAATTATTTTCTAATTTATCCTCAACAACACCGTCACCTTCAGTGATAGCAATCTAGCGTTTTATTTTAAAGAAAATTTATTTTTAAATTTAAAACCGAGTTTTAACTTAAAAAAACCGGGTTTTCGGGTTCATCACATTTGAAAAAAACCCGAGTTTTTAAGCCCGAATAAACCCGGTCTGCAAACCCTGGTTGAGAGTGCAGAATCTATGGGCCGAGCCTTGAAGCTATACAAGGTGTAGATGGTCAAATAAAAAAATATATTCGAAAGGCGCACCTATCGAAAGTAACCATAAGACCATCTTGCAGGCGCCACGTTGGTTTGACTTATCCGTCAGTTGTTAACGTGGAAAGACGCAAATACGAAATTGCTTAAAAATTAACGTTAAATAAACTTCATAATTAATTAGTTATCAAAAAAAAATATACTTATATAACGCAATTAATATCATACTTATATTTATTGATCAACATATCAGTTAAATAATCAGCTGTGTCAAATTTCGTGTATTATTAAATCAGCTGTGTCAAATTTCGTGTATTACCTGTGTACCTAGCTTGTTCTAGTGAACCAAAATGTCTGTGGTGATGTGTGTAACCTGCACCAGAAACATTACAACGGAGCGATATGTCAACTGATGTGTTTTAGCGTTCCATATAAATCGTGGAAGAGATTATGAAAAACATAAATATTCTGGTACTGCTTCGTGTCCACCTTGTCGAACGTCAGGTAGCTCGATTATCGATGACAGCGTTCCTGTCTCTCCGACAATCCCTACAAATCCAATTCTGCACGATTCCAGAGGAAACTATATAAGGCCGACAAAAAAAATCTAATACGAAATTTTTGATTTTGTCTTTTATGGTGCGCGAATAATACAATTTTGTTTCGTAACTTACCTGATTTTGAAGTTCATCATATTCGGTCGTTCCGCGAATTATCCACCTGGAAAAACGATTTAAACAGCCTTACAAAATTGAAGAAGCATCATCGCAACTGTAATTTTTTCAATTATTTTATTACTTAACTTTTATACTTTTAGTAAAACGACAATATTTCTATTTATAATATTTATTATTTTGACAAATTTATATAATTTTTTTATTTTGTTATTGTATAAAGTTAGTAACCATTCACAGATGTTATTATGGCATGTAGAGATGGAGTTACACTATCGTGCTCCTGTTCAACGATCTATGCAGTGAAACTTATTTTAATATTTTAATGGCGTTTTGCACAAATAATATTATTAGTTTATCTTTATCATACAATATTTTAATAGTTTGGCTGCATTATTTGTATCCAATTGTAATGTAATATCCAAAATAAAACTTTATATTATTCCGCTAACAACGCTCTAAATGAAGTTGTGTTGTTATTTTTGTTGAGTTTTTTTCAGCTATATTCAGCCACAAAGCAACATATACACGTTAGTTAAGATGAACAAAATTTTCAAATCAATTGAAATTTTCGAAAATCACTGATAAGAGCGCCAATATGTGTGAGTAAAAGAAAAAGTAGGCATGTTACCACATGTCTTTGGTAAGGTATAAATATTTACTAACTTACTGCGCCTTCCATAAATGTATGAAACTATTTCATAACTTTGATCCACGATCAGTGATGTCACTTTACTACAATTGCGGCAGATTAGCTACATTTATCGTGTCCTGAAATTTCAGTACCCACTTTTTAATTTCTCCCACAATTTTGTATTTATCATTAAATTTGTTCATTGGGATTATTGACCTGACTACATCCTACAAATATTGCATTGCAATGGTTTTTGGATTTACTTTTAACATATTTTGTTTCTTTGTGAATTTTTTTCTGTCAAAACAAGAATCTCAAGCCGTCGAAGGTAGGTGTGTATGTGCATTTATTTAATTTTGTTTAGCAAATAAAATTTGCAGTTCGAAATCCTAGTTAGTTTTAATAATTAAAATAAGTATAATATGCCAAAATGAAAAGATTTTTTCAACCTGTAGAAGAAAAACAGTAAGTCAAAACACAATTTAGTTTATTTTTAAGGTTTTGTGGATATAAATAAGTTATTATTTAAAGAATATTATATTTAATCTGTTTTTTTTAAATCCAGGACCTCCAACCTACTGATATTACCTCAACAGAAAGAATAAATTAAATAAATTAATAAATAAACCTTCAACCTCTGCTACTGACATTACCTCAACAGCTCAACCGAATTGAATCCAAAAAAAAAAAGAAAATCCACAAAAGTACAAAGTTGAATGGGAAGTATCCGTGGCTGAAAAATTGTAAGGGCCAAGCATATTGTAGATTATGCAACCAAACTATATGGTCAAGAATGTGGCGCATATTACTAGGCATGAAAACTTGTCTAAAATTCACAAAAAAAAATTCAAATTTGCCAAAGATTTTCAAAAAGTGGATCAATCTTTTCAAAATCAGAAAAGTTAAAAGAAACAGCAGGTGGAAATGATGTGCATCATTTATTGCATTCAGCACAAGCTGAGTACGATGATAACTAATTTTAAAAACAACGCCAACCTCAATGCAATGTCAACAATGTTTTTAAATAATTACTGATGAAACTACAGATCTTTCTACCAATAAACAATTAGTTGTAATAGTGCGGTACTTTAATAAAACTGTAGGAAAAATTGCTAATAATTTGTTTGGCATGATTCAGTTAGAAAATTCGACGGCTTCTGAAATAGTCCAAGCCTTAATAAAACATTTCGCAAACTTTAACATCAACATAAAAAATATTATCGGGCTTGCTACTGATAATGCATCAGTTATGTCAGGAGATGTCGGTGGTGTAAAAGGTAAACTGCTAGAAGTAAAGAGTGCTCTATTTTTCTTGGGCTGTTCGGGCCATTCCTTAGCTCTGTGTATAAACAGTGCTTTGAAATGTATACCAGAATTAATTGAACGAAACATAACAAATATTTACAATCACTTCTCTCATAGCCCAGAAAGATTGAACGATTTCTCGCTCTTCCAAAATGATTTTAATCTGCGAAATCATAAGATTACCCGTGAGGAGTGGTTGGGATCTCCCATCGGGCGCGTCCCCAGGTGGCGGATAGGGGAATGCCCTCACCGGCTTGCTGGCGGGCAGGTGGGAAATAAAATACCACCCGTGGACCTAAACCAACTAGGGGTGGTACCCCGATATAACTAACTGCAATGAGTAAAACGAAAGGAACTATTACCCCAGATGGTAAGCCAGACAATCTGGTGAATCCATCCTTCAAGGAGGCCGGTCCCACAGATTCTGGGGGGACCAACCATTGCGTAATAAGGATGATGAAAATCCATTCCAGAGAAAAGGTATACTAAGATCACCAATTATAAAAACAACACATCAGAAACTTGAAAATCTGTCTAATCCTTTCAACAAAAAGGATCGTAGTGACAGTGAAAGTGAATCATACTCAAAAGTGAAATCTTCCCAAGCTGATGGGATTGAATTAAATGAGACTGTGACTTCTCAGGAGAAAGTAAATGTAGCACAAAACTCTGCTACAAGCAATAAAATTAGTGCATTGGAGCTGATTGTTGAAGAGCTTAAAAAAGAAATTGCTCAGTTGAAAGCTGATAACCTCAAGCTTTCGTATGAACTTCAGCAACGAAATGAATCAGGCAACGAAATGGAAGTTGAAACTTATCCTCAGTACGTTACTGATGAGGAGGAACTTACGCGTGAAACTGATTGGATCTTGAAGAAAACCAAAAAGAATCATAAGAAAAGAAAAGCGAGCGGCTCACCAGAAGTTAACAGCAGTACTTCAGAGAAGGAAACTAATAACGGGCAACCTCAACCTATAAGGAACAAAATACTAGTAGAAAAATCTGTCCAAAATGAAAAGCCTACAAAAAGAAAAGTTAAACCTCCTCCGGTAATTCTTAGTAACGTAGATGACTTCAACGTAGTGAAAAAACAGCTGAGCGAAAAAAACATTAAACATGAAATAAAGCTGCTGAATAATAAGCAACTTAAGATCAACGTGGATGATGAAAACGATTACAGAAATCTAAGTGAACTGCTTAATAAGACTGACATTGAATGGCATTCTTATGAAAATAAACTCACCAGGCCAATTAGAGTAATGGCAAGAGGACTCCATCCGACTTGTAAGCCCGATGAGATTAAGGATGAGCTTAGTAATAAAGGGTTCAACATAATTAATGTGGTTAATGTCACGAAGAAAGTGAAAGAAAATGGAAGCCAACTAGTTCCATTACCACTTTTCATGCTTTCTTTTGATAACATGGAGGATAGTAAGAAAATATTTGATATTAGACATATTCTTCATATGAAAGTTAAAATGGAAGCCAAAAGAAGGAACAGAGAAATTCCTCAATGTAAGAGATGCCAACGCTTCGGCCACACAGTGAAATTTTGCAAAAGAGAAGCTAATTGTGTCAGATGTGCAGGTAAGCACTTAACGGCTGACTGCACGATTCCGAAAACAAACAAACCCAAGTGCTCAAACTGCCATGAAGAGCACCCAGCCAGCTACCGTGGTTGTTTAGTAGCCAAGGAATTGAAAAAAAAGAAAATATAAATACGAAGCAAAATCAGAGGGGAAAGCCCGAGTTTCTTGCTACCTCAAAAACAGTTAAAGGTTTCACCTATTCTGATGCAGTGAAAACCGCATCTAGTGGCCCTGGTACTGTGGATAGTGTGAAAGAAAATGATAATACGAATATGATAAGCTTCATAGAAAGAATGATGTCCATGATGGATAAAATTACGTCAAGACTAGACAGCTTAGAAAGCAGGTATGCTGTTAAGCATACAAACAACATGCCTTGTACGTCGAATAATGGTAGACAAAAAATTTAGAATTGTTACCTGGAATGCCAATGGTATTCTCAGCAAAAAGCTTGAGCTTGAACTGTTTCTTCATGTCCATAATATAGATATATGTCTCGTATCTGAATCGCACTTAAACAATCAACATAAAATAAGTCTTCGAGGTTATAAAGTATATAACGCAGCGTACCCAAGTAATTACGGTATGGGAGGCAGTGCTGTAATTGTGAAGAATGACATAGATCATTACGAGTTTGGAAAAGTGGAGAACCCAGACATGCAACTTGCAATAGTCACAATCAATTCAGCCAAACAAAAGTTTAATGTGTGTGCAATATATTGTCCGCCCGGACCAAAAATTACAAAAGAAATATACAAAGATGTAATAGCCCAGTTCGGAGATAGGTTTATTCTTGGAGGTGACTACAACGCTAAACACACCGACTGGGGCTCCAGATTAACGCTCACAAGAGGTAGACAACTACGAGAAGCAATTGGAGATCTAGGATGCCGTTATCATTCAACAGGAAAGCCTACGTATTGGCCAACTGATACAAACAAAATTCCTGATTTGCTGGTTTTTTTATAACAAAGAGGATAGCTGAAAATTTCATTAGCATTGATGAAAATTATGACCTCAACTCTGACCACTCTGCAGTTATGCTAACGTTAAGTGAAAAAATTGTCAAAAAAGCAAGTAAGCCGACTCTTTGCAATTCATCCACAAATTGGTTGGGCTTTGAGAGAGACTTAGTTGGAAAAATAGACTTATCAGTCCCCCTAAATAATATTGAACAGTTAGAGCATGCGGCCGAAGTCTTTATGCTGAATATTCAGAACGCAGCATGGAGCAACTCAAAAGTGGTAGAGCATAAAAACGTTAGTAATAAGTACCCAGCTCATGTCATTGAGATGTTAAGACTGAAACGCAGGGCTAGAAGAAAATGGCAGCAGTCACGTCACCCTGATGATAAGAGAACCCTAAATAATAAAACACAGATTTTGAGCAGAGAAATAAAAAGGCTAAAAGAGAATTCTTTTGTTAGCTACATGGAAAACTTGTCTACAACTAAAGAATCAAACTACTCGTTATGGAAAGCTACAAGTAATGTGAAATGACCGGTTTCTCACATGGCACCTATCAGAAAAGCTGATGGCTCATGGGCGAGGAGTGATTTAGAAAAAGCTGAAGAATTCGGGAGTCATCTTGCTGAAATCTTTACGCCTAATAATATAGACTCTGATTTTGTGTTGGAGCAAGTAGAAAACAGTCGTGAAAGTAACATCCCTCAAATTCGAGTAAAGAAGCTTAAGAAAGAAATTAAAAATCTGAAACTGAACAAAGCTCCAGGCTTTGATCTAATAACAGCAGACATATTAAAGAATCTCCCATCCAAAGCTTTAACATGGTTAAGCTATATAATGAATGGGGCCCTAAAGTTACGGTGCGTCCCAGGCATATGGAAAGTTGCTGAAATTATCATGATAAATAAACCTGGAAAACCTGCGTATGAAGCTAAATCGTACAGACCGATATCGCTGCTTCCCACGATGTCTAAACTTTTTGAAAAACTATTGCTTAATCGAATACAGCCTATCATAGAAAGTTGTAATATTATTCCGAACCATCAATTTGGGTTCCGTGCAAAACATTCTACCATAGAACAGGTTCACCGAATTACTAATGTTATAGAAAAAACACTCGAAGAAAAGAAAATCTGCTCCACAGTTTTTCTCGATGTGGCGCAAGCCTTCGACAAAGTTTGGCATCCAGGTCTCATTCATAAACTTAATTGCTTTTTGCCTAAAGGTTATGTAGAAATCCTAGAGTCATATTTATCTGAAAGATCGTTTAGAGTGAAACAAGGAAATGAATACTCTCTATTAAAAGAAATTAATGCAGGAGTACCCCAAGGCAGTATATTGGGCCCAGTTCTATACTTGATTTACAGAAGTGATATCCCACAAACAGATAATGTAATGCTTGCAACATTTGCAGATGACACTTCAGTAATGGCTGTTGGCTCAAACATCAATGAAGCTACGGATAAACTACAAACAGCTGTTAATGTGATCTCTAATTGGTGCAATAAATGGAAAATTAAACTAAATGAAGTGAAATCTACCCACGTAAACTTCACAAATAGGAAAATCGAAACCCTTCCTGTTAAAATAAACGACGTTGTAACTCCACATGATAACAAAGCAAAATATCTAGGAATGACACTAGATGCAAAACTTAGATGGAAAGAACACATCAAGATAAAAAGGAAAGAGCTCGATTGCAGATACAGAAATATGTATTGGCTAATTGGACGGCGCTCAAAATTATCGATATACAACAAAATATTGATTTACAACCAAATTTTAAAACCGGTGTGGACATACGGTATTCAACTATGGGGCTGTGCTAAGCGGTCTAATCTTCAAAGTATCCAAACTTTTCAAAACAAAGTACTACGTAATATACTGAATGCACCTTGGTATGTTCGCAATACTGATATTCATAGAGACATCAAAATCCCATCAGTGGTGGAGGAAATAAAGAAATTTGCTGCAAAGCATAAATTTCGGCTAAACCAACACGTTAATGTGGAAGCCTCAAGTTTGCTTCACAATCAAAATGTTGTGAGGCGACTTAAACGGACCAACCCGTTAGAGTTGGGTTAAATTTAAAAAATTTTAGTAGCGCTGGAAAACTAATTAATTTTCCAACTGTTTAAAATTATTTAGTACTTAATAAGAACTGACACGAAAATTAATAGTTAGCCTATCAAGACTAGTTTTAATACTAACAAGGGAGGAGGTTTTTAGTGGATGTGAGTCCCACAGTACCCACACTGGGTCTCTTTCAAGATTTTCCCCCTTCCCCAAAAAAAAAAAAAAAATAATAAGATTTTAAGGCTATGTAAAACACGATGGTTGTCTCTTGAGGCAGTAGTCACACGAATTTTGGAGCAATGGCAAGCTCTAAGAAACTATTTTATATTGTATTGTTTTTCTCAAAGTCCTAGGAGAGAATCCAGGACCACCACCATCCTGCACAGATGCGGGATGGTTTCAAAGGCGAATCAAGCTAAGAGCGTGCTCTGATGCCACATCAGTGGATCTGTATAAGAAGGCTGTAGCGGAGGTAGGGGAGATGTGGCAAGGTGCGAGGCTGGCGGCTGTAAGCAGGGAAGAGATTCCTAGCATTACTATTTCGCTCCCCTAATAGATCCAAATAACACTACGTCAAAGTCCCCAGCTAAAGGCAGACACAAGAAGAACGAATTGCCACAAAATAAACTGGATGAAGTTGCAAGTCATATCAGTAGATTTACAACAATGAATTCTCTTTATTTTCGTTCTTCATCTACCAAAAAGTATTTGGAATCACATCTTAAAATAAGAAACCTATATGAAATGTATTGCAACGAAATAGACGATCCCGTTAAGTTTTGGACATACAAGCACATATTTAAAACGAAATTTAATTTAGCATTCTTTGTCCCAAAAAAGGACTTGTGCAACAAAAGGTGAAGAACGGTGAAATATTGAGAACAAATTGTGAGGCAAATATGCGAATCCTTGTCATTGATTTGCAAAACGTTTATGCATTACCCAAAGCAAATATCAACTGTTTTTATTATAAAAGAAACCTGCTATGTGTTAATCTCACTGGATACTGTCAGGATAATAGAATTACCTATTGTAGTTTCTGATATTAATCAATGCAAGGACGAGGTGGAAACGAATTAGCAAGTGCTTTCGTGAAAATATTGCAAGCAGTGATGACAGATTCTCCACAAACGGAAAGAATTATTATTTGGATTGATTTATGCGTACCGCAGAACCGCAACTCAAATGTGTCTCTTAAGTTTTTTAAAATTCCTGAAGGTAAATCCTCACGTGAAGATACTTTATAATGCTAAGTTTCCTAAAGTAAAATTAAAAATAATGCAAATGCAACCTACTGATTCCAAGCACTACAGACAAGCGATAGTTTTCCTTGTATCCGTTTACTAAGATTTAGTTGACTCAAGTTTATGCCCATAATTGATTGAACCTTTTGTTAATTAAATTAAAACAGTTTTAAAGGCCATTACTGGCCTCTTACTGAGTCAACAATTCGGCTCCAGCGGTTTCGATCCCGAGCATGGTCTTCATACTGTCTAAGACAATCTGATGAGGCCAAGTCGTTCTCTACACCGTGGAGCCATCGTCGCCTGCAACGACTTCTGCGCCTACCATATGGTGGCTCTTCTTTCAGAGATCGCTGCACAATTCGTTCCGGATCAGCACGCAGAACGTGCCCGAGCCAGCGTAAATCACACGCATGACTCTTCTCTCAAATGTTAGGAGCCATTTCTCGTACTCATCCGTCAGCGTCCAACTTTCACATCCAAACATAACAACGGACCTGATCAACGCTTTGTAAAGCTTCAGCTTCACGGCACTTGATAAGTGTTTAGATTTTAGCAGTGGCCTTAGAGGATACAAAGAACGACTGCCCGCTGCCAGCCGCACTTTAATATCCTCACCCACACTGATATCGTGAGTGATAAGAGAACCCAAATATTTGAACCTCCTCACTCCCTCAAACGTGTGGTGGCCACTACAAAAATCTGGTGTGCCATTGTCTCTAAAACCAGAGATCAGGTATTTCGTTTTGGACTCATTGATCTGAAGTCCAACTGAAGCTGAAAACTCTACAAGCGGATCGGAAGTATTTATTTCACTCCGTTGCTATTCAGTCCAATCGCACATATGTCATGTGCATATGCAAGCACCTGATTGGACTGGTGATATAAGATGTTACTCTGCGGTGTTTCAGTTTTACGAAAGATGTACTCCAACATGAGATTAAAGAGTATCGGGGACAGAGCATCTCCCTGCCGAATACCCGAGTTAACTACAAAAATTGTCGATAGCCTGTTTTCAACTTTAACACAGCATTGAGACTGCGTCACTGTCATCCTACATAGTCGTACCAGTTTTGTTGGCATTCCTAGGTATTCCAGGGCAGACCACAAACTCTCTCGATTGATCGAGTCATAAGCCTGCCGGAAATCCAGGAACACCTGATGTACGGGGATGGATGTCTCATAATATTTAGATAGAATCATCCGCAGCGAAAAGACCTGATCGGTGACTGATCGATTCGGACGAAATCCTCCTTGATAGTCACCAACCAAACCCTCCGCTAGAGGAGTGATTCTATCCAATACAATGTATGACAGTAACTTGTATGCTGTGCAAAGGAGAGCTATACCGCGATAATTCTCACAATTCCAGCGGTCTCCCTTCTTGACGATGGGGCATATCGCGGCCACTTCCATTCGTCAGGCATAGCTTCGGTTCGCCATACTAATCGAATAAGGTCGAAAAGACAGTTCCACAAAGTATCCCCTCCGAATATCAAGAGCTCCGAATTAATGCAGTCCACTCCAGGTGAACGGTTTCGTTTCAATCTATGCATGGCTTTAGTGAATTCCTCATAGGATGGCTCCTCAGTGCAAATCTCCGCAGTCTGTATTACAGGTGGCTCAACAACAGACTGTGACGCATGATGGACATCAAGTAGGTCAGTAAAGTGTCCATGCGTCAAGTACTGCGTCGATGTTGTCACAGAGGTTTCCATCCCGGTCCCGAATGGCGGTTGACGTAGGCCTGAAAGTATGGTGCAGTCCAGCAATTCCTTTAAAGAAGAATTCGGCCTTCCACCATTCTCGCTTCTTCCGTCTACAAATCCGCTTAGCTCTGCCCTTCTTGCAAGAGCAGCCTTGTTTTCCCTCGCGATTCTGAGACGTTGTGGCACTTCATTATGGGCTATATTTTGTTGCTCAACTGCAAGACGACACTCATCATCAAACCAATCATTCTTGGATCTGATTTTCACTATACCTAAAGTCTGTTGAGCAGAACTGGCAACCGAAGTTTTCAAGACCTCCCAGACAGAGTTCACGCAGTCAGACTGGTAATTAGCTTCATCAATGTTGTCGCTGACAAGATCCTGATATCGTTTCTTTTGATCTTCATTTATCAGACCTTCACAGTCGAAACGTACCATGCGTTTCGCTGTGTTCCCAGACTTGTACGAAAACTTCCATCGTACCTTTGCAGCGACCAAATGATGATCGCTGCCGAAGTATTTGGTTGCTGACCAAAAAGTTCTCACATCCTGCACAACCTGAGCCCGTCCTTTAGAAACTAACACATGGTCAATTTGGCTGCGGGAAGTTCCGCGAGGATGTGTCCATGTCTCTAGATATATGTGTTTGTGAGGGAAAATGTACTTGCTACTCTAAGATCATGAGCAACCGCAAAGTACATCATTCTTTCATCATTATCGGTCGCAATTCCGTGTCGGGAGTAAGGACCTATGTTTTCACACAAGTCGGTCTGATTTCTGCCAGCTCTAGCATTAAAGTCCCCAATTACCATTCTAACATCGTGTTCGGGTATAGATCCCATCAGATCGTCCAAGTCATTGTAAAATGAGTCTTTATCTTGGGGCTGGCTGACTTCTGTGGGCGCTTGAACACAAATTATCGACAGGTTGGCTAACTTCATGCTCAAGCGAAGCTTACACATTCGGTTATTGACTGCTTGGAAATCCAAAACAGCGTTCTTTACCTGCGGCTTAAGAAGAAATCCAGCTCCAAGATTTCCGAGGTCATCTCCACTGTAGAGCAACGTATAGCCCTGGGACACATGGTCTCCACTTTTAGGCCAGCGAGTTCCTTGAAGAGCACCGAGTTCGAGCCGATACTCCTTCATGCATGTGATTAGGCCCTCTAACGCTCCTGGTTTTCTTCGTGCCGATCATAAATCTCGTGTCCGGGTACTTGGGCGGGGGTCCGGTGTTGTTTTGGCGGTATCCATTTTTCTTTTTGTTGACTTTATAAACACTTTATTTTTTTACAGATGCGGTTCGTCAGCCCAGCGATCCAACCGTTTAGTCGCCTCCTACGACAAGCAAAGGATACTGTGGTGGTATTCTTGGGAAACATGTTCGTGCAATTTTGATTTACGAGACATGTGAGTGCCCCCCGACCACTGGGGCCAATTTAGTGTATAACTTACCAAAATTCTGTTAAAATTGAAATCTAATCTGTATCCATTTTCCCCTATATCACACAAAAATATTATGTTACAACGATTAATTTATTCACTAGAAAATTTGGAAGTTTAGACAAAATTTCCCTAGCGCCTTGAAAATTTCGTGCTTTGATGATAATTAACAAATTTTCAAAACATCAAAACAAACTAATTCCCTTTATCTAATGTCCTAAATTAAATAACTATTATCTATTAAACTTAATTTTTGTATTCTCAAAATAATGATTTTGGCGCTTAGCGTAATCTAGTCCTGGGACGATGATATATTAAGCTTGATTTCATGAATCATATAGCAAAATATTTTAAACCTTATCATAATCATTTTATTTTATTGGGTTATGTTTTTACATTGAAGCGTTGCGCATCATACAAAAATATTTGAATCGAGAAACTTGGTAAAAAATTTTAATTTTATTTATCAAAATAAAAAAATACATAACGATGCTTGTATATATTGAATCCGCAGATGGGAAGCCTTGTAACGGGATGTACGGTTTGGTTGTGCACATGTTTGCATATCTTTGTATTCTGAGTGCTCGGGGCTAGTCCACTCGTGAATCAAACACAGCCTAACATATTACCCCATCATGTAAAGTGAAAGGCAGTGTTGTTTTTCGTAAATTTTATTTTATAAAAAGTCAAACAAAAAAAAGGCATTAGATCTAATTTCTAATCAGCATATCAACATTACATTTTAATTAATTAGTTTATAACAACAATTAGAGTATACGTATTGAAATCAAATAAACTTACCTAATTAAGAAATTGTGAATCACATAATACTTGAACTTCTGGTCGACTTACCTACTAAATTGATTGACTAAAGGATATGTATATTTTTATTTTATTTTATATTTTTTTATTTGATCTGAAACTTAATGGTACAAAAAATTCTTCTTTTCTGTTATAAACAAAAAAAAACTTAACAACAAACACCGGAGCCCTCTGGACTGTTGATGTAACCACAACAGTTTATCACAATTCACTGATCAATATTTCTTTAAAATTTTAGTGGTGAATGACGAATTGGGTTTCGACAATGTTGTTTATCGAACTAAGGCTAATCACAAATAGAATGAAAGTATGAAAACAATATCGAATTGGTTACCAACCGGCATTCAAACGGATGAACAAAAAACAACAATCAAGATTCATGTAATTCGTTTACCCTGCTTTTATTGTGTTTATTTCAAATGATCATCCCACGTTCATCGCAATTTACATAATTTCATCAACTATTAGGGGCATAATTGCTTAAGCATACTCGCTTTATTAATTATGTTTGAACGATTTAGGCGAATGATTAAGTAGTTACTCTTAATGCCCTCGACTTCCAGATTTTTAATGGTGTTGGCATATCATTTACCTCATGGTCCAAATTAATGTATACAAAATGTATCTACGGACTGAGTTCTGGAATATTTCTAATTTGATTATAGAGTTTACAATGCTATTGAGAAATATTCGATGCTCCTGATAATGAAGTGAAATTCTGCGGACTTGAAGTAGCCCGAATTTACTATAAATCCAATTAAAAGAATGGCTTTTGAGCGAAGGATGGAGCGATATGTATAACCAATCTAGTGTAGAATTATCTAAACCGGCGATAAATTAGTGCAAAGTGAAACCAGAAATAATATAAATGAACATAATGCAATGATCGTAAACAAAATAATAACAGAATCGTCGACAAGTGACAATACAAATATTGATAAAGGTCAGTGTGATAAAGAAAAAATAGTGCAAACCGTAAAGGACAGATAAATAACTGTTCAGCCTAAAAGAAGCCCGCGATCAATAGCAAGTGTAAACAAATTCACTAGGCTAGCCCCAAATTTCAATTGGCAACCGGTTTCCTAGCTTGGTAGAAACCAAATAACTTGCTGAAAAACCGCCTTCATATAGGGGTTATTAGTAAAAGGATTGAGAGTTTCCTGGACATTTTATGTACATGTTGCTTTCGCTATACTGAAGGCTTCCATGCCAAATCAATATCCATAATAATAAATAAAGCTAAGGTCTCTCATCCTATGTCCCATCTCGAATTAGAACCCGACGATCAAAAAAAGTAAAGGACCGGGCCAGTACAGTGCATTAAGTCTACTGCACGCTAAATGATATTTGCGCTATTTGTAGTGATGTTTATAACTCCAAACAATGCAATAAAACCACACGGCAAATAAAAGGGTGTCCAATCTATCTAGAATTACAATGAAGAGTCAGTCCTAAACAGCCAGCTGAGTAGTGAATGTTTAAATTACATTCATCAGCTAAAACAGAAGTGCATCCAGAAGAAATATTTGTTAACCTTCAAATAGAAACCAATGAAAGCAAATGTAAATAGTAATGCGGATGTTCAGCCCTCAGAAAAAGCCATTTGGAATCAATATCAACTCACCACCAAAAAAAAACTATTTTAAAATGAATGGGCATTCAATTTATATTACTAAGCGTTCGGAGGGTAAAACACATGGCTAAAACACTGCTGTATTGATTAAAATAATATTAAAACACTTCGAACATACGAAATATCACAAAGATATACATATCCAAGCAACGAATATATGAATGGAAGAGTGGTTCGGACACTTTGTACTATCAGCAATATTCTACCCTCTAAAATACACAGGAAAAAAGTAGCAGGACACGGATTATTATAACCACAGGTGACAAAAGTTTCTCGCGGGAGTTGATTACAATGCAAATTATACTCAATGGGGTTCAAGATTAACGGTTCAAGATTACCGAAAATGGCAACAGCAAAAATCACCGTTGCTAAAATAGAAACTGATCCGAATAATAAAAAGCCTGAGAGTAGCTCTGAGGTCTTAGTAGTCCTTAGAGTAGTTCTGAGTCCAGATTTATTTAAGTAAGCTCTCGGCAATAGAGAGAACAGATTACTCCTTGTGGATACCCTACGAAACAGCATTCGCAATTCACCTTAAGAAAGTGTTTTCACCGCATGAGGAAATTAGCAACTGCATGCTACCAGAAGAATTGATGATTGACGTGATCACAAAACCTATACAATTTACTTGAAAGGGAGTTAAGAATTCAACCAAAACCTGCACAAGCTCAAAAACGACTCTATGACACGACCTCATTACCGGGAAAATAATTAGAGTATTACCAGCCTCAACAGGTCCTCGAAAACTATCTACAAAACAAAATGCAGTAACTACCGGATTAAATGATATTAGCGCAGGAGTTCAACAAGGAGGAGTTCTAGGTTCAGTGTTATACATGTTATTACCAACAAATTAATTGCATCAACATTTGCTGATTACACAGCCGTTTTGGTATCCCACAAAGACCCCTAGATTGCTTCAAAGGAATTGGATTTTAAGAAAATTAAAAGTTGGCAAAGGACATGGTAAATTAAAGTGAACCATATTAAATCAGCGCCCGTTACATTCATCTTGAAAATATGCACCTGTCCAATGGTGAAATTTAACAAAGTGACTATTCCGCAACAAGCCGATCTTAAATACTTCGGTCTACATCTGGACGGAAGGTTGATTTGGAGAAATACATGCTGACTTGGGTTTGAAAACCGTTAAAGAGATGATTAAAAAATTCGGTTTCAAGTATTATTCAAGAAGAAAGTCATTAGCAGTAGTATGGAAACATAAACATTCGTATAATTTGTAGCGCCACCGCGTTACCGTGCATAATCACAAAACCATTTCCGTCTTTAATAATATTGTAATCGCGTAAATAACCATCATTCTGTATTGTAGACTTGAGCTCTGTCGCACAAAAATGAACTAATCTTGACTGTACTCGTACAGTAGAAGCTAACAAACAATAAAAACAGATCAATCTGCTTTCAGACAAATCCGAAACCAATAGTCTTGTATAGAAAGATGCACTATACATTGCTATCCAATTCGATTTTTAAAGGGCTGTGAAAAACATGAGTAATTTTGAAACAACCGTAATGAGCTGCTGCATCACCTAAATGTTTTATTTTTAAATCACTTTTTCACCATGATTATAAAGAGTACCTTTCAAAGCTCTATACATTTTATGCTCATTTAAGTGGTTAATGTATAAAAAAGAATAAATATGTTTGCAACATTTAATTACAGTTATAATGTTAATAATATTTATAAAAATGCGTTAATAGCTAATTGCCTCGAAATCTTAAAAAAAAAAAAAAAAAAAATTTACAAAGTGTTTTCATTTCATTCAATTTATCTTAAGAAATTTTATATTTTTGTACCTTCTTAAAGAAACCATGATATATAACACCACTTTGTTAAATGAATGATAAAAGATAAATTTTTTTATGATTTTTACATTATACTTATGTATCGTTTTATGAAAAAATATGTATTTGTTCATAAGAAGATGAATCTACGAGTATGTATAAATTGTGAATTTTTATTTTGCGTTTAGTGAAAGTCATTTCCAAAATCATCTCGATTCTGTTTCATATGTATGTATGTACATATTATACATTTCAAGTTCTCATTAAAAATGTATCAATCGAGTCCGCATATAAATGTAATTACTGTAAGCGGTGTTTTGTACCACTGTATCCCTATTTTTAATGCATGAACTTAAGAACATAAAATAATATGGTAACTTTGCTGTTTCTTTTATATAATATGTACATACATATACATATGTACATATATTTAATTCAGCGATATTTATAATTACTTAATGGTCATTTAATTATATCCACATACATTTGAAGAACAAAAAATTTTTTTTTATAAACGATATCCAACTCAATATCCATGTCGACGAAGATAAAACTAAAGAACTATCATAAAATATAACTAAAAATACTACATACATGTATGCACATATATGTATGTACGTATGTACATACGTAATTTAAAGTTTTTTTTACTTTTCTTCAAATGAAACATTAATTTTGCGACTTGATGTGTTTTCTTATGGGGTGCTTTTATATGTTGTGTGGTAATACATTATGTATGTATTGTATGCCACAACATAAGTGGCGATGTGAGATTTTTTAATTTTATTTTTGTATTTCTCGCGTATTCCTTCTAGCAGGTAAGTCATGTAAGAAACAGTTAGCATATTTTCCGTGTACGTACAATGATTTTACTGCAATTAAATTTTCAACACCAATTTAATGGGGAAATGATAATTGTATTTTGTATTGTATACTTTAGAAGCTTATAGTGTATCTGTGAGGAAAAGCGAAACAATACAAATGCAGTAAAGCTTTGACAGATAGAAATATGTATGTTTCTTTAAATATCATCTCACATAATATCTTGAGGCAAATATATTGGTCGCATTGTTGTTTTTTGTAAGATGTTGTTCGATTGGAAATAAGAAATTAAAATAAAATCGAAAAAATAAATTTATCTCGACTCATTAAAAACTATAAAAGAACAAACAGAATAAATCAGAATGTTTTTCTTTTTATTACTTATATTATACATTGAGGGTTTTAATATTGACCGAACGGTATACAAATAAAACAATAAATAAAAATAATATTTTCTAAATGTCTTATTTCTAGGAATCTCTTTATGCGGAATGAGAAGATTTTTATGAAAAAATAATTTGAAAAGATATTAAAAAAAAATTGTACCGAATTTTAATTTAATGTAAATCGATTTATTTTAACAGCATTAATTCTAATTTAAAAACAACTTGTTCTTGACAGTACATATTATGAAATTTTGAACACGTCATCTATTATTTTCTAGAGTAGTTTTGGCAATTAGTTCTAAACTAAAGGGCGACCAAATTTCTTGAGGAACAATGCAATATTGGTGATAGTTTTATAGAATGTCCGTCAATGCATTTAAATCTCTTTTCAAAAAGAGCGGAATTCAAACTTATCATTACGAAATTATTAAATTGACCCAAAACAACGATATATAGTGTTATATAGAGTGGGACCCTCTTTATAACGGTGGAACGGTATAGAACAGCTCGAGGTTATAATGACCGTGCTATAAAATTTAACACACTCCACTCCACGGTAAAACGAAATCGAGTTCGGGAAGGCTATATAAGTGCTACCGAGTTATTAAAAAGCCAAATAGTTCAGATAACCAACACTTGTGTTCATGTATATAAAAACCTACAATTGTCCTATTATTTTGGCAGGATTGTACTTCCCACCAAGACATTCTATTAAAAACAAACAATACTCAGAGTTTTTCAAGCGTCTGTGAAAATGGTTCATAATAGGTGGTGACTTCAATGCGAAGAATACTCACTTGGGTTCTAGATTAACTACAACTGAAGGAAAAGAATTACTGATTGCCATTAAAGAAAATGGATGTGAACCCATTTCAACTGGAACACCAACATATTGGCCAACTGACCCAGGAAAAATACCTAACCTGATCGATTTTTTTATAACCAAAAGTATTTCTGGACTCTGCTTATTTGACCATCACCGTACATTTTCATTGCTACTACATCCATCTTTTATACTTAGCAATTAATTGGAAAACTTTGAAAATTTTAATAGAAGCTGAGTTGATCTAATTTGTAAGATGAAATTAAATTAAAAAAATCTTATCCCGAATGCCGCTCACGTCCACTGATCAAACACCCATTACTTTACTTACTTGACCACTGCCGAATAATTTCATTAATGATAAATCCATCGAGGCATAAACTCAGGTATACCTTTTTGTTATACTTTCCGTTTGTTTTGGGAATTTTTTTATTTGGACGTTATATGGTCACTGGTCAGTAGAAAAACGTGAAGCATCATTGACTGGAACCAAAGAGTATAGAAAGTAGAAGAGAACCGAAACAGAACAAAAAATTTCATCAAACGATTTGCATGTATTGTAACAAAATAAACTGTATGAGTAGAATTACGAGTATATCAACGAACTAACACAAATTCACTTCCATCAACTTCTACATCCCACACTAACAGATAGTTTACGAAAATATTTGAAATATCTTTTTAACTACTCACACATGATGAAAGCAACCGAAATAAATATTGCAAGGACAAAAACAAAATATGTAAACAATAACAACAATTAACAATAAAAATTTTCAATGTGTGGTTGCATGACCCCATATGATTGCATCTCCCCAACAGTATTTGATGAAATTTTTTGTTCTGTTTCGGTTCTCTTCTACTTTCTATACTCTTTGCTGGAACGGAAGTTTTCTAATTTTTAAGAACATAAGGATAGCTGTCAGATTTTTAACTTCTTCGAAATACACGGCTGGAATGTCATCGCATTAAATGTGGCAAATGGCGCTATGCAGTTCAGTTAAGTACGATATTAATGTGGGACATTTTAGCTTCAACTCAGCTTCTGTTAAAAAATTTCTCAAGATTCTCAATTCAATTGGAAAGTATAAAAGATTTGCATAACATCAAACATATATACGGCGGTGGCGAGGTAGTAGAGTGATTGATTTTCGTGGAGCAAGGATCGAGTCACATTAGCGGCGGTATTATTTTAATTTAATTTCTTCTCTATTCAAATTGGTTCAACACAAAGTTTTTGTGTTAAACATTTTCATATTTTTCAAGTAATGGCATGTATACAAGATGGGTATATAGCAATGGTAAAAGAAACGCAGGGTCCATTGCCTTTGCTAAAATTTTCAATATTTTTATTCAAATGACAGATATAAAAGATTTGTATATAGCATGAAATATATATGCGGCGGTGGTCCAGTAAACAAAGTCGGTGACGTTGGATTTATGGATCTAAGTTCGATTCTCGATCGAGCCAAACATTTTTTGATTTATTTTCTCCTGTCAAATTGGTGATTTTGAAATATAATTACTGAAATCCAACTCAAAACTTCAATATTCTCCATGTAGAAGTGGTAATTATAAAAGATGGGTATGGGGTATAGAGCGGTAATGAAAGTGTCCGGCGATGGTCAAATAAGCAGAGTACATTCTCGTTGCTAAAATTTTCAATTTTTTTGTTCAAATGGCACCTATAAACGATAGGAATATCACTAATTATATGTATGGCGGTGGCTCGGTGGAAAAAGAAGCTGTGTGATTGGAGTTTAATCATGACTAGTTCAAGTCTCAATATATATTTTTAATTTAATTGCAAATTGGGTCATTTTTAAATCAAAAACCGTTTTTTTAAATTTAATGGGAGAAACGTGTGGATGCCCGGATAATTTTTTTTACCCTTAATCGAGGTTCGAATACTGCACAAAACAGCCACGATTCCAAATCCTATGACACCGCTTACTTTACCACCTCACCATTTCCATATATAGATTTGCCGCTATACTCATCCTTTATGTTTGCCAATTGAAGGGAGAAATTAAATAAATTAAATTAAACTTATTTAAATGCCAAACTGAGACTTGAACTCAAGTTCACAATTCCAAACGCAAAGACTCTGCTTACTGGACCACCGGCGTATATAAAGTTGGTGCTATACAAATCTTGACAGATGGCTCCTACATTTTCATTACGGTCGTAGACAGGAGATGGCTTTTACATTTTCATTACGGTTATACACAAGAGATGGCTCTTATTCTTGCAGAAATTGAATGTAGATTTCAACAGAAGCTGCGTTGAACTAATTTTACAGGAAAAATTAAATTAAAAAAGTATTGGCGCTGACGAGTTTTGAACTCAAGTCCACGATTTCAAGAGCATTGAAATGCAGTAGACTGTTCAAGAAAGCGTGGAACACAAATGCTGCTGCAGATTGGGACTGTTATAAGGAACTCCTCAAAACCTATAAGTACGAAGTAAGAGCAGCCAAAACGAGGGCCTGGAAGCTCTACTGTGGCAATATACAGGAGTTATCGGAGGCGGCCAGGCTACGCAAAGTATTATGTTCTAATCCTTCCATCCCGAGTTATCTACAATGACTGGTTCATGGACTACGTGTAGTGAGGAATCCCTAGAGCTATTACTAGAAACGCATTTCCCGGAGTGCTCGGTACTAGTTCCGGAGAGACCCACAATAAATAGGGGTGTAGACCCCGTAAGTCATATAGTAAATAGGCAGAATATCCTATATGGGCAATGAACAGTTTTAAGCCATACAAGCCGGCAGGACCTGATGGCATTATCCCAGCGGATATGCAACGAGAACTATTGACTTAACCCTACCCTGGCTGGATTTTGTTTTATATGATTTTGGAAATTTTAATGATCTAATAAATTTGATGAATTTTTATTTTATTAATTTTAATGCAAAGTGGTACCCGTATATTACCACGGCAGTGCATCAATATCGTTGAAATATTTTTTAAACTCGTCGGTTACTGCATTCAGTTTCCTAGAATCCAGACATAACCGAATTTTACCATTAGCGCTGCTAACACATATTATCGGATTACTCCATGGGCTGTTAGATTTTTCAATAACGCCAAGTTGGATCATGCGGTTAAGTTCCTTATCTAGCTTTTCATGTACATAGGGTGAAACCGAATAATTTCGTTGCTTTTTTGGCCTGGATTCACCAGTATCAATATAATGTGATAGAACGTCAGTCTTTCCGAGTTTATCACCATCAAAGACCAAGAACCGCCTAAGCACTGTCTGTAATGCTATAGAATCATCATCTGAAATCACATGTTCACATTCAGCAAGCTTACTAAGCACTATGTCAGTGCAAACATTTGTAGCAGCTCGAATATTCGACTCACCGATATTCGATTCTGCCACAAACAAAACAATTAGTGAAATTCAAATATAATCCAACTTATTTGAATTAAGCGTTCACTAACCCCATCACATATCAATCTATCCAACCAACACTATCCAGTAACCGAACCATTACTATAAAACATTTATAGTAAAACCATCGCCATCCAACCAACATCACCACGAACTAACAATGTTCGGTGATGCAATAAAAAACCCACTGCACTACATAAGTGCAATGTTGACCGTCGCCGGCGCATGTGTTCCCTCTTCATAAAACGAAGACGAAGGCGACGTCACAAAACAAAAACAACACAACACAATAAACTTTTCGTCCATTGCGATTTCATACTAAAAAAAGACAACACGTATTTTTTGACAACGCGTCATGATATTAATAATGGTGGTGCAAAAAGAAATATAAATAAATTTAATTCAAGTAAATAAAAATAAATGTACAATAAATAAATTCATAAAGTTAAATAATCAAAATCGAAATTATAAAATAAATTAAAATTAATGAATTCAATTATAAAATACATAAATAAATTATAACAAATAAATTATAAATTATGGTGTGTGAATTTCATTTTTGAGAAAATCCGGACCGGATAATAATTACGAAAGTAGGATACAAATCCTAAATTTGGTGACTCCGACGGCGGTTTTTACCGCTTTTTGAACAATAAAAACATAAAAAAAAACAACTATAATTACAAAAAAAAGAAAACCACATACCACTGCGTATACTGCCGTGGGAAGATAGAAATAAAAAAAACGTGGTGCAGGGCAATCTCATCCACGCAACGCGGGACACCGAGGGACAACAAGTGAACGGTGACGCGATCCACCCTCACCGCAGCGCAGCAGCAGAGGTGACAGCAGCAGCAGCATCGAGGACCATCAGCAGCAGCAGAAACAACAGCGGCAATACAACAAAAAAAAACAAATTAAACCGGTACAAAGTTTTTTTTTATATACATTTTTTTTTTTTTCTTAAAAATTTAAATTTCAAATTCTTAAATATTTTCTTTTTTTTCTTTTTTTTTAATTAACGTAAACTCAAATTTTTATTCATTTTTCAAATTAACGTAGAATCAATTTTTATTTTCAACTTAACGTAAAACATTTTAATTGTACATTTTTTTATATATATATTTTTCACCACCACGTGCACACCCATCCATAGTCTCACACCCTGGTCGTTTTCTCGCTGCAACAAAATTCACCTCGCATGAATTAAGTTTATTTTTATATATATTTTTTTTAAATTTCAACGAGCCCCCCCAATATAAGGTAGGACACAAAGGAACTCCATATTCCGGGGGTATCTCGCAACGGGCGTTAAAAAGAAGGAGCATCCCGGCCTTCAAACCATTCACTACACGGTAACCATTCCGCTTAAATTTTCATTTTTTTTGGTCAACTATTTTTTTTACACGGTAACAATTCCGCTTTAAAATATTGTATTGTTGTATTTTAATTTGTTTTATTGGTTTGTGCAAAAATGTCGGACGATGAACAAGATCAACCACAAAAAATGGACACCACGCCTCAAGGCGCTAGTCCACAAATAGAGATCGCGGCATCACATCAACGAATCGCAGTACAACCTTTCTGGCCACAAAGAGCAAACACATGGTTTCAGCTCGCCGAAATACAATTCGGACTGCAAGGTATAACAGCTGATAAAACAAAGTACCTGCAAACATTATCAGCCTTGCAACCAGAAACGTGCGATGTGATCTCGGATCTCCTCCTCAATCCGCCGACAACCAACCAATACAACACATTAAAGCAAACGCTGCTAGAACGTCCAGACTCGACGGGTTACTCAGAGGTCGAAGCCGTTCGCGTGGACGACGAGCTCCCTCACGCAATCGAACCCGCAGTCCCAGCAACAACACTTACCAACATGGTAAATGCTGGTACCACACAAAGTTTGGTAGAGCCGCGCGAAAATGCACGCCACCGTGCAACTTCATCACGTCGCAACCATCGACGTCCGCGGCCGCCGTAAAGATGGACATTGACAACCAAAAAAACTACTAGAGTCACGGGTTGAGAGCAACATGCCTCCCCTGACCACAAACACACCCTATACGTCACGTTTGTTTGTGTACGATAGACACAACAAACTCACCTACCTAGTCGACACTGGCGCTGACCTTTCGGTTATTCCAGCAATGAATTTCAAAATGAATTACACATTGTCAAATCGAAATTCAAATCTAGTCTTATCGGCTGCCAATGGTTCAATCATCCACACGTACGGCACAAAATTGCTTAACGTGGATATCGGACTCAAACGAACCTTCACGCACGCTTTCATACTAGCTGCAGTGAATCGTCCGATCATTGGCGCCGATTTTCTAAGCAAATTCGGACTTCTTGTTGATGTTAAAAACAAACGGCTGATTGATCCAGCTACAAAGCTGTCAATAAACGCCACAATGGTTCGTGTTAACACACCAACACCGATCCATTTTAACATCGACAACGGCTACGGCACTCTGCTCAAAAAGTACCCACTACTTACAGCAGAGCCGAACTACAAAATGCCAGTCCGACACAACGTGGTTCATCACATCGTCACGGAAGGCCATCTGCCCGTGTCGAGACCACGCAGACTAGATTCGGTGCGTCACAAAGCTGCACAAGCAGAATTTCAACACATGGTGGAATTAGGGATTTGTCGAACATCGACATCTTCCGTTTCTTGTCCACTACACATGGTCAAGAAGAAAGATCAAGACTGGAGGCCATGTGGGGACTATCGGCGTTTAAACACGGTTACGATACCGGATCGCTACCCGATACCCCACATTCAAAACTTCACCATGCACTTACATGGCTGCAAAGTTTTCTCCAAACTTGATCTCATCAGAGGTTATCACCACATTCCCGTGGCACCTGAAGACGTTTTCAAAACGGCAATCACCACACCATTTGGCCTCTTCGAATACACCCGAATGCCATTTGGATTACGCAATGCCGCACAAACGTTTCAGCGCTTCATGAACGAAGTCGTTCGAGATCTCGACTTCGTTTTCGTCTACATAGACGACATTCTTGTGGCATCTCAAACTGAGGAACAACACAAACTCCATCTGGAAACACTTTTCCAACGACTTGTCGAGTTTGATGTTCACATCAAGAGCTCAAAATGCGTCTTCGGCGCATCCACTCTTGATTTCCTCAGCCACAAGATTACCGCTAATGGCATCCTTCCGTCACAAGACCGAATCAATGCCATTAAAGAATTCCCAGCTCCAACCTCAATCAAAAGTATTCAGCGATTCATCGGCATGGTCAACTACTACCACCGATTTATACCAAAGCTCGCTAAAATACTCAACCCAATTCACAGCCACCTGGCAGTACTACTACGTAAGCCCAAAACCGCCAAGAACTTCTCTTGGCCTGACGAATGTCAACACGCATTCACGTCACTAAAGGCTGAATTGGCACGCACAACACTATTGTCGCATCCACTGAGCGACTCAAAGCTCAGCATAACCACTGATGCATCAAACACTGCTGTCGGAGCAGTCATGCAACAGTACAACGACAAGTGTTGGGAGCCCCTGGGATTCTTCTCAAAGAAGCTCTCGGATGCCGAAAAGAAATACTCTGCATTCGATCGGGAATTACTCGCAATATATCTAGCAATAAAACACTTCAGATATTTTGTCGAGGGTCGGGACTTCACAATTTACACCGACCACAAACCTCTCACTCGAGCAATTCAGTCTAAAACTGAACGCAATCCAAGGCAAGCACGCCACTTGGATTA
Source organism: Tipula unca (assembly GCA_951394425.1). NCBI lineage: Eukaryota > Metazoa > Arthropoda > Insecta > Diptera > Tipulidae > Tipula > Tipula unca. Next base: position 123,404,808 of record OX596380.1, read on the forward strand.
TATTAGTCAATTTACCACGGACATCCAACATGTTCAAGGTACCGAAAACGTTGTCGCGGATACACTTTCGCGCACAACAGCAAACGAAACGGCCACAGTCGAGACTCACTTCGACTGCAACAAAATCGCACAAGCGCAAAAAGCAGACTTGGAACTTCAGAATTTACTTTCTGGTTCTGCTTGTCACGCCAGTTCATCACTGAAACTGGAGCTTTTCAAACTACCTGGCCTCGAAATCTACTGCGAAACATCTACGGGTGCAAACCGCCCGTACATCGCAGAACAACTACGTCGAACCATCTTCGACACACTACACGGTATCTCACATCCTGGTGTCCGCGCAACTCGTAAATTGATTACTGCTCGATACTTTTGGCCCAGCATAAACAAAGACGTGACCCATTGGGCACAATCCTGTTTATCCTGCCAAAAATCAAAAGTCCAGCGACACACAAAATCGCCTCTTGGACAATTCGCAATTCCACCTGGTCGATTCGAGCACATTCATTTGGATGTCGTAGGACCACTTCCTCCATCCAATGGATACTCACATCTACTCACCTGTGTCGATCGTTTCACTCGATGGCCAGAAGCGTACTGCATGAGCGACATGTCTGCAGCAACCATTGCCACCACATTCGTTCAAAACTACGTATCACGATTTGGCGTTCCACTTGACATCACCACTGATCAAGGAACCCAATTCGAGTCGAAGCTTTTCTCGGAGTTAACGAAACTCCTCGGCTCGCATCGGATACGTACAACGGCTTACCACCCACAAGCCAATGGCATGGTCGAACGTTTCCACCGCCAGCTCAAAGCTGCTCTCAAGGCCCGAGGCAACACAATTCACTGGAGCTCCGAAGTACCAATCGTTCTACTTGGTATTCGAGCAACGGTCAAAGAAGATCTGAAGTGCTCACCAGCCGAAATGGTTTACGGTCAAACCATCAAGCTACCCGGTGAGTTCTTCATCGAACATCCTCTACCGTCTCCATCCACAACCGACACAGTCATCGACCAACTCCGCACCACCATGCAAAATATTATCCCCACGGCAACAAGACCAACGAATGAAAGCAACATATTCATTCCTAAATCGCTCAACAATTGCGATTACGTCTTTGTCCGGGTTGATAAGGTTCGAACTGGATTACAATCTCCATACGATGGGCCATACAAAGTTATACGCCGCTTACGAAAGCAATTCATTGTCTCAATCAAAGACAAACACCACTCAATCTCAATCGACAGATTGAAACCGGCGTACGGTATTCTCAACACGGCTGATCAAATATCAGCCAGCAAACGATATAAAACCGTCCGGTTCACCGTATAACGTCTCAAAACCAATGGTTTCTCATCTGGAGAGGGGGTACTGTAGCAGCTCGAATATTCGACTCACCGATATTCGATTCTGCCACAAACAAAACAATTAGTGAAATTCAAATATAATCCAACGTATTTGAATTAAGCGTTCACTAACCCCATCACATATCAATCTATCCAACCAACACTATCCAGTAACCGAACCATTACTATAAAACATTTATAGTAAAACCATCGCCATCCAACCAACATCACCACGAACTAACAATGTTCGGTGATGCAATAAAAAACCCACTGCACTACATAAGTGCAATGTTGACCGTCGCCGGCGCATGTGTTCCCTCTTCATAAAACGAAGACGAAGGCGACGTCACAAAACAAAAACAACACAACACAATAAACTTTTCGTCCATTGCGATTTCATACTAAAAAAAGACAACACGTATTTTTTGACAACGCGTCATGATATTAATAATGGTGGTGCAAAAAGAAATATAAATAAATTTAATTCAAGTAAATAAAAATAAATGTACAATAAATAAATTCATAAAGTTAAATAATCAAAATCGAAATTATAAAATAAATTAAAATTAATGAATTCAATTATAAAATACATAAATAAATTATAACAAATAAATTATAAATTATGGTGTGTGAATTTCATTTTTGAGAAAATCCGGACCGGATAATAATTACGAAAGTAGGATACAAATCCTAAACATTTACGACGGGCGTAATGTTAAATCCCTTCCAAAAATCAATACCCAATATTAAAGTATTGGTTAAAGTAGGTATGATTAAAGTAGGGATGATCACCGTTTCCCCGTTGTATGTATATGGTACGTTAAGGTATCCTTTGGTTGTATGATGGGTACCATCAGCTGTAGCTACAGATGAGTTAAGATCGACAATGGTAAGACCCAAACGATCAAGAATTGGCCGACAACCGTTTCCAAAAATTGTACAAGAAGCTCCAGAATCTAAAAGGCCAATTACGGAAATATCCAAAATTGTAACTTCCAGGGTGGGTCTTCCGTCTATAGCGTAATTAATTAAAGAGTTTAAATGAATAACTTTTGGAAAATATGAAAAGGTTTTTGAACTAGGGTGAATATTTGAAGTTATAGATATGGTCGGAGTCTTAAAATTTTGAAGATAGGCCAACCTGCCTTAGTGGTTTTTTTGTTAGTTATTTTTGGCCTTACAATTGGAACAAAATCTTATGATTGATCCATCCATTCCACATTTGTAGCAAAAGATCCGAGTTTTTGGTTGATCACATTCATTCAACGGGTGTCCCGCCTTTGGTTCGGCTAGTGTCACGTCTCGCAAAAGAGATACTTCGTTTTCTTCTGTTGTTAGGGCAGACGCTTCTTTTTTAATGGAGTCTGTTGAATGAGAACAACTATGAACTCTATCCGTTGCTCTAATTTTTGATATTGTAGTTTTAGGGACGGCGTTGTCGATAAAATTCTGAGTCGGTTTACTAGAACGCCGATCTAAATTAAACTTCAGGTCCTCTATCTTTTTACAATATCGGCTCAGTTGGTCTATTGTCCTAATATCCACTATTGGGACTTTTTCAATATAGAATGGTCTTAAATTTCTTATTATGGTCTTTAGCTTTTCGTGCTCAGGAATTGGTTCAATCAAGTATTGAAAAGCGCTTTGCATATGCGCAAGGTACATCCCATAATTTTCATCTCGACCTTGTAACCTCTGATAAATTTCTTGCATGAGCCAGTAATCATGATCTTCTGGGACAAAAGTTTTCCTTAGAGACCGAACGAGGCAATTCCAACTAGTAAACGGTTTGGTTTTCACAGTAGAACGAAACCATAGACGAGCTGGACCATCAAACAAATAAATGACTCTTTCAAGCAATTCTTTATCAGAGATGCCTTCAGTCTCTGCGAACATTTTAACCAGCAATAAAATCATTCACTTTATTGATTGTTTCATCACCGCGAAACACAATACTCCACTTGTGATTTGGGATACAGGAGTTTCTAGGTCTCGTTGTACGCCTCTTCCTAATTTTTGAAGTTCTTGATGCGCGACGGTCTAATTCCCCATCAATGGAAACGGAATTTTCAGAATCGTCACCATCAGAAATTCTTTTGGAAGAACATCTAATGTTTTGAGGTGGAGTTGGCAAACGGCTTCGAGGTTGGCGACTTCGATTGATATGTTCTTGGAGGATGCTAAGTGCATAGAACGCACCAAAGCAAATTTTCTATTGGAGATATAGTTTGGAAGAAGATTTTTAAGTTGTCAGATGCGACCAAAAATTTTTCGTCCAAATTAGCAAAATGAATAAAATGCAAAATCAAACAGCAGATTGGTTGTAATGTGTATATTTTGGAAGAGATGAATGGAAAAGAATTAAGAGTTTTCCATACCAAAGATTTCGCACCTGATTGAACGTGGGTATAACTATTAGTTTGGATCATGAAATTGTACTATTAACTATTATTCGATTTAGTCCCTTAAGATATGTTTTAAAATTTTTTCTTTATAGGTAGTATTTTAGATTATAGGTTTTTGTAACATGAATTGGTAAAGCTATATGATGTAGAGTTGTTCTACTACAGGAAAGTTCACTAGTTGATCTTAACCAAAAATATCAGTCAAAAGTAGTATTTAAATTCGACTTTCGCTAATTTCGGTGAATGATTTCATTAAGTTTGCTTTGGATCACCTACATTTTATTAATTTTCTGAGTTACTTTAAAACCAGGTAAAAATTTAAAAGGGTTCATCAGTTTTTTTATAATTCCTACATCATCTTTGAGTTATCTTAACACCAGAGTGATGTAAGAGGAGATGAAAGATACATCTCTATATTTTTTTGTTTAATTTTCTTTTGTTTTAAAATTTGTCACTGAGTTTTCATCAACACCCGGACGAAATTTTAAGGGAATGAGAGTAGCATTTCCATATTATTTGTATTTGATTTATTTTTATAACACGAACGAAGCATTATACTGCCATGTCAAACTCTGAGTTTTCTTCAATACCAGATTTGTGGGTAGATATAAGTTTGATTCTTGTATTAATTTATTATTATTTATCATTATTTCTGATTTGAACCGTCATATAAATTGTTAAGGAAGTCAAACTTTTATTGCCATCTCTCAATTAATGAGAACATTTCATTCATCTTGTACGGAAATTAGTGGAAAGGGAATTAGATAGAATTCTGAAAGTAGAGTTTCATGTTTAGTTTTAGTTAGATTCAATTTATATTTTTGGTGGTGGTATTTTTTATTATTGTTATAAGATTTGTTGGAAAAATAAATATGACTATTTGTTTTGAATTTCATTTTGGATTCGGTGTTTTTCGTTCTTTTTCCATAAATTCTTAATATATAACTTAGATTAATTTAGAGTTAAATTTAGTAAATTATAAAAGAAAAAAAAATTAATTAATTTTTTTTTATTTGACGTAATGATGAATTTATTGTGTTTTTAAATTAAATACAATTTTTTTTTTCGATCTTTAAAAACCGAGATGTCGTTGTGTTTTTTTGTATTGTTATTTGCGCTAGTTTCCGAAGGGTGGCATAAATCGAAACGGTTGAAGCTCAGTCCGAGTTCTTAACCAGTTAATTATTTTTTTATTATTTGCGATTTTGGAAACAACCCTGAAAAATTAAGCATAGCAATTACAATTAAGCTTCAGTGGTTAGCCGACGCCTTGGCTCAGATTTTTGGAGATGGAGATTGGAAGACATCCATTTTCGTTTTGAGATGGGTATATAAACGAAAACCGCATTGATTTGAGGAACCTTTTTTGGATTGAATTTTGGGGAACGGACAACGGATCGTTCCCAAGTGGATTATTTTATTTTATTTTATTTAAATTAATTTAAAATTATTTAATTAAGTTCATTTATGTTTATTTGATATGGAAATCAGTACTTTGATTCCAAGTGCAATTATAATTATAATTTTTTTTGATTTGTGTATGCGGAGGCTATGACAAAGACTTTATTCCAAGAGGGAATGCTTTATTTTTTTTGGGCTTATGGTTGCTAAACCTGTTACTTTTGTTTTAAGTGGATTTAATCCTATATGTGCTGATGCTGAAATAATTAAACATTAGTTCCGCGAGGAAATATACATATACATATTTTTTTTGGATGCTTAAATCAACACGTGGGATTCCGAGGGGATTTTTGTAGCTAAAATCCAATAAGAATAGCAGAAACAACTATCTCATTGATCCGTGGAATCGAATCGCGGCAATCGCGTTCTTTTGGATGGCGTTTTGAGAGGGGAGTATAGGAGATCTCTGGGAGTCAATCGCAGAGGCGGCTACTGGTAAGTTATTTCACGATTGCATTTGTTATGTGCTATTTTTTTTTATTTTTCCCTTTTTATAATTGTCTTATTTTTATCTATACAGATGCATGTTAATATAAATATATATGCATGTGCCTAGTTTTTTTGATATATTAAACTTAACAATTTTGATCTCGGGAAAGACGGATTTTTATTTTGTGTGCGAACTCACGCTGGAGTGGATTGCGGACTGAGTTAGACCGGTAAGCGTGCTATTGGATATCTGGCGCCTAAATAATAACAGAAACAAATAAAACAATCGATATCTTTGTGCTAAATAAGTTTTAAGCCGAGTTTTTCCGGGATTTTCTATCAAGGAAATATACTTACATGCAAATATAAAAACATCTATATGTGCATTTATGTATAGTTATGTGTGTTTAAATTAAAATTGAATTGTTTGGATTGTAGTGGCAAGAGCTGCTGATAACTTTTTTTTCTTCTTTTATTTTATTTATTTATACGGTTTATTGATTGTATGGTTCAGTGGATGGCCAGGAAACCGCAAATGGAATGAAATCTTATTCTTAATATTGATCAATATAAATAATATGTTTTTTTTTTATTAAATTTAGTAATTATTTAATTTAGAAATGGTATTTTTTTGTTTAAAAGAAATTGTTATAATAAATTCAAAATTGTGTTAAAGAAAAAAATACCTATTTTTTTTTGTTCAATTATCTTTATTTTTGGCACGCTACATTTGGCGCCCAACGTGGGGCCCGAAAGAACGGCGCTCTAATTAAATTAAATTTAATTTTTTTTTACTAGTTTGTAGGCATAATTTAGAATAACTATAAGAATATCATTTTAATTGTGGTTTTTCCTGCTCATCATTGAATTTCGTTATGTAAGTAGAATAAGTTAATTTTTTTTATATATAATTATGTTAATTTAATTAAAACAGTTTTAAAGGCCATTACTGGCCCCTTACTGCGTCAACAATTTGGCTCCAGCGGTTTCGATCCCGAGCATGGTCTTCATACTTGATCTCGGGAAAGACGGATTTTTATTTTGTGTGCGAACTCACGCTGGAGTGGATTGCGGACTGAGTTAGACCGGTAAGCGTGCTATTGGATATCTGGCGCCTAAATAATAACAGAAACAAATAAAACAATCGATATCTTTGTGCTAAATAAGTTTTAAGCCGAGTTTTTCCGGGATTTTCTATCAAGGAAATATACTTACATGCAAATATAAAAACATCTATATGTGCATTTATGTATAGTTGTTATGTATCAGCAAATGTTAAATAGCAATTATGTTAAATAATTTTGGTTAAATATTATCCAGGTTGGGATAGATATCTGGGATTTCCTTTGTTTTCGTTTTTCTGATATTTAAATTTACTTATATATGTACTTACTTATTGAATTCTTTGGGTTGTTTTGTTATCATTTCGATAAATAGAGTACTGAAGCTTTGTTCCAAAATTTATACCCAACTTTCAATCACGAAATAAAAAGGTAATAGTAATTATACCCATACATAAAAAAATAAACTAAAATAAAAAAAAAATAAAAATATTTCAAATATGAATACTGCTTACTTAAGTGATGGTGAGTTTAAACATGAATGTTTTATTCGTGGTATTGATGTAAATCTTCCTCGAGGGCCTGCAACTCGTGAATTGCGGAACAGACTTAGAAATGAATCATAGGGAGAAGAATCCCCAGCGGTGAGTGGAGTTTCGAATACTACTGCAGAATTTGCTATCTGTTAAGCAAAATGCCAAGAGATACAAGCAATTCCTTTTGAAAATCGGAAAAGTCTTGATGAACGACCTCTCGACTTTAAAATATCGTACAAAAAAATTATACTTAATTTAAAACATACGTTTGGATTGTTATGATGGAGTTACAGGTTACCATCGACCATCGCGGTCTTTATCAATTTAAAAACACAATAAATTCAACTACCAAAAAAAAAAACCTTACAAGTGTCTAACTTTAACTCAATACTATGGTAAGTTCTCCCGATTTTATGTACGCAGCATTAAGGTGTTTTTGGTGTCGAGTAAATGTGATTGGTATTCACTGAACAAAATTACACTACACAATTTACCGGTCGACATTCGAATTTGCAGCAGCTTGTCTACATTTTCAAAAATCGTTAAAGTTTATTTTAATAATCTTTGTTATCAATTGTAAATTTACTTGCGTTTCTTATATTTGTATAGTGTACCAATAACGTGAGCTATTTGATCCAATGTTTCACTAATCTTACCACTGTTAATTTGTTATGTACATTCTATTTATAAATAAAGCTGGTAATATCTAAACAACATAAATTAAATTATCACAATTCTCAAAATTTAAGTTCAACTTTTATAAGGTAAATCGATAACGAAAGTTTGATTGAAATTTTAAAATTCAACGTTTAAAATTCCTAATTTTTTATGTAAAATTTGATCATAAAAATCAAAAATTGATAATTTTGAAAATTGTGGGTATATATTCGGAAATCGATCAGACGCTAAAAAATCATTCTAAAATAACTAATCTGTTTTGAAATTCGATAGTTCTGAACGTCAAAAATTTTAAATCGAAAGTCATATTTCAACAAATGTGTTTTCCATTTCACAGAAGAATTCAAATCATAAAAAAAAATTGATGTTGAATTCGGATTGGAAAGAGTCGGAGAGAATTATTTAGAATTTATTTAGAAATAAACATACACTCTTTAATATTTTGAAATTTTCTGTAGGTAAAGTTGAAAATAGTTTATGGTTAAAGTCCTGGAAAAATGCCTTTTAACATGATGGATGTAAGTGGGATTATAAAATAATTGTTGGATAAATTTCGCGAATAAGACCAGAACCCAGTTGTGTCTTACGCAATTATGACGATTATAAATTTGACAAATAGGCTTCTTAAATGGTATTTACATTTTTGATAGTGACGTATATCCGTATATGACAGTGATAAGAATGTTAAGAAAAGCTATTTTGATGTATTGCTCTACTGTTTATAGTTGGTAGGCGTAGAAATAGCTAAATACAATTGATGCAACTTGAACGAATTTCGTGTGTAATTTGAACTCGTACAATTAAATATTTTCATTGTTTTACAAATTCCGAATGTATACGCAAATAGCTAACAAACTGATTCATAATGATAATTCGTAATAAGATTTCATCGCATCTACTGTATGGCAAAGGTTGGATTTCGTCGTTATTTTTGCGTTGTAGAAATGAGAAAATAGCTAACAACAACAACAACAGCATCAAACCGATTTTCGCTTTATTTATTTACATTTTTTCTCGTTACTGTTGTTGCTGTTTTTATGTACGTGCTTTTTATACAGCTACATAATATTGTTGTTATTGCTTGTGCTGTTATTATTCTACTCTCAGAGCAGAAAAAGGCGTGTTTTATATAAAAGCCACCCAATCATTAGGTGTATACAAATTATAAGCACACCCAACCATGCTTTTTCGTAAGTATAATTATACAGTAAATTAAAAAGTTATTTGTGCACATGAATAAATAGTAGCACAAACAACAATAACATAAAATAATGAGTATCATTATTATGTATTATATGTGTGTTGTCATTCCATATGGGTATTGCATTTGTATATTGTGCTGTTTTGGGATTTTTTTTTAGGCTAGTCATTTTTTTTCCACAATAATAGATTGATGAAAAATTGAAAATTGATATTAACAAATAAAAAACAATAAAATTAATTATTTCCAAATTTACTCTTTTGAGCAACTTTCATTTTACGCTGAAATTCATTATATTTTCATTTACGAGCTTTTGTGAATTCATTTTGAAAGGTCTGCTCTTGCGGAATAATAGAGGTTAGATAATTATAATGAGTATACTATTTTTTACGTTGTATTTTCGAGAAATTATAATAATTATTTACGACTAATAATTTATCAACTTTATTTGCCAAAAATCAAAAGTTAATATTTTAATAGTCTTCACATAACAATCGCATAATTGAAATGAGATTTTTTATAAATATATATACTTAGGTATACGTATATATACGCTTTTTATTGTTTTCTAATATCTTTGAAATGTTATTACTAAATAAAATAGATTTACTAACAAGTAGAAACATACTATAACGATACAACGAACATGATACATCCATCACGATAAGCCAACACACTACCAATTTATTATGGTGCAGTTGTAATAATTTTAAAAATATAGTTTTTCAAATAATTGTCGAAACAAGAAAGCTTTAGAATTTTAAACATTTTCAAGTTATTTTTAAAAAATTTGTGAACCCCCATTTTTGTGAGGACTCATCCCATTGAAGTTTTATTAAAAAAATTTGCCATCAAAACTACAAAAAGATTTAAATTTTCAGACAGCTAGCTCTAAGCTCATTAGACATTTGCAAATCGTTTTTCAAAATATTTGTGTGGGGGCTTCGTGGCTTCACGGTTCGGAAAAAAAACAATTTGGACTGCTGTATGCTTCAGACTCCCATTTCCGTTAAAATCTCCAAGTGTAAAATTTTCATTTTATTTCGTAAATTTAAAATGTCAGACCAACTTAATTTAAATATAAAGAAGGGTCTTTATAATTATTCTATTTTTGTAATTTTATTTTATTTAACTGAAATAGTTGACGGTGTCAGAGTATTTATAATAGTTTGCATCTAAGAAATTTAAGATTTTAATCATTTCTAAAATTTTAAATTTTAATATTACTAAATCTTGAAAATATTAAAAATTTTAGAAGAGATGGGCAAATCGAACAAAATAATTATTTTACTTTTAATTTGATTTACGTATGATATTGTACTAACTAGATCTGAGAGATCATTTTAAGGAATTCGAAAAAATATCACTGCTTCGTAATTACTCTTATAACCACAGTCAAGGTGAATTTATCGTTTCGCCCATTCATTCAGGTTGTTTCTTCTACCAATTGGTAAAAAAAATAATCGGAATGAATGAACGGAACCATAAATCCACCTTCATCGAACACACTCTAGAATTTTATCTCAGATCTGCGTCAGCTATAATATATATTAAAAATTAGATTCTAAAATTTTGTTTCAAACTTTAGGATGGAAGTCACTGACAATTTCTATTTTAAATTAAAATTTTATAATTTAATATATTTTACAGTTTTTACTCATGTTGAAGCTATATTTAAAATTTACGTAAACAATTTTGTTTTACACGATTTTTAACAATTTGTACCGCTGATCGTAGAGATGTTCACGGGTGATAATTTCATTTTATGGTGAAAATTGAACATTCGGATCAGCGGCAGAAAATGCTTGACAGACAAATAAATCGCAAACAACTCTCAATAATAAGCGCTTTACTGTTTCTGTGCGCCGGAAAGTTTAACCGAATAAAAATATAATGGCTGCGCCAAACAACTGCCACTCTGCTGTAGTACATCAATCATTAATTTTAAGCCTGTGCCACATTCTGTTGCCCCCTTTTAAAAAATCATTTAATATACCCTCTTACCAAGTCTAATTTATAGAAAACAGCGGTACAGCAATGTAGTCATGCCCGGGTTCATTTGTGAATACAACACGCTTGCGTTGAGGAAGTATAAGACTTAAAACACTTCATGACATTTTCATTAAACCTGAAATGATACCAACAAAGCGTATGAGCCGTTTGTGGTTGCAACCTTCCTTATCTTAGTTTCTGAAATAAGCTCTTCAATTTTAAATTGTATTCGACTTTAAAATACCGCCAGAGGCTTCCACACGATGGTGGCCCAAATTTGTTTAGACTATGAAAAGTTTATTTTATAAGCGGTCATAACCACCTTTGCTAAATTTTTAAAGTTTTTCTCTAGATTTAGTGTTTTTGTTCGCCCGAAATAATCACGACGAATGAGTTGGAATATGATTTTAGGATTCTGTCAACCATTATTGCGTAATTGGACAAGTATTCGGTAATACAAATGTTAAAATTACTTGAATTTGCTGAGGCATACGTTGCATCCACTAATTTTTTAGCAAGTCAGAAATCTGATTATAGGCATTTCTCGTAACAACTGAGTTGGGCTTTTGATGAGGCCTTAGAAGCTTTTATAATTTATCAGAGTCCAAAGTTATATTAACTGTGTAACCCGAAATCAAACACTCAAGTCCGTCATGAATCTCAAAGAGAGATCTAAACTTATGTCACAATGCAAACAATGCCAAGCATGTACAAACAAAAATACTGCAACAAGGACCCCAGGTGTGTTAAAAGTACAGGCAAACGTGCCAAAGAATGTGTTAAACCAAAATCCAGATCGGCTAAAAAAAAGTTACGCTCAAGTAACGATGAATAACGAAAGTTAAGCTCGCCGAAAGAAAAAGATCATCTCGAACTGAAGCAAAATAGGAAAATGGTTTGTAATTAAAAAGGGGACTATAATGCAAGAAATATCCACTGGATTATAGACTTATAAAAACCAACGGTAAATAACTATATACTCAGTTCTATCAGGAAATACGGTTGTGGAGGCTTAACAAATTAAAAGCCGGCCGGCTCAAATAAAATAGCAGAAATGATTAATTCCTTTAACTTTTGTAAATAAAAACTCTAAATGGGAAGGTTTAGGGCAGTCGTGAAAAGGATCCATTACCTTAAAAGTTCCTCTAAGAAATGATGATAAATTAGAAAGGAAACTATTTGTACTTCAAACTTAAACAATCAGCTTGTGAAAATGTTATGGGTAAACTCTTTGAGAAGTTTTTGGTAAAATGGTTAATTTCGGTAATCGTAAGGAAATATTTGATCCCAAATCATCAACGTGGTTTTCGTATCGAACACTTAACAATAGGTCAAAAATCTGCTAAACGGTATTTTTGACCGTTGCAAAGATTTTTGCATTTTCAATTTAAAATCAGAACCGAAAGTGAGCTATTTCGGTCTGAGCTTAGATTATTATTTCAAGATAATTTGTAAAACTGAAATTATTGATTCTGAAACGTTTGACAGAATCGATATAGCTCCGATTTTGCTGATCTTTTATGGAATTGTATGTAACATTAGCAGCTATATTTAAAGTTTGACTTAACTCAAGTTTCAACCGAAAGAATATGACTTTGGATAGAATTTGATTTAATATTTAAAAGACTAAAATAAAACTTTGGAGTAAGTTCTTAAATTTTTATGACAATTGACAATATGTCGACTATATATTATCCAACTTTTCTGCAAAACGAATAAGATCTATTTTCATTTTTAGTTACAAAACAAAGTTTTGTTTTCTTTAGTAATATATATATTAGTTTAATATTAACATAAGTAAAGAGTATATCCTCGATCGGCTAACAAATATGTATACCATTTCTATATGAAAAAATAAACGACTTGAGATTCAATTTCAATCTTTGGTATTAAATGGTTTGATCACAGAGTACTTAATTACTCAGATTATTATCTTTCATACGTCTCAGTGGCATATGAAATAATCAAAATGTTTTTTTTTTCGAATTTCATTCAAAGTATCAGCACAAAACGGGATAACAATATATATAATTATCTTGATCTCTTTCGCTCACATGATTGTTATTAAAATTGACTTTCAAGCAAATATTATATAGCTCATCTCACTCTTTATTATATTGCAACCATAGTGTGCCATGAAACGAAATAAAATTTTTGATAAAGGCCTGTACACGAGTTAGGAAATATTTGCTAGGAAATCATAGCCGATCTCTCTCTGAGAGAATTTTTGTGTGATTAAGAGAATTTTTGTGTGTTTAAGTTGGTCGTCTGCGAGTTTTTTGCTCAAAGTTAAATATATTTCAACTCAAAGAAGAGAAAAAGGGGCGTGTTTTTCGTCATTTTAGTTGATTTGATTGGGAGAGAGATCGGCTATGATTTCCTAGCAAATATTTCCTAACTCGTGTACAAGCCTCTATCAAAAATTTTATTTCGTTTTTGTTTCATGGCACACTATGGTTGCAATATAATAAAGAGTGAGATGAGCTATATAATATTGGCTTGAAAGTCAATTTTAATAACAATCATGTGAGCGAAAGAGATCAAGATAATTATATATATTGTTATCCCGTTTTGTGCTGATACTTTGAATGAAATTCGAAAAAAAACATTTTGATTATTTCATATGCCACTGAGACGTATGAAAGATAATACTCTAAGTAATTAAGTACTCTGCGGTTTGACTTAGTAGGTTTTATTCCTGACTTCGAAACTTCGATAACAATCTTTTCATGATTTTTTTACTAATACCGTAGACATACCAGAGATAAAGCTTAATGAGATTTTAGGTGATTTACGTCCACAGGAATTATTAGTAATTTGATTACCTAAATGGTAAAGCTCATAAAACTTACATATAATTTTTGAAATAATGGACGCGAAAAGGAACGCGTCGAAAAAATAATATCGTTGGTAAAACAAGAGTCATTCTTCATTTTCTGATGGTATGTCAAATAGTTTAAAGTATTGAAGGTTATTAAAACCGTTGGAGAAATAAATCTTAAAACTAAAAAGATAACCACAAAATTTAGGTATGGAAACCCATTTTACAGTTGATATCGAGTAGATGTTACAGTGGCGGATTATCTTATTGACAGTTTTACGACAGCATATCTGAGATCATTTGCAGTTATCAGTGGATAAGTCTATAATGATAGTTGAATATTGTATAAGTAAAACAAAAATAATGTTTTAAAACAACAGTTTGTACTTTATAGTCAATTTACATATGATGTACAATTTGTTTAAATTTCCCTGATTTTCCAGTGTATTACGATGGACATCTAGAAACAGCGTCTGACACATCTAGGTCTCCTCCAACGTCATCTTCTTAATTTGCAGCATCACAGTCCGGTCGACGTCCTAGAAAGATAGCAACAACACAAGCAGAATTATTGCAACAGATTAAAAGAGAGGACGATTACCTACAGAAATATTGCGCACTTGACAAGACAGAGCATTTGTTACACACATTTTACAAATCATAATCAGCTGTGGTGAATAATGAATAGTGGAAGCGCCAAGACTGATAACATAAAATATAAACTGAATTATATCTGCGATCTTTTTTGTGAACATTACAAACTGTAATATGTAAATAATCAAAAAATTAAATGAATGTGAAATTTAATTGATAAGTGAAATAAATAGATTTTGATACATGAATATAAATAATTTGGTTGATATCTTGTAAAATTAGATTTTACTTCATCTAAACTTAAACTAGGTAAGTAAATCGTGCGTTATTTAAAAAATTGTGTAATATGCAACAGGTTTTAATTACTAAACAGGTGACATTTTCAGACCGCGCTCGATCATGACAGCATATAATTTTTTGAATTTTTCAATCGGTGGTAAATTATCTCCTGGATAAGGCTTCATCATATAAGGACTTAACCTAGAAGCCTAATTACCCTACATATCTACCAGTACAGACAGAAAATAAGACCGCACTTATAAAATAATTCGTTATTTTCGTACTGAAATTTTAGTTGGTATTTTCCAAATACGTAGGAATCCTTAATTTTTCCCGGTAACCCCACATTAATATATGTCGATATCTAAAAAGAATTTTAATTGTTTGGTTATACATATATGTGCAATGTTCTATGTTTTGTATTACCTATACCTTTAATAACTGCTGCTAATGCTAATAATACAATTTTGTACCAACCTTTGTAATTGTGGGAATCTACTGCGTCTTTAGTCAATTTAAATATGGTACCCATCTAAATGAAAGTTATTATGAGTAATAAAATATAACCAACTGAGAAGAATTATATATCTTACCAACGGCTCCATAAACATGAGGAAATTCCCACCGTAGTTCAAACCAGCCGAGTAATAACCAATACTTAATAAATTTACTACTGTTCGACATTAGGCCGATGAAGATAAATAATAAGTTGATACGGCTGCCCGCTTGTCAAGAAAAACCACTGTTTCTAAATGTAGTATCGATTCTTTCTATGATTTTTGCTGCAAAAAAATAAACACGACTTATACATAACTAAGAATTCAAAGTGGTCTAAAACATAAAAAATATTAAATTATTTGAAGTTTTCTGGATGTCATTTCGAATTTTGAAAAACTATTTGAGGCACTATGAAATGAGACATGTTGGCTAGTATGAGAAGAATGTATAGTTTAGTCTCACTAAGTATACTAATGTATGCGGATTTTTCAACCATACGGATCTAACGGTTTATAACCGAATTTCTATTGCTTATTACTATAGGCTAGATAACTTTAAAATGCTTACAGCTGCGATTACTCTTGAATCCTATTGATTCTTTTAAACTTATTCGATTAATGGATTTTTGGCGGGATTTACGTTAATTGTAGAAATATTTTATAAACTTTACTAAAATTTAAATTTAGAATTGGAAATTTTTGAATACCCTAGAATTGTAGTAAGTTGGTAGTACGAGATTTTCAGATTTTTTTATTTAAATATGCTGAGAAGGTGGATTAGGTAGTTTAAAATGGCGATATTTAGAATGACCTTAATATATGTATGTCCAATACATACATAATATTCTCATTTTTTTTTGAGAAAATCCTAAAAATTTGACACCAAAATATCCTATATAGGAAGAGTACAGTCAACAACCCGAAAAATTCTGCATTTGCAGAAAAAAGATTGTGAATTAGGCGGATATATTATGACATATTGCTATGATCTCTTATATTAAGTCGAACATACATATAAGTGGATTTCTTAACTTTTTTCGATTCTAAAAAGCAAGTATATACGTATACGAACTCATTGCAAAAATAGTTAGATTTAATCATCATCTTACGTAAAACTATACGTCAATTTTTACGATATATAGATTACAAATTAATGGAAAAAACGAAATCATTTCAGCGACATAATTTTTTCGTAATAACCATGAGCTTGTCCACTCACATAGCAACAACACGTATGTAGAGTAAAAACGATACTAAAAAGTTAGGGCGAAATATTTCCTGTCGGTTTGTAGCAATGCATTAAATTTGATTGTTATTTTGTAAGCGGTAAGAAGGCAGACCAATTTCCAAAGCTTCTAATTTTGTGAAAAACTGAATATTCATCATAGAATTTTGGTTTTGGTATTAAATTAAACCCTGTGAACTGAACTAATCTCTAGCTTGTAACTATAGTAATAATACAGAAGTAAGAAAGTCTTAAAGTTCAATAAACAATATAAATTAGAATTTGCAGACTGTGACCTATCTATGATTGAATATTAATTTTGATGTATATGGTTAACATAGTTGACTACAATCGCATACATTTTAATAGTAAGTTTTTCAATATATTCATAAAAAAATCTAATATGTCATATTCTACTACCCTATTCTACTAGCAATTGACAATTCCATCTTTATCTTTCGTTCATATTCAAACGATACTAATAAGCATAGATACAACGATTGTCGATGTGATTGTAAAATTTCATAATTTCATAGCAGAATTTACGCAGGATACAATCACACATTATGTCTAAAAATTTAAATTAAAAATGCAATTAATTTTGGGATTGTGTGCAATAATCGTGGTCAATCCATCATACGTACACGGCAAATAAAAAAATACTGTATATGAGCATACTATAGACAATCTAGTTGAATTTAATAAAAATTAATTACTAAATTTCTAGTACTACTACTACCAAATATAGTAAGCAAAACAGTTACTCTTTATTTGGAAAGTTTCCCTCTATAGCAACCTTCCATAAGAGTCAGCGTTTTTTAAGGAAGGGTTCTAAAAACAACACAGTTTCGTTGCAATTTCGGATATCTTTATGCTGATATCGATCAGAAATAACCACTAATTTTGTTAACCAAAGAGCCGTAGCGTCCTTGTCCACGTCGTTACTTTCGCTACAAATTTTCTTAAAGCTTATTTCGTTTCCTAAAGCTTCGTAGCCTCCCATTTGATGCTTTAATGCCAGAAATATTCATTTCCGATGTAATTTTAATGGCTTTGGCTTGTAGTATTGGGCCCGAAAGTGAAAAAATGTTCGACCGCCATGTATGCAGAACCACTCAAACACCACTTTATTTAGTTTTTCATAGGAAGATTCCATGCATCTTTTCGATTTTACATGTTCCCGATAAAAGGCACTTCTTTGAAATTTTCTCATACGTTTCACCAGACAATCGTAATCTCGTACTCTTAATTTGGTAACCGTAGGTCCAAAATATTCAAAATTTAACGTTTCATGTAATTTTTTACATAAAAATGTTGATTGAACAGAATTCCTAAATTTCGAGTAAAAGCAATCTTTTCAATTTCCGGCTTAGAGAAAATTTATATTTTACGTATTTCCGTCTTATGGGATTTTCACTGTATTAGATTTTGTAATAATTACCGATAAGTTCTACGTTTAAACACAGGTGGCGAATCTTACAACCCCGTTAATTTTTTACAGGCAATATAATCGTATCAATTAACGGAGACGAAGGATAACGATAGGAAGTGCTGAAAGGTGCTATAACATTTGAGGCCCAGAGGAAATCGAGCTGTTAAGTAATTCTGCAAATAATTAATAATAAGTCAATTACCGACAACCCGCAAGAATTTGCCGGAACATCGGTTTTTTTTTAGGTTGCTGAGAACTTAGTTTAGCTCATTCACAAGTGCACTCATCATTTAAATGACAAAACGTTGCAACAATTCGAGTTCATCGTATAGCTACGATTCCCTAAACAATATTATTAGTATTCCGAACTTCGTGATGGTCTTCAATAGAGCTATAATGGCACTTTGCCAAATACACTAAACTTAGGAAAAGTTATCACTTTATTTAAAAATGGCAATAAATTGAATCCACCTAATATCATATAGTAACAATCTGGTTTTGTAAAATTATGCAACACATTCTGCAAGTAATATAATGAATACTGTGTATACATCGCAAGACAATAATTTATATGTTTCGATTATTTTTGATCAGTTGTTAAATGGGTCCCCCATTTTGTATGTTGGAGGAAAGATCCTGAAGAATTACTTTGCCAAATGCCAAGACCTAATAAAATTTTCAAAAATGGCTGGATTGTTCTCTAATATAGAAAAACAATGCCGGTTTCTTAGCATTTGCTCAATTTAATTCGGAAAATCATGTACTTATGATTTAATCATGCACAAACAAGAAACTTTCCACTTGAATTGGATTTGACGCGGGAAATAAATTAAATTAAATTACACCACGTCTAAGTAAAGTAATATAAAAAATACCAAGAATCACATTTGAAAATTATCCAGTTGAGATTTATCTTGCTAATCATCTCAAACAATTTTTATACCCATGATTCCTTCCCCTAATCTGAAATTCGAAAAACACTGAAAACCATTAGAAAAGCTCAATTTAACTCAAGGAAATAATTTTCATTCAAAAAAGTTTTTTTTATTATTAATCAATCATTTATTTATTAAATTTTATTTATTATTATTCAAAATAAAAATTATTTAGGGGGTTGAAAAAAAATGTAATGAAAAAATTGAGGGTAGATTTTCAATTGACCAGAAATTGTATTGTTTTCACCCACAATAGAGAGACTGAACAAAAAAAATATGTATTATCTGATCACAAAATCGAACGCGTTCGCCCAAAGTATTCATTGCGATGGGTGGTAGGTATACAAAAGACTTTCTTTATTCTTTCTTAACCGTATTTCTATGTAAGAATAATAGGAAACGAACCTTAAAAATTGTATTACAGTACAGGATATTTGATAACATTACTTGAATACTTACGAAACAGTTTGTTTTTTTTCAATCAAAAATTTGAAACAGCATCCAGAAAAATTGCCATTCTTTCTGGCAACACATGGTAATTCAATCAAACAAAATATGCGCGACAATTTTTTTCTATCGTAGAATTTATAATTCCTATCCAATTTTTTTTCCTGAAATAACAAAATAGCAGCATAGCGAAATGTACATAAAACATAAACATTTTTTTTGTTGTTTAGTTTTGTTGTTGAATTTTATATTTGCTATGTATGTTATAACTGAGATGGACTTTGAATTATGTCCTGCGGACCATTCAGATTTTTACATACTCATTCCGAATCGTGAAGTTTAAATTAAATAACCTACAAAAAAAAAAAGTTGTAGGGAATAACGCAAAACAGTTTTGCTTTATTTAAAGGATTTTTGCGAGAAACAACACGAATACATAAACGAAAAAAAAAACATTATTCGAACTAAATTTTCTTGTACAACAAAAATGTGTTTTAGGATGCCTGCACTCGACATTTTATTATTTTAATCGAATATTTTAAATACAGTTTTGGTGACTTCAAGAAAACTGAAGATTGTACAGTTAAGGTTCATTAAACGAACTATCCTGTAAACAATAATACTCACGAGTATAATACTTTCTTATGAATTACGTACATTGATGCGGGAAACATTCGAATATGTAGTGGTTTTTTGAAGGGGTGTGTATATTTTGCGAAAAACTCCCTACACTCCACAGTTTGATATACACCGACGTACCATAATCATAATAACAAAAGAGAAAAATTAAAATTAAAATTTCAGAAAAAAAAAATCGAGGTAAATAAACAGAAAAACGCGGAATCGAACACAATAGCCTCCCAAACTTAACCCACCTCCATCAGCGCACAACTCATCCCTATAACATCATAACATATGGGAGGTGGGTCAACAACGCAAATAAAAAAGCGCTGCATATTCGCATAAAAAAGCTAAAATTTTAACGATAACTTATGGAATGAGATTTCGATAAAAAAAAATCCGCTAAAAACACCAACAAACTAACAAAATACAACAACAACGAATATTTCATGATTTCGAAGGACGATTAAAATTTTGTAGAACTTTATGTTATTTCTAACGTACACAGAGTTGATATCATCTATCTATAAAACTACATACACATATTATACGTATACATATATGTGCACATACACAGGGATATGCACGAACGAGAGTATATCCACTATTGTTTCCATTTCGTAAAGCCCCGCGAAACACATAACCAACCAAATAGACATAACGACAGATATACATACAAACATTCGTAAATGTACACAACATATATATGTTCATATACAACATACATATCTCTACAGATAGATGAATGAAAGAATTGAATGAATTCAAAACATGAAAATATAAAAAATTTTGTCATCCCAGAAAATATAATCGCGGAAAAAAATGACCATACTGAGTAAAAAAAATTTTTTTTTTTTTTTTATGGAAAACGAGTCATTTGTTGTTTGTTTAACGTTATTTTTTCGCGAATTCGATTTTTTTTATCTTTATTTTTGCCAATTCTTTAGAGGTTGTGATGATTTTCGAGTGTGAAGGAACATTGATTTTTTTTGCTATGCCTTTTAAATTTATTTTCTTTTTATGTATGAAATGTATGTAGGAAAAACTAAATTTTGATTGGTTGCAATTGAAAATTGCAAAACACAAAAGGTAACTGGAAATCAAATTTTTGTTTCGTTTCTGAATCCTGAAAGCTGGTATAAAGAAAATAATTTATAGGCAATCAATTTTTGATTTTTACTTAGGTTGACGGTGAAATCAGTAATTGGTACAGTGGAAGTCGGCACTACAAAGTTTAATATATACGGAAGAGTGCACAACAAATGTATGGTGAAAACAAAAGTATTTTTTTTTTATGTTCGCCGGGCAAAATCTGTAAGTAGGTTCAAAATAATGAATTTAGGTGAAAAAAAAAAAAAAAAAGTTAAAAATTAGATGGTGCTCATCGCAAAAACGTGCAAAAAAATCGCCGAGTTCTTGTTAAAAAAATATATGTCTCGCAGATGTTTAAAAAAAAAAATTAATATACCATTTCTTGAAGTAAAATTGAAAAATCTTTGCAAGTCAGGGATAAAACTTTTTTTTTTAAACTTAAGGGTCTCGGCGCCATTTTGTAACGCTTATGGGTACTACGGTGCATGCTTGAGTTTAACATAAACCTGAATGCTCAGTCCTGGTAGGGTTCCCAAAGCATCCACTCATAGCATTACAAAAAAAAAGATTCATGTGCGAAGAAAACAAATATAAAAAAGCACTACCATCCTGGCCATCACTTCCCTTCAACCCACATCATGATCTTATGTCGATACTTCTCCCCCAATAATAAACTAACACTTAGCGGATCATAGTAAAACCGAAAATAAATAATTTATGGATTCTTAAGTTTTTATACATTTATTTTAAATAACAAAGAAAGTAATAAAAAAATAGGAATTATAGTTGTAATTCAGAAAAAAAAACAGAAAAGATGTAAATTTTTTTTTTTTTTCTTTTTTTATAGCCAGAAATACGAAAAAAAAATATTATTTTGATTATATTATGATGGTGACCAAATAAAAATTATTTTCAATAAAAAACCTTTAATTAAGAATTCAAAAAAAAACTCACCAACAATTTCCGGAGCGCTCTGGGTTTTGCTGGAAAACCTGGATTATCCAGAAAATGCTACAAATTATGAAAAATCAAAAAAAAATCTTTACTTTAACTAATTAAATATTACGATTAATAAGGTTATAAAAATTAATTTTCAACTTTTAACTTTAACTTATTAAATTTTAATTAATTTTTTTAATTTTATTTTATTTGCTTGACGCAGCAAACTATCTGGTGCGGCATGCAAATTCTGCCTCCTGATTTAGACACTCCAAGTCTCCGACACCTATATAATATTGCTCGTACATAAATCTATTTATACGAATCCATACCAATACAAAAAATGTACACTATAGCCGGTATGGCCGCTTGCGAAACTCTTTTTTCTTATTATATTAATAATAAACTGATCCGCAACTATAGTTATAAGCGATGTATGGACCAACCGGCTAGCAAAAGGAAAAAAGAAAAAGAAACCATAAGCAAATTGGTAAACAAAACCTCCATACAGAAATCAATGCACTAAGGACAATAATTACCTATAGTTTGTACAAGTTGGATATAAAAATAATTAATGCCACTATGATGCGTACTCCAGTGTGTGTGTTCGTTTCCACGAATAATAATATTTATATTTATATAAGAACTTTGACGCTATGAGATGATTCTCCATGCACTGCCACACAAGAAAAGAATTAATAATAAATTTTTACGTGCGAAAAGTGCGATACGAGCGAAGAATCGTGGGGTGGAAAGACCGGAAACATTCGTCGTTCAACAAAGTCTCGCGATTCGACCACATTCCACATGTTACAGGGCAGATTTTATTGATATCGCTACATAACTACAGTTATGCGATAGAGCCAATAAAATCTGAATGTAAATCTGTTGTATCGAATGATTGAACAGATCAGTGGGATATCAGCGCTTAATATCTTTCTTATATTATTTTATTATTATTATATTTATCTTATATCTTTCGCACCAAGTAATTTACCAGTCTCATCTTCAAGTTCATAATTTACAGAACCAACTTTATTCTTCATTCGAGCCGTAATAAACTTTGGGGTGAACTTGGCGCAGAAAAATTCCGCTGCACTACTCTGAGGCTGATTACGATAGGCTAGCCGAATAAACCGAAGTGTGGCGATATTGTCGTCGATTCATGAATTGAATTGCTCCGCTTATGGCACCTAGATGGGTATCCCAGGTACGATGATCCTTAGCAATGAATAATCGGATTGCTTCAAGTATTGAGCGATTCACACGTTTTGAGGCGTTAGATTGAGGGGAATACAAAGCTGTTTTAAAATGTTGTACGCCAAATTCTTTTAAGAGCTGTTGGAATTCTTTACTAATAAATTGTACACCATTGTCTGTGTGAATAAGTTCGGGAACGCCGTAAACATAGAATATTTCATCTCTTCAGATATTCTACAGTTTTTGCTGCTATAGCCTTAGTTAATGGCTTAAGTAGAACAAATTTGGCTAATTTATCCAACACGATTAAAATTGTTGTCTTACCCACAGCATCGAACACTGGAATTGAAAAGGGAGCAGCGTTTTTAATAGCAAATAAATTTTCAAATCTAATTATATTTTTTGCTTGTCGACACCATATAGCGGAGCTTTTGCTAAGTAAAGCATTCGAAAAGATGATACGGCCATCAACAAGAGGGCCTGTAATTACAATAGACGATGGCTTTAAAAAACAATGGAATGATATAGACATCAGTTCGTATGTATCTGGCATGGAAGGTCCACATGTAAAAGAATACTTCCCAGAAACTATTCGAGATGAAATTGTGGAATTTTTGAAACATCAGTCCAAAATTCATCAAGCTCAAGGGCTTCTATTTTTGGGGGAATCTATTAATGGTAATTAATAGAATTAAAAAACCAGTGCTATATCACATTCATGGTGGATGGTAAAAGCAACATATAGTTTGAAAATATATTTATTTCGAAACCAATTCTCTCTGTCAAGTAATATATTTTATAATTACAATTTAGTCATTAACAATTTTAATTATTTTTATTTTTTGTAGACGGAGAACTCCGTGCACTCCAAAAACTCAATACATTTATAATGAGGCTTTATTATATCAAATATTGGTTCGAATGCAGTATTCCAACTAAAACAGCTCCAAATGATTTAAAATTATTTAAACAGTTAGTAGAATACGAAAAAATCGATAAACCTTTGGCAGAAGCAGTTCTTCAAATACTTTCCAGACATTTATGGTACCTCAGCGAAACTCTTATTGTACTTGCATCAACCATTTAAGAATTCCTTGCAATGGACCCTGAAAAGTGGAATGAAAACAACAACTATTTCTCTGCGAAATTAAAAGTTAATAAAATATTTATTGTTAATGATGTTGCCGAAAGAGCAATAGCCTTAGTTAGATCTTTCAAATCGCTTTAGATGCAAACTGCATTTTAATAAAATCAAATGCATGACAAAAAACTTTAGAATTTACACATTTTGATTACTTAGTGTTAAATATTGAAAGAGACATTACGAATGTGTTTCAAACCAACTAACACAATTGTGTAAATACTTCAAGCTGTTTTATTAAAAATTTAAGTCGTTAGAAATTTAAGCCAAGTGACACATTTGTGCAAGTTCATTTAGAGATGCCGTAACGTCCGGGAAACTGAAAGTGATGCGGTTGCTAAACAAAAATTATTTATATGGAGAGGAGAATTTATAATTTTAGGAGAAATTGGTCCCTCACATTTGTATAGGTTGGGCGTTAACAAATATTTTATTTTATATTAAAAATTCATTCCAAATTAGAATTCGTGTACGACTTTTACGTGTTTGTAATCGGCAGGTTCGAGCCGTTGGCAGGACATCTAAACAAGGCCAGTGGTCGTATCCATCGTAACGTTTGCCAAATTAATTGGATGAGGAGAGGGCCCAGCTTCTTCTTCATCGCTGGTTTATTATGGTTGACGCTTTAAATTTGCTATCAAAGCAGAAATACATCTTAAAGTCCAGAAGGTCTTTAATCTGATTTCTACGCATACTGCTAGGTTTGCTTTCATACGGTACTCCGTCCAAGCGTTAACAATCGCTAAATAAATAAAATGATTTGATGCCTTTACGGTACATTTCTTTGTTTTAATGAAGCACCGGTAATACTCCATCATTTGGTCACTTCATCATTTGGTTGTATTGTGAAATTGCATGTGGGCATGTTATATTCTGGTAATGCTTTCTTATTCAATCGCTTAACTGTTGCCATTGGAGTAGATGCGCAGCAATGGATGAAAGCGCGGTTACACATTTTGTGTCTTTCCATTTTATGGCAGTTATAGCATCGGTCCCGTTATTATATACAAAATCTTGGCTTTCACAAGTTGTATTTGTCGGTAATTTTTAAATTTAATATTTTTTAGTCGATTTAACCTATGGTTCCTAAAATGTGACAAAAATATTATATGTATAAACGAAATATTTAATATAAATATACAATATTTACCGGTTGCGCGATACCCCAACTCCCGTAACATAAATAGAAGTGGTAAAGTACCGACAGGGATGGGCGAGGTAGATGACACCATGTAATCTACCCGGTTGTCGACCCGTAAAATATTACGTAGATTACTTGTTAATATTTTGTGTCAACGTCAACAATCTACGATATTTTAGCGTTTTGAACTCGAATGAACCAGTTCAAAGCGGTATTTGTAAAAAATCTTATACGAGAAATCTGTGTCATGAAAACTAGTTTACTAATTTATTAGTTTTTTAATTTATCCGATCCCGGCAAAAATGTTAAACAACGATAGAAATTAACAAGTCATAATTTGATAGCATTAGATTGAATTTTATCTGCGTTAATTGTATTAAATACGAAGCTTCGAAAAACAATATATATCTACATATGTAACATTGAATTTTGGAAATTCTAAATTTCTAGAGATAAATTATGGAAATACAATAATTTAAAACTATTCTAACCTAATTGTATTTTCTGCAGAGAGTATAAGTTAGATTAAAATGCATTGAAGATTACTTTAAAATTATCACCGTTCGTATCACATTGATATCCTAAAGAAATCTAGTCAGAGGCGTTACTTTGTTGTTGATATTGCTTATGTTGTGTATATACGGGTTATCGACGTGGTACTACATTAAAGCTAACCAATTTATCATCTATATTCCCATACCAAATATTAACGCAGTCAAAGGTTTTCATAATTGGAATCATAATTGCTCACGAGCCTATTAGCAAAAAATACCATTCGATTTTCGTTTCTGTAATATAAAGAAGTAAACCAATCTCACTGGTTTCAATCCTAGTATTGACCAATAGATCTGTTGAAAGCATTATTACTTACTTTGGTTGCGAGCAGGTCATTGACGAGAAGCCACTTTGATGCGGTAACTGTTCGAAATTGTATAGAATATGCAGATTTGAGTCACGATATGCGTTACCGTTATTTCCTATTAAAAGCATTATAGATATAAGTTGAATGCGTATACGGGAGACACTGATTGACGACACTGCCATAGAAAAATACAACTCATTGCCCATGTTCAAACACAATTTCTGATTTTGAAAATTTTTGCTTAAATCACTTAAGATTTCGTATCAAATCTATATTGAAATACATGCTAGAATTAAAGCTGGAATTGTATATCGATATCGGTCTAGAGTGAAATTAAAACCTAACTCAAATTCTTATACCTAAAATTATAATTCAAACCCGATATGCAAACTCAAATACGACAAAATATTTTTTTCAACTCAATGTTTGATTTTTAACTCAATTGAAAATGTAAAATTCACTCAAATTTTGTTTAACTCAATGTAAATAAAATATTACAATAATTTTCATTCATACTCGTACAATTCATCTAAAAAATCATTAAATATTTTGGCTCAAATTCATACTAGAATTCTATTCTGGTATTTCATTTAAGCAAATCCACTCAAAAAACATATACTTTGAAGTCTAAACAAACTCAATTATGAGAAAATAATTATAATTAGTCAACTTCATGGTACTTTGAATTTCACTTAAAAAAAACCCTCAAATATATAATTTAAAATTTACTAAAATTTTGAAAAGCGGTCAGTTTTACCCACCCAACTTCGATTTCAAGCTATATTTTTCATATGCTAGTTTTCCTCGGTGTCTTTTTTCATACGCTCGGTAATTCTGGCCATTTCATTTACCAATATCTTTAAAACTTTCAAGTAAATTTAAAAGGTCAACAGTAGTGCTAACATCCAGCTTTATTCTAGATCTGCTCAATTGTCTTGCAAAACTAGTTATTTTAGATTCATTCGATTTAATTTAAGTTTTGGTCATTAACGCTAGTTCATAGGATTATTATTTGAAGATATAATCTTTTCAATCCATTACAGTTTCAAAACGATTTCCAAATTAGTTTATTTCTAACTTATTCCAAATTCAAAATTTAT
The DNA here is from genome assembly GCA_951394425.1 of Tipula unca. NCBI lineage: Eukaryota > Metazoa > Arthropoda > Insecta > Diptera > Tipulidae > Tipula > Tipula unca. Next base: position 123,432,250 of record OX596380.1, read on the forward strand.
TTAAGAAACTCCTCAACTTTGTATGCTTGAATGAGAGGAGAACAAAAGGAAGAATGAATGAAGCTAAATTTTTGATAGTTTGTACGTATATTTAAAGTTTTAACCGATGTTACTCTAAAATTGTCTTAAAAAACGTGAGCAAACGTAGATCACACGCAAAACGCTGACATCGTAAACTATTTTGATCGCTAATGACAGGACTTAAATTTTGTAGTGGATTTCTTTTGGTTGCCTATCCGCTTTGTAAATCAGGAATGGGCGAGGTAGATTGTGCCATGTAATTTGCGCAGTTGTCGCCACGTACAGTTTACTGACGAAGACTACTGAATAACATTTTTTATCAAAGCCGACAGTTAAGACAACAGTAACATTCTACGATATTTTAGCATGTTCACAGTGACAAATATGACACTTATGACAAATGATAATTTGAACGTTTAAGTTTTAATTTTAACTCCGATATAGATGTGAATCAAAAAAATGTATAACAGATTAACAGACAAAATAAATTAGAGATAATAAAAGCAAGAGGCGGTTCAACAAAATATTAATATTAAAGATTGAACTTCTATAAATCAATAAAACACAAACAAAAAAATTAAAAATAAGTGTTTAATTTATTACATTACTTTAACACCCATCAACGTATTTTGAATATTTTGGCATTTTTCGGGGTTTTATCTCTAAATTGCAGGTCAATTTTTTTTTTTTTTAAATTACTTCATACATGTATTTAAAATGAAACAATAAACAAATTGCTTTCAGTTTTGTAATTTTCGTTTAAAAAGACTCCAATTTGCAATAAATTTGTTTGCCCAATTTTTTTTCCCAGCACTGTATATTGTCCAGTCATAAATATCTGAATGGTTTTCTATTAGACTAGACCCACAACTACTTGAACATTTTACGGCTATAATGCCTCTTATTATAGAAACACACGAAAAAAATCGGACACTTCTATATATCGTCACTTAAATAATGAATTATTCTAAGCGATGTATACAATATTTCATGATTATTGGTGATTCACAATATCTATTCAACAGAAATTGTTGGATAGGTGTGTGTCTAGTCTAACGGAAAACCACTTACATTTTCTGAAATATAGGACATTTTTGATTATAAGGAACAAAACTGAAATACATATATCAAAGGGTCCGAAATTTTTCGTGTGTTTACATTAACCGGCCATCATAGTCGTAAAAAATTTGAATAGGTATGGGTCTAGTCTATATATAACAGAAAACCACTCAGATTTTCCGAAATACAGGCTTACAGTTACAAAGGACATTTTCGTTTCTACCAAGTGGTCAATTGGAGCGGGGACGAGAAGCGCTCAAGTCTAAATAAAAATTACTACTCTTTTTATCTATGCTTTAATTGGATTTTGAATAATTCATTTACATTTACCATAAACGTACATAACTAAGCAACAATAAAATTGCTAAATTTCATGATCAATCTGAAAGTTAAAGATTATTTATTATTAACAAGAATATTCTTATCTTTTAAAATAAGGGAACTGCTATCGATTTTACGACTAACTTGAAAATTGTAAAATGTAAGACTTTCTTTTTTATTTATTACAAAAAATCCGAAGTCTTTAATAGGTCACAAGCTTCAATTATAGTATAATTTTAGAACAATTTCACTGGCACATATTCTGGGGTCAAGTCAATTTACCACATTTTTTAAAATGGTTTTTCTTGATGTAAATATTTTCATTACACAAGAGTACAGTGGATGAGGCTTTTATATAATTCAAATGTAAAGAACTAACGTTTGTTGATTTTAATTAAATGCAATTGAAATTGCATGGAAAGAAATAATCATGCATAACTCATATAAAACAAGCGTAAACCCTATCGTTTTGGAGCCTAGTAAAAACATGCGCAAAACATGAATACTTTGCATATTTAATGGAAATAAAAAAAAATGAATATTCTGCAGTAGTTGCTAAAATTAGCAAAAATTGCTTTGGGTTTTTAGCAAATTTTTCATATTTTAATCAAATATTAGCTTGAAATAAGAAATGTATTATGTCAAATTAAATTAAGTATATTTTGAATACAATAAGAAACACATGCTTGAAATTACCAGGTTAATTTGAATTGATTCAAGTAATTCATGCGACGAAATTCAAGTAAGTATTAAGAAACAGTTTAAATTATCTTCAAATTTTATGTTGTAACTATTTAGAACTAAATTTACAATGTCAGTAGTTTTTAAAACTTCCAGTATTTTGAAAAGCCGATTATTTTTAATTAAGTATAGATCTGTTAAAAACATCGATCCTTTCGTTTCTTTAAAATTGAAACGCATTGTAGTTGAGTTATTGTAAGTTCTATAGATATTTGTATGTAATATTTATACTTATTTAATTTTTAGAGTAAAAAACTAATTTATTTTATTATTTTTATTGTTTTAATTTATTAGTTAATTTAGCTTTGTTAGGAACGTTGCAAGCGTTGACGATTTGTTGCCATCTATTTCAAAAAATGAATTTTGAATAAATTCCCAAACATGTTTTGATTGAATTTGATACTTCAGATCAAAAACATAGTGTATCTTGAAGCATTTTGATAAAGCAGCAATTAAATTATCAAATTTATAAACAATATCATCATATATTGTATAGTAACAATCCTTTTCCCGATATTGAATGATAAAAATTGATGGCTGTTGCGAAATGCTGTGGTTGAAATATTTTTCGCGGCGGGTCTGTAAAATCTCTTTAATATTTATATAAGACACTGCCAACTCTATGAAAGAACTTTTTGAACTTCTAAATTTTTTTTGTTTTGGTATTTTTTACCTGACCGGTTGGAACAAGTAATCCGTGCAAGGCCTGTAAAATAATAATAATGTTCCTTGATTCGGAAAAAAATAGAATTTAATTTATTGCAAATTAATATTTAAATAAATAAATACCTTTATCGTTATGCTGAGATACACATTCTAGCAATTTTACGCTAGCCAGGCACAGTTTATCCTTCATACCGTCTTTGAAAATAGGGATGACGTTTGCAGCGAAATTGTCCCACTTCTTAAATAGGTCAGATCCGTTCGCAGGTTGCAGGTGCTCGAAATCAATATCAATCTGCAAAAATCATTACTAATCACTAAAATTCCGACTTCAATGAAAATGAAAGATTTACCAATTGCGCACCATCTGCTGGTATATTTCGGCCACGTTTCAATAATTCTTTTAATGTTTTTATCTGCTTTAAGTGATAATCTAATGTGTGCCGTTTTCGTCGACTTGTCAAGCATTGTCTCAAAAGGTGTTATATATACTTTCAACCAGACATGGTCCTAGTCATCATCTAGTTCAGCAACTTGAATTTCTTTTTCTAGTTTAAAAAAATGGAAATTTGAAAGAAAAATTCTGGAATTTCATTTCATTTAAAATACCTTGCTCCAACTGTTTTGTGTGAACTCGTAAACGTTTTTTTCTTGGGAATATTCCAGTAGCTCGTAATTTTGCGGCCGAATTCCTGACTTCCAACGTTGGAATAGCAGATCTCCTAAAAAGAAGGAAAAATAGCTATAAAACAGCTAAGGTATTATAATCATTGATTTTTCGTTTGCATTTTTGTTCAGGTGTCTACAGGATCGTTATTTTTTTAGTAAAAACGGTGCACGTTTAATTAGCTCATCCTGTCCATTAAGTAAAATTAAAGTGTCACCTGTACACTGTTTTGCATTTTAACCCGGGCTAGAACTTTGTTTGATGTTAACAATTTAGTGAATTTAAAATACAACCGGGGTTTTCTTTATTATTCGCACAACTACAATATATTGTATCGCACAACTAAAATATATGTGAACAATGTTTGAACTTACCTTTAAAATAATTAAATAATTCTCCCAACTTCCATGATTCGAGGAGCTCTTTCATGCACGTTTGAGCTGGCGTGTTGTCCAAATTCAATTATCCGTCATTTAAAACCTAAACTAAAACTTTCCAAGAGCACTCTACGTATTGTACGAAATTAAAATCACACACTTCACCTTTCAAACAAATTTAATACTAATTATTTATTAATTAGGAGTATAATTTATTAAAATTAATAAAAAACACTGTCTGCACAATGTAAAACAATCCTGCTACAATGAATAACACTTTGAAAATGATGCAATTATGCACGTCCGTCGCTGTTGATTTGTCTTACCAGTAAAATTTACTAGAGTACATACTCTTTTATCTGTTTTAAGCAAGTTATGCATGATTTTAGGAAGTTAGTGAATGAACATAATAACATTTACTTCAATATTAACACTTTTAAGCAGACTGTGCTCTAATTCAATGAATAAGAGAACACAGTTTCATTTTTTGTTTATGCTCGCTGTTTACTTGTATTCGGCAAACTTTCCAATACTAATTATTATGTTTTCACCTAACGTCAAATTCGAAAAAATTCTTAAAATATTGGACTCCAAGACTATAAAGATGTTATAATGGGATAATTAATGTAATCGCGATAAGATTTTTGTTGATTTTCACATTTCTCGAAGAATTAGGTTACCAAGGCCAAAAAAACTATTGAAGAAATGTCGTGTCCATCATTCAATCGCAGTCATAAATTTCTATAGATTTTAATTTTTTCGTTTGTCCTCTAATTCTACCGAATATTTATAGTTCTGACCGAAATTTTGCAGAAAGTTAGATTTTAGTAACACGCAGGTTGTGTCAACTTTTGGGTCCATATACATCTAAAAAGGAGTTGCAGAAGGAGTAAAAACTACAAAATAGGTTTTCTCAAAAACAGTGATGACCGATGAGAATATTGTATTCATGGTGGTAACGAGTTAATGCAGCCCTATACGTTATCAAAAATTGAGGTCAATTGAAGACCCTCCATGGCGTCTGCATAAAATGCCGTAGATAGTGTCGGATGAGCCTAATTTTTTTTAAAATATTTAAGATCATTTTGGCATTTGTCCCATTTATAGGTACTATTTAATTGTTTACTACTAATGCATTGTTCTTGCATAAAATGCTTAATTTATGCACAAAATACTCATAAGATAATCAGTTCTGTTTTGCATTTTTTTTTCTTGTATTCAGTTTATTCATCCATTCTTGAATGATGCCTCAGTTTGCATATTTTGTAAATTAGTTGCTAAAATTGTTAGTGTTATATTTATATGAAGCAAAATACGCCTAATTCTTGATTTACTAGAAACTGGAAAATGGTTTTCTTGTTTGCAGTAAAAAAAATGTTTTCCATGTGTGTTAAGAAGATCATTCATTATTAAACTATCTGAGAACCATTTAAAATAAATAATGAACAAGGTAATACATAGATCTTTGCAATTTTATAGAACTACAACCGAAAAATTCGCCTCTATGGCGAAAATGATGAGCAAAGTCCAACAGATTCTCACATTGTTGCATGGTGTCATTGTTCTGATATCAGCTAAATGGAAGAGGGAAATAAATGTTGCCTGCTTGCATTCAAATATGCATTTCAATTATAAAATTATAAATTGTTGTAATTTTTGATAAATTCGATTCATTTTTTTTGTGCACAACACCTCTTATTTCTGATGTTATTTCATTATACAAGCAGACAATAATAAAATCTATAAAAATACAGTGATTGCTTTCCATTATATTTTTAATTTTTTTTTTAGATTTATTATCAATTAAAGAGTCGATACAATATACATAATATATGTATATATATAGGATACATATGTACATATAATAAAATTAATTCAAATTAAAAATTATACAATAATTTTTCCAACTTCTCGTTCGTTTATTTAAAAAAATAATTATAAAACAATTCATACACTAATAAATATTTTTTTTTATTAATTGTATTTTCGTTTATTTTCCTCGAAAATGATTATAAAATCCATTAAAATTAAACAAAAAAAATTAAATCTTTTATTGAAAAAAATGTATGCTTTTTTTATTTATTGTTTTGTTATAGAATCGTGAAATTAACAACAAAAAAAATCGTTCATAAAAACAATAACAACGCAAAGAGTTTGTACATAAATTCATCTCATCATAATTCATTCATATTGTATTCACTCATTTCATTCAGTCATACATTAAAAAAATTGAAATAAATAATGGGCAAAAAAAAAAATTATTAAAAATCACCCTTAGCGAGGAGAAAAGCTGTTTTTTCGCGATACTCAAAAGATATTGTTGGAGGGATGTTTTTTATGAAATATATCAAAACCGTTAATATTTTGTAAAATCTATATACATCCCCACATAAAAAAAATCAAATTACGGAAATGATCATGGGGCGTCTAAAAAATAGTACCTTTACTGATTCCGTATATCGATTGGAATATTCGTGGTAAAACTTATGATAAGAGCTGTCGCTGTAAAATTTCTTCGTTCAGCATTGGTATTGGCATGCCATAGTTTTTACTTGCGTTTATTATAAAAGGTTGATTCATTGCATCTGTACTGAGGAATCCGTAGAATAAAAGCTTAGATATTTAATTTGTTTAATAAATTCTATTTTACAAATTATCTTTCAAAACCCAAAACATCATCAAATTATATTTAAAAGTTCTAACGATCGTGAATTAAGAATGCATTGACAAAAATGTTTCGTACTGTATCAAATTAATACGTTTAATTTAGGGATTCCAATCCCGGTATACTGGGATCCCGATTTAATAACAATTCCGATATCCCGAAACAAATGTTCTCATATTACCGGGATTTTTGGGATAGCAGTGTGCCTATAAAAATATTTACTCTGTGTACTGGACTGCGTATACGACATTAGTATACATTTTTTCACTATCACATTTACTCCATCTCACAACGTAAAATTATGGCGAGTAACTCAGCCAATGCAATTTGAAATAGAATGACATTGCAGGGTAGCAAGCTGAGATCGCAATAAAAGCAAACATTTCGACTAAGTGAACAAGTGTTCAAATTTAAACAAAGAAAACGAAATAAAAAGTCGATTCTCGTCTTCTGTGCAAAATTCCAGCTCTGTGCTGTGCTTTTATTGTGAACTGGATCTTACGCCTAGCGTATGCTCGGTTTATATACATTTTTACTCTTGATTGAATATTAGTCTATAGTATCAAAATAAACTTATACTTTCTGTTTGTAGACAAAACTCGAACAAATCAAATATTAAATATTAAAATTAATTAATTTTATATGTCAACATCAATAATGGAAAATAAATCAATGCTTTAGATAGTTAATATTTTAATTATATAAAATATTTCATTTTTCTAATAACAATTTGTGCTACGTACGCTCGCTCTGTTTGCTCTACACACCGTAGAATTTGATACTGTAAAACACTTACTCGGTGTAAATTGGGTAACGCCGCTCGATCATTTAGCACTAAATACTTTAAAATCAAATATTCAATTGAATCCCGAAATCCCGAGGTTGGATATGTACGGGATTATTGTAATCCCTACTTTATTACAGCTACGGTTTAAATTTCAAATAAATTCTGGGATTAGTTATTCTGAATATTAGAGTTAAAGTTTAGTACTTACACAAATTTTAACTTAAAGCTCCAATCAGTACGGGTTGAGTCTCAGAGACTCATTTAAAGTTTGTTGTGTAAGAAACCATCTTAAAAACTATTTTCATACAAATTGATCAAAATATTTTTTAATATACATACGTTATTCATGATATAAAAAAATGCAAAGCTATATTTATACATGTAACGGTAAATGTCCTGAGACACAATTTTCAAAAGAAAATCATATCAGTACGCGATGAGTCTCATAGACTAATTGTCGTATTATTAACAAACGATTTAAGCCCATATAGCATTGTTGTCATAATATTAACAGTAAATTATAAAAAAAGGAGGAAGAAGTTCGGGCTGCTTTGAAGGAAAGTGATGAAACGTTCTTTACTGCGAAATATGGTATCCAATGGAAAAATAGCCCATTTCCACAAAGACGAATACCGGCTGGTAACCTTATTAGAGGCGGTATCAACAAGGTGAAACTTCCACCAGGAAAGCACATAGAACCAGGAGATATTTTTTTGCTATTGCTTAGCAATCAAGTAATTCAATTTATCGTAAGCTTTACGAATTTATACGGTTACGAGAAACGTGCAGAAATTTGGAAGCCGAAGTTGAGATTCGCTGTTTCATCGGATTGCTAATATACGCCGGTCTAAATAAGCAGGTCGTATCAGGTTTGCAGGAATTTTACCTACCCTATTTGGTGACATTTTATTCAAAGCAAGCATGTCTTGTCATCGATTTAAATTATTTTGCAAATATATTCATTTCGATGATAATGCAACACACACGGCTCGAAGGCAGCGTAATAAATTTAATCCTTTGCGGGAAATTTGGGATTCAGTAAATACAAACTTTATAAAACATTATATTCCCGGTGAAAACCTCACAGTCGATGAGCAATTGGTACCCTTATATACTGTATATACTATATATACTATATATACTATATATACTATATACTATATATACTATATATATACTATATATACTATATATATTGAAGCCGGACAAATACGGGATGAAGATTTGTTGGATATGCGACAGCACCTTTGAATGGGATTCCATATTTAGGGAAAGAAGGACCACAAAAAGCTGTCAACCGGGTCTACTGTGGCTCAACAATTGTGCACTCTATCTCACAACACAAACAGGACTATAACTTTTGATAATTTTTTTACCAGCTTAGAGCTTGCGCAATATTTGCTAAGTGTCGGCTTAACATGTGTTGTAAAAGAAAATCAATTAATTAAAATGACGTTAGAAATACTCATAAATATCTTATAATCGATCTCTTATTTGTGGTAACATAAATATGGATTTCATACTTCTGTGAATTAGAAGAAGACGATCTACTGTTGATCGCAGATAATTGAAAATATTGGAACTAATAATATTGTTTAATTATAAATTAATTTATATTATTTTGTTGTAGATTCTGCATGGTAAAAAGAATTTTTAGATTAAATAAATCAATATGCAGAATATTGATAGGTTTAATTAAACCGCATATGCAGCAGAGAACTCGGCTAAATGGATTAAACTACACACGGAAAATTTTTTTTGCTCTGCGTTTTTTACTAGTCGAATGCTCTTAACGTACATGATTAGAACAGGATTTTGTCAATTGTTAATTAAAAAAATCATGTGGAAATATACACATCTCATAATCGCATTGAAGATATATGTTGTGACTTATGAGTTTTATGCATTTATCAGGTAGTTCTTTCATCATTATTCCGGTAGTAAAATCGTGTCCTGAAGCTTTCTTTGGGTTTATACAATTTTTAATGTTATTTTTAACTTTTTTCCACTTAAATTTTAAAGGAATTGGTTTCAAGGGTCCTTAGAAATTTCTCGTTATTATGAATTTTTTTCCAAACCTTAAAGTTAAGTGGCATAGGACAAGCGTGCATTTTACAACCCTGTACTTTAGTACAAATTCAAAATATTTAAAAAAATCGCCCTGCTGAACAGAGGAACGAACCTTATTAGAGATATACGAAAAAAAATTCTCTTACTCGTACATTTTTGGGTATCTGAGGACGATATCTAATTAAAAAATATTAAAGCTTTCTTAAATCTAGAAGATAAGTATCTTAGGACAGGGGTGTTTTACCACGTTGTATATTAGTACAAAATTGAAATTTTAAAAAATTCTACTAAACCAGGGATCGTAACCAGGGATCGTATCTTATCTTCTAGATTTAAGAAAGCTTTAACATTTTTTAGTTAGATATACACTTCAGCTACCCCAAAATGTATATCGCTATCTGGGTACAATCCCTGGTTTAGTAGTGGAGTTTTTTTAAAATTTCAATTTTGTACTACCATACAACGTGACGAAACACCCCTGTCTTAAGATACTTATCTTCTAGATTTAAGAAAGCTTTAATATTTTTTAGTTAAATGTAGTCCTCAGCTATCCTGAAATGTATATACGCTCTGTCAGAAGTCGTTTAACTACTGATAGAGGATTGTTACTATTAATCGGAACATTAAGGTTTCCGTTCATTTACTTTCAACAACTTCACGCTCGTGTTTATCCCTTGATTAAAATTTTGCACTAATTTTTATTTGAATTGGCATGAACTTTGTAGTTGAATATTATTTGATTTAGATTTCTTGTCTTTGAGCATTGCTAATTATTCTACGTTTGCTGATAAGACAAATTGCTTTTAAAAATTGATCGGTTTATCCGAATTTTGTTTATTATTGTCACTAATATAAACAAATTTATTTAGTATTAGGACAAACTTCACACTTCGAAATAGACGCGTGAAATTTGTCCTAAATTTGTCCTAATTGTTGTTTTTGTTATTTAGGACAAATTTTGGACAAACTTCACGCGAATATTAAATTTGGTATTTTATTTCTATCTGATGGCCGGTAAGTTAGCATATAGCATCTCAGTTATTCTCGAACGCCATTGTAAATGTAGCATTTTAGTCGCCTCCTACGAGAAATTCAATTCCTAGCTGATTAAAATAATTGATAAATTACTGCTGTTTGATTGCGTGTTTCGGTGGACGGTAAACAGCCGATATTACACAATTTCCAGACCATTCCTCTAGGCAGATATTAGTTGCTTGGATGTGATCTTTTATCATGTTTGTTGAGTTCATAATGCTTTATTCTTCGTTTGATCAAGACCGCAGTGCCGCAGTGTGCTCTTCCATCTGGCTATTTGGTGTCATAAATTGAATATCCGTAGATTTAATTAAAGTTATTTTTTGTAAAGTGTGTTTCTGATATTAGCATGATGTCTATATTTGGATTGACAAGAAAGGTCTGAACCTCAGCTTTGTGATGTGAAAGACCGTTCGCATTCCATACAGCTACGAGTATCTTTAGGAGCGTCATTTTTGGCTTTTACGATAATTTGCATTACTGTGTTCATATTTTGCTACATCATGCTCATTTGTCTTTTCATAATCATCATGAAACTTTGGAGAGTTTCGGCTAGTTTGTTTAACTAGTAAATTAATGTATAGCATTTCTGAGCTTTTCTTCAGAATTTATGAATTTTAAAAAATTTACATATTAATTATATCTACTCGTAAGTCAAATTTTAGAATCAGAATTGTACTGCTTTAATCGATTGTTATGTACAATTTTCAAACCTTTGTTGATTTCTATTTTAAATTTTCATCGGAAATTATTCTGGTTATTTTGTATGGTTCTATAACCAAAGAGGGTTGGTTTTTAAATTACCGGTTTCATCTCGTTAGAATACTACGTCACCAACATCGAAGCTTGTCAAATTAATATTTTTGTCACATAGCATTTTAGATTTATGTTTCTGGCTACTTCCCATGAGTTTTGTAATCTGAACTCACTTGTATGTGTATGGGAAGTACTATTATACGCAAACATTGCATATACTAACCAAGTGTCCCAGTTGCATTTATCATTTGTTGTAAATATTCTGAGATATTCTGCTAAACTGTGGTTTGATCTTTCGAGTGATCCATTAGACTGTGGATGACAGGCGGAACAGTTTATATGCTTCACTTTAAAAAAATTCGTCATGTTTTTAAAAAGTTGGCTTATAAAATTAAAACCTTGATCGGTAATTATAATTTCGGGTGAGCCGTATTGGCACACAAAGTGTTCTGAGAATATCTTTGCGACTTTCAATGCTTCTTGATCAGGAATTGTAATTCCTTGAGAAAATTTAGTCTTGAATTGTGAGGATGTATCGGTTTTGCATGTATGCAGAAGGATTTATTGGACCAACTATGTCCATAAAAATTCTTTCTAAAGGAGTTTTCACAGTATCTGTAATTTTCATCGGAATTTTAGTAGTGCGCCATGAAACTTTTTTGATATAATTTTTGAAAATTCGTAATAATATTTTATACGATTTATAGACAAATCCCATGATGAGCACCCATGTGGCGTAATATGGAAATCTTTAATGACTTGATCGATGTCATCAGAATTTATAAGTTTAACTATTTGATGTTTGTCATCCTGAAAAGTACGTAATTTATGGATTATGATTGATTTGAATCAATATTTGAACTCTTAGAAGTGGAGCGAGTGACTACATTAATGGGATAATATTCTTGGTTTTCACATTTGATTAATTTTAGGTGCGTAGTAACGCGTCTGTTCCACAATTTCCTGGTTTGTATTTAATTGTGAAATTGTATTCTTCGAGCTGTAACCGCCACCTTAACAAAATTGACGGTGGATTAGAAACATAATATAAATAAGTAAGTGGTCTATAAGTATGGCCGGAAGCGACGAACTGCCCAAGTGGTTGCGAGTAACTCTTTTTTTATTGTAGAGTAATTTTTCTCTGCTACATTCAAGAGTCTACTAGCATATGCTATAGGCAGATCTTTGGAATAAAATGGTTCCTACAACTTTATCACTGACATCAGTCGTCAGTATAAATGTTGAATTAAAGTTGAAGTATTGTAGAATCGGTGGATTGCAGATACATTTTTTTAATTTATTAAAACCTTCTTCGATAAATGCATTCCATTCGAATTTGGCTTTTTTCCGTTTAAGCGCGATAAGAGGTTCTGCGATCTTTGCGTAATTAGGAATAATTTGTCGGTAATAACCTGAAAGTCCAAGAAATGATGATACTTCCTTAACATTTGAAGGAATAGGGAACTTCATAATGGGATCCACTAAATTTGAATTGGGTTTGGTTTCTTCACGTGTAATTACATGTCCCAAGTATTTTACTTCGGTTCTAAGAAAGTTGCATTTGCCAGGTTATAGTTTCATATTGAATTTTCTAGAACATAATTATATATTTCTTAGTCGGAGATTAAAAAATACGTCAATAAACTCTTGACATATTTCTAAAATTTTAGGTTTTTCTTCATCATTCAGATGTCAGATATTTATTTCAGATTCTAATAACTGTAATCGGTTGGAGATGTTGGTTGAGAATGATTTGAAATGAAAAAGATTGAACTGATCAAGTTGATGAAAATTGAATGTTTTGTCTTTAAGAATAATCGGATATTCGTTATTTTTTTAAAATGCTGAATGTTGCAAATCCATTATATGATTATACAGTTAGCCAGAAATACTTTTGGAACTGGTTGTTGGGAACGACAATAATAATTAACCTTGTTCTTCGTGCCAGCTGTTGATAACTTAATAAAACTTTCTGCTCGTGGTGGAACTGCTATGTCTTTCATGGTTGTTTGGTTAGTATGAGAAATTAATGGGATGTTATGAATAGAATTTTGGATTTGAATGGATAAACTTTTTTCAAAAGTTTCAAAAAAGTCCTTGCCTATGATACCAGAACAATCTATTGGAACATCATCTGGGACTATATGAAAAGAATGTGGAATTTTTATTTATTTTCTATTAAAATACTTAGACTTATATTGTCATTTATTATACCTTGAATTTGAATTTTTAAATTTGGAAAAATTTCTGTATCGTATTCATTTGATAATGACATTTCTCTTAATAAGGCTATCTGCGCCTGTATCCACTAAAAAATAATGAGTTTTTTCATTTGTTAAAATATGAATGTTTAATTCAACAAGCTTAACACGACTTAAATTTTGCAGTTCAAAATAGTTAAATATATTTTTGGGATTGTGAACAATCGAATCGGCACCAGAAATTTTTTTTATTGAGAGTGTTGAACACTGGTTTTGAGCTCTTGAATCCGGGTAGAAGTGTTCGGTTCTTGCTGGGATTTCACTAAGTTTTCCGAATTTTGATTGAATCTATTTGTATTCACTTGTGAGTTAACTCGAGAATTATTGTTTTGTTGGCGCTTGCAACAACTTTCGATCAAAGGACCATTTTTTCTACAATATCTACAAAACAATTAATTATTGTTATTAGTTTAACGATTGTTATTTTGACCTTATTGGTATGAATTGTGAGATTTATAATTTAAATTCGAGCCGGGAAATTTTTGATAATTGGATCGTGATTGTAGAGGATGCCTAAGATAATCGGTTGAATTTGATGCTTGAAGCATTCATAATACGAATGACTTGGTTTATTGCAGTTTGTTAAAATGATTTTGATTTAAAATTAGATTATGACTTATGTGACATTTCGTCTTCAACAGTTTGCGCTATTGCCTCTGACAATTTGTCAAAATGATGAGCCTTGATTATGGTTCTTAATGGTTCTTTCAGTCTATTCTGAAATTAATTTAGGACCTTTTTTCAACAAATTTCCCCTTCTAAATTTAAATAATTTCAAATCGATGCAAAATGTGCAGCTACAAATTAAAATAAAATGTGAAATGACTACAGACTTCCATAGTAAACTCGCGTGACTTCATGTTATCGACACCAATTAATAAAGTTATCCTCAACAGGTGGTGCACCAATAGCTTTTTAACAAGAATTTTTACGTTACCTGGTATTTACAAGTTGTTTCAGCCGGGTGTTGTTAATTTGGTTTTGTTTATTTTTTTTTCGATTTATTTCGTTAAAAAAATGGTAACATTGCGTTTATTTGCCAGTGGTGCCATCTAGTTAACATAACTTAACTGCGATATTTTGATATGCACATCTGCAGTCATTTCCCTTAAGGTGAGTTTGCGCGGTCGGATAATTACCGGAGCTATTTACATCTCCGTTGTACATTTCAGCTAGGCGATGTGAGCTATGTCGATAGCTTTACGGTTGTAAATAAAGAGTTTTAATAGATCTTGAGCTAAGCTATCCGAACTATGCATTTCTATTTTGAACTATGAAAACTAACAAAGCTCGAGTTGTCTTGGCCTTTCAATTTTCAGCTATATCGCTCACACATACATTAATATTTTTATATATTTTATTCATAACCTATGTACAAAAATGTATGTACAAAAAAATCTGAAAATTTAAAATACACTATTATACATTGCAGATAAAAATCATTCCTTCAAAATATTTATAATTACTTAAATAGATAGTGGAAGCAATGTTCATACCACAACACGAAGAACAAGATACCGTGTTAGAACCTGAGTCGGATTTAATTGATGAGGATTTTGAAAATCAAATTTTATTAAGCTTATTAAGAAAAAGAAAAAGAAGCTGTTGGTCATCAAATTTTTTGTTGACGCGTGCGAAATACGGCGAGTTTCACTACCTATTACCAGATTTAACGGACTACCAGTTTATCAGATATATGCGATTAACTAAAGAGCAGTTTGAGGAAGTGCATACACTAATCAAAAAGGACTTAGTAGGAGGTAATAAATCATTTAAGGTAATTTATAAATAATTTAAAACTATGGCGGACAATTATTTATTAATTTCACTTCATGTTTTAGATCTTTTTCCACTGGAAGCTCATGACGTGATCTAAGCTTCAATTTTTGACTCGGTGAGAGCACGGTAGGAGTTATAGATGAATTGATATCCGATGTTATATGGCTCAGAATGCAACAAAAAGAAATGCCGGAACCTATACTGAAGCATTTTGGCGTGAAAAAGCTGACGAGTTTAGCAAAATTTGGCCGTTTCCGAATTGTATCTCAGCCGTCGTGATCCGTAGTCCAATGCATTCGGGATCTTCGTATATTTTAATTACAAAAAAAACCTTTTCAGCAGTTCTCATGGCCGCTGTAGATGCTGGGTACAAGTTTACCATTATTGATGTCGCAAGGTACATTCATTGATGGTAACATTTTTGCAAAAAGCAATTTTGGCAAAAAAATTCGAAAAATTTACTTGAAATCCCTATTTTTTTTTTTTTTTTTTTTTTAATCCATATAATTGTTATGGGGCTCAAGGCGTTCACGAAGAACTTCATGAGAATATATCCTGGTTGCCACACCAAATATTAAATAGATTGCAAAATCTTCAATTATAGATTGTCAAGAGCACGCCATACAGTAGAATGCGCTTTAGGGTATACTAAAAGCCATTTGAAGCTAGCCTTAGAAAAGTCGATAAAATAATTAAAGCCACTTGTGTGCTTCATAATTATTTACGGAGCCAAATAACATTACAGCAGCAAATTAGTGATTTTGAGTCGGTCGATTTTGACGATCCAAGCAATCAACTTATAGATTTATCACCATCTAATGTAAGAAGTTCACATGAAGCTTTTTTAATAAGGAAATGTTTTGCATCGTATTTCTCCTCTATAGCAGGAGCTGTTTCATGGCAATGGGAAGCCGTTAGAAAAGGGAAATATTAGATTATTTATTTAAATGTCTGGTTTCATCTTTAGAGTTTGCTGCAAAATCATATGAAAAAAAAAGTAATTTTCTTAGTTGAGTGGTAGAGAATTGAGTAATAATAAATAAAATGTAAAAAATCACCAAACCAACAACTTAAAGAATTATTTTTAACATTTTGAATGTTGTTTTGGGCGTTATAATTTCATTAGCGTAGTGTGAAGTATTGTGGTCAGTTGTAACGACATCATCCTCGTCTGTTTTATTGATCATACTTGGACTGACTCCTGCAGAAAAAAAAAGTTACATATTAGTATATGGTTAAAACATTAGAGGTATTTAAAAACTACGATTTACCTTAGGAAACACTTGTAAGAGAATTTTCTTCTAAATATGATATGGGGCTAGATGTCAAATTTACTATATCTGGTATCACAGGAGTTGAATATACCGGTCTGAAATATGGTGATGATGATTCGGCTTGCTCCTCACACTCGTTTATCACGTCGAACACTTTTCTTTTAGCTACCCTTTGAATTTTAGAAGAAAAAGTAATCGATGTCTTGTACATTGACATAAAAAAGTTGTAGAGGGCTTGATTAGCAGGTCCAGAAATATCACGTTCCTTCATGTCATTTTTCAATATACATAGTCCTATTTTCTCTCATTTTTTGGGTGGATTTTATTATCTCTAATATTTCGTCTTCCTTGGATTGTTTACATTTCTTTTTCTTTTCTTTACACAATTCTTTGCTGGGTTCACTTTCCCCTACCATAGTAGGATAATCTTCGGTGATATCACTAATGTTGCTCTGTGAATCTCTTTTAGACATAAACTTTTCTATAAACGTCATTAAATCGTTGAATTTCCATTTTTTGTAACCCGGTGCTTTTTGTCCACTCTCCGTTTTCATTCTTTTAATGAATTCTCTATGAGAACCTCTCAAGTATTTCCAATGCTTTTTAGCCGAAGTGGCTGTAAAATATTGAAATACATATATAATTAACTATTATTAATTTAGTGACTAGTGACTTATTGTGTTATTTTAGATTTTGTACAAATATATTTTTTTTTATGAATAACAAAAACTACAAATAACGCTTACTAACCATTTTCAAATAAACAATCCAAAGCAATTTCCGCCCAAATGTCATCTTTGAATTTTGTTGACTTGTAATCCTTATTATCAGTGTCGTATAATTCAGGGTGACGTTGGACACATTCGATAAGTTTTTCAAGTTGTTCTGCTGACATTTCATTCGTTTGATTTTTATCAGTTTTACGAGTATAATAATTAACTTTAGCAACATTAGAATTTTCCTATGGTTTAGATGTATAAATATATTATAATTTGTGAATTTTAATTATTAATTATACAAGTATTAAGATTTGTAAAAATTAATTGAACCTTTCCAAGTTTTGACAAAATGAAATATGTAGTTACCTTAATTCGCGTAAATGTTATATTATATAAATTCATCTGTATTTGTGAGCGATGTGATTACATAGTTCAAATGTGCAACGGAGAGAGCTATGCGAGCTAAACTAAGCTAATATAAACTACGGGCCTTAATATCTATTTTTGATCTTATTATTAATATAAAACACTTTCAAAATTATTTGAAAATATGGATATACATAATAACATTATTTATTCTCAGACTGTAATAAATTCTACTTAGTATTTACCAGAGATCCCAAGAAAAATATGATTCATTCTTATTTAAAATAATTACTTTTCTATACTCATCAAATTAAACTACCTTACATAATTTATTTACTCTTCTATATATTGTGTAGATAGACCGAAAAAAAACCGAACAGTATTTTATTATTTGGTCCAATTTCCATTAATAAATCATAAATTTTAATTACATCTAATCAAATATATTTTCATCTCATTCTTCGTCCCCCACACGCCACCCCCCACATCATCATATAATAATAATATTTTCATTCTAGTTCACCAACACACACACACACACACATACCGCATTTCCAATTAATATTATGGCAGAAAAAAATATATAGTAGTTCGGACGCTGGTACTACTAAAAAAAATTATTACTAATTTTTTTTTATTTTATGTATTTTCGATGCTCGTCTCTAATATACGTACGTATAACCATCATAAATAACCGACCGAGAAATAAAACTAAAAAAAAAATATAATAATTTTTAATGTAAAATTAAAAAAAAAAAGTGGATATACAATTTTTTTCAGTTTATAGTTTATATTGACATTGTCGATAAAATAAAAAAAATAAAAAATTACAAATAGTTTTCTATTATTTGTTATTGCTTGGTGCTGTATATACATACATATGTCCATACATCTCTGTATAGTATCGAGTTGGTGCTCCTTTTTGTAATTTGCCTGTCTTTTAAAAAAATATAACAATATATT
Source organism: Tipula unca (assembly GCA_951394425.1). Taxonomy (NCBI): domain Eukaryota; kingdom Metazoa; phylum Arthropoda; class Insecta; order Diptera; family Tipulidae; genus Tipula; species Tipula unca. Next base: position 123,450,774 of record OX596380.1, read on the forward strand.
ATTATCATTATTAATATTACTATTATTATTATTACTATTTCTTCATCTATTGTTATTATTATTACTAATATTATTATTTTTATTTTTATTTTTTGGTTGATGTTTATTTTTTTTATTTTTTGGTTTGGAACTTGTGTCTATAGGTATAAAGTATTCCACCTCTTCATACATACATAAACACTGTACATACATACATTTTTTTATGTTATTTTTACTGTCCCATGTACATACTATATACTTCCACGTATGTATCCACATATCTAGATGTTTATATATATATGTATACGTGTGTCCACATAGATGATGTATCTACTATCTATTTTATATTCGACTAAAATAAAATAAAAAAAATTAATAGGAAAAAAAATTGCTAATGAAAACGTCCACGATATAAAAAAAAAAAAAATGTTATTCAACATCCTATTATAAATTTACAGTCGTGATCAGAACATTTCAAAGTTAATTTTTTTTTCTCTCGCAAATTTTTAATTAAAAATGAGTGCTGTGAAGGCGTAATTTTATTTATTGATCCCTGCGACTATATGGTAAATACGCGACGATATTGTTAAAATCATCGCACAAACATGACATATACAAAATAAGGAGTGTTAAAGGACAGGATATAGAGTGTAGTTTGGATTTATAGCATGTAGGCACAAATCATCGTATTTTTTGAAAATTTAGTTTGATTTTTTTTCGAATCGATTTTGCTTCAATTGGCACTCGTGTACATTTTAAAATATCCGCGTACACGCAAGTTAAATTTGAAATTGTAAGTATTTGCTTATTGTGAGGGCATGAATTACGAATGAAAAAATCAATACTCGTATTTAGTTGTTTATACCAGCACGTTTAAATAATAAAGATGCTATCCCGATTTTGAATAATATATGTACAGTGAAAACAGGAATCAACTTATAATAAAATAATGTTTCTTGGGATCGTACTGCAAATTGTTGTTTAGTACAGCTAGCTAGTTAATTGTCACCAATTTTCTACAATTATTTTATTTCGTATATACGAGTAGCTCAAATCCATATCTATGTGGACCTGTAACAATGCAGGGCACTCGTCTATCCTATGCAACAGGGGTATTCCGGAAGCTACCGACTACACTATTCCCTTGCCATCTGCTGAGGTGAGATTCCAAACTGAGTTTCCCACCAGAGAGGACTGGGTGAACGAAACGGTTATGGACAATGAGGCGCTAAGCTTCTTCACGGATGGCTCAAAAAGGGATAGAGGGGTTGGCTGCGGGGTATTCTGTGAGGCACTAGGGGTTAACCTCTCTTTTCGTCTTCCCGACTTTTGCAGCGTTTTTTAAGCTGAACTGATCGCGATAATGGAAGTCATGGACTGGTTGAAGTATAATGTAATATCTACGAGGGATATTCGCATCTTTACGGACAGCATGGCTGCTATTAAAACGCTACAATCATACTCCCTGACGTCGAAAGTAGCCCAGAACTGTCTGGCATCTTTAAATGAGATGGCTGATCAGTTCAACATCCGCTTGACGTGGGTGCCAGGGCATTTCAATATCGCAGGGAATGTAAAGGCAGATGAGTTAGCCCGCAAGGGTACAGCACGCCTAATAACCCAAAGCAAGCGGGATATAAAGATACCGCTTGCTTCATGTAAACTGTTGCTTCTGGAAGAAGCTATAAAAGAAACGAACGTCAGATGGTCTAACGCCAGTTCGTGTGTAATAACCAGGCAGATCTGGCCTGGTCTTGACCGGTCTAGATCAGACCAACTGATATCGCTTCGACGACACCATATTGGTATGGTCGTGGGAGCTATAACGGGACATTGTCTCATTGGGATACATGCGCGCAGACTGGGTGTCCCAGCCCACGATTTCTGCCGCAGCTGTGGTGAGGAGGAAAATGTGCTCCATGTGCTCTGCACCTGTCCTGGTCTAGCGTACAGCAGAACAAAATTTATGGGGACTTCCCCTTTGAACGACCTCACGGATCTTAGTAAGATCGGGATCCGGGACTTTAAACGCTTCTTGGTAAGCTCACGATGGTTCAGCGAGTGAAGATGAGAAAACTCGAATGTGGTACAGCTACGGACCAATTTTGTGTCTATGCTAGTCCTTTAGGACGGCCACCCTTACCTAACCTAACCTAACCTAACCTATACACGAGTACCAATCAGCTAAAAATACACCATGTTCTAATAAATATGATCTATGTCGATAATAAGTCTTTTGCCCTAATAAGTCTTCAGATTGATTGATCCGCGGTAATAAATATATTAGTTTGAAGGTGCACTCATACGAATAACCCTCTTGAATTTAAACTCATAATGTAGTCAACATAATGGAGTTAAATTATTGAAATATTTCTAATGAGATTGAAATAATTTAACTCCGTCATGTAAGCCTCGTCATAAGATCGGGTCGAAAAAACCATAGGATTATTCGTATGAGAGCACCTTGACTTTTTATTTAAAAAAATAATAATAATAAAAATAATAAAACAGTGTTTAAAGGCCATTACTGGCCCATTACTACGTCAACAATCTGGCTCCAACGGTTTAGATCCTAAGCTTGGGCTTCATACTATCATAAACAAACTGAAGAAGCCAAATGATTCTCTACACCATGGGGCCATCGTCGCCTGTAACGACCCCTGCGCCTACCATATGGTGGCTCTCCTTTAAGAGATCGCTGCACAATGCGTTCGTACTTCGCGTTTTGGGCCGTAAATTACTCGCATGATTCTTCTCTCAAATGTAAGGAGACATCTCCGTACTCATCGGTCAGCTCCCAACTTTCACATTTAAACATAACAACGGGCCTGATCAACGCTTGTAAAGCTTCAGCTTCACGGCATTTGATACGTGTTTAGATTCTAGCAGTGACCTTAGAAGATACAAAGCACGGCTGCCAGCTGAAAGCCACATTTTAATATCCTCACCCACAATGTTATCTTGAGTGTTAAGAGAGCCCAAATATTTGAACCTCCTCACTCGTTCAAAAGTGTAGTGGCCACTACTAAAATCTGGTGTGCCATTGTCCCTATAACCAGAGATCATGTATTTAGTTTTCGACTCATTGATCTGGAGTCCAACAGAAGATGAAAACTCTACAAGCGGATCAAGTATTTCCTTCACTCCGTTGCTGTTCAGTCCAACCACGCATATATCATCTGCATATGCAAACACCTGATTGGACTGGTGCTATAAGATGTAGCGGTGAGTTGTGTCAGTTTTACGAAAGATGTACTCCAACAAGAGCTCCGAATTAGTGCAGTCCACTCCAGGTGAGCGGTTTCGTTTTAGTCTCTGCATGGCCCGAGTGAATGCCTCATGGGATGGATCCTCAATGCAAATCTGCGCAGTCTGTATTTGAGGTGACTCAATTACAGTCTATGACGCATGATGAACACCAAGCAAGTCAGTCCATTCCAGGCGTCGAGTACTGCGTCGATGTTGACACAGAGATTTCCATCCCGGTCCCGAATGGCAGTTGATGCAGGTAGAAATTACGTGAACTACGCTCATTGCTGAGTTGCTGTACTTTCAGAACCTCGGCTTTCCATCATTCTCGCTTTTTCCGTCTACAAATCCGCTTAGCTGCTCTCCTAGTAAGAGTAGCCTTGCTTTCCTCGGGATTGTAAACCGTTGTTGCACTTCATTATGGACTATATTTTGTTGCTCAACTGCGACACTCGTCATCAAACCAATCATTCTAGGGTCGGACTTTCACTATATACCTAAAGTCTGTTGAGCAGCACTGACAACCGAAGTTTTCAGTGCCTCCCATAGACACAGTTCACACAGGCAGACTGATAATTAGCTCCCTTAATGTTGTCGCTGACAAGATCCTGATATCGTTTCATTTGATCTTCATTTATCAGACCTTCACAGTTGAAACGTTCCATGCGTTTCGCTGTGTTCCCGGACCTGTACGAAAACTTCCACCGTAGCTTTGCCGCGACCAAATAATGATCGCTGCCTACGTATTTGTTTACTGACCGATAAGTTCTCACATCCTGCGCAACCCGAGCTCGTCCTTTTGAAATAAACACGTGGTCAATTTGGCTGCGGGTAATTTTGCGAGGATGGATCCATGTTTCCAATTGTATCTGTTTATGAGGGGCTTGCGACTATAAAATCGTGGGCAAATGCAAAGTACCTCATTCTCTCATCATTATCGGTCGCAGTTTAGTGTCGGGGTTTTCGCGCAATTCGGTCTGATTTCTGCCATCTCTAGCATAATAGTCCCCAATTCCCATTCTAACATCATGTTCGAGTATAGATCCCATCAGATCGTCCAAGTCATTGTAAAATGAGTCTTTATCTTGGGGCTGGCTGACTTCTGTGGGCGCTTGTACACAAATTATCGACAGCTAACTTCATGCACAGGCGAGCTTGCACAATCGGTTATTGACTGCTTGGAAATCCAAAACAGCCTTCTGTACCTGCGGCCTAAGAAGAAACCCAGCTTCAAGATTTCCACTGGTCATCTCCACTGTATAACATAACGTATTGCCGTGGGACATATGATATCCACTTTTAGGCCAGCGAGTTTCTTGAATTGCAACGAGTTCCAGCCGATACTCCTTCATGCATGTAGGCCCTCTAACGCTCCTGGTTTCTTAAGTGACTGCACGTTCCACGTGCCGATCCTAAATCTCGTGTCCGAGTACTTGAGCAGGGGTCCGGTGTTGTTTCGGCGGTATCCATTTTTTGTTTTGTTGACTTTATAAACAACTTATTTTTTACGGATGCGGGTCCTCAGCCCAGCGATCCAACCGTTTAGTCGCCTCCTACGACAAGCAAAGGATACTGTGATGGTATTCTAGGAAAAAATGTTCGTGCAATTAAGGTTTACGAGACATGTGGGCCACTTGACCACAGGGGCAAAAAATAATAATATTTAAAAACTGGAAATGTCGTGGTCTACTGTATATTTCGAATTTAAGAATTTTTTGATACATCTTTCACGATTCTTCGTCCATCAAACAAAATTTATGTCAGGCTATGTTCCAATCGGTTAAAAAGTTAAAAAATTTTAACGTGGTAAAAAATTTTTTGGACGAAACTAGATACAAATTGTGACGCTTACTATTTAGTTTATTTATAATTTTCATTTGAGCTGTAGTGAAAATTAAATTGAATTACAAATTAATTTTAACATTTTCGGATTTTTGTGGTGAAGCACACTAAATTCTGATGAATTTGTTTAACTGAATTTAAATTATATGATTTTGACTAAATTTTATAAATTAGTACCGTCATTCCCAGAAATGTGCTCGGATAGGGTCTATATTTTTAAATATTTAAGACCATTTAACAGCTTTGTGGTCAAGGAAATACAATTCTGATGAATTTTACTATTTTGTTTACTCCATTTAGAAGCGATTTCGTTTTACACGAATTTTAAATTTGTACCGCCGATCCTAAATATACATACGAGTATTCCCCGATATTTTCAGATAGTTTAGACCATTTAAAATCTTTGTTATCAAGAAACTTAAATTCTGTTGAACTTTACTATTTAGTTTACACCATTTAGGAAATTCGTAAACGATTTCTTTTTCATGATTTTTAAAATTTGTACCGCCTAGAGATGTCCACGAACACTCGGCCATATTTTTAAACGGTTTAGACCATTTAGAATTTGTGTGGTTAAGTAAATTACATTCTGATAAACTTTACTATTTAGTTTAAATAATAATTATAATTATTAAGAACTTCCTAGGTGTTATTTTAGACTACAAAATTTGCATAAAAAAATGTTCCTATTAAATTCAAAATTAAAATTAAAATTTACATATTGGCATTAATCGAGTAAGCAAATAATTTACTTGTGATATCGGGGTTACATCCCTCAGTGTAATAAAGTCAAAATACTATTTTAATTTGAATATGTGAATATAAAGTATATATGTATATACTGCAGACGACATTTTTTGAAATTTGTAGCCAAGAGGAATTTTAAAATGAGGTCACACTGAAAATAATTTTGAACACCACTGCACTAGATCATCGAAGGGTCATTAAATCAAAATGAAAATACGTTTGAACTTAATTAAATCAACCATTTTCTGAGTTGTAGGAACGAGGAACTATTAGAATTCAGGGTAGTGGTATAAACTGAACGTCATTATATCGTTCACATATGAAATTACAGAAACCTTAATTTTATCGGATAACACCTTGAATATTTGTGGTTGATGGAGTCTCTCAACATAAGGGCCTTGGGGTGACCCTTACGTTGAGACACTCCATCAAGAATGGTCCTTACGTTGAGAAACTGCTTAAAATACAGTGATAATTATATTTGTATGTTCCTTTGAAAGTCAAAGGCGTATTGTGTCTGCGAAGTTTCGCTATTTTATTCGTTACGTCGAAATCTAAAAGAAATATAATCAAAAGGATTCTATTTCTTAACGAGCTGGTCGAGCATCTATCTGCTTTATTTCACTGACTCGCACATTCAGCATTATATCCAAAAAAATTTGAGATAGAATTGGTGTCTTTATATTAAGCTTGGCATCGGTGTTCTATAGTGAAGTAATATTAAATATGCCTCGGAAATCAACTTGACTACGCTTATCCCGATTATTTTGAGTCACTAAAAAAGCAGGATTCTTGAAGCTCGAAGCTAAAATTTAATTTTATTAAATAATAACTTCAGGAAATTTTCGATTGGTACCAATTTGACTTATATAATTTATTTAGCGGATAACCTTAAAATATAATGTTCTTGAAAATGACCACAGCATACAGAAAATTTGTTGGTTTCAAACCAATTTTTCATTTTATCAGCGCCGATTGAGATTCTAGCATTTTTTTTGGAAATTCGGTACATAGAGATGGTCGACGATCTATATGAATTACACTGGGGCACTTCACAATATTCTAACGATAATCTTGAACGTTTAGCATCAAGCCATTGTGTGACGTATAGTAAATAGATTAAACCTTAAAAGTTCAGAACATCCATAAGAAGATAATAGTTTTGCATTTTATAGAGGTGTTGGAACAATGTATTTTCGGTATGACTAGTGCATTAAAAACCAGTGCGAAATGAATGGTCGGTCACAATGTACTACGTTTTCTAACTACAAAAAGATCCCACATGTTCATATTTCACTAAAAGCTTCTCATAAAGAATTCTCTGGTTTTTCACATACCTTGAGGTTTAAATTAAGAAAAATAATAATAACAATAAATAGTTACAAGATATATAAAGGCCAGGTACTAACTAATTATTTAGGTGAGAATGATGGAAGGCCGAGGTTCAGAAAGTACATCAATGAATGCAGTTTGCGCAATTTCTTTAAATTAATTACCGAATTGCCAATAGGGACTGCGATGTGAACATCGAGACCGTGATTTACGGCCAAAAACGCGAAGAAGATGGTACATACCGAGATGTGTATATTATTTTGAGATCCGAGATCTGATGAAGATCCCCGATAGTGTACATGATCTCAGCGAGTACGTATGGTTGGTCACGTTCTGCATGCGGATCAGAAATAAATTGTGCAATAATGGTAGGCGCATAGGTCATTGCAGGCAACTTGACTTGACTATTTGTTTTGATCACTTTTTCTTATATAATATAATTTTAAAATATTTCTTATCTATGATAGATAATCGGCAAGTGATGAACTTTTCGCAATCGACCGATCATATCATTTTAAACTTATTGTCTCTCTTATTTTATAGCTTAATAGTTTTTCTTATGTAATGATGTCTATGAGGGTTGAACAACTTATATTTGTTCTACATTTCGTTTTACATAATATTTATTATTAATGTAATTTGTACCGCCGATCCTAGAGATGTACACGGGTATTTCAATTGGCAAAAATAATAAAAAATCCAATTGGCAAAAATAACCAAAAACCCAATTCAGAAAATTAATAAAAAGTATTACTGAAATTCAAAATTCTGTAAAATATAGTAAAATCCGTTCGAATTTAATTTGTTAAACCACACAGATTTTACTTTGTCCACAGTATCCGAAAATACACGCGAGTATCCGAGGACAACTTTAAGATGGGGGTACAAATTTTTCAAAATCACATCTCTAGGATTGGCCATACAAAATTGTTTATGATCGTGTAAAGCGAAATCGTTTACGTGACTTCTAAAAATGGGGTAAACTAAATAGTAAAGTTCATCAGCATTTAATTTCCATAACCATAAATATTTTAAGTGGTCCAAATTATGTGAAAAAATTACCCCTGGATGTTCACAAAAATCGAGAATTTTTTATTTTCTATGAAAAATAGTAAAGTAAATCAGAATTCAATCGCCTTGACCACAAAAAAACTAGTTGGTCTAATCGTAAGGTATTTGAAAATGTAAACCAGAACCTGTGAACATCTCTAGAATCTTGGTTATTTATTTGTTTTAATATACAAATTTAATCGTCTATTTGAGAATTTCAATTGGAAAAAAATAAAAAATCCAATTGGGAAAAATAACCAAAATTCCATTTGAGAAAAATAATTTAAATTATTCACAACACTGAAATATTAAATTCTGTTAAAAATAGTCAAACTCATCAGAATTTAATTTGTTTAACCACATAGATCTTTCTAGGATAGGCGATACAAATTTTAAAAATTGGTTAAAATTACGTTACTTTAAATAGTATAAATAAACAGTAAAATTCAGCAAAATTTAATTTCCTTGACCACGACGATTCTAAACTATCCGAACTATCTGAAAATATAGGCGAGTAACCGTGGAAATCGCTATCACTCGGCAGTGCAAAATTTAAAAAGGCTTGTCGAACGAAATTGTCTTTTAACTTCTAAATGGTGTAAACTAAATAATGAAATAGTTTAGAAGTTAACATGTTTGACCACAAGGATTTAAATGGTCTAAACTATCTAAAAATATAGAAAGTACTCGAGCAATAAAATTAAAATTAAAAAATTGATTATTTAAATTCGTTTAAAATCACGATATTTCACAATGCTATGTGTAACAAAACAGTTCATTATAGTTTAATACCCATATGAATTGTGGTAGCTGGTCTAAACCATCCAAATATGTATTCGAGAGCATGTGATCATCTCTGAGCTGAAATTGCAGGGTTGTGGGAAATTCTTCTGGACTAAGCCTATACACTATCCGGAATATAATATAAATAATTCTTCATTTTTTTATTATAAACATTCGGCATGTTGCCCAGTTTCCAAAAGAAGATGAATTGTTTTCAAATCCTCAGGCGGTTGCTGACAGTAAAGACATCTTCTGTAACTACATAAATAATAATTTGTATAGGAAGAAACGTCCTGGTGTCCGCATGTAAGATCAGTGCGCTATGAATGATAGAAAATGTTAACCATTATGTTTTTATGAGGAGCTGTCCATTGACATTCACGGACTATTTGTCCAAATATAGTATAAAGACTGTATTAATTTTCTCCTAATTTTTTAACTTGCCATTAAAAGTTTATCCTCAGTATTTTTGTTCTATGATTCTGTACGTCATCGACTGCTAACGAAGATAACGACGCCTATAATCGTTGAAGGCTTCACACTTTCAGATGAAATTCTTAATTCATCATCCGACTTACCTATCATAATAACCGGCGTAGTGATTAATTTTTCCAGTATACATGATGTATATGACGGATGGAAAGTATCTTTAGTTGATGCACATTTATGAATATTAGGCACACCAACATCGCCTTCTGACACCCACTCCGCTACCACAGGATTTCTGTGTTCGTGACTGAATGATATGTTTATTTATAAATATATGTTTAAGTCTAGATGAAAGTTTGACCTTGTATTTTCTTATTAACACCTGCCATTGTAGGGGGCACAGCGCGAGTGTTTTTCCCATATTTTGACTAAGTTTTCTTAAATACAGTTTAGTAGTTTAATAATTAGACAAATCACCAGGAGGATATCGTGATGGTTTGCATTTTTTCCGGTAAATATTTGGTCATGTTGCATTCAATTTTGAATTTTCGGCTAGTTTCCTAAACATGTATAATCAAAATGGAACAAATAAATTCGTTTTATTTAATTTTTATTTACACTTGGTAAGCGTTTTGGTAACTTTTCTCTTTCTTTATTTTTTCTCTACGTTTCACAAACAAAGTTATGAGGATTCATAAATTCTCAAATTAAACGAACACGGTTATTCAAAAGTTCAAAAAATTTAACTGGTTTGCGACTATATAAAATTTTTGTGAAGAATAAAATGTCGAACATTTAATTTTTTAATTTTGTATGCGGTATTATTTTCGTTTGGGACACTTTACTCTCTTAACCAAAATCCAATCTAACGATTCATTGATCTTTTCATGGGGTGCGAGATTGATGACCTCCTCGAAGAGTTCTTAATGGATACGGTCGTCCAGTGGTCAAAGTATTGCGAAACGAATGGTCGTGGTATCGAACCCCCTCGTAATAGTGAAGCAGTATACCAAATGGTCAACCTATTGCTTTAGAAATATAAAAGCTGGACAGTGGGACTAAGAAAAAATGAATGAACAATGAGTTCACACACAAGAAAAAACAAATTCCAAAGTAAATTAAGAAACCAAAGAAAAATAGAGGGCTCAGAAGTAGAAGGTCGGAGAAATCGAAGGGATACAAACAGATTTGAATACCCAAAGGATGATAAAGAGAAAGATCGAAAAACCAACTGGATTCTAAAGAAAAGGAACCCACACAAAAAAAGCAAAAATAGGAGTCCGATAAACACACCAATGCAAGAACAAAAAACGAAAATAACGAATACCAACTACACAACCAAAAGAGAAACCACCACCACCGATAAACATAAAAGGAGTTACTAACCAAACTAAAAATATTGTTGAAAATAAAAAAGGACGATACCCGACTTGTGCAATTAAAGACATAACTGATAGTCGTCAAGAATTCAAAAATATGGTTGCTCTGAACATTATTAAAAATAAAAATTTAATGAGAGGAACCACCAAGTAGCCAATACAAAAGGATAACTTCCCCTTTTTATGCTGAATATACACCCGAAAATATTCAAAACATATACTTGACATGAGATTGAAAATTGAACCAATCAAAAAAGTTACGAAGAATATCCCACAACGCATAAAATGTCAAGGTTATTTAATCAGAATTAAAAATACTGCGGACACGGGACAAGGTGAGTCAAATGTGCTGGAAATTACCCAACACAATTCTGCACACTAGCAAGAGAAACATCATCAAAATGCGAAAATTGCACGATGCGGCATCCAGTCAACTACCGGGGATGCAAAGTGGCGAAACAGCTACAAAAATTCGGAATCAGGCACGCAAATCTCCACAAAATCGGACGAATAAGGCAACAAATCAAGCAATTCAACTAACGCGAAAGAAATGATACTAATTTCACAGAAAACATGAAACTTAACATTCAAGTAATTCTAAAAAGTGTTGAAAAGCAAAATAAATTAAACAAATTTTTGTATTGATAAAGTCTACGGATTAATGAAATATTCAGCAGAGCTTGAAATTTATTTCTAAATACCGAAAAAATTGATACAAATCTCACTTTACTAGAACCTCATATACAAGAATTGAAGATTTAAGTAGATGAAGAGAGCATGCAAGTTATTACAGTAAAGGTACAACTAATTTTCCACAAATCCTGTAAAATATCATCGATATATTATCGTTACCCAGAAAGTACATAGAATTACTGATGGGTTAAAGAAAACATTATAGAAGAAGAAGATATGTAGGGGCATCTTTCTAGATGTAGCGCAGCGTTTAGAAAAAGTGTGGCAGAGAGGTTAGCTACTCAAAAGTCAGAAAGATCTACTTAACCCATTTTTTATGATCTTAAATTCACTTGCGAGGGGACTAGCACTTTCGAGTGGAATGAGAATAAGAATATTGTCGACTCATAAAAATCTCAGCAGGACTCTTTTAACCTAGTGTCTTGGGTTCGTTATATTTGTTTTGCACCAGCGAATTTTACACAACTAACTACAAAAACCTTGTGATAAACGCAGGTCGACACATGTGAATTTGCTAAATTTAAAAATCTTTTCGGGACCTGTATAGTTATAAATGTACAGCACATTTGATTTACAAATAAAGCTAAGTACTTGGGGATAACAATGTATGCCAGAGTAAGATGGAAAAAGCACGTTAAAAAATGAAAGAAGAGCTCAATTAAAAATTGAGGAATTGTCAATTCAAAATAAATTGTTATTGTACCAGCAGGTGCTGTAGTCAATATGGACTTACGAAATAGAGTGGAGCTGTACGACGAAAACAAATATCCAAATGATACAAACCATCGGTCTAATGAACAATTGTAAAAATAATAATTGTGATGTGTTTGTAATAGTTAAAAATTGTTATAATTACACACATAACTATAGTTAATTTTAAGCGGTGACAAAAATCGATCTCAAATCAGCGGCATGATAATAATTTTTTGGTTTTATATTTTATAATTTATTTGAAGTTATTTATATTGACAGAACTGATCTAATCACTTTAGAAAAACTATTACAAATAGTCATTGTTCCGTTTACGTATATAAGCATAAAGCATAGTAGCGCATAAACTACTGTATATATCATCATCAATGAGAAATTGTTGTACAACTAGAACGTACATTCATATATAAAATGGAATTCACCATGAAGAAAGATCCACATCGTACAAGGATGAGAGAATAGCTATATAAACTGTTGGAAAAACAATTATATTTAGATTGTTTTAGTGCTTCCAGTACTCAGTATACACACGTATAGTGCATTTTATAGAAAAATAAAAACATTATTTGTTTGTTAGAAAAGATACAGAGATAAAAATTGAAAAAATATTAAATTTTGTGTACCGAAATTTTAAATAAATTAGTCGATGCTGGGTTTTAAAAATTCCGCATATAAGCATAGCAACAACAACGCACCAACAGCGAGAAAATATCGCGATATATTCCTTCAAACCATCAAATTTATAGCCGAATTAAACAAAAAATATATTATAAACCACCACTATGTATCATACCACCGCGGAACAATTTCTCTTGTTCTATATACATATACACATTTATACTATATGTACAATTCAAATCGTTCACTCACCTCATACTATCTATATATAAACTCGACAATGAAACCCACATTTTCCTAGAAACAGGGATGATTGGTGATGGTGGCGGTACAAAATATAAAAAATTAAACACAAATTTCAATCTGCCACCCTTAAAATTTAAAATAAAAATTTTGTTTCTCTTATACATATATCGTATACGTATCGAATGGATAGTTAAATATATGGAGAATACTCGTTTATAGAATTTTTATTTGTATATTTTCTATCAACATCATCATCAGTAGCAGCATCATCCGGATTATTATTATCGATAGTATCAAATACTCAAACTATATGAATGTATATATACAAAATATATTGCATACCTTTTGCGTTAAATAAAAACAAGATGATAGTTATTTTTTTGGTTAAAGTTATCAGAAGATTTACAACGGATAGCTACATATACATACATATACCCGTTTATACACTGATTTGGTTAAAATTTGGATTATCGGATGGGAGCATAATTTAAATGTGACTACTTTACGTCGATTAAGCACACTTTTTTGCCATTGGCAAAAACAATTGGTTCAGTTTAAAAATGTAACCAAGAAAGTAACCTTTTCTTCCACTTTAAAAGTTGGTTCACGAGAACTGATATTTACCCTAGGTTTTTACATGCGATCATAAGATAAAACTATTTCATCTGGAAAGAGGGGAAATGGTAGAATTGTTTGGTTAATTTGAGTGATTTTATTGGTATAGTGCTCTGATTTATATAGCAAGGGTAAATCCGTTCGCAAGAAACAACCTTAACGGAGGCGATAACCTTTTTCATAAAGAGTTCATGAAACCGCATATCACGCTTTTTGCTCTAGCCAATGTACTAATTTTTTTTATTCTTTTTTTTTGAGACGGACGTGGCATAGACACTTTTATGGTCATAGCCTTACCTTACATTCACACAACATTCATTCAACCAATTCATTCATCCCATTCACACAAGTGCAGTATACCACCTGCGCATTGCATAGCTCCATGTCACCCTGTACAGTGAAATGGAAGATGGGTCGGTCGGCCCATGAGTTCTACATTCCAACAGAGAAGAAAAATCCCTTTTGCATCTGTTGGGATTCGAACCTCCCGATCCAAACGTCGCAGCTTTAACCACTGCGCTATTTGCTCGGTAGAGTACTAATACTTAACACAAAGTTTTTAAACGCGAAACCTTTATTTTAACTATATAGGGTGAACCGACTAAACATAAAAAAAACAATTTATCTCAGTATGATGTTATATGAAGCTTTTGTACTGCGCAGCCAAACCCTTTTTGTAATGACGAAATTTACGTAGTGAGAAATATACTATTGTGTTTTTTTAGTCGGTTTCTCGTAATTCAAGATCGCATCAAATGGATCAAATGTTGGAAAATTTGAGTTATGATTTTTTCAAATATTTTGTTTGCGTGAAAATTGACAAACAGCAAATGTCTCAGACGGCCCTAAAAATCCTAAATCCTAATCCTCCTTGGGCATCCGAAAAATATAACACAATCCCATTGTTTCAAGTGATATAGGTAATTGCAATAATTGTTAACAAAATTAAATAATTTTGCATAGATTTGACCGAATTTGGGATACAATGGAATTATAGAAAACCCAGAAATTCAAGATCACTAAAGGTTCCTTTAGCGTTGTATTAATAGCCCTTGTCAATGCCAATTATGAATTTGTATCAGTCAATTATAAACAAAAAAAAGGTTGCAAATCCCACGCTTTTGGTATGATGATGCCAAATTTCGGATTGTTCCAATAGGAAATCAACCTGGAACCAAAAATAGAACGCTGTACACGAAAGATATTTTAATAATAGAAAATATTCCAACAGGTCGAATTGAGAGGGGATTAGAAAAGACAAATGTATTAGGTTAACATTTGTTGCAAAAAGGACACTTTTAAGTTCCTCCACAGAAACAAAACACGTACGCGATTATATTAACAAGGCGGGTAAAGTGCCCTGGCAGGATGAGATTATTATTATTATTAAAATTGGCCGGAACCCACGAGGATTCCGCACTCAATGCCACAAAGGCCCATGGTGCAAGTATCTCAGGATGAGATACTAAAAACTAAATAAAAACATAATTTGTATTGACTTTTCCTATGTTTGTTGGTGTAATCATGTTGCTGATACATCCCACAAATATAGCAGCTCTCTATATGTAACGATGAAATTGTCTCTTGTTTTAAATAATACTAAATAATCTGGTCATCTATCGTTAACAGCTGACATTAGTTTATTTCACCGTTAGACAGGCGTATTTGTTCAGTACCGAATTAAACGTGCACTGCTTTATTTTGGTTCACTTTAATTCGGCATTGCCTTAACCAATCTTCACTTTTTTTTTAATTATTCTGCAATTTCTAAGTTGATGCAGTTTCGGGATTTTGGTGGGACACCAAAACAGCTGTGTGATCAGTAAATGATGATATTATTACTTTGTGGATAATCGGTAAATTAGCTGTAAGCAACATGTATAATACTATATCAGGAACATTGCATTGTGAGACAGAATATTATATAATCCAGTACTTGCAGCATTTTATTTAACCAGATATTGTCCTTGATATAGATAGTTTTCTTCACCAGTAGCTTTTTAATCTTGTTAAAACATATATCGTCTTCTTCTTTTTATACATCGTCTTCTTCTTCTTCATCCCATGGAGGGATTTGGACGCCACAACGATGCTCCTCCAAATAGTTCGATCCACTGCAAGAGAACGCCAGACACGATGACCGTGTGTTATCAGGTGCCCGTCGACGTCGTCCATCCACTGGGTAGGTGGTCTCCCGCGAGGTCTTACTTTCGTTGGTGCCGACTCTAAGGCCTGTTTGGTGGTTCGATTTTGCGAACGAAGAATGTGTCCGAACCATCTAAGCCTTGCTGATTTTATGCACCCGATAATTTCAACTTTATCGAGATCATTCCTGATCTCGTGATTCATACACATGCTGTAGCTCCCTCTTAAATGGGACCGAGAATTATACGAATTATTGTACGCTCAGTAACGCAAGTTTTTTGATGTTTTGCGCTGTTAGTGCCCAAGACTCGCAACCAAAGGTGATAACTGGCCTTATCAGCGCTTTGTAGATGTCAAGTTTCACTTTGCACGATATGTGGGGAAACATGAAGACCTTAGTGTTTGCGTAAAATGCTTGGTAGCCTGCTGCAATCCTCGATGCGATGTCGACAGTAACGGAGTTTTGGTACGTACATCGTATCAAACTTAATAAAAGGCTTGTGCAATATCTACGAAGCCAGCAGAACAATATTTCTTTACCCCCAAGGTGAGTTTGATAGCATTTACAATTCTGTGAAAATCTGTGCACTAGCTCTTTATAGTGCCATGCTAATTTCGACATTCAAATTGGTGGGCTGGAATAAGATGCCGTATAGTATGCATTTATTTGGAATTTCTCTTATCATTTTACCGATAATAAAATCGTGTCCTGGAGCCATAGGATCCGTTTTTTAGCTACGATATATTCTGTGCGCAATGAATGTGTTTCTCGATGAGTACTAGTCTATGTCGAGTCGTCAAGATTTCGTGGAAAGTGGGTTTCGATGAAAAGCTTCAAAGGTAACTCATTGGAAGCAGTCCAGGATAATCAAATAACTGAAACTGGCCGTATTCGTATAAAGTATCTTCCTAAGGTGAGAGATCTCCGAGACTTCAGAAGAGTCTCCAAGACCTCCTCTGTGTCTTCCTTACTTCTTTTTTATTTAATTTATATCCCAATCCTGAGCCTCTCGTACTTTTTTCTCTATTAGAGGCTTTCCTACATGCCTGTCGGTAGGTCCCCAGTTCGTCGGACCACCATGTTGGTTTTTGCTTGCCCTGGGTTTAACTATAGGACGAGCAGCATTAAAGCATTATACTGTCGCTGGTGGCTCAGGAACCCCCGGCGACAGAAAAACTTTTTAACGTTTCCCTACTGGTGTTCTAGTTTCTCCTTCTGAGACTCCTAAAGGCTTTCCGGGTAGTAGAGTAAACGTTAAGGCTAAGGGTTACATATATCGATGGTCAAAGAAGGAATGTTTTCATGGCTCCCTCCAGTCTCTGACCATATGATAAATATTGCCTAAGCGAAGGTTAGTCTAAAACCTCCAGCCTATTTTAAGTAATAAATGTGGGTTCTCGCCCAATATTACAAACTAAAAGTTTAGTAATAAGAACTCAAAAAATAACTTACTCCTTTCGTTGATGTCCGACGTACTACCCCTTTGAACCGATTCATATAGACTAGACAAGCCAGATTAGACTGGAGCTAACCTCAAGGCTGACAGCAGTTATATTGTCACCATTGTTGTATTGAGAAAGTAGGAAAATATTTAAATTAATTTTTCCAAGAAAGCGGAATTTAATTTTCTTAAAAGTGCTTTAGGATACTACTTTATAACCCTTCATTCTGAGAGAAGAGATCTTGATGCTGTTGATCCAAGGTTCCTGAATAAGAACCACGCTGTTCCAGTCAGTCTGAGGAGAAAAGCAGGAAGGCCGCCTTTGTATGGTGCAGGTTAATTTGAACAATACTTAACATATTATTATGTTAAATCTACTAACCACTTTACATTCTCCGCTGCTACAAGCTAATGATTACCGGTGCCAGTGGAATCGCCCAGATCACCTCCCCTCATACTCGCTTCCAAGATGCGGGTAGCTTGATTGATAGATAATCCTCGTAAGACACCAGAGCAAGGCGGCTGCCCATCTCCTCTCCTAGTGCAGCTACCTCGGAAGGCCCCATTGTTTGGGTTATCTCCTCTCATTGTACAGCTGCACCTTGTGCGGACAGATTGCTCTCTTTTGCAACTTCCCCTCTGCACGTCTCAACCTCACCTTTTTTATAGACTCTAAGAGTAATCGACCTTAAGTCAATGCTCCCTTAGTCTCAGCAAGAGAAGCCAGACTCCTTGTTAATCGTCACTGTTGATAATCTAGAGGCTCCTTTGGCATCCTATTGCCTTACTATCTTCCAATTTTCGGTTGGAAGACCGAGATTGTTGATCATAAATATATTCAGACTCTCGCCTGGGATAGCTGCTAATAATTTCGTCCCTGTGCACAGCCGCAAGCATCGCGCTTTGCCATACCTCTCCACCTCGGTTACTGCCTTCTTGTACAGATAGACTGATTTGGAGTCAGAGCACACCATTAGCTTAACGCACACTTGAGCATCCCGCATATCTACAGGATGAAGAGAGTCTTGAGTTTTCTCCTAGGTCCTTAAGAAAAACAGTATGTTCTGTTCGTTTAACACCAATCTACATTTTTCTACTGTGGTGCTCCCATCTTCATGAATCCTGTCAATGACGGCTAGGACCACCGCATGCTCCTTCATGATGCCCCGTTTGCTGTTGACCGCTATCTTTTCGACACGTGGTCCCTATCCGAGGTGTCGCAGCCAAAAGTTTTCTTACCCTATGCCACGGACTCACTCTGCTTGGCTTGAGATGCTCCTCTGGGATTACAGCCCACCTGTCCGGAATTATGAACGCCCAGCATCTATTCCGCCGAGCACTGCTTCGACAGAGGGACGTTACCCGATCCCGCGTCGGCAGAGCTAGATTTACTTAGGATGGTTCCGCTGATTCCTGCTTAGGTACTGTCAGTCGATGTTCCCGGCCTTTGGAGATTGACGGTCTCGGTTTTTATTAGTTTTTTATATTTTTGTTTACATAATGTGATATCCTCGATTTATATCGCATTTTATGTGGACAGTCACGCGGCAATCAAGTCGCTGAATTCGGTTTCTCTGACATATAGGGTGGTGTTAGGTTGCCACTTGTGGCTGAATGAGATGAGTGAGCATTTCAACATTCTGGGACTCGAACGTCATGGGGAACTGCAGAGCGGACGAGGCATGGTACAACTCTCCAATAGCTACCGGAAAGGGCAAATTGGGGAAGGCATATTAAGGCATTCAAGATCGTGCTTAAAAAGGAGGCAGTAGCCTCAACGAATGAAATGTGAACCAACACTTTCATGTAGTGTAGCAAGACAACTCTGGCCAAAGCTGGACTTGAAGCGCTCAAAGACACTGATCTCTCTACATAGACGTGAATTAAAAACAATCGTGGGGAAACTCGAAGGACACTGCCTACTTGGAGAACATGGGAGGAGGCTAGGTCTAGAATCAAATGATTTCTGCAGAAGCTGTATGGACGAGGAGGAGGAAGAGACGGTAGTCCACCTCATATGCTCATGTCCGGCTTTGGCACACAGAAGACATAATTATATGGGTAGATTCTTAATGGACTGCCTCTAGAAAACTGTAAGGTGCGAGATATATGTATCAAGCTACAAACTGGTTCACATAAGGGTAATAGGGAAGTAAGACCCTGTGGTATCACAATGGTTCGTCACAGGTCTAAGTGTGCCGTAGCAGCCACTCAACCTAACCTAACCTATATTTTCGTGAAATTTGTATTCCCACGAGTAACAGAGAAATCCGAAGGGTATCCAAAGGACTCCGTTTGCGACTAGGGTTAAGTTTCTAAATACTTTTATAGGTTTAAAGTATTTTCTTCTAAATTTGAGGTTTTGGTTTTCGCTTAAAATTTTTAAATGAATTCAAAATTAAATTGTATTTTGGTATTTCCAGAATTCCAAGCAATTTGAAAATATATTTCTAGTTAAAATTGCAAATTTTGATAAATGGAATCGTAATTTACAATTCAGGTTGATAAATTCGGCAAAATATGTTAAGATTTAATAGTTCAAAACTGACATTTTAAAAATTTTATAATTAAAATTTCGTTATTGTTAAATGCTAAATTAACATAAATACATGTAACATTCCATAAAAAAAACTTGCAACAAAAATACACGGAATTTCCGTTGCAGAAAGATTTTTTCTAGTTAAGTACAAATAAAAGCCATTTTCCAGAAATTTATTCAAAAAATATCATTTCAGAATTTCCTCCAAAAAATATTTTAGAATCCCACTTACATGTAACTTGTCGAAATTTATCATAGAAATAGCCTGTTTATTATAGAAATAGCCTGTAGTTCCATTCCATTATGCTACGTAATTTTGAAATATAGTTGGTCTCTATCCCGTTTTCGGACTTAATGCTGCTTTATGTATATTATTTTTTCAAAAATTTTGTTTTCTAATATAATACTAAAAATATCAGAAAGTTTGTATGCCCTCATAAATAATGAGACGTTCTCTAGATAACTAACGAAACAATAAGATGTGCAATTAGCACAATAAATTCAAAATATTGAACATTGTCATTTTTCGCAAATATTCTGAAAAATTTATCCTGGTGTTAAGCACTCCAACTACAATATGAATAGAATGATTTAATAGAATGAAATTAAGTATGGTATTGTTGTTGTAAAATTTTCAAAATTTCCAGAACAAATTTATAATATACCTAAACAGGTTTGGGAAGTGTGTCGTTGGTGACACAACAATGGCAAGGAAGGGAAAATCGTTTTAAACATTCACAATTAATACATTACTTAACACTAACTACGCAGTTTGTATAAATACATCCAAATTATATTCAGCATACAACAATAATACGATTAAAATTGCAATTTGTACACACGTGTATCGCGGACCATTATATAATTTTTTACTTTAGTGCGAAAAAGCACTCAGCTGCATATTTCGGTGCAATACAGGTTCCGATAATTCATCATATATTGAGACATGCTAAGCTTTACAAAATTTATTTGTGATCGAAAATATTATTTAAATTAGAAACCGTTCATTCCCCATGAGCTCTATATATACATATCGTATGTATGTAAGTAATATTCCTGTATGAAGTATAAAAAAAAAAATTATTCATACAAATTTTGAACCTATCAGGTATCCTGTTTACAACAATCGATAAACAATTTTTAGAAATAGCGTATCCAATTTTTACTAAAATATAAAATCGTATTATAGGTATACAAATATGTATACGTACATTGCGCTTTTTTTTTGCTCTCGGATATATACCTACCTAGCTATTTGCAATAAATTCTAAAAAAAAAAAAATTCTAAATCGAAAAGACCGATGTGTAGGAAAAATTTCTGGACTCAAACTCGCAAATATAGACACACATCCACTTCGAGATTAATGTTCGTATATTTGTACAAAATAGAAACGGTTTTATCGTTTTATCGCATACAGAATCGACAGAATTCTCATATCTAATTGAAATATTCGTAATTCTGTTATTTTTTATCTATGCATTTTTGTTTACCAATCAAACTCTTATCAAAACTTATCGATTTTGAGACGACAAATTGTATATACATGTATATGTGTGTGTGTGTGTACTGGGCTCTTTCTCTATTTTGTGTATATTTTAATTTTTAAACGAAATATCAACAACAAAAAACTTGCTTAGTTCGTATAAGCAATCAGAAAATTTATTTTTCAATCATACAGAACAACAACATAGGAAACACCATTATACATACAACAACGACAAAGGTGCAATATACGAAAAAAAATAACTCATAAAAAACCCGTGAAAATATATTTAAAAAAAAAAGCCAAACATAAACATACGATTTTTATAACCAACATTCTCAATCATCGTTCTGCGAATGGTTGTGTTTCTCTTAAAAATGAAAATGGAAAAATTCGAAAAAAAAAAATCGGACGATAGAATATTATTGTTGGCGGTGATGCTGTTATTGATGTTCTATTGTTGTGTATGTGTTGTTTCACCCACTTTACTTAGTTCATATACAATTCTTTATGAATATTTTTTTTTATATCACTTCCGCTATATTTTATCGTCATCATCATCATCATCAGTGTAGTCGCCGTCATTATACCTCATCCCATCAAAATCTCTCTATATGATGTACAGTGTACCATATACATACATACATATATACACATGTAGAGTTATCATCATATGGTGTGTGTCCTTCTATACTGCGCGAGATGCAAATTTTTATTATTTTTTTGTTGTTATTTCTAAAGGAACATCAGAATGGATTACACAATAGGGTTTGTTTCGGAAATTTTTTTGTTCGACTTACCGTTTCTCTCGTTGTTTTTTGGATGAATAGAGTTCAGTTTAATTTATTCTATAACTTTTGGCTGATTCAAAGGTTTTTTTTTGTGTATGTTGTTGTTGGTACTCTTATTGAATGTATGTATATCAATCAAGGCATTTAAATTTATGTCATTTATTTGTTGACTGTATGGAGATTTTGAGTTTGGTCTATTGGTTTCAATTCAGATTAGAATAAAACGTTTTTGATATAAAATTTTGCTTGAGGCGCTTGACTATAAATCTGTAAGGTTGCATTAAAAATGAATATATATAGGACATAATTATTTTAAGCTTCTATTTTCCAGATGCTGTACTTATTTGGAAATATGTACTTTCCCATAATGTAAAATCAGAGATTGTATCAGTTATAGTACAAATTTAAAATCTTAATTGTTCTAACTGCTGACAAAATAATTAAGTTGTTTTGAGGTGATCATCAGGGTTAAACTTGATTTCTTTTTATTGTGTTTATATGTATTGCAATTTTGCAACCTTCAGTTTCAGCAATTTTTTATGTGCTCGTATGTGATGTTTATTGACAGTGTGTTTGAAGTATTATAATATATAGAACATCTTAATCGGTGTGTTCAAAGTCTTTTACATCGTTCTGATCCTGATGATAAAAAGCTTCGTACAAACTAAGTGAAGAAAATTTAAACTTTAGGGCAAAATCTATATGTAAATCGTTCTGATTATAAAGCAAAATTTGAGGGTCAGTATCATCATTAATATTAAAAATATATATGTAATTGTTTAGAAAAGTAACAATTAACTGAAACCTTCATTGGGTGGTAAAATTGCTCTCA
Organism: Tipula unca; assembly: GCA_951394425.1. Classification (NCBI taxonomy): domain Eukaryota; kingdom Metazoa; phylum Arthropoda; class Insecta; order Diptera; family Tipulidae; genus Tipula; species Tipula unca. The sequence continues at coordinate 123,473,680 of OX596380.1, forward strand.
GTCTGTTACATATCCATCTAAACAACTAAATGCTTTACTGTGAATTCCACTTACAATTTGAAACAGAGAGTTAAGATTAGGTTTTCATTTAGAAATTATTCAATTCGATAAAATAGAATGTTTTAGGACTTAATTCTGTTGTGGACCAATCAGCAACCATAATAAATGACCTAAAAAAGAATTAATTAGATTTAAATTGAATCTGATTGCCATCTACGTTAAATATATTTAACTTATGTTGTTGACCAAAGGGTTAAATCTTCACTAATTGGATCATTCAGCATAATTGCGTCTTTACTCAAATTTAAATATAACAGCGATTAACTTAAGCTGAATTGTACGTTTGGCCAATCAGTGAATGACAAGATATAATTAATTATGGAACGAATCAGATCGTCGGAATTTTATGGTATTAATTATAAAAAACTATGTAATTGTAAATCTGAATCAGTGAACATTTTTACGTGGATAAAGGCGAATCAATAAAATTTATAAAACCTACCTATTCAACTAATTATTATAAAAATAAAATTAAAAATACAGTGAAAATAAGCATTTATTTTTTTTAAAACAAAATTTGTGAACTATCAAATACAGTCCACTATATCGAGGAAACAAATTCTATGTAAAGTTTGTCATGGAGATTTAACATTTTACATGCAGATAATTATATTAAGAACTCGTCTTCTAGCTTTTATTTATTCGTTTGTTTACATTCACCTTTATATCAATTGAACCTTACATTTTAATTATGAATGTGAATTATTTCCTAAACCTAACTAAACTAACAAAAACAATTTGTATGTATGAATGTATGTGTAAAACTAAGTAATACCGAATAAAATACAATTAGGAAAAGTAATGAAGAAAATATAAAGAAACTAAGCAAGAACCAAATTGATGATTTCCAAAATCTTGTTGCGTGATAACTGAGGAATGTGCTGGGCCTAAAGCTAATATCAAACCACTAATAAAATTTCTCTCCACCACAATTTTCGATTATATTATGTTAAAATTTAATATCAAGGGAATTTCCTAAATTTTTTCCGTAGGTCAGAAATACGGACATCAACAACTAAAAATTACTTTGAGTTACTATGAACCTAGACTTATAGAAAAACCCCATTTCGGTGATATATGTTAAAATTTGGTAACCAAAAATTAAAAATATTTTTAAGTTAGAACCTAGACTTATAGAAAAACACCACCATTTCAAAAGTTATAGGGGCTGAGGGTTAATTTTATGCAAATTTCGGTGATATATGATATACAAACGCGTGAAGTTTTTCCTAAAAATTCATAATAATTTATTATTATTTTTTAAGATAGTTTAGGATAAAGTTCACACGAATTTTTAATTTAACTTCAGTCAAGTCAATTAAATTAAAATAGAATTTAGTCGTTGGCTTTGCCGTGGAATTTTCAATGGAATTTGATTTTCAATGATTCTGAAAATAAATTTAAAAAATGTATATTATTAAACAATGCCATTAAAATTGAATAATTAAGTTAATAATTAGTATGGACGAATAAAATAATCCGTGGATTAGATTAGATACTATGCATAACTATACCAACAATGAGTAATACCAAACTCTATGGAGAAAAAAGTACCTTCCTGTGAACAAAAATATTCATAATAAATAAAATAACCAACCATACTGGAATTAAGAGAAAAGAAAATTGGATGGCAGTAATTAAAAAACTTAACCGATACAACAGATTCACTTACAGTATATTGTGTTTTATCCGTAATTAATAAAATTTTACAAGCAACTTTATCCGTCCTGGAACAAGGGGAAGTTTTTTCAGACTAAGTGATTATTTTTTATTAACATAGTACCAACACAAAAATATTAAAATGTCTCGATATAAAATTTTAGTCGACCTTTCAAAGCACTCACATAGAAAATAAACGAAAAATTGCGTTGCATCAGTGCTTGTTAGTTTTTCGTGTGTTTTATGATGTGAATCTTGGCAAGGTTGACTAAAATTTGGGATTGAAATTTTATTTTTTTATTAAATTTTATTTAGTTATTTTATAAATAATAGTAAAAATAAGTAAATTCTCGATACCAAATTTTAGTTAACCGTGACCATTTGAATTTTGTTTCATTTTTCGCCTCCTTCAATTCGTGTAGTGCTGTTTGCAAATTTCGTCTATAGCATATTGATACCATAGCCATTCTTGACCTATTTACAACAACCACTTAATTTGTACAACAACTCCTGCTTGACATGTTCTTTCTCTCACCACTTTAATGAGATGTTCTTTAAATTTAACATGTTGCTTAATTTTGTGTCTATGCTAGTCCCTTAGGACGGCCACCCTAACCTAACCTTTAGTGTAGCGTCAATGAGTCCTCAACACGGTGAATAAGCCCAATATTTCAAAATCAACATCGCAAGTATTAGCTACCCAAATGGTAAATCTACATTACATTTTAGAAAATTAGACAATAATGCAAACCATAATGGCCGCATTTCATGACACCAAGTGATCCGGATCACATCACATTTTCTATGAAAACCAAAGACACATTTTGATCCAAAATTGTTTCTGAGGCTAATATTTGAAATGGCTTTATGCGAAAATGCATAGAAACTGTAACTAAGTGAAATATTCTTATTTCACCGAAATTACTCGTCGTGTGAGAATTAAAGTGTTCAAAAATTGGTGTTTAACGTAATCTTACTAAATCGACTGCACTGTTCCAGAATCCCTTATTAGAAGTGTCCTACCTCTAAACGTGTTCAGAATACAAGTTTTTTCTTTTGCCCTATAAACACAATTTTTCATTTACTTATGTGTGAATAGTTTGGTAAATTGTAGTGTGTGCAATGATCTCTGAAAGGAGAGCCACCATATAGTAGGCGCAGAGGTCGTTGCAGGCTACGATGGCTCCACGGTGTAGAGAATGTCTTGGCTTCTTCAGGTTGTCTAGGACAGTATGAAGGCCAAGCCCAGGATCAAACCCGTTGGAGCCAGATTGTTGATTCAGTAAGAGGCCAGTAATGGCCTTTAAATACTGTTTTTTTATTATTATTATTATTAGTGTATGCAATAAATTAGAAATCTGATTTTATAGTCTCATTCCTGCGTTCCACAAAATCGTAACCGTATAACATCACTGGCTTTGATAACTGGTTCATATACAATAGTTTAACGATTGTCTATACCAAGACATTCCCGGTTACAAGAGGTGAGTGCCCAGTGTAATTTAAAGGTATCTGAAACATGTAGAATATCACAGTCCGGTGTCCTTTATGGGGCATTTAAGGGCTATAGACTATGAAAACTTCCAATTAAAATTATTGCAGATGGATTGAGACTAAATTTTTATTCTGTTAAATTTACAGGGATCACCGAAATAATTTTTGAAAAAAAAACTTATTTGCCGTTAACATCAAACAAATTATCAAAATGATCAACCGTATGAAAACTAGAGTTAATAATAAATGAATAAAGTACTTCCGTGGCAAAACTAAACACTCCAGTGGTCTAATTCTGTAAAAACAAGATGTGTAATGTGAAAAAACGAAACATTAAAAGAGTTTACACAAAAAAAATTTACACAATTTCTATCTTAGGTTAAATGGGATTCTATAAAACAAAGTAGTCAGCGTGTAAATTTTTTCTTGCTGAATAGTTTTATCGTATCTAAAACCACTTTGACGTTTTGTTAGTGTTTCGTTTCATAATATAATATAAAGAGTAACAAGGACAAATATGGTTTTTTGTTAGGCACTAGCCCGCCTTCTTCGTGAAATTTTAGTTTTAAATTTTGATGCGTGAAAACGAACTACACAAGATAAATTGTATGTGTAATTTATTGACGTTTAATATCTTACCCATTTTGTAATTTATCTTGGTGTAAAGTTATAGAATACCATTTTGGTATGAAAAGGTGTAATGTACTCGTTTTCGCGTTTTCACGTTATCTTATTTGTTATAGAATTAGGCTACTGGAGTTATTTGCATAGAAAAAAGGAAGGACATCCCGTCAATGATTAGCTGTATGCCATATATGTTCAATTAATTTTACCTAAAGTGTATAAAAGATAATTTTATTTTGTTACTAAGAATGTTAATATTATTTTGAATAATAAACTTTATTTTTCTTGGTAAATAAAAGATTTTCTTCTCCCATTAATTTGTGTCTATAAATACGGAGAAATGTAGAATTACAAAAACGAAAATAAAAAATACTTTAACAAAGTATATGGGAGGTGTCCTATACATCCGTTTTCATGACTTTCCCGTTTTTTTTTATTTTAAGATTACTCCATTTTAATTCGTTTTAAATAAATAAATTTATATACTAACGGAATAATTTGCATTATTTAAATATTATATCGGGAAAGTGAACAAATTTTCATTTTAAGTTTCGATTTCTTAACAATTTTCCAAATTCTGTATGAGGCACTTTAATTCTCACACGGCGTACTATAAATTCCCCATGTAATGTAACTAAGGCTGCGGACCAATTGACGGGTAAAAGTTGACTTTTACTTTAATTTATGGTAAATCCATTTACCCTATCAAAAACTAGGGTAAAGCGAGTACACAAAAGTAAATATTTAACGTTTAGGTTGTTCATTTTTTTAATAATCTACGGATTAAGTAAGCTGAAAATAAACAAAAGAACGTATTTCAATAAAATAAAAATACTAAAAATAGACTTTTACCTTAGTAATTGATTTTTCCGTGGATTGGTCCGCAGCTTAAATAACCAATTCTTGAATTGATTCTTTGAAATTCGATAATTTGCATTTGTCATTCTCAAATTATATCTATCTTTATAGAGTGGTGAATTTACTTTAGATCATATTTTTTGACTTGTCAACTAATTGAAAATTGCTCAGGTCACTTTTTGCTGCATGTGAATAGTAAGACGATGCAAACTTCGTGCGACATCCGGAAAATTCGGCACAAACCGTCGATAGTAAGAACATAGTCCTAGCAAACTCCTTAGCTCAGCTATATTTCTTGACTACGGCACAATGTGGCCAAGATAGTTGACTTCGTTCTTTGACATTTTGACGTGTTCAATTTTAATCTTGTTGTCTTCATGATTTGCTAGCTGCCAATAGCGTGTTAAAGATGTTGGCTTCTGATAACCAAGGTGTCATCGACACGTGGCAATGGATAGATATCCTTTTATGTTACGTCGTTCAGCTTGCGGTAGTCGACACAAAACCTCATCGAGCCGTCTTTCATCTGAACAATCACCACTGGCGAGCCCTACGGGTTGCGATGACCACCGGTCTATAGACTTCTCGATTAATCCATCGCGCTGCATTTTCGTGACCACTATAGTACGGCCTCTTCTTGCTTAACTAGCGGTAATCTTCTTGGCGCTTGTTCAATTGGGGTTACATTTCCGGTGTCGATGGCATCATCGTTCCATGGCGAAGACGTCAGCCAATCCATCCATTTTTATTGCCGCTTTCCCCCTCTTCCCATGAGATGATCTCATAATGAGCGAATGATCCGCTACCTTGCTGGATGTATATTCTTGTTACGTTGTTCTTCTGGTAAGCAAATTCTGATAAAATTGACCTCCTCAGCTTTGCCAATCACTTCTCCTTCCTTGATAACGCTTACTGTTTGACTCACGTATTTTTAGCATGAGTTTTACCAGCGTTCTCTCACATAATCGACCATCTCTTACTATTTTGGTTGGCTCTACTATCGGTTGGAAACTCTCCCCTTTCCTCCGTGATGACTAGCAACCCGCAATACTTGTTGTTGTCAATTTGCAAGGGTACCTCCACATTGCACCATTTCATTACTTGATTCTTTCGACCCGGTGACATTTGGTGCTCCGACATGAAATTTTGACCTATGAATTAATGTTCAAACTGCATCCCTCAGACAGTAACTAACAAGGAACACTCTCCTTTCACTGCTGCAGCCTATCCAGTAGCTCTCCTTAGGTTGTAACGAATAACTTTTTCAATACGCTCTACTGGCACCATGTCAGGACGTACAACCGACCTTGAGGTGAATTTACACGGTTGGTTCTCTAATGCGTTATTCACAACTAAGCTGTTTAGCTAGTTTCTTATACACTCTCTGATATAGTGCCCAGGTTGTTGACATCTTAAACATCTAGACTGAGAGCGAGATCTCCTACACCAGATCTCCTATTGTTCTCGAAGCCTTGTGTTGATCGTCTCATCTTTGCTTCTATCATCACCTCTATTTGCGTTATATCTTCTACCTCGAGTTTTCGCAGTTTAACGGAATGAGGTGTTAGGCTTCGTTGTATTCTAACGCCGATCCTAAGACTTCGTTTATGATTTTGTGGTTTGCTGTTGTCCCAAGTAAAGCTTCAGCAGCTCGTCCCTTACGGCGTTAATGAATGTATCCACTGTAAGTTCATTCAAGACATCACTCGTAATTTTACAGTAAGATTGGCGCGCTAGCTTGGTTATTTCTTGTTACACATCTTAAAACCGAACTTCTCGTTACTGTCGCCTATTTTGCAGTTGTATTTTGCATAATTCTTGGACTTTGTTTGTACCTCCAGTCCAATTCCTTCAGAATGCTCATCTCTGATACAGGTACTGTTAGCAGCATATCAGCTGCCTTGCCTCTTAGTGCCAAATTGCAAGTTGAAGTGTTCAATAGGAATTTTGTCCTCAAACAATGTAGGTTTCAATTCCTCTTTGTCGTCTCCAGTGGGCGGTTCCATTGCTGTTCGCTTCAGAGTATCGTTGTGGTGCAAGAGAGCGTTTTCCTGCTGGGCTTCAACCTCCTTTACTCTGCCCTTCAATTGTTTTACACTGTTTGCCATGTCTGCCTCCAACTCCTCCAGCTTCCTATTTTGTTGTTGCATTTGCTGATTCAACTTCGCATTTTGCCGTTTCATTTCATAACTTAACTGATCAAATTTTTGGATCGATTGTTGCGTCTTCTGTTTCATTTCAGAGGTAAGCTAATAAAATTTCGTGTTCTGCTGGTTCATTGTAACAGCAAGGCGTTAAGAACAGCTCTAACGTTTGTCCGTTCCTCCGGTTGTTCAGTATAGCAGCCATTAATTTCCGCTGGAGCTTCTTTCGCTACTGGCTCCTTTTTGTTTTCGGCACTTAGCCCATCGTAAACACTTGAACTATATATTAACCCTGCACAATTTATTCGAGAATAAATTAACACCACTTGTTTTCAACACTTTTTGCTCTTTACAATCTCACTAGTTAACTATTTCACTCTATCTCACTTGTTCACTTATCCACCGGCTGATTTTAAACTGCTCTTACTCTTTAACCTGGCTGCGTTTATAACCAATTCAATGCAACTCTCGAACTTTCCATTAATTTTCCGTCGTTGCACGAAAATTGTCCAAGTATGCGTGTATTTTATTCAAAAGTAATCTGTGGCGTAAAAAATACTTTCCGCATTTGGATGCATTGTAATACTCCTAGATATATGTATCACAAATTGCGACACATAATACAGGAAAACCCCGCTTAACGCTGCCCCGTTTGGCGCTGTTTCGCTATTACGCTCTCTCTCAATTTTATTATTTTATTTCCGTATTTTCTTCGTTTTGCTTATGAAATTATGGCTAGAAATTTGCACAAGACATCGTTGAGTTGGCACAAGAAACAGGAATGGCTGATTTGGATCAACAAGATATAGAAGAAGTTCTTCAATATCATGGCGAGTGTATAAGCAATGATGACCTAAAATTATTGGCAAACCAAACCTTATAAGATCGAGCAACTAGTCCCACTTTAGAAGAGGAAATACCAGCAAAGGTTTTAACAACTAAATTCCTCAGCAGCAGCATTGGTACAGTAACACAAATTATGGACCAATTTATGGAACTTGATCCAAATTTTGAAAGCAGTTCTAAAGCGAGGCGAGGTGTTTTGGATAAAATGTCTGTCCATGTTGAGATGTTAAAAAGAAATTTAAAAAAAAAACTTACGCTAGACAGTTTCTTCTCAAAGTCTCAGAAACATCGTCAATAAATAAATTTGTTTTCTTGGCTAAACCTATCTCATATATTTCTATATAAAAATGACCCCGATTAACGATGATTCGCTTAGCGCTCCATATATCAAGAACGTATCTCGAGCGATAAACGGGGTTTTGCTGTAAATTTATTTATTAACATTAACCGAAATACGTAGTACAGTTGGTACAATTAGAAATTTGAATTGGTCCATTTATTTCATTTTCCATATTTTCAATAATATTAAGAAAACGTGATTCTCCGATGTTCTCATCGATGTGTTGAGCACCATCGAAATATAAAATTGTATTTGCTGTTTTCATCTCTTTGCCTTTATAGAGAATTCCATTAACTATTGTTAGCGATGGGTGAGGTATGCAAATTGTACTCTATGCCAACATAATCCAGGACCTAGGATCTACATATCTAATAAAATTAACAAAACAAATGTCAAACTTAAATTTTTTTCAACTAAAATTAATTTTCATAAAAATGATAGAACAAAGGATCAGGTGTTGCCCTCTTGGCATTATACCAATTTGCCAATGTAACTTTTTTTGAACTTGATTTTTTTTCAGGTCCATTTAGACTATTTTTATTATTCTATTCGTTATATAGATATAGAATACCATTTACACTACTGATCATTGCTTAGGAAACTAACAAAAAGTGGTACAGTCGGTCGACGTTCAATTAATACAGTCATTCTGGTTATGACTATAAATAATTACGGTATGGTTTCCCGATTACAGTCAAGGCACAAATCACATTTATATTTGATTTGATTTTGTTGCTTGTATCTCTTATGTCTATTGACATTGGAACAGTTGATCAGAATTTAGTTAGAGTACTGTACTTATGCATACAATCTGTAAACCGACTCTATTTTTAATGCAAACATATTTACGGAGCGCAGTATAACTCATTATGACATAACAAATGCATTAGTTATACAAAATGAACAATTCATTCGAAAAGTCTCGCAAGAGCAACGCTTTACAAATATTTCAAAAATTATCACAAGGCACGACTTAAGGTCGCCCCACATTTTAATCGAATCCATACATAGCTCACAGTAACATTAATATAATCATCAACAATTCTATTCGACAGTTTCTTATTTAAATTCCATTAAACCAAATTAATTTTCAATTTAAAACATATTTGTCAAAGAATTGTCCTTCTTTCCATTCTTTTTTTATAGCTTGTTCAAAAAAACTGGAATAGATTCTCATATCCGTGATTGCTTTGTCCATCCTAATCGTACAGTACCAAACCATAACATTATCCGCAAACGGAAAACCAAATTTTACATTCAAAATAAATAAAAACAACGAAATATGTATATGTATCCAAATTTTATTAATTTTCCCAAATTTCCCAATTTCAAAATAAATTTTGCGCCATAATATTTTTTTATTTATTTATATTTGAATTTATTTGCTTTTTATTTTCTTGTCTCGCGAAAATATAAAAAATTATGTATACCAAAAAAATACTGTATTTTTCTCGATCTCAAAACACAACAACAATAAAAAATAAAAATGTAATTTATGTATATATATATGTATGTAGAAAAAAAGCTCGCTCCACCCTCAAGTGAATTTTTTTTTTTTTTTTGCTTAACACAGAAAATAAAAAACTAACGACGACCGTATATAGTAAAAAAGCTATATGTACATATGAGTCGGATGTGTATGTGTATTTCGTGTGTGTGATGACGATGATGATGATGATTTTTTTTGTTAAGTGTGGAATTCAATACTCCTTTCAGGAAAATAAAATTTAAAAGCATATACAAAATGCTATGATTATATTTTCTTTCTCTTTTAGATGGAAAGCTTTTTAATTTTTAGTCGTCTATGTCTATCTGTTGTTGATGATGATCAACACACAAACAATTATTATTTGTTGTTGTTATTGTTTATATTGCATTTTGTGGTGGACATTAAATAAAAAATAATGAAATCGACAAACTACTTTTGACTACTATACTCTCACTTAATAATATTTTTTATTTTTTGTATCCTGCCTTCAAAATAAATGTACACTTTTCTCATAGTTATAATATACAAAGAGAGGCAGCGCTTTTCATCTACAGTTCTCATATGTGTATAAGCATCCTAATAATAAATAAAATCGAAACAAAAAATAATAATGTTGTATTATAATTCATGTAGATATGTGTGCGGTTTAACAATGCAGCGAACACAACAACACAAAAGCAATAAAAAGGAAAAACAACAAAACTATATATGTATACGTATATATTCTAAAAGTACACAGCACAAACAAAAAAATCGCTTTTCTTTTTTATTCAACAAACAAAACCAACAACAGCGAATTTTCCTCCTCGAAACAAACATAAAAAACAAAACAAAAAATACTGTGCATCTATACATAATATAAAGTTCGAGTGAGTCCAGAGCTTTTTCTCATTTATATATTTTTTTTTTATTTTCTATCAAAATAAAAAACACAGCACAAAACATATACACACATTGAGAGCTTTTTTTTCCCTCTATATACATTTTCCACCGATGTCGATTGGTCAATATAAAATGGCAAAGCTTTTTTTCTCTAAAATAAAAATGTGGCCGCGTAAACGTCGATTGGTTCGGTCAGATGACGGGCATATACATTATTATTTTTGTAGGATTTTTATTTTGTTTTGTTCCAATTTTTTATTTTATTTTAAAGAACAAAAAAAAAATGGTTAAAGCGTTTTAAGCTTTTTTCATGGGATGAGGTGGTTTTATAACTTTTTTTGTATTTTATTCTCTCTGTGTACTCTATATATTATAATATGTATGTAGTACATACAATTTTTGAAGGATTCAATGTTCATACGTATATGTTTTTTGGGCACGGGAAATTGGGAACTGGAACGACGAACGTAATATGTATGTATATAAAAAAATCAAGATGAGAAGAAAATTTCTGTGATTTCAATTTTTTTTTCCGTTTTTTATTTTGTGGGTGTTATTGGCGATAGTGGTTGAAATTGTATACGATGTTTTGTGTGTGTGTGTGTGTGTGTGTGTGTTTCTGTTAATTTTGTTTTTATTTCCCCAAAGCTAAAATAGGAAAAATAAAAAATATAATCGCCAGCTTTGGAAAGAGTACACATGAAGTCACTTTAACCATACTAAAATTATTTGAAGTAATTTTTTATGCTATGCAAAAGTTTCATGTCTTTTTCGAGAAGTTAAAGATATTAAGTTCATAATTAATAAATAAAAAAGATGTTGATTTGTTTGTACTTTGTGTATGTTTCTTGAAAGTTCAAAAGTTGTTGTTGCTTGTTTTCGGTATTTTATTAATTAGAGAAAGACATTTGTTTTATTGAACTTGAATAATTTATAAACTAGATGGTTTTGAAATGATTTGATTGTTATTGTTATTATTTTAACAATTATGGGGCAAATAATTTGGAAGTGACATGGACATTAAAGAAATGATTTATAAAGGTTACAGACAAAGATTATTCGACAAAGTATGAAAATAAATTCTTGACCTATATTATGTGACTGTTTATATCATAATAGAAAGCATAGAGATTTATGCAACAAGTACCTAATACAAAATAGTAAAATTTCCCATACCACTGAAAACGTGCAAAGCGTTAGTGAAATAAAAACTTTGTTTAGTTTACCACATATTCTTCTGTCTTTGATAAAATTAACCTCGTTTTTTGTTTTTTGATCTTAAGTTTTTGTCAAAATTAGAATATTTTATTGAATTTCGCAATTCTTTATCGACATATTCCATTACGTTTTCCGAAGGAAATGTCTCCAAGAACAAAAATTTTAATTATTGAAATAACGCTTTTTCAATAATCGTCTGATCTCACACTTATTCATATTAAAATCACAAAATTTAACCAATTAATTGTCTTCATAATTAGTCCTACAGTTTTGAAATAGAGCGACATTTTGAATTCCTTTCTGGGGCGTATAACGCAAGGTTCATTAATAAAAGAATGAACGATGGATGTTGTTATTTGGAAGATCGAAAATGAAAAAGGCATGCCGACGGCGAATTGCCAGTGGCTCAAGCTTTAAAGCTTTTGCACCTATCGACAAAAGAAGGTAGATCCCTAACGTTTTCCTACCGTGCCTTACGATGATCAAATTGGTGTGTTTTCCACGCATAAATAATGAGAATTTTTTTTGTATCGTCTCGATTCTACTAACATGACTAGGATAATGGGGAGACCACACACATGACGCATATTCAAGTTGTGAACGGACAAAGGATTTAAAAATCACGATAAAAACCTTCGGGTTATTGAACTCTTTCATGGTTCGTTTAAAAAATCCTAACATCATGCTATTTGTGAGCAAAAAAATGTTTGAGTAAACTTGACTCCAAGAGCTCTTACTTCGATTACTCGAGACAAATTTACATTATTAATGAAATAGTCATGTAATACGACGATGAGCGGATAAATGACATAATTTTACATTTTTTGGCATTCAAAATACAGATTATTTTCACTCCAATATGGCTAATAGCATCAATGTCCTTTTGTAAATTAATTGCATCCTGCACGTTATGTATCGAGGAAAATATTTTTAGGTCATCAGCATAAATTAGACAATTAGCGAATTTGACACACTTGGTAATGTCGTTTAAGAATAAAATGACGATGAGGGGTCCAAGATGGGAGCCGTGTGGAATAACCGAATGCACTTTAACCGGATTAGAAAAACGGTTTATTATTTATTTTTACAAACTGCACATGTTCAGTTAGGTAAGAATCAATCCATTTTATAAAATTATGAGCAATGCCAAAAGATTTTAATTTTTCCAATACAATAATGTGGTTGATTGAGTCAAACGCTTTGCTAAAGTCGTTATAACCTCAATCACGCCAAATCACGTTTCTAAAATTCCATTAAATTCGACGCGGTAGATCTACCACGGAAAAACCTATGTTGACCATCAGGTTTATATCACTTCAGTCCGAAATACATGTGGTCACAAACAATTAAGACGAATAATTTAGGGATCGCTGACAGGAAAGAAATGCTCCTATAATTAGCGACATCGTCGCTAATACCATCATATCAATCCCAATACCGGATTTGAAAATAGGAACGATATGAGATTTACCAGATAGCTGGAAAAATTCGAAAGTGATCCATTGAATAAAATTGGCAAAGGAAATGCCAACTCATAACCAAATTTTTTAGGTTGAAGGAACACCAACTGGACCACAGCCATCTTTAAACTGGCGGAGTAATTCAATAATATCCTTTGGGGTAATACAAGGTGTACCCAAGGTGGTATTTATACTATCATATGTATGCTAAACCACCTGTTAGATTTTATTTAGCATTCAATCTTAAAGAGCAAGTAAAACTGTTCAAAAATTTCTTAACAAACTTTACTTGGATTCGCATTTCGTGCTTATATGTGGATAGTCCTTAAATGTGGTCACTCTGTCTTCCTAATTATCTATCCCCAGACGTTTTCAATTACATTCATATAAGGAGAATATGGCGGCCATGTCAAAATTTCAATGAAATGCGAAAGAGACAAATTTAAATTGCACGACCTCCATGGATCGGTAAAAAATCCATTGTATATCGGCCCAAAAATTGAGTCAATCTTAAGACGAGCGTTTTCCAATAAAAGTTTTATATGATAATGCATTTATGTTAACCTTTACAATATCGATGGGTCCGTATTTGCTGTGACCGTTAGAGAAATCTCGTTCATTTCCTTTGCTGGCGATTTTTATAATAGATAAAGCTGAATTTGATGCTTTACAGTAGTCGCTCTAAAAGTTTCCCCTTTCATACGTGATCCATAATTTTTTTTATTTTTTTGTTCGAACTTACAATTTTGCAGCTTTGACCTATTTCTTCCCAGTATATTTTCCAAAATACTCTTCCTTTTGTAAGGTGTCTGATTTTGATTTGTCCATCACACTTAATGATTCTCCTTAGCCCATTTTGTTATACCATAAAATAAAATTGGGCAATATTGCTAGCCTACATCTTTAGGAAATCACAACAAAACTGAACCTATTCTAATGACGCGTTTTATTTGCTATATTAAATCTAAACCAAAATCTATTCGACCTTTTAAAATTGCAAACTAATTGATTTTCAAATAAATACTTAAGTAAAAAAATTTCGGTAGCTAACTGTTAAGGGTTGAAATTTAACTGTGAAGATGGATGAAATGACAATAGCTGGATGAATGCTTGGACAAGCCGATTTAGGACGAATATTCAACCGATTGTGAAAAGGAAGCAGTAGAAGCTACAGTGATTATGACAGTTGACACGATGGGACAGTGGAGAATTCCAACTACGTATTTCTTAATAAATGGGATTTCTACAGCAATGAAAACGGAAATCATTAATATAAATATTGAGCAACTATCGGAAGCAATCGCGAAAGCTGTATATAGTTTACAGGAAATTGATCATAAAAAGTGTTTGGGCTACTCGATGCACGCCATAGGTTGAAACTCATAATGTTATGTATACTCTCATTGGAAAGCACAACATACTCTTCAAATAAAAGACGTTTGATCTTGGAGACAAACTTTTTAAACAAAAAAATGTAAACTTCCCTTACAACTCAAACAATGTCGAATCAATGGCATCTTTTGGTAAGGCTCACAAAGTACTTCTTGACAGACACAACGTGGGTCAAAGAGTTTCCGAAACAGTAGCAATTACTAAATATCTGGCTAACATCAAACTGAATTCCAATATTTTCATTTGCGACATTAGTAAATCTAACAGCTTATTGGGCTTTTACCATTGCCTTTTATCATATGATCAAAAAATTCTAAGCTGGCGAAACACGTTCAGGTAGGATTATCAGGTATACTTTACAGTTTTACCTGATGTCTGTTGTGCGCCCACACACGCAGCTCAACCTGATAGGATTTGAAGGTTTATCGTCAAGTGATGGTTTAGCAGCTGTCGGCTTAGAAATTGTAAGAAATCTAATTTTACCCGACTCTAGAGCTACCCGAAATCGTTTCGTAAAGCTGTAAATAATTGAAACGAGACGTAAATGAATTCCTAAACGATCGCTCAATATTTTTTTAGTTTTAATAATTTCAAACCAATTCACATTGCCATCAACCTCTTATATTCAATATTCAACAAAAATATAAGTGAACGGAAACTGCCACACACAGGTTTGCCGGCGCAGGTAAAGCCTGTACATCGATTAATTTGTTGTATTTATTCCGGTTCCCTGCACATATCTCGTTCATCGCTGGATATAAACAATCACTTGTGTTCAGTCAAGTATGAATTTTCTGATGCCACTTTCTGTTAATGCTGTTTTTGTGGATTCTATCGAATCTTCAATTAGCATAAATATTTACTTTATCAAAGCTTGCTAACTTTGCATTTGCTGGGATTTGTAGATTATTCATTTTGTAATCCAATTGTTTACATAGTTTGCGAGTTTATATGAAGGGGCTGTTGTAAACGCAACTAATGGTCGTATTTTCTTGTTTTTGTGAACTTTGATTTGGGCTTTAAATGGTTTGGGCGTGGTGGCGATGGTTTGTTCATTTTGGGCCTTGCACCATGGGCCTTTCTGGCATTGAGTGCGGAATCCTCGTGAGTTCCAGCCAATTTTAATAATAATTTTTAATAATTGTTCATTTTGAGAAGAAGTTTCTGTTTTTGTTGTATTATTACATTTATTTCGTTGATTATGGAATTAATTATTTTCTGGTATGTTGATGTTGGATCTGGTTATATTATTGGTATATGAAAGTATGCAATTATTTTCTCCTTGTATTCATTTATAGCATGATTACCACTGTATTACCTTTGTCGTCTTTCGTCGTGATTGTATCCTTCTCAGTGCGTTTAGTTTTTTTATTTTTCAACGTGAATGTAGTTTCTGTGGAGATTTTATGGAACGGTACAAATGTCAAAAAACCCTATTAAATGACGAATTATCCATTAAAATTTATTAAATAGTTTCAAAAATAAAACAAATTAATTAAATAGCTACTTTGGCATTTTTCTGCGAGACAAGAGCCTTATGGTCATTTCCTATATAGTGGCTGTTTGTGTAAAATGACTTTATTCAAATTATCAAGTTGCTTATATTCATATGAATTATTCGAGAATTTCAGGAACGTATGGCCTATATTTTTTATTAATTTGGCATTTTTTTGATAGACTAGAGCCTTATGGTCATCCCCAATATGGTAGTTGTTTGTATAAAATGAGTTTAATAGAAAGACATCAAGTTGCTAGTGACGTCTAATTTTCATATCGATTTTTCGAAAAGTTTGGGAAGAGATGAGGTTCTTCAAGGTCTATATTTTGAGCTATAGTTTAGCATTTCTCTGTTAGACTAGAGCTGTATTGTCATTTTCTATATGGTGGCTGTTTGTGTAAATGTACTGTTTAAAAATTATCAAACATTTTAGTGAGGCGTTCTTATTAGAACACGTTTTATGTTTATTTAGGTTTTAATTAATACTTTTAGTAATTTTAAATCTGTATAAATTAATTTGTTTTATTTGAAACTATTTAATAAATATTCATGAGACAATTCGGCAATTGATAGATTTTTTGACATTTGTACCGATCCATAAAAATTCCGGGGGGGGGGGGGGGGGGGGGGGGGGGGAGGGGGGACAACGAAATGTCTAGATGTGCATTTTTGGTCTCCTACATTATAAATAAATTTTAAATATTTTTTGGCAGAATTAATTAGTATTATTTGTGTTAATATTTAATTAAAGTGATTGATATTATTGCAAACATGACGTTGCATTTATCAAAAGTGTTGTACTTTCTTTATATTTGTGCGTACATGATTACAAAAAAAAAGAAACAAAATGAAAAAACAAAACTCGAAAAAAAGAGACAACTATACAGTGAATAATTTTTCCTGGACGATTAATGTATAGTAGTATTCAAAACTAGCTGGAATTCTGACAGTTATCGCGCAGAAATAATATGGCGGATACACAGTGATGTATTAAGTATAATAATTCATGATTATTGTTTACATTTTTATGTTGTATTTGTATTTAAATGTAAAAAGAACGTTTTTATAATTTAACTTATAATCACTGACACTTTTGAAATTAATATTTAATTCGATAAACTAAGAATTAAATTGAAAACTGATTTTGCTTTTTATGTTGTTGTGGTTTTGTTCGATATGAATGTCATTTGGTCATTTATTTTCCTTAGTTCGTACCAAAATTAAATGTTGACATTGTTTCCAAAAGGCGTGCAATTTTTTTTGACCTATTAATTTTCACTTGAAATATGATTGTAATAATATAAATACATAATCATTTTGAATGTTTTGTGTATTAAAGCTGAAATATAATTCTTTTTATTGGTTATTTATTATTTTATTTAGGTTTACTACCTAAGATAAATGTGACCCATCAAAATTTTTATAATTTTTTTTCTACATCACTGAAAGCTGCGCAGAACAATTAAAAAATTTTTTTTTAAGATCTGAATATGTGTGTTGTGTATATGTATATGACACTATTTGCAATTCAATATGATTTTTTGAAGTGGTGTCAAATTAGAAAAGGAATCTAGCAAATGTCTCAGACAAAACGTAAATAGTAACGTTTTTGGTGCCAAGATGGAATAATTCGGTAAGTTAGGTTAGATATCGAAACAAAACATTCCCATTTATGGATATACGGGAAAATGTTTTCCAATTGGAATTGTTTTTAAATTAAATTTGATTTACAGTGAGAAGCCACAAATAGTATCAATTGATACGGATATCAGTATCTAGATGGTGCGTTAGGTGGAATGGCTTAGTCTAATTTTATACATACTATCGATTTTTATTTTTTTTCTTATTAAGTAATCAATAATGATATTTACTTTAGGTGATGATTTCTAATTGGAGTGCTATATTTTACGACTTTTAAAACATCTTATTTTAGTGTGTGTAACAGAAAATAGTTAAAATTTTATTATTAATGAATGTATAAATATAAACAAATGTATATGTATGTAGTATGTAATGTTCTTATTAAAGTTCTTTTAATTTTATTTCATCTAGTAATACAGTTAAGCATTCAGATAGTAAATTTAAACTAATTTGAATTGATTTTTAGAAGTATCTCATAATTTTGATCCAGTAAACTAATAAATTTTATTTCAGAGCCCAGTGATGCTGTTAAAAATTATAGAAGTAGATTAGAACTGTATCGTCCTGTGTTATTAACTATTTGGCTATAACAGGTGTCTGTAACCGAGTCAATTTCTATCATTCTAACTGAACCTATCCCAATCCTCTTTACGTTATGTGTAACCGGGTGTTCGGTGAGGCCCGGCCATCTCCGGGAGATCCTGCTTAATACTTGGTCGAACATTCCAATCAAATCAAATTTGTACCGTTCCATAAACATTTTATAGAAACTTCATGCTCGTAAATAAACTTACTATTTTTAATATAAAATTTTTAAAATTAAAATTAATTTAATTTTGTTTAAAATTAGCATATTTGACATGGATGAATGTGACATTAACCGTCGTAATTGGAAAACTAAAGTTTACATTTCAGGATTTTTAGGACAAAAAGTTACCACTAAAATCAAAAATAAAATATTTATGTGATTTCCAAAATAGAAAGAACAATACAGTTTAGAGTAGACATTATAAAACTTGGTTTTGCTGCCCATATTTCCAGATTTCCGATATTAATATTGGACCGTTAATAAATCAGATTATAACAAAATTGTTTAGTATGATGAAAAGGATGCCTGTAGTATTTTTAGTTGATATTACTAGAAAGTAGACTCATGTTGAGATTTAAGATGCATTCGAATCATAAATCGCAACATGAATCTTTCGATGATTTTGTTTTGTTGTGTAAACAATTAACAAACAACGATCATCAAAGTACTGAGCCACTTGCTCGCTAAACTAAACATTGTCATTCAACTTAGAACAGCTGGGCTAATTTATTGATTTGTTATTAAATATATAAAACAAG
The DNA here is from genome assembly GCA_951394425.1 of Tipula unca. NCBI lineage: Eukaryota > Metazoa > Arthropoda > Insecta > Diptera > Tipulidae > Tipula > Tipula unca. The sequence goes on from OX596380.1 coordinate 123,492,632, forward strand.
CATACAAATACATATATGTACATTCTTCAAATAGATGGCGGCAAAATCATTCTGATATTTGGCCAGCAATCTTGAAAAAATTATCATGAGGAAATCATTGAACGAATGAACGAAGGCAAGGATGAAAGCGGTTTTGAAAAAATGTCTGTAAAATTAATTGGAAAATACCTAATTTAGAAAAGAAACATTTTCCGATACTAACCTCAAACCATCCATGATTTTTGTTCATACTGCTACACTTTCGCTTGAATAACTTTTTTTTATTAACATTATTTATATACTATTTACACTTATTTTTTAATTTAAACAAAAGACACTAATTACAAATGAACTAAATCAATAATAAATTTATCTCTGTGACGTATAAATTTGTATTTTATAACTACAACAACCATCATCAATACGAACAAAATCAATCAAAAATAATTTTCTAAATTAGATTTGAAAAAAGTACCGAGACAGGAGGAAAAAAATGTATCTAGCCATTTCCATCATATCAGGTGGTAGGTATGCACATACAACATAAAACATTTTTAATTTTCTTTTACATTTTTAATAGATTTGGAAATTTATATCTAATATGTACATCTACATGCATATATTTTAATTTAAATTAGAATACATTATTTTTTGCATTTTGATTTGACAGACATCTAATTTTAGGTATACCATGGACACGGTAGCTTGCAGTATGGTCGTATGGTTAATTTAGATATATACAGATATTTTCAAGATAGTGTTGCAGGCATATATAGATTTGCTAGATGTGTACTGCCTAGAAAATATAAAATCGTAAAAGATTATTATTAATTTGACGATCGATTTGTAGGCCTTTCAATTTTAATAACTATATTTTTTGGGGTGTAGTATTTCGTAGCGATTCTATGTATTGTCTTACAATACATGCTTGTAACTGAAAAACCAAGATTACTAAAGGTCATATAAGGTCGTCGAACCAATTATCACTTCCAGTCCGATAATTTTATAGTTTTGGATATAGTTTTCGAGAAAAACACACAGATTTTTTAAATGTCTCATCGCTTCGTATTGTGGTGAGAGCCATTCGGTTATTTTTTTTGAGTAATGTGTAAGGGCCTATAGTTATGATAGGCCTAATGTTGTTTTTATCATTTATACTCTATGATACATATTGGTTGGTTGTCTATGTCAAAACAGTGAGCCAACGCATTTCACAAGAACTTCGTCTAAGTAGTTTGCTTGATCTGATTATCACAAATACTCAAAAAGTAATTTTTCTAAATCAAATATCGGTGGGATTTTCGGATCATGACTATATTTTTTTCATGTGATGTCGACAACAACCGAATGGAGTCCTCGATTAGTTTCCGAGATTACAAAAACATTGACACTACTGGTCTCATGCGCGAATGTGCAAACATACCATGGGATATAATATATACCATTTATGAACCGCATGATAAAGTGTGCTTTTTAACCAAATGGTTGTGGCATCTGTTTTGAAAAACTTGATCCTATTAAATCATTTCTTTTAAAATCTACTGATCCATGCTGGTTCAATAATCACATTTGATTAAATTACGTAATTTTATTTTCAATCGTTGGAAGCGTACTAAAAATGAAGAGCTTTATCTGGAAGATAAAGAGCTTTTTCGAAAATGAAGAGCTTTATAATAAATTAGAAATAAGACCAATAATGCTCTTAAAAACGCTAAAACTCAGTATTTTGCTAAACGTCTCGATAATACCTTATCCTCTAAAACATTTAGGAAATACCTTAATTCCATATCTGGATTATTCAATAAACTAAATAACTTAAACATCGACTTCTCAGCAGACGATCTGAACGATTATCTTTGCAATCAACAATCAACGCCTGTTAACATAGACAATTTTGAGTTGAGTGGAGCTACTGATAATGGTTTTAGTTTCGTAATATTGATATTGTATAGACTTAAATGAAGCCTTTAGATCAGTTAAATCTAATTCTGCTGGTGTGGATGGACTGCCATTAAAAATTTTCAAAATGCTACTATCCTATATAGATGGTTGTATATTAAATGTGTTTAATAGCATCATCACGTTCTCTAGTTTCCCTTACAAATGGAAGCACTCTATAGCAAAAATCATGAAAATCATTTTAAAAACGATCTAATATGCAAGAAAAGGGACATTTTAACTTATACCGATTCCTAAAAAGCAAAATAGCTCATGTCTATCTGAGTTTCGGCCTATTAGTTTGCTACCGGTTCTTTCCAAGGTTCTAGAAAAAATACTTCAAACTCAAATTCTGCATCACTTCACATAAAATGCTATCCAAAGTTCAATCGGCCTACAGATCTAATAGTTCTATAACTGCTCTACTAAATATTAGGCGATGACATTCGCAGGCCTGTTGGATTTTCGGATATGCTTGGCGGTATTTAAATTCTTGAAGGATAAACGGCCTGCAAAGGAGCAAATCATGAACTTAACGTTGTTTTTTATTAAAATGGAAGAAAATTGTTTAGAAAATTTATCATACAACAGCGATGGAGTTGTAATTTACATATTCAAAATCAAAATATATGTTAAATTAGATTTCTAAGCTATCGTTTTGTCAAAATTGATGTACTCGTATATATAACACAATTTTTTTACCTGAATACTTTTTTTAAAAGTTCAATTAGTTAACGAGCGTAGGACTTTAAAATTCGCTAATTTAAAAAATAAAGCCGCATAGAAATGAAACCTTGCGCGTTAGATCCAACTGCAAATATTTTAATGAGTTTGAAGACATTTTCCGATTTAACCGCTAAATTTACCAGATAACTTTACCAGGAACGTCCTCACACGAACCTATAACACCTGAACCTGGAAATGCACGAGGAGTGAGCCAAAATGAATCGTGCGATTCAAGATAAAGTCAATGCAATGATAAAGCTGGAAAACGCTGTAGAGGGAAACACAACAAGCTTAAAGAGAGAAGAACGAAATTTTAAAACCACTTCTTTCGCAAAATGAAAAATATTAATAAAAGTTTGAAATTTAAAGTAAATGTATTTTTATATTTAAATAAATATTTTATATTATCTATTAATATAGAAACGCTAAAAAATTTTTTTTGGTATGGTAATGTAATGACAGATAGTGTTGTGTCATCACAATCGTCAGTTTTTTTCGGTTTCATCTGCCAGTGGAATTTCACTGAAATCTTCAGCGCTATAACCGTCTTCCATCAAAGTAAAGTTGTGTAAAACACAAGCCGAAACAACATTTTTAATAGGGAAGTTGAAATTGTTTACGTTCAGGTATTTTAATCTTCTAAACTATATCCTTTTAAAAGTGCGTAGGGTCTTTCGATTACCGACCCCCTTGAAGTTATCCCAGGATTTTTTTAAAAATACCCCTCACAACAAAAGCGTAAACAATCCATCCCAAACTTTTTAAAAATACATATAAAATTTACATAGTTGTTTCATCCCAGGATTTTTTACATTTATACTATCCCACACATTTTCGTCTACAAAAATATACAGTTGGTACCAAAATACTCAATCCAGACTTTTTTAATATGTAAAATTGATTTGGTGGAAAATAAATTCTTATGTGCAAGTCTTTTAAATGACGGCTAATTACTCTTTGCGAATAGGTTAAACGTCTTGTTAGCAACCATTACGCCAGCTTTAATAATTTTTTGACCGTTGGAATTTCCGCAATATAAATACATATGGCAACTTTGCCAACTTTTCTAAGAAAGCTACAACCGGAAAAAACGTTTGGCCTAGCGGTCGGTTTTTTTCTCATTTCTATTGAGTTTGGGACCTTGTGGTCCACCATGGTGCCATCGTTGATATTTATTTGACCGTTGGAATTTCCGCAATATAAATAAATGTGGCGTCTAAAAGCAAACTCAAAAAAAATCGTTTGGTCAACTTTTTATAGGGTCGACTTTTTTTCATATCGATTGAGTTTGAGACCTTGTTGGCCACCACTGTGACAGCGTTGATATTTTTTTGTCCGTTGGAATTTCTCCAATATAAATAAATGTGGCACCCCTGCACACTTTTCTAAGAAAGCTACAACCGAAAAAACCTTTGGCCAAGCTTTTGTAGGGTCGGCTATTTTCTCATATCGATCGAGTTTGGAACCTTGTTGGCCACCACTGTAGCCGCGTTGATATTTTGATATAGGAGATACATTTTTTTGAGTGGTCATGTATAAAAAACATAATCTAATTTCAAAGATATATTTAAATATAGAGTAAAGATGCTACATTGTTAATAATCCAACAGTACAAAATAAACAAAATAAATTTCCCACAAAATGAGAAAAAAAGATGTTTGGATAGAATTGGATAGAAATTAACAAAACATTAAATTAACAAAATATATAAATAGCCATTTTATGGCTAAATTTAAAATGAAATCAAACCTTGTAAGACAATTGAGTGAAGCGATTTCTTAATGATAAATCGACACTATTTCCAACTGGTTGCTTGATTTAAATATGAGATCCGTCAAAAGCTCAACGATTTTCGGTATATTTGATTGCGACTTGAATCGATGTAGTATGTAAATATAAATTATAATTGCTTATGACAGTTTAACTAACTGACATTGGATATTTCGCGATGCTTCACTTTAAATTTCATTTACTATTTGGGTAAACACATGGATAAGCAGTATTTAAGGCAAAGCCAAATCTAGTTCCAGTAGAGAGAAATCATTCCTGTTTTACTAAACACCACAGTCTAAATTGAATAAAACATTTCTTACAATTACAACAGAGGAAATAGAAGAGGAAAAGGAAAATCTTATCTCAAATGATGACTTGGACATAAAAGTCATTGAGCTATAATGAGGTATTATAACCTCAAAATAATTTTGTTTTCACATGGATGTATTACTTCTAATTTGACGAAAAGTTGTTGAATTTAAGGCGATTTCAACTGCTATACTCCTATAACTGAATTCATATTTCTATCGTCGTATTCACTAAATTTTACAAAAGTATGTACTAAATCACGATTTAAGCCATTTTGATAGTTTTAACGACAAACACAAATTGACATTTAATATAATTTTGAGAAATGTCCCACTAACCGTACTCAGGTCAAAACTATGATGGTAACATGTATCATAAAAATATGATACCGATTGATATACATAACATGTTGGTGGACTAAAGAGTTCAATGATTTCATAGTTTGAGATGTTCGACTCTATGCTTTAAAAAAATCATCGAATAGTCTTGCAATCTTCTAAACTGAAATCCATATCAAAAACACTATAGACAACATTGGCTTAACGATGTAACGTTTCACGTCAAATTTACTATTGAGTTTGGAATTTGGATCCACTGGTACCATTTTTAGCGTCCAAGTATGACTGAAAGTCAAAGACTCCAAAATAAAATATTTGAATTCATAAAATTAAACGCCGAAACCAAAAACGATATCAGAAATCTTTTTGTCCCTACATAGTAGTTGCGATGATTACGTCGAACGATGCAAAATGACTAATAACAATAAGACATCTGAAAAAGATTCCTGATATTATAATGATTAAGAAATTAAATTACAATTTAAAATACGCTGACTCAAACACGTTCTATGTACTGATTTGAATAAAGCAGCGCTCCATGAGAAGCACACCACCATACAGACCAGTTTAGCACATAACGTCTTTTAAAATAAAGTACACACATGCGAGTACATATTATGTCTATTATTTTTGAAGAGGAAATATAAATAATTATTAAGCGGCATAATATATTCTATAATGTGTGTTTGCGACTTTTAATTTATTTTTAAAGTTATATTATGAATTTTAATTAGCTAATTGGCGTGTTTTTTTTTGTTGTATTGTAAATAGTATATTATGATAAGATAACATCAATATCACGAAATTGTTGAAAATGTAAAAAAATTATAGAGAAAATATGTTGTGTGCGATAATCATAAAAAATATATATTATCAGTAATAAACAAATAAATAAATTAAAATAAAAAAAAACTGTTCACAAAACTTTAATCTACTTTAATATTTTTTATGAAAATTTCAACTATCTTATCATAGATTAAAATTATTTGATAATGGATTTGTATTATTATTTATTATGAATATATAATCGGTAAAATTCAGCTTTTCTATAGAAAATAAATTTTATAAATTATTTGAAATAAATCCCACATTGATTTGACTTGAAAATACAACAATAACATTGGTACATTATACAATATGTAATGTATATTAAGGATAATGCATTTGCAATTCATGTTTTTTGTGCTTTTTCTTTGTAGTGAAGAAGAAAAGCTTTTGGATTAATTATGGAATTTACTTATTAAAATGGTGTGAAATGGTGCATTCTGAATGTAAGAATAATATGATACGTTTCATCTGGTTTCTTAATAACTCAAACTGCCTACAGACTGCTCTTATAAATCAGTTTAAATGAGCCAGTGATATATGGTTACGAATCCTACTAAAATTTTACTAAATCCTATTGAATTCCTATTTAACCCTTAACGGGTACCCGCACCGTACATAACATCGGGAGATTTTTCCATCGACTCGAGTTAAAAAATGCTATCTTTGAGTAAAATGTATCGCAGGGTGGCTAACTAAAAGATTTTTTATTTTCTAAATTATGACTGTAATACGTATAGTTACTTTAGATGCACTGCATATTATAGTTTACTCTTTTTGAATTTTGACGTTTCATTTGATTTGATTTTTATATAATATAATTATTACAAATTGCCAATGAGGTGAAAAATTATTTTTAGTATTTTATTTGAGAAAGAATCCGTCATAGAAATAAGACTCGTTTCGCCGACGGTATATTGATCTTCGATAAATCACGGAAGCATTCGTCAGTTGATTAATAATGATATTCTTGTTAGTTTAAAGTTCACTATAGGTGCGTTTTTTTATTAACAGAACTTCAAGTTCTATAAGAACATCGGGAATAATACTGGGAAATTTTATTTAGTTTAACCAATATATTTAATTTAAGTTCTATTTATTTGAATAAATTTCACCTTCAAACTATTTTTTTTTACGTCTAATGTGAAATAATACAGGTATCAAGCATAAAACAATGAAAAATATTTGTTTAAAATATTTCCTTTTAAAATTTCCCTTTTTTCGAGTTCGTGTACTTTGAATTTATCGCGAACTTGAAAAAACCAATGTTTTATCCAGAACATTGAAAAATAAAGTTAAATTTGATTTTATTTCGATAATAATGAATTAAAATGTGAAGTTTAACATTAAATGCAGTTTATTTATTGATAAAAAATTAAATTCCTTTGGATTTTACTGAAAAAATGAGAAAATTCTTATTCAGAACTTCATTCCAATAAGAAAATTTTTGAATTAAAAAACACGACTTATATATCCAAAAAGTCTTCGTTTATTTGGGAATTGTGTTTTGTAGTTTAATCAGTAAATCAGTTCCGTATGGCCATAAAAAAATATACAATAACAAATAATGTATCAGAGGGCCAACCATTGTTTGCCAACTCTACGAATATTTGTATATTCATTCAATGGTAATAATTGAATTTTAAATTCTAAAATATATATTCGTTTAAGATAGTTCAATAAATCTCAAAAGACACCTTAATAACTATTTGGTATCAACTGAGCTAATCACAAACAAAATAGATGAGATTTTGAGCAAAATCCCGCATTATCTAACTTCATCTCAATACCATGGAAAATTCTCCGATTGTATGTACGCAGCTTCACCGATTGTAAGCAAAATTTACAACACAGTAGCAGCATTCGGTGAGGTAAACAAACTTTTTTAAGAGGTTTTTAACATCAATCAAATATTTTTTATGCAACTTTTATTAAAATAGCTTAAATTAAAATTCACAAATTAACTTTCTAATTTATATTTTTAAATAAAAATCACATATTTATCGCAAGGTGATTGATTTTGGTACTTCAATCAATGGTATAATATGTATATTTAATGTTGAATTTCGATAAATAAAGGAGTATCGGTATCTCAGTTATTTCTGAAAATTTTAAAAATAATTTCGGGCGGTATTGATATAAAAGCTTACATCACATGTTGTTACGCAATGCGAACACTCGGCTTTTACTCCGGCTAGTTTCAACTTAACGCGAGGGGTGGACACAAATAAACAACAACGTATACAATTTTATGTCTTTTTCGTTAATTTATATACATTTATTAATTTATCTTTTTAATACAAAAAAAACTTACAAAAATAAAACAAAAAAAAAATTGGAACCTTGATGGTTGTTCATGATTCTGGCGATGGACACAAATCGTGCTAAATTATGTTGTTCGTTCTGGTTTTTTTGTGATCGGGTTCCAGCTGAACGATTATCCGGAAGTAATTCTGCTCCCGATTTTATTATGATAATTCGGCTCCCGGTTGTTTACTTATGTGTATACGTATGTGTATAAGGGGTTACTTGTATCTCGTACTTATAGATAGTATAGTTTTGTTTTTTATACACGTTTTAATTTTTTGTTTTGTTAATTTTAATTCTTTAACTTAACTTTTAGTTGAATTTTTGATTAGCCGCTTACCACGGGTGGGGGCTTTGTCACTGATCTCTTCAACGTTTTTCAACTGAATCTCCGTTTGAGTGATGAGATTGTCCTTTTTATTGGAATAGTTAGCACCCTTTTTCTCGATCACTCAACATGATTATTATTTTTTTTTTATTTTTTCGGTTTTCCCAACTAATATATACATAAATTGATCTATGTATAACAAAAATAGAGAAGGATATTTCCGTTTCTCTAAAAAAATGAATAATTTGTTTTTCTTATATTTATTTCTTAATACCTATTGGTTGGGTCCTTTTTTTTTTTTTTTTTTTTAAGGTGCCGAACGCGATTTTCTTTTTATTTTTTTTATATATTTTTTTTTTAGTATTTAATATTTTATTGAATTTAATATTTAATATTTTTTTTTTAATATTTTGCTTTTTTTAATAAATTCTATATATTTACATACTACTATATCATACTATTGCTATTTCTTTTTTTAATGCTATTGTCTATATACATATAGTTTAGTTCATCATGAGAAACGCGTTCATGAGTAATAAACAATCGTTTCAATTTTGTAAACTTAATAAAAGTGTGGCCAGTACATTGAGGCAGTTTAGATTTGGTTCTTTTATCCCAGATTGGGAAATGGTTTACATTACCTTGACGAATATCTTTAATAGGAATATTTTGAACCGATCTCTTTCGTGATTTGATCATTAACGCCTGAGTCAGTTGCTTGGAAGTGGATGAATGATTTCGAGTGTCCTTATACCAGAGCCAAAATGCAGAATGCTAATCCTATTCTAATAATTGCAAAGTGTGATAGGCTGTTGTTTGTTTAATGGTCAAGTTTTTCTATGAGCTATCCAAGAATTTACTATAGCGAGATCAAGCATATGAAAAAATAGTCTATAATACCACTTCGTCGATTTGTACTTGATGCGATATCGACTAATATAACATGATATGTAAATCAAATCTAATCCTGCCATATCACGATTATACTATTTAATAATTTTTGGCACTGTATAAACACTTTGCTATGCTTTTTGCTATCCCAAATATAGAAATATTTAATGTTGGATACAGGATTGGTACTAACATGATCGACAGGTCGGTGTCTTCAAATGTTGAAGAATATTCCTCATATCATCCCTTAGGTAGTTTGTGTATTTCCCGTTCTGTGTTATGTTTTGAATTTGGAATTCGGTTGCGCCTGATGGTCCCAATACAACGCATCCCCTTTTTTTCGAAGAAACTATACTAGTAGGATAGTTGTGAAATAATTATCACAAAACACTTTATTGTTCATATTTCTCGGAATGGGCCTGCATAATCGGATATGTTAGCAGATTTTCCAAGATTTTCTTCTACGGTCATTCTCGGAAAACTTTACGCGAGAGCCGGCCCTAGACGAGAGTAAAAATGGCAATAAACGCAGTGGTCCAAATAGTGGAATATTTGAAAATGCTAATACCTATATTGATTTATATCAATTAACCGTCATTTTTGAATCTCTAGAATGTTAAGTCTCTTCCACCATAATAAGAAACGCCACACCATATAATTAGCCTTTCAAAATTCACAGAATTTCTTAAGTCATGAAAGTAATTCTACAAGCCATCAGGATAGTTGAGATTGAACATTTTTTCATCGGTAAAAAATCCACTATGCTTAAATGTTTTCAGTTCATCGATTTGCAACACTGTGAGTTTGAGTCACTTTAAACGATGGTCGTTTCGGAATAATCGAGATACGTTAGATTTGCTAGCTAAATTTGCTAGCTAGGACCAGACGCTGTCTCTTCCATCATTCAGGGAATACTCCCTCTCTGAGACAGGAATTATATAGTTCCTTAAATTCATCCGGTCTGGCTTGTATTGTAGCCTTTAGTGCAATATTAGAGATATTATCACGCCCAGTAGCCTTTGAATTCCCAAAACGTTGACACGCCTTGGTGAGCTCTTCTGTAGATATCGACGGTATTTCTTCCATGCCATTTGACTTTTTAACCTTTTTCATGACGATTTTACAGGGTCTCTCACATGGGCCACGATCCACTTCTTCGCATAGCTCTTTCCATCATTGGCGTTTCCTTACTTTAATGGCCTGCTTAAATTTATTCCGGGCATCCAGGTATTTTTGGTGCATTAAGATATTTTCGTCGCAATTGTGCAATCTGCTCAGTCCACCAGTATGCTGGTGGACGACGATTGTCTAGCAGCCTTTCTACCATAGATGCACTGCAGGCATTGGTGATCGTGTTCATAATCTGACCCGCTTTTGCATTGGCACATCCCGAGAGGTTCGGTTTCTCCAATGATAGCATAAATAAGTCCTCTTCAAACGTATTTGCTTTCCAGCCTGCAGATTTCCTTATATGTTTTGTTTGATAACCTTCCCTAGCCAGTTTTATTTCGAGGAGTATGGCTTGGTGGTCACTATGCGTATGGTGCTCACTGACTTCCCATTTGGTCAACACTCTCAACAAGCAGCTGCTACCGAATGTAAGGTCAATTACGGAGGAGGAGCCAACTTTACGAAAAGTCGGTGTATCCCCAGTGTTGAACAACACAACGTCTATGGAAGAAAATGCCTCGAACAGTGCTGTTCCTCTTCTATTCGTTTCTTTACTGCTCCATTCAGTTGCATTGTTGCATCACCAGCAATGATAACAGGGCTACGCGTTCGGGCATCGGCGACCAGTCGGTCCAGGAATTATTCAAACTCCTCAATTGTAGCGCTAGGTGGTGCATAGCAGCTAAAGATTTGTAAGCCGACAACATCTGCTCGTACGAATCCTGCGGCGGAATTACTGCTGTTCTCCTGCATGATCCGACTTCTACAGATCCATATGGCAGCTTTACCAGTTTGATCAGTTGCCCAATTGCTTCGCTCCATATTTTTGTACTGTTCACACAAATTGGCGTCATCTACTATTATTTCATGCATAGTTTGGACTAGTACTTCATGTGCAACTTCACAGTGGTTTAGGTTGAGCTGGACAAACTTCATTATCGTCGTGCTCTCTTAAGTGTCAACATGTAGGCCGTGCACATACAACTCGCCTCTTCCTTGCATTCTTTTACTTTGGGGCCGCATTTGTAGCAGAGGCCAGAACGATCAACATCACTTTTACATGACTTGGCCATATGTTCATACTGCCAGCATTTAAAACACCTTAAAGGTAACGTTTTTTCACGTATACGACAGATCACCCATCCAATTCGTACCGTCCCTTCATTTTGCATCATTTTGGCTGTCGAGGTTGGAACAGTCGCCACTGCTGTTTTGGTGCCTCTATAAGCAGCTCTCAGTGACTTGATAAATTCTATCGGGACGTCTTTCGCACCCTCAAATTTGGATGTAATCGCCTCATGTATCTCTTCCTTTGTTGTGGCCTCATCAATATTTATAATTTCGACTACAACCTCGTCAATCTGCGTAAGTATTTGGATTTGTGCATCACTACCAAAAGCGTGTTCTATTGCACTTTGAAATCGAAGTTCCTTGGGATGTACATCTTTCTCTAACTCTAGAAGAAGATCGCCTTTTTCGAATCTACTAATCCGAGCCACCTTACTAAAGAGGTCATTAAGATTTGGGTCCCCTTCCATTTTTTTAAGCATATCCGCATACGACATTGCTCCAGTTTGAGTAATTTTAATAGCATCAGGACAATGACGCGGAATTCTTTCACGTGGTTTCCTCTTTTTTTTCCAATTTGGCGGGTGGTACTCAGTGCCTGTCACCTACCTCTATCAAGTTTATTTTCGAATCAATTGTCTTCCAGATCAAAGTTTCCAGCGATTGCAGTTGGAAGATGAAGTTTAAGATATACATAGTCTACAAAACCACTACGAAAATTATATTTCTCGAGGATATCATATTCTTATGGAGCAAAGGGTATTTTACTGCTATAATAACGAAGAAATCGAAGAAGCTCAGCTAGTATGGTACCCCACATCTCTTCACAACCACATTTTAATGCGCTATCATTCCGATTCGACGGCGGGAGGTTATATGGTGTTGACCGAACTTGGTAGAAAATAGATTTGAAATATTTCTAGCCGAGAATGCATCAGAAATATAAAGTTTTAAACTTAAGACCAAGTGGGCCCTTGAAAATCCCGCTATTGTCTGAGGAGGCTATCGATACATACTGATAGCCGAAGATATTGCCACTCGGTGGGTAGAACTATTCGCGATCGTCTCGTCAACTGCCCTTGATTGTACAAACATATTGATTGATGAGGTGTTCTTACGTTATGTTCTTACCCCTTTTCTCACAATGGATCGCAGTTGGTAGCCGAAATATTTGGTTAACGATAAAACCCCCTCAACCAGAAATCACGAAAATGAAGGTTTTTAAATGTCGATAACTCTGATAAAATTATTTTACTTCCGTCTTTAAGGTTGGTTTTGAACTCCCGGGTACAATTTTTTATTTTTTGTTTATATTACGACTGAGTCTTGTAATTTTAGTAATTTACATTGCATAATACAGTATTTTGAATAGTCGGCGTAATCAAGTAATTATCCCCAGTTTAGTGTAACTTCTCCCTCAAATTTTTCGTCACAGTAAGTCTACTGACCTCCTGGTCCCGATAAGTCCAGTGGTTTGGTTCTTTGCAGTCTTCTTGTTAGAGATGTAGTCAGCATACAGCGTATGTCCAGATTTTGATGCTGGTGCAGACGTTGTAGGTGTTTTGTTGCATGATGCTTAATTTCATCCGCGACAAGCTCAATCTTGAGATCTCGATGGAGGTTGTCGTTTACAATGTACCACGGTGCATTAACAATACATCGTAGGATTTTATTTTGAACTGTTTGTATGATTTTGATATTTGTCTTCTTGGCACATCCCCAGAGTTGGCTACCATATGTCCATACAGGCTTCAGAATTTGTTTGTATAACAGCAGTTTGTTACGGATCGCTAGTTCAGATTGTCTCCCTAGGAGCCAATGCATTTTTCTAAATTTTATGTTTAGTTCTTCTCTCTTCTTTTTTATGTGTTTCTTCCATCTAAGCTTAGCATCTTAAGTCATACCAAGATATTTGGCAGTGTTTGCATGGGGTACTACTATTGAGTTTATCATTATTGGTATATGGTTAACTTTTTGATTTGTAAAGTTCACTTGGATTGATTTTGCTTAATTTAATTTAATTCTCCATTGCTTTGTCCAATTACATATCAGGTTAGTAGCCCTCTGTAATTTACTAGTAGAGTCATTGATGTTCTTTGCTGTTGCAAGTATTGCCGTGTCATCGGCAAAAGTCGCCATTGTTTCTTCTGTAATTGGTATATCTCTAGTATATAGGAGATATAGGATTGGCCCAAGAACACTCCCTTGTGGTACTCCGGCTGTTATTCTTTTTAGTTGGGAGTACTAATTCTCATACTTTACTCGGAAGTGCCTCTCTGATATGTAGGATTTTAAAATTTGAAAAAATTGCTCCGGAAGATCTCGATGAAGTTTGAATTCTAGCCCCTGGTGCCATACTTTGTCAAATGCTTGCGCTACATCAAGGAATATAGTTGATCATATTTGTTTGCTTTCTAGTGATTTCTCGATTACATCAGTAATTCGATGTACTTGTTCTATCGTAGAATGTTTTTCCCTAAATCCAAACTGATGTGACGGGATAAGATTCCTTTCTTCGATAATTGGTTTTAGTATTTTAAGAAGAACCTTTTCAAATAGTTTCGATAATGTTGGTAGCAGAGAAATTGGTCTATATGAAGCTTTATCATGCGGAGGTTTGTTCGGTTTAAGTATCATAATTACTTCTGCAACTTTCCATTGTCTTGGTACATATCTTAGTCGAAATGCTGCATTAATTATATGCACTAGTTTCCTCAACGCTTTCTCCGGTAACAGTTTTATTATCTGACCCGTTATACGATCATAACCTGGAGCCTTATACGCATTCAGATTATTCTTGATTTCCCATTTTAGTTCTTTCAATGTTACAGGTGTAATATTTACTTCATCCTGTTTATTTATTGGTGTAATATTTTCCTCCTCCGTTTGTTTTGGATAAGGTTGGAATGTTTCTTCAAGGTGATTTGCAAACAAATCTGCTTTTTGTTTAGCATTTCGAGCCCAATTTTCATTATTTTTAATTGGAGGAATCTGAAGTTTAGGTCTTTTAATATTCTTAGTTGCTTTCCATAATGAATAATCAGTATCTTTTTGCCCAGTTAGAGTGCTGAGGTATTTATTAACTGATTGATTTTTAATGTCTTTTATAAGGTATTTTAATTTGTTACACAAATGATTAAATACTCTTTTATTTTCAGCATTTCGATGTTTTTGCCAATTCTTCCGTGCTTTTCTTTTGTTTTTAAGAAGTTCTCTCACTTCCTCTGGATAGCTAGCATTGCGCTTCATTTCCTGCCTATTATTTGGAGTGCTTTCCCACGCAGCATATTGGATATTATGGATGAGCTTATCTAATTCGTCTTCTATTTGGACTGGTCCCTGAATTGGGTTATGCAGACTAATTCTTTCTGTTAACTGTGTTTGAAAGAGATCCCAATTGGTTTTGAAACTCGTTAATTTCGGGTTGATCATTACAAAATAATTGTTTGGCTAAGTATCATAATAACTGGTGAATGATCTGATGTTAAACTTTCACTGTTCTCTATATGGATGTAATTATCTGAAACCCTTCTTGTAATAAAGAAGTCTATAAGGTCTGGAATATTAGTGGTATCCGTAGGCCAATAGGTTGGTGTATCGCCTGAGGGAAACTTTACGCATTTTAGTTGTTTGCCTGCTGCGAACAGTTCTTTTCCTTTAGCGGTCGTTGAACGAGATCCCCAATATGTATTTTTTGCATTATAGTCACCTCCAACTAAAAAGACACTTCCTAGCCTTTTCAGAAGATTAGTATAATCTACTTGTTTGAGATTGTATCTTGGAGGGCAATATATTGCTGAGATACTGCATGTTTTAATATTGCTTAATTGTATTTTTGTTTTTGTGACTTGCATGGAAAGGTTCTCAACTTTTGGTTCTTTGTTATGTTTTATATACTCTTTTATGAGGATAGCTGATCCACCTCTGGCTTTGTTCTCAGGATGTAGTGCATAGTAGCAATTATATCCTTTTATTTTACAGAATGAAGTTTTGGTGAAATGGGTTTCTGATATAAGACATATATCTATATTATGCATGTTTAAAAATATATCTAGTTCTTGAATGTGTTGCAATAGCCCATTTGCATTCCAGGTTACAATTCGTAATGTTTTATTCATTTCTTTTGTTTATAATTCGATTTTATATAATTTATATTTTGATACACTTGACCAAGGTTTTCTTCTACTCTTTTATTGAAACTAGTTTGTGATTTCATTTCTTCTAGTGTTTTCTGGAGACTCATTTCCTGCGAAATATGTCTTTTGTCAAGGTTCTCTAGATTTCTCAGTATGTCCTGTAGAACGAGATCCATTTTTAACTGTTTCTCCTCTGTTTGCTGAACTACTTGTGCATAAGTAACGTTTTCGTTTACTCTCTGGCTTTGTATGTTATGATTAGCAGTTGACGATTTAGGCGCCGTGGTTCTATTTATAGTTTGTACATTTATTGATGTACCTGGTTTGCGTGATTTATCTCTCATTTTTTGTATAGTTCTACTGCAAATTTACATCCTCTGTAGTTGGCTGGATGCTGGCCATTACAGTTGATACACTTCGGTGTTGCATCTCGGGGGACTGTGCAGTCATTTCCTGCGTGTTTTCCTGTACATTTAACACATCTTGCTTCACGGTGGCAGTACTTTTGTGAATGATTATAATCTTGGCACTTTTTACATTGTGGTATTAGTCGAGTGACCTTTCTCGGTGTTTCTATTTTAACTCTAAGGTTGAGGATAGCCTTAATATTATAAATATTTTCGATTTTTTCTTGGTTGTCGAAGGTTAGCATAAAAAGTGGGAGACCTCTTCTCATGATTTCAACATTTCCGTCCCTGTTTTCTCTTCTCTCTTTTCTGATGATGTTGACTGCATCGATTATTTTCAGCCCTTTGTTTTGCAGGTCTTCAATAATTTCATCTTTTGAGCAACTTGGCTGGAGACCTCTTGCCATTACTTTAATAATACAATAAAAATCTAAAACCAATAATATTAGTTTCAAGTAGTGGATTTAAGGTTAAATTTCGTATTTTTCAACTATTTTTGAATTGAATATTTTACAAATCGAGAAAAAGCATCAAGCATGGTATGTAAAATATCAGAATTCAACTGGATAAACAAGCAATTACTTACAGGTACGGTATATGCAATGTTGATTTACTTGATACAACATCGCAACATTTATAAAATACAATAAACACTTGTTTTTTTTCTGTTCTATAGGAAGCATTATCCGGTTGGCAATATAAATATACTGATGGAACTCCACTCCCCAGGATTCAAATAACGAAGGTACTCCTTTTAAATATTTTAGAAGATTCCTAATCCAACATCTAAATGAAATAAATTTGTTTCCTTTAGTTTGCCGTGCTCTTCAAGTGCTCACCTCCATACAAAAATATAGGCTGACGTGACCCTTACAGAATATATTGTTTTTTTTTTTTTTTTTTTAAATGCTGCCAATGGCTTTATCCTTGAATCTTTCTACAAAAGAAACTAACAAGAAGTAATCATATCTTAAGCTAAAATTATTACATATTTTAAGTTCACTATTTAATTAATTTAGATCACATTTATATGTGAAACCTAAACATTTAATATATTTAAAGGTTCAGTCCAAGTGGTTCTGCTCTTCTAAGTCGCCTAAATTGCGGCTGGTTTAATATATCCCTGGCCAATTCATTGGGATGTGTCTCTAGTTTTGAGTAATATTTCCAACTGAATTCTTTAATGGTTTCTTTGATAGTTTTAATTCCAAGATCATCGTGTATATTACTATTTCGAATGAACCACGGAGCATTGGTAATACAACGAAGTATTTTCGCTTGGATTCGTTGCAGGAGTTCTCTGTTTGACGCGCTGGTGGAGAATATATTGTTATGCCAAGATTTCTTTAAGGAATGGTATTGTGACAGTCATTCTTCAAATCTGTGCAGCCAAATTAGTTGCAAATGAAATACTGTTATCAATTTGTTATTGGCATCGAAGGAACTGTATCATCTCGTGTTACTCAATTAAAGTAACATACAATTTGCAAATTTAATTTATTTTACATACGCCTTCATTACATATAATATCCTGAATAACTACTTATATTTTAAAAGGTTGAAATAATATTTTTAATTTTATATAGCTATAGCTCTCTAAGTATGTATATATATATATATTTTAGAAATTTTGCTAATAAAATAAATAATTGTTCCGTCGAAACCATCATTGGTGGAAATAATATTTCCTTTACATTTTGTTTAATCTTTAACTTATAATAATTATACATTCGTATCGTATATATTTATACCTACATACAGTTAAGTTAAATCATATTTTTGTAAAATTATCTTCATGCATAACTATACTAATAGGTCTATACAACATATATCATGATGTTACTATAACGTATATAAGTGTTGTATACTCGTAAATTCAAAGTTATTTACGATTCCGGATATGTGTAGGTATACAACTATAAAGTACATGTAATTTTGACAATATTTCTTCTCATTAAATATGATAATTCTGAATTTTTCTTTTTTTAACATTATATGTACACACAGTATATAGTATAGAAATAATAATAATAAACGATTTGCATCTAACACAAATTCATGTTTAGAATAATCAAAATGAGATACTTAAATTTTTTTTTTATTCGTCTTCATAAATTTTTTAAAAGAAAATAAATAAAAGTTAAATCGTGCGCATATATCCACGTATCTTATTCATAAATTATTATTATCGTACAGTTGTTGGTATGTTCTAATCAGGTTAATGATTTTCTTTTTGTATCTAATTTTAAAGTACGTCATAAAAATATATATATGAATGGTATAATTATAAGGAGATATTAAAAATTGCAAAATAACTGTGCTGGAAGGTATTTTAAATATTTCTATTGATTTCATATATAGATGCGAAAATTATGTCGGACGTGAAGAGAGGAGGGCGCATCCTAGTTCATGTTATTTTTTTAAGCACATAACTCTTTAATGACATTATGTAAGACACAAATCTCACACTATACAGTATTATGTAGATCCCTAAAGAAAGTTATATTATTTATAGTTTTCTAGAAATTATGACGTTTCAATAGAAAATTTTAATATCCATTTTAATCTCAATTTCATCAATAAATTTTTCGATACATCTGTTTGTAGAAATTTTAAGTCACCATATAATGATATGATAAATTATATACCATAATATATATATACGTTTATCAATTCGACATATCCATAAGATATACTATAAGTATTTTATGTAATATCTTTTTATTCTCTCAATTCAATATAAATTTATACATATAAACATATACGTAAATATTAATAATATTTTAATCATAATTAAAACCTAAATTTTTAATTAATTATTATAAATATTTATAATATTTATGTACATATGTATACATATAAGATGAAGACCACATGGTATTACAACTTAGAAATTTTAACTATCGCAAATAAAAAATGTGTATACATAAAAACTATACAGGCTATAAAAACGAACTTAATGTTATTTTGGAAAATGTTATTAAAATTCCATAAATTAAAATTTAATGTGTATTGGGTTTGTGATAAAATTGTTTTCACTCATTTACTGTACCTAAATATTATGTATAATAATAAATAATAACAGTTTTTAAAGGTATAAATATAATAATAACAGTTTTTTTTTATCTACTTCACGTCAGAAGCCATCTCTCGTACTCATCCGTCAGCGCCCAACTTTGATATCCATACATAACAACGGGCCTGAGCAATGCTTTGTAAAGCTTCACGGCACTTGACAGGTGTTTAAATTTTAGCAGTGGCCTTAGAGGATACAAAGCACGACTACCAACTTCTAGGTGCGCTTTAATATCCCCAACCACACTGTTATCGTGGGTGATAAGAAAGGCCACATATTTGAGCCTCCTCACTCCCTCAAACGTGTAGAGTGACTTCTACTAAAACCTTGTGTGCCATTGTCCCTATAACCAGAGATCATGTATTTTGATTTGGATTCATTGATCTGGAAAACTGAAGCTGATTAAAGATGTTGCTCTGAGGTGTTTGAGTTTGACGAGATTAAAGAATAACGGGGACAGAGCATATGCCTGCCGAACACCCGAGTTAACCGTAAAAATTGTCGGTAGCCTGTTCTCAACTTTAACACATCATTGCTACTGCGTCACTGTCATTCTTCACAGTCGTACCAATTTTGTTGGCATTCGTACCAATTCTCTTTCAAATCGTTGTGGGGTTTGGACGT
Source organism: Tipula unca (assembly GCA_951394425.1). NCBI lineage: Eukaryota > Metazoa > Arthropoda > Insecta > Diptera > Tipulidae > Tipula > Tipula unca. The sequence continues at coordinate 123,512,527 of OX596380.1, forward strand.
GGAATCAGTGAAGTAAGCGATAAAATAAAAATAATCAAAAAGTGCAGTGAGTGTAGTTTCTTTTTAATTATTTTATGTATACATTGAACATAGTGAAAAAAATAAAAAATAAAAGTGCAGTGTTAGCTTTTTAATTTATTTTATATACACTCCAGGCCAAAATTATTGGGTCGGTGGGGAACATCAAATCCGGTCGGTAAAATGAGTGACGACGAGGAACCATTTTCTTTCAATAGGAACACGACATTGCAAAGGAAATCGTCGGTAGGCAACCAGGCTGATCCTTTTTGTACTACTGGAAGCAAGGAACAAGCGATACATGAATGGCCCTTTGGTGGAAGAAGTACGGCACTCCAAAGAACACCACCATCAACCCCACCGCTAGGGAACACCACACTGCTGTGTAAACTAAACAATGAGGAGGAAAATACCTCTTCCATCAAGCATAAAAATTCCAATCCAACTGCCGAAGCCACGTCCAGCGCACAAGCAGTTATAATACATAACGCGGAACTAATAAATAAATTTGAGCAAATGGAGAAATTAATCGCGCAACTGAATAATGAAGTTGCCGTGCTAAAGAAAGAAAACCTTATGCTAAAGGAAACCGTAAATAAAAATAACAACGCAGGAAACTTGGCAATAATGAACAACCAATTTCAAGTACTCGCAGATCAAGCCGAATATAAAACTGATGAAGATGAGCTTGAAAAAGAAACAAATTGGAGACTACAGAAATCCAAGAGGGCAAATAAGAAACCTAGAGAAGAAACCAACCCAAGCAAGAGGAAAGCTGAATCATCACCAGAAGTTGAGCCAATGCAAACCCACATTAAAACTGGCAAAGCATTTTCTGAATCAAAAGTGCATGAGACAGAAAAGAAAAAACAGGTACCACCTCCGATCAATATTCTAGGAATAACCAACCACGGTAGTATTCAGAAACTGATGAAAGAAATAGTACGAAATGACTACAAAGTAATATCGCTCAGCAATAATATTTGGAAAATAAATACAACAGAGCCTGAAGATTATAAAGCTCTAGCTAACAAACTAAATGCTGATGGTCACCAGTGGTATACCTACGAAGACAAAAATGATCGATCAATTAAAGTAATGGCACGAGGTCTCCATCCAAGTTGCTCAAAAGATGAAATTATTGAGGACCTGCAAAACAAAGACCTGAAAATAATCGATGCAGTCAACATCATCAGAAAAGAGAGAAGAGAAAACAGGGACGGAAATGTTGAAATCATGAGAAGAGGTCTCCCACTTTTTATGCTAACCTTCGACAACCAAGAAAAAATCGAAAATATTTATAATATTAAGGCTATCCTCAACCTTAGAGTTAGAATAGAAACACCGAGAAAGGTCACTCGACTAATACCACAATGTAAAAAGTGCCAAGATTATAATCATACACAAAAGTACTGCCACCGTGAAGCAAGATGTGTTAAATGTGCAGGAAAACACGCAGGAAATGACTGCACAGTCCCCCGAGATACAACACCGAAGTGTATCAACTGTAATGGCCAGCATCCAGCCAACTACAGAGGATGTGAAGTTGCAGTAGAACTACAAAAAATGAGAGATAAATCACGCAAACCAGGTACATCAATAAATGTACAAACTATAAAATGAACCACGGAGCCTAAACCGTCAACTGCTAATCATAACATACAAAGCCAGAGAATAAACGAAAACGTTCCTTATGCACAAGTGGTTCAGCAAACAGAGGAGAAACAGTTAAAAGTGGATCTCGTTCTACAGGGCATACTGAGAAATCTAGAGAACATTAACAATAGACTTATTTCGCAGGAAATGAGTCTCCAGAAAACACTAGAAGAAATGAAATCACAAACTAGTTTCAATAAAAGAGTAGAAGAAAACCTTGGTCAAGTGTATCAAAATATAAATTATATAAAATCGAATTATAAACAAAAGAAATGAATAAAACATTACGAATTGTAACCTGGAATGCAAATGGGCTATTGCAACACATTCAAGAACTAGATATATTTTTAAACATGAATAATATAGATATATGTCTTATATCAGAAACCCATTTCTCCAAAACTTCATTCTGTAAAATAAAAGGATATAATTGCTACTATGCACTACATCCTGAGAACAAAGCCAGAGGTGGATCAGCTATCCTCATAAAAAAGTATATAAAACATAACGAAGAACCAAAAGTTGAGAACCTTTCCATGCAAGTCACAAAAACAAAAATACAATTAAGCAATATTAAAACATGCAGTATCTCAGCAATATATTGCCCTCCAAGATACAATCTCAAACAAGTAGATTATACTAATCTTCTGAAAAGGCTAGGAAGTGTCTTTTTAGTTGGAGGTGACTATAATGCAAAAAATACATATTGGGGATCTCGTTCAACGACCGCTAAAGGAAAAGAACTGTTCGCAGCAGGCAAACAACTAAAATGCGTAAAGTTTCCCTCAGGCGGTACACCAACCTATTGGCCTACGGATACCACTAATATTCCAGACCTTATAGACTTCTTTATTACAAGAAGGGTTTCAGATAATTACATCCATATAGAGAACAGTGAAAGTTTAACATCAGATCATTCACCAGTTATTATGATACTTAGCCAAACAATTATTTTGTAAGAGATCAACCCGAAATTAACGAGTTTCAAAACCAATTGGGATCTCTTTCAAACACAGTTAACAGAAAGAATTAGTCTGCAGAACCCAATTCAGGGACCAGTTCAAATAGAAGACGAATTAGATAAGCTCATCCATAATAACCAATATGCTGCGTGGGAAAGCACTCCAAATAATAGGCAGGAAATGAAGCGTAATGCTAGCTATCCAGAGGAAGTGAGAGAACTTCTTAAAAATAAAAGAAAAGCACGGAAGAATTGGCAAAAACATCGAAATCCTGAAAATAAAAGAGTAGTTAACCATTTGTGTATCAAATTAAAATACCTTATAAAAGACATTAAAAATCAATCAGTTAATAAATACCTCAGCACTCTAACTGGGCAAAAAGATACTGATTATTCATTATGGAAAGCAACTAAGAATATTAAAAGACCTAAACTTTAGATTCCTCCAATTAAAAATAATGAAAATTGGGCTCGAAATGCTAAACAAAAATCAGATTTGTTTGCAAATCATCTTGAAGAAACATTTCAACCTTATCCAAAACAAACGAAAGAGGAAAATATTACACCAATAAATAAACAGGATGAAGTAAATATTACACCTGTAACATTGAAAGAACTAAAATGGGAAATCAAGAATAATCTGAATGCGTATAAGGCTCCAGGATATGATCTTATAACAGATCAGATAATAAAACTGTTACCGGAGAAAGCGTTGAGGAAACTAGTGCATATAATTAATGCAGCATTTCGACTAAGATATGTACCAAGGCAATGGAAAGTTGCAGAAGTAATTATGATACTTAAACCGAACAAACCTCCGCATGATAAAGCTTCATATAGGCCAATTTCTCTGCTACCAACATTATCGAAACTATTTGAAAAAGTTCTTCTTAAAAGACTAAAACCAATTATCGAAGAAAGGAATCTTATCCCGTCACATCAGTTTGGATTTAGGGAAAAACATTCTACGATAGAACAAGTACATCGAATTACTGATGTAATCGAGACATCACTAGAAAGCAAACAAATATGCTCAACTATATTCCTTGTTGTAGCGCAAGCATTTGACAATGTATGGCACCAGGGGCTAGAATTCAAACTTCATCGAGATCTTCCGGAGCAATTTTTTCAAATTTAAAAATTACATATCAGAGAGGCACTTCCGAGTAAAGTATGAGAATGAGTACTCCCAACTAAAAAGAATAACAGCCGGAGTACCACAAGGGAGTGTTCTTGGGCCAATCCTATATCTCCTATATACTAGAGATATACCAATTACAGAAGAAACAATGGCGACTTTTGCCGATGACACGGCAATACTTGCAACAGCAAAGAACATCAATGACTCCACTAGTAAATTACAGAGGGCTACTAACCTGATATGTAATTGGACAAAGCAATGGAGAATTAAATTAAATTAAGCAAAATCAATCCAAGTGAACTTTACAAATCAAAAAGTTAACCATATACCAATAACGATAAACTCAATAGTAGTACCCCATGCAAACACTGCCAAATATCTTGGTATGACTTTAGATGCTAAGCTTAGAAAGGAACACATAAAAAAGAAGAGAGAAGAACTAAACATAAAATTTAGAAAAATGCATTGGCTCCTAGCGAGACAATCTGAACTAGCGATCCATAACAAACTGCTGTTATACAAACAAATTCTGAAGCCTGTATGGACATATGGTAGCCAACTCTGGGGATGTGCCAAGAAGACAAATATCAAAATCATACAAACAGTTCAAAATAAAATCCTACGATGTATTGTTCATGCACCGTGGTACATTCGAAACGACAACCTCCATCGAGATCTCAAGATTGAGCTTGTCGCGGATGAATTTAAGCATCATGCAACAAAACACCTACAACGTCTGCACCAGCATCAAAATCTGGACATACGCTGTATGCTGACTACATCTCTAACAAGAAGACTGCAAAGAACCAAACCACTGGACTTATCGCGACCAGGAGGTCAGTAGACTTACTGTGGCGAAAAATCTGAGGGAGGAGTTGCACTAACTGGGGATAATCACTTGATTACGCCGACTATTCAAAATACTGTATTATGCAATGTAAATTACTAAATGGGTACAAGACTCAGTCATAATATAAATAAATATAAAAAAAAAAAAAAAAAAAAAATTCGTACCAATTTTGTTGGAAGTCAACTGTAGCGGCCCTGAATAAATACAGAATCCGTCTTAAAATAAAGAAAATTGTACTATGCGAAATGGACCAAAAATTAACATATAACGAAAATTCAGTAATAGATCGGATCATAAAAATCCTAAATTATATTTTACTTAAAAATGTTAAATCAGTCTTAAGAAATTATTATTCAAATAATCATCTGATCTACCAGAACAAAAAATTATATAAAATTATGTAAAATAATTATAATTCAAATTATATTTACAATGTGAAAAATATATTCATTTTTAATTATAAAGTTTAAAAATAAAATGAAGTGTGTTTAATTTAAACTATATATTAAGAAATAACACTTCAATTGGTGACCCCGACATTTTATATGGACTATATATTATATAGTTATATAGTTTCAAAATAAAAATTAAATCAAATGAAACTTTAAATTAAAACAAAAGTGAATTTTCCTAACTATTGAACTCTAAAATAGTAATCATTAAAAAACATGTGCATATTAGTGTTCACTATAAAATAAAAATAATAATATGTGAAACATACACTTTATTATAATATCTTTAAAGCCATATAAATTTAAAGAGTTGCAAGTGAATTATACAACGCTTGCAATATTTAAATGAGAAAATCAAAAATATTGCAAATCATCTTTACAACTGTATATATACGTGCAAATTATAACAAAAGCACATCATATGGTAGAACAAACACCTGCAATCCCAACAAATAAACGGAAGGCGAACAAGCAACACCAGTTATATCAACAGTATATACGAGTACCAGTACACATCCATAATTAACGGCAACACATTATTAATCATCATATGTACATAAATATCAACCAACTCAACATTTTTATCAACTCGATTAATTGAAGGATGCCATTAGCTATACCGATGTAACCAATTGGAATGCCCGCAGCTCATTACGTAAGTTTTTTTTTTTTTTTTCAATTTATAAGAAAATAAACTATAATTTCATTTAAAAAATATACAAAATAAATAAAAAATTTTATATAGTTTATACCTACATACCTACATATGTACAATACAATACATAATTATTTAAATAAGTGTATATATATAAAAAATTTTACAATGCCATAAAATTTATTACTTCAAAAAAAAAAAAAATTGGGATAATAAAAATAAATCTATTTAATGAATTACGTATATGCAAGTGATAAATTTATTTGGCAAATTATGAATTAAAAATATTAATAAAAATTCTATAATATTATCAATACATAATATAAACAATTATTTAAATTTTTAAATTTTAAAAACTAAAACAACATAAAAACAATTTATATACAAAATAAGATTTAATATTTCTCTCATATATTATACAAATTATAAATTGAATTTATTTATTACTCATTTGATCATATTCATTTATATACATATATGATTCAAAATTATTATTATCGTTACTATTAGTTTCTTAACTATAGTTTTAAGTTATTTAGAAAAAAAGTGTAAACTGAATTTTCGTTTGCGTTGGTATGGTACACAAATTCACTCATTCAGGTCTTTCGTTTTCTTAATACGCATATACAATTTCGCGAATTAGTGTTTAAAGTGTTGTGTTAAGTGACATAAAAAATATTAAAAATGGGTAGCGACGACGAAGGCAAAAATAAACCTAAAACCGAACAAAAGCCTAATTCCGGTGAACTACAGTCTTCTCGCATTAAAATCCCCGATTTTTATAGACGCAACCCACACTCGTGGTTTATGCAAATTGAAATGCAATTTCAACTTTACCAAATTTCAGCGGATCGCACAAAATTTTTAACTGCGGCTAGCTCATTACCTACTGATATTTTCGACTCAATAGCCGATATAATACAACCACCACCAGAAACAGACAAATACAATACGCTGAAACAGGCATTAATTGAGAGGTATTCGCTGTCTCAAGAAAAACGCTTGGAAGAACTTGTCGATAAAAAAGATATCGGCGATGATAAACCATCCGAGGTTTACAGGGCCATGAAAAGGCTAGCGGGTGAAAATATCAACGAAAGCATTGTGAGGAGATTATGGATCAGACGGATGCCAAAAATTATTCAAGTTGCATTGATTGGGTTTGAAGACAAACCAACCAGCGACCTGATTAACAAAGCGGATCGAATGTTTGAAGCAACGGAAATACCCAACATTTCTCAAACGGATTCCCCCTCAACATCAACGTCATGCAATCAACTACTGCCAACACACAAATCAGAGATTGCAGAGTTGAAGGAGCAAATTTCCCAGCTCCAGAGATCATTCTCAGCCCTCACTTCAGGCAGTCAAAATCGCTCGAGAAGTCCGCGATCTTCAAGATCGCCACGATTTAGACCGAGGAGCCGCAGCAATTCTGTACGTAACTACAGATTTTGCTGGTATCACCATAAGTACGGTAGTAGAGCACAGAAATGTACAAAACCGTGCCAGTTTACAGCCCAAAAAGATGGATCCACAAATCCAAACTCTTTAAACGGTTAAATTCGACTATCCATACGGCAGATAGTCGAGAACAAGCGAACCGCCGTCTTTTTCTAAGAGATCAAATTAATAATCTCCTTTTTCTTGTGGATACTGGGGCTGATCTTTCTGTAATTCCTATAAATAATTTCCAAGGAAATCGATCTCGTGATCCAGTCTTGTGCCTTTCGGCAGCGAATGGTACAACAATAAACACTTTTGGGACAAAATTACTTTCTGTCGATATTGGGCTACGGCGCACCTTTACTCATCCTTTCGTGCTCGCATCAGTAAACCGACCAATCATCGGAGCTGATTTTTTAACAAAATTCGGTCTACTCGTCGACCTGCGTGGAAGACGAATCATCGACCCGGCCACGAAATTAACTGTCAGCGCATTGACAGTTTCCGTTAATACTCCCACTCCAAAACATTTAGTGGTTGAAAATGGATACGGGAAATTACTAAAGGAATTTCCTACTCTCACCGAATCCCCAAACTACAAAGTTCCAGTAAAACACAGCGTGGTTCATCATATTTTTACAAACGGTCAACTTCCGTTTTCGAAACCACGCCGACTGGATCCTACAAAACATAAGGCAGCATATAGTGAGTTCGCACATATGATCGAATTAGGTATATGTCAACCATCGTCCTCTCCGGTTTCATCACCACTCCACATGGTACAAAAGAAGGACAACACAGATTGGCGTCCATGTGGAGATTATCGTCGACTGAATGCCATTACGGTACCGGATCGTTATCCGATACCGCATATTCACAATTTTTCAGTACATCTGCAAGGGTGCACTGTATTTACGAAAATTGACTTGATCAGGGCATATCACGCAATACCTGTAGCTTCCGAAGACGTGCCTAAAACGGCAATCACCACACCATTCGGGTTATTCGAATATAATCGAATGCCTTTTGGTCTTCGGAACGCAGCTCAAACCTTTCAACGTTTCATGAATGAAGTGTTAAAAGATCTTGATTTCTTATTCGTCTATATTGATGACATATTGGTGGCAAGCACAACTGAGGAGGAACATTTATGTCACTTAAGGCATGTTCTACAACGACTTTCAGTATACGATGTCAAAATAAAGACATCCAAATGTGTTTTTGGTGTTCCATCACTTGAATTCCTCAGCCACCACATATCTAAAGATGGCGTAAAACCTTCGCCGCAGCGCGTAGAAGCCATAAATCAGTTCCCACAACCTACCTCAATTAAAACCATTCAGAAATTCGTCGGGATGGTGAATTATTATCACCGCTTTATCCCACGTTTAGCCGAATTTCTTCAACCAATTCATGCGCAATTGGCAACGTTATCAAAACGACCCAAAACAGCTAAGAACTTCTCTTGGCCTGATGAATGCAACAACGCATTTATCACAGTTAAGCGCGCACTTGCTGATGCAACATTATTGGCACATCCCTTAGAAAATACAATGTATAATATTACATCTGACGCATCAAATATTGCCGTAGCAGCAGTATTACAACAATTTAACAAAGGTAGTTGGGAACCATTAGCGTTCTTTTCAAAGAAACTGTCGCAAACTGAAATCAAGTACTCCGCATTCGACAGAGAACTGTTGGCTATTTATCTAGCCCTTAAACACTTCCGATATTTCGTAGAAGGTCGAATATTTACAGTCTACACTGACCATAAGCCCTTGATTAATGCAATCCACTCAAAGACGGAACGCAGTCCGCGGCAAACCCGCCATTTGGATTTTATATCCCAATTTACGACTGATATCCGACACATTTCAGGCAAAAACAATGTGGTCGCAGACACCTTGTCACGAACATGTGACCCACAAGCTGCCTCAATTAATCAAATCCCCAACATTCAAAAAATATCAGAGTTACAACGTACGGACGACGAATTAAAAACTCTGATAAACAAAACTCGTCCTACAAGTACCAAGTATAAACTTGAACTTGTTCAATTCGCTGGCTACGAATTATACTGCGAAATTTCTTCTGGTAATCATCGCGTATACATTCCTCAACCAATACGACGTGTAGTTTTCGATTCACTACATGGTCTTTCGCATCCAGGAATTCGCGCTTCGCGGAAACTTCTCTCCACTCGATATTTTTGGCCAAAATTGAATCTAGACGTTAAAAATTGGGTAACAAACTGTTTGTCATGCCAGAAATCCAAAATCATACAACATACAAAATCGGAACATGGAAAATTTAAAATCCCAGAAACTCGGTTTCAACACATTCACATGGATTTAGTTGGTCCGCTACCACCATCTGAAGGCAATCATTATATCTTCACTATCGTTGATAGATTTACTCGTTGGCCTGAGGCATATCCCATTCCAGATATTACCGCTGCCACCATTGCTAAGACGTTCGTCGAGCAGTATGTATCAAGGCTCGGTTCCCCTTGAAATTACGACAGATCAAGGCAGCCAATTTGAGTCAAAACTCTTCTCCGAATTAACAAAAATTCTAGGATCACATAGATTTCGCACCACCGCCTACCATCCTCAAGCAAATGGAATGGTAGAGCGATTTCACAAAACGTTAAAAACTTCGCTTAGAGCTCGAGGTAATACCAAGTATTGGAGCTCCGAGTTACCCATAATTTTACTGGGCATAAGAGCATGTGTCAAAGAGGACCTTAAATGCAGCCCAGCAGACCTAGTATACGGCCAGAGCCTCAAACTACCTGGCGAAATATTTTCAGGCCCAAGTTCACAACCCCTTCCATCGACTGACGATTTTATACAACAGCTTCGCACAAAGATGCAAAACTTAATCCCAGTCGATTCTCGCAAATCGACTCAGTCCAACATTTTTATTCCCAAAAATTTAGATAATTGTGAGTTCGTTTTCGTTCGTTTCGACAGAACACGAGCAAGCCTAACTTCTCCTTACGAAGGACCATTCAAAGTTATTCGTAAGCTTCGTAAATTTTTCATAGTTGACGTTAACGGGAGACAGCAATCCATCTCAATTGATCGTCTCAAACCAGCATATGGTATTTTGTCCACGATCAATTGCAAAAATAATAATATCAAAAATGTCACATTCCATATTCCAGCCTAATAAATCATCGCGCGGGAATCTTACTGCGAGGGGAGTACTGTAGCGGCCCTGAATAAATACAGAATCCGTCTTAAAATAAAGAAAATTGTACTATGCGAAATGGACCAAAAATTAACATATAACGAAAATTCAGTAATAGATCGGATCATAAAAATCCTAAATTATATTTTACTTAAAAATGTTAAATCAGTCTTAAGAAATTATTATTCAAATAATCATCTGATCTACCAGAACAAAAAATTATATAAAATTATGTAAAATAATTATAATTCAAATTATATTTACAATGTGAAAAATATATTCATTTTTAATTATAAAGTTTAAAAATAAAATGAAGTGTGTTTAATTTAAACTATATATTAAGAAATAACACTTCACTACGCCAGGGATGGGCAAGGTAGATTACGCCGTGTAATCTACGAGCTTGTCGACATGTAAAATATTACGTTGATTACTTGGTAATATTTTTTGTCAATGTCAACAACGATATTTAAGCGATATGAAATAAAATGCGATATTTTGTAAAAGGGCGATTCAGTTAAGCGTTAAAAGAAATTAAAGGAAAGGTTCAAATTAAATCGGGAACCACATACCATACTATAACTTTGGAAATATATGTTGAAATAAACAACTAAAAGGTTTAATTAAAGCAAGTTTATGCACTTAACGTTCGGATTAGTCTAAATTTCAAATTTTGTTATAACGAATAAAGCACATTTTGATCAATGCTCCCTATGAGATTCTACACAACTTCTGATGTGATTTATTCAGGCCAAAACTTTGGTTCTAGACTGGTTTTTCACAGGCAGTTCAACGCAAACAATTTACCGTTACCATTTCAAAACACGGTAAACAATAGGAAAGCAGCGCCGTTTATCACGATAATGTTCTGATTCTTGGACTACTAGATGAGGATTAGGCTATTTCTTGATCGATTAGGATAAATCTCAACATATTGGATGGAAATTTTAAATTGATTTTTGAATAAAGTTCTGGATGACTAATTTCGATAAAACTTAGCATGTTGAGGGACAATGGGATTATAAAATGATTTTAGAATAAAGTCCTGGCTTACCTATATACTGAAACCTAACTGAGCTATTTCTTAACCGATTCGCCAACTGGAATGAAGCTAGGCTATTTCTGTAAAAGTTAAGTTACACACAAACAAATAAATAAAGTTATATCCTGAATTTTTACGTTACCTGTTATTTCCAAGTGATTTCAGTCGGGTATTGTCAATTGTTTTTTTTTGTAGATTTATTTACATTATTATAAAAAATTTCGTTAAAAAAAATGATAAGATGTCGTTTATTTGCCAATGGTGCCATCTAGTTAATATAACCGAACTGTGATAAACTGTCATATCTTGTTGATAAGCTAATCTGCAGAAATTTCTCTTATAGTATTATAAGTTATTTGCCTTCCCGCTATTAATTTGTTAAATTGTTTTATTTGAGACACGCTCATCACGCGTGGGAGTCTCAAACATTTTCCGTTCCGAAATTTTGCATACAACATTTTTACCAATCTAACTTATAACAAACATTTAATCTTATTTGTATCGATGCGAATCTGCTTGTGTCTTGGTGGAACTAATGTTAATGTTTCTTTACCATTAATGGTAACCCTATTAGTCTAAAGTCTCATTTGACACCTTATTTTACAATAGGTTCCAATAATCATGTACTTGAACGCAACAGGCAGTGTAGTGAAAAATCCAAAATATCATCCAGAACACAACTATAAACAAATAGTATGTTATGCTATTGTTGTAAAAATAAGCTCAACAATTGTACTAATTGCTGTTAAGCCTACACCAAAAGCATCAACACGTAAATTGGTTGACTCCATAAATTCAGATGATTTCCAGATTTAGACCACTGGAATAAAACAAATACGGTTGTATGAATCGTCCAACACGTGCGTGTCAAACGTGTCAAAAGGTATTCTTCTAAATCATTGCTGAGAGAATATTTCAAAAAAGGTCCTTGTGTTACTCACGAACTTCCAAAAAATATCGATTATCTTTTGAAAAATGGGTTCCCGAATATCACCGAAAGGCAAGCTAAAATTAGTATATACTCAACATGGGTTTCATTTATTATCACAAATAATATGTACAGTGTTGATAGATTACGAATATTAAATTACAAATATCAGTTCGCAATTTTTTGATTTTATTAAGCATTTAACAAATGCCTATAAGCCAACTATATCACAAGCATCAAATGAAGTAGCTTAATATTGAATTGTTGCAGTATTACTAATCATCAAGAAAATATTGACGAAAATTGTGTTTGTAATATATCCAAATTACACACGAGGGATGAGTAAAACAGTTCCAGGTAATTACGAAGCTTACATTAAGAGAAAAGACGGGTCATGGCAAATACACGATGACTTAACAGAAGAATTAATTGAGACTAAGCCAGAAATAGAGTTAAACCAATTATGCCACAAAGGCCGATGGTGCAAGAGTTAAACCATAGTAACACAATTTTATATTGAAGGACCAACATAAGTTCACTAAGTAGTTTATTACTACTAATTTGTGCCTCTCTCTGAATAAGATAATTTATACATGATACCGGATGTTTTTTGTGAGCTGAAACTTTCAAATATCTCGGAAAATAAGCCCTCTACGATAAAAATGACCTTAATCAAAATTAAATCCTTCCGGGACGGAAATATATTAGTCCTAAATTTAGGACCCCCCGCCCGTTCTTATAAGGGGGGTGGGGATACTGGGAAACTAAAATAGGAACTCCTATTTTTTATTGCAGATTCGGATTCTACGGCTAAAAGTATGTAGGATTTCCTTGAAAGATTTTCAAAATCTGGTAACTTTTTGTCTGTGGGTACGTGAACAAATACAGCAAAATCCCAATTTGTTTGCCTATCATGAATCGAAAAAAATGTTTCAAGGAAATCCTACGTACTTTTAGCAGTAGGGTTCCTATTTTAGTTTCGAAGTTGCCCCCCACCCCCTTACAAGGAGGAGCGCGGGGTATTAATTTTAGGACTAATATATTTTCCTCCCGGAATGATTTAATTTTGATTAAGGTCATTTTTATCGTAGAGGGCTTATTTTCCGAGATATTTGAAAGTTTCAGCTTAAAAAAACACACGGTATACCAAAATGATGGCATACGCACAGTTATTGAGACATTTCTACGATTACCTGTCATTGACCGTTAAATATCTTCCTTACATCATTTTTTTTAGGGATTTTTTGTTTTTTGTCAATTTTTTTTGTCATAAACTAAATAATAAAGAATTTGCTAATTTTACTGTTGAAAGTGTTCCATTAAAAAAATTTGATCCGTTATACGAGATTAAATATTTACAATCCATCGTATATAAATACAAATATTTATTTTATTTATCTATTTAATATTATTTATTTAATAGATACAAATATTTCTATATTTACAATCCATCGTTGATGTTTCACAGAACACATCAAAATAACAATTTAACCAAAGCATACTTGATTTGTTTTATTTGTTAACTAAGAAATACATATTTTGCTCTAACGAGTATAAACTTGCTCATTCTTATGAAATCACTTTACTAAATTTTTTTGAGAGCAAAACGTAATTATTTTTCAACATTATAGGTTCTCACTAAAAAAAACAAACTTTGGTGTACCTACGGATTAAAAGAATATCAAGTCAATTCAAGTAAATTCTCCAGCCAATAATATAGTTGCTATTTTTGTCCATTCGGCAAGTGGCACTTTACCTTAGTGATTCAAAGTTTGATAACAGTGTATTGTATGAAAAATTAGTACCGCTCTCTATATCATTCAGTTCCAATTGTTTCCAGTTATTTTGACCATTCATAAACTCAACTGAAAACGAATTGCTCTTTTGTGGACGTTGACATTACGAAGTGACCAATAAAATTGCGAACCTTTATTTCGCGAGCCCATTTCTTAGCCAAAAATAATGAAGAAATGATTTCATTAGCAATCAAAGGAACATGATGTAAATAATCTGGCTAAGTGCTTTCAGGAATTATAATTATAATGGGGAGGGTTTGACAATTACTTTTGTTATATATTTATTATAAATTAAACACTCAAATTAATAAATTAAAAACATTATATTAATTCAAAAACATTAATATGTATATGTATACATATACATACATAAAAAATATGTAATATGTATGTACAATGTACATATATGTATGTAATACATTCTGTTAGAAAAACTTTTTAAATTTTTTATTAATTTTGTTTTATTTTTTCAATTTTTTTTCTATGTTTACTATGATTAGTAAATATTTTTTTTGTATGATCTGTCCCGGTTAAATGAGATATGTTATATTTGCTTGGTTTGGTTCCATTCTAGGATTTGTCCCAATTAAGCGGCTGTCCTGATTAACCGGAGTCCCAATTAAGCGAAATCGACTGTTTCTATAAGTTCATCAAAAGTTGAAACTGGATCTTCCTAAATCAGGTATGTATAACCAAAAATGTATTTTGGATTTCGATGAATCCGAATAGCTCAATCAGAATTATTTAACTTTTCAGATGGACGACGGCCTGGCCAAAATTTCACCGCAAGTAACAATTAATTTTGATATATTTATTTTAAAAAATATTACTTTTACAGCAATAACAGATGACGACACACATTTCATATACCATATATTGCAGCTGGTTAATTCAGAAGGGAATTCGAGTATAGTTACAGCCGTTGAGGAAACTTTTGCCTTGTACTATGTCCTTAATATAAAATATAACGAATCTAGTTCGTTATCTTTAGAGTTTATGCAACGGTACTTTTTGAATGTTACCCTGGAGATAAACTCGACGCGACCGATGTGACTAAGAAAATAAAAAATGTTAAACTAAACGAATTTGCACTAAAGCAATTATACTCGACGCGACTCAGATTAAAAAAAAAAAGTTGATTTAACTGTGACTTTTTGTTCTTTTTAAGTGTTAAAGTGACATCTTACAGAAATTTTAAGAAATAATATCCCATTTTTATTTTTTTTTTATCATTTTGACGTTTAACAAAATTAGTAGTAATTGCGTTCTCCGGCTATTTCTTCCATCAATTAATATAATAAATCAATATAGTAAAATGAGTTTTGAAGAAAAATTAATAAATCTGGTGAAAAAATATGTTATTTTATATGATAAGTCATTCAGGGGATACAGAAACATAAATAAAAAATTTGAAATTTGAAAGGAAATAGGAAAGGAACTTGGAGAATCAGGAACACTTAAAATGTAGATTTATATACTTATATACATAATAATGTAATAATTACATTTTTTTAGATGAAACGTGCAGGTTACGGTGGAAAAGTTTTCGTGATAAATTTTCCCTAGAATTAAAAAAAAAAAAACAATCTTCCGGAAGCGAATATAAATATAGAGCGAAATGGGATTATTTTCAAAATATGTTGTTCCTGACCGACTTCGTCAAAAACAGAAAGTAAGTTAACATTGATTTATATATGTTTATTTAGAGATTTATATTATGTACGTAATGTAATCTTTCAATTTCAGTTCTACTAGTAATTTTACTATTGACGAGAATTCTATAGATACGTCTAGTTATCGTCTTGAGGAAGACAATTATATAGATACATCTAGTAATGAATTGGAACTTAGCAAAAGCAGCTGTAAAAAAAGACGAAGTAGTGGCAATGACAATGATGATATTGAAGAATCATTAAAAATCACATTAGGCTACATAAACAACATGCTGGAAGAACAGCAAAGCGCCCCTCCACAAGTTAAAAATGCAGATTATCAATTATTCGTAAGAATGAGATGTATATACGACGGACTGCGGGAAGATTCCAAAGATATTCGATAGATATTTCAGCATGCCAGTAGCATGCTGAAATATCTATGCGAAGTACAAATACAGGACATTGAAACGGCAAACACACCGTATTGTGGTAATTAAATAATAGTTGCCGTATTGTGATAATAGAATAATTATTTTTTAAATATTGGATTACTTATTTATAATTATTTATAATTTTAAAAGGAAATTTGAAATAAAAGACTGAATTATATATCAAAACATGTTGTTAAACACATATATGTATGTATTATATTATTTTATTTTGTAATTGTATTGCCCCTTTCTTATTAAATAAAATATTCTTAATTAAAACATTCTTCTTCTATATAATCTATATAGAAGAAGAATGATTTTAATAATTTTATAAATAATTTTTTTTAAATGTAGCCATTTTTTACTTTTTTTATTCTATCTGCCTGATTCATTTTATTATTTTAGAATAATAATTTAAAAACGATGTAATTACAATTATATTGTTCCAGAAATGTCACAGAAATGTCAAAAACGTGAATACAAATAGTGAGTTTATCTTGAGTATACTTGTAACCGCGTTTTTGACATTTTAAAAGGTCGGGTATATCACATCTATTAATACAAAGCCATAAGAGGTGGAAAACGCCATTTAAATCAAATATCGAAAGTTGACAAATTAAGAAAAAAAAATTGAAAATTTTTAATTCTAATTTTAAACTATTTGTCGAATTGAATTGTATGTAGTTTTTTAATGAACATTTTCGACACTTTTTAATTTCCACAATGGGTAATAATAATTGTTCATAATATATTTTAATTTTGTTATTAGTAATAATTATCTGAGTACAATTGAATTATAATTTTTACAGTTATTTTATATATGATTGTTTTTAAAATTAAACTTGATTTATTTGAAAAGTTAAATTTAAATTTTAACTAATAATGACTTAGATACATCTAGCCTGACTATGTATCTGTAATGAATAATAATTATTTTGCAATAATTAAATATATAATATTTTAGTTTATAAAATATTATAAAATAGCTTTTGTATTTAATTTTCCATATTCCTTGATTAAGTTTTACAGATTTTGTTTTTTGTAATAAGTATTCAAATTACTATATGAATTTATTAAATTTCAATATCCGAATTTGGAATTAAATTTTGTACTGTCCACCAATTGGACTAATGTCTTAATTAATGAATTAATAATCGCTTATTAATTCATTAATTGTGTCATTATTATCTAAATAAATTTGTGAGAAGTAAATATTTATGTTTAGTTTTTAGCGCTGTATTACCAATCATTTTAAATTTCGAAACAGCGATATAATCAAAACTTTTATCATTATTATTAAGATTTATTTGTGAGTATGTATATCCACTTTTCAGCTTACTTTTTCAGAGTTCGCTCGAGTGCGATGATCACTTCACTTTCATTATTTGACATTAAATTTATATTTAAAATAGTTGCATTTTTGTAATTATTATCAAAAGTAGCTTGTTTATTTATATGGCCATAGGTATTCGATTCCAATAATAAGTTCCCTTAAATGTTTTATTTCTGTATTTGACAAAGCTGTATAAACACTCAGGTCAAGTGGTTCCTTGAAATACTTCGAGTTGTAATTACATTAATCGGGATTTGCTTCAAATCGTCACTGGTGATGGTTATTCTTGAAAGTGCCCGACATTGCGTTTGCCTTTGATGTAATGACTTCATAATCGTACTCTTCCAAGTCCAGCATCATTCTTGTAAGTTTAGATAATGGGTTTTTCATGTTAAATAAATATACTAGGGCTCTATGGTCTGTGAAAATTACAAATTTTCGCCCAACAAGATTAGGTCTAAAATACGACACAGCCCAATGTACAGCTGATAATTCTTTGTATGTCGGATCTCTATTTGGCTCGCTTTTTGTAAAACTTTTTGATGCGTATGCCACCGGTAAATCTTCTCCATTCTTTAATTGTGATAGAATTGCGCCACATGCATTATTTGAAGCATCGGTTGTCAATCTAAATATTTGAGTAAAGTTAGGGTATTGCAGTTAAGGTGGTTTGATTAAATTATTTTTTTAAATATCAAATGATTCTTGACATTTTTGTGTCCAATTGAATTTCACATTTCACAGTAATTATAACAATCTAAAGTTGTGAATACAAAGTAGGTACACAACACTTTTTTAGTAAGATATCTATCTACTTGGCGATCCTGTGATAAACCGAAACAATTTTTCTTTCCATTTGGCCTAGCTTATCAAAATCTATTTTATTTTCGTCATTTATATAATTGATTACGGCAAGGCCGATTCATTTTTAATGATCTGCTTAGCTCTGAATTTGGTGCAGCTATAACAAAACGACACTTATTCGTCACAGACAGTTAGTATACACACTGCACTGTTCTTTTTGGTTAAAGATCTGCCAGTTTTACCTCATATTGCTGTCAAATATTGTTTGTGTTGTCATTCGTATCTCAAATGTTGAACGAGTAACATCTAATTTTATTGATGTGATTTATTTTAATTTTTTGATCCATTGTTTAAGTGAATTTGTGATACCTAATTATATACATAGAACAACAAGTTCTTTTCTTTTATTTAATTTTGTATAACTGTTTGTGATCTTTCGGTGTAAATATAATGTCTGTTTCCGATAAAATCGTACGACTAACAACAACGGTTAATTGATTGGGAAATTAAACTGAACATATTCATCATTTGTTAAATAACAATTTTAAACCAGCTTTAACTAAGTTGAAAGATGATTTATCATCTTGTCAGAAGCAAATCAATGATTTCAAAAATGTTTCTGATGAAATCACAAACACGTTGGAAGAACATGAAATTAGAAGAAAGTGTCAAGATTTAGTAATTTCGGGTATCCCATTTGATGGTAAAATTAATGCAGTATAATTTTTCACAAAATATGTGCAGCTTTAGATTGTGATGCATCCATTGGAGTGAAAAATATGTTTCCTATCAAAACTACGAAAAAAATTTCTAATTCTGTTATGTCTTTGATCGTCATCCGTTTTTATGATTAACGATTGAAATCAAAGTTGTTTGCGCAATATAAGCTCTATACAAATTTCAACTTGAAGGAAATTGGATTTTTATCAGATTTAAGGGTTTATTTTAACGATGGCCTGACAAAAAAAGCGAGTTGGCTTCTTCACATGGGTAAAAATTTAGAAAAATTAAAACTAACTTTTAAGTGCTTTTCTAAATTTGGAAGGATTCTAATAATCAAAAATGAAAATGATAAGCCCATATCTATTAAAAATAAGGAAATGCTTGACACTATATCACAACAATGACGTCACCGACTTTATTCGTTTTATCTTCTTTATAATGTATATTAAATCAGATCATGTTATGGCAGGGGTTTACAACTGTGATCAACTCAATTTTATACTCTATTACGGTGTGTTGCTTTAAATTTTATATTTTATAATTTAACCTTTATGTTCTGTTTACTGTTTTATATTTATTATTACATATTACATTTTTATTTTTTATTTTTTAAAATTATGTTTCAGTTTAATTTATTACGGTGTTTCCTTTTGTTTTTGAGTGAGAATTTTAATGATAAATAATCCTGATGTGAGTATGAACGTACATAGTGATTTTCTTAACGATGTTTTATCAAGAAGTTTTTGTGACAAGTCCGGAACAAATATAGTATATTTTAATTGTCGTAGTTTACTTAATAAAATTGATGAAATTAGTCATAATTTTAAAGAGGTTAATGTGCATATACTTACATAGTTTGCTTAGTTGAGACATGGTTAAATGAAAATATTTGTGATAATCAAATTAATATGAGTGGTTTTAGTGTCTTTAGAAACGATAGAAACGGTAAAAGAGGTGGTGGTATATGTATTTATTTTCTTATTTTTTGTTCTATTTACATTTATAAATTAGTTTAGTTTAATAATTAAGTATTTTGTATTGTTATCGCTTTTTGTACTAAATAATACTGTACTGTGTACAATTAGTTATGAGAAGTTATTCTCTTTTGTGCAAATTTACGAATAAATAAATTCCATGTTAACTTCATGTGGTATAAAAGTTTGTATGACAAAACCGTTGGAGATGGAGCCTGATATAGATTTATTCATATCATCATGATCTATAATGTGCAAATCGTCAATTAAGATAGAAACTGTCTTGTAGCCGAAATATTGCATTAGAATGCCATCTGGAAGTACCAAATATATTGCTTTTTCTTGATTCCAGACCGAGATAGTGAGACAAACACTTGGTATGAATGGTTCAATCTGTTCATTCAATTCAATATAATCACGGAAGAACTGCGCTATTTAACAATCAATATTAATTTCCTCATCTATGAATAACTCTAATATAAAATAAATTATCTGTTAACCATTCCATATAATAAATGCGAGTAAATTTAATTTCCACGTTATTTTCATTTCCAATTTCAAACCAAATCAAATTAAAATCATGTTTAAAGAATATTTCACTCAACTCATTTAGCGACAAAACATAACAGCAACAACAATAGTAACGAAAATAATTAATTTAAAATATGGAATGAGTTAAAAATAAAAAAAATTGGTTTTCTCTGTTAATTTTAAATATTTATCTTATAATTATAATTATATAAAATAAAATTTATATTTATGTATGTGTGTGTATGTATATACTCGTATATATACATTATTTTATGTAAAACATTATTTATATATTTTAATTTAAAAGCACAAGAAAGTAAATTAATTATAATAATAATAATAATAAGCAAAATAAGAAGTTGGAATAAGATGGAAAATAATTATATTGAAGAGAAAATTTTCTTTTATTTTCACTTTTTCCTTTTTTCCATAGTGTGTTTGTGTTGATTTACTTTTCTAATTTTATTTTGGTTGCGCGAATAACACTTTCACCGAAAAGATATCGCGCAACACTAATTAGTATAATACGAACCAATTTTTTTTTTCACCAGTTTTCTTATTTGCGCACTAACATTATTATTGTATTATGGCAAACCGGCTCTAGTTAACCGCAGAATTTAATGGAATTATCAGTTTTATGGAGAATGCATTCCCGACCTTCACACCACTATCCACGAACGTGTTAACCTAAAAATGAGGCAAAACCCAAAAAACAAAAAATCTCGGAAAATTTTTGTTTTGTGTTGAAATACACCCAAAAAAAAATGTATTAAAAAATTAAATTATTTTTTGAAAGAATAAGAAGTTGATTAGCATAATTTAATATTCGGTAGCTTTTTGTTTTTGTTGTTGTTTTATATTTTTGTTTGTCTTCTTTTCAGTTTTTATATTTTCTTGTTAATTTAAGAAATTTTTCTTAAATAATTATTTTAAATTATAATTTGTTAAAAAAATAAAAATAAGAAAATTAGAGATAAAACGTATAAACCATGAATGGGGTGAAAATTAACAAAAAAGGAGTGATAATAAGAAGTAAAATAATAAGTGGAACCCAAAAACACGAATTAATGAGGATAGAATGGAGTGGAAAACCGGAAATTATAGAAAACATTTTTATTGTATGTACGCGGATTTATTGGATGGCTTATTATATGTATTACAGCCAGAAACTTGACCAATTTATTTGAATCATATTTTTTAAATAATTAACTTCGTCGCTACAGAAATGTTAAATTGAACCAAATTTATTTATTTGAAAAATGTATTGTGTCAATACGGGTATGATCCCGATCTGATTACTACGTGACAGCCTGTATTACTCATACACATAAAACAATGTATTAATACCAACTTGATTTTTGTTATAATTGCCCGGAATAGTTTAAATATAACAGCTATAAGACTGTCGTGTTCGTTCTAGTGATTCGATTACAGAAATTGATTGTGAACAGTCATAAAAAAAATTCAAGCTTAAAAATACAAAGTTGAAAATGGCAATACATTAGTGGCCGAAAGTGGTTCAATTCGTCTACTACTTCTACAACCCTATAGAGTTCTCCCGGCTCGATACCAAACTAGTGATTATTTTTTTATATTGTGACCCGGCTCACTATATCTATAATGAATATAGCAGCAAGAGATCATATGTATTTTTTGAAGGTCATTAGATTACTAGTATTTCACTTCGTTGAATGTATCGTAACCGTTTATTTATTTCAAAATTACAGTAACATTTATTTTATTATTTTAATTTTAATATCTATCATTAAGCATTGGTAGTTTACGGTAGAGTACCACACATTATTGTTACTCGTATATCGCTTGTACTCGTATAAAAAAAATAAAAAATTATTTACAAATGATTTAAAAGTTTTGTATCCAAATCTGAAAATTTAATTTTTTAAAAGATTTATGTAGAAAACAATAAAAAGTTAGAAACTCAAGAATTAATATTTGGAAAGCTTAGTTCCAAAATTCAGTCTTTTAATTCAGAATTTTTATAATCACATTTCTTAATTTCTCTTATCAAAAAATTAATTTTATTTATTTAATTAAAAGTTTCAGATTCGAAATTGTAAAATTAAAGTTCTAATAATTTATAAAATATTCGATAGCAGATGTAAAATTTTGAAATTCTAAATTATTTTGTTTTCTAAATATTCCGCAAAAATTTTACAGGCGATATTTTAATTAAACATTTTAATTTAATCAGAAATTTTCCAGGAATTAAAAATTCTTAATCAAGAAGATTAAACTTACATACCAAACAATTTTACGAAATATACGAAATTCAACTGCAAGCTCCACTAAATTTTCCATCAAAGTTAGAAAATCGGAAAATTTAACAAGAATTGAGAATTGCTTATGGAAAAGTTTGGCTTTTCGGGAATTTTGCAACCGATTTATGCTTAAAAATGACGATAGGAAAATATAACAAAAGTCATTAGAAATTTGCTAGGCTAAATTAAATGTTCACGATTATCTCACCACTGGTAGCTGATATTTAATTTTTCAGTCAATTTTTCGTAACTTTGGCATCGCAACTTTATTTTTAAAATAATCGTAAATGGTAATTTTCTAGTGTGGAGTGCTTTTGGGAAATAAAAAAAATCAGAGTTTCGTTGTCTGCGTACCCAAATTGATGTTTTATGCCATTATATTGGTAAAAGCAGAGAGAGAGCAGTCATCATTTATAAAGCGAATTTTTAAGTGTTATGAGTGTTTTTTTAGAAAGAGTTTTATAAGTTAAAGAGTATTTTTATTAATATTTTGAATAAAATAGAATTCGTATTATTGAGCGACTATAATGTAGTTAAAGAGGATAATTGCTTTATCTTTTAAGGAGATAACATAAAAAGTATGTATATTAAAATGTAAAGGTAGTCCCAAAATTAACGCAAGATTTGAATTTAGCGCCATTTGTGCAGTAAAGTGTTGGCAACCCCAAAAAAAAATAATTTGACAGCTGAGAGGTTAGGGTTAGTAAAAATGTGGCGTTAAACGATAGAACAACATATTTTCATTATTGAAGAATATCTTAAAAATAATGAAAGTTTGGCTGCCAAACAGTTCGAAAATTTCATACAAAATATGGCCGGAATAGTGTTTTAACTTCGTCAACTGTTAAGAGATTAATTGAAAAATTCAAGGAGACTGGATCAGTTAGCGACGCTCAACACACTGGTCGTTCAAATACAAGACGTTCAAATATCAATATCGAAGCAGTGCGTGAGAGTGTTGGTGAAAATCCAGGAACATCAATTCGGCGTCCTGGACAAGAAATGCAAATTTCAAGAAGCTCTCTACAGCGTATACTCACTAAAGATCTGTGTCTTCATGCTTACGAAATTCAATTGACACAACAATTGAAGCCTAATGACCATGCACAGCGAAGAGAGTTCGTTGAATCGATTATTGAGCATCAGCAAGTGGATACTGATTTTTCGAGCAAAATCATCCTAAGCGATGAAGCATATTTTCACCTTGATGGCTTTGTTAATCGCCAAAATTGTCGGATTTAGGATACGGAGAAGCCACAGGCTGGTGAAGCAGTAAATTTTACTGGTGCTCGATATCGCGACATGATAACACACTTCTTTCTGCCTCAGTTAGATGATATAGACATAGACAAGATGTGGTGTCAACAAGATCGGGCCACATGTCATACAGCCCACCAAACAATTCAATTACTGCATGAAACATTTCCTAGTCGTGTACTCTCTCATTTCGGTGATCAGAATTAGCCCCCTAGATCTTGTGATTTAACAACATTAGATTTCTTTTTATGGGGTTATTTGAACTCAAAGGTCTATGTCAAGTAGCCCACAACCACCCGTGCATTACAGGAGGAAATTAAACGCTGCATCAACAAAATTCAGCCGCATTTATGCAAACATGTCATGGAGAATTTCGATAAAAGGGTGCGTATGTGCCAGCAAAGCTGTGAAGGCCATTTGCTCGATGTGTTATTCCATAAATAACCCTATCCTATGTATTTTATGATTCAATAAAAAAACTCACAATCTGAAGACTAAAAACTGTGTTTTCTATTTAATTCAACTCTTTCGTTAATTTTGGGACACCCTTTATAATTTATAGCTGGCGTAATCGGAAAAGCTAATTATGAAGAAGTTACTAGTTTTTAGAACTTAAAAACAGTGCCAGTGGAAAATATGAACCAAATTTATTTTGGACCTGTATATGGAAAAATTTAAAAATATTGGCCCATTGTCAAAAATCGGGAATCTAAAGAGAATGTGGGGTTTTATTGGTGATGAACTTTAATAGGAGTACAATGTTTCTACATAGGTACAGGTACGTGCGCAAAAGAATCAAACAGGCGATCGACACCGGCGATACAAGTGGTGAAGTTTTAACCAAGCGTGAATATCAGAGTGTTGAACATCATTGGAATTAGAGTCAATCAATGAATATAGTGAAACCACGTCAAACAATGGACGGATTATATTCAAAGTTTTGCGATTAGTTGTTGGAGAGCTAAGCAAAACAAAATTCAGAGGCACCAAGAAAAAGAACAGCGGAGGCAAGAAAAAATGGAACAAAAACAGAAACGACACGAAGGGAAAATTCTCGATTGTTTCTCGAATTAATGACACAAACTAATTAATTTTTATGCATTCATTAATTAAATTAAAAGACTTAAGATATCATATAATGTTTAATTAACTGTTTTAATTTTTTTATAAAATAAAAATATTTTAACTTGAAAGAGAGGAAATGGATGAATTTAGACTGCGATTTAATTACTCCGATTTAGAAGTTATTCCATACTTTTTTATTTGCTTTATTGTTTTTTGTATGAAAAATCAGCTAAACCGAATTTATTAGGCTCTGTTTATAAATTTTTATTATATTGTATTTTAAAATTTAGTTCAAGTAAAGGTGAGCTCGCGAGGCCGGATATTTACCGGAAAGAGAGGAAATGGATGCATTTTTTGGTTAAGGTTGAACGTTTTTAGTGATTTTAATGGTTTAGAGCTCGGATGTAAATAGTTACAGTATATATCCGACCTGGCGAACTTACCTTAAATTGAAATTGTCCTTCTCTATAAATTAAATAAATACCCGAAGCGTACTCTTTTACTCACGATATCTGGCCACCTTATCAGTCAAGAAGCTTTATTTTTGTTTTTCAAAACCATATGAAGCTTTTATACTGTTAAAGTTAGCCGATAATTTCCAGCCGGAAGCTATAAAAATTGGTAATGCAGATTATAATATTGATAAGACAGCCGATAAAAAATGTATATAGCCGAAAGTTCTCAGCCGATGGTGCCAAGCCGATATATCCAGTCGCTAAAAAATATTTTTAATTCTTAGATAAAAATAATACGATAAATTGAATTTTGATGCAATTGTAAGACAATATCTAATAATACTATAAGGAAAAGTTTCATGTGGGAATCCTGGAAAATTTAGATTTTCCAAAATCATATGTCAAGAATTGAAAATTTATAAAAATTCAGTCTCTAGAGTGTTATGTCTGAATACGGCTTGATTAGATGTGTTTTTCCAATAGCTATGACTAGAAAATTATTTTAGTTCAAGTTTCATGTGGAGATCTAGATTTTCCAAATCAATCCCCACATGAAACTTGGACCAAAACAATGAAACTTGAACTTGAAAACGCATGAAACTTGAACTTGGGCCAAAACAATTTTCTAGTCATAGCTATTGGAAAAACACTTCAAATCAAGCCGTCTCCAGACATAACACTCTAGAGGCACAATTTTAATAAATATTCAATTATTAACATATGATTTTGGAAAATCTAAATTTCCCGGGATCCCCACATGAAACTTTTCCTACCAGTATTAATAAAACATATTTCACAAATGTATCGAAATAAATCGTATCTCTTTTATTCAAGAATTAATGATCTTCTTTATCGACATACGTATATCGGCTGGAAATTATCGGTAATTTGATTAGTATGATAGAAAGAAGAAATATACGTCAACTCTAATGTTCAATCCAAAACAAAAATGTATCTTCCTTATCGAATTTTTTCGGCTGGAAACTATTGACTAACTTTAACAGGGTTCTTGCTTTGTCCATAGGCTTGGAGGGAAATTTAAAGTTCAAATCTCCAACCAAACTTTCTCTGCATGAAAATAGGCAGAAAATTCTCAGTAAAACATTAAGATAGTCTATATTTCCTACTGAAACTAAATTGTATAGAACGTATTCGATTTGTTGTACCACTCTGAAATACTAATACACTGTTTCACAAAAATAATTTTAATCGTTAGGTAGCTAGTAAGTGGTTAAATATCTAGCCGACTAATTTCGATCATCTAAATTTAACAACTGCTTATTTTCCATGTAAAAAATAGTAATCACTAATCAGATTACAGTATAAAACGATACTTTTAATAGTTGAAGCGTTTACTGTTGAGTCAAATCTAGGCACGACCTTATAATTTCGTTGCATAGTTTCTTGCAACTGGAAATGTACGTTCGCTAGAACTTGATGTTGGACGAATTGATTGTAGTGCTTTATTCAAACCTTCTAACTCGTTCGATCACTTTCTATCGATAATCCATATGCACATCAACCCCAACATCCTAAATTCTTCCAACTTGAGCGTTAGAATTCTACTCACTAAGAACCATTGGTATTTGCCATCTAATCGGTTAATGCGACATTGAAGTTGAAGCTCTTATATTATGGATCATCAAATGTTCATCAATATTAATTTATCTTACAACAAAAGATTTCAATTGGGTTTCATTAGGCAATTGTACCGCCATTAAAGAAGTTTAAATTGATTCCACTCTCTGGTTATGTACCTACTTCGGATTAATATCTCCGTGCAACGGCTTGTTTCATTAATCACAAGCGAAATATTCTTTGTTATCATATCGATAGTTTTACTACGCCTACAGGCCACTTAAATGTATGTACTTCATCAGGATGACACTCCGGAGTTTTGTTTTAAACAAATAATAATTTTTCCTTCTTGCTTAATATGTCTGAAACACTAATACTTTGCTCCTAAATTCTAATTTTTTTATAATATTTATAATTCGACGAGGTTTAAAATACCAAATGAAAAGGTAATCCAAATTTGTAAGTTAGCAGATATTGAAATATTGATATACACGCCAACTCTAAAAAACATCAAAACCCATGTTTTATACATAGATATACATACATATGTAGAGACTACACAAAATATGCCATACTAAACCTTTTATATTATCATTATTATTAAACGTTTATTTTTCGGAAATTGTCTTGGGATATTTTGGGAATTATTCCTCAAAAATTAACAAAATGAAAAAAAAAAAAAATTAAAATTAAAAGAAAATTAAAATCAGACCAAACCGCATCACAAAAAAGGTACGAGATTCTACAGATTTTTTTTTTTTTTTTTTTTTCTGGTTTTATAAATTTTTTTTTAATCGCTTCCAATGTAATTATATCCCTGTGCAAAATATATAACATAGAAAATAATAATAATAATATAATTTGTGTAAGGCAATAAATCATTTAAGAAAATATATTCTAACAAAAAAGTTAACAGAGAAGACAGAAAAAAAAAACTGAACAGTGTTACAAGAAAACCAAAAGCATAATACCATGAAAGTGAATTGAAGATCATCATGATACTAATTTATTATTATTATTAATATTTTGTATAACACTGTTGTTGTTGTTCAATTTTTGTACATTTTTAATTTGAAAATTATACTTATTTTTATTATATAAAAATATAATTTTCTCTAAAAATTTTTTGTTAAGATTTGTTTTCTTATTATATTTCTTGTATTTTGGGATATTATATTGCAAACTGCAATGCTTTATGTTATGATATGCGGAAATTAAAGTTCGATATAGAACTATACAGTCTATGCTTTACCCATCGTAGTGTAGTACAATGATATTATATTATTGCATGTTTATTCTGTTAGGAAGGAGAGATCAAATTTTCCACTCCATTTAGAAGGCCACATTATGATTAGAACAGAAATTGCAGTTTTTTAGATGTGTAATCCGCTGAACGACTAATTTTGATGAGCATCATAAATTGCTCTGCCAATTTTGAGTTCAAATTTAAATGTCGTTATGTACATTATATTAATTTATTATAAAAATTGATTAAAACTGTTTATTTATTAACATGTTTTTAATAGCCAAATTTTAATTAATTTATTTAAAAGTTTTATTGAAAACCATTATAATTGTAAAAAAATCAAATTTTCGTTTGTTTCGCAAACATTTTCAAGAATTCTGTATAAAAATTAAGAAGGAACTTTTACTGAGTTCCGATGAATATTTTATTTCTTCAAATCTAAGGTTTACAATCTTTATTGCTCTATGAACCGGTATATTAGTAAACAAAGAAACTACATCAAATGAAACTAAAATATCATCCTCATTTAACATTATATCTTTAATAAAATTCTTAAATTCATTCGAATTCTTAACGTTTTATTGGCTATTTTATGTTAGGGTGTTTAAAACTTTAGCAAGGTATTTTGGTAACGCATAACTCGGTGAATTGATGTTCGAAACAATTCGTCTTAGAGGTATATTTTATTTTTGAGTCTTAGAAGAAGAGAACAGTGGGATTTTTTACTATTATTTCTTTGTGTAATTTGTCACTGATACCGATTTCTTTTGAAATATTTAAAAGGTCTTTTGCTACTGAATTAGTACGATCATTTCTAGTTGGGTTAAGTTCACTAAATAATTTTCATTTGGTATTTTAAATTTTATATTTCACAATTTTCACTCAAAGTATTTTTCAATTTTTTAATTGTTTACGTTTTTGTTTAAACCATTAAATGAATAAACACTTGATAGCGAGTTTATGAATTTCAATCTTGCTGCAAAATGTTCACCGACTATATATAAGCCAATCAAAACTAGCCATTTCGTAAACAAATTTCCCCTTCCAAATTAATGTCGATTTTCTTTGGTCAAAAATAATTGATTATTTTGACAAATAATTGATATTTTTCAGAGTTTCATTTTTCTTTGGCGAAAATAATTGATTATTTTTTGATGTATAATCAATTTTTTCAAATCATGATTTTTTCTATAATCTACTACCACTACATTGAAAAATAGAAATGTCAAATATGACAAATAGACGCCTCGCGTTTTTTATGTCAATTCAATGGTTTTCTTGCTGTGTGGTTATAATAATTTGTCCATAATAGTTGTCCATAATTTTGTTGACGAGGTAGTCTGCATTGACAGTGGCAATTTATGGGATGAGGCATCAAACATTACCTTAGATCGTACACAAAATCAGCAGATACCATCGACAGAACAAAATGATTCAACTGATAACTCGGGAGAAAATGTAACTGACAATATATTGAAGCATTTGGGCGAAGTAAAACGCGATCGAATTGCTTCTAGTTTTTAAAATTTAAAGCAAAAATATTACATATAAATTAAAATAATACATATATAGATTATAATAAATAAAACACAAAAAGATTCATTATATTTATTTCATTCACATGAAATTCACATTAAACTGACAGAAAACAAAATGTCAAAATACCAACACAAAGACAAAAAATAATCAATTATTTTTCGTTTTCGATTGGCAAGAAAATAATTGATATTTTTTGTAAAACCAAAGAAAATCGACATAAAATAATTTCAAATCGATGCAAAATGTGCAGCAGGCTGGCAACTGCTACAAATTAAAAATATGCTCAAATTTTCACTCATTATGTCAATTTTAGCTCTTTTTCAATTAATTTTTTTTTTTTGTTGCTTATCTTGGCGAAACCGAAAGGTCATTGTCGTCTTGACGTTGTCAAAACAGTGATATGAATTTGCTGCAACTATACATATTTTGTATGTATTTAATGGTAAGATTAATGTTAATTTTAATTTCTAATTACTAATTATATTTTGTTTTCATTTTTTTCATGAGAAAATATGTACGCCATTCCAGTTAAAACTTTTTGCGGTCAGTGCAAATAAATCAAAATTAAAATGTCGTGTTTTTATAATGGTGGCATGGATGTGACAAGTGATTTTATAAAGTTGGCCAAATAATACCAACTTATAGAATATAAATTTTTAGAACTCAATCATTTTATAGATCGATTTTTATGTATTTAGTACTTGGCTGATTAATTATTGTCAACATAATATAAATAAATAGTTAATAAGCGGGAAAAATCATATTTCATTTGCTTAGAATATAATTGAAATTGTAATTTTCATTTTATAGACAACTGCAAAGGCGACAGTTTTAATTTAGTATTGTGTATATTGTTAATTATTTGTTAATAATTTATTAAAATGCTTAATTGTTGTATCGTCTAATAATCAAAATTTTTCGTTGATTAATAATAAATATATTTTGTAAAATTTCGTTAAAAAAAAATTATTATGTAAGTATTTTATTTATGTATAACAATATAAATTTAATGTATTATAATTATAATTTGTTTTTAATTTTTTTATTTAATTTTTATACAGAATTCTTGAAAATGTTTGTGAAACAAACGAAAATTTGAATTTTTTACAATTATAATGGTTTTCAATAAATCTTTTAAAAAAATTAATTAAAATTTGACAATTAAAAACATGTTTTATATATTTGCAAATTTAAGAAATTCGATTTATTCTGCATTAACATGTCAACTTGCTTAAAATTAACCGCTTTCTGGCATCTACGAAATTCAACTTACATTGAGCATCCGAAATGTTGCAGAAAATATCAAAAGCCAAAAACATACCCAAA
This sequence comes from Tipula unca, assembly GCA_951394425.1. NCBI lineage: Eukaryota > Metazoa > Arthropoda > Insecta > Diptera > Tipulidae > Tipula > Tipula unca. The sequence continues at coordinate 123,543,866 of OX596380.1, forward strand.
TTCGTTGGAGAAATGAATCTAAATTAAAAAAATTTTAATTTTTTTATTTTATTACACTGATACTACGCTCATCTAGCAATTTATATTTCGAATACCAAATTTACATTTCCCATAAAATTTGTTGGAGTTGTTATGGTTAGTCCCATAACTGATTAAACCTGTTTACTAATGGAGTCTCCTTTCAACGGCAGCGTTATCATAGGGGTTTCCATGCTCCTGGAGCTCTATTTCGTGTTTGGCGGCATACATTTTTACCACATCTTTGATGTACACTCTAACAATTTTTTGATGAAATTCACAATGTTTAATGTAAAATGGGAAAAACAACTAAAACAGTGCAAATTTCCATTTTAACTGATGTAGGTTAGGTTAGGTTGAGTGGTTGCTATCGCACACTTAGACCGGCTACGGCCCATTGTGATACCACAGAATCTACTTCCCTATAACCCCTATGAGAACCAGTTAGAGCTACTTATGTAGCGTGATAAGTCTCGCACCTTACAGTTTTCGATATCCGAGAGGCAGTCCATTGAGAATTTACCCAAATAATCATGTCTTTTGTGTGCTAAAGCCGGGCAATGGCATAGGAGGTGGACTATCGTCTCTTCCTCCTCCTCGTCCCTACAGCTTCTGCAAAAGTCATTTGCATCCAGACCTAGCCTCCTCGCATGTTCTCCAAGTAGGCAGTGTCCTGTGAGTATCCCCACGATCGTTTTGAGTTCACGTCTTCGTAGGGAGATCAGTGTCCTAGAGCGTTTCCAGTCTAGCTTTGGCCAGACTTGCCTTGCTACCTTACATGAGAGGGTGTTCTTCCACCTTTCATTCGTTGAGGCTTCTGCCTCCTTTTTGAGCCCATTCTTGAGTGCATTGATGGGCCTCCCCAGTTTTGCCCTTTCCGGTAGCAGTTGGAGAGTTGTACCATGCCTCGCTAATTCGTCCGCCCTGCAGTTCCCCATGACGTCCGAGTGGCCGGGGACCCAGACAATCTGGATGTTGAAATGCTCGCTCATCTCATTTAGAGACAGGTGGCAACCCAACGCCACCCTAGACGACAGAGAAACCGAGTCCAGCGATTTGATTGCCGCCTGACTGTCCACATAAATTACGATATCAGTCGAGGATACCACGTTATGCCTCAACCAATTCAGGACCTCCTCAATCGCTATTACCTCTGCCTGGTACACACTGCAGTGATCAGGGAGACGAACTGATATAAATACTTCTAGTTTATCACAGAAGACTCCAGCTCCTACTTTACCGTTTAGCTTGGAGCCGTCCGTAAAGAACTGCAGTGCTTCTGTTTCCGCACCCAACCCGCCCCTCCAGGATTCTCTTGAGGGGCAGGAAGTTCGGAACCTTTTCTCGAAACACAAGGTTGGTGTGACATAGTCTAGATTCGCGAGTTCCTTCCTCAGCGATCTAATTATCGTCGAGTGTCCTGTCTGGAGACCCTTCCACTGGGATATGGCTGATAGTCGGGTGGCCGTAATCGCCGCCACCTGCTTGCCATAAATATCGACGGGGGGAAGGTGAAGCATCACCTCCAAGGCGCGTGTCGGTGTTGTCCTCAGCGCCCCGCTTATCAGCATGCAGGCCGTTCTTTGCACCTTCTCGATCCCCTTCCTGTACGTTGCTTTATCAAGAGCTGGCCACCACACACTCACCCCATACATAAGCACAGGTCTTACTACGGCAGTGAATAGCCAGTGTACCAGCTCCGGCTTCAGGCCCCATCTCTTACCGATTGCATTCCTGCATGAGTACATTGCTATATTCGCCTTGTTAGCTCTTTCCAGAATGTTGGGCTTCCAACTAAGCTTGCTGTCCAAGATTACTCCCAGAAATCTTGCCTTATCAGTAAAAGCTAGTCTCCTGCCGTTAAGGATAGGTGGATCTACTACCGGGATTTTGTATTTCCTAGTAAATAGTACCAGTTCAGTTTTGGACGAGCTAATTGCCAGTCCACATCTCATCGCCCACCTTGTAGTGATTAGGAGGGCATTTTGGATTACCTCCTTCACCGTGCTTAGATACTTCCCAGAGACAGCTAACGCCACGTCATCTGCATAAGCAACTACCCTGATCCCTTCTCTCTCCAGCTCCAGCAGCAATCCGTTGATTGCTATGTTCCAGAGAAGAGGAGACAGGACACCTCCCTGCGGGGTTCCCTTAACCACCCGCTTCCTGATAGTGGATTCCCCCAGCTCCGAGTTGACCATCCTGCATCCCAGCATGTGATTGATTAGCTCACCTACAGGGTAATCCACTCCTAGGAACGACAATCCCTCCAGAATTGCCTCCGTCTTAATATTGTTGAAGGCGCTCTCAATATCGAGGAACGCCACCATACAAAACTCTTGTGAGAATATCGATTTCTCAATTGTACTTACCAGGACGTGCAGGGCTGTGTCCACAGATTTCCCTTTACAATACGCATGCTGAGACTGAGCCCAGTCACAAGGCTTTATTTTTGAGCGTATATAGATATCCATCAGTCTTTCCAAGGTTTTCAGTAGAAAGGATGATAGAGTTATGGGTCTTAAGTCCTTGGGGTAGCCATGTGAGCATTTACCCGCCTTCGGAATAAAGATCACTCTGACCTCTGCCCACCCCTTCGGAATACAGACCAGTTTTAGACACCCTTTGAAGATCACCTCTATCCATGGGAGAATAATCCTCGAGTTGTTCTGAATCTCCGCCGGGACATCATTGACATCACATCCAAGGATCACCCCTATATTCCTTTTCTCTGCTTCGAGAACCAGGTCCCCCAGGTTATCCGGCGGAACCTGTTTGTCTCGATCCATATAGGCTGAGACCAGCCAAACTAGACTGCCGCCAAACTCCAAGCTGACGGCAGTTATGTCACCATTACTATATTGTGAAAGTAGAAAATTATTTAAATTATTTTTTACCAGAATGCAGGATCTGATTTTCCCCGAATTTCCAGAGTATAAAAGGTTGTACCCCTTCATTCTAAGGCCACAGATCCTGTTACTATTTATCCAAGGTTCCTGGATAAAGACTACGTCCTCTCCTGATCCAGTCAGTCTGAGGAGTAGGGCGGCTGACGCTGCCTTCGTATGGTGCAGGTTAATTTGTGTGAACTTTAACATACACAAGTTGAGCCTACTTACCTATTATCACTCCCCGCTCCGCAGGCTAGTGCTTGACTGTTCCATTGGAGTCGCCGGTGTCCCCGTATCTCCTCCCACGGAACTTCCTTCCCGGATGCAGGCAGTCCCCTCGTCCCCCGAGTCCGACAAGTCTTCCTCGTCCGACGCTAGGGACAGGCGACTACCCATCTCCTCCCCAAGTGCAGCCACCTCGGAGAGCTCCATTGGTTGGGCCTTCTCCCCTCCTGGTGCCACTGTTTCCCGTATGGACGGGTCGCCTTCCTCGCCAGGCTCCTCCTGGTTTGTTCCAGCCTCGTCCTTTTTGTATACTCTGAGAGTAATCGACCCGAAACCGAAGTCGATCACTCCCTTAGTCGCGGCAAGAGGGGCCAAGGACTCCTTATTGATTAACATGGTGGATAATCTGGAGCCTCCCTTGGCATCCTCCTGTCTCACAATCTTCCAATTATTTGAAGGGAGATTGGGGTTACTGATCCTTATGATCTCCAGGATCTTTTCAGGGCTGGCCGGTTCAGTTGGCAGCCAGACGCGCGCTCTTGGCCTGCTAGGAATTTCTTCCCTGCTTACGGCCGCCAGCCTCGCGCCTTGCCACACCTCTCCTATCTCTGCCACCGCCTTCTTGTACAGATCAACTGATCTTACATCTGAGCACGCCGTTAATTTGATGCGCCCTTGGTGCCATCCCGCATCTCTGCAGGATGGAGGGGGACCTGGATTTTCTCCTAGGACCTTTAGGAAAACAGAGTTCAGCGCATTGTATACCAATCTCCATTTCTCCATGGTGATGCTCCCGTCTTCGTGGCTCCTGTCCACGACGGCTAGCACCAAAACGCGCTCCTTCACAATGTCGCTGAAAGACGTGTGCCCCGGCATAACCTTGTGAGGAGTTCTTTTCTCCGCTTGAAGTTTGGCTCGCTTAGACTCGACCGGCTCAAGCTCATCCTGAGACCTCTGCCTTTTCGACACATGGTCACTCTCCGAGCTATCGCCACTGATCGCATTCTTGGCCCAAATCACGGATTCCTTTAGTTTCTCAGTGCGCTGCTCCTCAGGGGTTTCAGCCCACCTTTTCAGAACCCTCATCGCATTCCGCTTTTTATGGTAGCGCGCCTTAGCATTTTGACGGACGTTAGCCGACCCCTCTGCTGCAGCGCTAGAATTCCTCTGGGTTCCGCTAGTCCCAGGCTTTGGTGCCCTGGAGTCGCTTCCCCCTGTTACCTTTGAGGGAGCCCCACCTTTTCGGTTAGAGCTTTCTCCTGTTTCCTCCGGCCTTTGGTGAGTGCCGGTCTCGGTTTTGTCTTGTTTTTTATATTGATTTAACATATTGCTCCCACGAGTTTCGGAGAAAAAATGGTCCACCTGCGCAGAGATCCGTGTACGCAGGTAAGGCTACTTACAACTGGAGGTCGCCAGGTATCCAGAGGGCTCCGTTTGCGACTGGGCTTTGTTAAATGGGCCCCCAGCCTGGTAGTTTGTTGGCACGGGTCGCGTAACACCTTAAACCGGCCCATCTGTCGTCATTTAGCGTGACCCGCCTCACACCTAGATCACTTTTGCCCACCCGTTCATACAAACGTACGAACGAGGACCCGGAGGCGACGACATTGTGAGGCTTTAACTGATGTAAATCATATTTAATTTATTTATTTTGGCCCCTGTGGTCGGGGGGCACTCACATGTTTCGTAAATCTAAATTGCACGAACATGTTTCCCAACAATACCACCACAGTATCCTTTGCTTGTCGTAGGAGGCGACTAAACGGTTGGATCGCTGGGCTGACAACCCGCATCCGTAAAAAAGTTAAGTGTTTATAAAGTCAACAAACAGAAAAATGGATATCGCCAAAACCACAACGGACCCCCGCTCAAATACCTGGACACGAGATTTAGGATCGGCACGTGGAACGTGCGGTCACTTGAGAATCCAGGAGCGTTAGAAGGCATAACCACATGCATGAAGGAGTATGGGCTGGAACTCGTTGCTCTTCAAGAAACTCGCTGGCCCAAAAGTGGAGACCATGTGTCCCAGGGCTATACGTTGTTCTACAGTGGAGATGACCTTAGAAATCTTGGAGCTGGATTTCTTTTTGGGCCGCAGGTAAAAAACGCTGTTCTGGATTTCCAAGCAGTCAACAACCGATTGTGTATACTTCGCTTGCGCATTAAGTTAGCCAACTTGCCGATAATTTATGTTCACGCGCCCACAGAAGTCAGCCAGCCCCAAGATAAAGACTCATTTTGCAATGACTTGGACGATCTGATGGGATCTATACCCGAACACGATGTTAGAATGGTAATTGGGGACTTTAATGGTAGAACTGGCAGAAATCAGACCGACTTGTGTGAAAACATAGGGCCGTACTCCCGACACGAAACTGCGACCGATAATGGTGAGAGAATGATGTACTTTGCGGTTGCTCATGATCTTAAAGTTCCCGCAGCCAAATTGACCATGTGATAGTTTCTAAAGGACGGGCTCGGGTAGTGCAGGATGTGAGAACTTATCGGTCAGCAACCAAATACGTAGGCAGCGATCATCATTTGGTCATCATCAACATCGACGCAGTACTCGACGCATGGAATAGACACTTTACCGACCTGCTTGCTGTTCATCATGCGTCACAGACTGTAGTTGAGTCACCTCAAATACAGACTGAGGAGATTTGCATTGAGGATCCATCCCAGGAGGAATTCACTAAGGCTATGCAGAGACTAAAACGAAACCGCTCACCTGGAGTGGACTGCATTAATTCGGAGCTCTTGATACTCGGAGGGAATACTTTGTGGAACGGTCTTTTCGACCTTATTCGATTAGTATGGCGAACCGAAGTTATGCCTGACGAATGGAAAGTGGCAGCGATATGCCCCATCTTCAAGAAGGGAGACCGCTTGAAGTGTAAGAATTATCGCGGTATAGCTCTCCTTTGCACAGCATACAAGTTACTGTCATACATTGTATTGGATAGAATCACTCCTCTAGCGGAGGGCTTGGTTGGTGACTATCAAGGAGGATTTCGTCCGAATCGATCAGTCACTGATCAAGTCTTTTTGCTGCGAATGATTCTCTCTAAATATTATGATACATCCATCCCCGTACATCAGGTGTTCCTGGATTTCCGGCAGGCCTATGACTCGATCAATCGAGAGAGTTTGTGGTCTGCCCTGGAATACCTAGGAATGCCAACAAAATTGGTACGACTATCGACAATTTTTGCAGTTAACTCGGGTATTCGGCAGGGAGATGCTCTGTCCCAGCGACTCTTTAATCTCATGTTGGAGTACATCTTTCGTAAAACTGAAACACCTCAGGACAACATCTTATATCGCCAGTTCAATCAGGTGCTTGCATATGCAGATGACATATGCGTGATTGGACTGATAGGATAGCAATGGAGTGAAAGAAATACTTGATCCGCTTGTAAAGTTTTTAGCTATACAGTTGGACTTCAGATCAATGAGTTCATAACGAAATATCTGATCTCTGGTTTTAGGGACAATGGCACACTAGATTTTAGTAGTAGCCACCACACGCTTGAGGGAGTGAGGAGGTTCAAATATTTGGATTCTCTTATCACTCACGATAACAGTGTGGGTGAGGATAATAAAGTGCGGCTGGCAGCTGGCAGTCGTTCTTTGTATCCTCTAAGGCCACTGCTAAAATCTAAACACTTATCAAGTGCTGTGAGGTATAAGCTTTACAAAGCGTTGATCAGGCCCGTTGTTATGTTTGGATGTGAAAGTTGGGCGCTGACGGATGAGTACGAGAGATGGCTCCTTACATTTGAGAGAAGAGTCATGCGTGTGATTTACGGCCCAAAACGCGAAATAGAGGTTACCTACCGAGCTCTGTACAATATCGAGATCAGAGATCTGATGAAGATCCCCGATATTGTACATGAAGTTAGATCTCAGCGAGTACGCTGGCTCGGTCACGTTCTGCGTGCTGATCCGGAACGAATTGTGCAGCGATCTCTGAAAGGGGAGGCACCATATGGAAGGCGCAGAGGTCGTTGCAGGCGACGATGGCTCCACGGTGTAGAACGACTTGGCCTCTTCAGATTGTCTTAGACAGTATGAAGACCATGCTCGGGATCGAAACCGCTGGAGCCAAATTGTTGACTCAGTAAGGGGCCAGTAATGGCCTTTAAAACTGTTTTAATTAATTAAATATCTTAAATAAAACATTGGCGCTGCCGCAAACTTTCCGCTCCGTCCGGTCACACAATTATCAGTAAAATATTATCGTAATAACTAAATAGTTAGTTAGTTTTTAAACGTATCGAAAGATTATACGCTGACAAACCAGACACTTTGGCTACCGCATTAGAAGGAACAATATTCAAACTACGAGGAAGAGCAATGAAATAATCCGTGACATTGAGGTTAAGAGCTTTAAAGAATTTTATAGCACCTTAACACGAAAATTTCTGCCTACACAGTCGAGATATTATCGAATAGACTCAGTAATGCCAAACAAACGAAATTTGAAAGCTGCGGAGATTTTGGAAGCCGCATCCAAAGCTACCCATTAGATTATGAAGCAGTTGTTCAAATCAAATGTGGGGAAGATAATTCACTTCCGGACCCTTTATTAGCTATATTGGAACAAGAAGGTTTTGTTCGTGATTTACAAAATTATGCTATAAAAACACATCTAACGATGTTAGCAGACAAACCCCTTAAGGAACTGATAGAAACGGTTGGCCGAATTGAAAGACAACTTGGTTACAGCAAACTATACCCAACACCACAAGTAGCCAATCAAGAAATGGAGCTAACTAGATGTCAATTATGTGAACGAACAGGCCACAAGGCTAGAGAATGCCGCTCCAATATTAGAAGTCCAACACTCAGAGAACATTATCACCCTCTAAGCTTCTGCAGGTATTGCAAAAGAACCGGTCATACACTGGAAAACTGCAACACCAAAAGAACAAATGATGTAAGGAGAAGGGAATTTCCAACACGCCCAAATAACTTCACCACTCAACCTGCACAGAATATCATCCCAGGCAACAACAGAAACTACAATTGTTATCCAAAAGAGTACCCGAATCAACCAAACAATATGTACCTTAATCAACGAACAAACGTTCCTGACACCCAAAGATTCAACACTTACCCAATCAAACAAAACTACAACAGACCAAACTTTCAGCACACAAACCATATCCAACCAATCAGAAACCAACAAATAACCACACCTCGAAGACAAATCGAAACCTCACCTCCACGACCATCCAAACTACCTTTATAAAAATCAACAAAACTTCCAGAAAAAACTAAATCCAAACATAAATGAACTGACCAATGACTTAGGGAATGTATCCATAAATTACATACAAGAGATGTCTGATGAGTTACAATATCCACAGGGAACGAGCAGAGACTCGTCGAACAACAGGAAACTTAGCTGTAGTCCAGATGAGTCCAGTCCTCATCAATTACTCTGACCAACCGCATTTCCAACATGACATCCCTAATTTCAACAATACTATCCAGCCCAACCATTTTACGAATGTAATAAATCCTAATACAAACGAATCGAATAATAATTTTAATAAATCGAGAACCTCCTCGAATATCAATAATAATCAACCGAGAACCTCCTCGAATATCCAAAATAATCAACCGAGAACCTCCTCGGATAATTTTAATCAATCGAGAACCTCCTCGAATATCAATAATAATCAACCGAGAATCTCCTCGGATAATTTTAATCAATCGAGAACCTCCTCGAATAGTAGTTTAAGTCTTCCATCGAGTTCCATCTCGATTAACAAAACAAGTAGTCCGTCAGATAACGAACAGAACAACCAATATAACCCTCTAAATAAATCAAATCCTATCTCGAAAAGTAGTTGTGTAGCTCAAGACAGACGACAATTACAAAACTCCCTTGCACCGAATGATGATGATTGGCCACCAAAAGGATCATTCGTCACGGTAGCACAGGTTCATAACGTAGTAACCCTAGAAGATCCTCCTTCCCACAATTTCAAAATAAATCTAGTTTTTCTCATGATGTCGTAAGTCTAAAATTAGGAGCATCAAAGGAAAGTACTATACAATTTCTAATTGACTCCGGTGCTGCAGTGTCGTTAATAAAGGAAAGATTCATCGACGATATGAATCTGGTCGACAAAGCAAATATAGCCAAGTTAACAGGAATAGGCGGAAAGGCCACTGTAACTTTTGGTAGCGTGTACACACACCTCGATATCACTCCTAAACTCAAAATATTTCAAAATTTCCATGTAGTAGAAAATGATTTCCCAATCAACCAAGATGGCATTCTTGGAAGAGATTTCTTAAGTAACAACAAAATTGATATACTTTACAGTTCAAATCAACTAGCAATCCAAGGAAATATAATTAACTTCTCTAGTGACCCATCAGAAATATATCTTCCTGCATGGAAAGAAATAACTGTACAAATTACAACTCCCACAAATAACGAATATTTATGTCATTCGCAAGAAATAGGTAACTGTCTCATAAAACCCAACCAATATAAAGCCCAGATTAGCATAGTGAATTGTAACCTATCAGAATCCATAATCAAGAATTTCAAACCAATACTCTCACCCTTTGATAATTTCGAGATACTTAAAATCAATCCAAGTCAACAGGAATCAAAAATAGAGAAGATATAATTTTAGGACAAATTATCCCAACGTTAGATAAGAATCTAAACATTGAAGAATCAACCACATTACTAGAACTGATTAGCGAATATTCTGATGTATTCTACATAGAAGTTGATAAATTATCCAGTGTCCCAGGTGTGAGCCATCAGGTGCACCTTCATTCAGACACATCTCCGATCAACACCAGACAATATAGAGTACCGCAAATCCTAAAATCCAAAATTAACGAACAAGTACAGAAGATGCTTGAGGATAACATAATCACACACAGTACAAGTCCATTCAATAGTCCTTTATTAGTAGTACCCAAGAAACCAGATCAAAATGGTAAGCCAAAATGGAGAGTAATCGTAGACTTTAGAAGAGTAAATGAGGCTACAATTGGTGACGCTTACCCTCTTCTACTCATAAATGATATATTCGATCAGTTTGGTCAATCACAGTTTTTCACCACTTTAGATATGGCAAGTGGTTACCATCAGAATCAAATGAATCCCAGAGACCAGCACAAAACCGCTCTCAGCACTGATTTCGGTCATTTCGAATTATTATTATTATTATTATTATTATTATAATATACGGAAGAAACTTGATTGATCATAATAACAAGCTTTTTGAAGCATTTAGATTGAATAACCTCAAAATTCAGACAGAAAAATGTCGATTTTTAGGCAAAGAAATACAATATCTAGGTCATACCATTACAACTGAAGGAATTAAACCGAACCCCAAAACAGTAGAGGCAATTGTTAATTTCCCAGTCCCTCGTAATGCACGAGGAACGAAAAGTTTTCTAGGTCTCACAAGTTACTACAGAAAATTTGTCCCAGGGTTTTCCACCATTGCAGAACCCCTGCACCAACTCACTCGAAAGAAGGTTAAATTCGAATGGTCAGAAAGATGCAAAAACGCATTTGAACTTCTAAAAGCCAAATTAATTATAACTCCAATATTACAATACCCCGATTTTGATAAAATATTTATCCTCACCACTAACGCTAGTGATTACGGCGTAGGTGCAATCCTAAGCCAGATCCACAATGACAATGATTTACCAGTTTGATATGCAAGCCGCTGTCTAAAGCAAGCAGAGAAAAACTACTCTACGATTGAGAAAAAGATGCTAGCCATAAAATGGGCAGTAGACATATTTAGACCCTATCTATATGGCAGAAAATTCACGATTAGAACAGACCACAAACCAGTAATTGGCGAATGCAGTTATCCGAATACGGAAAAACTAATACTGGAGCAGATGCATCAAGCCGAACCAAACCCGTAGAAATCAACGTGATTACTCGAGCCAAAGCTAAAGAAATACAAACAGAAACCACAGAACCCGAACCAACTAATACAAACCTTGAGCCACCTCAGGCGACAATCCTAAATAAACCCATGGTCCAAATCATTACTGATCCTAATACCAAACTTAAAATTCTACACGAGAAACATGACCTACCATTAGGAGGACATGCAGGTGTATTTCGAACGTACAGACGAATCAGAATGAACTACTATTGGCCAAACATGCTCCGCGAAGTAAAGAAATATATTCAAAAATGCCAAAAATGTAAGAAAAATAAATCTAGCAAAAAGACAAAAGCCCCTCTTGTACTACCAATTACCAATAACCAAAATAAATATCTCCTGACATTCCAAGATGATCTAACAAAATTCTCCGGTGCAATACCATTACCAGACGAAAGAACCAGTACAGTAGCCAAAGCATTATGCGAGCAATATATAACTAAGCTCGGAGCCCCTGAACAGACATGGGATCGAATTTCATGAGCAAAATTCTTGGAAAATATCTGCTCTTCTCAAAATTAAACATATAACCACTACAAGTTTCCATCCACAAACTAATGGTGCTCTTGAGAAATCTCACAATACCATAGCAATTGGGATGAAATGGTACACTACGCAATGGTATACAACACAGCACACCCCATTGTTCCACAAATTTCACACCATACGAACTAGTTTTCGGCCGACCAGCCTTAGTCCCAACCGCCATTAAAAAAAGAACCTCAACCCCCATACAATTATGATGACTATGTAAGCGAACTCAAAGCCCGCCTACGTTTAGTCCACCATATTGCCCGACTCAGTACAATAAAACAAAAAGAAAGAACCAAAACCAATTACGACAAATCAACCACCAATTTTCAAACAACCATTGGAGATCTTGTCTGGCTTCAGAATGATATGAGGCGTAACAAGCATGACCCACTTTGGTTAGGTCCCTTTCCAGTCGTACAAATTAAGTATCATAAATATAACAACGATGTAGAGAATGACTTGGCCTCTTCTGATTGTCTTAGACAGTATGAAGACAATGCTCAGCATCGAAACCGTTGGAGCCAAATTGTTGACTCAGTTAGGGCCTTTGAAAACTGTTTAATAATAACCGAAAAAATAAAAATGAAATTCGAAACATTGTAAATAATTCGAGAGAAATTCGAATTAAATCCAACAAAATCGAATGTTTAAAATATTCGTAAAAAATTTGAAAAAATTGAAAAAAATCGAGAAAGAATCGCAAGCAACAAAATAATCGGAAAAAAGAAATTCGGATAGTTTGAAAAAATCCGGATAGGAACCAACCGCAAATTTGAGTGATAATTTTGTGTGACACTAGAAAGTATTTTTCTATTGATCTTTTTCATTGTTGTGCATACATACATATTGTAATTTGTATACGCGTTCGTTACAGGCCCTTTTGGGGCATACTGTGGTCCGGCCCTGTTTAAGTGACAAGTTTATTGAGAAGTTGTAAATCGTTTTGATCTAATCTGACTGACTGAGTAATTAAATAAAATAAATAAATTTACTGTATACGCCTACTGTATTAGATTAAACTTTAGCTTAGATCTATGTATGTACTTTGGAAGATGTACATATGTCCAATATATGCCGGAGCATTATTTTATTTAATTAATTTTATTTTACACAAAAAATTAATTTAAGTAATATATGTGTGTGTGTGTATATTTTTTTTTAAATCTTTCTCCAAACGTGTAAGATTTGTTCTGTATTTTATGCATATAGTTATACTCATATATAGTTAATACGAAAATAATGCAAGCTTTATTTATTTATAGTTTTTATTTTTATTTATAAAATTTTACAAAAAAATTTTGCAAAAATTTCCATTTTTCAATTCTTAAAATTTAAAACTAAAACAAACAAAAAAATAAACGAAAATAATTATTCTTAAAAAATAATAAGAAGAAAACAAATCCTTTCTAATTTAGGAGAAAAATATACTTGTAGTGAAATAATAAGTAGAAGAAATATTAAATAGAATAATATAAAAATAAAAAAAACTATGGTCCATAGTTATAGTAGTTACGAAGTTATATACTATATTGTATACGAGTTATGTAATATATGGTGTAGTTAGTTTTCTAGTAGAGCACAACATAAATATTAGAGTAGAGATAGAAAATTTATTATGTAAAAGAGAAAAGATAAATTAACATAAAACAATTTACATATAAATTACATTGTGCATTCAAATATCAAGATTTTTTGTAATTTTTATTTTTTTCACAATTATGATTTAAAAATAAAAAAAATATTAATGATAATAATGTCTTTCCTGTCTTATTGCTTTTTAGTATACACACATTTGCAATTTTTACACTTTTATACAGTTATAACAATATTGTTCCAATTTTGTGTCTGTTTTATTTTTTGATAGGAGTAGTTCAGCTTTTTATAAACACAGTTAAATAAGTTTTTATAATTTATAATTTATTTTCCAAATATTTCGGCTTGTCAGCCATCATCAGTGGATAAAACACTAAAAACGTACAACTACATTAATAATGAGAATAGGAGGAAGCAATCCTATTTTATGAACATTTAGATAAAAACAATTAATTATAAACTTACAAATATTTATAATGCACTATTATAACATATATGTTTTAATTTTATGATTTTTAACTAATATAATATATATATATATATATATATATATATATATATATATATATATATATATATATATATATATATATATATATATATATATATATATATATATATATATATATATATATATATATATAATATATTTTGGTACTGCTTTTTAATCTAACGATCACGTCAACTTTAGAAAACTAATTGGGGAGGAAGACGAATTGAGAACAAAAAACTGCGAAAAAAACATGTATTAAGTTTACTTATATATATATATATATATATATATATATATATATATATATATATATATATATATATATATATATATATATATATATATATATATATATATATATATATATATATATATATATATATATATATATATATTATATACGTCATAGTGACCAATTATTGTATTGGTTATGTAGGTGTGTGATTTACCATGTCAAACGACAGTACTTTATGTATATAATAGATATAGTAGTGTGAAAAATACAATACGAAAGTACTGGGTATTGTTATATATAGATTGAACATTTTTTTTTTAAATTATCACTAACACATACACTGGAAAAATATATATTAAACAAGATAACCAACAACAACGTTGACAATTCGAGCCAATAGACCATATTTGTGTGAAAATTTTGGTTTGGTGTTAGTCCTAATATTTTTATGCTTGCCGTAGGTCAGGTATAATAGTTCATGTTGTAATGCTATATGTTATCTTAAAAGTACTATTTCAATACAACTGTAAAGTTTTTTCTACATATCATCATAATTTACTGATAAATTAGAGATATAGTAATGAATTGTGTTATTGTAGTAAGCTTAGGTAATTGTCTTGTAAACCGCGGCAATATTTATACCTCGAGAAATATATTCTGATCTAATTGATTCTCACAATATTTTCATCATTGGAAAAATTAACCAACTTACAATTAAATTAAATTCAAAAATCATTAAACTCCAACAACAACAAAAAAGATTACAGCTTAACTTTGACCCAACAGATGTTGTTAACCTTACCGACAAGGAAATTCCAGTTGAATGCTTAAAACTACTGAGCTATGGTGGAAAATTTAGTCTACCACAAAAAAATACAACAATTAACACAATAGATACACTGAACGATATAGAAAACATACTAACACAATTCTCTGAGGAAGACAACATAACAGACCTGAGAACGTCTATGACGAACACCCTCATTCAATACAAAAAACCAAACAACAAGAAAACAACAAAAATTGACAAACAACTACTAGACTACAAGTCAAGACTAACCCTAATATTATCGTCACCAACACTGATAAAGGTAACAAAACAGTTCTCTTCAATGGAACTGATTACATTGAAAAAATGGGCAATCTACTATTCCTGGTTCCAACAAACAGGAACTGGAGTTGGATGAAAAACCTCTACATTAAATGGAACAATTAAATGGAACACCAATTACTTTACAGTACACCAGTACTTTGAACGTTTGAAACGATCGGTTGTTGCATGACTCTTGAAACGGAACGTTGAACGATGGTGGATGGAATAGAATTTGTTGCGTAAACACAAACGTCCTCATGATCTTGACCCTGTAATTCATGCACTGGTGCAAACTGACCAGATCTTTGTACCACATGTTCAGGAACTAGTCCAACATTTCGCCAAATGTCTTCAGTAGCTACACAGGTACTGACTAGGTCTAAAATGGATAAGATTTGCCTTCCTGCAAGGTGAACTTGTAACACAGCTCGCATGTTTTTTTTAAGATCTCAAGAATTTGATGTTCTGAGAAAGGCACTTTCAATGGTAAAGCTTAGCTTAGGATATCATAGTACAAGTCCGTGAATGGTTCTTTTGGACGCTGCTTTTGGGAAACCATAAGTCGTAGAATATCCACGTCTGTTCCGATTTTGGAACCTATGTGTGAACGCTGTCTTAAATTGGTTCCAGTCACAACCTGGATGCCATTCAAGCACAAACCAATAATGTTCACCTGCCAAACCCTTTAATAGAGCAGGCGTATCATTGATGAGTTGTGTCATCGATACGTTATTTGTTTTCGCCAGATGTTCAGCGCGATATTGAAACTTTTCCACAGCCAACCCTGATGATGATCCGTCGAATGGGATTCCCCATGGTTGGCCAGGTGTTGTATGTGAATTAAATTCTTGTAGCAGTCGAGATTATTGTGAAGCAACACCTTGTGATACCACTCTTTCTATAGCGTTGGGGTTAGTATGATGAATCGAACTGGAGGGATTTTCTATATTTGATTGCTGGTTCAGAATAAATGTATTTGTATTTGTAGGCCTTGTGTGATTTGAGGCGATCGCACTTGCTAATGGTGTTTGATATGGAAGAGAATATGGTGGCACAAGGTTTAGGTACGCAGGTTGAGTAAACGGGAAAGATGGTACATAGGGATAATTGTACGGATTAGCCATTACAGGAGGTTGTGTTTGAAAAGTCTGGAATTAAGGACCGTGTGGATGAGACGGTGAAGAATGTTGTAATGGCGGTTGAGTTAACAATGATTGCTGTTCTCGTTGAATGGCACAATCAGTGCAGCTTGAGTTGGATTCATCATTACTAAATTGAACTATTGGATTTTCTTTTAAAGTTTGATATGGAGGATCATTAGAATCTGGAGGAATTTGATTTTCTTCGTCTGAAATCTTTATATTTTCAAATTCGGAATTTGTTTCTTTAAGCTGCGCAGGCTGCGGAGCAGCTAACATTAGTTCCAAAATATCATCATGATCCAGTTGAGTAGTACTGAAGTCAAGAATGGATTCCTCTAAAGTTTGTTACTTGGAAATAAATCTAGAGCCAACTTTTAAAAGAGTGTCACAGACTTGTGCTAATTTATTTGCAGACACTTGTATGGCTTCGAGGGTCCTTATTCGCTCTCCTCGTACTTTCAAATGGCATAGTTTGGAAAATAAAATTGCAAATTCGTCATCACTAAAATTAGGATTTTGGACACAGTTTAATAACTTGATTTGCAAGTAGGGATTGCAAAATTACCGAATTTCGGCTTTAGCGGTAAGCGGTAAATATGAGTAAACCCCGCTTTACCGGTAAATTACTGGTAAACTTGTTTTTAAATTCAAAATAAGTTTTAAAATATCATGCATAGCATATAAGTGATGGCGGGAGGAAAACCACGTACGAAGAAATAACTAACAATAATTTTATAATATAATTTACAATATTTATAGTGTAAATCATGAATATTTTTAATTTAATGTCTCTATATTCAAATTGCTAATATAAGAGACGAATGTAGCAACGACAACAACATGCGGCGGTCGAGTGGTTAGAGTGATGGACGTTGGTTTCGTAGACAGACCCAAGTTACAATCTCGGATCGATCCAAATATGTATTTTAATTTATATTTCTCTATTCAAATTGCTAATATAAAAAAATAATGTAGCACCGAAACGTTCATGCGCGGGTGGTGTTGTGGTTAGAGTGATGGACCTTAGTTCTGTGGACTCAAGTTCGAATCCAGGCGGCTAAAATCCATGTTTTTTAAAATGTTTTCAAATTAAAATTTTCAGTGTTCTCCATTCAAATGTTAAGTATTAAAGATATGCATATCAGTATACGGCGGTGGTTAAGTGGTTAGAGTGATGGCTATTGGTTTCGTGTGCCAAGGTTCGATCTCGATCCTTGATTCTGTGCAAGAAAAGATCTCAAATTTGCAAAAATGTTTATCAATTGTTGTTCAACTTTTTTAAGCTTGAAATAAAATTTTCTTATTTCTCGTTCAATATGAAGAAAAAAAGATAAAAACTTATAAAAACTTTCGGCCCCAACAGAGACTTGACCTTAAGTCTAGGAAACTATAGTCCATCAATCTAACCACTACACCACCGCCATATATACTAATCCAGGTTATATCGTTCTTTAATACTTAACATTTGAATGGAGAAATTTGAAAATTATATTTTGACAGAAGAAGTTAAATTAAACAATGCTTCGCCCCCGACAAAGTTTTGAACTTACGTCCACGAAACTAAAGTCCATAACACAATCCACTGAACCACCGCCTCATGATATTGACTTCCTAAATCCAACTTTTATACTTACAATTTGAATACGGAAATATGAAAATTTTAACAGAATATGGAACTTGTCTCAACGAAACCATAGCTCATCACTCTAACCACTTGACCACCGCCGCATGCTGTTGTTTTTGCTATACTCATCTTTAATAAGTGCCTTGAAGCTGCACCGGCCAAATCAACCCGCCACAACGAAACCTAGCCCATAATTTATTACAATTTTATTACAATTTATTACACCAACCCCCGATTTTATTACACTTGCCGTTCGCGAGAACACCGTGGGCGGCATAACTTCAAATTGAACCTACACCGGCACTTTGGACACCGATATCAAGATGGGACTTGGGCCAGAATTTATTACAAATTTATTACAAACGATTCCACATTTCAAACCCCAAAAACAGATCCAGTTTAAGATTTGCATGATTTTCACAGATTTTAGGCTCTTATTTGGAAATCGATTTTTTGATTCTTACAAATTAATGAAAAATAATTAACCAACACTCAAATAAAAAAAAAATATAATATTTGATTCACTTAATAAATTATTAGAAGAAACTAAAATGAATACAAAATGTATGAAGAGATTGATGCATCACTACAATGTGCCCTAGACTAATATTGTGAAGAGTTTTTCCCAATAACTCACCGGTTACTCCCAGGTAATTTCCGTTACTGGTAAGTGCTGCATCGACTGAAAGCAATTTATCATATGCGGCATTTAAAAATATATCTTAGAAACAGAATAGGCCAAGATCGTCTCTCTGACAAAATTATAGATCGATTTGGTAGCTCAAATGGGCGAATATTATTTATAATTTTATGTAAATACCAATATTCTAAATTAAATTTAAATAAACTGTAATATGTAATAATTAAATTTTTTCCGAAAATGTTTTAAGAGAAAAATTAGGGCGTAGTTTCTATATTTAACATATTATGGATGACTTAAATTTAAATTTAAAAAAAAACTGAAACTGTTTAACCTTTATCGAAACACGTACATATATTGATTTGATATTTTCAAGATTGTTATCATGAAATAAAACAAACGCCCTAATTTTTTTTTCCATTTTTGAATTATTTGTGTATAAACAATAAGTAAAATTTATGCATTTAATAAATAGCAGTCACGACAGAAAAACCATTTATTTTGACTATCCATAATATAATTAAACATAACGTTTGCCTTAACGCATTACATTCGAATTTTCAGTGTAGGTAGATGGTTGTCTGATTCATTTGACATTGAAATTTTTACAACACATAATATTATGTAGCACAAGCTTAGTAAACCCTCAAATCGAATATGCTGGTACTAAAAGGGTTAAAAAATAATTTAATTACAGCTAAATTAAATATGAAAAAAAAAGTAATCCAAACTTTTTCATACTCGTACACAAACATACTTACAAATAACATGTATGTATGTCTACGGATCCAAAACTATAAATTATGCATATGATAAGTTATTTTCATTTCTTCAACTTCTTTCTTTGCACACACATACATACATACATACACAGATATGAAAATACCAAAATGAGATGAGATGATGAAGATAAAATTTGTACATAAAAAAATATTAAGAAATTAAAATTCAAGAAAAATGTTATATTTAGGGTCCAGTTAATTGAATATTAAAATGAAGAAAAATCTATTTTTCTTCGTAGTTGGATTAAATACACAGATACACAGAACACACACTAGAAGAATGTACACAAAACACTGTAGATGTTCATCATTATGTCTGAAGATAAAAAAAAAAAAAAACCAACAACAAAAAGGGTTTCTTATTTTTATGAAATTAGATATATGAATTTAAATATTTTAATAATAATAAGAATAATAATAAGGATAATTTAAAAAAAAAAAATGTTTGTTCGTATAAAAGGGTGAAGAAAGAAATATGATGATTTGTAAGCTATAATGGTATACGAGTATAACTTACAGAAAACTTTACCTTTTCAGGAATTTAATTTTATTAAACTTTTTTTGTTTCTATACGTTCTCGTATTTTTTGGTCAGAATATAAAATTAAACACCCACTTTGCATAAATTATAATAAAATAAATTTTTCCACCTTATTTTCACACTTTTTTTTATTTTTAATACTTCTCGTTCAACTCGTTTTCATCTCATTATGTATATAAGTATGATGATGAAGATACCTGAACAACAACAAAACTAGGGAAAAATTATTTTTCCATGGCTCTTTGGTTCTGATTTTGCTTTCTTCCTATACACCGAGTATAAAAGTTTTTTCACTTAAGCTAATTATTATTCTTATTTTTATTTTTAATGTAAAGATTTATTCTTATTTTTTGTTTTACAAAAATAATTTATTTTATTTATTATATTTAAGTTTGTAATTTTTTTGTTTATACTTAAGGTTTTGCGTTTGGACTGAATTGTACAATACATACAACGTGTAAATGTTTTATGGCGTGATAAAAAACCGATATATATATATATATATATATATATATATATATATATATATATATATATATATATATATATATATATATATATATATGTGGTTGTACATACACACTGTAGAAATGTACATTCGCTTACAAAATCGCATTAATTATATTAAGCACTGAGCCACAAAACTTGAAATGTTAAAAGTACTGAAACAATTAATTGAACTATTTATTCTAGTTGTAAGGTTCATTTCATTTTGGTGTTGAATTACGAGGTAAGTTGTGAAATACAAAGTATTACCACGATGTTTCTAAGAATTGCTAACGGTACATTTGTGAGCATGCAGAACCCAATTAGTTTTATGATTTTAACTATGTATGTTTATTTAATTGAAACAGAATCAATGAACACCTTAATTGTTTTTCAGGCGCTTTTAGCAAAATCATCAATTAATTCACTATGATACAAATTATGAAGCAATTCACTTTCTCTAGACAGCCAATCCTATCCTACTAATCTGTATTGCGTCATGGTAGTCATTAGATAATTTTTAACAATTTTTAATTTAGAAAAATTTTGTTCTCCTGGAGCTACAGTTACACGTATAGTAAGTAAGAATATTAGAGCTATGATACTATTAGGGAACAATGATTCTAGATTTTTCTTAAATATGTACTTCGTCGATTGGTACAAATTTCAGAAAATCTAGAATTTAAAAATGTTGAATTTCATCGAACAATTCTGATCCACTTATGTCTGAGTTGGCATATTATGGGGGAAAATAGTTTTCTGACTTCATGCAATTATCTAGCAAAACACTATGTAGGGTTTTGCGATGAAACCGACGATAGTTCGTGTAGAAAGTTAAAAATATCGTTGTGTTCTTTGATCTGATCAAACTGTTCAGTTAACGATGGTACTATATTAAATTTTAAAATAAAGCACTACTTTACAATTATCTTCATTACTTCACCAGTACACCTTCGAACGAAAATAGAATATAGAACATCTAATTTATTAGCAATATTTTTAGCCTGCGAAGCAAAATCTTGAAAGTTTTTATCTGTACTCAAATTATTTAAAAACATTTTAGTCGTATATATATCATATCTATGGCTGTCGTTAAACATATAGCAGGGCTGTATAAGAATTTACTAAAACTATTGATTCCTTTTTAAACCGGTGTACCAAATATTTAATAACCAAATAAAATCGAATTAATTTTATTTCCTAAACCTTCTGCCGTAAATCGCGTCATATAGTCATTTTCGTTTGTCAATTATACTAAAGTTTCATAGATATCCAATAAATTTGAAAGTAATGGTTTTAATGAATGGTCGCGCATAGTGGTTTCAGTGTTAAATTGTTATCGTTCTGTTGCAATATTTCCGTTGCCCGGCAGCCGCCCACTTACTTGATTCCACTGCAACCTCTTCCCACAATCGTGATTTCATAACTTCTTTTCTAAAGGAGTGGCCCCTTATGTCTCACAACGGTGAACGAATCATAACCGCGTCTATAATAGCATCTGAAAATGAAAATTTACGAGTAATTTATGTTTTTTGGTTTATCTTTTAAATTGAAATATTAAAATAATACCTTGATCCACTTCCTCTATTGGCGTCGACATTGATGCGGAGATGGACGATGATGCTATTTTATTTAACAAAAAAATTTTTTTTTTTTTTTTCTAACTTTCTTTTTTTTTTCGAATCGTCTATACAATTAGTAAGATAATTGGAGTTAAAGACGAGTTTATGAATTTCTATCTTGCTGCAAAATATTCACCGACCATATATAATCAAAACTAGCCATTTTGTAAACAAATTTCCCCTTCCAAATTAAAATAATTTCAAATCGATGCGAAATGTGCAGCAGGCTGGCAACTTAGAAATTAAAAATATGCTCAAATTTTCATTCATTATGTCAATTTTAGCTCTTTTTCAATTTTTTTTTTTGCTATATCTTGGCGAAACCGATATGTCATTGTCGGCGGCTTGACCTTGTCAAAATAGTGACATGAATTTGCTGGAACTATACATATTTGTATGTATTTAATGGTAAGATTAATGTTAATTTTAATTTGTAATTACCAATTATATTCTGTTTTCATTTTTTTTCATGAGAAAATATGTATTGCCATTCCAGTAAAAATGGCTAGACAACATTTTGCGGTCGGTGCAAATAAATCAAATTTAAAATGTCGTGTTTTTATAATAATGGATGATGGATGTGATATTTATTATTTAAGATAAGTATTTTGTATAAATTTTGGTTGTTTATCTTGATTGTATATTTCTAGATTCATGTACTGGAAGTCCCAGTTGGAAGTAAATATTTCTGGCAAAATTATTGTCAAAACGATTTGGCCGATGATGATGGTATGATACTAGATAACGGAAAATAAGTG
This sequence comes from Tipula unca, assembly GCA_951394425.1. Classification (NCBI taxonomy): domain Eukaryota; kingdom Metazoa; phylum Arthropoda; class Insecta; order Diptera; family Tipulidae; genus Tipula; species Tipula unca. Next base: position 123,566,503 of record OX596380.1, read on the forward strand.
TTCCTCTATCTTGGATCACGTTGTAGGTTAAAATGAATCGGCTCAATATAATTTACAAAATGTTTTCACGGATGGACCGCGTACAAAAAGCCACCAATCGATTTTTTTGTTTTAATTTTTAAAATTGTAATATTTTATGTATCTTATACACCAATAAAATTTATTAAATTAATTAAATTTTTATTTATATGTACATTGATACTTTTATTTCGAGATGTTCTGAGGTCGTTTGGTTTTCTGATAGTCTTAATTCATGATCATTATAACCTTCTTCTGATGCATCCTTACAAGGTACGCACATACATACAATGATTCAGTATTTACGCAGTGGGTTTGGTTGTGAAATTACAGTGTGTACAATTGTTCTGAAAAATATAAACAAAAATATGGTGGAACAGTGTTTCCAGTATTAAAATCGAATGAGTTAGTAACATTTGATTGTTTGATTTCCCTCTCGAAAGTTTTATGCAAAGAAACTACCAACAGTAGTATTTTATGTGATATATTATCATCATACTTGCTTTGTAAATAACATCAATAACGTCAAAATTATGTCAAGCTGACATAATTTTTGACAACCGCAAATTGAGTAAAAAGCCATGTACCAACATACTAGAATAAAAAGCGACTAACTTCACCCCGCTTTACAGACAATTTTGCAGCAAGCTAGAAATGCATAAACTCGCCATCATTGATTTCACAAACTCAGAATTAAATTACAAAATTGTTTTTGTTTTTATAAGAAAAAATTGACGTTTACAAAATAATAACCAAAGATATTAAAATTCAAAAATTCATAAAATATTTTTATAGTCAATTTATTTTCCATACCCAAACATTATAGTAAAATTCTCTTCCATGCGCAAATTTTGTGTATGTAGTTTGTTCGACTGCCATAAAAAGTATTCGATTTGATACTTTTTATGGCAGTTCACACTGCTAAAACTCAAATATTTTTTGGCTGAGAAAATGTTTTTGTTTAATTTGTACAACCACAAAACGTAATTTCTTTTCTTGCTTTAAATTGATTTTACTGAAATTTTACGTATTATTCTGAACCTAAAGCATTACCGGAAACATCTTCCGTAACAGAAAATACGGATATTTCGGATATTATTCTCTTATAATAACTTTAAGTGAAAATCTGCAGCAAAATCTGGGCTCTTGAAATTCACATCACGCAAAACAATCTTCTAGATGATGTCCGAGCACTATTCCGGCTAAGTGCTTATTAGCATTATAACACAATAAAACACGCTCGCTTTTCCATTTGAACATAAACTAGGAGCTGTAAAACGGATGTTAATATTTGGCTATAATCCACTAGAATAACTATTAGCAAATCGAATATCTAAGTAATCTAAATTCTTGATATATTTAACGAAAACAGAAATTAAAAACTGTAGTGATAGGGAGATTTTGTTGGATTATTCTAAACTAAATAGTTCAGATGCAAATAAATAGTTTCTAAAAAGGATTATACAACCCAGAGTTTTTCAAGAAAGTTAAACAGTTAAATCCTCATTATTAAATTTTAAATAGCAGATCTGAACTTTGATATTTTTATATGGTACCTCAAAATATGTTGGTACCTCAAAATATAAAATGCAAGCTATTTAGAATGGAAGTTACCGCTACTAGTTCTGTATTTTGTTCATTCAATCAATTAACTTTCGTTAATTCGTCTTTCATATGTTTTTAGCATAAATACACAATGCTTTGTCAATTTCAGAGCAAGATGTAAAATATCACGGTCTAATCTAACATTAATCTAATGTTTGCTAGTTTTAAATTTTTACAATCGAAAAAAATTGATCTATCGAAACAAAGTACTGCGTGGTTGAAACTATTAAAGACGACGAACGTAATTGCAATGCAGTTTCGCAGAAATTGTGGGAAATTGTACGCTTCACTATTCATCGCGATGCAAGGACGTAAGTAGCACCAGGAAATAAAACATTCCTTCACAGGTAGACTCGCACCATTTTATGTGATAACATTGGTAAGTTATAACCATGCTACAAAAATATCAATTTGATTTTAATATTTTTTATCTTACTTAAAGCCCTATTCCCTTAGTCGTATCACCGGTCACTTGATGCGATTATCAAATTTTGGTATTCTCTTAGACGATTGAAGTGACGTTTATCGTTTGGTGTGATAACTATCACTTGACACCATATTCTAGTAGTCGTATAAAAAAGTCGAACATCACTTGAAACGATATATTCATCACCTCAAATTTGTAAGTGACGATTCAATATAGAGGGACACAAAACGTAAGTTTTTAATTTTTTATATAATTTAATAAAAACCAATTTTATAAATTAATGTTTTTAATATTATAACTTGTTTATTTCTTGTGCTTCAGTAAAAATATTACAAATTGTAAGCAATTTGAGCGTTTGGTAGAGCTCATGGAAAAAAACGTTGGATTAGCTAGGGGATTTTTTACATTTGGGAGTTCTAAGGCTGAATACATTGAATCCTGGAATAATTTTGCTAAACAGCTAAATAGCTTAGGACCTCCAATACGGGAAGGAGCGGGCTGGCAAAAGGTAATACCATTTTCTATCAAAACTATTTATTAGTCAGAATCTATTTATTAATTTATTATGTTAGGTTTGGAACGATCTAAAAAATAAAATCAAAAAGAAATTGGGGCACAATAAGAAAGAGATTTCTGGCACTGGAGGCGGTTCAAATAAACTTTTTGTGTTTTCACCCCTGGAAGAAAGCGTGATAAGTTTATTGTACCTAGAAAAGACTTGTTCCGCTTCGAACAAAACCTTCGGATTAGCAAAAAATATTCCACCAACAACAGAACCATCAACATCAAATAGCGAGAACACAACTTTTGAGCAGCTATCCACTGACCCGAATGCTGAAACAGAAATTGTAACACGGTCAACAAATCAAGAACCTCAACCCGCAGAAAACCAGCTAAATACACCTGTACCTCCAAGAGTAAACAGAAAACGATCTCTCTCCAATAACTGTAATGAGGAAAGAAGGCAACTTCTTCAATCCCAAACGAAAATTTTGTAAGAGCAAACAGAATATTTGAAGGAATGTGCTCGATATTCCCGTAAGTCATACGAGATGCAGGAAAAAATATTTAAGATGTGGAAAGAGGTACAAATAGAAAAGAGGAAGTCACGCCAGCAAAACAATTAAAAGCACTGGAATACAAAGAAAAGAAGCTGGCATTACAAGAACAGAGTCAGTAACCAAAATAATAATAATGTAAATAGTAAATAATGTGATAAAAAATGAAATTTTGAATTATGTGATAAATGAAGAAAGTCTGAATTTTTTTTGCAATAAAATATTTATATTTTAGAGTTTTAAATTTAATAAAATTGAATTACAATGTAAATTTATTTGTTTATTTAGCAAATCGAATTCATAATTTGGGCCCTCACTCTTTGGCCGATATCGACGTTTTCTCCATCTACCAATTCCAAGAACTCTTCACTGTCAGCGTCTGTATTTGTCTCTTGTATTTCAATTTCCATGTTGTGGGAAATACACAAATTATGTAGAGCACAACAAACGTAATGTAGTTGTCTTGCACCCAACAAACAACGAAACCGGTTTTTGAGCCCTCCAATTGTTCGCTCAATGATGTTTCGAGCTCTAGAATGTTTCGTATTGAACCTTTTTTCCTGAGACTCTGCTGCAGTTCTAAATGGTGTTATTAGGTATGGTTTAAGGGCATAACCGGCATCTCCTGGAATATAAAATATACATATAAAACAAATAAATAATTTCAACAAAAACGTTTGAATTTTTTTTTTAAATTACCTAATAACCATGTGTTAATCTGGCCATTGTCGTAACTAGTTTTAAGTTCTGTATCCAAATCACTTGAATTAAAAATAAACGAATCGTGGCATGATCCTGGTAATCCGCATTCGATCGTCACAAACCTAACAAATACAATTTAAGTTAGTAAATAAAAACCATCAAAATTATCTTGCTTATACTTACAATCATAACGTTTAGGCTATAAAAACCTTTTCTGTTCATATACAAATGTTTGAAATTTTTAATTGGCAGCCAATCACTCCAGGAAAACCAACTTTATCATAAAATGCCAGTTTTATTCTCTCGTTTTGCGCATCATTGTTTGGAAATTTTATATGTTGTGGACAAAGTTCTTCCTCCAGTATATGGCAAACTTGACCGAGAATCTTTGAAAAAGTTGATTGGGCTAACCCAGCTACAAATTCATTGCCCGTACCCGTCTGGTAGCTCCCTTCAGCAAAAAATCGAATTGTAGCTGCCAATTTTATAATTGCCGACACAGAACATGACCTGGTTGTCAGCTTTAATTTATTTTCAAGTATCGATAATAAATATTTAAATCCTTCTTTATTAATTCGAAAGTATTTAATGAATCTGAAAGGAACAGCACAAATAAGTAAGCAAATTTCTGAAGATATTCAATTGTAATAACTTACAAATTATTGGGTAATTCCAAAGGATTAGAAGAATCCCTTAATTTTCTGCGCTTGGCGAACATATCGCAAACATTATCTTCCTCCTCACTATCACTATAAAACAGCTCAATGCTACTCATTTTATATTTTTTTTATTTTATGATTATCAAAACACACCAAATTAACAGACGAACAAAAACAAATTGATTCATATGTTTCCAAATGCCAATATTACTTCAAATATAAGGAAATTATTGGTGCTGCCCGATAAGTATAGTTTCTGTCATTTATCGTATCACGCCACATGAATCGACTAAGAGAATACCAATTTATACTTGAAGTGATGTGATAGTTATCACATCACCTGAAGTGATACTACTAAGGGAATAGGGGTTTTAATATAACTTAGAAAATAACACTTCAAAGAACTTTGGACAAAGAGAAACCTCAAACCAGTATTGTTTCCTGTAGAGTGGGCTAATAGTGCAATTTATAAGCAAATGATATCTGAAACGGTCAATTTGACTCCAAGTTTAAAATTGAAACGGAGCAAATATAAAAAAAATCAGGTAGCACTCCAGGTATCTTTTCACCAAATGAGTATCACGAATGAAAAATAAATGAAAACCCCTATTTTACATTTGAAATTGTAACGGTTGAATCATTGGATTGCTGCAAAAAACAAAATCAAACCTAAACCTGAATTTAGAAGACCGAACCATTACGCATTAAAGCATAAAATTGATATTGTTTGTTGAATTATTAAACGAAACAGTGACTTGATACGGACTGTTTGCTTTTGTTTTGTTTTTTATTACAATCTGTTAAGTGGTTTGGAGGTTCATTCGGATATTTAGCGGTCCGTTTTAACGTGCTTATACGCCGTAGACCAAATTTTTAATTTCCATATTGTGAACAGTTTCTTGCAAGTCTGTGTTTCGGTTATGGAAAATGATTACAGTTTGATACTAGGCTGGCTTCGTTAATTTCTCTCTTTTCCAGCAGATTTTAAATCCGATACCAATCGAAACAAACGCCATAGCTTTACCCATATTTGCATGTTATGTGATAGCTCAGTGGTTAGGAGCATCTTATCTTTATAGACGCAGGAATCTATGGGGTTTAACAATATCTTATAACAATCGTTGATGCGAATAATCAAATAAAGAGTCCCTACTCGTTCGTGTACTAAACCATTCTACATGCCAGTAGTCTTGACTTGCATCAAGTTGTGCAGAAGAAAAATAAAATGTTAGCCATCAGTCTGCTATTTTTAAAACGGACTTCCGGTAAATTTTTCCAGGAATTCGGAGACTCTTAAACCCCTAAAAGTTTTTTGCCGTTTTTTAATTATCGTTTATTCTGTTTGTTAACTGAAGAGACAGCAGCCCAATAACTAATTCTTTCATTTAATTAATTTTTAGATTGCCTACATGAACACCTTTGGTTAACCGCACGCCTCGGGATGTGCAAGAAATATCATAAGCATGTTTATTCATGATGCAATTTCAAAGGACTTACGAGCAATAATAAACCGGAGATGCAAAACATAATCCTGTAGACTCTGCGTAGCCAATTGTTCAGTACATGAAAATACTAAAGTTTTAAAGGAATATTTAAAATCAGACAAAGTACGGTTGGTAAAAGCTGAGCGAAACAAGCAGGTTCAACCTAAATTATTTTTTTGTGTATTTTTAATTAAAGATATTCGATTACTGGTAAATTTTATATTATTATTTTTTTTATTTATTTATTTTGACAATCGAAAAATAATAAATTTTGGGTTTTAATTACAATATATTACATCGTAATTACATCTTCGGTCAAATTTCCAATTACTCCAGCACTCAATGCAACTAATGGGCCCACCGGAGTATTGATTTTTCGATTCCAAATTTATTCTCAAATTTATTCGAAACGTTGCGTTGAAACCAACGTTTCACAAACATTTGAAACTGAAATTGGTTGACTGAGATTCTCAACTTCTTAACTTCCTTGATTAAATCTTTTAATTTATTGCATAGATGATTAACTATTCTCTGGCTTTGTGCAACTAGATTCTTCTGCCAGGGTTTTCATTTCCGTTTGGCTAATGGTAGAACTATTACACGCTACGCATTGAACATTTTTTTTTAGGAGGCCTAGTTCGTTTTCTTATGATGACGGAGGTTTAGTTGGTGTCTTCAATTAACTTCCAGAATTGTTTCCAGTTAGTTTCATTGTTTGTTAACCTGGATTAACCGTCTGTAATAACAATCGTTGTACTGAGAGTCATGATGACAGGTGTGTGATCCGACAATAGTTCATCACTGTTTTCAAGAGATATGTGATTTACGGATATTCCTTTAGTTATGTAGAAGTCTATAAAATGTGGTATTTTATTTGTGTCTACAGGCCAGTATGTTGGTATGGAATGAAATTCATAACTGGATATCCGTCCTGCTTCAAACAAATCTTTTCCATTGGAAGTTGTAAGTCTCGAATAGGTATTTTTCGTGGTAAAACCACCACCAATGAAAAAGTAGGATCCTAGTGATTTGGCTAACGTGACATAGTCTTCTTTATTTTAATTATAACGTGGAGGGCAATAAATTGAGAAGATATTGTATTCCTTATTGTTATTTAAATATATAATAATAATAAACAGTATACACAGAAAAAAAAAAACGGAGTTACCCTGACTCCGAATCGGTGTCAAATAATATCCCACCGATCGGATACAATTTTTCTTCATCCGAACGGAGTAAAAATTACGAGCAAAATTTTATTTTTTCGGATAATATTATTTACAATAAATGGATACAAATCGCCTGTTGCGGATTTATTTGTTATACACAAAAAGGATAATTAAAATCAATAACAATAGTGTCATTTATATATGTATTTTAGGAAAAATTTATTAACGAATATGGGATAAAACCGAAATATTATTTTTGTGTTAAATGAGACTACTAAAAGTTTTTGTTTTAACCCATTCGGATAGAAAGAAACCATTTCAAAGGAGTGGAAAGAGTAGATATTTTCGGATTATTAATAAACTCAATTTATGTGTTTAATTTTTTTCTATATTTCACTTTATTTAATTTAAAAAAACATTTTTATTTTGAATTAATTTTAAAATTAAATTATAAAATTTCATATTTAGGAACTATAAAATTATTGTTACTTCCAGTACTATAAATAAATTCAAAAGGAGTTTAAACTCTAGAGAATCTAGTTGAACAGCTCTTAAATCTTTAGTACATTTAGTTTCATAAGCATTAAGATTATAATTAAAGCTAATTGTTTTTAGTAAATTATAAAAAATATAAATTTCGCCTTTGTTCTCAATCATAAAATCAATTAAACCAAATAGTGGTAGATTTAAATTTATTGGATCCTTTTTAATAATACAAACAATACATTTTTTTTTATATAAATAGCCATATTTAATTTCTTTGAGAATATTTATTTCATCATTAGGATCCAAATTTAATTTAATTTTAACATTCTCTAAATTTAAACTTAAAGCACAAAATATAATGCGTTTTTCAATTTTAAATTCTAATTGAATATTAAATGTATAACTTTCATAGTTCACATAATTTATTTGTTGATGTTTTGAAACTAATAGCTTAGTGATGTTTTTAAAATTACGAGTTGTTCTTGCAATTTGTTTGAATTTTGAATGTTTTCCTTCATACCGCATTGTCCACAAGTTTACCAATGGCCCCATTTTGTTAATAATGGCAGAATAATGTAAAATTAAATGATGCTTGCGAATAAGATTGTGGCCAGTATAGTTTATTATAAATTCTTTATTATGTTCTATAATTAATGTTTCAAGTTTTTCAATTGATTCACGATCTAATCTAGGTGAAAATGCAATGTTTGTTATTTTAATAATGAGCAAAATAACATTAAATTTATTAAAAAAATCGGAATCTGCATCTTGGACTATATCATGAATAAGCATTGGGAAATACCTCAGTAAGCACCATAATTGCGATGCTGTTTGCTTCAAGTTTTTAGTTTTATTTTCTAAATTTACAAGTGAAGGAATGTTAGACCGATTAAGATATCCAAAATTTGCAATTTTGATTCTTTTATTAAAATTTTCTATAGTGATTAATTTTCGTTGTTTTGTTAGATATACAAGAAACAGTTTTAGTTCGTACTGCCCAATACCTTCTAATATGTCGTGCATTATATCAACACTGTTTGATTCAAAGGTATTGAAATACTTAAGTTCATTTAAAGAGCAATTTTTCTGCAGCCCAAATTCTCTACTTGGAACGTATTGTCGATAATCGTTTCTATTTCTCAGTAATTCTGGTTCAACAGAAAAAGATTTTGCAATATCTTTTGAATGCATTCTACAGAACCGGCAAAAATAATTAGACATAAAGGATTCATGCAGCCCATATAACGTATTAGCTGATAAGTTATCGTGGCTTACGGAAAAGATGGTGCCTTTTAGATGTACTATTGATCCCTTAAATTGAACGGTTATTCCATCTGTTTCAAGTCTTTTAATATCGCTTAAAATTGGTTTTAAAATCGCATCATATCCATATTGCTTAACGTCAGCATGATGGCAAAGAGCAATTAAGTGGATGTTTTTTAACATGCTATTGATTTGATAACCTAGATTTAAGATTGTCATATAAAAAGCTAAAACCTTGTGAACCCCCGTTTTGCTTCCTAACGGATTAACGACTTCAAATTCATCAAGATATATTTGCAGATGGATGGATGGCCCAGATGAAAATAATTTATTCTCCTTAAAATAACTACATTGTGTATAATGGAATGTATCTCTGGGTGCAGCATGCTCCTCTAAAATTTTACTAACAAAGTGTTCATTTGTGGATAAAAACCGTAAAGTTTCTAAAACAGATATATAAGAGAATGTGTTAGTCACTGGGCGTTGGCAATCATAAATATTATATTTTCTATTCCATAATCTATCAGTTCGAACTCCTAAACCTATTTCTCGAGGTGGAGGAACTTTAGAAAAAATGGTTTTACTCCTTAAATATGTTGTTCTTTGAAGGCAAAAAGGATTTTTTAAGATGTTTAGTTCCGGTTGTATTAAGTCATTCACTGTGTTGCATTTAAGAGTTTCTAACAATTTTTTTCGAATATTCAGTTCCACTACTTGGGTAAAACATGAAATTGTATCTAATATTCCATTCATTTGATTATAATTTAAGTTCATTTTGTTTAATTTATCTACTAGATCCAGTTCTGCCATTGGTAAAACGTTATCAACTTTGACGGTATTCAAATTTGATTGTGAAAAATTATTATGGAGGAAAGTACTACTGTGATTATTATCATTATTTTTTACAGTCATATCAGTTTTCGCTTTATGTTTAGATACAATGTGTTTAGTTAACCCGCTATACGTTTCATAATGAGCATCACAATGTTGATCACCACACACAAGATTATTAGTTTTTAAATTTTCAAGGGCATGTATAAGTCTTAAATGTCTTATGTATAGCTTGTAGTCTGCGAAAAACTTCGTACATTGTTTAGTTTTACAAAAAAACATATTTATTATTTAGTGCTTACAATAACGAAATTAAAGTATAACTTAATAAGTAACTCCAAAATTCAGCTTGAAATTAAGATATAAATTAAAAAAATTAATAAATTCATGCTAAATTAACTGAATTTAATTGCTTAAAGCAATGTTTAGTTCCTTTAGTCTAGGAGTTAGCGTAGAATGCCCCATTTTTATAAAGCCTTCTTGAATTAATAAAAAAAAAAAATGAATCCAAATTTTCGGGATATTTACAATTAAACACAAAGTATGCCTTAAATAATGTGAAAAAGTACTCAACACTGGCTAAATTATTTTGAAGAGGTAATTCCTTTCCATCAATTTTAATACTGGCTGCAGTAATGATTTTTCTAGATGGCCCACGAAGAATTAAATGGGGATGAATTAGGATGAGATGAGATATCGTTCCCGTCTGTAAAAAATTATAGGTTTAGATTATTGATTTTAATGGAACAGTCAGTTTATAATTTAAAATACCTTTTCAAAAATAAAAAATTGATACAGCGAAAGATTTTGTTTCTTCCCGTACTTTCGGCATAGTTTTGTTAATAAAATTAAATGTGTGATGTCACTATCAAATTCTGAAAATAAAAAACAAAATGAACATTAGAAAAGTGCAAAACGAAACTATTGAATATATATTTATATATATTTAACTTACTATCTTCCTCTGCAGTGCATTCATCGTAAACAGTAATATTTTTAGTACGTGTAAGTTTTCCAATATTAATTTTCAAAGTCCGCCACTTATCCCCGCAAAATGTATTTGTGGTGGGATATCGTAAATTAAAATCCTGATCGATCTATAAAAACAAAAATACAAAATTAAAAATTACTCATTATATGTATTAAACGACTACATGGTATGAATTAGAAACTGTTGGCTAATGGCTAAGGCATGCTAAGTTGAATAAACAAATTATTAAATATTTAAATGTTATATATACTAAGCCTGGAACATCCAAAAATCTGGGGTATTCATTGATAATAAATGGTTTGTTTCGTAAATTTATAGTTTTGGCCGTTACTGTGAAAATATCGGAATAATCATTTTTCGGGCAAGCTTGTTGAAGCCAGTTAATATCATCAGCATGGTCATCTTCTGAGAAATTTTCTCTATCGTTAAGCATTTCAGGCAGTTTTTTTTGCCGTGAAGAATTGGATAGCGACCGATTAATGGTTCGCAATCGAAATGCAAAAAAACCTGTACGATTTGCTGGGTTGTAGAATATTTCCTTCAAATTAAATAAAAGTAACTATAAGCCACGTTATTAATCATTTACTCTGCTTGGTTCAATCACACTTACAAATCGTTCTGGATTTTGGTCTTCGCAGAGCTTGGGAAAAATGAATGAAGTAGCTTGTGCCCATAATATTTTATTTTCGGCTGAAGGATATGACCCATGCACTTCAATTAGATGACTTACAATTATATTTACTAATTTAATACGAAGTTTCTTTTCTAAGGTACCGGAAGAGGTATAGGAAGCTAAAATGTGGTGGCCTTCAAAATGACGTTTTAAAAAGCACTCCAGTTCCTATAAAATTTTAAAATTAAGAATTTATATGATGATAGAATTTTTAAAGTGATTGGTGATGCTTGTAAATTAATACAGTTGAATAAATGCTACTACAATATCTTACTTTAAACAATCATAATAAATCTACATCAAAACTACTCGGAACACATCGTAATAAATATCTAAATTAATCCAAATAAAGTTTAGTTATTCAAACGTTTATATACCTCTTTTAATACGTCCTTCTCTAGTTTCAGTTTTTTAGGCAAGGATCCTATAAAACAGTCCTGTCGGAAAACAGGGGGGGGGGTTCGTAATTATCATTAGTTTGTATGCTAGCATCTTGTAAAAATACCATAAAATCTTCTGTTTGAGTTGAAGCGTCTTGAAACTTATCTAGTATTGTAAATTTTTTAAAATTATTGTCGGTTTTTAAGAAAATAAAAATTTAAAATAATATATGTTTTACCCAAGATTTTAAAAATCTTCAAAATAAATGATTGGTCATACGTAAGCTGCATGTCCTTCAGTAAAATATCGAAGACGTTTTGAGTTAATTCGACATTATCTTCGGTGCATAGATATGGACAGTAATTTTCTGATGAAACATCAAATGCAATACAAGCTAAATAATAGAAAAATATTTTTATCTATTAATATTAATATCTTTTGATAAAATAAATCATGTAAAATATAGATCACTTCTTCCAAGTAAAAATGGAACTATATTATACTTTATAAAGAAAATTATTGTATATACTTATGTAGATATAACATTCAACGAAAGTAACCATATATGTATGTAAGTAAATGTGTATTTTTATCACGATAATTACAAAAGCCAATATTATTTTCTTACCTTCTCCCAAAACATCAATTAACATTGTTGAATTTGATATTATGTATTTTCGAACCCCATTGAAAATTACACTAAACATTATTTTTGGTCCTTCCATTTTAACGTAATCACTCACTTAAAACGTAAACTCACTTTAAAAATTAATTTTTTAGAATTTATTAATCAATTAATTAATTAATATATTTTCACAGTCTTTTCTCGTATAATTAACTATAACTTTTCTCGTATAATCAACACATTTTTTTTAAAACTTTTCAAAATGGTAACACTTTCAAGAAATACAACACTTGTCATCGCTTTCAATATCTATACAAAACTGATTTTTTTAATTGTATAATAGAGGAATACATATAATCCGAAAAAAAAAATATCATCCGAACCTATCTTCGTAAAGCAAAACTCCAAAAGGTGTTAATTATAAACTCCTTTAAAATCGAAATTTACTGTGGGAAGTACCTTTTTAAAAAATCCCCGAAAAGATTCCAATGATTTTTGCGAAAATTTTTATTTTTACACCAATAGGAGTTAACCAATTATTACTCGCTCGTTTCGGTAATTTTCCAATTTACATCCGATCATGAGGTGTCAATTTCATATAATAGGATAAAAATAAGGTATTTTTTTGGATTAAAACCAATTCGCACCGCGTTATTTTTTTGTGTGTATAAAGGCAAACTGTAAAAGTTTGAACCAAGGAATGGATACTAGCTGATCTACGTTCAAAGATCCGGAAGAGAACACTTGGGATCTAGCTCCGACAAAGGCGGGACAGCTGCAGAGGTAGTGTAAGCAGTCGTCCACATCCTCTAGGCAGTCGTCACAAAGAGCGTTCTGTGCTAGTCCCATGCGTTGAAGATGAACCTTGAAACGTCCATGGCTGGTTATAAGTGCGAGTTGAAGTATAGAGGAACACAAGTGGTTACAAGTTGAAGGATAGAGGAATTGCTGGTTCGGGGCCAACAAAATTACTACGCAAGCCAGCTTTCGCTAGCAAGTCAGCAACCTCATTTCCCTCAACGCCACAATGAGCAGGCACCCACATTATCTTTACTCTCGTTTTAGAGCAAAGGAGATTAATGTAGTGCTTGCAATCTTTGACTAGTTTGGACCTAGTCAAAGGATTAATGAGGGTATTAAGCGCGGCTTTACTATCTGAGCAGATAGTAATGTCCCTCCCTAAAACGTTAAATTTCAACGCTTCAATCGCACAATGGGTAAGTGCAATTAATTCAGCTTGAAAAACCGTGCAGTGTTTTCCCAGACTACCCGAGCATCTTAGCTCATATTGAGGACAGTAAAATCCAAACCCTGCACTGACTTCCGAACGAGAGCCATCCGCAAAAAAAACTATCGACTCCGACAACTGTCTAGAGAAATCGTGAGATAGCCACCATTCTCTTGCAGGAAAAACTACGGAGAATGAGTTGCTGAAGTTAAATTCAGGCAAAAGCCTGTCATTCACCATTTCCAGCTCAGGAATAAGTGATTTATACTTATTGAGAATCTGTCTATGCCCCGTACAAGTCCCGAACACATTCCATGCTCCAATGCACTTTAGTCGATAAGCAGCAGCACACGCTGTACTCAGAATGTGGGACTGCAATTCGGGCATATGTAGAATAAACTCCATGGCAAGAAGTGGAGCAGATGACATAGCCCCGGTTATAGCCCTACAGGCTGTCCTCTGCAATCCATCCAGTCTTGCTACCGAAGACGTCAGTTCCACAACCGGCCACCAAACCACTGAAGCATACGACAGTAAGGGTAAAACCAGTGATTTATAGATGAAAGACATCATTTTGGGGGTCAGACCCCAAGAATTGCCAAAGGCCCTTCTGCATTGCCAAAAAATAGCTGGCCCCTTACTTAGTCAACAAACCTGCTCCAACGGTTTCGATACTATCTTAGACAACCTGAAGAAGCCAAGTCGATCTCTACATCGTGGAGCCATCGTCATCGGCAACGACCTCTGTCTCTACCAATATGGTGGCCATCCTTTCAGAGATCGGTCAACAATAATTGTATATACTTGCACAATTATTGATTTCTGCCCTTTGGAATCACTCGTATGTTGTTTGCTAGCGGTTTTGAAGATACTTGACGCGGTCTGCTTCTTAATTTTTATGGTTCCTTCGCTACATCTCATCCTCTGTATTGTGCATAATGCTATCCTTTATTGTAGATACATTGTGGAGTGATATTTTTATTTATAGAACATGCTTTCGTAGTATGTTTCCCAGCATATTTTACTCATTTAGGCTCCCGTCCGCAGTATTTCCGCATATGAAAACTTAGCTTCATGCGGAGTTCAATTTTTTCCGATTCAAACTGGAAAACCTCACTAGTTGAAGATGTTGATGATCTTGGAACTTGGTCCAAAAGGTTATACAATCATTGACCTTCCCAAGTCTCCATAGTGCCATAATTTACCGCATTTGTTCCCTTGTCCCCTCTCCCGAAATGATGAATGAATTTTTTTACGAAGTCTTTAAGTTTCATATAGTTTGAAAACTAGGACATTAATCCTCTTTAAGAAACCTTGACCAATATACAAATTTCATCATAGAAAAATAAAGGAAAATGGATTCACACATTCAAAACTTTAAAGTTTAAAGCTTTTGTCTCTTTTACTATCGTATATATTCCTACTATTTTTCTATACACATTTCCAGAAATACATCCTCATGGTCTCTTTATGCATATGTACCTATACGTGGTAAGAAAAGTCGCTCAAATTGTTTTTTCCCACTGTAAGTCATCATGAGCTCAGTATATATGAGTACGTACATATCGAGAGTAAATTTTCTATTCACGTGGGAAGAAAATTTGTTTCTGTATGTTTTCTATACGTACATCTTTACAACTATTTCAGAGTTTTTACTTTCCATCTATATGTACACAGCTATATATACCTATATTTATAGTATATAATGCACACATATAAGAATTCATTTCGGGATTTCTCATATACCTAAACCTGTGTTTGAAAAAAAAAACAGCAACACCAAAAAAGCTCGATTTATTAACTTTGTGTAAAAATTCATGTGAGAAAATAATCCATTTTAGTTTTTCATTTAAATGTGTTTTTCTTTTTATTTTCGTTTACATTTTCTGAAAGTTTATCAGAACAAAAAAGGAATCAACTATACTATTACGAGTTTAAGAGGAAAAGCTTTAAAATTCAAGGTTACCAATTTTTATTTTATTTCGTTTTTCATTTTCATTACGATAAAAACTTAATATTTTCTCTCGTAACAGTCTTTTTTTCTATATACGTTTTGCAGAGTGGTAGAGAAAAGCTGTACCGTATTGTAATTGTTGTTGGTTGGCTTAAGAAAATGGAATTTTATACAAACATACATACATACATACATATAAAGGAATGGAAAATGTTTTGCCAGTTGAATGATTTTGAGTGCATGTTTATGTTGGTTTAAAGCGTTCGTATATGCATAATGAAAGGGAAATGTTCATTTGATATATTTTGATTTATTGGAATTTGTTAATTGAACGACTCAGGTGGCATGAATAGTGTATTTAAATACTTCATTTTCATCACCTGTCCAATTCATTCAATGGCATAATTTCGAACTTAATTTTGAAAAAGTTTAAATCCAACAAAATTTAATTTTATAATTTTTTTCTGCCACAGCTTGATTTTGTCGACACACAAAAAATAGTAGACAATTCTTTAAAATAATAACAAACCATATTTTTCAGAAATATCATACATATATATATAAATAAACTAGATAAAATTGTATTTTATAAAATTATATAAGATATCTATAATACTGTATCTCGATACAGTTAAACGAGGTACCCATAAACGTCTGATATATACTAAAACAATTTTAAAACAATGTATAAATGTTAAGGACCGGCAAAAATTTCAGAACCTTGTAAAGTAAATTTTACAAGTAAGAAAATATTTACGTCAAATTATATATTCAAAGAACTTCTACTGTAAAATTTATATTTATTTTATCTTTTTAATAAGGGATACATTCTGAAGGGGATGATGAAAATAATTTTTCATTAAAAACAAAAACTAAAAAATTATTATTTTTCTTTTCTGTTATGCTAGTTTCTTGTACACAGAAGAAAAAATGTTTTGGATCTCCAGCGTTATACCGAAAAGCACATAGAAAAAATATGAAAAATCATAGATATTATATGTACATACATATACATATATACATAAAACATACGATTTATGAAAAATAATATAATTATTTAATTTATGCTAAATTATGTAAATGGAAAATGGTATATTAGAATGAATGATGGCCATAGGAATTAATATAAATCAGGAGTCTAGATTTAATATTATATGCTAGATGTATACGAGAGCTATGTATACGTGTATCAGAATTTTATGTTGTGACGTAAATTTAAATTTTATATAGCGTTCGTGTCTAAATCAACACAATTTTTAATGCTTATTTAGATGAACTGATATGATAAATAATAATTGATATTTAGATTTGTCTTATATACGAGTCTCGTTGTACTGATTTTTTTCTGAAGTAAAGACATCATATTTGCAGCACATCTTAATAGTTTGAATTTGAACTACCGAACAACCTGGCCAAAATGAGTTAGCTCAATAGAAATTAGTTGTCAAAAGTAAAGTAATTATAAAACATAATACTATCGCACCTGAATCACAATCATATTTTCGATCGGTTATACCTTTAATCCATAAATTTTAGTTTAAAAAGAGGAAACCTTCAACAATTTTTTAAAATTAGCAAACTCAAAAAGTCAAAAATGATTTATAAATTATTTATTATAACAGTTTATTAAAGGCCATGAGTGGTACCTTGCTGAGTCAACAATCAGGCTCCAAAGTGGCGTCCATTCTGAGCTTGGTCTTCATACTGTCTTAGACAATCTGAAGAAGCCAAGTCGTTCTCTAGATCGCTCCACAATTCGTTCCGGATCTGCATGCAGAACGTGACCGAGCCAGTGTACTCGCTGAAATTTTACTTCATGTACAATGTCGGGGATCTTTATCTTCAAATCTATAATCTTGACACATTGTAGGGAGCTCGGTATGTAGCATCTGCTTCGCGGTTTGGCCGTAAATCACACGCATGATTCTCCTCTCAAATGTAAGGAGCCATCTCTCGTACTCGTCCGGCAACGTCCAACTTTCACATTGATTTATCTATAGACTGATTGATTCATCCAACTGGCCCCGCAAACCACATGGATTCGCGTTAGTCCTTTTTGTAATCGTATTAGGTAGGTTCGAAATAAACGCCCCGTCAACACTCCATCGTGCAAGAGTTATATTTATAATAATAGTGTGCAATAAAGAACGATACTGATAAACAAACAAAAAAAAAATTATTATAATAAATATTATACAGATTATAAATGTAATGCTAAGGCCTACCATCATACTATACAAAATCATCCAATCATCAAATTAGTAAATTAATTAATTCTACAGCTGTCATCACCAGTCATAAATATCGCCATCGAGTCAGCTGAAATACTCCTTTTTAATTTTGAATGTTTATAATGGAAGGCCTGTAGGTCGATGAACTTGCCCAATAATAATATACGTTATAAACCAATTTACAACGTTGTGGTTTCCTTTCCATCCAATTATAATATGTTGCATGCAATGTATGAAATTACGTATCGTTCAATACGAACGCTTGCCTCGATTCGATGTTACTACGGCTTAAAGCAAAGTTACTTTAGGGGTGTACTCGGTACTAATACACCGAACCATCAGAAATGAAATTTCACTCCTTATAGAACGCGAATTTTCTCCACACCTACCTTAGGTTATCTCGTTCACAGCAAGATATATATTTTTCCTCACTCAGCACTTGGAACCATTAACTACTTGACAGTCACTCATTTCTTTGTTTAGCTTTTCTCTTGGTATTAATAAAATAAGCGACCACTGTTCTACATCACAAAACAGAAACACAAATGACGGATATTGTAAGTTTGCTAAGGATTAGTAAGGATAGAGTGTTGTAAACAAAAAAAAATTTGTTTCTCAGGATTTATTTTTTTACATGATCATATTTTGGCCATTTTTGAAAAATGTGTGTATGTGTGTATCATTGTAACCAGATAATATAAAAGAGCTGTTTTAAATTACGTCTAATTGGATTTTTAGAAATTTGAATTATTCTCAATTGCTAATTTTCACGGCTCTAATAAATTCGCATTTGGCAGAGAGTAATTGTCTCTTGATAATCTTGAGATATTTGCTGGCCAACTGTGTGATAAAATCATGTGATGCACACATCAGAATTGTTTATTTACATGTTATAATTTTCTTGTATTTCATCAAAATTATAAGGGTTTATCATTACTATCAATTATACATTTTATCACTTATATAATTTTTATATCGGGTTTTCCATTTAGAACTTAACAATTTTGAACTTTCACTGTGAACGCACCCTTAACAAATAACCAAACTGTCAGTGTCAAAACATTCAGTAAACACAACATTTTCATCATGGTAAAGTACACGAACGAACAACGTTTACAAATAATTAAGATTTACTACAAAAATTCCGAGTCGGTGACTGCAACCTCAAAGGCGTTAATTCCAATTTTTGATCAAGCGCAATTTTGGCTAAACGGCTTCGTCAACAAACAGAATATGAGTTATTGGTCATGTGAAAACCCCCATGTGCATCAAGAAACACCAATTCATCCACAAAAAATAACTGTGTGGTGTGTTTTCATGCTGGTGCTGTCTTTGGACCGTTTTTTTTTTTTGATGGTAATGACCATCACGTTACAGTCAATGGAGATCGCTACAGCAACATGTTGCAACATTAATGATAGACATTAATGATATGTGGTTTCAACAAGCCGGTGCGACACAGCGGTCTAACGATTTATTGAAATCTAAATTCGATGAACGTGTTATAGCCAGAAGTGGTCCTGTCGATTGGCCGCCTAGATCGTGTGATTTAACACCTCAATAGACTTTTACTATGGGGCTACTTAACGTACCAATGATTTAACATCCTTGGTATTATGCCAACAAGCCGGCGTAGTTAGAGAAGCTCAGAGCCAATATTGAACGAGAGATAGCGATCATTTCCGCCGAAATGTGTGGCCGAGTTATCGAAAATTGCGTTTAACGAATCGAGACCAGCAAACATGCCCGTGTCAGACATATGAACGATGCCGAATTCCGTACATAAATGTTTTGATTGTATAATTCAACCCAATAATAAAATTTTCTTTAAATCTCAAATGGTTTGCGTTTTATTTAAAAAAAAAGTTGTCAAGTCCTCATTGGAAAAACCTTTAGAATCTTTATAATTTCGATGTTCCACTTGACATTTTTTATTTTATTTTCACAATAACATCATCATATGGTTTGGTATAGCGTAGGTTTGTTCGGAACCAGAATTTGATTTCGTAAATTCATTTATGTATGCACAATAGCGATAAGTTGTGGCTTATAATTGGATGCTATATTTATTGACATTTGGTTCGTGCTAAACGTTAAATTAACATTTGTCAAGTAAAATAAATTTGGAAACATTAAACAATAACCAACTACTTCAAGTAATATTCAGTCATAGTGAAAGTGAAAGTGATGAAGATAACTTGTTATTAAGAATAATATTAAAGAGCGATGATGAAGATGAGATACCCAAAACGAAACAAGAATGTTGGTTTCGACCGTACTCGGTATCGGCAGCATTTTGAACTGTTTTCCTTTGTCTCAAATTAACAGACCCAATGATATAACTTGTTCGGCAAGTGGACAAAATTAACAGTAAGTGAAATGTTAAGCAATTTTAGTTTACTATATATTTTAATAGTTTTTTTCCTTACGGTGTCAATTTAGGGGCTTCGAAAATAGATTGTTTTTATGCCTGATGGAAGCAAGAAATGTATTCCTGTTTTGTTTTAATATTTAATTTTGATGCTTCCATATGCTTTTCCTCTATGAAAAAAATGAAAAGAAAGATTTTTTATTGTTAAGAGGTCTGTATTGTGCCTCAATATTATACACTGGTTAAATATTATATACTCCCCGAATACATCTTCCGACGTTTTTTGTTTCTCTTCTGATGATGGTTGAGAGGTGTGTTTTGTTACATTTTTAACGTTACTTTTTTAAGTTCTATATTCTCCAATAATGCAATGTCTGATACTGTTTTCCCTATACAAAACATAAACTTTAAATTACACATTTATACCTATATACTTATATATTTAAGTTTTAATATTCTGAGGTGATTTGAGACTGTTCGCTGCACTCATTGAGTTCTAAACTTTCCGAGTTTGATAATTATGAAGTTATAAAATAAATAAAAAATTAGGGATAAACTATTGTAGATATACAATTTTGAACTTTAATGTTTTAATGCTTTTGGCAACATTTGAGTTACCTTCTCTTTACTCGTGGAACCAACCTGAGCTTACCAAGAACCCTTTTCTTTTATGCCTCCGTAGGCGAGTCATCTTCAGATCTCTGCCTTTTAGGGTGTGAGGTTTCAGAGGAACCCTAGTGCTTCGGCTCTGTGATACGTCTTGCCCACGCAAGCATATCCTTGTATCTATCTGTCTATTCTCTGCTCCAATGGAATGATATTGATCTTGGAGATAGTTTTTTTAATTCACTTCACTTCGTCTTTCAGCATTTCAAATCCAGCTTTGGCCAGACCTGTCTTGCTACACTGAATGTGCGAGTGTTAGCCCATCTTTCGTTCGCTGAGGTTACTGCCTCTTGGTTGGAGAGTTGTACCATGCCTAGCTAGTTAATCTGAATAATTATTCGCTCAACATTTGCAGTTGCGACTGGCATAGATAAAACGCGAAAACATTTTTTTTAAATAAGGAAAACATTCTCTTTAGTCTGACTTTTTAAATCAAAAATAGTTTTCCAACATATTTCCTCTTTGCTTGTGTTATTCAGACTTAGCTCATTAAGATTATTGCAGAAACTAATGTAAAAACGTAGATAATTGGTTCGAAAATCTATTTCGTCAATTTTGGACAGTGTATATGGGTATTCGGGGGCTACAGAGACCTTATATCCTAAATAAATATCTTTATCGATAGTATTTCTTGCATTCTATTCGAAACATATTCATCTTTAATTAAATATTCAGAAATGTTTAAATAAAGTCGCGTTACTTTACTAAGGAACAAATTAATCTGTGGTTGTTCAAATTGAAATAAACGGTTACGTTTATACTTATCACAATATAAATATTAAAATTTTTAAATAGAGCTTAAATTGAGGCTTGTGCAGGTTATCAATTATTCGTTACGTTTTGGGCGAATTTTTCTAAATCATCAAGGATAAAGAAAAGTTTTAAAACATCGATTCGACTTAATATGTAATATTTTACGTTGCTAACAATCTAGCTAAATTCATACTTAAATTTGTCAGGTAATTTTCGGTCAATGCCAGAGATGTTGACTCATATGTAGCTAGTTCACGAGAAGTGTTACTTAATTACCTGATCGAAATGACTGGAACCAAGAGAAAATTTCGAATAAATTTTGTTCTTTGAATTAGTTTGTTCGAAGAAATATTTTGTACGATATCTTGGACACAAGGAAAAAGTTTATTCATTTTTGAAGTCCAATTTTAGTTGGAATATACCCAGTATTTGATAATTTTTTTAAATTTTTGTTTCAAGTTATATCTGATTCTCTTTCAAATCGTTGTGGGGTTTGGACAGGAATCGGAATCAGGAATTGCGTAAGGCCAATGCTGCATTGGATGAATCTAATAATTTAAATAAGCAATTAAATGATACAATTGCTTGGATGCAGGAACATATAAGGATTCTTGGAAACGAAGTTAAAGCTCTTAAAGCTAAGGAAAACGTTGATTCTCCTCCTACCCAAAAAGTAATGGAACAAGAATACCATACGGATGAAGAAGAATTAGCTCACGATACTGAGTGGATTAGAGTCAAAAGTCAGAGAAAAAAAAGGAGAAGGAATGATACACCTACTCCTCCTCAACTAAAAGAGACAATTCCTAAAATAATCCAAAACAATCCAAAAAAATTACCTCCACCACCCCCAATAGTTATAGATGGAGTTAAAAAACAGATAAGTTTAATACAAAATTGATGAGTGGAAACAACATCAAAATAAACTTAGCAGATGGTGAAACCTACAGAGAAATGACAAAAATATTAAGCGAAGGGGGACATTCCTGGCATACGTTTGAAAACAAACAAATCAGACCAATTAGGGTAATGGTTAAAAATCTGCACTCTACATGTAAACCAGAAAAAATAATTGAGGACCTGAAAGGAAAAGGTTTTAATGCAACTGAAGCATCAATTAAGCTAAAACGAAGAAGTAAGGAGCCTCTGAACATGTATATGCTGACATTCAGCGCAGATGATGATATTGAGCCCCTAAGAAGATCTAGGCTTATACCACAATGTAAAAAATGTCAAGCATATGGACATACTCAAAAATACTGTAACAAAGAACCCAGGTGTGTCAAATGTACAGGTAAACACCATACTAGAGATTGTGTCAAACCCACAGATGTACAGCCTAGATGCGTACATTGTGAAGAAAACCATCCAGCTAACTACAGAGGATGCAGTGTTGCTATTGAATTGCAAAACATCAAAAATAAAAACATACATGCTAAAAATACAAATGTAATAAAGAAGCAAACTTTTGGAATAAACAGGCCTGAATCATTTAAAGGAGAGTTAAGGCGTAAAGTGTCGCTAGCTTCTCAAGCAAAAGTGGGCAAAAAAACTTACGCTCAAGTAATGATGAGTAACGAAAACAAACAAAAAACTCCTCAAACAGACGACATAAATCAAACGCTTAAGCTGATATTAAGCAAACTTAATACTTTTGATCAGCGATTACAGAAACTAGAATACAGTACTAAGGGAGCCATCCCTAAACAAAACCATGTCTAACGACTTAAGAATTTTATGCTGGAATGCCAATGGACTCCAGCAACACCAACAGGAATTGCAAATGGTTCTGGACGCAGAGAAAATTGATGTCTGTCTCATCTCTGAAACTCACTTCACTAGGCAATCAATTATCAAATTTAGAAATTATAAAACATCACACTATTCACCCGGGAAATACTGCCAAGGGAGGTAGAGCTGTTATAATTAGAAATAGTATTAATCACTTCGAGGAATTAAAATATGAAACAGAACAAATACAAGCAACAGCTGTTAATATCAAGACCAAAAATAACTCTATTAGTGTTATTGGAATTTACTGCCCACCAAAATACTCTCTAAAAGAAAAAGATTATTTTGAATTTTTCAGTAAACTACGGAAAAGATTTGTAATTGGAGGAGATTTTAATGCAAAAAATACTCACTGGGGTTCTAGACTAACAACAACCAAAGGGAAAGAACTCCTCAATGCTATCAGAAAATACGGTTGTGAAGCCTTATCAAATGGTAAACCGACCTACTGGCCAACTGATCCAAATAAAATACCAGATCTGATTGATTTCTTTATAGTGAAAAATATATCTGTAAATTATATACATATAGATGAAAGTCTTGACTTAAGCTCTGATCAGACCCCAATACTTTTGACATTAAGTGAAAGGATCATTCAAAATAAAGTAGTAAATTCTATCAAGGCCGATGACATAACTTCGATAGAGCAAGTAAACAGAAGCGAAAAAAATTCAAAATCAAATAAAACAAACACTAAATTAATGTCAGATAATTTCTTTATTGTGAATTTAAAATCTGTAAAACTACAAAATGAAATTCTCTCACAAATGCGAAAGAAAAAGTTATTACACACTAAAGATTTAAATGTTGCCTTACCACAAGAACATCAAGCGCAGCGTATCTTCATTATGCAGCATCTCACTAAATTCCAGGCTGTCCTGTATCGTGAAGCTAAAAACATCAAAACAAAATTTCAGTATAAATATTTATGGTGCAAATTAGATCAAATCTACTTACGAAAATCAGCTGATTCCATGGTACATCGTATCCATTCCATGAGCGATATTTTTCGGCTTAAAAGTGATGACCATCCGATTGAAGACAGCTCAAGTTCCTGATGGTTTGGTACGGAATGATAACTGCAATATATTAAATTTAAGTATTATTATGTTTTATTTTCTTAATTTCAATTTTATCTTACCATTTTATAGTGATTGTTTTTGTTTACATTTATTTTTGACACTTAAATTTTTTATTGTCAAACTCAGTAATATGAGGGTTGAACAATTTTTTATAGTACATTTTTTTATTATAACCTTAATTATTTTTTATGGTAGTAGAGTTAGTACTTTTTGTTTTTTATATATTTATTTTTTTATTAATTGTTGTGCACTTATATACATACATGCTCGTCATAGTTTGATTATTAAGCTTTGGTTTATTTTTCTTTCTTGCTATAATGGCTAATTATAAATTTATCTTGCAGAACATTCGGAGTTTGCGTAAAAATCTTGACACATTTTTAACAAATATTAATGCGATTAATTTGGATTTTGATTTAATATTTTTTACTGAGACTTGGATCTCGAGTGGTGAAATGTCTAATTATAGTTTAGATGGTTATTCATTCCATGCTAATTGTAATGACCGTTATAGATCTGGTGGTGTAGCTGTATTTGTTAGATCATCATTAATTTACGATGTTTCTTCAGTAAGTCTTTCATCAGCTGATATTATGAAAATTTATATTCAACTTGGAAATGTTAAAGTTTGTTTCATATTAATATATAGATTTAATTTTTGTCCTTTTGACACTTTTTTGGAACAATTAACGATTTTCTTACTTCTCAATGATAAATCGAAACATAAAATCCTGCTTGGTGATATAAATTTGGACTTGTTGAAGGATTCGCGTACAAAAGATGATTATTTATTATTATGTTCTTCGTTTGGGCTGGAGTCCCTTCTTAACAGCGTAACTAGACCATGTACAAATACCTGCGTTGATCATGTTTTTTCGGAAACTATTTGTAAACAATTTTCTATAGAACTTAAAAATTTGAATTTATTTGTGACTGATCATACTACTATTCATTTAACTTTAAAGTTAGCAAATAAAGCTAAAAGAGGTCGTATGTACGAACCGGTGCATCAAACGAAGATAAATTACAATGGCCTTTCTGAGGCTTTGTACTCTACCGATTGGAGTGAAGTTTTTTCTTCGGTTGATCCCAATATAGCGTATTCATTTTTTGTTGATAAATTTATTTTTAATCTTAATAAATTTAAAACAATTGTAAAAATTAAAAGGAGTCACTTTAAGCTCAAACCTTGGATGAGTGACTCGTTATTAAAATTGATAAATCATCGAAATCGGTTATCGAAAAAATTAGCAAAAAATCGAAATAATGATGTCCTCAAGAAAAAAGTTGAAAAGCTGAATTCTAAGATTAAAATCTTGGTTCCACTCAGGAAAGAACGTTATTTTAAAAATAAGACAGAGGCTGTAACGGGATCAACAATTGTTTTGGCCCGTTAGCAGAATTTTACCCACTCAGAGGTTTCGGGGCGGTCATCAGAGGCCAGCTAGGACTCAGGGGATTGGCGTGGGGTTTACCGAAACATAAGTGAGTCTTGATAGACCGCAGGAAGGGAAATAAGGGAGGACACGTTATAATAGGGACTAGGAAAAGAAGAGGGACAGGAATCAACCTACCGTGCTAACCCAAATGTGATCAATCAACAACTTACCCTATATAAGATATTTAGCTTCTCATTCTGAAAAAGTAACACACTAAGCGGAGCAGAAATAAAGCCATTAAAAAAAATTGAAATTAAAAAGGAAATGTGAAAATTCAAATCAGTTCTAAATATAAATTTATTTGTATTTTTCTACTTTATATAAGAAAAATGTAACCTTAATTAATTTTAATTCAATTCCCCATCCCAGAAACTAACTTAACTAAATTATTTAAGAAATAACTAAGTAACTAAAATAATTTGGTATGTTATTTAATAAGAGTAGATTAATATAAAATATAAATATAGTAAGTAAATAATATAAATATAGTAAGTAAATAATATAAATATAGTAAGTAAATTTGGTACTTAAATTATAAGATGGCCGCGGCCGATGTGATGATTATGCATAATTGATACTCCATTTTATTATAGTCATTTATTAGATTTTTTGGTTATTTTTGTATGTTATTATTATTAACTAATTATTTACTTTATAGTTAATTTCATTTATTTATTATTAAAATATTATTATTATTTAATTTAGTTATTATTATTATATAACTATTATTAACACAAAACAACCAAAAAAAAACACTGTGCACAATTTTTTTTTGTTCATTCACATGTGGTCACTTGTATATCAATTAATTTATTTAGCTAATTAATTGATTATTTAGCATTTATTTATTTATTTCAGGATAGTTTTTACCACCATTTATTTATTTAATTTATATTATAATTTATAAATTTGGAGGGTGTATAAAACTATGAATTGTTTATACTTAATTTAATATAACAAAATTGTTCTTAACATTCTGATTTGATTTTTCACTTTCAAAAATTTTCGTTGCTAAAAATATATATACTTATATAGTTTGTTATTTTTTTCAGCACAAGTAAATTAAATATATTACGGAATAATTATATGTAGTATTTAAATTTATTCCGCCAACAAAATCACGTACTTAAAAAAAATGAATCAATCAGAAAAAAAATAATAATATTTGATTATTAACTATCAGCTCAATACTGTCTTCCTCGAGCATCCAAAAAATATTGTCTTTTATACCAAGAATTTTGCAAAATGTTTTTCCCACTTATGCATTGCTAACGGGACAAACAAGTATCATTTCTCCTAATCATATGTTTTTAATCATTTCCCGCGCTTTTGCATTTACATACACATTTGCATACTAAAAAAATCAGGGGTATTAAACCTTGGAACGATGTACTTATAGGTAATCGTTTCAAGGCAGCAACAGATATTAAATCAAAATGGAAAATTGTAAATAATGTATTAAATAACAAAACCAGTATAAATAGTATAACAGCAATAGATTTTGGTGAAAATAATATTAAAACTGACCCAAAAGAAATTGCGAACGTATTTAATGACCATTTTATTAATATACCTAATGTGATTATAAATAAAAATCATGAAAATATTATTATTGAAGATGTTGTTAGGAATAACATGGTTTTGTCACGATACAGTAATCTAAATTTTTTCTTTTTTCCAATTAGTGAATCAGAGATACTGTCAGCAGTAAATGAATTGAAATATTCTAATTCTTGTGGAGTTGATGGGGTCTCAAATTCACTGGTAAAAAATGTTATTTTCAGTATTACCCATATTTTAGAATTTATTTTTAATCTATGTTTTAAAAAGGGTGTGTTTCCTGAGAAATTAAAAATAGGTATTGTTAAACCATTATATAAAAAGGACTCACGTATTGATCTTAACAATTATCGCCCAATTACTTTACTGAATACATTTTCGAAGATTTTGGAAAAAATTATTAAATTTAGATTGCTCAATTATTTTGAAAGAATACAATTTTTGGATAAGAGGCAGTTCGGTTTTATAAAACAATCATCGACTGAAAAAGCACTTATTTCATTTCTTACTCCTGTATATCATCATTTAAATGAAAATCTAAAAGTGTCCTCACTTTTTATTGATATTACAAAAGCTTTTGATACAGTCAACCATGCAATATTGTTAGATAAGTTATCACATATAGGTATCAGAGGCTCGGCACTTTCTCTTTTTCAGTCCTATCTTCAAAATCGTGTGCAAACTGTTTGCATTAACAAAATATATAGCGATGAAAAGGTGATTAATGTTGGGGTTCCCCAAGGCTCTGTCCTAGGGCCATTACTTTTTTTGATCTATTGTAATTCGATCTTTGATCTTAAACTGCATGGTAGTCTTGTTGCGTTTGCGGATGATATGGCGTTTCTATACTCCAGCTCAGATATGAATTCATTAAAATGTGCCGTGAAAGATGACATGAGTTTGCTAAAGAAATGGTTCTACGTACATGATATGGTTCTAAGCTGCAAATCCAAAATTATGTATTTCAATGTGAGTTGTGCCATCCATGATCCTAATCCAATATTTTTTCATTCACTGGCTTGCAATGAGTCTGATTGTAATACTCTTTGTGTACCTATTGAAAACGTAACATCATTCAAATATTTAGGTGTGAGCTTGGATTCCCAACTAAATTTTAAGGATCATATTGCCAACTTAAAAATGAAACTTAGGCAAACATTAAGAACGTTTTTTTACTTGAGAAATATATGTAGTTCGAAATTTTTAAGATGCCTTTATTATGCATTGTTTGATTCGCATCTTCAATATGGTATAACATGCTGGGGTGGTATTTACTTGTCAAATATCAAACCGTTGATGACTATCCAAAAAGGAGTTTTAAAAATTATGAATTACTTACCAAGGACCACGCCATCTTTGCCTTTGTTCGTGCATTTAAAAATCTTACCTCTACGCTACCTGTACGTTTTCAAAGTTCTAAAAATGTACTATGTGATGAGCGGGCATCGTCTAATTAATTTTCATATTTCTGAGCCGTATATGTTCCGGAACAAAAACAGAATTAAAACTCCGCAACCGTATAAAGAACATTTTAAGAAATTTTTCTCATACACTGCTCCGAAATTATATAGCCAAGTACCGACCGACATTGTGAACGCAAATACAATTACTAAATTTAGTAGATTATTAAAAGATTGGTTATTTACAATTAGCAACATTGAAATTTTATTTGAAACATTAATTTAATTTATCGTGTATGTATAAAACTGTATTGTATGATGTGTCGCTATTTATTACGCAAATGAATCGTTTTGCAAAATAAAAATTTGTTATTTTTTTTTTTTTATTTGTTATATTTTAAACTATGCTCGTATGTACATATATTAGTTTTAATTTTTTAATTATGTAACCTCTACTACCTTTAAGATTATTTTGTGATAAGTAGGTATAATGAATCGTGGCTCCATGACATTTGTATAAATAAGGAGTACACTAAAATAGTTATTTTCTGTATTTTTATTTATTGTATACAAAATTTTATTATTTAAATAGAAAATATACTGTTATTTAAAATAAAAAAAAAAAAAAAAAAAAAAAAAAAATAAAAGCTATCCTAGTTTAGTAAATAAACACACAAATTGGGAATACTTTAGACTGTCGTTAGAAAGAAAAATTAACTTAATGGTTCCGCTAAGGAATGAGGAGCAATTAGAAAAAGAAGTTCACAAGTTCATATGTGACATACAGCAGTCAGCTTGGGAAAACACTCCTGAAGTTAAAAAGAAAATTAAGGGAAACAACTACCCTAGAGAAATTAGAGAGCTTTTGGCAGAAAAAAGAAGGGCAAGGAGAATATGGCAACAAACTAGAGCCCCTCAAGATAAAACTAAGCTAAACAATCTGACTCAGCTACTTAAAAGTGAAATCAAAGATTTCAAAGACGAATCTATCAGTAACCACCTCAGAAAATTATCTAATGATACTAGTACTGATTATTCTCTCTGGAGAGCAACCAGAAGAATTAAAAGGCCAATAATGCAGATTCCTCCAATCAGAACAGAAGATAACAAATGGGCCAGAAATAACGAAGATAAAGTACGAAATTTTGCTGAATACCTGGAAAAAATATTTGAACCACATGATTACCAATCATTGGAAGCCGAAATAATAACTGGAGAGGTTGTACAGGAAAGTGAAGAAATCATACGAGCAACACCAAAAGAAGTCATGTATGAGATAAAAACAAACATGAATCCGAGAAAAGCGCCGGGTTATGACCTTATCACAGCAGAAATTTTAAAAGAACTACCAAGGAAAGCATTATCAAAGCTCACCAATATTATAAATGCCGCCTTTCGATTGAAATATGTACCCAGCCTCTGGAAAATTGCAGAAGTAATTATGATTCCTAAACCTGGGAAACCACCACACAAAACTGGATCATAGAGGCCAATATCACTATTACCAGTTATGTCTAAACTCTTTGAGAAGTTATTAGTAAAAAGGATAAATCCGATAATTGAGAGGAAAAACCTGATTCCAAATCATCAGTTCGGTTTTCGCAACCAACACTCAACATTAGATCAAGTACACAGAATAACTAATATTATTGAAAGAGCATTAGAGGAGAAAAAAGTCTGCTCAACGATATTCTTAGACGTTGCACAGGCCTTTGATAAAGGCACGAAGGACTTAACTATTGGCACTTGGCACGAAGGACTTAACTATAAGTTAAGAACTGTACTACCAATGCAATTCACTACAATATTAGAATCATACTTGAAAGATAGATTCTTTAGAGTAAAATTACACGATTCCTATTCTGAATTGAAAGAAATCAAGGCAGGAGTACCGCAGGGCAGTGTATTAGGTCCTGTCCTATACCTATTGTACACTAATGATCTCCCTGTATTAGAAAACAACACTGTGGCGACATTTGCTGATGACACGGCAATCTTAGCTGTTGGAGATTGCAACGAAGAATCAACTCATAGTTTACAGTTAGCTATTATTCAAATACAAAACTGGACCAAAAGATGGCGAATTAAACTTAACGAAACTAAATCAGTTCACATCAATTTTACAAACCAACGACTCGAACATATTCCGGTTACAATTAATCAAGAAATAATACCGTATGCCAACACGGCTAAGTATCTTGGCATGACACTAGATGCAAAACTACGATGGAAAGCACACGTCAAAAAGAAAAGTGAAGAACTGGGGCTTAAATATAGAAAGATGTATTGGCTGATAGGAAGGAGCTCCGCTCTATCAACATACAACAAACTTCTATTATATAAACAAATATTAAAACCAGTTTGTACTTATGGTATCCAACTTTGGGGTTGTACCAAACAGAGCAACGTAGAAATCATCCAAAGATTTCAAAACAAAGTATTAAGGAACATCGTTGATGCACCATGGTATGTTAGAAACAGAGACCTCCATAGGGACCTTAAAGTGGACACTGTTTCAAAGGAAATCCAAAAAAAATGCAGTGAGACATAGGCAAAGGCTCGAACAACATGTTAACACTGAGGCAACTAAGCTGTTAAACAACACAGATATTGTACGCAGGCTCAAACGAACTAAACCTTTTGAGCTGGTGTAATTGCTAGTGTAAACAGCGTAGTGCTGATGTAAAATCCACAATAACGATGTGGTTTAATTCAATTTATCAGACACTATGGAACACCAGTGGGAAGAAGCCATAGATTAATACAACATAGTAAATTAAGTTAGAATAAAATTACTCATTAGTCCAGGTGACTAGATTGTAATAATTGTTTATTTAAAATATTTAAATAAAATTGAAAAAAAAAAAAAAAAAAGTTATATCTAGTGGATAGCACATTTTGATGGAAAACTAACCTAAATTATTTAAAATAACACTAAAAATTCCAATAAGAATAT
This sequence comes from Tipula unca, assembly GCA_951394425.1. Taxonomy (NCBI): domain Eukaryota; kingdom Metazoa; phylum Arthropoda; class Insecta; order Diptera; family Tipulidae; genus Tipula; species Tipula unca. Next base: position 123,598,306 of record OX596380.1, read on the forward strand.
TTGATTTTTTTAACAGTGTATTACTAATACATTTATATATTCTGTTAATCTGGGAAAAATATAAGAACCGTACTTTTTATCGTGATTCATGGCTCTTTGCAGCGCAAAATCATAAAGTAGTTTATTATTCGTCTATACGAGTCCTGCGCACAGTGAATGAGATTTATTTAAAAAAAAACAGTTAGGCTAAACATTACTCAAAAAGATATTGATCATTAAGCCCGCTAGGTTTCTTGGAAATTGTATGTACATGATCTATAATGTATGTACATGATCAAGAGAAAAAATGTGATCAGATTTATAATTTTTTCCATCACTATCTTGAAATGTACATCACACCAGAGGTTGCTATATGATATAATAGCCGACACAAATTAGATTTATTTAGGTAATTCAGACATTATTATCCATCAATTATTATTAGCATTCGATGGACTCACACTAATTAACAATATCGCTAGGGAAGCGTTATCATCCGAGCCTGGCCTGTTTCGTTCCTTTTAATACCGCAACAATCATGACCCACTTACGCTTCGCACAGATCAAATATAATGTTTTTAGAAAGATAAACTTTTATTTAAACCACAACACACGAAAAATAATGTTAAATTTGGTTCACGGATAGATAGCTCACTAACCAATTATTTTAATGGTTTACAACCTAAAATATTATTACCTTTTATGTACTGAGTGGTTTAATACAAAAAAGAAGAGGATGCAATTTAATTTGTCCGTTTTAATTTTATTTTGGATGCATTATGTAAGCCAAATTAAACGAAACACTACAAAATACCAATGCCATTTTCACAACATGCTCGTTTATACCAGGCCTGGTGAATATCCATACGTCAAAAATGAAGCTTAAAGCCCAAAAACTCGGTACCATTTTTTGGATTTAATAAAGAGAATGTTCGTTTAATTAAAATTTATGAATAATTTCACTATCACCATGTTCCACCGAATCATTGAACCGATGATAACACGGTCAATTTTAAGATAAATTCAAATTACTTTCAAACACTCTTCAAGCAAAACATTATTTGTACAAAAATAATACATTAAAAACTACTTCAATCGAAATAACCCGATTGAACATTTATGTTGTTGTTGTTAAGATGAAGCGCGCAAACAAAATAAACTTGGATATTCAATAAATTATCTTAAACAAATCTTAAAAACATAAAATTAAAATTTATATTCAATTTTCATTTCTTATCACAAAGTTCTGTATTTTGTGCTGCTGCTGCTGTTACTCTTGTTCTGTTGTTACCTCTTTACCATACATATACATATTTCTTTATTCCTTCTCATTATTAAAATACAGTATTGTTGGTGATTTTGTATGTGTTACTTAGAAGACCTCACACGCATTTATAATTTTATGCAAAAATTAACAGAAACAAAACAAATTCACAATGTTATGCTTTTCTTATCAATTTTTTTTTTTTTTTTGGATTTGTTGTTACTTATAATTTTTTGGATTGTTACGTTTTTGATAGGAAAACTATATGGAAGGCAAAATGCGATTTACTTGATTTTAATTTTATTTTAAAAAAATATAAAAAAGACTTCTCATTCCAATTAATTTATTTTTTATTTTATTTTAAATTCAAATTAATTAAAATTCAAATTAGAAAAAAAAAATTAAATTCTGTATTTGGTATTCAACGGAAAATAAAATAAAACCCTTTATTTTAATGTATTTAATGCTTTTAAATACCATCGTCCTCCCTCGGTAACATCATCATCATCATGATCTTCATCGTTTCCATTTAGAGATGGAAAACCAATTTTTCCTACGGTGAATATATATATATGTGTGTGTGTGTGTATATATATATTTTTTTCATCCCCGTTTTTATTTTTGGTTCGCGAATTTTTTTATTTTTCATTTTTTGTCTTAATACACCTTTATTAAAAGGAAAATGGAAATTTTAATTTTTTTATGATTATAAATTTTTTTTTACTTTTATTGTATTTATTTTGGAAAAAGGAAGGGTTAAAAATAAATAAATTGAATTTAAATTGATGGTCACTTTTTCGTTAGATTTTTTTTGTATTTTATTGTATTTTGGCAGGATATAATAAAATTTTCATCAATTTCGATTTTCATTGGAATTTTATTTTTTTTTCACAGTGCTTTTTAAAAGAAAATGAATGATTTTTCTTTTTTGTCCATTTATTTTATTTTTATTATTTATCACGAACCATTTACTAAGGAAACTAATGTTATTTTTATGGCTTAATTGAAATAATGGAAAATGGAAATCATATGCGAAAATTTGTATGGAATGTGTGATGAGAAAAATAATCTTTAGAGTAAAACTTAATACATATAACGTAATTAGCAAACAAATTTGGGTAAAACCAAAGTTAATGTTATTAATAATTTTCAAATGTATTATAAAGAGACATCGACAATTTAATGGGAATGTGATTTTGTCATTTCTTCGAAGGAGACCTGAATGTGCCCATTAAACTATTCATATTAAAATTTGGTCTAGGTTAGGTTAGTTTAGGTGGTGGCTGCTACGGCACACTTAGACCGGTGACTGTCCATTGTAATACCACAGGTTGCTACTTCTCTTTTACGCTTATTGAAACCACTTAGAGCTACTTATGTAGCGTGCTATATGTCGCACTTTACAGTTTTCGAGATCAGGGAGACTGTCCATTATGAACCTACCCATATATGTCTATGCCTTCTGCGTGCTAAAGCCGGACATGAGCATAGGAAGTGGACTAAAGCATATTCCTTCTCCTCGTCCGTACAGCTTCTGAAGAAGTCATTTGCTTCCAGACCGGCCCTTCTCCAAGCAGGCAGTGTCCTGTCAGTATGCTCACAATCGTCCTTAATTCCCGTCTACGTATGGAGATTAGTATATTGGAGAGTTTCAAGTCCAGCTTTGGCCAGACTTGTCTTGCTACACTACATGTTAGGCTAGTTCCCCATGACATCAGAGTGGCTGGGACTATGCGGATGTTGAAATGCTCATTCATCTCATTTAGAGAAGAGTGGGAACTAAACACCATCCTGACGTTAGAGAAACTGATTCCAGCGACTTGAGTTCCGTCCATATAAATTGCAATATTAATCGATGATACCACATTATGTCTCAACCAAATCAAGACCTTTTCAATCGTTATTACTTGATACACGCTGTAGTAATAAAGGGACGAACGGCTATATCCACATCTAATTTATCACAGAAGACTCCAGCTCCTACTTTACAGTCTAGATTGGAGCCATACATAAAATATGTATATAGCTTCTGTTTCCGATTCTCTTGAAGGCCTCATGGTTCGAACCGCTTTGTTGAAGCATAATGCTGGTGTAACGTAGTCTATGAGGACATTTGCACTGAGATATAGCTGATAGTCGCGTTCCCGTATACGCCGCCATCTGCTTACCATAAATATCGACCGGGAAAAGGTGAAACATACACCTCTAAGGGTCGCTTCGGTGTCGTACATAGAGCCCCGCATATAAGCATGCGGACCGTTCTTTCCATACGTTCCAGTATACGCCGCCAAAAAGGGTGCGTCGGTGTCGTACTCAGAGCCTCGCCTATAAGTATGCAGGCCGTTCTTTCCACCTTCTCGATCCCATTCCTGTAAGTTACTTTTTCATAAGGTGGCCACTACACAATCATCCCAAATACAAGTATAGGACCTTACGATGACAGTGACTAGCCAGTGTATCACCTGTGGTTTCAGGCCCTATCTTTTCCCGATGGCTTTCCTACACGAGTACATAGCTATATAGCAGCCTGCTACTCTTTCCACGATGTTAGGCCCAGAAATTTTGATTTATCAGTAAAAGATAGTCTCATGACGATTAAGGTAGGTGAGTCAACTATCTGAATTTTTTATATTTCTTGGTAAAGAAAGAGTACCAGCTCAGTCTTGCACGAGCTCATGGCCAGTTCAAATCTGATGTCCCATCTCGTAATGAATAGGAGGGCATTTACCTCCTTAACCGTGCTTATGTATTTTCCAGAGACAGCTAAAGTATTTTTTCATGATCCAAACTAATAGTTATACTAACGTTCAAACAGACTCAAATTCTTATCGATAACTCCATCCCTAAAATTACAGTATTAAAAAAATTGCGCCTGATTGAACATAACTATTTGAATTAGTCCCCTTAGATATGTTTTAAATCGTTTTATGTGTAGTATTTTAGATTATAAGTTTTTGTAACCTGTGGATCGTAAAGCTATGAGTAGACGAGGTCTACTATAGTAAAGTTCACTAGTTGTTCTTAACCAAAATTATCAGTCAAGAGAAAAGTTCTGTCTAAGTTTGACTTTCGCTAAGTTCATTGAATGGATTCAGATAGTTTGATTAGTTACACTTGCATCGACAATTTCATCAATTTTTATTATTCCTACATTATTTTTGAGTTATCTTAATGATGTAAGAGGAGATGAAAGATACGTCTCCATTTTTTTGATGTTTAATTTTCTTTTGTTTTTAAAAAAGTTGTCCCTGAGTTTTCATCAAAACCAGGACGAAATTTTAAGGGAATGAGAGTAGCATTTCCATATTATTTGTATTTTATTTATTTTTATAACACGAACGAAGCATTATACTGCCATGTCAAACTCTGAGTTTTCTTCAATACCAGATTTGTGGGTAGATATGAGTTTGGTTCTTGTAATTATTATAGCTTTCTGATTTGAACCATCATATAAAATGTCAAGGGAATCAAACTTTTATATACCACCTCTCAATTAATGAGAACATTTCATTCATCTTGTACGGAAAGGGAAAAGGGAAAGATTTTTTTTTTGGTAGATGAATTTATTGTGTTATTAAATTGATAAAAACCTCGATGGTCGATTGTTACCTGTATTTCCATCATAACAATCCAAACGTATGTTTTTATTTGAATACAATTTTATTTACGAGATTTACGATCTTTTAAAATTGTCGATCTTTCGTATTTTTTTTTTTTTGTAATGATATTTGCGCTAGTTTCCGAAGGATGGCATGAATCGAAACGGTTGAAGCTCAGTCCGAGTTCACAACCATAATTATTATTTTTATTTTCTGACAATAATTGGAAACAACCCTGAAAAATAAAGCATAGAAATTATAATTAAGCTTCAGTGGTTAGCCGGCGCCATGGCTCAGATTTTTGGAGATGGAGATTGGGAGACATCCGGCATTTTTCGTTTTTGGATGGGTATAAAACCGAAAACCGCATTTATTTCGATCTTTTTTTTGGATTGAATTTTGGGGAATGGACAACGGATCGTTCCCAAGTGAATTATTTAATTTTATTTATTTAAATTAATTTAAGTTTATTGAATTAATTTTATTTATGTTTTTTTGGTACTGAAACCAGTAACAGGAATCATATATATATATTTTTTTTTTCGTATTTTTGAGTATTTTTGAGTATGCTGAGGCTAAGTCAAAGACTTAATTCCAAGTGGAATTATTCTATTTTTTTTATGTGCCCACTAAACCTAATAAGTTTTGTGTTAAGTGGATTTAATCCTATGAGTTAACGCTAAATAATACTTTATTCCAAGAGCAATCATATATACATATATACTTTTAGGATTTTGAGTTGACTTTTAAATCAAATTCAAATATAAAATATAAGTTATAGTCAAAATATTATAACAATTACAAATTAACTAATTATAATTCACTACGGTGTCTACCATTCACAACACAAATTTGATAATTCTACATTTATAATAGTAATTTGAGGTTAATTATAGGTTTGGAGTAGCCTGATTTGTAAGTTAGATTTATATTAATTAAGTATAGTACGTTAACTATAGTTTTTAATTTGATTTTCATTAATACAGTTGGATGCTATAATGTTGAAAAAAACTGCTATCAAATTGTGTGGTTTTGTACTAACCATTTTACATTATAATTTACTAACAATTGGAACTAACTATAATGGCTGCTAATGCTGTGTGCCTCATTCAACTGAACTAAATTTAAATAAAATTGAAGGTTTTGCTAATGTCCATGGGTGCCAACGAAGTTACTTTTCGATTACTTTTCAATTATGCTGTGTAAATTTGACATTTATTTTAGGTTGGTTTGGTTTAAGTTGAGGCGCATATAATGACTTTTATAGTAGTACAATCTATTTAAATATAGTACTAACTCGTCATACTTTAGTTTAGTTAGTTTAGTCGATTGAGGCACACATGATTATTTCTATAATTTTACCAAACCTTTCGTATCCCTTCATCTTAAGAATGCACCAATGAGTCTTGCTTAGGCTTAGAATATTCAGATCAATCAATATTTATGGTTTTATATTTAGAAAATTTTTATATTTTAAAATGTTTATTATATTTTAAGAATAACTAAAAACATTTATTTTAATTAATTCCACCATCTCTCCTTATCTCTTTCTGATGGAGAAAATGTGTATGCAAAAAATTCCACCGAAAAAAGAAATTTCAGGGGAAATAATTTTGAAAATATTTCCATTACACCGGAACTTAAAATATGAATTTGAAAGTGGAGGTTCAGTTTTCTTTCTGACCGAAGTAATAATAATTATGTGGTGTGAGTTCTGGTGCCAGCAGTTTATTTACCTGAACCAACGAAAATATAAATAAATTTTTAAATGGCAACAACTACAGCAAATAGAATAGTGCTACATGCTCCTCTGTAAATGAAGAATTCACATCCGCTAAACTTGGGAGATTATATAACGACGTGTTTAGCATCCATACTCCTCAAGCGCATACAAAAGTTCCACATATTATTGTAGTTATAAGCTATATTTCTTTCCATTCCTCAGAACCTGTTGTAACGATATTGCCCAGTGTGAGTGGGTTTCAGGAAATCTAAATAGTCCTGATTCCAATTTAACACCAATCCACAACTGAAATAAATCTTAGTACGTTGACTATAGAACAGTCATACTTTAGCTGACTAAAGCTCAGGGATTGGGGTGGGATTTTCTGTAGTATATACTCTGATTGACCGTAAGGAAGGGATACAGTTAAAGCTGGACTAAGAGAATAAAAAAATAAGTTTACAAACTGAACCACAAGCACGCACATATCACTTAAACAACTCGAACTAGCACCCAATAAATAACTAAAAAATTAAAGATATACATAACACGAAATCAAAATTATTAATTTGACCATTTGAATTTATACGTTATAGGTTCTCCCAATCCATAATAAAAATACAATTTTAAACAGGAACATTTGAAATTTGATTTCTTGTAAGGGGAATTGTTCTTGTAGTAAATAACTCTAACTTGTAACCATGTTTAATGACGACAAGTGATCCGGATCAGATAAAACTTTATACCCAAAACAACAACAAACTATGATCTAACATTGGTTTTGGATCACAAATGATGATCTAAAAATTAGTTCAAATGCCAAAATGCAGGTGCTTCAATATTTTGCATTAATTAGTTGGTAGTAATGGATTAAACTACAATTATGTTACGAACGCAACCAAAAAAAAATTAAAAATTACAAAAAAAAATTGTCGTTTATATTTAGCGTAAGGAGTACGGATATATGTATATGTATATATATATATATATATATATATATATATATATATATATATATATATATATATATATATATATATATGTTTATGTATATATATATAATAAAAATTATTGATAGTTATATATACGTAAACATGTATAAATTTATATGAACATAATAAATAAATTTATCATTATTTACAGTGGCAAACGTAGTTGGCAACATGACGAAGCGCGAGCGTTCATATTAGCATATACGTATGTCTAGGCAATCGGAATTCAAAATCTCCAAAAAGAAAAATCGCAATGTCAAACGTTTTAGACTATTTAATTTCCCAAAACGTTCTGGTAAGTAAGGAAATCAACCTGGATAATTTCGATGAAATAGTTAAAAATATATTTCGTATTAAACAATTATTTATTTTTAGAAATATTAACTAAGTGCATATAAAAATTCAAAAGACAGCAATAAACGAACGGGACGGAATTTATGTGTATTTCCATTTGAGGACTTAAGGGACGAAATATTCGGAAATAATCCCATCATTTCCAATGTTCATACCTTAAGTTTATCAGGTGAAGAAATAACAGCCCTAACTCCAAGTCAGTTTATTTCGGCAAATTTAAATAATCCAGAAGAAATAACTGATGTATCACCAGTAAGTCCAACTTCGACTGCTGATGAGTACTATAATAGAAAAGTACGACGCAGAAAAAATTAAATAAAAGAAATGAGAGAGCGCCGTTTGGATAAACAACTCCAGCACCAAGAAAAAATAGAGTTCTTAAAAAATTAAAAAAATTATCGTTGTTTTATAATTATTATGAATTATTTTGTTGCTTATTTTGATTATTATGAAATTAATAAGAAATAAAAATAATACATATAATATAAATATAAATGAATTCTATAAACTAATTAAATTTATTTTTTAATTATGATAAATTGTGAATTCAAAATTAATTTATTGTTATTTATTTATTTAAATAAATTTTTTTTGTTTGTTTTATAATATAAAATTTGTTTTATAGTTTAAATTCTTTTCGACCTTCTCAACTTTATTGAAATACCATTAACTTACGAATAATTTTAATCGATTATTGTGAACTGTCTTCAATTTATTTTTTATTAATATTGTAGTATTGGTTTGAGAATTAATACGTTTAACTTCAAAAGGACCAAGCCAAAGTGGAGAAAATTTGGTTAAACGAACTTCGTTTTTTAATAAAACTAAATCACCGATTTGGAAATGTTGGATTTGTGTGTTGTTATCATAGTATTCTTTTGATCTGAGTTTTTGACTTATAAGATTCTCCTTTGCTTTCTGAAAAGAATTTTGCATTCTACTTTTAAGTTCTAATAAGTAATCATCGTAGTTATAAACTAATTCTGGTTCTTGAAGTAATACTGTAGGAATCATAGGTTTCCAACCAAATAGTAATTCAAACGGCATGAATTTGGTTGCACTATGCGGAGTCGAATTAAAAGTAAATATAGCATAAGGAAGCCAAGTATCCCAGTTGAGTGGGTCTGACTGCGTGTAATTTCTCAGATATTCTGTCCACGTTCTGTGAGATCGTTCTAATGCTCCATTTGTTTGAGGATGATACGCTGTTGTATTTAACTTCTTAATTTTTAGAAGTTTGCACACGTTTGTAAACAGATCACTCATAAAATTCGCCCCTTGATCGGATAATATTTGTTGAGGGGTACCGAAAACACATATTATTCGTTCTACAAAAATTCGAGCTATGGTTTCGGCATCCTGGTTCCTTATAGGAAATGCAAAAGAAAATTTAGTAAGGTCGTCCTGAACGGTAAGTATATATTTGTTTTCTTGATACGACACAGGGAGAGGACCGACTATATCTAAAAAAAGCTTTTCGAATGCGTGAGAAGATGTTGAAGTTATTTGCATCGGAGTTTTATTGAATTTGCAGCATTTATTTTTTTGACATAACTCACAAGATTTAATTGCTTTTCTAATACGAGTGTATAAGTTATTAAAATGATAATATCTTTTGATTCGTTGTGCAGTTCGGAATGCACCTTGATGACCACCTAAAGGTTTAGAATGAAATTCTCCAATAAGTTTATCAATTTCAGAATCGTCAGTGAGATGTATTATCTTAGAATTCGGTAAATTGGTTTCAAGATTTGATTTAATTTCAGATTGTTGTTTACTTTTGGATCGAGTTACGACCATTATGTCTTTAGATGTTGAAGGAAGTTTTGAAGATTTATCAGGTACAATTGCTATTCGACTTAAAGCATCCGCATTTTCATTGTGATTTCCAGGTCTGTGGTAAACCTTATAATCGAAATCTTCCAATCTAATGCGCCACCTCATTAACCGAGAGGAAGGGTTTTTTAAATTACACAGCCATATCAACAGCTTATGATCTGTAATTATGGAAAAGTGACGACCATATACATAAGGGCGAAAATGTTCGCAAGCCCATACTATCGCCAGCAACTCCTTCTCTATCGTTGGGTAATTAAGTTCAGCTTTATTTAGCACTCGACTAGCAAATGCAATTGGGAAATCAAAGTTGTTCGGGTTTTGAGAAAGAACCGCGCCGATTGCAATATCACTCGCATCGGTTGTTATTGTGAACGGTAAAGCAAAATCTGGGTGTTGTAAAATCGGAGGGTTTAGTAAATAATTTTTCAGTTTGGTGAAAGATTCATCGCAGAACGCATTCCAATTAAATGGTTGACCCTTTTTTAGTAAAATTGTAAGAGGTTGCGATATTTCGGAAAATTGTTTAATGAAACGGCTAAAAATGATTTGACTTCCTTTTGATTATTTGGCTGAGGATAATTTTTTATTGTATCAGCTTTGTTTTGATCTGGTTTGATTCCCTCTTCAGTGACGGTATGACCTAGATATATGATCTCCTTAGATAAGAATTGGCACTTTTCTAAATTTACCTTCAAATTATTGATTTTGAAACATTCAAGAACCGATTCTAATTTAGCGTTGTGATCAATAAGATTATAACCAGTCACTATCACGTCATCTAGATAAACAAGACATTTAATGCCATTTAAACCACTTAGGATAGTATTCATAAGACGTTGAAACGTTGCTGGTGCAGTTTTCAAACCGAAAGGCATTCGTTTAAACTGAAAATGTCCTAAGTGAGTGTTAAATGCAGTCTTTTCTCTATCTTTGGGATCTAATAAAATCTGATGATAGCCTTTCGCAAGATCTAAAGTGGAGAAATATTTAGATTTACCAAGATGATCCAAGATATCCGTTATGTTTGGTAAGGGAAATACGTCGTTAATTGTTACGTCATTTAGTTTACGAAAATCCACCACGATTCTCCATTTCTTTTCTTCGTTGTTCGCGTTTTTAGGGACTACAATTAATGGAAAGTTCCATGGACTTTTACTAGTCTCGATTATGTCGTCTTCCAACATCTGGTTTATTTGTTTGTTTATTTCAGTTTTTGTGGACTCTGGTAAACGATATTGTTTGACATATATTGGCTCTACGTTACTATCAATTCTTATTTTATGCATCATGATATCGGTTGATGTAAGCTTATCACCAGGCACAAAGAATATTTCATTATACTTTCGACATAGATTTATAATAGAGTTTCGTTCTTCTTGATTAAGGTGATCGATTTTTAGAAGAGATTCGATAATTTGTAAACGATTGTTTATAACATTTGACCAAGAATTTAATCGAAATACTTCAAATTCGTCTAGTTTGGTGAGAGGTAAATTAAGATTTTCAATTTCGACTTCAAAATCGTTTGTATTTATGATGCTTATAGTAACGAGATTATTTTGTGATTTGATAATCGAATTCGCTATGTACACGCCAGGTACAATTTGAGATCATTGACATACATAATCGACTTCATTAAGAATACAAGAAAAAACTGAGGTTGTTTTTTCTGAACGAGCAGGAATTAGAACAGATGAGTTGGACGTTAATTTCAGTTGAATTGGAATGTCATTATATAAAATTTCAAAAACATAATTAGAAAAATCTATCTTGCATTTGTATTTAGACAAAAAATCCTTACCAATAATACCAGCACATGAGATAGGAAACGAACTAGAAACGATTTGGAATGAATGATTTATTGATATGGAATCTGATAGAATTATATTTGCATCACAACTGGCTATTGTCTCGATTAACTGGGTAGTGATACCTTTAACTTTACATTTTCTTTCTGGATAACAAAGTGTATCGTCAACCAGGAAATTTCGTTTTATTATACTAATGTCAGCTCCGGTGTCGACCAAGAAAAGAAACGATTTAGGGTTTAATACGTCAAGCTGTAATTCAACGAATTTTTTATTATGGTTTTGATTCGTAATATTGATTGAATAAAGGGCTAAACTTGAATTGTAAAAATTGTGAATTGAGTTTGAATTAGATTTATGGTTTAAACAATTTGAATTATGATTTGTAGACTCAATTAAGAACTTCGAATGATCATATTTATTTTGTAAATGATTAATATTGGAATCTGGAAAACACTCTACTTTAATTGCTGGATCCGAACTGGAGTGTTTGCTGAAATTTCTGGAACGGATCCCGAACCATTTCCCGACGAATATGGAATATCTTGTTTTGATGCATCTTTAGCTTTGTTCAAGTTAGCGAACTGGCGTTTTCTACAAATACTGATGTGATGACCAGGCGCTTTACAGTAAGCACAAATTAAAGCTTTCTGAACTACTGTGATTTCTGGTTTTTGACGTCTTATTTCATTATATTTATTAAACATCATAGGATTTGGTAACATTCTACTAGAAACTTGATTTTTCTGATCAGGGTATCGATTATAACATTTTTCAGCAGAATGTCCTAATCGCTTGCATATTTGACACTTAACGTTATTCGTTTGATCAAAATAATTAGAAGTATTGTATCTACTTAGTGTAAGTTCTTCTTCACAAGCCTTATTTATGGAATCCTGAAGTGAAGTAAAGCGACAAGCCTTAATAATAAGTTTAATTGGATCAATGAGACCCTCTTGAAAAGCTTTAAGAGCTGTCTTAGAATTTAGGTGTACAATGGTTTTTGAAGCAGATGTACCTTCACTAGCTATGCATACTTCATTCAATTCGGAAAGTAATTTTTCGACTCTACTAGCATATGTTGTAACATTTTGATTTCTTTGTTGCTTAACGTTAATGAGCTCTATTTGTAATTGCTCTATAGATTTGGTACATTGGAATTTATGTTTTAGTTCATCTTTCAATTCTTTCCATGTGCTATAATTAGTATATTTCACTATGTCGTACGCTTTATGTGAAAGCTTTGTTTTGATTAAATTAAGAAATTTTTCATGTTCTGTGTGCAATAAGTCGTTATACACCATATCAGAACATAATAGAAATTTGTGGAGACGATCTGTGCTTCCATCAAACTCAGGAATGATTTTTAGAGCAACATCTAAATTTAAAACAGACATGGTTACAAGAGAAGATTGTTTTAGATATATATTTACTTGAGATAAATCAGTAGATTTAATATCGTCAGAATAATTTAAGCTATCTATATCAACTAGAGATTTTGATCGTCGTTTGATTTTCCTTATACTTCGATTTCGCAAGGTAATGAACGAGTACTTCTTCGAGTTGTTTAAACTTTCGGTTGACATTAAAATTCAAAATTAAAAGAATATAAGAAAACAACTAGCAGATGAGGAATAATGTGATAACAACAACATAATTAATTAAATGAAAATAATTTAAGATGATTAGAATTGCTCAAAAAATTTAACAATATTAATGTAAATAAATAAATTGTGTATATTCTTATACCACAAAATTATTTAGAAGAACAGTTACCAATTAAATGAATATATATGTACCTATATTTTGTGTAAATGATAACCAACAAAATTGAGAATAAAGAAAAAATTTAAACTAACCTTGACAAAATTCCTTAATGAATTGGTAGATGAAGATGACGTCTTGATGTAATATCCATTGATAATGAAATGCTGAATTCTTTGATTATATTCCTTTGTTAAATATTATTTGTAGAATAAACTCGATGAAAACAGGAATCTGTTGATACTGCGATTTGAGATAATTATATCATACGTTAAATGTTACTGCTGCTGCGACCTTGATTCCGTATGATTATTTGGAAGTAATTGAATGTACCGGAAGTTATATCCATGTGATGAAATAGAAGATATCGTATGATTCAATGATACGTTATGATGATGAACCGATGAAGTTGTTTGTTTTATATATGTTATCCGTTTGATTGCTTTATGATTACAATCAAACGGTCAGTAGATGATGAATTGTTGGTTTTATGAAGATCCAATCGTTTGATTTGATCTCGTTCAAACGATAATAATACTGAATCCATAAAGAAATTGAATTCATATGCTCCGTTTGTATTTCGGACGTATGTAGAATGAGTGCCGTTTAATTTGATGTTAAATTGCATTTCCTATGTATCAGGAAACATGTATTTTTTTTTTATAGTACACCAACACACAAACTTATAAATTCTTGTCCACTTTTGATTTTCATATTAAAATTGAATAATTTAATATGAAATTATTTTAATTTTGAGTTTATTTATTAAGATAAGATCACGTTTTATATATTAAATAAGATTTTATTGATTTACATATTATTAAAATTGTTATTGTTGAACATATTCACTTCACATTTTTTTTGAACAGCACATGTGTTCATGGCACTACTTTTGGGTTAAAAATAACATTTAACTTAACGTTATAACTGCGAGTATAAATGTGCTTTATTTAGCGGAATTTCTACACCACGAATTGCTGCTTAGAGCAATCCCACCGCTGTCACCAAATTTTTGTTGTGAATCGGTGTGGAAATTATAGAAATTTTTTATACACTTTTTTATAATATTTATTTATTTTTTAATACTTCATTTTTATATAATATTTTACTAATTTTGTTTATTATTTTATTGACAACTTAATAATTAAAAGTTAAGTTATAATTTAGGGTTATTTTAGTTGTACACAATTTCAATATTCGGAACTGACTGACTGATGCAACGAACCAAAATTGCTCATTTATAGAATTTTGGTACTTACAATACATATACAAAAGATGTTATACTTATTAATAATCTATGTATACTTAGGTATATAAACATAAAGTTATTGCATGAATAATTATTATATACATAAAGCTACAGGTTAGTATCAGTAATCCATAACAAATTCGTGAAAAAAGTGGAAAGTAGTATTACAATATTAAATTTAACAATATATTTAAAGTTTTTTAATTTTTATGTATTTTATTTGATGTACTAATAGGTCGAACAGGATTTTAATTTAAAATTTCCAAGGGTAGTGTTCAGCAACGAGAAGTGTCATAAATACAAAAAAAACATGGTAAACTGGCGGAATTAAATAAAAATACGATTTATGATGAATGTACCGCAGAAGATGGCAGTAAGTTTTTAACCACCGCATGAATTACTTTAATATAAATAATCAAGCATTTTAATATTTCTCTTTTTTTGTATTTCCAGAATTTGATAGTGACATTACATCTGTAATAATGTTAGCAAAACTTTGTCGAACTTATGACGTAAAACCAAATGCATTTATTTACAAATTTTTTTAGTTTTGAAAAGGTATTTATTATATTATATTATAATCGACAAACCAAAATTCTAAATTGTATTTCTTTATAGACAGGATCGTTCACTTAACATTCTTTAAATCATCCTCATCTAATTTTTCGAGGACCGTCTCGGAAAATTATAACAACCACTGGCATCAGGATCAATACCAAGGATATTCCTCTTTAAAATGTTCATGTGGATAAATAAATGTATGAAAATAAAAAAAATTAAAAATTTATTTAAGCACTCCAAAATGTCTGTTTCATTCTATCTTTTCTAAGGATATTTTTTTAATCCGAATAATACAAAACAATATCTTATATCTGTATGATTGTGCACTAAAAATATATTTTTATTTTTTCCCTTCTCCGTAAATACAATTATCCAAAAATTTACATAAATACTGTATTTAAGTCGTGAGTTTTTTTATCCATCAGGTGTGCAAATTTATTATCCTTTAAAAGTGGTTTGTGGTTTTTAATAGCCAATAATTTTATCCGATAACAGTAAATCACGATCAAAATAAATACTCCATTTGGATAAAATAAAATTGAATCCGATCGGTGGGATACTATTTGACACCGATTCGGTGTCAGGAGAACTCCGTTTTTTTTTCTGTGTACTAGAATTTATATAAATAATTATTTTATCTATTATTTTTCCTTTGTCTTAAGAATTAGTTTGTTTCTACTTCTTTTAATTAATTATATTAATTATAATTAGAATTATTAAACTAACCTACACTAATCAAATTATTTAATTTATAAGCTATATGAATTTTCGTCAGGTCTCACTAAAGATTTCATTTTCTTTTCATACGGCGGTAAAAGCTAGATTTACTAAACCTTTGAATATAACAAGCTTTGATAGCAATGTGTGAGAGGCACAAACAAAAACAACAGAACACAAATGCGTTAATTACGGGTATAAGTCCAATCCAATATTGAAGGGTTTCTAACCGAAGAAAAGAAAGATCTCAGACCAATGGAAGGAAGAGGCGTCCTGCAAGGCTAAATCAATCAGTACAAACGCGCAGCCGGAAACCTCTACGTCACAACTCCATCTAGATGTTAATCCTAATTTTGCACCATCCCGATTCTATAATACTCCGGGGATTCAAACTTATACACAACCTTATTATAATCCATGGGGTCCGTAGTCCCAGTTTCCACAAATTCTTTTAGGTGCTCCGATGGGAAATAATTATTTACCGCCTAAATTAAATTTTTTACCTCCAAGATGAGATAGGGGGGCTGGTCCGATTGAGTTGGGAAATCCGGTTGCCATGCTAGATTTGAGCAATCAAAGCAGATGCCGCTACATACTCCTCCTATCATCGTTGGCTCAACTTCCATACCGCAAAATCGTACCCCAGTTTATAAATGGATGAAATACGTCAACCCACAATCTACCTCTATCGCAATTACAGAACGATTTCACGTTTTTATTGGATGGTCCGGCGCAATAGCACTATTGGCTAACTATCGGGAAAAAGACAAGCTGTACATAGACTGATCGGCGATTATCCTTTTTACATCGATTCCAAGATCGAAGAACAGACGTAGATATCCGCAAGCTAATTGACAACAGGAAACAAAAACCGAGAGAATCATTCGTAGACGTTTACTACGACATACTCACACTCGCTATGCCAATGAAGGTTGGTTTGCTGGAGTCTGAGCTCCTTTAAATTTTAAAGTAAAATATGCGGCGGATTGTCTTATTCGTTCACTTAGCGGGTAGGTCTATTGTATCAGTAGCCGATTTGGTAAGCACATGCATATCAACTGAAGACGCTTGGAAAAGCATTGGCTACATACCCGAATTGAACACTAGTTACAAACCACACAATGTGTACGAGTTTTATCCATCGGAAACTTAGTTCATTCCTCAGTCACATAAAATCGTTCTTGGTCCTATGGACAAATGGCCTAAATTGTAACTATATAACTATATAAAACTATATAACTTCCAGAGGCGAATCGGTATTACCAAATGACACTAAATATTCCAATCCCTAGTTGATATCTAATCAACTTGATTCTAACGCCGTGCATGCTTTTTATACGGATGGAAATGCAACAACTAATCCAAATGTGGTGGGGTACCATTGGTTTGTTGGAATTGTCCAATTCGTGGGCATTTTTGAATGGATTGTGATCTTCCAACTCGTATTTTTTTGTTATTCTAACATCAGTATTTAGCTGAAGTTACATATCCCACAATGATTTAGCTGACTACACATAATGTAACATCATGGCATACACCAACAGCAACAACATAAAAATCTAGCTGATTAGACATAATACAACAACATGCCATAATGCATCAAATAGCTTGTCACGTTTTATGTCGTTTTCTTCATTTTAGCTAAACAGGCAATTTTAAGAAACGCCACAAGCAACATGATACCACATTGTCTACATTAGATTATCTTTTTAAATTGTTTTAATTATCATTATTATTCGTGTACTCATTAAGCAAACATTATAGTTTTTATAAATAAATTTGTTTGATTGAAATTCAGTTGAAAATAAATTGTTAATATTGCTTTGGATAGATTCCAGAGTTATAAAAAAATAAAGAGTTTTCGGCGTGAAAACTATAATTATTGTGCACGTAAATCGGAAAACTCGTTGCCGGAGATGAGGGCGACCGGGTTATCTCATATCTGTCAGACGAATCGAAGACCCAACAGTCGAATAACTACTCCGTTAAGCCATTCGAAGTTTTCGAACCCGCCACCTCCGTAAAATCAAGAGTTTCACAATAACCGAAATGTATAAACCCACATTGAAGTGCATCTCGCGTGCTGCGATCTTTAAAATATTTTAAAGAAATGAAGCGATTGTATAATTCTTGGATTGTTGGATAGTGGATTGTTAAATTCGTGGATTGTTGGATAGTGGTGCTACCATTACTGCCCTAGGTACGGGATCGATCGATCAACATCAGCTTAATAAAATAATATGTAATTAAAATAAAACATCCGTTAAAACTGCTTGTGGTACTTCATAAAAATTTCTAGGGTATGTAAATGGTAGTATAACATTTCACCAAACCAAAGAAAATGTTTGTGGTACCATCGCTTCAGCAGAAACTGTATATAGGATATGACTTTTGGGAAGAATTTGGACTAGTGCGTAGAGTGGTTGCGGATTTAATTGTCGATCTAGCCAATAATTCCTCCGATTCAACTCAACAACATAATATTACCGCCGATCAGCGCAAAGAACTCCAGAACATCATCAAATACTGGCCAAGCTTTGATAAATTGGGCGATCAAGCAACGATTTTATGCCGTTTCACCAGCCATACAAAAACTCATGTATGATGAATTAGATCGCATGATTTCACTTGACGTATTTGAAGAAAGCCACAGTGCTTGGAGCTCTCCGTTGGCAGTAGTGAAACGATCAAATGATTGTGTCTGGATGCATGACGCTTAAATGCAGTTACGATAAGGACGCATACCCGTTCCCGCTGATCGATGGCTTGTTGAGTAAAGCTAGATCTGACAAAATTTATCTCGAGCTTGACTGAATTTTTGTGACGTACTGATTTTAATTAGATCAGACGCGATGGAATTTAGACCGTTTGTTTTGTAATTGTAAATAAAATTGAAATGCTCAGATAAGTACTTGATGTCAAAATTTATCAACTGGAACGTTCCATAACCCCGATTTTTTTTTTGCTTTTAAAATCTCACGGCTTTTATTTCATTTTAAGAGATAACGTTTTAATAAAAGATTCAGTTTATGAACACTCGTATCAGAGCATTATTAAGAGTTTTTATTAAGTGTCAGTAATTTGTTTATTTCAATCTTTGTACGCATATTTTCGTTACCGTATCACTTGCACGAACATTTTCAAACATCGCTGATACATATTCTTATGTAATAATTGTACTTGTTTCTCAAATTCGTCAACTTTTCAAATAATTTCAGTTCACAAGCTTTAAAATATCAAAACGCATATATATTGGTCTCGTGCCAGAAAGATTGATAGCATATTTTAAATTTCATTGATTTATCGCAAAATTTCATGTAACATCTAAATAATAAAACACCCACCAATCGTTGTTCTTGTGACACACATGTTAAACAACTTTAAACCCGCATAGAATGATACCAACAACAAAAACATTTTAAAATCAATATTCAAGCTCGACAAGAAAAGTTTAAAACATAACATCCAATGTTTTATCTTCAAATATCATAAATTTAAATTTTATAAAAAAAAAATTACAAACGAAAATTGTACATCCTTCCAGACATACTTCAGACTTTGACATACTTTTTGTTGTATTAAAAATACTCTTCGAGTTTTCTCTTTCATTGAGGGAAATAGAATTTTTTTTTTGTAGATTTCTGTGAAAACATGTTTTATTTTTCATTTTCCCAACAATTCAATTCTAATGTTATTTTCCCAACTTCTTTTTCGTTTTTTTTTATCAATCTCAATATAACCACTATTGTGTGGGATTACACAAGAACACGTGATACAGAGATTTTATTTTTTTTAGGTGAAAATGAAAAGAAAATTAAATATTGGAATTTTCGTTTTTTCTTTGTATTCGTTTGCTATTTTGCTTTTAGGTAGTACGATTATAAAATCTTATCGTACAAAAAAAAATTAAATACGGTTACAGGTTATATAAATAAAAATTTAACTTTAATTTAAATATTAAATGGAATGACTTATATTACCATATCACACGTTAAAAATAAATTTTCATTGCCGTTTTTTTTTGGTGTTTGTGGTTGAGTTTAGTTTTTTTTTTAATTTTTAATGGAATATAATAATTGACATTCCAATTAAAATTTTCTAATATCTAATATTGGTAAAAAAAATGTGTACAGGAATACAATACCTAGAAACACAGCATCATGAGAAAATTATGAAAAATATTTAGATGAATTTTTTTATTTATTCTTCTGATGATGTCTGAGAAAATGACGTTGACGGTAATTACTGTTTTATTTACAAATTTTATTTTAGATGCTATTTTCCAGAGACGGAATTAACTATGAATTTTGTTCTGCCACATCGAGAGATTGGCGCCTTCGAAAAAAAATTCGTTTTGTTATAGAATGATGGTAGTTAAGCTGGAAATAAACTTCAAACTAAACTTGATTAGTAGCACTATAACCATAAATCAGATTTAACAATAATAGACCAAAAAGCGCGCATTAATTTATCTTTTTTAACTGTATCTGAACTTGAAAAGTTTAAAAACAGATTATGTATAGAAAATGTACTAATTCTGCACTGAGACTAACATTAGAATTAAATCAGATAATCTATGGAAAACCTCGTCGATATATTTTTTTAAATTTCAAGAATTAACAAGAAAATTCAAAAAACAAATAATAAACCCTCGCCTCTTTAGATATTACACTTATTCGTATCCGAACTATTTTTTGTGGTGCAGGAAAACCGATTATGGTTTGTGCCAAGCCAATCAAAACAGTTTATGACACCTTCCATTGCCCACCAGACAATGGAAAGAGTTATAAACACCTTAAAATACAAGAAAATAGAAGAAATAAAATTGCAGAACAATTTGGAGAAGGCCGGTCCCGATAGTAATATTTCAATAAAATTCTGTATCTTGCCATATAAAACTGCTAACAAGGTACTTTAGAAGTTAAAATATAATTCTCTCGCTCGATTGACCTGGAAATTTACCAAACTTTGTGAGGTTTTTTCAAGGTTCCCTAAAATGAACTATACCACGAAACAGAAGATGGGAGTCAGTTGTTGAGGTCTGGTTGTCCGGGTCAAATTCACATTTCGAAATAAATTAAACAAAAGAAAACTAGATATATTTATTTATTTATATAAAATAAAATAAGAAAAGAATTTAATTTAAATCTATAAAATATAGTAATTAAATAACTAAACTAATTATAACTATTTATAAAAAAAATTCGTTCTTAAATTTAAAATCATCATTCAAATTAAATATGGGGTGGTTTCCTGATCATTCCAGTTCCATGTGGCCTTTTTAATCATTGAGAAAAACATCCATTTCAAATCAATTTGATATTACATCCGGAAGACAATCATTGTAGTGCAAGCACACATGACAAAAAAAATTATAAAACCCACACACTTGATCAGTATTCAAAAAATCATAGTTCAGGAGCAAATCTTTACTAGTTAGGCATTAATTCATCAATTTGTTATCTTATTTTTACGTGTTAATGTCATGCACTCCACTACTTAGTTTTTCATTTATTTATTAACTTTTTTCTAGATACACTATTCTTATTAATTTTCACAAACGTTAATTATTTTTCTATTATCTTTCCAAATATCAGCCCAATGATCAGCTGCACATATATACGTAATCCTAGAATTGAGGTTCTCGTTTTCAATCGAAAAAAAAAAATTAAATGAATACAGTTTATTGAAGAAACAGGTTTAAGTGAATATTAGCGTCGTATTTCCATTACTCCAAAAAAAATTATCTCTCCATCGTTTCGCCCACGGTTTGGGTTTATATACTCATTTTTGTTGATAATGCCGGATGTCTCTCCATCTGCCATGTTCTTTTCATCCATTTCTCAGTCAAGACGTTGACATTTTCTATAATTACCCATGAAGCTTTCCAAACATGTTACCAAAATTTGACGTCTATATAAATGTATTATCAATAAAATATTGACATCATCAACAACCAAATCAATGAATCATAATTCCCATTGATGCATATTACTCGCAATTTATTTTATCAAAACATCTGAACCTTACACTATTACATATAAGCATTTCCTGTCTTTACATTAGGGAAAAATATTTGATTTACCGATTCTTGTCCTGTATGCATTTTTATCATGTAATGAACTTAAATTTTATTTAAAAATATATAAAATTAGGCGCAATTTCCCCCACTTGACTGACGGGATCACAAATAACGAAACACCAAACAAATCTTTCCGACAGATTTTAGTTTTTACTATGCTTATATTACTTCTCCCTGTGTGTCTGTTTGTAACGACAAATTTTGTAATCAACATTTTAACCACATGCGATAGTCCAATTGAGCTGAAATGCAGGCTTAACTCCGATGACAATACAAGATTCTAATATTTTTTTGGCCTAAAAGGCTTTTTTTCAACCACTTGCAATAGTTAAATTGAGCTGAAATTTTGCATGCAGGCTTAACTCCGATGACAATACAAGATTCTAATATTTTTTTGGCCTAAAAGGCCTTTTTTCAACCACTTGCGACAGTCCAGTTGAGCTGAAATTTTGCATGCATGCTTAACTCCGATGACAATACAAGATTCTAACATTTTTTCGGTCTCAAAGGCTTTGAAAAGCATAAAAGGCTTTTTTCAATTACTTGCGATTGTCCAATTGAGCTTAAATTTTGCATGCAGGCTTAATGCAGGCTCCGATGACGATTTTTTCGGCCTAAAAGGCTTTGAAAAGCTTTTAGGCTTTTTAAAGCCTTATAGGCTGAAAAAATGTTAGAATATTGTATTGTTATCGCAGTTAAGCCTGCATGCAAAATTTCAGCTCAATTGAAACTATCGCAAAAGGTTTGAAAACTAATTACAAAATTTGACAAAGACTTATAAAAGATGGCTATAATAAAAAACAATCATATGACATAGTGCTCTCGGATCGCACTCTCTAAGGTAAGGTCCAAAGATAGATATATAATCTATCTTATTGCAACTTCCTGACAAATGTTAATATGGTCGAAAAAAAACTTTTTAAAAAACCACGCTTATATTTGCTTTGAAAAGGTTTTGAAAAGCAGAAAATACAATTTTTGTCCTTATTCTTATCAAGGTATATTTATAACAAGTAGAAATTTAAAATTAATATGACTAAAAATATAAGGATGGGGCGCTCCTTCTAAATGTATATACCACATATCTCTCAATATATCATTTTTACGTTAACACTGAAATGGTCCAGCAAAAAATCTATTCTTAGGATACATCAGAATAGACTGTTCCATTAGTGTTACTAAAAGACTTTACTAAGACTTTACTTCGTGTGTCTAGTAGTCTTAAATTACTAATGCCGTAAAGCAGCGCCTCACGCTTATATTTTTAGTAAGAACGAAAAATTTTATTTTTTACTTCTCAAAGTTTTTTAAAAAGTTTTTTTAAATATATTTTATTCATCCTGATGTAATAGGTAGCTTAAGATGACGTCCGTTTGAAAAAAAAAACATGTAAGCGGGCCATGCTGCTGCAGGTTAGGTTGGTAGAGTTGGAGAGAACGGAATAACACCCACTAAGTATTATTAAAATTAAAAAACACCTACGTACATCATTCTAAAAAATCATCAATCCACCACTGGCATTAACAAAAAATTCAAATTTCATGAATATAAATTTTTCACGTTGTAATTTTCTTCATCAAAACCAAAAATAAAAAAAAAATCTTCTATTTTTTTTTTTAAAACATTTTAAATGAAATTTAACAAAAATAACAAAATTTTGTAATTTATTAGAAGAAAGACAAACATTGTCCACTGGCATAAAAAAAAAGGGTCGATTATTATTATCATTTTTTTCATATTCCCAATTTTTTTTTAATTGGAAAATTAAGTAAAATTCAAATAAAAATGGAAATAAAATTGATGAATTTCTATTTTATTGTCATTTAGAAAAGAATTTGAAATAAAATTATTATTTAGAACCATTCTAGATCAAACGAAGAAAGGGGTTGTAGCACATACATATACATTACGTAACGGTGTAGATGGACGGTATAAAATGTAAGTAATACTTTTTAACTAAAAATGATCACGATATAATTGAACTCATGTCCCCCATGTAATACTGTAATTTAGTCCAGTTCAATTTTTTTTTTTTATTTTAATATTAAAGTCTCCACTCTTTCGGCATAAATTTGAATATCATTAAACTAATACTATTCTTGTTTGTGTATATATTTTCCGCTGTTCCATTCCATTCAACAACACGAAGTGAAAAAAAAGTAGCAGCAGAATAAAAATGTACAAAACATCCGAAGCGCGCGCGGGGTAGAAAAAATATTTAAATCCAATTCTTCACAATCAAGCAAGAGGCGACCTGGAAAAAAAAATTGAATCTCTTTTAACTTTTTTTTTTTTTGTTATTTTGGTTTTAATTCTTTTTGTTTATTTTTGTTTATATTACAAAAAAATAAAGTAGAAAAAATACATAATCTTCTAATTAAACCTCAATTAAGTGAGTATGCAAATTAGTTAGAAGGCTTTAATTTTAATTTCTTTTTTTTTTTGTGTATTTTAATTTTTTTATTTTATTTTTATTTCCTGATAACAAAAAAAAATTGTAGAGAACGAAGCAATAATATCATGGTACAGTGGAAACATATTCGGTGCCGAGAATTACAATATATAAAATCGCTATCATGATTATATTACAAAAAGCGTCTCTAATTATTAACGAACTAGGAATTTAATTTAAGTAAAATAAGTGGATTATTGAATGGGTTTCAATGACTGCGTCTGTAATATGCACTGAAAGTGCTTCGCTTATTGTTTTACTACCGATCGTGTAACACATTAGTTTAAAATGTACCATGCAATTGCCTATTTTGGGCAATTTTATTTCAGAATATGTAAGTATACCACTTAATGTGCTTTACACTCTACAAACAATAAATTCCAGAAAACCTACTTATTGAAGTTTCAATAAGAGAAACCAATATACAGTAAAATCTGCAAAAGCGGAAATCCTATTACACGGAAACTCCACAAACCCGAAAAAATAAAAAAATATAAAATAATTCTGTACAATTTGCTAAAAGGTTGCAAATTACGGCGGAAACTCCTAAATAACGGAAGAAAATTTTTTTGATGTGCGTAACATTCATGCATATTATGTACCATAAGACGGAATTTTATTCAACTTCAAGTGGATTGAAATGTCATTTTTTTTCTAGAGAAATCTGGTTCGACTGCTTGCATTAAAAAATTAAGTTTATGTGAGATACATATGCATTTTCAAATTTTGATTTTAATTTAAAAACTGGTAAGTCGTTTTGTTATGCCAATTTTATGTGTTTTATACATACAATTAAAAGCAACGCAAATTAGATTAATTAAAATTCATGATCATTAATACAATAAATTAATGTGTATAACCTAAAAAGTTGACAACTTAATTTTTATTTCAACTTTTTTGAATTTTAGTGCTCTAAATCTGCATTATTATTTAAGCAGAAGACACGAGGTTAATGTTTAATTTGTTTCTTAACGAATGAAATGATTATGTAAAAAATTAAATAAATTTTTATCTATTTTAGGAAGCATCATGTCACCGCCACCAAAAAATTTGAATTTAAAACAAAAATACGCAGCACTAAAAATGATAAAAAATATAAAAAAAAACGTTAATGACGTATCTGAGCACTACAAATGTAGAAAGACGCAGGTATACAAGTTTCTGAAAAATGAAGAAAACATTAAACTTCGTTATTTATCTGGACGTGAAAATGATCTGAATCAAGAGAAATCAAGATTGTCAGGTAACAGTAAAATCAACAAATTAGTTTACTAATGGTTCTGTGCAGCACGAACCAAAGGTTACCCAATATCCGGACCTATTTTACAGGAAACTGCCAAAAAAGTAGCCTTAAAATTGGCAAATGAGAGTTTCCAAGCATCAAATGGTTGGCTTCGATGCTTTCGCAATAAGTACAGTATAACTTTTAATACTGCGTCAGGAGAGGAAAACGAGGTTAATCTTAAAACGGTACAAGATTGGAAAGAAAAGCTTGCCGAAATAACAGAGGGTTTTGATCAACGCAATATAGGAAACTGTGACGAAACGGCTTTATTTTACCGAGCGTTACCAAACAAAACTTTTGTAGGGTCAAAAATGCTCACGTGGTAAATTTTCGAAAGAGCGCTTGAACTTTTTTTTACTCCCATTTGCGGACCGCACATTTGATAAACCGATATTTATAGGTAAAAGCTAAAAACCTCGATGTTTTAAAAGATTAGATATCGCTCAATTGCCTGAGCATTATTATGCAAATTCAAAAGCATGGATGACCAGTGAGAACTTTTTAAAAATTTTGCAGGATTTAAATAAACGGATGAAAGATCAAAACAGACGTATTTCGCTATTTATGGATAACGCCATTTGCCACCCACATATGCAGTTATCGAACATAAGGGGAAATATTTTCCACCAAACACCACATCGAAACTGCAACCGTTATATACATAGTGGAATTATCCAAAACATAAAATTAAATTACCGAAAATTGATTTTACAAAAGCTCTTGTTGGAAATTGAGAAATCACAAAAAGCTTCTGATGAGTACAAATCCATCACCATACTAGATTCTATCATGATATTGCAGGAATCAATCAACAAAGTCCTAAAGACAACAGTGAGTGTTACTGAGAATGAAAATGGAATTTTAAAAGTGCAAAATTTGATTGGGCCATATACAGGGAGCATGTATATTCCGCAGTACATTATATTAACGTTGATTCTAGTGCAATTACAGAAGTAGATGATATTAATCCAGACAATTTGTTTGAAGAAATTGTAATCGATTCGAATGATGAAGAAAATTTAGAAGTAGAAGACGTCAAGAAGACTCACCTACAAAAAAAGAAGTTTTAAAAGTTTTAAGTTCACAAAGAGTGAAACTGAACTGTTTAAGGAGTTGTGCAATATTAAGTCCAAATTTTTAAATGTTTACACTAAGCATAATCCTATGAAGCAACTTAAAATAAGCAATTATTTTCAAAAGGATAATATGTAATTGAGTAATAATGTATACATTTACATTTGATATGTACATGAATTAAAAGTTACTTTCGTTTGTGATATGAATTAATAAATTAACAATTTAACGAATTTTGTTTCAATTTAACCATCATTTTTCGCTATAAACTCCCTAATGGCGGAAAATCCCCAAACGCTGAAAAACATTTTGGTCCCATGGGATTCTACCTCTGGGGATTTTCACTGTACTTGTAAACTTTGCGGCCATTTTGATTTATCGTTACTTAAAAACTCTGGACCGTTCCACAAATCAGAAGTATTTGTAAAATTAATGAGGTATAACCCTCTTGAAATATAATCAGTGGGATTCATAGAAGTAGGAACATAATTCCAGGTGTTAATTTAATTTAATTCTTGTATTTCTGTAATTCTGTTAGCAACAAATATTGCGTTGTTTCAGAATTGGACTACAAATAGATGAAATCGAAGTTAATTTTTAGAATTGACAGAAGTTTATGACAGAAGTGGTTTGAGCTAGAAGCAACGCTGCGCACATTTCCAACCGGGGAATCGTTTGCTATTTTAAAGGAGCGTCTCTTGATTTAGAGCACAGTAAGCTAACGTGATGGTTTTCCAAAAGATCATGGTGTTATGTTGATGGAATATGATGGATCGAGGAATGGAAATTTGTTTGAGTTAGACTAATTGCTTTTTAAATTCTGACCAGCTATTAAGAAACTTTTTCTAAGATCGAGCCAACGCGTTTTGATAACTCAACCAAATTTTGTTTTAATACCAATGCGTCTTGAATATTGTCAGTACCAGTTAATACGTCATCAACGTAGAAATCATCTTTCAACACTTTGGATGCTTCGGGGAAAAGATGTTTCGTCAGTGGCCAATTGATTCAGAGCTCTAGTCGCAAGGTAAGGAGCACTTGCAGTTTCGTATGTAACAGTGCAAAGTTTGTAGCATTGAAGAGTAAACCTCTTCAATGCTACAAACTGAGACATACGTCACCAAATACGATGAAGGTCTCGATGATTATCGTTTAATAGTATTCAAATCCTTGTATTGTTGATATATTGTTGGATTCTTATTTAATCGCTTTTCAACATTGAAGAACTGTCGTCGAACACTTTTGCTTGAAGAAGGTCATGTAGTCTGAAGAAGGTCAACGATTTTTGAATTTAATGGTAAAGCCACCAAATATCTTCCAGAAGGTAATCGCTTAAAATTCTTTAAAAAATGGCATAATTTTTCTTCAATTGAAGAATTGGTTTTAAAGACGATGATTTCCAATTCCCAACATTTTTAAATCTGCGAATTCAGTACTGCAACCGAACATAACGAATTTTCATATTGTCGTAATACATTTGGTGGCAGATTTATGTTTGTTTTCCCACTGACGACGTAGCCAAAGATACTATCATAGAAGATGGGCATTTCATCTATTAACTTTAGATTTACCAGTAAACAGCTCGTGATATAGTTCTGCTCCAATGCGATTTGGTGTATTAAAATGAGGATCTGCAAGTTCTACGTGAGTGGGAATGAGATCTTTATTGAAATTAATGGGCATCAATGGTAAATCGCCATTCGCGATGCTAATGATAAAAACACTTTACAATTTAGTGAAGTAATTTTACTGCCCATTCCAAACACTTGTTTCGAAGTAGGGTGCATCTTTAGATTTAATAAACGACAAGTTTTATCAAAATATGATCACCATTACTAGAAAATGCCTTTACTACATCAGTTCCGATCATTATTTGACTTCTATATGAAGATAACTTTAGAGAATTGCATCTGTCACTTGAGGCGTATAAGCTACTACCATGTGGGATTTCATCAAGAGTACCCAACAATACATGTTGATCAGTGGTTAACTCTGGATTTGTGTTTGTCACCGACGGTTGTTCTAAGCATGGCAATTCATTTGTATTACCATCAACATTTTTTCTTGTGCTGGCAGATTGAGATATATGAGCTGATGTACATATATGGTTTACGGATCAAAACTAAAATGTAACAGACTGTGATGCTTCTACGAACATTTATTGCCACCTTGGCTGGTGCAATTGCCAACATTATGTGACGAGGACAATCAATTTGTGCATACTCGTTTACTTTTAATATATTAATATTTCGTTTTGGGCGTAAACTTTGTACCACCAAAATCTGGACAAGAGTTTTTCATATGATTACCGTTGCAATAGAGACAATATTGAACATCCGCGACCAATGTGGAAGCCAGTTTATGTTTTTGAAAAGTATTTGAATTGGGTTTCGACATTAAATTTGATGAACTAGAATGCTTAAGAGCTGCTAATAAGCGAACACGACTTTGTAATATTTTAATAAAATTGTTAAATATAAGTAAAGTGAGATCATTGGAGCCCTTAATTACATCTGCACGCGAACTTGATCTATAAATACTGGCAGAGATTCGGAAGAATTTGGTATGTTGATCTAATATCGCACAGTTCTTTAAGGTACATCTTTTGTATTCTATTCTCGTTATTGTATTTGTTGTATATGGTATCCCAAGCAAGATTATAATTTTCAGATGTTACTGGTATTCCTTCTATCATTTAGTAAGCAGTACTTATGTGAGAAATTAGATAGAGAAATTTTTTAGTTTCATCAATATTTCGTTTATGAACTAATTCAGTAATCAGTCTCCAAACCACTAAATGTCGGAAGTTTAATTTCAGGCAACCACATTTCTAATGATGCCGTAGAAGGATTTGGAAGATGTAAGACAAAACTATTTTGAAAAGACACATTATTGGATTCTGGTTTTTTAATTCCGTGCATATTATTTAGAATGTCACTTTCAAGGTTCCTCGTCTTCAAATAATTCGTTGAATCTCCAGCGTCATATTTCCTTTTAAAGATTGTGATGTTGGAAATGTAACTCAAGTTAAATTAGGAATTTTCCAATGAATTAACTTATATGAGTACTTATTGTAGTATTGACTTGAAGGTGTCCAATGATGTTATATGATGCCACAGTGGTTCCACATGTTATGATTACAAATGATTCAATAAGTCAGCATGGATTAATCATATATATGTTGTATGTACATATATAAATTCTGAGGATATCCAATTATAAATTGAAGTCGGACTTGAATTGTTTCTTCTTACTAATTGATGATCGTGGTAATACCGTATCAGATTTAGTTGTGAACTGAAGCTTTCGAAATTGAACAATTATCTTTCGTCATTTTTACATGATAATTTTTGGACTGCTTTCGAAACACAGAATGGAATGCCATTGATCTGGTATATATCTAGAATAATTTGGTTTTTCGTTTTTTTTTTCGTTCAATCACCGAATGAACATTTCCTCTCATTCTGCGTATGTCCTTTTTCTAAAAATGTATGTGACGTGGAATATTTTTGATAGACAACTGAACCACTACGATCCTATATTTAAATCCTTCTCTGATTTAATGAGTTAGAGCAGGCAACTAATTACTTCATTTGTCTTTTAGTGGCAAACTGATGACATTCTTCAT
Source organism: Tipula unca (assembly GCA_951394425.1). Classification (NCBI taxonomy): domain Eukaryota; kingdom Metazoa; phylum Arthropoda; class Insecta; order Diptera; family Tipulidae; genus Tipula; species Tipula unca. The sequence goes on from OX596380.1 coordinate 123,628,676, forward strand.
ATTGGCCTTTTTTGGAACACAAAATCCAATGCTAAAATCGTTATTAATTGCGGTATTGTCGCAGAGTTGCTGATTTAGTATTTGGTGTATTACAGTATTTTCTTTCAGCGACTCTAAATAGAGATGTTTCCTCTCGTAGCTCACAGATATGCGATTCACCGGAACTGAATTTATGTGATTCGTTACGGACGTTTTTGTTTCTTCCATTTCTAGAATAACTTTCCTGGTGACAAATCACAACTTGGAGCTTTATATTTTTAAGAGACTGTCTCAATCTATTGTAATTCCGGTTAAAACTCTGTTTGCGTTTAATAACTTGTAGTTATAACTAGCTCCCATCTCCCATTTTTTAAATATCAATATTTGGCTGAAATACCATCGATATTGATTAAACAAGGGTAATAAGACATTAGAAATATATTCTCGAGAGTAGAGTAGCAAGGCGACGCGCCTCCTGAACCTAATTCAGAACATTTGAGATTATAATCCTCACTACTCCATTCAACAGGAGTTGTTGTTATAAAATGAAAAGTTTTCCTGATTCAGATTCACCATTAGATTCTAAATGGAGATTCTTCTATTTGACCAATTCTATTTCTTACACTTCAATTTTAAGTTCATTTATGTTTATACGTTTCGCCATTACGACCGCCCTCGTTGGCACAGTAAGTAGCGTTCTTGCTTTGTTATTCGAGGGCCTCGAGTATGATTCCCGGTGCTTATAAAAAATCAGGGTAGGTTGTTTTTAATGTGTAAGAGTTTAGCCGGGGATTGCAACGTGGGCCCATTAGTGACATTGAGGGCTGGAGTAATCCGCCCAACTTTAATTTTTTTTTAATGCCATTACTACCATTTTTCTAGGACAATCCAAATTAACTGAACTAAAAAAACATAAGGTTGGCCGGATAAATCCAGCACTCAATACCACCCACTGTGTAAAACTAAAATAATAATATTAATTTTAATTTAATTAAACGTTTATTACGCTACCTATGCTCATCAACCTAATGTTTTGACTAAAAGTCGGACAATCCCAATTAAACGGCTTGGATAGAAATCAACGTTTTATTTTGAAGTTAGCGGAATTTCTATTAAATCTACTGATGATGTTATAGCAAAACAATAGTTACCGCACGTGCAGCTGGCTTATAAATCTCAAGTAAGATCGATAAAACATACAAAGGCCACCTAATGCAATGGATAGTAGTGGCCGCCAAATTATATACATATGTGACATTTGTATGAAATATAACAACAGATAAAAAAACTAGGTAGTGCAATGAAACAAAAGAAAATGCTTATGGCAGCGGATTTCATGCTGCTAATAGAATCTACATACTTATATCATAACTAATCCCTTGCGCAAGTTAACCTTTAAAAGGGACAAATTCAACAAAATTATATACATCGGTGAATTTCTGGTAGAAGCTCTACAGTTAAATAATTCATAAACTCTAATAATACATTTATTTCGAACTCTGCCGATATACCTAATGAATTGAGCCGGTGAAAATTTAATAAACAATTAATTTAAAACTAGTTGACTTTACATTATGATGATGACTAAGGGTGTGCGGTATCTTGGGCAATGTCAATGAGTGACGTTGCTTCTACAACTCCGATAATGGATTTATACAATTTACTAACAACGAAATCGTAGTATTGTCAAAACAACGAGAACTTAATGGATCTGTTAACATTGGATATTCATTTTCTACCTTTGCCATTCTGGTTTACTGCTAACCCTCCAAGTCCCCATATTTGATGAGACTCAAGCAGCGTGGTTCCAGAAAGCTGTAACCACAGCCTATTCTGCTCGGGAAACAATAGACCTTCTAAGAGAATTGAATGACATAATTATTCAAACATCATTTATTATTTCTGTATGTATTTTTTTGGTTTTCTAGTAGTTTTGAGCAAAGCAAATATGCAACAAATTCTTACACCACCCTAACAAACTAGTATAGACACAAACTGGTCCGTAGCTACCCCACATATTAAATTCCCCCCTCCTCACTCATCGAATCATCCTGAGCTTTTCAAGATGCGTTGAATATCCCTGACGTCCATCTTACTACGATCCGCCAGGTCATCCAGGGGAGGTGCCCATAATATTTATTCTGCTACGCTAGAAAAGGACAAATGCATTGCAGGTCGATTACTATTTCTTTCTCCTCCTCAACTTCGCAATAAGTCTATCCGAATGTTTACCTATGAGAAAATGTCCCTTTATAGCTTCCAAGACCAGACTAAAATGGTGCCGCCGGAGCGATATCAGCTGGCCGGACAAGTTAAGGCCAGATCTACCTGGTTATCGAATGGTATTTTTTATAAGAGATAAGGCATGTTGTACACCACCCTATACACATATATTGTAAAAATTCTGAGATGAAAATTCATTTACGCGAAATTTTAACGAAAATTTCATTTTGTCTTTTATCACGACAACCCGAGAGACACGGATGTAATGAAACTGACTTGAAATGTTTCTAACTTTCTTTAGGATCAATACAATACGGATTGTGTTTTATTGAATGTTGCACTTGTATATACATACATACATACATATGTATGTGTATGAAATGAAGTCCATAAATTTAAAAGTAAAAGAAAAATTCGATTTGAGGCGAAAATCATAATAGCACGCATACGACTTTATGTATTTTATTTATTTATACTTTGCACAAAAATTAAAAACCAATAAAATGTAACATTACATTGTGATGACAACTAATCGGTCCCGTAAAATTTTTATTTTATTTGTGTCTTTGAGAATTCTTACACCAAACATCAACATCGAACACACATAAAATGATTTTTTGTAGGTACTGGTGTTACGCAGTTAAAATTTTAACCATAAGACTTTGCTATAAAAAAAAATAAAAATGCATTCGTTGTCTTGCCACGGGATTTTGTTTATTATCATGCTCTCAATTAATTTTTGTCAGTCATGCAGTTTGGACGTAATCAAATTGCGCGAAATATAATTAAAATAAAAAAGTGCTGTTTTAGTTCTTTTTTTGTTTAGTTCTAAACAAAGGAAAGCACAGTATATTATAATTTGAGCTATTTACAGCACCGCTAAATCACTGTAGAAGAACCTAAAAAAAGAGCCGAGCCAGTACAATGCATCAAGTGGCAAGAATACAGGCACACAAATACATATTGCGCGTTCAGAGCTTGCGTTCACCACATGATTTATGGTTCAAAAACATTTAAACATGGCGAAATACATAGGTTGCCCATTACATCTGGATTAGAAGCGGAAGATCAACCCAAACATGCGATCTGAGCAACGAATGCTTAAGTTACGTTTGACTGATGTCAAAATAGTCCTACGTTGACAATATAGCGTGCTAAATGACGATGAAAAATATTTACCTAGACGATTGTAAATTATTAGACTAATTCGTCAATTTAAAGGATTTCATTTCAAAAAATTTTCAATTTGACTATACAAAATGAAATGGTTTATTAACAAAATGTTTTTCCTAGTTTTTAAAAATATGTTAATACGTGCTTTGCATTTTTAGACACAATGTGAATGAAGGAACGGTTTCTTCGCTTATAACTAAAGTAGAGACAATTAATGGAATTTTTTAAATTAAAAACAACACATTATTTGGTTGTATCACAAGGTATTTAAAGTTAACCACAGTTAAATTATATAATTTGAATTATATAATTGTTATAACAGCTTATTTTAATTTTTTTATTAATTATCATAATTATTTAATTATCAAGAACTGTGATTTGAAATTGAAATAAATGTACAATTGCCCATAATTTGTTTACCTCCATATACCATAAAACTTTTTTTTTGCGCTGCTTTTCGACTTTTCGTTGTCACTCTTTTGGACACCAAAAAGTTGAAAAACTTTTCCATAAAATAAACACTTGTTCTTTAATTAATTAATAAAATGATTACAAATATTAAAAATTTAATGTAAAAATTCGAAGGAAAATTGTGAAACATTGTTTCAAAAAGCTCATCTTTACATAAAACACTTTTAAGTCAGATCGAAATCAAATCAAATATTCACACTTGATTTTTAATTAAACAAGCCGATGATTACAAATATCAAAATTTTAATTTCCTAATAAAAGGACAAATACGAAAATGTTTTCCCAAAGCTCCTTTTGTCATAAAAGAAGTTTTATATTAAATCGAAAACAAATATTTGTTTTTTAATTATAAACACAGATAATTACAAAAATCAAGAATTTAATTTGCAATTCGAATGACACACAATATTGTCTGATTTTCAAAAAGCTCTCATTTTCCAAATTTAGCTTTTATAGCAAATTAGAGATAAATAAAATATTTTCACTTGTGTTTTATTTAAAGAACCAGATAAGTGATTACAACAAACTATTTTTATTTGCTCTTTAATAAAAGAAGCTTGACTTAAAATTATCAAAAACTTAATTTAAGATACACTTATTTACAAAAAGCTCATCTCATCATAATAGAACGTTCTTGTCGGATCGGAATCAATTAAAATATTTCCCCTTATTCTTTAATTAAAATTTCAACAATTAAAATTTCCAATTGGAAGAGACTGTGAAACCTATATTCTCAAACAGCTCAGATTTTCATAATAAACTTGTATGTCGGGAATCAATAAAAATAAATAAGCTTATCATTTAATTTAAAATAGTCACAAAATATAGCAACTGTATAACATTTCATCGAAAAATTCATTTGTTCATATAGAAGCTTTTATGTTGGATCGTAATTGAATACAAAATTTACACGAGCTATTTAATAACAAAAGCAGATGTCACACAAATATTAAAATTATAATTTCCAATTAGAAGGACAATTATGAAACTTTTTTACAAAAAGCTCATTTTTTATAATCGAAGTTTCGTTTGATTTCCAATTCAAAGGACAATATTGTGAAACTTAATTTAAAAAAGCTCAACTTTGTCAAGACCTAGCTTTTATGTCAGATCAGAGTGAAACGCACTTGTTTCTTAATTATAGAAGCACATGCTTACAAATGCCTAAACTTTTAGGACAGTTGTAAAACTTTTCTTAAAAAGCTCATCTTATCATAAGTATAACGTTTATCTCGCGGATCGAAAACAAATAAAATATTTAAACTGGTTTTTTAATAGCGGAAGCCATATGAATAAAATTATTAAAAGCTTAATTTCCAATTGGATGGACAATTGAAAGTTTGTTACCAGAAAGCTCAACTTTTCATAAAATAAGAATTTTGTCGCATTAGAATCAAATAAAATATTTTACATTTGTTCTTTAAAAAGAGCAGATAATTTACAAATATCAACAATGTAATTTCCAATTGTGAATGTTATTTGCCAAAAGCTCATCTTTACATAATAGGCTTTTATGTCTGATCAGAATCAAGTAAAATGCTTTATTCAACTCTATTTAATTATTTTGATTCTACATACATCGGTAAGTTATGACCGATATTGATCCGAAGTTCAAACCGTTGCGGTTACTCAGAAAAAAGGAAAAACAGGGTAGGAAAAAACGAAAGGCGCTCAATATGTTGATATTCAAGATCACCTACTCGTGGTCAACAACGTTAAGGTTAACTGTAAATTTGTTGGAAATGTAGAAACATCTAGTAGCTTTTATAGCAAAAATATTCGAATAAGGTGGTAAAAAAGAATAAACTATAGAAATTAACAATTAATCTCGATAAAACTTACATTTTATAAGTATTTTTGAAATTAGTTCTAAAAAGATTTATACAGTGCAAAATTGCAAAACTGATTGTTATGGTGCTAAAATGAATTGGATAGTGCTAAATTTGGCATTGAAAGTGCTAAATTGGCAACACTGGTTACGGTTACAATCAGAGAAATATGACTTCAAGAAGTACAATTGCCCAACTATCGAATGTACAGTAAACCACACAAAATGACCTGGAGAATCTAACAAGTTCCAAAAACAAAAGTTCATTTCAATAAAGAATTAAATATTTCCACAACCGTAAACAGACTGATCGAAACGATCTAAAGTTTCTTCGTGATAAAGGAAAAACAAATGTGCATGATGATGCAAAATATGAATACTCTATTGCCAATTTTTGTCAAAAATAAAAAAATAATTGCCCTAAAGATAGTTGTTTAGAACGGTCTTTCACAGCACAAAGGTGAAGTTCAAAACTTTCTCGTCGATGGAAATGTAGACATTAAATTACAACAAAAGACATTACATTACAACAAAAAACTGTTTTTAAGTTAACAGGTATTCAATTTATGACACCAAGTATCCAGAAGGAAAAGCACGTGGTGGCCCGTGGCCTTGATCAAACGAACTATAAACCATTATGAACTCAACATATATGATAAAGATCACATCCAAGTAACTTATATCAGGCCAACAATATCGAGCCCTGAACCAATTCGGCAACCAGATAGACATTGGGCCAGAAGTGATATAGAAAACGCTACTGCTTTCTCTAACCACTTGAAAAAAGTATTCACACCAAACGGTAAAACTAATAACAGTGGAACAAAATTTAAAATATCATCAAAAACTGTATAAACCCAATAAAACTTCCACGACACGATTTTATTACCGGCTAATGATCAGAGAATTACCTGGTAAATGCATAAAACTCATAGCTTATATCTTTAATGCGATTATGAGATGACTTATGAGAGACTAATTACAATGATTCCAAAGCCTGGAAAAGACGAAACACAGCAAGTTGCATCGTACAGGTCAATAAGCATACTTCCAATAATTTCGAACCTCTTTGAAAAGATGGTATTACAAAAACTGAAACCAATATTATCTGAAAGACACCTTATACCAGACCACCAATTTGGGTTCCGAGACCAGCATGGTATTGCAGAGCACGTGCACAGTATTGTAAACACAGTTAAACTCGCCTTAGAAGAAAATAAATATTGTTCGGCAGTTTTCCTAGACATTGTGCCAGCTTTCGACAAAATATGGCAAAACATGGAGAAGGCCTTAAATATAAAATTAAAATTCGTGGGCCAAAAAAATTTCGTGGATTCCTTGAAAGCTATTTATTTCAAAGAAAATACCAGGTTAATCACAATTCTGCCATTACTGAACTAAATGATATAAACGCTGGAGTTCTTCAAAGCAGCGTGCTGGGACCAGTATTGTATTTGCTGTGTCTTGGTGATCTACTAACAACAGCAATTATGTTTTCACACGAAAATCTTCAAACTGCATCCAGAGAATTGCAAGATAATTTAAACAAAATTGAGAATTAGCTAAAAACATGTCCAGCGGTGAAATTAAACAATGTCACCATCCCTCAACAAACAAACGTCAAATACTTGGGTCTTCATCTTGATAAAAGGTTAACACATGGAGAAAGCTCATTGAATTAACGCGCAACCAAATAATAATAAAATTTTCAAAAATGTACTGGCTGTGTGGAAGGAAATTTCCTGGAATGCAAGGTGCTTGAAGACGTGTCTATTATAATGTCTTTAATGCTCCTTATCGGTTGACGTTGTACCATGTCTTGTAGTAGACTTGTGCTAGAAATTATTTTTAAAAATTTATATTTTGTGTTAGTCGCATATTCGTGTACAAATTAATTAAATGTACATTATACCAATACAATTACAAACAAGTCTTGTAAAACTAGTTGCCTCACAAAACAAGTTGATGTCTTTTATAATTTTATAAGACTTGGGCTAGTTATCAAGATATGTTACTTGGTAATGAACGTTTTTGCAGGGATTAATAATCCTTTAAAATTGCATTCAAAAATTAAAACTCAAACAATCAAACAAAAATGTCGAAATATTCGAATTATTTTGCAAAACCCAAATAAAAACCAACTAAAGTGAACTAAGAGTTAAATTTTTTGTAATGTATCGTTCGTAACACACGTTTAAATCAAACTTTAAAAATTATAGCTTACAGACTTTTTAGGTTATATGTTTCGAATACTACGGAACTTATCAGAAAAAATACAGCAGAAAAAAATCTGCATTAATGACAAATATTATGGTTAAGTAGAAATAGTTCAGTAGAAAAATTTCAGTAGTGAGTAGAAATTTTCCAGCAGAAATAAATATACATTTTCGACATAATCCATAATTATATATTTATTAGTTTGAAATTGCAATTACTTTAGAAACTAAAATTATTGTTTTCATAAAAATATTTTTGGATTTCCTGGTTATATTCAAATTAATTTTTAGAATTACACAATACACCCATTTAAAATTGTTCATGTAAGCGAGAATTCAATTAACATTAAGACTTAGGTAGAGATGTTCCGTGATGCATATCTGGACAAATTTTCATGCCGTATATCTGGTAAAATATGTGGGATCAGGTTAAAAATAATTAAAATTCCCACCCATCTTTTATTCATATATGGAATGGCCAATATTCAAAAACTCGAGTAGCTAGCACTTTTGATTTGTCGTTTGATTGAGTTATTAGTTTGGGTTACCATCTTAATAGACAACTTCTATGCTTCGTATCAGGTCATATTATATGTGGGATCAAGTTAAAAATAATTAAAATTCCCACCCATCTTTTATTCTTATGAAATGGCCCATATTTAAAAATTCGGGTAGCTAGCACTTTTGATTTGTCGTTTGATCGAGGTATTAGTTTGGGTTACCATCTTAATAGAGAACTTCTATGCTTCGTATCAGGTCATATTTTATGTGGGATCAGGTTAAAAATAATTAAAATCCCCACCTATCTTTTATTTATATATGGAATGGCCAATATTCAAAAATTCGGGTAGCTGGCACTTTTGATTTGCCGTTTCACCTAGCTATTAGTTTGGGTTACCATCCCAATAGAGAACTTCTATGCTTCGTATCAGGTCATATTTTATGTGGGATCAGGTTAAAAATAATTAAAATCCCCACCCATCTATTATTCATATATGGAATGGCCAATATTCAAAAATTCGTGTAGCTGGCATTTTTGGTTCGTCGTGTTACTTGGCTATTAATTCGGGTTACCATCCCAATAGAAAACTTCTATGCGTATCAGGTCATATTTTATGTGGGATCAGGTTGAAAATAATTAAAATTCCCACCCATCTTTTATTCATATGAAATGGTCCATATTCAAAAATTCGGGTAGCTAGCACTTTTGATTTGCCGTTTCACCGAGCTATTAGTTTGGATTACCATCTCAATAGAGAACTTCTATGCTTCGTATCAGGTCATATTTTATGTGGGATCAGGTTAAAAATAATTAAAATCCCCACCCATCTATTATTCATATATGGAATGGCCAATATTCAAAAATTCGGGTAGCTGGCACTTTTTGTTTGTCGTGTTACTTGGCTATAAGTTTGGGTTACCTTCCCAATAGAGAACTTCTATGTTTCGTATCAGGTCATTTTTTATGTGGGACCAGGTTAAAAATAATTAAAATTCCCACCCATCTTTTATTCATATGAAATGGCCCATATTCAATAATTCGGGTAGCTGGCACTTATAATTTAATATCTTACATGAATAATTTTTAATAATTAAATTATTATTACTACGTCGATAATGCAGATTTTATTCTCAGTAAGGTATTTTCAGTAAGGTATGTTTAAAACTGTCGAGAAATGCCGTGGAAACCAAAAAAATCGCAAAAGTTAGGAACGACTACTAGTGTTTGAGTAACTCTGATCGACGTTTTTTTTTGTAAACGTGTTCTCTAACCGATATGTAGGTATGTATGTATATGTATATTAATATTTTAGTTTTTTACGAAACGAACTAAAAGGCCATTAAATAACCGAATATAATTAATGCATCGATATATAAAGATCCCAAAAATTAGATATAAATCGTTTTCATAATGATGAAATCGTTTATTTTCAAGGCAAAAATTTAAATTTAAATTAAAAATAATAATTTGTATTATCATGAAAATTATTTTAGACGTAAAAATGTAAAATGTAAAAACTCAAAGAATGGGATATTACTTTAGAAAATATTTAATAATTTATTGTCGTTGGGTTTCATCATCCTCGCGCATTTTATTCTTTTTCGCGTTAATTTTTACTTGGCGTTTGTGCGTTATCAAAATACAAAAAATTATTTAATGAAACCTTCCAGTTTTTTTTTTTTCTAATTTATTTTTAGTGATCCCTTTTTTCGTTTTCTTTTTTATTTTTTTGTTGATAAGGTGCTGTTTTGTTGTTGGCGTAATAATAATGATAATTATAATTATTCATTTTACCTGTCAATTTCTTGTCTTGTCAAATATTTTTTTTTTCCAAATATATTTTTTTTGTTTTTTAATTAAGGAACAATTTTTTGTCTAACCCTCCTTTTATTGATAATAACTTTTCGTGTCCTTTTTTATTATATTTATAAAAATACCTTTAATTATTAAATAGTCAAAATTAATGTCAATAATTTGGAATATTTTCAGAGCGCACGATAACAACAATAAAAAAAGTGTTATATTTTTAATTGTTTTGACATTTTTATTGTAATGTCTCGCTTATTGCATCACTCTTTTCTAATATTCAATATTATTGTTACCGTATCCAGAAATAAAACCATGTACCTGTGCCTACACAAAAATGTCTATTTTAAATGATTTTAATTCCCAAACACACGAGCAGCTTTTATCGTATATACACACGACAAATAACCAAATCACATCAAGAGTGTAACATTTACTAAATATTCAATCAAATAATATTCAAAGATAAGATAATTAAAAATTAAACATCGAGAGAAATCCTACATAAACGGAATGTTAATACCCAAAACAATGCAAACGATTTCAGCTATAGGTAGGTTGATAGATATACCAAATAGGTATATATGTATATATATTCTATATATATAGCAGATATGGCAATGGAAGGCAATGGAAATAATAATAAAATTACAAGAAGCGATGAAACATGTCATCCTAAAGTGGGAAGTTAAATCAGACGATAATTATAATTCAAAACTGCAAAAAAAAAAAAAAAAAATGAGGAAAAATTGAGATTGAAAAACATTTTCATATGTGCTTTTCCTATAAAAAAAAATATGTATTTTCCTGTACCATATATGTACGTATATAATGTACTAGGTAGTCGATGTGGGAATGGTGAAAACTGGGATTGATTTATTTTCTGTAGATTTTAATGGATAGGTAGAACTAAAATAAATTTTAAAATTATGAAAATATGACTTGTTGGTTATGTGTATGTATGTTTATTCTATATTGCTCTTCCTTTTGCTTACTTTATAATACTCTTCAAGTTATGATTGTGAACCGGGTGATATAAGAGACAACTACAATATATCGATTTGAATCATTAAAATAAATAATAAAAGACAAGATATTTAAACGATACGGGGCTATTTTCACCCACAACTAAATGTAAATACAGTTTTAATTTAACCATACTTTATTATCACCCGGTATTTTATGTAGATTTTATAATACATATTTAAAAATAAAAAATACTACCATTTTCAGAACTATATCCCCAAATGTCTGTTCTTCCATAAATGTGTCCAGATTTTATCTTTCCTATTTAAAAAATAAAAGGCAAAATAATGTAATTCTTGATTTTAAGAGATAGATATTTTATTATTACAGTAGAAATTGTAGAACATTTTTTATTTGGTATAAGTTCATTATTTAAGATCGATACTGTATAGCAGAGAATTAAAATTATTATTATTATTATTGTTACTATTGTATAGTTTTTATTTTTTTGTTACAGTATTAAATATTATATAAATGTAGGATTGAACCATGTATGTATGTATATAGTGTACTAATTCTAATATGGCTTCTGTTATCAGTATATGCTATATATGTATGTAATATACGTTAGAAATAATATAAACATAACATTCCCATTGAAATTCTATATACATTATTATCTATGTGCTGTAGGAATAAAATACAAAATTTATATTCTGAAAATGAAAAATCATTTAAAAATGAATGATACATTTATTGCGAAAATATGTAATTTTCCGAAAAGAAAAATTAAAGAACACAAAAAAAAAAAAAAAATCTGATCACCATTTTCTAGAGATATGCATTATGTATGTACCATATATGAATATGAGGATAGGTTAGTATTTCAAAGTGAAAGATTAACATAAATAAAATTACCCTTTCCTTCATTAGAGAAAATATTGCATTATTGACCAAATATAAAACATTTAGGATTATTGGGGTAAATTTGGAGCAAACCTCTTTACAATATGTCATGTTAGTTTAAGTGAGGCTGCTGTGTCCTGTTGGAGAACTAAAAGAAACTTAAGTTCGTTTAGCCTTTGTTCATCAAAATGTTTTGAATTGGTGTTGGTGGATGAATTTAAATACTTAGGTGTCACAATTGACTCCCAGTTGACCTGGAATTCTCATCTTACCAATGTTAGGAAGAATGTTATTATTTCTATTTATAAATTCTACCACTTACGCCAAATTTGTCCACAGTCAATTTTGAGAAATTTATATCATGCCTTAGTTGAATCAATAATAATGTATGGCATCACAAGTTGGGGTGGGATTTATTTTTCTAGAATTGAGGCTCTGTATATTGCTCAAAAACGTATTATTAAACTAATTTATCGTCGTCCTTCTACCACTGCAACAATTCCACTGTTTCGTGAATTAAACCTGTTACCTTTGAGATATTTGTATGTGTATAAAGTTTTAAAAATGTTTTTTGTCCGCAGTGGTAGTTTTCATTTTCGCATATCTCATACACATAATATAAGAAATCCAAACATTTTTTCAAGGCTGCGTTGCAACAGTGAGGGGTTTAGAAGATTTTACTTATTTATGGCGCCATATTGGTTTCATAAATTACCCATAGATATAAAGCTCATCTCTACTCACCGCAAACATTATTTCGAGAGTGAGGCCCGTAAGTGGTTGATGAATATTACCAATATTGAAACTTACTTTTAAATAGTAACAACTATCTCTCTGTGACATTTAATCTATTTTAGTTTAATTTATTTAATTTATTTCATTTTTAATGTATTTTAATTATTAACTATATTTGAACTTGTGTTTTTTGTTTATATAAGCTTTTTGTAACGTCCCAACCAATCATAGTTTTTCTTCTTTTTTTGTAATTTGCTTCACTACAGGTTTAACTTACCTACACGGAGCTATAACTTTATTTCCATATATTTATGTTTAGGTTTAATATTTGTAATAATTTTATAAAATTTCACTTGGAAATAAAGATAATGATAATAATAATAATAATAATAACAATAGTTTAAAATTAAACGCTAAACCAAACTTTAAATTGTATAGACAACAAAATGAACTATGCGGGTGTCTATATTTTTTTAAAATTTGGCTGGACCCATTGTGCAATCCTTGTATTCTATCAAATCACGCACACGCGTTCTGCATCCTTAGAAAATTGGAGAAGTTTAAACCAACGCAGAGGGGATAGTAGATGCACAGGAATTGCCCTGGAATTAAACACATGAGATCTAATACTATCGAAAGCAGGGCAGCTGCCGATGAACTGTATGCTATCACCATCATCTTCAAAACATTCATTGCATACGGCATTGCTGGCTAGCCCCATGCGATGGAGATGACCCTTGAAATTTTTTTCTTGAATGTTAGCATTTTTTTAACAAGATTTTCATCATTTTTGGCCTGTTTTTACAGAAAAAGTCCTAAAAAGTGGAAAATTTGCTCTTTTCTTGAATGTTAGCACTTTTTAACAAGATTTTCATCATTTTTGGCCTATTTTTTTACAGAAAAAGTCCTAAATTATGTGAAAAAATTGCTCTTTTCTTGAATGTTAGCACTTTTTAACAAGATTATCATCATTTTTATACAGAAAAAGTCCTAAATAGTGGAAAAATTGCTCTTTTCTTGAATGTTAGCACTTTTTTTTAACAAGATTTTGGCCATGGCCAGTAATAATCGATACTAGTATTCTTAAGTTATCCTTTTATAATGAAAGAGCGTAATTAGTCAGCTCCAAGTTGGGCTCACTAATAAAGTATTTCGCCTTACGGCAGGTGGGGATGGATGACCACCCTTGCTTTAAGTGAAGTAGAGCAGCATTTTCGATTATTTTTTTATCAATGTAAAAAAGCAAAGGAGGAGCAGGTTCAGGCCCAATTTCATTACGTTATTTTTTTTTTTTTTTTTATTCTCATATAAAAATTTTTATTGGCTGGATAAGATATCCTTTGAAGGCTAATCAGCAATGCAATGCAATTATTATAACAAAAGATATACACATATTATGTATTATTAACATTACATACAATTTATAACCATTATTCATCAATTTTTTTCCTTATTTTTTTATTTTTTTTTATTTTAGAAGTACAATTCAATTATAAATTTAAAATATGTTTTTGGATTATTCTTGAATTTTAAAAGCGATTCAGATTTTTTTATTTCATTTGGTATTCTGTTGTAAATTATTAGTCCTGAGAATGTAATAGATTTTCTCCCAAATTCAGTTTTAATTTGATGATTAGCTAAATTATTGAAAAATCGATAAGTAGTTGAATAATTATGATCAACGTTACTAAATTTGAAATTGGTTAAAAACAATCTATTTAAAGTTTTGCACATACATATATATAATTAATTAAACAGTTTTAAAGGCCATTACTGGCCCCTTACTGAATCAACAATTTGGCTCCAATGGTTTCAATCTCGAGCATGGTCCTCATATTGTCTAAGACAATCTGAAGAGGCCAAGTCGTTCTCTACACCGTGGAGCCATCGTCGCCTGCAACGACCTCTGCGCCTACCAAATGGTGGCTCTGCTCTCAGAGATCGCTGCACAATTCGTTCCGGATCAGCACGCAGAACATGCCCGAGCCAGCGTACTCGCTGAGATCTTTCTTCATGTACAATATCGGGGATCTTCATCAGATCTCTGATCTCGTTATTGTACAAAGCTCGGTAGGTACCATCTATTTCGAGTTTTGGGCCGTAAATCACACGCATGATTCTTCTCTCAAATGTTAGGAGCCATCTCTCGTACTCATCCGTCAGCGCCCAACTTTCACATCCAAACATAACAACGGGTCTGATCAACGCTTTGTAAAGCTTCAGCTTCACGGCACTTGATAAGTTTTTAGGTTTTAGCAGTGGCCTTAGAGGATACAAAGAACGACTGCCAGCTGCCAGCCGCACTTTAATATCCTCACCCACACTGTTATCGTGAATGATAAGAGAACCCAAATATTTGAACCTCCTCACTCCCTCAAACGTGTGGTGGCCACTACTAAAATCTGGTATGCCATTGTCCCTAAAACCAGAGATCAGGTATTTCGTATTGGACTCATTGATCTGAAGTCCAACTGAAGCTGAAAACTCTACAAGCGGATCAAGTATTTCTTTCACTCCGTTGCTATTCAGTTCAATGCCATCTGCATATACAAGCACCTGATTGGACTGGCGATATAAGATGTTACGCTGCGGTGTTTCAGTTTTACGAAAGATGTACTTCAACATGAGATTAAAGAGTATCGGGGACAGAGCATCTCCCTGCCGAACACCCAAATTAACTACAAAAATTTTCGATAGCCTGTTCTCATTTTTAACACAGTCGTACCAGTTTTGTTGGCATTCCTAGGTATTTCAAGGCAGACCACAAACTCTTTCGATTGTTCGAGTCATAGGCCTGCCGGAAATTCAGGAACACCTGATGTACGGGGATGGATGTCTCATAATATTTAGATAGAATCATTCGCAGCGAAAAGACCTGATCGGTGACTGATCGATTTGGCCGAAATCCTCCTTGATAGTCACCAACCAAGCCCTCCGCTAGAGGAGTGATTCTATCCAATATAATGTATGACAATAACTTGTATTCTGTGCAAAGGTGAGCTATACTGCGATAATTCTCACACTTCAAGCGGTCTTCCTTCTTGAAGATGGGGCATATCGCGGCCACTTTCCATTCGTCAGGCATAACTTCGGTTCGCCATACTAATCGAATAAGGTCGAAAAGACAGTTCCACAAAGTATCCCCTCCGAATATCGAGAGCTCCGAATTAATGCAGTCCACTCCAGGTGCACGGTTTCGTTTCAATCTCTGCATGGCTTTAGTGAATTCCTCATGGGATGCCTCCTCAGTGCAAATCTCCGCAGTCTGTATTAGAGGGGGCTCAACAACAGTCTGTGACGCATGATGGACATACCACCATTCTCGCTTCTTCCGTCTACAAATCCGCTTAGCTGCCCTTCTTGCAAGAGCAGCCTTGTTTTTCCTTGCGATTGTGAGACGTTGTTGCACTTCATTATGGGCTATATTTTGTTGCTCAACTGCAAGACGACACTCGTCATCAAACCAATCATTCTTGGGTCTGACTTTCACTATACCTAAAGTCTGTTGAGCAGCACTGACAACCAAAGTTTTCAGCACCTCCCAGCTAGAATTCACGCAGTCAGACTGGTAATTTGCTTCATTAATGTGGTCGCTGACAAGATCCTGATATCGTTTCTTTTGATCTTCATTTATCAGACCTTCACAGTCGAAACGTACCATGCGTTTCGCTGTGTTCCCAGACTTGTACGAAAACGTTCATCGTAGCTTTGCAGCGACCTAATGATGATCGCTGCCTACGTATTTGGTTGCTGACCGATAAGTTCTCACATCCTGCACAACCTGAGCCCGTCCTTTAGAAACTAACTAACTTCCGCGAGGATGTCTCCATGTCTCTAGATGTATGTGTTTGTGAAGGAAGAACGTTCTTGCTACTCTAAGATAATGAGCAACCGCAAAGTACATCATTCTCTCACCATTATCGGTCGCAGTTTCGTGTCGGGAGTACGGTCCTATGTTTTCACACAAGTCGGTCTGATTTCTGCCAGCTCTAGCATTAAAGTCCCCCAATTACCATTCTAACATCGTGTACGGGTATAGATCCCATCAGATCGTCCAAGTCATTACACAATCGCGAAGCTTACACTTTTAGGCCAGCGAGTTTCTTGAATAGCAACGAGTTCCAGCCGATAATCCTTCATGCACGTGATTAGGCCCTCTAACGCTCCTGGTTTTCTTAGTGATTGCACGTTTCACGTGCCGATCCTAAATCGTGTCCTGGTACTTGAGCGGGGGTCCTGTGTTGTTTTGGCGGTATCCATTTTTCTTTTTGTTGACTTTATAAACACTTTATTTTTTTTACGGATGCGGGTCGTCAGCCCAGCGGTCCAACCGTTTAGTCGCCTCCTACGACAAGCAAAGGATACTGTGGTGGTATTCTTGGGAAACATGTTCGTGCAATTTTGATTTACGAGACATGTGAGTGCCCCCCGACCACAGGGGCCAAAGAAAACTAATTTGTATGCTATACGAATTTACGGCTCTTACCAGTTTTGGAATCCAGACATTTGGAAACTTATCGGTTTAAATTTTAAATTCGCTACATCTATAAATTTCACATTTTTGGAAACTCTTTCAATCAGAATTCGACATCAACTTCTTTGAATATTACAATTATTATGTGAAATGACCATCACAATTTTTGAATTATGATTTTCATTTTGAATTTTTGAACCCAAAATCAGAATTTCTGAATTTCAAAACATGTTGAGTTTTAAAATTCAATATATTGGAAAAGTTACTGGTCATTTCCGAATACGAACAATTTTCAAAATTCAAAACATAGTTATCGATTTTTGAATTTAATGATCATATTTTATATTATAAGACCTAGAATTTAAAATTTCACATCTGCCAAATTGTCAAATAATTTTGATGACGGAATTTTACGTATAAAATTTTGAATTTAGCTTTTCAATTCGAATTTGGGAAAAATTAAATCTTTTTTCTTCCAATTTATTAAATTTCGAAGTAATACTTAAATTTTGGAAATGCAAATTGTACAATATTTGCGGATGTTACGCATAAAATTCGAAATTTTGAAAATAATAAATCTTTTGAAATTCCGTATTTAACCGAAATGTATATTTATGGAGCTACCATTATGAAAAGACGTAACAGATACAATGAGTTTCAAGCCGGTAAGTAAAAATATGAATAATATTTAAGAACTCTTTTTGCCGACCCCAACAAGAAACTATCCTATACATCCAGATTGCAAAGCGAAATACGAACACTTCGAATGCGAATTTTTCCAAAAGGAACTTGGATTTTTAGGCTTCATCGTCGTAACTTATGGAATAAACCCAAATTCAAAGAAATTTAGTGCTGTAACTAATCTTCCGCCACCCAAAGTTTTTGAAGCAAAAACTAATGAATTCCGCAATCTATATATGTTAGTTTTTAAACTATATTAAGTGGAACGTCCATAATGTAATTTGATTTCACCCATTTGCAAACTAATTCCTTTAAACAATATGGGCTCGATTATACCTCGAGCAATCACGGAAATATAGTATTTTCGGAATAAATTATCGATTCGAAAAATCAAATACGATAAAAATAATCATCAGCTGAAGGGAGAAAAAATCAGCAAAAGTCACCTCTAATTTTTAGCTCTGCACATATTTAAAAATAATAATACGATTTTTTATTTTATTTTTAATTTATAATTTTAAAAACATACCCATGTAGTAATACCCCCCAATATATACATAACATTTGTATACGGTACGTATATACATATAAATTATTATATCCACCCGATTAGCAAAGTAAAAAAACAAAATACGTAAAAAATTAATCCACCCTTTTGCCCCATCCTTTAATAGATATAATTTTTATATATTTCGCGAAAAAATATCCACATTTCAAAATTTAAATGCAAATGTGACACATTTATTGACGGAATGAGTTAAATTATATGAGCTCGCACACATACACAAAATGGGTGATTTCATGAATTTTCGCATGTTCGAAGGTGGTTTTTGTTTTAACTTAACTTTTCTAATAATGGAACACGAAAAAAAAAAAATATCGACGGTGTGGGTGGTAAATGAACGAAATCTCCCTTTTTAATTCCCAATTTTTTATTTTTATTTTGGACAATTCCTGAACGTCGATTTTTTTTGTATTTTTATAAATTTTAGTTTATTTTATTATTGTTGTTTCAAACCTCTATATGTGCTCGAATATTACGTATATACGGACATAATATAGGTCTATACCCTATATGAGTATATATATACGTATATATGTAGAGATGAAGGATGAATTGGAAGAGCAAGAGCTGGAATAGAAGCGGCAGCGTAAAAAATGTATATATCCACAATAAAGCTTCAAGTATTTTTTCCCGTTTTTGATGTTGTTGTTATTATTTTTGTGCTTGTTGTGCTTTCTTTTTTTTTTTTGTTGTTGTTGATTATGTCAAAAGAGTATGGCGAATGTGTGTGTGTGGTACTTTGCCATCCTCAATCGAAAAGAGTTAGAGTAAAATTACGAACATGATTGGAAAAAATGTTTTTTTTTTGTTTTGAAACTTTGAACTATAAAATAAAAAAACGCAAAATAGTAAAAAAAAATAAAAAAATTCGCGAAATTTGTCGTTAGCGTTTGGTTGGTTGGTTTGATGTTTTTATTTTTTTTAAATTAATTTTTTTTCTATGCTTTTCCATAAAATAACAGAGTACAATTACAACAACACTTTGGGCGCGCACACAAAAAAAAAATAGTAAAATATAAAACACACAACAACAACAACAACAGCACGAAATGAGAAATCTCTTCGATTGATGGCTAATCCGTTTAATTAAATTTTTCATAGAGGCAACACAACATAGAAAATAAAAAATTCGCTGAATCCTTGCATCAGTGGAAAATTTTTTATTCCTACTTTTTTTTTTTTAGTTTTTCGTACACATACAGAAAATTCTATTTATTTAGCGATAGATTTTTGTAGGTTGGTTTTTTTTATTCCTGTGTTACCAAGAGAAAGATTTAGAATTTTAATTTTCGTAAAAAAAAATGTTGTGTGTTTTCAAATTCATTGCTTCGATTTTGATTGGAAACTTTACGGAACACAGCAAAAAAAAAAAAATTTAAATGCTGTTTTCTGGATCAAATTATAATTGCTGTTTCGCAGGACAAGACGAATAGGATATTAGATTTGTGTCAGATGGATTTATTGGCAAAAAAAATATTTATGTTTGCATAAAAATGTATTTTGTTTTTGCTTTGTTTTAATCTTCAGGTCAATGACATTTTCTTTTCGTGCGATTTTGATATTTCGCGATTTTATTTTACCTTTGTGCATTCATATCTAACGTTCGACTTGAGTGGGCGCATTTGATTGAATATTTTTCATGATATACTGTGGATTAGCTGTGTACATCAATATAGAACGAATTTTATAAATTTTCTAATGGGATTTCAATAAAAAATCATAAAATGTGAAACGACAGACAGTCAAATTTGCAACGCCGTTTCAAATGTTTAAAGGCTTTATATTGTATGAAAAACATAGATTTGTTTTCAATTTATTTCCCAGAATTATTACTTTCTTTCAAATAAAAATAAAATGTTACCAAGAAATCAAATAATAAACTTAAAATGACTACTCGCAGGCAACCGACCTCAAAGTTGCAACAGATTTATTTATAATTTGAACTACGAGGCAGCCAGCCAACCCTTTTCTGAACCAGAAAAGAGAAATTGTTTCAAATAACCCAACTTTTCCTGGATTTCTACTCTCCAAATGTACCTTCAATACTTAATTAATTTCAACTTAAACCAGAATATTTCCGTTTTCATCTATTATTTTCCATGCTCCATGACTATGTTTTGACAACATTTATATTTTGATGGGTATGACGAAACGTACGTGCAACTAGATTTGAAACAGGTTAGCAGCTCCAAAATTGTATCTTACCAAAAATAGTCACAATCCTTTCGCTAAATATTGGCACATCAAGTAAGATAAATTTGCAAAATGCATTATCATGTCAAGGGATTTGCCAGTTTTGGACTCAAGAGCCAGGCAGCGGCATGTTAAGATTAATTTACATATTTAATTGAGTATTACGTACTCCTCAGATGCCATTCTTATAGTTACTTAGGGACCTCAGTGGCGGGAGGATCGCGACATGGGAAGTCCGGTCTTTGTTTTCGTACTCAGTAAGTGCTCGTGGTTTTAACATTCAGTATTAAAATTATACCGAAGAACATTGCAAAACACATAAATTAATTAATTAAAAATGTATTTTCAATTGATGGCAGATAAAGTAACTTTTTCGATAAATTGCGTCGCACCCTACAGTTTAAACATATACAGTTTAAAAATTCGTTTTCGCACAGCATGAAGCCGATAGAAAATATTATACCTCTCTGATATAAATCGTCTTTATAAACGGAACCAAATAAAAATATAAGCGATCCCGTTCATTATTCTAAGATCAAATTGAAATCTATGCAAAAAATTGGCATTAAAAGATTTAGTATCGCTCACCAACCTTTAAATTCTACCTATTATCCAACCTAAATATAGGTATAAGCTCCTATACGTCCTAGATATTTATTAGAGGTCTCTGGTTCTTAAACCAGAGTACAAAATGATAAACAAAAGTGAAAACAATAATATCAGCAACAATTTTAAAATTTCCCGATTCCAAATTTTATTCAACCTTTTCAAGCACTCACACATAGTAAAAAATGTAAACATTTTCTTGTATCAGTACCATACAGTTTTTCGTGTATTTTACCTTGTGAAAGGTGAGTAACGTGACACTAAAATTTGGTATCAAAATTGAAAATTCTTGATACTAAATTTTAATCGACCTTTTCATGCACGCATATCCTAGAAACACACGAAAAATTGTCGTCAATTTGTAATTTAATTTATTTAGTAATTTCCATTTATCATAATTTAAGAAGACTAATATTTACTTGATATGGGTGGATTTATGTTTTTGTATATAACATTTTCCTTACTTGGTGAAATGAACCTTGTGAATACTAATGACTATGGCGGGCCAAGTTGTTTGAATCAAAAAATACAACAACATTTGTTAATAATTTTATTTAACATTTCGTTTGTTTGAAAAATTTAAACTTAAATACTTTTTAAAGTTAAAAGAAATTTTTTATTCTTCGTTGGAAGAGATATACGTAGTTTTTTATATTTCTGGGTTAAGAACGGCGCATGCAAAAAGTATGAGGGCCCAATGATTTGTAGTTAATTTCTTAAAAAATAAAATACAGTCGAACTTCGACTATCCGGACTTCTTGTATTCGGAACTTCTGTTATCCGGACAAAAACTGGCCGAAAAAATAAATATTTTTTTTTGTTTTTTGTGGTATTTCCTTTGTTTTTTGCACACACTGATGCAGGTAATGAATTTATTTTCTCTTTTTCGTGATTTTTTGTTTGTTTTGTTTTTTGTTGTGTTTGCTCTCCTTCTCCATAATAATACAGGTGGAAAAATTAACTTGTGCCATTTATAAAAAAACAGTACATACATATGACATACACACATTATGTATGTATTAAAACGAATTTGAGTTTCATGCTGCTATAGACGAGCGTATTGCAATAAATGCGTTTTTTTTTTACTTTTTGAAGAATTCTAACGTTAGTTGAGGTCGAGCTACATAATAATCAGTGTTACACGTGGTATTGTTGGCACGATACCACCAAGCACATATTGTAAGTTTTTGAGTAATTAATACTAGTTTAAAACGTTTTATTTCCACTGGGGTAGATTAAGTTTTATTTTATCCATTGTATTAAAATAAATTTTCTTGCATTTCTAGAAAAATGGCTCTAATAGTAATACCAAAAGTAAAACGAACCAAAAAAGTTCTAACTTTAAAAGAAAAATAGAAATCATAAAATCCTTGGACAATGGTATAAGTGCCTGTAATCTGAAACATAAATACGGCATCGGAATGTCGACAATTTATGACATTCGCAAAAACAAGGAGCAGATTATCAGTTTATATGCCAAAGCTGACGCCATCGAAGAAATTTAGAAGCGTAAAACTATTCAGAGTTCAAAAAATCCTAAAGTTGAAGATGCCTTGTACATTAGGTTTCGCCAGAATCGGAGTGCTGGAGTATCTATGCCCGGTCCTTTGATTATAGAAAAGGCCAAACAGTTTCATGAACATTTGATTATAGAGACACCATGCAACTATTCCCGAGGTTGGTTAGATAAATTTAAAAACCGATATGGCATTCGATGTGTAAACACAGCAGGAGAGCAGGGGTCTTCTGACAAAGTATCGGCGACATTGTATGTAAGCGAACTGGTCGAGATAATAGAAATTGAAAAATTTGGCCCGGAACAAATTTACAATGCCGATGAAACTGGGTTGTTTTGGCGTAGCATTCCACGCAAAACATTGATATGTCCTGACGAATCGAGACCTGCTGGTACAAAGGATTCCAAACAATGATTAACGGTTCTTGTATGTTCCAACGTTGCAGGTACACACAAGTGTAAGTTATTTGTCATTGGTAAAAGTGCAAAGCCCCGAGCTTTGAAAGGTATGAAACATCTTCCGGTTATATATACAGCAAATAAACGTGCTTGGATGACGCAGGAGTTGATGAAGCTATGGTTCCAGAAACATTTTATAAAAGAAACCCGAGATCATTTGGAAAAAATTGGATTACCCGCTGAAACAAAAATTCTATTATTACTGGATAATTGTCCAGCTCATCTACGAGCGAGAGTGTTAAACAAAGAACATATAACTGTAAATTATTTGCCACCAAATTGTACTCCACTTATTCACCGATGGATCAAGGCGTCATCAAAAGTTTGAAATGCCACTACCGTCACAATCAACTTAAATCATTGTTGGCTCAAAACTCGAGCGGAGATATTGGAGAAATGATTAAGACGTTTACGGTTAAGGATTTCATTTATAGTATCAATCGAGCTTGGACAGAAATACCAGCAACTGTTTTGAAAAATTCATGGAAAAATATATGGCCCGAACTGTTTACCGAAAGTGCTAATAACGAGAATATTGATGTCGATGGTTGTAACAATGATATTAATTTGAAGCAAATCGTTCAAACAGCGGAAGCACTTGAAAATTTTAATGTTCAGCAAATAACTGCTTGGTTGGATGAGGATAAAGAAGCTTCAACCTTTGCGTCTTTGAATGATGCAGAGATTGTAGCCGAAGTAAACAATGTAACCGAATGTTCTGAATCTTCGAATGAATCAGAAATAAATAGTGATGTAGAAGTTATAACCAGTGATGTCACAATAAGTCAAACAATTACGAAACTTCAACAGGTAATCGATTTCGCAGAAAAACAGGATTTTGTAAACCAGCAGGATCTCATGATGTTGGAAGGTTTTAAAGAAAAATTATTGTATAAAAAAATACAGAGCATTAAGCAAACTAGCATTGACAAATATTTTAAACCACCAGCATAATTTGAAAGACGCTGCAATTTATTTTATTTATTATGTTTAAATTTAGGAATCAACCAAAATGAATGAAATGTGATGTATACTTACATATTATATTATGTATGTATTTTAGTTTTAATTTTATTTAGTAGGTACCAGCATATGTACTACATAAATGTTCAATTAAAACATAGGAAATAACGAACTACTGGACTTGTACTAATTTTTTATTTATGTTTATATTTTTAAGTTTTGTTGAATTATTTTATACATTTTGTTATGAATATAATAAATACATAATTTACATAAAAAATATAAATTAGTTATCAATAAAAACAATTAGTTTTTATAAGAAACTTCGATTATTGGAAAAATTATCCGAAAAATTCGATTATCCGGAAAATTATCCGGATGAGACCACAAGTGATTGGTTAATTAAATCCAAATTAATTTAATTTTTTATCAATAAATATGATACATTTAATGTTAAACTACATATCAATATGTATTATCAACATAAAATTAAATTTAACTTTATTTTTCAATGTTCTGGATAAAATAATGTTGTTTTGAAATTATCGATAAAATCATAGTACTTGAAAAAAAAAGCGGAAATTTTGAAAGGAAATATTTTAAATAAATATTTTTCATTGTATTTAGCTTAATACCTGTATTATTTGACAATAAATAAACGTCAAAAAATATTGTTAGAAGTTGAAATATATTCAAATAAATAGAACTTAAATAAAATATATTGGTTAAATTAAATAAAATTTCCCAGTATTATTCCCGATGTTCTACGAGTATATAGGACTTGAAGTTCTGTTAATAAAAAAACGCAGCTTATGATGGTATTTTTTTCTTGGTATTTTTTATAAACGACTAAAATTGAATTGTTGTGTTTTTTGGACGAGATAATAATTACTGGCGATTTCAATTAAAACATGCCGTCTAACAAACATAAGGTACGGAAATTTTAATCGATTTTAGATAGCCATTATTGTAAGGTAATTAACACAGAGCCCACTTATTTTCCTAATGGTAGGAATGCATCCCAGTTAGATCTAATTGTTTGTAACAATGATAATATCAATTTCTATAACCAACTTTCGGTTGATTTTTCTGACCATGATATTGACTTCCTTAATTATGTTTGTGAATCTGAAAATTTGGCAAAACCATAGCATATTATGCCTATCGTAATATTGATTATGTCTATCTCTTTGGGTATTCGCAAAGCATGCCTTGTGATTTGTTATTAGCAGCTGAATCAGTTGATTGTAAAATTAACCTCCTGAATGATATGATTAAGCGGCTATTCTATTTGTTTGTGCCGTTACGGAATAAAAGGTTAGTCAAATTAATAGTCCTCCGTGATTTACGATCTAATTATGGATGGACTTAACGGTTTAAGCAAGATAGGACTAACTTGGTGCTATTGCAAGAGTAAAAAACGCTGAGAAATCCGGTCACTAGTACTATTCGAAAGGCAAAATCGATTTATTCAAATAATACTATGGATCTCCCGCAAAAGAGAATGTGGAATGAACTATCGAAGATGGGTTTCGGCATCAGTAATAATAACATCAGTTGTGACATTTTAATATCCCCTTGCTATGAACATTGAACAAAAACTATCCCTGCATCCGGGTGTTTTGCATTTCATAATATGAATCTCAATGAACCAATCTCTGCAGTAAAGAGCTTAAGGTCTAATGTTACTGGGTTAGATGATATCCCACCTTAATTTTTAAAGATTATCTTTCCTGTTATTGCTGATTATATTTTAAATAGTTTTAATACCATTCTCACGACATCTGTATATCCGTCAGATTGGAAGTCAGCTAAAATAGTGCCTATTAATAAAGTCACGCAACCTACAACTGTATTCGATTCTCATCTTATCAGTATTTTATCTGCGATGTCAAACATTTTCGAATATGTTTTTAAACTCAAATAATGAAATACCTGAATGATAATAGACTATTATGTGAATTTCAATCTGCGTACAGACCTTTGTATAGTACGAATACAGCTAATTTAAATGTTGTGGATGACCTGCGTAGAAATATGGATGAGAAAAGTGTGTCTTTATTAGTCTTATTTGACTTTAGTAAGACATTCGAATGCTTTCCAAACTTACCAACTATTTTAATTTTGATAACACTGCATGCAACTTGGTTTCGTCTTATCTATTGAATCGCTTTAAAGCAGTTCATACTGATACTGTGTCATCCAAACTTGCTGTTCTATCAGGAGTACCACAAGGATCAGTATTAGAACCTATTTTATTTTCTATGTACATCAATGATCTGTCATCCAGTTTAAGATTTTGTAATTACCATCTATATGCAGATGATCTCCAGATATATGCTAGTGATAAAATATTACATTTGACGGATATGATAAGAGTATAGGAATTTATCTCGATGGAGAACTTAAATTTGACAAGCACGTAACTGAAATTAGGAGAAAGGTTACTTTTAGTCTGAGAAAGTTATGGAGTCTTTCCCGCTTTGCAATGATGTAAATCTAATCTGTTTACAATTTTAATAAGTTTGACCATATTTTTATGTATAAAAAAACACTATTGGGTTGCAATCTAACCACGTTTTATAGCTTTCACGTGGTTATATCAATCTATAAAATTCTTCAGGAAAAGACCCTATCTGAATGGGAAACTATCACGTCTGAGATCTCGACCCACTGGCAATATTTTGTTACCGAAGAACCGGAGTAAAGTTCTTATTAGTTCATTTTTTAGCTTATGGAACTTTTTGCCGTGTAACATTAAATCGTCATCATCATTAAGCATTTTTCGTGGGAAGTGTAGGTAGTATTATTCTATAAAAATCTAATTATTATTATTATTTTTTTTATTTGTTTAATTTTATTATTTATATTATTTTTATAGTTTCTATTATTTTGCAAATATTTCTTTTTATTTTTATTTTAGTTTGTATTTTATATTATTATATTGTTTTAGTTTTAGTTTATAACTTGTATATGTTAAATTTAAATAAATAAATCAATAGGATGAAACTCGACTTGTTGGATTTTTGAGATTATATTATTGAGATAAGTTTTGGAATAAAACCGTTAACTGATTAAAATTGAATTTCTTCACTTAAAAAAATTTTGCTTCGCTTAAAGTAATAAAATATGTCTCTTTGTTAAAATTTGCCCCTATACATAGTAAATTAGTATTATACAGGGTGGCTGGGACCAAATGTTACTAACTTCACTCTGCTGTCATTTGTGTAGTTGTCATTTTCGCGCGTCATTTTTTTGACAGATTGAAGTTTGGTTAGTTGTTTATATGTGGTCAATAAATAATTGTTCTAAATTAATATCTTAATAAAAAAATCGTAATGGAATTCAAACGTAATAGTGTAATTGCACTGTATTTGGGTGGAAATTCACAAACAGCAATAGTTCGTCAGCTCCAGCATTTGAATGTGAATAAAATGTTTGTGTATCGAACCATAACTCGATATACAACGAAACTGGTAGCATCGCTAAACGCGACAGAGGCGGTCCTAAAAAGACAGCACTGGACGCACTCCTCTGGTTTTCATCGAACATGGAGTCAAGGTAAACCAAGAGATGTACCGCCAAAAGATCCTAAACGATGCTTTGCTACCTTGGGCACGTAAACACTTTGGTACGAACCGTTGGACATTTCAACAGGACTCGGCACCGTCACACAAAGCTCGAGCGACACAGCAATTTTTACAAAATTGCGTTCCGCGGCTGATTTCATCGAAAGGATGGCCACCATATTCACCAGACTTGAATCCCATGGATTTCTCCATATGGTCCATTTTGGAGAGTAAGGTGTCCACTAAAAAATACGAAAGTGTTGATGCATTGAAGTCAGCTCTTGTTCGAGAATGGAATAAAATTCCGCAAGCCCACGTTCGGTCAGCATGCAATGCTTTCTATGGATGACTGAATCAAATAATCAGAGCCAAAGGAGGTTATATCGAGCAGTAACATGTTTTTCATAAAATGTAATATGTTTTCAACATATTCCACGAAATTTCAATAAAAAATTATCAAAATTAAAAAAATTACAGCGTTTTCATTTGGTAACACTTGGTCTCAGCCACCCTGTAGTATATACATATTATCCGGGAGAGATTTGCCTTCGATTGAAAAAACAAAAAAATTATGATTCTTTAAAATTAAATTAAATTTGCCATAATTCAACTTTTACAGAAACAGGCTAGTTCCATTCCAGTAGGCCGGCCTATATTCTAGAATATTATAGAAAAATCCTTTTTTATTCCCCACAATTAATCTAGAACTTTATCCAAAAATCAATTATCAATCTCATTTCAATCCAACATATCAGATTTAATCATAATCGGTTAAGAAATAGCTCAGTAAGTTTCAATATAGCCAAAACTTCATCCAAAACTCATTTTGTAATCCCATTGTCATTCAACATGTAAACTTTCATCATAATTGATCATTTAGAACTTTATTCAAAAATCAATTTAAAATCTCATTTCCATCCAATATGTCGAGTTTCATCATAATCGGTCAAGAAATTGCCTAATTCTCATTTAGTAGTCCAAATTTATTGTGATAACCGGCGCACCTGTGCTATGGTTTGCTTGCGATGAATTGCTATGAATTGATGATGGATTGCGTGCAATAAATTAGACTGGAACCAAAGATTTGGCCTGATTAGGCTAGTTCACACAATTCTAAAGACGCAATAAATTGGTACGAGACTATAGTCAAATCAATGTTATCTCAAAGTATCAATAGTGAATGCTGAAAATTGACGGATGCGACAAGCTTGCCGCAAATATGCGTTTGAAATGGAACAGTATTGCTACCAAATTCACAACGGAACTTGTGTAGAATTTCATGGGGAGCATCGAATTGAAATTTAGGTCAATTCGAACGTTTAAATATCGCTAAAATATTGTAGGTTGTAGATTACAGGGCGTAATCAACCTCGCCCATCCTTGGTGTTCTATTTTGTTTAATCTTTTTTACTTAAAATGTCTGCGGATAACCTATTACTCACACAATACACATAAATTACTCCTATTTCACTTGAAATTGTTCTAAAATTTCTCAGTACTTCGACAGAAATTACACTCAAGTGGATATTGTGTTAAATAATTTTATTTATATATTATTTTTTGTTGACTAGCGGGGAAACGTATATTTTATTTTAAATTTAATTCCATTAAAATCATTTGCAAATGAATTATTTTTTAATTCAATTTAAAAGTGTTGTTTAAATCGTCCATCTTGTTGCACCAGTCAAATATTGTTTTATGCGCTAATTGATTTAAATAATTTCTTTACTATTTATGTATGTATACTCGCAAAGTTCAAGCGCACATGAAAAAAAAAATTGCAATATTCAGTGCTGTGATCAGGGATGGGCGTTTACGCGTCATCTATTATTTTCTACATTGATGTGTCGACAACCCGTACTCAAAGGAAAAGAATTACTGATTACCATTAAAGATAATGGATGTGAATCCTTTTCAACTGGAAAACCAACATATTGGCCAACTGACCCAGGAAAAATACCTGACTTGATCGATTTTCTTATAACCAAAAGTATTTCTGGACTCTGCTTATTTGACCATTGCCGTACATTTTCATTGCTGCTACATCCCTCTTTTATACTTGGCAATTAATTGGAAAAATTTGAAAATTTTAATAGAAGCTGAGTTGAACTAATTTGTAAGACGAAATTAAATTAAAAAAACCGTAGCCCTAATGCCGCTTGAACTCACGTCCACTAATCAAACGCCCATTACTTTGCTTACTTGACCACTGCCGTACAATTTCATTACTGATAAATCCATCTTTTATACTCACCATTTGAATAGAGAAAAATGAAAATTTAACAGAATCTGAATTGAATTTGTAAGAAATTAAATTAAATAAATTAAATTTGTTTTTAGTTTTAATCGAGACTTAAATTCAGCTATACCTATTTGATATACTTTCAGTTTGTATAGGGAAAATTTTTATTTGGACGGTCTGTGGTCAATATTTTTGCCCGTC
This sequence comes from Tipula unca, assembly GCA_951394425.1. NCBI lineage: Eukaryota > Metazoa > Arthropoda > Insecta > Diptera > Tipulidae > Tipula > Tipula unca. The sequence goes on from OX596380.1 coordinate 123,658,950, forward strand.
TAGAAAATTGCCTCGAGTATCATAAACTGGAACGGAAGTTTTATAATTTTTAGGAACATATGGAGTAATAGCTTGTCAGATTTTTAACTTCTTCGAAATACACTGGCACTATGCAGTTCAGTTACGTTTCAAACGATGTTCTGTTAAAAAATTTCCCCCAAGTTTCTCAATTCAATTGGAAAGTATAAAAGATTTGCATGACATTAAATAGGTATACGGTGGTGGTCGAGGTAGTAGAGTGATTGACTTTGGATTCGTGGACCGTGGTTCGAGTTCCAGTAGCGATGGTATTATTTTTAATTTAATTTCTGTTGTATTCAAATTGGTTCAACACAGCTTCTGTTAAACATTTTCATATTTGTCAAGTAGTGACATGTATACAAGATGGGTATAATATAGCGATGGTGAAATAAACGCAGAGTCCCTTGCCTTTGCTAAAATTTTCATTATTTTCTTTTCAAATGACAGATATAGAAGATTTGTATAGCATCAAATATATATGCGGCGGTGGTCCAGTAAGTAAAGTCAGTGGCTCGAGGTAACAATTTTTTGATTTAATTTCTCCTGTAAAATTGGTGATGGGGAAATAAAAATAATCCAACTCAGCTTCTGTTCAAAACTTCAATATTCTCCATGTAAAAGTGGCAAGTATAAAAGATGAGTATGGGTATAGAGCGGTAATGAAATTGTACGGCGATGGTCAAATAAGCAGAGTCCATTGCCGTTGCTAAAATTTTTAATTTTTTTATTCAAATCCCAGCTATAAACGCTAGGAATATCACTATTTATATGTATGGCGGTGGCTCGGTGGTAAAAGAAGCTGTGTGATTGGATTGTAATCATGACTAGTTCAATCCTTAATATATATTTTTAATTTAATTGCAAATTGGCCATTTTTAAATCAAAAAGCGTTTTTTTTAATCTAATGATAAATGTGTAGATGCCCGATAAATTTGTTTACCCTTAATCGAGTTTCGAACACTGCACAACATCAATGATTCCAAATCCTATGACACAGCTTACCTTACCACCTCATCATTTGCATATATATATTTGCCGCTATACCGATTAAATAAATTAAATTAAAAATTATTTTCATGTTCACAATTCCAAATGCAACAACTCTGCTTACTGAACCACAAGCGTATGTAAATTTGGTGCTATACAAATGTGTTATGTTTGCCAATTCAATAGGGAAAATTGAAAATTTTTGCAACAGGAATGAACAATTCATTACGGTCATACACAAGAGATGGCTCTTACATTTTCATTACAGTCATACACAAGAGATGGCTCTTATACTTGCCGAAGGAATTAAATTAAAAAAGTATTGAAGCTGACGAGAATTGAACTCGAGTCCATTCATGGAGAAAAGTAATCACTCTGTTAACTGCACCACTGCGCCGAATATACATAATGCAATACAATTTTTTTATATTTGCCAATTCAATAGAGAAAATATAATTTTAGCAACAGGAATGAACTATGCTTATTGGACCATTTCAGAAATTGAATGTATAGATTTCAACAGAAGCTGTGTTGAACCAATTTTACAGAAGAAATTAAATTAAAAAAGTATTGGCGCTGACGAGTCTTGAACTCGAGTCCCCGATTTCAAGAGCGTTGACTCTGCTAACTCGACCATCGGCGTATTAAAATTTTGTGCTGAACAACGATAGAAATCTTTACATGGCACAACTGATAGAAATTTTTACAAAAAGGTTATAACCTTCATTAAAAATAATCCGGGGGAAATTTAAACTATGACCGTGCCATACAATTTAACACACCCCACTCTATGGTAGAATGAATTCGAGTTCAAGAAGGCCTTCAGTGCTACCGAGTTATTAAAAAGCCAAATCTGCCAAACTGATGACAAAATTTTCACAAAATGTGTATGGAATGAAAGTGTTTTGATGGATGACCGTTTTGGCCATAAAGCTCGTTCACTCGACTTTCCAACAGAAGCAATAAATTTGCACGAGTTATCTCAGAGTCCACAGGTTAATTTTGGGGCATAGTGGAAAGAGTGCTGAAGTGCAAAAGTCACAAACAACATGTGCGTGATTTTATCCGTAATGACGAAATCTATAGATGTGATTTGTGCAAAAATTAAAAAAACTCAAAAAATTCAATTTAATCGTATGGAAACTTTATTTTCATTCGAAAGAACATTTCTTGCCATCGACTTTTCAAAAGTTACTTCTTGCAAATGATAGCCGCAACTGCGATAGTCCTTTCTCAAAGTCCAATTTTTGATGACGCGGTCGAGAATATCGAATGGTATTTGGCGAATGACACGAGTAATGTTGGCTTCCAATGCCTCAAATCTAGTTGATTTATTCACATAGACTTTGGACTTTGCGTAGCCCCAAAAAAAAGGGTCTAGGAGGTATCGTACGATCTAAATAGTCAGTTCAACGATCCGAACCGTGAAATTAATTGCTCGCCAACATGATTTTTCAATAAGTGCATTACTTCGCGCGCTATATGGCAAATAGCGCCGACTTCTTGGAACCAAATGATGTCGAGGTCGGGCTTTAATTTCAGGCAGCAAATATTCCGTTATCATGGCACAATAACGAGTATTATTCACACTTACGTCCCGGCCTTCTTATTTTTTGATGAAATATGAACAAATGATTTGGATGGACGAAGCGCATAAACCACACCAAACCGTCTATTTAGTCGCGTATCATCCAATACTGTAAACTGGGATTCAAACTTTCCGATGGTATTCCAAATAGTGGTCTCGACAGGCCGATTATGTCAAACGTAACATTTTTGTAATAAAGCTGAACAATTTGTAGACGCCATGCCGGGCTCAGTCTTTCCATGATGAAATGGTAAACAATACTGAATAACTAAAACCACGATGATAGTTTGAAACTATTCATGCGTGATTTGTCAAAAAGAAGCAAATGAAAAAATCACCTCTGGATGAATGCTTTTACAAAATACTCCCGCGAACTGGCGCATTCGATTTCAAATGGCTAGAGTCGTTTATTATTTAATGCATCTTTGTTTTAGATGCTAATCCATCTAAAATCACAAGCTCTATTTCACAATTTTAAAAAAAAAAGTTTCTAATCAAAATCAAACCCACCTTTTACTTAAGCATTATATTATTCTCTAATGGCAAAAAACCTTGCTGACGCAACGTTACCAAATATAGTCAATTATTTAATTTATTAATGAAAACGCTTAAATGACATCTCCAACAAAATTTTCGCCGAAAATTAAAAAAAAAAACTTCTTGGTGGGCTTTCCACTCCTTTTTTGTGTATATTTAATGATTAATTGACATTATCAAAGCATTTTCCAATGAGTTTTTGTTTTTATTTTTCATCACCAGAGAGTCGATAAAAATTAAAAATAAAATGAGATGAGAAAAACATAACAACGAAAAAAAAAATTCTAATTAGAAAGTAATATTGAATAGAAAATTGTCTTAATTATTTAAGGGGGTGGAAAATATTTTCAGAATTTTCCAACATTTTTTTGTGAATTAAGCAGAAATAATACCGTTAACGAGATGAAAAATTGATTAATTTTTTGTTCATGGTATTTAATGAATTTTCGAAGATTATTCAGTTGACAAAAAGATTTATGAATATTTTCACTTTTATCTGAGCTATCGGTATATAAAAGCGGGTTGCACGTATATAGTGAAAAATGATGGAGTTTCTCGAAATTTCCAGTGACTTTCAAATATATTCAAAGTGGTTTTAAAATATTGTTATATAGCACCGAAAGAAGATTCAAAAAATTTTATTTCATGAATTTTATGGAAAAACCAAAATACATAATCAAACGATAAAAAATTTATATTTTCATTGGAATAAAAAAAAAATCGTTAAAAAAGCTACACAAATTTCCATTAAAGTAGAGGATGCTGCTATACTACATAACTAACGGGAAAAAATGTATTAAATTAGAATAATCTCCAGCTCTCATCTCATATTCAATAAATTTAGTATTTTCGGTCAGCTTTTTTTCAAGGGAGGTAAAATTTTTTTCTGAATTCTAACTTGCAATATTTATTCAATATATGTATGTATGTACGAGCATGTGAACATCATTCATACATGCATATATTCGTATTTCGTAGATCTATATATAAATGAATACATCCATGTATGTAGACTATATATATATACATATAGACAATATAATATATACAGGTAATTTAAAAAAAAATTACAATTACAATTCCCGCAACCAAAAGCAACACAAATAAATAACCATTTCTCATTTAAATTGATAATTCGCGTATTTTTGCATGTTTGCGAAAATAACATAAAATTCTTTCTATTTTTAATTTATATTTTATTTTTAGCTCTCTACTTGTTCTGCTAAAACTGTCGGAACTCTTTCGCATGTCTGCTCCTTACCTTACTCTATATTGCCAGCAAAAACTATTGATATGAAAATTATGTTCATTGATTACACTATAGGAATTCGAAACCAGTAACGATGCAGCTATCCACCGGCGTATTCGCGCGCTAACACAATATTTAAATACGCCACCACCAGCCAATCCGAGAAAGCATTATTACGACTATTTTTAATTGATTATCAATTCATAACATAGCTCCATGCCAATCTGCAATAGTATCAGAAACTTGATTCTTGGAATACTATATAGAAGTGTTCAAACTTATCATTGATTGTAGTTAGATAATAAAAAATAACTTTTTTAGCCAGCCCAAGTAAAATTCGAACCTCGAATCTCTCAATCCAAAACGCCACAGCTGCTGAATGCATTTTATAAATACGCAGTCTAATAAATATGCGATCATCCATCCAGTGGCAAAAGTTCTAAATTAAAAAAAAAATTAAAACACAAATTAATGTTAAAAATTTAAAATTTAATAGCTATGAATCTATTGCCGTGCGTCCTTATTTGGCTGGAAAAGATGAAGGAGTTGTGGGCATCTCGAGGCTCCTTTACTACGCGTATTTTAAACACGGTACAAGTAATAGTTTTTTTGAGCCGGTATTCTATTATGAAAAACTGACCTGTAGTATGTTTAGCTGGAAAAACGAAAGGAGAAAGGAAATCTAAAATTATATTAGCGTGAAAGGATACACATTTTATTTTAATTGTGAAGTGTTGTTGTAGTTTGGCACTATACTAATAAAATTCAAATTCTAATAGAATTTTAGATCACTTTTCATTTTTCCAGTAAATAATACCGCCAGTTAATTATCAATTAGATACCGGCTTTATTCGTTGGTATTCGTCGGTAACTGCGTTGAAAGCAGTGTCTTACACGTCTAGTGAAATTATTTAATATTAGGCCAAAGGTGTACAAAATAACATAAATTTTGAATTTTGACTATACCATTAGCGCGGCACTTTAAAGTTGAATTGTGAAATTTACAAATTCAATTGATTTCGGTAATCACAATTTACCATCGTTAGTTAATCATTTAAAAAAAGAAATTATAATTTTTTCGGTAATTAACTGATGATTGTACTTACGGTATTTTAGTTTTTTAAATTGCAAACCCTACCATAATTACATTAAATAACATATATGAATATATTGGCCACAATGGTAGCAAAGATGCAAGGTATTCCGGGAACTTAACTTTATAATTGAAAACTTTATTTCGTAACGTAACTAAATAGAAAGCACAAATAATTTTTAAAAAAAATTCAAAAACGAAAACTTGATTGAAATTGGAATTTGTATGCGGAAGGTTTCAGCCTGCACAAATTGAACAAATAACGCAACAGATCCAACGCGACAGGGCCAACTAAATAAATTGTTTAGTTATTTTTAAGTGCCGGGACGACCTGCGCCTTGGTATAGAAAACAAAGCCACAAAACTCTGGCATTTAAGAACTGTGACTAGTAGAAAGGAGCCCTCAACATAAAGTTTTCGGAACGAGACGAGGGAATCATGGCTATATGGTTCTGCACTAAGTCGAAATGTGCGGTAGTAAGTATTACATTCAAATATGTTTTTGCTCCGTTGGTATATACGAAATTGCAACATCCTTGGGATTAAAACGGTCAAAGATATAAAATACCTTTCGAAACTGAAAAGTCACCCCAATGAATAAGCAAGGCAACTATTAAACTTAATTTAACTACATATTTAATTTAAATGTGTTATTAAATTAATTATTATTCATTCATACTAATAATATATATATTTAACATAGGTTAAGGACTTAGATAATATCGCCGACGATCTGACAACATCTGCTAACTAACATTTTGATGAAAACGAGGTTTTTAATCAGTTAACATCATAATACGCATGTGCACGTACATATTGTGATAGCCTACTAACTGTAAAAAAAGTATTTGTTTTCATTATTTTACTTAAACAATATCTGCTATTTACAACTTCTATAATAGGAGAGACAATATCAGTTATCTGTTAAATCTCTTGTTGAGTTTAAATCGTTCACATCCATCAGCAGCAGCGCTTTTACTATCAACGTTGAGAGTATTGTTTTGGTGACAATTTGGAAACGAAATTTTAATTATAAGGTACTGTACATATTTCCTAATATTTTGAATTAAGTAGTTTAGTGAAACTAATAAAAATACGATAATAAAAATAGAGTTTTCTGCGCAGCAGTTATTTCATGTTTGGTTGTTACGTAGATAGCAGGTATTTCATGTATATCTATCGTTTCGTTTATGAATCGAAATTGATGTAACTAATTTAATTTAGTAATAACAAAACTGGTTTTACTGTTTTCTTAGATAATTAAAACATTTGTCATTTCGCACTTTACCTTATTTGGTTTTCAGAAATTAATATGAGTTCACAGGCAAAACAAATGTTAAATCTTGCTCTTCAACAACTTCAGCAAAATAAACGCGCCGTTTCATCTTGCGAAGACATGAAAGATTTAGACACTTATCATGGCGATAATGAAATTGCAGAAAATCGTGTTTACCAAAATATTCAAGCACTTGACAATCTCGATATTAATACTTTACCGATTGAAATAGTCGAAAATGGTAATATCATAGAATTAAACGAAGGAATAGAACTAGAAATTATAGAATGGGATAACCCTATTCCAAATGAAACTGAAGAAAGTTATTCAAATTTAAATGATATTTATAATAATATCAATATTCATCTTCATTATCAAGATGTTGAAAGAAAAATTAACAGTCATTCGAGTAAAGGAAATAATGATTCTGACACAGATTATGTTTCTAATACTGGAAATGAGAGTGAAAGTGATCAAGAGGAATCCTACAATACTCAAAATAATGAGAACCTGGATGTTCAAGAAAACAATGTAAATGCTGATTGTGGAGTTATGAATGAAGGTCGAAAAAGGAGTAAGATAGTGGACGAAAATAAATGGAAGAGGATGAAAAGCCAACGATCTAGGATGGAAGGTGAACCATATTTGGGATTCTCGCGCGACAAAACCAAAACTTTCAAACATAATGTGCCTCGGCTTGCAAGAGAAATTGGAGAACGATGTTCATGAAAAATGTTTCTGACCTCCAAGAAAAGACATGGGACCAGAGGAAAGTTTATGTATCCGGACATGTTAGCCTTCAAAACACTGTAAGAAAAACAACCGTAAATGAAAGCAGAAGAGCTAATACCCTTATTTATAAATTGAATAATGGTAAGGAAATGGTACAAGTTTGTCAGGATATGTTTCATAGAACTATTGGACTAGGGCGCGTCACAGTGGAATCCTGGGTGAAATACAGCTCATATGGAATGAATGACTCAAAATGCGAACAAAATGAAAAGCGTAGAATTAGGAACAATCGCTTTAATTGTTTTGAAAATATAAACATTTCTTAAACAAATATTTTGACGATTTGACCAAACAACCTTCGCATTATGTTAGAAAGGACACGAACAAGTTTTACTTAGAACAACATTTTGTGACCCTAAAACAGTTGCATGGAGTCTATAAAGAAGTGTGCGACGAAAATCAAACGGAATGTCTTGGAATTAAGACGTTAAAGGAAATATTCAAGGAGAAGAACCTAAGCTTATTCACTCCAAAGAAACATCGTTGCGACTTATGTATCGGGTATGAAACTAAAAATATCGACGTAAGTCAATGGAAGGATCATATTGATAAGAAGGACAGTGCGCGAAAAGAACAATCGAATGATAAGCCGAGAGCATTACAAAATGAAAGCATTATGCTTTGCATGGATCTACAGGCGGGAAAAGTAGCCCCATCGATGAATGCTACAAAGACGTATTGTAAAACAAAATTAGGATGCCATAATTTTACTATTTACAATTGTGCTAGTCATCAAGCGACCTGCTATTGGTTCACTGAACTTGATTGTGGACAGGCTGAGTCTACTTTTGTTTCCTGTCTCGTAGCATACCTGGAGAGGCGTTGTCTTGGAAAACATCTTCAATCTTCTGATTACCATAAATTATCAAACGATATTCGTTACAATATTTTATATATTCGTACCAACGTACTTTATTCAGTTTTTTTGTCATCCTGAAAAAATATTATATTGTTTAGATTGTATATTGTAAGCTTTGCCCACTTCTTGTTAGTTTATTTTAATAATTTTAAACAGCTTTATAGAAGCCAGATTCACCAAACTGCGCCATTTCTGACGGCCCAAAAAACTTTGATTTATGTATACTTATAATAAATATGTTTCAGAATATATAGTCATGGCAACACTATTTGGAATTTTTATATTTTATCATAAATCGTTCGATAGCAAATGAAGTGATACAAAAAACTCATATGTCTATTATATCTGGGTATAAGTAATTGGAATTAATTTGCACGCGAAAGATGCATTTTGTTTAGTACCCGAAAAATCACCGATTATTCCTAGTGCGACTAAGCATAATGGTGAGAAGCTTACGTTCTCGCTTTATATTTCTTACATATGGTGTTGGGACTTTGGTACGTTTGCCTGATGAGGTTGATAAAAATGTATACCTTGACAGTTTAATGTATTACTCGGTTGCAAACATATAGGGAATCTAAAACCGGTTTCCGGTAAAACCGGTTTCTAGCCCAGTTTTTGAAAGGTTTTACATTTCTTTCAAACACGGTTTTTTTTTTGTTAAAATTAAATATGATGAATTCAATCAGAGCCACCTATATATACAGAGCCCTAAGGTTAAAAATTGAGCTTTTTCTAGAGGAACTAAAATTGACGAAAAAATCATTTTTTCCATACAAAACATATGAAAAATTAAATTTTTTTCGGTGCGATATTTTTCAATGAAAATGTCGATGGATTAAGTATTTTAACATTGAAATAGAATCTACAATTATCATTTTATAATTGATTCAAAGCTTGATCAAAGAAGTTTTTTAATTTTTGATATATTTATTAATAAAATTTATAGAAAAAAAAGCATTTCTCCATTGAATTGATATAAATACACACAAATACCAACGCAATAAAAATTAAACTGCACGACGAAAAGAGAAAACAGTAAAAATGTGGTTGTGTTTCCTTTTGAATTATATTTTTGTGAATAAAATAAAATACTTAAAGGGTATTTCAATAAAAGCTGCATGATTTTGTTTGAATAAATCTCAAACTAATTTCACTTCAATTTCAACGTAAATTTTGGATTTTAGATTATAAATGGAACACCATGACTATCACAGTTCTTCTGGCACGGTTCTATTTTATTTTGGTAAAATTTTGTTACGCATTTGCGCATAATTATGGTTCTAAATAAATTGTGCAGCTGTTATTGGAACTCCCTATGACATGTTGTAAGTTGTCAATATCACAATATTTTTTCTATCGATCGATGTTTATGTTCTCTTTTTAAATTTTACGCTATTTCGTGAATTCAATTTTGATTTTTTTCTATTGCGATCTCAGCCTATTGGAATAATTTTGCACTCTATCCCTTTTCCGATTTCGCTACAAGGTAATGAAATAGAAATATGTGGTGATACATCTTCAAATGTATAAAAGGAAATAGAATAATGCTTTATACGAGCATGCTGCGATCGCAATAGAAAAAGCGATATTAAAAAAAAATGTGAGATTTAATTCTTAAAAAAGAGACGAAATCATCGATCGAAAGGATGACAATATATGTTTTATTTATTTATTTTACCTACACATTCAAATAAATTCATGTTTACATAAATATGATAAATCCATATTTAATTTTGATTTAATGTTTATTAAATTAATAAAAGGTTTAAGGTTCTGATTTTCAGATATGTGCTGCTTCAATATAGAATCAATTCCACAAAGTGTTTATCGAAATAAAAGATTTAACTTTTCATTGATGAAAAGTAATTCAAAAATGGTCATTTTTACATTGATTCTTATGGGATGATGCAAAAAGTAGTTCCTCTAGAAAAAGCTCGACAAAAAACATGGCTGATCCTTACGGCTCTGTATATATAGGTGGCTCTGATTCAATCCGTTATTAATCCGTTTTCTATTTATTAAATATACATAAATAATATATTTTTTCATTAATTTTTGATGATTAAACAATATGGTCTTTATTTGACAAATTTCCGTACTCTTTGGCTACTGTTTAAGTACCCGAAGTCCTGAGTTGGGTATATTTCTTTTTCTATTACTTTTTTATAACTTGATCTATTACTTTTTACTCGGTTTAATGGTAAACGTCAAATAATTCTCTTCAATAATCAGAATATCGTTGTAAAAAGTTTGGTTCCTACATTAGCATCTATTTTAATTTATTTGTTGTTTTTATCATTTGAAAATAGTACGATTGTTATTGTGAATATTCAAAAAATCAGGAAAAGTCTGCAATACACGGGCTCTCTTAAATGGCACGAGACTCGCTTTTACTGACAAGGCAAGATTTCTGGGAGTAATCCTGGACAGTAAGCTTAGTTGGAGTTAGCCCAACATTCTGGAAAGAGTAAACAAGGCTGAATATAGCCATGTACTCGTGCAGGAACGCCCTCGGAATGAGATGGGGCTTGAAGCCGGAGCTGGGGCACTGGCTATTCACTGCCGTAGTAAGAACTGAACTTATGTATGGGGTGCGTACAAAAAGGGGATCGAGAAGGTGCCTGCATGGAAAGGAAAAAAGAATGGCCTGCATGCTGATAAGCGGGGCGCTGAGGACAACACCAACACGCGCTTTGGAGGTTATGCTTCACCTTCGCCCCGTCGATATTTATGGTAAGCAGTTGGCGGCGATTACGGCCACCCGGATATCAGCCATATCTCAGTGGAAGTGTCTTCAGACAGGACACTCGACGATAATTAGATCGCTAAGGAAGGAACTGGCGAATCTAGACAACGTTACACCAACCTTGTGTTACGAGAAAAGGTTCCGAACTTCCTGCCCCTCAAAGGAATATATCAGTTCGTCTCCCTGATCACTGCAGCGTGTACCAGGCAGAGGTAATAGCGATTGAGGAGGTCCTGAATTGGTTGAGGCATAATGTGGTATCCTCGACTGATATCGCAATTTATGTGGACAGTCAGGCGGCAATCGAGTCGTTGGACTCGGTTTCTCTGACGTATAGGGTGGCGTTGGGTTGCCACCGGTCTCTGAATGAGATGAGTGAGCATTTCAACATCCAGATACTCTGGGTCCCCGGCCACTCGGACGTCATGGGGACCGGAAGGGCGGCCGAACTAGCGAGGCATGGTACAACTCTCCAACTGCTACCGGAAAGGACAAAGTTGGGAAGGCCCATCAAGGCACTCAAGACTGTGCTTAAAAAGGAAAAGCGAATGAAAGGTGGACGAACACCCTCTCATGTAGTGTAGCAAGGCAAGAAAGCTGGACTTGAAACGTGTAACTGTTGGCTTATTCGATAACTGTGCATATGGCCGCACACCAAAGTTGAGGTAGCTTCTAGTCGGCTAGGGAGGGTTTTAATAGCCATATTCTGCACAATTTGCCACGTTACAAAAAACACTTATTAGAAACAAAAAAATGTGGTGTGCTGCTTTTTTTTGCGTACAACCCCAAAACATTACTCCTATAGATCTAACAGTTCATCCATTTCACTTTATGGTGTTCACCTCATAAACGGAAAATTTCTACTCGCTACGTAATCGCAAACATCAGATAGTGTTACAAAGACAAAAAAAATTAATATTGGTTAACTATAATTTACACAAAAATTTTAGATAATTAGGATAGTGCAGGAATGTGATAGTTTCTATTAATTTGCTTAAGCTAAATTATTCTTACAGTATACCTTTGGATGCCAATCGCTCTCTCCTGGAGGTTGGAGCTTCGCTCCGTTATAGCTGTTGACCCGTTATGGATGGTTGGGCTGGGTATGGATTTGCCTGCTCTGACCGTCGTTGCCTCGAACTTTTACTCTATCAAGGAAGTATCCCTCTCTTTATTGACCGTTTCCTTCAGTTTTTAAGGGTTATGTTGTTTATATTTTTACTGCGACACGTATTAAATATAACCCAAAGCACGTTCAGATAATCACCAATTATTTCAATACTTTTCATATCTTGGGCACATAGTTCACCAAACAAACTCAGTAAAGCAAAAGAAAAACACATCAAATAAATCATTTTTCAAGTTTGTTTTTACAAAAAGAAATTTTTATAGTACAATATCTTAATTATTAATAATATAATTTTCACAGTACACTATCGACGTACAATTTTCTAACTTTTTCTTTGCTTCTCTGGTATATCTTTTATTTTTAATTTTCTATTTTATTTTATTTTTTTTTATACCATTCCTATTCGAAGCCACAACACTATCTGATCTTTATCTTTTCGTTTTTTTCGTTCAATACTTCTACTCAACTCACCTTGGTTAACCGTTCTTCTTGTCATCGTATACCATTTCTTTAACCGTCCGGCACCACAGAATTCGCGCCAAGAAAATGTTGGTACATTTACAAATGACAATTGAAGCGATACGAGTGAATTGATATGCATAGGCAGTGGATGACATTAAAAGGACGCAATGAATGTGCTCGAATATTCATTTCCAAATTATTATTGACTCATACGAATTAGTAGAGATATTATTGATGACTACGGTGAACGAAGTAGCCACGTAAAGGTTTCATTAGCGAATTGTTACAAACGCTCTAAGACACTGATCTCCCTACGAAGACGTGAACTAAAAACGATCATGGGCATACTCACAGAACACTCACTGCCTACTTGGAGAACATGCGAGGAAGCTAGGTGGAAGCAAATGACTTTTGCAGAAGCTGTAGGGACCAGGAGGAGGAAGAGACAGTAGTCCACCTCCTATGCTCATGCCCGGCTTTAGCATACAAAAGACATGAATATTTGGATAAATTCTCAATGGACTGCCTCTCGGATCTCGTAAACTGTAAGGTGCGAGACTTATCACGCTACATAATTAGCTAAGTATTTTTTATAAGAGTAATAGGCAAGTATATCCTGTGGTATCACAACGGACCGTCGCCGGTCTAAGTGAGTGTGCTGTACAGAGCACTGTACTAAAGTTACAGTAATATTTGGTGGCTCCACTGAATTGTCAGCAAAATATCTCAAGTGACGCCATCCCTACTATTGCGAATACGATTTTGTTTAATGCTCGAATCAAACTCAAAAATGTTTCCACAATTCAAAGCTACACAAATAAAATTCAAAGAATAAGAACAACAAAATTCCAAACTTAAATAATTTTTGTACACGTTTATGTTCACTGCTTGCCCCATTGAGGCTTACATTGAATTTGTGCAATAAATTATGATTTGTTTCATTATTTATCGTTTTTGTATTTGGTCGATTGTATGTTTTTGCAACTGAGTGTCTGATTATGCGAATAATAATAAAAAAAAATCTCTAGACAACTGAATCAAATGCCCAAAAAAAAAAAAAAAAATCCATCCATATATGAATAACAAAAAAAAAAATATACATATATATAATAATATATATAATAATAATGAAAATAAAAAAATTAAGCCACCCTGAAAAAATTTTTTTTTTCAAATCACCCCCAAAAATAAAATTAAAAATAAAAATTTTCAATTTTTTATTTTGTGTTCGAGATGATTTTTTTTTTATATATTGTACATATATATAAGCATTGAATATTTTTATTGAAGCTTTCGATGCTTATATATGAAAATAAAAAAATAAAAATACTTTTTTTTCTCTATACGTCCACAAGGGGGTGTTTATGTAGATTGAAGTGAATGCTATCACAGGACTACCATACCTTCAATACATTATATGTATAAATTTTTATTTTATATTCAAATAATAATAACACATCATTCTGTATACATTTTTTCTGTTCAGTTTTTCAAAAAGGTGGAATGAAAATACTTTTTTTTTTTTTATAATTTTCCAACGAACAACGATCGGTCCAGAAAATATAAGGGTGGTTGCTTTAAAAAAAAAAAAAAATTAAAAAAAAAATGTTCATTATTCCACCTATTTCACCCACATTTTAACTTATATATAAATGTGAAAATATATATATATATGTATGTGGAGAGATAAATATATGAACGGGAAAAAATTCTCTCCATGTACGTATATTTTTTTAACGGGGTGCTATATTGCCTTTAGCGATTGCCTTCCACGAACATCTCGACATTGTTCAAAAAAAAAAAAAAAAAAAAAAATTAAAAGCGCACACATATATTAGATGGAGAGGATGGTCATTCGTTTTGATTGATTTCTTTTGGTTAGAAAAATAAATGGAAATTTATTTTCTGTAAATAAAAAAAAAATAAAAATTAATAAACAAAATGCGCGGTACGAATTTCTGTTGCTAGTTCAGTATTTTCCCACTTTATCTCAGTCTTTGCTCAGTTTTTCAGAGTGTTATTTTCCGCTGTGTATTTACATACATATATACATATGTATATCTACGTATATACTTGCATTTTGAGTGCACAGGTATTTTAGATTTGGTAACTTATTTGATTTGAACTGAAATTCATGATACTCGTACGTATACATACATACAATTTGGTTAACTCAATTAACTGGAAAAAATCTTTTACACAACGCCTCAAAAACACATCAAATTATATTCACAATTATATTCGTTATCATTATTATGATTATTATTAATAATTTTTTTTTCTGCTATCATTTTGTGGATTGATGACAATAATAATGTGTGCTGTAAAAGGGAAACCCTTTTTTGTGTGAGGTTTTCACTGGTTTTTTTTTTCTATGTTGTTCGCCTCACATCCGATGTGGTATGGCAAACAAAAAGTTGTATGACATTAAAATGAAAACATTTATCCAGAGCTCTATACAAAAAAAACATATTACTCTAATCTCATGTCATTATCAACTGATTCAGGTTTTTTTTTTTCGTTACGTAGCTGTACGATTTTTTTTAGATTTGATTGTTGAAGAAAAATATTTTGTTTTTTTGTGATATATTCTCCAAATGATAACATATTTGTAACCTAATTTTATTTTATGACTTTTATTGTTTGGATAAATTGTTTTTGTTGTTGTTTTGGGGATGGAAATTTATAGAAATGAAGTGTTAGAAATCACACAGCATTAATTTAGGAACAGATACCGCTTTGATTTATAAAGGGGCAGAAAGTATAACCTTCCAGCTATTTAAAGCGTAATTTGAACTGGGTAGTTCATACCGTATAGGATGCCTACAAAGTAATATGGATTTAACGAAGTATTTCTTTTACTTTTAAGATATATCACAGCTTAACCGACTATGTAGTTGAGGGTAACATCTTAGCTATTCTTTATACAAATTGACTAATACTCGCAATGTAATGTTAATTAAAAATTACCACTGACTCTAGCGAGTGATTTTTTAGGAGTAAAATTGTAAAACTTTTCGAATTGCGTTCGCATGTGCGACCTAAAAGTACAACACTGTTGCATCTACGGGACCAATACTTAGAAATTCAACTTTTAAAATTTGAACTCATATAATTTTTTAGTTTGGTGGAATATTTTTATATTTTATAACTGAACTATGACACGATTAGTTTTGGAATAAAAACAATGTATCTGGTAGATACAACATTGTCATTTTGGATGAACTAGAATACTCCAGATTTGTATAATACAACTTTTTAATTATGAACAAATAAAATAAATAATGTTATTTTGTATTGTATATAAATTTCAATCAAATTTCAAAATCGAATCACATTTTCCCAGTTTCACCAAAGTACGTAAAATCTCTGAGATTCATCTGCAAATGATCTGATTATTAAATAATTCTTTCGGTTCACTGTTTTAAGCAGGCTAATAAGTCCCATTGGCGGGAAATAAGTTTTTCAGTAGAACTGTGGATGTGATTTATTTTTTGAATTACTCTATGGCCTGGGACTGAATATTTCATAAAATTGCTGTTGTAAAATTGTAAAAAAACAAAACAGAGAATTAGGACCGCGCCTTCTTTGTCACTGGCTTTTAGGCAGTCTCATATTAGTGTTTAGATAAAACTTCTTCGTTCTTTTTTTAAACTCATTTTGGCTGAGGTTGATTCTGCTCAGCCAATTTATATTATTCACCAAAACCACTGATACTGGATATATATAAAAATGGTGTCTCTAATGATTGTAATAGCCTTTCTCAGGAACCAGACATCGCAGGAAGCAAATGAAATTTTCACCATAGATATGGATTTTAGCGGCTTGGGTTTTTGTGAAGTTTGGGCCCGATAGGCGGCGCTGTTTCCAAGATATAACGGTTTTTCTGTTTCTTAGCATCGAAGCACCTTAGGAACTTCAAGTTTTAACCATACACTGAGAAAAATATTACTTAAAATTAAGGATTTTATTCTTTCTGTGAAAGATTTTTCGCCTATAGATTTTGCGCAAAACTTTTTGTATTTCGTTTGAAAGTTACATATAGTTTAAAAATTAAAAGGTTCATAAAAATTTTGCTCCAAAAACATACAGCAATAAAGTTAAAACTAAATGGTGTTTAGTTGAAAGAATTAGTTTCATTTTATCGGAAAAGATTTTATATTTTATTTTAATGTCAGCAAGATCTTTGAAATTAATTCTTAAGGCTCTAAAATCAATGTTTGGTTTAGTTTAATTTAAAAACATTATTCTTTGAATAAAAAGTACTATCTCTTAAAATAATGTTCTCGAGAATTAAAACTAAAGTTTTCCTTCTTTAATTTAAAATTTTGAACTTTTAATCAAAAGTACTATTACATTACATAGATCCAAATGAGTTAGCTTTAAAAGGAAAGGCAGGAAAGGAAAAGAAAGGCAGGAAAGGAAAGGAAAACAGAAAATTAAGTTTTAGTCGAAATTTTAGATGTCCTTGATATATATATATATATATATATATATATATATATATATATATATATATATATATATATATATATATATATATATATATATATATATATATATATATATATATATATATGTATATGTATATATATATATATATATATATATATATATATATATATATATATAAATACATATATATATATATATATATATAACCTTATATATATATGTATATATATATATATATATATATATATATATATACAGGGTGTCCGCCGATTAGAAAGTTACGTGAAATTTTTGGGAGAAACAACGTGCCAACAAAACGCACTATTTATCGTGCAGTGAATGATTTCGAAGAAAGAGGGTCTGTAGGTGATAGGCCTAAGCATGGGCCACAACGTACTGCAAGATTGGCTGAAAACATTACTGCTGCTCAAGAAAGTGTTCAAAACAATCCATCAACCTCAATTCGACGCCGTGCTCAGGAGCTTGGTCTTCAAAGAACAAGTTTGGCCACAATTTTGCAAAGATTTGCATTTGTTTCCATTTAAGATTCAGTTGACACAAGAGCTTCTTCCACAAGACCATTTACGCCGCCGTACATATAGGATGTTACAGCTCGCCCATGACAACCCCGATTTTCATGAAAAAATCATAATGAGTGACGAGGCACATTTTCATTTGAATGGATATGTGAATAAACAGAATAGTCGGTTTTGGGCAATGGAAAACCCTCAAATTATTCATCAGTCACCTTTACATTCATTAAAAGTGACAGTCTGGTGTGCAATTTGGTCAGGAGGATTCATTGGACCTTACTTCTTTCAAAATGAAAACGGCGTAACGGTAACTGTGAATGGGGAGCGATATCGTGATATGATTGAAAACTTTTTACGCCACAACTGCATGCTTTGGGCTTCATTAACATGTGGTATCAACAAGACGGTGCCACATCGCATACAGCCAGGATTACAATGGAATTACTGCGAGACCTCTTTCCACAACAAGTTATTTCAAAAAATGATGATGTTGATTGGCCTCCACGGTCGCCTGATTTGACTGGGGATATCTGAAAAGTAAGGCTTATGCAAACCAACCAGAAACGCTTGAGCAACTCAAACAAAATATTCGTGATGAAATTAATGAAATACCGCGTGAAATTTGTGAGAATGTAATGAAAAATGTGCTCAAAAGGGCTCGCATTTGTGAGGCTAACAGAGGCAGACATTTATCTGATATTGTATTCCATACATAATTGCCGATATTAAATAAAACATTTATCAATATAAGATCCATTCTCTTTCATTTAATCAAAAATTATAAACAAACAAAGTAGTATATGTACAGCCATTCCACGCGAAATCAGACAAAAAAAAGACATTTTCGGGGGCAAGGTTTCCAATTTTTTTGAAATTCGGGGAGATGGTAGATAAAGATTAAATATAATATAATTTGAGTAAAAACTCGGTGGGGTCAAAATACGCGAAGTTCCGTTATAATTTGTTTTTGTCGGAAACTCAAATGTTCACATCTTTAAATTCGTGTATCAAGTATTCCTTGTCCGATTGTCATGTGTAATAGCTCGTTGGAAAGACAATTGTACATACTTTCAAGTAAGTAAATCCCTCCCTAACTTTTTATGACGTTTTGTTTTATAAAATTCGAACGCGTTGAGTCTCCATCGGGTAAGATAGCTAATTGAAGGCACCCCCATTTCCGTCGTGTATGGATAATTTGCATTTCATGTATTGGTAACGCCGATGTTTAATTCTGTTCATGGTAATGATGTATAAGATATCGTCGATGTTGGTTCTGCTAAATTTAATTTTCAGGCTTCCTTGGACTGGGATCTTGTAATACC
This sequence comes from Tipula unca, assembly GCA_951394425.1. NCBI lineage: Eukaryota > Metazoa > Arthropoda > Insecta > Diptera > Tipulidae > Tipula > Tipula unca. The sequence continues at coordinate 123,678,002 of OX596380.1, forward strand.
GCGTTTCTCTTAAAGCAAAGGAGCTGGTGGAATGGCTCGGTTGGTACTCATCAGACTAACTTCGGTCTGGTTTATTTTTCCAACTCCGGTAGCTGAATTAGATATACCATTAATTGGATTCATTAGAGTTAATTCTGCAGCGCTCAACCCATTTTAGAATAGGCATCCATCATACCAGTCCTTTATTCGGGCCAAACTAAACGTAGTCCAGGTACACTATCCATAATTATTTTGATTGCTTTCTTAATCTCACTTACCAACACTCTTTAGCACTTGTGGTTAAATAATTTTTCGTTTGTGTTATGTAAGTTATTGTTTTGGATATAAATAAATTTTAGGTAAAAAATTAAAATAAGCAAATAAAAATAATTATAGGACTAATATCAGAGCCACCTATATATACAGAGCCCTAAGGTTAAAAATTGAGCTTTTTCTAGAGGAACTAAAATTGACGAAAAAAACATTTTTTCTATACAAATCATATGAAAAATTAAATTTTTTTCGGTGCGATATTTTTCAATGAAAATGTCGATGGATTAAGTATTTTAACATTGAAATAGAATCTACAATTATCATTTTATAATTGATTCAAAGCTTGATCAAAGAAGTTGTTTAATTTTTGATATATTTATTTATAAAATTTATAGAAAAAAAAGCATTTCTCCATTGAATTGATATAAATACACACAAATACCAACGCAATAAAATTAAACTGCAAGACGAAAAGAGAAAATAGTAAAAGTGTGGTTATGTTTCCTTTTGAATTATATTTTTGTGAATAAAATAAAATACTTAAAGGGTATTTCAATAAAAGCTGCATGATTTTGTTTGAATAAATCTCAAACTAATTTCACTTCAATTTCAACGTAAATTTTGGATTTTAGATTATAAATGGAACACCATGACTATCACAGTTCTTCTGGCACGGTTCTATTTTATTTTGGTAAAGTTTTGTTACGCATTTGTGCATAATTATGGTTCTAAATAAATTGTGCAGCTGTTATTGGAACTCCCTATGTAATGTTGTAAGTTGTCAATATCACAATTTTTTTTCTATCGATAGATGTTTATGTTCTCTTTTTAAATTTTACGCTATTTCGTGAATTCAATTTTGATTTTTTTCTATTGCGATCTCAGCCTATTGGAATAATTTTGCACTCTATCCCTTTTCCGATTTCGCTACAAGGTAATGAAATAGAAACATGTGGTGATACATTTTCAAATGTATAAAAGGAAATAGAATAATGCTTTATACGAGCATGCTGCGATCGCAATAGAAAAAGCGAAATTAAAAAAAAAATGTGAGATTTAATTCTTAAAAAAGAGACAAAATCATCGATCGAAAGGATGACAATATATGTTTTATTTATTTATTTTACCTACACATTCAAATAAATTCATGTTTACATAAATATGATAAATTCATATTTAATTTTGATTTAATGTTTATTAAATTAATAAAAGGTTTAAGGGTCTGACTTTCAGATATGTGCTGATTCAATATAGAATCAATTCCACAAAGTGTTTATCGAATTGAAAGATTTAACTTTTCATTGATGAAAAGTAATTCGAAAATGGTCATTTTTACATTGATTCTTATGGGATAATGCAAAAAGTAGTTCCTCTAGAAAAAGCTCGACAAAAAACATGGCTGATCCTTACGGCTCTGTATATATAGGTGGCTCTGCTAATATAGGTCGATTGGTAACAATCGTGAATAAGAGTGAAAAAGCTTACATTCGCATTTTACGTTAAGCAACTGTATACTTTATTTTTTGAATAATTGTTAACTTGCATGAGATTTCCTGTCAGAGAAATTTGTTTGAAATTTTGACCTTCTATCGAGCTTTTGTACAAGTTGTACCCAACAAAAATATTTTTTTTATAGAACCATACTTTATGTAATTTAAAGCTTTTAACAACCTTATACATTAAAGAGTTTTTCGATCAAGTTTGATTATACATAAAATGGCGTCTTTCCGCTATTTTATTAATAAAATATTTATTAATTAACTTTTAGGATACATTAACTCACCGTGCCTTTATGGTACAATTACATGTTTTTATACAGTTTTAATCATTTCTATATCAGAGGAAGATAAAAATCGAAACGAAATGCCACGAAAGACAGCCTTCAGTGACTATACGCTGATCAAATAACGACAGCACAACAACTTTTCGATTGGTCTACAAAAAATTAATCAAACATTACTTTTAGATTTTGTACAAAGGGTACAGAAGGGTGGCACGACAACTAGCAAAAAAATTTGATTCAGTAAAAGCCATCAGAGAAATTGACGTTTATCAGTGCTTTGTTCCAAATGGTAACAATCACATCACAGCGCGTCGATTTTCCAATTCTGGTAATTTTTATAATTTTAAATTAAAATAATTTGTAAATAAATTAACTTTATTGAATAAAACTGTAAAAGTAAGAACCAAAACATGAATTTCGTAGTTTAGAATTAATAATTGTACTGAAATGAAAATTCCACCATAACTTGTTATGACGTTATGTTCTATAAAACACGAACGTCTCCATCGTGAAAGATGACTTATTTGAAAGGTATTGTCAAGTGCTTTACGATAAAAAAATAAAAATAAATGGGTGAGCATTTCGATTTTTCAGTAAAATACTATTTAAAACTGAAATTTAAACGATATATTGTACATTAACACCAAAGTTTAAAACGGTTACTTGAATGCATGTACAATTGTCTTTCCATCGTGGTATTACACGTGAAAATCGGACAAGGAATACTTGATACACGAATTTAAAGATGTGAACATTTGAGTTTCCGACAAAAACAAATTATAACGGAACTCCGCGTATTTTCGAGTTTTCACCGAGTTTTTACTCAAATTATATTTTTTTTTATCTATATCTACCATCTCCCTGAATTTCAAAAAAATTGGACATCTTGCCTCCGGATGGGTGTCTGATGTCGCGTGGAATGGCTGTATATATATATATATATATATATATATATATATATATATATATATATATATATATATATATATATATATATATATATATATATATATATATATATATATATATATATATATATATATATATATATATATATATATATATATATATATATGTATATAATATATTGAAATAAATAAAAATTAATACTACCAAAATACAGGTAATTAATTTATTAAATTTATTGTTTACATATTTTTACATCACAGTTTATTTCACAACATTACCAATTTACTATTATGTATTCATATTTTACAACTATGTATGTATTTTTTCATATTCAAAAATTGTGTCAAAGAACATCACTAACAAAGAACAAATCCATAACAAATTATATATTTTCCTTAAGTCTAACAACTTTTTCACCTGTAGTTAAATAACATAAGTTTACAGGATGACTTTCCATATCTTGACAATTAATTAAGCCTAAATTTTCAGATGGAGTACCAATTGCATGACAATAAAATTATTAAAAGATTTACATATGACAAAAAAGTTTTGATGTACCACTAATATGTCAATAATTTCATAAATTATAATTTTAGTATCATGTGTTTGTTAAAAAAATAGCCTACTTTAAATTTTGTACCACGAAAGATTAGGGTCCTTATGTGTTCGTGTTTCGATGTTCAATGAGATATGAAGCCAGAATATTTTAGTTCTTCATCCGAAAAATGAAATAATTTCCCAACTATTTCAAATTCTTTCTGAAAAAACTCATAAAAAAAAATTATTTTGTGAATTTAAGGACGCTTTTATTGCTAATGTAAGTGGAATATTAATGCGGGATGTGTGATATTTATCGCATACAGTTTATGAAGTTGATGCTGAGCCTCAAATCGGAAACACCATACAATTTTTAAAGGTCCAAATTTTCGTATTATTGTGATAGTGAACCGAGAAGTGATATTTTGGTTTTAAATTCTGGTTAAAAAGTTTGACATATGAACTATTATGTTGTTGGATTAAGATAGTTCGTTCTGCTAAACTTTATTCATGATAACTATTCCTAACTAACAGATCAATTAATTTAACAAAAAGAATTACAAATTTGTAAAATTCATCGTGTGAATAACCGTAAATATTTCTTTGTGTTAGGTTGAAACAAAAATTCTTGAAGAAAGTACCAAACTTTTCTGCTAATAGCAGAGTATTCTAAATTAAAAATAAATGATAATTTTATCAATGTATTTACACATGTACGAAACGAACCGCACTTGTATTTAATGCCCTCATAAGCTACGAAAATTTCCTCCAATTCGTTCCACTTAGCCCCAATAATAGCAATTTTCGGTTGTAAAGTACCCAATTTTTGTTTAATTTGTTCCAATTTTAATTCCAGTCATGTTTTGCAAAAATATTACAAAATCTTCCTGTGCGTCAGATATTGTAGGTTTCAATTTTTCACTAATTCGCTTTGGTTGAATTACAGCATGTAATAATAAGCAACTGATAATATCGCGAGCATCTGTTAAGTAAGAATTATACTTTAGATGAAGTCTGCATAGAATTAAAAAAAAATTAAATGATATACACAAATAATTTTAATAGATATTACCAGATAATTGCAGAGGACCATTTACGTCATAACATTGTACTTACTTTCGTTAAAATTTTCATTTTCGTCCAATTAGTTCAAAAGGTTTAAATTTTGCTTACCGCAAATTAAGGATGTCAAAACTGATGAACATTTATTTATAAATTGGTCAAATTTTTGTATTACATGTTCACTGTTTTGCGGAAACTGCAGTCAAAATCTATATCAATCTGCAATTAAATTAAATTTTTCAATAGAATAGAGTAATCTAAAGAAAATGTAACAAGTTTTTTAAATAATGGGTCAAATCGTATTACCAATTCATAGCCTAAGTGATGTTCAGTTAAATGAAAGAGAATAGAAAGTAGAAAAGAACCGAAACAGAACAAAAAATTTCATCAAACGATTTACATGTATTGTAACAAAATAAACTGTATGAGTAGAATTACGATTATATCAACGAACCAACCCAAATTCACTTCCCTAGACTTCTACACCACACACTAACAGATAATTTACGAAAATATTTCAAATATCTTTTTAACTACTCACACATTATGAAACCCACCGAAATAAATATTGCAAGGACAAAAACAAAATATGTAAACAATAACAACAATTAACAATAACATTGCCGAATGTAGTTGAAAATACGAAAACACACGAAATTTAACATTTTTCATTTATTTATCTGCGATTTGTTTTTTTCATCATTCATTCATGTTAAGACAAACAGAGCTGAACAAAAAATGTCATCAACCACACAATGAAAATTTTTTCCGGTCACCAAGAACTTGGGGTCGATTATGTATCTTTCGTATTACGAGTTCCGAGAACTTGTAATCCAACCCCCTTGAAGTTATCCCAGGATTTCATCCCATGATTTTAAAAAAAAATACCTCTGGCAACACTACCGTAAATAATCCATCCCAGACTTTTTAAAAATACATATAAAATTTATATAGTTTTTTCATCCCAGGATTTTGTACATTTTATACTATCCCACACTTTTTCGTATACAAAAAAATATGTATGTATACAGTTAGTACCAAAATACTCATCACAGACTTTTTTAATATGTAAAATTGATTTGGTGGAAAATAAATTATTATGTGCAAGTCTTTTTAAGGACGGCTAATTTATCTTTGTGATAAGGTTCAAGACCCTGTTAGTAACCATTACGCCAGCTTTAATAATTTTGTAACCGTTGGAATTTCCACCATATAAATAAATGTAGTGCATTTGCCAACATTTCAAAGTAAAGCTAAATCGAAAAAAAATTCGTATGGCCAAACTTTTATAGGGTCGGCTTTTTTCTCATATTGATTGTGTTTGAGACCTTGTTGGCTACCACTGTGCCAGCGTTGATGATGTTTTGCCCGTCAGAATTTACGCAATATAAATAAATGTGGTGCCTTTGCCAACTTTACAAAGTAAAGCCAAATCGAAAAAATCGTATGGCCAAACTTTTATAGGGTCGGCTTTTTTCGAATATTGATTGAGTTTGGGACCTTGTTGACTACCACTGTGCCAGCGTTGATGATGTTTTTCCCGTCAGAATTTACGCAATATAAATAAATGTGGTGCCTTTGCCAACTTTACAAAGTAAAGCCAAATCGAAAAAAATCGTATGGCCAAACTTTTATAGGGTCGGCTTTTTTCGCATATTGATTGAGTTTGGGACCTTGTTGGCTACCACTGTGCCAGCGTTGATGATGTTTTGCCCGTCAGCATTTACGCAATATAAATAAATGTGGTGCCTTTGCCAACTTTACAAAGTAAAGCCAAATCGAAAAAAATCGTATGGCCAAACTTTTATAGGGTCGGCTTTTTTCGCATATTGATTGAGTTTGAGACTTTGTTGACTACCACTGTGCCAGCGTTGATGATGTTTTGCCCGTCAGAATTTACGCAATATAAATAAATGTGGTGCCTTTGCCAACTTTACAAAGTAAAGCCAAATCGAAAAAAATCGTATGGCCAAACTTTTATAGGGTCGGCTTTTTTCGCATATTGATTGAGTTTGAGACCTTGTTGACTACCACTGTGCCAGCGTTGATGATGTTTTGCCCGCCAGAATTTACGCAATATAAATAAATGTGGTGCCTTTGCCAACTTTACAAAGTAAAGCCAAATCGAAAAAAATCGTATGGCCAAACTTTTATAGGGTCGGTTTTTTTCGCATATTGATTGAGTTTGAGACCTTGTTGACTACCACTGTGCCAGCGTTGATGATGTTTTGCCCGTCAGAATTTACGCAATATAAATAAATGTGGTGCCTTTGCCAACTTTACAAAGTAAAGTAAAATCGAAAAAATCGTATGGCCAAACTTTTATAGGGTCGGCTTTTTTCGCATGTTGATTGAGTTTGGGACCTTGTTGACTACCACTGTGCCAGCGTTGATCATATTTTGCCCGTCAGAATTTACGCAATATAAATAAATGTGGTGCCTTTGCCAACTTTACAAAGTAAAGCCAAATCGAAAAAAATCGTATGGCCAAACTTTTATAGGGTCGGCTATTTTCGCATATTGATTGAGTTTGGGACCTTGTTGACTACCACTGTGCCAGCGTTGATGATGTTTTGCCCGTCAGAATTTACGCAATATAAATAAATGTGGTGCCTTTGCCAACTTTACAAAGTATAGCCAAATCGAAAAAAATCGTATGGCCAAACTTTTATAGGGTCGGCTTTTTTCGCATATTGATTGAGTTTGGGGCCTTGTTGGCTACCACTGTGCCAGCGTTGATGATGTTTTGCCCGTCAGAATTTACGCAATATAAATAAATGTGGTGCCTTTGCCAACTTTACAAAGTAAAGCCAAATCGAAAAAAATCGTATGGCCAAACATTTAGAGGGTCGGCTTTTTTCGCATGTTGATTGAGTTTGGGACCTTGTTGACTACCACTGTGCCAGCGTTGATGATGTTTTGCCCGTCAGAATTTACGCAATATAAATAAATGTGGTGCCTTTGCCAACTTTACAAAGTAAAGCCAAATCGAAAAAAATCGTATGGCCAACCTTTTATAGGGTCGGTTTTTTTCGCATATTGATTCTGACGGGCAAAACATCATCAACGCTGGCACAGTGGTAGTCAACAAGGTCTCAAACTCAATCAATATGCGAAAAAAGCCGACCCTTTAAAAGTTTGGCCATACGATTTTTTTCGATTTAGCTTTACTTTGAAATGTTGGCAAATGCACTACATTTATTTATATGTTGGAAATTCCAACGGTCACAAAATTATTAAAGCTGGCGTAATGGTTACTAACAGGGTCTTGAACCTTATCACAAAGCTAAATTAGCCGTCCTTAAAAAGACTTGCACATAATAATTTATTTTCCACCAAATCAATTTTACATATTAAAAAAGTCTGGGATGAGTATTTTGGTACTAACTGTATACATACATATTTTTTTGTATACGAAAAAGTGTGGGATAGTATAAAATGTAAAAAATCCTGGGATGAAAAAACTATATAAATTTTATATGTATTTTTAAAAAGTCTGGGATGGATTATTTACGGTAGTGTTGCCAGAGGTATTTTTTTAAAAATCATGGGATGAAATCCTGGGATAACTTCAAGGGGGTGTAATCCATGAAGTCGTAATTGCGACATAACGCGATTATGTAAGCAAATACGACCAAAACATATTTTGATAAAACGTGTTGCACGATTGCTTCATTTTCGTAGACGTATTTTGTTATTGTTTTTATTTTGTTTACAACAATTTTGTTGTAATTTATATTGCAATTTCAAAATTATAGAAAAAAATTATATTTTATATTAATTTTTGTATTTCGAAAATCGAAATTGTTTGTGTTTTAAACAAATAAAATTAAATTCCAAATAAAATCCAAAAAATTAAATTAGAATAATTTTATTTTATTATTTAATTGCAATATAAAATATATCAATTAATCTCGCAAATAATTAAATTAAATTATTAAATAAATAATTTATATTAAAAAAGCCAAAATATTATAAAATACTAAATTTATAAATTCGCCAAAAGCACCACACTAACAAGTGTCGCTGTTTTATCAAAATGGAATGAATATACTAACAGATGAATGCTATATTAAGGACTACTAAAAATCCTTAAAATTCATTCAAAACTTATTTGGTTAGTTAATTTTGACAAATTTTTCTTAAAAACAATCATTTCAACCATTACGAGTTGCTTGTCGTATTCAAAAACTTGTACGAGTAAAACAACAACAACATGTCGCAATTACAAGAACTCGAAATGTCTTATATAATCGCGTTTGGTCGTAATTTCGAGAAACTCGTAACTCGTAATGTTTACATAATCGACCCTCTTATCGGTATTTGAAAAATGATTTAAAATGTAGACTTCCTGCTACTTCGTCACTTCAAGGCTGGATGCCAGTCAAACATCTTAAACCGTTCCTTAAATGAAGCCATTATCAATAATTTAAAGCAAAAATGTTTCGAAATGGATACAAATTCGAAGTATGTGGTTGTAGCTTTTGATGAGATAGACATAACACGTGACCTCGAATATAACAGCAAACATGATCATATTGACGGTTTCACTGATCTAGGTGCCGAAAGGCAGAATACCATTGCCAAATCGATTTGTTTATTTATGCTGAGAGAGCTTTTTTCCAATTACAAATATATATTGTCTTTCTACGCATCGAAAAATAATATGAAAGGTAGTGAAATAAAAGAAAAATTGCTAGAAAATATTGATCTTGCCGAGGGTTGCGGATTTAAAGTTGTAGCTGTCATTTGCGATCAGATATTTAACAACAGAAACTCTTATACAAAGCTAGGGGTAACTTCAGAAAAACCGTTTTTTAACTACAAAAATGAAAATTATTATGCGCTTTACGATCCCCCTCATTTAATACAAAGTGTACGAAATCATTTAATAGCAACGGATTTATTAACGCCAGATGGAACTGTAAGTTGGTCGGTGTTAGAACAATTGTATGCAATAGAATCAAAGGCTACCACGAAAATGAGTACCAAATTGTCATTTTCACATATAAAACCCAACACGTTTGAACAGATTCAAGTTTCTTATGTTACTCAGGTTTTCAGTAGAAGTGTTACAGCTGGAATTAAAACAGCTCTAGAATTCGATAAATTCACTGACACAAATAAGGCTTTAGCAACAATATATTTATGTGAAAAAATGGACATGTTGTTTGATGCATTAAATAGGACACAGTTTGATACAACACAAAACATTAAAATCTTTGCGAAATTTTATAGATAACATAAAGACGCGCTCAGGAACCACGCCATATTGTTTTCCCGGACTCATTCAAACAATTAACGCGATATTAAGTCTAGCAGACGAATTTAGCACTCAACAATTTTGTTATATAATAACCTCCCGTTTTAATCAGGACCCTTGTGAAAATATGTTTGCCACCATAAGACAGCGAGGAGGAAATTCCAGAAATCCAACTGTCCACCATTTTAATTATATTATTGGCCAAATCATGTAAATGAAAATTTTGCAACCATCTGAACACGCCAACTGTGAGGATGATAACGATGAAATTTTAATTGATCCAAACAGTTATTTAAAGGTTCCTAATAATTTACAACAAGTAATCTCAAGTAATTTCTTCAAGATTTAGTACACAAAGCAATTTAAAACCTTCCCGAGTTAGATGAGTGTTCAGAAAAATATTTTTTGGTATATGTGGTATACCTGTGCAGAAAAAAATTAACTACAAGCATTGTGAAAATTTAGTGGTAAAACCAGACAAGAAAATTAATCTTCAAAACGAGTCTTTTATATTTTATAAAAACTATAAAAAAGATTCAGATTTTGGTTCTCTGCACGCTCCAACAGAAATTTTTGCTGATATCAGTCAAAACCACATTAAAATTTTTCGACAAGTGTTTGATAACTCTGTTGATCCGGATCAGATCATATCTGCTTCCCTTTCGTTTATACGGCGGCTATACAAATGAAAGGGACGCAGATATGATCTGATCAGATCATACGTCAAAAAACACGGCTATTGTATACTATACGAAAATAAACGGAATAACAAATATTGTGACGTTTTACAGGCTTCAAACCAAACTTTAGTATACTTCAGTTTAAATATTAATTTAAATTTAATGAAAAATGAATTTAAAGTCAAAGTAAATTATTTTTGATTCAAAACATTTTAATATTTTAATGATTAAACTTATGCGTAATGTGAAATAGAAGAATTCTTTCGACCACAAATTTAATTCATTTCAAAATAATATAGTTTCGATTGAGTTAAAATTTTTATAAAAAACGTTCAATATTTTCCTTACTTTTGGAACTACATTTTAAATAGTGTTATACTTTTATTTTAAGTTTTTAATATTCATATAAATTTAAGAATAAAATAATAAATAAATTACAGTTCTGATTTTCAGATTAAAGTAAAATATTTTTGATTCAAAAGTTCTTTGATAATTAATTTTACGCGCAATATGAAATAAGGATTTCGAAACAAAGAATAATTTCATTTAACAATAAGAGATTTTCCTTTGATTGAAAGGTTTTTTTTTTAAAGATTTTAATTTTTTGAAACAAACTTTCAATTTTTTTAAGTTGGTTTTTTGTAGGCTCATTTCATTGCTATTTGAGTTTTTTGTGAAATTTGGACGCAAAAGGCGTCGCTGTTTTCAAGATAGTAGGTGATTTCATTACAGCAGGCGCAAGAATACATCGTAGGACGCAAAATTAAAAATAAAATTTATAATTAATCGTAAAAAAACGTTATTACGTAGTGATTTTTATTAATTTACACAAAATAACCGTTAAAAACAAATTAATTAAAGTAAAATTACGATTAAAAATAAAATTTTACAAAAATAAAAGAGTACGCGAAAACATTGATCGCAGAACGCTTAAAAGTGCATACATTTTCAATTATTGATTGTGTTACCAACAACACGAAATGACAGTTAAAGATAATTCCATTGTATTATAAAATTATGTATTTCTTTCATAAAAATGACGCTCAAATATTGGTCGCGATACGCGAAGAAACCAAGCGATTAGACGATATAGAGAAAATATTAATGCTGACCAACAATTATCAGATTTAATGACAGAAAGGCAGCGCAACTTACAACCAAGAGTTACTACCCGAAGAGCAAATAGAAATGTTCGAGCTGCGGTAAGAGCATCGAACACTCAATACGAGCGGAAGAAGAGCATTAGTAATTGCTTCATTATATCGTATTTCCTTTAATTATGAAGCAGACATCGACTATTACGTTCATCCTAATATTTCTATCGGTGAAATGGATAAAGAATGCAATTATTGTCATGCATTAAAATTTAAAAATTAAACTCTTGGGATGTGTTGCTCTTCAGGTAAGTTTTATTGGACATTAGCCACCGTCTTCTCCCTTTTTATTATCATAAAATATTTCAAGTAAAATTGTCTTACCAATTTTAAATCCACCACCTGAACCTTTAAATTCCTTGATTACAGGAGAATCAAGTGATTCAAAGCTATTTTTGTCAAAATTAAAGAAGAACTTTAATCAATGTTTCCAAATGACACCTTTTGGCGCAAAAAAAATGACCAATATTGATTCTCTTGGTCGTAATTTTGCATCAACTTTTAAAATTCAAAGCCAAATTTATTATCACATTGGATCAACGTATCCAATGCTGAATGAAAATGCGAAATTTTTGCAAATATATTTTGTTGGATCAAATGAACACCAAGTTCAAGAACGTTGCGAAATACAGCGCAAAATGATGTCCACATTAAAAGGTGCCTACGCCCGTAAATATAATGCACCAACAGTTAATGAAGTTGCTATTGTAATGGTTGGGGAAGCTTTTGAATCACGTGAATAGTTATTAAGCGTAGAGATAACGTCATTCAGAAAATTGAAGACACTCATCGCTCTTACGACGCATTGCAATACCCTTTAATTTTTTGGGAAGGTGATGATGGATATCACATCAATATAAAACAAACAAATCAATCCACCGGCGTAGAACTAAAAGTTCTAACCAAAAAAGTTAGTACTATGAATTATAACGCTTATCGACTAATGAGTAGATCTACTGAAGACAATCACATTCTATAAAATGTAGATATTTATACCATCAGTATGTTGTCGATATGTATACCAAAATCGAGAGTGAACGTCTACAATACATTCGTTTTAATCAGTCAAAATTACGAATCGACGAATACATCCACTTGCGTGATGCAATAAATGGAAATGTAGACAGAGGTATTAATGCCAATGACATCGGTAATACTGTTATTCTGCCTTCATCATACATTGGCAGTCCGCGTCATATGCAAGATTATATTCAAGACGCTATGACTTTCGATTGTCATTACGGAACACCCGATTTATTTATCGCATTATAAATCGCATGATCGACATGACATTATAGCACGAGTTTTTAAACAAAAGCTAAAATCCTTAATGGATCCCATTACAAAGTATCATGTGTATGGGCAAACGAATTGTTGGATGTATTCGATCGAATGGCGAAAACGAGGACTTACTCGTTTTCCTAAAGGTTTTACTGGAATTGATGGCTATCCATTATATCGTAGAACATCCACTGAGAATTCTAGAAAGTCATTCACGATAAATATTCACACAAATGAATTTGAAGTTGACAATAGATGGATTGTGCCTTATTCGCCAATATTATCAAAAACATTTTAGGCACTCATTAATTTTGAACTATGCTCATCCGTAAAATCCATAAAATATATTTGCAAATATATCAACAAAGGAACTGACATGGCCCTTCTCAATATTGAGCGACACGACAATTTAAATGCCGAAATTCCAAGATTTCAAACTGGAAGATATATAAGCACCAGCGAGGCTATTTGGCGTATTTTTTCATTTTCAATGCACGAAAGAGATCCAGCAGTAATTCATTTACCGGTACATCTTCAAAATGGACAACGTGTCTATTTTACAGACCAAAATATTGCACAGTGAACTTTGTTCAAAATGCCACCTTTTAGTCTGCAAAACCCGGAATACTGAAAGTCAAAGATATATATGAGCAAGTCAAACTGACGAGCAACGTGAAGCGCGAAATGAAGTTGAACGGAACCAAAATCAATAACGTAGAAATGTCGCGTTTAATTCCTATCGAGCTGCATTCAATTATAACGGTGGAACAGAGCCACTACATTCATTGGTTTCCGGAAATGGGCCAGATTCTAAACACTTTTTGATTCATAGTAATATAATAATTGCTTTCAAATGACGTCATTTTGTGTAACAAAAGTTATTCGAGATAATTGTATGCGTGCTTTCAAGGTAAATATAATGGGAAACAAAAAACTTTTACCTGCATGTAGCTGGTGCAAATTACGTTCACGGTTTTCAATTGACATGGTGTAAAGTATGTTGGTAGCTATTATTTGCCAAAATCAACCAGAAGTGAGTAAGTTTACAGAAGTTGATGGGGGAATGGCATTGCTGCCAACGTAGTTTGCTATCCACATGACGGTACAAACACTTCGCTATACAATTACCTATTTTACATCGATTTACTACAAATGTTTGCAAACTTATTTTACGGGCGATTCAGCTAGACAATTCGATCAGCGTTGTGCACACAACAAAGGTGAAAAGACCAAACATTGGTTTCATTATTCAAGACCGCATTTGACCGCATGCCATCTGAAACCTACAAAATTGTCATCAGAGCCGATGAAACGTCTGTAGGACAACACGCAAAACGTTTTAATGCCCCAACAATTGATGAATTTGCTATTATCATCGTGGGTGAAAATTTAGAAAACTGAGACATTGTTATACATCGGCGGAACGATCAACGGTTACAATATCCTATCTTATAATTTGTCAAGGTGAAGATGGGTATCATTTTTCAATCAACATGATAAATCCAATTACAGGTAAATAACCAATTTACTTTTACTACCATAATCACAACGATACTTTATCTTATTAACACAAAACATTTTTTACAGGCGGCGAAACTAACAATAAAGTTAGTTCAATAAATTATTATTTATAAAGACTGATGGTTTGAGAAAATAAGGACAATCACATCTTTAAATGTCGGCATTTTTATCAGGTTGAACTATAGGCAAAACTTCGTTCCGAGGTATAGATTCATCTTCGGGATGCCATCAATGCTGACTGAAATGAATAGATTTTCGGCAGAATGACAATTCTCCCCAACATACGTCAGAAGTCCGTGACATATGCATGAATACCCTCAAGATACCGTATGTACGTCATTATGCAATCCGCACAGTGGACAGAAATTCGACAAGAATTATTTCCTGACTCATTGATCGCCATGACATCACCGCAAGGGTATTCAAAAAAAATTTAAATCACTCATGGATTTTATTTAAAGTATCGCGTGTTTCGCGAGACGCGCTGGTGAATGTATTCAGTGGTGAAAATGCCGATTGCCACATACACATGTACTCATTTGAGAAGATAAGACCGATTTTTTTTATTTTTAAGGCCGGCAAGAGGGACCGGGCTCATCTATTTAATATATTTTTAATATAAACTGCTTAGCGGGCAGTCACGCTGCATAGCGGGCTTAGCCCGCTCGTTTTTTGTATAAGTCAAACGTTTTGCAAATATTCAAGTTTGACTCTAAGTATTGACGGGTTGTCTAAGCTCTGCAATAATGAGATTCGATCCTTGGGAACACTGGTTGCTTCTGAAAGCGCTTAAAATTATAGACAAACGAGGTATATTTATTCAAAATTTGTTAAGCTGGTTCAATATTCTTCACCGCATAGATCCAGTGCAATATGCATCCTAGATTTTAACACCTACATAACGCTGTTAACGCACCTACAAACTTTTAATATTTTAATTATTTGTTCTATAGCATTTCGTGTTTATGATTATGATTACAGATCGATATAAGATTAGTAAGCCTTATCTGTAGTTACGTAATAAATCCCACCAATAAACATAATATTTTGGAACGCAATAAAATATTATCTTGCTACAAAAATTTCAATACACAAACCAATAAACCGCTAAATTACTTTACTATTTTAACGTGTTTGTACATAAGAACCTTAGTTGGCTATTATTTATCAGTCGTTAAAATACGCCAACCACGCAGCTGCTTTAAAAATGAAGTTAATACTGTGTATATTTGTGTTAATCTCAAGTGCGTTGTCATTAAGTGAACCATCAACTAAATACTCTCCAATTAGTTTGCACCAAAAAATTGTGAGCAAGAAATTCTTTGGCGCCGATCAATTTCCTCAAACCACAGCCCGTGAAGGATATTTTATACAATGGCTAGATCATTTTAATCCGGATAACGTTGAAACTTTTGTTCAAGTAAGTATATATCTACTAATTTTTGATGTTTTATTGTTAATGGCTGTTATTTTTATGTAGAGTGTTTGGATTAATGAAGAATTTTATCAACCCGGTGGACCAGTATTTCTGTACGTAACCACAAAAAATGATGATTACAGATTTTGGACTGAATATTCACATATGACCAATATTGCACAGCAACTCAATGGTATAATTTATGCAGTGGAACCTCGATATTTTGGACAAAATCAACCAACAACTGATTTATCCGTTGAGAATTTAACCCGTTATCTTTCAATTAATCAAACTATATCTGATGTGGTTGATCTCGTGACATATCTACGACAAGAATTTGCCATTTACGGTACAGATAAATTTGTACTCTACGGTTATGATACGGGTGCATCGTTAGCGACATGGGTTCATCAAGCTAGCCCAGGATTAATTGATGGTGTATGGGCAGTTGCAGCTCCAACGGTTGTAACCTATGATTTTTCCATTTATTATCCATACATATTTATGCTGGCTGAAGAACTATTGCCTGCCGAATGTTTTGATATTATTTCATATGCGATCATTAATTTAAATAATTTAATCAGCATCGGCGCAAGTGCTGAAATTGCAGAAATATTTAATTTACCAACACCTCTAGATTTGTCAAATGAAAAAAATATTCGCTTGTTCTATGACTATTTCCTATCATCACTAAGTGTTCATATTGAATTTGGTGCACCACGATCACTCGAATATTTTTGTAGTGACTTAGAGTACGGCATAAACAAAACCGATTTGGAAAGAGTTGGTGGATATTTATCAGAATACTTTCAAAACGCCATTTTGAATTATGATGAGTTTATTCAATCGCTACGGGATGAAAGTTGGGAGTTGCAAACAACATCGGATCGACAAACGTACCACATGGCGTGCAGACAATGGTCATGGTTTAGAAGTACAACATATCTTCCGGAGCCGGTAAATATTGCTTTACCATTAAATTACTTTTCCGATATTTGCTCAGATGTTTTTGGATTGAGCCAGGACGATATCATGATCGGAAATATTCGGACCAACAACGAATATGCAATTCGGGTTGGAATTCAAAATATATATTTTACCAACGGTGAATATGATCCAACGCACTTGATTAGTGTGACCAATGATTTAAATCCAACTACAACGGCTGCTCTTATCCCAAAGAAAGGTAAAGCATTCGAATTGGCTAAAATTCTTGCTGGAACTTTACTCACTGCAGAATTACTCGAGATTAGAGAGAATGTTGAAACGCTTATTACACGTTGGGTTTCGTAATAACCGCACGTGTATTTAATTGAACCATCCATATTTAACTGGTGTTTTGGTCGTCTGTCCATGTAATTCTACTAATAAAAAATAAAATTAATTTTAACCTTAAAAAGAATAAATAAAATTAAAATTATCATAAAAAAAAAACATTTTTTCATCTCTAGTTAATAGTCCCTTTTTTTAGCTTCCAACCCTTCTCAATTAATATCAAAGTATATTTTCAACTGTAATTACTTGACGTGGCTAATTAAACGATACATTTATTACACAAAACTTGACGATGACAACAGAATAATTTTTTGCCTCATTATTATTAAGAAAAAGTCATATTGTGTACCCAAAAATAAAAAAAAACCTACCAGCCACACAAATAAAAAAGTGATGGTGATTATTTTGGGTACATTGTGCTCTCTAAAAAAGGGTTGCTTTTTAAATTAAAAAGGTAAATAAAAATAATTTTTTGTGTCGTGTTACGTACGCAAAAACATAATTGAGTTTAAAATCAGTGCGCTATATACATAGATATCTACATTATTAATACAGCATAGATCATTGGCCAGCATCATAATAATATACATAGGCATTCCCGTGTGCAACAATTATTTGTTCTTTAATGTGTCTATCTAGATCTATATAATTTAAAAAAAAAAATTCTTCGTATAATATGTAGTGTGTAATGTATCTTTAGTCTAGATACAAAGTGTTTGCTCGTCTTGTATAATTATTTTTTTATGAATTGAAGTAGTTAGTATAACAATTGTGTTAAAAATTAAACAAAACATAATTATAAGAAAATAACCGCGAGCAAGAAGCTATAACATATACGTAGATACAACAAAAAATTTTTTTTTTTAAATAATGATGATACGCGAAATAATAACTATAAGACATAAATACACATACATATGTCTAAATTCATTAAAATCATATAATAATACAAACAATATCATTTAATGTTGCTACAAAACGTCATTATAATTATTATTGTCATTACTCTGATTATTATTGTTATTATACACTGTGCGCTGTGATTATGATCTTAAGAATAATATTAAAAAAAAAAAATTTGAAGGAATATTACATACAAATGCACGCAGTAAGATGACATCTATTTACTTTGATCTTTAGATATGGCAAAAAAGACGTTGAAATGAAAAGAAAACAAAATCGTATAACGTTTGATTTGGTAGTTTTTCATTATTTCAATTGTTTAGCTGTATGCAGTTGATAAGATATTAACACTATTTATGTTTTTCCAAACCGGGCTTTAGGGTTTTTATTAAATTATTTTTAGTCAGTTTCGTAAGGAGCTTCAGTTCAACTTAATCGAATAAATTCAAACAACTTTCAAATTCCAAATATCATATTTTATTCAGGAGCTGCACCTCTCAAATTTATTCAGTTTTCCCAAGAGTAGTCGAATACTAAATTCGGTTTTTCTTAAATCTCATTTCGTCAAATCTTTTACAAAACTCTTAGCAAACGAAATTAATGAGTTTTTGAATTTCAGCAACAACTAAAGCCGCGTCCAGACGAGTGCAAATAAACTACAAATGTTAAAATTACAAATCGTGTGGACACAAAACAAGTGACGAATACGCATACGTCACATTCGTACCCATTCGCTCTATTGGCAGTGTTCGAAAAAACATCAAAGGAAAATACAAATCTTCGTGCGAACATTTGTGCATCGTCCACACGATTAATGAATTAAATATCCATATTACAAATTTTATGTAGAGATGTCACTAGCAAATGTAAATTTTCGCTATTAGTGATAGATGTCGTTATCCATTGTTTTGTCATTAGTATGATAGATGAAATCTATTTTTGTTTTTTACAAATTATTTTAAAATGAATAACGAAATGGATTGGTCATGTTTTTTTTTTTTTTTTTTTTTTTTGACAATCTTATTTATTCACATAAAATGTTACAATGTACCTAGTCTATAGACTAACAATATTTCTTTTTTGACCTAAATTGCTAAACTGTGTTTAATTAAGGTATCCCCATTGGTTTTCCTTATGTTCTATTTACTGGTGTTACTGCCTTACGCTGACTATAGTGCTAACTCAAATTACTTTTACTCTTTTCAGTCTTCTGTTATCGTCGAGTATTTGGTTGGCCTCAACGTTCGGGTGATTCTGGAGCCTCACTTCATGCTTCCGTGCAGCATTGTTTGCTTCTCTGGTGACAGTTTTCACTCTAAGGTCCCTGTGGAGGTCGCTATTACGTATATACCAGGGGCATTTACAACCCCACAGCTGAATTCCATACATCCAAATGGGCTTTAATATCTGCTTATATAGCATCAATTTATTGTTTATTGATAGATTGGAGTTCCTTCTCATCAGCCAATACATCTTTCTATATTTGAGTCTGAGTTCATCACTTTTTTTCTTGACATGGACCTTCCATCTAAGTTTGGTATCTAGATTCATTCCTAAATATTTTGCTGAGTTAGCAAGTGGTAATGGGACATTATTTAATACCACAGGCAAATGATTTATTTTTCTGTTGGTGTAGTCAACACATATGGATTTTGTTTCATTTAACCTGACACGCGATTGCTTCGTCCATCGATAAATCTTGTTCATCGCACTTTGAAGCTTATTGGTAGCTCCTTCTATGGTATCATCTACAACCAAAATAGCAGTGTCGTCTGCAAATGTGCCAATTGTGGTATTCTGAGTTAATGGGATATCGCTTGTGAATAATAAATATAGAATGGGTCCTAAGACACTTCCTTGTAGCACTCCAGCTTTGATCTTTTTAATTTCTGAGTATGATTGTTCCTGTTTAACACGAAAGTGTCGCTCTGTAATGTAGGATTTTAATATTTGGCAGAATTGTGAAGGTAGAATGTTCTGGAGTTTGCGCAGAAGACCTTCGTGCCAAACTTTGTCAAACGCCTGGGCCACGTCAAGTGAGACTGCTGAGCAGATTTTCTTTTCTTCGAGTGATCTTTGCATGATATTTGTTATTCAATGAATTTGATCAATTTTAGAGTGTCTATCTCGAAATCTAAATTGATGTGTGGCGATTAATTCCTGCCTTTCAATTATTGGTTTCAATCTTTTTAAGAGAAGCCTTTCAAATAGTTTTGACATAATAGGCAGTAACGAAATCGGTCTATGGGATGTTATTTCGTTTGGTGGTTTTCCAGGCTTAGGTATCATAATCACCTCCGCGAACTTCCATACATTTGGTACATATTTCATCCTGAAAGCTGCATTGATTAGAGTTGTTAATTTTTTAATGCCCTTCTTCGATAGCTGTTTTAAGATTTTTCCTGTTATCAGGTCATAGCCTGGCGCTTTGTTAGGATTTACTATATTTTTATTTCATTAGTCGATTCCGCAGGGGTGGTCAGAGCGATTTCTTGATCAATAGTTTCCTCTACCTCATGGAATTCTTCTCTCTCTTGTACCTCATTAGGCTGAAAAATACTTTCTAGATGGTCAGCGAAAGCTTTTGCCTTTTCTTCATTGCTTCTGACCCAAATCCCATTGCTTGTTCTTGTGGGTTGTATTTGAGTTATTGGTCTTTTAATTCGTTTGTTTGTCTTCCACAATGAATAGTCAGTATCCTTTTCATATGTTACTAACTGTAGATATGAGTTTATTGTATCTTTTTTAATGTACTGGATTTCCCTTCTGAGTCGCTGTGTCAGGTTATTCAGTTTGTTTTTATCTGCAGGCATCCTGGTGTATTGCCATTTCTTCCTGACTCTCCGTTTTTCTTCGACAAGTTCCCTGATTTCTTTTGGGTAATTTGTACCTATTGTTCTTCTTTTGAACTCCGGGGTATTATTCCATGCTGACTGTTGTACGTCATTTATGAATTTTACGATTTCTTCATCTAGTTGTTCTTCTGTTTTTAACGGTACATTAAGTTTTATTCTACTATTCAGCTCTTCTTTGAATCCTTCCCAGTCTGTATATTTATTTGTCAGAGTCGGGTTGCATTCTTTTGAGATTATTTTTTCACTGAGAGTAACTAGTATTGAAGAGTGATCGGAGCTCGAATCATACCCCTCTTCGATTTTAACATAAGTTGCTGAAAGTTTTCTAGTTATAAAGAAATCTAGTAGATCAGGTATTTTGTTATTATCTGTTGGCCAGTATGTCGGTTTGGCAGTAGAATGCCAATTACATCCAACTTCTGTCATTGCTCCAAGAAGTTCTTTACCTCAAGTAGTGATTATTCTTAATTACATTGGGGTTCCATGCTAGTATTCTAATGTCGCTATTTATTCTAAAATATGGGTGACAGGAGCACTCCTGATGCTGTTTTCTAGTTTCGTTAGTCTTTGAATGATTGATCCAATAGCTTTTTCTTGCTTTTGTTCTTGCTCATCCATTCGGTTTAGAATTATTTGTAATATTTCACTATAACGGTCAAAATCGTTTTTCAATTCTGCTCCCCCTTTAGCAACTTCAGCATATGAGATACCTGGAGCTTGAATTATTTGATAAGCTGGTTTTCTTATCTTTTCTATTTGATTTCTTGGCTCCTTTAATTTGCCTTTTGGTATGTCCTTTTTGTTATTTTTATTTTTTTCTCATCTATAATTTGCGGGGTGTGACTCTCCACAATTTACACACTTGGCCGGAGTTTCTCTGGTTTTTGTACATTCTTTGGAGGAATGCTTAGCTGCGCACTTAACGCATCTTGGGTCTCTTTTGCAGTAGTTCTGAGTATGCCCGAATGATTGGCACTTTTTGCATTGCGGGAGCAATCTTCATCTTCGTAAAGCTTCAATCTCCACCTTCATGTTGAGGATTTGCCTTATTTGATAAATATTTTGTATGTCTTCATCTTTATCAAAAGTTAACATGAACAATAATGGCGGAGTTTTATCCTTTCTCTTCAATATTTGTGTAACCTCTTTTATTTTCAAATTTTTAGTAAGTAATTCTTCCTTTATTTTTTCTGGCTGGCAGGATGGGTGCAGCTTTTTTGCCACAAATTTAATCGACCTGGATCTTTTGTCCTCATAAGAGTACCATGTATTTCCGTTTTCATTAAGTGAAAGGGTCCGTTTTCTATAATTCTCCTCGTCTGGGACATTGACTTTAAGATCTCCACTACTGAGCATCGTTGTTTGGTATTGTATTTGGTTTGAATCCATCGTTTTTCGTATATCATTGTAGTTTTCAATCTTATTTACAATGACTGGTGGTGGTTTGGGTTGTTGCACCTTTTTACTATGATTTTTTACTTCCTTTTTTTCTTGTATTTGTTCTGGAGATACAAAGGGTGATGTGCTCAGTCGTCGCTTTTTTCCATGTTTCTTTTTTTTTAGCACCCAATTCACTTCAGAATTAAGTTCATCTGAGTCAGTGACATATTCATTCTGGCCGATGGCTCCTATTCCGCCATATGCTTCGTTTTTAGCTACGTTTTGCTCTTCTATTCTTGATTTCTCTTCTGTTACAGCAGATGTTAGAGCTTTTCTAAGTTCCTCAGTTTCTTTTTTAAGTATCATGAAATCATTACTTAGCTTAGGTGTGATCTTTTCAAATTGGCATAGCTTTCTGCGTAGTTCAATATTTTCCTTTTCATATTCGTTACCGTATCTTGTTGGTGATCTTGTCAATTTGGAACTCTTTCCAAAAGGGTTAGTAACGGTGTTTTCTTCGGTAAAGTTCTCCGATCGTGATCTTTCCCTTAGAAATGGTTGGTTCCTCCCAGAATCCATGGAATCGGCCTTCTTCGAGAAGAAAAATTTTTAAGTGAATATGAAAAACATCCAATATTATGGAATTTAAAACATAAAGACCACAAAAATAAAAATTTTGTGAATGACGCTTGGGAGATAATTAAAATCGAAGATGGTATTATACATCCATTATGTATAATAATAAAAAAAAGGATTCTTTAATGAGCACTTATCGAAGTCTGAAAATAAAAAGTGAAAAGATTAAATGAAATCTGGGGCTGGGGCGTATGAAGTTTACCGACCAAGTTTGGTTCGCTTTTGAAGCGATGGATAAATTTTTGGGGCTGGCAGGAAGTTATTCCTATAACAAAACGATAAGTACAGAGGTAAGTGTATTTATTTATTCTACTGATGTTTTCCTAACCTAAAATTAAGTTTATATATGAATAACGATTTTATGTTGTTATTTTAGGATACACAAGATGAAGCGGAGGAATCGGAAAGAGAAATAATCTCATCTGGTAAAATATATATAAATTTTATGGGGCATTTTTGTGAAGGCACATGCAACTTGCATCGTCCGCCCTACAAAATTTAACCAACCGGAAAACAACCGACATGGACGAGTGCTCGTTATATAGGCAATTATTAGCCAATAATATAAGTGCGCTCAAAATAAGAACAAATAATACTTACTCACCAAATAGACAATTTGTTTTTCAAAGCAGAAATGCAGGAGTGAGATAAGGAGAAATTATCACAACCGAACAACATATATGAACCATCCACTTCACATTCCTACTCCAAGCACAATAGTGAGAAAGTTATAAACCAAAAAATCCATTCGTTCGTATCAATATCCCAGCCTTCTCATTATAAAACCATTAATAACACCGGAAATACATCCTCATCCAATACCCTACCTTATAGTATAAGTCCAGAGAGTCAGAGTCCTGTTCCGTAACCGAAAAAAAATATTCCTCTCAAAACCACCAACCACTTCCCATTCATACTCCAACCACAATAATTGTATAGACGTATCAGACGCAAACATATTAACAATTAATCCACAAAACAATTTCTTTCGATCCATACCCCAATCTCCTCCTTATAGTGATAATAATATATTAAGCCTAGACAGCTAAAGTTCCATACCTTCTCCACAACTGATTTTTGGAAATGAAGGACGACCTCGTGCCCGTGGGGAACACTAAGATTAACAAAGATTCTTGCATAACTTTAAAGGATTATTTTTCGACCGCCAACCCATGAAACATTAATTAATAATAATTTTTTAGACTAAATAAATTTGATTTACAAAACAATAATAAAAAAATTACATTGAAGTACAAAAAATATTTATTAAAATTGCTTAGTTTTAAGTATAATAAATTATTTAAGTTGAATTTGTTTGCCATTCAACAGCTCCTGGACCCTTAAAATATTCCGCAAATTTGTTTCGAATCAGTTGAGATTGAGTATTCAACCTTCTCGCCATTATTTTAAATGGGATAAAAGAATCTAAATTTAGATTCTCATTTCGCCACATACCTGGTCTCAACCCATCGCGTTGTTCTATGTCGAACGCTCCCGGTGGTGTGTATATATTACGCGACGAATGCTTCTCCTTAAAAAATTGTGTAGTCATCGTAATAATCGATAATTTCTAACAACAACCAGTCATCGTAATAATCGAGAATTTCTCCTCATTTAATAGAACTGGAGTTCGAAAGATGCGAAATACCGACGCCATGATGCCAAACGCATTTTCTACTACTCTGCGAGCCGTTGAAAGTCTGTAATTAAAAACTCTTTCTTTGCTGCCTTGTGAATGAACACCAGAGTAGGGTTTCATAATTCGGTTGCCGAGAGGAAAAGCATTATCCGACACAAACAGAAATGGTATACTTTATTGTCTTCCCGGAAGTACCTGGTTTGGTGGCAACATCAATTCCTCGTTCTCCAACATTTTATAGAACGATATGTTTTTAAACACTCCGCCATCGCTAACACTTCCTGGGGTTCCTACATCAGCGTACAAGAAACAATAGTTAGCATCCACCAGCACGACACTGAATGTGCTTTCATAATTAAACCATTGTGATTCACTGTTCATTGGCGCTTGGATTACAACATGTTTCACATCTAGTATGCCGACGCAGTTTGGGAAATTCCACTTTTCAATAAAAATTTCGGCGATTATCTGCCACTGTTGTGGTGTCTTTGGTGTCTGCAATTTTATAGAAAAATTAAAATTAATGTATCCAATACTATCAAATTTATATATTTTATGTAATTAATTAATTAACAATTATGAATATAGATATATCTTATACGTATATATAACTATTTAGATTACCTTCACTTCATGTTTGAGTTCCTCATTCAAAACTTCAGGAACAATGGTGTAGATCACTTGAACCGATATTTTAAATAAAAATGATAAGCTGTGGTAGCTCTCCCCAGAAGCTAGAAACCGTAAAGTTTCGGCAATCCTTTCTTGTATTGGGAAGGCTCTCCTCATGCTATCATTTTTACCAATTATTGTTCTATCCCAATTTTACAGCTCAAAAATTCGAAGTCTTCAGACGGCATGCGACATTAATTTTCAAATTTTCAAGATGGCTCACGTCGTAATTCCATTAGCATGCCTGTTCCGCTGTACTTATATAATAAAATTAAATTATGTAAAATAATCAAAATAGAAATGCAACATCCGCCATCTCCTCTTGCGCCTGTTTTGTTTTTTCCTTTCCGTAATAATTTTAGCACAAGTTAATAAATCCAGTGAAGCATTATCCATTATAATTTATCCATTATAAATTATGTATTTAAACACAATTTATTTAAAAAAAACCAAACGTTATGTGAAAACACTTTAGCTACAAACAAATTTTTTTTTAGTTAAATGTCAAAAGATACAGATCGAACAGGCACCCTTTGGAAATTGTGATATTTAATAATTCTGGTGCTATCGTATTTTACGGAGAGATGCCACTAGGGTTCGTTATTAGTAAAATCTAGCGGCAAATATCAAAACTAATCAATTTTCATCATTCGCAACATATTCGCAGATATAGACAAAATGCACATCGTATAGACAGTCTACAAACATTTGACGAATGTTTGTCAAACATTTGTAAATTACATTTGTAATGTATTTGCACTCGGCTTAAGTGTCGTGAAATAATATAAACTCATTCTACCGATTAACCAGGAATCAGAATTTGTCAAACATTACTTGCCAGATATTATTCCGAGGAGTGAAATTTTCATATAAGTAAACGCAATAACTTGTTAACAATAATTCTTTAATTTTCCTAGGGGATTCCGACTAAAACACAAACTCGTCATTACTAATGGAGAAGGAGGTATATGAAGAATACCTGCCAAACAATTGTTTTATAATGACGAAATTGTCGTACCGAGAGAATTTAATTTTTTGTTGTATATTCCGTTTCCCCTAGTTAAAATACAGTCGTTCGTTTTGGTTTAGTAGATTTTGCCCAAATGACCCAATGAAATTAGTTTGTATTACGAAACAAAATTTTGTTTGGTTGAAAAGACTGTCACCATGTATACTCTTTAATAGTTTTCTGTGTAAACAAAAATGTGGCCATTTGGCCGTTATTTTTCAAAATTCAAGTGGATCCCAATAGAATAATTTGTCCATGCTACAAATTTATATATCAAAATATTACTCCGGCTTTATTATTCGTTCTTTGGGGTTTGTTTTTTTTTTTCAAGCTGGACAAACACTATTGGGAGGAATACAAAAAATTACTTGAACTTCAATAACATGGGCTGATGCCACCTGCTTCAACCAAAATGAAAGCATTCCCATTACCGAAGACTTTATGTTCTGTTCGCCACAACCGTCGCAAATAAGTCGAACACTAGAAATATGTTGGAATGAAGTTGTAAATTTATATTACTCGCCAAAACCACATTTATCGGTTTTAGGTTTTTGAAAGGCGATATCAAATTTTGAAAAATATTGTTTTCTTCACTGATACTGGATCATTTATATATTTTTTATATAAATCAAACATTTTGCAAATATTCAAATTTGGCTCTAAGTATTGACGGGCTCTGTCTAAGCTCTGCAATAATGTGTCTCATGACATCTGTAAATTTTTCCTGTTGATATTTTACTGCTGCTTTTCCAGCCTCGCATATCCCATTTCGACATCCCAGATTATTGTGTGAATCGAATACACATTCTTGCAAGTATTAAAATAAAATCACGCTTTCGTTAATCATCTAAGACGTAAAATCCCTTAAACTGTTCTGCATTTTCTGCTTCCGCCACATTTTAAGCTCACAAACATTTACATTTATTTGCACATTCATTTGTCGGTACAATTTTTTTAGCAGGGTCTACTTACGTATTGCTCCTCTGACTGAAATTTATGCTTACGAATAGAACTTACCCAATTTACATTCTTTGTGTGATCGTCAATCGATACAGACGGATACACTGTACGTGTAATGCTCGAGGGAAATTTCTGGATCTTGTATTCACAACTGACCGTAGGTTCTCAGAACGGAAGTTTTTTGTGGGAAGATCGACAGTCACAAACCTAGTGTCTTTCAGTGGCCATCTTCACAGTACGATTGATTCCAGACTACAGCTGGACGTGGTCTATACTGATTTTTTAAAAGCCTTTGATAGAATTAATCACGCAATTTTGATCGACAAGCTAATGAAATGAAACTTTAACTTCATCCCAATCAGATGGTTGTATTCTTACCTGTCAGATCGTTGGCAATTTGTCAAGTTATACGATTCCCGTTCTCGTTTTTTCAGTGCAACATCCTGGGTTCCTCAAGGCAGCCACTTGGGACCATTATCGTCTTCACTTTTCGTAAATGATGTGGTGAAATGTTTCAAATTTGCAAGATGTCTGCTATACGCTGATGACATGAACATTTTTGCTCCAGTTTCCAATTTATCTGACTGTATCATGTTGCAATGTGATTTAAATAAGTTTTGTTGTTGGACTATCAGCAACAACTTACGGTTAAATGTAAGGAAATGTAAGACTCTATCGTTTTATAGAATCCGGTGTCCATTATTTCATCAGTATTTCTTATATCATATGCCAATTGATCGAGTTGAATTTATGACTAATCTTGGAGTGACGTTCTATTCTAACATTTACCAGGCACTCTGCTTTTCTAAAGCTTATCTTATGTTGGGTTTTATCAAGCGAAATTATTACGAATTTACTGATCCGCTAACATTAAAATTTTTGTATGTGTCATTTGTTCGTCCGGTTCTCCAATACGCCTCTCAGGTTTGGTCCCTTCATATCTGTGCCACTCGGCCCGTTTAAAGGAGATTGTCCTGTTTGCCCTCCGAGGTCTACCATCCACACATACTAACGTGTACGAACTCCCACCATATTGCCATCGCTGCAATTTATTGGGATTGTCGTGCATCTACGGACCTCAGCCAATCGGAACCTATCTGGAACACGTCGCGTTGTTTCAATTCCGCTCTTGATTTTTATGATTTTAATATACATATTTAGGAATTCATTCAGAGTCGAGTTTGATAAATTTCTTAGACCTACTTGACATGCGTCTTGATTTCTTTTATATTCTTGTGTATTATTAGTATTTATATTGTACCTTTTATATTTTAGATGTCAGTTTTTTTTCTTCTTTTTTTTTTATCGCCGATTGTATCTATTTGTACTGTCATAACAATAACAAATAAATAAATAAATACAGCATTACATTTTCATTTTCTTAAGTACAAATTGTTAATCATTTGTACATATGAAACTACAAAGTTGTATGATTTATGATCTTATCTAATTCTGTAGTTGAAGAAAGAATATCATCAATACTGCTGCCAATAAAGGTTTTGAATTTAAATTTTCACTGAATCAACGATTTGCGTTTTAATATCAGAGATGCATTTAGTTTCAGACACATATTAAAATTACCTTGAGGCTTTTAAAATGCTCCACCATTGGTTTTTAACAATAATTTGGAAAATTAAAAAATCGGATGGGCTACAATGACAATTTGTACCGTTACCTCGCTATAATTGCATTTAAATTGAAACAGTCAATAATAAAACGTTTTACTCCAACGTAAGTTAAAATGATGGTTTAAGGCAAAAGCAGTTTCCTTGGAGCTTCTCGCATGCTCATTTTTAAGCCAAACATGTAAAGACACATTGTCCTTGTGTAGGTTTGATTTTGAAGAGCCTTGAACAACACCAAAATTGTGCAAGAAGAAGTGTCTGGAAAAGTACGCTGCCTGATCTTTTGCTTCTGGAAGTACCAAATTTTTCTGGCAATCGAAGGAAATTGTTAAAATTGTTCATCACTTCTTCTTCTTCTCTGGGCAGGTGGTAAAATGTTTTGGCTCGCAGATTATGCACGCAGAAATCATGGTAATTTCGGATTTTGAGTTGGTCGCCGTTTTAATTTGTTCCATTAATTATTTGGCAAATACTGCCACGATCACCTCCTCGAGTTTCCAGTGACAGAGAACGGATATTTAAAAAATTACTTATTATTAAATTAGTTTTTCGGTATCTGCTAATATTTAATATGCCTGAAAAGGTTTTTTGACAAACCCTTTTACATTTAAATTTTTGAGCTATAAAAATATTTATAAAACTCTAAACAATCTTTCATTTAAGCTAGAACATTTTAAGACTGAACCAATATATCGACATTGTAGCGTTTTCAGAAGTTCTTTCATGGTGACCATCTATTTAGATAATTTTTTAAAACGCTTATAACTTATCATTCTCCAATTTCACAAAGTATAGACGAGTTTTGCTGCAGTTTTAGAATTCACTTATATCGAAATTTGTGAATTTAAATATGAAATTCTTAGCAAAATTTAAATTACCGCACTTTATTTATATATTTATGCCTTCTCTGTGCTAATACTAGAAATTAGCATAAAGTGTAAAAAAAAAATTCCTTCTCCTCATCAATACAGCTTCTGAAGAATTCACTTGCTTCCAGTCCTAGCCTCAATGTGTGCTGAATATAATTAAATTAAAAAAGTGTCGTGCTAGTTCTTTTTTATTACTTATTAGTTTCGTGCTTTTAAGGGGTTAAAATAAGGGTTTCCTTCCCCTAAAACAAACATTATCTGATCAACGAAGACAGTCCACATCAGCATTTAATCGCAGAAGAAAATGCGAAGATCGACAAGCCGCTACCAATTTATTTAAGAGGGTGAGGCATCAAATAATGAACTCATCGGTATAATCCACAGGTATCGACTCATAATTTTATATTGCACCGCATATCACCCCAAAGGGGGTAATATCAAAAAAACAAAAGTATAATCTATTGAAATTGATGGTTTCAGACCGCATGTAAACGATTTCGGCCAAACTGAAAAGCGCTGTTACACTGACCAGCTGAAAAGTCAAAAAGGATTGACTGTTGTTTTAAAAGGATTAGAGAGCATCATGAGCAAGGCTTTAATACCAAATTTATTGCAAATTTTTTAAATCGGGGGAAGGTTCCTTAATCGATGTTTCGTATAGAATTAGAGAGAAATGAGAAAAACAAAGGAAAGCGCAATATACAACTTGAGATATTTACAGCACCTGAAAATCACTGTAGAAAAACCTAACAAGAGAACCGGGCCAGTACAATGTACCAAGTGCCAAGAATACGAGCACACATAAGCTTATTGTACGTTGAGAGAAGTTTGCGTTATTTGTGGCGAAATTCATGATTCATAATATTGCGATAAGGTGAGAAATGGTCCATTAGTAAATCGCTGTAGTAACTGTGGTGAAAATCACACAGCTAACTACAGAGGTTGCCCGGTGTATCTATCGATCGACTTAAACTAAACCTTTTGGAGACTCGATCGAATATCGCAAAACCAAAATGTGTTCAGTTTTCGGAGTCCTTTTCTTGCAACCCCTGACTGCGATGAATTATTGACGAGAAGGAATTAAAACAATTACAAATGTACATATAATCCGGTTTGTAAAACTTCATCCGTCAACAAAAAAATTCGTGTTTTTGATGATAGAGTTTATAAATCAATTCAGTTAACAATTGCATAGCAACACCCGTTAACACTTACAAGCCCACCGGTTTTTTGGTTATCCAAAAATATTCGGCAGTAGTGAGCGGATGCGATCAGGTTGCTGAAAATATGCTTACCAAATAGAATAATATTGCTACCAAAGTATCACCTGAAGTTGTGCGGGATCTCCCGTGCTTGTTTGTATTTCAACACATATTTCCAAAGTTATAGTATGTTATGGGATTCCCAATTTAACTTGAAAAATTCTTTAATTTCGTCGTATTCGATTTAACTGAATTGCTAGTTTATAAAATACAGCTGAATAAAAAGCCCATTTTTTTCAAATCGTAAAAATATTGTAGTTTGTTGACATTGTCTTTGTAGTTGGAGTTCTCCAACTCCATTGTTGGAGTTCACGAAAAAGCTTGCAAAGTAATCTACGTAACGTTTTACGTGTCGACAACCGCGTATATTACACGGCGTATTCTACCTCACCCATCCCTCATTTCTGTAAAACAAAAGGAATTGCACACACCTGCAATGCTCAGGTAGAAGATTGCTATGACGTGTCATCCGATCCCTCACCAATACTAATAACTCTGAATAGTGAGTACCCAAGCTATATAGGCAGGAACAACTCAACGACGAACAAATAAATTAACTAAATTAGTTTTATATACAAATCTTAAAAATACCATAAGAAACTGTATAAACCCAATAAACGTTCCAGGACATTATTTTATTACAGGGAAAATGATCAGAGAATTACCTGATAAATGCATAAAACTCATAGCTTATATCTTTAATGCAATTATGAGATATGGGTATTTCCCTCAAAAATGGAAAATATCGCTAATTACAATCATTTCAAAGCTTGGAAAAGACTAGACACAAGTGCATCGTACAGTCCAATAATACTACCGATAATTTCAAAATTTTTTGAAAAGATGGTATTACAAATATTAAAACCAATTTTATTTGAAAGACACATTATACCAGATCACCAATTTGGGTTTCGGGACCAGCATGGTACTGTAAAGCAGGTGCACAGAGTTGTAAACACACTTAAACTCATCTCAGAAGAAAGTAAATATTGTTCGGCAGTTTTACTAGACATTGCGCAAGATTTTGACAGAGTATACCATGAGGCCCTTTAATATAAAACTAAAACGTGTCTGCCAAAAAAAGTTTCATGCAGTACTTGAAAGCTACTTGTTTCAAAGAAAATGCCAGGTTAAACATAATTCGGCCATTACTGAACGAAATGAAATAAACGTAGGAGTTCCACAAGGCATCGTACTGGGACCAGTATTGTATTTGTTGAATACTGCCGATCTACCAACCACTGAAAAGGTTGACACATCAACATTCCCAGATGACACAACTATTATGTTTAAGAACATAAATCATCAAGAAAATTGCAAGATCACTTATACAAAATTTAGAATCGGTAAAGAACTCGGTGGATAAAAGTGAACGAAACCAAATCTACACACATAACATTTACGTTGAATAACCTTACAAGTCCAGCTGTGAAATTAAACAACGTCACCATTGCTCATCTAACAAGTGTCAAATACTTGTGTTTTCATCTTGATAAAAGATTGATATGGAGCAGCGCCACTAAATAAAAATAAAAGTTTCAAAAATGTACTGGCTGTTTGGAAGACAACCAATCCTTTCCTTAGAATGCAAGGTTGGCTGCACAAGGACACCAAATATGATCTTTTGCACCGAACTCAATCAGAAATACTGGTCCGTGGGACATCCGAAATCATAACATCCATAGAGAGACCTTGGAATTAAAACGGACAAAGATATGATTCAAGCACACAGTTTGAAGTGCCTTTCGAAAATGGAAACACATCCCAATGAATTAGCAAGGGAACTATTAAGGTAACCAAACAAATTCGATCAAACTTTGATGCATTCTTAAAGATATGTTTGTTTGGTTAGGTTAGGTAAGGGTGGCCGTCCTATAGGACTAGCATAGACACGAAATTGATTCGTAGATGTCTGTACCACATTCGAGCATACCTTCTTTTTACTCGTTAAAGCTTACAAAGAAACGTTTAATGTCCCGGGCCTCTATCTTACTAAGACCCGTGAGGTCGTCCAAAGGGGAAGTTCCTATACATTTTGTTCTGCTGTTCGCTAGACTCAGACAGATGCAGAGCAGATGGAGAACAGCTTCCTCCTCCTCACATTACCGCAGCTGCGGCAGAAATCATGGGCAGTGACACCGTGCCCATGCTCGCATGTACCCCAATGAGACAATGTCCCGTTATAGCTCCCACGACCATACCAATATGGTGCCGTCGAAGCGAAATCAGTTGGCCGGATCTGGACTGTTCGTTTCTTTTATAAGTTCTTCCTGAAGCAGCAGTTTAAATGAAGCAAGCGGTATCTTTATATCCCGCCTGCTTTGGGATATAAGGCGTTCTCTGCCCTTGCGAGCCAGCTGATCTGACTTTACATTTCCTGCGATATTGAAGTGCTCTGGCACCCCCCCGTCAAGCGGATGTTGAACTGATCCTCCATTTAATTTATAGATGCCAGACAGTTTTAGGCTACCTTCGACGTCAGGGAGTATGATTGTAGCGTTTGATATCCCTCGTAGAAATTACGTTATACCTCAACCAGTCCATGCTTCCATTATCGCGTTAAGTTCAGCTTGAAAAACACTGCAAAAATCGGGAAGACGAAAAGAGATGTTGACCCCTAGTGCCTCACAGAATACACCGCAGACAACCCCTCTTTGAGCCATCCGTGAATAAGCTTAACGCTTCTTTTTCCATAACTGTTTTGATCACCCAGTCCTCTCTGGTAGGGAACTCAGTTTGGAAGCTCATCTCAACAGGTGGCAAAGGGATAGCGTAGTCGGTAGTTTCCGCAATACCTGCTTGTTGCATAGGATAGATGAATGCCCTATATTGTTAAAAGTACACATAGATATGGATTTAACTCGAATGGCTGTGCAAGATGCATATATATAACATTTCTGTTTGTTACATGTAGTGGAGGCTCGGCTCTACGACCTTAACTATTTTTGTTAATAAACTAACATAATATGTATATAAGGAATTCTGTCTTTTTCAATGCTGAATATTCATGAATTAGGGTAGCACTCAGATTATGTGAAATAAACATGCAAGATCTTATCTTATCATTGGATCCTCTGTAGAGGATTCTGCAACCTACAGGATACAAACCAGAAACCACACCATCAAGCAGATAAGGTTCCTGAATTAAGCAAATGTCAACCTGCGAATTAGCGAGCAGCAACTTAAGCTCAAACGATGCAGCTTTGCTATGGTGTAAGTTGATCTGTTCCAGCGCAAGCATAGAAATCATAATAATGATTACAAGGTAACGAAACAATCGAGGGTGAGAACCAAACTCACGTTCCTGATACAACATAGACGAAGGTCGTAACTGGAAGCCAGTTTGCTTTTCAACATCGGAATCACACAAGCTAGACCCGCAACGACATTGTTCATATATATCGAAGATCACTGACTTATATCGAAGATCGCTGACTTGCGGTCAGTTACTAGAGGATTTTAACAAGGTAATCGTGAATTCCAGAACTTGTTTTCCATATATAGCGAAATACCGTGTTTGTTGTAGTTCTTTGTAAAATAAAAAATAACAGTCCTCAATCCAGAAACTACATTATCAGGAAGGTAAAAATTCTGAATCACATGAAAACTTGTTGTGCAATTTAATCTGAATAAACATAATCATGGACATCATAAAAGAAACCAGCAGAAAAGAAGCGAATAATTTACGGGCCAGAGATAATCTTAAAGATAATCCTGTCCAGTACGTACTGCAAAGAGTATCTGGAACCAGTAATGGTCTCAAAAGATTTTAGATTAATCCGAAATACAATATCTTGACGCTTAGCCTCGCGCTTATATCCGACAACCTTCCATCCAATAATTGACACTGACGGGTTCATTAAACTAATATTGCTCAATACAACTTTGGGATCTTCCAGAGGACCGGGAACCCAAGTGTATATTAGCAAAGGTTTAGAAGGATCACCAACGGAGATAACCACTCCAGATATATTTGTTTCTCGAGACGACCTCACATTTACAGATAATGTAGCAATCAGTTAGGTAACACCCCAGCAGTTGTGGAATAAAATTACACGTTTGAGCTGTAGCTAGCACTTTTCGGTGGAGCTCCAAACGAAAGATGTCGAATTTAGTTTCATCTGGAATGATTTCAGGATTGATCTCGCGTATCACGGCTTTCCTTAGCGTGGGCTCAGCAACAACAAAAGCCAGCGTGCGTGGCGTTTTGGCCTACATTTCTGGGGTAAAGCTAAATTGGACACGAGGACGTTTCGGTGTAGCCACATAAGAGGAATTGCCAGGCACCTCGGCTATCGGGTCAAGCAACTTACGTTTCATTCTGTTACGTAGGCGCATGCGATTCCTTTTGCCCTGTCGTCTATCTCCTCGTTGGGATGGGATTAACCCAAAGGTCACCGCAGCATCCGAATTAAGCAGGGCCTCCTCAGAACCCGACGTTAATTTGGAGTTGAAGCCACTGACACTTAGAGTGTCGAGGTTTTCAAGCTCCTACGACCTTAATTATTTTTGTTAATAAACTAACATAATATGTATATAAGGAATTCTGTCTTTCTGAATGCTGAATATTATAATTCAGATATGTTTAAAAAAAACCTTGCAAAATAATCTACGTAACGTTTTACCCCTCGACAACTGCGTAACAGCCATCTATTATTTCTGTATAACAAAAGGAATTGCAAACAGCTTCAATGCTCAGGTGGAAGATTGCTATGACTTATCATCTGATCACTCACCAATAATAATAACGCTGAGTAGTGAGTATCCAAGGTATAAAGGCAGATACAGCTCAACGTCGAACATATAAATTAACTAAATGAGTTTTATATACAAAATTGCCTATTAGATATCCAATTCTGCATCCCATAAGATATTGATGCGGCAAATTATGGAAATTGAATAAGGTTATTAAAGCTTTGCAAGCAGCATTGAGACAAAAGGAAAACCATGGTATGTTAGGTAAATGGAAGGCAACAAAAAAACTAACGAGGCCAACATTATCGAGCCCACCAATTAGGCAACCAGATGGACATTGGGCCAGAAGTGATTTAGAAAAGTCTACTACTTTCTCTAACCACTTGAAAAAAATATTCACACCAATTGGGAAAACCAATAACAGTGAACTAATTACCAGAGTTTACAAAGATCTCTTTGAAACAGATTCCTGTACAATAAAAATTCCAGGACATTATTTTATTACAGGGAAAATGATCAGAGAATTACCTGGTAAATGTATAAAACTCATAGCATACATTTTTAATGCGACTATGAGATATGGGTATTTCCCTCAAAAATGGACAATGATTCCAAAGCTTGGAAAAGACAAAACTTAAGTGCATCGTACAGTTTAATAAGCATACTTCCGATAATTTAAAAACTTTTTGAAAAGATGGTATTAAAAAATTTAAAACCAATATTATTTGGAAGACACATTATACCAGACCACCAATTTGGGTTTCGAGACCAGCATGGTACAGTTTTCTTAGACATTGCACAAGATTTTGATAGAGTATGGCTTGAGGCCCTTAAATATAAAATTAAAACTCGTCTGCCAAAAAAAAATTCATGCAGCACTTGAAATTAAATAAATGCAGAAGTTTCACAAGGCATCGAACTGGGACCATTATTATATTTGTTAATACTTCATATCTACCAACAATTGGAAAAGTTGACAAAAGAACATTTGCAAATGACACAGCTATTATGTTTTCACACAAAAATCCTCAAACTGTATCAAGAGAATTGTAAGATCACTTATAAAAAATTTAGAATTGGCAAAGGATAAAAGCGAACGAAAAAAAATCTTCAAACAGCATTTATGTTGGATAAACTTCATGTCCAGCGGTAAAATTAAAAAACTTCACAATCCCTCAACAAAAAAACCTCATATACTTGGATCTTCATCTTGCATTGAATTAAAGCGCAACCAAATAAAACAAAAATTGTCAAATATGTGCTGGCCATTTGGAAGAAAATCAAAACATTTCCTAGAAGGCAAGGTTCTACTATACAAACCGATCCAAAGCAAGGTTCTAATATAGAAGCGATTTAATCACCTATATGAAATATAGCTATAAGGCTGTACAATCGCATGAAATATAGATATTTTACAACGAACGCAATACAAAAATCTTCGCTGTATTACAAGTCGATCGTAGTCGGTCACAACAGTCAAAGATTTGATACAACCACACAATTTGGAGTACCTTTCGAAACTGGAAATACAACTCAATGAATTAGCAAGGGAACTATTAAGGCAATCGAAATATAAATGGCTTCGTAAAGTAGATCCACTAGATCTAATGTATTGATACATTTAATTTAATGGCATATTTGACCTAACAAACATGTAAATTAATTAATTAGTTATTATTCTTGCTTACTAACAATAAGTATTTAACATTGGTTAAGGACTTATATAATCTAAAAATATTTTTTAGATTCTATTTGTTTTGCACACTTCTTGTTAGCTTCGTATAAAGAATTATTCAAGAATAAAGACATTGGCAATTTAAAAGAAAAACGTCATTATTTTATGATCGGAAAAGTGTATTTTTCATATAAAACACCAATTTGAGTATCCATATAGAGAGCTTCGTTTTTTCTACAATCAGGCCCGTTAATTATATGGCCCCGATCTGAGAACTTACATAAATAAATTTTTCACAAGTATAACGTAAGCCGTATGAAAAAGATTGATAATCAAAATTAACGATTAAGGTAACTGATAAATTTAACATTTGTAGGGTTTTTGTTGGTCAAATTAAATGTGAATTTAGTAAACAAATATATTGGTAAATATTATAGAATTGACATATTATAATTTAATTTCAAATTATTAATTATTTATATTTGAATGGTTTTCACGTACTGTCTAACTCTCTATTCAGAGTTGTTTTCAACTTTCCTTCACGGTACTTGTTCGCTATCGCTCTCGTGGTTATATTCAGTCTTAGATGGAGTTTACCACCAACTTAGTGCTGGGGTCCTATTATTAAGCCGATCACATTTCGCATTTTTTGCGATTCTGCGGATGCGCTTCGCTTTGTATGTGTGTATTATAAAATGCGATTTTTGTTTATCGCATTTCCTATTGGGACATTTTTTTGGGGAATTTTTCTAAACGTCAAAATACAATATTTTCTATCAATATTTTTAACCTTGAAAAACGATTCGCATTGTAAGTGTGGGTTTCCAATGCAAATACTTTTTACTTTTGACTTTTTCCTTTTACTTATGAAATAGCGTTCCCAATGAATAAGGAAAAATTAAATTAAAGACAACTTCATTCTGTTCAAGCGGAATATTTGTTTACTTGTCATTGACATTTATGTCAAAACATTAATTTTGGTATATAAAATCATAAATACATTTTTCTAATTGTTTATTCTAATCGTAAATTAATTTCGTATATATTTTAACAATTTTCAAAAATATTCTATAGTTTACACATTTTGCATTACTCATACTAATAAACAGGTAATAAAACTTTCCCCTTTTTTAAGTTTTGGCTCAGGTATTTCTTAGGGTAAAAAACACCCCTTTTAGTAATGGTAATCAACAAGTTTTATTAGGTTTTTTTATTTTGTAGGCTAAGAAGACACCCCATTTAAAAGATGTTTTATTACCTTTTTGCCAAATTTAGTCTCAGGTAGTTTCTTATTCTTAGGCTGAGAAGATTTAAGGAAGTTAAAAAATATATAAATAAGAACATTTCTGTTAAATCTTTAAATTGTTTCTATACGTTCTGTGGTGTGGTTGTTATTAAAAAGTTAAATTTTTGTTAAGAATATTTAGTAATTCTTAAAGTGCTTCAAATATGAGTTTAATGGATCGGAGATTTGATTTGGCACTTATGTCAATATTAACTGTGGCATATATAAAGTTAATGAAACCGGAGCGACTATATTGGGTTCATCCGCTTTGGCAGCAGAGAGCCCAATTTGGATCATATAACACTTTAATCAAAGAGTTATACAAGTATCCAGAAAAATTTAAAAATTATTGCCGATTGACCATCGAAGAATACCGGGAGTTATTAAAACTAGTTTCACCACTGTTAAAAAAAAAAAGTATAAGAAAAAGTATATCGCCGGGCCTCAGATTAATGCTGACTTTAAGGTACAGTAGTGAATAATTATTTTCTTACAATGTTGCTAATTTGAATCTTCTTTATTTCAGATACCTTGCCAGCGGAAATTCGATGATGAGCATGTCATATGAGTATCGAGTTGGAAAAACTACAATGTTGAAAATTGTATTTGAGGTTTGCGAAGCTATTTGGACAGCATTAAAACATAATCATCTAAAACCACCAACTGAGTCTGAGTGGCATGATATTGCACGGGATTTTTATAATAAGTGGAATTTCCCGAATTGTTTGGGGTGTATTGATGGCAAACATGTTGTCTTAAAATGCCCTAACAAATCGGGAACACAATTCTACAATTATAAAAAAACGTTTAGTGTTGTTTTAATGGCTGTATGCGATGCAAACCTCAGATTTATATTTGTCGACATTGGAGCTTATGGGTCGAATCATGATGGTGGCATATTCAAGCAGTCAGCATTTGGCAAACAATTAATTACAAATAAATTAAATTTTCCTGCTGATCAACCATTACCAAAAAGTAAGGATGGCAAGAAATATCCATTTTTTTTCATTGGAGATGCTGCATTTCCGTTGCTGAGAAATATGCTTAACCCCTATGGCGGCACAGGATTATCGACACCAAAAAAAGTATTTAATTACCGGTTAGCCAGAGCCAGAAATTGTATTGAACGAGCTTTCGGAGTGTTGGTTTCCCGTTTTAACATTTTGTTTTCAAGGATTCAAGCTTCACCAAAAACCGTTGACAACATAATAAAAGCCACTGTAGTGCTTCATAATTTTATTATAAATAGGCGACCTCAAAAAACACTATCGAGAGAAGCAAACAGGAAGTGCACCCTTGTACTGGATAAAAGCCGTGGACTAAGCAGGAAGGACTCATTAAACTTAAGATTTGGGGCGAGAAATTCAACAAGGCAGAACTTAGCTATGCGCGATGAAATAAAAAATTATTTAGTTAACGATGATGTCCTTACCTGGCAAATGAATAGTGTTAATATCGGCAGAGCAAATGAATAATTATTTTTAAACAAAATTTTAAATAAATATTTTTTTTAAATTTTTTATTTTATTTCAAATTTTAATAATTCAGACTTGTTTTTTAATAAATCATATAAATAAAAAAAAAATAATTTTTTTGTTTCATTCAATCTTCCTCCTCGTACAAAATTTTAGATAGTTTTAGTATTGTGTGTAATCTTTTTTTTCTTGATTTTTGTTGTTGTAATACAGATTTACATAAGTTTCCGAAATGTTCCACTTCGGGAAACTCTTCTGGTGCACGTGCAACATTTCGTTCTTTGAGGACATCGATTGCTTCACAAATCTTGTCCTCCAAATTAATTTTTTTTTTGGTTTCGCTTTGTTGAAAGATGTAAAAGTT
The DNA here is from genome assembly GCA_951394425.1 of Tipula unca. Lineage (NCBI taxonomy): Eukaryota > Metazoa > Arthropoda > Insecta > Diptera > Tipulidae > Tipula > Tipula unca. Next base: position 123,718,440 of record OX596380.1, read on the forward strand.
TGCTGCCCGGTTTTCTTTTGTGTCGGCGTCGGCGTATTTTCTTCATTTATGTCGGCTAAAACGCGAGCAAACAGTTCCTCGTCACTGTCTAAACTATTTTCGGTTTGATTATTCAAACTGTCTAAAAAACTTTTATTCTGAATATTCGAACTGTCTAAAATATTTTCTGTTTGGATATTCGAACTGAATCCTTCATCGTACGTGCAATCTATTGTAGGTATCTCTTCTAAATTTTCTTTGTTCTCCACAGGGCTCTCGTCTATATTTCCAAACGTTCTAAAAGATAAACACACAATGTTTAATGAATTAATTAATCAGTATACCAAAACTTACTGTCTCTTTTGAAGGTAGAGGCGCAAAAACCCTAATTCTTCAATATATTTAAACTTGTTTTTTTTCCTCCTCCTGATCCACTCGGTATATTTCTCTCTTTTGCCAATGCTTTGGTGTAATTGTTTCGCAATGATTGCCATCGCAATATGCATTGCGCCGCAGGGATTCGTAATGTTTTGGATATATCATCCCAAGCGTTTTCTATCGCCGTTTTATTTCTATATAATTTACAACTTTTATCGTATATAAATATATACCCCTTGACGGCTTCTATCAATTTGCCTTCCATTAAAATAGAATTGTATTATGTATAATATATATTGTTCTCGATCACAACACAAAATAAAATCAAAACAAATTTTTGTGTCAACGTTTTTTTTTTCTTTTTTTTACTTCGTCAATTTTGGAAATGTAGCTAACTTCATTCTCTATTCGACTAAGGAAAAAGTGAATAGTTAGGTAACTTTTTGAATAAGTATTTCACCAACCTAACGAGCAAAAAATTTTTTTTTCTCAAATTTGATTTTCATACTTTTCTGAATCGACTAAGGAAAAGCTTTTGCATTGGAAACCCACGCTAAATTGAACTTTTACATAAATAAAATAAAATAATATTCAATGGATTGTGTCGCTTTATAGTTCCTTACAAATTATGAGGACGAAGAAGGCGGTGACGCGTCATTCTTCAAACGAAATTTATTGAGAAACACATCGTGTCCTCTATTATTTGTCCACATTTTGTAGCATTGTAATTTTTAACTATTAATTTCTATTTTAGATTTAGAAGTCTTTTCAGGCTTTCTAAGGACTCTTTTTCATTTTTATTAGATGAAATAAAACCGAAAATAAACATATCCAAAAACAGTAGAGCTATTCCACCAATCTTAAAATTAACCGCTACCTTACGGTTTTTAGCCGAGAATATTATATATTACAGTTGGTCATGACTATTATATCACAATGGCCCAGCCGACAGTTTCTGTGGTCATGGATGAGGTGCTTACAATTCTAGAATCTTTGTGTGTATCTTTCATACATTTCGACCAAACAGACGAAGAAAAACGGAAATGCAAGCAACATTGTTATTTAAAAACTGGGTTTCCGGGAATCATTGGCTGTCTAGATGGAACCCAAATCAATATCACTCGCCCTTCCAATAATGAACATCATTTTTATAACCGGAAGGGAAATCATAGTGTAAATATGATGGCTGTAACCATTTTTTTAAATATTCTTCTTATATTAGTTCTTTAGAATCAAAATATTCATTCTATTTCAGACATGTAATTACAAACTAATGATTACATCTATAACCAAAAAAATATACAATACTTTCATATGTAAACAAATTTATTGCAAATATACATAAGATTCATTTGTTTGAGAATTTAGGCGATTCCGAATATCCACTAGAACCGTGGCTGATAGTTGTAGAAGGAACCAATGAAGCAAAATTTAATGATTTATACATTCAAAATGCAGAGTATTGAATACTTGCGCCTTTAAGTTTAAGCTTTTTCTTCAATAATATTTGAATTTCATTCATTTTTTTCACTCGCATATTTGAATTAGGATATTTAATTTTGTCTCTTTAATTCGCCTTATGTCTTTTTGACATCTTTAAGCGTCTTGTTGAATTTATAAAGATTCCTCGTAATATTGGATTGACTTTTTATGAAATTCCGTTTGAGCATCTACTTGTTTTTGTAACAGACTTTAATTTGTCCTTTTTCGTTTATTTGATGATGATTTTGTAAGTAGCACAACTTCATCAGTTGCTTGATTTTCGTTGGTTTCAAGTTCATTGAACTCCATATATTCAATAATGGTTGCTCCATGGGATACCTTTTCTAGTGGGGATACGAGCCGATAAGTGTGTTTACGAGGAATTCCAAAGGTGGGGGCTCCAAATTCACCGACCTCCGTATTTAAATCAAGTAATTCGACTACCTCTTCCTCTAAATTTGACAGTTTTTGAGTTTTATTTGGTTCGCCACCAGTTCTAGTTACTGAAATGACTTTGCTTTTAGTTTTCCTTTTATGTGGTATTTATAGTCTTTCCATACCTAAAAATTAGAAATATGTATGTATGGCTAAAAGCCATTTTTTTCCATGTCACTGCACAGGGTGACATGGAGCCATGCAATGCGCAGGTGGTATACTGTACTTGTGTGAATGGGATGAATGGGTTGAATGAATGTTAGTGTGAATGTGGGTATTGCACCGTGGGCCTATTAGTGGCATTGAGTGATGAAGTAAAATTCGCCCAATTAAAAAAATTAAAATAAAAAAAGGGCTATAAGAAATTATCTAAAATATTACCTACCTTTTTCCAACCATCGATCGTTTTGATTTGTGGTCCTTCACTATTTAATCTATCTTTAAGGTCAGACCACAACATATTTAACTTATTTTTGTATTCAGTTGAGTTTACCAGGGTTTTTGCAATTCTCTTTTTTGGTTAGTAGTAATTTTAAAAAAAATTACGATGTTACAATTAATAAGTAGGGTTAGAAAAATCACTAAATAATATATTGTTAACTTATATTTTTCGTTCCACGATAATAACAAAAATCTATATTATATATACATATTCAACAATAATTAAATACTTAAAATTGTACTTATTTATGTTCTTTTAATAATCACCCCCGCCAAAATAAATAATGTTCACGTCGCAAATGCTATATTCGATAGCTTTTTAGCAGTCGCATATTTCAATTAGCATTTTGAAAAATCCGCCATCGCATTTTATAATAAGGTGCTACGATCGCAAAAAATATATAGTAAATGCTTTCATCCGAACATTTATAGATCAACCGTCAGTAAGCCAAGTGAGCAGCTCAAGCATTAGAAAATTACGAGATACGTCGGATGAAGTACTTCGAGGCTTAAAGGCGCTCGACTCAAAAGCGGAAACACGAGATAGTTGGCTGATATACATATTAATAAAGAAGTTGGATCAAGAAACCAAAATGTTATGGGCGCAAGAATCGACACCTTCAGAATACCCCACTACAAAGGAGTTTTTTGATTTCCTGAATAAACGATGTGATGCCTTGGAATCCGTATCATCATATATAAAAACCAAACCCACTTACACAAGAGCTTTAGTGACTGAAGCAATAGAACCCAGAAAATCTGCATTGAGCTGCCCCGTATGTAAGGATGATGCTCATCTGCTGTATGAATGCACCAAATTTGTAAGAATGTCGATACCAGATAAAAAAGGAGTTTTAGTAGCAGATAGGTGTTGTTTCAATTGCTTACATAAAGGGCACAACGTCTACAATTGCCATGCTAAAAGCAGATGCAAGACATGTCATAGAAAGCATCATAGCTCGATACACGAAGAATACAATGCGAAGTCCAAGTCTGTAGCAGCACATATGACCAAGTTGAGGGTAGAATTTGATGGTTCATCAAAGGACATAAATGGAAAATCTCTCAACGATTTACTGCTGACAGGTCCATCAATTCAATCATCGCTCCTAGAAATTTTAATTAGATTCCGTCGATACCGATATGTTATATCCGGCGATGTTGTGAAAATGTATCGACAAATTTGGGTAAATCAAGATGACGCTAAATTACAGAGGATTTTATGGCGGACCAACCCAAACGAACCTATTCAGCAATATGAATTGAAGACACTAACATATGGTACTGCTGCAGCGTCTTTTATAGCCGCAAGATGTCTCAAGGAATCAACCAAAGATGACCAAATAAAATATCCCGAAGCCACTACCGCCATCCAAAGAGATATGTATGTTGACGATCTGATGACCGGAGCCAACGATGAGAACCAGCTAAGTAAATTAAGATTAGAAGTCGCCAACATACTTGAATCATGTGGATTCCCTCTAAGAAAATGGATATCTAACAGCCCCAAGATAAATAGCGAGTTAAAAAATAATGATAGTAGTGATCCCAAATTTATATCCGAAGATGAGAAGATTAAATTATTGGGTCTGCAATGGAAACCCAAGTTAGATGCATTTTGTTTTGCATTGCACTTAACTTCCAGATCAAATCACAGCAAACGAACACTGCTATCGGAAGCCAGCATCAATATTTGATCCTAATGGCTGTCACCTATAACCATACGTATTAAAATACTATTCCAAAGTTTATGGCTTAGAGATTTGAAATGGGATGATCCATTGCCGATTGATATACTTAGCAGATGGAATATATTACGGGATGAACTAAAGGAAATTGAAAAATTGACTGTGTCCAGATGGCTAGAATTCTCTGATAAAGTAGAAATACATGGCTTTTCCGACGCTAGTGAATTGGCATATAGTGCGGTAGTATATGCAAAAAGTAATGGTTCGGTAAGATTGGTTGCCGGAAAAACCAGAGTATCGCCAATCAAACAATTAAGTTTGCCACGGTTAGAGCTGTTGGGAGCAGTACTATTGACAGACCTTATCAAAACCGTCATGGATTCCTGGGCAGGAGTAAATATCACGAAAATAATATTGTGGTGTGATAGCAAAATAGTATTGGATTGGTTAGCATCACATCCAAGAAAATGGAACGCCTTTGTGGCTAACAGGGTTTCAAATATAGTAGAACATTTCCCACGAGAACATTGGAATCATGTGCCATCAAAACAAAACGCAGCAGATTGCTCAAGAGGAATACAAGTACAGGAATTTCTAAATCCAAAATGTATATGGTGGTGTGGACCAGACTGGCTGAGTTTAGGAGAGCAGTGGTGGCCAGAGCCAAGGTCATCATACGATACGGAGGAGGAGCGAAAATCCATATGCTCAGATATATTGTTAGCTGTTATGACTAACTCATTATTGGAAATTTTAATCAAACGATACAGTTCCTTTGAGAAATTAAAAAGGATACTTGCATATGTGTGGCGGTACATAAATAAACTACGAAAAACGCGAGAACAGCGGCTAATGGCAACTGAACAAAGGAAACCCATAGAAATTAAACCAGCTAAGACAATCGTATTAATCCGAGAAGAATTGATGCAAGCAGAAAGAATTATTATTAAGTATATACAAAATCAATATTTTTTAATTGAAATTAATTCTTTAAGGAAAGATCAAGAAATACCAAAGAAGAGCTCATGGAATTATTAGAGTAGGAGGGCGAATAAATAATTCCATAGCTACATACAACGCCAAACATCCCATGACCTTGCCCTGCGGTACGCCGATTGCTAAAATAATAACGCTAGATTTTCATCTGAAATGGTTGCATATCGGGTGTGGAGCTTTAGTGAGTCTAGTTCGAAGCAAGTATTGGATCTTACGGGCAAGAGAAGTAGCCAGATTAGTGATATATAGATGCATAAAATGTATCCGGTACAAACCAAACTTAGAGCAACAAATGATGGGCGACTTACCTCCAGCGCGAGTAAAATTTGCACATTTTTTTATAAATGTTGGAATTGACCACTGTGGGCCTTTTAAAGTGCAACAATTCCGACGGCGTGGCCAAATACCATCAAAAATGTATGTTTGCATATTTGGATGCCTATGTACAAAGGCTGTGCATATTGAGATGGGCTACTGATATGGCTACCAGCTGTTTTTTGGGTGCATTGCGGCGATACATTGCCAGACGAGGAATATGTCAAACAATTTATAGTGACAATGGGTCGAATTTCGTGGGCGCAAACAATCAATTAAAAGAGTGGTACGGGTGGTTGGAGAACAGCGAGCAGTACATCAAATACCAACTAAGCAAGCATGAAATCGAGTGGTGTTATAACCCTCCAGCTAGCCCGCATATGAGGGGACTTTGGGAATCATCGGTAAAGACCATGAAATCGCACTTTAAGAAAACCGTCGGTGAGACCATACTTACCATCGAAGAATTCAACACTTTATTATGTCAGATAGAAGCGACTATGAATTCGAGACCTATATGCGCAACTGGTGTAAGCGAACCCGATATATTAACTCCTGGACACTTGTTGATTGGTCGAAGCATGGCTGACATTCCAGAACCAGATCTGTTAGATAAAAAAATATCACCGCTAGCTGGGAGCTAGTAATAAAAATAAAACAACACTTTAAAAAACGGTGGCAGCAGGATTATTTGAGCAGCTTACAACGACGTGACAAATGGAATCATAAATCGGCGAATTTACAAGTAGGTGGTGTGGTATTGATTGCTGATGACTATCCATCAATATCCTGGAGATTAGGAAAATATTAGATGTACATCCTGGTGGTGACGGCAGAGTACGGGTAGTGACTGTGAAGACCGCTCATAATACATTAAAGAGGCCTATACATAAATTATGCCGATTGCCGATTCAAAATATTGAATCAGGGGATTCAAGGCCCGCGGGATGTTCGAGTGGCACTTGTTCAAGCCACCTTCAGGAACAGCTACAAGGAAACACATAAATGAGAATTAATATTATAATTATTTATATTATATAATAAGATACTTATCTTTAATATTTGAATTTATATCTATTATTTGTTGTCAAATTACATTGCATGAAATCATATAAAAATAATTCCATTCATATTAGTGGAAATTAATGGCTTCCAATTGGAATTATAACTTATACTTACAATTACATGCTACAAATATTTGTAGTCTGAAATAATTAATAATTAATCCATAATTAATTTATAATTTATATTTAGATTTAATAATAATTAATTACTTACCTTTTTATATTATTTACCAAATTCCAACTTAATTTGACATTCAATTCAAAACCACATAAATGTTAAACTCTATCTCTGAAAGGCTAAAACCTAACGAATGTTTAGATTTTAATTACATATTTATGTATTGATAGATTAATATTCGCCATCGATTTTACTTAGTATGCACTCTCAATAGTGAATGCGTTCTAAAACTAAGCTATAATATAGGCCATCTAGCACTAATTGTAAAAGCTACATATTATTGTAAAATTAAGTATATTTGAAAATAAAATACTACACTTGCTAATCATCCATGAACATCACAAGTTATAGTATCAAAATAAAAATAAATCGATTGTGGTAAAACTAGGTAGTTTTTTTTGTATATATATTCAATATACCGAACCGATCCAACACCTTCTTATACAAGATTATAGTTACTACGGGCCTGGCACCCTCTGTGGGTAAATGGCCTCATTCAAGATGTATTTAATGGCAATGTAATTTATAAAATAGGATAAGTATTTCAAAAAAAGTTGATATGATTAATTCTAGTAAGATTTGTTACAGACGTTCCTGTTAGTGGATGAAACAGTTGAACTATGTAGGCGCCAACAGTTGTCGATACCACTTTGATGCATTTTTAAGGAAATGTTTGTTAGTATCCATAACAAATATAATATTTTAAAATTTGATTAAATGCATCAGATAAATGATGTACATATGATCTATTGCAAAATTTAACCAATCAACACAATATATCAATTTTTGTCGAAAAAAGTACAAAATATATTATATATAACATTGCTATTTGTTACATGTAGGGGAGACTCGGCTCTACGACCTTAACTATTCTTGTTAATAAACTAACATAATATGTTTGTATACAAGGAATTTTGAATGCTGAATATTATAATTCAGATATGGTTAAAATAAATGCAATCCGCAATTTGTTTTTCGATCGGCATATTATCTAGGATCAAAAGCCATACAATGGTACTTATTCTTAAAACTGGTTGCTTGAGCAAAGTAAAAACCAAATGCATTCTTTAAAGAAAATAAATCAATAATTGTCTTAATTAATTTTTTATCCTCCATATAGAATGTATATGTACATATGTATGTGCATAATAATTTATTTTTTCCATTTAATACATGTGCATTTTAAAGACAAACCCAGTTTTATTATTAATTAATAAATTCATTTTGCAAAAAAGCAAGCAATTTTATATAATATTTATAGAAATAATAAGTAAGTTATTGTTTAATTATAAAAATTTATAATTTATGACAAATTGTAATATAAAGATATAATATGTAATAATATAATTAAGAGACGGAATACTTACTACGAAAGCGATACAATTAAGAGATGGAGTACTACATACTATAATACAAGTGTACATACATAACATATATACTGTACGAGCACGACAACGAATTGTTAAAATAGTTTTTACTGAGTTTGCGGTTACACACACATACATACATAATGTACGTATATTTATAATATTATTACTATGTATGCTTTATGTCATTATTTTCCATTTTATTTTTAATTATCTGAGAAAATTGAAACGTGCATAACATTGATGTTATAAATTTATAATTATTTAAAATTCATTTTATGTTACAAATAATCTAGTACATATGACTTGGATCACATATATCTGTGCTCATAATACGTAATTTATTGTTATTATAATTACATGTCACTATTTTTTAGCTGCATGCACTATTATTGTGTTAAAATAACCACTTTGAACAGCCACTCAATTCATCAACATTTAAAATTATATTATTTTATTACTTTGCACTAACTAATTTCTCACCTTTAAGGAAATAATAATACTTTTCATTTTACACAAAAAAAACAAAAACACAAAAAGTGCTGAAAAGCATTTAAAAGCTTATTAAATGAGTCAATTATTTTGCATTTAAAAAACTTTACAATACGTTATGTCGTCTTTTGCTTCATTTTATTAATTTTTTTATTTCTTTATACAAATTGTAACTAAAATATGTATAAGTTTTATACATAAATAAAATGGGTATAAAATAAAATTCAAATCAAGCTTTATAACAGTTTGGCGGAAATATTTTGTATTTACAACACCTTTGTGTTGTAATTTAAAATTAAAAAGTTTATGCAACATCGGTACAATTTTAAATATTTAAATTAGAAACAGATGTACATATTTTTAGTTCGCCGTTAAAGTTGAAGCCATGTGCATTTGTATGATTGTATTTAATATTACTAATATGGACTAATTGGGAATACATTTGGTTATTTTTCATCAGTTACCCATAATAGGTGATATAGCTATAGAAAACACAGAAAGACACAAGAAAACACCTCTTCCATTATATATGTTATCTTTTGAAAGAACACAAGACATTAAAAATATTTATGCAATCAGCGAAAAATTCCATATAAAAGTGCAAATAGTAGCAGTTAAAAAATCTAAACTGATTCCCCAGTGCAGAAAGTGCCTATGTCAGAAAGTCTATGAACACACGAAAAACTATTCTAATAAGGAGCCCAGTTGCGTGAAATGTGTAGGAAAACACCGTACGGTGTTTGTACGAATGTACAAAACAAAGAGGCACCCCACCAAAATATGTCAACTGTGGAGATGGCACATCCAGCCAACTACAGCGGTTGCATTGTTATAAACGAGGTTGTAAAAGAACTGCAAAAAATTCGCAACAAAACAAGGGAAACTTCAATAAGTACCAGGCCAGAAGTCAACACAGTTCTGTTTCAGTTAATGATCCAAATAATAACCAAACTATTAAAATACTATAAGATCAAAATACAAAAAAGAGCCCTCATATCAATCTTGCAAAGGCTTACCCTACTCGAAAAAAGTCGAACAACATCAGAGTTAGTCTCTCTTTGCTAATTATACATGGCACATAAACTAAAAATTCTTGCATGGAACTGTAATGGTATATTGCAATGACAACATGAAATACAACTATTTCTTGATTTAGAAACAATAAATGTATGCTTATTATCTGAAACACACGTTATACTACTCAAAGTCATATAAAAATCCGATCTCCAAATAAAATTTGAAAGTGATGAAATAAAAGCAATTAGCCTTAGCGTTAATACCCGCAACCACAAAGTAGTGGTAGCCGCCATAAATTGCCCACCTAGATGTAACATCAAAGAGGATGCTTATATATTCACTTCTTGAAGCAGCTAGGTGAGAAATATATAATCGGGGTGACTTCAACCCTAAACATATACAGACTGGGTATCAAGACTAACAACAACCAAAGGAAAGGCAATTTTCAGATTTTTTTTGGGAACCCTCTAGGATTTTAGATCCTAGAGATAACCCTCTAGGATTTTTCTCAAAAAAATCTGAAAATTGCCTTTCCTTTGGCTGTTGTTAGTCCTGGTCCTGATACCCAGTCTGTATGTTTAGCGTTGACGTCACCCCGATTATATATTTCTGGGTTATGGTCTTAAATAATAGGTACATTCTTCCTTCAATTAATGTCTTATAGCCTATCTTTGTATCATGGAGCTAGAGGTTTCAGCTAGGATCGTTTGTACTAACAGTTTCAACAGTACGTATTAGTTATCTGAAATCGTTATAATTTTTGGGAGGAGGAAGTCATAAAGATACATTGATCTGTGCAAATAAACATTTACACATTTCGTTTTCCATACGAATACTTGATTGTATGTACTGATTTTGACAGCCACGTCAAAACCGCAACAAATTATCAGTGTTAACTTTTGAAAAAAAACGAGGGAAAATCACTAGCAGAGCTACATATGTATGCAGGTCAAACTTTTGTACAAATGGAGACAACAAATCAATAAAACCAATTGTATAAAAGTGATTGCTGTTGGCTGCATGCTTTGTATGTTCGCCGCATATTTGTTTATTAAAATAATAAACTGATAAAAAATTTCAAAATGATAATTTCAAACACTTTTAAATTTTGTGATTATGTGTAGAAATTTAAAGAAAAACTTGATTATTTATTATTATTAACTAATAACACTTGCAATTCCAGTAAGTTTTGTATGTTTTTACAAGAATTGAATGAACAATTAGTACATTCGCCTACTAATATAAATGCAGACTCATTATCGATAATGCAGCTATCCATAAAACAATGCAGGTCAGAGTGCTGGTCGAATCATTTAATTTATCAAATTTAAGAATTTTGTCTCCATAATCTCCAATGCTCAATCCCATAGAGAAGTGTTTTGCTAAAATGAAACTCTATGCAAGGCAGGTGTTGGCTGTTGTGTCAGTTGAGCATAATCTAGTTGAGGTTATCGAACAATCGGCAAACTTAATTACAGATACCGATTGTTCTGGTGAACTACTTCATTAGTGGTGTGTCTACTATAGCTTTTCCAGATTAAATTGAACTATGTCCAAATTGAACGCAACTTTTTCTAAACAGATTACAATTTTTTCCAAAATCACTGAAACTTTCTCCATTTGAAATTAAATTTTTTCCAAACAGAATTAAACCATTGATGAATATAAATTAAACTTTTTAGAATTAAAATTAACAATTTTCCATTTCAAATTAACCCTTTTCCAAATGAAATTAAACTCATAAAATTGCATTTTTTAAATCTGCCAAGCTTTGTCGATTGATATTTTAAATAATCCAGTTTATTTTTAATGATTTTATTAGACTGACGGTGAAACAAATTAGGAAAACGGGAAAACAGTGAAAGTCAAAGTAATGATACTACACTGTACCAATTTAAAAAAACAACAGAAATTTTCTTTGAAAAAATACCCAAATTTGAACGCTTGTATCTTGATGAAATAACGCCTTTCACAAAAATCTTCTGGTTCACCAGAAGAAGCAGCAGGGAGTTGTATTAGCAGCTGTAATTTTGTTTGCCGATTGTTCGATAACCTCAACTAGGTTATGCTTTGCTGACACATCCATTTATACAAAACATACTGGAATTGCAACTGTTATTACAAATTAGTTTATAGCGTACGTCGCTGTGGTCGTTGATGGCGCATATAATTGTTGTATTTCGACCTCTAATAGATGGAACCTTTACCACAGCTTTTGTTCCTCGCTTTCATCGTGCGTGACTCCGTCGTGAATGTAAAGGTTATACATATAGCTTTTCCAGATTAAATTGAACTTTTTCCAAGTTAAACGCAACTTTTTCCAAAATAAATTAAACTATTTCCAAACAGATTACACTTTTTTCCAAATTCCCTGAAACCTTTTCCAAATTGAATACAACTTTTGTCTTCTAATTTAGTATGAAAAAAAGTTGCATTCAATTTGGAAATAGTTTCGTTTATGTTGGAAAAAGTTGCGTTTAACTTAGAAAAAGTTCAATTTAATCTGGAAAAGCTATATTAGACTGACGGTGAAACAAATTAGGAAAACGGGAAAACAGTGAAAGTCAAAATGATGATACTATTCTGTGCCAATTTAAAAACGGAACAGAAATTTTCTTTGAAAAAATACCCAAATTTGAACGCCTGGTGAAATGTATCTTGGTTAAATAACGCCTTTCAAAAAATTGTTTGTTTTTAACTGAAGGAAATTTTGCCTTCTTTTCGATAGGTACTGGAATTTGTTTATTTTGTTTTTTTATGACTTTTTGAGTAAAACAAAAGATGTCTAAAAGAAAATAAAAATATAGTGCTGTTTGAGATTGTAAACGAACTTTCTCGATATTTCATTCCAAAATCCAAATCAGTCATTTTTTAGAGAATTTATTAGAAGTCTTAAAAATGTTATTATGGAAATTTCTGTGTGGCCACTCCTTGTGAAAACAATGCTATACTGCAACGCATACTTCATTCGTTGCAACGATGATTATCAGTCAGATACGGAACTCTAACAGGTCGACGTGATCTTAATCGATAAGCTTTCAACCGATTTATTATCATTTGTTTTGATATTTGGTTTTGTAGTGGTACATAATTTATAATTTCTTGGGCACTGATTGACCTTTTTTTTGTAGCATAACGGCGAGAGCTCGATCTTCTTTTAATGTAGTTTTCCTTTGTTGACTGTTTCTAAATATCGATTCACAGCAGATACACTAATATCATAGATGCGCCCGATTTGACTCTTCGTAATATATATGCGATAAATTAAAATAAAATTGTCCATAAAAAGACATTAAATTTAAAATATGATTTAAAATTTTATCGTAGGGTGTTTAGTTTACAAGATAAAAAAATGTACTTGTTAACGTTTTTACGCTTTTTGATACGTTTTCTCTAAAACTTCATTAACTCGACAATGAGTTCCGCACAGAAATTTCCATAACATTTTTCAAAATAATAGAAGGCAAAACTTCCTTCTACTAAAAAACAAAAATTTTCTTTGAAAGGCGTTATTTCACCCAGATACAAGCGTTCAAATTTGGGTACTTTTTCAAAGAAAATTTCTGTTCCGGTTTTAAATTGGCACAGAATAGTATCATCATTTTGACTTTCACTGTTTTCCCGTTTTCCTAATTTGTTTCACCGTCAGTCTAATAAAATCATTAAAAATAAACTGGATTATTTAAATCACAATCGACAAACCTTGGCAGATTTAAAAATTGCAATTTTATGAAAGTTTAATTTCATTTGGAAAAATGTTAATTTGAAGTTTCTGTGAATTTGGAAAAAATTGTAATCTGTTTGGAAAAAGTTGCGTTCAATTTGGACATAGTTTTGGTTATGTTGGAAAAAGTTGCGTTTAACTTGGAAAAAGTTCAATTTAAACTGGAAAAGTTATAGTGAAAGCGATGCGTATAATATACTGAAAAGTGGTTTGTATTATTTTAAATAAAAGAGTGATTTAATTAATGATGCTTAAGTTGTATGAAAAGTTTATTTATGTAGAAAACTGCATAAAAATGTATAAACTGTGTTAATAATACGTTAGTTAAATTGTGATGTTATAAATAGTTTAATTATTAAAATTATATTATCTCTAATATTATTTATAATTGTATTGCCTTAATTGGAATATCTAATAGCTGAAGTGTGTTGTGAAAGATCCAGCAGTTACAGTGCGCAGGTTATGAAAAATAGAGATATGTGTAACCTTAAATATAAATTACAAATCTGAAATCATAATATTATAAATACCTAAACTAATAATAATGCTAATAATTAATGAGTAGTAAAAGTTTCAAAACTCTATAGAATAATCGAAAATAGCATCATTTACCTTAAAACGAAAATGTGATCATTACAACCGATTTTAATATGTTCCGTATGCCTCGTGCAATAAACTACCTTTTTTTTTGCCGCCCTCGTTAGCACAGTTAATAACGTCCTTGCTTTGTTAATCGAAGGTCTCGGATTCGATTCCCGGTGGTGCCCACAAATTTCGCGGGTTTGCGTGTTTTTAATGTGTAAGTATATGTGTTTGTCCGGGTATGGCACCGTGGGCCCGTTAGTGGCATTGTAATCCGCCCAAAAATCCTAAAATATAATAATTTATTTATAATAATTTTAATAGGCTATGCTAATAAATATCGATTTAAACAATAACGTAAATGAACGTTATAACTCTACTTATATAACAAAACCATATATCTCCAATAATTAACCCTTATGTCAATAATCAAAAAAATCTTCGTTGTTACATAACCAAGCTACCTGGTAGCCACAGACGCATTTTCTCGTATATAATGGAAACGTTTGAATAAAATTGACGTTATTATGTCACTGCCTCTTGCGCGCCTATTGATGAGCTAGAACTTATCAATTGTTGGTACATTAAAAAAAAATAAGCCGTATGTTCCGAACGAGATGCTGCCGTCAAGATCTCGTGAAACCTACTCTTCTGTATTTGGGTGTAAAGACAATATTTTATATTACAATTTGACTTACGTTCCCAAAAATAATAAAAGTGTGATATTGTTGTCAACGCCGCACTACACAGAAAACATAATCGGTGAAAAGAAAAAAACAGAAATATGGATAAGTTACCGATTACACAACCAAAAGAACAATTCAACGGTGGCCTGTTGCATTCTTTTACAATATTGTTGATGTTGCGTGCGTTGCGGCATACAAGATATATACAGCAAATAATCCGAGTGACAAAACTTAAAAACGCCGATTTTTTTTACGTTCAGGTATTGATTGCGTTCTCGGCAAACCTCTTACAATACCAGTTTAAATAGCGTCATCGTCAGCCGAAGCGATTCACGACAGCACCAGAAGAATCTCGCAAACTGGGAAATGCTTCATTTGTAAAGTGTTTGTAAAAAGCCAATGTTTTCTGAACATATACAAACACAATTGCAAGATGCCTAAAATGCACTAATTGTGAATTAAATTATTATTATTTTTCTTTTATTTATTGATTTTTTTTTAAATTTTAATTAATTTTTTATATGTTTTATTTATGGAATGTTGCCGTCTGTGATGAAATACAATTTTTATAACATCAAAATTCTATAAAATGTGTTTTAATACATACACTAAACAACCAATACATTAAGTATGTTTTGTATTGGCTAGCCGGTTATAGAACAAGATGGTAAACAAGAGGTCTTAAAACGAACAAAAAAAACCTTGAACATATTAGTGTCCAACTTCTATTTAAAAATCGGTCGATCGGTCATTTTTAGGATGTCAAGAACATGAGCCGTAAACTACAAAAACTAAAAATTTTACGAGCATTTTAAAACCAAATGACTACCCGGGTAGCCGGTTATGGACATAAGGGTTAATTGGAAACTTCAATTTAATTTATTTATCTTTATTTATCATTAAGTTCTAATTTGTCATATTCTAAAAATAAATTGTAGTTTTTGATTAGGGTAATATACTATTTATTTGTAGGGATTCACGAGTTTCGCTCCAGTTTGTATTTTTGTCGTTTTTTCAAATATGAGTAGCTGAGTGGTTTTAGCGAAAGGATGTATTGATAAGCGGTGATAGTAGTCATGGTAAGTTGGTCCTTGTCTGGTACTCTAGCTAGCCAAATATGACTGTTTGAAAGCCTTTGAGTGAGTAAAAATTCTGTCAACAGCCGATTTTCATTTATCGGCACTGTTACAAATGATTGGGTACTAACTCTGAATTTTCAAAGAATGCTGCTGCGGTTATTATCTTCCTCATTAACAGGTTGTCTCTTCTGCCATCATACGAATCTAATCGTCGTTGTCAATGCATAAGTTCTGTACGTCGCACCACGGTATAACACAAACTTACATATCCTTTTGTTAATAAATCAAAGGGGTTTTCGATTTGTACCCGTGTTTGGCAATAATTTGTATTATAGTCTCGTTTACGGTCATCTAAATTGGCGTAATCTCTGTACGAGGATTGTCGTGTCCTTAAAAAAACAGTAAGTAATCAGAATTTACAGAATTACAGAATTCGATTATAGTATTCAACGATAATAAAGATGGATGCAGTATTTTGATCGTTTTTGACAGTTGTCAGTTACCTTAATCTTGTTTTTAATTAATTAATTGTCTTTAATTTAATTTTTTATTTTGTTGGGAAACACTAACAAAATGAATCTTTTTATTGTTACATGTGAAAAAATTCACACAAGAATTGAATTTTCAGGAAATTATTCTTTTTTTTCTTCAAATACTTCAAGGGTTGGCCCAAGCAACTTTAATAATCGCCTCCTATCATTTAGCCCGAAAAACCATCGTAAAATCGGTCTTTTCATTGTATAGTTGCCATAGAAACGCTAAATTTTACACTAGCCCAAAAATATATACGAAAAAATGTAAGAAAAACCCACAGCATCCCGAAATTTTTAATTTGTGTAAATTTTTAAGTAAAAGGTTGAACAGATAAAGTAAAATCAGCCGGAAAAAATAATGAAATTATATAGAAGAATTCGTCCATATACAATATAAGAATCAACACCAACATTTATAATTGTTTGGGCCAATCCTAAAAATAGCTCCCTCTGAATTATGGCTTTACAAAAGAAGTATCTTCATCCTACAATGAATGCTTTCTTCCTATCATGGTTACATGGCTACAGGCTTCCTCTATAGTTATTTATAGTTTCAGCAGTATACGTAAACAAATTATCCGAAATTTTTATAATTTTTTTTGGGGAAATGCTAGAGATAACCGCTCTTTGTTAAAGTCTTAAAAAGTAACCACTTTTATCCTTCAAATCATGGGATATAGCCTATTTTTATTTCATACAGCTAAAGGTTTCATATACGGTCAGTTGAATTAATAAGAAGATACCTATTTTTAAAGAGCATAGCATTTAAATGACCATATATGAAACCTTTAGCTCCAAGATACGAAGACAGGCATTATGTTATGATTTGTAGAATGAACGTACCTAATTTTAAGGCCAGAGAAGGTTATCTCTAGGATTATCCCAAAAAAGTTATAAAGATTTTAGATAATTCGTATACGTACTATTGAAACGATTGCGTTCCAATGTTTATTGATAGTTAATTGTGTATTTTATAATTAAAATAAATTGCAAAAATGTGTGTCATTTATGATGTGTGGAGACACTTATGATATTTAACAAGCGAACATTCTGAAAAGCTTTTTTTCCATATAGGTTATATAATATTAAAATCAGGAGGGTATGGGGTCCATTTAAGTAAAGCAATCTTCTTCTTGGAAATTCAGACTTTTATAATCTTTGCTATATGGATAGGATGGTGTTATCTGGTTGGTAAATCCATTTCACTAGAATAGCTTTTTGAACTTTGACAAATACGACATTGCTAAAATTTTTTGATTCTCAAAAGTTTTTAACTCAATCTCACCATCGTAGGAAATATTTGCTCAGACCATAACTCACCCCTCCTTCCGTGCTGTGATGCCGATTGAGAAATTACATTTGACACTACTACATTTTTTTTATTCATCTGAAAACACGACTGTATACCATATGTCATATGCCCCTTCCCGAAATGAAGACAATTGTTTTATCGAGCCCTGTTTAACGGTGGCTTTTTCTTAATTTTCATCCGTTTTATATGCTTGGTTTGCTTTTTGTATGGTGTGACTTCTACATAAATTCCGTGATTCTGCGAAAATATAGGGCGAATTGGAGGCAATACGAATTATTCTACGCTTATCTATCGGTTTTAATTTCGAAAGATAACAACCTTACGTATTTTTTTCAATGGTTTCAAGGTTTCTTAAATAATTTAAATGCTTTAGCACAACAGTGTGCAACCCAACACTTCAGCCTAGTATTTCCGCTATGAACCGACTCGGAATAAAATAGATTTATTTGATAGTTCTTTTTCTAGCAGCCGAGAGCACTTTTTGGAGGTTCAAGCTACAGGCCTAAAGTTTTTTTCAATTAAAATTAAAGTAATGCAATTGTTTTTTTGATGAATATTTTTTTAAATGCTGGATCATATTGTACGTCATTACACGTATATTTTCATGTATTTCAACGTGTCCTATACGAAAAATACCAAAATACTGAAAAGCCTAAATTTTTTCTTTTTAACGTTTTAAGTTTTGGTGTTAACAGTTAATATGTAAAATGTATTTTAAAAAAATTTAAAATGGTATCTGATGTTATATCTCCATATTAAAGTAAAATAATTTTTTGTATAGGAAAAGCTTTCAGAAAGTAAAAAAAAATTGGACAAAACCTTTTAACTGGCTATCGAATTACGTGCAGCCAAAATTTCTAAGTCTACCATGCATTGCACACTACAACGATTTAATCAAACTAAGCCGAACAAAATCAAACTTTAACGTGGGCAACCTCAAATCACCACCGCGAAAGAGGATAAAAAATAACTGATGAATCTTATCCAACCTCAACAGAAAGTTGGCGGCACCTCGGAGATTGTCAGAAATGAACTAAAGAAAAAAATGAATTATCATTGATTTCGATGAAAAAGTGCCTCAAAGATCAAGGAGTAAATGGTAGAACTGCTGTTAAATAGTAAATGATAAATGGTAAATTTCGCAATGGAGTAAAGTTCTTTGGTCCAAAGAATGAATGTGGAATCGATAAAACACCTTGAGCGATTCGAAAAATATTACTAAAAATTAAATTGTTTAGGTCATTTTTGATCGTACCGATTTTACTAAAAAATTCTGCTACTGAATAATCTGACAAGACATGCGCAGGTGAAAATTTAGTCTAATGAATATAAATATCATTATTAAAACCAACCCTTTTTAAAATGTCTTCACAATATGCTAAATGAATTCACTTTCTGAAATGGGTCCATTTTCAATAAATATTTCTGTATTCGATCCCCAACCTTAATTTAATATCACTTAGTGTCTTAATAGCACTAAGTACGGATTGTTTAATAAAATTGTGACACACGTTAGTAAACAGGAATTTTAGTTTAGAAAACAAAATAACCATTCAAGGTTCTTCAGCTTGCATTTCTACGCTAAATCCGTTGATTAATTTTAGAACATAGGACAAAAAACCTAAATAGATTTTTACCGATTTATCATTTAAATTTCCTTCAATAATGCTAATATTCTTATTTCCATAGCCGGTTAGCCCAAAATAAAATGAGGTCCACTGTTCAATAATTCTGTCCACTGTTATAATGTTAAAAATGTTTACCGGGCGCAATAACCAACGAGTTGCTGCATATTTTAAAATTACATGTAAATCCGTGCCAAAATCAACTTGATAATTGCAAAAATGATGGTTTATTTCGCGGATTAATTTGTCTATTAAATCCGGTAGTTTTGTAGATACAGCGAGATCAAATTTAGCTTTGGAACCTTTTCTTTCAGCTATGCTTGAACTCCATTATGTTTCCTCATCATAACGGAACAATTATCGGCCGTAAATCCAATTAGGTGTTTTAGTAGCACGTTGTTTTCCTCGTCAACAATTCTTATTCTTACTGCCAGCTTTTTACACATCGTACTATATCCGTACTTTCATTTATAGACAACGAGAAAAGCTGTTGGTTTGTAGTTATAGTAATACTATTTTGTGCTTTAACCCGATTCAACCTGATCTTGTTTACTATTTTTGAATCGGTTATGTCATTTTTTAAACATGAAACTAATTGGTTAATCGAAGAATAGGGCAGATTGTGCTCAGCAACAAATAAACTCAGTCGAACTTCCATTCGTTTAGCAGTGTCGTAGTTGCAACAGTGATGTATTCATTCTGTTTAACAAAATCATTTTAAGTGAAACTTAATCGATTTTGCAGCACCATATACAATTTTTCTGTATATTTCGAATAAAGTATGGGTCTTCCTACCACCGATTGAAATGTTACAGAGTTTGCTTTTCTTTCGTTGTTGATAATTTTCCCGCACTATCCAGGAACACTGCGTTTTTCACTCCTTCCTAAATAAAACTTCACGTTATTTCCTTTTCATTTAAAATTTATTTGTTGTAAACAAAAAATGTAAAGTATTTAAGATTGCAATCAAACTTACCCAACCGCTGAAATTAGTTTAGATGAGGACTATATATGACGGTGGACTTTCCCGGCTTTCTGTATGTTGATTTTAATCTTCTGAGGATTTTTTAACCACCAAATTATTTTGTGAAGATGACGAGGGACTTAGGTATGGGCGAGGGATTGACGAGGGATGAGGTAACATTATAAACCACGTTTTGAATATATATTATATTTAGAATATGTATAGCTTTTCCAGATTAAATTGAACTTTTTCCAAGTTAAACGAAACTTTTTCCAACATAAGCAAAATTATTTCCAAATTGAACGCAACATTTTCCATACAGATTACAATTTTTTCCAAATTCACAAAAACTTTTTCCATTTGAAATTTAATTATTTCCAAATAGAATTGAACCATTGATGAATATAAATTAAACTTTTTAAAATTAAAATTAACAATTTTCCATTTAAAATTAACCTTTTTCCAAATAAAATTAAACTTTCATAAAATTGCATGTCTTAAGTCTGCCAAGGTTTGTCGATAGAGATTTTAAATAATTCAGTTTATTTTTAATGATTTTATTAGACTGACGGTAAACAAATTAGGAAAACGGGAAAATAGTGAAAGTCAAAATTTTGATACTATATACACTGCGCGATGCACCAATTTAAACACGGAACAGAAATTTTCTTTGAAGAAATACCCAAATTTGAACGTCTGGTGAAATGTTTCTTGGTGAAATAACGCTATTCAAAAAATTTAAGTTAAAATTTAATTTACTTAAGTGAATGAAATTTTGCCTTCTTTTGAATACTGGAATTTGTTTATTTTATTTTGTTTTTTATGATTTTTTTTTTAATAAAACAAAAGATGTCTAAAACAAATGAAAAATATGCTGCTGTTTGAGCTTGTAAACGAACTTTCTCGATATTTCATTCCAAAATCCAAATCAGCCATTTTATGGAGAATTTAGAAGCCTTAAAAATGTTATTATGGAAATTTCTGTGCGGCCACTGCTTTTGTAAACAATGCTTTACTGCAACGCATAATTTATTCGTTGTCGACGATGATTATCAGTCAGACACGGAACTCTAACAGATCGACATGATCTTAATCGATAAGATTAACAGATTCAACCGTTTTATTATTATTTGTTTTGATATTTGGTTTTGTAGTGGTATATTTCGAATTTCTTGGGCACTGCTTGACCTGTTTTTTGTAGCATAACGTGCGAGAGCTCGATCTTCTCTTAATATAGTTTTCCTTTGTTGTTCAAACCGTCCACGCCGACTCACACTGCCTGTTTCTAAATATCAGACTACCGGTTTCTGACAGATACACTATATAATATCACAGATGCGCCCAATTTGACTCTTCGAATATATATGCGATAAATTAAATTATTATTTTCCATAAAGACGTTAAATTAAAAATGATTTAAAATTTTATCGTAGGGTGTTTAGTTTACAAGATCAAAAAATGTATTTGTTAACATTTTTACGCTTTTTGATACGTATTCTCTAAAACTTCAATAACTCATCAAGGAGTTCCGCACAGAAATTTCCATAACATTTGGCAAAATAATAGAACGCAAAATTTCCTTCAACTAAAAACAAAAATTTGTTTTGAAAGGCGTTATTTCACCAAGATACAAGCGTCCAAATTTGGGTATTTTTCCGAAAAAAATTTCTGTTTCGTTTTTAAATTGGTGCAGTATAGTATCAAAATTTTCACTTTCCCTATTTTCCCGGTTTCCTAATTTGTTTCATCGTCAGTCTAATAAAATCATTAAAATTAAACTGGATTATTTAAAATCTCTATCGACAAACCTTGGCAGATTTAAAAAATGCAATTTTATGAAAGTTTAATTTCATTTGGAAAAAGGTTAATTTTAAATGGAAAATTGTTAATTTTAATTCTACAAAGTTTAATTTATATTCATCAATGGTTTAATTCTGTTTGGAAAAAATTTAATTTCAAATGGAGAAAGTTTCTGTGAATTTGGAGAGAATTGTAATCTGTTTGGAAATAGTTTAATTTAATTTGGAAAAGGATGCGTTCAATTTGGAAATAGTTTCGTTTACTTTGGAATAAGTTGCGTTTAACTTGGAAAAAGTTCAATTTAACCTGGAAAAGCTATATAATTTCGATTTTATTTCACATTTTAAAATTTCAAATTTCAAATTTTCTTCGCTAACCAAAGATTAATCAATTTAGTAGGTAATTTGGTATATCACCATATTTTCCCAACTTAAACAAAACAAAAATGTGGAAATAAAGAAACAACATAAATGTCAAATTATCAACTATCCCTGCAAACCATTGAAACTATTTTTAGTACACATAATTTAAAGAAGTTTTTTAAATTCAAACTAGTCAAAAATCGCAATCCACTCAAAATATCATCTCTGGCCTAGATGTCGTTATAATCGTGGTATGCATTAATTTTTCCTTTTCCGTTTAAGCTTTTATTTTTTCCCAATTTTCCAAAATACAATTAACACTAATTTAATTTACTATTTATTAATTTTTATTTATAAAAACTATACCAAACGTACAGAAAATTAGCTGAATTTATTCACGTGTAACAATTAAAATAATTTTTAGTTATTTGATTAATGGTGAAATTATCTACCTTTCACTATAAAACACAAAATGCCGATTCGAAGTAATATGCAAAATTGAAAAATTGGAAGCAGTCTTCAGCTGTTTATTAAATTCGAAAAAGCCACCAAAAGAACACTATATCTTTTATGGCACTGTAATATTTGTTCTATGCTTATCATTTTAATTTAAAAAACCTGAATGATAATATTTCACTTTATGATGTCGTTTAATTAATTCTGATATTGACATTGGTGTCATTGTAAAATTTGGAATTATGAGAATAAAAATTTTCACGAAGTGAATTTAAAAGGACAAAGTATGAACTCGAACCGTAATTTTTCAGATTGAATACTGCGATTTCTAACAATCGGTTCTCGGTGTCGCGCTAAATTACGATGTCACGATCTGTCTGAACTGACTCAAACAAATACATATGAACTTCGTGTGAATATGTATTTTAATTTATTAAACATTTTGTATATATTCTTTGTACTCTCTATGCAATAAAAGATATCAAGTGTCATTGTCTTTGTTAATTTTTAACCCTTGCGGCAATTTATTATATGTACTACAATTTTTTCCTGTTATGTTCTTCTACTATTTTTCATCTCATCATCATCAACATCATCATCATACACGATCTGTTATTGTTATAATAAAATAAAAAATGTACTTAGCATAGATTTTCATTTCTCTCTCATTTTCATTTTTATGTTTTGTAATTCATCCCTTAACATATAAATAAAAAAAAGGATATACACCATTAACACAAAAACTACTACTGTATAGTACAAAATACACAACTCAAAGGTGAAAAATGTATACAAGAGAAAGACAATAACAATTTTTCCTTTTGTTTTTCATCATTTCTCTATTGTATTCCTGTTATGAATTTACAAGATGTTCTTTGCTTTATTATATTCTCCTCTTTTTTTTTTATATTATTAAAAAGGATAAAAAAGGATTTTATTTTATTATCATTATATTATGATTAGGATGATACAAGGTGATTTTGAATATTTTATTATTGTTTTTGTTGTTGTATTAAATCTATCATTTCATTTTATTATGTAGATAATTACTTTAACTTTATGGGCTTGGTCAAGCTGTGCGATCAAGTTCCCTCTTTATACCTATCTTTAGGTATTGACACAGAACAGACGCAATATATAGGATTCGGGTGGAAATTTAATTAATATCTGTGGGTACATTTCCATCATAAATTCAATCAGATGATTAATTCGAATTAATACTACAAAACTAATCGATTTTTCCTTGTACATTCTAGCTATAGAGACGGAATAATAATTGAGCATAATTGTGTATTTCAGTATTGTAATGAACCCACAGCAGTAAAATAAAATAAAATAGTAAACATATATATAATATTATAGTCACGTAATTAGGTGATTAAAAAATTGAATCTGAAATTAGTATCGTACAAACCAATCCCAGAATAATTTTCATACTTTCCTTTTTGTAAATTCAACTCCATCCAACAACCGCGCTCTGAATTCCTTTCTGTGTATTTTGTTTTTTTTGTTCCTTTATTTTTAATGAAAAAATAAAAAAAAAAACTCAATTAGCAATTAAACGTGGCATTTTCTCTAATTACACGATACTTTCTCGCTAATTATAGCTTTCGATGGGAGGCATAGAAGTACAATTACATGAATATAAAAATTATGTTGTTTGATGATGATTTTGTGTGCTGTGTAGTCGTCGGGAATATTTTTATTTTATTTTGCGGTTGGAGAAGTTGTACAATGGTAATGATTATTATAATGATTAGTATAATGATTATGTATTGTTGGTTTGATATATTATATTTAATAAGACTACACACTAGTATATATACAATAAAATCGTACCATACTCGAATATAAAATATTCTATGAGGCGCACACACAAATATCATAAATAAAACGGAGACTGACTTATGGAAATAAATTGATGGGATTTTCACGAAGTACATATACATACACATAATAGTTCGGTCATATTTTCGAATGTAGAATGTAGTATATTAACGAAATTTATCATTTAAAGTTTAAGTTTAAAAAACTTACAACAGAACTAAAAGCCCAGACCGAATCTGAATAATATATCAACCGCAATATAGAAACCGTGTGTCATTTCAACATAAACCGTATATGTATATGTATATAAAACATATAGATAGTAACCAAAACCAATTCATTTCATCTCGTTTGTTTTTTTTTTGTAGTATTTTATAGTAGTACGAGTCCATATATAAACTTTCATCAATCTCTTTCAAAAGCATGGAAAATAAAAAATAAAAATAATCATAGTCGTAATAATAATAATAATAATAATGGAATAGATATGAGGACACAACACAATATGCAATAACAACAAATAAATTTTCCTTGTCGTCCAAAGCCGTCCATCTCCCCCACACACGCGAAACATAAAAAAATTGGTCTCCCGAAAACAGGAGGATAAAACAAAAACAAAATCTCCTTTTTGGTTTATTTTTATGGCTATTTTTTGTTTAGCTCTAAAGTCTATTGTCCATTGAATAACACTTAAGTTTCGGTTCAAATGTAATATTATGTATACAATGTACATGCAGATTGGGATAGAAGTTGAATAATTTCGCTGATTTTTTGTTATATATAATGATATAATATTCATTATACAGACTCTTTTGTGTTTGATGGAATTTCATATTGAGTGAATTAACCAAGAGAAAATTCACGGTGCTCTAATTCCTAGAATAATTAGAATTCCAAAATGGTTTTAATATAGCCATACCTATATAGTTGTGTATAATGCTTCAAATTGATTTCACTAATTAACAAAATGCCATTACGTCTATGTGAATTCAAATTCACAAACCCAAATCAAATATGGAATGCTATTGTGTATATGTCAAATCGGCGTAGTTCATACTTCCGCCGATATATGTTTGCTCTGTACCAAAAAGGTGAAACTGTTTATGTGATTTTAAGCGAATTTAGTTTTAACTAAAAATATTGAAGAAAGTGAAGAAAATAGTGAAGCAGTAGAACAACATTTCTTTTCCTCGAAGATGTTTTTGATTGCATTTACAATTCTGTGTACTTGTTCTGTTTCGGAACACTAATTGATGATCTGGAATAATATGCCGTTCTTCTAATACTGATTTCAATTTCGTTAGTAGCATTTTTTTAAATATATTTTAGATTATAGGCAGCATGATTATTGGACGATATGTTGAAATCTGTGTTTTATTTTTTCCAACTTTATGTATCATTGTGATCAAAGATATCTTCCATTTGCCGTGCGTCCTCGATTTGGCTCCTTGAGCGCCTTGAGCCCCAGAACTGGTAGTGAATAAAACAAAAACATGGAAAACAACTAAATTGATCGAAATTCGTTTCCAGTAAATCCTTTACACTTGCATGATCTTACAGGTAATACGTACACTAATTCAAGTGATAAAATCTGTGAATTGCGGCCAAAACCTGAAATGTGAACGAGCTTTTTGATGATAACTATATTACTTACTTTGGTTGCCATGACTGTTGTGAGCAGGTCATCGAAAAGAAGCCACTTTGATGCGGTAAATGTTCGAAATTGTATAGAATATGCAGATTTTGGCGCATCACTCGTCAAAGCGTTATTTCCTAAGTTGAATGTGCACTGCCATAAGAATCAAAGTGTATCCACATTTTATTTATAATTTAAAGAGTATTTCAACGTTTTAAGCAAATTTTGATTAAATTAGAAGTTGTGTTAAATTTGAGTAATGGGTTGAGTTTGAGTTAAGCCCATTCTAGAATTTTAGTTCGAATTTTACTTAAGAAAATCCACCCAGCATAGTTCAAAAGCTATTCAAACACAAATACGATTAAACATAATTTAAAATGCACTCAACTTTTGCACTCAAATTTTGTTTCAAATTTACTTAAATAAAAAAATATTCTCGATATCAAATTTTAGTCAACATTTCTACACACTCACATAGTAAAACACACGGAAAGTCTTGTATAAGTGCTAGACAATTTTTCGTGTGTTTTACTATGGGAGTGCTTCAAAGTTTGATATTGAAAATATTTTATTCATTTACTGTAATTCACAAATAATAATAAAATAAAAAATATAATTCGCTCTAAAGTGAAATTAAAATTTGACTCAAATTCCTATACCTTAAATTATAATTCAAAATTTATTTACGCAAACTGAAATAACACAAAGTATATTTGTCAAAATGTTTGATTTTTAATTCAATTTATAATTTAAACTGCACTCAAATTTTGTTGGAAAATTCATTTATTTTCACTCATATCTAAAAAAAAACGATAAAGATTTTGACTCAAATTCATACTAGTATTCTATTCTAGATTTCACTTACGCAAATCCACTCAAAAAATATATACTTCGAAGTCTATGCAAACTAAAATATGAGTAAATATGTTTAATTTAAATTGGACTCAAATAACCTATAAATCGCGTTTAAAATTTTACTCAACTTTACCCGAAATTTAACTAACAAAAGTTCCACTCAAAATATATAATTTAAAGTCTACTCAATCACAATCAAATATAGCAAAACATTATTTACTAATCATTGTTTGAGTTTTAATTAATATTTAAATTGCACTCAAATTTTGTTGAAATGGCATTTCAACTCCAAAGTATAACCATAGAAAAAAGATCTAAAGACATCTTTTTTCTATGGTATAACTCTACCTTGAATTTCACTTTAAAAAATTCATTGCTTCTCGCCCAATTTCCAGTTGGTAGTCTAATCGGGTGATTCGAGTTTGATGAACTTTTTTGTTGTCTTCCACAAATAATAATCTGTCCTCTCGATTGCCGAGAGTTTATTTACATAATTCTGGACGCTCTGGTTTCCTTCTTCCCGCAATGCAAATCTTAGAGTCTTAATAGCTCGATTTAATTTCCATTTCAACAACGGTGATTTTATTTCTTGCCGTCGGCGGCAAAATTTCCGCTTTTCCTGGATTAGTTCCTGTAAATTATGTGACAGTTTATTATTTTTTTCTGTACTATTTAAGACAGGTGTAGCCTTTTCAGCTGATAATGGCAGGACATCTTTTAGATTTTCTGTCGCCGCATCAATATCTGCTGGTGTGGTAAGAGGGATATTCAGTACACAATTTTGTTCGACTAGCCTTTTCTATTGATCCCAATTAGTTTGCTTGTTTGTAGCCGTTTTGGTATTTCTATTCTTAGGACGCCTTTGCTCATTCTTACAATTACAGGTGAGTGATCAGATAACAGATCATAGCAATCGGAGGCCTTAGCATATGTACGTGGAATCAGAGATCAAATTAAAACACACTACAGTATGTAGTCAAATTCTACCTACATAAAAACACACGATTTAATGTTCAAAGAGAATGAAGAAACACAAAAACTCCAACAACACATTTTAGCACTAATACTCAACACAATGTAGCACTGTAGAATGGAGGAATAACAACACAGTATTTCAAAATATAACTACACAGTGTTTCAAATCAACACTGTGTGTTTAATTTTTTAACTACGCGTATTTCGAAGAACGAATGTACATACGCGGAGTAGTATTGTGTGTATTTAAATGTTTTGTCTTGTGAATGTTTGATACAGAATCAGAATAATCGAAATTACTATTGAATTTCTTAACGAATTAATGATTTAGGTGAAGTTTTTGAATATGGTATATAGAATAAGATTATTTCTTTATGAAATTTATAATGAAATTCGGATTGTTTGATGGGAAAGTGATTCTAAAATGAATTTTGGGTGAAGTGCTTGAATGGTATTGTAATGTAATCGTTTATAATGAAACTCGACATGTTCGATAGTAATGGTATTCTTAATTGTTTATTGGACAAAGTTCTAGAGTATTGCCGACTGTAGCATTTCTGAACTGATTATGATGAAGAATAATTTCAAAAGTTTTGAAATTATTACTAAATAAAGTTCTTGATTATGGAACACTGGAACAATCCTAGATTGTTGTTGAGAACTTCAGAATAAGCTTGTTATAATTATAGATCCAACACATATAACACAATACGCTATGTACCACAACAATAGATGGGTCATTCAGAAACGTCATTCAACTGATCGTTATCGAGCGCATTGCTGTTTTTGGGAAGTGTAGAAAGGGCTTTGGCTCTTCTTGTGCTCTTACTCACAAATTGATCTATTTCACCTACAAATCGTTGGTTTTACCTCCACTGTCCTATATGCATCAGTTGTATGGTGACCAGTTGTAAAATTAGCCTGTAGGGCTATATCTGGTGCTATTTCTTCTACTCATCCATCTTCTTGCAATGGAGTACATTTTGTGTTTCCACGAATTGCGATTATTCATTCTTGGCAGAGCGTGCTCTGATGAATTTCGACTAAGTAACATTGTTACAATCTTCATCATTTTCCCCTGGAGAGGATTGCAGCTCCGTCAGAATTTCTATAGAATGTTGTCTGAGTCGATGTATCGCGATCAAAAGTCACTGCAGGGCTTGAATTCTTCTGGCCTAATTATGGGGTTAGATTTTCGGGTAGTCTGAATAAACACTGTAAGGTTTTTCAAGCTAAATGAATTGTACCCACACAAAGTGGGGATGAGGCGCCTACATAGTTTTAGCGATAAAAAACAGTTTATTATCTACTCAGATAGTTAAGCAGTGCTTAATACCCTCAATAGTCCTTTGACTGCATGTCTAAACTGGTCAAAGATTGCAAGAACTACCATTAACACTAATTGCTTAAATACTACAGAGTAAGGGTTATGTGGGTACATACTCATTGAGTTTGAGAGTAATAAAGTTGCTGATTTCATAGCAAAAGCTGAATCACAAGAATCTCGCCCTATCTAAACTGGGACTGAAGTGGCGTTCTATTCCCTTAGATATCGAACTCGGCATTTGTCAGAGCTAGACCCAAAGTGTTCTCTTTCTGATTTTCGAAAGCATCTCTTCATTGGTTCAAACATTTACAGTTTGCTAAGATTGCAGTGCGGTTCCGCAGGTTCCAATCGTTTTAATAATCGAAGAAACAGATAGATTAAGAGTTTCAAAAGTTGAAAAATATGCTTTACTTCGTTTTACAGATTAGCAATACAACACAAATTTTAAAATTCCGGTATTCATAAACTTAGTGACTTTGAATTTCGCAGGAGTTTGCGAATGAGTTTGAATTAAAAATTTTATATCTGCCGTGTATAAAATAATTATAATTTTTTTTATTAAAGCGCTGATGAAATCTGCAGAGAGTTAATTATTGTTATACAAAAAAATGGTTTTTAAAAATTAAACATTTGATCAACTATATCGAACCGTCAAATTTTGAAATTTGGTGAAAAATTTCAAATTCAGGTGTTGGCTTCCACTTTGAAAATCCACTTTGTTTTTTATATGACAGTCCTTTAAATTTGAGATTTTAGAGTATTAAAAAAATTTGATTATAGATATTAAAAGCAAAACTTAAATACACATCTATAGAGTGGATATAAATACTAGTTAAGCTACGAAGTCATATGATCTACCAAATGTATCTAACTATCTATAAAGGTGAGTGTATCTATAGCTATTAATTATGAATTTGTTGAGGACTGTAGACTACAAGCATTTTTTAATATGTTTCATGGGAAATTCCCGTGTCGTAATTTACCCTTTTTCGGCATTTTGTAGGCGTTACTGGTTTATGAAACTATTCGAAAATTTAAAATATAATAATTATATATTTATGTTAGCAATACAATTGGTTTGCTAACATTATGTAAATACATAATAATTGAATTTCAAATTATCGAATAGATATACATAAGTTTTGTACCAAAACCGCCTGCAAATCGCCGAATAAGGATAGAGCACTAGCACGGGAATTTCCAATGTTAAACGGAAAACACTAAATTTTGTCTACACTTCATAATTTTAAAAATTGAAACTCTTAAAGACAGATATATCAACCCGTTATTTAATGGTCTATTGTTGGCTTGTTTGTTATGAAATATTTTAGTTTCAACAAAATTTTACTGAAATGTAAATTCTTTTAAAAAATTTCTGTTTTCATTATTTAGATACATCAAAACAATTCGATAGTGACCGGATTTAACTACAATTAGAATACGTTTGATAACTTGATCAGTTGAATGACGTTTCTGACTGTCCCATCTATTGTTGCAATGATGCTGCAATACTCCAGAACTTTGTCCAATAAACAATTAAGAATACCATTACTATCGAACATGTCGAGTTTTATTATAAACGATTACATTACAATAACTTTCAAGCACTTCACCCAAAAATCATTTTAGAATCACTTTCCCATTATACAAACTGAATTTCATTATAATTCATAAAGCAATAATCTTATTCTACATACCATATTGAAATGGCCATATTCAAAAACTTCACCTAAACTAAAAATCATTAATTCGTTAAGAAATTAAATAGTAATTTCGATTATTCTGATTCTGTATCAAACATTCACAAGACAAAACATTTAAATACACACATTACTACTCCGCGTATGTACATTCGTTCTTCGAAATACGCGTCCCTTTCGGTACGGGAGACAATTACTTTGTTTTAAACGTTTATAATGTGTTCATATAACAAAGTTGTCCATATTAAACTAATATGTAACCTTGTTTTTCGTGCATCTTCCCTGGGAAAAGAGGGAGCGGGTGGGATATATATGTCCCAGCAGGTGTTTGACATGGGACATTTAAGTCCCATTAGTCCTCAAAATGGGAATATATAAATAAATAATTTTTCTTTTATTTTAAATTTTATGTATTTTTATTCAATTATATTTGTATATTTAGAAAACAAAAGCAAAAAGAATTCATTTTATTTATTTAGAAAGCAAAATAAAAGGTAAAAATTATAAAATTATTGATGAAATGGTGCAAAACAATTTTTGCACAACGGAAGTTGACAGTCTTGGCATAAAGTTTTAGTGCGCTTTTCAATTTTCTTTTTTTGGCAACCTGCACACCGACGTCTAGTGGGTCCCTCGATTGGTAAGTGAGTAGCAGATTGGCCATAAATCCTTTTCTTTTTGGAATGGTAACCACCATGACTAAGGCTTCTCTTCACGACCACAGTTTGCTGTCCTTCCGTAATGAGACCTTCTGCTAGTAGAACTAAAAATTCAAGAAATGGTTCCTTTTTACGATGCAAATCGATATATATGATCCACGAATTTACAGCTGACATCATCACCAATCTATAAAAAACCTTCTTCCACCACTTTTTTGATTTACGGTCAAGTTCATACATGTTGGATAACTGAACAGCTCGATCTACGCCTCCCATTGCAGACCTGTAGAATTGTATCATTTCAGGACATGGTACAACTACTTTTTCACCATTCTTTTGTTTTTTTTCTACTGTTACCATTGAAGGTCGATGACAATTGCTTATAACTGCTACCTCTTTGGTATCATGCCATTTTGTATACGTGATTCCAGAAGTACACGTTTTGAAAATAGCTTCACCTTTGGGTAGTTTGGGTAGTTTTGGCAAGTTCTTTCGATTCGTCATCACTGTTCCCAATGCAGGATATTCTAAAGTTTCCAGTAAATGAACACTGGTAAAAAAACGATCAAAGCAAAGTGTAACAACCGGGTCTTTGATTGTCGTAGCTAGTTTATTTACTACACGTTCACCAAGGGTGCCAATGGTTTGTACATCTTCTTTACTGCAGTAAATATTAAAGTCATATACGTACCCACTTAGAGAGTCACATCTCATCCACATCTTTATTCCCCGTTTCGTAGGTTTTAGTTGCATATATTGCTTTAGTGATGAACGTCCTTTAAACTTGGTCATAGATTCCTCTATAGATTGAAATGGGCTATCTTCACGTGCATCCTGAAAACGGGCTTTCAAGCATTCGACAATATCGTCCATATAATACGTTTTTGACGCGTCTGCAGGTTTTTGTGGTTGTGCACAATATAACTTAGAAAATAGAAATAAGTAGCGATCGCGTGCGATAGCAGATTTGATTGCATCATTGCCTAATGACTGGTGATTTGACCAATAATGTTTAGTTGAAGGAACGTGGTTATAACTTATGATAATCATGCAACCTAAAATTATTTTAATCTCTCCAACATCTGTACGTTTTATAAGTTTATATTTTTTCTTAGAAGCTCGAAGAATTTCAATTCTTTCGTTTGTGCATTGCGTGATATATATAATAAGGCTCGGAAGAAACATTTTTATGAAGATCTGTATTGGTTTATCAGTTCTCTTAAATTTTAGTCCTATACCGGGATTACGATGGTTGCTAGGTACTTTTCTAGGTCTAAACGATTCTTCAGGTGTTGACCATATGACATCAAAATTAGCTGCAGTTAGCGGTGACAACGGAGCCTCATCTTCCGGTGACACATCATCTACTTCAGGTTCATCATCTTCATCTGACGAATCCGAATTAATTTTTTCATTTTCTAGTTCAATATTACTATCAGATTCTGATGGTATGAATTCTTCTCCGCTCCCAGATGAAAAGTCATCGTTAGATATCTCTTCCCAAATTGCCCGTTTCGACATTTTAGCCTAAAATAACATGTTTACTTTTATAATGCTACAACCCTATTGGGATACATATGCCCCACTGCAAAAGCCGAATGGTGTGTCCCACTAAAAAAAAAAACTGAAAATTAGATAAAATCTTATACTTACTGATTTGCAAAATTGATAAAATCACTACGGGATGATCCTATAACACTTCACTAATATTTTTTTTTTTTTTTGTCACACTTTTCAATATTTATTTGATTTTTTTCTAAAAAAAACTGGTTAGTAATGCTCTTTACTCATCAACAAACGAAATTTTATGGTATTGTGACATGTTTTTTCAGTTAACTGTTTTATTTAACTGTTCTTAAACATGTAAAAAAATGAATAGGACCAAATTTAACCATTTAAAGTAAGAATTTTACATTTTATAGCTTTGTGAAATTCAGTGGGACACATATGTCCCAATAGGTGCGAAAGGGTTAAAAAATTAAACACACAGTGTTAAAATTTGAAACACTGTGTTGCTAAAACGAACTAAACACTGTCGAAAGAAAATTTAACACACGTAGCACAAAGAAGAACATGAAGTATAATATTTTTTTAAATTATAGCTGGAGTTTTTTTTGATGTTGTTCAAATAAATACAGTACAATATACGAAGTTGTTAGGAAGAAAAAAACTCGGTTATATATTTATTATTATAAGTGATACATTTTTGTTTTTTTTATTTAATAATTTATAATTAATTATTTCAAAATTAATTTATATAATTTATTGTTAAAATATCTATCTCTACAGTGGAGATGATCTCGGAAATCTTTGAGCTGGATTTCTTCTTGGGCCGCAGGTAAAGAAGGCTGTTTTGGATTTCCAAGCAGTCAATAACCGATTGTGTAAGCTTCGCTTGCGCATGAAGTTAGCCAACCTGTCGATAATTTGTGTACATGCGCCCACAGAAGTCAGCCAGCCCCAAGATAAAGACTCATTTTACAATGACTTGGACGATCTGATGGGATCTATACCCCAACACGACGTTAGAATGGTAATTGGGGACTTTAATGCTAGAGCTGGCAGAAATCAGACCGACTTGTGTGAAAACATAGGTCTGTACTCCCGACACGAAACTGCGACCGATAATGGTGAGAGAATGATGTACTTTGCAATTGCTCATGATCTTAGAGTAGCAAGCACATTCTTCCCTCACAAACAGATACACCTAGAGACATGGACACATCCTCGCAAAACATCCCGGAGCTAAATTGACCACGTGTTAATTTCAAAAGGGCGAGCTCGGGTTGTGCAGGACGTGAGAACTTATCGGTCAGCAACCAAATACGTAGGCAGCGATCATTATTTGGTCGCTGCAAAGCTACGGTGGAAGTTTTCGTACAGGTCGGGGAACACAGCGAAACGGATGGAACGTTTCGACTGTGAAGGTCTGATAAATGAAGATCAAAAGAAACGATATCAGGATCTTGTCAGCGACAACATTGAGGGAGCTAATTACCAGTCTGACTGCGTGAACTCTGTCTGGGAGGTACTGAAAACTTCGGTTGTCAGTGCTGCTCAACAGACTTTAGGTATAGTGAAAGTCAGAACCAAGAATGATTGGTTTGATGACGAGTGTCGTCTTGCAGTTGAGCAACAAAATATAGCCCATAATGAAGTGCAACAACGTCTCACAATCGCAAGGAAAAACAAGGCAGCTCTTGCAAGAAGGGCAGCTAAGCGGATTTGTAGACGGAAGAAGCGAGAATGGTGGAAAGCCGAGGTTCTGAAAGTACAACAACTCAGCAATGAGCGTAGTTCACGTAATTTCTTTAAAGGAATTACTGGATTGCACCATACTTTCAGGCCTTCGTCAACTGCCATTCGGGACCGTGATGGAAACCTCTGTGTCAACATCGACGCAGTACTTGACGCATGGAGTGGACACTTTACTGAGCTGCTTGAAGTTCATCATGCGTCACAGACTGTTGTTGAGCCACCTCTAAAACAGACTGCGGAGATTTGCACTGAGTAGCCATCCCATGAGGAATTCACTAAGGCCATGCAGAGAATGAAACGAAACCGCTCACCTGGAGTGGACTGCATTAATTCGGAGCTCTTGATATTCGGAGGGGATACTTTGTGGAACTGTCTTTTCGACCTTATTCGATTAGTATGGCGAACCGAAGTTATGCCTGATGAATGGAAAGTGGCCGCGATATGCCCCATCTTCAAGAAGGGAGACCGCTTGAAGTGTGACAATTATCGCGGTATAGCTCTCCTTTGCACAGCATACAAGTTACTGTCATACATTTTATTGGATAGAATCACTCCTCTGGCGGAGGGCTTGGTTGGTGACTATCAGGGAGCATTTCGTCCAAATCGATCAGTCACTGATCAGGTCTTTTCGCTGCGGATGATTCTATCTAAATATTATGAGACATCCATCTCCGTACATCAGGTTTTCCTGGATTTCCGGCAGGCCTACGACTCGATCAATCGAGAGGGTTTGTGGTCTGCCCTGGAATACCTAGGAATGCCAACAAAATTGGTACGACTGTGTAGGATGACAGTGACGCAGTCTCAATGCTGTGTTAAAGTTGAGAACAGGCTATCGGCAATTTTTGCAGTTAACTCGGGTGTTCGGCAGGGAGATGCTCTGTCCCCGATACTCTTTAATCTCATGTTGGAGTACATCTTTCGTAAAACTGAAACACCTTAGCGCAACATCTTATATCGCCAGTCCAATCAAGTGATTGGACTGAATAGCAACAGAGTGAAAGAAATACTTGATCCGCTTGTAGAGTTTTCAGCTTCAGTTGGACTCCAGATCAATGAGTCCAAAACGAAATACCTGATCTCTGGTTTTAGAGACAATGGCACTCCAGATTTTAGTAGTGGCCACCACACGTTTGAGGGAGTGAGGAGGTTCAAATATTTGGGCTCTCTTATCACTCACGATAACAGTGTGGGTGAGGATATTAAAGTGCGGCTGGCAGCTGGCAGTCGTTCTTTGTATCCTCTTAGGCCACTGCTAAAATCTAAACACTTATCAAGTGCCGTGAAGCTGAAGCTTTACAAAGCGTTGATCAGACCCGTTGTTATGTTTGGATGTGAAAGTTGGGCGCTGACGGATGAGTACGAGAGATGGCTCCTTACATTTGAGAGAAGAATCATGCGTGTGATTTACGGCCCTAAACGCGAAATAGATGGTACATACCGAGCTCTGTACAATTTCGAGATCAGAGATCTGATGAAGATCCCCGATATTGTACATGAAGTTAGATCCCAGCGAGTGCGCTGGCTCGGTCACGTTCTGCGTGCTGATCCGGAACGAATTGTGCAGCGATCTCTGAAAGGAGAGCCACCATATGGTAGGCGCAGAGGTCGTTGCAGGCGACGATGGCTCTACGATGTATAGGGAACGACTTGGCCTCTTCAGATTGTCTTAGACAGTATGAAGACCAAGCTCAGGATCGAAACCGTTGGAGCCAAATTGTTGATTCAGTAAGGGGCCAGTAATGGCCTTTAACACTGTTAATTATTTATTGTTAAAATATTCACTTTAATTTTTACCAAATTTTTTATTTAAAACTTAAAACCAACTGGGTGTTCTCATTATAAATTTGAGCTTTTATATATAGATTCCCAATTTCTGTTGTTTTTTTCTATTCGAATTTCGAACATGAAATCCCAAAATGTAGTGCATTCCTACACTACGAATCTGTGGGCCAGCCAGTAAGTTTACCGGCAGATAATTAATTCAGGGACTGTTATTCTATAGCTTCATAAAGTTGTTTGCCCTTCGGCGATGTTAGTCTGGAACCCCATTGAGTGTGTTTGGCGTTGAAATTACTCCCTGTAAGAAATTTATTACTTAGCTGGCTAAAATAATCCAAGAACTGCAGTTTTTTATTTGTCCTTTAACCGTGTGCTATAAATTCATAGTAAGTATCAACTAAAAAATATATAATGCTGTTAAACTGCACTCATGTCAGTTCATGGTATTTTAAATCAATTTATTTTTTACAACTTACCATTTTAACAATATGCAAATGATTTTATTCATTTTATGTACAGTATTACCTATTAAAAGAGTTGAGTTATACCACTAAATAAATGACCAAACAAACAATTAAAATCAATGAAATTGCATAAAACAGCAATTAATAATATAATCTCATAATCTACGTAATCGAATGATAACCATTCTATATATCCACAATTCCACATGTGCATTCCACAGAAATTATCAAATTTTTATAAATAGTCTTATGATCAAGAGACAATTTTTATAGGTAATAATGTAATAAATTAATACAAATGTAAAAAAAAATTACTTTACCTTAATATTGTAAATAATTAATAATAAAAATACTGGAATTTATTACACTAAAACTCAAGTACTTAGCCATGATTCAATTAAAGTTATGATGTTTGTTTTTATATCGATCAGTTGCGTTGGATGTGATTTAAAATTGATTGGACGAAAATCGTACGCCTTACCAACTTCTGGTATTACGTCATATTTGTATGAGGTGATTTCACTTTCAAAGGTTTTCTGAACATTTGCAATGTAATTTCTAAAAACAAAGTGGTTAAAACAAATAACATCCAAATTAGTACGGATTTAAAACTTACGTTAAATTATCCAACAAAATCGTGCCATTTTCGATGCAAATAAACGGTATAAGTCCCTGAAGTAATGTTGAGTTCAAATCAATTGCCTCGTGCCAGTAATGCTCAATGTAATTTCTAAAAAATTACCGAATTTTAATTGAAATACGTTTATAAATTAGAATTTTAACATATAACAAGGCTTACGTCAAATTATCGATCGGAATTGAATCTTCTTCGACTATAATCACCATTTTAATATCTATAAAAAAATGGAAATTTGATACAAAAATAATCAACCAAAATAATAACAATACACAGTTTTAGAAAGCGCAATTTTATTAACTAATCCAAGATTCTAACAAATTATTAACATTTAATTTAACTTCAAGCACATCCTGCGAATCGAGTTTTTCGTTAATTTGCCGAAAATCATATGACTTACCAACTGTCATTATTAAATCGACGGATCCATGTGTATCCTCCATTCCACCGATAACACCAACTTGTCGATATGGGTCGAATGCTCCATTAGTAAAGTATATATTTGTTAGGTCAGCACGGAGTACATATGTCGCGGCGGTTAATTGATTTCCAGTGGTTACATCATCGGGTTGAATGCTAAACACGTCTTCACATAACTTCGTGTAAAATTCCAGTGGTAAATTTACATTAAAAAATGATGACGAATCAGTGGAGGTTCTGAACCACGATAGATAACTGCATGATTGGAATAGTTGTTGACGTTCCCCATTTATAACATCGGCTGAATCCCATGTATCAGGTCGTAGATGGTTTACTAAATTAGCATATGTTAGTATGTCACCATCGAAAAATTCCTTAAAATAATTCCCCAATGCTTCGAGGCTATTTTCTGGCACTACGCTTTCGAATACTGCACAAAAGTCGGTCACGACATCAACGCTAAAATTGTAAATAATAAATTAGGTAGGGCTCTAAAATTTAATTTTTATGTCGATAAATTACTTTCCGTATTCAACGACACTTCCAATTCCTGATAGCAGAGCGTAATAAAATAAATAAATATCGTTTATATCAAGCGTGGATAGCGGATTCCCGATATTAAAATAATTTGAAATTTGTGATCCTTCTTGAGCCGTAAATAAAGATTTAATTTGAGCAAATGCCATTTCTAGACTATCATGACACTTTGGATTTACATTCCTAATTGTGGCTTGCACATCACTAAAATATGTACTCAATTCTGTACTAGGATAAATGGGAGCACTACTAGCCCAAACACCATTCACCATATCAGGATATAAACTATAAATCCATGCGGCTAACGTGGCACCCGTATCGTAACCATACAGAATCACTTTTGTTGGTCCATACGTTTCATCAAAATGCAATTTGAAAGAGTTTATTAGTACAACATAGTCCATTATTAAGTGTCCCAATGTAAAATAGCTTTGAAGGTTAGATGTTGATGTAGATAAAGTAGGACGACTATCACCATGGTATCTTGGTTCAAGTGCATATATAGCGCCACCTTTTTGCTTCACAATTTCGGTTGGGATACTGTTCTCCAACCAATATGCATAGAAATCATCCCGCGCACTGATTAAGAAAAATATTGGGCCACCCGGTTTATAGAATTCATCGTAAACCACCAATTTCTATTCAAAGCAAATCAGAGATTCAATATACTCGTACGTTAGACATGATTACATTAAAAATATGAATTTTTACCTGTTTAAATAAGCCTAGTGCAAGATCGTTATAATCGATGTACTGATCAACCTCTGCATGTCGATAAGGTATCACTCGGGATAAAGTTGGTTCACCCGAAAGTTTAGCCATCATTTTGGAAAGAAATCCATTTGGTTTAAATGAATTTGCTTGGACTGCAATAGCCACACAGGTGAGTAAAAAACAAGGTAATATCCTCATCATGATTGAAACACAACTGAATGGATGAACGAAGTATTTATAAGCTTATATTTAAAAAAAATGTTGTTGTTCATAATTATATAGCATAGATAGTAATTATCAAGTTCTGATGAAAGATAAACCACATTTTAAATTACTTTAAACAATAAAACTTTATTAAACAATTATATACGATCGTAACCATTAGATAACAAAATTATAAAATTTTCGATACAATTGCTTTATTGGATCCATTGTAACACAAGGGTTCTTTGGCGTTCTTTAGCTGCACGAACACTATCGCTGTCGTAGACATTGATTCTGGGTAAATCGAAACCTTTGCCAACACCTTGAATTATGTCTGATGGTACATCCGCATTTAAATCTCGTGGCTGACTAACAATACGGAAAGGATCCCATTCACCATTTGTAAAGTAGATATTTTTAATGTCATGTGACAATCGATTGTCATCGTTGGTGCGCACGTTTGCTACGAAAATAGAGTTGCGGTCTATTTGCGTTCCGAACAGCTCTCGACACGCATGCACGAATAGATCTTCATCGAATCCATGAGTTATTGGTTCGGGTAACATGATTGATGTTTTAAACCATGACCACTCATTGCATGCTAGAAAATAACCCTGGCGACCACCAATTACTACTCCATCGCTATCCCAACTTTCTTGACGGTAAATTTGAAGCGATTCATGGAATCCAAAATGCAGCACTTGATTGTTGTATAGTGTTGCAAAAGCATGTGCAACTGCTTCTATATTGGATACGCCCTGCAGTTCTTCGATCGTGTCACACAACCAGTCAAGTTGAGCTTGGCTGAAATATAAATACAAATATTAAATATGATCAAAACATTATAGTTTTAAGGCTTACTCTCCGTATTCAACAAAAACTGCCAATATTCCATTATAGGTGGCCCAGAAAGTTCCAACCTCACTCGAATCATTCGTGTCGACGGGTTCGAATAAATTAAAAATCCGTTGAAGTTCAACACCGTTACCAGTTCGAATTAAATTATCGATTTCTTCATAAGCACCAATAAATCGGTCCACACAAGTACCAGTTTGACGAATATTCGCCGTTAAGGTTTGATATGCATAATAATAGTAGGTTTTGAAATCAAAAACAGCAATTTGGGGTGAACTACTTGCAACCACACCATTCACCAACCCTGGGTTACTATTATGGATCCATGTTGCAATCGTTGCACCAGTGTCGTAGCCATAGAGCACGAAATGGTCCGATCCGTATTCTACTAAACTCAAACGTAGATATCTGATTATCTCAGCAAAATCGGCTTGAATTTGACTCAAGGTCAGATATCGGCTCAAATTTTCAATTGATAAGTCACTAAAATATTAAATTACGTAATGAGCTATAATTTTTTGGTGTGCACACACAAATACACTAAATTACCTAGTTGGTCGTGACTCTCCGTAGTACCTCGGTTCAAAAGCATAGATAACACCGCCATTTGCTGCTGCTATATCACTTATCCCAGAATTTTCCAACCAATAATCAAAGTTTTCAGAATGCGAGGTTATAAAGATAAAAACTGGACCACCAAGTTGATAGTAGGTATCATGAATAAAAACTCGCTATAAAGTTAAAAATAAATTCACTGATAAAATCTATAAAATATATCGCATTGATGAAAATTGTATACCTGTTCAAAATAAGCAACGTTATTTGGATTTTCGTGATCCAACTTTTGACTAAACACTTCACTTCTAACTTTTGTCGATTTTTCACTCTTATTTTTGAGCAATAATCTTTCGATGAGCCGTGATCGAATAGCCTCTGGGGTTAAAACTTCCGCGGAAATTAATCCAATTAAGCACAACAATATTCCAATTGTCAGTCTCATTTTTATTTTAGTCCGCACAATTTGCTTAATTCTAAGGAACTGATGGTTTAATCAGTATATTATAAGCCCCTATCCATGTTTACTTTACACAAAATGTTCATTTGTTATCAGTACTGGTTTATGACGGTGATATGGATTAAAAACAATATTTTTATTATGGAATGAATCTAAAGTGCGGCAATAAAATTATTTTTAATTTCTTGATCATGATTAGCGTGTGGGTTCTATTATGATTATTAAATGTCAACATTTAGGAGCTGCTTTAAAATAACCATGTCGATTAATCCACATAAAATCACGTTGCTTAGTTTGGCTTAGTTACCCAAAATTAGTTTGTCTTAGTATTCTTCATACCGAGCAAATAGCGCAGTGGTTAAAGCTGCGACGTTTGGATCGGGAGGTACCGGGTTCGAATCCCAACAGAGGCGGGATGCAAAAGGGATTTTTCATCTCCCGATTACGATCGGTGATTAAATTGAAAACATCTATGACCCTCTGTTAGAATGTAGAACTCATGGGCCGACCCATCTTCCATGTCACTGTACAGGGTGACATGGAGCTATGCAATGCGCAGGTGGTATACTGTACTTGTGTGAATGGGATGAATGAATGGATTGAATGAATGTTGTGTGAATGTAAGGTAAGGCTATGGACCGTAAAAAGTGTCTAAACCAAATCCTTTAAAAAAAAAAAAAAAAAAAAAATTCTTCATAACCTTCTTCAGAATCAAGCCAAGAAAACGCCTATTATATTGAAACCAGATCGATCTATTATATCAAAGTATTATAGGGTAAAGTACGATGTTAGGATTAGGAGCTACCGAATTAAAGCACAATAACATAACTAAATAGTTTAAATGAAATTTATAAGATACGAAAATTTAGTTTCGATCTAATAGGAATCTGAAAAAGAAATCAGTCATCTCACTACACCACGACAACAGAAAATGTAATCTCAAGTTACTTACTTACTACGTATAGACATTAATCATGTTCTGACGATACTATAGCGATTATAGCATGATAGTTAATTATTCAATTACACACATTTAGGGGTAATTGTTCTGCGCAACTTTTATTTTGTTAATTGACGAATTGCATATAAGCACTGGAAAAAATAAAACTAAATAATCGAAGACTCCATCATTCTTTCGTTGCGTACAAGCTGGAGAGAGTTGACCGTTTATAGGTGCGATTAAATGTATTTTAAGGTTCGCCATCTTGGTATTACATTTAATTTAGTCATTTGTTACTATTTTTATGAACGAGACATTTCTAAACGATTTTCTTATGCAATATCAACAAACAATAACAGAAGCGTTTAAGGAATTCATTAGAGGGTCACTAAAATCAGTTGATTCCCGGGAAACGGGAATTTTGAAATATTATTCTCGAGATCCCGGGATATGATATCTTCAATGTTATTTTTACAGTCAATACTATCACAGTAAAAAATTTCCATTGAATATTACATGATTTTTCAAGTGGGCAAAATTGCCATACTCATTCATGTAAAATTACATTGAAATTGAAAAATCATATTAAATTGAAAATAACGTTCTATAAACCATAAAATTACTATCAAAGTCACGTATAGGTTTAAATGAAAAAACGTGTAATTTTACGTGTATTGTAGAAATTTACGAATAAATTTCCGCACTTTTTTACATTAATAAATCGGTAATTTTACGTGCTTGCAGCAAATTTGCAAGTAAAAGTTCATACAATTTTACATCAACTTTCTGGTACAAATTTAAAGCTCTACCAGAATATTCATGGATTTTTATTAAGGAACCAACATTTAATAATTGTATCACAGCAGTGCTTCGTATATAGAAAATGTAAACAAAAACAAAATAATAAGATAATGAAACTTCATGTTTCTAATTTTATTTAAATAACATTAATTAAGTTTATAATTAAACAAAAAATAAATTAAACAAAAATAAAAATTTGATTATAATTCAAAATCGGTTAATATCTTAATGCAATATTTTTTTTAAAAAGTTTACCACTTTTGATTTGTAGTTCATTTTAGTTTTTTTGATATAGAAAAATTAACCACCAACTTAAAAATTTTTGTTGTATTGCTAGAGACGTAGAATGCGGCTATCGTCATAAGTACTGCAATTTTGATGGAACTGCATGTGAAATCCAATTGTTGCCTCTCAATAAAAAAATAGATAAGTTTACTATTATTTCAGCTTGATCTGCAAGATACAACATTATCATCAGTAAAAAT
Organism: Tipula unca; assembly: GCA_951394425.1. Lineage (NCBI taxonomy): Eukaryota > Metazoa > Arthropoda > Insecta > Diptera > Tipulidae > Tipula > Tipula unca. The sequence goes on from OX596380.1 coordinate 123,762,486, forward strand.
TCCAATATCGATAAATCGGTTAATTTCGATAATCACGATAAATTATAACAAAAATTGATATTTTAAGGAGATAAATAAAAGACATTCCATCAATGAACTGTTGGTTTAGAAATATCAAAAATAACGAAAGCTGTTTCTGATCGATCACGGATAAAAATTAATGTTGGAAAAGTTTATTAGATGTGTTAGAGCGGTTCTACTACCAAAAATGATATCAGAAGAATGATAAATTGATAAATATTAAATTTATGAGATATAAATTTGAAATTTAAAACTGAACTCAAATTTGTAGCAGAAATATAATTACTGTTAACAATATTGAAACGAATGAATTTTTACAGACCGGTACCAGCCCGTACTGGCTCCAAAGGTTTCAATCCTGAGCCAGCTCTTCATATTGTCCTATAGACAACCAAAAATATCCAGATCATTTTCTATGCAAAGGAGCCATCATACGGCGCCGTAGATGACACACATAACCTGAGGGAACGTTCATTTTCAACCACTTTTCGTATTGATTCGCCAAGGTCCAACTCTCACACCTCATAATTATTGTTATTGTTAATTATAGATAAAACAGGTAATTTAAAATAAAACTATCTAATTATCAATAACTATATTTCAAGATAAATTGGGATGCCTTATCATTTGTTTAATCATTTAATTAATTAAATTGAATTAAATTTAGATAATTACCGACTATAGCAAAAAATGGCGTTGAAGTCGGTTCTTCAATTTCGTTTACCGACGTTCCAAACTGAAAAAGAATAAGAAATAAATTACTTTGTGACTGATTACATTTAAATTGAATTTCTTACGGGGTACTTTTTTACCAGATTATCCACATTTTCTTTAAAATGTGAACTTATAATATTTAATAATTTTAGGTCTGTACCTTTTCGGTATCAGTATATTTTATTTTATTCCCAAATTCCAAAATAGTTTCCTTCATTGCACTCCATCTGTTGAAAAACATGGTTTCCTCCATATCCATAAGATCATAAAAATGATATGTCACAAATTGCTGTGATAGTAGATGGACAAATTTCTTTTTCTTTTTGTATGTATGTGGCTTTCGGCTATTCGGTTTAGGTAATTATTATGGTTACACATTTTTGTTGCTAGAGTAATTGGTTCGGTACAAATTGGTTTTCCTTCGCCATCAAGTACTGCTAAACTAGAAGGATACAGTGGCAGCAAATGTGTGTATAAAATCGTTCAGTAAATTCCCGAGTGGCTTGCCCTCATTTAGAAGATCTAGCATTCCATCCGAAATTTAAGTAACAGGAAATTGATAATCAGAAAACAATTTTTCGGCTTGCTTTGTACCAATATTGTTTGATTTACATGAAGTATCGGAACTGAGCGAAGTAATTCTTCCACTCGACATAGAAAGTGTGGCCCTGAGTGGGCTTTCTGGTGATTCAATTTTAGATGCAGATGTTATATTGTTTGTAGTAATCCATGTAATTATGTTATTAGAAGTTATATCGATAGACTTATCAGATATTTTCTCGGCAGGAACGTAATTTATGAGATTAGTTGGATTTGAAGGCGTATCCAAGTGTCAATTTCTTGTAGTATCTGAAAAACCTCATTTTTGTTGGTGAAATACTCCAAAATTTCCATCTCATCAACCTCGGTTCCATCAGATTCTAGAACCAATTGAGAGCCTACTAAACTGGCAGCATTTGCTGAAAATAAAATAATATAATCTTTTAACTTTCACGCTAATTTAATGGTTTTTATTACAACTTACCTTTTTCAATCAAACATTGTAGATTTCCTTTAGACAAAAAACATTTTTGTAACAGACAATTACGATCCCAAATTTTTACAAAGAGTCGTGGCTGTGAAGTCATAATGAAGTTTGTTCTAAAAGATAAATGAATAAAAATATTATATACAGGCGAGCATTTAATCATCTTATGTAAATATGTTCATACCAACTAATTGGTACAGCTGATTGTAACTTGGCATACGTTGCTGACCCAGTTTTAAATTGAATGAAGGGAAATGGAGAGGAAAGGTTATAAAAGGAAATAATATTTAGTGATTCATCTGAGTCAATAATTACAACGAGTGCTAACTTATAATTGAACATCATCTTAAACAAATATCCTACATATGCTACTTCAGAAACCATTTCATCAAGAATTGATTTTATAGTTAAACAAACGACAAAGCCATCAACATTATTGGAAATTGCTAGTGACTGACCAGGTGAATATTTTATATTGTTATAGGCTAACCTGTTAGTTTGATATACAAATGTATTTGGGATATGAAATAAAAAGCTGTTAGATTCTACCCGTGAAAAAAATTGTTTTGGAGTTTCACAGAATCGTTTTCCAAATAGAGTCGATTGCATTATTTGATGTCGTTCTGTAAATGTTTTTATAAAATTGACAAAATTTCGGGATTTTAAAGCAATCTGCTTGAAATACTGATGTTTACTTTCAAAACGAAGTGTAGCAAACTTAATTAGAGGACCAAACAGTTTAATCAATTCTGGATAATGCTGCAAATAATGATGTTTAGGTCTAAGTGCTACATTCGGAACGAGTAATACTCGTAATCCTAAATATCGGTTAACTAGACCTTCTAAAATTTGAACTTGAGAAAGTGAGACAGTATGTGAAGACACAATTTGCGTTATTTCTTGTGATCTGTTATGATCTTGTCGACTATCACAAGTGGCAACAAAATTATTAAGTAGTCATTTTGCAAGGCGTGTCCAGTATGTTTTTTATTATTTGGTTTAACTTCGGGAAAAGTAACATTATATTTCAAAGCTTTTTGTATGCGGGATAAATTAAGATTTAAAAAATCGTACGTGAACCAATTATTACTCACAAAATAATGGACTCCTAAGCAGACATCAAATGCAATAACACCTTCATAGAGATCATGAGCTGCGCACGGTGGTAGGCCAGGATTACTGTCGTGGAAATATTGTAAAATCAGCAATGTAAGAAGCTTTGGATCTTAGTTTCTTTCTTGTGCGGAAATTTTCCTTAAATTCTTTTAAAGTTAAATGGCAAAATCTGCAAAAATATTCCGCAGAACTGAAGTTTTCTAAGAACCCTCCTATTTGGTGAGCACCTAAGTTATCTGCACAAATGGCAATAATAGAACATTTTATAATTCCCATCTCTTTATCAATTACAATACTGTCTGTTTCTAATTTCTTTATGTCTAACAATAACTTTTCACAAACTTTATTAAATCCAAAAGTTTTTACGTGTGATTCCGTACAAAGTAAAGCCAACATTATGTTATTAATTTTTGATCTATTATGAACATTCATATTGCCAATCATGAAATAAATCGCAAGAACTTTATGTTTAGATTTAGCCAATCCTAACGGGTTGCAAACTTCAAATGCATCTGCATAAAATATAAGCTCGATCCGTTTTTTACCATAAAAAAAGCTACTATTTCTATATAAAGATGCATCAGTATAATCGTAATACTTCGAGTAATTTGGTGTTGGGCTATCCTGAAACTGCAATCATATTTGTCGATCTAGAAATAATTCTTTTAAAGTTTCATTTATTGGAATGTAATAATAAAAACAGGTTTTATGATAATTATTTACACCTAAAAATATTTTATTAGGTTTTATATAAGATTCAGTTAACAGTTTCTGTTTACGTTTGTAACTCGATAAACAGTTATTAGAAATCAAACTAATCTGTGGAAGAATGGCAGTTAAAATTTTAGTTCTCAATTCATGTTGTCCATTATATTGGCTAAATACATCGTCTATGGATTTACGAATATTTATTTCAACTAAATGTGAACAACGAGACAAACTATCCGCGATTATTGTAGTAAGTCGCTCTGGTATATTATGTTCACTTTTTAAAGTGGTTAACATATTCTCTATTACACTTGTAATTTTAACATTTCTGACTAAATCGCCTCTCAATACTGCAGGCGACGTTGGATGATTTTCAGATATGCACTGTTCATTTATATTTTTAGCAATTTGAGTTTGTAAACGGGTTTTTTGTTCAGGTTTGTGGATAGTCTTATTGATTAACAAGAACTTTATTTTATGAAAGCTATTGATATGGTTCCTGAAGGTTTTTTCATTATTAAATATTTTCCTACATGGGCCAATTGGACAAATAACATTAAACATGAATTAGCAAGACAACTATTAAGGCAACCAAAATATAGATGGCTTCGCAGAGTAGATCCACTAGATCTAATGTATATTGATAAATTTAATTTAAGTACATATTTAAGCTAACACACATTATTAATTATTATTTATGCATACTAATAATAAATATTTAACATAGGTTAAGGACTTAGAAAATAATTTTTTTTAGATTGTAAGCTTTGCACACTTCTTGTTAGTTTCGTATAAAGAAAGATTCAAGAATAAAGCCATTCAAGAATAAAGCATACCGAGCAAATAGTGCAGTGGTTAAAGCTGTGACGTTTGGATCGGGAGGTACCGGGTTCGAATCCCAACAGAGGCGGGATGAAAAATGGATTTTTCATCTCCCGATAACGATCGGTGATTAAATTGAAAACATCTATGACCCTCTGTTAGAATGTAGAACTCATGGAATGAGTGTGACATGGAGCTATACAATGCGCAGGTGGTATACTGTACTTGTGTGAATGGGTTGAATGAATGTTAGTGTGAATGTGGGTTATTTCACCGTGGGCTCACAAGTGGCATTGAGTGCTGGTGTAAAATCCACCCTTTTTTAAATAAAAAAAAAAAAAAGCCATTGGCAGTTTAAAAAAAAAAAATAATAAACTCGATTGCAATTACCAATTAGGCATTTAAATTTTACGTTATATTCATTTTTATGGGACCTTAGATGGGAAACATATTTCTCTTCTTCGGGGCATGATGCACTCCAATTGCCACAAATAAACATGTTATTTTGCGCTAAATTATACTGTTCAAATAACCAAAACTCCCGACACCAGTTCCAACAATCTAAAAGTATTTAAAAGTAATTTGATTTTATAGAAAATTAAACATGAACTATCTTTTCTTCAATTGTTTGTACAAGCTAAATTTTTTTATACATTTTTAATTTGAACTAAATTATAAATAACAATATTGAATACGATTAAACTATAACACTTCTAATTTTATATTTAACTTGTAAATTAATTTCAATCAAGTGATCATTTCCAGTAAAATTTCTATTTGCGTTGCTTAAATTTTATATAAAGGGGGTTCCGCATTTTATTCTGTATCTGTCTGTGTTCCATAGTAAAATAGGAAAATTTATTTCGATTTTGTCGTCTTTATCTGGGCCCAATTAACGACGCAGATCGAGGTTTGTACATATCTTGTTTCGTACTGATGTATTGAAAATGATTACTTACGTGGTGATTGAAATTAATAAAATTAGTCATAAAATTAGCACTTATATTTATCATACAACACTTTTAAGACTAAATAAATAAATAACTATTATATTATATATGTACATACCTTTATAGTCACGTTGTATTAACTGTTTTAACTATTTTAAAACTAAACAAAATATTTTATACGTTTACTCTCCTTGATATTTTCTTACACAATAAAATAATTAAGAATTAACATGACGTTTGTCCTTTCATTGTTTTATTATGTTTCACACAATTTTACGTGAAATGGTGCGCAGGTTAACTTAATCATCTGACAAATTTCAATTGACAAGGAAAACTAGATGGATTTTTTTGTTATTTTACAATAAATTTCTTACATTTTTACATTCTGATTCAAAATTACAGTTAATCAACAATTTTACTGACTAATGAACGCAGAATTGATGTTTTCATGTAATATTGTAGTAAAAATGTAAATTTACCAGAGAAAGAACACAGAATTTCTATTGAAAATTAAATTTTTATTTTGAAACAAGAGCGTTTAAGTATAGCGATTCGGAAGCAACAATCTAACAGTTTCTTTATATTTGTTGTTGTTTAGCTTCGTAAATGTAAATTTATTTTTGTAGAGTAAACTTTTACAGAACGTGACAATAGACGAAGCGATTCCTTTAAATCCGATATTTCCGTATTTTGCGGGTTTCCTTGCTCGCCATCTGCTGCTGTGTCCAAACTCTCATTTGCAGTGTAACCTGAGTACGATTCCGATTCATAACATTCCTGTTATGATAACATTACTGTTCATAACGTTCCTTGTAAATTTGGTAACTGATGTTTGTAATCAGTTGTTGTTCCGTTTCGGTTTCATCTTCCAAATTCAGAGTATGTAGAAATTTAAGCAACGAGGTAAGCTCGATATACCGACGCTCTTTGATTCGCGCTAATAAAACATGAAATATCACATTTGACATTGCGTTTTTATTCGACGGGTTTCAAAGCAATGTGCAAATCACATACGATTTTGATATTAAATTAAATTAATCCGGGATCCCAAATCAATTAATGCCGAATGAATTGCATCGATGGTGTTCAAAAACCGTTCTATCATTTCTTCTATACTATTTCATCTGGTTTCTTCTTTTGTATGTTTCTTTTTTACATACAAATTTAATCCAAAACTATCAGCAGCAGCAATTTCCGCTACAAATGTTTCATAAAAGAAATAACAGACCCAGACGGCTTTACCAAACTTTGCTATACATTTACTAATTTGGGGATTCCCCAAGATGATGCCGTAGAAGTTCTTTATTTGGGCATAACTAACTAAATGCCTAGCGTTTCTTCCATTTGTATCTTTTGTGAGCTTTTTACAGACTCAGTGTTTTCAACGAATTTGGGCAAACTTCAACTCGAAATAATTCAAATGCATAAAAAATTATTAGTTTTTGGTTTTTGCATTACATCTGCCATGTTTTGCTTGATTTTTTGTATTTTGAATGAAACTAATCTTTAAAACAAATCCCGAGAAATACAAAAAATTTTTTTGGGAAACGGGAAATTGAAAACCAACTAAACTCCCGGGAATACCCGCCCGAAAATTCCCGGGAGTGACTCTCTAGAACTCATTGATTAGTGCGTCGAGTTCCTTAAGCCCAGAGCATTCAGAAAATTTTCATTTTTAATATCAAACTATGCCAAACCAATGATATTTCAATATTCTATAGTAAACTTAAAGAATCGCTTTCGCGTCTGGAAGAATGTGGAATACTCTCCACTGTTAAGAACAATTCAGCAACTTAGAGTTTTAGATCAGTAATTTCCCATAAGCGGGTCGTATGTTCCACAAATTATTTAGTAAACAGAAAATGGATACCTAAACGGAGAATGGATAAATACCTTTTCCTTCTCATTCTCTTCTTCTTATCTCTGAAATCTCTATTTTGTTTTTTACGACCGCGAGCCGTTAAAGGTTCGTCTAAATTTGCTCAACCAAATGTGCGAGGGCTTTTGTTTATTTGATCGCCACTCGAATCAAATAATAACCCGCCTTTATATTTGTCTTACTCCGCATTATACTTTATCGAAATCTTCGTAGAATGGCCGAAATAAGGTACCTCAGCTAAATGTTTTCTTTTAACTTCACAATTCTTCGTTAGTAGTAAATTTCGATTCTCGCCCCAATTAAATAATTTATATGAGAGTGGAAGCCAAACTAGTAATAATATTGAATGTAAGTCAGGTAAAAACATTTAATTTTGCACAGTTCGCGAATCAGCTAATTCGTTCAAATGAAATGTAATATTAGAACAGGTAAATTATTTTACTCACCATTTGTTTGAATAATTGTTTCATTTATAGCGCCATTAAATATTTGGAAGTAGGTACAAATAAATTGCGGAGAATCTGCCACAGCACGTTAAAAAACATTTTGTCATCATCTATTCAGGGCTTATCAAAATAGCTTCTCAGTCAGAGAGTAAATTGGCCCGGTAATTCCTTCTTCAGGTATTATGTTTCAATTATTTTAAGGCCTCACCTCCATTTATGTCACCGGGACATAGCCACCCTATTGATATTTGGTCGAATGGGAAAAATCAATTTGGTGTTACTTCAACCTTGGTTTGTATGTTTCTTTACTAATTCAGCCATTGCACGCGAAATCAGACACCCTTCCGGAGGCAAGGTATCCAATTATTTTTAAATTCGGGGAGATGGTTAGTCTCTATAAAAATAAATATAATTTGAGTAAAAACTCGGTGGGGTCAAAATACGCGGAGTTCCGTTATAATTTGTTTTTGTCGGAAACTCAAACGTTGACATCTTTAAATTCGTGTATCTTAAGTATTCCTTGTCCGATTTTCACGTGTAATAGCTCGTTGGAAAGACAATTGTACATACTTTCAAGTAAGTAAATTCCACCCTAACTTGTCATGACGTTTTGTTTTATAAAATCGAACGCCTTGAGTCTCCATCGTGTAAGATAGCTTATTGGAAAGGTATTTTCAAGTGCTTTACGATAAAAATAAAAAAAATAAAAGCAGTTCGATTTTTCAGCAAAAGACTATTTAAAACTGGAATTTAAACGATATATTGTACATTAACATCAAAGTTTAAAACGCTTACTTAAAAGTATGTACAATTGTCTTTCCAACGAGCTAATACAAAATCAGACAAGGAATACTTAAGATACACGAAGTTAAAGATGTGAACGTTTGAGTTTCCGACAAAAATAAATTATAACGGAACTCCGCGTATTTTGTCCCCACCGAGTTTGTACTCAAATTATTTTTTTTTTTATCCAGACTAACCATCTTCCCGAATTTCAAAATAATTGTACACCTTGCTTCCGTAAATGTCTTTTCTTGTCTGATTTCGCATGGATTGGCTGAATTGTAAAATAAAATAGGTCATTATTATTGTTAAAACTTTTAAACATCCTACTAATGGATTCATTGTCACCATAGTTAGTTTTGTGTACTTCGATTGACGAAATCGTGACCACATAAACGTTTGCTTGGTTCACTTTAATGTTAATGTGTTTCAGTATGGATGGTGCATCGATTTCACCCAGGTAGGTGTTACAACCAACTTCCTAGGGTGGCAATAATTTTTGGGATGTTGGTTCCCAATTTCCTTGTATATACGTCCACCTCGAATCCTCAAGAAAAACACCACACACGATAATTTATGTATTTTGATATAATTTTTATTTTATAATTTTATTATTTATTAATTAATTTAATTAAATTATTTATTTATATTATTTATTTCACATCACCAGCATTGATATTATTATTTATTATTATTTTTGCACGTTGCACTCGCACCAAACATTGGACTTGGAAGAGAAAAAGGTAATGGACGCAAAAAATGTCTGTTGTTTTGTTTTGGTTGTGACGTCGCCTTCGTGTTCGTTTTTATTGAGGGAACACATGCGCCGGCGACGGTCGACATTGCACTTATGTTAAGTGTTGCATCACCGCATTGTTATTGCGTGGTGATGTTGTTAGATGGCGACATGCTTTACTATAAATGTTTTATAGTAATGGTTCGGCTATTCGATATGTGATGGGGTTAGTGAACGCTTAATTCAAATAAGTTGATTTGTATTTGAATTTCACTAATTGTTTTGTTTGTGGCAGTATCGAATATCGGTGAGTTGAATATTCGAGCTGCTACAAATTGTATATTTAGATGGTACGGTGATTGTATTCCCGTCCGACTTTCAACGTGATGAACCGATGACTCCTTTTCTGTACTCTTTCAATTTTTCGGATATCATCATCGTAGAAAGGACACCAAACAGTGACTCGAGTTGAAATCGAACATAAGTATAGTACAACATCTGAATTGTACTCAGATCATGTATATCTCCTGTTCATCTGTTGATGAATCCGAGCATTTAATTGGCTTTATATAAGACAAAATTGTGTGAGAATCCAGAATTGTATTAGCTTTTTAGTGATTTGCAATGGCTGATAGAATCGAAAGCTTTACTGTAATCTTTATACTCTATATCAACTTGCTTATGATTTTCGATCTCTTTAATACTACTGTTAGTGTACTAGACAAGGTTGGTTGATGTTGATTTTTTGGGCATATAAGCATGTTGGTGATATATGTCGTGGGACCAACGATTTAAAACAGTTGCATACAATCAATCTTACAACATCTTCTGGCTTATAAACCGACTAAAAAAAATCAGTAATTATGTCTGATACGACAAGAAGGTCAAATTCATAACATGTCAATTCAAATTCATAACATGTTTCAAAATTACGGTACTGTTCTGTGAAATTTGGTTTGCTGTTTTCTGAATTATACTTCAGTATTTCTTTGTAGGCCTTATCTTTCCTATTTTTGAGGTTAATAAGCATGGCATCTTACCATTGCGGATATTTGTTTGGTTTGGACATCGTTGTAAGAACAAATAAATGTATGGCGTCAAACACAATGTTATTAAATGTACCGACATTTATATTAATGTTGTCATTGCTCAATTAGCTTGCCCAATGCAATGTTCTCAAGATAAAACGAATGTTGGTTGTATCCGTTTTTTAAAAATATAATAGAACTGTCAATTAAGGTGTTTATCATTTGGGGCTTCAATCAATATTATTTCTATAGATTTGTTTGATTAACAACGGAAGATGCTGTCAAATCATTAATTCTGAATAGACTAGGAGCATTGGTGAATATCAGATCAAGAATTCTAATCAGTTTTTTATGTAGATTGCAGATTTTGTTCTAAACAGGTGCCTATAAAAATTCATTCCGTATCTGAGCACACATTGAGCGACAACACAGCATCCACCTCCTCGCCATTGGCCCAATTGATAAGGGGTAAATTAAAATCCCCGTAAGTAAGATGATATTAAATAACTTTGCAGCGTAGTTAATTTCAACTATGGTGTTGCAGCACGCGGTATACGATGAGACCGGTGAGCTATAGGGCTACTGGTTCCTTGAAACTTAGCTTGGAATTGAACGAAAAATGTTGGACGAGGGCAAACTACCATCGATGAGTGCCACATTAAAATTAAGTACCCTATGTAAAGAATAAATAGTCATGACGAATAAATTATGAACTGTTCTACTCAATAATTAATATTACAAGCTGTCTCGTCCCAACTACTATTTTGAAAGTTTATGAAATATTATTTTATGAAGGTAGTATTATAACTCCATTCAAGGAACCCACTTATATTCATCACAGCATGGCCATATAATTAACAGGCCTGACTGTAAGAAAAACGAACCGTCTTATATGGATACCCAAACCAGTCTTCTTTTATGGAAGACGCGCTTTTTCGTGAAAATCAATTCAAAAGCTTGTTAAATATTTTTTTTTAACAAACAGGAGAGATGACCACCACGATAGAAATTTTTCTCTTGCAAAGAACTCACATGTGTTGTAATGGTCGAAATTATTTTTTTCAGGTTTGACCATTTTAAGGTTTTTAAAGTGATTCTTGGTTTTCGTTATAAATTATTTTTAAATAAACTATTTTAATTGAATTGAAAATAAGTTAACTAATTTTGTCAAATTGTTCATTTGCTTCGAAATTAAGTATCGCTTATCGCTTCTCGGGCTAAAGGCTAAGATCAAACTGTAGTCAGTGTAGTATCAGTGTCAGTGTTCGAGAAGAAGAATGGCAGTCGAACTAGCTCGATTTTATATAAATTACCCTTTTGAGGAACACGTAATATGCACCATTTGCATGCCCGTCGGTAAAGCGTATAAAAGGCACAGTGATCTCAATAAACATCTGAAGAAAGATCACCAGCATCAACTAGGGTTCCTATGCGCAACTTGTGGTGATCAACATGACACCATAAAAAGCTGTAAGTCACATCAGAAAAGAGAAGGATATAATGAACCCAGTGATGCTGTGGCAAATATAAGAAGAATAAGCGCAAGGCCTATGGAGGAAGCGGCGGCAGATGAAATGACTTTGCAGCCGATCATTCTGACGTTAACTTCTTCTCAAGAACAGTTAATCAACATCAGCGAGGATACCATTGGCATAACAGGATCGGCAATTGCAGCAGAAGAACCTCCGCAACTACCGCCAGTAACATCTAGGCGAAGATCCAGAACACAACCGCCAGTAACATCTAGGCAAAGTATCACAGCGCAACCGCGAGTACTACCATTGGATTTCTACCCCAGAATAATGCCTGTAGAGAGATACCATACCATACCACCGGCCACACCAATACCATCAGGTGAACCAAGCTCGAACCAGCAACACCAACGAGAAAAGGCACACAGTTCCAAGAAACCTTTCTGGAACAGGTGAATCGCTGTGAAACGCCAGATGAACTAGAGCTAATCTATATTGACCTGGTAAAAGAAATGGAACAGGCACTACCAACTCGGAGTGGTTGTCGAAGAAGAGGTGACAGAGTGGATAATCGGAATGATACGGAAAGAGCGAATAAATTACAACAACTGTTCCGAATCAATAAGAAGAAAGCGATGAGGAAGATACTAGAGCCCACAGGATCCATCTGCGAAATACCAGTAGATGTGGTAGAACAGTACTTTGGAGCTGTATTCGAAGAACATGAGCATTTATCATCGTTATGCACCGAAACAATAGCGCTGTTGCAACCGCCCGCACCACTCGATGATCCACTGTCACCTCCATTCTCTACCAACGAAATATGGAGACGTCTAAAAGCCACTAAAAGTACGGCACCGGGTCCTGACACTATTACGTACGACGTGATAAAAAGGAAAGACCCAGGTGGTTTACTTATGTGCGCTTTGTTCAATAAGATCCAGGCATTAAAGAGGATTCCCACACTATGGAGAAAATCAAAAACTTACCTATTCCACAAAAAAGGACCAGCGCAAGATCTCAGCAACTGGAGGCCAATCACGCTTGGTAATACCATGGCTAAATTATTTGTATCATGTGTTGCACATCGGTTGAGCGGGTGGTGCCGTGCTCACGGCAGGATAAGCGACGTTCAGAAAGGATTTATGCCTTACGATGGATGCATGGAGCACAACTTTGTGGTTGAATCTATTATAGAGGATACCCGAAGAAACCGGAGATCCTGTTTCATGGCATGGCTCGACCTCTCTAATGCATTTGGTTCAGTGCCACATGAACATATATTTAAAAGCCTAAAACTGATTGGCCTTCCAGACACAGCTGTCATCGAAGAGCTGTATAAAGATAACACAACCATAATCGAACTAGGAAATGCATCAACTCGAGAAATTCCGATTAAATCGGGGGTGAAACAGTGGTGCCCACTCAGCCCTGTTGTTTTTCATTTGGCCATTGAACCATTAATTAAATCTATTATAAATGAAGGAAATGGATACGCTATACATGGCATAAAATACACAATATTGGCATATGCGGACGACCTGGTTTTAATCTCCGATTCTGAAGATGGTCTTCAAGAAACGCTTAACAAAGTGTCTTTATTAGCGGAACAATCGGGATTGAAATTCAATCAGGCAAAATGTGCCACCCTGCACATAAATGGACGCGAAAGAACCGCCGAGGGTACACAATTCATGTTACAAGGAGATTAACTACCTGTCTTGCGAGATGGAGAAGCATATACGCATCTAGGGATACCATCAGGAATGCGCGTAACCAACAAGCCTAACATCGAAAATTGTGAAGCAGGTATCAACCAGATCGACCAATCATTGTTGGCACCATGGCAAAAGACAGAGGCATTGAATATATTTATTGTACCTCAATTGGACTTTATTATGAGGAATTCAGTGCCGCAAAAGGGACCGCTTAAGCAGCTGAATAAAACAATTAAGAAGAAGGTAAAGAAATGGATGAACCTTCCCCAACGAGCAAGTATCGAACTGCTTTATCTTAGCTACAAGGATGGCGGTGCCAATATACTGCCAACAAACATTTTTGCGGACGTATGTGTAGTAATACACATATTTAAACTCCTAGATTGCAAAGACTATAAGACTGCAAAGCTGGCTTTCAGTATCCTGAAAGAAGTAGTTCAAAAAAAGATGAAAAGGACGTCAACAATGAGAGACCTGGCTGATTACCTGAATGGCTCACTGGAAGGAGACTTGCGAAACGACGGCGGAGATATTGCTTCTATTTGGTCCCGTGCTCGAACATCCTGCCGAAGATTAACAGCGATGTTAGACTTCAAATGGGTAGCCAACAACAACCGGCTACACATAATTGTAAACGGAATGCGGTGCCGCGCTTCCAATTTTGAAAAGACTGCAAAAAACGCTATGCGAAATCAGCTCTTGAAAAAATTGCAAGCCAACCCGGACCAAGGAAAAGTGTTCCAACTGTCAGCAGGTTCAAAATACTCAAATCACTATATGAGAGCAGGTTACTTCACAAGATTCGCTGAATGGCGGTTTATCACGATAACTGGATGTGGTTCCTTTGAACGGGAATCGGCGCTTCGGTACCGGAGACAAAAGATGTCGAAGATGTGGCTATACCAATGAAACCTTGCCACATGTTCTGGGACACTGTAACATCCATCAGAGAGCAGCAACACTCCGGCATGACAACATCCACAATAGACTGATAAAAGCACTGCCAGGATATAAAAATACCAACATAGAAGTTAACAAAGTGATCCATGTTAACGAATGTTTATGAATTTGTCAGATCTTGATTTACCTGATCTTGAATATCAACTTATTTTTTAACCCATTTTTCCTTTTTGTCCATAAGCACAATGGTCCAAACTTCGTATTAATATCGGTCCTAACTTTCATATATATGTAGATCCAAAATAAGTGCAGAAAGAGTTGAATAAAGCTAACCTAAATTTTGCATAGCGATGATAAAGTTTTTAAACGACAATGTCTGTGCTACTCATCGTGCAACAGTTGAAGATCAAGAAGGAAAGATGTTTGCAGAAAAAGAAAGCAGTTTGATTTATTGAGTGCTAGTCGTTTTTTTTAAGTTTAAGGTTATCATTGAGAAGATTTAGATATAATCCGTTATAACGGCTTAATGGTAATGAATTTGAAAATTTTGTTCAATAATTTTTGTCGTAGAATTTAATTCTCTACACGATTGTAAAATATAATAGCATAAATTGGATACAACCTGTATAACGAAGGTGTATATCAGTTTTGCAAGAACACAACAAATTTCTGTTTTCTGGTTTGTTGCAGCTATGGAACATGGTGTGGTAATGATCGATCCTCTCTCTGGCTATTTCGCAGTTAGGTTAATTGCATCCTTGCCTTACGCCGTTTGCCAGCCTTATCGAGGACTCACGACCACCCTCGCACGACGGTCCGTTTTGTTTCAACATCTACACCTAGTATAGTCTGCCCATGGATTCGGTATACTTTCAACAGAGGGTTGCATCCCGCCCCTTTTGGGATTTAGACCCGGTACCTCCCGATCTAAACGTCACAGCTTTAACCACTATGCTATTTGCTCGGTGAATTGTAGTTGTTATGATGGATATTTATTTGGGTCGACGACTGAGATTGATCGTTGATGCGATGAATTGCAAAGGCCTAATGACCCAGCAATGATTACGTCACAAATGATTCGCATAGTTGGACTATTTTCAACGACACATTATGGAAAGTTCGAGAGTTGCAATGAACGGGTAAATAAACGCAATCAGCTTGCAGAGTAAGATCAGTTAAAATTCAACCAACTGGTTCAGTGAACAAGTAATATAAATTGAAATAGTGAATTAGTGAAATTGTAAAATGCTACAATCAAGTGTTAATACATTCTCGAATAAATTGTACAGTGTTAATAAATAGTTGAGTGTTTTATGGCAAAATCCCTTACGAATCCTTAAAAGAGTCCGAAATTTCCTTAATTCCCAATACCTATTTGTATTCTTCTAAAATTTAAAAAATTTAATTACTTTTGTAAAATCAATTTTTACAAGATTAATCATAAGTGATTAAATAAATTTGGGATGAATTGGATAATCAAAATTAAATGTATTGGATCCGCCCGACACCATACGGCACACTTTTTGAAGCGGGTATAGCTCTCAGAGGCTAGGGAGGGTATCATCGTCGCACGTATGGTGAAGGAAGCCATTTGTATTTTTAACATGCTTTTATTATTTCTTGATTGATTATTAAGGTCTATATAGGTCTTGGGCCATGATCTATCCGGAATCGTTAATTTTTCTAAATGTGGTCTGGCACATTTGTTTGTGGCTTTTATTTGTTTACAAATAATACAATTTGTAATGAAGTGATATACATCTATCGTTATTTTATGCTAGTAGTATATGCGACGCATTCGCTCAAGTGTCTTCTTTATCTCACCATGTGAGCTCACCTGGGACCCTCATTTTCCATAAAGGAATATCAGTTAATATGATCATAAAGTCGAATGACTGCAACTTGAGCATCCATCGTGCAAGACGTCCACTCAGCTCCCTCTGTGTCATTAACCACTTAAGACTGGCATGGTCAGTAATGATGGTAAACCTATAACCCTCTATATTCGGACGGAATTTTTTACACTAAGAAAGGCTGCAATACACTTCAGCTCCGTCACTGTGTAGTTCCGCTTAGCCGAGTTCAGTTTCAGAGATATGAAGACTATAGGTTTCTCACCACTATCGTCATCCAATTGGAAGAGCACACCACCAATACGCTGAGTACTGGCATCACAACGAATAAAAAATTCTCCTTTGAAATCTGGATTGTGAAGAACCGGAGCATGACATAAAAGGTGTTTTACAATTTTCAAATGCCAAATCTGCTTCTTCAGTCCATTGGATCTTAGGACATTGACACCTTAGGTAGTAAATTGGTAATAGGAGTGGTTAGATCTGCGTAATTTGGTATAAAGCGACGATACCAACCCGCCATACCAAGTAACCGTCGCGTTTGTTTAACAGACTTGGGTGCTGCAAAATTATTGATCGCGTCTACATTTGATAGGTCTGTTCTTAAACCCTGCTCTCCAATGATGTATCCCAGATATCGTGTTTCTTTAAGTAAAACGTGTCTCTTCTCAATGATAAGGGTAAATCCAGCCCTTGACAATAATTACCCTATAGTGTTTAACAATTCTAGGTACTCGTCAAATCAAGGTGAGATGATAAGGAGGGCATTGCACAAACCAAACGGTATGAAGCGAACTGATAAAGAGGACGGCCTGGTACTGTGAAAGCTGTTATCTCTCTAGAGCTTGCTGATAGTGGAATCTACCATTGATTGAGTGTTCTACAAGATTCGTTCTTCATAATAGCTTAGGATGGAAAAGAAGAATTCTTTTTTATTATTTCCTTCAGTTTAGACATTTGAATAGGATCTAACATATGTTGGTTGGTATCCATTTGATGTACATGTAACTCGCTGACTATTTCTGGAGCAATGCTTAATTTACGTCAAAAATTGCCCCAAGGTAAAGTTCCGATTTCAGTGAAGGTTCTACGCAGAACTAGATTCCCAACGACTGCAACAACATTTCTCCATTTTTCCTCAATATGCTCACGCTTGCTTCACTATCTAGAAGTCCAATGATATTATGTCCAGTTATATTTTGGCATAAGACCGATTGGCCTTGTCCGACACTGTCATAGACTGTTTTATTCGAATAGTAGGAGTTTGTCGATGT
Organism: Tipula unca; assembly: GCA_951394425.1. NCBI lineage: Eukaryota > Metazoa > Arthropoda > Insecta > Diptera > Tipulidae > Tipula > Tipula unca. Next base: position 123,779,933 of record OX596380.1, read on the forward strand.
CGTCATTTCTAGAATTTTGGGCGATAGTGTGGGAAAGTTGAACACGTGTCAGAAAAAGATATTTTCCACCTAGTTGGATCTATACGCTTCTTATATCTGAGATTTGCGCGTGAAGTATTACGGTTTCGTTTGAATTCCTCTGAATCACTATCACTCTGGTTTGACTTACTCTTATACCTCGTGGTCCTAGTTTTAGACGACATTCTATTATTTTCAATGTGTGATTGAGAAAATTCTGTTAATTTGTCCATGAAATGTGTAGTACTTACATAAGTATTCACGACATGTACTCGCAAGTAGTACTTGAAAATATTGTTTTTTTTGGTGTATTTATCATACACCACCAATAAAATTCTTAATTTATAATACAACTTATCGGAATTATCGCTATCGTAAAAACTAATTGCTACATTATAAAATGTATTATTTGAATTTTCGAAATGCTGATATTAACCGCAGTCAATCGACCAGTTGCACATCAAAATGAAGTTGATACTATTGGGGTGTATTTCGTTAATTACGTATTGTCAGGCATCCTTGCTACTTTCATCACCAGCTGAAACATTAAACCAGAAATACAGTTGGCAAGCAACAGTACCAAAGAATGATGTAAAAGAAGTGCGAGAAGCTATTTTCACACAATGGGTAGATCATACGGACAATACGGATATTACAACATTTCATCAAGTAAGTACAGTAGTTCCTTCAAAATTATACGTAATTGTCTTAAAAACTTGGGTATTTCTTAATTTTAGTACGTTTATATTAATGATCAATATTACCAACCTGGAGGACCGGTAATAATTTTTGTGTCGGCGTCCGCTGATATGTATATCTATTGGTTGGAAAATTCACACATGACTAATATTGCGCGTGAACTTGGTGGTGTTATTTATGCCCTAGAGCCACGGTACTTTGGACAAAGTTATCCAACTAGTGATGTATCATTGAACAATTTGGAGAAATATTTACAGATTAATCAAACAATGGCGGATTATGTCGCATTTATAACGTATCTTCGGAGCGAACTTATCAATTTTGGTTCTGACAAATTTGTTTTGATTGGACACGGCCGTGGTGGTACCCTAGCGACTTGGATACATCATCGATACCCCGGTCTTGCTGATGGTGTTTGGGCCGCTAGTTCAACAATCTCGACCATGACTGATTTCGGAATCTATTATTACGACATGCAAATGAAATTGGATGTGGAATTCCCTGTTGAATGTTACGAAACAATTAAGGTAGCGTTTACCGAACTAGAGACAGTGGTTAACAACGAGGATATCGACGCAATTCGTGAAATATTTATTTTCGATTCTGAACTTGATTTAGCTAATCGACATGATGTTGCATTATTCTACAGACAATTATTTGAATTATTATTTTCACCTATAGAATATGGTACACCATTAACGATTAACTTAATATGTGGGGCATTGGAGCCGTTGGAAGGATATAGCAGCTTGCAGCTTTTGGGAAGCTTCTATGGAACCGCTTTGAATAATCAAATTTTCAAATACGACAAACTCGTATCACTTCTCAAAGAGGAATCGCTAGAACCCGAAGCCGTGCTCTTACATGAACGTCAAGATTTATATATTCGATGTGCGGGATGGGCACTCTTTAAAACATCATCATACCTAGATTTAATACCATATAATAAATTCTCCATTGATATATTTGGTGATGTTTGCAGTGATGTGTTCGGAATTTCATTAAATGATGTATTTGATAATAACATTCGTACTAATCAAGAGAATCCGTTCAATGTTACTGTGCAAAATATGTACTTCACAAATGCGGATTTTGATCCTCATCGTCGTCTTGGAGTACTAAATGATGAAAGTTCAACTATACGTGCCAATTTAATACCAAGGCTTGGAAAGTTATTTGATTTCGCCCAATATGTATACGGAGATGCTATAAGTGATGAATTATACGAAGCCAGAGATCGAGCAGTTGAATTAATCACCTTGTGGACCTCTTCTTCAAATGTTTAAATTAGAAATAATTATATGAATCAATAAATATTTTTGGCTGCATATGTCATCTGTTTTATTTCATTGGTGGCACTGTTCTGTTATTGATTAACGGTGTCATTTTTATCAGTTTGGTCGATTTATGATAAATTGAGAGATCGAGTGTCGAATTATTCTCAACGTTTCGTTTACAATTAAATCCTTGCCGATTTTCGATAAAAGTTGCAGTTTAACACTATTGATTTTATCTCTCCTTAAGATTCGTCTATGATGTCAAAAAATAACATGTGCAAACAATAACCGACAAATTTATTTTAAAGTAGAAAAATATTTCAACTCCTAATGAATTTTTATGCACTGCAAATTTTTTCTGCACTCCATCTCTACAACGTCTTACATTTCTTTTTATTTTATAAACAGATCGGTATGCTTGTTTCTAAACTTATTTGAATTCTCATTTGTTTTTGACTACTTGCCGCTTAGAATGGTCTCATCAAAGCAAGTTTACTTGCTGGCCAGTCAACTCGTATGTCTACACGTAGTTGATATCTTGCTTCTTAAATAAGCTCACAATTACACATAGAGGAGATGATCTATTGTATCCTCGCCCTGCCCTCATTTACTGGTACTGGAGTCTGCAATACACAGTCGGTGTATATAGGATGCCATTCTTCCATGTCCTGTTAACATTTGCGTGACCCAGATACTTAACGGTATCTTTCTCTCTAGTTTTTATTCCATGTTTGGTTATCGTACATTTTTCTATCATTCACTGAGTTCGTCCACCTTTCTTGCCATAGGGCTATTGCCGGTTTTCTTATTTGCCTCTTAAGCAAGTTCAAGTAGTCCAGTCGTATCTGATTACCCAGAACCTGCTTTCTGAATTTTTTTTTATTTTTTTATTTTGTAGTTGGCAATTCTTTCGTTCAGGAGTATATCAATTGGAATCATAACGGCCAAGCCGAAACAGCATCAGTTGACACTGTTCTTGGTGATTCCAAGACACTTCTTTCAGTACTAACTAGATTTTGCCGGTAGTGACGGTTCATTCTAACAGCCCATCTGGCGCATGCGGATGTCATTGATGAGACTACAAGTCCATATATAATACACAGAGTACCTTGCTTAAGGCCCCATGTCTCTCTTGGTACTCTTTTAAATACGTCCAAACATTGCTTACTATTCTCAGCGAACCTTTTGACATGCGCGGTAACTCCTAGCCTTTCTTCGTAGGATTTGCGAGGCAATTGATTTTCTTTAATTCCATCATGATATTTGGTCACCACAAATTATCAAACGCGCTAGATACATCTAGGAAAATTCCTAGATTGTACTTTTGGTCTGATTCCTTTACAATGCTGATCATTTCGTTCAATACTTTTTGAGTCGATCTATTTTCTCTGAAGCCATACTATTTATCGTTGTATTGGCTACTGGAATATATTATATTAACCGGCCAGTAACTAATTTTTCAAGTAATTTACCTAAGACAGGCAACAGGATGATCTATCTATAATTTTGGGATCGTTTGACACATATCTCCAACTTTTCTAATAATAACGAGTTTGCCATTCTTCCGAGCTTTGTGAAAAACCCCTTTGCTCAGACATGTATTCATGAAGCTCGTGATACTGAGCCCTACAATATGTTAATTTCGTTGTATCACTTCAATCTCGTTGTTGTCTAGCCCTGGCGCTTTGTTAATTTTCATCTGATACCACAAACGTAATATATCCAAACGAATTATTGGGAAAGAAATTTTGGTCGAATATCGAGGAACCTAATATATTTCCTAAACATTTTCATTACTGCCATCTATTTATACAAACCAGAAACATCATCAAAAATTACAAAGTTTGTATGGAATAGCAATGCCTATATGTACGAGTATGTATATAGATTATATAATATAATAGACAGTGCCATCTACTAGTAAGTAGATATCAAATATATTTCGAAATAGCTAATTGGTTTAAATTTTCATCAAATCTAACTTCTACACACACGCAATGCGAGTCGCGGTACTATAGAAATTTTAAAACTTGTAGATCGGTATTAAGGTTGCCAATTGCTGATTTAACGTTTTCATCATTTCCAAAGATAACTATTGTGGATATTGCCAAACCACTTATTTTACTTTTAACCACATATGGATCCTGCATGAAGAATATATCAATTGATTCTATATCAATACATTGTCTGATTTTATGTCCCACTGCTTTTGTATTTTGCATATTCAGTTGCAACAATCTTCGAACGGCAGGCATTGTTGTCTTAGTTTAATAAGTAATTTTCTTAATAAAGAGTTTTCTTTATCATTAGGTTCAAGGCCATTTTGTATGATGCACATATTTTGATTCGTGATGAGTGCTCATATGCCCTGTCTGCTTTCTTGCAATAATCGCAGTTAGCGTCTCCGGTATTTCTTGGGTAGGTGTTTTGTACCTGACCACTCTCAATGACCGCATATATACGATCCTTTTATTTGCAGTATTTTGCAATATGTCCAAACGCATTTATGGCACTTTGTAATCCTATAATAGACTTTATTAGGATTAATTCCTGCATGAGAACCAGTTCAGATACAATCTGCGGTTCTTGATTAAGGTATTCTAGCCGCAGGCAATATAATGACCCAATTAACCATGTTTACCATCTTTTGACGTGTCCCGTCATGAAACAACGTTTCATGTCCTTAATCTTAATACAGTCATAGCTTTATTTCACTATAGCTTCTTTTATGTCTTCAATCTTTTCAGTTCGGCCAACGTTATAATGATCACTCTAGGCAGACTCTTTTCTGGCAGCTCCTCATTTGCCAGGAAGAATTGGAAGAAATAATTCAAACAATTCTGTTCGATTATGAATGAATTTCTATACGTTGGTGAATTAGTTGACAACTCCAAATTATTAGAAATTTGTAAACAATTTCAAGTTATTTTTTTTTATTAAGATTTTCATAATCTAATTAATTCAATTAACGAATTAAATATAAATTTAGTTATAGATTCTCAATTTATTCTATTGAATTTATGTACATAAATTTATTCGAAATTAAATATTAAATATTTGTAATATCATAAACTACTGCCAATCGTTTTTGTGGTAACTTATACGAAATTTGATTTCAAACCATGATATTTAGGAAGACATATGAAGGGAGTCTGTATAAAATCTTTAATCTAAAATTAAATTTACAGAAGTTGTTTTTAAAAATACTATATAGATCGTAATTTTGAATTAGTGTTATGACATAATCAACAAAAGGAAAACTAGGTATATAAATTCCTAGGATTTGAATCCGGTCTGGTGAGCACGACTTAACGATAACAATGGTTAAACGAAAGTGTAGACAACAATCATTTTTGATTTTAAATTCTTTAATTTTAACTTGCTCAGTAGTAAAATATTTGGTAGGTTTGACAGAAAGGAAGCTGAGGAAACAAAGCACGAATTAAATAAACGCGGCGATTCAAACAATTTCCCATGTACAAATGGCGTTTGCATCGGGATTTTTAAGGATATCTTTTTAAATATGACAGAAAAGATTAGTATGACGGCAATGATAAAATATTTTATGTTTTGAACCAATTTGTCATCCGTTTTTCTTTTTGTCAATCCTTGAAATTCTGTTTGTGTCTTCAACCAATGTTTAGCTGAATTTGAAATCTGTAACGAATTAAACCTGATTTCTAACGAATTTAAACCTTATTTTAATTTTAATTTTTATTAGAATTAAACATAATTACAAATTGGATTAACGCTTTAGGAATCGGGCATATTTTGTTATTAAACATTATGGTCGATTCGGTTTTACAAAGTAAATAAACATTTCTATACAAATTTTCCTCCTCCCCTCCTCAGGCAACTAAATTAAAATAAATACAGCCAGTTAAATCTTATTAATTAATTATTTGGAATTCTTCATCTTTTTGAATTTTTGTTTAGTTTAGTATTTTTATATTGGTCTCCATTTGATAGTGGCCATTGATAGTTTTTACAATATCCTTCGTATATTGCATTTGTGATAAACATACTATATTCAGCCCGACTGATCAACATTTCAATTTTTTCAGATGATCCGGGACCCTACATTTCTGGATACTTTAGGCTTGCATTGTAATTTAAAGGTTAACAAGTTTTCCAAACTAGTTTTAAATTTTCAGCATCATCGTGCAATGAACTAAACCAAATTTTTATAACCATTACATTGCCAAAATACACACCAATTTCATAGATCGAAGGCATATAGTTAAAACCACCGTTCCCCCTTAGAGTATCACCTTCTGAACAGGAAAGGTTTTTATAGCTTGAACGCTATGGTAGGAAGTAATCAGGTACATTTTGTAATCTATTTTAAATAATATCATAAATGTGTTTTTTAGGTGTGTGATGACCGAACGTGTATAACATTCGTGGATGTCAACAATCCGAGGTACTGTCATGATTCATTTATATTCAATTATAGTGAACTTGACACTCATCTTAAAAATAACTTTGAAAATGGACAGGCAAATACTTGGCTTTTAGGTAAACCTTTTGAAATTTTCAAATACTTATTCTCTATAACCAATTTTTGTTCTTAGGTGATGCAGGCTATCCACTGAAACCGTATTTAATGGAGCCATTCCGAAATTTAGAGGACGGTTTTCGAGAAAGGTAGTTTAATACTAAACACTCAAAAGCGAGAAACGTCATCGAACGAACGATTGGCGTACTTAAAAAGCGGTTTCGTTGTTTGATGGATAAATTATACAGCAAACTACATAGCATAATATGTACTTTATTCATAATGTGATTATGGGAGTTACAACAATTTCGAATCCTAAGTTTGAAAAACCAGTGAGCGATCTATTCCGCTGGATCGACAATTATGATGTTGGGAATAGAGTTCGAGTACAATTAATGAATTCCATTTGGCCGAATTAATTCAATTTTATTAAAAATTAAAAAATCAATAAACTTGGAAATAACTTACGATTCATTTTTTTCCCATTATCACAAAAATTATAATGAACCATATCGGCTTTCTTCAACTGTTAATTTTTTCTCTGTATATTTGATAATTCCTAATTTTAATTCCATGTTATCTCTAACATTTTTATTTTTATCGAGCTGAACCTCGTTCTACATTCTCAATCTTTTTCGCTCCAACTCATATCTCTTTTGTTGCAACCCTACCGAAGATTTTACCTTTACATATTTGCATTATTTTTTGTTGGCAGATGTCCGATTCGGTGTTGAAATGGGCGTTGCAACCTCTCTCAAATGACACTCAATATCTACTGCCTGGACTTGAATATCTTCTTCTGGCAAAAAGTCAGTTGTAAATTCAAACCTTCGAGCATAAAGATATATAGAGAGAGTGTAAAACTTAAAATGTATGAAAAGAGAATAAGAAAATCGTACTACAACTTCTGTCAAAACATTTTTTTATTTTTTATTTATTTCATGTTTTGTGTTTGTGTGTTTTTACATCGAAATAAAATTAAAAATTATAAGTGAATAATATAAGATGGCTAAATTAATTAATTGTTGTGTGACAAATTGCTCCAATACGAAGCAAATTAATACAAAAAAAAACAATAATAAAAAGTGTTTAATTAACTTTTTTAGGTAAGTGTTAAGTGCATATTTTTTCAAAATTTTTTTAATCCCTTCGATCGCAATTTAATTCACACGAATGAAATTTAAAAATAATTGTGCAGTTTTGAAGTGTATTTAATCCTTATTATGGCCACCCATTTTAGTTTAAATCAGTTTTAGTTTTCTATCAAAATAATTAAAACTAAACTGTTTGTATACCAAAAATAGAACAAAATTACGCGGCCATTTTGCTTTTTTTGATGTTTATATAAAAACGTTCATAGCCGGCGAAACTATTTTTTTTTGTAGGGTTTTTTTTTCTGTTGTAAAAATGCGTGAAAATTTTTATTTTAATTTATTTTAATTTTTATTTTAAAACTTTTATTCTTCTCGTGTAAACGGGATATAAGATTAATCATCCCTTTAAAAAAATATTAAAATTAAATTATATTATCTAAAAAAAATGGGTGGAATTATTTTCTACAAGTATATTGTAATAAATATTTATCAATTTTGTATTGTGGTACATAATTATGTGCATTATACATGTTCATAAATTTCTAAAAATCCAATTTTTTTTAACCCTATGAAAAATTAAATAATTTTATGTACGACTGTGGCAATAAACAAAAAAAAAAAATGAGAGAAATAAAAAAAAAAAATATGTTTTGACAGAAGTTGTAGTACGCTCAAAATATATTATCCTACCCAGTTGATTCAAACACATTGTTATGGGTAGTTGTTGTATTGAAAGCTGGCGTAGCAGTTGTATTGCCATTTGAGTACGTAGTATCTGTTGGATTTTCATTTGAATTTGTCGTTGGCGTGAAACCGAAATTTATGGTATTTGACTTTTCGAATATTTTGCTAAAGCAAGGGATGCTAATTACGCTTTCCTCCAATGGAGAAAAAATTTGTAATTTACATGGTCCAGTTTCGGCGATTCCCTTTTTATTTTGCCCCATTTATTTTAATTTTATTTTTAAAATCTTTCCACACCTAAAATGTGAAATCTCAATTATCTAACTTATAATAAAATGTATAATTTATAACAAAACATATAATAAAATAAAAAAACTTACGGTTATTTTGGTTCATTTTGGTTGCGTCACCTAAAAATATGATTCGACTTCAAATATCATTTCAAGTGACAAGAAACTTCTCAGGTGACTATGGTATTCCATCAACGCACAATTTAATAGATAAAATATAAAAGTATTTTAAATTATTATATTTTGATCCACCAACGTTTTGTTATTCTCCGTTTTCCTGCATCTTGGCTCCTGTCGCTTATAAATGTTACAAGTATTTCAAAACTTTAGTATTTCAGGTGAAACTAAACTTTTATAGCAACTACTAGAGTACGATGTTTGTCACTCCAATCGATGACCGTCGGTTCAATCGACTAAGAGAATTTAGTAAACATTGATTGTCGGAAGAAACGACAGGTGACACGACTAAGGTAATAAGGGCCTAATTATGAATTTAAAAAAAAACATAAATACTAGACCAAAAATACCGATAGTAAAGGCGTTTTTTTTAAAGGTTCACAACTTTGAGTTGGCAACACTGCTTTATTTAACAACCCATTTAAAAGCTGATAGTTGCTTTTTGTTTAGTTTGGTTTGACATTTCATTATGGATAGACTTACATCAGAGCAACGGTTCTAATAGTTCTGTTCGTCAAACTTATCGTGCACTTCGTCCATTTTATGGCGTACATAATCGTCCTTCAGAGCGGCTAATTCGAATAACAATAGATCGTTTTCAGACCACGTTTACTCTTAATGATATGATATGCATCCCGTTTTTTATTAAAACGGTTGGAACCTACAGAGGTTCCGCACTCAATGCCACAATGGGCCCATGGTGCAAAAAAAAAAAAAGCTCCAAATCAATCAATTCGTCCCCGTCGTCAGCAACTTGGGTTGTGTCCTTCCACTTTATGGAAGGTCTTACGAAAGGATCTTGGCTTAAAAGATTTCAAGATTCAACTTATGCAGGAATTAAAGTCAAACGACCATCGAAGCACAAATTGATATTGATGTTGAATTTCCATTCAAAATTTTGTTCTTCGGTGAAGCCCATTTTTGGTTGAATGGGTACGTAAATTAGCAGAATTGTCACATTTGGGGTGAGGATAATCCACAAGCTTTTGTCGAAACACCAATACATCCACAGAAAATTATTGTTTTGTGTGCGCTTTATGGGCTGGTGGAGTCATTAGTCCATATATCTTCAAAAACGATGATGGTCAGAATATTACTGTCAATGGTGAGCGATATAGGGACATGATTAGAAATTTTTTCGTACCTCGATTAGCTGGCATTAATCTTGCTGACATGTGACCAACAGGACGGAGCCACATGCCATACAGCGCGCCCTACAATTGATTTACTGAAAGAAACTTTTGATGAAAGAATATTTCGCGTAATGGTCGAATTAATTGGCCACCAAGATCGTGTGATTTAACCTCACTGAATTATTTTCTTTGGGGTTATGTAAAGTCACTTGTCTAAGTCGATAAACCAGAGACACTTGAACACCTTGAAATCAACATTCGAAGAGTTATTGGTGAAAAAGGCCGCAAATATTGCGAAGAGTTTGTGAAAATTGGTGTTCCAGATTCCGCCTTGTGGCGGCCACATGGCTGAAATCATATTTAAACATTAATGTTATAAAATTTTCTATCCAATAAAGCCCGGTTCATTGATATTAAAAATATATTTCTTTGTTTTATTATGATTTAAACTAAAAAAACACCATTTATGTATATATTTTATAATTCATCCGGAATGGACTAATAAACAATGGAAAATATTGAATCTTTCAATAATATTTGCTGTAGGGACTACATTATTCAAGTTATTTTGAAAATTGATGGTGACGTTTTGAGTGTTGTTGGTAGAGCAGAAGAAACAGTGTTTCTTAAGACTACAACTGCCAACGGGGTGAAATGTACATTAGGTATTGGAGACCATTTTTAAATAGATGAAACGGACGGGTTTTAATTTTAAATATTTATAAGTAGTGGCGGATTAGTAATAAAGGCATTGTGCAAAGGTTTTATCATTATAGGTGTAATAATAATATTGCGTTTATAATATTATAATAATATTGAGTATAATATTTCAATAAGACTAGTATTTAGTGAAATTTTGAATCGGGATTAAATTACAAAATTTCAAATGCCACAATTTAAATATAACAGACAATACTTCTACTATCCAATTCATAAGTACTTGTTATAAGAATTCTTTTTTTTACGATACTTAACAGAAATGGAACCGTAAATTTTTCTTATCACAAATACTTATGACACGGATACATAGTACTACGATTTTCGTGTATGTTTTGGTTTTGATTTATTGCAATTATAATTTCCATAGCAAATTTGATATCGTCAATCAGTTTGAATTGTTTATTCTGAAAATCCATAATTGAGCCTTGTACCTGTTCGTTAGATTTCACAGCGCGGTCTATTATGGAATAATTTCAATTTCTAATTCGTTGGCAAAAGTAAAACTGGCTTATTTTGAATTTAATCCGTAGACAAAATCAGAAATTAACGTGTTTGTACTTTTATCCACGTTAGAAATTATACATTAATACGTATGTACATATGCATGCAATATCGATCAATAATCCATTATTAATGTAAATGACAGGTTATAAAGTTATTGCTAGTAAAAATCGTTTTATATATAGCTTTCCAGGTTGAATTGAAGTTTTTCCGAGTTAAACGCAACATTTTTCAAATTAAATGAAACTAATCTCAAATTGATTGCACCTTTTTCCAAATTAGCTGAATTTTTTCCAATTTAAATTAAATTTTTTCCAAACTGAATTGAATCATTGATGAAAATTAAACTTTTTACAATTTAAATTAATAAATTTCCATTACAAATTAACGTTTTTCCAAATGCAATTAAATTTTTATAAAATTGCATTTTTTAAATCTACCAAGGCTTGTTGATCATGCTTTATCTGGTTTACTTTTAATAATTTTATTATGTTTATTTTTATGTATATGCAATCTCCTCATATATGTCGAGACATATATAGCTTTTCCAGATTAAATTGAACTTTTTCCAACATAAACGAAACTATTTCTCCAAATTAAGTTAAATTTTTTCCAAAGTAGAATTAAACCTTGTAACAATACAGGATGAATGTGAGAACCCGACTGTTAACATAAATTTATCGATCCAGAGACTATCAGGCGGTCCTCTCTGGCCAACTAGAGCTCAAGGTACGGGATGGGTTTCAATGATAGTCTGGATGGACCTTGTTAGACCGCAGGAGAACAAACAAAAAAAAAAGAGAGAAAACCAGCCAGCGTAACTCACCTTAATTAAACTCATCTTGATTTCATCCCGATAACTTAATCTGTATTTATTTAGACATCATAAACTAAACAACTGAATTAAACTTGACTTTAACAAAATTTTAATTAGGAGAGAAAAAAAAAAAAAATAATAAACAAGAAAAAAAATTACTAAGTAACTAAAACTACCCTTCACCAAAAACTACTAATAATAAAAGAAATAAAAATGAAATTATGACTTTAAATTATAAAAATATAAAAATTGAAATTAAATTAATAAATAGAAAAACCAAAAAAAACTAAAACCACGCGCGTTGCGGATCCGACGTATGATGCGTCGATATTTAGTATTTTGTTTTATGTTTTATTTTTATGTATTATTATTTAACTAATTATTTATTTTAGATTAAATAATTATTATTATTATTAAACTAACCAAACTTCATACTATAATTAATTATTTTAAATATTCCTAGGTTTTATGTTTTAATCCTTTTTTTTTAAATCAAAATGTCCAGTCTTAATTGTTAGGTGAATAATTTACTCTTGTTATTTGAATATTAAATTGAGTATTATTTACTATTTTCATTAACAATTTTTATTTTTTATTTTAGTATAAAGTTTTATTTTTATGATTGTACTTTATTATTAATTTCACTATTGATTTGTATGTATGAGTATGTAAACCGCTAGAGAGCGCGTCCTCAGGTGGCGGATAGAGGAGTGCTCATCAGTATCTACGGGTAGCGAAGGGTAGGGAGGAAATAAAATACTCCCCGCGGACCAAACATAAAGGAAAATGCAATGGCAACAACGGAAGGAAATATTACCCCAGGTGGTAATCCAGGTTTTAACTTGGAAATTCCACCCTTCTCGAAGAAGGCCGGTTCCAAAGATTCTGGAAGGAACCAACCATTGCTAAAGAAAAGATCACGATAGGAGAACTTTACCGAAGAAAACCCCGTTACTAACCCTTTTGGAAAGAGTTCCAAATTGACAAGATCACCAACAAGATCCGGTAACGAATATGAAAAGGAAAATTTTGAACTATGCAGAAAGCTATGCGAATTTGAAAAGATCACAACTAAGCTAAGTAATCATTACATGATACTGAAAGAAAATGAGGAACTTAGAAAAGCTCTAACACCTGCTGTAACAGAAGAGAAATCAAGAATAGAAGAGCAGAACGTAGCTAAAAACGTAGCATTTGGCGGAAACGTAGCCATCGGTCAGAATGAATATGTCACGGACTCAGATGAACTTAATTCTGAAGTGAAGTGGGTGCTAAAAAAAAAAGAAACAAGGAAAACAGCGACGACTGAGCAAATCACCCTTTGTATCTCCAGAACAAATACAAAAAAAAAAGGAAATAAAAAATCAGAGTAAAAAGGTGCAACAACCCAAACCACCACCAGTCATTGTAAATAAGATTGAAAACTACAATGATATACGAAAAACGATGGATTCAAACCAAATACCAAACAACGATGCTCAGTAGTGAAGATCTTAAAGTCAATATCCCAGACGAGGATAATTATAGAAAACTGACCCTTTCACTTAATGAAAAGGGAAATACATGGTACTCTTATGAGGACAAAAGATCCAGGCCAATTAAAGTTGTGGCAAAAAAGCTTCACCCATCCTGCAAGCCAGAAGAAATAAAGAAAGAATTATTTTCTAAAAATTTGAAAATAAAAGAGGTTACACAAATATTGAAGAGAAAGGATAAAACTCCGCTATCATTGTACATGTTAACTTTTGATAAAGATGAAAACATACAAAATATTTATCAAATAAGGTATATCCTCTACATGAAGGTTGAGATTGAAGCTTTACAAAAATCAAGATTGCTCCCGCAATGCAAAAAGTGCCAATCATTGGAGCACACTCAGAACTACTGCAATAGAGACCCAAGATGCGTTAAGTGCGCAGCTAAGCATTCCTCCAAAGAATGTACAAAAACCAGAGAAACTCCGGCCAAGTGTGTAAATTGTGGAAAGTCATACCCCGCAAATTATAGAGGATCTATAGTTGCCAGAGAACTACAGAAGATGAGAAATAATAATAAAAACAAAAAAGACATACCAAAAGACAAATTAAAAGAGTCAAGAAATCAAATAGAAAAGATAAGAAAACCTGCTTATCAAATAATTCAAGCTCCAGGTATCTCATATGCTGAAGTCGCTAAAGGGGAGCAGAACTGAAAAACGATTTTAACCGTTATAGTGAAATGTTGCAAACAATTCTAAACCGAATGGATGAGCAAGAACAAAAGCAAGTAAAAGCTATTGCATCAATCATTCAAAGACTAACGAAACTAGAAAACAGCATCAGGACTGCTCCTGTCACCCATATTTAGAATGAATAGCGACATTAGAATACTAGCAATGGGTTATTGCAACATCAACCAGAATTGCAACTATTATTGGACATTTAAAAAATTGATATCTGTCTCATATCCGAGACCCACTTTACAAAACAATCGTTTATAAAATTTAGAGGTTATCAAGTATACCATACATCACACCTAGAAAATACAGCCAGAGGAGGAAGTGCGATAATAATAAAAAGTAATATACAACATTACGAAGAGAAAAAATATGAAACAAAAGAAATACAAGCAACTACCGTCAGCATTAAAGCTAAAAATCAGTCATTAGCCGTAACGGCAATTTATTGCCCACCGCGATATAATCTTAAAAAATTACACTACGTACACTTCCTGGAAAGTTTAGGCGATAAGTACATCATTGGCGGAGACTTTAATGCGAAACATACTCATTGGGGATCAAGAATAATCACTACTAGAGGTAAAGAAATTCTTGGAGCAATGACAGAAGTTGGATGTAATTGGCATTCTACTGCCAAACCGACATACTGGCCAACAGATAATAACAAAATACCTGATCTACTAGATTTCTTTATAACTAGCAAACTTCCAGCAACTTATGTTAAAATCGAAGAGGAGTATGATTCGAGCTCCGACCACTCTTCAATAATACTTACTCTCAGTGAAAAAATAATCTCAAAAGAATGCCCCGACTCTGACAAATAAATATACAGACTGCGAGGGATTCAAAGAAGAGCTGAATAGTAGAATAAAACTTAACGTACCGTTAAAAACAGAAGAACAACTAGATGAAGAAATCGTAAAATTCATAAATGACGTACAACAGTCAGCATGGAATAATACGCCGGAGTTCAAAAGAAGAACAATAGGTACAAATTACCCAAAAGAAATCAGGGAACTTGTCGAAGAAAAAAGGAGAGCCAGGAAGAAATGGCAATACACCAGGATGCCTGCAGATAAAAACAAACTGAATAACCTGACACAGCGACTCAGGAGAGAAATCCAGTACATTAAAAATGATACAATAAACTCATATCTACAGTCAGTAACATATGAAAAGGATACTGACTATTCTTTGTGGAAGACAACCAAACGAATGAAACGACCAATAACACAAATACCACCCATAAGAACAAGCAATGGGAATTGGGCCAGAAGCAATGAAGAAAAGGCAAAAGCTTTCGCTAACCATCTAGAAAGTATTTTTCAGCCTAATGAGGTACAAGAGAGAGAGAAGAATTCCAAGAAGCAGAGGAAACTATTGATCAAGAAATCGCTCTGACCACCCCTGCGGAATTGACTAATGAAATTAAAAAATAATGTAAATCCGAACAAAGCGCCAAGCTATGACCTGATAACAGGAAAAATCTTAAAACAGCTATCGAAGAAGGGCATTAAAAAATTAACAACTCTAATCAATGCAGCTTTCAGGATGAAATATGTACCAAATCTATGGAAGTTCGCGGAGGTGATTATGATACCTAAGCCTGGAAAACCACCAAACGAAATAACATCCCATAGACCGATTTCGTTACTGCCTATTATGTCAAAACTATTTGAAAGACTTCTCTTGAAAAGATTGAAACCAATAATTGCAAGGTAGGAATTAATCCCCACACATCAATTTGGATTTCGAGGTAGATACTCTACAATCGATCAAATTCATAGAATAACAGATATCATAGAAAGGTCACTCGAAGAAAAGAAAATCTGCTCAGCAGTCTTCCTTGACGTAGCCCAGGCGTTTGACAAAGTTTGGCACGAAGTTCTTCAGCACAAACTCCAGAACATTCTACCTTCACAATTCTGCCAAATATTAAAATCCTACATTACAGAGCGACACTTTCGTGTTAAACAGGAACAATCATACTCAGAAATTAAAAAGATCAAAGCTGGAGTACCACAAGGAAGTGTCTTAGAACCCATTCTATATTTATTATTTACGAGCGATATTCCATTATCTCAGAATACTTCAATTGGCACATTTGCAGACGACACTGCTATTTTGGTAGTAGATGATACCATAGAAGGAGCTACCAATAAGCTTCAAAGTGCGATGAACAAAATTTGACGATGGACAAAGCAATGGCGTGTCAGGTTAAATGTAACAAAATTCATACGTGTTGACTACACCAACAGAAAAATAAATCATTTGCCTGTGGTATTAAATAATGTCCCATTACCACATGCTAACTCAGCAAAATATTTAGGGATGAATCTAGATACCAAACTTAGATGGAAGGTCCATGTCAAGAAAAAAAATGAAGAACTCAGACTCAAATATAGAAAGATGTATTGGCTGATGGGAAGGAACTTCAATCTATCAATAAACAATAAATTGATGCTATATAAGCAGATATTAAAGCCCATTTGGATGAATGGAATTCAGCTGTGGGGTTGTACTAAACCAAGCAACATGGATATCGTTCAAAGATTCCAAAACAGACTGCTAAGGGATATTGTAAATGCCCCCTGGTACATGCGTAATAGCGACCTCCACAGGGACCTTAGAAAACTGGAAACTGTCATCAGAGAAGCAAACAATGCTGCACGGAAGCATGAAGTGAGGCTCCAGAATCACTCGAACGTTGAGGCCAACCAACTACTCGACCACAGGGAAGCAGTGAGAAGACTGAAAAGAGTAAAACCTTTTGAGTTAGCACTATAGTCAGCGTAAGGCAGTAACACCAGTAAATAGAACATAAGGAAAACCAATGGAGATACCTTAATTAAACACAATTTAGCAATTAAGGTCAAAAAAGAATTGTTGTTAGTCTATAGACTAGGTACATTGTAAAATTTTATGTGAATAAATAAAATTATCAAAAAAAAAAAAAAAAACTATTGATTAATTTAACTATATTAGCCAAGTTACAAGCTTGCTAATAGGCTTGTCAATTTTTTTTTATTACTTTCAACTGTTCGCAAAACTGTTTTGCACAAAATATGAAATTAATATTATTAATATTAATTATTATTATTATTATTAGAAATTACTGATTTACAGAACTTATTATTATTATTATTCACTATTTTATTAATATTTTCTAATATTCTTACTATTTTTTTAAAATTGTAAATTAAAGAATTATAATTCCACAATCACAAATTTTATATTCGACCATCTTTTCTTTTTTTTTTTATGTGATCGTTTTTGTCATCGTTTTGTTGTCTTTTTATTTTAGTTCTATTTAGTATCCAATATCAAAAAAATGACTGATTTCCCATCGTCGTCATCTCTTTTATTATATCCGGCTTCCGCACCAATTTCATCTCCCACCATTCCCATACTTTCTCATTATTATTATACTATTTATTACCAAAGATATATTTTTTTTCATATTTGTAATATAATAATATTCACCGGGCAATAATAAAATAAATACAGTGAGTAATAAAATCAAATTTAAGAGTAATTAAGTTGTCGGCACACGCTAATAATTTAGTACCACACATATCTATATATATGTAGATGGAACGAACCTAATTTCGTTACAACCTATTGATGAATATAAATTAAACTTTTTAGAATTAAAATTAACAATTTTCCATTTCAAATAAACGTTTTTCTAAATGAAATTAAACTTTCATAAAATTGCATTTTTTAAATCTGCCGAGGTTTGTTGATTGAGATATCCAGTTTATTTTTAATGATTTTAACAGAATCAGTTGGTCCACATTCTCAATCTTTTTTGTTCCAACTCATATCTCTTTTGTTCCAACCAATATCTCTTTTGTTCTACCTCATATCTCTTTCTTGCGTATACCGTGCACATTCCTTATTATGTTTTACTATTTCCCCCATTTTTGTCGTTTGTATTTCCAAAAGATTACACAGTTTCATATTTGCATTATTTTATTTTGGATGATGTCATCTTCGGTGTTGTTGAAATCGGCGATGTAACCTCTCTCAGATGACATTCAACATCTACTGCTTGAACTTCAATATTTTCTTCTGGCAAAGGGTCGGTTGTAAATTCAAACACATTGTTATCGGTAGTGAAATTTGGCGTAGCTGTTGTATTGCAATTTGAGTACGTATTACCTGATGGATTTTGATTTAAATTTGTCGTTGGTGTTAAACCGAAACTGTTGATATTTGACTTTTCGAATATTTTGTCGAAGCAAAGATGCTAATTACGCTTTCCTCCAATGGACAAAAAATTTTAATTTGCCTGGTCCACTCCCAGTTTCTGCGATTGCCTTAAAAAAGGCTGGGATGCTTTTTATACCCACTGTATTCTTTGTATATGACAAATCTAGGATGAGCCAACTGTATGAATTAAATATTTTTTACAAGTCTGTGATGTTTTTTTACGATTGTGTTGATACAGGTATTATTTAAAAATCCTGGCATAAAATCCAAGGCTTACTTCAAGGGTTTTCGAATATAGCTTAAAGAGCGACTTCCATATTTTTCTATATAATATAGTTCTATTATTGCGATAACAATTGGCACTGCTTTAATTTCAAAATAAAATATTTTCCATTAAACCAATTTGTAACAAAAACTGACGTTTCATTCATCGATTGTTTGTTATCAACTAATCACTAATCATGCTATGTAGAACTAATTATTAGTATTAATTTATTCAATACTGTTATATCTAACTAAATTTCATGTTTCATATTTATACAATTTAGTAGATACTATTTATTGCGTATAATTACTAAGTATATACATACGAGTTAGTATTCTTCATATTATGTCAAATTACTACTAATTGTAATTGAAGGCTAACTATATAAGTACATACTTATGTATCTGTATTTAGCTTTATTGAATCAAAAAAAATACGGTAAACACAATTATCAAATGGTCGATTTTTGATTTTGTTATCTATTTTCTGTTAAATAACTTACTATATGTGGTTCAATTTATCATTGTCACTAGTATTTTATTTCTTATGAATGGAAATCAAAAATTCTATCATACGATTTGCACCTGCAAAATTGCCCCTACAAATATTTGTTTGGTTTGAAATTATGAAACATAGGCGTGCTATTTTGCGCGTGCAAGTAATTAATTTGAAAAGTCATGGGTTGCAGCAAATTGACATCAGTCTATTATTCAAAAATTTCTCCATCTACTTACTTTTTCAAGAAACCTATTTATGTATATGTGCAGAATGTACACAACTTTCCTGTCCGTCGTTGCAGCTATTATACACAGGTGACTTGAGATCACTTGCCTATTACAATTTTAAGATAAGACATTTTGAATCACGTGTTAGATGGGTTTCTAACCTATTTATAAATAACAATTTTTGAATATTTCGTTGTGAATCAAAAATAGATAACAACATGAATTGCACTTCGATTAGCAAACCAAACGTTTATATATTGCCATTTCGCTGACGTTCTAGAATTGTCTAAAAAAATCCTCTAGACCATTTTATTCACCTTGATGTATTCTGTAAGTTCTAATTTTAGTCAACTATCAAGTTTAAAAGTATAAAACTTGTAACTCTCGATGACGTCAAATTATTTTAATTTGAAATGACAATCGATTGTCGAAATACGTGCATGATTGTACATGTTTGAACATTAAATATCAAATCCATGTTTTTGAAATTACAAATGATAACAAAATAATTTTGATTACAGAAAACAGTAGAGTCATTGAATTTTTGGTAAAATATGTAAAAATTTTGATCTAATTTTACCTGTAATTTTCGTTTATCTGTCCCATATTATTCAAAATAGCATTATACACGTTCGAGTAATTCTCGTAGTGATTAATTAAACATCCCGGCTAGACAACCACATGCCGCGCTAAATTTAAACTATATTGTAAATTTGATTTGTGCCACTTGAACATTTTGATTTATATCCGCAGGCCACTTGAAAAGAAACGTCGATTTGTATTCTGATACTAGCAAAAAATCAGGTGCCATCCAACGATTTTATATAAATACGAAACATTTTAAAAATTTATCACAGTTCAATTGTGATTTGTGTATAGTGTTGTGTGCTACCTTGTAGCAGTTAGTGAAAATGAAATTTGTAACAATAGCTGCAAGCCTATTGGCATTAATTTGCACGCTTGAAGCAACTACGCCACTCCTCCCATTCCAAATCAGATCCCATGTCGCGGAACAGTTTAATGTGAACACGGGTAGAAAATCGACTCGTGATGTACGATCGGTGCAACGACTTCAAAAATTGGATCATTTCAATCCCGATGATGACCGCACCTTTTATCAAACAATTTATTTGTACGATGAACCGTACAGAAGTGGTCCAGTGATTTTTTTCGTAACTCCCAATATTGAAGACTTTAATTTCTGGCTGCAAAGTACTGTAGTTTCGAGGTTAGCAGAAGAAACAGGTGGCGTTATTTATGGCATTGGCACGCGATATTATTCACAATCTGTTCCAACTGAGTAAGTATACAAGAAGGATTTTAATAATCTTCATGGTTTTTACAAATAAATCTACTTCTCTATTTTAGAACACTTTCGGCCGAAAATCTACTTAATTACTTGACAGTTGACCAAATAATGGCGGATTATGTTGAGTTTATCACATACACAAAGCAATATTTAGCTACAAATAAATATATTCTTTTTGGTTTTGAAAAGGGTGCATCAATGGCTACATGGATACATCAAAACAATCCAGGACTAGTGGATGGCGTATGGTCAGTGTCCGGCCCAGTAAATGTTACGACCGACTTTCAAGCCTATTTTGAAGATGCATTTGCCACTTTTGAAAAGCATGCAACTGAACCATGTATGAACCAATTACAACTAGGATTCAATAACGTTTATGAGCTAGTTGAACAAGGTCAAGGTGCCGATATTCAAAGAATCTTTAATCTAGCCCTTCCATTAAACACGGATAATGAATATGAAGTAGGCATGTTTTATTATACAATGACTGAAGCGCTTGCAACTCAAGTCGCATACGGAAGTGTACCATCTTTAAACAGAATTTGTAGTGTATTACTTAATCCAAGTTTTCCAAGCGCTGCAGATAGTATTGCATACCTTGTACACTCAGTAATTTCAAACGTGGTTGTAAATTATGAAAACACACTTGAATTGCTCAGAGGTGAAGAATGGGGATCACTTGGTGTAATGACACGAAATCGCCAATTATTCCATATGGAATGTAACTTTTGGTCGTGGCACAGAACATCGAACACAATTCGACCACCATTCAACGATAAATTTACAATCGATTTATTCGCTCATTTCTGCAATGCAGTATTTAACATAACGATTGATGACATGATCGCAGGAAATGAGAATACCAATCGGCATGAAATTTCACCGGATTTGGAAAATGTTTATTTTACAAACAGCGGAATGGATCCATTTAGATTGGTGGGTATAACCGAGGATTTAAATCCATCATCTCCGGCCGATGTAATCGAAGATTTAGGAAAATTATTTGAGCTAAGGTATGATATTGTACCGGATTACTGGAATGAAAATTTAGATGTTGTACGGGATCGAGCATGGAATATTATGCGGGGTTGGATTTATGGTACTCCCACTGAAACAACGACAGATGGAACTGTAGTGCCAACCATCGAATATACAACTACAACTGAAGATTTCACTACCACTGATACAGGAACCACCTGGTTTTAAATCAACACATGCTTAGAATAATGGATTTAACTAGTATCTGTTCACTAGTATTAGAAAATAAATTAAATTGATAAGGTTTTTAATAATTTTAATTTATTTGCTTTGAATTTAATTTTAATTTAACCTTTAGCTGTTATCATTCATATATTGTTTTACATTTATTGAACAATTTTATAATCTTATCAAATTCACAACAAAAATTATCTAAACTTCTTATTTATTACTTTAATGTCATAATCACATTAGCAAAAAACGTACATATGTAAGTAATTTCATGTTACTGTATGATTCTTAACAGTTGGGGTATTGGTTCGGAATACAGTAGGCTTTCGTTTTGTGTTAATATATATACCAAGTATGTACAACATTGTATTATATCATATGACCATCTTATTGGTGCCCACTGGATGCCATGTGAAGCAGTACTATATATCAAGAACACATCCTTGTGTTCTCTGGTATTTAACTTTATTTCACTTCTGCTGATACAATCGAATAGAGTGGTCGGAGTTACATGCATTTGATTATTGTATGATGATATAAATATGATCTGTTCAACTGCTCTCTAGTCTAAAACCAGCTACCACAGGTCTTATATATGTAGTGAGTGGATTGATTGGCGGAGATGCGATCAAGAATTGGATTGTGATAGTTAAAAAATATATTTCTGTCGCTATAGATACTTCGACCTTGACGCTATAGTTAATTCGACCTTCAACTGGTTTATTTTTTGAGGTAGCGACCTTGTTATTCTTTAGTTTTTGTAAGGTAATTCATACTTCCCGCCCCGATTGTGGAAAGGTGTTAATGGTTTCGTTACAGATGCCATTTGATAGCCCGTTTTGTTTTAGTTCATTTGTGGTTATCGTTTGACTGGACAGATTTTTTCTTTTTTTTCTTTGTTGGAATGCTTGAGTATTTTCAGGTGACCTTTCTTACACAATCATAATTATAGGTGTTTTTATTGGCAGCTGCTTCTTCTGCAGTTTCGAGAATATCTTTTGTATATTTTCTGAGGTTATTTCTTGCCAAGTTTTACTGGTAACATTTATTTGCTTACTGGTAACTTAAGTTGACCACGTTCCTCGATTTTCTCCCACACGCATCATCGCTAATCTACGGTTATCTCGTGTTGTATTGGTAACATTCGAAAGCTTCTTCTATGTGTTTTCTTTTGTGATCGACGGGACCATGGTTCCGTTCCTTGCTAGATCTGGTGCTCTATCCGACTATTATCGGTTTTAATTTTAGCATTGAAATTTCCTTGGATATCAGTCCGTAGAATACATCTTTTGGGATGTCATCTACTCGTTCCGGGCATGATTGATGTGTTTCTTGTTATCGAAAGAAATCGTTTGCTGTAATTCTTCTGCTACTTATTGCATTCCATTCGGGCTGTACCTTCTTTCCTTATAGTATATGCTTTACGACTTGACAACTCAATCAAATGCATTATTTTTTTCTCAACTTCTTCCAGAATTTTGGCTTTGCATTGTCTAATTCGTATCCGTCTGTGATATCCAATGGTCGATATTGAATTTTGCCGATTTGTATTATTTCTTCTTTTAGTATTTGTTTTCGTTATTATTTTATCTTCCATGGAATCCTAGCCAGTTTCCAGGACTGATGGGCTGGTCTGCTAGGAGGAAGGTTCTCAATATTTGTAATTTTTCTTCTATGATGTTTTTTTTTTTTTTTAGTAACTTGAGTTATTTTGGAAAATCTTACCTTACCTGTTTAAGCAATTAGATTTTGATTTAGATTGCTTTAGCAATTAGATATGATTTACGCTTATATATGTAGCGAAGCATCATTCTAGTATCAGATGTTGGGGACACCTTAAATAAAAACCATTGAACCCAGTTCCAAATTTGGTGGCCTGCCATAATATTGAGCGATATGAATTCCAAAGGGTAAATTCTTGGAGCCGCAACTGTAATTAATTAATTATTAATTTTTATTAATTTTTCTTTTTGTAACCATTATTGTAACAGTGAATCCAAGCCGAGAACCATAACCCAACTTTTTCAATTATGGAACTTTTTCAATATGCTTGGTTTGGTATCAACAAATAAATTTGTCATTCAAATACGCTGTGTTATTGCCATTTGAAAAACAGAAAATAAGTAGAACATTCAAGCAGCAAGTGAAAAGGTTTCAGTATAATCTATAGCATTTATTTTGCGAGCGATTTTTTGTAACTAGAGGAGATTTGTATTTTTCGTTGCTATAATAGATCATGTTTACAGAAAGAGGTAGCACGACCAAGTATATTACTAAGTAGTACCAATACATTTGTTCATTCCGATTCCTATGATCAGACGCATTTTCTCTTTCCTATAGCCTCAACATGTTTATTTCCATACTTACAGCCGTTGTTTTTTTTGGCCATCCTTGCGCTCCAAAATACTAAATTAAACTTATAACGATAAGAAGCAATCAAACAGTGTTAAGTGAAGTGATAATGAAAATATACTTAAGAAACGAGAACGCTAAACCAAATTGCCATAGTGCGGTCTCTCGAGTTAACCACCGCGATCAAAGGAATAATCTATGTGCAGGTATGTCGTAACGCATATTTCAAAAGCATTAATGAAACCAACGCAGATTGGAGAATAACATTAGTAGCCAAGGAAATTAAAAACCGTTGGGTTGTGTGTATAAATTCAGCACGTAAAAACTGAAAACTAAAGAGGTACTCAGTACCATAGTATGCGATGGTGAGTGGGCAAACAACGGCGTGTTACATATCACTATAAATACAAAGAGAAATGCGTGAACAAAGGTACGAGTACCCTGTTTCAGTCACCACAAACGTGGATCACTTAAACAGTGAAGAATCTATGTCTGCAACCATGTTTATAGTAAAGCGGCAGGCCAAGGAAAGGAGGTGACAAAACCACTTGACAAAATGGTTAGTGGCACGTTGACGAACATGCCACAGAATAGTGGTGCATTTAAGTTTCGGAGGAAATAGATCCACAGAAGGTGCTATGCAGAAGATGACCAACATAGTTAAAGATTTTGAGCAAAATAAAGGTTGCCTGCAAATACCGCTCTATATAACCCAGCGCGCAAAACTGTATTCTGGGACCACAAATACCGACAAAGCGATGTCAACTGATGCTGTTACTGTATTAGCTGGAGTAATTCCGATCGATATGGGCGGTCAGTTAACAGACATGATTCCTTTTATCAAACGTTTTAAATATTTTATCACATAATGCAAGGTTTTATTAACCGGTCAGTTTATTAAATTTTATACACTGAACGGAAGGAATTAACAAACTTTATTTACTTGATGACGCATGAGAACATGCGATATTTTAGTAGCTTATAACACAATTGTCAAGCAATTATTTATCTTTATTGCTGAAAAGTAATATTGAAAGATATGTATTGCTACGAAATATGGCAGAATCAGCCCACCATCTCGTAGCAGGATATTACTGTCTCATTACATCTTGTAAGATTTCATAACTGATACTCTTATTTATCAGTTTCGTACCTGATATTTTCATTCAAGTGCTAAAAAATTGTTGTCTTCATAATACCAAACCAATCCTACTTCTTTTTTCGTTTTAAACATAGCTTAGCGTTAATCGACAGTTTATATTATCGTTATATATTGTAGATAACACCGCCGTGTTATAAAGATTTGTATTCGCTTGTAACTGTTTTGAGACAGTTTGCTTATCTCTATTAAAGCACCATAAAACTGTATTTGTTGCTGTATGGGTCCGCTGAACGCTAATAAAACAAAAAAAAAGTATTAGTTAATTCAGCGATAACGAAATTGTGTATAAAAAAGGTCACCGAAGTCGCTAATATGTTCAGTATTTTTTTGGTAATACGGCAAAAATGAAACTTACCGTGGTTGGATTAGTAGTGCTCGCATCGGTTGCGATGTCGATTGATGCCAAACTTTTATTAACACCACATGCAATTCGGGAACGAGTTCAAGAAAAGTTGGGAAATCCCATGAAAGCTGAAGGATCACCATATGCTTTACGTGAAGCCACATTTGTCCAATGGTTAGATCATTTTGATCTCGATGAATTCTATACATTCGATCAAGTGAGTACGCACAAGGGAAACGAAATATTTTTAAAAAGTTCCTAATATTTTTCGTAATTTAATCCAGGTCGTATTTATTAACGAAAACTATTACGTACCAGGCGGCCCAGTATTCATTTATGTAACAACATTTTCCAATGGATTTACCGAATGGTTGGAATACTCGCATATAACGTCTATTGCAGCTCAATTAAATGGTGTTATTTATGCCCTTGAGCCACGTTACACTGGAAGATCCCGACCAAGTGATAATTTATCTGATATAACATTAAATCGTTATTTAACATTAAACCAAACCATGGAAGATACGGCCGATTTTATTAGATATTTACGTACCGAATTATCCGAATATGGTTCAGATAAGTTTATTTTATACGGCTATGATACAGGAGCAACATTGGCAACATGGGTACATCAATCAAATCCGGGATTAGTCGATGGTGTATGGGCTATTGGAGCACCAGTTACAGTTGGATACGAATTTTCAGCATTCTTTGCCGATGCTACCGATAGTATAGTAGAGATTCTTAGAAATACAGATGATCAACAATGTGGATATGTGCTAAACAATGCATTTTACGATCTTGAGAATTTGGTGTACGAGCGACAATACGAACGAATTCAAGAATTGTTCGGCTTAAATCAAGTTCTCGATTTAGAAAATGCAAATGAAGTTGGAATGTTTTACTATCTCATCTACTCGATCATTGGAAGCCATATTGAATATGGAAGCGCTATCCAAGTGGGCAGTTTTTGTGATTATCTGGTTGGTAATACCGATCTTACCGAAATTGAAAAGTTAGGAAATTATATTGGCGGATATTTATTCGATACAACCACGGACTATAATGAGGTCGTATCCCTTTTGCGCGATACCACATGGGATGGAGCAGAAGCTATCGCTGACGCTCGCCAACACTGGCATTTAGCATGCCGTCAATGGTCATGGTTCAGATCATCAAATTATTTAGAAGAGCCAATCAATGGAAAGTTTCCTGCAGAAATTTTCGCCAATCTATGCAATGATGTTTTTGGTATATCACAGTACGACATAATCGATGGCAATATTCGCACAAACAACCAGTACACAATTCGCGTTAGCTTACAAAATGTTTACTTCACTAACGGAGCCTTAGATCCAACCCGATTGATCGGTATTCGTGAAAATTTGAATACAGCCTCACCAGCCGATGTCATTCCAGGTGTTGGTAAAGCATTTGAACTTGTACGTTATCTATCCGATGAATACATAAGCGATGAAATTATTGCAGTTAGAAACCGTGCTACAAGTCTTGTCACTGCATGGGCTTCGTAATTATAAAATAATAATAAACTGTTGCGTTAACTATAAATGTGTTTACTTTTATTAACTTGGAAACTCCACATTAGTCCGTTTTATCACAATCCGGAAAAAGTCGTATAGCTTCCCTACTAAATGCATAGAAGCTTGATACGTTAAGATCTTATGATATTATTAGAGTAATTAGCAACTCTGATAAAAACTGCCTCTGAAAATTGTAACCAACCCAAACATCGAACATATTATAGAAATTGTCTGACCATGAGTAGCTCGTTACATTTAATAAGCCATTATTCAGTAGGGAAACCAGTGTACAACCGATTCGTAAACATTGTACATGTAAGATGATTATTTTGTTGTTGTGATAAACATTTTAATTGCTGTGTCTATATTATATGAACATTAATCGGTTAGGTAAGTACATACGGTTGTAAATTGATAAATATTAAATGAATTTGGCAGTTGGTAGCAAGTAGCAAACAAAATAAGTGAAATATTTGTATGTATACGTTTATTGCACTACAGGTGGAATTTCCCAAATTACTAAAATACGCAGATATAATTATGTACACGATTTTTAATTAAGTACATTAATTCTACTGTATTTCAAAATATTACAAATTATGGTTTGGTCCATTGAATGATAAGTTGAACTATGCGGGCCCTCACGGCTTGTAATTTTGCACTATCACTGTCCGACGACACATGCATAAAGAACTCATGCAATTTTCCAACTCCCGAAATTAAATCGGCTGGTGATGATGGATTTTTATCCTTCACTACACTGATCTGCCAATGTGGATCAAATTCTGCATTTGTAAAATAAACGTTGGGTATATTATCCTGAATTGAATACTGGTAATTAATCTGAGAATTCCCATCAAAAATCTCGTCACTCAGTACACCGAAAACATCATAACATATATCGGCAAAAACCTCAAAAGGAAACCGATCACACAAATATGATGATGTTTTGAACAACGACCAACCCGTGCATGCAATATACAAATTTTGGCGCTCATGATTTAGTACTGCGGCTGAATCTAAGGATTCTTCCTTAAGTAAACCGACGAATGTTTCATATTTAAACACGCGATGTTGTAGGGTCGGACTATAAAATTGGCCGAGTAATTCAAGCGCGGAAAACTCATTTGTGGCTTCGAACTGAACACAAATCACATCAATTGTTCGTCTCGTACCAAATTCGATCGGAGTAAAAAGTAAATCGAGCAGTTGTTTATAGAATAGGGCAACATCATTCCGAATTTCCAAATCAAAATCGGAGTTGAATTGAAAAATATTCCGAATTCGATCAATTTCGCCGTTATTAACAAGCGCTTCCAGTTCTGCAAATCCATCGTAAATTGTTTGTCGACATTCATCTGGAAATTCGATAACGAAATTCCTCCACATGCCAAAGTAATACAACCGAAAATCAGCTTCGGTTAAATATGGTGCACTGATAGCCCATACACCATTAGCTAATTCTGGATTCGTTTGATGTATCCATTGAGCTAATGTTCCTCCACGGCCGTGACCAATAAGAATAAATTTATTGGAATCATAAATAATCAGTTCTTGTTTCAGAAATGTGATGAAATCGACATAATCAGCTATCGTCTGATTGATTTGTAAATATCTTCTCAAGTTATTCGATGACAAATCAGTGGTTGGGTAGTTTCGTCCAAAATACCGTGGTTCAAGCGCATAAATAACACAACCCAGTTCTACTGCTATGTTAACCATATGTGAGTTTTCGACCCAAAATTTGTAATCTTCCGAGGTAGCTGAGACTAAAACTAATATAGGGCCGCCTGGCTGATAATGTTCGTCATTGATATAGACTACCTTTAGTAGAGAAAATAAATATAAAATTCAAATTTGATGAGTCCGTGAACTTACTTGATCGAATGTTCCTCTAGCCTCGTGGTCAAAATGATCTAACCATTGTGTAAAAATTGCTTCTCGTACAACTTGTCGGCTAAGACAGGATACACTGCAGTATAATACTGCTAATGAGAAAAGCCCAAGTAATGTTCGTTTCATTTGAGTGCCAATGTTGAACTGAGCACTTGCTTGTCTATGATAGGACCTTTTAAAGCGGTTAGATATATTAAATTATGACATAATCTAGGTCGATAACAAATTAAATCGATCAGTGTCATGTTATCAACCAATTAACTATAAATTAATACAGAGAGGAACATTTAGCGGAAGAATTTTAAAACAACGGACAATTTTTGAAAATTTAAATTTTATTCAACATCAAAAAGCTTTACATGTGAAAATATTACATGTGAAATTTACTTTGTATCGTTTTCGGTGAAAATATAGTTTAGGCGGTCCATAAATTAATAAGATTGTGTGCACGGTTCCTTACTAGGACCATTTCGGAGGTCAAATAATCACCTGGAAGATCACGACGTAGTTCGAATAATTTACCAATACCTGGGATGACATCGGCTGGTGAGAAACCGTTCATGTCGCTTGTGATACTGGTCAAACGGAATGGATCCCATTCACCATTGCTGAAGTAAATATTTTGTAGACTTACACGGACGGTGTATTCGTTGTTGGTGCGGACGTTTCCTTCAATGATCTCATCACGGGATACACCGAATACATCATTACAAAGGTTGGCGAAAAGAGTATCGGGGAATTTATTGGCAACGAGATCTTCCAATAAGGCTGATGTTCTGAACCATGACCATTGACGGCACGCTAAGTGGTAGAATTGACGGTTGTGACTGACTACGGCTGTTGAATCCCAGCTATCTTCTTTCAAGAGTGCAACAGCTTCATCGTAGTCCAAAATACTTCCAGCAATGATGCTTCCGAAATATCCTCCCAATTTTTCAACAGCACTGTCTCCTTCGAGCAGTAAAGCTTCTGTACAGAAATGGTCAACTTCTGTGATGCTTCCGTATTCAACATGGGCACCAATGACTTGAGCAAGAGTGTAAAAGAAAACACCAGCATTATTTTCGTTTGAGAGATCAAGTACTTCGTACAATTGGAAAACTTCGCTGAGTCTTTCTGAGTCTCCGGCTTCAACGATTACATCAAGTTCTTCAAAAGCTCTTCCAATTAAATCTCCGCATGCTTCTGATACAACACCACGAAGAGTGTTTGCAATATCGGCAAAGTATGATTGAAATTCGTATACAGCAATCATTGGACCACCTACAGCCCAGACACCATCAACTAGGCCAATGTGTGATTGATGAACCCATGCAGCAAGAGTTGCACCAGTATCGTAACCGAACAAGACAAATTTATCTGAACCGTATATTTCCAATTGTGGACGAAGGTATTTAACGACATCAGCAATATCTTCTACTGTTTGGTTGACGGTGTAGTATCTGACTAAATTTTCGTCTGATAGATCTTCTGTTGGAGTATTTTGTCCATTGTAACGTGGTTCAATGGCATAGATAACACCATTTTCTTGTGCAGCAATGTTGGTAACCCATGAGTTTTCTAACCAGTATGGCCAGTTATCCAAATTAGCTGTAATAAAAACGAATACTGGTCCTCCAGGTGCGTAATATTCATCATTGATATAGATAGTCTATAATAAATTGATACAAAATAAAAATTTAGTGATTTAATTCTTAAATAATTTAAAACAATTTAAAATACTTACTTGATCGAATGTGGTTGGATCGTCAAGATCAAAATGATCTAACCATTGGGTGTATATGGCTTCACGTACTACTTTAGGTTGATAGTTCTTTCCAGTATCGAATTTTCCAATTTTCTCCTGAACACGATTGCGAATTGCCCATGGGGTCAACAACAATTCACGCTCTTTTGTTACAGATCGCGCACTAACAGCTAAAATAGCCGCGGCACAAACCAATGCGATCAATACAAATTTCATTGTATATAATATTAGCTATGTGCTTGTCAAACAATTGATACTCTGTTTTCGCCAAACATAAGTCGAATAATCACTTTAGAAAATACGTAAAGTATTTATACTCGGTTTTCGTGCCACTTAATACAAAATTTTGACGGCTAAAATTATAAGTAAAACCCATTTTACGATCGTACGTTTAGTTTAATTGCATTTTATCAATTTATTGATGGTTCAAATTCTACATGTGTATACGCTTAATTAATGAGTAAGCAGTAAACTTTTTATTTCAATTGTTAGCCGCGCGTAAATTAGTAGATAATGATTCCATACAAAAAATGGACATGGTTACTGATATAGTAGTTGAGTAATCATATAATATACGCGTAGCAGTAATAAAACGAATTAATTAACTTTCGTGGCCTTTAATTAACAAAGGGCCCTAGATTGTTATGTAAATCTATAATCTATTTTATTAATTAAATCGCACCCATAATAGAAGCAGACGAATTTTATAATCGAAAAGTAATAAATCTAATTGGTGCTCGACAAACCGCAAACATAATATTCATAACGCATGATAAAAAATTAATGAATTTCCAAAAAAAAAACCAAGCCCCTATCAAAGTGTTTGATATAATTTAATTTGTAGTGCAATCTAATTACAAAATGCAAAAGATAGGTTATTCTATTTTTATAAAAAAAATAAAGATTTATTGCGATTAATCGCTATGCAAAATATTTTTTGATTCAGTTTATGTTTGATCGATAGTAAACTTTTAATTTCATATTAAAATTCTTGGTTTCGAACCATTTAGGAACCATTGTAATGCGGATGAGAATTGTATTAAATTTTCAAAAGTATCTCCAGCACTTTGATTGGTTTCGATAACTGCTATAAATTTATGATTGATATGATAACTTTCTTGTTTCATAGAATGATGAAACATAATGGCCATCTTAATAAATTAACCCCAAAAGTTCAAAATGAGCAAGCTAGGACCAAAAAACTTCGAATGCTATGTTGATATATTTTCTAGCATAACAAAATATACAAACATATTCAATTAGAAAATTATTATACTGCAAAACTACGATAAACTGGGTGCGTTCGGTTTTTACACAGTACAAATATTTGAACAGACATTGAGCACAATTTATATAAATAAAATCATTCTGATTTGATTTGACTGGAATGTTCGACCAAGCATTAAGCAGGATCTCCCGGAGATGGCCGAGGATTTGGATAGGTTCAGTTAGTATGATAGAAATTGACTCGGTTATAGACACCAATAGTTAGTAACACAGGACGATACAGTTCTAATCTACTTTTATAATTTTTTTCAGCATTACTGACCTCTGAAATAAAATTTATTAGTTTGCTGGATCAGACTTATGAGATCCTCCTGAAAATTCAACTCAAATTAGTTACGTTTTTGCCAACCTTTAATTAATTAATTTAAATTTAAGTTTAACTGGCAGAGATCCTGTAATTTAGTTCAATTTATTATTATTAATTTCATATATTTGAGCTGTGATAGACACTGTAATGAATGATAATATCACATCTCCCCGTTTATTTAATTTCATCCTGAATGAGATTTTATTAACTTTGGCAGATAAATTCCGTGAATTGAAAGTAGATCAGGGTGTTGAGCTGCAACTTCCTCGCATGAGACATCAGAATACTCGGTGGGTGTCATCAGGCGCTCGGAACGTAGTCGGTGTCATCAGGCGCTCGGAATAACTCATCATCTGGGATGGGCATTTATGCGTCATCTATTATTTTCTACGTCGACGTGTCGACAACCTGTAAACAACGTCGACAATGTAAACAACGTCAATAATGTAAACAATTCATGGAATGATTTTGTGAATTAGTTCGAAACTAAACCAATTTTTTTAGTATCAATGCGATACAGGTGGTGATAATTTAAAAGAATTTTCTTCAATGCACTTTAATTTCTGTTCTATTTAAGATAACTAAATTTTAAACTAAAGAATAGTTCAAATAAAATCGGGAATCAAATATAACATAACTTTTAAGTATAAATTGTTTGGAATTGTTTGAGTTTAATCATCAAAAGCGCCGTTAAAATCCGTTGTTATTTTGAAATGTTATTAAAGATGGAATTAAACAATCGAAATATAATTATGCACAAATACCTTGATCCTTTTAATGTCAAATTTATACATAGCAAAATCATTAAATTTAGTTACCAAGCTACGGGTATGACAAAACGTACATGCAATTAGATTTGAAATAGGTTAGCAGATCAAAAATTGTATCTTACCAAAAACAGTGACAATGCTTTCGCTAAATATTGGCACATCAAGTACGATAAATTTGCAAAATGTATTATGATGTCAAGTGATATGCAGTTGTAGACTCGAGAGCCAGGCAGTGGCGGGTTAAAGATGGCCTAGCTATTTATAACATTTCATACGAAGCTTTTTAGTATTCAAGGTAAAAATATTTTCAAATATTTAGCGAAAACTGACATATTTAATCAAATAGTATACGTGGCTTTCAGGCACCATTCTTATTTACTTAGGAAATGCAGTGGCGTTCAATACTACTCGGTAGGTGCATGTGAGACTTAAACCAAAATGTTAAATTACAAATGAGAAATACAATCGATATATTATGTAGATACATTTTACATTTTTCGATTTTAACATTCAGTATTAAAATTGCGCCGAAGAATATTGCAAAACACATAAATTAATTAATTAAAAATGTAATTGTAGTTGATGGCAGATAAAGTAACTTTTCGATAGGTTGTGTTGAACGCAGTAGTGTAGCTCGGCACTCCCAGCACCCACAGTTAATAAATGGATGACAATAGAAGGTTAGGTTAGGTTATGTAAGGGTCGCCGTCCTAAAGGACTAGCATTAACACAAAATTGGTCCATAGCTGTACCACATTCGAGTTTCCCCCTCTTCACTCGCTAAACCATCCTGAGCTTACCAAGAAGCGTTTAAAGTCGCGGATCTCGATCTTACTAAGATCCGAGAGGTCGTTCAAAGGGAAAGTTCCCATAAATTTGGTTCTGCTGCACGCTAGACTAGGACAGGTGCTGAGCAGAAGTAGTACATTTTCCTCCTCCTCCTCATCAACCACAGCTGCGGCAGAAATCGTGGGCTGGGACACTCAGTCTGCTCGAATGTTTCCCAATGAGACAATGTCCCGTTATAGCTCCCTCAACCATGCCAATATGGTGCCGTCGAAGCGATATCAGTTGGCCTGATCTAGACCGGTCAAGTTCAGGCCAGATCTGCCTGGTTATTACACACGAACTGGCGTTAGACCATCTGACTTTCGTTTCTTTTATGGCTTCATTATCGCGATCAGTTCTGCTTGAAAAACGCTGCAAAAGTAGGGAAAACGAAAAAAGAGGTTAACCCCTAGTACCTCACAGAATACCCCGCAGCCAGCCCCTCTATCCTTTTTTGAGCCATCTTTTTGAAGAAGCTTAGCGCCTCATTGTCCATAACCGTTTCGTCCACCCAGTCCTCTCTGGTGGGAAACTCAGTTTGGAATTTCACCTCAACAGATGGCAAAGGAATAGCGTAGTCGGTAGCTTCCGGGATACACCTGTTGCATAGGATAGATGAAAGTCCTGCATTGTCACAAGTCCACATAGCCCTGCATTGTCACAAGTCTTGCTGTGCAAGATGCAAGCTGCTCGGCCGCAATATCCAAGGGAGTAAGATGAAAGAGAATCTCCAGAGCTTGAGTAGGTGTGCTTCTGAGAGCCCCACTTATACACAAGCAGGCCGTTCTTTGGACTTTCATCAATAGTTTACGGTTGGCCATAATTTTTAACGCTGGCCACCAAACCACCCTATATAGCAGTATAGGTTTGACCACTGAGACCTACAGCCAGTGTACTATGTGGGGCTCCATACTCCATCTCTTTAAAATGGCATTTTTACAGGAGTAGAGCGCTATAGTAGGTTTCTTTACTCTCTCTACGATGTTTGGTTTCCAGCTTAGCTTGCTGTCCATAAGCAGTCCGAGGTATTTCGCTCTATCCGTAAAGATCAAGCGAGTACCATTTATTGTTGGCGGGTCACACTGAGGAAGTTTGTCTTCCTGGTAAAGAGGACCAGCTCTGTTTTCTGTGGGTTTGCGTTCAGTCCGCAGCTACGTGCCCACTCAGAAAGGTAGCCAAGCGCGCACTGCATGCGCTTACTCAGCGTACTAGGATATTTACCAAAGAACACAATAGCAACGTCATCCGCGTAAGCAACCACCTTGAAACCTTGCCCTTCCAGGTTTAGTAACAGGTCGAAAGAAGGGGGGATAGAACCCCACCTTGAGGTGTCCCTCTGCTCACGTATCTGCCGGCAGACGTCTCACCCAGATAAGCTGTCACGATCCTGCCTCTAAGCATATGATCTAGCCAGCCTCTGAGTGAACCCCACATACGTTGCTAGAGGTCCATACCATCCTCGCTCACGTAAAATCAAGGACATCTTACATGGTAAGACTATTACCAAAAGAATCGAGGTACACAAGGGACAACCATCAAAACGGTTGCGTTAAAATTAGCCGTTCGTCCGACTACCAACAGGGTTGGTGCATCATGTTACAATTTCTAATGGTATTGTAAATATCTATCGGTCACCAATATACTTATATGTACTTAAAACTAATTTTTCAATTTTCTTTATATTTAGAAGCCTTAATTGAAGCAGTGCATGCCAGGCCGTCAATATGGAATCAATTTGACGAGTTCTATAAAAATAGGGTGATTAGGGTCCAGATTTGAGAGGATATCACAAAAGAGTTAGGTAAGTAATGCCATAATTGAATAATGTATAGTATCATCACTTGTTAAAGCGATTCATTCCCTCGCTCAGCGATATCGAATCATTGTACCACTGATCAATCGATATTGTAATTCTTTATTTACATATTTATTTTTTCAGATTTTGAGGCAATCCCTATAAATAAATAAAAAATCACGGTTGGTTAAAAAACTGCTCGATGTGATGTGTATCGATAGTAATATGTATTTGATATGAAGGTTATATCCAGCAAATCAACATACATTTCTTATTATAATTTTTAACGATAATTTTTGCATTTCAGATCAATAAGTTTATACAACAGCAATGTGGTGGAAGACGAACACATCTACGACGCAGATGAAACGCCGAAAGATGATGATACTTCATTGCTTCCAGCTGTTTCAACCGACCCATCTACATCTTCCGGTCCAGCTACAGGAAAAATCCATCGTTTAGTTATAGTTATAAAAATATTTATTGTGAATTATAACAAATTTTATTGGATTTGGTTAGGGCTGTTAATTTGTTATTATTTAACTTTCAGAACGACCACTTCATGAGTACAAAGTTGAGAGTTGTCGAAGTTTTGGCAAGGGGCATAAATATTGAAAAAACAAATAACCAAATTTTGAAAAAGCAAAAAATTAAAAAAAAACTAAAAATTATGCAATCCTCATGGAGGATTAACATTTTTTTATTCTATTCTTTAATAATAAAGCAATAATGTACCTGAAATACTGAAGCAATAATGTACCTGAAATATTGAAATAAAAGACTATATTTATATATATTTTGTATTAAAAACTTTATTAACATTTCAAAGCTGGAAGAATTAATTCCTCACGTCTGTAGCCGGTTTTAATGTTTTTTCTCAGATTCCTCTAATACATTGACATTCAAAAGTATTTTTACGAAATTGTTTACGAAAATAAGCTGTGCGAATAAAAATACCTTGGTCAATGATATGTTACTGATCGTCTAACACAACTAAACATCAACATGGATTTATCCGTTTTTGATCAATTAATTTATATGGGGCCAAATGATGGTTGGCCGATTGTGCAAATTGCACCGCACGGCTGGCGATGGGAATATTACCAGAGCTTGCCCTTACTATGGCCAACTCATAACATAATGAATTATCTCCGGCCTCGGCAGTTCTTAGGAGTTAATAATAATATGCCTAGCTAATTTATTTATATTATATATAAATTAATTAAATAATAAATATACTTATTTAATCAAAAGCTGGGCTGGAATATTTTATCATTTAATGTAATAAAAATAATTAAAAATTTCATACATTTATTTTGTTTAAGAAAAAATCTGGGATGGGACAGAGTAGTATTGCCTGATGTACGATTTTGTTTTTTCTGGGATGAAAAACTGGGCTAACTTCACATGCTTGGTATAGAGGAGAACAAAGTGAAGCACTTCAAACACGATGCCCAAATAAAAGATGATGATGATTACTACTATGCACTCGAATATGTGGGTATTTCTTATGCAACTGAAGGAATTAATTTCTTACATTTTGACGGCTCATATTAGAGATGGCAGCAAGGCAAAACCTATATCCATTTCTACGAAGTATTACAATTCATTTAAATTTATTTACTAATCATAATGCTTGCTCTCATTCACAAGGTTGCTTTCGTCGTTGTTTTCGACGTTGTTTTGGAGTTATCGTTTTACAACAACAACATTTATTTAAATTTTTGTTTTTTAAACTGATCGTTTTGTATGTGACATTTCATTTTTTGTAAACTGTCGACGGGCGTTTTGTGAAAAATTTGTTAATAATTATTTACGCAACTAATTCATTTTATTTGCCAGTTGAAAAATATTTGTGACAGTTTTGACATTTCGCATTTATTTACAAAACATATTGACAATCGATGAGTTTTAAAAAATATAATGCCTTTTGCTCTGAAAACAACAACGAAAACAATCCAAATTAGTACCGCCGACTAATTGGTAGAATATATTGATATTTCTTTTCCAATAATGTTTTTATATGGTATTGGTGGATTTCCCTACTAACATCGTGAAGAAAACAACAACAAAAACCCTCTTGTGAATGAAGACTTAGCTAGGTTTTCCTGTCACGTGGAGGCAGATTCCTACTATTTTAACTCGTTATTTTAAATAGATTGTATCTTCGCCTTGTCCACATTCACAGATTTTCATGCCCTGTCAGCAGTTGCATGAATGGAGCACTTAACGATATTTTTATCTCGAATATTTCTTCAACGTTTGGTAAATAACTGTAAGTTATTCTACCCTCCACTGAGTTTGTCGACCTTTCTTGCAATAGCGTTCGATACACTTTTCATGCTTGCCTCTTGTGGGTCCTCAAGTGGTTCGACCGTGTTTGATTTCCTGTTCATATATTGGTTTTCTCTTATTTTACAGTTGCCAATTTTTTCATATAAAAGTATATCAATTTAGTAATCATATGCCGGCCAAGGCGCTAACTGCCAAAACTAACATCAATTCTGTACGCCTTAGTGATTCCGAGCAAGATACTTTTTTCTGCTTATCCAGCGCGCGCATGTTTTATAGAGCAGACTAGGCCTTCATATGGTATAGAAGACAGAGTGAGTACCTTGCTTAAGCCCTCCCTCCTCTTTTGTCTCATGAGAAGTGAGAAGATAACTTTATCTTGTAACTATTACACGAGTCTACCATCCTGTATATGGCTAGTTGCGCTTTTCCTTGAATATTTTGTCTTGAGTATCCAGCAAAGAGCCATTATCTTACGGTGTGCATCATTTATTGACACACTTTTGTGTCAGTGTTCTTGTAGTTAGAGTAGCTGTTCTTTCAGAGAAATAGTTATTTATGATTATCTAGGAAAACTCCTAGACTATACTTTTAATCTGGCTTTTTTGGCCACTGTTGTCAATCAACTAGATAATACGCAATCAAGCTGAATACAGTACAATATATTGATTTTTTAAATATTTTTAATTATTTAATAATAATAATAATAACAGTGTTAAAGGCCATTACTGGCCCCTTACTGAATCAACAATCTGGCTCCAACGGTTTCGATCCTGAGCTTGGTCTTCATACTGTCTTAGACAATCTGAAGAGGCCAAGTCGTTCTCTACATCGTGGAGCCATCGTCGCCTGCAACGACCTCTGCGCCTACCATATGGTGGCTCTCCTTTCAGAGATCGCTGCACAATTCGTTCCGGATCAGCACGCAGAACGTGACCGAGCCAGCGTACTCGCTGAGATCTAACTTCATGTACAATATCGGGGATCTCCATCAGATCTCTGATCTCGAAATTGTACAGAGCTCGGTATGTACCATCTATTTCGCGTTTAGGGCCGTAAATCACACGCATGATTCTTCTTTCAAATGTAAGGAGCCATCTCTCGTACTCATCCGTCAGCGCCCAACTTTCACATCCAAACATAGCAACGGGCCTGACCAACGCTTTGTAAAGCTTCAGCCTCACGGCACTTGATAAGTGTTTAGATTTTAGCAGTGGCCTTAGAGGATACAAAGAACGACTGCCAGCTGCCAGCCGCACTTTAATATCCTCACCCACACTGTTATCGTGAGTGATAAGAGAGCCCAAATATTTGAACCTCCTCACTCCCTCAAACGTGTGGTGGCCACTACTAAAATCTGGTGTGCCATTGTCTCTAAAACCAGAGATCAGGTATTTCGTTTTGGACTCATTGATCTGGAGTCCAACAGAAGCTGAAAACTCTACAAGCGGATCAAGTATTTCTTTCACTCCGTTGCTATTCAGTCCAATCACGCATATGTCATCTGCATATGCAAGCACTTGATTGGACTGGCGATATAAGATGTTGCGCTGAGGTGTTTCAGTTTTACGAAAGATGTACTCCAACATGAGATTAAAGAGTATCGGGGACAGAGCATCTCCCTGCCGAACACCCGAGTTAACTGCAAAAATTGTCGATAGCCTGTTCTCAACTTTAACACAGCATTGAGACTGCGTCACTGTCATCCTACACAGTCGTACCAATTTTGTTGGCATTCCTAGGTATTCCAGGGCAGACCACAAACTCTCTCGATTGATCGAGTCGTAGGCCTGCCGGAAATCCAGGAAAACCTGATGTACGGAGATGTATGTCTCATAATATTTAGATAGAATCATCCGCAGCGAAAAGACCTGATCAGTGACTGATCGATTCGGACGAAATCCTCCCTGATAGTCACCAACCAAGCCTTCCGCCAGAGGAGTGATTCTATCCAATAAAATGTATGACAGTAACTTGTATGCTGTGCAAAGGAGAGCTATACCGCGATAATTCTCACACTTCAAGCGGTCTCCCTTCTTGAAGATGGGGCATATCGCGGCCACTTTCCATTCATCAGGCATAACTTCGGTTCGCCATACTAATCGAATAAGGTCGAAAAGACAGTTCCACAAAGTATCCCCTCCGAATATCAAGAGCTCCGAATTAATGCAGTCCACTCCAGGTGAGCGGTTTCGTTTCATTCTCTGCATGGCCTTAGTGAATTCCTCATGGGATGGCTCCTCAGTGCAAATCTCCGCAGAATGTTTTAGAGGTGGCTCAACAACAGTCTGTGATGCATGATGAACATCAAGCAGCTCAGTAAAATGTCCACTCCATGCGTCAAGTACTGCTTCGATGTTGACACAGAGGTTTCCATCCCGGTCCCGAATGGCGGTTGACGAAGGCCTGAAAGTATGGTGCAATCCAGTAATTCTTTTAAAGAAATTACGTGAACTACGCTCATTGCTGAGTTGTTGTACTTTCAGAACCTCGGCCTTCCACCATTCTCGCTTCTTCCGTCTACAAATCCGCTTAGCTGCCCTTCTTGCAAGAGCTGCCTTGTTTTTCCTTGCGATTGTGAGACGTTGTTGCACTTCATTATGGGCTATATTTTGTTGCTCAACTGCAAGACGACACTCGTCATCAAACCAATCATTCTTGGGTCTGACTTTCACTATACCTAAAGTCTGTTGAGCAGCACTGACAACCGAAGTTTTCAGTACCTCCCAGACAGAGTTCACGCAGTCAGACTGGTAATTAGCTCCCTCAATGTTGTCGCTGACAAGATCCTGATATCGTTTCTTTTGATCTTCATTTATCAGACCTTCACAGTCGAAACGTTCCATCCGTTTCGCTGTGTTCCCCGACCTGTACGAAAACTTCCACCGTAGCTTTGCAGCGACCAAATAATGATCGCTGCCTACGTATTTGGTTGCTGACCGATAAGTTCTCACATCCTGCACAACCCGAGCTCGCCCTTTTGAAATTAACACGTGGTCAATTTGGCTCCGGGATGTTTTGCGAGGATGTGTCCATGTCTCTAGGTGTATCTGTTTGTGAGGGAAGAATGTGCTTGCTACTCTAAGATCATGAGCAATTGCAAAGTACATCATTCTCTCACCATTATCGGTCGCAGTTTCGTGTCGGGAGTACGGACCTATGTTTTCACACAAGTCGGCCTGATTTCTGCCAGCTCTAGCATTAAAGTCCCCAATTACCATTCTAACATCGTGTTCGGGTATAGATCCCATCAGATCGTCCAAGTCATTGTAAAATGAGTCTTTATCTTGGGGCTGGCTGACTTCTGTGGGCGCATGTACACAAATTATCGACAGGTTGGAAAACTTCATGCGCAGGCGAAGCATACACAATCGGTTATTGACTGCTTGAAAATCCAAAACATCCTTCTTTACCTGCGGCCCAAGAAGAAATCCAGCTCCAAGATTTCCGAGGTCATCTCCACTGTAGAACAACGTATAGCCCTGGGACACATGGTCTCCACTTTGAGGCCAGCGAGTTTCTTGAAGAGCAACGAGTTCCAGCCGATACTCTTTCATGCACGTGATTAGACCCTCCAACGCTCCTGGTTTTCTAAGTGATTGCACGTTCCACGTGCCGATCCTAAATCTCGTATCCGGGTACTTGAGCGGGGGTCCGGTGTTGTTTTGGCGGTATCCATTTTTCTTTTTGTTGATTTTATAAACAGTTGATTTTTTTACGGATGCGGGTCGTCAGCCCAGCGATCCAACCGTTTAGTCGCCTCCTACGACAAGCAAAGGATACTGTGGTGGTATTCTTAGGAAACATGTTCGTGCAATTTAGATTTACGAGACATGTGAGTGCCCCCCGACCACAGGGGCCATCAGGGGCTTCACTATATTACCATCATCATATATCGGTAGTTCACGTCACATGCATGAGTATACGCAGGATGCGATGTCTTATGTTCGTTACTACGGCAGACCAGATTTATTTATTACATTTATTTGCAATCCAAAGTGGACTAATGTGGCTGATTGTTTGTTTGACGGTCAAGTAAAACCGATCGTCACGATATAACAGCGCGTGTATTCAACCAAAAATTAAAAAAATTAATGGATTTAATTGTTAAACTTCGTGTATTTGGAGAAGTGCGCTGCTATATGTATACAATTGAGTGGCAAAAAAGAGCTTTGCCGCACGCACACATTTTGATATGGTTAGTACAAAAAATCACACCTGATATGATTGATAGTGTCATATCGGCCGAAATTCCTGATCAAACCATCGATCCAGGATTATTCGCAGTTGTTACGAAAAATATGATACACGGCCCGTGTGGTGAAATAAATCCAAATTCACCATGCATGGTTGATGGCAAATGCTCAAAGCGGTTTCCCAAACAATTGATCGCTGACACCATTCATAGTGACGATGGATATCCATTGTATCGACGACGATCAACTCAAGATAATGGTAAATCGACCATTATTAAAAGCCGAGGCCAAGACTTTGAAGTTGATAATTGTTGGATAGTACCTTATTCGCCAATATTGTCAAAAATTTACAATGCAAACATCAATGTCGAATATTGCAATTCAGTTAAATCTATCAAATATATTTGCAAGTATGTCAATAAGGGCAGCGATATGGCAGTTTTCGGAGTGGCTGATGAAAATCGAACTGATGAAATTTTGCA
The DNA here is from genome assembly GCA_951394425.1 of Tipula unca. Lineage (NCBI taxonomy): Eukaryota > Metazoa > Arthropoda > Insecta > Diptera > Tipulidae > Tipula > Tipula unca. Next base: position 123,822,780 of record OX596380.1, read on the forward strand.
GTATCAAATGGGGCGATACATTAGCACCAATGAAGCAGTGTGGCGAATTTTATCATTTCCCATCCATGACAGGCATCCCGTTGTTGTGCATTTGGCAGTTCATCTTGAAAATGGCCAACGTGTTTATTTTACCGATGCAAATGCTGCACAAAGAACAGTTCAGCCGCCAGAAACTACACTAACAGCATTTTTCAAGTTATGCGAATCGGATGAATTTGCACGAACATTACTGTATTCTGAAGTGCCTCAGTACTTCACTTGGAATGCATCAACAAAATAATTTCAACGGCGCAAGCAAGGAACACCTGTCGATGGTTATTCCGGTGTTTTTTCAACGGATACTTTGGGACGCATTTACACAGTTAGTCCAAATAATGTTGAACGTTTTTATTTGCGGTTGTTGTTGGTTAACGTACGTGGGCCACCGTCATTTCAAGATTTGCGAACTGTTGGTGGTGAATTGTGTGCAACATATCGCGATGCATGCCAGCGATTGCATTTGCTTGAAGATGATACCCATTGGGATGCTACGCTTCATGATGCTGCAATTACAGCTCCACCAAAACAAATACGTATGTTGTTTGCGATAATCATATCAACATGTTTTCCAGCAAATCCACTTGAATTGTGAAATAAGTATAAAGATTGTATGACTGAAGACTTTTTACTTCTACTTCAACATGCAAGAAATAACCGTGATTTGATTCGTACACCAGAAATGTTTAATGAAGCATTGATTATGATTGAGGATATGTGTCTTATGATGACAAATAAGGCTTTAGCTCAATTAGGTATGGTTGCATCAAATCGCCCAATGCACGACATATTTGAGCGTGAACTACGACGCGAACAACAGTATAATTGCAGTTTACTACACGCGTTTGTTCAAACACATATTTCTCAATTAAATTTGCAACAAAGACATGCATATGATACAATTATGCAAGCTGTAACAGGCAATACCGGTGGCCTATATTTTTTGGATGCTCCTGGTGGAACGGGAAAGACATTTTTGATTTCCACAATATTGGCAACAATCCGTTCTCAACAAAAAATTGCATTGGCACTTGCTTCATCCGGTATTGCAGCTACATTATTGGATGGTGGCCGAACCGCACATTCAGCTTTGAAATTACCATTAAATGTGCAAACCGTTGAAACTCCTGTATGCAATATATCAAAAAATTCTGGAATGGCTAAAGTTTTGCAACAAACATCAATCATTTTATGGGATGAATGTCCAATGGCACATAAAAAATATTTGGAAGCATTGAATCGGACATTACAGGATTTACGTTGTAATCAACAGCTGTTTGGCGGTGCATTAATATTGCTATCTGGTGATTTTCGACAAACGCTGCCCGTCATTCCGAGATCAACTCCAGCTGATCAAATTAATGCATGTTTGAAAAGGACTTCTTTGTGGAGACATGTACAAAGGCTATCGCTTAATATAAATATGCGTGTTAGTCTTCAAAATGATCCATCGGCACGTGAGTTTTCGAAACAGTTGTTGAAGATTGGAGAGGGCAAAATTGCAAGTGATGTCAATGGGTTTCATCACGCTACCTAATAATTTTTGTACCATATTACCATCAAAAATTGAATTGATTGATCGCGTTTTTCCAAATATTATTCAAAATTACAAAAATCATAATTGGTTGAGAGAACGCGCAATTTTGGCACCAAAATATGTAAATGTGAATGAAATAAATTTTATAATTCAACAAAAGTTGCCAGGTGATGTGGTTACTTATAAATCAATCGATACTGCCATGAATGAAGAAGATGCAATCAATTATCCAGTCGAATTCTTGAATTCTTTGGAACCACCTGGTATGCCACCGCATTGCTTGAATTTAAAAGTTGGCTCATCAATCATTCTTCTTCGAAACCTCAATTCACCGAAGCTTTGCAATGGGACAAGACTTGCAGTTAAAAAATTAATGCCAAATTTGATTGAAGCAACAATACTAACTGGCACAGCAAAAGGGGAAGATGTGTTGATACCGCGCATTCCATTAATTCCAACAGACATGCCATTTGATTTCAAACGCTTGCAATTTCCCGTCCGATTATCTTTTGCTATAACCGTGAATAAAGCGCAAGGCCAAACGCTGCAGGTGTGTGGAGTTAATTTGGAAGACCCGTACTTCTCTCATGGGCAATTATATGTCGCATCTTCCAGAGTGGGAGCACCAAAAAATTTATTCATTTATGCACCGCAAAACAAAATTAAAAATGTTGTGCATACCATTGTATTAAATTAATTTTTTTTTCTTTTTTTTTCAAAATAAAACTAAAGTTTTTTTAATAAAACAAAATCAAATTAAATTTAAGTTTCTTTTTGTATTTGGGTGCAGCGAAGCGCGCCGGGTCCCGCTAGTAAGTATATAAAAATAAAACTATTTTTTTACCTAAATGAACATTTTGGCTTTAATATATATTCATTGCCAAGCCTTAAAATGTTTATAGGAGAATATCTTATATTTTCCGTGTTTATTAAAATTATAGATGAACAGTTTTTTGTTACATCATTATCAATCATATAGCAGTTATAATGTGAATCATACTTTATAACATTTATTTTATACCCCGCAAAATAAAATTGATTTAAATTTTCTAAAATATAACCTACTTTAAAAAATGTGTACGTTCCGTTTTGTTCGAACGATATTATTAATTTTAATAGTTTTACTGCTAATAATAGATTTTAAATATTCCTTATTAATTAATAAATTTTCCTCAATTACGTTTGATAGATCTAAATACTGACATTGACCAATTTCAATATTTGATTCAGATTTGTTTCTCAAATGCATATTAATATAAAATGAAAGTTGTAATTTTTTAGCTAAGCTTATAGCGATATGTTTCTTCTGGACGTTATAACATGGGCATATGATTTTAATTCTTTATGCTTAGCCTCAAATCTCATTGACCACAATGCTTTCAAAGGACCTAATTTTTTAATAACTGTGGGATAATGTACCACAAAATGTTGCTTAGGTATCAAATGACATTTAAAAAGACGTATATATGTATCGTGATGCTTTTTTATAATGTTTTTCAAGTAAATCATGTCGAAATCTTTAAATGAAGGCTTCCTAACATAGTCTATAATTTCTAATAAAATCAAAAGAAATTTCCAAATAACATCCTTTTTCCTATCAAAAGAGGTAAGTAGTATGTAAAACATTCCATTTCTGATGCAGACATTTTAAAACCATTATTTTTTATGTGCTCTATTTTAATATGTTCTGACAAATTTGTCTTATTTGTATCACAATAAATAAAACAACATTTATTTTCATTTAAGTCTGAAATAGAAAAATATTCCTTTTCGAAAATAAAATAATTTAAAATTTTACCTATTTTAATATGGCAAACATCCTCAAAAATATCGTGCATAATATCAACTGAAATATTATCAGTCACGTTAAAACCCTCTACATTATTGAATACACACATTTCTTTAATGCCTGTTTCGCTTACATTATCCTGGCCTACTCCAGTTATGTAGTTATTGTCATCTCTTAAAAACAATGGTTTTTCTTCACTTTGAACCTGCATTTCTTTTTTGTGACAGCAACAAATCCTACAAAAATAATTCGAACTAAAAGACTTTGTAAAACCTAATATTATGCTGTTTAGTCCTAAATTATCGCCAGTAACTGATGCCAATACTAAATGAATAACTTTTTCCTCATTTTGATACTGAATACAAATGCCATTTTTAGCTAATAGATTAAGCTCTGTTATCATTGGATTGTAATTAGATACAGAACCATATTTTATGTAGGCGTTTTTGATAAGGCAAACAACAAATATATTTTCTAATTTAGACACTTGATTGGAATTTAAAAGAGGGAAGGACATATAAAATGCAGATAGTTTATGAACGCCTCGTTTAGATCCTAGAGGATTGTTTACTTCGAAATCGTCTTGATATAAAATGTAAGGAATGTAAAATTAGTTTTCATTTTGGTCTATTTTTTTTTTCCACACTTCACCCTGTACTATGTTTCTTATACTGTTATAATTAGCCAAGAGTCCATAAAATAAAATATTAGGAAGTTGAAAAAAATTTGTTAAATTCATCTTTAGTGGTAGCAAAGTGCCCAATATTATCAGTTCTAATTGAATTATCTATTAAAAGTTATCTATTAAGCCTGGAATCAACCGTAGTTAGAATTTTACTAGAAAAATAAGATATAGTATAAAGCTTTGTTAGCAATATGTATATACGAGTACATAGGTACATGTACAAATGATGTTCAGAACCATCATTGCCATATAATTGTCTATTAATTTTGTTCGTGTAACAACGTATGCAGAAAAACTATCGATAAATCATTCAACCTCTTTGTCGCTAAATCATTCACCTCTAGTCACGAACAAATAAAATTTAGAAAGCAAAGCCACTTTAAATTACACCATTTAAAGATTAAGCTCTCCACCATATACATACATAATATATAAAAACGAACTAATCAATCTTAACACAATTTGTTTCAATCAACTTTAAAAATTCATAATTAATTCATTGTACTTATACACTCGTACAGTCGTACATAAAAACTGAGCATTATAATTTTTTGTCTTTAACAAAAAGCAAATTTCGCATACCATTTGGTTTTGCCCTATTCTTATGTGCGCGCGCTGTGTTCTTAAGACCAACCGAACAATAATTTTTTTTATAAAACTGGTCTAATTAAATTTAATTATTTTAATTTAAAAAAAAAATTATTTTGTTCTCATTTTGTTTTTTCTTAAATCCATATAAAAAAAATGTTCATTTAGATCAGGTTCAAATTGTATTTCTAACGATTTTATTTATTGATCGTGCATGATTTTATATTCCATCCCGTCTTCCAAATGTATTAGAAGTAAATCGTCGTAGGTATGTAAACTCACATATACATACATACATATACATAATGAATAGTTTACATATATAAATATTATTTAGACAAAATAACGTTTTACAACACAAATGATCATTAAAAATACCACAAAAACAACAACAAATACATAGTAATAGTAACAACAATAATAATAATAATAAAATCAAATAAAAGTTATATTTAAAATAATTCAAATGATTATTAATAATCTATTTTTTATAATTTTTTTGGTGTACGAGTTTAATAACCTTAAGAATAATTTCTTGTAATTTCGCGCGCAATTCTTTTACTTGTTATTCGTGTTCATCGCGTATTTAAAGAGAATTTATAAAAAAAATTTAAATATTTTATTGTTGTTACCATTATTATTATTATTATTATTATTATTATTTTTTGTTAATAAATTAAATAAGAATTTGAATTATTTCAATATGAGAAATAAAAACATGATTATAAATCATTAATGATTAACTTATACGATCGCACTCTTGGAATTGTGTGGTTAGCGTTGTTATATGGATCGATTGTGTCGTATATTTATGTATGTAGTTTGTCCATATGTATCGTTTGCTTTAGTAATAGTTGTTAATCTTCATTTTTTCTATTAAATCGGTTTGATGATTGATGAATTCTGAAATTTCTTTCGGAAAGCTAAATAGTTTCACACTATATAGTCAATATTTGTGTTTATTTTATGATAACGGTATATACGTACATATATATGTTTAATCTACATATTTATTTTGTCTGTGTATTATGAATTGTCGACCAATATTTTGTGAATTTATCAAATATGTTCTCTGAATAAGAAACATTTTCTGTTTTACCAAACAATGAAAATCCTTAAAATCCGTTACCATCCTCAATCTGGTATGAAGTTGTATGATTTGAAACACCATTGGTACCCAGTCAAGCTCATATGTGTTTTCAATTCTCCAAAAAGGGTTAGGCTTGATCAATAATCTTGGTCAATTGCGCAATTGGTCATGGTATACTAGACCAACGCCATGTTCCTTGTGCACTGTGCTGTCATCCATCTGGCCAACCAAAGATAGCCATCGAGAACTTAGTAAATAAAATTATCCATCAAGACAACTACTGTAAAAGTACTAGTAAACGTGATAAATGTGATCTTAAGCTAGCATACAATAAGTGTAACGAATAAGGGAGAGAATACCTCAGGGGGTGAGAATACATTTGGAAACATGGATCCATCCTCGGGTTGTGCAGGATGTGAGAACTTATCGGTCAGCAATCAAATACGTAGGCAGCGATCATTATTTGGTCGCTGCAAAGCTACGATGGAAGTTTTCGTACAGGTTCGGGAATACAGCAAAACGGATGGAACGTTTCGACTGTGAAGGTCTGATAAATGAAGATCAAAAGAAACGATATCAGGATCTTGTCAGAGACAACATTAAGGGAACTAATTATAAGTCTGACTGTGTGAACTCTGTCTGGGAGGCACTGAAAACTTGCTGCTCAACAGACTTTAGGTATAGTGAAAGCCAGACTCAAGAATGAATGGTTTGATGACGAGTGTCGTCTTGCAGTTGAGCAACAAAATATAGCCCATAATGAAGTGCAACGACGTCTGACAATCACAAGGAAAAACAAGGCTACTTTTGCTAGGAGGGTAGCTAAGCGAATTTGTAGGCGGAAGAAGCGAGAATGGTGGAAGGCCGAGGTTCTGAAAGTACAACAACTCAGCAATGAGCGCAGTTCACGTAATTTCTTTAAAGGAATTACTGGATTGCACCATACTTTCAAACCTGCATCAACTGCCATTCGGGACCGGCATGGAAACCTCTGTGTCAACATCGACGCAGTACTCGACGCATGGAATGGACATCATGCGTCACAGACTGTAGTTGAATCGCCTCAAATACATACTGCGGACATTTGCATTGAGGATCCATCTTATAAGGAATTCATTGAGTCGACATACCAAAATGTCTAGCAAGATTCACATTTATCCATTGAATGGTACATTGATTGAACATCATAGTTTATATACCTAGTTTATGAGTTGTGGTTTGTAAATATTATACTCGTTAACCGTTATATTTTCAACATGTTAAACATAATATAAGGCCTATAAAACTGTATTTTGCGGTTCGTATAGTGATATCGAATTTTAAAGATTATCGTCTGTCTTTTAAAATAATATTTTAAGTAAAAATACAAAATCTGATATTGCTTAATTTAACTCTAAATTTTAAGATTTACAATGTCATACGGCAAACTCATGAATATTTAGTGAAATTTCCGAGAAATATTAGAATGTAATTTTGATTTGGGCCCGGATGTTAAACTAATTTATTATTTTGTTATTTAAATCAGCTGCGTGAACACAGTAAGGAACAATAAGACCGCATACATTAATACATCGACACAAAATCTATCTCAATGTAATGGAACTACTCAACTCCCTTTCTTCGGAAAGTAGTATATTTTGAGTGATAGTCTCTACGTTGAAATGCGATACTGAACAGGATTTTGGTTCGTTGGAAATTGCTGAGATGTTAAATACTGGGATGAAGGATTCATCTCGGCTACTGAGCCATTAGTTGATTACGTATAACTGTAATTCGATGTTCGGTGAGTACTTCCTGGTTGCAATGTTAAGTAGCCATTATTTTCTAATGTAATTGGGTACGTTGTTGTATCACAGATAAGCTCATGTAATTTGATGAAATAATTCTGGAGACAGTGGTCTTCCACTGAATGCCTGCTTTGTGATCTCAAAATTAGTCAACCATGGTGTACCTCGTTGATGGGTTGAACCGATGACTGAAACTTCCTATATGTAATAATTCCATGAGTGCAATGTTTCTAGTGCGAATATTTAATTGAAATTGGTTACTCGTGCCTTCTCAGTTATCAATTGATATAGATGGGGCAACTCTAAGTGTCCAGGTCCTGTAATGATGTTTTCATTTGTTTTACTATGGGGTATATTTCCAGTTCCAGCTGTTTAGGTGGCAGAAATGTTGGGTAGATTATATAGTTTTATGCTCCTTTTAGCATTTGAAGAAATTTTTTTGTAGTTATGTTTGATGGCTCATCCTAGTTGTAAGGCCATAAATAATAGTATTAATACTGTCTTGGCTTCTTCGGTATTCGTTTAACCTTGCTAGTTCAAATTCTACTTGACGATGTGCCTACTGGAACTGTGTCAGATGTTGAACGGTGACGTCGTTATTGTGTTTGAATAACCGTACCATGTTGTCAATGATTGATGTCTGATTTTTAAATAGTTGCCGAGTGTATTCATCATTTAGATGGATTTCCTCAAAGTATTCTTCATATTGTGTTGATTCCCTTCCCTTCCCGATGGTGTTGCCCACTTTACGTTTTATTATCCGGTGTTTTTTAAATTTTTAAGTACATCAGGTGTTGCTGGATTTCCGGCAGGCCTATGACTCGATCAATCGAGAGACTGTGGTCTGCGCTGGAATATCTAGGAATGCCAACAAAAATGGTACGATTATGTAGAACGACAGTGACGCAGTCTCAATGCTGTGTTAAAGTTGAGAACAGGCTATCAAGAATTGTTTGCAATTAGCTCGTATGTTCGGCAGGGAGATGCTCTGTCCCCGGTACTCCTCAATCTCATGTTGGAATACATCTTTCGAAAAACTGAACCACCTCAGCGCAACATCACATATCGCCAGTCCAACCAGGTGCTTGCATATGCAGATGACATATGCGTGATTTCAGCTTCTGTCGAACTCCAGATCAATGAGTCAAAAACGAAATACATGATTTCAGGTTATAGGGACAATGGCACACCAGATTTTAGTAGTGGCAGTTATAGATGGGGTAGCCAAAAAAACGCTGACATTTTTTCTCATTTCCAGTGTTATGTCCATCTTTTTATTTAATAAATGTCTTTTGAACAAAGTGAATGTAGTTTTATGAAAAGCATTATACACGAAAAATTGCGAGTACATCAGAGGAAGGAATAACGTGTACCATGAAATAAAGAAGCTGGCCACGTCAATCAAAGAGGGGGAAAAAAAGAGGAAACCACGTGATCGAATTCCGTTCTGATGCTATTAAAATTACCCAAACTGGAGCAATGTCGTATACTTAAAAAAATTAAAGGAGACCCAAATCTTCATGTCCTCTCTGGGTGGCTCGGATTCGTAGAACCGAAAAAAGCGATCTTCTTCAAGAGGTAGAAAAAGATGTACATCCCAAGGAACTTGGATTTCAAAGTACAATAGAACACACTCTGGGTAGCGATGCACAAATCCAAACACTTACGCAGATTGACGAGGTTGGAGTCTAAATTAATGATATTGATGAGGCCACAACAAAGGAAGAGATACATGAGACGATTACATCCAAGTTTGAGAGCGCGAAAGACTTCCCGATAGAATTTATCAAGTCACTTAGAGCTGCTCGTAGAGGCACCCAAACAGCAGTGGCGGCTGTACCAACCTCGACAGCCAAAGTGATGGAAAATGACGGGAAGGTACGAATTGGATGAGTGATCTGTCGTATAGGTGAAAAAACCTTATCCTTAAGGTGTTTTAAATGCTGGCTGTATGGATATATGGCCAAGTCATGTAAAAAAAAGTGATGTTGATCGTTCTGGCCTCTGCTACAAATGCGGAGGAAATGGTCACAAAGTAGAATAATGCAAGGAAGAAGCGAGTTGTATGCTTTGTCAACGAAGGACGAACCATAATCACATAGCAGAGAGTGGCCGGTCCACGGCTACAAGTTGGCACTTAGAAGAGCACGTCGATAATGAAATTTGTCCAGCTCAATCTAAACCACTGTAAAGTTACACAGGAAGTACTAGTTCAAACTGTGCATGAAACAAGCGTAGATGTCGCGATTTTGTGCGAACATGGCATGGAAGAAATACCGCCGATATCAACAGAAGAGCTCACCAAGGCGTGTCAACGTTTTGGGAATTCAAAGGATCCTGGGCCTGACAATATCCCTAATATTGCAAGGCTGCAATATAAGCCAGACGAAATGAGTTTAAGGAACTATATAATTCCTGTCTCAGAGAGGTAGTATTCCCTGAACGATGGAAGAGATAGCGTCTGGTCATGTTGGAAAAAAGGAACCAACCGGGCGAACCATCCTCCTACCGACCATTATGCATGATGGATACGGCTGACAAAGTACTGGAGAGAATCATATACAACCGGCTGGAGGAAGCTGTGGAGAACGCTGGAGATCTTGCTGAGAGGCAGTGCGGATTTCGAAAGGCTCGAGCGACAATGAACGCTATCCAACACGTCGTTCAAATAGCCAAGAACGCAACAGATGGAAAAAGACGGAAATGAAGCTCAAAAAAGTACTGTGCTGTTGTTACCCTGGATGTTAAAAAAAAAAAATTTTAAAATTAAAATTGGGCGGATTTTTTTCACACTAACATTCATTCAACCCATTCATACAAGTACAGTATACCACCTGCGCATTGCATAGCTCCATGTCACCCTGTACAGAGACATGGAAGATGGCTCGGCCCATGAGTTCTACATTCCAACAGAGGGTCATGGATGTTTTCAATTTAATCACCGATGGTAATCGGGAGTTGGATGTTAAGAATGCATTCAACTCGGCCAAATGGACCTGTATCCTAAATGCACTGCAGGCGTTACAAGTACCAGTGTACTTAAGAATAATACTTCTTACTTACAGACTATTTTAATGATAGAGTGCTGACGTATGACATGGATGACAGTGTGACGGTGTGAATAGACATACAATGTTTTGGGTGGTGTACCCCAAGGATCTGTATTGGGGCCGCTACGATAGTATCCTGACCCTGAGGCTCCGTGTACCTGATGATGTGGAAATCGTGGGTATTGCTGACGACGTTGCAGTCGTAGTGGGTGCAAAAACTACAGATGAAATAATAGAGATCAGATAAGTGAGTTGACAATCATAATTTGAAAAAAATGGTTTATGTCACGATCACCTTCATCACGATATTTGGGTGTGGAAATAGATGCGCGTTTCAACTTTAAGGAGCATCTAAGGATAGTGAGCAGGAAAGCTGCCAGTGTATCTGCAGCTCTCTCCCCTGACTTACCGTCTCATACCATCAATTGAAAAATGGCTAAATAGGCAACACGGCGAAGTCAACCACTACCTGACCCAACTGTTAAGTGGACATGGTTGTTTTAGTGCATAGCTGTGCAGGTTCAAGCACACTGATACTCCAGATTGTCCTGATTGCAGAGATACACTAGAAGATGTGGAGCACATTTTTTTCCAATGCCCACGATTTGAGGATACTCGAAGGGAACTGTCAACTGTCCTAGGGCAGCGTCTAACACCAGAAAACATAACGCAATTAATGCTTTAATCTGAGGAAAGATGGAATGCTGTAAGCCATATGGCGACAGTGGTATTGAATGAGCTAAGGTGATTAGAGCGTGCAAGAGAAGAACAACATGCCGTGATTTGATAGCGGTGACAAACTCGATCTAAGAGTGAGGTGCTACAGAGAGAATAAAGAGCCAAATGGCTAGTCACCTCCATGTGTAGTAATGTCCAACGATAGTTCCGCATGGACGATGTGAAAGCGGCGGGTGCGTGGTTTTTAGGTATTAGGAATTAGCCACTGTTGCTTAGGTGTTTGTCCCACCGATGCATCGTCTTCCGAAGATTTTCCACGCTTTACCCAACTCCATAAAAAAGATGTATTGCACCAGGCCAAGCGGATTGGACATTATACACACTACGAGTAAGTATACAACGAACTCTATCATATAGTATGTATGTTATGTATGTAGAAGGTAAGGTACAGTGTGTATAGCGTGCAATTTTACTAATCCATCAAATTTTACTTACTTTAATCGTTTGTTTCGAATTATTCAATATTTTATAAATGTCAGAAGTTGCCACTTATAATTTTTGATTCTTTTTCAATGTTAAATAGTTTTTCATTGTTTTCTATATAAACACTGCAATTAGATCGAAATTGCCAATTCAACTTTGTTCAGCAACAGTTATTTTTTATTAGTTTTTTGCTGGATTAATTATTGTTTTAGACCTGAAAAACAAGTACGTGGAACGTTTTTCTGAGTGTATGGCAAATATGTATATAAAACTTTAAAAAGCATTCTAATAATTAAAAGGTTCGGAACTATGCAGGTTGTACAAATAGTTTAAACCTCTAGAAGTGAGATAACAAATTCCGGTTAAGTATGTGCAACAATAATGGAAATAAATAATACATTTGGATTAGCAAATAGATTACATTATCGTTACTTGCCTGACACGCTAATTAATAAATAATAAAATTAACGTCTGCAATAAAAAAAATTTGTATAAAAAATATTTCCACCAAATAATGCGTTATCTATAATCAGTAAAAACCCGCATTTAATCGATGTCGGTCAAATAAAATAAAAAGTACAACAAAAAAATTATTATATAAAACGTATTTGACATTTTCTGTCATTAGCGGTCAATGTCAGTGTGAATAATATAACAGTTAACCAAATTTTGTTAGTCATTTACCTTTTATTATTTTTTTGATTGGTCGAACAAAATATTACATGTATTACAGATCTCAAGTGCTATTGTTTAAAAACAAAATAAATATAATTATTTAATAATGGCCATAGAGATAGATAATCAATTTTATTTTCAAGTGGAATCGAAACATTTCAAAAGGATTGGCTAAAAAAAAATATTTATCTCTACAAAACAAATAATAACGATTATGATAAGTACGATAACGTGCTACTAATTTTTGTTTGCTGTACATGTACTTATATACATATATATGTACATACATAAAAGAGCAAATAATATTGAATAATTCTCACCGGTACAAAACACGTCAACATGTCGGTTTGCTTGTTACAAAAAAAAAACAGGTATCATTTGTATCGTAATATACTGTGCGACAAGTCGCAAAAACATTATAAATTTCAAATAGTTTTTTTTTAAAGTACGAGTAGATAACACAAAAAAAGAAGTATCTATTAATCAAATACCATGCTAACAAAAACTAAAATCACATTATAATTTCTTTAAGAAATTTATGATAAATTAATTTCATTAAATCTGACTCTGTATATCAGTTATTGAAAAGCAGCGAGTACACAGAACTCACAGATACACACAGAATCTTAACATTTATTTTAAAAACAAGTTTCTCCGTTAATTTATTTTATATTTCTTAAACACAACTATAATTGAATTTACAAACAGTGAAATAACTCCTCCAACATAATTTTTAATTTTACTTATACGTATGTATGGATGTATGTACATATTATTACAATGAAAGTAATTAATAAGAAACAAATAAGAAAGAAGAATATTGCATTAATAATAATATTACTTTTATGTACATACTCGTACGTTATATATACATAGCTGCGTTGTCGTTGTTGTTGGATTTTTTGTGTCTCATTTAAATTAACATTAATTAAGAAAATATATTATTTCAACTTTTTCCTTTTTTTTTCGATCAACTTCTAAAATGAAAGTTGAATTAAATTAGGTTTGAAATATACATACATACATACATTTATAAGTTCACTGTAATTTTATCTCGTTTATGGAAATTTTTCTTTGTGAATGGCAGTGCACACAACTGACCAAATCTCGACTTTTTGTAAGATTCAGCGAAAAGTGACATCAAGTGAAATAATTTGGCCAACTACCCTGTAACGATAACAATGATTAAAATTAAATTAAATAAAAAAAATTCGGGTGTCCAGCTTGGATTGAACAGCAAATTTGACGAAAAACGTAACATCGACAAGTTAATGTTGGCAAAATTTGAAAAATTTGAAAAATAATCAAACATTAGCTTTAGATGGCATCGTGCAATGTAAGTGGAAGCGTGTAAGCATATTCCTATGTATCGCTTGATTATTTTGTAGAAATAAGTGGGGTCAGCTTGTGATGAAATGTATATAATGCGAAAATTTGAAACCGGAAGCGCCTAGTGTTTTTATAATTTTGTTTCGTTCAAATGGTTCTCGAGAACCATAAGCACCGGAAAAACTTTCTTATGTTTGCGATTTGGCATGTTATCCACTTGCTATGATGAACCGTTGATCACCAGTCGTATGTTCTAATTGGCGCAATAGGTTCATATGTGCACGGCCCAATACATGCATAATGAAATTTTATGGATGGTTCTCGAGAACCATGAGTGCCGGAAAATATTTCCTTTGTTTTCGACTTGGCATGGTGTCCACTTACAGTGGTAAAACGTTGAAGACCAGCCGTATGCAGTAATCTGCGCAATAGGCTCATATGTACAGCCCCATACATGTAATTTAATGAATGGTTCTCGCGCACCATGAGCAACGGGAAAAATTTCTTATGTTTTCAACTTGGCATGGTATCCACTTGCTATGATGAACCGTTGAACACCAGCCGTATTTTGTTATTGACGCAATAGGTTCATATGTGCACAACCCAATACATGTATAATGAAATTTATTGGATGGCTCTCGAGAACCATGGTTCTCTGAGTCCCGGAAAAAGTTTCTTATATTTTCGACTTGACATGGTGTCCACTTACTATGGTGTCCACTTGGTAATGCGAAAAAACAAAATACACATATGAGCCTATTGTAACATACGGAACAAATAAATATCCCAACATTTACCGGATAATGTGCCGAGTGGTAATCCTTCGTCACATAAGTGTCACTCACTGAAACCAACTATTTAGGCGCATTGATCAAACTAAAGGAGCGGTACAATCGTAAGTGGCCAATAATATATTTCTTCATTAGTATATACATTCATTAAGCAACCAGTCGCGAATTCTGCAAATGATGCCAGAAATAGAGGTCATCAAGCAACTGTTGCTGAACAAGCTAGATGATAAATCAAAAGCGCAACGGGCCGAAACATATCGTAGATGTTTTAATTGTGTCAACCTCAGACATCCACTATTCAAGTGCCATTCTTCAAGGGCGAATTTGCAAATATATTTTTTTGTTTTTGGAATTGAAAATTGGTTTTGTTTATGCCTCTAGTCCTGGCTATGGTTGTCACGGTGAACTGAAAATTACAGCGAACAATGTAATAATAATCACATTTACTAAGTCTTGGATGAAGTCTAAAAATCACGGAAAAGTTGCTACCTCACACCTTAAATCACTTAAACATATGAATCTTTGGCGAGGAATCAAGTTGCCGCCACAAACTTAAATAAATCTAGTCATATTGATATTTTGATTTGAGACGATTACTTTTTTAAGCTACAAGACGGTAATTGAGATAAATGAAAACGAGCCCATTTTACAGAAAACCATTCTAGTAGGTTAGGTTATATCTGGTAAAACTAGGTCATTGACATCAGTGCAAGACATCATCTTCTATAATTTCAATGATGTCTTGCACCGATGACCATGTCGTCATGGACATTGATCAAACATTACGCAGATTTTGGGAACTAGTATCTATAACTGTTAGAAAAACACCGTGCTCTCCAGAAGTACAGTTTTGTGACTAAAGATAAAAAAGGCTTTGCAGTATACTATTGTCGCGCGATACATAGTAAGTCTACCCTTCAAAAGGTCAAAAGGAAAGCTTCGAATATTCAATAACATCACAATCAAACGACAGCAAAGCCTGAAACGGAGATTTGCTCGCGATCCTGAGTTTCAAAAATTGTATCAGGCAATATCACCCTTTGAACCACAAATTCCTCAGGAACACGATTAATGATTCGGGGTACTACTTGCCAAATCATGGAGTATTAAGGTGAAAAGCACATCTGCCTGCAACCCATCTCATCCAATTCGTCATTATCGACTATTAATCATCACGTATGGCATCTGCTCCTATCTTAGTTACGCGTGCCATTCAATAAATAGCAGAAGAAGGCGTATCAACCTCATCCGACGCAGCCAATATAATTAGATAGTAGATATCCCACGTCGCGACCTAATGACAGGAGCAGAAAACGAGGGAGATGCTAAACAATTGAAGAAGAACATTAATCATATGCTAAGAAAACACAGTTTCATTCTAAGAAAATGATCCTCGAACTCCAAATCACTACTCGAAACCGTATGGAAATCATGACCGAAAGAAATCGATGACAACACACGAGAAATCAAAAATTCAGTGCTAGTACTTGATGTCATCTGGAACCCTTCGACCGATACATTCATGTTTTCTTGAAATATTCAAGTTGGCCAAAAATTAACAAAAAGGGTAATACTGCTAGTCGTCTATTCGATCCGGTTGGTTGGTTAGCTCCAGTCATCATTTTATTCAAAATATTCTTTCAACAACTGTGGGTCACAAATCCGGATTAGGATGATGTTATACCGGATCAAAGGGCCGGCGAATGGCTCAAGAAATGCAGATATATTTTTTTATAAAATTAATTTAATTACAATGTTTTGGTATATAATAAGATTGCAATTGGTTACCTATATAACTGCCTCATTAATCTACATATATATTTATTTGAATTCATGAATTAAGTTAAATATTAATTAAAATGTATACATATTTACATGTCCATGACATAAATAACTGTCAATACGCTGTAGCAAAACAAAAACAATACAACTCATAACAAGTGTTGCCAATAGATGAACGCAATAAAAATTTACCATGGATTTAGATGCTCTATTGATATATAGAAGGCTTCAAGGATGTCAAAATGATTTGTTATTCTATAAGTCGCAAACTATGAGGTAACCCTTATACTGGTAACCCTTATAAATTCGGCGTTATATCTCTTCGACTAATAATGTATAACTAAACTTTATAATTACAATTTACAGAAAACACAAGAAGTGTAAACTGTAATGTATTTTTTACTCTTCCTAATAATTCTCGCGTGGTATTGTACCAAATATTCTCACCTATTCTCCTATAAATTCTGTTTATATGTTTGTTGTCTCTGTCACTCACACCAAGCGATTTTTGTTTGCTTGCTCATTTCGAATTAGTTTGAATGTGAAACAGATACAGTTTACCATGAGGCAATACGGGACACTAAATAAACAAGTATTATTTTCTCTGATTTTCAGCTCTACAAAAACTGAAAATCCTGACTCAGTAAACTTAAAATTCATGAACGGAAGGAATGTTTCGAAATGGAATAAACTTTTGTCTCAAAATGAACGAAAACATATTATTATTTGTACTCAGGTAAATTTGAGACCAAAAAATGCATCAAAAAATTGTTTTCATTAGATTTGTATGGATCGATTTTTCTTGATATTCCACTATCATGGCAATGCCATTTATACTGACTTGGTCATATTTATACATATGTATATAGACATTCCTTGAGACTATTGTAACAGAACTTTGTCCAATATAGAAAAAGCCCCATCACAGACCCTCCTGTAGGTGGTGCCAGGCAGCATTTCTCAGCCGGCTAGCAACAGTGGTTAAAGGGGTGGTCCTTTCTGGACCCCAGGAGAGTTTGATCTTGCTGCATAATTTAGCGTTGTTCCAGTCATGGATGTAATACGTTACCATTTTCCAGCAAGATCAAGCTCTCCTGGGGTCCAGAAAGAACCACCCCTCAACCACTGTTGCTAGCCGGCTGAGAAATGCTGCCTGGCACCAGCTACCAGTTATTCTGTCCTTGGACATTTTTGACTTTACTGTTTTATCACATTACCATGATGAATTTTATCCATAAGATAAGCTAATAGTTTTATTTTAGCGGTGATTATATTTATATAAAGTTATGAGAGCAGGTGTAGAGAACGACTTGGCCTCTTCAGATTGTCTTAGACAGTATGAAGACCATGCTCGGGATCGAATTGGTTGGAGCCAAATTGTTGCTTCAGTAAGGGGCCAGTAATGGCCTTTAAAACTGTTTAAAACAAAAAATTGTTGAAATTAATTTTTTTTTATATAAGTATGTAGCTTGTAATGTTATCTAAGTAATTGAGTTTCCAACTTTCTTCTGTTCATCTAAAGTTTATTCATAATTATTATTTAGCTTTATCTTTAATTTTTGTTCTTGGATAACACACCTAAGCTCCCGTTACAACAGTTTAATTTTGGTACACACTTTTTGAATTAAAATAAAATGGATCCAAAATATTTAAGTGCTGACGAGATCGAAATAGAATGTTCCGTCCGTGAAATCAAAGGAACTGTCATCGAACAACTTACGAATCTAACAGATCTATTAAAGCAAGAAAATGACAATGCAAAAGTGTCCTCAGCAAAGTCGCATATGTCTGCTAGTAAATCTCGTGAAAAAAGAATTTGAAATTTGTAGCATCAACCTTAGGAATTTGAAACCTCAAGTTCATGAAATTGCAGAGGTTGATGTAGATCAACGACAAGAGAAACTCAAGATCCTTAGTACTAATATACTGCACGTCAGTGGTCGTTTTCAAAGGTTAGCTAATACATCTCCAAGTCGTTGAAAGTAATCCAATCTATGATTCAGTCTTGGAGATTGGGGAATTTAAGAAGTCGTTTTGCGATGCTTTTCCTGAATTTGTTGCACCGGTTCCGCCCGGGTTTCAGAGCATTCTGAGTCAGGGAGTGCCAGTACGGATGATAACGACGAGTCAGTCGAAGATATCATTTTTTGTTGTAATAATGAATTATGTCCGGCTTGTGTTTTGGCCCAGATGTTTTACCGATTTTACAGCTTTCATAAATCTGTCCGTTCAACGGATACGCTGTGTCCGAATCGCATGCCCACCATAATTTTATGCCATATTTTGCTGGCTTAGACGGAATCTACTGCGTAAACTTGGTACTCCCA
Organism: Tipula unca; assembly: GCA_951394425.1. Taxonomy (NCBI): domain Eukaryota; kingdom Metazoa; phylum Arthropoda; class Insecta; order Diptera; family Tipulidae; genus Tipula; species Tipula unca. The sequence continues at coordinate 123,841,407 of OX596380.1, forward strand.
CTAAATGGGAACAATTGATCATCAACTGTTATGCTGGTGTTCGGTCAAAAATTAGCTTTTAGGTTGGCGTTTAGCATATAAAATTATAATTTCACTCATGGGCACCGCATTGTCGGTTTCCGGCTGCTCTAGTTGCATCTACATCAAACCGAATAAATCTCAATATATTATAAAAGCGTTGCACAGACATAGTTGCACGGTACAAAGGAATAGAGTTTTTTTCCAGAGTTGATCTACAGGTTCATTGTTGGATCAGTATTTTCGGAGCAGTCCTATATAAGCCAATAATTCTTCTTCGTGTAACGGTTCCCAGATCATAAGCTTTTCATCGGAATTAAATTCGTTCCATTTTTGATATATTTTGTGAGCATATCTATTAGTGCAGGATGTGAGAACTTATCGGTCAGTAACCAAATACGTAGGCAGCGATCATCATTAGGTAGTTGCAAAGCTACGATGGAAGTTTTCGTACAAGTCTGGGAACACAGCGGAACGCATGATACGTTTCGACTGTAAAGGTTTGATAAATGAAGATCAAAAGAAACGATATCAGGATCTAGTCAGCGACAACATTGATGAAGCTAATTACCTGACTGCGTGAACTCTGTCTGGGAGGTACTGAAAACTTCGGTTGTCAGTGCTGCTCAACAGACTTAAGGTATAGTTAAAGTCAGACCCAAGAATGATTGGTTTGATGACGAGTGTCGTCTTGCAGTTGAGCAACAAAATATAACCCATAGTGAAGTGCAACAACGTCTCACAATCGCGAGAAAAAACAAGGCTGCTCTTGCAAGAAGGGCAGCTAAGTGGAAGGCCGATGTTCTGAAAGTACAACAACTCTGCAATGAGCACAGTTCACTGCATTAATTCGGAGCTCTTGATATTCGGAGGGGATACTTTGTGGAAATGTCTTTTCGGCCTTATTCGATTAGTATGGCGAACCGAAGTTATGCCTGACGAATGAAAAGTGGCCGCGATATGCCCCATCTTCAAGAAGGGAGACCGCTTGAAGTGTGAGAATTATCGCGGTATAGCTCTCCTTTGCACAGCATAAAAGTTGCTGTCATACATTGTATTGGATAGAATAACTCCTCTAGCGGAAGGCTTGGCTGGTGACTATCAAGGAGGATTTTGTCCGAATCGATCAGAACGAATTGTGCAGCGATCTCTGAAAGGTGAGCGACCATATGGTAGGCGCATGTTGGTGCCAAATTGTTGACTCAGTAAGGGGCCAGTAATGGTTCATTTAGATCAGTTGGCCAGTAGGTCAGTTTACCATTTGATAAGGCTTACAAGGATTTCTTTACTTTTAGTTATTGTTAGTCTAGATACTTAGTGGATATTTTTTGCTTTAAAATTTCCTCCAAATACAAATATTGTGAGTAAAAGGTAAGTGAAGCATTGTGAGTAAAAGTATAAGACATTTTACGTCAAAACAAATAGTTTTAAACAAATTTAAGGGCTTATATTATCGGGCACCCAGTTTGTTTATATGTACGTTTGATTACCAGAATACTCGGAACGCAAAATCATCTGATGAAATGATTAAAGAAAATCGGCGTACGATGAACCGTAGAAGAATCTTATTTGAATCAATGTAACTGTGGTAATTTTATTAATAAAATATAACAACTATTAATATCATAATAATTGGACTAATTTACTATGTTGTGTTCCTTATTTCCGCTCAAATTGGGCTAACTGATCGGAGACATAAAGAGCTGTTCCTTATTCCCGTTCAGACCAATGTTGGAAGTTTGTAGGTTGATGAGACCGAAAAACCTACATCGATTTCTCAGATATAGATTTTAGTGTAATGACACTAATTCATCGTACTGTTAACAGCCAATGCTACTCGTGACTCGTGCGTAATGATGACGGAATGCGATATATATATATATATATATATATATATATATATATATATATATATATATATATATATATATATATATATATATATATATATATATATATATATATATATATATATATATATATATATATATATATATATATATATATGTTTAATATTCCTGTTTTGTCCGACAAATCTGAAACAAACCAAATAAACTAGATTTACAAATCAACTCGATCTACGGATTTGAACAAGGAAACAACTCTATTGTTGTAATTATGATTGAGAAATAATTTAATTAACAATTTATTCCTTGAAACAAATGAAATATTAATAGAAATTTTTTAGTTGTATTTAAAAAGTATACTCGGGTATCTGGCATCTGGCTTAATGACTACCCAATACACGGGTTCTAATATTTTCGGGTATTTACGAGCTCTAAGAGACATAGATGTCTCAACTAAATTTTGTTACGAATTTTGGGCTCTTCTACGGATTCGTAAGGGAATCAGCAATAAAACAATCGAATTATTTGTTAGAACTGTACAATTTATGTGAGAATGAATTAATACCACGTTTGTTTTCAGCACTTTCAGCCCCTTCCGTCCCATTCGACTTATAACTAAGATGATATTTCAAGTGATGAGTCAGTTTAGAATTATGTATATTCACATGAATGTTAGTTTAAACTTAAGATTTATGTTTTCCTTAACTCTATAGTATTATGTCATGAAAGGGTTAAATAAACTTGTGGTTGACTCAAAACTATTCCAAAATTACTCAAATAAACGTTTACTAATTAAAAATTGATTACCAATAATGTTAAAACTTAAATGGTAATAAAATTCTCTCCTCAAGTAAACTGAATTTCAAAAACTGAAAAAACGGAGCCGTTTTTTTATTTAAAAATTGGTAAATTGCTCTAAATTTTGCTCCAACGTATTGCACCACATCTCGTTTAAATTCTAAACATTATAACCGAATAACGAAATTAATTCTGCATTAGACATGCATTTTTGTTATTAATCATCATTAAATGTCATCAGCCGGATTTATTGTTCAATTTACTATTTTCACGTAGACACTTGTCCCACGAATACGAAATTAGACCCGGTTTCATTTCATCATTATGTAGCATTATCACATTGAATGTTAACCAAGTTGATGGTAGCTGTAAATATTAAATTTGGCAAGAACACACTAGTCAGTTACTATTCGTGGCGCTAAAAAATTATGAATACATAATAATAATGTGTTTCGTTGCTATCCATTATTAGTAATATTATTAATTCAACATTGCAATCACGTTTATTATCATAATCAATAATATGAATTAGTATGCGCTTCCTATTGAAATTGGAAAATCCATATCATTTTTTCTATATAGGATGACAAGATTGATTTAACATCTAGACGGAAACTTATCTGCGCGGGCACACCTAAACAGTTTCATAATTGAATTGTGTCTAATTTAATTTAAATGTCCGTGACCTAACATTGAGCAAATCGATATATTCTACAAATCACGTCCAAGCGGTTAGTATTGTGCGTTTATGGTTAAATAGTATTTTTGCAAAATTCCCATCTATTGTTTGTTTGTCTTTGCAATTTTGCCATTAACAATAACAAAAAAGAAAAAACAACGAAAGAATGTGAGGTAAATAAAAAAAAATTTCACCACGTATGAAACACATGGTAAAAATTAAAAAAGCCATTTTATTTCTATGAATTCATTCATTTAGCCGTTTAGCGTATCGATTAATAAAAATAAATTTGAAATTGAAATCATAATTTAACATTTTATTTTTAACCCAAAAATTTCTTTGAATTAAACGGTTAAAAACACCATCACAAATACTCATCCAGATGTGTTTTACGCATACTATCACCATCATACATACATACATATATACATACACACATCATCATGATTTTAATCATTAAAAATTCATAATAGCTATATATTTTTAAAATACATAAAAATTAAAAATAATTCTGTCCCACAATCAAAAAATGAACATGACTTTTTTAAATTAATATTATTTTTAATATAAATAATAGCAACAACAGCAATCGTACAATAATAATAATAATAATAAGTAAAATAAATCGCGAATATTTCTGCGTTCGTGTTTTGTTTCATTGATTAAAATCATGATGATGTTTTATAATGATTATTTTATGTACATACATACATATATACGGTCATGATGATTATGATGATGATGTTTTTGTTTGGAGGAGATATTTATTATAAATATTAAAATAAAAACCAAAATTATTATAATAAAAAAAGTTTTATGTTGATATTCAAATAAATAAAAGCAATAATAAAATACGAAATAAGAAGTAAGCATGCGAGAAGAAGATTTAATAAGAAATTATTAACAATCTTTAATGAAGACGTTGATTGAAATTAAATCAAAACTGTTAGTGTATTCCGCGTATTTGAAATGGGTATATATGGATGCTGAAATATAAGATTATTTGTACCGTTTCTGCTGTATCATTTCAAAATCTTACAAGCATTCAAAACTGCGAGAAATTGCGTTAAAATCGTCCTTATAAAATACAAACAATATTGTATTTTATATGTTACAGAACATCATGGAAGATGATTCATGACCTATACGATTACAGTGAAATGTCGATAAAAAAAACGGATGAAATGAAGATAAATAAATGAAGCCAAGCGAGATCAAGGTGTGAGCTTTTACAGGAGCATAACTAAGGTCTTCTTTAGCTACTCGTATTTCGAAATATGACACATGTATGTATATAATTCCAGGCTAAATTATTTTTATTTTATCTTGTGACGCTATAACATCAACCACGGCTGAATCATCAATCAGCTTGAATTGATTGATTCAATAAAATTAAAACAGTATGATGTATCCGACAAAAGTTGGCAAAAAAATAACGTTGCAAGTGAATACCTTTTTACAGTGTAATCCAACAAATAAAAATTGAAATGAAATATGGTTAAATACAAATTAAAAACTCTCTTAGCCGAGTTTTTAATTTGCCTTTAAGCATTTTAATTTCGTTTCAATTATTATTTGTTGAATTACACTGTAAAAAAATATACACTAGCGCCAATATTTTTTTGATAAATTTTGGCGAAAACTTCACACCGGCTTAAACTTTCTAATAATATTCAAAATAAGCTAAAGGATATCAATGCTCAAATGAGTAACCAGGAACAATTTTCATTCCAAAGGAGCTCTATGACGCTCAGATTTCCAATGAAAAATAACAAATTCAATTTGCAAAAGACGCAGTCTCCACTGCAAAAAACCTCAGTGTCAGAACAAATTCCGAGTATATCAGCAAATATTATAAACAGCGAGGAGCAGAGTGCGATTCTGGTTCGATGAAAATGAAAAATGATAAAATTATCTCGAGAAAATACAAAAGGCGATTCCGGTTTAGTGATATATGATAAACTTACGCCAAAATTGGTGAAAAAAATTAATATTTTTTCATTTACTTTTTGTGGCTGAAAATTATTTTCGGCTGATGAAAAAATTTATTTTCTATTGCCTATTCATGTTTTAATGTGTTTGGGTTTCGGTTTATGACTGTGAAATTTTGAAAACTAAGTCAAATGTTTGTTACGTTCGAAGTGGGTAATTATTTTAATTTAATATATTTAATTCTAATATTTATTCTAATAATAATAATATGGATTCAAGTTCATCCAAATTAAGAGCGACCCGATCAAACAAAGAAACAAAGACCAAAGGCTTCTTTGGTTCAACTTTTAGAGAATCATACATAGTTGGCTAATGATAAGCATGCAAACAACATAATACGAGTATATATATATATATATATATATATATATATATATATATATATATATATATATATATATATATATATTTATATATATATATATATATATATATATATATATATATATATATATATATATATATATATATATATATTTATATATATATATATATATATATATATATATATATATATATATATATATATATATATATATATATATATATATATATATATATATATATATATATATATATATATATATATATATATAAATATATATGGCCTCTGTGGTCGGGGGGCACTCACATGTCTCGTAAATCTAAATTGCACGAACATGTTTCCTAAGAATACCACCACAGTATCCTTTGCTTGTCGTAGGAGGCGACTAAACGGTTGGATCGCTGGGCTGACGACCCGCATCCGTAAAAAAATCAACTGTTTATAAAATCAACAAAAAGAAAAATGGATACCGCCAAAACAACACCGGACCCCCGCTCAAGTACCCGGATACGAGATTTAGGATCGGCACGTGGAACGTGCAATCACTTAGAAAACCAGGAGCGTTGGAGGGTCTAATCACGTGCATGAAAGAGTATCGGCTGGAACTCGTTGCTCTTCAAGAAACTCGCTGGCCTCAAAGTGGAGACCATGTGTCCCAGGGCTATACGTTGTTCTACAGTGGAGATGACCTCGGAAATCTTGGAGCTGGATTTCTTCTTGGGCCGCAGGTAAAGAAGGCTGTTTTGGATTTTCAAGCAGTCAATAACCGATTGTGTATGCTTCGCCTGCGCATGAAGTTAGCCAACCTGTCGATAATTTGTGTACATGCGCCCACAGAAGTCAGCCAGCCCCAAGATAAAGACTCATTTTACAATGACTTGGACGATCTGATGGGATCTATACCCGAACACGATGTTAGAATGGTAATTGGGGACTTTAATGCTAGAGCTGGCAGAAATCAGGCCGACTTGTGTGAAAACATAGGTCCGTACTCCCGACACGAAACTGCAACCGATAATGGTGAGAGAATGATGTACTTTGCAATTGCTCATGATCTTAGAGTAGCAAGCACATTCTTCCCTCACAAACAGATACACCTAGAGACATGGACACATGTTCGCAAAACATCCCGGAGCCAAATTGACCACGTGTTAATTTCAAAAGGGCGAGCTCGGGTTGTGCAGGATGTGAGAACTTATCGGTCAGCAACCAAATACGTAGGCAGCGATCATTATTTGGTCGCTGCAAAGCTACGGTGGAAGTTTTCGTACAGGTCGGGGAACACAGCGAAACGGATGGAACGTTTCGACTGTGAAGGTCTGATAAATGAAGATCAAAAGAAACGATATCAGGATCTTGTCAGCGACAACATTGATGAAGCTAATTACCAGTCTGACTGCGTGAACTCTGTCTGGGAGGTACTGAAAACTTAGGTTGTCAGTGCTGCTCAATAGACTTTAGGTATAGTGAAAGTCAGACCCAAGAATGATTGGTTTGATGACGAGTGTCGTCTTGCAGTTGAGCAACAAAATATAGCCCATAATGAAGTGCAACAACGTCTCACAATCGCAAGGAAAAACAAGGCAGCTCTTGCAAGAAGGGCAGCTAAGCGGATTTGTAGACGGAAGAAGCGAGAATGGTGGAAGGCCGAGGTTCTGAAAGTACAACAACTCAGCAATGAGCGTAGTTCACGTAATTTCTTTAAAAGAATTACTGGATTGCACCATACTTTCAGGCCTTCGTCAACCGCCATTCGGGACCGGGATGGAAACCTCTGTGTCAACATCGACGCAGTACTTGACGCATGGAGTGGACACTTTACTGAGCTGCTTGATGTTCATCATGCATCACAGACTGTTGTTGAGCCACCTCTAGAACAGTCTGCGGAGATTTGCACTGAGAAGCCATCCCATGAGGAATTCACTAAGGCCATGCAGAGAATGAAACGAAACCGCTCACCTGGAGTGGACTGCATTAATTCGGAGCTCTTGATATTCGGTGGGGATACTTTGTGGAACTGTCTTTTCGACCTTATTCGATTAGTATGGCGAACCGAAGTTATGCCTGATGAATGGAAAGTGGCCGCGATATGCCCCATCTTCAAGAAGGGAGACCGCTTGAAGTGTGAGAATTATCGCGGTATAGCTCTCCTTTGCACAGCATACAAGTTACTGTCATACATTTTATTGGATAGAATCACTCCTCTGGCGGAAGGCTTGGTTGGTGACTATCAGGGAGGATTTCGTCCGAATCGATCAGTCACTGATCAGGTCTTTTCGCTGCGGATGATTCTATCTAAATATTATGAGACATCCATCTCCGTACATCAGGTTTTCCTGGATTTCCGGCAGGCCTACGACTCGATCAATCGAGAGAGTTTGTGGTCTGCCCTGGAATACCTAGGAATGCCAACAAAATTGGTACGACTGTGTAGGATGACAGTGACGCAGTCTCAATGCTGTGTTAAAGTTGAGAACAGGCTATCGACAATTTTTGCAGTTAACTCGGGTGTTCGGCAGGGAGATGCTCTGTCCCCGATACTCTTTAATCTCATGTTGGAGTACATCTTTCGTAAAACTGAAACACCTCAGCGTAACATCTTATATCGCCAGTCCAATCAAGTGCTTGCATATGCAGATGACATATGCGTGATTGGACTGAATAACAACGGAGTGAAAGAAATACTTGATCCGCTTGTAGAGTTTTCAGCTTCTGTTGGACTCCAGATCAATGAGTCCAAAACGAAATACCTGATCTCTGGTTTTAGAGACAATGGCACACCAGATTTAAGTAGTGGCCACCACACGTTTGAGGGAGTGAGGAGGTTCAAATATTTGGGCTCTCTTATCACTCACGATAACAGTGTGGGTGAGGATATTAAAGTGCGGCTGGCAGCTGGCAGTCGTTCTTTGTATCCTCTAAGGCCACTGCTAAAATCTAAACACTTATCAAGTGCCGTGAAGCTGAAGCTTTACAAAGCGTTGATCAGGCCCGTTGTTATGTTTGGATGTGAAAGTTGGGCGCTGACGGATGAGTACGAGAGATGGCTCCTTACATTTGAGAGAAGAATCATGCGTGTGATTTACGGCCCTAAACGCGAAATAGATGGTACATACCGAGCTCTGTACAATTTCGAGATCAGAGATCTGATGAAGATCCCCGATATTGTACATGAAGTTAGATCACAGCGAGTACGCTGGCTCGGTCACGTTCTGCGTGCTGATCCGGAACGAATTGTGCAGCGATCTCTGAAAGGAGAGCCACCATATGGTAGGCGCAGAGGTCGTTGCAGGCGACGATGGCTCCACGATGTAGAGAACGACTTGGCCTCTTCAGATTGTCTAAGACAGTATGAAGACCAAGCTCAGGATCGAAACCGTTGGAGCCAGATTGTTGATTCAGTAAGGGGCCAGTAATGGCCTTTAACACTGTTATTATTATATATATATATATATATATATATATATATATATATATATATATATATATATATATATATATATATATATATATATATATATATATATATATATATATATAATGGTCCTGGCGATTGGCCGCCTAGATCAAGTGATTTAACACCTCTAGTCTTTTCTTTATGGGCTACGATAAATCATTGGTCTATACCAACAAGCCGGCGTTGTTAGAGTAGCTCAGAGCCAATATTGAACGAGAGATAGAGGCCGTTTCCGTAAAAATGAGTGGCCGATTCATCAAAATCTCGGTTCAACGAAGCAACACCTGCAAACGTGCCCGTGGTGGATATATGAACAATGTCGAATTCCATACATAAATGTTTTGTTTGTACTTCAAGCCATTAATAAAATTTTCGAGATATCTCAAATGGTTTGCGTTTTATTTAAAAATCGTGAGTCATCTATTAACGACGCCGACGAACGAACGCAGTAGTGGAGTGTTTTGGCCGTTCAGCTTAATTAATACCTTCGTCAGCGACCATAGTCAACTGCTGAAGACACAATTCCATATAATGTTCATCCAAAGCCGTTCCTATACCGTTTTCAACTGCACTTGCCGAACAACAGCCTTGGGGTTGGCTGGTCGATACTGGCCGATCAAATTCTTTCAGAAAAAGAAAAGCAAGACGAACTATTCAAGAAATTTTTACAATTAGAGAAAAGGAAATTACCACATAGTTTAGTTGGTTCTTTACAATGCGAGAACTTTATTATTTTCACGAGCAGACTAAACACAAATTAGCAAAAAAAAAACAAAAATTCTATTTTTGACGTTTGTTTTATTCTAACATAACCCACTGAAGTGAAAATCATAAATAGTTTGGTCTGACATCATACGTCAATTACTCGAACTAGTTTTTTTTTATCATTCGATAAATCGGAATCTCGTTTTATGTGTTGATGATAAAATAGAATGATAAAAGCCAATGAAATGTCCGGTGATATTTTTTTTTATTATCATAATATCGAACCGGAATCGTACCCTTGTAGAATAAATTTCAAAAAATAGAGAAACTAATCGCGCAGCTGAGTAACGAAGTTGCTGAGCTCAAGAGAGAAAACTCTATACTAAAAGAAAAGGTTAAAAATAACAAAGCTGAAGATTCAGCACGAGTCATCTAACCATATTCAGCCATCAACCATTCAACATGACCATTCAAATAATTCTAACTGGTTGCTGCGGCAATTTCCAGTTTTTCAACAGAATAATAGATTCAATACTCTGAGTCAAGAGGGATATTGCACGGATGAGGAAGAACTGGAAAACGAAGTTGGCAGTACTGATAACAGAAATACCAAAAAACGTAGGCGCACAAAAACAACCTAATATATATATATATATATATATATATATATATATATATATACATATATATATATATATATATATATATATATATATATATATATATATATACATATATATATATATATATATATATATATATATATATATATATATATATACATATATATATATATATATATATATATATATATATATATATATATATATATATATATATATATATATATATACATATATAGATATCAAAGGACTACCATCATCTATTAGTCATGATGAAATAAAAGCAGACTTATAGAAAAAATGGGACATGAAGTCGCAGGTGTTACAAACATATTCGAGGAAATACGGAAAGTGTTTTTGCTAGCTTCAAACCAAATGCGTTAAATGTGCTGAAGATCACTACACAACAAAATCCAAAAAACAACCAGATACCTTCATGTGCTCTTTGTCATCAAGAAAGACATCCTGCAAATTATAAAGGATGGCCTGTATATCTGAACAAAATTAAAAATCAACAGAGTAATAGAACAAGCGTAGTACAGCGATTACAAACCAAAGCAGCTAAACCTCAAGCAACAATTACACCATCCACAGTTGGATTATTTTAAAACAACAAACACACAGAAGTTAATAAGCAGTCTAATAACATTAAAATCATTAAAATGCTCAGTCAAATTCAACTGACACTTGGTCACTTAGCAAAAAGGGTGGCAAAACTGGAAATTATTTTCTATCCACCAAGTAAAAAAGTCAGCATACACAAAAATGATTAACTGGGACCTACGCATTATAACTTGGAACGCCAATGGGCTCAACGAACGAACCCACGAGTAAATATTTTTCCATACAAACAATATAGAGATTGCGCTGGCTTCAGAAACAAAACTTTTCAACAAAAGTTTTATTAGAATAAAGGGATTCAATTCCTACTGGACAACCCATGCTAGTAAAAGAGCTAGAGGTGGTTCCGCTGTACTAATAAAAAATAATATCAAACATAATCAACAAGAGGATATTCGGAAAAGTTACATGCAAGTAACGGTTATTTCAATCCAATATAATGGCGAAGATCTAACTATTGCGGAAGCATATGTCCTCCACGATTTCACCGTCGAAGTTACAATTTAATAACGTCTTCAATAAACTCGTTCCAACATTTATCATAGGAGGGGACTACAATATAAAACATACAGTTTGGGGTTCCAGGCTAATTTCTCCTGGAAAAGGAAATGATCTGTTCTATGCCATTTATGAAAACAAATGTGAATATGTCTCCAGGGGGCCCAACGGATGCAGGAAAAATATATCTGATATAATGATTTTTTTTATTATAAATTGTACTTCATCCAGTTGCACTAGAGCCGAAGGGATTAACGCTAAAGTAAAGTAAAGTACAGTAAGCGCTATAGTAATCAAAAAATGGAAAACCTTACTAATAAATTTACGGATTGGAATATCTTCAGAGAAAAGTAAGAAGTGCTAGTGGAATTACAAGTGAGTATCAAAAGTAATGAGGAATTGGAACCACAAATAAAGAATTCCATTGAATACACTCGAACGTCCGCCAGCCACGCTACTCCAGAATCAAAGGATAAAGCGAGCATGGAAGTCAAATACCCTGCTGGGATCAGGGAACAAATCAAGGAAAGATGAAAGGCAAGTAGAATATGGCATCTCACCAGAAATCCAATTGACAAAACAGCCTTCAATCGGATAAGTAACAAAGTCTATAGGCTAATCAAAAGCTTTAAACAAGATTGCTACGACAACTACTAAAGCGGGCTAGGTCCAGAAATAGATAAGAACTACTCGGTATGTAAAGCCACCAGAAAATTCAAACGACCTGTAGCTCGGATACCACCCATCACTCAACACCTAGCAAAAGTATTTCAACTCTATGACATTCAATCCAACATCGACGTAACACCTGATAACAAGCAGGTCAAGATTTTAAACGGGTCACGCCAATAGAAATTGCCAAAGAAACCGACAAAACCCTTAACCAAAAAAGGCACCATGCACCAATCAACATAATAACATACTTATTTAATGCCTGTATGAGACTTTATAAGTATGTACCCAAATGTTTAAAAACATTCCAAATAATTATGCTGAAGAAACCAGGCAAACCAGATGAAGAATCGTACTGCAAAGCTGTTTGAAAAACTACTTCTGAAATGTCTCAAGCCAATGGTAAACGTTCCTGATTTTCAATTTGAATTCAGGACTTCACAATAGATCAAGTCCATCGACTCACTACGGTGATAGAGCAAGTGTTAGAAGAAAAGAAATATTGCCCCGCTGTATTTCTGGATGTATCCCAAATGTTCCATAGGGTTTGGCACGAAGGATTGCCATTCAAGATGAGCACTGGTTAATAGGACATCATTCCCAAATGAAGCTGTCACCAACGCTTACCGATTTGTGACTAACAGGAAAATACACAATGATTTTCAAAGACAATTGATAGATGACGTCGTCCGCGAATGTGCCATCAAACATGAAAAGAGACTTCTCATCCACACCAACGTTGAGGCCGTATAACTACTGGATAGTACAAACGAAGTAAGGCGGCTCAAACGAGCCAAACCACATGAGCTAACTGAATGAATATCATACCTCAGGGGAACTGGACCCTGTTGCAGCAAACCCACACAAGTTTATGTTTATCTCATAAGTACTAATGTCAATCTTACTAATAAATTAAACGAATTAATAATGTTTAAGATTGTAGTAGCCATACCAATAAAGAAGATTTAAAAAAAAAAAATATTGACAAAGCTTTGAACGTTTTATATAAATTTAATGTCGTGGTAAAATCCTCATCCATCTCTAATATTTCATACTGTAGTTGATGAGAGACAGCTTAATCTAAAAATTATAGTAATTGTTTTTGAAAATTTGCAATTAAGATAAGTGTTTTACCAATTTACTTTTATACTTTATTCAAATTGAAACTATTGTGTGTTGATTAGCTCATTTGAATAATATTGTAAGATTCAAACGATCAGATTACATTTTCAAAATTGATAAATTTTAAAGTATTTTATTGAAGTTTCCTAATATTCCTAAGTCCGAAAATATTCCTAAAATTCATAGAAATTTATAAATTTTGATAAATATTTGAAAATTTAGTGATGCCACATGTAACTTTAGGTATTATTTCCGAAATTTTCTCAAAATTATTGGTGACTTTTAAAATTATGGAAATTTGTAAAATCTCCTAAAAAATGTATAATTCGAGTAACATTTCGAAATAATCTCAATTTCGAATGAAAATTCAAAATTTAAAAAATATCCCAAAAATCCAGTTATAACTTTCTCTAAATATTTCAAAAATTGGAGAAATCTAAAATTCTAAAAATGTCCACCAATTGAAGATATTTTCATGATTGTTATATTACAGTAATGTCGAAATTTGCAAATTTAAATTTTTTTTTAATTTACAATTCATAGTACGTCTAAATCACGAGTAGGCCCGAGTCCCTTTGGGGCATACTACGATCTGGCCCTGATCGTCTGGCATCAAATTTTTTGAGAATCAAACAATTGATCATTCACGATTTTGTGGATACCATTATACAATCCATATACAGAAATTGCTATTAAAATATTGATGGCCTTTTCTAAATTTTTCGAAAGCTTTGCTATGAAGTTGGAATGTTTTAACCACGACTTGTGCTGAATATTGGATGTATATTTTCCGGGTTGGGTACTAAATCTTGGTTGACAAAATGTTGGTTCTCACAAAAATTTTTTTTTTTTTTTTAACATTTTGGTTTTCAAAATATTTGTTTTGTAAATCCCATTTTATTAATCCAGGCGCCCAAAGAAAAAAACCATGGTATTACTTTTGATATGAGTAAGTAATGTGCTTGTACGGGGTATTCCGTAATTAAACTTTAATAAAAATCGAAGATTTTCCTAAATCATAAAAAATCCATAAACGTTGTGAAATCTAATAAAGGGATAGACAAAACTTAATTATCGACGGATATGCGTATCGTTTGAAAAGAAAAGGTGAAACTATTCAATGGGTTTCCGACGATACAAAATCCCTATTATGTAAGGAAAGAGTGACTACCATAATATCAAAAAATTTCCATATAGCAAAAAAAGGACCATAAAACCATACTCGTTACCCTGTACCTTATGAAAAATCGATATTTGAAGTAAATAAAAAACTACTCATAGTAATCGCTACACTTTTATCTTCTCAAATAATTCGGAGTAATATCGACAAATGTTCACAAGGTTATGTAACAAATATGGGAACGAAGAGAGTTTTATGCTCGATAAATCGGAATATGATTCGAAAAGAACTATTTAACAGGTATAAAAAGCAAAAGCAGATTACATCTTGGGTCGATCCCAATGACAATTTCCCGCATATTCTAAACTCCGTGGAAAGTTGGCGGCGACGGTTGCAAGTGGTAATTGGTAGGACACTCTTTGTGATTTAAAAACTTGAATCAGAGTTAAGAAAGTAGCTGTTATTGGCTAAAACCAAAAACGATATATATATATATAAAGACATGTAAACGCTATAGTAACTATCGTATATGGAAATTGTTAGTGTAAAATTATCCCTGCCCAGCAAATACATGTATGTGTTGGTGAAAAATAAAAAACCCAACCTATGTAGATTATTATCTATATACATTATATAAATATTTTAAATTTTAAATAGGATCAAGACCGGTTTTATGTCTTATTCCTGTGTTTTCGTCAATTTTATCAATAAAATTAATAAATTAACAAGAATATTGTTCTTGTTACCTATATGGACTATTATTATTTAAATTTTACAAGGAAGATCGTTTACGAGGTATTACCTAATTTTCTAAATGTGTTAATCATTTACATAAAATTCGTTACTACATTTTCAGGCCCATTTGAATGCATCGCGTTTTATGAAAAATTGTAAACATGGATTTTATAAATATCAAGTGGTGTTTCATGTGCAATTAGTAATTGCAATACTAGCATAAGAACGCATATTAATAGCTTCTTCAGTTTCCCAAAACAAGGAACGGAGCTTTTTAATGTATTTGGGTTGACAAATGTTCGATACCGTCTATTCGTTTAAAAAAACGTTAACTATATGCGACATTCATTTTAATTCGAATGATAAGGCATGCGAAAATTAAAAAAAAATGTTATCCCACAGTTGAACTTGCCTGATGTCCCTATGGCAGAAACAGACAGTTTGGTATTGAACGACATCAACGAAAATCTATATCCGCTAACTGGTTCCGGTTCTGCAGAATTTCGAACATATCAGTTGAAGTAGACCCAGCCATCAACATCCATGACCATTTTTGATTTTGAAAACATTCAATCCCCAAAAATGTATTCAAAACTTATTCATTCTGAGGACAAAGATTGCTGCAGTAATTGCGAATTCTATAAAAAAAAATACTTAGTGTGAAAAAGGTGGGATAGATTAAAAAATCAAGAACAAACAAACAAAAACAAATTTGTGAATTTAAAAAGAAGAATTCAAAGGAACATTGAACCTTCGAACAAAATTGAATCACGGCAATACCTAGATAAAACAATTAATAACCGTAGTGTAAGTTCAAATGCCAAAGAATTTTGTAAAATGTTTGAAAACTTTACAATATCCCAGATCGCTCAAAATTTATATTTTATATCTCCGGCATGCTACCGATTTTTGCGTTGCAATTTAGAATTTAATTTACCATCGAAATGTTCTATTTTAAACTGGATGCCGATTAAAAATCTTTCTCCAGGAAGAAATATAAATATGAGAATTTAAAGAAAAATGTGAATTGTTTATCAAAGGAGAACCGCATTGCAATTTTATTATTTGACGTAATGCACATTCGTAGGGATTTGGAATATGATGGTAAAAAAGATATAATTCAAGGTTACGCAGACGACGGCAAACTAAGACATCCTGAACTTGGAAAATATAGTTTGGTTTTCATGATTAGAGTTCTCTTTTGTCAATACAAATATATATCCAGTTAATACGCGTCTGCAAAAGAACTGACTGGGTAAGATTCAGTGGAATTAATTCTGGATAACATCCGATTTATAAATGAAACCGGATTTCGCATTATAGCCACAGTGTGTGATCAAGGTTCGAATAATAGAAAAGCTTACAAAGTCCTTGGTGTATCTGTGGAAAATCCATATTTTTATGTAAACGAAGAACAAATTTTTGCATCATTGTAAAACAAAAAATTTGCGGTAGCTACTGGAAACTTTTGTGAAAAATGGATAAACTACTTGACAATTTGAATAGCAAGACCCTATATTCCAAAAACAATAATCGAAGTGCTTTAAAACAAAATAATCATATTCTGGATAATTTAATTTTCATGAAAACCTATATTGAAAAGTTAAAATGCAAAAAAAATACCATTAACTTTTGTTTTAAAGATAATTAACTACGATTAATGCCATTATACAATTGTCCAATAGTTTGTTTAAAGAAAAATGTCGAATATTTAATTACAAACCGATTCAACCAAGATCCGTTGGAAAATACGTTTTCTATTATTAGAGGAAAGGGAGATCACAGCAAAAATTCATCTGTTTTGGAGTTTAGCAGAATTGTAGCGCAAATTATGTGCATAAAATTTTAACAAAATACTGACATCTCCAATTGCGAAAATGATGAAGATACAATTTTCAATAATTTAACTGAAATATATGACAATGATGACAAATTTGCGCTTGATGGACAAAGTGTTAAATTACATGAAGTCGAAGATTTTCCCGAATCAATACTACCAGACGACTATTTCCAGATACAAAATTTATTTCTTCAAGCTGAGGCCAGTTTCATCTTCATTGGCTATGTATTTCTTACGGGCAATAAAAATGCACATTGTGAAGTTTGTCAGAAGTCTTTGGTAAAAACAGAAGAAACGATATCGCTTAAAAATGAGTACTTCATATATTTTAAAAACTATACACAAAATACAGATTTTGGAAGTTTACATGTTCCATCAGGAGTGTTTTTTAAATTATCAAAATATTGTATAAAAATATTTCATGAAATTATTGATAAATCTCCGCAGAATCTAACCTGTGCTTTGAGCATGATGCGATCGTAGATTTCATGATTAAAGTTTTGTTAAAAAAGCGTTGCAAATGGTCTACAAAAAAAATAATTTTAGAATCAAAATTAAGAATTTTAAAATCTTAAATTATTAGTAATTATTTAACAGTAATAATTTGTTTTATTATATTATACGAGTATCAATTTAAATCAATACCACTACAAATTGATGTAAAAGCAATATTGTCAATTATTATTATATGTATATGAAGTATGATTTATTATGAATTACAAAAAAACATTGTTGAAATAATAAAGTATTTTAGTGCATTAAAACTTTTATTTTTATTTTCAAAAATAGCTTCTGAACGTTCAAAACCAAAATAAAACTTCTTATAATGGCAATACTACGCTACAAACATCAAATATGTATGTATGTACAAGAAAATGTGAAAAACATTGCTGTTGAGAGAACTAAAAAGAGAATTTAAAAACTTAAACACTAATACCAAAACCAATATATATTTTATACAGGATCACAATGAATTTATGTATATCGTTTTTACTAATACATACAATAACCGTGGGCACCAATAATTATTTACAACAAAAACAAATTTTAACAAAATTTTACTATGGCTTTATATGTCTTTACATATATATGTATGTATATATATATATCCATTTTGCTAAAACGCAATTACAGCAAGTACGTGCAAAAATAAATCGCACTCAAATGGCATTGCAGTCGCTCAACGAAAGCTTGCGACCAATTCCGTCCACAGAAAAATGCAAAGTTAATTTATTGTATAGACGATTGAACTATTTTTATTTTATATTAATTTTTATATATATATTGTAATCAATAATTATCATTATATTTTAACTAATCTGAATATACAATAGACCAAATCATTTAAAAAAAATACAAGCGTAATGCAATCGAAAGGCTTGTAGTATAACTCAACGTCTACATATTATGTATCATAACTCAACCCAACTCATAAATCGTCACTGAGTTCATGCCCTACATTAATGAACTAATCATATAATTTTTATGTTGATATTGCGACTACCGTAATTATAAAAAAAAAGAGAGAATAAATTTGGACATCAAGCTAGTCGCATATACCTAATTGAAATTTAAATTAAAATTTAATAATAAATATTAAAATGTAAAAAATAAGTTAAAGTGAAAATTTTGTTTTATTAAAAGAAAGAAATCCAATCCCAAGAAAGCTCGCTACAAAATTGGTGACAGCGGTGGGATGGTAGTGGTAAAAATATCATCCAATACCATCTTGTAAACGTACTCGCGTTGTGGGTTTTCTTAACCATCCATAAAATATCATGCTAATTAAAACAAAAAACGCCAACATCAATCATATTTTATGCGTCCTTGAGCATCTTGTGTTGTTACAGTGGCAATAAACAGACAATTACCAGTTTTCATCATAAATACGCTATTTAAATAATTATTTACGATCATTGATGAGTTATCAAATATGTCGACAATCATAGATGTATAATATTAGTACTATTCAAATGATAGTGCATACCAATTAAAGTCGATATCATCATTCATAACAGCTAGCTTAAAGTGCATGCTTATATCATCAATGCACATGATCCGTAATCAACAGTTAGATCAGCCGATCATCAGCGACCTTGATGGAAAATCATACGGATACTAGTACAACTAATTAAAACCTATTGCAATTCAGAATATTTTAAATAAATTGCGGTACAATTGGATCCTCATTTTTTTTTTTCATCGATTTCAAAATCAGCATTTGAATAATACAATATACAAACATCATCACAATCAATCCAAATTTCAATCAAACTGGAAGAGCGAAATCAACAAGCAACGGGTGAGTCAAAATTTTTCATTTTATTTTTTTTAAGCGGTACCTTAATATAGCAAATATACTGTTTTTAATACATACATAAATAATATAATGAATATGTATATATATAATGAATATGTATAATGAATATGTATATGTATAATGAGTATGTATACTGTTTTTAATACATACATAAATAATATAATGAATATGTAATAACGATAACAGTGTGGGTGAGGATATTAAAGTGCGGCTGGCAGCTGGCAGTCGTTCTTTGTATCCTCTAAGGCCACTGCTAAAATCTAAACACTTATCAAGTGCCGTGAAGCTGAAGCTTTACAAAGCGTTGATCAGGCCCGTTGTTATGTTTGGATGTGAAAGTTGGGCGCTGACGGATGAGTACGAGAGATGGCTCCTTACATTTGAGAGAAGAATCATGCGTGTGATTTACGGCCCTAAACGCGAAATAGATGGTACATACCGAGCTCTATACAATTTCGAGATCAGAGATCTGATGAAGATCCCCGATATTGTACATGAAGTTAGATCTCAGCGAGTACGCTGGCTCGGTCACGTTCTGCGTGCTGATCCGGAACGAATTGTGCAGCGATCTCTGAAAGGAGAGCCACCATATGGTAGGCGCAGAGGTCGTTGCAGGCGACGATGGCTCCACGATGTAGAGAACGACTTGGCCTCTTCAGATTGTCTAAGACAGTATGAAGACCAAGCTCAGGATCGAAACCGTTGGAGCCAGATTGTTGATTCAGTAAGGGGCCAGTAATGGCCTTTAACACTGTTTATTATAATGAATATAACCTATGAGCGACGAAAGTGACGTTGAAGATTATTATGATTTAAGAACGCTATTTAAACGTGTAAGGAAAGTAGAACGCCATATACAATTTGACAAGAATCGTAGACAAATAATAAAAATGAATCTAAGCTACGAAACCACATTAAAATTAATCCCTGAATTTGACGGAGAACCTGATAAATTACATAAATTTATTTTCGCTTGTGATGCAGTGTACGATTCTTTAAAAAATACGGAATACGAGAAATTTTTAACGGTTGTGAAAACTAAATTAAGTGGTGTAGCATATGATGTTGTGAAACATAATACATTTGAAACCTGGGATGAATTAAAACACGAACTTAAACTTCAATATAGCTTTGCCAGAACAGTACCAGAAATTCAAGCAGAATTATTTAAAATCAGGCAGTCGAATTGTGAAAATGTCAGGCAATATGCAGCTAGAGTTAATAAATTATTGTCCGAATTAAATGACGCTAGCTCGCAGTCAGTTGGTATAGCTAATTCAAAAGTGTGTGTAAAATTAAATGAAAATACAGCATTGAAAACTTTTCAAGATGGATTACGTGATCCTATCCGACTAGTAGTTAAAGCATGTCGGTTTGATAATTTAAAAGCTTCAATTGCACAGGCGTGTGAAGAAGAGCTTTCGGTGCAAGTACCATCCTCTATCCAATTTAATAGACCCAATTCAGAGAGGCGTAATTATAATAATAAAACTATTAAATGTCATAATTGTCACAAGTTAGGACACATGGCTGCAAACTGTTATTCTCAATCACGATATAATACAACCACAAGTGTAAGTAATAATAATCGAAATTTTCCAAGTCAAGGAATCAAAATGATATGTGCATATTGTAAATTATCGGGCCATACACTTTCAAATTGTTATCGAAAGCAACAATCCGATTTAAGATGGCTAAATCGAAATAAAAATAATAGTTCAGAGTCTCAACAAAATGAAACCCAGAATAAGTCGGAAAACGATTCACGGCTTGGACAGACACCACAGGATACTCTTGTTCGAGCCAAGGAATTAAAACAATAAAATCGTATCCTAATGAATTGAAAAAAATTCATTCCCTTTATCCTATTTCTAGAAATTCTGATAATCCTATCGAAATTCCAAAATCAATTGACCTTGCCGGTAATATCCAAGATGTTCAACACGTATTAATTTCCAAGGTATTGCATTTTAGTAAATTTATAGAATTTTACGTCGATGTAGCTGAACACAACCAATTATTATTCCTGGTAGATACGGGGGCTGATATTAGCATTATAAAAATTGATTGTATTGCTGATGATACACCGTGTACTGTAAACAACAAATGTAATATCAAAGGAATATCTGCAATTCATTTGGAAACTTTAGGAACATTTACAGCCAAATTAAAGCTAAGTAGTCAATTAGAAATACCACAAACATTTCATGCTGTGAAGTCCAATTTTCCCATTCAATGTCATGGTATATTAGGAAAAGATTTCTTAACCGCAAACCGTTGTAAAATTGATTTTTCGAGCCATTCATTGGAAATACCGCTTGATAACCAGATATTAACATTTACATTAAATACAAATATTCCTGAAACAGTTGTTCCTCCACGTGCAGAGAAAACCATCGTAGTTCACATCCCATCATCAGAAGGTGACTATATATGTCAATCAGGTGAAATATTACCATCTTTATATGCAGCAAGTTCGATAATCAAATGTGAAAATGGTTTAGTTTCACTAAAAGTTGTAAATGTTAGTGATAATCCAATTACATTTTCAAATTTAACAATAAATATTGATCCAATTGATGAATTTCACATTTATCAATTAAATAGTTGGGCAAATCCTGAGCATAATCGTTTAAAGAAGCTTGAAGATGAATTACAGTTACATTCGCTTAATGTTGAGGAAAAGAATTCAATCGTTAATCTATGTCGAGAGTTTCATGAAATTTTTTATTTGAACGGTGATGAATTAAGTGCAACGGATTTAGTCCAACATGAAATAAAATTAAATTCCAACACTAATCCAATATTTCAGAAACCATATCGCTTACCCGAAACGGCGCAACGAGAAGTTGAAAACCAAGTACAAAAAATGCTTGAAGAAAATATTATTGAAGCAAGTCAATCTCCATGGAATTTTCCGTTACTTGTAGTCCCAAAGAAATCCAAAGATGGGTCGAAAAAATTTCGAATTGTCGTTGATTATCGAAAATTAAATCAAGCCACCATCAGTGATGTATTTCCGTTACCAAACATAACCGAAATTCTTGAGAAATTAGGACGTAGTCAATATTTTACCACACTCGATCTGGCAAACGGCTATCAACAAGTATTAATGAAACCATCTGATAAAGAGAAAACAGCACTCAGTACTAGTCTCGGACATTATCAATTTATAAGAATGCCATTTGGCCTTAAGAATGCCACTTCTACATTCCAAAGGCTTATGAACACTATTATGTCTGGATTACAAGGAATTCATTGCTTGATTTATTTGGATGATGTAGTTGTGTATGCTGTAACATTAGAGGAACATAATCAAAAGTTAAAAGATGTGTTCTCAAAATTTCGAGTTGCCAATTTAAAATTAAATCCCAAGAAATGTGTTTTTCTCCAAAAAGAGATAGGTTACCTTGGACACGTGATCAACCAAGATGGTATTCATCCGGATCCAGCAAAAATTCAAACAATTGTCGATTACCCAGTTCCACAAGATCAAAAATCCTTAAAATCATTTCTTGGATTGGTAGGGTACTATCGAAAATTTATCGCTAACTTTGCTAAAACTGCAAAGCCTTTGACAGAGTTGCTGAAGAAAGACGTTAATTATAAATGGAATCCGTTTACAGATGAAGCATTCCACAGTTTGAAACAATCAATTATCACACCACCAGTTCTACAATTTCCTGATTATGAAAGAGAATTTATTTTAACTACTGATGCCAGCAAAAAAGCTATTGGAGCGGTACTGTCCCAGATGAACAGCAATATCGATCTACCAATCGCCTATGCAAGCCGGATGTTGAATAAAGGAGAGCAAAATTATTCAACACATCATCAAGAATTATTAGCTGCCGTGCTATGCTTGCATAGGCGTAAATTCAAGCTTTATACTGATCAAAGGGCATTAATCTGGATGATGAATGTGAAGGATCCCCTATCACATATAGTTCGCTGGAAAATCAAATTATCTGAATACGACTTCGAAGTGATTCATAAGCCGGGTAAATACAATGCCAATGCTGATGCACTAAGTCGTGCAATAATTTCTCCAGACGCAAAGCACGAAGTACATGTTATCACTAGATCTAAGGCAAAACTTCAATCAAAGAAGTCCGAGGAAGATGATAATAACTCAAGCAACGACATTACTTTATTACCACAACCACAGATATCACAAGATCAATTGAATCCGAGTCCTAATCATAATTTAGACGATAAATATTCCCATCCTGGGCAATCCCTACTTTCTCATCCATGTAATAATAATATAATTGAACTAAATGACTCATCACAAATCAATCGTATCATAGAAGAATTTCATATAACACCACAAGGAGGTCATCAAGGTATTACAAGAACCTATAAACGCATCAAGACTTACTATTACTTCCCACATATGTTTTCCATAATCGAACGTTTTATAAAGAATTGTACAATTTGTCAAATCAATAAACATGGTCCAATCAATAAAATGCCTTTGCAAATTACCACAACGTCGTCAGTCGCTTTCGAAAAATTATTCATCGATATTGTTGGTCCTTTAATTCCTAGTGAATCTGGACATAAATATATTCTTACACTACAGGACGATCTAACCAAGTTTTTATTTGCTATACCAATTGAAAATCAAGAAGCGGACACCGTCGCCCAAGCATTTGCTGAGAAATTCATTTGTATATTTGGCGCACCTCATTCAATCTTATCCGATCAAGGGTCTAATTTCATGTCTGCAGTTTTTGTAAATTTATGTAAATTATTCCATATCAAAAAGTTCAACTCAACCGCATATCATCCACAAACGAACGGAACGTTGGAGCGAACACATAAGTCAATCGGAGAATACTTACGAAATTTTACTCAGGATGACCCAACCAATTGGAATGATTGGCTTCCATTTGCCACTTTTTCATACAATGTCACGCCTCATACAAACACAGGGTTTATGCCATACGAGTTGTCGTTTGCGAGAAAGCCAAATATTCCATCATCACTAATGCACGACCTGAATCCCTTATACAATTATGAAGATTATATATCTGACCTAAGATTTAGAATGCAATCCTCGTTCAATAAAGCAAAACGAAGTTTAATTAATTATAAACACCAGTCAAAATCATATTACGATCGAAGTTCCAGGAGCAGTTCATTTGATATTGGAGATCAAGTCCTATTAAAAAATGAAAAAAGAGTAAATAAATTTAGTCCTTTATGGACTGGACCTTATACGGTAGACAAAATAATATCCCCACAGAATATCAATATAATCATCGGTTGAAATACAAAGTGTATTCATAATAATCGTCTTAAACATTTTTATTAAAACAAAACTGAAATTAAATATAATAAATAAAGAAATTAATAAATACAAATCCGCTTAAGAAAATAAAGTGCAAACATTTTGAACTCAATTTAATTCTGCTTATTAGCAGGGTGTCATGTAAATTATAAAAAAAAAGAATTATGTAAATCTTATGTATAATATTAGTCAAGTATTAAAATACTATTTTTATTATAATGTTTATTAGAATCAAATGAATTAAAAAAATAAATAAATAAATAAAACAAAATATATATTATGTACTATTTTTATATTATGTATAGTAATTAGAAAAAAAAATAATAATATGTAAGTTGTTTTGAAAATTGATATTGTATACTATCAATTTTCAAATTAATAGGGGGAGTGTAGTATAACTCAACCTCTACATTAAATTATGTATCATAACTCAACCCAACTCATAAATCGTCACTGAGTTCATGCCCTACATTAATGAACTAATCATATAATTTTTATGTTGAGAGAATAAATTTGGACATCAAGCTAGTCGCATATATCTAATTGAAATTTAAATTAAAATTATAAATTAAAATTTAATAATAAATATTAAAATGTAAAAAATAAGTTAAAGTGATAATTTTGTTTTATTAAAAGAAAGAAATCCAATCCCAAGAAAGCTCGCTACAGGCTCTGTAAACTCTACATTTCTCATAATTAGTATCGCTTTCAATTTTAAATTTAATTTTTATATGTTTCATTTTTACTAGTTTTTAATCATCTGTTTATGTAATCGCATATGACAAAATTTGTAAATTAAACTGTTAGGTTATGTATGAGAAATAATAAAAATAAGGACAGGGTTTTAATTTTACTTAATTTGATATTTCAAGCTTTAATATATTTGTTATTTAAATATTTCTAAAATAAATATGATATCAATTATTTAACATATTACTCTCCGGAAGTAGCTAATAGCTCGCAGACAGAATCTACTAATAGGAAGGAGGCAAAGGTACCGCCCCATGAGGATCAACAAGATAAAAGTGAAAGCAAACCACCCAAATAAGAAAAACCACCACCAATTAATATTATTGGTATAACCGAATATGGAGCTGTACAAAATACAGAGTAATATCCAATGTATGGAAAATCTACACACCGGACTCCGATACTTATAGAGCATTATCAACAAAGCTTAATTTAGAGCAAATCGAATGGTATATATATAAATAAATATGAAAATAAAAGCAACCGCCCAATAAAGGTTATGGCAAGGGGCCTCCATCCAACTGTGCAATAAAAGAAATTATGGAAGATCTCCAAGGACTGCAAATAGAAAATGCAGCAAATATAATAAAAAGAGAGAAGGTCAAACAAAAGTCCGAATTTAAAGTTACTAAAAGAGATCTCCCGTTATTTATGTTACTTTCAATAACAAAGAAAAGATAGAAGCCATCTTTAATATAAGAGCTATTTTAAATATGAGGGTTAAAATAGAAACACTACGGAAATCCACTGGGCTTATAGTGCAATGCAAGAAGTGCCAAGGTTTCAACCGTACGCAAAAATACTGCAATAGAGAGCCAAGATGTGTAAAGTGCCTTGGAAGGCATCCTGCTCAGGCATGTCCACTAAATAGAAATTACCCTCCAACATGTGTGAACTGGAAAGAGCAACATCCTGCAAACTACAGAGGGTGCATAGTAGCTAAAGAACTACAAAAAATTAGATACAAATCACGGCAAGGTCCTTCATATTATAAAACGCCGATAAGCAAAAGCGTAAACACCAACCTAGGAAACTTTACCACATCTTTATCGAGTAAAGTAACTGATCGCAAGTCGTTTTCACAAGTGGTGGCATCCGGGCTACAAAGCACGACCCCACACAAATCAGTAAATTTCAAAGACTCCAAAGATACATCTATGCTTGAAATAATATTTAAAAGCATCGAAGCGCTAAATACACGGCTTATAACACAAGAGACATCCATAGATGGTTTGAACAGCCGACTAGATAGCCGAGAAATAGTGGATGAAATGACATCCATATTATACTAAACTAATATGATAAGTAAAACATTAAGAATTGTAATCTGGAATGCAAATGGAATAATCCAACATATTCCAGAGTCAGAAATCTTTTTAAATACTGAAAAAATTGATATAAAGCAATGAAGCCATCAGAAAGCCATCTTACTAGAACCTCATACACCAAAATACGTGGTTACGTTTCTTATCACGCTTTACATCCAGCAGAAATAGCAAGAGGGGGATCAACAATACTTGTAAAGGCTTGTACACGAGTTACGAAATATCTGCTAGGAAATCATAGCCGATCTCTCTCCCAATCAAATCAACTAAAATGACGAAAAACACGCCCCTTTTTCTCTTCTTTGAGTTGACATATATTTAACTTTGAGCAAAAAACTCGCAGACGACCAACTTAATCACACAAAAATTCTCTCAGAGAGAGATCGGCTATGATTTCCTAGCAAATATTTCCTAACTCGTGTACAAGCCTTGAAAGAAAATATTCAACATCATGAGGGAATAAAAATTGAAGAAGAAAGTATGCAGGTAGCTACTATCAGCATTCAACTTAACAATAAAAAAATATTAAATGTCTGTTCAATTTATTGTCCTCCAAGATATAATTTAAATAAAGAGGATTATAAAAAGTTATTGAACCAGCTAGGATTTGATTTTATCATTGGAGGTGATTTTAATGCAAAAAATACTTTCTGGGGGTCAAGATTAACAACTCCAAAGGGTAGAGAACTATACGCCGCTGGTCGAGCTTACAATTGTGAATTTTATTCACGGGGAAACCAACGTACTGGCCTACTGACACAAGTCAAACTCCGGATCTAATTGATTTATACATTACAAGAGGTATATCCGAAAATCACATTTTTCTAGAAAATAGTGAAAGTCTCTCATCGGACCACTCGCCCGTCATTATGACTGTTAGTTCCACGTTTGTTAACAAGGAAAATCCACCTAGACTAACAAATAACAAAACAAATTGGGAATTATTTAGGAAATTGGTTGAAGATAACACCGATCTTCTTGTACCAATCAAGGATCCGGTTCAATTAGAAAATGAAGTGGAACAATCAATCAATAATATACAACAAGCAGCATTGGATAGCACCCCTGTAATCCAAAATAAGGAGCGTAAAAATTTCATTTATCCAGTCGAGATCAGGGCCTTGGTTAATGAAAAACGGAAAGCAAGGAAAACATGGCAGAGAAACCGAGCACCACAAAGCAAAATAATTTTTAATTACCTCTGCAATAAGCTTAAGCAAAGAATTAGAAAACTATAAAATGAATCGGTCACCCGTTATCTTTGTAGTCTTACAGACACTAAAGAAACTGAGTATTCTCTATGGAAAGCTACAAAAGCATTAAAAAAAACAAATTACCAAATACCGCCAGTAAAAAATGATGAGGGAAATTGGGTAACAAGTGCCAAACAGAAAGCAGCACTGTTCGCATCTCATCTTGAAGAAACGTTCCAACCATATGCTAGACAATCAGCGGATGAAAATATAATACCAGTGCACAAGGAGGATTGTAGGAAAATACCACCTGTAACTCTACGAGAGTTGAAAAATGAAATTAACCATACCATAAATACGAAAAAATCTCCTGGCTATGATATAATTACAGGTGAAATAGTGAAGGCACTTCCTGAGAAAGGGGTGCGAAAACTTTTCTTCATATAATCAACGCTTCATTTCGACTGAAATATGTACCTCTGCAATGGAAAGTAGCAGAAATAATTATGATACCAAAACCGAACAAACCATTTAATAATAAAAAGTCATATAGGCCAATTTCTCTGCTTCCAGTACCTTCGAAAATTTTTGAGAAACTGTTATACAAAAGGATGAAACTTATAATACTTGACAGTAAGCTAATACCACCACATCAGTTCGGATTTAGAGAAAACCACTCCACCATAGAGCAAATTCACAGGATTACAAGTATTATTGAAGATGCACTTGAAAATAAGAAAATATGCTGAACAATATTTCTGGATGTAGCACAGGCCTTCGATAAAGTATGGCATCCTGGATTGGAATATAAACTGCATCGAGATTTGCCAAAAGAATACTTTCAGATATTGAAATCTTACATTGATAACAGTAATTTTCGCGTTACATGTGAAGAAAAATTTTCCGAGCTAAAGAGGATATATGCAGGGGTTCCCCAAGATAGCGTGCTAGGGTCAGTGTTGTATTTACTTTACACAAATGATTTACCACACCCAAGCGGCACAACAATAGCCACATTTGCGGACGATACTGCAATTTTAGCTACTGGTTATAAAGTAGACGAAGCAACCAGAAAACTGCAACGAGCTACGAACCAACTTAGTAACTCGACCAAAAAATGGCGCATTAAGCTAAATGAAGAAAAATCAACGCACGTTAACTTCACCAATCAAATAGTTAACTGGATACCAATAGAACTAAATTCCAAACAAGTTCCCTATGGTAACACAGCCAAGTATCTTGGCATGACTCTTGATGCTAAGAGCACATTAAAAAGAAAAAGGAGGAGCGACTAATTTTGAGGTATTCAGAGCTGTCAATACCTAATAAGTTGCTACTATACCAACAAGTTTTAAAACCTATATGGACTTATGGTATTCAGCTTTGGGGTTGTACTAAGAAAACCAATATTAAAATAATACAAGCTTTTCAAAATGCAGTGTTACGTGGAATAGTGAACGCTCCTTGTTACATAAGAAACGATAACCTACATATAGGGATGGAAAACGTCAGCGAAGAGATAACAATTCATGCAAAGAAACACATACAACGGCTTGGTCAACATGAAAATGTTGAGTTACGTGGTATGCTGAGTAACACAAATGGAGTACGAAGGCTCCAAAGAAAGAAACCGCTGGAATTGGGAAGACTACAATACGGTTGCCAAATTTTTACTATGGCATAATTATTAATTACAAATAATATCAACATAATACTCATCATAACATTTAGAGAAAATTTTAATCTTTTTTCACATTTTTTTACAATATTTAATTTAAAATTATCCTAAATGTTGATTAAAAATTAATAAGCATATTGTCTTGAATTTAATACTAACGTTTTTCTTTTGATGAATAGGGTGAGCGGAAAGAAGTAGATATGTGTATTCTACATCAAAATTGAATATAAATAAATTTGAAGGATCTTCTTATTCGGCAGGATATAATCTTTGCTATTTTAATAAAAATCTTTCTTTATCGCCATTAGCCACGAAATTTTTCGTAAATTAAAAAAAAAATAAATCAGTAAAGTTCTTAAATATTCTTTTGCTGCTTCGATCTAGATGACCCAAAAAAAAGGATGAATATTCAAATCGGAAAATCTCTGAAATTGATGTGTTAAAAGTAAAATGCAAATAAAAGTGCAAATCAGTTCTTTGTACCAATTCCTGCTGTAATTCCAAAATTCCAAAACTAATTTTTATGCACGCGAGGAGTTTCGCTAATGATAAATTCACAATCACCTATTGCTTAATTTTTGTTGTTATGTATTTATAAAATGTCAAAATTAACCAAATTTGTTTTTATTGCATTTTTAAAATAAATATAAATTTTCTTTCTATTCGATTTTGAGAGTTGGTCAGACCAGAATTAAATATCTTTTGTCCAAGACTAATTAATAAATAAATTCAAAATAATTTTACAAATTGCCTGTTTTTATATAAACTCAGAGATTCCGGCAAATTGGAAATTAAAGAATTTTCCAATACTGCAAAATCAAGTGGCGGTGGATCAGTATGATTTCTTTATATTCAATGTCGGAACTCGTTCCCTTCCGTAACTCATAATCCATTTCACCCTTGTGCTGATGACAGCTCTCTGCTTGAACTCAATCTAAATAAATTTCTAATCTTTTGTTTCCAACGGTAGAAATAATTAATACGTATCATACAACTAGAGATCATTGGTTTCAGCGTGAGTACCGAATCTGTTGACAGGCTCGTATAACTAATATGGTTTCTTAAATAAAGAAATCAGATGCACACTAAAACATAATTCGGTAAATTATAAACTTTTCCTTATTTCAGTTGAATAACTTTTTCCTTACGTTTCTCATAGTTATTTTGGGGGATTCCCAATTGAAAAGAGTGTCAAAATAAAATTAATTTGTTTTGTGTGGATAACCTAACGAACAGAAAAACATTTTTGGAAGTTTTCTTCATTTAAATTATTTTTAAGTTTATTATAACGTATATCTACATAAATTTTGGTTTAATAATTTAATATTGAAGTTTTTTTAGAACTGAAAATGGAAAACCCGATGTTCGAAGAAAAACCACGTGAGAAAAATTCGTTTTGGTTTTATTTCATGCGTGAAAAGAAAGGCCAAATGGGAAAATGTAAAAATATTATAAAAACCCAAGTTGGCAGTACAAGTGGATTACGTACTCATCTAAAAAGTGTACACAAAATTAATGCATCTAAAAGAAATTCAACCGGTTCTGCTGTTTCTGATACTGAAATTATTTCAAGGAGTTCGTCTTCTGGAGCCCAAATGACAAATTATTTCACTGTTACGGACATTGAGACATTGCCTGCAATTTTACCTCGTATGACAGCAAGAGATGGACTGGACTTCAATATAATCAGCACTTCAACAGACGTCAGAAAAGGAATAATTGTTCGAGGGTTTCCAAAAATACCAACATCTGTAAACAAATGACTAAGTACTTTGTTGGTAGACTATTCAAAGCGAACCTGTACAATCGTCAATAAATCCAGACTCAAGATCGAGAAGAATTTGATAGTTTAAGAGATATAGGAGATTGTGACGAAGACCTTACGAATGAAGATGAAGACCAAGATGAAGAGTTATATCATGAAAATGGCCTAACAATAATAAACAGTGAAAGTGAAGTTAATAATCACAATCCTTATTTAATAACTCATCGTCACCGAGCGATTGCACCGTTAATTAACAAAATCAGAAAAGTCGTGAAGCTATTTCGTCGCTCGTCTACGAAAAATGATAAAACATTACAAAAATACGTAATGAAAGAATTTGGGAAGGAATTTTTATTAATTTTATTTGCAAAAACCCGCTGGAACAGTTTGCTTTTAATGCTTGAGCTATTTTTCCAATTAAAACATTGCCTTGAGAATGCATTTATTGATTTAAATTTAAATGCTGAGTTTCGAATAACTGAAGATGAATTTTCTCTAGTCTCAACAATTATTTCAGCTTTACTTCCAATCAAAATAAAATTGAGGCTAGTATTTCAAAACAAAAAATACTAAAGACCTACAAACAGTTATTCGTCAAAAAATTACTTATTTTGAAGCTGAAAACATAAGAGTTAAATATCTACAACTGACCTATGATTGCTTATTATCTATTTGGAATTTCTTGATATAAAATCGTTATATTTTTTTGAATTTGTTAGTAGCTAAAATTATTTTCTGAAATACCGGTTTTAAAAACGGGATCGCGGTTTTGGGAAAGTTGAATACCGAAATACCGGTATTGCTTTTTCAGGAAAATATTGCAATCCCCTGTCACAGTGATTCGTTACACATTTTACGAAATAAAGATCGACGATTATCATCCTACTGTCAAAGAAATTATTTTGATCCTAATCTTGAGTTTTCATGTACAGTTTGGCATTATTATTAAAACTGGCTGGAACCCTGATTCCGCACTCAATGCCAGAAAGGCCCATGGGGCAAACCTAGGATTCTATACCAAATAACAAGTTTAGACCAAGGCAGAGAGGACAACTGATCTAAATTTAAAGACCTAAAGTTGAACACCTGAATTCGTATAGAACTGAAAGCAGGGCAACTGCTCACGAAGTGGAGGCAGTCATCATCTTCCTGAAGGCAGTCCTCGCAAATAACATCATGAGCTAAACACATACGATGTAGATGATCTTTAAAACGGCCATGTTCCGTAAGAATCGCTACCGAGATTCTTAACTGGTTCTTTCTTAAAGATAAAACATACTTCGTTGACCTCAAATTGGGCTTCTTAATGAAGTACTTCGACTTACGACAACTAAAAGTCTCAATTCACTGAGATCTTAGGTCTTTCAAGGCGTAGTCCTTTGTAACTTTCTTCCCGTAGTTGAACGAAACAGGAACCGCTGGTTCAAGACCAACAAAAGTCAATTGGGAGCCAGCTTTGGCTAAATAATCCGCGATCTCATTGCCTACGATGTCACAATGAGCCGGTACCCACATGACCGTAATTTTATTGTTAAACAAAGAAGGTTCATGAAATGTTTACATTCCTTGACGAGTTTAGAAACAGTCAAGGGATTTCTTAGGGAGTTAAGTACAGCTTTACTATTTGTACACAGTAAAATACTTTTGTTTTTAACAGCATAATTCAAAGCCTCAATAACACTACGTGTCAGCGCTATTAGTTCCGCCTGAAAAACAGTACAATGCGAACCAAGACTACCGAAAAGTCTCAGATTCGTCCAAAGACAGTTTGGCATATACGTATTATACAACACAAGAATTTCGCAAGTCCCAATAATGAAATGCGACGCTTATTTAAGGTGGTGACATTTAAGGTCACTTTATAACTATAAAAAGACATACTCGTATATCTTTCAATCATTTCAGATCCAGTCCTCAAAATAGTGTTTTTGTTGCTCAAAATATATGTTATGTATGTACCGATTTTTTAATTTCTATATCGTCATTGATTTTATAATGATGAAAATTAAATTATTAATTCACTAACTATAACGAATCAACACTCCCACAAATCCACCCTTAGCGGCAACAAAAAATAGTCCATTAAATTAGCCAGATTTTGAAAATTGATAAAAAAAAACAAAAAATGTTTGCGAAAACCGTTTCAAAAATTGTTATCAAAATTAAATTCACGGTAAATGAGACACAGAAAAAAATTTGGAAAATTAAAAATTGTTTTTGTTTTTTTGCGTATTTTAAATTGGTTTCTATTATAAAAATGTGATTTAATTGATTTAATTATTTGTAATTGTTAAAATGGTATGTATGTATATTGTTTAAACGCACACATATTTTTCGGTATATCATAATTGGTATTATGAATTTTAATTTATTAATAATAATTGTGTAAATGTATTTTTTATGTATATAGAGAGGGATTAGGATATTATATTTCATAAATTAAATTAATGTATGTATATTTTGTCAATAACCATATGTATGATCACTTTTTGTACATAATATACATATTTACTAAATAATAAAATAAGACAAGATATGTTTAAACAGTAAATTTCAGCATTAAATTTAATTATTAATTTAAACAAATTACTTAAATTTATTATTTTTTATATTAAAGGTTTATTGACGTCAGTCTGTGCGCAATCAAGTCATGACATACATATAGGGTATATGTACATATATGTATGTAGCTTTAAATTGTGTAATGCAACAAATTCATGATGATGGTGGAAAACGATTTAGCAATGGAATGATTTAATCGTATAATTAATTGATGAAATTATATTGAAATAAATAAATGAAATTTAAAACTATGTCCTCTTATAATTGTGTGCATAATATTGTCTACATTTAATATTGTTAGTTTCTTATGTGTTATATTATGCCTGCTTATGGATGTTATTAAGTCAGTCAATAATCAAATTTTGCTTAAACAACAAATTAAATGTGTTTATTTCTACTTAACAATACATTTTACCCGACTAAAACAA
Source organism: Tipula unca (assembly GCA_951394425.1). Taxonomy (NCBI): domain Eukaryota; kingdom Metazoa; phylum Arthropoda; class Insecta; order Diptera; family Tipulidae; genus Tipula; species Tipula unca. Next base: position 123,875,776 of record OX596380.1, read on the forward strand.
AACATTTCAACTCAAAATAAAACACGAACTCCCTTTATCCAAACAAAATTGATCCCCAAAAATATGTTTGTTTTCTGTTTCCAAAGTATCGTTCATAATGATTTGAGAAAATGCTTTAAAAAACACTCTCTAATTTTTTTTCGTATTTTCGGACACAACTGGATGTTCTATCCGCCAACAAATGAGGGACATACAGTAACAAAGAGTAACAAACGTGCTAACAATAATATAATTTACAACAAAGACTTCGAATAACTCCCATCAATTATTATTGTTTAAATCAATATTACAGGTTGGTGGTGTGCTCCAAATGTCTTAATTATTATTGTTTGTAACCATATTGCCAACAATATTGGTAACTATTGGACAGGCACTGGAATCTACGGAGCGTAATTTTTCTGCAGCAATGGTGTCCTCATTTTCTAAAGTATCATGAGCGGTTGTATTTTCATGATTAGTACTGTAGCTGGTACTAAGTTCATAGGGTCGTAATATTCTTAGAGCAGCGTTTGTTTTATTTGTTGTGGAATCTTCTAAGTATCCTTCAGCTACAGTATTACATTTCAAACCACCATGCCTTTTAAGGCAACTGAGATCACCGCCAGAATCTACAAGGAGTGTAGGTGAAGTCCGACGCAAGCAATGGCCGATTTATTTACTTACACTTTTTAAATTTAAATGCAATGCCGTCTTTTTTGCAACGCTACTAATTTTGTGGATGTTAATAGATAAAATAAGGTTGTACCTCGAAATTTTCTGAACGAAGAGCAAAGTATTTTCTGTAAATCCCCAAATAATTTTCTCCCAACACCGTAGAGTCGCGATTTGTTTGGTTGAAGAGAATTTTTATCAACATCTTCAATGTCACCTTGTAACATTCGCCCAAATGTTACCAATTACTATGATGTGACAGTAATTGTGAATCAGTGATTCCATCTTGAACTGGTGAATGTTTTGTTTACTTCTTCTACTCTCGTTATTAAAACAGACGATTGTGGACATACGATTGTTACAGTTTTTTTTTGTGATTGTTGTAGGAAAACCTGAAGCTTTTTTCGTGAATCAAATTAATATGAATGTGCGGGAAGACTTATTCGCCTAATATTGATAAATAGTACATAAATAATATTAATTAATAAATTCAGTAAAACCTGTATAAGTTGACCACCCTAAAATTAAAGGTTTAGGGTCAACTTAGAGAGGTGGTCAACTTAAAAAAAAATTGAGTTCAAAAAATGATGTTTACAATGAAGTTTTTATTAAAAATAAAATAAAAATCATAATATGTACATAGACATAACTTATTTCAATATTTTAAATGTAAATAGAATTCAACAAACTACGAGTATGTACATATAAATATAATTTATAAAATAAACTACATAATTCATGTATGTATGTATTAATAACACAGTTCAGTGAAGCGTTCAATTATTCCCGGCCGGAAAAGAAAATTTTTTAAAATAATCATTTATCTTCTTTTGCTTGAGGGATTGAATTTTAGATCACAAAACATGCCCTCAAGTTTTGAAACTTGCTGTAACATTTCCACACTTCCAATTTTAACCGAATATTTTTTTAATTTTGAAACGGCGTCCCTAGCTTCACTTTCAGTCACGTTTTCTGGTTCTTTTATGATTTCCTCATCTGATTCACTTGTCACATCCAAAATTTCACCATTGTCACCTTGTCGCATTTCTAGTATCACCTCTTGAATTAGTTCTGGTTCATTTGGGGTTGAACACGTATGAACATCGTAGTCGAGTTGGATGTAATTTTCAAAATAAACTCCGTTCAGTGCAATATCCAAACCAGCATCAAACAATTGGTCAGCTACTTCTTCGATTTCTAATTGCTGATTCATAAATCGGGCTTTTTTAAAACAATTTTGTATAGTTATATCGGTAACTCTACCCCACGCTTCGCCTATCCATAAAACTGAATCAAGAAGGTTGATATTTTTTGCCAACAAGCTTGCTTCATTGGTGTCGCTTTGTTGGATGACGTACCTTAAAACTTTATTATGATAATGGGATTTAAAAATTTTCATGATACCCTGGTCTAAGGACTGTAATTTGGAAGTAGGGTTAGGTGGCAAAAAGAAAAATTCTACATTGGATAAATTGTCCAATTTTGGGTGTGCTGGATAATTATATATTGTTAATAAAATGTTTCTATGTTTTCTTCGCATTTGGGAGTTGGTAATTTTGACCCAATCACTAAATAAGTCGGACGTCATCCATGCCGTCTTATTTGACTTCCAAATAACCGGCAAATGTTCAGAGTTAAGTCCTTTAAAAGCCTATGGTTTGGCAGCTTTGCCAATTACGAGGGGCTTCAATTTCTCCCCGGCGCTACTACAACACAATAAAATTGTTAGGCGTTCTTTTGATTTTTTGCCGCTTTTACAAACATCACTTTTCTCAACTAGACTCCGGTCTGGCATCATTTTATAAAATAAAGCACATTCGTCTGCATTAAATATATTGGTCATATCGTAGCGTTTTGCTATGTCTTTAAATTTTTCATTGAAGATTTCTACTGCATGGCTTGTTACTTCAATTTTTTGGCTAATGTTGTTACGGGTTTTAAAACTGTCAAGCCATCCATTTGATGCTTGAAAATTTGATACTCCAAATTCATCGGCAAATTTTTTTGCAGCCTCCTGGATTATTGGACCAGATATTCTGCCATTTATCGATCTCATTTTCCCAAACCATTTAAGTGTGGCTTCATTTATATCAGAAAATTCAGTTATTTTCCGCTTTCTCTTTAGTTCAACATTTTCCGAATCATAACGATCAAATCCCAAATTTGGCTGCTGCGCAACGTTGACTGTTTTCCTTAATTTCCAAAAATTTTAGAACTTGAATTTTTTCTTTAAGATTTAGTTCTTTTAACGGTTTTCATTTATCCATTTTAAAACTTTTTCTAGAATTACGGTAAATTAGATACATATTAAAAATTGATGTACGACCATACGTATTAAGAGTGACAATAAAATCATATGTACTTACTTTATTCTACTATAAACAACTAACAATTTCCCACCGAATCGACCAAGTCTCGAATGACCAGCGAAATATGTAACAAACACTAAAAAAATCACTTAAAAAAACGTATGTACTTATTTAAAAACTTATTTGTAATTTTTTTTATGCACGCACATGCCCAACACATCAATAATGAAATAGAAATGAATGCATATTACATTATCGAAACAATTTTTTTGTTTGTTTTCAGAGAGAATTTTAGTTAATTGACGAAAATATCATTTAAGAGAAGAGAGGAAAATTAATTTCATACCAAACGTTATTTCCGAAGATTATAACCGATTTTTTTTTGGTCAACTTAGGCAGACTATATAATATTCGAAACTGAAACTTTTTTCGTTGATTTACTGGTCAACATTTAAGTTATAGAGGTGGTCAACTTGTGGAGGTATTTTTATTCGAAAATGTTTCCAATATCTTATGATTTTGGAAAATAACAAAAGTTTAGGAGATGGCCAACTTTCAGAGGTGGTCAACTTTGCAGGTTGTACTGTAGTTAAACGGAATTGCATATACTATATGAACAATATTATAGCCACATGTGAAATAGTCCTCAGTGTCTAAAAACACACTATATTGCCAAAACTAATATCGGTTTCTGAGCGCAACATTAAAACATGAAATAACATAAAGCGACGTAAAACATTATTGTAAACGCTAAGCGAAATATCTGGATTACCGTATCAGTCAGCTGATTAACCAGCGAATGAGACCAGCTTGCGTGATAAACCTCAGCTCTTTTATCTTCGGTATATATAGCAGTAATTCCTGATTAAACTATTAAAGACGATCCCATCCAAGCGAGACGAACCACTGCGGTAGCGGACGACTGGTTCAATTCCAGTTATTTCATTTACAACATCAATTTTGTAATTAAAAAATTTTTTTGTTGCATATTTTCCAATTTCTTAATTTCTTTAGATTTTGTGTGATTTCTAATAAACTAGTGTGTAAGCTTAAGTGACTTAATTAATTTTTTTGCGTGGTTGAAGTGTTTTTTTTTCTCTTTGAACTAATCATTTGTTATTTTGATGTTCCCAAGTTGTTAATCATGAAAACTATGGCCGTGTCGGCTGACAAAAGAGTCGCATCATTTCGACACAAAGCTTCTACGGCCAGTTTCACCGGTTAAGACACGCGACAACCGATGAAATCGTGTCAAACTCCAAATCACTGATCTCAATCTCAATTTTTGTGCGAATATCAATCAGTGATTTTCTTTTCGTATCCAGGACCAATGGGATGGGTTTGCCAAATTCATCGGTTGTATACTTTCCCAGTGTTTCATCGTTTTTTGTTGGAGAACGACGAAATAACTTGACAATGATGCGCACTTTGGCAATTAACGGCTTCAAATCTTCAACCAACTCAATTTCGTCGCCGTTTTCAGCAAAAGCGACTTCAAAACCACCAACATCGTCCATATCATCATCGGTGTAATTCTCATTATTAGTGTCGGCAGTGGTGTCAACGTCACTTCCGCCCCCTGCGTCGTCAACGGCGTTGTCTTTTTTCGGCTGTTTGTACAAGACATCAATTATAGCTAAGTGAATTCCGTGAACAATGCAAAGTTGTTGATCGCATATGCTCAGTCGTTCCACTTTCCGTATAACCGACGCTCCGTCGGTTGTGATGCATACAATGTCCGGGTGGTAATTCAGATCAAAATTCTGCAGCACTTGTTGCACCAGCTCAATGCACTTCTCTGCAGGGCACGACCCCATAACTCTGACCAGTCCAAGATTCCAAAAATCTGTCTGGGTGAGCACTTCTACATTTAAGTATCTACGATTTCTAATCGAAGACCATTCGTCAAACGTTAGACTGAATCGAATTCCTTGACACCGGAGAAGGGTCAGCTCACACTTCACCATTTGAAGGGCGTTTGCATAATCCACCACCATATTTCGAATTGTGTTTGCTGATTTTAAAACTTCAAACCCGCGAGCCTCGAGACACATTCGCAATTCCGATGAAGTAATGAACACGCTGAAGGGCAGTCCGTCCAAGGCAACGAGTCTGGACAAAACCGCAGGTAAAGTGTTATCTCGTTGATTTTTAAAATAGTTGGTGATTGCTGTTTTCGTATTCCTGAGTGGCTGTACAACCGCTGACGTCGATGCTTCCGAGTCTATAGCCAACTTTCTTTTCAACAAAACAATGTTGTGGCTCGTTTTCAGATGCGTATGGAGACCAGTGGTACTGCCACCAGTTGATTTCAGTACTTTTCCACTTTTTTTGCACTTAACTTCTTGGTTTTCTTTGTCTCGCAAAAAATAATGGCAGCGCCTCCTTTGAAATCTTGAAATTGTGACATGGGTCTTTATTTGACCATAAGAAAGATAAAATAAAAATATAAAACTGTAATTAATTACAACAATCACAATGAAATTTCTCTGTAATTTATGTTGAAATTCGTTGGTTTGAAGGAAATAACAGTTGAATTTTGATACTTAACTTACCAGTTACCGTTACCGCTTATGCTAAACGTACGTCACGGAAAAACCTTTAATTTTTCGAGAAATTTAGCTTAAATCACCTTTAAAAAATTTTCTCAACTAAATTTATGACAGTTGCATAAATTACTCGAATACTCAGAACCCTTCAAGACAAGTGCGACACAGACAATGAGACTGAAAACTCTCATGCCATCAAACGTATTCACGAACACTTTTTTAATGTTCCATAATTTAAAGTATTGAAGAAAGAAATGCATAATAGAAAAAATATTTTTAATTATTTTGTTGTTGGTTTTTTTCTCCATACGAATCGAGATACAAATTGACAGCAAAGATAATGAACAAAAAAAAATATTTTCAATATCGAAATATCGATCCTGAGCCAAACCAATTCCGATACTTTTCGATACCATGAAAGTCCGATATTTCCGAGATCTCGGAATCGATACTATCGATATTGGATGCCATACCCACGACCAAATATTTATATATAAAACCTCAAACGACTGAGACGGGAGTGCTATGGCATGGGTTTTATAACATCACAGAGATGTTTTTTTTTGTTAACAGCAGCCATTTTTTTTCAATAGTTTAAACATATTTTAAAGGCTAATGTTACAATCTATCATTAAATGGACTAGTTTGTTGCAACGACTTTCCCCCGCTATTCCCAGTATTAAAACAACCTGTAAGAAACATACCAAAAAATAAGTTTATATATTTTAACTTTAAGTTTTAAAGCTTACCTTCATCATTAAAAGTGTCTTATCGCGAGCAAAATTTAAAAACAAGTCGTTTTGTGCTTTATTGAGAACCCTGGATTTTTATGCTGTATAACCATTATTCTACTATGTGGCCTTAACCATTGAATACAAAGAGTCGAACTTTTCATCTTCGTAGACAAATTGGCAAAGTATGCCAATAGAACACTTGCTGAAAATAATCCAGATTGTACATATTTTTCAGTACACCACTGCAAAAACCGCTTATATGCGCACTCATAAACAATACGTGATTTTGATGGCAATAGGTTTAACACAATTTCTTTTGCTGTTTGAACATCCGTTGGTAAATTTGATAAATCGGCTGATTCAAACATTTTGTTCGCAAGAAACAAAATATTGTAATTATAGCTTTGCAGTTTGACGCGTACGGTGAAACCAAATCTCCTTAGTTTCACAAAATAATTCAACAAAATTAGTTTCAATTTTGAAGTTTTAATTACATAATTTGTACTTACTCGTATAATTAGTTTACAATAAGCTTTTCTCCGTTGGAGGAAAAATAGGATGTGTTATTCGGATTAAAAATGACTTATTGTTTGACTACGCTGCGCTTCGCATCGTATGGAAATATAATTTCTCGTCAAACAAAGTATCATTTTTAATGGCACAATGTATGTACTATTGAGACGTATAATACGATTTGAAGGAATACTTCGATATTTTCATAACTTTCTTTTCTGTAGCAACAATAGCCGTGTTTCTTGGCGTATGATTTGATCCGGATCAGATCTTATCTGCTTTTCTTTCATTTATATAGCCGAGTATAGCCGCGTTTCATGAAATAAACATAAAAATTGTACTATTTTTTGTTTTTGTATCAAAATTTTGAACCAAAATGCTACTAGGATCAATATAATAACCTAAAAACAAAAAATGTTACAATTTTTGTGTTGATTTCATGAAACGCGGCTATACAAATGAAAGGGAAGCAGATATGATCTGATCCGGATCAGTTCATACGTCAAGAAACACGGCTATTATTGGCATATCCAAATACAAATTTAACACAATAATATAATTTAATTCGCCTGAATGTCGGATAACTGGTCATGTTCGATTGCATGTCAATAAACAAAAAAATACGTTTTGAATTACACACGATGGCTTATAAACCAGTTTAGTGTTACGGCTGTTTCACTAAGCGACACTAATAGTTGCAATTGAATGCGTTCGATAATTTTCAAAATTAGTTCATGTGCAATATTATGTAATTTTGCTAACAGCTCAATGAGCTTGTGTTATGTTCTTTTTTCACTCATCAATACTGATGATATGGATTATTTATCTTGCTGGTGATAGTGGTTTTGTACACATTTTTATCAATTAACATTTCTTAGGTATTTATATGGATCAGATCTCACACTGTTATTACGTAACGTGCTCACGTGATGTCACGCAAACTCACGTCACGGGTAAAAAGTGCACTTTATCGTTTTACATTATATTTTAATGCAAATACACTGATATCACCTCACGTGGAACACGTCACGTCATCAAACTCATGTGTGACAGTACTTTTCTATGTTCTGTAAATTTACATATTTCTGACGTAAATTAGATCTTAGAAATTTTGCTTTATAGTTTATTTATATTTCACACATTCTTGAATATTCTGAATTATTTAAAAATAAAAGTTGTAATCTGCGAAAACATTGAATGTGCGTGTATGTGCTCGTACAATTTGTTGTTATTTTAATTTTGTGGTACAAAATACTGGTATATTTTGGTACTACTTGACGATGTGGAAGTTTTTACTAAAATTGTCCCATCTTTTAATTTATGGTGAATCAATTAGAGTTAACATCAAATAAATTGGATACATTTGGGCGGAAATATTTTATTTTATGTTTTAATTAAGTATTTAAAACTTTGGCAGTATATATAGAATAATTTTTAATGGAATTGGCCGTGACCGCCAGAAAATGGAGAACACAATAACCTACTAAAAAACAATCAGCCCAAGTGTGGTCACAGCCTATTTCAATAAAAGTTGTTCCATAAACTGCCCACTTCTAATTCCTGTACTAAACTGGTCATCGCCTCAGTTTATTTGCCGTACGACTCTTCTTCACCTTCACTCTCTGAGGAACTCACTAATCTTGTGTATTGGTGTAAGAATAAGCATATCCCTTTGGTGTTTGGCTGTGATGCTAATGCTCATCATTCGATCTGGGGTATAGTACGAACATTAACTACAGAAGTTTTTATATATGTTTAACTATATTTAACCTGGCCGCCCTCGTTAGCACAGTAAGTAGCGTCCTTGCTTTGTTATTCGAGAGTCTCGGGTTCGATTCCCGGTGGTGACCAAAAATCACGGTTGGGTGTTTTTAATGTGTAAGTATATGTGTTTGTCCGGGTATTGCACCGTGGGCCCATGTGGCATTGAGTGCTGGAATAATCCGCTCAACTTTAATTTATGTTTAACCTCTTCTGCTCTTGAAATTCTTAATACTTGTCTTTTAAATCTTTAACTTCAACAGTGTCTGCCGAACTCACTAGGACTTCTGTTGCAAGTCCCGATTGGAATTTGGCTCCCAAGCGATCAATCGTAATGTCTTGCGCTAGAGCCTCTTTTCGTTTGCATCTTATAAGGCCGACGGCCCTGATGGTATTTACCCAGCTGAATTACAGCATAGTTTTAAATTCAGGATCATTTGGCCGCTCAGTAACATGCAACATGCTCACAATGTTGGTCATTAATGTGAAACCGCCCTACATAAACTTGTAACCTGGATTGAAAAACTTTTTAATAATAAGTTTCTTGTGGGTACTTTTCTGGATATTGTGGGAGCTTTCGATAGCACTTCGTTTCCTACGATTACTTCTGGCTGTACCAATAATAGTATTGATGTGTCTATCTTATAAATTCAAGTATTGATGTGTCTATCTTATAAATTCAATCACGCTCAATTCTCGAATTGTGAAGGCGGAACTAGATGGGGTGTTAGTTTCTGCCTAGGCTACCCTCTTTTGGTCATTGACGATTAACTTGTTAATTGCAGCATTTTGGCTTCATTGCATAGAGTTACGTGAGTGATCTTGTTTGAACTTAACTCAGCATGTCTTAACTATTGTGGAGGCATGGTGTGTTGTGGAGGTGTGTCTCAATCCGCCTAAAACTGAATTTTTACTAGCCGTAGGAATACTCTTAACTAAATTAATTATTTCCTATAGACTACAAGTTTCAAAAAGTAGCTGCCTAATTTTGACAATGTAGAATACTGAGGCTATGTCCTCGACTCCACCTGTTGCTTCAGTTACACCTTTATTTTAGGCACAGCCTGTTTTGCAGCTTTTTGCCCGAGGTGCATTGTGGCAAGGAATGTTTTCGAGGAATGTTTAGAGAAAATCTTAAAATATGTTCTTCATGTTTACCAGAAATCAATTCAACAAATTACTGCCTGAATTCCACTTTTATCGGTGGCTTATTCTTCGAGAGATTTGTGCAGGTTTAGGAATTTACTGTTATTGGTGTGATATGAGATTTTTTGATAGTCTCGGATCGCATTACACTGTTTTTTAGGCGGAATTAATAGCGTTGACACGTACTGCTATTAAGTCGAATTTTACTGTTAAAGACAAAAGTATTTTTCTGTGTAAAGATTGTAGAACTGTACTTAACTTTTTAAGAAATCCCTTGACTATCTCCAAACTCGTTAAGGAATGCAAACATATCATGAACGTTCTTTGTTCTAATAATAAATTTACGGCCATGTGGGTACCGGCTCATTGTGACATTGTAGACAATGAGATCGCAGATGGTTTAGCCAAAGCTGATTCCCCCAATTAACTTTAATTGATCGTGAACCACCGGGTCCTTTATCTTTCAACTACGGGAAGAAAACTATAAGGGAATATGCTCTGAAAAAAATAAGGTTTCAGAAGTACTTCATTAAGGAGCCCAATTTAAGGTCAACGAAGAATCAGGTTAAGAATCTTGGTATACCAATTCTTACGGGGCATGGCCATTTTAAAGATCATCTTAGCTCATGATGCTATATGCGAGAACTGCCTTGAGGAGGATGACGCCTATACCTTCACTTCATCAGCAGCTGGCCATCTTTTAGTTATATTCGGTTTCAGGTATTCAGATGAAATTCAACTGTCTTTAAATTTCTGTTAGTATAGTCCTCTCTGCCTTGGTATAAATGCAAAGTCAGCAGTGCGAGCTTGCGAATTAGGATATAGTATCCTGGGTTTGCACCATGGCCCTTTGTGGCATGGTGTGCGGAACAGTGGTACCACTTTGGCACAATTGTACCAAATTTGGTACTTTCTTAAGATCCAAAAATTTGGGTACTTATCTTTTGATTTTGGTAATATCTAATTCGCGTTTGATCCGTTTAATGGTTTTTGGGTTTAATGATTTTTTACCATGTTTGTGTCTAATGAGCTTTAGGAAAAGGTGATTTACTGTTTTAAATTTTTTAGTGTTAGTCGATGTGGTACTGTGGTTATGTCAAAATTATATTATAATTTTAAGGTTATATAAAAATAAAATATAATTAAGTGAGCGAAAATCTTTGTTATTTTTTTTATCGGTTGTTAATTTATTAAATTTACAAGAGATTATTTGTAATCAAAATATAAGCGTTTAAAATGGTTTTATACGATGTTTCCTGTCTATTTCCACATTTTTGTTAAACGTTAAAATGGAATGTGTGGTTATGTTACTGCGACGTTTGCTGTTCGATTATGCGAAGTGTAAATTAAATTTAAATTTCTATTTAAATTCAGCTGCAACCGTTTTCGGGTTTGGATGTACCAGCAGTTTTGTTTTTATCGATTGAATCATTCAATTTAAATTTTCAACAATTAACAAATGGGTTTTTCGATATACCGGCTTTTTATACAAAGCAGTGAGTTTCGAATATACCACCAACTCTATATCTATGTATATTAATCCAAAGATTTTGATCTAATCGATTTATGGTTAAATAACGGGTTTCACCAAAAGGCAAAATTAAATATGTAGTTTTTATGCAATGTGGTTAATTGTGTCTTAGTTAAATTTAAACCTTTTTTATTTTCATTTAGTTTCAAATTATTTTATACATACACAAAGTAATTTACAACAATTTTTCCAAGTGGTTTTTGTACATATACATCGATGAAATGCTGCGATATTTTAAGCCAATCGAAAAAAATTGGTGGGTAACGAATTTTCACTTTTATTTATAGAATTTGTAAAACATTTATTTACGTATATTTTTTTATTGTAGTCCGGTACCATCAACTTCTTCTGGTGAGGTTGTTCAACCCACTCAAAGTCCCGTAAAGAATTCCGAATTGTCAGTAGAAACCTCATCTGGATCATTATTTCTAAGAAACATCTGGAAAAATTCAAAGTATCGAAGGAAATGCAACAATTAGATGTTTCTTTCTTAGGACAACAATCCATCAAGAAAAAGCAAGTAGAAATGACATGCATCATATACCGTTTTCAACATAGTTTACCATTTAAATTGATAGACAGTCTACCAAAATTAGTTCAAACTGTTGCGCCCAACTCACAAGCACACCAAATAAAATGTGGCCGCACAAAAGCTACTGGACAAATGCTACAGTTCAGAAAAATTTCTTATAAATAATTTGTGGATATTTTGATAAAAAAGCTGATAAAGTTACCGATTATTTTTTGGTATGATTGTACTTACTAAATTCACGGGAGATGAAATATTCCAATCCATTCCAAATCACTTCCTTAAATACAACATAAATGCTCAAAATATAATAGGAATAGCTACAGATAACGTGGCAGTTATGGCTGGAAATTTAAATCGTGTTAAGGCCAAATTTGAAGAAATTAAAAGCGATATATTTTTTTTGAATTGTACGTGCCATTCTATAGCACTATGAGTTAATTACGCGCTAAAAAATTTTCCTGAGCCGGTTGAGAAAAAATATTAAAAATATTCATAAACATTTCTCTCACAGTCCTAAACAGTTAAACGAATTTTCAAAATTTCAGGAAGATTTTAATTCACAAAATCACAAAATTTTAAAACTTGGTAAAACCCGGTGGCTGTCACTTGAGGCAGGTGTTTAAAGGATTCTTGAGCAGTGGAAGGCGCTGATGCATTATTTTATTGTATATTGCTTTGAAGTAAAGGAAACAAAAGATCGGAATGCGCACGAAATTCTAGAATTACATAGTGGCAAATTAAATTATATTTACTATTTTTAACATATATATTAAAGAAAGTTAACGACGTAAACAAAATTTTCCAATCAGAAAACCCAGAAATTCAAAATGTATGCTCCACTATTAAAAACGTCTATTTAAATATTTTAAAAGTTTTTATCAGTTTAGATAAAATCGATCTAAATGTTGATGTTAAAGACTCTAACAATAATTTTGAAATAATGTTTTTTTCATTAAGTTTTCAAAAATTGTAAAAGTCTTTTTCAATAGAAAATAAATTTAAAGTCGAAAAAGTTAAAAGAAATATAATTGCATTTAGCAGACCTCTGCTGCTGTTTCTGAATTGTTTCGGGCAATATGCCATCAATTCTACTATGTATTATTAAAAAACTATCTTTTCCAAAAAAAAAAGATGTTTCAATTGAAATTTTAAACGACCAGTGGCGGTATCTGATTGGAAATACGGAATTACTCTCAAAATAAATTGTATAGATGCTGTTCGGGGGGCACCCACATGTCTCGTAAATCTACGAACATGTTTCCCAAGCATACCACCACAGTATCTTTTGCTTGTCGTAGGAGGCGACTAAACGGTGGGTCGCTGGGCTGACGACCCGCATCCGTAAAAAAAAATCAGCTGTTTATAAAGTCAACAAAAAAAAATGGATACCGAAAAAAAAAACACCGGACCCCCGCTGAAGTACCCGGATACGAAATTTAGGATCGGCTCGTGGAACGTGCAATCACTTAGAAAAACTGGAGCGTTAGAGGGTCTAATCACGTGCATGCAAGAGTATCGGCTGGAACTCGTTGCTGTTCAAGAAAATCGCCTGAAAGTGGAGACCATGTGTCCCAGAGCTATACGTTGCTCTACAGTGGAGATCTTGGGCTGGATTTCTTCTTGGGCCGCAGGTAAAGAACGCAGTTTTTGATTTCCAAGCAGTCAATAACCGATTGTGTAAGCTACGCTTGCGCATGAAGTTAGCCAACCTGTCGATAATTTGTGTACATGCGCCCACAGAAGTCAGCCAGCTCCAAGATAAAGACTCATTTTACAATGACTTAATCAATGATCGGATGGGATCTATACCCAAACACGATGTTAGAATGGTAATTGGGGTCTTTAATGCTAGAGCTGGCAGAAATCAAACCGACTTGTGTGAAAATATAGGTTCGTATTCCCGACACGAAACTGCGACCGATAATGGTGAAAGAATGATGTACTTTGCAATTGCTCATGATCTCATGATCTTAAAGTAGCAAGCACGTTCTTCCCTCACAAACAGATACATCTAGAGACATGGACACATCTTCGCGGAACTTAGCGATAGGCAGCGATCATCATTTAGTCGCTGCAAAGCTATGAAGGAAGTTTTCGTTCAATTCTGGAAACAAAGCGAAACGCATGGTACGTTTCGACTGATAAATGTAAGTTCTGATAAGTTCTGATAAATGAAGATCAAAAGAAACGAAATCAGGATCTTGTCAGCAACAACATTGATGAAGCTAATTACCAGTCTGACTGCGTGAACTCGGTCTGGGAGGTACTAAAAACTTCGGTTGTCAGTGCTGCTCAACAGACTTTAGGTATAGTGAAAGTCAGACCCAAGAATGATTGGTTTGATGACGGGTGTCGTCTTGCAGTTGAGCAACAAAATATAGCCCATAGTGAAGTGCAACAACGTCTCACAATCGCGAGGAAAAACAAGGTTGCCCTTGCAAAAAGGGCAGCTAAGGGGATTTGTAAACGGAAGAAGCGAGAATAGTGGAAGGCCGAGGTTCTGAAAGTACAACAACTCAGCAATGAGCGCAGTTTGCGAAATTTCTTTAAAGGAATTGCTGGACTGCACCATACTTTCAGGCCTACGTAAACCGCCATTCGGGACCGGGATCGAAACCTCTGTGTCAACATCGACGCAGTACTCGACGCATGCAGTGGACATTTTACTGAGCTGCTTGCTGTTCATCATGCGTCACAGACTGTTGTTGAGCCACCTCTAAAACAGACTGCGGAGATTTGCACTGAGAATCCATCCCATGTGGAAGTCACTAAGGCCATGCAGAAATTGAAACGAAACCGCTCACCCGAAGTGAACTGCATTAATTCGGAGCTCTTGATATTCGGAGGGGATACTTTGTGGAACTGTCTTTTCGACCTTATTCGATTAGTATGGCGAACCGAAGTTATGCTTGACGAATGGAAAGTGGCCGCGATATGCCCCATCTTCAAGAAGGTAGACCGCTTGAGGTGTGAGAATTATCGCAGTATAGCTCTCCTTTGAATAGCATACAAGTTACTGTCATACATTGTATTGGATAGAATCACTCCTATAGCGAAGGGCTTGGTTGGTGACTATCAAGGAGGATTTTGTCCGAATCGATCAGTCGCTGATCAGGTCTTTTCGCTCCGAATGATTCTATCTAAATATTATGAAACATCCATCTCCGTACATCAGGTGTTCCTGGATTTCCGGCAGGCCTATGATTCGATCAATCGAGAAAGTTTTTTGGCTGCGCTGGAATACCTAGGAATGCCAACAAAATTGGTACGACTATGTAGGAAGACAGTGACGGAGTCTCAATGTTGTGTTAAAGTTGAGAACAGGATATCGACAATTTTTGCAGTTAACTCGGGTATTCGGCAGGGAGATGCTCTGTCCCCGATACTCTTTAATCTCATGTTGGAGTACATCTTTCGTAAAACTGAAACACCTCAGCGCAACATTTTATATCGCCAGTCCAATCAAGTGCTTGCATATGCAGATGACATATGCGTGATTGGACTGACTTTCACTCCGTTGCTAGAAAGAAATACTTGATCCGCTTGTAGAGTTTTCAGCTTCAGTTGGACTTCAGATCAATAAGTCCAAAACGAAATACTTGATTTCATATTTTAGGGACAATGGCACACCAGATTTTAGAAGTGGCCACTACACGTTTGAGGGAGTGAGGAGGTCCTAGTATTTGGGTTCTCTTATCACTCACGAGTCACGATAACAGTGTGGGTGAGGATATTAAAGTGCGGCTGGCAACTGGAATTCGTTCTTTGTATCCTCTTAGGCCACTGAGCCTGATGCTTTACTAAGCGTTGATCAGGCCCGTTGTTATGTTTGGATGTGAAAGTTGGGCGCTGACGGATGACTACGAGAGATGGCTCCTTACATTCGAGAGAAGAATCATGCGTGTGATTTACGGCCCAAAACGCGAAATAGATGGTGCATACCGAGCTCTGTACAATTCATCAGAGATCTGATGAAGATCCCCGATATTGTACATGAAGTAAGATCTCAGCGAGTACGCTGGCTCGGTCACGTTCTGCGTGCTGATCCGGAACGAATTGTGCAGTGATCTCTGAAAGGAGAGCCACCATATGATAGGCGCAGAGGTCGTTGCAGGCGACGATGGCTCTACGATGTATAGGGAACTACTTGGCCTCTTCAGATTGTCTTAGACAGTAAGACCATGCTCAGGATCGAAACCGTTGGTGCCTGATGGTTGACTCAATAAGGATGGCCTTTAAAACTGTTTATTATTATTAAAGATGCTGTTCAATTCTGACTTAACCTTTAACATATTAAAAATAATTTAAAATTTCCTATGTTTTGTGAGTTGGCTGATTATATGCTAACAATGCTCTCATTACCGCACAGTACCGCGGAAAGAGCTTCTTCCATGCTAAATTTCATTAGAAACAAGAAAACAAATCGCCTTGAAAACAAGACAATTGAGAACATTATGTTTACTAGAACGCTTTTCAAACAAGATAGTGGTGCTTGTAGTGATACTACCGGTATATATATATACTTGAAGAAGACTTTAAATTTAAATTTTTAGATGGAACTTTTGATCATCATTAATAGGGTTTCCTTATTGCCGAAAATTCAATGTAATAAACGGTTACCGAAAAATCGGCATTAACTTTAATATTAGAAAATATTTGCTGAGTATTTTCGAGTGCACTTTTTGTTGTGCGCCCTAATTAGCTGAACGCATATAACTGACAATAATTCATCCTTACAACACCTTCGTTATATGTTTTACTGTTCTATTGACTTAACGCAATTCAATTTATATACGGAGACATTTTAATCACCCATCGCTTATTTAATTCATCTTGTTACGGAATTACCAATCTAAATAATTTATACATGTAATAAAATATTCATATAATATTTATAAGGAATAATAATAAGTGTCATTATACTTTGATAATTTTATGTATAATAAATTTTATTTTTTAAACGAGACAACGAATTATACGAGTATGTATAGAAATTACATGTAGTAATTCCACAATGCGCAAAGACAAAGTAATAATTATTTTGCCAATAAACGTCGTACCCACCAAACATCACATTATTAGAATTTTAGATTTTTTTTTGTATGTGTGTGTGTATGTGTGTATATATGTATGTGTAAGTATATGATATTGAAACAAATTATGATTACTATTATAACTATTATTATATTAGTTAATAACAGTCAAATGGCACACCTAAATTTATGTAAATCGATAATAATAATAAATAGTTTTTTGATAGACATTTCTTTAAAAGCTAAAAATATATAAATTTTTGTTTGTCTCGCACCACATTAAAAAAAATCAAATATAATTAATGAAATTATTCTAAAATATAAACAGTATTTAATGTATTTGGATAGGATTAGATTAGATGAATTTTTTTTTTTTCAAAAACAATTACCGAAATGAACAATTTTTGAGTACTTGTTGTTGTTGACATTTTTATCTAATTTGCTTTATCTCAAAAAATTTAAAAATAATTAAAAAATACAATTATTTGTTGTTTTTATTTTATTTTCTCGGTTAATATAATTTTTAAATATTTAATATAGATAAATACCATCAGTAGCATCATCATCACCACAGAGGCAATCAGGCAACCCCACACCATTCTATTATTTTGCAATTTTTTTTTTTAAGTTTTTGAATATATAGAAATGGAAATAGTATAGGGAATTTCGTTGATGATGATAGTTGCATTACATTATATTCATGGACATCTTCATTTATTATATTGAATGTGGTAAAGATAATTGCACAATTCAATTGATCTTTACGGTAGTTTTTTTTTTTTTTTTTTTTTTTTTTGACAATTTTATTTATTCACATAAAATTTTACAAAGTACCTAGTCTACAGACTAACAACATTTCTTTTGTATTTAATTAAGGTATCCCCATTGGTTTTTCTTATGTTCTATTTACTGGTGTTACTGCCTTACGCTGATTATAGTGCTAACTCAAAAGGTTTTACTCTTTTCAGTCTTCTCACTGCTTCCCTGTGGTCGAGTATTTGGTTGGCCTCAACTTTCGGGTGATTCTGAAGCCTCACTTCATGCTTCCGTGCAGCATTGTTTGCTTCTCTGATGATAGTTTCCAGTTTTCTAAGGTCCCTGTGGAGGTCGCTATTACGTATGTACCAGGGGGCATTTATAATATCCCTTAGCACTCTGTTTTGGAATCTTTGAACGATATCCATGTTGCTTGGTTTAGTACAACCCCACAGCTGAATTCCATACATCCGAATGGGCTTTAATATCTGCTTATATATCATCAATTTATTGTTTATTGATAGATGGGAGTTCCTTCCCATCAGCCAATACATCTTTCTATATTTGAGTCTGAGTTCTTCATTTTTTTTCTTGACATGGACCTTCCATCTAAGTTTGGTATCTAGATTCATCCCGAAATATTTTGCTGAGTTAGCATGTGGTAATGGGACATTATTTAATACCACAGGCAAATGATTTATTTTTCTGTTGGTGTAGTCAACACGTATGAATTTTGTTTCATTTAACCTGACACGCCATTGCTTTGTCCATCGACAAATTTTGTTCATCGCACTTTGAAGCTTATTGGTAGCTCCTTCTATGGTATCATCTACTACCAAAATAGCAGTGTCGTCTGCAAATGTGCCAATTGTGGTATTCTGAGATAATAGGATATCGCTTGTGAATAATAAATATAGAATGGGTCCTAAGACACTTCCTTGTGGCACTCCAGCTTTGATCTTTTTAATTTCTGAGTATAATTATTCCTGTTTAACACGAAAGTGTCGCTCTGTAATGTAGGATTTTAATATTTGGCAGAATTGTGAAGGTAGAATGTTCTGGAGTTTGTGCAGAAGACCTTCGTGCCAAACTTTGTCAAACGCCTGGGCCACGTCAAGGAAGACTGCTGAGCAGATTTTCTTTTCTTTGAGTGATCTTTCTATGATATCTGTTATTCTATGAATTTGATCGATTGTAGAGTGTTTATCTCGAAATCCAAATTGATGTGTGGGGATTAATTCCTGCCTTTCAATTATTGGTTTCAATCTTTTTAAGAGAAGTTTTTCAAATAGTCTTGACATAATAGGCAGTAACGAAATCGGTCTATGGGATGTTATTTCGTTTGGTGGTTTTCCAGGCTTAGGTATCATAATCACCTCCGCGAACTTCCATACATTTGGTACATATTTCATCCTGAAAGCTGCATTGATTAGAGTTGTTAATTTTTTAATGCCCTTCTTCGATAGCTGTTTTAAGATTTATCCTGTTATCAGGTCAAAGCCTGGCGCTTTGTTATTTCATTAGTCAATTCCGCAGGGGTGGTCAGAGCGATTTCTTGATCAATAGTTTCCTCTACTTCTTAGAATTCTTCTCTCTCTTGTACCTCATTAGGCTGAAAAATACTTTCTAGATGGTCAGCGAAAGCTTTTGCCTTTTCTTCATTGCTTCTGGCCCAATTCCCATTGCTTGTTCCTATGGGTGGTATTTGAGTTATTGGTCTTTTCATTCGTTTGGTTGTCTTCCACAAAGAATAGTCAGTATCCTTTTCATATGTTACTGACTGTAGATATGAGTTTATTGTATCACTTTTAATGTACTGGATTTCCCTCCTGAGTCGCTGTGTCAGGTTATTCAGTTTGTTTTTATCTGCAGGCATCCTGCTGTATTGCCATTTCTTCCTGGCTCTCCTTTTTTCTTCGACCAGTTCCCTGATTTCTTTTGGGTAATTTGTACCTATTGTTCTTCTTTTGAACTCCGGCGTATTATTCCATGCTGACTGTTGTACGTCATTTATGAATTTTACGATTTCTTCATCTAGTTGTTCTTCTGTTTTTAACGGTACATTAAGTTTTATTCTACTATTCAGCTCTTCTTTGAATCCTTCCCAGTCTGTATATTTATTTGTCAGAGTCGGGTTGCATTCTTTTGAGATTATTTTTTCACTGAGAGTAAGTAGTATTGAAGAGTGATCGGAGCTCGAATCATACCCCTCTTCGATTTTAACATAAGTTGCTGGAAGTTTTCTAGTTATACAGAAATCTAGTAGATCAGGTATTTTGTTATTATCTGTTGGCCAGTATGTCGGTTTGGCAGTAGAATGCCAATTACATCCAACTTCTGTCATTGCTCCAAGAAGTTCTTTACCTCTAGTAGTGATTAATCTTGATCCCCAATGAGTATGTTTCGCATTGAAATCTCCGCCAATGATGTACTTATCGCCTAAGTTTTCCAGGAAGTGTACATAGTGTAATTTTTTAACACTATATCGCTAATGACTGATTTTTAGTTTTAATGCTGACGGTAGTTGCTTGTATTTCTTTTGTTTCATATTTTCCCTCTTCGTAATGTTGTATATTACTTTTTATTATTATCGCACTTCCGCCTCTGGCTGTATTTTCTGGGTGTATTGTATGGTATACTTGATAACCTCTAAATTTTATAAACAATTGTTTTGTAAAGTGGGTCTCGGATATGAGACAGATATCAATTTTTTGAATGTCCAATAATAGTTGCAATTCTTGCTGATATTGCAATAACCCATTGTTGTTCCATGCTAGTATTCTAATGTCGCTATTCTTGCTAAAGTATGAGTGGCAGGAGCAGTCCTGATGCTGTTTTCTAGTTTCGTTAGTCTTTGAATGATTGATCCAATAGCTTTTTCTTGGTTTTGTTCTTGCTCATCCATTCGGTTTAGAATTGTTTGCAACATTTCACTATAACGGTCAAAATCGTTTTTTAATTCTGATCCTCCTTTAGCAACTAGCGGAGTTTTATCCTTTCTCTTCAATATTTGTGTATCCTTTCTCTTCAATATTTGTGTAACCTCTTTTATTTTCAAATTTGTAGAAAGTAATTCTTCCTTTATTTCTTCTGGCTTGCAGGATCGGTGCAGCTTTTTTGCCACAACTTTAATCGGCCTGGATCTTTTGTCCTCATAAGAGTACCATGTATTTCCCTTTTCATTAAGTGAAAGGGTCAGTTTTCTATAATTCTCCTCGTCTGGGACATTGACTTTAAGATCTCCACTACTGAGCATCGTTGTTTCGTATTGTATTTGGTTTGAATCCATCGTTTTTCGTATATCATTGTAGTTTTCAATCTTATTTACAATGACTGGTGGTGGTTTGGGTTGTTGCACCTTTTTACTCTGATTTTTTATTTCCTTGTTTTCTTGTATTTGTTCTGGAGATACAAAGGGTGATTTGCTCAGTCGTCGCTTTTTTCCTTGTTTCTTTTTTTTTAGCACCCAATTCTCTTCAGAATTAAGTTCGTCTGAGTCCGTGACATATTCATTCTGACCGATGGCTACGTTTCCGCCAAATACTGCGTTTTTAGCTACGTTCTGCTCTTCTATTCTTGATTTCTCTTCTGTTACAGCAGGTGTTAGAGCTCTTCTAAGTTCAAGTGGAACTCTTTCCAAACGGGTTAGTAACGGGGTTTTCTTCGGTAAAGTTCTCCGATCGTGATCTTTCCTTTAGCAATGCTTGGTTCCCCCGCCCCCCCCCAGAATCCATGGAATCGGCCTTCTTCGAGAAGGGTGGAATTTCCAAGTTAAAACCTGGATTACCACCTGGGGTAATATTTCCTTCCGTTGCTGCCATTGCATTTTCCTTTATGTTTGGTCCGCGGGGAGTATTTTATTTCCTCCCTACCCTTCGCTACTCGTAGATACCGATGAGCACTCCTCTATCCGCCACCTGAGGACGCGCTCTCTAGCGGTTTACATACTCCGCCGAGAGAAGCTCTTTACGGTAGTGAAATTATCTATAACATATCGATAGAAGCCAAAACTATCGAAAATTCCGATAGTAAAAATCGATTTTAAATCTAATACCGTGGCATTATGCCCGTTTCAGTAACGTACTTACTATTTTTTAACATTTCATTTAATAAATCACAATATATTTGTTTCAGTTTGCATTTTGCAACTTGAATCCAAATTTCACGGTTTTCGTTAAGTTTTTACGTTGGAATTGGAAATATATACTTCAATATTGTTTGTAAATAGTTAGTCAGTTATATTATGTTAAATTGATTTCTATTTCTAACTAATATTGAGAATAATGAGTCCTCAAAGGTTTGGACTTTTTTTAAAAAAGCTGTCGGTGGAAAACTAATTGCAAAGTGCAATATTTGTTCCAAAGAATACAAGACGAGTGGAAATACAACAAATTTCATTGATAACATGCGCAGGATACACAAATCAGCATGGGCCAAATTTAATCAAAATGAACCGAGCGCTTCATTATCCATAAATCATAGGCCTTTAAAATCGTATTTTACTGCTAAAGAGGTATATGAGGTAAATAGTCTAAGGCATAAAGTTCTTTCTCGAAAATTAGTCGCGTTCATTGATAAAGACTTCAGCCATTGTGTATAGTTGAGGATGCCGGATTCAAATAAATGATATTTGAACTGGATTGAATGTTTGTGCTACCGACTCGCAGGCATATACACGATGTTCTATACTACCAAACCTATCAAAGTGTACGGCAAATATTGGAGGTTATGCTACAACATGTTAAATTTTGTGCGCTTATTACTTTTATGGACTTCCTTGGTTACTGAGGGACATATTACTGTTACGTGCCACTTTATACATCCACATTGTAAGGTGATGTCAGCTGTTATGCCAACAAAAAAAATTGAAACACGCGGCTGAACATTTAAAAGATGTTCAGTGATCGCCAAATGGGAAATTTCGGGAAAAGTTACGACGATAGTGACCGATAATGCGACGAACATAGCACCTATTAACCTACTGAAAATAAAACACATGCCGTGTTTCGCTCATACAATAAATTTAGTTGTAACAGATGCTTTGTCGTTAACGTCAACAAACCCCGATCTAAAACATTTAATTAAACTAATTAAGGATGTAGTTACTTTTTTTTTAATTCTAGCACGGTGGCAATAGTGATAAGCTTCGAAACTTACACAAGGAGCAAAATATGACCGAATTACGCTTGAGCTAATCAGTTAGTACTCGCTGGAACAGTGAATTGGCCATGATACGACGCTATCTGAAATTAAGGAAGCTTATCACAATGGTAAAAATATTTCGCTCAAAAATGGACCATTCGTAATTATGGCCATTACAGCCAGTGAAGCCGAAATATTAGAAGATTTATTCCGGTGATCAATATGTAACAATGTCATTGGTAATCCATTAATTCATGGCCTTACCTTGAAGATGGAAGCATCATACCAAAACAACATCTGAAACGAGCGGCAAGGGATTGTTGTCTTTTCTATTAGAACGCCAAACACCTGTATTACAAACATCTCAGTCGGATGCTATAATCAGTATAAGGTAATATCTTGAGGGTCCTGTAATCCAACAAACGTGCAACCCAATTTCGTTCTGGATGGAAAATAATAACCAATATCAGGTACTGCCAACTGCCCCTCTGAAAGAAGTTTTTCTGCAGCTGTTTGTTCGAAGCCGTCTGAAACCTATAAAAGTCAACATGTTGGTGTTTTTACAAAAAAATCAGTTTCTCTTGGACGGAAAGTTCCTTAAGACGACTATCTGCGAAATAAAAGTAATATTTTGATCTCTTCTCATCGATCAATCATTCCATCTATCGAGAAAAATTAATTCATAATCTTTATTGCTGCAAGTATACCATGATCATATCTCGTAAAGGATTCTAACTTTGATTAGTTACATCGTGTCATCTGTTTCTTCCGACAATCAATTTTTACTATTCTTTTAGTCGACAAAGATCATATTCTAGTAGTCATTCCAAGTAACAACTTGGGCTATATAATAAAATTTGATTTCGGACGTTGCTGCTCGTGCTACATCAGCGATCGAGGCAATAAAGCTAGCCCTTGAATATACTCATGGTTTCAGATGTGGGGTCTTAGTCCTTAACTACTGCGAATATTTCATCTACTTCCTGCCCTGCTATGATATTTTGGATAAATTGAACGTAATTACGGATCACGGTTCTCATAAATTGTATGACCAATCGTTTTTTTCAAACCTATGATTTCCACTAGATAAGATTTCTTCGGAGATTGATGGAATTGGATTATCTTTTGTACAATCATCCTCCAGTGGGTGGACTTTCTTTTTTGAGATTGAGGTACTGGTGTCCCCGAACACAAACAATACTCCATCGATATCAAAAAGTACGAGTGGCTAATCCATTCTAGCAAATCTAACTAGTAGATCAAAAATTCGCAAGGGCGCAAATGAATCTCTTGATTGAAAACGAATTTTATTTTGAGTTGCTAAAGGTCGGTCAAACTGGGTGATAATTTGCTTTAATTTCAAAATACTGATTTAGGTTGGATCGTATATATGGGCGATTTCTCTAAACACATCCACTTCCGAACATAGCATGTTCCTAGCATCATCGGTTTCAAACATTTATGATGACATCTAAAGGTTTTGGAAGTTCAATACTATTACAGAAGGCTCCTAGATATTTAGTACAAAAGATCAGTCATGCGAAGCAAAAAAAATCGGCTATTTCACACGAAATTAGACTGGTTGTTTTATTGTGAAACTTTCATTTATTTTTCCACCTTCCAACTTGGACAGTTCTTCGTTTTTACAATTTGGGAAGGAGTATTTAGCACGGGGGCTTAACGCCATTAGGAATGCAGACTATTATTGGTTACGATCGAAATGAAGTAATTATTAATTATTTTAACTATTTTGCCATTATTTCTAAAAAATTGAATTTTTATTTAGAATTGGTTTTCGACAGAGTCCAAATTTATGTACACAAATAAACTGTTAATCATCTAATCTATATTCCGATATATCGACACTTTATTCTTAATTGTCAAAATATTGACGACGCTACTCGTTTCAATGGAATAATCTTATATATGTACATAAGTCCTGTTGTAAAATAACATTTCTTCGTCTTTCAGTAATCTCGTTTGGTCGACATAACCATCAAAATATTAAAAGTTTAGTCACTATAAGCTCGAAAGAAGCGATTATCTAATCTTAAAGTGGCTAATTCAGAACAGTCCGTAATAGGCCTTTCGATAAAACTTCCTTCAAATTCTGATTTACAGACGTTCCACTGAATACCGAAATAAAATAAGCTTGTGTGGACATTATATAGAATATGATTAAATCGATAATTTTAATTTTTTTCTAACTCTATGGTTAAAAACCACCATTTTAAATATCTACTGCAATGTAAATATAAAAAGCATCCATTCTTTAGGACTTGGCAAACAATTTAAAAAATGTATAATGGTCCGATTCACTTTTAAAAAATATGCTTGATGGTTTAAATAGTTTTTCGAATATTTACAGAGTCGGACACCATCTTTTTGCCGATTACGAGTGTTCCCAATATTATTTTTGGGGCGTGCCAGATTGATGTCAAGATAGTGTTAGAAACAATTTCACTGAAATTATTTATGGGGAAAACGTTACTATGTATAGTATACTTATCTTCCTATGTAACGCAAATTTTTCAAAAATTAGTGAAACTACAGATTTCCAAATTGCCCGAAACTTTTCACAAATTGAATAAAACTATTTTCAAATTCGAATTTATAAAATTTTCCTTATTTGGACGAGGAATTGTTTGAAATGTCCATATAGTAAGAGGTTTCATCAATTAATACACTTTTCGTAATACAATTTTGATTTTAAATTTTTAGTGACACCCCAAGGTAAAACTCATGATGTTTGCATCATAAAAAAGAACTTTTCAAAAATGAGATTTTACGTCGAAAGCGGATCATTAAAAATAAAGATTTGTTCTTTAATTAAAAAAGCCAATGATTAAAGAAGCCAATGATTACAAATATTAAAACTTTAATATTCAGTTCAACGATAATTGTGAAATTATCAAAAAGCTCATCTTTTCATAAAAGGACTTTTAAGTCAGGTCGAAATCAAATCAAATATCCACACTTAATTTTTAATTAAAGAAGCTGATTATTACAAATATCAAAATTTTAATTTCCTATTGGAAGGACAAACACGAATATATTTTCACAAAGCTCCGTTTGTCATAAAAGAAGTTTTGTATCAGATCGATACAGCAGATATTTGTTGTTTAATTATAAAGCCATTATAGAAAATTAGAAAAATTGAATGACAATATTGTGATCTTAATTTGAAAAAGCTCTACTTTTCATGAAAAAGCTTTTAAAGGAAATCGTGGATAAATAAAATATTTTTACTTGTGTTTTAATTAAAGAACCAGATAAGAGATTACAAATATCAAAAAGTGTGTATTTCTAATGGAACAATATTGTAAAACCTTTTTTCAAAAAATTTGACTAGACGGATTGGAATCTTATATCTAACAAACAACAAATTTTTATTTGCTCTTTAATAAAAGAAGCTTGTAATTAAAATTATCAATTTAATTAAGAAGACATTTTTTTACAAAAAGCTCTTTTTACAAAAGTTAATTTTTTCATAGAGGAGCTTTAATGTTGGATTGCAATTGAATAAAAAATGTACACGCATTATTTAATTACAAAAGGAGATGATCAACAAATATTAAATTATTAATTCCCATATAGGACAATTGTGAAACTTTTTAACAAAAAGCTCATCTTTTATAAATGAAGTTTTCGCTTGAATGGAGTCAATTGGAATTTTAACACTTTGAGCTTTAACTAAATAATACGATGGTCGCAAATTTCAAATATAAATTTTCGAAGTGAAAGGGCCACTTTTTTCAAAAAGCTCTGCTTTTAATAAATATCTTTTATGTTGCAGTAGAATCAATTAGAATAATTACGCTTGTTCATTAATTTAGAAGCAAATCATTATGGTTGTTAAACATTTTGAATTCCAATTTGATGGGCAGACATGAAACTTTTTTCAAAAAGCTTATTGTTTCATAAAATAACTTTTATGTTGGATCGGAAACAATTATTTGTTCTCTTAATTTTAAAATCGACCGAGCAAATAGCGCAGTGGTTAAAGCTGCGACGTTTAGATCGGGAGGTACCGGGTTCGAATCCCAACAAAGACGGGGATGTGTTTTAAGGGATTTTTCATCTCGCTGACAAACGGGGGGATGACTAATCGAAACTATACATCTAAACCGCAGTTGGAATTTAGAACCCAAGGGCCGACCCACCTTCCATGTCACTGTACAGGGTGACATGGAGCTATGCATTGCGCAGGTGGTACACTGTAAAAAATGTGTGAATGAGTGTGAATGAGTTGAATGAATGAATGAGTTGAATGAATGTGTGTGGAATGGAGATGGTATCACAACGGACCATCACTGGTCTAAGTGTGCCGTAAAAAAGCGACCACGTCAACTTAACTTTTTTTTTTTAATTGAAAAATCGAAAAGTTAATTTCCAATTCAAAGGATAATAATGTGAAATTTATTTTCAAAAGCTCAATTTTTCAAGAAATAGCTTTTATGTTAGATCAGAGTGATATGAAATATTTAAACTCGTTTTTAAATTATAGAAGCACGTGATTATAAATACCGAAACTTTTAGGAAAATTATAAAACCTTTCGTAAAAGTTCATTTTATCATAAGTAAGACGTTCATATCGGATCGGAAACAAATAAAATATTTACACTGGTTCTGTAATAGCAGGGGCCAGCTGAATAAAATGATAAAAAACTCAATTTCTAATTGGAAGAACAATTGAAATTTTTTTCCAAAAAACAAACTCAACCTTTTACAAAATGCGAATTTTGTCATCAAATAAATGTTTACAATATATTCTAATTAAAGTCGGAGATAGTTATAAATAACAAACATTTAATTTTCAATTTTTCATAAAGCTATTAATAAAATAAATTTCAGTTGAAATATTTACACTTGTCGTTTAAAAGGAGCAAATAATTTACAAATTTTTCAAGAATGTAATTTACAAATGTGAAAGTTATTTGTCAAAAGCTCATTTTTTCATAAAATAACTTTTATGTCGGATCAGAATCTACTAAAATGCTTTATTCAAGTCTATTCAATTAATTTGGTCTACATATATCGGAAAGTTATAACCGATATTTACTCGGCGATAAACAGGGTAGAAGAAAACGAAAATTGAATTGGGGCTCATCATTATGTTGATATTTAAGTTCACCTGTCACCTTCGCTCGCATTTAAATCCCTATCTAATCATGAATTATACATAGTCAAGAACGTTAAGTTTAACTATAAATTTATTAAAAATGTAGAAAAATGTAGTATATTTTATAGCATACATATTCGAATAAGGTGGGTTTACTCGTAACAAAAAAGAATTTATGACTCGTAACAAAAAAGAATAAACTATAAAATTAAAAGTTAATCTCGTAATGGGCCTATACGTTTTATAAAAAAATTTGAAATTGATAAAATTAATGCTAAAATGATTGCACTTGGGTGCAAAATTGATTTTTATGGGGCTAAAATAAATTGGATAGTGCTAAATTAGCAACCCGTGGTAGTCGGGAGGGTTGCTAATTTAGATAATTCTATTTTATATCTTCCCACTAGTATGTTTAATAAGGGCTCTAGGAGTCTAGGAATCTAGGATTTTCAATGTGTTTTGTTGTATATAAGATCAAAACAAATTTGAATTGCGATGGTACGGAATCGGATCGGTACGTAATCCCTCATTTCATAATATCAGCTACAAAATCCCCTATTTTTTTTTAATATTTCTAAATACAAAATCTCCTAATTGCAAAATCTCTTAATTGCAAAATCACCTAATTATAAAATCTCCTAATTACAGAATCTCCTAAAACCTCCTTTTGAATAATTGGGTTGTTTTCGGATAGCAGCGACATATGTGAATACATAATTACATACACACAGGCACATACACAGTATTTTTTCCTCTGTTGTAATAGTTAATTTTTCGAAATAATTTCTATCACGTTAACATTGAAATATGACATCCACTTTTAGTATATGGAATGAAAAAACAAAATTCAATCAGTAACGAAATATGCATTGTGTATCAGCAAAAGATTATAATTTTCGATTTAAAATAATTTTTAAATCGTTATCTGGTATATATACATACATACGTAGGTAATTTAACTAAGGTACCAAATGAGATTTTTGTAATGATGTTTTTAATAATTTTACATTTATAGCTATGAATATATCTATCGTAACTTCCAACAAAGGAAATCCAAAATTGTTCGTGGATGGATTTGGATACTATTTGTCTTTGAGAACCAAAACGACTTATAATTGGGTGTGCTGCACAAAAAAGAATAAGTCGTGTAAAGGACGGATTGTAACGAAACTAGTGGATAATCACCATAAAATTATTAAATCATCATCCGAACATTCACATGCCCCCATAACGGAGGAAAAATGTATATCTGAAGTAAACTTTGATATTAAAACAAATGCACAAAACACAGATCTACCACCATCAATTTTGATCAGAAACTCAATTGTGCAAACACCTGACATTTCACGTGCCAATTTACCTACTAAAGAGGCACAAAAAATAAAGATTCATCGCGCACGTGCCGGCAAGATAAATGAACCAGATGATCTTCGAAATATTAATATTCCTGAAGACATTAAATATCTCGAAGGGGAGTTATTTGTTCTTTGCGAGGAATATTTTGATGAGGAGAAAATTATAATTTTGGGAACTAAGTCTTCGTTAAAACTCCTTGGAGAATCTAGTTGTTGGCTTATGGATGGAACATTTGATGTAGTTCCATCCATAATGCGACAACTATTTTCTATTCACGCGAGTATTGAAGGAGAAATAGTTCCCTTCATATTTTGCCTAATGAGCAGAAAATCAAGGAAAGTGTACGACCAAATATTTTTTAATATTTGTAAAATTGCTTTGGAGTACGAAGTAATTTTAAAACCGAACAGAATTATTTGTGATTTCGAGAAAGCCATTTATTCTTCAGCGAAAATTTTTTTTCCCGAGACTTCCTTCAAAGCCTGTCTATTCCATTTTGGCCAGATCATATGGAGAAGGGTCCAAAAAGAAAAATTAGCCTTTAAATATGGAACTTCCGAATCCTTTGCGATTCAAATAAAAATGATAAAAAGGTTAGCTATGGTGCCCCCTGAAGAAGTAACTTCTTATTACTCGGAGATAGAGAAAGACTTTGATGATGAAGACTCAAAAAAAATTGGGATATGGTTTAAAAAAAATTATATTGGACAATTTAACGTGCAACCCAAGTATAAGCCCGAATTTTGGGCAGTGGCTCCCAGTGAAAGCGGAATAGAAAGCTTCCCTAGGACACAGAATAGTGTCGAGGCATGGCATCGTCGCCTAAAATTAGTTGTAGGGAAACGGCATGCTGGGATGTATAAACTAATAAAAGATTTAGCTAAAGAGCTGATTGTGGCAAAATCGAATATTGAGAAGGTTAAGAACGGTCACAAATTTCCAAGGAAAAGAAAAATAATTGAAAAACATAAAAAAATAAAAAGATTAATAAAAAAACGACATAAACTTGGAAAAATTGAGTTTTTGAAGCGAATTGCTTATAACCTTATATTAAATTTTTTTTTTTTTTTATTATTTTATTAGTGAACTCCTAATTTTTAAAAAAAAAATGTCACGGAGCCACGATTCATACATATAAAGTTAGAAAAAATAGAAATAAGACTAAAAATAAAAATAAAAATAGAATTAGACAAAATAAAAATAAAATCAAAAATCAAAATATAAACACATTAAATAAAATAAAAAATAAAATAAAATAAAAAATAACTATAAAAATAAAAATCATATAGTAAATATGAATTACACACAACATACCACAACATGATAGAAATTGAGTAAAAATAGCTCAATTAAGCATATAATTAATAAAATAAAAATAAAAAAAGAAAATAATAAAAAAATTTTGACAAACTACATAATCGTTTTAAACAGACTCTCAACATCAATGACTGTAAAGAGCCATTCTTTTAACAGCCTACAAAATTCAGTCAGCGTAACTGCGTTTAAAATGCCCATTGGTAATTGATTAACTAGCTTCGGTGTGATGTACAAAAAATTTCTTTTGAAATGTTCTTTGTTGGGACGAGGCACCCAGATCCTAGATTTGTTCCGTAACATATATGGTCCACTAATATCCACACCACGAAAACAATTTCCGCTCCTAATATAATGCATTTTAAGTACTTTGTAAACATACAGATGACGCAGAGGCATAATCTTATTATTTACAAAAATGGGAAACGATGGTGAAGTCCTGGGTAAATAATTTATGGACCTCAAAACAGCTTTTTGGATGATCATCAAAGGTTTGATATTGGTCAAAAAAATTCCACCCCAACATATTAAACCATATTGGAGGTGGGAATTAAATATTGCAAAATAAAAACATTTCAAAAGATCCCGGCTACATATTTTACGCAAAAAATAAAAGGATCTTAATACCTGGCACAGTTTCTTTTTTAAAATGCTCACATGTTCTTTAAAATTTAGTTGTGCATCAAGCATCACTCCTAAGTATTTAAAGGACTCCACAGTTTCAATACGCACGCAAAGATCATTACACCCAGACCGATTACAAACCAGAGAATGATAAACCAATGGTTGAGAATCTCGGATAGTACCTCCAACACTGAAAGACATCAATTTGGACTTAGCGCTGAGAATCATCTCATGCACAAAACACCATTTTTTCAGCAATCACATATCCTCATTAATTTTCTCTTCCAACGTAGCCACATCATTATTCGTAGTGTACAGAAACGCCATATCATCCGCAAACGCGATGATATCACCATTTACTCTAAGATCAAAAATCGAGTTACAGTAGATAATAAACAACAATTGAAACATACATTTGTAAAATTTTTCCTAAAAAGATGAAATATATTGAATTTTTGTTTTATATTTTTGCTTTTACATATTTTTATTTTTATTTATTTTTTAACGAGGTTTTATGAGATTACTAATTACTGATGGCTTCGTAAACTTTACAGATATGGAGGAAGAGGCAATTTACAATGCTTCTTTTAATATTATATTGTAGACCCACTAAATTCAAAATATTTTCTACGCTAGGAGTCACCACACGAACACACACATACACACACGCAAACATTCACATTTACACGCACACACATACACACAATCAAACACACACAATCATTTTTCTCCTAATTACAAAATCTCGCATAAAATTTTCCCCGTAAATATATGAAATCGCGCGATTTCATATATTTACGGGGAAAATTTTATGCGAGATTTTGTGATTAGGAGATTTTGTAATTAGGAGATTTTGTAAGTAGAAGATTTTGTATTTTAGAAATTTTGTAATAGACATTTTTTAAAAGAGATTTTGTAATGCGAGATTTCGTACCCAACCCTACGGAAACATTTACAAAAAATTATTTTCTTTTACATGCAAAACATCTCTACATAAATAACAACTAATATGTATAAGTATTATACAATAATATACATAAGTGAAATAATTGTAGTATTGTTTTACTTTTATTTATTTCAGTTTTCATAATTTTATTTGTTGTATTTACTGTTGAGAGAAAGAGGCTAAACCAGTGCCAAATTATCTTACTGAAATATTGAATTTCTATGTAACAAAAATAGAAACACCCATACAAGCGAATTTTTCTATGTATTTACTTCTTCTATAAAGGAAATATGATAATACCGTATTTGCGAGGTGACTTGGGGTTCGCTTACCAAGAATAATTCGCCTATATAAATTGCAATTTTTCCAAAATAATTAAGTTAAGAATTGAAGGAAATGAAATAATTGTTTTACAAGTGGAGATTATGTACAGTGTAACTATTTGACATTAATGTAATTGACATTATATTTTTGTTACTTAACAAAGAGTAAGTATAAATATATTTGTTAGGTGTTAATATGTACCATTACACATTCTCCCCCCATTGAAAATGATAATGTTCAATTATTTGGAAGTTGGACGATTTTTGTAACTGGTCTTTTTAATGTTGATTTTGATGTCCGAAGTGTAATTACTCGCACAAGACCATCCTTCCCAGGATGTACTTCAGTAATTCTAGCCTTTATCCATTCACACGGAGATATATTATCTTCTTTGTTGCAATGTATGGAGATAATCTTGTGATTATCGCTTCCAGAAACTGCCCATACGCTTAGTGATTTGTTCCCACCTCGAAAGCCTATTACTTGATACTGCTTCTATATCAGGTTCTGGTAATGCTGTTAGTGGTGCCATTATCAAAAAATGGCCAGGTGTTAATACATCTATGTTGCTTGGATCGTCTGATTTGAGTTGACATAATGGGCGTGAATTTAATATCGCTTCAATTTGGCAAACCAGTGTGGCCATCTCCTCGAACGTTAAATTGGTGTTTCCCATCACTCAAATGAGATATGCCTGCATCGACTTCACTGCCGCTTCCCATAGTCCCCCGAAATTAGGACTGGCTAGATAATCTGAAATTGTACTGACGTTATTAATTTTGCTTATACAACGGAAAAATTGGTTTAGTTTTCTAGCAGCCCCAACGAAGTTTGTGCCATTGTCAGAATTGATTTCGGTAGGCCGTCTCCAAGCAATAAAACGGTTTAAAGCAGCCAAAAATGCATCGGCTGTTAAATCCGATACAACTTTTAAATGTATTGCTTTGGTCATCATGCATACAAACACCGATATA
The DNA here is from genome assembly GCA_951394425.1 of Tipula unca. Taxonomy (NCBI): domain Eukaryota; kingdom Metazoa; phylum Arthropoda; class Insecta; order Diptera; family Tipulidae; genus Tipula; species Tipula unca. Next base: position 123,909,093 of record OX596380.1, read on the forward strand.
TATGGCTTTACAGATTTTGCCTCTCTTCCTCTTCTAGTAGCAATTGAAATTGGTGAAGTCCACACCAACTCTACTGAAGGGCCTTGCCATAGTGACTCGAGATGTCGGTAATGTACCCATTAATTGACTGCTTGTAACCGCTCGTTGCCATACACATACTTGACATTTGTGTGCAATTCCTCTTGTCATGCTTCTACCAGTTACTATCCAGTATTTTTGTTTGAGAAGAGAGAATAATAGGGAGGGACCAGGATGGAAATATTTTAAATGGTAATATTAGGATATGTGATGTCGGTAAAATGATAGGATGTTTCGTATGTGCATTCTGCAACCGGCCGCCAACTCTTAGAATGCCCTGACCATCCACAAATGGAGCCAGAGTTATTAATTTACCCTTATATGATGGAGAATTATTAGTTTTTAGATTTTCTATCTCTTCCGCATAATGTTTATGCTGACACCATAGTACACATGTTCGTTCGGCGGATTGTAACTCGTTGACTGTGAGTGCACCAAACTCCCTTTTCTGAATGATTTTTTGATTCTTATTTTTGAAGAACCGTATACAGTAGCTGAGTACCCGACGAATTTTTCGCCATGATGATATTCTCCCGAATAACATTTCCATATAGTTTCGTTGGGAGTTTCTAAATGTAAGTGAAGTTAAATCCAGTTTTTACGCTCTTCTTCTTGACCTGTTTCGCAAGTGAATAAAGGGTATTTGGTTTTCCTCCAGTTTGTTGTATTATTTTTTAGCCACTTTGGTCCATGCCACTATAAATCGAACGATTTTAGGACCTCTGGAAGTATGCCTCGACTTGCGCAATCTGCAGGGTTCTCAGCGGATTTAACATGGTCCCACTTACTGCTTGGCATTGAACTAAGGATTTCAGATGTGCTGTTTGCGACATAGGTTTTCCATCGACGTGGTTGGTCCGATAGCCAAGCTAATACTATGGTACTATCTCTCCACCCAAATTCTTTGCATTTTACTTGTGGGATCTCCTTTGTGACCTTTGCTAGTAATCTGCTCAGTAGTATCACAGCGCATAATTCCAATCTTGGTAATGTTGTTTGTTTCAACGGTGCTACTTTTGTTTTTGATGTTAGCAGATTGACATGAATGTTTCCATCTCCATCTTCAGTTCTAACGTAAACAACGGCTGCATAGGCTGATTCACTTGCATCACAAAATCCATGAAACAGAATGGTTTCAATGATCTATGGTATATGCCTCGGAATTTTAATCAGCTGAAGGCGTCCAAATATTTGGCGAAGTCGTTGCCATTGATTTGCGATTTCACAAGGAAGTTCATCATCCCACCCCAATTTTCGTAACCAAAGTTTTTGAAACAATGTTTTTATTATTATTATTGAGGGTGCCGGTCAAACACCTTTGAAGATTCTGAGAGCAACGTTCGTTTGAAAATGTTCTATTGGTAAATCAGGGGTATTTCGCCAAACTATCCCTTGAAAATGTGTATCCGTTTCTCGTACTCTTGTTTGACTCTCATTTGACATTTTTTCGACATCGTCACTTAAAGCAACTGGATGTGTGCGGAATCGCTTTAATATTCACCAAAGTGTTGGTTGAATCGTACGACCAACCATTAAGTTTTCATTCAACGACATTCCATTTGAAATTTTACATGAACCATCGAATACTGTTCTTAACTTGGTTGTAGTGCTGAGGTCTTGAGAACTACATGATATGATCTGATCTTCATGAATTTTTTCCATGTGGTCTAGTTGTTCATATGTATCCATGAATTCCCAATATAACATTTTATTTTGAGGATCTTTCTGCATTCGTCGCTCAACCGATTTCAGCCTGTTAATTGCTATAGATGCAGATTGACCTAGTGCTGGTGGGACTGCTTTAAATGGTAGTGCAACTTAATATTTCCCATCTGGCTCTCTGATAACGTTTGCTTTGTAATGTTCTTCCACTGCTTTTTCTTCTCTAGACATAGTATTATTAGAGTCATCCAATTCTTCACACTCGAAAAACTTCCTTAATGTCGAATCAATGTTGTCTTTGTCTATTGTGATATTTAAATTATAAATATTCGAGAGCTGGTTGCTTGTTTACCCTGATAGCACCCATCCAAAAGCTGTATTTTGTGTTATCAGGTTTCCATCAGCTCATTTTAGTTGGCCATTTTCGAGTATTTCAAAAAATTTGTTAGATCCTAAAACAATATCAATTTTGTTAACTTTATTGAAGTTAGGATCGGCTAATTACAGATTTTTCAGGTAATCATAGTTTTTTATGTTGAAACTTGTTACCGGCGATATCATAGTTAATTTATTTAGAATGAACACACTTATTTCAAAAGTCCTTTCAGAATCAAATCGAGATTTTATAGTTAACGAAGTCATTCCCTTGGTGAATTGATTAGCCGTTGCAATACCTGATACAGTCAATTTGGCATTTGATCTGGGTAGACCTAGTTTCTGCATACACGATTCCGAAATGAAAGATGCCTGGGACCCGCAGAGTCCAATAAAATTCGACATAGCCTAAATTGCCCAGAGTTGTCTTTCACTTCAGCTAGTGCAGTTGGTAATATAGTGGAAAAGCAATTCAGATTTGTAACTACATTAGCCTGCACATCCGATTGTTCCTGGTATATTTACAGTTCCGTTGTTTGATCGTCCATTTGTGCATTGTTTAATTTTATTGTTTGACCAGTATTTGTGAATTTAAGTTTTACTTGATTGTTAGTTGGATTATAAGAGGTATATGCATCATCGTGCAAGAGTGTATGATGTCGTCTCCTGCATTGCTTACATCCAAACTTTGATGAGCATGACGTAACTCGATGGTTACGCGAGAGGCAGTTGTAGCAAACTTGATGGTGTTGAACAAAGTCCAGCCTTGAATTGGTAGCCAACGACTTAAATTTTTGACATGTCGCCAAATGATGTTTCTCGTTACAACAAATGCATGGAGGTGCTTTAAACGTAGAGATATTAACTTGAGTGGGTCGGTAGGTAGTGAAGTTTGTTTGTTTTTGGACCACCGGTGTATTGAAAATTGGTGCTGATGATCCAGCTAACATTTCAATCTCATCGCATTCTTTTACTAAGAACTTCATGAATTCTTCGATTGAAGGAAACTCCTTTTCCGATGCTAATTTTGCCCATGCAGTTCTTGTCTCCTTGTCCGATTGCTCTAGCATCCAATGGATCAGTCAAGGGTCCCGCTTCTTTGCGTCACTTCCCAATGCCTCCAAACCTCTCAACACTTCGTCTGCAATGTTATAAAGCCCTTGACGTAGCCTACTTCTCTGATGAACTGGTTGAATTGTAAAAAATGTGATTAATAAATTATGTAGACACAATACATCTTTTTTTATCATAGCGCTCTTTGAATTTAATCCACGCCCCGTCATAATTCGCATCCGTAACCCCTATATGTTTGATTAATGCGGCAGCTTCACCCTTGAGTAATCCCTTTAAGTACTGAAATTTCTGCGCATTTGCCAACGAGTCTCTACTATGCACAGATGACTCAAATAAATCACGCAAGGCCGGAAATTCTGCGTAATCACCACCAAACTGAGGTATATTTAATTTGGGCAGTTTGACATCAATATGGTTATTGGGCGTTGTGAAACTTGTAGACAAAGTTTCCAAATAGCCACAATTGCTGCTGTAAGTCCTTGACAACGGTGTTGCGTTCAGTAGCAGCTTGGCAAAGCTTAGCTTTGATTGTAAAGTACCGTGATTCAATTGCTTCTAACTCCGAAGGCTGGGCTAATGCTGCTATTTGGAAATCATAATCCTTAAACTCTAAAAACGATTTGTCTAATGCTTCTAGTCGTATGTTCACATCTTCTAACGCATGTCCGGTATTCAGTTTAGTGCAAAACTTTTCAGTGCGCGTAATAGCTGCTGTAGATTGTCCTCACCGGGCACTATATTCCTTCAGTTTTGATTGTTCTTCAGGTGTTAACACCATTGTGCAAAATCAAATTACTCCAATGGTTATCACTAAGGTTACTTGGATTCGACAACACTCACTGTTATGTATTGGACTGCACTTATTTTATGTATGGCAAACTATCTAATTTTCACTTAAATGCACTCGTATCACAAAATTGTTCAAACTAATTTATATATGCAGGTCAAGTATATTAACCGATTACTATCTAACCACTTCGACAAAAAGTAATAAGTAAAGTTTACTATACAGTATTTTAAGTTCACTACTTAAATTTTTTTTTTTCTGAAGTATCACTTTCGACTGTAATTTGCCCATATAATTGTAATTCTAGTTCACAAAACTGGATTAGATACAATAATTAATTAATTAATTTATTATAAATTGAGTAGCCGTTTAGTGAGATTACAAGTAAAATTACATATGGGCGAGTACATATATGTAATATATAACAGTAGCCAAAATTTCAAGATGTACTGTTATAATAGCACCGCACTAAATACGCGATATTAAAAAATATATTAAATGAGAAGTCACAAGGAATTATGTCAAATGGAACTATGAATGAATACCGTACTAGACGATTTGACAGCAAGTTTCACTCTTATACATACATGATCTTAAAACGTTTGCTCTTCTATTCTAGTTGAAGTACTCATTCCTATAGCAAACATGATACTAAATCGATTTTTAAACTTGTTTTTTTTAAAGAATTATATCCCAAAGATCCGCTAAAAATTGATACACATGTACCCACAATACACGAGTAGTCGTATATTAAATTTAACAACAACAAAAATTTAAACCATACAGCGTTCGATATACGTACCATAGCAATAACGAGTACAATAATCATTTAATTTCTTTGGTTGTTGCTTGCTTGCTTATAATTCTAAATAGTTCATATTTATTATTTGAATTATAGTTATTATCTATTTTGCGGTCAATTACTGGTTATTATTTTTATTTTCAGTATTTCGTTTTGTGTTTTGAAAATTCAATTAATTTGTATTTGGTAATTTTTCGATTTGTCTTGATCATTTCTTTATTTCAAGTTTATATTACACAAAACAATTTTGTATGTACATATATGTATATAAATATATTTAATTTGTTGTTGTTGTTATTTCTTTTAACAATAAGACAATATAATATAATAATAAATTATCAAATAGAGTTGAATTAATTTGTTTGCCTATGTTTTAGCAAAATCATTTCGTGTTGGTTGCGCGAACGCTAACTCTTTAATTTATGATTGACAATACGCAAATATTTTTAAACTATGAATAAAGATTGGAATGTTAGATGACGAGCGTATAATAAAATATTTTATATATAATTAAATATTACACTAATTTTAAGCATTATAACTTGACAAGTAATAATAGTCTATATCGTGAGTACAGTAACCATTCCAAACCTGCAGCTTCTACAATACTCCATAATTTAAAAATAACAATTAGGGTAGGTATATAAATTATGGGTATTGTCTGTGTGACGCAAGCAATACAAAATGAGTTAAAAGTATTCAGATTATTTGCAGTTAGGCTTAAACAATCATTTAAATAGACTTGTTCAATTCAAATTTTGCATGCAAATAACCAATGGGCATGTTGATTTAATTTTTAATGACTTCAATTCACTAATTTTTCTATTCTATTTCCACCATCAAAAGTGAGAAGCGAGGGTTTGTGGGGGATTACTTCCCATAAGTAATGTAACATTAGAGTCACAATTATGTAAAAGGCGTCGCAAGTCGCAACGTTGGTGAAGAAGACTGTAAATCTACAAGTCATCGAGCGAGAATTTGGTGCATTTGTGAATAACGTTACGTAGTGCATGCTCTATTTCTGGCAAGTGAACGTCCCAACAACGATGATCATCGATGATATAAGCCTTTATTGCTGCCAAAATTGATCGATTTACAATTTTAGATAAATCTGATTGAGGATTTTATTTCGGATGTTATGTATGTGGGACGCTTAGTAGCTTTGAATTAAATTGTTGGGCATTATCAGACACTATTGATTCTGGTACTGTATACTGAAGGAAAATAGCGTTTTCTAAAAATTTACAAACTTCTTTAGAGGTGGCGTTTTTCATGGCTTAGAAAAACACTTAGTTACTAAAATGATAAAAAACGATAAATAAATAATTCATTTCCTGCTCTTGGAATACGGGTAGGACCAAGAAAGTCCATATGAGACTTTATTGAGAGACCCATCATTGGCTGTGTTACGAGTATATGATTAACTGGTTTGCAGGATTTACAAATATCCCATCTCATTACATACTCTTAGACATCTAACGGCATTTTAGGCCAATAAAAGTATCGCTGAAGCAGGTATAACGTTTTTGTAATTTCAGGATGATCAGAGCCCGGTGGATTGTGGGCTGCATATATTAGTTCAACTCTAAGGCGCACCGGTACATAGATCTTCCAAAGCGGTATATCCGAATAATCATAACTCTGCCGTCTAGAGGTATTAACAAAGATTTTGCCATCTTGAGCGATACAATTTTGTAATTTATAGGAGAATTTTGAATAGTTCTTCAATATATACGCGAAAATGCTTCACACTAAAAACTACTGCATAGCATTCCAGCTCAGTGATGGAGTACTTCTGTTGTGCGTGATTTAACTTTTTTGGCATGTAGACTATTGGATGTTCTTCACCATCATCATTAATCTAAGTTAGAACACTGCCAACTCCGACCGGGCTTGCATCCCACTGAATAGAAAATAGTTTCTGTAAATTTGGATAAACCAACTACCGGTGCCGTACAAAGAGCGTGGTTTAATCAGTCAAACGCCTGCTGTGCTTCGAGCGACCACAAGAATTTTTTGTTTTTTTTTAAAAGATTAGTCAAAGGAGCAGCGATTATGGCGTATTGTGGTATAAATCGCCGGTACCATCCAGTTTCCATAAGAAATCTTCGGATCTTTTAAATCGTGTTCGGTACCGGAAACTCAGTAACAGCTTTAACTTTCTGTTGGTCCACTCCTAAATTCCCATCTAATATATCCTAGATATTTTGTACTTTTTAGTAAAAGTTTGCTCTTGTCTAAATTGACTGTTAGTCCAGCCTCTTGACGGGATTCGGGGGCCATCCAAGTAAACAAATACTTGGTCCTGTAGCTCATTGGAGATCACTTTATACATTAGTCTGCACATCGTTTGAGGCGCGTTGCATAACCCAAACGGCATGGCTGCACACTGATAAAACGGACGGCCAGGGATCGTAAAAGCCGTCTTGCCTCTAGATTCCTGTTCCAACGGGATCTGCCAGAATGAATCTTTGAAATCTATGCTGGAGATGAATCTGGTTTGATCTAGTCGGCTCAGGATTGTCCGTCAATGATTGGCAGAAGATACGCATCCTTCAACATCACAGCATTCAACCTTCGAGCATCTAAACATATACGAACCAATACTATCGCTGTACTCCAAGAGCTGTTTAGACTCCTCAATGACTCCAAGGACCAACATGCGATCAATATCTTTATATAAATCAGCTTGTACAGGTGGGCTAACAGGGTAGTATCTCTATTTGATCGAGACTACTCCATCCATGATTTTCATATAATGAGATAGTTTAGTGGTTTTACCAAGTCCAAGTTCGACGGAAGACGGAAATTGCTTGATTTTGTCTAATATATATTGCTAAGACAGTGTTAAGCGGTGCTTATTTGAATCGCTATATCTATATCACTTTTATTTGTAGAAGTGGAAACAATTTCAGACATAGCTGGTGATAATGGTACTGATGGAATCTGGGATGGAATAATCAGAAACGTTTTCCAGAAGTCTATGCCAAGATATAGAGGTTGTTTTAAACCCGTGATAATGAATATTTTCATTAAATGTTGGTTGTCGCCATAAGTAATTGTAGTTCATAGGTATTCGAAAACTCGGTTCAAATCTCCTCCAGCCGTCTTGACGTTAGATGGAACATAGTGAACTTTATATTGTAGATTTTGTAAAAAGCATATGCTACCGGGTCCGAAAGCGGTAATACTTGAAGCTCTGTGCATAAGATCACGGTATCTGGTACGCAATATTACGACGTCTGCATAGGAACCTACATCACCATCATCAGACAAGCATGTTTCACAAATATCAGCGCACATTTGTTTCTTGTTATTCCAATATTTATGAACGCGATTTTTCTAATTCTAGAATTTGTGGTTCAATGAAACTTTAGAGTAAATATTGCGACAATACTCGTGTTGTTTACAATTGGTATAGTAGGCAAATGTAAGTAAGTTAAAGTTATACAATTAGAATAGGGGGAGAGAAACTATTTCAACTCGCGATCTGTATTGCTGGCCGTATAGGTGTATGGTGATCTGGGAAGTATTTTGCGGTTCCTCCACTGATCATTTCCCGCCATGCAACGAAAGCAATTTGGTTTGAAAATATTCCGCCGTCTACATCCATAGCAGAACCTTGTACGCTCCTTGCTACAAAGGTCAATAAGGTATGTCCAATTACGGCAGTTCCAGCAGATTGCTAAAGAAGAACTGTTGCATTTAGCTTTTTGAGAAGAAGCGAGTTCGACAGCAGTTCGAGACCCCTTTTCGCAAGAACCAGAAAATTCCTCACTTAGCTTTGGTAAAAACTAGGTGGGCCTGTTGCAAAGTGGTGCTAGCATCTCCATATTCGGCAAAGACCGCGATGATCTATTAAATGACGCAAATATCAAATTCCATTCGTTTGCTTCCTCATTTAAAACTACAACTGTTCAAGTTAAGACAATTATCGGTTATGAAAAGGTAACATCTGTCTCGGTGAAAATACCGGTATCGTTACTTTACATTTAAACACCAATTTAACACAGTTATATTTTGCGTTGACTTTTGGCATGTTTTAGATTTGAGTTTCTCCAATTTCTTTAAATAACGCTTAAATAACCCTAACAGAATAACGCTTTTTCGCAACATACCTTGACTAAAGAGCAGAAACGTACTCTACATGATGTAATCAAAAGTTCTCATCATCCGCAACACTAGGGTTGGGAAAAACGACACTGTAAGCCCATTTGAAGTGGAAATGTACCAGGAACTCGATGATATGTTGTCCTTGGGTGTAATTGGGGAGAGTGTCAGTCACCGATCTGGCTGTGTCTGGCTGTGTCTTGATGCTCGAATAGTCAATGAGGTTATAGTGAAGGATGCTTATCTATTGTCGTTCCTCGATGGCATCTTGAAAAGACACGGTTCATCTCGAGCTTCGATTTGAAGGACGGTTTCTGGCAAGCCCGACTTAAACAGCCATTTATATGCCTGGACGGCCGCTGTATTAATTCACAGCAATGCCATTCGATCTCTGTATTGCACCGCAAACAATGTGCAGATTAATGCATCGCGTGATACCTCATGAACATCATTTTTAAATTCTCGTATACCTGGACGACTTACTGATTACTAGCGCTACATGTGAGGAACTACTACTTGTCAAAATAGCGGATTTATTGAGACACACAAATTTTACGATTAACATCGATTAAAGATGGGGTCGGATATTTACTCTAGCTATTTACATCCGACCGTAAGATAAATATATTTTAACTTAAAATATTTTTGGTTATGGATGAACTTGTTTGGTGATTTGATTGGTTCAGAGATCGGATTTAAATAGCTCGGATAAATATCCGACCCAATAAGGAGAAATAACACGCAAAATGCAGCACAACACAAATATAGTGTCACAGAACGTATAGAAGGATATTATTTTACCATAATCTCTTATCACGCCAATTTGCAGTGACTAATAGGACAGAGAGATCTTTCTGGACGTTTCGCTCTGTAATAGTCGGAATTACAGTGTACGCTTTCCAGGCATCCGCAATTCAGTGATCATTCGAATAATTTGCCAGACATCACTAATTAATATATAATCATCATTATATATATACATACATATATTTATCCCCATTTTCACTGAAAAATCAAAAAATATACTAATTGTATATATCATCTACATATAGACATTAAAATGAGTTATTTCAAAAATGTTAAAATTTTCCAACTACCCTAAGCTTTCTCTCCTTATACTTCAACCAGTATATTTACTTACTACCTTTAACTTTGTGGTACAAGAAAGTGATGCCTCACACTCAAACCCACAGTTTTCTTGTCTATAATTTTATTATTCCAATACAACAATTTTTTCTATTTTGTCTTGGAATAAAAAGAAAAGAAAATGTTATCTGTAATTTTATATAAAAATGAAAATTGTACGCCGCATTAGCATATTCTAATTTTGATTTTTTTTTTTTTTTGTTTTATTTCTTCTGGTGTACAACACTCTTCTCCATCTGAATTTTTTGAATATAATTAATTAATTAAAATAGATTTTTGCAAAATTATAAAAATATGAGAAAATCGAAAAAGGAAAGAAAAGGAAAAATTGTGGTCGAGGCCGAGAGTTACATTTTATAGATTTTATTCTTAATGACGATGATGATGATGTTGATGGTTATGATGATATCTAGAAGATGATGATGAAAATATAATTAAATTGAAGTGATTGTAAAAATGTATAATTTATTAAAAAAATCTTCTTATACATTTTCATGTTATTATTATAATTAAGATGGTGTAAATGTTGGAAAAAGATGGTGGAAAAAATTAAAATAAGAGGTAATCGATTCCATTGTTGTTTTGCTTAAGAGTACCGCAAGGTGGATTATCACCGCAAGTGAGGCAAAATGATACTTCGCCGCAAAATATATCCTTCAATGAAGGATACATTTTGTGGCAATTTGTTATTTATTGGAAAAAATACTTGGTAACGTTTTTCTCAAATCGAACGATCTCGATTTTAGCCACATAGAAAAATCCAATGTGCATCGTTAATCAACGGGGTGGGATAATAAAAATTGAGAATCAAAATAATACAATTCAACCATCAAATTTTAAAGGCGAACTTAGTTTATTGCAAATTGCTTGGTAATTTTTTAACTTCTGCAGTTAAACTACTTTTGATTCAGTATAAAGAAGAAACATTAAAATAACTTCTGGAAAAATCCGCCAACAAAAAAGTTATCAATTATTTAGAGAAGTGAACGGTACACAATGAAGGTTTGGCAAATTAATCACCAATCTTGAATGCACTAAACAGAAGGGTACGTTCAAGGCTCGTGAATTTTTTTGAATTTTCTTTTAGGGCTAACAGGATTAGATTTTAGATATGATCAAAATCATCCCAAGCTAAATATGAATGGTCAGTATTCAATATTTGCGTTTACTAAACCACTTTTAATGGTTTGGCCAGACTTTGGACTATGATTTTTAGTAAGGCCAGGGTCCATTCAAGGCTCTTGAATTTTTTTGAAATTTTCTCTGGGAAATATCCTGGAAAGCGAGTAATTATTTAACACCACAAAACCAAAACCTCGCACAATGACACCATAAAAACTATATTGATAAGATAACAGAGGAAGAAAATATTCTAATTACCATTTCCAGATTTTGGCGTGGTAACATTAAACAATTTGTGTTACTCATCACGTAGTGAAAACAATTATGTATTCATGTTGTTGGGTACCAGAAATGTATGTGAAGATCTAAGGCAACACATATAAGGTTGTATCATCTAAGAAAACTGGAATTAATCATTTGCCGCAAAAAAAACTGTATTTATATTCCGTCCTATAAAAATTAATTTATCCCCTGTGATGGGAGAGCAGCACTCACTTGTCTCGTAAACCTAAATTGCACGAACATGTTTTCCTAGAATAGCACCACAGTATCCTTTGCTTGTCGTAGGAGGCAACTAAACGGTTGGATCGCTGTGAAAATCATCTGTTTATGCAATATGACCTAAAGAAAAACTGAATACCGCCAAACCAACAGGGGACCCCCGCTCAAGTACCCGGACACGAGGTTTAGGATCGGCACGTGCAATGTGCTGTCACTTAGAAAACCAGGCGCGTTGGAACTCGTAATCATGCCGATTATACAACTCGGCGAATTTACTGCGGAGTGAGTTCATTCGATCCGCACTTGATTCGCATTTACAATTTTTCGCATTACAGAATCCGCCGGAAAACTGTATTACCGATCCGCAATGAATCTGCAATTTCACCAGTACTGTCAAAATTTTGACGTTGAATTGTGTTTTTATGCTGATTTAAATTTTTTTTGTATTAAAAGAAAATAATTAAATTTAATTTAAAAATAAAATAAAATAGTGAGTATAATGGATACCATAGGTATCTATGTATTTAGATTTTAATGAAGAAGCAGCGCTGCAAAGGAAAGAAACGAGGAACGCTTTACGGAATGCCTGCAAAGACATATTCCAATTGTTTAATGCCCAGTGAGAAAAATTATTGCAGAATATATGATTATTGTATTAAAATGTTAATTTTTACTGATTTAAAAAAAATTTCAGATTAAATAAACCAGCCTTTAAATATGTTTTAAAAGAATTACAAACAAAATTACCCCAGGTGGTTAAATCATCATCACTTACGCCAGAGTTTAAATTGGCCGCTACTCTCAGGTTTTTGGCAGAAGGTGGGTACCAAAATGGTGTTGGGCAAGATTGCTTTGTTGGCATGGCATAGCCAACGGTTTCGGTCGGGATAGCTGAAGTGTTAGACATTTTAGAAGACATTTTGTGCAATAAATGGATAACGCTAAAGATGAGTGAGGATGAAAAATCGGAGGCAAGGATGTATTTTTACGGAAAGAGCAAAATTCCTGGAATTGTAATGTGTGTAGATGGTACGCACATAAAAATCGCAAAGCCGGCTGGTCTAAATACTCATCTCTTTTACAACCGTAAAGGATTTTACAGTTTAAATGCGATGGTAGTAAGTAACAATAAATTACAACATGCTCTATTTACAGTAATTTGTTCCTATTTTAACATTTATTGCTTTTTAAGATTTGTGATCATAAACTACGGATCCGTTGTGTTGACGCCACTTACCCTGGGTCAAGTCATGATTCGTTCGTTTGGGGAAACGGGGATGCCGCAGAATATTTTAAAACCATATACAATAAAGGGGATAGAAATCAACGAGTGCTCGGTAAAGATGTATTTTCAAATTATAAAGTGATTTTTGTGTTAAAAGAAAATTTTTTTTAAGCTGACGCTGGATACCCCTTATTACCGTGGCTTATTACGCCATATCGAAGTACGGGAGTAAACACTTCTAAGAGCCGCTTTAATAAAGCGCACAGTTGTGCTCGTAACATTGTCGAGCGAACTATCGGCGTTTGGAAGAATTGGTGTCGATGCCTCTTAAATTTTTAAGAAATAAATTTAATTGAACAACATGTTCTTTAACATAAATGGATACATTTTTTATTAACCTTTGTAGTTTATGTATCACAAAATATAATTATAAGTATCACAAAATACAAGTAAATTGCCCTTCGTGGCAATTATCACAATTCAAAACTTAATCCTAATTATAGAGGCACTTATAATTAAATTCAACTTATACCTACTATATGTAATAAAAAAAAATTTATATAAAAATTCAGTCTTCATGTTTCCCATTTCTAAAAAAATTCAGTGCTCACGGCTTTGGTGCTTCACAATTTGGTGTCCAACTCAAGTTTTTTTAATTCAATTTGCAATATTTTCTCTTTTATTCTATTCTTTTCGAGAGCCAACTGATCTATTTTTTTGTTATGACGTTTGCTCTCATCTAATTGGGCTTGCAATATAACGTTCGTGTTTTTTTGGCGATCGCCAAGTTTTTCGACCGCCCTATCTATCCTTTTTTGGATTACATTGAGCTCTGCTGATATTTGGTTATGGGTTTCGTTAAACTTTTCAATATTTTTGTACAGGTTTTGCTGTATTTCGATCTGTTTTTCTAATCGTTTAATTTGTTTCGGCCCTTTGGTTTGCGGCACTTCTGGTTGTGCTTCATTTCCTTCATTTAAAACTTCCATTTCAAGGTCATTCTCTATTAATGAGGATGGGGATAAAATAAATTCCTCGACGGTTGGCAAAATATGGTCGGTTGGTAAACTGTTATGGCTGCTGGAATCACGAAATGTCCGCTTACGGGGAACCCCGAACTTATTCGCGGTCATCACACCATCTACACCATCTCTAAGGCAAACTAGCTGTATCACTTCCTCGTCTAAAGGAGTGAATATAACTTGGGTGTTACTACCGCCACCTGTCCCTTTAAGTTCTCTCTTATTGTGGGCAAGTTTTTTCCTGAGGGATGATTTATAATCACTCCAAACCTGAAAATAAAAATATAAATACCTATTTTACAACTCCCGATTCCAAATACCCAAAACTTTTTCCACTCCGCGATTTCTTTTATTGGTGGCCCCAGCGCATTTAGCTCATCCTGCAACTTTTGCCAAAACTCTAGCACCACCTCTGGACTTGTTTTAGTTAAATTTTTGGCTATATCTGGTTGCTCCTTCATCAGCCTTACCATTTTTTCAAATTGTGCACGGTTGGTCGTACGTTTTCTTTAATAAATAAATTTTTTGATTAAAAGATGTAAAAAATTTTTTCTGTATTTACGAGTAAATAAATTCTCAACTTACATTTTATTGTTCTCCATGGTAAAAAAATAACAAACTGAAAACACAACCACCACAAATCAGACCTAAATTCGCATTAATTTTTTGCGTATTTAGAATGACAGATTTTATACTGAGTGCGTTTCACCCGCGGATTCCATAATATCGATTTTTCGAACTGCATTACCATCATTCGTTCACTTTTGATACGGCGTTTTCAATAATACGAAAAACATCAAAATCGAATGATACTCCCACCGCAGTACATCCGGCGAGTTGTATAATCGACGTGAATCACTTTTATGAAGGAGTATCGGATGGAACTCGTTCCTCTTCAAAATAGTCGCTGGCGTAAAAATGGGGACCATGTGTACCAGCATCTCCTGGTACACATGGTCCCCATTTTTACGCCAGCGACTATTTTGAAGAGGAACGAGTTCCATCCGATACTCCTTCATAAAAGTGATTCACGTCGATTATACAACTCGCCGGATGTACTGCGGCGGGAGTATCATTCGAGCAAGTCGAGCAACAAAATATAGCCCATATAGTGAAGTGCAACAACGTCTAACAATTGCGAGAAAAAACAAAGCTGGAAGAAGCGCGAATGGTGGGAAGCCGAGGTTTTGAAAGTAAAAAAACTCAGCAATGAGTGCAGTTCGCGTATTTTCTTTAAGGGAATACTGGATTGCACCATACTTTAAGGCTTTCGTCAACCGCCATTCGAGACCGGGATGTAAACCTCTTAGTCAACATTGATGCAGTACTCAACGCATGGAGTGGACACTTTACCGACGTGCTTGGTGTTCATCATGCATCACACACAGTAGTCACCTTAAATACAGACTGTGGAGATTTGCATTGTAGATCCATTCCATGAGGAATTCACTAGGGCCATACAGAGACTTAAACAAAATCACCCACCTGGGGTGGACTGCATTAATTCGGAGCTCTTGATATTCAGAAGGAACACTTTGTGAAACTGTCTTTTCGACCTTATTCATGGCGCACCGTAGTAATGCCTGACGTATGGAAAGTGGCCGCGATATGCTCCATCTTCAAGAAAGGAGGCCGATTCGGGTGTGAGAATTATCGCGGTATCGCTAGCAGAAGGTTTGCAAGCGGAGGGTTTAGTTCGTGACTATCAAGGAGGAATTCGTCCGAATCGATCGGTCACTGATCAGGTCTTTTCGCTGCGGATGATTCTATCTAAATATTATGAGACTTCAATCCCCGTACATCAGGTGTTCCTGGATTTCCGGCACACCTATGACTCGATGAATCGAGAGAGTTTGTGGTGTGCTCTGGAATATCTAGGAATGCCAACGAAATTGATACAACTATTAGAATGACAGTAACGCAATCTTAATGCTGTGTTAAAGGTGCGAACAAGCTATCGACAAATTTTGCATAGTTAATTAAGGTGTTCGGCAAGGAAAGGCTCTGTCCCCGATACTCTTTAATCTCATGTTGGAGTACATCTTTCGTAAAACTGAAACACCCCAGTGCAACATCTTATAACACCAGTTCAATCAGGTGCTTGTATATGTGGATGACATTTGCGTGATTTTACTGAATAGCAACTGAAGGAAATGCTTGATCCGCTTGTAGAAATTTCAGCTTCAGTTGGACTCCATATCAATGAGTCCAAGACAGAATACATGATCTCTGGTCATAGGAACAATGGTACACTAGGTTTTAGTAGTGGCTACTACAGGTTTGAGGGCGTCAGGAGGTTCAAATATTTGGGCTCTTTTATCACTCACGATAACAGTATGGGTGAGGATATTAAAGTGCGGCTACAGGCTGACAGTCGTGTTTTGTATCCTCTAAGGCCACTGCTAAAATCTTAATACCAACCGTAGAGCTGAGGCTTTACAAAGCGTTGCTCAGGCCCGTTGCTATGTATGGATCTGAAAATGGGACGCTGACGGATGAATACGATAGATGGCACCTTACATTTGAGAGAAGAATCTTGCGAATGATTTACGACCCAAAACGTGAAGTGATGTACGTACATACCGAGCTCTGTAGAATATCGAGATCGGAGAACTGATGAAGATCCCCGATATTGTACAGGATGTTGCAAGTACGCTGGCTCGGACACGTTCTGCGTCCTGATTTGGAACGAAAAGGTTGCAGGTGACGATGGCATCACGGTGTAGAGAACGACTTGGCTTCTTCAGATTGTCTAAGACAGTAAGAAGACGATGCTTGGGAGCGAAACCGTTGGAGCCAAATTGTTGACATGTAAAGGCCCAGTAATGGCCTTTTAAAACTTTTATTATTATTACTATAAAAATAATAATCACTGGGTGATTATTAATAATATATAGATGTAGAATTTATAACAACCTATGATCCTATAAATTCCGGTGAATTACAATCGGACCTAGTTAAAACGGCGCAAGATTTTGTTGATGACTTTAGACGGGAAATAAATTTACCGACGATAAAATCAAACTACTCTATTCCAGAAGGATAGTTATAAATGTGGGCCACTTATAATTTATGGAATTGAAATTGCATGGAAAAATAAATATTGGCCTGAAATACATTCTCCAGTGGACGAAGAATAATCGGGACTAAACTTTACGGTGCAAATTATACTGAGTTATAATTATTAATGTAATGTGATACTGATAAGTAAAAGACACGAACAATCGAGATATTAAAGATATTAAAGTCTAGCCAAACCATTCAAAGTTTAGTAAATGAAAATATTGAATACTAACCGTCAATTTTAGCTTGGAGTGATTTTGATCATATCTAGCCATGTTAGCTCCAAGAGAAAATTTCAAAAAACAAAATCATGAGCCTGGAATTGACTTCTAAAAATCATAGTCCGAAGTCTGGCCAAATCATTAAAAGTAGTCTATTAAATTAAATTATTGGTTAGTAGCATTATAAAATATCTTGTCTTATCTATTTTCAATTTTTCGTTTGAGTGTTTCAATGAGACATATTCCCTTTTGCCTTAAATAAATGCGCCGATAATTCGTTTTAATTACAGTGATGCTGAGGCTACACGTGATAATTATTTTCAAGTCATGTTTCAATTTTGTATGTTCTCAACCATAGCTGAATACATACATTTGTAGCGCACTATCTATACACAGCTAATTAGAACATACTCGTACATATAATTAATCTAAAAGTTGCAAAAAATTGGTCAAAGTATTGAATGAGACCAATGTCCCGTTATAGCTCCCACGACCATACCAATATGGTGCCGTCGGAGCGATGTCAGGTCAAGTCCACGCCAGATTTTCCTGGCGTTAGAACAACTGTCGTTCGTTTCTCTCGCGGCTATCTCCTGAAGCAGCAGTTTAAAGGAGACAAGCGGTATCTTAAAATCCAGCGTGGCTTGTGAGATAAGGTATGCTGTGCCCTGATGAGCATAATAATGAAGTGCCCTGGCACCCACGACAAGTGGGTGTATGTGTATAAAAATGTTTCAAACTCAATTGACAAGTTAAAATTACGGATTACAAACAAAATTGATCTTTAAAAACTTTTACAATTATTCTGTCTGCCTTTTATTTTCACGGCAAGAGAATTCATTTTCAATAGTGCAAATTAGCCACCTCAAGTTCCTCCTAAATATATTGAAAACCTTCAATTTTCGACAGTCCATTTCATTTCAGGAAATGATACTATTCTTAAGTTTAAATGAAAAATCACTAGTCAGGAGAAAATTCAAATTGATATTCTTCCGTCTCTGCCAAGCAATTTTGAACTTGCAGTGTAAACGATTTTTAAACTTTGTATATACTTATTGGGGTATATTATGTAGAATGCACACTTTGTACAAAAATTGGGTGCATTTCAGTACAACAAATTATTTTTTAAATCCAACATGTTAAGTTCTGAATGTATCTGGAATGTGTGTAAAAACAGATTCAACCGGTGGGAAGTTTTCCACAAATAACAAAAGTGTAGCTACACATTATAACAAATAACGTATGTATAGTTACACAATTTAACAAAAAGTGTAGCTGCCCACAAAAAAATGTAACATAGTAAATTATATTTATTACGATTATAATAAAAAAATTAAATATAATTATTTTTAAATGAAAATATGCGTTTGTGCAAATTTAATATGACGTAATTTTTAATTATAATTAAATGCTAGCTAGAAATAATCGCAAACATTAAAAAACGTTAAGCTATTACTAGCTTTAAACAATTTCCAAAATAAAGTTATACATTTTGAATTCGCTAACAAAGAGGATTTTTTGGTTTGTATATCAATTAACAATAATAATCTAAGATATGTCTAGATAAATCTGAGTATGCCACCTCATTGCGTGTAGTTTTAAGATTATATAGGGTTGAGATCATTTTAACGCGACCCTCAGGGGGTAAGTTATCGATTTTATAAGAAACACCCTTTACAATGAAAGTGTAGGAGGATCTATTATGGCCATTAACAGGTAATCCTAGAGATGTCTAGATGAATCTGAGTACGCTATCTCATTGTGTGTAGTTTTAAGATTATTTATGGTTGGGATCATATTAACGCGACCCTCATGGGGTAAGTTATCGATTTTATAAACAAAATCATTTACTATAAAAGATTAGGAGGATCTTGGATGACCATTAACAGGTAATCCTAGAGATGTCTAGATAAATCTGTGTATTCCATCTCATTGCGTGTACTTTGAAAAATATTTTTGGTTGGGATCATATTAGCGCAACCCAAAATATTGATTATTTATTGATTTTAAAAGACACTTTTTTTGGACGCAGAACGTGACCGAGCCGACGTACTCATAATTTACGATTTTAAATTATCACTATTTTAAAATCGTACATTATGCTGGGATCCATTAAAGGAAACTGCGAGGATTTTAGTGACCCGTTAACATTGAAATCACTATACACCAACACGTAACAATTTTAATAACCAACATCATCAGCTACAATCGTAGTGAAAAAAGTAAGCACTTTCAAAATAAATAATAGTGACCATAACTTTTGACACTTGTTTCCGTTATTTTCAGTTTGATTGCCAAAATTATTACTTTTTCCTTCAAATCAAATACCAACTAAACATTTATTAAAAAGTACAATTAGTTCCTAATCAAATGTGGACAAAATCGGATCGTAGGAATGATGATTTTAGTATTTAAGGTACAAAAGTGAAGCGAGATATTTCAATTTTAACGATTTATAACGTTTTAACGGCAAGTAATTTCGAAAATCATTACCCTCTTGAATATAATACCGTAGCCGCGGATACCCTGTATATATGAAGAAACGCGGATACCCTGTATATATCAAAAAACGAATAAACCTGATTACTTTCCTCCCACCTCTTGAATTGTTTATAACCTGGGCGGAAAACAACAGTATGATCAACTATGATAGAAGCACTTATCTATTGTGATAATCTTTTACGTTTTAACATATTTTAACACAACTTTAATGTATTATTTTGATTTTAACACACAATTTCACATTGCCAGTTCAAAAGGTTTTACCCTTTTGAGCCTTCTTACTATTTTCTAACTGTCGAGGAGCTGAGATGCTTCGACATTAACGTGCTGGTATAGTTTCTGTTCATTACTTTGAGCTATTTTTGTAATTTCAAAATTGGGGAGATCAATTTTCAGGTCCTGGTAGATTGTTATTGCGAATATACCACGGTGCATGCTACGGAGTACCTCGTATTGAAAGTGTTGAATTCCCCAGAGTTGTATCAGGGTTGTTGTTTCATAAGTCCAGACAGGTTTCAGCGTTTGTTTATAGAGCAAAAGCTTATTATATGTAGATAGGTAGGAGTTTTTCCTATTAGCCTCTACATTTTTCTGTATTTATGTCCCAACTCTTCTTCTTTTTTTTTATATGGGCCTTCCACCTTAGCTTAGCATCAAGTCTCATGCCTAAGTGTTTCGCTATTTTCGAATACAGAACAATTCGGTCAATGATATAAACTGGTTTGTATTCGATTCTCCCGTTATTGAAATCGACATGCACAGATTTGCTCTCGTTTAATTTTATACGCCATCTCTATTTGTGTTTGCGATATGACTTTTTGTAAATTTTCTGTTGAGTCATCATTGATTTTACCACCAGCGATTATTGATGGCATCCGCAAATATAGCGACAGTTCTATTTTCTATAATACGTAGATCACAAGTGTACAATAGATAAAGAACCGAAATTATTCAACAATAAAATCAGATTATCAGCAGAGCTCAAAATGGAATACCAGGTATAATTTACAATCTGAACCAGTACAAAATATGTAATATGCATTATGAAAACATGATTTTATTTGCGGAATATAATCGACATGACGTGAAACGAAACCACTATTAACTTTTAATTTTATTTAACCCATTTAAGTTCTCTGAACCAAATATTTAATAGAAAACAAAAAATTTAAAAAATATACATTTTTTATTTATATTATTAAAAAAATTCATTCTGATTTTATTATTTTATTTCAAGTGTAAAACTATCCCAAATTTATTTATTACATATCCAGAATATTTTTAAAAACCTTTTTTTTTTTGTTTTTTCAAAAAATTTAATTTTTCATTCCATTATTTAATTTCCATCATCATCATCATCACCGACCAACAATATCATCGTCATTATTATTATCAGCCTCATCGTCATGATTGACGTTTTTTTTAGTTTGAATTTTTTTTATTAATAAAAATAAAATTAAAATATTAAAATGCAAAAAAAAAAAACAAAAAAATTATAAATAAAATAAAATTATTAAAATTAAATTGGAATACGTTTTTATTTTTTTATTTTAATAAAATAAAATCATTTATTTCAGTTACATTCTTGTTTTGTTTTATTACTATTTTTTTTTAATTTATATATTCTGGTAAAAAGTAACCTAGCCAAAACGATTAATTATTCATAAAAAATCATCTGCTCTCTGCCGAGCTCTTTTTATTATTATTGTGGCGTTATATTAATGAAATTACCTTACCACCGAGTATCACCAACTGTTTTTGGATTGTCATAAATATTTGATGAAAATTTATTTTATTACAGTTGATATGCTTTTCGCCATGGTAATGTACATAGAGTATATCAAGTATATTAATTTTTGGGTTATGTACTTGTTGAAGATAAAGTAATTACTGGATATTTGTTTATTAACTATATAGTTAATGGGGTTTATATACAAGTTTTAATCTTTAAATCGGTTTCATCCATTATTATTATTTTAAACCACATCCAATTATATGATTGACGAACTTTGACACTATCGTGTATTGCCTAAATAGCCTGGCAAAGATACTAGAATAAAATATTGAAACTGGATAAAATTTTAGATAATTTTGTAAAGCTCGTATAGACCTTTTTCTCTCAAAAACTTTTACAGCTAAAACCGTAGGCCAAATAGTTTAAGTACTATAATAGTTGGTTCTTCTTCTGTTTGAAGTAACATAAACAATTAACCACACAATATTTCGTTCACTGCGTGCAAGAAAACTATCAAAATGTGGCCATCGGATAGCAACTTCGCTTGTCACCTGTGCATATGATTCTTTTCCTCGTAATTTATATAATTCCCGATTTATCTGTTGATTGGTCGGGGCTTCACTAGCAGGGTTTCTACGATTTTACCTCACAGCCGCGGCAATTAGCTGGATGTTGACCTTTGCAATTAATGCATTTTGGAGCTGAGTTCCTATCTAATGTACACGTGCTCGTAAGGTGGTTACCAGCACATTTAACGCATCCTGCCATACGTCCACAGTATCTCTGAGTGTGATTGAAGCCTTTTGAAGACTTTTTCTTCACTGGTTCTATTCTGACTTTCATATTTTGAATGGCTCGAATATCATGAATTTTTTGAATATTTTCCCCTTTGCCAAACGTTAGCATGAATAGCGGTAGCCCGCGTTTTGTGACGACACCGTTGCCTTTCTCATCTACCTTTCACTCTTTTTTAATGATGTTTGCAGCATCCTTAATGTCGCATCCTTTAGTCTGCAGCTCGGCAATTATATCTTCACTCTCGCATGTTTGATGTAGTCCTCTAGCCATAACCTTAATTGGTCTTTCCTGCTTGTCCTCATATGTATTCCACTGAACTTTATCAGCATTAAGGTTCATAGAGAGATTTCTATAAGTATCTGAGTCTGGAACATTTACCTTCCAAACATCTTTATTTAGTGCTACTAGCTTGAAATCCTTGTCCGTAATTAAGGTAATCAGAGCCTTGACAGTCGGGTAGTCTTTAATACCAACTATGTTTATTGGTGGAGGCTGTTTTTTTTTTAATGTGTTAGGAATTTTATCGATCGTTATACTGAGTAGTTGGTTTACTTGATGTTGATGTTTTCTTTCCCTGCTCAACATATTTTGACGATGATTCTGCTTTTCGTTTCTTTCTGGGCTTGTTTTTTTTCACGATCCAATCAGATTCCCTTGCCACTTCCTGTTCATCGGAAACTGCCGTGTTGAATGTGGCGGTTTTTCTTATGTTTCTTGATCCTACACACTAAAATTTTTTAATGTATATACAATGCAAGATGCATTACATATAGGACCAATGCATTTTTACATTAAATTGTAATACATACCCTTGCATTTAAAAATTTTAATTCAAAAGAACATTTAATATTAATGTTAGTAAAAATTAATATTTAATGCTACGTTTGTATTAATTTATAATGCAAATTGTATTAATAAATGTTGATCTAAGTTAGTTTACTTTTTAATATAAAAAAGCATTTAAATGTAATTTGTGCTTTGCAATGAAAATTAATATGAAATACATTAGAATAATATTATTCTATTTGAATTGGATTTTGATGCTAAAATGAATTAAATTTTGAATGTAGTTTATATTAAATGTTTAATTCAATTTTGTTTCAAGCTAAATGTATTTTAAACTAGTTTTTAATGCAAACGCAAAATAATTACTTTAATTTTGCCTATTAATTTCAATTATAACAGCTATCGTAAATTCTTATAAAAAAATTAGTTATTATGAAACCTCTATTCTAAAATAAAACAATTTCTTTAAATTATAAATTATTTATTTCAGTTTATAAAAATATACATTTACATTCAAACTTAATTAATTATAGTTAAATGAATTCGATTTCAATTAAACTTAAAATAACTAACAAATATGTCTTAAACAATAACAATAATTAAATTTTTGTGCCTTATTCTATATAACTTGAAATGTGAAAGTCATTATTTAGAACTATTCTTTTGACACTACCTCAAAGAATATTGTTATAAAAATTCAAATTTAAAATGGTTATATTTAAAGTATGAACATCCGCGTGTTTAAAATTCTATAGTTAATTTACATGATACTATTTATTTTAAATCGACTGTTAATTAGTATTTAAAATTATAATTTATATATATCTGCTTTATAGTAGCGAAATTTATTTATTATACTATATTTTTTGTCAGATGCGAACAACAAAGATGTACTTTCACATATTTATTTAAATGTATAATGTTGTTCGAAATAATTGATTTATGACATAAATTTAGATAATCAATAATAGTTAAATTATTATTAAAACTATCTAAAACTGAGTTAATTTCGGCCAAACTAAAGGTCACAACGGTGTCAAATATAGGCCTATTTATTGAGGTTAAATATAGGACAACTATGACTTGCACAAATGGATCACTAGGGTCGTGTTCACTATCATCCACGTGATTGTCTTGATCCATAAGAGCTTCCTTTCATTTAATATAATGACATTTAAATAATAGATCAAATGTTTGAAGAATAGAAAAATTTTCTGGTACAGGTAGTAAACGTTTTTCAATATTAATAAAATAACTGGAAACTGATAATTGGTTTACCCACGTTGCAATTATATAAGGATTACCGTATCCGTCAGCTAAAAGTTCTTCTTCTGTTGAATTAAGCTGTAAAATTATATACAATAGTGAAGCGATTAAATAATTTTCAATTTTCATATTTCACCCAAAATTCATATTGACCCTTACTCTTGAGTCTTAAAATAGATTAAACTTAAACGCATGATTCAAGAATAGAGATTGTTAAAAATTACAAGTAACAAAACTTACCGGCTTGAAAACAATTAAACGATTTTTCATACCCTCGATACTCGTTCGTGGATGTTTTGTAGAACTTTTACCATTAGCTGTTTGTGGACATAATTTTATGAGGGTAAATATTTTTTCCAGAGGAGGCGCATATTCTGAAATCATGAAGCAATAGTTTATTTCATTTATGAAATATGTATTAGCGTCTAAATTTGTCATAAAACAAACCTGTATGGATTTCAGTTTCTATTACTGTTTTGCTGTTTTTTAGCACCACTTCAATAAATTTTTCAAATTGATTCCAGTTTTCGAAAAAACAATTGTCATTATCTTTGTACCGGTTGCTGAAGTCAAATAACACCTACGAAATTAAAATATTTTAGATTGAGTATTCTTTAGATGTATATAAGTATATATTATTAAGTTACCAAATCCGGGTCTATGAAAAAAAATGGTAAATTTTTGATAATGTTATAGCTGGAATTACATTCAATTAATTTTGATCGAATTTCGCAGGTCGATATTAACTTTTCTTTTATCAATTTTTTTTGTAGTTTCACATCCGCGTGTTTCAGAATTAACAATTCCTCATTTTCAATGTTCGAACTATTCGTCTCAGTCGTGTTTGCTTCGATGTCTGTAGAGTCCGCTAATTTCCTTTTTCTTATTCTGATAACTTCTACTTGGCGATATTTTTCCTGTAGATTTCTTAATTTATTAGGTATAAAACTTTTGTTCGAATTTGGATCATATAAAATCGTCTATGATTAATAAATTCCTAAGTTAATATTTAAATATAAATTGGACCTTGGAGTTAATATTTACTGCCCCATCTGATTTTAATTGCGGAAACAACCATTCAATTGCTCCTGCCAAATTGAGTTTCTGATTTGTGGTTGGATATTGACCAAATTTTTTTACTAAACAATTTACACCTTCTCGTATAATTGCCCTTCGTTCAATGAGTGTTAGGGGTTTTAATACAGTATCGTTGTTCTTCTTTTTGAGGAGGACGTGCGATAGTTGGCTTTGCTAAAGATGAACTTCTAGTTCCTTGAAATAAAAATTAATTTTAATATTGTACATACAAAATAACTACCGACATTACTTCGGCATTTAATTCAGAGTTATTTGCAACCAGAAAACTCTTAAGTCTAGGAATTGCTGTGCTGTTGTCTGTTTTAGTTTTGATTTTTAAATAAAACTGAGGATGTGTTGAGTACTGATCTATAAATTCAATAAATGATTCTTCTGGAATAATAACATTGTTAGAATCCGTAAGAGACTCAATATCCAAAGAACTTAAATTTGATTGTAAGGCAGCTGTAAAGTAAATGGTATAAATCAATAAATTTAATTATGTCAACTTAACTAAATAAACTTAATTTATAGTATAATTTAACAAAAATACAAAATACATACATATATATGTATACATATGTGTAATCTACCTGCTAATAAATAATCCTCGTAACAGAGAGCCGTTCCATGTCTATTACACAATTTTTTTTATTTGAATGTACCGCGTTTTCGCATCAATTTCAATTTTGATAAGCCGTGGATGAACAGTGTCATCACAAATATTTAATTTCACTTTTAGAAACAATTGGGGGTGATCCGATTTTTCATTAATGAAGTTGATGAAGATATTTTCTGGAATTTTTGTGTTATCGATGTCTACAAAATACTCGATATCCTCTACTGCACAAGAAGAATTGATTGCAGCTGAAAAATGTGTGGATTCAAAATGATTAATTTTTATATTAAGCTTATAGATAGATTGTACCTGCAAACAAGTAATCTTCATAACATATATGATCATGAATTTCGCAATGTTCGGATACTTCAATAATTTTTTTTTCACTATTGATCAACAATTTTATATATTTTACCAGCATGTTGATAATGACGGACAAAATGTTTTCACGAACTTCAAACTATGTATTATACTTTATTTAATAATTTTACTCGAACTGAACAAATAAATTTCACTTCCTGAAAACACTTATTTTATTTTTATTATAAATAATAACAGTGTTAAAGGCCATTACTGGCCTCTTACTGAATCAACAATCTGGCTCCAACGGTTTCGATCCTGAGCTTGGTCTTCATACTGTCTTAGACAATCTGAAGAGGCCAAGTCGTTCTCTACATCGTGGAGCCATCGTCGCCTGCAACGACCTCTGCGCCTACCATATGGTGGCTCTCCTTTCAGAGATCGCTGCACAATTCGTTCCGGATCAGCACGCAGAACGTGACCGAGCCAGCGTACTCGCTGAGATCTAACTTCATGTACAATATCGGGGATCTTCATCAGATCTCTGATCTCGAAATTGTACAGAGCCCGGTATGTACCATCTATTTCGCGTTTTGGGCCGTAAATCACACGCATGATTCTTCTCTCAAATGTAAGGAGCCATCTCTCGTACTCATCCGTCAGCGCCCAACTTTCACATCCAAACATAACAACGGGCCTGATCAACGCTTTGTAAAGCTTCAGCTTCACGGCACTTGATAAGTGTTTAGATTTTAGCAGTGGCCTTAGAGGATATAAAGAACGACTGCCAGCTGCCAGCCACACTTTAATATCCTCACCCACACTGTTATCGTGAGTGATAAGAGAGCCCAAATATTTGAACCTCCTCACTCCCTCAAACGTGTGGTGGCCACTACTAAAATCTGGTGTGCCATTGTCTCTAAAACCAGAGATCAGATATTTCGTTTTGGACTCATTGATCTGGAGTCCAACAGAAGCTGAAAACTCTACAAGCGGATCAAGTATTTCTTTCACTCCGTTGCTATTCAGTCCAATCACGCATATGTCATCTGCATATGCAAGCACTTGATTGGACTGGCGATATAAGATGTTGCGCTGAGGTGTTTCAGTTTTACGAAAGATGTACTCCAACATGAGATTAAAGAGTATCGGGGACAGGGCATCTCCCTGCCGAACACCCGAGTTAACTGCAAAAATTGTCGATAGCCTGTTCTCAACTTTAACACAGCATTGAGACTGCGTCATTGTCATCCTACACAGTCGTACCAATTTTGTTGGCATTCCTAGGTATTCCAGGGCAGACCACAAACTCTCTCGATTGATCGAGTCGTAGGCCTGCCGGAAATCCAGGAAAACCTGATGTACCGAGATGGATGTCTCATAATATTTAGATAGAATCATCCGCAGCGAAAAGACCTGATCAGTGACTGATCGATTCGGACGAAATCCTCCCTGATAGTCACCAACCAAGCCCTCCGCCAGAGGAGTGATTCTATCCAATAAAATGTATGACAGTAACTTGTATGCTGTGCAAAGGAGAGCTATACCGCGATAATTCTCACACTTCAAGCGGTCTCCCTTCTTGAAGATGGGGCATATCGCGGCCACTTTCCATTCATCAGGCATAACTTCGGTTCGCCATACTAATCGAATAAGGTCGAAAAGACAGTTCCACAAAGTATCCCCTCCGAATATCAAGAGCTCCGAATTAATGCAGTCCACTCCAGGTGAGCGGTTTCGTTTCATTCTCTGCATGGCCTTAGTGAATTCCTCATGGGATGGCTCCTCAGTGCAAATCTCCGCAGACTGTTTTAGAGGTGGCTCAACAACAGTCTGTGACGCATGATGAACATCAAGCAGCTCAGTAAAGTGTCCACTCCATGCGTCAAGTACTGCGTCGATGTTGACACAGAGGTTCCCATCCCGGTCCCGAATGGCGGTTGACGAAGGCCTGAAAGTATGGTGCAATCCAGTAATTCCTTTAAAGAAATTACGTGAACTACGCTCATTGCTGAGTTGTTGTACTTTCAGAACCTCGGCCTTCCACCATTCTCGCTTCTTCCGTCTACAAATCCGCTTAGCTGCCCTTCTTGCAAGAGCTGCCTTGTTTTTCCTTGCGATTGTGAGACGTTGTTGCACTTCATTATGGGCTATATTTTGTTGCTCAACTGCAAGACGACACTCGTCATCAAACCAATCATTCTTGGGTCTGACTTTCACTATACCTAAAGTCTGTTGAGCAGCACTGACAACCGAAGTTTTCAGTACCTCCCAGACAGAGTTCACGCAGTCAGACTGGTAATTAGCTCCCTCAATGTTGTCACTGACAAGATCCTGATATCGTTTCTTTTGATCTTCATTTATCAGACCTTCACAGTCGAAACGTTCCATCCGTTTTTATTATAATTTGCTTGAATATCACTTCACTTAAATTTTTATTTTCAATAAAGTAAATACTTGCTTATCATTCCCGATCGACATTTTTCTACTCTAAAAATGAAATTGAAGTTTACCGTTATCGAAAAAAATATCTATATAATTCAAAGGGAAAAAGGATAAATATAATATTTACCATGAAAGATGTGAATAGAATAATGGAATTATTTAATTATTATTATTATGAATGAATTATTATTTAACTTTCATGTGATAGAGAGAGGTAAATCTATTTGTAAATGTATCTATAACTCTAAGAAATTAAGTTTTTCTTGGATTACAAACGGGCATTCTAATGTATCATTGCATTTAACTATTCGTTTATTTTAAAACAAATAAAATGTACCGTTGTATAAACAATATGTAATGTTAATATTATATTTAAATGTAATATAAAAAAAATTAAATGCAACTATTCAAACGAAATTAAAAATGCATATTTAAATGCTTTTTACATTAAAATTCGAGTTTCAAACGTAAATAAATTAGAATGTAATGTAATTATATTAGATTATTACTTTAATGCAAGGCTATGTATTATAATTTAATTTTGTCTGAATTTAAAATATTAGATATTTAAGCTTGAATTAAATTATTGCATTAAAAATTTTGAGTGTGTAGTATCCACTGGGAACTGGTTCCTATATCTCTTCCGAGTTCCTCTTCGTCTGCGTAATAATCATTACAGACTTGTTTTTTTTCTTTACCTGATTCGATGATCCTTTTCTGGTCTTCATTTTCTCTCTTTAATAGGGTAATTTCATTACTCAGCTTTGAGACCACCTCTTCTAGGCTTTTAATTGGTTATGAAGTGTTCTTTTTTCGCTTTCAACATTAGTTGTTGGTGAAGACAAAGTCATATTAATATCTCCTAGAACTAACGAGTTGCTACTTTTTTTTAGTAATCTTCTTATGTTTGGTCTTCTTTGCGTTCCAAAGATGTTTGGTGTTCCGTGGTTATGCTCCAGATGGCCCTTCTCAGAATTCATAAAGGCCAGTCTGGAGTACCACCTGAATTTTAAAAAAAACTCATCGGCCCAATAATTTTGGCCAATAACATAAATATGATCAACAAAAGCTGTGAAGAAATTTAAACAAACATATAATTTTTATAAAGTTTTATTTCAAAATTATTATTATTTTTATTAGATAAAACTAAAAGAGATTAATCCTAGTTTCAAATTATTGTGTATGATTATGAGATAAGCTTTCGAGAAATTAGTGGTTAAAATCCAGGAATGTAATTATTTTTACATAAAAACATTAAGTGATATTTAAGTTCAGTGATCGCTTCTCTTTGATTATACAAGCGATCCACACTGTCCCGATTAATTACTTTTCAAAACTTTTTAAAACTGGCCACTTCAGACGCACCTTGGCCAGCAATGGTTTCATCCCATAGATAACGTAACCCCACGTGTATGTCTAATTTTCTTTTATAAAAGAAGATGGTGGTTTCACCAAAAGGACACTGTAAACATTTTTGGAAGTCGAAACAGGCAGTTACTATATTATTATGTACAATAGCTGCAGCTTTATCAATATTTTTGACTCGTCGAGCTTCATTTTTAAATTCGATGTTTTTCAAAATTCAATTTATTATTTTATTTATCGGAAGGGGACATGTTGGCGTAACTAGTGCAATCATTGTACTGATCTTTTTTGGGCTTAAAGAAACTTAAGTTCAAATTATAATTAAAGATCTGACCTAATCTGGTTTTCTTCAATCCATTTCACATACAGACGATACATTTTGGATACCGAAAGATTACTATTGTATTGATGTCTATAAGTATCGTTTTGCTGTATGTGCTCATGCATACTGTGACTCTACTACCGGAAAAGCAAATATACATATGTTCTAAAGCGAAATTTTTTTAAGTTTGTTTAAGTTCATTCACCGATCGCACATATTTACCTATTAAAGAATTGAAATTTAATACATTTAGATCAGTTCCATGACAATATTATCTTACCGCGTCTATCAATTCCGCCACCTGCAGATTTGGAAAGTGCAGTATCTACTATACGTGGTTAGATATCGGGTATAGCAAGTGTAGTTAAGGAAATATATGCGAGATGATTTTCTTCGGTTATTGCCCGAAGAAATTTTAGTTAATTTTTTATCAACCATCTTAACTCCTTTGGATACAAAGTCCCACTGACATTCTTTACTTGCGATTTCATAGAAATAAGTGAATACGTTTAGCCTGATATGACGAGGCACTCGTTCTTGCCACTTTTTGGCGACATTTGGATGAGTATCCATTTTGCATTTCTTTTCAGGATAACCATGTTATAAAAATAAATTGACAATTTGGTTGCGTACTTTACAAAAAGTAATGAAGAAGACAAACCCGTTCATCTTTGTTTTGAAAAAGGCAATATTTATTTGACTATGTTAGGAATGTACTTGTTTCTCTTACGCCCTATTTTATGGAACAGAGAAAAAGATTGAATGTCACTCAGCCTTTATTCATCAAGTTAAAATAAAAAATTATTTCATCTGATTTTCCAGCTGTAATTAAAGCTGTTTTGATTAATTAAAGCTGCTGAATATTTACAGTTAATATTCTAGTAAAAATACCAGAACTCACAGGTATGCCATGCCAACCACAAAAATCTTCTAAAATATCTCATTCACAGGTATGCCATGCCAACTTCAAAATTCTTCTAAAACATCTCTCACTATTCACAGGGATATTCTAGTTTAAACAACTGAACTTCTAGATGCATGAACTAGAAAATCTAGCTAAAATATCTGATTATTCAGATATACCAACTAGAGGCGTTCTAGTTTAAATAACTACATCACCTTAAAATTTTAGCTAAAATATGTGCTTATTCGGCTATTCAACTAGAATTATGAAATAACAAAAATAAAATAAAATAACAAAATAGTAACAATATTTATTTTAAACCGCTCACCTGGGGTGGACTGCATTAATTCGGAGCTTTTGATACTCGGAGCGGATACTTTGTGGAACTGTCTTTTCGGCCTAATTCGATTAAGGCAATGCCACATGCAGTTGTATTTCCGACCGATTCGGTAGAAAATATGGTAAGACACGCCACAATTTTTTTTTGTCATGAGTTTTTGACATTTAGTTTATAACTTTCTTTCTTCTGATTTCGTTTTCTTCAACGCTCATTGCTCAACTAAAATGAGTAAAATAAAACTATTATTGTTGAATGGAAAGCACGCCCGTAAATATCGGATCCATCCTATTAGAGATGTGCAGTACTCACGGGTACTCGTTACTTTTGTTGCAAATACTCGTTACTTTTTATTCGTTACAAAGTATATTTACGAATATTTACTACATACATAGTACAAATGAATGATTACAAAATGAATACTGGTTACTGATGCTGATTCTATCTTCTCTCATTTTGATTTTTTACGAGTTTAGGTGTTTTTTATGTATTTATATAAGAATGCGTATTATATTTTTTTTTAGGAATAATTTTATTTATTTATAATGAATAGTTAAATAATATAAAATTGAAAATAAAACTGTATATTTCTCCAAGAAATCATAAATTAAATTAAATAATTACATATTAAGAACGTTTCAGACTAGAATTATATAAAAGGAAAATTCACAAATTCAAATTACAATAAAATTTGACCGCCTTTTGAAAATATTCGTTCTAACGGAACAGAAGTTGCAACTATACATAGGTGCTTTTTGGCTAATTTTACAAGCCGTGGATAAATAAGTGCTCTCGACTGCCACAATTTTAACGGGTCTTCCTTCCGATCTACGTCTGGCTCTTCACAATATTGGCGTACTTCTATTATAGCAGATGATTGAGGTGTGGTAATGGTTTGGTTACGATTATCAAAATCGTTCCAAATCAAATTTCATCTATCGGAATTTGTTAAACCGGCATCAATTGTTTGAGGCAGTACATTATTTCTGTCATGCAATCGTAACATATCGGTTATTGTTCTGAATTCAACCTTTCGATTGAGCTGTTCAGGACACCCAATACAGCATTTATGAATTCTTTCAACTGTTCCATGCGTTGAAACATGTGAAATGTGGAGTTCCATCTCGTGACGACGTCATTTTTTAATTTCCGATTCGAACCATCATTCAATTGTTCTTGGAAATGCTTTAATTTTGAAGCTGCATGGGTGGTCCGACAAAAAAATTCTACTATAGCCTTGGGTTTGTTTTGAATTGGTCTTATTAATTTCAATGCATCTTGAATCACTAAATTAAACGTGTGCGCAAAACATGATAAGTGATTATATTGGGTGTATTCATTAAAACCCGGAATTTTTTAATGAAATTTGAGCTTTTATTGTGGAAAAATGTTACACGATTTTTTATTCAAAATATTGCCCATCGCTACCCACTGCTTTTTCCCATCTTTCTGGCAATTTATGGATTCCATCCCAGAAAAACTGCGCGGGCTTGGCGGCCAAAAATGAATCGAGCCAATGTTCGATACCTTGAAGTGAAGCGTATTCCTGATTGGGCATTCTGCATGGATCGAAATATGTGGTAGTCGGAAGGAACAAGGTCTGGGCTATAAGGCGGGTGAGGCAGAATTTCCCATCCGTTATTCTCCAGGTAATTTTTGACCGGCGATATATGATATGTGGCCGAGCGTTATCGTGGTGGAAAATGATTGACTCGTGTCTGGTCGCATACGTTGGCCGCTCTGCCTGGATTTTCTGCTTCAATCGGATCAATTGTTGACGATAGAGTTGGGCATTGATGGTTTGGCCACTCGGCAACAGCTCATAGTGGATCACACCTAGCTGGTCCCACCAAATGCACAGCATGACCTTAGCCCCGTGAATATTCGGCTTTAGTGTCGATGGGCCAGCCTCGTCTTTCTTGACATACGCTTTTTTGCGCTTGGGAAAAACGAATTCTTTTTGTGGCGCTCGAGCAGCTCAAACTTTTTCGGCTGACCAGGACGCTCTTTGTGTTTGATGTCAAAATCACCACTTTTGAAGCAACTAAACCACTAAGCACTGTGTTTTTGCAAGAGCATGCTCACCATACAAATCCACGAGCAAACGATGACTTTCAGCTGCTGTTTTTTTTGCGAAAAAGTGACTCAACAAAACTTCCCGCAAATACTGTTACCTGTATACCTAATTTTTCTCAAATTTGATAAATTTTCCATCGTTAAAACAGGTTGGATGTGCACAATCAAAACAAAAACTTTTAGGTGATTTTGACAGGTATTGAATAGAGCTTTCAAATGACATAGATGTCATTGATGTACGTACTATTACGCATAAACAAATAATGACATCTAGTATCAAATTCCGGTTTTTAATGCATGCACCCAATATTTTGTTAACTTGATCGCTGCAACAACGTTTGCTCCATTATCGGTCACAATTGTGTGAACTTTCTTTTGCAAATTCCACTGCTGCAGTATGTCGTCAATTTTTGTTTTTATATTTTCTGCAGTATGTCTTTCTGTAAATAGAAAACACCGTAGCAGTACAGATTTTTGAGTCCAATTGAACTCAATAAAATGCCCAGTGATCGACATGTCCGTCGTAACTGTAAGAAAGTCTGCCGTATTTAAAAGTCCTTTTAGAACTTCAATGGTATTATCATACAACGATGGTAAAAGCTGTCTACTTAGAGTAGTTCGGTTAGGTAGTGTATAGGCGGGATCAAAGCCAGCCAAAAGTACTTTAAATCCACGATCTTCGACAATCGAAAATGGCTGCATGTCTTTTAATATTATTTTTAGCACTAAATCGTTTAATTTTTTTTGCCTGCAATTGTTGGGGGTCGTGTAATAAATTGGTTGATGCCTAACTGCCTTTCAGATTTTGGAACTAGAGGGATATTAATAGTAACGGTCGTATCAAAATTATAACTGGTGGATTCTACAGCAGTAGATGTTGAAGGTGTATTTGATGCAACAGCAGAAGATGTTGAAGTCGAAGGTGTATTATCAGACACAGAAGTATTTAATTGTGTACCACTGGGTTTCTTAGCCGATTGCTCAAGAAGCATACCAATATGTTTCGCGTTTAAATGCTTTTTAATGTTTGATGTCGAACACCCTTTAAACGAAATCAAATTTTTGCATAAATCGCAAGTGGCATGTGTTTCATCGGTTTTAGTAAAATATAACCATATATCACTGCATTTCCAATTCATCGTTTACAAATTAAAAATTTATTATTTCAACTGAAAAACTATACAAGTCTACGTAGGTACAACCTCATTATCTAAATTACGTGTATAAAAAACCAAACTCTGTATAACATATATGAACATATATTTACACTTTTAAAATTCTAAATTTGTTGAGCGCTAAATAAAATAATAAATTATTTGTGTACATCCAGTTATCAAATGTCAAACTCATAGATCAAATGAAAATACAATAAAATTTTAGGTTATTTTTTTTATTTGCGTATATAATGTAGCTCTTTTAACAATATGAAAACTATAAATATAATTTAATATAAGTATGTCCTTGTCTAAAAAACACAAAAATAAAGAAACAAAATTTATGTTTTTTCCACATATAAAATTGAGATAGCGAATATAAGATAATATATTTGCCTCGTAAAGTCGTTACCAAATTTATAAGTTGATGCTTTCCCTTTCTATCTTCCATATCTTTCTATATAAACTGTACAGTACAACTAACTGAAATTAATGTGTAGTATCATATCATTAAAGAGAAACGGATACTCGTATGCACGAAACGTATATAAAGTAACGTATATTTTAATTTCTAACCTAACCTAAGTAATCGTTACTTCGGGTAGTTGAAAGTAACAAGTATTAAATACCGAATAGTTACTACCCGCACAACACTACATCCTATTAATTCTCGTAGGAAACAATGCGGGGAGTATTTGACTATTGTCAATTTAATAAAGCAGCATCCAGAAAAATATTTTCCATATTTTCGAATGTCAAAAAAGCATTTCAATTATATTTATTCGAAAATTTCAAAAGAAATTAAACCCTCGAGAACGGCGTTTCGGAAGGATATCATATCTGCTAAAAAATATTAGTAACCACTTTAAGGTAAGCAATTCAACTTAAATTATATCATTTTTAACAATAACATCATAGTTAAACGAGCCGGTTTTTTTTTTAGATGTTTGGCTACTGGATGAAGTTTCACGGATCTCCCACTAAGATTTCTGATGGGACGTACTACAATCGAAAAATCCATATCAGACTAAACTTGCCATCAATAAATGCCTATTGCCAATTGCATTGCCAAAACCAAAACAAAATGATTGGACCCGTATAGCCGATGAATTCTACCCAAAATGGAACTTCCCCAATTGTTTGAGTGCCGTTGATGGCAAACATATAGACACATTTGCGCCAAATAATACGTAATAATAATATTAATAAATAAAATTTATAGCCGTAGATATTCAAGCATACGGTTCAAATTCCGACTCATTCGTATTTAAAAATTCTGAATTTGGTAAAATGAGGCTAACTTCTCCAGAAAGGCTCGAAATTTCGGACGATGAATTTTTACCAAACTCTGACAAAAGAGTCCCTTTTGTAATCGTAGGAGATGAAGCGTTTTCATTAAAACCTACACTATTAACTCCATATCCGGGGCAAAATCTGCCACAAATTCGACGTATATTTAAATACAGGTAAATATTGATAAATATTAGAATTTTGAATATGAATATATATTTAATGTTGTTTTATTTTTAGACTGTCTCGTGCAAGAAGAATTGTGGAGAATGCGTTTGGCATTCTATCAAACAACTGGAGGATACTGCTTAAAAGTTTAGAGGTGAAACATCATAAAACGATGAACAATATTGCGATGACATGTGTTGTACCCCATAACATAATTAAAATAGACGTAGATGACTTAAAGAGCGTTCAAAATGTTTCACTAACATCTCAGCCCTGTGTAGCCAGTAGCGATAGGAGCACGGTACAGCCCTGTGATGTCAGTAGCGATAGGAGCATGCGGGAGATGTACCATTCCAATATCAGATGATATAAACCAATAAATAAATAAAAATTTAATATGTAACTTTTATAAAATATTTAATTAAAAAAATCAGTTCATTTCATAAATATAAATACATAATTAAATTCAATAAAGATTAATGTACATATTATCAAAACAAAAATTAAAACTTTGTTATTTATTGTTTATTATTTCCTCTAATATTTGCAAATATTTCATTTGCAGGTGTAACTGTTGGAGCTGATCTAAATGAAGCTTCTGCTAGCCGGGATAAAGAACCAAGAAATTGCTCCAAATATGAAGGTACGGTGGCACGGGTGGTGGTGGTCTGCAGTCGATATTTGATATTGCTTCTAAGATTTTATCCCCCATATCCTGATTTGACCGGCATCGCTTTTTTCCTGGCGGTGGCATCATTTCATCATCATGGACTTTATCAATGGTAATGATTTCATCAAATAAATCACTCTCTATTGGTTGCGATTGTGGAGCTTTAAAATTGCTCATCGTGCTAAAATTAAAATAAGTATATCTATTTATTACGAAACAGTTTTGATCTAATGACCTATTTGGTACCTTAGAATTTTGGTAAACTCGCTTAAGAATTTTAACTGCTCCTGAGCCACTCTGAATATGTTGTTCAGCCTTGAATAACAGGGAAAATGTGTCCCATAAATTTCCCATTTTTTTGGCAGTCTATAGCTATGTAACATAAGTACGAGTACATTTATGTGATTTAGAGAAAACTATAATCAAATAAATTTGGCTTGTGTATAAATTTACCAGATTTCCCTAAAATTTTAGAGATGGCATCCCAACTGTCCGCTCTGTTAGTTCTATTTTTGTAATCCTCCCTTATTTTATCGTAAAGGTTCGGATGCCCCTCCAACTCAATTATGAGTTTTATCTCAAATTCTTCCTAAAATATTTTAATTTTGTATAAGTATAAGTATAAATTTTGTATAAGTATTATTGACAGCTACGTTTGTAAACAAAACAAAATTATCACCGAAAATAAATATCGGTGATATTTGATGCGTTCGGACCCGACTAAATTTATACCATAACCGAATAAATTCAGACTGACGAATGGAGAGTGGCCGAGATATGCCCCATCTTTAAGAAGCGAGACCGTTTGAAATGTGAGAATTATCGCGGTATAAATAATAAATTTAGTAAAACGTTTTCAATTGCTTACCTGTATTCACCAATGTTATGTTCCAGTAGCACCGGTTGTCATTACCTGTAAAAATAATTTAATTATAGATTATTAACAAACATTTTGAATTAAATTAGCAAACTTATCTTGTATACAGCTACTAAACAGGTAATGGTAAATGATGCTAAAATGATTTATAATTTATGTATTTATTATTACAATTTTTGTATTCAAAACTAAGCACTTACCCGTGCATATCATTTGGTCTCGAAAGTTTGTTTACTATAAATTGACATTTATTGGCCCATTGATAAGTTTATGTATACCTAATGTATACCTAATTACTACCATCTATTGGTAAGCTTTACTTAATTATATTGCAGTAAACTGATAAATGTAAAATGATAAGCCCGTAAGATAAATTGTCTAACAAAACACAAGTGCCTATACCGAAGAAAATAATACTTTTTATTTAAAATCGCAAGGAGTAAATTCCCATATTGTTGATTGATCAAATAATTAATAGTGATCGTAAAAAAAATCAGAAATTAAATTGAATTTATAATTTCACAAAACATGTTGGTGCCGAAACTCGGGATTGCTGTTTATTGAGACTAGCTGTTGTTAAAGCTGATTTGCCGATTGATGAATCATACCAGATAAGAAGCCATTTTAAAAAATTTATACCGACTTCTGGACTTTAAATTTCGGTGTAATAAATATATCTAAAATCAACAAAAAATACGCGATGTGTAAAGTGTTAGTGAATAATTGGTGAAATTAACAAAATGGACCGATATATTCGCACCCGTGATAGAACAGTCAATCAAATTAAGGCCATACGCACTTTTAGTAATGCGATTTCACAAGGATTAGAGTGATTGTGAGATAGAAATACTGGCTTACGAAACCTATCAACCAATAGCCGACGTACTGGACGAAATCTATTTCAACACTATTTCGAAAGCTGCAATCAACATCCGGTCTAATGAACGCATAAATCTGAGATTCAAGATCTAAATGCCACATTAGGTCAGTTCATGGGGCAACAACAAACTCTTATACAAGGAATGAACCAGATTCACAAGGTTCAGTTACCAAAAATTATTATGGAACCATTCGATGGTGATTACAAACTGTGGTCATCTTTTCATGATTTATTTACAACATCCGTCCATGAGAACAAGGGTTTAAGTGCAGTTCATAAATTTCAATTCCTAAATGGATTATTGAAAGGAGATGCAGCAGCTTTAATACGATACATAAAAATCACGGAGCAAAATTACGAAGAAGCATGGAACAAATTAGTGAATAGATATAACAAGCCGAAATCTATCGTATCGTCATTAATTCAACTATTTTTGGACCAAACGCCTTGTACTCAAGCAAATCATAAAGTGCTGAGAAAATTATGCGAGACTTCAGACGAGGTTATTTGAGGACTACGAGCGCTAGGAAATTCAGCAGAAATGCGTGACCCTTGGTTGGTGCATATCCTATGAAACAAAATGGATGCAGATACCAGGCAGTTATGGGCAAAGGATTCTGTTAACGACGCATTTCCGTCATTTGATAATTTTTTGAAATTTTTAGGAACAAGATGTGATGCTCGATAACGGCCAACAAATCCTCGCAAGAGCCCTGCTTGATTCAGGATGTTAATCCTCGTTTATAACTGAATCCTGCGTTCTACAGCTAGGCCTACATCGGAAGTTTTCACACATATCCATTTACGGTCTAGCATCCAGCTCTGCGGGAAAAACAAGAGGCAAAACCATACTAAATATAATTTCACGTGTAATTCCACATTACAATATAAAGTTAACGGCACACATAATAGACAAAATATCATCACATTTACCATCGGCGATGATAACCAATACCCAAATCAAACAAAATATGGGACCTCCAGTTAGCAGATCCTAATTTTTATAAACCCAGGTCAGTGGACTTGTTA
This sequence comes from Tipula unca, assembly GCA_951394425.1. Lineage (NCBI taxonomy): Eukaryota > Metazoa > Arthropoda > Insecta > Diptera > Tipulidae > Tipula > Tipula unca. Next base: position 123,948,881 of record OX596380.1, read on the forward strand.
ATTGGAGCTTAATTTTTTATTGATATTTTATCGGAACAAAGACTATCTATCCCAGATCTGCCAGTACTGCACTCATTCAAATTTGGTTGGCTCGTATCGGGCAATATAAATACACCAGACCAACCAACTGAAACTAGAATTCAAAATTATAGTATAAATAGCGTTAAGAACGAAAACTTAATGGAACAGTTAAAGACATTTTGGAAGGTTGAGGAGCCATTTGGAATTTCTTCAAACATTGAAACTAACGCGGAAGATCCATGTGAAAAATTATATCGCTATACTACAGCCCGAACACCAGATGGAAGATTTATCGTTAGACTGCCATTTATGTCAACACGCCCGAAATTGGGAAATTCCTTAATCCACGCGCAATACAGAATACTTGGAATTGAAAAACGATTTTCGAGATGTACGGAGTAAATTCGAGTAGTATTCGAGGCATCGTGTAAAATAACCACGGCCATATCTTTGAACGATTGTTTATATGTTGGCTACAACTTCAACCGGATTTAACTACTACTTTGCTTCGCTTTCGGCAAAATCTTGTTGCGGTTAACGCAGATATTGAAAAGATGTATCGCCAAATGTGTGTCGATCCAGCCGATGCATTTTTTCGATTGATTCTGTGGCGTAATAGTCCCGGGCAAGTTAAGGGCATACAAGTGCAACACCTTTACGTATGGAACAGCATGTGCTCCGTTTCTGGCTATCCGTTCTCTAGAAGAAGCAGTGCGTTGTTATGAAGCAAAATATCCAAATGCCGCGAAGGTGATTAGACATCAATTTTATATGGACGATTTACTCACAGGAAGTGCTACAGTAGAAGGTGCAATAAAGTTAAATACTGAGCAGTTGCGGATTTAATCTTTGTAAGTGGAAGTCCTTCTCTGTGTTCCTGCAATCGTTGGAAAATCATAACCTCGATGCTATACCAAAACTCATCCAAGACGATCAAAGCACCAAAACTCTAGGTTTTCTAGGATATCACATAACATATCCACGGCGTGATATATTTACTTACAAACTAAACACCTTAACCAATGATGTAATATGGACAAAAAGAAATATGCTGTCAGAAAGTTCCAAATTATACGATCCGTTAGGTTGGTTGTCACCTATTATAATAACTTTCAAGATTCTACTTCAGAAATTATGGATATCCAAAACAGAATGGGATAAAGAAGCTCCAATTAACGTATAGTTGTACTTGGAAAAAAATGTATACAAATTTGCAACATCGCAAGCAATAGAAATTCCTAGGTGTGTATTCAAGTCAGCAAACCCAACTTCTATTCAACTTCATGCATTTTGTGATGCTTCTGAATTAGCCTATGGTGCAGTAGTATTATACTTACGAACTTGCAATGAACATGGAGAAATCACGAGTCGTTTAGTTTGTTCGAAGAGTTAGGTAGCACCCATAAAGCGAATTAGTCTACCTAGATTGGAACTGTGTGGTGCTGTTTTGCTAGCTGAGTTAGTAAAATTCTGTATAGAGATATTTGATGTTGCCAAGCATGATCTTAGATTCAATTCATAGAGAAAGGTGGAGTCACGTGCCATCAAGTCAAAATCCAGCCGATTATATATCAGTTAATCTCAAAATTGAATAGTTGGTGGCATGGGCCTACATGGCTACAACAAGAGGAATCCAACTGGCCAAGAACTACAACAAAACCACCACCGCCAGAATTGGATATTGAAGCTCGAACCAAAGGGATAATTGATGCTCGAAGAATAGACCATTCTTAAATTCAGGAATCGATTATTTGGGGCCGATATACATTAAAACCTCTCAACACATAAATTCCTCATTAACTAAGGCATGCGTTGCAGTTTTTATATGTCTTGCCATAAAAGCCGTGCACTTAGAAGTAGTTTAAGTACAAGAATCATTTCTTGCCGCATTAAAACAATTTGTAACTACCCAATCAAATCTGGTGTGACAACGGGTCAAATTTTATTAAAACAACGAACTAATACCCAATTTTGTTTTACAAAAAGGCATTGAATTCAAATCCATTCCAGCTTGTGCACCGCATTTCGGAGGCTTATGGGAAGCAGCAGTAAAAGCCGTGAAATATCATTTCAGAAGAGCAACAAATGAATCCAAATTGAATTTTGAAGAGATGACTACAATTATAACACAAATTGAAGATTTATTGAACTCCAGACCATTATGCCATATAAATGACAACATTGATTGCATAAACATGTTGACGCCTGGACGTTTTTTGAATGGTGAATCTCTGCAAGCTGTTCCCGAACCAATATTGCTAAATACAAGCAATCTTTTAGACCACCTTAAACGTTATCACGCCGAGTATCTCAATACTAATGGAACGAATTCTTTGGCGTTAGATTCAGAAGATACAAATCTAAGTAGGTCGAGTTCTAGATTGGGAAGATCTATAAGCCCTTATTTTAAACGCCAAAATATTTATGACAGCGAAAGTCATACAGTCATACTTATTACAATAGTAGCATTACATTTTCAGCCATTTAGTTTAGTTGAGGACAAAGGATTTAGGGAATTTATCCAATTACTTGACTCAAGATATGAACTCCCCAGCAAAACAACATTGCGGGACAAATTCTTAAAGGAATACTATGCAAAATGCCAACACAAATTAACTGGGAGAGGTAAATTTTTATAAAGAATGTCGATATTGTTGTTTCAAATGTATGGCCTTAACATTTTTAACAGGTAAATTTCGTCAATCTAACAAGCGATTTATAGTCCTCGCAGCGAATCAAAATTTTTTGACAATCACTTGTCATTTTGTTGATAATGACTTCAACGTTCGATGCGCTGTTTTATCGACCAATATTCTAAACACAAATCACACTTGTATCGTTACTGGCAATGCTTCGCTGATGATAAAACCTTGTCAAATCCTTCAAATACGCCACCATCCTTGATTCGCCCATACGATAACCCGGTTGTGCAAGATGCGCTTAAATGTAAAGAAATCCAAAACGTCAATCAAATGCAAGGAATTGGTTACCTAATTCAAACCCAGCAATTTGGCTTGTCAACAATTAATTTTGGATCCAGAAAGCTAAAAGAAAACCGCGCTAAAGTTAGTTCAGGAAGTTCCAACGCGTTGGAACAGCGCTTTGAATATGGTGAAAAGAATTGTAACAATTAACGGTTCAATAACTATTGCGCTTTCCAAAATGCACATTCGGGCATTTCTTTAGAGGATACCAATGGTGATGGCTGATATAGTTTCCATACAAGACATATTACGACGAGGCCAATAATAAAATATCGGGTAATTACGTTACCATGTCACTAATTACACCATTAGTGTTTGGAATATATAGTAATATAATCATCTTATGAAGCAAAAATATTGGAAGGTAATATATTACACACATGTATTTTAAACGGAATCAAATCAAGGTTATTGCCTTACGAAGAGCGGTCCTTGCCTCGATGTAAAAGTAATTCGTAATAATACAGCTGAAAATGAAACTGCTTGCGACCCCAGGTGAAGTACAACCAACCACTTCGGCCAATATATTTGGGTGGATGGAAAAACAAATTGCTGGCAAGGATTGCCAAGGTACTGGCATTTAGAACGTACCAATGCAAATTCGGCGACGGATCCATTATTATTTTGGAAGGTAAGAGAAAGTGAACTTTTCTAGTGATTCATAATTTATTCCGATAAATTATCTTTTGATATTTTTTAAGGTGAATGATTCAGAGTTTGTTTCTCTTCAGAAATGTGCAAAGAAAATACATAGTGCACCAGCGAAGTCGGTTCCATCCGAAAGGATATTCAGCAAAACAGGGCAATTAATATCTGTTCGACGGTTACGGATTAAGCCAACAAATGTGGACTTGCTCATATTCATAAACCAGAATAACTGGTTGGACAAATAACGTTTTTTGTACTCAAATACGATTCTTCTTTATTAAACCAAAACTTTTACAAACTTTCGATTGTAGAAACAGTATTTCACGGTTTATAATTTTTTATTAATTTGGAATAAAAAACTATCGAAAACTATCGATAGTTAAACTTCAAACTATCGGTGGGGCCAACTATCGATATTTCTCTACTTCTATAGCATAGTGGTGACCGCAACAAGATCCCAAATTCAATCGTTATGAGCAAATCCTCGCCCCTGCCAAAACTTGGTCACACGATTTTGTTTCCATACATTTTTATTTTTACAAGTTCACAAAAATGACACTATCTATTTATATAGTGGCAATTCCAATGACCCAAAAATTATTAACGCTGGAACATTGGTGGCCAACAAGATCTCAAAATTAATTGTTATGAAAAAATAGCCGTCCCTACAAAAGCTTGGTCATGCAATTTTCCATTTTAATTTCTTTGAAACGTTCGCAAAGGCGACACATATATTTATATAGCGGACATATTGGTGGCTTATAGGGTCCCAAACTTATTCGGTATGAGAAAATACTGTCCGTTCAACAACTTGGCCAGATGATTTTTTTCTATATAACCAAATAACTTTTCCATATTAACAATGTCTGTGATTATTTTGGTGCCAACTGTAAGCCTGAGATGGATGGATTATTTACGCCTGTACTGTGCAAGTTATATCGGGCGACAACAGTTGAGAATATAATGCGCTATTGCGATTATTCGCTAGACGAGTAATCGGCATGTTATGTCACGATATTCTTCGCTCTTGTTGTTTTGAACACTTAAACATCGAACGTGGTATTTTTAACAAGCCTATTTACGTATTCGTTTAACTGACCATGCATTATAACCAAGTTATATCCGATGACAATTTTTTTTTGCTCATTTTTTGATCATACCAATTATTATAATTAATAATATAAATCGTGAACATGTACATTACAAAAAATAATAATAAAACCGAAAAAATTGAATTTTAAATCATTTACCACAGAATGCATCTGCATGAGAATCAAATAAAATCGTTAAATATAATAAAATTTTATTTTACAAATTATAAAATTGATTGTACTTGCCATTCGACTGGTTAACTCATATAATTAATGGGTTAACATTACGTATTAAATAGTCTCCAGTAAATGATATGGGACATAAAACATCGCGAGTATAGAGACTTCTTAGAATTTCAACCAAAATAAAAGCAACGACATCAATTTATTGCAAATATTTTTAAGTGCGCGTACTAAACGCAAAATATAAAATTCACATAATACTATAATTACATTATAGCAATAATATATTTATATGTATATACATATGTCTGTATTATTATGTAATAATATTATATTGCACAATTTTATCTCCAATAATTAATTAATTAAAAAATGTATGAAAACGATAGAACTAATAATGTATAGAAATTAAAAATAAAAACTAATTAAAAGATAAAATATTTAATAATGAAGCAAATAATTTTTTTTAATTACTAATATAAGTTTCTAATAATTTTTATAACCTTCAATCTTCAATTAATAAAATAAAAGTTTAATTGTTAAATACAGTGCGGTAAGCAGATGAGGCTTGTATATGAGTCGCTCAGCTGGCGTTACCTGATTTAGAACCGATTTAATTAACCCGGATAGAATATAATTATAGACTATCGCAATTGATTAAATTGCGCTAAAAGAAAGATAACGACTGGTTATACCCAGAAGACAACTCTAACATGACTCGACACTGTGTATTATATACATATAAATGTATACAGACTCAATGGTGTAAGACAATTAGACAAAACTAAAATTAAAGATTATGGATTCATTGATTTCATAGTTTCTTTAAGCATAATTTATTGCAACCATATTTTTTTTTATTTGTATTAGTTCATGACCATGACCATCGCTGTCTAACTACTACATGTAGACCACCGGCCGATTAGCTTTTTAAATATAGGCAGACAACAACATAAAAAATTAAATTTACACAAAAATTTAGCTAAATTTCGACTATGTGTCGAATTTTTGTATTATATCAACTGAAAACCAGTTTAAGAGTTCGATTGGCTGAAATCACTAAAACACATTTTCGTAAATATTTTAATTTACTGAATGACTTTTTGTAAACCACATCACTGAGAAAAAAGATGAGTAGTAAAATTTTAGGCGAAATTTGTTAATTTAAAAATTGTAGTTTATTAAAAAAGTAAATGTTAATTTATCATGGACTAATTATAATTTAACAATTCAAATTGTAACATACTAAAATTAGAAACACTCGAAAAAATTCAGACACTTCGAGATGTTATTTCAGTTTTGTTACAATGAACCAAAATTGTCTAATCCTAAATACCTGAAAGCCTATATTTTGACAAATCTAAATGGGTTTCCATTATACCAGACCCACACCTATTCAAATATTTTTCGGCTTTGATGGCCCCTTATTAGAAACACTCGAAAAAATTCCGACACTTCGATATATGTATTTCAGTTTTGTTACTATGAACCAAAATTGTTCAATCCTAAGTACCTGAAAGCCTACATTTTGGAAAACCTGAGTGGTTTTCCATTATACCAGACCCACACCTATTCAAATATTTTTCGGCTATAATGACCTTTTATTAGAAACACTCGAAAAAATTATATATTATATATTATATTATATAATATTCCAATTTATTATGAATTACATTTTTTTTTAATTAAATTATAGATTTAAGTATTTATTTCATTTACTTAGTTAGTTCTTAAATAATTTAGTTAAGTTTAGTTAGTTTCTGGGATGAGGTAATGATATAAATTAATTTAGGTTATATTTTTCTTATATAAAAGTAAAAGAATAACAATAAATTTATATTTAGAATTGATTTGAATTTTCGCATTTCCATTTTAAAGTTCAATTTTTTTTTTATAATGGCTTTATTTATGCTCCGCTTTAGTGCGTTATTTTTCAGAATGAGAAGCTAAATATCTTATATAGGGTAAGTTGTTGGTTGATCACAGTTAGGTTAGCACGGTAGGTTGATTCCTGTCCCGCTTCATCTCCTAGTCCATATTATAACTTGTCCTCCTTTATTTCCCTTTCTGCAGTCTATCAAGACTCACTTTCGGGAAACCCCACGCCAATCCCCTGAGTCCTAGCTGGCCTCTGATGATCGCCCTGAAACCTCTGAGTGGGTAAAATTCTGCTAACGGGCCAAAACGATTGTTGATCCCGTTACACAGGAATTCAAAAGTAAATGGATGTGTGTGAAATCGATCAAAGTGATATTTTTAATTTTAAGAACTTCTCAAACATACATAACATTTACGAAAAACTTGAAGAAATGAGACAGTTCAGATCAGCAAAATCCAAGAAATTTTCATATCCAAAAATGAACCAAATAAATAAATATATAAATACGAGTTTGATGAAAATTTTGAAGAAATACTCTTATATTCTGAATCAACATCAACTTCAAAACGCCCAGGGAGAAAAAGAAAACCTGTCAATCGCGACACAATTGATTTGTTGTATAACGATACGAGACCTATTACTGAATGCAAGTACATTGACCTAATGTATTTATGCGAAAATAATTATATACCCAAACATTTTATAAAAATTTACCCCACACTACTAACATCGATGAAGATTCAGATGATTAACAGTCTATAAATTTTTTGGTGTTTATATTATCAAAATAATATTATTTACATTATCAATAGTAAAAAATTATTATTAAAATATTGAATTAAAAAAACAGAAAGTGTGTTTTAATAATTGAAATCCCCACTCATAATCCGAAATCTAATTATCGTTATGTTTTATGATTTAATGTTGACTACAGTAAAAAATTATTTTTAAAATTGTATTGCAATACTGCGATATGTAGAGTTACAATGGTATAAAAAGAATTAATTTTTTTTATAAATACTACAACTAGACTTACAATATAAAATCTTATAATTTTTTCAGTCAAAAAAACTGTAACTAGTACTTAAATTACTGTTTTAATAAAATTGTACACCACGAGTAATTCATTTACTTATTTAAACTAATTTTTTTAGATTTTTGAAATGATCCCAAAAATTGTCAAGAAAAATGAACCATTTGGAGTATAGAACATTCTCAATTAAGCAAGTATTCAAAAAGATTTAGCTGAAAAACCTTTCTTCTGAAAATCGATGTTTTTGACTTATCGTTTTATTGCACGCATGGTGCGACATGTAGTTTTACTCCTTATTTATATGACGCTGTTTTTGCCATTTTGTTTCCATTTTCTTGGTGTAGATTTAAATAAGTTTAAATTTTCACGTTTCATAGTTTCTGATAAAACAGAACTGAGTGACCAACATGTTTATTGGATAAACGAAATTCTGCATAAGTGCAAAAACAATAATCTGATCCTTTTTTAATGTTACAGTTTTTGCGAAATTTTAGATTACAAAATTATGAAAATTATATTTAAATAAATTCTGTATTTTAAAATGTCGTTTTTGTGGGTATAATTTTATCGTTGCATTACATAATTGAATTATTATAGTCGGTGGTACTATAACAGACATTTTTGCTCACATAACCCATACATATGTTACTTTATTTAATTCGATTATTGTCTATTTCCACAGTGGCTCCGAAAGTGTTTTATTAAAGTGATAAAATGACGGAACAAAATAATTCATTTCAGCAAATAAACGAAATAATTATGCCAAACCATATTGAATTAACAGAATCAGTGAAACATGAAAGTTTATCAACCGGTTGGATTCAGCTTCCAAATCAATCAGATGAAAATACTGTAGAACAACAATCAGTTTTTTGTAGTGACGAAAGTAGTTTTGTAACTTTGGGAGCAAGACTAAAACTGAGGAATTAGATGATTTTCAAATAAAATCGTTAATGCAGGAGTTTGATTTGGAAATTATAATGCCATTTTTGAAAGGTCTTGGTTTACAGAAATAATTAAAATCAATTAGAATATATATTGTTGAAATTTTAAAACCGCTTAAATTATATTATTTTTCTATAAACATATAGATTACATATCGAAGTCTCAAATATCTATCCAAAGAAAATATTTCACAAATAGTAATGCTCTTAGGACTACAGGCGGAATTTAGGGAAAAATTGTTTAGTTGGAGAAAAGAAAAGGTAATTTACTGTAGTATTAAATTTTGTTCCTTTCTTTAAATATTTATAGATTAATATAGAAGATGAGACATTATCGGCAACATAAAAAAATTATGGAATGGATGGAGAAATCCATGATCAAAAAATTCAAAGTTCACAACCATCCACGTCAGCTTCTGTCACTTCGGTTAATTCTTACAAAGTAAGGGTTTATTTTTTAAAATGTTCATTTTGTTAATTTATTGTTAAACAAAATTTATTTAAGAAATTTTATTCAATTAAAAATTTTGGTTTTATAAATTATTAGCCACCTTATTAAATTTACCAAAACCGGGTTTTTATTTCAATGTTGTCGTCAATTGTGTCGCCATTAATGGACCAAGTGTTCGAAAACCAAAGTCGGGAAACAATCACCTTCCAACAGGATAGTGTTCGAAAATCAAAGTCGGGAAACAATCAGCTTCCAACAGGATAACGCCCCATGCCATACTGCTCGAGCATCACAACGCTGGTTTACCAGTAATCAAATTGAGGTGCTTCCAGGGCCAGCAGAGAGGCCCGATCTCAATCCAATTGAGCATTTGTGGACCATTCTTAAAAAAATGATAAAAAAGCGGAGGATCTTAAAAGAATTGCTCAAGAAGAGTGGGAAAAAATCATAAAATCATTTTGCGAAAAATTAGTAAAATCAATGCCAGCGAGGGTAAAAGCCACAATTAAGGCAAAGGGAGGAGCAACAAAATATTAAACTTACCAATAAATAATTTAGTTTGAATTAAATAAATAACACATAAAAACTAATTTTATACAAATATCCAATCAAATTATTATTTATAATTTATGAACAATAACTTCATACAAAATCATGCTCTTATACCAATTGCAAATGTTAAAAATAGAAAAATATGAGTTGTGATTTATTAATTTTATATATAGTATACAGCTTCGCTGTACTGCAAACTAATCTTCTTTTATATTGTATAACTAATAATTTCTTAAAAAAGACATGAAATTAATAAACCATAATTATTCATTTCATGAATTTTTAAAAAAATTCATATCTTCTAATTTTTTTGAGTTTAAAATTTTTATAATAAAAGTATTATTTTATAAAGCAGTTTTAAGTGTAGAAAATGAACCAATAATAATTTTAATAATGTATTTCTATTATGTATTTGTTCGAAATATTATTGATTTTGTGTTACGCTCTTTTCAGGGTTACTGTTACATTCCAAGAAATAATAAGACAAATCTGTGCGGCAGGTTATATGATAAATATAACAACATTAAGGTTAAACGACGTAAGCTATCTCCTCTGTACAGAAGAAGAAATTGACGAAAGTTTATCAGAGGCTTTGAATACGTTTTTAAAAGGAGAAAATACTGATTGGCAAAAAATTTGTGATATATGGGAGAACACATATAAATATAGACAGCGTGACTTAACATCAAAAGAAAATTTTTATTAGAGGCCAATAATAAATAATTTAAACACCCGAAAGCACCAGACTTGGTAATATTTGAAATGATTATTAGAGTAATAATGAAATTGACTTAATTTAGAATAACAAACTCTTTATTTGCCAAATGGGAAATTGTAAAATCAAAATCAAACAATACTATAGCACTACTATTATAACCCCTTCGTGTAGGCAAATGTTCAACGACATCAGTAATGCTGAAAATATTGGTATGAAAAATAATGTATTTAAGAAGAAAAAATATTTATTTAATATCATTTTTCTTTTTTATAGACTCAGGAGTTGCCATAGTTGCATTGCTGTTAAATTCTGTCATTCTCTCAACGGCACGTAAAGACAAAAAATCAAAAATAAAGAGGAAAGCCTCTATATTAGATGCACAGAAAAGCTGCACATACTGCATTTAATAACAATTAATAATTTCGAAAGCCACCACTCATAATCGTGTTGTTGGCGGGGAAATTACGAATATTAGTAAATTTTATCTCTATTTTGATAAAATTTTATATGAGCGAAATTCATTCCTAGAGTGTTAAGATACATCCTTCAAATTATTTCAAGCATTAGATTTAAAGTATCCTCATGCATATACATATAAGCATATTGAATTTATATTTCTAACAAATTATTTTTTTTTCGATTTTTCATTAATATTTTATAATATTAACATTTTATTAACTAATTTATCTTTTATAAACATTATTTTTATCAAATGTACAAAATCGTTTTTGGAGAAATTTATTTAATATTAAGTTAAATTTTTTAAAATGCAAATTTAAAATGAAAAAGGTATTTGTATTTAGTTTACAAATAATAACGAAATAGCTAATAATTAACAGTACATTAAAAAACAAGTTACAATTAATATTTCGCAATATTTTCAAAATTTAAACGATTTTGTATACTAAATATACATATTATGAATTATATGATTGTTTAAAAAAATATCTATAAATTTTCTAAATATAAACTGTAAGATTATGCGTATTCAAACTATAGAAAATTTGAAAATGTTTCTAAGCTAAGTGGCTCTTCTCAGAATAGTAATTGTATCAATTGAAATTTTGAAAAACAACTTAAATAAATAACCAATTAAGTGAATAAATAAATGGTTTTATTGACGAGGAAATTTTTTAAGATTAAATTTGGTGGAGAGATTTATGTGATTTATGTAATTTCTGAACCTTTGTGTTTGTGAAATTTCTCTTAAAATAATTGCTTATTTTAGTTAATTGTGTTAGTTGTAAATTAATTTATAATCAATTTCGTAACAAATTAAATACAGTATAATATGTTAATGAATTTTGCTTATAATCGTCTAAAAGTTGTATACATAATACACATTATGGCGAAGATTTAGGCGTGGTGACACTTTTGTTGTAAAATACCTTATTAAATTAAAATTTTCTTAAATCAATTCGAACACTATTTTATTATTATTAAAGTTGGCTGGAACCTAAGCAGGTTCCGCACTCAATGCCACTCTGGGTCCATGGTGCAAACCGAGCATTCTATCATAATTCGCAAATGCGCTCGGCTGCTCTGGCAAACTGTAACAGCTTAAACCATGACAGGGATGACATATGACCTACATTTAAAGATCTATAATTAAGAAATCGGGACAGTTATATCTCGAAAGCGGGACAGCCATAGACAAAGTGAATGCTGGCATCATCATCTTCAAGACAGTTGTCACACAAGGAATCTTGGACAAGTCCCATTCTTTTTAAATCGAGTTTAAAACGATCATGGCCGGTCAGAATAGCGACCAGAACTCTCAGTTGGTCTTTCTTCAAGGATAGAGCAAACTTTGTGAGTCTCAGATTAGGTTCACAAATGAAGTACTTAGCCACTCGGCAAGTAGTAAAAGCTAGCCAATTACGCTTAGCCTGCAAAAACATATAGGTTTTAATAGCTTCCTTACCACAATTAAAGTCCACGGAGAAAAAGAGGACATAGCACTCGTAATAGCTCGACAAGCCATACCTTGTATGCTATTAAGCTTCGCAATGACAGAAACTGACCGAACCACAGGCCACCAAACAACAGACGCGTAAGATAGCATAGGTAAAGCTAGAGATTTGTAAATAAACATCAGCATTTTTCGGGTCAGACCCCAGGACTTCCCAAATGCTCTTCTACACTGCCAGAAAATGGAAGTGACATTTTGCAGTTTTATTTAGATTTACAGGAGAGTTTACTGTCCAGAATGACACCCAGATGCTTTACTGTGTCGGATCTAGCGATCGTTTCTCCAAAAAGAGAAGGAGCAGACAGCTCTCCAGTATTCCTACGTCTGGTGAAGACTATCAGACTAGTTTTCGATGCATTAACGTACAGCCCCTTCTCTAGACTCCACATTTCGACAACTTGGAGAGCGCGTTGCGTTAAGTCTGATAGTACATTAAGGTATTTACCCTGAACCAGAACGACTAAGTCATCAGCATAACTCTGAGCAGTGAAGCCGGATTGCTGTAGTTTAACAAGTAATTCGTCGATAACTAAGAGCCACAGGAGAGGTGATAGAACACCTCCCTGGAGGCAACCTTTAGTAACTTTGACCGAAATGGAAAGGGAGTCCAGCTCGGCCACAGTAATGCGCGACCGCAGCAAAGATCCAATCCAAGTAACAATGGTTTGGTCAATTCCAAAGTTTGATCAGGCTTCAGTGATGGAAGCGAAAGAAGTACTATGAAAGGCACCCGCAATGTCGAGGAAAGTGCCCACAAGAAACTCCTTAATACCAAGCGAGTTGGATGACAGATAAGTGATGATCCCTAATATATCTGTCAACAATTCTTTCCAGAGTTTTGAGAAAAGTTGAAAAAAGAATAATAGGGCGAAATGCCTTGGGATCGGTATAATCCGTCTTTCCAGCTTTCGGAATGAACACAATTCTACTCCTGCTCCGGTGGCCCTATTCTGGTTTTCCCTGGCAATTGGGAATTTGGAATTTTTGACGTTTTTCTAGCAGTCGGGAATTTTTTTTCCCCAAAGTGTATTCTGGCGATTGGGAAATTTTGTGTATAGGGAAAAAAAAATTCCATTTTATAGCAGTTTTGACGTTTAATTTTCCCCGTGATTTTTATTGGGCATTGTTATTCCAAAAGTGTTTAACCATTTTAATTTTGAATTTTATTGTTGTTTTAATTGTTAAAATATTTTTAATTTTTTTTTAACATGGCCGGTGTAAATAGAGTAAGCATATAATATAAACCTTGAAATAAATAAAACATATTTTATGTATACAATGTAACATATAATAATTTTTAGGGAAGAAATATTACTCGGGACCAAAAGGAGCGGTTGATAGAGCTTATGGATGGAGACATTGAGTTGGCTAATGATAGGTATTTATCACATGCAGTAGTTTAATGCCATGCTATACTTAACATTTTGTTTTTTAATCTGCAGATTTAGTGGAATTGATGGAAAGAATCAAAACCGTAAAAAATGGGAAGAGTTAGCAACACAGTTAAATTGTATCGGAGGGGCGCATAAAGATGCAGAAAAATGGAAAAGAGCGTGGAATGATATGAAGTAGTCAAATACACTTTTTTATTAAATGTGAACTATTTATTTATTCTTATTTAATTTTAGGAAATATAGTCGAAGTCAGTGGACAGCTTTAAAAGAATACGATAATCGTACAGGTCTAGGGGTCGAGGGGACTTCCAGAAGACCGTGTCAATTGAGCTCGTTAGACCAACGAATACTTGACATAATCAATTTAGAGTCTTGTGTTGGCAGTGAAAATTTAGAAGGCGGTATTACACCATTATCGAGCACTCCACATCCCCAAGTAAACTTAAAATTGTATTTATTTTCGTTACGTACGTACTAAATATTATTTTATTTTCAATTACAGAGAAGTTGCTCCACAAATAATACGTCGGAAACACCAGTTTCTGCACTTTCTACTATAGTAGATATGGTTAGCCCACCTCGTATGACTTCACCCCAACAAGGCATACGGCGAAGATCATTAGAAAACTCCGATTTTGTTAGGCCCACTCGTACTAAACGGATTAGAGGTATAAAACACATATATATATATATATATATATATATATATATATATATATATATATATATATATATATATATATATTTATATATTTATATATTTATATATATATATATATATATATATATACATAAATATACATACATATATACATATATGTATACAGTAAGTAACATAGTATTTTGAAAATTACCGAAAATAGGATCTGCTTTCACACGAGACTCAATTTTGAAAGAGTCCAACAAATTGGAAAGAGAGAAAGCTAATGCCATTAATAAATTAGCCTCTGCCATGGAGGAGTATGTTAAAGTAAAAGAAAAGGGTTTACTAATTATAGAAAGAATGGCAGCGGCGTTAGAAAACAGAAACAGTATTCTAGAACGAGTTTACGTGTCTGGCAGGTAAGTGTTAAACAAATTTAAAGTTTTTTTACTACTCAAAGTATTGTTAGACATATGTATATTTAATTTGTGAAATAATTTTGAATAATAAAAGCTCTAGTTTCCCGACCCAATATCAACAGCCGATCATCAGTGACGTTTGGAATTATTTCATCCTCAACTTCGTTTTGGTTGTCTCCTTCATCACCCTGAGCATCATCATGGTCATCGTGATAACTACTATCTTTTATAAAATTGTGCAAAGTGGCACACGTATTTATTATAAGCCCCATCATAAATGGGGAATATTTGATGCAACGGTCTTTTGCCAAACATCTAAACCGCGATTTCAATACACCATTCAATCTCTCAATGCAATTTCGAATTGATCGGTGCTTTTCATTGTATCTATGCTCATCCTCATTAGTTGGGCTTAAAATAGGGGTCATCAGCCAAGGTTGGAGTGGATAGCCACTATCACCTGAAATAAATTATGATATAACTTTTATTACCTTTATATTACATAACTTATAACATAATAATATATTTATCCTTTTCTTTTTTCAGTTACAATGAAAATTCAATGGCACAAAATGAAGAATATTTAAATTTAACAGAAGATTGAGTGTGAATAGAGTTTGTGTACATAAATATTAAAACTATATTTTTTTCTTAAGTGCAATTACATATATAATATCTATGTATATATTATATATTGAATGAATTTTGTGATACTAAATAAAATTATTGAAATTTTTTTGTTTATAATAATAAAAAAAATGAATTACCTAACAGAAATGTGTTGTGTAATGCACCAGCGTCATACTGATTATGTAAAAACGCTTTCGCCAGAGATTTCCTCCATATGGTTGCGTCGTGGTTAGATCCCCCATACTTTGCGTTTATGTTCAAAATCCTCAGGTTATTGTCACAAATCTATAAATGATACTTTATTTTAAAGAGAATGAACCAAACATAATTATTTTTTACTTACTAGTTGAACATTCTTGGAATAGTAATGATGCCGATTAAGGTATATATGCTCAATCCTTGCCGCAGGTCTAAACATGGATACTTGTGTGCAGTCTATGCATCCTATTATTCCTGTCTCTTGATGTTACTCATTTCCACTGTTGTTTGAGGGAATTTGATATACACTGACATTAATTTGTTCTCAACAATTGTACACACTTCTTCTATGCATCTACTGACCGCACTTTGTGAGACGCATGTGAGATAACTCAGCCCAATTTTCTTTTGGAATGTACCTGATATTAAAAGTTTAGTTTTTGAAATGTTTTATATATAATTAATTTCATTTTCATACCTTCAGCCAAAAAACAGAGAACAATTAGCATTCTAATTTCTTTTGGAATAGATGAATCTGACATATGAGGTACTATTTCTTCGCTCAAACTGATAGCCAACGATTGCGGCATTCGGTATATACTGATGAACTCTGGTTCCGGAATAGCAAACGGGTTTGACGAATCACGTAGTACTATTCGCCGAACCCTTAAATTGTATCGCCTTTCCTCTTCGTCATCATCCATAAAGCGTATTAAACGTCGCGCCATATTGAAATAATTTTTTATGAAAAACGAAAATCACTTCTACTATATAATTTAATATAATACACAAACACACGATATTATTTTTAATATTTTAGTTTTTATTTTTGTTTGAATTGACACAAAACGTCTTAGCATACAAATATTTTTGGTTTGTTTTGTTAAAAAATGACAGCTCCTTTTTGATATTGGTACTTCTAGTGGTAAGCATTTGAACTGGCAACCATTTCTATGGAAACTATTCCAAGTGCTACCAGAATACACTTTTGGGAAAATGGGAATAAAAAATTTGGAATTATTGCAGTTGGGAATTATAGCAATATATTTTTCCAATTCCCAATTCCCAGGGAAAACCAGAATAGGGCCACAGGACTGTGGAACATATCCAAACGCAAAGCACACTTGGCAGAGTCGAAGTAAATGTTCCTGAATTAGGGGAAACCCATGCTGTAATTCAGCATGAAAAACTCCATCTGGACCACTTGATTTATAAGATAAGAAGGAGAAAACGCTTAAGCGCAAGGTGCTGAGAGTGACTAGCCTGCAGGCTAAGTCCCAGTCAGGTGAATAATCAGTACCATTAGGCTGGGCGTCAGCAACATAGTTATGATTGATAACATTGCACCCAGGGAAATGAACAGAAAGTAGTAGTTCGACAATTTCCTTCTTGGAAGAGGTTAATCTGCCATCAGGAAGTCGCAGCACATGGAGTCGGCAGGAATCATTTCTAACCAAGGACCTTTATTAAGTCTGGCGATTCCAGAGATACTATTAATTTCTTCGCAGAAGCTAATCCAAGAAGTCCTACGAGCGGATCTCAGCATTTTCTTATATTCTTTTTGAGCTGCCAGAAAGTTATCCCAATCAACTTCAGGTTGGTCAGATCTTTTGGCTTTGTTTTTGAGTCTCCTAGCAGTTTTCCTCAGTTTGTTGAGATCAGAACACCAAAAAGGCTTATTCTGAGATTTTTGTTTGGTAATAAGAGGACAAGAGTTTTCGAAGGCTGAAGTGACTGCATGCGTCAAAGATGAGGCTAGCAATTCAATATCCTCAGTCGAACATATCTCACCCAACGAAACCAGCCGAGGTTCCAACTCAAGAGAGAATAACTCCCAGTTGGTAAGCTTCTTATTACGATAAGGTTTAAGAGTAGGTCTTCTCAGATTTAAATTAAACGAGATGCACCTATGGTCGGCTCGGAAGTGAGAATGTCATTGGTTACCCTCCAATTACAGATCCAATCGATAATCGACATTGAGCACAAACTAATGTCAATCACTTCCCTCCTTACTGAATTAATAAAGGTAGGCTCACAGCCTTTGTTAAGGATTTCAAGCTAAGATGTGCTCAGGTAATTAAGTAGAGATAAACCCCTATCATTAATATTCGTGCTACCCCATAACGTGTGATGAGCATTAGCATCGCATCCTACCACTAAAGGTAAATGATTTGTCCTGCTCAACGAAACAAGGTTGCTGAACTCCTCCGAGGGAGGAGGTGACACCGAATCGTAAGGCAGATACACTGATGCTACCACCAGTGATCCGACTGAGTTCGACGATTTGAGAGAGACGAGCACGCAGGCTCTCTGTAAAGGCTGTTGTAGTTCTCTGTAAAGTAAAAAGTAACAGACTTTAATCCAGAACCTACACCATCAGGAAGGTAAAGATCCTTAATCACATAAAAACTTGTTTGCGATACTGCACGCAATTTCCTTATAATAAAAGAAACTGACTTGCAGCTGTGCAATTTAAAGTGAATTAACATAAGCATGGACATCATAAAAGAAACCAGCAAAGAAGAAGCGAATAATACATACTGCAAAGAATATCTGGAACCAGTAATGGTCTCAAAAGATTTTAGGTCAACCATGTAATACAATAGCTTGACGCTTATCCTCGCGGTTGTATCGGACAACCTTCTATCCAATTGTCGACACTGACGGGTTCAATAAACCAATATTGCTCAATACAACTTTGGGATCATCCGGAGGACCGGGAATCCAAGTGTATATTAGCAAAGGTTTAGGAGGATCACCAACGGAGAGTTGAAAACCAGTCCAGATATCTTTGGTCCTCGAGACCACCTCACACAACCACTTCTGTGTCATTGTTGGCGCATTTACACATAATGTAGCCATCAGTTAGGTGGCACCCCAGCAGTTGTGGAATAAAATTACCCGTTTGAGCTGTAGCTGGTACCTTTCGGTGGGGCTCCAAACGAAAGATGTCGAATTTAATCTCATCCAGAATGATATCAGGATTGTTCTTGCGTATCGCGGCTTTCCTTACCGTGGATTCAGCAACAACATGAGCCAGCGTCTTGGCTTTTTAGCCTCCATTTCTGGAGTAATGCTAGATTGGACACGGGGACGTTTCGGTGTTGCCACAGAAGAGGAAGTGCCAGGCACCTCGCTTATCGGGTCAAGCAAACTACGTTCCATTCTGTTACGTAGGCGCATGCGATTTCTTTTGCCCTTACGCCTAGTTCCGCGTTGGGATGGGGTTACCCCAAAGGTCACCTCAGCATCCGAATTAAGCAGGGTTTCCTCAGAACCCGACGTTAATTCGGAGTTGAAACCACAGGCACTTAAAGTGTCGAGGTTTTCAAGCTCCACGTCGGACACAGCGGTGTCCATAAGTTTGAACTTAACTGGGAGATAAGTTCAAAACCAAAAAATTTATTATAGCGAGGCTGAAAAAATACAAGCAAGAATAGTAAACTCATGGGTGAATTTCTTGTTAAGCGCCAAATGAAACGCGAGACTCAACAAAACTCAAAAACATACAGCTGTGAAATGTAAAATTAGCGGGATACGCGTAACAGACAATTATTGTTGTAATTAATTATCTGCTACGTAAAAAACAAAACCATGAAATTTAATTTATTTTAGATATTATGAATTTCAGTATAGATATAGCGGATTGCAGTAAAAAAAATAAAAAAATGATAAAGATAATAAAAATGAAAATGAAAACCGTTCACTTAGCTGTGGCAGCTCGTTGCAGAGTTTGACCTTCAGTTATCCAAAATTATAGACGCCCGATGCACGCGATTCAAGTAACACTTTCACAACATGCACTGAACACTACGAAAAACAGGCATCACACAGCCCGGCGTAGACGCCAACCGAGAAAAACTCGCAAAATCAAAGCGCACTGAAGGGCACACGCACGGCAAAAAAAAAAATCTACTATGAAATTTAACTTAAAAAGAAAAAAAAACAAAATATAAACTCAAAATTTTGTATAAGACTCAGAAATTAAATGAAAAAAAATCTATTATTTATGACCACTTTAACACGACTCAACGCTATCGAGGTTGTAGATAGAATTCGTACACTAATTCAACCAAATTCTTTCTATAATTTTAATTCAAAATTGTTTTGATTTAAATAGTTATATTTACCAACTATCATCAGTTAACCGATAATTTCGTTAAATATAATTAAATCAAAAAATCTTGAAATTAAATCATAGTAGGATCCGATTTTACTATGCAACTGGTTGAATTAATAACGTGGCGCCTACAATTTTACTAAAAAAAGTGTTGAATTAAAACGGCTCTACTATGATTTTACTAAAAAATTTGTTGAGATAACAAACTGACACCTTCGGTTTTACTACAAAAATGTTAACTTAACAACGGTTCATCTATGATTCACCTGCAGCTTTGTTGTACTATTTCTAAACATAATTTAATAAAAATCATTAATAGCGCATTATCATATTTGGAAAATGTTAAATTAATGTTGATTTTGTACTATTTAACTATTTTTTTCTCTCATGCATTTAAAATTGGTAAAAGGTTTAAGCAATCGAAAGAAATAATTAATTAATAATAGTTGTTCAAAATAGATTCCTATATGAAGAAAGGCTATTTATTGCACGCGATTGAAGGTAGGATTCGGTCGTGCATTCTCGCCAAAAATAATCTAACTAGCTTTCTGTTACTAAATTACATCAGTGCAAATGTAGTAACGGTTGGCTTAATGCTAGCCAAATAAAAGCTATTGCTAAAATCGGCTTACTTAGCACCTAATAAGGAGAGTATTCCACCTGTTAATCTAGAGAGCCTAATTAAGGATGTTCAGAAATGCAAGATTGGTTTCATCCTGAGACGTGATGCGAATTCTACACTGAAAAAATTTTTGGACATAGATTTAATGTCACGTCATTTTTGTTTCAAAGATTCCTAGTTTTCTTTAGAATAAATCAAAAGCCTGTGAATTTACATTATATAGATGGAAAAAAAATGTAAACCTATGAAACTCTCACCATTAAATTAAGTTCAAAAAATCTAATAAGTTCAAATTATATAATGATTGCTGCTTTCTTCAAACTAATGCATGATTTTACAAACAAATCCTTAATTATAGTAAATAAACATCAAATTAAAAAAGATATCCTTTAATTTAAAGACAATATTATTTCATAAATATTAAGATTTTTTTTGTTTAAAATTTAGTCTAAATTATTTGTAATTAATGATTTTGCTTGCAAAAATATCAATATACAAAATTGTTTTGATTTTTATTTCATTAAACATAATTTCTAGGATAATATCTACTTATGCACATACGATTTTAGTAGCATATACATATGTACATAATAAAATAATAATAAATCAGTTTTTAAAAGACAATTACTGGCCCCTTACTGAGTCTATAATTTGGTACCAATGGGTTCGATCCTGAGCTTGGTCTTCATACTGTTTTAGACAATCTGAATAAGCCAAGTCGTTCTCTTCATCTTACCAAATAGTGCCTCTCCTTGTATAGAGATCACAATTCGTTCCGGACCAGCACGCAGAACGTGACCAAGCCAGCGAACTCGCTGAGTTCTTATCTTTCATGTACAATATCGGGAATCTTCATCAGATCTCTAATTTCAATATTGTACAGAGCTCGGTATATGTACCATCTACTACGCTTTGGGCCGTAAATCACACTCATGATTTTTCTATCAAATGTAAAAGGCCATTTCTCGTACATATGTACGAATATATATAAACACAAATTGTTTAGAAAACACATTTATTTTTGGGTAACGTCAAATTGCCGATCTAAAATGTATAAGAATTTCACTCGGTAAAAGCCGTAAATAAGATCCGGCCATCTCAGATGCTGTATATTCTGTAGCTATACGGTATTGAATGATAATAGAAAAAATAGGATCATTTCGAAACCAATAATAATACGTTGTATGTACGTAGTATATTTTCAAATTTACAGGTTTACATCAATATAAAATTAGGCATTGAATTAATGTTTCCATCTTTAAATGTTTATGCATAAATTCCTTAATTTATAAAATGTAGACATCATACCAGTGTACTAATACATAACAAATGAGTAAATACCAATATTTAATGTTTTTCTGCCCAAAAAAACAATTGTACAATAAATAACGGTTTAAGTTATAAATCTATATAGTACTTTTTATGTGTGCAGTCCGGTTATTCCTGTTTCAAACACATCAGCAGCAATTTGTGTAGTGATTTTTATGAAATTTAAATTAATTAATAAAGTTAAAGTTAAAATATTATTGTTTTAATTTAAGACCATTATTTTATTTTCTACAGTGTTCTAAAGGAAGTATCTCAAATTTTAATACACCCGAAATCCATTACGACCTAGAGCATCGGTGTTTGGATTAAGCGAGATATTTTAAGCGCAATTTAAGGAATAAAAAGTGAATTTTCAATTATAGTGGTTGATAATATAGTTATTTAACTAAATAACTAATACTGTGGTTCAGTTAATTAAATTATCTATTCGTATTATATACAGTATTATTAAACTTATTATTTTAATTAATTTTTGTGCCAACCACAATATTATAATGCACATTGCAGAAAAAGAAAATTGAGAATTGCAAAATACATGTGCTGAACCTCCGATTCTACACGTCATATTCCAAAATCTAGAAGAAGAATCGCTAAATCAAAAACCACTCAATGAACTGGCTTTAATTTTAAAAGTATGGGGTCTTTCACATTTAACACAAAAATTTGCATGTATTGTACCATAATTTTTAAATTTTATAATACGTCATCAAAATATATATGTTAGATGGATTTTTTTTATTATACATATACTAGCGGACGACGCCCGTTACGCGGTGAGACGCCTCCGGCGACTTTTAATAAAGTGTTAAAATAGTGATTTTGCGTTAATATAAAAAAATATAATAAATTGTTTTGCAAAATTGCTATAGAGCACCAATAACAGTCAATTCAGCGCCGTTGATCGCGTTAATTATTTCAAAATGTACATAGAATGATGAATATTGAAATGTACCCCAATTGCCCAAAATTTTTAAACATTTTTCGAACATTACAGAGTAAAAAAAAACAAATAAAGAAGGTTATTTTTAAAATTAATTTCTTTATTTATAACAATTTAAAGAACTTCTTTATACAAAAAATTAACAGTATAGATTTTTTTCGGCTCCAATTCTCCCTGGTTATTTGTATTTTCTATTTTCAGAAAAATTTGTTCCTTGTTGGTAGCTCTTGATAAAGCTACATATAGCTGACCATGCGAGAAAACTGGCTGCGGTAAATAAATACCGACTTTATCAAACGATTGACCTTGGGCTTTATTGATTGTCATAGCGAATGATAATCGTCAAGGAAATTGATCTCTTTTAATCTCGGTATAAAAGCAAATGTTCCTTTTGATGTACCAGTTAAAATGTCAACGAAGATTACATTGTCTTTCATTTCATTTATTAGTAATCTAGTACCATTGCATAACCCCTGTTTAGTATTCAAATTTCGTAACAACATAACTATGGCTCCTACTTTCAAATTAAGTATATGTGGGGGCATTCCGGACGGTGTTAGTTGATGTATATATTCTACCGGATATAGTTGTATCGATTCATGATCAGTAGAATCTACATTTACAGAGTTTATACTATTATATGTTTTCACATCGCCTTTCAGTATATTTAAAACATCTTTATTCATTTTTAATGTATCATAATTTAAAGGACCATAAAATTGCTTGGTTTTGATATAGATGGATATCATCCGGAGTAAATTCAGTCCCAAATATTTTTGTAATTAAATTTTCTTTGATGCAGCGGGAATAATCCATTTCAATTATATTTTCTCCTTGAAGTGGTGCTGTTCTAATTTTACCTTCACCAACGTCTAGCAACTAATATGAAAAACCGTTGTCATTACGAACTCTCATATTTGTTTTAAGGTGACATATTTTAAATTGAGTCCATAATTCGAATGTTTTGAGGCATGAATAAATGGCGTCAGATCGAGTCCCATGACGAATTACTGGTAGGGTTTGACGAAAATCACCACCCATAACAAATACTTTGCCCCCCATTAGGCTATCAATTTGCATTATATATCTTAATAATTTATCAATCGCTAAAAACGTTTTTTTATGACACATTGAGCATTCATCTAATAAGATTAGTTTTGCTTTTTTAATTGTTTTCCAGTCAGGACTTCGATTTGTCATACTTGAAAATATTATCTCATCGGTACTTAAGGGAATCTTGAATAGTGAATGTATGGTCCTACCACCCGCTAAACGTGTAGCTGCAATACCTGTAGACGCCCCAGATAATGCAATTCCTTGTTCTCCGTTAAAAACATTTCCTCTAACATAACTTAATAGAATATTGTATAGATATGTTTTGCCAGTACCACCTGGGCCATCAATAAAGAAACATTTAGGATGATCGGAATCAGAAATGATTGCGTCAGTAATTATATCGAAGATTAATTTTTGTTCCGGATGTAATGTTGAAACTCGATCTTCAACATAACTTTTCTCTAAAGTAATGCCATAATCGCTTGATGTTTCAATTGTAACATTAGGAATAGGTAAATCAAATTCTGAAAATGTTCTTCCATGTAAATGGAAGACTTCCAAGATGTTTGCAAGAGCCTTATTGGAAGCGTTTTCATCATTTTGATAAATGTCTTTGTATTTGTTCCATAAATATAAGGCGTTTTGTGGGTTGCAAAATATGCATATATATGCAAATAATTACCGTAATTGGTTTGGCATTTGATATTGGATTGCTTCTTTAATGGCATTTTCCCATTCATTATCGTCGCACAATAATTTTTGCTTGATGGACGCTTCCTTATACGTAGAATATACGATATTGTCTACACTACGAATATCAGTAAATGACGTCACTCGTTTGACATGTAATAAAAGCAGTCTTAAATAAAATAGTTCACCTTGATTTACACATATATTATACATCCGTCCAATAACTTTTTCAGTTTTATTATATTTTCTAGTTTTCCATATATTTAATTTATTGTCAAAAGTATAGTACATTGGAATATCCGAGTAAAACATATTTCTAACTGAGTTATCATTCTTGTTCAATTCAAACCATGCGGCCAAAGTAGTAAGTTTCTTTTGTGCCCTTTGGAACGTATCAGTTTCCCGACCTTCTTGAAATACTATATTTTGCTCATTTTCTAAATGTAAAGCTAATCTATAAACTACATGAGATTTGTCATGCATTTTAAAGCAAAATATGCTCCATATGTTTTCCGGTGCACTTACATATCTTGCATCGAGATACTGAGTAATTTCATCATGTTGAAAGACCTCATTATTTGAAATTTGAATTTTTGCCCGATTTATAAAGGTATTTTACTGACTTAACTGTTGCACATACCTCAACGTTAATATGACAATTAAAATGCAAGAGTAAATAGCTGTTATATGGGATCACATAGTTATTATATATTCTTATGGTTTTTTCAATAAACGTACCATTGTTGCTTCTTCTACATATATAAAGGATAACCATTTACATTAGCAGACGTGCAATCATTAAACGAGAAAGGATAATTTTTGGTACATTTACCATTGTCCATACATGGAGCTGAAGGATTATAAGAAACGCATGGACCGTGAATCATATGCTTAATCGCTGGTATTTCTGCACTTACTACTTGGTCGATATAATCTGGATTTGTATTTGATAGAATTACTAATATGTGCGCTTGTGGAAGTCCTCTCTTTTGAAATTATATAGTGTAAATATAAGCCGTACACGGGCCAAACAGTTTACCAGAGGATAATAAATTAATAAATTCTTGAAGCTTAAGATTAAAGACGCGAGCTATTAAATCTGGTCTATCAGAAGGATTCTGGTTAGGATAAAGATGTTCTTTAATTTCATCCCAATTAGGATTTCATGTCATAGTAACAAATAAATCTGGTTTTCCAAACGTTCTTACTATTGCCATGGCATCCTGATAATTTTGTTGCATATATCTCGGGCTTCCTGAAAAGGTTGATGGTAAAATAACAGGCTTTCCTACCTTATCATTGGAGTCCGATAGAAGATAGTCCTGAAGTCCTTTATAGCTGTCACTTTGTAATGCTGGTTGGTTCATTCGTAGAAAATGTAATCTATTTGCTTCCATCTTACAATAGGAATCCACAATATATTGGTGAGTTAATTTCTTGCCGAGTAAAAATTGATTAACACCTTCTCTTTGTTGAAATATAAATGAATAATATTGAAGGTGAGTGAGATTGCTACCATTTCTACCATAGAAGATAGTCCGATAGAAGATAGTCCGGAAGTCCTTTATAGCTGTCACTTTGTAATGCTGGTTGGTTCATTCGTAGAAAATGTAATCTATTTGCTTCCATCTTACAATAGGAATCCACAATATATTGGTGAGTTAATTTCTTGCCGAGTAAAAATTGATTAACACCTTCTCTTTGTTGAAATATAAATGAATAATATTGAAGGTGAGTGAGATTGCTACCATTTCTAATTTTAAGTGTCATATCCCAACCACTTCCTCCATGTGGGTATATAATTGGATATGTTAGAGGATCTACAACTCCATCTAAAATACTAAGTCTTTGTAATCGATTTTTTGATTTTAAATAAACTCTAATATCTCTGCCAAATGGTGGTTCGCCAGAATTTCCCATGAAAATCATTGCTACTTCATTTGATACAGGTGGAATGTATCGTCGTTTATCAGCCGTGCGAACAGACTTAACCATATAGATATTCCTTATTATATGATTGAATATAAATATTATTCTCTCTTAAGTAAACATCCAGTTCATTAATTCAGATATACATGGTATATTTTCGGGAACATTCATTCGCAGATTAGTTGCTTCATCGCTATCATAAACGTAAATTTGAGCGAATTTTGGTATCTCAGACTCAGCTGGATATAATGGGCCGGCATAATGATATATTTGGCCATGAATTCGAAAGCAAGAAGGCCCATTACTCGAAAATCGGTGAATGTTTGCAGACATAGATGCCATTGATAATGCACTGTTGTATCTCCGAATATAAGTTTGGAAATTCCTTGATTTCGAATCTGTATGTTGAAACAGGTCGATTAAAAACTGGGGATACTTTTTATTTTCTTCGTTATATGGCTCATTTTTAACAATAACTTTGCCTTTATAACAGCATTTACTACACCCTGTAGATGTTTTTTCGGCATTAAAGTATCTCGCCCCACAATAACCACAGATACCATCCATTTTGCCACATGAATGTTCAGCTATTTCATCAATTACATATGAAATTCCCCGCGGAGCAATTGCCAAATATTCGGTTTCCTGATGAAATTCAATTTGCCTGCGCCGAAAATTAACTGATTGTCTTCTTTCCCGTCGTCTTTTGTTTACAACTTTTCTCTGCTCATCAGTCATTTTATTTCTTTGGGTTTGTATTTCTTGGCTCTCAGTTTCGATTTGTTCCCGGGTCCTGCTTTGTCTGCGGTTACGATCATATAGGGCTCTTGCGGTTCTCCGCTCGTTTGTAATAGGTCTTTTTCGGTTCATTTTACGTATTATTTTAAGTATAGACACACAATTATTGACACAATTTCAAAAATGTTAAATTCAGTAAGATTATACAATTATTTACGAATTAATTACATATATAAATTAAGCGCAGCTTATCAAATTATACAACTGACTAAGAAAAATTACACGTGTTTTGTTTTTATTTCCCCAAATCTCCCTGCACCTAATACCTATACATTTTATTAGCATGTCGAGTCGATGCGCAAATGCACAAAGATTCGTTTTGTTATCTATTCATCGCATTAATATTTGTACTGCATGAAAAGATAAACTGTGTACCACTACCTATCTGTTTTTGTTTTTATTTTTATTTAATTACTTTGTCTTAGTATACGCACAAAACTTTTCGGTATAGAAATACATAGTAATACAATCATACAATAAATTATTAGATTCTTTCGCGCAACACATGAGAAAAAGGAATATTAAAACTAATATTTGCGCAACAGCTTTTTCCCCTGCTGTGTTTATTATATGAGCTTGTATTGGTTTTTCATAATATGGTATATAATGATGTATGTATATACAACCAAGAGAGAAATGGGGGAAAACAAAATGAATTTTTTTTGTAATATACATATATGGAATACATATAGTGCACCTGTAGATATTTTGTATACAGAAATGAATTTTATTTTTTGTAAACAAAGTAGGCTTAGAGAGTTTTAATTTTTATTCTCTGGTTGTGCTAATTTTATTAATACAAATATATACATTTATATGGTACCGTCGAGTAGCAAGTGGATCCGATCGAGTTGGCGATTTTAAAATAATAACGGGGCCCGATTTAGATGCTATGTTTCCAAATAACACAGAAATAAGCCAAACAACATGACTTCGCGCAAAGATAGTAGAATGGCGACAAACAAACGTAATATATTTCAATATAGTGCTATATGCAAAGTGGTCCTTATAGTGTGACTTTTTTATTAAGTTGTGCAGTTGTGTAAATATTAAATTAATAAAAATATTAAACAAGTGTTAAGAAATAGTGTAAAAGGCTGAATAATAATATAAACGAATTTGGGCAAATTTATGTAAGTATTATACTTATATACATAATTCTAATGACTTTAATATTTCATAATTATTTGGTTAATATTCAACAAATCTGATTATATATTTTCATTAAACCTTATACACGTTACATGCGGCTATAGTTTATCTTCAGTATAGCCAATTTTTCTTAAATATTTATTGCAGTGTTGCGAAGAAATAGTTAATATGTTTTTTATGTGTAATATTTGTGAATCAAAATCTAAATCAATAGTTTTATACAATAAACATATCTATATACACCGAGGAAAAAAAAATGTAGATTTTAAATGTTTGTGGGAAAATTGCATGAAATATTTTCAAAATACAGTTCGTATAGTGTTCATTAGCATAGAATGCATTCTATGTTAATATACAAAAATAATGAAAAAATTACTCATCCCATAAATATTAATTCATATATTGATGAACGTGATAATTTCAAGTGTAATTTGTGTAATTTTAGTGTCAATAATTTAAAGCCAGAAAGTGTAAAATGTATTTTAAAAATCAACCAAACTTTCGTGTACATTGTTTTAGGTTTCATAAAAAGGAAAACGATAAAATATATTTACTCAACAAAATTACAGTCGATCTGGAAACTTCCAATATGGCGACAAGTTCAAATTTAATTCACAACTCATGTAAATCTCATGACGAAACGAAATTATAGGAAACAAGTTTCCATTTATTGTTTAATAATCTTAAATATAATTAAGGCTTCAAGTTTTTCTAACATAATTTATAAAAATTATGTTAGAAAAACTTTTAGCCTTAATGGGGGAAAATAATATTGGAAATAAACGTGACGAAATTTTTGGAATAATTAAAAATTCTTCTAAATTGAATGAACTCAAATTATTCAAGAATAATTTTGACTTAAATGTATTAAAAATAGAAATGAGTATGTGTCATTGAATAAAATTGATTAAGGAAGGAATAATTATCATGAACCTTGCTTTTACTATTATGCTTCAATACTTAATACATTAAAGGCACTAATGAGTGACATTCAAGTTTACCAATTTTTCAATGAATTGAAGCAAGAGAAATCCGATACTCTGTTGGATTATAAGTACAGTTTATAAAGGTAACAAATTTTTTTCTACGGGTGAAAAAATAATTGAATTGATTTTATTCCAAGACGCATTTGAAATTTGTAATCCATTGGGATCATCGCAGAAAAAACATAAAATGGTAGGAGTATACATGTCCATTGGTAAAATTAATAAAAAATATAGATGTCATATTAAAGAAGTTTTTATTAAATATTTTGGTTTTGATACAATTTTGGCACCTCTGATAAAGGATTTGAAAACGCAAAACGTTAGAAAATAACGGTATAAACGTCATTAATCCCATAGACAAATGTTCGACTCATACATACTATGATTCGCTTTTTGCAATGGTTGGAGATAATCTTGGAAGCCACCAAATAGGATGGTTTGTTGAAAATTTTAGTACTTCAGAATATTTTTTGCAGAAATGAGAACACCTGGAAACTTTAAAAGAGATGTTCAAAATTTGTTAAGTTCGGATGTTGTTACTTTAAACGGTATAAAACAAAATTCAATACTTAACGAGCTAGAGTACTACCATACATGTTCTCCTGATTTACCACCATGTATGATTTAATGCAAATTATTAGATATTTTCACAGCAAAGATATAGCTAGTGTTGATTATATTAATTGGTACTTGGCAGCACTAAGGAAAACATTTAAACTATCAATTTCTTCTTCTAAAATTGATTTAAAAAAAAAAATCCCAGGGAAAGCTTTTGAAATTTGGAACATTTTAATTCTACAGCCGCACATAATGTTGGACTTAATAGAAAATTTTGATGATAATGTGTGGAATTTTTTTTGTGCGATGATTGAAATGTGTCGAATAATTTGTGCACCAGAAATATCTTTAAGTCAAACAACTTTGCTGGCTCATTATATCGATAATTACATAAAATACAGAAAAGAATGCTTTCCACTTCTAAAACTTCGACCCAAACATCATTACTTAACACATTACCCTGATTTAATACGAAAATTTGTACCATTACGAGGGCTTTGGACGTTGCCATTTGAACAGAAACATCAGTATTTTAAACAAATCGCGAAAAGAACAAATAATTTTAAAAATATTACTTATTCTCTTGCAAAAAATCATCAAGAATTTCAAACCAGTATTTCTGGAGATCGTTATAAATGTACCATAATAGCGGATGATGTTATATAATTTTCTAAAATTATTTTTAATGTTAAAAAGATTATGATTTTCAATACTTTTTAAAAAAAAAATCATAATTTTTTAACAAAACATAATGAACAAGGTGAAGTAGAAGTTTTGAATATTAAAGCCATTTTTATAAGTTCGTCATACTAAAAAGCAATTTTATATGGTCGGGCTACAAATTTTTGGTATAATCAATATTCGACTTTATATCAAAACCTCAATACTTAAATGAGTTATAAATGCTTCAGTTTAGATGAATTGTTACTGAAAAAGCCAATACATTTGTTAAAGAAAAACAATCAATACTTTTTATAAAATATAATCCAAAACACCAATAAGGCATGTCTAAATTACCATTTGAAGTATGCAGTGGCGATCGGTGCATAAAAAAAACTATCCTATGTTTACCGACGATATTCGAGGTTATAAATAAAAGTAATTTTGTTAAAATTTTACAATAATATGTATTATATTGTGTTTAATTTTTATATTACAAATTTTTTAATTATTTTAGCAAATTCTCTAGGATTACAAGGAACCACAATAGTCCTTGAAAAATCTGGATCTGAGGTGTCAGAAGATGACATCCTCGAATATTATGCGACTCAAAAAGAGATACAATTCATATTGCTTAAATTTGACGAAAAATGGATGGCACCATGTCATTTATCACTTAACAGTATCGTCATAAATAACAAATTAACGTGCCGGAATCAAACATCAGATCCATTCATTGGAAAATTCTCTATTAATAATTTTGTCATCTGAAAAAAACCATAATGGTATTAATGCCGAAAATTTATATTTCGAAGATATACATTATGAATCAACAACTCCAGCTAGCTCTGATACATCTTTAGCCAGCACAGACCAATCATTGTCTTCGTCGACAAATAATACTGGTGCTATCAAGCTTTTTCAAAATTTTAAAGTTTCATGGGACAGAATGCCAAAGGACATTATGCAATTAATTGAGGCGAAACAAAAATTGGGCATCAGGCTAAGTGCATTCATTAATTACACCGTGGATGATCTTCGTCAATATTCATACTACATTCGGTTAAAAATTCTACGTGCAGTTTCGGAAAATATTGTACAAACCTATCCTGAAACGTTTGAACCAAGAAATAATGAAGGTGATGTGACGTCATCATTCGCGGAAATTGTTACAACAATGTTACGGAATCGTAACAATTATTTAAATCATAGCAACAGAAAAAGACACAGTGCTTTAAACAGGATACATATCAAAAATAGACGAACGACGAATCCGTTGATGGAATCGGTGACAAATTGGCAGCCGACTATTATTGAGGCAAATGAAGGGCTTTCTGTGTCCGAAAAAATGGAATATTTAAATATACAAGTTTTTTGTTTTTAAATTCAAACTTGGTTATTGATTAATATTCAACATGTTTAATTTTAATTAAATAATTGTAGAAAATTAGTTACATCCATTATTGAAGTAAATTTAAGCTAAAATTTCTTAAAGCGTATATTATTTAAATTTAACGTTATTTAACTATAAACTTTATTTTATTTCTAGTTTCTTAGAATTACATGGTCCAAGTAGATCTTTTGTCGAGAACAACCGAGTCTGTGACAACTTCTAGATTTAGGTCTTATTGTATTGTATTTGGTATATGAGACTTAAGTCTGCGTGGTTTGATGTTGTTAGCCGACATGTCGGGTAACCATGTCGACGGGTAAACATATCGAGACTATAGGAGCCAAAAATGTATGTAATGTATGTGGGGAAATTGTGAGGATGGGTAATACTTCGTTGGAGTGGTTGTACAGTGTACAGTGTAAATCAGTCTACAACATTAATGATCAGACGATATGTAAAAATTATTAACCCCTGAATTTATATATTTAAATAAAATTAGGACTGTTATATGGCCACGTTAAAATTCAAAATCCTCATAGGCGTCGGTAGTGCGGTGGTTATAGTCGCAGGTAAGAAGCATGTAATGGTAACGATCAAAGGTTCGATCCTCACCAGGGTTAATGCAGTTTTAAAGTTTATAAATCGACGAACGATGTTAATGCGATGCACAGCAAATCCAGAATGATCAATTCAATCAACATGATGGAGAAGCAAGATGTAAACAGAACCAAAGAGGAGATATGAGAAAACGGGCGGCGGGAGAGACAAAATGAATAATATAAAATAGAAATAAACGCATACTTGTCACAAAATTAAATTAAATAAAAATACACAAATACATGTTAAGTGTTCTTCCAGTGTTCTGTTGAATCTCTTGGCCATTGTATCGGATTGTGAATGCCACAAAAATCTTAAAGGGGAAATGAACAAACGCGTGGCAAGACAGAATAAATTATATAGAATAAAAACACACGGAATACTTGTGCAATTTTTATTCAACTACGCAAGGAAAATTCGAGAGTTGTACTGATCGACTATATAAACGCCACCAAATTGCAAAAACAGATCAGTTCAAATTTAACCAGTGATCAGTGAAAATCTATGATAAAGTGTTTATAATAAAGTACTGTAAAATTAATTAAGTAAAGTTAATAATAGCTGAATAAAAGCATATATTTGAAAAATTTCATACGAATCCTGAGGACAGCCCGAAATTTGTTAAATATAAATAAACATACAGGTATGTATATTTTTAGCAGTTTAATACAGGAAAAACAGACAAAATAGAATAAAAATAAGGAACATTTTCATAAAAACGAGCTAATGTTATGCCAATTCTAAAACTCAACAACTTCATTAGCGTTGGTGGTTCGGTGTTCAGAGTTGCAGGTAAGGAGCATAGTGTGGTAGCGATCGATGGTTCGATCCTCACAAGGGTGGGTCGTTATTATTTATTTATTATTATATTTAAAAAAATTTACATGCCGTCGTGGTAACGATCGATGGTTCGATCCTCACCAGGGTGGGTCATTTTTATTTATTTATTATTATATTTAAAATGATTTTTACATGCCATAGATTAATAAATGTCGATTAAATATAAAGATTAAATAATATTATAATATTAAGTTATTCATAATTATATTATTATATTACATCTGTAATATTTAATGTATTAATAAGCCGACATGTCGGGTTAACATGTCCTGACTACAGGAGCCAATAAGTGTCGTCGGGTCACTGCGCTGACCATTTGCGAGGTACCTAATGATGTACCAAGATTGGAATTCTGTATTTGCTACTTGGTATACCAAATACCAATGTCGGGTCGGTGCGCTGACCATTGTCGAGGTACTTGGTGATGATACCAAGATAGGAATTTGGTATTTGCATAACCGTGATTGTATTTGGTATTGCATCAAGTAGTATACGGAGCATACTTTGTGAGCATAAAGGTATTGTCGAGTTGGTGTATGTTTCAACAAAAACATTGATAAATCTTGAAACAATAGAGGTATGTTAGTCTCAGCAAATACATTATTAAATCTCGCAACAATAGTGATCATCTAGCAGTAGAGTCAATCTTTTACTCTAGCATTAGAGTATCCAATTCATATATAATAAAACACGATCAAAATAGGCAGTAATTGTAATAAAATTTACAGGCAACGTAATCATCCGTCGGAAATGGTCAAAATTGCACCTGGAGCACCGCTCACTTGCAGCATATAGTAAACACGGTGCAGCATATAGTAAACACGTATAAAAAACTGGCAGTCTATATTACAAAAAGAGGCCCGGCCGAAAACGAATTTTAGAGGAAGAGGATGAAACTAAAATTGTTGAAATCCTAAGGCAAAATCCAGGAATATCAAGCTCAAGAATAAAACAAATAATTGCCGAAAGTTGTGGAAAAAACGTGAGCACTCAAACCGTGCAAAGGACACTTCACCGGCTAGGATATTCTTCACAAACAGCCAGGAAAAAACTATTTATATCCGATGCTAATAAATATAAAAGAGTTCAGTTTGCCAACACTCACCGTGACAAAGATAGTTCATTTTGGAAAAATGTAATTTTTTCAGACGAATGTATATTTAACATATTTGGGCATGACGGGCCAGCCAAAATATGGCGTAAAAAAGGCACAGCAATGAACATAGAAAACCTTAGAAAAACCGTAAAACATGGCGGTGGGAGTGTGATGGTCTGGGGCTGTATGTCACCGGCAGGTGTAGGTCAATTAGTGTTTATTGAAGGCATTATGAATAGATTTACATATCTCGATATTTTAAAATCCAATTTGGCCTCATCTGTTGCCCAGCTAGGGTTGGCAAACGATTGTGTATTCCAACACGACAATGATCCAAAACATACGGCATATATTGTCAAAGAATGGTTGCAGACAAATAAGCCGAGACAACTAAATGCTCCATCGCAGAGCCCGGATTTAAATCCAATTGAGCATCTTTGGAGTTATTTAAAAAAACAGCTTAGTCAACACAAAATATCTACAAAAAAATCGTTGAAGGAAGTCATTAAAACAGAATGGGAAAAAGTTCCAGCTAAGTTTACACATAAATTGGTTATGTCAATGGAAAAGCGGTTGCAGCCCGTCCTAGAATTAAATGGTGGTCCAACTAAGTACTAAAGATGCGGTAATCAATAAATAATATTTTATATTATATGGAAATTTAAAGGTATGTAAATATTAACCAGTTGATGACAGGAAACATTTTTTTAAACAATTTAATACAGGAGAAATATTTTTATTCGTATTGTATGTTAATCAAATTGTAAAAATATTTACAGGCGATGTTATCATCGGTCGGAAAGGTTCAAAATACAGACGAGTCCGGATCTTCGCCAAGTTATTGTAAAATTGCACCGGTCGCTGCTCGAAATTCTGAAAATTATAAATAAAACAAAATCAACGGCGCAGCATGTAGTAAACACCTATAAAAAAAACTGGCAATATACGAGTATATTACAAAAAGAGGATAAAACTAAAATTGTTGAAATATCAAGCTCAAAAATAAAACAAATGATTGGCGGAAGTTGTGGAAAAAACTTCTTCACGAACAGAAAGAAAAAACCATTAATATCTGATGTTAATAAATACAAGAGAGTTCAGTTTGCCAACATTCAACGTGACAAAGATAGTTCATTTTGGAAAACTGTTATTTTTTCAGACGAATGTAAATTTAATATATTTGGGCATGATGGGCCCGCGTAAAAATGGCACAGCAACGAATATAGAAAACCTGAGAAAAAAAGTTAAACATGGCGGTGGGAGGGTGATGGTATCAGGCTGTATGTCAGTTGGTGTGTACTTGGAAAAATCGTAAGCATCTAGTTGCTGGTTTAGAGGAACAATTTCCGTCCTAGAATTAAATGGTGGCCCAACCAAGTACTAAGGATGCGGTAAAGAATAAACAATATTATACATTATCTATAAATATAAAGGTATGTACATATTAACTCTAATTAATTACAGGAAAAATCGTTTTAACCAATTTAATTCAGGACAAATATTTTTTTTCGTATTGTATAATGTATTAAATCATAGAGTATAACACTATACAATATAATTCATGAATATTCAATAGGCTAAAATATGGTAGCAATAATTGTAAACAATTTTACATGCCACGTAATCATCCATTAAAAATGGGAAATATACAGACGAGTCATGATAGTCAACACCAAATAACCAAGCGAGTGTGATCCAGATCATCATCAGATTCAATCAGACTCATCAGATTGTCCATAGGCTAACATATGGTAGCAATCATAGTAAACAATTCTACAGGCCACCTAATCATCGATCAAAAATGGGAAATGTACAGACGAGTCCTGATAGTCAACACCAAATAACAAAGCGAGTGTGATCCAGATCATCATCAGATTCAATCAGACTCATCAGATTGTCCATAGGCTAAAATATGGTAGCAATCATAGTAAACAATTCTAAAGGCCACGTAATCATCCATCAAAAATGGGAAATGTACAGACGAGTCCTGATAGTCAACACCAAATAACAAAGCGAGTGTGATCCAGATCATCATCAGATTCAATCAGATTCATCAGATTCAATCAGATTCATCAGATTCAATCAGATTCATCAGATTCATCAGATTGTCCCAGAAGCCTAATCAAGTACTTAAGCTGTAATAATTTTTGTTTAAAGCGACCACAAAGACGAGGCGTTAGAGTGCTGCTGAAATTAAATTCAATGAAACATTCAAATGTAGACAACAAGAATTACTTAAAAAGAAATTTAACAACGTCGAATTTTATAAGGAATTGGTGATATATCTACATCCATAGTAGATGTTCATAGGCTGGTAAGAATGTTACATATTAGTGCGAACACCCTAGTTCCTCGATTTCTCTAATTTTGTTTATTTTAGATTGATATAGAAGTCGAACTGTTACACCCCGGCAAAGAACAATGTATCAAACAAAAATGGGCCAAATTTCAAAACAGTGTTGTACCAATTTAAAAAAAAAAGATTAAAGATAAATTTATTCTTCAAGAATTGGATTCCATGTGGAATACAAACGGTACAAAACTGTACGTAAAAACTATGGCTAATGTTGGTTTCAATGAATCGCTTGTGATAAATCAATTAGAAAACACTCCGAATATAGTCGAAAGCTATTTTACTTCAACAGAACAAAACTTTGTTTTTCTGTTGTATACGCTACCGAATTCTAAAATTTGTTTTAAGCCTACTTTAAGGTAAAATTAAAATCTATACTTTGATGTTTATAATTAAAATATACAATTGTCTAGTATTATATCAATAAACTAAATAAATAAAAATAAAATAAAACTTTTGTTTTATTAATACAGGATTACTAATATTGAATTAATTAATATGGAATATGAACATTATATTACTGTTTATCTAACTTAAGGACTTAATGACTTAAGTCATTTGTTTCCTTGTATGTATAGGTTTAAGATACCTAAGATTAAGGATAAACTCTTCAAACCTATGCTAACATAGCATACGGTTTATGAAAATCAACTTCATTCTGAGGTAATCAAACTTAATTTTTATGTTTCGAAAAACATAAATGTATGCCTATTGACATTAAATTATGTATTATTGTGAATTAAATCAAGGAATTGGTCGTTTAGTTGAGCAAATTCTGTCCAAAATATAAGTGTCAAAGGACCAATAATTATATTTATGGTTTAGTTTATTTGATTTTCTTTATATAACATTAATTTTGTTACGATGGTCATTAAGTTAATGTCAAAAAAACAAAAGTTTCCAACCCAGGCATAAAATCTTTGAAATTAATTACAAAAACATTAAATAAAGGTTAAAAAAATTTCAGTCCATTGAGTTACTATCTGATTACATTCTAAGAACTTACATTCATGCATGTAACATAGTTAGTAAGTCGGCTTTTATACCCAAGAGCATGTAGGAGGTATAAGATATTATGCTTGTCTCAAATTTTATCGTGAATAATCTCTTAAACTGGAAAGTGTCGTAAAACTATTGGTTTTCTGTTCATTGCTATCTACAATTTCAAAAGTTCAATTCATAAGAACCGGAGAAAAACCGACTGGGATGCCTATAGAGTTATTCGGGGCTAGGTTCTCGTACTTTACAAGGCCAAACGGTAAATCTCTGCCACCATTGCAGTTTAACATACTCCTCGATATATAAAAGTCTGTTTAAAAGAGCAAGGAAACCCAGAGCTGCTGCAAACTAGGACTCATACAAGGAATATACAAATACGAACTGCGAACATCTAAGAGCAGAGACTATACTGTAGCAAAATCCAGGAATCTTCCGAGATATCAAGGCTGTGTACAGTTATAATGACCCGTCCAATCCAAGCTACCTTGAGCGACCGAATGGTTTATGGAGTACTACTAGTATGAAATTGTAAGCAGAACGAATATTCTAAGGGCAAACAAACATAAACAGGTTGAAACCATATAAGTCGGCAGGACCTGAGCGTATTATCCACGCAGATATCCAACAGACCATTCAATGGCTAGAAATTATCTTTAAAAGTACCCTAAAATTATGTCATTCTCAATAAATTAACAGATGTGAAGGTGATTTTAATACCTGAGGCGTTTTAATAGAAGCTAACATCAGAGCCACAACCGTGTCTGAAAACCTCGCGAAATCCCAACAGGCATATTGCAAAGGGAAATCTGTGAAGGCAGTTCTTCATTCCCTTCTAAACTTCATCGAAAAAGCTTTCGAGTATATGGAACGATGGTAACCTTCGTGAATATAGAAAAGTTTTTAGTTAAGTGATCCCGTCGCCAGTAACTCGGGCACTTACAGATCTAGGAGTGGATGGATTACTCAGGGACTGGGTAGATCATATGCTAAGATGCGGGGTCATAAATACCAGTCTGGAGACTGATACGCATGAAGATTCATAAGTATAGGTACATAACAGGTTGGCATTCTGCTTAACTTACTTTGCAGGAGATGTTACTATTAGCGTCTCTGGTAACATCTTACTTTCAGGAGATGTTGCTTTTAGCGTCTCTATTAAATATCCCAACATTCATAGTAAATTCATGCGGGAAATTCCCCGTTTATTCTTTCCACATGGGCCAACTATTGTGGGTTAAATGCAAATATACTCAAAACTGAACCGGTCCTGTTCTCCAAGAAATACAAACATCTTAGTATAGACCTATCTACTTTAAATGGTATCAGCTCTGATGACCTGCTCTCGGTAAAAGTGGCAACCAGACGCAGTGGACCACTAACAATACAGGAGACTCATCTATTCTATGTAACAAAGAAATTCCTAAAACTACCGACTACACTATCCCGGCACTATCTTTCCATGTTAGATTTCTGACTGTAATCCTCTCCAGAGACGATTGGTTGAGGCGTAAACTTCTTCACGGATGATTCGAAGCGGATGGGGAATCTAATTAATCCAGCTTTCCTTCTCCTTGATTGCTGCAGAGGTTTTCAATCTGAAGTATTCGCGTTAACAGAAACCGTAGACTAGATATAATGTAATATCGATTCAGCGATATTCGCAATTCTACAGCCGCATTTAATTAACGCATTTAAATCGCATTCACGTATAAAGTAGTACAGAACTGTCTCTCACCTCGAGATGGCAGCTCAGTTCAACATCCAGCTCGACTTGACCCTCAAGGTTATAAAGGGTGTTTTTTTAGAGCTTCACAACTTTGAG
Source organism: Tipula unca (assembly GCA_951394425.1). Classification (NCBI taxonomy): domain Eukaryota; kingdom Metazoa; phylum Arthropoda; class Insecta; order Diptera; family Tipulidae; genus Tipula; species Tipula unca. Next base: position 123,988,581 of record OX596380.1, read on the forward strand.
TTGGCAACACTGCTTTATTTGACAACCCATTTAACAGCTGATAGTTGCTTTTTGTTTAGTTTGGTTTGACATTTCATTATAGATAGACTTACAACAGAGCAACGCTTGCAAATTGTTGAATTTTTTTATAAAAATAATGGTTCTTTTCGTCAAATTTCCATTCAAAATTTTGTTCTCCGATGAAGCCCATTTTTGGTTAAATGGGCACGTAAACAAGCGGAATTGTCGCATTTGGAGTGAGGATAATCCACATGCTTTTGTCGAAACACCATTACATCCATACAAAATTACTGTTTGGTGCGCTTTATGGTCTGGCAGAGTCATTGGTCCATATGTCTTTAAAAACGATGATGGTCAGAATGTTACTATCCATGATTAGAAAATTTTTCGTACCTCGATTAGCTGGCATTAATCTTGCAGACATGTGGTTCCAACAGGGCGCAGCCGCATTCCACACAGCACGTGGTATAATTGATTTACGCAAAGAAACTTTTGATGAAAGAATAATTTCGCGTAATGGTTCAATTAATTGGCCAGCAAGAACGTGTGATTGTGAACCCCATTGGATTATTTTCTTTGGGGTTAAAGTAAAGTCACTTGTCTCCGTCGATAAGACGTTTGAAAATTGGTGTTCCAGATTGCGCCTTGTACGCGCCAGTCGTAGCGGCCACATGGCCGAAATCATATTTAAACATTAATGTCATAAAATTTTCTATCCAATAAAGCCCGTTTCATTGATATTAAAAACAATGTTCTTTGTTTTATTATGATTTAAACTTGTGTAACTCTATAAAAAACATCTGAAAAAGAGAAAGGAATACTGAAATGCCTCTTGTTTCATACAAACTCCTCCTGCAGGAAGCAGCCACTAAGTTAACAAACGATAAATGATCGAACAGTAGCCCAGCAGATTTGACCGGGATTGATCAGAGATAATGTAATGTAGACTTGTCTTTTCTTCACATGGCTACTGTCGCAGCTGTTAGAATGAAGAAGAGCCAGAGACAGTACTCCATGTTATATGACCTGAGAAATTAAATGACCTGACTGACCGCAGTAGAATAGACATCAGGAGTACCCAACGCATTGTATGTAAACAGCTCAAAATGGATTCCATTACTAGGTGCGGAGAATAAAAACTTGTGGTATGTTTTATGAACCTGCTTGTGTACGTTTGCTTTTAGACTGCCACAGAAATCTAACCTAATCTAACCTTTGATTACAAAATGTATTAACAAAATTTTGGTTATATATGGTTTTTCTATTACGTCATATAACAACAAATTTTTCCGACGTTTTATTGATTATGCTTTTAAGGCATCGGTGCTTAGCGTTTTAATAATCGGTGAGTGATCAGATCACAAACCATTTGAGCGTGCATTTTATTTCGTTAGTCAGAAATCTACTGAAACTGGTATTTTCTTTTTATCAGCATCTAGCATGTTAGGCGAATATTTACATAATCGGTGTTGCTGTGAGCCCCATAGGATATGCTTATCGTTGTTATTACCCCCATTAATAAATTTTTAAGCCAGTTAGTAAATAATCTAGAAATAATCACTCCTTCAGGTAAATATACATTGATTCAATGTTTCTGTTCCTGCAGTTCAAAATATATTAACCTTATTTTCATCAAGATAGCTGAGCCACCGTGTGCCCTGCTTCCGGTTATACTTACACCTCCATTTTAATACTTACACCTCCATTTTAAGCTGTGCTAGGTCATCTGAATACCATTCCTCCATCATCACCATCATAAAATTTTGCATCGAATAGCACGGGCGAAACTTTGTGGCGAAAAGTTTAAGTATACTTGCATAGGAAATTCCCTTATATATGTTGTTTCTTGCGGTTTGCTATATGATTGCGCAGGAAATCACACGACTTAATATACTGCTTTGAATCGTAAAGTTCACCCAAAACACACACTTCATATAGCGTTGACAAATTGCAATGGTCCAGTTCTTGTTATAAGCTCCTTAACGGCAATTTTAGGAAAAAGGAGATCTTTATTCGTAAATCTGGTAATCGTTACCGATCGATTCGTCCGAGTCTACCCTATAGTAATATAGTAATATAGTTTATTAACTTGGACAAAATGATTGATTAATAATATTTAAGGGTTACATTTTGCTTTATTTTATAACTTCCCTTTTTGACGCAGAAAGTATACAAATTTACCTCCATTTCATTTCGATTGCTCTCTCTAGTTCTTGATTTGATTCTTCCCTCAAGAAAGGCCAGTGGATTTATTTATGCGTGTGTTTTCTGCTGATCCTCTTACTCCGTTTTCACTTGTGCTGAACGGTAATCCCGTTTGTACAAAGTTTTTGTTTTTGTTTGATCTGCATTCGACATTTATTTAACTGACCTACATATGTACATTCTATTTGGATTAGTATTAACTTACTTACCGATGAGGAATTTTCCAATTTTTTTGGAAAACAAAATGAGTTTTCTTCTTTTTCATTATTTGCAATTTATATTATTTCCACGTTTTTTACTAAATTTGCGATAAAATTTCATATTTTTAATAAGTTTGGGTACACATAGCTGTGTTAACAGGACTAACTCGTCATGCCGGTCCTGGCTTAGGACATTAGTGATAGTTATTTTAAGTCGAGGAGGCTAAATTAATTAGCCCGTTGCTAGCCGTCTTTCAGATGAAAAGTCTGGAATTTAATCTACAAATTTTGTATAAGATACGCAGCATTAAATGCGTGCCAGACCTTAAAAGCTTCTTGTTACTGGCAAAGTGGCAATATTTTATAATATGTACAGTTGATTAGAAAACAAGTCACACAACGTTTTACAATTATGACCTAGATAATTATATTTAATTCGTACTATATATTTTTTATAATTTGTGTATGATAATACAAAAATCAATTTAAACACCAAAAATGAAATACAGATAAATAAAAATTCATAACAAATTTGTTGACACTAAAAACAATAATAGTTATAATCGAGAACTAAAAATAAAAAAACAGTTTAATTTTAAATGAAATTGCGTGACACACGAATATTTATCAAGACAGAACATAAAATAAAACTAAAACACTATAAAAACTGTTATAATGGTTGTATGTATGTACGCGCGAACGCCCATCCCTCCACAATTCTCAATGTTCATCTCAATTAGCCCAATAAAATTTTTGTGTACAATATATTAAAAATAAAAGTGTCTTCTTCAAACGTATTATAATTTCGTCAAATATATTTTTTTTGTTTAATTTAAATACTAAATAAATAAATTATTTTAATTTATCATAAATAATCATTCAATGTCGTTTTATAATTTTTTTTTAACATTAAATTAATTTAAATTGATTTTGATTGAATTTTTTCTTCATTTTAGATAGTTTTGTTTTGTAAATTTCATAAGATTTTGTAATAAAATTAATATATCTTTAATTTATTATTATTGTTATTATGATTATAATTTTTTTTTGTATGTACGTTCATATTATTCATATATTTTCGGACTATCAAGATGATATGAATTAATGTATGTACCGAAAATGGGTTTTAATTTTAATTGAAAATAAAATTTGGAAAAGATACAAATCATAATTATTGTCCGTATTGCTTCGATAATATATTTGGTTTACCATTTCCGAGCACTTACCCGATGCGGCAAACATTCACTCGATTTTAGGGCAAGCTTCAATGATTTATGTTTTAAACTGTCAATTCCCATTAAGAATAAGTTTTTGTTTATTTTACCCAATAACCAATTTTTGGGAGTAAAATAATTTTTTAGTTAAATTTGAATTGATTCAAGAATTTGGATAACGTTAAATTATATTCAAATTCCAGTGATGTTTAAGTGAGGCGTTTTATTCAAATAAAACGCCCATGATATATGATGTGATGGTAATTTTTGTGTTAAATTATTCAGATTTGCAATATACAAAACTTTCTTGTTTGATTTTAGATAACGGTTATAGATTTTGTGTTAAAAACTATTGATAAATTCTTATAACTTTAGAAAACGAGAGGTCCTCCAAATCAAAAAAGGTGGTGTATCAATCTTTAAAGTTGAGCTTTTGGGTACATACCTATTTCTAGAATATACATACAGATTTAATGATTTTGTAATTGATATAATTGGACTATTTCGATAAATAATAATAATTATTATAAAAGTAATGAACGTTGTTTACACGGTGTCGATAATCCAACCAAATTATTTTTTATTTATTTTTTAGGTATTAATTATATTAATAAGTTCATATGAACTTATTACATCAGTAAAAATATTGATAAACTTTATATACATTATACTATATACTGTAAATAGTACTTAAACCTAATGTGGGCAGTGCTAACCTATAACTATGTGTACAACATGCAAAACGAGTTATCTAATTTTTTTTGTACGTTGTAAAAATATTATTTTCGAAACATAACTTAAGTCAAGTCTGCCCTTCTAATATCATCATTTATATAAAGTTAAGCAGTATTAATACTATGATAACGGCTGCTGATTGATAAAACGATAGCAAATTTTGCGATTCCACATCTTTCAAAAACCTTAGACAGTGCTGAAACTAAGCTGATAGGCTTATTGATCAATCCTGTTTCACTGTTACTTGAAGCATCAAAGAATTCATTAAAACCATTTGATGAGAAAGTAACAGCCAATTTTTCGCTGGGGTTGGGGAAAATCTAAATGATCGAAGATTTTTCCAGAAAACGCTAGATGGTAAGGAAAGATAGTTCTGTATTCTTGGTATAGTAGTTCATTATTCGTGCGCTTAAACACGGCGGTTTATTGCGCTTAATCACAATGCTCCTCAAAGACACGTATTTCTCAAACAAATACCTTATCAAATATGTTAAGTATTCTGCTTTATCGGATGAATCAGTTGTAGAAAACAATAAATTTCAGTTTAGTTTAGTCTATCACGAAAGAAAGAGAATTTTAATGGACATCAATGATAGAAAAAATAAGAAAATATCATCGAGTTCGTTTCATTTTTATTATGATACTATAAGACAGCTTTTTCCAATAAATGTGTGATCACGGTTACAATAAATTTGTATAAAATGTGACAGTGGATTCTCGCGTAAATTCTCCAGTACCGCATCGGCCTCTAGCCAAAGCAAAAATCCGGTATTATCAAATGTGAATGTAATTTAAAAAAATTTATTTTGAACTGTTTGTATGATTTTGAAATTTGTCTTCTTGGCACATCCCCAGAGTTGGCTACCATATGTCCGTCCATACAGGCTTCAGAATTTGTTTGTATAACAGCAGTTTGTTATGGATCGCTAGTTCAGATTGTCTCCCTAAGATATTTGGCAGTGTTTGCATGGGATACTACTATTGAGTTTATCATTATTGGTATATGGTTAGCTTTTTGATTTGTAAAGTTCACTTGGATTGATTTTGCTTCATTTAATTTAATTTGCCATTTCTTTGTCCAATTACATATCAGGTTAGTAGCCCTCTGTAATTTACTAGTGGAGTTATTGATGTTCTTTGCTGTTGCAAGTATTGCTGTGTCATCGGCAAAAGTCGCCATTGTTTCTTCTGTAATTGGTATATCTCTAGTATATAGGAGATATAGGATTGGCCCAAGAACACTCCCTTGTGGTACTCCGGCTGTTATTCTTTTTAGTTGGGAGTATTCATTCTCATACTTTACTCGGAAATGCCTCTCTGATATGTATGATTTTAAAATATGAAAAAATTGCTCCGGAAGATCTCGATGAAGTTTAAATTCTAGCCCCAGGTGCCATACTTTGTCAAATGCTTGCGCTACATCAATGAATATAGTTGATCATATTTGTTTGCTTTCTAGTGATTTCCCGATTACATCAGTAATTCGATGTACCTGTTCTATCGTAGAATGTTTTTCCTTAAATCCAAACTGATGTGAAGGGATAAGATTCCTTTCTTCGATAATTGGTTTTAGTCTTTTAAGAAGAACCTTTTCAAATAGTTTCGATAATGTGGGTAGCAGAGAAATTGGCCTATATGAAGCTTTATCATGCGGAGGTTTGTTCGGTTTAAGTATCATAATTACTTCTGCAACTTTCCATTGTCTTGGTACATATCTTAGTCGAAATGCTGCATTAATTATATGCACTAGTTTCCTCAACGCTTTCTCCGGTTACAGTTTTATTATCTGACCCGTTATAAGATCATATCCTGGAGGGTTGTTTTGGGTAAGGTTGGAATGTTTTTTAAAGTGATTTGCAAACAAATCTGCTTTTTGTTTAGCATTTCGAGCCCAATTTTCATTATTTTTAATTGGAGGAATCTGAAGTTTAGGTCTTTTAATATTCTTAGTTGCTTTCCATAATTAATAATCAGTATCTTTTTGCCCAGTTAGAGTGCTGTGGTATTTATTAACTGATTGATTTTTAATGTCTTTTATAAGGTATTTTAATTTGTTACACAAATGATTAAATACTCTTTTATTTTCAGGATTTAGATGTTTTCGCCAATTCTTCCGTGCTTTCCTTTTATTTTTAAGAAGTTCTCTCACTTCCTCTGGATAGCTAGCATTGCGCTTCATTTCCTGCCTATTATTTGGAGTGCTTTCCCACGCAGCATATTGGATATTATGGATGAGCTTATCTAATTCGTTTTCTATTTGGACTGGTCCCTGAATTGGGTTCTGCAGACTAATTCTTTCTGTTAACTGTGTTTGGAAGAGATTGATTTTTGAAGCTCGTTAATTTTGGGTTGCTCTCTTTCAAAATAATTGTTTGGCTAAGTATCATAATAACTGGTGAATGATCTGATGATAAACTTTCACTGTTCTCTATATGGATATAATTATCTGAAATCCCTCTTGTAATAAAGAAGTCTATAAGGTCTGGAATCTTACTGGTATCCGTAGGCCAATAGGTTGGTGTACCACCTGAGTGACACTCGCATTTTAGTTGTTTGCCTGCTGCGAACAGTTAATTTCCTTTAGCGGTCGTTAACCGAGATCCCCAATATGTATTTTTTGCATTATAGTCACCTCCAACTAAAAAGACACTTTCTAGCGTTTTCAGAAGATTAGTATAACCTACTTGTTTGAGATTGTATCTTATGTTTTATATACTCTTTTATGAGGATAGCTGATCCACCTCTGGCTTTGTTCTCAGGATGTAGTGCATAGTAGCAATTATATCCTTTTATTTTACAGAATGAAGTTTTGGTGAAATGGGTTTCTGATATAAGACATATATCTATATTATGCATGTTTAAAAATATATCTAGTTCTTGGATGTGTTCCAATAGCCCATTTGCATTCCAGATTACAATTCGTAATGTTTTATTCATTTTAATCGAATGATTAAATTAAATTCATTTTAGTGCTCAAAAGCTCTTTGAATTTTACAGCGGTCGCATTAAATCAGCGATTTAGATTTTCTAAATATCAAATGGAAAACATTAATTGTACTGTCCTCCACTGGCTTTTTCAAAAGGTGGCAAGCCTAGCTACATACAATACGAGTACATAATAAATAACATTTAGTCTCACCACAGTATATATTTCTCAAATTAACCAATACAATGACCTTGTTTAATGAAAATTTAAGTTTTTATTTATTTATGTTTTTGTTTTCTATAATTTATCGAATTAAAATAATTAATATTTTTTTTATTCGTTATTATTATATTTATTAACTTAAATAGACACGCACAGTAACAATTGAAATTTCCAGCAAAAAAAAACATTAATATATCAATAAATATGTTCAATTAATAATAATCATATATTAAATTTTTTTTGCCGTCTTATTATTATTATGTTCGTTTTTTTGTTGCTTTGTAAAGTACGTTACTTCTTTGTCTTTAAGACGAAATGTAAAAAATAAATAATAAAATTATAATGTACAAAAAACGTTGATTGAATTTTAGTTAATTTTTTATTTTTTATTTTGTTTATTAATTTTTATAGTTCGGTTAAGACTTAATACACTGTAAAATATTAGATGGCAGAATATTAGACGACGCCATCTAAGGTTTAACCAATAGAAAAAAAATGTATAGAAACTATTTATGTTAATTTTTAATTACAATATATTATGTATGTATATAAAAAATTGTTGTTGATACAACGAATAAAAATTTTAGTTTGGGAACAATAGAAATCGCCAATTATTATAATTTTTTTTTTTTTTTTTTTATAAATTTAATTTAATTAACAATTCACTTTGGTTAATATATTCATTAATATTAATTATTACATTATTCTTTCTATACTATTAATATTAGTATAATGTGTAGTATAATAATTAAAATATAATCAATGATATCACCAAAAATAATAAAAAAATTAATGTCATTATGGGTAATACGTATTCAGAAGAGGGATTGGTTTTGGCAGCGATAGATGATTATCTTATAACCTATACATACGTTTCTATTTACGGTTCATGAATTAATTATATTTCCTAATGACTTATTGTTTTTACCGAGAAATTTATCATTTTGTGTAGATGCGATCATTTTTACACATTTATGAGTTTTTACAGCATAAGCTTTGCCTGCGTTTGTGATATGATTTAAAAAAATGTACATACTTATATTGAAGGTGTGTTTATTATTTGTATGTACGATTGTAAAAATCTAAAAAAGTATATAGATCTAATAAATTAAACTTGATATAATTATAAAGTTAAATGTAATAAAAGTGTTCAACATACAACCCCGGCCAATGACACGCCAACGACAACAGTGATGATATTCCGATAATTTTGAAAGTATTAGAATCTGACAAAATCAGAGTACTAGATCGAGCCCTAAAGTACTAGATGGCGAAACTACTATGGTCTAAATAATTGGAAACTTATATGTATTTATTTATTTTATTTAACTTATATGTATTTATTTATTTTATTATTTATTATTATTTTATTATTTTATTTTATTAAAATTAAGAAAGCAGGAACAATGTTTTTTTTAATATAATAACATAGCATCGTCAATCAAATTATCACTTTATTTTTTTGAAAGCATTTCCGACGATATTTTATAATTATAATATTCTGAATTACTTGATTTAAGTAAATCTCTCGTTTGTATTAAAGCACCACCAGTGCCTACAGCCAGCCTATTTCTGCATTTTGATTTTATTAAATTCTGAATAAAAAAAAACCTCTCTCAATTTTAGCTGATGAATGAGGCAGTATACATTGTGCAATTCGAAAAATATTAGGAAACATCAGTGAACCAAGTTCGTTTTTTATTGACCCTACCTCGGTCCAAAAATCAACAATACTCAAATGTTTAAACTGCTTAAGTTCCTCGAATTCCGATAATGCCCTATATTCTGTATTAAACAACTCGGCATTTTCCATTTCCTTGTCAGGAAACATAAGAACTAATAAATTTAAAATGCTGTTAGTTTCTCACAGCAAGACATGTTCTGGTGTCATTATCGAAATTTATCTTGCTCATTAAATGGTTATCGTTTTAATAATATTTTTGCCTTTTATACGATTTAACGTCATTTTCTTGATAATTTGAGAGTCTGTGATATGATTTGAGACAAAAATTTAAATGGTTCAATGCCGTAAATGGTAAATTATGATCGGCTATAAACATGCTAATGGCAATCTCAATTTTTTTGGCACTGTTTGATATTTTTTTAATTTCCGAATCCGCATTAGTAAAATTAGTGATTTGAGAGTTTTTTTTTAAATTTCTTCGTTTCTACCGATTTCTACCGTTTTATGTCCATCTGATGTCCTGTGTCTTTCAATGTGCGATTTTCCTCCAGCAATCCCAATATTGCAAATAACGAAAGAAAAGAATCCCGGAAGTGTTGTGGATACCGAAATCGATCTAAAAAAGATTATTAATCATAATTTACCAAATTTAACATGATGTGTTCATATAATAACATGATGTGTTCATATAATTCTCTTTCAAATCGTTATGGGGTTTGGACGTGGAATCAGTGGAGTAAGCGAAAAAATAAAAATAATCAAAAAGTGCAGTGTGAGTTTTTTTTTAAATTTATTTTATATAAACTCCCGGCCAAAATTATTGGGTCGATGGGGAACATCAAATCCGGTCGGACAAAGGTCGTTTTCTTTCCATAGGCGCTCTAATCAGAAAAAATCCCATGATACGTTGAGGAATTGTAATACTCGAATGAGTGAAGCAGAAATGGATACTATCGATCCTTTCCAAAAGAGTCCTTGGTTCTACCGAGGTCTCCTACGACAGTAACCGTTTCGTTCACCAAGTCCTCTATGGTGGGAAACTCAGTTTGGAATTTCATCTCAACAGATGGCAAAGGAATAGCGTAGTCGGTAGCTTCCGGAATACATCTGTTGCATAGGATAGATGAGTGCCCTGCATTGTTACAGGTCCCCATAGATATGGATTTGAGCCGAATGGCTGTGCAAGATGCCAGCTGCTCGGCCGGAATATCCAAGGGAGTAAGATGAAAGAGCAATTGTGGAGTTACCGATAAATTCTTTTCCAGAGGACAATAATTGTTCTAAAATAAATTGTTCAAATTATTGGTTGAATCTAATAATTTAAATAATCAATTAAATGATACAATTTCTTGAATGCAGGAACATATAAGGATTCTTGGAAACGAAGTTAAAGCCCTTAAAGCAAAGGATAACGTTGATTCTCCTCCTACCCAAAAAGTAATGGAACAAGAATACCATACGAATGAAGAAGAATTAGCTCACGAAACTGAGTGGATTAGAGTCAAAAGCCAGAGAAAAAAAAGGAGAAGGAATGATACACCTACTCCTCCTCAACTAAAAAAGACAATTCCTAAAATAACCCCAAAACAATCCAAAAAAAATTACCTCCACCACCCCCAATAGTTATAGATGGAGTTAAAAACTATGATCTACTGTATGAGAAAATTAAAACACTAACTAAAACAGATATGTTTAATACAAAATTCATGAGTGGAAACAACTTCAAAATAAACTTAGAAGATGGTGAAACCTACAGAGAAATATCAAAAATGTTAGCCCCTAAAAAGTACTAGGCTTATACCACAATGTAAAAAATGTCAAGCATATGGAATACTCAAAAATACTGTAACAAAGAACCCAGGTGTGTCAAATGTCCAGGTAAACACCATACTAGAGATTGTGTCAAACAGATGTACAGCCTAGATGCGTACATTATGGAGAAAACCATCCAGCTAACTACAGAGGATGCATTGTTGCTATTGAATTGCAAAACATCAAAACTAAAAACATACATGCTAAAAATACAAATGTAATAAAGAAGCAAACTGTTGGAATAAACAGGCCTGAATCATTTAAAGGAGAGTTAAGGCGTAAAGCGTTGATAGCCTCTCAAGCAGAAGTGGGCAAAAAAACTTACGCTCAAGTAATGATGAGTAACGAAACAAAACAAACAAAAAACTCCTCTAACAGACGACATAAATCAAACGCTTAAGCTGATATTAAGCAAACTTAATACTTTTGATCAGCGATTACAGAAACTAGAATACAGTACTAAGGGAGCCATCCCTAAACAAAACCATGTCTAACGACTTAAGAATTTTATGCTGGAATGCCAATGGACTCCAGCAACACCAACATGAATTGCAAATGGTTCTGCACGCAGAGAAAAACGATGTCTGTCTCATATCTGAAACTCACTTCACTAGGCAATCAATTATCAAATTTAGAAATTATAAAACATATCACACTATTCACCCGGGATATACTGCCAAGGGAGGTAGTGCTGTTATAATTAGAAATAGTATTAATCACTTCGAGGAATTAAAATATGAAACAGAACAAATACAAGCAACAGCTGTTAATATCAAGACCAAAAATAACTTTATTAGTGTTATTGGAATTTACTGCCCACCGAAATACTCTCTAAAAGAAAAAGATTATCTTGAATTTTTCAGTAAACTAGGGAAAAGATTTGTAATTGGAGGAGATTTTAATGCAAAAAATATCCACTGGGGTTCTAGACTAACAACATATTCCTGGAAAATTTTTTGCTTACACATTTGAATCCTTTTCTCTCGAAAGTGAGGTTAAATCTTCAACGTTGGAGTATGTTTTGTCCTTTCGAATGAGCCATCTATCATCATTTTATTAAAATAATTCTTAAATTTTCCACAACTATTCGCGCGTATGATGTCTGAGACGATTAATTATTTTATTTTATTTGTTATGTTGAATATCTTGAGAAATGTGTAAATTGTTCAGAATCTCGTAACTTCTACATAGGGTTTGTCAAACCGGTTAACAGAAACAGAAAAACAGCTGTTTTTTTTTAAAAATCAAGAACAGACCACAACGATTTTTTGTTTTCTGTTTTTATTTCTTTTTTGTGAAATTATTCGGTATTTAGGTAGAAGTTTACCTATGAACAATATTTACTATTTGCTTTTCTTTTCTTCAAACTCTGCTTGAATCAACTTGATTACCCGGGTTTCGTTTAGTGGCAATTTAAATCCATCTCTTTTGGTTGACTCATGAATGTACTTATTTCTAGTAATCGCTCTGATTGAAATTCCGTCTGTTGCCATATCTGAGATGATTTCCGTAATAGGTTAACCATGTCTTTAGTATGGAATTATGCTACAAAACGAAAGAATCCTGTCACACAAGAAATTGAGGCGATTTGTCTTCGTTGCAATAATACTATTAAATGCTCAGGAGAAAGGCATAAAGTTAAGCATGACAGTAGATAAATATACTACAGTTCGACTCAGGAGATATTTTGGAATTAATTTACATGATGGCGAAGATAAGAAGACCTACAAGATAGGTTTAGTTCGTATTTTTGTATGCAATTTCTGCAATACAGAAACAATGGCGTCAAAAGTTAAAGCTCATTTGGAAGAATTTGGAATAAATTATGTACAGGACATAGTTGGTTCTACGCAAGATGGTGCAGCAATTAATTACAAGTTTATGAAAATTATGAAGGTGATTGACCAGTATTGCCTCAATCATGCTATTCATTTGGGTGTCTGCAATTCATTGTATAAAAATAATAGTGTTTTGCAAGCAGTTGTTCAAGATGAAGTGGATTCCAATGATTCAGATAAAAGTGATAATTTTAATGATGCTTTTGATGTTGAAGTGATTCAAGAAGAAAACGTTACAAAATGCACGTACTGTAGTGAAGTTGATTAGAAATTCATTAGGATGTGAAACACCGCTGGAGTTCTATTCCGATTATGATTGCCCCATTGATAAAGACAAAACGCTGCCTCTTTGATGCTTTCTCTGAACTCAACTCACTATAAATATTATCAATCGACTAGACTTTGTTGATGCTGCAAAATGTCATGGAACAAATCAAGCTTGCCGTGGAAACATTAAGTCGTGAAGACTCTACATTATTAACTGCCGAAACTGTAGTCGGATTTATGCTTAATAAGATATTCAATTTAAATAGCAGCATTAGTTTGGAGTTGTATGAGAACATAAAAAAACGCACAAATAAAAGGTGGAATACCGATGTTATGAATCTTATAAGATGTTTAAAAGACCCTTCAAATATTCCATCTAAAAATACAATTTCTTTCGCAGGAAAATTAGCATCATGTCTGTTTGGTGTTGACGACGTTGATCTTGATGTTTCAGAGAATGAACAAAATTTTGAAGTTCAAACTAGTCAACCGACAACTGCTAATATCTAGCTGAAAGATGAGCTGAATTTATTGCTGCAAAAAGAAAATTTAATACAATCAACTCAGCAGCAACAGGAAATTTCAAATGCCTGAAACAGGAATTCATCTTATTCAAAAACACGGGAAAGAGAACTGCAAATCAGCAAAAATTATTCGATGCACTTCACAGTATCAAGCCCAATTTAAATTAAAATCGTTTGCGTTTCCTCAAGCGTGCAGTGAGCATTACCAATGACTTTAACTAGGTGAGTTTTTATTGAAATCATAGCCCGTTCCCAGATGCCACCGAAATGAGGCGAAAGTGGTAGAATCAAGTGCCACACGATCTCTTTGTTTGTTGCAAATACATTAATCTTGCTGGCAGATTCTTCTGATGCCACGGCGGAATAATATTCGTGTACGAGTCTTTTCACTCCTAGAACATTTGATCCGTTGTCCAAGTATTACGTACGATCTCCATTGGTACTCTCCTCCGTCCAACAAACCGATATCTAAGGCATTCATGAAGGCTTGTGTGGTTAACGATGATGCTACTTCTATATGTAAAGCCTTCGTTGCAAAACATACAAATATTACAATAAATAATAATAAACAGTATTAAAGGCCATTACTGGCCCCTTACTGAGTCAACAATCTGGCTCCAACAGTTTCGATCTTGAGCATGGTCTAAGACAATCTGAAGAGGCCAAGTCGTTCTCTACATCGTGGAGCCATCGTCGCCTGCAACGACCTCTGCACCTATCATATGGCAGCTCTCATTTCAAAGATCGCTGCATAATTCGCTCCGGATCCGCACGCAGAACGTGACCGAGCCAGCGTACTCGCTGAGATCTTACTTCATGTACAATATCGGGGATCTTCATCAGATCTCTGATCTCGAAATTGTACAGAGCTCGGTATGTACCATCTACATATTTCGCGTTTTGGGCCGTAAATCACACGCATGATTCTTCTCTCAAATGTAAGGAGCCATTTCTCGTACTCATCCGTCAGCGCCCAACTTTCACATCCAAACATAACAACGGGCCTGATCAACGCTTTGAAAGCTTCAGCTTCACGGCACTTGATAAGTATTTAGATTTTAGCAGTGACCTTAGAGGATACAAAGCACAACTGCCAGCCGCACTTTAATATCCTCACCCACACTGTTATCGTGAGTGATAAGAGAGCCCAAATATTTGAACCGCCTCACCCCTCAAACGTGTGGTGGCCACTACTAAAATCTGGTGTGCCATTGTCCCTAAAACCAGAGATCGGGTATTTCGTTTTTGATCTGAAGTCCAAGCTGAAAACTCTACAAGCGGATCAAGTATTTCTTTCACTCCGTTGCTATTCAGACCAATGACGCATATGTCATCTGCATATGCAACCACCTGATTGGACTGGCGATATAAGATGTTGCGCTGAGGTATTTCAGTTTTACGAAAGATGTACTTCAAAATGAGATTAAAGAGTATCGGGGATAAAGCATCTCCCTGCCGAACACCCGAGTTAACTGCAAAAATTCTCGATAGCCTGTTCTCAACTTTAACACAGCATTGAGACTGCGTCACTTGCATTCTACATAGTCGTACCAATTTTGTTGGCTTTCCTAGGTATTTCAGGGTAGACCACAACCTGTCTCGATTGATTGAGTCATAGACCTGCCGGAAATCCAGGAACACTTGATGTACGGAGGTGGAAGTCTCATAATATTTATGTAGATAGAATCATCCGCAGCGAAAAGACCTGATCGATTCGGACGAAATCCTCCTTGATAGTCACCAATCAAGCCCTCCACTAGAGGAGTGACTCTATCCAATACAATGTATGACAGTAACTTGTATGCTGTGCAAAGGAGAGCTATACTGCGATAATTCTCACACTTCAAGCGGTCTCCCTTCTTGAAGATGGGGCATATCGCGGCCACTTTCCATTCGTCAGGCATAACTTCGGTTCGCCATACTAATCGAATAAGGTATTCCAGGGCAGACCGCAAACTCTCGGTTGATCGAGTCATAGGCCTACCAGCCTATGAACACCAGATGTATGGGGATGAATGTCTCATAATATTTAAATAGAATCATCCACAGTGAAAAGACCTGATCAATGAATGATCGATTTGGACGAAATCCTCCTTGATAGTCACCAACCAAGCCTTCGCTAGAGGGGTGATTATATCCAATATAATGTAAGACAGTATATGATGTGCAAAGGAGAGCAATACCGCGATAATTCTCACACTTCAAGCGGTCTCCCTTCTTGAAGATGGGGCATATCGCGGCCACTTTCCATTCGTCAGGCATAACTTCGGTTCGCCATACTAATCGAATAAGGTCGAATAGACAGTTCCACAAAGTATCCCCTCCGAATATCAAGAGCTCCGAATTAATGCAGTCCACTCCAGGTGCACGGTTTCGTTTCAATCTCTGCAAGGCCTTAGTGAATTCCTTATAGGATATATCTTCATGGATGGAGAAAATTTTCTAATGGGAAATTATATTTCCATTTGCAAACAGCTCCCTCAGCAAATGTCTGGCTACGTCACTGCACGATTGTTCTATAGGTACACTATTTTTCAAACTTGTTTTCTTGGATCAATCGTTATAGTTTCATCTCGTGCTTTCATTTCTTTATCGTAATGAATATAACTTGAAAAAAAGCCACTATGCGATGTTCATAATGTAGCGTTTCTTGCAGTATTCATAGAGTCCTCATTGTTCAATACACTCCTCATGATAATATTCTTGTTCTTTAACCATATATGTGTAGTTATCACCGGATTTATCCTACAAAAATATCATTTTGAATCAGACTTAACTCGAAACTCGAACAATTTTATATCTCATGTATTGTAATCCTTTGAATAGAATAATAAATGTTTAAAAATTAAAAATTAATGTTAAATATTCTCGTTTATACGTTCATATACCAGATTTGTCGGATCAAAGCTATATGGTTTTGAGTTCGTACCGTGGCAATGTGCCTAAATGGGGCCGTGGGCTGAGAATCGCTTAACCCAAGATTTGAATTTTATTTTAACTTTTAGGCGAGTACGTTTAAATTGAGAAAACTGTTGGATCAATTTTTTACGGTTGAGCATGCCAACAGCTTACTTCATAAATTTTAATAGATATTCTTAGCCCGGGAATTTTTAAGGCACATTGCCACGGTACCATTTTATTAATATATTTTTTAAGTATGCTGTTTGTATGCTCATCTCATATAGGGTTGATCCGAAAATTTTTAAATTTCGACATACCAGACGAAAAGTTAAAATAAAATACAAAAGCTGTGTTAAGATATTCTCAACCGCGGGGTATATTTAGGCATATTGCCACGGTACGATTTTCAAAAAATTATTTTGAAGTAATATAGCTTTAATTTAACAAATCTCACAAACGTATAAAGGAGAATCTTTAATCATTAATTTTAAATTTATAATAATTTATTATTTTATTTAAAGGAATTGTAATAAATTCCTGGGCTAGGTTTACTTCATATTACATGAGGTATAAAATTGTTCAAGTTGCCTCATTCAAAATTTTCATTTCATCCTTCGGCAAGATTATAAATTATGTCACCGTAATACCCGAACCCTTGACACTCAGATCTTAGTTGAGCCCCCAACTCAACTTTAAGTTAATATTTTATTGTTTAAAATGATATTTGTTCTCTTTGTTTCTATATATTTACATACATACTCGTACATACATATATCAGCACATAAATATTATTAAATAAATTTTACTTTATTTAGATTTAGAGCATTAAGGATATCAAACAGCCTCATAATACGAACAAGCACACAATGTAGAGAATGTATCTACACAAAACTTTAAGTTCATGCATCAATTGAGTGTAATTTGATTATTTCATTCTGAATTCGTATTTTTTGTATTTTTTGTACAAACATACATACTTTAATTTATAATTTAATCGTTTTATTCACGCAATTTATTTTAATTAATTTTTTTTTTGTTGTAAATTATTTTTTTTTTTTTTTTAGTTAAATCGAAATTATAATTCACTTGGAATTTGGAATTATTCATTTTCGGTCAGTTCTGGTTTTATTATTACAGTTTTATTTTGTATGTACTGTAGTTAGTAATAATGCTGGTGATACATGAAAGACATCCTGAAACTGGGATTTATTGGTATGAACTTTTTACAATGTCAGTTTAGTTTTACAATGTTGTACTGTATGTATATAATACGCGTTATAAATTTGATTAAATTACAATTTATATGTATAAACCTATTACACTCCTAAATTAATGTACATTTTTTTACTATAAAATATTCATTTATATAATTTATACAACAAAGTTGCTGATTTGTAGGTAAATTTGTTGTTCACGCCGTTTACCGCAGCTCATTCAAGTTTTAACCGCCGTAAAATACATAAATAATTTACTGCAGTATCGCCATTTACCTATATATTAGTATTATTTGTTTTTGTTAAATAAACAAAATAATTATTATTTTAATGAACAAGAACAATGCAACAAAAATTATGTTATTTCTAATTTTTATCGTATATACCTACTTTAATTATACGGTTTGCCTTCTTAAACCGTATTGATTTAAAAAACGATATAAAATTTGAATTTATATATTAAAGCGGGGGCGCGTTACATACTTAATTATAATTAATTATTTATTTAAAAAATAAAATGTATTTAATCTGTATAACAATAAATAAATATAATAAGATACGAAAGGTTAGTTGAAGGTGTTGATTGAAATTTTATTTTAATTAAAATATTTTCAAGGTTTTGCGTTTACTATTATATTTACTTAAAAATTATTATTATTGTTATTTATTATTTTTTATTAATTAAATAATTTTAATTTTTTATTTTCTTCATGATTTCATTTCTTATTGTTATACATAATTACATATTCGTACAGTACCTACATATATGAGTAAAATACAACCATTAATTTGAAACACTTACATATTGGTTGTGGTTCAACTATACTTATGATTTATGTATATTATAAATAATTTATGTAATAATGTATGTCATATAAGACCATACATGTTTTAGAAAGAAACGGTTATGTAAGTGTAAATAAGTATCTATAGACATATGTGTTCGATTTTAATTCTTTTGTTTGATTTAATTTAGACCAATTATTATTGTATTGCAAATCATACGGTTGCTTTCCTCTAAATTATGTCTTTTTTATTTTCTAACGAAACTTGCGTAGGCTAATTCTGATCCGAGAATTATAACCCACATTTTGTCTACCTAAGAAAGCCTTATAACGTTACCGTTGTGAAGTTAGCCCGAAAAACCATCCCGAAAAAAGCCTTTTAAAGAAATGGTGTGTTTCTCTACTATGTACTATACAAATTCATAGTAAACCAATAGAAAAAAAAGATATCTTTTTTCACCCCCTTGAAGTTATCCCAGGATTTCATCCCATGATTTTTAAAAAAATACCTCTGGCAACACTACCGTAAATAATCCATCCCAGACTTTTTAAAAATACATATAAAATTTATATAGTTTTTTCATCCCAGGATTTTTTACATTTTATACTATCCCACACTTTTTCGTATACAAAAAAATATGTATGTATACAGTTAGTACCAAAATACTCATCCCAGACTTTTTTAATATGTAAAATTGATTTGGTGGAAAATAAATTATTATGTGCAAGTCTTTTTAAGGACGGCTAATTTATCTTTGTGATAAGGTTCAAGAACCTGTTAGTAACCATTACGCCAGCTTTAATAATTTTGTGACCGTCAGAATTTACGCAATATAAATAAATGTGGTGCCTTTGCCAACTTTACAAAGTAAAGCCAAATCGAAAAAAATCTTATGGCCAAACTTTTATAGGGTCGGCTTTTTTCGCATATTGATTGAGTTTGGGACCTTGTTGACTACCACTGTGCCAGCGTTGATGATGTTTTGCCCGTCAGAATTTACGCAATATAAATAAATGTGGTGCCTTTGCCAACTTTACAAAGTAAAGCAAAATCGAAAAAATCGTATGGCCAAACTTTTATAGGGTCGGCTTTTTTCGCATATTGATTGAGTTTGGGACCTTGTTGACTACCACTGTGCAACCGTTGATGATGTTTTGCCCGTCAGAATTTACGCAATATAAATAAATGTAGTGCATTTGCGAACATTTCGAATTAAAGCTAAATTGAAAAAAAATTCGTATGGCCAAACTTATATAGGGTCGGCTTTTTTCTCATATTGATTGTGTTTGAGACCTTGTTGGCTACCACTGTGCCAGCGTTGATGATGTTTTGCCCGTCAGAATTTACGCAATATAAATAAATGTGGTGCCTTTGCCAACTTTACAAAGTAAAGCCAAATCGAAAAAAATCTTATGGCCAAACTTTTATAGGGTCGGCTTTATTCGCATATTGAATAATGAACAAGAACAATGCAACAAAAATTATGTTATTTCTAATTTTTATCGTATATACCTACTTTAATTATACGGTTTGCCTTCTTAAACCGTATTGATTTAAAAAACGATATAAAATTTGAATTTATATATTAAAGCGGGGGCGCGTTACATACTTAATTATAATTAATTATTTATTTAAAAAATAAAATGTATTTAATCTGTATAACAATAAATAAATATAATAAGATACGAAAGGTTAGTTGAAGGTGTTGATTGAAATTTTATTTTAATTAAAATATTTTCAAGGTTTTGCGTTTACTATTATATTTACTTAAAAATTATTATTATTGTTATTTATTATTTTTTATTAATTAAATAATTTTAATTTTTTATTTTCTTCATGATTTCATTTCTTATTGTTATACATAATTACATATTCGTACAGTACCTACATATATGAGTAAAATACAACCATTAATTTGAAACACTTACATATTGGTTGTGGTTCAACTATACTTATGATTTATGTATATTATAAATAATTTATGTAATAATGTATGTCATATAAGACCATACATGTTTTAGAAAGAAACGGTTATGTAAGTGTAAATAAGTATCTATAGACATATGTGTTCGATTTTAATTCTTTTGTTTGATTTAATTTAGACCAATTATTATTGTATTGCAAATCATACGGTTGCTTTCCTCTAAATTATGTCTTTTTTATTTTCTAACGAAACTTGCGTAGGCTAATTCTGATCCGAGAATTATAACCCACATTTTGTCTACCTAAGAAAGCCTTATAACGTTACCGTTGTGAAGTTAGCCCGAAAAACCATCCCGAAAAAAGCCTTTTAAAGAAATGGTGTGTTTCTCTACTATGTACTATACAAATTCATAGTAAACCAATAGAAAAAAAAGATATCTTTTTTCACCCCCTTGAAGTTATCCCAGGATTTCATCCCATGATTTTTAAAAAAATACCTCTGGCAACACTACCGTA
Organism: Tipula unca; assembly: GCA_951394425.1. Taxonomy (NCBI): domain Eukaryota; kingdom Metazoa; phylum Arthropoda; class Insecta; order Diptera; family Tipulidae; genus Tipula; species Tipula unca. Next base: position 124,009,548 of record OX596380.1, read on the forward strand.
AATAATCCATCCCAGACTTTTTAAAAATACATATAAAATTTATATAGTTTTTTCATCCCAGGATTTTTTACATTTTATACTATCCCACACTTTTTCGTATACAAAAAAATATGTATGTATACAGTTAGTACCAAAATACTCATCCCAGACTTTTTTAATATGTAAAATTGATTTGGTGGAAAATAAATTATTATGTGCAAGTCTTTTTAAGGACGGCTAATTTATCTTTGTGATAAGGTTCAAGAACCTGTTAGTAACCATTACGCCAGCTTTAATAATTTTGTGACCGTCAGAATTTACGCAATATAAATAAATGTGGTGCCTTTGCCAACTTTACAAAGTAAAGCCAAATCGAAAAAAATCTTATGGCCAAACTTTTATAGGGTCGGCTTTTTTCGCATATTGATTGAGTTTGGGACCTTGTTGACTACCACTGTGCCAGCGTTGATGATGTTTTGCCCGTCAGAATTTACGCAATATAAATAAATGTGGTGCCTTTGCCAACTTTACAAAGTAAAGCAAAATCGAAAAAATCGTATGGCCAAACTTTTATAGGGTCGGCTTTTTTCGCATATTGATTGAGTTTGGGACCTTGTTGACTACCACTGTGCAACCGTTGATGATGTTTTGCCCGTCAGAATTTACGCAATATAAATAAATGTAGTGCATTTGCGAACATTTCAAATTAAAGCTAAATTGAAAAAAAATTCGTATGGCCAAACTTTTATAGGGTCGGCTTTTTTCTCATATTGATTGTGTTTGAGACCTTGTTGGCTACCACTGTGCCAGCGTTGATGATGTTTTGCCCGTCAGAATTTACGCAATATAAATAAATGTGGTGCCTTTGCCAACTTTACAAAGTAAAGCCAAATCGAAAAAAATCGTATGGCCAAACTTTTATAGGGTCTTCAATATGCGAATAAAGCCGACCCTATAAAAGTTTGGCCATAAGATTTTTTTCGATTTGGCTTTACTTTGTAAAGTTGGCAAAGGCACCACATTTATTTATATTGCGTAAATTCTGACGGGCAAAACATCATCAACGCTGGCACAGTGGTAGCCAACAAGGTCTCAAACACAATCAATATGAGAAAAAAGCCGACCCTATATAAGTTTGGCCATACGAATTTTTTTTCAATTTAGCTTTAATTCGAAATGTTCGCAAATGCACTACATTTATTTATATTGCGTAAATTCTGACGGGCAAAACATCATCAACGGTTGCACAGTGGTAGTCAACAAGGTCCCAAACTCAATCAATATGCGAAAAAAGCCGACCCTATAAAAGTTTGGCCATACGATTTTTTCGATTTTGCTTTACTTTGTAAAGTTGGCAAAGGCACCACATTTATTAATATTGCGTAAATTCTGACGGGCAAAACATCATCAACGCTGGCACAGTGGTAGCCAACAAGGTCCCAAACACAATCAATATGAGAAAAAAGCCGACCCTATAAAAGTTTGGCCATACGAATTTTTTTTCGATTTAGCTTTACTTTGAAATGTTGGCAAATGCACTACATTTATTTATATGGTGGAAATTCTGACGGTCACAAAATTATTAAAGCTGGCGTAATGGTTACTAACAGGTTCTTGAACCTTATCACAAAGATAAATTAGCCGTCCTTAAAAAGACTTGCACATAATAATTTATTTTCCACCAAATCAATTTTACATATTAAAAAAGTCTGGGATGAGTATTTTGGTACTAACTGTATACATACATATTTTTTTGTATACGAAAAAGTGTGGGATAGTATAAAATGTAAAAAATCCTGGGATGAAAAAACTATATAAATTTTATATGTATTTTTAAAAAGTCTGGGATGGATTATTTACGGTAGTGTTGCCAGAGGTATTTTTTTAAAAATCATGGGATGAAATCCTGGGATAACTTCAAGGGGGTCTTTTTTCTATGGTAAAAGGAAAAATAAGATGAGAAAAAGAATACTGAACAAACCAAAATAAGATAAACCAAAAATATAATTTTTTTTCGGGCTGATATATTTGTTTATATAATTTTGTTTACTAATTTTGACAGCGACTTTAACAAGAAATATAATAACAAATAAATATTTTTATTATTATGTTTTTTAGCGCTATGAAATTAATAAAATCAATAATATGTCCCGCTAAAATACAAAATATTATTGCATCCAGTATTTTAGTTGAGATTAAAATAAATTTACAATAAAACATTTTAGTTACAATTCGGCAATTTTTATTGAAATTCGGTAATCTTATTCTGGCTATAGCGCCGATCACGGAGATTGTCCCCAAGGTTGGCGATTGACACGTAATTGCTGTACCTATTGAATTTTAATATAATTCGATTTATACTTATATTAGATGGACTTATTGTGTATAATTAATTGTATTTTATCAGATTTTTTAATGAAATGCAGTAGTATTTTATTATAAATATATGTATGTATTTATTATATATATTATTATATTATTTTTTTATTATGGCCTTTTTTCTGGAGAATGCTCGTTTTTAGCAGCAAACACTAAAATTGCCCATCAGGTTTGTGACTGACACCTGATTACTAGTAGGATTTAAGGTGGCGCTAAAAGTTTATGTTTTGTGAACTACTGTAATTTTTTAGTAAGATTGCAGGGAAAACCTAAGGATAGTAATTTTTACTATTGTGTCGATTTGTGCTCCTTTGTTTCCTTAAAACTATTTAAAAATGTGTTTCTGTAAAATATCAATTGTGTTTTACAGGTAAAAAATTCATAAAAAAATGTATTGTTGAAATGATTTATTTTTGGTAATGCCTATTTTAATTTTTTGTATCGCTCATTAAACCATAAAGACGCTTTACGTAGTGTCGGAATTTTTTATGTTATTATCTATCTTTTCAGCAAATTATTTATTAATTACCTATTTTCGTAAAATTTTCGAATGCTCTTCGACTAGCGTTGTGTCACAAAAGTGTTACGACAAATATGAAAAACAATATCCATCATAATGTTTTTTATAGTAATGACGTGTATAGCATAGGTACATGCGGATCCAATCTGATACAATAATTTATAACAATTTAGTTCCACCTGATATAGGCATGGGGTAAATTAAATTAAATTTCCAATAGGTACAGCAATCACGTGTCAGTCGCCAACCTTGGGGGCAATCTCTGTGATCGGAGCTATAGCCAGAATAAAATTACCGAATTTCAATAAAAATTAAAAATAATTCACAAACAAAAATTCATAAACTTTTAGTTCCACCTGATATAGGCATGGAGTAAATTAAATTAAATTTCCAATAGGTACAGCAATCACGTGTCAGTCGCCAACCTTGGGGGCAATCTCTGTGATCGGAGCTATAGCCAGAATAAAATTACCGAATTTCAATAAAAATTAAAAATAATTCACAAACAAAAATTCATAAACTTTTACTTCCACCTGATATAGGCATGGAGTAAATTAAATTAAATTTCCAATAGGTACAGCAATCACGTGTCAGTCGCCAACCTTGGGGGCAATCTCTGTGATCGGCGCTATAGCCAGAATAAGATTACCGAATTTCAATAAAAATTAGAAATAATTCACAAACAAAAATTCATAAACTTTTACTTTCACCTGATATAGGCATGGAGTAAATTAAATTAAATTTCCAATAGGTACAGCAATCACGTGTCAGTCGCCAACCTTGGGGGCAATCTCTGTGATCGGCGCTATTGCCAGAATAAGATTACCGAATTTCAATAAAAATTAGAAATAATTCACAATCAAAAATTCCTAAACTTTTCGTTCCACCTAATATAGGCATGGGGTAAATTAAATTAAATTTCCAATAGGTATAGCAATCACGTGTCAGTTTCCAACCTTGGGAGCAATCTCTGTGGATAAAGTTTATCGAATTACCAACAATAGTATAACAATTTTTCCGTGTTGATTTATTCATTATTATTTTGAAAAATTTACGTTAATAGTTAATACCAATTTATTTATAAAATTAAAATAATACAATGTATGTAATTAGCTAAAAAAATTTTATATATAATATTCTAGCCCGAAAATTACGTAAAAAATATTGCTGATATAAATTCTAAATAATTTTAATTTTTCGGGATGGAATGATTTTTTACTCTGTTTTACGCTGTTTTTCGTGCTGAGAGGCTTTTTATGTTTTTAGTGAGGACACAAATGTTTTATTTTTGAAAAGTCTTTTTTCGGGATGGAAAGGTTTTTTCGGGCTAACTTCACATACATTAAAACGTTACATAAATTCAAAAATGTCCCGAAGAACAACAACAACAAACAGATGTCTTTCTTCTCAATTATTGATTTCATAAACAGTATGCAAATATGTGAAAATTGGCGCGATTTTTTGGTGGGTAGTATGAAAATCGGTCGATTTTTTTGTCAGTGGGATGAGTTTAGTATGGGACGGTTAATGATAAGTTTTTTATATTGCACAGTTAAATCAGTCATTTTGTAATTCTTGTTTAATTCTGATTCAGGTTGTGCTTTTGTCCAAAATGTCCACTTTTGAAGTTGCTGCGCACGTAAACTTTTAACCAACACCCAGAACTATGATAATTGAAACTAGATCTTCTATTTTTACAAAAAAAAACAGCTTGGATGGGTTGTTTCCGGCTCCGTAGATTTGTCCAAATCAGACGTAAGTTATTGTCATTTTATAGAGCTCAACTCGTCGGAACACTTCAATAGATTTTGGAAACATTAGGAAAAGGAAATTGATTACAACATTTCCGCGAACCCCTCTTACGTTTAACATTTTTTGATTCGAACGCTAATTTAGAGGAGTCTCTAGAGATGGCACTAAAAAGTTTCATCAACGGGTAGTATTCGGTGCTCTGCCAAAACAACAAATGGTGAATCGTTGAATTCATTGTTGAAAAATGAACCAATAGTACAGAATTAGTTGTTAAACATTCTTCCTCGCTTCAGAACTCAAAAAGTTGCTATAAGTGCTATCATATAACATCAAATGACCAGTGTTACAAAAACATTTTCAGGCAATTTAATACTCAAGATCCGGTGCTGACATAACATTTACGAACCGCACGACTTCGGCTGCTTTTTTGGCAAATTCTATAAGTACCTAGTAACAATTCTAAAAAGTACCGGGATGCCCTTTAAAAAATGGTGTACCAGCGTAGAAGAGGTACTAACCGGCATTAATTCAAATGATCGAGAAAAACTGCTACTATTTTAAAAAACAGAACACGTTAAAATGTTGAGACTATATTGGCACTCAGTAATAGACTGTTTCGCATCAAACATTTCTCACCATCGCATCATTCAATCAAGTTGGCAAAATGGAAGATCGTGTCAGATATAGCTACAACCTATGACTCAATAGGGCTAGTGTCTCCAATGGTGGTAGTAATCCATTGCCCAACCAAATTCAAATAAACGGTTTCGCTAACACGAGTGAAAAAGGTTATGGCTCAGCTCTGCTGCACTACTTGCTAAATTTATTGCCAAATAAAAATCCATAAGAAATTATAACATCTCACAGATTTATGACTGGAGTAATTACAATAACACATTATTGGATTTATTCAGATCCATAACGTTGGTTTCGATTTGTGGCTAATCGAGTTCAATAAATTAAATCAATTGTTAAACCTGCACAATGGCTACATGTGGACTTAAAGCGGAGTCCTACGAACCTAATTTCAGGACGGGTTCAGCCCAAGGCGTTGATTGATCAAAACTATGGTGGCTCTTCATTTTTAGCATAAGATGATGATTGTTCGAATAAACCATTTGCTGTTCACTAGAGAATGTTCCTGAGATGAAAAAGTCTGATATTGAATAATTTTACTTACAAAACATCATTTCTTACTCTATTGAGAAATTCATCGCACCGAAAATCCGGACATCCGGAAATCCTTGGTCCCCAGGGACTGCTAGCAATTGTTATAGAAAACTATTGGCAGTACATGATAGAAATTTATGCAAACCTTGTATATTTGCGGGGTAAAATTCCTTCAAATACGTATTTGGCTTTCTTCGTCTGCATGGTAACCAGATCAGTTCATTTAGAACTCGAATTATCGATAACAGCAGAGTCGTTTATAAACATAAAATATATGGGCGTGATAAATGATTCATTGCAACAATAGGATTACCAAAGCAAATCTTGTCGGATAATGGAAGCAATTTCATTGGCGCAAATGCCAATTTACTTACTAATTCTAAACTATCTCACGCAATTGCAGAAGTCATCGTATAAGCGAGAAACTAGATTGGGTTTGATTTCAGTCGAAGATAATGTAGATAATATAGATTAGGTATGCTTATGATTTAGTGATGAAATTTAATTTGAAGCTGGGGTCGATCATAGCTTCTAGAGTAACAACACTTTTATTTTGACAAACAACATAACTGGAATCTGTGACATAACTGGCATCTGTGCTAGGCACAACTATCGGTTGAGCATGATGAATCGTATAGATGTTTGGGTTGTATTCGAAGATGTGAATAATGTAGGTATATTCGTCATAAGTGGAATGTAAGACGGTGTTGGTGTGATTTTAGACGACGGTGTGATATGCAACAGAGAATGGTTTCAGTTTACAAAATTAACAAAGTACAAAATTAACTTCTAATGTCGTGGTTTGATCAAAGACAATTTTCGCACAAATGACTGGTTTTTGCGGTTTTCATACTCGTCCAAATAAATTATAACATCATCCCAGAAATCCGTCAAGAAAATTCAATATATTTTGTGTAGTTACTTTTTCAATCGGTTTTATGTTGAATAAGGAACGAATGTATTCTTCGTCTATTATAATTTTTTCTGTCAAATTTGTCTATTAATAGTTGACGAGCTTCTTCATAATTTGAAGTCACAAAGTTCAAGTTTTCTATGGTTTTTGGTGGTAATACCCTCTAAAGAATTTCTTACGTACTGGAATTTGGTTAAATTAGATAAACGCCAATAATTATGCACGTGCGTATCGAATTATTCTAAGAACCACTTGATTATATCTCCAGCAAAACGATTAAGTTTTTTTTCGGGGAATTTAGGAGTGGAACTTGGATCTTCAATCGTATGGGTATTTTTCGGTCTTTTCTCAGCCTTTAACTTTAATTCGTTCAGTCTCTCTTCAAGTGTGGCGCTCAATACATATATTATTTATCAACAGTAGAAAGCGTATGTGATTCAAGGTCATTTTCAATCATCGATTATAGTTGACTGATATTTGTTAAATTCAGCTAGTTTAGCAAACGAGTCAATCGAAGCTGCCAAAGAGATCTTGACACTTTCCTTAACATTGAAAAAAGGTCTTCAAAAATCCAACTTTTACCGTTAAAATTACTACTAGACCAGGTTTAAATAGAAAGTCAAGCTAACGTTCACCAAACTGAAACGTAAGCAAAAGTGTTGCAATCGCTCTTGAAAATTTTGATTTGTCATCGCAACAGTTTGTAGTATTAAATCGGGACATAACTAACCTACTCTAATAGAAAAAAACTAGACCGCATCAATTAAAACGATTCTTCAAGTCACATATTCCAACCTAACCATCACAAATCACTTGCCAATAATCCCTTCCAAACCCGTTCCATTATACACCATCCCACAACGTATAGCAGAAACAGCACCATATCCTTCAGTACTACCAACACATTCATAGTCCATATACAAATTTTCCGCCGGTTACACCAAAACCTTCTCCGAATACTACCTGAACTCAGAATGTTTCAAATAGTCAACAGACTTCCGAATATTACAGTCTTTCTCGGTGTGGTTTTTTTTTTATTTTCCAATTAGAAACTGTGGCAGTCTATAAACTTATCAGAAGATAGCTTGATGACTGAAATGAGGTCTGTTTTAAAGGGAAAGATACCGTTTTTGAAAAATGATTTAACTGTATGGAAAACAAACAGCTGGTTCAGTGGAGGACTAGGAATCACGGAATCCTGAAAATTGGTATACCCAGTCAGTCAAAGGAAAGAACCAGCAAGCAATACCGACTTGGAGTATCGTCTGCTGGTCCGCAAAAACTTTTCGGATCAGGCCATCTAAACTACCCTAATAATAGTATTAGAATGTCAAAAATGACATTACATAACACCGATTTGTAATAGACAAATACCTACATACTTTGAAAGCCACAATAAACTTTCAATTCCAGTGCGACTTGGTAAATTTCTTATACTAATAAGACAGTATAATACTAATACGGCCTTACGCGTCGAATTAAAGCAGGCGAGAAACTTGTGGAAATTGCAAAGTCGCAGGGTCTGGCAACGTCGACGATAGGAACAATCAAGAAAATGGAGATGGAAATTATCAAGCAATCTAAATGAACTGCGCCGTTCGTGCACCAAAACTATCTCGCCAAAGAAGCGCAAATGAAAAAGCTATTAGCCATATGGATTGAAATAATAACCAGCGCAACATACCAATGAGTGAACTTATCATTCAGAAAAAGGCTAAGGAGCCTCTTTGAGCATTTAAAAGCCGAAGGTATTGATGAAGAATCTAAGGAACTTTCTTTTTATGCTAGTCGAGGCTAGTTCGATCGGTTTAGAAAACGACAGAGCTTGCACAACATCAAAATGAGAGGTGAAGCTGCCAGCACTGATATAGAGGCCGCTAATAAATATACCCCGATATTTTTAAAAGAATTATCGGCGAGACATGTTTATATCGGAAAAGGATGCCAGAAAGAACTTTTATATCAAAAGATTCAAAAATCGCATCTGGGCATAAAGTGCATACAGAATGCTTAGCCCTGGTACTTGGAGGCAATGCCTCCGATGACATTCAATTGAAACCACTCTTAATATATTTGTCGGAAAATCCAAGGCCTCTTAAGAGATGTGATAAGTTACGGTTCCCCGTAATTTAAAAGTCAAACAATAAAGCTGGATGACTATGTCCCTTTTCCAAGACTGGTTCAAAAATAACTTCTGTCCGAATGTGAAAAAATATTTACAAAAGAAAAATCTTTCGAATAAAATACTTTTGCTAATGGATAATCATCCAGGACATCCAATTCATTTAGCAGAAATGTTTGAAGATGTAGAAGTGGAATTTCTACATAAAAGGTTTTATTTCTACTTTCAAATCGTTCTACCTACGTAGAACTTTTCAGCAGTTGGTAAGCGGCACCGATGGACAATTGTTTATCAAAGAATTATTAGTAAAATATAACATAATGAAGTCAAATCAAGCACTATGAACCTCGTACGGAAACAAATTTGGCCAGAATTCATTAAATATGTTGAATCCGATCTAGATTCGCTATATGCCGTTCGTGAAAATATTGTATCACTTGCTGATCAACTTGGTGCAAGAAGTTGATGTGATCGAACTGATAGAAATTGACCAACAAAGTTTGACAAATGAGGAGTTAGTAGAATTAGAGGAAGATTTACAAACATAGAGAAGTTAATTCGAGTCGATTAAAATCAAAAGATTTGTCAGCAGCACAATCTCATTTTGAAAGCGGTATAAAAATATTGCAAGACAAATGAAGAGCGTTGAGGTAAATCGTTTCGAGGCATCAATAAAAACATTGAATGCTACAAGCAGATTTACAAAACAATTAAAACAGAAGCCAGACAGAAAACGAGATAGGTTTTTCATTGCAACTTCATCTAAATCAACGACTAGCGCAAGCATTCGTATAAGTTCCAGTTCAAGCGGTAGCTCAAGCTCTCTTTTAAACAATTGATTCTTTAATCACGTCCTAATAATTTGTATGTAGTTTTATTGATTTTTTTTGTTTTATTTATTTACCTTACGAATTTGAAATGTATGTATGTTTATTGAAATAAACCAAAAATTTAATTATTAATTTAAAAAATATGAATTTTCAATGTCGCTTATAATTAAGCTTTGCAAACGGATTGCTTATAATTTGTATGAATTTAGATGAAAAATAATGATTCGATAGGGTATGGGTGGACTCGTACATATATTTAAAACTGGTCATTTTGTCATAATTCTGGATTTTTAAGAAGTCTACGCTCTTTTAAAATAAAATCAACATTAAGTAGTAAAATATATAGACCGATTAAAATAATCCTAATTTTTACCTGAATAACCGTACCATTTTAAAAAAAAAATTAAAATTCCTCCAAATAACACTGTAATCAAGCCACCGCAACAAATAACCATCAAAACTATGTTAACGTGTGTTTTTAATAATGCCCGCCAATCAATCCAGTTGGAGGCAATACAAAATTGCAGATAGTAATTTTTGCCAAGCAAACAAAAAAAAAATTCATTTAAAAATTCAAATAAAAAATTAAATTAAAACTCGCAAAAATATAATAACTACAAAAACAAAAAATAAATGTTGTGATGCTTTGTAAATAGTGTAAATATAGTAATTTTATAGTCAATTAAAATAATAATAAAAATAATCATAATAAAAATTACAAAAACAAAAAAAAAATCTTCATTCCAATTTTTTTTTCCTACATAATTTAATTATTTTTTAAAAATTCATATCTACATACACTCGTTGTTTTGTTATTAATTTCATTATTTAATAATGTTGAAATGAATAAAAAAAAAATTAATTATACATTAAATTTGTAACATAATAAAAATCAAAAATATGTTCGTATTTATTTCTATAATTTATGCATAAAATTAAATATAGAATTAAATACTCACACTTGGTTTTTTTTGTGCCTTTAATTCGATTATAATAAATTAAATATATTATACACACAATTGATTATAATTTAGATATAATTATTTGTAATTTTAGTGGTTAAAATTTTTTTATCTGTTAAATAAAATTATACGTAAATTAATATTCTAAAATAATAATTAAATAATGACAGAAAATAGTTTTAGTGTTTAGTGTAATTTTTTTTCGGAAAATTGTATATACATACAGATAAAATTAATTAATTTTAACAAGTCATTAACTTATCGTGATATATTCAAAAATATGTTTTTAAAATTTATTTGAAATTATGTTTCATTATTTTTTTGTTTTATAATATTTAGATAATTATTTATTATTTGCAACACCCACCCAACCCATTTTATTTTATAGGAATTTAAATTTGAAAAATAAAATATTTGGTACCAGCTAAATTTAAATTATGTGTTGGGAATCGGATAATACATTGCGTTGTCAGGGTTTTCAGAAATCAAATACGAATTAACGAACAGAACAGTTCTAATATTAATTAGTTCGATTTGCCAGCTAATAGTTGAATAAATAAAAATAAATAAAACGTTGTGCAATTGAACGCGCATATTTATGTTCAATGTTCAATGTCAATTTTTGCACATGTCGTTTAATGTCAATTTTTGCACAAGAGAAGACTTTAAGCATGCATTGATTTCATCCGCCGGTGTTGATCGTGGAACCACAGGCAATATTTGACGAAAATCGCCTGACAATAATGTCAATGCACCACCAAAAATTTCTTGATTCTGACTTAGATCCAAAAAAATAATTGCTGCTTGTTGCAAAACTTTTGCCATCGCAGAATTTCTTGAAATATTCAGGCGCATCCAAAAAATATAATCCACCGTTTTCATTTTGTACAGCTTGCATGATGGTATCGCATAGACATGTTTTTGATGGTCATTTATTGTTTGGGAACATTAAAATTCACAAATGTTTGCAATTCATTGGGATCATACTGTTGTTCACGTTGCAATTCTCGATCGAATAAATCATGCATTGGACGATTGGGTGGTGATAAACCTAATTACCCTAATGCTTTATTTGCAATTGTTAGGCACATATCTTCAATCACTATTAATGCCTCATTATACATATCCAATGAAATCAGCAAATCAGCGTTTCTTGTGTGATGACGTATTCCAATCAAATAGTCTTCTGCCATAAAATCTTTGTATTTATTCCACAATTCAAGTGGATTTGATGGAAAACATGTTGATATGATTATGGCATATAACATACGTATTTGATGTGGGGAAGAAGCAATCGATGCATCATGAAGCGTCAAATACCAATGCGCATCATTTTCAAGCAAACCTAATTGCTCACATGCTTCACGATACGTCACACATAAATGACCATTTACTTTTCGCAAATGTTGAAATGAACGTGGTCCAACAACATTTACTAACAACAACCGCAAATAATAACATGGTATCTGCAAAAAAACACCCGGATGGCCATCAACAGGTGTTCCTTGTTTACGTCGTTGCCATTTCTTTGCAGTCCAAGAGAAATAATGCGTTACATCTGAATTCAGCAACGTTCTGGCAAATTCATCGCTTTCACACAATTGAAAGAATGCAGTTAATGTTGTTGCTGGTGACTGTGCTGCCCTCTGCTGTACATTTGCATCGGTAAAATACACACGATGGCCATTTTCGAGATGAACAACCAAATGAACAACAGCAGGATATCGCTCATGAATTGGAAATGAATAAATGCTCCGAAGATCTTCATTAGTGCTAATGTAGCGCCCCATTTGATATTGGGCGATTTCATCATTGCTATTGTCACCATCTACTCCAAAAACACCCATATCACTGCCTTTATTCACATATTTGCAAATGTATTTAATCAACTTCACAGAATTACAGTACTCAACATTTATGTGAGCCTGAAATACTTTTGACAATAGTGGAGAATAAGGCACAATCCAACGATTATCAACTTCAATGTCTTGATTGCGTATTTTAATTGTTGTTGTATGGCCATTATCCTCGTACAACGGGTATCCGTCGTCACCTGTAATTGTATCCGAAGTTAATGCTCTTGGATACCGTTTTGTATTGTAATTCATATTTATTCATGGCCATGGATCATATTTTTCGTGACAACTTCAAATAATTCTGGATCGCTGATTTCATCTGGACTTTCAGCTGATATAATGTTATCAATTTGATCGGGTGTTATTTTACGAACCAGCCATGTGCGCGTGCGGCAGCCCTATCTTTTGCCATTCAATCGAATACATCCAGCAACCCACCTCTCCAAAAATTCGCATTTGATAATCAAATCCATCAGTGATTTTACTTTCTGTCGAAATACACGTGGTGTTATATCGTGTCGATCTCCCAACATATGTCGATGGTAATATTGTTAAACGTCCGATATCATTAACATTACCATCATTCACTATTGCAGCTCGCAAGTGTATGTACTTAAGGCGTTCTACTTCAATTTTCGCATACATGTCAACAGCGTATTGGTGGAAAAGTTTGCCACATCGCATAATAAAGTTGTCTTCTTGTGGGCGAATCTCGAATCTACACGAATAATAATTCATCCCACCAACTATGATGAAAATTAAAATCATGTCTTCTTGTTTTGAAATAAATAAATTGAATTCATATATATTTTCCCGGTTCGTGGATCTATCATTCGTATATTGATATGATAGCCGTCGTCACCTTTCCAGGGCAATAATGGATATTGTAATGCATCATAGCTGCGGTGAAGCTCTGAAACACGCCGTAATTCTTCATTTCTTCGATGTAGTACAATATCGAGAGATTGAAACTGGTCTCCAACAATTACAATGGCCACTTCATCAATTGTTGGTGCATTAAATCGTTTCGCATGCTCTCCAAAGGGCGTTTTGTCAGCCCTGATAACGATTCTGTGATCATTAGATGGCATACGATCGAGATCGGTCTTAAACAATCGAATTAATTCATTGTGCTGATGTAAAAATGTTTGAAGTTCAGAAACAATTGCAATTTGTACAGCAATTGTACAACGCCGATCCAATTCACGATTTGCATCTCCGATAAAATAGATGCTGGGTCAGGATTCTTGAACACATCAAAATAATTGCTGCTCAGATCGCATTTTTCATATGATATTCCGCATGATGTAATCAGCTTAAATGTCAGCATGAAATTGTCTCTTACAATTTTGGTCGCACCAAAAGAAGTCATTTGAAATGCCGCATTGTATTCTTGAATGTGAGACAAAAAATGCTTAGACGTTTGCGAAGTTCCAAAAATGAATGAATGAAGGGGATCGGGGGGAGATTCAAATGCTGGCAGTCTCCCTTTGCTATTAGCACAACATATGCCAGGCGTTTCACCTTGAAATTTGGCTGCATCACAATGTGGACATCTCACCGTCATTCCACCAATATTGGCATGTTCACTATAATCATATTCGCTATTGTAAGCGAAAGCATAATCCATCTCTTGCACAGTACGACGTGAAAATCGTGTCGTTCGTCTCGATGCTGGATTTAATGGATTTAGATCTACCGATCTATGACGACGTACTTGAATTAAGGATTGTTTATTTAAGAATAATTCAAAAAAATATTGTTGTTGTGTGAGTGCTGCTATGCGTTGCATCCAATTAAACTATCCCAAAAAATCATTAAAGTAAAACAAATTTGTTTTGTTTATTTGGAAAATATATTGCACTGAACATACTTAAAATCTCTTTTTATTTTGTTAATACTTACCAATACCAATATTTATGAAACTCAAAAAAAACAATTGGAAAGCAGCGATTGTATGACCGGCTGTATCAGAATCCAAGAGTGAAATAAAGTGGTTGGCAAACATGTGCATTTTGACAGGTTCATCTGTTTGTGATTTGTATACTGTCAATCAAATGAATGTGTTTATTTATGAGTTTGTATTAGTTTGGATAAATTTTTTTCGTTAAGTCGAACCGAAATTTAAACTTTGTTTTGTCAAATGTTGAATTAAAATTTTTTCAAGAGGGGGGTGGCTGGGACCATACCCAATAAATCACAAAGTGTGTGCATGGACTCTGAGAGGGAAAGTGCCCTGATTTTTTCGCTCAGACGCACCGTTTTCGAGATATTTGCAATTTTTCGATTTTACGCGTATTTGTTGTTGTTTTAGAAAGAGCGAGTTCATTTCAGGAAAAAAATCATAACTCGAGAATGGCTGGACCGATTTTGGATTTCAATCAACTAAGCATCATCACCCCTCCCTGCACCTTCTCGAGTTTTGGAGTGACAATCAAAATGTACATTTCTTTTTATATATATAGACACAAGACAATTTCTCGTCTAATTGACTATGGGAGTGTTTAAAAAGGAATAAAATTTGTCTAAAATGTTTCGGCTACCCGACTGGCATTTCACATAGTAGGCCAGAAGCAAGTTTACGTTTTTATTTCTACAATTGAATTAGCAGTGCTAATTTAGCACACTACTCCGCTTCAACGGCATTGCTTTATCTACTGCGATCTTAGTCAAATAGTGAAAATTTATTTACGATCTCAGACAAATGCAAATTAAAATAGAAATTATCTAGCAAGCTGAGATCGCAATAAAACAAAGGATTTCCAATTGCTATGTTTACACTATGCAATCGATTTCTTTGATATCACGAAATCAACTAACGTTTACATTAGCTTTTATGCATCCGACATTATATTTGACCTCATGCACGATGATTATCGTTATTGTGATCAGACCCCAAAAGCATTCTTTTCCCCATAGCTTTTCTAGATCTAAATCTCGTCGAATTGATCACCAGGGATGGGCGAGGTAGATTACGCCATGTAATCTACGCGGTTGTCGACACGTAAAATATAAGGTAGAATAATTGGCAGTGTTTTTTGACAACGTCGACAACTAACATAATGTCAACAATCTACGATATATTAGCGATTTGAAATCGAATGCGCCAGTTCGTGGGAGTATTTTGTAAAAGCGTTCATCTAGAGGTGATTTTTTCATTTGTTTATTTTTAACAAATGACGGATGAATAGTTTCAAACTGATTTCGTTATTACGGATAAAATCACGCACATGTTGTGTGATGCTCCCTATTTCTGGCATGACTGCCGGTGTGACTTTTGCACTTCAGCACTCTTTCAACTATACCCCAAAATTGTTCGAACCTGTGGACCCTTTGAGATAACATTGATTTGATTAATCTCGTGCAAATTTATTGCTTCTATTGGAATTAGAGTCGTGTGAACGAGCTATCTCACCAAAACTTTACTGCTGAACCGTGTTGAAGAATTAGCGGCAAAATACGTCATTTTGAATGACTATCATACATATTTTTGCAATTGTATCGAACTTGAAGTGCTTATACTTAGCAGGAGCATTGCCTCGGTTTTTGGTAAGATCCAATTTTTACCTAATGAATTGTTTCAAAACCAATTACATGTACGTTTCGTCATCCATCAAAACACATCCACTAAATTTTGTGAAAATATTGTCATCAGTCTGGCACATATTTTATCGACCAAGTGTTGGTTATCTCAACGATTTGGTTTTTTAATTTCCCCGGATTATTTTTAATGAAGGTTAAAACCTTTTTGTAAAGATTTCTATCAGTTGTGCCATATAAAGTTTTAATACGCCGGTGGTCGAGTAAGCAGAGTCAATGCTCTTGAAATCGTGGACTCGAGTTCAAGACCCGCCACCGCCTATACTTTTTAATTTAATTTCTGCTGTAAAATTGGTTCAACACAGCTTCTGTTGAAATCTACATTCAATTTCTGCAAGTATTAAAAAAAATCGCTTTTTGGTTTAAAAATGACCAATTTGCTAATAATTAAATTAAAAATATATATTGAACCAATTTGATACAGAAAAAATTAAAATAAAAAGAAAACATCGCTAATGCTACTCGAACCTTTGTCCATGAATCCAAAGTCAACCACTCTACTACCCCGCCCACCACCGGATGTTTATTTGGTGTTATGCAAATCTTTTTAAAAGTTTAAATTTAAAAATACAATAAAACAAGAACGGTTTGAAATTTTGCCAAATTTATTTTTTTGTTGTGAATTACAGTTGTTCCGGTTAGAAATGGAATATTATTTCATTCATATGGCTACCGCGGCTGGCTTCACAGTACCCCAATGTCCAATGGTGTTAAATCGCAGCCTCTTGCCGGCCAATTGACATCACAATTTTGACTAATTAAACGGCCATCAAACGTTTAACGCAATAAATCGATTGTGGCACGAAATGTGTGGCAAGTTGCACCATCCTGTTGAAACCAAACATCGTTCACATCAATACCATGAAGAACGGGCGCAAAAATATCGGTTATCATGGTGCGATAGGTGTCTCCATTGACCGTATTGGTTGCGCCGTCCTGATTTTCAAAGAAATATGGGCCAATGATGCCTCCGCTCCACAAGCCGCGCCAAACAGTCACTCATAATGGGTGCATTGGCTTCTGTAAGACCACGTGTGAGTGGGCTTCATCCGAAAAGATGATTTTTTTGGCAAAATCGACATCATCGTGCATGTTCTCGTTGGCCCATCTAGCGAAGTGAAAACGAAGCGGATGGTCATGCGGCTTCAACTCTTGAACCAATTGAACTTTGTAAGGCGTCAATCCGAGATCTTTTCGCAAAATTCGACGTAGACTGGTGCGTGAAACGTTCAATTCTTCAGTACGATGACGAGTTGGTGTTGATGGATTCTCACGCCCACTCTCAGCCACAGCTTCAATATTTTCGGGTGTACGCACTGTACGAGCCTTTTTCGTGCAATTTCCCAAAAGTCCCATCGTTGCTCAAGCGTAAATCGATTCATTTCGTTCAGTGGAGATAATATACTGAATTTTGTGACAGAATAGAATAACATAAGTATTGCCAGATTCGAAATAACCGGTGGTTCAAATGTAAACCGATAGATGGCCCACCCGTTACTTTCCAATTGAATTGAGAAATTTAGGGAAATTTTTTAACCAAAATTGAGTTGAATCAAAAATGTCCCAACATTAATATCGTTTGAAACTTAACTGAACTGCATAGTGCCAGGTGCAACATTAAATGCGATGACATTCAAAACAGTGTATTTCGAAGAAGTTAAAAATCTGATAAGCTATTCCTCCTTAAGTTCTTAAAAATTATAAAACGTCCGTTCCAGTCAATGATACTTGATGCAATTTTCTAGGCGGGCCACAATATTGACTACTGACCAAACAAATTTTAAGTTTAAGTCAGTACATGAGTAACGTCCAAATAAAAAATTTCCCAATACAAACTGAAAGTGTAACAAATATGTATAGCTGAGTTTAAGTCTCGATTAATTTTCAATTTTCTCTATTCAAATGGTGAGTATAAAAGATGGATTTATCAGTAATGAAATTGTACGGCAGTGATCAAGTAAGCAAAGTAATGGGCGTTTGATTGAGTGAGTTCAAGCGGCATTCGGGCTAAATTTTTTTTAATTTAATTTCATCTTACAAATTAGTTCAAATCAGCTTCTATTAAAAGGTTCAAATGTTTCCAATAAATTGCCAAAAATAAAAGTGGGATGTAGCACCAATGAAAATGTACGGCGATGGTCAAATAAGCTGAGTTCAGAAATACTTTTGGTTATAAAATAATCGATCAGTTCAGGTATTTTTCTTGGGTCAGTTGACCAATATGTTGGTTTTCCAGTTGAAATGGATTCAGATCCATTTTCTTTAATGGCGATCAGTGATTATCTTAATTAAGTTGTAGTTAATCTAGAACCCCAGTGATTATTCTTCGCATTGAAGTCACCACAGTTTGTTTTTAATAGAATGTCTTGGTGGACAGTACAATCCTGCCACAATAATAGGAAAGTTGTTGGATTTTATACACATGAACAATTGTTGGTTATCTGAACGATTTGGCTTTTTAATAACTCGGTAGCACTTATAGCCTTCCTGAACTCGAATTCATTTTACCATGGAGTGGGGTGTGTTAAATTTTATGACACGGTCATTTTTCCGATTTTTCTGCGAGCTGTTCTATACCGTTCCACCGTTATAAAGAGGGCCCCACTCTATATAACGCTTTATATCGGTGCTTTGGGTCAATTTAACAATTTTGTAATGGATAAACATGACGCTGAAGTAGATTCATCGTATTTGAGCACGATTAGTTTTAAATTCCGCTCTTTTTGAAAAGAGATTTAAATGCATTGACGGAAATTCTATAAAACTATCACCAATAATAACGCAATGTTCCTAAAGAAATTTGTGGTCTACGTAGTTGACGTTACCTAGGGGTTGTCGACACGTCAATGTAGAAAATAATAGATAATGTAAACGCCTATCTCTGCTTATTGTACACTTTTAAATACTTAGTCTACACAAAATAAGTCGTAAATTGGACTATAGTCGCTGAATAAAACAGATTTTTGAATTCCAACCTTTTCAAATTATTTTAAAAAAACTTTCATTTGTAATAAGTCATTCAATCTGATCTTTCAAATTTCATTTAAAGTTAGAGATGCTTATTTTTTTACAAATGCAACGATTTTAGTCATCAACCACTTTTAACTGTATTATATAAAATTAGAGAAATCAAACTATTAAACCATAAAAATATTCCATCATCATCTGTCTATTTTATATTCCTTTCTAATTTGTATATCTTCCCTAAACATATTATAAGTCGTTTTGTCGTTGTCGCTGATGCCGTTATTTTAAGTCTATCCCTTTTCTGCCCTACAAGTATAGAACAAATCTAAATTAATTATAATTTTAAATCAAAATCCTTCAAAATTAGATTTTTTTTATTTTACAGTGCGTACATATATTTAAAATTTTCATTTCATAATTATATGCAAATAATATTGAAAATAAGTAAAATTTCGTTTTAATTTAACAACCCCTTTCGTATTTACCATTGTATTTAACTCTTTCAAATGTAGATTTTTACGATTGTTTGGAATGTTTTGTCAAAGTACTGTAAAATAAAGGGTTACATATACGTATATACATATCTAATAATACATATACCGAATTATGTTGGAAACAATGTTGGATTTTGGTTCCGTCACAGACAAAGTTTGAAACAATTTAATTTTTTTATTATAATATGTATTCGTAAGTGGATTAAATTATTTCGGTTTTTTTTTGTAGTATTACTTGTATTCATGTACCAACATATGTATGTATGTACAGATGCCTACTGACGAAATGCATTTTTCGGGTTTGTTTGTGATTTATTTCGTCATCGTTTGGTTCTGTAGCTATATAGCTACATATAGAAATTATTTAGTTGTAGGTACACAAACTTGAAGAAGACATACATATGTATTGAAAGTAAGCAACAAAAGTTTACGTTCCTTTCATTATATCCCAATAATTGTTGTTTTTTTTTTCAATAACTTATGTTGCCTTTACCATAAACATCTTATAAACAAAAAAATCTCTTATAATTATTTACAAAACATAAACTGTTAAAATTGTTATTTTTTATAATATTTTTTGTGTGTTCAAAGTTTGGTATATGTATATGTTCGTCTTATGTGTGCTAAAATAATAAATAAAACAAATAACAATGTTGCTAAATTAGAACCATATAATTTTAATATTTAAAATACCAAAAAAAAAAAAACAAAGAAATAAGAGCATAACATGGTAAATTCAACATAAGACGAAAACGAAGATACATACATATTGTATATATAGCTACGTAGCAGAAGATGATGACGAAGAAAAGTCTTGTAAGAACAATATAATTTTTACTGTATACAACTACATACTGTATATAAAAATAATTATTATAATAAATATAATTTAAGCACCCTAAAATTATAACACACAAGCCAAAAACTCTAAGAAACAATTCATTAAAAATTATAATAAAGTTGCTGTTTTAGTTTATATGTATGTGTAGTTGAGAAAAGATTGTCTTGGTTGAAGGAGATAATTGAGATGATTCATGTATTTGAAATATGTATTTAATTTTTTTTTTTTTGTAGTTTGTGTGGTTGCGTTAAGTATGCTAGTAATTTTATAGGAATTTGCTAATCACCGAACGGGAAAAGAAAACTACTCGGTTGAAAATTCACAACTAAAATTATGTACATACTTGGTGAAGAATTTAAAATTGAAACAGAAATGATCAAAATTTGAAAGTATCAATTTTAATCAAAATTGAGTTGAATTTTATGATTATGTAAATTCACAATTTACATTAAGCACCAGAGAGTTATGATTTTACAGTGTACCAGAAACGAATGAAGTAGAACTCAAGCAATCCTAGCTCCTCTAAACCTGGTTAATATTTTTCACTGAATTATATTTCTGGGCAGAATGTGAAGGTTTTCTACAAAAGAAACTAACAAGAAGTATTCAAATCTTAAGCTAAAATTATTCCATATTTTAAGTCTTAACCAATGTTAATACTTGTTATTAGTGTTCACTATTTAATTAATTTAGATTACAGGTTCATCAGTCGAAGTGGCTCTGCTCTTCTAAGTCGCCTAAATCGCGGCTGTTTTAATATATCCCTATGGCCAATTCATTGGGATGTGTCTCTAGTTTTGAGTAATATTTTGAACTGAATTCTCTAATGGTTTCTGAAATAGTTGTAATTCCAAGATCATCGTGTATGTTACTATTTCGAATGTACCATGGAGCATTGATAATACTACGACGTATATATGTACATACGATCGTTGCAGGAATTCTCTGTTTGACGCGCTGGTGGATCACCATAACTGAATACCATATACCCATATGGGTTTGATTATCACTTTGTACAATAAAACTTTATTGGCTAATGACAGCTGAGATTTTCTTCCCATCAACCAATACATTTTGGAAAATTTTATTTTTATTTGTTTTCTTTACGTTAGCCTTCTATTCAGGTGCATGCCTAAGTATTTGACCTTGGGTTGTTGATGAATATTTATATCGTTTAATTCCTCTGGTGGGCAAGTGCGTTTGTTTAGCGTGAATGTGACGTGAGTTGATTTGTTTTCGTTCACTTTTATGCGCCATGTCTTCAGCCAGTTCTCGATTTTGTTTAGATGATTCTGTAATTCCTTTGAGGCAGTTTCGGGATTACTGTGTGACACCAGAACGGCCGTATCATCGGCAAAGGTTGATATGACTACGTTGTTGGTTACAGGTAAGTCAGCTGTATACAACAGGGATAATATTGGACCTATAACGCTGTCTTGTGGAACACCTGCGTTGATATCATTTAAACAAGTAGTTGCATTATTTTGTTTAACCATGTACTGCCTTTGAAGGAGATAGTTTCCCAGAACTGAGTGAAATTTCTTCGGTAGAAGTCCCTTAATTTTGTATATTAATATAAGGCAGCAGAACAATGTTTCTTTTCCTCAAAGGTGTTTGTGATCGCATTTACAATTCTGTGTACTTGTTCTGTGGTAACATGTTGGGTTCGGAACCCCAATCGATGGTCTCGAATAATTTGCCGTTCTTCTAGTACTGGTTTCAAATTCGTTAGTAGCACTTTATCAAATAACTTTGAGATCGTAGGCAGCATGCTTATTGGACGATATGATGAAATCTGTGTTTCATTTTTTCCAGCTTTATGTATCAAAGATATCTTCCATTTTTGAGGAATATAATCAGTCAGCATGATTGCGTTGAATATGAATGTTATTGGTTTTATGCATTTGTCTGCCAATTCCCTTATCATTTTTCCAGTAATAAGATCATGCCCTGGTGCCTTTTTTTGACCTATACAATTTTTAATTGTGTTCTTAACTTTCTTTCAATTATATTTTATGGGTTTGAAGGATAAACCATCATCCATTTGGTCGGGTAGCACGAAGTTATTAGTTTCTTCGTGTGGTGCGAATACTGTTGTTAAATGAGCAGCAAAAGCATTGCCTTTTTCTTCATCGCTTCTCGCCCAGTTTCCAGTTGGTAGTCTAACCGGGTGATTCGAGTTTGTTGGCCTTTTTAACTTTTTTGTTGCCTTCCACAAAGAATAATTTGTCCCCTCGGTTGCCGAGAGTTCATTTAGATAATTCTGGACACTCTGGTTTTCTTCTTTCCACAATCCAAATCTTAGAGGCTTAACAGCTCGATTTAATTTCCATTTCAACAACGGTGATTTTGTTTCTTGTCATCGGCGGCGAATTTTCCGCTTTTCCTGGATTAGTACCTGTTTATTATGTGACAGTATATTAACTTTTTCTGTACTATTTAAGACAGGTGTAGCCTTTTCAGCTGATAATGCCAGGACATCTTTTAAATTTTCTGTAGCCGCATCAATATCTGCTGGTGTGATAAAAGGGATATTCAGTACACAATTTTGTACGACTAGTCTCTTATATTGATCCAAATTAGTTTGATTGTTTGTAAGCCGTTTTGGCGTTTCTATTCTTAGGATGCCGGTGCTGACTCTTGCAATTAGAGGTGAGTGATCAGAAGACAGAAGTTGTTTTCCTTTCGGCGATGTTAATCTGGAACCCCATTGAGTGTATTTGACGTTGAAATCACCCTCCGCCAGAAATTTATTACCTAGCTGGCTGAAATAATCCATGAACTGCAGTTTTTTTATAGCATGTTTTGGAGGACAGCACACTGCTGATATGACACTCCTGCAGACAGCTGTTCGTTGATTGGATATGTTTCTGCTCTAATTTCATAAATTCATAGTGTTTTAATCATGTTTTGATCAGTACAGCTGTGCCTCCATGTGCTTTCCCATGTGGGTGCTTTGTATCATAAACAAAGTACCCATTAATTTTGAAATAGTTATTTTTGGTGAAGTGAGTTTCAGATTAACATTATGTCAATATTGTGCTCAGTGAGGAATGCTTGAACCTCAACTTTATGTTGTGCATCAATGCGTTGATATTCTGCATCATGTTAGTTAACTTGCTTAAAGCTGCTGTGATGCTTCCTTCTTCGCTTGCTTGCACTTTATGAGTGGTACCCTTAAGGATACTTGCATATGAAACCTCTTGATGCACACTACTGTTAACAGTTGCTTTTGATTGGTTATTTTGTGCGTTATGATATGAAGCTTCTGGTCGCACTTGTGGTGCAGTGCAAGAAGAAGATTAAGCATTTGTTGCTCTGCTCGCTGCCTTGGATTGATTCTTTTTTTCAATTCTAGGTAAATTGGACACCCTCTATAATTTGCAGTGTAATTTCCGCCACAGTTGCTGCATTTTCTCACTGATGCTTTCGTTTTTTCTTTGTTGCATGCATTTGAGTTATGGAGTTCACCACAGATAACACAAACATCGTTTAAAGTACAATATGCTTTAGTGTGTCCATATTCTTGGCACTTATCACACTGAATCGGTCCATTTCTTTTTCTGGGTTCCTCAATGGTAATTCTTCTATGCAGTAGATATTTTTAGGCAAATATTGCCTGTTTCTCTTTGATTTTTTTATTATCTGGTTCTAATTCCAGACGGGACAATGGCTGAGGCAACTTCTCACGGTTAGTAATATTGTTGATTGATTTGCATTGAAATCCTTTTTCAGCCGAGAGCGGCTTGTATCTTATTTGCATCCACGTAGGCCTCTATACCTTTTAACACGACGACCAAACCTTTTTGACTTTTTAGTTGGTAAGTGTAGTAATGTATACCAACTTCGTCGAAATGTTTAAATAACGCTCTGTAAGCGTCAATATTCAGCGGTTGAATTTTTGTTTCTTTAATATTTCCTCTTTTTATCACGGAGATAAAAAATTCTCCATTAGTAATGAACTCGATTGTTTTTGCGAACTCTCTATTTGATTCTTCCCTCAAATTGAATGGTGGCGGTTTCTCTGGTTTTGGAGGTTTTGCGGCGGGCGATTCTTTAACAACCAAATAAGAATACCGGTTGCTTTGAGTTAATTCAACGCTAGCCACCTTGGTGAATTTATTCACGTTTGCACTAGCCGCTGATCTAGGGCTTCTCCTTCACTTTGAGGTGACAGTAATATACCTTTCCAGCCCTGTTTGCACTAAACACTGACCTACATCACTGTTTATTTTATTATCATCTGTTGTCGATGCACCATCTGTTGTCGATTGTTTTTTTCTATAGGTCTAAATCATCATTAAGTGAATTCCAATGAGTAATTTTGGCTGACCCATCAAATACAACCCATAATTTGGTGGTCAGGCTGCTTTATTTAATTACTCCATGAGATGGTAGGTACTAAGCATCAATAATGGAATCGTTCTACCTCTCCATATGCCATAGTTCTGTATATTCGTCTAGAAATTCTGTTTCTTGAATGAATCATTACGTATCAATCCGTTTTTCCAAGCTGTTCAATCTTTTTACCGCCATTGTTTTGAAATTTCTCAGCTTCGGTAACCCTTTCTTAAACGGTAGACATATGACGTATTTCCAATCTGTCAATCTCTGAACAGTTCTTTGGTAATGCTGAAAATAAAATATCTCCTCCTCAGTGTAGGAAACAATATTTTCAATCTCTTCGAGATCTCAAAATTTTCTGAGTGATTGATCGTCATCCAGATGAAAATTAATTGATACTTTTTTATTCGTCACCACCTGAGCTATAGGCATTCCGCCATACGCCCAACTTATCTTCGTATTATGAGCCACTAGTATTTATTTCGCAAGATATTGTTTGTCATTACTAATTAAATCCACGTTAAATTTTGTTGTTCTTCTGAAATTTAGGAGCCGCTAACTTCAATTCTGGATTTCAGATTAAAGTGTAAACCGTAACGTGGCCATACTTTTAGATACTCCCGAGTTAGGATCCTTAAGATCTTGTATCCATATTCTTGCCTTAGTTTTATTTAAGCTATGCCACTGGAAATACTCTTCTGTACTAAAAAAATTCTGCAATTCGGAGTCAATCAAGGCTCGACAAACTTGCCATTATATCGTACTACAGCGATTTAAGCAACTGGAAGAATTTCATTTGTCATTCAACGGCATGAGTTTAAGTAGTTGAACATGACATAGAAGCAAGATATGAAAATCAATTCTGATATTTACTCTTCACATCACCTCATATTAAAATTGATATTTTTGGGAATCGGAAATGGTAAACAAAAACCAATTTTTGAAGAAAAATAGAATTTACTGTAACATGTTCATCCTCAAAATTATATTTTAGTTGAAGAACGAAGTTCCCTGCAACCAGTATAAGCTCATTGGATTATGAAACTCGGAACAGATTGTGTGTCTTCCACAAATAAATATGTCTCACTTGAAGCATCTATTTGTAGTTTTACGATCGCTTTTTCAATAGCATATTTGGCCTCGGGATTACATTGCAGTGGTTCTGAATGTTGAGGCCGATCATTATAATAAATAATAACTTTCAAATTTTTGTTTAATGGGTCGGCCTTACTACGCATATCGATTTGAGCTTGAATTAGGCTTGAATTCGATTCTCACATCTTTCATTCTTTTATGAACAGAATCGTTTCTTAAACTGCAAAAGTGGGTTGTCAATCGACAACAATACTATGCAGGCAAAAAGATTATACTAACATCCAGCGGTGTGCTTTCCTCGCAAAATTATAGGTTACACACAGTTAATCTGTAGTGTGCCACCGCTCCTTTTGTTTTACTATAAAAATATATGTAATGTCCCAACGAGCAGTACACACTTCTCTTTTGTGACAAGATAAAATTGGAATACATTTTTGGTGGCCAAATGTTGTTAATTTTAGATGCCAGCCTTTGGCAACCGAAAATACTTGTCGCAGAAATGTTTTGTTTTTCTTTACAGTGCCAACTTATGGGTGGTTTTCTTCGTCAGCAAATCCTTATCGGTTGTAGTATTAGGGTCACCAAATTTGAAATGTCGTATAATCCTGTTCACTATTTGTTCAGGCTTATTACATAAATTGAATGGTCCTGGTGATTGTTGATCGCAGTATATTTCCAGTTTGAATGTGTAGTAGGTATGGTTGCATCCACTGTGCAAAAATATTTCAATGCCGAATTTCGCCAACCTGTTTGGAAGATATTGTTTGTGGCTGAAACGTCTTCAAGAACTGTCCAATTTCTTGTCAACCGTGACATAACATTCCACATTATGATTTTTTGGCAGCGTTGTAATTTCCAAAAACCTCTCGTATATGTATACAACATATAGCTGCCAATTTGTCAAGTTTATAACGTTCCACTCGAGTTCCCAAATTATCAAATCAAATCTGGCACTGCCTTAAAAATTGGAATCTAATATAATACATTATAGCCACATAAGTATAACAAACCCAACGATTTTTATTTCAATATTATCTGTAACCTGTTTGCGTCCTTATAATATCATAACGCTTACAAAGAGAAGAAAATATACCTTTATTGCGCCAGCCGTGAATATATTCTCCGTTCGTGGTTTTATTTTACCATATCGATATATCTTCCCCAAAAAATTGGTTAGATCAGATCGCGCATCAATTCAGTTCGCCATCAATAACGTTTTCCTCAATATCTATAGGTCTTTAAGAGTTGCCCATAGCCTCGCTTGTTCTATATATCTATGTTCGGAAGATCGAAGAAAATCAAAAGACACCGAGTCATGTTAATATGATGATGACTAAAATTTTATTTCGTAACTACAACAGGTACCCGTAGTAAGCATTGCTGTAAAACAATGCCAAAATTAAAGTAGAAAATTCATTCGGTTGAAAATTGAATATTGTGAAGTTCGTTAATTCTTCTCAATTTTTTTTTACTATACATGGTAGCCTACCGAATATTTACCAAATGGTAGTCTACCGAAGTGGTCAGAGTGAGTACAATGTTGCAGGAATGAAACAGCCTATATTTTGGGAATATCCTATAACTCAATTCATAACGTTTGGTTACGGTCCCGTGAAACGGGATGTTAGATTGAAATTCTGGATCGGGTGGTAAGGAACACTACACCAAATGAAGATCGGTGGATTCTGATAGATTTTCTTAAACAATCGAAAGAGAATTCAAGATGAGATCAAACTAGATATTGCATGGCTAAATAGATTGGTATTTTAAACGAACATTTAAACTGGCAAATGCGACATTAAAGAACCACTCTGTTCACGGACCAAATTTTGAGCAATATGCTGATTTTCATAATGGTTTGGATGGTATATATTGTGAGGTAAGATGTGTGTGAAATTGCCAGCCAAACCATAAAATCCTATATCAATGATTTTGTACAACAATATGGTCCAGGATTCAATTTAATACAACAAAAATAAGCTTCACACCGCAGTAGTCGCCCAAAATTTTAGAAGTCAAAACAGCGATGTCGGCCGTTTTAGGAATTCTAAATCGAGGAATTCGAGAGGGTTAATCCATCCTTATGACCCTATCGATATACCATCATATTGATGGAAGCCAGTAAATTTGAATGAGGTAATTAAGCCGGGAAGGGATCAACTGGTTCGTTATGAAGACTGTTTTCGAGTTAAACATATGCTCTGATTTAATCATAAATGGGAAAAAAACGTTGCTAGAAACGAAATCCATGGCAATGGCTTAGAAAAAAAGTAAAAATTGTCCGATTATAATTCAACATGAAATGAGTCATTTATATTTTGAACGTGTTATTATTTAAATAAAGCTAAGAAATTAGCAACTGCTTTCAAAGCATATGCTGCATACAGAAATTTTTAATATCTTATTAGTTTGATATAGTGAGTTTAAATAAAACTGATAGTCAACTCACTCAAAATCAATAAGCAGTTTCCGATTAACTCCAAAGAATGAGACAAACAAATCAGCACTGGTATAAGCTGAACACTGTAAAATATCCTTTAACTTGTTCGAACGACGCGCACCAACTGCCTTATTGTTATCAATTTATATTAGTACGTATGTATGTATATATAAAGGAGCATTAGCTAATTAGTTATTCTATCAAAATAAAAAGTTCTAAATTAATTATAAATTCAACGGAATAAAACAAAATCGTGTTTTTCGTCGATGGCAAATGATTGATTAAATGATAATTTCAACCCTTTATTTTAATACACCATTCGTTGTTCTTGTAAAAAATCTAAAGTATGGACGAAAAATAAAAAAACAAAAGACGCAAAAACAGGATAAAGGAGAAACTATTTCAAACATCATTTCGTCACTAAAGTATAGTGGAATATGAAAATAATCATATACAACAATAGTTGTTTGCCCTCTTATACACTGGATGATGGTGATGGGAAAGCCACCCTTAAAAATTATAATATTTTTTTTTTTTTATTGTTTCAAAACATTTTTCTATTATCCTATATTATAATTATGTTGTTGTTGTTATTATTTTTATAATACTTTTATTTGTCTACTTTTTTAAGTTATTCAAATCGCCTAACCAACAACACCCTTATTTCGATTTCCAATCGTTTTATTTTATTTAAGTCTATAACTCTATATAAATATGTAACGTCTAAATATATATATGTACGTACATATTTTATGTTAAGTGATGTGGTCTGGTGCGAGAGAGACGGAAAGGAACACCATTTTTTTTTTTTTTCGTTGAATTAGAATTCATAACTCTCATGAGC
Organism: Tipula unca; assembly: GCA_951394425.1. Classification (NCBI taxonomy): domain Eukaryota; kingdom Metazoa; phylum Arthropoda; class Insecta; order Diptera; family Tipulidae; genus Tipula; species Tipula unca. The sequence continues at coordinate 124,038,656 of OX596380.1, forward strand.
ATAAATGAAATACGAGTACATACTGTACATTGTACATGCAATAAAATATAAGTTTATGCAATAAAATGATAAGGGATAGTTAAGAATTTTATGTGAATATTATGCGCCAAAAGGCAATTTGTGTATTTCTATGTGTATCAAGTTCTTTTGAATGTTTATCTTGTGTTTGACCGCAAATTGTTGTGCGAAATTTCGAAAAAAAAAACTGGGAACTATACGATATGAAATCTTAATTCATAATTATTTAAGTAATTTACTATTTAATTGTGCTTGCTTAGTGCTTATATACACATCTAAAATAAAATCAATCTAAAAACGCGACTGCCTAAAATCGTACACTATGCACATTATTCCGGGTTCGTGGTTCATTTCGAAATTGAACAATAGGCATTTTGTGACCGGAGTTCTCCTAGTAAGTGACTGAATGTCTCCTTCTTCTCACAACATAACTTGCATATGTCATCTAGCACCTTACTAATTTTGAGGTACTATCGGCCAGGACTGCAGCCTGTTAGCGCCCCACATGCCTATAGCTCTTTTCGTATCAAACTTCAGAAGTTTTTTCGATTGTCGTAATACAAGACGGTTTTCCAGCTTTTTATAATTCCCAATTTGGTACAGTTCCTTATCCCCTCCACCACGATGCTTTTATTAAAGCCAATAAAGGTATAATTATTGTTTGGTTTGTGTTAATTCTAAGTTTCTCGTTTTTGCACCAATCCCAGGAGGGATTGCATTTTGAATCAATTCACCCACAGTGGGATCATTCTTGCCCCTAATTATTATGGATTTATTGAAGGCATAGCCTATCGCTTTGTAATGAAGGCCTAGATTTGTTAGTATCGTTTATAGTTACTACTATAGCGACCATAATAGGGTGGTTCTCCTGTTGGCAGATATTTCTCTACTCACCAACATGTGTTTCATCCACTTGATGTTTCTGTTTTCGGCCTCTAAGTAATAAGGACCTTGTATTAGATTCGCAAGAGCATTGTCAAAGGCGCCTCCTATGGCCGCATAAACGCACACCAAGCAACCTCCTTCATTTTCAATACTCCTTCAATGATTTTTACAATTTGATGTAATGCCGTGGCAGTAAATATACCTTTCTGATAAGAAAATTGCATTTCACTTAGTGAACAGGCAGGTAGTAACTCCATTTTGATGTATTGATTAATTAGTTTTTTCGTCGTCTTAAGCATAAAACACGAGAGATTTTTATGTCGGTAGTGATTTTTCTTCATCTGGGGATTTTAGACCCCCTTTGGTATAAATGGCATATTATTTTATTTCTCTCCATTTCCAAGAAACGTAGCCACAATTCAGGCTACCGCAAATGTTTTAGACCAGTGAACTGTTAGTTCTTCCCTCCCTTCTTGAAGGAGTACCAAAAGTATTGGTGCTGGAGGTTGATCCATCACTGATTTAGAGAGGACAAATTATCTGGTCTTGGCAAAGCCTTTTCGATTCTTTCCGAATCTCAGGGTCTTCATTTCGGTTTCCACAGAAAGTTTTCCGGAAACTTTGTTTTTACCTCCCAAGTTCTTTATTACGATCAGTAAGGGAATACGATATGTTTCCAGTTCCCGAGTTCAAAAAGTAACTTTTTTAATTGTGATCTTCTGTTTACCGGACAGTCGTTTTCATATAATGAGATTACTAGAGAAATTGAATACAGCATCGCATTAAATAATAATAACAAGGCGGATCTGCTGTAGCCTTAAGCAGAATGTTTCTTCCAATTTTCAAGATGTACTGTGCGTTAGCTCTGATAATTTTATTTATACACGAAATCGTTGCCAAGAAGCTATACGCTCGTTTTGTGTTAGTTTCACTGCGGTTCACTTGCCAAAATTTTCGAAAATACTAAATGATTTGAAGTGTTTGTAAAATTACATAAGACCACATAAAAAAAACATTAATGTACATTTCATTGTATCTCATATATAACATGTTTATAGAAGTATCAACATTTAGTCGTCGTATCAAAATATAAAATTGCAAAATTAATGGTGAAAACTTACATGCGTGCGAAATCAAAATTGTCATGGTAATTTTTTTTTACTGTAAAGGTGTTTCCATAGCTGACATTTGTTGACTCTGAAAACAATCATGGTTATGACTTCATCGTTTTAGAACTTATATAGACTTTATTAGTTGAAATTCCATGATTGTGGTAGAATTTTAGGAGAGAAATAGTTTTTTGGTCGGAGGTGTCTTGCTATAACATTGTATATTGCACTAAGAAGCTTATTTATTATTATTAATAATAATAATAAGAAGAAGAAGCTTAAATTAGAATTTATATTTCCAACAAGTTAAAAAAAAAATTCCAAGCACCCTCCTTTATTCGTAAGAATGGCTCTACCAAAACGTTCAAAATCCAAAGTATGTCAGCTGTTTTCATAATAACGAAATAAAATTTTCATCGACAACCACACGTATTCTTGCTAAATTGCATTTCTAATTGCCGGAATCTTTAAATATCTTTATAATCCTTCGAACATCAACAATGGGTGATATTATTGTCACGTTGGATGATCGTACGTAATATCGAATATTTCCACATCTGTGTCAAAGCCTTGTCGTGAATCTAAAACTTTATCGCTCTGTGGTCATTGGATATCATATTATTCACGCTATTCCAATCATCTTTGTATATAGAAAAGACAATCTTTTTTCAATAAAAATCAGTGATTCTTAAAAAAATCAGAACACTTTCTCGAATGCTTAATTTTGATTTATCTCGAAAAAATTTTAATAATGAATCTCGAGTCTAGCGGAAGATAAACGTACTCTAAACAAGCAAACAGTTGAAACAATTACTGTTTTAGGAAAAAATCAGTCAAGATCACGCAAGACTATTCACCAGGGCGAGCATCAAAAAAGTTGAAACAACTCTAGATTCGTATCCAGCGATACGTGAAAACGATTGTGTCAGAGATAACGAAGAAAAACTTGCAGTATTTCAACCATATCCATCCGAAACTATTCAAATTTAGAAGTAAAATCAAAAGAAATAAATCCCAAAAAGGCCCCGCAGGATGAGATGTTATTACAGGAAATTTTTTAAAAGAGTTACCCATAAGTGATATAAGCATACTATCAGTATTTCAATTTTGGATATTCTCCAGCGTTTTCAGATTAAATTTCAGAGAACCAGAATCAATAGTGGTATATCGGCATTTTTCACGCCAAGTACCAGTATACATTAATGACATTTGAATGCAGTGATTCATTTGTACAAAATGTTCTAGCATAGAGTAATCTATTCCAGCACATTCTTGTGTCTAAGTATTAGCTGTATTTCTTTGCCGAATTCTTCCCTAGCATATTTCTGTAATATCTGATCATTTATAGTTGGAGATTATCTGAATAGCCAGACAATATTTTATTATATTGATTATAGGATATATTACTGAAATTGGAAAATCCACGAATATAACGGCTCCTCGTTGTTAATTAAATGATCATCCAGTTCTTCATCCGACTCGTTTATTGCGAGTTGGATATCATTAGCTAATCACAATTGATGTAATGGTGTGATCAATTTCCGTAGTTTTATCATAATTGATGCCCGTAGATGGTAATACAGACAATATGATTATTTGGTGAAATTCCTTTTAATTTAGATTAGTTTCTAGGGGTTCAACAGACTTTTCGGCAGGCATTGATACAAAAACCCGAACTAAGCTAAGATTCCAAAAAATATTTTTCGAATAAACATTAATTTTCAAATATCGGCTATTTCTCATGGATAGCCATTCCATCCAGTAGCCTAATTCTATAACGAATAAGATAACGTGAAAACGCGAAAACGAGTACTTTACACGTTTTCATACCAAAATGGTATTCTATAACTTTACACCAAGATAAATTAAAAAATCGGGAAGATATTAAACGTCAATAAACTACACATACAATTTATCTTGTGTAGTTCGTTTTCACGGATAAAACTTTAAAATTTAAAACTAAAATTTCACGAAGAAGGCGGGCTAGTGCCGAACAAAAAAACCATGTTTGTCCTTGTTACTCTTTATATTATATTATGAAATGAAACACTAATATAACGTCAAAGTGGTTTTAGACACGATAAAATTATTCAGCAAGTAAAAATTTACACGGTGACTACTTTGTTTTATAGAATACCATTTAACCTAAATAAGATAGAAATTGTGTAAATTTTTTTTGTGTAAACTTTTTCAATGTTTCGTTTTTTCACATTATCTTGTTTTTACAGAATTAGACCACAGTAGCCTAATTCTATAACGAATAAGATAACGTGAAAACGCGAAAACGAGTACTTTACACGTTTTCATGCCAAAATGGTATTCTATAACTTTACACCAAGATAAATTAACGTCAATAAACTACACATACAATTTATCTTGTGTAGTTCGTTTTCACGGATAAAAATTTAAAATTTAAAACTAAAATTTCACGAAGAAGGCGGGCTAGCGCCGTACAAAAAAACCATGTTTGTCCTTGTTACTCTTTATATTATATTATGAAATGAACCACTAACAAAACGTCAAAGTGGTTTTAGACACGATAAAATTATTCAGCAAGAAAAAATTTACACGCTGACTACTTTGTTTTATAGAATACCATTTAACCTAAATAAGATAGAAATTGTGTAAATTTTTTTTGTGTAAACTTTTTCAATGTTTCGTTTTTTCACATTATCTTGTTTTTACAGAATTAGACCACAGATTCAAACTAAATTTGTCTCCTTTGATTATTGCACTTTAATTACACTTTTCAATTTCCTCCTTAATCCTTTGCTATAACTCAGAATCAGCTTCATTATAGCGTTTTCTGATTTTGGAATATTAGTAAAGCCTATCAGCGCGCGGTCCTGTTATAAAACTATTTGATTTTGTGATTATGTTGAAAATTTAAACATCACTTGCAATTTAATCAACAATTTATCGTAATTATAATGAATACGAGTTTTTATCAATGGATAAAAATACTCCAGCCGTGCCAATGTAAAAGTCAAAAAATTTACTGTTGTCTTTCAAGGAGATTGATTGGAAAATAAAAGAAAGTCAAAAATATAATAATGGTTCGAATGGTCGGTGGAGTCATTCGCATAGACATAGATACCTGAATAGATAAGAATTTAATAAATAAAAATTTTAAATCTAAGTTAAATTCTAGTAGGATTTGAATAAAAATTGGAAACAAGTTACATATCGAATCAGTTTTTTAGGTACAGTTTTATTGAATTATATCCCAAATATGCTGAATCTGAGTTTGAATTTAAGTTCTAAATCAAATTATTAGCAGTGATTTTCCTCGAATTGTACGTCAATATCGTTAGTTGTAATTGTAAGTCAAATTCTTTATAAAATTAAAAAATATATTTAAGTCAAAATGAAAAATCTTGTTAAAATTTAAAAAGTGAAAGATAAATTCCTAATTAAATTCTATGGTCGGGTTTCAAATACAATTTAAGTTCTTTCATTGTTATTTCCATATAGCCGAAATCAAATGAAAGGTCTGACGTTCCTTATAGATGCTCTATTAATTAAAAAGTGTGTCGCTCAAGTAGCAATTTAACAGATTTTATTTTTAATATTAAGAGAGTGAAATCGAATGTAAATTTTTGAGTACCCAGTTTTTGAAAATGGAATCTAAAAATTCAGATTAACTCTGACGAATGGAACAGTATTTAAAATCGTCGATATATCAACAACGGTTTACACTCGATCAATGGAACTACATACGAGGGTAGTTCAATAAGTTTGGCAAATCTATATGAAAGAGCGGTATGATAAATTTATTATTATTTTCTAATCTACCGACAAAAACAAAATTTCAAACAGGTATTTTGTTCCATTTAATACTTCTAAGGGTATCAAAAGAAGAATGCAAAATGTTTACGGAGAATCTAGTCCGTCTTATAAAACAATAACGAAGTGGGAGTCCGTCTATTTAAACAAGGCATAGAAAGTCGCTGAAAATGGCGATAATTTAGACAACTCCTACAATGATTTTGTGAACTAAGTCTAAACTACCATGACCAGATTTCTTTAGGATCAATGCGATACGAGTAGTGAGTGACAGTTTGAGAATCTTTGGATCTATTTTGCTCATCGATCCATTGAGCCCCATTAATGAAACACATTATTTCACATTGTCAAGAACAGTCTAAAACAGCTCAAAAAATCTAAATTATAAAAATTACTTTAACCTTGACAAACATACAGTGGTTGCAGAGCCACGATAAGACCTACATAAGTGTACTGACGATTTTGGAAGTATGCAAGAAATTACTTAATTTTGAAACGAAATCCAGAAAAATTGAGCGATTTACTGGGTTTCCAATAATTTTATTTAAAAAAAATAGAATTTTGATGATTCCAAAATTACGCAGCAGTTACTTAAAAGTTCGACTGACGCTGCGGACCAATTCACGGGTAAAAGTCGACTTTTACTTTAATTTTCGGTAATTTCGTTTACCCTATCAAAAAGTAAGGCAAACCGAGTAGACAAAAGTAAATGTTTAACGTTTAGGTTTTTCATTTTTTTATAATCTAAGGATTGAGTAAACTGAAAATTCATAAAATTAAAAATACTAAAAACCGGCTTTTACCTTAATAATTGATTTACCCGACATTTGGTCCTCAGCCTAAATTTCGATTTTCATGGTTCTCAACTCGTATTCGTCTCTGGGTTGCCAACGCTTTTCCCCATACTGGAAATGGAAATTGCTTCTTAAGAGATGTGTGCTCCTTTACTTAGTTTTTTAATTAGAGTAGTTTCGTTTTCAAATGATTTAAAAAAAACAGAAAAGAAAGTTATTTACGGGAAAAACAAATTGCTCCAAAGAAGGATGGCCAAGTATTAAATTATTAAACTTAATTTTGGCCAAGTATTGAAAACAAAAATCTGATGTTTTACGAAGATCACTGAAATTCTTTATTTTTCGAATGCAATTGCAACAAATAGTTCACCCAATAAAAAATCTTATTTTCCTTTTCTTCCTTGTGTACTATTATAAAACAACAACCGTCGAAAATAGTGTTCGAATTGCATAGTAGGGCCCCCCTACTTTCTCAAGTTTGAATATATAGAAAATTAAAAAGAGAACAAAAGATAATATTTAAATAAAAAAGAGCAAACAAGATCAGAGTGAAAAAGGAGAACATGTTCTCCTTTAATAAGACATTCATCCTACCTTCAAGGGTGCTTCACGTGGACGCATATTTACTCTCGCTATTTACATGCTAGTCCCAAACCAATAAAATCACTTAAAATAGCCAAACAAATTCATTCATTTCCCCTCTTTCAGGTTTGTTTGCGAGATCATAAGATCAAAATATTTTAACTTGAAAGATTTGGAAACGGGTTGGTTATTGATGAATTATTTTGACAATTTTGATAAAAATAAGTTACATAGGTTAGAAATATTTTTAAAAAATCAATGTAATCTGAATCTTCGCAAACTTAGTTTATTATCCGTTACATACTGTTTTTGTCAGCTCTGATATTATTTCACAAACTACAGGGGAGATAAAGTTAAAACTAAATCTGACAAATTATAATTTATCAATTTCTATCAGTGTTTCTAACAATTTCAAGGGATGTTATAAATTTAAAAATTATGCTATATTGTTGATAAACTATAAAACTAGTTTATTATGCTAGTTTCTTCATAAGCTTAAGCTGAATCACTCGATTTCAAAACGCTATAACATCGTAAGTTATTGACGTCGTCTTAATTGTCGACGTTGACAAAAATATTGCCAAGTAATCTACATCATATTTTACGTGTCGACAACCTCTTAGATTACTTGGCGTAATCTACCTCGCCCATCCCTGATGGTCATTTTAACCGAGGATCTATATTGGAAGCGGATCACCATTTTACAATTAGGTATAATATTAAATATATCTATGGGTAGTGTTAGCACAATTTTACAGAATCATCTTAAGCTGTCAAAAGTTAGATAGGATCCCCAAATGTTGACTATGGACCAAAAATAATTTTGAGTGGAAACTTCTAAGGTAATTTTAGAAATGGTTAAAGACGATCCGGTTAAATTTATAAACCAAATAGTCACTAGTCCAGAGTTGAAAGAGGAATTCATGCAATGGATAGCGCAGAGAAATCCACCACCGAAAAAGTTTAAGGTTCAACCGTCTGCGAGTAATATAATGGCAACTATTTTGGGATGTTCATGGAGTTTGGTGATTGACTGAAAAATGCTATCAGGGAAAAACAACGAGGTCAAACCAAGCAAAAATATTGCCTTTACATGACAATGCACCAGTTCATAAGGCGATGTTGCACAAGAAGCCTTACGAGATTGCAAGTTCAATAAAGTACCGCATCCACCTTGCGCTCCAGATCTGGCCAAAAGTGATTATTTCCGTTTTATAAATTTGAAGAAAAAATTATGGGGCTTAAGATTTTCAAATGGCAGTGCGGTTAATGTCCGCTGTAGAAGAATATTTTGAAGAAAAAGAGATATCATTTTATTTTGATGGTTTGCACAAATTAATTGGCAGGTGTAACAAGTGCATTAGCATGTGTGGAGATTATATTGAAAAATAAAAATATTTTTGAATTTAATTTACCGTAATTTCATATAGATTTACCGAACTTATATTTACGTCAACTAACACCATTCATGCATTAACAATGCTACCATCTGAATCGTTAGCACGTCTAGATGCCAATTTGTTAACAAGTGAATTATTTGTAAATATATTGATTTGTCTAATACTGCTGTTTAAAATAATAATAAAATAATTCAATTTTTAATAAAAATTAAAAATATACAAACAGAAAATAAAAATTCAATAATTTGTAACTGAGCCAGTGGTAATGGCATTTATTCGCCGTGGCATGCTTTCTATGCAATTTTTGCAAATGTTTTCAGCTCTGGAGATCGGTATCATACCGTAATCACTTTTCCTATCAGTTGAATCTTTGTTGTTATGACCTCTTTGGCAATCCGGGTTCATGTCCGGGTAATTCCCGGACAAGGCAAAACTTCTATTCCAAATGGTTTAAATTTTGTATGTTTACCAAATTTAAATATTTGAAGACGTTCTAATTCTAACTAAGCAACAAACAGTTTTTGCAGTTCATGTAGTCCCTGATTTTGTTTCAAAATTTCCATATTCGTTAAATCTTAACATTTAAATTTATGTGTAATTGATCCATATAGTTTCATCATTTTACTATTGGATTCTCCATTCTAAATTCATTCACAAATATTTTAGTACAGCACCGCACAAGTACACTGAGTCTATAGCTTAACTATTGTTCGATAATTAGGATTGAAATTTCGAATTCAGATTTGAACGATTTAAAAACTAAAAATTTCCATAATTCTGGAGAAAAGTTTCGTATTTAAATTTTGAGTAATAATATTCAAAATTCAAGTTAAAATAATATTTCTAAATTACAGACAAATTAAATTTTTGAATTTTTAAAATTTTAAATAAATTTAAAAAATTTTAAAATGCACTTAAATTTTTTTAAATACTCTTAAAATTTATAAAATGCAGTAATTCAAATTGAAGAATAAGTTCAGATTTGCTAAATTTTGGAATTGTAAAATCGGTTTTCTTATCAATTCGATCCTTGACTAATTAAAATTTATAAAATTCATAAATTTAATTAAATTCAGAATTTCTCCTTTTAACTCGAATTTTGAATTTAAATTTCGTCCAACAAATATTGAAATACAATTTTACAAATCTATATATGAAAATTAAATTATTTATCGAACAAAAAAATTAAATATTAAATTTTGCAGTTTTATGATTTAAATTTAAATTTTATATTTCTAAATTCATAATTTTTAGTCGATTAATCGAAATTTTATAAATTTTTTTTTATAAACTTCGAAATTTTTAAAAATTCAAATTTCGTGTTTGATAATTAGGATTGAAATTTCGAATTCAGATTTGAACGATTTAAAAACTAAAAATTTCCATAATTCTGGAGAAAAGTTTCGTATTTAAATTTTGAGTTATAATATTCAAAATTCAAATTAAACTAATATTTCTGAATTTTTGAATTTTTAAAATTTTAAATAAATTTTAAAATTTTTAAAATGCACTTAAATTTTTTTAAATACACTTAAAATTTTTAATGCAGTAATTCAAATTGAAGAATAAGTTCAGATTTACTAAATTTTAAAAATATCTAAAATTGAAAGTTTTATACTAGAATATCAGAATTGGAATTTTAATTATCTGGCATTGAAATTGTTGGATTAAAGTTGTTGTGGAAACTTGGATTTTATAAATATGAATTCGAAATTGCAAAACGGATCAATTATATTCATTTTAACTGTTCATTTTAAATGTTAAATTAAAGGAATAATTTAAACTTTTAAAATTTTTAAAATATCATTAAAATTGGAATTTCCTTTAACTATATCGAAATTTGTGATTTTGATCTACCGATATTTAAAAAGTTTAATAATTAAAAGTGAAATTACGAATTCATTGGTACGGTTAGAAAATTAAGATTTTACACGAAATTCCAATTGAAATTAATTATTGTTATTTTCGAATAAAGTTTTAAGATATTTTGTAATTTTCACTTTTCACAATTTTATCACAATTATTTAAAATGAATTATAAAGTTTGTTTATGTTGAAACTTGTATAATTCAGTCTCAATACGATACATTGAAGAATTTTCAAAATACAATAATTGAATTTGTACGAAACTCGGAATTTGTAAATTTAAGTGGAATTTTTAATTCAGAATTTAATAAAGACCGGAATTTTTAAATTTTTAACCAAATTTTGCAAACTTGAATTCAACTGTATAAATATTTGTAGGAAATTTGAATTTTAATTTTAGTTAACACAGTTTGGGTTAATTTCAAATTTAAACAGCTTTAATTTAATTTAAACAACAATCTTCTAAATTTAACTAGTTTGAAATATTTCAGGAATTTAGTAAAAATTTCAAGAATTTATTAAAATTCAGTAATTTTTTTTTTTTTGTAAAATTCTTAGTTTTCTTAAATTCTTAAGTATTTTTAAATTTGTTAAAGTTACATTTTTGTATTTCATATTAAAATTCTGAAATTCTGTAAGTATTTTACATTTAATTAAAAAAATGATGGCTAAAGGAACGAAAGTTTTTAAATTGCGATTAATGTAAAAAAACATTTATCAATTTATGTTAAATTTGTAGACAAATCAGCAACATCGAGGGAAGTGCGGAATCCCACACATCGACGTTATGTTTAGGTAAATCTTGATTATTAATGTATTATTTATGTGAAACCTAATTTTTCTTATATTCTTTTAGAATACATACCGCCTCAAAAAAAACAAACCAGGTCCTGCTATTTCTGGTAGACCTAAGTCTTCCTTATCGAATAGACCCACTTCTAGTCTGTCGGATGAGCACAGCCACGACAGCTCAGTAAGTGGGACAATCGATAAACTGGTGGGAGCAATCCAGAGTGTATCGCAACGAAGCGGCAGAAAACCGGACAACTGCGTTGGGGACACAGTGGCATGGTTCTTGCGGGGTTTGGAAGACGATGATTTAGAAATAAATAAAAATTAGAAATTAAAAAACAAAGATTAAATAATTAAATATATGATGGTTTCATTTCGATCGACGGTGACAATTTCGCAATTTTCATGCATGTCAATACACAAACTATACAAAATAAAATTCATCTAGATCTGAACCAATCAAGCCGAGAGAGATGCTTGCACGTGACTCTGAAAGAAATTGTTAATATTATTTTAAAGAATTTCCCTCTATCACCAAAATACTAATTTTTTATTCCGCTAGCTTATTTCGAAGGAAAAAATATTACATTTTAATCGAAAATCAGTCTTACCTTGTCTTGAAATTTTCGGTAAGATCCCCACTTCCGTTCGTGAAGTTCCATGATTGAGCTCGCCAGTTGAATTTTCCCGACCAACTGATGTCGGAACTAAACATTTTCTCTGGTGTGCCTTTGTTGTTTCCTCCTCCGCCAGGCAAGAGTTGTGCAGGCAAACAACAGCTAGGACAACTTTGTCCGAGTTTTCAGTGCTTACTGCCAGAGAGTTCTTTAGCACCCTCCATCTACTGACAAGTAGGCCAAAACAGTTTTCAATCACACGTCTTGCTCGTGACTGTCGGTAATTGAATATCAAGTACACCGTGAGATTATCAACATCGTGAGATTATCAACATACCGAACGCTTCATCGCCTAGCAAATAGTAAGGTAAAACTTACCTCCCCTCAATGATTTCCTTGGGGTTGGGCAAATCCATCGTTCATCAGAGTTATAAGACCGTTGCCCAATTGCTGAATGTTGAAAAACACCACCGTCACGTTGCCGCCCTTGTGCCCCTAGATCTTGCTATGAATCGATACCGATAGTCGCATATCGCCATTAGGATCGTCGAGAAAAAGTTTTAATAATTAAAAAACTCTGATCCTGGATGTGGTGTGGCCTATAAATATTTAATTAATAACAATTATTGAAATTTATTCATTGTTGTATGTAATACTTACAACAATTTGGATATGCTTACCATCAACGGCTCCAACACAGTTAGGAAAGTTCCAACGTTTATCCACCAACGTTCAACCTTCCGCTGATTCCAACCACGTTGCTTTGGTTGGTGCGGGTAAAGTTTCTCCTTTAAGACGAGCTATATTGCGTTTAATGTGTAGCTGAGAGAAGCTTGACTATCTCCGCTAGCAAGATATCTAGAAACAAAAACAAGTTTTATTATTTGATTAAAAAGATCATACCTTAATGTTAATGACAGTTTTGTTGAAATGAACCTGTGTCTCGTACCTTAAACACAAGAGAATTGTATGCGAAACACAATCTGTGACAAACATCTCACGCATTAAGAAATTATTGTAAGAGACAGATCGAAGGTAAATAATAATGTATACAAATTACTAAATGATAAAAACTAAAATAATTGCGTTGCATATATAACAGGTAATCTAACAAAACGAAATATACAATAATACATATTATGATGAAATGTCATACAAGGAACGATTTAATCAAATGCACTTACTTATAAGAAAATATTTTGTTGTTAAAACAACTCTAAAGTAAATTCCAAAATGATTCATCATATTTTCAATAATTTGAAGGAAAAAAAAATGAAGCATACCAACGACCTTTAATTTTTATTTGTTACTTCTTATTATTACTTTTATTTATTATTTCTTACCGATTAAATACACAATAGAAGCAAGCCAACGAAAGAAATGAAGAAATTTAAAACTTTACAGAAGAAATACTTGTTTTTCGTTTTATATTTTATTATAGAAATCACCCACACTATAATATAGAACTATCGTCGTCGTCATCGTCATTATATTTTTATCATTATTTAAGATCATCATCATTCATCATGCTTGATCATTTTATTTTATATGCACACATACACAAATTTACCCGTCGTCTATGTATGTACGTGCGCGGTATATAATTTTTGTTAAATATGTAAATCGCACACACAAGTTATTAAGTTAAATTAGCATAATTGAATAATGTAGATTGTAGGTACATACATATATGTTCATAATTTTCACGATTATTAATTTTTCAATCACGTGAAAATTACAATTATTATTTTTAGAAACCGTTTTTGTTTTATTCGGTTCTGAAATTATGCAATGCGACTGGTCGCATCCGTAAATAACATTTTTCAAAAGATTTAATTGTTTTACAAAGGAATTTTGTACAAGATCTTTACAAGTTCGATAAACGACCTGTGTGCACAAGAAAAATCGCCGCATGAACTCACCCGCACTGTATATATTAGGTATGCGTATGTGTATGTAGTATATATTCAAGATCGCTAATTTCATATTAATACCAGTTCGATCGCTTGCGAACAAAACAAATGTTGATGGAGTGATAATTAATTATTAAAATATTAATAGTTTTTTAAGTTGTCTTTCTGTGTTCGGTTATTTTATTTCTTACGTTGTTTTTACTAACACAAAATAGTTATTAGCTTATCCAGTGTCATTCAACTGTCTTTTCTAATTCGGTCAAATTAAAATTAATAGTGTTTGCTCGCGTTTCGATTACAGATATAAATGTACATACGTCAATATTTTAATTTAATTATGTTCAGAATTTAATTTAATGACGCCATTTTAATATATTTGAATATTTAAAAAAAAAGAAATGTTTAACTGTCATTTTAATCATAAACAAAATTATAATATAAAAAATAAAAATAAAAAAATACGAAAGAAAAATAATTGAAATTTTTTTTTATGTTTTTATAATAATTAAACAATGCGCATGTAACAATTTTTTTTTTTTTTGGTTTACAACATTTTCTCATATCCCACTGTATCCATCCCTTTTTAATTTCTACTCTCTGTGTGTTGCATAAATATATTTTTAATTTTAATTTATAATTAAGTTATAGAGCAAAACTATATACATACATATAGGTATAGATATCTTACTCGGACATTTGCAAAATATTTGAAAAAATGTTGATGCTATCTCTTTTTAATTTAAATTTAAAATAATTAAATAAATTTAAAATGAATGAGATGGTTGAATGGCTGATAAAAATATATGTAATTCTATTTCTTTTAAATATTTACTTTATTTTTATTTGTCTAATATTTTAAATTATTGGTAATTAGTTAAGGTTGGAGAAGAAAGATAGATGAGATTTTATTGTTGTGTGTATTAATTATTTGTTTGTATACGGGAAATAGATAGACTTGAGAAAAGGACAGAGAATTATTATTATAATTTACTATACAATATTTTGTTTTTTAATTAAAAGGAATAATAAGGAAGAGAAGTGAATAATATTATTCAAATAAATAGTAATGTTAGTGCATTATTGATGTATATTGATAAGAATATCGGTACGACTCAGCAGTGGAAATTCCGGGGAAAATGGCAGAAGAAGATTTCCGATTAGACAATTTTGGACGCTCCATTTAATGTGTATAGTATCTTCAAAAGTATCTCTATAATGTAAATAGTAGTCCGTTTGCAGCTTACTAGCTTTTGGTGGTTTAAAAAATGAAGTAGAAATATGCGTTTATAGATTAACTTTATCTATCATATTTGAAAAACCATAATAAGGTCATCAAATATTCCAACAGTCTATTTATTTAGTTAGTCTGTACAGGGTAGTTTAAATTTGGAGTAATTGGAAGTAGTTTGGTTAAATTTGACCGAATGCCCGTAATAATAAAATTATTTAAATAATAAATAAATCTTTGTTTCAATATTCTAATATTAGAGTTATCATTCATAAGCTGACTACATTCAAATAATTACTAATCCTTATAGGCATTTCACCCAACTTAAGACTATGCATTTTAATATTTAAGTTATTAAATGGCGATCTGTGTATAGGGTTACCAAATGAACTGTTTTAAAGAGTATTGTATACGGAAAAAAGTAATATGGTAAAATTTTCCGATGTTATAAACTATACTGCGCATAATTTAAACAGAGTTTTTCGTTGTTATCTATGCCATAAGACTAGTTTAAAATTATAATAACAAAGTTAAATTTCAAAATGTTCAGGAAACAAAGAAACCAAGTAAACAAATGATGTTCCTAAACCTTATTGGCCCAAAAATAAACCAAAAATATCTTAACAAGTAATCCAGTCTCTAACCGTGGTTAAGATAGAACCTAGATTATTTCCAGTATTTTAAATTTCACTCATAACTTAAAATCTATGATTAAAAAACTACTCAAATAAAAATCACTAATCATGGATGGCCTTAAATAACGTTAATGATTAATTAAAAACAATAAAATATTTGAATTAAATAAAGCCAGTTCCACAAATGAGAATTAATTAATTAATTTTTCAAATTAAATTAGTACGAATCCAGTGCAATTAGAGTCAACAAATTTTTTATAATAATGATCGATAATTGATGAAAGGCTTGGTTCCCCATGTATTTGCGTTACTAAATTCCTTACGTCCCTTGATCCCCATAAAAATGACTTTTAACCGTTTAATGCTGTGCATACCGTCGGAAGCTACAATCGACTAAACAAATCATGAGAGTCGCCTCATTATTTGTGATGTTGAACGACACTCACCTTACATGTGATATAGAGAACTTAAAGAAACGAAACCCTGATCTATAGTGTAATGTACTTATTTTATCATTTAAACATAATAATAAGGGAATAAGATTCCAATTTATTTGGAAAATTGAACATCAGCTTCCGTTTACTCTGTTTCAAGCGGCTTACGAATATTTTATTCAAATCAATCACACAACGGTATAATAATTCCGGGAGTTCACAATTCTGAGCGAAGTACACAAATTCGAGAACTTTAAAAATCGTATGGGCTACGAAACATGTTAGCTTAGAGGTATCGGTTGGCTCCGAATGTTATGTTTTGTTTTAGAGAATTACGAAACTGTGGAGTTTAAAATAAATTTAAAATTTATATGTGTTCAATATGTTTTCAAATCATAAGTATTCTGTGGGTAAAGCGATCTGTCTCATATATCCATAATCATACCGTTCTAGAAACATTTGCTCGAAAAAACCACAGATAGATAAATGCAGCTCAACAGTCAATTTGCTCTTCGACAAAATAATATTCCCACGAAACGTTTATACAAAACAAACAAAAATATTTTTCGTCCGGTAAATGTTAGAAAAACGCATCTAATGTCAAAAAATGAATCAAAATTTAATTATTTTAGTCGCCATCGTATAATAGTGAAATTATCATATTGAGTTAAAGATGGCCGAAATAGATTAGAACAACTATATTCGCATACCATCGCGCTTTTTATAATGCTCTGTATCATTTTTAATACGCTCTGTAAGGTTTATGGTAACAGTTTGGCACAATGTTTTATGTAATTTAACCGCACCAATCGATACGACAGAATTGGCAATTTGATGTAACTGCATTCTTTGCAACTATCTCTTCCTAAGATGAGGCTTTACCCTCAGTTGAATAACTATATGCCTCTGTTTTCTGGATAACTTCAATTTTATTTTTAATCGATAAAAAACACCCCAGGGTCATCGTCAAATAAAGCCTATTTAACAATGTTTATCACCATACACCTTAAAGTAATAAATGTTAGTCTCAGATCGTTTGAAAGCTTTTAAGCATTGATTTTTTAGTTGTATTCACAGAAGCAAAAAAAATGTAGCTTCACTAATAACAAACTGTAGCTTCCGACGGCATACTCACCGTTCTTTTGTAAAGAATTAATGTCTTAAAACCTTAAATCTCCAAATGCTCTAAAATCATTCGAAACCATTCCCACCAAAAAATCCCAAAAATATATACATAATTAGAAAGTCAATCTCTCATCTAATTAAACAGTTAGTTTTCCCATTTTCTAATCGAAAGAAAACTGAAAATTTTCGAAAAAATAAAATTATAATTTTTCCATTTCTTTGCTTCGCTCTATCGAAAAACTACCCTTTGCAAAAATATAAATTAAAAACTACTTCGACAAACATCCCCTAATTAAAAATCTTCATAACTCATCCCCCCCCGACACCCCATAGCATATTATAATATTCTTGTGTTTGTAGTCGAATATACGCATACACAAACAACAAGCTCATACCATTTAACTGAAAAGTAGGAAATTTAATTTCATCCCATATCAAAAATTAAAAAAATGTACTAATAATTAGGGGAAAGAGTTAAATTAAAAATAAAAACATTCAACACCACACACTATGATGTATAAAATAATAAAAATCTCCTTCACAATCTCCATACCATATCTCAATTTTTTTTATACTACTACCACTAGTATATCATACTCCTCTATAGTATACGTATACAAAACAAATCAAACACACATTTTAATTTATTAATGTGTATTTAAAAAAAATATATACATTGTTGCATAAAAATTATGATTGTGTTGTATGTGTGTTCTCAATTTTTCCTTCTTCTTTTTCTTTTTGGTTTTCCTTTTTTAATCATTTTTCTTCTCATTTTTAATTTTGTGTTTTTTATTTGAATTCAATTGAATGAAATTCATTTTGATCGACGCACTAGTATTGGTATATGGGATTGTACAATACATTTATAGCAAAGAGTTTTATTTTTGTTTTTATTTTTTATTTTTTTTGCTTGCCTTCTTATAATTTTCAAATTTAGTTAACGACGCTACTTCAATGAGAACGGGTGTACCGTACTAAAAATCGTTAATTAATGTAATGCCATATGCGCGGCGGTAAATAAGAAGGGATTTTTTGTTTTGTTTTTTAAAAAAATAATAATTTTAATTAGTAATTTAAAAAAAAAAAATTGTTTTGATTCGTTTTTTAAAAAGTGTTTAATTTAATGAAGTGTTTAACGAAATGTTTTTAAATCTTATTTGCTGTGAAATTTAAATTAATAATTTTTTGTGAGTTAATGTTAAAATGAAAATCACGTGGTGATTAGTATTTTGACGGTTTAAAAAAAAAATACAGTGTCTATTACTTAATTTATGTTCTTTGAAATACAAGTTTTTCTCTAATTAATTGATTTAATTAAAAGTGACAAATTTTATATATAATAAATTTATATATAAAGTGTTATTTTATTATTATTACTATAAAAAAAATGTGTTAGTTTTGTTACTAAGTATAATAAATACAAAAACGTAATTAAGTTTAAAAAATAAAAGAAACAAAAAGTTATAATTTTGATTAAACAACTAATTAAGTGTTTTTAACTACTTATACCGCATTGTGTTAAGCTAGTCTTAAAGTGAGTTTAAATAAAATTAAAAATCGTGCATGTTTTAAAATCTTATTAAGATTATAAACCGTCGGTTTAAGAAAATTAAATTTTAAACCAACCCGCCAAGTGACTAATCCAAGTTGTTATTAATTAAAAATTAAAATAAAAGTAAGTTTAAAAATATTCTGGATTGATTAAAATTATGTGCGTTACTTTCTTTTCCTTGCATTGAAGTCATCGCCTTATTACTATGCTTATTTTTTTTACTTTTTTATTAAACATTTTGTAGCTTTATTTTGCTGATCTCTATTATTAATTCTAATTAATCTTTTAATGTACAATAATATAAAAAAAAAATCCCGTTAAAAATTTAATTTTGCGATCAAATACATACATAAAGATAGAATAATAATAAAAAAATAGTTAAATTTATAATTTCATGGGTGGTCATTGTCCAATAAACTAATTAAAATCCATGAAACCTTTATGTCTTGTGTTTCTTGAAAAATATAAAAATAAAATAAAAATTATTCGGATTTTAAAATCTATAAAATTGAATTTGATACAGATTTTTGTTCGAATCTTTTTATAGACGGAAATGAGTTTTTTTTTTCTTTCTCTTCTTAATTTAAGAGGTTTAATTTAATTAGCTGAAATTTCTATTCAAAAATTTTTAATCCATGCACTAAAATATGTTATCAATGTGTGGAATATAATTCGTGTGAATTACTAGGAACCTGTTGATTCTATACATCGTAATTTAATTCCCAAAAATTAAATTTTCCCTTAAAATTTAAATTATAGAAATGTTAAAATTCTAAATAGTTCGCAACATTTTTAGAAACCGCACAATTTTTTATTACGATTTTGCGTTCGGAAAAAAAATATTTCTATATACAACACAATTTTAGATCTGTGTAGCCCCTCCCCTTTTTGTACATATGTGTTTATTGTTTTATATATGCAAGTACAGTACATGTACAGATATCAACGGCTAAATTTAAATTTATTTCGTATAATATTTTGTGTTCTTTTTTAATTTTTGTAATATAGGCTGGTCAAAAATATTATGACACCTGATATTACTCTTGATGTTTTTCCAAAATTTTTATACTTTTGTAATTTCGGAATTTCAATAATTTATCAAGCCAAGGCCATCTACTCGTATAAAAATTAATTTTAGAAAAATATTGTAGATAGATCACGATTTATGATCATTACCAATTCTTTTTCAAACATTAGACAACTTCCGGTGGTAAAACATTTATGTTAGACAACAATATATTTAAAAACTAAACACTTTTTGATGAATTTCGGACGTGTCATAAATTGTTTATAATAAATGTTGGAATAATTCCAAAATACATATACAATATATACATTTTTAAGTATATTAAATTGATCGTTACGAAGTGATAATTTCATAGAATATTTTTTGATCAAACTCAAAATTGTATAATTATTAAATTACATAATATTACAAGAGTCAGATCAAACATAAAATTAATTTAATTTTAAATTCGAATTTTAGTATTTTAAAAATAATCTTATAAAATAGTTATCAAATTATTAAATCGTGCACTATATTTTTTCACAGTTAAGTTATAACTTTACATTTTTCCCGCCAAATATCTATTTTTTTTTTCTTTTTAAATTTTGTTTAATTAACTCTTATTCTAACGCAACGTTTTATTAATTGTAAATCCTTTGGTAGATTAGATCAATGTCGTAACCGTAAGATTCCATTATCATTTGAAGTAAAATACATAAATTTTCGTTGCTTGAACATTAACATTTTGTGATAGGTTTGATATTTAAATCGAATTTCTTGAAATTTATAACGCAAAATAATTATTAGAAGATTTACATGAAAAGAAAAATAGTTTCCGGTTTTTCGATATTAATAAAAATGTTCACTGCAGCAATATGCTCTATTGATGGTCTAACCAGAACTCTTGAATTTTAAGATTAAATAAGCATTAAAATTTTCTCATTGTATGTAGCAAGTTAAAATTGATGTATATGTATCTATGTGTGTAAAATTGACAGTTAAATTCTAGTGCAGTAAAAATAAAATTTAACAAATATTTACCATAACTATTGTTGGATCCTTCGATAAAGTTATCAATTTAATTTTACATTTCAAAAAACTCGGATGCGTTTCACAGCTTATTGAAATAGTTCAGATATTGAAAACTGCAAATACATGAAATTTATTTAGAATGGATCAACTTTTTTATGTAGATACTTTGACATAATACACTCTCATTATTGAGATCGTAGAAATTTTGGGCGCATTGAATTAACATGTACTAACATCTGTATATAGAACCGCCCATTTACAAATAGTTCGTATAATTTCATTTAATTAAAACGTAATTTAAAATTATATAATTTGATTTAAATGTCTTTCACTGTTCTTAATTTCACTAATAAATCCTCTTAAATTTAGACTGATCGAAATTATCCATGTACTATATTCTTTAACGCATTTGACCAACCTATGTGGTTTTTATTTTATTATTTTTTGATATCTTCGGTTTTAGGTATTCCAATTTTTGGAGTTTGGCCTTTTTGACATAATTAGTGTTCTTCAATTTTTTGATATTCCGGTTTTCGCATGTATTTCACATTTTCAAGTACGGATCTTTGAAAAATAAAAATTCGGCACATTATGTGCTAAAATAAATAAAAACTTGATTCGATCCATGGTTTTCGTTAGATTTTTTAAATTTGTACACTGATATTATGGTGAAGTTTAGAGCTGTTAGGATTTGCAATAATTTGTATTCTTATGCCTACGGTTGCACAAAAATATTTAACTAGAGATTAACTAAGGAATACTACTCATTAATTACGACTAATTTTATGATACTTTGGTAAAACTATCTATGATAACTTGATAAAATCCGTATATAAATTTTGGTAAGTGTGTTTATTGATTGAATTGTACGGTCAAACACTAGAAGTATGCTATGTGCATTTCTTATACCAAGAATGGAAATGGTTTATTTAATTCTGACAGTACAATTTAAACTGCTCAATAAAATATAGTTCACAATAGGTTGTATTTTAATATGTAAGCCAATCGACGGTTTACAATCGCATCCTCCAGAAATGTGATTTTTATAAACTAAATAATTTAATAAGATGAAATAACTCATCTAGTAAATCATCGATATTGTGCCAAACTGTTCAAAATTTAATTTTCAAACTCAAATATAAATTATAAATTCTCCGTAAATATAATATGAATAAAAATTGATAAATGAATTGTATGTTTAAACCTGGCAGAAAAACATTAAACTAAATAAATAATATTGAATTAACATAATTTAAATAATTTTTAACTTTACAAAATATACGGATTAAGTTCGTCGCTTGGAATACAATTCCAAGACGAATCCTAATCGTATAAAATAAAATCGATTACATAATTAAGTAAATATTTAATTTAAAATTATAGAACCCAATCCGACGAAGTGAATTATTAAAAATATAAAAATTGAATGCAAGTTATGTAAGTTATTTTTCCCTAGCTCAATCTGCATGATTTTCAAAGATAAACTGACTATCCTATCTACCTTGGTAACCATAACGCTTGCACTAACGTTCGTTCTGAGATATTCGTCAAATTCCCAACTATTTTGCACTCGAATCCGACTGTCACAATAATTTTGTGATATTTACGTACAGCAAAAAGCTATTCACTATACGTAAATCATTTTTATATTTTTATTTTTCACTTGTATAATCGAATTTTCTAATAACAAATAAACAAACAATTTAAATTTTCATTGGAACAATGTAATTTCGTAGTAATCTGTGTGTCAAACGTTTTCAAATAAATTAGTGACTAAACCATAAATTGATGGTTAGTTGACAGCAGTCATGAATAGATGGCATCCGTATTATTTAATAATACAGGCTGTGCCTGACTGTTTATGATCAAATTGTTTACTTCTCGAACATTAAATTATAGAGATAATTATAGATAGTATAGCAGTTGGACAACCATGAATTGAGTTTTGCGTGAAGCTAGTACTTGCCGTGTCAAAATTAGATAAGTTCAGTATGATGGTGATTTTGAATTACTCGTTTGAAAAAAAATCATCTGAATGTGGAATCGGAGCCGAAACCCAAAAAGAATTAAACAGTAGTTCGACCTTTTAAACCACGATAATTAACACATGCATTTTCAAATGAAAATTTAAATGTTTTGATAAAAAACGAAACTTTCTGTCAAAATCATTCTGTAGGAAGGTAGTTTTATACGAAAACCCGTTTTGTTTACCTATAAGATTTTCCTTCAACCTGAGAACCAGCCTATATTTGTACATTCTCGTCATTGGGCTTATGTATAATGCCAGTTTGGCCAACTGAAACCAAAATGTTTCAAACTGTTTGCACTCAGGTAAAATACTGTCCTCCTGCAATTACATTTTTAAGCACTCACTTAAGGTTTAGAGTAATAAATTTTATTATTATTAAAAATAAATTTAATTGAATAATGCTTCAAATAAATTATTTTCAGTCATGTTTTCAATGTAATTTTATTATTATGTAAACCTTTATTTTTTTAAACAGTTAAACACCGACTTGTCCAAGATTTAAGTGCCCATTGAATCATTGGGGGAGGAATAATCATAATCTGTCGATTTATCAATCTTTTTAGTTGCGCAATATTATCATTTTTAGATCTAGCCAATTGTGACTTCAAGTAGCCCCACAAAAAATAAACACATGGTCCTAAGTCGCGTGATGAGCGAGTCCATAAATTAGGATGAATAAATGATACGTTGTTTTGTTGGAGGAATACAAGTGTTTTCTTTGCCGTGTGTGATGGAGTGTAATAGTGTCTGATTCTTAGTGTAATATCCAGTTACGATTTGAAAATAAGCGATTAGAATCTTCGATAAGTGGTTTTAAACAGTTGTTTATGTATTGTAGTAACCTGCATTTATTTTAGCACCAGGGTACTGCTGTGCCAAAATTAGATATCCCTAAGAATACCATAAAGCAATTCGGAGGAGAAGGTTTCGTGAAGGTTCATTTCTTCCATTTAACCGCTTTCTGTACTCGGTAAAGGCCGGGGACTTTTGGTGATTGCTTGCGCAGACATATTGTGACGCTGCGGCTTTTTCAAAAGTATTAGTCCCAATTTTTCAAAAGTATATTGTATGACTCCAACCTTTGTGTTAAAATATTTTGACAGATGTTTCTGCGTCGGTGGTTTGGTTGCCATTTCTCGCAAATTAGAAATTTGGCGTTTTGACAAAAATGATTTTCGTCCCGCATTTTCAATTGGTTAATTGTTTCTCATTAGTTTAATTTCATTTTTTTATATTATTATTACGTTTTCTTTAAAAAATGTAAAAACAAAGATCTGCTGTTCTTTTATCAACACCATGATGAGAACTGACATTTAAAATAAAATTGCATTTGGAATATTCTACTGGTTTGATGATTCTTTTTTACTTATACTCCACCTTTCTCGAAAAAAAGGGGCCCTGAGTTATGTAACTGTAGTTCAAATCCAAGTAGAGTAATTTAAATTGAAACAAATTAAAAGTCTCTTGTCAACCAACCAATTCTTCATCTAAGGTATATCCACCACGCAATCAAAACAATCATAATATACCATTTAACTGTCACTTAGCCAAATTCCATCTAAACAAAAATATAAATTATTACACCAAACAGAAAAAAAAAAAAAAATACTGAAATTCACATCATTTATAACTCACCTAAAACACACTTAATTTATTAAATTTTTATTTTCTTATAATCATACGTCAGTTTTTGTTATACGTACGTATAAATTTTACCAAAACAGTAGTTGATATTATGTTAAAAATAATAAAAATAAAAACCAGAAATCAATTTTTGTCTTTAATCGCTAATTTTGTGTTGTGTGGCACAAAAATGTTGCTCATGTGACAATTTTTGTTTTGTTATAAATTAATGCGTATAACCGTGTACTTAAGTATACATAAGTAGTTTTGATATTTATTTTTATTGTTGTAATATAAAAAAATATTTATTAGTCAGTTTTTTCCAATTTTCTTTTTAGTTGTTTATAACATATACAAATATATACAATATAATGCTTTTGTGTGATTTATATATGTATGTACATGCATTTTATATGTACATACATACATGTACGATTTTTTTAGAAGACAGACTAAAAGAAATAAGAATAAATTTTTAATAAAAAGATTTTTTATATTTTTGTAATTGAGACTTGTATATTTTTTGCTCATATATAAAGTGTGATCGAAGTAATAGTTTCTCGTTGTAAACTTATAAGAGTTTCATGTCGTATTTTATGAATTATGGTCAATTGCGGTTTGTTTATAAATGTATATATTATATATTTCAGGGGAATACTAGAATTGAAATCTTTTATATAGCTAAAATTATAAATTTTCAACAACTACACTTTTTTTCAATAAAAATGTAAAAATTAAAACGCAAGCTCTAATATTACATGCACTTTTAAAAATAATTATAATTTCCTATTTTTATATTACATATTATAAAAAATCAAGGCGGAAAATGTATTTCTTCTTTTACTTGTTAATAAAAAATGTAACCCCCAGAAATCAAGAGTAAATGAGTAGGTGTTTATACATATAATGTAGGAACAAAAATAGAAGAGCATGAGTCTCCACATATAAAAGAGATATTGTAAAATTTATTTTTTATTTTCCTTAACATCAGGTCTGACAGGAAAAATCTCACTGTATCTGACTGGTCAATTTAAATTCCGACAAATATCTATCTTAAATAAATATATCTGTTCTGTATACATATATATACATATATCATACTCGTACATGTATTCATGTATATATACACACAGTTTAGATAAAATTTATAGATATATATTCGTAAAACTGAAAAAAACCTTTTTTTATTTAGGGAGGAAAATAATAAATAGATCCTTTTCTGGTGTAGATTGTAAGTTAATTTATAATTAGTATTTATACTCGTCGTCCATATAGTTACATAGAT
Organism: Tipula unca; assembly: GCA_951394425.1. Taxonomy (NCBI): domain Eukaryota; kingdom Metazoa; phylum Arthropoda; class Insecta; order Diptera; family Tipulidae; genus Tipula; species Tipula unca. The sequence continues at coordinate 124,064,369 of OX596380.1, forward strand.
AGTGTGGATTATTTATAGTAGACAGAAATTGTGCTTATCAATTTAAAAAGTGAATTTAAAATTTACTGATGTTACGATTTTTTTTTTTAGTTTTTAAAAATAGTTGGTTATTTTTAAAACTTGCCAATTATTTCTAAAATATGCCGTTCTTAGTTAGTGGATTTTTTTTAAATTATTTTGATGTAAAATATTTGGATGCCCAATAATAACTTATCTTTTTTTGTTGTATTTTTATACACCATTAAATTTTGAGGTTAGTTTTAAAACAGTTTAAGTCAACACTTCAAGATAAAAAAAATATCCGTTTTCTTTCAGAATCATATTGAAAAAATTTGCCACGAATTTGGTTTAATGAAATTACGGCGTTGTTCCGCAAATTAGTATGCCAGGCTGTCGGTGAACATTTACGCGAAATGGACAGTTATGTTGACAGTTATTACATATTTCAATTTTACATTGTTTTATATACCTATATTCAAATTATTTAAAATTAAATTCCAGACGTAAGATTAATGACATACACCATATAGTGTACATATTTGAGATTAAAGTATTAGATAAATGTACATACATAATTTAAGTGTAACATTTTGTCACCAATAATAGTTATTTAAGAGATGAAAGTGGTGGACAATATTATGTAGAGTGTTAAATCAAATGTTTACTTGCAAACATCTTTAAATCGAAATGTTCTACACAATTATATAAAATTTATAAATATATTTCTAAATCCGACAAATCAAAACATAAACATAACAATCAAATCAATCACTGTACCGTCTAAACAAAATTACACCAACATAATGCTTAATCTGGAAAAAAACTAAATTTTCTAACATAAATTATGTATATTCATACAAATCTAAGCACATAGCTATATGTACTCGTATATATATATAGGATATATTCAAAATATATCCTAACCTAACTATATTTTCTCCCGGAAAAATCATTTCCCATTTCAAAAAAATAAAATAAATTTCAATGTTGTTGTTGTTATATTATTATTTTTCCTAATTTTTCCCAAAAATAAATTCAAAAAAACAAAAAAAAAAAAGAAGGAAAATCAAAATCTGTATTTTATAAAAAAAATAAATAAATAAATTTTTCCTAAAAATCAGAGAGACAAGATAATTAATTATGATTTAGTTTTATTTTTCTTTTCCAAAAAAAATTCAACCAACCACTCAAACTAGACTATAATACTCGTCGTAGTTGCACACATTCTCGCAAATAAATTTCCTAATATTTTCTCCCACATATACAGACAAAAAAGCAGATATTTCCAAAATCATCATTATCAACAATGATAATATATTCTAATATCATTGTAAGATAATAATAATTAGATGAAAATGTACTAATACAATAAAGAAAAAAGAAAAATTTTCCGACTGGGTTATATTAGAGGGTGTGGGGTTGCAGTGTGCGTATCATCAGGAAAAGAAACGAACACTGAAAGATAAATAAAAAAATAAAAAAAAAAATGTTGTTGAGGTGATGGTCCATTCAACTCAGGCCATTTATCAAGGGGAAAATGTGCTGCTATATTGTACTTAGTCGAAATAATTTTTCAGAGAGAGTAATATATGTACTAAATGTAGCTGGAATCTATCTATGTATATATGTATGTAGTATAAAATTGATTGTAGATAGAAAATAAATAAAAAATAAAAGTACAAGGCAAAAGCCACTGATACCAGAGAAAATAGTTATTATAATTTTAATTTTATTTCTTCTAAGCAAAAATGTACATAATATAGTTTTAGTTTAGTTTATTTTGTGTAGTTTTCCAGTTCAGATTGAACGTATCTATAGGGTATACATGTAGACTCTACTGTACACAACAGTGTATATATGTATTATACATACGGAGAGATATCTTTTAGAGAGATGGAAAAACTTTGAAAAATGGAAAAATCATTACATTTATATGATACACACACATAAACCAATATTGAAGTATTTTTACTTCAGTTTTCCTTCTCTACTGTTTAATGCAAAATTAATAAAATTAAATTCTTAAAAAAAGTGAATTGTGGTTTGGGTGATAAGGGTAGTATTTTTATTATTATTTTTTTTTTTTGAAAAAATTATAATTTTTATTTTAAAATTATTTTCAGACAAATAAAACTTAATTGGAAAAATTAATCTTTTTTTTCAATTTTTGTATTAATTTTAGTATAAGCAGCTGAAAAACCTTATTTGTCTTATCACATAACTTACTGTATATATGTATATGTACAGCCTAGGTACAAGCTAAAACCAATAATTGTCAAACTGTCAAAAATATTTCCGCATTCAAATTTTCTTAGCTAAAATTTATTTACGAAATAACGTCGCCGCATATACGATATAACAGTGTTTCTTAAACTTTACCTTCTTCGGTCATAATTTATAAGTATTCGATTTACTGTTTAACTGGGATTTTAAAAATACTTAATAATTGCGAGGATTCGGTCATGCGCAAAAGTAATATAAGCGGACATAACGCTAACTAAAATGTGTCATTTTTATAAGCAGTTTTCTAATAATTGGGGTAGGAATTTTATTTATGTGCTACGTATGGTATTAGAAATAATAAACGACGAGCATGCATAAATAAAACGTTTTATTTAATAATAATTTTAATGTTTTAATATGTTTAAAATATAAATTAAATATATTGGTTTAAAATTTAATAAATTGCATTTGAATTAATGGGAAACTTGCTAAGACTGTGGTAAACGATAAACAATTGCTTTAATAGAATGTGAACACTAATTATTTCTGTCAGTTCAGTATTTCCTGTTGACCTGCAGTCATATAGAAATAAAGAATACATAATATGCAGACAGTATTAATGATTGATGTATGAATGCGACTGAATATTAGCAATAAACATTTCACATTATTAAGTCCAGTTACATAAAGATTCTTCAAAATTAGGTCATTTAAAATTTTTCAAGTGCGGCTCAAATACAGGTAACCCTCCTTCAACGCGGTACATTCCTAAAAAATGCCGAGTTGTAAGAAATCGCGTTGTAGGAGACATTAACTCCATACAAAAATCAGAGTTTGGTTCCAAATCGCAACATTGGGTCTTACGAGTATATGGTATATACTTAATATATTTTTGTATTTATTACAACATAATTTGATAACAATTCATTTATTTAAACAAAAACAAAACAAAATACAAATGGAATTTCAAATCTACATGTTCAATTTCAAATATTTAATAAATCAAAACAAAACAAAACCACAACTTTTTACAAATCTTACTACTCCTCATCACTTAGTATGATTTGAGTCTGTCTCGAACGTTTTGTTCAAGGTTGTGCTAATTCAAAATCCGAGCTTTGATAGGCAGATAAGTTATTTTGAAGATTTCGTTTAAATATATCTGCTCTATCCCTTAGAGGATCGTTCTCTAAAATGTATTCTTCCTTCAACTCCTTCGCCATATTTAAAAGTTTCTCGATACTTTTTCGTGAAAAGTTTTTATTTTCTACATCAGAAGGACCGTTAGAGCTATTTTCAATCGATAATACTAGTTCGTTTGTCATTGCCACTAAATCTGCTTCGTTTATTGTTATTTCATCAAATCCATCGTCTTCAACTGCGTGCGCCAGTCTCACTATGGTCCTATATACTGGCTTGTTCCGGTAATAGTGCTTTCCAGCAAGGTCTTAGTGTTGATTGACGTACGCATTTCAACGCAATTTAGCTTTTAATTTATTTTATCATTCACACAAATCAATTAACATAATTTTTATTTATAATTATTCATAAGTTTTCGTACATTACATTTCGAACAAAATTGTATATAATAAATTAGGATTAGGTATTAGTCGTGCAGTCGCCAAGTCTTAAAACATCTTAAGATGTTTTGTCAGTCATCAAGTATTTATCTTACCATAAATGTTGCTACCGCTACACCACAACCCTGCAGGTAAAATCCCCCCAAATAAAATATAAGATGGGGATGTTCGGGTTTCGGACTGACTTTTTAGAAGTTGTTTGGTTAAATACTAAGTTACACAATAGCAACGAAAATAACGAATTAGAGTCCTTTGTAAGGTACTCACAATTGTTTAAGGATTTGGGAGTACAAACAGGTGGATTAGTAGACTTGCGAGTGTCAATAGAATACATGTAGTGCATGGGTACGGGAAACCTTCGGAACTATCCTTGGAACTTTTTTTCCAAAAATTCTCCTTTTATTCTAAAGACTTGACCAAAACTAGTTCAGCTCTATCTGGAATAAGGTATGTCTCAGGATAATGTGCAAAGTGTTCGACAATAAAGTCTTCGGATGATGGCAATGGTGCCACTACATCCAAGTGTATTTGTTCATAACGCTCAGAAGGCAGGTTGTACTGTCCCGGTTCGGACTTTGTATGTTCATGAACCTTTCACTTCTGGCAATCGATTTCACCCAATGCGTATGCTCTTGGTTCATTTTCGGCCAAAAATACCTACTTTAAATTATTTTTCGTGATGCTCAAATACTTGGATGAGATAGAGATGGACCATGCAGAATATAGAATACAACATGTCTATAAGATACCGGTAAACATAATGGATTTACGCCTGTTGATATTACGAAATAAATATTAAATTCTGGAAGGATGGTGAGATCCAATTTGAATTTGGAACTCTCAAGGCAATTCAATAATAGAAGCAATTCATCATCAGATTGTTGTGTCGTCTGAGCTACATGACTGTTATGATCAGTATAAACATCAAATTGTCTACCTTCCAGGAAATAGTGTAAGTGTTTAATGGCTAAATAAATAGCGAGAAGTTCCCTCGTCAATTAAGACTCATTATTTTATTTCTGTCGCTGAGAGCTTACGTGAGAAAAATTCCAAAGGTTGCCAATAATCTACTATCCATTGTTGTAGAACTGCTCCTACCGCACTCTCAGACGCATCAGTAGAGATGCTATAGCGTGATTCGCTGTTTGAATGGGCCAACAATGTTGAGTTGGCAAGTGGTCGTTAATTTTGGGCAAATAACTCGTTGCACTCGTCGACTCACGAAAAACATTCGTTGTTCTATAATGCATTTCGTTTAAAGTTGCCAACTGAGCATAAATTGGAGATAGTGATTCGGCTCGCTTTGGAATGAATCAATGGTAGTAATTGACCATTCCGACGAATTGCCTATTTTATTGAATTGAAGTTGGATTGAAGTCCCATACATAAAACTGGACCTATCGCATACAAGTGCGGTGACTCCAACGTGATGTGAGTTAATAAAAACGTTTAAATGAGTATGTATTATCATACGTGATAAATAAAGTTAAGATACATTTGGTCGTTGCGAAATTGAACCTATGGACTTCTAGCTAATTTGGAATTTATTTACATATTTTTTTTGTCGTCAACACTAACATTTTTATTTATTTTTTAACATACATACATACATATATGTATTTCTAACTAAAACTATCATTCATTATCAAATCCAGTATTTATCTGGAAAATTGGTTAGGCGAGTTTTGGTCATTCATAAAAATTCACGTACGCAAAATATGTATATAGGGTAATTCCCATCGAAACAACAACATAAAAAATTAAAATATAAATTTTTTAATTAATTAAATTTTTATTAAGAATTCTGTAATTTCCCAAATATATTTGGATCTCTTTTCTATATACATACATACATATATGTGTGTATGCAAATGTATCAGATATTGAAATGACCAAATTAATTTTTGGTTATTATATGTGCTACTCTCTATTTTTGTGCGCGATATACGCTCGTCGCTGCTTATCAGAATTTATAATAAAAATATAAATTATAAAAGAAAATAAAAGAAACCGGAAATAAAAAATTATGAAAAGAAAAAATACTTTTTTATATACAATACATAATTTAGTTTAACAAAACTAACAAAATAATATAAAAACGAAATTAACATAAATATAATTATATGATCTAATTATTGTTAATAAAATAATAAAATAAAAAATTATGTACTATAAAGACGACTGACTGTTGGACGGATGGATTGTTCTTTACGTATACCATACACATTACATATAAAATTCGTATTTAATTTAAACAAAAAATAAATAAAAATTATAACGAAATATATAATTAACAGTCATAAAAAATTTGTTTTGTTAATTCCTTTTTTTCAGTATTTAAATTAAAATTATTATGTTAATTATTTTATAATAAAAAATAAAATATAAATAATATATTTTATGTTCAGAGATGTAGTATTTTATTAGGCTATATGTGTGCACAAAATTTCACACATATATATGTACGTATACATAAATTTGGAACTTACATAATTTTATAAAAAAAATTTAAAATTATCATCATCGTCACCCATTAAATAATTAAAATATAACAGTTATTATCACTACTAATTAAAATTCCAAGAATTTGTGCGTTTGTTTTATTTAAATAACTTTTTAATACATGTACATACATATGTATATGCATGTGTTATATATCTGGTATATTATAATTATGTTAATTAAATTTATAATTGCATGCAATAAAATTAAATTATAACGCAAATTTTCTATATGTATAGCAAATATAAAAATAAAAAAAAAGAACGCAAAAATTTACACCTTAAGCCGGCGTGTTGGATTTAATATATAGTTTTGCTTTGGTTTCTTTAGTTCTTAGAAATATTTTTGTTTTATTGGTTTTTTTAAGATTTTCGAACGGATTTCAATTCTTAGTCATTTTAATAGTTTTGCCTTACATACATACATATACATAATATCTAATATGTATAAGAAATGATTTTTAATTATGTCAAATATTGGGCGTGTGTTATTTGAATAATAGATTCTATTTTTTAGTCGATTAATTGTGTATTGATTCATTGTGATAGAATTTGTAATATATTTCATGCCATAAGTGACTGAACTCTATTTCCACTATTGATATACATATAACACTTTCCATTTGTATTGCAATGTTAATGAGTTGGACAGAATTTTAAATTTCTTTAACTATAATTTTCATTTGTTTTTCTAATCTATAGAATGTTCTATACAATTTTTTTCAATTGAGCTAAATTTAGGTTTGCAATATCAAATCTTTTCTGATTAAAAAATAAACTATCACATTTAGATCGTAACTAACACTGCCTATTTCGAATTTTATTCGAATCATTTTTACAGATGTATGTACATATAGGTGGTGAAATAAACGTTTGATTTTAAACACAGTAGTTATCTCGTATAATACTTAGTGAGTAGTAGCCAATATGTTTGAGAATCTGAAACAATTAACACATTCGCGGATACTTTTTACACCAGAAGTTTTGCAGAATGACACATATTGTAACTTCCGAGATATGAAAGATAAACTTGTCGGATAAAGATCAAATTACTAGAAATGTGATTCTTAGTCCTTTTAGACAAGTTTTACCGTTGTTTTTAAATAACGGTATTTCCCGTCTTGTCCATTTAGAAGAAAAAAAATTGGTCTCAAATGACAAGACGGCAAATGCCGACTAGTCGACTAATCCCGTCTTGTCCTATAAGATAGAAAATATATGTCAGGCGTTTATAAGACGGCATATGCCGACACGGAAATTACAGAAAAAAAATATTTTAATTTCAAAAACTTATATTTTAATAACATGAAATTTTTCACCTGCACAAAGTGCAGGGAATGAAGAGCAATTCTTACATCGATGAGATGTCTCTTTGTGAATTTTGTTTTCGCGCATTCCTTGCATCTTAAATAAATACCTTTACGTTTTCGATTTTCGCGAACTGGTATTTTTTCCATAAAATGATTGGATGTCGCAGCAGAATTTGTTGCTGTATTTCTGGAGCCACCATGAAACGACCTGTTAATTACAACTAAATCTTACCCTTTTGTAACTGTTTTAGTGAGGCGTATCATGGCTTTAATTAGTAGATCTCGAAATTGTATGAAGCTTTGATTTGAGCCAGTGGTTTTCTTGTACAAAAAGTAGGAGTTCCAGATGGCTATATCCAATAAGTGAAACATCACTTTTTTATAACAGCGAATGGTTTTTTTTGGTTATGAGTAATATGATACCATCTGGCCACTTCTATCCACTCCCGGCATGTATTTGGTGTAGGTGCCCATTTGTTCAAGTTTTATGAACGCTGTACCATGTCTATTTCGGACTTCAATCATTTTGGGATGAATGGCTCTTGTGATACAAAAAATATCGCGTTTATCCTTCCATTTCGAAACGTATACGTTTCCCTTCCGTTTCCAAATAAATCCCCCTCTTGTGAGCTTTTTGCTTACTACTTCCACAGGATTTCCCCTTCTGTTCGATCGAAGATCGATCCTGTACAGTGGGTTTTCATGGATAACAGTGTGTTGCAAAGTTCTATACTGTTATAGTAGTTATCCATAAAAAAATGATAGAACTCACTTTGGGACAAGTAGAAACATCATTTTTGCCCTGGTAAATTTCAATATTTAAAACGTAACCACTACTACGGTTAGCTCGTAAAACTTGGTTCCAAACGTAGCTTTCTTGCCCTTGATATATTGTTTGAAACTCAGTCTACCTCGAAACAATAAAGGTGATTCGTCTAATGACAGATCTTTTTCTGGTCTATACGCCGTTTGAAAACTTTGACTGTACAGTTTTAACAGTGGACTAATCTTTTTCAGTTTTCCATTATCATTGCTATCCACATTACAACTAAAGCTTCGTAACAATTACTCGCAGCTGCGCCCGACAAACTTGCAAGAAACAATGGGTGGTAATAAAAGGGATCATTTGAAAAAAGCGCCCGTATTGTTGGAGCGTCTACTTGTGATTGCAACTTACAAAGTCCCAAAAACTTAAACATTTCCTCGGAATCAGTAGGTCTAAATTTAGCAATACGATAGTTCCTTGCGTTTCCAAAATGAATGGATTAAAAATTTGCTCAAAAACTAGTAGTGGTGTTGCGTCAGGCTGAATTTCAATTTGTACACCGCTACTGCTCGCATCAAAAGAAAAATGCGGTATTTCTTTAACGTTATCTATCCATTCTTCACCCGATTCAACGACAATAGGTTCACCTAAATCTTCTTGTTCTGAATCATTTTCGATCTCCGATATTTCGTTCCATCGATCCGAATGATTTAGTTCAATATTTGGATTTCCCATATTACTCATTTCGTCACTATCGCATATTGATGGTTCATATGTCGGATCATCTCCAACTTCATCAGCATCACAAAAAGGATCGATGTCTGAACTATCATCATCTTATCACGAAGATTTTACCTAGTCGGTAAACACTTTCACAATAAAAATAACAGTATTTCACACTTTTTGATAAAACAAAGTTGTTGATCGCACCACATTTATTATTGTTGATCGAGACATTTATTTATGTGGTTTCCCTATTTCTTTGAAAAAATTGCATTTGTAGTATTTTTTATATGGACTGAAACTTATTAATGATGTGAACCAATTTTATATTATTTGTTAAACCAATATTAGCATTCCTGGAAATATCAGTAGATACGCCTTCTTTGTTAATCTCATTAACAAATTTTAAATCTTTCGTCTGGGGGCGAACAGAATAGAATATGATGTATTCAGAATAGAATATGATGGATTTTTGGCGAATAAGTGTTTGGTTTTGTTCTATATTGATCGCATACGGTTAAGATGCACTACATTGTTCGGATTATCCATGCGAATAATTATCATAATTTTTACTTCCTATTGCAATATGCAATTCCTATGCTCATACTCTTTTCTCTATTACCCCCAAAACTCACCTATAATCCGAAATTACAAATTTTTATTTCTTAAATGGCTATTGGCTAACTGAAATATTGTCCTTAAATTTACGGGATAATTATAATTCCCTATTCTTTTAATGCTTGCTCTTCGTTAAAAAGGGTGGACGGAGAAGATAACTAGTTGGCACTGAATTACCAAACCTTCATCAAAATGACATTTTTCTTACAAAACAGCAGTTTTTCTTAAATAATAATAACAAATTCTTTTCTTTTGATGAATAACAACGTTTAGTTTAGCAACGGACTTCTTTGTAAGAATCCGAATACCAACCTTATAAATCCTAAGTTTGAGGTTGGGACATGTTACGTTGTTTAGTTTTTGTTTGACGATCATCAATAATGAGCGTGTTCATTGAATTTGTTAACATAGAAAATATTGGTTTTCATTATGTGATATAATTGTTTTATTTGAAAGGTCTCAGTACAGCCAACATCAAAGCCAAGCTAGATTCTACGTTAGGGGAGTGCTGTACTTCGCATATTGACTAAAAGTTTGGGCAGGAAGGAGATAGCTGTGGGCAAGATGGGTGCCGCATTTGCTCACAATAGAACAAAAACAAAGTTCAACGGTTCTCATTATAAAACAAAAGTGTATTGTTAAGAAATGAATTGTATTAAGAGGTGTATCTCTGGGACTACTCTTGCAACTATTTGTTGTCAGAGCTGTCAAGGCAAATATAATCAGAAAAAATTCCATATGTTGTACTGAACTTTTTTCTACTTTTTGGTACAATTAGGGCCGGAACATAGTACGCTCCAAAGGGATCCGGGCCCCAGGGTCCATTTTACTAGAGAGCTCGGATATCAATTTGAAGTACCATTCGAATTTTAAAAAATGAAAACGAAATTATGAAGAATTTGCCAATTTCCGAACATTTTTAAGCTTCAGTCACCAATAAATTTTAAAAAAAATTCCGAAATAATACCCAAACTTTCACGTGCCAATCAAATTTCTTCGGATTTGCAATAATTTATCAAAATTTATAAAACCATGAACTTAAACAATTTCCTAATTTCCTACTTTATATTAGAAATCTTCTGAAATTCCCCAAAACATTTTTAAAAAATTATCAATTTTAAAAAATGTATTCTGCGCTGAACATTTAAACTTTACAATATTTTTCATAGATCAAATTCTCGTCAATTTTACAATTTATCAAAATATCAAAAAACATAAATGAAAACCAGAATTTTTAAAATTCGATAAATTTCACTAAACGTATAATTCAGGGGTGGTAGAGTTTGAAGATCAAAAAGAAAAAAACTTGATATTTTTGTAAATTCAGTTTCCAAATTCTAATATTTCTAAATTTCAAAAATCAAATTACGAGATCTAATTGGACATTTATAATTCTAAATTTCAAAAAATTTTTAATTATTGAAATTTACAATTTCACGCAGATGTTTTTCAACTTCTTATTTAAATTTTAAAATTCGATCAATTTATATTGTGGAGGTTTTTTGAATTTTAGAGCATGCCTCCAATTTTTCTAATCGAATATTTAGGAAAAGGTATAGCTGGGAGAATTTTGGAGTATTTTTTAAATTTTGAATTTTCAATCGAAAATTAAGATGATTTATAGATTTTTGGCATATCATACGAGTTATACCGAACACATAGCAAAGTGTCTAATTGCATGAAGATATAAAAAAAAAATTGGATGAACATGAGATTCAAAAATGATTTTTGGTAGAAATGGGTTTGAATTAGAATGTCCCTTATTTAACAGTGGCCCCATGGCCTGGAGTAACCATAATCCGGCACAATATTTAAGATGTAAATCTGTATTATAATTCCACTAATGAATATATGTATTCGGATTGCTGTTTATTTGATTATAATGTATTTGTGTCGTATTTGATTTAACTTAAGTATAAAATCCTTAAGTCAACTATCGAACGTAGACTATAGAAATTACACAAAAATTAAGGCCTTCTAGTCGAGCAACACATTAATATTGTGCTCTTTGTGTTCCAGACATAAGATTTAAAATAACGATTGTCACTCGGGACAAAGTAATTACTTTTATTGTGCAACGTATAATCTCTCAAGTTACATTTAATAAAAATAACTCCAAATTATTCTTAACTCCATTGGCAACCTTCAACCAATATACAATTCACATTTGTAATATTTTTGTTGTATTTTGACTATTCTTCGCCGTCTTAGTATAATCTCCCTCATTCTTTAAATTAATAAATTTTATTTTATGTATAATTAATTGTTTTTAAAAAATATTGAAACGCATAAAGCAAAAAAAAAAAAATTATTCGAATAATCATATGTAAATTACATTTAATAATTTGTGTGTGTGTGTGTGTGCGTTATTTTTTTTTCAAGATTAACAAACGAGATTAATGTAATTTCATTTTAACTAAATTTAATTATACGGTTTGTATTATTTAAAGTTAATAAATTATTATTTATAATGGAGCATCATACGCTGTTTCATTTGTGTTCATCGGAAAAACATTTATCACAGTTGCGGGTACGCATACATATACATATTTCACTTTCACGGAAAGCCTGTAACATTAACACAACTGACCGTCCATTTGATTAAAATAAATTTTTTTATGATGGAAAACATGAAAAATATTAATTTATTTTGGCAAACTATCAATACACACATGTTCGTTATGCTGTTAAAGAATATTTTACTTTTTTACTTTCAAAATAACATAATAATATAATTAATTAAATATAAAAAAATAAATAAATAAACAAAAAATATATTTATTATAATATCTTAATTTTGGAAGAAAAAAATTTTGTTTTATTCTATTTTTATTTATAAATATATACATTTTTTAAAAATTATTTTTGGTAGTCATAAATATTAATGTCATGAAATCATGACATTCGTATTTAAAAACAAACAAAAAAAAAAAAATCACCCACTTATGATCTTAATTTAATACTATTCTTAATTATAAATTTCTAAATTTAGAATATTTGTATTTTTTAATTATTTTTAATAGAGAGAATAACGCTCATAAGTAGTTTTGGAATGTTTGTACGTCACATCATAAATAAAAAGGGTTAATTAATGTATATCAATATTAATTATGTTAATAATACAAACTTCGTTTATTATATATAATAATAATAATAATAAAATATTAATAATTCTAATTAATCTGGCGACATATTGATTCTTTTGTTATAATAATTATATATAATGTATAAATATATGTACATACAAATTAACGTTATTAATTTAAATCGATCGTGAAATTAATAAAATTGAAATTATGTACACAACATGTACAATTCTGATGACAACTCATGCTATATTATGTAAGTCAAAAAAGAAAACAAAAAAACAACGCGCGCGACAAAATAAAACATTTATTTTTATGTTACAAATCACACGCTGGAGAGAGATAAAAATTTAATTTTATTTAATATAAATAACAGCAGCAACAACAACAATATTATTATTTATAATTAGAATTATTAATTTAATTTATTGTTATTTAAACCAAACAACATTTTAGTTGCGAATAAATCTATACGTACACACTACTCATGGCATGATATTTGTGTTTCTTGTTTTTTAATTATGCATATGAATTTTTAATTAACTAATATATTAATTATTACAAAGTTACACAAGCTATCTCGAGGTTTCGAACACAAGACTATAATATGACGAACTAACGTATATGCCTACATATATGTATGTATATATATTTATGCATAAAAACCATTTTAAGATTCGCACAAGCCATTAATCGCACAATCTCGGAACTGACTCATAAAAATATATTATAAACTGATTTCTCTTCATCTTCACGTTAAAACAAACAACAAAACTATACCACAATAATATTAAAACAAAATCGAAACCCAAGCTGAACACAGCACAACCAAATTCATGCTGTGCATTCCATTTCAGTCCACAAGACCCCAACAACCAAAAATACACACAACAACCAACTATAATAAAAATTATGTTTGTTAAATTTTCACCTCTATGTTTTGCCGGCAAAATTTTTGTTGTTTTTAATGTTTTGTGAATGAATTTTTTCATCGTTAAATTGAAAGGTAGACTAAAAAAAAAAAATAAACAGCAGTAAGAAGAAAAAGTGGTTTTCAAATGAAAAGATGTTGTGTACCCATAACACATATACATATATGTACACATATACACGGTATTTATGTAGTACGGTATATACAAATGGGTAGGAAATAATATAATTTGTGGTGACAAAAATTACATTAAACAAATTCTTTTTTTTCATACTTCTTCTGTTGATATTTTCTGTTAATATTTTCACCATGCCAGAAGGATAATTAATGAGACATGCAATAAAACAACGAGTTGTAAGGAAGTACACGAGAAGAGTTGTAGCAAAAAATTGTTATATAATTATGCATATAGGACCAAAAAATACAGTAAAATTATGTACGATCTGTTGAATGTTGGTTAAATTACATAACACATATGTATAGAGTCGAGGACAAACATTATATACGTAATAAAATTAATTTGCACATACATACTGGTTCAAACGTAAAGTTCAGTTAATGTAGTGAAATTCCGCCACCTACAAAAATTTTCAATTTCACTTTCATTTTCCATTTTTTTTATTTTTTATTATCATCGCGACATGATTTACTCGTATGTATGGTATGTATATATACATATATATATATATATATATATATATATATATATATATATATATATATATATATATATATATATATATATATATATTAAAATTTGCATTTTTCTATAAAAATTTTTTAATTAAGATAAAAAAAATGTTGACCGATTATTTTTGGCAACATAATATATATTAACATGATCGCACACAAACACTACTACAACAAAATTATATGTGCGATGGAATTTTTGCTTTTTTAATAATTACTATACAGCCGATTACAAAAAAAAATTTAATTTTAAATCTTAATTAATTTATTATAATTTTTTTTAAATTGTATTTCAGTTGTTTCTGATAAATCAACAATGTAACTATACTCAGCTATTTAAAATTTAAATATTAAAAATAAATATTTTTTTTAAAAATAACAAAAAAAAATTCTTTGAATACATTTTTTAAAATACATATAATTAATTAGGAGTGAATTAATTTCTAAACAAGAAAATTACGAAAAATTATAAAAAAAAAAACGAAAATCTCGCTTTTATCTTTAAAGATGTCATTTGTTAAGACAAGCAAAAAAATGATCAAGATTAACTTTATGATTAAAAGATTAAGATATATATTCGTCGTATTACTACATACTTTACATTTTATATACAGATATTTGGTATGTATGTATTGGGGTGTGTGTGTTGCGTGTTCAACTTTTTTTTTCTGTGTTAGATGAGTGATTTATGATCAGCGTGAGAAAGTTCAAACCAGAAAACTATTAAAACTATAACGAAAACATTTATGTCATCAAATTTTGACGCAAACACTGAATATAATAATTTCATGACCTAGAATGTAATTTATTAATTTTTTTAAATTGACAAATTTTGCAAATTTCAAAAAATTTATTAAAATTTAATTTTTGATTAAAACGTGAGGTAAAAGTTGAAAATTGAAATACACAAAAATGTTATTTAACTGTTTATAATGAAACTGTTCTTCTTGAGCAAAATCAACACAATTAGAGTATGTACACACTATTTCAATTTTAATCAAAAATTACTTACGCATGCAAAATATTTATAAATAACACTCTTGCATTGTGGTATGACCTATATCAATAAGAAAAGATTAAGATCTATAATTTGATGTTGAACCATCAAATGTATCGTGTTCTATTGGGTTGGAAGATAATTTGTTCTGCACCAAAAAATTAAAGTATAGCAAATGCCTGTGTATTTAAATTTCCAATCGAGCTGTTTCTTTTTCTAGAATTGGTACACTGTTCCGCTCATTTATTAAATGTTATTTTTATTGCGTCATTTTTTAATTAGCAGTCTTAAAACCGTAAGCAGTTGCAGCTTTTTCTTAAACCAGAATGGTTTAGTGGACATTTTAAATCACAAAATTTTATCAATCATTTTGAAAATTCATATAGAAAGCTGATCTACTCTGACTGTAGTATGTAAAATGAATACAGTAACCAAAACGACATATGTATATTCGCAATATATACACAAATGCGGTAGTGATTATGAAATAAATATATTAAAATATATATATCTCGACACCAAATTTTAGCCGATCTTGCCAAACACTCACATAGTAAAACACGCAAAAAATTATCTTGCATCTTTACTAGATACATTTTCGTGGGTTTTACTATGTGAGAACTTCGTATGATCGGCCAAAATTTGGAATCGAAATTTTATTTTTTATAAAATTCCATTTCCTATAATTTATAAATAAAAAAAAAAATTTTCGATACCAAGTTTTAGGCGAACTCGCTTTGATTCGTGTTTCAGTCTTATAAACAAAATATGAAAAATTAACTGTGAATTTTTAAAGTTGATGGATTTCTGTTATTAATAAATACATTTTGTCTTGGAAGTTGAAATGAGGGTGGATACGAAATGAATAATGGTCCAATATAACGGGCCGCACGTTTTATTTTATTAAAGAGTATTATGTCCTTTTATGAAAGACGCACATTACCGAAATATAACTGCGGGGTTATGTTTATAAGGCTACATTTGAAGAAACTAAACAATAAAATAAGAGACATGATTTCCATTTGAAACAGATTATGTTAATGTAAAATATTTTAGAGTTTATAGGTTTTTGAAGCTTGATAGAAACTAGAGTATAGGATAAGAATTCATAAAAATGTAAAATTTTAAACGAATGCTCCTCTCAAGATATTATTGGGTGTATAGGACCAACTAAACCAAAATAGTTTACTCACAAAAAAAGAATGTCAGCGTTACGCTCTACAACCTCGATTTTAAATTCTTTTTAGATAATATTAAAAAAAAAAAAACGAAAGATAGTGACTAATCTTTGCAAGCCTTTTGAAATTTTATATATGGCTTTCAAAGGTAAGTCACTAAGTTTTAAGTTGAGCTGAAAAAAGGTTTTAAAGCGTAACGCCAATATTTTTTTTAGCGGGATAAACTAATTTTGTTTAGTTAGTTAGCGATAGTAAATGCTATATTGTCGTAAGCTAGAAGAATTTAATCAATTTTTAGAAAAAATAAATTTTATTTAATTCATTTTACATTCGTTTGAAATTTTATGTTTTTATGAATTCTTATCCTATACTCTGGTTTCTATCGAGTTTCAAACTCTTATAAACCCTTATTAGTTTATATATTTTATTTATGTGTATGAACATAATTTAACATAAACCGTTTCATATGGAAATTATGTCTCTCATTTCATGTTTAGTTTCTTCAAATGTACGCAACTGTCGCTCGGCATCATTTTTTAAGATCGCTTGGGGAATATTTAATTTTTGTTCATTATTGTGAATAAATAACTATTTTTAAACATTTGTTCGGAAAATTTAATGCTACCTTCGAACTATCGATCGATCTCCATATTGTATGTTTTCTCGAAACTCCTTGAAAAAATAATTGTAAATGTTAGGTACGAGGGGGTAGTGCGAAGTCTGGTAAAATTGCAACAGAGAGCGCCACAATCGCAGATCCCAGACGAATCTGTAATTTAGTTCACTTTTGACAACCATTGAAAACAGACAGCCCATTGTTTTTTTGCAAACATGGAAAACAGTTAATTTAGTGTGTTAATTAAACATTATTTTTTGTGTGGAAAAACCATTACGCAAACCATAAAACAAAGCTTGATAAATATTATGGGGACTCTTCACGTGGTCGTACAAGCACAACTGATGCCGATCGTTCAGGACGCCCAAATGAAGTCACCACACCATAAATGGTTGATAAAATCCATGATACTTGAACGATAGATGAACGCGTGCGCAATATACGTGTGCGCAATATATTACAAGAACATTTGAATGCCGTCGGGTGCCGCATTTACTTCCAATCGACCAAAAACGCACATATACGTGTGACAACTTCAGAAACAGGTTTGGCGATGTTCAAGCGAAATAAAAAAGAGTTTTTGCGTCGTTTCATAACTGTGGATGAAACATCCATCACTATACACCGGAGACCAAAGAACAGTCTAAATAGTGGATTTCTACTGGCGAATTTGCGCCGAGGAAGGCTAAGGCGGTTTCATCGGCCAACAAGGTTATGGCCACAGTATTTGGGATGCACGCGGCATAATCCACATCGATTACCTTCAAAAGGGGAGAACAGTCAACGGCGAATATTACTGCAACTTATTGGACCGTTTCAACGACGTTTTGAAAGGAAATCGACCGCATTTGGCGAAGAAAAATGTTCTCTTCCATCAAGACGCGTGTGCATGGGTGCAAACGTGTGTAGTTACCATGGCCAAAATCCATGAATTACACTTCGAATTGTCCCTACTTAGGCCCCTGCGACTATTTCCTGTTTCCGAACTTGAACAAATGGCTCGCCGTAAAGAGATTTGGCTCTAATAAGGAGATCATATTATTTCTTGTTTCATTTTTACCAGACTTCTCACTCCGTCCTCGTATATAAATGAGTATTTTAGGTGCAAGGAATAAGATTTGTTATTTGTGTATATGTATTGTTCATATAAATTAAATTAAAATTATTTTAAATTATCCGTCACATTCTTTAGGCTATTTATTAACTAACTAACTTCTAATGCAATACTTCCAATGTAATAGCATATGTGCATTTTGAAGTTGTGGGTTCTAGAAAGTAGCCCAAATTTAGTTATAGTTTTCAAGCTGCATGACCTTGGATTACAATTTTTGTAATATTCCACAATGGATTCACTGAATTTTAACATTCTAGTATCTTAATGACCTAAAATATATTGACCTATAGAAAACATAAGCGAAGCTGACAAACATCAAGAGGACTTTTGTCAATATCCTGGTAAGGTAGCAACAAATCATTCCGATTCCAATATTCATACACGATTTATTGATCTCATTTATATTCCAGTCTAATGTGGAATTTCAACATAATAAAAAGCATCACTTTTTAGTTTTTACCATTACTCTACTTACGGTGACAATAAATTTTAATACCCGCATTTAATTTGTCCGCTGACAGTGTAAACCACGTCTGATTAATTGATTTG
Organism: Tipula unca; assembly: GCA_951394425.1. Lineage (NCBI taxonomy): Eukaryota > Metazoa > Arthropoda > Insecta > Diptera > Tipulidae > Tipula > Tipula unca. The sequence goes on from OX596380.1 coordinate 124,083,251, forward strand.
AATAGAACGCACTTTTACTATATGCCATATAACAGAAATTCCTCTGTATATATACATAACATACAGCACACCTACGCTCTATAAATTACATATGTTTTTTTTAAATTTTTTTGCTATTAAATTTCTTGAATTAATAGAATTCGTAAAATTCTTAATTTTATCATGATTGAAATATATTTCAATAGTTAAGACTTAGCGCAGAGTAATAAAAAAGAAACAAAAAAAAAATACTTTCAATTTTTGTTTGACAATTATGTTGAAAGGTACACACACATCTACAAGACATTGAGCGAAAAGTAAACAATTTCAAAAAAAAAAATGAAAACTTCGAAAATTGTTTGCAAATTTGAACCACGTTTATTGAATTTGTTACCAAGTTACATGCCCTCTACTATACAAATAATATTAACTATTGTAAAATATATTCACGTGATTATTTATGTGCAAGGTCTTTACTATTAATTTTATTATTATTTTAGTTTTTAGTTTAATTTAAATTCAAACAAACAAATAAATTACTTCATACATATATAACTAAATTAATAATATATTTTAAAAAAAATCGATAAAATTAACAATAATAATAATTTAATTCATGCAAATTATAATATCATTATACCTTTTATTGAACTCTTATAATTTTCATTTAATTTATTTTACCTCACCTTAATTTAGTGTTTCTTGTTTGTCTGTATATACGAAATATATATGTACATATACATACATATAAACGATATATATATATATATATATATATATATATATATATATATATATATATATATATATATATATATATTTATGTTTATTTATTTAGTATTTTTATTTTATATAAATTAAAATATGTACAGAAAAAAGTAATTATCGCCTCGTGTAATTTTCTATGCAACAATATTATAGATAGAACTAGCTCTAGCTACTCGTATATGTATATATGTATGCATGTATGTAGTTGATGTGCTTATACCAAACACTATCGTAAAAACTTTGTTGCAATAGAATAATTTTTTTTTTTGCTAATTAATCAATTTTGATGTTTCGTGGTTGGTGTTTGGTCTCTGGGGGATTTTAATTTTTGTTAGATATGAGGTTGGCAAGTTACGGATCGTGCTTTGGGTGATTGAAATGGGATGGAATGATTGAAATGATGTATAGTTATTAGTTTTTACTATAAATCAGATGCGGTACAGATATATTGTGCAGTATCTATCTTTTAAACAAAACTTATCTTCGGACCCATTACAATCAATAGAACGATCAATATATTGATATGTATGTAAATGAGAAAATGGCCTACTGTGGTATGCTGTATGCATACCAAATCAAACAAACATTTATATCATAACTATTTTAATGTCTTTTCAATTGGAATATATGAAACAAATTTATGTCGTAGATTAATTAATTAAATTTAGTTTTAATTTAAATTAACTATAATTTGAAATGAGTTTCTCGCAATCTTACAACTTAAAAAACATTCCTGGGTTGTTAAAAATAGACATATGTAGTTTAAAAATTTCTTAAGACATTGTTAAATTTAATTTTTTTAATTAACCATCTGTGTTCTGAGGCAAAATAAAATTAAGAATCTTAAAAATCTTTAGTTTAATACGAAAGTGAATTATTTACATTCTAAGAAATTTAAAAATTTTAACAGCTTTTTTACTTTTTATATAGTTCTTAAAAAATTTCTTTTTTAAATGCTTCAATCCTAAATATTCTTTGAAATTTATGGCACTCATAAAATTCTTTTTATTCTTTCTGTTAAATTTGTTCAATTGCCCAATATTTAAAATTTGTGAAAATGTTATTATTATTATCCTCAGTGTGTCAAGATAAATAAAGATGCCCAATCATGAATTGGTCTATTTCATGTTGTTAGCTATTTACTATTTATTATTCTATTGACGCCTGTTCATATGAGATAGCTTCTTCAAAGTGATATTAAAATCGAATTTAACATTTTCACCTACCCCAACATAGAAACTATTAACAAGCATAAACTAAAATACATATTTTCAAAAAAATGTTCAATGTAAATTGCTGTGTCATCACACTACTATACATACCCATTGAATAACTAACTATCTACCAGATATGACATCGTGAGTTTTCACAACTAAAAATAATAAAATTTCCTTTTTTTTTTATATATACATACATATGTACATATACATATATACACATTATATTTATGAATGAAAATCAAAAAATAAACCCGGAAAAATTTTCATGAATGAAAACTCAAAAAAAAAAAGTTTTTACAATTTTTATCTGTTTATGTACGTTATACAATTTTTTTTTTTTTCAATTTTCCTGTTTTTATTATCTTTTTGTGTAGATCAAATTTGTTTTTTTTTTATATTTAATTTGCCACCCTCAACAGAGAGTATAACACTTAACTGTATGTACGAAGAAAAGAAAATCAAAATTTAATCTTTATTTAAAATACTTTAAAAATAACACAGAAGTAGAAAATAATAAAAAAAAAAAAAAAAACTTTTCCTCCTCAGTTATTTTTTCGAATACAAGAATATTTTTTGCTGCTTTTCGCAACCACAAAATGTAAGAGGAAAGTTGTTTAAAAAATTTTATTTCGTTCCAAAGCACGAGACTTTATGCTCATGATATTATATATAAAAAAAAATTTATTAACAAGGAAAACAAAGTGGAAGAAGAACATGAAGAAAAAGCACTGTGTAGTTGTTTTTTTTTATATTTTATTTTGGTTTTCACACTTAGCAAAGTATTTTTCTTTTTTATTCGTTGTTTTTGGTGTTGAGACGAAAATAAAAATGGAAAAGAGGTGGAAAATATTATTTTGTGTACATAAGATAATGTAGGATCTCGGTATCGTCGGTTTATTTTTTTATGTTTTCCTTCATATCAACACCATCTTAATTTTTAATCTTAGCGCGTGGCTTAAAATTGTATACATGTATGTATGACTTGTTGCTAATTTGTTATACTGGGTCGAAATAAATAAGGAACACACAAATTGATTCAGCAACAAGTGATTTAATATGTATATCCGGTTAAACAAATCACGTAACACCTTAATCACTCAATGAATTTTTCTTATGCTTACATATAATATTATATGTATATATATGTATGTATGTATTCCAACCCGAGCACTATTAAAAATTACTTTACACTCAATAAATTTAAGCTTTTTTTTATATATATATATATATATATATATATTTTATGTGTATGTAAACATTTTTATGTTTATGTTTATGATTTTCATCGAATCTGGCCCCCTCTCATTCACCAAAAAAAAAATAAAAACACATCGAGTAACATACAACATTTTCCCAACCATAAAAACAAATATTACAAAAACAATAAAAATTCCAGACAACAACAAAACGATGTTTTTCCACCCTCATAGAAATACCAAACCAACATAATAAAATCTACATTCTTCTTATACAGCAGCAAAAAAAAAAAAGCACACCAAAAACCAACAAAAAAAAACCATAATCATTGTCGTGCAAAGTTATTTGTTTATTGTTATTTTTTTTTTCTTAACATTGATTTTATTTTCTTATTTTTTTCTTATATATTATATTATTACAAATCCCATTTGGGTTTGAGAAAAATATATAAAGACAGTAAGAAAAAAATAAAATAAAATAGGCGCCGCATGGCATTGGTATAATAACAACGATGATGATGATTGTGATGATGATGATGATGATGGAACTACAAAAATACATTGGAAAAAATAAAATATAAATTGGTATGGCACGCGACAAAATATATTGTCGTAGGTTATGAGATTTTTATTCTTCTCGCGATGATGTTTTGTGTTTATGAATAAAATGATGTATGCTTTTTTTTATTGTGTTTGCTGGAGTGTGGATTGATGTAAGCATGTTGTGCGTTATGTTCAATTTTCTACTAAATATAGTACGGATTAAATAATATGCATAATCGATAAATTAATATTCTCCTAAAATACATGGCATTGTATCGCCATACATGCAGTATGGTGATGTACTTGTGGGTAAAATTCCTCTCGCACTTCCATAGTGACAATCTTTATGTGAAACTCAACACCTCGATTTTATTCAATTTTTGCAAGTGACGTCATAACAAGTCAATGTTTTTAGTGGAAATGTAGTAAAGTACCACACCTGTAAATGACAATACACCAAAAGAATTTTAGACTTAAAAATGCCTCCATAAATTCGACTCTGATGTCAGCAAATCTATATAATATTGGTAATAGTTATTGTTCAACAATTAGTTAATACTTAATGATAATACTTATTAACGTACTAAAAATGAGTCGCATAGTAAGCTACCTACCTCTAATTCATATTGTACGTAATGCATTGAGCTTACATTAAGTCAAATGCATCCGAATTACAATGGCGGTTCTGTAACATTCACGTTATTAAAACACATTTCTGTTTTATGTGGTCCAGACCAAAAGAGTTGCTCAACAATAAAAAACGCTTAATGTGTTTGTTGCAAGAAACTCTTTGCATAGCAACATATGCACGACATATAAAATGACTTTGAACCTAATGAAAACTGTTTATGCTAGTTAAGTACAATATAAAAATATATCACGATTGAAGATTGTCCAACTGCATGCATATATACTCTGTACATGCTGTAACCCAGCGGTTAAAGGTAAATCCTTAATAACATTCTATAGGTACTAAAAACCATTTTTTAAATGATTCTAATAACATGCTACTACAATGATAAATTCAAATTTAGGCACAACAAGGGCACACCCGAACGAGTTCTCGTTGAAGATTTTATACCACGAAGTGGTTACTTTGTTATTAACAAAGGTTGTACACAGCACATATTCCCATTATGGCGAGCAAAGCCCATATTCCAATATTCATCTTACAATTAGAGCTTTTCAATTGGTAGATCAAAGAAAGCTGAACGACAATAGACCCCAGAGTTAGTGCGGTCGCCTTAAGTTAAGTAAACACACATCACACGCATTGATAATACCAACCATCAAGAAAAGTTTCTCGCTATGCGCTTAAGCGTGTCAATTGGGAGAAGTTCTACAGCCTATAGATAAAGCCAGGAGGGTAACCAGAGTGTATCAAACAGCAAATGATATACATAGGTAAAGACGAGTGAATAATAGCAAGCTCAAAGTCGGTGGCGCAAGTATACCAAGTAAACGAACCGAACAGGAAATCAAAACAATAATCCATGTGGCATGCCGTAATGCGTATACAATTTTACAAATGACGTAGTGATAAAAATGATGAAAGTTAAATTGACTTGGAAAAGTTCATCATTGATAATTTCACCATTCAGTAATAAATAAGCGTTGAGTTCCTCACCGCTTATTTATTATATACGACAAAAGTACTTAGCATCTTGCAACCTGATCATATCAAAGTGAATGCCAGGCCTAGATAATTTCGAGGTTGAAATAGAATTCGCGCACGCCAAGGAATAAACAAATATCACTTGATATTAGCAGACCACTATTAGCTTTTGCAAATGGTATAAGAATTAAAATGGAGAACACTTTAAAGTGGAGAACACTTTGATTAAATGTTTGGACACATACGTCACATATCAAAAGTGTTGCGAGAAATAATAAGGTTTAGGGCCCACAAGCGCGTGTCTTGAATGGCGGCCTGTCCAAATGAAGAGTCACTACCGGCGAACACTAGTTACCGCTGAAAAGAGTATCATACTCGACGGCATAAACTAATGTTATTCCTTTTTTGGCCGGTATGATCCCGGTTGATGAAAGAATACACTACAAAGAATAGACTACATAAAATAAGAAAATGGTAGGCAGTAACGTGCAAGTTCTAGGCAGTCGAATACGGCCGAACCACTTGACCATTTCAATTTTAACATTGGGAACACAAAGTTGTATAATTCTTTATTAATTATATAATAGATATAATCATTACGGTTAATCTATTATTCAATAAGAATGAACATTTGTAAGGTTTTTTAAATTAAATTGTAACATTTGTAAGATTTAAAAATGGTAGGAATTTAAAATTAACTGAATTTAAATGTAAAATTAATTATTTCAGGACACAAAATATTTGTAATAAATGTCCATAATAAGTACTACATTAAAATTGTTCATTCTAATTTAAATAGAAATGTTTACAAATACGTATATATTCTTTTTATATGATTTATCAAAAATGGACACAATTTAACAGAATATGAAAATAGAAAAAGCGTGATTGAATAAACAAAACCATAATTATAGATGTATCTTTATAACATGAACTATTTTTTTTTTAATCTTCTGCGCATCCATCATTGACGTAGTGAAAAAATCGAACTAAAATATGAAGGTGAAATTAAAAGATTTGTAAAATTACATAAAATATAACTGTATATATTACAAAACAATAAAAATGTTTATGATTTTATTTAGAAATACAAAAACTGGTCGTAAAATTGTAAAAGCGCAAAAATACTAACGGCGCCAGTGATAAAAATGTTACCACCTATTTTCGGTACGAACTAGGTAAACATGTAAACAAATCTTATTTGTTTGTTAGAAAGGGCAATTAAAATTAATTTTTAAAACAAAAGTTTATATCTTACTTATGTTTAATTACATAAAACTATGCATTTTATTTTATGTTATCATATAAATTATCGTAATAAATACCGACATATAAAAACAAAAACAAGAAATGAAAACAAACATAATGAAATAAGTCACTGCGTTAGCCGCCATTTTATTTAATTTGCATGAGCGATGTCTGTCAAAATTCTCACGCTAATAAAAGTTGACTGTATACAAAACATCAATGGAGAGTCGAAAATTGTGATGTTACTTTGCACAGCATATAGTATGTAAAAGTGTTTTCATATCATAAAAGATCACTTTATTTCTTTTTCCAGTATTTATGGCAAACACAAACAACAAAATACTATAAATTTTCTATTTATTGCAAATATTATATCAAAATGCAAAACAGTGCCGTAATCAAGTGTATTGTAACGATACTTTGGACGGGCGAGGTGGACACAATTCACCACTGAAGTAATGCCCATCAGAATCGTTAACAGAATAGGTTATTTTCTCAGGGGCTTCACTGACTGACTGATGGTAAGCGCGGCTATGGCACAGTGGATGGGGTGGGTCAGAATGGAAGCATGCGAAGATCTGGTATTACCGGCGTAAATAATAATAATAATAATAATGCCGTATCATGAAATTTAATATGGCACCGTACACAGGCAATCACAAATTACTCACCGATACTTACCATGGCCACATCCCTCTCTATGAAATTATTCCATCCTGAAATTTAACACAATGGCGAAAGCACTCAACGAATTAGCGGAACAACTCACAATAAAGATAAACATTTCTATGATCATATTTAGAACAAAATCTTAAACATTTTTATTTGGATTAGGTAATGTTATTTCAATATAATATATATGTAATGGCAAAATAATAAAAGTTAAATGAAATTTAGAAATTAATTGCTATTACTAATGTTAGGTATCATGCATTTAAAATTTATAACTTATCTAAAAATCGTTGGTCGGCTTTGTTGTTGCTTCAAATGTTGAATGGTGAATCATAATGTGACGCACGTCATTATTTAATTGTTGAATTTTACATTTGTCTTTTATTTAATTTATTTATTATATATTTATTTATTTATTTAGTTTTATTAATTTAATATTTTATTATATTATGTATATAATTTTTGTTTAAATTAACCCACACAAACTGGTAGCGTGGGGGACAAATACCACACTTCGACGGAACGTAATTATTTTCGTTAGTTTATCCCTGTTTTTCTTGTTATTTTTTTTATTTTTTATTTAGTGCAATACTAAGTTATTGATTTTTAATTTACAATTTAACTATTTTTAATTTATTTGAACTAATTTATGTTTTATTTATTTTTATTTAATTTAGTTTCACAGGGTCGTTTTTATTTTTCCCCAAAGTCACTTTCACACACATTAATTTATTTATTTATATTTATCTTAGATTCACAGGTTCATTTTTATTTTCTTATTTTTTTTATTTTTTTTATAAAGTTCACTTTTACACTCATTAATCTATTTATTTATAAATATAAATTTTAATTTAATATTTTACCGAGCATTACAATTTTTAAACTACGAAACTTAATTTAATTCAATAAAAAAAATGATATATCTGCATACAATTGTATGTGACGTCCGTCCGTCCTAAATGTAAAAACAAAAAAACACAAGACCCCCGTATTTTAAAAATGTTCGTCTTTCATAGTTTCGATGCACCGATAATCTAGATCATTCGATCAATTACTCCCGTTGCCTAGCCTGGGGAAATGAATCTGATTTTTATAATTTTTTTTTAATTCTAAATAATTCGGTAAATTGAACTGGTTTAGTAATGATTTATAATCAATAAGATTAACACGGCAGGAGTGTGCAACTCGCTCGTCGTTGTAGCGAATATTTCGTTACAGTATGTTGAACGTTGAATGTTCGTTCTAATGAACGAATTTGTTTTTGCTCAACTCTGATTCTTTGTCAACCACTAAAAGTAATTTGGTTTATTTGGTATAGCAATTTTTTACTACCGGCAATCGACTATTTCGGAACCACTCTAATAGAATTATATCAACATTTATTTTTAATGTGTAAGCTTTTAGTTGCTATAGAATAACGAATAATATTGTGTTATAAACCTAGTTGGTTGATAGCTTATTTAGCATACAACTATTCTAATCGCAAAGCATGTACATATATACATTTATCTTCATGTTATATATAGCGCAAATGTAATATCTCGCACGTATATATAATTATGTGCGTTCACTTAATGACGGCGTGGTTTGGGGTACCTCATTACTATTATCATGCACGACAACACTGGCTAAATGTAAATATAGATTATACAATTATTTATCAGGTGTTGAGCTTCATATATGTACGTACATATGTACATATGTATATATATATATATATATATATATATATATATATATATATATATATATATATATATATATATATATATATATATATATATATATATATATATATATATATATATATATATATAAATATATATATATATATATATATATATATATATATATATATATATATATATACATATATATATATATATATATATATATATATATATATATATATATATATATATATATATATAAATTTGCCATACACGATTGTTTTACTACTACATGATTCAATATCCATCCCAAGAACTTACCTTAAGCGCAAAAATAAAATGCTAAAATCAAACTATAAGAAGATAACAGAAACATTAAATTTTATTTTAAAAATCAGGATAACCTCGTTGACCGCCTTTTGCCTACCGTAACATGAGATTCAAATTAGTAAAATAAAAAAAATAATAATAAAAAAAAATATTCATTCGAAATTGCATCAAACAGACTTAAAACAAACAAAACCAAAAACCAATAAAATCAATAGATTGGTACAGCAGATAGGGATAGAAATCAATAGATTAAGTTAAAAACGTTAATTTTGTTAAGAATTTAAGTTGTTTAGTTTTTTGAGTTAAAGTTCAGATAAAATGATAAGTTTTCGAAAGTATACACAACGCGCGCAAGTATGAAGAAGAAAGAGCGCGCATACAACAATACAGATAAGTAATTTACCAACTAACTTTATAATATATTCGTGCGCTTATTATTATTATTATTATTTATTCATCGTCTTAAAGTAATTTATGTTGTTTTATACTCAAATACACAATCTTAACCCTTTTTACACGCTTTTTTTTTTGTATACATTCATTGTATATGTATGTATAAATTATTTTGAACTCTCGTTCGAGCATTCATTAAATAGGGTTAAAAATTATTTCACATCTTATCGCACTAGATAATTTTGTATTTTGCCTCATTTTTATTTTCAGTTATTTACGTAACATAATTTCCAAGATTATAATTGACTATCTGTACATATACAATCAAGTTGTGTATTAATATAATTATATATAATTTACATTATGACTTTGTATTTAAAAATTAAACTTTAAATCATCATTTACGAAACGTAACTATATACTTGAAAATATAGTTATTACTTATTATGTATTTAATTACAAATTCATAATATAAAAATTATATGCTCGCACCAAAGTATATAAATATCAATTTGATTTTAATAACCTTATTTTAATGTAAATTATATTCTAATAATTCGATAATTTATATTAGTTAATTGGATTTTGTTTTTATAATTAATTGAAATTTTCAAAACCTTGATTACAACATATATTACAAATTCAAAGTAATAATAATAAATGGTTTTATATTAACCGAGTCCTCGATATATGTAGTAGTGTGTGGTTTTATTACGGTGATGAGTAATTTGCAAGCATGTGACTAAAATCTGTTTAATTTCACGGGATATTGGCCCATCTGATCTGTGTGCCTGGTACTAATTTTGTTGACAAAATTACGAACATTTTTAAATTACCGAAGACCTATTCCTGAATACGAATTCGTATAAAATTCGTATACATTACGAAATTTCCCTTATACCTTATTACCAATTCGAGCCAGTTTTGTTCGATTATGAACGGATTTCTGTACGTTGATGAATTAGCTGAAGACACCAAATAAAAATATTTTGGTAAACATGTCTGGTAATCTAATTAAAGATTTTAAATATTTTTATTGAATTTACAGACTTTGACTTACATTACAAATACGAAATATTCAATTTGTTTATTTATGAAACTGTGTTTTGTAGATTTCTACATTACATTTGAAATAATGCCAGTTATGATGATCATTTTTTATATAAAACAACTTCAAACTCAAGCATCACTCACTACATTTGAGTTATTAAGAAGACATGAAGGGACTCGGAATAAAATATTTTATATAAAATGAAATGTACAAAAATTATTTTCAAAAATGAACAAACACTAAATGAAAACTGCATATTTTGTATAATAAATTGCCAAAAACACATACTCAAGGTTTCAATTCGTAGCGGTACAACCATTCAAAATAAATTACCCAATGAATACAAATATTTGATTCGATCGAAGTCAGAAATACCAATTCATTTTCGTTTCGTATAGCATTTTTCAGGAATAGGGACGAGAGATGGGCGAAGTAGATTACGCCGTGTAATCTACTCGACTGTCGACACGTAAAATAATACGTAGATTACTTGGCAATATTTTTCGTCAACATCGACAATTAAGTCAATGTCAACAACCTACGATATTTTAACGACTTGAAATAAAATGCGCCAGTGCGCAGTTATATTTTGTAAAAGGGCGTTTCAGTTATAGCGTTTCCGAATTGTAACTGATTTAATAAACAGAAACATCCTTTTTAACTTTCTATCGCGGGCACCAATATTTTTGTTGATTATTGAGGCTTGTGTTTCAAAAACATTAAAATGAACCTGTTTTGATACAATTTTGCATTAATATTAATTTAAAAAACAATATAATAGATGTAACTAAAAATGTTAACCGGTTTTAAACCGGTTTCATCCCGGAACTAAACCAGAACAAAAAGAAGTTCCTAGAACCGGCAGGAAACCGGAACAAAACATCTTTTGGAACTGAATCCAAAACCAGAACAATATTTAAAAATTGTTCCTTGCTTTAGAGTAGTGTAACTATAGCTCAATCTGGCCAACAGTTTACTGCTGAATCGTGTCAACGAACTAGGGACAAAATACGTTTATGTCGTTATTTTTTTACGTACACATTCGACGTAACTGTGAAGCATGTGACAAAGACTTGGCTCTGGAGTAACTGCAAATCGCTTGCAATTATAACTTTTTTTGCAAATTTATCTTTCGTCATCCATCAAAACATATTCCCAAAATTTATTCCCAAAAACACACGTACCGGCACATTTGGCGGACAAGTTCTGGTTATCTGAACGATTTCAGAGTCGAGTAAAACTTAGTAACGAAATGTTATTCTTAATAAAATTTAATTAAAATTTAAAATAAAAAATTTCTCGACGCCTTGCTCACATAGTAAATCACACGAAATTTTGTCTTGAATCAGCGCCGGACTATTTTTCGCGTGTTTTACTATGGTGTTCAGCACCCCGATTCTCTAAGCAATATGATAATGTGTTAACGTAAACGTTAATTTATCGTGCTTTTTTTGCGTATTCAAATTCTCTAAATATCCATCACGATAAAATGTAAAGTTTCATGATAAATAAACATCAAAAGTTAACACATCTATTTCATTGTGGATAAGAGTGGTGATAATAGTATGTATTCAATATAGAATATAAAGTTGGATAATTTAAAAATGATATTTCTAATTTAATTGTTTATTTCAAATAACAGATAAATAACTGAAACAATTGATAATTTAATTATTACTATGGAACCTATAAGTAAGCAAAAATAGAAAAAGGGCTTAATTCATTTAATTCAGTAAAATTGTTAACATAACCTATGTTTTTTTAGAATTTAGCAAGTAGAGGAAAACACGGAAGCCGGAGAGAAAAAAACTTCTTAATTTCTTATATGGAAGAAAATATTGGATTTTCTCACGAAAGGTTTGATCTCCACCTTACAGATTTTCATTTTACTGTTTTAACTGCAATAATTCATTAATTCAAAGGTGATTCTAGAGCAATGCTATGCATCAGCAGAAACGGCTCGAGCTTAACAATCAATTAAATGCAATTGGCGGCTGCAAGAAAACTACTGAGAAGTGGAAACAGTATTGGCATGATCAGTATGTATTTTATTGCAAATAAGCATTTCCGATAGTTGATAAATCATTTGATAATTTAAGACGCCTTGTTAAAGGAAAAACAGTAAAGGAAAAAATAAAATTAGAAGAATCTGGCCATAAGGGCCTAGTTATTCCTCACCTAACGAAACTAGATGATTTGGATAAAAGAGTCGTTAGTATATTAACGCCTGATTTAGAAAAAAAGAATTAGAATTGTAGAAAAAAATGGATTCTAGCGTAGACCACACGATGTATTTCGTTTACAATAGGGGTGCTGAAGCATTTATGAAGTCTTTTCTTGTACTTTGATCAATTTGAACGAACTCTTAATTTGAAATTTTAACAAGCATTGAAAAATAGTTTCCGTATATGAAGTGTTCAATACTAGGAAGATGTAGATATATCATATTTTCAATTTCATTTTGTTGCTAAATTTCCATTCAAACTTTGGCAATTGCATGCCATAAAGTTTTTGAATTAAATTAAATACCAACACATTCATACATTAATTAGACACTGTTCCGCTAGTGGATTTATTGACCTTTGAAAGCTGAATTGTAGAACTATTTTGTACACGTTTACAGGTCGGTCTTTTATTTGGCCATCTAAACACTGCATAGTTCCATGGTACTAACGTGAACGATGGGTTGGCCCATAAATTCTAAAAGTTCATTCCGTTTAACACTCAATTTTTTTGCAATTAATCATTGTTAGTAAAACAATGAGTGTCATAATACTCTCGTTTCGCTGGACAAAATCCAATTTCATGTCCAAATTTAATTTTGTTGGAATTTGGTATTTTTGTATATTTTAATAGAAAAATCTCTATTAAAAATGGTGGTGGATTTTTATTGGTGAAAACAAACGCATCAAAAATTGCATGTTCGCAAAATGCAAATTAGGTTGTTTAAATTTGCTAAATCGTTTTAAATCTTAGAATGTAATATGGCAGGGACGGAAATCGATTTTGAACCGAACCAGTAAAACCACTACCCCAGTGAAATATTGTTGAACCAGACCCAAGTCAAACCATTTTTTTAAAACCAAATTTTTAACTAAATCAAATCATTTTTTGAAATAAAAACCAAACCCAGACCAAAACCAAAGAGAAACGTAAATAATAGCTGTATTTTCTTGACGTATTTATATTTAACAACTTTATAATCACAACAACAATATTGTATTTTAAGTAGCAGTTTTTTCATGGCCGTAACAATTTCGTACTTTTGAGTCGAACATATTCGCTTGATAATTAATAATTTCAAGCATGGCATCAGCATCAGCTAATGTGCATAGTACATTAGAGCTAATTTTCGTTTAATTGTAATCTTTGAAAACGAGGATCGGTTAGATTGACAACATAATAAGCAGGTATAAGTGCGTCAATTAATCGTTTGGTTCCTGCTTGCAAATCGCTTTGCAATGAATCAGTATTATTTTCGAAGATTTGAACTATTTCTGCTCAAATTTCATTACCCTCATCGATTGTATATTTAAAACTATTTTTGCAATTATTTAAAATTTCACGATTTTTTTTTTAAATTGCAATTGCAGCATCAAAACGAGTTCTGTTTTCGGAATATATGTACCTTCACTAATGTTGGCCAATTATCTATATACCCCATAGATAATCTACCAAAATGTTAAGGCGTACATCACTTGATAGATATTTCACGAATTGTTAGACCTGCTCTTGAAAATGTGGTGATACGTTATCGTCACATATCTTCTTACTGTGCACCCGTACTTCGTTATTTCTGACACTCTCTATAGATTAAGTGGCCAACTCGGTTAAATAGTCGGATGTGTGACTTTTTCCGCAGAGAAAATTAATCTAGGCCTCGTCAATACCGGAAAACATTAGTATCCAGGTCGATACCTGTAATTATTAAGCCTATAACCTCGATTAAATATATTTTACATAAAACAAAATATTTTTTGATTATTTCATTTATTTCAATGTAATGATAATTTCAACAAGCGAGTTGTGTTCCTTATTTTAATCCGTAAATCGAGTTGATAAATAAGTCTGTTCGACTTCCTCTAGAATAACTTATGGTATAGGTTTCAGATTAGTCGGATCAAATCTATAGAATATTGAACATATTTATCACATGATGGCGGACATCATCAATCTTGAGTACTAATACAAATTAATTATATTATTACACTCTCGTAGAAGCTAGCTTAGTATTTGCGGTTAACATTACGGTGTAGATTTTTACTAATCGAAAAATCCGATCTAATTCATCTGAAAAAAATTACAAAAAGCCAACAAACTGGCCATATCGATCTGAGCGTAAATAAGGAACAAATTTCAGACCGATTAGACCGGAAATAAGGAACACAGCTTAGTAAATTAGTTCAATTGTTATAATTTTAGTAATTATTTATTATTTATAAAATATTATTTTAAAAATAACAATCAGCTGAGAGTAGAATTGGTGAAGCTACTTTTAATTGTTATAAATATATTTTCCATCTAGGATTAACTATAAATGGTTTAATATTTGTTCAATAGATTTAGATGCTCTTCCAACATTTCTATTCGAAGTTTGATGGTAGCATATGAAATAAGATACTTTTACAGTATCAATAAGATACTTTTACAGTGCACTTCTTCAAGTAGCATGTCACCAATTTGTCGACGAATTGGTGGTACATAACCAGGACGTAGCAATTTATGCATTCCGGATGATCTACAAGTCGAAATGGGGAGTTGTTTGCAAGTACCATTCTAGGTATTTGAATACCAAGTTTCTTTTTCTCACTTGTATTTGTTTTCACAGTTAATTTATCAACATTCAGTTGGCGTTTTCCAAATAAAATATACTTATCCTTTCATTCGATGAATCCAGTAGCACCGGAGATGACGATTTTTTTACCATAATTTCTTCAGTACCATCAACTTCATCAACACCAATAAGGACAGCACATTTTTTGGAATGCGGTTTTATCCTTGCTACAATAACCCCTATCAACTTTGCATTATCGGCATTTTGCACGAGTGGTTTTCGTGTTAGCACTGAAATGAATTTATTCCAAATGGGATTCTTTCCTGTGGCAGTCATTTGAAAAATTGACGATTTTTACTCTGATGTTTTCAACACTGATTAGACTTTATTAACTTTTGTTAACTATTAAATTAATTATTTTTATATTTTATGATTTACTACTAAACATTTAACAACACAAATTAATAGTTGATTATATTTGTTGTTATAAAACAAAAATAAAAAAATTATTTTATTTCATTTGGACTTTTTTTTATTTATTTGACAGTAATCAGTGGTTTTCTCGTATTTTTTAACTTAGAAAAAAATTCCAACGAGAATAAGAATCGCAAACTAAATTCCAATGATTTAATTAATATAAATAACTAGTCAGTGTTATTTATTTAAAATTAGTGTAGTTCGGAATTAAAAATAATAGTTTTAGTGGAATTTATTTATACCTCAAAAAATTCTAACCAAATGATGGATGAAGAATTGTTGGTATTCTGAAATCGCATTTGTGAACATGGCTCAGACTATGCTAAACATTTTTATGATTATACATATACCTACATATAGTATGTAGTTATTAAATGTATGGTATAATTTCGCCATACACATCGTTTTCATTCCATTTCAACAACAAAAGTGATTTTTATTTATCATATACATATACGACGATTATGTACAAAGCATATAATGTATTAAATACTTAGGTCTTAACAAAACAAAAGAACAAAACAAAAACCAAAATTAAATTTGATGGACATGACTCATAATCGTTCAACTTAATTCAATCTATTCACAAAAAAAAAAAAAAACTAATATTAAAACGAAAAACTTTTAAATACATAAAATAAAATAAAAATCCGCATCAAACCTATAATTATAATATTATATTATATATTTTCTAAGTCTTCGATCTACATTTATTCCATATACATATATGTATGTATATATGTACAAAAGACGACGACGACGCATTATCTCCAATATATTGTACGCTATACATACATATATTAGGGTCGATTCTTTTATTATTATGTATTCTCATTCTTCACAATTTTACCATTATGATTATCGTTACTATTATTTCTACCATTACCATTCTCATTTCTGGTCTTAAATAGAAAAAAATAATAATAATAATAATATGAACTTATAATTAGTGATTAAAATTCAAGATTAGTTATTAAAATATCATGAATTAACTTTAATTAATAAAAATATATATATTATATAAAGTAACGTAACCAGATAATAGTTGTATGTATGTTTGTATATATGTATATAATATACCAACCAAAATATAATAGTAATAATAATAATTTCGTGTCTTAAGATTAAGAAGAATTCTATTTTGTTTTTTTTTTCTTAAAAACCTTGAACATTTTTTTTTTCTTAACTTTATTTTTGACAAGCTTTTGAATTAAAAATAATTTAACAGAAAAAAAGGCCACTAAAAAAATTAATTTAAATAGAATTGATTATTGATCTTAATTTAAGAAATAAAAAAGAATAAAATAAAATTTAAAATTGAATTGTTTGGTACATTCCAAACAATTTTATTGAGATGAATATATCAAAAATACTTACCATATTGTAATTCCAAGGTGTTAATTTCACCGCACGTACAACATTCACACGTACGTTTATATAAGATGTTAAAAACAATTTTTTTTTATTTTACTCGTATGTCTTATAATTACTATTCTCTTGACTTGTTTTTTTATTTTTTTTTTATTTTGGATATGACAGTCAAAAAATCAAAACCTTAAAATAAAAAATCTCTGAATTATATATTTTAATTTTTAATTGATGTGAATTGAATTGAATTGATTTAAATAATGGAGGGTATTAAAGTAAACTATTATTATTTAGTTTCAATTATGCGCGTTCAAGAAAATCAAAAAGAATTTATTTTATATATTTTATAAAAATTAATTAATGACGTTTGCCGCTTACTCGTATGTAGACTATCTGTATCTATATGTGTATGTGTGTGTGTGTGTGTATGTGAAATTGATTTTATTTTTTGTGTTTTAATTAAAATAAAATATAAAAATTGGATTGTATGTCATGACGTAGATTCATTATGCAATATTACGAGACAAAATTTGAGTGACATACTGGTATAAGTTCAGTTGAAATTTGGGATTGACGCAACAAAGAAGCAACATAAAAATTTGTCACATTAAGCGGAATTGTCAAATTTTTTTTTATGGGAGGAACGCACTTACCTTATATTCACACACTTAACAAACGCACTCATACTGCTTGAATTGAAAGATATATCACGTGTATTTAGACTTTTGTCGGTTTCGTGTATGTCAAAATTTGTTAATTTACTAGCAAACGAAACCAAGCAAATAGCACAATGATTAAAGCTGTGGGGTTTGAATCGCTGTAGAGGCCCGAACCATCTTTCATGTCAGTACACCAAACTAACTGCTGATGCAACCACTCTATAAACTAACTAACAAAAGTATAAATTCTAACAAACTCTTTTTAATTTTTACTAAAATATTGAAATATGTTTTATTGTATTACAAAATTTACAATTACTTACGCCGCCCTGAACTTATTGATTACAAAGTTTGGAACATAGATTTTTAGTTAATAAGGATTATTATTTTCTGTGTATTTTTATTCACTTCCTGTTAAATAAGGATTAAATTGTTTTATTTTTCGATATCTATTTTTTTAATCCCACCTCAATTCAAAAATAATAAAATATATAAACAACTTATTTAAATTTTAAATTATATTAATTGAAAGATAATTTCGTCGCTCACTCAGGTGCGAATTTCAATAATCAAATGTTTAAAATTCATGTGAAAATTAATTAAATTTGAAAAAAACTCCCAGATAGAAATTTCACGAAATTTCAAGTTCCTAGAAATCCTTTTTAGGAGATTCAATTATCATTAGCATCATTAGTTATATATATATATATATATATATATATATATATATATATATATATATATATATATATATAAATATATATATATGTGTATATATATGTATATATATGTATATATATGTATATATATATATATATATATATATATATATATATATATATATATATATATATATATATATATATATATATATATATATTTTTTTTTTTTTTTTTTTTTCCAGTAGGGGGAAAATCCTCATGGACGTTGTGCCGGACTCTTACCGACTCAAAAACCCCCTACCTGAGCTCCTCGTAGCGCCCGGTACCACAAAGTTTGCATTACTTCGACCGCTGGATGTCTATATTGTTTTCTTGTTTGTGCAAGTTGTTGTGCTCGCTTCGTCCCTCATTTTTATGGTCAATATTACCGTAATCATCTTGCTTATAGCATACCAATCATTCTCCTCCGCCACCATCTTCGAGATAATAGTTCGTGGTGTCATATCTCCTACAGTATCGGTACACTTTTTTCTCGTTTCTTCCCACCTTGCACAGTACAGTACCGTATGCTCTGGTGTGTCGTCCTCTTCACAATATGCGCAGTTAGGAGTATCCTTAATATGCATTCGATGCAGATAGCTATTGAAGCAGCCGTAACCTATCAGGAACTGTATCAGATAAAAGTTCGTCTCCCTATGCTTACGATTCATTCATTCTCTTAGACTCGGAATGAGCTCTCTGGTCCATGGTCCAGTGTCGGCACTCTCCCAATGTGCCTGCCATTTTTGCATCAATTCCTCTTTGGCCTCAACGATTGGTGTTCCCTGAAGAACCGCTAGTCTACATTTCGCCATTAAATTGGCCGGTGGCATGTTCGCTATCACGAAAGCTGCTTCCTTTCCTACCGTTCTGTAAGCACGACATATACGCAGTGCTAGAGTACGTTGTACGCGTTCAAACTGCTCGGTCGACCTTGCAATATCTAATCGTATCCAGATGGGTGCTCCATAAAGTATTGCGGATAAAACAACCGATGAGAGCAATTTCTTTTTTCCGGTGCTTGGTCCACCAATTTGTCATCAATCTGATGAGCCCTTTTGTTGTCCGGCTCGCCTTTGTCACAATTTGCCTTACATGCTCTTGAAAGCCGCGACGGTAGTCTAGCCATACACCCAGGTACTTGATGTGGGTTGTCGGTGTTACTTTAACTCCTTCCACTTTGAAGGAAATCGATTGGAGCACTCTTCGGCCTGCCATTACAACCGCTTCAGCCTTTTCTGGAGCCAATTGCATCCGATGAATACGAAGCCATCTGGAAATCTCCTCTACTCCCGCTTCCACTCGTTCAACTAATTGTTGCTCGTGTCTGCCGGAGACAACAATCGCTAAATCATCCGCGTACCCCACCAAATTGGCATCTTCGGGTAGCTGAATTCGAAGGATGCCATCGTACAAGATGTTCCAGAGCATAGGTCCTAAGATAGATCCTTGGGGAACTCCACTTGTAACTTCCATTTGGGTTGCTGTACCTCCAGCTTCCACAATAATTCGTCGCTCACTCAGGTAGCTTTGGAGTACCTTCGTCAGATATGGGCTCACTTTGAAGTTATTTAGTTCTTTTAGAATTAATTCCCAAGATGCGCTGTTAAAGGCATTTCTTATGTCTAGTGTAATTACTATAGGGATGCGCCGCGTGTATTGTGTACCCTCAGCGGCTGCATCTACAAGCTTCATAACTGCCGCTATATCATCTGTTGTGGAGTGCCCTGCTCGAAATCCGAATTGATTATTAGCAAGTCGACCGGCTCTATCAACTTCGTTGGCCGGTCTGTGTAACAGCAAATGTTCGAAGAGTTTTCCGAAAGTATCCAGCAGACAGAGTGGTCTGTACGATGTCGGTACACCAGCCGGTTTTCCATCTTTTTCTAGCAGAACCAGGCGCGCCATTTTCCAGATATACGGAAACTCCCCGTTTTCTAGGGCCGAGTTCATCACGTGTAACACCTTTTTTGGGTAGATTTCTGCAGAGATTCTAACGGCCTTTGATGGAATGTCATCTGGCACGGCACTTTTTTTTGTTTTGAGTTTCCACCATGCCATAGAGAGTTCCTCAGCTGTAAAAGGTGGGATCTCTAGCGGTGTTATATTTTCATGTTGCACTAGATCATGCATCGGGAAGAGAGCAGCCACTACGGTGTTAGTAATGTCTGAGGAAAGTGCAGGCGTTTTTTGCCCAAACTTCTTCATTACAATCTTATATGCATCTCCCCAAGGATCCTCTTCGATTGTGTTACAGAGGGACTTCCAGCATTTCCTCTTCGATTCCGCTATCGCCTTCCTCATGTAGGCACGAGCGCTCTTCAGGTTTTGTTGAAAGGATATGTCTGCTTGCCCGCTAGTGCGCCTGTTCTCCCTTGTAAGTCTTCGCCTGGCATGATTGCAGCGTCTGCGAAGTTCAGCGATTTCCGGAGTCCACCAGTAAACGGGTTTTCGTCCATTTCGATCTCTAGACTCTAGCGCATCTTCACATGCTCTTCTGATAGTTGCCACTAACTGTGCTGGTGATGTTATGCTAGAGGCATCAAAGTGATGTTGAATCGCGCTCCGAAGGCGTGTTTGACTCCTTGCTCCAACCTGCCATCCCGGTTGATGGAGACACTGTTCTTCTGTAGTCTAGCTGGTATAGCTGTGTTTACTTCGAATATAATATATCGATGATCACTGAAACTTTCCTCATCCAGAACTTTCCAATTCCGGATTCGATTTATGCTATTTTCAGAGACGAAAGTTGCATCTAAGTAGGAGCCATAATTTCCTCTTTCGAACGTGGGTGATTATATGATATATATGTTATATATGGGAATGGGCGGGGTATCATATAAGTATAGAGCATGTGCAATGGACTGTGCCTGTATAGTTTCGAGCAGTATTTGTTAACTCTCCTGAGCTATTATAATCAGAGTCAAAATTTGGTGAACAACATTCTTGCTGGACGCTTTGAACTATTAAAATAAAAGACCAATGTAATTGGCCACATGGTTCAAGGAAGTTCCATACAAATTGTTTGTGGCACATAGCTCTATCTCGTTGAAAAAGGTGGCTCCCACAAACAAATTTCGAAGAATATTGTTTTGTCTACAAATAAGTATCTGTACATTGATCTATGGATCGAATTAAGAACCTACCCACGCCAGAACCCACCGACTCTATTGATCGAATTTAAGAACCTACCCACCCTGGAGTTCTGGTTAAAAAATGACGGCCCCTTTTTTAAGATTAAACATATATATATAAAAAAAGATTCATTAATTTAGAAATATTTTAAATTTGATTTAATTACTTTCAAGTACAGAGTAATAGTATAAAAATTGAATCATATTTAAAAAAATAAGGGCGTTGTTTGTAGTTCATAATAACTAATATTACGTAGCAAACAAAATTATTTAAACATTTTTATTTGTATTTTCAAGATAAATATGTTCAAAAAATATCGTAATCATACATGGGTTAATGATATAACTGTGTCATTTTTTAATGTAATATTTATTAATTTTCTTTGTGTTTTAAATTCAATTTTAAATCAACATACTATTTATATATTTTTAATTATTTTTAACGTCATTGGTTATTATGAAATAAAATCAACGCCCTAATGTTTATTTGTATCCTATTTTAATTAAATATAAACTCATATATCCCTATGTCATATACGGAACTATATTAAATTTTATTAATATTGATTACAAATATATAAGCTCAAATTTCATAGTAAACACTGTTTTTAATTTTCATTAACTAAAATTTATTCCTGAATTAAATTATTTAATCAGTTTTGTGAATTGACCACAATTAGCTTACATTTAAAATACAATATGAAATGCTCTGTACGTTGGACTAAGTTCGAAGATCACTAAAACCCGAGAAAACATTTTATATTGTAAATAAAATATAATAATTAATACCCAACTTGCTTATTGTTCGCATGTTTACTTCGGTTTGTCCAATAGGACCATAGTTATTCAAGTACCTCTCAAAAATAATCAAATATTTATTCATTGAAAATGAGTTTTCTCGAAGTTTTGAACATCCCTGGGTATTAAACTACATTAAAATAAATAAATATAAGTCGCTAGCTCTCAGTGCTTGTAATATCTCGAGAACGCCCGCCACTTTGATCGTTGAAGCTTTTGAAATCTGTTTTAAGTAAAATGTTACGTCAAATTATACGACACATACCAACACCCACTAAATTTTATTACTGTAAATCTAATTTAAAAACATTTAACCACAAATTATTATCACACGGGCACTATTTAAACTTACCAAATAGTGCAGTGGTTAAAGGTGCGACGTTTGGATCATGAGGTACCGGATTCGAATCCCAACAGAAGCGGGGGCTACAAAAGGGATTTTTCATTTCACGATTATACGATCGGTGATTAAATTTAAAAAATCCATGACCCTCTGTTGG
The DNA here is from genome assembly GCA_951394425.1 of Tipula unca. NCBI lineage: Eukaryota > Metazoa > Arthropoda > Insecta > Diptera > Tipulidae > Tipula > Tipula unca. The sequence continues at coordinate 124,106,347 of OX596380.1, forward strand.
TATGTAGAACTCATGGGCCGACCCATTGTTCATGTAGAGCTATCCAATTGCAGATGGCCACTTAAACAACGAATCTGCCGTGTACAAAAAACGGATACTGTTCAACTTTCAAAGGACAATAAATCCATACTAGCGGAACTGTCTCTATTTAATGTATGTATGTGTTGGTATTTATTTGAAAAAAAAACCTGCCTCAATTTCCATTCCAAATATGTTCAAATATAAAATATTTGTAGATCCAATGAAATTAACTAGAAAATAAATTTGAATATTGAATTGTACACTATTCAACTCCAACTTCATAAGACAAATGTGCACATTATACGATTTGAAGTTTATGACTGAATAGATTTAAAGAAATCTTAAGATGAGTTTGACTGAAAGAAATGTTGTATTCTCTTAATTTAAATATTCCTTAAAATCTGATCAAATTTTATTGCATTTGTTAATCAGGAATCTATCGAGTTCAAACACATTTCAAATTCCGTACAATTTAATTTAAATTAGCTTTAGAATTTTATTCAAGTTTTTATCAGATTCCAATCAAATATCTCTAAATCTAAATTTATAGGAAAAAAATTAGGTCAAGCTGGTTTAAAAAGTTTTGCAAATTTTTGATCTTTAATCGATTTCACTACAATTAGTAAAAAGTAATTTAAATTAATAAAAATTGAATTTTGTATATAATTAGATGTATAGAACAAAAATATAAATTTGAAGTGAACATGAAACTGAAAAATGTATTCAGCATAACGATTTACATAATTTAAACAAATGACGAACGCAAATTACTATAATTAACAATGACCTCTATAAATTGCCACCTTCACACACCAGAGACCATATACATACATAATACATACTACTCTTCATCCTCGTTCCTACCACACCTCTAGAGATACCCATATTCACATAATTTTTCATTTCTTCATTTTTTTTTTAACATTAATTCTTACATACGAGTGTATGTATGATAAAAAATATGTCATATCTCATAAAGATTTAATTTTTTTTTTATAATTTTATTTTTAATTTCTTTTTTTAAAATTAAAAAAAATGTATTTTTGGCATTTTGGAGGATAAATGAGTTAAAAAAAAATTAAAAATATAATCGCCGAAATATAAAAAAAAATTAAAAATAATGCGTGGGGCGGATATCTGTCGTAATTTTTACGTTTTTTTTATTTTTTAATTTTAATTTAATTTTATTTATACATATATTCGTATGTATATAAAATATAAATATATGCAATGAAAATAATATTATTAAAAAATAAAATTTTAGTTCATCGACTTGCCCAAAATTTGTATTGTGTATTTGAATTATGTTATTTAAAAAAATATATATATATCCAGCATTTGTAAGTACTAGATTTACGTACGCGACTGTACAATTATTTGCGTAGGTGAAAAACTAAGTGACAAATTTAATATTTATGGATAACTTTTAAGATAAATTATTTTTGATATGCTTTTATAAATTTATGCGATTTCTAGGAATGCTTATAATAATTTTTATTTGGAATTGTAAATTTTGGAACTTAATAGAATGCGTAATGTTAATGTTGATTTCAGCAGCCAACGAAGGGGTTAATTAAAAATGATTTTTGCTCGTAAATTTTAAGTTTCTGGAACACATACAATCATTATTAATATTATTATTATTATGTTCTTATTTTCAATCAAATCTCAGTATCAATTAAGAAAATATAAAATAAAAAAATTAAAATAAATTAAATTTATGTGACAACTTGTTTATAGAATTAAATATATCGTATTAGAGTATGTATGTATATTAGAGAGAAAACAAGTTAACTAGTTTGTATATTATGTTGCTATATCGATCGAATTGTTAAATATTTAAATTACACAAAAAAAAACAATATTAAACACCAATTGATGTTCTCGTACAATATTTTGTATCTTCATAAAAAATTATCAAAAATAATTAAATTAATTAATGACACCAAATGTAAAATATGACAGACGTAAGAACACAATAAAAAAATATTTGTTTAAATTAAATTGATGACAACTTGTTGAATCTGTTTACCGATTTTCTTTTTAATTTTCTCATTTTTTTATTTTTTTTATTTTTAGATCAAAATATTAATAAAAACATTTTTAAATTAAGTAAGATTAACATCATATTGTTGTCTATTTAATTTTTTTTCCCTCAATCCCGTGCCCGCAAACCAAACACTATATAATTTTCATCTCATTACAAATAGTATACGACCGTAATATGTGTACAATAATTTCACATTTTTTGTTATGTTTTTGTAAACATTGAAACCAATTTATCTTAACGGAAATTTTTTCTGTGTGATTTAGAAAGTCACATTTAATTGTCGTTAAGAATTTTGTTTATAAAAAAAAAAATAATAATAATTATTAAAAATAAAATATAGGATATAAATAAATATTTTTGCGATTTTTTTATAATTTTTGTCAAAACACACTTAAAGATTTATTACAGAAATTCTTAACGTATATATATACGAAAAAAATGTGACAAACTTAAATTTTATTTTTAATATACACATAATACTTATATATTAAATATTTTAAGATGAAATTAAAAAAATTAATTTCGTTTCTTTTTATTGAAAAAGTACAAAGAAATTTTTTTTTTATTTGTAAACGAAACAAAAATTATAAATAAAATTAATTTTAATGATTATTATGTTTTTAAATGACAAACAGATAATTTACAATATTGTGTCATATGGCTTGCCATGTGGCACTTGTGGTCGATAGTTTAAATTAATGTGATGGCTTGTATACGAATAAATTGCGAGTTGTTGTTCGTATTGAAGTTAGTTTGATCGGTGTTTGTTCGGTAACCATTTTGAATTCACAACGTCAGCTGCTCGAGTATAGAATTTATTTTAAGTTAAACCACAAATTATGTTTAATTATGTTAAATTTAAAGCGCGATTTAATTTAAATAAAATAGGATGATGTTGGGAACCAGAATGAATAAATCAGTTACGTGATAAGGATAAAGTATATTGTTTTTTCCCCTCTATATGTTCCGTGAATACAAATTGATTCCTCCTTCATATGGTTAAAATATGTTTCGTTTATATAACATTCTTATGATGCTGGATGATGGATCAACATTTTTAAGTTAGGTTATGTTTTATTAAACATAAATTATTCTCAAATACTAATTTTGAAAACTCTAAAAAATTAGCATTTGACAAAGAGTATTGTCTATAGTGAGAATCCTACGATATTACGCAACATACACGTCTGTATGATAAAGTCATGTGATGGAGTGTTGTATTTTATATAATGGATACACACCTTATACACACTTATTACATAATTTATTAATTAATTTAATTTATTAGAAACAATTTAATTTTTATTATATAATTTATTAACATTTTTGCTTTACATTTTTAATGTTACTGATGGATCTAAACTGATCTAAAGAGATTTTTATTTTACTAAAGAGATTTTATTATACATACAACTATACACAATAATAATACACACATACATCATTTACTTATAGTAATACAGGGGTATACTACACCATCCCTTTTAAAAAAAATGAAAATTTGTAAAAAATGAAAAATGTGTACAATATGTAGATATTGAGAAGTGGTTTATTCCTGATTTAGTGGAATATGACCAATGCCCTTTGTTGGACGTTTAATCGCGCCGTTTCGATTTTGGGATACTCGAAACACATTGTAACACCATAAAACATTGCATTGCTCGGGCCGATACTAATAATCTTAAACGGACCTGTTTTTACAGACTCTAATTTATTTTGATTACTATTTCTCAACAAGGCATAACCATTAACTTTGAAATCAATATAGTTCGATTGATTTTTATCATCTAAAATAATTTTACGTCGTTCTTTCTCCTTCAGTAATAACTGATTGCATTCTGAATTTCATTTCCTTACTATAATCGTTTAAATTATACATAGGTTCAATTATACTATTTAGAATATCAGTAGGTAAATTTGCTTGTTTGCGAAAATTCGTAATAATTTATCCAATCATCCCAATCAGTGTTAATATACGATCTTAAAAATTAATTCGTTTAAATTTCTGTGATTTCTTTCCAGGCCGCCTATCGTTTGTGGATGATAAGGTGTGGTTGTGCTGAATTTTCAAAATATCGATTATATTTTTGAAGAGTGAATTTAAATACTTTCAATAAAGGCTTTAGCTTTTGTTACGCTATCCTTATTGGGAGTCGCTCTCAACACTACATATTTAGTTAGTTCATCTTGAATTGTCAGTACATACCGATTTGCTTGATCTGATCTAATTAAAGGACCGACAGTATCCATAGAAATCACGTCAAAACTCGTCATTGGTGTATCCGTAATTTTCTGATACTCCTTGTGAGTATATTCACATTTATTTAATTTACATAGTTTGCACTTTGAAATAAAAGTTTGAATTCTATTTTTTAGCTTAGGAATAATATAGTTCGAATTCTAATTTTTGTAGATTTTTAATTTCCTTTATTGTTAAAGCAGTATAAACACAAAATTTATTTGGTGTCTCTCCAAGTTGATCAGGCTTGTTGAATTCTAAATAAACCGGTGTTTTATTTTGATTAAGTGTCATACTTCGTGTAGTCACAGCATCAATCGAAATAACTTTCAATTCGATTTTCCTTAGAAATAGATATGATTTAAAATACATCACGGCCCAATGTATAGCAGTTAATTCCTTTAATGTTGGGTGCTTATGTTTTTCGCCTTTTGTAAATGATTTGGACGCATACGCTACAGGCAAGTCGAAATCATTTTTTAACTGAGTTAATAATATTGCATGCAATATCTGAGGCATCTGTAGTTAATCTAAACGGTTGTGAAAAGTCAGGATATTGCAGCAACAATGGATTCATTAAAATTTGCTTCAACGTTTCAAAAGCAATATTACATTCTTGACCAATAGAATATCACATGTTTGCGTAATAATTTGTTTAGTGGATATACCTTTCGAGCAAAATCTCTCACAAATTTTCTGTAATAATTGCAGAAAGCAACAAAACGTTGTAAATCATCCAAGTTTTGTGGCATTGGGTAATTAATAACTGAATATTTTGATGGATCGGGTTGGATCTACACTTTTTAGAGTTTAGTTTTAAGTTGTACCTTCGCAATCTTTGAAATGATTTTATTAAATTATTATTATGATGTCGCAGAGAGCAGCCAAACACTACTAAATCATCAACATATACAAATGTAGCTTGTGGCGTTAGCCCTGACATGGCTAAAGTTATCATCATTTGAAAATTATTTGGCGATACTAGAATCGAAAAAAATTTGGCTCGTCCCAACTGGTCCAATAATTCATCGATTCTTGGAAGAGGAAAAGTATCAGAAACTACTTTCTTATTTATTTGTCTGTAGTCGACAACTATTCTCCAACTTTTAATGTCCTTTTACAATCATTTTTCGGGACAAGTAGTAAGAGTAAATTATAGGGTGAGAAGGAGTTTTCTATAATATTATCCTGAAACATCTTTTCTGTAATATTATCCTGAAGCATCTAAGCTTTCTACTTGGCGCTGAATTTCTTTAACATGAATTTGAGGAATTCGATAATTTTTACGTAAACGGGGTTATCGTCAGACAAGTTGATTTTTTGATTATAAAAACTGTTGCTCGTTAATTTTTTTCCCTCTATATAAAAAATATCACTAAATTGTTTACATCCATATTTCAATTACGGCATTTCTTCCATAATCGAATGAATCGAATTGAAGATGTTCGTAAATAATTTCAAAACGTTGATTTAAATGTGCAAATCTCGTGTTGATTGAGTCATCTTTTTTGAATGCGCAAATATCATAACATCGAAGTGGAATCATCTCTGGCCTGAATAATTTAATTTTAGAATCTATAATGTGGTGTTTAAAATTTTAACGTACGGTTCGTTGTTTATTATGGTATTTGCAACAAAAATTCCAGGTTTAATCTCGCTCGATAATACTACGCTTGGTTCATGTACGTGAAAATATAATCTTCTAATGACTTCGCTTCTGGCTGATGCAACAATCGAATCATTAAATCTATCGCAGATAGGAACTAGAATATTATCAGCTTTGCAAGGAATTCCCAATATACAGGTTGAATAATTAATATTGGTTTTATAATTTATCAGAAAATCTCTAATAAAATTCATCAGTTTCGATAGGAAAATCGTCCAGTACTATTTGATGTAACGCAACTGCGTTTTACGATAATTTTGATTATACTTTTGATTGTGATAATTTCTATTAGGATGGTTATTATACGATGCGCGTCTTACTTAATATTGATTTATCGGCGTTTTAAAAAAAACCAATGCCACTAACGGGCCCACGGGACCACTGGGAATCGAATCCGAGACCCTCGAATAACACAGCAAGGACGCTACTTACTCTGCCAACGAGAGCGGTATTGATTTATTGGCGTTACTTCTGAACCCAATTTTGCTTCGTCCTCCAAAGCAAATTGAATTGCATTTGATAAAGACTTTGGCTGTTTATATATTAAAGCTTGACGGATTTCAGGTTGTCTGACTCCTCTAATAAACACGTTAACTGCAGTCCCCCAACTTCTTATTTTATGGGTTTATTTTCTTCCTTATCGTTCATTTTAAGTTTAATGAGATCAGCACAAACACGTTCTAATTTTGTAGCAAAGTCACCTAAGCTATTATTTTGTTTTAAATTATCTAATTCATTCAATTGTACGATTTCTGTGTTGCTTCTGTACTTATTTTATATTTTACATCTCTAAGACTTTTAACTGTTAATAAAAAATTTAGACATTTTGCTTTCTCCTCAACTGCTAGTTGGCTATCATAAAACTTGCACTTATCTAAAAAGTCCTCAACATGATTAGCGTTGCCATTAAAATCCGGTATAAGCGAATTAGCAAGCTTTAAGTCGAATTTATCGCTCATATTAGTAGATAATAATTTATTAGATAACTGTTAGATTGTAATTGTTTTAATTTTTAAAAACATTTTGCTTTACATTTTTAATGTTACTGATAAGCGGATGGATCTAGACTGATCTTTATTTACCAGCAAGGTGATTATTTTTTACAATTACTAGAACGATTTTATTATACATACATCAATGATGTCATCAATTATAATACACACATACATCATTTACTTATAGTAATACAGGGGTATAAAACAGGACCCACCAGAATTCATTAATTTGAAATATGAAATTAAGATTTATTTTTTATTCAATTGTATTATATTTGGCGACACTCGACAGGTTTTCATCTAAACTTCCAATAATTGTACGTTTGGTCCAAATCAACAGCGTTTCTCTGATTATTATGACTGATTTAAATAGGCCAAAGGACATAGTTGGTTTAAAACAAGAAATCAATTCTTAAGAGTAAAATGAATTTCAATCATGTTTGTAAAATAATGGGAAATAATTAATTGATTTAGATGTTTTAAAAGTAAAATAAAATTCTTAAAACTATATAAGCTTAACTGTAAATTGTAATCAACACAATTTCGCTGGTCACATACGACACGTACAATGTTGACGAATTCGCATTCTTGTATATTTAAGACAACATTTTGGAATTTCCCATTAGATAATTGTATTCTGAAAAAAAAAATCATTTTATAAATTCTAGAAATCGAATTATTTTAATGTTTTTAAGATTGTATCGTTCAAATATGTCCTCATTACTTGAAATAATTTCGCCGTTTTTTGATCTTTATGGTTTCACAAAAAAAAAAAAACAGTTTTATACAACCAGCATGCAAAATACCAAAACACCCATCCAGCTGCGCCTTTTTCACGCAAATTTTTTTCAACCCTTTCATTTTATTCTGATCACTCCTTAAATTCGTTTCTTTGTTCCGTTTGCTTTTATACATATACATAATTTACAAATCAATAATTTGCATAAATTAATAAATAAAAAAAATCTCCATGAAATTATGACTCAATTGACTATCTCAAACGCATTATAATCATAATACATAATAATGAAAAAAATCACAAAAATAAGGGCGAACATGTACTCTCTCCCTGCGCTTTGCTGCCGCACCAACAATAAAAAAAAATTTATATCGGAAATCATTAAAACAAAAAATTGCTGTTCTCATCAAAATGTATTTCAACCCTTATTATATTCATTATAATTATTTTTATGATTATTTTTCATTATTACTAATGTTATTAATATTATTGTTGTTGTAAATTCAACTTAAATCGTAGTATATACATTTTTTAATTTCATTTTTAAATCATGCGTTCTTTTTTCAAGCCCTTTTTAAGAAATAAAATAAAAAAATCTACTCAAACTACCCTCTAATTATAATTTTTTTTTTCTAATTATCGAGTAAATTACATTAAAATAAAAAGAAAGAAAAAAAATTATTATTATAATTCAACCCTTGATTTTATGTTTAGTATTTAAAAAAAAAAAAAATAGATTGTTCAAGGAACGAATAAACCTCTTACTACCCTATAGACGCAAACACCCAACCATATTTGTTTGCGAATAATTTCTGATTCATGATCATTGTCGAAAAAAATCTGATTAAACACATGGCCGATTTTTTTTTTTTTTTTTTTGCTGTACGATTTTCATTAATTGTATTACCAACCCCGCTTAATTTATTGAATTAAAATAAAAATAAAAAATCGACGGGGTGCTGCTTGCCATCCATCCAAATTCGTTTTTATTTTGAATAATATTTTTTAAAAAACGTTTTTGTTTTGTTCTGTGCGAAGACTGAAGAGAGTCAATATCATTGGATAATACCTAAAAAAATTAACAATACAACATCCATATACTACCAACAAAACAGCATAAAACATAAAAAAAAATTGTTCACACACGATTAATCGACTTTCTTTCTTTTGTTTAAAGTCACGCTCGCGAACGCGCGATTGAAAAATAAAATAAAAGAATTACAAAAAATAATGTATATAAATTAAAATTAATTATGTATTGTTTTTAACATTTTATTTGTTGGAGATTCGTTGGTTCGTTCTTAGCTAAAAGTAAATTATTCAATTAAGCGTAAAAATTTTGATTAAAATATTTTTTTGAGTTTTTTTTTTTATAACTGTCAAAGGTGTTCGCTGGAGGAATGTGGGAAATAAATAAACGGCAAAAATAGTGTATATATTTGCAGATGAATAATTATATATGTAGTAGCGATTTTCTGGTATGCGCATACATGAAGCAGTCGATTTAATTGAATAATAAATGTATTGAGTAAAATATGCGAAATATAGTAACCGTTTTCTAAAATTTAGCGAAATATTGATAAACCATATACTATTAGTACAATTTTAGCTGGCATTGACAAATCGCTTAAATAATCGGCTAAACCATTTATACGACTTAGTCTTTTGTATTAAGCTATATGTAAATGAATTTTTGATTGATTTAGTGTCAAACTAACCGATAATATATAATCGACTGTTATTGGTATAAATAGCACCTACATCGCCTTTCGGATGATGATCGTTCTCACCTTTGTGAAGTAAGCCCAAAATTCTATCCCAAAAACTATGATTTTTTAACGATGGCATTACCATCAAATTCACTTTCAATAAATGAAACTATCACGATACAAATCACATTAGAAAAGATATTGACTCAATAAAATTAAAAAGATAATTTCATAACTCGATATTTAATACTTAACTAAATACAATCAAATTGTAATAATAGCAATAAGTAATTAATTTTAATAATAAAACTTAAAAAAACTTGGGATACCTATTATTTATGAATATAATCATATAAATATAAGTAACTATAAATTTGCAGTCGTATACAAATAATTCGAATCTTAGGTTCCATAAAAAAGAACTGGGCTCTAGTGACAAATTTTCAAAATTTATCATAATCGTCCAATATTGTGTAGAAGCGGTTCCGTTCTATACCAAATAATTGAAATCTTAGAGATTGCCTCATATAGTGAAGAAAGAATGGGGGTAAATCAAGCTTTCTTTTATGGAACCATCAGTACCGATATAAAAAGCTTGATTTACACCCTTTCGATTCTATATAGTCAATATATAAGGCAATCTCTAAGATTTCAATTATTTGGCATAGAACGGAACTACTTCTACAATTTGACGATTATGATAGATTTTGTAAATTTATCACTAGAGCCCAGTTCTTTTTTATGGAACCATCAGTATCGATTTAGAAAGCCACCATATAAGAAAATCTCTCAGATAGATTGGAATATCATAGCGAGAATGCTGATCAATACTCAAAAATTCGTGTTACTCGATAAAAAAATTGAAGTTTCTGATTGCCTTAGTTAAGCAATTCTTTTTGGGATTAGTACTTCCATTATATTTTTACATTTTTAAACCAGAACGAACAGAAAGCCATATTGGAAACTAAATTGCGTAGATTAATTGAGTAGATTAATGGTAGATAAATTAATGTTTAATATATATTATGAATAATTATACCATAGTTAATCAGTTGAACTAATTCATTATAAATAATTAAATATCTTCTTAGAATAAAAATTTTATTTGATAATTTATAATTTATTATGGTAATTGTCGTGTCACGACATAGTCATTTTTGGGCTGAGAGTATAATATACAAATGTCGTGATATTATTCCCTATCATGACATTTTTTTTGGGCTGGTTTTGTAAATTGACACTATATTATGATAAAAAAAAGAATTATAGTGTTGCCACTGAGTTTTTTTGGGATAGAATTTGGGCTATCTTCACATACGTATCGTTCTCCACCATTATAGAGTTTTCGACTTTAACAAGTACCGTCGAAGGATTACAAATTATTGAAATTTAGAATTATTGGTAGAAAATTTAAAATGCCAAAAGATGGATTCGACTTTTGAATACGAAACTTGTTTATTGAATTTAGACAATTTACCAAATTTTTTAAGCTGCATCGAAGTTCAATCATGAATTTCGGATGTTTCTTAATATTATTCAAAATCCGTGAATTTGTACGTACACATTTCAAAATAGGTCACTACTGTAGCAATAGTTATTGTTTTATTATTAAGAGAAATGACTATTGGATGTGGTATAAAGAACTGAGAAATTAATAATTTCTATATTCCAATACGACTCATTCCGTAGAGTGAAAGCTTAACCGAACTATTAAATTTGTTTGGTGTTTGGTGTATTTTAATTAGTTTGTGCAACACACTTCTTTTTGCAACACATTTAAAACTACCATACTAAAAAAGTTTGAATTTAAAATATAGACTGTGAATAGAGAGTCACTATTCCCGGGATCATTTGATACCCGGGAATTTGAAATTTTATTCCGGGAGTTCCTGGGATATATAATGCCCATTGTAATTTTAACAGTTAATACTAGTCAATAACAGTCAATACTATTTAATACTAAATTTTTTTTAAGAAGACAAAAGCGGTTAAGGAGCTATCCGAAAGCAAAGATCGTTTTTTAGTAACATAATTTCATGACGATAAAAACGCCCGTTCGCTTTCTATAGATGTTTGCTGAAAGTGATCAATCTAACAGTTTCTTTATATTTGTTGTTGTGTTACCGGTAGGTTCGTAAGTTTGATTTTTTTTCTAAAGTATACTCTTTTGGAGAACATGACAAGAGGCAGGTTTAGACATCATCGAAACTGTAATCGTTGCGACCAGAATTTCCTTTAAATTTGATATTTCTGTACTTTGCCGGTTTCCTTGCTCGTCATCTTCTGCTGTCCTCTCCAAACACTCATTTGCTGCGTAATCTGAGCACGATGCCGATCTATTGCCTGCAATAAATAACCAGTTCATAATATTCCGTGCAAATTTGGTAACCGATGTTTTTAACGAATATATCAGTTGTTGTTCCGTTTCGTTTTCATCTTCCAAATTCAGAGTATGTTGAAATTTCAACAACGAGATAAGCTCGATATACCGACGCTCTTTGATTCGCACTAATAAAACATCAAAAAGTTAATTTGAAATTTCGTTTTTATTCGACGGGTTTCATAGCATTGTTGAAATCATATACGCCTTTGATATTAGATTCAATTAGTATATAGATTAGATCCCAAATCAATTAATGCCGCATAAATTGCATCGATGAAAACCTCTAGCATTGCGTCCATACTATTTCATCTGGTTTCTTCTTTTGCATGTTAAAGGTCAGATCAAGAAAAGGATGACTTGGTTGCCGCAATTTATCATTTAGAGCATATATACACCTTCAACAGTCGGTTAAATCGAACAAAGAAATTATTAAACGCTTTTGAGAATATCACTACAGGGCGTTGAACAATCAATGCAACGATGAATTGAGCCATTCACAACTAAGTATATGACAACGCAGTCCCAGCCGTTCAAAAATTCAAATAGTTCACGAGCGTTTTGAAAGGTGAGGCAGCAAACCTAGTAGAACTTTGTAATATTACGCAATCAAATTATTTTGAGGGAGTCAAGAAATTAATAGTTAGGTCTCTGATCTTAGGGTGGATCTAGATCAGGTTAGGGTAGTTCATTTGCGAATATATTATATAAAATTCTATACATGTACATATATTTGGCCAAAATGGTGAAAGTTTAAAAAGATTCGTAGTGTACCTACATTTGCCATATTCATTCCGATTGTGGAATTCGCTTTGGTTTTATATGATTCTTGGTAAAAACGCGAATATTTTTCTGCGGATTTCAAATGAAAAATTGGATGTGTTGTTGATGTACATCGTGAAAATCAGCATTTTCTTTGACAATCGCTGATTTACAGAACTTCTTATAACCCAAGTTTCCTGCCTCATTTCCAACAGATTCGATAATTTAGTTCTTCAAGATTATACTAATCATACAAGTCTGAAGTCAGTTACCTTACATACTTTCCAGACAAACAAAATTACGAGCTGGATTAATATTTTCGAGTTTGACCGAAGTACTGGTTTCACTTTCAGTCTCGACTTGAATAACTTAAGTTTTATATGTTAAAAAATATAATTTTTCTAGTTTGGGAGGGGGTGATTGCCTCATTTACACCTTCTTCCTCCATACCCTCCTACTCTCTTGGCTATCCTTGGCTCTTGTGATGCTACTCCAACTTTACAAACAATTTTTAAATTTATGCTAAATAGAGCATAACCTTAGAATCCGCCAATACCGTTAATACCAGGAGGATTACACCTGCAGGGTTATCAACATCATCTCGAATATATGTGAGTACAAGTGTGAGATCTATTGTGTGATATGTCCCATATTTAAAGCTAACCATTTCATAATAGAACGCGACATTTAAAGGAATACTCATTGATGGGCGTATAGATAATTCGTTAAGGCGGATAGGGTTGATGCTTTATCTGCCTTAATCTTAATCATGGGGTCTATAGATGCTTAGCAATTTGAAGTGCGCATAGTGTCCAAAGAAACATCACCCACTATTGCATCCTGAGGATTTAGCTGCAATAAAAGGGGCAAACAGATGTATTATAGGCGGTGCCAATAAATCAAATGTGAAATGAACAACAAAAAGCTATGGAAGTGTTACCGAACCAATGGTGTTTTATATTGATAACGCATTACACAAATTTTGGGAAGTTGAAGATCTGCCAACAACAGAAATATTAACAACCGCAGAATAGAAGTGTGAACGATTTCAAGCAACGATCACACGAGATAAAGAGCGATTTGTAGTAAAATTTTCTCTTCAACAAGCAAAAGGCACACTTAGGCAAATCTTTTTTGATGGCCAAAATCTGACTAATGTCATTTCTATCGAAGTTCATAGGCGATGAAACATTTAGTAAGGCATAGCATGCATTTGTGAGTCAGTACGGGGAGCTATATGTCATATGAGTAAACTAAACATACAACAAATAAGAAAGAGTACTCTGTACATCCCACACTAAGGTGTATTAAATACAATTTGATATATGGAACAGCAGCAGCACGACACTTGGCAACACGAGTATTGAAAGAAATAGCTATAGTTAATGGCGAAAAGTAGCAGCAGATATTGTAGAACAAGTAATAGACTTAAAACATCAAATGATAACAGTGTTATCTTGTTCCAGAATGAAAATACGAAAATGGGTATCAAATTCTAAAGGCTTTCTCGAAATCATTCCAAATGAAGATTGCGCACATAATTTTAGAATGGTTGATGACGAAGACGACACTGTGAAATAAGGTTTACAGTGGGATCCAGCGAATGGTGTTTTCACTTATAAGTTGAAACTATATAGATTAACCGACCTACACCAAAAGGTAAATATTAACATAGAGTAGTAAGATCTTTGATCCTTTAGGTTGGCTAACACCAATGATAATACTTATCAAAGAGCTATTCCAAAATATTTGAACAACACCAACAAATTGGGATGATGAGCTATAACATCTGAAATAAAATATATAAGTAACTATTTATAAGGAAAGCAGATATTCCTAAATCCGAATTATAAACCGAATTGTTTATTTTAAAGGAATGCAATTTCCCAGTTTGGGTAATTAAAAAAAATATTCCACTATTTTACCTGATGACAATCATTTACAACTTACTTATCGAAAATATTTTTAATTCTAATAAAAAACTTTACGTATTCGTCATCTTCATAATATGGGAATTTGCGGTTTATTGGTTTACTTTGATTGCTTTATTGAAGAATTTGAGTGGTAGGTAATCCACAGCGGTAAATTCAGCCCAACTGTTTCTTGAAGATTTCTAGTTCGATGACGCATCTTGAATTTATGAATTTCGGTGAATCTGACATTTCATGTTGTTGCGGAGTAAAAATATTAAACGAGGAAGACGAATACTTTGAATGATGTTTTGTTGTTTTTTTACATAAAAAAAATGTCAACAGCATGCTAGGTGTGAAAAAATGTTAATTTGATAACAGTTTCCGTAAACTGAATGATCTTATTTTGGTATTATTTGCACTATTAAACGGATACTTATATTTTTGGTACATTTCTTCTACTTTATGTTTATTAATCTCTTTTCGTTCTCGTTAGGTGAAAATTGAATGACTTGTAGAACGTTTAATGAAACCTTCATTTCGGAAAAGTTTATTTCTGTTTTAACTTCTTTTTAAATATAAATAGTTTATTACCCCAAAATATTAAAAACAACATTTGCTTAAGTTACCACTAGAACAGCAGGTCTAAATACTCGAAACATTCGAACCCATTTGATATTATCTATATAATATATATTATAATCTCTCGAATACATTATTTACTAAACCAAATTTATTTTTGCTTCAACTCATCCAACTGTTACAATGTATATTCATTTGTGTTATATCTTGAAACAAACACAAAATATATTAAACGGAAAAATGAAAAATTTTCGCAGCTGATTGAAAGGGGTGGCAAACTGGCAACACAAACTCACCCGTTTGTTTACATTTTGTGATATATTTTTTGCATATAATTAATTTCGGAAAACGTTAAAAAAAATTGTGTATCATATCCACGTATATGTATCCCGAATTAGGCATCATTTGAAATTTAAAAAAAAAAATAATTATAATGCTCGTATATTACATTTAAAGGGGATTTTATGTGCATCCGTATTTTCGTTTTTATTTTTTTCTGTTACCGCGTCAACAGATATAAAAGTAATGTAATTTTAATGTACAATTTTTTTTTAAATTTTATTTCATTTCAGATAAAACAAAAAAAAATTAAATAAATAAATAACAACAAAATATCTACAACACAGTAAAAATGTATGTTTGATATGGCTGAAGGTGTTGAAGAAACTGAAAATAATAATAATAATAGTGGTGAAAAAATAGTTATGTTAGGGGCTGTAATGCCCTGTGAAATGTCTGGCCCCAATTTGGGGGGCTTAAAACGTGAACTAGAAATTATACCGGCAACGGGTGCAACCGCTATAACATCACCTGGTGCTACAACACCGACAGTACAACAGCATCCAATAAATTTAAAATCTGAGGTAAGTCCTTTTTTCTTTTTTGTATAATGTTTATGTACCATAGATCCTTTTTTATATATGTATGTATACTAAAACGATATATTCCGATAAATTAAATCTTATCTAATTAATCATTATATATAATATAATATAACTTGCTTAATTTAAATTGGCCATTTCACATTCTTAAATTTCTATTCTAACATTTTGACCCTCAATCCGAATTTAAACATTTTCTAAATGGGGGGGGTATAGAGAGATATAATGAATTGTCCTTTTCTTGTCATCTCGGAAAAAATCATCCCTGTTTTATTTTTTAAGAAGAAAGCAGAAAATTATTCAAATTTTTATCCTTTTTGTATATGATCCTTATATATATACACAGTAGTTAGTTGTTATTGTTATGAATAATCTCGATTATATGGATGGATGATGGACTTAGACTTTTAAATTTGGTCAAAATCTTTTTTATTTTTTTCTGTTGCGACATTTAAAATTAGATAATAAAGTGAATGGATTTAAAAACTAAGGAATATGTATATGTGTGTTTATGTATATGTATACAAAAAAGGATATATTGTAGAGATAAATTGATAGTAATTTATTTGATGGAAAATTATTTATTTGAATTTATAGTTTTTTTTTTTGTACGGACTAGAAAGTTTAGTTTATAATATTATGTATTGTTTAGATGGGTTGAATTTTAAAATATATGTAATTTTTTTGTTTTCCATCTCTAAACTTTAATCCTGGAACTATACATGATTCAAATATAATTCGAAAGATATAATTTATTATTACTCTGTATTAACCTTTAGATGCTTACTTACATATATGTTTATGCAAATATGCTGGCCATTTCTCTTAAATTTAAATTATCAACAAATTAAAATTATTAATTAAATCAAAACCATATATGTATTTAAAATTAAGAAAAAAATTAATTACCCTATCTATGCGGTATATACAAAATCGGAGTCATTTTCAACTTTCTATAGAGACTGTCATATAATACGGAATATATACAAACTGAAACAACTGACTTTAAATCATCAACTGCCGTATAATTAATAAAACTTCAATACAAATAAAAATGAAACAGAAAAGCAACACCCATAAATATAATGACAACATTATTTCGTACTCCACTAAGAAATTAATCTTATGTTAAAAAAAAAAAAATTTTACTACGCTTAGACCACCAACGTTTTAACTTTTTTTTATTCTGAGATGTATAAGAGAGATCAATACATTTTATAACATATGAAAGAATTATTATTAATTAATATTTTTATTTTGCCGCGCACGGAAAATATAATATTTAAAAGAGATCACAAAAAAATTAAATTTTCAAAAAAAAATATTTATTTTTTATTTTTTGTGAAAGATCAAGAATTTTACAAATTTGTTTCATGTTTGCGTACATGACATGAAATGTCACTTAGCGGGATCATTATAGTATCGATATGGGTAAAAACAACTGAATTTGTTCATATTTGTGAATACCTTTGTCTGTGGATAGCATGTTCGTCATATTGTAATGAATAATGAAGAATACTAATCCTCTCAAGTATTTACGGTGCAAATTTGCCAAATTATGTATGCAGTTTTGAAAATTTTTAATGTCGTTGGTCATAGAATAATGGCTAAGAGTGTAGATTCAATTTTTATTTGTTACATCTCAAACCTATGTAGTGTATGGTGCTGTATAAATTGAATTAAAAACGAAATGTGCTATTATTTCTTCAGACAGGAAATAGTGTGTTTAGTGTCAATAACCCATGCGACCTTAAAATAATATATACATATATATATATAAATAAAAAATATCAAAGCGTATTATATGTAACATTTACTAATCACGCTTGAAGCGACAACATCAGTCTCAATAACTGACAGTAAAAACTAACTAAATTGTGATTTGAACTATACACTTATTCTTTCAATATTGAAACTAATTTAAAATCAATATTATGTATCAAAACGATCAAAATAAAATAAAAATTCGAGTTAAATTTCAAGTATTTCTTTTAAATAAATGTTTATCACACGTTCAAAATAATAACTTGGTAATTATTCAAAATTACCGGTTATTATATATAATTCTCAAACCATTTTAGTTAAAATAATAATAGCAATTCAAATTTAATATTCGGAATTGGATTATTTAAAAAAGGACACTGTGCTATGAACGGTTATTATAAAACATTGTCGAGTCGCAGCGCTCGAGCCGCTTCTATCCCTAATAATCATCAGTATATATAGAAATCTTAACCTAGAGAGGAGAGGGAAGACAGGTGCGGGTTAGCTTTGACTATTAAATTATTGTAAAACTTTTAACCACGCGACAAAATAGTTAGGCTGCGGACCAATTCACGGGTAAAAGTCGACTTTTACTTTAATTTTTGAGTAAGTTTAAAATAAACAAAATCACGTATATCAATAGTCGATTTTTAGTATTTTTATTTAAAAATACTAAAAATCGACTTTTACCTTAGTAATTGGTTTACCCGTGAATTGGTCCGCAGCCTTAGTGTAAATTCTAATTGACTACGTGTTACAGTAAACAACAAACTAATAAATCAAAATAGCTTCTCTCCTCACACTGCCAAATGAATATATTTACAAATTTGTAGGCAAATAAAAAACTATTGAAAAATTATAAATTTACTTTTAGAATATCATTTACATCCAATATATCGTATAAAATCCGGCAGTTTTGTTAAGTCTAACGAGAACTGATAAGTCTATAACTTCATAAGTTCAAAACACCAAAAGTGTTTATTATCCTCTCTCTGGTTGTTAATAAGAGGATAAGACTTTTCAAAAGCAGTCGAGCAAGAGAAGCACCTATGATCAGAGGTGAGAATATCATCCGTCACTTTCCAATTTAGAATCAAGTCAACGATGGTCATAGAGCACAAACTACAATCAATGAGTTGACAAACGTTGGCTCACCACCAACATTTAGAATATCTAACTCAGAAGAGTAAATATGATTGAACTGTGAGGTTCCTCTATTATTGGTATTCGAACTACCTCATGGTATGATGAACATATTAGCGTCACAACTAATCAGGAGAGCTTGTTTATTGACTTAACTGAACACATTACAAGATTCACCGGTTCCTCTGAATCATAGACTTAATAGGCTGTCAGTGATTAGCACCGCCGCAAGATCAGCCGTGCTGCACTTATTAATAAGAGCAGCATCAATATCATTAGAAGTATAAATACACGCACTGGTTTTAAGGACTGTAGAATTTAGCAAAAACCTGCCAAACTTTGAATTTAAACCAGAAACCACACCATTAATGAGGTACGGGTCCTGGATTAGACAAAAATCTGTGTGCGATATAGCAAGCGGCGTCTTCAAATCATAAAAGGCTGTCTTGCTATGTTGCAGGTTGATTTGTTTATAATCGAACATGAACGTCATCATCAAGACCAGCTGTAAACAAACTATAAAACAAAATCCTACGGCCCTGAGATAACCCTAAAATAGATCCTCTCAAGGACGTATTGTAGGGATGCTCCGGACCCAGTAGGAGGGTTCGGGGGCTTACCAACCGAAAGTTGACAGCCCTCCCAGACGTCCTTGATTCTGTCGATCTCCCCCACAGAAACAAACGTACGTCTCATCATTGCTCGCTTTGCAAATGATGACACCATCAGCCAGGTAGCAATCTAGTTGAGAGTAATGGCTGTGTTTATTTCCCGCACGCAGAATTTTTTAACATTTGCATTGGATATTGTTTCTACGTCTGGGTGCGGCTTTCTAGCGCCCATGTCAGGCGCAGTGCCCGATGCCGAGCTGGGCCATGTGTCTCCTCGGAAATTGCACCCAATGCCAGTCCAGACAGCTTTTTTTGTAAGAATTGGCGGCGACGCTTGCCAAGTCGCTTAGCCTTACCGCGATGGCTTCCTTCAGTTATAGAGCCCTCACCACCCGAAAATAGTAGGGCAATCTCCAAACCCGAATTGATATCTGAGTTAAAACCAGTTACTGTGCTGAGGTCATCCAACTCCAAATCGGACTCATTGGCAGTGTCCATGGGATATTCTCAGGTTTTAAGAGGTCGTTGGACCTGAAAACATAAAAAGACCGCTAAAGCAAATCCAGAACCGAAAACACGAGGTCCCGAAAGCCCAACCAAGCAAATCACATGCATTTTATAAATTTAAAAATTTGCGAATCACGTAAGTCTACGTATAGTGAAGTAGCGAAATTTAGAGCTAATAATCCTCCTCAAATTGGATAATATTAGAAAACTAACGAAATTTGGAAAACTATTTAATTTATCTAATTTAAGAATGGTCGGCCAATTTAAACGAATCGATTTTTAGAATTTCAGAATTCAACAAAATTTTTAATTTTCAGCTTATTTGTTTCAAAAAAGTTAATAAGAGTTAACTTAACAAATTTTACGTTATTCACGAATTTTAAAAAGTAGATTGTAAAACATTATAATTTTCTTCAAGTTTGTTGCGTATAATTGGTCATCGGTCGTAAACCAAAAATGTGAAAAACGGCTAAAGTGATTGCCAGTGACAAAAGGGTGCCGCGGCCTGACCAAGTGAAAACTGCATCGTTAATCACTTTATTGTTTAATGTAAATGCATACAACAATAAACAATGGTGCTACCCACAATTCTTGCTCTCATAATGACTTAGCAACCTTGCCGAAGACATATGCGATAAAATACACTCATTAACGAGTTATGGTTATAAAATGTCTAAAACTCAACCTAAAATGTGTGTACCATAAAAAATCAGATGATGATCGTCGTACTGGGGCGACACCTTTTGATTTCGATTATTTTGATGAATTTAATGAAATTTTTGGAAGAGCACTCAAGTAATCCAATAAATATTTCTTGCAGCATTGAGCCGAATTCAGCTGTATTGTCGACAACGAAAAACGCTCAAAATAGTTCAGAAACCAGATTTTAGCTTTCATCTAATGGTATATTTCCTCCTTCGCATATCACTATGTTATCTGTCAATCGATATTTGTGTTGAGTGAGTTTAAAAGTTTTACTTTTCCTTAAAAATTATAGATTCTGATGATGAATTTCCTTCAAATTCATTTCAGGACAAGATGCTCCAATTATGTGAAACGGCTGACAACCAAATTATTCAATTATTACAAATAAAGAATAAATTTTGATTAATATTAAAAGAAACAATTTATTTTATTATTTCTGTACGTTTTGGGGTGCCACTCTTTATTGCTATATCTTGATTTTGACTCCGTGATCCAGGTAATTCTACTTCTTCTGCAATAATATTATGGTTTTATATTGTTAAACCCTCCGTGATTAATGTGTATTAAGCATGTCTTGTTCGAGGTTGGACATATGTTGTGTAATACGCAGCAGGCAGTGATTGTTGCTGGAGCCCAATCCGTTCTCCTCATATTTAATTGTTTCAATCTGCGACCCCTCCCGAACAGCAAAACAAAGCTACGCTCTACTACTTGCCTGCATCAGAAGCCATTACAGAAGCACCAGTCCAACAAACGATACGCCTTATCACCTAAAGTATTCATCGTTTGGAAAATAACTATTAATATTTTCATGCGATTTCATGTAGATATTGGAATTTTTGAAAATTCTTATATCTGGCACTGAACTTGGCCACCCGCAATATACATCAATGTATTTCATCTCGGAATCACATATGGCTTGTAATGTCATTGACGTAACATTTCCGATTTGTGTAGGCGGTAATATATTTTTTTGGTACAGAAAGATGGACGTATGATCCATCTACGACCCCGATCAAGCCATTAAAAATAATATTCGCCGCAAAATTTCTTTTAGTACTTTTCAATTGTATACCGTACAAATAATTTTTGAGAAAGATCACACTGAACCCTGTCTTCCAAAATTATGCTTACTTCATTGGCCATTGAAAAAAAAAAATAATAACATTCACCTTTTCATGTTTAACCAAATTCAATAATTTGGCCTGAGTGTCACAAACCATAAATATATAGGAATATAGAATTCTTATTGGAAATTGTTTTTTTCCAATTTAAAACTTAAGTTTTTTATTAGGAACTTATGTTAACATCCATAAACCCAAAATAGTTTTAGAAAAATGGCGATTTAAGTTCAAAGTTCAAAATTTTAACTAGTTCATAAAATTGTAATTATTTTTATTTAAAAATATCAATAAAAAGATGTTGCTGCAAAGATTCTTTACTTTGACTACTTTTGATGTATATCCAATAGTTTTTCCGAGGAAATCATTAAAATGTTTATAAACGACAATATAAGTTTTCAATGTATGCACATATGATAAATTTTATGGAGATACGACCATTAATTTCTCATTGTTCTGTGAAAACCGATACATATCGGTGGAGTTACGATGAAATATTTATAAATTTGGTAGGCATGAGTTGAAAAATAACAGAGACCTCTCTTTGGCGCCCTAACCACACAATTGTGCGGGTAAAATATCAAAACAACAGTTTCGAGGTATCGTGAAATTATAAAATTTAGATGTTCACGAATTTAATCAAATAATTAAGAACTTATTCTTTAAAGAAAGAATCTATTTGTTTTGTAGAAAAACTATTTTCACAGGTAAATGGCACCCACACATTTGTGTGTATTGAACTTTATCTGCTGCCATTAATATTAACAAATAAATTTTATATTATAGATCATTTAAATAAACATTTAACAAATTTTGTATATTTATTACCATTTCAATAAAATGTCATAAAATAAAATAATAAAACGTAATTAAGAATAAAAATGAGATATTCAAATGCAACTACTTGAAGCAGTTTCCCCTGTCGTTGAACAAAAATATACGTTACATTTTTCGCAATGAATACGTTGTTGTACAACCCTGAACCAAGAGATATTATCATGAAATAACCTAAATAATTAGTAGTAATAGTAAACTTATAGTAACCTATAAACATGAATGACAAAATTGTAATTGAGCAAAAAAAAAATTAAATAACGTAAGTAAACTCGCGCGCGGATTTTCCATAGCATAAATAAATTAAATACTCTAAAGTTAATGCCATCAGTTGCAATAATCAATCATGTCGCAAATACAAACATGTGAATTTCGACCCATTCATGTCCCAAATACAAAATTGCGAATTTCGACAAATATCGAAACTAATTTTAAGTTCAACAGAAGTTAATGAGAACAAAATGATAAATTAATAAAACATAAAATCATCAACTAACACCTAAGCACCAACTACTTTCCTTAGTTGCCTGCCTTTCTGGTAGCTAAGAAAGCATACTTTAATTTTCTTACTAACAAACTTAATACCGACCAAAGGTTTTGACGCATAGATTTACATACTACCTACTTCTTTACTACATAAATAACCAAAACTTTTCTCACCCCACCACATCTCGTAACACAACATAATACATTAACGAATGTATTATACATCCATAAGACCATCCACACTAAATTGTATTGCATTGACATATAGAATCTATTATAGAATTACCCCAACAACAGTACAGCATACGTTATAACAAAGTGTACTTGATTTACACGTCTCTGTAAGCACCAGCACATTGGTCAAGGAGTCCCAACTTGGCCAATGAAGTGAGCATAATTTTGGAAGACAGGGTGCAGTATGATATTTCTCAACTGTAAGATTTGTTGTTTTGGCAGACCGCAAGTTGAACAGTCGTCTGTGTACTCCATCGATTTGGGTCGCACCTACATATATTTTTATTTTCTAAACAAATAATTTTTGGACATGGAATGCTAATATCTGCGTTTGATTTATTCCAACGATTCACAGAAGATATTGATTAATATTAATATTAAATCGTTATTCCCTTTGTGTCCTTTCATTTTACTACGGTTATCTCAGGAGTTCGTTTAGCAAAAAATTCCGGTTTTCGCAAACTTCGATCGCCCAGAACCGTTTTATTACCCTGATATATTTCAAAATTCAAAACCCGAATTTAAACCAGCTTATCTATTTTTTAAAATAGAGTTAGCCACTACGTCGAGACGGAAGTCCCTCAGGAATACACCATTTTGAAGATAATGTTCGTGTTTCGCATTTGATTGATTTCACTTTTCTTTGTTGAAACGAAAACGGTTGGCTCTCAGTTGATCAAAATTTGATGATGATTCATTATCGTCAGTTGAATTTCTGGTCTACATTTCAAATTAAAATTTACTGACATAAAATACTGCAATAATAATACTGAGGTAGACGACGGACATGGAATCACAAAATCCGGTCGGTAAACAAAATTAGAGAAACAAAGTTACGTAAACAACAATAAAAATGTGATATTTTCTGAAAGAGGCAGCACGATCAAAGTATATTAATACTAGTCACCTGCCACTAGTTGTCACTAATAAACTATGGAAATCAGCCATGTTGTTTTTAAATTTTGATGTAATTTTTTAATATTTTTAAACAATTTCGTGTTATTTTGTGAACTACAGATTTTTAAGTTTTCGAATATAATATAAATGTGTGAATTTAATTTAAGATATTCCAATTCGTAAATATGAGACATGAGAGTAGTTATTGTTGTAATCTAGAGAACATAAATTACATCATTCTCGTGTCATCGGGAAATAACTTGTAGTGACATCTAGTGAAATAATTTTAAAATCATGTCTAATCCATTTCTTAGATATGCCAGTACAGGCGTTTAAAGTATAATTTTGGTAGTGACATGATATATACCGTTAAAATTTATTAACGGACGATATGTATTTTGCTTATTCCTATTTTTTCTAACAGTATCAACTCGTTCATGGTTGACGATTTATGTGAATATATTCTTATTCGATTTTATTTTCTACTCTATATAAGAACATTCTCCCTGATCCATAATCACAAGTTGTACTAAATAAATTGACATTGGATAACAGCGAAACTATAATACACGATAAAACGGATTGAAATTTTTATATAAATTATTTATTTTGAATTTTAAAATTGTTGGCTTGCTAGACATGCTAGCATATCAATACTGTTTGACAGTATATTGCTTTGGTCATTTCCATGATTTAATTATGCCATGCTGGTCAGTTCCTACGATTAAAGTTCTTAAGTACATAGGTACATATTATAAAATGGTTGTTCTCACTTTTTTTTTGCCAAATTCAATGTTCAAACAACACAAATTAATTTGTTTTTATTCCTTTAATAAATAAAATAAAAAAGAACGTCTCAAGCTGCGTTTAATATTTATGTTACAATATAGTTATTATAGCAATTAATATAAATTTAAAAAAAAAAGTACAAGTAACTGATCTATAGTAAATGTATTTAGTGGAGTTTCACCCAGTGGTTAGCTCCAAGCTGATTATACGATTACATTAACTGTCCTAAAGGCTTCGTCCTTCCAAGTCGTCTGACTGGGTCTGTGCTGTACACATTTCTTTGCATGATTCTTGATTTCTTCGATAACGTCCTCCATCTAGACACTTATAAAGATTGTCGTTTCTATTATGTGCCATGGTGCGTTCACAATGCCACGTAAAACTTTGTTTTGAAAGGTTTGAATTATATCAACGTTGCTCTTCTTGGTACCACCCCACAGTTGTTTACCATATGTCCATATATAGGTTTAAGTATCTGTCGATATATCAGGTTATTATGTACTGTTAGCTCGGATTTTCTACCTAAGAGCCGGTACATTTTCCTGTATTTGATATTTAGCTCATCTTTTTTCTTTTTCACCTGCACTTTCCACTTGAGTTCAGCATCAAGTGTCATACCTAAGTATTTGGCCGTATTTGCATGCGGGATTTGTATGAAGGTAACTTTTTTGTTAGTGAAGTTGACGTGTATGGATTTCGTTTCATTCAGCTGAATGCACCACATCTTTGTCCAGCTACTTATTGCATTAGTGGCATTTTGTAATTTACCAGTTGACTCTATGCTATCTCCAGTTGCTATAGGATTGCAGTATCATTCGCAAATGTTGCAATGTTTGTTTCTTTTGTATTTGGTACATCTCTTGTATAAAGTAAATACAATATTGGTCCCAAGACGCTTCCTTGTTGAACTCCACTCGATATTTGTTTTAGATCAGAGTACTCATCTTCAAATTTAACGCGAAAGTATCGATCAGCTAGATACGATTTTAATATCTGGCAAAATTATTTTGTCAGGTCTCGGTGTAGTTTATATACTCTAGTCCTCGGTGCCATACTTTGTCACAGGCTTGTGCTACGTTCAAGAAGACACTTGAACATATTTTCTTCTTTTCCAGTGTATGTAGTTTCAATTAAGTCGGCAATTTTATGCACTTGGTCTATAGTAGAGTGCCCCTCTATAAAATAAAGCCTTAACTTTTACCTTTAACCAAGCTTAAAAGCAATAGTTTTTCGAACAATTTTGAAATTGTAGGAAGTAGCGAAATTGGTCTATGTTTTGGAATCATAATCATCTCTGCCATCTTCCGCTGGTATGGAACGTATTCCAGGCGAAACGCCGCATTTAATACTTTGAGGAGTTTTCGTATGCCCTTTTTGGGGAGTTCTTTAACTAATTGTCCTGAAATTAGGTCATAACCAGGTGATTTTTTTGAGCTTAAGTTTTTTATGGAACTTTACGAATAGTTAATTCTTCTATAGAACAGATTCTGTATGACCCTGTCCGATATTTGAAGGATTTTTATTTTTCTGTTATACATGTGTTGGATCGATAACTGTAAGTGAATATAGTCACAAATAAAGTATGTGAAAGTTTTAAACCACTGTCCTGTACATTTTTCAAAATATGTATGTACATACTTATGAAAACTTTTCAAATCCTCATTCCAAAACTGTTTCCAAAACATATACAAAATCTGGTTTTAAAACGATATAATAATTATAATAATAATAATAAAGAAAATTATATAGAATTTATAGTCTGTAAATTATAAATTCTTAACGAAAATTGTTACTTTCTCATTATAAGTAAATTTTCTAAATAAAACAAGTACATAAGACCTTAACTATATACAATATAAGAAAAGTTTGTAGAATTTTTTTTTTTCTAGAAAAAAAAAAAGTCTAAACAACCAAACCACAGAATGTGGGTAATTCTATCCTTTCAGAAAAAAAAAACTTCAATTTTCCTAACCAGAGTATTTGCCATATTTCTTGTTATTATTCTTACATAACTTTGTTAATTGTTTTTGATGAAGATGCTTGTTTGGTTTTTAAGTTTCAATTTTTTTTTTCCAAATTGGTCAAGTAATTTTTTTTTACGTTTTATTTTGTTTAAATTAAAATTTGTTATTATATTTATATGCATGCATATAAACTAGACACATTGTTGTTATAATTAATAATTTTTTTTTGTATAATAATAATAATATTGAAAAACTAACTTTATTTTGTCTAGATATTTATATACATACATAGAGGAGAGATGGTCAAATTAAAATTATATACACAGTTTTTTGTTATTATTTTGCTTCAAAATCTTAAAAATATGTATCTATAGAAAAAATTTATGTATAAGATAAAAAATAATAATACTTTACATGCACTTTAAATTTATTAAAATATAATAAAAGTTTTACTTACAAGCAAACAAAACTTTATGTAAAATATAAATAAAAAAATCTTAATTTTTATTATTTTTATTTTTCAGTCAAGTAGATATATATATATATATATATATATATATATATATATATATATATATATATATATATATATATATATATATATATATATATATATATATTTATATATATATATATATAATTATATATACATATATATATGTACATATACATGCATGTACTTAGTAGATACAAATTTTACATATTTAAATTTAGGCAACAAAAATTTCTACTTAAAAAAGAAGAAATGGCTCGACCAATATTAATAATAAACGATACATACAAATTAATGGGAAATATTATATTACAAATCACTTCCTTGAGTAAAACTACAAACAATATTTTTATTTTAAGTGGACACAATATATTTTGTAATAAGACTTTGGTTTTTATTAAATTTTTTTTCTGTATACCCACTTCCATTAAATCAAGAAAAAATCTATCGTAACCCTTTTTGGCACAAAAGTTTTATTATAAAAACTATTATTATTAGTTTTAAGAACAATAATAATATCTGTTATTACGTTTCCATAGACCAGACATAACAATTTCTTGTAAACATTAATTATTTTAATTTACTTACAATTGGACGAGTACAGTTATTCAAATAATTATTAAATTTGATCTATCACTGAGATAATATTTCCAAAATTTAATTATTATCTTATTGGTTGTATGTTTTTGAGAATGTTAAGTTTGCCTCTATTTTTAATAATTTTTGATTTATTAACTAAAACCATATATTAAATTTTGCAGATGGAACTATTCGCCAAGGTAAGTTTGTTAATGATTATAATAAATTTTAAGGTATTGTCACCAAATCATATTTTGTAAAGATAATTTGTTTAATCCGCTAAGTTGCAAATGCTAACTCTTTTTCACAATAAAAGTTATGTTATGTTTAGATTTGCTAAATAAATTTTTAGTTCATTGACTAAAGAGCACCGTAGTTTTTATTGCGAATAATTTTTTGAGTGGAATATTGGTAATTTACTTTTAAAAAGTTTTATTGAAATAAAAAAAGTCCCCTATGTATACATATGTACATATATGTAGTGGGTACGAGTAATTCGCCCAAATAAAACTAATTACACAAAAAGAATGATTTATTATTTTATTTTATTTATTCATTTTCATTATAATTTTATTAACAATAAATTAATATTATTGTTTTCACGTTCAATTCTTACAAGCAACTGATTAAAATTTTTAATAAATTTTTACTCATTACCCTAAAAATGGTGTACTAGTCTAGTGTAGCGGGAGTGATAGGAAACAGGTATATTATTATTTAGTGTTTTACATCACATCTCCCCCTATAAGACAAACACTATCCTAACGATTTTGTTTGAGCAACAAAATATTATACATATTTTTTGGTTTTTAATTTTGTTTTTCAGTAAAACGAGCCTGTGAAGTTTCTAACAAAAAATAACACGTATACGTATACGGTTCAGTTCACGGGTAAGTTTAGAAAAAAATTACAGAACGAAAATCCCTTTGGAATCTAATTGAAATGAATATGTATTGGTAAATTCCGCCATGTTAAAATGAGACTTTCAGAGCCTGTGAAGCTTCTAACAAAAAATAATTCGTATACGTATACGGTTCCAATTAGAACAAATTACAATTGAATCCAATTGAAATGAATATGTATTTGTAAATTCCGCCATGTTAAAATGAGAATTTCAAGAAAGTGAATTATTTCATAGCCTGTGAAGCTTCTAACAAAAAATAATACGTATACGTATACGGTTCCAATTAGAAAAAAATTACGGACGAAAATCCCATTGGAATCCAATTGAAATGAATATGTATTAGTAAATTCCACCATGTTTAAATGAGTATTTCAGAGCTTGTGAAGCTTCTAACAAAAAATAATTCGTATACGTATACGGTTCCAATTAGAACAAATTACAATTGAATCCAATTGAAATGAATATGTATTTGTAAATTCCGCCATGTCAACATGAGAATTTCAAGAAAGTGAATTATTTCAGAGCCTGTGATGTTTCTAACAAAAAATAATACGTATACGATTCCAATTAGAAAAAAATTACGGACGAAAATCCCATTGGAATCCAATTGAAATGAATATGTATTGGTAAATTCCACCATGTTTAAATGAGTATTTCAGAGCCTGTGAAGCTTCTAACAAAAAATAATTCGTATACGTATACGGTTCCAATTAGAACAAATTACAATTGAATCCAATTGAAATGAATATGTATTTGTAAATTCCGCCATGTTAAAATGAGAATTTCAAGAAAGTGAATTATTTCATAGCCTGTGAAGCTTCTAACAAAAAATAATACGTATACGGTTCCAATTAGAAAAAAATTACGGAACGGAAATCCCATTGGAATCCAATTTAAATGATTATGTATTGGTAAATTCCGCCATGTTAAAATGAGAATTTCAAGAAAGTGAATTATTCCATAAATTGAAGTTTTACATAATTATGGCAATATAATACTTATAAAAAAAAACGAAAATTATAATAAATATTAGATACAAAACGACATTCGCACACGCTTTAAAATATTAAAAAATTAAGAAATTCAATTAGGTAGTCATTTACAAAACATACAACACATAAAAATATAATTAGGCCTGAAACAAACTTCTAAGCAAATTATTTGAAATCGGGTTTTTCCATTAACATTTTCACTAACTGGAATCGAATACGAAAATTTATAATTATTTGTTAGCAACTTTATAGACGTTAACAGATCCAATGACAAGACACTCTCGGAGATTTGGAAAAGATTCCGCTATATAGGTCTAATAGGCCTATCGTTGGGGAACATTTCATAGAAGAAGATTTTTCCAAACGGAGGATTTGAGATGAGTTTTCCAGCATTTTTTTACTTATAGTTTGAGTTATTTCTACAAATTCATTAACATTTACACTAATTAACAAGACACTCTCGGAGATTCACTCATCCGAGATGCCTATGTATTTGGGTTGTTTAATCCAAGAATGATTCTAACAAAAAATTATGTCGTTTTTGTATTTGATTCCGATTAGAAAAATTATTTAATTTTCTGCTAGCTATAAGTGTTTTTAAATTATTATTATTGCTTGCTTTTAATAATTGATTAAATTTTATAAAACATCATGTCCACAAATTTTTATATTTCCATTATATAATATTAAAAATCACTCATTTTTTCCAATAAGAATTGTATTTTGAGTGTTACGAATACAGATATATTTTTTGTTAGAAACTTCACTCCGGTAGTAAAACTAGGTCACCTAGATCGGTCATAATATAATTTTGTAGCTACTTTGGATTTAATAAGATTATTGTGAGCAGCTGTAAAAGAATTCTAAAGTCGGTATTTGAGATCTTGACAGTATTCTTCGTATGTAAATATATATGGGTTCAGGCTCTTTGGTAATAGAAGTTGGAATGTTCGGCATAGTCCCAAAGACTAATTCATAAGGCATGAACCCCGAGCAACGGTGAGGAGTGGAATTATATGAGAAGATAAAATATGGAAGCCAAATATCCCAGTTCAAAGGGTCATTTTGTGAAAAGTTTCTGAGATATTCACCTAAAGTTTTATGAAATCGTTCAAGAGATCCATCGGATTGCGGATGATACGCCATTGTATTGAGTTTTGTAATTTTCAATAGTTTACAAATTTCCTTAAAAAGTGAACTCATTAAATTAGAGCCTTGATCTGTTAAGACATGATGAAGTTGTAGTTATCTTCATTGGTTCTTTCGTATATTTTGAGTGTTTATTGGATTGACAGAGTTGACATGAAATGATGAAATCCTTTATTTTATTGTACATATTTGGAAATTTAAAAAAACTTTTGATACGATTATAAGTTCTAAAGAAGCATTGATGACCACCAAGAGGAGATATATGAAAATCTTTTATTATTCGGTTAATTTGTTGTTCATCACTCATCAGTTATATATTTCGTATTTACTTTTGAATCATGAAATTTGTAAGGATCATGAATGAATTGAGTACAATTTATGGATTTATTAAGAGTTTTTAAATAATGAAGCTTCGGATGAATTCTGTGTTTCTGATTATACTTTATTTTCAAAAGATTCGGTCTGTTTAGGTTCACAAGAAGACTTAGGAATATTATTTTGATGAGATAATTCAGGAATAATAGACGAAATCAATGCATTTTCTTTTTCATTATTGGTAGTTGAAGGCTGGTTTATTTTATCAGATTTACGGTTTATTTCATTCTTAGTTGACTATGATCGTGTAATTGTTCCATATTTTCTGGATCATTGGATATACTCGTTTTTATTCTGCTTAAGGCGTCTGCATTTTGGTTTCGGGATCCTGGTTTGTGCACTATAACGTAGTAAATTTCGTCTAATCTATTTGATGAAGGATTTTGTAAGTTGCCGAGCCATATATTAGAAGTTTGTGATCTGTAACTATTACAAACTTGTTTCCATTACGATAAGGTCTAAAGTGATTGATTGACCAAACTATGGCAAGTAGCTCCTTTTCAATGGTAGCATAATTCAGTTCCGTATTGTTAAGAATGCGGCTGGCAAAAGCAATTGGTAAATCAAATGACTCGACCGATTGGGAAAGCACTGAATCAATTGCAAAATCACTAGCATCGCATGTAAATTGTTTGCTGAAATTTGGAATTTGCAGTATTGGCGGATTAATAAGTTTTGATTTGAGCTCATTGAACGCATTTTGACATAGGCAGGACCACTCGAATGGTTTGCCTTTGTTTAATAAATTAGTAAGCGAACTTAACTGTACCTGCACAATTTTGAATAAAACGTCGATAATAGCCGACGAACCCATGAAATTCTTTTATTTCAGTTTGGCTGTTAGGTTTAGGAAAGTTTTCGACCGCTAGAATTTAACTTTCATCTGAACGGATTCCATTCGATTATGACCTAAATATTTAATCTTAAGTTTCATAAAATGACATTTCGCGTAATCGTTTGTTATGTTCAACCAGGCAAGAGACAAATATTATGAAATCGTCAAGATAATCCAAGCACTTCAAATTATTGAGACCAAATGGCATTCATATAAGTTGGTAGTGCATTCACATTCTTGAATGTGATGTCCCATTTGCTTGCAGTACGCACATCGAATAGTGCTAGTAGACTTCAATGAAACTTGGAATAGGGAATAGACTTTGGTTGAGGATGTTGACTGACGCTTAAAACATTCATCTTTTAGCTGCCCATGTTTATTGCAGATTTGATTTGATTGGAATGTTCGACCAAGCATTAAGCAGGATCTCCCGGAGATGGCCGGGCCTCACCGAACACCCGTTTACACATAACATAAAGATGATTTGGATAGATTCAGTTAGAATGATAGAAATTGACTCGGTTACAGACACCTGGTATAGCCAATTTTTCAGCATCACTGGGCTCTGAAAAAAATTTATTAGTTTGCTGGATCAGACTTATGAGATACTCCTGAAAATTCAACTCAAATTATGTAGTTACGATTTATTTTATTCTGCATTCCAACCTTTAATTAATTAATTTAAGTTTAACTGGCAGAGATCCTGTAACTTAGATCAATTTGTTATTATAATTAATTCCATATATTTGAGCTGTGATAGACTCTATAATGAATGATGATAAGTTTAGTGCCTCTTTTTCCAACCCTCGATTTAAACATATACCCATTTACCACTTGTTCATACTCCGTCAAATACCTTGTAACACCATAAGGGAGACCAATTCAGATTCCCATAGTAATCTCCCCCGTCCTACTACAAGTCATTTGTAGTCCATATACCTATTCAGCCAACCCAATTTCTTCGTCCCTACCATGCAACTAACAATTAACTACCACTAGACCAAACTTTAAGAGTAAAGCTAATTGGACTTCGATAGTTGTCGATCATCCCCAATAGATGTCTCTCATCTTTTCGTTATTTCTTCTTTGAAATTATTCCTCGTTAAATCCTAAATTTTGACATTAGTTTTGTTGTTGCTTTTATGTGATTTAAAATCTAAAAATTCCTACAAAGCGTTTGTTAGAAGAGTGGTATATAAGCCTAAGTTTAAATTAAATAAAGATATATAATAAATGTAATATATAATAGGTAATTCTAATGAAAGTTCATCCGATACCCGGCGATGGTAATTGCCTCTTTAATTATCTCATATGAATTACGATCTGAAATTGTGCATTTTATTACCGAGCATCTTGAGGTTCATTTACCAACATTGTTGGATTCCGCCCGTATACTTGCCTAAAGTGGATTGATACAAAGGGATAGTTTTTAATTTTTCTTCCTTTTTCCATTTTGTTTGTTAGAATTTCTGATATACTAAGTGCCTTAACTAATAGCTTAACGTATTTAAATATAAATTTAAATTAAAGTTTGCGATTTGTTCCAGATATTTGTCGAATCTTCCAACTGATAGCTTCTGGGGTGGTGCTGAGTGTATTTCCGCGTTTAATCTATCCTACTTCCCATCACCTCCTTTTTTTTCTTTCATCGTAAATTATTAAAAAAAAAAATATCATAAAAAATTAGTAACATAACTCATTCACAAACCTGACTTGACTCAATTTCGTTTGACGTATTCCAATTCGTCTTCTTTACCATTTTCCGTCATTTTACCTTCGTCTTCTTTAACATTTTCCGTCATTTTACCTTTTACCTGTGTTGGTATTGCAGTCCATATAGTTTTGAATAGAATATCAAATATGGTGGTGAATATGATGGTTTGCGTCTCTGCTGTTATACGCAATTGTATATTTTGTTGTTGTTGTTGTGTTCCCCCTCGTATATATAACTTACTTTGCTATTATTTCCACGATATTTTTTTTATATTTTATTTAACATTATATTCTACGACACTTCACCTTTATTTCAACACCAACCACACTGGTTTTAATCGTCTATCACTATTAAAATAAATTATTTTATATATATGACAGTTTTTGATCCCCCCGGTGCCCAGGTTCATTGCAGATGTTACAATATTTTCCAGGTGCACGTGAACTAGAAGGTCTCTCGTTAGTCGCTAATGTTGAGAAATGTTTAACGACCATTTCTTCTTCATTTGCACGATTTATGGCTTCCTATAAACTATAGTAAACCTACAAGCTTTGACAATAATTTTTATGGAATCATTTAAACCCTCTTGAAATGACTTTAATGCTATATGTTCATTTAGATTTTTAATCGTTTGAGCAGCATATACAGGTTTCGTTTAAGCTGGGCAAAATTGACTCCAAACAGTTCCATTTGTAAATGACCCACTTTCCGTAAATGCAGAGTTAAGAATTTCTTTTAATTTTTTCCAGGGATCTATTTGGCTGTATTTTATTTATATTTCTGTTTCCTTTAAAGATTTATGAATTAGGTCTGAACAAGAAATACATTTATGTAATTCAAGAGAATAACCAGAAAAGCTTAACGATTCAATTTCGGATTTCGAACTACTCTGATTGTAATCTAGATTTAATTTTGACGAAGCTGTTAAAATTAAATTACTATCCAAAAAAGGTACCACCAGTCGTGATAATTTTTAATTTAGATTTTGGGTCAGACTTTTCAATTAATTTGTTTCGGAGATGTATGAAATTAAACGAACTATTTTGAACCTCTTTAGGATCTGATTCTCCTTCTGATTCACTCATAAAATGTGTAATTTAGATAAAAATTAAAAAAAAAATATATTTGAAGAAGAATTAGAAAATAAGCTACGTACGTAAGTATGTACATATGTATGTCGAAGAGCCAACTAATTTTTTTTTTGGTGAAAACTATTTTCCTAATTTATGTGGTTAGTTTCAATTAATTGTTCAAT
Source organism: Tipula unca (assembly GCA_951394425.1). Classification (NCBI taxonomy): domain Eukaryota; kingdom Metazoa; phylum Arthropoda; class Insecta; order Diptera; family Tipulidae; genus Tipula; species Tipula unca. The sequence continues at coordinate 124,141,632 of OX596380.1, forward strand.
TGATGTACATATATATACATATATGCACTTTTCACTTATTATTCTTATACATAGTTTATAAGGTGTCAAATCTATGTATGAAAGATGGTAACACGAAAACTTTAAAAGTAAAATCGCACATTTGCTAATATAGGTTGTTTGTTGAATTCCAGTTACAAATTCGAAAAGTATAACTATTAATAAATCCATAATATATTTTATTATATTTAGCATTGATACTTGTAAACATAAATTGGAATTAATCTATTTTAAACAATGAAGTCAATAAAATATTGAGTGAATATTTTAATAACCGATTAATTTATACCAATATAATTTCGTATTAATGTGCAAAATATGAAATTACTTTTATTGACCAATCTACTTACTTACATACATACATATATATGTACGAGATATTTATAATACATAATACTCAATATATAAGAAATAATAAAAATCCATTTCTTTCCATTCATTCGATTGGATGATACACATTTTTTTTTTAAATTTTTTCTTCATTATAATTTTTATTATTATTATTTTTATTTATAAAAAAAAAACTGAAAAAAAACTTGTTAATTCACATAAATATTAATCGTGATTTTCTTTTCACAAAAATGTAAAAAATAAAAATATATTTATATATTGAAATTCCCTAAAGGCAATAAAACTTTTTTTTTTTAATTTTAAATATAATTTATTATTTTGGATTTTTTTTTTTTGTAAATTTATAATTGTAAAAAATAAAAATATTTATGTGTATGCGTACTCCATATATTCATACATATGTGCATTATAAGGTGGTATTCAATAATATATCGGAAATTAGTCATTAAAAATAATTAATTTTATATGTTTTTAGTGTTGTTAATTATAAATTTTATAAAACATCTAACACCTACTATTTAATTAATTATATAGATACATTTTTTTGTGTTTGCCCTTTGATCTTTAAGTGGTTTAAATAATTTTTTGTTCATACAAAAGTTTCAAAAAGAATAAAAATTAAATATAATTATTTTGTAATTAAAATAAAATAAAAAATTTTATTGTGTTTTTTTTCGAATACAACAGCATTCGAATTCTTTTTTTATTGTTGTATATATGTATGTATATATCAACCCTTTTGATGGTTCAGTCACGGACACATCATAATAAAATTAACACCTCGCAGCAAATGTGAGGTTAATTTTTATATTTTGTGTATATAACTTGTTTCCTACCTCCGATTACATTTCTTAATAATATAAAATACATAAGAATAGTAGAGCAGATGGTTAGTATTTCTTTAATTTCATTCGTTTGTATGTATGTATGTATATATATACATATATATGGTTTAGTGAAGGGTTAATCGTTTGCCTTATTTGTTATAATTTTTTTTATTTTGCTGTTCTGTCTGTCGACGATAAAAATAATAAAATGAATTAAAAGAAATATAAAAAATTAAGGTAAAAAAAAAAATTATAATTGAGGGTTTATATATAAATTATATAAAGGTATTTTATTATAAGATAATTATATATCATTAACCCTTTAGCAATACTACATTTTACCCGAAATAAAAAACAAAAAATTATAATAATCAGACAAAAATAAATTAACGAATTCTTAAAGATTTAAACGAATGCAATTTATTTTATCTTATTTCATTTCAAATCCTTAAATTTTAATCTCGATCATTTTTTATGTTTCTTAACGCGCGCAACAAGACCAACTCGACATATATACAGGCGATCTCCTATTAAAGGCGTAGATACGTTTTTAAAATTAAGTCTTATAATCTTTTAAGTTATCCTGTTAAATTAATATAACTAAATAATATAATAATCTTCCAAATCGCTAAATTTATATTTAATTTCGGCGATAATTTTGGTAGCCCAGCCTAGTCTGTATTATCAAGTAATATAAAACATAACTGAATAGTTACTCGTTATTACTCTTACAAATAATTAAATTGTTAATCTCACCTAGAGCGAGTAATCAACGTATATAAGTATATGTAATTCATAATTAATCAACATAAGTCGAGGTACACCTGTGTACGATTAGGTTGGTCACGTTTGCACAACAACAAACAATTTAAACACGGAGCAATAAATTATCGTGATGTTGTTGTAATTTTATATATTTTTCAAAAATTATAGTTTCTTCCTAAATTTATACAGAACAGACCTAAATTTTTAATTGTTATCGTTAACTAACGTCTCATGTATAACATCATTCATACACATTAAAATACTTCGTGACAATTGCTCGTAAATTGAATAGAATTTAATTGTGCGATAATTACGCTCCAAATTTATGTCTACAACACAACAAAAACCTTAATTTATTGATAATCTGTAATTATGTATTGTATGTAGTTGGTTTAATCATAATTAAAAAAAAATTTTAGTACATTACAAACTGAAAAACTAAAAAGTCATATAAGCAACAATTTTGTGTTGTATACGCAACTACATAACTTATAATACATAATCCATACGGTAACTCTATTAATTTCGCGCCGATTTTCAAATTTCCAACGAAATTTTAGTTTACATATATACATACACTAAAAATCGAAGGGGTAAAATAAAAATAAAAATTTCCAACTTTTCTTATCGTGATGTCGCCATAATTATATATATTTTTTGTTTTGCTATTGTGTAAATAATCATTAGCGACCATTTTTTTTTTGTTTCTTCATTAATTACATTTTATTTTAGTATTTTTTTTTTTTTCCTAATTAAAAAATAATAACCCTTCGATAAATAAAATATAATGTTTATATTACGGAGGAAAATTATGGCCTGCGATAGTGATGGTGCGCTAGTAGAATAGGGTTGTAATATTTATATATAGAATAGAAAATTGGAATTATATATGTGTATGTGAGTGTGTCTATGTATATACATATATATAAAATAAGGATAGTTTTATAATAGTTAGTTATTTACTATTATTAAATTAAGATAGATTGGAAGGTTAATTAAAATTAGATTCGATGAGTCATAATCGTCATCGTATACTGCAAACAAAACTCAATTGTGTATTATTGATTGTCCTCAATTGTAATTAAAACATAAATACGTTGTGTAGTTAGTTGAAATATGTACTTTCCCTCGCAGCACATTAATAAGTTTAAAAAAAAGAAAACCACCTACATAACAACTTATCAGAGTATAGCAAAAAAAAAAAAAAAAAAAAGTATAACAAGTTTTTTTTTTTTTGCTGGTTTGCTTGTCTTATTGATTGGGTACAGCGTGTCACAACATTTAACTTTGATTAACTTACACACTGAAAATATACATATTTCAGCTGTTCGTATATTTTTATTTTTGGTACATGAAACATTTTGTCGTGCGATTAGTCATTAGAAATATTGATTGCTTGAAATATGCTATGTACATTTGCACGTGTAAAAATTAAATATTAATTTAATTGTAACAATATACCTACATACATACACAAATCAGACAAACACTTTTTCTTTAAGAAAACCGAAATTATAATAAAACAAATTTTTCCCTGATTATGTAATATATATATATATATATATAAATAATTTATTTATTAATGTATGTCTAGACTATAATAATAATATTATTATTTTATGAATTAGTCATTAAAGTTATGTGAAAGGTAAATGAATATAATTATAGTATAATAATGCACACTCTATTATATATATGTGCATACATGGGTGAGGCTGTACAATATAATATACATATATATATATGTATGTATACATGACACTGTATACATTTGGAGTGCCCTACTTACTAAAAAAAAAAAATCTACCTTAAATTTATAAATTATTACTCGACCATTAGTATTTTCCCATAATTTACGAACGAAACCTATTTTGTTTGCCCGAGAACCCTTTTTCTTTTATTTTCCCTAAACTTTAACATAATATTATAATAAAAATAATATAAGTTTGGACTAGATACTATATTTTGTTAAAAAAAAAAAAAAAATATTTAAAGTTTATTATACAACTTAATTTTTCAATTACAACTGGGAAACGACCAACAAAATTGTACGAAAACTTGATAAGGTATAGAACTTTTTTTTTGGTAAATATTTTTTAAGGTCAATAATTGATTGAGCCTTTTACTTAGATTTAACTTTTTAGAAATATTTTAGGATAAGTGTGTGTTTTTTTGTTCAATATATGTGGTGATGTGTTCGGTTAATTTATACGAGTAGGGTGTTATGTTTATAATGGGTAAATTGGTTTTGTCTTTGGGCTTCAAATTTAATGGCTTTCTTAATTTAGTTATGCATACGTAACATAGGCTTAATACATTATTGTAGAAATTATGAAATTATACGTATAAATAGATTCGTATAAGCTGCTTTTAACGTAGGTTAAAATTTGGTTAATTTCTCGTTATTCAAACGTTTAGTCAAGCGTCAATATTAACCTATGTTATATTGTAGTCGTTTTTTCTTTGGTTGACCAACCGGTAGAAATGAACAGACCTGTAACTTGTCAGTTTAAACACGGTAACCGTTGGTTCCTGCATCAAAAGAAAGTTAGAAACTGGCCAGGATATTTCTTAACACATTCGCGGTCACACTATTTTATTGAGGGCTGCTACTCAGAACGTCACACACTGTAACTCTGGTAATTTTGAAGATAATTTAAATCTGATTGAAGTTTTTTTTATTAAATGGTTTGTAGAGAATTTTGCAATAATTAGTGTATTTTTGCAAATACAGTGGTGACTCCCCATTTTCATTTTATTTCATCTAGAGGACAATACTGCATTAGAAGTGAGACTGCAATTGCAGTGGTTGAACGAATAAAACTCTCTGTAACTCTTAAAGCGCTGTCACTGCATTAGCAGTATAATCAAAAATCAAAATTAAAAAAGAATAATTAATCAGTTTCATTCTTTTATTAAAAAACTTTAAATAATAAATAACAAAAATAGCAATAATTCATCAGAATAAAATAAAATTGTTCTAAATTAAAAAAAAAAAAAGTCTTATGTGTTTTTTAGGCTTCAAGAGTTGGATTATGAATGGCCGAGTTATGCCAAGATTCGCAACAATTCAGACACAAAGGTGGATTACCTGGACATTGCTTACATTGAAACGCCGTTTGTTTCCGTTTTTTTCGATAGAGTGCAACATCTGCAATCACGAAAGTATGATTTCCTTTTCCATCCGTTGGGTAGTGGACTTTTTTCAAGAAAATGTTGGCTTGATGAGGATGTTGATGCTGCTGATACCTCTGGAAATATTGGAATGTTTGCTGCCCTGTTTGGTGGTATTTTCAGATTACGTCCATTAGGTATGTCTTGGACGTTCAAAAATGAGCAAATGAGGGACTCTCTAAATTTTAAAAATTTTATCTTAGGAAACTTTTTTTTATAAATAAAGTAAGAATTAATAACAGTTTTTCGATGACATGAATAGTATGATACCAATTGATCTAGTCTATCAACACCGGACATATTTTGGTTGTATTCCTCGACTTCGATGGGTTTGTTTCGTTCTTTACCGTAACTGTTTGTGGCTAAAGCCATTGCTGGGTGATATGCTGTATTTATACAGAGGACATCCCTCTTGTCTTTCCATTTGGAGACATAGATATTTCCTTTCCGTAACCAGATATGCTCATTTTTTTAAGTTTTTTTGGAATAAGTTCCTTTGGGTTTTCCTTTCGGTTTGCTTCGTAGAGTACCACAAGTATGGGTTTTATGAGATAATAATACATTACATAAAGAAACACTATTATAGTAATGGTTCATAAAAACTGTGTGCCCTTTTCCCAGGTATGGCTCCATTAATCTTAACACCAAAGAATTAATTTTTCAGCATGTTGAATCTGTATTTTGTTTTCCGCCATACATTTCCAGATTAAAAACATACCCATTTGGATCACACAGCTCAAACAATTTTATGCCGTACCTAGATTTTTTATTTTTGATGTACATCCTAAAATGTAAGCGACCGCGAAACAACAACCAAAATTCATCCAGTGGCAAGTGCTTGCTTGGCCTGTTAGATGCTTGGCATCGATCCGTAAATAGCTTTACAAATGAACTTATTCTACTTAGATGTTTTTCACCTATCTGAGAATTAACATTGAAGCATCTTAAAATTTGTTCAAAGCGACGGCCCGACATAGTGCTTGGAAAAACTGGATGATAATAGTCTATTTCTTGAGTCAACTAAAATCTTGAGCAGTTCATCACCACAAATACTATCAAACACTTCCCTTGGCGAATTTCCGATAATTTGGCAGTCTGCAGAACACTCATCAAAATTAAAATTTGGTATATCGGCAGTAGCTGATATCCATAACTCTTCAACTTCATCGACACTATCTTCAATATGATCGCTTCCAGTTTGACCTTCATATTCGCTATTTTCAATGTCCTATTAATATACTCTGGGTCCACTATACTATCATCATAATCCGGCGAGAGGTCAACTTATTCAAACCCGCTGTCCATTTCTTCAAAGAGAGCCAGCAGCCTTTTTTGTTTTTCTACGTAACTATCCATGCTACCATACAACTTTATTCCTATAATTTTAATTGTAAATAAAGTATTGTAATGTAATTTTAAAACAGATCTCTATATCCACTATAATGCCAACCAAACATATATTAATTAAATTTTAATTAAATTACATAACTACAATTTATTTACATATAATAACCACTTTCAATAAGAACGTCTATCTCGTACGACACTTTTTCTGATTCTAATGTATTTTATATGGGAATCACCACTGCATTTGCAGTTGTGCCGTTATTTTGCCAGACGGGGACAAAACTATAAGCAAAATTTTAAACTTCATTGTTCGCCCCTAAAACAAAAACGAGACAGTATTTTTTAATAATTTTTTTTAATAATTTTTTAATAATCTATAAATAATAAACTAACAAAATGAGAATACCTAATTCTCATAATATAAACCTAAATATCAAAAAAAGAGAAAAGAAAATTGTACTGCAATAGCAGTTGTGACCTATTGAAAACCTCTGTAAATACTGCTATTGCAGTGGTTGTCCGCCTATGTGTTACCTATATCTAACCTTCACAAATCTAACTTTTCGGTTTTTAAAATACTCTTTTTGAACTTTTTGGAACTATCTTTGCCGATTTTGTACGCAATACACATTAAGAAAATAAAACAAAACGTGGTAAGTTTTAATATAACTAAAATAAAATTTTCAATGTTAACCAATCATAAAAAAATAATATATATTTTAATTTACGCCCGCGCCGGTTGACTCGGTATTATCTTCGGTGCTATCTTCCGTGTTTTTCGGTTTGCTTCTAAAAATTAAATAAATAAAAAATTGTAAATGTATTCATATTAATTTAAATAATTGTTGGATCTCACTTGTTGTCCATAACGTGGTTCACTTGGAAACAAACGCAAATTTATTTTCAACTACAAAACTTCCCAAGTAATAACGAAAGTATTAGTGAAAACTTAGTAATCAAAGTAGTTTGAATCCGAATTTTCGCGTGTTTTAAATAATTTTTAAAAAAAATTGAGTTAGAACGCGCTGTATATGCTGGATGACTACTTCTAACGCTTTGAATTATCATATCCAATATTTCTTTCAACTAGTTGAAAGCGTGTTTTTCAGCAGTTCCAGCACACGAATAGTTTTGGAGCCGACTGTCTTTAAACAGCAACTTACATAAAATTTTGCCGGACCCCAGCTCATCAGATCATCCAAAGACCAACCACTTGCTTTTCTGAAAAATTAAATTTCCCTTTCATCGATTGTTTCCGTTTCAGCCAGACGCGAACTTGTTATTTCTTCTAATATAACATCCATGGTTATTTTTATGTCAGCAATAGATCTCTCCATTTGCTTTTCATTGCAATTCACATAACATCCTGAATAAAATAAAAATATTATTCAGCAATGATTATTTGTTTGTTTGTTTAAATGACCAGAGTTCTTGCGTCTCTTGCTATCTCAAATATATTATGCTGAATTAATATGGGAAAAAGATTGGTTATAGCAACATGTTTCACTTTGTGATTTTTGGTCCATTATCCCAGTTGATCTCTTATACAAGTCAATCACTCTTCTTCTCTTTCTGTTCAGAAATTCACTGTCCGATGTTTCATATTCAGAAGCACTTGTTTCAGAACCATTTTTTCTGTCTTTAATATTCACGGGACTATCACTTTTAAATGAATTCTTGTTTTTACGTTGCACTTCACAATAATTTGCATTAGAAATTGTTTTATTTTTTAGCAAATAAGCGCGAACACGTCTTATAAATGTGTCACGACACTATATTTTTTATAATAATTAACGATTTTATAATTATCACTATACCAAAAACCACACTTTTGAACGATTAGAACATTAAACAGTTATAACGATTCAATAAATTTTGAGTATTCGATTTTTTAGCATCAATAGTTGTAATTAAGGCTAAAATATGTTATTTTCAAACCTTTGAGTTAAACTGTAACTCGATTCTTACTTTAAGGTAGATGGTAAACCAATAAGATAATTATTAACTTTATGGGACTTAAGCTCAACTTTGGTTGAAAATTAGTTGAGTCGAGATTGATAGATACCTGATAAATTATTGCTGGTATTTAACTTAAATTGAACTTTGGTTAAAATCAAGTTTATACAAAGTAGATAGTCAACCGATAGGGTAATTGTTTACTCTATATTGACATAGGATTGACTCAATTAGGTTAATGAGAAACTTTTGAGTTTTGAACTAGTTGTGATATTTCACAGAAAATTTGTTATAATTAAACACAGTAATATTTGGATCACAAGAATAGGTTTTAGAATATGGATTTCAAGTACAAAATATACCCCGCCTGAAAATAACTTAAACACAACGTAATCGTTCAAAAGGCAATAGTTAATTTCTAAATAAACTATTTGTTTGCTGGTTAAGTTTATTTTGTCCATTTCAAAATAATTTTGGGTTTATAAAAAATAAAAAAAATGATTGTTTTATTTACTAATTATTTTGATTGAATTGTAATCAATTGTTTTACTGTACTTGGTCAGAATGGCCATTCAGGATAGAAATGTATAAACACCAGACACATGTTTAAAAAAAAAAAATCATTTTAAAGAAAATTCATGAACTATTTATCTTAATTTTTTAAAGTATATAATTCTAAAATTTAAGAAATTTTAAATTTTAACTAAGCTGCAATATATTTCAGATTTTATAGAATTTTTAAAATTCAAATTTTTTTTTTCTTAAATTGAAATATGTGTAACACTCACCTAAAATAATTGTCTCAATAATGACATTTTGTACCTTAGTATTTTCTTGAGTTAATTAAATAAAAAACATAATTATTATTCTTAATATTAACTAACTACTAATGGTTTCTTTAATAAATAAATTCAATAGTCCCAAAAATTGATTGGATTGTAACCAGAGACGGAAACCGGTTCGTTTGAACCAAACCAAAACCAAACCAAACCATTTTCAAAATGATTTGATGAAGCAAACCAAAACCAAACCTGTTTTTTAAATAATAGTTGAACCGATCCATAAACCAATTTTTTTCTGTTTGGTTCACGGTTCGGTTTTATAGTCGAAAATATGTTCAATTACCTACATAAATTGAAAAAATTGATTCATTTCATTTTGAAACTACTACATTATTTTTGTCACGTCTACTACAATTTTGTATTTAAATTTAAATTACCGTTTTTTTTTGACAGATCTTAGTTTTTCAGTTTATTAAGCGGAATAAAGCGTGAAATTATTATTTTTTTGATTGTTGGTTTGAAATGCTCCTTTACCAGCTAACACCAAGTGAGTCTTTAGGATCGAGGAACAGGATTAGAATCCAGAGTGTGCCTACCATGGTCTCTTTAATGCGACTTATTAGTGGAATAAAGCTGTTTTTATTTGAATATCGAGAATAATTAATTAAGAATAAAAATGTGAATCTAAATTCTGAATCCGACACAAAACCGAACCAAAACCAAGAAATATCAAGACCCCGAAACCAAACCAAAAACCATAATAAAAATGTGTGATTAAATCAAAACCGAACCAACTGAAAAAAAAACTTTGGTTTCCATCTCTAATTGTAACACTTGTAATTCTCCCAAAGTGTAGAAAATGCTCAGTGAATTATACAATTTTACTCCATTATACCCTAATGAGCGCTGTGAAAAATATTTACTGTACATTGATAATCGATAATGAGTGTTTCTGCTATTATGGTTTTGGACTTGTCTATTGCAACATTGAATCTAAGTATTTTGGTAGATCTCCGTTTACCAGGCGAAACATCAACATCAAAACGTTGTAGTGTATTCTTTGGTTTATAGCCGTCCATCCTTGTACTCAAACATTTCACTTATATGAGTCCTATTTTCTACTCTTAAAATAGCTCGATTTTTTGGAGACGATATATTTGTGATTGATTTATTGATGAATAATGCTGATGAACTTTTTGTTCATTTTTTATTTGTATTGACAGCACCATGTACTTTGTTTTAGAAATGTTCATTACCAACGTATGAAACATCAACCATTTTCTCAGATTGTTCAAATCTTCGTTTATTTTCTGAATAAGGGTTAGTGTAACAATCGTAATCAAGGTATCATCGGCAAACATGTTCACTTATTTGTCTATCGATTGTTCCAAAAGCTCGTTTAAAATCCAGGAAAACTGCTACTGCTACTTTATTGTCATCTGTTTTAAATTTATCAATAATCCAACGCAGTTTCACATTAATGGAGTTCTGGAAATCCAGATTGTTGGTCGACTAGTATATTGTTGTTGTTAATGTGGGGATTTTTAACTACTCGTTCTAACACCGCTTGGCTAAAAAAAATTCGGAATTGGAATAACCGTTGATATTTTCCATGGTTTCGGAACCTTAGCTTCATTTGAACTTTTATTGATTAAATCCAAAAATTTCATTCTTCATAGCGTCCAGCATGATAGTATGATTTATACCATCAATTCCAGCGTTCGACTTTAGACTACTAATACTTTTAGTTTTGTCTTGACATGTAATGTTTAGGAAACAGAGTGGAAATGTGTAAAAATACGAATTTATTGTTATGAATGTCATCACACTGGATACAAATATATTGTTTAGAGATCCGGCCAATTCTAAAATATCGGTTGGTACTTTGAAGTTGTATACATCGATTTTAACGTTCTCCATAGTTTTTTTGGATTATTTTGATTTTCTACGAATTTGTTTTTGAAATAAATGGCTTCTTCCTTAAGGATCGTTTAAAAATCATAGTAGTTTACTAGTTTTATAAATCAATTTTGTACAAATCAATTCATTCAAACAAGTTCTTAAGTTTAACACTACATCTTCAGCTACTGCGTTTAATTCTTTGTCTCTTCCGTTTAAGTTAACTCCTTGACATTCCAGAAGTTGTTGATTTAAAGCGTAGTTAAGTGACTCATAACAATAATTTTTACGCAATCGTTTTTAGAGTTTGTTATCACTAAATCTATTAAACTGATTTTTGTGTAACTCTACTCTATTGTTTAAACACCTGAATTAGTCTGTAATCTGTTATCAAATGATTAAATTTTTGCTGTGGTTTATGGTATTTTCCATCCATTCGCCAACTTTATTTAAAAAAACTGCTCTCGTTGTTTAAAATGTTCCGTATACTATCCCAAATATCCCAGTCGTATGATACCTTTTTATAATTTGCATTGTTAAAACCACGTGCGATTCCTCTCACAGTTGGTAATTATTTTGAAATTTATGTTTTCGTGAATATACATCGCAACTCCACCTGTTTATTGACTATCTGGATCGCAGCCTATAAATTTATAGTTAGTTATCAAAATGAAATTCCGAATGTACGATTCAGTTGTTCTGGTTTCACTGTCTATTACAAAAAGGCTGGTTTAAAGCCAATTGACTCTACTACATGGAGCCTATCAAAATATTGAATTTTTCAGCTTCCATTATTTTCTTATAGCAAGTGACATCAACTTCAATGACTGTATCGAATTTCTTTGTATTTCTTCTTTGATAGGTTGTTATTACTTTTATGTCGCAATCAGTTAAAACTTAAAAACGATCAGTTCGGTTCAGCTTTTCGTTTGCGTCATTCAAATCGCACTGTAGTATAATTCCTCCATTTGAAAAATTTCAGTATCCCATAAAAGAAATTCTTTTCACATTTATCTTGCTTTCGATGTTTTCTTTGGATTGTTTATTAACTTGGTGTTTCTTTGGCTGTAACAGTACTAATTTGCTCGGTTTGGTTTTGACACATGTAAATCAATTCATACACAGTTTTTCACGAAATCTATATTTTGCTTCTGTTACTTAACAAATCAATGAAGCATACTTAGAAATCTATCGAGTTAACACGTTATGAAGTAAGTTTGCAACACTACTGTGCAAACATATGTGTGGATGTGAAACTACCTTAGATTAACCTAAAAACGACTAAAATCAATTTTCGATGAATTTCATAAAACTAAGAAGTGAGAATCTGAAAGCCAATTATTATGGGTTTAAGATTGTCACTTCTTAGTTTAATGAAATTCATGGAAAAAACTGAAACAGTACATAGTTATTTTCATTGGTACAGTTGGTGGTCAGAAATAATAAAAATCTGTTTTAACAAATCCAGGTATATTAAGTCTGTCGTAGTACCTATTTTTTATTGCTATCCAGGATCATTTTTACTATATACCAGACACTCTCCTAAAAACTATCGTGGCCGATAAATTTTAGAACCTTTCCAGGTTCGAATAAATGAACGAAGTGTTTGAAATTTGTATAAAAAAGATGTCCCCGTTATTCTTTCGGAACATCCAAAGAAATCTTGAAGAGGTTTTTCGTACAATTTATAATACATCGGTATTTTCAACTAATGGTCATTATCCTATGGTACTGCACTTAAAGTGCTTGAGAGACTGAAAAGCAGTTCAATTGATCACATACACCACATCATACCAACCGAAAAAAAATCTTCCAATGATAACAATCATTTTTTTTTTTAAATTTCCTAACAAACACAAAATAAATTTACATTATTTTTTTAATGAATAAAAAAGTAAAATGGAAAATTGGAAAAACGGATTGTGTATTGTTTGTAAAAATGCAAAATAAAAAATTGAGTATAGAATTTTTTTTTTTTTTTTATAATTATATTCGTTGAACCAAACAAAAATACGAAAATTTATAAAAAAAAAAAAAAAATAGCTTTTCATACCCATGGGAGAGTGGCTTTTAATTTTTTTATTTTATTTTTTCGCTAATAGTCCCACCCTTGGAACCAATTTTTCCGTATTTTATTATATGCGAGTACAAAATTTTCATCTTCACCTTTCCTCGTCAGAGTTTTCCTACACACATATGCATATATATGTATAGTTATAAATTTTTCCAATACACATACATAACAATGTACGTCTGGACTCCTCCACCAAAAAAAAAAAACGTTACCAAAAAATAAAAAAAATGAGTGCAAATTTTATTTTTATTTCTCGTTTCGCGACTTTTCTATAACACGACCAAAAAATACAAAAAAAAAAAAACCTAAATGAGTTTGGAGATAGTAGAGAACAGCATTTGGAAAATGCGAAAATTTTTATTTATATAATATTTTGGTACTGTCCAGTTCAGTATAATTTTATTTTTAATATGGTGGTGGTGGTTTGTTGTTGATGATGGTCGTAATGACGATGGTTTGGTGTGGGAAATACACTACAAAATATATGTATGTACACATATAGTTGGTATGATGTGGTACACAGTATTATTTGGTCAATATCCCATTCTATATCTCTGTCTCTACATATGTACATAAACAGAACACAGGCATGTATGTACATCAGAGTATATTTATTTATTTTTAATTTTGTTTCTGTTCTTTTCTACAAACAAAAAGAATAAAAATTCGGGATATTTTTTGCATAAAAAAAATATCGCGGATTTTTTTTTTTTATTTGGAACGTACGTATATGTATGTATATGCATGCCATGGCATAAAAATTGGTTTATGTTAGTAATTATTCTCATATACATATGTACATATGTGTACGTATGTACGTATATCGCAGTTCGATATAAAACGTATATAAGTTGATTTCTTTTGCAAATATACGGCGAAGCACAATTGGTAATTAGTGACAATTGTTTATGAGCGCGCAGAACGGAATGGGGTCACCACCATCGCTACAATAAATTTATCTTTGACGCGAAATTTTATCATCAACTGTATAATAATGCGTCTTAAAAAATATATAACACAATAATTAATTTTTATTATACAGGTTTTTGCGTAGATTTTAATTTCGTTTGTGTAACTGTATATATAGGAATTAAAGCTAATTTCTTTTCCAAGTTAAGAAAACCATTTTTTTTTTGTAAAACACCTTTTAGCGTATTTCATTTTTAATGTTTGTGCATGAATTTAAGTGATTAAAATTTTAACGGTTTTTAGTTTTGAGAGATGATAGTTTTATTTTATGATGCAACTTTTAAATAATTAGATGATTAATATACCAATTTAAATAAGTAAGAGAATGATAATTGGTATAGCATTTACGACGCCGCTATAAATTAATAAACTGACGCATTTCCCTGTGTACAATGGAAGCAATTGACATTATATCTAATTAATCCCAATATATATTCGGCTAATAACCTTTTTTTTGTGTGTAAGATCGAAATAATATACGTGCATAAAAACTTTCATAAATCAACATTTAAAATTAAAAATTATAATAAAATATATTTATAACAAAAAAATAAAAAACTTTCATTTAATTAAAATTCGAATAATTATTTATATCGGTTTTAATCCTTAAATAAAATATATATACATACATATATACGTACATAATATATAAATTATAACAACAGAAATATAATAAATAAATTAATAAATTAATATTTATTTATATGATTTTTATTTTGCTTTTTTTTTATATATATTTCTTTTAATTTATTAACAAAAATAACACAGAAAATAAGAAATAAAATAAGAATGCCAATTTTATGCATTTAAAATACTTAATCATTTATTTTTTTCCCCACTTTGCATCTTAACGATATCTTTGTGTATGATACGTTTGTATGTGTTGAACTG
Source organism: Tipula unca (assembly GCA_951394425.1). Taxonomy (NCBI): domain Eukaryota; kingdom Metazoa; phylum Arthropoda; class Insecta; order Diptera; family Tipulidae; genus Tipula; species Tipula unca. Next base: position 124,156,685 of record OX596380.1, read on the forward strand.
TTTTTTTTTTTATTCTTCTCGCTTGCAATGTTCCCTTCTTACCCATAATTAACTTAACAGACAGCTCGATAAATCACAATATACATTACTTCTTATATATTATATACATATATATACAGTTATCACTCGTGATCTTAAATATTAATTCAGGATTTTATGCACATTTGGACATACACACACATCTACATATGTATCCAGATAACAATATTTTGGTAATATTTACATGATCACGATAATGATCAAATCATTTCATGATCGTGATGAACTTTATATTTTAGACGTTCGACTGTAATAAATACGAATGTAATAATAATAAGAAAACAAACTAATAATGATAATAAAAGTGGGCGATCGACCGCATAATTTGTAATTAAATAAATAATAAGCTAAACATTAGATTATAAAATATTTTTAGTACATATCACGTTCCACAGCCGTACACATAAATATTTTTTTGTTTTTGTTTTGGCGTTGGGTATTTTTGCGCGATCATACATAGTAATGATCTATTTGATCTACAAAACGAAAAAAAATTTCTTTATTATAAATAAATAGTTTATAATCATTAAGCTAAAAAACCGTTATTATTATTATTGTAGTTACTTTATTTATTATTAATATTTTAGAAAATTTTAATCACGATTAAATACTTTTTATTCATGATGACTTAAGTCATTATTGTAATATACATAGATATATAAGTAATTAAAGTGTTAGTCGTTTCATTCGAAACTAACAAAACTAAATGGATATTTATGTAAATTTCTCTAAAATTTATGTTGAATATGAAATTTGAATATTATATTATTAACAGTTTAAATATTTGCTATATGAAAAGAAATTAGTATGTGATTTGATTTTAAATACAATGATCGAACGTCCTAGTGAACAAAGGATTTTAAAACTGGTTTAAAATCAATAAACACACATTTCAAAGTTATAGCAGCCTTTTTATAAACGCTATGACTTATTCTGTAAAACCAAAGCTAAATATAAATTTACTAGTAAGGGAAGGTTTAGGGAAGTGCGGAAGGAATTCGTAACTCTATAGAGTGCTTGGTCCATTTAAGGTAATTAAATATTTTTTGAAAATTTAATAATTGAGTATTAAAATTATTAATTTGATTTTTAGATACCTAAAAGGCTTAAAAAATATAGTAAAATAAAATATCGAATTTTCATTAAAGAGTTTGCCATTACCAGATTTCCGTTACAATTTCATGGTTAAATAAATAATTAAATATCTTTAACTACGCAATTCTAATTCGATACTGTAGACACTTTCGTCGTAGCACTAACAATTTTCTAGTCACCAGTAACAGTCAGTAGGGAAAGCAGCCAGGATAAAAACACGGCACGTTTTCATTGCTCCCGAACTCGTGGTAAAATATCTCAGGTAACAATGTCTTTCTAGTTCTGAAACTCCTACGATTAACCGACTATATGCTACTTTTTTGACAATTGGTTCACACTACCTGAGTATAACTATTCAGATAGGATTAAAACCACATGAATGAATCATACCACAGAAGCGTCAGCGATACAGTTTTTTTGATTTTACAGTTGAATCTCTTTTTACCCTGATCCATACTTATAAAACATCAAATTCAATTATCCTATTTCTTCTAAATCCAAATTGTCGAGGGGACAGAAAGTTATTATAGTTCAAGAAACCCAAAAAACTAGGTAACCTTCAAATTTTGAGAAAACTGAAATTCATTATATTAACTCCAAGGGCCGATTTATTTTTAAGTGACTGGATAACTTATAGTACAATTCCCCAAACAAAGCTGATCGTAGCAATGATTTGTTTCAGGTGGCTCTGGATGACCGCTGTCTGAATCACATAGTTTTAGGCTGTATATTTTTAATTTATTATTGTTTGTTGGTACAATTGGCTTTTTCGAATTATTTTGAATAAATCATCAGAAATCCAGAACTTCAGTTTGGCTGAGCTTCTGCTAAAGGAATTTAATGTAGTACATTTACTAAATGGCTTCATAAAATTATCAAAACTGTCATCGCATTCGTAGAATTATAAACTGCACTCCAATCTTCAAAAAAAATAGCATATCCTTTAATCAAATCAACGTGAGCTATCTCTATCTCCATTGTAGTCATGCAACATATTGGGTCCATGCCATATTCATTAATATTAGTAAATTATTTATTTAAAGAAACAATTTCGAGTGGCGTACTATCTCTAAAAATCGATGGTTTCGAAGCGATTTGATTGGAACATGGATAGCTGTATTTTCCAATATGTAAGGTGAATCAATATGGCCAAGAAGGATGTTATCGAGGAAAGCTGAGTCTAAAGATAAACGACTATTTTCCAAAGTGCAAATTTTATACTCTAAACATCTTGTCGTGTATATGGTCATAGTCTCAATCTATATCAAATGAAAATCATAAATTTCTTTTGGATGCTTTCAATTCTTTGGCTGTGGTTAGCGTAATAAGGGCTCCAGATTACTTATGTGATCTTATATATACAAAATATAGTGAAAATAAAGTTGGAAAATTAGTAAACTGAATTCACTGAATCTCTTGATGTCTTCTTTTGTAATATTTTTGTGTCATGTATATCTTTAATTGTATGGTAATTTTTTATATCATCTGCGAACATGACAAGATTTGAATATTTTATGACCCATATTGTACGCGACTAGACAAATATGAGTTGAACCAGTTAATAAATTTGGATGGAAAGCCAAAGTTATAAAGACTTTCTAGAGACTTGTAATGGCAGATGGAGTCAAATGGTTTAATAAAATAAGTAAACACTAAATTGAACAGGATTAGTAGATGTAGATGTTCTAGGCATACACCCTTGCTGATTGAATGATATTTGTTGGACTATAGGATTCCTTTACCGCTGTTACATATTACCAGTTCGAATAATTTTAGCTCCTTGAAGCTTCAGCTAATTCGATTTGTAATGGATGAGCAAACTTCGATCCTTTCGTAATGTAATACCTATACTTAGCCGGTGAAACATTCAAAAGCTCACCAAATTTGATTCAAAAATTGTATATCCTACAAGGTAAAAAAACTACAAATCCTTTGATGTATGCCTTACTTCCTTCGAAAACATACCGCAAATTTCTTTTCAAATAAATAAATATAATGGATCTAACTTATATCCTATATGCCGAAGTTTCTTTTGGTTGATTCTTTCACTCCAGTCAGTGTGTTGTATATATAATTGCCGTACAACTAATATCCGCTGTCCTCGAGTCGTTTGATCTTCGTGTGAGTACTGATTTCTGCCAGCAAACAGAGCTTGATCCATTTCTTGAACCATCCATTATTTCACCATACCGTTTAAAATTGCCTCGATGCCACAACTGTCGAAGATATACTAGGTTTAGGGAAATATTTAGCTACGTTTGAGCACAAGGCTCAGCAAATATTTTCTAGACGCTTAACAAAATTGGAGTAACAAAAAAATGTTGGTATCATTTGACATTTAAAATCATTAGTGCGTTTTAAAATAGTGTTCGTCGATGATAAACCCGGTTTATTGACTCATATGCTTTAATACACAAATATTGTGATATTTGAATCAATTAGATGTAATGTTGATTTCAATTGAAATCGAGAGGTTAGAAAACGTGATTTTATTGATTGAAAAATATTCGGTTACTAGGAGGAATACTTTTTTTTTAAAAAAAATATATAATTTTAAGTAAATTGATCACCAATCAAAATCCTGATAAGTGTACATATTTAAACAAGCCAATAATTTTGAATATGAAGATTCAGGTATTCCAGAGTCAATAATATCAATAAACTAGGTCAATCCAATAGACATAATACACGAAAAAGGCTTAATTTATAGTGAAGTAATTTTAATAAACGGCTACGGACAATAGTACATGAAAACCACTTGGCCCCAATTCGGTTCCCTATATAATTATCACCCCACAATTTGCACAATAAATTATATACCATTTTTGCGATGATCAAAGGAAGACACAAACTACAAGCCCAACTGATGCATATATACATATACATACATATATACATACTATACACACAAAAAAAAAACTTATTAATTTTTTTTAATTAATTTACAGTCTTCAGTTTTATTTATTAAAATCAAATTTAAAATAAAAAAATTCGCTACATATAAACCATTAAATTATTATTATTTTTTTATAAATCGACTATTTTAATAGCCGCCGGGAATAATTTAACCAAAACATAAAACTACAACAACAGCAAAATCTTCTAAAGTAGAATCTCGATATTTATTTTCGTTTTTTTTATGTTGTCTATATATGTATACTATAGTATCGAGAGCGAGAAGTATTTAGCTTGCAATGGAACAAAATTAATTTCATTCAATTTTAGATTAACTTTGTTTTTCTGTGATGCCACCACACCAATATAACTAAAAAAAAAAAAAATTATTTATGTACAAAAAACTATAATTTCTTTTTTGCAATATCCAGCGTAAAATAAAAAAAAAATCTGGACAATAATAAACAACAGTCCAAAAAAAAAAATATGTATAAATACAACACATATAAAAAACAAAATTATATAATTCTCTGGATAAACATAGATAGGAGTCTGGAGCAACAGAAAAAAAATCGGGTTTTTGTATTTTATTCCAAATAAAGATAAATCCGATTTTTTTTTTATTTTGGTACAATACGTACATACATACATACATACATGCATAATTTTTTTTCGTGCGCCTCGCGATTTTTCGAGAAAATTAAATTTTCATTAAAATGCGCTTGCAGTAAAGTGATTTATTCTCAATTTCCTATTCGCGTTCAACAAAAATATTAACAAAACATAATAAAAAGTGGGGAAAAAAATTAATGCTTCGAGAGTATACATATACTCGTATGTACATACATATATGCATAAATAAAATTTACGAATACGATTTTTTTTCGGGAACGTGTTGTGGGAGTTTGTTTTATGCGGGTTGCATATTATTATTATGCGCGATGGTCAATGTTGTCTTGCAAAAATTTATATGAACGAGTGTGTGTTTGTATAATAAAATATGGAAATATATTATTTTTGATTGATTGATCAAATAAGACAAAATTAATTCAAATATTTTGCATCGAGTAAGGCTATTTAATTTATGCAATCAATTTTTTGCAAATTAAAAATTAATGTGAACCTGTGTTCTTTATTTGAGCTTAAATAAATACTTAAACGTAGATTTCAGTAAAAATCCTGGTCGACCGCTTTGTAAATTCAGCTGATAAAAGTATTTTTGTTATAACAAAAACGAACAAGTACGTAATTGTCTTTTTATGTAAAAGTTTCAGTTTAAACAAACATTTAAAAAAAAAAAAGTCTCGGGTGCGATACCCAATAATAGTTTTGAAAATTATAACGCAAGGTTACAACAAAAATTAAATAGTTAAAAAACCAAGTAGAGTTGGAAAACAATTTAAACCATTTTCTTATGAATGTGAAGTTAGCCCGAGACACCATCCCGAAAAAAGGCCTGTTCAATTTTGGTCTGTGTCTATGCTAAATTTCACAGTAGCCCGATAAATTTATGAAAAATTGTAAGAAAAATTCATAGCATCCCGAAATTTTAAAATGGTGTACGTTTTTAAGTAAAAAGTTGAACAGATAAATTAGCCGGAAAAATTATCGACATTTTTAAAACAATTTATGCATTTTTATTATTTCAGTATCAATATACAATATAAGAATCAATACCAAAATGTATATTTTTTTTTGCGCAATTCAAAAGATAACCCGTCTGGGTTATGGTCTTTATAAAAAGGTACATTGATCCTATACATATATAATGAGATATAGCCTATCTTCGTATCATGGAGCTAAAGGTTTCGTCTATAGGGTCATTATTGTACTAATAGATTCGACAGCACGATATACGAATTATATGAAATCTTTATAATTTTTGAGGAAAAATCCTAAAGATAACGCGAGCATCACGCCAGAAATCCTATTTCAGAAAACCCAAATTGATTGTGCCAATTTGCGCCTTTAGCTAAAAAATGTGTCTATTGGCGTGATTATCACACCACAAAACCCATATTTTCCATTAATATATTGCATACATTTTTAAATATTTTTCGGTTGCGCCACATTGTGCATCACTAAATTATTACCACACACTCTATAATTGCTAGATTACTAGAAAAGGAAAAAATCGGCCAACTGTGAAGTCAATATACATCAATATAAATGTTGTATGATCAAGTCATATAGAAACGATTTTCAGAAAGCTGTAAAACTGTAATACACATTTTGGCCCAGTTTCGCGTTTGTCCATACTCTACATTGGCTAGAATCGGCCATAGAGTATCCAGAAAATACCAAACTGACGGTTTTCTGGAACAGTTGTATGGATGATTTCTGGAAAAATAGATACAAATAGATACGATTTGTGGAAAACGGAAAATATTTCTCATCAATAAATACGGATATACGCTATATGTCATTATTTGTGGATGAAGGTACCTATTTTTAAAGACCATAACCCAGAGGGGGTTATCTCTAGGATTTTCCCCCGAAAAATATAAAGATTTCATATAATTCGTATACGTACTGTTGAATCTATTAGTACAAACGACGATAGACGAAACCTTTAGCTCCATGATACGAAAATTGGCTGTATGTCATAGGCTGTAGGTCCCTATGGAGGTCTCTGTTTCTAACATACCATGGTGCATCAACGATATTCCTTAATACTTTGTTTTGAAATCTTTGGATGATTTCCACATATTTGGATGATAGTTTTGCATCTAGTGTCATGCCAAGGTACTTAACCGTGTTGGCATACGGTATTATTTCTTGATTAATTGTAACCGGAATATGTTCGAGTTGTTTGTTTATAAAATTGATGTGAACTGATTTAGTTTCGTTAAGTTTAATTCGCCATCTTTTGGTCCAGTTATGTACTTGAGTAATAGCTAACTGTAAACTATGAGTTGATTCTTCGTTGCTATCTCCAACAGCTAAGATTGCCGTGTCATCAGCAAATATCGCCACAGTGTTGTTTTCTAATACAGGGAGATCATTAGTGTACAATAGGTATAGGAACGGACCTAATACACTTCCCTGCGGTACTCCTGCCTTGATTTCTTTCAATTCAGAATAGGAGTCTAATTTTAATCTAAAGAATCTTTCAAGTATGATTCTAATATTGTAGTGAATTGCATTGGTAGTACAGTTCTTAACTTATAGTTAAATCCTACGTGCCAAACTTTATCAAAGGCCTGTGCAACGTCTAAGAATATCGTTGAGCAGACTTTTTTCTCGTCTAATGCTCTTTCAATAATATTAGATATTCTGTGTACTTGATGTAATGTTGAGTGTTGGTTGCGAAAACCGGACTGATGATTTGGAATCAGGTTTTCCCTCTCAATTATCGAATTTAGCCCTTTTACTAATAACTTCTCATACAGTTTAGCTTTTCCTGTACAACCTCCAGTTATTATTTCGGCTTCCAATGATTGTTATTCAGTTATTCAGCAAAATTTCGTACTTTATCTTCGTTATTTCTGGCCCTTTTGTTATCTTCTGTTCTGATTGGAGGAATCTGCATTATTGGCCTTTTAATTCTTCTGGTTGCTCTCCAGAGAGAATAATCAGTACTAGCATTATTAGATAATTTTCTGAGGTAGTTACTGATAGATTCGTCTTTCAAATCTTTGATTTCCCTTTTAAGTAGCTGAGTCCGATTGTTTAGCTTAGTTTTATCTTGAGGGGCTCTAGTTTGTTGCCATTTTCTCCTTGCCCTTCTTTTTTCTGCCAAAAGCTCTCTAATTTCTCTAGGGTAGTTGTTTCCCTTAATTTTCTTTTAACTTCAGGAGTGTTTTCCCAAGCTGACTGCTGTATGTCACATATGAACGTGTGAACTTCTTTTTCTAATTGCTCCTCACTCCTTAGCGGAACCATTAAGTTAATTTTTCTTTCTAAAGACAGTCTAAAGTATTCCCAATTTGTGTGCAATTTCTAAATTTGATAATTGATTGCCTAGTGAAGTGAGTTTCAGAGATGAGACAGACATCGATTTTCTCTGCGTCCAGAACCATTTGCAATTCCTGTTGGTGTTGCTGGAGTCCATTGGCATTCCAGCATAAAATTCTTAAGTCGTTAGACATGGTTTTGTTTAGGGATGGCTTCCTTAGTACTGTATTCAAAAGTATTAAGTTTGCTTAATATCAGCTAAAGCGTTTGGTTTATGTCGTCTGTTTGAGGAGTTTTTTGTTTGTTTTCGTTACTCATCATTACTTGAGCGTAAGTTTTAATGCCCACTTTTGCTTGAGAGGTTATCATTGCTTTACGCCTTAACTCTCCTTTAAATGATTCAGGCCTGTTTATTCCAACAGTTTACTTCTTTATTACATTTGTATTTTTAGCATGTATGTTTTTATTTTTGATGTTTTGCAATTCAATAGCAACACTGCATCCTCTGTAGTTAGCTGGATGGTTTTCTCCACAATGTACGCATCTAGGCTGTACATCTGTGGGTTTGACACAATCTCTAGTATGGTGTGTTTACCTGGACATTTGACACACCTGGGTTCTTTGTTACGGTATTTTTGAGTATGTCCATATGCTTGACATTTTCTACATTGTGGTATAAGCCTAAATCTTCTTAGGGGCTCAATATTGACTTTGCATCCCAAGATGTACTTGATTTGATGTATTTTTTCAATATCATCATCTGCGCTGAATGTCAGCATATGTACATGTTCAGAGACTCCTTACTTCTCCGTTTTAGCTTAATTGATGCTTCAGTTGCATTAAAACCTTTTCCTTTCAGGTCCTCAATTATTTTTTGCTGGTTTACATGTAGAGTGCAGATTTTTAGCCAATACACTAATTGGTCTGATTTGTTTGTTTTCAAACGTATCCCAGGAATGTTCCCCTTCGCTTATTATTTTTGTCATTTCACTGTAGGTTTCACCATCTGCTAAGTTTATTTTGATGTTGTTTCCACTCATCAATTTTGTATTAAACTTATCTGTTTTAGTTATTGTTTTAATTTTCTCATACAGTAGATCATAGTTTTTAACTCCATCTATAACTATTGGGGGTGGTGGAGGTAATTTTTTTGGATTGTTTTGGGTTATTTTAGGAATTATCTTTTTTAGTTGAGGAGGAGTAGGTGTATCATTCCTTCTTCTTTTTTTTCTCTGGCCTTTGACTCTAATCCACTCAGTTTCGTGAGCTAATTCTTCTTCATCCGTATGGTATTCTTTTTCCATTATTTTTTGGGTAGGAGGAGAATCAACGTTTTCTTTTAAAGGGCTTTAACTTCGTTTTCAAGAATTCTTATATGTTCCTTATTTAATTGATTATTTAAATTATTAGATCCAACCAATGCATCATTGACCTTACGCAATTCCTGATACAGCATTTCTTCTTTTTTAGAACAATTATTGTCCTCTGGAAAAGCATTTATCGGTAACTCCACAAGTTCTGTAGGTATTATTTTGTTAATCTTCGTGGTGAATGTACTACAGGCTCTCGTAGGAGACCTCGGTAGAACCTGACTCTTTTGGAAAGGATCGATATTATCCATTTCTGCTTCACTCATTCGAGTATTACGATTCCTCAACGTATCTTGGGATTTTTTCTGATTAGAGCGCCTATGGAATGAAAATGGTTCCTCGTTACTCATTTGACCGACCGGATTTGATGTTCCCCGGTTATGCACCAGATTGTCCTCGTCAGAATCCTTAGAGGCCAATCTCCATAGAGTGTGGATTTACCAATGTTGATATTGGTGTACCACCTTAATTTAAATTGTCAAAAAACTAATCGACCCAATAGTTTTGGCCGGGAGTGTATATAACATAAATAAAAAAAAAGCTAACACTGCACTTTTAATTTTTTCAATATGTACTTATATAAAATAATTAAAAAGAAACTACTATCACTGCACTTTTTGATTATTTTTATTTTATCGCTTACTTCACCGATTCCACGTCCAAACCCCACAACGATTTGAATGAGAATCAGAAACATTCTGAAAAGACTTTTTTCGGGATAGAAATGTTTTTTCGGGCTAACTTCACATACATTCATCATTGCTTTTAGGTACCGAAGATTTCTAAAAACATATTTTCAGAAATATTGGGTTAGCAGAATATGTATGTCAAATCGAACTTAATCACAACTATTGAATGATTTGTTAATGAATACAATAAATACAATTGTATTAAATAAATCAATATTATTTAATTATTAATTTCGTTAAGAACTTAAGAGTGACACTTTCAAGTAAAAAAACAAATAGGCATGAGCCTGTTCGTGCTTTTTGTAACGAAATTTTTGTCTAATATTAAATAATTTAGGATAAAGTCGACATCCAATTGTTTGATAGTTTTATAAGAGATTGTAATAACGTTTGTGAAATTAGTCCTAACTCGGTCCTGAAAGCAACAGCAACAAATTATTATGCATGTGTGGTGAATGTGAAATAAAAGTTTCGTTATAGCGAATTTTTATATTTTTATTGTGAATTATTAAATTTACTAACTTACCTGATTCACTTTTAAATTAAATTTAATGTAACTTGCAGATCTACTGATATTTAAACAAAATAAGTAGAATACATGGCAAACATATAATCTATAATTGTCGGTAGTATTTGAATTTAAAAATATTCGATTAAAGCACACTTAAAAAGAAAGTATGAAGTTTTAATAAGAGATTGTTCGTCCCTACTCTAAACGATCACATAATAGAAAAACTCGAGAAAATTCGAACACTTCAACTACACCTACTCAAATATTTTTCGGCTGAAAATTGATTGAATAGGTGTGGGTCTGGTCTAATGGAAAACCACTCAGGTTTTCCAAAATATGGGCTTTCAGGTACTTAGGATTGAACAATTTAGGTTCATAGTAACAAAACTGAAATACATATATCGAAGTGTCCGAATTTTCGAGTGTTTCTAATAAGGGGCCATCATAGCCGAAAAATGTTTGAATAGGTGTGGGTCTGGTATATTGGAAAACCACTCAGGTTTTCCAAAATATAGGCTTTCAGGTACTTAGGATTAGACAATTTTGGTTCATAGTATCAAAACTAAAATACATATCTCGAAGTGTCCAAATTTTTTCGAGTGTTTCTAACAAGTGATCATCATAGCCGAAATGTTTGAATAGGTCTGGTTTTTGTTTCACAGAAAATTAATATGACTTCCAAAATATAGGTTTTCAATTACTTACGACTGGGCCATGTTTGTTTCTAAGTAATCGAACTGAAATTATCGATTTCTCTTAATATTTTCATAATGTGTGTGAAGTTTAGCCCGACAATTGTCCCGATAAAATACGATGGCAACACTAACATACCAATATCACGCTATTTTTTGATATCATCCCGAAAAAAATAAATCTTTCATGATATTTTTGAATATCATCCCGAAAAAAATATTTCTGTCACGAATATTAGGTTTCTGTAACGATAGTTTTGAATATCACCACCAAAAATAATTCATTATTAGTATTAGATAGCTTGATATGGAATTTGTAGGTAATGGATAAATCTTTCTTATGGCAATGCAAGAAAAGAATTCTATTAGCCGAATTCTCGTTATAGTCGTCTGAAGTCATACTAGATATGGATTCACCAAAGATCGCTTGATATGGAATTTGTAGGTAATGGATATATCTTTCTTATGGCAATGCAAGAAAAGAATTCTATTAGCCGAATTCTCGTTATAGTCGTCTGAAGTCATACTAGATATGGATTCACCAAAGTTCGCTTGATATGGAATTTGTAGGTAATGGATATATCTTTCTTATGGCAATGCAAGAAAAGAATTCTATTAGCCGAATTCTCGTTATAGTCGTCTGAAGTCATACTAGATATGGATTATCAAAGATCGCTAGATATGGCATTTGTAGGTAATGGATATATCTTTCTTGTGGCAAAGCAAGAAAAAAATTCTATAAGCCGAATCGTCGTTATAGTCGTCTTTAATATCACAGTTTTTAGTACTATCGATATAGTTATAGTTTTTAAATGATGATAGATATTTTTATAAATATATATTAGTGTTACCACATTAAACTATAATCATTTTTCGGGTAATATTTTCGGGCTAATTTCACAGAGGTATTTTCATATGTTTCTAATAAGTGGCTTATTATTCACAATAAATATTTAAAAATTCGTTATATCGAGACATTTATTATATATATATACATATATGTATATACTCACACACATAAATATTTATTTGTTGTTTAGGATAAATTTCAAGTGAATGGCTGAAGTACTATAATCTGTATAGCCATTAATAAATTGCTATGGCAAATATTTATTACGGTCCAAATATTTATTCAATTATGTAAATTTGGTTTTATAATAAAAATATTCTTTTTAAAAAATTTGAAAATTGGGAACTTTCATTGCGTTAGCATTTATCTATATCGTACGCTATGCAATATACAGCGAATTTTAAACTAATTGTGATTTTTCAAATTAGTAGTTTAGCGCGTCAATCATAGTACTAATTAATGTCTTCCCACTGATCTGAGACAATTAAGATTAAGATGAGTAGCAACTTTTCAATTTCTTATAATTTAATTTATGAAGTAAACTAATGAAATTTTTGTTAGTTTTCATATGACATACTTTACATTTGAAGTCTAATTTAATTAGTATATTGTTCTAAATGGTTATGCGTGTAGATTAGAATATTCTAATCTGAAATTTAAAAGCAAAGTGAAATTTATTTAATTAAATTTTTAAGCTCATTCTAAAAATTATACGTAACCTTACCTTCTTTCCTCATTTAAAAACCGATCGAAAACATCGATTAAAATCAACAGTAAAAACGGTACTAAAATTCCAATGTTTTTGAAAGGATTATATTTGCAATTAGAATATCTACATAAATATAATTTCTTAACAGATGCTGATTTTTATCATAAAATAACTGGTGAATATTGCTTAATCGACCCTCATTATACGAACAAACATGTACATATTCATAATTATCAGATTAAAAACCTTGAATATTGAATAAATAAATACATTTAATATGGTTTTTTCTTAATATTTTATTGCTTTGTATATATTTCCTATGGACTAATTGGGTACTTAATTTTTAATTTATAAAACACAGCAAAATAACTAAAAAATAAAATAGTTTATCTAAAACTTAAAATAAAAATTTGAAAACGAGTCAAAAATTCGCTTGTAACTATTTTTAGTATACTGAAATTAAACTTTTATTTTTGTTACTGTGCCAACCTAATCACAAGTTTATTTCTCCAATACTCGTACTAATGCAAAAAACGAAAAACAGGCAGTCAACAACGACAGTTAAATATATTCCGAATTGTTCCTTTAATTTCAAAACTAAGAATATGTACATGCCAAAATAATCAATTATTTGTCATTTTGTAACAGTTTTCAAAGAACTCAAAAACTCGTCACAGACTTTCTAGTGATTTTCCAGACAGCATTATTTCAGCCGGCTAGGTTGCAGTGGTTGGGGGGGGTAGTCTTCTGGATCACTAGAAAGCTTGAAAAATGCTGTTAAAATATAATGATCAGATGTTATTCGTGAAGGTCAAAAGATTAAAGCTTCATCACCAATATATTTTTGTGCGTTTAGCACCTCATGTTAACAAAAAAAAACAGAATTTCACTATAAAAAATATAATCTATATATAAAAATTAATTTATTCAAAAGAAATATATGTATTTAAATGTAATAAATTTATGTATATCGTAATTATTTATGTATATGCCAAAAAAATGTAATTTATTTATATGTAATATAATTCTTAAAACTATCAAAACGAAAAAAAAATTTATTAACCCTTCACCGAAAACTTAAATCTATATAAAAAAAACTATGCAATAAGAAAAACTAAAACTAAATGTACATTTTATTAACAAAATTTCGTAACCTGCGTTGCGGATCCGATATGATAAATTAATTTATTAACAGTTTTCGACCACGTTCCCATTTTTTTTTATTCTTATTATTACTATTATTATTATATATATACATATTTTTAATTATTAGTCAGCAAATCTTAGTTCATACTATTATTATCACATATTATTTATTTCACAGTTCCATATAATCTTTATAATTGAATCATAAATCACTTTAGCGTTAGTATTAGTGAGATAATTATAATTAACACCAGTATTTATATAAATTTTTTTCTTTAGCAATTCTTAAATTTATACATAATATGTTAATACAATTCACTTATAATTTTACTAACTTAATATACGTATTATTATTAATATTTTATCATTATTATAGTTTTAACATTTTTTTATTAATATCCTTTATGTTTTTACTTCAAAGTACGAAAAAAAAAAATTGCAAGTGATTTTTTTTTTTTTTCACATTCACTGCAATTCACAACTGTGTCTGTTTTTGTTATCTTTTTCTTTTTGACCACTTTAACAGTCCATCACCAACCAACTAACTTTTTCTTTTTTTTTATTTTTTTTTCATCTCTCATAAATCTATACATAATCTATATCCAATTTAATACATAATTTAATACATAATATACATAATTACAATTTTAAAAATATAATGTTTGTGTGCCTATACATAGATAATGGTCAATTACACTCATAGAAACAATAATACAAATTATCGTTTTTTATTTTAGTACAGGAATTTTTAAATTATTTTATATTTTTAAAAGTGGTATTTGCCACAAATCGTGGGGCAGACCCAACACCCATGAGATAGTCTCACAGCCGGGCATTTAATTACAAGTATAAAATTTTCACCAATAACGCGCTACTAAAAATTATCAAAACAATAAATATAATTACACATATCACTATATACAGACTAGTAATCTAAATATAAATTAATTAAATTTGAGTATATTAGAAATTGGAAATTCGTGTTAGTTCATCTTATGTCTTTCGCGTGATATACACCTAACATCTTTCCATTCGTTCCACGAAGTTCGTACGAGACATTACCGATTTTCCGTATTACGGTAGCTTTAACAAACTTTGAGGCCAATTTAGCACAAAAATTACTTCCAGCGTGACTTTGTACGAAGTTTCGAACAAAAACTTGTTGCCCGGGTAAAAAGGTGCGCGGTTTACTTCTAAGATTGTAATTACTAACATTTCGATTATAAGCGTGTCTCAGGTGGGATAGAACTAGTTCCTGCGCATTAGACAACCGATTAACATTATCATTTGTGGTGAAGTAACGATCATTCAATAAATTAAGTTCCCTCATTAAACGATAAGAGGACCCATGGCTCATCATATGTTGCCCGAAAGTGAGGAAATAAGGAGAGAATCCGGTTGAAGAAT
This sequence comes from Tipula unca, assembly GCA_951394425.1. Classification (NCBI taxonomy): domain Eukaryota; kingdom Metazoa; phylum Arthropoda; class Insecta; order Diptera; family Tipulidae; genus Tipula; species Tipula unca. The sequence continues at coordinate 124,171,985 of OX596380.1, forward strand.
GATTTACATTTCTTAAGGCGGAACCAATTTCATTTAAATACATGTCCCAATGCTTATGGTTATCTACTATATACGCTCGGATCGCGGCTATAATTGTACGATTTACCCTCTCTGACGCATTTGCCTGCGGAGAGTACTTTGGGGTAAATTGTTGCCTGACACCGTACGATTTGAGAAAATCGCCTAATAAATTAGACTGGAACTGTTTCCCATTATCGGATACTATGTATTCTGGAATCCCAAATATATTAAAAACTCGTTTCTTTAAAAAGGAAACCACATCCTTCGCAGTGGCATTCTTAAGGGGTTCTAAAAGAACAAATTTAGTGTAATGATCTAAAAGAATTAATAGAAATGTATTCCCATTTGTACTTCGGGGATATGGACCTAAAAAGTCAATAAATAGTCTTTGAAACGGACGATGTACTTCTCGATAATTTCCCATTTCAGGCTGCGTACTATAGTTTGTTGGTTTTATTTTCTTGCAGGTTTCGCAGTTTTTCACATAATTACGAACATCGCGTGCCATGGAAGGCCAATAAAACTGACGCTGTAGTACTTCTAACGTTTTTTCATATCCATGATGAGCACTGGTTGGCGCATTATGTGCTTGCTGTAAGAGACTTAACACTAATGGATCTGGAATTACTAGTTTCCAAGGTGAGAGATCAGAAAATTCGTCTCGGCTACCATTAAGTAAAATATATAATTTACCATTGACTTCTCGATAATTGGTCTTCTCTTTCGAATTTTCTTGTAAGGCCTTCACCCTACCAGCATAAGCATTATCATTAAATGCCTCGTCATCTAAATCCACATGCAAAGGGGATAAGCTAGCGCCACCATCATTGGCGACATCCAGTTTATCGAGGGGTTCAAGATGAATTCTAGACAGAGCGTCGGGGACGACATTTAGAGTTCCTTTTCGATACTCGATATTAAAATTAAAACCCTGTAGCTTAAGGCTCCATCTTGCAAGCCGCCCTGATAGATCTCGTTGGTCCATCAACCAACGGAGACTTGAATGATCAGTTATTATTGTGAAGGAATACCCCTCCACATATGGTCTAAACTTTTTTACGCTCATTACAGCTGATAAGCACTCAAGCTCAGTAACGCTGTATTTGCGTTGAGCTGAATTCAATTTATGGGAATAATACGCAATTGGATATTCAGTACCATCATCGTTACGCTGGAACAAAACACTCCCAATTCCACAATTACTGGCATCACATTGGATGTAAAAATGTTTTGTAAAGTCGGCATTCCGAAGTACAGGTGCCGTTGTTAAGGATATCTTAAGGCTTTCAAACGCCTGTTGAGCTTGTTCATTCCACATTAATTTTTGATTACGTTTAAGTAAGTCAGTGAGTGGAGAACATATCGAGGCGAAGTTGGAAATAAAACGGTGATACCACCCTGCCATTCCAAGGAATCGTCGCAGCTGCCGGATAGTTGTTGGAGTTGGATAGTCCGTTATCGATGCCACTTTTTCGGGATCCATTCTGATTACACCGTTACCAATCACATGCCCAAGGTATTTCGTTTCCTTCAAGACAAACTTACTTTTCTCCACGTTAATAGTTAAATTTGCAGCTTTAAGCAAACGAGCAACTTCTGACAAAAGAGAGAAGTGTTCCTCAAGATCTGCTGAGACTATAAGTAAGTCGTCCAGGTAAACGAAAACCCTGTCATGCAAATGATACGGGATAACCCGATGCATCAACCGACACATCGTCTGCGGTGCATTGCACAGACCGAAGGGCATTACGGTAAATTGGTATAGAGGTCGGCCAGAAACAGTGAATGCGGTTTTATCCCTTGATTTTGGGTCTAAGGGAATTTGCCAAAAGGCGTCCTTTAGATCTATAGACGAGATGTACTTTGTATGGTCTAATCTGCTTAACAGTCCGGCTATTAAAGGCAAGGGATAAGCATCTTTGACAGTGACCGCATTAACTTTTCGGGCATCAAGGCATAGCCTCACCTTACCAGTACTCCTTCGAACAGTGGTAATAGGTGAGCACCATGCACTTTGACATTCTTCTATAACCCCCAACTCCAACATTCTATCTAATTCCTTATCTATATCGGCTTGAACTGCCGGTGACACTTGGTAGTATCGCTGCTTTATAGGCACAGCGTCTTGGATATCAATAACATGAGAAACGAGATTCGTTCTTCCTAACCCGTTTTTGGTTGAACAGGGAAACAATTCTATAATTTTTCTAAGTTGATTTTCATGATCAGGTGACAGTTCATGGCGGTTACTTGGCATATCTACACATTCTGGTAAGTCTAATGAATTTACCTTAATAGGTAAAAGTCCAAAGGAATCCCAGAAATCTATTCCGAGATACAAAGGTTGTACCAAACTAGGAGCTATATGTAAGCGTAGACGCTTTACTGTACCATTGTAAGACACGGGAAGTACGACATGTCCAATAATTGGTTGTTTTTCGCCACTTGCCGTTTGCAAGAAAGATGATAGGCGATGAACTTTTAGTTTTGTTTGCTCTAAAAATTGTTCCGATCCGGCTCCTAGAACGCTGACATTAGCCCCACTATCTAACAAACCAATATAGGGCGTGCCATCGATTAGAACCTGAGCGTAAGGCCTTTTATCTTCCTGCACATTAAAGACGGATTCGGAAATCATATTTTTGATTTGTTTCCTTAATAACCAGTAACGAATAGAGCGATTCGATTTCTGTTTAGTTTTTTCAAAAGTTGTTATAGTTTGAGTTGACTCATGATTAAATTTAGGTTTTGGGTCCGATTTATTAACGGAATGGTTATATAAGTATGGTAAACGGTTAGACGAAATATTATGGGATTCTAGCGGAGTAAAAACGTGATTATCAAGACCTGCAATGTTTAAGTCCGTCGGCGATAAAGCTCCGGACAAGTATTGGAGGCCTTTTCCTCGGAAGTGTTCCTGGGAGTTTGCGTTTCTTGGGCAAAATGAACTCCAGGATGATTCATTTCCCTCTGTCGGTTTCCCGTATTTGCTGAATTACAGTTTTGACAATGAGGTTTCAAAACATTTGGTGCCCCACAACCATAGCAGTATTTCGTTGGACCTAAAGGACCAACATTTCCAGGTCGGGTTGACGACCCATATCGAGACGGTAAATTGGAACTTAGATTTGGTGGTGGTGTTCTATACATAGATGAAATTGACTGACAGACCTCATGATCATTAGTTATGGCATTGACTAAAGGAGGCGTTTTGTTTTCATCCCATGTGTAATATGGATGTTGCTGGTTAGTGAACACCGGAGCTACCGTTTTCAAATTTAAAGGCGGATTTACCCAGCTTGAGGACGCCGATGGCATGGAAATATCGGATACCTCATGCACGAATTTACGGTGTGCTTCATGGTGTTGGTGTACTCGTTTCCAAGTGTCCTCAATATCGACACATTGGTTTACGAGATCGGGAACCGATGATATTTTTCGTCCGGCTAACTTCAATTGTAAATCAGAGCTCATGTTTTGGCGTAATATGAAGAAAATTTCGGATTCTGGTAACGTCTGATTGAGAGATAGTGTTGAATCTAGCAACTCGGAGTAAAAATCCATAAAATTTTCTCGCGGCTTCTGTTTCCTAGCCACAATGGATTGCCGAATTTCAAAATCTGTTCGTCTGTCTTGGAATCGACTTCGCATGTCTTTAGTTAACTCTTCCCATTGTGTAAATCCATTTCGCTCTAAATAGGACCAATACCATTCCAACGCGTTTTTCCTTAATAACATATGTAAATCGTTTACCAATTTAGTGAACGGAATTTTATTGGACCTGGCTAGATGTTCTACCCTGTATAAAAATCGTTCTATAGGTGGACCACTGGGTGATCCGTCGAATGTTATATTCCATTTATGGATTGGAAGAAGCGCTGAGTGGAAGTCATAATGGGGATTGGATTGTGCCGGTCTTTGATTCGGCTGGTTTCGAAAGTTACCTTCAGGCTCAAATGGAGGTAAAATTTGATTATTAGAATACTTTGTCTCGGAAGTACTACCCTTAATTGGATTTACTTGATTTGAAATGCCCGTGAAGGGTGAGTTATGATTAATCAAGTTAACCTTCCGAGCCAATTCTACAAAATGAGCAAGCTCTTCTGCGGAAACGGGATTTACAACCGGTTTGGATATGGCCATTGGTATTGTATCAGTTTTAACAGCAATACCATGATGATCAATATTTTGATTTTGATGTATGTTAGTCGACGAACTAGGCTGACTTGGGTTAGCTTCCAACGATGGGTAAGGATTATTTTGCACTTCCCTCGACTTATTTCTTATAACAGAATCTGCTGTACCTGGCTTAACCGTTCTGGACGTTCCTTCGTCAGACCCTGAATCGGTCATTTCTGAACTTGAAACATTTTGCATATCGGAATGTGGCGGAGAATTCTCTAACGCCTCTGACACAGATTTTTCGAAAGCGTCTATCGATAACTTTGATTCCAACAACGAATTAATGGCTTCTAACACCTTGTCACATGCAGATACCATGTGAATGGATTGCTTACGGCAACTAGGAGATGTAAAACCGAGCCGAAGAAAACGCCCGGTAATATGTAAAATTTTTGAATGAAGAACTTTTAATTTATCGTTACGTTGGTTAAGCTCAGTTTCTGCAATAGCAGCCACCTGAGGCTTTAATTCTTTTAACTTATTGGAACATAAATCGAGCTCCCTTTGAGGAGATTTGCGAGCGGCGTTGTGAGTTTTTTCAGGTGCACTTTTTAAATTTGCCGATTCCTGTTGTAATGACTCTTGAAGCAGTCTTACTTGATCCATCAATGATCCCGAAATGTTTCGTACGACACACTCGATGTCTATTTCATCGACACTTAAGCAATTTGGATCCATTGTGATAGAACGGTAATAAAATTGGAAAGTTGACTTAGGGTATAACAAGCTAATTATTAATTAAATTCTTAATTGAAGTTCAAAAGAAAGTTATAAGAATTGAAACATAAAAATATATTTTGACAAAAAAAACCAATTTGCTAATAACAAAAAGTATATGTGTGTATATGTAGATATAGGTTATATATGCATATATATCTAAAGTATGTGTATGAATATCTAAAATTTAAACATATTGGTGATGAATGCAGCAATCCCAGGACCTTAACGTTGAATATTCATTTGAAGATGGTTATAGTAAAAATAATTAAAATTAGAAAAAGAAAGGAGGAGAAATTTAACCTACGTTATTATTTCAATAAACAAATATGTCTTAATTCAAACAGCCAATAAGTAGCTGGTATAAATGTTCATTTAAGAAATAAGATGAGGCTGAATTTCAGTAATATAGATATAATACCAAAGAAGTAATTCAAATATCAAAAATTATGTTTGATTAATGCTTAAAGCAGAAAACTTGTTCGATTATCACTGTTGACTAAATTAATAAAAATAAATTTAAGCTACCTAATATATTGAATCGAAAAAAAAAAAAATTCAGAACACATGTTCCTATTTTTTTTTATAACATTGTTACAATGGAATCAATATATTATAATAAGCTTTGAACTCTAAAACCGAACTTGAAAGTTAACAAAAAAAATTGAATTTAATATTTAAAAGGTATACGTTATCTTACATTGTAATCAAAATATCCGTAAGGACAGAAAAAAAAATGCGCGATACCCGTTAATATATTAACCATACAAAAAAAATTCACTAAACCATCTTAAAATTTAAGTCTTCAAAATATTATTTAAATATACCGTATTTGTTTGGGCGCCACTGTAGCAGTTTTCAAAGAACTCAAAAACTCGTCACAGACTTTCTAGTGATTTTCCAGACAGCATTATTTCAGCCGGCTAGGTTGCAGTGGTTGGGGGGGGTAGTCTTCTGGATCACTAGAAAGCTTGAAAAATGCTGTTAAAATATAATGATCAGATGTTATTCGTGAAGGTCAAAAGATTAAAGCTTCATCACCAATATATTTTTGTGCGTTTAGCACCTCATGTTAACAAAAAAAAACAGAATTTCACTATAAAAAATATAATCTATATATAAAAATTAATTTATTCAAAAGAAATATATGTATTTAAATGTAATAAATTTATGTATATCGTAATTATTTATGTATATGCCAAAAAAATGTAATTTATTTATATGTAATATAATTCTTAAAACTATCAAAACGAAAAAAAAATTTATTAACCCTTCACCGAAAACTTAAATCTATATAAAAAAAAACTAAGCAATAAGAAAAACTAAAACTAAATGTACATTTTATTAACAAAATTTCGTAACCTGCGTTGCGGATCCGATATGATAAATTAATTTATTAACAGTTTTCGACCACGTTCCCATTTTTTTTTATTCTTATTATTACTATTATTATTATATATATACATATTTTTAATTATTAGTCAGCAAATCTTAGTTCATACTATTATTATCACATATTATTTATTTCACAGTTCCATATAATCTTTATAATTGAATCATAAATCACTTTAGCGTTAGTATTAGTGAGATAATTATAATTAACACCAGTATTTATATAAATTTTTTTCTTTAGCAATTCTTAAATTTATACATAATATGTTAATACAATTCACTTATAATTTTACTAACTTAATATACGTATTATTATTAATATTTTATCATTATTATAGTTTTAACATTTTTTTATTAATATCCTTTATGTTTTTACTTCAAAGTACGAAAAAAAAAAATTGCAAGTGATTTTTTTTTTTTTTCACATTCACTGCAATTCACAACTGTGTCTGTTTTTGTTATCTTTTTCTTTTTGACCACTTTAACAGTCCATCACCAACCAACTAACTTTTTCTTTTTTTTTATTTTTTTTTCATCTCTCATAAATCTATACATAATCTATATCCAATTTAATACATAATTTAATACATAATATACATAATTACAATTTTAAAAATATAATGTTTGTGTGCCTATACATAGATAATGGTCAATTACACTCATAGAAACAATAATACAAATTATCGTTTTTTATTTTAGTACAGGAATTTTTAAATTATTTTATATTTTTAAAAGTGGTATTTGCCACAATTTTCAAAATATTCTGTACATATTCGATTTGAAATGATTCTTTGCGTACACATATTTTGGCTGCTTGACGTAACAAAATCCTCTTATTAGTCGTTATCAAGGAACATTTAAATTTATTCAAAATTAAAAATATCCCAAAATGAGCAAAAACAACATGAGCAACACCATATTTAATTTACCTTCCACCGAGTAACTGCTCATAGGCAACAATTAGCTGAATTCCGAGTTTTCAGTAAAAAATGGCGCTTTAACCAATTGACCAATGATGAGTTTTAATTTTATGCTCTGCACTAATATATGCACCTGAAGCTTGTCCAAAGTTTGTCCAATTACAAAAACAACATTTAGGATGAAATTCACACGTCTGGCTGTTCTGATCCTAAATAAAATTGAATGTACTAGTGAGAATAATATATAAAATTCGAATAAACCGATGAGTTGTTTAAAGCTATTTGTCTTATTAGCAAACGATCAAATCTATAAGATCAGTGATCTAAATACGATAATATTCAACAACAATGCCTATTATACGTAGTAACTTAAAAAAAAAGCTAGTACAAACTTAAATTTACTAAAACATATAACTCAAGAGATGAAACCAAAAATACACATGTGCTTTAAGTGAATAGGAGGAACATTAAATTGATTAGTAAAAAACTATTCCTAAATTTAGAAATTAATGACTAAGTACTTGTAGTTTTTCTTAAATGATTCCCAAACATCAGTTTTGTAATGTTAGGAAAATTTTCACGCGATTATTCATTGAGTATAGCTTTGGTGATTTCGCAGTGACCGTTTCTGGTTTGATCTGAACGTTTTATCGGATTTAACGTAGCACTCTCTTAGTTTGCTGGACGGCCGGTCACGGAGTATTGCTAACCTATTGGGTCACAAGAGAAATTGAAAATTTAAAATTCCAAAGCTTAGTTTCATTCTGTAGTATAATAAATGCAGTTTAGCTAGTGAAATGGATGTTTTTCCTATTAGACTACAGATGTCACTATTTTATCTTTACACATTTATCACATCGTTTTTATCGGCGTGTACGAGAAATATGAATCATTTTTTTTTTATGATTATTATTATTAGTAGTATTATGTTTTGAATCAATCATGTAATTATCAACCGTGTATAAAATAAAAATATCTGAGTTCAATTATTCAACAATGATATTTTTCGATTTTACCAAATAATTTTTCGCGTCATATTTCAATCAAATTTATTTTGCTTAAGATCAGAATGATATTTTTGTTTAGCAAGCTGAGATCACATTCAGGCACCCACAACTACATGTCGGTATTTGGGTACGATCCTTGGTTCAACAGGATAATTACTCTCTCACAACGTATAAACATGTGATCGCAATAAAAAAGATTTCAGATGATTCACCGATTTATCGACGTCCATAGTTCATTACGGAAACTAATTTAATTATTTTGAATATGGATTTGAGAGTCATACAACTTTCAGATTAAAGACGCTTCAAAAAAATTAATAAATATATCGTTGGCGTTTAATAGATTGGTTTTTCGTTGAATTTCGAGCCAGGAGTTCAAAATGTTCCAAGGTATTTGATTTGACCGACGTGTTTTATTGGGTAGCTGATGAAAGCTATGTTTAATTAAACAAATGTAAAATCTTCCCTAATTCTAGAAGATAACTGACTTACGACAGGGGAAGACTCTAATGAATGTATATTCAGAAGAAAGTTAGCTCCAAAAATAGCATTCTAGTATGTGTAGATTTTTATTAAAAAAATTCAATTCAATATTTTAAGGGCGGATTTATATTCAACAAAGTTTTCATTTTGTAAAAAGTTGAGATACAAAATTTCAAAATCATTTAAACCAAACAGAAAAAAAATTTCATAATATGTAGTTCAATTTAATCCAGAAAATTTCCATTTTCTGAGTTTCCAATATGACCTTTGCTTCAAAAGTGAAAACTCTATACGAAATAAGTTTCTTCCATATGTTCATGCTTCTTGGTATTTTTTTTTAATCTTTGATGACCTAAATAAGAACTTACTCTGTCTCAACAAACATATTCTGTGATGTTGAAATCTGACAGATTTAGATTACGTCTAGCAATCTAGGCATTATATGTTGGAACATTGTCATATTGAAAATGTTGTGATAAGAAATTGCATGCATTTTGGTATTCAAAAAAGCCAAATCAGCTCCGTAGTACGAAACAGCTCCATAATCCATAAAGCTTCTTCCCTACTGTGCCCGCTTACTGAGAAAAATGTTCTCCTTTCTTACATCATGAAAATAGTATTTACAACGTATGTATATAGTGTCACACAACGTTCGTACTTTCGGATGTGCTGTTCCTAGTTTTGCTTTAATTGTTTCTACTGATAGAGCCTATTTGTGGTTCTCTTTATTTTGCAGTAAGTCTCTCACTGCTGTTTTGCTCTTACCAATTTTTTTGGCAAATATAATGGCAACCATCCATGTACGCGTTGTATCAATCTTTTTCGGATACGGATACCTTTTTTCAGAATTTAGATTACTGATTGTCTTGAATTTTGAACAAAAATATGAATATTTCAGCTGTCCGTAGTCAAACAAAACATAATGAGTTTTTTTTGTATTGAGAGGAGAATACCATATTCTTCCTACGCTATTCTGCATGGAAGCAAGTTATTTGTGCGATGTTTTCCCAATAAACCTCGCCAGGGTCGCGCCAATGCTAGTATCCGCCTGGGTGCTAATAATGTTGGTCGCCCCTATATTTATTTGGTGCTCCGTCTTTGTTAACTTATAGTTTATTGCGTTTGCAATTGACGTTACCTAATAGTTTATGATTTGTATGCTTATAGATTAACCTATTATAGAATCGAACTATTCGTAAATTTTTGACAGCACTTGTGTTCATACTGTAATTACTCGTACTAAAAATATAAATTCAATCTAACAAACAATGCAGGGCCATTTTCTTATAAAAAATATGTCCAAAGTACATAATTAGAATTAATACAGCTTTCGTTTATCACAAACCATACTCGATATGTATTTTGCTACAAACATCATGTAAGAGTTGGAGACGCCTAAATTGTATTAATCACTGATATGATAAAAGATAAAGTTTTTTCGATTGATTGTTATATTAAACGTTTCATGGAGCCCTTCTCAAGGAGCCGCCAGGGTGCCGTGTACAAATTAAACATTTAATCCAAATAAAACCAAAGAAACTCAATGGAACTGATCCAAACCGGTTATTCATGCTCTAACCACCACATATGGTCTAAAGCTGCTCTTATACGTCATTCGTATGAGAGCATTAAGCCGCTTAGAAATTCAGAAACACTTTTTGATAAACTTCCATACATAATATACTAAAATATTATTTTTCGGGTTTTAAAGATGCGAGAAAGAAAAGGATAGTTATACAATAATTAAATTCAACGGTCCCGTTTCGTTAAAATAGACATTCGATTATTATAATACAGTGAGCTCGTATGATAGTTACTTCTCTTATGTATTTCTCTATGATTACACCATACGAATCCCGAATATGTATAGTTAATATAATTTTGTCATTAATAAAATTATATTAATTGTTTGGGGAATTCGAGATTCAATAAACACTTCAGAAAACACGAATTTTATAAAATTGGAGTGTAACTTTTTCAATGTAATTAGAATAATTTAGAGTTTGCGCATAAAATTTAAATAGAGTACAAAACTCCTCAATTGGAAAACATCAGATTGGATTAACGTGATGATGATTTGCAAAGTCAAGAGATACCAAATACATATTATGAAATGATTATTTCTAAAATTTTAATTTGGATCCCATTTGTAACCTTAAAATTTGTATCAGTTACTAAAAAAACATTTCGCGTACAACACTAAACCGAACCCATTTTGTATTAACAAAATCCCGCCTCTTACCCATTTAAAAACATTTTTGCATCTTATGCAACATTTTCAAAAATCTCGTATTATGTATTTGTACATACTAACAAACATATACTAAAATATTGTAGCAAACCACCCAAAAACTTCAACCATATTATACAGTTCGATAAATATCCTGATTTTTCCATACTTTTCTACGTTTTCTATAACGACTATTTTTTTTTTAAATATAAATTCCCGTCCATTGTTTTCTGTTAATTAATGTTTAATCAGAACGTAAAAATAAAATATTATTAAAAAAAAAAACATTATAAATGAAATAAAAAAGTATCACCACCCAAAAAAAATACATATAAAGAACCCCCCCCCCCCCCGAAAAATTGTATGTACTATATATAAACGGGGTTCACAATATTGGTGGTTGATGTTGATTTTTATGGTGGTGTTTCCATTTTTTATATTTTTTTTCCATTTTCATCCCATGTATGGATATGGATGGGAGCGCGAAAAATATTTGTTATCATCATCATCACGTGCAATATGAAAATATATGATTGTGTTTGTATTATTATTATTACTATTATTGTTATTACTATATACATATATATATATTTTTGTTTTTATCGAAAATGAGAAAATTTATAAAAAAAAAAATCATAATAGAAATTAAAAATAAAAAATGGGGTTGACTTTTGTTATTATCCCGCGAAAATTTATTAATTTCATGAATTTGAATTGTTTGAACAAAAAAAAATTTTTTTTTTGTAACCTAAAGATTCGAAATGAGAGCGAATACAAAAGACTATATTTTTTGCAAATTCGTTTTTTTTTTCTATTTTTTGGAACGTTCTGTGTGTGTCCATTATAATATTATTTTGTACGTATAGTAGTTGTTTCTGTGATTATTGTGCGGAATGGACGCGGGATAGAATCGCGAAAAACAAAAAAAAAAATTATAATCAGAAAATATAACAAACAATAGGGAATGATGGTTGTGAGTTTGTCAGAAATGGAATTTAATTTAAAAAAAAAGTATACATGTATATATGTATGTATATAAAAAGGTGAAAATGGAAAATGAAAATAATTTAATTTTGCATGTTTGGTTGTATGTTTTGTTTTGTTTAATAAAACAATAAGTATTCGAAATGGAAATGGGGAAAAAATCTGTAATGAATGGATTTTCTATACAATATACTGATAAATATTTACTTACTTTATACGTGATAAGTTTTCGGGTGATATCTGATTTTGCACAATAGTTTTTTAAGCGAATTGATTGAATTTGTTACTTGCCCAATGAGCAGTTAAAAGTTGTCCAGTCCAGCAAGTTTACGTACCATTTAATATTCAATCATACATAAAGATATACGGCAAAGTGCCGACTAGTGAACCAGGCTATTTATAGTACAACTGATATAATGTTTATCAAACATTATTTTAACTGAAATAACTTTATCATTACATTTCATATTTTCTCCTTCTCACCTTCATCCTAAAAAACGACCAAAGAGAAGGAAAGCATTACATTGAGATCTAAATTATGAAAATGAAATAGATAACGTACCTAGAAATATTAGGTTGGCTGAAGCATGTATATGAAGTTAACCCAGGATTCATCCCAGAAAAACGCAATGGCAAGACCATATAACTATAGCGATACTTTTATATCAACTATCAGCCCAGGACGAACTATCATCCTATAATTTTGTCCCATCCCAGGAAAAATATCTGCTTATGTTGCGACAGTTTCATAAAACTATCATCCCAGGAAATCACTATAATCTTGAATTTCGTACTAAACCACCTCAATATTACAAAAAAAAAGATACACAAATAAGTATCATAAAAAAAATTTAAAGATTTGATATATTAAGTCGGATTCAGAAAAGATTGTGATAAAGTGACGTACGAAGGCGAATGTTTTTAAACTTAGCCAACAAAAACCATTACTTCGAAACACTCGAGCCAATGTCGGACTAGCTCGGGTGTATTTTAAGTTTGGCATACTAACACACACCTAATTGACTCTGGAGACGATGGGGCTGGTGAAATAATTAAAAATAATGAAAAATATATGAAATAGTTAGCTTGAAGCTAAATTGGCTCGCTCACGACCTTGGAAGTTTGTTGAAACGAACAGGATAAATTGGTGTTAGTATGCCTAACTTAAAAAACACCTGAGCTAATCCGACACTTTTATCTAATGGGCTCTGGAGATGATTGGTGACATAATTTAAAATAATGAAATATATGTGTTATTTTGAAAAGGTCAAACATTTTGTAAATAAATTAATAATTGTGTTGAATATTATATGTTTTAGTTTATTAAGCCAATTTAATTTAAAATTTTAATTTTTACAACTTGAATTTACTGATTTACTTTTTAAATGCATTATATACATAGTTCTATATCATGAGGGATAATGGATACTATCACTTGTATTACCTGATGTAAATTTTTCATTTTTCTGGGATAAAATTCTGGGATAACTTTTTATACGTGGCTGAAGCAGGAAAATTGATTCTCAATCTTTATTTTTTTAAACAGTAAGTTGCTGTTTCGATAAAGAAGTTTTATTTTTATTGTTTATTCAAGTGTTGCTGCTGAATTGACGTGAATGGGCAATGATGATAATTATTTAATAATAAAACTATTGTGTTTTCTGTAACTAGAAAAATATGCTGAAATGAAGTGTGGCGCCGGGCCATCAGTGGAAAATTCATTAAAAAAAGGTACAGTGTATCAAAGAGCTCCAATAAGAAGATGGATTAACCCCGAAATCCCCTAACAATTGCTGATGAGATGCGCGAATATAAAAAGTTTGGAGCAAACAATAAGTCCCATAAACGAACTCTGCATTCTAAGGGAGTCGGTTTGGCCATAGGTCATAGTACGAACATATAAACAGTGGTGTTGTGCTGTTGAGCTAACTGATTTTATCAAACACTGATAATTATTATCAGCTCAAGAAGCTGTCAGCATAAGTGGTTCAAAGTCTACTGATACAATGCAAAAGTAGATTAAATCATGTTAAAGTTCACGTGGCGGATTTTTTAAAACACTAATGTAGAATATGAAAACTTGTATTATTTTATCAAATATTAATATGATTTTCAAGAATGCAATGAGAATAGTTTTGAATGCCTGGTTATAAGACGGGTCTGAATTAAAACATTCCAAGGATGTTAAAAAGCTTTAATTCGCGGTATTGAATGCAGTATCGTAGTATTTAAAAAAAAAACTGATCCTACTCAAAACTTCTTAAACTTTTTGTTCTGCCGGATATAGATATGGAGCCAATTAAACTAAATTCGCATTAAAAGGAATCAGTAATCACGTGTCAGTTGCCTTGAGAGCAATATTTATGATCGCACCTATAATAGGTCAAATACCGAAAAATGGGGTGGAATTGATAGAAAAAATAAATAAAATGCGCTTGATTTTCGAACATGTTATAATAATTAAACTTTAATCAATCAAAAATGTCTATATGCTATGTGACAGATTGATGCAACCGACAATTTAATAACGGTTGTTTAGATGGTCATCAAATTCAAATATTATTTGGGGCATCTTTGATCACCTCAATATTTTATCGTGTAAATGATCTTTGCATTATAAGCTATATCAATGATTTTGAAATCGGTCAAAAAACTTCTGAGATATTCCATATTCTTTTATTAGGGTTTGATCGCTCATTTTAAGGGAAGTAAAACGATATTTCGATAAAATTCATAAAAATAGGAAGGAATTAGATTTAAAAACAAATCTTTTTATCCGGAACATAAGATTTATTAAATTCAAAATTGTACTTACACACTTCAGGTACAAAATTTAAAAAAAACAATGTAAACTTTAAGTAATAATTCAAATAAAAGTAAACAATATGTCTACCTATATCTCCTTTACGTCTACAGTAATCCTTTTCTATTATTTCTGGCATAGGTAGTACTGCAACAATTTCATCAAGTTCGACTGTTGATATATCGGATTCGACTGTTTTGAACATTGTTTTGTTTCCATTGAACAATTTAAGTCCAATTACTTCATATTGCTTACTATCAATAACATCCTTAACTACACAAATATATTTGTACTGACCTGATTTTGTTCTTCCTGACATAAATTTCTCATCTATTTTACGAATTTATTAACCTCGTCTTGGATTACACTTATTTTACCAGACTCGTTTAAAACTTTCCGAAAACTTAGCTACCTGATTTTAATATTCAATACAGCCACAGCCAGCTTCATTTATGTATATTGGACTATTCGCAGCAATATTTGAAGTACTTCCCATTGATTAGGATGGTTCCGGTAAAATAATAGCAGTAAAAGATTTTCCAATTGTTACTGCCTTTAATAATTTTTTAATTTTAAATTTACAAAATACCTCCTTGTGCGAAGTCTGTTCAGTATTATTTTGTTTATGTTGATAAGCTATAGCTGTCATTCATCGTACGTTTCTTCTAAACTCTTCTGATTGCCGTACTTCTATTATAATAGCAGGAGCCGAATACTGCATATGGCATTCCATTTATCCTGTGACTTCAATCTTCTGACTTGGTCCATTTCAGGGAAAACGCAGATAGTTGAATAAGAAATGCAGCTGGTTTAATACGGTTCATTTTCGTGCCCAAACCTTTGCAGATATGTGTGCTGCTTATTAACACGACTTTTGTCTTTTGCTTAGTCAGCTGACGTTACTCATTTTTAAATTGGTGTTGGCACTTTCTTCTATACTACTTCTAAATGCTTAGCTGCAATAAATATACTTTATATGGAAATCCTACTATTTTCAACCTACAAGCGAAGAGTACCATCATGGAAACATAGTGTTCCAGAGTATTGGCCCAAGCATAGAGCCCAGCGGGGTCACACCTGTCACTTTATGTTCTTTAAAATAAGCTGATCCGCTTTAGGTGTTCCTTGCAGTACTTAGCATGCACAGAGAGGAATACACAGAAAGAATTCTGGAGGCTTGGTTCTCTTATTTAGGAGTACAAGTTTTTGCACCTTCTATACTAGTCTGGGAAAACATCTTTCTGCAACTAATATTCCGCATGTTTCATTAACCTGGAACGCTCTTTGTTTATATGCATCGGGAATATGTTGCTCACTAGTTTATGTTTTAGCAGGACAGGTCATGTTGGTTGGTTACAGTTCCTTTTCATAATCAGCTTATATGCCGTACCGCATGCATTGTCATCCGCGTCGCCAAAATGAAAGTACCAATCATAATATTTTCAGGTACCACTTCAATATATTCTGGGTACATTTGGAATTCTATTTCTTCTGATACGTTTATATCTGGGTCATCATCGTTGCTTTCTGACTCAGAGGTTAAACAGGTGACGCTTTTGCCTGGAATAACTCTAATTTCCTTTTTTCTGGTTGTTGTATTCTGCGCACGTTACGACATTTCTTCTTATACCAATCTCTTCTTCTTTTCGTAGAGCCGTTTGGCCTCCAATTGATAGAGTGTGTTTTTTTTAAATTTTGTTATGCAGTGTGCCGAAAGGTATTTTATAGTTAATTGATGCTTGTCGAATTGATATTTCTTTAGCTAGAACTTTTTCTACCGCCATATCTAATATGTCCGTCGTGTAATCACGATATTTTCGAGCACCTAACCTGCGTACATGAATTCGTGACATTTTAAGACAAAAAACTGAAATATAAAATAAACTATGCAAATGTTTATTTAGATATTGTATTTCTGGGGTGACATTGATCCACGAAGTGTCATTGATCATGCAATCAATTTCTACCCAAGTAATTGATCAAAGTCACCCCGAGTATAATTTTCAAATAACGAGAAGCTAAGTACGCGAATTTGATCTATTATCACACTAATATTAATTATAAAGCTCATATTTTAATTCGCCTCACTTCTTCACCACTTTAGAAATTATACGAGAGCAAACATTTTTTTTTGTAACACGACACAAACAAATTAATATTTTCTTGACATCCAAACTATATATCCAAACAACACAAAGGTTACTATGAAATTGCAACGGGGGTTTCCATAATTATGAGAATTCTTTTTTGTTTTAAATTATAAAATTTTCTAGCAAAGCAATCAATGTCACCCCGCCTGATCAATTTCACCCCATTTTACGGTACTACGGAATATAATATTATGAAAATCCGATCTCATACTAAAATATATAAACTTTTAGTTTTGCCTGGTATCTGTACCTGTGCCAGTAAAATTAAATTAAATTTAGATATAGCAATTACGTACCAGTCGCCAACCTTAGAGGCAGGCAATCTCTGTGATCAGAGCATAAAAAGTGAAATACTATCGAATTTCGTATAAAAAATCTGATCTCATACTAAAAAGCATACACTTTTAGTTCCGCTTGATATAGGTAAGCCACTGAAATTAGATTCCCTTCAGATTCCAATTGCATACCAGTCACCGACCTTGGGGCCAATCTTAGTGATCGGCGCCATAGCCGGGGATGATCACCGTATTTCAACAAAAAAGCTTGATTTTCTCATCCATAAAAAATTATTTTGAAAAAATTTCGTTAAAATCAATTAATTTAAAAAATGTTTTATAGAGCCTTTTACTTACAAAAAATAATTTCACAAATATATTTTAATTTATCGGGATGAATTGATTTTTTAATTTTTTTGAGAATTTTTATGTATCTAGTGGAGGACACACAAGTTAATTTTTTTTAAAAAGTATTTTCGGGGTGGTTTTCGGGCTAACTTGTATATAGTGCTATATACCTAATTAAATACTACTTATATATTTGCGAATACATAGAAGTAAATAAGTTGTAATGAATTGCTTTTTACAATACACTACATATTAGCAAACGGTACTTATTATCCATGCCATGCCATACATATGATCAAATAACATAGGTGAAAAATACGTGAAATCACAAATTTTTGTAAGTCATATTTGAATTTTATGATTTTTATGTTTTCAATGCATAGCCTTGATAAAAAAAAAAATTTAAGAATACTTAATTTTTTTTTATTGTTGTTGTTGTTAAAAATACAGGGTGTCAAATTTTAAGAAAAATGATAATTATGATGTTGTATTTATGGCAATAAAAAGAAAACTAATTGTCCGATAATTATGATTTTGGACTCACTTTAAAGATAAGTTAATAGCAATTAACAAAAAAATATAAAATTAGTATGTTGTTTAATTTCTTCTTCTTTAAATTTCCCGCCAAAATGTTCTTTTTCAATTTTCTCAAAAACCTATTTTTTTTTTTTTTTTTTAAATTTGGCAACTATTATTTTACAACATATTAAAACACTGGACCACCGTTATTTTTTATATTCTTGCAAAATCTGTTTTAGTAAGAGCATTATTTCATTTTTATATGGAAAAACTATATTTGAATAGATATGTATATCTCATTGTTTTGGAATTACATATTTACAAAAAAGACAGTTCAGTTAAATTATTAGTATTTATTTATTTTCAAACCCAAAGATAATTTTACTTTATTGTTTAAAATTCAATCTTACTCTAATTAAAAATCACAATTTAAATTTAAGATAATCATCAGAATTAGAATATTTTTTACAATTCAAATAGCCATCCTCTGTTGGAATGAATGCGTGAAAACCGTGAGTTCCTTTTACTGTTTTTAAATTTTCAAACCTAGTTGCAAGTTTTATTTGCTTTGATTTATGTTCTGCGTCTGAACAAAATCCAAAATTGATATCTGTTTTCAACGTTTTAGCCCATTTAAATAATTCATCTGCATTGGTTATTGTACTGCCGTATTCCATTGTGAGACTAGCTCTGGATGCCATTCTTTTGATGGTACCCCCTACTCCATCACATGGACCTTTTCCATGAGCTGTTGCATGAAAATGCCATTCGCAGTCAACTCCAAAATCCTCTTTGTGTTTTAGGATGTTCTTAAAATTTTTCTTATTTTTATAATGCGTGACTGCACCATCGGTAATATAATAAATTTTAGATAAACTGGATATTTTAGTTTTCAAAAACTGCATTAATTTCTCAATAAATAAGTGAACCGCTACAGTATCGTGGTGAAGATAATCCGATATTATAACGAAGGTGTGGTGATGTAATTTGCCTTCTAAATTTTGGTAAATTACAAATGGATGAATAGTCGCTTGTTTATTATTCCAATGAAAACCTTGTGCGGCATTTTGCATTATAAATGCATAATTTTCTGCAAAATCACATAAAACTATCACCTCGGTAGACTTCAGCGCCAATTTTTTATTTTTTAAGAAACTGGACTGCTGAAGTGAAATGAAGTAATGAGGCAACAGATTCTTCATCTTATTTATGAAATAATCCAGAAATACATCTAACGGTTGTGAAAAAGTTTCCAAATTGCATCTGTCGGTAGAAACCCACTGATTAAACTTTAACTCAGCATCCTCGCAGCCATGCTCCAGAAATGCATTTTTCAAATATTGTTTAAAGTTATCCAGTCCTGGGCAGCTTTCGCATTCTAGAAGGTAACATGTTGGTGTAGGCTCAACACATAATATAGATGAAATACAATCCCGGTAGTCTGCTATCTTTCCGTTGGTAAAAGTTTCCATTTTGGTACCATAAATAATTAATTTGACATTTTGATGTATGGTACACACGCAGACTGTATGCGTTCCACTACTACCTGGTTGTACACAGTATTTAGGACGAAGTAGTGAAAATTTGGAAAATCCAATTTTTTTTGACTCATCGCCCTGATGCAACGACTTATATCCCTCGTAGCATTCTTTCAGTGTACACATCATTAGCCGCTTTTGAACTTTAGCCTTATCGATAGTTAAACAATCGTTTTTACCGGGCATTATCCGACTAACATCATCATCAGTGTAATAAGATAATACTGCTTGCTTCAGCTCATCACTGATTCGCTTTCCTACTTTAGTTGCTGGACGACTTAGTGGACCGTTCTTGTCCCGTAGATCTTTAGCTGTTCGGACCATATGTTGCGTTGCGTTGAACTCGCTCTGAATTTCTTGCATGGTTAATGATTTTGGCAATATAGTAAGTAACTGAATCTTATCACTGGGTTTCTCCAGTTCTTGGAATTTGGTTTTTAGGTCACCAATCAATTCATCATATAGTTTAATCTTCCTTTGGTCATCGGTTGACTGATTAAAAAGCGGCACGATTCCCGAAACCAAAGATGTTGATAATGTCATTGAAGTTAAACCGATTAATTTTTGCTGCTGCTGTTTTGGCCTGACTTCCAATGTACTCGGATATATAGGAGACTTCCCAATAACGGGTAACACCTCATTTATTTTTTACAAAACAGCTATATTTTTGAAATAACACGCTTCACCATCACTACTATCATCGTCATCGGCTATTTGCGGTGTTATAGGTGATGTTGCTGATGGTCCCGCAACTGGTGACAATTCTGGTTCTATTTTTCGTCGTTTGCAGGTTAGATTTATATAGCACGTTGAACAGAGATACAATTTATCTTGATTCTCAACCGATTGTGGCATTAATTGCTTAACATAATCCGTAACTGGTTTTAGTTTACTCGAACACTTTGAGTCGCGAAATGGTTTACAACACTTTCGAAATTTATCCATTATCAAATTTAATGCACTAGTACTTATTTATCAGTCACTTTAACACACTGTTTTTTTTACAAATTTTAAAAAATGTTGCTCCTTATTTAAATGTTGTTTACAAATAATCACAATGTCAACTAATCAAAATTTTAAATTTTAACTGTTATTTATATCGACAATATTTTTTTTTGGTTTTCAAAAGAATTACTCATCGTTTAACAGGTACACCTGTCAAGTAAAAATAATCAACCCCCCCAATAAAAAAGGAAAAAAAACATTTTATTTAGTCTTATAAAATAATCTAAGAAACAAAAGGGATTTATGGTACTATGGTTAACCAATTTTCAAACGATATAAACCAGGGGGTGGCACCTTCCAATTCGGTGACTCATACTTAAATGTGACGCTAAATTGAATATTATTAATAAACAAAACAAAAAAATTAAACAGTAGCAAAACACTGAAATATCTATTCAAATATAGTTTCTCCATATAAAAATGAAATAATGCTCTTACTAAAACAGATTTTGCAAGAATATAAAAAATAACGGTGGTCCAGTGTTTTAATATGTTGTAAAATAATAGTTGCCAAATTTAAAAAAAAAAAAAAAAAAAAAAAAAAAAAATCGGTTTTTGAGAAAATTGAAAAAGAACATTTTGGCGGGAAATTTAAAGAAGAAGAAATTAAACAACATACTAATTTTATATTTTTTTGTTAATTGCTATTAACTTATCTTTAAAGTGAGTCCAAAATCATAATTATCGGACAATTAGTTTTCTTTTTATTGCCATAAATACAACATCATAATTATCATTTTTCTCAAAATTTGACACCCTGTATTTTTAACAACAACAACAATAAAAAAAAATTAAGTATTCTTAAATTTTTTTTTTAATCAAGACTATGCATTGAAAACATAAAAACCATAAAATTAAAACATGACTTACGGCTCCATATAGTGAATTTGTGAGTTCACGTATTTTTTTAATATTACTTAATATTTAAAAAAATGTAATTATCGTGACGCGTCTTACAAAATGTTGAGAGAAAAGAGACTAAGTTTTTAAACAATTCATTCTGTTTGGTTTAGTGCAATGACAACTTACTAATTTGAAAATACTAATTTGAGCATACTAGCGATTTTCACCGTTCAATCCATTAATTTTAAGCACTTCCCAATATTTGCCGTTGAATTCTAGAAACTTTTAAATTTTAACCAATAACAATTTTATTAAAATATAGACACTATCAAGAATAGTGTTAACTCGTCTCGTCCGTTTGTTACTTTTTGACTTATCTACCAGGAAGTATATTATGACAATATTAAAACATGTATCTCTCTAATTACAATCTGCCGTAAAGTACACAAACATGTATACATACGTATACATATAAAAAACAGAATATATTATATATTTTTTAATTATAAATAGACAAAAAATTTATAAATGTTTAACTCGACGAAGACTAAAATATAGTTTTGGAATATTTAATGTGTGTGTGTGTATATAGTTTTTCCACCCACTTGAATGACATTAAAATAACAAGTTTTATTTTACTAACGTAATAATAACAATTATAATTATAATTTCTTGTTTCGTTTTTTTTTGTTGTTTTTTTAAATTTTTAATTAATGTCGATTTACTACAGTTATATGTGTGGTATTAATGTGTCTTAAAGATTAGATGAATAAAATAAAAAAATAAAAAATCGGAAACTATAACATTGCAAATACATGTTCATATATAGCGGCGTTATATAATTACACAAAGTCTAGTTATAAAGCGATGGCGGTTAATTTAAACTAGATGATATTATGTAAATTTTTAATTTTTAATATTAATTTAATGTTTTTAATTAGTAATGGCTCATTAGTAATTGAGCGCACACGAATATTACTTACTCTGCGTGCCTGCATTGTATGAGTCACGTTATATTTTAAATCATATACGTACATATGTATGTATATGGTTGATTCATATCAAAATTGATATAAGTAATTTTTAACCACAATTAACAGGAAATAAAGGTACATACATGAATCCTTTTTAATTATAAATACGGCGTACAAAAATTTGATGAACATATGGTAAACACACAATATTAAACAAAACTACTTTGAAATTTGGAATATTACATACAAATTAAAAAATACAAATCAACATATGTTCAAATTTTCAACTACATTATATACATTTTCTTAATTAATTGTTTAATTTTGCAACAAAATTACAGTTTTTGTTTTGTAATATAATTTGAAAGGCGTATACACACGTATTTATATACGTACATATGCATAATTCAGATCTAGAAATCAAATTCAATAGTATTTGACATATTTGATTAAAAAATGTATATAAATATATATATGTATCACGTGTGTCCTAAATATTTATATTACATTTCATAAATTAGACATTATAAATTAAAAAATAATGAATTCCAATCCAACTCATTATTAAAGTATTTATAAACAAATACTCACACATATGAAATATTTATAACACCCTGAAGATGATTTAAAAAAAAAAAAATGGTCGACCAACTTTATGATATACTCGCAAAGATATCGGAAAACTATTTATAAATATAAATGTTATTTCTATATAATTATTAATTTTCTTTTTTGTGATAAAATAAAATTAATTAAATTCAACACAATAGCCTGTGGTGATATGATCCTTGATCATATAAAATTGTATATAAGTATGTATATAAAAAAAATTCCAAGAACTTCAATTAATAATCATATTTTAAATTTTTGTAAATATATATATATATATATATATATATATATATATATATATATATATATATATATATATATATATATATATATATATATATATATATATATATATATATATATATATAAAACAAAACTAAAAAACAATAATTTCTTTTAATCTTGAATATAAATCAACTATAATTAATAATAATAATACATTTTTTTTCTTTTATAAATAATAATAAAAACAAATATATTTATATTATTAATATTTGTGCTGCAAAACAATTGGTATCATTTAATGTATGCAATATTAAAATAAATAAATAGCTATACAGAAAAAAAAATTATATTATTTTTAAAAATGATCGATTAATTTTTTTAGCAAAAATAAAATGCGAAACTTTTTTTATATTAATTATTATTATGTATATTTAATATTTTTTTATATTATGTATATATATACATACATATATGTATGGGATATTATATTATAAATACAGTTGAAGTGTGGAAATTGATTTCTTTTTTCCTTTGAGCAGAAATACCATTTAAAATTTCTGATTGGATTTGTCATGTAATATACAAAAGCAGTACATAACCAAATATATTTGAAAAAATAGGCGTTCATAGCTCAATTTTAACAAACATGACTGGGTACTTTGCATGTCTAATGCGTAATAATTAACATAAACCAGTTTGAATTTAAATATATTTTATTACGAAAAAACTTGATTAAATTGTTTACAAAAAATATTAAATTTAACAAATAAGCTATTAAGCTTAAATTGGGTATTAAACCCAGCAAGATCGTAGATCATCGCAAGAATATCGGGGGATTACTCGTCGTTCGACTAATCGCAATATACTTGATCTTTCGCTTAACTTTAGTAATTAGGTTCGAGGTAAACTAAAGATAATCGGTGGGAAAATCGTTATTGTTTAATAAGTTAAGCGCTAGAATTATTAGCGGATGTCCTAAATCTTATCAAAAGTTTTTTAAATGCCGCAATTAGGATAAACTCATTTATATCGACCGGAATGTCGAAAGAGAACACGCTGATCACTCATCGGTATATCGCATATAATTATCACGTGTTGTCGGAAAAATAACTCAAACTAAACTGACGAACAACTCACAAAATTAAATTAGTTTATTTTAAGTGTTCCTTTGAGATAATTTGACAAATATTAAGAGTATATCGCTCGTATAGCTTACCCCGAAACTTTCGTAGTACTGGAGGCTGATCTGTACATGACCGTATAGTAGTTCTGGCGACAACATTTGAGAGTCATAAGCGATATAACATGCGTGTGGTCCAAAATTTATTTATTTGCAAAAGCCGCAGTGAGATTACGTTTTCATGGTCACTTTCTGTATTTCCGATACTATTTATCTTCTTCATACAAAAAGACATCATTGCTTTGATGTCTTTATTATCCTTTTTTAATACTTCGAGTTCGAAAAATATTTCAAACTATGTATAATATATTTATATTAATATTAAAATGTTGAACTAACCTTTTAAAACTTGTTTGCAGCAGTCACATTGATTAATTTGTTCCTTAGATTTAGAAAGTGGAATCAAATGACCATTTGGAGGAAGACTTGCATTGGTTTCCACTTGTTTAGTTATGGATGAAGCAGACGGATTCACCTTATAAATAATACTTGAATGGGCCAAAATGAGCTATTTGAACTTTTACTAATTGGAAGCCCATGGATATCTAAATATGTTTTTGAAGTAAATATAACATGAGATTCGTCTAAATTTAGAAGATGCCGCTCGACGTGATTTTTTACTCCAAAATGGCAAAATAGAAACCAGATCCAACTGCTATCTTCTTAATACTTTTCGGTGTTCCTAACAGCTTCCTTGCGTCTTTTGATAAGTTATAAATCGTATGCTTACGCAATATTTTTGTTAATTCATTTAATGCTTTTAAAGTGATATTACACTAACATGCCAATTTTTTCAAACATCTTCAAACCTTGTACAGTTTAACTGTGACAGAATCATTTCTGGGTCTGTAGATAGTATTTGAGATCCTGTTTGGATTGATGAGCATTCTTCTCCTGATCCCTCTCGCTTTTCGTAAACATTATCATGACAGTATCCTCCTCCTGATTCCTCTCGAAAATCATAATCGCTAATATTCATTGTAGAAGTAGATAGTCCCGTGGTCAAATTACCATTATTATCATGGTAACGTCTCCACACCGTTTTTCTCGAGCATCCCCATATATTTTTAAAATCAGCCATAGTATGATTAGACAAATTGTCCAAAGTCGCGATTACCAATATATCATGCAGTGGGATAAATTTTTTTTATTTATAACACAAATTGCCATAAGAATTTCAGTACTTGAGCAGAAACACAAGCAAACGTTTCATTTTTACAACTTGCAAAACCTGGTCTGCTAAATCCCGGTAGGTTACATGGCACTCTGGCATTTATATAATTTCGTAATTGTCTAACATGAAAATTTTCAACGAACTAACAACGTAACGGGAATACAGTTTTTTGCATAACTTGTATATACATATACTCCCTTAAAATCCAAGCTCTTTTACCCTCTCTTGCAACACAATTATTATCGTAGTTATATCATTACGCTGAAAATGATCGCCGTTGTCTCAATTGAATATAATAAATAAAAATATAAAAATTGGGATAGATGAAATATTGTAGCACA
Source organism: Tipula unca (assembly GCA_951394425.1). Classification (NCBI taxonomy): domain Eukaryota; kingdom Metazoa; phylum Arthropoda; class Insecta; order Diptera; family Tipulidae; genus Tipula; species Tipula unca. Next base: position 124,197,908 of record OX596380.1, read on the forward strand.
TTTTTCACTTCAATGAAATACCGGTATTCGTTTTAATGGCAAAATGTTTTAATAATAAAATTCATAAGAAATGATTTGAATAAATAAACTTGCACCTCTGTCAGAAATTTTGTTAATTTAATCCACAAAACTCAAAACAATTAATTAAAATTACTTTTAATGTAATTAACTGAATTACTGTTGTAATAATTATTATCCCTCACATCATTATCAACAATTCCGCTTTCATTACATTTTATTTTCCGGTTCTTCTGAAACCATGTCGCAGTGCGTTAAATTTTAAAACTCAGTGCGGAAAGCATTTGGTATTTATTCTTTCGGTAGACGTATCGCAAAGGATTATACAGTTGTTTTGCTTTTATAGTCATTTCTTTATTCACAAAGCAATAAATATCAATCGCATTGAGTACTTTTTCTGAATATCTGTCGCAATGAGGTATTTATAAAACGCATTGCGAACAGCATATCGCATTTATGCATTCGCGAGGCATGTCGCAAAAAAAAAAAGTTATCGAAATAGACTTATGAGCCCTATATTTTAAGTTTTTCGGAAAAAAAAATTTCAAGATTTAAAATTAGTAATTTTAAAATAAACAGCATTTTGTGGTTTTGATGTTGAAGGAGTCTATTTTGAAAACACATGAATAAAACAAAACTCTATTTATTTATTTAAATGTAACTTTATTTTTTGTTACAGTTTTTAAAAACATTTTTAAAATTGTCACAATAAAAAATGTTTTATTAGTTATAATGAATAAAAAAAATTGGAATAAATAGTAGTTTAATTTTATTTTCAAAATACTGAACGACTCATAATTTTAAAATTTACTCTTGGAATTTTAGAAATTAAATTTGATGGCTACACGAACTAAAAAAGGCTGACTTAAAAACTCCTTTTTCTGACTTAAATTCTGTCATTTGATTTCATTTGAAAAATAACTTAAATGACAAAACTACTATTTTTAAGTCAGCCTTTCTAAATTGATATAGCCGAATTTGATCGATTATACATATTTTGTACCGTCACATTCGTTTGTTAAATTAAGGTACTAACTGACATGATGCATAAGTAAAACTGATATGCATCGGTGAATAATTCTAGCATAAGTCACATTTATATAGTTTTACCTAAATTCACAAAATGTTAAGACAATTGCTGACTTAAGCCAACAATTTCAGAAAAATACACCCACTACGTATTATAAAGAAATATTCGCTTAAGTCGTGGAATTTTAGTATAAACAACTACTTCGTACATTATGCAATATAATTAGCTTAATGATGACGTCTTATTATTTTCCACTAAACAAACGGAATTTTGTTTAAACTCATATAAATATAATAATAAGTCCAGGACACGTAATTCAGCCAAAGCAAACAAAAATTATCTAAAATTATATGTTTAGCTTAAGCCACATAATTTTATGGTTTATATTAACGTAGTTAATTAAGCTTAAAAAATGGTGGCTTAAGCCATATAATTAATAAATGAAGATTTACAGTTCATACTTAAATACACCAAATTTTGGATCAACTGAAATAATAAAACTGCCTAGGTTACTTAAAAAGTTATATAATTTCAACTTAAGTCACTTAAATTTTATATTTAAATAATTACCATTTAATGCTTTTTATTCTCGCTAAAGGCAAAAGATATTGGCTCAACACCATCTAAACCTACAGTTGTATAGTGCTGCGTGAATTCAAAAAATGCTGGCTAAATTCATATAACTTTAACACAAGCCATATTATGTCATAGACTCACAAAAATTTACAAAATGTTGTCTTAAGCCATACAATTCCTAAGTTAAGCCAACAAAACATATCCAATTTTGATTTAACTCAAATAATTTGCTCTATCTTTACTTGTTAAGTAAAATAATTTTGTTGTAAATTTAATATTTATTCTTAGTTATAATTAAAGTAACATATTTCTGACCTAAGCGTCACGATTTTAACGTAACAAATACAATTCTTACAAAATGATACTAAGCCACATACCGCTATCGGTCCAGATTTAGCCTTAGCTTAAGCTATTATAATGATGGTTTAATTCTTTCACGTTTACGTATGACTTTAGTTATAAATGTCACTAAGCCACATATTGGTCTAAGCAAAAAATCACAAAACTGTGGACATCACGCTATTTTTACTTAAGCCTGAGATTTCTTACTCGACAAACTAAATCTTGCGTTAACTCAAATAAATCGTCTAATCCACGTATATCATTTAGCAGAACACATAATTTAGCCAAATCGACCGAATTTATCTGGCTTAAGTTAAAATTACAAATTCTAAAAAATTGGCTTAAGCCATATAAATATGAAGATATATAATTCGTATTAAATATGTACACTAAATTTTGGTTAAACTAGGTCACTTAACATAATTCTAGCTTAAGCCACTTAAATTAGGTATACATCTCATTTAAGTCATATACATAGCTTCAAAATTCTATCTAAGCCATCTATATCCTAACAATATTTTACGTGCTATTGTTTATTTTTAGCTTACTCAATCAGTGGATCATTAAAAAACGAACAACCTAAACATTTCCTTTGTGTACTCGGTTTACACTACTTTTTGATAGGGTAAATGAATTGACCGAAAATTAAAGTAAAAGTCGATTTTTACAATAGTATTTTGATATATTTTATTAGTATTTTAAACTATTGTAGTTTGTAAATCAATAAAAAATTAACAATCTAAACATCAAACATTTACTTTTGTAAGAATTAACCGCAAATTAAAGTTAAAGTCGACTTTTAGTTTACTTTGCGCTAAATTCATTTATCCTATGTCAAAAATTAGGGTTTTTATTGATCTACGGATTGTTTGAGTTTAATATAGAGTAATGTATTTCAATAAAACCAAAATACTTAAAATTAACTTTTACAGTAGTAAATGTTTTACCCAAAAGTTTGAATAATTCATGCAATCAATGCAACGGATATAGAGCTCTAAAACACCAATTTATGTGCTCGATTAACATAATTTTGTAAACTGTAAAATTCAATAAAATTCAAACTTAATTGAGTTTTTAAAAAAATAACAAACAATAAAGTTAAATAATAAAATTTATTTGGAAGTAATGAATTTGATCAAGCAACTACGCGGCATTTTGCTTTAAAGTTATAAAAAAAATTACTGAACAATAATATTCTCACATGTAGAATATTGTGTCCATTTTTTTAATGTATATGCTTTGCCATTCTAGAGAAGTTCCTTTCCGCAAAGACCAGGTCGTGATTAAAGTTCTGGAAAGTGAGCAACTAGAATGAAGCTAACCGTTTCTGATGAAATTAGATGCGTTGAATGGTATTTTAATTTAAAAATTATATTAAAACTAGATAGTTCTCAGAAGATTTATTTAAATTATTCCAGTTTCTATTTGAATCTCTAATTACGGATGAATTATTGCACAGAAAATTTGTATATTAGAAAGTCAGAATTTATTATACATTGCAGGAAGCATCCTACCAAGCATCGTTTCTGATGAGTTTAAATACCATTCTTCCACTGTACATTAGTTTGTGTAAAAAAAAAAATGAATTACACAGGGTGTCACGGTCAATTTGCATTATAATCTATCCGGAAACTAAAGTAATTATTTCTCTATATCTCACGATTATTTTATTCATTTTTTCATTTATCCAATGGTATTTTATATAAATTTTGCGCTTAATAATTAACAACAACACAATAATTATTGTACTCTTTAGTTGTTGGCTTACGAGGTAGAGGTTGTCTGTCAAAAGAATCAAGAGCAAATTAAAGTAAATGAAAGAAATAAGTTTAATGGGTTTACTTTATCTTTCTCCGAATAATTCGCAGCAATGAATCACATTTTTGAGTCATTATACGTTAAATCTGTATAGATGTTTGGATGCGATTGGTCATTTTGGAATATAATATTGGGCGGAGATAATTTTATTTTGGTTAAATAATTTTTTTTTTTTATTTTGCAATGCGTACGTATTATTTTAGGTACGAGACGAGACTTTGGTTAAACTCTTTAAATTAATTACAAAACAGTTTTCAATATTATAAATAGTTTCAATTTTCTTAAATTTGAACCAAATATTTAATGATAGTTTAAATAAATAAATAATATAAGAATTGAACAAAAAGCAGAAAATATAATAATTTATTTTTAATTGTAAATCTGCACGCGATTTATTATTTAAATGTTGCAATTTACATTTATGTTTTATAATGTAATATGTGATATACGGGCAAGTTCGTAATATATGCATAGAAAATTAATAGATGTGAACCCAAAATACGCGACTACTAGTAAAAAAAAATAATTCGTTATCTAGTCAGGGTCGATACAGATTTGCGTGTTGCATGTGTAACACGAACAAGTTGCATGCGCAACATATTTTCATCATCTGTGTTTTTCTTAACATATATATAATGATTTATGTTTTACAAAATCATAAACTATCAATTTGTTAATAAATGTATGCATATACATACATATGTATATAAAAATCGTTATGAAGTCGGCGGTATATTTAAGAGATACCTTGGGGGTTTTTTGATATGCGCGCGAGTATATGATACCGCGATTATAAAGGTTTTGTTGTCTGATTATTTACAATTAATCATGTATATATGTTTGTTAAGTTGTGTGTGCATGAAAAATTAAGAAAACTCTACTAGATGATAATTTTTTAAGTTTAATTTATATTTTTGTTTTTTTAATTTTTTTATAGGTAAGTCAGAATAACAAATATATTCACTTAATCATTAACTTACAATATGTAGATGTATGTATATACTACTATATACGAGGTACTAATATTGCATTAGGTAAGCATTAATTAATAATTTTTTTTATATTATTTATATACTTAGTGGTATAATACACAATAAAACCAGAAATTGTAACAGAAAAATTGATAAAAATGAAAGACTAGTTTCAGGACAAGAAAACATGCAACGATTGTTTTTACTGTAACCGCGTTGTGAAATGGAAAGTTGTTATAAAAACGTATTTTTATAAAGTGATTTTAATTAATCAATTTTTTAAATAATGTATTCCGTTTAATGTACATAATATACACAATATCATCATATGATCCCTATATATTTATAATATATGCATGCTCCCTGTGTGTCATGTATTATAATACATACTACATATTTTCTTGTCTTTCACCAACTTGAACACACTTCATAAATTATATTCTTTTATTATTATTAGTATGATTATCACATGTCTCAATCTCCCCTTTTTTTTATGTACGTCGACTACGAGTGGAATATTATATTATGGTGAGTATAGAAAAAAAACAGTTTTTCCAGAAAAATTGCAAAGTAACAACCAGTCCACGCATAATTAACACTGTTTAATGTTTTTTTGGTATATGATTGTATTTGGTTTCCTTTATATCGCCTTCTCGGTAATCCTTTTTCGGGAGAGCGTGAATTTTTTACTTTTTTTTTTTTACATAATTTTGGTTTTGGGGGTTTAGTATTATATATTTTACGTGTAGTATAGCAGAAGGGAATAAGACATTTGATGAGGGTGGTATAATATGTATGTATTTAAATAAGTAGATTTAATGAGATAGGATTTTAATGTAAATTATTCGGTTGAATATAATGAATTTATTGGATCTGAAAATAAATTAATAGATTATACAGTAATTTTTATGCTCTGAAGCGTTTCTGTTCTTATTGTTTATAAATTGGCCTTAATCGCTGAATTATCAGGAATAGATATCATGAACTCGAGTGATAAGGCGAACCAAATATTATTATAGTTATCACTATAGGCAAAACTATTTGTTCAGATCTGTCATAAAGAAATTCATACTAAAAAAAATTAGAAAAATTTATACTGTTAAATTTGGCAATTTTTCCAATTGGAATTATATTTATACGAAAATTTGAATTTGAGGTGTTTGTAAATTGTATGCTGCCGATTCTAAAAATAAATACATACTCTCGAGTACATATATTCGGATAGCTTAGAGCAACTGCCACCTTTGCGTCCATAGGAATTAGGTTAGATTTTCACAGAATTTTGTGATTTTCTAAAAAATCAACTGGACATTTTGTAAAAGATATACCTACTTTTTTTGAATATCTTGCAATTTAATTTCACCAAAACAATTTGAATTATTATAATTATATAATAAAGCATATTTGTAACTTTAAAGTTCTATAAACAAATAAAAAAAGTCATCAGAATTTAATCTGAATGACCACAAAAATCCTAGGTGGTCTAAACTATCCGGAAATATACAAGAGTAACCGTGGACATCTCTAAGATAGGCAGTAAAAATGATTAAAATTGGTTTAAAATCACGAAGCTTTAAAATTCTGTGAAAATTTAACCGCTCAATGTAATTTAATTCCTATGGACGCAAAGGTGGCAGTTGCTCTAAGATATCCGAATATGTACTCGAGAATATGTAATTATTTCTAGAATCGGCAGGATACAATTTACAAAACACCTCAAATTCAAATTTTCGTATAAATAAAATTCCAATTGGAAAAATTGCCAAATTTAACAGTGTAATTTTTTTAATATGAATTTCGCTGTCATTAATAAAGCATATTTGTAACTAAAATTGTATATTAGATTTTGAATCTGTGGATCGTCTGATTTTTAATTTTTTTTAATTTGTAACTCGAATCCATCACGGATGACAAAATTTTGATCGAGTGACAAATGAAAAATGATAATTTTCTGTGAGCTTGTACTAAAACATCTGCTACGAAATATTATCATAGATCTTGAGTACCAAATATATATTCTTATCAAGTGAATTATTCTAAATGTCACCAAAATAATGTGACAATTAGTTGTGACAAAAAATTTAGGTCAGAATATGTAAAAGTATCTTGTTATTTTTTAAATATAATCTTTTTATTTTGTTTTATTGTTTATAAAATTGTTTTATATAATATTACTATATCTAAATATTATTGCGAGTGTACATCGAATGAATTCGTGTATCCTTCATGCATGTGTCGTCTTAATTTGCCAATAATTGTCCTTACCATAAAATCAAAAATTGTAAATTTATTTAAAACTGAGAGCTTAACGAAAATGAAATGAGAAATGTTTTTAAAGTATAACTGCTATAAACTTTTAATATAAAGTGCTATAATTGTCCTCAACTCATTTTACTAGAATCGTAAAAATAAAATAAAAACTAAATTGGAACCCATAGCAACTAAGTACAATTTGAAATTATTTATCTTAAGTGAGGAGAAAAAAAAATTTAAATATTCCACCTCGTTGTTGCTTAAGTCAGATAGTTTTATCTGTCGAAAGTTCAAGTTCAATTAATATTAGCAAGAGAATTTTAATTAGTCTTCAAAATGTGTGTGATAAATATACTCTCGAAAATTGGTCATTTTAAAATAATCTATAGTTAACATATTTTACTGTAGCTTACTCTCAGCCCCAAAAAATATTACTGTCATGACACTAAATATATAATTTTAATGCTCAATATTTTGCACATTTTAGTGTCAGTCCCGAAATTTTTGATGTTCATGATACTTATAAAAATATATTTATAATTCCAAATAACAATAAAAAACACTATAAAAAATTGTTTGTAGTAATTTTTTTTTGTAACAATGCTATAGCGCCTTGAACTCAGAAACTATTCGTTAGCCGGATAAGCGGTGCTTACCATGTGATTTAAGAAGGTTTCATGTATCTTCAGAATTTTTTTAAATTTTTGGTATGTGGAGGATCTGAGATATAGTCGCTTGAACTCAAAATTTATTCGCTGGCCGGATAAATGGATTTTACCATGTGATTCAAGAAGGTTTCATGTATCTTCATAATTTTATTTAGATTTTTTGTATGTGGGCGATCTGAAAAATAGTCGCTGGAACTCAGAAACTATTCGTTAGCCGGATAAGCGGTGCTTACCATGTGATTCAAGAAGGTGTCATATATCTTCAGAATTGTTTTAGATTTTTGGTATGGTGAGGTTCTGAGATATAGTCGCTTGAACTCAGAAACTATTCCCGGGCTGGATAAGCGGAGGTTACCATGTGATTCAGGAAGGTTTCATGTGTCTTCAGAATTTTTTTTAGATTTTTGCTATGTGGGCGATCTAAAAAAATAGTCGCTGGAACTCAGAAACTATTCGTTGGCCAGATAAGCGGAGTTTGCCATGTGATTCAAGAAGGTGTCATATATCTTCAGAATTGTTTTAGATTTTTGGTATGGTGAGGTTCTGAGATACAGTCGCTTGAACTCAGAAACTATTCCCGGGCTGGATAAGCGGAGGTTACCATGTGATTCAGGAAGGTTTCATGTGTCTTCAGAATTTTTTTTAGATTTTTGCTATGTGGGCGATCTAAAAAAATAGTCGCTGGAACTCAGAAACTATTCGTTGGCCAGATAAGCGGAGTTTGCCATGTGATTCAAGAAGATTTCATGTATCTTCAGAATTCGTTTATTCAATTAAGCTTTTTCTATTGCTATATATCAGCCTGTTAGAATAAATGTCTATACTAATCCTTTTTTCTCATTTCGCTACAATGTGACTCGGCTGCTTCTATTATATACATACTATAATATTTCCCATATATGGGCATTTTTATTTATCACGAGAAATCGTTGTATATAGAACCTTTTAATTTGGTTGCCATTTTTGGTTTAATTTTTAATATTAATGTACATTATGCAGTTATGTACATATGAATTTTCTTTTGAGTTATCTAGAAGTTTAGATGAACTTGAATAAATAATGATATAATGTTATTATGAATTTTGAAAATTGTATTTGATATTTTTGCATCAGAAATATATTAATGTAAAATAGTTTACGAAAATTGTTGAGGGTTGAGGAACATCCACTTATAACATACAGATGCAAATTGTAAATAAACGGGCGTAAATAAAGGTCTAAACCTAAAACAGCTGCAAAAAAACAGAAAAACTTATACAAAATGTATGGAAGATACATGAATCCTTTTTGAATCACATGGTAAACTTCAAAGCGAATAGTTTCTGAGTTCAAGCGACTATGTATATCTCAGATTCTCCACGTACAAAAAATTAAAAATAAATTCTGAAGATACATGCTTAATCACATGGTAATAGCTTTTCCGCAAAGCAATTTTATTTATAGTGATTCAATTTTAATCTTATTAATTTATTAGTATAAAGTTTCGGGGCTGACAGTAGAAAAGTATCATAAGACTGTCGAGTGTCGTCACAGTAGTTGCTAGTGTTGCCATCGTATTTTTCGGGGATGGAATTTGGGCTATCTTCACATACATGTACCGTGATGTGACCATTTCGTGTGATTTCTCAATTTTTTAATTTGTAACTCGAATTTATCTATATCTGCTTACTAGCCATGTCTTCTTAAATCTTGCAAAACTAATTTAAATATATTTGGTTTTGTTAGCCTATCTGGCTCGCCGAAATTATGCAAATTTAAAAAAAAATTTAATCATCCACTGACCTATTCTAAAAAAAGCAATAAACAAATAAGCTTCTAACTCATATCGTATAGTAATTCAATTCTTAATATTGTCACCAATTTTTTTCTATAGTAAAGACAAAAACTATATAGTAGATTACAAATTGAAAATTAAAATTCAACTGTTTTTAAAATATATGCCATCACATCAACCATTTACTACGACAATTTTCATGTTGTTAAATAGGTATCATTTCAAACGACAAATTTAAATTCCAATCCCATAAATGTACTAACAATACATTTAAACCGTCCCGTTTTTGGTCAAACATATATGTATTTATTTATATATTTATTTTCTTATTATATTATTTTCCTTATTTTAAATAAATAAAAATTAAATTCAACAAATAAATGCAAATACATAAAATAAGACAAAACTACGATACAGAAATATATAAATTTCAACGAGATTGATGGATCACAAAATTGACTTTCTACTTGTTATTTGATTTATTCGTTTTGCTGTTCAAAAAGAATTCTTATTGTTTCTTATTTATATAATGAATTTAAGTTATTTCAATAATAATAATAATAATAATATTATTATTATTTTCAGAAATGGTAATACATGAATTTTATTTTTATATATAATATACGAATTGAATTTAAAATCGACCAAAAACTGTATATTTTATACATGCATATGTCACTTTTATGGTTTTAAGTAATTAATTATAACATTATATCGGTAGGTTATATCCACAAATTAAAATCAAGCCTAGAAAAATGTCATCCCTGTATATTATTTAATAAAAAAAAAGTCACACTTACATTTATAAGGATAACGCTTATATAACAAGATGATTAATTAAAGTTACACAAATAACGTTGCATAACTAACAAAATTATTATTAATTTTTTTGTTAAATTTAAATTTCCCTGGAATAAGTTTGTTAGAAAAAGTATAAAATTCAACAAGCATTTTATTTATTTATTTAAATTTTTTTTTTTTATTATTACAACACACTATTACATAGTTTTTATGGCGTCATCTGTGTGAACATTTTATATAATAATTGTTAAAAAAAAATATTTTTTTGTCAATTTTCTATCGTCTGATTTTGTGGAAAGTATCGTCTTGCTACACCCCTATATTATATACATCACACATCGATCACCCACACACGTATGTACATACGTTTGTATAATAGAAAACAAGCAGCACGTTTCTCCATTCTAAACGCGATAAAAATTTTAAAATATAATTCCAAATTCATCCTTGAGACATTTAAATTTTTTTGTTCGATTTTAATTAGAATGCAATCACTTAAAATTAAATCTTTAAATTATATAAAGTAAAGTCGTGAATTATATACACCACGTGCTTTATATATGAACACAATTTGAATGACGACAAACCATAAAAAAAAACGAGCACAAGAGGAATCACATCACAAGATTTAAAAAAAAATTAAAAATTTAGATTTTCTTGAAATGTCTTTTTAATAATATTTTATTATAATATGACGATGATGATTATCAACATCAACATTGTCAACATGATCGTCATGAGATGATCAATAATGAAAAATTAAAATGAACCCGAATCTGTAACACACAGAGAGCAAGAAAGCAAAGCAACTTAAATAATATATAAGAAAATAAGTTGAAAATTTATTCAAATTAATGTTATTTTTACTGTCATGTCTGTTTATCATTAAATGTATATATATATATATATATATATATATATATATATATATATATATATATATATATATATATATATATATATATATATATATATATATGTATATATATAAAAAATTATAATAAGACGATATTTTTTTTTTCAAGATATCGAAATACACAGCATAAAAAAGAAGAGGAAGCTTGTAAAAATTTCATCTTACCTTTTATTTTAATTCTTCTTCCCAATATATATTTATGTATATATAAGCAACTGTATTATTTGCATGTAACATATTCAAAGATGTCCATGTGGTTGGTCGTCAATTTTGATTTTTGTTGTTGCTGCTATTTTGTTTTGTCTTATATTTATTTATTGTTTGATTTTATTATTGATTTTTATTTTAAATCTGAATTATTTTTTTGTAGGGCATTTCATTTGTAAATTAAATTTTGACATAAATGCGATTCGCGTTTACGTTGCGAGATCTATTTCATTTTGAATATGATTAATTTTCGATTTCTATTTTACTAAATATGTATGTGTGTGTGTGTCGTTGAAAAATTAATTACATTTTACGAACACATTTATTTTTTATTCATTTATACCATTACCATCTAGATACAAGAAAACTAAGAAGTAATTTAGTCTTGACTTAATTTGCTAAAATTTGACTTAATTATTTAACGCATAGCGGACACTTTTTTCACCAGAAGTTTTGCAGAATGGTATATATTGTAACTTCCGAGATATGAAAGATAAAATTGTCGGATAAAGATCAAATTACTAGAAATGTGATTTTTGGTCCTTTTAGACAAGTTTTACCGTTGTTTTTAAATGACGGTATTTCCCGTCTTGTCCATTTAGAAGAAAAAAATTGGTCTCAAATGACAAGTCCTGTATGATAGAAAATATATGTCAGGCGTTTACAAGACGGCATATGCCGACCCGAAAATTTACAGAAAAAATCATTTTAATTTCAAAAACTTATATTTTAATAACATTAAAATTAATTTAAAATACATTCATTTGTTTTACTGGGCAAAAATTGAAAATAATATAAACAACGTATAATTCAGGCAAATGATACTTTGCAAAATATCAAATTTTTGTGACTACTTAGTTTGCATGAAATTTTTCGAACCAATTACCAGCACAACATCGATAAGATGTCTCTTTGCAGTAGATCTCGAAATTGTAGGAAGCTTTGATTTGAGCCAGTGGTTTTCTTGCACAAAAATTAGGAGTTCCAAGAATGGCGATAAACGTCGCGTTTATCCTTCCATTCCGAACGTATATGTTTCCCTTCCGTTTCCAAATAAATCCTCCTCTTGTGAGCTTTTTGCTTACAACTTCTACAGGATTTCCCCTTCTGTTCGATCGAAGAATTTCTCTACAGTGGGTTTTCATGGATAACAGTGTGTTGCAAAGTTCTATGGTGTTATAATAGTTATCCATAAAAACATGATGTCCTTTTTATAAAAATGGGTCCATAAGTCGACTTACTATATAGAACTCACTTTGATACAAGTAGAAACATCATTTTATGTAACCACTACTACTGGTTAACTCGTAAAACTTGATTCCAAACTTAGCTACCTCGAAACAATAAAAGTGATTCGTCTAATTACAACTCTATTTCTAGTCTATACGTCTTTTGAAAACTTTGTAGTTTTAACAGTGGACTAATCTTTTTCAGTTTTCCATTATCATTGCTATCCACATTACAACTAAAGCTGCGTAATAAATGCTCGAAGCGGCGCCCAGGCATAGTTACAGGAAACAATGGGTGGTGATAAAGGGGATCATTTGAAAAAAGCGACGGTATTATTGGAGCTTTTACTTGTGGTTGTGCTTAAACATTTCCTCGGAATCAGTAGATCTAAATTTAGCAATACGATAGTTCCTTGTTGCTCGACGGTTAAATTCACAAAGTTTTTTACCATACGCGTTTATTGATTCGACGAGCGTTTCCAAATTTAATGAATTAAAAATTTGCTCAAAAACTTGTAGTGGTGTTGCGTCAGGCTGAATTTTAATTTGTACACCGCTACTGCTCGCATCAAACGAAAAATGCGGTATTTCTTTAACGTCATTCTTCACCCGAGTCATCGATAATATGTTCACCTAAATTTTCTTGTTCTGAATCATTTTCGATCTCAGATATTTCGTCCCCTCAATCTGAATGATTTAGTTCAATATTTGGATTTACCATATTACTCATTTCATATGATGGTTCATATGTCGCATCATCTCCAAATTCACCATCATCATAAAAAGGATCGATGTCGGAACCATCATCATCGCTTGGGCAATCGTCGTATAATTTCCTGAACCTCTTCTGTCATCTTGGGCATTTTAGATTACATCTACAATATTTACTACTTTAGGAGAGACATTTATTTATGTGGTTTCCCTATTTCTTTGAAAAAATTGCATTTGTAGTATTTTTTATAGGGACACATATTTTTTTTTGGCACTGTCGGTATTTACTGTCGGTCTTGTCCGCGAATGCGCTAAGCACTTATCATTGATATTGTCTTAGTTTTTAACTTATTTTGTTTTATTATTTTTAATTATTTGTCGTTCTTTACAACATTACCTTTTCAAAAGGTTTAACCCTTTTGAGCATTCTTACTATGTTATCATTGTCCAGTGTAAAGTTTTTGTTCACAACTTTGAGCAAATTTTGAAATTTTTAGAAATTACTATGTCGCTGACCTTGTTTTGAAAGCTTTGTTTAAAACAACCCCAGAGTTGTATTCCATAAGTCCAGGCAGGTTTTAGAACTTGTTTATTTATAAAATCAAAAGTGTACATATTATGTGTAAATAGGTAGGAGTTTCTCCCCCCACCAGTACATTTTTTTGTATTTTAGTTGGAACTCTTCTTTTATCATGAAGTGTCATTTCGCTGTGTTAGGAATGCGGAATAGTTTGGCCATTGATATAAACTGTTTTGTATTCGACTATCTTGTTCGGAAAATCGACGTCTGCGGCTCTTGTTTAATTTAATACGCTATTTGTATAGTTTTTCTGTTGAGTCGTCATTGCTATTTCCAACAGCCATTATTGCAGTGTCATCCGCAAATGTAGCGACCGTATTATTTTCTATCATAGATAGATCAGAAATGTGCAATAGGTCCGAGAACACTTTGTTGAGGAACTCCTGCTTTAATTTTCTACAGTTCAGAATAGGCATCATCTTGTTTGACGAAGTATCTATCTGATATTTCATTTCATTTGAGGTGTCGCTTTGATACGAAGAAAATGTTCCCAGGTGGTCGTGCCTTTAACATCTCCAACGTGGACTTACAATTCTTAAAATATTATATCGGTATGCTTAGTCAGGTTACCGAGGAGGCGCATACTCGTCTAATATTTGCTAGCTTTTAAAATTTTCTTACGATAAAAATCTTGTGCACTAATTCTTTTATGTAAAATTTCTTGAAAGAGTTGAGGTTATTTGGAAGCATTAAAGTTAGTTTACTTGCAGGCCACTCAAATCTTTGAGCTAAATCACAGTCATAGAAGATGTGTTCTTTGATATCCTTGTCCTGTCCACATTCACAGGTACTAGAGTCTGCTAGACTTCGTCCGCGAATATCACTTCTTGGTTTATCCTTTCGTTGAAGACAATATTCCAAAGGTGTCGACCAAGGATGGAGCCTTGCGGATATCCTTTATTGACAATTTTTTCAAGTGTGCTATGACTTGAAATAACAGTGACTTTTCTCTCAGAGAAATTTTTGATGATGATGTTATAGAGATTGCATAGATAATTGAATCTCTTTAGATCCAGCATTATGCTGGGCCACCACAGGTTGTCGAACGCGAAACATACATCTAGGAAAACTCCAAAATTGTACTTTTGGTCCGACTCTTTGACTATATTGATCATATTGATCATTGCGTCCTCTGTGAATCTATTTTCTCTAAAGCCAAACTGTTTGTCACTATAGGTGCCACTTTTCTGAAATATGTCCATTAACCTGACGGCATTTAAGTTTTCAAATAATGTACCAACGATTATTCTTGTGGAGGTAGTTATTCCACCTATAAACCCTTGTTTCCAACGATTATTCTTGTGGAGGTGGTCATTCCACCTATAACCCCTTTAACCACGTATGGTTCCTGCATGCAGAACATGTCAATCGCTTCTTTTTCAATAGATTGTCTGATCTCATGCCCAACTGATTTAGCATTTTAGTTAGGCGATATTCAATCGACAATTATTTTTAGTTTTAACTGTCATAAACAGTCTTCTTCATCATTAGGTTCAAAGCCGTTTTGGATGAGGTACAAACTTTACTGCGTCAAAAGCCCAGTTTGCCTTGCGGCAAGAAGCATTTAGCGTATTCCGTCTTTTTTTTGCATGATTTTTGGTCATGCCTATGCGGTTACAACAAATGTGGTGTTGTTCCTTACACAACTTGGCAATGTGTCCAAATGTCTGGCATTTGTAGCATTTTGTCAATCTGAAGAAGTCAAAGACTCTACATTAGGAACGGCCCAGATATACATGCCGGTTTATAATGAGGATATTTCTGCCAGCTGGGGATACCTGTATCACCCAATGGACTGACTTGGCCTCTTTTGGCCCAGTGATGAAACTTCGTTTCAAGTCCTCTATCTTAATAGATTCAGAGCTTTGATTTATTACGGCTTCTTTAATTGCCTCGATCTTTTCGGCCCTGTCCACATGATAAATGATTATCCTAGGCAGATGCTTTCCTGGAAGCGATGCTACTTGCCCAGCGTTTGACAGCTCCTTGCTGGCTATATCTATCTGATATGTGTGAATGTAGTATTTCTGTATATTGTATGGGAGGAGCATTTTATGTTCATGTACCAATCCCTCATGCCATACTTTTTGTATGCGCCACATCCAAAAAATTAATCGTCGAGCAGATTGTTTTCTCTTCCAGCACTTTTTCAATATAGTATTTGTGATTCGCTGTACTTGGTCGATTTTTCAGTTGTTTGATTCCTTCTCTTAAATGTCTTATGAGATTAATTAGTGTAGTTTTGTCTTGTGGAGCTCTAGTTTAATGCTACATCCTTCTCGCTTTTTTTCAGTAATCAACATATTTGAAGTATTCAATATATTGATTTTTCTTAATAGTGTGTCTCGGTGAACTCTTCAAGCTTACTTCTGTTATTTTATAATTTTTGGTTTAATTCATCAGTGAAATATATATTTTTTTAAATTATAACTGTACTCTCATCTTTAGCCGAGTTTTCAAGATGAATAGTGTGGTTATATCTAGGACAGCTTGTAATTCTTGTTGATGTTGGTGGAGACATATCACCATTACGTGATGTTCCGATTGGCGCTTGCGAATACCATACTTGTGCTAATATGGGATTTGTCTGCCAGACGCTTGACTAGCAGTTACCTTAATATTAATATTATGAACGTTTTCCTTTTTGATTATTCATCGACAGACAATTCTTGATCAGAACATGTTGAATCGTCTAAAGTTAGATGATGTTGGTCTGCAGGCTTGGTATTAGTAGTACCGATTTCTTCTTGTTGGTCTGGTACTAATACTAACTCAATCCGATTCCAAATTTCCTTTAAGTGGAGTTCAGCTTCCAATCTATCCGTACTAGATAACACTGCCTGTAATCTTGGATCCATGAAAATAGCCGATTTCTATGTTAATGTATTTAATATATTGGGTTCTCTACAATTTACATTTTTTGGAGAACTTCAGCAAATTCACTGCTAAATTTGGATTTTGTTTTTTTGTGGTTTTTAGCTGCAGTGTATGCTAAGCACATCGAACACTGTTAATATCATTAATTGAGTTTCCTAACAGTCGTGAATTTGTTAAGCTAGTTATGGTGTAGTCTAAAAGTTCATCTTCCATTACTACTTCTTCAACGAGTTCTTGTTCATCTTTTGATTCCTCGCTGTACTCTAGATTAGCAGCGCATTTATTATGTAATTTATCTGTAATTTAATTAACCAATTCTGTAATTTTAAACTCAAACTTTTAATTGCTTTAAGCATGTTAGCCCCGTTGTGACTTGTGACCGTGTAAACGTTTTTTAATTCGACCCTATACATGTCTAACACATTTTGTACTTCATTTGCGATGTAGTCGCATGTATGTTTCTCTTTCATTTCTAACATGGCGAACGTCCTAATAATAATAACGCCTTGTTCTAAAAATTGAACATTAATCCGCAAAACGCCACGCTTGAGTCGCGTCGCAGAATCAATTTTAACTGATCAAGGTCGTTCACGTAACTCAGATTTAATTTATATTTTTTAAGCTGCGGCAACAACTACCATATGGATCTTGAGATTATTTGCTGTAATTGCAATTTTATGCTTAGAATTAGTGTTCAAACTGTCGAGAATAGGATTTAGGATTATTTGAAATCCTGAATCTTTAAGTATTGAAAACGATCTTCCATTTTTGGTCACCATTCCCAAACATACATTTTTAATTTCATTAAAGGTCAATTTTATATTTGGTATGTAAGGACGCTGTGACAAAAAAATGCGGAAACAAAAATTTATTTAACAATATTTTATTGGGTTATTTGATTTTTTTTAAGGTTATTGGTTATTGTTAAGTTACATCGAAAAGTAATTAATTTTGTTTTTAGCGTTATTTTTACGTTATTTCGTTAACGATACATTACGTTATCACTCCCTGGGCAAGACTTACATTTATTTTTGTATTTTATGTACACATAGTTAGTGGGCGAGGTGACTTTGCTCCTGGACTGGAATAGCTACATTATACTATTAGATGCTAGAACAACACTCCATCGTTTATTCGGACTTCCTGTGCCGATAATATCAAAGCTGCAGTGAACTGTATAGGTTGTCTATATCATGATATTATGAAATGTGAGACGCGTTCTAGCTAACAGTTAGCTAACACTACATACGTTCTCATAGACAAAACATGATTGTGATTTTCACCAATTACATATGTGAACTCTATATGTTCACCATATTTTTGGTGATTCTTTGGGTCCTCCGTAATATAGATTTATATTGTAGATATTCAGTTTGAACATTGTTTGCCCGTTAAATGATAATTGCTAGATTTGAAAGAGTATTACAGTGTCGGTTCAATCAACATAACGGATCCTGCAGAAATATTAAACATAGCATTAGAGTATCTTAATTTTATTACGCCTTCTGGAATGCCGTTACACTAACTAATCCTGAAAGTTGGTGTAATTGGGTTGCTTTCCCAGGAATTAATTTAGGATCAGGTTTACATGGTGTCCGTTGGTGGTGCTTGAATTATTTGAAAATTCTGTAAAACTATAGAAGTTATCACAGGTGTTGGAAAAGGTAATATGGCTTTTATGACAAAAAAAGTTGATAAATAGTAAAATGAAATTGCCATTAAGGCGCACATTCTTCTAACACTATAAACAAAGCCCAGGGGTAGACGTTTAAAGAAATTGGAATCTTGAAATTTGAAAATTTTTGGAATGTAAAGGAATGATTGTTGATCAATCGTAGACTTCTGCTAGAACATTTGCTAGACTGCTTCTATTCCTCTCCCATTTTCACATAAACCCTGTTTGTAACCAAAAATATAAATTACTCGTAAATAACATACTTACGATGTAAATCAACATATTACTTTATAAAAACATAATCCCCATTTATAACATAATTCGCTACATTAGAAAATCGAATAACATTACGTTACGAGTACATATACACAAAGCTACACACATACTCACACACACACGCACACACACACACACAATTTCGCGTAAATTGATTTAAAAAGAAAACCACGAAAGACGCTATAAATACATAATTCAAATTTCCCTACAACAACAACAAAAAACATTATAAAGTATAATATAATTTGACATTTGGGATTTAACCATATCACCACCGCAACCACCTTTCCACCCACCACCCTCATTTTTGTTTGTACTCATACGGTATATCTTATACGCATATAGAGAGATACAAAAAAATCGCAACCAAAAAAAAAAAAAAAGGATATCAATTTTTGATCCTTAAATATGTAATATTTATATGTTAATAGTTTTGTTTATGTTTATGGTTGGTTTTTATGGTAAATTTGTGATAATGGTTTTATGTACACATATACATACATTTATATCGAAATTAGAGAAGCACATAAGGGAAGGGCTGGCTCGAATAAATTCTTCTCTTCCGTTGTGTACACATAAATTATGATAAATCTATAATTTACGTTCTTTAAATGAAAATTGTCATAACGCAATAATGGGTTAAAATAAATCACAGACCATTGAAATAAATTAACAAGAATTTTTTTTTTGCTTTTCTTGAATAAATTTTCTTATTTTTTTAATTAATTATAAGATAAATTTTATTTTACTTCTTTCATCCAAATTTATTTTTATGTAGATATATATAAAGGGTTACAACATAAATAAGTATATAAGACGAAATAAAAAAAGAAGATTTCGTTTTAAGACCAGACAGAGAAAACATCACACAAGAACACAAAAAAAAAAAAAGAAAGGATTTTAAAATCATTTTCATAAGAATCATTATTATTATTATTATAAATATAAGACTTGCAAAAGTTAAAATAAATGAAAGAATGGTAAAAAATATAATGAATGATTTATACTTAATTATCATAATTTTAATTAAGATTTTTTTTTTTTGTTTTTGTTATTTTCCATTTTTAATATTTTAATGTTCTGAAGGACTTTATTATAACAAGGCGTGGGTAGTATACGTTTATATATATACACATACAACCATAGAATGTAAATTGAACTCTTATATACAATAAAAAAAATGATTTACATAAAATATGAGTTAAACAGAAAAAATTATGTACATGAATTCACCTTAATTGGATACGTTTAGAGAAATGTTGCTCAAGCAACAAATTATATGTCACACAAGCAATAAGTTGCAAGAACATATTATTTATAAATATATGTATATATATATATGTATATATATATATATATATATGTATATATATATATATATATATATATATATATATATATATATATATATATATATACATATATATAATATACATACAATTATGTATAGCATATGTACAGAAGACAAGATAAACGAGTATAGACTATATCTCGATTTTATATTTTTTAATTATTTACCAAACCTTAAAATTTAATATTTCAATCAAACGAATGTTCTGAGTAGTATACATATGTGTGTGTGTTTGTGTGTTATCTAGAGGAAAGATAAAAAAAAGGACACAACATGAACATAAAATTCACTTTATATGCAAATTTTTTTGCATTTTCATGTATGTAATGTTGTAAGTGTCTCGAATTTATACATAATATACATACGTCTATAGTTATATATTTTTAAGAATTTATTAATATTTTTTAAGTATTACGTATACTCGTATATATACCTCATCTGTCCCACATCCTGCCTGCTTTTTTTTTTATTACGTATTTATACATATTATTATAAAAATTATTTATCTTTAAAATTATTATTTTTAATTAAAAACCAAAAAATAAATTAAATACATTTTTTTTTCTTTTGTACTTTTCAAATACAAAACAAAAAAACGTGCAAAAATATTTAAAAATTGAGTGAAGTTTGATTGTAATAAAGAATAAGTAAATAAAATAAATATTGTGCTATTTATACGTATATAGTGTTTTCAAAGAACATTTTCAATTACTTATAAAATATAATAATAATTAAAATTAAGTAAGAAAGAGAGAGAAAGATGAAATCTAAAAAACAATAAAATTGATCACGTGTTTTATAAAATATTCACGTTGATTTTAAATAAATGACTTAATCATTTTTCTTTCTTTAAATCTTATGTAGACATAGTAAAATGGGGGGTAGTTATAGATATAGTTGGTTTGGATGTTTTTTTAATGCGAAATACCTACTTCAGGTTAGGTGCTATACTCATTTCGGTTTAGAAAATTAAAGTTTGAAAAATTACTAAAGATTCGTTATGAATTTCAAAATTTTTGAATAAATATTAAATTTTAAAAATTTCTTTAACTCTGAGTTTTTATTAAATTCCAAATTATTTTCAAGTTTATCAAACTTCTAAAATTTCGTTATATATAAAAAAAAAAGTTATATTTTGTACCGTTTTATTCCTTGGTCATAACTTAATTTAAATTTTACCACTCCGCATTAAGAGACCCAACTTTCACGGTATAAGCGCATAAACGGAAGCTTATATCAACATACGAGTACTTATACACTGAATACAATAATTTATAAATCATATGTATTCTGTTGAGAGTCATTTAATTGTATTTCGTTTGGAGCTATTTTTACAACCACAATTGCACTATATAATTCTTCAGTGGAATTTAATAACTCAATAATAATTTTGAAATTATTTAATGATGTTCCGATTTTTATTTATGATACCTAACACCAGATTTTCGAAAATAAAATTAAATAATTTTAAAATTAACATTTCAGAGAGCATTGTTTTGTTTACGATTTTTTGGGGTTTTAATTTTTAAAATTGATTAATTAAATTGTTCTCAACAAAATACAGCTTTTATAATTCAAAAAGTTGTCAATTTTGAAAAACTTCATATCAAATGAAAAAAAATCATTTAATTTTTATAATACAACTTATTAAATCAGGGTTGGTGTATGAAAAAACTAATATCCATTTTGATAGTAAGAACATCTAATTTAAATGATTATTATCAAATTGATAAGACAAATTTTTAAATTTGAAAAATCACATACATTATTTAATAATACAGTTAATGTTAATTAATGTTCAGAAGTTGTATAATTTCATATTGTTCAACTATAAAATATAATTTATTTAAAACTAAAATAAGGTCTTTTATTCCATAAATTTCTGCAGCTAAAGCCCGATTTAGATATTGAAAAATGTTTACCATGCAAAAATAGAAGACCTAGTGTCTATTATTACAATTTACAAGAACAGCAATATAAACATGCAACATTTTGCAGGGTTTTTTGTCTTTTTTTTTAGAAAATGTTACTATAAAAATTAAAATGTTACCATAAAATATATTCAACCCGAGTATATTTTATGGTAACATTTTGAAAATAATATAAATCCAACCAATCTCAAATTTTTATAGTTGTGTTTTAAATAACAAAAATCATGTTCTAATTTAAATATTAATTAATAATCCGATTTTAGTAAACAACAAAATTAAAATATTGAAGGACGGACGAGTTCAAAATTATCCAGTTCCACCGAGTACTTATGGTATAAAATAATTAAATATAATTAAGGTTATGTTTTATTATAGCATCGCCATTTTTGTTTATATACTCTTTCTCAGTTTAACGAATGGTTTTGTTTTATATTGTGTGCAGCTCTCTTTGCATAGTAAACATTTTTCATCATCTAAATCGGACTTAAGGTAGACGTTATTGACAAGAACAGCGCTTTCTATATAGGGTACCTTTAAATGTTACCATATTAGATAGTCGCATTTGTATTTTTAAAACATAAAATCAAAAATACTGTAAATTTTGAATAGTATTTTTTATATAAAATGTCATTAAAAGTAAGGCGATAACTCTGTTTTGTTAATGCAATTCGTTTCATAACTACATATATCCACTAGATTTTTCAATTGTTTTAAATAACCAAATTAAGAAATTTGAAAAAATTAATGCAAAACGGAACATCCGTCTACGAAGTACGCTTAATTAAAAAAAATACATAAGTTCACTTCGATCAGTACTGTAAAAATAATTCAGGATTTTCAAAACTTACTTTTCGGAAAACCTACAAACTGAAGTTTGTGAATAAATTAAAATGGTAAATAATATTTTGTGGGGCTTTGTTTTCGGATGCTTTCGAAAGTGTGTTATTTTAATAAATTCTAACTATTTGAGAATTATTATAGACTTAAATAAGAAAATCAAACCAAAAATCTACTTATTATAGGTATTATCGTTATGAAACATAGTAAATTTTGAAAGTCCTAAATTATTTTGACAGTACTGATCGAAGTGAACATTTTTATTTTTAATTAAGCGCATTTCGTAGATAGCCTCCGTTTTGCATTAATTTTCTGAATTTTTTTTAAATTGGTTATTTAAATAAATCGAAAAATCAATTGTTAAATTATAATTATGAAACGGACTGGATATCTTATTGAAGACCTTGAACATGACCCAGAAAAAAAATTGATAAATTCAGAGTTGCCTTTAGACTTAATGTATATTTGAAATTGGCTTTCTAGATGTTATATTCCGCTAATTAAAAATTAAAATTTCTGTTGATAAAAATGAAATTGTTCAATGTACAGTGTTATTGTGAGATTTTATTTCGTTAAAGTTGAAATTGAAATTACTCCTTATGAAATATATCCCAAATGATGTCATTTTCTGGTATTACATTCTCAATTATTAAAGGGTATTTTAATTTAGTATTTAATTATGAATGAATTAAATCTTAATAAAAAAAAAGAACTTTTTAAATCACAATCTTTAGAGATATTATTAACATTTTTGAGCACAATGCTATACTAATGTGGATTCCTGTGGGTATTGCAAATAGAAGACTTTGAAAGCTTTAAATTCATTAAGTTGATTTAGTTTTTTATCTTTAAAACATCGAAAATCGTGTACTGATTTTGACAATAAATCTTGGAATTGCCGTTAGTACAGTATCTAACAATAGCATTATCATACAAAATATTGAATTTGAATTTCAGAAATTCAGATTTTCGTCAAATATAAACTAAATTCGGCTATTCAGCTAGGATGGGCGTGGTAGATTACGCCCTATAATCTACATGGTTGTCGACACGTAAAATATTACGTAGAATACTTGGCAGTATTATTTGTTGACGTTTGTTTGTTGACGATTATTTGTTACGATATACTAGCGATTTGAAATAAAATGCACCGATTCAATTAAGCCGTAAGATGAAATTAAAGCATGATTCAAATTAAATTGAAAACTGTCTGTATCTCTGCTAACGAAGAATAAAAAAAACCTTTTGCCTCTACAATATATTATCAAATTAAATTTTTCAAACAAAATGTTAAATCAAGTTATTAACAAATGTTGTTGTGTTTTTTGATTCAAAATTTTTCTAATCAGATGAGGTCCGTCTTTTTGGGCATGATGATTGTTTATTTAGTACCCACAAGGTTCATTTCACTAATAAAAAAAAAATGTATTTACCAAAACATTAATCCATCCACATCAAGCAATTATTAGTCTTCTTAAATTATATCAAATGGAAATTTATAAAAATTTTAAATTTCGCTACAAAATTTCAGCCCACTTTCCCAAGCAATCACATAGTAAAATACACAAAAAATTGTCTAGCTCTGATGCAAGACAATTTTTCGTGTGTTTCTATATGAGTGTATGGAAAGGTCGATTAATTATTTGTTGTTAAGAACTTTATGTTTTTATAAAAAAATAAAATTTCGATACCAAATTTTAGTCGAACTTACCCAGTTTACAAGGTAAAATACACAAATAATTGTATGGCACTGATGCCATATGATGAAAATAATTTTTTGCACTGTATAGGTCGCTAGTGAATTTAATCACTATCTATATAGGTGTTCTATACTTTACGGAAAGCTCTATCATTTAATATCTACTCTAGTCTAAAAATTAACATCGATGCTGCAATTTAGGACGAATAGGATTTTACATTTCTTAAGGGTGGAAAGTAGATAAATTAAAACGGTGTTGGTGGGCCATACTAAAACTAAACTTTTTGCGTATATTTCAATTTGTACTTAGAATAATGAACGAGATCCCTTTCATTTTGATTTAGTTTGTTTCCGTTTGTGAAGACGTTTTATATCAGAGAGGTTTAATATTTTCTATCGGTTTCGTACTTTGCTAAAAATAATCTCGAAAGCGGACAGATTTTTTTAAAAATATTGGTATGAAAGGCACAATTTATAATGAACTGTGGGTTTATTATATATTTTTATTCCCGCTGCCACTAATTGTGGGTGCTGGGTGTGCCTCGCTACGCTACTGGGTCCAACACAATTATCGAAAAGTTACTTTTAATGAATCTACATATTGTATCGATTAATCCATCTAAACTTTTTCAAATCCAATTTTACGTTCTTTTCAACATCCATCAAAACATATTCACTAAATTTTGTCAAAACCTGGTCATAGAGCAGTCTGACACGTTTAGCGGACAAGTTTTGGTTATCTGATCGGTTTGGCTTTTTAATAACTCGGTACCTTTCTTAGCCTTCGAGCTCGTATTCGTCTTACCATGGAACGGGATGTACTTAATTTTATGGCACGATCTTAGCCAAATATCCCTTAATTTTTTTTGAATGGAAGTTATAATCTTATTGTAAAGATTTTATCATGGTTGTACCGTTGTTGTGGACTTTGTATCGTTGGTTTGGGCAAATTTGCGATGTATAATAAACCTTAATTGTAGAAAATTCTATTAAATTACGAGTATCACCATCCCGTATCGCATTGATTGGTCAAGTTAGAATAAACATTTAGAACTAATTCACAAAATTAGTGAGGTAGTCTACGCTGTCGACGTAGAAAATAATAGATGACACCGAAACGCCCATCCCTGCTATTCAGATGATTTAATGAAAACATCACCTGAAGTTTGAGTAAAAGTCTTTACTTTTGGAATACATTAAAATTATGTTTTTAAAATTAATTATGTAATTGAATTTGATTGCCATAATTATCAATATGATTTGAAAATATGTATTTGGACTGAAAAAGGAATATTGTGATAATTAATATTTTTTATACTCACTTTCGTCAATTGGATTCACTTTCATATAATAATTTAAACTGTTTGTCTTCTATGCCTGTTAGGGCATCCAAAATACCGGGAAAATTTCAAATCCGGTTTCTTTGAGTAATAAAAACCGGTTTATATAAATCAAAATAAAACGAACAAAAATAAATAAGATGATAGGAATATTTATTTCTTCAAAAAGTAGTATTTAAGAAACACTAACGCATCTAGAGTTCCATATTTCATTGAACTTCTGATCTTGGTGCAGAAATTGCATATCACAAAAAATATACGTTCGCTTGATGTTGACGTAGGTTGAATAGAGTTAAGTGCGTGGAGCAGGTGTTTCAAATTGTTTGTTCGAGTTTCGGTCGCCTCAAACAATCTAAACTCCTTTAAGCAATCAACTTCCAATTCAGGCTTGTATTCTTTAGACAATGAAGAGATGGTCTTTTGATTTTGCTGGTAACGATCCGGTTTGAATATATTTATGGAGTGAAACTAGTATTTTATTTCTGCGTTATAAAAATTTCTTTTTCAGTGCAAAATACATTTTTAGTCTTAAATCGTTATTAACTTCTCTTAACTGGCCAAAAATAAATTTAAAAACATCATCCGCTGTTAACAACGTCGCATTTTCTTTACTTAGCTCTTTAACTGCAAGCTCAACGGAGGCTAGGACTTCAATTATAGTTTGTAATGATTTGAAGTCATTCCCGTGGTATAAATCCTCACGACCCGTGTCTTCGAAGGCTAGTTTAATGCAAATTTTAAATTTAAGAAGGTGCTCTAGCATCGGAATCAACGAATTCCATCTTGTCTTGTAATCTAACAGTAGCGACATTTCCTTCCTTTCTTGTGAAATTACGTTATGTTGCAAAATAGAATTTTTAACTACAGATTTTTCTTGATCTTTTCAAAACATCATTAAGATTGTCTTGAAGTATGTGTTTGATATTACCGGAACCATCACTGCGGTTTGAACAATGTCAAAATTATTCTTTATATCATCCTCATTAATATCACAATCACTTTCACCTTCTTCGTTGTCTTTTGCTTCATTATTTTCATAAATTGAATGATCGTTTATTGTTTTCTTATAAAATATATCCATACATTTTTCTCTCTGATTAAAGACTCCGTCATAATAGCATCACAAGTTCCTTCAATGTTAACTAAACCGAGACAATAATTTTGTTTGTTAGATAACAATTAAGTCTCGAATTGTTGATTTGCTATAAATTCTTTTATTGCAGTAGAATTTGAAAACCCATCATGTGCGACACATTTCGCCCATAGTTCTCCTAGACTCTCTCGTTTCAGAAAATTATTTAATAAATTTGGTAATTTAATTTTTTCACCACGCGCTGCTGGAACTTCTTTGTTATTATCCTCTAGTTTCCCTAATACAATTGTATGTTTCAATTTAAGATGATTTCCAAGTAGATCCACCTTTACACTTTAGAATCGAAGATTCTTGGCAGAATCTGGACTCACATTATGGAAATACAACCAAACTTCAGATTTTTTGCAATTACGATCCATTACCATTATTCAAGGGCCTACAAATATTACAAAATTTATATCATTTTTGTTTATGCACACCAAATTTGTTAATGCATTATCTACCTATTATTTAAGAAAATGATCGATATAATTTTAAATTTTGTTTTTATTTTGACTTGAAAGTTTAATAAAATTAGTATCGGAAAGTACAGTATAATCAACACAACTCGAAAAACAATATAATCTTTTTCTAATTGAACTTCAAATGTTTGAAATATGTTTGAAACATGATTATAAAGCAAAAATATTTTATTTTATTTTTTTAAATTTAATGTAATTTCGCACTTGTTAGTACAGCAGCACATGAAGTCAAAGTTAACGGACTTTAAAATTAATTAATTTGAAAACTAATGAATTTGAACGGATTAATCATTAGTAACCCAAATACCTTTTGAAAAGATTTCCTTGTAATCATTTTGATACGGTCTTTCCTTTCAAATAAACTAATTGCCGTAAGCTGAACAATAAATCGTGATATTGAGCAAAACTTTAAAACAATGATGGAACTTAAGTTCATTGCTCGATTTGATCTAATAGTTTAACAGCTTTGAAAAATCATATAAGCTGTGCGACATGTTTAGTATTAGCTTTCTTTCTATACGAATGGTTACAGTACGCAAAAACATGATTAAAAAGCGATTGTTAATGAGACTAGAGGCTACCTCTCTACAGTTAAGACTCGTATGTTCGGATGTAAACACATACAATGCATGGATGCATATATTTTTTTGGCTAAATTATTTATTTAGTTAGAGATTAACAGAGAAAATCATTGTATAATTTATTCTTATTTTACAAAGTTACCGTTTTACAATTCTACATATAATAAGAATTAAATTGCTAACCTTTTCGTCCACAACGAATATTATGTGTATTAGCAATTTTACGGTATAAATATAGAAATATATACAGGGTATATCGTTATTTGTCGACAAGATTGGTGTTGTTGGATTTATTCACTAAAACGAAGACGATTATAGTTGCACCATTTTGAGTTAGAAGACAGAAAAACCCCAAATAATATCTAAGATTTAAATGAGGTTTCTTGTATTTTTTTTAACTGCAGCTAGTTCTAGTGCACATTATTTTTTCTTCTAGGCCTTCCTGTACATACATATATACATACACACATATATATATCCATTCAATCAATGATGCAAAGACTACTTGTAATGTGTGTATATATACATACACATATATTTAATATTGCATAGTGGGTGGTTTTTACTGAGAGGAGATATGTGTGTTGTAGCTTCTCTTTCACAAAATTATACACCATACATGTACAAGTTATATACGAAATGGGGTTGATTGCGGGTGAGGAGATATAAATCCCATTTTATTTTAATTTTTATTTTTAATTTTAATGAACAAAAATCGAAAAAAGACGATGAAATGATGATGAAGGAAGGAGTTTTTTTTTATTTTAGGTTTTTATTTTATAAATTAAAAATGGAATAATAATAATTGTAATAAGAAGGTTTTTTTTTTATTTTGCTCTCTACATTTTTAATTTATGCACCAAAAAGTTTTGTATATAAGCACAACATTGAACACCAACTATATACATTATTATATAGATTGGAAGTGTATATATCTATATTATAGTTATAGATTGTGTGTATACTCGTACAATGTGTGGTTATATGTATGTACATACATATATATATACAAAGACTTCGATATAAAAAATTTATTTAAGAATGAGTTATAATATCTAACAATCTACTTCTTATTATAATATTATTATAATTATTGAATGGTTTTTAAAGTTTTGTGTTGCATACAAAACTGGGTGGATTCGAAATAATTAATTAATGTAAGGTTATATTTATGTTGTGTGTGTATACGATTCGCTAGAATAGGGTCACCTTATTGATATATGTAAAAATTACCCATTGATATTATGTATGTACATACGTGTACATACATATTTTCCTTTTTTATTCCAATTTATAGTTAGTTAATAGTTTATAGCTGTAGTGGTGGTAAATTTGAATGATGATGGTGATATTGAATATAGAGAACTAACCAGAAAAGTAAAAATAAAATAATAATCGATTCCTTTATATATATTCCTTGTAATTTTAATTTTGCATTTTAGCAGATTTGTTGTTGTTATGCTATAATATAACAAAACTATATATATATGTATACCATCAACGTAAGGTATTCTAGAGTTTATATATACATATATATATATACACAGCAAGACGAATCTCTATATATCACTATGCAAATTAGGTAATTACTTAATATTATAATGTTTGTTTCAAACAACAGCATGCAAAAAAAAACTACTAGACATACACAGAACGAGGAGACACAGACAGTTTATAAAGTTTCTAAGTAGTTTCTTTTTGGACAAAAACAAAATCATAATATGATATAACCCTTTAGGGATTTTATTAAATTGTTATTTTATATAATTATTGTAATATCATGTACTTATTATCATTGTCTGGAAAATTGCATTAAATACATGAAACTAACCAGACTTCTCACTATACATATATAAAAATATATATAAATAAAACAGATGTATGTATCACAAATTTAAAAAAAAAACAAATCAATTAAATATAATTAATCATGATTTTAATTTTTTTTTTTATATCTCCTTAATTCGATGAAATAAATAAACTCCTGTTGTTTATTGATTAACAAACAAGTAAACAGTATTTTCTATCGTTACAAAATTGTCTGTATATATAAAAAAAAAAAGGATCAAGATTCTTTTTATCTATTTATTTTTTTCTAATTAGATGGAATTTTAATTGAGATTAGTAATTAATTTATATATAGATATAAATTTTAATAAATTGATTTATTGAAGAAAAAAAATGTTGGGTGAAGATTAGTGAAACTACAGCCAATCGATTAATAATTATGTAAAAATATCTATATATATACATATGTATATACATATTTTATGATACAACCTATCACATAAAATATTAATAACAAAATAGAAAAAAGAACTTTTGCTATTCTTAATTTTTGAATCTCGTTCTGTATGATAATGAAGAAAAATATCCCAGGAAAACTCATTAATGAAAGTTAATTTTTACAACAATAACGAAAAAAAAAATTATAATAAACTGTCATTGTATGTACGTATATAGAGTAACTGGCGGTAGACTGGAAAGGAAAAGTAAAAAAAAAAAAATATTTTCCACCCTCATAAAAATTATTATCGCTTACATTTTTTATGCTGTCTATATACATATATACATACATTTTTAATTTATATTCCAATCATAAATTGATCACAAATAATTCCCTCTTATCAAATAAAAAACAAAAAGTTTTAACATAAATCACATAATCTCAAAATATTTATGAAATTTGTCTTGTCTCTAGAACACAAAACAAACCACATCGAACTAAATGTTCTCTCAAACATTTAATACCCCAACTAATTAGAAATACCATAATATTCAATTCACGTTACCATAAATTTTTTCGCCGAACATACATACACACATACATACGTATATATTTGTACATTACGCTTATTTTATTTTTATTTTATGATTAATTATTATAAATGAGAATGAAAATCGCCTCGACTTCAAACAATGCTAACAACAACAATAAAAAACGAATCATATTGGGTGGTTGATAGTTTTGATATGTTACAGTAGTTTTGTTTTATTGTATGTATTCGTTTTCCATTATTTGTGTGCTTGCTAACGTACGTATATACGTTGCTTGTATTCCTGATTTTCTTGTTTCACAATTAAATGAAATGAAAAGAAGAAAATTAATGAAAAGCAGCAAAAAGAAACAAAAAAAAGAAAAGATTCTATCAATAAATGTGAAATAAAATAAAATTAAATGTAAATTTGCAACAAAAAAAAATTGGAATTGAAAATAATTAGATTTACGTTATATTCCTCCTCTTGATTTTTTTTTAGTTATGTTCCATTTTGTGAAAATTACATTAACATTAAAATGAGGATTAAAAAACTATAAAAGTTGATAATTTTAGTGTAGTTTTTTAAGAGTATCAACAAGGAGATATATGTACATATGTATGTTACTATAAATCGATAAGACGAAAAAGGATATAGTGCTCCCATTATTATATCGGGTATGGCCTGTCCTTTTCGCAATCTCGGACTAAAATACTAAAACCTTATCTTAGTGGCTAAAGCTGCGACGTTTGGATCGAGAGGTACCGGGTTCGAATTCCAACAGAGGCGGGGATGCAAAAGGTATTTTTCATCTCCCGATTACGATTGGTGATTAAATTGAAAACATCTATATGACCATTTATTTATTTTGGAGCATTTGGAATGTAGAACTCATGGGCTGACCCATCGTTCAGGACCTCAGTACATGATAGCATGGGGCTATGCAGTGTGCAGATGGCCAATTAAAAGGATGAACATGTAGCCGTGTACAAAATAGGGATACTGTTCAGCTTTCAAAGGACAAATAATCCACTAGCTGAACAGTCTCTAATTAATGTATGTGTATGTGTTGGTATTTATTTTTAAAATATAAGTTTTTTGACAGTTACATTTTATCAGAGATGGAAACCATAGTTTTTTTTTCAGTTGGTTCGGTTTTGGTTTAATCACAGTTGGTTCGGTTTGGGTTTAATCACAAATTTTTATTATGGTTTTTGGTTTGATTTCGGTTTCTTGATATTTCAAAACTTTTGGTTTAAAGACCGTATAATTTTTTGGTTTTGGTTCGGTTTTGGGTCAGATTCAGAATTTAAATTCACATTTTTATTCTTAATTAATTCTCGATATTCAAATAAAAACAGCTTTATTCCAATAATAAGTCACATTAAAGAGACCGTGGTAGGCACACTCTGGATTCTAATTCTATTCCTCCCATTCATAAACCTCGATCCTAAACACTCACTTGGTGTTGGTAAAGGAGCATTTCAATCCAACAAACAAAAAAATAATAATTTCAAGCTTTATTCCGCTTAATAAACTAAAAAATTAAGATCTGTCAAAACAAAACCTCGTAATTTAAATTTAAATACAAAAATGTAGTAGACGTGACAAAAATAATGTAGTAGTTTAAAAAAAAATGAGTAGATTTTTTCAATTTATGTAGTAATAGAACAAATTTTTTTTTATAAAACCGAACCGTGAACCAAACAGAAAAGCATTGGTTTATGGTTCGGTTCAACTATTATCCAAAAACTGGTTTGGTTTTGGTTTGGTTTCTGAAATCATTTTGAAAACGGTTTGGTTTGGTTTTGGTTCGGTAAAATTTTCGTCTCTGAATTTTATAATCGAATTATACGAACTATAGACGGACAAAATTGTCACCGAAGAAAACTAATTTTTCAGGCAAAAATTATACTTTTGTCTAACCTTTCATAGGTATTTTTAATTTTTTTTATTTAATTAAATTTTAAAATTATGAAAAAATCTAGAACAATTTTAGGAATTCAGTATTTTGACCATACATTTTTTTCAGAAATTCATAAATACATTTTTGACCAAATTGAGTTATTTATCGAAAACTTATGTTCTAAATAATAAATAATAATAAATTTAATTAAAAACCCTTTCGAACGCCATTTAAATCTAAACAAGGGAAAAATATTATTTGGTGGATTTTACGTTTTTTAGCCTATTTTAAGATAGTTTGTTCGATTTTTTTTAATTTTTTATCATTGGGGTCGGTTTTCATGACCCTTCAAAATGTACAATATATTGGACACAAAGTTTCAAAAACATTTTTTTTTAATTTTATTTTATTTCAGTCTTTTAGTTACAATATGTTTTGCAATTTAATTCATTTAAATAAAATAATAGTAAAAAATAAAAATTAATTAGTAAAAAATTATAAAATAATTATAATTCATTATACATAGTAATTATAAGCTACAGCACTTAAAGTTTCGTTATCACGTTTTCTTAATTTTTCAAATGAAAATTGTCAAAGCAATTTTTTGATTTGCTAATGCAACGATGCACTTTGCATTTTGTACATATAAAAAATGTACGGCCCTTACAGTTTAAATTCTTACAGCGAGTTGGTTCTGATTTTTGGTCATATGCTGGCAAATGACCTATTTCATCGTACTGTATGTCCATGAATGGTCCCTTTCCGATTTTGACTTTGATGTAGATGACGAAGATGAATGACTTTTAGGAGACAACAAACCATTATCATTCATAAAATTGGGGCGACCACGCTTCCTCAAATTGATTGGGTTACTCGCAAGAGCCAAACAATTACCGACCTCCATTTTAAAATGCAATGAATCCATAATATTCCTTGTTGGAACTTTATTTAGTTGGCTTGAACAAATTGCAAAATCAATGAAGTATGCAGAATTGTTGTATAATTTCGGGTCTTTCCACTGTTACGTCTTTATTCAACGTCTTATCCTACTCCAACGAAGTTTGATGCAAGATTTATCGGCTTATTGTCCTTCCATTTAACAATTATTACTTTACCGTCACGGCTTGTGGCAGAATCTGAAAAACCTCGATTTTTTTTGGTAATGTCTTTATCAGATATGATTGGCGGATTGGCAAAGCAATTGATGCGTTGATTCTTTTATTTTTTAAAATTTCGAACAATTGATATGAACTAAAAAAAATTGTCAAAAAACAATTTATGCCCTCGGTGGTCTAATCGTTCAACCAATTTTAGTACAACAATCGCTCCAAAGCCAAAACGGTTGAGGTTTATTGTTGGCAAACCCGTACTGGTACTCTGATACAAAAAAAAATCATAGGGTATTCCGCTTTTGCCACACAGTACAAACACCTTGAAGCCCCAAGGATTTGGTTTCCCTGTCATGTACTGTTTGATCGATGAGCGCCCCTTAAAGGGAATCATTTGTCCGTCGATCGAAATATTTTCCTCCACTGGTAGCATCAAACAATGGGCGCGAACTGCATCTATAAGTGGCCTTGTCTTATAAAATTTGTCATCGCAATTTTTAGGACGATCCAAATTATTCACTATATGTAAATTCTGCCTCAGTTGGCAGAATCGCTTATTAGTCATGCTGTTTTTAAATAATTTAAAACTGGCGACCAATGCACTATTTTTATTTCATTGGAGTTGGTCGGCTTGAATGCGGCGACATCGTTTCGTTGTGCATACTGATTCGTATAAAATGCGTACTTTTCAAATATGCCATATGAACTATATCTCATAAAATAAGTCAATGAAGTTAAACCTTCGTTTATAGTATTTGGAACTGGATCAAAAGGTGTAATGGTCGACTGAACTTCTTTTCGTCTCCATTGAATTTCACTTTTACTACCAACCTGTATTTTTTCAATAAGTACAGTGTCTGAAATAGGTATATCTGCAGTTCCGTTGGCCGAGGCAATAACTAGGGCTTCACTTTATATTAATGGATCATCGCTTCGAAATCCAAACGTTCTCCTCGATTTGGTATGGGCACGTCAATTTCGATAACGTCGTAATGTTCTAATGTCTCCCGTGGAATATTATTCTCGATGTTTATTTCATTTTCAACTTCCCTATTATTTATTTCTTCCATATATTTTATTTTTAATAAATTTTTTGTTTGGTCTGTGTACGTAATCATTGCAATTTGTACTTAAATTGCAATCTCTCTCTCTCTCTCTCTCTCGCCGCGCCTTTATTCATTTCTCCTCTATGGTTTTTATTCACGCGATGCTGCTCGAACATTGTGGGGTTTTACAGAATAATGGTCATTCTTCCTTTCCAACTCATCGTCTCATCGACTTTGGTCGTCGATTTAAATAAATATCCGCAATAAAAATTACAATTGCCCTAGTGATGATCGATCGTTACCACAACGATACAAGAGACAACAGCAATTCAACGTCTTGTATGACGAGTACTTTGAACTAAAGTGTACCATCAGTGTACCAAACCAAGAACTCAACGTCAACTGACAAATTAGGTGTCCAATCTAGTTTAGATATACAGATACCGTATATTGTAAAGAAGGATATTTTACAAGCTCCTAATTCAATTGATGATAGGGGCTGTCTCGATATAAGATACCATCAACGATTCTGAAAACTTTCGGCCTTAAACTAGTTGAACCGCTTTGAACCTGCCCTTTAATCAATCTCTTCAGACTAGCCAATTTTCTATTCATTGAAAAATTACACCGATCTTTAAAGCTGGAAAGAGAGCTGACATTTCGTGCTACAGGGGAATTTCATCGTTGTCGTCAATTTCCAAACTATTCAATTGGTTATTTGCAACTCATTTAAGCCGATTATTCTACGTCATTTATCAATAGCTATACACGGCTTCCTCCCTGGAAGATCTACGACGACTGACTGAGTTTACTAGCAAAACAATTAAAACCATCGATCGACACCTGCAAGTCGACACTATATATACAGATTTCAACAAACTTGTTGACTCGATCGATCTTGTAAAAGTTAATTCACAACTTGTCGAGATAACGGTAGACAACAATATATTGCAATTTGTGATGTAAGATCTAAACCAATTACGGCACATTCTGATGTTCCGCTGGGCTCTCATCTGGGACTATGGATTTTCATCGTTCTCATTAATGATATAACGAATGTTATCCAAAACTCTGATGTGCTGATATATGCTGACGAGATGAAAATATTCAAAGTAATCAGAAACAATGAGTGCAGATGTATCGCACTGTAAGATGATTTAGACCGAGTTGCTAGCTGGTGCGAATTTAATCGATTTAGACTAAATATAAACAAGTGCAAAGTTATTTCATTCTTTCGAAAGAAAACGTCTTTGCAATCCGCGTATCATAAAGGGTTTTCCACCAAGAGGTTTCATTTTGATATTTAAAAAAACGAGTATTTTTTATGAGAATAAAGAAAGAATAAAGAGGAAGGTATGCCATTAACATTTGAAAACCATATCAACCAAATGGCCGCCACGGCTACGCTTGCAGCACCATATCCTTTTCATGAAATTTTCCATGACCAGTTCGTACATTTGCGGCTGTATGTCCTCGATAACTTCACGTATTCCATCTTTAAGGTCGTGAATCGATTGTGGAACATTGGCATATACTTTATCTTTCACGTGGCTCCAAAGAAAAAAGTCTAAAGGTGTTAAATCACAAGTCTCAGTGGCCCAATTGTGACCACCTCTTCGAGAAATAACACGGTCAGGAAACTTTTCTTGCAAAATTCCGATTGTTTCGTTGCTTGAGTGGCACGTAGCACCATCTTGCTGAAAATAAACGTCGCCCACATCAATATCTTCCAATTCTGGCATAAAATTACATTAATCACAGCTCGGTAGCGGAATCCATTCACCGTAACAGTTGCACCAGCCTCATTTTCGAAAAAGTAAGGTCCAATCACACCGCCAGCCCAAAAACCGCACCAAACAGTTACACGTTGAGGATGGAGAGGCTTTTCAACAATCATTCTTGAATTTTCTGAGCCCCACATGTGACAAGTCTGCTTATTAACGTAGCCTCCGAGGTGAAAATCCTCATCACTGAAGATGATTTTTCGATGAAAATCCGGATCATTTTGATGCATTTGAAGGACCCAATCAGCGAAGATACGACGACTATGGTGATCGACCGGCTTGAGTTCTTGTGTTAACTGAACTTTAAAAGCCTTAAGAATTAAGTCTTTATGCAAAATACGCGGTAATCTCGTTTGTGAAATGTCTAATTTCAAAGATCGACGAGGAATCGACAAACCTGCGGGTTATC
The DNA here is from genome assembly GCA_951394425.1 of Tipula unca. Taxonomy (NCBI): domain Eukaryota; kingdom Metazoa; phylum Arthropoda; class Insecta; order Diptera; family Tipulidae; genus Tipula; species Tipula unca. The sequence goes on from OX596380.1 coordinate 124,234,994, forward strand.
TTCAACACTACGGGCTACAGCAGCAATATTCTCTTGTTTTTGAGCAACGCACTGCACGGTTTAGATTCTTCACATCACTAACTTGTCGCAACAGCTTAAATTTTTCCACCAGTTTTACTATTGCCGGCCGTGAAGGTGCTTCAGAGACGACCAAAAATTGCTTTAGTTTTGCGAACTGTGACTGCAAAATTTTCACCATTTTTGTAGTGAATTTTAACAATTTCAATGCCTTGTTGAATCGTGTATCGTACCATTTTTAGTAATGGCGTAGTTTTTACTTGTCAAATGTCAAAAGATAATAGCTTCAAAATTGACAACTTGCCAAATAGCAAACTATTCAAAATGAAATCTCTTATTGGAAAACACTATATTAACAACATAGATCTATGTAGAGCAGATTAAATTCGAGATTTGGGGGTTACATGTGCACACAACTTAACATTCAATAAGCACATCGACCATTATAATCGGCAAAGATTGGCGATTGGGATATATTAAGCGGTGGGAGTTAATGGAAATTAAATGGCAATTCAATCTCTATTTTGGCTATGTCAGATCCCAAATTGAATTCACTGTTCCAGTGTGGTCCTCGTATCACCAAATTCATAACAGTCGCATCGAAAACAATATTTGTTATACATCGCCCGGAAAGATGGCGGGAATTATGACAACAATATACCATATCATACGAAAATATTTCTCGGCTACCATCTTACACTGAATGATGTCAGAAATATAAGAATAGGAAACGTCCTGCTGGGACACATTGACTCACCGTATATCCTGGAAAACATCCCCTTCATGTCCCAACCAAGATTACTCGTCAGAGTAACTTAATTCAATTTGACCAACGTCGCACAGTGTATGGTGAGAATGAACCTGTCAACCAAATGGCCAAACAGTTGAACGCAATAAGCAATGCTTTCGCATTTTCTAAGGACACCTTAAAGTATCTTTTAAAACGATTTTTTATAAAATTCATAATATTGAATTCTATGAAAGGTCTGCAATTAAGTTTTTTTATTCCGGATTCCCAGGAGCCTGCGTAATTTGTCCATTCTTATAATTGCACTTTCTAAATTCTAGTCAATATTAATACATACTTTTTTGCGATTTAACAATTACAAACAGCAGTTGAGAAGTTTACATTAAATTCACCATTAATTTAAAAAAAGTTGCATTTTCTATGATGTACGCAATCGCATAATAAACGCAAAAAACACAGACCTTACAATTTTTTTTAACACTCTTTCAATAAAGGTGTTGCAAATTGAGGTTAATGATAGTACAGAGGTTTCGATTTAGTAATGGAAAATAATGTCTTGGAGGTGACCTTCTGTTGCTGGACGGCAAGCTACCGTTGTTTTACCAAAATTTTCGAGGACATTCTGGCATAACCGCATAATTAATGTTCCCTTTTCAATGTTTGGCCAATTAATGTTCAAAACCACAGATTCTGGACATCCACACCATTTAAATTCGTCAAATTAAAAATTCGTAATCACATTCCGATATCGAGTAACATCAATTTCAAAAAATTCTCATTTTGATGTTTATTTTATATGGCCCAATTAGCGAATTGACGACATAATCAAAATCTGATGCTTTATTTTATGACTTATTTGAATCTTGTGCAAAATTAATTAACACTATGTAGTAGCACTTACAGCAGCAACTTTCATCCTTTACCATACTCTGTACCAAATTTTCTAACAACTTTTGCATAACTTTGACCAAATTTAAAATATTTTTTTACAATGAATACGCGTTATTCAATCGTATATCTCTTTATATTTTTAATAAACGGAATGTTTCTACTTGTCATCTGTCAAATAGTTTATAAAAATTAAATGGCAGCCAATTTAAAAATTAACCTCAAGTTGGAACACCCTATAATGTCTTATGACGAATTGAACCAACGGTTCGAGTTGATTGTTTACACATTTAGTGGTTTATTTAATTTACAGAATCATCTACTATTTTAACGTATAACCTGTAGATCGAGTTTTATTGAAAATATTGGGTCCTACTTATGGTTTTTGTATTGGCTAATTAACTACTCATAACTGCTCTATCATACAATCCGTTACGTCAAATTTCGATTGGTGTCGATGTAATTTAATGTCATAATTGTTTGTGTATTCCAATCGGCCATTTAGCCGAGACACATTATTGGCACTTACAAGTACTTGCGGTTGTCGATTGGTAAGCAACTATTAATTTTAAAGAAAAGCACTTTCCGAGCCATTATTATTATCATTTTCCTAGATAAAACCAGTTTATTACACAGATACAATTGTTTTATTATTGTTCTATACACGCACAACAATGAAAACCAAAGAAATGTCTTCAATAATATTTATTATGATTATACGAAATTTTTTTTGGTGAAAAATTAATTTCTAATTAAATTTTTAAATTATAGTACGGAAATTAGAAAAGATTTTGTTGTTGTTAATTTAAATAAAAATTAACCCTAAAAAAATTATTTAATTTAAAATTATATTTTTTTGTAAATGAAATAAAATAATAAAATATAATGTAATTTTTTTTTTTTTGTTTTTAACGAAAATTTAAAAAAAGGGTTTCACGCAATACAAAAACAATTTTTTTTTTCAATTTCCTTATTTTTATAATTAAAATAAAATAAAATAATTTTTGTTTTCCAATTAAATAACCCTAAAAATACAAAATTGTTATAGTTTATGTAATAAGCGTAACAGATGTCACTACATGTTTGGTGTTAATTTTGCATGATTTGATTAAATTAACTTTCTTATATAAATCGTCATCGGTAATTTGGAATTCAAAAGTCAAAAATTTTTAGATTTTAAATATGAGTTGCAACGGAAAAGCTTATAGGTAATCAGCTTAGTTGTAAAAAAAAAATCTGTACAAATTTCCTATATATTCTCGTACGATATATAAATGCATAATATACATATATACATACCTATTCTCGTCAATATATTGATTTATTATTTGAAAAATTATTATAATTCCTATAACAGAAAAATAAAGCAGCAGCAGCCGCACCAACAACAACAACAACGATAGTAAACAATATTTAAAATTAACATTCAAAATCACTACAGATTTTTTCCTGAATTTTTCCTTTTTAACCTCATCTCTATACATGTATGTTCTGTGTGTACATAACATAGTTCTATAATATCCCAATACATACAGGAGCCTTAAAACTATTTAGTTTTTAGAATTACCAATTTCAATATTTATAATAATTCCCAATCATATATGTACATATAAGAGGGAGGAAAGAACACAACAACTGCAACATGAATTTATACGTACGTACATGCAATTCTTGTATATTCATGTACATTAAGAATAGTCACTTATGCATATACATATGTACATAACTTCTATATACATACATACATACATATATATGTATGCTTACAATAAGGATTAGTATATTTCTCATTAATACAACCAAACTCCCCATACAAAAATGTCTATGTTCTAAGCCTTAATTGAGACTCACATTTTATAAATAAAATTTTGAAAATATTTCGAAAATAAAAATAATAATAAGGACATTCACAATAAAAGAGGACGAGTAAAAGAGAGAGCATTAAATTACAAAATGTGTTGGTGTTAAATTTTTATATTTTGGTACCACCACCTAAATGTTGGCTATCATCATCATCCTTATTTTGATTTTCAAAAAATATCCTTATATTGTTATATGACTATTAAACTTTTATTATATTTATATATGTATATATATATAAAAATAAAATTATTTTTTATACTTTTCTACAAAAATTTTATATATCATCAACCAACCAACCAAACTAACCAAAAACTTCTAGTTGTTGTTACATATACATATAAGTATATATAATACGTACGTATATAAGTCCTTCGAACATAACATATACATACTATGTATAAGGATATATTTATATAGACATAGAAATGAGATGTGAATTTTTCTAAAATATATATATTTTTAGAAATATTATTAGAAAATGTGTAGGTTATATGCAACAAAAATTTTTTAATTTTTTTTTTTTTTTTTTTTTTTTGAAATATGAGAATTATGTGATTGCATTTTATTTTTCCTTTTTTGGAAATTTTTTTTTTTTTTCTACAAAAAATACTAAGGTAAAAATGTAAAGTAGTTACTGTTAATTCTTATTAAATTCTATGTTTGTTTATTAAAAAAAATAAAATAACAAAAAATACATAACATGGCTATATATGTTACTGTTGATCCTTTATAATATTTATGGGTTTTTATTTTTGGGCAAATTTTTATAATTTTAATGTATATTTAAAATTAGAATTTAGTAGAATTATTATTTATTTATTAATGTGATTTTTAATTTTCGAAATAATTTTGTTGAAATTTGGTATTGTGGCATGCACATATCCTGTGTATGACTATGTTATGCTATATATAATTATATTGCTTTGCTCCCCCAATAAAGTTTTGATGAGTTTTCTAATAATCGATACAACAAGAAAATTTTATAATTTGTCTTGGATTTTAATACACACACACACACATACATATAGGGGTCATTTTGTAAATGGCCTAAAATAATGCCACACAGTTACATATAAATGTATGTCAAATTTGTTTTGATTATGTCCTCAAACAAATTTAGATGTCCTTGCGCCATCAAAGATGAACTATACTTATCATTTGAAAAAGTTCCCAATTGTGCTATATTTGAATTTAAGCTATCTGCAATTTTTACAACTGTTTTTATTATTTAAGAATTTAACGAAAGTGATAAAAATCATTTGAATTCCAAAGTTCATAAAACAGTGCTCCATTACTATTACATGTTTATTTAATTATTCAAAAACTATACATACTTGACCTTATGGAATGTGCATATTACGTATTTATAGAAATGAGTAACGCTATACAATTCAAATAAAATAATTAAATATATGTAATTTTAACAAAAATAATAGCATTGAAGGCATATACTAAATTTATACCAAAATAATTACTTGAAAAACGAGGGAAATCAAAAAGAACTTGTCGAACAAATAACCAAGTTGACATTGATGTATAAGATGTCCTGAACACATTATTACAAACCGCAGGCAGTAGATAAGTCTGATAACTGGTGAGTAATAAATAATATGCGGCATCAGTTATTAGTATCATTATTCCGTATGTAAGTAAGCTCACCACTAATCATAATTATTCCCAGATTTGGGTCTTTTAATTATTCCTTTGATATACAATGTTAATGATATTCAATGTTACTGTGGGCAAAAAGAATAGATTTAAAATTAGGTGAACATTTAGATTTGGCCGCATTTACCAAGCGACGAAAAGCTGCCTTTATTTATAAAAAAAAAAACGATAAAAGTCTAACATCTGATCATTCACCGATTAGTGTATAATAAAAAGGATATCCACAAATAAAAAGGATACCACAGCTAACAAATAATTAAACAAATTGGTTACTTTTCCAGTAGCTATTGATCTCCAATTACCAATCACAAGCGAAAATGAAATAGAAGATGAATCGGACTGACTCGTAAATATGATACAAACAGCTGCATTCGAAAACACCTCAAAACTGTTATCCAGAAAATACAAATCACGAACAAATGGCAATATGGTCGTGCTTGCAAGATAAAACAACCCTAAACAGGTTGTATGTAATAAGAGTACAGGCACTCGTCAGAGGTGAAAAAAAACAATAGATAAGTTCCTTAAATCAGGTTTCTCAAAGCAGAACAGACGATGGGAGATGGGCTAGAAGTACAAAAAAGAGTTGAGAAATGATTCTCAGGATAGGCCTGTAACACTGAAAGAACTAAAACCTGAAATCAAATTACAAAAACTGAAAGAACTAAATAATAACTTAAATCATTAAATGAATGTGTCCAGGCAATGGAAAGTAGCGGAAGTACAAATTATCCAAAGACAGAAACCGGGCAAGCCGCCGAATGATATAGAAAATTTTACCGACCAATTTCACTACTTCCAGTGATATCGAAATTGTAATTAAAAAAACTTTTCCTTAATAGACTGAAATCAATTATAGAGCAAAGAAATTTCATCCCACAACATTAAGTTAGATTTAGCAAAAGCAGGCAACCATAGAGCAAGTACATAGAATTACTGATTTGATACAGAACAATAGAAAATAAAATGTTATGTTCTGGCACATGTAGCGCAGGCATTTGATAAACTATTGCACAGGGGTTGGCTTTTCAAACTTCAAAAAGGTCTACCAAAAGAATTTTATATGATCTTAAAACCATATTTGGAAGACCGAAACTTTTGAGTGAAGTGCGAAGAAGAATATTCTGAGCTCATGCAAATCTCAGCAGGAGTATCTCAAGGTAGTGGTCTTGGGGTACTCAACCTGCTTTACACGAAAAACAAACTGCGCATGAACGATGTTACTACTATCACAGCAGTTGCTTACGATACTGCGATTCTGGTAGTTGAAGACAATATTGGGGAATCTACAACTATAAAAGTTGTGATAAAATAATGGACAACAATTTGGCGGATCAATCTAAATGTCCACCTAATGTTGATAATAATCAGCCCAGTCTTCTTGGTAACCGATTTCCTTCTAAGATATAGCTGGGTCAAATAGAATACCAGGTCTTTTAATAATGTAGTAATGAGAGTGATTGTAGATATATTACTCTTAGATCAATGTATTGCAGGCGACCAGAACGATAGCATAATATAAGCGCTATATTCGCTTGTAACAGATTGCTTGACATATGCGAGCCTGCAGGTGGTACCACAAAATTGAACGGTGGTAGCACCGCCATTGAAGCTGAAGAGCATGCCAGAGGCTCGGTTAGCCGAATCTTCTAGCTGGCTAGGATCATGGACGTTAGTGGGGGTTTCCAAAGCATACTTAAAGCTTGAATAACCACAGAGAAAAAAATACAATTACAGATATCGAAGTCGAGTAACCGGCCGTCAAAGATTTCAACCGCAATTATTAAATTCTGCTTTTTGCCGTAGATGTATATAATTTTTTTATTTTTCTGCTTTCACTTACAAAGAAACAGGAACTCGCCAGACACAAAATAAGACCAGAAAACAGCCTATTTTGTTTGTTGTATTTATCATTTTAATCAGATACAACATGAATAGGCGGAATAAACCGCTCATTGCCATTTTATTTATGGTTTTGCATACAAAATAAAAACGAAGATAAAATTGCTTTATGCGTATATACCGGGTGTTTTTTTTAAACTGAGACGATCAAATATCTCGAAAAATAGCCACTCTACGGAAAAAATGTCCATAATCAAAATTTAATCATACCGCGGGGGAAATACATTAGTGCAAAAAAAAAAGTCCCCCCACCCCCGCTTTGTAGGTGGGGCGGGGGAACTTTTAAACTAAGATAGGAAGCCATATTTTTTATTGCAGATACGGATTCTACGACTAAAAGTACGTATGATTTGAATAAAATATTTTGTTCGGTTCATGATAGATGGCGTTGCAATCGACGAAATTCAATTTTTTCAATTTCTCCTTCTTAGAAAAGTTAGAACACACGCATTCGATTCTGCAATACGTTTGAAATAAAAAACATCACGTTTTCATTGGAAATACTCGAAATTCGTCATCAAAACAATTTATTCAGTTTTGTAAATCTAAATAAGTGTTCAAAATTAATTTCAAGTTTTATTATTAAATTTCAAAAATACAAAATTCAGGCCATCATTTTGAACACTTATTTAGATTTACAAAACTGAATAAATTGTTTTGATGACGAATTTCGAGTATTTCCAATGAAAACGTGATGTTTTTTATTTCAAACGTATTGCAGAATCGAATGCGTGTGTTCTAAGAAGGAGAAATTGAAAAAATTGAATTTCGTCGATTGCAACGCAATCTATCATGAACCGAACAAACTATTTTATTCAAATCATACGTACTTTTAGTCGTAGAATCCGTATCTGCAATAAAAAATATGGCTTCCTATCTTAGTTTAAAAGTTACCCCCGCCCCACCTACAAAGCGGGGGTGGGGGGACTTTTTTTTTTGCACTAATGTATTTCCCCCGCGGTATGATTAAATTTTGATTATGGACATTTTTTCCGTAGAGTGGCTATTTTTCGAGATATTTGATCGTCTCAGTTTAAAAAAAACACCCGGTATATTTTTTTTTTCTAAATCTCGAATCGCAAACATAAACAAATTGCAAACGAAAAACTCAGCATGGCAAGCAAACACCAAAAAAAATTCGGCATCCCATCTCAAACTCAAAATCGAATTTGCCGTGTTTTTTTTTTCATTTCGACTTCTTCAGCTCTAGATTAACTATACATATAGGTCGAATGCTTTGGTAACATCCAAATAGTCAAAACGGGGATTGTTTTCATCCACCATATAGATCAATTCGGTTCCATGATTTTTCTTAAACTTGGTCAATTTCAATAGAATTTAATTTTAGGCACGTCGGGTACAACGATTTGGGGAAACTTTAAAATGCCAGCCGTCCGATTAGCAATAACGAGATCAACGCATGATGATCGTCTGAATGAAAAATGCGTCCTAATAGCTGGGCGGTGACCAATATGGTTCAGTTACCATGAATTAGGAGCACCAGTACGAAATCGCCTATAATTAAATTACGGAATGGGAAGAAAGATAAAATGTTTTCGCGAAATATAGCGAAACCATGGTGAAAACTATGCAGAATATAAATAATAACCGAGATCTTAGCTAATTTCATAAATTGATTGCTTTCTTAAAACGAGAAGATGAGGGATATCGTCCCAAAAAATCTAAGATTTTGACGAAGGACCAAATTGAACATTTTTGTAATGATTTAAACGATGAAAAATATTTAATGACGACGGTTACCATGATTATAGGAATAATTGGTGCCTGTCACCAGGATGAATTGTGTCTGATAGCATTAGACGATATTCAAGTGACTTGGAAATTTCGTTGTTGGTACACGCTTTGATAATTTATATAGAAAGTATGTAGTTGGAATCAACACCTTAAAGGATGCCTGCTGATATTGTAAAATTCTTGAATTTGCTACAGGCTCAGTAGTTAGCAGGCTACTAAGGTAGTGGAGAGCTATATAGAAGATCCATTGTAAATAAACATAACATTGCAAGTCAAATTCTTCCTATAACTGTGGCTATTATGTTTGGACTTTGTTATAACACCGAAGTTGGTAAAAACAACACAAGTCCGCAAAGAATTAATATTTCAAATTACTCTGCACAAATTTTAATATTTTGGCCTTTTTTATTCGAACCTAACCTACAATTAAAAGTGATCACTTTTAGCACTGGTGCCATAAATTACTTTTAATCACAAACCCAGAAAAGCCTAGTTTTAATGAATTTCTAGAACAAATACGTTATCTCAGCCTTGTAAACATGCAACATTAGTTATAGATAAAGTATTCGTAATAGCCCGATTCTATTCGTAATAGTCTATTCGTAATAGCCTCAAAACAGCAAAGGCAAGCTAAGAAGAGCACCGATATGACCCATTGGAGTTGGCAATTTCGCCATTGGCGGGTCATACTCTTCACGAATGAATCGCGATGGTTTAAACATCGCAGTGACGCAATCGTTTTGATGGAGGTTTAATGGTTTGGGGAACAGAAGTATGTGGTGATATTTTACTTGAGTAAAACAGTGTACAATTTATTTATTCAACCTACACATTCAAATAAATTCATATTTGTTTTTTTAAACTAATATAATGGTCGAGGTTCTTACTTTTAGATGTGTGTTTCTTCAATGTAGTGTATATTTCATAAAGTGAGTATCGAAATGAAAGATTTAACTTTTTAGGGGATAATGAAAAAGAGTAGTTCTGGCTCGTCTACAGCTATATATGTATATATAGGTGGCTCTGATTCTATTATATTTGATTTTTATTAGAAAATAAAGTATTTTATTTTATTTTAATTAATACGACGAAGTGGAAAACCCCACGTAAAAATCCCTCAAGTCAGGTCAAAATAAAAGTTAATAGTTTCAATTGATTTAAAAAAATATAATTTCGAGTTATTTTTAGTTCAAACATTTCTATAAACTAAAATCATGTCTCAAAATGTATGATTTGTCTTTTTTGTTTGGCTTTTTTGGTATCATAGTTTAAGCACGTTTTGAATATGTAGGCTTTATTTATTGAGATGGTCTTGCTTGAACTCAGGAACTATTTGCAAATTTGTTATACACATGAGTATCATGAAAAACATAATTTTCGGGGCTGAGAATAATAAAAAAATATTTTACTTGACATTCGTTAAAGATAGATTATGAAATTTCGCAAGGCAATTTTAACATTCTATAATTTCACGTTAATTTTTTTCATTTGAACATCGAATTTTGAGTTTCTACGATTTCGGTCGCGAAATTGTGTTTTTTAGGACCCCATTAGATGAATGTTTCAGACCTCATACTTCACTATAGTTTCGAAAATTTAATTTATAGAATTTCACTTTGAGCAATTTTCATTCTCAGCAAACTTTTTCATCTCTGGCGGATTGTAAAACACTATTTAGTAATAGCTGTACCTCAATTATTACACAACGGGTCAACTAATTTTATTCGTCAACAAACAATTTTTTTGCCCACTATAATTATTGTTTAAAAATTCATTGAAGTTTTTTCACGAACATGAAACACTTTTTGTGCTTGTTATATGATATTGTTTTATTTCCTTTACCAACACCATCATAGAATCAAATTGAAAAACAATAAAAACGTTAAAATTAAAAGTATATATGTATACATGGACATATTTATTTTTTATATAATATGCATTTATATACTTATTACTTGTTCCCTTATGTACATAAAATGTATAAAATTGCAACCCTTTATTATTATAAAAAAAAAATTCAATATCCATTTCCATCATCGGAAGGGTAATTTTGCAGTTTCTTTATGCGCTTGTATTGTATTATATTCCGTCAGTGTGAAATTTTAAACATAACTCAACAATTTTTTTTTTAAATTATGTACATACATACTTATGTACATAGTTTATATATTCGAAGCACGATGGTTAATTTAGAATTTTTAAAACTATCATTCCATATAATTGTTAATAATTAAAAAACGAAAAAAAAAATGGTGGGGGTGGTAAACTTATATAATTTAATCGAGGATACTCATCCTTAGTATTTTATAATTTTTTTTTTTTTTTTAACTTAATTTACACAAAAAATACAACAACAAAAATCCTTTAATTTTAAATTTTATACTAACAACCAAACAAAATAAAATTATAAATATTTCCATAATTTAAATTAAAAATATAAGGGAACATTAAAATAAAATAAAATAAAAATTACAAGACTGGGAACAAGAGACTACATAATTTCTGTCGCCTCTCCTCATTTAAGCACACAACAGAAAAGGAATTTTTTTTTTATATTTTTAATGACTAATGATTCTTGTTTTATAAGCTTTGTTGTTATTTTTTTTTATTCTATAATTTTTATCAAACATAAAAATATGCAAATTAATGAAGTAGAAATATACAAAAAAAAAAACAAAAAAAACAAAAATGTGGAATTGAAAATCGCATATAATTATTCGAGGGCAGGAAACTTTGTTAAAATATATTTATAAAACAACAACAAATAAATATATTTTTTTTTCTCAATGATTGCGGAAGGTGAAACACAATTAAAAATGAAAATTATATTTATTTTCCATACAACACCATCGTTCATCAGCCCGCGCGCTGTAAACACCGCGCGCCACACCACCGCTCAAACCCATCATTTATATTATATAAACCGAAACAAAATTATATTTATGGTGGAGTGAGGATTTCAGATTTATATAAATTAAAATTAATTTAAATATTTTGATGGAGATTTTTTTTTCTTCTTAATTATGAAAAATTATAAATGGACTTTTGAATTTTTAATCCTTTTTTTTTGGATTTTTTTTTTTTTTATTAAATATTTTTAATAATATTTATGCTGATTGTTTTAATTCTTCTTATGAAAAAATAAAAAAACAAAAAACAACAAAAAAAATTAATTTAAATTTATAATTATAAAAATTAAAATAATTTCTTATTTTATAAATGGGAATACTATTTTTACACAACACAATAATTTTTCGTTTATTGGAAAAACGAGCTTTGTGTGTTTTTTATTTTTAAATTTATGTTTGGAATGAATACTATTTTCGCTATATTTTGTTGATGCTATTTTGAGCTTAAAATTTCGCCTGGAATTTATTATTATAATGCTATTTTTTCTGTAGGTGTGATAGGAGATGCAATTTGTACATAGAGCGGCATTTTTTAATTTAAGTAATTGGAAAGTATAATCGCACAATTTTTATTTTGAGATTTAAGTAACATTTGTTAAATTATGTTTAGTTTTATATGCATAAGCCATTGAAAATGTTCGAAAAATGTTGATTAAAAATAAAAACGTTGGTTAAATAGAGAAGCCAAATCCAAAGAGAATCCGATTTTCGCCATGTTACCTTGAATAATTTATTTTTTAAATCACCATGTGAATTGATATTGGATTGTACAACTTTAGAATTATTTTTAAAATATATATAATTAATGTTTCATTTTACATCTTACAGCATACAAAGGATATATATATATATATATATATATATATATATATATATATATATATATATATATATATATATATATATATATATATATATATATATATATATATATATATATATATATATATGTTTATATATATATATATATATATATATATATATATATATATATATATATATATATATATATATACATATATATAATAAATAGATCAGTTCTCAATGCAACAATGAAACTAAAAAATACCAATTATCAAAGTTGGCAGACGAAAGAAAATTAGTTGGGTAAACTTGAATAACCTTAGCTTTGAACACACGAGTACAAGAAACTTTTGTCATTAGTCCTCAATAAACTCAACCATTTTTATATAGATATACATACTTTGTCGAAAAGTTTTGTTCTTACATGCCTCAAGCCGTTCTTAGCTTGAACGTCTTCTAATTCTTGTGAAGACAATTCTGCAAAAATGAATCTTATTCTTTATTTATTCGGGTTTACTAGGTCGGTCAATAAAGGCTACTTCGTTTATGTTAAACAAATAAGTTAAATTTGGTGATGTTTCTGAAAAGGATACTGGGCCATACCTACTAATCCATTTTTGTGGAACCATATTACTTGATTTTTTCGGTCTATTCAAAATTGAAACCGCGTTTTGCGTTAACACCACGTTTTCGCGTTTCAGAGTAAGGAACCATTAATTTGTTCTCAATCCATAATACAACAAATATGTGTCATTTTTGGTCGTACGAGCATCTCCTTGTTTTAGACCATACGAAAAAATTGACAACCAATTAAATATTGTATATCTTACCAACATTAATTTTCGTCAAAAATCACTCAGTTTTGTTGCAATTACTTTTTGTCGTAAGCCACGTAAAATGCCAATCAAATCAATGAGTTATATCTAGCTTGTCAACTTCAAATTTAATTACCTTAAAATCGTACGTTTAGATTTACAAGACAAATCTACAGCCTTAGTGTCCAACTACAGATATATTGTTCAGTTTTTCTCTTGAAATTTTTCCGAACTGAATAGGCGATCAAATTTGTCGGTATTCACCGTAAATCAAAATTATGTCAAAAGCTTCTCCATTTGAATATAACATTTAAAAAACACCTTTTTTCTAAACTCACACTATTAAAATGGTACATTGAAGTTGTTATAAATTCATAAATATTTGTATAAATACAGAAGCTTTAAAAGAACTTCACAACTCTTTGTATACTTCTTACCTTTCGTCAAACTTACCTTATTATGTTCTAAGTACGTCGTATGGTAAAATCACATTGAACATAATCAAGAATTTAGTGTACATCCAGAAGCGTGGGTGGAAGGCTTTTCTACACATTTTAATAAGCTAAAACTAATTTTAGAGTGGAAAATTATTGTAATTTTCCTTTTCCAATCATTAACAATTTAGTCTTTTTTGTTAACTGTTTGGAATATTATTTGGAAAATCCCGCTAGGGCACTTCTATAAAATATCTGGTTGCGATATTTTTACTTGTCATCACCGGGAATTCACCCGGAGGCACCCAACAGTACAAACTATGAAACGAAAAGCATAAAGAATCTGGTTGTGCGGTACTTTAAAACAATACTACACAAAAATAAACGCAATGCTCAGTTAACAATGTCAAAACTGATTCATTATGACGTACACTGAGAGAAAAATCAATGTAAATTCAACATAAACAAATTTAAAGTAAAGTAAAATCAATACGATAACCAGTTAAAGTGGCTTTTGTTCATTTTAAAGACGAAAATTTTAAATAATATATTTTTAATTAAACAACTGAAATTCGAATTCCATCGTCTTTATTTTGATTTAATGATGACTTTGATTTAATGTTTCTACTATTTTGAATATCATATTGAATTAACATGTTTTAATATGATTCAATATGTGGTCGACATTAATTTTAAATTTCAAAAAATTTAAATCAATGTTGGCTATACTTTGAAAATCTGTTAAGAAATTATATTAAAGTAGTGGCAACTTTAATTTAAATCATTAGTAACTTTATATTGTAAGTAGTTTCTTATTGAATGAAACAAATATTGTATTGAAATGAATGGATACAGGCATTAATTTATTCAAATCTGCTGGTTTTGGTTCGTTACTAATTATAGTCCCTATATTGCAATAAAACAAATACAAGTTCAATGATTTAATTTTTTTATTAATTCAATTATTTTTTAGTATGTATAATATTTACATTCTATTTTACAAAAACTTATTTCTAATATACGATTTCCCATTATTAATGGAGTAAATATGTAATGGTGGACTAGTGAAAAAATTAATTTCTTTAATATATAATTTATCAGTACAAACATTTCCTACTTCATAAGACTGAAAATGGGAATCAAATTTATTTATATTGATCAAATAGCAAAGTATTAAAAGATCAGCTTCATACATAATAGATTTGATTTTATACAATTGAAAAATGTCTTTACAGGCAATCTTACTAAATCTTACTAAATAATAGTTAGGTTTATATTCAGTTCCCTTATATTTTACAGATGTCCCACACATTTTTATACATTTATAATTAATTTTGTGAACATCAGTAATTTTTGAATAGTATTCTTCTACTGATAGATCATTTATTTTAAACTGTTTAATATCGCAATAATGTTCAAACCCATCTTCATACTTCATTAATATATGAGAAAATTTTAAACCTGACTTGACAGCTAATGAATAAGAGGAATTTATTCTGGAAGTTATATTATGCAAATACATTTTCGATTCCTTGTGTTTGGCTTCGCATCGCATTGCCCAAAGATACTTTAAAGGACCACATCGTTTAATTGCTGTCACGTAATGGACCATAAAATGATGCTTTGGTTTAAGTGTTGGTCCGTAAAGCTGTATGTATAGTGAATGGTGATTTTCAATTAATTGTTTCAAGAGATTTAGTTCATTTACGGTATATTGTGATTGTTGTAATAAATCGATAATTTGAATTAATAATGTCAATAGTATCCAGTGATTATTTTCTTGGGGAATTAAGTCACCTAACATTAACGGTAAAAAGTGCACGAAACACATCATTTCACTTGCAGACATTTTTAAGTTACACGTTCTTAATTTTATTATTTCAATATCTGGTGATGTATTTCCAATTTCTATTTCCCCAAATTGGAACAGTTTTTTCCTACTATTTAAAACTTCTATTGATATTATGTTATTATCTATTAAACCTAATAATATATTGCTGATATCATATCGACAAACTCCCTCAAATATATCGTGCATCAAATCAAAACAAAAATTCTCATAGGCATTAAAACAATTCAAATTATCGAAAATGCAACTACTCTTGATACCAGTTTCTTTAAAATTATTAACTAACAAATCTTCAATATAATTATCACTATTTCTCAAAAATGATTCTAGTTCAGATACATCAGTTTTTGTATTTTTGGAGATTCTTTTACAAACACGACAAAATCTTTTAGAATTGAATGATTGAACGAATCCTAGAATGGAATTCATGCCTAAATTATCGCCAATTATTACGCCTAAAACAAAATGAATTCTAAACGTCCCCTCCGGCGTGTTAATGTTAACTCCATTTTCCAGTTCTTTTAACTGTTTTACTAAGTGGTGTAATGAATTCTCGTTTCCAAATTTTTTCATATTACTAGTACCAATAAATGCACAATGAAAAATTAAATCTAACCTGGATAACAAATATTGTGGCATTGTCGGAAAGAAATAATAGAATCCGCATATTGAGGCACAATGACTGCCCAAAGCATTATTAATTTGAAAATCATCAGTATATATGACATAAGGTATGACCAAATCATCTTTATACTTATGCTTCTTTACTTTAAAAAGCTCACCTGATGCAAAATTTTGTAAATTATTTGCGGTGACGTATTGATCTGTATTATTAAGGGTTTGCTTTAAAATGTGTGGGAGTTCAAAAATAGATTTAAATTGAAAGACTAGAGGCATTACATATATATTTGAAGTTTTAGGAGCTAATGTAGGAATCCCCGATAACACAGTTTCCGAAACTGTATCACTAATAACAAAAGTATTAGGATATTCGAATAACTTTATTTCTTTCAACATTTTAAAGAGACGATGTTCAGAGTTTATACCTTTAAACGGGTTAGTGCAAAAATCCAGGATATTTTGAAATGCATTTATATCATTTATTTTTTCTCCTTGAACATTAACTGTACTATGCAATGTACTTGATACTAATGATAATAATTTTGTAATCAAATTTTGAATTTCTAAAGCTTGTTTTCTAGGCATACTGTTATTTGAGTAAAGTTGCAAAGATAAGCATAAAGAATTTCTTTTTAGATTTTCCATCAATTTTTCAATTTCAACTGGGGTTAGAGGTTCTATGCAATGCCTTTTTGGAGAAACGATTTTATTGGTATGATCAGAATCTGATTCTTGGATATATTCAAGGATGCTTGTTTTTTCTGCATAGTTAGTTTTATGTAATCTATCTAAGTGCGATCGAAGGGTAGAAAAATTTGAAAAAATTTGATTACAGTCATTTTGTTTACATGTAATTAAGATTGATTTTCCAGAAATTAAATGATCAAACTTATAATGACGTATTAGAACTATTGAGCTCGGGTAGCGTTTCAAACACTTACAACAAATAAACATTTTGATTTTATGTTTAAGAAAAATAAAAAATTTATTGTGTTTTTCTCAAATATAAAAAAAAAAGAAATTAATTTTAAATTAGTGGAAAATATTAGGGTTTCATTAAAAAATAAATATTATAAATAATTAAAAATGCTAATAGCTGGATTTTAACCTGTCATATGGTTCATCAGACTGACTAAACTAGACGATTTAATATCGAATGGTGTAGAAATATTAAAAAAAAAATGTTGGATAAAATGCCACGGTATTTCGCAAGCTTGTGGGTATTTTAAATTAAATATTTGAAAAATTTTGAAACATGTATCCAAACTTGTAATAAATGATGGACATTTGAATAACGAACCGTCAAAATAAACATAAAAATTGTTCAATTGTGAATTAATTGATCCTTCTACAACAACTAATGGCTGTATTGTTAATCCACTATAATAATACTTTGTTGTTAATTCCGTAACTTTCCGTTGATAATCGTTTACACATTCCAATTGCAAAATAAATGATTCTTGACCATCCGCAATAGTAGCTTTCCTTTTATTGTTGCCACCCTTGTCCTTAAATCTAGCTGTAGGTTGCAAAATCGAATTCAGAAGCGTGGTTAATATGTAATCTTCTGTATCTGGAAGAATACAAAAAAACTTAAAACCAAAATTCTAGAAAATTAGAAATTAATCTTGTACCGCAATTTGTGATATTCTTTGAAATTTTAAATAACTCTTGGCATGCTAAATTGTTTATGTTAACTTCATAATATGGTTTAATTTTTTTTTTAAATATTTCCCATTTTGCAAAAAGCAGTTGTTTTTTTTCTGGATATAATAAATCGAAATCAATTTCAATCTGAAATAATAAGAAAAATTGTTTTAATATAATTTTATTTTGAGATGAACGTTTATTGCTTTTACCAAATCTGGGCCTTTGCTATGGACATACTTCGGCCAATTTTTCAGAAATTCTACAATAGACATGGTTTTTAATTCTTTTTGACGAATGCGATAAGTTTTTTGCCATTTATCTTTCACCTCTTCCCAATTAGTAACTTCTCTTTGTAGAGCTGTTTTAAGGGCCATCAAAATTGACTCATCAAATTCAATAGTCCATTCTGTATCTATTTGTGATATCGCAATATCCGGATTTTGTTCTAAAGTAGAGGGCGAATTGCCCGATTTCCTTTTTTTGCATCTGCTATTTGCGTACTTGCCATACAATTTGCCGCTCGGATTTTTTTTCCCTTGTCGTGGTATGAAGTAGTACTCCTGTTTAATTGTAAATCAGAATTGAGAAGAATATCAACATTGGGTTTGACCGTTACTGTGTTTATATTAATAAATTATATTAAAAAAATTAATTATATATATTATATTTTTTTGTGTTTATTGTATATATAAAAAGCTAAGCAAGATGTATAATTAATAACATTACCCTTATCTCTTTTTCCGATGGAAAAATCGCAATTATTTGATCGATTATGTGAGGAAAATCCGATGGTTTTAGATGAGTTTGATTAAGGTTAATATCTTCTACGATAAGCCTTATTAAATCGTTTCTATGCGAATTCGTTAGCTGTTTGGTTGATTCATAGTGTTTAATCATATTTTTCCCCAATGCTGTTTCATTTAAAATTGTGGATATTTCCTACAAATGAGTTCACAGAAATGAGTTCCTAACAATACAAAATAAATTTTATTTATATTACTCTGAATTTTGGAAAAGAACTAACGGATGTTGTTGATTTTGTCAATGTTTCTGGAGATTTGCTGCGCCCTTTCATCCATTGACTTATTTTACTATTGATCGACATAGTTTCATCATCAATTCCATACTTCAATGATAAAAATGTAAAATACATGATAATTTATATTTTGAATGAGAATGAATACTAAAGTGATCGAACTATTTATCTATACAATAGAATATCCACTACAATGGTTACTGCAAATTATATTGAGCAAAGCTCAATATCTTGTTATTATAATAATAATGAAATATAATAATGAAATTCTTCTAATAATAAAAGCCCTGTGCGAGATATTAAATTTAAATTAATTTCAATTACCTCTAGTTTACGCCAAGCAAATAATTTTTCTCGAAAAATAGCTCTGGGCCCAACATCTGGTATAGCATTTACTAAATCTTCCTTCGACAAATATTTTAAACTTCGGTGTGTAATTTTATGTGCTGCAACAAAATAAGTTACTATCATTTGGAAAATTCGAAAAATATTAAACCCAAGACTTGAAAGAAATAAACGTTCATATACTATGTACATACTCGTATCAACTCATTATCAAAACTATAAAATTATTGAAAATGATTGTATAAAATCTACAAACTTTTACTCTTTATAAATACTTTTGTAAATCTATCATTAATACTAAAATTCTCAATTTGACCTGATAAACAAATCAACTATTGACTAAAATGATCAATTTACATGCACTTAATATAAAATTTGTTACCTTGAAGTTGTGGTAAAATTTCTAGTAAGCGAAATTTTTTAAAAAGATTTAGTAATTTTTCTTCATCGGTAGAATCAATCGTAACGGTTGCTTGTGAACAAATACTCGATGTTTCATCACACGCACTATCATGCATTTGTTCTACGAACGTTTCTTCATTCGCAGTAGAAGATTTTTCAGCATCCTTTGTATTAATGTCTAAAATGATTGTATTATTTTCAGATTGCAAATTGTTATTATTCACAATTTCTACGCACTGCCCATCAAAATATAATTTCCCATTGACAAATTCAATGGCTGGTATATGGCTTTCCATTTCACGCTACGTAAAGATAATTTCACACAAATACACCTTTCACAATATAGTCACAAGAACACTTTACACTATAATTATTTTTAATTTAGTTTTAGTAATTATGATTCACTATAAACTTAAAAAGTACACCGATTTTAATTAATTTTTACTGATGAAAAACACTTGTTGACTTATGTGTGTCGTATTCCAATAAAAATGATCATCAGAACGTGTTAATAAGGAATATGAAAAAGGAAACAGTAAAATTGTAGTTGATTCTACTTTATTTCAAATGCATTTTAGTGTTTTCCTTTTAAATCATGAGTTTTACGCATTGTTTTAAAATTGCAATTTCCTTTCATTATGGTTACAACCTAAATTCAAAAATGTTATATGTTAATTCAATTATTTTGCTGTATAAATATGTAAATTTAATATCTTCCACGTTATTTCAATCACGCTAACAGTTTATTTTAATAGCATTTACAAAATATATAAAAAAATTTAAATTAAGTATGTTCCAGTTAAATTATAAGTTGTATTATTTTTCTCAGTGTATAGAATGCAAAAATTTAGAGATTAGAACATAATCAATGACAACAAAACTCAGAAGTTAACAACCAACCCCAACTTAAATTCGGAAATAAAAATTGTAAACAACCTCCAGAAAAAATTAACTGGTCAGTCATTATTGGCATACCCGAGTAGAACAAAAAAATATATGAATAAATAAGTAACAACGACATCATTTAATTAAATACTGATTAAAGAAGAACATATTAAAAACACATCAACATTATCATCGACAAATTTATTAAGCCGACGGGAGATATATTACACCAAACTGAGTAAATAAAGTGCACCTTTCATCATAGTACTAGTAAAAATATATAAGGACAACACACCAATTCGACCACCAACTTAGAAAATTGCAAATAATTTAAATAAATGGTCAAATACTAAAATTTATTTATAAAATAATTTATCACTCGCATCTTTTGACATCGTCAACTATACTAGTGAGAGAGGCATTCAAAACGACGGACGAGTCATTAAAGAAACATAACATTGACAACAAACTATTTGTGGAAATATAATTATTGACAATCATCACAGATTAAATTTACTTCCAACACAACGGAAAAGTATACACACAACTGGAGGAATTACCTATGGGAAGTCCACTGTGGAGTTTTTTAGCAGACATTTAAGGCGGATTAATTGTTTCGTACATTCATTCGTTCTTTGTAATCTTTCGCTGAAAATGTATGTTTTTTTCTTTTGGTATTTTTTACATCAAGCTGGTTTATCTCCTGGTTGATACGCGCAACTTTCGTGATTTTCAAATAATCCATTTCGTTTGTTTATATTGTAAATAGGTACATTAATACAAATTTAAGTGTTATATCGATTAAATTGGAAGAACTGGAAATTAATAAACAGACAAAAAATCCGTTATATTTAAATGATAGAACATTAAGACTAACAAAATTTATGACAAAATCTAGACTAAAGACTAGAAGTCTGAATATGTGTATACTCGGTACCGGATAATGGGTTCTCCGGGCCCTGACGCCATGATTAATTAAAGGGCCTCCTGACCATTTTTGTCTTGAGTTTGTTTTCTACTTGTTCTGTGGCAGAAGGCTCGCTTAAGTCGTTCACAGCTCGTTTTTTCATTTCCTTGTCCTACGCCATTACCAACCAATCTTTTAATAGAAGGTTACAGATATGCTTCTGACATCAGGACTAACATCATGATTCAAAATAAAACCCTAGATAACTTTCTATAAATTTGTAAAATTCGAATTGTGGAAAAAATTGGAGGAATGCTCTAAAATTCTCAAAATTTTAAATTTTATCTTCAAAATCGTATAGGTGAAATTCGGTTACGAAATTAGTCCCGTTTTATTATTTAATCTCAAAAATTTTTAATTTTTCAAAACCAAGTAAAAATTCAGAATTGTAAACGTCATATTTGATTTCGTATTTTGTTTTTCGAAATTTAACAACTAAGACAAGTATTATACCAATGTTCGAGGTTCGACATCAAGTTTTATAAATTTTGATGAATTGTTGAAAATTTGATCATCTTATTCATCGAAGTTAAGCCACGTTAAAATTTGGATATGGATTCAGAAATTTTTTAAAAATTATGATTAAAAATTCACGGGATTTTATTAAATCTTCAAAATTTTGTTTTAATTTTTTAAAATTTAAAATTCGAAAAATTAAAAAAATATATAAGAAAATATTCTCATGAGCGATTAATATTCAAAAATCTTCGTTTTGCAAAATTGAGTTAATATTTTGTTAAACGTTAAATTTCCATCTCGTAGAATTTGCAGAATGTGATAATTCTGGCAACATTTACAAAACCAAATTTCTTTATAACTTGATATTAAGAAATTAACGACGTTTGATTTCATTATAATCTTGAGTTTACATTACAATTATGTTTCAAACGTGGTCTCAAACGGAAAATCTTATAGATGTGCTAGCTGAAGACCCACACACATAAACTCGAAATATTGCACGAGATAGAGCGGAACATCTCAAACAACTGTCTCCCGCGTTTTGAGAGACAACAAGGTTCATGCACGCCACATATCATTGCAACAGGAAAATATATGATTTTATTAACAGAAATCAATTTTGTCATTGGGCCAGGTAACGAATTGAAGAAAATTCAAGCTTCGTTCAACATATTCTGTGGACAGACCAAGCTATACATTTAAAAATGATGCTATTGTGAACAGGCATAACTTTCATTATTGAAGCGACGGGAATCCATATTGGGTGCGTGCTGTGGATAGCAACATCGGTCGAGTGTAAATGTTTGTGCTGGAATATTTGGTTCCCACGTAATCCGACAATTTTTCATTGGTGAAACACTTTCGAACAAAAATTTCTGAATCTTTTAATGGGTAATTTCTCCATATATTGGAAGCCATTCGGTTACGAGAAAGACATGAAATGTGGCTTCAGTTGGATGATGCACCTTCTCATTATGGAAGAGCTTCTCGGGAACAATTAGATTTATTATTTCCGAATGGATTGCATGGATTTTTTTAGATCTAACTTTAGCGGATGTTTAATTATGGAAAGAAAGAATTAAAGAAATTTTGAGATATAATGTTTCAGAAACTGAATTGGGTCCACTTCACTTTAGAGGGCATACATTTGGAACATTTACTGAGACTGTGTGCGAAACCTATAATACATATTTTTTAGTACAGAATTTTGATATTATTAGAGAATTATCCCCCTACATTCACAATTTTTAATTATGCCGTTCTAAATGTGTAATAAATCCCCACCTCAAAAGCCTTTTCCCCACCTTATATGTCCCCATACCACAAAGCCAAAACCTAATAATTAAAAGAATTTTGTCATTCGCCTTTCGTTATGGCTGGCCAGTGGCACTAGTTATTGAATGGTGAGTGGAATCACGGATATACCTAGGTCAACAATAAATGACATAATCCATAAAATGCTGGAGTTTACGTTCGACCGTATAATACCGAGAGTGGTTACATTATACCGTCTACCAGTCATTTACCAGACATCGATACAAAGCCAAGCGATAAGTGCTGCTAATTTCCGGTTTCTTTATATATTCGTTGATTATCCAGGGTCGGTCCAGGATACTCGGGTGCTGTATAATAGCCCCATTTTTAAAAATCAGCTACATATCCTACACCATCATGGGTTTTATTAGGTGATAGTGGTTAACCTTGTCGGTTAACACCAATTGGAATACTTACTCCTTTTAAAGTAAATATACGCCATTGACTGATACCCAAAAGCAATTCAATATAAAGCAAATCAAGATCGCCTATTGAATATGCTTTTGAACTTTGGTATCTTCAATAAACAGCTGGAATTAAAAATTGCGTATAGACCGTGGTTGTTGCATGCTGTGTGTAAGTGTTCCACAATATATGTATTGCCGCAAACGATAATATCGCCATAGGTTGGTTAACTCTGGCAGAACCGGAAACAGAAATTCATCAATATCTAAACGAAGTTATAGAGGAAAATGCCTGTTCCTTTAGGCAGAGAATGGCTGATAGTTTATGAAAACTTAAATAAAAAAATTGGATTCAAATTTAAATTCGGACTTTTAATTATTTTTATTTATTTAACTACAACATATACCCGACACTAAAGGGAAACACATAAACCTATACATTATCATGAAAGAAGTATTATCCCGCCAAAAACATCATAAAAATCTCCAAAAAGAAAAAAATTGCCAGTCCGACTCGGATGATGACGACTGTTCGAAGGTATCCCTTCCTTTTGAGCGTACACGCTTAAGAAATTTAAGATACACTTACCCTCCTTTTTCAACCGTTTCGAGTCTTTTTCATATATTTCTATTCAATTTTTGCGTTTTCTTGCCGTAATGCATTCTTTTTCTTCGACCACAGGTAGAATTACATGCATATGAAGTAGAAGGTGTCGAATTGGCGGAAAGGCTGGAAATGGAATCCCGGGCTGTTTGTATCGTTTCACAACCATTATTATTTTGGGGTTGTGGTGTTATTCCAAAACTATTGTTAGGATTGTATACAGAACAGCCCGGTATGCTGCTTCTTACCAGCGGGGGATGGATAATATGTTGCTCCGAAGGAAATCTGTGAATGGAGGAAAGCCATTTCTAGCTTTCCGCCGTATTCGCACCACCCTCCGTCCCGACTCCAGTAGGCGGTACCAATAACTCCTAAAGAAATAAAAAAAATTATTATATCAATATGGAAAGTATATCGTTCGAGTATTGCTCATTTGCTGTAAAAACCATACAACCATAAAAATATCTTGCAAAAAATGAGTTAAAAAATGACTTAAGAATTTTATGCTGGAATGCCAATGGACTCTAGCAACACCAACACGAATTGCAAATGGTTCTGGACGCATAGAAAATCGATGTCTGTCTCATCTCTGAAACTCAATTCACTAGGAAATCAATTATCAAATTTAGATATTATAAAATATATCAACTATTCACTCGGGATATACTGCCAAGGGAGGTAGTGCTGTTATAATTAGAAATAGTATTAATCACTTCGCGGAATTAAAATATGAAACAGAACAAATACAGGCAACAGCTGTTAATATCAAGACCAAAAATAACTCTATTAATGTTATTGGAATTTACTGCCCACCGAAATACTCTCTAAAAGAAAAAGATTATCTTGAATTTTTCAGTAAACTAAGGAAAAGATTTGTAATTGGAGGAGATTTTAATGCAAAAAATATCCACTGGGGTTCTAGACTAACAACAACCAAAGGGAAAGAACTCCTCAATGCTATCAGAAAATACGGTTGTGAAGCCTTATCAAATGGTAAACCGACCTACTGGCCAACTGATCCAAATAAAATACCAGATCTGATTGATTTTTTTATAGTGAAAAATATATCTGTAAATTATATACATATAGATGAAAGTCTTGACTTAACCTCTGATCACTCCCCAATACTTTTGACATTAAGTGAAAGGACATTCAAAAAGAAAGCTATCCTAGTTTAGTAAATAAGCACACAAATTGGGAATACTTTAGACTGTCTTTAGAAAGAAAAATTAACAATGGTTCCACTAAGGAGTGAGGAGCAATTAGAAAAAGAAGATCACAAGTTCATATGTGACATACAGCAGTCAGCTTGGGAAAACACTCCTGAAGTTAAAAAGAAAATTAAGGGAAACAACTAGGCAAGGGCAAGGAGAATATGGCAACAAACTAGAGCCCCTCAAGATAAAACTAAGCTAAACAATCTGACTCAGCTACTTAAAAGGGAAATCAAAGATTTGAAAGACGAATCTATCAGTAACTACCTCAGAAAATTATCTAATGATACTAGAACTGATTATTCTCTCTGGAGAGCAACCAGAAGAATTAAAAGGCCAATAATGCAGATTCCTCCAATCAGAACAGAAGATAACAAATGGGCCAGAAATAACGAAGATAAAGTACGAAATTTTGCTGAATACCTGGAAAAAATATTTGAACCACATGATTACCAATCATTGGAAGCCGAAATAATAACTGGAGGTTGTACAGGAAAAGCGCCGTGTTATGACCTTATCACAGCAGAAATTTTAAAAGAACTACCAAGGAAAGCATTATTAAAGCTCATCAATATTATAAATGCCGCCTTTTGATTGAAATATGTACCCAGCCTCTGGAAAATTGCAGAAGTAATTATGATTCCTAAACCTGGGAAACCAATACACAAAACTGGATCATACAGGCCAATATCAGTATTACCAGTTATGTCTAAACTCTATGAGAAGTTATTAGTTAAATTCGATAATTGAGAGGAAAAACCTGATTCCAAATCATCAGTTCGGTTTTCGCAACCAACACTCAACATTAGATCAAGTACACAGAATAACTAATATTATTGAAAGAGCATTAGAGGAGAAAAAAGTCTGTTCAACGGTATTCTTAGACGTTGCACAGGCCTTTGATAAAGTTTGGCACGAAGGACTTAACTATAAGTTAAGAACTGTACTACCAATGCAATTCACTACAATATTAGAATCATACTTGAAAGATAGATTCTTTAGAGTGAAATTAGACGACTCCTATTCTGAATTGAAAGAAATCAAGGCAGGAGTACCTCAGGGCAGTGTATTAGGTTCGGTCCTATACCTATTGTACACTAATGATCTCTCTGTATTAGAAAACAACACTGTGGCGACCTTTGCTGATGACACGGCAATCTTAGCTGTTGGAGATAGCAACGAAGAATCAACTCAGAACTTACAGTGCTGAACTGGACCAAAAGATGGCGAATTAAACTTAACGAAACTAAATCAGTTCACATCAATTTTATAAACAAACGACTCGAACATATTCCGGTTACAATTAATCAAGAAATAATACCGTATGCCAACACGGCTAAGTATCTTGGCATGACAATAGATGCAAAACTACGATGGAAAGCACACGTCAAAAAGAAAAGTTAAGAACTGGGGCTTAAATATAGAAAGATGTATATTGACTGATAGGAAAGAGCTCCGCTCTATCAACATACAACAAACTTCTATTATATAAACAAATATTAAAACCGGTTTGGACTTATGGTATCCAACTTTGGGGTTGTACCAAACAGAGCAACGTGGAAATCATCCAAAGATTTCAAAACAAAGTATTAAGGAACATCGTTGATGCACCATGGTATTTTAGAAACAGAGACTTCCATAGGGAGCTTAAGTGGACACTGTTTCAAAGGAAATCTAAAAAAATGCAGTGAGACATAGGCAAAGGCTCGAACAACATGTTAACACTGAGGCAACTAAGCTGTTAAACAACACAGATATTGTACGCAGGCTCAAACGAACTAAACCTTTTGAGCTGGTGTAATTGCTAGTGTAAACAGCGTAATGCTGTCTAAAATTCACAATAACGATGTGGTTTAATTCTATTTATCAGACACAATGGAACACCAGTGGGAAGAAGCCATAGATTAATACAACATAGTAAATTAAGTTAGAATAAAATTGCTCATTAGTCCAGGTGACTAGATTGTAATAATTGTTTATTTAAAATATTTAAATAAAATTGAAAAAAAAAAATTTAGCAGTACCCAAATTTAAGATTTGTTTAATAATTCGAAAAACAATTGAATTTATGGTGTTACAGTTATTTATTTGGTGTTACAATGGAACTGTGTAGAACTTAAAGAAAATTTTTTTGCTGTAAAGTACATCAATTTTTGCTCATATCTCTGAAACCATACATCATAGACAAAACAGTATATAGATTTCTCATATTTCTATTTGCACTGCGTATGAGCGAGAAAAAATATTTTCAATGTCATCGTTGTGTTGCTCATATTCCATAGTGTATACAGTGTATAAAATAGAATGCACCAACAAAAAGATGACATAGGAAAAATCAAAGGCTTGTTGTACTCCTCTGTTATTGTACAAATGAGAAATCTAGTATGATTATCTATGAATACATTTTACGAAAAATTATATTAGGTCGCGCAGTAAATATACATCGCCCTCGTTGGCACAGTAAGTAGCGTCTTTGCTTTGTTATTCGAGGGTCCCGGGTTCGATTCCCAGTGGTGACCAAAGACCACGGTTGGGTGTTTTTAATGTGTAAGTATATGTGTTTGTCCGGGTATTGCACCTTGGGCCCATTGTGGCATTGCGTGCTGGATTAATCCGCCCAACTTTAATTTATTTTTATTTTATTTTAAATATACTTTCAATATTAACCTTACTATTTTTCATTACTCCTCAAACCAACAGTATATATCTGTATACGTACTCTTATCTCAGATGAAAATATTTTCTATTAAAATTTCAAATCTGTTTTAAATTTTGGAAAGCAATCACAGAATACTTGCATAGTTGCATATAACTAGGTGTGATTATATTTTTGATACACAACTTAAAAAGTTTTGTATAATTTAGGCGGTCAGACGAAACTGAACAAAAGCTTATACCGACTTTTCATAGTTTGATGTTAAAAATATTAATTTCAATCCACATGTTCCACCTAATTAATGGTCCATGTTAAATCAAGAAAATAACGTAAGTGTTAACATAACTCCATCCTCATTATCATATTTGGATTAGGACAAACATTGACTAAAACCTAATTTTTGTTCGTTTTTGGTTCTGGTTAATTATTCCCCACAAAATTAAATTAATTAAACCATAAAAACTAAAAAACTAATTATTTGATCCTAATGTGCATGAATGTACATAATTATGTATATAAGTAAAAATTGGGTTTGTGTAATACACATTATGTATACACGTACATAAACAATACATACAACATTTTTTACAACTTTTTAATTGGCATTAAAAAATCATAAAAAACTGAACTTTTTGCTACTTTAAAAACCATATATTAGCTATGTCCACTTTCTATTATTTTATCATCATTGTGAATTATGTATTGTGGCCGTGGGGGTATATATTCTCCAATATGTGTACATTTATGTAAATATATAATAAATCTTAGTTTCTACAAAATATTATTTATTATTTATATTCTCCAATTTTTTAATTACAATAATTATAATAATCATAAAATATTATGTCGTCATCATATATATAGAGTACGAAACATAATATCCTCTTTTTTTAAGTTTTTGTTCATGCTTGTTGTATATATATACAAACGTATAATTTGGTTTATATGCTTTCCTTGGAAAAACTTGTTTTTTTATTTAATTTTTTGTAAATAAAATTAAAAAAAATAAAATAAAAGGAGTTCATCCTTATTTAAATGCAAATTAGTTTCAATATCACATTATATTAATGCTCCCTTGTTGTTTGTTTGTTTATTTATGTTTTTATTTATTTTTTTTATTTTTGTATATTACATTAAGGATTTTCTTTATACTTGTACATGGTATATAGCACACAAAACAGTGCACAGTGTGACGGTCAAATATATTAATGGGTACCAGAGTATTCTAGTTTATAAACTCCCACAAAATAAAATAAAATTCCAGACGAGAAACGATTTATTTTTTTGTTTTATTTTTTGGTTCAACTATTGTTTTCGGATAGTAAATGAGCTTTTTGCATTTAATGAGGAATAAGGAATAAAATTGTGTATACATATACATATATGCATAAGTTTTAAGAAAAATTTCCTCTTGAGATGGTTGGTTAACACGTTACTATTATTTTTGGTGTTTTTGGAAGTTAAAGTTCAACAAATTGGTAGTCTAATTATGATTTGTTTGTTTGTGTAAAAAAATTTGAGGTGTGAAAGCACAATAACATTAATTATTTAACTATTGGATATGGGAGTTTAGAAAACTATGTTTTTAAATTTTAAATTATTTAAATGTTTAACATTAAATATAATAAATTAATTTTAATTTTCTCTTTCTTCTATTTTCAGGTATACAATACATACATTGATGATTCTTCTGATTATACGATTATGATTATCTTATTTTTAACACCAACAACAAACATAATATGTAGCTCCATTTCAACTTTAACACTTTCCAAATATGTATGTATTAAAAAATACAAAATTCTTCGGGTACCATATACAAAGGATATAGGTAGAACACAAGAGTACACATATTTAGATTAAAATAACATAAAGAAAAACTTTTGTATTTTGGTGTTATTAAGAATTTAATTATCTCTCATCACCATCATCATCCTATATATGTATATGAATATAATATTTCTATACATATAATATAGTTACTTAACATATGCAACCCTTATTCATTAACCTTCATAACAATACCAACAACTAAATATAAAATTAAATTTATTTTTTATTTTTAATTTTATATATTTTTGGTTTAAATTAAAAATTTAATTGAAATTTAAAACATCATACATATATATGTTGTATATTTTGTTAAAAAAATAATAATATTTTAATAGCAGCAAGTAACCGAAAAATATTAAATTAAATGTAAGTGTACATGAAAAAAGTAAAATTAAACCGGAAATTAATCAAATAAATTTGGAAAAAATATATTATGTAATAATTACGGGAGGTGGTTGAAAAAAAATGAAATAATTATGAGGGGTGATGATCAAACATACCCTTATGTATGTATGTACATTATATACGATGCTTGATGATTCATGTGAGCACTTCATGCAACTAGGGAATTGCGATTAATAATATTTTTGTTTGGTGTAAAATATGACAGTCATCTTAGATTTATGAACCACAACTAACTACTCAATTTTGTAGTAGGAATATAGTATTGGTAAATTGAAAAGGAAAAACAATCCTTTATTATAAACGATTTACAAAGTTTGTATAATAATTTATATGGTGGCTAAACTTTCAGAAATTGCTACAGAAAAACGTGGCCGAGTTAATGTGCACACTGTGTCGATATTTCAAGCAAGAAACTTCATTGGCGGTCACGCAATTCATCTCTCGAATGTCATCATTTTGAATGTGCACTCATTTCTCACGCTTACATCCGTAAATTGTAACGAGTCTGTTTAAGACTTATATAATTTCAGCTCATTAAATTCGTAAGGTGTTTAAATTTATAAACAGAGGTCTCAGAGTAAAATTTAACACTAAAATGGAGACCTTCGTGTTATCAAAATACTCAATTTTATTTAGTACTAGTTGCTGGTTCGCCAACAATTTCTCCTTGAATTACATTGTTGATTACAGTAACATTGGCTTTTTATGCTACTAAAATAAATTTCATTTCACCATCAAGTTTACTTCACTTGTATATTGTGAAACATGTGGAAAGAGATGGGAATTGAGCACATTCTCCTTGTATAGTATTGAAGGCTATCCAGCCAAGGTGGATCCAGCCTTCAGGTGATACTGAAAAAAATTTAATATCGTTTTCCTGTTCTTTTATACAGTTTTGGTATTTTTATTTAAGTTGAAAAGACACCGAAAGAAAATTTCCCCTTTTGCGGATTTTGATGCTCTTATAAGGGATGAGGGAAAATAAATT
Source organism: Tipula unca (assembly GCA_951394425.1). Lineage (NCBI taxonomy): Eukaryota > Metazoa > Arthropoda > Insecta > Diptera > Tipulidae > Tipula > Tipula unca. Next base: position 124,266,430 of record OX596380.1, read on the forward strand.
AAATATCTCAGTTTATCGCTCAATAAACTGTATTATTTAGGTGAAAACGAACGCCGTAAAATGAAAATTTAACACGTTTATAGAAATTTGTATTGAAAAAAGTTTAACAAAATTACCACTTAAGCGTAATTTTTTTAAACATCAATCAGAGAAAATTTCGCAACAAATTTAAATTAGAGGACGAGTGGAAGCATATTCCTTTCCAATTATCCAAGACAGAAAAGTGAAGTTTAAGTTGTGAAAAGACCGATGCTTCTAAAAGAGCCTTAAATGAAAATCGTTGTTTCCACACATAATTAATTTAGTTAGTTAAATTCACATTGTCGTTGCCAAAATTCCAATGCAAAATATTATAGGCAAGATGAAGAAACGTTGAAGCTTAGTGAGATTGAATATAGCCATCTTTAAGATAAAATAATTTCTTATTAAATGTTATTGTTGTTATCTGTTATTTACTTTTATTTTATTCTTAATTAAAAACACACTTAAAACCACAATCTTTAATGTGAAGAGAGTAAATAGACTTATGGAAATACTGGGAAAAATCAGTGGAAATACAAAAGTCTAGTGGTAGGAAAAAATGTGGTAAATGTAGTACTTTTTTGAGGGAAAAAGAGGTAATATTGTTCGGACGGAATTTGGTTTTTTAAACCTAGCGAAATGGTGAAAGTTAAAAAAAACACAAGGTGAACGTTTGCCAAATCCATTCAGATTATAAAATGTGGGGGGAACCTCCACATATCATAGAAAACAGATACGATTTCCAGTCGCTTTGTTTTTAATAATTCCTCGTGCAAACAAGAATATTTTACGAGGATTTCAAATGAAAAATTTTCTATGTTGATGGCACTCGCTGAGTAACAGAACTTCTTTAAATGTTTCTATTTATAGTTTCGAGATTATCTATCACCTCATATGCATCTCGTGAATATATAATCGGCGTGAATGTATTCCACAGTTAATGTCAGTTAAGGACTTTTGTGGAAATCAAATAATATTTAGAAAACTTTTGTCATTATTTGTCATAATTGAATCAACAATCATTGTACTTTTATTTAAAAAAAAACAGTATAATGAACTTTTTCCAACCAACATTTATTGAGTTAAATCAATTTAAGACGTACATAATATTTCGGTCCTGAAGACTATTTTCAAATGTTAAAACATTAAAACTGTAGAACTTAATATTATTGTCTTTAAGAAAATTAAATTAATTTGATTTAAATATTTCCATCTCGTAGGATTATAATTAACAGATTAAAATAATTTTTACGGTAAAACACTTTTAAATTAACTACATAAAATTTTTACACAATTTTATAAATTTTGATGTGTTCAATCTATGTATAATTTTGGACTAAAAAATAAAAATTTAAAAATTTAAGTACTAATTTGTTAGAAAACGGACACATACAGAAGAGCTACAAAAATATATTCATTCAAAAAATCTGTTTTTATTTCAAATTTTATAGTTACCCATAATAAACAATTTCTTGACTCACAAAAAATTATAAATTATGCTATAATCATATGGCTCGATAGACAACTCCATTAATCTAACTAAGTATAACAGTGGAAGTAACATTATTTTATTGTCAAAAATTGTTGTGTAGAGAAATTGAAAAATGAATTTGGTACTACTCCGTAAGCTAAGACCATAATCAGCTGTTGTATATTATTTTTATTTTTGTATGTGAAGTGTCAACAATTCAAGTATAAAATAATGAGCCATCAACAACCAAACAATGTCAAAAAAAATCATGTGCAATATATCTACATATATACAGTAGAATTCGCTTATAGTGAACGACCAATGGGACAACATTTTTGTTCTTTATAAACGTGTGTTCATTTTAACCAAATATTTGGATATAATGAACGGTGTTCCTTATAACCGTTTATACATGGAATGTGCATACAGAGATATGGTCCATAGGCTGTGAGATGGCTGTGGTATTAGGCGGAAACAATATCAATTTAATACTTCTTAAATTCGGTACGATAAAATGCGATGGACAGTTATCGGGTATGAATAAAACATTTCGCGCTTCTTTTAAAATTTTTTTGTGCAACTGCTAAATTTGAGAATGGTCTTCATAGGACCGAAATATTATGTACGTCTTAAATTGATTTAACTCAATAGATGTTCGTTGGAAAAGTACATTATACTGGTTTTATTAAATAAATATTTTAATCCAACAATTAAATATATACATCATTATACTTTTATGTGGTTACAAATATCATTTAAACTAAAAATATTAAATCCTATATTATCACGGAGTAAATTGATTTGAAAATTTAGTTCTATACAAAGTTACACTTATCATACAGGTCAGTTATCTTACATACTAGTTATAAAAAGCTAAACGAAAAATGATTATTTTATCACAATACAAATTTTTCAGTTTGGGTACCACCTTTTTATCCGTCCATGTGTATACATTACGTACATTGAAATGCAACAAAGCAATGAAAATATAATCGTATGCCTCTACTAACACCTATACAAAGTTGACAGTTTAAAATAAAGAACAACTGAAAAAGAAACACAAAACAGAAAGAATAATCTTTTAAGAACGTTGGAATATCTAAATTAAAACGCAAAACGATGCCATACATCAAACACATGTTTACTTTTTATTTTTGTTGCTAAAATCTAAAGTTGCAAATATCAAATGTTACAATAACATTTTCAATTGGTACTCGTATATAATGCAAACATCTAAAATAATTTAAGAAGTTTCGAACTGGATAAAGTTAATAACACGCACGATTTTGCAATTAAATAATGTTTTTGATTCTTGAAATTTATTTTGTTTAAATTCTTGATCATCTTCAAAATATTCAAACGTGAATATAGTCACTTAACATGTTACCCCTCAGCTACATACATATATACGTATATAAAATAAATGGCATGGAAGAGTATTTCAATAAACGAGCAATATTAATATACAAATGATTTTCCAAACGATGACATCAGATCACCAACACTTACAGTAAGCTATAGTATCCCAAAAGGATAATTTAAATACTTCGATAAAGCATCGAATCAATTTTAATCAACACGAAATCATCATCTAAAGTTAATTTTATAGTTTTTATCATTTCAATTTTTTGTGATTTTCCTTTTACTTGACACAAAAACATGCAAACCCCACTAACAGAACTTCTCTTTCTCCCTCGCTCTTTGTATTTTTAATATGAAAACAAAACAAACATACAATCTAACTCAATCCAAAAAATCACCACATGTTACCTCATTTATGTTGTATGCATGTATAAACGTCTAAGTAAAATTTGTTCTTCTCTCACACCATGGGTTAGTTGGCCCTTCTCAACAGTAGTAGTAAATTAGGATCATCGGGGAGGAAAATAGCAAACTAACCCAATTTTTTTTTTATTATTATTCCTATTCTATGATATATTTTCTAGTTTTTTTGAAAAATTCTAAAATAAATACAATAAATAAATGAAAATCAAGTTTGCAGTGCATTTAGAAAATATTTTCCAAAAAAAAAAAAAAAAAAGAATATTTTAAAACAGAAATAAACTTTCAACATATTGACAATTGGATTAAAATCAATTATTGATTTTTATTTATATAAATATCTACTCGAATATATGTATGTACATACATAGGTACAGCTCTTTTTATATTGTTTCTGTAATTTTCATTAGTTAGTTTGTAACCAATAACCATCTTTAGAAAATGTACTCATGATAATTTTTCCAGATCAAGAGAGATGACTGGAAAATAATATACGATGGAGCAGTATATATACTTGTAGTAAAGACAAAAGGAAAAGTTATCATTATCTGTATCATATTTATATGTGCATGAATATTATCATCTATGACATACTGTAAACTATGTTAGAGTAGAGAAGAGGTTTTCCTAGATATTAAACTTATATGCATGTAGTAGAAGAATTTTTATGTTTTAGAAAAAAGAATAGAAATTTATTTCTGTATCAAAATATATCGATAAAAATACATATAAAATAATAATAAATGTTTGGAAGGGTGAGAGGGAGCACAGAGTTCCTCGTTTGTCTCGAGTCTCATACTCGTACATACACTATCTCCTCACTTGCATCATATACATGTATGTATTCGAATATGTATATGTATATGTACGTATGTATATACGAGTACATACATAGATTAGAATTAGACTTTTTTCGATGATCGGTTTTTGTGTATTTTTAATTTTAGATAGACAAGTTAGATATTTTATATCAAAATTAGATAGAAAAGTAACAAATTAAAAAAAAAAAAAATCAAAAATAAGAGGGAATATTTAAGTGCAATAGAAATTAAAATTATTGATGCAAACTACTGTTGCTAGAGAATCGATAACTAATATACTGTTAATACTGCTTATATATATATATATATATATATATATATATATATATATATATATATATATATATATATATATATATATATATATATATATATATGTATATATATATATATATATATATATATATATATATATATACTACTATATATATTATATAATGTAAAAGATTAAAATTTAAATAGAAAATATTATAATGTAGAGATACTACGCTCTACATACAATTTTTGGAGTACGTACGATACAGAGACAATCTTTTTTTCGAAAAAGATAATTTTAAATTAGATAAAATTATTAAAATATATACTTCTGTTGGTTAGATAACATAATATTGCATAAATTATAATATATGTATACATATATACCTAGTTAGATAAAGTATGGTGTACAATAAAAACAGGATGTAAACCAAGTTTAGTGATACATCTTGTGTATACCATTTTTATATTGTATACATCCTGTTAACTGACCTATTGCAATAAACATAAAATATCTCAAAGACAAAAATATAATAAAAACTACTCCCCAATTTAACTTTCAATTTAAAAACAGTACGCAAAAAAGTTTCCTTTTCAAATTTCCCACTTAACATTAACTTTTCATTTCTCAATTTAAAACTCATAAAACTGTGTGTGCTATTATATATATATATATATATATATATATATATATATATATATATATACATATACATAGTATACACACCGAACATACAAAATAAAACAGCATCATCAACATTATGACGAACATAAAACATAAAAAAAACAAAATGTTCATTCATCCAATTTTTATTCCATTGAAGAATTTTTATTTTCCCAACTTTTCCTCTATACTGCTGCTATTATGCTTTAACGGTATTCACCTGTTGCTTCTTACTATATGTGTATATATATATACTATATATACACACATTTTTTTATATTTTCGTTCTTTTTATATTTTCCTTATCAAAAAAAAATAAAAAATAAAAAAAAATTCATCGTCTTGTTTGAATGTTATACATGAATACTATACGTTGTAGAAGAGAAAAAATTTAACCTAACTTTGTTTTTGGAGTTTCCCCTCAATTTAATATAAAACGTTTTTCCTCAAAAACAAACTCACTTTGTGTATAGAAATAAATAAAATTAAAAGTGATTTTCCTTTTTTATACCACTCGAATGTTGTTGGTGTATTTATATACAGGTTTTCCTCGATTTACGTAAGGAATCGGCTCCTGAAATACCTTACGTAAATCGATTTTTTTTTCTTCATATAAATCCATATGAATAACAGGATATACTAAATAAGGGATTTCCAGATTAAAAACTCTTATTTAATTTATGATGTACAAAAAATCAACATACATACATATTCACATGAAATTCATTGGACTAAATAAGATAAAGATTCATGGCAAATTAAATTAAATTCAATGTTAACAACAATCGGTGTTAAGTGTAATTTCAAGCCTCTTCAATTTCGTCTTCACTACTGCTAATGTTGTTTCCTTCTAACCTTCCAGGTTCTTGAGATTCGAAAAGCGCACCTTTATTCTGAACGATTGCTAAATTATCCGGGTTATTATCTTCTACACATTCCGGCCAAAGCTTTCTCCAAACTTTATTCATCGTTTCTGGTGTTACTTCTTCTCATGAAGCAATAATGTTTTTCAGAGCATTTTTAATGTTATACTGCCTCCAAATTCCTGTACTGAAACATTCTGATTTGGTTGGTCTACTTTTCGGATCAGAACTCCCTGATCCATAGGCTGGATCAATGCTGTTGTATTTTTAGGCAAGTACTGAACTGTGACAGCCTCTGATGGATCGTTTAAATTCTGTGGATGGGATGGCGCGTTATCAAGAAGTAACAGTATTTGCTGTACTTTTTGTTCGACAGTACTCTTTGTCAACCGGGGAAAAATGATTTTGAAACCAATATTGAAAAAGCTTTGCGGATTTTGCCATGTTTTTTAAGGCCCTTGGATTTTCTGATCGATAAATCAATAGAGGTTTGATCTTGAAATCTCTAGATGCATTGCCTCCAAGTAGCAGAGTTAGGCGTTCTTTTGACACTTTGTATCCTAATGCGGTTTTTTCTCTCTGTGCAATGAAGGTCCTTTCTGGCATTCTTTTCCAGAATAACCCAGTTTCATCGACATTTAATACTTGTTGTGGGGTATAGTCGCCTGTTATATATTTCGTGTATTTTTTACATTTTTCCAGCTATTCTTTACTTGCTGTAAAGGTTTCCACGTTTGAGCTTTCTCCATTTTTTTTTAATCTTTGCGTAAACTTACAGCTTTTTCACGTATAACGAAACTACTTACTGGCATGTTTCTACTGTTTCTACTGTTCGATGCTGCTTGATTTTGCAAGGTAATTTTGTCGAAATTATCAATTATAGTTTGCACTGTTGATACAGCAAACCCCAGTTTCAAAGAAATAACTTGTCGTTGTTATTATTAATTTTAACTGAGCATTTGATGACATTTTGATAACAAAGAAGTATACTAACAAAAAACTTCAATTTATACAAAACTAAACAAAATCAAACTACATACTTGTACTTAACCAAATCAACTTCTATACACTAAAAAGGTATATTTAAATTAATTGTGTAAATCCCCGTGCACTATACAATACTGTTTGTATTCATACAAAACTAAAAATATTAACAGTACATATTATGTATTATGTTAAATTTGATGCATTTCACCTTAGTTTCATTTTTACATATTTTTAGGACGTTTCCTCTTTTTCACGTAAATCGACATTTTTACGTAATTCGAATTTAAAAAACCACAATTTGGGATTTATATAAAATCGGATTTACGTAATTCGATGTTACGTAAATCGAGGGATCACTGTACGTCCTTTTCACTTTTTTGAATAATATGTAAACATATATATATGTATATGTATATATATGTATATGTGTAACAAAAGCAACAACAATTGTATGTATATTATGTATTGTAGTCGTGTATATTACAGTATATTATATATATATATATATATATATATATATATATATATATATATATATATATATATATATATATATATATATATATATATATATATATATATATATATATATATATATATATATATATATATATATATATATATATATATATATATATATATATATATATATATATATATATATATATATATATATATATATATATATATATATATATATATATATATATATATATATATATATATATATATATATATATATATATATATATATATATATTATGTACATAGAGACAAAGGATGATGATACGATGAACTGATTCACTAATTAAAATCTTAGAAAAATTGAAAAAAAATTGTGTAAAATAATATCCCCATAACGTTTTTTTTTATCGTTGGATTTATTTATTTAAATAATATTTATTGGACGTAAGATCATAAGTTCATGAAATGTTAATATTATTTGTTTGTTATGTAGTCTAATTTCCGAGAAGAAAAATCAATAATACATTTTTATAATATAACTGTTAAATGACGTCTAATGAATATAATTAAAAAAAATATTTTATATGTGCAAATAAAAGAAACATTCAATTTATTTATTGCATTTTTATGATTAATGTATACTTATATAATTATAATGGGTGTCCCAATTAGAGTTGAAAATTTAAATCTGGTATACTTAATTGTTCCGGCACCGTCAGTATTATGGACCGCTATACGGTAGAGCAAAACCCATAAAATGGAGAAACTTTTGGTCGTTTTCATTTGTTTTAAAAATTAAATTTCCTTCTCTAATTAGGACACGCTTTTATATTATGTATGTAAATAATTATTAAAATTAGAGCACGGTTTGTCATATGAGAAATGTTATGTGTGTCCGGCCTTAAAATTTATTTATAAAATAATTAATTTTCATAGCTTTTAACACCATGTATACGGTTTCTGTATTATTTTTGAGTTTTTATGAAACTTAACTAATGGTCGAATCAAATAATTGATACCCACAGTTTCAAATTATTCATTTGCGTAAGTTAAATTTAATTTCACATTTTCACGTTTATAGGTAATATTGAGTAGACTGGACTGAGCGATTTGCTTCCGGGTCAGCATGTTGATTTCAATGTTTATTATCTGTGCAATCTATCTCTACCATGATTTTATTTTATTGCTACATTTCGCATTGTTTTCTCCAACAAGATCGATTATAAGGTTAGTACTTTGATACGTGGTACCTAAAATGTTGTTTACTTAAAAATCAAGTGTAAAAAGAAAAAAAATATTCCACTGGTATACTGTTTGAATGCTTTTTCTCTTAGCAACTACTTGATAATTATTTATAATCATAATCCAAATCATCAAAGTTGTCCCTTCCCTATCTGTCTCAGTAGCTGCAGTCATTCTACCTATAGCATTCGTCAACTATGGGTATTTCCAATATCAATGATGGTTTTTAATTTTAAAAGTTGACACATGATTTTGTTTTTTTTCAATCAAAACAATTTTATATTCAAAAATAAAAAATAAATAAATCGATGAAATGGTCACGCAAATGAATAATATTAACATCGTTTTATTAGAATTCGATGGGGTTCGGGAGAGTGTTGTGCGTAGGTATTGTTTCCCATCTTATTCAGTATCCTTTTTCTTCTGTTCATTCAAGGTCATTACAGTCTAATTTTACTTTCGGCAATCACTCCTGAGCCTTAGCCAATGCAATTGACCGTTACAACGAAACCTCTGAATTGATGCAAATTTTCTGATAACATCTGAAAATTCATTCGTTGTACAGTGTAGTTTGACACAAATTCTGCTCCATTATATTTTGTATCAACTAGGTTTTTACTGCGTCAACCGGTTTTCAATTTATTTTATTGTTGGATTCGGCTCAAGTTCATCTCTAGTTTTGCAATGAATATTCTTTCCAAGTTAAGTACATTTGAATTATATTGGAGTAAATATAGTTTGAGTAATTTTTAAGTTTTAGATTTAAAACAACCAACAATGGCATGGTCTTTTAAAACGACTTCTACTGCTGGAAGAGCACAAAGTACAAATATGATGGAAATTCAGATATGAAATGTAAATAATATTTGTTTTTTTTAAATTTTAATTTCTATTAATTGAAAGTCTGAATTTTTTAGTTTAATTGTTACAAATTGAATTCTATTAATTTTATTGTTTAAATGAAATATATTTTCAATTTACTTAAAAAAATTTGTTTGGACCGCTTTTATTTTAAATTATTCATATTTCTGTATTCTTACCAAATTTAATGGAACGAATTGAATTATATTTATAGATGAAATTGTATGTAACTTCGTTATTCGATTTACGGAATTTCGCTATATATGGACAACTTTTCTGGAACCAATTAATTCCGTTAAGCGAGGTAAAGTGTATTCGAATTTTAATTCAATTTCAGCCGCATATCGAGGTTGTGACTTTAGAATTGGAAACAAATCTGAGATTCATCTAAAGAATATATATGTGAATTCTGCTATATTGGCAAATTATTCTACTTCAAGCTACTGTAAGACGTTGCTGTTAGGGAGTCCAGTACCGCACCAAAAAAATAATAGCGGTATTAAAACGGTTTTGTAGCATAAATTTACTAAAATTAATCACTTAATATTTATTTTAAATGTAATAATTAATTATTTCAAATGCAACCAGTTACATAAAATAAAAATTAAAGAACATTTCATTTAAAAATATTGGACTTGAATTATTGAAATCTCGTTGCTTATATAAGTTTTATTCGAATTAACGGAGAGACAAAGTTTGAACAGCAAGTTGGATTCGCAACTTATTTCATATCTGTGGTATTAAAAAACTGTTTATCCTATATAGTTAACATTATTTCTCTATGATTTATTTAAGAAATTAACACAAAAAAATTGTTGGTTTTATGTAAATATCCCAAAATTATTTTAAATTGAATCAAATTTTGAATTAATTAGAGAGCCAGACGATACAAATTTTATTTTTTGCATCTTTTCTTATGCAAATCCCGGTATCCCAGTATTGAATTCCCTAGTTGCAATTGCGTATGGAGTGATATTAATTTTTCAATTGCTGCGAAACCAAAATCGATTTAGCCACCTTTTAATTTCCGAGTTTATTTCTTTAAGTAATTTTCGTTAAACCGCATTTAGAAAAAATTCTTTAATGACACTGTAGCAGTATACAGCTGTCCAAGTAAATCCAAATTACTTTTCGAAATAATATTCAGAAAAAGCGAGTGCTTCGATATCCACCATTCAACATTTTAAAAGTAACTCACTGAGTTGATTTTGCGATAAATTTCATAAGTGTGGAGTTGTGGAACTATAGAAAAATTAAATTCATTCAAAACGATTGCCTTCTCTCTCTTTGATAGTTTTTCATGTTTTTGTTATTACTAAATTATTTATGAAGCTACTATTTTGAAAAGTTGTGATGACATGTTTCGAGCCGATAAGAGTATATGAAAAAAATTGAGTCCTTGGCAACTGAACGGTGTAACAGAAGCAATACGACTTATCTTCTACTGTATCTAATCCTCTAGTAATCTATCAATTGTTCTGTTCTATGAAATTAGCTGCATTGTCTGTTACAAAACTTTTAATACGACAATTGAATTTGTCCGTGCGGTTACTCGAATTACACGAGTAGTCACTGTGAGTAAATTTTCTGTTCTTTATCTCTTTCGTCACGCATACATTATAATGGTTGGCTCATTCGAAATATTGTCCCAAGCATCGAAGCAGAAAACACACATTTTCACCTTGCAATTTTAAAGTTTTTCATAAACTTAAATTAATATTGTGGTTTATAGCCAGAGCGTAACATATTGCAGAAGTTTTCAAATTCAGTGATATTTGATAGAGCTGTGATACTAAAAAGTGATTATCACATGAGTATGACCACATAAATTGCGGTTCCACAAGGTGATCACTTAAATATGTACTAAAAATGGTACATCGAGTAATAAAATAAATACAAAAACAATTTTGACTGTTAATTTGTTTACACGTGTGGAATTTTAAAATTCAATTCTAATTTTAAATAGAAAATGTATAATTCAATAGGATTGCAACTTGAATTCTGGAACGAAAAAACTAGAAAATAGTTAAATTTCATTACGGTGCGAAATAATCTGCACAATATGTTTCGACCTCTAGAATTGCCTAATTATGTGTAAATTCCACAAAATTTATTTAAATAAATTAATAATAAATTGAGAATTGCAACTTATGAGTATGGTGAAAACCAGGTACTTTTAATTCAAATATTTCTATAAAATCAAATCATGTCACTCCATACAAACTATATGAAATACAGATTTTTGATAAAATTTACATGTATTGATTTCGTTTCGTTGAACGAACTTAATTCGTCATCTTTTCTTCCAGTTACTCCCTGTTAGTGTCCTTCTGCAGTATATCTGTTGCTTTATTTGTTGTTACCAATTACTAAGATTGCAATTTTAGTCCTGATTTCCGAACTGACACAGATACGCATCTATGTTTGATCTTGAGTGTCACATTTCACGAATAAAAGCAGAGCCATCTACAATACACAGATCCATAAGGTGAAAAAATGAGACAAAGGGTCAAAAACTGCAGAATTTTAAATGAATTTATCATAATTCTTGAAATATAAACATTAATCATTTTAACATATACACATTTAAGACAATTATTTTTATTTTATTTTAATTATTGTTTGAAGGTAACGAACAATTTATGATGAGTGACGTAAGGATAAAATGTCAATTGATATTAGAGTTTTGCATGTGTGGGCACATTTTAATAATACGAAACAACTTTTATATTTCAGAATATTTCTAAGTCGTATCAATAAAAACGGAAATCTAAAAAATAAACATCCCTCATCACATTCTTTCCATTGAGAAAAATTCAAATCTTATTCATTACCATTTAAATCTGTAAACAACCAGATTTGACTTACAAAAAAATAAAAGTATATTACGAAACAAATCAATCTATGTTCCGATATTTAATATTAGGACATTGAACAACAACATTAAAGCATATGGAACCCAGAATTAATAATCACCTTTAATCACCAAAAATGAATCAATTTATGTTGAAATAAAAAACCTGTTTAATTAAATGTTTAAGATACCATACAGTTTGAAGAAAACCAACAGACCTGACCGCTGCCCTCGAACAGTAGTGTAGTTTTAAAAAAAAACTATAACTTTACTAAAGTAATTATTAACACAAACTACCACTAACTTATACATATTATTAATATTAACGTATGTTATAGAAACATAAAATTAACAGAACGTCTCTTTATATAATTGAGACTGTATAATTATTATTATTGTTATGTTTTTTTTTTCACTTTTAGAACGTGGTCAAAGGTAACCACAAATAACGGACCTTCTGCCCACGATAGTTGAAATCTAGAACATGACTTCTTGAGGAACGGGAGCAAAAGCTCGATTCAGTACGGCAAACGGCTTACCCGCCACACCAAAAACATAGTTAAGCCAGAATTTTTTTCTAATATACCAAAAAATATCGATAATATCTAGAAAATTTATTTAAGAGAGATCAAAATTCTGTCACCTTAACGTTTAATAAAATTTGAATTCAATGCAGCAATTATCACCTGATCGAACTCGTCTAAACTTGAGTAACGATTTGTAATTCAACTATGGGAAAGCAAAAGAAAAGGGATAGAAAAAACACCCAAGGCCAAATTCGGTATGCAATAATTCTCGACTAAGCCAAGAGAAAATGGTACGTTTAAGCTTACGTTTTCAACATCATCACTGCCATGGTAAAAAAAAGCAAATTTCGCGATTATGCAGTACCCAAAAAATGTGTAATATTCATATGAAAATTTCTGCACCTTTTTTCTGTATTATAAAGAAGGTCACTAAGTGAATCCGATGTTAACTTGGCGTGAACATTCTCTGTGCAGTAATACAGTAAAACGTCGCCTGCTTTGAGTCGGTGATGACCAGTCCCCACTATAACATAAACCATCACAGATGTAATTAGCGGTTATAATATGCGGCGTGATCCGCGACTTTCGTCTCTCCGTTTCTTCGTTGAGAAGCGCGTAAAATGTTTCACTTTTGAGTTTAGAAATCCGTTGCTTCATCATTAAGTCCAGTTTTACCGCGATATTTTTCTCGATTTTCTGACGTTCTTTTTATTGCAGACACGTGGAGCAAGTGGCAAGTATTATAAATCTTAGGATGAATAACTGATTAACACTCAATTGCTACTTTTAATCTGATTGCCGGAGTTCTATTTATTATATATTCTCTAAATTTTGTTTATCGAGAGATAGCCGGATAGCGATTGTAGTTTCGCTATTTTACTTCCGGCACTAGTGACCTTCTAAAGTTTTGCTCTTGGCCACTCTTAAGGTATTTGTATTTAGTTTTGACCGTGTTCGAATGTAATATTGAACCGAATATTCTTTCCGAGTACCTTGTTTTGAGCTACGATCGGTTCTAAACGGTTTTTCGGTGAGAACGGACGATTTAATTCAGTCCATTGTCAAAACAATATTGACAATCAAAATTGCTTACTATAACAAATACAAAAATAGGGAGCTTATAAAAAATTAACCACTTTAAAACAAATATCATGATGGACTGATTTTTGCATCCGATTATTTTGACATAGATGATTTCCGTGTCAAAAATTTTCTAATAGTTATATTTTGTTTTTAACCGACAGGGTTCCCATTGCAATATATCTTTTTTGATTGTGAATTAAAATGGAATAGTTCTGTTTTGTTCCCTTGTAATGACGGAATAGATGGCGTTAAAAACGTCACTGAAATTTATTACCCAATTTACCAAGAATAAATACATAATGTCCAACTATTATTTTCTGATAACTTCAGTTCAACGGAAGGAAACGAAATCAATTACTAACCTAAGAATATTTAAAAGCGGAATATGCTATCTACACATTCAAGAATAAGTTCATGATTCGGCCATACTAATCGAATAAGGTCGAAAAGATAGTTCCACAAGATAGTTCCGTATCCCCTCCGGAATATTAAGAGCTCCGAATTAATGCAGTCCACGCCAGGTGACCGGTTTCGTTTTATTCTTTACATGGCTCTAGAGAATTCCTGATGGGAGGGATCCTCAATGCAAATCTCCGCAGTTTGTATTTGAGGTGACTCAAATTCAATCTGTGACGCATGATGAACACCAATCAGATCGGTAAAGTATCCATTCCATGCGTCGGCAGATACAGAGGTTTCATTACTATTTTGTTGCTCAACTTTAAAACGACACTCGTAATCAAACCAATCATTCTTGGGTCTGACTTTCCCTGTACCTAAAGTCTGTTGATCAGCACTGCCAACCGAAGTTTTCAGTACCTCCCAGACAGACTGGTAATTAGCTTCCTCATAATGTTGTAGTTGACAAGATCCTGATATCGTTTCTTTTGATCTTCATTTATCAGACCTTCACAGTCGAACCGTTCCATGCGTTTCAATGTGTTCCCGAGCCTGTTCGAAAACTTCGATAAGTTCTCAAATCATTCCCAACTCGGGCTCGCCCTTTTGAAATTAACACATAGTAAATTTGACTGCATATCTGTTTGTGTGGCAAAAATGTGCTTGTTACTCTCAGATCGTGAGCAATTGCAAAGTACATCTTTCTCTCACCATTATCAGTGAGCATTAAAGTTCCCAATTACCATTCTAACAGCGTGTTCGGGTCACATCAGATTGTCCAAGTCATTGTAAAATGAGTCTTTATCTTGGGGCTGGCTAACTTCTGTAGGCGCATGTTCACAAATTATCGACAGGTTGGCTAACATCGTGCGCAAACGAAGCTTACACAAACGGTTATTGACTGCTTGAAAATTCAAAACAGCCTTCTTTAGCTGCGGCCAAAGAAGAAATCCAGCTCTAAGATTTCCTAGGTCATCTTCACTGTATAACAACGTATAGCCCGGAAGACATATGGTCTCCACTTTTATTCTAAATCTCTTGACTTTATAAACAGATTCTTTTTTTTTACGGATTCGGGTCGTCAGCCCAGTGATCGAACCGTTTAGTCACCTCTTACGACAAAAACAACATAGCTTGTGCGATGGTTTAAGGCTCTACTTATTATACTATCTACTAATTACGTCTCAATGTTGATGGATTTTTCACAAAAATCATTTATTCACAAACCAAATTTATCAATATTTTTTACACAAATCTGTAAAAATGTTATGTATGGGTACGTTCAGTGAGATACTATCTAGCGAATTATTCACGTTTTTATAAAAATTCATCCTAATAAGCGAGAAAGTTGAAAATTTAATTGAAATATATTTTACATCGAGAAGTTGACTATTGGAAAATTTGTGTCTTCGATGTAAAAATGGTTCAGGAATATGAGTATTTTTTTAAGCATGGACACAAACCTAAATACTTACCCTATTTTAAATTTAATTTTACACGAATTTTTTGGCATTTAAATATTGACATCAATTTTGATTTTTGCTCGAGGTAAACTAGAGCCTTAAGCTGCATACACGAATATGGTTAGGATTCAAAAATCGTACCATGAAATTAAACATTTGTTAACTCAAGAAGAGAAAAAGAGGTGTACTTCTGTCATTTGAGTTCATTTGATTGGAGAGACCTCGGATTTAATTAAATCAATTAATAATCAACAATCAATAAAATAAAATCAATTTTTTTTTTTTTTTTTATTCTTTCAATGGTTTTATTCTTGAATCTTTTTTTATACGAAACTAACAAGAAGTGTGCAAAGCTTACAATCTAAAAAAAAATATTTTCTAAGTCCTTAACCTATGTTAACATACTTATTATTAGTATGCATAAATAATAATTAATAATGTGTGTTAGCTTAAATATGTACTTAAATTAAATTTAACAATATATTAGATCTAGTGGATCTACTCTGCGAAGCCGTCTATATTTCGGTTGCCTTAATAGTTGTCTTGGTAATTCATTGGGATGAGTGTCCAGTTTCGAAAGGTACTTCAAACTGTGTACTTGGATCATATCTTTGACCGTTTTAATCCCAAGGTCTCGATGGATGTTGCAATTTCGGATATACCACGGAGCATTTGTAATACAGCGAAGTATTTTTGATTGCGTTCGTTGTAAAAGATCTACGTTTGATGCGCTTGTACAGCCCCATAGTTGAATTCCATATGTCCATATAGGAATTAGGATCATTTTGTATAGTAGAATCTTGCATTCTAGGGAAAGTTTTGAATTTCTTCCAATCAGCCAGTACTTTTGAGAATTTTATTTTTATTTGGTTGCGCTTTGATTCGATGTGTTTTCTCCATGTCAATCTTCTATCAAGATGAAGACCCAAGTACTTGACATTTGTTTGTTGAGGGATGTTGAAATTGTTTAATTTCACCGCTGGACATGTACGCTTATTCAACGTAAAGGTTATGTGTGTTGATTTGTTTTCTTTCGCTTTTATCCGCCACGTTCTTTGCCAATTCTCAATTTTGTATAAGTTATCTTGGAGTTCTCTTGATGCAGTTTGAGGATTTTTGTGTGAAAACATGATAGCAGTGTCATGTGCAAATGTTGATGTGACAACCTTATCAGTGGTTGGTAGATCGGCAGTATACAGCAAATACAATACTGGCCCCAGTACGCTGCCTTATGGAACTCCTGCGTTTATATCATTTAGTTCAGTAATGGCTGAATTGTGTTTAACCTGGTATTTTCTTGGAAATAAGTACAATAGCTTTCAAGGACTGCATGAAATTTTTTTGGCTTTTAAGTTTTAATTTTATAAATAAGACCCTCATGCCATACTTTGTCGAAAGCTTGCGCAATGTTATTTCTTTTCCTCTAATGCAAATTTAATTGTGTTAACAACTCTGTGCACCTGCTCTACAGTGCCATGTTGGTCTCGAAACGCAAATTAATGGTCTGGTATAATCTGTCCTTCAGATAATATTGGTTTTAATTTTTGTAATAGCATTTTTTCAAATAGTTTAGAAATTGTCGGAAGTATACTTATTGGCCTGTACCATGCGACTTGTGTTTCGTCTTTTCCTGGCTTTGGAATCATTGTAATTTGCGATATTTTACATTATTTAGGGAAATACCCACATCTCATAATCGCATTAAAGATATAAGTTATGAGTTTCTTGCATTTATCAGATAATTCTCTGATCATTTTTCCGGTAATAAAATCGTGTCCTGGAGCTTTCTTTGGGTTTATACAATTTTTAATGCTATTTTTAACTTTCTTCTACTTAACTTTTAAAGGAATTGGTTTCGAAGGATCCTCCGTAAACTTTGGTAATTCACTGTTGTTAGTTTTTTCATTTGGTGTGAATACTTGTTTCAAGTGGTTAGAGAAAGCAGTAGTCTTTTCTACGTCACTTTTGGCCCAATGCCCATCTGGTTGCCTAATTGTTGGATTCGATAATGTTGGCCTCTTTATTTGTTTTATTGCCTTCCATAGTGAATAATCTGTCTTCTCGGTCGCCGAGAGTTCAGTAAGGTAACTCTCTAATTCCTGAGTCTTCTTCTTTTCTCAATGCTCGCTAAGGGCTTTAAAAGCCCTATTCAATTTGCCTTTTAGTAATGGAGATTTTTGCTGCTGACATAGGCGGCGTATTCCCCGCTTCCTTTGGATTAACTGCAGTATATTAGGTGAAGGCTTATTAACTTTGTCAGAGGTGTGAATATCAGGGGTATCCTCTTTTGCTGCTATTTCCAATATATGCGTTAAATCATCCGCCGCTGCATCAATATCTTTCGGGGTGCAAAGTTGGATATCCAATTGGCAATTTTGTTCGACTATATTTCGGTATAGAGCACATTTAGTTAATTTATTTCGTAGACGTTGAGGTGGTTCTGCTTTTAAAGCTCTGGTACTCAGAGTTATTATTATTGGTGAGTGATCGGATGATAAGTCATAGCAATCATCTACCTGAGCATTGGTGCATCCAATTACTTTTGTTATACAGAAATCTATTAAATCAGGTATTTTATTTCTATCTGATGGCCAGTAAATTGGGTGTCCAGAAGATAAATAATCTAGATTTTTTTCATTTATTGCTTCATATAGTTGCTATCCTTTAGGTGTTGTTAATCTCGAACCCCATTGCAGATGTTTAGCATTGTAGTCGCCCCCTGCGATAAATTTAATGCTCAGCTGATTAAAATAGTCGATAAATTGCTGCTTTTTGATTGCGTGTTTCGGTGGACAGTAAACAACCGATATTACACAGTTTCCAGACCATTCCTCTAAGCAGATATTAGTTGCTTGGATGTGATCTTTATCATATTTGTTGAGTTCATAATGCTTTATTCTTCGTTTGATCAAAACCGCAGTGCCGCCGTGTGCTCTTCCATCTGGATGGTCATAAACTGAATATCCGCTGATTTTAAAAAAGGTATTTTTTGTAGAGTGTGTTTCTGATATTAGCATGATGTCTATATTTTGATCGACAAGAAAGGTCTGAACCTTAGCTTTGTACTGTGAAAGACCGTTCGCATTCCATACAGCTATCTTTAGGACCGTCATTTTTGGCTTTTGACAATTATTTTCATGCTCATTTGTTTTTCTATCATCATCATGAAACTTTGGATCGTTTCTGTCAATTTGTTTACTGTTGCGTGAATAATTAATTCTTCTTCGTTGAAATGAACTTTCGTTTTTGGGGCGGCACCTTTTAGGATGTTGGCATAGGAAACTCCTGGTTGTGCAAAACTGCTTGTAAAATTCTCCAGGTCATTTTGTGTGGTTGAGTGTGCATTCGCTTGTTGGACAATTGTACTTCTTGGAGTCATATCTCTTTGATTGTAACGTGACTTAAACATTCGTTGCTGGGATCGCAACTTTGGATTGGCCTTACGTTTCAAATCCAGATATACTGGGCAACCTCTGTAGTTTGCTGGGTGATTTTCACCACAATTACTACAGCGTTTTACTGATGGATCATTTCTCATCTTATCGCATTTTTTTGAATCATGAAGTTCGCCACAGATAACGCAGACTTCACTCAACGTGCAATAAGATTTTGTGTGCCCGTATTCTTGGCACTTGATGCATTGTACTGGTTCTGTTCGCTTTTTGGGTTCTTCTACAGTGATTTTGCGATGCAATAAATATCTCAAGTTATATATATATATACTGTGGTTTCCTTTGTTTTTCTCATAAAGCTAGAAAATCTATTGCCGAGAGATATTTGATAAGAGCCATGTTCTAATCTAGACGCTTTAGGCTTACTAGCTAATTGTGGTGATTTCGGGCTTCTTTTTCTTTTGGTCTGAAAAGTTATGTATCTGTCCATACCGATTTGCACCAAATTTTCTTTATTTAAGTGACCTATCTCACTAATTAAATTAATGTCATTATTCATGTTCATTGCACTGAGTTTATTTGCTGATGCAGCATTTATTTTTTTACTAGTATTTTCTTTTGTGTTAAAAGGTGGTATCACCAAATTTGCTAAATTTGATGTCGAAGCACTTTTTTCATTTTGCGTTATTATATTTTTTTGGGGCTATGTTCCACTTTACCCATTGCATGCATTGCATTATTCTGATTTAATGCTGATATTGTTTTTGGGGGAAAATAGGCCCCTTATAATTTTAGCACTAATTATTATTCGTTATAGGCACAGTAGTTAAATTAAATATTAAAAATAATTAAAAAGAACTAACACTGCACTTTTTATTTTAATTATATTCCGCGCACATTGATTTTACGTCCAAACTGCACAACGATCAAAAATCAACTATCAAAAAATTAAATCAAAACTCGTGTTTGGTGAAAAGTATTAATAATTTAGATTTACCATTTCAGTTGTACGTTCTACCGACCGTAAATTTTTTGTTTCTCTAATATATATTGCTATAATATGGCATATAATAACCGCATATCAACACAGTTTAGCGCCTTATATTTTTGCTCTGTCGCCCAGAGGTCTGTTCGGGAAAAATAATAGCTCGAAAAGTATTTATCCGATTTTCATGAATTTTGCCACCAATAGAACTTGACGATTCTTAAAAAATACTGCATATACGGTGCGGTGCGGTCGGAGATTGTCCCAATTAATTATTTCGATTTCTGTAATGCAATTATGTACAACTTTCCAATATTTTTTTTTTACAATTCTTATGTACATATTATTATTATTTTCATTATCATTGTTAATATTTTTCTAAAAATAGGATAAATAAATGTTCTATGTACGAGTATGTATACAGAAAAAGGATTTTAATTTTTATTCCAATAAAAACTTTCCATATAAACGTGAAAATACTTTTTCGGAATACTACCACACATAATTCTCTCTATCTTTGTTTTATAGTTTTAATATTTTTATTTATTTATTTGGAGTTTTAGAAAAAGAAAAAGAATTGTAGTAATAATGATAATAATAATTAGGAAAATTCGTACACATCCCGATTTTTTTTTTTTTTTGGAAAATTGCAAACATGAAATTGAAAATTTTTCTTTTGTCTATATAGTAATATACTCGAATCTAGATGCTACAGATCCTATTGAATTTTATTGTTGATTATTTTTATTATATTAGTGGTGTATTATTGTGGGCATGTTGTGAGATGTGTGTTTTTTTTTTAATTTAATATTTTTAGGCTGTGTAAAATTTAATATTATATGGTACGTTGTACGATTATGTAAGGAAGATAAATGAAAAATTACAATAGACGATAGATGGTATATTTATGGTTATTGACAATTTTGTAGATATGTAAATATCTATATAATATGACTGTAAAATGGTTGGCTTTGTTAATTAATTGTTTGGACCGCATAATATTTGTGTTTATTCAATTATGTAGACAATGACATGTCCATGGTATATAATTAATATTATTATTATAGTGATATTTAGGTTATGTTGATGGTGACACATTATTCGGCTTCATGCTACTTTTAAATGTAATAGTTGCGTGAGGTATGAATTTATATTGCATTGGCTTTATATAGAGAACTTCGTTGCAATATACATATTTTCCTAAATGATCAATAATTTATAAAATTAAATGTTTTTAAAATAATCATAATAAATTTTATGGATCGATAAAAAACTAGTCATTGACGAAGGTGTCCAATATGACAAGTATTATTTGGCGCGTTCCATTTGACATCGCAAAGTACACACAAAATATCGAACAATTTTTAAGACCGCACTGATCATAGGTATACTCGAACTGGAAATTCGCTACAGTTTACATGAGCAATATGAGAAAAAGCTCAAACAAAATATTAAAAATATTAAAAATTCGTCATATGAAATCATCTCTGTGAGCATATTACATTTTATATCATGATTTTATGAGTGAAAAAGTGCGGTTTCCATACAAAAGGGTACCCATACAGAAGGTTTCGTTTTCCTACAGTCAGACCCGTTAATTACATCGCCCTATCATTTAGATCTAAGCACTATCAGGTTTGTGGTTTGTAATGATAAATGAGATAACAAATGACAAGGTCTTTTATTTAAGTTAATTATACGTACATATGTCCATATTATCCACTCCATCCTTTTAACTTTTGTATTTCAACGTGAATTAATAAAGCTCCACAATTTTTTAAACGGCTGCAAAATTTTAAAATTTATGTTAATAAATGTCCAAATTATTATTCAATTGTGGGAGTTTTTAAATGCTGCATTACCAAATTTCCTTCCATCAACTCTAGAATTTTAGACAAAAAATTCTTAAATGCTCGAAGCTTTTATAAATTCTTCAGTCTTCCCTCGTAAAAAAACGCTCAAGGCGATTTAAACACTAGGCCTTCTGTTCAATTCGTGCTATTTCTAAACTTCATAAAAATTTGACAAATGAGAATATTTAATAGAACATATTTTTATTCCTTTTTTCGAATTACAAAAAAAAAATATCTTGCTCAATCTCCAGTCCACTATAGCTTTAAAAAATTTACTGCGATAACACTTTAATTATTTCACTGCAAATAAGCTAAAAAAGAACGATGACGCTAACAGACGGATATTATTTGCCGGTAAAAGTAAAAGTACATTTACATTGAACTGTTACCGTTACATTGTTTTTATTATTAAATCCTTAAATTTTAAAAACCAAATTCTCAGAGAATACTAATCCAACACGACTGGAAAAGGCTTTGCTGCTTTAGCTAAGAATAATAATTTAACTACTTCAACTATACGTGGCTGGTTAAAAAATAAGGAAAAATTGCACGAGACGTTGAATAACTCAAATATTTCTACAAGAGTAGCGAGGCGTTTGTGTGGTGTGGTCGTATTACGGAGTTCGCAGAAAAGGAGACCTTAACCTCTCATCGACTGGATTAAAACGAGAAGAAAAAATGGTCTTCGCGTTAAGGATAAATATATTCAGTCAATGGCACTTACCTTAAAAATTGATCTCTCTGGCAATAGATATAGATATTCCAGGCGGCATGCCACATTTCGTATTCTACCGGAAGGTCAGAACCTTCCTAAAAGAATAGTTAGATAATTTATTCACAGAATTCAAAAAACTATTGAAGAAAAAAATATCGAAGGTAAAAATATTTTAAATATGGATCCACGTTATTTTAAATCTTCAACTACTATAACTTTTAAGGCATTAGAAATGTGGTAATGAAAAAAGTCAGTTCTTCACACAAAAAATTTACAACAAATTTTACTATTTCGGCGGATGGACAATTCCTTAAACCACATTAACTTTTTCCTAA
Organism: Tipula unca; assembly: GCA_951394425.1. Classification (NCBI taxonomy): domain Eukaryota; kingdom Metazoa; phylum Arthropoda; class Insecta; order Diptera; family Tipulidae; genus Tipula; species Tipula unca. Next base: position 124,289,468 of record OX596380.1, read on the forward strand.
ATTAAAGAAGATTCCAAAGTAGATGGTTATTATATTGTAGAAGTCAATAACACTGCTCCACAAGTGATATTCTCAAAAACTACTTAACCAACTTCATAATGGAACGACCACTTTAAATTATTGACTACTATATGGTTCTCATAATATGTTCATTGCAAATGTAGCACCGAAAATGACGGGTTTGTTGCAACCCTTAGATCTAGTTTGTAACAAAAGTTTTCAAGATTTGTATAATGTCTGGATAAACAAACGAAGCAGGGTAACCCGAAAATGCCGTCGAATCAAACTATTTCTGAATGGGTAATTGGGTTTTCGAAAAATCTTTCAAGCGAAACTGTGGTAAAAGCGGTTATTTGCTGTGCTTTAATTGATAAAAGCAAGTTTAATATCGACCAATTACACACTCCTTTAAAAGAACTATTGAATGAAAACGTTTACATTTGTGAATAGACATTAAAATGTGGAAAAATTGTTTTGACGAATACTGAATGTTGTTGTGAAAACATTGAAGACTGCAACTTTTTTTGGCCGGAAAAAATATCGACCAGTTTTTTCGAGTGCATAAAAAAGTCATAATCGGTTTCTACATCATTTGAAGACTGGATCAAGAAATACGTTGCTGAAATACTAGAATTTTTAAAATTGAATGTAACTGATTTGTTTGGTAACGGGGATGAACGTATTTTAAAAACCGGACACGCTACTGAAGCAAATATTGAAATCTATGCTATGTCGATTGTAGAAAGTTGGAACCTAACAGTGATAAGTCTCGACAGAGAATTTTGTAAGCTTGACGAATTGTTATTTAGCGTTGATAACCCATTAAAAGAAGTTCAGATCATAAAAGTTGAAAACTATATTATGGTCTAGAATTTGTTTGCAATATAAATAAATTATTATTTAATAAGACATGATTTATGTTTTTAAATCAATATTTCAAATACAACGGATAGGCGTTTTATTCGAATAGGTGCTTTAAACGACTTTTTATAGACTTTAAAAAAATGAAATTAATGCTACGTTCGAACAAAACGCCTAGGCGCTGTTTACGGTCGAGAACTGTAGGAATTTTGGAATTTTAGATTAGTAAACTTCCAAGTTGCACCATGGGCCGGCATTGAGTGCGGAATCCGTATAAGTTCCAACCAATATAATAATAAAAGCTTCCAACAGTTCCAACATTTTTATACCAACTGTGGAAATATTAAAATATTAATTAGAAATTTGGATAAGTTCAGTTAAAAAGGTTTACAAATACTGGCATAGATGAAAGTAAGTAGTAAACAGTAATATTCCAAGTCATAGAATTCCACAAAGAAATTCCACATAAAAAATGATCAAATTGTAAACTCGAAAATAATGGAATAAATTCCAAATTTTAACAATAAAATAATAAATTATTATTTTATTATGGTTCTGGCGGAGAGGACAGGAATATATATTTTTGAAATTAAAGCTTTTAATAAGTTAGTAGTAACACCGAGACAAATACAATTAAATGAAAAGTTTCAGTATAATTGAATATTTTGAGCAATTCGTTGGAGGTATTCAAGTTTAGAATAATTTTGCCTTCGTATTATTCTTTTAATCCTACTTTTATATTATTTTTGAAATTATAAGTTCCTTTGACAAGTTCTCAAAAAGTTTAAAAAATCCACAGTTTTTCTTTCCAACGATGATTTTAAGGCGTCGATGCCTTGCTGCACTCTTTTGAGTAAGAGGAAAATTTTGTTTCGATTAGATCGCCACAGAGCAGAATTCAGTACTACCCCTTGCAGTGTTTTTCATATCGCCTTTATTGATTTAATTTATTTTTAAACAATTTCCTTATCGTTTTAATTTGTGGTCGTGAAAATTACTATTTAGACTGTGTCCGAAGCTTGTAATAAATATTTTTTAGTACAGGATTTTGACAAACAATTAATAATTCCCCTCACATCCAAATTATTCTAGTCTATTACTATGATAAGTTTTGACAGCCATCGAATAATTTGTAATGCGATATTCAAGGTTGACAATTTAAACTCTATAGAAAAAATAATTAAATATGTATATGTAAAATAAAATTTCATGTATTTTATGTATTTCATGCGGAAAACTTTTAAAAAAGGCGGGGAAATATGTCAAATAATTACGACAATATTCGGAGTTTCGGACAGAATAATATAAAATTGTGGATGTAGGGAATAATCGGATCATGAGTATGCTTCGTTGAGTCGATAAATATTTTATGGCCACCGTTTTGAAAAATTGTATTGCAATTTTCAAATATATATCCTAATCAAAAATTAATACCAAAAACTACAAACCCAGAAATAAAAATCCCAAAACTAAAAATAAAAAAAATAAATAAACCTGAAAAATCGTATGACAGGGAGTAAAAAATAATCTTAAGACTAAGCCTACAAATGGCACAGTGATTAAAACTGAGGCATTTGGAGCAGTATGTCCGTGGTCAAATTCCAATAAAGACGATATGGGCTTTCCATTATCTTGGAAACCGGATGTGTAGTTCTATTTGCCTCGTTTGTGTGCGGGTACCAGAAAAAGGCCAGTGATGCATACACACACATATATATATATATATATATATATATATATATATATATATATATATATATATATATATATATATATATATATATATATATATATATATATATATATATATATATATATGTATATATATATATACATATATACATTTACATTTTATAATTGTTAGTAGTAAGGTAACAGAAAATACGGGTTTGAAATTAATATAATAATAAAATAAAATATAAAAAAAATTATGTAATTGATGGGTGGACACCATTTTACATTTTAATTCAACAATTATTTTTAAAATTTTGTTGTTGATTTCTTAAATTAATTCTTATTAAAATAAAAAAAATTAAAAAGTAATATTGTTAGGGACATCATTTCAGGCGTTAATATAATAAAATATTACACAGTTTATCGTAAATTATGCGCCGGATATCTACATACCAGTATAGTGATGAGATGATATGTTAGCGAATATTATTTTGTTAATTTGGTCATCATTCAAATTTTCTTCTTATATGCTTTAAAGTTAAATTTAATCCCTTTTTAACTTTAAAGTTAATAATTAAATAAATTGGCAGCCTCTTATTGGCAGCCGATATAATTATGAAGTTACTTTTCGTTTTCGATGGCTTTTTATTTATACTGTGTAAAGTGATGAATAAAATCAAAATGTGCAAATTTGACACATAACTTTTATCCTATTGCTATCTATTTAAATATTGTACTTTGTACTGACACTTTTCACTTTAGTTTAGTTAGTTTAGTTGATTGATACACACATCATAAATATTTAAAAAATAAATAGTTTACTTAATATATTTTTATTACTAACATTCTTTTTACTTATTAGTTTAGTTAAATGAATTAATGATTTCTAATATGAAAATTAACGATGCATAATTAAAACAAACAAGACTAAATACTACTGTCTCGTACTTACCATTATTAATTATATTGAATATGTTATTGCAAGGGTTCGCCATTACAATTTAAGTTTTACAATAATTTAACATCCGAATTCACATTTTTATAATTAGAAATTTTTTAAATTATCGAATGATTATAATTAACTAATTGAGACATTTATTAAGAAATTATTTACCAAGACAGCAATAAACCTTACCGACTATTATATTTTTAGAGCCACTTTATGAGCTTTTCCAAATAAATAATTTAATTTGATATTTAAAGGAAAAGCTTTACAAAAATTATAAATTACAGTTTCAATTAACAGCGCAACAATAAAATACATATACTTACAATAAAAAAATTATATAAATATATTCCTTAAGAAATAATTTATTATAATAATATAATTTTTATTTTTTATTTCTGTCTTATTTTAATTTAAAATTAAAATAAAATAAGAAACTTACAATAACAACAAATGAACTTTTCATTGTGCTTTTTGCGCGCGATCTTTTCATCCTTCTGCTTCTTTTACTGTGTGACAATAAAATCAAATTAAAATTTTAAAATCATGTTGAAGTTTTTTTTTGTTCTGTCGTTTTTCATAAATAAAATTTTCATAAAGTTAACATCAGATGATAATGAAACAAAAAATAAATGACGAAGTAGAAAAAAAAACACAAACAAAAAAGCTTTTCTCATCCTTCCAATAAATTTATAGAACTGAGAAAATAAAATAAAAGAAGGTGATGTGAAAATAAAGTGAAAAAAAAAGTATTTTTTTTTAAATAATTTTTTATTGCATTTTCACTATCTTGTGAAAATTAGCAGATGATATTATGATAAAATAATTATTATTTAATGTTTAATTTTTTTTTTAATCTAATTTTCTTAAAATATAACTTAGCATGTTTTTGGAAAATTAAGATTTTTATTTTGTATTTTTTTGTTGTTTTATTATGGGGAATGATAATTAAGTTGTTTTATTGATTTATGTAGGTAATCAATATTTAATAAAAACAATATATAAATATATATATAAACGCAAAAGCAGTGGTTTCTAATTAGATAACCACAATAAAATTACCTGTATAGAATATCCGTATAATAATAATATAATTTGTAATTGAATTTTAATTAGATAATGATATTAGAACGGTTATAAAAATGCACGCATATCATTTTAAGCTAAATTGAAACCGAATAATATATAAAATATGATTTTAATTATTTTAAAGGTTAATGTTTTTGGTATATTTATAATTTTATATGGCATCTATAAGTATGCAAGTGACGTATTTACACATATTATGTAAATTAGGATTTTTGTTTTACATTTTTTGTTTGTATATCGACATTAATGCCAATTCGGTTAAGTTTGTACATAACTAGAATTATAAATGTGATTGCCCAATTTTACAAAATACTCTCTACATAAAATCTCAATTTTGGATACCATCTCGCAATCGCAACTGCACATTTTACAACGAACGGCTCTTCACTAGTTAACCTGACGCGGTTAAATCATTAATTTGATTTCATTGTAGTTTAACACGAGAGTATACCAAGAAATGCTATTCTTATTTAAATATTACAATCTGTATTTAAAGTGGGCCGATGAACATCCATTTATACAAATAAATTTTTGTTTGTATTATGTATTTGTATGATTTAAATATTTGTCATTTATTAACTATAACAGTTATAAAGCTTTTAGTAAGGGAACTTGCATTAAGTTTTAGACTCGTACCGGCCGTCCGTTTTCTAATACACAATGCACCCGCTTTGCTTACATACGTGATTGCTTTCGATATGTCAAAATAATTTGAAATGGAGGTCATATATTAACCCTCCGTTGATGCATTGATATTCCGTTACTAAGCTCCGGCTTCTTTGACAGAACTTTTTCTACACTTTTAATTTAAGGAAAAAATTGTTTTTGTGATTAACGTGATATCGCGTAAACCACTTTAAAAAAATCATTGCAGACAAGTGGCAGAGATTGGCTGACCATTTATTTTCAAACGCAAAAGAGTACATTTACAAAGTTTAAATATTTGAACACGTTCCAACTAAGCAACAAACAAGTTTTGCAGTTTATGCCGCCCATCTACAGGCAATTATTTCATTCGTTATTAAATCAGTCGCTGATTTTGAGCCAAATCTGGTCTCATGTTTTATCAATTAGCAATCGAACCGATATAGAGTGTTTACTGTGTTCAGGACTCTGTCTATAAACTGGCTAACTGTATATTTGTATATAAGTAAGTAGCAGTAATATCCACAGTTTTCAAAAACATTGAAATTCAGTCTTTCAAGCTATAAAAACTTATTGAAATTCAATTGTGCATCCAAAATTTACAAAATTCCATAAAACAAAATAAAATTGTAAATTGAAATTTTATACGAAAAACGAATTAAGTAAAAATTTTAAAATCCGAATTAATTTTTTTGTCCAAAAATCCAAAATATTTCAGAAATTTCATATTTAAATTTTACACAGTTAGATTTTAACATTTTAAAATATTTTAAATTAAACAATTAAATTTTTAAAATTTAAACTTAATTTTTAATTCTTCAATTTTGTGTGTAAGTAAAGTTCACAAAGTAAAATAAAAAAGTTAAAAAATTGACAGTTTTAAATTTTAGAACCGTGGCGAATACAAAGTCGTATGACATTTGAAATATTGAAAATTTGAGATTGAAATCAACCGTTTAAGGCACGTAATGGGACAGGATGGGCAAGAGAACCACCTAATATCCTTCGCGTTCTTTCGCATAATATAATGAAGCAGTACGGTGGCCTTCATAAGTCCACTAGGAACCTCACATTACTTCAGACTTTTAAATTTATTTTTACGGCTGAAATTTGTCACATTATCATAAGACAGACAAATCGTGAAGCGCAACGTTCATATGAGGAATGGAACAATGATCATCCAGGTTTCATTAAAATTTGGAATTCGGTAACTCCACAAGAGTTCGACAAATATTTAGGAATTCTTCACACAATTTATAAGGTACACCAGCAGGACGTATTAAAAATGATAAAGCTGTACCAATCAGAGATCTGCTACAAATGCTCAATGCAAATTTGCTAAAAATTTTTACACCATACGATGGAGTAACGGTCGATGAACAACCTTTTCCTTATCGAGGAAGGGCTAAATTTGTCCAATTCCTTCCTTCGAAGCCGGCCATTGCAAATCGATATATACACCGGAAAATTGACACATGAGCCGTGAGAAGTGAACCTGGGTGAAAGAGTAGTATCACAGTTAGTTGAATTGTACAAGAACACTGGACGTACTGTCAGCATCGATAACTTTTTTACTTCGTTACCATTAGCACAACGCCTTATGCGATGGAACTAAGCGGTTATTGGCACACTGAGGAAAAATAAAACATATATGCCTAAAGAGTTTCAACCATCAAAAGAGTGTGACGTTTTTAAAAATATAAAAAATTATATATACCGTCAATAATCCGAAGTCATCCAATTTTGAAGAATTAGATCTACCATCTACAGAACACCGTGCATTTTGCATTTTCATACAAAACGGTTAAACATTTGGTTTATTTATTTTGTAAATTGTAAGAAATAATAAAATTAAAGAGAAAAAAAATTAATTAAATGGCTCAATGGGACCACCACCAGCATTCATACAATTTGCTGCTTTCTGTAAATATGTGTTTATTGCTGAATTTTTTAAATAACCCCATAAAAAAGATTGACAAACGGCATTGTCAACAAACGAGTATAAATCATCGTTCTGAAGGAGACGATGAACCGAAGGCTTACTTATGTACATTGTTCAAGCAATACTACGGGTACTTCTTCGTGGTTGCTCTTCAATTAAATTTAACATAAATTATTCTCCTCATTGGATGATCTCAGCTCTCTAAGTAGATCCAACTCCAGTTTGCTGAAACCTTTAATTAGCACGTCTCAAAGACCCTATGGTAGGATGACGTCGATTAGAATAGCGCTCTCTGTATGGCCTGCAGAAGCATTAAAATTATCAAGGCATTCGTCAACTATCCAAATCAAACAAGTTTGAATTGTAGTGAAATAATAAATATATTATTTCGTAGGCACATATTAGTAGAAGTTTAAAGGTGCTATTCCACTTGACTGAATTGACTGATAGTAAAATTAAAGTAAGACAAAAATATACATATGCTGGTTGGGCGAATAAAACAAAAATCCTTCTCAGTCAAGAGATGCTTTTTATAGCATTTAAGTGGAATAGCACCTTAAGGTAGCTGTGTTGAAAATGATTACATTACAATGTTGCAAGATTTTTGATTAGAAACCCGAGGAAGTTTTAAAATTTTCAATGTGATCGATTTAATCAAAACTAACAAATTTGGATAGTGCATTGAACAAAAAATAAGAACAAGTTGAAGATTTTTTGGTAATGTTGTTTTATTATTAGAAGAGTATGCTTGTTGATCAGTATATAAACCCAAAATAACTACTTGAACAAATTCGAAAATAATTTTTGAACAGCCTTCGAAGGACTTTGTAAATCTGCTTCGACTTTGTGATTAAAACTTAAATATTTAAAAAAAAAATTACTGTACCTTTTTTGTTTCTAATCTAATCTAATCTCAAGTTATCACATATTTCTTACATATATCTCAGGATTTAGAAAAATAAATATTTAAGACAATCGAGAAATTTATATATCTCCGAAACAGAAACTGAATTTCAGACCAAAACATGTATATGTAATATCAACCTCTCAGACACCAAATAAATTAAAATTTCGCGAAATAGTGCGATTTTTCATGAAAATGATAATAAATAAAACAGCATTAAAATAAATACAAAAAAAAACGCACTCGGTAGTAGTAGTAGTAGTAGTAGTAGTAGCAGTAGAGAAATCAAAAAAAATATTGCATTTTCCATCCAACATATGAAAAACATATTGAATTGAATGAAACATTGCGAAGAGAAAAGCGAACGGAAAAACTAACAATAAAAACCGTGGTTTTTTGTTATTTTGCTACACAGCGTCGCAATACAATCTCTATCTGTGTATGGTGTATATGGCTCATGTCATTGTAGAATCCTTTCAAAAAACAAAACAAAAAAACTGAGTAATTTTTTTTAGTACATTTTATTTTGATAGAAATACTGAAAAAAATATGTGCAATGAGATTATTTAAATTATTATGGAGGAAAACATACATTCAACTTAAAACAACAACAACACTATCTACAACGTTTTTTTTTTATACGCTGGATGTATGAAAAAGCACACATGTACACACACATACTGTTGTATGTATGTAATAAAAAATAAAACACTCAGCAACAACGAATAAAAAATGCTTCATTCAAAATATAAATTAAAAGCTTCAACCATAAGCGCAAGAAAAAATTTTTAATTTCATTTTTTTTTTTTTTTTTTTTGCATTTCCAAAATGAGATTGGTGTACTGTAATATAATAATATTTATAAAGGATTTTTTTTGTTTTCAGCGAAAAGGGTTTTTTATTATGTGATTTATAATTTTTAATGCAAAAATTATATGCACCAAAAAAAAAAAAAATAGTTTGAAGTGATTTATTTATTTTTTTAGAGAGTTTTTTGTGTGTGTGTGTGTGTGTGTGCGAGTTGAAGAGATTCAACAACAAAAAATTAAATTTATTTTCTAGTTTTTGGTTTCTCGCGTATGCTGTGTAATTTGTGTGGCATGACTGGAGTAATTTAATTTTTTTGTTGTATTGTGGCGAGCAACTGTATTAGAATTTAATTCCAGATATAGTCACAAATTTTAAAAAACTAGGAACTATACTCACTCCATTATTATGCAATGTTAATTTAATTATTAAATTTTTAATTTATATTATTTATTTATTTTTTAAATAAAACAAAATTTAGACAACAACAAAACACAAAAATAAATAAATCTAAATACGAAACTTTTTATTACGAACAAAAAAAAAACTTAATTTCAAAATAATTAAATTTATTAAAATAGAAAATGATAAAAATAAAATTAAACTAAATAAAAAATATTAACACAATAAGATTATCTCCTCTTATGTATTTATATATGTATATACATATATATGTATTTTATATTATTATATAAAAAAATAAAATAAGTTAAAAAATAAAATTAAATTGTATAATATAGTTAAAAAATAAATATAAATAAGAATATTTTTTTATATATATTTTACTCTTAATTCAAAAACAAAAATAATTTTTTTTTAGTTTATAATTTAAAAATTTTGTTAGACATTAGAACTGTGACGAATCTTTTTTTTATTCTAAATTTGAAAAAGATTAACTTTATTTTAATATGCATGATTTTGATTTTGTTTTGCATTTTGTTTTAATTTAGTGTATGAGAAGGTTAACATGTTGGCGGCCGGTAGTTGTGATCTTAGACTCCTACACAAGATAAAATCTAGATAAATATGTACTTAACATACTTATATACATATACTTGTAACACTCTCAATATGAGGTTTTTAATCTGTGAATAATAATACATATACGTTTACGGATGTATTCACATCATCTGTCATATTTATAATTCAATTTTTCTAGTGAAATTTTATAAAAATTACTTTATAACTTTATTTAAAATTGAGTAATTTTGATTCTTTTGCAATCAAATTCCCATTATTGACTTACACAAATTTACAATCAAATTTTTATTACCAATTCAACAAAGTTTTAAATTAACCAATTGAAATATTTATTAAAATAATTGTCGAATTTTATGTAATTTACATTTATATTTAAAATTCGATAAATTAATTGCTTATCTAGTTTCCTTCAAACTATTTCCAAATTTTAAATAATCAAGCATCGTATTTAGCATCGCTTTTATAGAATTTTTAAAGTAAAAATTACTTGTTGTTCTATACTTTTTTAAATAGAATTAGAAGTGGCCAGCATCTTCAAAAAATTTCAAATATTATCATTAACGACATCAACACACAGAAAAATGATCACGTAATATAAAATAAAATTGACGTGATTTCCCTATGGTTTTCATCCAAGAGGACTAGTTCGTTAAAACTATGTGAAAGAAGATCACGTTAAAGTAAAATGTCAATTATTTAATAGGAAAACCAATGAATTTAACGTGAAATTTATTATTCACTGTTTAGGTGAGTTCACATTATTTTAAAAGTGAAAACAAGATGTTTCCCTCTTAATTTGCATAATTTACTGATCGGCTCGTTGAACTTTTATTTGAAATCCATTTAATTCGACGTAGGAATTATTAAATAATCTAAGTATGCTAAGTATTTATAAAGTGAATTTTTATTTATTTAAAATTTTTAATTATAAAAAATTTTTTATTTGTCTTTTACATTTCAAATTTAACATAACTTAATATAACTAATCAATATACTACATATTTAGTATCGTAAATAATATTAAATTAAACAAATTCAAGAACTATTGCATATCCTTAATTTAATTCTCATAATATTACCAGTTGGTATCCAGTCTCATCATTTATTTTTGGCCAGGATAATAATAGTTCCTGGAAACTAATCGAATTTTCAATATTTTGAAAGGCAGATAATCTTAATGAGGCTGTTTATCTCCAGTTTTGACAAACTGTGTCCCATAGTGAAGTATTACTATAGAGCCATATCTTTATATCTTCTTGGTCATCTACAAATACACTTTTGTAAATAATAATAATAAATAAATTATTTTACATTTGGGGCATTATTTGCCATTATCTGAAGTAAAGCATGAACTTCTAGTATTTCTTCTAGTAAACTAATACCGAAAATCCGTAATATGTTTACATAATTAGACAATTCAATTCTTACCGATTTTTCATTGTGGAAATATTTGTCGATCGCAAACGCAATAGCCCATTATTATCTCCTTATCAGAATAAGTCATTTTTTTATTATTTTGTAGAATAATAATCTACTAAGCACTTAGCTAAAAGCTTTTGATGCTATAGTTCAGCTTTCTTTCTACATAGTGGGATATGATATTTTAACCGTTGATACTATTTTGTAACATTCATTTTATGTCGTCGCTGGTTGGTTCGTTCAATGGCATAGCCAGTATTCCAACTGATGATAATTGACTCTGCGGAGATTGACGATCACTACTACACACAGCGCCGCTAATGGTTTCAAGCCATTTCAAATTTTTTTGCACTGGTTCAATGGATGGGTCATTTAATGAATTTACTGGAATGTTTTACAATATCAAAACGACAGTCAGTTATTAATGCTAAATATGACCATTGTGTTCTATTTTATAATTTAATATTTTACTTACTCGTTTTTTTTAATTCCCCTAATTTGTATTTGATTATGGATCGTAACTCGAAAAAGCTTTTGTCCAATTTATTATATATTTCGTTAATATTCATTCGACATAGATTTTATACACGCTATAGAATTAAAACCATTTTTTTAACACAGCACAAGTTTCATCTTTTAAGCCCCATAATTTCATTAGAAGCAAAATGAACTGATGTCACTAAACAAAAATTTCCTTCTAATATTTCAACCACATTATCCTCACCAATTGTAATTCTATCATCACTATTTACATTTATACACTTTCCATTTTTAATTAATGTCCCAATTTTCTATTTTAACGAAATTTTAAGAACAAAAATAAGTGCAATATCAACATGGCATCTAAACAAAAGGAATGAGGTTATCGTTCGATCGATACAACGGCAATTATCATACAAATATATTTCACTCGTTTTGTCATGAAAAGGACAAATCAGAGTTTAACTGTATATCACGTTAAACTTACTGGTTTACTTGTAAATGCTGATATTTATTCTCAGCGGATCCTTAATATTTTCTCTCTTAAAAGAAGCATCTCTATTATCCGCACTCTTGTCAATTTGACGTGAATTATCACTTTCGATTAAGATGATAAAAAGTTAAAAATTGATAGGAATTCACTTTATTTGCCGAATATTAATGTAAAATCTCTACATTTTGAAATATCTTTTTAAAAAACCGCGAATTTTTTTTCTGTGTGAACTCACGTTAAAAATTCGAATTTACTTTTAAAAATTTAAACATTTTTTCAATTATAATCTTTTGCCTTCCGATTTAATTACGTTGAGAGTTACGTTTCGAATTTCTACTGGTGATGAATAGGCGAACTACACTTCTATATTCAATAAGTACTCGGAAGCATTACATCAAACAATTTGCATTGGCGATTGAACTTCTAATAAATAAATATTTTACCTACCAACGAACATGTTAAACACTCTTAGAACTTAACAGTATAACTATAAAATTGTATTCTCTTTTTTAATTTATAATAAAATAAAAATTAAACTTAAAAAAAAATCTCTTGTGATCTCATAAATAGAATTATAATTTATATTTATTTTTATCATAATTTTATTGTTATCATTATTGTGTTACCAAGAAGACCAAATATATTATTTTATGTACGTATGTACGAATACAAGAAGATGAATAGTTTTAGGGGAAAAATTGTAGAAAGTTTGATAAGTGGTTTTTAAAATTTTTTTTAGGAGACAATTTTATTTATTCTACAGAACTAAATATTTGTTAGAATAGTTTGTACATACATTTTGTTAGAAGACATATATTTTAATTTAATTAAGAGATTTGTAAATTAAGAATATGTTATAAAATGTGCATTCTGAACCTCGCAACAAATAAATGTGTATCTGAACCTCGCAACAAATAAATGTATTGTACAGGGTTGGGGTACCATGGTATATGTGTACATACATAATTAACCGCCAAAAATATAATTTTCAGTTTGTTTACATGAAGCGTATACATGGAGATGAATTGTATGAATATGTTATTATCATTATTAAACGACTGATATAGCAATAATAATAATAATAATGATAGTATTAATATAATTGATAGAATTTATTATTTTTTTGTAATAATTTTATCTCGTGCAACAAAACCCGTTTAATTTTAGGTATGATAAAAATTGATATTTAAATTATAATTATAAATAATAATAATAATAATAATTATTATTATTATTGAATGTGATATATGAGTGTCATGTTTTCATGAAATTATAAAAAAAAATATTTTTAATGTAAATATTATTTGAAATTAATATACATATATTTATGTACATCGAGATAGATAATAATTATTAAATTACTTTTAATTATGCGATTTATTTATTTTTTCAATTTAATAATTTTTTGTTTCTGGCAGTAGATTGCAAAATTTAGAGGAGGTGATTTAATAAAATTATTATACATAGTAATAAAAATATCGGCAACAAGTGTGATCCTGTAATAGTTAATATTAATGTTTTTTGTAAATTTTATATATATATATATATATATATATATATATATATATATATATATATATACATATAATGATGGTCTGATGAGTAGTAGCGGGAGAATCAATTTTTAAAACTAAACGTGATGATTATTAAAATTAATAATAATTGAAAATTGATGGACAATTTTAATTAATCATTTAATTAATTATAAGTATTTTCTTCAATGAGCATTGGAGCGTGTCGCAATGTTGTTACAATAACAACATTTGTTCGTGGTAATTGCGGTTAAGATAACAAACAGAAACAACCTAGTATAGACGAATACCCTAAGACAGACAAAATTCAGTTATATATATACGCTTAACCAAAGGAAATTAAGAAAATGTACAAAAAAAAGTCCACCAAGCAGTGCCATAGTTACGTTTGTGAAATAATTTTGAAACAGTTTCTTTTAATATACATATTTTGATAAAAAAAAACTGTTTAATTATCATAAATAGTAATACGGTCATTTACTTATGTAATATTTATGCTCAACATAACCAATATTTTAAGGTTACACAGTCTTTTATGGCCGCAGAGGCAGCTGCCACGGGTAGGGTATAAAACAATTTTTTGAAGGAACCCAACCATGAAACCGGCTTTATTACATATTGTTTTCTATGCTATTAAAGCGTTTTAATCGATAGGTTAATCTAACTGTTGTACCCTGAATTTTCTATCAAACTAAAAGTTAGATGGTGCTGCTATTATTAATTTGTGTTCAAATTCACGAGCTTGAAGTTTCAAAAATTGTCTGATGAAAATAAAATGTATTAAATAGTTTCGAATAAAACAAATTAATTTATACAAACTTAAAATTATAAAATTTAAAAATATCAAAAAATGCTAAAGTAATAAAAAATGTCTAACACACGGAAGGGTCCTTCCCAAAAAATTGAACATTCTAATATGAGGCGGCTCACAACTTGATAATTTCTTTTAAATTCATTTTACACAAACAGCCACTATATAGGGGATGGTCATAGGATTTAACAAAAAATGCTGAAGTAATGGGAAAAATAGAAGTAGAAAGGTTTCATATTTTCCCAAAATAATAATATATAAATTCTTATATGGTGGCTGTTTGTATAAAATGAGTTTAATTGAAATAATCAAGTTGCTTGTGGCGTCATATTTTCAAAAGCATTTTTCAGACTGTTATGGTCATCCCTATATAAGGTGGCTGTTTGTGTGAAATAAGTGAAATAGAAATTATCAAGTTGTGAACCGCCTCATATTTTCATTATGGTCATCTCATGCACGGTGGCATTTTCCTTTTGTTTATTTTAATATTTTATTTGTTTTAAGTTTATTTGAATTTTTATTAGATACGTTTAGTAAATTGAGTAATATTTTTCAGTTTTATAATTTTAAATTTGTATAAATTAGTTTGTTTTATTCGAAACTAATGAATACATTTTCATTAGCCAATTTGGTTGAAATTCCTAAAGTGGCTTAAAAATTTGGTTTAAGGTTGAAATTCTAAATGCTATGCTTAGAAAAGTTGTGAATGTATTCAGTTTGTGTATTGATTTTTCGATAGAAAAGAGTTTTTATTCAAAATATTTTAGTACAAAATAGGGTTCTTCTGATAATAAGGGTAAGCTTTAGTAAATTTACAACGATTGCCCTGCAGAAATCAAAAAATAATTTAGCTAAATCGAAAAAATCTTCCAATTTACGTAATTTAAATCCAATTTTTAGTTACGATACTTGCCACAAGGAATAGGACAAATAATTTTCAATTTGCCAAACAAAATAATAAATCAAACAAATCAACTTTTGCTGTTGATTTGCCCAATTTTAAATCAGCTAAATCAACTAAACCTTTTTGTACCAAAGCAATACTGCTTTTATTATAACCAAAACAGGTAATTTTTTCTGAATTGAAATACGAAGTAAATTCGAAGTAAATAATGATTTTGACGAATGGAATACTTACAATATAGCTAATTGCTTTTACAGTTCTTAAAAGCGTCAAGCTGCTGCGCCACTGTCGTGAGTGAAAATTATTAAACTCGGAATTCGGAACTATAGGGGTGGGGCCACCCCTAGAAATTCGATCTAAAATAATGTTAGTACGAAAACATCTTTTTCTATAATTCTGTGTGCCTTACGCCAATATTTTCAGCTAAATCGCTGAATGGTTGATTTATTTATAGTAAGTCATTCCAAAATAACACTAGTATCAATCAAATTAATTATGAGTCTAAATTAAATAAGCAATTGATAACCACCTGGTCAATAGCAAAAGTATTCTAGAAATTGTGGAATTTTGACCGAAATTTACAATTTCCTTTCGAAATTAGATCGAAATTACGTTTTTTGCAACAGGAACCAGAATTCTAATATATGAAGCAAAAGCTCAAGAATAGCACAATTTTAAAATCATGAAATTTTTATTTGGATTATGTTTCAAAACACGCACAAAACCTCTTATAGGTCATTTCATGCACGCTCTAGTCCTTGTACACGAAAACATATTTTAACAACATTTATGAATTTCAATATTTATTTTTAAAGAACGATCAATATTCCATACTATATTCCACTGTATAAGATTAGCCGTCCAAAACAAGCGTATGTCTACGGGTTCTCTAAAATTTTAAATAATAGTTAGCAATAAAATAACATTGCTGTTTTTTTTAAATGTTATCTTCTGTGAGCAAAACTGTGGTTTAAGGTTGTGTGAAATTTTAAAATTAAAAACAGGGAGATGACATCTAGTAAATATTAGATGAAATATGAAGTAAGCCGACTCAAATATGAAGTAAGTTTTGCTAAAATTCGATTAGAGTGCGATTAAATCTTTACAAAAAAGATCTATCTGACCAAAACTTAATTTGAAACATTTGTGATACATCAATCGATAAACTTGCTCAAAATCAACGGATCGATGTGACTATCGAACCATTTTGTTAATAGAATAAATTTGGTTCTACAAGAATATGTTCTAGTTAGTTCCAAGGTAATTTTAAAATAGATTGACTAGAAATGTTTTATCGAAACTAGACTTCTGCCAAACATTTACTTAATAAGTAATTTTTCAATTCAAACTTCCTTCATATTTAGTGCAAGTGGTTTAATTTGAATTTACATATTTTGAAAGAAATTTCAATTGAGTTATCAATCATTCAATAAGATTAAGAGATAGGTACTGAAAAACAATTCTTCGATTTTCTAGTGAAATCTTTAATTGCAAAAAATTATTTTAGATAATTGTTCTGAATATCTTCACTTAAATTATCTCATCAAACGAATTCTAAAAATATATGTACAAATTAATGTTACAACGAGAAATTAAATAAAACACAACCTCTTATAGTGTTTGCCGATAAGTTTAAAATGTTATTATCTAATTACATTTCTAAAATACCACTGAACCACGAAAAAACATCCCAAAGCAATACTCATTTTTGTTGTTAAATTAATTTTATTATGTATTGCGAATATTGTTGGCGTTGTTGTAGATATACGAAAGCTAACACACATAATATATTATATTCTTTGAGGCACAATTCAATATGCAAACATGCATATGCAATGTACATATACATATGTAGAAAATATACGAGTACAACAGCAACAAATAATTACATTTTCCATTAATTTTTCAAACAAAAATTATAACAACAACAAAATAGTAGCAACAAAACATCAATATAAATTTCTTCAATACATGAAGTTTATATTACGAGTATAAATGTATGTGTTTGTGTGTATTTGCAATCGTCGTTATGTGCAAAAAGTTTTTTTTACACTATCCCAGCTTTTTTTTTTATTTTGGAAATACTATAAAAGCACAAACTTGAATTATTTACAAATTTTTTTTTTTCGATATTCTTTTATCTTCAATAAATTCTCTATTCTTTATGTGTTTATGCTTAAAAAAAATTCGAAAAATAAATAAACATTCAGGGTGAGGTTTAGTAGTCACTGTCAGTTGTGTAATACATTTGGGGCCAATGGGTGGTTTTAATTTTTGTTTTTTTTTCACTCAATTTATCTTTTAGAGTTTCTGTCTGTCCGTTTGTCTCTCTATTTCGATAAATAATTGCCATTCATCATTTCTGATACACGAATTTTTTCGTTAAAAAAATGTTTGTGTATGAAATGTTGTTATTTTTATATTTCCTATATGTATCTATCTATTTTTATAGTGCCAACGCTTGTATGGAAATAGATGTAATACATACATATATACCATCAACAACTGGACCGGACAGAGAATTTATTTAAAATAAAAAAATCGCGACTATATGTACGTTACGTATTTATGCAATATTTTTTTGTTGTATTTGTTTTTTGGCTGAAATGAAAATTTCGCATTTTTATAAAGAGGCAAACAACGTTTCGTTTCAAAACTCCAATGGGCAAAAAAAGCTGTACACATTTTTTTTATAATTTTTTGGTAGCGCGTTTTATTAAACAAAAATAAAATTCTCGGTTGTGTGCTTACCAACAGGGTAATAAAAAAAATCAAACGCTTGGTAGATTAATCTAAAACTATACGTACATATATATACATATGTATATCAGGTTATAAAAATACTACATACTCGTATAAACGAGTATTATAAGTACACATTAACCTATTGTTACCAACGAACAACGAAATCTCCAGCTATAAATAAGAATCTTTCCAATATGGTTGGTGTGTCCATGTATAAAGTGTACGGAATTTAATTTTCAATTTAATTCCAATCTTCGAACACCGAAACGAGAATACAAAATAGAAATATATCTCGTATGCTGCTCATTACACATAATCTGTGTATATATAACTCATGATTTTGACTTTAGTTTGAGAAGTGTTTATGTTTTAAATGTTTTGGCTTGAATGTTTTGTTTTGTGATAGCCTCGGAATATGCCTATTTCACAAAACGGAATTAGTTTCACTGTTTGGTAGCGCCTCTACTTGTACATTTTCAGACAGTGTTATATTGATAAGGCAATGCGGTTTATACCTGCAAGAATGTTTTTGAAAAAAAAATTGGCAAAAATACCTGCAAAAATGTTTAATTATGGTATATACTTTTTTGATTTAACTTATTTATTTTTTTATTGTACTTTTAAGATAATACCAAACATCAATTTCTTCCATCGGTATAACGACATGATAGTTTTTTAACATTTGAGGTTTAAGAATGACAAACGATCAAAATTGTTGAGCAGATCAAGGAATACACAAGATTTATGGAGTTCTTGTGCTCATCCTCTTTATCGTGCTACAATGGGTCTTCAGCGGTTTTATACAATAAATCGTTATATTCGTTTTGAATGCCGCTACCATCTCAGAATCGTTTTATAAGCCGCTACCATCTCAGACATCTGGCTTAGGCTAAACAGAAATCTTCAAGAGTATTTCGTATCTGGGGCAAATATTACTGTGGATGAACAGTTATTTCCATATCGTGGCGATACACGCTTTACACAATATATCCCGTCCAAACCCGCGAGATATGGAATCAATGTGTGGTGGGTGTGTGCTTCATACCCAATAAAAGGACAAAGGGAACAAATTAGGGCGAAAGAATAGTAAAGTATTTATGCTGCAATCTATTTCGTGGAAGTGTTCGAAACATAACCTGTGATAATTTGTTTACCACTTATAATCTAATTTATAGTTTGATGCTTGATTTTAGCCTATCAATACTATAGGAACGATTAATAAAAGACGTCGTTTTATATGTCCAAATTTCCTTATTGTGAAAGGCCAACCTCGAGCTGTTCAAGCATCTGTATTTAAAGAAGAACAAAGCTGTAGTTCTCTTATCAACTATATGCATTACGACAAAGAAAATGAAGGCTCGGTAAATAAACCAACTATGATATTGGATTATAATAGGACTAAAGGCGGAGTTGACAATATAGATAAAATGTTTGGCGAATATTCTTGTAAATGAAGAACTAACTAATTATTTTTACAACATATTGGATGTAGCAGCATTAGCGCATTTATAATTTATAAAGAAACAAATACGTTTTTAAAAGCTGCAAAAAATTCCCGACGCAGATTTTTACAAAAACTTTGTATCCCAGGAATAACCCAACGTCCCAAAAATGTTCAAACTACCCGTCATTTTTCACAAAAAATGGAATAGATGCTATGTTGGGTCATACATTGAAATTTGGATCTAGCCATCTTTTAGATAGTTCGTCCTCCGCTCTACAAGAACGTGATTCTACTGGACGAATCACACATAAAGGAAACTGTTACCTGTGGTCTAAAAGAAGATCGACACGTAAACTCTGTGCAAACTGTGAAAAACCTGTCTGTGTGAAGCATTCTTTGAATGTAATCAGTTGCGTTCAAGGTCAGAATTAATTTAATTTTGTACTTTTCCCAAATAAAGTTATTATATTTATTTAGAAATTTTTGATTTTTAAAATTACAAACTTACCCGGGTATGTGGTTCTAAACATAAAGGTTTGGTTTAGTCATTTTCAGAGAGTTTAGGCCCACTGCTGTCTTTGCCCATTGGAATTAAATTACAAGGAGCTGTTACAGTTTAACAGAATTTAGATATTTCGTTATTTAAACGATTTTTAATATTTTATACCGCCAAACCTAAAGATGTTCACGGGTACTCGTCACTATTTTCTGATAGTTTGGGCCAACTATCGGTGGTCAATAGGATGATGGACTTTACTATTTTTCGCAGTGTTTAGAATTTCAGTAATTTTGAAAGATTTTTTATCCGATACTTGAAATATCGGCAGAGAACCAAATCTCTGTCCAAAATCCTATTTTAATTCTGATGGATTTTACTAGTTTTACAGAATTTAGAATTTTAGTGTTTTTAATAAATTTTATTATGTTGCTTAGTTGGATGTTTGTGTTTTGTTTGTCAATGTAAAATTTTACTATATTATCCAATTGAACAGTCAAATGAAAATCTACAATTGGAAAAAATTACAAAAATCCCAATGGAGAAAAATTATTCAAAACATCAAGATTCTAAACTCTGTAAAATTCATCAGAATTGGGTCCTGTAAACCATAAAAATAAAATTTTGGTCAGGCTACCATGCCATATGCTTATTATTAGTTATAGGAAGATCCAATAAAAACATTCAAATTCAATGAAATTCTAAGTTCTGTAAAAAATTGTAGTCCATCAGAATTTAATTCGACCACACAGATTCTATGAAGGTGTAATGCTAAACTATCTGAAAATATAGGCGTAGCAGCTCTCCTGAAAATTTAGATATCAATTGTATAGACTACAGTGCTTTGATTTGATTTGGGTATTTGTGAAGAAACGTAATAAAACCATCATCATCAACAATGCTTTGTTTGCAAAGTTGTACAATTAAATTTGACCGTATTTGAAATATCCGTGTTTGTCGATCTAAATTAAGGCTAATTTTATTTTGGTATAGTCGCAAAGAAAACTGGGTCATTTTATGAAATTTAATTTAAAAGTTAATTTTGAAGATAATTTAAATTTGTTTAAATTTGCTCCCGAAACCTCTGATATTGCATTCATGGATTCCTGGGCCACCTGAGAATTCGAGTGTAGTTATCATGAACATCGGCATAATGAATCCAAATGTATCGACCACTGGATGGAAGCTTATCCGATACAAGCGAGAGGCTAATCGCCAATCGATTGTGTTCAGGGTTGACCAGAAGTCCTTCGAACACATTGCTGGATCCGGATTGTCGCTACAATACGTCCTTGAGAGGATCAGTTCCAGGGTTATCTCAGGGCCATAGTTTTTTTAAAATTATTATATTATTAGTTCACGGCTGGTCTTCATGACCTAATAGGAAACTAACAAATTGGGGTGGTTCATTCTCCTCTGAGCTCGTTTTACTACTAGATTTGCCTAATCAGATTATATCTATCTCAGATCTCGATTTGCAGGCAACTGTACTAACGGAAACCATCTCGACTGCTTTTGAAAAGTCGTGCCCTCTTATTTACAACCAGCAGAAGCATAACAACCCCTTCTGGGTTTCTGAACTTAAAAAGTTAAAGAAGAGCGTGCGTAAAATTAAAAATATAGCCAAAAATACGAATCTCATTTCTGATTGGAATCGATTTTTGGTAGCTCAAAAAGCCTATAAGAGCAGCCTAAGAGGGCTGCGTGGAAAAACTTCTGTGTGGAGATTGAAAGCTTATCTGTTAAACTTGATAGCCTTCGCCTACCTTCCGGAAATCTCATTTTCTGCAGGCGAGAAGTTGGTTAGCTACTGTTGTCTGTCCATTTTCCTGGATGTGACACTGTTGATTCGACTGTGGTTGCCTCTGAGTCTCCTGACATTTTTGTCGGTACGGCGGATTGGAACATAGCCCGTAGACTGATCACTACTGATGTTTTACACTGGAGTGTTTTCTCGTTTGCACCGTTCAAATCGAGTGGTCCTGACGGCGTTTTCCCTGCTGAATTGCAGCATGGTTTTCTACCCATCCGTACTCACCTGCTCAATCTGTTCCAGGCGTGCGTTGCTTTTAGTACTATACCACGATCCTGGAGCAGGAGTAGAATAGTTTTCATACCTAAAGCTGCAGGAAAGTCGGATTATACTGACCCTAAAGCTTTTAGGCACATTACGCTAACCACTACTTTTCTTAAAGCTTTAGAGATGACTATTTAACTACCTCCCCACTCAGTAACATGTAACATGCTTACAGAGCTGCAAGTCCTGCGGAACATGAACTCGTAACTAGAATCGAAAGATCACTTAATTACAAAGAGTTTCTTGTAGGTACCTTCCTGGACATTGCGGGAGCTTTTGATAGTACTTCGTTTTCATCGAGCATGAGTGCGTGTACCAATTTTAATATTAATCAAACCATTGTTAGATTAATCGATTCAATGCTCAAGTCCCGTATAATTGAGGCTGAGTTAGATGGCTCATCAGTATCTGTCAAAGTAGCCAAAGGATGCACGCAAGGAGGAGTACTCTCACTCTTGATGTGGCTCATGGTTATCGATGAATTACTTGTTAAATCGCAGCGAACTGGGTTCATCGTGCATAGGTACCCAGATGATCTCGTTTTGACAGTTGTAAATACCTGAACGTCTTATCTGATCTGATGCAGAACGCCCTTAATATAGTGGAAGTTTGGTGTCTTGAAAAGGAGTTGTACGTCAATCCCTCGAAAACTGATCTGGTTGTGTTTTGAAGACGTAGAGACAGTGCAAATATATTTGTTCCCACTCTATTTGGTAGAGCAATTGCAAGGACAGAGCACGTGAAACACCTAGGCGTTATTCTAGATAGTAAACTCTCCTGGAAATTTCAGCTTATTCCTGGGGTCTGAGTCTGACCCCCAAAATGATGTTATTCATCTACAAATCACTGGTTTTACCTTTGCTGTCGTATGCAGCAGTTGTATGGTGGCCAGTTGTGAAACTGACGTCTCCTGTAGCAAGGCTGGATGGGCTGTATGTGCTTTGCAGCTGTCAAAGGCCGCTTTGAAGAAGCTAGATCCCAAGTGTCCTTGTACGGATCTTTGAACGTAGATCAGTTTTTATCCATCTCTTGGTTCAAACGTTTACAGTTTGCTAATGCAAGGTTTGCATAATGGGCCCATTGTGGCATTGAGTGCGGAACCTCTGTAGGTTCCAACCGTTTTAACAAAAAAAAAATAAAAATAAAAATTATTTGGTTGGTATGAATAAAACACAGCATACGCTCAGAAGAACAACATACTTTGAGCATGAGCATTCTCTTGGAGTATAAACTCATGTTCGAATAAATAAAACAAAGAAGAAAATTACTATAATTTATATACTGAGCTTAAACTTTTGTACTCAGTTTGTATAATTTTGACATTACATAATTGACAATTGAGTAAGAAACCCTCATTTGAGTTTATTTTCAATCTTAAAGTTTTGAGTATAAATTGAGAAATTTTATTCATGCGATTCTGAGCATAAATTCCAAATTTCCGTTTTGTCATTTAGAAAATATTGCAATTTTAAACGTTACATGAACACTTAACGATCGATGTTCTATTTTAGAACAGGGCCACCGCTGGCCTGAAAGGTAAGACGTCTACGTCAAAAATAATATTAAATACGTATGTATAACGTTAACTGGTTTCTTTCATTCTCCGTTCGTTTTTCTGCACAATTAATTTAATTAAAATATGTATTATCTAGTTGAACAACAAAAACTTAAAGTTCGAATGTGTATCGATGAAATTAATTGGTACCGAAATACATAAAAATTTTGTGGTGAGTAAACTGTTAAAATTTTATCTTTTTATGCGAATTTTATTTCCTTTAAACCACAGTATTCGTTGTCCATAATCATTTGTTATGGTAATATGTGCTTAAAAATCTATTTGTGCCATAGTTCGAACCATAAATAAATAATGTTGCCATACAAATGAAATAGGTTCTACAGGTTTTAAAGATTATTTCTACTTGTGTCCTTAAATTCGAAAGGTTTTTGACATTTTATGACGATTTAGCGATATTTAATAATAAATTTGATTCTTCCATTTTTTAAAATCTATAATTTAATTATAATTTATATTAAATCAATTATCAGTTTTTTTTTTTCGAGACTCAGACCCCAGGAATAAGCTGAAATTTCCAGGAGAGTTTACTATCTAGAATGACGCCTAGGTGTTTCACGTGCTCTGTCCTTGCAATTGCTCTACCAAATAGAGTGGGAACAAATATATTTGCACTGTCTCTACGTCTTCAAAACACAACCAGATCAGTTTTCGAGGGATTGACGTACAACTCCTTTTCAAGACACCAAACTTCCACTATATTAAGTATTCGTTGTCCATAATCATTTGTTATGGTAATATGTGCTTAAAAATCTATTTGTGCCATAGTTCGAACCATAAATAAATAATGTTGCCATACAAATGAAATAGGTTCTACAGGTTTTAAAGATTATTTCTACTTGTGTCCTTAAATTCGAAAGGTTTTTGACATTTTATGACGATTTAGCGATATTTAATAATAAATTTGATTCTTCCATTTTTTAAAATCTATAATTTAATTATAATTTATATTAAATCAATTATCAGTTTTTTTTTTTCGAGACTCAGACCCCAGGAATAAGCTGAAATTTCCAGGAGAGTTTACTATCTAGAATGACGCCTAGGTGTTTCACGTGCTCTGTCCTTGCAATTGCTCTACCAAATAGAGTGGGAACAAATATATTTGCACTGTCTCTACGTCTTCAAAACACAACCAGATCAGTTTTCGAGGGATTGACGTACAACTCCTTTTCAAGACACCAAACTTCCACTATATTAAGTATTCGTTGTCCATAATCATTTGTTATGGTAATATGTGCTTAAAAATCTATTTGTGCCATAGTTCGAACCATAAATAAATAATGTTGCCATACAAATGAAATAGGTTCTACAGGTTTTAAAGATTATTTCTACTTGTGTCCTTAAATTCGAAAGGTTTTTGACATTTTATGACGATTTAGCGATATTTAATAATAAATTTGATTCTGCCATTTTTTAAAATCTATAATTTAATTATAATTTATATTAAATCAATTATCAGTTTTTTTGTTTTTTTTTTGATAGAATTATAAAAAAGTAATGTACGTCAAATAGAACCGTCACCGTTGCACTATTCATCATTGTTATAATACGTAAAAAAAATTTTTTTTTGTGAAACAAAATTAAAATTTATGAAATTATGTCTTTTCTAAACACACATATAAGCAAACTATAAAGCAAACATCCATCATTATCATCATTATTGTTATTATTATTAGCATCATCCTGATCTCACCATCGTCGTTGTCGTCGTCATCGTCGTAGTTTGCTGATAATTACTCTATGTATACATTAAATAATATATGTACGTATGTATTGACATACCTTGGCTCTATTATAATATATATGTATGTATATATACGTAATACACATATATTATAATAATAACAAACTAGAAACTAGAAAAACTATCACTCCCAATATATATGCTTATATATGTATAGTTATAACATTATTGAATATGAGGTGGTTAGATGTTATAACTTAAACTCGATTGTATAATTAATTTAGTATTGTGTTCAATTTAAATTAGTCCTTTTTCTCTCCATGTACTACATAATATTATTATATAGAGATATAGATACACCGACATAATTTTTGCCTCCTCGAGAGTTTTGCGTATAGTGTAGTTTTGTAGACAGTTTTAGTCACAAAAAATTTAAAAAAAAAATAAGTCTCTATATAATTTATTAAATTATTATTTATTATTATTACATATACGATATGTATATGTATGTACATACATAATATTACATATATGTACATATATTATGACTATCAATATCATTAGTATCATCATCATTGTCGTTATTATGTAAATACTACAAATTT
This sequence comes from Tipula unca, assembly GCA_951394425.1. Classification (NCBI taxonomy): domain Eukaryota; kingdom Metazoa; phylum Arthropoda; class Insecta; order Diptera; family Tipulidae; genus Tipula; species Tipula unca. The sequence continues at coordinate 124,315,580 of OX596380.1, forward strand.
TTGATGCTTCTGTTGAATTATTATCATTATTATTATTACTACTATTATTATTACTGTTTTCATTATTTTGCTCGTATAGTGTATGGAGGGTAGTTAAAATATAAATAAAAAAATTCTTAATTTTTTAGTATCATGACCTAAACGTTTTCTATTAAATAGCTGGGCAATACAGCAAATAAATAAAGACGAGATGAGTCGGGAAGGTATAGATGTATAGTTTGTATGTAGGATATTTAACGAAAAAAAAAAAAAAAAAATTAGATAAACACAAAAAAATTTGTGAAATATTTGTGTGCTAATACTGGAATAAATATAAATGTTTTGGTAGACGATGATGATGATATGCCATCGGATATGACAATTATAACTTTTTTAGAATATGGCATGTAATTAAACGTAAAATAGTTAAGGTCTACCATATAGAGATAAATGTTCAGTTAAAAGAAGAGATCTTTACCACAATCACTAGACTGTGGGGAGATTATCAAAAAATCTAAATATTTTCAATTTATATATTATAAGTTTGCGATCCAATCAGCTAAATATTTTTAATCAAATCAAATTATTCTGTATATATATATATATATATATATATATACACAACCAGCGCCGGTTTGAATAATTGCAGGGTCAGATGCGAGAATGGGCGCGGGGCCTAACAAATAAAGACACATTTTGAATGATTTTAATTTAAACTCAAAAGTTAAAGAGCCGAGTAGTATGGTTGATGCATTCAATAAATTCTTTGTAAATGTTGGTACATCTTCGACCTCTGTGATTATGAACAATAACTTGAATAATTCTTGCAAACTAAACACTGACTTGAATTCAATTTTTTTGTCTGAAGTTTAGGACAATATTATTAGTAATTTAGATAATAATAAGGGCTGTGCTAGTAGTTTTTCACACCTATTGGCTGATATATTTAATGTAGTGTTCATAACCGGGATTTATCCTAATTGCCTGAAAATTGCAAAAGTACCAGCAATTTTAAAATCTGGAAACAACTATCCCAATCTCAGTCTTATTCGAGTTTGACAAAATATTGCAAAAATTAATAGCAAATCGCATGATAGAATAGGGGAATATCGTATAAACTTCTAGCTATAGTTATCTTCAAAACTGCACTCAATTTGTGGTAATGAATGGTGTTGCAAGCAGCATCTTAACCATCAACTGTGGTGTACCGCAACGCAGTTTTCTTGGGCCTTTATTCTTTTTGATTTTCATAAATGATTTAGCCCAATTACCGCTGGTTGGGCAAATCAGAATGTTTGCTGACGATACTGCAATTTTTTATAACTCCAATGATTGTTCGCAGGCGTTAACTAATATTCAAAATGATTTTCTGACACTCTTGGAGTATTTTAATTACAACCAAATAGCAGTTAATCTAAGTAAAACAAAATTTATTATATTTCACTCCCCATTTCTACCACATTGTGATTTATTTATTTCTACGTGAGGACGAGTTCAAGTATATTGGAATAATGCTTGATAAGCACATGTCTTGCGATTAACACATTTGTATGTTGAGAATGAAAATATGTCCGTTTATCGTTTTGATTAGAAAACTCAATCTCTTAGTTTCTACGCATGTTTTAAAAACCATTTACGTTTCTTCTATATCATCTCAACTTTTGGAACAGCAGCAAAATCCAAATTAAACAAATAGCAAATTATGCCAAATAGAAGTTGTAAAGCTATTTTTAAACTTCCACATTTATTTCCTTCCGTTGAGTTATATAGGAATGTTGCAGTTGGTATTCTTCCAATAAAAGTATTATTTGAACTTCACGTATCTTTACACATGTACACGGGTTTGAACGTAACATCTACACTATCTAATATTTAATTTCAGTATGCAAGCCATAGATACACTACTCATAGAGCGAATAGATTGAAATCGATATCCTGTCTCCTTTCCTACAATTTGATTTTTAATACGCTGTTGAGCTTAAATTCATAATCGTTCGAATTCAAATTATATACGTAAAGAAATTTAATTGAAGTTCGTAGTTCATAAAGTTCATGCACATACTATGGAATAAGCATAAAAATGCAGAACAATCTAGTATATTCAGAATTTGACTGAGGGACTAAGTGGAATACAATTCCTCTTTGCGGGAAAGAAAGCACCCAAGAAGAACTAAACGCAAAATTCTTATACTTTTTATATTTTGTTCAGTATTTGGGAATACCTATTCTGTTTAAATATGCTGCTATAAAACAGAAATATAGAAAGTTCGCAGCATTGTGTCTAATAATTTTCGAAAAAAGATTATACCATTTTTTTTTTTACCATTGACTTTGATTTGAGTGAGTGTCCATGCTTTATGTAAATTCTCGCGGAGATCGTTCAGTCTCACCGAACAACCTTTTACACATAATATAGGATTGGGATGGATGTAGTTGGTAAGGACAGAAATTGATTATAGAATTTATTAAAACTAAAAATTACGTTCAGAATCACAGTTACAAGTAGTGCTGTCGTTTTGTAAATTAAGATATATTTTATAGATTCAGGGGAGTATGAAAAAAATAACTAGAAAAACATAGTTTTTAGCTTATATTTATTACGGAAAATAAAAAGAACATAAATAAAATACACATCCATTGTGAACTAAATAATCATATTAGTCGATGTATATAACCTAAAAATAAATAAAATCACATACATATATCGTGCTATTCATTGTTGGCTAATTTAGAATTCAATAAAGCTAATAATGAATAATATAGCGAATATTTAAAAGTTAACTTTTATATTATTTGTTTTATTTGTTAATAAATTCTTTAGAAGGAGCCCATTGACATGCATCCATGCCATCTATAGTAACTCTTTTCCCATAATGATTGCATTCAATATTGCTTTTAAAAGTGAATTTCGTTTTTTATCTTTTATTAAATTGATCTGTGAGAAGATGCGTTCCGCTGTAGCGCTGATATGAGGAAAAGGTAATATTAATCCTATAAATTTTTTAAGGTTGGGGTACATTTTTTCATTTATTGCGTTCTTAGTATTAAAAACTTTTTGCCAAAATTCTTCTAGGTTTTGATCAATAGTCATATTTAAGCCTCGATTAATTAGGTTTCGCTATTCCTCATCGAAATCCTCTTCAACATTTTCATTAATTAGATTTGGAAAGAATTGAATGAGTGGAGTGGCACTGACAGCATTTTGCTCAATTTTCCTCAAATTTAATTTGACGGCTGATTTGCTTACATAATTCCAAATAATAATCACAGCAGTTTTTTTATGCTTTGGATCGTGTTTATAGGTAATTGCCCCATATTGATTATCAAATTCGCGTTTACTCCAATATAAATTTGTTACTAATTTAAAAATATAGCTTCATCTGAAAAATCCGTATTATCTAATGCACTGCCATCGATGAAATTCTACGTTGGTTTTGTTTATCATTTTCAAAATATATATTTTCGATATTTTCGTCCGTCATTTGTGAATAAGTATTATGAGCTAAATCAGCCTTTGAATCTAACTTAAAGTAGGTCAAGTAATAGTGTTTCAGCGGAATGCACTATTCTAAAATTCCTAAAAAAACCGATTCTAATGACAGCCACCGAGTGCCAGAAGTTTTTAAAATTTTGTGCTGTTTAATATTAAAATATTCCTGAAATTCACGATATTCATTTTGGCACTGTGCGAGAAAAACACATATATTTTTCTGGCCAAAATTTGGTTGTACATTTTTTAAAAAATCGTTTACACCTCCTTTACTGCCCGTCATTACTGATGCATTGCCGGATGCAAATCCAATCAAATTTTGCATTGGCACTTTAGTCGCTTCAAAATAATTTTAGATTGCAGTAAATATTGAATGGGCGTTTGAGTTATTTAGTTTAATTAACCCAAAAAACTTGTCATGCACTTTTCCCACAGCAAAATCGAAGTACCTGGCAACTAAAGCTAAACATTTGTCTGAGCTGACGTCGGTGGTTTCATCAATAATTAACGAACATTTTTGTTGCCTTACTATTTGTACTATTTTCTATTTTGTTGGTTAGGTTGATTTTTTTGGTTAAACATTAAGTTTGATTTTTATTTAATATTTCGGGTTTGTTTTTTGAAGATTTGACGCAATTTTTATGATATTCAGAGTTGTCGTGCGTCGAAATTTAAGCTATATTATTACTTAATGTTATGTCACAAAACTTACAATGCGGTTTTGCCAAGGCTGAACGAAATTTTTGTTTAATAATTTTTTCCTTATTAAGCACTTTTGAACTTCCATCATTGTCGTCATCGCAAGAAATCATATTTTCGTTTTAACTTGGCACAAGGATTTTTGGTTCACTAAAATCACTTTCATTATCGTTTTCAACAATTTTCCGTTTTTTGGCTTCTTGAGACAATGAAAATTGATTTTGGGATGTTGAAGGAACATTATTTTTAGCCACTGGTTCCATACATTACGATTACCAATTTATAAAATCGTATTTTTGTTTTATAGGTATTTCTCTTTTTTTCTCATACATTATGTTATTATGTATAGAAAAATAAAAACAAACAGCAACAGTAGGTGCGTTTTTTTATTAACAGAACTTCAAGTTCTATAAGAACATCGGGAATAATACTGGGAAATTTTATTTAGTTTAACCAATATATTTAATTTAAGTTCTATTTATTTGAATAAATTTCAACTTCTAACTATATTTTTTGACGTCTATTGTGAAATAATACAGGTATCAAACATAAAACAATGAAAAATATTTGTTTAAAATATTTCTTTTTAAAATTTCCCTTTTTTTCGAATTCGTGTACTATGAATTTATCGCGAACTTGAAAAACCCAATGTTTTATCCAGAACATTGAAAAATAAAGTAATATTTTATTTTATTTCGATAATAGTGAATTAAAATGTGTAGTTTAACATTAAATGTATCTTATTTATTGATAAAAAATTAAATTCATTTGGATTTTACTGAAAAAATGAGAAAATTCTATCCAGAACTTCATTCCAATAAGAAAATTTTTTGAATTAAAAAACACGACTAGTAACTACCATAGCAAAGCAAAAAATCAAATTAGAATCTAATTTGTAAAGTGTTTTTGTATTGTAGTTTAGTTTAGTACCTAAGGGGAGTAAAATTTAATCTTGCGAAGTATAGTTGTATGGAAACATTAGAAGTAGTATAAATACTCCCTTAGTAGCATGTTCGACAGCACTGATTATAAGATACTTCTAAAAATTAATTTAAATTGGCTACCTAAAATACTAACTATATGTAAATAAAATAAATAAATAAAATAAAACCAGTTCCAAATAAAAGAAACACCCAATTTCTTCTACCACAACCACCACTACATAACATAACCACACATGAATGTATATACTCGTAGGTATAAATTAGTAATATTAATTAATTTTAATTAAAAAAATAAAGCCTAACATCAAGATCTTCCATACATATAGCATCTTACAATATAAACAGTTATTAATCTTGAATTATACCATTATACATTTTGATGAATGGGGTTCAAAATTATTCATAATTTAGATCTCATATCATGCATAAACTTTAAAATTAATAAATTAATGTAAAATCCTAGAAGAACAATAATTAACATGAAATCGCAAAATTAAACTCGGTTTTATTTTTTCGCCAAATAACCCGAACTTCATAATCCCACGTCAATCAATATTATCTATTCTAAAAAATTATTTGGATAAATAACTTAATAATCTTTAACTTATTTCGCTCCATGCAAATGTGCTAATATGGACCAATTGCATCACTCGAAGATATATCAAAAATGAAATGAATAAAATAAAATTATAAATAAAATTCCAAAAAGATTTTAATTCAATAATACGGTGGCATTCCTAAAATAAATATATTTACATAATATGTACATAAATGAATCTATAATACGTATTTGATTCAAAATAAATAAAATATGTCATCAACAGCATATAAGAAACCCAAATCTTTACTACAACCACTAAAAATTGCGACAATATTTAGAACCACTATAGCAATAACAACCATAATACCGTCGACTATAGCAATCTTTGGTTGTCTAACTACAAATGTAAACAATAAATATATAAAAAAATAAATATTTCAATTTTACTACAAATACTACCTACAACAACAAAATTCAAGTTTCTTTTGTTGAATCACGATATGTAAATTAACACAAAACAACGACCTACAAACATGTGAACATCTGAATTCAACTTTGCACATATACACATGGAAATTCTAACCTCACTTTTTAATAATTTGATGCAAAAAACTTACCAATTTAACAACTGTATAGTCCCATGACGCCTTTACTTACGATCGATCTGGTATATTCGTCAGATTTTTTTCACCTCTTAAGTGTTGCGTTTGCTAATTCGTTCTGTAATTTTTTTATGATTCATACTTTCATAGTTGAACAATACAAATACAATACAAAAAGATTTTGAATCTATCTATCGTTGAAAAGTGTTTGAATTTTTTCTATAATAAACCTAACCTTCACAGATTAAAGCAAGCGTCGTAACAAAATTCACAAAATTGTAAGACAAAATTGACGAATATTTCAATCGACAAGGTTTGGTTTTGTCTCTTTCAAATAAGCATGATGTCTCTTTTTCGCCACCTTCGTTCTATTAATTAGTTAGAAGTAAACTTGATGAAAATAAACAAATAGAAAGCAACGTCATTTTCATAGATTACTTATTGGTAAAAAAAAAGTAGAACGAACGAACCCAACACTGAATCCGCCTTTAGACTCTCTTATGTCCTTTAGCCGTTAAATTAACTCTTATTGTAGGAGAATGAATATAATTTACACATATAGCTGTTTTTTTGTAGATTACCTTTTTAATTTTTTATTTATATTTTAATTGTTTTTAATGACTTAATAAATATATAAATAAAATAATTAAAATCTTTATATACTTAGACTGTGTCTTAAACCTGTGATAAAAAATCGTGAATTAATATTTTGACATTAATTTGAAAATACCGAACACACCCAAATTATTCGAGTCTATTGTTTAATAATAATAAAGTGACATTAAAAGGATTATCGGATCCATTATTTTTTTATTTTTATTTTTATCAAAATTGACATACATATATGACGTGGGTAAAAAGCTTATGAGGTGGGGAGATTTATTACACATTTCGGACAATATAATAAAAAATCGTGAATGTAGGGGAATACTTATCAAACAAATGTCAAGAAATTAATTCACGATTTTTTATCACAGGTTTCACAGTTAGATCTAAATAGTTGATTTCTTATTATTTGAACTCGGACAAAAACGTATTAAAATCTATCCAGCCAGAGCTTTCGATGCAATTTTGTATGAATAATTTGAAAACTGGTTTCAGAGATACCCGACGCAATTACCCGGGTATTCGGGTACTTCAAAAAACAGAAAAATGTCTATGATTTATAAGTAGCGCAAAAGTAGGGAACTTACACTTAATATACTTAAACAAATAAACACAATAAAATATAAAACTCGATATTTACCATTTATTTAAAAATTTAAAAATTGGTAAACAGAGAAAGGCACACTGGTTACAACACGTCTTTCGCCGTCAACTGTTCGCAGTGTTCCCAACTATTATTTTTGGTGGGTGCCAGATTGATGTCAAGATAGTGCTAGATTGACAGTATAGAGTGCTAGATAATTTCAATTCGTAAACTTAGGTTCTGGTTCATTCGCAAAATGTATAAATTCTATATCCCTAATTTCACTGAAATTGTTTATGGATCAAACGTTACTATGTACTTATCTTCCCATGTTTATCGCACCTTTTTTTAAAATAAGTGAACATACATATTTCCAAATTGCCCGAACCCTTTCACAAATTGAATGAAACAAATTTCGAATTCGAATTATTTTTGATAATTTTATAAATGGCCATTGCCATGTTTCTAAATTGTTAGAAAGTAATTACAAATTGAATATTTTGCAATTAGAATAATAAGACTTTTTACGGAATGAATATAACTTTTTTCAAAATTATTAATTTTTGTAAATGCGAATGTAGAAAGAGTTTCTTCGCTTATAACTAGCCACTAGCGGCTATAATATATATAGCTTCTTCGGACCATGCAACAATTTTTTCAGCTGATTTATAAACTTTTCGTTAATACTATTTTGGACCCCAAACATTTGAAAAACCATTTTAAAAATTGTTTAAAATGTCCATATAGCAGAGCTTTCACCAATTAATAAACGTTTCGTAATACATCACACGCCAAGGTGAAACTTATGATTTTTGCATCATAAAAAAAAACTTCAAAATATAAAAAAAAAACATTTGTTCTTTAATTAAAGAAGCCAATGATTACAAATATCAAAATTTTAATTTCCTATTGGAAGGACAAATAAATCTTTTCACAAAAGCTCCGTTTGTCATAAAAGAAGTTTTATATCAGATCGGAAGCAAATATTTGTTTTTAATTATAAAGACTATAATGTGTGCAACAATTACAAAAATAAAAAATGTAATGTCCAATTCTAATGACAGTATTGTGAAGATTATTTTGAAAAAGCTCAACTTATCATAGAATAGCTTTTAAAGGAAATCAGGGGTAAATAAAATATTTTCACTTTTGTCTTAATTAAAGAACCAGATAAGTGATTACAAATTTCAAAATGTGTGTACTTCTAATGGAACAATATTGTAAAACCTTTTTTCAAAAAACTTAACTTGCCGGATTGGAATCTATTTAACGAACTATTTTTATCTACTCTTTAATAAAAGAAGCTTGTAATTAAAAAAACTCATATTTTCATAATAGCACGTGTATGTTGGATCGGAATCAATTAAAATGTTTACCGTTATGCTTAAATTAAAATTTCCAATTGGAAGAGACTGTGAAACCTATATTCTTAAAAAGGTTAGCTTTTCAAAAAAAAAACATTATGTCGAATTGGAATCAATTAAAATAAAATAAATACACTTATCATTTAATTTAGAGAAACAGATAATTACAAAATAGAAACAAAATATTTCATCAAAAAGTGCATTTTTTCATAACGGAGCTTTTATGTTAGATCGTTAATGAATAAAAAATGTACACGTGTTATTTAATTACAAAAGGAGATGATCAACAAATAGTAAATTATTAATTTCCATATAGGACAATTGTGAAACTTTTTAACAAAAAGCTCATCTTTTATAAATTAAACTTTTGTTGGATTGTAGTCAATTGAAATATTAACACTGTGTGCTTTAACTAAATAATTCGATGGTCGCAAATTTCAAATATAAATTTTCGAAGTGGAAGCGAACTTTTTTTCAAAAATATTTTTTATGTTGCAACCGAATCAATTATAATAATTACGCTTGTTCTTTAATTTAGAAGCAAATCATTATGATTATTAAATATTTAATTTTCAATTTGAAGGGCAGACATGAAACTTTTTTCAAAAAGCTCATTGTTTCATAAGATATTTTGTATGTTGGATCGGAAACAAATATTGGTTCTCTTTAAATAAACAGATAATTGAAAAATCTAAAAGTTGATTTCCAATTCGAAGAACAATCATGTGAAACTTATTTTTAAAAGCTTAATTTTTCAAGAAATAGCTTTTATGTCAGATGAGAGTGAAATAAAATATTTACACTCGTTTTTTATTTATAGAAACACATAATTACAAATACCTAAACTTTTAGGACAATTGTAAAACCTTTCTTAAAAAGTTCATCTTAACATATTAAGTAAAACGTTCAACGACAATTGAAAGTTTTTTCAAAAAAAAAAAAATAATCAACTTTTAAAATGTTTTATTCAACTCTATTCAAATATTTTGGTGTTCATATATCGGAAAGTTATAACCGATATTGATTCGAAGTTGGAACCATTGAGGTTACTTTACTCGGCGAGAAACAAGGTAGAAGAAAACGAAACTTGAATTGGCGCTCATTATGTTAATATTTAAGATCACCTGTCAGCTTCTGAATTTATCCACCATCTGAATGATGAATTATACATTACTTAAGAACGTCAAGTTTAACTGTACTCGTAAATTTGTTGAAAATGTAGTAGAATTTTTAGCATACATATTCGAATAAGGTGGGTTTATTCCCTCGAATTTATGACTCGTAACAAAAAAGAATAAACTTTAGAAATTAAAAATTAATCTCGATAATGGGCCTATACATTAATAAAAAAATTTGAAAGTGCTAGAATTAGTGCTAAAAACATTTATATAGTGCCAAATTACACTTGGGTGTAAATGTGATTTTTATGGGGCTAAAATAAATTGGATAGTGTTAAACCTGGCACTGAAAGAGCTCAATTGCGATGAATCAAAGTTGTGGAATATATAGTGGCCTTTGTTTCCATGAGAACAAAATATGTGAACCATAACTTATATTTATACAATTTTCGGATAAATAATAGATTTGCGACTGTCTTAGCACACTTTTCAACATTTAGCCGATACATTTGTATTCAACTGACTAAACAACCCAAGGTGCAAACTAAAAGAAATTATCTCCTTCAAAAATTTCAAAACCAAATATTAAATCTTATATCTGCCTAAGAAAAAAATTAAGTGCCGGGAAAATAAATCGCAGAGCCAGGTGAGTTTCTACAGTAGCACACCCTATATAAGGATTAGCGAATAAAGCAATTAGAACATTAGAACATTAGCGTCTAGCGCTGGATTCAAATTGAAAATAATTGCAAAATAAATATTCTATTTCCGCATCGACGAAAACAGCACTAGACAAAAAGATCCATTAAACATTACACAGACATATGTACATTTATTATTCTTTACAAAACATAGATAAAATAAAAGTGCACTTTTCAATTTAGAGATAAAGACCAACCAAAAACTAACGATATCTCGTCTATAGAATAAAAAAATTAGCGAAAAAAATCGAAATTGTTTTTATTTGTAGCAATTCGCGATTGAATGGATTTTTTTCGATTTTTGAATTTAGTTTTAGAAAATTGAAATTTATCGTCGAACTAATTGAAAAGTGTAAAACAAAAATAACAAAATTCTGGCGGAAGCGAGTTGTTGAGATTTATATCGGGATAGTAGAATTGATTGAATCTAATAGAATTATTTTATTTTGTTCCAGGATGTTGAGCGTGACAATGAAAGTCCATCAAATAGTCCAGCCCGTCCAATAAGCAGGTGTTCTACAAGTGATATATATTCTAGTATACGTGATCGTTGTGAAATTCGAATGCATTCACAATCACCATCGCCTCCACCTCCATCCTTGGCACAACATCATCACCATTCGGAGAGTAAAAATGCAGCAGCGGTAGCTGCATCTGCTGCTGCAGCCCAAGCACATTTTAATGGAACTAGTGAGTACATATCGAAATTTATTTCGAAGTTTTGTTTAACCAAATTTATTTAACAAAATATTTTCATTTTTTTTTTTACTTCCTTGAATGTGGGTAAATTATAGTGCAGGGTATATTAAATTTACAAAAGCTTCAACAAAATATTGCATCTATGACGCAACCAGCACAACAGCAACCAACGCCACAAATGCCGACTATGCCTGGTATATCAGCACTAAATTCACCGTTAAATTTAAGTGTTGGCGGTGGACCACCACTCGGATGCCAAAGTGGATTACTGGGCGGATTAAATTTAAATACAAGTCAAATGCCGCAATTAATATTAGCATCAGGACAATTAGTACAAGGTATTCAAGGCGCTCAACTACTGATTCCGACGTCGCAGGGAATCGCAACACAAACTATCTTAACGATACCGGTTAGTCAGCAGGTGAACGCAAATGAACAATTAGTGCAAAGTTTAGCAGCAATGAATGGAATTGGTGTAAGTCCGGGTGTCACAAATAACAATAATAGCAGTAGTTTAGGTAATCAAGGCGCGAGTGGCATTTTATCACCGCATCTTTTAGCGAGTAGTGTACAACAATTATTATCTGCAATCAATCCAGTGCAACAACAATCGTTAAATCCTAATCAAACAATGCCAACGATACCCGGTTCGCCATCAAATGTATCATTGAGTGGCCATATATCACGTGCCCAAACGCCAAAATCTAGTCCACCACGGATTGCATCAGCCTCATCTATATCGTCGGTTGGTTCGTCTCAACATCACGAAATGATAAATCCACCGCCCATAATTCAATCGACCTGCCTGTCCACAACATCATCGTCCTCCTCATCATCCCTGTCATCGACAATGTCCCAACGACATCATCCGTATGATAAAAATAATGCGACAACTACAACATCCACAGCAACACTGCATTCACAATCACAAACACCAAACTATTCTATAAATGGCCATAGTCAATTAACATCAAGCCCAAATCATTTACAACACCGTTTACATCATACATCCGATCCGCATCATCATCCACACCATCATATGTCATCGCATCAGAGCGCCCCAACGATACCGTCATCGCAACAAAATCTATCAAATCGTGGCCATTCACCAACTTCACTAGCAATAAGTAATATAAATCGGTAAGTAAATTAAATGATTTGTTGCATGCAACATTGTATCGTTTATATGTATGTATGTCCATATACAATTTTTAGACTAACATCAACAAACGGCGAATTAACAATAACAAAATCGCACGGACCATCGCCTAGTTTAGGGTCATCTAATTCAAGTTCAAGTCATCCAAGTGGGAATGTTCAGCTGGTGCCACAAATCAAATTAAGTCCATCATCAATGCAAATGTCACCAAATGATTCGGATTGTTCACGAAACGATTTGCTTGATGACAATCCAAGTACGTATTGATTACACAATATTTAATTATTATATATTTATTATGTATACATGCAAACATTATGTATAACAAAACAGTATATAGGCGTATGAGGCGGGGTAGGGAATGGAAAAGAAGACGATTTAAATTTTCTTTTGAAAAAATTAATTTTCTGTTAGCCTAAATTGATTTTTCATGTTTTTCAATTTTTTTTTTTTTTTTGTTTTCTCTTTTAGTTTGATTTAAATAACTAAAAGTTCATACCTAAAAAAATACTTAGGCAAAATATATAATTTATACATTAAATGGTAATTAGGAATATCAATAATAAAAAAAAATGTTATGTAAGATGCACAAATCTTGTCATATGACAGTTTTTTGTTTTACGGTTCAATAGATCAATATCGGAATTAGTAAAGTAATTTTCATTCGGAATGAAATTTTTCTAATTATAAATTTTTCGTTTTAGTTTTTTTAGTGAACTAATTAAGTAAACAAAAAATAAAAGAAAACTAATAAAAAATATATAATTATTATTTTATTATTATGTATTTCTGTGTTCTATAATAATGATAGATTATAATCGGAATATATATGAAAAATAAAGTAAAATTTAAAAAAAAAAAAATATCATGGAAATTGGGGTTGAAGGGTATATAAATAATGAAACAATATAATTTTATATTTTAGATAATTATAAGTATAATTAAATAAAACAACAAAAGTGGATATAAATAATAATTAAAAAATTACTACGGTTGAATTTTAGTGGTGTTTTATGAAATTGTTGGATTATGTATGTGTGCATTAGTTCGTATAATATACTGAGTGTTTATAATTGTTTGTGAAGGGGTGGCACTTCAAGGAATTCACTTGAATAATGAAATATAATATAAAACCCGTTAATTATATGTATATATATACATATATACTAATAATTATTAGAGAGTTCGTCAAACTAATAAAACAATTACAATTTTAAACAAAATTTAATTTATGCAATTTGTGTATAGTGAATTACTAATCAAAGAATATTAATTCATTAAAATTCATAAATTTTTAATTAAAGTCTTGGTTTAGAAAAAGACATTCTAGAGTTTCATTTGAATTAAATTTATTGAAGACTTCAAAGTAAAAAGTTAGAAGCTGAAACCTTAAGAGGTGATGTTAGATCAGTCGACGTGTGTTTTTCGCATGAATCACCTTCTTAGAATCAATTCGTTTTTCATTATTATTAAGAAATAACTACATTTTTCATGGGTTGTGAACTATTTATCTTTCAATGCTGAATGCTAAAAAGGATCGTGATAACAAATATTTGAATTAGAGCATCGGAACCCTTTCCGATAATTAAAATTTTATTTACGTTTATTTTATATGTAGTTCACACAATTCAATAATTTTCAATATAAATAATGTGAAAACTGACGTCTTGTAGATTTTTAATTATTAGCAAATACTTACACCATTAGTTTGATTCTATATACAAACCAAATGCCAATAAATTCGAATCCTGTAGGTTGAGAATCATAGATTTCTGGAGCAACTAAAATTTTAGATCAAATGGTTTTATTGGCAATAAATAGATGCTCGCAACTTTGCTCGCTGTGTCTAACTAATTTTATAAGATAGTGGGTAGTACAAGTTTTAAAAATAATATCCAAAGCGAAGTAACAAGTATCATTTATGACTTGTGAAACGAGTCAAATATTCCAATTAGACCACCGTTATCAGGTAGATCATGAGCGAGGTAGATTACGCCATGTAATCTACGCGGTTGTGGACACGTTAAATATAACGTAGATCACTTGGCAGTGTTTTTTGTCAACAATTAAAATAATGTCAACAACCTACGATATTTTAGCGATTTGAAATCGAATGCGCCAGTTCGCGGGAGTATTTGTAAAAGCGTTCATCTGGAGGTGATTTTTTCATTTGCTTCTTTTTGACAAATGACGCATGAGTTTCAAACTGTCATCGGGTTTTTATTTATTCAGTATTGTTTGCCATTGAATCATGGAAAGACTGAGCCCGGCATAGCGTATACAAATTGTTCAGCTTTATTACGAAAATAGGCCTGTCGAGACCACTATTTGGAATACCATCGAAAAGTTTAAATCCCAGTTTATAGTATTGAATGATACGCGACTAAATAGACGGTTTGGTGTGGTTTATGCGCCTGTGATATCATTCGTTCATATTTCTTAAAAAAAGAAGACGGCCGGGACGTACTTGTGAATAGTGCTCGCTATTGCGCCATGATAACGGAATATTTGCTGCCTAAAATTAATTGAAGCCACTCCCTTGACGACATTTGGCATATAGCGTGGCATTCGGCGGCCTAAGGTTTCTTTAATTTAATTTCATCTTTTAAATTAGTTCAACTCAGCTTCTATTAAAATTTTCAAATTTTTCCAATTAATTGCCAAGTATAAAACAGGTATGTAGCAGCAATGAAAATGTACGGCGATGGTCAAATAAGCAGAAATACTTTTGGTTATAAAAAAATCGATCAGGTCAGGTATTTTTCCTGGGTCAGTTGGCCAATATGTTGGTTTTCCTGTTGAACTGAGTATGCTTCACATTGAAGTCACCACCTATTATGAACCATTTTCCCAGAAGCTTGAAGAATTCTGAGTATTGTTTGTTTTTAATAGTATGTCTTGGTGGACAGCATAATCATGCCACAATAATAGGAAAGTGGTTGATTTTTATATAAACGACCAAGTGTTGGATATCTGAACGATTTGGCTTTTTAATTACTCGGTAGAACTTATAGCCTTCCTGAACTCGAATTCGTTTTACCATGGAGTGGGGTGTGTTAAATTTTATGGCACGGTCATAGTTAAAGTTCCCCAGATTATTTTTGATGAAAGTTATAACCTTTGTGTCTGATTTTTTGTGAGCCGTTTTTCCGATTTTTCAGCGAGCTGTTCTATAGTATACCGTGCCACCGATATAAAGAGGGAGGGTCCTACTCTATATAACACTATGTATCGTTGTTTTGGGTCAATTTAATAATTTTATAATGGATAAACATGACGCTGAAGTAGATTCATGGTATTTGAGCACGATTAGTTTTAAATTCCGCTCTTTTTGAAAAGAGATTTAAATGTCAATGCATTCTATAATTCTATCACCAATAACGCATTGTTCCTAAAGAAATTTGGTCACCCTTTAGTTTAGAACTAATTGACAAAACAAGAACTAATTATCTACGGGTTGTCGACACGTCAATGTAGAAAATAATAGATGACGCGTAAACCTCCATACCTGAAGGTTATAGATATTTCTGAATTGCTTTTAACATATATTAAAATACATATCTCAAAAGTGCACGTGCATCATCTAAAATTCAATCTAGAAAATTGTTTAATTCTTTCATTAATACACGTACTAGAGGTTCTGCCCTTTCACGCTTCTGCCCATTGGTTGCTTTGCAGCCTATTTAGTGCAGCTTCACAGCGGTGCTACTAGGAAAGTACATAAATGCTTACTGAATTGAATGCAACTATGAAGTTTTTTGGATAAGACCCATACTAAAGTTTCACTTTTATAACTGCAACTAAACAGAACGAGACAGATCTGGTATAAACTAAATATTGTAAAAGCAAAAATATTTTTAAAATATTTCTTTTACTTCAAAAAACAGAAAAATATCCGGGTACCCAGGTACTCGATACCCGATAATACGAGCCCCATATATTCATAATTTATAAGTAGTGCAAAAGTAGGGAACAAACACTACTTTTCTTGTATAAAATTCATCAGTTTTATAAAAAAAAATATAGCTTTCTCTTTTACTCTTATTATTAAAAAAATCATGCCGTCTATTTAAATAATGATTTTATATAAAAAAAAAATTGGTTGCGTACAATAAATTATATCGACGTAGAAATTGTATGTAGTAGTCACTGGATACCTTTCACTAAAGAAAATCACAAAAACCTTTGGTGTCCACAATTAAATTAATTCACTAATGTTTAAAAGTTGCGGCCCAAAAATTTTAAAAATGAAAATTTAGCGTCCTTACCTTTAGCGTTTTGGGAACTAATGTGCTAGAACTTAAGTTGTAGAATCCTTTAAGGCACAAAACAGAGCAAATTTACTCTGCTTTCCATTTAGTTCATACATTTTCATATTTATTGGTGCGTGATCAAATGTGTACAGTCAAATTTATCACAACACTAATAGTTCCAGGGCTGGAAACCAATTTGTATTTAAGGTTGGTTTGGTTTTTGGTTTCTCTGACAACTAAACGTTGGTTTTGGTTTTAGAAATTTTTAAACTTTGGTTTTGCTTTTATAAATTTTTGAATTTTTTTTTTGTTTTGCAAAAAATTTTAATTAAGAGAAGGAATTACTAGCTCAGTGTGATTTCCCCAGTAAACCGATATTCATGTTACTTAAAAACACGTAACTTTATAATAACATAGCCCATTTGTGCTTAATTGTTTTTGTATAATAATTTTGATTTTGGCTTTAATTTTATTTGGTTTTGGTTTCGGGTTTATAAAGTTTTTAAATTTGGTTTTGGTTTTGTTTTGTTTTGATTTTGGAATATGGTTTTGGTTTTAGAAATTTTTTATGGTTTTGGTTTTGAAAAACCGGTTACCACCCCTTGTATAGTTCATTGGTGGCCATGAATAGTTCATTTAATTCATAGCACACTGGATGCTTATTTATTTTTTGTTCTGGTTCTTGTTCTGTTATTTTAGTAGCAATCAGTACTCAGTTTGATTTTGCGTCAATTAGGAAAGAATTTATTTATGGAGAAATTTAATTTTTTACGTGGGTACGTGGAGAATTTAAATTTTTTTTGTTTTTTTATTTATTTTGAAATTAAATGATTTCTATCAAAATTTTGAGGTCGCAACTAAAATCTAGGGAGATTATAAGTCTCCAGTCGTTTATATTTTCATATAGGAATTGTTCATTTGGGACCATCGACGATATACCTTTCTGAGCGGTCATAATTTGAAGATTTTTTTTTATTAAGATTTATTGTCGTTTCCTTAAAACCTTCTGATGGGTAAAGCTAGACTGTCTTTATTATTTTAACCTACGGTGTATTCCCCTTAACTAAAGGGATTATAAAGTCATGCCGTGCATCAGGAACCAGCTAGGTTAACCGATGAAGAATATATATGCAAATATCGATTAAGCCGAGTACGAAATGTACAGAAAATGAATTTGGTATTTTGTGTTCTAAATGGCATTTTTTAGAAATATCCAAGTTTTGTGGGCCAAAATACACGTTATATACGCAAACACAACTCTAATACATCTAAAAATTATATAAATTCAATGGTTGTATTTTAGAGTAGCAAAACCGATTAGTATTTAAAACCAGTAAATAATTTGCTATAATTTAATTAATAATTAATTCAATTATATAATTAAAAACACACTCCGATTTTAATTGAAAACACTTTTCTGATAATAATTGCAAAAGCGGCATTTAAGAATCAATTAGTTTTTAATCAATTGAATTTTAGAATTTTAATGTCAACATTTTACGCGAAAAGAATTAAAACATTATTATTGTGTGAAAATAATTTGGAGAATTTGTGAGCCATCTCTGATACAATGATTAGTTTTACGGGTATGAACTGAGTACTACTTAACGAAAACTGAAACAAAATTGATCGTTCTTATTTCACTTTGGTATGAAGAAGATACAGTAGAAATGTAATCAGGTGTTGGTAAAAATGCAACCGATTAACTAAACTTTTCGTGCAACCGGGCATTAGGATTTTATATTTTAAGAAAATTGAACAACTGAACATAATGTAATTAAATCCTAATTTCTTGAACAATCCTTACTTTTTCAAAAATGTTTAATTTAACACTCTAAATGTATCTAATCTACTTTAGCGTTTACTAAAGAGTAACATTTGCAACTTTTGGTATATAGTAGGTATAAGTATAACTACTAGAATTCATTTGTTTTATTCCAATAACCAAAACAGATTGACATGCCTAAGAAATCTATGGGACAAAAAAGATTTGATCTCTTTGTGGCTTTTAGTAACTTTTTTATCACAATTAAAGGTCAAGGGCACTGCCGGTTCGGGCCCAATGAATTTCATAGCCTGCTTTAGCTATAGTATCAGCTATCTTATCATAGATTACCTTCAATACCACATACCTGTCAGTCCCGGCCTAGACTCCGCTTGGAATACCTGGCAGTCCCGGCCTAGACTCCCACATGATCGTATGTCATGTGCAGGGCAATAGGTTCCAAAAGCTGCACCAAAATTAGAGTGAGTCCCGTCAGCGAAAAACATGAGCGACTGAGCCACCCAGTCATTGAGTTCTTGAGACGACCACTAGTCCCCCGCTGGATAAACCACCGAGAAAGAATTATCGAAGCAGAATTCTGGCAACAATTTGTCATTAACCATATTTTTTTTTTTTTTTTTTTTTTATTGTTTTAAATATTACAACTGATTACATATATCATCTAGTAATTTCTCTATCTTTCTTATGTTCAATTTGCAGAGATATAACCCATTAGTTAGTCTCTAAAAATTTGGCCACCCTATTGTAGTCTTCCCAATTCCAGTGGTTTCTTTCATTGGAGCCTTCGTACTCCATTTGTGTTACTCAGCATACCACGTAACTCAACATTATCATGTTGACCAAGCCGTTGTATGTGTTTCTTCGCATGAATTGTTATTTCTTCGCTGACGTTTTCCATCCGGAGGTCCCTATGTAGGTTATCGTTTCTTATGTACCACGGAGCGTTCACTATTCCACGTAACACTTTATTTTGAAAAGCTTGTATTATTTTAATATTGGTTTTCTTAGTACAGCCCCAAAGCTGAATACCATAAGTCCATATAGGTTTTAAAACTTGTTGGTATAGTAGCAACTTATTATGTATTGACAGCTCTGAATACCTTCCAATTAGCCAATACATATTTCTATATTTAATGTGTAGTTCCTCCTTTTTCTTTTTAATGTGCTCTTTCCATTTTAACTTAGCATCGAGAGTCATGCCAAGATACTTGGCTGTGTTTGGAACTTGTTTGGAATTTAGTTCTATTGGTATCCAGTTAACTATTTGATTGGTGAAGTTAACGTGCGTTGATTTTTCTTCATTTAGCTTAATGCGCCATTTTTTGGTCCAGTTACTAAGTTGGTTCGTAGCCCGTTGCAGTTTTCTGGTTGCTTCGTCTACTTTATAACCAGTAGCTAAAATTGCTGTATCGTCCGCAAATGTTGCTATTGTTGTGCCGCTTGTGTTTGGTAAATCACTTGTGTAAAGTAAATACAACACTGGCCCTAGCACGCTACCTTGGGGAACCCCTGCAGATACCCTCTTTAGCTCGGAAAATTTTTCTTCACATCTAACGCGAAAATATCTGTTATCAATGTAAGATTTCAATATCTGAAAGTATTCTTTTGGCAAATCTCGATGCAGTTTATATTCCAATCCAAGATGCCATACTTTATCGAAGGCCTGTGCTACATCCAGAAATATTGTTGAGCATATTTTCTTATTTTCAAGTGCATCTTCAATAATACTTGTAATCCTGTGAATTTGCTCTATGGTGGAGTGGTTTTCTCTAAATTCGAACTGATGTGGTGGTATTAGCTTTCTTTCAAGTATTATAGGTTTCATCCTTTTGTATAACAGTTTCTCAAAAATTTTCGAAAGTACTGGAAGCAAAGAAATTGGCCTATATGACTTTTTATAATTAGATGGTTTGTTCGGCTTTGGTATCATAAATATTTCTGCTACTTTCCATTGCAGAGGTACATATTTCAGTCGAAATGAAGCGTTGATTATATGAAGAAGTTTTCGCACCCCTTTCTCAGGAAGTGCCTTCACTATTTCACCTGTAATTAAATCATAGCCAGGAAATTTTTTCGTATTTATGTTATGGCTAATTTCATTTTTCAACTCTCGTAGAGTTACAGGTGGTATTTTCCTACAATCCTCCTTGTGCACTGGTATTATATTTTCATCCGCTGATTGTCTAGCATATGGTTGGAACGTTTCTTCAAGATGAGATGCGAACAGTGCTGCTTTCTGTTTGGCACTTGTTACCCAATTTCCCTCATCATTTTTTACTGGCGGTATTTGATAATTTGGTTTTTTTAATGCTTTTGTAGCTTTCCATAGAGAATACTCTGTTTCTTTAGTGTCTGTAAGACTACGAAGATAACGGGTGACCGATTCATTTTTTAGTTCTCTAATTCTTTGCTTAAGCTTATTGCAGAGGTAATTAAAAATTATTTTGCTTTGTGGTGCTCGATTTCTCTGCCATGTTTTCCTTGCTTTCCGTTTTTCATTAACCAAGTCCCTGATCTCGACTGGATAAATGAAATTATTACGCTCCTTGTTTTGGATTACAGGGGTGCTATTCCATGCTGCTTGTTGTATATTATTGATTAATAGTTCTGTCCGCTTTGATAGAAATATGGAGTGGACTGTATGAAGAAATATTATTATCGTTATTCTTCCTGGATGCTCTTCTCTTCAATAAAAGAATTGTTGTACAAATTATTTCAATTGTATTGTTTTTTTTATTTTAAATTCTTTTTACAAATTAATAATGTTGGATTGATTGTTTATGTTGTATGGCAAAAATGAATCTGTTTTACAAAAATTCCTATTCGTTAAAACGCGGTTTTTAATGACACTATCGACTTCGCGCTCCATCTATTTTAAAAAAGTATTACTAATACATAAGCTCATCTTGCAATACAATAAAACATTTTAAATGGTATAATATTTCGACTATGCAAATACCGATCAACGAAATGTCAATCGATTTCGTTGTTTACAATTTAGGATAGTTCTTTTGGATCTCGAACATCGCGGCCGCCTTGAAGATCGCCAGACTTCAACATACAGGTAGACGACAGAGTTTTGTGATTGGTCTACGAATTGTCCCTTGGTTAGTGAGAATTTCAGCTACGCGAACTTGTCCATCGCTTCCAGGAAATACTTCGACAATTTTTCCTATCTTCCATTGGTTGACGAGCGGATTTTGTTCTTTTACTAGTACAATATCGTTGACTTGCAAGTTTTCTTTATTTAGATTCCACTTACTGCGAGCTTGCATGGTGGTAAGATATTCGGTGTGCCATCTCCTCCAAAATAATTGTGTCATTCTTAGGATGGCATTCCAGTGTGATAATCTGTTGTACGGTACTTCAGGGATGTCCGGTTGTGGTATTGTCGTAATCGGATGGCCAATTAGAAAGTGCGCTAGAGTCAATGGATCACTTTCATCATCTGATAGCGTACATAATGGCCTCGAATTAAGAAGCCCTTCTATTTGCACCAATAATGTATTGAGCTCTTCCTGCGTAAGTGTGTTACTTCCAATTACCCGTTCTAGATGTGTTTTGACTGATTTGACGCCTGCTTCCCATATTCCACCGAAGTGCGGCGCTTGTGGAGGGATGAAATGCCAGGTCATTTGATATCTCTTAAAAATAGAATTGGATATTAGTTCAATATTGTTTTTAATAAATAAGTTAAATTCCTTGAATTTTTGACTTGCGCCTCGGAAGTTTGATCCATTATCCGAAAAGATGTCTGTACTAATACCTCTTCCAGCAAAAAATCTGTTCAATGCGGCCATAAAGGAATCGGTTGTCAGATCCCCTACGAGTTCTAAATGTATTGCTTTCGTACTTAAGCAGATGAATAAGCATATGTAAGATTTTGTAACTCGTTGACCTCGTCCTCGTTTTAAATATGTTTTTATGGGACCTGCAAAATCCAACCCAACTTTTAAGAATGGACGAATGAGCTCCACTCTTTCTTTCGGCAGGTTACCCATTATCTGCGTCTCAGTTCTCGGTCGTTGTTTAACGCAATGCACACATTTCCGTAGTGTGGCTTTTATGGTATTTCTTGCGTGAACAATCCAGAATCGTCGTCGAATAATGCTTAATAATAATGCTGCACCACAATGTAGGTTGCTTCGATGATATTTGATTATTAGTTTGGTTGTAATCTCTGATTTTGAAGGCAGTATTATCGGATGAATTGTATCATATGGTGCAACGGCTCTCTCGATTCGACCTCCGACTCGGAGAAGTCCTTTAATGTCTAGGAATGGATTTAAGGACTTGATTGTACTTTTCGGCGATACATTGTTGGTCTTCTCAATGGTTTGTATTTCATCTTTAAAATACTGCTGCTGTGTAAATTTTATTATATCGGCTTCAGCTTCACGCCAACCAATGCTAGGTTTAGCTGTCGATATGGTGTTTAATTTCAAATACTTCACTATAAATTTTCGAACTATGGCCAGGATACTAATGATTTTATCGTAACTCGAATACTTGGTAATTAATTCTTCTAATATTGGTTTTGCTGTGTTGGTGGCCAAACAAATTGTGGTCATAACTTGTATTTTTGTTCGGCGTTCAAGACTACTCGTACTTTCTGGTTTCTGGTATACAGGCCAATTTTCGGGTTCTGCTTTCAAAAATTCAGGTCCAGTCCACCAAAGCAGATGATTTTTTAAATCGGTTGGGCTTGATCCTCTCGTCGCACAATCTGCTGGGTTGAGTTTGGATTTTATATGTCCCCATCTATCTCGTTGCAGCACTTCTAATATTGCACTCGTGCGGTTTGCCACGTATGTCTTCCATTTTCGCGGTGGTTCGGATAGCCAATCCAACACGATGGTGGAATCTGTCCAACAGAAAATTTGACTGGTAGGAATGTTAAAGATCGACTGAAGGTGTTTAATCAATCGGGTCAACAGTAAAGCTCCATTCAATTCGAGGCGTGGTAATGATGTATTCTTTATCGGAGCAACCTTTGTCTTCGCCGCTATCAAAGTAGTGACCATTTGGCCGATATAAACTGTGCGAAGGTAGACTGCCGCTGCGAATGCAGTTTCACTTGAATCGCAGAATCCGTGTAATTGATATTCTACATCGTTCATGTATAGCCATCGAGGTATTTTCAGAGTTGAAATTTCTGTTATTTCGTTTCTTATCTTTATCCAGTTAGCCCTAATTTCCATCGGTAGTTCGTCATCCCACCCCAAGTCCAACAACCACAACATTTGGAAGAAACTTTTAATTTTAACGACAAATGGTGCTAGCAGTCCTAACGGATCGAAGATGCGGCTAGCTTCTGACAATATCGCTCTTTTATTAGTTGGTACTGTTTGCTCGAGGTTGACGTGGTATGTAAATGTGTCAGTTGATGGTTGCCATTGTAACCCCAATACTTTAAGTTCATGTGTATCTTCAGGCATTGGTTTTGGCAGAGACGGACAGGATGGCACAGCATTTAGTTTGGCCATAAATTCGGGAGAGTTTGATGACCACTTGCGTAGGTTAAAACCGGATTGGCTCATTAACTCGGAGATCTGCTGAGCTAAGGTAACTGCTGCTGGTACGTCTCTCGCTCCTGTTATCAAATCGTCTACATAGATGTCTTCCGATATAGCTTCTGATGCTCTGGGATATTGTCGATCGTGATCTTTCGAAATTTGTTTTACAACTCTAGTTGCTAAATATGGTGCTGCTGACATACCGTAAGTTAGCGTATTTAATTCAAAATGCCTTATCTTATCCGCTGGAGTCGTCCGCCATACTATCCTTTGATATCGACGATGGTCAGGATCTATCCAGATCTGACGAAACATCTTCTCTGCATCCGCTGTGAAAACTATTTTATGGGTTCGAAATCGTACTAGAATATCACTGATGAAATTTTGTAATGTCGGACCAGTTAGCAAATTATCATTCAACGAGTATCCTGATGTGGTTTTGGCAGATGCGTCAAAAACCACACGTAATTTTGTAGTGGTAGATGTTTCCTTGATCACAGCTTGATGGGGCAAATACACAAATTCCGAGGGATTTTCTGGCGGTTTGACTTCTGTCATATGACCAAGTTTGCTGTACTCCTGCATAAAATCGTGGTACTGATTATGTAGGTTGGGATTTTTGCCTAGTAGCCTTTCAACTGTACATAATCGTTTGATGGCAATGTTTAAAGATTCTTTTAACTGATGTTGTTCAGGTTTAAATGGTAACTTAACCATGAAATGGTTGTCTGGTAATTTTTTGGTTGTGGATCGGAATAGATTTTCACAAATCTGATCGTCAGGCAATAATGGTGGTGTATTCTGAAACACCTCTTCACATTCCCAGAATTTTCTCAGGCTCTTTTCCAGATTACTGTTATCAACAACGGTATTACATTTGCTGGTTTCATGGATAGGTATTGTACTACCAGTAAGTATCCATCCGAAGTGTGTGCTGTGAGCATAAATCCTGTTTGACGAATCTTTGATCTGTTCTGATTTCAAGATATCGAAAAACTTATCGGCACCAATAAGTAAGTCAATTTTGCATACGGATTTCAGAGCTTTGTCTGCTAACAATGAGTTAGAAATACATGGAAATTTGGATAAATCGACTTCACTTATTGGTTTAACCGTGGTGATGAAGGGTACCACATACGCAGAAATTTCGGATTTGAACTCGGATTTGAAGTGTGGTGATACAATTATGTCCACTATCCCTCTTGTAGTGGTCAGCTTTTGATTTGCGAGACCTTGGATGCAAATTCTGCCATGTCTACGATCTAGCCCCAATTTTTGCACAAATGCTTCAGTAATGAAGGAGCTTTGAGAGCCGGAGTCGAGCAATACTCGGCACACTTGATGTTGGCCCCCTTTATCTAGTACTCTTACTGTCGCGGTTGGTAATATTGCATGATGGCTAGACTGTAAACATGTTGAGTTCTGCGGCTGAGAGTCTAGTGATGACGATGTATTACTGGATAATAAAACCTTGGACGGTTCTTGTTGGTTGATAATCTCGGAATTTTGAGTTTCACTGGTTGATGTATTGGCATCATAATCTCGGTGCAATAATGAGTTGTGATTTCCTTTACATTTGTGACATCTTCCTTTTGATCGACAATGGAGTATTCTGTGGGTTTTACTAAGGCAATTGAAGCAGCGATTATCAGTCTTCATGAAGATTCGCCTCTCTTCAACTGTCCATTCTTTAAACTTTGGGCATTTATACAAAGGGTGATTATCGTTTTGGCAAACTGCACAAGATGATACAGTACTGGTGAACGTTTTCGGCAATGTTTTAGATTGGGCGATTGGTTTTCGATGGTAGCCTTTCACTGAATCCAAAGCATCAGCTCTTTTCATCAAAAAATCGATTAGTAACTGACAGGTTGGAAATTCAATATTCGATGTCTCGGTAGCCCATTTGTCTCTCATGTCTTCATCTAATTTTTGGGTCAGTAAGAACACTAACCACGGATCTCTGGATTCTGCTTCAGGTCCGATGGCCTTTAGTCCACGGATAACTTCATCAGCTGTGTCCATTAACTTCCGAATATGCTGCGATGTTGAATTGATCGATGGTAGGTCTATAAAGCTTTTAATAAAAGTCTGCACTGTGTAGCGTTTCCTGTCATATCGATTCTTCAATTTATTTAGCGCTTCAAGATAGTTCGCGTCGGAAATGGGAAGATGTTTTAATAGGTTAGCGGCTTCGTCTCTCAAAAAACCTTTCAAATATTGAAATTTTTGTGCTGGGTTTAAATTTGGATTTTCATGGATCGTGGATGAAAACAAATCATAAAATGATTGCCACTCTGTATAACTGCCATAAAATGGAGCTATATTGATCTTCGGTAGTTTGACTTCAATATTTGCACTTCTCGAATGCTCACCTTGCGTATCGTTCAAATCGAATGACATATTTCCGGAAATCAAATTTGCTTTTCGAATTAGTTTGTTCAAGACCGCAACAGTGGTGTAATATTTCTCCTCAAAATCATCTTGATGGCTTTCTTCTTCGGGATCCAATTCGTTGATTGTGTTCTCTACTTCGTGAAATTCTAATAATAATCCCTCTACGCGACGTAGTCGGACTTTCAATTGCTCAATATCCAATTTGGATGCCTCAAAACTCGTACAGGTCTGCGCATAGTTCGAAATCTTCGTTAACGAACCCTTGATGTTAGACCGACGTTTCAATGCGGCATCTATCTTCGGCGGCATCGTTCACAAACAAAATTCACCGGGCACTGGTGGTAATTTTTCTACCGCTAAATTTTCCCGCACTCAATTTTCACCAATTCACAATTTTATTTTCATCAGTTGAAACCAATTGATTTTCGGAATTTTTATATTTCAATAAGCAACACGATTATGCGATTATAAATGAATGGGGAGACTAGTATTTCACTAATATAATTGGTAATGCAATTGATCCAATGTGGTATTAGGTTATGTATAAATTCATTTACTTGCATTAATCGTTTGGTATCCCAGGTTCTACGGTATGTATATTCTTGAATATAAAACTCTCTGTCGCTTTTCAATATTTACTTATTCCGGAACAATTTCTTTTATCCAAATATTTTATCGAGCATCCGGCTCGAAGGACCATGTCCGCTTTGATAGCAATATGGAGTGGACTGTATGAAGAAATATTATTATCGTTATTCTTCCTGGATGCTCTTCTCTTCAATAAAAGAATTGTTGTACAAATTATTTCAATTGTATTGTTTTTTTTATTTTAAATTCTTTTTACAAATTAATAATGTTGGATTGATTGTTTATGTTGTATGGCAAAAATGAATCTGTTTTACAAAAATTCCTATTCGTTAAAACGCGGTTTTTAATGACACTATCGACTTCGCGCTCCATCTATTTTAAAAAAGTATTACTAATACATAAGCTCATCTTGCAATACAATAAAACATTTTAAATGGTATAATATTTCGACTATGCAAATACCGATCAACGAAATGTCAATCGATTTCGTTGTTTACAATTTAGGATAGTTCTTTTGGATCTCGAACAAGTTCCACTTCATTTTCTAATTGAACCGGATCCTTGATTGGTACAAGAAGATCGGTGTTATCTTCAACCAATTTCCTAAATAATTCCCAATTGGTTTTGTTATTTGTTAGTCTAGGTGGATTTTCCTTGTTAACAAACGTGGAACTAACAGTCATAATGACGGGCGAGTGGTGGATGAGAGACTTTCACTATTTTCTAGAAAAATGTGATTTTCGGATATACCTCTTGTAATGTAGAAATCAATTAGATCCGGAGTTTTGCTTGTGTCAGTAGGCCAGTACGTTGGTTTTCCTCCTGAATGAAATTCACAATTGTAAGCTCGACCAGCGGCGTATAGTTCTCTACCCTTTGGAGTTGTTAATCTTGACCCCCAGAAAGTATTTTTTGCATTGAAATCACCTCCAATGATAAAATTAAATCCTAGCTGGTTCAATAACTTTCTATAATCCTCTTTATTTAAATTATATCTTGGAGGACAATAAATTGAACAGACATTGAATATTTTTTTATTGTTGAGTTGAATGCTGATAGTAGCTACCTGCATACTTCTTCTTCAATTTTTATTCCCTCATGATGTTGAATATTTTCTTTCATAAATATTGTTGATCCCCCTCTTGCTCTTTCTGCTGGATGTAAAGCGTGATAAGAAACGTAACCACGTATTTTGGTGTATGAGGTTCTAGTAAGATGGCTTTCTGATATTAAACATATATCAATTTTTTCAGTATTTAAAAAGATCTCTAACTCTGGAATATGTTGGATTATTCCATTTGCATTCCAGATAACAATTCTTAATGTTTTATTTATCATATTAGTTTAGTATAATATGGATGTTATTTCATCCACTGTTTCTCGGCTATCTAGTCGCCTGTTCAAAGCATCTATGGATCTCTCTTGTCTTATAAGCCGTGTATTTAGCGCTTCGATGCTTTTAAATATTTTTTCAAGCATAGATGTATCTTTCGGGTCTCTGAAATTTACTGATTTGTGTGGGGTCATACTTTGTAGCCCGGATGCCACCACTTGTGAAAACGACTTGCGATCAGTTACTTTACTCGATATAGATGTGGTAAAGTTTCCTAGGTTGGTGTTTACGCTATTGGCTATCGGCGTTTTATAATATGATGGACCTTGCCGTGATTTGTCTCTAATTTTTTGTAGTTCTTTAGCTACTATGCACCCTCTGTAGTTTGCAGGATGTTGCTCTTTGCAGTTCACACATGTTGGAGGGGAATTTCTATTTAGTGGACATGCCTGAGCAGCATGCCTTCCAAGGCCCTTTACACATCTTGGCTCTCTATTGCAGTATTTTTGCGTATGATTAAATCCTTGGCACTTCTTGCATTGCACTATAAGCCCAGTGGATTTCCGTAGTGCTTCTATTTTAACCCTCATATTTAAAATAGCTCTTATATTAAAGATGGCTTCTATCTTTTCTTTGTTATTGAAAGTTAACATAAATAACGGGAGACCTCTTTTAGTAACTTTAAATTCGGACCCTTGTTTGACCTTCTCTCTTTTGATTATATTTGCTGCATTTTCAATTTGCAGTCCTTGTCGTTGGAGATCTTCCATAATGTCTTTTATTGCACAGGTTGGATGGAGGCCCCTTGCCATAACCTTTATTGGGCGGTTGCTTTTATTTTCATATGTATACCATTCGATTTTCTCTAAATTAAGCTTTGTTGATAATGCTCTATAAGTATCGGAGTCCGGTGTGTAGATTTTCCATACATTGTTGTTTAAGGATATTACTCTGTATTCCTTATCTATAATGGATTTCAAAATATTTTGTACAGCTCCATATTCGGTTATACCAATAATATTAATTGGTGGTGGTTTTTCTTCCTTCGGTGGTTTGCTTTCACTTTTATCTCGTTGATCCTCATGGGGCGGCACCTTTGCCTCCTTCCTATTAGTAGATTCTGTCTGCGAGCTACTAGCTACTTCCGGAGAGTATTCTGCTTTCCTTTTCTTGCTTGGGCGTTTTTTCCGTTTAACAATCCATTCGGTCTCTTTTGTTAACTCCTCCTCATCAGTATAGAACTCTGTAGTCTCGTTACTAATTTGAGGTTCATCATTGACTTTGGTTAAAAAACCTTTTCTCAATTCTTCATTTTCTTTCGTCAGCACCATAATTTTGCTACTAAGCTGATGCGTCATCTTTTCAATTTCATTGATTTTTGCGAGAAGATTCGCATTTTCTCTTTGTAACTGAGAGTAACCAGTTGATGATGGCATCAGGCTTGAAAGCCCTTCTTGTGATAACAAGACTAAGTTAAAATTTCCGCTGGCGCCACTTCTGGCATTAGAAGCATCGGCTTGATCAACTAACGAGTTAATACTATTTTCTTTTGTAGGGGATCTTCTTATATTTGGTCTTCTTTGGAACGGATTTGATGTTCCCGGGTTATTGTCCTCTTCAGAATCCATTCTGCATAAAGCGTGGATTTACCAATGTTGATATTGGTGTACCACCTTAATTTAAATGGACAATAAACTCATCGAGCCAATAATTTTGGCCGGGAGTGTATATAAAATAATTAAAAAGAAGCTAACACTGCACTTTTTATTTTTTTTCACAATATGTACTTATAAAATAATTAAAAAAGAAACTACTAACACTGCACTTTTTGACTATTTTATTTTTATTTTATCGCTTACTTTATCGATTTAACGTCCAAACCCCGCAACGGTTGAAAATCGATCATATTAATTTCTGGTATATATGCACTAAATAAATTGTAGATTAGTCTATGCCCTGTAATCAGGCCGAGAGCGTTCTACGCACCAATACACCACAGGCAAAAACCAGCGGAGCATGCTGTTCATCTGCTATAGTAATGTGGTTTCATTAATCGTATATAATCAGCTGCCATGAAGTTCCTGGCACAATTATATATGGCATATGTATACGTGAAACACTGTACCGCTTCGAACTCCTTATGAAATACATAAACGAATCACTTTAAACTTAGGAAAGGGGTTATTGTTAAATGATACAAATTTTGTTTCCCAATTTATAGCTCAGTTCAGCTCTATGACTACTTTGTTTAAATAAAAACATTTGTTTATTGGTTTACAGTGACTGTGTCGGAAATCTATCGTAGTTATTTTCGTATCGTAATGGGGCCATACACTCTTATACACTAAAAATCGAATGCTCTCGGCCTGCCCCTCGATTATAAAGTTTTGTAGACCTATACGCAAGGGAACAATTTTTAATAGTGTAATTAAAATAAAACAAATTAAAAGGGCAAATTAAAAGACTCTGTATCCGTATACAATAAAGAGATTACCATGCATCTTTCGATGAACAATAAATAATTAATAATAATAATTTGGAAATACGTAAAACCTCCAACATTGGACACTCCTCTATTTTGGACACTCCTATATATTGGACACTTCTATTCAGTCCCTTGAAAATGCATACAAAATTAATCAAAACTTTTACCATTTACTTTATATATTGGACAACCTCTGTATATTGGATATTGGACAGTAAAATAGTCATTTGTGTATTTTTTTCTATAATTTTTACCTCCGTATGGTGGACGTCATTTCTGTATATTAATAGGTAACTAACAAGGTATAAATGCATGTATGACCAACACTATTCAACGTTGCACAAAATCTTCTGGACAGCTAGAGGGATTCAGTATTAATGCTACTGATGAGCCCAGCGAAATTGAAGATATTATACCCATTCATGAGGCAGAGGGAGTATCAGCCGATCAATTTGAATAGTTTGTTGCAGCTAACGATGGCATAGCAATTTGTTGTGGAACTTAGAAGATTGATCTGAAGAGATTGAATCAGACCATGAAACGGATGAGCCAAAGGTTTCAATTGAAGAAGCCTTTAAAGCACTTGAAGTAGTGAAACATTTGTCGTTGGATACCTGTCCGTCTATTTTCAATGATATCTTGGCTTTGGAAAGTAAACTTCAAATGAGTTTAGTCTCAGCAAACCAAATTGCAAACAACCATTGATTATTTTTTTAAACAAAATTATTAAGATATAAGGTATTGCGCAAAGTAAATTTCTGCTGCATATGTATATTTAATAGTTTGTGATGTTAATTTAGTGTTTTTAAATATTTTTATTCATTGTACTGAGTTAACTATACCTATGTACTATATGTTACATACATTATTTTCGAAATATGTCTTACGTATATAATTTGTTCAATTTGATGTTATTTATGATTGGTTATTTTTATTAAATACACTATGAATTAAACATGAAATAAAAATTAAAATGTTGACGTCATGTATTTTTTACTTGAAAAATAATTTTCCATATATTGGACACCTCCATAAGTTGGACAGTTATGATAAGTCCCTTCGCTGTCCAATATACAGAGGTTTTACTATATATAAACGAATCCCTTTGAACTTAGGACTTGTTATTAAATACAACAATTTCGGAATTTTATCATCTAATTTATATTGGTTCAGGTATTTCTGTCTATAGCATAATTATTCTGTCTAAAGCAACTTCAAACTTCATCTTTTGAAATAAGCTGAGTGTGTGTGCCAATCGAAATAAAAATCGCATGAAAAGAGAAATTTATTCAACACACAAATTTTAAATGGTCTTGGACCAGTTAAAACTTTTCATTTCATTTACAACCACGCCAATTTGTAAATATGTTTTATAAAACGCTATAAATTGCAACAACATAAAAATTGGTAAACGTCACAAATTTTAACTGGTTCCAATTGGCACAGCAAAACAGTTAAAAAGTGAGAAGATTTATTTTATTTTTACCACAGTTAAAATATTTAACTTTTCAACTGTTTATGCGCTTTTTATTTCGAATGGTACACACACTTAGAGCGTGTGTCAATCGGTTAAAAAGTAGTTAACAATTAAAATTTTGACAGCAGAAATATAATTTTTTTTTTATTCACCACAAAAAAAAATAAAAATTTAAGTAGATGTGGACCGCATGAAATTTTTCACATTTAAAATTGAAATAAAACATAACCCAAAAACGTTTCAAACTTTCAAGTAAATAGACATATCAGGGCTCGGCTGTGTGCCGTTAAACCTTCTCTGCTGCTCGTTAGCAGTTTTATATGGCGGTATTACGGCTACAGGTCTTAATTGACAAGGGTATCCACTATCACCCAATAAATAATAATTATCAGACGTATCAGTGCCGTTTTGATAGAGGACTATTTTTAGGGCTCTTTGAGGACTTTTTTTGACTATTTTTGAGGACCTTTTTAAAAACACAATAAATGATTACTGTCTACAACCGCCTGACATTGAATTGAATAAAATGTTTTTTAATTAATGTACTCATCGTGTTTATTTATTGGGCATTTTATCCGTACATGACACCCATTAAATGGTGTGTTCCAATGGCATGAGTAAACTACTCAAAAGTACTTGTATCTACTCGCATCTACTCATACTCAAATGGTGGTGTAGATGACAAAAGTAGTTACGCATAAAATTTACGGTAGGGTATTTTAGTTTAAAAAAAAATCCAAAAGATGGATTTTTGAAACATTAGGTTATGTTGAACTGTCATTTTATGTTTATATTGTTTATATGTGTTTGTCAGAAGTGTATATTTTCAAGTTCAACCAATAAATTAATAATTTTAATCGTGAAAATGGATAATAATACTAATTTGAATGCAGTGAATTTAGGCTTTATTACCAATTGTGTCGTAGCTGCTTGTGTTTTGCACAATATATGTATCACGGTAAACGATTATTGTGAAATAGAATATTTAGATGACGAAGATCCAACAGCAGATGATACACGCACTGAACAAACAAATAGTAGTAGTAGTGCTCGCAATGAAATGTTTGAATATATGGATAATAAAAATTTATTAAATTAATTTCATTGTAGAAAATAAATATTTCATCACAAAATTCATTTGTTTTATTTAAAATTCACATATTCAAGAATATGGTTCGACTATTTCCACATCACTGCCCACTATGGTGTCATTGGAGCCGGTTCCAGTTGACTTTCCATGCCAACAGAAACAGAATGGGGTGAACTCATAATTGAATTCGTCTGAAACAATTCTTCCATCTCCTCCATGTATAAAAATTTAGTAGCCGTGGGGCCTGTTCCTCTGTCTTTTAACTACTTTTCTCATTTACGCCACCATTTGTAGATACAAGTATTTTTGAGTAGTTTACTTATGCCATTGGAACACACCAACTATCAAATAACAAAACAACACAAAAATATTTTAGGTTATGTTTTACTGGTGTCTTATAAATTAGCGTTCCATTGAACATCTACTCACAAGTACTTGTGAGTAGTTTACTCATGCCATTGGAACACAGTAAATGTGTACTTCTCTTATTTTTCTCCTGTATTTTCGAAGTACAGCATTATTCGACATATTATACTTTTTGTATAATAATAAAATCAATAATATAATTGGAAAATATTTTTTTCCGATGCGATTCCTTGTTAATTGATTTTTTACAGCTGTGAAAATTTTAACTAATTGACACAGCAAATTTGAAGATACAAATTTGTTTATTTTAACGTAAAATAATGTTATGCAATAAAATATGTTGATTTCTATTTAAAAAAACAATGCTTATATCATTTTCACCGATTGTAACGCCATCTATTACGAAACTAATAGCTTAATTGTTGGCTCCCTTAGAATGCGTGATTTTTGAGATATTTTCCAAAAGCTGACAGTATTCGTTATGTGATTATTGTAGTGTAAATCTATTAAGAAATATTTGAAAAATCCACTGCAACTCTTAACCGTGGTTTCCAAACATTAATTTTAAAAAAAAATATTGTTTTTTTAAATTCAAATCAAATTAAATGTTTACAATGAGGTAAGCTTAAAATCTTCAAATGAGCTTATTTCTACATGGTGTACACACATACGTAAACATATATACCTATTTGAATAAACTTATATGGTAAAAAAAACATAAAAAGCTTATCTAATTATAACATAATGAACAAAAGCTCGCAATTAAAAGCTAATTACATACAACATCCCTTTTTATTAGTATTTTTAATTTCAATTTTTTATTTTTATTTTTATGTATGTTGTTTTTATGTTTGAACAAAAATGGTATATTGTACATACACACCAAAATGGTGTACACAATACAAAAGAGTGATGAAAAGGTTATCTCGCCTACTCTACACGACGATGTTTGCCCCCCTGAAATTAAATAACACAACAACCAAAATTTATATTATAAAAATGACCTAATCAACTTCATATTATTATTATTATTATTTTTTTTTTATTCTAATTATTTGTTACACAAAAAATAAATGAAAATATGAAAATTAATATAAAAACGGAAAATTATAGAATACCAACAACAATAATTACAATAAAAAAAAAACTTCATCGAAAAAAATTAAATAACAAACAGACTGGATACAAACAGCTCTAGCTGATATTGAATG
This sequence comes from Tipula unca, assembly GCA_951394425.1. Taxonomy (NCBI): domain Eukaryota; kingdom Metazoa; phylum Arthropoda; class Insecta; order Diptera; family Tipulidae; genus Tipula; species Tipula unca. The sequence goes on from OX596380.1 coordinate 124,350,567, forward strand.
TGAAATAGGAAAAAAAAAGGTCAAATGATAATAATATTAATGAAAATTAGTGTACTAAAGGTGTTATTATTTTTACATAAAACATAATTATGTTGTGTTTTCTTTCTCGTCTTTGTTTAACCTCTGTCCCCCTTCCTGTGTTTGGGCGGTTTCATATATTCTAGGTTTTATTACATTATGATTATTATTAATTTCTATTTGTCCTCTAAAATGTAATTAAGAATTTTTTAGTTATATATTTTAATGAAGTTAATTGATCCTTTTATTTCGATATTTTAATAATTTTATTTTTTTTGTTTTAAATTATATAATTTGTGATTTTGGGACACGCGATTTTATAAAATTTTCTTTTTATATTTTGTTTGTTTTGTAGATGAGCCAACCATAAATCAAACAAATGTTAATGTTGTCGATGGTATTGATTTAGATGAAATTAAAGAATTTGCCAAGGCATTTAAATTGCGCCGATTGTCGTTGGGTTTGACACAGACGCAAGTGGGGCAAGCATTATCGGTGACCGAGGGACCAGCTTACAGTCAAAGTGCGATATGCAGGTAAGATACATTTTCGTGTAAATATTTTTTGTAGTATTCGTTGATACAGTTATATCTTAAAATACTCTTCGTTTTTAATTTTATTTGTTATTGGTATGTTAGTGATCAAGTTATTTGACTCGTATATTGGTTATTTAAGAAAAAAAATTCTCGGCTATAAAGAATTTCATAGAAATAATCATCGAATTTGATTGCTTGGAAATTGTTCTAATAGAGTGCAGGCTCACACTTTAAGCGGCCAATTAAAATGTTTTATCCAAGAAATTAAACTGTTATATTCGTTGTTTGTAAGGTGTCCATAATAGGGAAAGTAAAATAAAGGACATTTTTTGAAATTGAAAATAGCGATTATTTTTGTAAATAAATTTAAAAATTAAATATTTTTGTAAATAAATTTAAAAAGCAAAATATCAATACAATAAACAATGTGGTATATACATATATACATATATAGGAATATTGTTAGAAAAACGAAATTCTCCAAAAAAGACAGATCTTTGAGCGAGACAAATTTCCACGGGTTGAAATTTTTTCCTTTAATTTTAAATGCAAAAATAATAATCACATTAAAACTAAAATCAATAATAATTTACCATGCACAAACCAGATTCGCCAGTCTAACCATACAGCTCACTAAATAAATCAACCAAACTGCCATTTTCGTGTTATTTCAAGTTAAATTGTCACATCGTTTACCGGCATTCAAACTATTCCCAAATTATCTTAAAACCATTTAGGGAATTATATGGACTGGAATTTTTCATTCATCTCCACCACAAAAATCACCAATATTTTTCAATTTATTGTGACAGTATTGTAGAAATAATTCAAAGACAAATTTTGTCGTTGCGATTTCCGAATATTAATGTTTTTGTTCAAATATCAATTAAATTTTGACAATTATTTAAGCGCACGAAATACTCGGTACACATTTTACTAGACTAGACGAAAATTGGCGATTCGTAACTTGTACGTTCCAAAATTGATATAATGGAAAACTGTTTCGGATTTTCTGGTTAAGTATTCACAGTCTAGAAAATGAATGTCGGAGAATGATGAAAAAATGCTGAAAAAGTACAAAGCTCAAAATTATTATGAGAAACTAGTACATCGAGTTTTATGTATGTTAATTGCACAGTAGCGACTTGAATAGGTATATAGACGACGAACAATTAAGCTCTCAGTAGCTAATATTTCCCAATCTGTAAGGAAGGCACAATGTTTGCTGAACTGTTGCAAAATTAAAAGTAAATCATTTGTTTCAAAACTCATTTTGATGAACATAACATTTGAAACTTGCATATTGAAGTTAATGCTTTCAATAAGCGGTGGAATAAAACATTTATGAAGGTAAACTTTTGTCTCTCTAGCACACTTTTCTAAAATTATTCATCAAAGGATTCTGAAGAATCAGATTTATTTGAGCTTTGAATAGCCAATAAAACTTCTTTGTCAGATTTTATTTCGTTAGAAATCTACGAATACAACCGTTTTGAAATTGTACGTCATACTTATTCGGTCCATTAAGCTCTCATTAATGAAAACACCTTTTCACATCCTCATCTGGGTAAGGCTGCCAGATATTCACGCGAGTATATACAATATTTCTGGTTTTTTTGTATCCAGAAAACGATAAGGAAGGACAGATTTTTTTTTTTTTATTAAAACGGTTGGAACCTGCTGAGGTCCCGCACTCAATGCCACAATTGGCCCATGGTGCAAAAGGACAGATTACTAAAACTAAATTATAAAAAATACGTAAAGCTTTACAAACATACAGAGCCTTGCAGAGCCACTAGAGACCTGGTTACTGAAGATTGAAAGTTGCAAGAAGTTATTAGATTTTCTGAGGTTCCAAAAATCATATTAATAAAATAGAATTTCAAGATCCCCAAAACTACGAAACACTTACTTAAAAATTCGACTGAATCCAGAAAATTTTCATTTTCTTGGTTGTCAACTCGTATTCCTTTGGGCTGCCAACTCTGTTTTGCACTGGAAAATGGAAAATGTACGAAGGATTTAATCAAAAGTTCAAATTACACAATAACAATTTGTTAATTCCCAATTCGTAGGTTGCCAATCTTCAGGACTAGGAAATGGAAATTGCTTTAAATAAGAAAAATTCTCTGAATATCTAAGCTGGCCGACTGTGCCAAGTCATGAGATGTTTGTTGTAGAAATTTGATTTTGTTTTATGGTTTTAGGAACATATTTTTCAAAAGTACCACATAGTTTTAAAATTAGAGTAGTTTAGTTTTCAAATGATTTAAAAAAGAACAGAAAAAGTCAATATTTACGAGAAGAACAATACTTTCCAAAGAAGGACAGTTCTTCTCAAAATAAGATGTCTGGCAGCCTTAATTTTGCCCCGGTATTGCAAAAAACTTAAGTTTCACAGAGCTTATACTGAAAAGTTCATCATCTTTCGTTTGCAACAAAATCTCAGATATTCTGCAATATTCAATTGTAATCGAAGAAAATGGGCCCTGCTATTGATTCCTCAAGTAACAAAATAAAAATAATTTAAAAAGAGAACCAAACATAGTAAACAAAAAAAGAAAGAAAGATTAAAAAAGATCGGGATGAAAAAAGTCTTTTAAAGAGACCTTTTGGCCACCCTAGTTTGTGACCCGTCACTTTTATCTAAAGACAGTGTATGTTAAAGGATAACTTTTAATGCTTTATTTATCTACGTATTTATGAGATATTCTAACTCAGGAAATAATTTAATTAAAATAATTAAATACTCGTAGAACTCTTCATAAAATGGAATTAAAATTTCAGCGACATTTAGACATTCCGGTACCGAGTTCACTTCCCAATAGAAAAGGCATTTTACTCATCTGAGTAATATCGGTAATAAAGTTTAATATAAATAAAACAAGAGTGCAAAATTCATAGAATGACCCATCTTCGAGGACCATTGTGATCTTCGCATATTGCTTCATCTCCCCGAAACTTTTTTGTTATACTTATAGGTGAAAGACATAATACTTTTGAGAAGATTAAAAATGGAAGGTTTTTTGATAATTAATTTTTTTTATGCTGCTTGACGTTTCATCTGAAAAATTGCAGTTCTCATGTCTATAAGTGATTTGGTATTGTTGATAGTTTTTCTATCAGTTTAAAATTTTAATAGTTCAGAAGTTGTGTGTATAAATAATTATTGTTATCGCAGATGGCATATCTATAAGACAACGAGACGTTATTGCACGAAATATGACTGCAAATTAAGTCAACAACTTCGAGTTATCGATTGGGAATATCTTGAATTTCCGTGTAGCACTGAAAGCAACATGTACCCCCATATCTCTTATCAATATATGGAAACTTCATTAATTTACTCACAAAATATAAGTGCACTGCATTTGAAAAACAATAATTCTAAGTTCTGGAGGACTACGGAATTTTTCGATTTTGAATTTTTTCGATTGTATATTTTAATTTTTAAATTTATAAAAAAATTTAATTTTTTAAATTTATAATATTGCGTACGAAAAAATCCGCTTTGAATTTTGCGTTGTTGATTTCATAATAGGACTGAATTTTTTCGATATCGAAAAAATCGAAATCGAAAAGTATTAATTTTTTTTAATACATACATTTTATGTACATTCCAATAGAGGGAAATATTGTCATAGACGTTTTCAATTTAGTCAACGATCGGAATCGGGAGATGAATCTTGCCCTCTGTTGTGATTTGAACCCGGTACATCCCGATCTAAATGTCGCAGCTTTAACCACTGCCCTATTTTCTTGATAAAAAGATTCATAATAGGCCCCCGGAAAATCTAGGGGTCCTACTATACAATCCGCCTATAATTTTCGACGGCTATCGTCTTGCTATACTACACAAAGGATGAAAAAAGTAAACAAAACGATAGCCGTCGAAAATTGTCGGCGAATTGCATAGGCCACAGGACAAAATATTATGTTCTGTAAAATTTAAAATGTTGAATCAACAAGTTTACAGTTTTGTTATTTGAAAGCTCGTATAAAATTTTAATTATTTTAAACTAGTGGTAATTACAGTCAATAGCAAGGTTACGAATTTTAAAAATTTTGATATTTACCGACATTTTGAAATGTTCAATAGTAACTATATCTAAGTAAGAAACTCAACTGTTCTCTCGCAAAACCAATTAAAACATTTAGTCTTATGACATGTCATTGGGCGCTTTCACTTCTACCAACTGTTATACCAAGCAAAATCAATAAGTTGTGTTCTGAATGAACTTGATATATAAAAATTTTATGGCAACGTTGACTGTTGTCAACTGATGGCCTCACCTTCAATTGTTTCATCGGTATATTTGTATCGATACATTCAGCCATCATATTTTTGTATCACATAGCATACACATAATTTTGAACTAATTAATAAATTAATTACTTTTTTATTATATTTAAATATAATTTTATAATTTAAAATAGTACATCTTGAGCAAAGAGTTTCATAAATGATCAATCGGTTTCATTGTATTATACAATTTGATACGGATTAGTGATGACAACATGTTGGGAAACCTAAGCACCCATTGTCTCATTCAAACTAGTTAGCTGTACAACTTTCTTTATATATGTAGAACATGCCGAAAGAAGAAAAATCCCCAATTCGCCCATGTGCACAGTTGTGCGTCGTTTTTAGTTATATAAGCGTATAATGCGTATTCTAATTTGTAATCTTGTAACCAATTTAACACGTTACATGCCAATGTTGTATAAAACATACATACAAACCTCATTCCATCTACGCCAATGTAAAACAACATACATTCCTAAAAAGTTTTGTGTATGCCGCAGTATTGTTATAAGCATAGATTACAAATGCATTTACATTAAGCCATTGTTATATTGGACATTCAGAATTTCATTCAATTTTAAGTTTGCACACCCCATAAAGATCGAAGTATCGTGGAGTATTACTTTCTCATGTTTCAGATGTATGTTTTTTAGGAAGGAACTTTTTTAGTGAATGCGCGCCTATTACAACATTGGCCTACAAAGTATGGTGAAATTATAATAAATAAAAATTATTTGTGCAATAAATACATACAAAAGCATCACACATACAACAGCACAGGGTGTGCCAGATCAAAGTAGTGTACAAACAAAGTACAGGTATTTATAGTTAGAGTAAAATTGTATATACTCCGTTTCTGTCGAACAACTTATGATGATGCGTTTTTGATTAGGCAAACTAATTGCTTGTTAAGTATTAAGTTGATAAATCTGTAGGACACATTTTTTAAAAAACTTGTTCTTGCATTTTGGCACACAACAGATTGCAAATAATTTTGTATTTTCTTTTCAAATAAAATTAAAAGAAATAACCACTGTTCATCGGATTATTTTACAATCAAGTGTACCAAGAACCAACATGTTATTGATAATCACATGTGACTGAAGCAGACGTAATTATACGATAAAACTGGCCGATCTTACCAGGTTACTAATATTTCTATCTCTTCCTTGTAGATTTTTGTTCAAAATATAAATAGCTACGCGTCCCACTGAAAACCATTCAAAATGACGGCATATGCCGCCGTGTCCGCGAAAGGGAAAATGCTCACGATCTTGAAAATGTTTTTTTATTAAAACAGTCAGTCAATCACGAATACAATTCTGGTTTGGCCAGAAAAAGCCTAATTTATTTTCAAAATTGAAAAAAATATTTAAAGAATTTCTTTGCGCCTAGTCAGCGAACTTGTCTTTGCAAAAATAGGTCTCCTCTAAATAAAAATATACAATTTATTAGGTTGTTTGTTTCAAAGGAAGACTTGCTAAAGTCTTGCGGGCCACAACACTAAATGTCTCGCGGAAGTTAGAAAATTAAGTCAGGGCTCACGTGCGAACTACGCTGATAAAATCCAAATTTCAAATTTAAAGCTATAAAATAGCATGCTGCTGATAAAACCTGGGGACTGATAAAATTAATAATTTACAATTTATATCGCACTACACAAAGCTTGTGGTTTAACGGTAATAATTTTATAATTTGTATTTTCGTCTCATTTACTTGCCTTACGTCAAAAAATAATTTATTTGTCCCTTTTTAGTACACGAAATTAAAATACGAAAAATCGTTTATCTAACTTCGTCGTTGTAATAATTCGCTAAGCGTAACTGATCGTCAACTTAATTTTGCCAATTACCATTATTGTTTCAGAGAAAAACGATGTTTAAAAGAATTATTCATTGCCATGGCCGAAGCCATGTTCCTCCTGATTGTGTGAGAAACTACTTTACTCTGTTGGAGAAAAGGTTTGCTCTAAAGTTATAAACACGACAAGAGCATCAACGTCAAGTGTCGACGACTGTCAAATTAGAATACACGAAAATCATACGATGCTGTCATTTACAGGGACGACGAAATTATTGCCGACCTATTTTTAGAATTTAGTTCTAATTTTTTCATCGGCGCTATGTTGCTCGATATGTGCTTACCGTGTTTTTTTATCAACAATTGGTTAAAATGAGTTGGTCTATTTTGATCCTTTTTGTTCTAAATTTGTTGTAAAATGGAGAAAATGCTAATCTATTCGAAATTCAGTTACATAGGTCAGACGTACCACCTACCTCTCTCTTATAATTCCAAAACCAAATTTAATTTTTCTCATTTTTCACTGCAGTAACAGCAGTTTGATAATTTTAAATTTTTGGAACAACATTTTTATTTCATCTCTTCAAATAAAGTGTAAAGCGGGTCCATGTACATACAATCTGTTTCCTATATGTTTGCAACAGAATGTTTTCAAAACATTTGGCGATGTGTTTAGGTTGTTATCAGCAAATTCGTTTTCAGCCATTATAGTTGGCGCCAACCAATTTCGCAGTATAGTTTCATTTAATAACTTTTGGTAGTCAAATACATGGCACGTAATAAAGTCAGAAGAGAAGGTGCTTTCTGCAAACTCAAACTGCCAAGTTAGAAATTGGCACAGATGACTATAGATGTTGAGGGTGTGGATGTAGAAGAACGAACAAATTACTATGCTATACGATTCTATAATTCAAAATTATTTATACCTGAGTAACGCAGTTATGTAAAAGTTACATCATTTCAAAAATAATTTACATTGAAATTTCACTCGAATTACCGGGCATGATTTTCTTTTTCATTATACCATTACGATATTAAATTTTTTTCATTTGGAACTTGAACTAAAAATATATTTATTGAGAATTTGGATTCTTTTAGAAAACAGTGTATTTGTTAATTTGGCATAAACTTCACACCGATCCAATTGATAAATTCAAGTTTTCCAATTTGGCCACTAAATCCAACTTTGTTTATGAATTATCAGCAATAATTCTTTGCATATCGTCGCGCATATTCTATCTTGTCCTATACACCATTTTTTCGAAAATGAGTTATTATCGGAATCTTATACCCATGTCTTATTATCTACGAGATATTTTTATTATATAAACCACAAAAACCTAAACTTGTACCGATGTGTTAATTAATATTTGTCCTATCTGAAAAATGCTTCTAAGTGGGACATATTTATATGAAAATTACAGCATTTGGTACATAAGTTCTATAGTGTCCTATTTAGTATGAGATATTGCCAGCGTCCTTATCAAAATATTGAAAGTCCTTGTAAAGGACAAACCATAAATTAGGAAAATAATGTTATGGTTAGATTCGTGTGGTTCGCAGATCCGAAATCGTATAACCACTTTTGTTTAGTTAAAATTGTTCGAAAATTCGAATATAGTAACTATTACTCAGATAGATCGGCATGTGAAACACATTTTTTACCTTACTCCGGTTTCATTGATCCGACACTTAAAGCCACACAGTACAATCCTGTGATTTTTTATAACTATAATCAATCTACTTTGGAACTAAGTTTGTGCACCGCGAAATTGGACAAGTGCCGTACCTGCATATTTGAAATTTGCGTTTCAAATAATTTCCTCGGCTCCAATTTTAGCGCTAGTTCTATTTTTGTTTCAATTACTGACAAAAAACGCCTGTATACAAATTATCAGACGTTTAAATTTGATGCCTGAACAACTTTGTGTTGGCGTATAGGACAAGATAGAAATCACACGATAAAAATTAAATTGTTGCAATAGTTGTGCCGTAGGAAATAATCTTCATTCCCGCTTAAGTTTAAAAGCCATATCTAGTACTGTTTCTGTACAAATTTGCGGTTTTTTTCGTTTTGTACTCACATGTATGCGGGAAATTCCAAGAGAGTTATGGAACGTTATAGATGGGAAGTATATTAGAACATCTTCATCTTCTCATAGTAGAAATTATTATTATTAACTGTAAGAGAATTTTTAGTATCTTGATACTAAAAAATCAGTCATTTTTATTTTGTTTTATTAAATTACTTTAAGTACAAATTTAATTAATTCGCATACATTGATAATTATTTTATTTCGTATTCAAATTGATTTAGGGCAACGGGCCATTTCAGGTAAGCTAAGCGAAATTCAATTCAATTTAATTTGGTTTTGTACTTTACCTGAAAATATAAATATTTTCTATCTAAAAATAAAAATATTAACGATTGGTTAAATATTCGATAATTAAATGTTTCGTGCAACTGGGCACTGTACTTACTGTCTCTAGCTAAAAAAAAATGGAATCCCTGAATTTAAAATAAAAACAATCAGAAGAGAGGCACCACTAAGAAAAAATAAATATCATTATTGAAGAAGCCAAAACGACATAACTTTTCGGTGGCTACTGGATATACCAATAGGAAATCATCAACGTTCTCTAAGAAATTGACAGTCGGCCAAAGAATTAGATGTATGACATACAAGCCAATTTTCATTGGATATTGGTCAATATCAATTGTTTGAAGCCGCTTATAAAAATTTGCAAAGCACTTTAATCCCAATTGTGACTGGATATTACAATAGAATTTGGTATATACTTGGAAATATCGCCCAGCTAAAAAGCTTTGATTGAATTTAAAAATTAAATTAATTTTAAATTGACGGTATTGGCCACCTCAAACATGTTTTATTTTTTTAATGGTTTCTATGCAAATTAATACCTTTTTTAAAGATGTTAATACAACTCATAATTTAGAAGCACCAGATTCATATTTTCTCTTCTTAGATTAGTAAAGCAGGAAGAAACCGATGTCAAGCTGGTATTACTAACCCAAATCTATGACTTGTCTCAATATGGGACATATTTGACAGTTTCGAAATTGTTAAAAACGAATCCTAAAGGTATATTGTATAAACGATGTTTTAAATGTTTCGTGCAAGATTACATCAAATACTTGATCATTTTCGCAATATCTGTGGCCAAAATTATTAATATTATTATAATATTAATTATTATTAATCTCTTAAAATGTTAATTTAATTTTTCTAGCCAGGATTTTTACTATACTAGATAATAATTAAATTAAATTAATTTTATATTTTAATTATCAAACAAACAAAATTTAAAAAAAAACAATTTTTTTTTTTTTTTAATTTCGATGGCAGTGCCCTTGCCGCGCAGATGTATGCCGCTCAACTGTCATCTCAGCAACAGGCTATGTACGTTTATATGTATAATTTTTTTTTTTAAATAAATAATGATAATTTACTAATAAATTAATCAATGGTTTGTGGTTTGTGAAGTTTCGTTTTTTATTATTTTCGCTTATAATTTTTTAGTATTAAGGATATATGATTTATTTATTATTTTGTTTATAACTAAAACCAAAAATTGTATATTAAATATAAATCTTCAAAAAAAAAAAAATAATAATAATTAATTTGTAAAAGGTAAAGTAGCGAAATAAAATTTTAATTTAATATACAATTTTAATTATGTTAATTTATTATTAATATTATCATTTAATTTTTTATAGATAAACAAATACTGTAATTAAGAAATATGTATATATATAAAAATACTAATTATATTATTCATACTCTGGGCCAGGGCATTGTCATTTTAAATTAATAATTGTTTTTATTAATTATATATTTAAATTAATATTTCGTTTTAAATTAAAAATTGTATTTCATAATTATTTCAAACAATAATAAATGTCCTGGCTTTTGAGATTTAAATTAAAAAAAAATTATTTGTTATAACATTAAGATACTAATTAAATTTTATTGTTACTCAAATTAGGTTTGAAAAATTGGATATCACGCCTAAGAGTGCACAAAAAATTAAACCGGTATTGGAGCGGTGGATGAAAGAAGCTGAGGAGAGGTAATTGATTTTAAAATATTTTTTTTTTTTTTTATAATTTTAACAATTCTAATTGAAAAGTTACCGACATAGGTATAAAAGCGGTCAGAATCATTTAACGGAATTCATTGGCGTTGAACCATCGAAGAAACGGAAACGGAGAACTTCATTTACGCCCCAGGCATTGGAACTGCTGAATGCACATTTTGAAAGGAATACGCATCCATCTGGTAAGTGATTTCTTGTAATAAATTAGGAAACCATTAATTATTTCAAAAAAAAAATTATTTCAGGTACCGAAATAACTGGACTAGCCCATCAATTAGGATACGAACGAGAAGTTATACGAATATGGTTTTGTAATAAACGACAAGCCCTTAAAAACACAGTGCGTATGATGTCAAAGAGTATGGTTTAAAACTGTACAGCAACAACCAATATACAACAACAGCAAAAAATTAGTTTTAATTAAATAGGTTTTAGTATACGATTTAATTAGCTACATTAATTCTAAATATTACAAAATACTTAACACGTATTCACACAAAAATAAAAATCTCTGTAAATAATTTATAATTATCTGTAAGTAAAACAAGAAAACATTACAAATAAAATTAATTAATTTTTAAATTTGGTAAGATTATTTGGTGCCATAAATTTTAAATAATAATAATTATTAATTATTTTAATTTTTAAATAAAATTCTCTCATAATTTTGTGTCATATATGATTTAAATTTTAAATTTGTTTTAACATAAAAATATAAAATTATTGAAACATATATTATAAAAAATAAATTTTAAAATATATAATAATAATAAATAAATAAAAAATCTTCGAAACCAAAGTTCCTATAAATGTTTTTAAATTATAATAATTATATATAAACATATATAAATTAAAAGTAAAACATAAATAAAACATAAAATAAAATAAAAATAAAAAATTTTAAATATAAAATTAAAAGTTATTAAATATACATATAAATTATATCTAAAATATCATTGAATTAAATGTAGACAAGAAAACAAATTTTTAATTATAATTTTACTTAATTACATAACAAAAATTTCTATACACAATAATAATTAATTAAATTGATTATTATTTTAAATTGAAAATAAAAATTAAACATTAAACAAATTAAAAAACAATCTTAATTAATTATATATACATACAATATATATATAAAAGATTAATTATAATACTATTATAAAATAAAATACTATTAAATTTAATTTATAAATACATTATATTATTATTAAATATAAATATAAAAAAATAAAAATTATTAAGTATAAATATACGATAAATATAAATATTAAATTAAAAAATAAATACAACACAACAAAATTTATTAGTTATGTCATAATTAATTAATTATATATTATATATAGTAATTAAAAATTGTATAAAAAAAAAATTAAAAAATTAAAAAAAAAAAAAAAAAATTATTTGAAAATTAAAATTAAAATTAATACAAAATTTAAACCACACATTATGCAGACAAAAACATTATCAAAAGAAATGGAAAAATTTTAATATAATTGAGTTTTAAAAATTAATGAAAAGAAAACAAAAAATTAATAATAATATTATTGAATAAACAAAAAATGAAACAAAATTATAATTAAAAATTAATATTACAGAAAAAATGATGAAATAAAAAAAAATGAAAATTAATAAATTTTAGTTTTATCTTCACCACTGATAAGCGGAATATGAAATGGATTGCAATGCAAAAAAGATATTGAACGGTCACGCTAAATAGTTTCCTTAATTCTACAGACCAATTCGGTTCCGGTCACGACAAGATAAAAAATTGTATATTTGTTTTTAACACTGTAAGATAATTTATAGATAATAATAATAAACAGTTTTAAAGGTCATTACTCGCCCCTTATTGAGTCAACCATCTGGCTCCAACGGTTTCGATCCTGAGCATGGTCTTTATACTGTCTAAGATAATCTGAAGAGGCCAAGTCGTTCTCTACATCGTGGAGCCATCGTCTGGAGAACCCAAATATTTGAACCTCCTCACTCCCTCAAACGTGTGGTGGCCACTACTAAAATCTGGTGTGCCATTGTCCCTAAAACCAGAGATCAGGTATTTCGTTGTGGACTCATTGATCTGAAGTCCAACTGAAGCTGAAAACTCTACAAACTCTACGAGTTATAGTTCAAATTTCGCCACTCGTATTACATAACATTATTTTATTAATATTTTTGTTAAACTATAAATTGCAATTTTATTTGCCCAACTAACTATTTAATTGATTAAATCAATTAATTAGTAGATTTTTATTTAAAATCTATCTACGCTGCTCTCAATGAATATTTCTACAATTCTGATTGGAATTTTCATTAAGCTGGTCAAAATTTGAATGACATAGTTTCACAATTCAATGAACGACTCAAGACAGGTATCGAAAGGTATATGTTTCGTCGGGGGTTACTAAACCGACATTTCGAGAACCATGGTATAATGTTAATAATAATGGTATAATGCATCCATTTGTAATATGTCAAACCATCACTATCTATTGAGATGAATACATTTTCTCTCCCTCATCAACATTCAACCTAACAAGACGTGTTTTATTTACTATCCATAAAAACATATTTCAATCATCATCATCATCAGGTTATGGGCCTACGTAAATAATAAAAATCCGTGAAGAATTTTAGTGTTGTTTGTGAAAAAGCATTAGCGGAATTGACATTGACGCTCGATCTATGTTGACGCATATTGAATTGTGAGTTTTCAAACGATGCTTGGGAGGCATTAAAAGCAGCGTTTGAAGACAACGGTGTCGTTAGAGAAGTAGCGCTGTTGAAAGAATGGATTTCGTTGAAGGACTACGTAACACAATGTTTGAAATTGTGGTCGAAAGTGAAAAGAGCCGGTTTTAACATCGATGAACAAACAGCCGGTGCGATTATTTTGTGTGGTTTACCGGATCAATTCAAACCAATGGTGATGACAATCGAGGCAATAGGCAAAGACATTTCGGTCGATTATGTAAAAAACATTTTGTTACAAAAAGTTTGAATTTGAGCAAAGTGAGAAGCAAAAGTATTTGCAGCGAAGCAAAGAGAGTCATTTGGCAAATCATCGACAAAGAAAAGAGTAAAGTGTTATGAATGCGGTGGCTCGCATTACAAAAAACATTGTCCGAAATTAAAAAACGAAGACAGTTATGTATAGTTCTTTTGTTGCACAGAAATGTGTGTCGCCCGACGATTCGTTCTTTGATAGCGGTGCTACAGCACACATGTCGAATTATGAACCTCACATTGTAAATAGGTCGCAACCGCATGTGAGTGAAGTCACAGTGGCAAATAGTCAGAAGCTGTCAATCGAATGTACTGGCGATAATGAACAGAAAATCATAAACAACCACTGCAACAGTGAAATAACATTAAAAAATGTTCAATATACTCCGGATATTTGTGCAAACTTGTTATCGGTTAATCAAATTGTTAAAAAGGGACACGAAGTTTTGTTTAATAATCGTGGTTGTAAGGTTTTTGACAACAATAAAAACGGGAAGTTGGCAACGGAAAGTTTGGTGAACGATATGTTTAAACTTGATGTGCCAAATAATAAACCAGATTTGAGGTTTTTCATAGTTTTCGGGTGCAAAGTATTTGCACACGTTCCAGATGTCAAGAGAAAGAAGCTTCACGATAAAGCAATTGAATGCACGTTTATTGGAACTCAAAAGGCATATCGTATGTATAATCATTCGACAAAAAGGGTGATTGTAAGCAGAGTTGTAACATTTATTGAAACTGAAAATGGCAATAAGGTAAGCGATTTGGAATTGAAAAGTACTAATCAATTTGTTGTATCATTGCAAGAAGACGACGAAGGCATCGATTTTGAATCAAGGGAGGAAATATTGGATGATTCTTCAATCACTAAACGAGTGGAGTCACTTACTGGTAGACACCCAGAGGTAGATGCTTCTGCGAAGCTTGGTGAGCAGATTACTCTAGTCAACGATTGAACCGACTGCCGAGTCGACCAATGTTTCATCGGAATTTGAATCGGCCGATGATGATACGACATTGGACCCGGGGAATGAATCAATTGAGGTCGATGAGAGTGCAAATTTGGAACAAACCATTGTACAGCGTGCATCGAATCGAATTGCACAATTGCAAAAGCAAAAGTACACATACATTGCGATTGAAGAAAGTGATCAACTACCGTTAAAGCAGCGATGTCAAGTGATGAACTCGTTAGCCGAAAATAAAACATGGGTTTCATTAGAAATACCAAAAGATAAAAAGGCAGTGAAGTGTAAATGTGTTTTTAAGACAACGCGCAATGCAGACGGCAATATTGTGCGATGTAGATTACAACGAAACTTTCTCACCTGTAGTGCGGTACAATTCAATTAGGTATCTATTAGCAATGGCTGTAAGGCATGATTTAAAAGTTAGCCAAATGGACGCAGTGACGGCGTTTCTATTATAAAATCGATGTATGGGCTAAAATAATCCAGTCGTTTATGGAAGTCGGCATTATCGGAAGTTCTAATCGATTTTGGACTACAGCAATCACAAGTCGATCAGTGCATTTTCTACTGTGCAACAGGCGGTTACATATTAATTGTTGCTATATACGCCAATGAGAATCAGCTTAAAGAAAAGTTGAACAAAAACTTCAAAATGAAGGACCTAGGTGAGCCATTATCGGTCATTAACATAAGGGTAACACGCGACAAGAAGACTGGAGCCATCATAATTGATCAGAGACAATACATCAAAGAACGTTTTGGTATGAGTGATGCAAATGCACTTACACCACCGGATTTGAATCAGAAAATAAGTTACGAAATGTGCCCGAAAACCGAGGATAAGAAGTATGAGATGTGTAACGTTTCATACAGGGAAGCGGTAGGCAGCTTGCTCTATGCTGCACAGGTAACTCGTCCTGATATTAATTTTGCTGTTAATTTACTTAGCAGGTATACGGAAAATCCTGCCAAAGCACACTGGAATGCTGTCAAGCGAATCTTGTGTTATCTAAAATGCACAATGACCTTGGGCATCACATATAGAAAATCGTCAGATGAATTAACTGGTTTTTGTGATTCAGAACAGGACCGATGTAACTCGGATGGTGGAATGTCTAGACTATAAGGCGGGTGCTTTAGTATATCCCAGCTCAACTGCTCGATATCCGCAAGTGTTTGGTTTGAGACATGGCTTAATTGAATTAATTTTAAGAAGACGAATGAATTTTACTTGAATTTTCACCTACACACGTTCTAGTTGGGCGCCGAAGCCATTCAGAATTGATTGTTACGCCACAAGGTAACAGTTCCCAATGCACCACGCCAGACGCCATCCACAACACACACACAACATCATTTTTTGGTGTAGATCTTTATAATTGATATTTGAAGTAGATCTCTAGCATATATATGGTCGAACCAAGTATATAGCCAGTAAGGGATATAGTCGGCCAAAACTGACCAACACTTTAAAATGGTTCAACATATTATCCTTAATAAAGATAAATATCCCCTAACCTTCAGTGAGGAAAGTGATATAGAAGAGATTGTTAGATAGCGACGCAAATAGACGTGTGAGTTGCTGTTGTTATATTTTTTGAATTAAGATCTATGAATTTGAGGCGAAAATGCAGTATATTGTCTTGGAAAATTTTCGTTTTTAATAAAATTTGATGTCTAGTGTGAAGGAAATCTTATTTACTATGTAGCATAGCAGAATAAGCTAAAATATACATTTTTTTATTTGATTGTCTAAAAACGGTTTGATCGATACTATACGACCGGTTTGAGATACAAATATTCTGCTTTCGAAATGTGCTACAAATATAAAGATAACATGACATGAAATTACATTTCTGTAAGAACTTTCTCGTTTTACGATTATGAACTCATTCATTAGAATTATACTACAATAACCATTCTCTTGTGTGACCTTTGACTCAAAGGTTATTTTTGAAAATTCTAACTCATTCAAAACGCTAAACTAAAATTATTCCTAAAATATAAAATGCTGCTGAAAAGCCACTATAAAGCACTAGAATTAAATATGAATTGAAAATCCAAGAACCAAAATGCATCGTAAGACATTCAATTTATCGCGCATTTATTAATTTAATTGAATACAAATTAAAATTCAATCGCATTTTAATTATTACAATGAAATAAATCTCTACAAAATATCAATTGGCACTATTAGTCTAGAAACAAACACTAAAATAATCTCTACAATTATTATACCGATGTACAGAGACATCTATCAATAAACCAACAAATCTAAAAGTTATTCAAGTTTTGCATCATTGGTGTCAGAGACTAAATTGGTTTGAAACTATAGCAAAGTCTACACTGATTTAGTGCGTCATCTCTCGGTAGTAGAATAAAAAACTTAAAATCGGTATTCAACCATTTTTATTACTTTTCGGCTTCAACAAGTTCGAATTGTCTCAGCTCCAAATTGTTTTTATCTTTCTTTTCTAAAATTCCGATTGTACCATATCCAACCATTCCAACGAGCATCACGCAAAATAAGGCCGTTAATTTTGTTGATGTACAAAAATGTGGACTTGATGAATAAGTTATAACGGATCCAGTTGCTTCCCATAATCGAAAATTACTAAAATCTGCTTCTTCTTTTCCCGGAAAAAGGATTCCACTCAGTGCTATAAAAATAGAAATGTGTCTTACGTAAATTATGGTCAGAAATTTTAAGTGGTATAATTTTCGGAATTTCAACTAACCATTGACTTGAACCAACCATACACCATCAGCCAATCCCCCATATTGCTGCCATAATACAATATGTTAAATAATCATCCTTGACAGCTACTCATTGTTTCATCCAAATTATTAGTGCGGAATGTATAATTATAGCACCAATCATTACAGGAGTACGGCCGGCCAATTTCGCTATACCACCGGCTAATCGGGCCGCAAACACATTTGCAATTCCGAAACTAATTATTGCAAATCCAATTTTGGAGATTCCCCAACCGCATGCAACGATGCACGAATGATGCTGTGAAATCTACAGCAACGAAGGCTTGTAAATTTAATTAGATGCATATGTTTCCATGATCATTTTTAGCCTTCCTGAAAATTTGTCGACGACGAAGGGCTGCTTTTGTGGAGAAACAATCTAGCATTTCGTCAATATATTCCGAATACACAGCATAAATACGTGATAAAATTGTATGAATTGCGTACACCGGGCGGCTTTTTGATTGATTTATTAATTTATACTGATAAAGGCACAGTATCTAATGAAGAGGGACATGTATTCGGTGGTTCTTCAGCTGATGAAAGATTATTTGGGAAAATGGCACACCTTATACATGAACAATTATTATTGGAGCAAGTGGACGCAACAGAACATCTGATTAACAATAAAACAGGTATGTGTGGACGCTTAGACAAAACAGAAAGCGGGATACTCAGTTCGTAATAAACAAAACTAAAACCAGGCGAGGCGTCTTAATGATTTCAACAAAGCACAAGGCAGAAATGGTACAAGTAATCACTAAAAGAGGTCAAGAGTTAATAAAACCAAAAGTAGTGGCAGACTATAACTCAAATATGTCAGGCGTTGACAGAACCGACCAAATGGTTTCATACTATGCATGTCCACGAAGATCAATTAGATGGTATGTTAAAGTATTTTTCGATTTATTGGAAATCGCGTTTTGGAATTCCTGCTGGATTTATAATAAAATGAACGTTGATAAACCTTTGTCTCTTCTTATATTCATAGAGTAAAGATCATTAAGTCTTATTAGCCCAAAATTCATCCTGGATCCAGCAAACATTTTCCAGACGATCTACAGTAATATAGCAACCACAAATAAAGCAGATTTTCCTAATATGATCGCCAGCCGTAAAAGATTTCGCCAGTGCCATATATCAATCAAAAGAACTGTCACAAAGTATAAAGTCATTGATTGGACTATGGCCATACCCTTGCTTTGAAATGTGGCATGCTCAGGGAATTTCAATCAAATATATGTAGTCGTATAAACAGATAGTCTAATTAGGTGTAAATTGCTAAATATGAAATGTTCCTAAACTGAGTTCGAATGGATACTGTGGTACTGACTTGTCCACCACGACATTTTATTAAAAACAAACAACACATAATAGGTGGTCACTTCAATACGAAGAATACCCACTGGGGTTCTAGATTAACTACAACTAAAGGAAAAGAATTACTGATTGCCATTAAAGAAAATGAATGTGAATTCATTTCAACTGGAAAACCAACACATTGGCCAACTGACCCAGGAAAAATACCTGACCTGATCGATTTTTTTATAACCAAAAGTATTTCTGGACTATGCTTATTTGACCATCGCCGTACATTTTCATTGCTGCTATATCAATCTTTTATACTTGGCAATTAATTGGAAAAATTTGAAAATTTTAATAGAAGCTGAGTTGAACTAATCTGTAAGACGAAATTAAATTAAAAAAACCTTAGCCCGAATGCCGCTTGAACTCACGTCCACTGATCATACGCCCATTACTTTGCTTTGTTTTGCTCATTACTGATAAATCCATCTTTTATACTCACCATTTGAATAGAGAAAAATGAAAATTTAACAGAATCTGAATTGAATTAATTTGTAAGAAATTAAATTAAATTTGTTTTTAGTTTTAATCGAGACTTAAACTCAGCTATACCTATTTGTTGTACTTTCAGTTTGTATAAGGAAATTTTTTATTTGGACGCTATTCATGTACCGACTTAAACTTAAAACTTGTATGGTCAGTGGTCAATAGTGTGGTACTCCTAGAAAATCGCATCAAGAATCATTGACTGGAACGGAAGTTTTATAATTTTTAGGAACATAAGGAGGAATAGCTTGTCAGATTTTTAGTTTCTCCGAAATACACTGGCACTATGCAGTTCAGTTAAGTTTCAAACGATATGAATGTTGGGACATTTCTGGTTCAACTCAGCTTTTGTTAAAAAAATTAGTTTCTCAATTCAGTCGGTGACTTTGGATTTATGGAACTAAGTTCGATTCTCGACCGAGCCACACATTTTTTGATTTAATTTCTCCTGTAAAATTGATGATGGTGAAATAAAATTACTCAACTCCAACTCAGTTTCTGTTCAAAACATCAATATTCTCCATGTAAAAGTGGCAAGTATAAAAGATGGGTATGGGATGGGTATATAGCGGTAATGAAATTGTACGGCGATGGTCAAATAAGCAGAGTTCATTAACGTTGCTAAAATTTTCAATTTTTTTATTCAAATGGCAGCTATAAACGATAAGAATATCACTATTTATATGTATAGCGGTGGCTCGGTGGTAAAAGCACCTGAGTGATTGGATATTAATCACGACTAGTTCGTTCAAGCATGGATACATATTTTTAATTTAGTTGCAGATTGGTCATTTTTATCAAAAAGCGATTTTTTTAAAATTTAATGTGAAATGGGTGGATGCCCGCTAAATTCTTTTACCCTTAATCGAGGTTCGAACACTGAACAACATCCATAATTCCAAATCCTATTACACCGCATACTTTACCACCTCACCATTTCCATACATAGATTTCCCGCTATACTCATCTTTTATATTTGCCAATTGAAGGGAGAAATTAAATAAATTAAATTTAAAATTATTTTATGCCTAACCGAGGCCCGAACTCAAGTTCACATATTCAAATACAACGACTCTACTTACTGCATCACCGGCGTATACAAATTTGGTGCTATACAAATTTTTTATGTTTGCCAATTGAATAGAGAAAATTGAAAATTTTAGCAACAGGAATGGGCAATTCATTACGGTCATACACAAGAGATGGCTCTTATACTTGCCGAAGAAATTAAATTAAAAAAGTATTGACGACGCTGGCGAGAATCGAACTCGAGTCCACGAATGCAAAATCAATGAATCTGTTCACTGCACCATTGCCGAATATACATAATGCTATACAAATCTTTTATATTTGCCAATTCAATGGAGAAAATGGAAAATTTTATCAACATGATGGACTATATTTTCATTACGATCATACGCAAGAGATGGCTCTTATACTTGTTTCTTTCAACAGAAGCTGTTCAACACAATTTTGCAGCAAAAATTAAATTAAAAAAGTTTGCCCTGACGAGTCTTGAACTCGAGTCCACGACTACAAGAGCATTGACTCTGCTTACTCGACCATCGGCGTATTGAAAATTGGTGCTGAACAACGATAGGAATCTTTACAAAAAAAATTTAACTATGACCGTGCCCACTCCATGGTCAAACTAATTCGAGTTCAGGAAGGCTATGAGTGCTACCGCGTTATTAAAAAGCCAAATCTTTGAGATAACCAACACTTGTTCGGTAAAATATGTGCCAGACTGATGACAAAATTATCACAAAATTTAGTGGATGTGTTTTGATGGATGACGAAACGTACATGAAATTGGTTTTGAAACACTTCAAGTTATATACATTTGAAAAAAATGTATGATTTGGCCAGCAATTTGCAGTTGTGGAGCCAGGTTTTTGTTATATTTTTCATAACGACGTATTTTGCCGCTAATTTTTCAACACGATTCAGCAGTAAAGTTTTGGCCTTATCGCTCGTACACGACTCTAATTCGAACAGAACCAATAAATTTGCACGAGATTAATCAAATTACTGTTATCTCAAAGAGTCCACAGGTTTTCGATGTATCGAATAATTTTGGGGTATAGAGGAAAGAGTGCTGAAGTGCAAAAGTCACACTGGCAGTTATGCCAGAAACAGGGAGCATCAAACAACATGTGCGTGATTTTATCCGTAATAACGAAATCTATAGAGGTGATTTGTGCAAAAATTAAAAAAACTCAAAAAATTCAATTTAATCGTATGGAAACTTTATTATCATTCGAAAGAACATTTCTTGCCATTTATTTTTTAAAGATTACTTCTTTCAAATGATGGCCGCAACTGTGATGGTCCTTTCTCAAAGTTCAATTTTTGATGACGCGTTCGAGAATATCGAATTGTATTTGGTGAATGACACGAGTAATGTAGCTGGTTTATTCAGATAGACTTTGGACTTTGTGTAGCCCCAAAGAAAAGAGTCTAGAGGTATCACACGATTTAAACAGCAAATTTAACGATCCGAACTGTGAAATTAATTGCTCGCCATCATGATTTTTGTATAAATACATTGTTTCGTGTCGGGCTTCAATTTCATGCAGCAAATATTCCGTTATCATGGTACAATAAAGAGCACTATTAATACAGATACGTCCCGGCTGGGTTTTTTTTGAAGAAATATGGACGAATGATTTCACAGGCGCATAAACCACACCAAACCATCTATTTAGTAGCGTATCATCCAATACTGTAAACTGGGATTCAAACTTTTTGATGGTATTCCAAATAGTGGTCTCGACAGGCCGATTATGTCAACCGTAACTTAAAGGCACGAAACACATTCCTTACAGAACGCTGATTTTCGTAATAAAGCTGAACAATTTGTAGACGCTATGCCGGGCTCCGTTTGTCCATGATGAAATGGCAAACAATACTGAATACATAAAATCACGATGACAGTTTGAAACTATTCATGCGTCATTTGTCAAAAAGAAACAAAGCAAAAGTCACCTCTAGTAAGTATATAACCTTATTAAATAACTAATCGATTATTTTCATTATTATAATTCATCACCAACGCAGCAGCAACTAACAAATTCCTCTCGGTAGAATTGTTGCGTTTTCTGCTCAAAGAAGTCCGTATAAGAGAATGCCGAACGTCATACCATCTAGAATGAAGCGGTGTCCGTGCAGGAAGTGTTCAAGAGAACAGAACCGATGTAACTCTGATGGTGGAATGTCTAGGCTATAAGGCGGATGCTTTAATATATCCCAGCTCAACTGCTATATATCCGCAAGTGTTTGGTTTGAGACATGGCTTAATTGGATTAATTTTGTGAAGACGAATGAATTTTCCTTGAATTTTCACCTACACACGTTCTAGTTGGGCGCCGACATTCAGAATTGTTTGTTACGCCACAAGGTATAACAATTCCCAATGCACCACGCCAGACGCTATCCACAACGCACACACAACATCATTTTTTGGAGAAGATCTTTATGGGGCACCCGTTCTACGTCTGTTGACGACTCCCTGCTCATCACAGGTAAGGATTCGATTAAAATCATCACGGCTGAATTCGTTAAGCTCTTACGGTGTTCCGTACTTAGCTGCGTCTGCTGCACTGACGGAGTTTGTACAGTTGACGTTGGTGAACATGATGTCATTATGACGCTATTGCACGACCGAATCTTCGCAAACCAAGTGATTACACTAGTCGCCTTTTTGCCCAACGTATAGTAAATATTTTTGGTCGCTGCCACTGCAATTTAAGCGAAAATCAAGCTCTTTATGGAGGTATGTATATTTGCTTTGGTCGAACCAAGAATATAGCCATTAAGGGATATAGTCGGCCAAAACTAACCAACACTTTAAAATGGTTCAACATATTATCCTTAATAAAGATAAATATCCCCTAACCTTCAGTGAGGAAAGTGATATAGAAGAGATTGTTAGATAGCGACGCAAATAGACGTGTGAGTTGCTGTTGTTATATTTTTTGAATTAAGATCTATGAATTTGAGGCGAAAATGCAGTATATTGTCTTGGAAAATTTTCGTTTTTAATAAAATTTGATGTCTAGTGTGAAGGAAATCTTATTTACTATGTAGCATAGCAGAATAAGCTAAAATATACATTTTTTTATTTGATTGTCTAAAAACGGTTTGATCGATACTATACGACCGGTTTGAGATACAAATATTCTGCTTTCGAAATGTGCTACAAATATAAAGATAACATGACATGAAATTACATTTCTGTAAGAACTTTCTCGTTTTACGATTATGAACTCATTCATTAGAATTATACTACAATAACCATTCTCTTGTCTGACCTCGTTTGCGTCAAAGGTTATTTTAGAAAATTCTAACTCATTCAAAAGGCTAAACTAAAATTATTCCTAAATATATATATAAAATGCTGCTGAAAAGCCACTATAAAGCACTAGAATTAAATATGAATTGAAAATCCAAGCACCAAAATTCATCGTATGCGACATTTAATTAATCGCGCATTTATTAATTTAATTGAATACAAATTAAAATTCAATCGCATTTTAATTATTACACTGAAATAAATCTCTACAAAATATCAGTGGCACTATTAGTCTAGAAACAAACACTAAAATAATCTCTATAATTATTATAACCATGCACAGAGACATCTATCAATAAACCAACATATCTAAAAGTTATTCAAGTTTTGCATCACTGGTGTCAGAGACATCTTTCTAAATTGGTTTGAAACTATAGCAAAGTCTACATTGATTTAGTGCGTCATCTGTAGGTAGTACAAAAAAAACACTTAAAATCGATTTTCAACCATTTTTATTACTTTTCGGCTTCAACAAGTTCGAATTGTCTCCGCTCCAAATTGTTTTTATCTTTCTTTTCTAAAATTTCGATTGTACCATACCCAACCATTCCAACGAGCATCACGCATAATAAGGCCGTTAATTTTGTTGATGTACAAAAATGTGGACTTGATGCATAAGTTATAACGGATCCAGTTGCTTCCCATAATCGAAAATTACTAAAAGCCGCTTCTTCTTTTCCCGGAAAAAGGATTCCACTCAGTGCTATAAACATAGAAATGTGTCTTACGTAAATTATGGTCAGAAATTTTAAGTGGTATAATTAGCGGAATTTCAACTAACCATTGACTTGAACCAACCATACACCATCAGCCAATCCCCATATTGCTGCCATAATACAATATGTTAAATAATCATCCTTGACAGCAACCCATTGTTTCATCCAAATTATTAGTGCGGAATGTATAATCATAACGCCAATCATTACAGGAGTACGGCCGGCCAATTTAGCTATACCACCCGCTAATCCGGCCGCAAATGCATTTGCAATTCCGAAACTAATCATTGCAAATCCAATTTTGGAGATTCCCCAGCCGCATGCAACGAATGATGCTGTGAAATCTACAGCAACGAAAGCTTGTTCAGCACCGATAAACATGGTTATTGGCAACAACAGTAATTGATATTTGTGTCCCAATTGTTTTACAGTGACGGCGATTAATCGGATTCCAGATATACCAGTGCCGGATCCACTTCGTCCAGTTTCATATCTAACGGAAATAAAATATTTTAGTAACTTGTTTTTTATGGCCATTACAAATTACTCACCGTTTCAAGGAATCGACAAAAAATACCACAGTTAATACCGCGACCAACATACAACCAAGAAATATTGACATGAGTATTTGAATTTTTCGTGGTTCGGGCGGTTGAAGATTTGGATTTTCGGCTGCAGTAACACCTGGACAAAAATTTGCTCCACAAATTTCTCCTACATCCCTCACAGTTGTATTCACAAATATTGTTAAAGTTTCATTGATAGATACTGGATCGGATATACTTGAGAGTATTGTAGAAGATATCAAATTACCCCATACTTGAGCTAGTTGGTAGAAGATAAAGAAAAATCCGAAAAATCGGACGACCAAAACTTCTTTTTTTATCGTTCCCCGTGT
This sequence comes from Tipula unca, assembly GCA_951394425.1. Taxonomy (NCBI): domain Eukaryota; kingdom Metazoa; phylum Arthropoda; class Insecta; order Diptera; family Tipulidae; genus Tipula; species Tipula unca. Next base: position 124,375,902 of record OX596380.1, read on the forward strand.
TACCGCACTGTACACTTCAGATACAACCGATAGATAAGTACATTTTGCACACCATAGCGGTCCACCGCCAAAACCAACAGCCAAACCGGCCGGCAGTAGTGTATAAAATCGTGGAAAGAATTGGGCCGCAATAAACGGCATATACGTGATAAACGAAAATGCAATGGCCCATTTGCATCCGAGCCATTTAATTACGATCACCGGTAAAAATATATTCGACAGTATCAAACTGCCGTACATCGATGCCAGTGTAATTGTTCCTAGTGATGCATCGGAATTCACTGAACTCTGTAAATTTGAAGTTCCATGAAACGCTGTGAAATGTATCATGAACGCAAATCCAATAATGAATACGTTCTTGATGATTCGATATCGTTCGTCCGATGAAAATTTAGCTAAAAATTCTTCCCGCTCTTTTGTTACAACAACTGCTGGTGATTGATCTGCCATTTTTTAAACTTATATTACCTGGAAATAAATGAAAAATTAAAAATGTGTAAACGTAACAAATATGTAATCTACATAAATGAATTAAATATTTCGCATAAACGCACGTTCTGTTGCACATCTGTATCGAAGAACGTGGACTTATCTTAAACCTATAGTTCGGCATATTGTTATTAATATATTGTGGTGATTGATTATGATTTACTTTGTTGTTGATAGTATAAATAGTACAAGGTGAGCTTTTAGTTCATTATCACACGATTTATTTGTTGTTGTAGGTCATAATGTTGTTTGTTTTGTGTATAGCTTTCTGTCACGTTCAATTAAACTTATGTGCGCGGCGATAAAATACTTTAGAAGTTAGGTAAACAAAACTATATGACAATTTCTGCAGCACATTAAAGTGTCATGATAAGGAAATGATTGATACAAAGTTATTTTTCGAAGTTTCTAAGAAACGGAATGTTCAATATGAATAGCCATTGAGGGTTTAATTGTGTCAAATCGAAAAACTATGCTTACCTTAGTGATATAGTCAAACGTCACGTTTTAGTTTCATATAAATAAACGAAAAATTCCTATAGATTTAATGCTCGAATTTTTGTATACACACAGACGAACTCAGACGATATGATGTACGAGTATTTGATGTATATATAAATTGTATTAATCTAGGACGTGCGTGGTTATGAGAGTCTAAGAAGATTGTAGCTCGTCCTCAGTTATTTTATTTAGTGTTTACGTATTTTTTAAACATTGTAGATCGTGGACCGAACGAACCATTCATTATAAATACCAGCTATATCCGCACATAAGAGGGTGCGCAGATGAAAGGAGTCATAAACGGCCAACGGTGCATAGATTGAAAAATCAGCACCGTAATGTGCAATATTTTTTAACATCACATTAAAACATAATGTATTACCTCGAGTGAATTGATTGGTTTATATATATGTAAGAGTAGAGTTTAGGCTACAACAATGTAGTAATATAGTTTAAATTCACGAGACTATGGTAGTCAAGGGTACGAGTACAGTTTTACCATTATTTGTCATAACAACAAATCATTATGGCTTTCAATCAACTTATCTATAATTTGACTGGAGTAAAATTGTTACTTAACAATATTGCTGATTCAATTTCATGGCATTACGATATATGGTTATACAGAGTCTATGTGAATGATGAGTGAAATCGAAATTTAAAGTAAAATCAAACCAATGGTGAAAGAAGAAATCAATTTTTATTGTAATGCTGCTTTCTATTTTTGTTGTAGTTCCTCATGGTATCAATCACAGCACGAGTTCATGCCATTCTTTGGTAAGGCAGAATACTGTTTTACTGGCGAAAATTCGAATAAACTGATTAAGCAGATATTGGCTGTCGACAATTGCAATTCATTCCCATCTTTGATGGTTGTGGATCTAGTTCGGTACACTCTTTAGTAAAGTTCGTGGTATGTATATTGGAAAAGCAATATGTCGAGATTTTATTAGCCGTTAGTACATGTATTCAACAGGAAAATGTGGACGTAACATTCGAACAACTATTTAGGAAATAGTATGGTACATGAACAGCATATCACCGTATTTACACTGGCCTATTTTATTTTTAGGCACAATTTGTAAACACGTAACTGGTGCTATATATTTAACCTAACGATCCTACATATTACAACTGGAATTAGAGGAAGCAATATGAAAAATTCTCTGATGTGACATTGATCGGTCACCAGAGCTGAAAACGCGAAATGTACCTAAATAATTATGAAAAATTCATACAAAAGAAGAAGAAGATCATTTAAGACAACAACGATCATATAATAATGACATTGCAAATATTGAACGAACTTTCAAATTTTGAAACTGACATTTTCGATTCTCAACGGGGGATAGAAATCCAAATAATTATAATCAAATAATTAATCAAAATTCAGGCTGCTCTTTTAAGCTCGAAACGGTAGTTATTAATCATAATTAATGACCAATCAAATTATAAATTATATTAACTTCCTACCTTTAACATAGCATTATTCATTTTTTTACATCCTTAACAAACTCATGTACAACCTGCTAAATACTTAAGTTTATGTGTCTCAAGTTTTCAATGGTTAGTATACTAAATTCCAATAATGATTAATTTAGTTGAACTAACTTTGCCACAACTATTGCGAGTGAGTTTGTGTAAAAGTCTTATTTTTCATTTTTACAATAATAATTTTAATTAAATAAAAATTAAAAAATATTTGTGCGAAGTTTTGGGTATATTCTATACCCAAAATTGCGAACTCTAAAATCATGCAGATGATCTGCAAATTTATTTGAATGAACGCCAATTTGGGTTTGATCCACAAATGTTCCACATTTCCAAAAGTAAATGACCTCGTTTTGAACTCATCTATTCAAGGAAATGTTCATCTATAAAGGTAAAGTTAATTTGGTGAAGCAGGTTTCCAAATTCAAGAATAGCACTCAGTCAAATGTAATAGACGTTATTAATTTTTTTCGATTTCTCCTACTTTTATAGTTTCGATAGCAAAGTACCGTGCACGTTCAACAACCAGTCTGAACTATATTTTAATCTATATACCGGGTGTTTTTTTCGATTCATGATAGATCGTATGCATATTGTTCTCAGTAGGAGAAATCGAAAAAAGTTTAATATCGTCTATTACAGCGCCATCTATCATGAATCGAAAAAAATGTTTCAAGAAATCCTACGTACTTTTAGCCGTAGAACCCGAATTTGCAATAAAAAATAGGGGTTCCTATTTTAGTTTCCAAGTTGCCCCCCACCTCCCTTACAAGGAGGGGCAGGGGGTCCTAATTTTAGCACTAATGTATTTCCCTTCCGGAATGATTTAATTTTGATGATGGGCATTTTTATCGTAGAGGGCTTATTTTCTGCGATATTTGAAAGCTTCAGCTTAAAAAAAACACCCGGTATATTGAGCAAACCAAGAGAACTTTATAGCTTTTCCAGGTTAAATTCAACTTTTTCCATGTTAAACGCAACTTATTCCAAAGTAAACAAAACTATTTCCAAATAGATCGCAACCTTTTCCAAACTAATTGAAACTAGGTCCAAATTAATGGCAACTTGTTACAAATTGAATTAAACTTTTTCCAAATTGAATGCAACTTTTTTTCATTTAACCTGGAAAAGCTATATCGCAATCCTATCAATGAACATACGGATTCTATTAAAATCATTCAAAATAGACCGGATTATTTAAAATCACAATCGACAAACCTTTTATGTTTAATTTCATTTGGAAAAACGTTAATTTGAAATGGAAAATGTCTAATTTTAATTCTAAAAAGTTTAATTTATATTCATCAATGGGTTAAGTCTGTTTGGGAAAAATTTAATTTCAAATGGGAAAAGTTTCAGCGAATTTGGAAAGAAGCGAAATCTGTTTGGAAATAGTTTAATTTAATTTGGAATAAGTTCCGTTCAATTTGGAAATAGTTTCGATTATGTTGGAAAAAGTTGCGTTTAACTTGGAAAAAGTTCAATTTAATCTGGAAAAGCTATAACGTTATTTATCATTACACAGAATGCCAATTTCCAGAATTTATTGAACAGTTTTCGTTTAACGCACAATATATACCTTCCCTAGCACTTAACAAAAGTGATATCAAAAGATCTTTTAAAAATAAGTAGGATTGATGCTTTTATAGGAATGTACAGCCTTTATATACCGGGTGTTTTTTTTAAACTGAGACGATCAAATATCTCGAAAAATAGCCACTCTACGGAAAAAATGTCCATAATCAAAATTTAATCATACCGTGGGGGAAATACATTAGTGCAAAAAAAAAAGTCCCCCCACCCCGCTTTGTAGGTGGGGCGGGGGTAACTTTTAAACTAAGATAGGAAGCCATATTTTTTATTGCAGATACGGATTCTACGACTAAAAGTACGTATGATTTGAATAAAATATTTTGTTCGGTTCATGATAGATGGCGTTGCAATCGACGAAATTCAATTTTTTCAATTTCTCCTTCTTAGAACACACGTATTCGATTCTGCAATACGTTTGAAATAAAAAACATCACGTTTTCATTGGAAATACTCGAAATTCGTCATCAAAACAATTTATTCAGTTTTGTAAATCTAAATAAGTGTTCAAAATGATGGCCTGAATTTTGTATTTTTGAAATTTAATAATAAAACTTGAAATTAATTTTGAACACTTATTTAGATTTACAAAACTGAATAAATTGTTTTGATGACGAATTTCGAGTATTTCCAATGAAAACGTGATGTTTTTTATTTCAAACGTATTGCAGAATCGAATGCGTGTGTTCTAAGAAGGAGAAATTGAAAAAATTGAATTTCGTCGATTGCAACGCCATCTATCATGAACCGAACAAAATATTTTATTCAAATCATACGTACTTTTAGTCGTAGAATCCGTATCTGCAATAAAAAATATGGCTTCCTATCTTAGTTTAAAAGTTACCCCGCCACACCTACAAAGCGGGGGTGGGGGGACTTTTTTTTTTGCACTAATGTATTTCCCCCGCGGTATGATTAAATTTTGATTATGAACATTTTTTCCGTAGAGTGGCTATTTTTCGAGATATTTGATCGTCTCAGTTTAATAAAAACACCCGGTATAGAAGTAAAATTATAGCGGCGGTTTAGTTTATATGTTATAGGATTTAAATTACAAAAAGCAGAAATATGTGCAGCCAGCAAAACATAACCATAGATGCAACAAGGCATTGTATTTAATAATAAATCGCTGTGACCGTAAAACAAATTAAAAATAAATATTTCAATTATTTTGAATTTTTAGAATATTATTAATATTCTAAAAATTAAATGACTAAATTTGAATATTATTAGCTAGGTTTGCCACCTTTTGAAAAAGCCAGAGGAGGACAGTACAATAAATGTTTTTCATTTGAGATTTAGAACATTTAAATGAAAGAATTAATTTAATCATGGAGCTTTTCAGCACTAAAATGCATTTTTATTTAATCTTAGATCTTTTTTACGATTTTTTATTACTGTTTCGAATAATTTTTCGTATAGCAGGTGCTCCAAATGGTCTCCTTTAAGTAAGGAAATGTATGAAAGTATTCCATCTCAAAACTATTTTTCCTTAACGACTGTATCACAATAAATTTTGAAAATGAACGTCTTCCTCAAGAACGATCTTTTGCTCAAAATTAATCACCACCTAATACTTAGACTGTATAATGCTAATGATCTTAGAGATGTAGATACTTATGTGTACATAAAATAAACAAATGATTTCAGAGTGTAAATGCAGAATACACTGCCTGAAAAGTGATATCCTGTTTTGAAACTGTCGGAAAAAATCAAATAAATAAATTGACGGAACTAATTTAATAAAATGCGTAAATAATTTATAAATATTTATGGAAACATAATTAACTTTCCTGTTGGAGGACATTTTTGCCCTCGTGGAGGATGGAGTCAATTTCTTACGAAAGGAATCGTATCCTCCATAACGGAGGACGGGTGGCAAGCCTATGTACAGCACACAATGCTAAGTGTTATGTATAATTTGGAAGCCGCTAAAATTAATAACGAAAATTCCCCGTACTGTGTTATTGTACGGAATATGAATTATAATTTTGAGGTAAATAATTTATTTGAAGAAAATTATTGTTTTTTTTTTATTTTTTTTATTTTTTATTTTATTAACATAACCTCAAAAACATATATTTGACAAGCCAATTTTAATTTATCATATACATTGAAAATGGATAACACTTATAGGAAAATCATAATTTTATGGATGAAAAATCGATTTTAAGGATCAAGAAAGTCCATACATTGTGGCTTAACAATTTTTAACGATAGGCATCTATTATGACACCTAAATGTTAATTACTTCTCATTCCGAATGCGCCTCGGTTTTGAGCTTTAAAACTAAAACTCCTTTATTTAATCAGGTTCGCTTTTTATTTTTTTGTCATTCATTCAGTTCTTTAATAATCACTGCACACTCTTTTACCCTTGATTACCGTACTTTTCATAACAGTTCATGAACTTTCCATTTTCTCTATGTTCCAGACTTTGGTTGACATTTCTGAAAGAGGACGGACTTCTACCTCTTGATAAACTTGGATATCTACCGGTATTTACATTCGACTTAACCAGGCTGAAATGTGAAGATGAGCTTTTATTACTTATCACCTGTGTTTCTTTTGTCGACATCTCCATATTTTGTGCAGTTTCACAATATTTATCGAATTCTCCATCTGCATCCTTCAATAGTTCCTGCTGTATCGTCGGTGTTCTCAACCATATAAGTAGCTATAACCGAAGTAGAAATTTTAGTCCTAGTGGGAGAAATCAACGGTTGTGTTTAAGATGTGGAATAAAATTTCATCACGAAAGTCAATGTCCCAGCAAAAAGTGGAAATGTTATAACTGCAACCATTATGGGCACACGTCGTATGTTTGTCGCAGTAACATTAAGGTGATAAATTCTGTCAGGGAGCCACATATGTCATGTCACTTAGAAGTTAAAGTAGAAGGAGCCATTATGGGTATGGAGGTGGATACAGGCGCTTGTGCGTCAGTAATTAGCTTAGAGAAGTATCATTATAAATTTAGTAAATAAAACAATGTTAGAACCGATTAAGTATTCGAAATGGGCAAGTCCAATAGTAGTAGTAGTAGTAAGACCAATTAAAGCAATACGCATTTGTGTTGATTTCAAGGTTATAATCAATAAATTTGTCAGGAGTGAGCACTACCCAATTCCCAGAATAGACGATATTTTTGCAAATTTTTCAGGTTGTACGTATTTTTGTGTAATAGATTTGTCTAATGCTTATCAACAATTAATAGTGTCAGAAAAATCTCGGGAATTGCTGACTATAAATACACATAAGGGTCTCTTTAGGTATACTCGATTACCTTTCGGTTTAAAAACAGCTCCGTCTATTTTCCAGTCGGTAATGGATCAAATATTACTAGGTTTAGATTATGTTTTCTGTTATTTGGATGATATAATTATCGGTGGTAAAACCAAAAATGATTGTGAAATGAATCTTACTTTTGAATTAATTTCTAATAGAAAATGATCATATTAATGATTTAATTTCTCGAATCAACTCTCCCTGCAAATAAATTAGACGTGGTCTAAAAATTCGCTAACAAGCGAATTAGTAACAACTTAACGTAATAATAATACGAGATGTAAACTATAGAATGTTACTGGCCAGCGAGCAGTGACACTTTAAGAAAGTTTCGTTCACTTTTATTTAATTTATGTCACTTAACAGAGCGAAAATTATCGCACAAACTCAAAGTAATGTTAAAATAAATAGCAAAATATTTTCAAAAGCAAACTATGCATGAAAAATATAAAATGTATAGCTTTAAAGATTTAATATCATTTGACAAGTTGTCTTATGGTTTCGATGGCCAATATGTCAAATTTTACTTATAAATAATTCCGTCAAATTCTGATCAGTTTCATAATGATTCCCTGGTTGTCATTCTTTAAGACATTCAACTTAAATTTATCGAACCAACATACACACGTACATTTTATAAACTACCTAATGTAAAACAAATTCTGCACTAGTATTTTATTTACTGCATCTTTTGAATTTGTATATAGCTTTTCCAGATTAAATTGAACTTTTTCCAAATTGAACGCAACTTTTTATAAATTAAATTAAACTATTTCCAAACAGATTTCGCTTCTTTCCAAATTCGCTGAAACTTTTTCCATTTCAAATTAACGATTTTCCAAATCAAATTAAACTTTCATAAAATTGCATTTTTTAAATCTGCCAAGGTTGGTCGTTGAGATTTTAAATCATCCGGTATATTTTTAATGATTTTAATAGAGTCCGTTTGTTCATTGGTAAGTTGAGATAGAATTTTCTCGGTTTACCCAATAGAACCGAGATAAACTTATTTTCGTCGATGAATGTGTGTATATATAGGTACATATGTATAGGTATACATATAGCTTTTCCAGATTAAATTGAACTTTTTTTAACCTGGTAAACACAACTCCGCCTCGTCCATACAGCTTCTGCAAAAATCATTTGCTTCCTGACCTAGCTTCCTCGCATGTTTTCCAAGTAGGCAGTGTCCTGTGAGTATCCCCACGATCGTTTTTAATTTTCGTCTACTTCAAGTCCAGCTTTGGCCAGACTTGCCTTGCTACACTACATGAGAGAGTGTTGGTCCACCTTTCATTCGCTGAGGCTACCGCCTCCTTTATAAGCACTGTCTTGAGTGCCTTAATAGGCCTCCCCAAATTTGACCTTTCCGGTAGCAGTTGGAGAGGTGTACCATGACTAGCTCGTTCGTCCGCCCTGGAGTTCCTCATGACGTCCGAGTGGCCGGGTCCCAGACTATATGAAAGTTGAACTGCTTACTCATCTCATTCAGAGACAAGTGGCAACCCAACGCCACCCTAGATGCAAGAGAAACTGAATCCAGCGAGTTGATTGCCGCCTGACTTTCCTCATAGATTGCGATATCAATCGAGGATACCACATTATGTCTCAACCAATTCAAGACCTCCTCAATCGCTATCACCTCTACTTGGTACACGCTGCAGTAATCAAGGAGACGAACTCATATATCTACTACCAATTTATCACAGAAGACACCAGCTCCTACTTTACCGTGTACCTTGGAACCATCCGTAAAGAACTGCAATGCTTCTGTTTCGGAAACCGACCGAATTAGTCCGATCCACAACATTGAAAAAAATTTCAGTAGTACATTCATAATTCAAATTATTCTGTTAATTTTTTTTTTTCACATCAAACAATATAAAACCGATAGGTCAAAATACATCAATAAACATTCGATCATTAGTTATATTCCATCGAGAAAAAGGCATGCCTACAAGAAATTGCGGGGATAGTGAACTTATCAAAAAGTACCGTCCAAAAAATTTGCGAACGGTATTATAAGAAAAATAAGTTAGAAAGCGTACCTAGTACAAAAGGACCGCGAAAAATTACTTCTTCTGATACTAAATTTGTTCAGAGAAGTTCGCCAAATTCCGAAATTATCAGAGGTAGAATTGACAAAAATATTATTCGAATTTAGTGGCACAAATGTATACCCTTTAACTGTAAGACGTTTATTTAAAAAAGCGGAATTTAATCATGGGTTGCCAGGCGGAAACTAAATGGTGAGTGAAACAAACAGGAAAAAAACGATTGGAATTTGCCAAAAAATACAATAATATGGGGGTTGATTTTTGGAAAAACGTCGTGTTCATCGATGAAAGTAAATTTTCGTTTCGAAATGACAGGAAGCACGAAAAGGTATGGCCGAAACGGAATCAAGCGTTTGATGTAAAAAATTTGAAACATGGTGGACAAATCGTTATGGTCGGGGGTGCTATGGGCCAAAATTCTGTGGGGAATTTAGTATTTATAGAAGGCAACAAGGACCTCAAAAATGTATTTAAATATACTAAAAGGTAGGGGGTGGAAATAAATCCCATCGAACATCTTTGGTAACATCTGGACCGGAAAGTTAGAGCGAACCACACCTTGATCAAAGGTAAAATGCAGCTTAAAAGTGCTCTAATAGAGGAGTGGTCGAAAATCGGACTTGAAACCACAACAAAAATTAATTGAATCTATGCCCGATCGATTGGCAGCTGTAATCAAAAATAAGGGATACCCCACCAAGTACTAAGTATTGAATTACAGTGAATTTTTTTTATTTATGTTAATTATTTGAAGTAAATTGAAGTAAATTTAAATAAATAAAAAAACTTTTTAACTTTATTTTCAAATTTTCCTCTAAATATGTAACCGTATACATCTGAATGTTCCAGAAATGCAATTTAGATGTAAAACTACTAATAAGATGCAAATCCCAAATAAAAACATACTTCAGACAAATAAATAATTTGCCGATTATTTATAACTATACAGAAACTGTCCAACTCTGTTTAGAGTGTATAGTTTAGCCGACAAAATTTGACCACTAAACTAATTTCTAAATTATTTGCTTAAACTACTGTGAAGTCGACCTTTATTCACGATTGAAATTCCAAAAAATTAATTAAAACTGATCACAATATAATAAATTGCTGTCGTAAATTATGACAAATTATGTTGGTAATATGACATTCAACTATTATATTTTAATATACCGCTATGCAAAAGTCTCACCGACCCACATCACTAAAATGTGCCAAAACATGTCTCAATATTATTGAAAATTTTAATGAATAGTACATTTGTATATGCTATCAATAACAATATATGCATACGTCATTCACTCACAATCTAAAACATTAGCGAACGATTTTTAACAAATTTTTAAGTTCAAGGTGATCAACAAGGTGCTGTATACATAAACATCACGTGATTTGATATATTTTGTATACTACGAGTAACAAAAAAAATCTGTGGTAATTCACAAAGTAAAAACGTGAAAACACTATTCTCTTACAGATTACTATAGAGAAAGCCTGGAATTTATTGTTTAATTGGAATTTAAAAATTACCATATTTCTAGTGGATAAATGTTTTGCTAAATAATTTATTGGAGGAAATAATAAGCGCGAGGTAAGCAAGAAATTGTTGATGGCTTTTAACACGTTCCGCGCTGAAGCGTTTTTTTGCTGTACAGGGAAAAGCACACATAGTAAAATTATAATGACACATATATGTGACAGGAGTCTCTGGGATGATGTTATGTCACTTATATGTGACGTGTAGTTTTGGAATACTTCTATGTCACATATAGGGGACATGAGTTTTCGATTGCCATAATATTAAGTGACACATGTCTGTGACGTGAGTTTTTGGAAAGCTTATTTGTCACAAATATTTGACATTCTTTTCACAATTGTTACTCATATTATCGGAGTTGTAGGATTGTTAACGTCACCAAAATAAAACACTATAATAAAACACTATACGAGACACAAAAAATCACAACAAAAATTAACAACTGAACCACACGTCTTTATTTGGCTAAATTCCTAGTTATAATAACACGAAACCAAAAAAAAAACCTTATTATTTTTTTCTGAAAAAAATTCGGGGAATAACACAAAAATTTGTAAAATCTGCATAAAGGGTTTACAGTTAAACTATACGACACAAATACATGCCATACTGCTAAAAACTACATAATACCACACAAAATCGTAAAAGAAACTACAGAAAAAATATACCTAAATAAATATTGCATAGTGTGTGTCACATGTGTGTGATACGAGTCTCTGAGGGTACCTGCAAGTCACATATATGTGACGTTGAGCGCGAAAAGTAGGTGTAGTACAAAAATGTCAAATATATATATAAATATAACGAGTGGCACCAGACCGAAACCACGCGAAACTAATACGTGTCACATACTGCTAAAAATATTAAAATATCAAAAATATTCAAAAGGGGTACTACCGCAAAGTTATGCCTATAGTATTTTGTGTCACAAATGTGTGACATGGGTTTCTGGGGGTAATTGCATGTCACAAATATGTGACGTTGAGCGCGGAACGTGTTATTAAACTTGGTTCATGTTGTTGTTTGTATTAAACAAATTTCTTTCGTTTCTTCGAATCAACCAATCCCTATATTCATAGTTAGTTATCGAAGGAGATCGGAAACATTTGTAAATAAACAGATTGGCCATTTTAAAATAGTCGACCCCGCATTAGTCGTCGATTATCTGCTTATATATTGTATGATTCTTATATAGATTTGATCATCACGAACTAATCGATTATACAGATGATGAGTTTAACATAATTTTAAAGGGTTGTAAACTAGAATGAGATAAGATGCACATCTTGGCCCTATTGCACCAACTACTTATCACTTATTACTTATCAAGTTATCATAAGCTCCTTTTTTTGTTAATGATAAGTGTTTCACCATAAGTAACAGAATTACACTCACTTATCAATTTGAAAATTTATCAAATTTTGATAATGATAAGTGAAAGCGTTGAACATCAGAATTTCTAAAACTGATCAATTGATAAATTATGAAATTTTTATGATAAGTTGTAATGTTCTATATGAAACGTTATTCAATTGAGAGTTCTAATTTCAGTTTTTAGAATAAATTGTAAAACTTTTTTTTTGTGGCTTTTAAAATAAAATCTCTTTTCTAACTGTCAATAATTTTTGAACAGTACTTAACGTAACCGCCGCCCTCATTGGCACAGTAAGGGTAATCGAGCGTCTCGAGTTCGATTCCCGGTGGTAACCAAAAATCACGGTGGAAGTATGTGCGATTGTGTGGGTATTGTACCGTGGGCCCATTTGTGGCATTGAGTGCTAGAGTAATCCACCCAACTTTAATTTTTTTTTTTAAACGCAGCCAATTTATTTTTATTAGTCTACCTATATTAGTCAAGTTTGCTTTAAGATGGCACATTCACTAATACCCCTATTATAGTTCTCACCTCACCAAACGACTCACCTCTCCACTTAAAGTCGTGTGAGTTCAAATTTAGTATTATGATTCTCGCTTTAATTTTGGTGAGTGTTGTGCGCTGTTTATGTGATTTTTATAGATTACATTAGTGGTTAAGTAAGCTACAGTGTTACGACATTTTCATTTTTGACAATTTTACTTTCATGTAAATATCAAATCGCATATTCGGCCATTTTTGTCGGCCATATAATTATATACATAAATCAATGAATAATTCAAAAGTAGTTTCGGCTCATTATACAGGAGCATGTGTGTAATACCTAATATATCGCCATTACAAAATGTCTTAGGTTTTACCAGAAAATGTTGAGACTGATAGTGAGGGTTTCATAACATTGCTGGGACTTATGACAAAGCTAATGGATGGGAGGGAGGGGGCTATACATATTCTGATGATCTCATAGTTGTACGTAGTGGTTCAATTTATTTTGTAATTTTATTTTTGAAATAAAGTTCCTACCTTAGCCATTATATACTTAGACATTATGTACAAATTATTGTGTGTTGAATGGTTTCGTGTGACAAATTTTTAAATTACAAATAGCACGCGGATAAGGTCCCAGATGTATGTACTTATGTAAATCTGCTTGACGCATAACTTTGCAAATACCTATGCTATCTCAACAAAAAACAGTCAATCATTTCCTATATATATCACAAAAGTAGTAAAAAGCCGAGCCTTGGACTCCAACGGGAGATCGAATCAAGAATGAATAATTTTTTTTACTTTCTCCTATTGAAATTCGAACCTCCGCTCAAAGCGCCATAAAGTCACTAAGTCACCTCCAAATTGTTGGTGAGTATTCTTGACACTAGACTAACTACACCGCGAGGATAATAATACCAAAATTTGAAAGTGGTGAGTTCAAGTCACATTTATGACGTATTTTTCGGTGAGATGGGCCATAATAGAGGCATAAATAAAGAAAAAAAATTACCGATTTTGCAATTAGTGAAAGATACTTAATATTGATAATTAATCATTGTTCCATTGATGCAATCAGCTACCTGAGGGGAACCACCCATCTCAATAAACTTCAGTGGAATATCCTGGACATATTCGGACATAACACATACATGAATGACCCTACACACAGTTCATTTATTGATTCCGTGCATATTGGCAATCTTTTGATATTGCGCGTCATTTCCTAACCAATGCAGTTTTGTTCGTAGCTGTTGTAGGCGACTGAACGCGTAGTTTCGGTCGCTTCCATGGTGCAAATTTGCTCCTACTTTTAATAGCACGTGCTCAATTTGTTCATGTGACAAACGAAAATTTTCTAACATTCCGGAGTCCAGAGAATAATTGGTTCTGGCTTTCACTATACGATTTCTTTTTTCGTTTTCATCCTCGAACAATCTTTCGAACCGACGCATTATTTTATAAAAATTATATTGGTACTCGCGGAGCTTCCCGCAACCAAATTGACCATGTGTTAGTTTCTAAAGGACGGGCTCAGGTTGTGCAGGATGTGAGAACTTATCGGTCAGCAACCAAATACGTATAGGCCGCGATCATCATTTGGTCGCTGCAAAGCTACGATGGAAGTTTTCGTACAAGTTTGGGAACACAGCGAAACGCATGGTACGTTTCGACTGTGAAGTTCTGATAAATGAAGATCAAAAGAAACGATATCAGGATCTTGTCAGCGACAATATTGATGAAGCTAATTACCAGTCTGACTGCGTGAACTCTGTCTGGGAGGTACTGAAAACTTTGGTTGTCAGTGCTGCTCAACAGACTTTAGGTATAGTGAAAGTCAGACCCAAGAATGATTGGTTTGATGACGAGTGTCGTCTTGCAGTTGAGCAACAAAATATAGCCCATAATGAAGTGCAACAACGTCTCACAATCGCGAGGAAAAACAAGGCTGCTCTTGCAAGAAGGGCAGCTAAGCGGATTTGTAGACGGAAGAAGCGAGAATGTTGGAAGGCCGAGGTTCTGAAAGTACAACAACTCAGCAATGAGCGCAGTTCGCGTAATTTCTTTAAAGGCATTACTGGACTGCACCATACTTTCAGGCCTTAGTCAACCGCCATTCGGGACCGGGATGGAAAATCTCTGTGTCAACATCGACGCAGTACTTGACGCATGGAGTGGACACTTTACTGACCTGCTTGATGTCCATCATGCGTCACAGACTGTTGTTGAGCCACCTCTAATATAGACTGCGGAGATTTGCACTGAGGAGCCATCCTATGAGGATTTCACTAAAGCCATGCAGAGATTGAAACGAAACCGCTCACCTGGAGTGGACTGCATTAATTCCGAGCTCTTGATATTCGGAGGGGGTACTTTGTGGAACTGTCTTTCCGACCTTATTCAATTAGTATGGCGAACCGAAGTTATTCCTGACGAATGGAAAGCGGCCGCGATATGCCCCATCTTCAAGAAGGGAGACCGCTTGAAGTGTGAGAATTATCGCGGTATAGCTCTCCTTTGTACAGCATACAAGTTACTGTCATACATTGTATTTGATAGAATCACTCCTCTAGCGGAGGACTTGGTTGGTGACTATCAAGGAGGATTTCGTCCGAATCGATCAGTCACCGATCAGGTATTTTCGCTGCGTATGATTCTATCTAAATATTATGAGTACATTAGGTTTTCCTGGATTTCCGGCAGGCCTATGAGAATTTTTCGTCTGCCCTGGAAAACCTAGGAATGCCATAAAATTGGTACGACTGTGTAGGATGACACTGACGCAGTCTCAATGTTGTGTTAAAGTTGACAACAGGCTATCGACAATTTTTGTAGTTAACTCGGGTGTTCGGCAGGGAGCGTTCTGTCCCCGATACACTTTAATCTCTTGTTGGAGTACATCTTTCGTAAAACTGAAACACCTCAGCGCACCATCTTATATCACCGGTCCAATCAGGTGCTTGCATATGCAGATGGCATATGCGTGATTGGACTGAATAGCAACGGAGTGAAAGAAATACTTGATCTGCTTGTAGAATTTTCAGCTTCAGTTGGATTTCAGATCAATGAGTCCAAAACGAAATACCTGATCTCTGGGTTTAGGGACAACGGCACACCAGATTTTAGTAGTGGCCACCACACGTTTGAGGGAGTGAGAAGGTTCAAATATTTGGGTTCTCTTATCACTCACAATAACAGTGTGGATGAGGATATTTAAGTGCGTCTGGCATCTGGCAGTCGTATCCTCTAAGGCCACTTCTCAAATCTAAACACTTATCAAGTGCCGTGAAGCTGAAGCTTTACAAAGCGTTGATCAGGCCCGTTGTTATGTTTGGATGTGAAAGTTGGGTGCTGACGGATGAGTACGAGAGATGTCTCCTTACATTTGAGAGAAGAATCCTGCATGTGATTTACGGCCCAAAACGCGATGGTACATACCGAGCTCTGTACAATTTCGAGATCAGAGATCTGATGAAGATCCCCGATATTGTACATGAAGTAAGATCTCAGCGAGTACGCTGGCTCGGTCACGTTCTGCGTGCTGATCCGGAACGAATTGTGCAGCGATCTCTGAAAGGAGAGGCACCATATGGTAGGCGCAGAGGTCGTTGCAGGCGACGATGGCTCCACGATGTAGAGAACGACTTGGCCTCTTCAGATTGTCTTAGACAGTATGAAGACCATGCTCAGGATCGAAACCGTTGGAACCAGATTGTTGACTCAGTAAGGGGCCAGTAATGGCCTTTAAAACTGATTATTATTATTTATTGGTACTTGAAAACACATTGTTTAATGTCTTGCCATTATCATTTATAGTCATTTGAATAATAAATAATTTTACTGAAAAATGTGTTTGTACTTTTTTAAAATTGAACACAAGTTCTCACCTTACAATAACAGCAAAAAACGATTTTCGTTTTTGCTATTTCAATATTTTTGGTTTCCTCGACATTACTAAACCAGGTTCCATAGTTTTGAAAATGTGTACTCGGGATGAAGCTTTTAAGAATACGCTTTTGACGGTCAACACCAAGCGATTCACATCGTTGAAATTTGAGCGAATTATTTCCGCAACTCGATGTAAGCCATGCACTAGACAAGTAATCCGTCATAAAGAGCAGTTGCCTAACAAAATTATCACCCAACAACTTCACAGAATCATCGAATAAGACTGCGATAGTTGACTGGTTGGTTTTTTCTGTTACATTTAATAAAAAAAATTTTGTTGACGTATTCGGCTCAGTATCTAAAATACCTACAACGATATCCATAAGTACTTTCCTTCAATCTCTTGCCAAATTTTACTCATTTGGATATCAAACAATTCCACAACGTATTTTTTTCGAAGTGACGACTCATCCGGTACTTTCTCATTTGTGTATTTTTCTAAAAATGTCACTAATCGGCGATTTAACAATTTCGATAAAGGTATGTTCGCGTATACAAAAGCCAAACACAAGTCTTGCTTAAATGTTGACCCACTTGGTACCGCCATTAAATTTGGTAGGTGTTTGAGATATTTTGGCTTCACGACGTTTATTTAGCTCTTTATGCTTTGCACCATTTTGATGCTGGTGTAATTGTGATTTCTGTTGTACAATTACTGCCTTTTCACAGTAATTGCAAAAGAGTATAGATCCATCGGTCTTAAATACACCTTTGTGTTCGGCGACGATCAATTTTAATTTGCTACTTAAGCATGGTTTGGCTTTCGGCATTATCAAGTAATTAAAAATATATAAGTTGGTTGCAAATCAATTAATTTTCACAAATTTAAATCTTAATAAGTACCCTCAGATTTGAAATAATAATAATAATAAAAATTTCATCATTTGAGAAGTAGCTTAACAAGTGCAACATTCAATAGAATTAAGTCATTGGAGATTACTGCTACAAACTATCCCGTTGCTCTTAAACTCTTAACGGATAGATACGCGAATGAAAAGTTGGTAGCACAAGATCATATTAGAGACTCTTTAATTTACCATCCATGGACAAAGGGTCGTCAGTCAAACTTCGAGAATTAATTGACAGTCCCAACATTCACGTCAATTCTTTGAAAGGTCTCGGCCGTCCTACATCTCAATGGGATGACCTAATTGTTTATATGGTATTACAAAGGCTAGATACATTTACGAGGCCCAAATGGGAGGATGAATGTCCACACAATAGATTAGCCAGGTTAGATGATCTTTTGGTCTTTTTAGACAAACGATCTAACACATTGGAAGGAATTATTTTATTGAAAGAGCAAACTCACCAGCCAACCAATCTACCTAGCATGCCTAATTACAAACAGAAACTTACTCATCAGAGAGCTTCCACGTCATCTCTTGTTTCTTCAGGCAACATTGCGGATCCAACTTTATCTCTCATTTTATCAACCACCGCTGTGAATCCAACCTCATCTCTCGTTTCATCAAGCACTACAAATAAAGTTTGTTCGTATTGCGCCATGCCAAAACACAACATATCCAGATGTAGGCGTTTCATCAACCTTTCACTACCAGAGCGCCAGCAAGCAGTTTCTCGTCTTCACTTGTGTACAAATTGTTTGCTTGATACTTCTCATACGTCGGATTCGTGCTCGCGATCAAGATGTCATGAGTGTTCAGCCAAACACCATACTTACTTACATCAATATCCAACATTGAGCTCTATTGAAAATATTAATGGTGGCACTGCTCAGTCTGAACCTGCAAGCCAAGGTTTCATTAGTCAACCATTAAACTATACCAGTGGCCATGCATCGGTTGGCTCTATTCAAACCGAATCAAGCACCCGCATCAAATCACAATATCAAGTCATATTGGCTACTGCCGTAATACACATACTAGACAAGTACGCTTTACCCATTGCATGCAAAGGCCTTCTAGATTCTGGGTCACAATTACACTTCATAACGAAAAGGTTGGCCCACAAATTAGGAGTTAAGTGTTTTAGTATCCTTAACCCTGTTGCAGGAATTGGCAACTGTGAAGTAAATGTTAAGGAACGGACGATTCTTGCAATTACACCTCGCCTCAGCCAATTCTCTACTAAAATCGAGGCATACATATTGCCTAGAATAACTGCATATCAACCAAGCAGTCTTATTGATATCAACAGTTGGCCTCTTCCACACAATATAGAACTAGCGGATCCTAACTTCAATTGTCCACAACCAATAGACATGTTAATCGGAGCCGATCAGTACTGCAAAATACAGCTTTCGGTTGGATCTTTACTGGTGGAATCATGTTGCCGCAAACAAGCTGTCATTGCAATATGGTCTCTACAGTGCACAACCCTTCGTTGGAGTAGCAATTTCAACAATTCTGCGAACTGGAAAAACACGACTCTCCAACGAACCCATACACGTACCAAGAACGTAGGATTATTCCATGTAAACCAAAAAATGTGTTCTATTGGGCAGACTTAATGATAGTATTGTCTTGGCTGTCCGCACCATCACACACATGGAACACCTTTGTTGCAAACCGCATTGCCAAAATACAAGATCTAATTATCGGGAGCCAATGGAATCATGTACAAACATCCGAAAATCCAGCCGATACCATCAGTAGAGAGCGTCGCAACCAAAAGATGGTCCTTCTCGTATGGGAAACAAACAAGACTACCAAAAATAAGGGACCACTAACAGTGGATGGATTGAAAAGCGCCTTGCTAGCTCCCGTAAAGAATAGCCAATCTCTTCACTTTGGACGTGAAATTGTGGACCCGCGGAAAAACAAAGAAGTTTACCGAACGAGTCGTCTGCGTTCTCTAAGGTCTCCGACATCCAAGGTCTCCTACGTGTAGGAGGTCGCATCCATTATTACTATACAACGATTCTGGCCATTTGATGGGAAAATGGTAGCTCGTCGCACAGTTAATAATTACATTAGGTGTTTCAGAACCAAGCCAAGGAGTATCGAGTATCTTATGGGAAACATGCCTGCAGAACGAGTCATACCAGCACGATCCTTTTATACTACCGGGGTCGATTTCTGTGGTTCGATACGCATTCACTATCGAATACGAGGGAAAACACCAACAAAAGCGTATATTGCCATATTCATATGCTTCACGACACGAGCTGTTCACCTAGAAACCGTTACCGATATTACTTCGCAAGCTTTCATCGCCGCACTAAAACGTTTTGTGGGACGACGCGGCTTATGCAACACATTAATTAGCGACAACGCTACGAACTTTGTGGGTGCAAGATCTGAACTACGAGAGTTATTTGATATGTTCCAGTCTCAAGCACACAATGATAATCTCCACAAATGGTGTCAAGATGATCGAATTAGATGGAAACCAATACCACCCAGAAGTCCACATTTTGGCGGTCTATGGGAAGCTGCTGTGAAAGCCGCTAAGCACCATTTAATTCGAGTAGCAGGAAACACCTCATTTACTTTCGAAAAACTCAATACACTTGTCATCCAAATCGAAGCTGTATTAAATTCACGCCCTCTTACACAACTATCACCAGACCCAAATGACCATAGAAGCATTAACGCCGGGCCGTTTCTTGATAAATGGCCCATTAACTGCAATAATCGAGCCCGACGTTAAAGATGTCAAGGTTGCATTAACAGCTAGATACGCTCATCTCCGAAAACTACACTAACAATTTTGGCGCAGATGGAGCTCTGAATATTTAAATTTGCTGCAACAACGACATAAGGCAAGGATGGAGTTGTCCGGGTTGCTGATGTAAAAACCCAATCTGGAGTCTACAAAAGAGCGGTGGCAAAACTTTGCCCTCTACCTGATGAGTCAACACTTTGAATACCGACATATATTCAAGGCGGGCGGCTTATGTTAAGACAATTTAACATATTTTTAGTCAATTAACATTCTATTTATTCAATTTATATATTTTTAATTTATTTTAGATTAATTTCATTAATATGCATGTAATTCAATTGCATTGTGTATAGTATATAGCGTATCTTTCTCCTTCAGAGAATAACGATATTTATTTTTTATCAAATTTGTCATTGCAACTATAGCTGTATGTACAAGAGGTTGATGGTGTATCATCAACAAAATAAATAAAATAAAATTATAAAATTACAAGCCAAGTGGCCAAAAATTAACTTTTTATTCCACCCGTTCGCGGAGTATTATGTCTATTTAAACATTAGTATTGTCTTGCTTGTACCACTTTAACAATCTGTATAATTCGCACTAAATATATTCTTGAAATGTTAAATTATAATCAAAATCACTCGAAAATACTGAGAACGTATTTAAATTCAATCTAACTTACGTCAACCCATATGGTTTAAATAAATGTATTACGGATATTTGTAACAAAAACTTAATTAATTACACCTTGTGACTCGCTGTATTTTAATATCAATAACTTTTACTTTTAATTTATTATTCTATACGAAATTATTTTATTTTACCGCAACAACATTTCTTATTTCATGTATGTTTTCAATCCCCATCGGTTTAAAGCAACCATATACCATTAAAGGTAACACTCATAAATAAATCTTATTAATGACAAATTTTCAACTTAAATCACAACAAAGTACAAATTGAAATAAAAAATGTAAATTGCTAAATCCTCCTAAACGTACATCAGAAGCTAATATATAAAACGTATAAATCTCAGAAATAAGAGACAGACAAATTCCCAATTAGTCCCTTAAATCGAATTTAAAACTGTATTTTGATTTGTTTTTTTTTTCTTCTGGGAAAGAACCTAATTTGCATTTTTCCCGCTTCATTTAATATATTTAAATCCCAACTGGCTTAACATATAAAACTACAACTATTCACGAATTATATTGAATTCTACATAAGATTTATTATACATAAATCACGACTGTTCCACATGCTTCTATATATATGTATGTATATAAAGTACAAAATAAATAAGATAACATACGTAAATTGCACTAAATAGCTATAGAACAATACCGCCTTCAATAAAAGTATTAATAAAAAATAATATTATTTATTTATATTATTGCATAATCCAATCGTGTAAAATTCGTACCACAAACAAAATAAATAAATAATTAATTAAAAGTACAAATCGAGAGTTTATTTCTTATATACTGAACTGACAATAAGATAACCTAATTTTATTCACATTATAAGTACAGCAGCGTCTACCATGTACATACATACTATAAACAAAGCTTTACCACCTCCACACAAATTTTCCCAATATAAAACTTTTACTTAATTCAATTAATTATTATAACTCTGCAATTATGCACATACTTAAATATGTATGACCTTGAATTAGATTCACTAAAGCACTGGATATATGGTTGAACTATACAATTTTTATATTTTATATTACAATCACTATAACTTATTATGTGTGCACATGGTCACAGTTTATTGTTAAATGATCGTATTTTCGTAACTAAGTTTGTAAAAACAAAACAAAAGTTTATAAATACAACTTTTATTTAATTTATTGATATTTTTAGTGTTTTTCGTTTTTTTTTCGTTTTATTGTAAAGATTTTAGTTTTGTATAAATCAGCAGGTCTTTGGACGGTGTACGATCAATTGTGAACTAAATCTTTTACTGCTTCCACTATATGCGGATATACATAAGTCTCATTAAATAAAGTAGCGAAATAGTTTATTTCAACTACAACTAAATTGTATAAACTAAAATAAATTTCAAATTCATATGAATATGTAAAATATTTATAGAAACCGGTTCAACAAAGAGTAGACAGATTTAATAATGATTAGGAGATGAGTTTACATATTTTATTGATTTAATTTATTTTGGTTTAGACGAACAATTATATTTTTTTGTAAACATACTAGCATTTTTTTTTAAATTTGACCTTGATCGAAAGGCAGTATAACATGTTACCAACATATCGTGAGTTCCGCGTTTATGTAACGATGACTACTGATTGTTTTTGACATCAGGCTGGATGATTGATTTGCTCGATACAATTATAATTTTAAAACTTACAAGAAATATTTGATAGCCAAAAATTATAAAAAATATCGAACTATGTCCAATTTTTCGAACTTTTTTAGTAGACGTTGTATGTGTCATACATATTCTATGAAAGGGTATATACACTGTGCAAGAGTTAATATAATAATCTGTAGCAAACGAGATCCATTCAGTTTCAAGAATTTTTGTATCTTCCAGCTTATTAAATACAATTATAATGCTCTATAGTTTATTTATTTATTTTACCATTTATTTATCAGTATTGTGGTGACTAGAATGTTCAAGCATAACATCCTCATCTCCTATAAGTTCAGCCGCGAATCGCAGGTCATCAACTGTGCATATCACAGATCACCCAATGTATATATTGTTACGTTTTTGCTTTGTCAAACGAGGTTCGATCACTGGATTGTGAATAAAACAAACGATGTAAATTCTAGATGACATTAAATTTATTTATTTCCGAATAATTACAGTCAACTCTAATTTACTTAATTCACTTATTTCACTTAATTATTTAATTTCACAATAATTATTTTATTACACTTTAGTAACACTTAATTACACTTTGATTACTCTTAACTTTCACTTTTGCCTTTTTACAATTAGCACACTCACGGTTAAAACACAACTAACTAACTCCTAAAATTGTACAGCGTAATTATACCAAGTAACTAACTTTCTAGAATATTCCAGAATATTCGAGAGTGTCTAGACTATTCTCGAATAGTCTAGACACATTTACTTTATAACAGTTTTACATTTACGGTAGTGTCTCTACTGGAATGGAGATGTCGCCACGGTCGAAACATTTCCCCTACCTAATCCTGATTCGTCCCGAACAGGATTCAACTCACCTCCGTTATATATAGAGCACTAACGGGTCTGGTGTACGGCCCTTCCCATGAAGGTTGTACCTTCGGTGATAAACCCTTCTTCCGTTGTGGGTTTTAAAGCCATACTAGATATCCTAGTTCGAACCTTTATTATTTGCTCGTATTTCATATCGAGCCTTCATCCGATCACTTGATACTCGTATTTTCTCTCGTACAAACTGGTGTATCTCGTCGAGTTTTCCTTTCATCTGGTCAATATAATTCTGCCCACATAAAGCTGATGATGGAACAGCTCCAAACTTTAGATCTCCGGGTGATCGCAGATAATTTCTGAAAAGGATTCTCGATGGTGTCATTTCCGTTGACTCATGTACTGCTGATCGATATGCCATCAGGAATATATACATATGTCGATCCCAGTTGCGTTGACTAATATATCCACGACCTTTGCCAAATATTTTTCCAATGGCCCATTGAATCTCTCCATCATGTCATCCGACTGAGGATGCAAAGGCGTTGTTGGTGTTTTATTCATACCGAGCAACTGACAGACTTTCTAAAATACAACTGACTCAAAATTTCTTAATTGGTCCGTGTGAATCTCCATTGGTACTCTTTGCTAAACGACTAATCCAAATATTAACCACGGTGCCCGCTATAGTTGTTGCCTCCTGATTGGGTATGGGATTGCGAAAATAGTCCATTATTACTAGCACATACTTATTACCAACATGTGTAGTCCGAAATGGTCCTGCCACATCCATTGCAATTTTCTCGATTGGCGCTCCAACGTTATACTGCTGCATTGGTCCCTGATTTTTCCGCGCGGGACCTTTTACCGCCACACATTGAACACATTTTTGACACCACATCAATACAGATTGTCTACATCTGAAACGTTGACGTATTTTGGCAAGTGTTTTATTAATTCCCAGATGACCCCCACTTGCCCCTCCGTGATACTTCAATACTTCGGCAATCCTAGACTTAGGCACCACTTTTACTGATTGTTTCACAATGCCCTCCGAGCTTTCCCATATTCATTTTAAGCAACCGTTCTCGATTTGGAGGCTGTCCCATTGTGCCCAGTTGTGCCAAGCCTTTACTGTGGGACTCTTATCAGCAATTTCACTCCACTTTTACGAATCACACAATAGTTACGTTCTGGTTTCGATAACACCTTTGAGTAATAAGCTATCACTTATTCTTGACCCTCAATTTCTTGTGACAACACTCCTTCGATAACCGTTGATATCTTCTCCTCATCGGTGTAGATTCCACTGTCGTTACCTTCTGCCCTAAATTTTTTACCTCCGTTCTAAATAGAGAGCACCTCTTCGGATTTAACTTTAAACTGGCTGTTTGTAATCGCTTCCATACCTTTGACCAATTTCTCAAGTGCTCTTCGAGATCCTTACCCATAACTATGATGTTGGCCGAAGAAAGTTGCCGCGCCATTACATAATCCAAATAGCATCACGTTAAACTGCCATAGCTCATTACCCACACTGAACGCCGTTTTTTCACGATTTTGTTCCTGGACTTCCAAATCATACAAAATAGTAAAACAACGTTAAATGAAATTTATTGAATAATTTGTTGTCTAAATTTTATTAGATATTTTAACTTTTATTTATTTTTGTCAAAACTGAATTTCATTTAATTTTGTTAATTATTGGATAGTTAATCTAAGAGCCAAAACAAGGTCACATGTTATAAACAATCGCTCACAAATTATCGAATAATTTCTAAAAATCTTGTCGAGCTTCCCACAACAGATATCACGATAGACAAAATTAAAACCGATAATAACGCAGAGCAGTAATGTTCAGTAGTACCGTTTACCAACGTCTATTAAAATTGAAATCAAGAAACCGTTTATATAGATAATCTAAATGTTGGCAGACGACATAATCGAACTGAAAGAAATTTAATTTTTATTTGCAGAATGTTTTTAGCAAATCCGTATTATAAACAATAAATAAAATAGAACCTAAACCATTTCCTTACGAAACATTGTTTTCTGCAGTGCTACGAGATTAGTATTTTTTTTTCTTCACAGATTGTGTTCAATCCTTGAGAAATGATTCAAGGCATTTAATAAGCGATACCACAAACTGGAAACAAGGAAAGTGGCAAAGAAATTTTTCTTTACCACTTGCAAAAGTATTACAATGGAATTAGCAAAGTCAGGACTTTTTCAGTCCTTTTCTGAGTTCAGTACTGTTTTCTTCTCTAAAGCCAATAGTATTTAGAAAAAAGCAAACTTCATTTAATTATGTAAACCGAGCAAATAGCGCAGTGGCTAAAGCTGCGACCGTTAGATCGGGAAGTACCGGGTTCGAATCTCAACAGAGAGGCGGGATGCAAAAGGGATTTTTCATCTCCCGATTACGATCGGTGATTAAATTGAAAACATCTATGACCCTCTGTTGGAATGTAGAACTCATGGGCTGACCCATCTTCCATGTCACTGTACAGGGTGACATGGAGCTATGCAATGCGCAGGTGGTATACTGCACTTGTGTGTAAATGGGATGAATGAATGGATGGAATGAATGTTGTGTGAATGTAAGGTAAGGCTATGGACCAAAAAAGTGTCTATGCCAAGTCCTTTTTAAAAAAAAAAAAAAATGTGTAAACTACTGTAGCAATTTTTATGCACTAGGGCGCGAGAAATTTTATAATTGCTTACTACAATATTGTCAACCCAGCAAGAATTAGAATTACGTTAATTGTATTATGTTTAATTTATAAAAGACATTGAGCTCTATATTTTCGTTTTAATCACCGAAGTTGTACAGCAATGTGTGTTTCATCTTCTCTGATGCACTAACCAAGTATTTACTGTGACAATAGTCATCGAATCAAATAGGAATATTACACTAGCCATTATCGACAATGTGCAATCGCACATTTTGATTTTTGTTTACTGACAATGCCAATCTATAGCCGACACTTCAGATTCTTATTTGAACTTCGCAATGTAATAATTAATATTGGATAATAGTTGTTTTGTTGTAATTTGGTATTATGTATATATGTAGGTTACATTCAATAATTTATTTTTATACTGAACTATCCATTAAGCCATGACACATCCATGGCTGAATTTTGCATTCCATCTGGAATATTTGACATATTATCGATGAATTATTTCATAGCAATTCTTGAGTTCGATTCCAAAAATCGAAGTCTCAAAAAATGAAAAAACCGAGAGTTGTTGAAAAAATGTGCTAAAATAGATATTAAAAAAACTCGGGGTCTGACAGAGTTAATCCATTGGGACAAAAAATATATAGCATTATATATTCTATCTGTAACCGTGTTTACGATAATCAACGATTCGGTGTATGATTTGTTCATTTTAACTGATTGGTTAAAGGGCAGAAAGTTAGTTTGGTATATACTAGCACTATCAAAACATAAATTTAAGTGATCCTCAACCAAATCCGGTTTTGTGCTGATTTAATACAGCTTAGAGCAATTTTTGAAATTAGATTTCTTGTTGATTTGCAGATTATTTTAACACGCTATAACTAACCAACTTATCTAAATATACTTGTTGTGCAAGTAAGTACAAAATACAGTAAAACCTCCAACATTGGACACCTCTTTATTTTGGACACTCCTCTATTTAGGACACTTTCGTTATCCCCTTCAATTTCAGTACAAAAATTTTTAAAAAACTTCTCAAATACCTCTATAAATTGGACAACCTCTATATATTACACAACCTCTAAGTATTGGACATTAAATTGAATATTTTTTTAAATATTCCTTTGAATTTTACCTCTGTAAGTTGGACACTATTTCGTGTTGCACTTATACAATCGTACAAAGTTAAAAGTAAAAAAATATGATGGTGGGGTTTTTGTAAAAGGAACACACAAAATGTATTAAATGTGTTTTATCCGCTCATTTTTCGGAATTTCCTCTCGATTTATATAAAATTCAATAATTAAGAGACATAAGTATGTGAGTGTAGTAGTATTCATTTCAGTTTCTCACTACTCGTTTGTTTTTAATTTTTTTTTACTAATGTATAAAACCAGGTGTGAGGTCAATCTTCATATGGTAGTCGACAATAAAAAACCGAACTGACATACATATGTGTTTTCTTAGGTTGTAAATCACTGATTATTTGCAACGGATTTTGAATTTGTCAGAACGAATTTAAAATCTCTATACATAGTATGGTAGTTAATTTTGTTAATAAGACAGACCGAAAAGTCGTTGTTTTCTATGCAATTAAATAAAATTTGTATTTTATTCTTTTTAATTTGGACGGTAAGGGTACATTTTTATGATAACGCACATACACACATAAAACAAGTGATATTTTTTAGATAAAATGGATATAAAAAACTACACAGTAGTTTTAGTAAACAACAAGTAGTTTGCGCCTTACGGCGCAAAAATTCGAAATTTCCAAATCTACGGTTGGCAATATTCTAAAACGAAAATGTGAGTACTTGGATAGGTTTTTAAATGAATAACGAGAATATGCAACGAAAACGAACTAAAACCATATGTTTGTACATATAAAGATTTAATGTGAATGATTTAATTTTGTAATTTAAATATGTATTTGAATTTTAAACTAGAATAAAAGAGAAATTTGGAAACATATGTAGTATATACATATTTGTTTTATTTGTCAAAGCAAAATATTTTTTTTCCGTATATTGGACACCTCTATAAATTGGACAGATTCCTCAGTCCCTTGCGTGTCCAATATATAGAGGTTTCACTGTACTTATTAAATTACCGCGAAATCTTAGGCTACATTTACTTATAAAACTCGTGCTGATTATCCAACTTTATAAAATAATGAATAAATACTGTTGCATTCCAAATCTGACAACCAGAAAATGTAAGTAGACCGATCTATAATTGCTTATTTTCAGCACGCTTAACCGCATAACACCACTTTCATAAGGTATGTTTCATTTTAAAAGAAATTATTCAACTTTGAAACGGTCATGTACCTCAATGCACTACACACACACGTTTATGTCTTATACATACTTATATCCTAGATATATATAAATATCGGATGGGCCAAAAAACAGTACAGATTTTTAATTAAACTTAACTCAAAATCTTGAAGGGAGCCACATAGTCCATTAAAATAACTATGTACATACTATGTAAGTATATTTAACAAAAATTAATTTTTTTTAAAAAGTGAGAGGTTTTTACCCTCAATATTAAATCTCGAATGTTTATTTATCTTTTTAAATACAATTTGTTGTCTCTGTAGTAACCTGTTTACTTTGGATAAAACAATTACAATCAAAATCAATATTGTACCGGTGATTTTATATTAAACACGCTCTACTAGTTTTATAAAAATAAGGTTTGATTATATTTCAAAAATGATCAAATATTGTAGATGCACTCAAAACCCAAAGCCAATGAATAGTCGTTTTGCATAAACTGCATTAGTTATTGCAAGCTGTTAATAAAATGTTGGTATAAACATACATAAGTAGTAAATAATTATTTTTTAAATATTTTAAATTATTTATATAACTATAAATTCTTAATTTATTTGAAGAGTTATGTTAATAGATTAACATATTTGCTGTTTGTTGCTCTTTAACATGTTCAATTAAGACTTCAATACTATCCAATGGACGAAAATGTATACCACATACCGGGATATTCATTTGGGACTTGACAACTTTGAACTTGAACTTTCACTGTGACCGAATCCTTAAACAAATAACCAAACTGTCAGTATCGAAACATTCAGTAAAGACAACATTTTCATCATGGTGAAGTACACGAACGAACAACGTTTACAAATAATTAAAATTTACTACAAATATTCCGAGTCGGTGACTGCAACTTCAAGTGCGTTAATTCCAATTTTTGGTCGTAATTATTTTTGCCTAAACGGCTTCGTCAACAAACAGAATACGCGTTATAGGATGCCTGCGAAGTTTTTCACACTTTTTTTTTCACATATATACGTATACAAATCCTATTGGAATATTGCAAATCTAACTGGTTCCGTTGGTGTTAGTGCGTAGCGTACACTGACATGAATCAAAAAATTGTTTGAGAATAAAATATAATCAATGAATATTGATATTTATAAAAAAACATGAATTCATTTGAAAAAGTATTATGTTTTATAAATATTTATATTTTTCAACAAAATGTGTAAGTAGCATAAAAACTAATGCATTAAAATTTAGTTTGCAACATTTTAAATCAATTTCACATCACAACCAAAAGTCATAGTTCTAAACTCTTATGTTCAAACCACCTAAGCCAAAACATCAACCTATTTTAGTACTAATTCAATTTTAATCCAATTAGTATTTAAGCTTTTCGCACGTTTCACTTTTATTAAAATGCCAAAAGACTCGGATACAAAGAATACAGTCGCAAACCATGGATATGCGACACCACATGGGAGAAAATTGAAGAACGTCGACAGCTTAAGCTGCAAATGAACCAGTAAAATACACCGGAGGTGAGAAGGAAATATGAAGACACGGCAAGACAAGTAAAAAAGATGGCAAGAAATGATCGTAGAAAATACACTGAAAATATACCAACATACCACCTTTAAGAGATAAGAATGGTCAAATCCTAACAACAGATGAGGGACAGTTAAAGAGATGGAAAGAATATTTCGGAGAGGAAATCGCAAACAGCACAGAAAACTTCGAATTACCCAATAATGCTCTTAACGAAACAATCAACACCCATCCACCAACAAAACGGGAAGTTAGCAGTATCATTGAGAAAATGAAGAATAACAAAGCCGTTGGAATAGATAACATACCATCCGAAATATTCAAAGGTGACGCATCTACAAATGTGAAGACTCTAACGCCGATCATAACGGAAATATGGAATTCGGGTAAAATATCACATAAATGGAAAGAGGGGTTAACCATAATGATTCCAAAGAAAGGAGACCTAAGAGAATGTAAAAATTGGCGAGACATATCACTACTCAATACAACAATAAAGGTGTTAGCAATGATAATCCTCGACAGAATATCACCTACGATCAATTAGAAATTGAGGAAAGAAAAAGCTGGCTTCAAACCGGGACGTAGTTGCACTACGCACCATATAAATACGATCCGCATCATCATTGAACAGTCCAATGAATGGAACTCCCCACTATACCTCCTCTTCGTGGACTTTGAGCGTGCATTCGATACAATAAATAGAAACGCAATATGGAAGACACTTTGGGAGCGAAAGAAGTTGGTCTAAAAATAAACATTACGAAAACCAAGACGATGAGGATAAATACTACGATAACCACACCAATAAGCGTCAACCAACAAAATATAGAAGATGTAAAGGAATTCGTATACTTAGGTTGTACACTAGCAGAAACAGGCGGAACCGAGGAAGACATACAACATGTTACACAAAATCTGGAATGCATCTGTCCTCTCCCGTAACACCAAGATACGAATGTTCAACTCGTATGTAAAATCAGTACTCCTATATGGCTGCGAAACGTGGAAGCTACAAGTATTTGTCAACAAACGTCTAAGAAGAATACTAAAGTGCTTCTGGCCCAATACCATATCAAATGCGAAACTCCATAGAGCAACTAATCAGGTAAATATGGAAAATGAAATAAGGAAACGTAAGTGGAGATGGATCGGACATACACTAAGAAAACCAGCAAGTGACGTAACACGCATGGCCTTAGAATGGAACCCTCAAGGGAAAAGGAAGGTTGGACGTCCACCTGTAACGTGGAAACGAACGGTGCTAGCGGAAGCGAAACATCTCGGCAAATCATGGAAGGAAATTAAAACAGTAGCAGCCAATAGAGTTAGATGGTCCCATCTAGTAGACGCCCTATGCTCCTAAATTGGAGATAAAGGAAAAAAAAAAAAAAACGTTGGCTTAATTATTCTGGAGGTAGAAAACACCTATTAAATTGTTTTGACGAGAAATTTAATAAGCAATTTCATGTATTAGGCCATTAACACGCTTTGCCAGAGATTTGGACACAACGTTTGATAAAACATGAAAAAGCTCATTAAATTCCGTGTCCAGTTTGTTTGGCCGAAATTGATAAATGACTATTTGCCAGAGATTTAGACTCAAGTTCTGATAGTACATGAAATAGCTCAATAAATTCCTCGTTTCACTAGCTCAAAACGGATCCAATAACCAGAGAAATAAATTGGCCTTGAATTTTATTCTTAGAAGAAAGAGTATGACCAAAAATGAAAAATATCCATTAACACCTCTAGAGATTTGGACTCAGGTCCTGATAGTACATGTAATGGCTCACAAGATTTCTCGTCCAACAAGTTCAAACGGAATCCATTATCCCGAGAAACAAATTGGCCACGAATTTTTTTATCTGAAGTAAAGCTTTATTTAATAATTTATTCAAAATTGGCCATTAACACCCCTTGCCAGAGATTTGGACTCAAGTACCGATAGTACATGCGAAATAGTTCATTTTTCGTTTAACTTGCTTAATGTATCAATTATCCTGAGATATAAAACCATGAAGAATTTTTTTCTGTATGTTTTGGCTTTGATTGAGGTCCAGTTATGTTTACTCTAGCTCTAGTAGTACATGAAACAGTTTATTTGATTCCCTGTCTAACAAGCTCATTAGATATCTTAACCCTAAAAAAACTTTTAAAATAATTTGGTTTGTCTAAGTTCGTTTTATATTTTATATTTTAGTACTAAAAAATTCAATAGGGATCATATTTCCTTCTTATTGGAATTCAACTTACCAGTGTGATACTAACACATATATAAAATCTGTGAATTTGTGAAAAACTTCACAAGCATCGTTATTGGTCATGTGAGAACCGTCATATGCTTCAAGAAACAGCACTTCATCAACAAAACAATAACTGTATGGTGTGGTTTTTATGCTGGTGTTGTCATTGAATCGTTTTTTCCGTTGGTGAAAATGACCGTCACGTTACAGTCAATGGAGATCGCTACAGAGACATGTTGCAACGTTATTTCTTTGGTCATTGCATGAGGCAGACATTAATGATATGTGGTTTCAACAAGACGGTGCGACATGGCACACAGCGGTTTTAACAATCGACTTATTGAAATCTAAATTCGATGAACGTGTTATATCCAGAAATGGTGCGGCCGCCTAGATCATATAACACCTCTAGACTTTTTTTTAATGGGGCTACGTTCATTGTTCTATGCCAACAAACCGGCGTTATTAGAGAAGCTCAGAGCCAATGTTGAACGAGAGATAGCGGCCGTTTCTGTCGAAATGTGTATAGCCGAGTCATCGAAAATTGGGTTCAACGAATCGATACCTGCACACGTGCTCATGGTGGACATATGAACGATGTTGAATTCCATACAAAAATGTTTCGATTGTACTTCAAATGGTTTGCGTTTTATTTAAAAAAAAAAATTAGTTAAGCCCTTATTGGAAAACCCTTTATTATAACATTAGATGTCAATAAGAACAAATTGCATTTAATAATTTACAGTGCGTAACATAATGGGCACCAGTGGGCAAAAAAAAAAAGATTATCAATAATTAATCGACTAATATCACTTTCTTTCAGTCTAAAGTTGCTGATCGGATATTCACCGATTCACTCTATTCATCTGTGCTAAACTTATACGTAAAAATAAACGCAGCTACACTTTCGTCGGTGAACATTAATGTTGAATTGACTTTTACTCGTAGAAGTGCAAATAATTAATTGTACATCAAAATAAATCTGCGTACGATGTATGCAATTGACGAGAAATTAAGGCTTGTTTCGAAATCAGCGCGTTTCTACATGGAAGGCACGGTCTTAACTCATACTTGTGAAATACATTGCGACCGGTTTGCGATGTTATTGTTGCTTTTTGGTAGTGATCAATCAGTATGAATCAATTTTGGGATCACTCTTGAGCATTTTCACCACTTCACGTTTTTCGTTAACTTACAGATCTAGGTTTAGGTATAAGAGATTATGTCTCATTATACGTACTTAACTATTATTAACGCAAATGTATATGTGGTTTCATCCATAATGAGTGACAACTTATGTTTCCTAAAATGTTTAGCAGTACTATTGCGGCCATCTTCTTGTATAATTCTTAAGTGGTTTCAGTAGCTTTGGTTTTGCCACGTTCGCATATTATCGCCGAATTTGATACAATGAGTTTTATTAGAAGGATTAATGGCATAATTAAAATAACGCCATAACGTGGTTCACAATTTCCATTTTTCTCTCTATGGAATCCTTTCGTGAACAACTATCCTAGCAGCCCATTCTGATTGCGAAGACTAGATTAAATCGTACCTTAAATCGACCTGTGATATCTGTTTCGGTGAAATGTGTTTCACTAAATTCTTCATCTATGGAGAATTGTTTGAAATATATATTATATTGACTCCATTTCTCAGGATTGCACCTATGATAATATTGATTTCCAACCCCTCGTAGAAGTATGGGACACAGCTATGGGTGAAAACTATTAACAAATTTCTTTGAAATGGTCAGTTGGATAATCGACGCTTCGCTGATAGTTTAGGAAATTTAAATGCTTTAAACTGTATTTTTGGTCATAACTCTTCATATATGGTAGCAATGTCAAGTTTGGCGCAGCTTCGTTTCATTAGTTTGACCTTTCCGCGCACAATCCTCGATCATGAAAGGGCACTGTGATTCGGAATCAAGCAGTTCATGTTTTTTTTAAAGATTTTAGAATATTCTGAGCACAATGAACATAGTGGGTTTTGGATATCGGCTGCATAACTTTTCATGAAAGGTTTTTTCGAAAGTTAAGAACGTCTAATAGCACCACCTTTTATTCACTCAAATGCGTCAATTCATTTAGTGCGAAAATCTAGGATTTGCTTATTGGATGGTTACTTGCACTCTTTTCATGCCTCTTGCACTCTTTTTATAATTTGCTGACCAATATCAGCCAATGGTCTCTGGATTCTGCCCATTTATACTATTTGGTGTTATTATAGAGGGCTGGAAAATAAAATGTTTGATAAAGTGTGGTGGTCAATACAATTAGCATAATAGAAAGATAATCGAATGCAATCATGAGTCGTTGAACAGAATAAGTCGTAGTATGACTACCACTCTGTATATACACCAGAAAATAGACTTTTCTTAAAAAAGTTGGCGAAGGCGCCACATTTATTTATATTGCGCAAATTCCAACGGTCAAAAAATCATCAACTCTGGCACAGTGGTGGCCAGCAAGGTCTCAAATTTAATCGATATGAGAGAAAAGCCGACCCTGTAAAAGTTTGGCCATACGAATTTTTTTTCGATTTTGATTTACTTTGAAAAGTTGGCAAAGGCGCCACATTTATTTATATTGCGGAAATTCCAACGGTCAAAAAATCATCAACGCTGGCACAGTGGTGGCCAGTAAGATCTTAAACTCAATCGATATGAGAGAAAAGACGATCCTATAAACTCTTGGTCATACGAGTTTTGTTTTCGATTTTGCTTTACTTTGAAAAGTTGGCAAAGGCGCCACATTTATTTCTATTGAGGAAATTCCAACGGTCAAAAAAACATCAACGCTGACACAGTGGTGGCCAGTAAGGTCTCAAACTTAATCGATATGAGAAAAAAACCGACCTTATAAAAGCTTGGCCATACGAATATTTTTTCGATTTTGCTTTACTTTGAAAAGTTGGCAATGGCGCCACATTTCAACGCTGACACAGTGGTGGTCAACAACGCAACGACCGTTAACTCAATCAATATGAGAAAAGAGCCGACCCTATAAAAGCTTGGCCATACGATTTTTTTTTCGATTTTGCTTTACTTTGAAAAGTTGGCGAAGGCGCCACATTTATTTATATTGCGGAAATTCCAACGGTCAAAAAATCATCAACGTTGGCACAGTGGTGGTCAACAAGGTCCCAAACTCAATCAATATGAGAAAAAAGCCGATCCTATAAAAGCTTGGCCAACCGTTTTTTTGGTTGTGTAGCTTTCTTAAAAAAGTTGGCAAAGGCGCCACATTTATTTATATTACGGAAATTCCAACGGTCACAAAATTATTAAATCTGGCGTATTGGTTACTTACAGGGTCTTGAACCTTATCGCAAAGAGAAATTAGTCGTCCTTTAAAAGAGCTGCACATAAGAATTTATTTGCCACCAAATCAATTTTACATATTAAAAAAGTCTGGGATGAGTATTTTGGTACCAACTGTATACTTTTTGTAGACGAAAAAGTCTGGGATAGCATTAATGTAAAAAATCCTGGGATGAAATCATGGGATAACTTCAAGGGGGTTAAATGTCAGATGTTTGATTAATAATTGGTTTTAATTTTTAAGATATCTGGAATATTTATTAAAATTGGTTGGAATCCATGAGAATTCAACTCAATGGTAGCTGGAATTACTAGATGAGATATTAAAGTGTGGCTGGCAGCTGGCAGCCGTGCTTTGTATCCTCTAAGGCCACTCCTAAAATCTAAACATCTATCAAGTGCCGTGAAGCTTTACAAAGCGTTCATCAGGCCCGTTGTTATGTTTGGCTGTGATATTTGGGCGGTGACGGATGAGTACGAGAGATGGCTCCTTACATATGAAAGAAGAGTCATGCAAGTGATATATGGCCCAAAACGCGAAATAGATGGCACATACCGAGTTCTGTACAATATCGAGATAAGAGATCTGATGAATATCCCCGATATTGTGCATGAAATAAAATCTCAGCGAGTACGCTGGCTCGGTCACGTTCTGCGTGCTGATCGGAAACGAATTGTGCAGCGATTTCAGCCACCATATGGTCAGCAGCAGAGGTCATTGCAGGCGACGATGGCTCCACGGTATAGAGAATGGCTTGACTTCTTCTGGTTGTCTATAGGACAGTATGAAGACCAAGCCCAGGATCGAAACCGTTGGAGCCAGATTGTTGACACAGTAAAGGGCCAGTAATGGCCTTTAAATACTGTTTTATTATTGTCATTATATGTAATTATATTAGTAATAATTTATCAGAATTGCATCACAAAAATAAAATAAAATGCAACATTGATGTTATCTTAGTCATGCTATTTTCCAATGTGACAGAGAATATACAATATTTTTGTTATCCGCATATAAACGTTATTTGATTGTGATTCAAATGAGCCCAACCTTGTTTATATCGGAAGCAATTGTACATAATTTGAACTGACATGACTAATTTTTTTGAATAAATTCCTCAGCTTCAAATGGAATTATAAAAAATGTTGGACAATTTTAATCTCGCAAAATAATTATACCGTCCCCCACAGTTTTTATAATATTCCACTTACTTAATCTTACTTACTTTGTTTATTTGTGCAAAACGAGTAAAATAATTTGTCACGATTTTTTTATGTGTATACATAATATACGATATGCTAATTTTTGTTCCACTGTTGATTTTCTAACTAAAGCGTAATTTTAAGGTGTAGCTAAATTCTATTGGCAGAATGTCCCAGAAAATGTATAGTGCAATTTTAAGAATGGGTATAAATATCCTATCCATCCAAAATACTGATCAAATCATTTGTAATTTTCTAAAAAAAAAAATGAAATTAAAATTTCCAAACAACAAATCCACCTATCGATCAAATCTGTTTTTTTTTTAAATTCAGTTTGTCGATTATAAATAGAAGTCTTGTAGAGAACAAAAAATCTTAACCTAAATCCTCTATAATCCATTATCAATTCTATAACGTCAAAGTCAACTGTGTAACCATTATTGATTGCATTCTGTCCAAATAAGGATTAGCCGTAAATAACCATATTCACAATATTTTTTTATTCCGTGAATTAGCTTTTGGTTAAGACTATAGCTTTCAACATAAAGGATATTAAAATGTACTTATATACGTGTAGCATTTTAATTTAGAAAAATTCAATACATCATTTTTTAAATGGTATTTAACAGGGTGGAGTAGAAGCTAATCCGATTTTGCAATGTGAATATCTCTGGAACACAATATGCGGTTGAGTTAAATTGGCACATAAAAAATGTATTTGGATCATTTTTTTGCTCGTTCCGCATACAATAATTGTATATAGCTTGATAAAAAGGGTTTTGTGTGAACATTTGGTTTTTGTTTTATGTTTCTATACCTATAGTGCTAGTCAACAGATTTTCTTATTAAAAAAATAAGTTACATTGAGGATTCTGTATGTGGAATGAATTTAAGTTGGAATGAATTCAAATATTCATTAATGAATGTACTTCTCCTTAGCAAATGAATAAATGAGGGGAAATGTCCCCTTTTCGACGGCTGTACTAGTATGAGTTCCCCTATTTATTATCAGTTTACTAAGTATTAGTGCCGATGTTTATTCATCTAGTGAATTATTATAGGGGAAAATTATTATAGGGGAAATATATTTTTGTTTTAAATATCCGTTCATTCGAAAATCAGAATTCATTAGTTTCTTAAAGATTTTAAAGCTAAACAACTATACAAATCGTGGGAAAATGCTAAATATATCATAATTATAGCCGTTATGTTAACCTGAATGCAATTATTGTTGATCTATTTAATTTGTGAACTTGAAACAAACATTTTTGTTTATTTTATTTTCTATTTTTATTAATTGTGGGTGAACGCCGTTCAAGGGCAATGTTATATTATATACACTTTTAGCATGATATCAGCTTTTAGGGGTGATCTGGCAAATTTTTCATTATGTTTTCGAAAATTTGTAGAGCGCCTCCTCATCTTACAAAAAAATTACAATTTTATGGTAACACAATTTTCTTTCAATTTATTTCATATAGGCATTGAAAATGAATAGTAAATTCGTACTTTTGAATAGCTAATTGATTTACAATAAACTGTGATAAGGTTCTGAAAACAGTTTTTTCGAATGACCGTAATCAGATGCTTAAATGCTGAATTATTTTCAAATGGTTTTCCATTTTTTCACGGTTTGAATACCGTCTTTTTGTATAAATTGCCCTTATTTTTTCGCAGTTGTTCTCTTAGAACTATAAAATGGAATTTTTTAAGATGTAATAATTGGCTAGAAAATATTATTTCCAAAGCGTATTATCCCTTCTGTTCATGACATATTTTTCACCGTTCCGTTCATTGAAAGGTTTGACTAGACCTTTATATGTTTTGTATGCAAATTTACCGAAAAGTTAATGAAATATTATTTTTTATAGTTTTTAAAGCATATACATTAATTTATTTATTTGCAAATTTGGCATGATTTCGTCTGCATTGATATTCCGCTAGTACTTGGCTCTGGTACTCTTTTCTGGATAGGTTTTCCGAAAAATGATTCGATTCCATTTTTGACGGAAAATTACCTAATCACCCTCGGATTATTCATTCTTTCCTCTATTTGAGGGGTGACCAACTACTTCACCAGAAAATGTAGAAACTGTGCGTCAGTATTTTTGGTATTTGTTTTGTCATTTACATTTTTGTAAATGATAAATGATGCTAACGTTGCTACATGTAAGATATTATAAAATAAAGCTAATGGCCAATGACACTTGCAGCTATATTCTCCTAGCATTTTGTTCATTCTGTCAACCCATACTTTGTTCAAATTATAAAACATAATAGCTTGTGGTTTTCTAGCTATACCAACGACTTC
Organism: Tipula unca; assembly: GCA_951394425.1. Lineage (NCBI taxonomy): Eukaryota > Metazoa > Arthropoda > Insecta > Diptera > Tipulidae > Tipula > Tipula unca. Next base: position 124,415,075 of record OX596380.1, read on the forward strand.
ATTATCGTAGTGAACCGATGAAAGTAAAAGAACGGCTTTATTTTTCTTCGGAACATATGATACTAAAGCAACGTTGCTCGTAAAACCAAAAACTGTTGAATGCAGTGGACGGCTGCGGTCTGCTAACATCTCTTTTGGAATGTATTTTTTATTCTTCCGTAGAGTTCCAACAAAAGCCAATCCTGTCGATTGAAGTTTTTCAACGCCGTCTGTGGTAAAAAAATTGTCAGCAGCAAACGTCCGCCCACTGGAATTATATTTTTTGCTGAGTTCGAGGAGCATTCTTCCTCCTTGGTTGATTTCTCGCTGTTGTCCCTGTTCTTTACTTGTGTATAACCGCTATATGACTCAAAGGCTCACCATATTTTTATCCCGTATCTTGCTGGCTTGAACGGAATGTATTGGGTGTATTTAGTTATTGATTCCGCCGATGTATATACTGATTCTAGATTATGGTTTAACATTACCCAGATGTCACGTATGGCTGCTGCTTTGTCGATTTGTTGCCGCTCAACTCGGATTCTTTAATCGTCAAATCTAATGTAACGACTTATAGAGTAAAATCGGTTGATTGACGTAGTTGCTCTAAACACGGGATCATTGTTAGTTTTCCACAACTCTCTTGTATGTTGCATGTTAGAATGATTTACACCGGAAATATACCGATATACCGATATAAGGTAATATTTCTTGGTCGGTAACAGGAACCCATTCGGCTTTTTTTTAGGGTGCTTTTCGGTGTTGTATCTTAATGTTTCACTTACAGCTTTCCTATTGGTTTGCTATTTTATGATGTCAATCATCTGTTCCGTCATTATTGACTTGAAAATGTCAATTGGATTTTGACTCATTCCCCGTTTAGCATATCCACCGGCTTCTCGAAAAATATTGTGAGCTCTGATACGCCTCGGTGGTGGTGGATCATTTTTCCATTTTGTTCCATTACGAGCTAAAAAATGATCATCAGAGAGCAGTCTTTCCTGTTGTTGTTGCGCGATTTCATTCTCTGCATGCAATGGTTCCCAGATGTCATCATCGTCACTGTCTTCAATATCGCTCAAACCTCCTATTACCAATTCGGATGCTGCATCGGAAACATCATCTTCTGGAACAGTGTCTTCTAGTTCATCATCACTAAAATTCCCTCGGTCGCTTTCATTATCGTCAAATTTTTGAGCTATCCTAATTAGTTCTTGCTTGCTAAGAAAAATTGGTTAGTATAAAACTTTTGGTACTTCACCGAACTTTACACAATTTATTCAAAAAACCACTTGCAATACTTTTTCAACTCAATAAAGGAAATACAAAAACATAATACATCTACAAAATATAATAAAATACTGTAGAATTTGAAATAAAGTCATTTGTTTTTTCGATAAATTTAAAAATCGTATACTGGAAATGTTAAGGTCTAGGCAGACCTAATCGTGTACAAGGCGTGTTTAAATCGTTTTTTGTATTTTTTACATTCATGAGAATATATTTTTTTTATATTTTTGTTCCAAATCGCAGGAGAAGTGTTGACTGACGAATTCATAAAATTTCATAAAGGTGTACGTGGTATTTATATAAAAAAAACACTTTAAAATTCGAAAAGGTCTGGCTAGACCTTAAAATGAACAGAAGGGTTTTAACAACAATATAAGTAACCTTTAACTAATAGTGTAAAAACATTATTTTTGGGGAATCGGAATTAGAACAAAACTAACTGTAATTCAAATAATTTGGAAATATTTATTGATTTTATTCGTATTCTCAATTTAAGACGATGGCAGAAATAGCTGTAACGGATGTGTGCTGCGATGGCACATGCTGGCTTTACTCTTTAGCCCTATGGGTTAGTCAGTTGGGGGTTTCGTATTTGCAACCACATTACCATACAGATCATCTATAAAAATAACTCATATGCCATTAAGCGTAAACATAAGAAAAAACCGAAAAAAAAAAATCACAAAAAAAATTATGAAATGGATCACTCACGAAATTCACGATACTTACTCTTTTCCTCCAAACTAAGAAATTAACTCAGCAATTCATGATTGAGTACATTTAAAATGAATAAATGGTTGAATAAGAAGATAAATTGTTATATTTAGACCATCTAGTGGTTTTGTACATACTAAGTAATTTATTATATATCGATTGAAATATAAACTATAATCGTATACAAATATATGCATATGCAGATGACATTTGCGTGATTGGACTGAATAGCAACGGAGTGAAAGAAATACTCGATCCGCTTGTAGAGTTTTCACCTTCAGTTGGACTTCAGATCAATGAGTTCAAAACGAAATACCTGATATCTGGTTTTAGGGACAATGGCACACCAGATTTTAGTAGTGGCCACCACACGTTTGAGGGAGTGAGGAGGTTCAAATATTTGGGCTCTCTTATCACTCACAATAACAGTGTGGATGAGGATATTAAAGTGCGGCTGGCAGCTGGCAGCCGTGCTTTGTATCCTATAAGGGTACTGCTAAAATCTAAACACTTATCAAGTGCCGTGAAGCTGAAGCTTTACAAACCGTTCATCAGGCCCGTTGTTATGTTTAGATGTGAAAGTTGGGCGCTGACGGATGAGTACGAGAGATTTCTCCTAACATTTGAAAGAAGAATCATGCGTGTGATTTACGGCCCAAAACGCGAAAGCGATGGTACATACCGAGCTTTGTACAATTTCGAGATCAGAGATCTGATGAAGACCCCGAGGAAGAGGATTATGAAGTAAGATCTCAGCGAGTACGCTGGCTCGGTCACGTTCTGCGTGCTGATCCGGAACGAATTGTGCAGCGATCTCTGAAAGGAGAGCCACCATATGGTAGGCGCAGAGGTCGTTGCAGGCGACAATGGCTCCAAGATGTAGAGAACGACTTGGCCTCTTCAGATTGTCTTAGACAGTATGAAGAACATCCTCAGGATCGATACCGTTGGAGCTAGATTGTTGACTCAGTAAGGGGCCAGTAATGGCCTTTAAAACTGATTATTATTATTATTATTATACAAATATATTGGGACTATTAAGAAACTTAGCAAAACTTCAGAAAAAATAATTGTATAATGTTTTTGGATATGGTTTTTCGATATTTTGCCGTTGCACTGTAACGTTAAATCAAGAGCACTTCTTTTTTTTCGTTTTTTTTTGAAAAGCTTTATTTGGATACAAAAAAAACAAGTAGAAAAACTAGCACTTTAGGATGTTAGACAGCCGATAAATGTCATATGTAAGATGATGAAAACGGTACAGTTACTTATGCTTTGCCGCCAATTTTAAACATGCAGGTAACCCGAAACGAACTCGGCCTTTCTTAACTATACAGATATGCTGGTTATAAGCATAATTAATATATATTTATATCTATGCAAATGAAAAACAAAAATAATTACAAATCTTGGTACACGGTAATTTGAGAAAAGCAATTTAAGGTAATCCGGAGAAAATAATAAATCTTACCCAAAAGGCCGGTTATCTACGCGAAACACAATATACAGGTTGTATTGATTGGAGTAGCGGGTTCTTCTCCACTGTTAAACGGGTTCTTCTCTACTGTTAAGCGGGTTCGTGATAGTCACGAAATACGGAATCATCTTTCGTATTCAGGCGTAAAACTTGTTTTGGACTCACTTTTATTTAATTTTAATTTTAATTTTTTTCACTATTACGGACTTTATCTAAGTTGAACTATATGTAGTATAGGATAATTTTTTTGATTTGACCGTCAATTACCAACTGAAATCCAAAAAGAATATCTATTGAATTTGTCGCGCAAAAGAGCCATTGTTTCGTTTGCTGTGTGACAAGTGGCACCGTCCTGTTGAAACCACATATCGTCCACATCCATATCTTCCAATTCGGGCCATAAAAAGTTCGTTATCATCTCACGATAGCGAACACCATTCACAGTAACTGCCTGACCGGCCTCATTTTGGAAAAAATACGGCCCGATGATGCCGCCAGCCCATAAACCGCACCAAACAGTCACTCTTTGTGGGTGCATTGGTTTTTCAACAATCACTCTTGTATTATGATTCGCCCAAATCCGGCAATTCTGCTTATTGACGAATCCACTGAGGTGAAAATGTGCCTCATCACTGAAGATGATTTTCTTCGAAATGCATTTTGATTTGAACGCCCATTTTCATAATAAGCCTGAATAACTTTAACGCGTTACTCGATTGTGTATCTTTCCATGGTTCAAATTAAGTTAGTCTGAAATTGAGAAATGTCAAATGAAATGCAGAAAAAAACTTGACGTTTAGGTGTGGTTCACATTCAACATCGGCCCTTAAAATTTAATCACCCTTTATATGTTAAATCACCTATAAATGATCGACTTTTTAGACTTTCGTTAGATCGACTTTTTGACTTTCGCTGCCCATGTTGTTTTTTGATAAGTGGAGAAAATATGAATGATTAAAATTCAAAATGTGATGCATTATATATGTACATCATAGGATACAAACTGATCACAACCAATTAGTGAATTATTTAAAAAAAATCAATATTTTATGTTTTCATCTAATAAAAGTAAGAGATAATGAAAAATCTGCAACAAAGTAGTATTAAAAACATGTTATTTTAATTTTTTTTATATATACATATATACAATAATTTTGTTGTACTAAACAAAACCAAGATGGCCGTTATGTTTATTACCGTCTCTCGATAAAAGATGGCGTTGTACTAAAAATTCAAAATGGCGGATATACCAAAGGTCAAAATACCCAAATGACAAAAGGACAAGAGTCACAGGTCAAAGAATGTTGTCAAGGTCAAGTTCAAGGCCAAAGTCAGGTTCAAGGTCATGACGTCACTACTCAAGGTCATCGTGTGGCTTCATATGACCTTGGACTGGAGGGGCCCTTATACTACTAATGATATTATTATTTATTTATTTGAGTGTATCTAGATAGCAACAGTATATGAGGGTAGACCCTCTGGTTACTTCCCTCACTTTTCTAAATTTTTCCAAAGCTAATGAGTCAATTTCATTTATTAATTTATTTTGAAAAATTAACTTTTAACTATACTGCGTACACCTCGACAGGCAGTTTTTGTCGACAATAATTTTTCTTTTCCTTCCGCTTTACCTATGTTTAATTTTCTTATTTGCGGCAATGATATACCAAGATGGTAAAGTAACCCAAACTAAAATACAAACATTAGAGAATTAAAGAACTTTTAATGTAATATTGACACCTTAAAAGTTTGCCAATTAGCTTTATTATTGAAGAGCTCATAGATTAAGATTATATGCCTCAAACGAAAAATAATTTAATAAAAAACCAATACTTCAATAACCGAGCAAATAGTGCAGTGGTTAAAGATGCGACGCTTGGATCGGGAGGTACCGGGTTCGAATCCCAACAGAGGTGGGATGCAAAAAGGGATTTTTCATCTCCCGATTACGATCGGTGATTAAATTGAAAATATCTATGACCAACATCTTCCATGTCACTGTACAGGGTGACATGGAGCTATGCAATGCGCACGTGGTATACTGTACTTGTGTGAATGGGATGAATAAATAGATTGAATGAATGTTGTGTGAATGTAAGGTAAGGCTATGGACCAAAAGAGTGTCTATGTCAAGTCCTTTAAAAAATAAAAAAAAGAAAATACTTCAATAATTGTTCAATATTCAATTCTCATGATTTAAAATAGACATACGCAGCTCGTAATAAAAGGTGTTTTTTTATACAGTTACACAAGTTTAAATCATAATAAAACAAAGAAATATATTTTTAATATCATTAATTAATGTTTAAATATGATTTCGGCCAATAATTCTTCGAATGTTGATTTCTAGGTGTTCAATTGTCTCTGGTTTATTGACGTAGACAAGTGACTTTACATTACCCCAAAGAAAATAATCCAATGGGGTTAAATCACACGATCTTGGTGGCCAATTAATTGGACCATTACGCGAAATTATTCTTTCATCAAAAGTTTCTTTGAGTAAATCAATTGAAGCGCGCTGTGTGGCATGTGCCTCCGTCCTGTTGCAACCACATGTCAGCAAGATTAATGCCAGCTACTCGAGGTACGAAAAAATTTCTAATAATGTCAATATACCGCTCACCATTGACAGTAACATTCTAACCATCATCGTTTTTGAAGACATACGGACCAATAACTCCGCCAGCCCAAGAAGCGCACCAAACAGTAATTTTCTGTGGATGTAATGGTGTTTCGACAAAAGCTTATGGATTATCCTCACTCCAAATGCGACAATTCTGCTTATTTACGTACCCATTCAACCAAAAATGGGCATCATCGAAGAACAAAATTTTGAATGGAAATTCAACCTCAATATCAATTTGTGCTTCAGCCCATTCGCCGAATTGGCGGCGAATACGATGGTCGTTTGGCCTTAATTTCTGCACAAGTTGAATCTTGAAAGCTTTTAAGCCAAGATCCTTTCGTAAAATCTTCCATAAAGTGGAAGGACACCACCCCAGTTGCTGAGAATTGATTGATTTGGATCTTCTTGAATGCTTTCCTGTACAAGGGATGCACATTATCATTAAGAGTAAACGTGGTCCGAAAACGATCTATTGTTATTCGAATTAGCCGCTCTGAAGGACGATTATGTACGCCATAAAATGGACGAAGTTCCATAGGTTCCATTTCATAGGTTTGACGGACAGAACCATTATTTTGATAAAAAAATTCAACAATTTACAAGCGTTGCTCTGATGTAAGTCTATCCATAATGAAATGTCAAACCAAACTAAACAAAAAGCAACTATCAGCTATTAAATGCGTTGTCCAATAAAGCAGTGTTGCCAACTCAAAGTTGTGAACCTCTAAAAAAACACCCTTTATTATGGTAAATATGTATATTAAATGGAGACCATCCGATTTATCCTTTTATGTAATATTAAATCATATTTGTTGTAACATTGAAAATTGCATGCCAAGTTAATTTTTATCTAAAGAATGTTTTTCAATATATCTATACATAATATAAACTACCAATATATAAAATGTTTCAGTGTTGGAAACTATCTTTATCTTGAAAACTATTTTATACAAACAATGTTAGAAACTGCAAGAACAACAAATAATGTTGATTTTTATGTAGAAATTCTTATCTAGAGTAAGATTAATTAATTGTCAATAGTTTGTCCGGATACCATTATTTCAAGTACTGCAAATAAACTTGATATAGAAGAATGCATTTGCAATTGATGAATGTTCAATGTATTACATATTTCAACGTCAGTTTTTGAACAAGCAAGTACCATATTATAAATCTAGCGACAATAAAACTAAATGCATAAAATTAAAAATGTGTGGATGGTACAAACTAGTGATAAAGTATTAAGCTATTTAATTTGTTGACGCAAGTGATGGTATTTTTTTGTTGTTGTTATAATTGGGATAATCATAGAAATACATTTAAACTTGCTTAAGCTTTGTAATGAGGTTTTTGCCATTCTCTGAATAATGGAAATTCGTGATTAACATTTGTCTGGCGTGTACATTTAATTAGAATCAACCAAAAATCTTTAAATAACCACAATTCGAATTAGAACATATAAACAAAATTACTTAATCAAAATTAACTCTATTAATGTGACACGTATATAATTCACCGGAATGAAATAATTTTCTTATACCACCCTTACACAGATTGGTGCCATCTTATTAGTAAACAGAAAAAAAAAATTAGTTTCACTTATTAAACCCGGTGCGATAAACAAAAACAAACAAAGAAATATATCAATCAAATTAATCATTTATCATTCAATTAAATAAACAGAAATATACAGTTAAATTTATCATTGTATATCAAACAAAAAATAGAAAAAAAAAACTTGCAGACATAAATATCCAAACAGTAGATGAAAATTAAAACCAAATGCTTTTATCAAAAAATATATAAACCGTATACAGCACAAAAAAGGATTTTTCCAATTCAATGAATATGATGGATTTTTCACAACATTTTGGATTTATTTTAGAATCGTTTTTTGGTTGGAATTGGAATTTTTCTATCAATATGGTAAGTTGATTAGTTCTTATAATTGCTATGTGATTGAATATATACGAGCATATATGTGGAGAATGAATTTAATTTTTGTTTTTCAATCTGATATGTGCCGAACGCTTTTAATCATTTTAAAATGATATCATACCGCATGTGTATTAGAAGATTGTTGACCTAACCACTAAACGACATTTGGGATTTTGAACAGTCAGTATATATTGTTTTCAACGGACGTGTTTGTACAATCACAATATTCATTCATTTGTAACGTTCGAAATTGTTTCGCCCACAAACCAATCTTTTTTTTTTTGCCAAATTCCAATTAATTTATAAACAAAAAAATGATTATTTTAATTTAATCATACCTTAAGGATAATAATAATAATAATTGTACATACTTATCCTTAAAAAACAGAAAATTATAAAATTTTATTAATTAATTTTTATTTCATGAAATAATTAGAATTCTGTTTTCATTTTTATTAACAGGATGTCTGGTATATAGTCAAGATTTAATTAATGACTCAAAATGTATCAAAAACATTAGAATATTACACCTGCAAACGGACAAAAGCGAAATAAGCCGCAGTGACTGCTTATATAAATTAAGTGTTACAGTGCTAATTCAATTATGTAGATAAAATTAATCGTCTTCTCTCTAAATCGTGAAAAATTGAAGTTCTTCTTAAAGCATTAGCATCTGCTTTGGTGTTACTACATTTTCTTAGAACAGAATCCAATCACTTTAGGTACGTATACATTATATATACTCTTACACAAATTTAACAAACATTCCTTTAATAAAAAAAAATTATTTTCTTTTGATTTCTTGGAAAACGTTTACACATTTACGACTTTTCATTTTGCAAAATTATTTCATGTTTCTATAGAAATGTACGTATACTACCTTCTTCAAAAAATGAACATCGATTGTACACTTTACATTTGTAAATCAGAGAAATAATGAAAAGCATCGTCTATCATCATTAACTATCTCTGATTGGCGCATTCATTTAACACTTTGAATATAATCTATTTTTAACGTTCTAATCCAAATATTTGTCTGCCGATTACCATTCCAAGAAATTTGTTTTATTAATTCTACCGAGAATTTTACAGGATACCAAAATAAATTAGGTTTTTTTGCTGAAGTGTTTATGATTGTGGAAAGTTCATCAAAAATATTTGTATTTAAAGTACCTAAATAAAATTAAAGATATTTTCAACATTTAATGATTTCCTATAAAATATTTCTTAGAACTGCAAATGGAAAAATATTTTCCGAATATTTTTCAGTGTTAAGGGTGGGTGATGGGGCATAATTGAATATGTAATAGAAATTTCCTTGAGGCATCTTGGCTAAAAATTATACTTTGTTTCCGGCGATGTATATAAGTTCATTCGGTTATTTTATTTTGATTTTATCGGTACGTGTAGTTAAAATATTCAAGTGTTTAGCATTGCTTTAAAAGTTCAAATTAAAATAATTTTTTTAAAAAAAAAATATTTATTTTATTCAAGATAATTATATTGCAACGGACGTATTCCTTTGGTATTACCAGAAAACATTGAAAGGAAGGTAATGTAAGTAGTCTGAGACGCTTTAGAACAGAATGATACACTTGTCTATTAAAAAAATTTAATTGCTGAAATGTTATTGGATGACCCATAATTCAATAATTTGAGTGGTTTTAAAATCCTATAACTCCAGGGGAAAGGATGCGCTATAACATTACGGTTTGAATGATATATTTATATTAAAGTTTATGAAAAATCCTATACATTGTGACGTTTTAATATGTTTTAGATGGTTCGCAAGCGGTCACATCATTCCATCTTTAGGATATAGGTACTGCTCTAAGGTATTTGGCACCAATCAACATATTTGGTTTTTCCAAAACAATCAAAGTCTACATGTTAACACATTTCTACCGATTACGTTTTATATTTTTCAGACGTTTCCAAATTCATATAGCTCGGGCTACAATTTTAAAAATCCACATTGCATCATTTTGATAGTTGTATGTGATGTCTATGAATTTAATTTTGTTGACATCGAAAACTATAACGTTGTTGAAAAACGACCATCGTTATAGGTATCGTTATAGGTATAAGGCGATGCTATCGGGCGCTACAATAACTATACCATTTTAGTTCGTTAGAGATAAGGCGTTTCCTTACATATTCCAAAATAAAATGCACCCATATTCACGAAGGTGATCTGCTCAGAGAGAGAGAACTGGTAGAAAATTCAATTGGAGTTTTAAGTTCCAAATGGCGTATTTTTCGAAAACCTACTATAGCAAGTAGGCACACCATCGTTAATATTAAAGAAGCAACCATCAGCTTGCATTATTGGTTACGAATCAGGTCAGGAAATCCGTACCAATACTTCACGAAACATGATCATCACTACACCGGAAATGACGATCTAGGTTAAGGGAAATGGCGCCCGGTTCGTTATTCCATTTGGCTTGTGAAATACAAATATTACTTTGGCAAAAAACATGTAAATGAGTGATTGATATGGGATGTTTGAACTTAATTAAAAAATTAATTTATTTCATTTAAATATACACAATTATTTTTGTTTGATAATTAGCGTAACACATACAATTATTGACACCTGTTATGGGCTATAACATGTATATTCAACATACCATTTTTGATGACAACAGACTTTATAATTTTATTAGTTTTAATTGTATTTTGTGTATTGACTAGGCAATTCCAAGTTATATAAATGTTATAAATGCATAGTCAACATTTATTTTGTATATAACCAAACACAAAATAATAATAATTTTTATGAGTTTTAACACAACTACCAACGTGTTTTAATAAAATAAATAACAGGTAAGGCCCCACCAGCGGTAACGTAATCCATTTATATTAATTCAACAAATCATTCATCTCAACAACAACATCGGGATAAACATTGGTGCTTCGAGCCGGATCAAATCTTATCCCGGTGTGAGTAAATGCTCTTGATGGTGTCACCCCTGCGGATGGCAGGCTTCCCATTAGTTGAATTGCTCGACCAATATTGAATCTGAAATACTTGTGGCAATGGCGGTTATGTTGTTTTGTAGCTTTTCTGCCTTGAACAATGCAAAACTGCTTTCTAATCAAAACCAGTGTTAAGTTCACACCACCATGCAGAGTACTTTTGTGTGTCCAATCGAGTATCAAACTCGTAAGATGGCATTTATATGGTAATATCATAGGATGTTTCTCATTATAATGCAGAAATGAGTGTTGTAAGCGTCCTCCGATTCGTAGAACTCCGTGGTTGTCCAAGAATGGATGGAACGACAGAATTCTGCTTTTACTGCTAACTGAACCCTTTTCCCTCAATTTTCGAATATCGTCTGCGAATGCTGCAAATTGCGTAACCTTTACAATGCTGATTTCATGAACAGTTAGTGGACCCTTCCTCTTTTTATCCCTATGGTAGCTGTTCCAGTAGAAGCGCCAACAATATGCGATTACTCGTATCGTTTTTGTGAACGTAGAAAATTTTTCAATTATAGTTAGATAATAATATTGTGGTAATTGCGGACACGAAACGCTTCTTTTCTATCTCCGTGTCTGCTATTGCTGAGTCCGATGTAAGATCAGCACTGCTTATTAGCCAAGCTGGGCGTGTCCACCATAAATTATGATTGCACAGCTTGTCAGGGTCTATCCCACGTGTTGCGCAATCTCTCTGGGTTGTCTTTGGATTTTACATGCTTCCATTGAGCGGGCCCAAGAATAGAATGAATTTGTGAGATTCTGTTTGCTACAAAAGTTTTTCATTTACTAGGGTGTCCTTGTAACCAAGCTAGAGCTATTGTTGAATCTGTCCAGGCATACATATTAATATTTGGAATACCCATGGCCTCGGAAACTTTCCTTAGTAGCTTCGCTAGTAACAAAGCCCCACACAATTCTAATCTTGGAAGACTCTGCCTTTGACTGATTGGTGCCACCTTAGTCTTCCCTGATATTAAAGTCATCCTACCCATTTCATGTAGTCTCAGTGAAAATGTGGGCTTTCTACTGGTGGTAGACAAATCTCCATTGTTTTCGCTTTTGATAGTTGTTGGTCATCTTCCAATAATGGTGTTAAATTTATTACGATATCTTCGTATTTATCTTTAAGAGTTTCGTAATGTTGTTCTACGAAGTAATTTACATTTGCTTCTTGTTCTTCTGAAGCTTCCATACTTATTTGCTCATGTAGATCCATGATTTGCATCATTATTCTCTCTATATTTTTTAAATTAAGATTTACAACTAATCTGGATCTGTTGTTGCTTGTCATCACATCCTCAGCTGCTCGTAGTTCTCGATGCAAGCTGCGTATTTTGATGTCTTGTTGCGTTAATTGCTGATTAGTTCTCCAATACTAGTTGTCTATCTTTATAGTATTGGTGTGTTAATTCCAGTGTAGGTTGGAAATTCCGAACTTTGCTGTCACCGTCGACGTACTCATTGTATAATCTTTTTAAAGCTGCTATTCTGGTCTCCAGATATTTTTTAGTTTTTTGTTCTGCGCTGTCCTTTTTGTAATTAGAGATAAGTTGTGCTATCTGGCTATAGAGTCGAGTTACGTGAAATCTTTGGTTTGACTATCGTTGCTGAAATTCTAGGATCAGAATTTGGTCGAAGTGCTTTTATGGTTGGCTTTATCTTATTAATTTTTCTCATCTTCAAAACTACACTTTTATCCTTCACTTTTTTAATTTGTTATTCAAGTCGTTTCATTTTATTTTCTTGTTTAATTTTTATTTCCATTTGTTTTGTTTCTTTTTTAATTTGTTCCGCACTGATCTATAATTGGTCGGTGATAACGAATGATTTTTTTTTGTTTTATTCGTTTGATGGCTTGCCTCTCTGGTATTATAGGCCAATCCAGAAACTGATTTATTGCAGGAACTACTTTAAGTGGAGTTATTTGTGGAATTAATGAATCAGTAATTTCTCCTGCATTAGCATTTTCCATATATTCCTCGACGATGTCGTCGTTTACGAATAGAAATTCGTCGATTCCCTCGATATCGACTTTGTTGCTTGAATTATTTAAATGCTGGGTAGTATTAACAAATAAACTGGTTTAGAGTATTGGTAAACAGTTTGGATTAAAATGAAGAAATTTTTTGTAAAGTATCTGTTTTTCTTCTGTCCAAATTAAAGTGTTGCATTCACCATTAAACGCAAGCTTAAATTCATTTAGCGTAGGACCACTTACCAGTTCTTCGAATTTTTCATAAGAAATCTGGATGTGTTTTTTAGTATCGTTTGGTTTTTCGGTTGATAGGATTGACGATTTTCCCAAACATTTATAAAAATCTATTGCAGTCTTGCCCCATGGAAATATTCCATATGCGCGAAACCAGTGTTTTATTGTTTCAGGTCCAATACATTTATCGATTAGGGTGCAAACTTTTCTTTGTCAGTAGATCGCGAGGATTTTGTCGGCGCCACTCAAGTACTGTTTTGTGCCAACCATTTTTAAGTGGCTTAAAAGCACTAACATCCGCTGTTTGCAAAATTCGTGTCGCGTTTTGGTATAATGCGATTAATATTATGCCTAACTGAACACATAGTTTGCTAACTTGAAGAGTTTGATGGGTGTTATGGCCATCTACAAAAAAAAATTACTGGGAATTGGGTACCAATACTAACAAGGTGGGGATGAAGAACTTTAGAAATGTATTCGTAAAATACTTCCTTCGTCATCCATCCGTTGTCGCTAACTGCCAATCCCCAACCTTAAGGCAACGATTGTCTAATGTCTTCATGTACCCTTTTATAAGGAAATAAGACACCTGAAGCAGCAAATGTAAACATTACTGTGAGGTTAGTTTTAGCCATTCCCCTATCGACTTCGTAAATATTTGTGGCCCCTTTAGCTGCTAAGACAGACATAGTTTCAGGGCATTACAAAAAATTGATCTCATCGCCATTTAAAACTCTTGTTGGGTAATTTAAAATATCAAAAAATTGAGGTTCTTTTATAGATATAGATGGGTGCCACATATTTTGGTATTTAAATATCGATATCAATTTTGATTTTTGTTCTAGGTAAATTGGAGCTTTAATGTAGCAAGTCTAAATTTTATTTGTTTTTTTTGTTACGATTTAAAATATATTTGCTGCGTATAAAAAGAAAGGATTTATATCATGACAAGAATCCCGTTTGGAATCCCGTTTGAATTGTGTAACTAGACCATCCTCTAGTTCCTGTATTGACCATATTTTCTCTGAAACCGTTTCTCAGAATTTCAATATTGAGATCCAAAATTTGCAGCTATTTGTTACTGATCATAATACCATCCACTTATGTATTAAAATTAGAAGAGATTCAAAACAAGGGAGTAAATACGAACCAGTGTATCTGACTAAATTTAATTTCTCGGATCTATCAGAGGCACTCAGTTTATGTAGTTGGAGTGAAGTATTTTCTTCGGATAATTCTAATTTAGCCTATACAAGTTTTATTAATAAACTAAGTAAAATTATTCGTAAACATAAATCTATTGTTAAGGTTAAACGACGTAATTTTAGGCTAAAGCCCTGGATGTCCGACTCCCTACTTAAATTGATAAATCGCAGAAACAGTTTTTTGAAAAAACTATCTAAAGATCCCAATAATAATGTTTTTAAAGAGAGTCTTAACATGCTGAATTCCCAAATTAAAATTCTGATACCGGTCACAAAAGAGCAGTATTTTAAAATCAAGTTAAGTGAAGCTATTGATTTGAAATCTAGGTGGAAAATTGTAAATAAAGTTTTGAATAATAGTTGCACCCCAAATAATGTTACATCGATTGTTATTGGTGACAATTTGGTTAGTTCTGACTCGTTTGAAATTGCAAATGCGTTTAATGATCATTTCTGTCGAATACCTCACGCAATCATTACTGAGAATTATGAAAATGTGATTTTGGACGATACTGTTAGATGTGATTTGGTACTGTCGAGGTATTCTAGTTCAAATTTATTCATTTTCCCAGTTAGTTTTTTTTTTTTTTTTTTTTTTTTTTCAATTTTATTTAAATATTTTAAATAAACAATTATTACAATCTAGTCACCTGGACTAATGAGCAATTTTATTCTAACTTAATTTACTATGTTGTATTAATCTATGGCTTCTTCCCACTGGTGTTCCATAGTGTCTGATAAATTGAATTAAACCACGTCGTTATTGTGGGTTTTAGATCAGCATTACGCTGTTTACACTAGCAATTACACCAGCTCAAAAGGTTTAGTTCGTTTGAGCCTGCGTACAATATCTGTGTTGTTTAACAGCTTAGTTGCCTCAGTGTTAACATGTTGTTCGAGCCTTTGCCTATGTCTCAGTGCAGTTTTTTGGATTTCCTTTGAAACAGTGTCCACTTTAAGGTCCCTATGGAGGTCTCTGTTTCTAACATACCATGGTGCATCAACGATGTTCCTTAATACTTTGTTTTGAAATCTTTGGATGATTTCCACGTTGCTCTGTTTGGTACAACCCCAAAGTTGGATACCATAAGTCCAAACCGGTTTTAAAATTTGTTTATATAATAGAAGTTTGTTGTATGTTGATAGAGCGGAGCTCCTTCCTATCAGCCAATACATCTTTCTATATTTAAGCCCTAGTTCTTCACTTTTCTTTTTGACGTGTGCTTTCCATCGTAGTTTTGCATCTAGTGTCATGCCAAGGTACTTAGCCGTGTTGGCATACGGTATTATTTCTTGATTAATTGTAACCGGAATATGTTCGAGTCGTTTGTTTGTAAAATTGATGTGAACTGATTTAGTTTCGTTAAGTTTAATTCGCCATCTTTTGGTCCAGTTATGTATTTGAGTAATAGCCAACTGTAAACTCTGTGTTGATTCTTCGTTGCTATCTCCAACAGCTAGGATTGCCGTGTCATCAGCAAAGGTCGCCACAGTGTTGTTTTCTAATACAGGGAGATCATTAGTGTACAAAAGGTATAGGACCGGACCTAATACACTGCCCTGCGGTACTCCTGCCTTGATTTCTTTCAATTCAGAATAGGAATCGTCTAATTTTACTCTAAAGAATCTATCTTTCAAGTATGATTCTAATATTGTAGTGAATTGCATTGGTAGTACAGTTCTTAACTTATAGTTAAGTCCTTCATGCCAAACTTTATCAAAGGCCTGTGCAACGTCTAAGAATATCGTTGAGCAGACTTTTTTCTCCTCTAATGCTCCTTCAATAATATTAGTTATTCTGTGTACTTGATCTAATGTTGAGTGTTGGTTGCGAAAACCGAACTGATGATTTGGAATCAGGTTTTTCCTCTCAATTATCGGATTTAGCCTTTTCACTAATAACTTCTCAAAGAGTTTAGACATAACTGGTAATAGTGATATTGGCCTGTATGATCCAGTTTTGTGTGGTGGTTTCCCAGGTTTCGGAATCATAATTACTTCTGCAATTTTCCAGAGGCTGGGTACATATTTTAATCGAAAGGCGCTATTTATAATATTGGTGAGCTTTAATAGTGCTTTCCTTGGTAGTTCTTTTAAAATTTCTGCTGTGATAAGGTCATAACCCGGCGCTTTTCTCGGATTCATATTTGTTTTTATCTCATACATGACTTCTTTTGGTGTTGCTCGTAGGATTTCGTCACTTTCCTGTACAACCTCTTCAGTTATTATTTCAGCTTCCAATGATTGGTCATCATGTGGTTCAAATATTTTTTCCAGGTATTCAGCAAAATTTCGTACTTTATCTTCGTTATTTCTGGCCCATTTGTTATCTTCTGTTCTGATTGGAGGAATCTGCATTATTGGCCTTTTAATTCTTCTGGTTGCTCTCCAGAGAGAATAATCAGTACTAGTATCATTAGATAATTTTCTGAGGTAGTTACTGATAGATTCGTCTTTCAAATCTTTGATTTCCCTTTTAAGTAGCTGAGTCAGATTGTTTAGCTTAGTTTTATCTTGAGGGGCTCTAGTTTGTTGCCATATTCTCCTTGTCCTTCTTTTTTCTGCCAAGAGCTCTCTAATTTCTCTAGGGTAGTTGTTTCCCTTAATTTTCTTTTTAACTTGAGGTGTGTTTTCCCAAGCTGACTGCTGTATGTCACATATGAACTTGTGAACTTCGTTTTCTAATTGCTCCTCACTCCTTAGCGGAACCATTAAGTTAATTTTTCTTTCTAACGATAGTCTAAAGTATTCCCAATTTGTGTGCTTATTTACTAAACTGGGATAGCTTTCTTTTTGAATGATCCTTTCACTTAATGTCAAAAGTATTGGGGAGTGATCAGAGCTTAAGTCAATACTTTCATCTATATGTATATAATTTACAGATATATTTTTCACTATAAAGAAATCAATTAGATCTGGTATTTTATTTGGATCAGTTGGCCAGTAGGTCGGTTTACCATTTGATAAGGCTTCACAACCGTATTTTCTGATAGCATTGAGGAGTTCTTTCCCTTTGGTTTGTAGCAGCTCGAATATTCGACTCACCGATATTCGATTCTGCCACAAACAAAACAATTAGTGAAATTCAAATATAATCCAACTTATTTGAATTAAGCGTTCACTAACCCCATCACATATACATCTATCCAACCAACACTATCCAATAACCGAACCATTACTATAAAACATTTATAGTAAAACCATCGCCATCCAACCAACATCACCACGAACTAACAATGTTCGGTGATGCAATAATAATCCACTGCACTACATAAGTGCAATGTCGACCGTCGCCGGCGCATGTGTTCCCTCTTCACAAAACGAAGACGAAGGCGACGTCATACAACAACAAAAGCAAAACAACACAATATTATCGTCCATTGCGATTTTTACCTTAACAAGTTCAAGTGCGTTATTTTATGGTGGTGAAAATTATAATAAAATTAATTACAAATAAACTTAATTAATAAACACAAAATTAAATAATTATATATTGAAACAAATAAATAAATTAATAAAATTAATAAATGAATAATAATATCGTAAAACATAAATCAATAAATAAATAAATAAATAATTGAAATTAAAAACACAAGTCATAGTTAAGTGTATTTATTTATTGGTGGTCCGAATCGGACATACATAAAATTAGGAGCATTCCTACTAAATTGGTGACCACGACGGCGGTTTTTACCGCTTTGTGAATAAAACACGCACAAAAATAAAATAAAACCCAACCACGCAACCGCGTGGGAAGAAAATTACGTGCGTAGGAAAAATTAAAATACGTACCTACGAGGGATTCAAATTATAATACACGTGGCGAAGGTACCGCAAACCACCCACGCAACGCGGGACAACTCAAACGGTGAAGCGATCCACCCTCACCGCAACGACGGGACAACTCAAACGGTGAAGCGATCCACCCTCACCGCAACGACGGGACAACTCAAACGGTGAAGCGATCCACCCTCACCGCAACGACCAACAACAACAGCAGCAGCATCATCAGCATTGTACAAAAACCCAGATAAGAGTTTTTTTTATTTTTATTATTAGTAAATATTTTTTCTCTATTAAAATTTTTCCTTTTTTTTTATTTTTTCATTAACAATATTTCAAAAACATTAACGTAGAATCACTTTTAAAATTTTTTTAACGTAGAATCACTTTCAATTTTTAAAAAAAAACTTTAACGTAGAATCATTATTACTGTACATTTTATATATATTTTTTCACCACCACGTGCACACCCATCCATAGTCTCACACCCTGGTCGTTTTCTCGCTGCAATAATTCACCTCGCATGAATTAAATTTATTTTTTACATCTATTTTTTTTAAATTTCAACGAGCCCCCCCAATATAAGGTAGGACGCAAGGGACTCCATATTCGGGGGTATCTCGCATCGGGCGTTAAAAAGAAGGAGCATCCCGGCCTTCAAACCATTCACTACACGGTAACCATTCCGCTTTAAAATATTGTATTGTTGTATTTTAATTTGTTTTATTGGTTTGTGCAAAAATGTCGGACGATGAACAAGATCAACCACAAAAAATGGACACCACGCCTCAAGGCGCTAGTCCACAAATAGAGATCGCGGCATCACATCAACGAATCGCAGTACAACCTTTCTGGCCACAAAGAGCAAACACATGGTTTCAGCTCGCCGAAATACAATTCGGACTGCAAGGTATAACAGCTGATAAAACAAAGTACCTGCAAACATTATCAGCCTTGCAACCAGAAACGTGCGATGTGATCTCGGATCTCCTCCTCAATCCGCCGACAACCAACCAATACAACACATTAAAGCAAACGCTGCTAGAACGACTAGCACCATCGGGCGAACGTCAGCTGGAACAATTGCTTTCAGGCCAGCAATTAGGCGACCAAAAACCATCTGACGCTTTACGGCACATACACACACTAGCTAACAACAGTTTTAATGAAAATATCATTAAATCTTTGTGGATACGTAAAATGCCGGAGTTGATTCGCATAGCGCTGGTAGCACAGCCCGAATCCTCCACCACACAAACGTTAGCCAAGATAGCCGACAAGATGTATGATGTCATAAACATCACATCTCAAAGCGTCAGCCAAGTCAATAGTCCATACCGGCAATCACGTGAACGCAGTGGAGACAGAACTCCCCGTTCAACACAAGCACCAAACACACTCGAAGCAAGACTGTCGAGAATCGAGTCTAGACTCGACGGGTTACTCAGAGGTCGAAGCCGTTCGCGTGGACGACGAGCTCCCTCACGCAATCGAACCCGCAGTCCCAGCAACAACACTTACCAACATGGTAAATGCTGGTTCCACACAAAGTTTGGTAGAGCCGCCAGAAAATGCACGCCACCGTGCAATTTCACCACGTCGCAACCATCGACGTCCGCGGCCGCCGCAAAATTGGACATTGACCAACAAAAAAACTATTAGAGTCACGGGTTGAGAGCAACATGCCTCCCCTGACCACAAACACACCCTATACGTCACGTTTGTTTGTGTACGATAGACACAACAAACTCACCTACCTAGTCGACACTGGCGCTGACCTTTCGGTTATTCCAGCGATGAATTTCAAAATGAATTACACATTAGCTAATCGAAATTCAAATCTAGTCTTATCGGCTGCCAATGGTTCAATCATCCACACGTACGGCACAAAATTGCTTAACGTGGATATCGGACTCAAACGAACCTTCACGCACGCTTTCATTCTAGCTGCAGTGAACCGTCCGATCATTGGCGCCGATTTTCTAAGCAAATTCGGACTTCTTGTCGATGTCAAACACAAACGGCTGATTGACCCAGCTACAAAGCTGTCAATAAACGCCACAATGGTTCGTGTTAACACACCAACACCGATCCATTTCAACATCGACAACGGCTACGGCACTCTGCTCAAAAAGTACCCACTACTTACAGCAGAGCCGAACTATAAAATGCCAGTCCGACACAACGTGGTACATCACATCGTCACGGAAGGCCATCTGCCCGTGTCGAGACCACGCAGACTAGATCAGGTGCGTCACAAAGCTGCACAAGCAGAATTTCAACACATGGTGGAATTAGGGATTTGTCGAACATCGACATCTTCCGTCTCTTGTCCATTACACATGGTCAAGAAGAAAGATCAAGACTGGAGGCCATGTGGGGACTATCGGCGTTTAAACACGGTTACGATACCGGATCGCTACCCGATACCCCACATTCAAAACTTCACCATGCACTTGCATGGCTGCAAAGTTTTCTCCAAACTTGATCTCATCAGAGGTTATCACCACATTCCCGTGGCACCTGAAGACGTTTTCAAAACGGCAATCACCACACCATTTGGCCTCTTCGAATACACCCGAATGCCATTTGGATTACGCAATGCCGCACAAACGTTTCAGCGCTTCATGAACGAAGTCGTTCGAGATCTCGACTTCGTTTTCGTCTACATAGACGACATTCTTGTGGCATCTCAAACTGAGGAGCAACACAAACTCCATCTGGAAACACTTTTCCAACGACTTGTCGAGTTTGATGTTCACATCAAGAGCTCAAAATGCGTCTTTGGCGCATCCACTCTTGATTTCCTCAGCCACAAGATTACCGCTAATGGCATCCTTCCGTCACAAGACCGAATCAATGCCATTAAAGAATTCCCAGCTCCAACCTCAATCAAAAGTATTCAGCGATTCATCGGCATGGTCAACTACTACCACCGATTTATACCAAAGCTCGCTGATATACTCAACCCAATTCACAGCCACCTGGCAGTACTACTACGTAAGCCCAAAACCGCCAAGAACTTCTCTTGGCCTGACGAATGTCAACTCGCATTCACGTCACTCAAGGCTGAATTGGCACGCACAACACTCTTGTCTCATCCACTGAGCGACTCAAAGCTCAGCATAACTACTGATGCATCAAACACTGCTGTCGGAGCAGTCATGCAACAGTACAACGACAAGTGTTGGGAGCCCCTGGGATTCTTCTCAAAGAAGCTCTCGGATGCCGAAAAGAAATACTCTGCATTCGATCGGGAATTACTCGCAATATATCTAGCAATCAAACACTTCAGATATTTTGTCGAGGGTCGGGACTTCACAATTTACACCGACCACAAGCCTCTCACTCGAGCAATTCAGTCTAAAACTGAACGCAATCCAAGGCAAGCACGCCACTTGGATTACATTAGTCAATTTACCACGGACATCCAGCATGTTCAAGGTACCGAAAACGTTGTCGCGGATACACTTTCGCGCACAACAGCAAACGAAACGGCCACAGTCGAGACTCACTTCGACTGCAACAAGATCGCACAAGCGCAAAAAGCAGACTTGGAACTTCAGAATTTACTTTCTGGTTCTGCTTGTCACGCCAGTTCATCACTGCAACTGGAGCTTTTCAAACTACCTGGCCTCGACATCTACTGCGAAACATCTACGGGTGCAAATCGCCCGTACATCGCAGAGCAACTACGTCGAACCATCTTCGACACACTACACGGTATCTCACATCCTGGTGTCCGCGCAACTCGTAAATTGATTACTGCT
This sequence comes from Tipula unca, assembly GCA_951394425.1. Classification (NCBI taxonomy): domain Eukaryota; kingdom Metazoa; phylum Arthropoda; class Insecta; order Diptera; family Tipulidae; genus Tipula; species Tipula unca. The sequence goes on from OX596380.1 coordinate 124,437,057, forward strand.
CGATACTTTTGGCCCAGCATAAACAAAGACGTGACCCATTGGGCACAATCCTGTTTATCCTGCCAAAAATCAAAAGTCCAGCGACACACAAAATCGCCTCTTGGACAATTCGCCATTCCACCTGGTCGATTCGAGCATATTCATCTGGATGTCGTAGGACCACTTCCTCCATCCAATGGATACTCATATTTACTCACCTGTGTCGATCGTTTCACTCGATGGCCAGAAGCGTACTGCATGAGCGACATGTCTGCAGCAACCATTGCCACCACATTTGTTCACAACTACGTATCACGATTTGGCGTTCCACTTGACATCACCACTGATCAAGGAACGCAATTCGAGTCGAAGCTTTTCACGGAGTTAACGAAACTCCTCGGCTCGCATCGGATACGTACAACGGCTTACCATCCGCAAGCCAATGGCATGGTTGAACGTTTCCACCGCCAACTCAAAGCTGCTCTCAAGGCCCGAGGCAACACAATTCACTGGAGCTCCGAAGTACCAATCGTTCTACTTGGTATTCGAGCAACGGTTAAAGAAGATCTGAAGTGCTCACCAGCTGAAATGGTTTACGGTCAAACCATCAAGCTACCCGGTGAGTTCTTCGTCGAACATCCTCTACCGTCTCCATCCACAACCGACACAGTCATCGACCAACTCCGCACCACCATGCAAAATCTTATCCCCACGGCAACAAGACCAACGAATGAAAGCAACATATTCGTTCCAAAATCGCTCAACAATTGCGATTACGTCTTTGTCCGGGTTGATAAGGTTCGAACTGGATTACAATCTCCATACGATGGGCCATACAAAGTTATACGCCGCTTACGCAAGCAATTCATTGTCTCAATCAAAGACAAACACCACTCAATCTCAATCGACAGATTGAAACCGGCGTACGGTATTCTCAACACAGCTGATCAAATATCAGCCAGCAAACGATATAAAACCGTCCGGTTCACCGTATAACGTCTCAAAACCCATGGTTTCTCATCTGGAGAGGGGGTACTGTAGCAGCTCGAATATTCGACTCACCGATATTCGATTCTGCCACAAACAAAACAATTAGTGAAATTCAAATATAATCCAACTTATTTGAATTAAGCGTTCACTAACCCCATCACATATACATCTATCCAACCAACACTATCCAATAACCGAACCATTACTATAAAACATTTATAGTAAAACCATCGCCATCCAACCAACATCACCACGAACTAACAATGTTCGGTGATGCAATAATAATCCACTGCACTACATAAGTGCAATGTCGACCGTCGCCGGCGCATGTGTTCCCTCTTCACAAAACGAAGACGAAGGCGACGTCATACAACAACAAAAGCAAAACAACACAATATTATCGTCCATTGCGATTTTTACCTTAACAAGTTCAAGTGCGTTATTTTATGGTGGTGAAAATTATAATAAAATTAATTACAAATAAACTTAATTAATAAACACAAAATTAAATAATTATATATTGAAACAAATAAATAAATTAATAAAATTAATAAATGAATAATAATATCGTAAAACATAAATCAATAAATAAATAAATAAATAATTGAAATTAAAAACACAAGTCATAGTTAAGTGTATTTATTTATTGGTGGTCCGAATCGGACATACATAAAATTAGGAGCATTCCTCCTAAAGGTTGTTGTTAGTCTAGAACCCCAGTGGATATTTTTTGCATTAAAATCTCCTCCAATTACAAATCTTTTCCCTAGTTTACTGAAAAATTCAAGATAATCTTTTTCTTTTAGAGAGTATTTCGGTGGGCAGTAAATTCCAATAACACTAATAGAGTTATTTTTGGTCTTGATATTAACAGCTGTTGCTTGTATTTGTTCTGTTTCATATTTTAATTCCTCGAAGTGATTAATGCTATTTCTAATTATAACAGCACTACCTCCCTTGGCAGTATTTCCCGGGTGAATAGTGTGATATGTTTCATAATTTCTAAATTTGATAATTGATTGTCTAGTGAAGTGAGTTTCAGAGATGAGACAGACATCGATTTTCTCTGCGTCCAGAACCATTTGCAATTCCTGTTGGTGTTGCTGGAGTCCATTGGCATTCCAGCATAAAATTCTTAAGTCGTTAGACATGGCTTTGTTTAGGGATGGCTCCCTTAGTACTGTATTCTAGTTTCTGTAATCGCTGATCAAAAGTATTAAGTTTGCTTAATATCAGCTTAAGCGTTTGATTTATATCGTCTGTTTGAGGAGTTTTTTGTTTGTTTTCGTTACTCATCATTACTTGAGCGTAAGTTTTTTTGCCCACTTCTCCTTGAGAGGCTATCAATGATTCACGCCTTAACTCTCCTTTAAATGATTCAGGCCTGTTTATTCTAACAGTTTGCTTCTTTATTACATTTGTATTTTTAGCATTTATGTTTTTATTTTTGATGTTTTGCAATTCAATAGCAACACTGCATCCTCTGTAGTTAGCTGGATGGTTTTCTCCACAATGTACGCATCTAGGCTGTACATCTGTGGGTTTGACACAATCTCTAGTATGGTGTTTACCTAGACATTTGACACACCTGGGGTCTTTGTTACAGTATTTTTGAGTATGTCCATATGCTTGACATTTTTTACATTGTGGTATAAGCCTAGATCTTCTTAGGGGCTCAATATTGACTTTGCATCCCAAGATGTACTTGATTTGATGTATTTTTTCAATATCATCATCTGCGCTGAATGTCAGCATATACATGTTCAGAGGCTCCTTACTTCTCCGTTTTAGCTTAATTGATGCTTCAGTTGCATTAAAACCTTTTCCTTTCAGGTCCTCAATTATTTTTTCTGGTTTACATGTAGAGTGCAGATTTTTAGCCATTACCCTAATTGGTCTGATTTGTTTGTTTTCAAACGTATGCCAAGAATGTCCCCCTTCGCTTAACATTTTTGTCATTTCTCTGTAGGTTTCACCATCTGCTAAGTTTACTTTGATGTTGTTTCCACTCATCAATTTTGTATTAAACTTATCTGTTTTAGTTACTGTTTTAATTTTCTCATACAGTAGATCATAGTTTTCAACTCCATCTATAACTATTGGGGGTGGTGGAGGTAATTTTTTTGGATTGTTTTGGATTATTTTAGGAATTGTCTCCTTTAGTTGAGGAGGAGTAGGTGTATCATTCCTTCTCCTTTTTTTTCTCTGGCTTTTGACTCTAATCCACTCAGTTTCGTGAGCTAATTCTTCTTCATCCGTATGGTATTCTTGTTCCATTACTTTTTGGGTAGGAGGAGAATCAACGTTTTCCTTTGCTTTAAGGGCTTTAACTTCGTCTTCAAGAATTCTTATATGTTCCTGCATCCAAGCAATTGCATCATTTAATTGCTTATTTATATTATTAGATTCAACCAATGCAGCATTGGCCTTACGCAATTCCTGATAGAGCATTTCTTCTTTTTTAGAATTTTTGTCCTCTGGAAAAGCATTTCTCGGTAACTCCACAAGTTCTGTAGGTATTATTTTGTTAATCTTCGCGGTGAACGTGCTACAGGCTCTCGTAGGAGACCTCGGTAGAACCTGACTCTTTTGGAAAGGATCGATATTATCCATTTCTGAATCACTCATTCTCGTGGATTTACCAATATAGTTATTGGTGTACCACCTTAATTTAAACTAACAACTCATCGACCCAATACTTTTGGCCGGGAGTGTATTTTGAATAAAATAAAAAAATAAAAAATAAAAAAGCTAACACTGCACTTTTAATTTTTTTTTTTTCACTATGTTCAATATGCACTTATACAAAATAATTAAAAATAAACTAATATCACTGCACTTTTTTATTTCTATTTTTTCGATTACACTTCTCCGATTCCACGTCCAAACCTCACAACGATTTGAAAGAGAATCTTCCCAGTTAGTGAAGCGGAAATAATGGCTGCTGTTAATGCCTTAAAATCTAGCAACTCCTGTGGTATTGATGGGATATCAAGCAAATTGGTAACATATTATTTCTAATATTTGCCATATTCTGGTATTTATTTTTAATATGTGTTTTTCAGAGGGGGTTTTCCCTGTAAAATTAAAATTCGGCATTGTTAAGCCTCTCTTTAAGAAAGATTCACGAAATGACCCGAATAATTATCGTCCGATCACATTACTAAACACATTTTCGAAGATCTTTGAGAAAATTATCAAATATAGATTGTTGAATTACCTTGGTAAAATACATTTCCTTGACAAGAGGCAGTTTGGTTTTGTAGAAAATTCGTCAACTGAGAAAGCCCTAATATCTTTTTTAACACCGCTGCTGCAAGGCCTTAATAATAACTGCAAAGTTTCTGATGTTTTCATTGACTTCACCAAAGCTTTTGATACAGTAAATCATGAGGTATTATTGGCTAAGTTATCGTATGTCGGTGTCAGAGTTGTTGCACTTTCTCTTTTTAGATCATATCTTCAAAATCGGGTACAAAGTGTATTTATTAATAATACATATAGTGATGAAAAAAATTGTGAACGTCGGTGTTCCACAAGGATCTGTTTTGGGCCCGCTGTTGTTTATTATCTACTGTAACTCGATTTTTGATCTTAGAGTAAATGGTGATATCATCGCGTTTGCGGATGATATGGCGTTTCTGTACACTACGAATAATGATGTGGCTACGTTGGAAGAGAAAATTAATGAGGATATGTGCTTGCTGAAAAAATGGTGTTATGTGCATGAGATGATTCTTAGCGCTAAGTCCAAATTGATGTCTTTCAGTGTTGGAGGTACTATCCGAGACTCTCAACCATTGGTTTATCATTCTCTGGTTTGTAATCGGTCTGGGTGTAATGATCTTTGCGTGCGTATTGAAACTGTGGAGTCCTTTAAATACTTAGGAGTGATGCTTGATGCACAACTAAATTTTAAAGAACATGTGAGCATTTTAAAAAAGAAACTGTGCCAGGTATTAAGATCCTTTTATTTTTTGCGTAAAATATGTAGCCGGGATCTTTTGAAATGTCTTTATTTTGCAATATTTAATTCCCACCTCCAATATGGTTTAATATGTTGGGGTGGAATTTTTTTGACCAATATCAAACCTTTGATGATCATCCAAAAAGCTGTTTTGAGGTCCATAAATTATTTACCCAGGACTTCACCATCGTTTTCCATTTTTGTAAATAATAAGATACTGCCTCTGCGTCATCTGTATGTTTACAAAGTACTTAAAATGCATTATATTAGGAGCGGAAATCGTTTTCGTGGTGTGGATATTAGTGGACCATATATGTTACGGAACAAATCTAGGATCTGGGTCCCTCGTCCCAACAAAGAACATTTCAAAAGAAATGTTTTGTACATCACACCGAAGCTAGTTAGTCAATTACCAATGGGCATTTTAAACGCAGTTACGCTGACTGAATTTTGTAGGCTGTTAAAAGAATGGCTCTTTACAGTCATTGATGTTGAGAGTCTGTTTAAAACGATTATGTAGTTTGTCAAAAAATTTTTATTATTTTTTATTTTATTTTTATTTTATTAATTATATGCTTAATTGAGCTATTTTTACTCAATTTCTATCATGTTGTGGTATGTTGTGTGTAATTCATATTTACTTTTATATGATTTTTATTTTTATAGTTATTTTTTATTTTATTTTATTTTTTATTTTATTTAATGTGTTTATATTTTGATTTTTGATTTTATTTTTATTTTGTCTAATTCTATTTTTATTTTTTATTTTTAGTCTTATTTCTATTTTTTCTAACTTTATATGTATGAATCGTGGCTCCGTGATATTTTTTTAAAAAATTAGGAGTTCACTAATAAAAAAAAAAAAAAAAAAAAAAAAAAAAGATGGTCTCTGAGATCTTTCGCTGATGGGTTGCTGATTATGTATTAATATTTGAAGCAAATTATCAAGAACTTATAGGTCTTCTTGCTGATATAGAATACATAATATATTAAAAATGTTCACCATCGATTTCTCGTTGGCATGATGTTGTCATCAAACAAATCTACTAGGTACTAAGTTTAGTTGGGTTATTTTGGACCGCTTCATCGAAAATCGGTGGACTTTAAGTATTTTTTTTTAAAGATCATTAAACCATAATCCATACTTGTCATTAATAAGAAACTTTCCGGGAAAAATCTTTGGGTTTTTGTGTACCTATTATGGAAAAAATGAAGAGTACCATATTTTATTTACTAGAATACTTACCCATTTATGCTCATTTTTATTCGTTTCCAAGCCATTGTGGTTCATGTCATATAGCATATCTTCCTGTTTTATAAGCTCTTATAAGTTTACATTCTATGAAAAATCTAAAAAAAACTTATTCATTTTTTATGCATTAAGTTCGAGTATATTAGAAAGTATGTATGTATAGTATGTTACATAAAACCTGTTTCACTTATATGAATTTAATGAAATGTTTACTAAATTACCTGCAAGTAAAATACCGAGCAAATAGCGCAGTGGTTTAAGCTGCGCCGTTTGTATCGGGAGGTACCGGGTTCGGATCCCAACAGAGGCGGGATGCTAAAAGGGATTTTCATCTCCCGATTACGATCGGTGATTAAATTGAAAACATCCATGACCCTCTGTTGGAATGTAGAACTCTTGGGCCGACCCATCTTCCATGTCACAGGGTGATACATGTTACTATGTCATGTTAATTCATTAAAATTGATTTCAGCTCAAAAAGTTAGATCGGAAATAAAAACAAATGATCGTAATACCTTTTCATGCTCTTTTGAAAAAAAATTGATTTTTTTTATCGAAATCAGTTTCTAAAAATCCCGAGTCTTATACACGGATTTGCTCTGTGTTTTACAAACACATACAAATGTACAATATCAAAGTGATGTAAATAAAAAAAAATACCATTTTTATATGTGGATAGTACTAGTCCACCGGAGACGTAAGAACCATCTGGATTAGATGAATGTAAGAGTTTATTGGAAATAACCGACAACAATTTTACTCCTGGGCCATCTACATTGAAAGGTGATTTTTTTTTGAAGATAGCAAAATTTCTAGATTGTGTTTGAAATACAATAAACGTCCAACATCGCATAAAATTAGATGCAATTTTGATTTCGTTATGCATTAAAAGATTCCTTTAAACGATTTTGTGGATGGATTTGCTGAGAAGGGAGGAACTATTTACATATATCTTGCAATATTAAAGTTATACTTCCTAATAAGAAAATTAATTAATAATTATAAAATCCTTAAATAGTTTTTATAAAACCTTAATATTTTAAGGCCTTTGGAGCATGAACCTAAAATTCATTTAACACATTTTTAATGTTTAATATTTTATAATGTTAAACTTACATGCATTCACGATTCTTTGTGAGACAATCAAAGTTCATTATTTTCGGATATGGTATCCATTAATTGCACCAATGACGTTTAGAACACATTTTTGAAATTGTTTTGAAAGATTTTTCCAAAAGTAAAGTTTCTTCTTCATCTGGTAATTTAAGATGTAGTTTTATGACCACATTTTCCAAATAATTCTTTGCTGTCGATTTATGAACAGTAACTTATTTGCATCGAACCTATATACTTGGCACATGATGCTAATTTGTACAACACCTATTGTGTTAATAATGTTCTTGACTGCTATAATAGGTTCATACGGTTCAAGTTCTGTGTAGTTCAGAACATAATTATGATTATGTAACTGACAGTTTCGTTGGTGGTTCTACAATTTTCTAAATAGTTCCACTAATTAATGCTCCATGGTTTAATTCTAATAGTTTTGGTTTTCTTCAAAGAAAATATTGTATTATACATGGCATATGAACATTTTAAATATTTATTTAACATATCGTTATTATTTTTACCAGCTTGATTTGTTATTATACCTCACTTTTGCATTTGAACTTTAGAGTGGTAATTTTATTCAAATATTATTAATTTAAACGTCAATTCGACCAAGCAAATAGCGCAGTGGTTAAAGCTGCGACGTTTGGATCGGGAGGCACCGGGTTCGAATCCCAACAGAGGCGGGATGCAAAAGGGATTTTTCATCTCCCGATTACGATCGGTGATTAAATTGAAAACATCTATGACCCTCTGTGGAATGTAGAACTCATGGGCCGACCCATCTTCCATGTCACTGTACAGGGTGACATGGAGCTATGCAATGCGCAGGTGGTATACTGTACTTGTGTGAATGGGATGAATGAATGGATTGAATGAATGTTGTGTGAATGTAAGGTAAGGCTATGGACCGTAAAAGTGTCTATGCCAATTCCTTTTTAAAAAAAAAAAAAAAAAAAAAAAAACAAAACGTCAATTCGGTCATAAAATGAACTTTTGACTGAAAATTTCGTTGTCATGATTCCCGGTCACAACTTAGTCTTGTGACGGTTCAACATTCAATTTCATATTATCAGTAAATGGAGAATTAGGACGGATTTACTATTCCATTTCTAATGGGGCATCGTCTTAACACAATACGACCTTTTTGGTGGATTTTGCAAGGTGGGTTTTAAATTTTTTTTCAGCATTGTCCACATTGGATATATTAGTATTTTCATAGATAAAACTTTCGGACTTAGAATCCGATACCTTAAGAATGTTTCCCAGTTGTTTTAACAAATTCTCAAGGTTAAGTTAAAATATACATGTGCAAGACAATTGTGGCCACCATAAAATATTTGGCATTTTAAGTTGTTGTAAGTTGTCCATATTTGAAATATAGGAAGAAATGTTAACCTTTTGAATTGAGACGTTCAATATACCGAACGCGTATTTAATTACTATCCTGGTTTCACTAAGGCTAGTGTTAATATGATGGTTTTTTAACCATTTAATTTAACATTTGAGACTTATTTTTTTGGGATATTCAATTTTCTAAATATTTTAAAACAGTGTCATCAATTATGTAGTGTTTTCTAGTACTTAAGAGTGATTTTTATTTTATTTTGCTATGTTTACAATTCTGTAAAATTGAATTAAATTTGTGGGCGATGCATAAATACTCGAGCAATTTCATTGGTTGATCTTATACGCGAGAGATTAAGTAACTATTGTAAGTTTTTCATTCGGTATAGTGACAGTCAATTCCAAACTACATCTCTCACATTTCGACAAGATTGAGTTTAATAATTTAATGTTCTACATTGTTGATGGTAATGTTGGTATATGCAACATTTAACGAATCAGTTGAACTTGAGTTGAATTAAAAAGGGAATGATTAAATGATTGTAAACGCGGTTATAATTGTTTTTTGACATTTTGTAATAATAATAAAATATATTTCGTGAAGTACAGATGCTGAGTTTTATTTTCCAAACACATGGGTTTATTTTGTTGAGTGAACTGTAAAATCTCAAATCATCCGGCCATCTAACAGGTTATGGGCCCAGCCACGGTAATAATCTGAAAGAGTAAATAATAATAATAAACAGTATTAAAGGCCATTACTGGCCCCTTACTGAGTCAACAACCCGGCTCCAACGGTTTCGATCCTGAGCATGGTCTTCATACTGTCTAAGACAATCTGAAGAGGCCAAGTCGTTCTCTACATCGTGGAGCCATCGTCGCCGGCAACGACCTCTGCGCCTACCATATGGTGGCTCTCCTTTCAGAGATCGTTGCACAATTCGTTCCGGATCAGCACGCAGAACGTGACCGAGCCAGCGTACTCGCTGAGATCTTATTTCATGTACAATATCGGGGATCTTCATCAGATCTCTGATCTCGATATTGTACAGAGCTCGGTAGGTACCATCTATTTCGCGTTTTGGGCCGTAGATCACACGCATGACTCTTCTCTCAAATGTTAGGAGCCATCTCTCGTATTCATCCGTCAGCGCCCAACTTTCACATCCAAACATAACAACGGGCCTGATCAACGCTTTGTAAAGCTTCAGCTTCACGGCACTTGATAAGTGTTTAGATTTTAGCAGTGGCCTTAGAGGATACAGAGAACGACTGCCAGCTGCCAGCCGCACTTTAATATCCTCACCCACACTATTATCGTGAGTGATAAGAGAACCCAAATATTTGAACCTCCTCACTCCCTCAAACGTGTGGTGGCCACTACTAAAATCTGGTGTGCCACTGTCCCTAAAACCTGAGATCAGGTATTTCGTTTTGGACTCATTGATCTGAAGTCCAACAGAAGCTGAAAACTCTACAAGCGGATCAAGTATTTCTTTCACTCCGTTGCTATTCAGTCCAATCACGCATATGTCATCTGCATATGCAAGCACCTGATTGGACTGGCGATATAAGATGTTACGCTGCGGTGTTTCAGTTTTACGAAAGATGTACTCCAACATGAGATTAAAGAGTATCGGGGACAGAGCATCTCCCTGCCGAACACCCGAGTTAACTACAAAACTTGTCGATAGCCTGTTCTCAACTTTAACACAGCATTGAGACTGCGTCACTGTCATCCTACATAGTCGTACCAGTTTTGTTGGCATTCCTAGGTATTCCAGGGCAGACCATAGACTCTCTCGATTGATCGAGTCATAGGCCTGCCGGAAATCCAGGAACACCTGATGTACGGGGATGGATGTCTCATAATATTTAGATAGAATCATCCGCAGCGAAAAGACCTGATCGGTGACTGATCGATTCGGACGAAATCCTCCTTGATAGTCACCAACCAAGCCCTCCGCCAGAGGAGTGATTCTATCCAATACAATGTATGACAGTAACTTGTAAGCTGTGCAAAGGAGAGCTATACCGCGATAATTCTCACACTTCAAGCGGTCTCCCTTCTTGAAGATGGGGCATATCGCGGCCACTTTCCATTCGTCAGGCATAACTTCGGTTCGCCATACTAATCGAATAAGGTCGAAAAGACAGTTCAACAAAGTATCCCCTCCGAATATCAAGAGCTCCGAATTAATGCAGTCCACTCCAGGTGCACGGTTTCGTTTCAATCTCTGCATGGCTTTAGTGAATTCCTCATGGGATGGCTCCTCAGTGCAAATCTCCGCAGTCTGTATTAGAGGTGGCTCAACAACAGTCTGTGACGCATGATGGACATCAAGCAGGTCAGTAAAGTGTCCACTCCATGCGTCAAGTACTGCGTCGATGTTGACACAGAGGTTTCCATCCCGGTCCCGAATGGCGGTTGACGTAGGCCTGAAAGTATGGTTCAGTCCAGTAATTCCTTTAAAGAGATTACGCGAACTGCGCTCATTACTGAGTTGTTGTACTTTCAGAACCTCGGCCTTCCACCATTCTCGCTTCTTCCGTCTACAAATCCGCTTAGCTGCCCTTCTTGCAAGAGCAGCCGAAAGAGTAAATAGAGATTGTTAAGTTTAAACTATTATTATCAACCGGCATTCTGGTGGACTCAACCCAAATACAGATTAACAAATTGAATAATAATAACCAAGTCCTGGTGGACTCAACGAAAATTAGATTAACAAACTGAATAATTTAATTATGGTCTACAAAAGATGCTAAAGCACGAGCACATATTGGTCTTCTTATCCAAAATAGTCAATTAATTCACATCAAGAAGGAGAAGTCTGCAAAAAACATGTTGGAAGCTTTACGTAAATACCACGTCAAATCGACATTGTCAAATAGAGTGCGACTACTAAGACGACTGTGTAAAAAACGATGTCAAAGGGCGACGATCTTGAAAATCATTTGATAGCAATGCAGGAATTGATGGATGAACTAGCAACTTTAGGTGATGCATTGACTGAGCCATTGAGAGTGGCATTCTATTTAACCAGTTTGCCTGAGAGCTATTCTACGCTCGTTACAGCACTCCGTCCCGAAATGGATTTAACGTCAAATTTAGTGAAAGGAAAATTGATGGAGGAATACGTTAGAAGAAATGAAATGGAAAATTCGACTAGAAACGACGAAAGAGCATTGGATATAAACAGTAAGCCGATTTTATCAAAGTTTAACTCAAAGTCAGTGTCATGTTATATTTGCTGGCCATATCAATTGCAGAAAATTGTTGGCATGGAAAAGTTAAAGGGAAACTGGTAGTACAAAATTAATAAATTAAGTCGAAAAGGAAGAACCGAAAAATCAAGACGCATATGTTTGTTTGATGGTCGCGACACCGAAACAATCCGGTACTATGGAGTGGTGTGTATATTCCGGTGCATCGGCACCAATATGCAATAACAAAAATTGTTTCATTGAAATCAACGAATCACAGTGACTTTGGACGATGGTAGGAAACTACAAGTTAAAGGTAATGGAACAGTCAGGTTCAAAACTGCAACAAGTCAATTACAATTAGAAGATGTATTATTAGTCGCTGAGTTACAATGTAATTTGTTGTCAGTAAATAAACTCACCAGAAGGGGTTGCAACATTGTATTTGAGAATCATGAATGCAGAATAAGTCTAAATGGAAAAATATTGCTCACTGTAAGTTCCAGAAATGTCGTCTATAAAGCCCCAACAAATCTAGTATTTAGCGTAAAAAGAAGTGCAGAGAAATGTTTACTCGAATGGCATAAAGTACTTGGTCATCAAAATTTATCAGACATTAGAAAATTGAGTGAGGTGGCAGTAAACGTCAGAATAGAAAATTGTCAACATTCGGATGAATGTGAAACTTGTCTACAAAGTAAATCAAAGAGGGATTCATGCCCGAAAGAATCCACATTGAAAACGTCAGAAATATTAGATTTGGTACACACGGATTTATATGGGCCTATTCAGCTAGTTACTCCCAGAGAAAACCGATATATTTTGATATTGATTGATGATTTCACAAGAAATTCGTTTATTTATTTAGTTAAAAATATATCCGATGTGACTGACAAAATCATAGAATTCGATTAGTTGATGAAGACCCAGTTTGGAAAAGTGCCAAAAGTAATTCGCTCGGACAGAGACGGAGAGTATATGGATCATCGACTGCAAAGTTTTTTGAGAAAAAGTGGAGTCAAGGTTCAGCTGACAGTACCGAAGACACCACAACAAAACGGTGTAGCTGACCGAAAAAATCGAACCCTAGTCGAGATGAAAAACTTCTGGGGAGAAGCCGTAAATACAGCGAATCACATTTTAAACAGACTAGAAGAAGTGTGATAAAGACACCATACGAATTATGGCATCACAGAAACCCAGATCTAGTTTATTTTCGCCAGTTTGGAGCACCTGTTGTAGCGCATATTCCGAAAGGTCAGCGCAGAAAATTAGACAACACAAGTGAGAAGTTAGTGTTTTTCATATACCAATTTGGAACAAAAGGGTATCGTCTCCTAGATGTTGAACTAAATAAAATCAAAATTAGTCGAGATGAACAAATTGTGAGTGATTTTAATAATAATATAAGTCCAGTGCTTAAAGTGTTTCATTGATCAACAACCAGAAATCAATGCAAATTTAGAAAATAGGTCATCCTCAAATGAAGTTGGTTTGGTGAATCGATTCGTTGAACGTTGAGAAGGGGTGTAGGTATATGCAACATTTAACGAATCAGTTGAATTAAAAAGAGTTAATGATTGTAAACGCGGTTATTAATGTTTTGTTGACATTTTATAATAATAATAAAATATGTCTCGTGAAGTACAGATGCTGAGTTTTATTTTCCAATCACATGGGCTTCTTTTGTTGAGTGAACTGAAAATCTCAAATCATCCGGCCATCTACGAAATACATACACTAGATTTTACTAGGTAATACATACACTAGATTTTTTAAAATTTAGTACAATCGATATTAATGTACAGATTTTTCGTACATTCTAAATTAAGATTTCATTTAATTTACTTGTCGGTACCAACTGGCTGGATTTTTTTTTAAAGCCTAAATGCAGATAATTCCTACTATATACCTTATTTTGTATTGCTTGATTATTTCTAAATATATTTTGATTCAAATTGAATGGTATTACAAACTATACTCTAGATTGGAAACATCCTTTTTGTTTTCAATTCATTTTTTTATCAAAGAAATAAGCAGAATGGTAATGAATTTATTGTTGGAATATAAAGTTATAAAATTTTTTTAACATTTAAAATGTGCACATATGTAGTAATATACTGCGCGTAAATTGTCCTTTGTGATACGTATAAAGATAAACTCGTATAACCAATACTAATAAGAATTGATTGAAATTTCCCTTGGAATTACAACATTTGAAAAATCATTTTGGTGTAATAACCTCATTAAATATCTCATTATTTTGTTATATATAGAATTCTAGCAAAGTCAATTTAATATATCACAAATAGTTTATTCCGATTAACTTGGTTCAATTAAAATTTATTTTCTCAATTTTTTATTGTCAAGAATAATCTATCTGTTGCATTTACTATACATATATATTGTTCATTTTGTAATTTGCACTTGAATAGTTGTAAAATTAAATCGAATTATGTTCAATTGCTGAATTGGCATTGGCAAACTTTTGTAGATGTATCTCTTTACATATATTTCAATGTTTCTCCTACATGATACATTGAAATTTAAAAAAACATTCACAAACTATAATTCTTATTCCAAATTCGTACACAGAAGTAATATCAAAAATGCATTTGTTAAAATCTACATATTTGAAATATGTATTTGTATCAGTTTCTTTCATGAAATAGTGAGGCAAAGAAGTTGAATATATTTCACATAACTTAAAAAATATCCTTAAAATATCGACCGTAACAGTAAAACAGCTAGATAAATTGATTGTTAAATATTCAAAAGAAAATGCTTCCAATCCAAATAACATTTTTTAAACTTTAGAAAATTCATCAGATATATTATTTATGTACTCGTATGTACGTATTAAGTGGCAAAAGCTAGCGATGCCTAGAGGATAAGCTATTTATTAAATATTGCATAATTGTATCACGTTTAGTTGAAAATGCAACAGACATTTAATTCACACCATCTATTGTGAAAAGCTCTCGAATGTTTTGTATGGAAAATGCACTTTTTCACTCACAAAATCATGATATAAAATTTAATTAATTTTGAAATTTATTCATTAATATGAATTATGTATTTCTTCATTAACACCCAGTTTTAGTTCCACCGAACAAATTAAGCTACAAATTAGTAAAATAATTCTATATAAATGGTACCTTTCTCATATTTTTCATGACATTTCTACTTTATGATGTGCTGCCAGACGTACATTACATCATAATAATAATACTTTTGCTGAAAATATGCTGAATATTGCGAATTGTCAAAATTTTGGTTTGATTTCCAAGTAAGATATCCGTAATTCAGCGGTTTCCACCCCGGTTCCGTATGGCAACCAGTCAGGCTTGCGCGGATCTATCAAATATATGATAACGACAGACTAAAATAATTTGGGTGTCTGAGGTTTTTGCATATATATAAATGTCTAAATTCTCTACTAAATATATTTATTACAGGTTTCGGTCACAGTCTTAGTGGAATTACCAACAGCATACTTAGACCGGCGACGGTCCGTTGTGATACCACAGGATCTTACTTCCCTATTACCTTACTTAGAGTCAGTATGAGCTACTTATATAGCGTGATATATCTCGCACCTTACAGTTTCGAGATCAGAGAGGCAGTCCATTAAGAATTTACCCAAATATTTATGTCTTTTGCGTGCCAAAGCCAGGCATGAGCAAAGGAGGTGGATTACCGCCTCTTCCTCCTCCTCGTCCAATTTCATTCGCTGAGGCTAACGCCTTCTTCTTAAGCACTGTCTTGTGTGCCTTAATAGGCCTCCCCAAATTTGACCTTTTCGGTAGCAGTTGGAGAGTTGTATTATGCTTGTAGCTAGTTCGTTCGCCCTGCAGTACCCTATGACGTCCGAGTGGCCGGGGTTCCATACTATCTTAATGTTGAAATGCTCATAGTCATCTCGTTCAGAGACAAGTGGCAACCCAACGCCACCCTAGACTTCAGAGAAATTGAGTCAAGCGACTTGATTGCCGCCTGACTGTCCACATAAATAGCGATATCAGTCGAGGATACCTCATTATGTCTCAACCAATTCAAGACCTCCTCAATCGCTATCACCTCTGCCTGGTGCATGCTGCAGTGATCAGGGAAACGAACTGATATATTTATTTCCAATTGATCACAGAAGACTCCAGCTCCTACTTAACCGTGTAGCTTGGAGCCATCCGTAAAGACATTCAATGCTTCTGTTTCCGCAACCGACCCGCTCCTCCAAGATTCCCTTGAGGGGCACGGAACCTTTTCTCGAAGCATAAAGTTAGTGTAACGTAGTCTAGATTCGCCAGTTCCTTCCTTAGCGATCTAGTTATCGTCAAGGGTCCTGTCTGAAGACCTTTCCACTGAGATATGACTGATAGTAGGGTAGCCGTACTCGCCGCCATCTGCTTACAATAAATATCGAAGGAGAGAAGGTGAAACATAATCTCCAAGGCACAGGTTGGTGTTGTCCTCAAACAGTTCTTTCCATCTTCTCGATCCCCTTTTTGTAAGTTACTTTGTCGAGAGCTGGCCACCACACGCTCACCCCATACATAAGTACAGGTCTTACTAGGCTTTATTTTTGAACGTCTATAGATATCCATCAACCTTTTCAAGGTTTTCAATAGAAAGGATGATAGAGTTATGGGTCTTAGGTACTTTGGGTAGCCATGTGAGCATTTACCCGCTTTCGGAATAAAGATCACACTGACCTCTGCCCACCCCCGCGGAATACAGACCAGATGTGTGGGGTAAATATTGATGCACTGTAATCAGTAATTGTTGGATCTTTGTAGTTATCTATATCTTCTGGTTTATAAACTGACTGTATAAATCATTATTCGCTTCACTTGCTAAATTTTCAAAGCTATTTCAATAGCTTTACGGTGAACATCATTAATAACGAACGGTGTTGGTAATTCAACTATTTCAAATAAGGCTGGATCATTAGTAAAAATAAAGTCTATCAATTAAGAATCAAAAACAGTGTCGATGAACAGGTACACATTATCCGAGCTCCCGTTTAGAGGCATAATCTCGTTTATTTCATCGTCATATGTCCATCTAATATCTGACACATTAAAATCCCCAGTAACTAATATTATGTCTGATGGATCAGCCGCATTGGTAACTTCTATAATTGCATCACAGCTTGTAGTGTAAGGTGATATAGGTGAATCAATCAAATGTATAGTGACTTTTTATTGAACTTAATTTTTACATATAATTGTTCTATTGATTGATCTGTTCCCCCAATTAGTTATTGTCGACAGCTATGAGCACACCTCCACCATATTTTTTCTTGCTTGTTAGTGGTGAGCGGTTACATTTATAAACCACATAATTTGCTAGGAAAGAACTTAGAATTCCATTATTGAATGATGCTTCACAGATCATGTAAACCGGGAAAAGTGTTTTTAAAACAAAATTATGGAATTGCGCTGCCTTGGAAGACATTTTGTTTACATTTTGGAAATAAAACGAATGTTTCCTGGACTTATGTCACAAACGTAATATATGCAGACGAATCATTGGGAAGGAAAGTTTGGTCAAATATCGAGGAACCCAATATATTTTCTAAAAATTTTCATTACTGCCATCTATTTATACAAAGCAGAAACATCATCAAAAATTACCAGATAACCATATTATATACAAAAATAAAACAAATTGAAATATTGGTTTGTATGTAATACCAATGCCTATATATGTATGTATGTATATAGATTACATAATATAATAGACAGTGCCATCTACTAGTAAGTAGATGTGAAATTTTTCAAAATAGGTAATTGGGTTCCTCGATTGCAGTATACATACAACCACGTCTTTATTCGTCTGGATATATTACGTCTGTGCTTATGTAGTGACAAGGATGATAAGGATTCATGATTTCGTTTCGAAGTCTCCTTAATGTTGATATTACCAGATTTTACAGTGATTAGGCGGAGGTTTTTCTCACAAGCTGTTAATGCTTTTCGAAACATAGAGTGCAGGACAGCCTACCACTATAGCGTGTGGTAGGCTGTCGAATAATTTAATACTTGTGTCTGTCAGTCGAACATAGATCACACTTGTAGATGTCAGGCCTTGTGCTTCGTGAATTGTCAGGATTTTACTCGAACTAGGTAAGATAAGTTAACTCAGCTGTTTTTTATCTGATTTTGTATATGTTAAATACAAGACATTACTGGGATATCACTAATGAACTGGCATTTGATGAAGATTACGGTTCTTCTGTTGATGTTTATGGTTCGAAATTCATATATCACATCCGCAGGACATCTGTATGTTAAGTTGAGTTATTCGGAACTTGTGGTATTTTGATTTTGATCTTCCAGGATGAATAACAAGGCAACTAGGCCCAGTAATCCTGCATGTACCATCATGTACTCGTCAATCTAGACGGTATCATATTTCTGGTAACCATTCTTTTTATATCCTCTATGCCTTCCATGGTAACGCTTAACACAAGATCTTTCCCGAGTGAATGAGAATTTAGAATCCAT
This sequence comes from Tipula unca, assembly GCA_951394425.1. Lineage (NCBI taxonomy): Eukaryota > Metazoa > Arthropoda > Insecta > Diptera > Tipulidae > Tipula > Tipula unca. Next base: position 124,455,415 of record OX596380.1, read on the forward strand.
GTTGATTTGCTGCAGTCTGGTACTCCTTGTATAGATATTATCTCTGGTTTTCATTTATCCAACGGTAATGAAAGATTATGTATCCTTTCAAATATTTTGTAGTCCAACATTATTTATGTTGTATTGGAGCAGAAAACGTATACTGGCTTGGTGTGGCGAAACTGTTGTTATCTGGCTCAAATTGAACTAATGCTTTTCCGTCGACTCCAAATTGGTTCTTCTATGTAAGTTTTTATATGGTTGTCGTATACAATAACTTTAGCTGTAAAGTTAAGCTGTAACTTAATCCAAACTACAATTTTTAGGCTCGAAATTATTTCCCAAGACGCTACCAAAATAGTTTTCTAAGTACAAATTTCCTAAGCTTAATCTACAGACCACACATTAGAGTTTTTAATTACAAATTCTAACTACAATCTTCTAATCCGACTACAAATGTTTAATCTTTATAGGTCCCGAATTTTATTTCTGCCAAAATTATTATTGATATCATAAAATATAAATTCTAATTTAATGAGTCCAAACTTCAGCCTCGAAGCTCTAAATTTTATTGAGCATTCTTGAAATTCTAACCTCCAGATTTCAATTTGCAGATTACCTATTTACAGCGTGTTCGAAAAAAATTTAATTTGATTTGAAAAAGGTTAAATTTATAGAGTTACTCATAAAACCTTAAATAAAATTTCCATTATGCAAAACCAGACTAAAGTAATAGTTTAGTTTAACGGCTTTCGGCTATTAAATTTGATGTACAAAATTAGAATTCCATTTTCTTTATGTAAGATTGATATATATTAAAAAATATTAAAATTTGAATCTTCAGTACCTAAAGAAAAGCTATTAATCTTATTCAAAGCACAGGGAATTTTATATGGAAAAATCTATTTTATAGTTTTTCCAACTTAAGTGTTCCGTTCGACGTATGGTATATCCTTAAAATAAAACTCTATTCTTTTTATATAGAGATATTCTTCTACGAATTGAAAGGTAACTAATGGGAACTATCTACAAGTACATATATTACTATACACAAAACACCGATTCATGTACATAGATGATTACTGTTACTAATGTGTACATTTATATATTATTTCTCTGTTATCTATAAATTATGTTATACAGTGAAGTACCAAATTTACTATCAGTATGTGCTTCACATAAAGATACATTAAACTGAAAATTACATAATTTTAATTCAATTTAAATTATTATGTTTATGAAATGATACCACGGCAATGAACTTATCTTTTTATCTATTTAGTTTATTTTTATACAATATAATGAAGAGATAGAAGAAAATGTGAAGATTAGTAGATTATAAAATGTGATTACATCGTTCGTTATGATGTTTGTCTTATACATATGTATGTACGTATAATTTTTCAGATTAATCTTGTAACGTTGTTTGTGTACAATTTAGTTTGATCTCGCGTAATTTGAGCCATATGATAATAATATTTTGTACATCTAGAACTTAATGTGTTGTATTCATATCGAGTTAACAAAAGATGGAATATTTTCATGGTGTGTTAAATATTTTATTTATTTAGAGCTTATAATTTCCGAAGCAAACGACTCATGATGAATTATCGGCATGATATAATATGTACATGGGGTTTCGGGAAATATTCAAAAGCAAAATATCTCAATGTCATACATATATGTACCCCATACATATATCTTGCTAAATTAAGCAGTAAATAAAAAATGAAAGTGACACTATAATCCAACGATATGAACCCACATCTATGTTTCAGCTATCAGCCTACAAATATAACGGTTGTTTTTGTACTATAACAAAGTTAAACTGTATGTAAATTTGTTAACTGTATTAAGAAAAACCAAAATTAACATATATTTTGTGCGGTGTACGTGCAAGTTTCGTCCTGTTTACACATTCCGTTGAATTTTTAACTTCACGTATATATGTATATATACTTACTTGTATGGATATTTATTATAAATTAATACGTTCACATTTATTTTCCGCTTCATTTAATTTGTAGAAACGAGATTAAGCGAAAACCCATGTTACGATTTAACAGTTTTCCACGCATTGATTGATTAAAATACAAATCTTTATACATCAATTTCAATAAATCAAAAACGTATTAAAATGAAAAGCTTATTCAGCAACGTATAACGGATAAATCACTAAATTCTGTACCACACATGGATATTTTTTTGTTGTCTTGTATATTATGGCAAATGTTTCTTTTTAACGAATTTCTAGCCCCATAATCGATTCAACTCGATTACATTTATAACACTATAATTTGTATAGCACGTGTTGTTGTTTTCTTAGAATTATTATTGCTCGAATTTTGGAAAGTTAAAATTCAAATCATATTGCATATGAGTTGATGTCTCGTCTAGACTCTATAGTCTCGCTAGATACCATAGCGTTGTAAATAGTTAATTCATTTTAATATAAGTATTTGTTAGAAAGTTACATGGTTGGCTTAATCGTCAGTATTTGAAAGGTAAAATTGTATACAATAACAAATAAAATGTATATTTACAGGAATTTTACTAAACCAGATACAAATCAGTTACAGTTCCATTTCTTCAAATAGTCACTTAACCCTAATATACATTTTTATTCCTTAATTTTTTATTTCCGCTAAATTTCATGTCAGTTTGTGTTTTATTTGTATAAAATACATATTCGTACATTTGAATTAGATTTGGCCCAATATAAGTACGTGCCGATGATGCCTGGTCTAGGGAATTAAAGTTTATTTTATTCGCTTTATATGAGAAATTTTGGAATGTCAATTTCAATTAAGGCATTTGTTTTTTATTTTTACTGCTAGTGCGCTTGTGACGTGAAGCATTAAAGTTATTCAAGACAAAATTCATAATGGAGTTTGAGTTTAATTTAATAATTAACTCGAAAGGTGTTAGCATGTTATCAAACATATATGTAGTTATTCAATATATGTATAATATGTATGTACGTAAAAAACAGAAATGCGGGATAACATTAAGATTTTAAACCATAAAAATAACCACCGCAGTATTAGCGGTTGGCATAATGTTATTGTTTGTATGGTCAATGGTCTCCAGGGTTACTACACCAAAACGGAGAGGGTTGTTTGAAGCAGGAAAAATATAAAATGTGACTTTCAATCTGGTGGCTCACCATCTTATTGGCCAACAGATTTAAACAAAACACCGGATGTTATAGACTTTTATGTAACAAAAGGTATATCAGTTAACTATATTCGTTTGGAAAATAATGAAGAGCTTACGTCGGACCACGCTCCTGTTGTTATGATGGTCAGTGAAACAATAATTTAAAAAGAAATCACAGACGGTCTAATAAAAATATCAATTGGAAAATTTTCCGAGAATTAATCTTCAAGCACCAATTAGGAACATTATACAAGTCGAAGAGGAAGTAGAAAGGCTAATAGAAAACATACAACAAGCTGCGTGGCAAACTACATCTTTCAAATACGCAAATAATAACAACTGCAAAAACTATCCACTTGAAGTAAGAAAGCTTATGGCAAATACACGTAAAGCTCAAAAGTCTTGGCAAATAAATCGAACCAAGGAAAATAAAACCAAGTTGAAATATGCGATCTGAACAGTTAAGAATGAATCAATAAGTACATATTTGTCGCTACTTACCAGCCAAAAAGATACCGAATATTCCTTGTGGAAAGCAACGAAAGTACTTAAGAGGCCAACAAATTCGACGGTCCCAATTAGAAATGAGGATAGAAGCTGGACTCAAAGCGGTAAACTAAAATCTGACTTGTTTGTGAGACACCTAGAAGAAACGTTTCAACCATTACCCAAGCAAAATGCGGATGAAAATGTTAACCTACTGAGACGACCTGATGAGCTAGAAATACAAAGTATATCTCTACAAGAGCTAAAAGAGGAAATTCAAAATTTAAACATGAAAAAATCTCCTGGGTGCGACCTCATAACTGGACAAATCTTTAAAGAATTACCAAATAAAGCAGCTCGTAAACTTTTTCATATAATCAATGCTGTACTTAGACTAAGATACGTTCCAAGGCAATGGAAGGTGGCACATGTAATCATGATCTTAAAACCTAACAAAGAATAAAACGATAAAAGGTCCTTCAGACCGATATCCATATTCCCAACCGTAGTATATAACTAACAAAATATGTCCAAGCGTTTCCCTGGATGTAGCGCAAGCATTTCACCGAGTTTGGCACAGAGGATTGGGATTCGAGCTGAATATGAAAGATGAATACTTGGACCTAAAGAAAAGTTCAGCTGAAGTACCACAAGGTAGAGTATTGGGCCCTGTCTTGTACCTCCTGTATACTCGGGATATACCACCAATGGAAAAAGATGATCCTGATGATACTGCAATTTTGGCAGTTGGGAACAATGTAGAAGAAGCTACTAACAAATTGCAAAAGTCGACAAATTCAGTCAACAATTGAATGAAAAAATGGAGGATAAAACTGAACGAAACTAAATCTGTGTATGTGAACTTTATTAATAAAAATATTTCTAATAGAATCCCAATCATAATTAACTCAAAACAAGTTGCCTAAGCATATACGGCGAAATATTTAGGTATGACGCTGGATGCCAAGTTGAGGTGGAAAGAACATGTCAAAAAGAAAAAGGAAGAGCTGAACATGAAATATAGGAAGATGTATTGGCTTTGAACTATCCATACACTATAAATTGCTTTTATACCGGCAAATACTGAAACTGGTATGAACCTATAGTATACAGCTTTGGGGTGGTATCAAGAAACTCAAACATGATTCACGTCTCCGACAGCACGAAAACAACGAGATATGCAATATGCGGGACAGACCGTTGACAGTAAGACGTTTCCAAAGGACCAAACCAATTGATCTACTCACTGGATCATAAAATTACTATTATATGAAATATTTATATTGTTACGATTGTGGCGACCTCTCTATTTGAGTAGCGACACTACCATAACTGTAAAACTGTTATAAAGTAGATAAACTAGATATGTTTAGACTAATCTAGACACTCGAATATTGTGGAGATTTCTAGAAGGTTAGAATATTTGGTATAAATACGCGATTAACATTTGGGACTGAGATCAGTTGTGTTTTAACCGTGAGTGTGCTAATAGTAGTAAAAAGAACAAATTGAAGTTAAGTGTTTATAAAGTGAATTACAGTGTTGTTAAAGTGTAGTAAAATAATATTGTGAAATTAAATAAGTGAATTAATTAAATTAGTGTTTTTGTGAAATCATTCGAAAATAAATTTATTAAGTGTGATCTAGAATTTATTTCGTTTGTTTTATTCACAATCCAGTGATCGAACTTTGTTTGACAAGGCAAAAACGTAACAATATAAATAAATAATTTTAATTTCTGGGACAAGCCGTTGAGCCATTGTGTGTTAATACAATTATGATAGGAAAGTTACTAGATGACTTATTACAATAAAGTCAGTTGTATTTTTGGGGTTTGGTATGTGTTCTGTTTTGGACTTCCCAATAAAAATATTAAAACTAAACGTACACGATAAATTAGTTTTTTATTTTATTATTAATTATCATTAATTTATTATTTATACAAATTTTAATATTTTATAATTAATTATTTATATAAATTTGTTGATTTTAATTTAACTTAATTTTATTTTTCATTACTACCACCACTTGTAACAAGCGAAATTTTTAATATGGCTGAAAGAAAAACGTGTTGTCTCGCGTCTTGTTTTTGCTTTTTTTTGCTTGTGTAGTTGTTGTTTTTGTGGCATCGCCTTCGTGTTCGTTTTGATGAAGGAACACATGCGCCGGCGACGGTCGACATTGTACTTTTAAGAGGTGCATGTGAATGTGCATCATCGAACTTTGTTAGTTCGTAGATGTTGGTTGGATGGCGACATGCATCACTATAAATGTTTTATAGTGGTGGTTTTATCTAAGGGTATAGAACGCCTCTTCAGTCTCAGTTTAGGTAGGGCGAGATTCTTGTGATTCAGCTTTTGCTATGAAATCAGCAACTTTATTACCGTTAATGAGTAGGTATCCACATAACCCTTACTCTGTAGTATTTAAGCAATTAGTGTTAATGTAGTTCTTGTCATCTTTGTCCAGTTTAGACATGCAGTCAAAGGATTATTGAGGGTATTAAGCACAGCTTTACTATCTGTGTAAAGAATAATATGTTTTTTTATCGCTAAAACTATGTACCTTATCCCCACTTTGTATGAGTACAATTCGTTTAGCTTGAAAAACCTTACAGTGTTTATCCAGACTACCCGAAAATCAAACCCCAAAATTAGGCCAGAAGAATTCAATCCCTGCAGTGGTTTTTGATAGAGATCCATCCTCAAAAAAGCCTATCGACTCAGACAACATTCTATAGAGGTTTTGACGGAGCTGCAATCCTCGCCAAGGGAAAATGACAGAGATTGAATCAGTGAAATTAAATTCAGGCATTCCATTCCCCAATGTAACTTAGTCGAAATTCATTAGAGCACACTATGCCAAGTATGAATAATCGTAATTCGGGCAAACACAAAATGGACTCCATTGCAGGCTAATTTTACAACTGGTCACCATACAACTGATGCATACTGAGGACAGTAAAGGTTTTTTTTTTTTTTTCTATGGGCGGAGGAGGGGAACCTTCGATAGGCATCACGTGTGAACCCATATATCAAACACGTGATAGTGTCGGATTCTTACCGACCAAACCACCACCCCCGATAAACCATGCCGTTAGGTATCACTTCGCGAGGCAGGCTCAGCTTTCGCTGCTCGGATGGAATTAACTCCTCACTGAATTTCTGCTTCTTTCGAGGCGTCTCAACTCACTCATTATCCGTGAGACACTTCCGCTTACGGCGTTCCATCCATCTTGAGATGCCAGCATAAACTCCACTATATTTCCCGGGGTTCATTGGACCCCACGTACACAGATACTCCTTCTCTCCTCAGCAAATCGTGGACACTCGAATAATACGTGCTCTACATTCTCCGTTACTCCGATGCATAAAGGGCAATCTGGTGACTCTTCGTGTTTGAATTTGTACAGGTATGATCTAAAGCAACCATGACCCTTCAGAAACTGCGTCAAATGGTAATCCACTTCACCGTGTCGGCTGTTTAGCCACGCCTCGATGTAGGGGATCAGGCGATGAGTCGTGCTAATCGGTGGTTCTCCGCTTTTGTTCCTTGACCACGATGCAGGTAAGTGGTTTGGCGCTTTTTGGCAAGTAGATCTATTGGGGGCATTTCCGCAAAAACACAAGCAGCATCTTCTGACACCGTCCGAAATGCGCACAATACTCTCAGAGCACTTAACCTCTGAACTGTTGCTACTCTTTGTCTATAAGTATTCTTCTCCAACGAGTTGACCCAGATTGGTGCCCCATACATCATTATAGATGTAACGACGTTGGCAGAACTCTGCTGCTCATCCGCGCTCCTCTTGTATTCGGCATTATTCGTGCTAGTGCCGCATTAACTCTCCTTGCTCGCTCGCTGGTGGTAATAAGATGTGTCTTACATGACAATCTGGCATCGATCATTACTCCTAGGTATCTGATGGATGGCTGACTAACAATGTGTTGGGCTCCAATCTCTAAGGTTACGTTCTCCATTACTTTTCGGCTAGTAATAAGGACGACAGCTTCTGTTTTATGTTCTGCTAGTTGCAGCCCAGCAGATGTTAACCACTGTTGAATAAGTCTGACCGTCCTATTACAGATGTCCACAACCTCCTCTCTGTGTTTTGCGATAACTACAATCGCGATATCGTCCGCAAATCCAATCACCTGCGCATCCCTTGGTATGGGCAGTCGAAGTACACCATCGTACATCACATTCCAGAGTGTAGGACCTAACACTGAACCTTGAGGAACTCCACCTGTAACCTCGTATGTTTTCTGTCCTTCCTCCGTATCATACATCAAGACCCTCTCGCTAAAGTAGCTGGAAACTAGCCTCAGCAGGTACATCGGTACGTTCATCCGCCTCAGTGCGTTAAATATGCAGCTCCAATTCGCCGTGTTGAATGCGTTTTTCACGTCCAATGTAACTATGGCACAGTATTTTTTACTACCACGTAGCCATCGAGAACCGGATATCGCCTGGTGTGCCGTATCTGCAACCTCTTTAATCGCATCCACTGTTGAGCGCGCCTTTCGAAAGCCATACTGCTGCTCTGCCAGATTTCCTGCTATAACCATAGCCTCTTGTAACCGGTCACATACAACTCTCTCTAGGGTTTTGCCTGCCGTATCCAACAGACAGACGGGACGCCAGGATGACGGATCACCGGGTGGTTTGTCTCCTTTTGGCAACAATACTAGTCTCTGTTCCTTCCATTTACTAGGGAACACCCCCTCAACTAAGCATGCAGTATATACTTCCGTGAATAAGTTTGGGTATGCTTTAACCGCCAACTTCAATGCAATATTCGGAATGTTATCCGGGCTAGGAGCTTTATTGTTACCCACTTTGCCACATGCCTTCAGAACCTCCTCCTCAGTAACTGGTGGTATATCATCCTCCTCGTTGCCCAATACCTCTAACACACAATCGGGTTGCTGCGGAAACAGGTGACTCACTATGTCAGACAGCATTGCCGGGCATGTGGGAGCAGTGGCGTAATTGCTTCTGAGTTTTTTCATCACCAATCGGTAAGGTCTACCCCAGGGATCGCGGTCGACCTCCTCGCACAGTTCGCGAAAGCAATTACGCTTACTTTCTTTAATGGCATGCTTAAGCTCCGATCGAGCTTTACAATATTGTTGTCGAATGGGAGAGTTTTCGACGTGTCTAGCACGCTGGTATCGTCTTCTTGTGTTCAGGCATCTTTTACGTAATTCAGAAATCTCGTCGTTCCACCAGAAGACTGGTTTTCTACGATTATCCACCATCCTTCTTGGCATTGCTGCATCACAGGCTCTTGTAACATGCCTCATAAGCTGGACGGCTTTGTTATTTGCGGTACCAGATAGAGTAAGATCCTCCATCATGAGACGAAAAATGATCTCATCGAACGCTGCGGATTTCCATCCTATTCTCTTCCTGTGTCTAACTATAGCACTTTGGGGTTTACTATCCGCTAGTTCATACACAATAGCTTGATGATCATTATGCGTATATAGATCGCTCACTCTCCACGCTACTACTCTATCGGCAAGACAATGGCTCACAAACCGTCAGGTCAACTATCGAGGTTGTATTTCCTCTATAGAAAGTAGGTGTATTTCCTGTATTCCTTAATACGACCGGCAATGATGCGAAAGCTTCCAACAATGCGATTCCTCTGCTATTAGTTTCTATACTTCCCCACTCTATGGCCCATGCATTAAAATCCCCGGCTATGAGCACCGGGTTGTGGCTCCGTGCATCATCCGTTAATTGATCGAGAAATGTTTTAAATTCTTCAATCGATGCACTAGGAGGTGCGTAGCAACTATAAATATGAACGCCGTTCACTTTGGCTCTAACAAACCCGGGTACAGAAACTCACACCAACTTCCTGTAGGGGGTAGGTACCACAACCCCATACAGCAGCTCGATTCGATCTATCTGAAGCCCAACACCGTCTATCAAGGTTCCTTTATTGCTCACATACAATTACAATGTCCGCTTTCACTTCCTGTATGGATTGCTGCAGCAGGTCCTCGGATTCGGCAAGAAACCCAGCCGATTCTTACTTTACCCACTTCTAGCACTTTCCCAACCATAGTGTTAGGAATACTAACTACCGCTGTCTGCGTTCCACGGTAGGCCTTTGTGAGTGACTTAACAATACAGACACCTTTCACCCCTTCAAACTGTGCTTCCAGAGCCTCCATCACCTCTTCAGACGTGGTAACCTCGTCCATGTCTTTGATCACCAGTAACGCCTCCTGGGTCAAAGTTTTAACCGCCGCATTGCCCCCGATCGCTTTCGCTAATTGCTCTCGAAATATTGCGGTCTTCGGCTGGTCTCCTGTAGTTTGTAGCTCCAGTAGGTCTCCACTATAGGTTTGACGTATGTTTGATACCCTTTCACCCAGAGTATTTAGCGTCGGGTCCACCTTAACTTTCCGCAGCAGATCGACAAATGAGATTTCGTCACTCTTTTTTATTAGCAGAGCATCCGGGCGAGCCCGTTTCCTTTGCTGACGTGATCGTCTTATTGGCGTTCTTTTCCCTATCACTTTCTGCCATTCTTGTTCTGAGCCAACTGTCGCATCCTCCAATTGATTTGAGCTCGTAGTATCTATATCTCCATTATCCGAAATCGATGCTGTGGTCTTTTGCTTCTTATTTCCACCCTCCTCATTAATAAGAGTCTCCGACATTCGAAGTGGTTGCGAAGGACCTTGCGGAGCAGCCTTAGTATTCCTTCTCTTACTTCGCCTTATTTCTTCACTCTTAGGTGGCGTGGACAACTTCCTCTTACTGGGCTCTACAAGTGGTATATCTTCGTTAGTCGCTTCCTCTTTCCTGCTCACAGTTCGTCGACGACATAAATTCTCCTTCCTGTCATTATTGATCGGTGAAGTTTGGCACTGCTTTTCCGAAACACTCGTCTTACCTATAGCTGGGCCATTAAGCGTGCTAATGGTGCTTATCATCTTTTTAATCTCGCTATGAACATTATTTCAAGGTCTTACGAACTCCGCCAGTTCCTCAATTTTTTTCCCAAGCCTGACTAGCCTTATTTCTTGGGTTTCCTCCTTATAACTCCCCAAAGAAGGCGATGAAAAACATCTCTCCAATGTACTAGTCATCGCTCCCTTCTTAGGGGACCTCTGCACTAACGCACTCTTACCAAACGGGTTACCAGGGCTTCTATACCCATGCACGGATGTAGTGCTTCCTCTCTCTTCGCTTGTCGAAATATCTGTTACATCGGCCAAGGTCGCCACCGTTGTAATATTGCAGTCGCTGGATCTCGACTGTTGGGAGCCTGCTTGCTCACTCCCTCCAGCCGGTACTGGGTTTCCTACTCCCTGCACCGTAACCAAACTCTCCTTAACTGAACTCATGATGGATTCTTTTTCGAGGAGCCGCCCCTAGCATTTTATACTTTCTGCCAAGTAGGTACACAGCCACCCCTCCTGGGGTACCGTCGCTGACCTGGAAGCCGCTCAATGTGAGACAGACGCTCCAGGATTTAAGTCACATAACTCTTAAGCGCATCATTTGCAAGTGACCTATGTGACCCCCGTTTGACTTCTGCCTCGGCCTAGATTCCTAGAACCGAGTTACCACCGACACGAACGTGGACGTAGCCAAGCGGAGTAGGGATAGAGAGGCTGCGTCTAGTAGTGAAAGTACCAGATATATAGGTGTACGCATCATATCCCATTCATCGGCAGGACAGTAAAGGTAAGACCAACGGTTTGTAGGTGAAATAAACAAATTTGTTTGTAAATAAACAAATTTGTGCTCTTAGCACAAGAAGAGCCAAAGCCCTTTCTACAGTTTCCAAAAACAGCAGTGCACTCGATAACTTGATCAGTTGTATGACGTTTCTGAAAGACCCATCTATTGTTGTGGTACGCAGCGTTTTGTGTTACATGTGTTGGATCTATAATTATAACAAGCTTATTCTGAAGTTATGAACAACAATCAAGGATTGTTCCAGTGTTTCATAATCAAGAATTTTATTTAGTAATAATTTCAAAACTGATTTCCATCAAACATGTCTTCATCATAATCAGTCCAGAAAAGCTAAAGTCGGCAATACTCCAGAACTTTGTTCAATAAACAATTAAGAATACCATTACTATCGAACATGTCGAGTTTCATTATAAACGATTACATTAAAATACCATTCAAAAATTTCACCTAAATCATTAAGTCGTTAAGAAATTAAATAGTAATTTCGATTATTCTGATTCTGTATCAAACATCCACAAGACAAAACAATACAAAACTCAAAACCTTTAAATACACACTTTACTACTCTGCGTTGTTTTGTGTTTGTTATATAGTATATTCGTTCTCGAAATACGCGTAGTTAAAAAATTAAACACACAGTGTTAAAATTTGAAACACTGTGTAGGTAAATCTAACTCAACACTGTTGAAAGAAAATTTAACACACGTAGCACAAAGAAGAACATGAAGTATACAATTTTTTGAGTTTTCTTGATGTTTTTCAAATAAGAACAATACAATATACGAACGTGTTAGGAATAAAAAACCAAAATAGATACGCAAGTTGCAACAGTGTAGTTGTTTTTTGATGTCTGATTCTAAGACTGATTTTTTCCAATTTTATAAATTTATTTGAACCAGATACTAATTTTTGTAAAGCCATTATCTTCGTAGTTAGCGTTAATTTCGTTGAAATAATTTAGGGGGTTTTAAGGAGAAACGAACAACAAGCTGTTCAACATAATGATTAATAATTCTGCTGGGATCGAATAGACTGTTTCTCCAAGGAGCAATCTAAACAATTCATGAAAAAGTTCTTTGTACGCTGCCATACAATTTCTTGTAATCACGCAAAAATCGACGTCTCCAATATTATATTCTTTCCATTTTCGTAATAACTTTTGCCGCTTCGATGGGAGATAAATTCGACAATATGGTTGACAGCTAACAACGCCTCTCGAATATTTTGGGAAGGGTGATGTACAGATGACCTACCCATTTCCTTAAGATGATTGTTTACTTATACCACAGATAGCATATGTGCAACGGGGTCGTAGTTATGATAAGATGTGAAGATGGTGACTGGAATATGTGGTGTTGCTCATCAGTTATTCTTGTAATCACAATACTTTTACATAATAGCGGTCTTCTTTGTGCACGTCTTTTTTATTTTTAGAGTGGAAGTGATATCCAAATCCATCCACGAATAACTTCTTGTTTCCATTATTGGAATTTTCAATTATTATATTCATATCTAATTTAAATAAAGAAACAGGGTGAATCGTTAATTATCATTTACCCGCAGTATTTGTACATTGCAAGTGATATTACTTCTAAAACTAAGTAATATAACTTGCAATGCACAAATATAGTTTGTATAGTTTTAGAAAAAATGAGCGTTCACACAAGTTTTTGATCTTGAGGATTTTGTTTTTAGAAATTTTTAAATTGGGGGTTTCTCAAAACCTTAAAAGAAATAAATTCTTTTGAAGAAGACGTTGAACAAAAGAAGATCTACATTAAGCAGCACAAATAATTCAGAACTATTGCTGAAGCTTCCAAAATCCCTAATGTTAATGGAAATTTCGTAAAAACAATTTTATACAGCCAATTTTATTCAAACCTTCGGAAGAAACAGGGGTGGGGAAGGATAAAATAATACTACCAATGATATGTTGGAATTTATTGTAAGTGGAAAATACTCCATAGAAAAAAGGAAATAGCAGCTAAAATCGTTCGTTCACAGGTTTCACTCTGCTTACAGTCGGTCAACGAAACTTTATCGAAATTAAATTAAAATAATTTTAAAAAAACAAGTTTAGAATTTGACCGCGTAAGCTCTGTTTTTCCTACTGTTCGCCGTAGAAACATCACATTAAATGCGGCAATTAGTATGGAAGGAGTTATTCACACAAATATTCTCCCAAATTTCAATTGTAATTCCAACAAATATTGCTGTTTTTAGCGAGAATTAATCAACAATATTGTAACTCAAAAGTTAAATTAAATGTAGTTCGTCATGGATAACGCGGCAATTCATAAGACAGTCAAAGGAAATACTGGATGAATTCCTAAATATACTGAATACGGTTCCGACCCAAGTGCTAGGTCCGACCCATGTGTGAAGGTCCGACCCACGTGTGAAGGTCCAACCCAAGTGCTAGGTCCGACCCAAGTGTCACAGTCCGACCCAAGTGCATTTGACCTTTTGAAATGAGGTCGACTCAGGTGGGGCAACAACTACTAGCACGCAGGCATTACAATGTAATTGTTTGTGTCGTATGCATCACCAATACGTTTATTGCACATGGCGCGATTCTTATTTTCCTTTAAGAGCTCAAACACCATTTCGGTAATAAAGTGAAACATATAAATGAAAACCATTTTATGCACGAAGTAAACTACTGCCGTTTGAAAAATTATATAAACTACAACACTGGAACATTATACATAATTTGTGGTCGCTGAATTTCAATCTCGGTTGGAATGACCCAGTGAAATGACTAATTTATAACATTTAAAATAATAAAATTCTAATTAAGAATTTTCATTTCCATGACATACAAATTTTCATCATACGTAGTGATCATACGTTGGTCAATGAAATATTAATGCAATTACGTTCAACTGTGATTCAACAATACAAAAGAATTGGAATTGATTTAAAATTAATTTCTGTCTACTGAACAGGATCAAAAAGCAATTCAACTTTTTATTTTACTTGATTTTAACAAGGTCACTGCTACTGGCTGTTTCGCCAAACTAACTGATTAATTTTTTTAATCAACAATATCTAAGATCTAAGTTACCTTCGCAATATAAAAAATAAAACGACAGTAATATGAAATACAAATTTTAAACTTTGTTATATATACTCGTACATAAATAAACGATACGATAAATCCATTCAAGATTGTTACATATGTTTAATTTTAATGACAAATAAAATCTCATATCATGTTGAAAAAAATGATAAAAAAAAAAAGCTCCAAAAGCATAAAATATATAACGAGAACGATTTTTTTATGTTAAGAAAATTAATCTACTTAAGGTTATCATTAAATTTATCTTATGGGATTTCTCTTTTCTATTCTGTAGTATACGAGTTTTAAAGTCGTGTATATATGAGTATGTAAAACAATTTAGATATTTAAAAAAAATGAACGATTACAGATAAAACTTCTAGAACTTTTTTATATATTAAATTTTATTTATGCTTTAAATCTAGCAAATTTGTTAATTACAAAACTTATACTTCGTTGTTATGTTATAACACACATGTATGTGTGGCCTATATATTATTTTAATATGTGTGAAATTTTCAGATTTACCTTCTCCGGTTAAAGTAATATAAATTTTAATTAAACCCCAGTAGAACTTTAATGTTTCAATATTTAACAAATCAACACATCGTGTTTATTGATCATAAACAATAAAAATATTTATATATGTAATTGTATTCCTATTTGGATTTCATTTTATTTGCATCAACCTCGGGCGATAGTTATTAGTTTAGACGAATAAAAAGGATGCAATTTATGTATCCTTTTTTTTTATTGCAGCAATATCCTAAAAATTAAAAAAAGGAAATTATTTTATTCGTTCACATTTTGTAAATTTATTACAAAGAATCCGTTGGGCAGGTTAAAAGGAGAACTCACTCAGAAATAAATCTGGATCGTTGTATATGTGGTCAATAAAAATAATTTTTTTATGTCATCAATCTCCGCTACTCACATAAATATTGTTTTTTTATGTTGCTGAAGAGAACAAGATGAAAAATGTTTATGTTTATATTTTATCTGAATTTTGAGATTATGAAGCCTAAATTTTTATTTGTATTTATATTAGACCTATACAATATAGTACCGGACGACTTTTATTGAGATGGTGAACGCGTAAAGCGTTTACACTTCATATACAATTTAATGCATTCAATTTAGTTTTATTAGTGTTACGTTTATTTTTCCGACGAAAAGACTCTCTGAAATTACTGCGTACTTCAATTTTTTTGCTGACATAAACTACAGTCGTAGAAATTAGTATTTTAATTATTAAATTAATTTTAGTGTTTACTTAAGTTTAACTATATTAAGCCACGGTATTTCAGTTCATGCTCCATCATAATCGGATTCGTACGTATAATTGTAAAACTGAAGTTTTCTTAATTCGTTAATTACTACAATTGTGCCGTATTCGAGAGTGGCCCCTGTGGTCGGGGGGCACTCACATGTCTCGTAAATCAAAATTGCACGAACATGTTTCCCAAGAATACCACCACAGTATCCTTTGCTTGTCGTAGGAGGCGACTAAACAATTGGATCTCTGGGCTGACGACCCGCATCCGTAAAAAAATAAAATGTTTATAAAGTCAACAAAAAGAAAAATGGATACCGCCAAAACAACACCGGACCCCCGTTCAAGTACCCGGACACGAGATTTAGGATCGGCACGTGGAACGTGCAATCACTAAGAAAACCAGGAGCGTTAGAGGGCCTAATCATGTGCATGAAGGAGTATCGGTTGGAACTCGTTGCTCTTCAAGAAACTCGCTGGCCTAAAAGTGGAGACCATGTGTTCCAGGGCTGTTGTTCTACAGTGGAGATGACCTCGGAAATCTTGGAGCTGGATTTCTTCTTGGGCCGCAGGTAAAGAAAGCTGTTTTGGATTTCCAAGCAGTCAATAACCGATTGTGTAAGCTTCGCTTGCGCATTAAGTTAGCTAACCTGTCGATAATTTGTGTACATGCGCCAATAGAAGTCAGCCAGCCCCAAGATAAAGACTCATTTTACAATGACTTGGACGATCTGATGGGATCTATACCCGAACACGATGTTAGTTGGTAATTGGGGACTTTAATGCTAGAGCTGGCAGAAATCAGACCGACTTGTGCGAAAACATAGGTCCGTACTCCCGACACGAAACTGCGACCGATAATGGTGAGCGAATGGTGTAATTTGCGGTTGCTCATGATCTTAGAGTAGCAAGCACATTCTTCCCTCACAAACACATACATCTTGAGACATGCACAGATCCTCGCGGAACTTCCCGCAGCCAAATTGACCATGTGTTAGTTTCTAAAGGACGGGCTCAGGTTGTGCAGGATGTGAGAACTTATCGGCCAGCAACCAAATAGGTAGGCAGCGATCATCATTTGGTCGCTGCAAAGCTACGATGGAAGTTTTCGTAGAAGTCTGGGAACACAGCGAAACGCATAGTACGTTTCGACTGTGAAAGTCTGATAAATGAAGATCAAAAGAAACGATATCAGGATCTTGTCAGCGACAACATTATTGAAGCTAATTACCAGTCTGACTGCGTGAACTCTGTCTGGGAGGTACTGAAAACTTCGGTTGTCAGTGCTGCTCAACAGACTTTAGGTATAGTGAAAGTCAGACCCAAGAATAATTGGTTTGATGTCGAGTGTCGTCTTGCAGTTGAGCAACAAAATATAGCCCATAATGAAGTGCAACAACGTCTCACAATCGCGAGGAAAAACAAGGCTGCTCTTGCAAGTAGGGCAGCTAAGCGGATTTGTAGACGGAAGAAGCGAGAATGGTGGAAGGCCGAGGTTCTGAAAGTACAACAACTCAGCAATGAGCGCAGTTCGCGTAATTTCTTTAAAGGCATTACTGGACTGCACCATACTTTCAGGCCTACGTCAACCGCCATTCGGGACCGGGATGGAAACCTCTGTGTCAACATCGACGCAGTACTTGACGCATGGAGTGGACACTTTACTGACCTGCTTGATGTCCATCATGCGTCACACACTGTTGTTGAGCCACCTCTAATACAGGCTGCGGAGATTTGCACTGAAGAGCCATCCCATGAGGAATTCACTAAAGCCATGCAGAGATTGAAACGAAACCGTTCACCTGGAGTGGACTGCATTAATTCGGAGCTCTTGATATTCGGAGGAGATACTTTGTTGAACTGTCTTTTCGACCTTATTCGATTAGTATGGCGAACCGAAGTTATGTCTGACGAATGGAAAGTGGCCACGATATGCCCCATCTTCAAGAAGGGAAACCGCTTGAAGTGTGAGAATTATCACGGTATAGCTCTTCTTTGCACAGCGTACAAGTTACTGTCATACATTGTATTGGATAGAATCACTCCTCTAGCGGAGGGCTTGGTTGGTGACTATCAAGGAGGATTTCGTCCGAATCGATCAGTCACCGATCAGGTCTTTTCACTGCGGATGATTCTATTTAAATATTATGAGACATCCATCCCCGTACATCAGGTGTTCCTGGATTTCCGGCAGGCCTATGACTCGATCAATCGAGAGAGTTTGTGGTCTGACCTGGAATACCTAGGAATGCCAACAAAACTGGTACGACTATATAGGATGACAGTGACGCAGTCTCAATGCTGTGTTAAAGTTGAGAACAGGCCATCGACAATTTTTGCAGTTAACTCGGGTGTTCGGCAGGGAGATGCTCTGTCCCCAATACTCTTTAATCTCATGTTGGAGTACATCTTTCGTAAAACTGAAACACCGCAGCGTAACATCTTATATCGCCAGTCCAATCAGGTGCTTGCATATGCAGATGACATATGCGTGATTGGACTGAATAGCAACGGAGTGCAAGAAATACTTGATCCGCTTGTAGAGTTTTCAGCTTCAGTTGGACTTCAGATCAATGAGTTCAAAACGAAATACCTGATCTCTGGTTTAAGGGACAATGGCACACCAGATTTTAGTAGTGGCCACCACACGTTTGAGGGAGTGAGGAGGTTCAAATATTTCGGTTCTCTTATCACTCACGATAACAGTGTGGGTGAGGATATTAAAGTGCGGCTGGCAGCTGGCAGTCGTTCTTTGTATCCTCTAAGGCCACTGCTAAAATCTAAACACTTATCAAGTGCCGTGAAGCTGAAGCTTTACAAAGCGTTGATCAGGCCCGTTGTTATGTTTGGATGTGAAAGTTGGGCGCTGACGGATGAGTACGAGAGATGTCTCCTAACATTTGAGAGAAGAGTCATGCGTGTGATTTACGGCCCAAAACGCGAAATAGATGGTACCTACCGAGCTCTGTACAATATCGAGATCAGAGACCTGATGAAGATCCCCGATATTGAACATGAAGTATGATCTCAGCGAGTTCGCTGGCTCGGGCACGTTCTGCGTGCTGATCCGGAACGAATTGTGCAGCGATCTCTGAAAGGAGAGCCACCATATGGTAGGCGCAGAGGTCGTTGCTGGTGACGATGGCTCCACGGTGTAGAGAACGGCTTGGCCTCTTCAGATTGTCTTAGACAGTATGAATGACCATAAACTTAGACCAACAAGGAAGAGGAATAAAATTTCTTAATATATTCTTTATAAAGAGCAAAACCTTCTCAACAATTATATATGGTCTGCTACTCTAAGAGCGTTATCGATGACTACCAGTCTGTCATTTTAACATACCCCACATTAAATTAAACTGTGCAACCTGAATACCACTTGCTTACATAGTCCATTCGGTCCTTACAATTAGTAATGCAGACTATTTTGAACTAGTTTAGTGTATCAGAATCACAATCATCATCCTTTGTTTTGAATGATGCTCATCACAAACTAATTAAAATTCAATTCGATGTATACATCACAGAATAACAACTATCATACCAAAACCAAATTAAATCAATCAGCACCTGGATGATATTAACTTCATCAACTGGCTAGTGGAATTTAATATAAACAATTTCAACGCTATCGTTGATTACGACTTCGTCTTACACGCCTTATATCGGGAATGTTGCAACAAGATTGTTGAGGGTAGGTTCGGCTAGTCCATTGTATAGACTTTCCATAGATAATTAGATGTGGTCAATCCCTGTGGTCGGCGAATTAAATAGCGTGCAATATTTAAAAGGTAACACTTAAAATCTGACCACTAACGCTGTTTTAAGGCGTATTCGGTCGGAGAAATTAACATTTTACGATGGTGTAGTAGACTGCGATGTTGTTGAATTGCATTACAAAAAGTTACTACAATCATCTGAAAACATATACATATATTTGGTATCAGATTTATTCCAAGTTTTTATATGATTCGGAAAGCTCCAAAGCATATGCGGAAGATGGTTCTTGATAGATAGCAATAAACAGAAATTATTCAACATATTAAGAAAACCAAAAGAAACAGGTGAGATGCTTACTACAAAATAAGTATTCGTTTAAAAACGATAATCAAAACAAAATATCCATATATTTTGCATGTGCATTCGACTCATTAGCTCAATTTATTTATACAATGGGCATTGAATCAGTACGAATATACCAACGCTTAAATCCATATGCTGGAAATAAGTTTTTACATTTTGTATTGAATTATATTAAGGATGGTCTAACTGCAAACATATATTAAAATAGAACAGACATTTTACTTAAGTATTTTAAATGTAACAAATTAATGGAATTAGTGGTAAACGTGTTGATCTTGGCGCTTCCACAAATGTTGGCCAATTAGTTGAGTTTTTTTTTCCAAAAACTGTTGTTGTAAAATTTTCTAGTAATGCAGACAATATGAAAGATTTATTCTATTTACCATTGCAACTGAAAAACTTCAATGATATTAATTTAGAAAATTTTAAAAACAAGATTTATATCCCTAACATAACGTGTCCGACTTCAAAGAACTGTAAACAAACACTTGATTCGAAATTTGGGGTTGTGGTGGTTGATGTCCAGCCTCTCGTTATAACCGTAACACATAGAGCTCAACTAAAACAAATTCAAAATGAGTTAACTTTGGCAGATCATTTATACAAATTATGACTTAACCATAATAGCCAAAGTCAATTTTGACTTACCATTGAGGTTCGGTTTTTGACTTTACGACTTTATTTAGGGCAATCACCTGTATGCATTACTTCCTCGATGTGACCACTGGTAACTACAATATCACCAATGTGATATTGCAGGCTAAAATGCATCTGGGAACTATATACTCCTCACTGAACTTATTTTGAAACATTCAATTGTAGATGAATACGGATCGAAAAAACCTTCTAATTGATCGATTTCTTCATTGAACCTTGCTGCAACATTCTTTATATCTTCTGACAGTGATAGACCACTTCAAATTTTCTATGAAAAGTCTATACAATGGACTATCCGAAACACCTATCACCGATTGACCACTTAAAAATTTTCAATGGAAACTATGTACAGTGGACTGTCCGAAACACCTACCCGCGTGTCAATCTTTTGATTTTTGTTTAACAGATTTGTTCATTCAATTTTGTTGCTACATTCACGATATACATATATTGCACAAATAAAATTGACTTTATTGAAAAATTATGTCAAAATTGAATTATTTCTGTAAACATGGTGCAACATGTCATTTGCAAATTGGCGGCTACTTACATAAATCGTAGGCTACACGGACTAATTCTATGTTGAGGACGTTCTATAAATTATATTCTCATTAATTACTTTTATTACAATAATACAGAATTTTGTTAGTTGATTATTTTTAATTGTATTTACTTTTAACATACATTTTAATCAATTGTAAAGTAATCAATATGTAGATGTCAATAAGAATTCTGTATTACTTGTTGCGACAAATAAACACTGTATAAATATGTTGAGCTTATGAACTTTAAATCTCCTAAATGACTAATTGGGTTATTTCTGTTTGAAATCATCATTTAGGCAAATAAGTTACCACTACATACAATAAATTTAAAATATAAACGTATACGAGAAATTTGGGATTTTTTTGGGAAGAATTTTGAATGGGAATATTCCTTACTAAATGAAAATTTTCAAAAATAACGCCCTTCTTTAAATCTGGAAATGTTACGAGCTACAGAGGTATTGCAACCAAACCTATAATTTTAAATATAAAGGTGCAAAAGCATTAAAGGTATAATACCACGCCATCTTTCTAATTGCCAACACGGATTAATACCGTTTAGGTCTACCACAATCAATTTAGTATGCTCATCAGTACCGTTTGTCTGAGCTATGAAGCAACATAATGCACCAGTAATGTTGTCGGAGCCATAAACATATAGATACAGCCTTTACCGACTTCAATAAAATAATTTTGATCCCATCAGACACTACAAAACATTAGACAGTCTTCATTCCTTCGGCATATCAATCAGCTTCGTCAATTGGTTCTTCTCATATATTTTAAATAGATTCCAGTTTATCCAATTTGAAGGACAAAGATTAAGAACAATATTGGCATCTTCAGGAGTTTTTCAGAGTTCACATTGGATTTTTTGTTTTCCTAATATTTATCAAAGTCATTGTCAACTCATCTATATTTCTCTTCACAGACGATCTAAAGAACTGCAAAAGTATCTCAAATATTCATGATACAATTTTACAGACGAAATCGAATCGAAAGAAATTACTTATAGTTATAACCAGTCAATTTAAAACAAATTATTGACTATTTTTGATAGGGTGGATATAATAAAAGGCCTATAGGCGTAGTCTTTGTTGTAAATTAGGAATGCAAACCAATTTTATTTTACGAATGGTTTGATTTTTGGTTGAACTGAAAAATAATGAAGAGGCTTTGGTATTGGTTTATCTTAAACAATAAATAAGGTTTTGGTTTGGTACTGATTTCAATTTTGTTTTAACTAACCAACAAATTCAAGGCCTAGCGGACATTGATCATTTTATTCTTCGTCTACATATGTATATAAAGTTAGCCCAGGATTCAGCCCAAAAAAACGCAATGACAACCACATAACTATAGCGACACTGTTATATCAACTATCAGCCCAGGATTTACTATCATCCTATAATTTTGTCCCATCCCAGAAAAAATATGTCCTAATGCAACAGTTTCATAATACTACCATCCCAGAAAATCACTATGATCTTAAATTTCGTACCAACCACCTCAATATCACGAAAAAAGCTACACAAATAAGTATTATAAAAAAACGTAAATCAAACCATTCAATGATTTGATATATTAAGTCGAATTCAGAAAAGATTGTGATAAAGTAAACGTACGAAGTCGAGTGCTTTTTAAACTTAGCCAATAAAAACCACTACTTAGAAACACTCGAGCCAATGCCAGACTAGCTCGGGTGTTTTTTGGGTTTGGCATACTAAAACCAATTTATCCTGTTCATTTCAAAATACTTCCACGGTCGTGAGCGAGCCAATTTAGCTTTAAGCCGCTCTCATGCAAATGAGTCTAAAGGTTGATTTATATTATCCGTTCCGTTCCGCACAGACACGTACCGGCACAGACAAAAAAAATATTGTTTCATACATTTTATATGGAAGTATTTATATTATCCGTACGTTTCCTTTCATACACGTACCGTACAGACAAATATTGTATAAAAGAATATTTGTCTGAAATGATACGTAAGCGAAAAAATACGAACAAGACGAAATAACTCGAACTCATAGTATCGTTTCATTATCCATCCATCCATGCTGATGTATTTTGTATTTTTGTACATGAATTATTTTAGTTTGTTGCGATCAAGCGATCATGCAACTTGAATCGGTCGAAATATGTATGTATGGATATGTCGGTTACTTTCAGATAATTTTTATTTCAGATTTAAATTATTTTCAGATATGATTATTAAAGTTATACGATTACAACATTTTTATTGATTTTTACTATCAATATTACTCTTATAATTCTGATATTATCAATTGATTAAATATTTTATTCTAAATATTTAATTTTATTTATTTTGTATTTTTATATTCTTGTTTTTCGTTTGGACTGTACGTAGTTGAGCGGTGACTGTACGTTGTTACGAATATATACGATCGACATATCGAAATAATACAAATGAATGTCTGTACGGAAACGTACGGATAATATAAATACTTGATGTCTGTGTCGGTACGTGTCTGTAAGGAACTGAACGGATAATATAAACCAACCTTAAGGCTAATATGAGACGAAGTCAACATGACGGAGTTAAATTTTGTCCATCTAGTTATAAACATTTCGCAGTCGTACCAATTTATAGAGCAAATAGAGCAATAGCAAACAGAAAAAATAAGGAAATCGGTACGATTTCTTTATTTTTTTGTTTGCTATTGCTCTATTTGCTCTATAAATTGGTACGACTGCGAAATGTTTATAACGAGATGGACAAAATTTAACTCCGTCATGTTGACTTCGTCTCATATAAGCCTTAGACTCATTTGCATGAGAGCGGCTTTAAGCTAACCATTTCATAGATTTTTCAATATTTTTAATTGACCCTGGAGACGATGGGACTGGTGAAATAATTAAACATAATGAAAAATATGTGTTATTTTGAAAAGCTCGAAATTATTTTAAATAAATTACTGGTTTATGTTGAATGTATTTTTCAGTTTATTAGGTCAATTTAATTTAAAATTTAAATCTTTAAACGTAATTTGTAATGATTTTACAACTTATATTTACTGATTTAAATTTTATATGCATTATACATAGTTCTATCATGAGAGATAATGGATACTATCACTTGTATTACCTGATGTACATTTTTCATTTTTCTGGGATAAAATTCTGGGTTAACTTTTTATACGTCGTGTATATCAGATCTCTACTGGGCCAAGTGTGGTACCCATTCTATCAATCTCAAATTGATAGAATTGAAAGTATTCCAAAAATAGTTATACTTTTCATACGCAGATGTATAAACTTTAAAATTCAGATTCTAGAAAATAGACGAAAAATACTTGACGCAACTTTTATGGTCAAAGCTTTCCAGGGAAAAACTCACTCTCAATTTATTCTCGATAATCTGACGATAAACACTCCCATGAGAAATCTACTTAGGAAACATAATGTCTTACAACTTGAATAGCACCGAATAAATTATGGGGGCCAATTAATGAAACGTCGAGAATTTTTATCTTTGTGGAAGGTCTGACTTTTTAACTAGCTGAACAAATTGAACAAGTTGTAGCTTATTAGATTTTATTAGTTTTTTTTTATTTCAATTTATTTTATTTTATTTTATCTCTTGTTTATATATTCTGATGTTTTTTATTATTTTACCTAATTAAAAACTTGTTATCTAGAATAATTTTTTAAACAACTGATCTGGTTAATCACTCAGGATCCTAAAAATTATACAATTAGTAGCACGCAATATTCAAATTAAAAGTAAAACTGTTGGCCAGTCAAACTATCAAAGGCGCGGTTTTTGTTATAGACAATTCAAAGGAATTATTTGATATGTCTGTAAAAGAAACCAACAATTAATTATAGTGGGATTTAAATAATTGTACATAAAATGGGTTTAGCGCCCATTATTAAATTATACATCTAATTTATATTTATCTTATCCTAGATATTGTATGCACATTTTGTAAAACATATACGAAACTCTAACAAAAAAAAGTTTTTGTGGTTTTTCCAAAACCGTTTCCACAATCGATTTGGTTTGCTAGAATATACGATTTACATTCTAAATCCAGAAAATAAATAAATATATTCGATTGCTCAATTCCTCAAATAGCCAAAGCTAAAAAAATTTAATTAATTTAATTCAATTTATCATTGATTGATCTTATCGTCAAATAACAGCAATATCAAAGGAATATTGGTTCAAATATAAAGATAAACAATATTCACATCAATAATTCTCTTTTGATTTATCTACCCCAATAATTTCAAATTTGTTCGAATATTTGTATGTACTATACATACTTGTATATATGTACCCAAAGAACATAAAATTGCATTATGTAGTTACTGACACGTTTAAAAATTGAATCTGTCGTACAGGTGAATTTATATGTTATAATTATGCAACTTGTATATATAGTTAATAATAAACAGCACAAATACGAATAATTATATAACCAGTTACGAATATCCTAATAATGCACCAACATTTGTTTTAGTTGTTTGCGTTAGGTATAGTTTATTAGAATATCAGAAATAATAAATAGAAAAGGAAGCGAGTTCTTTATTGATATCTCCGACAATGCACAGCAATGCAAAACGAGACATTAAAAAAGATACACACAAAAAATTTACACAATTTCTATGTTATTTAGGTTAAATGATATTCTATAAAACAAAGTAGTCAGCGTGTAAAATTGTTATCGTGTCTAAAACCACTTTGACGTTTTGTTAGTGTTTCTTTTCATAATATAATATAAAGAGTAACAAGGACAAACATGTTTTTTTTTGTTCGGCACTAGCCCGCCTTCCTCGTGAAATTTTAGTTTTAAATTTTGATCTGTGAAAACGAACTACACAAGATAAATTGAATGTGTAAATTATTGACGTTTAATATCTTACCCATTTTTTAATTTATCTTGGTGTAAAGTTATAGAATACCATTTTGGTATGAAAACGTGTAAAGTTCTCGTTTTCGCGTTATCTTATTCGTTATAGAATTAGGCTACTGTAGCCTAATTCTATAACGAATAAGATAACGTGAAAACGCAAAAACGAGTACTTTACCCGTTTTCATACCAAAATGGTATTCTATAACTTTACACCAAGATAAATTAAAAAATGGGTAAGATATTAAACGTCAATAAATTACACAAACTATTTATCTTATGTATGTAGTTCGTTTTCACGGTTAAAAATTTAAAATTTAAAACTAAAATTTCACGAAGAAGGCGGGCTGGGCTAGTGCCGAACAAAAAAAAAACATGTTTGTCCTTGTTACTCTTTATATTATATTATGAAACAAAACACTAACGAAACGTCAAAGTGGTTTTAGACACGATAAAATTATTTAGCAAGAAAAAATTTACACGCTGACTACTTTGTTTTATAGAACACCATTTAACCTAAATAAGATAGAAATTGTGTAAATTTTTTTTGTGTAAATGCTTCGTTTTTTCACATTATCTTGTTTTTACAGAATTAGACCACTGGAGAGGAAAAAAAATTGAAATACGAATAGCACGAATTTAAATCCTTTATGTGTATTTTAGTTATAAACGAACACATTAATTATTAACAAATAAATTATAAATCAATTATTTATTTGAGTAAGCAATTTTTTAGTGTATTAGAAGGATTAACTGGGTATAGAGAGAGAGGGCTATACGAATTCATGATTCGATTAGTGTATTCATATTAAATAGCCTGAAAGAACTGAAAATATGGAATGGATCATCAGATCCTTAGGATGTACTAGATGAGCTGGTTGGGTTTAATTAACTGGTTCACTGAATGTGTTTGACATCCATAAGGAGATTATGGACTGAATAGAATGAATAAACAATCGAATGTGCTGAATAAAATTTGTTGACGGATTGAGTAGTAGAATGGAAGGATTAATGGGTTAAATAGTGGATATGATCTTAGATAGCATTATGGATGGAATAAGGTAAAGGATGATATGGATTGGATGATGGACTGTATGATCCAATGTACACTGGATGCGATAATGGGTTAAACAGTGATTTGAATAAAGGGAGGAATTATTTTGATGGATTAGAAGGCGGATGCAACGTGCAGTGGCGTACTCATTCCAGGCATCAAAAGAGGAAACACAAATTTCAGGAAACAATATATTTTTATTATATATTAACGGTAGTTCCGCAGGCATTACTATTTTAATTTAGTAGTCGTTTTGCTGGTTCGACTAAAACGAAGTCTACAGTGTTATCAACTATTATTTATATTTATTATATTTCCATCGATAAATGAAACATGTTTGCTTTTATAATTTTATAAAGATTAGTAAGACCAATGGAGGAGAAGATGGTTTATGCCTCATCATAATCGTCCTCTCCTCAATATGCCACGGTTGGGTGATGGGTTAAATGAATTAGATTTCTGGAATGGCTTGTGGATTCGATGAGGAATTGTGTGACGATGCGTCTTTGTCGAGAGGATTAAGTTTATTAAAACCATCGTTTAATAGAATAATGTATCGATCAACTAATCTGATGTGATCGTTTTCGGTGGATGGGGAGGCATAAATGTGTTGTGTAAGACTACAAATTTTAGCAACAACATTTTTCTGAGTTGATTTTAAAAATCCAAAGAGGTGAATTCGGTACAAACATAGTTCTTTTTTTTGTGAATAAATTGTTGTTCGAAAAGTGAACAAAATAAATCACATACATACTATTACTCTTTAGCACTTCGCTGAGTTTGGAAAAAATACCAGAAACCAATATGGTACAGTATTCTAATACATTCAATAATAAATAAGTAAATAGTTTTCTTTCTTATACTTGGTTTCCCGTTAACGGTAAATATAAAAAAAAATTATGCGTATTTAAACAATAGTGTGAAATGAAGAGAAGTTTTGACAAAAAAATGAAATATGAAATAATAATATAACAGAACGACATATAGCTAAAACCGTTAAATTAATTTGTTCAAGTATTTTACCAATAACTAAAATGTTAAAATAATTATAATTACTTTATTCTTTTGTTTAAACTCTAACATTGTACATGAATTTAAAAATTCGAATGACTATACATTTGACGTAAATTTGTCAATGATGCGTAATCTTAGAAATGTCAACGCAACAGTGAGTAGTATGCCATACTGTTGTATACCCATCCATGATTATTTATGCCAACCGGTATTTTAACGCAACCCTCATGGAAAGAGTTCTCAATTCTTCATCAAAAACCCCTTTATGCTTTAGTAGGGATTAGAGAAAATAAAATATATTGTAATAATAATCATAAAAATAAGACAAGGTCATAAATCAAAACAATCCCATTCATATGTATATTCCTTTGAATGAATAAAAAATGGAAGTGAAATTTTGGGTAAAGTTCTTAAATAAATATGGCCTGAACCGGAACTAGGGTATGTCTGTACCGATTATGATGCAATTTGACGTGTACGAAAACCTTTAAGTAATTATATTCTTAACGAGGGCCTTACAAATAAAATATGTATTAAAAAGTTAAGTGAAAATCCAAATTAATTTTTTTCTAAATTTTGTAAAATGGTTTTTAAATTAAGGGAAATCTTTTTTTTTCAGGATAAACGCTTTAAACACCTTTAGTATTTGTTTTGTAATTCATTAAAATTATTAAAACTAGTACTATCAAAAAAATGTTTTAGGTAATATCCTTTGTATTTTTAATTTCAAACAAGATATATAGTTATATAGATTGCATATTAAATTTTATTGTAAAATAAATTAAAAACGAGTAAAGAGTTAAAATCCGATGTAATTTTATCAATCCTCGATTTCTAGGTACCGAACAATTTCATCAATATGGTTAAGGTTATGATTCACGACTATTAAATCATTTACTAAACTTGCACTTAGCTGTGATCGTTTTTCGGTAATTAAATTTCTTGCACGGTAAAATACACGTTCGGATGGCGCACTGTTTGCCGGTATAGCAAATATATGTTTGCTTAGGTTATATAGCAAAGGAAATTGCTGCTTATTTACTTCCCACCAGTTCAAAACATCGAATTCGTCAGATAATGGGATGACTAAGTTCTCGTAGACCATAATTTCACTCTCAACGCGATCAAACATTGTTGAAACTGGTGGATTTATAAAATTTTGAAATAGTTCAGATAATTGTGATACTGTTGGGATATCATTTATTAAATTTTGTTCTGAAGAAACGTTTATTAGTTGATTGGATTTTTCTTTAATTTCGATTCGTTTTATCAAACTAAAATATTTTAATTTATTTGTCGGTGAAAATAGAAATGTAGCTACTTCGTGTAAGTGTGAAATATTTTTACTCCAAATTAGGTTGATGTAGTTAGTTACTTTTAATTCCAAATCACATACAATTTCTGAATCTAGATCATTCCTGGAACAGCATTTTTTTAAAAACTCAATTCTTGGTATTATAAAATGTATGGTTGGATATGATGCACCTTCTATTTTTGTTGATATTTTCTCAAATTTTTTTTAAAAAAGTGACCATTTTGTTAATTATATTATAGTTTGAATTTATAAAAGTTAAGTTCTGTTAATTTCGTTTTTTTGTTGTAAAATATTGTTAATTTCACTAAAAAATTTTAATATCGATTCTAACATATAGTACACTGTATTCCATCTGGTTGGACATAAACTTTTTAAACTGGTTTGTAACGGATGGTTAATACTCGCTTTTTTAAAATATTTCACCAAATTTTTACTTTCTTCAATAATTTTCTGAATTGCAGGAACATCTTTGAACAAGTTTTCTATTACGTTATGTAATAAGTGATTTGAACAGCGAACATGATTGTGGTTTTCAAATGCATTAATCATGTTACTTCCTCTATCAGTTACCACTGTAACATTTTCGGACAAAGTCAACTTATCCATAGATTTTAAGCCCAACATTAATTCATTTAATTGCCGTTTTGTACAAAATGGCTTGTCACTGATATATATGTTCTTCTTATAAAATTGTCTGTCCACATATCTGTTGTTCTAGCAAATCCTTCTTTATTCATAAAATCCAAATTTGGTGTTAAACTATTCATTAAATTTTATTTTATTTTTGATACATTTCTAGAAATTGTGGTCGAATGAGGTAAGACATCGTTTACATCAACATACCCATATCTGTTTCCTATTTCTATTAAATGTTTTGCAAATGTTTTAAATACACCTCCGTCAATTTGTCTGGAAGGATCGACAATCTTCCACTATCTACATTGTCGCCTTTGAAATTGTTTCAGTTTTTAATTTTTTCATTACTTATTGGCTGAGCTTCGTTTCGCATATTATTATTATTATGGATGTACTTTTTGAATTATATTTGTACACGTTTTTACATTTTGTACAAACAACGTAATTATTTACCATTGTATCATCATCTTTTTCTATTTGGCCAAATACTTCCCAAACCTTGCTAAAAGTTCGTCCTTTTTTATTTACAATGCTATATACACAAGAAATATCTGTAACAATATCTCCACGTTAGCATAAACATTTTGACCATTATTTTCTATCATTTTTATAATAAAATAAAGTTTAATGTATAGCAAAAATAAAGTATTACACAACGAGTATACTAATTAATTAATTCATAATTTGACATACGATTTTTTTTATTTGTTTATACATAACAAGTAATCAGCTTGTCCACACAAGTATGCAATGCATGATGTATTTTCCTCGTTTCTAACCCCTTTGCCTATAAACTTTGACGGAGGGGAAATATTTGTGTTGCAATGCAACGCTTTCAACCAAAATTTTGTGTGATGAACGAATTGTAACGCACCAACACAAACAAAAATGCAAACCAAAATTTATTAGGTTCGGTATTTTTTTTTTTGAATTGTTGCCAATCATTTATAATTTGTCTTTTGGAGAATTCATATGAAACACAAAATTCATGATGTTATGATTTTTTTTTTGAATCCGGTGATTCTCATAGGTAAATTTTTCGTTAGAAGTATAAATTGAAATAAAAAATTTATGTGATCGAGTATTTTTTGAATCTGTTGATTTTCTTATGTTTTGAATTTGAATTAATTATCTAGTCTAAACGAATAAAGCGAAAATTTAATGGCCGAATCATTTGTACCATCGGAAAATTGGAATATACAACATTGTTGTTAATCAACCACTCCAGAAATATCCATGTCAACAAAATGAAAATATTTTTTTTTTTAAATTTGGTTTTTGTTGTTCTCTAGTCAAAGAATCAATATGAAATGAATTTGTTTACACATACATAGATAAGTGACAAAAATTGATGCATCCTCGTGACGACAAGGCCAATAGAAACAATGCATTCAGTCTAAAAATAATTGTATTGGGTACCGTGCAACTCTCTTTTTCCACTCATACAAAACTAGGTATCTAGTTTGTTTACGATTTCGCGTTGTTTGCTTTGACTTAATTTGATATTTATACGATTGATAATAAATATACTTTTGCGCAGGTTATTAATAGTTTACGAGTTCCAAAATATAATATAAATCAATTTTAAATACCCAATAAGATCTTGATATTTTAAAAGACTTTCTGGCGTAGAAACAACAATATGCAAGATAAATTTTTAAAAAAATGATACACATACAGACAAATCTTAATTAAAATAACAAAATAAAATCGATGGAAATTTAATTTTCTTAATTCTTCTGTATACTCGTAACTAATTTTTGTATATCTTAGTTTCTCTTTCAATCTAGATAAATATATTTTTATGAAACATTTAATTGAATCATGTAGATGATAAGATAGATTTTATATACATGGATACATATACGAGTATGTATGTACAACATATTTTCCATACAACACAAGAAGAGTAGAAAATGAAGCAGGAAAATATTATTAATTATAGTCATTACGATTTATCAGGATATACTCTTATTAGTAGTAGAAATACATATTTAATCGAAAATTTATATTTATGTTTAGTCAGACACATTTAAATTTATTTTCGGTGAATTTAATTTAAGTACAGATTATAATTTATATTGTACTCGTAGTACATGTTTAATTGATTTGAATAATATTTTTTGAAATAAAAAACTAACTATTAAAAAACTAAATAAATAAAACAGTTTGACAAGATTACTTGTTCATAGATACATAAACTATCTTGTAGTAAAAATAAATGTTCTTCTTAAAAATCAAGAGACCTTATTTCTAGGCTGACTAGATGTTACAAGGTCAGATTTCATTTAAAATTTATCCACAAAATGCTACGACGAGTATTTATATATTTTGTTAATTTAATGTTTTGTTAATTTTTTTAGGTATATGTGACAGTTTAGCGCCAATGCTTCATGACCGAATTTAAGAAAAGCCCAATATAGTATATCATATAATTAACCAAATTATTTATCATGGCGGATCCCCTGAATCATTCCACTGCATATCTCAATTTCAACTACATGGTTGCCCTAGCATTTCCCTCTAGAAATGTCTACAATATAACTGAACTTTAGATACGTTAATAATTCTATCATAAAAATACCTTCTCTGGGAATAGTGTCCTTTATCCAGGCAAAGCGCAGCGTAGCCGAGCAAAAGCAAAGATTGCGAGTCAAACAAAGTCACTCTTAATTCGAATACGAGTAATTATACGAGTAAGTACAAATTATGTAATTAAAACTTCAAAATTAAAACTAATTTTGTTGAAATATTTTGTGAAACTAAGAGATCTTTTGTTTGGTTTGACTATTGTACGCGTCAAACTGCAAAGCTATAATTACAATATTTTCTTTCATACGAACAAACTGTTTGAATCAGAAGATTTATCAAATTTACCACCAGATGTGGTTCAAACAGCCAAAGAAATTGTGTTAAACCTATTGCCATCAAAATCACGTAAGATTTATGAGTTCTCATATAAGCGGTTTTTGCAGTGGTGTACTGAAAAAAATGTTCAATTTGGATTAGTTTCAGAAAGTGTTCTATTGGCACACTTTGCCAATTTGTCGGCGAAGATAAAAAGTTAGACTCTTTGGGCGCAGTATTCAATGGTTAATGCCACATTGAATAAATAAAAATGGCGTGGATAAAAAAATCTTCTCAATTGGGAGCATTTTTAAAAAAATAGAATATTGGTTAAAGACACAAATCGACTTGTTTTTAAATTTTGCTCCCGATAAGACATATTTAATGATGAAGGTAAGCTTTAAAACTTAAAGAACATAATATATATGTATATTCTTATTTTTTGGTATTTTTCTTGCAGGTTGTTTTAATACTGGGAGTAGCGGGTGCATGTCGTTGCGATGAACTAGTCCATTTAATGATTACATTGAAGATGTTCAATCAGCTTTGTTGGTAAAAATTTCCAACTCTAAAACAAACAAATCGTGACTCTTTAAGGTTTTGGGGGAAAATTAAATATTTGTTCCTCGCCCAGAAAAGGTCGAGATACGCCGTCTTTTTATAAAAAACTGTTATGCCTATTGGCCCCTGTTGCCGGGGGCCACTCACATGTCTCGCAATTTAGATAATTGCACGAACATGTTTCGCAAGAATACAACCACAGTATCCTTTGCTTGTCGTAGGAGGCGACTAAACGGTTGGATCGCAGGGCTGGCGACCCGCATCCGTAAAAAAATTAACTGTTTATAAAGTCAACAAAAAGAAAAATGGATTCCGCCAAAAAACACCGGACCCCCGCTTTAATACCCGGATACGAGATTAAGGATCGGCCCGTGGAACGTACAATCTCTTAGAAAACCAGGAGCGTTAGAGGGCCTAATCACGTGCAGGAAAGTGTGTCGGCTGGAACTCGTTGCTCTTCAAGAAACTCGCTGGCGTAAAAGTGGAGACCATGTGTGCCAGGGCTATCCGTTGCTCTACAGTGGAGATGACCTCGGAAATCTTGGAGCTGGATTTCTTCTTGGGCCGCAGGTAAAGAACGCTCTTTTGGATTTCCAAGCAGTCAATAACCGATTGTATAAGGTTCGCTTGCGCATGAAATTAGCCAACCTGTCGATAATTTGTGTACATGCGCCCACAGAAGTCAGCCAGCCCCAAGATAAAGACTCATTTTACAATGACTTGGACGATCTGATGGGATCTATATCCGAACACGATGTTAGACTGGTAATTGGGGACTTAAATGATAGAGCTGACAGAAATCAGACCGACTTGTGTGAAAACATAGGTCCGTACTCCCGACAAGAAACTGCGATCGATAATGGTGAGAGAATGATGTACTTTGCGGTTGTGTGACATGGACACATCCTCGCGGAAACTCCCGCAGCCAAATTGACCATGTGTTAGTTTCTAAAGGACGGGCTCAGGTTGTGCAGGATGTGAGAACATATCGGTCAGCAACCAAATACGTAGGCAGCGATCATCATTTGGTCGCTGCAAAGCTACGATGGAAGTTTTCGTATAAGTCTGGGAACACAGCGAAACGCATGGTACGTTTCGACTGTAAAGGTTTGATAAATAAAGATCAAAAGAAAAGTTATCATGATCTTGTCAGCGACAACATTGATGATGCTAATTACCAGTGTGACTGCGTGAACTCTGTCTGGGAGGTACTGAAAACTTCGGTTCTCAGTGCTGCTCAACAGACTTTAGGTATAGTGAAAGTCAGACCCAAGAATGATTGGTTTGATGACGATTAACGTCTTGCAGTTGAGCAACAAAATATAGCCCATAATGAAGTGCAACAACGTCTCACAATCGCGAGGAAAAACAAGGCTGCTATTGCAAGCAGGGCAGCTAATCGGATTTGTAGACGGAAGAAGCGAGAATGGTGGAAGGCTGAGGTTCTGAAAGTACAACAACTCAGCAATGAGCGCAGTTCACGTACTTTCAGGCCTACGTCAACCGCCATTCGGGACCGGAATGGAAACCTCTGTGTTAACATCGACGCAGTACTTGACGCATGGAGTGGACACTTTACTGAGCTGCTTGATGTTCATCATGTGTCACAGACTGTTGTTGAGCCACCTCCAAGACACACTGCGGAAATTTGCACTGAGGAACCATCCCATGAGAAATTCACTAAGGCCATGCAGAGATTGAAACGAAAACGCTCATTTGGAGTGGACTGCATTAATTCGGAGCTCTTGATATTCGGAGGGTAAATTGGTACGACTGTGTAGGATGACAATGACGCAGTCTCAATGCTGTGTTAAAGTTGAGAACAGGCTATCGTCAATTTTTGCTGTTTACTCGGGTGTTCGGCAGGGAGATGCTCTGTCCAACTCAGCGCAACATCTTATATCGCCAGTCTAATCAGGTGCTTGCATATGCAGATGACATATGCGTGATTGGACGGAGTGAAATTGAACGGAGTGAAAGAAATTAAACGGAGTGAAAGAAATACTTGGTCCGCTTGTAGAGTTTTCAGCTTCAGTTGGACTTCAGATCAATGAGTCCAAAACGAAATACCTGATCTCTGGTTTTAGGGACAATGGCACACCAGATTTTAGTAGTGGTCACTACTCGTTTGAGGGAGTGAGGAGGTTCAAATATTTGGGTTCTCTTATTACTCATCATTACAGTGTGGGTGAGGATATTAAAGTGCGGCTGGCAGCTGGCAGTCGTACTTTGTATCCTCTAAGGCCACTGCTAAAATCTAAACACTTATTAAGTGCCGTGAAGCTGACGCTTTACAAAGCGTTGATCAGGCCCATTGTTATGTTTGGATGTGAAAGTTGGGCGCTGACGAATGAGTACGAGAGATGTCTCCTTACATTTGAGAGAAGAATCATGCGTGTGATTTACGGCCCAAAACGCGAAAGCGATGGTACATACCGAGCTCTGTACAATTTTGAGATCAGAGACCTGATGAAGACCCCGAGGAAGAGGATTATGAAGTAAGATCTCATCGAGTACGCTGGCTCGGTCACGTTCTGCGTGCTGATCCGGAACGAATTGTGCAGCGATCTCTGAAAAGAGAGCCACCATATGGTAGGCGCAGAGGTCGTTGCAGCCGACGATGGCTCCACGATGTAGAGAACACCTTGGCCTCTTAAGATTGTCTTAGACAGTATGAAGACCATGCTCAGGATCGAAACCTTTGGAGCCAAATAGTTGACTCAGTAAGGGGCCAGTAATGGTTTTTAAAACTGTTAATTATTATTATGCCTATGAGGCCACTTATTTGCACTATAGACACAAGTTATATATTGTAAATTAAACATTTAAAAATCTTTATCAGGAAATACGAAGCGCTCAAGTTTTTATAAGATGAACTTGTGAGACGAGTGGAACCAGAAAGTAAATTCTGTAGTTCCTCGTCAGGCTTCTGTTATTTTGAAATTGATTTAAGAGTTAGCTTTTATTCAACAGAGGCATCATCGTTCTCGTTTATGCGTGACACACTGTCAGTGACAACGTTATGTTTGCCTGCAATGTGTTGAATATCCGTAGATAACTGAGAAATGAAATCCAAATGTCGACCTTGCCGTGGACTTCTTTCCATCTTTTTGGAGTTGATTGCGCTAGTTAGCAGTTGATGGTAGGTGTAAATTGTGATTTGTCGGCCTTCTACAAAATATCGCAAATGTTTAATGGCTAAGTATAAGGCTAGTAAGTCTCTAAAGGCGGACTATTTTATTTCGGGTGGTTGTATTTTTTTGGAGAAAAATGCTAATGGTTCTCTACAACCTTTATTAATTTGCTGTTTTAGTCCAACCGGGGTTGATTATTTTTACTTGACAGGTGTACCTGCTAAACGATGAGTTAATCTTATGAAAAAAAAAAAATATTGTTGATATAAATAACAGTTAAAATTTAACTTTTTGATTAGTTGACATTGTTATTTGTTTTAATTAGTTTTTGAGAAAATGGAAAAACGACATTTTGGCGGGAAATTTAAAGAAGAAGAAATTAAACAACATACTATTTTTATATTAATTGCTATTAACTTACCTTTAAAATGAGTCCAAAATCATAATTATCGGACAATTATTTTTCTTTTTATTGCCAAAAATATAACATCATGATTATCATTTTTCTCAAAATTTGACACCCTGTATCTTTAACATCAACAACAACAATATAAAATAAAATATTTCAAAAAAATATTTTTTAATCAAGGCTATGCATTCAAAACATAAAAATGATAAAATTAAAACATGACTTAAGTAGGGTTCACAATACCGGTTAATCGGTTTACCGGTAAATTGATTCAAATTTGTTTATCGTCATACCGGTAAATCATCTCTGGGAAACCGGTATTTAGGTAAATCTTACAGTTTTAATTACACTAAAATGTTATATTAAAAGTTCTAATCTACTGGATTTTGATTATTGTCTATGCGCAAAACTATATTTTCCTTTTCTGTTTTAATAATTTTTCTAATATTAAGAGTGCTGTCCCTTATTAACCATGATAAAGACAAATGGGATTCACCGATTTTATTTTCCTTCTATTCTGTGCATGAAGTTGTGTGTTTTTACCGAAAAACTTACTTTCTGTGTTAGTATGTATTAGCAAGTAATTCTTCAAATCAACCATTTATTAATTTTTGTTTCGGAAGCGCTGTCACACAACACAATACCGAATAGTTACTGAACGCACTTCAATACGTAAATACACATTGCATTCATAAATTAATTGGTTTTGTAGCAGCTCGAATATTCGACTCACCGAAATTCGAAACTGCCACAACAAACTATTTAGTGAAATTCAAATATAAATCAACTTATTTGAATTAAGCGTTCACTAACCCCATCACACATCCAATAGCCGAACCAACAACTATAAACATTATAGTGAAACACTGCGCCATCCTCCACCATGTAAAAACAATATTATCGTATTACGAACGCATAGAATATACGAATTCCACTACCAACAGCCATTTGTAATATATATATATTTTAATGACTTGTCATATTCACATCAATTTTCAAGCGCGAATCATTGTGTGGGGTGATATAAAAAATTGTTAATAATTAATTAATCAACGAATTAATTTGTAAAACATAAATCGTATAATATTATAAAATACATAAATTTTATAATTGTATAATATTATAAAATACATAAATTTTATAATAATTAAATCGTGTGTGTATTTTTTTCTTGTTATCTAAAAATTCCGGATTTGACGAATTAGGAATATTCTCCAAATTGGTGACCTCGACGGCGGTTTTTACCGCTATTCATTACAAATCGTGTGTACATGTATGTACATAAAACCACGTCAACTTAATAACGGATAAAATCGGATAACAGTAAAATAATTTTTGTGTGTATAACAAATGTAGCTTGGTACGGAATTCCGTGCCAAGCAACAGGTGAGTGGCGTTCCAACAGAGCTGAGTAAAATCAACAGTTCACATTCATACATAATTTCTTTTC
The DNA here is from genome assembly GCA_951394425.1 of Tipula unca. Classification (NCBI taxonomy): domain Eukaryota; kingdom Metazoa; phylum Arthropoda; class Insecta; order Diptera; family Tipulidae; genus Tipula; species Tipula unca. The sequence goes on from OX596380.1 coordinate 124,493,686, forward strand.
CATATCGATCATTTGAAAACGAGCTTGGTCCAACACCATCAGCAGCAAACAAAGAAGATTTGTGTAAGACACGTGGAAACAAGAAGTACAACATATCCAAGATCACATATAACATACATAAACAATCATCTTTACATTCATCTATACATAAAACCATCTATATCCATACCGCAATTCATCTGTATATACAACAATCAGAATCAGCTGTAAAGACTTCGGCAATTTAAATAAACATTCACATATAAATCGATTGATATGAGCCAACTATAAAGGTCAAGAATTTACCTAAAAAAATCAACACATACACATCATCTTTACCATCATTTATATATATATTCATATACCGTAAGTGCAATAAAGTATAAACAATACATTCACGGTATAGTTAGCTGTACACAATATACCGGCATAGTCATCTGTACGTAGTACATATATATATATTCACTAAATCAACAAACATTGAACGGCAACAGAAGATACAATTCGCAGCATCAAACGGAAATTAAAGGTCAAACATATTTTTTTTTATTTTTAAAATTTTTTTTTAAATACTTACTTTAATTTTCTTTACATACAATATATTTTTCTCTTTCTAAATATTTTAAATATCAATTTCAAAAATTTCAAATTTAATTTTAAGTTTCAAACATTTCTGTAAAACATTTTTTTTCACCACACACACGTCGTTTTTCTTGGTTGTTTTCTTGCTCTAAATTTTCTTTGCTTTTGTTCTATCGTTTTCCTTTCCGAACATTGTTATTGAATTCGTGTACTCTATCATACGTTTGGCATTACTTTCGATATTCATACATAAGAGATACCATTATGACGGACGAAAAACCACATAACCAAAACATGGAAACGAACACTGAACAAAACACACCAGGCACATCGGCGGAGATCTCAGCTTCAACACAAAGCATTCGCCTTCCAACGTTTTGGACAAACAATCCAAAAATTTGGTTCATTACGGCCGAAGTGCAATTTGCTGTAAATAAAATCACTAGAGACGAAGTCAAACATAGCCAAATAGTGTCAGCGTTGTCACCAGAGGCATGCGAAACAGTCCTAGATCTGCTCGAGAACCCGCCAATCACCAATAAATATGAAACCCTAAAGGCTGCTCTAATCGAACGTCACTCTCCATCAGATGAACGACGTTAGAAACGTTGCTAGATAAAACTGAAATAGGAGACAGGCGTCCTTCTGAGGTACTCCGGCAAATCAAAATCCTAGCCGGCAGTAACTTCACGCCGACGATCATAAAATCACTCTGGGTCCGCAAAATGCCCGAATACATCCGCATTGCGCTAGTGCCACTCCAAGAAACAACAACTGCAGACGATCTTTCCAAGATGGCAGACAAACTAAGTGAGGCAATAAGCCATTCAAACCATATTGGCGCGATTCAACGTCCATCACGATCGTCCCAAAGATCACAATCCCAACGATCAGATCACAACGAATATCGTTCATCATCCAACAACTCAACAAATATGGAAATTCGTTTAGCACGCGTGGAAGCAATGCTAGCTAAAATCAACACTGGGATGAATAGAGGTCGAAGTCGCTCGCGGGGACGACGCTTTCAATCGCAACTTAGAGGTCGCTCGAATTCAACCAACAGGCAAAGACAACGGCAACATGACATATGCTGGTACCACAACATGTTCGGTGCACAAGCACAAAAATGCACCAAACCGTGCAAATATCAACCAAGTCATAATGCTATGGAGACCGATCAACCCCCAAACTTATAAATCTTACGGTCGAAGCGGCAGACCATAAGACACAACAGACAAACAGCCGCCTATTCATAAAAGACAAATCAAACAATCTTTCTTTTCTAATCGATACTGGCGCGGATCTTTCAGTGATCCCATTTCGCAATTTTGTTACATATTATTCAAAAAAAAATACAAATCTAGTCTTATCAGCCGCCAATGGCACAACCATAAATACCTACGGAAGCAAACTGCTCCAGGTAAATCTCGGTCTTAAACGAACCTTCACTCACGCTTTCATATTAGCAGCAGTGAATCGGCCGATTATTGGCGCTGACTTCCTTTCAAAATTTGGTCTTTTAGTCGATTTAAGAAATCGTAAGCTTATTGATCCAGCGACTCAGCTGTCAATACAAGCAACAATGGTACAGGTTAATACACCAACGCCAATACATTTCTCAATCGACAACGGCTACGGCACTCTGCTTAAGAGATTTCCATCCTTAACAGCAGAGCCGAATTATAAATTGCCGGTTCGACACAACGTAGTACATCACATTATTACTACGGGTCATTTACCAGTGTCAAGACCACGTAGACTAGATTCGGTGCGTCACAAAGCTGCACAAGCAGAATTTCAACACATGGTGAAATTAGGGATTTGTCGAACATCGACATCTTCCGTCTCTTGTCCACTACACATGGTCAAGAAGAAAGATCAGGATTGGAGACCATGTGGGGACTATCGGCGTTTAAACACGGTTACGATACCGGATCGCTACCCGATACCTCACATTCAAAACTTCACCATGCACTTGCATGGCTGCAAAGTTTTTTCCAAACTTGATCTCATCAGAGGTTATCACCACATTCCCGTGGCACCTGAAGACGTTTTCAAAACGGCAATCACTACACCATTTGGCCTCTTCGAATACACCCGAATGCCATTTGGATTACGCAATGCCGCGCAAACGTTTCAGCGCTTCATGAACGAAGTCGTTCGAGATCTCGACTTCGTTTTCGTCTACATAGACGACATTCTTGTGGCATCTCAAACTGAGGAGCAACACAAACTCCATCTGGAAACACTATTCCAAAGACTTGTCGAGTTTGATGTTCACATCAAGAGCTCAAAATGCGTCTTCGGCGCATCCACTCTTGATTTCCTCAGCCACAAGATCACCGCTAATGGCATCCTTCCTTCACAAGAACGAATCAATGCCATTAAAGAATTCCCAGCTCCTACCTCAATCAAGAGTATTCAACGATTCATCGGCATGGTAAACTACTACCACCGATTCATACCAAAGCTCGCTGAAATACTCACACCAATTCACAGCCACCTGGCAGTACTACTACGTAAGCCCAAAACCGCCAAGAACTTCTCTTGGCCTGACGAATGTCAACACGCATTCACGTCACTCAAGGCTGAATTGTCACGCACAACACTCTTGTCTCATCCACTGAGCGATTCAAAGCTCAGCATAACAACTGATGCATCTAACACTGCTGTCGGAGCAGTCATGCAACAGTACAACGACAAGTGTTGGGAGCCCCTGGGATTCTTCTCAAAGAAGCTCTCGGATGCCGAAAAGAAATACTCTGCATTCGATCGGGAATTACTCGCAATATATCTAGCGATCAAACACTTCAGATATTTTGTCGAGGGTCGGGACTTCACAATTTACACCGACCACAAACCTCTGACTAGAGCAATTCAGTCTAAAACTGAACGTAACCCAAGACAAGCACGCCACTTGGATTACATAAGTCAATTTACCACGGACATTCAGCATGTTCACGGAAAAGACAACGTTGTAGCTGATACACTATCACGCACAACGGATTCGGAAACTGCGGAAGTCGAGATTCACTTCGACTACCAAACAATTATCAAATCACAAAAAGCAGACTTAGAACTTCAGAATCTACTTTCTGGTTCCGAACGTCACGCTAGTTCCAACATGAAACTAGAGCTTTTTAAATTACCAGGCTTACACATCTACTGCGAAACATCTACGGGCAACAACCGTCCATACATCGCAGCGCCTTTACGCCGCACAGTTTTCGACACACTGCACAACATTTCACATCCTGGTGTTCGTGCCACTCGTAAATTGATTACTGCTCGCTACTTTTGGCCCAGCATAAACAAAGATGTGACCCATTGGGCACAATCCTGTTTATCCTGCCAAAAATCAAAGGTCCAACGGCACACAAAAACGCCTCTTGGACAATTCGAAATTCCACCTGGTCGTTTCGAGCACATCCATTTGGATATCGTAGGACCACTTCCTCCATCCAATGGATACTCATACTTACTCACCTGTGTCGATCGTTTCACTCGATGGCCAGAAGCGTACTGCATGAGCGACATGTCTGCAGCAACCATTGCCACCACATTCGTTCAAAATTACGTATCACGATTTGGCGTTCCACTTGACATCACAACTGATCAAGGAACCCAATTCGAGTCGAAGCTTTTCTCGGAGTTAACGAAACTCCTCGGCTCACATCGGATACGTACAACGGCTTACCACCCGCAAGCCAATGGCATGGTTGAACGTTTCCACCGCCAGCTCAAAGCTGCTCTCAAGGCCCGAGGCAACACAATGCACTGGAGCTCCGAAGTACCAATCGTTCTACTTGGTATTCGAGCAACGGTTAAAGAAGATTTGAAGTGCTCACCAGCTGAAATGGTTTATGGACAAACCATCAAGCTACCCGGTGAGTTCTTCGTCGAACATCCTCTGCCGTCTCCACCCACTACCGACACAATCATCGACCAACTCCGCACCACCATGCAAAACCTTATCTCTACGACAACAAGACCAACGAATCAAACCAATATATTCGTTCCAAAATCGCTCAACAATTGCGATTACGTCTTTGTCAGGGTTGATAAAGTTCGCACTGGATTACAATCTCCATACGATGGACCATACAGAGTTATACGCCGCTTACGCAAGCAATTCATTGTCTCAATTAAAGACAAGCACCACTCAATCGCAATCGACCGATTGAAACCGGCGTACGGTATTCTCAACTCAGCTGATCAAATATCAGCCAGCAAACGATACAAAACCGTCCAGTTCAACGTATAACGTCTCAAAACATAGGGTTTCTCATCTGGAGAGGGGGTACTGTAGCAGCTCGAATATTCGACTCACCGAAATTCGAAACTGCCACAACAAACTATTTAGTGAAATTCAAATATAAATCAACTTATTTGAATTAAGCGTTCACTAACCCCATCACACATCCAATAGCCGAACCAACAACTATAAACATTATAGTGAAACACTGCGCCATCCTCCACCATGTAAAAACAATATTATCGTATTACGAACGCATAGAATATACGAATTCCACTACCAACAGCCATTTGTAATATATATATATTTTAATGACTTGTCATATTCACATCAATTTTCAAGCGCGAATCATTGTGTGGGGTGATATAAAAAATTGTTAATAATTAATTAATCAACGAATTAATTTGTAAAACATAAATCGTATAATATTATAAAATACATAAATTTTATAATTGTATAATATTATAAAATACATAAATTTCATAATAATTAAATCGTGTGTGTATTTTTTTCTTGTTATCTAAAAATTCCGGATTTGACGAATTAGGAATATTCTCCAAAGTTTTGTGAAAATTTATTTCAATATTTAAAATCTGTGATAACATTTATACCCATAATAACAGAAACATCTATAAATAAATTCCTTTGAGATTTTTACAACCGGATGAAAGATAAAAGTACAGCAGTATGCTTAAAATGAAATCGGACCATTAAATGTGCTGGCGGAAGTACAAGTGAGCTGCACAATCACTTAAAGACTCAACACCAGATAAATATATTTAAAACACAAGCTATGCCACAAGCTTCAACAAGTGAAGATAGCAATTCCAGTAACTTCGCACATTCAAGTGATACAATACTTGACGACAAAAATAACAAAATATTTTAAAGAAACTGTTGACCATAATTGACAAGCCGTAATCGCACATCTAGCTGCACGTGATTGCATTTCTTTTAATAGAATTTGCAGGATTTGCAACAATTACTAAAACATAAAGGATATAAAAACATTCCGAAATCTCCGAATACAATAAAAAAAATTGTACTAGAATATGGTTATTCCATTCAAACCACTTTGAAAAAGGACCTGTCGGTGAGAGTAACACAAGGTGAAGCATTTAGCCTTACGTTCGATGAGTGGACATCAATTAGGAATGACCGTTTTATGAATGTAAATGTGCATGCGCACAAACTAACCGAATTTGGTACTTCGCTCAAAAACTTAGCTTCAATAACTACAGACGGCGATTCTGTATTGAAGAAAGTGGGGAGGCTAACTAGTATAAATCAACAGTTGTGATTCTAATAACAGTAACAGTGACATCGGTTCCATTGAAGATGATTCGGATTACGAGGAAACCGAATATTTTGAAATAATCAATAAAAATCAACACTCATCGGTTCAACATCCACAAATCGGTCCAATAATCGCCAAAGTACGACAAGTGGTTCTTATATTTAAAAGATCACCATTAAAAAAAATGATATCCTTCAAAATCATATTAAAAACGATTTAAACAAAGAGCTTAGCGTTATTTTAGAAACAAAGACTCGTTGGAACAGCCTCCTGATGATGTTGGAGCGGTTTTATGCAATAAAAACAAGCATTCGTAAAACTTTGATTGACATCGAATCTGAGATATCCTTTTCAGAACCAGAACTTTAATTAGTGTTAACTATTATAACAGCCTTGTTACCAATTAAAACAGCCGTAGAAGCATTATGTCGAAAGGACACAAATCTTTATATTGCAGTAATAACATTAAAGTTCATGCTCGATGAACTAACTAACCAAAATACGGCGTTCAGCGAGGAATTAAAAGAGGTTCTTATATTTAGAATTAAAGAAAGACGTACAGTTTATTCCGACATAATGTTTTATCTATTTGAGCCAAAGTTTACCTATGGGTTAGAAAATTATGAAATTTTCAACAAAACCAATAAAAACATTATTCCAAATAAATGGTTGAAACGAACGAAGAAAATTCAATAGAGGAAATTGAAACATCATCAAACACACAGGAAACAGAAACTGCAGCTTTAAGCTTTAAACAAAAATTAGATTTAGCAATAAAAATTAAAACCAGCATGATGGATAAACCAGCTACAATCTCCAGAACGAATACTGGTTTGTCAAATATAGTTAAAAGAGAGATGGCATTCTTCGAAGAGCAACACATAAAAGGACAATATTTAAAAATGGTTTAGTAATTACCTTTTGTCCGTTCGACCAACAAGCGTGGAGTGCGAACGGGCATTTTCAGCTGCTGGAATAATTGAATCAGAGATTTTTACTAAATTTATAAATAAATATGTGTAATATTAAGATTAAGACAGAAATCCTCTGTAATTTGTTATCCTTAGGTTTTTCTTAAGACTAATAAAATTTTGTTTTGTTTTTATTTTTCAATGAAATAAATACAATTTTTGTAATAAATTAAGTTCAGTTGTTTTATTTAACATTTCATAAATTTTTTTATAAAAACCGGTAAATTACCGGTAAATCGATTTTTTTCATAAATCATTTACCGTTTACCGGTTTTTCAAATTTCGGTAAATTTACCAACCCTAGAGTTATGGCTCCATATAGTGAATTTGTGATTTGACGTGATTTCTTCAAAATGACTATTGGAAATTTCTACAAAATATAATTTAAAAAAATTATGCACTCCTTTAGATAATATAATCCTTAAATACAAAATTCCATAATTTTAGGTTTTCAGTAAATTTTAATTCCCATATCCAATCCTTACATAAAAGTTATATACCCAATAAAGTGACCTTAAATACTATACTACGGCCAAGTGATTTAATCTGCGAATAACTAAGCAGCTATTTCAGAACTTAAATTAATTAAATAGTAATTAAAAGAAGCTACAATTGTACAATTTATTTATGTACATATGTCACTTTGAGATATCAAAGCCCATATGTACATAAATAAACCGTTGAAATAGTGTAATAGAATACTGTGGCTGATTAAATTAAAGTTATAAATAAAATTAAAATGATTATTTATTTATAGAGCTACTTATACTTAGCAAGTATACAATTATTTTTAAATACCCTTTTATGAAAGTAGTAATATAAATGAGATACTCATTCTAGTTTTGATTTGTATACCTGTAACATCAACTATTTTTATATATATTATCTCATTATTATGATGAACTTGGTTTCTTTTATGTAAAATGTGGGTGGTAGTATATATTTTTTCAAAATTATTAGCAGTCGTACACTTTTTGTGTGAAAATAAACCATTCAAAAACATTCAAATTATGTTAAATTTATTTATTGTGACACGTTGGTTCGAAAAAGCACAAAAAATGTTATGTATGTATAGTATGGATATATACATGTTGTGTGTTCTTAAAATATGAACAACACCCAACAATGTGAAAATAAATTCTTCTATTTACTCTTGATCTTTTATTTTTAATTTTTATGTATACGAGTAAAATATGTAATTTAGAAATACTTTTGAAGAACAAAAAATAAAAGGCGAACTTTGTGTATAGTACTTTTTCCACTTGACGTCTTCACCAGAGATTATGTATGTGTGTGAAGTTTAAATGCACAAGTTGTTGGGATGTGGTACCATACTTTCCACATGTATACTTCAAAACTATAGTAACGGCAAAATAACTTGAATTATCAGAAAATAGTTAAAATCGTATTATAATGCAATTATATTTTTGTAGAAGACTTGGTTTGTGTAACATGACTCAGTCGGTATTAATTGGATTTTTTTAACATTATCACAAAATAAAATATATTTCGGAATTTATGGGGAACAAAAATATAATTATTCAAAACTTTACAACAATCATTTTTCAATTTATTATAGCTCTTTAACAAGAATAAACCAACATTTATTTAAAAATACAATAATTAAATTATGTAAACAAAAATATTAAATTAAATTTATGTTCGACTAAATATATTATATATCTTAATTTACATAAAAAAAAATATTAATTTTCATTTTTATTGCGTGAAGAAAATATATATTTGTATACATAAATACAAATATAATTAAATTAAAATTTAATCATTATTTAATTTAATTTTTTTTTTTCGTAATTTATTTAATTTTTTTGTATACGTACATACAAATATATTATTATCCTTTATTTCCATTTTAATTTAATTAAGTTTTTATTTTTTTGTGTATATTTATTGATATATGAATTTTTTAATACATACATACATATGTACATACTCTGTTTGTTTAAACAGAGTTTGTTATATGAATATATTTATACATACTGGATTATGGATGGATGGATATAGAGGTTGGATTTGGTTATGGCTTATAATGAGCTTATTGCTTATACATTATGGAAATATAAAATTGGAATTTTTAATTTTTAAGTTTTATTTATGTTGTTAGTTGGTAGGCTGTTAACACATTTGCGCAGTAACTTTTTGACGTAAAGTTGTAACGGCCATTTACTTATTAGCCCCAGACAATCAGCGAGGGAGGTTCGTTCGCGCATCCATGTTACCATACAGGTCAAAGGAAAACAAGAGTCGAGGTTATTGTTCGATTGTAATTTGTCTGTATAGGTTACATGCGAATTTTTGAATGAATTAGGCCATTTATTGGATAACGAGCTTTCTCCTAGGTCACTACAATTTTGATATCTCGTCTGAGTCAAAGGAAGGAGTGATGGCGTAGATTCTCATGTTACTGAACCCAAAAGAATCGTTTCAAATGTCCGTTAAAATTTTTTCGGAAAATCGTCTTCCCTGCCACAATTGCATTCTGCAATTTTGATTAAATTTAATCTATTCTTATCACATTTTAGAATAGTGATGACAACGATGTCAAGTGGGGAAGAAAAATTTAATAATGTAAGTGAATAGAATATGGAATAAAAAAAATTTGATTCTTGTAGGGTTAACTCTATGAAACAACGGTAGATAATTATTCCGCCTCTTTTACAGCCATCTATACTTGCTTCTTTGTCCTTGTTGATTTTATTGAAATTTAGTCGTTAGTTACAGGCCTGCTGAATTCATATTCTAGCGATTTTGATAGATTTTCAAACAAAACGTTAAAATTATGTCACCCATCGAACATATTTTAAGACTTTATAGGATAGTTTCCTAATTAAACACATACACCAATAGTTTATTTTTGTATTATAATTTATTTATTTATTATTTGTTTTTAGTTATATTTGAGTATTAATTCATTAATTTAAATATATATTTATTCACCACCAAAAATAGTATTAACACGTTGGTTATGTATTGACCAAAAAAATAGAAAAAAGTAATGGCAGCCTTGTGTTGCGAAAAGACGTGTCGTCTTTTTTTATTGTTTGTTTGGTAATGTTGTTTTTGTTGTGTGTGTCGTCACCTTCGTCTTCGTTTTGAAGGAACACATGCGCCGGCGACGGTGAACATTGCACTTTTTGTTAAGTGTTGCATCACCGAACATTGTTGTTCGTGGTGATGTTGTTAGATGGCGATGTGTTTTTACTATAAATGTTTTATAGTAATGGTTCGGTTATTAGATAGTGGTGGTTGGATAGATGGATATGTGATGGGGTTAGTGAACGCTTAATTCAAATAAGTTGGTTTATATTTGAATTTCACTAATTGTTTTGTTTGTGGCAGAATCGAATATCGGTGAGTCGAATATTCGAGCTGCTACAGTACCCCCTCTCCAGATGAGAAACCATAGGTTTTGAGACGTTATACGTTGAACCGGACGGTTTTATATCGTTTGCTGGCTGATATCTGATCAGCCGTGATAAGAATACCGTAGGCCGGTTTCAATCTGTCGATTGAGATTGAGTGGTGTTTGTCTTTGATTGAGACAATGAATTGCTTGCGTAAGCGGCGTATAACTTTGTATGGCCCATCGTATGGAGATTGTAATCCAGTACGAACCTTATCAACCCGGACAAAGACGTAATCGCAATTGTTGAGCGATTTTGGAACGAATATGTTGCTTTCATTCGTTGGTCTTGTTGCCGTGGGGATAATATTTTGCATGGTGGTGCGGAGTTAGTCGATGACTGTGTCGGTTGTGGGTGGAGACGGTAGAGGATGTTCGACGAAGAACTCACCGGGTAGCTTGATGGTTTGACCGTAAACCATTTCAGCTGGTGAGCACTTCAAATCTTCTTTGACCGTTGCTCGAATACCAAGTAGAACGATTGGTACTTCGGAGCTCCAGTGAATTGTGTTACCTCGGGCCTTGAGAGCAGCTTTGAGCTGGCGGTGGAAGCGTTCAACCATGCCATTGGCTTGTGGGTGGTAAGCCGTTGTACGTATCCGATGTGAGCCGAGGAGTTTCGTTAACTCCGAGAAAAGCTTCGACTCGAATTGGGTTCCTTGATCAGTGGTGATGTCAAGTGGAACGCCAAATCGTGATACGTAGTTTTGCACGAATGTGGTGGCAATGGTTGCTGCAGACATGTCGCTCATGCAGTACGCTTCTGGCCATCGAGTGAAACGATCGACACAGGTGAGTAGATATGAGTATCCATTGGATCGAGGAAGTGGTCCTACGACATCCAAATGAATGTGCTCGAATCGACCAGGTGGAATTGCGAATTGTCCAAGAGGCGATTTTGTGTGTCGCTGGACTTTTGATTTTTGGCAGGATAAACAGGATTGTGCCCAATGGGTCACGTCTTTGTTTATGCTGGGCCAAAAGTATCGAGCAGTAATCAATTTACGAGTTGCGCGGACACCAGGATGTGAGATACCGTGTAGTGTGTCGAAGATGGTTCGACGTAGTTGCTCTGCGATGTACGGGCGATTTGCACCCGTAGATGTTTCGCAGTAGATTTCGAGGCCAGGTAGTTTGAAAAGCTCCAGTTTCAGTGATGAACTGGCGTGACAAGCGGAACCAGAAAGTAAATTCTGAAGTTCCAAGTCTGCTTTTTGCGCTTGTGCGATTTTGTTGCAGTCAAGACTGAATTTCTCGAGTGAGAGGTTTGTGGTCGGTGTAAATTGTGAAGTCCCGACCCTCGACAAAATATCTGAAGTGTTTGATTGCTAGATATATTGCGAGTAATTCCCGATCGAATGCAGAGTATTTCTTTTCGGCATCCGAGAGCTTCTTTGAGAAGAATCCCAGGGGCTCCCAACACTTGTCGTTGTACTGTTGCATGACTGCTCCGACAGCAGTGTTTGATGCATCAGTAGTAATGCTGAGCTTTGAGTCGCTCAGTGGATGTGACAAGAGTGTTGTGCGTGCCAATTCAGCCTTTAGTGACGTGAATGCGTGTTGACATTCGTCAGGCCAAGAGAAGTTCTTCGCGGTTTTGGGCTTACGTAGTAGTACTGCCAGGTGGCTGTGAATTGGGTTGAGTATTTCAGCGAGCTTTGGTATAAATCGGTGGTAGTAGTTGACCATGCCGATGAATCGTTGAATACTCTAGATTGAGGTTGGAGCTGGGAATTCTTTAATGGCATTGATTCGGTCTTGTGACGGAAGGATGCCATTAGTGGTGATCTTGTGGCTGAGGAAATCAAGAGTGGATGCGCCAAAGACGCATTTTGAGCTCTTGATGTGAACATCAAACTCGACAAGTCGTTGGAAAAGTGTTTCCAGATGGAGTTTGTGTTGCTCCTCAGTTTGAGATGCCACAAGAATGTCGTCTATGTAGACGAAAACGAAGTGGAGATCTCGAACGACTTCGTTCATGAAGCGCTGAAACGTTTGTGCGGCATTGCGTAATCCAAATGGCATTCGGGTGTATTCGAAGAGGCCAAATGGTGTTGTGATTGCCGTTTTGAAAACGTCTTCAGGTGCCACGGGAATGTGGTGATAACCTCTGATGAGATCAAGTTTGGAGAAAACTTTGCAGCCATGTAAGTGCATGGTGAAGTTTTGAATGTGGGGTATCGGGTAGCGATCCGGTATCGTAACCGTGTTTAAACGCCGAAAGTCCCCACATGGCCTCCAGTCTTGATCTTTCTTCTTGACCATGTGAAGTGGGCAAGAAACGGAAGATGTCGATGTTCGACAAATCCCTAATTCCACCATGTGTTGAAATTCTGCTTGTGCAGCTTTGTGACGCACCGGATCTAGTCTGCGTGGTCTCGACACGGGCAGATGGCCTTCCGTGACGATGTGATGAACCACGTTGTGTCTAACTGGCATTTTGTAGTTCGGCTCTGCTGTAAGTAGTGGGTACTTTTTGAGCAGAGTGCCGTAGCCGTTGTCGATGTTAAAATGGATCGGTGTTGGTGTGTTAACACGAACCATTGTGGCGTTTATTGACAGCTTTGTAGCTGGGTCAATCAGCCGTTTGTGTTTGACATCGACAAGAAGTCCGAATTTGCTTAGAAAATCGGCGCCAATGATCGGACGATTCACTGCAGCTAGTATGAAAGCGTGCGTGAAGGTTCGTTTGAGTCCGATATCCACGTTAAGCAATTTCGTGCCGTACGTGTGGATGATTGAACCATTGGCAGCCGATAAGACTAGATCTGAATTTCGATTAGCTAATGTGTAATTCATTTTGAAATTCATAGCTGGAATAACCGAAAGGTCAGCGCCAGTGTCGACTAAGTAGGTGAGTTTGTTGTGTCTATCGTACACAAACAAACGTGACGTATAGGGTGTGTTTGTGGTCAGCGGAGGCATGTTGCTCTCAACCCGTGACTCTAATAGTTTTTTTGTGAGTCATTGTCCATTTTTACGGCGGCCGCGGACGTCGATGGTTGCGACGTGATGAAGTTGCACGGTGGCGTGCATTTTCGCGCGGCTCTACCAAACTTTGCGTGAAACCAGCATTTACCATGTTGGTACGTGTTGTTGCTGGGACTGCGGGTTCAATTTCGTGAGGGAGCTCGTCGCCCACGCGAACGGCTTCGACCTCGGAGTAGCCCGTCGAGTCTAGACTCGATTCTCGACAGTCTTGCTTCGAGTGTGTTTGGTGCTTGTGTTGAACGGGGAGTTCTGTCTCCACTGCGTTCACGTGATTGCCGGTATGGTGCATTGACTTGGCTGACGCTTTGAGATGTGATGTTTATGACATCATACATCTTGTCGGCTATTTTGGCTAACGTTTGTGTCGTGGAGGATTCGGGCTGTGCTACCAGCGCTATGCGAATCAACTCCGGTATTTTACGAACCCACAAAGATTTAATGATATTTTCATTGAAATTATTGTTAGCCAGTGTTTGTATGTGTCTTAACGCGTCAGATGGTTTTTGGTCGCCTAATTGCTGGCCTGAAAGCAATTGTTCTAGTTGGCGTTCGCCCGATGGTGCTAGTCGCTCTAGCAGCGTTTGTTTTAATGTATTGTATTGGTTGGTTGTCGGCGGATTGAGGAGGAGATCCGAGATCACATCGCACGTTTCTGGTTGCAAAGCTGATAGTGTTTGTAAGTACTTGGTTTTATCAGCGGTTATACCTTGCAGCCCGAATTGTATTTCGGCGAGCTGAAACCATGTGTTTGCTCTTTGTGGCCAGAAAGGTTGTATTGTGATTCGCTGATGTGATGCCGCGATCTCTATTTGTGGACTAGCGCCTTCAGGCGTGGTGTCCATGTCCTGTGATAGATGTTTTGCATCTTCTGTCATTTTTGTTCTTTTGTTAAAAACAAACCAATACAATAAAAAAAAATAAAACAATACAATACTGTGAGAAACCCCCGAATATGGAGTTCCTTTCGTCCTACCTTATATTGGGGGCGCTCGTTTAAAATTTTAAAATGTGTGAAAAATTATAAGGCGGAATGGTTACCGTATAAAAAAATATATAATTGACCAAAAATGAGAAATAAGGCGGAATGGTTACCGTGTAGTGAATGGTTTGAAGGCCGGGATGTTCCTTCTTCTTAACGCCCGATGCGAGATACCCCCGAATAGAGGAGGCCTCTTGTGTCCTTCCAGGCGATTGGGGGGGCTCGTTGAAATTAAAAAAAATAAAAATAAATTTAATTCATGCGAGGTGAATTTTTTTTTAGCGGGTTTTTTTTTTTTTTGTGTCACCGTTGCAGCGAGAAAACGACCAGTGTGTGTGAAAATGGATGGGTGAGTAAGATGGTGGTGAAAAATATATATATAAAATTGTACAGAAAAATATGATTCTACGTTAAAGTTTGAAAATAAAAATGATTCTACGTTAAATTTTATAATTAAAAAGTGATTCTACGTTATATATTAATGGAAAAAAAAAAAATTTTAAAATTTGTAATTGCAAGAGAAAAAATATTATCTATATAAAAAAAACTTGCCACTCAATGCTGTTGTTGTTTCTGCTGCCGCTGCTCCTGGTCGTGTTGCGGTGAGGGTGGGTCGCTTCACCGTTGTATCGTTGTCCCACGGTGTCCCGCGTTGCGTGGGTGGGTTTTGGTCTCTTCACCACGTGTATTTTATTATTCCCACGTAGGTACGTGGGATGGCCCTACGCACGTGTCCAAAATGGTAAAATACGTGTTTTTTTACTTTCTTCCCACGCGGTTGCGTGGTTGGTTTTGTATTTTTAATAAATTTATTGAATTTTTTTTTTAATTTGGCGATAAAAACCGCCGTCGATGGTCATCAATTTATAGGATAGTTTCCTAATTAAACACATACACCAATAGTTTATTTTTGTATTATAATTTATTTATTTATTATTTGTTTTTAGTTTAATTAATTATTTATTATAAATATAATTTTGTATAGTAACTTTATTTATTCACAAATATATAATATAATATAATTTTGTATAGTGAATTTATTCATTCACATTTATTGTTAAACATATTAATTATTTGAGTATTAATTCATTAATTTAAATATATATTTATTCACCACCAAAAATAGTATTAACACGTTGGTTATGTATTGCCCAAAAAAAATAGAAAAAAGTAATGGCAGCCTTGTGTTGCGAAAAGACGTGTCGTCTTTTTTTATTGTTTGTTTGGTAATGTTGTTTTTGTTGTGTGTGTCGTCACCTTCGTCTTCGTTTTGAAGGAACACATGCGCCGGCGACGGTGAACATTGCACTTTTTGTTAAGTGTTGCATCACCGAACATTGTTGTTCGTGGTGATGTTGTTAGATGGCGATGTGTTTTTACTATAAATGTTTTATAGTAATGGTTCGGTTATTAGATAGTGGTGGTTGGATAGATGGATATGTGATGGGGTTAGTGAACGCTTAATTCAAATAAGTTGGTTTATATTTGAATTTCACTAATTGTTTTGTTTGTGGCAGAATCGAATATCGGTGAGTCGAATATTCGAGCTGCTACAGTACCCCCTCTCCAGATGAGAAACCATAGGTTTTGAGACGTTATACGTTGAACCAGACGGTTTTATATCGTTTGCTGGCTGATATCTGATCAGCCGTGATAAGAATACCGTAGGCCGGTTTCAATCTGTCGATTGAGATTGAGTGGTGTTTGTCTTTGATTGAGACAATGAATTGCTTGCGTAAGCGGCGTATAACTTTGTATGGCCCATCGTATGGAGATTGTAATCCAGTACGAACCTTATCAACCCGGACAAAGACGTAATCGCAATTGTTGAGCGATTTTGGAACGAATATGTTGCTTTCATTCGTTGGTCTTGTTGCCGTGGGGATAATATTTTGCATGGTGGTGCGGAGTTAGTCGATGACTGTGTCGGTTGTGGGTGGAGACGGTAGAGGATGTTCGACGAAGAACTCACCGGGTAGCTTGATGGTTTGACCGTAAACCATTTCAGCTGGTGAGCACTTCAAATCTTCTTTGACCGTTGCTCGAATACCAAGTAGAACGATTGGTACTTCGGAGCTCCAGTGAATTGTGTTACCTCGGGCCTTGAGAGCAGCTTTGAGCTGGCGGTGGAAGCGTTCAACCATGCCATTGGCTTGTGGGTGGTAAGCCGTTGTACGTATCCGATGTGAGCCGAGGAGTTTCGTTAACTCCGAGAAAAGCTTCGACTCGAATTGGGTTCCTTGATCAGTGGTGATGTCAAGTGGAACGCCAAATCGTGATACGTAGTTTTGCACGAATGTGGTGGCAATGGTTGCTGCAGACATGTCGCTCATGCAGTACGCTTCTGGCCATCGAGTGAAACGATCGACACAGGTGAGTAGATATGAGTATCCATTGGATGGAGGAAGTGGTCCTACGACATCCAAATGAATGTGCTCGAATCGACCAGGTGGAATTGCGAATTGTCCAAGAGGCGATTTTGTGTGTCGCTGGACTTTTGATTTTTGGCAGGATAAACAGGATTGTGCCCAATGGGTCACGTCTTTGTTTATGCTGGGCCAAAAGTATCGAGCAGTAATCAATTTACGAGTTGCGCGGACACCAGGATGTGAGATACCGTGTAGTGTGTCGAAGATGGTTCGACGTAGTTGCTCTGCGATGTACGGGCGATTTGCACCCGTAGATGTTTCGCAGTAGATTTCGAGGCCAGGTAGTTTGAAAAGCTCCAGTTTCAGTGATGAACTGGCGTGACAAGCGGAACCAGAAAGTAAATTCTGAAGTTCCAAGTCTGCTTTTTGCGCTTGTGCGATTTTGTTGCAGTCAAGACTGAATTTCTCGAGTGAGAGGTTTGTGGTCGGTGTAAATTGTGAAGTCCCGACCCTCGACAAAATATCTGAAGTGTTTGATTGCTAGATATATTGCGAGTAATTCCCGATCGAATGCAGAGTATTTCTTTTCGGCATCCGAGAGCTTCTTTGAGAAGAATCCCAGGGGCTCCCAACACTTGTCGTTGTACTGTTGCATGACTGCTCCGACAGCAGTGTTTGATGCATCAGTAGTAATGCTGAGCTTTGAGTCGCTCAGTGGATGTGACAAGAGTGTTGTGCGTGCCAATTCAGCCTTTAGTGACGTGAATGCGTGTTGACATTCGTCAGGCCAAGAGAAGTTCTTCGCGGTTTTGGGCTTACGTAGTAGTACTGCCAGGTGGCTGTGAATTGGGTTGAGTATTTCAGCGAGCTTTGGTATAAATCGGTGGTAGTAGTTGACCATGCCGATGAATCGTTGAATACTCTTGATTGAGGTTGGAGCTGGGAATTCTTTAATGGCATTGATTCGGTCTTGTGACGGAAGGATGCCATTAGTGGTGATCTTGTGGCTGAGGAAATCAAGAGTGGATGCGCCAAAGACGCATTTTGAGCTCTTGATGTGAACATCAAACTCGACAAGTCGTTGGAAAAGTGTTTCCAGATGGAGTTTGTGTTGCTCCTCAGTTTGAGATGCCACAAGAATGTCGTCTATGTAGACGAAAACGAAGTGGAGATCTCGAACGACTTCGTTCATGAAGCGCTGAAACGTTTGTGCGGCATTGCGTAATCCAAATGGCATTCGGGTGTATTCGAAGAGGCCAAATGGTGTTGTGATTGCCGTTTTGAAAACGTCTTCAGGTGCCACGGGAATGTGGTGATAACCTCTGATGAGATCAAGTTTGGAGAAAACTTTGCAGCCATGTAAGTGCATGGTGAAGTTTTGAATGTGGGGTATCGGGTAGCGATCCGGTATCGTAACCGTGTTTAAACGCCGATAGTCCCCACATGGCCTCCAGTCTTGATCTTTCTTCTTGACCATGTGAAGTGGGCAAGAAACGGAAGATGTCGATGTTCGACAAATCCCTAATTCCACCATGTGTTGAAATTCTGCTTGTGCAGCTTTGTGACGCACCGGATCTAGTCTGCGTGGTCTCGACACGGGCAGATGGCCTTCCGTGACGATGTGATGAACCACGTTGTGTCTAACTGGCATTTTGTAGTTCGGCTCTGCTGTAAGTAGTGGGTACTTTTTGAGCAGAGTGCCGTAGCCGTTGTCGATGTTAAAATGGATCGGTGTTGGTGTGTTAACACGAACCATTGTGGCGTTTATTGACAGCTTTGTAGCTGGGTCAATCAGCCGTTTGTGTTTGACATCGACAAGAAGTCCGAATTTGCTTAGAAAATCGGCGCCAATGATCGGACGATTCACAGCAGCTAGTATGAAAGCGTGCGTGAAGGTTCGTTTGAGTCCGATATCCACGTTAAGCAATTTCGTGCCGTACGTGTGGATGATTGAACCATTGGCAGCCGATAAGACTAGATCTGAATTTCGATTAGCTAATGTGTAATTCATTTTGAAATTCATAGCTGGAATAACCGAAAGGTCAGCGCCAGTGTCGACTAAGTAGGTGAGTTTGTTGTGTCTATCGTACACAAACAAACGTGACGTATAGGGTGTGTTTGTGGTCAGGGGAGGCATGTTGCTCTCAACCCGTGACTCTAATAGTTTTTTTGTGAGTCATTGTCCATTTTTACGGCGGCCGCGGACGTCGATGGTTGCGACGTGATGAAGTTGCACGGTGGCGTGCATTTTCGCGCGGCTCTACCAAACTTTGCGTGAAACCAGCATTTACCATGTTGGTACGTGTTGTTGCTGGGACTGCGGGTTCTATTTCGTGAGGGAGCTCGTCGCCCACGCGAACGGCTTCGACCTCGGAGTAGCCCGTCGAGTCTAGACTCGATTCTCGACAGTCTTGCTTCGAGTGTGTTTGGTGCTTGTGTTGAACGGGGAGTTCTGTCTCCACTGCGTTCACGTGATTGCCGGTATGGTGCATTGACTTGGCTGACGCTTTGAGATGTGATGTTTATGACATCATACATCTTGTCGGCTATTTTGGCTAACGTTTGTGTCGTGGAGGATTCGGGCTGTGCTACCAGCGCTATGCGAATCAACTCCGGTATTTTACGAACCCACAAAGATTTAATGATATTTTCATTGAAATTATTGTTAGCCAGTGTTTGTATGTGTCTTAACGCGTCAGATGGTTTTTGGTCGCCTAATTGCTGGCCTGAAAGCAATTGTTCTAGTTGGCGTTCGCCCGATGGTGCTAGTCGCTCTAGCAGCGTTTGTTTTAATGTATTGTATTGGTTGGTTGTCGGCGGATTGAGGAGGAGATCCGAGATCACATCGCACGTTTCTGGTTGCAAAGCTGATAGTGTTTGTAAGTACTTGGTTTTATCAGCGGTTATACCTTGCAGCCCGAATTGTATTTCGGCGAGCTGAAACCATGTGTTTGCTCTTTGTGGCCAGAAAGGTTGTATTGTGATTCGCTGATGTGATGCCGCGATCTCTATTTGTGGACTAGCGCCTTCAGGCGTGGTGTCCATGTCCTGTGATAGATGTTTTGCATCTTCTGTCATTTTTGTTCTTTTGTTAAAAACAAACCAATACAATAAAAAAAATAAAACAATACAATACTGTGAGAAACCCCCGAATATGGAGTTCCTTTCGTCCTACCTTATATTGGGGGCGCTCGTTTAAAATTTTAAAATGTGTGAAAAATTATAAGGCGGAATGGTTACCGTATAAAAAAATATATAATTGACCAAAAATGAGAAATAAGGCGGAATGGTTACCGTGTAGTGAATGGTTTGAAGGCCGGGATGTTCCTTCTTCTTAACGCCCGATGCGAGATACCCCCGAATAGAGGAGGCCTCTTGTGTCCTTCCAGGCGATTGGGGGGGCTCGTTGAAATTAAAAAAAATAAAAATAAATTTAATTCATGCGAGGTGAATTTTTTTTTAGCGGGTTTTTTTTTTTTTTGTGTCACCGTTGCAGCGAGAAAACGACCAGTGTGTGTGAAAATGGATGGGTGAGTAAGATGGTGGTGAAAAATATATATATAAAATTGTACAGAAAAATATGATTCTACGTTAAAGTTTGAAAATAAAAATGATTCTACGTTAAATTTTATAATTAAAAAGTGATTCTACGTTATATATTAATGGAAAAAAAAAAAATTTTAAAATTTGTAATTGCAAGAGAAAAAATATTATCTATATAAAAAAAACTTGCCACTCAATGCTGTTGTTGTTTCTGCTGCCGCTGCTCCTGGTCGTGTTGCGGTGAGGGTGGGTCGCTTCACCGTTGTATCGTTGTCCCACGGTGTCCCGCGTTGCGTGGGTGGGTTTTGGTCTCTTCACCACGTGTATTTTATTATTCCCACGTAGGTACGTGGGATGGCCCTACGCACGTGTCCAAAATGGTAAAATACGTGTTTTTTTACTTTCTTCCCACGCGGTTGCGTGGTTGGTTTTGTATTTTTAATAAATTTATTGAATTTTTTTTTTAATTTGGCGATAAAAACCGCCGTCGATGGTCATCAATTTATAGGATAGTTTCCTAATTAAACACATACACCAATAGTTTATTTTTGTATTATAATTTATTTATTTATTATTTGTTTTTAGTTTAATTAATTATTTATTATAAATATAATTTTGTATAGTAACTTTATTTATTCACAAATATATAATATAATATAATTTTGTATAGTGAATTTATTCATTCACATTTATTGTTAAACATATTAATTATTTGAGTATTAATTCATTAATTTAAATATATATTTATTCACCACCAAAAATAGTATTAACACGTTGGTTATGTATTGCCCAAAAAAAATAGAAAAAAGTAATGGCAGCCTTGTGTTGCGAAAAGACGTGTCGTCTTTTTTTATTGTTTGTTTGGTAATGTTGTTTTTGTTGTGTGTGTCGTCACCTTCGTCTTCGTTTTGAAGGAACACATGCGCCGGCGACGGTGAACATTGCACTTTTTGTTAAGTGTTGCATCACCGAACATTGTTGTTCGTGGTGATGTTGTTAGATGGCGATGTGTTTTTACTATAAATGTTTTATAGTAATGGTTCGGTTATTAGATAGTGGTGGTTGGATAGATGGATATGTGATGGGGTTAGTGAACGCTTAATTCAAATAAGTTGGTTTATATTTGAATTTCACTAATTGTTTTGTTTGTGGCAGAATCGAATATCGGTGAGTCGAATATTCGAGCTGCTAACACTTAATAGGAATTTTCCGCCCTAGCTTTGCCTCTATTTAATTTTAATAGTTATGGACATATTAGGTCCAATTTTCGCTCGATCTCGTTGTTATCGGATTTTTCAAAATACTTGAGAAAACTATGAGGAATAGAATTCTTGATAACTTTAGTTTAGGTTTAGACCCAAACTGAAGAATGAAGCACCCTTAAGAGATTTTAAGCATGTTTATTCAAGTTTGAATGCAAAACGGAAAGTCGCTATTTATTGGCGGGACTAATAAAGCGTTTGATACTGTAAATTATGAGCGTTTGTGGAATAAAATAGTCAGCGCTGGTTTTGGTTGTAAACCGCTGGACCTTTTGAGATCGTACCGTTTATTTCGTTCATAAACTGTGGCTCTATGGATTAAAAGGAATTGTTATTTAAATAAATCAAAAAACTATTTATACATCTAAAATATTAACATAAAGTTGAATCAAAGATTATTTATATATAAGATAGGAATACACGAACAATAAAGTACGGATTTCTACTTTTTGATTCTAAATCCACAATTGAATAGAGCCATCTATAACAAGATTTATTAATTGTAATAGCTAAGTTCAACACCTGTCATAATTAGCTACATCTACAAAAGACAATCTAAGCTTGTATAATAATTTTATCTTTTTTTTTTTGTTTGATAAATTTAAAATGAAATGGTAGTTGAAATAGAAACAATTCAGCCTTGAAATATATTTTTGTTGTTTTTGTTTATTTATTTACTTTTCGTTTAATTTTTCGTATTTTTCCATTCACAACTCTTCTATGTTTTTATTAAGTACATATTACAATTCGCAAAGAGCTTCAATTTTTAGTAAGTTAATACTTCGCTAAAAAAAACTGAGTCGATTCCGTTTTTGATCGACGATATTATCATAATAACACGGGAGATTATATCTTGAGTAAATATATGAAAATAATTACATACATATACTCGACCTTGATTAAGTTTATTTTTAAAATTATTTTTGATGAAAGTCGATATGCATAAATGGTATTTAACTTTTTTTTTATGGTTTTATTGAACTATCTGATGTAATTCTGTCTTAAAATATTTTATTATTAACCAACGTGTGATTTCCTTTGTCAAAATAGTGCAATATTGCAGATATATTAATTAAAAATGAATAGAATTGTTTTATAATTTTATTTAATATGTTTATATGTATTCATATTATGGTTAGAAGGGGAAAAGCCATATGGAAGTTTATTATATACAGATAAAATCTGCTTCCATTGGGCGTAAAAACCTCTTCTTTATATACATACCTATATATAGGTATACATACCTATATATATATATATATATATATATATATATATATATATATATATATATATATATATATATATATATATATATATATATATATATATATAAGTATTTCAAAAAATTCATTATTCTTGCGAGTTATATAATATAATAAATATAAAATAATAATAAATAAGTACATAAAATTCCATAAATATAAATAATTTCATAATATAACTATTTAAATAATTATATAAATCATAGTAACGATAGTGCATCTTAGTGTAACACAAAATTTATATAAATCACAGGAACGATAGTGCATATGAAGTCACACAAATTATATATATATCACAGGAACGATAGTGCATCTTGTGTAATACCAAATTTATATCACGATACTCATTTACAATCTCAGTGCCAGAGAGGTGGTTACATGAAAATAAAAAAATAATTCAGTTTTAAATATAAATATTTTATTAAAAATGTATGTAAATATAAAAAAATAAGAATAAATGTCTAAATCTGGTATTTTGTCATAGGCCGGTTTAAATTTTATAGTACTATTACTATTTTTTGGTGTTTTTACGAGTGGATATTAACATTAACTCAAATTAAATGTATAACTGTATAATTTTGTTTTATTGATAATTCATTGATTTAAAATTCTTAGTCTTCGATTGCGTTTTTCAATACGATCTGGTTCATTTGATTTTTTCTTTTGTCCAGATTTCTTATCATTTTTAATTTTCTCTAGTTGCCATATACAGTTTTTCCTGATTAAAACAAGAATTAAGAACTTTAGAGCATTTTCCTTGTGTACCTTACAAATTCCTGTGAACCATGAGCTATATCTATCATCTATATTAGTCGCATTTAAGCATTTGTCAAATATTGTTTGTAGTAATCTTATGTTATGCAAATTTTTGATAAAATATTTTGCAAAAATTGATACATGAAGCGTAGTAATTTCTAGGAACAAGTCAGTCGGATTTCTTAAGTATAAATCATTAGAAGTATTTATATAGTTTCTACATTTTATTAAATATTCAGATGGTAACGACAAATCTTCATTTTGCTTAACCATATATTCCAGGCAAGATTCACATTTCAGTTTTTTTGTCAACTTATAAATAATATATCCTAAAAAATATCGAAGTGCTGGCAAGTCAATCTCAAACTTCTCATTAATGAAATTTCCAACAAAGGCAATTTCGTTAAAATCATTGTCTTCAAATTCGTTTACTCCATTATTATCATTTTCTCTTTGATAATCTATAAGTTCGTTTTCCTTCTCATTTCTTAAATTTTCAATTTCTTGTGTAGTATTATTTGTAATATCAAACGGGTCAATTTCCAAAAAAGTGCAAAAAATAATTATCTGGTTCATAATTTAAAATCGACGAATGAAAAATTAACTTACTTGATATAATTTTAGCAATAATAAAATTAAACTCATACACCGATGGATTAAAATTGTTCCCTCCCTTTGAACGAATTTGAGAGAATAAATTTTCTACTGCATCCGTTTGTAATTTTGACGTTAAGATGTATGAGATATTGAGGTTTGTATCACTTATCGCAGAAGTTAATTCTAAAATACCTCTTATTGTGTGAATCAGACCGTTTATACAAAAAATATTATTTTTTGTTTGAACCTTAATGTTTTCCAAATACTCACACATATCTTTCAAGATGATATACGGTTCATTATTACTGTTCAGAGACAACCCTGAGTTTGCCTTATTTGAGCAGAATTGACTTTTACTATTTAACGCGTCAAATAGTTTGTCCAGTTTTTCAATAAATATTGCCGTTGCTAAAGCATGCTGTTTTGTTTTATTGGTCTTAAATTTCTTTAAATGGTCGAAAGTTCGAATTCCATTCGCGCAATTACGGCTTAAAATCTGTGTAGCTAAGTTAACTCTCATTCGCTCAAATGTGTTGGGGTATATGTGCCTTAAAGTTAACTTAGGGCAAACTCTTGTAACCGATTGACTGTCTATTTGGTATAGCTCACTAACTACACTCCACGTAGCTAACCCTTCCGCTGTAACTATATCATATGCTAGAAGAGTATTCCGAACTGACTTAAACAAATGTGGTATATCGAACAAGGCAAACAATTTTTGGTTATCCACAATAAAGAATGGTTGAGTTTTACGAACTCCTAACATCTTGTACGCACTGCGGTTATTTGTACCTTGATCACACACAATTCCTCTAATATTTAACCCCAATTTCTTTAACTCTGTGATATTTTTTAAAATTAACTCCTTTAGTTTTTGTCCACATATGGGACATCCAGTTGCAAAATAGCTTAAAACAAATTTATCTGTGCTAAATAATCCCCGTGACATAAATACACATATGTATTCAGCGATTTTATGCTGTCGTTCACCATCTCCAAAGTCGACTACTCCTATAATTTGATCACTTGCTCGGTTATATTTTAGATCAGATCTTATCTTAATTTCGTCGAACAGTAAAATATGCTCTTTGTCTCGGTTAGACATTTTCTTAACCTTATTTTCAATTTGCTCAATTAGATTTTTATTAAACCCCGGTTGTAACTGGTTTAAAATATTCCAATTGGAAATTGTCCTTACGGCGGGTAATTGCAAATTAAGAGTATTTCTTAAATACTGATAAGTTGAGTGTGATCGAAATTCTATACTTTGCGCCAAGCGTCGTTCGTCATCTGTATATTTAGAATTTTTGTGACGCTTTCTCAATAACATCTTACATAATTGTTTAGTGTTATTATTTAGGTAACTTAGATCGTCAATTTGCTCAGAGATTGATTTTTGCTTTAATTTTTTGTATTTATTCATAATCTTACTTTTAAATTTATTTTTTTCATTATTATTTCGTAATTTAGATTTTAATTTTTTATTATTTATTTCTAGAACCGTATATCTTTTTTTTAGCAAAGTGTTTTGTTTTCTATAGTACATGGTATTTCTTTCATTACGGATACAATTTTCACAATCAGTCGTTTCATTATTATTATTAGCAAAATTATCGTTCGTCTTTGGATTGCAGTTGAACAACCTTTTCCCCGGAGCAGGAGGGTAAGTCTTTAAAATGTTGGTCTTAAAATTTGTGTCAAGCACGCACTTATTATTAAAATAAATCTTACCTGAATTATCAGTACTGCAAATCTCTGAGGTAGGTTTAACGGCAGAAGCTTGTGTTGTTTTCACTTTTCCTGGGTAAACTTTAACCGGATTTCCTAATCTTCTATTAGTAAAACTGGTATTTAAAAATAGAGTTGGTGTGGCAAATCTTTCTAAGTTGCGATTTTTAATATGTTTATTTTCGAAATGAAGATCACATATAAATAAATTTTTCTTATCACTTAAGTTAATTTTACATATCTGTAACCACTGTGCAAAACGTGCAGAATTATTTTTCGGAAATCCAAATAATCTACAATTTTTATCTGTACGTTTATTTCGTCCACAAACTACACACTTTCCACCAAATTTTAAATTTCTAATCATTTTGAATGAATTACTTTCTTCCACGATATTCAGCAAAATAATGATAATCGAAAATACGTTAAAAATACAAAAACAAAGGTCTTGTATATATGTTATGTACGAATATAATAGGTATATAGGTAATATGCATATAATATAATTCTTTCTATTATTCTTTTGTTTTAAATGGAATAGTAAACTAAAAAAAAACCAATGTACAGAACATAGACAGGTTTTAGCACCAAACGTTGATTATATTGGGTTTTAAAATAAGGAAAATTCATATCCATACAAATACATACCGTTTGTGTATTTCGATTCATGGGATTTTCCGCACTACATGCATATTTCAATCACAAACAACAAAAAAGTATTTCAAGGTTGAATTGTTTGTATTTCATTTACCATTTCATTTTAAATTTTTCGAACGACAAAACAAGAAGATAAAATTACTGTACACGCTTAGATTGTCTTTGGTAGATGTAGCTAATAATGACAGGTGTTGAACTTAGCTATTACAATTAATAAATCTTGTTATAGATGGCTCTATTCAATTGTGGATTTAGAATCAAAAAGTAGAAATCCGTACTTTTTTGTTCGTGTATTCCTATCTTATATATAAATAATCTTTGGTTGAATATTCAGAAAAATGTTCAAATGATTCTGTGCTAAACACAGATTTGTTGATTAACATGCTGCTAACATGCTGGTGAACATGAAACCACCCAATGACATAGAAATTTAATATTTTTACTAGTTTGATTTCGTTTTAATTCATATACATTTAATACAACATATTAAAACAATACTTTAGCAGTAAAACAATTATAGCTGCAACGACAGCAATAGCGAATGCAATTAGCGCTTAAAACTTGTGTCGCTAATTTAAATTTAAGCTTTTCAAAGATGTCGGGATTCGTGCTTACGAGTGAGATTATGTAGAACTCTCACTATCCATTGAATACAGTTTTTGTAATATCTATCGCGATATTGGTTTTTCGTTGTCGTCGGTTATTATGTTAGCAGAATATAAACAATTCTGTACACTTTTAATGAGGTGCAGATTATCGTAAAAACAATGTTGCGGGTAAAATATTGCTTACGGTTTCTGTTTGATTACTCTCCTACCTAAACTTGGAAAATTTTTTCGATTCGGACTACCTTGATCGCACGTGATGTGTTAACTATTTGCAGATCGACTTTTTTAATTTTATTGTTAACTGTTCTAGTAATAATTTTATTTGGTCTACTAGTGAAAGCTCATGTAGTGAATTATATTGCAATTTGTATAGTTCATCCACCCAGAATAATATTTTTGTCAATCTTAGTCATGGCATAAATCAATCTGTCTTGAAGCTGGTTGGGTTTTATTTTACAAACAGTTTTGTTTTAACCACACTTTACGGCGATTGTCCTTTGGTATCATAAAAAATGTTTTTGTGAAATTATCATTTATAAAAAACCACATTTTGTATACGCACACCATTTTAATCCTAATAATCTCCAAGAAACGTCAATAGTGTTTCAAAACTAGTTTGTTACTAAACACTTATTCATGGTCCATACAGTACTATAATTTAGAAAATGTAAAATTTAACTATGGGAACAAATAATTTTTTTTATCGATTTTTTTATCAAAAATTAACAAAATTTCGGGCTGACTGTATTTTTATGCTTGCTTTGATAACTGCGTACAACTATGCAAACATATCCGTGTGTAAATAAAATAAAATCGATTTACTATTTGTAATTATTTTAATCCCACTACTACCAACAAAAGGAATTTCATCATAATCGGTCAAGGAATGCCGTTCCTAGAACCGTTATTGTTAGCCAAATTCCATAAATTTAACCAAAACTGAAATAGTAACTTTCATACATTAAAATGGTATTATTATTATTATTAAAGTTGGGTGGAACCCAATCAGGTTCTGCAGTCAATGCCACTCTAGGGATGACAATTGACCTACATTTAAAGATCTATGATTAAGAAATCGGGACCTAACTACCTCGAAAGCGGGACAACCACAAACAAAGTGAATGCTGTCATCGTCATCAAGCCAGTTGTCACACAAGGAATTTTGAACAAGTCTCATTCTTTGTAAATGGAGTTTAAAACGGCCATGGCCGCTCAGATTAGTGACCGGAACTCTCTGCTGGTCTTTCTTCAAAGAAAGAGCAAACTTTTTGAGGCACAGATTAGGTTCACAAATGAAGTACTTAGCCACTCGGCATATAGTAGAAGCTAACCAATTAAGCTTAGCCTGCAAAAACATGAAGTTCTTAATAGCTCCTTACCACAATTAAAGTTCAGGGGCACTGCCGGTTCAGGTCCAATGAATTTCATAATTGAGACTGCTTTAGGTAAAACGATAGCTATCTGATTACCTTCAATACCACAATGAGCCGGAACCCACATAACCCTGACACGATTATTAGAGCAAAGGTTTATAAAATGTTTATAGGCCTTAACCAGTTTGGAAGTGATCATAGGATTTACTATCACTGCCCAGTGAATATATGCCCTTCCCGGAATCAGCGAGCTTAGAAGCATCAATCGCACAACGTGTGATAACCACAGGTCCCTTGCTGGATAAACCACCGAGAAATAGATATTGAAGCAGAATTCTGGCAAAAATTTGTCATTAACCATATTAATTTCTGGTATATATGAACTAAATAAATTGTAGATTAGTCTATACCCTGTGATCAGGCCGAGATCGTTCCACGCACCAATACACCGCAGGCGAAAGGCAGCAGAGCATGCTGTGCCTAGGATGACCGACTGCAGTGGGAGCAGAAATAAGATTGCAAAGCAAGTATAAAAGGCGAGGATATAGCACCGTAATAGCTCATCAAGCCATACCTTGTAAAATATTAAGCTTCTCAATGATAGAAACTGACTGAACCACAAAACAACAGACCCGTAAGATAGCATAGGTAAGAGTAGAGATTTGTAAAAGAACATCAGCATTTAGGGGTCAGACGCCAGAACTTCCCAAATGCTCTTCTACACTGCCATAAAATGGAAATGACCTTTTGCAGTTTGTATTTCAATATGACATTTCCAGAAGAGTTTACTGTCCAGAATGACACCCAGATGCTTTGAAGAGAAGGAGCAGACAGTTTTCCAGTGTTCCTACGTCTGTTGAAGACTATCAGACTAGTTTGCGATGCATTAACATACAAATCCTTCTCTAGACACCACATTTCTATAATTTGGAGAGCGCGTTTTATTAAATCAGATAGTACATTAAGGTATTTACCGTGAACTAGAACGACTTAGTCATCAGACGAACTCTGAGCAGTGAAGCCAGATTTCTGTAGTTTTACAAGTAATTCGTCAATAACTAAGAGCCACAAGAGAGGTGACAGGACACCTCACGGAGCAACCGTTGGTAACTTTAACCGAAGTAGAAGGGGAGTCTAGTTCGGCCACACCAATGCGCGACCTCAGCATAGATCCAATCCAAGTAACAATGGTTTGGTCAATTCCAAAATTTGAGCAGGCTTCAGTGATGGAAGCGAAAGAAGTACTATTAAAGGCACCGGCAATATCGAGGAAAGTGCCCACAAGAAACTCCTTAATACTAAGCGATCTTTCAATCCTCGTAACAAGTTCATGCAGCGCAGTTTAACATCAACTCTACTTCTGCTCCAGAACTGTGGGACATATCCCAACGCAAAGCACGCTTACCAGAGTCGAAGTAAGTGTTCCTGAATTAGGGGAAACCCATGCTGTAATTCAGAAGGAAAAACTCCATCAGGACCACCTGATTTACAAGTACGAATAATCAGTACAATTGGGCTGGGCGTCACCAACATAATCATGATTGATAATATTGCACCCAGGGAAATAAACAGAAAGTAGTAGTTCGACAATTTCCTTCCTGGAAGAGGTTAATCTGAATCTTCTAACCAAGGACCTATTAAGTCTGGCTATCCCAGAGATACTATTAATTTCTTCGCAGAAGCTAATCCGAGATGTACTACGAGCGGATCTCATCATTTTCTTATATTCTTTTTGAGCTGAAAAAAAGTTATCCTAATTAACCTGAAGATTAGATCTTTTGACTTTGTTTTTGAGTTTCCTACCAGTTTTCCTCAGTTTTTTAAGATCAGAACACCAAAAAGGCTTATTCTGAGATTTTTGCTTGGTAATAAGAGGACAAGTTTTTTCGAAGGCTGAATTGATTTAAAGAAGAGAATTGGAAAAAAGATTAAAGATTGCATGTAAACCAGCCATAACGTGTGATGAGCATTAGCATCGCATCCTACCACTAAAGGAAAATGATTTGCCCTGCTCCCAGAAACAAGGTTGCTAAACTCCTCCGAGGGAGGAGGTGAGACCGAATCGTAAGGTAGATACACTGATACACCAGTGATCCGACTGAGTACGACGATTCGAGAGAGATTAGGGTAGTGCTCAGATTGTTTGAAATAAACACGCAGCCTCTTATCTTATCATTTGACCCTCTATAGAGGATTCGGCCACCTACAGGATCCAGACCAGAAACCACACCGTCAATCTAATATGGTCCCTGATTTAGGCAAATATCTACCTGCGAATTAGTGAGCAGCAACTTAAGCTCAAACGATGCAGCTTTGATATGGTGTAAGTTGATCTGTTTCCGCGCAAGCATAAAAGTCATAATAATAATTACAAGCTAAGGGAATAATCGAGGGTGGGAACCAAACTACGTACCTGATACAACCCAAACGAAGATATGGACACAACGATATTGTTCATATCGAAGATCACTGACTCGCGATCGGTTACTGGAAGGGATTTTAACAAAGTGAGCGTGAATTTCAGAACTTGTTTTCTACATAGCAATATACAGTACTTGTTGTACTTCTCTGTAAAATAAAAAATAAGACCTCAATCCAGAAACTACACCATCAAGAAGGTAAATTTCCTGAATCACATAAAAATTGTTTGCGATACTGCACGTAATTTCCTTGGATTAATAGAAACTGACTTGAAGATCAACAATTTAATCTGAATAAACACACATTTGGAGAAAAAATTAGAATTGGAAAAAATAGCAAACAGAAAATGAAAATGTTTAAAATAAAGGAAGCTAATAAACAAGCGCGTGTCGAGCTTCAATTGAAAAAATTAGATGAGATATTAAAAAAAAAAAATTTGATTTTATTGATTTTATTTATTATTTAACAAGAAATGAAATAAATGAATTAAATGAAATAAACATCTAAAGATTTTGTGTAATTCTATTTCATTTTAATTCTCCTAAATGTTTAAGGACAGGATCGGTAATCCCGTCTGAATTTGAATTATCTGTAAGTGTTGGTCCTTCTGGTATGGTTTCTGTAGGTATATCGGTTTCCTCATCCCATAAATCCGATGCGTCGATACATATATTATGAAGGACGCAGCAACCCATAATAAATTTGCACATTTTATCCACCTGCGTAAAATCCAATCTTATCAATTGACGGAAACGTTATTTTAGTAACCCAAACCCATTTTCGATTTTCACTCGCGTTTCACAATGTTTTTTATTGTACTGTTTTTGTCTACTGGTTAATGACCCATAATCCTTGTATGGAGTTAGTAAAAACTCCCTTATAGGATAGGCAGCATCGCCTAATACGTGGTATTTTTCACCACATATTGTCGGGAGATCTTTTGAAATGTAGGACAACTTAAAGATTCTTGCATCATGAATCTTGCTGGGGGAATCCACACAAACGCCCCAACATTTTTTATCTGCGTCACAGATGCCTTGTAGCATCAGGGATAATAATCCATGATGATTAATATATGTTGATCGAATTTTATTGGGTGGTTTGCGGATATATATATAACAACCATCAATACAACCAATGGTGTTATTATTGCCTGCTAACTGGAAAGTAAAATTTATTAAATAGGTAATTTATTTAAAAACATTTATAATTAGTACAATACCTTATGAAATGCTTCGGCTTTTTCAATTTTTTCATCATCTGTAACAGGATATTCTATATGCATTGTTTGTTCTGTACCAAAAGGTTAGATTTCTGAACTCCAATTGACAAAACTTGGTACAGATGTGATGATGCAATAAACTTTGTTGGTTGATTAGATATTTGAATAAATTCGCAATAATAATTAATTTTATTAGATTTAATGTCCTAATGATTTTTTATATAAGAGAAAAATATATTGTGTTAATAAAATGACTTTAAAAAAATGTAGTTTACATTATTTAAGATTATAGATTTGTAATTAAACTTAAGCTAGTTAATGAACGCATTTATGGTTAACTTTTATATAATTCAAATAGATGGATCTAAATTTAATATATGTATACGTAATGAACGCATCTATAATTGGAGTTAAGCTAATTAACATTTATAAGGTTTTGAATGTCAATCGAGTTGACATTTTACATAATAAATCAAATGTTTACTTATAAAGAGTAAAGTGAAGTGAATTAAATTTATATATCTTAGATAAGTATTAATTTTGCAATGAATATAGTTTAATATTAAGTATAAATATAACTAATTATTTTTATTTTCATTTTAGGTGTTTGCTGTCTTCAACATTGTTGATATATCGAATGAAAAATCCAAAAAATGGCCTAGGCACTTAGGAGCCGATGAAAATGATACATTGAAATGATTCGACACTGTACGATACGTGTCCTTGTTTCCAGCAAACCTAAAACGAAAATGTATTAACTAAGGTTTCAATCAAAATAAAATAAATTTTTATATTACCACAAGAAGGCCAAAACTTAAACTTCAGCAGTAACTTCTTTTCTGCTACCACACTTTTTGGTTTTAAAAAATTTTGAATGTTCATCTTGATTTATTAATTTTTGTGCTATTTGTCTGGAGATTCGGAAATTTCGATGAAACTGGAACAAGATAATTATGCTTTTAAGTTTACACATATTAATAAATTAAAAACAAATTTAAAACTTACTTCAATATCTGAATATTAGTGGATAACATCGGTGAGGAAGTTATTAACACGATGCCTTTTCTCTCGACCAAATAAATTTCTTGAAACTCCATAAATTCTTCAAAATCTGAAGAGGAAGATGAAGAAGATGAACTATCGAACGAAGACGATGATGACGATGAAAAGCATATATTTTTTATAACTTCAATGACGGCAATGACGCTTCAAACACTATTGATAAATAAATATTCACAAAAGTCAAAATGGCAGCACAATGACAGATAGTTAATAGTATTGGTGTAAAAGAGGGGTAACTCTGTCGAAAAACCCAGAGTAGACAAAATTGCACTGAGTGCAAAACATTTAGCTGTCAGGCAATTTTTTTTGGTTCAAACGAACGGTTTTCGAGTAATTTTTTGCACTCAGTTTTTATGTTCAAGATAGTTAAAATATAAAAATCAAAAAATGCAGCTGTGAAATGTAAAATTAGCGTGATACTCGTAACAAACAATTATTGTTGTTATTAATGTTGAGTGGATAGAAAACGTAGAAAACAAAACAATGCAATTTTATTTTATTTTAGATAATATGGATTTCAGTACAGGTATTATGGATTGCAGTAAAAAGAAAAAAAAAGATAAACACAATAAACAGGAAAACCGTTCACTTAGCTGTGTCAGCTCGTTGCAGAGTATAATAACCTTCAGTTATCCAAAATGGTATATGAATCGAAAAATCACTCACTGTATAATAATTGTGTGGCTGTCTTAACGAAAAGAGACCATAACAATTGTATAACTATCCTTATTTATAAAAAAAATCATTATAAACCGAAAAATAATATCCTAGTAGGCCTACTGCATGTATTTTACATACCAAAATCAAAGTAATAAAATTATGACTGATTGATTCAATATTTTTAACGCAATGAAGTGCAGGTTTTTCATCAATTCGAAAATAAAGTAGGTTTATTTAGACTAGACCATTATGGTGGTTTTACAAACCGGGTTTGATTTTATTGTTTTGATATTGTTATGTAAAATACATACAAACTGGGCCTACTAGGATCTTATTTTTCGGTTTATATAGAGTTTTCCATAAATAAGGATAAAATAGTCACACAATTATTTTACAGTGAGCTGTTTATAAGGATGATTGCCATTTTAATAAATGAAAGTTACTACTCTTATGTAATCAATCCTCTATTTTTATACTAAGAAACACACGTTAATTGTAAAATAGTTAATAAAAACGATATTCGAAATGAATATTCTTGCAATATATACAATGATAACCGTTCCTGTTGGTTTACATGTAGATAACTTGTATATCTTGTTTAAATGGCGCAAAAATTCTGTTCTCACTTAAAATAAGAATAACTACTAAAATATATAACAATTCATACTACATACAATGATCAGCAATAATAGATTTTCCAGGCAATTTGTAAATACTAAATAATCATTAAATTTATATCCGGCTTGAAAATTTTTGTGTAAAAAGAATTAAGCTGTTTTTAATTTTGTTATGTGCATTACATACTTTAATGAAAGTCTCAATTTCTATTATTAAGGTGGGCATTCCAATTCCCAATTGATAAAAATTTTTCAATCTATAGAAAATTTTAGTTTCCATATGTTTTGTATGTACAAACATATTTCGAAGCGTTGCGGATCCGATATTATTTCGACCTTGGCGGCACTTTAGGTCGTTTCATGATAAAAACTATCTGTTTCTTGGAACAGTGATAATTTTTTTTTATAGTTTTGTTTATATATACGAGTAGATATTATTATTTTTTTATTTATTATTTAATTTGGAATAGTTTAATTCATTTTTTTTTCTTATTTCACTACAATGCTAATTGTCCTTAAGCTTCCAGCTTGATTTGATTTCAAATATACATATACACTATATAGTTATTGGCACCACTATATTATAAAGTAAACGCCATCGTTCATTCACTTAAATTATATTTTGTTCACTTTAACTATCTTAAAATAATTTAATTATTAAGCTAATATATTATATATAATTTAATTATGTTTATTTATTTATATTAAAGTCCATAACACTTTTATTTTTAACTTAGGAACTTTTACTAATTACTTAAACAATTTTTATAAATTATAATTTTTTTTATCAGATCGAGTTACCAATTTGGTACGTCTCTATGATCCCACAGTTCAAAAGATACTTCGCTTCATTCCAATATTTTTATTTTCTTCCTATTACAAAAATGCATACAAAACCTGTACAACCTATACTATTCAGTAATACATAAACGAATCCTATTTTATGGCCCGAATCCCGATGTACATAAATATATTCAGTATATAAATTTGGAATAATTATGTATATAATCAATACTTATTTACTAGAAAAAAAATATTTACAAGGATACAGTACCCCAGTATAGTGTTACAGAGCTAAATTAAAACAGATCATAATTATTATACATGTTAGTCTAATTTCAATTTTCATTCACTTGATAAATTCTGAAGTCAATTAACCGTCACAATGTGCATAATAAATAGACGACTTGTGCGAGCGATTCAATTTGTCTTTTTAATATTAATTCATGACTTCCTGTTTTATTTGCGACCTTAAAATTTTAATAACAAACTTTTGTTTTTACTACACTATGCTGTGAAATCGAAACAAAATATTTTAAATTCAAATTTGTATGGTATAGCATTAATCGAGTAGTCGTATTTTTGAACCAAAATAATTTACTTGCGATGTGACCTGAAAATTTTGTTTTTTGCTGTGCCTGTGCGTTTTATCTTTGTCGTAATATTAAATCGAATATGAAAAATCGTATTTCAAACATTTTAAAGTAATGTTACTTACAATTTCGGACACTTTCTAGTTCAATATCCTCTCCTTAATAAAATTCGAGACAAGTGTGATGTCTAGCACTTCTTGTCTATTTTTAGTAATGATGGTTGGCTTACAGCCGATATTACACACATATAGGTTAGTACTTAAAATAAAATCCAGGAGTCACTCACCTCGCCTGTTGATATTTGTACTTCCACAGATTGAGTGACTCCTACTTTTCGTTTTTGAGCCTCCGTTAATGCACTGTCCAATCTACCTGGTGGTATATTTTCCTCCTCGTATGGTAGGTAGGCCAATATAAGCAATAGTTTTTGCCTATCCATCTCAATGCTAGCCACCGCTACATCAGCGTTGTAGTATAAAAATATTCAAATAATGATTTTGGAAAATCCCACTTTGAAACTTTGGTGGCCTCAAGCCGTTTTCATACGAATAATCCTAAGACGAAGACTTAATTTTAAATGTTGATCTCATGATAAATACAAGGATAGATCAGTGATCACCAATAATATATAATTTTCATGAAATAGCATCCAACAGGATCAATGATACTCGATCATGATATTTAGTATGAAAGTATCATTGCGAAAAATTCAATTATATAAATCAAAATGATAAAAATCAGAGTTGTATTCTATAGAACGACACAATATTTTAGGACATTTAATCAAAACAAATTACAAATAGTACAATAAATAAATAATAATTTCCAATAAAATACACTCAACCCAATTTACACTTCGTCATTTTATTAATAATCGATACATTAATTATTATTATACCTACAAATCGGCACATTTCCAATTATAATTGGCACTAACATTTTCTTATCATTATGCCATCCTTTGGCCACCACCACAATTTCCAAATCATAACTAACACAAATGACACGACACGAATCATCGGTGACCGGCAAATACGGTATCGTTAGGTGCTGAACAAAATTCACATGTTTCAATTTTGGCAGCATACCACTCTTTTGCTTCACTTTGTGTTTGGTGACGAGACGTGAATTTCGCCACGGCGTATCACTGTGATACAATATATTTTGTACCAATGCAAATCGTAAACATTTTATATTTACTCGGCTTAAATTATCAGCATCGACGTTTATAGAGAGCACTTCACCAATCGCGTAGCCAGTGCGCGGTATCGAAATACATAGAACTAGCGGGTTTGTGTTTGAAATGCAGTTGAAAAATTTAATGGATTTCTCAACTAATTTCGGATGACGCGCGATTGAATCGAAATAATTCAAATTCAATGGGATTAACACGTTAAATTGTACCGTATACTTTTGATCGATTTTCCACGATCGTTCGATCGTTACAACTGTTTGGTATCGTATATAGCCTAAAGTAGCCTCGATCGAAGGTGGTATTTGATGGGGTAGCTGACACTCAAAATTATACTTATGCACACCAGGTTGTAAATCAATATCGTCAGCATTTTGTGATTTATGTATTACATACGTTTTAGAGTTAAGATACGTTTCGCTTCCAGTGTATATGATTCTGTGAGACGTATTCGATTTTCCAATGTTTACATTATGATTCTGTTCAGCCCATTTGCAGAATGCATTGCCTTTAATGTGTACACTGATACCTGAAAATATAAAACCAGAAATACACCCAAGTAAATATATTATTATACACCATTGGTTTGTATATACCTTTTACCATATAAGGTTTAGTCAATTTTATTTCAACAACACCGGATACATTTTGGCCCGCATAGAACACCCCATTACCATTCGGGTCACTTAATTTTATTTCACAGTATATTGTCATATCGGTACCAATTACATCAAATAATATTTTTGTTCTATTGTGGAATAATAAATTAATAGATTGGATTGGATTTTTTTGTACAATCGCTAATTATCAACGTAGCATTATTATCGCAACAGTTATTTTTAGTCGAAACAACAACAACATCGACATAAAACAACAAACGTGAAGTTTTGTAGAATTTCTCTTTGTAATCTACTATTGGGGTAAAAACATGTATACAAAAAATTACGGATGTATCATAAATTTATTCATAAAAAATTACTTCACATTATTCAATGCAAATAATTCATTTTGATCTTTAATCTCGCTGGTCCAACGGCGAATAAAGCTAATCTGCAGAATGAAATATCACTGACAAGTTTTACACCGAGGCCTTTGATTATGGTGACGCATTTTCGATAATATGACATTATCTTGCATTTTTGAATATTAAGTTCTAACTGGTTCACTTCACACCAAGTACAAATCTTGTCAATATCCCCTTGAACCTTGTAAGTGTCGTTTGCGTCAGTAGTAATCGGAATATCATAAGATCATCCCCAAAAAAACAGAAGAGTGTTGAATTATATTAGTAATGTCGTCAATAAATATCAGAAAGAGATAGGGACCAATATTAGAA
Source organism: Tipula unca (assembly GCA_951394425.1). Taxonomy (NCBI): domain Eukaryota; kingdom Metazoa; phylum Arthropoda; class Insecta; order Diptera; family Tipulidae; genus Tipula; species Tipula unca. The sequence goes on from OX596380.1 coordinate 124,532,208, forward strand.
CCCTGGGAAACTCCAGATTTTGCCAAAATAGGATTCGAATTTTCACCAGCAATTTCAATGATTAGGTATCTTTCCGTTAGCTCTGATTGAAATTATTTGACAAAAATTGCCAAACTAGATAGAAAAGCCAAACTTGTCAAGTTTCATCAATATCTATCGATGTCGAATGGAGTCAAAAGCTTTACTGAAGTCAGTGTGTATGGTGTCAATTTTCAGACAATTTTCGGCCAATCCAGAACAATGACAAAAATTTAAAAAGTTTCTTGGGTATCGACAATTGATAGAACTAACAGCGAAACATAGTGGCACCGATGTCTACCTCGCAAATTCTGGATTAGTATTCAGTTGAAGTGAGAAAATCAAATAAAACAATAACCATGTGTTTCGCGACCAAGTTTGACCAATCCAGATCAATGACAAAAATCTAAAAAAAATCCTGAGTATTGACAATTGATAGAACTAACAATGAAACATAGTGGCATCGATGTCTACCTCACAAATTCTGGACTATCGTTCAACCTAAATTTTATAATTAATTAAAACTCATAAATTTTAATAATATGTAATTCATAATTTTAACATAATGAAATATCGACATGAAACTTTTAAACTGGCATTTTTAATTTTTTATGAGGTCATTGTTTTATCTTTGGTAATTTATATTACTAGTAGATCGATCAATTTCATTATATCAAAGAATATATTCGCCTAAATGTTTACATACTCTGCATTAATTTAAATATACACAAATACATTCACAGTTTTTTTTACTTAGGAATAAGTTAAGAAATTTTTCACAGCCGTCTCAACGTAGATTTTGGGCTCATCCACTTTGGCAACGAAAATCAAAATTTGGGTCATATAATACCCTCATTGCAGAGCTCTATAAATATCCAAGTAAGTTTAAAAATTACTGTAGGTTGTCAATATAAAGAGCTTTTGGAGCGTATTTCACCGCTATTAAAGGAAAATAGCATAAGAGAAAGTTTACCACCAGGGCTCAGATTAATGTTAACACTGAGGTAAATTTTAAGAAACTGCTTTTGTAGTAATCAGTTAATAATTTTGAATTACATTGTTTTCAATTACCTTGCAGCTGGCAACGCACTGATAAGCATGTCATACGAGTACCTAGTTAGCATTATCAGTTAGCATCATTAATAGTACACGAGATATGCGAACCAATTTGGTCAGCGTTAAAATTATGCTACTTGAAACCGCCAAGTAATGCTGAATGGTGCAAAATTGCTGACGATTTCTACATGAAGTGGAACTTCCCAAATTATTTGGAAGCCTTCCAATAAATCAGGAACATTGTATTACAATTACGAAAAAATATTTAGCATCGTTTTAATGGCTGTGTGTGACGCAAATATTCGATTTATTTTTGTGAATGTTGGAGCGTACGGTTCGAATCACGACGGCGGTATATATTGCCAATCAGCTTTTGGGAAACATTTTTTTAAAAATAAAAGCAGAGATGGCAAGAAATGTCCGTTCTTTTTTATTGGAGATGCTGCATTCCAATTGCAAAGGAGTATGGTAATTCCTTATGGTGGCACGGATATATCTACTGACAAGAAGATTATCAATTACCGCTTAGCCAGAGCAAGAAACTGCATCGAAAGGAGGGCTTTTGGAGTTTTAGTTTCTCCGAAAACAGTAGATACCATAATAAAAGTTACCGTAATATTGCACAACTTTATCAAAGAGAAACGGCAGAAAACAACACCAACAATCGCGGGACAGCGAAAGTACACACTAGTGTTAGATAAATGTACCGGGCTGCAAAGAAAGAATTCAATAAGATTTGGAACAAGAAATTCAACACGGGAGAATTTGGCTATGCGTGACGAAATTAAAGATTATTTCGTGAATGATTATATTCTTAACTACCAAGTGAACAGCGTAAATATTGGAAGAGCCAACATTTAAATTTATTAAATACTTTGTAATTGAAAAATATATGCACATTTTTTTATGAAAAATAAATAAATCTTTTTATTTCAAACATATCACATAATATCACAAAAATTCAGGTTAAAATCGATTCACTTAAAGACAATAGCACTCTTCGTACAGAACGGTCGTTAATTTTTATATTGTGCCGAGCCTCTTTTTTTTAAGTCTGCGCACACAACGCCGAAGAACATAAATTCGAAAAGTGCTCTACTTCCGAATATTTTTCTACTTCCAAATTTCTTTTCTTAATTATATCTATTGCGTCTTCCAGTTTATTTACTTATTTTCTAACACATTTTGATGTTTTTTATTTATGTTTATGCTGGAAGGCTCAGCCTTGTGGGACGGTCCACGTTCCGGTAATCGGTTCCTTCTGATTGGCGATCCTTCTTTTTCCAATTCATCAGGACATGTTCAAACAACTCTTCATCAGTGTTCATCATTTCTTCGTTCGCTAATTTGTAGTTTGAGCTATATCCCACGTCGTACGTCATTGAATTTTCTTTGTCGCTCCCTTCAAATTCAATAGTGTTTGACGGACCAACATTGCCGAAAGTTCTGAAAAATGTAACAAACGGCATTATTTAAAATAAATTTTAAACAAAATAAACAAAAACTTACTGTCTTTTTTTAAAGTATGGCCTTAAGAAGTCCATTTCTTCCGCAAACTTAAACGGTTTTTTGCGTGTTATTCCTGACCCACTGGGAATACTTTTCTCCGTTTGAACAGCTTTGCCTAACGCGTTCCTTAACTGAGACCATTTGGCTTTGCACTCTTCCGCCGGCAGCTTTAAAGTTAGGCTATCTTCCCACGCGTTTGCTACAGCGATTTTATTTTTAAATAATTTACATTTAAAAAAAAACAAAAAAAACGAGAAACTTAGTGGTTGCATTGGGCAATATCTTAGTCGATGACAACGGTACCTCACCTCGATCTAACATCTTACCAAATTCTGATGCAGAAAAATTTCCTGCAAAATACAAACAATTAAAAAAATTAATTTTTTATATACCACCGTCACTTTGGCTTCCGTATGCACCTACGTCAACCATTCTAATTCGATACCTAGCATCAGACACCGCTAGAAGCACTATAATATAAAAATGTTTATAGTTGTAATAAACTGACCCTGAATTCAGAGGTTGGGTAATAGTGACGTGCTTCTTATCGATGGCTCCTACACAATTCGGCAAATCCCAAAGATCCCAGATATCTTGAGGGATTTCCTTGAATTCGCCAACTGTTGGAGGCTCCATATAAATCGGGGTAAGTGTGTCCCAAATAATCTCAGACATTTCATAAACGATATTTTGAACTATCGATTTACCCATTTTAAAGCTCCAAGAAAACATCCTGGTGCGATACACTGGTGATAAATAGCTAAAATTTGAAAATTTGAAATATATACATTTTAATTATGAAATATTATACGTAGTAGAGTAATACGAACCATAAAGTTACAGCAAGGCGACACTCAAAATCTACCGCTGGTCTAATCGAATTTTTAATTACTTTTTCTTTTAATATTGAACATAAATAACAAAATGCTCGGGATCCAACGGTTTTATCTTTTTATACATAGTATTGGTCGAACCCACCATCTACATCTACTTCGAGTAGGAATTTCAGCCTTTTCCATATTTTTCAATAAATTATATTTTTCAAATATGTACAATTATCCGTTTCGATCTCTCTCTATTACTAACTCTATAACTGTAAAAATACAGTTAGTTGTGTTTGTAACTTCTATACCTTTTCTTCTCGTATTTCTACTAAATATTTAAACTACTAGAATATTCCATTAAATTCGAGAAGTGTCTATAAACCATTTCCGAATAGTCTAGCCACATACTTACATATACAGCAGTTGATCTACTCAAATAGAGATGTCACCACAGAATCGTAACAATATTTTAAAAATAATAATTACAAATAATTGTACGATTCTGACGTATAGTCACAGAGGTCTTAACTATAAAATATCTCTTAGTTAAGAGAATTCTCTTCGGTAAGACAATTTTGCGATTCTGCATATACTCATAGTTGTGACATTCTCTTAAAAAATCTCTTAGCTAAGAGATACTCAAATAGGTGGTAATAAGCATCATAACTTTGACGTTTATTGTAAAGTGTGTTTGTGTTTTGTTTACGTTTATAGTGAAATATATTTGCAAATAAATAAATAATTTAATAAATTTTGTGGATATAAAATAAAACATTTTGTTGTTAGTTGTATATTTTCTTCAAATGGATATTTTGTTGCAAGTTTTAACGCTTTTACTACGCGAGGAAGACAGGTGGGTTTCTTTTTGTTCAAGTTGAAATTACATTACTGAATAATTTACATATTTGTTTCCTTAGAGAAAAGCGCAGACAACATCTCCGATATCTACGGGATACAACTAATCCCTTCGACGTTGAGGAAAACATTTTTCGACAATTTTTTCGCATTCCAAAACAGTTAGCTATGGAGTTAATCGAGAAATTGGAGCAGCATACGCAGAGACATCGGATATTCCATTTGCAGTGCGGGTTAGTATTATTTTAAAGATATCAATTTCCCGGAGTAAACTAAACAATTATGGTGCAGGTTTTGTCAACTTTACATTTTTTGGGTCATGGTTCCTACCAAAAAAGTATAGCATCGAATTATCTGCTTCCGATGAGTCAGCCGAGTGTATCGGGGAATATCACATACATATGTGAACTGATGGTCTCTAATATGGCACATCATATTAAATTTTGTGAGGATCAGGAAGAAAAGAATATTATTAAAGAAGGGTTAAACAATTTTTAATATACACATAATTTACATGTATAAAACTTTAACAAATAATTACATATTACAGATTTTACACCAAGTTTGGTATTAAAGGTGTGATTGGGGCTATCGACTGTACCCATGTTGGCATTGTAGCTCCGCCGATATATGATCCTGAACGACCAGCAAGACTCTACATGAACAGAAAGGGGTATTATAGCATTAATGTGGAAGCGGTAAAATAAAAACACGTAAAAGTGTAAAAAATAATATAAATACTGATATATTCTAAATCACTTTTTGTAGATTGTAGATTCAAATCTAAAATTTCTGTCAGTCAACGCAAAATATCCTGGCAGTGTCCATGATTCAGCAATATGGGCAACTACACCGGCCAGAATCAACCTGATTCGACAACATAATAGCTGTAGATATAATTGGTTGGTTGGAGATAGCGGTTATCCATTGGAACCCTGGCTGTTAACACCATTCTCTCAACCAGCCAGCTTGCAAGATGAAAAATTCAACAAGCTTCAAATTAAAGCACGGAACACCGTTGAACGAGCTTTTGGTGTTTTAAAAAATCGGTTTAGATGTTTTAATAAATGCCGAACACTGCATTACGCCCCGGATAAAGCTGCAAAAATTATATATACCTGTATTATTCTGCATAATATGCTTCTAAACTCTGGGATCAATCACTAGTTAGAAGATGAAGCCATAACATATGACGAAGACGAAGGTGAATTCGAACAAGAACATAGTGTCGTCACCAATTATTTAAATGAGGGTCGACGAATGCGAAACGAATACACCAATACATTATAATAAGAATTGTTAAGGGTATAAAATTAAAAGAATTGGATTAAATATATTTTATAACAAAAAAATTTATGTGTATTTTATTTACTTTGTACATGTTTGGCAAGAATAAATAAGGCTTCTGCCATCTTCGTCATGGCATTGGTCAATGGATAAACGTCGTTCCGCCATTTCCTTGTCCTGCTTAATTCGATCTTCCGCCAATCTCTCGATTTTACCCACACATTCCGAAATGGCAGAAGACGCATTACTATAATGGCGTTTGCGTGGTCTGTGTACGGTAGAAGGTACCGCAATAGGGCTGGTTTGTATTGCATCTATGATGTTCGTTGATTCCACTACGAGGTTGATTGGTATAACGGGGTGAGTTGTCACTGCCAAACTAGAATTCACCACAGCATTTTCCTCAGCTCTCGTCTGGTTTATGTTCTAAAATTGATTAAAAGGAATTATTAATTATAGTTCATAAACGAAGCTACTTACTGCAAATCCCATAATAGGTACGGCGTCATCTCCCCGAACCGTGACAATCCCGAATAAATTAAGGGCTCGTTCTTCGATGCCAGACATCGATGTAGTTGACAGTTCTCCTCCACCAGTTAATAAAATTTGTTCCCTAATTTTCCGGGCTCTGGACTTCACCTGGTATTTCCAATGTGTGAGAGACTGAAAAATTATCAAAATATATCATAAAAAACTATATCGCTTTCAAATAAAAAATTTCTTACCGTTTTCAACTCTTTAGCATTTTTTAGTGGGCCTTTTAAAGAATTTAGTTTACCAGCTAACTCTTCCCATTTCTCCTCCAAATATTTATTATTTTCCGGAGTATTCTTTCCGGCATTGAATTGTCTGTTTTCCTCTAGAAAACATAAATACGTCTCAAGCTGCTCCGTAGTTGTTCGGGATGAACGTATTTGACGTATATTTTCCATCTAATGATGAAATTACTTTGAAATTACTTTATGAAATTATATAGTTATCAAATTACTTACTTTATACAAATGATATATAATTCACATTAATCTTTTAAAAAACAAAAACACCAAACTGACAAGTCTCCAATTTTTTTGAATTATATTTGGAGAGTTTTTAAGAGAAATTTTAAAAGTACTACCAACAGAATACCAATTAAGAGATTCTCTTTAAAAAAATCTTTACCAAAAAGTCTCTTCGCTGTGATACTCTTAATAGTTTTAACGTCAGAATCGCACAGTAAATCTATAATTTATTTGTTTGATACTAGTGTGATCTATGCATGACTGCCTAAACTAATCACTCATTTAGAAAAGTCGGTAATTTAGCCGATAATATTGGCACATGAGGCACAAAGTATTAATATATAGAAATAATTCAAAATTTTTTTTGATATTGTGATGTTGATCACTATTTCGAAATACGATTACTCTAGTAACGAATGCAATTCAAGATGAGAAGGCACTGATATCGGACGAACTTTCTTAATTGCCCTTTTGTATTTTTTAATATTTCTTGAACCGGTCCGGTGTAAAGATTGAATATTGTGATATTATGGTGAGTATATTCGAAGCTCCGCTTTCATAATTGAATAAAACAAGTACAGATATAGGTTAAAGTACCTTACAATTTACTTTAAAGTTAATTCTCAAAGATTTAAATTGTTGAGAGGTACCTACAACCACTCCAAGATGCTATAATAATAAAAGTTTCTATATGGTTGCCCCTCGTAGAAAGTTTTTCAAAAACTAAAATGAAATATTTTGCTAAACTATAATGTGCCCATTACTTGTATTGTGATCGAAATAATTTGGATGAGTTTGCTTTTTTCGAACGTTCGAGTGATCAAAATTTTAAAATCTGTAAAATAAAAATTAAATTACGTTTAGTGAAAACTGTGTGTATGTGAATTTATATGATTCCAGCGGTCACAAATTCTGACGAATATACCAGATAAAACATAAGTATAGAGTATAGACATTTTGATTGCCAACATAATTTAATTCTGTAAGTTTTTGTCCATTAAATAATTAAAGTGAGGTTATATTTATGCGGAAATTTAGTTTTTATTTCAACATTCTAGTTAAAATAGTATTAATTGGTACACTAATTGGATGTCACGCTCTAGGGTCTAGATGGTGCGACTTAGGAATAAAACAATATTTTTTATACTTTTAGGTTCGAATGATTAAAACTTAAAATATAATCAAGTTTTTATAACATCCGCTGGTTTTGCTATAATATTTTTTTTTGTTTAATATATTGTTTGTTGAAGTGAGGTAAGGGATGGTGTTTCTTTAGCAATTAAGATCCTGATTGTATATGTATTTTTCATATATGTTTTTTGGTACGGTATGTGGTGTAAACGTGAGGGTCACTGTGGTTGATGTGATGGCTACCAGGATAATACTGGTATTCACGCCAGCCTTGTAGTGTGGTGTTTTGAACGTTGGAATATATTGTCATGAATGTGTTTAAATCATCTGTGTTGCGGTACTGTTGTATGTATATGTGTTTATTTGGTCACACTAGAAATATTTGTGGTGTTTTTAAATTCGGTTTTTGTATTTTAACTAAGGAACTGTAATATGAATGGTGGTTTGAGTAGTTAGATAACAACAAGCGAAGATGCGAGTGGGTCTAGTTGTGAATACTACTGTGAATATGTTGGTCGTGCAGATCAATCAATCAAAAAATTGTTTCAAATGTACCCAATTTAATTATCACAATATTGATTTATTTAATTTTTTGTTATAATAAATTAAATTGTTAGATTATTTTATTATTTCTGTGTTTGTAGAATAGTCTCTGTAGAATGCCGTAGCATAGGTAATACGTACACATCGAGAGATAAAAGTTAAAGATAAGTAGTTAAATCTAAGATTAATTAAACAATTAACACTAAAATTGAATATGTACAATATTGAAATGGAAATTGATTTTGGGTATGAAAAAAGTAATAAGCAAGAGATATGGGTGGAATAAGTAAAAAAATCTTTGAATAATTTAATCTTTATAACTCGCCGAATAAAAAACAAAAAATTTATTTTTCATTTTGAAAATGTTACCAGTACGCAAGAGTTATAAATATTTTTAGACAGGCTTTTGTTCTCGATCACTTTGTTTGATAAACAAATTTTGACTAAGATACTGCACAAAATTTCTGACTTCTGGTTTGAGTTGTGACATCTGCAATTTTTAATGAAACACTTTGTGGCTTGCACAAAAAGTATAAGACTAATATATACTTTGTTAACGTTACAAACTTATTTATTCATAAAAATCATCGTGCAGCAAAACAGTAATCTCAGAGTGGTTTAGCACTTTCTCCACCACTCCACCAAACTGAAAATGGCAGTTTAAAATATAATAAAAAGGAAAAATAAAATAAATAAAACGACAATTTTATTTAATAAAAAATGAGTGGTTATGTATTACTAATTAGTAATTAATACATTTTAGCTAATATGATTTGTATCTTAATCTAATAAGCAAAAATTTTTTTTAAATTTATATTAGCATTGACTTGAACACAAATTTTATTATTTGTTGGGCGCCGCACGCTTTCATCCCGGCTATTACTTGCCACAGCATGTAAATTCGGCGTAGGTCTCAAATAAAATTGGTCCAAGTAGAATGAATACATAGGAAATAAGGAAACTAATGTAAACTAATCAAATTATAAATTAAACAGATCACTCACCTGACCCACAGACAACTCCATCCAATAGCGAACCAGCAAGCCCAACATGAATTTCGCGCCCATTGCCGAAATTCGGGAGATGAAACCGCCACGATATATTCAACCGTTGATGGTCACGTTGATACAGCTCCTGGAGAGCTCCTCCACCGCAACAGCATAGAAGTATGTGATTCACCAAATGATACACGATATTCAAATGAGTACGATCGCCCGTTATCACTCGATTATTTATTTAGTTTTTTCGCACTTACTTGACGTAGTATGGGTTTATCCAGAAAAAATACGACCTAAGGCTCAAAAGCACACCAATCGCAATGCGACATCCGCAACTCGTTCCACATAAATTTTCATAAATAAATTTTCCACAACATGTAGTAATCCAGCACTACCTCCTTCTAATCGCGCTTTTCATTTGCTGTTCTATTAGTCCAATAGCAATGGATTTGAATTCTTATTTATTTACCTTTACCCCTCTATCTCGACCTTTGCCATTCAAGAGAAACAATTTGGTTAACAATTACAGTAGCAGCTGAAAAATGCAAACAACTTATTAAACAATTTAACTTTAGATCCTTTGGATCGCCTTCGCACCCTTTCAATTAATGGCAACAATTTCACTTAATAATTTCGTTTCTATTGTCACTTTTTGTGTCCTTTTTCACACCTTTGGGCAATGAATTTATTATTATTTTTTAGCCAGAGATGTTGACATGTATGTGTTTACATATTCTTACGTCACTCTTTACCATAGCTCTTTAATGTCATTTTTCAAATACTTTGTATGAGGGTGACTAAAACAGTCAATGCATTTTAGATTGTCTACCTTTCTATTGGGTGGGGATATCTGTTATTTTTGATATTATGTGTGAATCTGAGCCCCTTGGTCTCTGATCGCTTTAATGTATTTATAGAAAGTGGACACACCGGAGCTAAAACAGTATACAAATTCAGTCTCCTAGCTTTAGTTTATCAGACATTTTTACATCGTGTAGTCAGACATAAGACATTTTTACAAAGTAGTCCAGTGATGTTAATTAATTTTTTTATTTATTTTAATAATGAAAGTTTTAAAAGTTAAATACATTTAGAATATTTTTTTAAGATGTGTTAAAATTATAATTATAATTGTCTGAAGTGTTGTTTCAATTTGAGGTTAAACTTTAGAAAGTCCAAACTTAAATAGGTCCTCGACATTGGAAAGAAATTTAGACATCATATTGATTGGTTTATTTTCGTCGTAGTTAGTACGATGTTTTTCCAGTTTTAATAACTTGTACTGACGAAAATTACAGCTGAGCACATTTATCTTAATACTCTGAAGAATGAAAGCAGAGTCTACGTGACCCAAAAGTACATTTCCCAATAGAGTTGCGCAATGTTGTTTCCTGCGTCTTTCCAATGTTGTAATTTTATACGCAGTACAATGTACAGTGTAAGGTTTTAAAAAGGTTAGGTTCTTATGATATGGTAAATTGTAGTTGTAGTTACAGTTTGTTTTTTTCATAATACAGAATAAAAATCGCTTTTGTACACCCTCAATTCTATGACTGTGGTCAGCGTTATGAGGGCACTAAACTGCTGCTGCTTATTCTAGTTGTGATCTTATGTTTACAAAGTATAGTGCAAATAGTGCATTTTGATATTTAATCTCGGTGGTCCAACAGCGAATAAAGCCAATCTGGAGAATAAAATATCACTGACAAATATTACACCGAGATCTTTGATTGTGATGACGCGTTCAATAAATGCCCCATTTATAAAAGATAGATGGCTTAGAATTATTTTCTTGAAGGAGTTGCGGACTAATATAACAAATAGCTTAGTTAAAATTGAAGTGGTTGCAATTCCCCGATAGCAGGATATTTCATTTCTTTTGCCAGATTGGCAGATTGGTGAACGTATCGAAATTTTGCATTTGTTAGGGAAAATTCCAGTTTGCAATGATTTATTTAAGATGAGTTTTAATGGTTTGCAAACTACATCGGCCAATAATTTAATGATGGACGAAGGGATAGTATCACGTCCACAGCCATCTCCAAGTGGTTTAATTACATCTAATATTTCTTCTTCAGAAATTGTTTGGGTATGTATTGCTTAATTACCATGCTGGTAGGTTGATTGTTTCAAGGTGAATCATCAGGATTGTAAATTATTTGAAAAAATGATGAAAATAGGTTTGCTACAATATTTCTTTAGTTTCTGATGCACATGACCCATTCAAATGCATAGTGGCCGGATATCCCTTAATTTTCCTCTTATCACTGAAGAAATTCCAAAACCATTTGGGGTCACTTTTAATATTATTTTGGACTTTGATTATGTATTTCTTGAAGCAATCAACATAATAAGAATAAAATTGTTCCTTAATTGCCACAAACTTTAGTTTATCTTCGTCTGAATAGGTGCATCTCATTTTTTATACGCATGGTCCTTTCTATTTTTCAGATTAATTAATTTATCATCGTTCCATGGCTGATGAATGATTGATGTTTTAGTAAGAGGTACAAATTGGTCGAATCTATTGAATAATATATCATAGAAATTGTCAATATTAGTGTTAATATCAGTTAATCCATTCCTTCTCCCAATTTTTATTATTTAGGAAGCTTTTAAGTACTTCAATGTTCACTTTTGCAAAGTTATGTCGTATACCGGATTCTTGATGGAATTTGTAGTGTTCATTAATTTTTGAGATATGAAAGCTGATTTCCATGAATTTATGATGAATGTCATTTCATATGAATGGTGATAGAGGTTCGTTTACTTTAAAGATATCGACTTCGTTTGTGAAGAATAAATCATGAAAATTACCATTTACGTTTGGAAGATGATTTATTTGTTTTAGATCAATGTAAAAACATCAGCATCAATAAAACAACACTCACTGTCTGATAGAGTAGAGGATTGCATTAAAGATCCTCGTCAGAAGACCAGTTCACTTTAGTAAGGTAAAAATCCTCCAATACTACAAAGCAATCACCCGGCTTGGTAAGATTGTAAATTTCTTTTATCGTTTCAATGGAGTTTGTGTATGTTTCACTTGGTGAAGAAGGTGGTATGTATACAGTATAAAGGTATATTTTTACGTTACTGATTGAAATTGTTACACAGGCATGTTCGACTTGACCACAGGACAGTTGTTTACAGTCGTTTACGACAATTAATATTAATCCATCCGTTAATTTCTTGCTCAATACAATAAGAAACAGCTCTCTAAAGGTGATAATGTACTGAAAAAATGTGTTCCAATTTTATCTAAAAACATCAACAATAGTTTTTTACGAAATTTATTTTATTTTCAAATTGTCAGAACAGTGGTTAATACCTAAAGTATGTATATACACAGAGATAGTTTTAATTTAACCACAAAAATGTTAAACTTTTCTAGACACACTTTCATTGTCACAGTTTAGTTAAAATTAAATATTTTTAAATCTAGTTTTGTACTTAACCTCATACCGCGATATTATTTATACTGGCCTGCAAAATAAATATAATATAAAGGAACAGTATAAAACTGATAAGTCATTAACATAATCACCTTGTTTAGATGTGGAAGAACATTAATATTTTAATTATTAATACCACCTCAATCAGATACCAATTTTAATATTTCTTGTAGATTTATATAATTATGTCCAATATATTAATACATATTCATATAGCTTCCGGGTACGTACATATATTATTCATCTAATATGTATCCGCATGAAGGCAAGATTATCCTTCGATTTGATTAATTGAATCGATTTAATTTTATATATCCGTGATATATGACTATGTGTTACGAAAAGTAATAATTTTGTGGATGTTCTGGGAAAATAATTACAAAGGAGGAGAAAGCGATAATAAATGGGTTACGCCTCCTAGTCAGTGTAAATTATATTTATTGTGTTTTGCATTACTAACAATTTATTTGGCCCGTTCTCTATTATTAAAGAGATGCGATCGAATTGAAATATAGCTGCAATTAAATTATTCGGTACCATTTATGTAAATAAGGCTCGATAATCTACTTATGTACATATAATGTATGTACATAATTTCAATGTTATATATACATATACATATTATACATATAAACACGTATGGCCAAAGAATGAACACATACGAATGTAGATAAAATTTCCAAAGCATTTCAAAATTTCCAGCAATGTTATAGATAGTGTAACGGGGAACTATAATCTTCGATATAGGTATATATGTATATATGTATGATTATGGCACTGGAATGTATTAATTACGAACCCTGATTAACCCGAGCTCAGTCTTCAGAGGTATCTTATTTTGGTCGTGGGTTGATACCAATGCCAATGTACAGGGAGAGATAGATAATAGATAAAATAGTCACATGACCCCGAAACTCCTCCATCCCAATTCGGGATCGGTATTTACTGCAGTTTCTACTGTGTTTGTTCTGGCTTGAAATTTCTTCCGAGGAAACACATTCCCAGAACTCTGGAACCTCGGTTGGTCGTGTTGGAGGAACTGATGAATCTTGTAGTGTGGTGTAGGGTCAATAATCTACCCCTCGTGATAGGTTGTGACGCTAATGCTCATCATACCGTTTGGGGTAGCTCGAATACCAACAGTAGAGGATCCTCACTGTTCAATTATATTTACTCCTCTGATTTAGAGATTCTCAATGTTGGTTGTGAGCCAACTTTTATCAACTCGGTTCGTAAAGAAGTGATTGATATTAGTTTGTGCTCTATGACCATCGTTGACCTGATTGTAAATTGGAGGGTGACGGATGATATTCTCACATCTGATCATAGGTGCATCTCTTTTAATATTAACTTTAAAAGACCACCGATTAAACCATATCGTAATAGGAAACTAACAAATTGGGATACATTCTCCTATGAGCTCGTTTCACTACTAGATTTGCCTAATCAGATCAGATCTATCTCAGATCTTGATTTGCAGGCAACTGCACTAACGAAAGCAATCTCGACTGCTTTTGAAAAATCGTGCCCTCTTATTTAAAACCAGAAGAAGCTTAACAAACCCTTCTGGTGTTCTGAACTCAAAAAGTTAAGGAAAAGTGTGCGTAAAATTAAAAATAAAGCCAAAAAAACGAATCTCATTTCTGATTGGAATCGATTCATGTTAGCTCAAAGAGCATATAAAAAAAGCCTAAGATCCGCGCAGAGGACTGCGTGGAAAAATTTCTGTGAAGAAATTGATAGCTTATCTGCTATCGCCAGACTTAACAAAACTCTGGCTAAGAATGGTAATTGCAAACTTGATTGCCTTCGCCTACCTTCCGGAAAACTCACCTCCTGTAGGCGAGAAGCTGGTGAGCTACTGTTGTCTGTCCATTTTCCTGGATGTGACACTGTTGATTCGAGTGTGGTTACCTCCGCGCCTCCTGACATTTTTGTCGGTACGCCGGATTGGAACTTAGCTCGTAGACTGATCACTACTGATGTTCTACACTGGAGTATTTTCTCGTTTGCACCTTTCAAATCGAGTGGTCCAGACGGCATTTTCCCTGCTGAATTGCAACATGGTTTTCTTCCCATCCGTACCCACCTGCTCAATCTGTTCCAGGCGTGCATTGCTTTTAGTACTGTACCACGATCCTGGAGCAGGAGTAGAGTCGTTTTCATACCTAAAGCTGGCAAGTCGGATTATACCGACCCTAAAGCTTTTAGGCCCATTAGTCTGACCTCTACTTTTCTTAAAGCATTAGAGAGGAACATCGACAAATTTATTAGAGATAACTATTTAACTACCTCCCCACCCAGTAACATGCAACATGCTTACAGAGCTGGCAAGTCCTGCGAAACTGCCCTACATGAACTCGTTACTAGAATCTAAAGATCACTTAATTACAAAGAGTTTCTTGTAGGTACCTTCCTGGACATTGCGGGAGCTTTTGATAGCACTTCGTTTTCTTCGATCACGAGCGCGTGTACCAATTTTAATATTAATCAAACCATTGTTAGATTCATCGATTCAATGCTCAAGTCCTGTATAATTGAGACTTAGTTAGATTACTTGTTAAATTGCAGCGATCTGGGTTCATCGTGCAAAGCTACGCGGATGATCTCGTTTTGACAGTTTCTGGTAAATACCTGAACGTCTTATCTGATCTGACGCAGAAAGAGCTCAATTTTTAACCTTAGGGCTCTGTATATATGGGTGGCTCTGCTAATATACGAATTACAAAAAAAAATTAATAACACTTGATAATTTCACTTCATTATGGTCTTTATCGGCCAAAAAACTTCGATCGACTGATCATTATCGACCAAATAAAAAAAAATTAAATATAATTATCAATCATCTTGACGCCATGATATTAAAATTTTGCTTATGACGTAATCAATACAAATGACGTATCATTGAATATTGACCGCCGAGCCGACTCTCCAGTGTACCATCATAATCAAACAAAAAAATGCTGTTGATACGCATGCGTTACACTTGGTTCAAACTTGTTCAGTTTGCTAGGCCTGCAGAGCGCTTCTGCGAATTAGGATAGAATCCTGTGTTTGCACCATGGGCCATCCCGGCATTGCGTGCGAAATCCGTATGGGTTCCAACCAATATAATAATAATTGATGAAATTTGACAAATAATTAAGTTAACTCTACTTTGCTTTGAATATTTTCGCATTTTGATAAGTTAAATTGGAATAACCGATATGATAATGTTGGTTGGCACAAAATCCAGCTATAATATTGCAATTTGTAAAATGATATTTAACATTGCAACAGGTAATTTTACGTATCTAATTTTTGCATTGCTTATGTTAATTTTATCGAAACATAAGTTAATTATGCAGTTTTGGAGTTACTTATCAATTTAATTTTAAAAAAAACGTAGCTTTTTGTTCAGTGTAACAACTTATGTCAAAAAGATTACATGTATTGTGTTTTGGGGCCGCTAATTCTCTATAAGAGTGTTGCTGGAGATAGAAATTATGACGTTTTGGCAAATACAAAAAATAATTGAGCCTGTTGTTATAGTCAGTACCGGATTAAATTCTTAATATTTTCAAAGATTTACCCGTTTCGTTACACTTTTATCATAGAACACGTATACAAATAAAATATAATTCTAAATCCTCAAATTTAAAATTGCAATATGTATTTTTCGAATGCATATTATGAATATTTATAAGTAAACGAAAATCAAGATTACGATGAAACAAAGTTTGTTCTTAAATATTATTTGCATTTTTTATTATCACATTTTTTTTTTTGTTAGAGAATAATCCGACTTCAAAATTTTAATTTTTATAAAGTTTTGTGCTACATACATATGTACATATATTCAATATATATATACACACACCATACAGCACAACAAATATACTGATATGCATAATATTTTCATATAATATTTGAATACAAATATTTTTATTTTTATTCAGCACAAAATTATTTAAAAAAATAAAATCTTGCAAATATGAATAGTAAACAAACACACATGCATATACACAATTTGCAGTAGCAAAAAGCTTTTCTATATCATAAAGAGATTATTATTATATTTTTTGTATAATTATATTTAATTTATGTAATGTAATTTGTTTCCAGTTTGCTATACTGTTGCTATTTTATTGCTGCTCTAAAATAATAAATGTCTTAAATGCGGTTCATGTATACAAATAAATTTAAAACGAGTATAAAACTATCGGGGTTTAAACTTTTGTCATTAAAATAACATTATTACGTGTAGGTACTTAGATTTATATGTGGATATGTATATATTTCTCATTTCAATTCAAGGAGCAGACATCTACAAAAGTTCAAAAGTACAAAAAGAAAAACTTAGTAAAGTATAAAATATTGAATTTTTTAAAATTCCTTAGATCCTCCAGAAATTAAATCTTTATATTTAATAATATTATTTAGATTATTAGAATTATTTTTTGAAATAAGCTTTTTTCGTTTTGTTATCGATTGATACGAGATAAAGTAAACATTTTCTAATAATCGAATATTTCTCTTTGTGACAACCGGAAAGCTGGTATTTAGATTTTATTTGTAATAATTAAACTTTGTGTATCGAATATAAATGTTGCTTAGGGATTGTTTAATTAAATTAAATTTATAACAAAATTGAACTGTAATATTTTTGGAAACAACAAAACCATAAAGCTTATATATAAAATGGATTTTTATCGGATAAAACAAAGAATTTCTGATATCCTACAATAATAATTTAATTTTGATTGTCTTACAATGTGATACATAAAGATATATTTATGTATATGATTTATGATTTATTTATGTTTAAGGATTACATAAGAATTATAGACTTCATAATATTTTGGTTTAACCACATGCGGTTGGAAGACGAATGGATATTAAACGGTAATATTTCAGGGTATTTTGGTGTTAGATGTGTCAACACCCACTATGTCGAAATAATAAATCTATATTAACCTGTGGCCGATTTTATATACATATACATTGTACAACGTTGACATAATATCAAATTACCCGGTAGGTTAGTTTAGTATACCGGGTGTTTCTTTTAAACTGAGACGATCAAATATCTCGAAAAAGAGCCACTCTACACTCAAAAAAAAAAACCGGTGATATTAACGAAAAACAACGGTTAAATCTTCAAAAAAATGCGTTCGTTTTGAGCCAACGCAGCACTTCGTAAATACAACTATTTTCGTTTCGTTAATTTAACAACGTTTTGGAATTACAATGAATTGTACGAATGTGTTGTAAACATTTTTTGTGTTTCGTAAAAATTGTTACGAATCCTTATCGTGATTTTTACAAAAAAAATTGTAACATTTACACAGAAATATGTAAATTATACCATTTATATATTATATTATTTACAAATTTAGTTGTAAGATTTAAAAAGTATTTCGTAAAAATATCAAAAAAAACTGTTAAATTTACAAATCAGCTTTGGAGAATTAACAAGGAAAATCGTAACATTCACTAATTTCTTTTGTGAAATTAACAATGGTAATTGTAACGCTTACAAACCTTTTTTGTTTAAGTAACACAGATAATTGTAAAAACTTCTAATTTTAATTGTAGAATTAACAAAACAAATTGTAAAATTTAACATATTCCCTTGTGACACTTAACACAACAAATTGTAAAACTTACGACGGTAGTTCATGAAATTAACAATTGTAACTGTAATATTTACAATTTCTTTTGTAGAGTTTACACAAGTTCTTGTTAAATTTAGAAATTTAGTCCAGGATAATAACAAATTAATTTGTAATATATATATACATATATATATATATATATATATATATATATATATATATATATATATGTATATATATATATATATGTATATATATATGTATATATATATATATATATATATATATATATATATATATATATATATATATATATATATATATGTATATATATATACCTATATAAATATATATATATAGATGGTCATTAATTTATTTGTTCTTTGTTGAAGGATGTGAATTAAAATGCGAACACCAAAAATTAATTAATACTCAAAATAAATTATTTATTCTTCATAATTAAAAATTAACACCTTCTTCTTTAATCAAAATTTGTATGTATTTACATATTACTTCAAAATTCATGAAATATAATAACGATAATATATCAAATAATATGGATTAAAATAAAATAAAATATTTTTTTTTATTATGTAAAAAGGCACATATTTTGAGACTTTGAATATAAAAAATTTGAATAATATTGAATATTGTAAAAACATTAATGAAACATATAATTTTTAAAATTCATAAAATTATTGATTATGCGAATACAACTATATTTAAAAAATAAGCAATAAATGGTGGCACTATCCTTATTGATGATTGTTAATCTGCAATTAGAATTTATATTGTTTTATTAGTATTATTATAATTATTCACGTAAAATTATTGACTTACTTTCATGGTGTTTGTTTTTTAAATCATTAATAAGTGTAGTAACACTAGGCACTTCTTCATCATACTTCGTAGTAATTTCGTAAAAAAAATAGTTGAATGAAAAGCCACATGTTGTAGCACGGCCTAGGATATTCTAATTTTAAGACTTGATACATTTTAAATACTCGATCTATTGTTTCCAGGAAACTTCCGCACACATATTTATACTCATCAATTATTATAACAAATTGTTCAATATTTGTTTTAGTTCCAATGGCTAGTATAAGTGGTTGCATTTTAATATTTTGTTTAGCACATGAATCTTTAATTCTCTGTAATTCTTTTGGAACGTCATGTACAGATTCTAAAATATTCACAAACCACGTTTGGCTATCTTTTATTGAAGATTTTTCATAAGCAACATTCTTTGAGTTTCTGGATTTATTTTTCACAGATGGTGGAATTATGCAGGCCAATAGATATAATAACTGTAAATTGTACGAATCTGTAATTTAGTCTTAAATTTTTTGAGTTTAATAAAGTGAAATAAATAAATATGAACAATGAATGTATATTAAAAATTAATAATTACCGGAGTTAATTTCCTTTTTAATATTTTGTAAACTTGCCAAAGCTGTTAAGTATTCACCTTGCTTTATGTGGCTTTTTAATATGGACGGAATGTGCTTCAGAAAAAAATCCCATTTTAAATAAATAGTTTTATTTTCAGCATACAGTGATTTGTAGTCGATATCGAACTGAAAAAACAAGCTATTAACGTAAACATTTAATAATATTATAACATATATCATATTACCAAATCTGGCATAAATGGGTGTTTGAGTATTGGCCAGTCATCGAAAATATTTAAAATTGATGGATCCTGATTGTTTATTAATTCTTTGATTCTTAGCTGTAACGAATGGCTCCATTTCTCTAAAACCAGCTCTCGTGGGCTTCTTAAATTTTTCAGCTCGGTTTTAATTTGAACAAATTCTTCTTGAGAAATATTTCCTATATAAATCATAAATTATTATTTAATGTTTGTTGTAATTTAAAAAATGATTACCTGGAACGTCAATTGTTGGTGTTTCCTCAGGTTTAGTTTTAGATTTTGTAAAATATTTATTTAATTTTCGATTCACATAATCAAATTTATTATACAATTTTCCAGTCGGTGATCGGTTTCCGCCACGGTTTATGAAATAAGTTTTCTAAGAATATGGTTTTGAAAAACACATTTAAAACAATAAATAAATTAGTTCATGTGAATTGAATAAAATGTGAACTGAATTATCTAATATAAATTGATCTATTATATAAAAATAATTAATTAACAGTTTACTTACCGAGCATTCGGTCGGGAAACGTAAAACAATTTCTTCTGCTAAATTTTTAATTTGTTTTGTTGATGGTTTAAGCTTTAGTTCCTTCAAATAATGGTCGACTATTAATGTACATAGCAAGTCTCTTTGTCTGGGTTGCAATATGTGATTTGTTTCGTAAAAATCTGTAATTCCTTTACCGCTATCCGTTTGTGTAATGATATTTGCAATTGACTATAAAAATAAAATAAAGAATTAAATATTAGAAGTTAAACATCATATTTATGTTACATTTACCATATAAGTTGAGTTCACCGGTAGTGCGGAAAAATCAGGTGGTGTGCTACATGTACGTGGCATAAATGGAATCTCAGCAGAAGTTGATATCAAATTGTTTCTCCACAACATTAGCTGGTCAGTAAACATAATTTTTTTGCCAAGCTCAGTTGGTGTGAAAATTTCGTTAATGTGTTCGTTACGAATAAGCTTTAAATGTGGAATATCAATACCAGCATCTAAAAATAATTATTTTATCAGAAATTATACCATAAGTACATATATACAAATATAAATAAATATACTCATAAGCCTAGGATATAAATCTTCTGCGCCCCATAAATTCAATAAAGTTTTAAGTGGTACATTTTCCACAGTATCTTCTATTGATTCAACATTGGTTTGATGTGAGGTTGATGTGTTTTTCGAGGGTGGAAATATGTTACCCAAAGAATCTAAATCTATGGTAATATATTCTCCTAATGGTAAATTTTGTGTTTCTTCTAACACATCGCAGTTCTCATTCAGCATGATTAAATCGCAGGTCCCTTTGACGTTTGATTCCATTTTATGCAATTAGGTACGTAATATAATTTTTATTTACAACAAAGATAGTTCTCTAAAGTTTATATTTAAAATTATAGATTATGTTATAATTATTATGAATTAATATAAGTTTCTTAAGAAATAATAGATAAATTATACACCCATTTAAAACAATAATAGTTGGCTATTCAATAATAATTAAAATTATGAACAAAGTTTAAAAATAATTTTTGTTGCGAATAACATTACCTTACCTAGTTTGGTAGCTAAGTATTGGAGGACTTGTGAAATATGTTAACGGATAAATAAAGTGACTTTGGCATTCCGATAAAATTTTATGAGAAACATAGTGTTTCATATATAATGTAGTGTACTTTGTCGTTATTAAATATGGCTCTTTTTCTTTTTCAGTGATAAATATTCCATTAATTTTGTAAAGTTCAATATTTCGATAAATAGTTTTGGTAATATAATAATTGACTTTATAAATGGTACCTTTGAAAGTGATGGATGAATAAAATAGAATATTGTTCATGTTAAATTCATAAATGTTGAAAATTTGTGTGGAAAACTTGCTTTTAACAACTTTTTTATCATCAATTCTTAAAATAGGTTCAAATGAAGATGCTATAAAATTAGCGAATTTTAATTGGCATTTAATTGCCATACTTAATGTAATATTTTTTCGAGTAGGGATATTTTTTGCATATGCTTTTAGTTCGGAATAGTGGACTAAAAAATGATACTTAGGCTTAAGATTATCCTTAAATAATTTCACATAATTTTCGTTATGGTTTTTAATTCTTAATCCTAAATCTGATATTAAATGATCATTAAAATTTGTTGAAACTAAAATATCCACCAATTCAACAAAATCACAATAAAAAGACCATACTTCGTCATTAATTGCCACAAGATCTCCTATAATAAGGGATAAAAGTGCGTGAAAGCCCACATTTCTCTAGCTGAAAAAGTGAAACGTTTGTTTTTAATGTGAATTTCTTTTATATCTTTTGATAAATTTCCAATTTCTATATCCCCATAAGGAAAGGTACCTTTTAATTTATTAAGAAAACTCAAATTAAAATACTTTTTTGTATATATGAAATGGAATAAGACATGAGATAAATTGTAATGACATATCCCTTCAAATATATCATGCATAATGTCGGCTGCAAAATTATTCACTACATGAAATGAAGGAATACTATTAAAAATGCACTCACTATGATCCCAGTTTCCGCAACATTATTTTTAACCGTATCTATAGTGTAATTTTCTAAAGTACGATTAATATCCGGATCCTCTTCAGTTTGTGTGAATGCAATTGTTTTATTTACTTTGCAAAACCGACAGTAGTATTTAGCTGATAAAGATTTTAAAAAACCAAGTAAAGTATTAAGGCCTAAATTATCTCCCAATACTAGACATAATAATACAATAAAATGAACTTGAATTAAATCATTTTTTAAATTTGAATGTATCGCAATTCCATTAGTTTCCAATAATTTTATTTCATCTACTAGTGTGAACAAACAAATATCATTACCATACTCTTTAATAAACTTTGACCGTATAAGGGCGCAACATGAATATCTTTTAATTTTGAAAAAGCAGATAAAATGGGAAAAGTGTAATAAATACCAGTAATACAATGTGTACCTGAATGCGATCCTAGCGGATTGTTTATCTCAAAATCATCGGCATATAAATAAAAAGGAATTAATATTTTATCGGGATATAAACTGCGTTTTTCTTTCCAAACCTCTCCTTGAAGAAAATGAGACAAATTTGTATTATTGTTTTCCAAGGTGGTGATACTCTTAATCGCGTGATCTAGCGCATCATCTTTTTCAAATAATTTTTGAAACTGATATTTCAAAGGAAACAAAATTCCTTTACAATTGCTTTCATTTAAAATTGGTACACCTTTTTGATAGACCTCTGTTATTTGGTCATCAATCGAAAATTGCACCAAATTTTGAAGCAAGTTATTATCTTTTAAACATTTTAAAAATTTATACTCGCTAGTCACGTTTTCAAAAATATTCAATACGTTAA
Source organism: Tipula unca (assembly GCA_951394425.1). Taxonomy (NCBI): domain Eukaryota; kingdom Metazoa; phylum Arthropoda; class Insecta; order Diptera; family Tipulidae; genus Tipula; species Tipula unca. The sequence continues at coordinate 124,555,506 of OX596380.1, forward strand.
ATATATTTTCTAAATTGGTTAATTGCGATTGAGGTAATAGTTGAAGTTTTCTACAGTTTTCTAAAAAATTATTTAGTTGAGCTTTTATCGGTTGAATTATAAAATCATTAGTAATTTGTTGGATATAAATTACATCTTTTCTGGTAAAATTATTTTTGTTATGTAGCGAAAGAAGATAATTAATGGATGGGTTCAGTGGGCGCGAAATAGTTTGACAGTTTCGTGCATTGTCGTTAGATATAGAATTATTGTTAATGCTGTTGTTATGATAGCTTAGACTAGCAATATTTGATTCGTTCCTGCCATTAAGTAAATATGATTCAAACTGCTCATTATTTGTAATATTATCGATTTCCCTATTATTTCCTGTTGTAGAATCGTTAACAGAACATAAATTATTTGAATCGGAACTTTGGGTACTGATAATGTTATTCGCAATATTCATATTATTTGGTAAAATTGGTATTTTGCTTAAATGGCGAGACAAATGTCTCTTAAATGTATTTATATTTGCAAATGATTGTGAACAATGATTTTGATTACAAAGAAATGTGCCATTTGTTTTGCATCTGTGTATAATTTTCAAATGGGCGATTAACAAATTTATTGATGCTAGCTCCAAATTACAAATAAAACAATCATACATTTTAAAATACTCATAAAATTTAAATAATATATGTTATATAATTAATTGCCTTCGAAATTCTCAAAATATTCTTCGAGGCTTTCACTAATTGAAAGCGTATCTATGCTATTGGACAGCTCCTAAAAATGGAATTAATATAAGTAAGTTACTTGAAATCATATACCAAATACATATTATATATGTACAGCAGGTACATATAATTAATATAATGTGAATTGTACCAAATTTTGAAAATGGTTCTATATAATTATCTAAGACAATAAGAGTGAATTGCGTTCGCACGATTGATAACTATGTATGTCTATGTGTACATTTAATGATTGAATCTAAAATAGTATTATTTTTTTTATAGACAGTTGCTTGAGACTGAGATAAAATTTAAATGGATTTGTTAAACAAAAAATGAAAATCAAAAAATATCAAATTTTTGAATAAAATGAAGTAGATGTAAAACTCGCCCATGTTTGCCAACAAATTTAAACCCAAACACTCTCGATTTTTTTGAACTGGCAAATCGTTTATGTGGATTGTTTCTGTTAAACGTGTGAGTCTTTTACATCTACCTTATCTAATACTTCAACGTAACACTAATTGAAATTTGAATTATGTTCTACTCCAAACCAATTATTTATTTTTATTTATTATTTAATAATAAATTCATCGTTAATAAAAAAAAACAATTTTTAAAAATTTAAATAATCGTTCGATACCTCAAATATTATCAAATGAGTTTAGAATGCATTAGTTAAAATTGTTATTAAGCTGTACAACACTATCTTATTAGAAAAATGAGATATTCCAAGCAAAAATAACTAATAATTTCATTTCATAAAGTTATATTAATTTCTATTGCAGTCTCGAACAACTATATATATAAAAACACTTGCTATATAATTAAATCATGCCGAATGCATAATGTATGCAAAGAAGTCGAACAAAATTTGAAATAATTAACCATCTTCGTTTATTATGTACATACATATTATGTATATAGTAATAACAAAGAAGATATACTAATAGAAGCACTATTTGTATGAGAGAAATATACCCAAATAAAATAATTTCATATTATTTAAGTTTTGTTTTTGCAATTTTACGAGATACTATTACAATATCGTCATGTCTCTTTCTTGCATTTACATTTTGAATAACACAGCAAAATAAAAAATAATAGTGAGCCAATTGGTTGCCGAAAAGAAATTTCATAAAAAATAACATTTTAATGAATTATAATGTATTGGTATTGGTGGCAAATAGATCACAACAATAGACCAACAAAACATTTCAAAACGCAATTTGAGTTATTTTCAGAAATGTTACAGTACAGCACTCATTCATGTTATATTGAGATGTACGATTTATATGCGAGTATATATTTATTTTGGGGTCTAAACTGTATATAAGCAAAATATCAACATAACAAATTATAATAAATCGGATAAAGTTATCCCTACCTAACGTCATCCCTACCTTCTTCGATTGTGTTTTAATTTTTAATAATGAAATGAAAACAAAATTTTTTTCATTTATTTATTGAAAACAATCTGCAAGAAGAAGGAAGGGATTTCGTTTGTTTCTATTATTATATTGATATTTTAGTTATATACAGTATAGGTATCAAAATCCCCTTTTGATATCATGGAATATCGCAATTAAAATTGTACATTTCAATATAATGTATGAATTCTGCACTGTAAAACTTCTGAAAATAAAATAGACTTGTGTTGTGAAAAGTTGTTGTTGCGTTGGTCTAAACAATTTGATATTTTCAAGTTTATTTCATCAATGAAAATCGTATTGTAAGAGAAGATCGATGAATGAGTATTTTGATTTTCACTTTTAGGAATATATTTACTCAAAACCGTCTATAGGTTACTTCCGGCTTGTATCTATAGAAGTATAGACTGTTTCTCTAGTTTAGGGGTAAAATTATAAGCATCTTTTGATTTTACGAAAATTGTTCTTCAAATACTTAACGTAATTTGTTGTTTTATTATTTTGCAAAGTGAAAAACCATCAAGGGTGGATTCATTTGAAAGATAAATGTTTAATTGGGTCCACACGATTGTTACAGCCGCGACTCCTCTTTTGAGAAGCAGTCTTCCTGATAAGTTTGGAAAATCACCTCATTGAAAGAAAAAAGAAAATTTATCCAACAAAATAGCCTAACAAAAACCAATATTATAGAATATAAAATTAAATTTTTGGTTTTTCGTCTGAAGCAAGACGATTCATTAATAATATTAGGGGATTATATCGTCTTAATTTCTATTGTAATGAAATTTTTATAAATATTTTTGGTCTGTACATATAAAAAATAAATAAAATTAGCAAACAGAAAATGTTCCTATTGTTGTTTTCGAGCAATGCCAGATTTTGCTACATATATAAAAAATATATCGTCGGCGAAGAAAATGCGTGTCAAGTAGAAAACATATATCTATGTGAATCAAAAAATAATATAGCAGACGGACGATACGTATGATTTTTTTTAGAAAAAAATATTACGATCATATAATTTTTTGTGTAATTATTTATTTGGAACAATACATGCATAATCCTTTATAAAAAAAAGTTCATTAATATATGTGTAGCATATTGCAAAACCAACACAAATGTATTGTCATATTTGAAACCTGTATCTATACAGGTGTTAGTTTTTATTCCTTTAGAATTCTCAATAGTTTATATACATTTCTGCTTTTTTAACTTTTTTAAAAATTTACATGTTTAAATTTTTGTAATTTTCGTCTACTATTCACTAATCATATCATCTAATAATTGAAAGCCAGAATATTTTACATATATTGCACGCTTGGATTTTATAGTGTGGATTTGTATTAAATTATTTGATAATCAAGATCATGTCCGTTTTCTATTCAAATTAGAGGTGGCATCCACCACCCTTCGTTGGCCCTTCCTGATTTTCTACTTAATTTCAATAGTTCTTAATCTGTTGCAAATAGCCATAAGCAATGTTGTAAACATTTTGTTTTGTGATATCCATTCCATTTATTACAAATTTAGATGTAATTTGACGATTGTAATTGTAATTGTACGGCCAACGAAACGTTCATTTATTCAAACGAATTTGGGTATAAGTGTTTTCGGCCGAACTTAGGTAATAATTTACATTTGTTGATTGCATCTCGTTCGACAATTTTTCTGATTACATCTATGTATATCAGCTACTCCAATTTTACTATGTGAAATTTTGTTACATACTAACAAATGCATTTCTGGTCGATTTAATGATGTGTGGAGGATCGTATTGTGCAAAAACTTTTTTGCCAGCTAATATAAAATAAGAATGTGATACCGAGCTGTTTATATGCTTGCACATTTATGGCCCGCCCCTTGATCACATGTTAACATTATGACGTTTAACCCAATTTTTTCCTGATATACGATTATATTTTTTTTAATCAATTCACATAATTTTGAAGCAGAATGTCTTGTTAATCAGTACATAATTAATCACATATTTCCAATTACCTATTAGTGATATAGACCCTGTGGTCGGGGGGCACTCACATGTCTCGTAAATCAAAATTGCACGAACATGTTTCCCAAGAATATCACCACAGTACCCTTTGCTTGTCGTAGGAGGCGACTTAACGGTTGGATCGCTGGGCTGACGACCCGCATCCGTAAAAAAAATATAGTGTTTATAAAGTCAACAAAAAGAAAAATGGATACCGCCAAAACGACACCGGACCCCCGCTCAAGTACCCGGACACGAGATTTAGGATCGGCACGTGGAACGTGCAATCACTAAGGAAACCAGGAGCGTTAGAGGGCCTAATCACGTGCATGAAGGAGTATCGGCTGGAACTCGTTGCTCTTCAAGAAACTCGCTGGCCTAAAAGTTGAGACCATGTGTCCCAGGGCTATACGTTGTTCTACAGTGGAGATGACCTCGGAAATCTTGGAGCTGGATTTCTTCTTGGGCCGCAGGTAAAGAAGGCTGTTTTGGATTTCCAAGCAGTCAATAACCGATTGTGTAAGCTTCGCTTGCGCATGAAGTTAGCTAACCTGTCGATAATTTGTGTACATGCGCCCACAGAAGTCAGCCAGCCCCAAGATAAAGACTCATTTTACAATGACTTGGACGATCTGATGGGATCTATACCCGAACACGATGTTAGAATGGTAATTGGGGACTTTAATGCTAGAGCTGGCAGAAATCAGACCGACTTGTGTGAAAACATAGGTCCGTACTCCCGACACGAAACTGCGACCGATAATGGTGAGAGAATGATGTACTTTGCGGTTGCTCATGATCTTAGAGTAGCAAGCACATTCTTCCCTCACAAACACATACATCTTGAGACATGGACACATCCTCGCGGAACTTCCCGGAGCCAAATTGACCATGTGTTAGTTTCTAAAGGACGGGCTCAGGTTGTGCAGGATGTGAGAACTTATCGGTCAGCAACCAAATACGTAGGCAGCGATCATCATTTGGTCGCTGCAAAGCTACGATGGCAGTTTTCGTACAAGTCTGGGAACACAGCGAAACACATGGTACGTTTCGACTGTGAAGGTCTGATAAATGAAGATCAAAAGAAACGATATCAGGATCTTGTCAGCGACAACATTAATGAAGCTAATTACCAGTCTGACTGCGTGAACTCTGTCTGGCGGGTACTGAAAACTTCGGTTGTCAGTGCTGCTCAACAGACTTTAGGTATAGTGAAAGTCAGACCCAAGAATGATTGGTTTGATGACGAGTGTCGTCTTGCAGTTGAGCAACAAAATATAGCCCATAATGAAGTGCAACAACGTCTCACAATCGCGAGGAAAAACAAGGCTGCTCTTGCAAGAAGGGCAGCTAAGCGGATTTGTAGACGGAAGAAGCGAGAATGGTGGAAGGCCGAGGTTCTGAAAGTACAACAACTCAGTAATGAGCGCAGTTCGCGTAATTTCTTTAAAGGAATTACTGGACTGAACCATACTTTCAGGCCTACGTCAACCGCCATTCGGGACCGGGATGGAAACCTCTGTGTCAACATCGACGCAGTACTTGACGCATGGAGTGGACACTTTACTGACCTGCTTGATGTCCATCATGCGTCACAGACTGTTGTTGAACCACCTCTAATACAGACTGCGGAGATTTGCACTGAGGAGCCATCCCATGAGGAATTCACTAAAGCCATGCAGAGATTGAAACGAAACCGTGCACCTGGAGTGGACTGCATTAATTCGGAGCTCTTGATATTCGGAGGGGATACTTTGTGGAACTGTCTTTTCGACCTTATTCGATTAGTATGGCGAACCGAAGTTATGCCTGACGAATGGAAAGTGGCCGCGATATGCCCCATCTTCAAGAAGGGAGACCGCTTGAAGTGTGAGAATTATCGCGGTATAGCTCTCCTTTGCACAGCTTACAAGTTACTGTCATACATTGTATTGGATAGAATCACTCCTCTAGCAGAGGGCTTGGTTGGTGACTATCAAGGAGGATTTCGTCCGAATCGATCAGTCACCGATCAGGTCTTTTCGCTGCGGATGATTCTATCTAAATATTATGAGACATCCATCCCCGTACATCAGGTGTTCCTGGATTTCCGGCAGGCTTATGACTCGATCAATCGAGAGAGTTTATGGTCTGCCCTGGAATACCTAGGAATGCCAACAAAACTGGTACGACTATGTAGGATGACAGTGACGCAGTCTCAATGCTGTGTTAAAGTTGAGAACAGGCTATCGACAAGTTTTGTAGTTAACTCGGGTGTTCGGCAGGGAGATGCTCTGTCCCCGATACTCTTTAATCTCATGTTGGAGTACATCTTTCGTAAAACTGAAACACCGCAGCGTAACATCTTATATAGCCAGTCCAATCAGGTGCTTGCATATGCAGATGACATATGCGTGATTGGACTGAATAGCAACGGAGTGAAAGAAATACTCGATCCGCTTGTAGAGTTTTCAGCTTCAGTTGGACTTCAGATCAATGAGTCCAAAACGAAATACCTGATCTCTGGTTTTAGGGATAGTGGTACACCAGATTTTAGTAGTGGCCACCACACGTTTGAGGGAGTGAGGAGGTTCAAATATTTGGGTTCTCTTATCACTCACGATAATAGTGTGGGTGAGGATATTAAAGTGCGGCTGGCAGCTGGCAGTCGTTCTTTGTATCCTCTAAGGCCACTGCTAAAATCTAAACACTTATCAAGTACCGTGAAGCTGAAGCTTTACAAAGCGTTGATCAGGCCCGTTGTTATGTTTGGATGTGAAAGTTGGGCGCTGACGGATGAATACGAGAGATGGCTCCTAACATTTGAGAGAAGAGTCATGCGTGTGATCTACGGCCCAAAACGCGAAATAGATGGTACCTACCGAGCTCTGTACAATATCGAGATCAGAGATCTGATGAAGATCCCCGATATTGTACATGAAATAAGATCTCAGCGAGTACGCTGGCTCGGTCACGTTCTGCGTGCTGATCCGGAACGAATAGTGCAGCGATCTCTGAAAGGAGAGCCACCATATGGTAGGCGCAGAGGTCGTTGCCGGCGACGATGGCTCCACGATGTAGAGAACGACTTGGCCTCTTCAGAGTGTCTTAGACAGTATGAAGACCATGCTCAGGATCGAAACCGTTGGAGCCAGGTTGTTGACTCAGTAAGGGGCCAGTAATGGCCTTTAATACTGTTTATTATTATTAGTGATATAGATAGACAATATGCTACACATATATTAATGAACTTTATTTTATAAAAGGATTATGCATGTATTGTTCAAAATAAATATTTACAAAAAAATTTATATGATCGTAATTTTTTTTTCTAAAAAAAATCATACGCATCGTCCGTCTATATATTATTTTTTGATTCACACTCATAAATGTTTTCTACTTGACACGCATTTTCTTCGCCGACGATATATTTTTTATGCATATAGCAAAATCTTGCATTGATCGAAAACAACAATTGCGCGATTTACACGTTCCAACGATTTTTTTCCAACATTTTTTGTAGACATTCAGAGCTACACGCAATAGAAAAAATGTGTATGCGATAAAACGAGATACGCATAATACAAAAATGGCGTCGTGCTATAATTTTTTGTCGGTGTCAAATTACAATAAAACTTTTGACGGGTAATTTTGGTGCACAACGCTCTTTATTGTAGCTATATTTCTTTTTCTAAAACGAAAACAATGAATAAACAGTGAAATCCTTGCCGCTCATGGCTATTTCGGTTTATTTATTGGTTTTGCGCTATAAATATTTGACAATAAAAAAAAATCGCCATTTTAATTGTGTTTGTTGCTATAAAATATACTCGGGTCGAGTGTATTTTATAGCAACAAATTTTATTTTTATGGAAACAAATTTAAATAAAAAAAGAAATACATAAGTCCAACAAAATTTTGTTTGTTTATATGTTTGTTCTTGTCTTTCAAATAAATTTCGCGATATACTAATCTCTTCATTTTTTGTTGGCCAACATTGTTGGAACGTGTAAATCGCGCAAATAGGAACATTTTCTGTTTTCTAATTTTATTTATTTTTTATTTGTACAGACCAAAAATATTTATAAAAATTTCATTACAATAGAAATTAAGACGATATAATCCCCTAATATTATTAATGAATCGTCTTGCTTCAGACGAAAAACCAAAAATTTAATTTTATATTCTATAATATTGGTTTTTGTTAGGCTATTTTGTTGGATAAATTTTCTTTTTTCTTTCAATGAAGTGATTTTCCAAACTTATCAGGAAGACTGCTTCTCAAAAGAGGAGTGGCGGCTTTGACAATCGTGTGGACCCAATTAAACATTTATCTTTCAAATGAATCCATCCTTGATTTTTTTTCATTTTGCAAAATAATAAAACAAAAAATTACGTTAAGTATTTGAAGAACAATTTTCGTAAAATCAAAAGATGGTGTTAATTTTACCCCTAAACTAGAGAAACAGTCTATACTTCTATAGATACAAGCCGGAAGTAACTATAGACGGTTTTGCGTAAATATATTCCTAAAAGTGAAAATCAAAATACTCATTCATCGATCTTCTCTTACAATACGATTTTCATTGATGAAATAAACTTGAAAATATCAAATTGTTTAGACCAACGCAACAACAACTTTTCACAACACAAGTCTATTTTATTTTCAGAAGTTTTACAGTGCAGAATTCATACATTATATTGAAATGTACAATTTTAATTGCGATATTCCATGATATCAAAAGGGGATTTTGATGCCTATACTGTATATAACTAAAATATCAATATAATAATAGAAACAAACGAAATCCCTTCCTTCTTCTTGCAGATTGTTTTCAATAAATAAATGAAAAAAATTTTGTTTTCATTTCATTATTAAAAATTAAAACACAATCGAAGAAGGTAGGGATGACGTTAGGTAGGGATAACTTTATCCGATTTATTATAATTTGTTATGTTGATATTTTGCTTATATACAGTTTAGACCCCAAAATAAATATATACTCGCATATAAATCGTACATCTCAATATAACATGAATGAGTGCTGTACTGTAACATTTCTGAAAATAACTCAAATTGCGTTTTGAAATGTTTTGTTGGTCTATTGTTGTGATCTATTTGCCACCAATACCAATACATTATAATTCATTAAAATGTTATTTTTTATGAAATTTCTTTTCGTCAACCAATTGGCTCACTATTATTTTTTATTTTGCTGTGTTATTCAAAATGTAAATGCAAGAAAGAGACATGACGAAATTGTAATAGTATCTCGTAAAATTGCAAAAACAAAACTTAAATAATATGAAATTATTTTATTTGGGTATATTTCTCTCATACAAATAGTGTTTCTATTAGTATATCTTCTTTGGTAATAAGTTGTATAACGAATATGATTTTACTTACAATATCCACAGCCTTTCTATGTTGTTTTTGAAGTTTATGTAAATAATGCTCAAATAATATTCGAGGTCCTAATTGTTTTTTGAAAAATATCAAACTTATGTGGTGTTTGTCTATTGTAATTAATGTTTTATAGAATGCCTCTCGATCTAAAAATAAACATTAAGTAATCAACGACAATTATAAAAACACAGTTTAAAAACATTTAATATCTATATAGAGTCCGTGTAATACATGAGTGAAATCATTTGGCACTGTCAGAAAAGTAAATAAAAATTACAATAAATAAAATTATCAAAACAATGTACATAAGGTACATATAAGAAAGAACAGGATAACAATATTAACGTTATTCTCTCAGATATTGTACCTACTCTATATCAATGTTACTACTGCGTTACGTGTATATGTATAATATATATATATATATATATATATATATATATATATATATATATATATATATATATATATATATATATATATATACATATATAAACGAAACAGTAATACATGAGGAACAGAGACCTCACTCTGTAACTAAAGTAAAATTGTCAACCGACATTATTTTGTAATATAAAGCAAAGGAAGAAAAAAGAATATTATCGCGTAAATTTTTAATATCATTATCCTTTTCCTTCCTTTCCTTCCTTAGTACCCTGTTAATAATTTTATAAGCACATGGTTTTAAATTTAGATTCACATTTTAAAATGAATATTTTTTTTTTGCTATTATTTTCCATTTACAATATTATAAATTATATTTCTAATAAATAAAAATTATCGTAATGTAATATAATTTAAACATAAAAGAAAAATAAAATCCAAATAAAAATGTTACATTTTATATTATGAAGGTTTTCATTACATGTTGCACACATTTTAAAATAAAACAGTTTCGGTAGCTCATATATTATCAATATAAATACTTGTATAATATGAATGAAACTGAATATGTATAATATAATATGAATTTGAATAAATTTTAATGCGAATAATTAAAAAAATATGAGATTGCGATATTCTTTATAAAAAAAATGTACAGTTGCACTAACACAATCAAATTCACAAAATAAATATTACGTTTCACCGAAATACACAGATTTTTTGAACAAGGAATTATTATATTAATTTAGTATTATTCACAAATCACAACATAAAATTTTATTTCACTAACCTTTAATATTATTAAATGTTGCTGGTGTATACAAATTAATATTTTTTAAAAATTGTTTCACTATTTTATCATATTTTTTTTTATTTTCACTTTTTTTATCCATATCAAGACACTGTTTAAGGTTTGGTGGTTACAATCGTAATGAATCAATTATTTCGAAATGGCTGACGAATATCATAATTTGTTACGAATTTCTTGGTACATTTACAAAAAAAATTGTTATAGTTACGATTTTTTTTGTAGAAATTACAGATGCATTTGTAATATACATAAATATTACAAAACACATTTGTAACTTTTACAAAGTTTGACCGTTATCTTTACAATCCGATTTGTATAACACATATGTTTTACAAAATACACTAGTAAATTTAACTAGTGATTATATATATATATTACAAATGAATTTGTAATTTTTTGGCCAAATATATAATTATTTGTGCGTATATTGTCAAGTTGATGAGATATTTCCATATTTAGGAATTCGTTTGGTTCTAATTTGTTGCAAAGCTACATCATACGGTAATAGACTGTTATTGATTATCTATGCTATTATTAAGAATTAATTACGTAGCTTTATTCGTACTCGTTCGAACACACTTACATACTTACATACTTAAAAGTTTAGGACAAATTGAAGTCTAAATATAATCGCCAAGGAATGTGAATCTAATCGCTCACATTTCAGAAACCAGACAAGATATAAAGATGTAACCAGGCAGTATCAATTTACGACAAGGGGCAGATCCAGGTTTATCAGACATACCCCAAATATGAGCAGCACAACTGATCAATGAATTTCCCACGTAACGCCAATTGTTTGAGACGATCATTTCATGAATAAACGTATTTTATATTATATAACGTTGTAATCTTATAGCAACAAACAACAACGTTATTTGCCATTCACTCATGTCTTAAGTACATAATTTCCTAACAAATACTTATTATCTGAAATACATGAAACATTCTTATTAACTGAAATAAATATTTTACGGATTAAATACAAGTTATACATAATTTTGGACAGAATATTGATCAAAAACGAATAAATCTTCACAAAAACAACAAATGTTATGTGCCGAAATTTGTTCTCGAAAATTGAATTTCATTATAGATAGTGAAAAATTTCTGGAAATCAATATTTGGACAACATGGCGTAATACAGTTATTGCGCATTTTACTTTAACTTATACCAAAAATTAATCTTTTTTTATATTTTACAAAACATGTTGGTACATTTTACAAGTGAATTTGTAAATTTATGTTCCTGCTTCAAACTACTTTCATTCTTTGTAAAGTTAAGATATACGCTTCGTTACTGTTACAAACGAAACTGTGTACAATTTGCCACGTAATTGTTACTAATTTTCATTGTAAATGAAAATTACTATAGGAATCGAATTTACAAAATGAAATTTGTTCGATTTAACAAATGCTATGATAAATTTACAACGAAAAACCTTACAAAGCAGGTGTTAATTCATAATTCATCAAATTTGTTGTTAAGTTTACAAATTTTCTTTTACGAAATAATATTTGTAAATTATTTTTTTGAGTGTACGGAAAAATTGTCCATAATCAAAATTTAATCATACCGCGGAGGAAATACATTAGTGCAAAAAAAACAGTCCCCCACCCCCGCTTTGTAGGTGGGGCGGGGGTAACTTTTAAACTAAAATAGGAAGCCATATTTTTTATTGAAAAACATCACGTTTTCATTGGAAATACTCGAAATTCGTCATCAAAACAATTTATTCAGTTTTGTAAATCACATTTAACGTTTGTGTTATTTCTTATCTTCATGTTTTTCGTAATTGCAAAATAAACGACAAAATACTTTAGAATGGAGCGTTTAACTGTGCCAGAGAAAATTGAAATGGTTCTGGTTTATGGAGAAGCTGGCAGAAATCTTGAAAATGCTGTTGCTATTCATTTGGCCGTACTATCAAACAATTTATTACTGATGGAAATGTTCAACCGAAAAAGAGGACCCGTAGAGCAACAGTCACTGGAGAAAATAAAGAAATTGCTGTATTGGCAGCAGTGGCTCATAATTATCATATTAGTACACGAGAAATAGTTCTCGATTCCGGATTGCCCCTCACCAGTGTTTGGAGAATTTTAAAACGGCACAAGTATCATCCATATCATGTGTCTTTACACCAAGATCTTCATGGCGTTGATTTCCAAAATCGGGTAACTTTTTGTCAATGGGCACGTGAACAAATACAACAAAATCCCGATTTTTTTCGTTGCGTAATGTTCTCCGACGAATCGTCTTTTACAAACCATGGAACGGTTAATCGACACAACATGCATTATTGGAGTGTTACAAATCCGCACTGGCTTCGTCAAGTTGAACATCCGCGTCCTTGGACTGTCAACGTGTCGTGTGGAATAATTGGCAACAAACTCATAGGCCCCCACATTATTGAAGGCAACTTGAATGGTCAAATGTACCGAAACATTTTGGAAAATGAACTACCAATATTACTTGAAAATTTGAGCTTAGAAGTGAGACGGAACATGTGGTTTCAACATGATGGTTGTCCTGCACACTATTCGTTGATGGCACGTGAAATACTTGATCGTGATTTCAATGGCCGCTGGATCGGTAGAGCTGGTCCGATAAATTGGCCCGCCAGATCACCAAATCTTACTGCGCCAGATTTTTTTTTTGTGGGGGGCTACCTCAAAAACAAAATTTACACACAAAAACCAACAACACGTGAGAACATGATTGAGCGAATCAGAAATGCGTGTGCTGAAATTCAACAAGACACACTTCTCAGTTGTGTACAATCATTTGAAATGCGGATTAATAAGTGCATTGAAGTCGCAGGCCATCATTTTGAACACTTATTTTAGATTTATAAAACTGAATAAATCGTTTTGATGACGAATTTCGGGTATTTCCAATGAGAACGTGATGTTTTTTATTTCAAAAATAATTACATTTTGATTATGGACATTTTTTCCGTAGAGTGGCTATTTTTCGAGATATTTGATCGTCTCAGTTTAAAAGAAACACCCGGTATAGTGTTATATTTGTGTGTTTGCTTATCACAGAAATATAATGTTATATTTAAATCTATTGTATAAATTGTGGTTGTTTATACGTGGGGTTTGGAAGTGTCAAATAGTATATATGGGGGATGCTGTGAGTGTGAGATACGTGTGTGATACAGAAGTAACAATAATATAATATTTTGTTATTTATGAAGTAGACACTGTTCAATAGGCATATAAATTCAGTATTTTTGGGTGTACTGAATCGTATAATGTTTGGAGAAATATCGATTTCGATATTATTGTTAGTGTTGGAGAAAGACTTTGGTAGACAACCGTAACTAGGGAAGCTTGAGCGCTGAAACACTTCCGTGTTCCCCCCTCGCTTTGCCGTACGAGGTCCGTCCGCCAATGTTTACCAAGATCGGTGCCGTTTATATTAGTAGATGAATTTTACAATACCCGCTTACCACTGGTGGGGGCTATGACGGTATTGTTTGTTTCTATTTGGTGAGAGATACTTACTTGATTGATGAAAACTCTCGATTATAATTTAGAACACTGGATTTCAATTATTGATTTTACTGATTTATTTATTGATTCGAATTTATTTAACTGCTTAATTTATCTTGACTGGACTGGACTGTACTAGAAACTTAACTGGATTTTAACTGATGACAATAAACTGGATATGATATTAATGATGTTAATTACAAATATATATTAATCCCAATAATAATAATACTAATTTTGTCGCGTTATTTATACAATAATTTTGTATTTTAATTTAGTTCATTATTTTGGTCTGATTTAATGACCTTATTATGTTTTGCAAAATATAGTATTTTAGAATTGTGTTTTACGAAATATATTATTTCGGTTAACTTTTTGCAATGTATGACATTATTACAATTATTTATTATGAAATATAGCATTTTGTATAATGTGTGACCTAAAACAAATATGCGCTTTATGTTTATTATTTCTTTCAAGTGTGCATTTAGGTGCTTTAATACTTTTATACTTGCGCTTTAATTTATGTTTTAAATTATTTATTTTGAATATTTTGTGGGTGGATACTTTATTATACTTTATTTCATATTCGTGGCCCCTGTGGTCGGGGGGCACTCACATGTCTCGTAAATCTAAATTGCACGAACATGTTTCCTAAGAATGCCACCACAGTATCCTTTGCTTGTCGTAGGAGGCGACTAAACGGTTGGATCGCTGGGCTGACGACCCGCATCCGTAAAAAAAATCAACTGTTTATAAAATCAACAAAAAGAAAAATGGATACCGCCAAAACAACACCCGGACCCCCGCTCAAGTACCCGGATACGAGATTTAGGATCGGCACGTGGAACGTGCAATCACTTAGAAAACCAGGAGCGTTGGAGGGTCTAATCACGTGCATGAAAGAGTATCGGCTGGAACTCGTTGCTCTTCAAGAAACTCGCTGGCCTCAAAGTTGAGACCATGTGTCCCAGGGCTATACTGTAACGAATCTTCGCTACAAGTGTTGCATGGGTAGATCACCCCTGACCATTAATTATTTTTTTTTAGTGTATGTGTATGGTAGCTACGGTCTTGCGCTTACCGGTTACAAAAGAGAGGCTTAATAGGTAAAACATTCGATTTCGGATAGACGAGAGAAAATAAAAATAAAATAAAAATATATCTAACGGGCAAAAGACAAGTATAAAAGACGATTTTTGTCAACACGCGGGAGATTAGTTCTTGGTGTGGCTTGAGTGATTGTTGTTCAAAGAAATGTATTTTATTATAAAATAATTCTTTATTGTTTAGTTTATTTATTTAAAAATTAAATTATATATATACGTGTTTATAAAATTAACTTAATTATTTATTTTGTTGGGATAAAACTAATTTTATTTATATTTATATATTGTGATTAAAAAAAAAATTAATGAATGGACTGTGATTAAACCTATATATAACATAAAAATTAATATATATAAACCTATAACTAAACCTATATAAAAATTTGTGAATTAATTAAATTAAGTTAATAATAATAATATATGGACTTATATGTAATTCTTAATATGAAATAATAGTGTATGTGAAGAGCAATGTTGATTTGAACGGTAACTATATGGCCGTTATATACTGTGAAATAAGAATATAACTTAAAATGCTCATAATAATGAAGACTTGGCCTATCATCTCAATAAATATCGAGATAAGATATGTATTTAAAAAAACGAATATCTAAATCTATTAATATCAAATTATTTAATAAGAGTGCTCTATAAACTAAATAAACTAAATAATATTTTCCATCAAAACCAAGTGCAACGTTCAAATTGTTATATTCAGAAAATCATATATATTGTTTCTAATGCTACACAACAAAATTAAGGACAGTACGATAATTGAACGTAACCTAATTTGTTTGTTTTCGTACCAACTATAAACTAAAATAAGAGCCATATTATCATGGTCCTACGTCATCGCCAGTTACTCATCAACGTCGACCAGCTGATCAATATACAAGTAACAATTTAATTTCTTTTTTTGTAAAATTTAATTATTATTTTGATTATAATTTATATACATTATATCTACTACAATTTATTTAAATAATTATATTATACATAATGATTATATTATATTTTGGTGACTTAGTCAAATTATTATTTTCTTTTGTCTTAAGAATTAGTATGTTTCAATTTCTTAAATATTATAATTAGAATTATTTAACTAACCTACACTAATCAAATAATTTAGTTTATAAGCTATATGAATTTTCATTATTTTTGTTTCAACTTAATTTTCAAAATTTATTCTTGATCTAAAATAAAATTAATTATTAAATTATGTATGATTTTAAGCCTCAATCCGATCACCATTAACTATATTTCAATTTCAGCACAATTTGTTCGATTTCTTTTTTTTGTGTTCTCTCTCTCGTAAGTGAAATTTTAAGTGTTTCAGAATGAGATAATTTACCCGTTTTAGACGAGGATGTAGCAGTATCAGTATGTGGTCAACATTAAGGTAAGTGTCATTGCCTGCATCAATTTCTCCCTTCAGATTGCAGTTTTATTTTTATTTTCTTACGGCGGTAAAAAGCTAGATTTGCTAAACCTTTGGGAACATCACCCACCCCCCACCACTGAGTCATAGCTGGCAATCAACAACCGCCCTCAAAGAGATTTAGCAAATAAACAAATTTTCTGTTAACGATCCAACATTTAATCGGATGATTTCTCCTGATGCCGTTTCCGACCAACTTACGGTACCGAAGATCGTTACAATACGTTGTTCAGTGGAGATGACCTCGGAAATCTTGGAGCTGGATTTCTTCTTGGGCCGCAGGTAAAGAAGGCTGTTTTGGATTTTCAAGCAGTCAATAACCGATTGTGTATGCTTCGCCTGCGCATGAAGTTAGCCAACCTGTCGATAATTTGTGTACATGCGCCCACAGAAGTCAGCCAGCCCCAAGATAAAGATTCATTTTACAATGACTTGGACGATCTGATGGGATCTATACCCGAACACGATGTTAGAATGGTAATTGGGGACTTTAATGCTAGAGCTGGCAGAAATCAGACCGACTTGTGTGAAAACATAGGTCCGTACTCCCGACACGAAACTGCGACCGATAATGGTGAGAGAATGATGTACTTTGCAATTGCTCATGATCTTAGAGTAGCAAGCACATTCTTCCCTCACAAACAGATACACCTAGAGACATGGACACATCCTCGCAAAACATCCCGGAGCCAAATTGACCACGTGTTAATTTCAAAAGGGCGAGCTCGGGTTGTGCAGGATGTGAGAACTTATCGGTCAGCAACCAAATACGTAGGCAGCGATCATTATTTGGTCGCTGCAAAGCTACGGTGGAAGTTTTCGTACAGGTCGGGGAACACAGCGAAACGGATGGAACGTTTCGACTGTGAAGGTCTGATAAATGAAGATCAAAAGAAACGATATCAGGATCTTGTCAGCGACAACATTGAGGGAGCTAATTACCAGTCTGACTGCGTGAACTCTGTCTGGGAGGTACTGAAAACTTCGGTTGTCAGTGCTGCTCAACAGACTTTAGGTATAGTGAAAGTCAGACCCAAGAATGATTGGTTTGATGACGAGTGTCGTCTTGCAGTTGAGCAACAAAATATAGCCCATAATGAAGTGCAACAACGTCTCACAATCGCAAGGAAAAACAAGGCAGCTCTTGCAAGAAGGGCAGCTCTTGCAAGAAGGGCAGCTAAGCGGATTTGTAGACGGAAGAAGCGAGAATGGTGGAAGGCCGAAGTTCTGAAAGTACAACAACTCAGCAATGAGCGTAGTTCACGTAATTTCTTTAAAGGAATTACTGGATTGCACCATACATTCAGGCCTTCGTCAACCGCCATTCGGGACCGGGATGGAAACCTCTGTGTCAACATCGACGCAGTACTTGACGCATGGAGTGGACACTTTACTGAGCTGCTTGATGTTCATCATGCGTCACAGACTGTTGTTGAGCCACCTCTAAAACAGTCTGCGGAGATTTGCACTGAGGAGCCATCCCATGAGGAATTCACTAAGGCCATGCAGAGAATGAAACGAAACCGCTCACCTGGAGTGGACTGCATTAATTCGGAGCTCTTAATATTCGGAGGGGATACTTTGTGGAACTGTCTTTTCGACCTTATTCGATTAGTATGGCGAACCGAAGTTATGCCTGATGAATGGAAAGTGGCCGCGATATGCCCCATCTTCAAGAAGGGAGACCGCTTGAAGTGTGAGAATTATCGCGGTATAGCTCTCCTTTGCACAGCACACAAGTTACTGTCATACATTTTATTGGATAGAATTACTCCTCTGGCGGAGGGCTTGGTTGGTGACTATCAGGGAGGATTTCGTCCGAATCGATCAGTCACTGATCAGGTCTTTTCGCTGCGGATGATTCTATCTAAATATTATGAGACATCCATCTCCGTACATCAGGTTTTCCTGGATTTCCGGCAGGCCTACGACTCGATCAATCGAGAGAGTTTGTGGTCTGCCCTGGAATACCTAGGAATGCCAACAAAATTGGTACGACTGTGTAGGATGACAGTGACGCAGTCTCAATGCTGTGTTAAAGTTGAGAACAGGCTATCGACAATTTTTGCAGTTAACTCGGGTGTTCGGCAGGGAGATGCTCTGTCCCCGATACTCTTTAATCTCATGTTGGAGTACATCTTTCGTAAAACTGAAACACCTCAGCGCAACATCTTATATCGCCAGTCCAATCAAGTGCTTGCATATGCAGATGACATATGCGTGATTGGACTGAATAGCAACGGAGTGAAAGAAATACTTGATCCGCTTGTAGAGTTTTCAGCTTCTGTTGGACTCCAGATCAATGAGTCAAACCTGATCTCTGGTTTTAGAGACAATGGCACATCAGATTTTAGTAGTGGCCACCACACGTTTGAGGGAGTGAGGAGGTTCAAATATTTGGGCTCTCTTATCACTCACGATAACAGTGTGGCTGAGGATATTAAAGTGCGGCTGGCAGCTGGCAGTCGTTCTTTATATCCTCTAAGGCCACTGCTAAAATCTAAACACTTATCAAATGCCGTGAAGCTGAAGCTTTACAAAGCGTTGATCAGGCCCGTTGTTATGTTTGGATGTGAAAGTTGGGCGCTGACGGATGAGTACGAGAGATGGCTCCTTACATTTGAGAGAAGAATCATGCGTGTGATTTACGGCCCTAAACGCGAAATAGATGGTACATACCGAGCTCTGTACAATTTCGAGATCAGAGATCTGATGAAGATCCCCGATATTGTACATGAAGTTAGATCTCAGCGAGTACGCTGGCTCGGTAACGTTCTGCGTGCTGATCCGGAACGAATTGTGCAGCGATCTCTGAAAGGAGAGCCACCATATGGTAGGCGCAGAGGTCGTTGCAGGCGACGATGGCTCCACGATGTAGAGAACGACTTGGCCTCTTCAGATTGTCTAAGACAGTATGAAGACCAAGCTCAGGATCGAAACCGTTGGAGCCAGATTGTTCATTCAGTAAGGGGCCAGTAATGGCCTTTAACACTGTTATTATTATCATATTCGTGGGTGGTCACATTTAGTTTATTGGTATTCTTTGGAGCGGTCAGCAGTTGTATCATAACACTGCTTACCCCCCTGGAAAGATTTTTCTTTGAAGAAGGAAAATCTTCTATAGGATATATGCTTATTTTCTAATATACATAATTTTGTTTTTATTTCTGTTGATTGTCATCTTCTGGCCTTTGCATCAGCTTGGTCTTCTTTTGGTCAGCTTATCTCCATTGTCTTTTTTTATGTCTTCTGGTCAGCTTATCTCCATTGTCTTTTTTTATGTCTTCTGGTCAGCTTATCTTCATTGTTTTTGTTATCTGGTCATTGGGATTTTGTTTACAATTTTACTTATGTTACTATTTGCTTTGTAAGCAAGGTTGATTTTACTATAGAAATTTTGCTTAACTTTAAAAATTGTTATATATAATTTTTTTTTTTTTTTTTTTTTTTTAATTTAATTAAATTGTGTAATATGATGAAAAAGCGTATTTGTAAAATTGTTTCTTATATAATTGGAAGTGTAATATGATGATTATTTTATTTTATATTTTTTTAATACTTATATAATAGTTATAATTTTACTAACTATTGTTGTGTGTGTAATAGGATTATTATGTTTTTTAATATGTTGAACTTGAAAAATTTAATATAACTTGTCTTATTGAAATTTGAGTGAATATGTTTTGTTTAAGTTATTTAATTTTATCTTTTCTTAATTTTAATTTTGGAATTTCTTGATATTAAAATTTAATAAAATTTAAAATTTATTTAATGATTATAAAAATTTAAATTTAGAAGGAAAAGCTAATTCTCTCCTGATTTTATTGTAATTTACGCGCGTGTTTTCGCTTTGTAATTTAGAAGAAGTTTTTAATTTTCGCGTATTTATTTAATTTTCCGATTAAATTTTTGTTATTATTTTTATTTTTTTTATTTTTGAAAGTTGGTTAATATGTAACGGATAACGTAGGTGTATCCTACACGTGGTGACATCTTAGAAATATGGATGGGTAGCATCTTCCGGTTGGCGGGTTCTTTAGGCACCACGTCATTAAAGGTTATCGTACACAAAAAAAATTTGTTAAAAAAAATTTGGTTCGTAATATTTTCTTAAGCACGGTCATTAAGCACTCACACTCCGGCTTATCTCACTAAGATAACATATCGAGTGTATTCACGACCAGAAAAGTCCAATTAACCATTTAACGCTGGTGAAGCTTTGTACAATAATATATATAAAAAAAACAATTCAACCAAAAAGAAATATCCAAACAAATATGCCACCATCAATTAAATACAAAAATTTCTACTTAACTTAAAGGTTACGCCACCCTGCCTAGTATTATCCGCTTAATTAAGATAGGGTGTTGGTGTTGGTTGACGAAACTGCCGTTGGTTGCATCTGGTTATTTCCGGTGTCGATTGTATTTTATGGTATATGTAGCACCGTTATGGAATTCCCTGTTTGATGTGATGTCGTCACAATTGTCGTAAGGTTTTTAATTATTTTAGTTGTATTTTTTTTTTATATAAAAATAAACCATTTATGTCACTTCAATTTTTATAATTTTTATTTGCATATTATATTAATTTATATAAGTTTTGATACATTTGAATTAAAAGTTTATAATTATAATTTAACTTATTATCATTTACAAAAAACTATAAATTGTATTTTCTTTTTGTGCCATGTTGGCTTTTTACAGATTTACAATTTATTTCACTGTTTATTTTATTTTTGATAATTTAAAAAAAATTTATATTTAATAACTTGGCATAATTCTTTGACTTTTAGATTTGCAATCGCTAGTTTGATTGAATTATTAAGTTATTAGATTATTTTAAATTTTTTAATTTTATTTTATTTTTATTTTAAAACATCACCAAAATTACACAAAAATTATGAATTCAAATTTTATTTTTATTTTTTCTTTATTATATGAAATTCACCATTCTTTACATAGTTTAATAATTTTTTTCTCTTCTGGTCGATCACCGACAATCAATTGAAAATTTTAATTTTTTTTTTCCAGTCACCGAAAAACGGGCGAGTTCGTAAAAAAAATCTATTACACAACAAACAAAAATAATTAAAAGAAATTTAGAAATTTAATTCGCAGTTCGCGTACACGTCGAATCTACGCATGGTACTCCATGATCGTTACAAATATTTCCGTTATGGTAAGTTGTTCTTTCTTTGCTGTTAGAGATTTCAAATGAAGAAAAACTTTTATTATTTTGATTAAAAATTTTACGCGGATTTATTTAATGATTGAGTCAATTTTCTCTATTATATGATTATTAAACGATTTTCATATTTAGGACGTTTCTTTATTTATTCATTTTTTTTTATTTAAATGTGGGATTTTTGGAATGGGTTTATTAGAGTGAATGTTTCAGAAAAAGCGAAATTAAAAAATTAAAAATTGTGAGGTTACATTTTTAAAAAAGAGACAAAATCATCGATCGATAGGATGACAATATAATATGTTTTGTTTATTTATTTTACCTACACATTCAAATAAGTTCATGCTCAAACTCAAATTATAGCTCGACAAAAAACATGGCTGATCCATACGGCTCTGTATATATAGGTGGCTCTGGTGTTACTAGTTTCGGAAGTATGAAAAATATGGTTTTGTTGTTAAATAATTAAACACCCATCAGATGATCAACCCATTGACCAACAAAATGTTCGTCCCTGGTATTTGCAACCAAAAATGATAAAATACAGCAGATGTCCCAGAAGAGTTCAGAGCAAAACTCGTATTAATCTTAGATTGCAATACCGTAGGTGTATTGCCTGTTAGTAAAGATTTGTTTAGGTTAAATTATCAAACTATTTGTGTCGAAAAAGAAATTGATATTTTTTAAAATACTATATACGAATTTCTACCGATGAATCTATAGCTGTGGAATAATTAAGTCCGAAGAATAATACTTAGGCTGCGAACGAATTCACGGGTAAAAGTCGACTTTTCGGTAAATTCATTTACACTATCAAAAAGTAGGGTAAAGCGAGTACACAAAAGTAAATATTTAAGGTTTATGTTGTTCATTTTTTAATGATCTACGGATTGAGTAAGCTGAAAATAAACAAAATCACGTATTTCAATAAAATAAAAATACTAAAAATCAACTTTTACCTTAGTAATTGATTTACCCGTGGATTGGTCCGGTAATCGGATTTCTTTTACGGATTGTGGATTTTTGGTCAAAATTCCTGATGATTAGTTCAAGTGATTTTGAATAGATTTCATTTATATATAAAAAAGTTCTGTTAAAATTATTATATTTCTGTATTCAAATTGAAAGTATTAAAGATGAGTGTAGCAAATAAAACAGCATGTTGGTCAAGTGGTTAGAGTGATGGACTTTGCATTCGTGAACGTGAGTTCAAATCTCGGTCGGGGGCCAAATGTTTTTTAATTTAATTTCTTCTTTCAAAATAAAATTTTCTTATTGCTCCATTCAAATGTCAAGTATTAAAGAGCGATATAACCTGGATTAGTATACACGGCGGTGGTGTAGTGGTTAGATTGATGGATATAGTCTCCTAGACTTAAGTTCAAGTCTCGGTTGGGGCGAAACTTTCTAAATTAATTTGCTGTTCCAAATTGGGACTTACCTAGTTTCTGTTAAAACTTTCAAATGCAAGTACTTAATACAAAAAAAAATTGATACATGTAGAAATTGAACGACGGTGGTCAAGTAATGTCATCGGCCTGAGCCAAGCCTCGGTTTCGGTTAAGAGCCAAAAATTTGTTTAATTCAATTTCTTCTTATAAAATGGTTCAACACAGCTATTATTACCATTTATTTAGATACCATTTTCAATTTTCTCTATTCAAATGGTATGTTGAGAGATGTATATATCTCGTATACCACTCTTCATAGGTGTGCAGGTGGTTCGAGTGATGTACTATAGTTTCATGGATCTAACTTCGAATCTCGTTTCGGAACCACAAATTTTGTTTTTTTATTTTTCACAAAATTCATTCGCTTCTGTAAAAAATTTCATATTGAACGAGAAACATGAAAATTTTATTTCAAGCTGAAAATGTCGAACAACAATTGATAGACATTTTTGTAAAATTGAGATCTTTTTTTGCACAGAATCAAAGATCGAACCTTGGCACACGAAACCAATAGCCATCACTCTAATTACTTAACCACCGCCGTATACTGATATGCATATCTTTAATACTTAACATTTGAATAGAGAAAAATGAAAATTTTAATTTGAAAAACAGTTTATATAAAAATGTGTTTTACACCCGCCTGGATTCGAGCTGGAGTCCGCAGAACCAACAACATCCATCACTCTAACCACTACACAATCGCCGCATGTTTTTTTCGTTGCTACATTCGTCTCTTATATTAGCAATTTGAATAGAGAAATTAAATTAAAAATATTTGTGTCGGAACCGAGATTTAATCTTGGGTCTACGAAATCAACGTCCCACACACTCACTCTAACCCACTCGACCACCGCCGCAAGTTGTTTTCGTTGCTACATCCACTTTTTATATTAGCAATTTGAATAGAGAAATATAAATTAATAATATTTGGATCGAACCGAGATTTGAACTTGGGTCTACGAAATCAACGTTTCGTCCCCATCACTCTTAACCACTCGACTACCACCGCCGCATATATTTTTCGTCGCTACATTCGTCTCTTATATTAGCAGTTTGAATAGAGAATTTTTGTGTGAAAAGTGTTTCTTTTAATATTCTGCGGTGAAAAACCTGTTTTTTTTATTCTACGGTCCCAGCTAAATGAAAGAGCAATAACATTTTGCGGTGGCCTCAACACGTAAGTATACAAGTTTTAGATAAATTGAGGGCTAATCCTAACTCAACCCCAGCAGAAAATTGGAGTTAATCGGATTTCGGACAAAATTTCAACGAAATGTTTGAAAACGAAGCTGTGACAAAATTCAACTATCTCGAACATGGCAAACAAAACTTCCGAAATCGAGAATAATTTCGTAACAGATGATGTGAGTCAGCAAGATGTGGTCGTGAATATGAGCAGCAAGGAGATTATTCACTGGTTCGAAATTGTTTAATTCACATGATGTAGCGAATTTGCTTTCAACGTTATGTTTCTGTAGTTTAATTTGTTTTTTAACTTTTCGATAACACGATGTTGTTATTTTAAATACTCGATATCCTATTACCTTTGGGATTATTTTAATAAATTAATTAATTTCTCATATAAAAGTCGTGTTGCGCTTTGAATGGTTTGACATATTTATGCACGTACATGCCAGTATTATTAGATTGGCACATTGTTAAACGCAATGCCGGCGCTGAGTGTAACATTCCACTTGGCTTTAAAAAAAATTTGGGTATTGTGTGCATAATGCGTCGACAAGTCACAAAAATTCACACTGCGTGTCAAAAATGAGCTATTTTAGAAACTCTTTAGACGCAAAGACTACTTTGTGTTATTGCTTGATTCTAATTAGGAATATTCTTAAACAGTAGCCTAATTATATAACGAATAATATAACGCGAAAACGAGTACTTTACACGTTTTCATACCAAAATGGTATTCTATAACTTTACACCAAGATAAATTAAAAAATCGGTAAGATATTAAACATCAATAAACTACACATACAATTTATCTTGTGTGTAGTTCGTTTTCACGGATATAAATTTAAAACTAAAATTTCACGAAGAAGGCGGGCTAGTGCCGAACAAAAAAACCATGTTTGTCCTTGTTACACTTTATATTATATTATGAAAAGAAACACTAACAAAACGTCAAAGTCGTTTTAGACACGATAAAAATATTCAGCAAGAAAAAATTTACACGCTGACTACTTTGTTTTATACAATACCATTTAACGTAAATAAGATAGAAATTGTGTAAATTTTTTTTGTGTAAATGCTTCGTTTTTTCACATTATTACATTTACAGAATTAGACCACTATATATATATATATATATATATATATATATATATATATATATATATATATATATATATATATATTATATATATATATATATATATATATATATATATATATATATATATATATATACATATATATATATACATATATATATATACATATATATATATATATATATATATATATATATATATATATATATATATATATATATATATATATATATATATATATATATATATATATATATATTTATATATATGTATATATATATATATATATATATATATATATATATATATATATATATATATATATATATATATATATATATATATATATATATATATATATATATATATATACATATATATACATATATATATAGATATATATTCCATGCAAAATCAGACAAAAAAAAGACATTTACAATTATTTTGAAATTCGGGGGGACGGTGTCCAGTTATTTTGGTGGGGTCAAAACAGGCGGAGTTCCGTTATAACTCGTTTTTGTCGGAAATTCAAATCTTGACATCTTTCAATTCGTGTATCTTAAGTTTTTCTAGTATAACCTTTAAATTTCAGTTTTAAATAGTCTTTTGCTGAAAAATCAAACTACTCCCACTTTTATTTTTATTTTTTATTAAAATCGTAGAGCACTTGAAAATACCTTTCCAATAAGCCCTCTTACACGATGGAGACTCAACGCTTTCGAGTTTTATAGAACAAAACGACATAAAAAATTAGGGCGATATTCAACATTTCAGTATAGTTACCAATTACAAACTAAAATTTTCCTTTAGTCATTGAGTTTTTATGGCTTCGGTAGTAGTAATAGTGAGTTCTTGTATTGCCTGTGCGGCCACCATAAATAGCGTCCCTTGGATTCAACGGTGTATTATCCAGAATTGGGTGCTAACGCTTACACGAGTATCGTAATTACACTCCCACATCTCAATTACTTCATAGCCCAGGCCCTGTAATCTCTCCGATTTTTCAGTAGTACACCGTCATCGGTAATTTTAAGTGTCTTTACTATCCTCGTATAATGGTTTATCACGATTTAGGTGTAGACACTCGTAGTAGCAACCGTGAAAATCAAATATCTGTTGACTATCTTCAGCAAACCCGTCCACCTTTCACCTCGCTAATTACCACTTCTCGACCGTTGAAAGCATTATTTATTTTGAATTTTCGTCTGTTTCCCTCCTCGATCAGCCATTTTAAAGCAATTCATGTGTACGTTGCGGTATCCGTTTAGCGGAAAAATGGCGATTGTTGACGGTTACAAGAAATTTCTTTTAAAAACCAAATTACACGTATAGACGCTATTGTTCCTCGGTGAAAGGACACACGTTACACTCCTCTCGCATGATTTTTCGGAATTTAAAGCAAGCTTGAGAAAGTATCCGTACATCTGATATAAAGAGTGTTTTTTTAGGTTCACAACTTTGAGTTGGCAACACTGCTTTATTTGATAACCAATTTAACAGCTGATAGTTGCTTTTCATTTAGTGTGGTTTGACATTTCATTATGGATAGACTTACATCAGAGCAATGCTTGCAAATTGTTGAATTTTTTTGATCGATGAAGCCCATTTTTGGTTGAATGGGTACGTAAATATAAGCAAAGTTGTCACATTTGGAGTGAGGATAATCCACAAGCTTTTGTCGAAACACCATTACATCCACAGAAAATTGCTGTTCATATATCTTCAAAAACGATGATTGTCAGAATGTTAATGATAGTCAATGGTGAGCGGTATAAGGACATGATTTTTTCGTACCTCGATTAGCTGGCATTAATTTTGGTGACATGTGGTTCCAACAGGACGGAGCCACAATTGTTTGTTAAAATTTTTTCGACATCCGTGTTGTTTACAACAATCATCACAGTCGTCACAAATCTTCATAGTATCTGGTGAGTAATACTTCATATCCGGTATACTTCCCACGTATTTTTCATTATCCAGGGTGTTAAACAGATAGGAAAAATAACCCTTTTTAAAATCTGAAGGTAGCTCAAATGCTGACGATAGCGCTGATAGGGGCATTGGAAAATAGTTCAAACTATCAATGAATCTCACTCTAACGATCGCCAGAAGTATTATTTTCGGACCTCTCACTATTAGCTCAGGTTTATGAGAGGTTTTCTACAGTAAATACTGTAAAACGAACTGATGGTCGAAAGCTTATCCGTTGTGAGCAATCACTACGATATTTTTGTTTTTATCTCTCATGCTCAGCACATATTTCAGAAAACATTCAATAACATCTGATCCCGGGTAAGTCTTCTGTCCAGTAGGCATCTGTGTCTAGGTCATCACTAGCCCAAAACTATCAACGTTTAAGCCTCCAGCGTTGCTCTGGAATACACCACTTAACATATCCCCAACGTCTTGAAATGTTAAATCCTTCATGGTTATCGTATCACTCACCGTTACAGTTTGACTGATATGTCTGATAATTCCATTTATCGACCCACGTATCCATTCAATCGGATCGGCTGTATCAAAAGCTAGTTCTTGAATTTTGAACGTCTCCTCGCGACGCGCAATTTTATACCGGTTATTCTGCTTCCTCGTATAGGAAATTATGATGTACGGGTGTTCACAAGCTGCTAAAGCCTGCTCATCTTTTTATCGTCGGAATAATTTTTTTTCAAACATTTTTTATAATTTTAAAAGAGTTGGTACAAACTGATGATTTTAAATCAATATTTTAGTTTACAATAGGTTACAGTCTCAACAAAAAACTGTTTATATACCCTAGAAAACCTACGAATATGAATAGTTAATTTAGTAGTCTACAAATTGATAACTTGCTTTTTTTGGCGGGCAATTAATTATCAGTAGAGGTCAAAAACTTGTTATCAGTGCATTACTTTTTCGGGAATTTAATTATTTCAATAAATGTTAAAGGTCAAATAATTTTTGCTTCCGTTAATATATATAAACTGATAAGAATAAATTATAATACGCTCTACTAGAATAATTAATTTAATCTACAAATATTTTTACGGGCGATTAATTTTAAATAATAATACCTTGTGTATAATATTTAATCATCATTTGGGCTAAGTTATAAAAATATCTATATTCATTTTTTATATAAAACAGAAACCAATCGGAAGGTAGGTCAACCACCCAGGAAGTGCAAGAGCAATCGAAAGTAGATCAACAACCACGGAAGTGCAAGGTCAATTAGAAGTAGGTCAACAACTCCGAAAGTAGGTCAATCGGAAGTAGGTCAACAACACCGAAGTAGGTCAATGACTCTAGGCGGATAATTTTGGAAATTCACGTGACGTCATATGACCTTGGATTGAGGATTAAGGTCGTGACGTCATATGGCCTTGGACCGACTAGGTGTCCCTATTACTACTTTCGGTCTATATGGTGTGGATCATGTAACAACAGATGTGCTTAGTAAAATCAATTTAACAATAAATCGAAAAATAACACGAAATATTGTTGGTATGGCAGTGGGTCTAAATATTACTTTGGTGCCGAGTACATTGAAAATTTGTAACACCTGCCGTCTTGAAATTAAGCAAAGATCTGCCTAAAGAGTAGAAAGATCAGAAAATGTTGACATGGTTAATGTCGCCGCTGCGCAAACAACACAGTTGTCACAGTATCATCTTTACCATCGTCAATATCAGTAGCATCAACAACTTTTTTTTCTATATTAATAAATATCAAAATTGGCCACAAATTAAAAAAAATGTCTAATTAATTTAATAAATTTAATTTTTTAATTTTTTTAAATCCAACTTTATCTTTTTCATTTGGGAACAATAGAAATTCTGTTTTGATATTTTACTATTAACAGATTTAATTTTGATATAACTTCTCGCACATTGATTGCCAGATCACAATTAAATTTTAGATATTTATGTCATTCGTTGATAATTCTGAGAAAACTTATGTCGCATTATCATTTATGATCTCACATACGATTTTGCGGTCATTTCCTTTCCAAGAAATCGGTGATGAAACAGAACACTAAATCGTTTTAAAAGGCCACCAATTGTAAGCATTTTTTTCATAGATTTGTAAATAATTCTAAGACAAAATATTCTTTATGTCACATGACTCATATAATGGTAACGATACGGTGAACAATGCGGAATTAAACCATTCATGAAATAAATACCTACATAATTTTATTATGAACATTTAACTTTTAAATTTAACATTTAACTTTTGATATGCATTTTAATTGGATAGTAGAAACATTTCCTGAACTTTGGTTTCAATTTAGTGATTTTTTTTTGTAATTACTAGTCGGTTCCAATTTAAAAACATTTGTACTACTTAGCCATTTAAATGTCATAGCGGTGTCTGTATTAGAAGGTAGTAATTGGAGGATCTCCGTTCCGTCCCCATCCGAATCAAATACTTCAACATTTGAAATATTTAAATTTCGTATATATGTTGGTAGTTGCATTTTGGAAATCTTAAATGCCCACGTACGCGGTTAACAATTGGCTTTCAAGCTTTCGTGTATTAAATCCCCGCTTGCCCTTTGTTTGGTAATGTGGATATAGTCGAATGTGTGCTATTTAGAAATTTCATTTCAGAAACTCATTTTAAGTATTTTCTAAAATGTCCTTAAATTTGAGTTGCAAACTAATCATTTTTTACTATAATCAGTGTTATCTATCGTAAATAGAAAATCCAAATTTTTTATAGGAATAATTCATAAATTTTTCGATTTTCATTAAATTTAAAATCAGCTAAGAATTTTTAATAAGCTTCGAATTTTGAAATTTTTAATTTAATTAATTCATACCAAAAATGGTAAATGAACCAACAATGCGAAATATGTACTTGCATGTATTAAAGTTCAATGACATCAACGTTGCAGCACAACAACATCAACCGAATAGTTCACCTAATTACATTATGTATTTCTTATGTAATAAGCCATATAAACGTATAGAGACACCCTCTATGCGTTCGGCAAATTATAATGCTTTGAGCTGCTAAAAAATTAAACAATACAGTAGACAGCTGTAACACAAATACTCAATTGCTACGCATCGTAACATCATTGCTACGATATGTACATTCAACAATTTGCAATCAGTTAGAAAATTCGTAGTCAAATTAAAAACTGCTCTACTCTATAAAAGTCAATATGAAGTATTGAACCACTGTAGCTTGCAATCACTTGTTGAAGATGCTGTGGAATGGAATTCTCGAGATTTTCAAGCAATTGTTTTGGGATTTAGTCCCAAATATTTTTATGGTTTGGCTCCCTTTCAATTTCTACCGCCATTTTATGCTTCAGATAAGCCCATAGGTCCACATATTGCTAATGAGGTTTCAATATATCTCTCTGAAACCTCATGATAATTTCATTTTTTTGAATTGGAGCGTTGTCTTGCTGCAATATAAAACATTGGCCGATCAATTCACAACCGGAAACGAAAGCGTACTTGAAGTAACCTTTCCCCACAGAATTATAAGATTACCAACGACATTGCAGCTAAAACAGCGCTATACTATTATGCTTAAATTTGAAACATCTACTTGTCAAAGCCTGTGGAGTTCTGGCGTAATATTTTGAGGACAGACGACTGATTTAGTTTAGAACTAAAACTATTTTTATTCCACTGTCGATCAAAAAAAATCGCACCATTAGCCAACTTGTATTACACAACCTCTATTACACATACATATGTACTTTAAAAAACCAGAAATTATTATAATTAATGTAATTGATAACAACACGAACAACAACAACAATTAAAAAAGATTAAACATTTTTTTTTATTTGAATTAATTAAACTTTTTTAATTTTTTTTTTGTTTGTAGGAAATGAAAAGTTCATTTTGCTGATTTTTTTTTAATTACAGTGCGTTCATTTATAATCAAATTCATTAAGGGTGGGACAACTGGAAATATAAAGTACTTATGGATTAATCACTGTATTTAGCTATTATTTTAAAGGCATGAAACGATGAAATTTTGGATCAAAAATAAACAGAAATATTAAAAAAAAAAAAACAAGAAATTGAAAAGATTATTAGATTATCTTTATGAAATGAAATTGATTTAGATTTTTAGATTTTTTGTGTTCAATGTAAATATTTTAATAAGAAATTAATTAAAAAAGAAAAGCCCTTGGAAATAATAAAACAATAACAAAACAACCCAAAAGTCGTTTTAAAAACTTTAAACGATTTATATTGGTGATTGAATTATGTTCTTGCCTTTTGGGGATTTATTTTAGAATTTAAATTAGCATGCCCAATGTATAGGTCTATATCTATTCTATAATACTCATAATTTCCGTTTCATTGTTTAGGCGGTAAATTATAATTAGGCAAGTCACACCTACATAACTTTTTTTTTAATTATTATAATAAAATTTATTGATGTCGAATTAAAACCACTTTAAAACTATATGTATCCGAATATTTCAATGTAGAATGAACCCTAGTGTAGTTTATGGTTTTAAAGTTACAATAGTTAAAAGTATTTACATATTCAACAGTTTGACGCAACCAAAAAAAATTCAAATAATTGGGCTTTTTGAAACTTAAAAATGAAACTTAATTTCTACGGTTTTAGATTTTGAGCAAACTTAATTTTAACAAGAACGAGAAATGCATCGTCGACCTAACAGTGGATTAACGTAATTGCAACAACAGGATTTTGCAGGAGAAAGATAAAACGTTATAACTTTTAAATTTATTCAACACCCTTTGTATTTTTTGACTTAGGCTGTGTCCGAAACCTGTGATAAATATTTTTTAGTACAGAATTTTGACATTATTTGAGAATTATTCCTTTTGTATGGTGTGGAAATTTATGGCAATTTTAAAATAATACGCATTTCACTTTGAGTTCAACAAAATATTTTATTATTAATTTAATTTAGTTTTATTTTTATTTATTAAATTTCACATTTTTAATTTTAGGTTTATAATTTTAGGATTTAAATTATATGCACTCCAAAAACTTACTGACTCAATTTTACAATTGTACCAATTTTATAGAATACAATACATATGCAAAACATTATGTGCTATTAGTATGTATATAGTTACAATTACAAACAAATTTAAAGTATATAATATATATAATGTACATAGTACATAGTAATTAAAATAGGTTAAAGCTACAGTAGAGCTTCAATAATTCATAACACCATCACCCTAAGATTTAAATAATCTGCAAGATTTTTTTCATATATAACAATAGTTTAAGATACATAATTCTTAAGTTCATTTCTTAAAGATGTATTTATATCAATTTCATACATATGTACATATATACATATTTTATTTTATTTCATTTTTTATATGTATACAAAGTTATTTATTTATTTATATTTTATTTAATAATATGTAGTTATAATACAATCTAAAATTAATAAATTTAATGGGAATTATTTAGTTAACAAATCTTTTTTTAATTATTAATATAGTATATTCAAATTTCTTTAATTAATCTCAACATTCTCAAATATAAATTAATTTTGAAATAATTTGATTCTATTATTATGAACCGTTTTCAATTTATTTTTAATTAATAATGTTATATTAGTAGGTGATTTAATATCTTTAATTTCAAATGGTCCAAGCCAAAGAGGTGAAAATTTATTATTACGAACTTCATTTTTTAATAAAACGAGATCACCAATTTGGAGTATTTTACTTCGCGTATTATTATCGTAATATTGCTTCGATTTAATTTTTTGACTAATCAGGTTTTTCTTAGCGATTTCAAAGGATGTTTGCATTCTACTCTTTAGTTCAAGCATATAATCATCGTAATTATACACAATTTCCGGTTCACGATGTAATAAACTGGATATTAATGGTTTATATCCGAATAATAATTCAAAAGGCATGAACTTTGTTGCGCTGTGTGGGGTAGAATTAAACGTAAATATTTCAAACGGAAGCCAAGTATCCCAATTAAGTTCATCAGACTGCGTATAATTTCTTAAATATTCTGTCCAAGTTCTGTGTGATCTCTCTAAGGCTCCATTAGTCTGCGGATGATATGCTGAAGTATTTAATTTTTTAATTTTTAACAGTTTGCATACGTTGACAAGCAAGTCGCTCATGAAATTTGATCCTTGGTCCGACAGTATTTGCTGAGGAGTTCCAAAAACACAAATTACACGTTCGACGAATACTCTAGCTATAGTTTCGGCCTCTTGATTTTTTAAAGGAAAAGCTAGTGAAAATTTAGTAAGATCATCTTGAATGGTCAGTATATATTTGTTTTCAAGGTATGATACTGGAAGAGGACCAACTATATCTAAGAATAGTTTTTCAAATGCTTGTGAAGAAGTCGACGTTATTTGCATAGGTATTTTATTGAATTTGCTACATTTATTTTTTTGGCATAATTCACATGATCGGATGACTTTTCTGATACGAGAATATAGATTGTTGAAATAATAATACCTTTTCATTCGCTGGGCTGTTCGGAATACTCCCTGAAGACCACCTAATGGTTTCGAGTGAAATTCCTCTATTAACCTATCAATTTCGGAATCATCAGTTAGTTGTACTATCTTGGATTTGTTTTCTGGATCGTGTTTTTCTAGATCAAGCTGAATAGTTGGGTTTTGCTTGCTCTGTGATCGTGTTACTAAATTTATTTCATTATTAGAAACTGATTTAGTTTCTGGAAATTGAATTCTTTCAATTTTTATCCTACTTACGGCATCAGCGTTTTGGTTAAGATTTCCAGGCTTATGAAGAACCTTATAGTCAAAATCTTCTAACCTTATTCGCCATCTCATTAGTCTAGAGGAAGGGTTTTTCAAATTACATAGCCATATCAAGGGCTTATGATCAGTAATTACAGTGAAATGACGACCGAAGACATATGGACGAAAATGTTCGCAAGCTCATACCATCGCCAATAACTCCTTCTCTCTGGTTGGATAATTTTTTTCTGCCTTATTGAGAACCCGACTGGCATAAGCAATCGGTAAATCAAACTCATTTATTTCTTGAGAGAGAACGGCACCTATTGCCATGTCACTCGCATCAGTCGTTATTATAAATGGTAAAGAAAAATCAGGGTGCTGCAAAATTGGAGAACTAAGCAACATTTTTTTAGCTTGGTAAAAGATTCATCGCAGAAGGCATCCCAGATAAACTGTTGTTCCTTTTTTAATAACCCTGTAAGAGGCTTGAAAATTTCTGAGAATTTATTAATAAAACGGCGATAGTATCCTGATAGGCCTAGGAATGATTTCAATTCCTTTTGATTGGTTGGTTGAGGATAATTTCTGATAGCTTCAGTTTTTTTAGGATCTGGCTTGATTCCTTCTTCTGTTACCATATGCCCCAAGTATACTATCTCCTTTGAGAAGAATTGGCATTTTTCCAGGTTAAGTTTCAGATTATTT
This sequence comes from Tipula unca, assembly GCA_951394425.1. NCBI lineage: Eukaryota > Metazoa > Arthropoda > Insecta > Diptera > Tipulidae > Tipula > Tipula unca. The sequence continues at coordinate 124,590,591 of OX596380.1, forward strand.
GTTTTAAAACAGTTGAAAACTGACTCTAATTTAGTTTTAAGGTTATAACCTGTGACTATGACGTCATCGAGATAAACTAAACATTTAATTTTCTAAATATTTTTATTAATTTTATAATGATTATATTTTTGGTTTCACAACGTTTATATTTAAAATTTATATGGCTAGCTATAATATGAACAATATGTTTAGTGATAATTGCACAAATAGATACTTTCTTGATCCATCGGAATTTAATAAGTACAAAAACTTGACTAAAGTAAATCAAGATTCAGAATTGCTTATTTTACAGTTTAATGCCCATAGTATGAGTGGATTTGATAAATTTCATTCTATAGTTGAGTTCATTGAACAATTAAAATCTGATTTTCATATAATTGTTATAACGGAAACTTGGATACAAACGCAGAATGTAAATTTTTATAATATAGATGGCTTTAACATTATTTTTTCATGCAGAGATGACAAAATTGGGGGAGGAATTTTTATGTACATCAGAAATGATGTAAATTATGAAATAATTAAAAGTGATGAGTCAAAATTTGGTTTTCAGTACATTCAAGTTAAGCTTAAAGATTTTTCAAATAACCACGTAACTGCTGTTTATCGCCCTCCTAACTCAGATGTTAACAGTTTTTTTGTTGAATTGGAATCAATTATTCATAAAAAATTTAATAATATTATAATAGGCGATATTAATATTCCAATCAACAAAGGATCTTCTTTGGTCACAGATTACATGAATTTGTTATTGGGCTTTGGAATTGTGGCCACCAATACCTATGAGTTGATCATGTGCTTTGCGGCTTTGATGGGTTAGATAAAGTAGTGAATGCTACTATCTTCTCTGATATAAGTGATCATAATTTCATTGTTTCTTCATTTTTGTACAAACGTAGACGTGTCATTAAACAATTGGAGAAAAAAATAATTGACAGCAATCAATTAAATGCTGAGTTCAGCAATTTTCTGGTTAATCTTGATTCGAGCTCGTTTTCTGACCCAGATTTAACTTTATCTTGTATTACAGGAAAGTATGAAGAGTTGGTCACAAAATATACTCGGGTTGTTAAGAGATTTGTGAAAGTGAAAAATGTTTATTGCCCATGGCTTACATATGACGTATGGCAATTGATTAAGAAAAAAGAGGACATCATGAAGAAACGAAAACGTCAAATAAGTAAGCCCGACAGTATTAATATTAATTCTAATTACGACTATATGCTTCTTGAAATTGATAAAGAACTCAAGCGTGCCAAGTACTTTTCCAAGAAGAAATATTTTGAAAAGATGTTTGCTAATGCTCCTAACCAACGTGATTTGTGGCATAACATTAATAATTTGCTAGGCAAAACTAACAAGAGTATATCGAAATTTTGTATTGAGGCTGATGGTGTTCTGTTATCAGATCCACAAATAATTTCTGATAATTTCAATGACTACTTTGTAAATATTGGTGCAGATTTAGCCAGTCAAATTAATAGTGATAGAAATATTTTTAAATTCAATACTTGTTGTAATGTTAATTCTACCTTTTTTATTAAACCCACATCAGATATTGAAATCTTTAATTTGATTAATGAATTGGATATCAATAAAGGAGGTGGACCATATTTACTTAATAGCAAAGTGTTAAAACTAAACATTAATCAGTTTTCTGAGATTTTATCAATATTATTTATTAAAAATTTTTTATCTGGTGTCTACCCAAATTCTCTAAAATTGTCCAAAGTTATTCCAGTATTTAAAAGCGGAGATAAACATTGTATGTCAAATTATAGACCTATTAGCTCTTTATCCGTGTTTGATAAGTTGTTGGAGAAGTTGCTGGCTGTGCGCATTAATTCATTTTTGATAGCTAACGATTTTTTTTATAAATTTCAATATGGTTTTCGGAGTGGTTCTGGGTCTGATGTGGCCTTGGTTGAAACGGTTGATATGATTAACAGTTTTATAGATGACAAATTTTATGTCTTTGCTCTCTTTCTTGACTTAAAGAAAGCTTTTGATACTGTGGATCATTATTTATTATTAGATAAATTATATTGCTATGGATACAGAGGAATATCCTATGAATTGGTTAAAAGTTATCTTATGGATCGCTATCAGTTTGTAGTGGTAAATGGAAAATCAAGCCATTCTCGTATGGTAAAAAGTGGTGTGCCCCAGGGGAGTGTCCTTGGCCCATTGCTATTTTTATTATTCATAAATGATATGGGTCATCTTCCTTTGAAAGGTAAATTGAGGCTATTTGCAGATGATGCAGCATTATTTTTTAAAGTTAAGGATACGACCGAAGGGTTGCAGTCAATGCAGCATGATTTGGATCTGTTAATTCGATATTTTGATACCAATATGCTATCTCTGAATTTGTCTAAAACAAAATATATCGTTTTTCGTTCCATTGGTAAAGCTATTCCTACATTACCAAGCCTAAACATATCAAATGCTATAATAGAGTTAGTTGACTCTTATAGGTATTTGGGAATGATTTTTGACTCATCATTAAATTGGCAGCATCATATTGATATGGTCTGCTCAAAAATCTCGCCAATTATAGGCTTTGTGCGTAGGTCTTCATATTTCATTCCAATAAAAGTATTGCGTAGTATATTTTTTGCATTTATCCACTCTAAAATTTCTTATGGTCTTGTAATTTATGGTAATGCTTCAATATCGCGTCTAAAAAAATACAAGTTCTTCAGAATCGTTGCTTAAAGGCAATATATAGGCTTCCAGTTTTGTATTCTACCAATAACTTATATACAGGTAAAGTTGAAAACATTTTGCCTATTAAGGCCTTACATTTTTTGCAAGTTGTAAAATACGTTTACAAAATAAAGAAAGCCTCTTTTGGAGTATGCAATTTAAGTTTAAATACATTTAATCATGGATATGATACACGTAATAGAGGAAATTTGAAACCGTGCTCCATTTCAAATGATTATGGTAGAAATCGTATCTCGTGCATGGGTCCTAAATTGTACAATGAATTGCCTGAAGAAGTTAAACAAAAAAATTATGTCCAGTTCAAGAAAGCCGTAAATATTTATTTGAATTCAGTTGTAACTAAGTATATTTTATAATTTAATTTATTTTATAATTAATTTTATTGTTTCTTTGTTTTTTTTATATTATGATTATTTATTTGATATATAGAATCTGCATTGTTGATTACACTTCTTTTCAAGGGATTATAGATCCATTAAGATTTGTTTTCAATAATGTATTTATTAATTGGTTTTATATTATTTAATTTATATTATATTTTAATTTTATTTTATAAAAATTTTTAAAAAAGTAATAGTCATTAAATACACTTAAGTAATTTTAATATGTAAAAAAAAAAAAAAAATATATCTGTAAATCTATGTTGGTTCCAGATTTCACAGTGATATGAAAAAAAAAAAAAAAAAAAAAAAAAAAAAAAAAAGAGAAAAAAAAGAAAAAAAAAAAAAAAAAAAAGAGAAAAAAGAAGAAAGAAAAAGAAAAAAAAAAAAAAAAATTCCGTTTAATCCACTTAAAATGTTGTTCATAAGTCGCTGAAAGGTAGAAGGTGCACTTTTTAATCCAAATGGCATTCGTTTGAATTGAAAATGCCCTAGGTGCGTATTAAATGCTGTTTTTCTTTATCTTTTGGATCAAAAAGTATTTGATGATAGCCTTTCGCCAGGTCAATCGTAGTGAAATATTTTGATTTGCCAAGATGGTCGAGGATATCTGAGATATTAGGAAGAGGAAACACATCGTTGATCGTGACATCATTTAATTTACGGAAGTCAACCACGACTCTCCACTTCTTCTCTTCATTACTCGCCTTTTTGGGAACTACTATTAAAGGAAAATTCCATGGACTCTTGCTTGGTTCTATGATATCGTCTTCTAACATTTGAGATATCTGTTTATTAATTTCGGTTTTCGTCGACTCCGGTAATCTATATTGTTTAATATATACATATATAGGTTCTATGTTACATTCGGTTCTAATTTTATGAACTGTGACATCTGTTGCAGTAAGTTTGTCACCAGGTAGATAGAAAATTTCATTGTACTTTCTACATAGACTCAAGACAGAATTTCTTTCTTCCTGATTAAGATGATCGATTTTTAAAGAAGATTCAAGAATTTGTAATCGATTGTTTATGAAGTTTGACCAAGAATTAAATTGGATAATTTCGAAATCGTCTAATTTGTTTAATGGTAATTCTAAATTTCCAATTTCAACTCCGTACTCATTGGTATTTACAAGGTTTACGGTGACCAAATTATCTTGTGCTTGTATAATTGAATTGGCAGTATATACGCCAGATACAATTTCTAAAGATTGGCAAACATACTCGATATCGTTCGGAATATCCAAATGTAGAGTAAAAGTTTTTTCTGTACGAGGTGGGATTAGAACACTTGAATTAGACATTAGTAAACTACGTTGAATTAGAAAACCGTTTACTGAAATTTCAAAATTGTAACTAGAGAAATCGATTTTACATTTGTATTTGGATAAAAAATCTTTGCCTATAATACCTGTACATTGGATAGGAAACGAATTTGGAACTATCTGAAATGAATGTTGTATGGATAAAGAATTCGATAAGTTAATATTAGCATCGCAACTACCAATTGTTTCTATTAGTTGGGTAGTTATAACTTTCACTCATTTCCGGCTTTCACACATTTCCGGTGAGGATAACAAAGTGTATCGTCTACCAAAAAATTTCGTTTAATTATGCTAATATCGGCTCCGTTATCAACCAAAAAGAAAAATGATTTAGGTTTTAGTATATCTAGTTGTAATTGAATATATTTTCTATCTTGATTTTGATTTGTAAGATGAATTGAATAATAGTTTAAATTTGCATTAGATGAATTATGATGAATTGATTCTAAAGAAGAATTATGATTTAAAGATTTAGAATAAGCAGTATTAGAAGAACGATCTACGTTAGAATCAATTGGGTAAAACGAGCTGATATTGTTATGCTTTCTATTTTCGCAAACTATATCTGATGAACACTCTCTTTTATTTCTTGGATCCGAACTGGAGTGTTTTTTGAATGTTGTGGACAGTGTTGTGCAATTACACGTAAAAAATATTTTTTTACATACAGTAGGTAAAAAATTGTAAAATATAGTTAAAAATTGTAATTTGTGTAAAATATTGTAATAAATGTAAAAAATATTAAAGTGATGCCATCTTAAAGAATTAAGAAATACTAGTACTATTCACATACTCAAACCTCTCTAAAAATTTTCAATCGATATTAACGAAAATTATAATCATAATAAAATAACAATGCAAAATTTATAATTATTAATACTTAAATTATCATAATGAATATTGCATATGTTCAACAAACCAGCACGAATAATCAGTCATATTTTTTATTTTTTTTACTTTTTTATTTATATTGCGACTTAGTCTTGTACCCATTTAGTAATTTACATTGCATAATAAAGTATTTTGGATAGTCGGCGTAATCAAGTGATTATCCCCAGTTTCGTGTAACTCCTCCCTCAGATTTTTCGCCACAGTAGGTCTATTGACCTCCTGGTCGCGATAAGTCCAGTGGTTTGGTTCTTTGCAGTCTTCTTGTTGGAGATGTAGTCAGCATACAGCGTATGTCCAGATTTTGATGCTGGTGCAGACGTTGTAGGTGTTTTGTTGCATGATGCTTAATTTCATCCGCGACAAAGTCAATCTTGAGATCTCGATGGAGGTTGTCGTTTCGAATGTACCACGGTGCATTAACAATACATCGTAAGATTTTATTTTGAACTGTTTGTATGATTTTGATATTTGTCTTCTTGGCACATCTCCAGAGTTGGCTACCATATGTCCATACAGGCTTCAGAATTTGTTTGTATAACAGCAGTTTGTTATGGATCGCTAGTTCAGATTGTCTCCCTATGAGCCAATGCATTTTTCTAAATTTTATGTTTAGTTCTTCTCTCTTCTTTTTTATGTGTTTATAATCAGTCATATTGATTAAACTAAATTCACCACAGTAAAAAAATGTAAGCGGTGGAAGTAGCAGCGGTAGTTGAAATCAAATGGTATCGAATAATATGGCCTATTGAAAGAATCCTGGGGGTAGTGATGGATACATGCCTAATCCACCTATGCAACACAAATTATTGATGGAATTCTCATAATTTAATTTATATATTATGCCGAATTTATAGGCTTTTGGACTAAATCCACAGGAAATCCCGGACAAAATTTAAACAATCCACTGAGTTTCAATTTAAACACTTTAATTTAATTTTTTTTTTTTTTTTTAATTTGAAGTAAATAAATAAAGTTTTATTTTTAATTTAATTATTTATTTTAATTTTTAGTTTAATTCTAATAATTTAATAAATTAACTTTGATGAACTGTGCAAGTATTTTTATTTTGGTGACATTTTTATATTTTCACTTTGTTCGCTCTTTGTTGGTATATGATAATAAGTTCTGCATCGTATTCTAATATTCTTGCAAGATAGTCGAGCATATTATTTGTGCCCTAGTGTGTATCGTATTATTCCATTCTTGTAACACACACAAAATTACTACTTATGTTGGTTTTTACCAATTGTATCAAAATTACAATATAGCTGTGGCTGTAGATCTTAATTTAAAACTATCCCAGGATATGCAAAATAGCGTCACTTGTTTTGGAATCAAATTTGTTTCGGATTCTCGTTTCGACTTTAAAAACCCATGAGGAAAATTGGTAGCATACGATAGCAATGGGCTGGTGAGCCCATACTAAATCATAAAAAATATCTTTGGTTGGGGCAACATATTTTAAATTTTCAAATATTACAGAACAGCTTGTTGGTAAATTTTCTTAATGAATATCTACAGTTGGAACGAGAATCCGAATCAAATTTGGTTGCAGGAAGTGTTTCTATAGTTGATATAAACGGTTTTAAACGACATAATCAAGAATGCGTTTGCATTGTGTTCTATGAGCGTACAACTGAACTGAAATAATTGGTACCAATGGGATTCAATAATGATTTTTAGCCGCAGTTTTTGAATGCAGCCAATTATGATGGGACTCATCTATTACCTCATTTATTATGGTGATTTCGATATTTGGGATGGAAATGGGATTCTAAAATGATTTTTTGACAAAGTTCTGAAATATGTTCAATTGGAATGAAACTCGGCTATTACTTCAACCAAATATCGAATTTCACTATAATAGATGAAACAATAGCCGAGTTCCATCCTAATTGCCCATATTTCAGCACAGCATCTAAAAGTCAGTTTAGAATTTTGTTCCATCACAATTGGCCATATTCAAGAACTTATCCAAAAATCATTTTAGAATCCCATTTTCATCCAAAATATCGAATTTCAACCCAATCGGTTGAGAAATAAACTAGTTTCATCCAGATTGACCATATTCCAGAAGATTCTTTAAAAATCGTTTTATAATCCCATTTTCATTCAAAATATCAAATTTCTCCGTAATCAGTTAAGAAATAGCCGAGTATTATCCTAATTGGTCATATTCCAGAAGATCATCTAAAAGTTTATAATCCGAATTCATTATACTCCTAAATATCCAGTTTTTTTTAAATATACTATTTTGAAATATCCTGTTTTGGCTCATATCCTATTTCGTACCAGATCCGGTTTTAAAATATCCTGTTTCGACCCAATACTTGTTTTATCTTATCCTGCCCTCTGCCAGGAATTGAGTCATTTTTATACGATCTTACCAATATTTGCTAAAAAAAATCATTGGGGTTAAAAAAAAATTAAAAGTTTTATTCGGTAACTTTGAATCAGGTGATGTCGGTATTTTAGTAGGAAGTTTTTTTTAATTTGAAATGCTATTGGAAATTTATGAATTCTAAGATAATTTAAAGACATACTCGGAAAATTAGATTTTCGTATATTTTTAATATTGATGTAATTAGATCTATGGAATATTTCTATAATTTTAATTTATTTCAAATTATATTTTGCAAAACAAAATTTGTTTGACAATCTAACATAATTGCAGTGGTGATAAGTAAAATGATACAGTCAAATGTTATAAATCAAATAGAATTTTTTTTAGTTGGTACCTAAGTGTGAGATAATAATAACAGTGTTAAAGGCCATTACTGGCCCCTTACTGAATCAACAATCTGGCTCCAACGGTTTCGATCCTGAGCTTGGTCTTCATACTGTCTTAGACAATCTGAAGAGGCCAAGTCGTTCTCTACATCGTGGAGCCATCGTCGCCTGCAACGACCTCTGCGCCTACCATATGGTGGCAAGTGTGAGATAACGCAGATAAAGTTATAGTTATTTGATATTTTCGAATAGATACAATTTTAATACATAAAAACAGAATAAATTATTCCTATTTTAAATATTTTATTTAAAACACATACTACAATCTTTATTCAAATTATTTTCAATAGATAGAGTTTTCATTTAAATGGCACCAGATGTCACTAATAAATTTTTAAATCTTCTTGAGTTGAAAGATTTCGCACAGATGTCGCTAATTATTTACAATTTTTTACTTTGTAACGTAAAAAATTTCAGGTTCAAAAATTCCATTATTTACACGTAAATAATAATGTAAATTACGCAATGTAATATACGTGCACAACACTGGTTGTGGAACGGATCCCAAACCATTTCCCGACGAGGATGGCTGATCTTGTTTGGTTACATCCATGACATGACTGTTTTTATTAGAGTTAGCAAACTGCCGCTTCCGACAAACACTGATATGATGACCAGGTATTTTGCAGTAAGCACAGCATAATGTGCTATGAACTAGAGCGATTTCTGACTTTGGACGTCTTGTATCATTATATTTATTGAAGGCATTGTGATTTGGTGATTGTCTACTAAATGAACTGGGATTTGATTGAGCTGGATATCGGCTAAAACACTTCTCAGCAGAATGTCCAACTCGCTTACATATTTGACATTTAACTTTGGTATGCAGATCAAGTGTATTTAACGAATTACGAGTGTTAAGGATGAGTTCTTCTTCGCAAGCTTTGTTTATGGTTTCTTGAATTTTGGAAAATCGACACGCTTTAAGAATAAGTTTAATAGGATCGATTAGTCCTTCTTGAAAAGCCTTCAGAGCTGTTTTGGAATTTAAATGGATAATAGTCTTTGAAGCTTTCGTTCCTTCACTATCTTCTATACAAACTTCGTTTAACTCCGAAAGTAATTTCTCAACCCTACCAGCATACAATGATACGTTCTCATTTCTAAGTTGTTTTACGTTAATAAGTTCGATCTGTAATTGTTCTATGGATTTTGAAAATTTAAATTTATTTTTCAGTTCAATTTTCAAATCATTCCATGAATCGAAATCCGTATATTTCACAATATCGTAAGCTTTATGTGATAATTTGATTTTTACTAAACTAAGAAATTTATTGGATTCAGTGTGCAATAAATCATTATAAACCATATCACAGCATAACAGAAACTTATGGGGATGATCTGAACTACCATCAAAATCTGGAATGATTTTTAGTGCGACATCCATATTTAAAATAGACATTGTTAATTGTGAAGAGTTTTTTAAATATTTGTCTACTCTGGATAAATTTGAAACCGAAATAAGGTTAATATCGTCAAGGTTATCTATTTGATCGACTGCAATTACAGATCTTGACCGCCTTTTGTTTTTAATTACGTTTCGCTTCCGCAAAGTTAAATAATTCGTTTGATCGTCCAGATTTTTAAGTGACATTTAATGAATTAACCATAGAATACGAACATGAATATTTATATAAAAACAATAATACGATAACAATAATTTATGAAACATATTTCGGTTATTGTAAAATGTAATAAAAGAATTCGATTTGAATGAATTTTACACCACTATGTTTACACCAATGAAAAATAAAATTTGTATGTTTCCATTAATGATAAACCGCATTGAAATATTGGTAACATTTTTAATATTTGTTGAGAATAAAAAAAAGTTTGAACTAACCTTAACAGTAATTTTTTGACAAAATTTACTAAGTTCCGCGCTGAGGTAAATTACTGATGTATGTAGCTGCAATTTTTTTTTGTTGTTGATTGATAAAGGTGATAGGAATGACAAATGTTGATTTAAGATGAATGATGTTTTTAAAATTTTACGATTATGATGATTTTGTGTATAATGCTGTTCTTAGGATGAATGATGGTTTCAGATAGAATGATGATTTTGTGATGAATAATGATTCTATGATGATGATACGAATATGATGATTTTTTAAAAGGATGATTGTTGAATATTTATGAACCATAACTGATGATTGTTTAAATGATGATTTTGTGAATATAATTGCGATAACAAACTGGACACTGGACACTAGTCATTAATGAATGCCGTAAACTCCGTTTTAGTCATAATTATTTGCTGTTGTGATGATACGATAATATAATCTGCTGATATCGTACGATTTTTATTATAGCGGTTGATTATTTAATGATTACAACTATGTTTCAATTCGAATGTGCTTGTGCAACATGCGTTGTATGTTTTATTGAGTATGTACACTCAAGAATCTTAAAATATCGATTATTAAATTATAAAATTATTTACTTTTGATTTCTCGTTTTTGGATAATAAAAATTATTATAGTTTTATATTATAACAATTTATTTGTAGTTTGACTTAGCACATTTTTTAAGATCACATACACTAAATTTTAGAATATTATGAATTAACGATATTGTTTAGTTTATTAAGATAATGAAATTTCCACACTATATGTATTGCTGCTTAGAGCAATCCCAGCACTGCCACCAATTTTTGTTGTATGGTGTCGACATTTATGGCACTTTTAAAATAATAGGCATTTCACTTTGAGTTCAACAAAATATTTTATTATTAATTTAATTTAGTTTTATTTTTATTTATTAAATTTCACATTTTTAATTTTAGGTTTATAATTTTAGGATTTAAATTATATGCACTCCGAAAACTTACTGACTCAATTTTACAATTGTACCAATTTTATAGAATACAATACATATGCAAAACATTATGTGCTATTAGTATGTATATAGTTACAATTACAAACAAATTTAAAGTAAATAATGGAACAGATAATCGTTTTTCTTGTTCTTTATTATTATTGGCTTTATATTATTTAATTTATTTATCGCAAAATATCTTTAGCTTGAATTAATTGTTCTGCCCTGACCGTTCGGCTAATCAAAATTAAGTGTTTGCTGCGCAATCCAAAGTACTCGGAAAGTACAAAGTAAATTTTTAACGTTGTTTGTGATGGTTGGTGGGGTTTAGCCGAACGTTCAATAAAACACTTTTATATACGGAACTAAATTAGATGTATCAGTATCTTACATTCTATTGATTTCCATTAGATGTTGCACAAATTCTGAGTATCAGCTTTAGTTAAAATTTAAATACTGTAGCTTAAAAATAAAATTTTGAAATTGCGGTATATGAAAGCGATTCCCTTTATTTCCATTGAAAATGGAGTTGTGCTCACAAATGAACGACATACACTTTAATATTTTGGAATTATCATTTAGCATTATGCGATATAATAATACGTACACAGCCATCAGGTAAGCAGACAGGAAATTTTGAATATTCATCATGAATTGTGTTTTATAATATAACAAAAATCATTAAATAAATACATTACAAATTAGTTTATGCAGTTTTATACTTTTATTACTAAATTTAATGTTTATTAACTATAATATGGTCCTACAGTTCAGCAGTCTTTATCCGTCTCCTTAACATAGTTCAATATTCGTTTAACATCATGCAAACCAATTTCCCCATAATCTGAATTAATTTGATTAATATTGGACAGGCTAGTAGGCTACTACCATTATCTACATCAACATCATCTTGGGTATCATCAGGAGTTTGATTGTTTAAATTCCGCTATTTACACCCGTCAACGTTTTAACACCAAGAATTATTTTAATCGGCATCAGAATTGCTTTTAAAATGAAAAATGGTAATACTAGAAGGGCGGTGATCCAGAGTATAATTTTACCAACCAAGAATGCTAATGAGCTGATTGATGACATTCCTTGCGCTATCGATATTGTGTATTCATTTTCTTTGCCTGGACGATTGTGGTGACACATATGAATCTGATATTTAAATTATTACTAAACTATAAAATTTTGACTTCAAGTATGCATACATACGTTTATTCATCTTCACCGTCACCATATCTGATATTGCTGTACGAATCATGTGGATTTGTGTAATAATAATCACATTGTTTTAAATTGTTTGTATTCCGTTTATTTCGATTATCCTATAAACGTTTTCCAACGCGAGAACACGCCACATATAATTGGCCATCTGAAAAGACCGCATTTTCTAGATCCAAACCACAAATCGACATTATTTGACCTTGTGACTTATTAATAGTCATGGCAAATGCCAAGCGAATTGGAAATTGCAGACGTCTGAATGGAATGGGTGAGTCTGAAGGGATCATTGGGACTCGTGGCAGGAGAACAACATCACCTTCAAATTTGCCGTTCAAAATTGTAGCTTCAAGAACATTGCCCATAATTTTTTTTATGACTATTCTTGTACCGTTGCATAGCTTAGGTGGATTTAAATTCCGAACCAAAATGATAGGTGAGCCAATTTTTAATCGCAAGTTATGTGGTGGCATTCCTGGTAAATCCAGCGAATTCAAAAATTCAACAGGATAGTTGACTGCTTTGTCAGGATCGGTAACAGTGTCGATCGATTTGAACAATATCTCATTGCCGGGCAATGACTGTTGTATTTTGAAGTTAATAGCGTCAACATCGATATTGTATATTTGTGTTAAGACGTAATGTACTGACATTTCGCCATAGATATGACTGGCAATGTCTGTCTAAAATGACCGGACAGCAGCAGTAAAGCACCACCGAAAAGCCTGGTGTTGTTATTTAGATCTTTCATCATTCTATCGAGAGCTTCAAGTGAATGCTTGTGGGCCATAGTGCATTCATCCCAGATAATAATTTTGCATTTTTGCTTTTTTATGTTGCACACTGCATCTGGATTTGTGTGAATGTTCAACGGCAACTTGAGTGTTGAATATGCAGTCCGTCCGCCATCAAGCAAAGTGGCTGCAATACCCGATGAAGCAATTGCTAACGCAATATGATTTTGTGATCGAATATGCGTAAGTATTAGTGAGATGAGAAACGTTTTTACAGTGCCACCTGGTGCGTTCAAAAAAAAGAATCCACCCTGTTCTGCTGCAATTGATAAATTAATTCGATCGTATACATTCTTTTGTTCATCAGTGAGCAGTTGCTCATTATTTTCAACGAAAGTAGTTAAAGAGCCGGTATTGAACTGTTGTTCGCGCTGTGTGTGGCATATTCGAAATCAGAATGCAAATATCTTCAATCTGTATTAGCGCCTCATTATATATTTCCGGCGAAAAATCGATATTGGGATCTTGATCAGCGATCCGAATGCGATGCAGAATGTCGCCGCTCATGGAATCTTTATATATGTCCCAGAGGACAGAAGCTTGAAATGGAAAACATGTCGTCAATAATATGGCGAATAATTGGCGAATTTGATGAGGAGAGGAACTCAATGCTGCATCTGCAAATGTAATATCCCAATGGTTGTCATCTTCCAGTAAATGTAATTCGCGACACGCATCATGATATGTGTCGTACAAAATGCCAATGACTGTTCGCAAGTATTGGAAGGACATCGGTCCAGGAACATTAACCAACAATAAACGCAAGAAGAAACATTCGCGTTGCTTTGGATGGACTGTGTATAATCGGCCTAATGTATTTCCCATAAATATGCCGTTATATCCTTCAACCGGAACACCTCGCTTTCGTGGTTCCCACTTTTCTGACTGTTTGTTCCATATTTCACATCGTGGCACATCAGTATACATTAATGTCTTTGCGATTTGACAGGGAATACCTGGTTGCGAATTGACAGGGAATACCTGGTCGATTGCATAGTTCGAAAAACTCAGTTAATGTGGTTTTTGGGGCAATTGATACACGTTGTAGAGCAGTCCCTTCCGTGAAATAAACACGTTGTCCATTTTCAAGGTGCACGGCCTAATCTATAACAGCAGGGTCTCTTTCGTGTATCGGAAAACTCAAAATACGCCAAACTGCTTCATTGCTGCTGATGTATCGGCCCATTTGGTACCGTGTTATTTCATCGTTTTCGTTAATATTTTGAACAGCAAATACAGCCATATCACTGCCCTTATGGACATATTTGCATATATATTTAATGGACTTCACCGAACTACAGAGCTCAATGTTTATGTGTGCTTTGTAGATTTTACACAGCAATGGTGAATACGGAACCACCCATTGATTGTCAATGTCAACTGTTGTACCGTTTGACATGCGTAATTGATGCGATTGACCGCCATGCTCAGTGGGATTGTATCATTTATACAATTTTTTGGAAAACTTTTCGTACATTTTCCTTTGTCCATGCACGGCGCCGTCATGTTTATAGCACCGCATGGACCATGGATCATGTAAGCGGTAACAATCACATACAATTCTTGATCGATATTCCGATCCGGAATTTCTGCTGATCTGCTGATATAATTTTATCAATTTCTTCAGACTGTATTTTGTCGACCAACCAAATCAAAATATGCGCGTGTGGCAAACCTCGTTTTTACCAATCAACAGAATATAGCCAGCAACGTGTTTTGCCAAATACAGAGGAATGTATAATCAACTTCATCAACGATTTTAACTTTTGTCTGAAGACACGTGCAGTGATATAGAACCGATTTATTGCAGTTTGAGCTGGCAATACCGCAATTTTAATTTCATCCCATTTTGGATTACACGTAAATGTAATGAACAAATCTGGTCGTCCGTATGCGCGCACAAAAGTCATGGCGCGTTGAATATATTCTTGCATATGGCGTGGGCTACCATGGTTTTGCTTTCGAAAACTCAGCACACCACTTTAGTATTCCACGTAAATCGCAGCTTTAGTATTACCAAATACTGGTTCGACATATAATCTGTCAGTACTCTGTCGGCAATAATGGGATGGAAGCTTTGGTAAACTATCCGGAAATTTTACCAAGTCCACTTTTTAATCGTTAACAGGTTTAACGATATCCCTCTGTAATCTGTTTTGATCATTCATTATTTCTTTTGAAATATGCATGCCATCAAGAGCTTTTGAAAGCCAATTTGTAATCATTGCCTCTTTCAACGCATAGGTGCCCAAAAAATATTTCTGGCACACTTGTAATTTTTGGTTATCTTTCGGTAAAAAATGTAATTTTGTGAAAGTCCGGTGAGAGTCATCCGGTTGCGTTTTTCGTTTTGTGGGAACCTTTTTAACAAGAGACAGAATGTACACCTCATTCTGATCCCATGACATGTTGGACCAAAAATTATTAAATAGCTTTAACCGTTGACTTTCAGATGAAGTTTTTCGTTTTTGGGAGGTACATGGGAGGTCCAATAATGTAATTTTTGGTTTATTAAACTTAAAATATTATTTTTAACCACTTCATTAACTTATTTTGCTCATATTTGTGTAAAATAAATAATTGAAAATAACGGAGTTTACGGTTTTCAAATGAGCAATCTAATTTGACACTATAGGACACATTAAATTTTAGTAGATACGTGGTTTCCCTACTTAAATAAAACACTGGGCACATACGTTTTTAGGCCGACGACATTTTAAAAATATTAAACAAAATGTTTAGGTACATTTGCCGCGCTTTTTGAGATAAGATGAACGCATTACTGTTAGCTCTCATCATGTACTATAAAATTAAATAAACTATCCTCATTAAATATTTTTCACTAGATTTTGCCATAAATTAGAATAAAACATTTTTTTGCTATAAAAAAATGAATTATTTACATTTATGTTTTAAATTAATGTGAACATGATAAAAAAAGCAATATAAATTTTTTTTTTTGTGTACATTAGCATATACAGAATAAATAACATAAACTTTATGTGAGAGCGTTTAAATGTTACATTTTATTGATAATAATAATAAGATTTTTCTGTGCTCCTGGGAGTGATAATTAAATGGGAATGATAGTAATTTGTGAGTTATGAAGTATTCTTGAATTTGGCACGTATATAAGTGCTAATTTTATTTTAATTACATAGTTAAATCATAACAATGACAAAATGTGATTATTCAAATTATCACTCACGAAGTCATAATAGTTTAATTACAAAATTAATTATCTCAACAATTTAATTAACTGAATGAATATATTCACGAAATACTTCAAATGATTGGCATCTAGTTTGCTTGATATATTGTGCTTTGGCGAGGACCAATGGTGACGGATTAGTTGTGGAAACGTTGAGATTCGGGCTCGATAGTACGCGCTCTAAATACTATACCCTGTATACCATCCGTGCTCCGTCGTTCGTACCGTAATTATTTAACACAATTGTTCTATCTCCCAAAATGTATAGTAAATTTAATCTAAAGTTGACAAATAGAAGGAAAATCGATCCTAAAAATCGTAACGATATCATAATGTATAAGATCAAAGTATATAGAACTGAACAGGTAATATTCAAACTGGTTTCATTTTCGTTCTTTTTCGCGCATCTGTCAACATGGCGACGTTAGTCATTAAGAAAATTTCGTCATGTTGTTTGTGTTTCAATGTTTACATTTAATCTTTGATATAAATTATATTAAAATTATTGAAACGCGTTGTGAATATTTTCGGGTGTTTACAAAAAAATATTGTGCTCAAAGTTTTATATTTCGGTGATTTTTTAAGTGAAAAATAGAGGCTTTAAAATTGGCTTATAGTGTGTGTTTGCAGTGAAAAAAAAACTATCTTTTACAAAATTGTATATTTAGATGATTTTAAATTGACTAGTGGATTTTTAATATAAACGATTAGATTGTGTTTGTAGTGAAACAATTATTTTCCACAAAAAAATTTTGTTTAGTGATATTTTTAATTGACTATATTGTGCTTTAAGTGAAATTTTTTTTGTCAGTGTGAATTACTTATATATTATATAACTACAACAATGCAGTGTGCTGTTTTCGGATGTAGGTCGAATGCCGGGACGAATCATGCGAAAGTGATAAAATTTCGTATCATCATTTCCCAAAAGACATTAAACTGTGTAATAAGTGGGTTTTCTTGTGTCATAGATATGACAAATTCAGTGTAAAATCTGCTCGGATTTGTTCTATACATTTCAAAGAAAATGATTTTATTCCGGTAAACCCTGTGTATGAGCAACCCGGAATAATAAAAAAAAGGTGGCTTAAACCAGACGTAACTCCATCAGTTTTGTTATCATTCCATAATACACCCAAGGATGCTGTTCCAACTCTAAGGAGTATAAGAATGCAGAAACAAGACATGCAGTCACGATATGGTAAATCGAATTTATGTGAAATTGCATTATTTGATTTGTGCTTATTTTTAGAAATTCAACGGTAACTAAAATAGCTGATGATCATGCTTCTTCAAGTGATTCACCAACAGCTCACTTGATTGACGAACATGTTGATTTAAATTCATCAATAATGGATTTTGCAGCAGAAAATATGACCGGTACAGAAACAGAGTCAATCAGTATTGGGAATGTGGATTGCAGTACCCAAACTGATGAGATGTACATTGGAGAGCAAGTTAGACCACTCTTCCGTTATAATAGCAGCTAACAAATTGATCCAATTATTCCGTCATACTCTACTAAAACAATATTTATCGTTTATTTTTCAGATTACAAAAGGAAATTTTAAAATTAAAAAAAGAGCTTCACAAACGCAAAAAAAAATTAATCCATTAGCCACATTTTCACCAATGGACAATTGAGGAAACTATAAACCCCTGAAAAGCGTGCCAAAAGGACAGCCGAAGATATTGGCAATGCAATAGCAATACATGCTGCAGGACCAAGGGCATACCGACTTCTATTGAAGATAAAATATCCACTACCAGCTGTGATACGCTGAAAAAGTGGTTCGCAAAAATTGAGGTATACCCAGGGATACTGCAGTGTGTACGCAATATAATGAGAAAGGTCGAGATGAAGGAGATTGAAATAATGTGTATCCTATCTTTCGATGAAATGAAAGTTAAGGAGAAAATTACTTTCAATAAGACAAAGGATGAGACTTGAAAAGCGGCAAAATATGCACATGTTGCCATGATACGTGGATTATTCGGAAACTGGAAAAAACCGGTTTTTTATATTTTGATGAGAAAATGATTGAAGAAATTCTTCACAAAATTATAAACGCCGTTCATGATTGTGGATTTAAAGTAGCAGCTATAACGTGTGATCTAGGAGGTTCAAATCAAGGATTATTACGGGACCTGAAAATAACAATCAACTCTCCTTTTTTTTATAAATCCATCAAATCCACATAAAAAAATGATAAATGATGATAAATCGGATTTAAGTGTGGCATATAAAATATCGGCAGAAAATTTAAAAGTGAGAGGTGCCGAGCGACAAAAGATGGAACTCGCTACAAAACTTTTTTCGCACATCGTCTCAAGTGCAATTTTTCGGGCTGGTAGTTTGGGACAACTCAAATCTAAAAACTGGTTGAAAACTGAGTTTTTTAAACAGGTAATTATATTATACTTAAAATATATTTTTTTAGAAATTTAAATTTATATAAAATTTCAGGTAAATGATTGGTTCGACTGTTTAAATGTAAGAGTGCCCCACCAGGACAGCCGGCAGCGAGTTCAAAGGTTTGGATTGTTGGAGCCCATTCAATTTGAAATTAAAGAAAAAATGAGTGAAATTATGCTCGTATCAATACTCCAAAAGATTCTTCATTTACATGGACTAACCAGTTAATGGAAGGTGGTCTACAAAAGCCAACAGATGCAATGATGAAGGAAATGGAAAAAATGGAATCTATATTTAAACAATTTAATGGTGACCAAATTATATTTTGTTCAAATTATATTAAAACTTTAATAGGACTAACAACTGATATTGAATTGGAACAAAAAGTTAAGGAAATATTTTTCCGTTCAAGAATGTTTTTCCGGATTAAATATTTGAACAATCAAATACTCGACAATAACAGGAAAAAATACAGACAATCATACAAAATATTTTTTTAATTGGAGGGTATGTATAGTTTCAAAATTTTTCATATTATATTGATTGCCTTAATTGGTTCCAATTGTTCAGACATCAAAAAAATTCCATATCGGGATCAAAGAAGTACAAAGAAGAAATATTGCTGCAGTCTGAAGAGATGATGAGGATAACGGTGTATTATACTTACTTATATAATTTCTATGATGGCTATTAAGATCCCGGCTATAATTTTAAATCTATAATTAAATCTATAAGGCTATAATTTTAAATTTTGAATAGCTGAAGTGAGTTCTGGCCCATTGCATAATTTGGTGCAATACCAGTCGCTTGATATAACTCACATGTAACAAGTATGTTGAATACGATTTTTCACTATGTAAATGGTACTACTTATGCATAAATAAATCCAGTATATACATACATAGTTAATTTTACAATTCAAAAATTCGTAAGCGGCACTAATATGTTTTATTTGAATTTATAAAAAAACAAATCACCGAACCAAAAAAGTATAAGGAATACGATTTTTCCACCAACCAAACACAACTTGAAATCCAATATTATTACTTAAAAATGCATCGAAACATAAAAGTTTAAATAATATATTGTTTAGAATACATGTGACACAATTAACATTCAATGTTGCATAAATTGTATTTTAATTGTATAAATAATCACCGAAAAATAAAAGTTTTTCGAAAATATTTTTTTCACTACAAACAGACTCAATTTAATACATAAATATTATCAATTAAAAACCCCCCACGAAACACAAAAGTATTAATACGATGTGTTTTTGACTATATAGTCAAATATCAAGATATATATAACATGATAACATAAAAGTACTTTTTCTTTGGTGCGCCAACTTTTTTTTCTGGATAAAAAAAAGTACTAGCAGAGAGAAAACAAAACAAAATCATAATAAATTTTTAGTCATGATTTAAAATCCATAAGGGTAGGGTGTGCTACTCGTGAAAATCCAAAAAAAATAATTCTGTTTTGTGTTCAAACTCAAATTCATTCTTCATTATATTACCATTACAAAATATATTTTTATTAAAAATTAAATATCTTTATTGCAAAAAACCTGCAAATTTTAATTATAGATTTAATTTATAATTTTAGATATTTAATAATCAACCTTGATCAAAAAAAATCCTATCTTTCCCGCTGCACTGCACGTGTTGAACAATTTTCATTATGTTAAAATTTTAAAAACAAAGAGCACAAAGAAAAAACAAAAAAAAATACAATGATCATCAGATGATCAGGTAAAACGAGAGAGTACGAGAAGCAACAACAGAGAGATAGTGCAATAATAGAGAGATAAAACAATAACAAAAAAATATCGGCGCACCAACGTGTTTTTGTTTACTCCTAATTACTATATCTAATATTCTTATATCATGTTCAAATATTATCTAAAAGCCGCAATTTATTTTATTTTTTATAATTTAATTCAAAAAAATAGCCGTTTAGGAAATTTAAAAAAATGTTGAATCACTGATATGAAAAGGTTGGCTGTGTTGACCAATTTGAGTCACCTCAAATACAAACTGCGGAGATTTATATTGAGGACCCTTCTAATGAGGAGAGAACATAAAATAAAACAGTCGTATGTATGCAATTTATTTGATATTAACACCAATACATTTACCATAAATTAAAACTTAGGACACTTGTCCTAAAAGTGTCCTACCTTTTAATTTACTTACTTTTAACTTCCACATCGTTATTTAAAAATAAATAAATATTGGGATATGTCATTTATAAAATACCATACTTTGCAGCTTCGGTTATTAAAGGCGAAATAGTTGTTATTTTGGTTTCTTTTGAAGTCATTCTCTGAATAAGATGACGGCTTTTAAATTATTTTTCATTAATAGCTAATTTAACACTGTTCGTATCGAGTGTAACAATAATTGGAATATTATGTGGCGTAAATGGTTCTACTCAATCAGCTGTGAACATGTTATCTGGATACTTTTTGTATTTGTTTTCATTTTAAACATATTTAGTGGTTCTCTATTATTTAATGGCTTGGGATGAATTTTTTTTTTAAAGTGTTGCCTTAATGTCATCGTTTGATGATGAAGCAGATCCCAAAACATTAAAAGCAGATGAAGTTGAATCAATATGTTGAAACTCAAAATTAAATGTATTACTATTTTTTTAATTTTTTTTTTTTAAGTTTTAATCTCTCTACTTGTTATGCAGCTCAAGGCTCTCCCGGCTCTTTCGCAGTTAGTAAGTAGCGTGCTTGTTTTGTTATTCGAGGGTCTCGCGTTCTATTCCCGGTGGTGGCCAAAAATCACGGTTGGGTGTTTTTAATGTGTAAGTATATGTGTTTGTCCGGGTATTGCACCGTGGCCCGTTAGTGGCATTGAGTGTTGGAGTAATCCGCCCAATTTTAATTTTTGTTTTAAAACATGATATAGAAGTGGAAATCTTTAGAAATAACCAAGAGATACGTAAGGGCAAAATTAAAAACAATCAACCAATAGAAAATAAGAGGAATAAAAGGAATATATACAAACTAAAACATTTTTAGATAATAAAACAAGTGTGTTTTGTGAATGTAAATTAAAGGTGGGGTGGCCGACTATAGGTATTATACTAAGTGTTACTTAGTAGTTTTTAATGTACGAAATCAATTGAAACTATATGAGTTGATGATGTTATATCAAGTAATGAAAATGTAAAACAAAATGATTATCAATAGCCCTCGATCCCAGTATTTGTTATTATTGGAATAAATATTGGTGGAAATATTGTTTGGGCTGTTATAAGGTTTTTGTGTGGTATTACACTATTACTTTAAACATGTATACGGATTTTGTTATTTGTCATAAATTTCACGCTAGCATGTAATTACTTGTAAATGGGGCTGGCCATTGTCAATGGACTTAAGCAAAGTTAAAGCAAACTTTCTTGAGAAAGTGAATGAGAATCGCAATCGATTTAAACGCGTCCTAAATATTTAAATTGGAAAGAAGATTTATTTTATATCTAAACCCGTGTGTATTAATCAAAGTCAAATTCAGTATTTTCTTTAAAAACAACAAATTCTAAATATTATTTCATTAAATATAAAGTGACAATAATTAGTTCATCATCTTTGCTTAAAACTTGAAAGTTGAGAGGAGAAACTTTTTCTTAATATCCGTAAGAAAAAAAACCTGAAAATTACATTTATGGGGAAAGTTTTTCCGAAACAAACTATTTTCTATTTAATTTTGTGAAAATATTTTCCCTGTTTCGATCCCGTTTTGTGCTAGTTCATCTTCTCAAAAATGTCGATGAAAATGTTAAACAAATTTTAACTACATATTTACACTGTTGTGTAATTTAGTTCTATGCCAATCGTGTTAATGATTTTTAAAGTAAGAATAAATTTTTTTCTTGCAAAAGTATAATATAGTGTATACTGTCACCCATTCCTCCGACAGATGGGTGGGATAATTTAATGTGTATATAACATATAATTTTGTTGAAATATTTTGATTGATTGATCGATATAATACTAACATAGACGAAATTCTTGAAACATTTTCCTTTAGGGTTGTTATTACTTTAGATTAAGTAATGATTGATTTATTGTACATATATGTATGTATGTACAATGTACATATACGTATATATATAAATTAAAATGTATACTGTGTAAACACAATATACACGCATCAACTAAATTGATGGAGGAATTAGAACCGATAATTGATTCTGTTATTTTTTTTATACGCAATTGTTTATGTTCGGTTTATATAGTAGATCGTTAAAGTATATTATATTAACTGGAACCTATTTATTAATCCATACATACTCGTATACAAAGTTATACCGAAATACTTGTATTCCTTTAATAAATGTCGGTATTAAAAATAGAATAATTGTCATCGGTTTTACGCGAGCATCACACCAAAAATTCCATTTTAGGAAACCCAAATATTTTATATTTTTTATACTTAGATTTGATTGAGTCAATTTGCGCCTTCAGCTTTAAGTCGGTCTATGGGGATAGATACGTTCTTACCGTTCATATCTATAACGAAATACTTTCGACGTCTATTTTATATGGCCCCTTATATGGAGGAGTTAAGCCAACCTTAACTCTGTCCACTCTGACGAAAACATAGTTACAGCCCATCAAGTCTTTATGTAACAAAATGGTGTTTTTAGGGGGGCTTCGAGTATTTTGAGATACGACGTTGCGCATCGACTGTCTTAAACGATTGATCAGTGATGTAGGATGCGTCGATGGCACAGAGGAGGAATCCATCACTAATTCTCCAGGGACCTGTATAGTGATTGTCCGTCTAGACAAGATCTGCTGGAGTGCATCCGAGGTCA
The DNA here is from genome assembly GCA_951394425.1 of Tipula unca. NCBI lineage: Eukaryota > Metazoa > Arthropoda > Insecta > Diptera > Tipulidae > Tipula > Tipula unca. The sequence continues at coordinate 124,614,008 of OX596380.1, forward strand.
GATTTGACCCGAAGTTCTGATTCCAAGGAGAATAAATGATAGCTCTGTGCTCCAATTCAGGATGTTTTCTCTAGCATACAAGGAGGCTTTAAGAGTACGATGGAATCGCTCCACCATACCATTTGCCTGTGGATGATAAGTCGTAACCCGTATTCTATGTGAACCTAACATCTTGTTAAATTCAGAAATATTAGTAGGCCAGAAGTATTTCGAAGAGACCAACTTACGCGAGGATCGTATTCCGGGATATGATAAATGGTAAATTTTCTGTAATAATTGCAAACGTAATTCTAACGGTATGTACGGACGATTTTTTCTGATTTCGCACACCATATGTTTAACTCTGCGGCAGAATGACGTATAAGTTGAAATTTTAATTTGGACCTAGACTCAGTGTCATTTCTAAAAGTCTTAAATTCTTCATCTTATCTTTGTAGCGAAACGAGTATACGAGAATACTTACTTTCGGATGGGGCAAGGTTTTACGAGAAGAATCTCAATGGTTCCCAACATCTTTTGTCATACTGCCCCAATACAGCCCCGAGCGCGGTGTTGGAAGCGTCAGTGGTTATCCTGAACTCTGCATGCTCTAGGGGGTGGGCAAGAAGTGTTGCTTTAGCAGGGCACGTTTGGTTTTGTTCATAGCCGCTTGGAATTCAAGGGGTCAATAAAAATCATTCTTCTTGATTTTTTGAAGAATTGCGAATTGCGTATGTATTGGAGCAAGTAGTTCGGCTAAGTGAGGAATGACTCAGTGATAGTAATTAACCATTCAGATAAAGCGCTGCACTTGCCATATAGGTGCTGGTTAAGAGAAATCGTTTATAGCTACGATCCTCCCTGAAGATGTAAATTCCATCTTTTGAGATTTCGTGACTTAGAATATTTAGCGAGGCTGCACCTAACACACAATTCAAAGGTTTTAAGACGATGCCGAAATCTGTAAGGGGTTGGAATAGAATTTGGAGGTGATCTAAGTGTTTTCTGACTCTTTACCACCCAAAATATCATCGATGTATGAATAAACGAATTTCAACCCTTTTGTCACTTCGTCAATAAAACGCTGAAGAGTCTGTGCTGCATTTCGTAGATCGAATGGCATTTGCATGAACTCAAAAAGCCCAAAAGGAGTTGTAATTGCTGTTTTATATACATCGTCAGCAGCTACTGGTATTTGATGGTAGGCTCGAACCAGGTCTATCTTTGAAAAGATAGTACAATCCTGCAAGTTGAAGGAAATTTGTGGATATGGGGAAGAGGATATCTGTCTGGTACTGTCCCTTTGTTCAGTCTACGGTAGTCCCCACAAGGTCGCCAATCGTGCCGGGGAACCAAAGGTGAAGAAACTGATGATGCTGATTGTCTGCACAGTCCTAGAGAGTTCATGTATTCGAACGACGCGGGCGTGAAAATGGTAATTGTAATAATAAAAAGTTCTTGGGTAAGATTTGGAAGACGTCTAAGAAGTTCTCCAAATGGACCGTTGACCATGAAAAGTTGGATTGTCGGTAATGGATCGTCTATATCCATGGCATTGACAATCAACGACGTATTTGAGTCAAGAAGCACCTATGATAGGCCTGGTAACTGACGACAGTATAAATGGATGTTATGAATGATGAAATCGCGGCGGAAACCTAAATTGACATTTATTAATCTTACACCGTTAGTTGTGATTAGGGAACCATTAGCAGCGAAGATAGTGTTGCATGAATCACGAGAAATATGTTTAAATAAATTGGAAGGAACAACTGAAACATCAGCTCCCGTATCAATAAGAAAACTTAAAATGGTTTTGGGACAATTAATAAATAGGTGACGTGTTTGAGTCGTCCCAACGTTTGTCGCAATTACTTTGGGACGATCTAATTTTCCGATTTATCGTGGGATTTCTTACCAAATCGAAAATGGTAATAACGGAAACTTCTAACTTCTAACTAAGAACTAGTAGTAGTAGAGTGTGATTTAGACTGCGAACGATTGCGCGATCGGTTACGAGAAAAATTTCGTGGTCTTGTGTAAAGATGTGTTGTCGTAGTTCGTTAATGGCTGTAGCTAGACGTTCTAAAGTCATTGTTCCAGTCGTCGAGTTTTCCTTTGAACTTGAGGCATTATAGATAGCTGATAACGTTGATGGTCGATGGAATTCCCATAATTTGTCAGCTAGGGCAGTTAATTTGGTCATTGGTTCTGACTCCTAAATACTAAAAAGCAATTCTCACCATAAAGCGCGGTGTTCCAACGTAATGTTCGATATATCACCAATTCTGTATAACCCTGTACAATTTTGCTTTTGATGTCCCTCCGAATCTGCATACAATTTTGATTGATTTAATTTCTGCTCGGAATGTTGAATTTATTATAGCCGAAAATTTTAAAGTTGAAAGTGTTTTTTTGGTATATTTTCGCTTCAGCAGTATGTAGATAGTTTTGGTTTTTGGTCATGTAATTACGAAGCAATATAACGATGATGTCTAATAATCCAAATGACCTTGATGTATGATACGTTTGATAAAAGTATCGCTTTGTAGTATACATCGCTGTTTTTTTGGTATTGCAGGTTTCGGTTTGATTTATATATCCGAAAATCACAAATTCCGTTAAATAAAATCCACCGATGTTGACAATTGCATTTATACGAGTACATCTTAAACATGATATTGTATTGCTAATTATGTTGTTCGGAATATTTTATGTTTGTGTGTTATTGAGTAATAATGATTATAATAAAATGTTATGTATTAGGTGGCAGGTAGGTAAAATGGATAATTAATTTGTTTTGATTTAATGTATGAAATATTTGCTTATTTCAGACGTCATTATCCCACCAGTGCCAAATTGTGCGTAACTAAATTATTTTGCCTCACACTCTACTATGGCCCATCTTTTATCAAGGAATTAATTGAAACAAACTATAATACATATTTTGGCCCATATCGCGCTTGTACCTACTCTACTTTGGCTAGAATCGGATATAGAGTATCCAGAATATATGAAATGTACGGTTTTATTTAATATTTGTGTGGTAGATTTCCGAAAAAAGCCAAATCTAGGGTTTGCACGGTTAGGTTAACCGTAGCCATTTTGGCGATATTGACACCATAAACGTTAACCGCCGCTAATAACCGCGATTACCAGTTACTTATGTAAATGTAAAAATATTTCCAATAAAATACAAGTTCAATCTCGAACTTTGACAAAAATTGTCGGATCTAGCAACGCAGAAAAAGTGCTACATATTGATCATCTACGCAATTATAATCTATCGTTGCCTTGCAACATCCAAAGATGGAGCAAGTGTAATGGTAAAGTATGGCAGGAGTTGTCCAGCTGAGTAAACAATTGTGTCTAAATCACGGTCTCCACCTCGCAGTTTGTGACACATAGTATAAGAAACAGAAAACACCAGCTAACAACGACATTCGGGAGTACGAAAATGATGATGATTTGGAGGATGATGATAATGATTCTTCAATAACAATGAGTGCCGAAGAGATGGACGTGGAGGCAGTACAGATTGTGACAATATCAAAGACCTTAAACAAAGTACGAGCGATTGTTAAGTTTTTTAAATTTTCAACTGTAAAAAATGCAATAATACAAGAAAAAGTGGTTGAGAACGTGGATATGAACTACAACTAGAATTGGACGTAAAAAACAGATGGAACTCAATTCTGCAAATGTTGGAAACAATACTGAAAGCTCAAAAACCAATAATAAACCAATAAACCAAATAAACCAATAAAACTACCAATAATACCCAGTTAATTGATTTCCAATTTATTGAAGAACTACGATGGATGATGGAACCGTTGGCACTTACAGTACTTGCTTTGGAGCGAAAAGACGCCAATTTAGTACCAGGTAAAGCAGCCATCAATTTTTACAGTCGAAATTAGAAAATTCTGAAGGAAGAAGTTCCTTAGGAAATAAATCGAGAGAAAATATAAAAAAAAGAATAACAGAAAGGTTTAACCCGCAGGTGAATTCTTTATTAGTCTGTTTGCTTAAACAAAAAATGCCAACCAAAGATGATATTAAATTCGGCACATAATTGTTGAACCGATTATTTCCTAATCGAAAGATCAACGGGCTACAGACACAGAGGAGCAACAGAGAACTGCACATTTTGATTCTGGTGGAAATCCATGGAAGCCGCTATACAACAAGCGTCAAAAGGGATAACCGAAAAAAAGTTTCTAAACGAAGAATTTACTTGCTTTCTGAAAACAGGAACGCGAGCGAGCACACTTCAAAAACTCTATGACGCCCTTTTAACCGTTCGGCTTACATCAACTGAACCGGAGCGTGTTTTCTCTACATTCTCAAACTTGACCTGTAAGATGAGATCCCGGCTAGGAAATCTTTCATTGAATTGCCTTCTATTTTTAAAACACTACAGACTACATAATCACTAAGGGCTAAAGTTTTAAATAAGACAAAAAATTTTAGATAAGACTTAGATATACATATTTGTTTTATTTATAATTATAATATGTTTATTATATATTATGTTTTGTAACAGTGAATTGAATTTTATTAAAGTTGAGTTGAAGTATTAAATGTAAAATGTTTATTTCACATTTTCCAAGAATTATTACTAGGTAAAAGGGAACCGTAACCGCGGTTATGAAATTGGGTAACCATTAACCACGGTTATATGAAACCCTAAATGGGATTTTTGGCGTGATTGTTGCTGGTTTTACGGCATTTCCAGACCAAAATAAATCATGCTAGATTCTGCTACTGTGACCTGCTATACTTTAAAACGTTTAAGATTTATATTTATACATTTATTGTATATCTGTTCTCCCTTAAGATGGCATTACTCAACGCAAGTTATTTAAAAACACATTTATTACACAGACAATATCCTTACTCCTACAACAATACCAACAAAAAAAAACAGACACAAATATTAAAAAGTCGTAAATTTTAACAGCAAGGCGAAAATTAAAAATTTCCTTGCAAACATAGGATGGCCCTATATAAATTTATTCCGCAGCTATTGTACAAATTAACTTTAAAAAAATACAATTTATTTTAATAGCTATTATAAAAACGTAATAGCTAAAATTATAGAGTATTAAAAATTATTTTGATCAACAAAAAAAACGACACTGAAAATAAACACTTTATTACACTCACATTATGATGGTGTTGATGGTAACGAAGCCTTTTTTATATTGGCTTGTAGACAATTTTATTGACTGTAAGTTATTTTACTATCGTAAAATTATGATAAAATAAGGCTGCATAATAATTTATAATTAAGGTAGAGTAGATAAATTATTAATTAAATAAAAAAATTATATGTTTTAATTTAAATTGAGTGATTTTATTAAAGTGGGATAATTTTTAATCGACTAAAAAAGCCAAAAAAATAAATTTCATTAAGTAAAAGAGAGGAGGATATAAACTAAATTGAAACTACTTTCAAATTGATATAAACAAAATAGTTTTTTTTTAAATTTTTACTTCTACACATTTTTAGTTCTATAAATCCGCTCTATAAAACTATTAACGATAACTCTCTTTAGTCACTTCTATAGTCGAAAGTTGAACAAAATTGTAAAATATATGCATTTTATATAGATACTATTAAAATAATGAAATAAATATATTTTATAAAATCTGCTATTAGTTAAATTAAACTTTAATTTGTTTTTTCAACCGTTTATATATTATTATGTACAAATTTCATTTTAACAAATCTGGTAATGGTTATCAGTAAAAATAATGCACACGGTGAAAAATACGTGAAATCACCAATTTCTGTAAGTCATATTTAAATTTTATGATTTTTATGTTTGAATAGCCTTGATTAAAAAAAAATTATTGAAATCCTTTTTTTTTTTTGTATTTGTTGTTGTGAAAGATATAGGGCCCGTATTCTTGAACTCCACAACAATTTCCCCGTGTGGACATCTATTAAAATTCCCCATCCAATTCCCTTAGTACCTATTTCCCTATGCATATTCCACATGCAACCAAAAGCGGTATTCTTGAAACATTCGGATTTTTTTAGTCTCCACTGTTAAATATAAAATTCACCACTTTTAAATTGTGACTAACTTCATAACATAGTAGATTTATTGTAGAGAAATTTCTATGTTATAATTGTCAAACTGACAATTCTAAGCTAATTCGCTTCAAATCAAATTGCGAAGTCTCGCCTAATGTGGTTTTCTATTTGCCAAAATCCATCAAAAAAAAATTGATGTACATAGGCTTGCCACCTTTTGAAAATGCCAGAGGAGGACAATACAATTAATCTTTTTCATTTGATATTTACAAAATCTAAATCACTGAATTAATGCGATCACTGTAAAAATCAGAGAGCTTTTGAGCACTAAAATGCATTTAAGTTAATCATTCAGTTTTTTAAGATTATCATTTTTGTTTCGAATAATTTTTCTTATGGCAGTTTCTCAAAATGCCTGAGCAGTAATTAAGGATAATATGAATGAGGGTATTCCATTTCAAATTACTTGCATTTATCGTACTGCATCGCAGTATATTTTGAAAATGGGCATTTCCCTCAAGGACGATCTTTTGCACAAAATTAATCACTTCTTGAAATACTTACACTCAAGTACATAAGTTCATTTATAACTTTTTAAGGATGTAACGATCGTTGAATCTAATTTAATATAACAAGTAAATAAACTTCTCATACATGTATTGAGATTATCCTTAAATATGTGTTATTTAAAAATATTTTATGTTTAATATACTGCAATCTTAATGGATTGGACCGGTCATCGTCTTCAAAAAGATAAACGAAGTAGTTTACCGGATTAGCAAAGGACAGCGAGGAAAACTGAAGATGGTGACTTATACGCGATTAGCACTATACAGGTAACGTGAATTTTTAGGGTAATGATACGATCGTAGCAACATCTTTATTTGAGTAGCGACATTACCGTAAATGCAAACTGTAGTAAATTAGATGTGTCTAGACTATTCAAGAATAACTGCGGTTTAGACTTGAAATCGAGGCCCGTGATAAAATTTAAATAAAATAGTGAAAAAGTGCTGTGTTAGCTTCTTATTTATGCAAAACATAACGATGCTTTCTTCAACTATAGAAAATTGAACATCAATTACAATCGTTCACGTGAATTTTAACCGAAATCTGGGGCCCTACTATGACTTTCGACTACGATTTTCGACGACGGTGATTTTCCTATAGTAGGCAAATGAAGAAAAAGGAAATCAAAATTATAAATTTACTATTGTTTACCATTTTCTTCCTTTGCCTACTATAGGAAAACGACCGTCGTCGAAAATCGTTCTAAAAAAAAATTTAGGATTTTTTAAAAACAAAATTCACAATTCCATATACCTGAGGATTGTTCTAATTCACGATTATGTGGCTTTTTATAACTCATATATACCCCTATAGGAAGCTAACACCATAATGACGTATATTTGGAGATGCCATTGGGTCTTAAGCTATCCGAAAAATATTTCAATTTGGGAAAAAGTAGGGGATTTTCACGTTTCGGACAAACATGTTTGTTATGACCTCATATAGAAATATACCGAATAGATGTTTTTCTCGGTTAGAAAATTCAGAAAATCATGTCGTCACAAATTTTGTTGTCCCAATGATAAAATTCATTATATCGGGACAGTTTGCTAACACACCAACGCATTAGAGCACAAATTTATTTTGTTGCTTTTCAGAACAGATTTATGAGAAATTTTGGATAGGTACAATCAACGTCAAACTTAAGCCAATATAGGAGTGAACAGAAGTGTAAATCTCATAAGACCAACGACCTCTGACCTGAACAAGCTAATAAAGTGCTACATTTCGCGAAATCCACAGCTGCCTGTGGGGGACGATCGAAAGAAATATCGCCTTCAATATACTTATAGAAGCCACCATTCAGACAAATGGTAGCCGTGCTTACTGAACAATCGAACGGAGAATATTTTATTGCCCAAATTAAACAGCGTAATATTTACCAAACTAGGATACAAGCCAAAACCATTGATGCCTACAGAAAAATTGTAGAAGTTCTGGAAACATTGATATTAAGCTAATTTTACTCATATGAGCTGTCTTAATTTTAAAAGTTACAATTGCAATACGAAGCACCTCAGCGCAAAATCTCAAGGTGTATCATTCTTACTATCCCTAAGGTTTTTAAATATTTTCTCCATCGTCATTTTCTTTAATTATCTTATTATATGATCTTAAAAATTACAAAATCCATCTAATTCTAATTTAAAATTGTGTAAAACATTGTTATTTTCAAATTATTTAAATACTCTGAAAGCGTCTACAAGTTTAATCCATAATTGACATTCCATCAAATAATTCCAACTCTCCGAATTATATCAAAACTGATTGATTGATACAGTTCCATGATTTATTTTCCTGATGGAGGACGTTTTGGTCCCCGTGGAGGATGGAGGAAATTTCTTACAAAAGGAGGACCGTCCTCCACAAAGGAGCACGTGTGGCAAGCCTAGATGTACATCAAAATTTTTGCCGATTTTTTGTTCTATTTGACAGAAAAATTGATTTTTTTTATGTACATCAATTTTTAAAAATGTGTATTTTTTCCTAAATCAAATTTTGATGGAACTAATACCAATACAAAACAAATGTTATTTTCTGTAGAAACGTCTCTAACGTCATTCTTTTGTGGAGACGCCATTTGTAGTGTTTGGATTTTGTATAATTTGATGTGATTAATTAATGTGTTTTTAAAAAATAATAATAATTAATAATAATAAAAATTAAATAATTATAATAAAATATAGATAATATATAAATAATTATATAAAATGAGTTTCCGCTAGAACCTGAGTTTAGATGCTCGGCCAAGATATTCATCCGTAAAAGACCGGTTTCGTCTTCATCGTCGAATGTAGATTCGCCAATACCAGCTACAGACGAAAGTAGCAATCCGGAGCCACTATCGGTAACTACCACACCTCGAAAACGCATTAAAAAACCGCATAGGAAATGACATGTGAGAAGTACCTGGCGGCTAAAGAACAGCGGTTAGGAATGATGTTGAAGGTAATCCAAGACAACGCGCGAAAGAGGGAAGAAGCTCGAGCATTACGCCAGCCGAAAAAATTAAAATGCTTCACGAAATAAAAGACAATTTAAAATAATTAAAATAATTTTTTTTTTTTGAAAGTATATGTACTTATTGATTTTTTTATTAAATAAAATGTATTTATTGAATTTAACAAATTTAAAATAATGTTTAGTTAAAACGTCTCTGCAATGGTGTTCCGTTTCAGTTCTCCTAAATGTTTCAATACTGTTTCCGATATATCTTCTACATTTTCGTTCATCCCGCTCGTGTTTGATGTAGTTTCTTCAGAGGCGGCTTCGACAAGAACTTCTATCGGATTGTAATCAACTTCGTCCCACAGATCACCATCCTCTACACAAATTATGCAGAACGCAACACCCCAACACAAATTTGCATATTCGTTCAACATGGAAAAAATCTAAACGTACGAGTTGCCTAAATCTTTGCTTCAGTAACCCAAAAGCGTTTTCGATTTTTACTCTCGTCTGGCAGTGTTTTTTATTATATTTGGCACGTTCTGGTGTCAAATTACCATAATCCTTGTAAGGCGTTAACAAAAACTCCCTCAATCGATAGGTCGCATCTCCAAGGATATGTTATCGTTCTCCGCATATCTGTGAAATTTTCTCAGATATAAACGAAAGCTTATTTATTCGCGCATCGTGAATTTTGCTCGGAGATCCAATAAATACATCTAGGAATTTTTTATTGGCATCACAAATTCCTTGCAGCATCATCGATATTAAGCCATGTTGAAACACGTATGTAGATCGAACCTTGTAGACTGGTTTACGAATATAAATGTAGCAGCCATCGATGCAGCCTAGAACGTTTGGAAAACCGGCGAGCTGAAATTATAAAAAAAATTATAATAAGATTTCAATTAAATTTAAATTATATTTTGTATTACCTCCTCAAATGGGGTAATAATTTAAATTATATTTTGTATTACCTCCTCCTGACTGGGAGACGTTAAACAAATTGGCGACTTCTCTGTAAGTCTCTTTATTTCCAGCAAACCATAAAAATGATAAACATTGAGACTCGGCAGATATATTCTTCCTTCCCGATTTGTAGTTACTGTAGAATTTCGAATTTTCGTATTTTTCAATAAGCTTGTTAGCAGTGGCTCGCTTTACTCGAAAATTACGATGAAGCTATAAACACAAAAAAGAGGTTTAAATCAAATTAGTCCAGAACACAATACAAACATATCCACAACTCACTTCTTCATCTGAATATTTCGCCACTACTTGAGGATCTCTGAAATAATTCAGTATGTATCTTCAAAAAATCATTTTCATCTGATGAAGACAAACACATCAAAATAATTTTTAATTAAAAAACTAAAATCTTAAAACGTAAAAACACACAAAGTTCACTCTTAATGCTTTGAAACTCAAACCACAAATGATGCTATGATTTATGACATATCTAAACGTCAAAAAAAAGAAAAAATTAAAAATCACTAATACCAACATAAAAGCAAATCAATTTACTTTTTTGTTCTATTTGAACCATAAATTTCACATTGATTTGAAAATCATATATGTAGAACACCACATAAGTGATACCAAAACGAAGTAAGTAAAGCTAACTGTTTTTTAATAACTGATAATACAAACTGCTAACTGATAATACAAACTGCACTCACACTAGTGTAGTTTAATTTTTTTTATACAAATTTACGTCTACAAATAAAAAATATCTTTTATCTGTCTAGCCGTTTTTTACAGATACGAGTATATCTGACGAGTTGTATTTAAACATTACTAATGATGTTGGAAAATGGTTCGTTGATTTCAAAATCACCGAGGTTGCGGGAAATGGTTTACTGCAAATTTTAAGAAAATACTTTCCAAATCTACCAAAGAACATCAGGACATTAAAGAAAACGCCCCGTTAAACGTCTGGTTAAAGACATATGTAAAAACATTTCTTAAGGACAATAACTACGATAAAAATATATTGCAGGTTGATATAGGAATATACGGTTTTCCATTAACAAAAAGTTCTACGAACCAGCTATGGCCAATTTTAGGAAACATAGGATCTTTTAAAGAAGTATTCTTAATTGGAATATTTCATGGCTACAAAAAGCCATTTTGTACCAATGTATTCTTAAAACCTCTCGTTAATGATCTTCAGGACCTGGAAAAACACGGCATTACGTTTAAGTAGGGCATTCAATATCGGACAGATTTTTCAATTCCGAGATTCCGTTATTAATATCGATATTGAACGTCTTCAATTAAAAAATTTTAAAATCAATTTTTTACTGAATAAAATACTCAGATATAAATAAACAAAAATAAAAAATAAAAATGTAAGTTAACGGAACATTTATTTCTTCTAAAAAATGGCAAAAGTTAAAATTAGGTACATTTATTTAGTTTTTTTTTTTTTTTTAAATAAATACCAACACATACATACATTATTTAGAGACTGTTCGGCTAGTGGATTTACTGTCCTTTGAAAGCTGAACAGTATCCCTATTTGTACACGGCTACAGGTCCGTCTTTTAATTGGCCATCTGCACACTGCATAGCTCCATGCTAGCCTGTACTAACATGAACGATGGGTCGGCCCATGAATTCTACATTCCAACAGAGGGTCATAGATGTTTTCAATTTAATCACCGATCGTAATCGGGAGATGAAAAATCCCTTTTGCATCCCGCCTCTGTTGGGATAGTAGTTTAATTATTTTTCTTTTGATGCTCTTTCTGGAAGTGTGCCCGCAGAAAACATAGGGCATTTAAAGTTTTATCTTCAGTTTTATCTTTACGCAGTTTTGTGACAAAATTACCACTGGCGGAAAATACCATTTCCCTACGAACAGGTTTTGATTTGGGCTGATTTTTATATCATTGCAAATGGCCATGTCAAGTTGCTCCTTCAACGACAAGCTGGCTGAACCATCTACTGAATTACTGTCAGACGATGTATCGATTACTAACTCTGGCTCTCCTGCGCAACTTTGTTAAGTCGTCCATACAGTTCAACCACAGCATTGGCAATCGCTGATTTGCTGTGTTGGAAAATCTAGAGCATTGTCCACATTTTCATATCGCTGATGACCATTGTCCGTCGTTCGTTGATACGCGTCACCAAAGATGCTTTCAAACAGACAGCCAAATCTGATGTTCCCAAGTTGTTAATCATGAACACTATGGCCGTGTCGGCTGACAAAAGAGTCGCATCATTCCGACACAAAGCATCTACGGCCAGTTTTAAAGGTTCCAGACACGCGACAACCGTTGAAATGGTGTCAAACTCCAAAACACTGATCTCAATCTCAATTTTTGTGCGAATATTAATCAGTGATTTTCTGATGCAATTTTTTAACTTCAAGAAGCGTTCAAGCATTGGATGCAGCCTGTTCCATCGTGTTTTCGTATCCAGGACCAATGGGATGGGTTTGCCAAATTCATCGGTTGTATACTTTCCCAGCGCTTCATCGTTTTTCGTTGGAGAACGACGAAATAACTTGACAATGATGCGCAATTTGGCAATTAACGGCTTGCGTTAAAGCGACTTCAAAACCACCAACATCATCCATATCATCTTCGGTGTAATTCTCATTATCATTGTCGGCAGTGGTGTCAACGTTTCTTCCGCCTCCTGCGTCGTCAACGGCGTTGTCTTTTTTCGGTTGTTTGTACAAAACGTAAATTTGTTGATCGCATATGTTCAGTTGTCCCACTTTCCGCAAAACCGACGCACCGCCGGTTGTGATGCACACAATGTCCCGATGGTAATTCAGATCAAAATTCTGCAGCACTTGTTGCACCAGCTCAATGCACTTCTCTGCAGGGCACGACCTCATAACTCCGACTAGTCCAAGATTCCAAAAATCTGTCTGGGTGAGCACTTCCACATTTAAGTATCTACGATTTCTAATCGAAGACCATTCGTCAAACGTTCAAGGGTCAGCTCACACTTCACCATCTTTTGAAGGTCGTTTACATAATCCACCTCCATATTTCGAAGTAATGAACACGCTGAAGGGCAGTCCGTCCAAGGCAACGAGTCTGGACAAAACCGCAGGTAAAGTGTTATCTCGTTGATTTTTAAAATAGTCGGTGATTGTTGTTTTTGTTATCGTGAGTGGCTGTACAACCGCTGACGTCAATGCTCTCGAGTCTGTAGCCAATTTTCTTTTCAACAAAACAATGTTGTGGCACTTTTTCAGATGCGTATGGAGACCAGTGGTACTGCCACCAGTACCTTTCCACATTTTTTGCACTTAACTTGTTGTTTTTCTTTGTCTCGCAAAAAATAAAATCACACATCATTTTCGCCTGTGGCAGCGCCTCCTTAGAAATCTCAAAATTGTGACATGGGTCTCCATTCGACCATAAGAAAGATAAAATTAAAATATAAAACTGTAATTAATTACAACAATCACAATGAAATTTCTCTGTAAATTATGATGAAATTCAGTGGTTTGAAGGAAATAACAGTTGAATTTTGATACTTAACTTACCAGTTACCGTTACCGCTTATGCTAAACGTACGTCACGAAAAAACCTTTAATTTTTCGAGAAATTTAGCTTAATCCACCTATAAAAAATTTTCTCAACCTAATTTATGACAGTTGCATAAATTACTCGAATACTCAGAACCCTTCAAGACAAGTGCGACACAGACAATGAGACTGAAAACTCTCATGCCCGTATTCACGAATATTTTTTTAATGTTCCATAATATAAAGTATTGAAGAGAGAAATGCATAAGAAGAAAAAATATTTTTAAATCTTTTGTTGTTGTTTTTTTTCTCCATACGAATCGAGATACGAATTGACAGTAAAGATAATGAACATAAAAAAATATTTTCAATATCGAAATATCGATCCTGAGCCAAACCAATTCCGATACTTTTCGATACCATGAAAGTACGAAATTTCCGAGATCTCGGAATCGATACTATCGATATTGGATGCCCTACGTTTAAGCAAAGAAAAATTCAAGTACAAGTGAGATCGTTTATATGCGATGCACCAGCACATTCATTTATTTTAGGTGAGTAATTATCTGTTATTTATTTGCCATATGTAAATTTAAAAAAAAAAATAACATATTTTGGTTTATCATATATACCGAGATTAAAATTTTTTAATTTTTGTTTAGGAGTAAAATCTCACTCTGGTGTTTATTTACGACATAAAGTCTGCTTCCCATCAACCAACAATTATAGTCTTCGTACGGATGAAAATTTTCGTGATAAGGCACACCGAAATCACCACGAATTAATTATAGAATTTGTTCAACAATTTTCTTAATTATACAGTGAAGAAAACGTTTCCTACAACGTACACAGTTTACTTCATTTAGCAGCAGGTGCGAAAGTCTTAGGGCATTTGGATAGCTTTTTGGTAGCGCTTTCAAATTTAAAAACGAAATGCAGAACATGAAAAAAATGGTGAAGAAGGGAGCTTTTCCCGTTCAACAAATTCTTAATCGGATTAAAGAAAAAGAATTTTATTCAAAATCTAAGAATGAATCTAATCAAATATTTTTAAAATTGAATCAATTAACAGTGACGTTATAAAAGGATATTGAGTGATAAACTCGAGTAGATTTTTTAATTATCCTATAGCATCATCTAATTTTTTAATTTTTTCCACCAACGCCGAACAATATAACGAAGAATTAAAAATATTCAATGCAAATGACGTCAAAACAAAAATTATAAAACTGACCTCAGAAATTGGATTAATATATGTACCGCTGCAGGACGTTTACTTTAATAACTTTTATTGTTTCAGATACGGAACAAAAAAATTTTACATCAAACGGGAGTAAGAGGTAAATTAAACTAAATTAGGTTAAATTTAACTTTTAAGTTTTAAAAAATGAATCCATTTTTTTTCTTAATTTAGACATAAACCACTCACCCGATTTTTTTATTTTTACCTAAGTTTTCGGCGACAGTGATAGTGAAAATTATCATTTTGAATTTTTGAAAACAGATGGCTAGCCAGCAACCGGCACCCAAAAATTATTGTTCGAAAAGCCCCATATGTATCATCCATACAATGATGGGAACACAGGGCAACCGCTCATAAAAAATTTAATTACAAGAGTACAACCTACAACATATAACAATAAAATTAAAATAAATAAAGACTTTTGAAAAATATTTGGAAAAAAAAAGTATGTATATAGGTCATTTGCCTAACATACAATAAATTCAATCGCTTTATAATGTATGTGAAGTTAGCCCAGGATTTCATCCCTGGAAAATAAAAAAAGTTCATCAGGCAATACTAAAATTGTTTATACTATCCCAGCCCAGGATTTTATTTAATTTAATTTAATTTAATTTAATACTAGCCCAGAATTTTATTTTTAATTAAGTAAATATAAAAGGATGGAAATTTATAACATTTCATGATTTACAGAAATTAAAAATGAATCTAAAATTTTGTTTCTAATAAAAGAAAAAATTGCTTATGGAATCAAATAGGTTTGGGAGTATTATTTGAGATATAGGACTTGCAATCATGTCAATTAACTGTAATAAAAACCATTTGCACATTGAGAGTAGATCTATAACTGATTAACATCCGGTGTGAAGTTATCCCAGAACAAAAAGATTATTTTCCGCAATGGCTCCAAATAAAATTATCGATTTATGATATGGAAGTTCCCATCGCTCGTAAGAACTTTGTAGGCCGGAAATGATTCTTTATGTTTTGAGTTGGTAATAGTTAGGACTAACTCTGGCTAAGACCGCGTTATGATCCGTGTATGTTGTAATTTGCACAATCGGCCAACTTCTAAATGGCTCTATATAAATTATCGATTTATGATATGGAAGTTCCCATCGCTCGTAAGAACTTTGTAGGCCGGAAATGATTCTTTATGTTTTGAGTTGGTAATAGTTAGGACTAACTCTGGCTAAGACCGCATTATGATCCGTATGTTGTAATTTGCACAATCGGCCAACTTCTAAATGGCTCTATATAAATTATCGATTTATGATATGGAAGTTCCCATCGCTCGTAAGAACTTTGTAGGCCGGAAATGATTCTTTATGTTTTGAGTTGGTAATAGTTAGGACTAACTCTGGCTAAGACCGCGTTATGATCCGTGTATGTTGTAATTTGCACAATCGGCCAACTTCTAAATGGCTCTATATAAATTATCGATTTATGATATGGAAGTTCCCATCGCTCGTAAGAACTTTGTAGGCCGGAAATGATTCTTTATGTTTTGAGTTGGTAATAGTTAGGACTAACTCTGGCTAAGACCGCGTTATGATCCGTGTATGTTGTAATTTGCACAATCGGCCAACTTCTAAATGGCTCTATATAAATTATCGATTTATGATATGGAAGTTCCCATCGCTCGTAAGAACTTTGTAGGCCGGAAATGATTCTTTATGTTTTGAGTTGGTAATAGATAGGACTAACTCTGACTTAGACCGCATTATGATCCGTATGTTGTAATTTGCACAATCGGCCAACTTCTAAATGGCTCTATATAAATTATCGATTTATGATATGGTAGTTCCTATCGCTCCTAAGAACTTTGTAGGCCGGAAATGATTCTTTATGTTTTGAGTTGGTAATAGATAGGACTAACTCTGACTTAGACCGCATTATGATCCGTATGTTGTAATTTGCACAATCGGCCGGCCAACTTCTAAATAGCTCCATTCAAAATTAACAATTTATAATAATAATCAATACCATTTGTATGCCATTGAACTTACGATCAAGTGATGTAACTAACTGCAACTAACTGTAAAAAAATATCAACATGATTTGCATTTTGAGAGTAGAGCTATAATTGCTTAACTCCATACTATTTTAAATTTTCATACGAAAATAAGCGATTTGGCCTAGCGCCCTAGGACTATCTGAGGCTGGAACCCATTGGTATGCCATAAGAGTTAAGATCATGTCAATTAACTGTAATCAAAATGTCAACATTTAATTTTAACTGCTTGAAAAAAAAAATTAAAGTTGGGCGGATTTTACTCCATCACTCAATGCCACTAATGGGCCCACGGTGCAATATCCAAATTTTAACTGCTTAACATCGCAAGATTTTGATTTTTTTTTTAATTAACTGATGTTTGCTTATGTTGCGGGGTGTGACGTAAGCGAGGAGGGATTGTATGCGGGACTTACGATAGTAAGGAGCAGACGAGTAAAAAAGTTTTTTATTGTATTTTATAGTGATCAATTAACAACATTTAACTTCTCTAGCTAAAATAAAAAGCTTGATGACTTCGGATTCGATTGGACTGCTTCTTAAGTATACAAAGAAAAACGTTTAATTTTTTTTCTCGCATAGGGGTGATTAACGGAACAATGACGCCAACCTGTACAGATGAGTTGCAACAGAGCAATTTACAGTACTGTAAATTGTACAATATAAATACTGCAAATAACACGAAAAATAATAATTATTCATTTAAAAAACATTTTTATTGAAAGAGAATAGAAAAATTAAAATTTTGTGCAAGAGTATATAAAGGTTTTTTTTTTGTTTTGCTTTAATTGCTATTCAGACTTTGTGTTGTTCACATCTCGCATACTGTTTTGTATTTTTCGTGTTTTTTCGTATTTTTGTTTTTAATCAGTTTTTTTTAAAACTATATAATATATTGACTCTTGCTTTCCCTGGATACCCTTTAAAACTATTTGAATTGATTGTTTTGACGTTCAGTTTATGCTGTTCTCAGGCATAATATCTTATCGTATAAGTGCAGCTAATATTTATAATCGCATCAATCATGCCGTTTAATAAATTTAAATTGGAAAAATCGAACTATTCGATAATCCAAGACATTTTAATTAAAAACATTCCAGATATTGACAATATCAAAATGGAAAATTTATTTAATTTGTCTTTATTTTCTAAATTATGCAAATTAATACCGGGTTTGAAGTATTCTGACAACAACAGACGAACTCTTCAAAAAATATTTACTGATTTAGAATTTCAAAGTGAGTTCCGCGAAAGAATTTGGCGAACAGAACAGCCGAGCAATGAATTAACCTCTGAGATTGACCAACTAATTCTCGAAACTAAACTTGTGGAGGGAGATGTGACGAACTTACCAGTTCCTAATGACGAACCATTTTCAAATGAACTGGTTTTATTAAATGATATTGAGCAGGAAAGCAGCGATAGTGAATTTTTCGCGGCTAAGCGTGTTGGTGTTCGGAAATTTAAGAGAGAACTTGCTAAAGTTGATGTTAAAAAAAAATTTAATATATATTCTGAGGTGGGTGGTACAATTGAAATTCCTTTGGAAACATGGAGTAAAATTTATAATTCTCAACAAATTACTTTAGATGCTGAGGCTTATCCAAATATGATATCTACACTTTTGTCAGATAAAACCGGCTGTTTAATAAATATTAAATCTTTAGATTGTGGAAAGAAATTTATTAGTATTCGTGCATACTGTGGGCACGAAAACTGTAAGCGGTATAAGCTAATTAATAAAAAATTTACAGAAGGCTTATTTCATGTTAGAAGTACTGTTGGCAAAATATCACATAAATATATGAAAACTCGTCAATTAAGGAGAGTAGAAAGGAAACATGTTAAAGAAACTATTGTAAGCAAAATGACAACGGAAGTATATGAAAATCTGGTCAAAACGGAAGATGCATCATTTTTAAAAAATTCGAACACGACGAAAGTAAAATCATTGGATGTCTTGCGTAAAGTGCCATCTGAAAGACTACAGGAACAGGATAATGACTCAAACGATATTATCGATATTTTAAAAGAAACTGAGTCGCCTTAGAACTTAATACAAAAATTTTCAGTAAAGCCATTTTATGTTATTACTTACAACGATACACAAATGCAAATGTTAGAGCTGTTGGTAAATGAGTATAAACATAAAAATCTAGTAGCTTACCTTGATGCAACTGGAGGAATAATAAGAAATCCATTTAAAACAGAAACATCAATCTTATACTATGCTCTGATAGTACCAGTTACTGTAACAACAAACGAACCAAGCGACCCTTTTCCGCTTTCTGATATGATCAGCTCCAGTCACAATTTGGATGCAATTGGAGGTTGGCTTAGATCCTACAGAATACAGCTTAAAAAAAAATTAAAACATGGCCAGTACTGAAAACAATTGTGACTGATTTTAATTTTGCAAGTATCAATGCAATTTTAGATTCTTTTAACAGGATGGATATAGTTCAATATTTGAATTTATGCCACGATATGATTATAACGAAGTGTAAGAAACAGGCATTGGTTAAAATCCATCTTTGTGTATCTCATTTGATGCACAATATGACAACGGATATAGACAAATATTTTCGAAAAACTTCCAAAAATAATAAACTTATGAAAGAAATAGTGGCCTCAATGTTTTTAATTTCTGATTACGATGTACTACAAGATACTTGGCGTAATTTATCCATTATTTTAAAAAAATAGGCGCTTGACACCAACAGTTTTAGAATGTTTAGATACAATTATTTTAAAAAACACATTTGTCAATCTTGACACCGGTTTAAATGACAATTCTAACACTTCACCAATACTGAATGAAGAATTCAGCATAAGGCACTTAAATGAGACCATATATAATCAGACTAAATTTTACGATGACTTCACGACTAATTCAGAATAATTATGGAAACAGTTTTAGATAAGAGCACCAAAGCAATAAAATTATATTACAACCCATCGTTTTTGGAAATGTTTTTGAAAAAGTACATTACCTATTTACCGCTTTGGTCTAATATTTTTCATGATACTACTTTAAGTAATAGTCACGTAGAGAACTATTTTGCAGTTATCAAAAAACGTATTAGACATAATTTGTCGATTGGAAATATTCCAGCAAAGCCAAGCCACTGAGATTTATAAAAGAATTACACAAAAGAAACTTGTATGTGTTAAATAGGAAGTTATTAAATATTCCAAAGAGGTTTACGAGTTCTAAAATAAACAAAAATGAACAGGTTATGCAATTGGACAATTTAACAGAAAAAAGTCTTGTAACGGTACTCGATGATATTGAAAATTGGAAAGGCCAGCCTGCTAAAGCTGCACGAACAAATTTCAACTTGACGCTAATTAAAACTCTTAATAATTTAGCTGAAGTTGATAAACAGAGTTCAACAAATAAAAGAGAACATTTATCTGAAACTCCTAAGATTTCTAAACACTCCAAAAAATTAAAAATGTTTAAAGTATTAGATAGTGACCATTTAAGCCACTTACGCAACGGTTCATACAATGTGACTGACATTTCAGAATTTATATTTAAAATGATAAATCTTTTCAGTGTGCAAGTATATTCAAGATGTCCCATTTGTAATGTCACTGGACGGGATGTTCTAAAGTACATACCTTTAAATTTGAATAAACTCGATCAGTTGGGACTAGAAAATCTGCAAAACTGTATAGACGATTTATATAGTATTTATGTTACGGAAAGAATTACGTGGAAAATATTGTGACCAGCAAGGTTATCTTTCTTTACGTCGAACCATCTATAAATCCTAACAAACAGGTTACCCTTTCTAATGTACCTATGTTTATCAAAATTAGTGGCAATAATTTTAAGTTAAGTGGATTAGTTAATTATATTCCTACTGAGCAACATTACACAAGCTACTGCTATCGGGTTGATCGTTGGGAAAAATATGACGATCTGTTAGAGAGTCCAATAAACATCAAGTTTCCCAGAAATCACTATGTCATTCCACATTTCCTTATTTATATTAAACAAGAAAATTAAATAAGTAGTTTCAGTCTACATCCAATATCGCCAATAAATGTGCCAATAAAATAAAGGAAAGTCAGCATTTTATCACTAACGCTAAAGCAAGCTATAGGACGAGCACTAGACCAAGCAATAAATAAAAGTTATAAATAGTGCAGAGTTAAGCAGATATAGCTCCACTCTCAACATGCAAATCGTGTTGGTATTCTTATTACAGTTAGTTAATTCAATCTTAAGTTCAACGGCATTCAAATAGTATTAATTATTATTATAAATTGTTAATTTTGTATGGAGCCATTTAGAAGTTGGCCGATTGCGCAAATTACAACATACGGATCATAATGCGGTCTTAGCCAGAGTTAGTCCTAACTATTACCAACTCAAAACATAAAGAATCATTTCCGGCCTATAAAGTTCTTACGAGCGATGGGAACTTCCATATCATAAATCGATAATTTATATAGAGCCATTTAGAAGTTGGCCGATTGTGCAAATTACAACATACGGATCATAATGCGGTCTTAGCCAGAGTTAGTCCTAACTATTACCAACTCAAAACATAAAGAATCATTTCCGGCCTATAAAGTTCTTTCGAGCGATGGGAACTTCCATATCATAAATCGATAATTTATATAGAGGCATTTAGAAGTTGGCCGATTGTGCAAATTACAACATACGGATCATAACGCGGTCTTAGCCAGAGTTAGTCCTAACTATTACCAACTCAAAACATAAAGAATCATTTCCGGCCTACAAAGTTCTTACGAGCGATATCATAAATCGATAATTTTATTTGGAGCCATTGCGGAAAATAATCTTTTTGTTCTGGGATAACTTCACACCGGATGTTAATCAGTTATAGATCTACTCTCAATGTGCAAATGGTTTTTATTACAGTTAATTGACATGATTGCAAGTCCTATATCTCAAATAATACTCCCAAACCTATTTGATTCCATAAGCAATTTTTTCTTTTATTAGAAACGAAATTATAGATTCATTTTTAATTTCTGTAAATCATGAAATGTTATAAATTTCCATCCTTTTATATTTACTTAATTAAAAATAAAATTCTGGGCTAGTATTAAATTAAATTAAATAAAATAAAATCCTGGGCTGGGATAGTATAAACAATTTTAGTATTGCCTGATGAACTTTTTTTATTTTCCTGGGATGAAATCCTGGGCTAACTTCACAAAGGTGCTTTATATATGTAATTAAATAGAAGAAGCTGCTTTAGTTGATCGATGTTCATGAGCATGATTACAGTTAGGCAAAATTAGTTAATTTATATTTTTGCCTATAAATGCTATAAATGCTAGTGTTTTTACAGATAATTATTTTAAACTGAAATATACATTTTTTTAATTTAGAATCATCATGCAATTTAAACAGTGGGGCAAGATACGATATAACGTTTTGAAAATATTATGAAACCGCATGCAGTGAGTATTAAATCTACAAATTAACCACAATTAAGAAAACAAACTGTAATCTCGGTACTTGTGACAAAAATGTCGAAATTTTAGTGTAAGAGATTTGTCTAATTTCCTAAACGCCATTACCATTTTCATTGAACAAAATTATTTTGAAACAAAACGTTCAACAATTTGTCTAAACTCTTGATCATTTTTATCTATACATCAATCAATTAGTTTGTTCCCATTAAAGTCGTCAAATGCCAAATAAATGGAATTCATATTTAAAAATAAAAATGTACTCGTATATTTTGTTACCTTAATTGATTCCATATTTGAATTATCAAAAAAAAAATGACAAAATAAATTTCTATAGCAATAAAAAAAATGTAAATGTTATTTAAATTTGAATCAACAATAAAAAAAATAGAATCTGCTCAGTATCGCATCAATTTTAATCTCCCATTGAAGCAGAATTTTTATTATTATATGTACATATTATTATTTTAATTTTGTGCTTGCGACTTCAAAAAAACTGACAATGATGAAAGATGTATAAAAAATATTTTCACGTGATATAGCGAAAATGCAAAAATAGCGATTTTACTTTAGCAGACGACAAAATAAAAATTTAATATTTTTAGTTTTACTTAAAAGTTATATTTGCAATATAAAAAATCTAGAATGAAGTAGAAAATATTTATAAAGCTTTTTTAATAAAAAAAATTATATTGTTATTAATCAACATTTGTTTATGTTGTCAGCGGAACGGATATATAAAAATAAATGAAAATTTTATCGATAAACTATTAAATATAGCTTATGAGCTTTTTAAAGTTTGGTTATGATAATTAAATACTTTTCATGTCACATCAACAATAAAATATATTTAAATAACCGATTTAGCGTGCACCTAATAAATTGCTGATTAACATTATTAAAAATTAATTAGAATAGCATTAAATTGGTTACAGTTGCGTTAGCAGATTTTTGCAGATAAACGCTCAAGTCTGGAAGTCGGGCTTTTATAATTAAGACATGATAATCAATATTTTTTACATTTTCTTGTGCTTGGCACAAGAAGCCATGCGAGGCCGGTTTTTTACGTTACAAAAATTAGTTCACATATCTATTCTAAATTATATCCAGTTGCACAAATACATTCATAATCACACGTTTTAAATATACATTTTAGAAATACTGTAGCAAATGGAATGTTTCTTTATTACCTATTATTCCATTTCATTCGTACACCCCTGATGTAGTTTTATTTTAGATTCGACATCTACCAGAGGGCGAAGCAGGTAAAAAGGAGAAGGTGATTTTTTTGGTTTTCATAAAGTAGAAGTACAAAGACGACCAACGGTAACGGTCGAGCTATATATTAATAAATTATAATAATATAATTAACTATTTTAATTTGTATAAATATTAACTAAATATAGACTCAGTTTTAATTTTGTAATAAATAAAATGCTATGTATGTACTGTAAATGAATACATAATGAAATAATAATCTGTAGCAGAACTCACTAAGTGTAAATCAAGCCTGTTTGATTTATTTCTTTATAAAGAGATGTAACACTTTGTCTGAGCTGGAGAAGCAAAATTAAATCAAACTTTAAAAAGTGAAATTAAATAATTCCTCCAACTCAGATTCCATGTTATAGAATTTGGATTCACACAGGGACTCTAGCGGTAATTGGTGCTAAGCATCAGGGATGGCGTGGGGTTTTAGAGTGATGCTAATGTGAATCCGTTGTAACCGCTAACGGGAATGATGCTAATTACTCACCTTTGATAACAACTACGACACCTATACACTCACCCTAGCTCATCCTCAAATGCGCGCGAATTATCTCATCATTTGTTCATTTAGTTTAAGTAAGAACAACATAATTTATTAACCAAAAAAAATACCTAATCCTAAACCCCTATTATAGCTATAACTTATTCTAAATTGCGTGAACTATAATATTTAATAAAAACTATAATCTAGTTTTAAATATGACAAAAAATTAGAAGTTTTTTAACTCAGCTGATTATAATATGTTGCGTGTTGAATTGGGTGATGACGTATGTGTTGAAGGTTGATACTGTTGATGACGTATTTTGCAGCTACCATTCATTTCAAATTTTTATTATTATAAGCTCTTTTTATTCGCCCAAATTTTTATTTTATTTTATTTTATTTGGGTTTCTTTATTTAATTGTTTTTATTAAATAAAAGAGTTTTATATGTCTATATATAAAATTTATTTGTTTCTCTTTTTTTATTTTCACTTATAACACAAAAAAAAATGGGGTCAAGATTTAAAGATGCTCACCATTTTGTACACCAAAAAAAAAATGTATGATCACGTCCAAAAGCACCAAATGTATATATAATATATATACGAGTATCTTGTATCAAAGCCATCTTAATAAATCAAGCCTCCATGTTCAAAACGAACTTTTATTAAGATACCTAAAATGACAAAAAGAATCGCTCTCTTCATACATTTTATATGGAGAGACATGATTTTCGTTTATAGAAATATTTGAATGAAAAGTAACTCAAAATTATAATTTTTTGAAATCAATTGAAACTATAAACATTGGTTTTCACCTGACTTGAAGGATTTTTCCGTGGGGTTTTCCATTTTATTGTATTAATTAAAGGAAAATAAGATACTTTATTCTCTAATAAAGCTCAAATAGAAATAGAATAAAAATTTGTAAGAAAGGGACATTGTGTACATAACCAACAAAATAATTTATTCCCATCAAACAAATAAACCAAAAGAAGAAAACATCAATGAATTTTTAAAAAATGGAACAAACATAATGATCATAAAACAACGCAAAAAACGAGAAAAAATATATGAACACAATTTTTTATTTCATAGCAACAATAAAAAATTATCGTATAAAAAATAATATTGAGAGCGTGATCGAATTGTCCCTCTCCTAATCCTAATTGACATATTGTATACAAATTATGTAACCTTTTGTAACCTTCAAAACAAAACACAACATTTTATCATTTATTTGATCGATCCGATCAATGTTTTTATTTTGGTTTAATGAGAAATTTCCCAGCGTTTATCCGATTAATCTACTAAATTTTAATTTATCGTAGTTATTATAATTTTTATACATATTTTTCGATGTTTAGATTTTGAATCAAACTATTTTATTTCTGTGTTGGAGTGAATGCAGTGTATTGAAAGAGAGTATTAGAATATATCAGATATAGTATATTTGTATATACAAATTTAAAAGCGCAAATAAATTAAATTAATGACAATTTTATAATCATAAAAATTATGTTTAATTAATATAGTTTCGAAAAATAACCCTGGCCATCACCTAATTCAATTCTTTATCTATTACTTTATATAATAAAATATTAAAAGCTCTCACTATTAATAGTTGAACAATTCAAAATAAGTTTGTATGTTTTGCCATGGGATTGCATAGACTTCTTTGTAAATTACATATTTTTTGGTTAACTAAAAAAAGCTCGTTTGAAAATATCGCTCAACATGGAGGCTTTATATATTAAGATGGCTTTGCTTGTATATACATATTTTTATTTAAGGCTCTACTTTACCTAGAACAAAAAGCAAAGTTGATGTCGATATTTAAATGCCAAAAATGTGTCTAAAATAAAATTTGAAATAGTGTAAATCTCCGCTATAGAAAATTACAAATGAATCCATGAAAAAATTGTTTTATTGCCACTTATGACATCTAATTAAAAAAGGATGAACTAAAAATTACACGATATTTAGTTGATTCCAAAACCATTTTTACAGCGAAGTCCTGTGTTTTTAAATGATATCTTTGAATCATTGAATAATTACATATAGAAATGACACGTTGTTATAGCGCTGCCAGCAGAGGTATCTTAGATAAATTTTTTTATATTGAATTTGAAAAAATTTAAAGGTTTGGGTATACACTACATAGTACAATTTAGTAAAGATTGTTGACGCCATGCTCATATGTCGCTGCTAATTTGGAAGTGTCACCTTCTATATGTAATTATTCAATGCTTTGAATTATAATTTTGAACTCAAAATCGATTAATCAATTTAAGACCAGACATCCAATCTTTAAGTGAAACGTGCCTATTAATTTGCCTTGTAAGTTGCGAACCTTGTAAGCTACGTTCCTTTTTTTCGAGTCGATTGTTGCTGGTATAAATTTTGCATCCAGTTTAGCTGAGAATTTGTTAGTCGCATCATTTAGGGCAAAGGAGCGTACGAAAACACGGTGATCTACTATAAACTCACGGTTTCGGCTGCGCAGATTATAATGTTTTGCGGATCTGTCATACGCGATTTTGAGATGATGCTGAATAGTTTCGCGGATGAAATTCAAACGGTCCGGTTTTGAAATGACATAATTTTCATTCTCGTCAATTTTTGGCAAGAGTCTTCGTAATTTGTATTCGGACCCATGCAGCGTCATATGTTGTCCAAAAACAATATAATGAGGGGAGAATTTAGTTGATCGATGGACAACATTACGGAGAGCACCAGCGATCTCTTGAATATGTAAATCCCACTCATTATGGCGAGTATGGCTGATGTAGGACCGGATGGCGGATAAGATCGTTCGATTGACCCGTTCCGATGCATTACTCTGTGTCGAATAAACTGGGGTACGAATGTGCTCCACTCCCTATTTACGCAGAAGCTCCTGAAATAATTTCGAGACAAACTGTTTACCATTATCACTAGTGATAACTTCGGGTGTAGAAAATAAGATAAATGTGTCATTCTCGAGAAAGTTACAGCTTAGAGCTGCTGATGCTTCCCGTATAGGCTATAAAAGTACGAATTTCGAGTAATGATCGAGAATGATTAAGATGTATGCATCATCCTTTTTTGACCGTGGGTACGGCCTCAACAGATCAATATACATATAACCTCTGGAATGGTCGTTCAGATATAAATTGGTGTTCCATCTCGGGTCTGGTGTTATAATTGACCGGCTTATTAATTTTACAAACTTGACAATTGTTTATGAATTCTCTAACATCTTGAGCCATTCGACGCCAATCACATTGCCTACGGAGTATTTCCGGAGTCTTAGCAATACCCATATGTGCTGCAGTTGGTGGTAAGTGTGCATGTTTGACTAAGGAGTGCGTTATTGAAGAAGGAACAACCAGTTTCCAAATTGACAGATCAGTAGCATCATAACGAATACGAGGAGTTTATTTTCCTTAATGCAAAAGCTATGTCATTCTGAACCCAGCTTCCGGATTTTCTCCAGTTGCTCCAAGTATTCGGGGTCCTCAGAAGCCGGGGAAACTAAGTCAATATGGAGTGGGTTCAATTACATCCAAATTTTCACCGATGGTAGAATTTATATGATTATCGGGCTGCATTGAAAGAGACAACAGCATGCCTGGTTCGTTACTATACACTCGAGATAAAGCATCAGGCACAACATTAACGGAGCCTTTTCAGTAAACTATTTCAAAATTAAATGCTTGAAATTTTAGACTCTAAAGAGCAAGCCGTCCTGACAAATTTTTTCGAGACATGAGCCATCGTAAACTCTCATGGTCGGTATAAATGGTAAAGCTGTACCCTTCTATATACGTACGGAACTTTTTGACGCTCAGTACTGCTGCGTAACACTCTAACTCTGTGATGGAGTATTTCCTTTGAGCGGCATTCAGCTTTTGAGAAATCAACGATATTGGTCGTTCTTCTCCGGCGGCATTAAGCTGAAATAGCACGCTTCCTACTCCAGTGGTACTGTTGTGAGTGCATGCTTTAGAGCCTTAAAAGACTAATTGGCTGCGTCTGACCATTTCCATTTTACACCCTTCTTGGTATGATCTGTTAGTGGTCCTCCCTGTGTCGCGAACTTATGTATTGAACGCCGGAACCAACCACACATACCCATTAATCGTCTGACCTGCTTAATAGATTTGGGAATAGGGTATTCATCGATTGCCTTTACCTTTTCTGGATCAGTACGTAAACATCCACCACCTACTAAGTAGTCCAAGTATTTATGTTCTTTTAAAATAATTCGACTTTTCTCTACGTTAATAGTCAACCCTGCATTTCTAGTTAAGCCAGCGACCTCACTGAGCAGATCGAAATGTTCATCCAGGGTGGCAGAGGTAATTAAGAGACCATCTAAATAAACAAAGACTCGATCGTGGAGTCGGCTGCGGTGCATTGCAAATGGCATAACCGTGAAGTGATATAAGGGCCGGCCAGGTACCGTGAATGCCGTCTTATCTCTGGATTGTGGATCAAGAGGGATATGCCAAAACGCATCTTTCAAATTAATCGACCCAGCAAACCATCGATAAGCGGCAAAGGATACGCATCCTTGATGGTTACCTTATTCACCTTACGGGCATCCAGACACAGACGAACCTTACCGTTTGCCCTTTGTACCATAGTAATTGGCGAACACCAAGAGCTCTGGCTTTCCTCAATGACACCCATAGGTAACATTCGATCTTACTCCTCGTTCATTAATCGCTGCTTAATTGGCGACAGGGCGTAGAATCTTTGCTTCAGTGGTTTCGCAGAGCCAACATCAATAACGTGCGTTACTAATGTTGTCTTTCCGAGACCCAACTGAGCAGAAGTTGGAAATAATTTTATAATTTCATTAAGTTTTGTCTGTTATACTGGACTAAGGTTATGGACGTTTGCCGGTTTTTCATCAGAAGTAGAGGTGATTGTGGAGTGGATTGTTCCAATGGTTGGAGTAATTCCTAATAAATTCCAGAAGTTAATCCCTAAGTATAGAGGTTGTTCCAGTGAAGGTTCGATATAAAGTTTCCACCACACTAAAATATTTGGCTACAAAATGGCGTCTCAACAATGTGGCCCGAAGAAGTTTTCACAAGAAAAAAAAAAGATGAGAACAAGCGTTGTGCAGCGTGAAGTTTGTAATAGCGGAAATAGCGAAATAAATTGAGCAATGACAACCGAATTTTATGGTATCAGTTTATAACAATTACCGAAGAAATTAGATGATTGTTTTTTTTTTATCGATCGGTATTGTTTCTCGGTCGAGTATTAGATTCGTATAATCTTTATATTTTGTGTGATACACGTTCTGGTTTGAAAATGGCTAAGGCTCAAAATTCAAATGATGACAGATGAACAATTTAAGAAATTGTTGACGTCTATTCGGAAAGGGGATGGTAGACCTGACCCTATACGGCAAGAAGTTGGTGGACATTTTGGAGATTGCACTTCCAGGTTTAATGAAGGAAAGAGCTCAAGTGTGGAAGTGTTTGTCAGCGCAATAGAGATCATAAAAGTATTAATAAAATATCATAAAAGTATTTCTGCAGAAAATGCAATTAAAGGTTTGCCGATGTTACTTGAAGGTATAGCCGCCACGTGGTGAGAAGGAAGCAAGGCAACTGATGATAGTTACAATGATGCTGTGGAGTTGTTGATTTCGGTTCACGGGAAAAAGAGAAAGCCTTATAAAATTTTCCGAGACATTTTGCAACTCCTCAGCGGGAAAATATAAAGACAGACTTGTTTGTTTGTAACATTCGTGCTCTTTTTGCCCAACTACCAGTTAATGATTCATGATAAGGTAAGGTGCGACACTTTTAGATAATTTGACGAATTATTAAAGAATGCGAATCATTAAAGATAGTTGCTCCATCTGCCAAAGAGGGCGTTGTATATGACAACCTTGGATTTGCGTGTGGGTTATTGGCAAGTTTCGGTACACTTAGATGACCGAGAAAAAACGTTGTTTGTGTGTTCTTTTGTTTATTTAAAGAACCTAAAAATGTAACTAAAGTCGTTTTTGCAAGCCTTTAGCTGGTACAGTAAATTTGTACAACGATTTTCAGAAATTTCCAGGCTTTTGTCGAATTTGACAAGAAAGAATGTAGATTTTAAGTGAATGGAGGTTCATCAGTTGTCGTTTGAAAGGTTAAAGACTTGTTTGGTCACTGCCCCAATACTACAACAGGCAGATCTTGCAGAACCCTATATTATAAGAACCGACGCAAGTAAATACGCTATAGGTACTGTGTTGCTACAAGGCACAGACAAGGGCGAACGTCCCATTGAATATGCTAGTCAATTATTAATTCCCACGGAAGGCCAAATATCGCTGGAACTATATATTGAAAGCATATTCATATAAAATGCTCACCCCACTTTGGTTCCCTAATAATTATAAAAAATTGAATAGTATGCTACTACTTGTTATATGCGTTTTCGGCCGTCGAAGTTGTAGTGTATAGGAGTCAGATTGACGGTGGTATTTTCAAGAATAGTACCTTTGGCGATACAATTTTAGGAAATTACCTCAAACCAACACAGATTTTTATACTTTCGGTATATTAACCTCAAAGTTTAGAGTGCTAACGAATTCTAAAAAATGTATTTAGGGAAAACGCCGAAAAAAAATGTTAAAGCCCCTTTGGTTCTACACAATTTTATGAATTTGCACAATTCAGCCAACCATGTACCAAATAATTTTATGGATGATTTTATTGAAGATAATGATGTGGTTCGAGGAAATTGGAGGATCCAAGTGGATCTATTACCTCAACACCGACTATTCACTAGGTTTAATTCTTTAAAATTTTATTGAAAAAATGATTAGTTTTCTTCACACAATATTTGATTAGTAAGCTTTATTATAGTCAATTGTGATTTTCCTAAGTGAGCTGGTATGCAGGAATCAGTAACCTGTTTGGCCATGGTATCGAAAAACATCGTTACCGGGGTTGTGACTATTTCTTCCGGACATATAAATGCTATAGTTTGTCAATTTTGATTAGCTCCTTTATCATCGATGGTGAAATTGGCAATAGCGTTGACATGTTCATATGATCGTCCGAATTTATACAATATCACAAATAGTTCTACTCGAATCATTGAATAAAGAGCTTATTTCTTCTGAGTATGGGTTCTTCATATAGTCTGGTATTTATTTATAATATAATTTTTGGATCACTCTGGTATGACCAGTTGAGCTTCCTCATTTTCTTGATCGGGTATATATATCGGTAAAGCACACAACGTGTCATAAGATATCCTCTACCGGTCCAAGTTTGTAAATCGGGGTGGCGCTTTTGTTCAAAACAATCAATAATTTTATGTATATCTCCATCTTCTAATTGGAAGCTAGGAAGAGCGCTAGGATTGTATTTGTATGATGGAAAATCAATTTGAAACGATTATCACGAACAAATCACAAATTCTTCATCTGTTGGTAAAGTATCCGCAATTAAAGTATATTGATAAAGTATCCGCAACTAAATTTGTATAAGTAGTACCCACCGCGCAAGTCGACCCGTTGGTGATTTTAGTGTCAGCAACCATTTCAGAGCTTGATGGTCAGTGCCTTCCATGATTTTTGCACCATTAACATATCCACGAAACTTATTGACTGCCCATACGACTGCGAATGCTTCTCGTTCAGTGTTGTTATAATAATTATTATTGATATTTGGCATCCCATTATTATTTAATTATGCATACTTACACTAATGTCAAGAATAATCGAAATTCTGGCTCAATCGGGGTACGAATATTAATTACAGCTTTCAATTCCGCAATAAGTTTTCCGAGTCCATATGTTTTTTAAGGTATTTCCCTCACATAACATGATAAACTTTACGAGTATATGATGAATAGCATAAGTAAACCAATATTATTCTGTTAAAATATTCGCATTTAACTAAATGCATTTTAAAATGTATCGAAAATGCCACTGAATTTAAAGAAAATCGCTAATTATTAAAAATCAAACTTCTTCACATATCAAAATCTCTTGTAACAACTAAAATTTAAAACGCTATCAAAAATACGTCTATATATTTTTTGGGTAGTCGCATCAAATTTATTTGTTACTGGCAACGGGAAAGCTATAGAATTTTTTTGACATATCAAATTCTTTCCTCGACTCGAGTAATTAATATTTTACAGTTTGCTGCCTAGCTAGAAGTTCGATCTGTCGCTCTTCTTAATCATCGTTTTTCTAATCA
The DNA here is from genome assembly GCA_951394425.1 of Tipula unca. Taxonomy (NCBI): domain Eukaryota; kingdom Metazoa; phylum Arthropoda; class Insecta; order Diptera; family Tipulidae; genus Tipula; species Tipula unca. Next base: position 124,646,224 of record OX596380.1, read on the forward strand.
TATAATCTTATCCCTTGAATGTTTCAAAACTTCTTCCCTTTCTTCACAGGCTCCTTGAACATCTTCATAAAAAGCATAACTTTTTAGTGGGCTGCATGTTCCAGAACAAAATGTAAGATCAAGAAATCCGTAAAGAAACCCTATATTAAAAGAACCCGTCAACTTATAACCATTATTTATTCATAAACTTTTGTTGAAAGTGTGTGCAGATGACATTTGCAAAAATTATCTGTAAAGATGGTATGGTTTTAAGCTATGTTTTCTTGAGCAAACTTTTGGTAGAGTATCACTTTCAAGCATATACATAATATAAATAAATTGAAATGTCTTCAGCAATAATAAACAGATAAAATTACAGCTTTTAAATAACAAGATATTATATGACAAATAATTTATTTTAATAAAGTGACATTTGAATATGAAAACATCTGTTCCATTTCCCAAACTAAATATTTTTATCGTATATGTGAATGTACATTTTGAAGTCGAATTTAAAACTTTTAACTTTTAGTTACGCTCGTATATTTAAAAGTTCTCATACACCAATCCAATTATTATTTTAGAAAGTCAACAAATTTTTCAAAACCATCATTTTTTTGTGCTGTTCCAATGCCATCTAACCTGATTTGAAAGATTTTTGTTTTATTTCCAGGAATACAATATTATTCTTATATTCTTATACTTAATCCTGGTATAAGTTAAAAAAAAAAAATCTTATACTCATATATACGAGTATGTATGTACGTATGTATTTATGTGTCGCAAGATTCATTGGGTACAATTTTTCATTTTTCATTTTTTTCTGTGCTGTAACATTTCTGAAAAATACAAAAAAATTATATAAATTATATTTTTGTTCCATTTTGATTATCCCCAATTTAACATATTTGTGTTTAACAGTTTTTCTGACACATACCGAAACCAAACAATGACATACCCTAATAATCGTGTTAAATGGTGTACAAAAGAAATCCGGAGGGCAGCCAGCAACAACAAAAATAAATAAACCAAATCCATATACAAATCAATTAGTCTACATCACGATGTCTGACAATATAAACATTTAAATCACTTTGTTCAACAATTCAAATTTGGTTAAAATCTCTGAGAGCTGTACAATGTACATACATATCCATACAGCTGGAAAAATACTGCAATACACTTTTCTCTGTTGGGAAATCACACAAAATTTTATTTCATTTTCCATACCAAGTTTGCCGCTCGCTCTGCACAAAAAGAACAAGCAAACAAACACATACACACACACATACAAAAGCGAACACACGATGATAAGTGTAAAAATAATTTTGCTCGTAAGAATAAGCATGATAGACGTTTAACTTGGCTTTCTGATGGGAAATGAAAAAAAACTGAGGAAAAGTTTTTTTTTGTGTTGCCGTCTATTCGTCTTTCTATCTCACTACTCGCTCCATGCGAGTGTATGTCTATGTTGTCAGCGTAAATAATGATTTATAATGAACACTAGTTATTTATATTGTTATAGTTTGTTACAAAAAAAAATTATTTTTTTATACTACTATGTACTATTGCTGTTGATACGTTTTTTCTGTTTGGTGAATTACATCACAGTTACATGATTTTTGTAACTTACATGTAATGCATATGGATCTAATTTTTTGTATATTATGCACGTAAAGTACGCGACTAAAAATTTCAACAGTTTTCATATAGGGACTTACAAATTCAAATAATCGTAATAATCGTAATATTCTTCTGGTGAGGCGAAGTTATCCTAGCCAAGATTTTGTATGTGACATTTATACTGACTTTGCCGTAATGGCTTATGTAATTATTTTACTGTTCTGGAATATTATGTTGAAGAAAAAACTATAATTTAAAATAATCATTCAATCAGACACTCTGGAATTTGGCAGAATGACATGTATGTGAAGTCAGCCCGAAAAACCCTTTCCATCCCGAAAAAAGTCTTTTTAGAATGTTTCTATTCTAAATATCAAAAGTGTCTTCGCTCTCAGCACGAAATCTATAGCAAATAAAGTAAAATAAACAGTCCAACCTGAAAAAATTTTATATGAAGAAATTGTAAAAACCCGTTCATAAATAATTTTCAATTTTTATTTTATTTTATAAGTAAGTCTAAGTAATTTAAATTATAAAAAATCAAAATTAATTATCAATAAACAATTATATCCAAATTTATTAATTTTTTAAGAGAAATCCTAGCGATAACCCCTCTGGGTTATGCTCTCTAAAATTAGGTACATTCATCCCACAAATCATGACATATAGCCTATTTTCGTATCATGGAGCTAAAGGTTTTTTTAAGGTTTTTGTTGTTGTATTTTAATATGGGGCTTCAATTACAATAATTAATTAAATTTGTCTGTTTATTATTTTATTTTATTAAGTTTATAATCAACAATTTTATTCAATAAAATTCACAGTTTGTTTATTATTTAGTTTGGTTTACAATTATTATTTAAATTAATTTTATTTATTTTATTTTTACCACCACAATACACTATAAAAATGGCTGACTTGTTGTCAGGAAAATATCGCAAGTTTTTTATAAACGCGTTGTCTTCTTGTTAAAGTTTGGAAACGAATGTGTTGTGATGACGTCGCCTTCGTGTTCGTTTTTGATGAGGGAACACATGCGCCGGCGACGGTCAACATTGCACTAGTATTTTGAGTGCAATGGATTATTAGTCGAATTGGTAAGGCGACTTAATAATTGGATAATTGGTTCGGCTATTGGATGTTTGATGGGGTTAGTGAACTCTCAATTCAAATAAGTTGATTTATATTTGAATTTTACTAATTTGTTTTGTTGTGGCAGTATCGAATATCGGTGAGTCGAATATTCGAACTGCTACAGTTTCGTCAAGGGTCATTTGTACTAATACATTCAATAGTATTTTATACGAATTATATAAATAATTTTTTGGGGAAAATCCTAGGGATAAACCCCTCTGTGTTATCGGCTCTATAAATGGGTAAATTCGTCACACATATAATGACATATAGCCTACATATAATTCGTATAAAATACTATTGAAGCTATCGAAAATTACAAAATATTCCATGAAAAAATTGTTTTTTCCCACTTATGACATCTAATTAAAAAGGGATGAACTAAAAAATACACGATATTTAGTTGATTCCTAATCCTTATTAGAACGAATTTAAAAAAAAAACGTGTATTAATCGATAGATAATATCTTCCTGAACGTACCCATATATAAAACTTTTACAGATTACTGGAAAAATATTGATAAGTTTGGTTTGGGAGGGATTGGTTTTTGTCAAAAATTCATCAACTTTGAGACGTAATTACGAACAAGCTATAGCGAATTAAAGAAAAGCGTGTGTTACTCGCTTGTAAATATAATTAACTTTGCTTTAAAAAAAAAATTTAAGTCAATGCCTAAGTTTATGTGGCCATAAAACAATTTGTACGATACATATTCAAGTTTTTGGAAATTGAGTAATGTAGAGCCTTTTGACAAAAACCATTTATTCACAAACCAAATTAATCAACAATTTTCCACTAATCTGTAAAAGTTTTATATATGGGTTCGTTCAGAAAGATATTATCTAGCGATTAATACACGGATTTATAAAAATTCATTCTAATAAGCGAGAAAATTGAAAATTTAATTGAAAACTATGTTCTATCGATAAGTTGACAAATCTATTTATTGAAAAAAATGTGTCTTTGATGTAAAAATGTTAGTTCACCCCTTGTTATGCGGTATAACATGTATATGTATTCAATATACCATTTTTGGTGACAACAGACTTTATAAATTTATTAGTTTTAATTGTATTTTGTGTACTGACTATGCAATTCCAAGTTTTATATAAATGTTATAAATGCATAGTCAACATTTATTTTGTATATAACCAAACACGAAATAATAATAATTGTTGTGTTAAACTACCAACGTGTTTTAAAAAAATAAATAACTGGTTAGGCCCCACCAGCGGTAACCTAATCCATTTATATTAACTCAACAAATCATTTATCCCAACAACAACACCGGGATAAACATTGGTCCTTCGAGCCACAAAAAACAATATTCGGTGACAACACCACGTTCCACAACGAATTCGCCATACAAATCAGGTGCAGTTATAGCCAAAAACCAGCGATCAGTGAAACGTGCCGTGCTTTCTAACTGATACACAACCATGATGGATATCTTATTGCAAAATCAATTAGAAAAGGCAGGAGAGATAGCACAACTTATCTCTAATTACAAAAAGGTCAGCGCAGAACGAAAAACTAAAAAATATCTGGAGACCAGAATAGCAGCTTTAAAAAGATTATACAATGAGTACGTCGACGGTGACAACAAGGTTCGGAATTTCCAACCTACACTGGAATTAACACAACAATACTATAAAGATAGACAACTAGTATTGGAGAACTACCCAAAAGGTATTGAGGACATGCGTCAACGTCATAACGAGCCATACTTACCATCAACACCAATTCTATCAGCGAGAACAAATCCTCAATTTGAATTCGGATCGACAGCGGAAGGCAGTAACAACGTCACCAATAACCCAACAACTAGCGAAAACCCGCACAATAATCAGCAATTAAGGCTGATCAAAATACGCAGCTTGTATCGAGAACTACGAGCAGCTGAGGATGTGATGACAAGCAACAACAGATCCAGATTAGTTGTAAATCTTAAATTAAAAAATATAGAGAGAAGAAGCTTCCGAAGAACAAGAAGCAAATGTAAAATACTTCGTAGAACAACATTACGAAACCCTTAAAGATAAATACGAAGATATCGTAATAAGTTTAAAAACATTATTGGAAGATGACCAACAACTATCAAAAGCGAAAACAATGGAGATTCGTCTACCACCAGTAGAAATCCCACACTACATGAAATGGGTAGGTTTCGCCGACACGTTTAAACAACTAGTTCATGACAACAACCAGCTTACCAATACACATAAAATGAACTACCTAAAAACTCACGTAGAAGGGGCAGCCGGAAAACTATTGAGCCGTTTGGAGCCAAAGGGTAAAAATTACGAGGCACCTTGGGAAATCCTGGAAAATCGGTATAACAACAGGAGGTTACTAGTAACTAGCCATGTAAATACGCTATTACATCTGCCAAACATCACATCGGAGTCAGCAACAGCAGTAAAAAAATTTCATGACACGATGGTTGAAAATTTATATGCATTATAGAACTTTGGCATTGATACTACAACCTGGAACGCAATACTAATTCCAATAGTATTGAAGAAATTGGACAATAAGACACATCGTTTGTTCCAAGTAAATTTAGAGAATCCTCGGGATATTCAACCTATGAGTGATTTTCTAAAGTTCCTAGAAAGCCGTTTCCACTCGTTAGAAGCAACCAACATATCAGCAAGGGGATTTCAACAAACAAGAGTCATTTTAGATCATCCAAATACGGTTTTATCACAAGCACCAAGATGAACTTTTGCTGGAATAAGGAAAACATGCATTGTTTCCAAGGCATCACACGACCTAACGAAGTGTCCCACTTTTGTGAAAATGTCAGTGCTAGAAAGATCCAAAATAATAAGAGAAAGCAACTTATGCAGAATTTGTTGAATTGCCTCACATGGCAAATGTATGAGTAAGGCAACCTGCGTGGTTTGTATGGGGAACCATAATACGTTACTACATACAAGGGAAGTTAAAATCACATTACACATCGGATATCCAGCATGTAGTAGAGGCTTTTATTCTACCAAAATTGACTGAACGTCTCCCAACAGAACCAATAAGGGGAGCCAACAACAACCCGTGGAGAGATTTTATATTAGCATATCTAAACTACGAGACACTAGCATCAGTCGACATGATTCTAGGCGCAGATGTATACGCAAATATTTTAGTGCACGCAGTAATAAAGGCCGCGCCAGATCATCCAGCAGCTCAAAGAACGGAATTAGGATGGATTCTTATGGGAATGACCAAAACACAACCAACAGAAAAGTCGGTATCTTTAACCCTGATATTTCATAATAATCTTGATTTGGAGCTGCGTAAATTTTGGGAAATTGAAGAAATAGGCAGATGTAACCAATACTCAGAAGAAGAAGAGTTATGCGAAAGGCTGTATTGAGAAACACATAAACGGCTTGCTGATGGAAGGTATGAAGTCACTATACCAAAGGAACAGTTCGCTTTAGGAGATAGGAGGAAGCAAGCCATAGCAAGTTGGTTATAAGTAGAAAGGAGATTATAGAAGAATCCTCAATTAAAACAAGAATATACCACAACTTTTTGCATGAATACCTTAAACTGGGACATATGGTTCCAATAAATCCAGGCGACGATACTTATAACAACATAAGCTACCTACCACACCACGCAGTCGTAAAGCAATCTAGTACAACCACCAGGGTTAGGGTAGTATTTGACACCTCAATGAAGACATCAAATGGAATAAGTTTCAATGGCATCCAATTAGTCGGCCCGACACTGCAACAGGATCTATTATCCATAATGACAAGGTGGATGAAATACAAATATGTTTTTATAGCAGATATAGAGAAGATGTATAGACAGATCTTTATGACCGATAAACAACAAAACCTCCAAAGAATAGTTTGGAGAAGTAAATCTTGGAGCGACAATGCTGTGTTATAGTTGAGAACAAGCTATCGTGAATTTTTGCAGTTAACTCGGGTGTTTGGCATAGGGAGAAGCTTTGTCCCCGATACCTTTCAATTTCATAATAGAGTATAACACCTCAGCGCAGCATCTTATATCGCTTGCATATGCTGCAGATGACACATGCGTGATTGGACTGAATAGCAACGAAGTGAAAGAAATACTTGATCCGCTTGTAGAGTTTTTAGCCGTACACGAACCAAACAGCTATTCAATCTGGTCTATCAGCAGGATTCTGGTTATGACAAATAATAAATATGTTCTTTAATTCATCCCAATTAGAATTATATATATCAAAGAAATAAATAAATCTGGGTTTCCAAACACTCTTACTCTTGCCATGGCATCCTAATAATTTTGCTCCATCCTGAAAAGATTGACTGTTAAATGATAGGCTTTCCTGAAGTTCAACAGAAGCAAGTCCGGAAGTTCTGTATAACTGTATCATTTCGTAATGCTGATTGGTTCATTCGTAGAAAATGTAATCTATTTGCTTTCATCTTGCAATAGGAATCCACAATAAATTGATGAGTTAATTTCATGCAGAGTAAAAATTAAATAACACCTTCTGTTTGTTGAAATATAAATGATTAATATTGAAGGTGAGTATGAGATTGCGGCCATATTTCGATGTGGGCATAAAATTGGATATGTTAAAAGATCTCCATTCAAAATATCAAGTCTTTGTTTTCAATTATCTCATTTTAAATAAACTCTTATATCTCTAACAAATGGTTGTTCACCAGAATTAGTCATGAAAATCATTGCTACTTCATTTGATACAGGTGCATTGCAATGTCGTTTATCAGCCGTGCAAACAGACAGAACCATACACATGTTTCATGTATCATGTCCTAATGCCATTTGTTCAGACTTGAAGTCTTTCATCATTGCATATGATTATATAGTATTCTCTATTGCCATGTATTCATCAAAACCTGTAAATGTTTGCAGATAAATGGTATTGATAATGCGCTGTTGTATGTATATTTGAATCATAGTTTAGAAATTCCTTGATTTTGAATCAGTATTATGAAAAGGGTCGATTAAAAACAAGTGTGTAAAGTTATACCAGGATTCCATCCCATAAAAACTAAAAATGTTCATCAGACAATACTATTCTCATCCCATCCCAGGATTTTAAATCTCATCCCAAAATTTGATATCATTATTTTTAAAATTAGCAAACGAATGGTTAGCTTATATATTCTTATCGTAAGAAGTAATTGGCCCAATAGGCTCAGAAATTCATAAAATTACGAGATTAACTACTGGTTCTTGAGAAGCATGCCGGAAAAAGCTTCCTTTGTTTTCGACTTAACATGGTTGTCCACTTGCTATAATAAATCGTTGAACAACAGCCGGATGTTGTAATTAGCGCAATAGGCTCATATGAATTTGGCCCCATATATGAAATACGGATATTAATTAATGGTTCTCGAGAGCCATGAGTGCCCTTGATTATAGAATTTAAGTTTTAGGTTAGGTAAGGATGGCCATCCTAAAGGACTAGCATAGACACAAAATTGCTCCATAGCTGTACCACATTCGAGTTTCCTCCTTTTCACTCACTAAACCATCCTGAGCATACCAAGAAGCGTTTAAAGTCCCGCATCTCGATCTTGCTAAGATGCGTGAGGGCGTTCAAAAGGGAAGGTCCTATAAATTTTGTTCTGCTGTACACTAGACTAGGACAGGTGCAGAGCAGATGGAGTACATTTTCCTCCTCCTCCTCATCACCACAGCTGCGGCAAAAATCGTGGGCTGGGACACCCAGTCTGCTCACATGTTTTCCAATGAGACAATGTTCCACTTCTACACAAGCAGGAGCCCCACTTCTACACAAGCAGGACGTTCTTTGGACTTTCATCAATAGTTTACGGTTGGCCATAATTTTTAACGCTGACCACCAGACGACAACCCCATACAGCAGTATAGGTTTGACCACAAAGACGTAGAGCCAGTGTACTATGTGGGCCTCCATACCCCACCTCTTTCCAATAGCATTTTTGCAGGATTAGAGCGCTATAGTAGCTTTCTTTACTCTCTCTACGATGTTTGGTTTGCAGCTTAGCTTGCTGTCCAAAAGTAGTCCGAGGTAATTCGCTCTATCCGTAAAGATCAAGCGAGTACCATTTAATGTTAGCGGGTCACACTGAGGAAGTTTGTGCCTCCTGGTAAAGAGGACCAGCTCCGTTTTCTGTGGGTTTGCGTTCAGTCCGCAGCCGCGTGCCCACTCAGAGATGTAGCCAAGCGCACACTGAATGCGCTCACTCAGCGTACTAGGATATTTACCGAAGACCGCAATAGCAACGTCATCCGCATAAGCAACTTGAAGCCTTGCCCTTCCAGGTTTAGTAACAGGGACCAAGTTCCAAAGAAGGGGGGATAGAACCCCACCTTGAGGTGTCACCATCCTGCCTCTAAGCATATGATCTATCCAGCCTCTGAGTAACTCGTCTACCCTCAGACACGCAAGGACCCGAATGATTGCCCCCGGTCTGACGTTGCTAAAGGCCCCCTCTATATCCAAGAAGGGTACCATTGAAGTGATTATGTTCAAGTGATTTCTTAATCGGACCTATAAGGGAGTGGAGAGCTGTTTCCACCGATTGTCCCTTACAGTATGCGTGTTGAGCTCGCCCGGCTTGATTGAGCCTCTAATGTGAGCCTCTATTAGTTTTTCCAGTGTTTTCAACAGATAAGAAGATAAGCTTATAGGCCTAAAGTCTTTGAGATAGCAGTGAGAGCTTGTTCCCGGCTTAGGTATAAATATAACTTTTATTTCAGTCAACTTTCTAGGAATGAGACAGAGTTCTAGGATGCCTTTGAAGGTAACTTCTAGCCAGGGTAGGGTTAAGTCAATAATTCGCTGAATATCCACAGGGATAATGCAATCAGGTCCTGCCGACTTGTATGGCTTAAAGCTGTTTATTGTCTATAGGATATTCCGCCTTTTTACTATATGACTCACGAAGTGTATACCCCTATTTATCATGGGTTTCTCCGGAGCTAGTACCGAGCACTCCGGGAAATGCGTTTCTAGTACTCACTACATGTAGTCCATGAACCATCCGGTCGTTGTAAATAACCCAGGATTTAAGAACTAGAACATCGTACTTTGCGTAGCCTGGCCGCCTCCTTAGCTCGTACTTATAGGTTTTGAGGACTTTCTTATAACAGTCCCAATCTGCAGCAGCATTTGTGTTCCTCGCTTTCTTGAACAGTCCCCTGCATTTCATACGAGTACCTTGGAGTTCTCTCGACCACCAGGGTGGTCTCTGTCGATGATAATGACGGCCGATCTGTGATCTGCTTCCACCTTTACCTCTTCTAACCTGGCAATTATCCAGGTGGCCGTTGGCAGATCTGGATTGCTGATTTTCAATATTTTCAAGATCTCCGTTGGATCATTAGGCTCCGGAGCTATCCAGGCTCGCGCCCTTGGCCTGCAGGGAATTTCTTCTCTCGTCATCACTTCTAATTCGGCCCCCGGCCAGACTTCGCCCAGGCTGCCGATCACCTTTTTATAGAGGGCAACCGACCTTTCATCGGCACAGGCAGTCAGTTTGACGTGACCCCGGTGCCGCCCTCCGTCTCGGCAGGATGGAGCAGGTCCTGGGTCCTCCTTCATAATGTTTAAAAAATTTAAGTTTTACAAATTATTATTATTTCTAGTTTTTAAATAATTTAACAATTTTATTAAAAATGAAATTAAACATTTCTCGAATATTTATAATTATATAAGAGTTTTGAGGTTTTCAGAGGATTTTACGGATTTAGTCTTGCAACATTGAATTATAAAATTTTTCAAAATTTTGAATATTTAAGATTTTTCAACTGAAAATTTGGTATTAAATATTATTTTAAATTTTTCAAAGTTTTAAAATTTTTTGCACATTCTAAGATAAGCAATATACATTTTTTAATATTTTAAATGTTAAATTTATATATTTTTCATTCAAATGTTGCTTTCTGGATTTATTTGGTGTTAAATTTAACATTTACAGAATTTTTGTATTTTTAAAATGATAAAACTTCCTCGTGGGAGTTCTATAAATTTAATTGTTTTTAATATTTTGATTTTCAAATAAAATTTAAAGCGTTGGAGTACAATTTAATTCAGTTTAATTTTAATATTTTCTTGTAAAATTTTTTTAAATTTACAGAATAGTATTAGTTTAACTTTAAAATTGAACAGTTTTATTGCATTAGCAAATTTGTTGGGATTTAATTTTTTGATATTACGAATTAAGATAATCAAGTTTAGAGTTTATAAGAAGGTAATTTTTTTTAGAAGAAAAGTTAAAGAAACTTGAAATTATAAAATGTTAAGCATAAATTATGTAAAATGCTAAAATTTAAGTTTTACTCTTTAAATTAGGCTCGTATAAATGTCAAAATCTTCTAAGAGTTTTAAATTGTGTTCTATTTATTTAATGAAACATGTTAATCCGTTAATTGTCTATAGATACAAATAAGTTAATTGGAAATCAAAACCAATGATATCAGATTAGAATTTTTAATGTTAAAAATGATCGGATAAGTTTAAAAATTTGACGATGTTTTAAAACAATAATTTGGATTAAATATTTCTTAATGGTGTGCCAACCACGTAAAATATATCCATGTTTGTTGTGAGCTTGATTTAATTATTGTAATAAAAACAGAGAGATTCAATTCAAATCAAATTGTTTTTTATCCATAGCTACCAAATAACTCTTACTTTAGTCGTTCACTATATTATGTGTGTGATGACTACATTGAATATAAATCACATCACCTAAAGCAGCGTACATAACATCGGGAGAATTTACCATAGTATTGAGTTGAAGTTAGGCGCTGTTGTTTTCGCTCAAAATGTGGTCCATTTTGTTAAATTTGCTAAACATTTCATTATCAATTTGAGATTGGCTGTGTCAATACCAAATTTTTTATTATTGTGCGTTTTGAGATAACATGTCTTATTTTAGATTTTTAAATTTATTATTTCTAGCGGTGATTTTAAATAACAGATAAATTGAATGTAATGGTGCAAAATATACAAATCATATATGGACTGATTTACCGACTAAACAACAAAACACAATTCCAAATTAAACGGAGACATTTTGGGACTATATTGTACTTTTTACTGACAAAGAATCAACATTAATAATTAATTTTAATCAAATGACGACAGGTGATTTCTGGTAGATCGGTATACCGTCATACTAAACGATTCTCATTTCTATGACGGATTATTATCTCTGCTACGGTTTATTTCGGATATTCACAAATGCACAATACCTACTGAAAATCATTTATTTTAATTGACATTATGTATTAATTATATTATATAAAAATCTAATTTTATTATAATATTATATAATTTTATAATAAACTTAAATATCTACACGAAATATAATTAAAACAATATACACAAAAATTATCGGTGACACGGAATCGAAAAATCAAATCAAATAAGACGTCAAAATTCAAAAAGAGCAAACTATAATATGCAGTACATTTATGTTACACTGCGTATTACAGTTTGCTCTTTTGTCAATATTCAAAAAATTGCTCATAATTTAAAAAATAATTATGTTTTAGTTGGTAACCCTGCGGCCCATTTTGCTCAAAGATAGAATTTTTTTAACTCGAGTATGGCAAAAGTAGAATCTTATATCATTTTAAGCGATTTGATTGATCGAGAGACCGGGAATTATACTATGGTAAATTCTCCCGATGTTATGTACGCTGCTTGAAAGTCAATTTCATGTTTGTTAGGTGAGTCGCTTTGTTGGTTGTAAACGTACACATAACGTGCATAAATAATAACTAGGGTAATTCCATTATAGTTCAAATAATAATAACAACTACATATATGTTTTTCTCACCTTTCTATAACTACTTTTACACAATAGATACATATAACATAAATATATTCAGTCTACTACACTATTTATTTATCTCAAAAAACTGTAAAAGCATACATACGAGTATATCAACCAGCATCATAAATGTGTTGAATTGATTTGTTTTGTAAAGCCATAGTTTATGTACATATAACGACATTTATGGATAGACAACATAAATATATGTTGTATGCATATGTTGTGTGGGTGTACGAGACTTAAGTTAACATTACCTAAGGTGTTCTTTTATTATTATTTTTTTAAGTGAACAAAACAACAAAAACCACAATAGAAGCGAAGAAATTTCGTATTTTATTCAAATTCTTTAACAATCTTCCCTAAGAAAGAGTTAATTTAATTTAGTTATTTGTTCCATTTTCGGTTCAAAATGGAAATTATTTCTGCAACAAAACCAAACGGGAAAAGGATCAAAAAGTTGATTTTAATACATAGTTTTTTATTTTTGTTTGTTCGTCGGTTTCATAACATTAATCATTGAAATTTTTCAATGATCTTTATGTGCTCGCCCACCCACTACTTACCTAGTTTGAAACAAAAACTTTTATGGGAGTACCTTTAAAAGAAAGTAGGAAAAGTGGTTTTATTTTTCGTTTTATTTAATTACAACACATGTTTAAGAATGAAAAAGGTTTAAGGACTCAGAAACTTTTCTTTTAAAACCTCATTTTTACCGTATGTACATAATCTACCTTTACATCACCTTTTGTTACGTATAGATGTGGTAAAAAGTTAACATTCTTTGTATGATATTTGATTGATTCACGGACTGATTTTGTAAGACATACATACATATATTTACAAAATTAAGGTTAATTGAAAAGGATAAGGAAATTAAATTTTTTTACTTCCACTTTGACCTACTTTTCTCAATCAAATTGACAACATTCAAGTTTAGAGGCCAAGTATAAAAAGGAAAAATGGTTTTAATTGTTTTTGTAATTTGTGTGCATATCCATTTTATTATTTATGTATATCACATTTACAAAATTCCACCAATTATGATTTATGTACGTATATTAAATATAAATAATTAATTAATGCAATCGTATTTAAATATGCACACACATATTTTAAGCAAAATAAATAGTGATAAAAATAATAATTTATTTCATGATACTAAATTACGTTGAAAATAATTTAAATTATGTAAATTGAATAAATGAAATGGAAAATAATAAATGTGTATTAAATTTCGGAATTAAATTATACATTTGTTTATTAAATATGTAGTACTCGTATACTGTTCAAAAATTGTCCAAAATTATAAATCAATTAACGTATTCAACCATTTATGTGCATTTTTCGTAGTTATTGTGATTACAGATTGTCATAGGCGTCGGCAGTCGATTTAGTCGAAAATGGTATCAGATAAGGTATACACAGTGTTAGAACATATTATAAACAGACGCGGCTGCAAAACATTATTATTAATTCTGTAAGTTATTTCTATTTCTAATTTCACTGTGCAGCAGTAGGCTATACTACAAAAACAAAAACATTTTTACGTTTTTTGTTTATTTTGAATAGATTATTATGTTTTAAATAAAACAAAAGCGTTTAATAAAAAACATGGCATAATGGACTATCGAGTATTGAGAAATAACCCTGGAGATAAACTCGACGCGACCGACGTGACTAAGAAAATAAAAAATTTTAAACAATACGAATTTGCAGTAAAGCAATTATACTCGACGCGACTCAGAAGTAAAAAAGAAAAAGTTGATTTAACTTTGACTTTTTGTTTTTGTTAAGTGCTAAAGTGACATCTTACAGAAATTTTAAGAAATAATAACCGATTTTTATTTTTTTTTTTTATCATTTTGACGTTTAACAAAATTAGTAGTACATAATTGCGTTCTCCGGCTTTTCTTCCATCAATTTTTATATAATAAAATGAGTTTTGAAGAAAAATTAATAAGTCTGGTGAAAAAATATGTTATTTTATATGATAAGTCATCCAGGGGATACAGAAACATAAATAAAAAAATTGAAATTTGAAAGGAAATAGGAAAGGAACTTGGAGAATCAGGTAAACTTAAAATGTAGATTTATATACTTATATACATAATAATGTAATAATTACATTTTTTTAGATGAAACGTGCAGGTTACGGTGGAAAAGTTTGCGTGATAAATTTTCCCGAGAATTAAAATCAAAAAATGAATCTTCCGGAAGCGAATATAAATATAGAGCGGAATGGGATTATTTTCAAAATATGTTGTTCCTGACCGACTTCGTCAAAAACAGAAAGTAAGTTAACAGTGATTTATATATGTTTATTTAGAGATTTATATTATGTACGTAATGTAATCTAATCATTATATATCTTCATTATTTCAGTTCTACTAGCAATTTTACTATTGACGAGAATTCTATAGATACATCTAGTAATGAATTCGAACTTAGCAAAAGCAACTGTAAAAAAGACGAAGTAGCAGCAATGACAATGATAATATTGAAGAATCATTAAAAATCACATTAGGCTACATAAACAACATGCTGGAAGAACAGAAAAGTGCCCCTCCACAAGTTAAAAATGCAGACGATGAATTATTCGTAAGAATGAGATCTATATTCGACGGACTGCGGGAAGATTCCAAAAAACAGGCTGCCAGTAGCATGCTGAAATGTCTATGCGTAGTACAAATACAGGACATTGAAACGGCAAACACGCCGTATTGTGATAATTAAATAATGGTTGCTTCTTAGTACATTTATATTATTATTTTTTAAATATTGGATTATTTATTTATATATTTTTTATGTTTATTATTTATGTATTTATCATTGTAAAAGGAAATTTGAAATAAAAGACTGAAGTATATATCAAAACATGTTCTTAATTACATATATGTATGTATTATTTTATTTTATTTTGTAATTGTATTGCCCCTTCTTTATTAAAATATTCCATTAAAGTATCTCTCATTTTAAAAATGTTGCGGGTTGTATTATTTGAGCCAAGCTTTAAATTTTGTTTATTAAAAACGGTTGACTCAACCTCATTCCTCCATTGTCCTTGGGTAAGGTTATCCTCAATATCTTCTGTGTCAATATAAAAAGGTGGGCAATATTTTGAACGGCTAATGTTGTGTAACATTATAAAATTATGTAGGGCGACTGTTGCCAACACTATCTATAAAGAAGAAGAATGATTTTAATAATTTTATAAATACATTTTATTAAAAGTAGCCGATTTTTTACCTTTTCTGCATTTTTTGGTAAACAGTTTAACGTTGTCCGCAAGACTCTCCATCGAGCTACTAGAATACCAAAAGCATTCTCTATTGTAACCCTTCCTCTGGTAAGTCGATAATTAAATATTTTTTTTTCGTGAGGCAGATTTTTCCCAGGATATGCTCGCAACAAATTTTCTTTCAAAGGAACGGCTGAGTCTCCTACAAAATAATATGGAAATTTAATTTCCGTATTTGGCAATTTACTACCATGAGGTAATGGTAGGTCCATCAAAAATAGTTTTTTACCAAAAGTACTTTGTAAAAAATTCATCTTCATTTTTTTTTTTATATTCTTAAAAGCCACTTCAAAAAAACCATGGAATGAATGGTCTTCATTATCGGGCCTTCTGAAATACCGCCGATTTCTTCTAGAACTTTTATTATCCTTTTTTTTTTTGATTTGTTGCGCTAGAAGACAAACCAATATCCCGCTTTTCATAATTTTTAATTTTTATATTCTATCTGCCTGATCATTTTATTATTTTTAGAATAATAATTTAAAATCGATGTAATTACAATTTTATTGTTCCACAAATGTCGCAACTTAATCAGAATCGTCTGAGCCCGACGATATGAGCAAACCATTTACATTTATATGAGGGTAATCGGTTTTAACCATTTGCTCAAATACTCCCATAGAACATTTATTTATTTTTTCTAGTCGTGGGTTATAGTTAGTGGTCGATGGCCTTGGACTGGCGAGTGGAGGTGGCGGCACACTCTCAGGTAATAAATCGTTAACTGTTGTGTCATTTTTTACGTATGCCCTAGCGGAATCCACATATTCTCCATTAGTGTTCGAAATCAAATAGGGAGGATGGAAATTGTCTTTTTGGCTCGCATATTTATGAATTATATCATAATACGGCCAGTCCTCTTTGAGCTCTTTCTCTAAAGGGGCTTCATCGCCTGCTCCTTGCCTTGTATTTAATTCAAAAAATCCCTATAAATTCACAATTATTATATTAATATGATTAAAAAATGTTCCAAACCTTACACTTCCTTTAAAATATACGTTGATAAGGTGTTAAGACTTGATTCAAAAATTTTTTTTTATTATTTTTAATACTATATCATCTAGTAATTTGTCTATCTTTCTTATGTTCATTTTGCAGAGATATAACTCATCAGTTAGTCTCTAAAAATTTGGCCGCTCTATTGTGGTCTTCATAATTCCAGCGGTTTCTTTCTTCGTAGTACATTTGTGTTACTCAACATACCACGTAACTCAACATTTTGATGTTAACCAAGCCGCTGTATGTGTTTCCTTGCATGCATTGTTATCTCTTCGCTGACGTTTTCCATCCGGAGGTCCCTATGTAGGTTATCGTTTCTTATGTACAAATTACCGTTCACTATTCCTCGTAACACTTTATTTTGTAAAGCTTGTATTATTTTAATATTGGTTTTCTTAGTACAGCCCCACAGCTGAATACCATAAGTCCATATAGGTTTTAAAACTGGTTGGTATTGTAGCAACTTATTAGGTATTGACAGCTCTGAATATCTTCCAATTAGCCAATACATATTTCTATATTTAATGTGTAGTTCCTCCTTTTTTTGTTTAATGTGCTCTTTCCATTTTAACTTAGCATCGAGAGTCATGCCAAGATACTTGGCTGTGTTAGCATAAGGAACTTGTTTGGAATTAAATTCTATTGGTATCCAGTTAACTATTTGTTTGGTAAAGTTAACGTGCATTGATTTTTCTTCATTTAGCTTAATGCGCCATTTTTTGGTTCAGATACTTAGTTGGTTTGTAGCCCTTTGCAGTTTTCTGGTTACTTCGTCTACTATCGTCCGCGACTGTTGCTATTGTTATCCCACTTGTATTTGGTAAGTCGCTTGTGTAAAGTAATTACAACACTGGCCCCAGCTCGCCACCTTCGTGAATCCCTGCAGATACCCTCTTTAGCTCGGGAAATTCTTCTTCACTTGTTCAATCATTCAATGCTTGATTCAAATGAAATGTGTCTTACTACCGGTGACTACTTCTGCTTACAACCTTACTCTCTGACAGTATTCAAACTTCATTACCATGTGAGGTTTCGATCGTAAGGTATCGAAAATGAATCCCAAGAGAATATTAACATATCTCTCACGGACATTTTCCCTGATTTACAATACTAAATATTTCCTGTGAAATGTCTATCCTTCAACATAAAACTGGATTATCAATTATAACAACACGTTTCAACGGATCAGGAGTGGCCTGGAAATATGTATTCATCACTGATAGAGCTAATATGTAACATAAAAAAGCAACATGTTGTTCTACATAAAACAAGTACTATAATTTTAAGCATAATTTGGCGAGATATAAATGGCTAACCTAGAACACGATATAAAAACTCTCAAGGTGTACCGACATAAATAAACGAAACAAATACAAAGTGCATACTAATAATAAAATAATAACACAGTGTTTAAAGGTCATTTATCAACAAACTGGCTCTATCGGTTTCGATCCTATGGGCTTGGTCTTCATACTGTCTTAGACAACCTGAAGAAGCCAAGTCGTTCTCTACACCATGGAGCCATCGTCGGCTGCAACGACCTCTGCGCCTACCATATGGTGGCTCTCCTTTCAGAGATCGCTGCACAATTCGTTCCGGATCAGCACGCAGAATGTGACCGAGGCAGCATACTTGCTGAGATCTTGTTTCATGCACAATATCGGGGATCAGATCTCTGATCTCGACATTGTACAGTGCTCGGTATGTAGCATCTATATCGCGTTTTGGAGCCATCTCTCGTACTCATCCGTCAGTGCCCAACTTTCACAACCAAACATAACAACGAGCCTGATCAACGCTTTGTAAAGCTTCAGCTTCACGGCACTTGATAGATGTTTACATTTTAGTAGTGGCCTTAGAGGATACAAAGCCCTGCGCTCTCAGCTGCCAGCCGCATTTTAATATTCTCACTCACACTGTTATCGTGAGTGATAAGAGAGCCCAGATATTTGAACCTCCTCACTCCTTCAAACGTATAGTGGCCACTACTAAAATCTGGTGTGCCATTGTCCCTATAACCTGAGATCATGTATTTCGTTTTGAACTCATTGATCTGGAGTCCAATAGAAGCTGAAAACTCTACAGCGGGTCCAGTATTTCTTTCACTCCGATGCTATTCAGTCCAATCACGCATATGCCATCTGCATATGCAAGCACTTCATTGGACTGGCGATATAAGATATTGCGCTGAGATGTTACAGTTTTACGAAAGGTGTACTCCAACAAGAGGTTAAACAGTATCGGGGACAGAGCATCTCCATGCCGAACATCCGAGTTAACTGCAATAATTCTTGATAACTCATTCTCAACTTTAACAGGGCATTGACACTGTGTCTCTGTCATTCTTCACAATCGTACCAATTCCTCATAATATTTAGATAGAATCATCCGCAGCGAAAAGACCTGATCAATGACTGATCGATTCGAACGAAATCCTCCTTGATAGTCACCAACAAGGCCGCCCACGAGAGGGATGATTCGAGAGCTATGCCTCGATAATCTTCACACTTCAAACGGTCTTCCTTCTTGAAGATGGGGCATATCGCGGCCACTTTCAAATCGTCAGGCCTTCTGTTCACAAGTATCCCCTCCGAATATGAAGAGCTCGGAATTAATGCAGTCCACTCCAGGTGAGCAGTGGCGTTTTAGTCTCTGCATGGCCCTAGTGAGTTCTTCATGGGATGAGTCCTCAATGCAAAACGCCGCAGTCTGTATTTAAGGTAACTCAACTATAGTCTGTGAAGCGTGATGAACACCAGTCAGGTCGATAAAGTGTCCATTCCATGCGTCGATGTTGACACAGAGGTTTCCATCCCAGTCCCGAATGGCATTTGACGGAGGCCTGAAAGAATGGTACCATCAAGTAAATCATTTTAAAAAATTACGTGAACTGCGCTCATTGCTGAGCTATTGTACTTTCAGAACCTCGATATCGTGTTGTTTGATCTTCATTTATCAGACCTTCACAGTCGAGACTGTAGTGGTACCGCGCGGTAATACCACAACAATTATAATTAAAACACAACATTTTATTTATTTATTATTTATAAGTATATATTTTAAGTGTTTATAATTTTATTTTATTATTAACAGTATAAGTTTTATCACTTTATAATTTTATGTTATGTTTTATTTATTATATTTAAGTCCATTACACAGGGTTTATTTGTATTCCATCGATGTCGATGGTTGAACTTATTCTAATTTTATCTCTACTTTTATATTCCTAGAATAATTATGTAAATAATTATTCTATATATTCTAGTACTTCTTACATACAATATTATACATAGTTAAGAGTAAATTATGGCATATTGTTAGCGCGTTGCTTCACAAAACGTTTCATGTGTTTCGCTGTGTTCCCGAACCTGTACGAAAACTTTCATAGGATTTAAACTTCCATCGTAGCTTTGCAGCGACCAAATAATATAGTTGCTGATCGATAAGTCCTCACATCATGCACAACCCGAGCGCGCCCTTTTGAAATTAACACGTGGTAAATTTGGCTGCGGAAAATTTTGCAAGGATGTGTCCATGTTTTCAAATGAATCTGTTTGTAAGGGGAAAATGTGCTTGCTACTCTAAGATCGTGAACAATTGCAAAGTACATCATTCTCTCACCATTATCGGTCGCAGTTTCGTGTCGGGTGTACGGACCTTGTTTTGACACAAGTCGGTCTAATTTCCGCCAGCTCTAGCATTAAAGTCCCCAATTACCATTCTAACATCGTGTTCGGTTATAGATCCCATCAGATCATCCAAGTCATTGTAAAATGTGTCAATATTATTATCGACAGGTTAGGTAACTTCATGCGCAAGCGAACCTTACACAATCGGTTATTAACCACATCGCCACCTTAGAGTAAAAAGGTTCTAAGCGAATTTTTTAAAAAAATGAGTTATCTATGTATACCCACTAATTTTACCTCAATCTTTCTATTGTTGTTGTCAGATTTACGAAAAAATTGCTCATTTCAAAGATAGATGTGTAAAAAAGTTGTATCTTCAACAAATTTTATGAATAATTTATAAAAAATAATTTTTAATTTGTACCTAATTGTATTAAGACTAAGTAAAAATTTTGTATCATTCGAATGTGAAACTAATTTTATTTTATATTTAAATCAGATATGTGATGTCGCAAAACTTTAACATTCAGTACGCTGTGGTTGAACAGGTTGAACAAATCTTAGAATTTGAACTACCGACTACATCAGCTAAAAGCGATGTTACTTTAATAATTATTGACGATCCTCGAATTATATCATTTGTTGGATCACAAAATACACAGCCAAATGTACGATTATTAAGAACTATTACATTTAATATATTAATTAAAATATATATCATTACAGTCAAAGCCAAGAAACTTTGAAAGGAACTGAGAAAACATGGCTTGTAAATGAAATAAAGCGGAAATATCAATTGCTACGAATTCCAAGAACTGCCTTACTGCAAGTATAAATGTGCAACTTTTGTCAGTAAATTTGAACGAGACAGTATCTTCCAGAGCTATTATACGTTAAATCAATCCGGCAAATATAATTTTATAGCCTCCACCACCGAAAAAATTTTGAAAAACCATAACCACCAAAGCAGTCAATTCAAGACGAGCTTTTAAATTCTGCTATTTTTTTAATTTTATCTGTATATACCGTGCATAACAGAAAAAACCAGATTACTGGGAGTGTGTTGGACATGTGTGAAGGGCAAAAAAAAAAAACAACAAAGATACCGGACGGTATGAAAGCCGCGGTAATGTCTCATATTCAATCATTTCCTGCAGTTGCATCCCATTACTGCAGAATCAAAAAACAAATAATCGGTATTTAGAGAGCAATCTAAACATCACCAAAATGTACGATCTATATGTAACCCAATGTGCCGAGAACAATGTGCGACATGTCAAGGAGAGTTTTTACCGATACATATTTAACACTCAAATCAATATTGATTTCCACAGACCAAAATCGGATCGCTGTGGGGTTTGTGAACTATTTAACACCAACAAGGATCAGCTTAAAGAAGGAAAATATGAAGAACATATCACATTAAAACAAGCAATGCGTACATTAAAGGATTGTGATTAAAAAAAACGATATTCCAATAATCTGCTTTGATCTTGAAAATATCATCACCTGCCTGAAATCTGAAATAGGCGAAATTTTTTACCATTCAAAATTAAATTTTTATGACCTTACGGCTCATTTATCAACATCAAAGACGGTATATTGTGCAGTATGGAGCGAGTACACAGGCGGTCGATCGGGAAAGGACATTGCGTCGGCTTTTATTAAAATCTTGGAACAAATTTTTGAGAGCAATGAGTTTAAAAAAATAATTACATGGAGTGATTCATGCGTTCCTCAAAATAAAAATTCTTATATGGCTTACGCAGTTAAATGGTTCTTGGCTCAACATCCTAACATTGAGTCCATTGAAATGCGGTATTCACTTCCAGGGCATTCGGCAATTCAGGAAGTAGATCACGCCCATAGCGAAATCGATAGAGTCCTGTCCAAAAATGGACCCTACACTATTCTACAAATGCGGCCAGAAGATTTTAAAGACTATGGATCTTGTTCTAAAGCATTTCATTTTAAAGCTGTGCCTTAAAAGATACCAACAATCTAATATAACCTAAGTTATGACACACAAAACTACATTGAAGTTAATATTAGGCCGAAAATGAAAAGCACAAGAAAAACGCGAACTCCAATGAACACCAGTTTAGCTTTGGTTGACCCAAACAACCTTGATATCAATCGATGGATATCTGATGTTAAAGCTGAACATTCAAGATCAATATTCAAATTCATGTGCCGGCAGGACGTTGCTTATTACAAGCAAATTTTAAAAATTGTTATACCTAAAATATCAGATGCGCCCTCAAGTAGATTGCGGAACTAGAAGACTCCAAAAGCCGTGATATTAGATCTTATTTTATTTTATTACTTTAATTTTTATAAATTATGTATTTTTATGTGATTTTGTACGTGAATTTTATTTGTATAATTTACTTATAACATATTGTTCTAACAACCATATTTTTTTACGTTTCCAACAAAATGTATAGAATAAAGTTCTAAGTGGATAGATAGAACTATGTTAAATTATTTTTAAGCATTTAAGTACTGAAATTTTATTTTCCAAATTTGGGAAAAAGCAATAAATTAATTTCAAAAACAAAGCTTTTATTTTACTAACCTTCTAACGGACTATTGTTCCATTCACAATTCTACTGGATAAATTAAATAGTATTAAAAATATTGAATCTAAAAACTTTGGCGGTTGATATCTCAAAACAATTAGTAGGTCAGATACAACCTTATTAATCTAAGGTCGAGCACAAGCAGCCTTCTTTACCTGCGGCCCAAGAAGAAATCCAGCTCCAAGATTTCCGAGGTCATCTCCACTGTTTGACAACGTATAGCCGTGGGACACGTGGTATCCACTTTTAGGCCAGCGAGTTTCTTGAAGAGCAACGAGTTCCACCCGTTACTTTTTTTACGGATGCGGGTCGTCAGCCCAGCGATCCAACCGTTTAGTCGCCTCCTACGAAAAGCAAAGGATACAGTGGTGGTATTCTAGGAAAACATGCTCGTGCAAATTAGATTTAAGAAACATGTGTGCCCTCCCGACCGTTTTTGTAAAATGATAGTAGAAATAAGTACGGCGAAATACAAATTTTCAGATTTTTTTTTACATTTTTCAAAAAATGTATATGAGATCAATATATCTCAGTTTCCCAACTTTCAAACAGTTTTTGTAATTTTATTTGTTGTATTTACTGTTGAAAGAGAGACCAACCATTTCCAAGTTTTTCAGTATGATATTGCATGAACTGTAGCTGTATTAGCTTCCTGTAAAAAAAGCTCAAAGAAAATCAAAAATTAGTGTGAAACTTTACGTAAAAAAATGCAATTCTAATCGGGAATTTGCTAGTTCTAAATTAAAATATTGTATAATTGGGTAAATTGTATTTGGTAATTGGCTAGACTTTCATGCTTAGGTTCCAGCCAACTTTAATAATTCATGGTAAATGTGAGTCTACGGACCCCAAACATGTATGGATTCAATTGAAAATTGTTTAGTAAAGTAAAGTGTATAAAAATCTTACAAGTTGGCCTTAAACTACCAAATTTAGTGTCACCCAAGTTTGCCCATTTTGTAAACCAAATATTAATACATAATGATAATTATAAATTTATAATCCTTTTTGTGTATGCTCTTCAAATCACTTATAAACAGTATCATTTTATATTATATGACTATAACCAATTTACCTAATTACAACTTAAATTTTTCTAAAATCAAAATCAAATCAAAGTGAAAATATTAATAAAAATCGAACTTTATGTTTATTTTCAGTTTATTATCGTAACGAACACCGAAAAAATTTGTTAAATAAAAATCAATTTTTATGAAAATCCAAAAATATCCTAAAAATAAACTTTCTAATAAACTCAAAATTCATTTTTGTTGTTGTTGTTGTTGCTGCTAGTTAAACAAATATCCTAAATACGAGAAGGAATTGAAAAAAATGAAAACTGAAAAAAAATCAAATTTCCATCTCCATTTATGATTATGCGATATTGATAATAAAGGCAATGTTCATGATAATAGCATTTGATTAAAATTTAATTTAAAATCCAAAATCTGTATTTTTATCGGATTTTCATCATCGCAAAACGTAAAAAAAAAATAGAAAATTATTGATACTAAAATTAAATTGATTATTTATTAAAAATAAAAATACTACGTCATATACATTTGGATATATGTATTCATAAAAAAACAACACATTCGGTTTAAAGTTGAGCATGGTATATAACAGGATTAAGTATACATAGCACACACGATACAAATTCAATTAGTCCGTATTGAATTGCAAATTGTCTGCAAAAATAAATCATTTTGTCGTATAACCAAGTTATACATTTTGTCCTGAAGCAAAGTGGGAATAATACCTAACAACAAATGATGCACCATGCAATCCTATATTAATGGTCCCTCGTTATATATTTATGAATATATATGTACATTTGTGTACATTTTTTTTGGTGTCTGCCGGTTCCCAACAACATAAATAAAACTACTAAGTAAAAATTTTGTTTCAAAAAAAATAAAATCTTTATTTTAACCAGCGGAAACCGAATAAAAAGCATACACTCAGTATCTCTCAGCACGGAAATGAAGCCAATACAAATGAAAAAAGTGTTGTAAAACCAAAGATTTACCAATGATAATTTTAATCTGGAATCTTATTCAGCATTCTATTAGCTTTCTAAACAGTATTTTTTTTTTATCGTATTGTTACGTTTTTGCCTTGTCAAATTCAAGGTTCGATCACTGGATTGTGAATAAAACAAACGATGTAAATTCTAGATCACACTTAATTTATTTATTCCGATTATTTACACTAAACACTAATTTAATTATTTCACTTATTTAACTTAATTATTTAACTTCACAATAATTATTTTACTACACTTTAACAACACTATATTACACTCTAATAACACTTTATTTTACTTTATAAAGACTTCACTTTTTCTTTTTAATTACTATTAGCACTCTCACGGTTAAAACACAACTGATTTACTCCCAAATGTTAATTTACTCACAACTGATTTACTCCCAAATTTACTCCCAAATGCTTTATAACAGTTTTACATTAACGATAGTCTTGCTACTCAAACAGAGATGTCGCCACGATCGTAACAGTATTGTTACGATTGTGGTGACATCTCTATTTAAGTAGATACATTACCATAAATGTAAAATGTAATAATTAGATTTTTCTAGACTATTCAAGAATAGATCCAGCTAGTTACAATTTTGATGAATCAACATTTTTCGACCACGCAGAAGAGGACGAAGAGGATGCGGTGGTTGAAGCAGTAACGGTGCAAACTGGAAATGTTGATATAACGCAGTTAATAGCTGTGATGATGAAAATGGAACAGTCAATTATACATTCAAGTCAGAAAACGGAACAGTCCAATTTGGAAATGAAATAGTCTATTGAAAAGTCAGTTGAAAAGTCGATTGGAGAATTAAATTAAAAGATTAAACGGTCAAATCAGCACATGGAGCAGTCAGTGGGTGAAATAAATAACAAAATAGACGAGAAATTATAAGAGGTGTATGTCAATCTACATGAAGAAGTAGAGCAAATTGAACAGAAATTACCAAAGGATATCCATGGGTTGGAACAGAAAGTTCTCGATGGGAGTGAACAAATGCAAAATTTAGAAGAGAAAGTTCTAGGATTTGAGAAAGAAATTCTAAGCCTCAAAGTAAACGGAACATCTTCGCAAGTAAGCCAGCCAGGAAGCTCGATGAAAATTAAGCCACCAGTATACAACATCAATTGCGATTGTTAAAATTTTTCAATCTGAAACGGCGGTCAAACAAAATGGCTGGCACGAGGGAAATCGTGTAGTCACATTAATAGTGGCTCTTAAAGGTAAAGCGGCGGAGACATTACAGACCATACAGGAACATAATCGATACAATTACAACGAAATAATGAAGGGATTGGATAGAAAGTACAGAATTGGCCATAAACGGGAGCTGACGAGTCGATCTCGAAAGCTCGGAGAGATTCTGCAAGAATAGTATATTTGGCACATACGTCTCCCGATTACATGAAGAGAATTAAGATGGACGCCTTCATTGATGGAATACGTGATTCAGAGACACGTAAAGCAGTAATGTGGTCGCCTAAAGCGACTTTCGCCGAGACCATTGCGTGTGCTTTAATAAACGAGACTGCGCAGGCTATCTTAAAACCGTTATTTAAGGTACGACGAGGAGAAATGGATAGCAACACGAATATCGAGCTGTCGGTTCCAAGATTCAGGAAAGGTGGTGGCAAAATAAAGTGTTGGGCGTATGACAAGTAAAATGGAGACGTACAAGATAACGATCTCCTATGCAACGAGGATCAAGAGCGAAAGAGTCGTTAAACTACAACGAGTCAGCCTAAAGGGGCAGAAGCTGACTTCCACAACCAATTGCCCCATAACCCTATCTCTATTTCGAGATTGGGGCGAGGCGATGACAGCTTAACAATTAAAGAAAGTGTTGAAGGGAAGAGCTGTATTATTACCCTTGATACACAAAAGTGGTGCGCACGTTTGTCCGTGAGGATTTAGTAAAGGAAAGAGTACAACCAGCAATGGGTTGAAATTACGCACAGCCACAGGAGAGCGCAGACATAACGGGCAGGAATATTGCGAGAATTAGGATATGCAATACTCAATTCCAACACGAAGTACTGGTCGCAAAAATAATGGATGAAGTCATCTTAGGGATGGACTTCATGGAGGAGAAGGACTTCGCGGTGGATATTGAACGAGGAGTATTGGACTGTGATAATTTCGAGTATCACTGCGAATAACCGATGTAAAAACAACAATTAAGCGGGTAATAATAGATTATGGGGAAGAGCTGCCACTAAACTCGGAAATAATTATATGGGGAAGATCGGAGAGGAGTTCTGGGTCACCCAGGTTGTGGGTTGTAGAAGCCAGTGAAGAAGAAAGCGAAACTGAACGAATTATGATAGGGAAGACATTAGTAAAATCAGATAACGAAAATAGGGTACCGATTAGGACCCTAAGTCTCTCGGATAAGACGAAAACAATTAAAGAAAGCACTGTTATCGGTAAATGTAAAGAGGTGTCAACAATAATGAAATGCGAATAGACGAATCCGATTAGAAATACCGATACGCATGGACAGAAACAAATAGTAGAACACCTCATGCAGAAATGAACTGGAGATCTAACCATGAACCAGAAAAATTCGGCACAACAACTGTTTGAACAGTATAAAACGATCTTCTGCAGTACACCGGATGGTAATGGAAGGGCTAACATGGTAAAACATAAAATTAATACCGGAACGAAGCTTAATTCAGTGACGAAAGAGGATAGCTACCCATTACCAAGGATCGATGACACGTTAGACACATTGTCCGGTGCTACAATGTTTTCAACATCGGAGCAAGATCGTGAAAAAACGGCGTTTAATATAGGTAATGGGCTATGGCAGGTTAACGTGATGTCATTTGGATTATGTAATATCGCGGCAACTTTTGAACGACTAATGGAGTGCGTGTTAAAAGGACTACACTGGAAGGCATGCCTCGTATATTCGGACGACATCAAAGTTATGGGAAAAGATTTCGAAGAGCATTTAAGAAATTAGTCAGAGGTATTATAGGCGATTCGTGCCAGGATTTGGAAAGATCTTACATGATTTGATCCGGAAGAACAGAGCATTTGAATGGAATGACGAGCAAGAGGAGCCATTCAATGGATTGAGAAGGCCCGGTGTTAAGTGTATTCTTGACACCGACGCAAGCAATGATGGTATTGGAGGAGTGTTGTCACAAGAAATTGAAATTGAAATTTTTACTTTAGCGAGAGTTAAACCTATAATAACCGGTGTCTGCGGTATGAAGGTAAATTGATTAAACGTTCTAAAAATTATAAGAATGTTTTGGTAAAATATGAGGAAAGTTGTGGGCGGTGAATTAATGAAAATAAACTGTAAGTCTGACCTTGAACACATTTAATTTTCAATTTAAATTTTCTAATCGTAGTTGTAAATGAAACACGATTATCTTTTCAAAAATATTTTTAGTATTTTTTACCAAAATATACGTACCTACGTGCCAACTAGAACGTGGTTTCTCACTTTGAATCGTTTACAGAACTACCTAAATTAATTGTTTGTATCAGTAATTTGGATTTTAGAACAGAAGTTACCAAATTATGCAATACCTGGATTTGCTCTATAATAGAATTGTAATCACAATTATTGTGCCGGGTTGGTTGCAGTTTATATTGCTGACAATTTGGATGTTAAAGTTACCACTTGCTACCGTTTTCAAGTTGTCAACAGCTAATATTCCAACTATAAATTTTGGTACCTCTAGTACATGTATTGACCACGTATTTCACAAGAGTATTTCTAAGGTTACTATATCGTCAGTCATCTGTTAAAGATTTGAGAATTATTGATCACTGAGCTGTTCTCATCTTTCTGACAATAAATTCGAATTCCGAAAGCCTGTACACATATTTAGTTCTCCTCAATTTCAAATTAATTTTGATTTACTAAACAATTTACTACTTAATGAATCGTGGAACTCAGTTTAAGATATCTCCCATATCTTAGACACTTGACGATATTTTTAGAACCTTTGATCAATATATACATATATATATTATATATATATATATATATATATATATATATATATATATATATATATATATATATATATATATATATATATATATATATATATATATATATATATATATATATATATATATATATATATATATGTCAATGTAAATTTCAATAAGTTCGCATAATAAAAATACGAAGCTTAAACCGTGGTTTAACAAATTTCTTCTCCCAAAAATAAACAAAAAAAGCAGCCTACGCAAAAAATGGTTGAAAGGTAATCTAATTAATTCCTTCAACAAATCACATTACTTTAGTTTTGTGAATAACTTACAAAAAATAATTAAAGAGGTCAAAGTGAAATACTGTTTAGCGTAATTTCAACGAGGGCATGGTAATGGTAAAAACAATGGTCTCTGGTGAAGGAAATTATTAATAAGGCCGCCTCTCGTAATGAAATCACTTCATTATTGAATGAATCTAACGATGCTTTAACTGCGCCAGTTGATATTGCCAACAAATTTTTAGAATTTTAGGAAAAATTCTGTACGAAGCAAATTAGTTTTTTAATTTTTTTAAATTTTTGACCCAATTTTTCATTATATTCTTCAATAATATACAGCAATCCTCGTGTTCAATTTCGTGCCAATCAATCTAAAAATCAATTTATGAATTCCATTAAGTCCTGGCTATTGCATAATCAGAATAGTAGTTTTTTTTTATTATTATCATTAAAATTTATTATATTTAAAAAAAACATAAATCCAAAATCTGGTTTTATATCGAATTACCATCATCGCAAATAGTAAAAAAAAATAAAAAATTATTGATACTAAAATTAAATTGAAGATTTATTAAAAATAAAACTAGTACGCGGTATATGTTTGTATATTCATAACAACACAATCGGCTTAAAGTTGAGCATGGTAGAAAACAGGATTTAGTATAACACACACACAATACAAATTCAATTATTCCCTATTGAATTGCGATTCAATTGATAACCATTTCACGTCACAATCCCATATACATTTCTCGTCATATATTTATGAATATCTTAAATTTTTTATATTTTATGTCTCCCGATTCTCAACAACATACAATAAATAAAACTAGTAAAGCCTGATTACCATACGAAAAATTTACTGCCAGTATTTTTTAACTGAAACAACGGAAAAGAATAAAACAAAATTAAAATTAGAGCGACAAAAACAAACTTTTTTGTAAATTTTATTTATAGCAACATTTTATGGATATATTTTGACAGTTTTTTTTAGCATAACCGATAAATTTCATAAATTTATATAATTCCGCAAGTACGTTATCGAGATCGACTTTATGGATTATTTGGATCCTTTAAACATAATGAAGATACGACTGTATTATATGGAGTGATACAGGACTGACAGATTTAATTGCATATTTGAGGAAATACAAAAAGATCCGCAACTGTTCTATGAATATACTCGGATGGATTTCACTCAATTCGAAAAACTTAAATATGATTGGGCCAATAACTAAACAACCGACTGTAACGAGTGAACTGTTGAGTCCCAATTTCAGATTGGAGGTGAAATATATATGTATACTATATACTATATTTTATAATTGTGACACAAACAACAAAGGCTATAAGAACAGCTTTAAAAAAGAAAGTATTTTCGAAATTATCCGCGCAATATGTTAAGACCGTTGTTTCTGGATTTCAAGATAATTGGAACTTTCCTAATTGCATAGGACCAATCGATGGGAAACATGTCACAATTCAAGTATATATACTCGTATGTTAAACAATTTTAAATTTTAAAGAAAATGTGTTTGTGTTATTGTGTTGCCATAATTTGTTATAAAAAAGTATCAAGTTGAGTATTTTTTATGGCAACATTTATACACATCGACATTGTAATTGTGGGCGGATACGAAATTTTTTTCACACCCATGTAAATTTTATTTGGATATTTTTATGGTCAAATGTCATTTTGTTTTTTTTTTTAATTTTTCAGTCGTTATAATAATAAATTATTATTATTAATTATATTACAATAAATTATTTATTATGTAATAGCTTATGAATAAATGAATAAAATTATGTTTGTACTCTAACCATAAAAAAATGTATACAATTTTTAGGTTATGTTACAGAAGCTGTCAAAACGAAACCATAAAAGTTTTGCTATAAAATAAAAAATACAAAAATACGATCTCTGTCACCCGGAATTTTTAATTTTTTTTCTCATTTCGTTATATCAGCAAAAAATTACTGACAGTATATTTTTCACAATGGAACACAGGCTTTCGTCGAGCGCGCCGAATTATTGAAAATTGTTTTAACATTTTATGTGCCAAATGGAATATTTAGAACTCCTATAGTTGCATTTTAGTAGAGGATACAATTTAAACTTGTGTCTGTTTGTATAACTGGTTGAGGCTGAGAACCAGCAATTACATTACATCCGATCTTGTAAATCACGCAGTAAGAGTAGTTGTATCAGCAGGTAAATATTTTAATTAATTTAGTAAACTAAATTAAATTTAGTTTGCAATTATTCAAAACCATAATTAAATATAAATTAAGGTTCCTGAAATAATTATGAGAACAATTTACTGTCTCTTTAATCAATGCACAGGAACTCAATTAGCGTTGCGAAAAACACGTGACAAATTTGCAGAGTATTCAATTTATAAATTAAAGGTAATAATTAACTATTGTGTTAAATTAAGTCATTGAAAAAGTTTAAAGTTTAAGTTTAATTGAAAATAAATATTTCTTTGCAGAAAAATAAAATGATTTCTTCTAGTTTTACCAAATCATGGTCAATTATTTTGTTCGTTATTTTCCTGTTTTTTAATCGTGTTCTGTTGTGCTTAAGATCTGAAACCAATTTTAGTGGATCCAAGTAAGGTTTAGTAAGTTCCAGACTGTATCGACGGGGTTCAGTGCAGCGGCCGCAGAACTGGTAGGAGATGTTATCAACAAATCAATGGATTTTATTATTTTGTTTCAAAACCGTTGAATGAAAAAGCTAGAATATTTTATAAAAATTTTAATTATATTTAAATTATTACAAATAAGTGGTATGTATAACAAATGGTACATGCAGAACTCAAAACTGATATAAATTAATAAAACTTCAATTAGAAATAAAAACCTTATAAATATAAATATTAAAATAATATAACAATATAAATAATAAATTAATAACATAACAAGTAGGTTATTGAATAATTCATTCATACGTAGCGTAGCAGCTTCTGGTGAATATAGTATTCTGTCTTTAATCACCTAAAAAAAACAAAAGAAATAATAAAACATCTAAATGAAACTAATAAAAATCGGTATTAAAAATTTTAGAATACCGGTATTGCGTATTAGTATGAAATATCTTAAATATTTAGCCAAATTTTTTAGTTTTTCATTACGTAATTTATTCCATTTCACAATATTACTAAAAAATTATTGTAGTATTCAACTCAATATTTTAATTTTCCAAAAAATAATATTTTAAAATATTAGTGCATTTAATATTTCAATAGTCTACAGGCTTCGAACCATGTATAAAAGTGACCAGCAACAGAAAACGTATTTTCGTTGGATGTCGACGTGGGCTGAATTGTTTATAGTATCGCATCAATCTTATGTAAGTTCGATATTCGAACTCTACTTGCTTCAAATAGCTTAAACTCGTTTTGAATTTCTGAAAATGGATCTGAACTACTGTTCTTGGGTTGGAATGAAACCATCTTTGTTATGGATTACAGCAACTTTTTCATCCTATTATTCGACATCGATACTCTCCGATACTTTGGCAAAATTCTATTTGATTATATTTTTGGTACATTGAATTTTGCTGACTTGACTATGAATAATATTTGAAGCCATCATCATTTGTGACATATTTAAATTTGGGTTTTGCAAATATCTCATTATAGATGTTTGTTCAGAAATATTTTAGAACCAAAACTTGTGAACATCTTCACTGGTTGAAATCGTTGTGTTATCCTTACTTAAATATATTCTAAAACTTTAAAATCGACTTCCTCATAAACATTATTTATTCCAATGACCGAGAGTGCTTTTTGAATGCGTGGTATCAAATTGCCCAACCCTTCAATCATGGGAACTAACGAGTTCCACCGAATTTTGACGTCAAGCTTTAGCATCATTTTTTTAGTTTCTTGTTCGAATACATACTTTTGCAATATGCAGTTACGAACAATTTCAAAAACTTAACTGATTAAATTATTCAATACAGAATGTATGTTTCATCGAAAGCCTGTTTCATTGTGATATCATTAAAAATGTCGCTATTGGAAATCGTTCGCTTCATCGCTTTTTTCAGCATCTTTTGCCTATTCCGAGTACGTGATGCTTTATGGATAACATCCGTTGTAGCCAGATGAATACTGTGATTGTGGCACACAGTTGACTCTCCACAGTAATTATCCGTCCATATTTTTGCATTACTGCAGCACCATCTGGAGTAGACGAAATTATGTATGTTTTTTTTTTTTTTAAAGGACTTGGCATAGACACTTTTACGGTCCATAGCCTTACCTTACATTCACACAACATTCATTCAATCCATTCATTCATCCCATTCACACAAGTACAGTATACCACCTGCGCATTGCATAGCTCCATGTCACCCTGTACAGTGACATGGAAGATGAGTCGGCCCATGAGTTCTACATTCCAACAGAGGGTCAGAGATGTTTCCAATTTAATCACCGATCGTAATCGGGAGATGAAAAATCCCTTTTGCATGCTGCCTCTGTTGGGATTCGAACCCGATACCTCCCGATCCAAACCACGCATTATGTATGTTAGCTCTAACCCAAAATCTGTCAATTTTTGTTTGACTAATTCTTCAGTTGTGAAAGCATCACAGGAACCGTCGATTTTAACCAGACCCAATCCATCCTTTATTGTGAAGAGTTACATTTATATATCTTTTAAAGGTGATGTCGGTTTATTCATCAACTGTTATGCCACACCACATTTATTCAAAACAGGAATTTTGTCAAACAGCTCTTGTTTTTTGATCTCATAGAACGAGACTATTAGTTTTTCGACTGTGGTTCGACTTTTCGGCAATAGGAAACCACGCTTTTGAATAAACTCGCGTTTTGCATCGGATATTGTAATTGTTCTTAAAGACATAACGTCCTTAGTGGCACATTTCGCCAGCAATTCTTCCAAAGTTTCGCGTTTTAAGATTCCGTCTAGTTTCATTTGCTTTTTCGGACTTCTGCAACAGATATTTCATCTACTTTCGTATTTTTGATAATTATATTATGGATGGTTCTCATATGGGTGATCAGACCAGATGTGCTCGAACTTCTGCATTTCATGAGAATTGCGCACGGTAAATGATTTTATGAAACACTTCCGTGCAACAGAGCTTTGTTTTGGCATGTAATTTTTTGGTACTTCAATCACATGCATATATAGTATTGGCAGCGAAATCGTCAACGGAAACCTATATTTTAGTTTTAGTTTTGATAATAATAAGTATGTACCAAAAAAAGTGGTTATTTTAAAGAATAACATATTATGACTGCACTTATCAAATAGCTGTGAGTAACTAATTAATATAAAAAATCGATAAATGGCAGAACAAAATAACTTCTTTAGGCGATTAAACTGAAACATTTAGGCGATTAAAATGAAAATTTTCAGAAAACAATTTTTTTTTTATTTTAATCGCCAAAAGTAATGCAACTCTTTGGTTTTTTGTTCTAAAAGTGTAAGATTGCCATCTATATTAACTTCGAGATTTAGTATTGTGATTTAGTTTAGTGAAAAATTTAGTTTAACACCGGTTTTCAATACTGATATTGAAAACTGTGGAATTCAGTACACGCTGCGGCCAAGTTGAGGTAGATGAAGGTGTCTTTCTTTCAAGTGCATTGACATAACGGTGAGGTACTCAATGTCTCTTCCTGGAAATTTGCTCCTTAAAAAAGTATAAATATATAGCATTTTATATATATATATATATATATATGTATATATATACGAACTATATATATATATATATATATATATATATATATATATATATATATATATATATATATATATATATATATATATATATATATATATATATATATATATATACAGTGGTGTTCAACATATACAGTGGTGTTCAACGAAATAGCACACTTCAAACATTTTTCATAATTTTAAAAATTTCCTCTTAATAATTTCCAATGACAACTTGCGCGATATTGTCTACTAAAAAAAATACCTACTTAGTTATTTTAATTTTTTCTTATATTCAGGGAAATTACCGAAAACAAAATATAAAAAATATTTTCTGGGTTTAATGAAATAGAACATCAGTCGTAATTTGATTTTTGCCGGATACACTTCGAATAATTATTTAAAAAAGCAATAAATTAGGTTAGTACCAATCAAACATTAATTATTTAAATTTCGAAAATTGCGAACAAATACTGTTATTTGCATATATGGGTGGCGCAAAACATTGCAACGGTGAAGAAAGGGAAATTGCTCACAGACTAAAATCTGTAGGAAGATCAATAGCAGAAATCACATTTGGTCGATCTCGTAACTTAGTGTCAAATGCACTGAAACCGAAAACTTTAGTTAGAAATTGGGGCCGCATTAGAAGAACTACTAAAAAACCAGATGCTTTAATTGAATTTTATTTAATTTAAGTGAACGCCAATGAACATCCTTTTATGAAGTCCAATGAAATAAAAATGAACTTACACGTAAAATGTTCGGATGTCACCATCCGTAGATGATTACTGTAAAACAACTTAAGGGGCTGCGCTGCCCAGAATGTCCCCCTTTTATTGAAGTAAAATGTGCATGCCAGGATAAATTTTGCCAAAAAGCACATAGGCAATAAAGATGCGGAAAAGTGGGAAAAATACTTTGGACGGATGAAACGAAGACTAATCTGTTTGGTTCTGATGGCCGACATTATGTGCGACGGCCACCAAATACAAGTTTGTCACCACAGTACACCAAAAAACGGTTAAGCTTGGTAAATAATCCTTTATAATGCGGAGTATTTTCTCTTGGCACGGGACAGGTTCAATTTATTGGATCAAAGAGCAAATAAATGCAGACGTTTATGTCCTAATATTCAATGAAGTAATGCTCGGATATGCTGAGGATGCCATGCCACCAGGGTGGTGTTAGAAGAGTAAAGGATTGGTTTAGTAGTCATTATATATATATATATATATATATATATATATATATATATATATATATATATATATATATATATATATATATATATATATATTAATATATATATATATATATATATATATATATATATATATATATATATATATATATATATATATATATATACCGGGTGTTTTTTTTAAACTGAGACGATCAAATATTTCGAAAAATAGCCACTCTACGGAAAAAATGTCCATAATCAAAATTTAATCATACCGCGGGGGAAATACATTAGTGCAAAAAAAAAAGTCCCCCCACCCCCGCTTTGTAGGTGGGGCGAGGGTAACTTTTAAACTAAGATAGGAAGCCATATTTTTTATTGCAGATACGGATTCTACGACTAAAAGTACGTATGATTTGAATAAAATGTTTTGTTCGGTTCATGATAGATGGCGTTGCAATCGACGAAATTCAATTTTATCAATTTCTCCTTCTTAGAACACACGCATTCGATTCTGCAATACGTTTGAAATAAAAAACATCACGTTTTCATTGGAAATACTCGAAATTCGTCATCAAAACAATTTATTCAGTTTTGTACATCTAAATAAGTGTTCAAAATGATGGCCTGAATTTTGTATTTTTGAAATTTAATAATAAAACTTGAAATTAATTTTGAACACTTATTTAGATTTACAAAACTGAATAAATTGTTTTGATGACGAATTTCGAGTATTTCCAATGAAAACGTGATGTTTTTTATTTCAAACGTATTGCAGAATCGAATGCGTGTGTTCTAAGAAGGAGAAATTGAAAAAATTGAATTTCGTCGATTGCAACGCCATCTATCATGAACCGAACAAAATATTTTATTCAAATCATACGTACTTTTAGTCGTAGAATCCGTATCTGCAATAAAAAATATGGCTTCCTATCTTAGTTTAAAAGTTACCCCCGCCCCACCTACAAAGCGGGGGTGGGGGGACTTTTTTTTTTGCACTAATGTATTTCCCCCGCGGTATGATTAAATTTTGATTATGGACATTTTTTCCGTAGAGTGGCTATTTTTCGAGATATTTGATCGTCTCAGTTTAAAAAAAACACCCGGTATATATATATATATATATATATATATATGTATATATACATATATATATATATATATATATATATATATATATATATATATATATATATATATATATATATATATATATATATATATATATATATATGTATATATACATATATATATATATATATATATATATATATATATATATATATATATATATATATATATATATAATATATGTAATATATACATTTATTTATTTACTATACCGGGTGTTTCTTTTAAACTGAGACGATCAAATATCTCGAAAAATAGTCACTCTACGGAAAAAATGTGGGCGGGGGTAACTTTTAAACTAAGATAGCTAGCCATATTTTTTATTGCAGATACGGAGTCTACGACTAAAAGTACGTATGATTTGAATGAAATATTTTGTTCGGTTCATGATAGATGGCGTTGTAATCGACGAAATTCAATTTTTTCAATTTCTCCTTCTTAGAACACACGCATTCGATTCTACAATACGTTTGAAATAAAAAACATCACGTTTTCATTGGAAATACTCGAAATTCGTCATCAAAACAATTTATTCAGTTTTGTAAATCACATTTAACGTTTTGTTATTTCTTATCTTCATGTTTTTCGTAATTGCAAAATAAACGACAAAATACTTTAGAATGGAGCGTTTAACTGTGCCAGAGAAATTTGAAATTGTTCTGGTTTATGGAGAAGCTGGCAGAAATCTTGAAAATGCTGTTGCTATTTACGCTCAACGTTTTCCGGATAGGATTTGTTCACGTGCTTAATTTGGCCGTACTATCAAACAATTTATTACTGATGGAAATGTTCAAACGAAAAAGAGGACCCGTAGAGCAACAGTCACTGGAGAAAATAATGAAATTTCTGTATTGGCAGCAGTGGCTCATAATCATCATATTAGTACACGAGAAATAGTTCGCGATTCCGGATTGCCCCTCACCAGTGTTTGGAGAATTTTAAAACGGCACAAGTATCATCCATATCATTTATCTTAACACCAAGATCTTCATGGCGTTGATTTCCAAAATCGGGTAACTTTTTGTCAATGAGCACGTGAACAAATACAACAAAACCCCAATTTTTTTCGTTGCGTAATGTTCTCCGACGAATCGTCTTTTACAAAACATGGAACGGTTAATCGACACAACATGCATTATTGGATTTTTACAAATCCGCACTGGCTTCGTCAAGTTGAACATCAGCATTCTTGGACTGTCAACGTGTGGTGTGGAATAATGGCAACAAACTCATAGGCCCCCACATTGTTGAAGGCAACTTAAATGGTCAAATGTACCGAAGCATTTTGCAAAATGAACTTCCAATATTACTTGAAAATTTGAGCTTAGAAGTGAGACAGAACATGTGGTTTCAACATGATGGTTGTCCTGCACACTATTCGTTGATGGCACGTGAAATACTTGATCGTGATTTCAATGGTCGCTGGATCGGTAGAGCTGGTTCGATAAATTGGCTCGCCAGATCACCAGATCTTACTGCGAATTTTTTCCGTAGAGTGGCTATTTTTCGAGATATTTGATAGTCTCAGTTTAAACGAAACGCCCGGTATACTTAAGAATTTAAAAAATTTTGTCTTTACTTACTAATTTAGGTATTAGCGTTCCTAATTAAACTTAATATTAAAAGAATTTAAAAAATTTTGTATTTACTTACTAATTTAGGTATTAGCGTTCCTAATTAAACTTAATATTTCGTCTGGTCTGGACTTTTGCAATAAAATAACAACGCACACAAATACTAATATAATTTATGAATTTTTTATTATTTCACAATTTATTTTAATTTAATTTATATTCACTATTTATTTTAGTTTATTTGTTATTATTACAACTAATTTATTTATTTTAATTTATTCATTTACAATTTATGTTACATTAATTATTTTATAATATAAATTTAATTTTACAATATTTCACCACCACGTACATCCAAAATGATAATGGACGGAAAATGTTTTTTGCTTTTTTTGTTATTAAAGACGTGTTGTCTTGTTGGTTGTTTTGTGTGAAGTGTGACGTCGCCTTCGTGTCCAAAATACATGTCGTATTTTGGAGCGGGAACAGATGCGCCGGCGGCGGTCGACATTGCACTTTTGTTAAGTGTTGCATCATCGAATTGTTATTGCGTGGTGATGTTGTTAGATGGCGACATGCTTTACTATAAATGTTTTATAGTAATGGTTCGGCTATTGGATATGTGATGGGGTTAGTGAACGCTTAATTCAAATAAGTTGATTTATATTTGAATTTCACTAATTGTTTTGTTTGTGGCAGAATCGAATATCGGTGAGTCGAATATTCGAGCTGCTACAGTACCCCCTCTCCAGATGAGAAACCATAGGTTTTGAGACGTTATACGTTGAACCGGACGGTTTTGTATCGTTTGCTGGCTGATATCTGATCAGCCGTGTTGAGAATACCGTACGCCGATTTCAATCTGTCGATGGAGATTGAGTGGTGTTTGTCTTTGATTGAGACAATGAATTGCTTGCGTAAGCGGCGTATAACTTTGTATGGCCCATCGTATGGAGATTGTAATCCAGTTCGAACCTTATCAACCCTGACAAAGACGTAATCGCAATTGTTGAGCGATTTTGGAACGAATATATTGGTTTGATTCGTTGGTCTTGTTGTCGTAGGGATAAGATTTTGCATGGTGGTGCGGAGTTGGTCGATGACTGTGTCAGTTGTGGATGGAGACGGTAGAGGATGTTCGACGAAGAACTCACCGTGTAGCTTGATGGTTTGACCGTAAACCATTTCAGCTGGTGAGCACTTCAGATCTTCTTTAACCGTTGCTCGAATACCAAGTAGAACGATTGGTACTTCGGAGCTCCAGTGTATTGTGTTGACTCGGGCCTTGAGAGCAGCTTTGAGCTGGCGGTGGAAACGTTCGACCATGCCATTGGCTTGCGGGTGGTAAGCCGTTGTACCTATCCGATGCGAGCCGAGGAGTTTCGTTAACTCCGAGAAAAGCTTCGACTCGAATTGGGTTCCTTGATCAGTGGTGATGTCAAGTGGAACGCCAAATCGTGATACGTAGTTTTGCACGAATGTGGTGACAATGGTTGCTGCAGACATGTCGCTCATGCAGTACGCTTCTCGCCATCGAGTGAAACGATCGACACAGGTGAGTAAATATGAGTATCCATTGGATGGAGGAAGTGGTCCTACGACATCCAAATGAATGTGCTCAAATCGACCAGGTGGAATGGCGAATTGTATATAAATATTTTACTCTCCCTCTCATTTTGAGTTGCCGGTTTCACATCTTCGGATCTGTTGTTAGAAACGATATCGATAGATATTGTTTTCGATATCGCCACATCAGGGATAAAAAGTCTATAGTTCTAGATCTAGTACTTACGGTTTAAAAAAATACCTTAGTACTAGTACTTTTTTTTTGTAGTACTAGTATTTTTTCGCCATACTTTTATATAAAAAAGGATTCCTTTATCATAATTATCCGATAACTTATTTTTATTCGAGAGCCACAAATACAGTACCATGTCCAGGTATTTGACACCCTGTATCTTGCGCAACAACAATTACAACAAAAAATCGTCTTCCGTAAAAGTCTTAAGACCTAAGTCTTTATGCAAAATACGGTGTAATGTCATTTGTGGAATGTCTAATTCCAAAGATCGACGGGGATTCGACAAACCTGAGTTTTCTTCAACACTACGGGCTACAGCAGCAATATTCTCAG
The DNA here is from genome assembly GCA_951394425.1 of Tipula unca. NCBI lineage: Eukaryota > Metazoa > Arthropoda > Insecta > Diptera > Tipulidae > Tipula > Tipula unca. The sequence goes on from OX596380.1 coordinate 124,687,288, forward strand.
TTGTTCTTGAGCGACGTACACTCTTTCAATTCTTCACATCACTAACTAGTTCCAACAGCTTAAATATTTCCATCAGTTTCAATGTAGCCGGATGAGAAGGTGCTTTAGGATGATAAAAAAGTGCTTTAGTTTTGCGAACTGTGACTGCAAAATGTTCACAATTTTTGTAGTGAATTTGAACAATTTCAATGCGTTGTTGAAACATGTATCGTACCATTTTTAGTAGGGGCGTTGTTTTACTTGCCAAATATCAAAAGATGACAACTTCCAAACTGACAGCTGCCCAAACTATAACTATAAACTGCCCAGGCTATTCAAAATGAAACCTCTTATTGGAAAACACTTTACATATATGTATATGTTTGTATATTCTCCTTTATGACTTATTTCAAAGATTTTAAAATAGTATAGCCGCAATATTAGCAAAGTGTAATACCGTATGTAACACATGCATCTGTATACACTATACACACATGTGCATATATACATAGTTATACGAGTATATGCAATACAAAAACTAACAATTTGTTTAATTATAAAATCGTTATTGCTGGGAACGTACAGACCAACCAGAATAAAAACAACAGTAGCACATAGCACTACACAAAAAAAATATTCGGCAACTAAATAGAAAATAATACAATATGGAATAATAAATGTCGTTATCACAATATAAGTGAATAAAAACTAAGTGGAAATTCATGCTTAAAATGAGAATAAAATATTTATATGGTTTTTCCGAAATTTTATTTGGATTGTACATAGCTACTCGTTTATTAACTTTATACAACGAAATAATATGTAGTAGTGCCAACAACAGCTGCAATGAGGAGCGAGAGTAAGTAATAAAATTATAGCTATCGTAAAGCTACTACTAAATGACATCGATTTTATTGTTTGTTGATATAATTTGGAAAGAATTTAAAATCGATTATCAAATACATAACATTGCTGTTTAATTTGATCGCTTGTTGCACTATGCTCGTATCCAAATTTGTAAATTAAAATTAAATTTATCGTTTAACATTAACATTATGTTAACGTATGCTAATTCTAGGCTATATAAAACGTTTTTTAAAGAAAAGCTATTCAAATCAAGCCCTTGGGAATAACAAGCCATTAGCATAGGCCCAGTTACAGTGTGGATTCAGCCAGTTTATCTCGTATAAAATATCCTGATGTAATTATAGATCTTGAGGTTATACAAGATTCTACACATGAGTGTTTTTTTTTAAGTGCTGGCTAGGTCTGGTTACCGAGCAAATAGCGCAGTGGGTAAAGCTGCGACGTTTGGATCGGGAGGTACCGGGTTCGAATCCCAACAGAGGCGGGATGCAAAAAGGGATTTTTCATCTCCCGATTACGATCGGTGATTAAATTGAAAACATTTATAACCCTCTGTTGGACTGTAGAACTCATGGGCCGACCCATCTTCCATGTCACTGTACAGAGTGACATGGAGCTATGCAATGCGCAGATGGTATACTGTACTTGTGTGAATGGGATGTATGAATGCTGTGTGAATGTAAGGTAAGGCTATGGACCAAAAGAGTGTCTATCCCAAGTCCTTTAAAAAAAAAAAAAAAAAAATAGGACTGGATAATGTAAATGGTAAGTCAACATTAGTGGAAAAAGCATAAATCGTACCCAATTTACACAAACCTCCCAATTAGTGACAATAGCGCTCTATTAGGAACGCTTGGCGATTGAACAATTCAAACGATACACTGCACTGTCATATAATAGATTTGAGATACTATTTTCATTTCTGGGTCAATATACATACATCATCTCCATTTGATAAATATTTAACAAAACGAGATCAACTAATAATTTGTCTAATACAATGCCGACGAAATATAATCTTCTCTTTCATTTGAGATCAAATACTTTGGTACAACAGTCTTGAATAACTGAAATACATTTCATTATACGTGTGTCCTGGCAAACATCGATCCTTTATATATGTTATATTGTCTAGGTTATGATCGTTTCTTATCGAGAAAATTTTATTTCGATGATTTTAGTTCCATCCTCTGTGATTCCGTCAGGTGAAGCAGTCAGAAAATTATATTCTTGGTTATTGCATAATCCAATTGGGTTGGCCTTGACTCCATGTTTTGGTTTGGTATATGCAGGTCTGTCTGAATAATGCCTTATTCTCTTATTTTATTCCCCCTCGCATAGATGGTCCGTATTAATGCTGTCGCCTATTATCCTTTTGTCCACTTATTATCATTATACATACAATATTTATAAACATTGAATGGCCGTATTATTTTTCACGGTATCTCGCTCTTAAGTATCCTCTCCATATTCATATGCTGCAGAGCTGACGTTCCGCCCGATGTTCATATTTGTGGCTTCCTTGTGGCTACTAAATAGATTCTGTAGGCCACTTATTTTATCAACTTCATCATATTGAATTATTTATTTAACATCAATCGTTTTGATTTCACGTGTTCATTAATAGTTGGTTTATCGTAGTCTTTTTTTGGCTTGGTGGTATTACGTCTGTAAGGAGCTGGTAGGTGAAGTACTCTCTCATGATAAAGTTACAGAATATTTAAATTTCTTTAAATACTAACCAAGAGCGGGATTCAGGTTCGTGCCCTAGGCTTGCAGGGAATTTCTTCCCTCGTCACCACTTCCAGTTTGGCCCCCGGCCAGACTTCACCCAGGCTGCCGATCGCCTTTTTATAGAGTGTCACAGGCAGTCAGTTTGACGTAACCCAGATGCCGCCCTCCGTTTCGACAGGACGGAGCTGGTCCCGGATTCTTCCTCATGATGTTTAGGAAGATGGCGGCTAAGGCCTTCTCCACCTTCCTCCAGTTAAGGGCAGTAATGCTCCCATCCACTTGGGCCCTTTCAACGACAGAAATGAGCAAGTGCTCGTTGGCCCTCGTTGAAGGTTTAGAATTTCTTTGAGTCCAAATTAATTGTACACGACACTGTTCGATTTTAATTGTTTATTTATTATATTTATTTTATTATTAAAATTCATTAATTTATTTTATAATTTGGTTTATTCAATTATTTTACATTTATTTTTTTATGATCAAATTAATTTTTATTATTATTATTATTTCACCACCACTTCTTTTTGACTGTTCATCAAGAGATAAAAAAACGTAATGGACGCAAAAATGTCTTGTTGTTTTATTTGTTTTTGTTTTTGTTGTATGACGTCGCCTTCGTGTTCGTTTTTTGTGTTGAAGGAACACATGCGCCGGCGACGGTGAACATTGCACTTTTTGTTAAGTGTTGCATCACCGAACATTGTTGTTCGTGGTGATGTTGTTAGATGGCGATGTGTTTTACTATAAATGTTTTATAGTAATGGTTCGGTTATTAGATAGTGGTGGTTGGATAGATGGATATGTGATGGGGTTAGTGAACGCTTAATTCAAATAAGTTGGTTTATATTTGAATTTCACTAATTGTTTTGTTTGTGGCAGAATCGAATATCGGTGAGTCGAATATTCGAGCTGCTACAAAGGGCCTAGTGACAGTGTCCGGAACCCTTGTCTTTTTTGCTCCGTCTTGCCCACGCAAGCATATCCTTATCTCTATCCGTTCTCTGCTCCAACGGAATGTTGTTTGTCATGCGCCAGGCTCTCTTGCTGGTCTGATAGTTTGATACTGGAGGGTTAGCATTCGTGCCTCTGGCAATTTGGTTTCGAGGGGCAGCCACATTTGTGCCGCTGTCCTTTTTTGCGCTTTGGAGACCGGACGTAAAGGCCGATGTCCCCGCAGCACGGTTTTTTAAGAGTGCCGGTTTCTTTTTGTTTCTGGTTTGAACTTTCCATAATACGTCCCGGACCTGTGCCGAGATCAGCAACAAACAGGTAAGACCGCATGATCCGGAGGGCGCCAAGTATCCGGATACACCGTTAGAGACTGGGCTAGTTTTTAGCCAGCTTGGCCGGTTATCAGCACCATACGGTTAATACCTTAACCCAGTCAGTTGTTTAGTGCAAACTGATTAAGTTTAAACCAAGGCAAGAGGACAACTGATCTAAATTTTAAAACCTAAAGTTTAATACCTGAAGCCAAATAGAACTGAAAGCTGAACAACTGCCCATGAAATGAAGGCAGTAATCATCCTCCTCAATCCAGCCCGCGCAAATAAATAAATACCCATATGATGTATGTAGATGACCTTTAAAACGGTCATATCCCGTAAGAATCGCTATCAAGTTTCGTTGAGCTCAAATTGGGTTCTACAATGAAGTACATCGCCTTACTACAGCTAAAAGTCTCAAGCCACTGAAACCTTAGGTCATACAAAGCGTTGTCCTTTATAGCTTTCTTCCCGTTAGTTTAATGATAAAGGAACCGCTGGTTTTGGGGCAATTAAAGTTAATTGGGAACCAGCCTACAATGTCACAATTAGCCGGTATTCACAAGCCCGTAACTTTATTGTTAGAACAAAGAAGGTTCATGAAATGTTTGCATTCCTTTTTTTTTTTGAAAAAGTCAAGGGATTTCTTAAATAGTTAAGTACAGCTATACTATCTGTACACAGTAAAATACTTTTGTTTTTAACAGCAAAATTCAAGCCCCAATAACACTAAGTTAGTACAATTAATAATAGTACAATTCGAACCGAGACTACCGAAAAGTCTCAGATCAGTCCAAGGGGAGTAGATTCCAAAACATGTACTGAGATTAGAACGAGATCATCAGAAAAACACTAAACTAGTTTGTTGAGAAAGCCACCGAGAAAAAATTTGAGAAATAGAATTCGGGCAGTAGTCTGTTATTAACCATATCGATTTCTAGTAAACATGAAGAATAATTTTTAAAAATTTGTGTATGTCGTACAATATAACCGAAACATTCCAAGTGACTATCCAAGGCAACACCAAGGTGCTTGACATGGTCACATTTAGTGATCGTTCTCCCAAAAAGAGAGGGAACAGAGAGTTCAAGAGTATTCTTCTTCCTTGCAAAGACAATTAAATCAGTTTTTGAAGGATTGACGTGCAGACAATTCTCAACACTCCATACCTCCACAATAGTTAAGGCATGCTGAGTTAGGTCTGATAAGACACTGAGATATTTGACTGAGACTGTCAACACAAGATCATCAGCGTAACTCTGTGTAATGAAGCCAGATTTCTGCAGCTTAACAAGTAACACGCCATTGACCAAAAACCACAGAACCCAAAAAACCCAATCAATCTGTTGCTTAGACTTATTGCTCTGTTTCCTAGGAGATTTCCTCAATTTTTTAAGGTCTGAATTCCAGAGAGGTTGGTTCCGAATCTTTTGATTAGTGATAAGAGGACATGACTTTTCAAAGGCTATCGTAATTGCTAATGCAAGTGACGATGCTTGATCTTCAATGTCCTTACTCGACCAAGAAGAGAAGAACTTTCTGAAAATTCGAAACTCAAAATCAGTTTCACTATATACATATATGTATAAGGGTATATTTTTTTTATTGGCTTTATTCTTGGGTCTTTCCTATTCAGGAAATTTTCAAGTTGGATTATTGTTAGTAGTGTTGCTCTAGTTATATAACTCAATCCAACAAATCTTTTTTTGGATTTGCCGACATCTGGGCCTTCTATGCAATTCCTTGGCCAATGTATTGGGATGTTTTTGTAATTTTGACTGGTACTTTTTGTTGTATTGGTATATCGTATCTGCTACTATTCCGATGTGTATAGGTCAAAAAATAATGGCACATACCGAGCTCTGTACAATATCGAGATCAGAAATCTGATGGAGATCCTCGATATCGTGCTTGAAATAAGGTCTCAGCGAGTATGCTGGCTCGGTCACGTTCTGCGTGTGATCCGGAATGAATTGTGCAGCGATCTCTGAAAGGAGAGCCACCATATGGTAGGCGCAGAGGTCGTTGCAGACGGCGATGGCTCCACGGTGTAGAGAATGACTTGGCTTCTTCAGGTTGACTAACACAGTATGAAGACCAAGCCCAGGATCGAAACCGTTGGAGCGAGCCTGTTGACGCCGTATGGGGCCAGTAATGGCCTTTAAACACTGTTTATAGGTCGCGATGTATGGTCATATTACGTACATTTATTTAGTTTTATAATGTTGAAAGCGCAAGCAGAGCCCATAATTAAATACCATATGTCCAGATTCTGTTAAGTACCATTTTATATAGCAAAACCTTAGGCATAAGATTCAATCTTTTCCAATTAGCCAGTCATTTTGGAATATACCTTAACTTAATTTGTTGGCATTTATTTTCAATGTGTTTCTTCCAAATCAACCTTCTATCTAAGTGTAACCGCAGATTAAAAAGAAAGTAGTATGTTTTGGGAAAATAAATTAGGAAGAAATTATGAACCTGAGAGGTTCGATTTACTCAGCTGGCAAAAGAACGTCTAAACATTAAGTTAACGAATATGAATTGAAAGTACTTTTATACTGGATGGCTGCCAGTTGTAGTTATCGTGTATCTAGCGGCTTTGTGGGCATCAGGCGGTTTACTGTTAAATCGATTATCCACAAATCGATGTTAAACCATTTCATGGCACACATGCAGCACATCATAAAACCACCAGCAGATGAAGACCAGATGAAAATTGGGATGCATTTTGTAGGCGATCTAAATCTGGTATTGTTGCCAATGCAATCGGAGCTATAGATGGACGTCACATACAGATCAAATGTCCTGTGAACAAACACGATGATTACATCACCTATAAAGGTTTTTATTAAATCCAGACCAAGCAGTCGTCGATAGTATCCTCTTATTTAATGATATGTGTTCGTAGGTTTTCCAGGTTCTGTTCACAACACAAGGGTATTTAGAAGTCAATGGAATATATACCAACAACAACAGACAGTGGGTACTCTTGCACATTAAACCCAGTAACAGCCATAATACCGTATAAGAATGCCACTGGATTGTAGAAAACAATTAACACGGCATATAGCCCCGATGGAGAAATCTTTTTAATAGATCGTTAGAGCTTAGGATCCAAAATAGTATCAAAACCGTTTTACTTGCTTGTTTTTTACATAAAATTTGTGTATCTGGCGGCAGCTTTGGCCTAATATCTGAAGCTAATGCTATATTGGAACAGGATGATATTATGTTCAACGAAAGCACCAACGCATATGTTACAGACTCCACAGAAGTTTCGAATTTTCGAAATATTCTTTTGGAACAATTAGCTTAAGGATCAACAACAAAAAATTTAATTTCATTTAATAAAATATAGAATACCTTGCCACTGCCTCTGCATCGGAAACTGCCGTGTTGAATGTGGCGGTTTTTCTTATGTTTCTTGATCCTAGTATCCACTGGGAACTGGTTCCTATTTCTCTTCCCAGTTCCTCTTCGTCTGTGTAATAATCATTACAGACTTGTTTTTTTTCTTTACCTGATTCGATGATCATTTTCAGGTCATCATTTTCTCTCTTTAATAGGGTAATTTCATTACTCTGCTTTGAGACCATCTCTTCTACGCTTTTTAATTAGTTATGAAGTGTCCTTTTTTCGCTTTCAACATTAGTTGTTGGTGTAGACAAAGTTTTCCTGGTGATCTTCTTATATTTGGTCTTCTTTGGAACGGGTTTGGTGTTCCGTGGCTATGCACCAGATGGCCCTTCTCAGAAGTCATAGAGGCCAGTCTGGAGAACCACCTTACTTTAAAAAAAAAAAAAAACTCTTCGACCCATTTTGGCCGGGAGAGTATATAAAATAATACTTTTGAGAACAAGCAGGAAAGGCCAATTAAGGTTATGGCTAGAGGACTACATCAAACATGCGAGAGTGAAGATATAATTGCCGAGCTGCAGAGTAAAGGATTCGATATTAAGGATGCGGCAAACATCATTAAAAAAGAGAGAAAGGTAGATGAGAAAGGCAACAGTGTCGTCACAAAACGCGGGCTACCGCTATTCATGCTAACGTTTGGCAAAGAGGAAAATATTCAAAAAATTCATGATTTTTGAGCCATTCAAAATATGAAAGTCAGAATAGAACCGGTGAAGAAAAAGTCGCTACAGACAGTCCAATGCAAAAAATGTCAGGACTTCAATCACACTCAGAGATACTGTGGACGTATGGCAGGATGCGTTAAAATGCTGGTAACCACCTTACGAGCACGTGTACATTAGATAGGAACTCAGCTCCAAAATGCATTAATTGCAAAGGTCAACATCCAGCTAATTACCGCGGCTGCGAGGTAGCTAAAGAGTTACAAAATATAAGAAATCACGCTAGAAAGTCTGATCTAAACCGTAGAAACCCTGCTAGTGAAGCCCCGACCAATCAACAGACAAATCGGGAATTATATAAATTACGAGGAAAAGAATCATATGCACAGGTGACCCAAGGTCAACAGGCAAAAGCGAAGGATAGCAACGACGGCCAAATTTTGATAGCTGTCGTGAAATGCATAGATTCTCTAAATAAAAACTTGAGGAGCAGGCTGCGACCAATAAATTCATATTTCAACTGTTGAGAAACATTTCATCATCCAACACGACTAGAAAATAAAAATAAATTTACAAACGATCAGAATAGTAATTTGGGATGCGAATGGGCTGATCCAACACATCCCCGAGCTGGAAATATTTATATTTAAACAAAAAATTGATATTTGTCTAATCTCTGAAACCCATTTTACTAACTCCTCATATGCCAGAATACGTGGGTACAGATTTTATCATGCTATCCATCCATCAGAGAGAGCAACAGGCGGATCTGCCATTCTTATTAAAGAGAACATAAAACACAACGAAGAATCAAAAATTGAAAGTGAATCTATGGAAGTTACAACAGTCAAAACTCGCACAAAGTACAAAGAAATAAATGTATCAGCAATATATGAAGAACTTTTTAACACCATGGGAGGTTGTTTTATCATTGCGGTGGCGGCTTCAATGCGAAACACATACTGGGGCTCCAGAGTTACTACACCAAAAGGGAGAGAGTTGTTTGAAGCAGGAAAAAAATTAAAATGTGACTTTCAATCTGGTGGCTCACCAACTTACTGGCCAACAGGTTTAAACAAAACACCGGATCTTATAGACTTTTATGTTACAAAAGGTATATCAGATAACAATCTTCGTTTGGAGAATAATGAAGAGCTTACATCAGACCACTCTCCTGTTATTATGACGGTCAGTGAAACAACAATTGAAAATGAAATCACAGCGAGACTGTCCAATAAGAATACCATTTGGAAAAATGTTCGAGAATTATTAGAACAAAACATCAATCTTCAAGCACCAATAAGGAACATTATACAAGTCGAAGAGGAAGTAGAAAGGCTGATAGAAAATATACAACAAGCTGCGTGGCAAAGTACATCTTTCAAATACGCAAATAACAACAACTGTAAAAACTATCCACTTGAAGTAAGAGAGCTTGTGGCAAAGAAACGAAAAGCTCGAAAGTCTTGGCAAATAAATCGAACCAAGGAAAATAAAACCGTCCTTAATAACCTATGTAACAAGTTGAAATCTCTGAACAGTTAAGAATGAATCAATAAGTACATATTTATCGTCACTTACTAGCCAAAAAGATACCGAATATTCCTTATGGAAAGCAACGAAAGTACTTAAGAGACCAACAAATTCGGCGGCACCAATTAGAAGTGAGGATGGAAGCTGGGCTCGAAGACACCTAGAAGAATTGTTTCAACCATTACCCAAGCAAACCGCAGATGAAAATGTTAACCTACTGAAAAGATCTGATGAGCTTGAAATACAAAGTGTATCTCTACAGGAGCTAAAAGAGGAAATTCAAAATTTAAACATGAAAAAATCTCCTGGGTACGACCTCATAACCGGACAAATCATTAAATAATTACTAAATAAAGCGATACGTAAACTTCTCCATATAATCAACGCTGTGTTTAGACTAAGATACGTTCCAAGGCAATGGAAGGTGGCAGAGATGATGATCTTAAAACCTAACAAACAATCTAACGATAAAAAGTCCTTAAGACCGATATCCATACTCCCAACCATAGCCAAGATTTTTGAAAAATTGTTCCTGAAGAGAATGAAACCCATAATGGTCGACAGAAATCTCATTCCTGACCACCAGTTTGGATTCAGAGAAAACCACTTGACTATAGAACAAGTCCATAGAATCACAGCTATAATAGAGCGAACACTAGAAACTAAAAAAATATGTTCAAGCGTTTTCCTGGATGTAACGCAAGCATTTGACCGAGTTTGGAACAGAGGATTGGAGTTCAAGCTCAAGCCAGACCTTCCCAAACAATACTATGAAACTCTGAAATCATACATAACCGATAGACACTTCCGTGTAAAATATGAAGACGAGTACTCGGACCTAAAGAAAATTTTAGCTGGAGTACCACAAGGTAGCGTTTTGGGCCCTGTCTTGTACCTCCTGTATACTCGGGATATACCACCAATGGAAGAAGCAACTATAGCAACATATGCTGATGATACTGCGATTTTGGCAGTTGGGAACAATGTAGAAGAAGCTACTAACAAATTGCAAAAATCGACAAATTCAGTTAACAATTGGATGAAAAAATGGAGGATAAAACTGAACGAAACTAAATCTGTGCATGTGAACTTTACTAATAAAAATATTTCTAATAGAATCCCAATTATAATCAACTCTAAACAAGTTGCCTATGCAGATACGGCGAAATATCTAAGTATGGCGCTGGATGGCAAGTGGAGGTGGAAAGAACATGTCAAAAAGAAAAAGGAAGAGCTGAACATGAAGTATAAGAAGATGTATTGGCTCTTAGGTATAGACATTCTGAACTAACTATACACAATAAATTGCTTTTATACCGGCAAATACTGAAACCGGTATGGACCTCTGGTATACAGCTTTGGGGCTGTACCAAGAAAACGAACATCAAGATGATACAGACGTTCCAAAACAAAGTACTTCGGAATATTGTAAATGCTCCATGGTACATTAGAAATCAGCACGAAAACATCGAGATATGCAATATGCGGGACAGACCAGACCGTTAGCAGTAAGACGTCTCCAAAGGACCAAACCAATTGACCTAGTGTATGGTACATAAAACTATTACTCGTATTATAGGAAATATTTATATAAATAAATAATTTTAATTTCTGGGACTAGTCGTTGGGCTATATCCCAACAACAGATCCTTTAATTAAATTAACTATAGTTTTCAAGTAATTCTTTAAATAAACAAATTAGAACTAAACAGACAGTAGGTAAATATTTGTACAACTAATTTAAACATCTTTAATTTTTTTCAAATCATAACTAAACTTGCATGTACATAAATATCTATGTACATATACATATAGTTTTTTTCGGCAAGATTTGCTCAATTTGTCGTTCGTTTATATATGTTCATACAGTTTAAACACAAATAATAACGCGTCTGGCAAATACTAATATAATTAAAACAAATAATTCATCGTACCGTTAAGTTTCTTCAACTCATCATCATGTATACCTTTACTGTATATATATTTGCTGACTGTCTACTTTAATCTGGTATACGCGATCATAATGACAATGCTATCTGTAATATATACGAGTATGTAGCTAAACAAAAATGTTGGTTTGATTATATAAATCAACGAAAGAGCTTTTCTTAAGTATATATAAGATTTTATTGAGAGAGATTTTTTTTAGTTTGGTTTTATTTTCAAATATTCATCTTAAGACGTAATTTTCATTACTGTGTGCTATGTGAGTAGATATCCTTCTGCTGTGTGAACGCTTCAACAAAATGGCAAAAAACATAGAAGATGTAATAAAAAATTTATTGAAACTAATAAAAGATGGAACATTATGTGTACAGTGAGATGAAATGGCAAAATTTTTTTTTTTTTTTTTTTTTGGATCTAAACTAGAATCAACTATGTAGTGAGTATTTTTTTTTTTTTTGCTTTATGGTTTAATAATGATAATAATCGTTGTTAAAATATTAATAATAAATCGGAAACTCGAGAATTACAGCGAACAACTATTTTATCGTGTATAAATTGTGTATTCTTCGTTTACTAATAAATTTTAAGTTTTTATGATAAAAATTCCAATACATATACGAGATTTATACGTCGTACTATTTTATGGTATATTCGGTGGGGATTTTATAATTTTTTTTTTTAATGTAATACATTTTTATTCGGTCCTGTGCTCTTTAAAATTGTTGGGTCACGATTTCGGTTGAAAAAAAATTTATAATACAAATAAGGTTCATACAATGTACAAGTATATTCCGCGAAATTACTTGTTACATAGAAACTTTATCGACTAAATATTTCGGTTGATGATTTTTCATCTAACACTAAATACAACATATAATAGTGAGTATCACGCCAGAAATCCCATTTTAGAAAACCCAAATATTTTATATTTTTTATACTTGGATTTGATTTGGCCAATTTGTGTCTCTCGCTAAAACATTTGTGCATAGTATACTTTAAGAAATACGAAGGGTTTTCTGACGTGATTAGCACACCAGAAAACCCATATTATTCCTTCAATATATTACTAACATTTCTTAATATATTTCGGTTGTGCCACATTGTGCATCACTAAATTATTTTGCCACATACTATACAATTACTAGAATAGGCCAAAATTGGCCAACAGTATACGCAATATATCTCAATATAAATGTTTTATGATCAAGTCACAGAAAAGATTTCAGAAAGCCCAACTTTTAACATGGAACTAATTGAACCAAACCACAATCCACATTTTGGCCAGTATCGCGTCTGTGCATACTCCACAATGGCTAGAATCGGCCATAGAGTATCCAAAAAATATCAAATTTACGGTTTTCTGGAGTAGTTGTATGGATTTCTGGAAAACCCAACTTTTATCACGGAACTAATTGAAACAGACTAGTATACACGTTTTGGCTCAGTATCAAATTTGTGCATACTCTACATTGGCTAGAATCGGCCACAGTATTCAGAAAATATCAAATTTACGGTTTTCTTGAGTAGTTGTATGGATGATTTCTGGAAAACCCATTTTTTATCATGGAACTAATTGAAGCAGGCTATAACATAAATTTTGGCCCAGAATCACATTTGTGCATACTCTACATTGGCTAGAATCGGCCACAGTATCTTGAAAATATACAATTTACGGTTTTCGGGAATAATTGTATGGATGATTTCTGGAAAACCCAACTTTTATCACGGAACTAATTGAAACAGACTAATATACACGTTTTGGCTCAGTATCAAATTTGTGCATACTCTAAATTGGCTAGAATCGGCCATAGAGTATACAGAAAATATCAAATTTATGGTTTTCTGGAGTAGTTGTATGGATGATTTCTGGAAGATGATTGGTCAAAACCCAACTTTGATCATATAGACGAGTATGACAACAGATGAGTATACCGTCCTATTATTTTTTACTCTTTGACTTTCAGCTTCCGTTGTTTCATTTTTTAACAATTTTTCTGGTTTCTTGCGGATACCGTTTCTGTTTGTCTCTGCTATATGTTTCTTCCTTTGCACGTGCTTATTCACGTATAGTTTTTTACATGCGATTTGCTTGGTTGAGCTTTCGGGACCTCGCGTTTTCGGTTCTGGATTTGCTCTAGCCTACTCTCTATGTTTTCCGGTCCGACGTCATCGTAAACCTGAGAATTTACCATGGGGACTGTCAATGAGTCCGATTTGGAGTTCGATGACCTCAGCAGATTAAGTGCTGACGGTTTCAACTCAGACCTCATTCGGGTTCATTCATTCTAATGTTAAAAAAATTCTGCGTGCGGGAAATAATCGCAGCCATTACTCTTACTGAGGAAAATTAGCGTCTTTTCCGCAAAGAGCTTGGTTGTCGAATTCTCGAACTGCTAAATCTTCCGGTTTTGTACCGCAATTGCTAGGTTATGCTACCTGGCCGATGGTGTTACCATTTGCAAAGCGAGCAATGTTCTGGAAGGGTTGTCGATTTTCGGTTGGTGAGCCCCCAAACCTCTGATATTGCACTCATGGATTCCTGGGCCACCAGAGATTCCGAGTGTGGCTATCATGAACATCGGCATAATGAATCCAAATGTATCGACGACTGGATGGAAGGTTTTCCGATACAAGCGAGAGGCTAATCGCCAATCGATTGTGTTCAGGGTTGACCAGAAGTCCTTCGAACACATTACTGGGTCCGGATTGTCGCTACAATACGTCCTTGAGAGGATCCGTTTCAGGGTTATGATTTTTATTATTATATTATTAGTTCACGGCTGGTCTTCATGATGACGTCCATGCTCGACTACAAACAGATACCAACAATAGAGGTTCCTCACTGTTCAATCATATTTACTCCTCTGAGTTAGAGATTCTCAATGTTGGTTGTGAGCCAACTTTTATCAACTCGGTTCGTGAATGATATTAGTGATTGATATTAGTTTGTGCTCTATGACCATCGTTGACCTGATTCTAAATTGGAATCACCGGTTAAACCATATCGTATCGAGGATCATCGACAGATTTATTAGGGACAACTATTTAACTACCTCTCCACTCAGTAACATGCAACATGCATACAGAGCTGGCAAATCCTGCGAAACTGCTCTACATGAACTCGTTACTAGAATCGAAAGATAACTTAATTACAAAGAGTTTCTTGCAGGTACCTTCCTGGACATTGCGGGAGCTAGCATTTCGTTTTCTTCGATCACGAGTGCGTGTACCAATTTTAACATTGATCAAACCATTGTTAGATTCATCGACTCAATGCTCAAGTCCCGTATATTTGAGACTGAGTCAGATGGCTCATCAGTGTCTGTCAAAGTAACCAAAGGCTGTCCGAAAGGAGGGGTACTCTCACCCTTGCTGTGGCTTACGGTTATCGATGAATTACTTGTTAAATTGCAGCGATCTGGGTTCATCGTGCAAAGCTACGTGGATGCTCCTAGTTTGGCAGTTTCTGAGAAATACCTGAACGTCTTATCTGATCTGATGCAGAACGCCCTTAATATAGTGGAAGTTTAGTGTGTTGAAAAGGGGTTTCACGTCAATCCTTTGAAAACTGATCTGGTTGTGTTTTCAAGACGTAGAGACAGTGCTAATATATCTGTTCCCATTTTATTTGGTAGAGCAATTACAAGGTCAGAGCACGTGAAACACCTAGGCGTTATTCTAGATAGTAAACTCTCCTGGAAATTTCACCTTGATTATAAGCTACAAAAGGCCATTGCTATCTTTTCGCAATGCAAAAGGGCCTTTGAAAATTCCTGGTGTCTGACCCCCAAAATGATGTTATTCATCTACAAATCACTGATTTTACCCTTACTGGCGTATGCAGCAGTTGTATGGTGGCCAGTTGTGAAACTGACGTCTTCTGTAGCAAGGCTGGATTGACTGCAGATGACAGCCTGTAGGGCTATAACCGGGGCTATGTCGTCTACTCCCCTTCTTGCTATGGAGTCTATTCTATATGCTTGCCTGAATTGCAGTCTTACATTCTTGGTATGGCGTGCTCTGCTGCGTTTCGACTGAGGTGCATGGAATGCCTTCGGGACTTGTGCGGGGCATAGACACATTCTTAATAAGTGTAAGCCACATATTCTGGAAGTTGAAATGATGAATGACAGGCTATTGCCCGAATTTAACTTCACCAATTCATTCTCCGTCGGCTCCCCCTCGAGAGAACTGAGGCTCTCTCAGGAATTCTATAGATAGTTGTCTGGGTCGATAGTTTTTTTGGTTTCTTTTGTTCAAAGTATGGGCTCCGATTCTCGGGTAGTCTGGGCAAACACTGCACGGGTTTTCAAGCTGATTTAATTGCACTTACCCATATTGAGCCGAATAAGTTTAGTAATTTAGGCAAGGATATTATTATCTGCACGGATAGTAAAGCCGTGCTCAATACCCTTAAAAACCCCTTGACTATATTTAAACTGGCCAAAGAGTGCAAACACTTCATTAATCACCTTTGCTCTAATTCGAGAATAAGGGTCATGTGGGTGCCTGCTCATTGAAGCATTGTAGGAAATGAGGTTGCTGACTTTTTATAACAAAAGGTGGATCGCGCAGTAAATTTTGTGGTCCCGAGCCAGCAATTCCTCTTTCATTGAACGGTAGTAAGGATGCTATTAAGAAATATGAATGATCATGATTCATCATCGAACCATTTAGTCACTAAATATATATTATCCTTAAAAAAGAGCCAACTCAGAATTCTGGTTGGACTTATTACGGGCCATGGACCTTTCAAAGTTCATCTCCAACGCATGGGACTAGCTCAGGATGATCTTTGTGACGATTGTTTGGAGGAAGTGGACTACACTACCTTTGCAGCTAGATGCCAAGTGTTCTCGTACGGATCTTTGAACGTAGATCAGTTATTACGCATCTCTTGGTTCAAACTTTTACAGTTTGCTAAGGCTGCAGTGCGCTTATGCGAGTTAGGATAGATCCTCAAGGTTTGCACCATGGGCCCATTGTGGCATTGAGTGCGGAACCTCTGTAGGTTCCAACCGTTTTATTAAAATAATAATAATAATACAACATTGATTAGTCAGACAGTAGAGATCTGCAATTTCGGTACTTTGAAGTCTCCATGAATAATCCGTACTTTTTGGACAACTACCCATTATAATGTAATCGCTACTTACCTAATATAATACAATTATTTATATACCAAATTATTGCCTGTTCGATTAATTACCTAATCCTGTATTACTGATAGCTGGTTATTCCATAGATTTTTTGCGTTTTAATATGTATGTGAGCAAATTTTAAAATTTACAGGCTTACACTGAAGTAGCAACTACACCAAGGTGCTTTTTAAAACGGCTTTCGTTAAGCCATCTAATAATGCAATTATTTTTGGCACAATTACATATTGGTCAGCACTTAACTCAACAGTAACGAGTTCAAATGGTTCAGGTAAGCCACACAGCTCCCTTAAAACAGTCCATTCTTCTGAAGTTAGTCTATCAATTTTGCTATCAATGACGCCCAATGAAGCATTTATGTATTCTTTTAGGTGCCTCATTCATTGGAACATGTAGAATGTCGAATTCCACGTGGTTACAATGTCATTTTTTAGTTTAAGGATAGGTTTGTTCATTTGTGGCCGCAATTTGAATTTTTTTTAATTTGGTAGCCGCAATTAGGCTTCTGTTAAAATATTCAACGATGGCTTTTGCTTTTAAATGAATGGATTTGATCAATTTAATGCACGGCGAAATTTTAATGTGTATGCAAAACATGGTAAATAGTGCATATTGGTCAGTTTGCATGCTGCAACAATATTTGCACCATTATCGGTTACTACATTGTATGCACGTTATTTTGTACATTCGTGTGCCGCTCCGAAAATGTAAAACAGCCCAGCAAATCGGATTTTTGAACCCAATGGCAATCGATGAAATGAGCAACAACTGGTCAACATATCGGTCGTAATTGTGATATGTTGAGCAATATAAGCGTCATCAACTTCAGCCAAGAGTTCTCACTATGGAAAAAGGCGGCATGGCATGTCTTTAATTATCATTTGTAGCACCATTTAGACGTTTTTGACGACCAATTGATAGGGACCGCATAATAAGTTGATTAAGGCCAGTCTGATTAATAGATTTTGGTGGTTGTGTCAATTTTTATTAGATTCTGCTGTATTGGTAATAGTCGAGCTTGATGCAGCGGATGTGCCTGGTTCTAAAGAATTTTCTACTATATGTTAGTTAAAGGAGAAGTATTTGTTTGCCGATTGCTCTCAAATTATTGTTGGATGCCTCGCAATCCTTTACTATCTTTTTGATTTTTCTATTAATTACTGGTACGGCATTATAAATGCTATCATTCTTTATTGACCATTTTATATAGAAAAGAGAACAAACCAAATATTTTTTGGTGTATGTACGTATAGTAATTTCTACAAAGTATAAATTTAAAGTAACGAATACATTGTTTTCTTAGTAATCGTTACTTTTGGCTAGGTAAAGTAACGAGTACCGAATAGTTCTTACCACCCCAACATTAACATTTCTTTTGAACTATTATGTTAAAAGGGTATAAATTATACGAAAATATTCAGATTAGGTGTTGTAAAAAAATCTATAAATTGTTGGTTTATGTTTTAATACATTTTTATTTGTTTGCCGATTATCAAAAAATATAACTAGATGCAGACACCGCATGTGTGCATATTATATGTATATGTTTGTATATTATATTGGTATCCCCATTGCTAACTTTATGATGCCCCACAGTGTGATTCTTGTATCAAATTAAATCTAAATATTCAAATTAGCGACTCTGGTATATTATAGATTTTAAAATACTCGTAGATTTCTATTGTTGACATGTTTAAATGTTCACAACACGAAGCACATTGAATAATCCATTATACAATATTTTCTCATTTCTAGACCAAATATTAGACCTATCTTCAACAAGTATATCAGCAACGTCAAATAAGACTATGTAATTGGTGCTTGGATCGTGCTTTTGGGGACCTCGCTAAATTGAACATTTCTGTTTCTTTTTTGTGTTTGGTTGTATATTTGTTGGGCCTGGCAGAGAAGGTTATTGTACAAAACATAAATATAACAACAATAAATTAATAAATTAAAATATATGTAATTTGAATTTATGCCTGGTAAAGTGAGCAATTAGCCCTTGTCATAGAATCCTCCAGTGACCGACCGGAAGTCAGTGATCTTCGATATGAACAATGTCGTTGGGTCCACCTCGGGTCTTGCTTCAGGTCTAGCTTGTGTGATTCCGATGATGAACAGCAAACTGGCTTCCAGTTACGACCTTCGTCAAGGTTATATCAGGAACGTGAGTTTGGTTCCCATCCTCGATTGTTTCCTTAGCTTGTAATCATTTTTATGACTTTTATGCTTGCGCTGAAACAGATCAACTTACACCATAGCAAAGCTGCATCGTTTGAGCTTAAGTTGCTGCTCGCTAATTCGCAGGTAGACATAAACCCCTCCTCCCTCGGAGGGGTTTAGCAACCTTGTTTCATGGAGCAGGGCAAATCATTTACCTATAGTGCTCCATGTCGATTATCGATTTGATCTATAATTGGAGGATAACCAATGACATTCTCACCTCCCACCATAGGTGCATCTCGTTTAATTTAAATCTTAGGAGACCTACTCTTAAACCTTATCGTAACAAGAAGGTTAAAAACTGGGAGTTATTTTCTCTTGAGTTGGACCGTCGGCTGGTTTCGTTGGGTGAGATATGTTCGACTGAGGATATTGAATTGTTAGCCTCAACTTTGACGCATGCAGTCAGCCTTCGAAATATCTTGTCCTCTTATTACTGATCAAAAATCTTACATGTCACTGTACAGGGTGACATGGAGCTATGCAATGCGCAGGTGGTATACTGTACATGTGTGAATGGGATGACTGGGTTGAATGAATGTTAGTCCCATGAATGTGGGTATTGCACCGTGGGCCCTTTAGTGGCATTGAGTGCTTGAGTAAAATCCGCCCAGTTTTAATTTTTTTTAACCAAAAATCTCAGAATAAGCCTTTTTGGTATTCTGATCTTAAAAAACTGAGGAAAACTGCTAGGAGACTCAAAAGCAAAGCCAAAAGATCTGACCTTCAGGTTGATTGGGATAACTTTTTGGCAGCTCAAAAAAAAATATAAAAAATGCTATTGATTTCTTGGATTAGCTTCTGCGAAAAAATTAATATTATCTCTGGGATCGCCAGACTTAATAGGTCCTTGGTTAGAAATGATCCCTGCCGACTCGATTTCCTGATGGCAGATTAACCTCTTCCAAGAGGGAAATTGTCGAACTACTACTTTCTGTTCATTTCCCTGGGTGCAATGTTATCAATCATGGTATGTTGCGTTTGGATATGTTCCACAGTCCTACAACAGGAGTAGAGTTGTGTTCATCCCGAAAGCTGGAAAGACTGATTATACCGATCAAAAGGCATTTCACCTTATTAGTCTTTCTTCAACTTTTCTCAAAACTCTGGAAACAATTATTGACAGATATATTAGGGATCATCAGTTATCTGTCATCCCACTCAGTAGCACTCAACATGCTTACAGAGTTGGGAGATCATGTGAAACCGCGCTGCATGAACTTGTTACGAGGATTGAAAGATCGCTTAGTATTAAGGAGTTTCTTGTGTGCACTTTCCTCGATATTGCGGGTGCCTTTGTTTTCTTTATTTCTTTCGTAAATATACCTTAATATACTATCAGACTTAACGCAACGCGCTCTCCAAGTTGTAGAAATGTGGTGTGTAGAGATGGGAATGTACGTTAATGCATCGAAAACTAGTCTGATAGTGTTCATCAAATTTAGGAATACTGGAGAGCTGTCTGCTCCTTCTCTTTTTGGAGACACGATCGCTAGATGCGACACAGTAAAGCATCTTGGTGTTATTCTGGACAGTAAACTCTCCTGAAAATCTCATATTGAATTTAAACTGCAAAAGGTCACTTCCATTTTCTGGCAGTGTAGAAGGGCATTTGGGAAGTCGTAGGATCTGACCCCCAAAATGTTTATTTACAAATCTCTAGCTTTACCTATGCTATCTTACGCGTCCGTTGTTTGGTGGCCTGTGGTTCAGTCGGTTTCTGTCATTGCGAAGCTAAATAGCATACAAGGTATGGCTTGTCGAGCTATTACAGGTGATTTGTCCTCGCCTTCTATGCTCGCTTTGTAGGCAATATTGTTTCTGCCTTTTTTGCAGTCGTTCATCCTAGGCACAGCATGCTCCGCTACCATTCGCCTGCGGTGTATTGGAGCATGGAGCGCTCTCAGCCTATTCACAGGGCATAAACTAATCTACAATTTATTCAGCTCGTAGATACCAGAAATTAATATGGTTAATCACAAATTATTGCCAGAATTCCGCTTCGATATCTCTTTCTCGGTGGTTTATCCAGCGAGGAACTCGTGGTTGTCTGGGTGTCTCAGTCGTGATTTCACTCAGGTGATTGTACTCACACGTTGTGCAATTGACGCTTCTAACATCGCTGTTTCCGGAAAAGAAATTATTCTTTGTAGTGATAGTAAATCTGTGCTCAATTTATTACGAAATCCTATGACTACTTCCAAACTGATCAAGGACTGTAAACATTTTAGTAACTTCCTTTGCTCTAATAGTCGTGTCGGATTATGTGGGTTCCGGCTCATTGTGGCATTGAAGGTAATCAGTTAGATGATGTTTTAGCTAAAACATGTTCAAGGATGAAATTCATTGAACCTGAACCGGAATTGCCTCTGACCTTTAATTGTGCTAAGGAAGCTATTAAGAACTACATGATTTTGCAGACTAAGCTAATTGGCTAGCTTCTACTAGATGCCGAGTGGCTAAGTACTTCATTTGTGAACATAATCTGAGGCTCACAAAGTTTGCTCTATCTTTGAAGAAAGACCAACTGAGTGTTCTGGTCGCTATTCTGACCGTCCATGCTCGTTTTAAACTCCATTTACAAAGAATGGGACAACTCTCTTGCAGATAACGATGACTTTGATCTACCATTTTAGAACGCGGCCTGCGTAGCAATACTTGGGTAAACATCGACTTTTACTTCAATTTTCGATAAATTAATTTGACTTTAAGTTGTTCATTTTGTATTGTTCTATGGATCGAATGAGTTTAAAATAGACAAATACGTTTATTTCAATAAAACGTAAGTACTAAAAACCAATGTCAAATGTTTTACCCGAGTATTGGTCTGGCATAATAGCAAAATTGATCAAAATTGTTGATTTCGGGAATATTCGAATTCGAAAAATGTAATAATATGCCCCCTGATATTTATTTTATATTGTATAATCGGCAGTAGATTTCTTTAGAACCCTAGGCCACTTAGAATGGCATCTGAGGGGTAAATAATAACTGATAAAATATGTTAATTTTCCGATACCATTTAAAAATGTACCTTTCACACTAAAAAAGGCTTGAAATGTTGCCTATTATAGTCTCGCACATGGTAAAACCGCCACTACTTAGATCCAAGCGCATCAAATGAATCTTTATCTAAACCGGGCAAAATTATAAACTATGGCTGTGGGTCAATACTCGGGAAAATCATTTACTTTTTACTTCGGTAAAAGTCGATTTTATTTTATTTTAAATATTAATAAATTGCTTCCATTTTAATATTTTGATATCTGGCAAATGGCCACGAGAAATGATAAATTTCGTAATGGAAAAAAATTCTTTGGTCCGACGAATCAAAGTTCGAAATTTTTGGGCCAAAACGAAAGATTTTGTTCGACGACCTCCCAGCGAAAAAATGCTTCCAGGCTATGTCATCCCAAGACTTGGTAGAAATGAAGAAACGAATGGATCGCTAAGATTGGGCTAACATTATAGTGTCGGGGATTTATTTATCAGTACGATAATGATTCAAAATACTTATCTAATATGTTTAAGGTAGATCTGTAGCAATAATTGAACACGAAGTTGAAATTTATTGGTTGAACCACCATACTCGTCTGATCATAACTCGATCGAGTTGTTATAGGATCAGTTAGATCGGGATCTTCGGGAAACATGCAAAACATCTGCAAGGGATGTGTAACATAAACTAAGATTAAGCATGAAATAATATATCTTCTGAAAAATTAAATAAATTACTAGTGAAAATGCCAACGCTCTGTCGCACAGTTATTCAAGCAAAAGAATGCCATATCGATAAGCGCTCAATTTAAGGAATTTTATTGCGGCCGAGCAGCTTGCATCTTGCACAGCCATTCGGCTCAAATCCATATCTATATGTGGACCTGTACCATATCTATGTGGAAACTACCGACTACGCTATCCTTTCGCCATCTATTGAAGTTCAAAACTGGGTTTCCCACCAGAGAGGACTGGGTGAATGAGACGGTTATGGTCAATGAGGCGATACTCTTCTTCACGAATGGCTCAAAAAGGGATAGAGGCTGGGAGGTGGAGCTCTGCACCTATTCTAGTCTAGCGTACAGCCGAACAAAATTTATGGGAGCTTCCCCTTTGGACGACCTGACGGATCTTAGTAAGATCGATGTCAGGGACTTTCAAGTGGAATACCAATGTGATAACTCAGTTCGAAAGACTAAATAATTTGGGTTTCCTAACCTTATTAAATAACGATAGCATTCCAATCTTTTATAATAGCTGATACGGTTTAAAAATTCGTATTTGATACTTTACGAGAACATGTTGATAGCATAACGACTAAACAGTACCGTTGGAAGTTGTATCAAGTTACAATAACGAAGATATTATGATTTTATGTATTTACCAAAATATATAAAACAACCGATTTTCAATTTAGTGCTACAGCAGACTTTCCCTCCTATTCAAAGTCTTTAATTGCTCGTATATCTTGCCAAAAATAGAGGAAATGTTCTCGCTAAATATATAACCAGTTCAACTTAGATAAATTTGCAAAAAGAGTCTGTGTCAAGAGCCGTGTCTTTATCACATCCTCCACATATAGTAACGTCGAATGTGTACCTAACAGAATTCCTACAGAAACGTTTTTTACCTTTTATTCGTTGACACAATTTAACAGGAAAATTTTGGTAACCGGCCGATTTATCGCAAGCATTTTATCGTATGAAATTCATCGCAATCAATTCAACGCGATAATAATTCATCGCAATTAATTATCAAATTCGACATGTTGGATGGAAACTGGGACGTAACAAGACTATCTTTTGACTCGATATGTTGGATAGAAATGAGATTTTAACATTAGTTTTGGCTAAAATGGCGAAAATTCTTCTTAATTCAAATAAAAAATGACCAATGTGCATGGAACTAAGCTAATCCTGGAGCGATTATAATAAAACTCTTGCATGGAAATATGATTTTTAAATGATTTTTGATTTGTAAAAAGTGCGAGTTTTTTAATACATTCATGAATATGGCTAGAACTAGAATGGAGGTAGCCTATTCCTCGATCAAACCTATTATAATCTAACTTCAATCTAAGTTCGATATTATTTTTATTGAGATAACTCTATTATACCGGGTGTTTTTTTAAACTGAGACGATCAAATATCTCGAAAAATAGCCACTCTACGGAAAAAATGTCCATAATCAAAATTTAATCATACCGCGGGGGAAATACATTAGTGCAAAAAAAAAAGTCCCCCACCCCCGCTTTGTAGGTGGGGCGGGGGTAACTTTTAAACTAATATAGGAAGCCATATTTTTTATTGCAGATACGGATTCTACGACTAAAAGTACGTATGATTTGAATAAAATATTTTGTTCGGTTCATGATAGATGGCGTTGCAATCGACGAAATTCAATTTTTTCAATTTCTCCTTCTTAGAACACACGCATTCGATTCTGCAATACGTTTGAAATAAAAAACATCACGTTTTCATTGGAAATACTCGAAATTCGTCATCAAAACAATTTATTCAGTTTTGTAAATCTAAATAAGTGTTCAAAATGATGGCCTGAATTTTGTATTTTTGAAATTTAATAATAAAACTTGAAATTAATTTTGAACACTTATTTAGATTTACAAAACTGAATAAATTGTTTTGATGACGAATTTCGAGTATTTCCAATGAAAACGTGATGTTTTTTATTTCAAACGTATTGCAGAATCGAATGCGTGTGTTCTAAGAAGGATAAATTGAAAAAATTGAATTTCGTCGATTGCAACGCCATCTATCATGAACCGAACAAAATATTTTATTCAAATCATACAGTATCTGCAATAAAAAATATGGCTTCCTATCTTAGTTTAAAAGTTACCCCCGCCCCACCTACAAAGCGGGGGTGGGGGGACTTTTTTTTTTGCACTAATGTATTTCCCCCGCGGTATGATTAAATTTTGATTATGGACATTTTTTCCGTAGAGTGGCTATTTTTCGAGATATTTGATCGTCTCAGTTTAAAAAAAACACCCGGTATATGACTTGAAATTAAGAGATTTTAACGGCTACAGGTCCGATTTTTTTTTTTTTAATTGACCATCTACACATTGTATAGCTTCATGACAGCCTGTACTGGCATGAACGATGTTTCGGCCCATGAATTCTGCACTCCAACAGAAAGTCATGGATGTTTCCTTAATAATCCTGATCGAAATCATGGATGAATAATCAATTTTGCATCCTGCCTCTACTGATTCAGAACAAATTTCTTCACTTAAGAGAATTTGTTTCGCTTAATGTTACAAAATATGACCGGCAGAGGTTTGCCTGCAGAAACAAAAAAACTAATAATACTTTTAAATTAAATTAAATTTGCTTTAACATAGTTTTTACAAAAATAGCCTAGTTCCATTCCAGCTGGCCATATTCATGAATATTATACAAAAAATATTTTATATTCCCCACAATAACCATATTCTAGAACTTTATCCAAAAATCAATTTAAAATCTCATTTTCATCCAATATGTCGAGTTTCATCATATAGGTGAAGGAATAGCCTAATTCTCATCTAGTAGTCTACATTCTAATTTTATCGTTTTCTATAGCAAAGCGATATCCGTCGAAAATAGTAGGCGAATTGGTTAAAAATGGCCTAGGAACATTAAAAATTTTAGCGGCAAACGACATTACCAGTCGCCAATTAAAACTAATTTTGTTTCAAAACGTTAGTTTATGCAAATTGTGTGTCACTCTTGTCCAGCTTGAATATTTTATATTTTATCCCGAGAGAATAATTTTTTACAATTTGTAAAAAATTTTTGTCAATAGTCGTCTTCCGTTAAGAAAAATTTGGTACTTGAACATACTTGTGAGTACATTTCCCAGTGAAACGAGTATCGTACGCAAGTAAGTAGGTAAACAATTTTCATATGAAGGAACAAAATAGTTTTGATTCAATTTTTATCGTTAGTAATCATTGCCTTTTTACTTTAAAGCTCTTACTTGGTAAACGAAAAACAAAATTTCTCAGATTTTGTTTTTTTCACAGACTACTTTTTGAAAAATGTCTGTATATTTGTCTGTATGTCCGTGATTAATTTTTCTGCCAACGAAAACTTAAAATCTACTTCAGCTCCTTAAAAGATTTTTTATTTATATAACATTCTTGTTTTATATAATATAAAACCAAATTTATATTGGAATTTTATTGGAACCAATAATGCTGGAAGAATTATAGGTATTTTATCTATAATTCTTCCAGCAACAACTCTAAATAAGCGAAAGTGTTACTTTAATTCTAATTCACTGTATTTGTTCACCAATTCAAAATAATAGTCCACCCTTGCCTTCTTAAAGAGGGTATCTTCATTAGAACCTGATGGTGTCGAGGAAAATGACGAGCTGGAAGATTCACATCGTATGCTGCTCTCACCGATACTATCTTCAACTTGAATAGTAATCTTAAAAAATCTAAATAAATATATACTTTCATAGATTTGTTATAAACAAAACTCACTACTTCGTTATTAGCATCCATTTTTTTGATTAAACAAACGTACCCAACCATAATTTCACAATTTGTTTTTTAATCTGACATATGACATAATCAGTAAAGCCATCTATTGGAATCATTCCAACTACATTCTTTTAGCGTATATTATATGTTAACTAAAAAACCAAGAAAAAGAAGTATTTGTGATGCCTGAAATAATTATTATTAGTATGTAGTTAATAATTAATAAATAAATAACCACAATTTAACAATTACTTTTATCTTATTTTAAATTGTCTCTTTCTCCAAGGTTGAGCAACTCTTGCGAAAAAAAAGTTTTTGATGTCAATAAATAAAATAAAAGACATTTCGTTTTTATTTGAATTTGGTAGTCGAAATGTCTGTTAACAAATGATAAGCATCATATATCAGTGTTA
Organism: Tipula unca; assembly: GCA_951394425.1. Lineage (NCBI taxonomy): Eukaryota > Metazoa > Arthropoda > Insecta > Diptera > Tipulidae > Tipula > Tipula unca. Next base: position 124,713,988 of record OX596380.1, read on the forward strand.
ATTGGACAAAATATATTTTCCACTTTGCTCAGAATAATTATACAAAGAGATATACAAAAAAATAAAATTGAGCAAAATTGACACTGTGCGAGAATTTGGACATATTTTATTTTATTACTGTTGGATGCTGACTGCACATTTTTCATCGATTTGAATTTTTTTTATTTGGAGCGGAAATCGGTTTACGGAACGGCTATAGTTTTGATTGGCATTGAAGAAGTTTTATTCGATCAAACAACCGCTGCAGTAATTCAACCGCTACTTAATTCTAACACGATATCTCTCCAATAAATTTGTTTACCGAATACTCTACAACCAATCGTCTGCGATGTCCGAGGCAATTCCATTCAACCCCTCGTCACGATGAGATACCAAGAAGCAGTAATGAATCTCTTCCATTCCAAGGTTCATCCTGGTATTTGTAGTAGTTTGTCCTGGCCGTAATTTTGAAATGATTGTGCAACTTCGACAACACTACCGCTAACGCGACGTTTCGATACCAACACGACGTGTCGATACCAATATCGACATCGTAGGTTCATTGCTACCATCCAAAGTACCACGGTATCTATTAACAATCATTACCAGTTTTTCTCGATGGCCCTAAGCCATTCCGATTGAAGCAATAACCGCTGAACGTCCGCAGCATTCTAATTTCCGGATGGATTGCTCGCTTTGGAACACCACAAAGAATTATGTCTGATCAAGAACGATAATTTAATCCCAAATTTGCATAGAATTGAATCGAGTGATCGGCGATTCCAGCGAAAATATTGTATGGGGCAACTCTTCGGTAGCCTGGTGAATTTTTCGTGGGCACACCAACACCAGAGACCGAGTTCGTCAAAATTCTGAAAAGAATCATGACCATAGCGAACGATCACAGCACACCATAGTATTTCGAGCATACTCCGCTACGACAAACAAAATAACTGTTCGTTCGAAACGATATGGACCGTCGTCCATCAGAAGTAAATAAGGTTCATCAGCAGTATACCAAGGTCCATCTGCTGTACAACAAGGCCCATCAGCAGTACAACAAGGTCCATCAGCAGTACAAGGCTCTTCAGCAGAATAACAAGAACCCGAACAGTTACCAAGCCGACAAAAATTTCCCAGAGGCACAAAATTTGGCCGTTCAATCGTCATATTCGAACGATTCAGAAGATGACTTTGCTCTGTTGGGAGAGTAGTGTACTGACATCTGCCCTACATATTTTTAACATTGATTGTTCAATATTAACTAAAACTTCCTATTTTGATTGCCAAATAATTGCCATTCTCGCGGTAAAAAATATATAGTTCGATATTCGATGCCGAGTAGACTGCAAACACAGATTACTTTTAAGAATGTTAAATTCGAAGTTTGAACATTAGTATTGCAAGCTAATCATCTACCTTCTTTTAATTAAACTAATCGAAAAGTACTTTCTCCATATACATAACTTACTTACCTAGATTTATTCGTATTAAATCACATCATTTATAAGGCGTTATGAACTGTGTCTACCAAAACATGTATCGATTTAATAGGTGTTTGTGGAGTGATTCCGTGTCCAAGATTTGCAATGTAACGAAAGTTTCCCAATTTAAAAACCATTCAGGTTGTCAATTCCCGGATTTCATCCGGAGTTTTATACAAATCTTGAGGATCTAGATTGCCTTGTAAGGTTACATTCGGCCCTACTTATTTTCTAGCTTCTTCCGGATCAACAGTTCAATCAAGTCCTATAACATCAAAGCCTAGTTCCGCTTGTTCGGCTAAACTATGTCCAGCTCCTTTAGCAAATAGTATCATTGGAACTGGTTCAATATTCTGAGATTTTATTCTTTCGAGCAATTTATCGCGAACGTGTATTATGAATGGCAAGGCAATGGTTAAGAATTGTTCCTTACTCAGATGTTCAGCTCTTGAATCAAATAATTGTAAGAGTTGAGCACCGGTTTTTTTTATTAAAACGGTTGGAACCTACTGAGGTTCCGTACTCAATGCCACAATGGGCCCATGGTGCAAAGCTTCGGCTTTAATTTGCATCTCGTAATAATCAACAATCGTATCAGTTAAAATTTGGAGTAGATTTTTGGTTGCTTCTGGATGACACGTCAACCAACCTTTAGATTTTGTCATTGTTCTACTTCCATCATCTTCGATCATGTAACCCATGAGAGTGCACTATAAATATAATATGATTTACAAATCTGTATTATGCAATAATTGAACTATAATTTACTTACTGGTGCACCAGAAAAACCAATCAAAGGAACTTTTCCCTCTAATGTGTGGCGCATTAGAGTAATTGCATCACCAACATAAGTCAAACGTTACACAGCATTTTCTATAGTCAATTTTGCTATATATTCTGGTTCATTCAAGCCTCAAGGGTTCAGGAAACACAGGTCCACATTTCCACTGTCATACCAAGAGCTTGAGAAATTACCAAAATATCCGAGAATATAATAGAAGCATCTAAATCAAACCGGCGTAAAGGCTGCATTGTCACCTCTACCGCTAAATTCGGTGTTCTACACACAGTTAAAAAATCCTGTTTTTACGTACTTGAAACTTACTGCTGATTACTAGAGACATATTATCGTATCTTGTTTTGACATAACAACTTACAAGGTTAGTTAGCTACTGATAAAAAAAATTATGCACGCTGCATAAAAATGCCAGGGATTGCAATTTGTGGAACTGTCAGCCTTTACAACCCCATGATGAGGTAAGAAAAAATGATCAGAATCGATCATTTTGGTGTCATGTTCACAAACCAATTCCATGCGCCCAAGTGACACATATTCTTACATAAATTGTTTGTATTCCACGGCCATATTTTCGTTTCTTACGAGTTTGTGTTCTGTATTTAAAAATCTTCTCACAGCCGATGATCGAGAGTGGCCCAGTATAGGTTGAGGAGACTTAAACGGTAGTCGTACCATATATCTGCCTTCATCAGTTCGACGAACGGAATTGATGAATAGAGTTTCACAGATTTGTTCATCAGGTGAAACTATCGTAGGATTTGGAGGCTCTTCAAGTTCCCAAAAACGGTGAAGGTTTCGTGTAACATCGTCATCAGAAACGATTGCTGCGATTGACTTTGTTGTTGCACCATCTCGTTGTGGTGCTAGCAATATCCATCCAAACTTTATAAATTGGGCGTGTGTGTGCCCATCAATTATGATTTTTTCAGTAGTGAGTAAATCAAAAAAAAATATCAGCGCCGAATAATAGCTCTACTTCTCTGGCCTTGTCATGGTAAGGATCAGCGAACTCCATGCCAGATAAGTTGCTGGTTTCCACATTAAACAAGTCGGCAGGGTGAACGAACAACAGTTTAGGTAATATCAATGTTCGTAGCTGCATATATTTTGAGTTGAATCTAGACGATATTTCGATGTGGACTAGACCTTTAGTAGTCGCAGAAATGCAATCAGCCAAGCCATTACAGTGACTGAAGAACGGCTTCGAACAAGTCGTAAACGTTGAAATAACTTGTCTGTAATAAGTGAGCATTGTGATCCAGAATCGAGCAATGCATGTGCAAAATGTGAATTACCTGATCGGTCTCAAATTTTAACCAGTGCGATTGGAAATGGCGAAATGCGTGGCATAGTCATTCTATAATTCGTGTCGCTTAAGTTAGCGGTGGTGGCTAATACGTTTCCTTGTGGTGATATTTTGGATTGTGCATCCGGGTGTTGCGAAAGCAATTGATTATCTTCCTTGGGAGCTTGTTGATTGATGGTCGCTGTAGATGTTATCGGCATCGATGATGTGGTTGAATGTGGTTGAATATGTTCTAATTGATCATTGTGCAACAAAGTATGATGGAGATGGTTGCACCGTCTACATCTGTTATTTGATTGGCATAAGTTGGTATCATGGCCGTACTTGAGACAGTTTTGGCAAACAGACAATTGCGTTACAACTGCTAGACGACCATTAACGTCCAAATCATAAAATTTGAAACATCTATTAAGGGAGTGTCTTCGGTTGCATAAGAGACAGTTCTCCGAGTTCGATGTTACAGTCATCGTTCTGATGGGCGCTTTCCATTTGGTTGCTTGGCGTTGTGATGATTTATCTTTGACTACAGCAGAAGTATCTATCATACCGTCGTCTAGGCCATCGCATCGAGTATTTAAAAACGAAAAAAATCGTTTCTGTATCCAACTTGCGTAGCAAAATCTGTATCGACCAAGCATCGCGATATTCGGCTTGTGTGCCCATGGTTCGAATGCCTATTAGTAGTTCATCTGCCTTGTCGCTGAGAGACCGTATATAAGCTGCGACGCCACTTAGAGCGGAGGGTTGGTCTAGAGACGATGCTATATATGAATTTAATATAAATTTGGGCTTTTTGTACCTAGCAACTAGCTTCTTCCAGGCCTCCATGTAATTAGCGTCTGTATCGAGTAGGTTCTTAATTAAAGACGCAGGACCATCTACTAATAATTGTTTTAAAAGCTTCAATTTGGTTACATTTGACAGAGACTCATTGTTGTGAATCGATAACGTATACGAATCTTCGAAAGGTGGCCAGTTCTTGTAGACACCATCAAACTTTTCAATGTGTACTTCTGGTAATTTCACACGTTCGTGGCTGATGAAGGTTCTACCCACTAGGCCTTCGAAGAAAACTTTTTGTTGATCCAACATTTCAGTCCAAGTCGATGAAATAGCGGGTAGACCTTCAATTGGCTTCCGTTGTCTTTGTTTAATGTGCTCCTGTTGTAGCAATATTTCCTCTAAATTGAAGTACTTCTCCTCAAACTCTTCCAATTTAGAAACGTGATTTGGAAATACAAATAAATTGCTTTCCAGATTTCGAAAATCCTTGAACAATTCATCCAGTCTTGCAATACGGATTTGAATAGCCTCAGGAGATGTAGCATCCGTTATTTGTGAAGCCCAGTTTTGCATTCGTGTAACTGTAGCGATTATCACACCTCGTGCTTGAATAATTGCTTCAGCCATGTCTACTTACGTATATGTAGAGTGGCAATTAAAATCGAATGATGCTGTTCCCGTTAATTTGCCAAGTTATATAAGTTGTTGTTGGACTTTTATGAAGCTAATCCGGTTCAAAGGACCAATAAAAATGCCAAGGATTGCTTTTAAATTGATTCACTTCCAACAACAGTGTTAAAAATTCACTATTTATTTTATTTTAAGAACTAATTGAATTTTACACAATTTTACTACAATACGTATTTTAATTTTAACGAGTTACATTATGCCACTGACTTTACTGATTGAGAACCAACATAATATTAATAAAAACAAAAAAAAGATGCATACAGCAATTACAGTTTCGTATACCAAAATCATAAAAAAGTAATAGAAGTTATTGCGTTCACATATGGAGTTGGAATAGTGCTTGATGTGAGTTACCATAATTGCTCACTGTATGAAATAAAATTATAATTTTATGTTGCTGCCTGAACACTGCATGTATTTTTAGGTTTTCATTTTTTCCTAAATTAACATTTTTCACAGAGGTTACCAATATCTAAGTACGAGTATGTAACCAAAGAAAATCAAATGATACTTATTCCATATAAATCTTTTCATTATTCAGTCCCAATTATTCTTCCATGCAACAAAAATATGTATAAGAAATATATTGCCATTGAAAATTTTTGAAATGACTATAAATTAGCTTCATTACTATATATTAGTATTTTATATAGAAAATATGAAATTCTCAGGCGATGTTTTTATACTCTTGAAACATATAACATATGTATGTGTAGTATGCACATATATAGATGTACATATATAGTATGTACAGTACGTACTGATTGCTTCATAAATATAATTGGAATATTTATATACACAAAACTTTTTTAGTTTTTTCCATACAAAATTACGCCAAACTATGTATATAATAAAAACCACTTAACAAATCTACTCGTGTAAAATTTTATTTTCAACATAATTCAATTTATTTCAATTTTTTCTCGAAAATTTGTTTAACTAACTTTTCAAAAATCACTTTAATTGCTAATTTTATAAAGTATCTGTTGAGAAAATCAAATTTCATTCATCATCAAAAATTTGAATTTTTAATAGGATACATTTCTTTTGCTGATGGACTGTTTGTGACGAGAATGTGGTAACTTTGATGCAGAAAATTTAAATTTAACAATTTAAAGAAATTTTAATGTGATGATCGAGTTTGATAATTTGAGGGAGCTGTTAGCACCATTAACGCAACCAAAAAATCATACAACGCTCAATGATGAAATAATAGTGATAGTTTAGTATTTAAATCGACTTATTTTAAATATTTAGCAAGTGGTTCTCAAAAAGAAATTTGCTGTGCTATTTTTGAAGCATTTAAACTGTCAGAGAGAGGAAATGAGGAAGAGTTTTAAAATATCGGGCACGAGTATAATTCAATATGGAATTTACCGAATTGCGTTGGTATTATTGACGGCAAGCTCGAAACAAAAAAAAAACACTGGAATGTTATTTTAGAATTACAAGGTTTGCCCTATAATTTTTAAATTAAATTATGTATATACCAGAAGATAATTGGTTTATATTAGCATTTAATAGCGATTACATAGCATCTTGTTTATAACAGCAGCAGCAGATACAAAATATATTTTCATAACGAAGCGATTAAGCGAACGGCAGTGAAGAAAATTTAAGTGTCTTCAAATTTGGTAGAGGGACATTGAAAGACAAATTACCGTTCCCACAAAACCTTCCCGTAGGAAATGCATCATTACCTTTCATTTTGGTCGGTGACGATCCATTTCCTTTAAATAAAAGGTATAGGTTCATATACATTCCGAAAAAAATCGTCAGTGGCTCTGTCTGGAATTGACTAGCATTATCAAACATGATATCATAGGTAAAATTGGTGATTGAACTACTTGTTCTGCAAAATATAAAAAGTACACACATATGGGTCGAATTAAACATTTTTACATTTAATTTAATTAAAACGTTTCAAAATATTTACCGTCTTTTTTCTTGCGAATACAACAAACTCCAGAATGCCATTAAACTTGACTGTTCACAGTCTTCATTAGTCGATTCTGAATCGCCAGATTTCAGGTTAGTTTTCGATCGGTATCGCATACTATCCCTTATCGACCTCCACCTTACAATTTTTTATTTTTTATTTTTTTATTTATATAATATTACAACTGATTTTATTCTAAGTCATCTAGTAACTTTTCTATCATAATTATATTAACAGTGCTTGAGAGCATGATACGTAATAACTTCATCGATGTGTCCCATCTTTAAATCTCGGTGGAGGTATTCATTTCTAATGTACCATGGAGCATTTACAATATTCCGAAGTACTTTGTTTTGGAACGTCTGTATCATCTTGATGTTCGTTTTCTTGGTACAGCCCCAAAGCTGTATACCATAGGTCCATACCGGTTTCAGTATATGCCGGTATAAAAGCAATTTATTGTGTATAGATAGTTCAGAATGTCTACCTAAGAGCCAATACATCTTCCTATACTTTATGTTCAGCTCTTCCTTTTTCTTTTTGACATGTTCTTTCCACCTCAACTTGGCATCCAGCGTCATACCTAAATATTTCACCGTATCTACATAGGCAACTTGTTTAGAGTTGATTATAATTGGGATTCTATTAGAAATATTTTTATTAGTAAAGTTCACAAGCTCAGATTTAGTTTCGTTCAGTTTTATCCTCCATTTTTTCATCCAATTGTTGACTGAATTTGTCGTTTTTTGCAATTTGTTAGTAGCTTCTTCTACATTGTTCCCAACTGCCAAAATCGCAGTATCATCAGCATATGTTGCTATAGTTGCTTCTTCCATTGGTGGTATATCCCGAGTATACAGGAGGTACAAGACAGAGCCCAAAACGCTACCTTGTGGTACCAAAGTTGAAATTTTCCTTAGGCCCGAGTATTCGTCTTCATATTTTACACGGAAGTGTCTATCGGTTATGTATGATTTCAGAGTTTCATAGTATTGTTTGGGAAGGTTTCGCTTGAGCTTGAACTCCAATCCTCTGTTCCAAACTCGGTCAAATGCTTGCGCTACATCCAGGAAAACGCTTGAACATATTTTTTTAGTTTCTAGTGTTCGCTCTATTATATCTGTGATTCTATGGACTTGTTCTATAGTCGAGTGGTTTTCTCTGAATCCTAACTGGTGGTCAGGAATGAGATTTCTGTCAACCATTATGGGTTTCATTCTCTGCAGGAGCAATTTTTCAAAAATCTTGGCTATGGTTGGAAGTATGGATATCAGTCTGAAGGACTTTTTATCGTTACATTGTTTGTTTGGTTTTAAGATCATGATTACCTCTGCCACCTTCCATTGCCTTGGAACATATCTTAGTCTAAACACAGCGTTGATTATATGGAGAAGTTTATGTATCGCTTTATTTGGTAATTATTTAATGATTTGTTACCGCGGTTTGCTTGGGTAATGGTTGAAACTTTTCTTCTAGGTATCTTCGAGCCCAGCTTTCATCCTCACTTCTAATTGGTGCCGTCGAATTTGTTGGCCTCTTAAGTACTTTCGTTGCTTTCCATAAGGAATTTTCGGTATCTATTTGGCTAGTAAGTGACGATAAATATGTACTTATTGATTCATTCTTAACTGTTCTGATCAGAGATTTCAACTTGTTACATAGGTTATTAAGGACGGTTTTATTTTCCTTGGTTCGATTTATTTGCCAAGACTTTCGAGCTTTTCGTTTCTTTGCCACAAGCTCTCTTACTTCAAGTGGATAGTTTTTACAGTTGTTGTTATTTGCGTATTTGAAAGATGTACTTTACCACGCAGCTTGTTGTATGTTTTCTATCAGCCTTTCTACTTCCTCTTCGACTTGTATTATGTTCCTTATTGGTGCTTGAAGATTGATGTTTTGTTCTAATAATTCTCGAAAAATTATCCCATTGGTATTCTTATTGGACAGTCTCGCTGTGATTTCTTTTTCAATAATTGTTTCACTGACCGTCATAATAACAGGAGAGTGGTCTGATGTAAGCTCTTCATTATATTCCAAACGAATATAGTTATCTGATATACCTTTTGTCACATAAAAGTCTATAAGATCCGGTGTTTTGTTTAAATCTGTTGGCCAGTAAGTTGGTGAGCCACCAGATTTTAAGTCATAATTTAACTTTTTCACCAATAATAAAACAACCTCCCATGGTGTTAAAAAGTTCTTCATAATCGTCTCTTTTCAGATTATGTCGTGGTGGACAGAATATTGCTGATACATTTATTTCTTTGTACTTTGTGCGAGTTTTGACTGTTGTAACTTGCATAAATTCACTTTCAATTTTTAATTCTTCGTTGTGTTTTATATTCTCTTTAATAAGAATGGCAGATCCAACTGTTGCTCTCTCTGATTGATGGATAGCATGGTAAAATCTGTACCCACGTATTCTGGCATATGAGGAGTTAGTAAAATGGGTTTCAGAGATTAGACAAATATCAATTTTTTGTTTACATTAATAGAAATATTTCCAGCTCGGGGATGTGTTGGATCAGCCCATTCGCATTTCAAATTACTATTCTAAGCGTTTGTAAATTTATTTTTATTTTCTAGTCGTGTTGAATGATGAAAAGTTTCTCAACTGTTCAAATATGAGTTTATTGGTCGGTCGCACCCTGCTCATCAAGTTTTTTATTTAGAGCATCTAAATACATATCACCAATATTTTTATTTTCGATGGCAAGTGAAAACAGGAAAAAGAGATAGTTTGCAAATTTATTCTAACAGGCTGAGATCGCAATAGACAAAACGTAATTCAAAAAACGCAATGGAGCATAATTTTGTTCGTAAAAAAAGAGACACAAATGTCTATCGAAGCGAATCGAAGTGATGATAGAACATCCCAGCACGACTTTTTTAATAAGTAAAATTGATTTAGACTGTGTCCGAAACCTGTGATAAAAAATCGTGAATTACATTTTTGACATTTACTTGAAAATACCGAACACACCCAAATTATTATAGTCTATTACTATGATAATTTTTGACAGCTATCGAATAATTTGTGTGCGCATGTCCAACGTTTGATTTGTAAATACACACAAATATTGTAAATTCAAATATTAACGATTTTAGATTACTTTTCTGTTTTCTTAATTCATTTTTCAGTTAAAAACTACTGCCAGCCAATTTTTTTTTGTTTAACAACAAATACCACGACTATGTGGCTTTTCTCCAGTGTGAGTACGTTTATGCATATTTATTTGAAAAAGTGTTCTAAAACATTTTCCACACTCATTGCAAAAAGTTGATTTCTCTTCCGTATGTGATTAATGTGTCGATTCAGCTCAAATTGTTCAAGACGTCGTTTTTCACGCAAGTGACATTTTTTAGTCCATTCTTTCATTGGCATATGTATTTTAACGTGCTCACGTAGTCTATTTTTAGTATTAAAACAATTTTAACATGTTTCACATTTAAACGGACGCACCTCGGAATGTGTAGCCATTTGTCTTTTCAAACGATCGTTAAACTTAAATTCCTGCTGATAAATTATACATTCGTACGGTAATGTGCCTTCGTACATTTGTATATGCGCCTTTCAATTAACAATATAGGACATGACGTTTGAACACTATTGCAATCCTCACAATTTATACATAAACCACCCCTCGTAGGTTTTCGTTCTGAAGTTGCTTCAGTCCACTATTCTTCCTCATTATTCTCAGATACAGACTTTGATTCATCACTTTCAGAATCATCTTTTGTTACTTCGATATCGTCGTAATTTTCCAATTCTTTTTCATTACCTGAAATTTCTAAACTGTCAGTAATATTAAACTTTGCTTCGAATATATCTGGTTCAACTTTAACCTCTACATTTTCAACTGTGGATCTATTCTGAATTAAACCAAAAATATAATTAGCATTTGCTTTTACAAACTCAATAGTTAATTTGAATTATTGCTTACTATATAATTTATATCAGTCTCAAGTTCATCCTTGGCATTATACGACCCATAACAAAAATGAAATCTGTTCAAGCTATGGAGACCACCCATCTAAAAACAATCCAATTTCTTGAAATGTTTTGGCTGATTATTTTAATATTAATTTTTGTAAATTTTCTGTACAATTTAGTAGTTGTCACAAAAAATTTGAGGGTATGAAAACTAAAATTGACATATTTGACGTGGAGAAAATACTTATGAGGTGGGGAGATTTATTACACATTTCGGACAGCATAATAAAAACTCGTGAATGTAGGGGAATAATTATCAAACAAATGTCAAAAAATTAATTCACGATTTTTTATCACAGGTTTCGGACACAGTCTTAGTGGAAAATAAATTCTTATGTGCAAGTCTTTTAAAGGACGGCAAATTTCTCTTAACGATTAGTTTTAGGACCCTGTTAGCAACCATTACGCCAGCTTTAATAATTTAGACCGTTAGAATTTCCGCAATATAAATAAATGTGGTGCCTATGCCAACTTTTCAAAGTAAAGCAAAATCGAAAAAAAAATCGAATGGCCCAGCTTTTATAGGGTCGGCTTTTTTCTCTTATAGATTGAGTTTGGGACCTTGCTGGCCACCACAGTGGTGGCACAGTGCCAGCGTTGATATTTCTTTGACCGTTGGAATTTCCGCAATTTTAATAAATGTGGTGCGTTTGCCAATATTTACCGTTTTACCGTACTCAATCGATATAAAAAGTTGGCAAACTCACCACATTTTTGTGGTGATCAACAACGTCCTAAATTCAATCGATATGAGAAACAAGCCGACCCTACAAAAGTTTGGCCAAACGTTTTTTTCGGATATAGCTTTCTTAGAAAAGTTGCGAAAGGCACCACATTTATTTATATTACGGAAATTCCAACGGTCAAAAACATATGAAGTACGGCACAGTGGTGGCCAGCAAGGTCCCAAACTCAATCAGTATGAGAAAACAGCCGATCCTATAAACCCTTGGTTACGATTTTTTCCGATTTTTCGTTACTTTGAGAAGTTGGTCACAAAATTATTAAATCTGGTGTAATGGTTGCTAACAGGGTCCTATACCAAATCGCAAAGAGAAATTTGCCGTCCTTTAAACGACTTGCACATTAGAATTTATTTTTCATCAAATCAATTTTACATATTAAAAAAGTCTGGGATAGTAGTATAAATGTATAAAATCCTGGGATGAAACAACTATATAAATCTTATATGTATTTTTAAAAAGTCTGTGATGGTATTTTTTAAAAATCCTGGGATGAAATCCTTTGATAATTTCAATGGGCTGAGTATATCCATCTCTAGATACTCAAATTCCAAGAAATCATAATTCTCCATTTTGCGATTAAATCTATTTTTAAAAACGAAAAAAACAACAGAAATTAATTTCACAAATGTCAAAATATCGCACGAAAAAAATGCCTTAAGGTATAAATAGAACAAGAGCTGCAACGACGAGCGATATCGCCTGTCACATTACACTCGTACAAACACAACCATCGAAGCTGACGGTAACGATTTGTTCGTTGAAATAAATGTAGAGTCTATTTCTATTTTTATCGCCGTCTATATACATATATACACTGTAGCCAACTGTTTTTTATAATTTTAAGTTGGTATATCTGTTATTTTAAAAACAATAACCGTCGATTTATATAATTAAATAATTTTACAAATAAAATTATGTCGTTCGACATAATTTCGGAGAACCGATAGAAAAAATTTGGCGAGATATTGCCCTTAACCTCCCTTAACCAAAAGATAAATAATTAGAACATTTTATATTGAAATAAATGAAACTTTACGAGATTCCTATAAGAAAGCCCGCCGTATCGAACCATGCGGTAGCACTGCGGTTGACCCAGAAAATGAATTTTAAAAAAATGGATGTCCTTGAATTTTCATGAGCGAGGATGGTAAGTACAGAGCTCGAGTAGTTTCTTTAGAAAAAACAAGCTCGTATTTCCTTAGCCGGCGACGGTTTGCAAAGGTGAGAGGAGCTGGCTCTAAACCATATGTCAACACCGGGGAAATAACGGAGCGGTACATAGAGATAACCATCGCATAGGGTACTTGATTTCTATATGAATGAATTTCTGCATATGATGAGTTATTCCGAGCGCCTGATGACACCGAGTACGAATGATGAGAGACCGAGTTAACTTGGAGGTTAAATAAGTACCCAAATATCGCATTGTACTGACACGGCTGAAAGTGATACCAAACAGCACTCTGCAGAATGGGTTCTAATTTTCTGATGTCTCGTGCAATGTTTATAATGTCATCTGCATAGGCGAGTATGAGAGGAAGTTGCAAATCAACACGCTGATCTAGTTTCAACTCAGAGAATTGGTCTGCCACAGTTAGTAAAGCCACATTCAGGATGAAATTAAATAAATGGAGAGATATGGAATGCAGAATAAAATAAATCGGAACTAATTTCAGTTGAATTTTCAGGGTATCTCATAAGTCTGATCCAGCAAACCAATAAATTTTATTTCAAGCCCATGTGATGCTGAAAAAAATTACAAAAGTAGATTAGAACTGTATCGTTCCGTGTTACTAACTATTGGCTATACCAGGTGTCTGTAACCGAGTCAATTTCTATCATACTAACTGAACCTATCCAAATCCTCTTTATGTTATGTATAAACGGGTATTTGGTGAGGCCCGGCCATCACCGGGAGATCCTGCTTAATGCTTGCTCGAACATTCCAATCAAATCAAATCAAAAATCGTGACGTTACAATTTTGTGAACTGTATTTACTTGGGCTTGTAATGAAAAGTATTGTTCTATAACAACAAAAACTGTTTATTGCCTGTAACCTGTCTGTCATTTCGTTGTCGTATAATTTTTTCGGCCAGACATAAAATTTAATAATCTAATTATTAAAATCATTTTTTTCTTTGCCTTTTGGTAAATTACACTTTGTTGAAAGGTAAATACACCGTGGGTTTTTGTACAATATTTCTTTCAATATTTATTTAGTGTCAACAACTTATACAAATATAAAGGGGTTGATTTTTATTATTATGGTTAAAGAGGGAAGATAAAACCTGACATGAAACTTTTACTTACATATTTCAAAACTGTAAATATTTCATCTATCAATCAATATTTTGATTTAGGTAGTTTCATATTTCTTACTGCCTGACCTTTTGCGATCATAAATTTTTTATGCCATAATTATTCATATCGTATTTGTTGACAAAAGTTTATCTAAGTATGTATATTGAACTAAAAATTTATTATATATCATTTTAATGAACCTTATAGGTTATGTTCTATCCTTATCATCAATCTAATTTAATGCTTTAATCCGATATGACTATATCGGTTTTACTACAAAATAGATAAATTATCAGAACAGCTTGATTAAAATTTTGCCACTTCTATATCGCACGGGTGATATATGTACTTATCAATGTATCTAGCCTGTTTAGAAGGAATAATTGAGGATTTATGTGCAGTATTTTAAGTGCTGTTGGCAGACAAAATTGCTCAGCTTCATTGGGTTTAATTACAACGCTAACCACATCCGAAAAAAGTTTTGCCAACGTGTATATGTTTTATCGGCTCAAGCATTACTTCATATAATACTCAAACCGTAGCTTTTATGTAATTACGTCATTGAACGTAGCATTAACGTTATATATTTTTTTTTGTCGTGATAATAGTAGCGATGTGCCATGTGCGTAAATCCTGATTTGTAAAATATTATACATATTACACAATAATTCGTGAAGTATGATTTTAATGTGAATTTCAATTACACAAAAATTGCTATTCAAGACAGGAACATATGTATAATATATACATTTACATATTTAAATTCAATGAATTGGAAACAAATATAACGATTTTTACGTGATTCTAATCGAATCGCGAATAAAATCTCTTTATTCAAATTATTGGAGGATTTCTTGCATCTTGTGCTTCAAATCTCGTTTAAAATAAATTATTTTTATTGATTGGGGCGCGTGACTAGCTTTTTATTTGAGCTAGACAACACACAGTTTCTCTTTCAGTTTTGTTCTGTGCTGACTTCTGACATTTGAAAAAGCATTTCTGTTTGCTTACAGAGTTTCTTGAGCTAAACACATCGTTCACGTAGAAGCACAAGTGATGATCTATATAGATCTATATATTGTATAAGTCTACAAAATGTTTCCATCCACAGTTTGAAATTAAATGTTTTTCCACAAATCGCCAGTTGATAGTATTAGTCCACAATTAAACGTTACGGCCGCCGAATTGTAGCTCGAACAATGTTTAAATAATAGTTTATAATGTCTCGCTGTTACCAGCCAATAACTCTTACATAGTATCATCTAGTTTAGTCTCCAGTGCATCCATAAATATTTTGACTGGTTTCGCCAATTTTTCTGAAACGAATGTTGAAGCGGTACTACGGTGTTCATTTTTCTTATGGCAGGTAAATGTGTGTTTATTAGTTTCATTCACATAAGGCAATCATCGGTAAATATATGTAACCTTCTTCACTCTTTTGATGTATATAAATTAATAAAGCAGTACTTATTCTATTAATTTAAATCAGTACTCTTTTACCCATTTACACTTCATTGTCCATTTATATGGGCTCGTTCGGTGATATGTGGAGCATGTTCATAGTCTAACATTCCTCCTGGACCTCTGATCCCCAATTGACTTAAATGATCCATAAGTTTCAAACCAGGTATAGCTTTCGTTAACGAATCGGCTAAATTATCGTTGGTATTGATGTACTTCAAGAATAACAAAACCGCTGGAATAGATAACATACCATCCGAAATATTCAAAGGTGACGCATCTACAACTGTGAAGACTCTAACACCGATCATAACGGAAATATGGAATTCGGGTAAAATACCACATAAATGGAAAGAGGGATTAACCATAATGATTTCAAAGAAAGGACACCTAAGAGAATGTAAAAATTGGTGAGGCATATCACTACTCAATACAACAATAAAGGTGTTAGCAATGATAATCCTCGACAGAATATCATCTACGATCAATTCGAAATTGAGGAAAGAACAAGCTGGCTTCAGACCGGGACGTAGTTGCACTGACCATCCCAAATAATATTATCGAACTCGTACAAGAGATGTACCATGATGCAGGTAACCGAGTTCAATACAAGAGCAAGCAAAGTGATGCAAAGTGATGCATATTACAATAGCAATGGAGTAAGACAGGGATGCGTACTCTCCCCACTACTGTTCCTAGTAGTATTAGATAGTCTCATGCGGAAAACGGACCACAAATCACCCAATGGCATCCAATGGGGACTAACAGGAAAACTTAACGATTTGGATTACGCCGATGATATATGCGTGCTAACACATAAATACACGGACATGCAGCAGAAAATTACGAAAACCAAGACGATGAGGATAAATACTACGATAACCACACCAATAAGCGTCAACCAACAAAATATAGAAGATGATTCGTATACTTAGGTTGTACACTAGCAGAAACACGACATACAACATGTTACACAACATCTGGAATGCATCTGTCCTCTCCCATAACACCAAGATAAGAATGTTCAACTCGTGTGTAAAATCAGTACTCCTATATGGCTGCGAAACATGGAAGCAAAATCGGCAGATTACGAACAAACTACAAGTATTTGTCAACAAATGTCTAGGAAGAATACTAAAGTGCTTCTGGCCCAATACCATATCAAATGCGGAACTCCATAGAGTAACTAATCAGGAGATGGATCGGACATACACTAAGAAAACCAGCAAGTCACGTAACACGCATGGCCTTAGAATGGAACCCTCAAAGGAAAAGGAAGGTTGGACGTCCACCTGTAACATGGAAACGAACGGTGCTAGCGGAAGCGAAACATCTCGGCAAATCATGGAAGGAAATTAAAACAGTAGCAGCCAATAGAGTTAGATGGTCCCACCTAGTAGACGCCCTATGCTCCTAAATTGGAGATAAAGGTTTAAAAAAAAAATTAAAAAAAATAAAAAAAAAAAAAATTGATATACTTCAGAGATATTGATCCATTTGAGATCTTTTCTCGTATATGAAACAATTTTAATTCGATGTGCTTGGATATCTCAGAAATTGTTTGATTTTCTGCCAGGTGGATGGCTCCTTGGTTGTCGACGTTAATTATAATCGGTTGGCTCGTAAAGGTTGCAAGACCAATTTCCTTCATAAAATTCTTCCTCCAAGTACATTCCTTCACTGCTTCACTTAATGCGACGAACTGTGCTTCAACTGTACTCAAAGCTGTACATTGCTGTTTTCTGCTCATCCAATGAACAGTACCTCCAGCTAGTGTAATCACATAACCACTAAATGATTTTCGATCCGTTATGTCAGATCCCCAACCTGGATCACTGTAAACATCTAAATCATCACCATTCGTATAATAATTTAGTACACAACTTTTTGTGCCTTGGAGATATCGTAGAACATGTCCAATGTTTTTCCGATGGTCTAGAGTTGAATTGACTTAATAGTGTAACACTATGAGATAAATCAGGTGTTGTGTTTGTTGACAAATACAAGAGACTCCCAATTGCGGTTCTGTATATTTGTGATCGTTGTTCATCAAGTTCATCGGCGTCTTCTGTTTTCACTAACTTCTCGCTCAAATTCATTGGAGACTTTACATTACTGCATTTTTCCATATTCATGTCAGCTAACAGGTCTCTTGCAAAATTAGATTGATCATTGCTATATCCATTTTCTGTTTTGGCTATTTTCATTGATAATAAATGTTTTGCTTCACCTAAATCACGTATATCAAATTTAGCTCCCAAAGCATTTTTCATAATGGTTACTTCGTCAATAACACCATATAGCATCAAATCATCTACATATGTAGTTACTATGAGCTCTCTCATTTTGCAATAATACACACAAGGATCGGCCACAGATCTTTTCAGACCTTGTGATTTTAAAAATGAATCTATGCAATTGTTCCATTTCAAACCTGTTTGGTATAATCCATATATATTTTTTTTTAATTTGCACACATATTTCTGAGTAGAAATATCATCTGGTATTTGACTGAATTTAAATCGTAAATCGTCTGACAAAATATTGAATTCTTCAGGTAAATCCATATATACCTCATCTTCAAGGTCTGCTAAAAGGTAGGCAGCTTGAATGTCAACGTGATGCACAACCCATTTTTTCTTTGCGGCTACAGCTAATAATATTCTCATTGATTTCTTTTGCACAACTGGTGCATATGTTTTATCGTAATCCAATCCAGGCCTTTGATAATTACCTAGTACCACCACCCTTGATTTGTATCGTTCCAGATTACCATTCTCGTCAAATTTTGTTTTGAACGCCCACTTGGATTTGATTGGTCGTCTGTCTTTTGGTGCAATAACGAATTCCCAGGTTTCATTTCTTAGCAAATTTTCAATTTCGACAAACATTGATTGCTTCCACCATTCACTTTTACCTGTTGATAATGCTTTTGGATAATGTTTTTGGATCTCGAGGAGTTTTCAAATCAGCATTCAAAATTTTCATTTCATTTCCAACAATGTCGCTAGTGTCGTAGTCGCGCAACCACAATGGCTTTTTAGTTTCGCGGCCAATTCGTGTAACTACACCTTCTGATACAGTTTCCCGGTATTCTTCATGTTCGTCTTTAGGATAATTTTACTTCCAGATATGCAGTCCATATTTTCGTTCCTCATTGGAAAACAAGTCTCATCAAATATTATGTCACGGCTGATGAAGACTTTATTTGATACCGGATTCCAAAGTTTGTATGCCTTAGATGATGTTGCCTACCCAATAAAAATACATGGAACGGCACGAGGATAAAATTTATTCTTTACGTTTTTTAACTTTGACCATGCACGACAACCCCATACTTTCATATGTGATACATTTGTTAATTGTCGTTTCCATCTTTCATGAGGAGATTCACCGTCATTGGCCGTAGTCGGGCATCTGTTCCGAATGTAACAGGCCGTTGTAATAACATCGCCCCAAAATTGTAATGGCATACCTGACTCAATCAACATAAATTTTGCTGCGTTTTACATTGTTTGGTTAAATGTTTCGGCCACGCCATTCTGTTGTGGTGTACCTGGAATCGTCGATTGGCGCTCGATACCCAATGATTGTAGTTCAGAAGAAAATTTATTCCCAAATTATTCACCACCATTATCGGACCGAATAGCAGCAATTCTCCTACTATGCATATTTTCCACATCCAATCGATAAATGTTGCGTCTGCTTGAAGGTTTTCATAAAATTTGAATAGTCTTTCAGATTTGATAGCGACTGAGATAAGATTTCCTCCTAGTTCCGGTACGAACAATACATTTTTCAGCAAAATTGAATGACCGCCATTCTTATCACTCATCTTAATTGATTCATCACGAACTCCCTCAACTGAAATATTTGCTCCATTTGCAATTTCGACATATCTTTGTATTTGTTTGAAATTGACCATTTTGTACTTGTGTGAGGTCATGTGATCCGTGGCACCACTATCAAGAATCCAAATACAAACAACATTTGTAGTTTTATTATTATTTACTGAACAAATAAATGAGAGCACGATGACTAGCATGTTTTTCAACTGATCCCCGATGAATACATTTTCGTTCTTGAGTTTTAATTGGACAATTTCTACTTATATGACCAAATCCTAGACACGAATAACATCGCAACAATTGTTGTGACTGGTGTGCTTTATCATTATGTCGTCTTCGTTGAGTTGATTTATTGGAATTTGTCATCTGCTTAACACCTCGTGTATTTTCAGCCTGCTTTCATTCAGCCAAATGATCCGTCTTCTTTTGTACATCAGTCATATCTTTTGCATCTTCAAACCCAGGATCAACTGCATTCCAACATATTTTAACTTCCAACACTCCTTGAATACGCCACGATCAATGTCTGTAATTATTGGCATTAAGTTTATCCAATTTCGTCTCATCCATCTTGCTTCGCGTCTACTTTTAGGTTATACGTCGCGTGTTTTTTTTTTTTTTTTTTTTATAAATGCCTTTTACACGTTGTCTGGGCCCATAACCTGATATTTGTAATTTAAAAATATATGTAACCGTCTTCACTCTTTTGATGTATATCAAAAGTACTCTTTTACAAATTTACACTTCAGTGTCCATTTATATGGGATCGTTCGCACAACAATCGTAAGCAGCTCGTCAAAAACAGATGGCGGCATGCGATGGAAACCGAAAACATGGGCTGTCTTGGTAAAGATATTTGTTGCTGTGGGCTTGTTTAAGGCAGTTGTTGTCGTCTTGAAAAAAAGTTGTGGTTATTGATCTGACATTATGCCGCCGACGAAAAAACCAAAAAGTTTACTTTAAATATATTAAAAATTAACACAAAATGAGCGCCACAAGACTAAAAATAGAGCAAAAAAAATATGGAATTGGTACGACCGTGAAATGTTTATAATGAAATGGGAATAATTTAACTCCATCGTGTTGACAATTAACTCCGTCATGAGTTCGGATCAAAAAAACCTTAAACTCATTCGTATGAGAACAATTTCACAGTGCTCCGCTCTTTGAAAGATAAAGAGAAGTACAAGAAAAAAGATTATACAAAGGTTCTGAATCTTTTTTCAATGAATTTGGTATTGCTGGCACACATCTGTAGCATTGTGTTTACCTACTAATCGACCAAATGGTGTTTATAGAATATCTGGACTCATTGTTTTTGTATGTGCTCTAGTGACTGCTAATACATTATGAGATCTTGATAATTTAAATGATCTATGCGACTTATTATATCTGCGCTTTGATTTGCTTTGTACACACTAGTTCTTAGTCATATTCATCCAAATCGATGCGCCATCATAAAAGACGAGAATACGGTTTAGGAATTTTAGAAAGTCACATTAATGGAAGATAATCTGTTTTAATTATAACTATGTTGCCATAGAGATTGGGATGGAAACGCTTAACAGCCCACAAAATAACCAAGTACACCTCCTCAATTGTAGGGTAAATGCGTTCGACTGCGTTTAACCATCGGCTTTTGAAAGCTACAAGAAGATCGATTGAATGAAACACCAACGTCTGTAGTTACTATAAACGTTTCATTGAAATTTGTTTCATGAATGGAACGAATTATCACAGAAAGCGTCCCATAAAAACGGAACGTCTTCTCTTAACAATTTATCAAGAGATCCGGCAAGCTTGGATTACTCCTCGATGAGTCTACGATAGTAGTCAGTGTGTCCTAAAAATGATTTGACCTGCGTTTGATTGCGAGGAATAGAAAAATAAACTGCTTCTAGTTTCGTTGAATCGGATTTAACACCTTGATTTGTAACGACATGTCTTAAGGTAAGTGACTTCAGTTGGCAGAAAATGACACTTTCTTGGTTGTAGTTGTAAATTGTAATTTTTAAAGCATTGAAAAATACTAATCAATTTTTTATTATGATCCACTAAACATTTAATGTAATTAAGATTTCACCAACTCCAAAATTTGGAGTACATAGGAACTTGGTGGTAATCATTTGCCAAGTCTAGAGTTATAAAATAATTCGGATTACCTAATTGATCCAAGATCTCTGCTGTGTTGGGCACGGATAAATATCATCTATATTCATTTGGATAATTCCTTTAAGTCAACAACTAGTCTCTTCATTTTTTCCGTTGTTTTTAAACTTTTTAAGAACAATTAGAAGAGGTGAGTTGTACTATATATACTATACTTTAGTTTACCTACTTTAACTATATGTGAAAAATTGGCAACGGTATTTCGAGTAGAAAATTTAAAACGGACAAAAACCATTCTACTAGCGGCCTGCTAGCGGGTACCTATTAGCGGTTGGTTAATTGGAAAGCAACTATTATCTGTTGACGAATAGACGAACAGTAAATGCTTTTTCTATGTATCGATCTCTCATGATTTTCGACAGGTAAAATTGTGGTTATAACTTCATTTAAGTATCCAGTTAAAATCTACAATAACGTTAGGTTATCATATAAAGAAGATTAGGCTCCCTCAGCAGAAAAATATTTATGTCATCTGTCCGTTTGAAATAACTTTTATATGATAATTGTAAATACCTTACTGAATCCATAAATATTCAGAAAAATAACAAACCAATATAGGGGAGACCGGGGCCAGTTAAAACATGGGGCAAGTTGAAAATTGAGTAATGTCACCTGAAAACATTTTTTGTTTAATTCTGAGAATATAGACGATAGCTCTTCTCATAGTTTAGTTCTCTACCAAATTTTGTTGCATTCAGACGTATCAGTTGGTTTCTGTCTACATAATATTGTTTATGAGCAAGTGAAGTAACTTTTGTGTTTAATTTTGCAGTATCAATATTTAAGTGGGTTTATCTATATTTTGATATAACTTCAAGGACACACTAAATTGGTAAATACTGAAAAATGCGTATATGTATTAGTGAAACAAATAGAATTTAACTGAAAAATAACTAAAATAGTGTATATTCAGTGTATGGGGCACGTTGTAACAAATCACGTGTTGAAACATGTTACAACTTACCCCATCATTTCTGTAATAACTATAGCAATTTTTAAATTTTTAATTTTTCCCATCGCATTGCTCCCATCAAGGCAAATGTATGGCAATACACGATATTCCCGGTTTGGTGGCGCAAGCCTTACCACGAGCCTTATTACCAGAGCCGATTACCAAAGGCTTCAGAGTATCTGAAATAGAAGCTTTTTATAAACATATTTGTGGAGATGTAGAGTTTCTTCCAACAAGTGGAACAGATCGACCTGTAATGAAGTTTCAATTATTCAAACATCTGGTACCGTTCTAAAGGAAGGAACTGACGCCCCGCTACAAATTTTAAATAAATTAGACGATGGTACTTGCTACGAATTATTAACTAACGCTATCAATAAAATTGAAGAAATTGAATTTAGACCTCTACCAATTATAGAAGAAGAGTTTTTAAAAATCACGTCTGGTAAGTACGTTGTATTTTCTTCAGAAAAAATATATTCAAATTGTACTTTAATAATAAGAATGGTGTTAAACCAACCCGACGAAGCAAATAATTTGGATGTAAATCTGCCTGGGCCATCGGATAATCAAACACCACTGTCTACTACACAACCTTCAAATAAAATTATTATTATTTTCGAACCAAATTCCCATTAAAGAAAACCGATGTGAATGGAAAAGGAGGAAAAATGCAATACTAACTGATACACCAGAAAAAGAGGGATTGGAGAAAGAGGAAGTGACTAGACTATTTAAAATGAAGCATAAACCAATAATAAACGGCTTGGAAAAACGACAAAAAGCTACGAGCCAATCTCTACAGGAACGACACGATTGGTTTTGTTTAGTTTGTGATGACTGATGAGGCTTATTCTCGCAGTAAAGCTGGAGAATGTTGGCTAATGTGTGTATCATGCAAATTGTGGGTTCACGGGAAAGGTACAGAGTTAGAAGGTAAAAAAGGAATTTATAGTTGCCACGAATGTACAGATTAATTGTTTTAGTTTAATTGTTAAAAATGTAGTATTATTTATTTTATTTAATCGGTGTAGAACTTCTGTGCTTTATCGTCAAAACACTTGGCGAAGTGATTTTCAGCGCCGCCGTCGGTCTGCCAATTTTTTATCATCAAGACAGTTTTGCAGAGACCGAAATAAATGGTAGTCAGACGGTGCAGGGTCCGGGCTATACGGTGAATGCACCAAACTTCCCAACCAAGTTCTGTCAATTTGTTCCGAGTCATCAAAGATGTGGGTGGGCGCGCATTGTTATGATGGAACACAACTCCCTTTCAGTTGACCAATTCTGGTCGCTCTTTCTGGATTGCTTCTTTCAAACGGTTGAGTTGTGCACAGTACAGGGCCGAATTGATGTTTTCGCCACGTTGCAGCGGCTCATAATGGACAATTCGGTTCCAATCCCACCAAACATTCAACATAACCTTTTTTGCCGTAAATCCAGGCGTTGAAGTCGTTTGTGGAGGTTCACCAGCCTTTGACCATGAGCGGTTACGTTTGATATTCTCGTATTTAACCCATTTTTCATCGCCTGTAATGGTTCGCTTCAAAAATTGTTCGATTTCGTTGCATTTCACTGATGTCTATTCGGTTCATCAAACTTCTTTGCGTTAATTCATGGCACCCAAACATCGAGCTACTTTTTGTAGCCTGCTCTTTTCAAATAATTCCAAACTGTCGTGTGGTTGATATTTAATGCCTTTGCTATTTCTTGACAGCTTGCGGGCCGGTCTTGCTCCACCAGTTGCATAATCTCATCGACTTATAGTACGATTTGCATGAGGCAAAAAGTAAAAATTGGTTCAACCTGCTCCAGTCTCTCCTACATGTAACCACTAAAACAAATCTAAATTCCTCATTTTACGAGTTATGTAGTTAACATTTTTAGATATTTTAATTTTGCTGGATAACCATAAAAATTTGATTTTCGAAATAGTATTATCTAATAAAAAATTTGTATAAATCAGGATACATAAATTTAGTTTATTTAATTTATTCAACAAAACCAATAGAAAAAAATTTAATTTATTAATTTTATGTATGGATGAATGTACGAGTATGTATGTTTATCATGTTTATAGTAAATAAAATAATGTATGTTGGTAAATAGTTGTTGTTATTTTGTGATAGTGTCTTTTAACCAAAAATGCTCGCTATATGTATGTTAGATATGTAGGTGTTGAAAATATTAAAATGTCGATTACCCTTTAATTGGGCCACAAAAACCCAACCAAATATGCATAATAAAACAATCTATATTCTATGTACTATACATGTACATATCGCAACATATTGGTTGATTTTTAAATTGAATTGGAAGTTTGGTACAATGCAAAATGTTTTAGGTGAGATGCAAAGCTATCAATCCATACAATAAAAGCATATACATTCATCTACATATTATGTATATGTATAAACCGATATCCCAAAAACCAATTTAATACGATAACATCCCAAAGCTTTTAGGATGAATCAAAAATTTTCTATGTGGTTTATTCAAAGCCATTTTCAAGCATTTACGTTTTATTAACAATTTAACAGCATGCGATAATTTATTCGGATAAACGATAAATCGATTCCTTTGTTCGTCGAAACGAAATAAAATTGTTAATCCTTTGAACACATATGTATGTATATATACAAAATTATCAATAAAGATGTCCATTTGTAAATATGCATCTGTTATTTACGTCATTAAATCTCAAATACATAGACGCCGCTAACGAAGTTGCCATATTTAAAATACACACATTTCTATATGAGCGAACAGATGACGTTAAAATATAAAAAAAATTATTAACGAAACAATAAAATGAGTAACACACGAATATTTTTAATTCTTTTTTCTTTGAGAACATAGTTCCTTCAAATTTTAGGCTTCTGTCCCATATAGATGCATTCCATTCTAGCTTTGACAACGGCTTGCTCGACTGCTAAAATTTTGATAAGTTGGTAAAGACCCGTGTGAGCCTTACCAACCACAATTTTCGATCGCCACGACTCAACAGAATTTTGTGTTCTAGGCTAAGCAAGTTGAGTTGCGCGCGCAACTTTTGAGAGATTACCGGATTTTTCTGAATTTTTTTTTCTGAATTTTGATTTTCTGTACATATTTTGTTTTTCTGGGTTTGAAATTTTTCAGTATTCTAAATTTTAAAATTTCTGATTCATCAAGGGTCTGAATTTCTATGTCATCAAGGGTCTCTCTCCCTTCTAAAACACCTTCCTGCTCTTCGAGGAAACTCAATATATTGTTACGTTTTTGCCTTGTCAAATTCACGGTTCGATCACTGGATTGTGAATAAAACAAACGATGTAAATTCTAGAACACACTAAATTTATTTATTTCCGATTAAACACTAATTTAATTAATTCACTTATTTAACTTAATTATTTAACTTCACAATAATTATTTACTACACTTTAACAACACTATATAACACTTTAATAACACTTTATTTTACTTTATAAACACTTTCCTTTTAATTACTATTAGCACTCTCACGGTTAAAACACAACTGATTTTCTCCCAAATGTTTGTTGCGTATTTATACCAAATATTCTAACCATTCTAGAAATGTCCAGAATATTCGATTAGTCTAGATAAGTCTAGACACTTCTATACTGTTCTACTTTATAACAATTTTACATTAACGATAGTGTCGCTATTCAAACATAGATGTCGCCACGATCGTAACAATATTATTACGATCGTGGCGACATCTCTATTTGAGTAGCGACACTATCGTCAATGTAAAACTGTTATAAAGTCGAAAAGTAGATGTGTCTAGACTTATCTAGACTAATCGAATATTGTGGAGATTTCTAGAATGGTTAGAATATTTGGTATAAATACGCGACAAACATTTGGGAGTAAATCAGTTGTGTTTTAACCGTGAGAGTGCTAATAGTAATTAAAAGGAAAGTGTTTGTAAAGTAAAATAAAGTGTTATTTAAGTGTAATATAGTGTTGTTAAAGTGTAATAAAATAATTATTGTGAAGTTAAATAATTAACTTAAATAAGTGAATTAATTAAATTAGTGCTTAGTGTAATTATTCGGAAATAAATAAATTTTGTGTGATCTAGAATTTGCATCGTTTGTTTTATTCACAATCCAGTGATCGAACCTTGTTTGACAAGGCAAAAACGTAACAATTGGTGACAGCGGTGAGATTGTGAATTAAAAGATGATTCTAGACGAGTTGAAGATTTTCGATTTAAAAGTGGAGTTGGAGCGGCGTGGTTTGTCAACGGTCGATCAGAAAAATGTATTGAAACAACGTTTACTTCAAGCATTGGTGATGGAGGGTAATGATCTAACTAGCTATAATTTTGATGGGAGACGAAGTGGATGGAGAGAATAAAGGTGCGGTGGTTGAGGCAGTATCGGTACCATCTGGAATTTCCGATATGACGCAATTAATGGCTGTTATGATGAAAATGGAACAGTCAACGAAACAGTCCAATTTGGAAATGCAACAGTCTATTGAAACATCAGTGGAAAAGTCTGTTGAAAAGTCAATTGGAGAATTAAACCATAAAATGGAACAGTCCAGTAACCAATTAAATCGCATGGAGCAGTCAGTGGGCGAGATCAATAACAAAATGGACGAGAAATTCAATGAAATGTATATCAATTTACATGACGAAGTAGAGCAAATTTAACAAAATTTACAAAAGGACATCCAAGGGTTGAAGCAGAAAGTTATGGATGGGAATGAACAAATGCAAAGTTTAGAAGAGCAAGTTCTAGGCTTACAAAAAGAACTTATATACCTCAAAGTTAACGGTACATCATCGCAAATAAGCCAGCCAGGACCCTCGATGAACATTAAGCCCCCAATATTCGATAGCACAACATCTTTTGCGGTTTTCAAATTTCAATTTGAGACAACTGTTAATCAAAATGGTTGGAATGACGCAAATCTCGGAACAGCGTTAATAGTGGCTCTAAAAGGAGAAGCGGCTGAAACACTGCAAACTATTTCGCAGCATGACCGTAATAATTACAACGAAATAATGAAGGGGCTGGATCGAATGTATGGAAGTAACCATAAACGAGAGGTGTATCGTATAGAGCTAAAGAATCGATATCAAAAGCTCGGAGAAACTCTTCAAGACTGTCGGCAAATAAGGTGGAGACGAGCGGAATCGCGATCTCTGGGGCGTCGAGGATCGGATAATGAGAAAATTGTGAAAAAGAAGGAAGAACAGGAGCATGAAGAAGCAGTTGGACTGAGAGCGTCAGCTGTTACTCCATCCCTGTAACAAGATTTTGACGAGGTGGAGACGGTTTAACAGTTAAAGGTGATGTGGACAGGAAGAATTGTGTTGTAACCCTAGATACCGGAGTAGCTAGAACGTTTGTACGAGAATATCTTATGGGGTTTTATACATGTTTGTCCAGATTTGGACTGCCTAATAAAAATGAATTAAATGCAAACAGTAGTCTTAATATTAATTATAATTATTTTATTATTTGTTTTTTTCACAATAATTTATATTTAATTATATTTATAAAATTGTTGAGTTTAAATTTTATTATTTTCAACTACCACCACTTGTATATTATTTAAGCGTAATTTTTTAATATGGCTGCAAGAAGAAGTTGTTTTTTTTATTTATTTTCTCTTGTGACTAATTTGTTGTTGTGTTTTTGTGTCGTCGCCTTCGTGTCCAAAAGTACGTGTCGTATTTTGGAGAGGGAACAGATGCGCCGGCGGCGGTCAAAATTGCACTAGTATTTTGAGTGCAATGGATTTGTAATACCGAACTTTGTTAGTTCGTGTTGATGTTGGTTGGATGGCGACATGCCTTATTATAAATGTTTTATAATAGTGGTTCGGCTATTGAGTAGTGGTGGTTGGATAGATGGGGTTAGTGAACGCTCAATTCAAATAAGTTGATTTATATTTGAATTTCACCAATTGTTTTGTTGTGGCAGTATCGAATATCGGTGAGTTGAGTATTCGAGCTGCTACAATCTTATTAAGGGAAGACTACATCTACAACCAGCAGATGGGTTGAAACTTCGAACGGCCACAGGCGAGGATGCAGTCATAACGGGCAAGAGAATCGCAACAATAATGATCGAGAAAGCTCAGTTCCAACACGAAGTGCTGGTCGCAAGAATAGTGGATGAAGTAATCTTGCGGATAAACTTCATGAGGGCGAATGGCTTCGTGATGGATGTGGGGCAGGGAATATTGGATTGCAATAGATTCGAATTGCCACTACGTATAGATGATGCCGGAGCAACAATCAGGGGAGTAGTAGTGGGTCAGCGGGAAAAGCGCCACCAAACTCAGAAACAGTTGCACGGAGGAAAATACGAGTGTCAGGTAACCGAATGAAGACCCGGGATGACGTGCGAGTAAACAACAATGGTTTTGTAGCAGCTCGAATATTCGACTCACCGATATTCGATTCTGCCACAAACAAAACAATTAGTGAAATTCAAATATAAACCAACTTATTTGAATTAAGCGTTCACTAACCCCATCACATATCCATCTATCCAACCAACACTATCTAATAACCGAACCATTACTATAAAACATTTATAGTAAAACCATCGCCATCTAACAACATCACCACGAACAACAATGTTCGGTGATGCAACACTTAACAAAAAGTGCAATGTTCACCGTCACCGGCGCATGTGTTCCTCCAACACAAAACGAAGACGAAGGCGACGTCATTACCAAAACAAGCAAGCGAGCGATCAACAAGACAACAAGTCTTTATTTTGCCATACATATATATATATATACATATATAATTCGTCCATTAAATTTTCCCATGGCGGTATTTATATACAAGTGCAATGCGCCATGTTATTACAAATTTTGTGTGGTGGTGATTAAATATATATATATATAAAATATCATAAGAATTGTAATCAAATAAATAAATAATTTTGTGAAATATAAATAAAAGATAAACAATTAAATTTATAAATTAAAACTAAATAATATAGTTTATGTAAAACAATAAATAAACAAATTTTAACGATTAGAAATTAATAAACATTCATTGTGTATGATTACATTATTTAATTGGAACATAAATCCAACAGTTTCAAGGAAGAAGATTCAGTATGGCGTTACAATTCACAACGGAAAAAGGGTTTATCACCTAAGCTGCAACCTTCATGGGAAAGGCCGTACACCATCATCACCAAAATAAATGACGTGGTCTACAGAATTTTAAAGGGCAGCGAGAAAAACTGAAGGTGGTGCATATAGAGCGATTAGCGCTCTACAGGGGAGGTGAGTTGGATCCTGTTCGGGACGAATCAGGATTAGGTAGGGGTAATGTTCCGATCGTGGTGACATCTCTATTTGAGTAGCTACACTATCGTTAATGTAAAACTGTTATAAATATTAAATATTGTGGAGATTTCTAGAATGTTAGATTATTTGGTATAAATACGCGACAAACATTTAGGAGAAAATTGATAGTGTTTTAACCGTGAGTGTGTTAATAGAAATAGAAAGGAAAAAGTGAAAATTAAGAAAAAATCACACAATCAGCATGTACAATCACTCAATCAATATCATACACTGTCAAGCTGCCTGCGCAATCACACGATTAGGAAGATGCACCCCTCTGCTCGAAATATTGTTGAAAGGCCCTGATAAAGCAAAACAAAAAAGAAATACGAATACGTGTTATATATTACATAATATGTATACAAAATTGCACTACCTAGTGACAGTTGAAGATTTATGTTAATACTTGCCTTTCTCCATTTGTAGATTTCTCTAGTTTTCGGCTCTTGGGTTCTTCCCCATTCTTTTCTCGCTCAGTCTCGCCACCAAATTGTAGGTGAGATTACGTTACATTAGACTCACTCAAGGCGAGAATCATAATACCGAAATATTGAAATACGGTGACGTCGTGTCGCTCGGTGACGCATAGGTGAGATTCATAATAGGAGCATATATTTAAATAAATTGTTTAAAAAATTGAATTATTCGCGAACGAAATCTTAGCAATGTAAGTAAAAATATACATGAAGTAAGATCTCAGCGTGATCCGGAACGAATTGTGCAGTGATCTCTGAAAGGAGAGCCGCCATATGGTATGCGAAGAGGTCATTACAGACGACGATGGCTCCACGGTGTAGAGAATGTCTTGGGTTCTTCAGGTGGTTTCAGACATTATGAAGACCAACCCCAGGATCGACACCATTTAGGCCGGATTGTTGACTCAGTAAGGGGCCAGTAATGGCCTTTAGAAACTGATTATTATTGTTATTAATGTAAAATATATATAATATGTAAGACAACATAATACAAGTTTTATGCTATCACAATATACTATGCATTTTAAATATTTAATAGGTTAGGTCATTTGCGGCGGCTTATAGGTCAACCAATCTTTACTAGCATATTTGTACTAACGGGTAACCAATAAGAGCTTCCGGAAGTTTTTTTGAAATAAAACGCATAATAATCATAAATTGTATTTGTAACGTAAGTTCGGTTTATGACATTTAATGTTTGAAAATAATTTCTTTTAAGTGTTGTTCGCGACTGGCTCTTAGATGATCCATTCTATGGGTCCAATTTTCGAGCACTCTTTTGAGCATTTCGGCCGATATTCCGTTAATTACGCGTGTTATGTTCGTTTCTAATGCAGGAATCGATTGTGGTTTACCGATATAAACAACTGATTTCAGATACCTCCATAAAAAGTAATATAACGGCGTCAGATCACAAGATCTTGGAGGCCAATTCACGGGCCCCTTTCTTGATATGATGTTCTCATTAAAATGTTCTTTCAATAAATCCATGGTTTGGCCTGCTGTGTGGCACGTGGCACCACCCTGTTGAAACCACAAGTCGGTTACATCAATATCTTAAATTTTTGGCAATAAAAATTATAATAAACCGTAACAAACAGTACATTTTTCAGGACGCATTGGAAGCTCTTGAATCTCTTCTGGCTGTTCATCAGCCTAAATACGACAATTTTGTTTTTGTAATGATTTTTGAAATAAATTTCCACAATTTGTAAACGTTGTACTCGCATAAGTCTATTCATGGTGAAATGTCAATGAATACTAAACACAAATGTCATATGCACATGACAGTTGTCTGGTATGAATACCAATGAGAACCCCAATTGGAAAATGTTCCTCATATTGAATCACTCTTTATTAAAATAATTATTGATTTTATTTCTTTTATAATGCGCAACATGCTTATCGCTTGAAATTAAATGTTGAAAAGCGGCGTCTATATACTTATGTATGTTTGACAGAAAACATTTAAGGCGATATGTGACTTCTATCTGTTTGAAGGATTATTACCTCTTTTACATCAGTCATCATAAAACCATAACCCATAAAAAAAATTATGTTACTTACGAGTACAATATACTATGTAAATCCCGATAACGGATTCGAAATTTTTTGTGCGGTGCGAGGCAAAATTTTTTATCGTAAAAACTAAGGACCAAGCAAAATAAACAAAAAACCAGCAAGCAAAATTTATGTCTTCTGGGAGAAACCCAAATTTAGATTGAATTTTTATTTTTCATATTCGTTTTGTTGTTATTTTTGATGATAATGTTCTACGGGGTAGGTCAAGGCATATCGTTTGTTTGGATTGTTTTTATATTATGATGTTATGAGTCTGACCGAACCGATTTAATTGAAGAGTTATAAAGTAATTTGTTTATTACTTTTTTAATCGGTATAAATGGAAAATGCTTTTGTCTCTGTTTGACACTAAAAATTGAATTAGGATCAATTAAGAACGCAAATAGATAATAATAATAATAATAAGATTGATTAATAGGCCTCTCTTTTCAGCAGCTCAACTTTGAATACAAAGTTGACCCATACTTGCATCCAAGAAAAATTCAATCATGATGGTAAATATTTAGCAAAATATGTTTAAAAAACATCACAATAAATTAAACTAAAATGTAATGTTAATTTTATTTATGACTGCATTCCACGTATCAATAATAATAATCTATGGCCTAAAGGCATTAAGTATCTGTTGCCGCAATCCGCCTCTCTAAACGATCTTTCGAACAAAGGCGCCGCCGGATCTGCGTCTAAAAAATTTTTCGTTCGACAGAAGAACTCGAAAAACGCAGATGAGGAGAAGTTGGGTGTCTTCCGGCGGGAACTGAATCGTTGAGTTCTTCATTCTGCGAAATGATCTAGGTTTGTTCCGCAAATGCTTGGGTGGTACCTAGCTGATGGTGTCTTTGGCTGCAGGTGCAGTAATGAAGAGACTTACAAGTGGTTTTGCGACATGGATTCCTGGTTCGCCGGACGATCCGCAGGTCGTAACTACGAATACAAAACTGATTAATCCGATAAAAGTCGTCCGATGTGTTGTATATACCCATGTCTTATAATTTATAATTAGTATATAGTTTATGTAAACGAATATGTATATAATTGTTGCATTGTAAAATGCAATTAGTACTTTAAAAAATATTGTGAACCTTAAAATTTATAAAAACCTTAAATTATTCTATTCGACCACCTACAACAAATTTGGTGCAAGCGGTGGGATGATAGCTTCTTATGTATGTATATAACAGTACGTAAAATCAGATATCATCATAAAAGGCTACTACAATCTTAAACATTATTAATTCGTTTAATTCATTAGTAAGGTTGACTTTAGTACTTATGAGATAAGCATAAACTTGTGTGGGTTTGCCGCACCAGTGTCCAGTTCCTCTGAGGTATGATATTCATTCGGTTATAGCTCATGTGGTTTGGTTCGTTTGAGCCGCCATACTTCGTTTGTACTATCCAGTAGTGCTACGACCTCAACGTTGGTGTAGATGAGAAGTCTCTTTTCATGTTTGATGGCACATTCGCGGATGACGTCATTTATTTGTTGTATTTGTAAATCATTGTGTATTTCCCTGTTAGTCACAAATCGGTAGGCGTTGGTGATCATTCGAAGAAATTTATTTTGACTGCGTTTGGATAATGTCTCTATTGGACTTATGAGTACAACACCATAGCTGCTCACCATACATCTATATTGGCTTGAAGATGGTCTGGTAAATTAGTCTTTTGCAATACAGGTTCCTTTTGGAATGATGCCCAATTAGCCAGTACATTTCACGTTGTTTTAGTCGTATCTGTTCAGCTTTTTGTTTCACGTGATGTTTCCAGTTTAGCCTTGAGTATATGTGCTGGTTAATATTTTTGGGTCGCAGCGTAAATGTCACATGGGTTGAATTAAGCTCATTAAGCGCGATCTTCCAATCAATCGTTCATTTAGTAACGTTCATTGCTCGATGAAGATTTTCCACTGCCCTTTGTTAAGATTCGTCTAGTGCCATAATAACAGTGTCGTCAGTAAACGTACCGATGAATGTTTTGTTCGTTGTAGATATACCTTCAGTGTAGAGAAGGTAGAGGAGGGGTCCTAATATGCTTCCCTGCGGAACTCCGGCTAGCCTCGGATTAAAGTCAGAACAAGTTTCTTCATGGATGACTCTGAATTTGCGAGAGAGGTATGATTCAAGCACCTGGCAATAATTTTGTGGTAGCATTTGGCTCATCTTGAATGTCAATCCCTCATGCTAGACCCTATCAAAGGCCTGGGACAGACATCCAGAAATACAGCGGGACAATATTTAGTTTCTTCTAACGCTTGCTCTATCACCGTATAGTGAATCGATGGACTTGATCTATTGTGGAGTGGTTACTCCTGAATCCAAATTGAAAATCAGGAAAGTTTACCATTGGCTTGAAACGTTTCAGAAGTAGTTTTTCAAACAGCTTTGATAAGGTCGGAAGCAGTGAGATTGGTCTGTACGATTTTACTTCTTCATCTGGTTTGCCTGGTTTCTTCAGTAAAATTTTTTGGGCCGTTTTGAAGCATTTGGGTACATACTTCAATCTCATACAGGCATTAAATAAGTATGTGATCATGAAAATTGCTTTACGTGATAGTTCCTTGAATAAACCCGGTGATATTTTATCAATTGCTGGTGCCTTTCTTTGCTTAAGATTTTTTCGATTTGTTCGGCAATTTCCATTGGCGTGACCCTTTTAAAATCCTGACTTGGTTGATAAACAGGTATTACGTCGATGTTGGATTGAATGTCATGGGGTTGAAATACTGTTGCTAGGTGTTGAGCAAAGAGTTCCGCTTCTCTTTGTCTTATCGAACCCAACCACCTTGAGCATTTCTTATGGGTGGTATCCGAGCTACAGGTCGTTTGAATTTTCTGGTGGCTTTCCATAACAAGTAGTCCTTATCCATTTTTGAACCTAGCCCGCTTAAGTAGTTGTCGAAGCAATCTTGTTTAAAGCTTTTGATTAAACAAAAATTAATTCCCAAGTAGAAAAGATGCTTGAAGATGGTATTATTGAAAATAGTATAATAGTCCGTTCAATTCTTCGTTACTGGTCGTTTCTAAAAAGTCAGACGAAGAATCAAAGCGTTGGCGTGTTGTCGTTGATTGTCATCGACTGAATAATTTAACCATAATGATATTGTTCCATTACCGAACATCACTGAAATTTTCCGTCTAAGTTGCACAGACTAAGTTGCGCAGCTGCAGCAACCTGGTTTCACTGTACAAAGCTATGCTGATAATTTTGTTTTAACAGTTTCAGGCAAACACCCGAATGCTTTATATGACTTAACTATTGTGAAGGCATGGTGTGCTATTAAGGATCTGCACGTCAACTCGTCTAAAACTGATTTAATTGTCTTTACGTAGGTGTTATAGTATCAACCCGTTCCTTCACTGTTTAGGAGACCGATTACCTGATGTGACCAAGTCTAATAGAAATATCATCTTGAATGCAAACTGCAGGAAGCTATACTGCCATGTGGCCAGCGATTAATCTAATGGCTTATAATGCCAAACTTAATAGTCTACAAAATATTGCTTGTAGAGCTGTTACTGGAGCCATTACTTACTATGGAATCCATTATTTCCATGACTCAATTACGTATCTTTATTCTTGGCGTTTCGCAGTGCATCACTATACCCGAATTTAACTTCTCTAATTTATTCTCGGTGGTTTATCCATCAAGAAATCTGCGAATTTCGTTGAGTTTTCTCACCAAATTAGACGAGTACATAATCTTTTTTCAGACTAACTTATTTAAAGTGTATGAGGATTCGGTATATGAGTGGAAAAGGCATGAAGCACTGTCGATGATAACGGAATGTAAAAAAAACAAACCACTAAACATTTATTTTTTAAATTTATTAAAATTGATTCTTTAAAATTATGTACATATCACTAATTATGACAATATTACTAAAAAACAATATCAGTCTCTTAATGCAACAGAGTGTACAATATTTTTTGTTTTCCCATCTTTAGCTAACACAAACAAACTAGATGGTTTGCCCACTCGAGAGCACCCCACGTATAATAGTCGGTGTGGGAAACATGATGTGCTCAAATCTAAACCACAGACAGACATCGTTTGGCCTTGAGACTTATTGATAGTCATTGCAAATGCCAATCTAATTGGAAATTGAAGGCGTTTAAATTGAATGGTATATCTGTGGGCATAATAGGGATTCGCGGTAGTCATATATTTTCACCTCGGAATTTGCCATTTAAAATGATGGCTTCAATAACATTTTTCATTAATTTTTTAATAACTAATCGCGTGCCGTTGCACAACTGTGGTGGGTTCAAATTACGAAGCAAAATAACCGGAGATCCAACCTTCAGTTGTAAATTATATATGGTGGCATGCCTGGTAAATCCAATGAGTTTAAAAACTCTGTTGGATAATTCACAGCTTCGGTGGTATCGCAAACTGTATCAAAAGATTTGTATGACACCAAGTCTCCTGGTAATAAATCTTGTATCTTAAGATTCAATTCGTTGACGTCCATATTTGTTGCTGCTAAAATTGCTCTTTCTGCCAGCCACTCATAATTTGTGTATTGTCTGTGAACATCGGGAAATATTTGGACAATGAGAGCATCTTGCGAATCAATGGGTGCTTTCAGTTCCGCCAACAGTTGGCAACATGTTGAGTAAATTTAACATGATAAGTTTTGAATGCATCTGATTTATCGAAAATTTCATGGCAATGTGATAGATCGTATGTCATTTGTTCCATCAGTATATTTTTGATGCCAACGTGTTGAGAGACCTGAAAGCGCTAAATGATTGTGCAGAAATCGGTCGGTAATTTTATGGATCCAGTTTCATCTATAGTAACTTTTCCATCGCCAATATCTAATAGTTGTTTTGACAATGTTTCAGCAGAAGCATTTGAACGCGCATATTTACTTTCAG
Organism: Tipula unca; assembly: GCA_951394425.1. Lineage (NCBI taxonomy): Eukaryota > Metazoa > Arthropoda > Insecta > Diptera > Tipulidae > Tipula > Tipula unca. The sequence goes on from OX596380.1 coordinate 124,750,716, forward strand.
TTATACTTTTTCAACATTACGCCACAGTGGCGACGATTTTAAGCACGCGTTGATCTCATCAGCGTATGTTGAACGTGGAATGACAGGAAGTGTTTGTCTGAAATCGCCTGAAAGAAGTAACAAAGTTCCGCCAAATAGTTTGTCGTTATTTTTTATATCTTTCAATGTCCTGTTCAACGCCTCAAGCGAGTGTTTGTGCGCCATAGTACATTCACCCCAGATGATAATTTTACACTGTTTCGGTACTGTGGCCATGGAAGATTGTTTTTTATGTTGCACACTGCGTCTGGGTTATGTTGAATATTTAGTGGCAGCTTAAATACTGAATGAGCTGTTCTACTGCCATCCAATAAAATTGCCGCAATGCCAGATAATTCAACAGCTAGTTCCACCTGGTGCATCCAAGAAAAAGAAACCACCTTGTACTGCCGCAACTGCGAGTATGATACGGTCGTAAATGGCTCTTTGTTCGTCATTCATTAGTGGGACATTGCGAGCAACAATCGCTGCCATTTCCGTAGTATTGCATTGTAGTTCACGATTCAATTCAGTGTTAATTAAATCAGATGCATTTCGATTTGGCGAATGCATACCGAAATGACTGAGAGGTAAGTTGGCAATAATAATGCAAAGATTCTCAATAGCAATCAATGCTTCATTGTACATAGTGTCGCTGAATGCTATCGTTAGATCATTGCATCGTGTACGATGTTGATGCAATATATCATCGGTCATTGAATCTTTGTGATTATCCCATGTCTCTGCTCTGGCCGGAAAACATGTAGTCAACACTATAGCGAACAGTAGACGAATTTGTCTTGCTGTACAGTTCAATCCTGCTTCAGCAAGCATACATTCCCACTGGTTGTCATCTTCCACTAAACCGAGTGCAAGGCATGAATCTTTATATGTTGGATACTGTTGCTCATTCACTTTAATTATATCTTGAAATGACAACGGGCCGGTGACATTAACCAACAACAGCCGGAGATAAAAGCACTCAGTCTGCCTTGGATTAACTGTAAATACTCGTCCCAAGATGTTTGATTTGAATAAACCGGGAGATGCATCAATTGGTGTGCCTTGCTTACGGGGCATCCATTTTTTTGTTGGTACCCATGGGAAATAACGTGGTACTTCTGAATAGAGTAATGTTCGTGCAAAAGCACCAAAAGCATCCGCACGATTACACAATTCAAGAAATTCGGTGAGTGTGGTTTTTGGTGGATCGCACGATCAATTGCTGTCTCGCTCGTGAAATATACGCGCTGGCCGTTTTCAAGATGGACGGCTAAATAAAACTGCTGGATCTCGTTCATGAATTGGGAAACCAAAGATACGCCAAACAGCTTCATTGGAACTGACGTACCGGCCAATTTGGTAAAGCGTTATTCCATCGTTGTTATTCACCGAAGGAGCATTCACATTGGTATTTTCAACGCGAAATACAGCCATATCACTGCCTTTATTCACATACTTGCAAATGTATTTGATGCCTTCACTGAACTGCAGAACTCGACATTAATATGAGCAATGAATGTTTTGCTCAGCAAATGCGAATATGGGACCATCCAACGGTTATTAATGTCAATGTCTATGTTATTGATCTTTTTAACAAAAGATTGTCCTCCATTATCGGGATTTCTTCGACGATATATTGGATATTTATCAACATTTGTGATCGTATCGTCAGTGAATTTTTTTGGAAAACTTTTAGTACACTTCCCCTTCTGCCATGCAAGGCGAAGAACGATTCAGATTGCCACATGAATCATATTTGCAGTAACAATATCAAACAGCATTTGATCAGTAGACGGATCTGGAATTTCCGCAGAAATTATACTGTCGATTTCTTCAGGACGTATTTTAGCGATTAACCATACCAAAATGTGTGCATGAGGTAATCCGCGCTTTTGCCATTCAACGGAATACATCCAGCAACGTGTGGGACCAAATACATGTAACTTTGTAATGAAATCAATTATAGACTTCAATTTTTGTCTGAAAACACGTGCTGTAATGTCATGACGGTGTATTTCGCTTTGGCCTGGCAATAGTAAGGATGTGATCTCCGGCCATTTTGGATTACATGTGAAGGTGATGAAAGTGATGAACACGGGCGTCCATATTCTCGCACGTAAGTCAAGGCATCTTGTATATATTCTTGCATATGACGTGGACTGCCTATGTACGATGATGCTAGAATGACAGAATTACCAATTTGGACGGCATCGGCGTTGTTGACAATAGCGTCTCGCAGGTGAATGTACTCTTCCGCACGTAGCTTTTGTTGATTAAATCGCAAGTATCGTAGTCGTTCGCTCTCTATCTTCACATACATGTCGACCATGAATTGTTGACAAAGCTCGCGGCAGCGTAGAATAACGTTGTCCTGATCTCGTCTGATCATCAACCGATACGCATAATAATCCTTCGAACTAACATTCTTGATTGGTTCAGCACCTGTTGCGGGATCTCGTTGTTTAATATTTACGCAATACCCGTCTTGGCCTTTCCAGAACATTAGCGAATATTGGAGAGCGTCATATGAGCGGTGTGTATCAGCAATGAACTGTAGATTATTATTTCTTCTACGAATCACGATTTCCCGCGTAGCTGTACGATCGCCGACCATGATTCCAGCAACATCATCAAGAACAGGTGCATTAAATCGAATGTGCTCTCCAGCAGGTGTTTTATCAGGATTGATTACAATAGCGTGATTATCACTTTGTAATTTATGCATGTGTGATTTGAATATCTTTAACAATTCATGGTGTTCATTCAATAGAGCATCCAGGTCGCCGATGATACGCATCGCAAAAAGTGAATTAAGGTGATTATAGCCACAACGTGCATCCTCACCACCCATGAAGTAAATTTGTAAAAATTTAGGTGATTCGTTTGGCATTGGCAGCAATGAACCCACTTTGTGATAAATTTGGCCTTCGATTTTGAATGTTGAATTGAATTGTTGACCATTGATAGCATTATTGTTAACTATTTCTGTTGCTCCGAACGATGTCATTTGGAAACATGAATTAAATGTTCGAATTGACTTTAGGAACAGATTAGAATCTGGATCCGTACCGATAAGTAAACCATTTAATGGTTCAGGTGGTGTCTCAATTGCTGGTAATTGCACCTTTCATGACAAACAACACATCCCGGCTGGCTCGTTTTTAAACTTAAGAGCATGACAATGAGGACATTCCTTATCCATATCACCAATTACCACCACTTTCGAATGAGCATAATATTCAATATCGCGCTCATACTCCAATGCTAGATGCAGGAATGAATTAGATGTAAATGATCGATGGACCTGCTGGCGTTGTTGATCATTTGCTCTGCGTCTGCTGATTGTAAAACGGCGCGCTTGTCTCTGTTCTAATCTTCTTTCTTCATTTCGTTCAGTTCGCGCATCTGCTGATTCAGATCGACGCAATCGCGCCATGTTCACACGCACATTAGTATTATCTTGCTGGATTTCTTTCTGTTGCCTTCTGTTCTTTTGGCTCTAGCGGTTCGCTTGCGTGCAGCTCCACGTGTTTGACGGCCTAAAGAAGTTCCTCTGCGTCTAGCTGGCATTCTACAAATTATTAATAAGTAATAAATGAAATATAATACGTTTAACACAGTAGTCATTGTTGACGGGAGCTCGTGATATGTGTTAAGTATTTTTTAGGTTATACTAAAAGAATAAACGTGAGAACTACGCTCAGAAATAATAATTTCACTTACTTTTCAATAAGACAGGAAAAAATATTCAAAGCTACTGTGATAAATAAAATTCAAATCCAAAATAATAAATTCACTTGAAGATCACACTGAAATGGTAATCGACCGAGGTTGAAAATTAATAAATTATTAATATTTATTAAACAATTGCACTTATGAGCATAAGAAATAGATAAAAACCTATTCTCAGACCTACCGAATATATATACAAAACTTCATTAAAATCGGTTGAGCCGTTTAGGAGGAGTTCGAGGACAAACACTGTGACAAGAGAATTTTATATATATAGATAGAGCAGATGCAAATGCCATGCTTCTTTTGGGTTCCATTTAGTTTAATTCTTTCACGCAGCATAATCCAGATGGAGCACATGTCTTAATGAAAACATCCGCTAAAAATATTACGAAAACAATTTTTTTTAACACTTAGCTCGGGAAATTCTGCATTAAACTTTCTAAACATTTTATTTATATGCAGCTCACTCGGTAAGTACTGTCTTCTGACAATTTTGTTTCTACAGTAATGAATGTCCACCATATCAGAACCAACCGTATCGCTCTACAACGTTCCACAGGACCTAGTTTGACAGATACGATTTTTATGTTTCTTTCGCACATAATCATGTCTATTCTGTAACTCGGTTGGAAATTTCCACTAAAAAAATGGAATTTAATTTGTTATTCTGTACCTGGACTGGAAATTTCTGTTTGAATTTTTTTATGTGGTATTTTTACATATTTGGGTATGAAATATCCAAGTTAAAAATCTATTGTTCGACCAGTAAATGGAGAACACAATGGCCTAGATTCGTACATATTTTGGTTAGTTTGTATAATATATCATTCATATCATGATGAATGATACGCATACAAAATTTTAATGTGGCTAGCTTATTTGAATAATCTCAAAAATTAATCTTTGTAAAACCGCTAAAATGGTGGTTTTATTATACAACATTCATTGAAAGCACTTACGTAAAGATGCTAATCGAGATTTTAAATGATATTATTTGTGCGTTGAGCGTTCTAATCAAATATTTTCTAGCCAATTTTGATGTTTAGCCCTTAGATTTTTTAATATAGTAACGGTTAAAAATATCAAAGAAGAAAGTTTAAATTAGGGCCAAACGGGAATTCATTTTAAAGTTGAGTTTAGCTATTTCAACTTGAGAGTACAGAGTGCTATAATCACTATACGTGGCTACCAATGGCTTAATTCATTTAAGCTCGAGAGGTTGCTTTTTGGTTCGAGAGTTTAACAAATTTTGGAAATAAGAATCATAATTAGAACGATATTTTATTTGACTGATACTAGTGCTATCTATTTGATACTAGTGTAAATTGTTTGCTAATTTTTGTGAATGTACAGCCGGAAGCTCGACAAAGTTAAAGTTGCTTACAATTTTTTGATTCCGGAAATATAAAAAAGATAATGAATGCTGACGATAAAAATTGAATATTTTATTTCATGCGCGTAGGACAATCGAGTATCTATGTATATATATATCTACCCCATTGGCGTCGATTTAATGTAAATCTTCTATCTGTTTTTATCTTTTTTTGTAGGAAAATTCGCTACGAGTTTCAAAAAATTCATAAATTTGTGTGGATATTTTGAAATATTTATCGAGCTTTCATAGAAATAATGGAAGATGAGTTGGAAAAACAGATAGGAAATTTATATTGAATCGGCACCACTAAATCATATAAGACAAAGTCGATTTTTGTATGGAAAAATTTCAACTCATTTATTTAACCTCGATTTGTCATAAGGTATAAACAACCACTATATTTCTATAGAGCTATATATACATAATGATATAGTGGGTTAAAAAAAAATCATTAATGTAATATATGGGTTACGGTTCATTGGGCAGAAATTGTGGGGTATGAATCAAAAATGTTTGATCGATGGCTAACGTTATGTTTATGGATTTAACTATTAGTAATATGTGCTTTTACAGAAAACTAGAAATCACAAACAGATGAGGAATGAGAAGAATCGAAGAAATATATAAATACATTTCTTGGTAGTTTCTCGTGTACCGCCTACATTAACAATAAACAGTTAATATCATATTTGTTAAGAAGTTTTTGTTGTTGTTTTTAATCTCTCTGAGGTTATATATTGTATTGGCAAGGTACATTAAAATTTATAATAAATAAGTCAGTCTTAAAACATTCATAAGAATTAGTAGTATAGCCATCACACTGTTTTATTTCCCATAAAAAAGTTAACATTTTGAGATCGCGACAAGAGCGAATATTCATCAATCATCATTCTAAAATCGCATTCATACCGCAACGAAAATTTCTACAAATCATAACAATTCATAGAAAAACGGAAAACGCTCCGCTTCAGTATCATTGGTGTCAGAAGTGGGATAGCGGATATTGATTCACCGTACGTACATTTTCCGCTATTCAGTCTACACGAATATTCGGCTAGTGACGCGACTTGCAGTTTACATTCTGTTATACCTCGTGGTTTGTTCTATATTGTTCTGAGTTTTCTTGCTTTCAATATATCTAACGAAACACAAATAAAACGATGCAAACAGTGTAATAAAAATTTTGAGGATTTAAAAGAATTGTCAGAATTTGTTGATGCTAAATTGGATACAGCACCAAGGTCTCAAATTCAGCTTCGGCTTAATGATCTAATATTGAATTATGACATTTTTATAGAAATCAGACTCTGTTTTAATCGTTAGCCGAAACACAATTGGAATCTAAAATCCGAACCACCATAGATCGTTCATATTATAATTTAAGACCGGCGTTAGAAGATAAGATTGCGGATCTAGCTAAAAAAAAAAGGTTATTCCCGTTCTCAACGTAAATGAAGAGCTTTCATTTATTCCGAAATTGCCAGAGATTTTGTTGAATACTTTCACTGGTGAGATTACTAGATGGAAAGGATTCATCGAATCTTAAGATAGTCTAATCAGATAGCTGAAGAACATATACAAAGGTGCTGTTCTCAATGAAACCAATTGATTAGCCAACGCCCTTGAACTTGCTGAATTTATTAGATGATTTTAATTCTCATGTTCGCTCACTTAAGACTTTAGATCGTCAAGTTCAATACTGGGATGATTTACTGGTATATCTTATAGTTTCTAAGTTCGATTCACACACAAAATCTAAGTGGAGAGAAGTAATACTACCAAAACGTGCTTCCTTCATTCGAGGATGTTGTCAAATTCATTCATGTTCGAAGTCATAAGATCAGTGACCATAAAACTGATTTATTATCTTCATCTGCATCATCCGTGTCACGGGAATTAAACATTACAAAATCTAATCAATTGCAATCGAAGCCGCATATAAACGAATGGCGTTTTCTACATTCAAAGGCTACAACTGTATTGTTTGTAATCAAACAGGACATTATATAAATCTATGTCATAAATGTATCGCAATGTCTGTTGATGAACGCTTAATTATATAGAAGTGGAGAAACCTATTGAATCTATGAATTATTATTTACCACACCACTATGTTATGAAACCCAATTCATCAACAACTAAGCATTTTAATACCAGTACATTTTCTGGCGATACAATTCATCTGATCAGCTCCAAACATTACAACTTGATCTCGATTCTCAATCTAGTGAACCGACAGGCAGTTCAGCAATTCCAATAATGGTGTACCAATAATCAGGATCTTGTTAGTGATATTCCAGAAGACGATCGTGAATCACAATACTTAATAAATGACAAAACTGGTATAAAAACTTTAGGGATATACTGGCATCCAATTTCCGACCATTTTTGTGTCAATATCAATTTAGATTCTGCAGTTACCTCAACTGCCACTAAACGTAAAATCATATCCCAAGTTGCAAAGATTTTTGATCCTCTTGGATTAGTGTCTCCAATAGTGGTAGTGGGTAAATTATTATTACAACAGTTATTGTCATTGAAGTTTAGCTGGGATGAAGCTCTTCCAATGGCCATACTTATTGGGCTAATTTTCTAGGTGAAATCCCAAAATTAGTTCATTTAAGTATCCAGGAATTCAATTACAGATGGTTTCGCTGATGCCAGCGAAAAGGCTTATGGTGCCGCCGTCTATGTTCGTTTTTTAAGGCAGGAAGGTTACACTGCCCATTTAATGTGTTCAAAATCTCTGGTTGCTCCTTTGAAGCACGTTACTTTGCCTCGACTTGAATTGTGTGCAGTACAACTTTTGGCCAAACTCATGCAAAAGGTTTTTGGTATTTTAAACTTCAAGGTTGAAACATACTATTACTGGACGGATTCTATGATAACTCTTCATTGGATTAAATCGTCATCTTCCAAATGTAAAACCTACGTGGCAAGATCCGATTCTAATAAATGGCTGCGCGCGCGTAGAGTCAAAATTAAACCCAGCCGATTTGATTTCAAGAGCCCTGAATGCGGAAGAAATACAAAATAGTTTGAATACAATTCTACGCCTGGTTCAATCCACCAGCTTTCGAATAGAATACAAGGGCCTACTAGAACTTGGTTTTCAAGTTCGACTATACCATTACTAAAATCACTTTCATTATTTATGGATCAACAACACATAATAAGAGTTGCATCCAGCATTACTACCAAGCAATCATTATTTTACGACCACACTAATGAGTTTCATCCACAGAAAGCATTTACACGTTGGTCCACAAACACTTTTAGCAGCCGTACGACAATCTTACTGGCCGGTAAACGGAAAACACCTTTCGAAAAAAATGTACATGTTATGTGTAATGTGTTGCCGTGTAAAACCAAAATTTCTTATGGCAGATTTACCACCAGAACGAGTCAATCCAGCACCGGCAAGAGTCGTGCATCTGGAATTGGCCTGAGATCTCACTTCTGCTTCATTCGTCGGTGCATTTTGTCGTTTTATAGCTACAAGAGGACTATGTAAAACTGTGTTCTCAAATAATGGGACCAACTTTGTAGCCGCCAATTCTGATTTACACGATTTGTTTAAGATGCTTCAAGATGCAGATTTTCAACAGCAGCTCAAATCATGCACAACAGAAGATCAAATTACCTAGAAATTTTCACCACCTGGATCTCGTAAAATCAGGTAAATATCATATTCGACGCACCATATGAGAAACGCTAACTTAACTTATAAGTAGCTTAACACATTGATAAAACAAGTGGAGGTTGTTCTTAATTCGCGTTCCATCACTCCTCTTACTACAGATGACAGTTTGGAAATATTAACGCCTTGTCATTTCCTGGTAGGTCGACCGTTAACTGCTATACCTGAGCCAAACATAATCAACCATGATGCCATAAAGAATGGTAAACGCTGTGAATTAGTAGACTTTTTATAAAAATAATTATTCTATAATGGTGAGAGAATGATGTACTTTGCGGTTGCTCATGATCTTAGAGTAGCAAGCACATTCTTCCCTCCAAACACATACACCTAGAGACATGGACACATCCTAGCGGAACTTCCCGCAGCCAAATTGACCATGTGTTTGTTTCTAAAGGACGGGCTCGGATTGTGCAGGATGTGAGAACTTATCGGTCAGCAACCAAATACGTAGGCAGCGATCATCATTTGGTCGTTGTAAAGCTAACGATATCAGGATCTTGTCAGCGACAACATTGATGAAGCTAATTACCAGTCTGACTGCGTGAACTCTGTATGGAAGGTAGTGTCGCCTATGCGGTTGAATAACAACGCAGTTTACGTAATTTCTTTAAAGGAATTACTGGATTGAACCATACTTTCAGGCCTACGTCAACCGCCATTCGGGATCGGGATGGAAACCTCTGTGTCAACATCGATGCAGTACTTGACGCATGGAATAAACACTTTACTGACCTGCTTGATGTTCATCATTCGTCACAGACTGTTGTTGACTATTGAGCCACCTCTAATAAAGACTGCGGAGATTTGCACTGAGGAGCCATTGAAACGAAACCGGGCACCTGGAGTGGACTGCATTAATTCGGAGCCCTTGATATTTGGAGGAAAGTGGCCGCGATATGCCCCATCTTCAAAAAGGGAGACCGCTTGAAGTGTGAGAATTATCGCGGTATTGCTCTCCTTTGCACAGCATACAAGTTACTATCATACAATATATTGAATAGAATCACCCCTCTAGCGGAGGGCCTGGTTGGTGACTATCAAGGAGGATTTCATCCAAATCGATCAGTCACCGATCAGATCTTTTCGCTGCGAATGATTCTATCTAAATATTATGAGAGATCCATCCTCTTACATTAGGTGTTCCTGGATTTCCGGCAGGCCTATAACTCGATCAATCGAGAGAGTTTGTGGTCTGCCCTGGAATACCTAGGAATGCCAACAAAATTGGTACGACTGTGTAGGATGACAGTGACGCAGTATCAATGCTTTGTTAAAGTTGAGAACGGACTATCGACAATTTTTGCAGTTAACTCAGGTGTTCGGCAAGGAGATGCTCTGTCCCCGATACCCTTTAATCTCGTGTTGGAGTAGATGTTTCGTAAAACTGAAACACCTCAGCGCAACATCTTATATCGCCAATCCAATCAGGTGCTTGAAAGAAATACCTGATCCGCTTGTAGAGATTTCAGCTTCAGTTGGACTCCAGATCAATGAGTGCAAAACGAAATACCTGATCTCTGGTTTTAGGGATAGGGACAATGGCACACCAAATTTTAGTAATGGGAGTGAGGAGGTTCAAATATTTGGGTTCTCTTATCACTCACGATAACAGTGTGGGTGAGGATATTAAAGTGCGGCTGGCAGCTGGCAGTCGTTCTTTATATTCTTTAAGTGCTAAACTCTAAACACTTATCAAGTGCCGTGAAGCTTTACAAAGCGTTGATCAGGCCTGTTGTTATGTTTGGAAGTGAAAGTTGGACGCTGAGAGAAAAGTCATGCGTGTGATTTACGGCCCAAAACGCGAGATAGATGGTACATACCGAGCTCTGTACTATTTCGAGATCAGAGATCTGATGAAGATCCCCGATATTGTGCATGAAATAAAATCTCAGCGAGTATGCTGACTCGGTCACGTTCTACGTGCTGGCGACGATGGCTCCATGGTGTAGAGAATGGCTTGACTTCTTCAGGTTGTCTAGGACAGTATGAAGACCAAGCCCAGGATCGAAACCGTTGGAGCCAGATTGTTGACTCAGTAAGGGGCCAGTAATGGCCTTTAGACACTGTTTATTATTATTATTATTATGTATAAATTTGTTAAGAAATTATTGTAGTTGTTTTTAATCTCTCTGAGATTATAACTTGTATTGGCAAGAGGTACATTAAAATTTATAATAAATAAGTCAGTCTTAAAACATTCATTAGATTTAGTAGTAGCCATCACACTGTTTTATTTTCCATGAAAAAGTTTACATTTTGAGATCGCGACAAGAGCGAATATTCATCAATCATTAGCGCAACGAAAATTTCTACAAATCATAACAATTCATCTTTCTACGAAACGGAAAATGCTCCGCTTCATTATCAACAAAAATTATTCAAAGAAATAGTTTTTAATTTAAAACTTGTAACAGTTCCAAGTTCATTTAATTAATTGTTTTTAAATTAACTTGTATGAACACAACTTGCAAAGCTTTGCACATCCAAAATTTCATTTCTTTAAAACTAAATTAAAGTTTTCTTACAAATGAACTATTTTTTTCTATTGTATAGCAGAAATGATTAATAACATACATCTCTCATATTCCGTCAACCAAAAGGTGTACTATTTCCACTTATACTATACACAGCCCATGTAGCACATACATACATATTACATACACATAAAAATGTTTGCACAAAACTTTACATTCCTGCATAGAACTACTTTGGAGAGCTATAAACAATAAAACCAGCCACAATACACAACTCAAAAAAAGCTATCATTAATCAAAGTTACCATATAGTGAAACTTTCAAAAATAACTGTATACACAATACACACACACACACCATACATACATGCACACATAACCACTTTGTTTAAACTATTCCTGACTAATTTTATGTTAAAAATACAGAAAAGCTCCAACTCCTTTTATTTTTGTGCTTTCATTATTTTATTTGATATTTTTTCCCATTGTATACATTGTTTTTGGGATTATGATTGATCATAAAAGTTATGTTTGTTCAGTTGGAGAACAAAACCAAATTATACAATACACTTATAATACATAATCGTTAGTGTGCAAGAATTTTTATTGGGCATTCAAAACCCAACATAGACGACAAAAGCTGAAATTGAAAACCGAAAAAAGCTCTTGTGATTTGTACGACTTTTGTATATGATGTATGTATATAGTTTTGTGTATAACATAAAAGTTGAATACCAAATGAATGAGTTATTATGATTTTTATTAATTTTCTTGGGTTCTCGTAGTCGTATGAAACCGTACATGCACGATTTACATATCTATCATTGTAATGTACAGTATAAGTCATCTAATATTATTACAAAGTGTTACTTTTTAACTTTTCACCAAAAGCTCAACCTCTACTGATATGGCAATAAGTTTTAAAGGATTTTAATTGTATATTTGCATGTAGACGAATAACTTTGTTTTCGTCGCATTTAAGAGGAAAATGTGACTGAGTGCAGAAACAAAGCTAAAAATATAATATGCATGGTGAAAAATTAAATACGGGGAGATGAGGCAAATGGGATAATAAATAAATGTCATGATAAGTTAAAATGCAAAACTTTTATGCAATATCAGAATAAAATATAAAAATGTTAAATGCTCTTGGAGGTGACAGCGCGATGACTAAATTTAGCATATATTTTTGTGCATATTGGTGCATTCATATTGAATAGAGCTCAAGTAATATGTTTGTACGTATATATACGCAAAACAGTTGCTGTTGGTTTTTCACAGACTGGACACTATAATACATGCCACATAGGTTAGGTTAGGTTAGGTAAGGGTGGCCGTCCTAAAGGACTAGACCATAGACACAAAAATGGTCCGTAGCTATACCACATTCGAACTGCTTCCTCTTCACTCATTAAACCATCCTGAGCTTACCAAGAAGCGTTTAAAGTCCCAGATCTCGATCTTACTAAGATCCGTGAGGTCATTCAAAGGGGAAGTTCCTATAAATTTTGTTCTGCTGTACGCCAGACTAGAACAGGTGCAGAGCTGATGTAGAACAATTTCGTCCTCCTTCTCATCACCACAGCTGCGGCAGAAATCATGGGCAGGGACATCCAATCTGCTCTGTATCCCAATGAGACAATTTCCCGTTATAGCTCCCACGACCATACCAATATGATGCCGTCGAAGCGATATCAGCTGATCTGAACCGGTCAAGTCCAGGCCAGATCTGATTGTTTATTACACACTGACGTTCGTTTCTTTTATGGATTCTTCCTGAAGCAGCAGTTTACATGAAGCAAGCGGAATCCTTATATTCCACCTGATTTAGGTTATTAGGCGTGCTGTGCCCTTGAGGGCGAGTTCTACTGCCATTACATTCCCTGCGATATTGAAGTGCCCTGGCACCCACGTCTAGCGGATGTTGAACTGATCCGCCACCTCATTTTAATATGCCAGACAGTTCTGGGCTACCTTCGATGTCAGGGAGTATGATTGTAGCGTTTTAATAGCGGCCAGGCTGCCCATAAAAATGCGAATATCACTCGTATATATTACATTATACTTCAACCAATCTATGTCTTCAACCAATATCGCGATAAGTTCAGCTTGAAAAACACTGCAAAGACGATAAAGAGAGGTTAACCCTGAGTGCCTAATAGACTACCCCGCAGCCAACCCCGCTATCCCTTTTTGAGCCATCCGTGAAGATGCTTAGCGCCTCATTATCCATAACTGTTTCGTTCACCCAGTATTCTCTATGGTCTCAGATTAAACTCAGTTTGGAATCTCACCTCAACAGATGGCAAAGGGATAGCGTAGTATGTAGCTTCCGAAATAGCTCTGTTGCATAGGATAGATGAGTGCCCTATATTGTTACAGGTCCACATAGATATGCAAGCTGCTCGGCCTCAATATCCAGGGGAGTAAGATGAAAGATAATCTCCAACGCTTGAGTAGGTGTGCTCCTGAGGGCCCCACTTATACACAAGAAGGCCGTTCTTTGGACTTTCATCAATAGTTTAAGGTTGGCCATAATTTTTAACCTGGCCACCAAGCGACAACCCCATATAGCAGTATAGGTTTGACCACTGACTGAGACGTAGAGCCAGTGTACTATGTGGTGCTCCATACCGCATCTATTTCCAATGGCATTTTTATACGAGTAGAGCGCTATAGTAGCTTTCTTTACTCTCTCTAAGATGTTTGGTTTCCAGCTTAGCTTGCTGTGTAAAAGTAGTCCGAGATATTTCACGCTATCCGTAAAAATCAAGCGAGCCCATTTAATATTGACGGGTCATAATGAAGAAGTTTGTGCTTCCTGTTAAAGAGAACCAACTCCGTTTTTGTGGGTTTGCGCTCAGTCCGCAACCGCGTGCCCACTCAGAGAAGTAGCCAAGTGCGTACTGCATGCGCTCACTCAGCGTACAAGGATATTTACCGAAACCCGCAATAGCAACATCATCCGCGTAGGCAACCACCTTGAAGCCTGGTCCTTCCAGGCTTAGTAACAGGTCATTAATGGCCAAGTTCCAAAGAAGAGGGGATAAAACCCCACCTTGAGGTGTCCCTCTGCTCATGTATCTGCCGGCAAACGTCCCATCCACATAAGCTGTCACGATACTGCCTCTAAGCATTTGATCTAGCCAGCCTCTGTGTGACCCGCCTACCCCCAGACACGTCTGACGTTGCTAAAGGCCCCCTATGCGTGTCGAAAGTCTTTCCAGTGATTTTAACAGAAAAGAGGATAAGCTTATAGGTAAAGTCTTTTGGATAAATAGCAGTGAGTTCTAGACTGCCTTTGAAGATAGCTTCCAGCCAGGGTAGGGTTAAGTCAATAGTTCGCTGGATATCCGCAGGGATAATGACATCAGGTCCTGGCGACTTGTATGGCTTAAAACTATTTATTGCCTATAGGATATTCCGCCTATTCACTATATAACTTACGGAGTCTACGCCCTTATTTATCAAGGGTCTCTCCGGAGCTAGTACCGAGCCCTCCGGGAAATGCGTTTCTAGTAATAGCTCCAGGGATTCCTCACTACACGTAGTCCATGAACAATCCAGTGGTTGTAGATAACTCGGGATGGAAGGCCTAGAACATAGTACTTTGCGTAACTCGGCCGCTTCTGAGGACTCCTGTATATTGCCACAGTGGAGCTTCCAGGCCCTCGTTTTGCTCTTAGCTCGTACTTATAGGTTTTGAGGACTTCCTTATAACAGCCCCAATCTGAAGCAGCATTTGTGTGGTTCGCTTTCTTGGACAGTCTCTGCATTTAATACGAGTACCTTGGAATTCTCTCGACCACCAGGGTGGCTGTGACTTACCTGTGACCTCGTGGCCGAGGCGGCTTTAGTGATGGAGGACGATCTGAAGGATCTTAAGCATAAGGTAGTGCTTACCTCCACCACTGTTGAGTCAGACTCCTCCTCTGATGGCGATTCGTCCAGTTGGAGCGCACAGTGCAGCCCCAATGATCTCGACATCTCCGAGCCAGGGATAGTGTCTCCTAAGCGTCTGCAGGGATGCTGCGGACTTCTGGGTCACCAACACCAGGCGGGACACCACAAATGGTTTCTCCACCTGCTGTAGATGCCCCAGATCTCGGCCTCATCGCGTTTTTAAATTTTGAGCGTAATTGCTCCAAATCCATAGACCAGGCCTCCAGATTTTGCCAGAGCGCCCATGGATTCTCTGTGATCTGCTACCTCCTCTAACCTGACAATCTTCCAGGTGGCCGTTGGCAGATCCGGATTGCTGATTTCCAACATTTCTAAGATGTTGAACGCATATTCTTAGACGTCGTCCAAGCATTCGATAAAGTTTGGCACAGTGGTCTAGAATACAAGCTGCATACAGATCTGCCGAAGTAACTCTATGCCATACTAAGATTTTATTTATCCAATAGACATATTTTCGTGTGAAATACGAACAAACTCCAGAAGATTACCAATGCGGTTTGTAACTGGACAAAACGTTGGCGAATCAAGCTTCATGAGACGAAGTTCACGCAAATTAACTCTACATATCAAAAAGTTACCATTTACCGATACCCATATACCAACAGCCAAATATCTCGGCAGGACCCTCGATGCCAAGCTTAAGTGGAGAGAACATGTCAACAAGAAAAAAAGAATAAATTAGCATAAAGCTCAAGAAAATGTATTCGCTCATAGGTAGAGGCTAAAAAAAATTCTCAAAATTCATACAAAACCTTAACTAAGGCACAGAAACTAGAATTAACGTTAAGAATAAATGGCGGCATGGTTGAAATGGTTGAAATATAATTGAATTGCGTCAATACAGCAACGAACCTACTATCAATAGGCAGGAAAATCCTCTAAAATGGTCACAGTCAGCTAATTTACCCAAGTACAATATGTTCTTAACATGGGCGAGGTAGACTACGCCAAGTCATCTACGCGGTTTTCGACACGTAAAGTATTACGTAGATTACCTGGCAATATATTTTATCGTCATGTAGACAACATCAATAACCCACACCAATTTTAGCATGTTCAAATGACGGCTTAAATTAAGATATATGCAAAAAATTCTGATATGTACATCACATGACTTTATCACACGAACGTGACTCCAAAGAGGTAAAAATTAAAATTGGTTAGATCACTCCAGCACTCAATACCTGAACAAACACATACTTACACATTAAAAACACCCAACCATGATTTTTGTGCACCATCGGGACTCAATCCCGATACCCTCGAATACCACAGCAAGCACGCTACTAACTGGGCCAACGAGAGCGAAAAAGGTGGTTAATTTCTCGTTGCTCACCAAATATCTCAGAAACATCAGGAGACAATATACTCAAGTGCTGACAAATGCGAATTTATTAGAGCCGTCAAAACTAACAATTGAGAATAATTAAAACAAATTTCTAAAAACTACCTCAACGTAATTTAGATAAAGCTCTTTTATATTATCTCGTTAAAATCTTATTTTTAATTTAGCTTTTAAATATACAAACGATATGCCAATTAATATTTAATGATAATTTTCATAATTGAACAAACAATGTATACCACTAGATTATACCACTAGATAGTATACCACTAGATTAAAAAAATACGTTTCATTTGATATATCACATGACATAATTCAAATTAAAAATTTTAATCCATCATCCAGCATTTGTGATCCAGGTGATTTCTTAAGAAACTTTGAATCCTCTAATCCAATTGACAAAACTCCACGATACTTGTGAAATAAAATTCCAAGCAACCAATTTTTTTTTTGTTGAAGAATTAGCATACAAAAAAATTTGAAACAAAAAATTCGTGGAGATTTATAGATTGGAGGAAAGAAAGTTCTGGATAAAATCGCTTGGACCATAGATGCTGGATGATGGGTCAACATTTTGATTACATCATGTGATATATCAAATGAAGCGGATTTTTATATGCACAATTGAATAGCGTTTTTATCTGTAAAAATTAAATTAAGAATAAGATTTGAACGAGATAATATAAATTGATTTTGGCCTAAATAAATTATACATTCACATGATTTTTTAAAACTTTAGATTACTCAGTTTTAGCAGCTCTATAAAATTCACAATTCACAGAGATTTGTTGTCTCTTGAAAATTCTAAAATATTTGGTGAGCAACGAAAATGTATCCTCCGTCTAGACACGCTTCTGAGATAAAGTCATGTGATGCACACATCAGAATTTTTAACATGTCTTCGTATTTTTGGAGTTGTTAGGAATATTTATCGACGACCACAAATCAGCTACGTTTGGTACGAACGCGTTATACTGATTGACATATTTCGGCTAATCCATTTTAAGTTCTCATTTATAAATTTTTAGTCTTGAAAGTAAAATTAATCGGAGAAATCGGTTGGCAAATCGAAAAATTCGATCTAATCAATCTGATAAAGAACTAACGAATAGGAAACAAACTGACTCTTATTTGTTGTAAATATATTTTTCGCCACTAAAAAGTCATGTTGGTTGGCTGTTGATGTAGGATTTTTTATAAGCAGCACCTCTAAATTGTCCAATATTTGATTTCGTGTGTACAACCATTATTTTGTTTTGATAAATTTAAATGCTCTCTCAACATTTAAATTTTCTATTCGAAGTTCGAATGATGGTTAATTCAAACACTGAATCAGAAAATGTTTTGTTGTCCATCGTCATTCCCTTATTATTTTGACTCGGATATAAACGTATTAAAAGCTGTTCAGACAGATATTTCGTGATAAGTTTGTATGAATTATTTAAAAGCACGTTTCGGAATTATATCCGGGTTTCCAACTACTCGAAAAAACAGAAAAATATCCGGGTACCCGGCTACTCGATACTCGACAATACGCGCCTTATGCGCGATTCTAATTATAAGTTGGCATTTTCAGATATAGTATTCGAAAAGTTTGAGAGCCACCATATGGTAGGCGCAGAGGTCGTTGCAGGCGACGATGGCTCCACGATGTAGAGAACGACTTGGCCTCTTCAGATTGTCTAAGACAGTATGAAGACCAAGCTCAGGATCGAAACCGTTGGAGCCAGATTGTTGATTCAGTAAGGGGCCAGTAATGGCCTTTAACACTGTTATTATTATTATTATTCGAAAAGTTTTATATTTGTACAATTTCTCAGCAAACTCCATTGATATTGTTATATAAAATATCAAACAGCTTGTTATTATTTTCACTTTTTCCGATATTATTCAGAAATCCAAAACAGTTATGAAAGCTTTTTGTACCTGAATTTTATATCCCTTCAAAGTATCAAATTCACTCTACAAAAATTGTATCACAGTAGTTTTGAACTAGTTCAACAAATCATCATTCTAGAGGTTGTCTACATTATTGATTTTATCTACATTGTTGTCCTTGTAAACGAGTTGTCGACACGTCGACGTAGAAATTAATAGATGACGCGTAAGTGCCCATCCCTGGTTCTTAATGTTCCTTTATATATTTAATTTTATTTTTGAAACGAAATATACATTTTTTAAATTAACGTTGAAGTATAAAAAATCTCTGCAATGACCAGCGATCAGCAAAACAGGATTAGGTAATTAATCGAACAGGCATTAATTTGGTATAAAAATAATTTTATTGTATTAGGTAAGTAGCGATTACCTGATAACGAGTAGTTGTCCAAAACGTAACGAGTATTCATGGTGATTTCAAAGTACCGAAGCTGCACATCTCTACATATGGATTAAATACATCAAAGATGAAATAAAAATGCATGCCGCCAAAGACCGACGCCACTCGGCTTAGTTACCAAATTAAAATTAGTAAACCTGTTGAATCTATTATGGGACTAACTCCAACAAATGAGAATTTTATGGGTTCCACTCCAACAAATGAGAATTTTATTAGAAATGTAAATTTTGTATTTAAAAGATACATTTTTTCTTCATGTCGATAATATAGATATATGTCTCGTATCTGAATCGCACTTAAGCAATCAACATAAAATAAGTCTTCGAGGTTATAAAGTATATAACGCAGCGTACCCAAGTAATTACGGTATGGGAGGCAGTGCTGTAATTGTGAAGAATGACATAGATCATTACGAGTTTGGAAAAGTGGAGAACCCAGACATGCAACTTGCAATAGTCACAATCAATTCTGCCAAACAAAAGTTTAATGTGTGTGCATTATATTGTCCGCCCGGACCAAAAATTACAAAAGAAATATACAAAGATGTAATTGCCCAGTTCGGAGATAGGTTTATTCTTGGAGGTGACTACAACGCTAAACATACCGACTGGGACTCCAGATTAAAGCTCACAAGAGGTAGACAACTACGAGAAGCAATTAGAGATCTAGGATGTCGTTATCATGCAACAGGAAACCCTACGTAGTGGCCAACTGATACAAACAAAATTCCTGATTTGCTGGATTTTTTTATAACAAAGAGGATAGCTGAAAATTTCATTAGCATTGATGAAAATTATGACCTCAACTCTGTTAAGTGAAAAAATTGTCAAAAAAGCAAGTAAGCCGACTCTTTGCAATTCATCCACAAATTGGTTGGGCTTTGAGAGAGACTTAGTTGGAAAAATAGACTTATCAGTCCTACTAAATAATATTGAACAGTTAGAGCATGCGGCCGAAGTCTTTCTGCTGAATATTCAGAACGCAGCATGGAGCAACTCAAAAGTGGTAGAGCATAAAAACGTTAGTAATAAGTACCCAGCTCATGTCATTGAGATGTTAAGACTGAAACGCAGGGCTAGAAGAAAATGGCAGCAGTCACGTCACCCTGATGATAAGAGAACCCTAAATAATAAAACACAGATTTTGAGCAGAGAAATAAAAAGGCTAAAAGAGAATTCTTTTGTTAGCTACATGGAAAACTTGTCTACAACTAAAGAATCAAACTACTCGTTATGGAAAGCTGCAAGTAATGTGAAAAGACCGGTTTCTCACATGGCACCTATCAGAAAAGCTGATGGCTCATGGGCGAGGAGTGATTTAGAAAAAGCAGAAGAATTCGGGAGTCATCTTGCTGAAATCTTTACGCCTAATAATATAGACTCTGATTTTGTGTTGGAGCAAGTAGAAAACAGTCGTGAAAATAACATCCCTCAAAGCTGCTTCCCACGATGTCTAAACTTTTTGAAAAACTGTTGCTTAATCGAATACAGCCTAAAATAGAAAGTTGTAATATTATTCCGAATCATCAATTTGGGTTCCGTGCAAAACATTCTACCATAGAACAGGTTCACCGAATTACTAATGTTATAGAAAAAACGCTCGAAGAAAAGAAAATCTACTCCACAGTTTTTCTCGATGTGGCGCAAGCCTTCGACAAAGTTTGGCATCCAGGTCTCATTCATAAACTTTTGCCTAAAGGTTATGTAGAAATCCTAGAGTCATATTTATCTGAAAGATCGTTTAGAGTGAAACAAGGAAATGAATACTCTCCATTAAAAGAAATTAATGCAGGAGTACCCCAAGGCAGTATATTGGGCCCAGTTTTATACTTGATTTACACAAGTGATATCCCACAAACAGATAATGTAATGCGTGCGACATTTGCAGATGACACTTCAGTAATGGCTGTTCGCTCAAACATCAATGAAGCTACGGATAAACTACAAACAGCTGTTAATGTGATCTCTAATTGGTGCAATAAATGGAAAATTAAACTAAATGAAGTGAAATCTACCCACGTAAACTTCACAAATAGGAAAATCGAAACCCTTCCTGTTAAAATAAACGACGTTGTAATTCCACATGATAACAAAGCAAAATATCTAGGAATGACACTAGATGCAAAACTTAGATGGAAAGAACACATCAAGATAAAAAGGAAAGAGCTCGATTGCAGGTACAGAAATATGTATTGGCTAATTGGACGGCGCTCAAAATTATCAATATACAACAAAATTTTGATTTACAACCAAATTTTAAAACCGGTGTGGACATACGGTATTCAACTATGGGGCTGTGCTAAGCGGTCTAATCTTCAAAGTATCCAAACTTTTCAAAACAAAGTACTACGTAATATACTGAATGCACCTTGGTATGTTCGCAATACTGATATTCATAGAGACATCAAAATCCCATCAGTGGTGGAGGAAATAGAGAAATTTGCTGCAAAGCATAAAGTTCGGCTAAACCAACACGTTAATGTGGAAGCCTCAAGTTTGCTTCACAATCAAAATGTTGTGAGGCGACTTAAACGGACCAACCCGTTAGAGTTGGGTTAAATTTAAAAAAAAATTTAGTAGCGCTGGAAAACTAATTAGTTTTCCAACTGTTTAAAATTATTTAGTACAATCCCAAAGAACTGACACGAAAATTAATAGTTAGCCTATCAAGACTAGTTTTAACACTAACAAGGGAGGAGGTTTTTAGTGGGTGTGAGTCCCACAGTACCCACATTGGGTCTCTTTCAAGATGTCAGATCAAAACAAAAACAAAGAAAAAACAAAAAAAAATAAAAAAAGATAAATTACTAGATGAACGTAGTTTCAGTTATAACAAAAAAAAATTTGTAATTTCGAAGTTGCAATTTGAATAATAATCTTGCTTGTTAGCGTTGTTAAAAGAATGAGTCTATTTTGAAATAATCGCATTAAAAAGTAGTATATCCGATGTGTACATAAATGTTGTGTATGCCAACGTTTCATAATAAAAACACGTAATCAACCACAATACCAAATTATAAAATAGATATCCGCACATACTAAGTTTATCCAAAACTGTATTATATCTAAGACTTTACGATATCATTAGCAACCCTTTTATATATATGTGGTTTATATTATAAAAGATCTTTGATAAGATATGGTAAAGAAAAAAGTTTCATTTCCGTCGTGTAACTTCTTTTGACTTAATCGTCTTATTTGCGATACCACTTTAGGAAGACGCAAAACAAAATCAAAGGAAAATCAAAACGAATAGAAAAACGTTAGGTTCAAAAAATTTATCTTCATTTCAAATATTGAATCAAAAACTTGCTGCTTATATTCTATTAACTGCTTATATCTGCTTATATCTATAAAAATGACGCACATCGTATGCCGTTTGGTTTCTAACAACGTTCCTTCCTCCTTGTACACTTTTATGATTGCCACAAAGAGTGAAAAGATTTTGTTTTAAGATCATAAAAGTTGGGTATTTATATTTGTTATAAAAAAAAAATGATGACAGAAAATGATGAGCAAACATTGTAATTTAAGAAGAATCCAAACTCTCGGCGACAAGATGGAATGAGGCAAAATGAGGAAATCAGAAAAAAATCCGCAAGAGTAATAAACTTGTGTGTACCTTATTTGTACAGAAGTAGTAGATGGTTTATATATTTATGTGTATATGTGTGAATCGTTCTTTTATTTATCATACACATAAATCTTAAAGACTTTCTTATTTATTTTCCATAAATATTGATCGATTTGGTAATTTAAAATGTACACATAAAAAAAAAGAAAATCTTGGTTTTATGGGAATTGATGTAATAAAATCGATGAAAGGCATTTTCCCAAACTTCCTTCATTCATAATTTATATTTTTCCAAAAAAATTGTATTTTCTTCATTTGAATGTGGTTTCGATTTTCTCTTATATATAGTATATCAACGAGATAATATCACACAGATCCCAAGAGATTTATTTAGGTTAATAACGACATAATAAACAAAATTTTCAGCCACACATTAATAATCACAGATTTTGATAAGCTTTTTTTGTGTGTTATACAAAATATTTTAAATATTAGTTAACACAATTTAAAGTTTATATTCAATTACCGAGTTTTTTTCAAATCGTTGCGGGGTTAGGACATCGGTTATGAAATCGGGGAAGTAAGCGATAAAATAAAAATAAAATAGTCAAAAAGTGCAGTTATAGTAGCTTCTTTTTAATTATTTTATATTCAACAAAAAGAAAATCATATACCGCCAAAAAACAGCGGACCCCAAGTACCCGGATACGAGATTTAGGATCGACTCGTGAAACAGTACAGTCAATTCGGAAACCAGGAGCGTTGGAAGGCCTAATCACGTGCATGAAAAAGTATCGGCAGGAACCCGTTGCTTTCAAGAAACTCGATGGTCTTAAAATGGAGATCATGTGCCTCATCCTCGGAATCTTGGGTGGAATAAATCAAATTCATCAAATTAAATTCATTTTTCTTTTAAAATAGTATATTGTATAATTGTATAATTAGGAGGGAAAGTACTGCATTCCCGGACGATAGTGGAAATTGGCGGACGAGGCGATAGCCGTGTCCAGCAACCACGGGAGTCCGGGAGTGCACGTTTCCTCCGAATTGTACATACTATTTTTCTCGGATCGGACTTTAAAACGAAACCCAAAATAATTTTTAGTATTATTCATTAATTATCATATTAAGAAATCAAAACAAAGTAAAAAATCGAAAATAACATAAAATTATTGCTTAGTTAGCCACGACATCATAAGACATAAATACATTATGTTTTTGTTTTTTTTCAAAAGTTGTCATGTTTGTGTACCTATTTGATTTATAAAAAAAGCGTGTGAACAAAATTTAAGGGATATGGACAGTGAAAGCGAATTATCCTTATCTTGTACCCCGCCGGATTTAGTGGAAGAAGCTAATTCAGCTACATGTGATTTACTCCCGCAAAAATCGAAGGAAAAATACGAAAATGCTTATAAACGCTTTATGGATTATCGTCAATCTAAACACATCAAATCATTTTCGGAAAACGTCATTCTGGCGGATTTCGACGATTTATCTACAAAATTGAAATCATCCACATTATGGTCAAACTAATCAATGATCAGGTCGATGCTAGTGGTTAAAAATAATGTGGATATTGCAAAATACCAAAAATTACGTGTCTTCTTAAAATGCAAATCCGACGGATATAAAGCGAATAAATCTAAAATATTAACTATGGAGTATGTTCAACAATTCATTTTGGAAGCTTCAGATTATTGGTTCCTAGTTACTAAAGTAACCATGTAGGTATTTAAAACGATTATTATTTGTATTTACACAGTAAATCCAAATATGTTTTCGGATAGAATACAATTCATTTTTGGAATCGCTGGTGCTTGTCGACGAGATGAACTAGCCCGCATGGAAATCACTGACATTAGTGATTTGGGATCTAAACTTTTAGTTAAAATCCCGAATAACAAGACAAATAGCGTCCAAAAGATTTAAATTCTTTGCGTTTTTTTTTAAATACACAAATGGTAAAGGTTTCAAACAAGCAGTTGGCATACATCAGTTTGGTAAAATGCCACAAATTGTTGCTACTTTTTTAAAATTGCCAGACGAAAAACAATACACATGGCACTGTTTCCGCCGTACATCTGCGACAATTTTAGTTGATAATGGCGCAGATTTAACATGCTTAAAATGATTTGGAGGATGGAAGTCATCGACTGTTGCTGAAGGGTATATTGATGACTCCATTATCAATAAAAATGAAGTTGCGCATAAGATTTTCGATACAACGGATAATGAAACAGCCGATGCAAATAATGTTAATGATTTTAATAGCAATATATCAACAACAATGCCGGGATGCGATACTACTAATCGACCAATGTTCAATAATTGTACTAATTGTACGATAACCGTTAATATTACAAATAAGTAAAATTAAACTCCTATACCTAACACATAATTAGTTTGGCATAGATTTATCAAATAAAAATTGATTATTATGTATACTGTTAAATTAAAATAAATAAATGCGTTTGACCTTGTAGCGGTTCAAAATAATTTTAATAATAACATTTTGAATCACTACAAAAATAATCTGTCATCACACATCACCGCGCTCCATCTACTCAAGAGTCAAGATCATTTACACAAGGTGCGTTTTTTTATTAACAGAACTTCATGTTCTATAAGAACATCGGGAATAATACTGGGAAATTTTATTTAGTTTAACCAATATATTTAATTTAAGTTCTGCTTATTTGAATAAATTTCAACTTCTAACTATATTTTTTGACGTCTATTGTGAAATAATACAGGTATCAAGCATAAAACAATGAAAAATATTTGTTTAAAATATTTCCTTTTAAAATTTCCCTTTTTTTCGAGTTCGTGTTCTATGAATTTATCGCGAACTTGAAAAAACCAATGTTTTATCCAGAACATTGAAAAATAAAGTTAAATTTTATTTTATTTCGATAATAGTGAATTAAAATGTGTAATTTAACATTAAATGTATCTTATTTATTGATAAAAAATTAAATTCATTTGGATTTTACTGATAAAATGAAAAAATTCTTATCCAGAACTTCATTATAATAAGAAAATTTTTGAATTAAAAAACACGACTACTATCAACAAAATTCCCAAACAACAAAAAAAGCCGCATACAACATAAAAGCCTCAAACAACAAAAACAACAACAAAATACTTCTTTTACACTTCCGGCATTTTATTTTTTTTACGACGATTAATTAGAAAACGTCATCGACTATAAATAATAATAAAATTAATTAATAAATTAATTAAAAAAGTGTAAATAATAATTATAAAATAAAAATTAATGTATTTGAATTAATGGACAAATTTATAAAATGAAGTATCATTGTATTGTGTGTTTAATTATTGGAGAAGTCCGGACCGGCGGTGTATTTTAATCAAACCGGAATTAAACCTAAAACCTTATACGTGTATTTTTATTTCTTCTAAACAATTAAAAATCCATGCGGGAATATATTCCTAGGCCAGAAAAAATATTCTCGTACTATTATTACTTGTTGCTTAGCAACAAATACACCATACTGGAATCATGAGGTTTTCGTTTCAAAAAAACAACGGAAAGATATATTTTTTCCTACGACCGGAGAAAAAAATTATTTTTTAAGTAAAAAATGCTGGAAAACTCTTTTTAAATCCTCCATTTGGAAAAAATCTTCCCAAATAATCCCTAACAATAGGCTTATCAGTCCTAGATAGCGAAATCTTGCCCAAATCTCCCAGAGTGCCTTGTTAATTAGTGTAAATGAACAAGATATCTTAAGAAATAACATTATTTATAATTATTATTATATTATTTTTTTGATATTTTTTTTTTTTTTTTTTTCAATTTTATTTAAATATTTTAAATAAACAATTATTACAATCTAGTCACCTGGACTAATGAGCAATTTTATTCTAACTTAATTTACTATGTTGTATTAATCTATGGCTTCTTCCCACTGGTGTTCCATAGTGTCTGATAAATTGAATTAAACCACATCGTTATTGTGCATTTTAGATCAGCATTACGCTGTTTACACTAGCAATTACACCAGCTCAAAAGGTTTAGTTCGTTTGAGCCTGCGTACAATATCTGTGTTGTTTAACAGCTTAGTTGCCTCAGTGTTAACATGTTGTTCGAGCCTTTGCCTATGTCTCACTGCATTTTTTTGGATTTCCTTTGAAACAGTGTCCACTTTAAACAGTGTCCCTATGGAGGTCTCTGTTTCTAACATACCATGGTGCATCAACGATGTGCCTTAATACTTTGTTTTGAAATGTTTGAATGATTTCCACGTTGCTCTGTTTGGTACAACCCCAAAGTTGGATACCCCATAAGTCCAAACCGGTTTTAATATTTGTCTATATAATAATAGTTTGTTGTACGTTGATAGAGCAGAGCTCCTTCCTATCAGACAATACATCTTTCTATATTTAAACCCTAGTTCTTCACTTTTATTTTTGACGTGTGCTTTCCATCGTAGTTTTGCATCTAGTGTCATGCCAAGATACTTAGCCGTGTTGGCATACGGTATTATTTCTGGATTAATTGTAACCGGAATATGCTCGAGTCGTTTGTTTGTAAAATTTAGATATAACTGATTTAGTTTCGTTAAGTTTAATTCGCCATCTTTTCGTCCAGTTATGTATTTGAGTAATAGCTAACTGTAAATTCTGAGTTGATTCTTTGTTGCTATCTCCAACAGCTAAGATTGCCGTGTCATCAGGAAAGGTCGCCACAGTGTTGTTTTCTTATACAGGGAGATCATTAGTGTACAATAGGTATAGGACCGAACCTAATGCACTGCCCTGCAGTACTCCTGTCTTGATTTCTTTCAATTCAGAATAGGAATCGTCTAATATCACTCTAAAGAATCTATTTTTCAAGTATGATTCTAATATTGTAGTGAATTGCATTGGTAGTACAGTTCTTAACTTATAGTTAAGTCCTTCGTGCCAAACTTTATCAAAGGCCTGTGCAACGTCTAAGAATATCGTTGAGCTGACTTTTTTCTCCTCTAATGCTCTTTCAATAATATTAGTTATTCCGTGTACTTGATCTAATGTTGATTGTTGGTTACGAAAACCGCACTGATGATTTGGAATCAGATTTTTTCTCTCAATTATCGGATTTAGCCTTTTTACTAATAACTTCTCAAAGAGTTTAGACATAACTGGTTATAGTGATATTGGCCTGTATGATCCAGTTTTGTGTGGTGGTTTTCCAGGTTTAGGAATCATAATTACTTCTGCAATTTTCCAGAGGCTGGGTACATATTTCAATCCAAAGGCGGCATTTATAATATTGGTGAGCTTTAATAATGCTTTCCTTGGTAGTTAAAATGTCTGCTGTGATAAGGTCATAACCCAGCGCTTTTCTCGGATTCATATTTGTTTTTATCTCATACATGACTTTGGTGTTGCTCGTAGGTTTTCTTCACTTTCCTGTACAACCTCTCCAGTTATTATTTCGGGTTCCAATGGTAGGTCATCATGTGGTTCAAATATTTTTTCCATGTATTCAGCAAAATTTCGTACTTTATCTTCGTTATTTCTGGCCCATTCGTTATCTTCTGTTCTGATTGGAGGAATCTGCATTATTGGCCTTTTAATTCTTCTGGTTGCTCTCCAGAGAAAATAATCAGTACTAGTAATTTTCTGAGGTAGTTATTGATAGATTCGTCTTTCAAATCTTTGATTTCCCTTTTAACTAGCTGAGTCAGATTAGCTTAGTTTTATCTTGAGGGGCTCTAGTTTGTTGCCATATTCTCGTTGCCCTTCTTTTTTCTGCCAAAAGCTCTCTAATTTCTCTAGGGTAGTTGTTTCCCTTAATTTTCTTTTTATCTTCAGTAGTGTTTTCCCAAGCTGACTGCTGTATGTCACATATGCACTTGTGGTCTTCTTTTCCTAATTGCTCCTCACTCCTTAGTGGAACCATTAAGTTAATTTTTCTTTCTAAAGACAGTCTAAAGTATTCCCTATTTGTGTGCTTATTTACTAAACTACGATAGCTTTCTTTTTGAATGATAATTTCACTTAATGTCAAAAATATTGGGGGGTGATCAGAGCTTAAGTCAAGACTTTCATCTATATGTATAAATCAATCAGATCTGGTATTTTATTTGGATTAGTTGGCCAGTAGGTCGGTTCACCATTTGATAAGGCTTCATAACCGTATTTTCAGATAGCATTGAGGAGTTCTTTCCCTTTGGTTGTTGTTAGTCTAGAACCCCAGTGGATATTTTATGCATTAAAATCTCCTCCAATTACAAATCTTTTCCCTAGTTTACTGAAAAATTCAAGATAATCTTTTTCTTTTAGAGTCGGTGGGCAGTAAACTCCAATAATACTAATAGAGTTATTTTTGGTCTTGATATAAACAGCTGTTGCTTGTATTTGTTCTGTCTCATATTTTAATTCCTCGAAGTGATTAATACTATTTCTAATTATAACAGAACTACCTCCCTTAGCTGTATTTCCCGGGTGAATAGTGTGATATGTTTTATAATTTCTAAATTTGATAATTGATTGCCAAGTGAAGTGAGTTTCAGAGATGAGACAGACATCGTTTTTCTCTTCGTCCAGAACCATTTGCAATTTCTGTTGGTGTTGCTGGAGTCCATTGGCATTCCAGCATAAAATTCTTAAGTCGTTAGACATGGAAAGGGTTTTGTTTAGGGAGGGTTTTGTTTAGGGATGGCTCCCTCAGTACTGTATTCTAGTTTCTGTAATCGCTGATCAAAAGTATTAAGTTTGCTTAATATCAGCTTAAGCGTTTGATTTATGTCGTCTGTTTGAGGAGTTTTTTATTTGTTTTCGTTACTCATCATTACTTGAGCGTAAGTTTTTTTGCCCACTTCTGCTTGAGAGGCTATCAACGCTTTACGCCTTAATTCTCCTTTAAATGATTCAGGCCTGTTAATTCCAACAGTTTGCTTCTTTATTACATTTGTATTTTTAGCATGTATGTTTTTATTTTTGATGTTTTGCAATTCAATAGCAACACTGCATCCTCTGTAGTTAGCTGGATGGTTTCCTCCACAATGTATGCATCTAGGTTGTACATCTGTGGGTTTGACACAATCTCTAGTATGGTGTTTACCTGGACATTTGACACACCTGGGTTGTTTGTTGTTCGTATAACTCAAAATATAAGAAAAAGAGATGAGATATCAAATTCACCGTTTGGAAAATCTTCTTCTATGAAATGTTTCCTAACAATAGGCCTATCAGACCTATGTAGCGAAATCTTGCCCAAATCTCCGAGAGTGCCTTGTTATTGGATTTGTCAACATCTATATAAAGTTGGTAACAAAAATTTATAAATTTTCGTATTCGATTGCAGTTAGTGAAAATGTTAATGGAAAAAACCCGATCATTCGCTTGGAAGTTTGTTTCTACGAAATGTTCCCTTAAAACAGGCTTAACAGGTTTTGTAAACGTCTTCTTAATTGAATTTACCACCTTCTTAATGTTTTATATGTTTTATATCGTCAACCTTTGTTGTGTACACATCTACTGTGGACTAATAAAAGTAAAGATAAAATAAAAATAAAAATATTTTTAAATCATAAAGGGATAAAGTTTTAATATAAAAAAGAATAGAGTTCTAAACTGGATAGCTGATTTTATAGCTCAACAATTATTAAAGTGCTATACAGATAATTATTAATAACTATATTAATAATTGTAGTGTTTAATTTAATTTAATTTTGTGTGTCGGTAGTGAGTTTTATTTTTCTGTATGTGGTAATTTTGTGCGTGAAACCGCTAATTAACGGTGTTTTTATATCTGTGGAATTCGTGCTCCGCTTTTTGGTTATATTCGGTTTTTTCAATAGTGTTCTAAATTCTATATTCATTTTTTGTGTTACTTTCATTTTATTTAATTAGTTACTCTTTGTTTTAATAACTTAACGATGGTGCAATCATTTGTAGTGTTTCTTCGATCACGTTTTTTTAATGTACTGTTATTATTTTGATGAGTGTACGCTTACTCTAAGGAACGGCACACTCTAAAACGAGTGTGACGGAAAGATAAGTGAACCGTTTTGTTAATTTCTATTCTTTTTTTTATTTTATTTTTATTTTTGTACGTAGGAATTATACACTCGTATTTTTTTTTTTTGCATATGAATGTGTATATGTATATATGGATGTATGTATATGTATGTACATATTTGTGTGTATGTAGTGTATTTTTACTCCTGTCTATTTTTATGTGCATATTTTATTATTACAGTTTTGTTGGACTATTTGCTTTTGTCTTGTATGCCGTTATTTGACTGTTTGCTATTTTATTTTTTTTAGCGCATTTTTCCGATTGCCGTGCGGTTTCTCGCCCAGAGTTATACACACTTTTCTTTTTACTTTTTTTTATTATTTTCTCTCGTCATTTGAATTATATTATTGTTATTTTGATTTTTACTGTTTTTTTTTTTCTCTCTCGATTTCATGATGTGTTTCAGATCCATCATCTTTATAGTGTAAGAGTTCATGGATTCAACTGATCTGGCATCCGACTTCGAGTTTGCTGACCACGATAATGTTGGTTGCAACTCGGATACATCGTCGGGTACGGAAAGTTTACTTCTGAAAGGTTGATTTATATTATCCGTTCCGTTCCGCACAGACACGTACCGGTACAGACAAAAAAAATATTGTTTCATACATTTTATATGGAAGTATTTATATTATCCGTACGTTTCCTTTCATACACGTACCGTACAGACAAATATTGTATAAAAGAATATTTGTCTGAAATGATACGTAAGCGAAAAAATACGAACAAGACGAAATAACTCGAACTCATAGTATCGTTTCATTATCCATCCATGCTGATGTATTTTGTATTTTTGTACATGAATTATTTTAGTTTGTTGCGATCAATCGATCATGCAACTTGAATCGGTCGAAATATGTATGTATAGATATGTCGGTTACTTTCAGATAATTTTTATTTCAGATTTAAATTATTTTCAGATATGATTATTAAAGTTATACGATTACAACATTTTTATTGATTTTTACTATCAATATTACTCTTATAATTCTAATATTATCAATTGATTAAATATTTTATTCTAAATATTTAATTTTATTTATTTTGTATTTTTATATTCTTGTTTTTCGTTTGGACTGTACGTAGTTGAGCGGTGATTGTACGTTGTTACGAATATATACGATCGACATATCGAAATAATACAAATGAATGTCTGTACGGAAACGTACGGATAATATAAATACTTGATGTCTGTGTCGGTACGTGTCTGTAAGGAACTGAACGGATAATATAAACCAACCTGAACTCGGATGGCGATGGTATCTTAATGGAGCCGAGCCATCGCACTACAGCTAGACGTCTAGGCAAACGTCGTCGACAGCGTCTGCAAAAAAGACTGTCTGGCCTTGCGCTAGGCACCAACCGGTACCACTCCAGAAATGGCGACGAAAAAGCCTCGCTCGTATGCGCAGACCGCCGCGGAATCTGCGATTAAAAAGTTCTGTGTTCGGGAGAACAATCCAGATATCTCTCTTGATGAGAAGAAATTGGGTGTTTTCCGGCTCGAACTTAGTCGTCGAGTTCTTGACTCGGCTAAATCGTCAGGGTTTGTAGCGCAGATGCTTGGGTGTCATCTTTCAGATGGTGTCTTCATTTGCAGGTGCAACAATGACGAGACCTACAAGTGGTTTTGTGAGACAATCTCCAAAATGAAAGATGTTTGGAGTGGTTGTCAACTATCGGTTGGCGACCCCCCAAAACCATGTTCATGAGGATCCATGTTCATTTCATTTCATTTAGTACATTTCATTTCAGTTAGCAGTACGTTCTGGAGAGGATCTCTTTCAAGATT
Organism: Tipula unca; assembly: GCA_951394425.1. Classification (NCBI taxonomy): domain Eukaryota; kingdom Metazoa; phylum Arthropoda; class Insecta; order Diptera; family Tipulidae; genus Tipula; species Tipula unca. Next base: position 124,783,072 of record OX596380.1, read on the forward strand.
ATCTCTGGTCCGTAGAGAACTTTTATTCTTCTTTTTGCCCGACTCAACAATGTCGTCCATCCTTAGAGTAAAACAGATCAACTTGCAACACAGTAAGTCTGCTTCTTTTGAGTTAAGGAAGTTGCTTTCTGTAATGCATACAGATATTTGTCTAATCCAGGAACCATATCTTCTTGATAATGTTGTCTCTGGATTGAACTTATTTAATGGCAGAATCTTCTGTAAGAATTCTGTCAATAAAACTCGAGCGTGCATTTTTATTGGCAATAATATCAATGCAGTTCTTATTCACGAGTGTAGCTCGGCCGATATTACGGCTGTTCTTATTACTCTGGTATCCGCTAATTCCTGCATTAAACTGGTCATCGCCTCAGTTTATTTGCCGTATGACTCTTTTTCACCTCCTCCCTCTGAGGAACTTACTAATCTTGTGACATGGTGTAAGAACAAGCATACCCCTTTGGTGATCGGTTGTGATGCTAATGCTCATCACTCGATCTGGAGTAGTACGAACATTAATCACAGGGGTTCTTCGCTGTTTAACTATATAAGCTCCTCTGAGCTTGAGATTCTCAATACTGGAAGTGAGCCTACTTTTGTCAACTCTATCCTTCAGGAGGTGATTGACATTAGTTTATGCTCCATATCCATTATTGATTTAATTTTAGACTGAAGAGTGACGGATGACATCCTCACCTCTGATCACAGGTGTATTTCGTTTAATATCAACCTTAAACGACCACCTCTTAAACCTTACCGCAATCGGAAATTAACCGATTGGGGTCTTTTCTCTCTCGAGCTAGGTTCTTTACTTGCGCCACCGAGGGTTATTCAGTCAAGGAAGGGCATTGAGGATCAAGCATCGTCACTTGCATTGGCAATTACGATAGCCTTTGAAAAATCATGTCCTCTTATCACTAATCAAAAGATTCGGAACAAACCTTTTTGGAACTCTGACCTTAAGAAATTAAGGAAATCTACTAGGAAACTGAAGAACAAAGCAAAAAAGTCTAAGCAACAGATTGACTGATATAACTTCTTGTTAGCTCAAAAGGAATATAAAAAAAAGTCTAAGATCCGCTCAAAAAGCCGCGTGGTTGAACTTCTGCGAGGAAATCAACAGGCTTTCAGCTTTCGCTGAACTCAATAAAGCTTTAGCTAAGAACAGTACGTGTAAACTGGATTCTCTTCGTTTTCCGGACGGACAGCTTACCTACTCCAACAAGGAAATTGGTGAGCTGCTCCTTTCGGCTCATTTTCCTAGTTGTGATATCATCAACTCGGATGATGTTGCAGCCGATCTCACTAGGACGTCTGTTGCGAGTCCCGATTGGAGTTTGGCTCACAAGCTGATCAATCATGATATCTTGCGATGGAGCCTATTTTCCTTTGCATCTTATAAGGCTGGCGGTCCTGATGGTATCTTTCCTGCTGAACTACAGCAGGGTTTTCCTCAAATTCAGGATGATTTGCTCCACCTTTTTCAAGCGTGCATTGCTGTTAGCACTGTTCCAAATTCTTGGAGCAGTAGTAGAGCTGTTTTTATCCCGAAAGCTGGTAAGTCCGATTATACGGATCCTAAGTCCTTTCGGTTTATTAGTCTATCCTCAACTTTTCTTAAAGCTCTGGAAAGAATTGTCGATAGATTCATTAGAGATCATTTTCTAATCACATCCCCACTCAGTAGCATGCAGCATGCTTATAGAGTCGGTAAGTCCTGTGAAACCGCCCTACATGAACTTGTAATCAGGATTGAAAAATCCCTTTATAATAAGGAGTTTCTTGTGGGTACTTTCCTGGATATTGCGGGAGCTTTCGATAGCACTTCGTTTGCTACGATCACTACTGCCTGTACCAATTTTGGTATTGATCGCACCATTATCCTATGGATTGAATCCATGCTTAAGTCTCGCACTGTGGAGGCGGAGCTGGATGGGGTATTAGTTTCTGTTAAGGTCACCAAAGGCTGTCCTCATGGAGGTGTGCTCTCACCTCTGCTGTGGCTTTTGGTCATTGACGAATTGCTTGTGAAGCTGCAGCAATCTGGCTACATTGCTCAGAGCTACGCTGATGATCTTGTTCTGACACTCTGAGGCAAACATCTCAGTGTTTTATCCGACCTAACTCAACATGCTTTAACTATTGTGGAGGCAAGGTGTGTTGAGAAGGGTCTTCACGTCAACCCTTCTAAAACTGATTTAATTGTCTTTACAAGGAAGAGGAATACTCTTGAATTTTCTGTTCCCTCCCTTTTTGGGAGAACGATCACAAAATGTGACCACGTCAAGCACCTTGGTGTTGTCTTGGATAGTAAACTTTTCTGGAAGAATCACCTGGACTACAAGCTTCAAAAAGCTACTGCCATTTTTTGGCAATGTATAAGAGCCTTTGGGAAATCCTGGGGCTTAAGCCCCAGGATGCTTTCTTTTATCTATAAATCACTGGTCCTACCGCTACTATCGTATGCCTCTATTGTGTGGTGGCCAGTAGTTGACCTGAGGGCTTCTGTAGCCAAGCTTAATGGTCTACAAAATCTTGCTTGCAGAGCCATAACGGGGGCTATGTCCTCGACTCCACTTCTCGCTATGGAATCCATTCTTTCTTGCCTCAGTTACGCACCTTTATTCTAGGAACAGCCTGTTCTGCAGCTTATCGTCTGAGGTGCATTGGGGCATGGAATCTCTTCGGTTCTATCATGGGACATCGACAAATTTTTAGTAATTATTCTTCATGTTTACCAGAAATCGATATGGTTAACGACAGACTACTACCCGAATTCCATTTCTCAAATCTTTTCTCGGTGGCTTATCCCTCGAGAGATTTGTGGAGCTCGCAGGTTTTTCTTAATAAATTAGATGAGTCCATTGTCTTTTATTCTGATCGAGAGCCATCAGATTCTAACCTCAGTGCAGGCTTTGGAATCTACTGTCCTGGGACGGATCTGAGACTTTGCGGTAGTCTTGGTTCGCATTGTACTGTTTTTCAGGCGGAACTAATAGCGCTGACACGTAGTGTTATTGAGGCTTTGAATTTTGCTGTTAAAAACAAAAGTATTCTACTGTGTACAGATAGTAAAGCTGTACTTAACTCTTTAAGAAATCCCTTGACTGTTTCTAAACTCGTCAAGGAATGCAAACAATTCATGAACCTTCTTTGTTCTAACAATAAAGTTACGGTCATGTGTGTTCCGGCTCATTGTGACATCATAGGCAATGAGATCGCGGATTGTTTAGCCAAAGCTGGCTCCCAATCAACTTTAATTGGTCCTGAACCAGCTGCTCCTATATCTTTCAACTACGGGAAGAAAGTTATTAAGGATTACGCTTTGAAAGACGTCTCAGTGGCTTGCGACTTTTGGTTGTCGTAAGGCGAAGTACTTCATTGGGGAGCCCAATTTGAGGTCCACGAAGTATGGTTTATCTTTAAAAAAGAGTCAGTTAAGAGTCTTGGTAGCGATTCTTACGGGATATGGCCGTTTTAAAGATCATCTACATCGTATGCGTTTAGCTCATGATGTTATTTGCGAGGACTGCCTTGAGGAGGATGACGACTCCCTCCACTTCGTGTGCAGTTGTCCTGCGTTCAGTTCTATACGAGTTCGGATATTCAACTTTAGGTCTTTGAATTTAGATCAGTTGTCCTCTCTGCCTTGGTCTAAACTTGTTCAGTTTGCGAAGGCAGCAGTGCGCGTTTGCGAATTGGGATAGAATCCTGAAATAATGTTTTATAGCGTGTGTGAATATCGTTTTTTTTATAATTATTATATTGCCATAATTATGTAAAAAATCACTTTATGAAATAATTCATTTTCTTGAAATTCTCATTTAAATTTACCAATACATATTTATTTCAACTGGATTCCAATGGGATTTTCGTTCCGTCAGTTTTTACTAATTGGAACCGAATACGTAACGTGCTATTTTTTGTTAGAAACTTCACAGGCTCATATTCATTGCAAAAATTGTTGAATTTCTATTTTTTTGTTAAGTAAATAAAATTTATTTTTAACTCGTTTAAATTAATCATCATGAACACTTCAATACTATAAATTTTCAATAAAAATATTATTTTTAAAATTATTTAAGTGTTTCATTCATAAGTTTTATTTTATTATTCCTATACCATTAAAATAATAATTTCAATTATTAGAATCAATTATAGCCAATTAAAAATAATATTATTATTATTACGAAAGGTGTTTAAAGTTTTATTAACAATGTGCTTAATCTGTTTATTTACCAAACGAACGAGAAAGCATTTTTATGTCGACAATCCCCATACAAAAAATAAATAGTGATTGTAGATATTTTATCATTATACCATGTTCTTTTGACGCAGACATAACAAAACAATTGCATTAAAGCAAAGTATCATTTTCACTTTACCTTGCAAAAAGTGAAATTTTAAAAAGCGTTAGCATCATCTAAAATTGTAAGGGACAAGAGTGTGTTTAAATAAAAAAAATATTAAAGTATACCATGTTGACAGTAGTCATAAATGGTATTTTATTCTTTAGAAATCTGACGAAAAATAATGATTCAAACACTTTTAAACCCTCATTCAACAGAATATTTGATACACACTATAAACATTTCATTCCTTCAAGGACACAAAAAAGGAAACGTCCAATTGAAAAAGGAAAATTTAAATAATTTTTCGGCTAGCTCTATGCTCTATGTAAATTAGTAACAAGTACCAAATAAATCCCAAAAACAACATCCGAAGTTATGGAAATTCCATATTTCGTCTTTGGTACACATATTTTTTGTCCTTTCTATTTTTCGAAAAAAAATCAAATTCTTCTACAACACAGAAATCCATGAGCAAAATAAAACGGTTGTGTGCTATCTTAATAAATCATCAATAAAAATTTAATTAAAAGAATAAAACTTTTTTTTTGTGCCTATGTCTGTCTGTATTATATTCTATGTAGCAAATTGGAATGAACGAAATACATATCTTACGGATGTATATGTATATATATTGTCTTGGTGTCCTTTCTATTAACTTATTCGAAATGTGTAAGACTATGAGTCGTCAGATGGAAGAGAAGGAAACTTGGTAAGACAGAAAAAATAGCATAACAAATGTAATTGAATGAAAATGTTGTATGTATTTGCCTTTTTCAGACAATTTTAAAGGATTACAGAAACATAAACATAATTTAATTGTTTTTATGTTCGGATGCTTTAGGGCTCTAATACTAATAGTATTCTGTTTGTTTGCCATAATGATTTGAATATTATGGTTTTTTGTTATGTGGTCTTGGGTAAATGGGGCATAGCCCTATTAACACATCAGATAAATGATTTGAAATGAATTACAATGTAATAGGAAATTAAAAGCTTTGTTATGCCTGTTAGTTTTTCTATTTATTGGACTACGGTATAAGTTTATGCAACTTTCGTATTTTAAACTTTTTTCACATTCAGGAGTTTTAAATTAAAAATGGTGCAAGCCAAATGCAATATAGATGTGAAAAAGTTTTTGCGATAATACCTTTCGGTGAGTTATTATTTATATTTGGTGAACATGAATAGGAAAAACGATATTGAATAAATTGCTGTGTTCCATTTAACGTTACAAAGTACTAATCAGTACTTATGAGTAGATCGTCAATAGACCGAACAGACCTATGTCAAAGCAAAATATAACCAATCAATTTTAGTATTAAAACAATCTTCAAAATGGTAAGTTATAAAAAATTTCATTTAAAATATTTCATAGTGAATACTTTAAATTGATAATAAATCGATAAGAAATTGGTCACATTTCGTGAGTGGATGTCATTAACAAGCGTCTATGAAAGGAATGATGAGTGTTTTAATAGTACGAAATAAAATATTTTGGGAGACCATTTAAACTATATTTAAAGGCTTTTTTGTATATACATTTTATGATTATATCAATATATTTTTGAAATAACTCACAACACCAGAATAAGTAGAAGTGACATTAAGGAATCTTTACCGATCATACAAAATTGCTAAAAATCGGGGATCGGGAACAAGTGGCAGCAAATTTTTATTTATGGATTCAAATTTCATGGTATTCCGAATGTGTTTTCAAATAACGTATTTACTATTCGAGCTGAAAGAAATCCAATTCCAGCTTCTCCAACCAAAATTATAAATGAATTGGATACTGAAGAGTATCCAAAATTGGCAATTAAGGAAGTGACAATTCTAGATGAGTTAGTTGGTGAAACAGTTACTGAAAAACATAAAAGAGATAATCTTTTAGACAAAACACATTATTATGCTGAAAAATTGAGAGAAAACAAATGACGGTTTGGTTTGAATAACACCTATTGTAGAAAAGGAATCGGCTAAGAAGAGAAGATACAGATTTGCAGTTCAGTTTAATACATTTTTGTTGTTCAATTCATTAAATATTTCCACTTTTACTCTACTCTTTCTTTACTGATATTTTCTTCTTCTCCACTTGTCTATATTTTTAATTTTACCACCGAGGAAAATAACGCGTGTTATTTTTGAGAAGGTAAAAGTCGCAATGGCTGTTTATTTTTTTATGTTTTTGTTTTGTATGATGTCGCCTTCGATGTCCAAAATATGTGTCGTATTTTAGATAGTAGATGCGCCGGCGGCGGTCAATATTGCACGTATTTTAAGTGCAATGGACTTGCGTTGAACCGGACGGTTTTATATCATTTGCCGTGTTGAGAATACCCTACGCCGGTTTCAATATATCAATAGAGATTGAATGGTGCTTGTCTTTGATTGAGACAATGAATTGCTTGCGTAAGCGGCTTAAACTTTACATTAGATTGTAATTGTAATCCAGTAGGATCGTTATGAACCCTGACAAAGACATAATCGCAATTGTTCAGCGATTTTTGAACGAATATATTAGTTTGATTTGTTGGTGTTGTTGTCGTGGTGATAATATTTTTCATGGTGGTGCGTAGTTGGTAGATGACTGCTCGAATACCAAGTAGTACGATTGGTACTTCAGAACTCCAGTGAATTTGGTTGCCTCGGGACTTGAGAGCAGCTTTGAGCTGGCGGTGGAAGCGTCCGATCATGCCATTGGCTTGCGGGTGGTAAGCTGTTGTACGTATCCGATGCAAGACGAGGAGTTTCGTTAACTCCATGGTTGTGGCAGACATTTCGCTCATGCAGACATTTCCGAGTGAAACGATCGGAACAGGTGAGTAAATAAGTGTATCCATTGGATAGAGGAAGTGGTCATACGATATCCAAATGAACTGTCCAAGTAGCGTTTTTGTGTGCCGTTGTACTTTTGGTCACGTCTTTGTTTCTGCTATGACCATGATATGACATACCGTGTAAACTGTTGAAGATAGTTCGACGTAGTTCCTCTGCGATGTATGAGCGATTTGCACCCGTAGATGTTTCGCAGTAAATTTCGAGGCCAGGTAATCTGAAAAGCTCTAGTTGCAGTGATGAACTGGCCTGACCAGCGGCACCAGAAAGTAAATTCTGTAGTTCCAAGCCTGCTTTTTGCGCTTGTGCGATTTTGTTGTAGTTGAAGGGAGTCTCAACTGTGGCCGTTTCGTTTGTTGTTGTGCGCGAATGTCTTCGGTTGTGTTCCATTTTAGACTGGATTGCTCGAGTCAGAGAGTAGTGGTCGGTAAAAATGGTGAAATCCCGACCCGCTGGGACTGCAGAGTATTTCTTTTCGACATCCAAGAGCTTCTTTGAGAAGAATCCCAGGGGCTGCCAACAATTGGTGTTGTACTGTTGCATGACTGCTTTGATAGCAGTGTTTGTTGCATCAGTAGTTATGCTGAGTAGTATAGGATGCCATGAGGGGTGAGCTTATGGCTGAGGAAATCAAGAGTGGATGCGCCGAAGACACATTTTGAGGTCTTGATATGAACATCAAACTCGACAAGTCAGTGGAAAGCCGTTTCCAGATGAAGTTTGAGTTCTTCCTCAGTTTGCGATGCCACAAGAATATCGTCAATGTAGACGAAAACGAAATCGAGATCTCGAACGACTTTGCGTAGTCCAATTGGCATTCGGGTGTTTTCGAAGAGAGTAAATGTTATGGTGATTGCCGTTTTAAAAACGTTTTCAGGTGCCACGGAAATGTGGTGATAACCTCTGATGAGATCAAGTTTGGGGAACACTTTGCAGCCATGCAAGTGAATGAAGTTTTGAATGTGGGGTAACGGGTAGCGATCCGGTATCATAACCGTGTTTAAACGCCGATAGTCCCGACATGGCCTCCAATCCTGATCTTATTTCTTGACCATGTGCAGCGGACAAGAGAAGGAAGATGTCGATGTTCGACAAATTCCTAATACCACCATGTGCGGAAATTCTGCTTGTGCAGCTTTCTGACGCACCGGATCTAGCCTGCGTGGTCTCGACACTAGAAGATGGCCTTCCATGACGATGTGGCGAACCACGTTGTGTCGGAGTAGCATTTTGTAGTTCGGCTCTGCTTAAAATGGATCGGTGTTGGTGTGCTAACACGAATTTATTGTGCCGTTTATTGACAGCTTTGTAGCTATGGATCAATCAGCCGATGGTGCTTAACATCGACAATAAGTCCGAATTTACTTAGAAAATCGGTGCCCATGATCGGACGACTCACAGCAGCTATCCGATATCCACGTTAAGTAATTTTGTGCCGTACGTGTGGATGATTTCACCATTGCCAACCGGTAGGATTATATCTGAATTTCGATTCTATATTGAGTAATGCAATTTAAAACTCATTGCTATGCATTGGAATAACCGAAAGGTCAGCGCCAGTGTCGACTAAATAGGTGAGTTTGTTTGTTCCGTCGTATACGAATAAACGGGACGCCTATAGGGTATCAGGATAGTTGCGTAACTCTTTAATAGTTTTTTGATTGATGAACTTTCATGGTGCTTGCGGCGGCCGCGGATTTTAAAACATTGAAAACAAAAACACTGCAGTTACCATATATAACATAATTTAATTAAAATACGATACTAGCCCTTTATGTTGTCTTAAATTATATCCCATGATTCTTTATCAAAACAGCATATTTGTAAGAATGTTTGTGACTTATGAGCTTTTCCATCAGATTTATTTACTTTTCATCATTTTTTTTGACATTCTCAATTACCGGAGCTGAATTTTCCATATTTAAACCCTCCTTTTTATTCAGCTGGCTCCAATTAGTTATTATTTTCAAATGACTCTGTTTTTTAACTAGATCCTCCCGGTTTACAGCTATCAATACAGAACCAATTGGAATTTTCATCGAGTCATGCAATATTAATTCCATATATTTTTACAATTTGAGGGTCAAATGCTGTAGGTGAGGGGTTGGTGTGCTTCAATATTATAGTATGGCATTTTTAGGTTATTTTCTTTTTGAAATACATATTCATGTTTTTTAAGTAAATTTATACACATTGATACTTTATAATTTATAATATTATGACAATTATGTAACCTTTAACGGTGCCATTTCCTTTCTGATGTTAATCCAAAGAAGACTATATCCCAACGGAAACTGGTAGGTAAATTTTACTTTTACCGCATTTGTCTAAATATTTCACAAAATTTTAATATTTCTTACGTTTCGTACATTTCACGGTACAAAAATTGATCCTATATATGTGGGAATGTGGCAAATATCTCACACACCTTTTGAATCAAATTTTTCGATTTAAGGTTAATTAAAAAGATTTAAAAACAAACCATAATAAAAAATAAAAACATGAAAATACATATTAAGACACTTACCTTCATAATATGTATAGGTATCCTTTATAAACATAATTTAAAAAAAAATTATATCTCATAAAAACAATAAGTCCTTGAAAATAGCTTAATATACCAGTACTAATATAGAAATTAAGTATATTTTTCGAAAATATATATTTTAATATCCTTTCCATTAATAAGAAACGAAACGAAAAAAAAATCTCATGAATCCTTTTTCTTTTACGGATACTTTACTTCCGCTTTATAAATATATAACCTTTCATTACAATATATAAAACATTTTTTCGTTTCGTTGCTCTGTACTGCCTTCATTCTTAATAAACAATATTCCATTCTCTCAAGAAAATTGAAAATTTTTATAATATTTATTATCTTATGTACCTGAGCTGTATAAGAGATAACAAAAATATTTGAGATACGATTTTTTTATTTTAATTTTTACAAAAATTTACAAGGTAGGATTATTTATTTATGTTTATTGTTTTATTTTCTTTCAAGGATATTAAAAACTTTCATTGTCTTAAAAAAAAGTCAGTTAAAGTTATTTTGTTTATAATTTTCGAATAAAAATTAATCATAATAAAAATCTAATATGAATCAACCGGTACGTGACTTTGCAATGACTCTCCTTACTATATATACATACATAGTGTTACCATTCCATTGTACATGTTACGAATCATGACCGAAAGTCCTACATCGATCTGATCTGAACTGTATCCTTGTGATCCAGTTTAAGTTATTTCTATTCCACGAGGATAGTTATTCTTTTTTATTGTTAATCTAACTAGAAATATTCGTATCTATTCTGTAAATAGGTTAGAAACTTTCTGGAAAAAAATCTATTGGAAATTAATTTGCTATTCTGTATCTCGCTGGACTGGAAAATTCTGTTGGAATTATTTTGTTGTAGTATCAATAATTTTTTCGGAGTTAAAAGATACGAGAATACCACTCAAATAGATGACATTTGGTAATTTTTATTTAAAAACAGGAATTTTTTAACATGTAATACATTATCTTTGGTTCGTCTTAATGCTGTTAACAAATATTTTTTGTTATATAAGTTAAAAAATAGTCTACATGTATATTAGTAAAGGTTTCGTTTTCCAAATATAATACAATTATTGTTTGTTTCAATAACTTTTGGTAATTGTAATTCATTTGTTGCTTTCGACATATGTAATAAACTTTTGGTAACAAAATAGCTGTATTACTACACTACTATTGTAGTAATTATTGTAAATATTATTTAATTGCGAATTCTTCGAAAAAAATTGCTAGCTTACGATTTTCAGAATTTTTGTCATCTATTTATACCTCGCCCAATTTTTATGTATGTTTGCAAAAATAACAAAAACAATAAAAGTGATCACGATTCACGGGTAACAAATTTTACTCGATGAATTCACTATGAGCAAATACTGGTTTATTCTCGACTGTTCATGTCGTTTGGCGGCAAATTTTTATTGTACGTATATATTGTTTACAAAATGGCGATCTTTTTTTTTTTGTCCCTCATTCAAAATATTCTGACGTAATGTCAAAACGAATTTTACCAGCCTAAAATGAGTTAAGTCTGTTTAGCGCAAAACTCATTCTACCTGGTATATACTAACATATCTGTTTTTTTAATTTTTCAAATTTATTCAATAAAATTTGCCACCAACGACAATACCAGTCGAAAAAGCAAATAATGTCATATATTGTTAAAGCAAACCAATTTTCCAAAAAAAAAGCATTTTTTTAAAATAAAAATGACAGAAATTTTTCTACATAAAATATAGTCAAAAATTCCAATGTTATCGAGTTACAGAATAGCAAAATTCCAACAAAATCAATTCGGAGTTAAAATTTCTTCGCGTTGAAATTTCCCCAAAGTGTTGCAATTTTTACAATGAAACGAGATACAAAATAGCAAATTGTCCAGTGGAATCGAATTACAGAATAGGCATGATTATTTGAAAATGTATGTAGCTGCGTGGAGCGTAAATTTTAAAACTCCGATTCCTTTGATGTAAGTAAGATTTTTATTTGTGGGATGTTTTTACAGTAGTTTACTACGAGTTGAGTATTAGAATGTTTAAAAGGTAAAAAAAAGTGAAAATTATCAGTGAAAATAAAATAAAACAGCGGATCTCCGCACGCATTAGAAATAAGTCCATGCTACCATATAGTTCAATGTTTAAACCATTCAAAAACGAAAATAAATTTGACAGTAGCAGAACAACTAGAAGGTTTTTCGAAATAAATCATATGTCTAATAGACTAAATTCCGAAATTGGTAATATGTTAACAAGCGGAACTGATATAATTGGGGAGAGCAAAATCGAAGAGCTGTGTTGTGATTGAAAGAGTATCGAAAAGGAATATTAATCAGATTCAATAAATTGTTGATCTACATATGCTCGAACCATTTACATTCGAAACGGGGAAATTGACTTTTAGCTTTAATCCGTTGATGTTGGTAAATTGGTTGAAACTGTTTTTTATTGACACAACGTCAGATTGCAGGTGGCTGTAATACTAAAGCTAGACGTCGAGATGACCGAATTCTAGGCCGGCATAATTTTTTTAAATTTTGGCCAACGGAAAATTTTTATTTTTACGAGAGGTTGTTGTCAACCGCAATAACTTAATCTCTGAGGGCCGCGCTAATATTACGCTTATCACAAATAATCTTCTACTGATAAAAATGTCAGGTGTCATTGATCATCCAATACCACTATGCATTTTTAACCAGGTTTCTTTTGTAACAACGATAGCTTATATCATGAGACGGCCGGGCGTTAATACGACACTTATTACAAGTACCAATCCACATGCCATAGTGTTTAGGAGCTAGAATTAATAGAACGAATACAAACAGCAGCCTATCAAATAAGGGAAGATTTGCATTAGCATTCAAATAACTAACGAACACTATAACGAATATCATTCCTCTAAACCTAAAGTCATTCCTCCCAAAAAACCGTATACATGAAATCGTAATATTAACAAGTTAACCTTTTCCGAATAAATTGAAAAAACACGGAAAACACAAAATCCTGTTAATACTCAACAACAAGTTGATCGAAGTGAAAATGTGAAGCAAACACCAAAACCACCACAAGGAATTTTAAGTAAAATTGAAAACTACCTTGTAATAAGAGATATAATGAATTCAAATCAAATATAATATTAAACAATGATGTTCAGTAACGGAGACCGTCAATGTTCCGGATGTAGAGAACTACAGAAAACTAACCCTTATTCTTAACTGATACTTCGGATCAATTGCTCCTACTATACACTGTTTTTGTTCTCACCGATAGTAATTAGCCCATCTATTTTTAAACTCACCTCAAAACCCATACAACACATTTATTATCCAAACATTATATGGGCTTTCTAGAAACTGGTCCATTTTAAAACTTTCTATGTAACTTTGACGTATTTATATATGACCGCCTTGAAGTTATTCCACACTTTTATTCCAGAATTTTTAGCTTTGTAGTGTTGATTCATCAGAGATAATTTCGCCATCTTCAAAAGTGTACAGTTGATACAAAAATACTCATCCCAGACCTATTTCATATAAAAAATTAATAGTTTTATAATTAAAAAATTCTGGCCAAGCCGTTGAAGGGACAGCTATTTTCTATTAGCGATTAAGCTTGAGACCCTATTGACCAGCTCTGATAATTTTTTAATAGTGGAATTCGTCGAAGAACAAATCACATGTCTATTTCCTTAAAACGATTGAGCTTGGAACCCGGTAAGGTAAAATTATTATCCGACTCCGACCCCGACTTCGACATATAAACAAAATATTATAAAATTCAATAATACTGCTCGTATTCAAATACTTCATTCACTAGAATATACCTAATTCAAACATAACAAAATCTAAAACCACTTACCGTAGTGGGTGGTAATGCTGTTACCAACAGAGCTGCTTCCTGTGTTATCTCGGGATAAAGTGAAATGTGGATTTTTTTATTATTTTAGTACGTATACACCACACTAATACAATAATTCAGAAAACAGATAAAACCATCTACCCCTCTTATGAAATAAGATATATTTTTAATATGAGAGTTGAAGTTGAAGCTCTAAAACAAAAGATTAATCACAAAATCCAAATAGTGCCAGTTACACAGACATACTTAAAACTAAAAATTTGTTGTTCTCAAATATTTCAAACAATTCTGAATAGAATAGAGGAACAATGAAGAGCAGAAATAAGAGAATGCTATTGGATTTGTTATCCAAAGACTCACGAAATTCGAAAACGGCATCAGGATAGCTCCTGCGACAAAAAGAAATAAACTTGAATAGCAAATTAAGAATATTTGTATGGAATCCCAACGAGTTATTGCAACATCGGCATGAATTGCAAATACCCTTGGACATCCAAAAAATTGAAGTTTGTCTAATATCCGAGACACACTTTACAAACCAGATGTATATAAAACTTACTCAAGTACGCATATCACACTATACCCCCGCACACCAACCTGCCAGAGTAGGTAGTGAAAAATATGAAACAAAATAAATACAGGCAACCACAATTAGCATCAAACCAAAATTAGCAGCAAACCAGCATCTAAGGGAAAAAATCTTCTCCCACCAGCCACAGAATTTGGAAGTCAATGGCACTCTACTGGAAAGCCAACATATTTGCCAATATATGTAAATAAACGTAATAATCTGACTCAGCGAATTAGAAGAGAAATACAGGACATTAAAAATAATTCAATCAACTCTTTTCTGCGATCATTGCCGTAGGATAAAGACACTAAGTAGTCATTGTGGAAAATAACCAAACGAACAACAAAAATTATCATATTATCATATCATCAGCAGATACTACCTGTAGGAAATTGTGCAAGAAGTAATCAACGAAAAACAAAAGAATTTGCGAAATATCTAGAAAGTATCTTCCAGCCAAATGAACCACAAAAGAGGTGATCAATTACAAGAAGGGGAAGAAACTAAAGATCTATAAATCACTTTGACGTCCACTGCGAAAGTATAGCCAAAGAAAAACAAAAAAAATATCAACTCGAGAACAGCATCCCTTTTCGATCTGATAACAGAAGAAATTTTTAAACAGTAACCGAAAAAATGGAATGTATGGAAGTCCCCAGAGATAGATGTGTCACAGGCCTTTGATAAAGTCTGACACGATTTTTATTCAAATTCCAGTATTACCGCCTCAATTTTCCCAACTCTTAGTATCATATATTACAGAAAGTCAAATTCGTGTTAAACAAGGAGCATACACTGAAATTAAAAAAATCAAGGCTGAAGTACCGCGGAGAAGTGTCTTGAGACCCATTCTTTGCCTATTGTACAAGAGCGATATTCCACTAACTCACATAGAGAAAACTACCAATAAACTCCAAGTGCTATAAATAAAATTAGCAAATGGACAAAAGCAATGGCGTATTAGACTGAATGAAGCGTAATCGGTATGTGTTGACTACACTAATAGATAAGTAATTCAACAAACTGTCGTATTAAATAATATCTCCCTTACCACACGCTAGGTCGGCAAAATATCTAGTAATGAGCCTAAACTCTGAAAAGTGCAATAATATTAGGAGCCCTATTAAGAGCCCTATTAGAGTCAATTAATATTAGGAGCCCTATTTCAACGATTTCAAAACTAGGTAATGAGGGATATTGTAAATGCTCCTTGGTATAATTGTAGCGGCCATAGTTCAATTAAGTGTGTCAAATACTGCGACTGCACAAGCAACCTAATAATAATAAAGACTAACTACAACAACAAACAATCTTCGACAAAAAGTAAATTTGTAAATTTATTAGTAGTAAATATAACTTAAGGCTCTACTTTACTCAATTTGCGAAAACATGTGTATCTTACAAATCGTTTTATGGCCACATAAACTTCAGCATTGCCTTAATTTTTTTTTATAGCAAAGTTAAATATATTTGCAAGCGAGTAACACACGTTTTTTTTAAGTTCGCTAAAGTTTTCCCGTATTTGCGTCTCAAAGTTGATGAATTTTTGACAAAAACAATTCACTCACAAACCAAATTTATCAATATTTTGCCACTAATCTGTAAAAGTTTTATATATGGGTACGTTCAGGAAGATATTATCTAGCGATTAACACCGGTTTTTTTTAAAAAATCGTTCTAATAAGCGAGAAAATTGAAAATTTAATTGAAAACTATTGTTACGTTTTTGCCTTGTCAAATTCAAGGTTCGATCACTGGATTGTGAATAAAACAAACGATGTAAATTTTAGATCACACTAAATTTATTTATTCCGATTATTTACACTAAACACTAATTTAATTATTTCACTTATTTAACTTAATTATTTAACTTCACAATAATTATTTTACCACACTTTAACAACACTATATTACACTTTAATAACACTTTATTTTACTTTATAAACACTTCACTTTTTCCTTTTATTTACTATTAGCACTCTCACGGTTAAATCACAACTGATTTTCTCCCAAATGTTTGTCGCGTATTTATACCAAATATTCTAACCATTCTAGAAATCTCTACAATATTCGTTTAGTCTAGATCAGTCTAGACACATCTATCTGTTCTACTTTATAACAATTTTACATTAACGATAGTGTCGCTATTCAAACATAGATGTCGCCACGATCGTAACACTATTTTATATCGATAAGCTGACAGTCAATTTATTGAAAAAAATGTATCTTCGATGTAAAAATGTAAAATTGTAAAGTAGAGCCTTAACAGTTCGGATTATAAATTGTGTAAAAGGACATCAAAATATTTCATATTTATTAATTATAAATTATTAAACATAAAATAAAATTTAAATAAAATATAAGTCTACATACGTAACAGGCCTCATAATCACCCAAACGAACTAACAAGAAAACATAAGAAATTTTTTTCGGCACTCTTGGTCCCTGAGAACCATTAATTAAAATCCGAATTTAATATTGGGCCATATGCATATGCCTATCCGTGCCTATAGTGCCAATTACTTCATACAAGAATATATAAGCATAAACGTTGTTTACAATTTTTTATCGATTTAGTACATTACAAGTATGATTTCATATGCAAAACAAATAATCAATTTAATTTTGATTATTACACACAAGATTAAAAAAGTTTAAATTTAAAATTTAAATTTTACAATTTTAAAAATTAAAAGTTAAGTTCTTCAGATTAGAAGTTGTCAAAAAAAAAATTTAAAATCAAAAGTATACTTTTTACAAAACATAAATTGAAAAGAAGTTATCGGATAATTTCTGATAAATTAAGTTTTAAAATTTAAAAAATAGTTCTTCAAGCTCCTTTTGAAGCAGTCCTTTGTGAGATGAAAGTCAACGTTTTCTTCAGCAATTTTGAATGGTTTTGCAAGTCTATTGATTGGGCAATTTTCACCATAGTTAGTTGAGTGTCGTACTATCTCCAAAAATCGATGGTTTCGCAGCGGTTTGATTGGAACATGGATAGCTGTATTTTCCAATATGTAAGGTGAATCAATATGGCCAAGAAGGTTGTTACCGATGAAAGCTGAGTCTAAAGATAAACGTCTATTTTCCAGAGTGCAAGTTTTATACTCTAAACATCTTGTCGTGTATGGTGGTAGGCGGGCTATATTGTCATAAAACGGTAGGCTATGGTCATAGTTCCAGTCAGTTTTCTTTAAAATGAAGATCATAAATTTCTTTTGAATGCTTTCAACCCTCTTGATGTGGTTAGCATAATAAGGGCTCCAAATTACTGATGCGTATTCAACTTGGGATCTTATATACGCAAAATAAAGTGAAAACAAAGTTGACAAATTTGTAAATTGTCCAGTCCAACGGTTAACAAAACCAAACATAGAATTTGCTTTAGCAATGCATTTGTCAATGTGGTTGTTAAAACTCATATTTTCAGCGAATGTGACACCTAGATCGATTATTTCTTTACCTCTTTGCAGTTCCGTATTATTAACGCTATAAGCAAAGTTAATCATTACTATATTCATTTGTCAATATTCAACAGTAAAGAATTTTTGTCGCACCATTCACTGAATCTCTCTTGTATGATACATTTTTATATCATCTGCGAACATGGGAAGATTTGAGTATTTTGTGACTTCAGTTATTCCATTTATGAAAACAAGAAAAATCCATGGTCCAATATGGGAACCCTGAGGAACTCCTGACGTTACTTTGATTACTTTAGATTTTTCGCTTCCAATTAACATATATTGTACGCGACTATACAAATCTGAGTTGAACCATTTAATGAAGTTGGATGCAAAGCCAAAGTTGAATAGACTTTCTAGAGCCTTGTGATGGCAGATGGAGTCAAATGCTTTACTAAAATTAGTAAACACTACGTCTACTTGGTTGCGGTTTTCAATTTCATCAATAACTTTGTTGGTATTGAGTGATATATATGTTGAGCTAGGATTCCTTTAAAGCTGTTGCATACAACCAACAATCAGTTCGAATTATTTTGCTATGGTTGAAGTGATTGATATCCCTCTATAGTCTATAACAAGTGATGCCTTCTCTTTTACCCTATTTAAATATAGGTATAACTTTAGATATTTTCTATGTATCAGGGAATATTCCGGATATTAACGAGAGGTTGTATATATTCCGTATTGGGGTTTACTAAAATATTAGAAAAAAAATTTTAATATAGATAGGCGTTGGAATATTATCGGGCCCACATCCGTCACCAAACTGATTAAGTGCATATAAAATATCCTCATCACTAATAACCAGTAAATTGATAAGCACATTATTATTTACGGTTGATTGAGTGGTAAACCAATTACTGTTTTTAGGTTTGTATACATATTGAAAAAAATCCGCAAACATGTCAGCAATTTTTTTGGGATCTTATGTTTTAATATCATTCAAATACATATTACTCGTTTGGATCTAAAGTATTTCCAGAATTGTTTAGGGTTGATTGTAATGCTTCGTTGTACATCTGCAATATATGAAAGGTGGTTTTCCTTGAAGTCTGTATCAAATTCATCATTAGATTGGAGAAATGCAGTCCTATCCGATTCTAAACCACGTTTAATCACCTTGCCATAGGCTTTAGATTTACGCTTCTTCAGATTAATCAGATGGTCGTCAAACCAAGAAGGATGAATATTAGATTTTTTTCCGGCACAATGGAATGTGGGTTTCAAAACCTTTTAATAAAATTTGGTAGAATTTGTTAGCATCTTAGTTTACATCATTAGTGTTTAAAGCAGCGTCCCATTGTATTGCTTCTAGGTACTGCTGAAGTCCAGTGTGGTTAATTTTTTTTAAATTATAGTTAATATGAATATGATGCCTGGATGTTTTTACTTAATTTAATTTGAATCAAAAACTATTTCCCTAGATTTGTGGTTAACATCATTAACAACAAATAGATTGAGTGATTCTGTCACTTTAAATATTTCGGCACCATTTGTGAAGAATAAATCTAATATTCTGTCAAGAGCTTTGGCTATGTTGTTGATTTGCTTTAGGTTAAAACCAAGCATAACATTCAGAGAGACTAATTCCGATTCTGATGTGATATTTCATGGTAGAAAGGAATCCATATCTTGATCATAATTCCACATCACATTTGGCAGATTGAAGTCACCTAGTATTAAGACTAAGTCATTTCGTTTTGTGAGATTAATTAATTCGTCCACTGCATCACTGCATCCGCCGTATATTTCCCTACACGAACTCGGTGGAATGTAGGCTGTATATAAATAAACAGATCCGTCTGATTTATTTTGATCTTTACACACATACTCGTATATACTCGATGGATTGCGGAGTCAAATTTACAGCTATACTGGAAAGCATAGAATACACTGCGATAAGTACACCGCCTCCTGATTTTTTTTTCAGTTGTTGATGATGAACGATCACATCTAAAAACAGCGTAATCATTTCCAAAGTATTCCTTACTGTTAATGTTAGGATTCAATGAGCTTTCACCAATAACATAAATTAAATAATTAGTTTTTAGAACAAAATTGAAATCTTGATCACGTTCTGGAAGTATACCGTAAATTTCTCGGATTTCTTATGTTTTACTGATCTAGCTGATTGTTGATTGTCATAAATTTCCGACGGCATGGAAATTAAAGGCTGAATGGCAGATTATTGATTTATAGTAATTGTGTACGATCGAGCCTTCGCCACAAGTGAGGGTAGTCTGTCATTCTCAACTAGTAAAAAATATTTAAGAGAACGTGTGTGTCTTGATATAGCAACTATAGCATGAGGCTATCAAATAATTCATGAGGTTTCGAATTTGTCCTTACATATATCACATTTGGTAATGTTAAACCTTGCGCTTCGTGGATCGTCATAACTTTACTAGTTGAAAAATTATCATATCAAATTTTGTTAATTTAAATTGTTAATTTTTCTGGCATGGAGTTCTGGGATAACTTCAATGTTTCCTTTGCCAAAAAAAAGTAATTTAAAATATAAACTGGGCACCGGAATTTTTTATGAAATACTTTCCCAATTTTTGTTTATCTGCAATTGGAAAAATTGTAGCACAAGAATAACTACAACATAAAAAATAATAAGATAAAAGGATGTTGAATGAATATACTCTCATAATTTAAATAACCTTTTTAAGAAAAACTTATGTTTATGTCTCGTCTTGATTGCAAATAAAAGAATTTTCCTGTTTCACCTAAAGTGTAGGTATACAATATACATACATATATATGTAACATACAATGAATGTCAGGAAATCACAATTAAACAAAAGGATCTGCTTTTAATAGAAAAATTGTGATGGTTTGGTCTATTTTTGTCTCTATTGTGTATTTCTGTTTGAATGTGTGTGTGCGTCTTGTGTTGTGTGTGACTGTGTCTATGTATAGGTGGGTGTGTGTCTGTACACACATATATTTAATAAGATTATTATAAGTACCTACTTAATATAACAAAAATATATTTTCCTGAGGAATTGTATACTTTGCACACCTCCTTCCAAATTCTAATACAAATTTATTCATAATATATTTAACAAACCAACCGGAAGTAATAGAGCACACCCATATACATTCCAGATTTTCAAGATGTATAGGTATATAGAAATATGTAAATTTCATGAAAAATCTGTAAAATTAAATTGTGCCCAAGAAATACAATTATTTATCTCTGTGCACAACATCAAAATAATTTGTAATCCTCTCTCACGAATAGGCACACAGCATAATAATACTAGAATAATGTCTGTTTATAAGGATCAAACTAAAAACGAGCATTTCAAATTTTCATTGTGATGGTGTAGAGTACAAACAAATATACAAACGTACATACATACTTACAACGACACGATGATTACAGGAATAAAACATCTTTGCGACGTTTTAAAAATCATTGACATGAAAATTTTAAATTACATCACACGTAAGCTGTAATCGAAAAAATTACATATGTACATACATACATGCCATATGGGATGTATGTATGTATGTATGTATGTATGTTTAAAAACATAATAAAATAATTTGAAATATGTTCGTTTTCCTTAAAAATTTCAATAATGTTCTGTTTTTATTGTATTTCCTGCATTCTGCTAAAGTTTTAGATGAAAGTACATAAATTCAAAGTTTCTTTACACAATTGCACTGTACCGTATCTTAGAGTACTGTGAAAAATTTTAAATTTTAGAATTTTTTGTAGTACCTGCATCACTTATATGTCAACAAACTATGTAATAACTATGATCGCTATAGTGAACGAATGAGAGTATGCAAACAGATTTTTTTTTTTGTCTATTAATATTACGACTGAGTCTTGTACCCATTTAGTAATTTACATTGCATAATAAAGAATTTTGTATATTCGGCGTAATCAAGTGATTATCCCCATTTTAGTGTAACTCCTCCCTCAGATTTTTTGGCCACAGTAAGTCTACTGACCTCCTGGTCGCGATAAGTCCAGTGGTTTGGTTCTTTGCATTCTTCTTGTTGGAGATGTAGTCAGCATACAGCGTATGTCCAGATTTTGATGCTGGTGCAGACGTTGTAGGTGTTTTGTTGCATGATGCTTAATTTCATCCGCGACAAGCTCAATCTTGAGATCTCGATGGAGGTTGTCGTTTCGAATGTACCACGGTGCATTAACAATACATCGTAGGATTTTATTTTGAACTGTTGGTATGATTTTGATATTTGTCTTCTTGGCACATCCCCAGAGTTGGCTACCATATGTCCATACACGCTAGTTCAGATTGTCTCCCTAGGAGCCAATGCATTTTTCTAAATTTTATTTTTAGTTCTTCTCTCTTCTTTTTTATGTGTTCCTTCCATCTAAGCTTAGTATCTAAAGTCATACCAAGATATTTGGCAGTGTTTGCATGGGGTACTACTATTGAGTTTATCATTAATTATTGGTATATGGTTAACTTTTTGATTTATAAAGTTCACTTGGATTGATTTTACTTCATTTAATTTAATTCACCATTTCTTTGTCCAATTACTTATCAGGTTAGTAACCATCTGTAATTTAATAGTGGAGTCATTGATGTTCTTTGCTGTTGCAAGTATTTCCGTGTAATCGGCAAAAGTCGCCATTGTTTCTTCTGTAATTGGAATATCTCTAGTATATAGGAGATATAGGATTGGCCCAAGAACACTCCCTTGTGGTACTCCGGCTGTTATTCTTTCTTTTTAGTTGGGAACTGCCGCTCTGATATGTATGATTTTAAAATTTGAAAAAATTGCTCCGGAAGATCTCGATGAAGTTTGAATTCTAGCCCCTAGTACCCTGGTGCCATACTATATGAAGCTTTATCATGCGGAGGTTTGTTCGGTTTAAGTATCATAATTACTTCTGCAACTTTCCATTGTCTTGGTACATATCTTAGTCGAAATGCTGCATTAATTATATGCACTAGTTTCCTCAACGCTTTCTCCGGTAACAGTTTTATTATCTGACCCGTTATAAGATCATATCCTGGAGCCTTATACGCATTCAGATTATTCTTGATTTCCCATTTTAGTTCTTTCAATGTTACAGGTGTAATATTTACTTCATCCTGTTTATTTATCGGTGTAATATTTTCATCTTCCGTTTGTTTTGGATAAGGTTGGAATGTTTCTTCAAGGTGATTTGCAAACAAATCTGCTTTTTGTTTAGCATTTCGAGCCCAATTTTCATTATTTTTAATTGGAGGAATCTAAAGTTTAGGTCTTTTAATATTCTTAATTGCTTTCGATAATGAATAATCAGTATCTTTTTGCCCAGTTAGAGTGCTGAGGTATTTATTAACTGATTGATTTTTAATGTCTTTTATAAGGTATTTTAATTTGTTACACAAATGGTTAAATACTCTTTTATTTTCAGGATTTCGATGTTTTTGCCAATTCTTCCGTGCTTTTCTTTTATTTTTAAGAAGTTCTCTCACTTCCTCTGGATAGCTACCATTGCGCTTCATTTCCTGCCTATTATTTGGAGTGCTTTCCCACGCAGCATATTGGATATTATGGATGAGCTTATCTAATTCGTCTTCTATTTGAACTGGTCCCTGAATTGGGTTCTGCAGATTAATTCTTTCTGTTAACTGTGTTTGAAAGAGATCCCAATTGGTTTTGAAGCTCGTTAATTTCGGGTTGATCTCTTACAAAATAATTGTTTGGCTAAGTATCATAATAACTGGTGAATGATCTGATGATAAACTTTCACTGTTCTCTATATGGATGTAATTATCTGAAACCCCTCTTGTAATAAAGAAGTCTATAAGGTCTGGAATATTAGTGGTATCCGTAGGCCAATAGGTTGGTGTACCGCCTGAGGGAAACTTTACGCATTTTAGTTGTTTGCCTGCTGCGAACAGTTCTTTTCCTTTAGCGGTCGTTGAACGAGATCCCCAATATGTATTTTTTGCATTATAGTCACCTCCAACTAAAAAGACACTTCCTAGCCTTTTCAGAAGATTAGTATAACCTACTTGTTTGAGATTGTATCTTGCAGGGTAATATATTGCTGAGATACTGCATGTTTTAATATTGCTTAATTGTATTTTGATTGTTGTGACTTGCATGGAAAGGTTCTCAACTTCTGGTTCTTCGTTATGTTTTATATACTCTTTTATGAGGATAGCTGATCCACCTCTGGCTTTGTTCTCAGGATGTAGTGCATAGTAGCAATTATATCCTTTTATTTTACAGAATGAAGTTTTGGTGAAATGGGTTTCTGATATAAGACATATACGTATCTATATTATGCATGTTTAAAAATATATCTAGTTCTTGAATGTGTTGCAATAGCCCATTTGCATTCCAGGTTACAATTCGTAATGTTTTATTCATTTCTTTTGTTTATAATTCGATTTTATATAATTTATATTTTGATACACTTGACCAAGGTTTTCTTCTACTCTTTTATTGAAACTAGTTTGTGATTTCATTTCTTCTAGTGTTTTCTGCAGACTCATTTCCTGCGAAATAAGTCTTTTGTTAAGGTTCTCTAGATTTCTCAGTATGTCCTGTAGAACGAGATCCACTTTTAACTGTTTCTCCTCTGTTTGCTGAACTACTTGTGCAGAAGTAACGTTTTCGTTTACTCTCTGGCTTTGTATGTTATGATTAGCAGTTGACGATTTTGGCTCCGTGGTTCTTTTTATAGGCTGTACATTTATTGATGTACCTGGTTTGCGAGATTTAGTTCTCATTTTTTGTAGTTCTACTGCAACTTCACATCCTCTGTAGTTGACTGGATGCTGGTCATTACAATTTATACACTTCGGTGTTGTATCTCGGGCGACTGTGCAGTCATTTCCTCCGTGTTTTCCTGCACATTTAACAAATTTTGCTTCACGGTGGCAGTACTTTTGTGTATGATTATAATCTTGGAACTTTTTACATTGAAGTATTAGTCGAGTGACCTTTCTCGGTGTTTCTATTTTAACTCTAAGGTTGAGGATAGCCTTAATATTATAAATATTTTCGATTTTTTCTTGGTTGTCGAAGGTTAGCATGAAAAGTGGGAGACCTCTTCTCATGATTTCAACATTTCCGTCCCTGTTTTCTCTTCTCTCTTTTCTGATGATGTTGACTGCATCGATTATTTTCAGGCCCTTTGTTTTGCAGGTCCTCAATAATTTCATGTTTTGAGCAAGTTGGATGGAGACCTCTTGCCATTACTTTAATTGATCGATCATTTTTGTCCTCGTAGGTATACCACTGGTAACCATCAGCATTTAGTTCGTCAGCTAGAGCTTTATAATCTTCAGGCTCTGTTGTATTTATTTTCCAAATATTATTGCTGAGCGATATAACTTTGTAGTCATTTCGTACTACTTCTTTCATCAGTTTCTGAATACTACCGTGGTTTGTTATTCCTAGAATATTGATCGGAGGTGGTACCTGTTTTTTCTTTTCTGTCTCATGCACTTTTGATCCAGAGTGGGTTTGCATTGGCTTAACTTCTGGTGATGATACAGCTTTCCTCTTGCTTGGGTTGGTTTCTTTTCTACTTTTCTACTTGGCAACTTCATTGTTCAGCTGCGCGATTAATTTCTCCATTTGCTCAACTTTATTTATTAATTCCGCGTTATTTGTTATAACTGCTTGTACACTGCAAATCGTGGGATTTAGATTCTAAGTTCTGACCCACCTGGAGTATGTTTTTGTTTATATCCGACATTTCATCTTTTTGTTGACTATCTGCTATACTGTTTCTCTACTACGCTGGGATTGAATACCACAACCGTTCGATCTACAGTACATTACCCAGGGTGCGCCACAAGGAGGCTGTCAACTAGCACCCCAATTTTTTGGGGGATTTTTTGCTCTTGTTCAAGTAAACCTCTTGTTCCCTTTTGGTTCTTTCTATAATTTAGAAAAAATTTATGAACGAACATTTTCTATTACCCTAACGTAAAAACATGGTATAATTTATTGCCAACCCTTTTGCATTTGGTTATAGGGTACGATTTGGATAAAATGCTTGAAATTTACGAAGGGAACATATTAATAAAGTTATAAAAAAAATAAGAAACTGCAACCATTTTTGGGTAGACGCGTTCAGCTAATGTAATTTAAGAGACATTGTATACGGCCGCCATAATTAAAATTAAATAAACACACATTTTTAATCCCTAAGTATATATGGAAATGGTGAGAGATCTGGAGAAAAGGGCAAGTCTTAGAATTATTCTAACTAAGAAGAAGAGCATAATGTTTGTACAGATAACCGGGATAACCGTAATTTTAAATTATTTATGTAAGTCCCTAACGCCTAAATACTTGAAAACTAGAGATATGTAGAAAATGTAAGCTGTTTGATTGTTATGTTGATATTTAAAATTAGTAAACCTTACAAAAAATTGATGTAGGGAGAAATTTAAATTATCTGTTACAGCCGTATTAGCAAAATGGATAAACCGCAAAAAGGCAACAAACCTAGTGAGGCCCAAAAAGCGTTTATGGTCGACTTTTAATATTAGTACATATTACAATTATCACAATGTAGCTTTACATCAGTAGACGGAGCTCGGACGATTGATGATATGTGGAACAATTTTGGATGAGAATTGAACGGATTATTAATCGAAAGAATTGGAAGGATCAAAAGTTAGTTCCTAATATTTTTATTATTTGTGAAGAACAATCCATTGCAGTTGTAGGATTAATCAATACCATTAATACTTTTTTATTTAAATTATAATAATTGGTATTATATCTATAGATCCCCCAATCTATCCCCGAGTTGACTGAAATTATTGATATAGCAGATTCATCAAAACCCGGGACATCAATTATATACCATGACGCCAGTTTAGCTTTGCAAACAGAGGATGGTCAGATGCCAAACATCGCGCGGCCATTCCCTACAAGACCAAAAAGGCCCATCAGACCAAGTGCGGTCAATGAAGATATGGAAGATGACTATAGGGCAAAAGGAATTAAACTGGAAGAAGACAAAGTTCAGCTGAAACGCCAAAAAATTGAAGGAGAGGAACAAAAACTTAATGTATTTGAAAATATATATTGGTCACCAAGCGATCTCTGAAAGGAGAGCCACCATATGGTAGGCGCAGAGATCGTTGCAGGCGACGATGGCTCCACGGTGTAGAGAATGACTTGGCTACTTCAGGTTGTCTAGGACAGTATTAACTTTTATGGGCTTGGTCCCAGGATCGAAAACGTTGGAGCCAGATTGTTGACTCAGTAAGGGGCCGGTAATGGCCTTTGAGCACTGTTTTTATTTATTATTGGTCACCTTGGGGGACGATTTTCATATTTATTCAAAACTGTTAATTTAATTGAAATATTCAGTTACTATATTTGACTGTATCACAGTCTCATCATCATTATCGTCATTCTCTGTCTCATCCGGCAAAGGAACACGAGCTAATAGTAAAATGTGATGTAACTGCACAAGCATTTATTATTTTTCCGGCTTTTTCAGGGATGTAGTATAGTACCTTTTCATTCGACAAACATCGGAATCTGCTTTCTAATATGCCTATGCAACTCTCTACCAAACTGCGTGTTATTTTGTGTGAGGCATTATATTTTTTCACCATCCGTGATAGCGTTTAAGATAGGTGTTAAATATTGCTGAAATGGTGAACCAATGTGTGACTGTGGAGGATATGTGGGCTAGGATAGGTTGGACTCCTGAAATCTATCACCAGGTGAAACCGCGTCAAGTAAACTAGTTGGACGTGATTGGGAATACTGAGTGTGACGGTGCCTTCGTCTATTTTGAGCCACCTAGATACTCCGATAATGTGTGTGCGATTGCGTCTGCTGCCAATTTTAATTCACTGAATGCCAACAAACAACCACAACCGATTTTTGAAAAAGCATTTTCTCCTAATGCCTGCTGGAATTGTTACGGAATCGGACATTTCTTTAAGGATTGCGCAGTGCCAATTAAGCATCGATTTTGCTTTGGTTGTGGAAAGCCGAATACGTTAAAAACTCAATGTATGGCATATAAAAATCACCCAAAGGGAAACATGATGAGGGACTTCAAAAATACTGGGATTCTGAATTCCCGAACAACCAGGAGCATACCACCCAGGAGTACGCAGGACGACAGTGCTACAAATACCGATCCGGAGTTCTACCAAACTATCTTAAAGAGGAATGCCAGCACAAGCAAAGAATAATAAGACAGATCTTGTCATTATTTCAAATTTAGAAAAGCATTGAGGAAACGAGTATGTAGATTTGTGTTTTCAACATCAATCGATTCCAGGCCATATGCTAGTGTATTAATTAATTGGGTGCCATACCGTGGATTGCTCGATAGTGGAGCAAACGTCTCTGTTTTGGGAAGTGCCGTGGAGGAATTTATAAAAGTGAACAAATTGAAGATCAACTGCCTTCCAAACAACGGGTGATAAGGCACATTATTGCTGAAATTTCCTATGCAGGCAAAACTAAGCCACTTCGAATCCACATAGCACCAGGACTAAGCCAACCATTTTATTTAGGACTGGATTTTTGGGAGTTGTTTAGTTTGGTTCCCATTATGGTAAATGAACTGGAAACTTTGAATCCGCTCACTCCCAAGGACACCCAGGAGCACACTTTTACAGACCGACAAAGGACCATCTTAAAATGTATCGTGGATCAATTTCCGTCAAGCGAGAAATTGCGATTAGGACAAACACATTTGGTCGTGCACAAAATTGATGTTGGTCAAGCCGAATCTATCAAGCAGAGATACTATTTTATATCACCGGCCAGGCAAGTGGAAATGTACAAGGAATTGGATTGAATGTTGGCACTCGGAGTAATTGAGGAGAGCCAAAGTTCCTGGTCATCCCCATTGAGTCTCGTGCACATAGCTAATGGAAAGATTCGGCTCTGCCTGGATGCACGCAAAGTTAACGCCGTGACGGTGCCTGATGCTTATCCTTTGCCTCTGATCGATGGGCTATTAAGTCGGGTGGTCTGGTGTGAAGCTGTCTTGGGGGAATCAAGTTGGTACTTGTTGCCAGCTCCGTATCTTGCAGCTTCCACAAGTGCGCGTGTTACCTCCCCGTGGTGACCACCGGGCAACTAATACACCATGTTCTTATGTGGTGTATTAGGCGAAAACACGGCGCTAAACAACTGGGCCGGGTTAAGGTGTCAACCGTACCGTGCTGATAACCGGCCAGGCTGGGGGCCCAGTCTAAAAACTAGCACAGTCTCTAACGGTGTATCCGGATACTTGGCGCCCTCCGGATCATGCAGCCTTACCTGTGCATTGCGGATCTCTGCACAGGTGGACCTCCTTTCTCCGCTACTCGTGGGAACTATTATGGAAAGTCATAATAGTGAACAAAAAGAGACCGGTGCTCTTAAAAAACCGGAAACCAGTGCTATGGAGACATCGGCCTTTAGGCCCGGTCTCCAAAGTGCAAAAAGGGGCATAGGACCAAATGAGGCTGGCCCCTCGAAACCAAAGGGCAGAGGCACGAATGCTGGCCCTCCAGCGTCAGTCAACTACCAGACCAGGAAGAGGGCCTGGCGCATGATCTCCAAGATCAGCAACATTCCGTTGGAGCAGAGAACGGATAGGGATAGGGATACGCTTGCGTGGGCAAGGCGTATCACTGAGCCAAAGCAGGAGGGTTCCGAGATCTCACAGCCGAAAAGGCAGAGATCCGATGATGAACCGCCTACGGAGGCTAAAAAGAAACGGGTTCCAGGAAATGTTACCAAGCCCTTCAACGAGGTGCTAAAGGAGCACCAGCTCATGGCAGTCGTTGACAGGGCTCAAGAAGATGGGAGCATTACGGCCCTTAACTGGAGGAAGGTGGAGAAGGCCTTAGCCGCCATCTTCCTAAAAATCATGAGGGAGAACCCAGGACCTGCTCCGTCCTGCCGAGACGGAGGGTGGCATCGGGGTCACGTCAAACTGACTGCCTGTGCCGATGAAAGGTCGGTGGCCCTCTATAAAAAGGCGATCGGCAGCCTGGGCGAAGTCTGGCCGGGGGCCAAATTAGAAGTGGTGACGAGGGAAGAAATTCCCTGCAGGCCAAGGGCGCGAGCCTGGATACCTGCGGAGCCTAGTGATCCAAGGGAGATCTTGGAAATGTTGAAAATCAGCAATCCGGATCTGCCAACGACCACCTGGAGGATTGCCAGGTTAGAAGAGGTAAAGGCGTTAGCAGATCACAGATCGGCCGTCATTAGCCGTATTTCTTGACGTATGATCTGATCCGGATCAGATCATATCTGCTTCCCTTTCATTTGTATAGCTGCGTTTCAGGAAATCAACACAAAAATTGTATTATTTTTTGTTTTTAGGTTATTATATTGATCCTAGTAGCATTTTGGTTCAAAATTTTGATACAAAAACAAAAAATAGTACAATTTTTATGTTTGTTTCATGAAACACGGCTATACAAATGAAAGGGAAGCAGATATGATCTGATCCGGATCAGATCATACGTCAAGAAACACGGCTATTATCATCGACAGAGAATCCGTGGGTGCTTTGGCAAAAACTGGAGGCCAAATCAGCTATGGTTTTGGAGCGATTACGCTCAAAATCTATAAGCGTGATGAGGCTGACAGAGCTGGGGCACATGCAGCAGGAGGGGAAACCACTTGTGGTGTCCCGCCTGGTGTTGGTGACCCAGAAGTCCGCGGCATCCCGGTGGACGCTCAGGAGACACTATCCCTGGACTCGGAGATTTCGAGATCATTGGGACTAAGCTGTGCGCTCCAAACGTACGAATCGACGTCAGAGGAGTCTGACTCAACAGTGGTGGAGGGAAGCAATATCTAATGCTTAAGATCCTTCAGATCAACCTCCATCACTGGCCCTTCTGCTAAAAATGGAATCTGAGTCCATTGATGTGGTTCTGGTCCAGGAGCCTTGGGTCAATGGTGACCGGGTGCTTGGCCTCAGAACTCCCAAATATAAATTACTACACGCGAAAAATGAAGGTAAGATACGTTCCTGCATTCTCGCTAGAAATAATCTGAATATTTTTATTCTACTAAATTACAGCAACGCTGATGTAGTGGTGGCTAGCATTGAGATGGGTGGGCAAAATCTCTGGCTAATATCAGCCTACCTACCATACGAGGAGGAGGATATACCACCAGGTAGGTTGCGCAGTGCAATAATGGAGGCTCGAAAACGAAAGGTAGGAGTCATCATGGGCAGTGATGCTAATGCGCATCACTCAATCTGGGGAAGTACAGATATAAACAGGCGAGGTGAGTTACTCCTTGATTTTATTTTAAGTACTAACCTAAATATATGTAATATCGGTTGCAAACCAACCTTTATTACTAAAAATAGACAGGAAGTGTTGGACATCACACTTGTCTCGGATTTTATTAAGGAGAGAGTACTGAACTGGAAAGTGTCAGAAGACCATTCCTTTTCTGACCATTGTTATCTCCAGTACGAAGTGGATACAAAACCCACTAGCAAACCACCCTTCAGAAATAGGAGGAAAACTGATTGGGAGTGTTTCAGAACCATTCTGGGTAACTTATTACCGGTATCGGTTCCAAACCCTCCTGCATCTACACAGGAGCTTGATGCTCTAGTAATCAGGCTATCTGATGCTTTTAATAAGGCTATGTTAGGTGCATGTCCTATCAGTAGGCCCTTCAGTAAATCTCGGCCACCCTGGTGGTCGAGAGAGCTCCAAGGTACTCGTATGAAATGCAGGAGATTGTTCAAGAGAGCAAGGCACACAAATGCTGCTGCGGATTGGGACTGTTATAAGGAAGTCCTGAAAACCTATAAGTACGAGCTGAGAGCAGCCAAAACGAGAGCCTGGAGGCTCTACTGTGGCAATATACAGGAGTCCTCGGAGGCGGCCAGGCTACGCAAAGTACTATGTTCTAGTCCTTCCATTCCGGGCTATTTACAACGACCAGATGGTTCATGGACTACATGTAGTGAGGAATCCCTGGAGCTATTACTAAAAACGCATTTCCCGGAGTGCTCGGTACTAGCTCCGGAGAGACCCATGATAAAGAGGGGTATAGACTCCGTAAGTCATATAGTAAAAAGGCGGAATATCCTATGGGCAATAAACAGCTTTAAGCCATACAACTCGGCAGGACCTGATGGTGTTATCCCTGCGGATATCCAGCGAACTATTGACTTAGCCCTACCCTGGCTGGAAGTTATCTTCAAAGGCAGCCTAGAACTCTGTCACATTCCTAGAAAGTGGACTGAAGTAAAAGTAATATTTATACCTAAGGCGGGAAAGAGCTCTCACTGCTATCCCAAAGACTTTAGGCCTATAAGCTTATCTTCTTTTCTGTTGAAAACACTGGAAAGACTAATAGAGGCTCATATTAGAGGCTCAATCAAGCCGGGCGAGCTGCCGGGATCTCAACACGCATACTGTAAGGGACGATCGGTGGAAACAGCTCTCCACTCCCTTATAGGCCCGATTGAGAAATCACTTGAATATAAGGAATATTCAATGGTAACCTTCTTGGATATAGAGGGGGCCTTTAGCAACGTCAGACCGGGGGCAATCACTCGGGCCCTTGCGTGTCTGGGGGTAGACGGGTCACTCAGAGGCTGGATAGATCATATGCTTAGAGGCAGGATCGTGACAGCTTATCTGGGGGGGACGTCTGCCGCCAGATACGTGAGCAGAGGGACACCTCAAGGTGGGGTTTTGTCCCCCCTTCTTTGGAACTTGGTCATAAATGACCTGTTACTAAACCTGGAAGGACAAGGCTTCAAGGTGGTTGCTTACGCGGATGACGTTGCTATTGCGGTCTTCGGCAAATATCCTAGTACGCTGAGTGAGCGCATGCAGTGCGCGCTTGGTTATCTCTCTGAGTGGGCACGCGGCTGCGGATTGAACGCAAACCCACAGAAAACAGAGCTGGTCCTCTTTACCAGGAAGCACAAACTGCCCCAGTGTGACCCGCCAATATTAAATGGTACTCGCTTGATCTTTACGGATAGAGCAAAATACCTCGGACTAATTTTGGACAGCAAGCTAAGCTGGAAACCAAACATCGTAGAGAGAGTAAAGAAAGCTACTATAGCGCTCTACTCCTGCAAAAATGCCATTGGAAAGAGATGGGGTATGGAGCCCCACATAGTACACTTGCTCTACGTCTCAGTGGTCAAACCTATACTGCTGTATGGGGTTGTTGTCTGGTGGCCAGCGTTAAAAATTATGGCCAACCTTAAACTATTGATGAAAGTCCAAAGAACGGCCTGCTTGTGTATAAGTGGAGCTCTCAGGAGCACACCTACTCAAGCTCTGGAGATTCTCTTTCATCTTACTCCCTTGGATATTGCGGCCGAGCAGCTTGCATCTTGCACAGCCATTCGGCTCAAATCCATATCTATGTGGACCTGTAATAATGCAGGGCACTCATCTATCCTATGCAACAGGGGTATTCCGGAAGCTACCGACTATGCTATTCCTTTGCCATCTGTTGAGATGAAATTCCAAACTGAGTTTCCCACCAGAGAGGACTGGGTGAACGAAACGGTTATGGACAATGAGGCGCTAAGCTTCTTCACGGATGGCTCAAAAAGGGATAGAGGGGTTGGCTGCGGGGTATTCTGTGAGGCACTAGGGGTTAACCTCTCTTTTCGTCTTCCCGACTTTTGCAGCGTTTTTCAAGCTGAACTGATCCCGATAATGGAAGTCATGGACGCATTTTTACGGACAGCATGGCTGCTATTAAAACGCTACAATCATACTCCCTGACGTCGAAGGTAGCCCAGAACTGTCTGGCATCTTTAAATGAGATGGCTGATCGCAGGGAATGTAATGGCAGATGAGTTGGCCCGCAAGGGTACAGCACGCCTAATAAACCAAAGTAAGCGGGATATAAAAATACCGCTTGCTTCATGTAAACTGCTGCTTCTGGAAGAAGCTATAAAAGAAACGAACGTCAGATGGTCTAACGCCAGTTCTGGTGTAATAACCAGGCAGATCTGGCCTGGTCTTGACCGGTCTAGATCAGACCAACTGATATCGCTTCGACGACACCATATTGGTATGGTCGTAGGAGCTATAACGGGACATTGTCTCATTGGGATACATGCGAGCAGACTGGGTGTCCCAGCCCACGATTTCTGCCGCAGCTGTGGTGATGAGGAGGAGGAGGAAAACGTACTTCATTTGCTCTGCACCTGTCCTAGTCTAGCGTACAGCAGAACAAAATTTATGGGAACTTCCCCATTGAATGACCTCACGGATCTTAGTAAGATCGAGATCCGTGACTTTAAACGCTTCTTGGTGAGCTCAGGATGGTTTAGCGAGTGAAGGAGGAAACTCAAATGTGGTACAGCTACGGACCAATTTTGTGTCTATGCTAGTCCCTTAGGACGGCCACCCTTACCTAACCTAAAGTCGGTTGGGCCAAACCCGCTACATCAGCTCAATCGACTTAAAAGACACCTTCTGGCAAATACCCCTTGATCATGAGTCCAAGGATAAGACAGCATTCACCGTTCCTGGACGTCCACTCTACCAATTTGTCGTAATGCTGTTTGGGTTGTGTAATGCACTCCAAACGATGTGTCGACTATTGCATAAGGTGATTCCCCACCAGTTGCATGACCGGGTATTTGTCTACGGTGATGATCTTCTTGTCGTCTCGGCGACTTTTGAGGATAATATTTTATTACTATCTGAAGTAGCAAGATTGTTGTGAGAGGCACATCTTACTATAAATATAGAAAAAAGTAAGTTCATGCTCAAGGAAACAAATGAGGTTATGTAATTGATGATGGATGCCTCAGAGTGAACCCGTCCAAAGTCAAGGCAGTAGCTGAATACCCTACGCTTCACACAGCACAACAAATCAGGCGGTTTCTGGGAATGAGTGGGTGGTATAGAAGATTTATTGCCAATTATTCCATGCTGGCCGCTCAATCAGTGATCTGTTGAGGAAAGGAGTGAAACCAAAATGGAACCAACTAGCACAAAAGGCGTTTGATAAATTAAAACAATCCCTAATATCAGCTCCAGTTTTAGTCAATCCTGATTTTAACAAACATTTTTATGTACAATACGTAGCCAGCACAACAGGCATTGGTAGTGTGTTGTTTCAAAGAGATGGTGACGACGAACATCCAATTGCATTCATATCTGCAAAATTAAATAAAGCACAGTTTGGCGTTGGTGATCAAACTCGGCGATAGTGAGACAGATGTATCTACTTGGAAGCTAGTAGTACCAGAAGACCTGACTGCCGATCTCATTTGAGAAGCACATAATCCGCATTCCGCAGTCCACCAAGGGATCGCCAAGAAGCTGGATATATTAAGACGCCAATTTTATTGGCCCTCTATGGCGGTCCATGTGAAAAACTATGTAAACCAGTGTGAAATCTGTAAATCCAGCAAGCCTGTAAACTATTCAACTCGTCCAAATATGGGCAATTTTATTGAAACAGTACGACCATTCCAAAAATTATATATAGATTTTTTGGGACCTTATCCAAGGACTACCAATGGTTTCACTCACATATTAATCATTTTGGATCACTACTCTCGATTCACAATACTTGAACCATTACGTTCTGCGTCTGCTGCGAAAGTTTGCCAGTTCCTGGAAGCGATATATGCACCTCAATCCAATGCTTCTGAACGGGTTAACTGTTCCGTGCTAGCAGCCATAAGATCGTACATTAAAGACAATCATAAAAGGTGGGATCGCTATTTGGATGAAATTGCTGGAGCTTTGAGAAATTCTTCGCATACATCAACAGGATTTTCACCCCACTATCTGGTCTTTGGACAACATAAAATTATGCATGCTTCGATGTATGAATTGCTGAGAAAATTACATTCACTGAATGACAATAATATTGAACTACCAGTGCCAGCCGATCGATTATCTGTTGCTCAAAATATTGTTCTGCAAAATGTAAAGGCAGCATATTAAAGAAATGCTTCTAATTACAACTTGCTTAGTCGTTTCCGGACGTTTAGTCCAGGTCAAACTGTATTTATACGCAATTTTGCGCAGAGTTGTGCCCACAAGGATTTCCCCAGCAAATTTGCCTCAAAGTTTACGAAGGCCTTTATTTCCAAACGAGTCGGCACCGTGATATATGAAGTAGTAGATGATACTGGAAAATCCTTGTAATGTATCACGCTAAGGATATTAGGTGAAACTGTCAACGTAAAAATTGTTAGGCGGAAATGGGTGGCACTCTGTTTGGGATTGTTGCGATATTCGATTTCTATATTCATGTATAGTAATTTGGGTAATATTATCCCTAATTAATGGCTTTGAGAGACCTTCTCATGGGTGTGGGGCTACCCCACGATTGTAACATTGTAGTTGAATTTGTTGTTGAATTTGAATAGTTTGAAATTTCGTGGAAGTATTATTTCATGTTTTATATTTTAATTATATCGTGAAGGTGAGGAAGTTTTGTCTTAAATTTATGTACGCCGAAAATATTGTTACTTGGGCAGATAATTACGAATGGTATAATTGGCTAAGTATTTTTCGAGCCAGTATTTTTCCATATTTAACACAATAATTGCAGATTTGTGATACTAAATTCATAATTTTCTTCATTTGACTTTGATATATGCATTTGACGAAAAGGCATTAGAATTGAGTTCAAAATGTAACGGTGGTAACTGATCGTCAGGAATTACAATAACTGTATCCGACAAATTATCCACGGTACCAATATATGACAAAGAATCTGTTGCAATATCCAACTCATAAGGTTTCAACCAATCCAATATAACGCCTGAGTTAAGCAAATCACAGAGGGCACTGGACAGAGAATCGGCCACAGTATTTTCTGAACCCTTTCGGCAGTTAATTTCAAAATTGTATGGTTGAAGCTTCAAACTCCATCGTGCCAGTCTATCCGATAAATCTTTCTGAGCCATTAACCAACGTAATGCAGGATGATCAGTAAAAATGGTAAAGGCATACCCTTCGATATAGTGTGTAGTTTTTCTGTGCTGAATTTAGCTTTTGTGAAATAATTGGACACTCTGCACCATCGCATCAAGTTGAAATAGAACGCTACCAATACCCTCAGAACAAGCATCACATTGGATAATAAACGGTCGGTTTGAAGTTAGAATTAGCCAGCACCGGAGCCGTGTATTAAGGGCGGTTTTTGCCAGCAGCAATGAACCGATGTTCAAAACGTATCTCTGCGATGGTGACTAATAAGGGAACACTCTCTTTTACTGCTGCAGACTCTCCAGTAGCTGTTTTCAGGTTATAATGCCACCCATACGCTCTGCTGGCACCATGTCAGGACGTATGACCGATTTTGAAGTGCGGTATCCAAAGTGAAAGTACATGGTTGTTTCTCTAATACGCCATTCACAACTTAGCTGTTGTGGTCCATGCTTTACCCTTTTGCGGTCGTCCTCAAGTAAAGCTTCAGCTCTTCGTCCGTTACAGCGTTAATAAATGCAACCACTGTAATTTCATTCAAAACATCCCTCGCAACTTTACAGTAAGCTTGGCGCGCCAGTTCGGTTATTTCTTTCCATATCTTAAAGGCGTTCTTTTCGTTGTTGTCGCGTATTATTCACCTGGATTCTGTATATTTCCTGAACAAAGCTTTATCCGTATTTCAAGCCCAAGATGTCTGTAGCACATCATCTGTCTTGCACCGTAGTGCCAAGATTAAGGCATTAAGCTGTCCCTGTGCACCCCATCCATTATGTTGCACCGCTGCTTGAAATTAAAGTTCTCAATATGAAATTATCAAAACCACTTCATGGCCCGCAGTAGGCGGTTCTATTGATGTGATTGTGCTGCTTCGTTTCGGGGTGTCGTTATGGTGTGAGCAACCGTTGTCCTGGCGGGCTTCAAACTCTTCCATCCTGCCCTCCTATTGTAGTATCTTTTTGGTCATGCCTGCCTCCAACTCTTCCAGCTTCTTATTTATCCAACTTTTCTGTTTAGCTCCTCCAATTGCTGACTAGTTTTTTGCGTCTGTTGATTGACTTTAGAGTTTAGCTGATCAAATTTTGATTTCTGTGATGCTTATGGTGGGGCCCAACAACGCTTCTCCTGTCTCTCTACTTTCACTACCTGCGTCCTCTTGGTTACGTTTAACCGCATTTTGAAGACTTAAATATAAGGCCAGTTTTTTTGCCATCCGTTGGCAATCCTCGTCGCTCCGACCCTTTCTTACCTGAGTATTTTACCACTTATGAAATCATGTCCAGATGCTATTTTTGGATGAATGTTTGCCTTGATCATTTTTTGAACGTTATGAAGTTTCCTTCCTAATTCCTTCTTCGCCATGAAGTAATTCTGGGTTTCCCAATTGTTCGTTGGGTGTAAATACATTGCCGTGATGTTGAGCAAAATTGCCGTGATGTTGAGCAAATATTGCTGCTTTATCTACATCGCTTCTTGCCCAAATCCCAACAGAGAGGTGAATTGGAGGGTATGAAAGAGTTGGCCTTTTTTTTTGTACCTTTCCACAGAGAGTAATCCGTTGCTCTTAGGCCGGTGAGATAGCTTTGGACTCCTTGTCTTTGTTGTATTGTCAATACTTGTATTGTCTGTATTTACCATTCTGCGTATAGAACGATTTAACATGAAAAGCTGTTGTATGTTCTGAGCTGGCTTGTGGTCCTTCACGTGAACGTGCAACTTTTTTTCTAATATTATGTTAGAGCTTCTTCAATTTCATCTACTGTTTTCAATGAGATGGGTAATGAACACTCCCTTGTTACTATAGATTTAAATTGTACCCAGCTTGTATATTTATTTGTTAATTGTCTAGATAATGGTTATTTTACAACTTGCGTGTTTATCCTTATTAATATTGGTGAATGATCCGATGATAGATTATAACATGTCTCTGATAATACATGATGTTTGTCAATTCCTTTGGTTACACAGAAATCTATTAAATTGGAATTTTTTCTTATCTGTTGGGTGGTAGGTGGGATGGCTAGTAGATATGTGGTCCAATTTTTCGTTTTGCAAACATTCCCACAGTTGCCTTCCTTTTGGTGTTACTAATTTTGCCACCCAATGAGGGTGTTTCATGTTTTGAACAAATTTGTAAAATGGTTGCTCTTAATTGACTATTTTGGTGGCAATAAAGTGCGGATATATGGCTTTTAATGGTTCGTTCTTCCAAACATATGGTAGATGCTTGAATATGTTTTTCACTGTTCTATGGGAGTTCATAGTATCTGATTCCCTCTTTTATAATGATACCTGTAAATGCAGTATCCTTTAAAATTAATACAGTTCATTTCCGTAAAATGTGCTTCAGAAATTAGCATAATGTCAATGATCTGTTCAAAAATGAAATATTGTTCTACCTAATTTAAATTCATTCATATTTGATTTTGGACTAAAATTTGAATGAAAGTATTCATATTTTGCATCATAAGTGCCATATTGGTCTCCAGCATATGCATAAATTGGTTCATAGATTCGTTAAGGGTATTTTTCATTTTATTAATTCCCTGGCCGTCGTTCGCAATCCATCGCATAACTTTCCCTTAACTACTTCCGCGAGCATGTTGAGAGAGGATGTTGTTCCACTATTTGCCATGGAGTTTGCAATATTTTCGTTTATGTCCGTTTATTTGGCTCTTTATATGTCCGTTTATTTGGCTCTTCTACTAGAAGTTTTCGGTATAACAAATACTTTAAATTATTAATTAAATGTTTTCCTTTCGTTTTTGTTGGTATAGGTTCTAGCTCAACTGTAACCATTGGTTGAGGTATTTTATCGCGATGTATCATTATACAAAATTAAATTAATTATTTTTTTACTTTGGAGCTCTTTTATGGTCAGTTCTTCGTCAATTTCAGCAGTTGTTACAATGGGTTATATTCCTTTTATGACACCCATGATTCCTGTGGCGCTCTTCATCCTGAATGTATAATAATTTTTATTATTTGTTTCCAGAACTTCTACAATTTTTTTGTAGCCATCAATGCATTTGGCTTGTATCCTAGTTTCCCAAATATTACCCCGTTTAATTAGGGCAGTAAAACAAATCACTATTCGAGTGTTCACGAATTGGAGTTATTATTCCTGTCTTGTCTATATTGCTGTTATTCGCAATAATAATTTGATCGCGTAGCACTTTTTATTAACTTTGCATTTGGTGTCTTATTTTCTTTTAACGTTTATTGTGGATCGATGTTCGTAATTCTGTTTTGGTGAAAATAGACGAAACTTCACATTTTCCATATACATATATGTATTATGTATATAAAATAATTAAAAACAACCTTCTTAACTCTAATTAAAAAGAACAACCTTGTATCACTTCACTTGTTGACAATTTTAATTTTTTTTACAGTACCATTTTTAGACACGATTTTGGGTGAGCATACACCTTTTTGGGAGGGCGGTCACAAAGACCGAGCACGTCAAACACCTAGGTGTCATTCTAGATGGTAAAATCGCCTGGAAATTTTACCTTGATTGTAAGCTGCAAAAGGGCTTTGCTATTTTTTGGCAATGCCTTTAGCTTTTCTTGGAATCTGAATTTCAAAATGATGTCGTTCATCTACAAATCATTGGTTTAACCGTTACTGTCTGTTGTGAAATTAACGCTTTCCAAAATGTCCACCAATAATTTGTATTCACGTAGAACGAAGTTCTTCGATGAGTATGTCACATCGTTTTTTGCTTCAGCACTCAGAGGTTCTTATTTGTTAATTTAAGCGATGAAAATATAAATTAAGGCTCTACTTTACTCAATTTGCGAAATCAAGTGTATCTTACAAATCGTTTTATGGCCACATAAACTTATAGCAAAGTTAAATATATTTGCAAGCGAGTAACACACGCCTTTTTATAAATTCGCTATAGTTTTCTCGTAGTTTCGTCTCAAAGTTGATGAATTTTTGACAAAAACCATTCACTCACAAACCAAATTTATCAATATTTTTCCACTAATCTGTAAAAGTTGTATATATGGGTACATTCAGGAAGATATTATCTAGCGTATAACACACGTTTTTATAAAAAATCGTTCTAATAAGCTAGAAAATTGAAAATATAATTGAAAACTATTTTATATCGATCAGTTGAAAAATTAATTTATTGAAAAAAATGTGTCTTCGATGAAAAATGGTTTAGGACTCAACTAAATATCGTGTATTTTTTAGTTCATCCTTACTTAAGAAGATGTCATACGTTAACGAACGAAAAATAAACTTTTATTTTATAAAAAGACAATGAAACAGAAATCGACTAATAGAAAATAAAAGAAGAAGAAATCAAAATATATTATTCGGCAGAATATAACGGGAAATATCTTTTGTATTCGTTTCGAATTGTGAAACGATTGTGAAACACATTTCATATTTATTATTTTGGTAGGTTGTTTTAGAATCTATATAGAATTTAAAATTAGTATTTGTATGTATGTATGTACATGATTTTTTAAAAATTAATTAATTTATAAATAAATATGGATCGAAAATTTAAGGAAGGTACCAAAAAGCGAAATTTTCGCAGGATATCACGAATTGGGCAAGTTCTTTCATTTATTATTATATTCAATAGTAAAGCTATTTTCTTTTACAAAAAATAACTATTCCTTTATTTACAAAGATCGATCCGTTTTCATATTAATCAAATTATTCTAGTCAATGTACATAAATTGAGAACTTTTTAAAATGGTCAATCACTATTATAACTGATTCAAATGAGTTTGATTTAATTAAAGTTGATCGGGATCACGATCCAATTAATGAAGAAATCTTAGTAGAATATTTGGGAGAACCTGGTGTGGCTCAAGAGGAATATGAAGATGTCTGTGTCATAGATGAGTGTGATAACAGTAACCCGGTTGATGAAAATGCTGAGGAATTTAAAATTTGTGGAAACCGAATCATAAATTTTGATTATTTTTTTAACAATTTGATCGAAATCAGTCAACATGGCAACTCATTTGGATATAGCCTGAAAAATTTAAAGCCCATTCATGAACAAAAAAATGACAATCAAAATTTATGTTTAAATGCACAATATGCAATATAAAGCTAAACGCACTAACTTACGATCCGAATGAAAAACAAACACCGAATAATATAAATTATGAAAGTGTTCTTGGCGGAATTTCTACAGGAATAGGGTTTAGCCAAATGGAGGAATTTTTTGGAGCTCTAGTTGTACCATATATGTTCACAAAAACGTTTTCTACAATTCAA
Organism: Tipula unca; assembly: GCA_951394425.1. Taxonomy (NCBI): domain Eukaryota; kingdom Metazoa; phylum Arthropoda; class Insecta; order Diptera; family Tipulidae; genus Tipula; species Tipula unca. Next base: position 124,824,860 of record OX596380.1, read on the forward strand.
ATGGTAGTCAAAAAGACATAGAAGAAGCTTCAATACAGGAAATGTGTGAAGCTGCAATGGAAGCAAAAGCTATTGCCGTTTCGGAAGAAGATATTGATACGGATGGTGTACCACTGCTTTGTGTGCAAATTGACGGGTGTTATTCGAAACGGACCTACGGAACAGGAAGAAATTATGCCTCTCAGGAGTTTGAACTAATGTAGCAACAAAAAAGGTAATATGGAGCGTTGTCAAAAATAAATATTGTACTATTTTTGCAACAACTACTCAAAAGAGCGGGTTACCTGTAAAACATCACTGTAATAAAAATTATTCCGGGCCATCAATCAATATGGAAGCTGCTGCTTTAATTGAAGGCTGTGTTAAAAGTGATGAATTGTATGGAGTCCGATACAATCGCATCATTGGAGATGGTGATTCAAGCGTATACGCAAATATTTTAAAACCCCAACCATATAAAAACACACACACAGAAAAAATAGTGAAAAAGTAAAACAGAAAAAAAAATGCAAAAACTATTTATTAAGGGTATTCCGCAAACATGCTCCCCAGCTAGCCGGTAATACTAGCTTTCCAATTCAGGTACGGCGGTATTTTGGCAATGGTGTACAACGCTGTATAACAGGCTTAAGATGTGCCGTAAAAGAGCGGAAAAAACAAAATTGTACTTTTGGTGAAAAGATTCAATTATTGTCGAATGATATTTCAAATATTCCATACCATGTTTACGGTAGACATAAAAACTGTCCAACATATTTCTGTAAAGAAATTCATCATACAGAAGATAGTGATGTAATGATAGCATTTGTAAAATCAGGATTTATTGATAAAGTTTGTGAATTGTTCAAAAGGCGGAGTCTTGTTGTGATGCGAGAAGCTTAATACACGATGTTGATACCAACAAGGTTGAGCAGTTCCATTCTATAATATGCAAAACGACACGAGGAAAACATATAAATTATTCCCGCGGCCAGTCATATTCGTCTCGGTCGAAATTTGCAACACTTCAACATAATACTAGAAGAGCACATTACTGGATGGGAAAACGAATATTGGGTGAAACTCCGACAAGAAGAATCGTCAAAATTGAGAACAAGAGAATACAAAAAATAGTAACACGAAGAAGTAGTACGTATATAAATAAAATTTTAATTATATATTGATATATGAATATCTTAAATTTTGTAGGACTTCGTTTTTGAGCACTTTTGTAGCACTTTTGATTGTCTTACAAAGCAAAAGCGTCACTTTTGCTAGCGAATTTATTGATCAAAGAATAAGTGTTAAATTTTGTAGGATATGTATAAGTATACGTATATATACATACATATATGTATATATATATATATATATATATATATATATATATATATATATATATATATATATATATATATATATATATATATATATATATATATATATATATATATATATATATATATATATATATATATATATATATGTATATATATATATATATATATATATATATGTGTATGTACATATATGTATTGTATATGGATATGTACCTATATTTATGTATGTGTATGTATCTACATATATTTAGGTATGTATTATTTATACATATTATGCATATTATTTCAGAATATTTACGTAGAAAAAGGAAACTATACTGCTCTGGAGAAGATATTCATTACGGGAATGATTCCTGTCAACGTCCAGATTTGGAGTTGAATCATTATCTCGAAGAAAAGGCGGAATTAATACGTAAACTGAAAGACGACCGAGATGATCGTTGCAACATTGTACGAAATGCGTAATAAACGTCTATCAAGTTCCAACTTTGGCTTAATATGTCAGTCACGTAGTGAGGCCACTTATTCAAATAAAGTGAATCAAATTTTAAATTCAGCGGCTGTTTTTGCCAGACCAATTTTATGACGAAAGGAACATGAGGAAAATGGTATACGGGAATTTGTCAATAAAACATGTATCAAAGTTGATAAGTGTGGACTGTTTATTTATGTTATGACAAATATCCATGTTTATGTGCCAGTCCAGATGGTTTGATAGGAAATGATGGCCTTTTAGAAGTAAAATGTTCTTTTTCTGCCAAAGAGATCAGCCCTATGGAAGCCAAACAACAACAAAAAAAATAAAGTATTTGAAAATCGACAAAAATATTGTGATTATTAACAAAAAGCACAATTATTACTACCAAATTCAGGGACAATTGGAAACAATTGTTGTCTGAACCACTATGGGTATAATATATTTAAAAATTCAAAGGGAAAAAGAGTTCTTCGAGTTGGAGATGCTGCCAAAATTGCTGAATTTTTATTTCAATTCGCTACTTCCGGAAATATTAAACAGTCGTAAGAAGCGAGGAATGGATATACGAGCGTACCCGGAGAATCCAGAAAAAGATTTCAAGTCTATGCTTAATTAATTTTTAAGTTACATGAAATTAAGTTACAGTAATTTTCACATTTTTTCCTTTTTAATTTTTGCTGGAAAATTATTAATCCTAAATTTTATTTTGTTTTGTTCGCAATCTGAATCAATAAATTTATTGAAATATTTTAAAGTAATGTTGCATTGTACAAACATAGCTGGTTTATAATTAATGTTCAGATATGCTTGATTTTTATTAAAAAGAACTATCTCCTCAATAGAAAAATATAAATCGCATCTAACACAAAAGCTGTTTTTTTAAATCATCTAGACAAAATAATTTGTAAGTAAAGTACTATGTTAAAATAATGACTCTGTGAAGCAATCGAACACTATCTATTCTCTCTCACAATAGTAAAAATACAACAAATAAAATTATAAAAATTGTATGAAAGAACAGGAAAACAATGAAATATTTGATGTACATACAAATTAAATAATTATTTAGTTCGGTTTATTTACGCATGGCGAAGAGTAAAAAATGTATACATATTTCGATAGCAGAGATTCACACTATTTCATATTTCATTTTAGACACACATCCAGGCATTTAAATATCGACATCAATTTTGATTTTTGTTCTAGGTAAAGTAGAGCCTTAAGCAATTTATTTTTATAGTTATGATTTTTTGAGTCTCAATTTTCGAATAAAATAAAAATTAAAAAAAGCTTTGCGCACGTAATTTTTGTATTTGATTTATCTAAGAGAAGGTATTTTCGAACTTCTTCACCAATTTTTGAGGATTTTATTTTAGGTTTATTGATATTCATACCTTAGTATATTTTAAGCGCTTAAAACTGAGTTTGTCAGGCCTAATTTTGATTTTCCTAGCCACTGAAAAAAAACGCTGTGAGTTAATTAATTACTAATTTTGCTGAGTAAACCGAAAATTTTAAAGATCACAAAGTAATTTTAAAATAAGTATGTCCCGTGTAAAAAATTGCAGTGTAAGATTTGCAACTGATTTTTGATTATGGAAAAATTTGAAGAGTAATTATTAAACGGGTTTCAATTGTAAAATTGAACAATGTACCAAAGTAGAATTTACAAAGCTTATTTTCTATTTATATATCCGTTTTGAGATTTGCACTGTACTTAGTAAAATGTTGTGTTAAAAATAATCGAAACCAAATTGTGCAAATTGTTGTAGCTGTGAATTTTAATCAGTGCAGTATGGAGTGGAGATCATCTATAACCAAATAAAAATATGATTAGAATCTTTTAAATTGTTTATTTTTTATTTCAGATATATTAATCAAAGGCTTTCTTAATTTTAGCAACGTTTCTTATGTCAGTGACCCAACCAGCTGTTCCCAATAATCAGCGTTTTCGGCTAAAATAATTTTAATGTAAGTTTAAATTTAATTCAAATAAAATTAACATAAACAAAATATTAAGAACTTAACTAATTTAAACATAATACTTCTTCCTTTTTTTATTGTTGCAGTTCAAACAACTATGTAACTTCAATCATAATTTATCAAAATCGATGCATCAGCCTGGTGTGAATTTTAAGTAAAAATCAAAATGCCGGAATACACACCGCAAAATACGTGACGTATATGAACAAGATAATATTATAAAATTATCACAAATCACGATATAATCACAATAAACTTAATTTTAATTTGTTTTACAGACTCGTAACCAGCTGATAATAAATGAAAGACACACCTGGAAAGCGATAAAACATGCATTGGAAATGTTAATATTGCTGATGAAGTATGAAAACCCGCTGTTTCATTATCTCCAAGCGATAATTAAATTGTTATTAAATTTAGTAAACGAATATTGTGAAATTCACAGAGCTGCGTAAATATTACAATCCGTTTTTACTAAGCTCAATTTTAAATTTATTAATGCTTAGTAACTAACATCCAATTTTAGAAAATGCAACATATCCACAAAAAAATAAAAAAATTTAATTTACTAATTGAAATGTTTTATTTGAATAGCCTTATTGTCAGAAAAGCGCTTAGTTGGCTCAAAAATTACTCAATTTTTGGTAATAATTACTAAGCTTTTTATTGATGAACGCAAATTTTTTTTTCAGAGCTGTTTTCGATAAGTTTGAAAAGCGGTCATGAATGAGTATTCTTCGGGTCTTTTTTCCTACGTGATTAATCAATATTTGTGTGTACATAACATCTTGTATATATTTTTTGATTTCGTACGATTTACACCTCTATTACAAATGTATCCAAACGATTGAGTAAAAACTGTTATATAGATAAACATTATTTTTGCTTGGGTCTACCATTGCTGCTAAAATATTTTTTTAATGTTGCCATTAATTTACCCATTTACCATAACATACTTATGTATGTACCATGTAAGTATTAGACATGGGGGGAAAAGATAACGAAAAGAGCATTTTCATACAATACATATTTATTGAATATAATACTGCATTATAAGTATATAAATATTTATTATAAATATGAATACATAAATTTAGTAATTTTGTTATAATGATAGTACATTATTGTGTAATTGTGTTATTATTAAAGTATCATATATTTTGTTACACATTATGTATCATTAAGCTTATTTTCCTTTCACAATGTACTAAATAGGGCAGCGATGAAAAATAAATGTAATTGCCCATTTATATTCGGTCACGCACAATTGGATACCAAACCCGCCTAATAAAATATGAATTCATTATGTCAATTCTAAATCATTTACCCAGCAGCGCTGGCCTTAACAGTAATATATTATTTAAATATTATATTTGGTCCATGGTTTTATTGCACCCATTCCGAATATTACTGTTTAGTTTTGATGGAATATATTATATGAGAATTGTCTGTAGTTAAATGTATAAATAAAACCAAATTACATTATATTAAAAGTTACCTGTTTAATTATTTACGTGTAATTTAAGTTTTATAAATTGCATTATGGTACGAGTATGTTTGCTATTTTTTTACCCTACTACTATACATTTTATTGTTGTTGGAAACTTGGTAAACATATTTTAAAGTTTTCATATTGCTTATACATGTTTTTAAGTGAACAAAACGTACAAAATTTGCAACCGTTTATTAAAAATAAAATTAAAACCAATAAATTAATTTAATATAAAAAATTATTTGTCCATAATAAATATTATAACTGTGAACATAGAATAAATAAAGAAAATATGAAATTTTTGTTGTGGAAATTGTTGTGTACAGTGAAAATATTGGCCTCTTGTAAAGGCTGTCCCAAAATTAACGTATAAGATTTGAATTAAATACAAATAGAAAGCACAGTTTTTAGTCTTCAGACTGTGATTTTTTGATTGAATCATAAAATACATATGATAGGGTTATTTATGGAATATCACATCGGGCAAATGGACTCCACAGTTTTGCTGGCACATACTCACTCTTTTATCGAAATTCTCCATGACCTTGTAACGATACTTTGGACGGGCGAGGTGGACACAATTCACCTCTGAAGTAATGCCCATCAGAATCGTTAACAAAATAAGTTATTTTCGCAGAGGCTTCACTGACGGGCTGATGGTAAGCGCGGCTATGGTTCAGTGGAGGGGGTGGGTCAGAATGAAAGCATGCGAAGATCTGGTATTACCGTCGTAAATAATAATAATAATACCGTATCATGAAATTTAATATGGCACTGTACACAGGCAATCACAAATCACTCACCGATACTTACCATGGTCCCATCCCTCTCTATGAAATTATTCCATCCTAAAATTTAACACAATGGCGAAAGTACTCAACGAATTAGCGGAACAACTCACAATAAAGACAAACATTTCTATGATCATATTTAGAACAAAATCTTAAACATTTTTATTTGGATTGAATATCAACAAATCCCCCCCCCCCCCCCCCCCCCAACAGACTTAAAATTTTGGACTAATTATTTTACTGTAGTTTATATATAGATTTATCGAATTAAATAGGTAATGTTATTTCAATATAATATAATATGTAATTGCAAAATAATAAAAGTTAAATGAAATTTAGAAATTAATTGCTATAATTGCTAAACTAATGTTAGGTATCATGCATTTAAAATTAATAACTTATCTAAAAATCGTTGGCCGGCTTTGTTGTTGCTCCAAATGTTGAATGGTGAATCATAATGTGACGCACGTCATTATTTAAATGTTAAATTTTACATTTGTCTTTTATTTAATTTATTTATTATATATTTATTTATTTATTCAGTTTTATTAATTTAATAATATATTATATTATGTATATTATTTTTGTTAAAACCCACACAAACTGGTAGCGTGATAGATAGTTTATCCCTGTTTTTCTTGTTATTTTTTTATTATAATTTATAATTTAACTATTTTTAATTTATTTATTTATATTTATCTTAAATTCACAGGTTCATTTTTATTTTCTTATTTTTTTTTTTATCAAAGTTCACTTTTACACTCATTAATCTATTTATTTATATTTATTTTATATAATTAATCTAAAATTTAGAATTAATTTCATACACAATTATTTTTATTATTAGATCACCTTTTCAATTAATTTTTATTTTTATTTAATTATTTTATTTATTTATAAATATAAATTTTTATTTAATATTTTACCGAGCATTACAATTTTTAAACTACGAAACTTAATTTAATTCAATAAAAAAAATGATATATCTTAAATTTATTTTATTTAATATTGCGACAAGACAAAAATTGTATGTGACTTCCGTCCCGTTCAAACAAAAAAACACAAGACCCCCGTATTTTAAAAATGTTCGTCTTTTATAGTTTCGATGCACCGCTAATCTAGATCATTCGATCAATTACTCCCGTTGTCTAGCCTGGGGAAATGAATCTGGTTTTTATAATTTTATTTTTTTATTTTATTCTAAATAATTCGGTAAATTGAACTGCGGTTTACTAATGATTGACATAAACCTTTGACGTCTAATAACCCCATAAAAAAATCGAATGGTGTTAAATCACAAGATCTAGGGGGCCAATCCTGATCACCAAAACAAGAGAGTACACGACTAGGAAATGTCTCATGCAGTAATTAAATTGTTTCACGGGCTGCATGACATGTGGCACCATCCTGTTGAAACCACATGTCGTCTATGTCAATATCATCCAACTGAGGCAGAAAGAAGTGTGTTATCATGTCGCGATATCGAGCACCAGAAACAGTTACTACTTGACCAACCTCATTTTCAAAAAAGTATGGTCCAATGATGCGTTCAGCCCAAAATCCGCACCAAACACGCTGTGGATGCATTTGTTTTTCGACAATCACATGAGGATTCTCCGTACCCCAAATGCACCAATTTTGGCAATTAACAATGCCATCTAGGTGAAAATGTGCTTCATCGCTTAGGATGATTTTGCTAGAACAAAATATTCATCAATAATGAAAATACGTTGTTCTATCGTGTAACGCCACATTTTTATTAACCCTAACCTGCACAAATGGCGGCAAATTCAAATATTGTGTTAATTATGGGACACGCTTTATTCATAATACGGACCGCTTGCCCCAAGAAGTGCGATGCCGATTTTTTTCGCTACAAAAATTATTTCCAATCGCACAAATGCACACATAATCACACGTTTCAAATATATTAATTAAAACAGTTTTAAAGGCCATTACTGGCCCCTTACTGAGTCAACAATTTGGCTCCAGCGGTTTCGATCCCGAGCATGGTCTTCATACTGTCTAAGACAATCTGAAGAGGCCAAGTCGTTCTCTATACCGTGGAGCCATCGTCGCCTGCAACGACCTCTGCACCTACCATATGGTGGCTCTCCTTTCAGAGATCGCTGCACAATTCGTTCCGGATCAGCACGCAGAACGTGCCCGAGCCAGCGTACTCCCTGAGATCTTACTTCATGTACAATATCGGGGATGTTCATCAGATCTCTGATCTCGATATTGTACAGAGCTCAGTAGGTACCATCTATTTCGCGTTTTAGGCCGTAAATCACACGCATGACTCTTCTCTCAAATGTTAGGAGCCATCTCTCGTACTCATCCGTCAGCGCCCAACTTTCACATCCAAACATAACAACGGGCCTGATCAACGCTTTGTAAAGCTTCAGCTTAACGGCACTTGATAAGTGTTTAGATTTTAGAAGTGGCCTTAGTGGATACAAAGAACGACTGCCAGCTGCCTGCCGCACTTTAATATCCTCACCCACACTGTTATCGTGATAAGAGAACCCAAATATTTGAACCTCCTCACTCCCTCAAACGTGTGGTGGCCACTACTAAAATCTGGTGTGCCGTTGTCTCTAAAACCAGAGATCAGGTATTTCGTTTTGGACTCATTGATCTGAAGTCCAACTGAAGCTGAAAACTCTACAAGCGGATCAAGTATTTCTTTCACTCCGTTGCTATTCAGTCCAATCACGCATATGTATGTCATCTGCATATGCAAGCACATGATTGGACTGGCGATATAAGATGATACGCTGCGGTGTTTCAGTTTTACGAAAGATGTACTCCAACATGAGATTAAAGAGTATCGGGGACAGAGCATCTCCCTGCCGAACACCCGAGTTAACTACAAAAATTGTCGATAGCCTGTTCTCAACTTTAACACAGCATTGAGACTGCGTCACTGTCTTCCTACATAGTAGTACCAGGTTTGTTGGCATTCCTAGGTATTCCAGGGCAGACGACAAACTCTCTCGATTGATCGAGTCATAGGCCTGCCGGAAATCCAGGAACACCTGATGTACGGGGATGGATGTCTCATAATATTTAAATAGAATCATCCGCAGTGAAAAGACCTGATCGGTGACTGATCGATTCGGACGAAATCCTCCTTGATAGTCACCAACCAAGCCCTCCGCTAGAGGAGTGATTCTATCCAATACAATGTATGACAGTAACTTGTACGCTGTGCAAAGGAGAGCTATACCGTGATAATTCTCACACTTCAAGCGGTTTCCCTTCTTGAAGATGGGGCATATCGCGGCCACTTTCCATTCGTCAGGCATAACTTCGGTTCGCCATACTAATCGAATAAGGTCGAAAAGATAGTTCCACGAAGTATCCCCTCCGAATATCAAGAGCTCCGAATTAATGCAGTCCACTCCAGGTGCACGATTTCGTTTCAATCTCTGCATGGCTTTAGTGAATTCCTTATGGGATGGCTCCTCAGTGCAAATCTCCGCAGTCTGTATTAGAGGTGGCTCAACAACAGTCTGTGACGCATGATGGACATCAAGCAGGTCAGTAAAGTGTCCACTCCATGCTTCAAGTACTGCGTCGATGTTGACACAGAGGTTTCCATCCCGGTCCCGAATAGCGGTTGACGTAGGCCTGAAAGTATGGTGCAGTCCAGTAATTCCTTTAAAGAAATTACGCGAACTGCGCTCATTGCTGAGTTGTTCTACTTTCAGAACCTCAGCCTTCCACCATTCTCGCTTCTTCCGTCTACAAATCCGCTTAGCTGCCCTTCTTGCAAGAGCAGCCTGGTTTTTCCTCGCGATTGTGAGACGTTGTTGCACTTCATTATGGGCTATGTTTTGTTGCTCAACTGCAAGACGACACTCGTCATCAAACCAATCATTCTTGGGTCTGACTTTCACTATACCTAAAGTCTGTTGAGCAGCACTGACAACCGAAGTTTTCAGTACCTCCCAGACAGAGTTCACGCAGTCAGACTGGTAATTAGCTTCACTAATGTCACTGACAAGATCCTGATATCGTTTCTTTTGATCTTCATTTATCAGACCTTCACAGTCGAAACGTACCATGCGTTTTGCTGTTTTCTCAGACTTGTACGAAAACTTCCATCGTAGCTTTGCAGCGACCAAATGATGATCGCTGCCTACGTAATTGGTTACTGACCGATAAGTTCTCACATCCTGCACAACCTGAGTCCGACCTTTAGAAACTAACACATGGTCAATTTGGCTGCGGGAAGTTCCGCGAGGATGTGTCCATGTCTCTAGGTGTATGTGTTTGTGAGGGAAGAATGTGCTTGCTACTCTAAGAATATGAGCAACCGCAAAGTACATCATTCTCTCACCATAATCGGTCGCAGTTTCGTGTCGGGAATACGAACCTATGTTTTCACACAAGTCGGTTTGATTTCTGCCAGCTCTAGCATTAAAGTCCCCAATTACCATTCTAACATCGTGTTCGGGTATAGATCCCATCAGATCGTCCAAGTCATTGTAAAATGAGTCTCTATCTTGGGGCTGGCTGACTTCTGTGGGCGCATGTACACAAATTATCGACAGGTTAGCTAACTTCATGCGCAAGCACGCTTACACAATCGGTTATTGACTGCTTGGAAATCCAAAACAGCGTTCTTTACCTGCGGCCCAAGAAGAAATCCAGCTCCAAAATTTCCGAGGTCATCTCCACTGTAGAACAATGTATAGCCCTAGGACACATGGTCTCCACTTTTAGGCCAGCGAGTTTCTTGAAGAGCAACGAGTTCCAGCCGATACTCTGCTGTGAAACCGCTGCTGACCACTCCAAAGAATACCATAAAGTAAAGAAAACGCCTGAATGTTAAAATAAAATTATAATTTAAAATCTAAGGCGGAAACGAATTGAAATAAAAAAAACGAGCACACATTTTATGGTAATAACCTAAATAATAATAATTGAATATAAAATTGCAAAACGCAATTTGGCAATTATTAATTAATATTAAAACATTAATGTGTGTCAATTTGTCAAAACAAAATAAGTCAATAACAACAACTTGACATAGAATATTTAGTATATATAATTCAAAATTTCAGTTGAAGAATTATTAAGGTAGAAGAATTAAAGTAGTTGAAGTTAATCAAGATAGTCAGTTAATGTAATTTATTCATTTGTAGTTTTTTTGGTTTGTCTTCAATAAACTGTTAAAATAAAACTTAAAAAAAAAAGTAGTGTTCTAATTTCCGTCAAGAGTAAAACACCATATTTCAAGTAAGTATAAACTATAACACGAATTATTGATACTGCCATAGCCCCCACCCGTGGTAAACGAGTATCAATAATTAAACTCATCCTACTAACACTCAAGGCACCGAGTAAGTCTTCTCTAATTACCTGCCACGGCCAAGGCGGAGTCAAATACGCAGCGTCTGTGGGCGCGCAGACTCCTTTCTGGTAATTAAGATTACTTATTCTAAAATACTTACTAACTTATTATACATACCGGCTACCACTATAACCTTAATACACATACATATTGTTACGATCGTGGCGACATCTATGTTTGAATAGCGACACTATCGTTAATGTAAAATTGTTATAAAGTAGAACAGTAGAGGTGTCTAGACTTTTCTAGACTAATCGAATATTGTGGAGATTTCGAGTGTGGTTAGAATATTTGGTATAAATACGCGACAAACATTTGGGAGTAAATCAGTTGTGTTTTAACCGTGAGAGTGCTAATAGTAATTAAAAGGAAAGTGTTTATAAAATAAAATAAAGTGTTATTAAAGTGTAATATAGTGTGGTTAAAGTGTAGTAAAATAATTATTGTGAAGTGAAATAATTAAATTAGTGTTTAATCGGAAATAAATAAATTTAGTGTGTTCTAGAATTTACATCGTTTGTTTTATTCACAATCCAGTGATCGAACCTTGAATTTGACAAGGCAAAAATCTAACAATATATTAGAACATTCCCTCTAATATAACATTTGGAATGCTCTTAAAAATAACAACTCCTTCATGCACGTGATTAGGCCCTCTAACGCTCCTGGTTTTCTTAGTGATTGCACGTTCCACGTGCCGATCCTAAATCTCGTGTCCGGGTACTTGAGCGGGGGTCCGGTTTTGGCGGTATCCATTTTTCTTTTTGTTGACTTTATAAACATTTAATTTTTTTTACGGATGTGGGTCGTCAGCCCAGCGATTCAACCGTTTAGTCGCCTCCTACGACAAGCAAAGGATACTGTGGTGGTATTCTTGGGAAACATGTTCATGTAATTTTGATTTACGAGACATATCAGTGCCCCCCGACCACAGGGGCCAAATTAATTAAATATATACATTTTAGATATACCCCACATCGTGTTTAGCATAATTTCGCGATGGAAATGCAAGCTTATCGCCTAATAATTCCTTAGTCGATATGTTATTGTGCGGTCTCTACTATGAGTATTGGTAATTCATACCAACTAGCTCTATAGTTTGTTCGAGCATCGATCTGTCAATTGGAAGAATAATTTACCCTCTTAAAATTTGTATCTTGGAATTCCCAATTATAATCTTTCTCTACAACGAAGCATTACAACCACCCCTAAACAATTCTGGAAATACTTTAGATCCAAACGAGTAATTGATGGTTATCCAACTAATATGTATTTGAACGATATTAAAACATCAGATTCCAAAAAAATTGCTGACATGTTTGCGGATTTTTTTCAAAATGTATACAAACCTAAAAACAGTAATTGGTTTACCACTCAATCAACCGCAAATAATAATGTACTTTTCAGTTTACCGGTTATTAGTAATGAAGATATTTTATATGCACTTAATCAGTTTGATGCCGGATGTGGGCCGGATAATATTCTAACGTCTATATTAAGAAAATATGCTAATATTTTAGTAAAACCATTACGGAATATATACAATCGCTCGTTAACATCCGGAATGTTCCCTGATACATGGAAAATATCTAAAGTTACACCTATATTTAGATCGGGTAAAAGAGAAGACATCACTTATTATAGAGGGATATCAACCATTTCAACCATAGCAAAATTATTCAAACTGGTTGTATGCAACAGCTTTAAAGGAATCCTAGCTCAACATATATCACTCAATCAGCATGGGTTTATGCCTAGAAGATCTACATCTACTAACCTTGTTGAATTTATCAACAAAGTTATTAATGAAATTGAAAACCGCAACCAAGTAGACGTAGTGTTTACTGATTTTAGTAAAGCATTTGACTCCATCTGCCATCACAAGGCTCTAGAAAGTCTTTACAACTTTAGCTTTGCATCCAACTTCATTAAATGGTTCAACTCAAATTTGTATAGTCGCGTACAATATATGTTAATTGGAAGCGAAAAATCCAAAGTAATCAAAGTAACGTCAGGAGTTCCTCAGGATTCCCTTATTGGACCATGGATTTTTCTCGTTTTCATAAATGGAATAACTGAAGTCATAAAATACTCAAATCTTCCCATGTTCGCAGATGATATAAAAATGTATCATACAATTAAAGATATACATGACACAAAAATATTACAAGAAGACATCGAGAGATTCAGTGAATGGTGCCACAAAAATTCGTTGCTGTTGAATATTGACAAATGCATAGTAATGTCTTTTTATCGCAAGAGAAAACCCTATTAACTTTGCTTACAGCGTTAATAATACGAAACTGTAAAGAGTTAGCGAAATAATGAAATTATGAGTTTTAACAACCACATTTACAAATGCATTGCTAAAGCAAATTCTATGTTTGGTTTTGTTAAGCGTTGGACTGGAGAATTTACAAATTTTTCAACATTATTTTCACTATATTTTACGAATATAAGATCCCAAGTTGAACACGCATCAGTAATTTGGAGCCCTTATTATGCGGATTGGAAGCATTCAAAAGAAATGTATGATCTTCATTTTAAAGAAAACTGACCATAGATTACCGTTTTATGAGAATATAGCCCACTTACCACCATACACGACAAGATGTTTAGAGTATAAAATTTCCACTCTGGAAAATAGACGTTTATTTTTAGACTCAGCTTTCATCGGTAACATCCTTCTTGGCCATATTGGTTCACCTTACATATTCCAATCAAACCGCTGCGAAACCATCGAGTTTTGGAGATAGTGTGACAATCAACTAACTATGGTGAAAATTGCCCAATCAATAGACTTGCAAAATCATTCAACATCGCTGAAGAAAACTTTGCGTTTCATCTCACAAAGGACTACTTCAACAGGAACTTGCAGAACTATTTTTTTTTAAAACTTAATTTATCAGAAATTATCCGATAACTTCTTTTCAATTTATGTTTTGTAAAAAATATACTTTGGTTTTTAAATCTTTTTTTTTTGACAACTTCTAATCTGAAGAACTTAACTTTTACTTTTTAAAATTGTAAAATTTAAATTTAAACTGTTTTAATCTTGTGTGTTATATTCAAAATTGAATTGATTATTTTTTTGCATATGAAATCATACTTGTAATGTACTAAATTGATTTCTTTAATATAAATAAATAAGTACACAGAAAGAAATCCTGATTTTCGATTTAAAAAAATAAATTTTTGAACTGAAAAACAGCCAAATTCAAATAAAATCCGAGTTAAAACGAAAAAAAACTAAGTTAAATTAAAAAAAGCGAGATTTTTGTTTTTTGAAAATGATTTTTAAATTATTTTTTTAAATATAATGGTGATATTTTTAAAAAAAATGTCTAATTTAACAATTTGTTTTTCACTCAAGTGCGCAATGTTATTTTATCATTTTAAAAATAAAAATTTTAAAATTAAATGCTATATTTTTTATTTTATGTCATTCATTTTACAACTAAATTTTTAAACCAAAATAAATACTTTTATTATTTTTTAAATGTAGTATGTTTGTGATATTTTTTTTTAAATTAAATACATAATTTTTTATTTTACATATAACCATTTTTAAAATCTAGCGGTAGATTTTATATTACCATTATCTTAAAGTTTGAATTTGACAAATAATTAAAATATTTCGGTCTCATGATATCTATATTTTATTGCACAGTGCAGTTCATCTTTTCCTATATCATTATGCAACTATTTATCAACTTTTATTGAATTTAACATACCAAATAAGAAAATAAAATGAAATTACAAAACAAACTTACAAAGCCTATACTTCCGAAATTCTTCACATGCTCCGTATCAAAGGGATAATAAATATGTGACATTATGGGGTTTTCTTTTAACAGACTTAACGACATTGTGAGTTGTGACAAACCATCTAAAAGAGAATGTTACATAATATAATAAAATGCGAAAATGAAATATCGCAAATACTGGGTACACATTTTTTTAAAAATTCATTACCAAAATATTAATACAAAAATACATAACGAAATAACCGTCGTAAGATTTGGTTCACTCACCATTAGATCAAACAGAACACGAAACTGATACCCTGATTCTATACAAATATAAAAAATGCAAATGCATTTGCAAATAAAATTTAAAATTGATAATAAACATGGAAATAATCAGAAGAGCATTTAGTAGATTTATGTATATTAATAACTTATTTTAATTATTTATATAAAACCTTGTAAATCTTTATTTAATATTTATAAATGTATTATATATTTGAATTAAAATAAACTAATTAGATGAAATTATGGTCAATATAGTTTAATGAAGTCAAACTTGAAAGGAAATGGAAAATGTCGATAAGCTGCCGCGGCACATTCGAACTTCGATCGGCAAATTATTAAAAATATTGGTGAAACAATATTGAAAAATTTAAGGTCTAGCCTAAAGTTAGGTGCGTGTTTTTTACATCGATTGTTAGTTCTAAGATTATATTCTGCATATGTAATAAAATTAGTTCCAATTTTAACGTAGAATATTCTCAAGACCTTGAAAATGTAAGAATGACTTAGGGGGCAGTATATGTAGATTTCGTAATATCGGCCATGATGGTGTATATGATGGTTTGAAACATATAATTCTCAGTAACTGTTTCTGTCGCATGTATATATGATGTAACGAAGCCACCCCAACATAATATTGCAAAACCATATTGCAAAATTAATGACGTTTACAAAAATCAATTAGGTATAATATATTGAAATTTTGAATCATTGAGACAACTTCAGTTAACATAATATTTTTTTACTACAGATTGTTCAACAGTACCGCTGAAGTCCTTAATAATATTATTAGAAACGACAGCACTGTAATATAACATGATATTTGATATAAATTTCTCTATTATACAATAAAAATATGTTTTTGGTCTCAAAAACAAACAATTTTAATGACGAAATAATATTTTTTAAATAATATTTTTAAAATAATAATTTGTTTTTAATTTCAAAAAATACATTTTTATTTACAAAAATTATTTTTTAAAGTAAATTTATTTATTTTGAAGGGAAAAAGTTGGTTTTTTATAGTTAAAATATTCTCTTTTAGTGTAAAACAAATATTTTTAAACTTAAAATAATTTTTTTAAATATCAGAATACCACGTTTGAAAATTTGTTGCACCCTTATAAGACATCAAAGTGTGATACCGTTCGGTTCAATGTGAAATAAAGTGAAAATAATTGTGAAGTGAAGTAAAATTTTATATTAATAACAATAACAATAACAATTTTAAATATTCATTTAACAATTTTATATCTTGCCTATCGGCATGCTTTAAAACATTTCAACATTTAAATTTAAAGTATCCATTGGCAAGCTGCCCAGTTTGGCTATTCATACAAAAATATTTTTTCAACATCGATACGGAATACGACGAAGAAATATCAAGCGTGTCATGCTTGTTATCTTCTTTTAATAAATAAATCAAATTAAATAAATCACGAAACAATGGTGTTATGTTTTAAATGTAAGGAACATATAATTTTATTTCCAAATTTTATAAAACATTTAAAATTTGTACATGGGTTAACAGGATCAGATACCTACCAATGTGCTGAAAATAATTGTACCATGAAATTTAGCAATTTAAAGAACTTTAGAAAACATTCATTAAATTTTCATTTCGGTAATAATAATAAGTCTATACCACAAGAAGTATTAAATTCGGTAGAAAGTGGAATTCAAAGTCCATATATTGAAAATCCAATCAATGTTACTTTGGTTCAGTCAAATGAAAATGTTAGTTTGGTTGCTGACACTTTTTCTTTGAATCCAGAGGAAACTTATTTTATTAGCAAACTAAAACTTCAGTGTACTTTATTAATTCTTAATTTATATGCGAAAAGTAACATTTCACGAAAAGATGCAAATAGTATTCAAGAAAATATTAAAACCTTTAGTGAATCTTTATTAACCACTATAAAACAAGGCATTCTTTCTCAAGTTTCAGAAAATAATGGAAACAAAATTGTGAACTTCCTTAATCCTTTTAATTCTTTGTTTGATTACATTACATTAAATTCGAATATCGTTTAATAAAAAAGTTAAAAGACAACGAATTGTTCGAAAGCCCAATTGCCTTTTCTATTAATAACAAAGTGGTCGAAGTTATGAAATTAGGGGAACCCGTCTTAGAAGGGAAAAATATTTCAGGTTATTTCATGCCTTTAAAATTTCAAATGAAATGTTTTTTTGAAAAAAATAACTTGTTGCAGAAAACAATAGAAAATACAAGTGCACTAAAGTCGAAAGCAAACTATTGTAATTTTGTGAGCGGTGAAACATTTAAATTCAAATCATCATTTTTAGGGGAAGATAAAACTATTATTCCATAACATTTTTTTAGACGATTTTGAAATCAACAACCCTCTTGGTAGTAATTCATCTGAATATTCTGTCTGTGGAATTTACTATTCTTTCCCAAACATACCTTAATTTTTACAATCAAAGTTAGAACATATTTTCGTTGCCGGATTTATTAAAAGTAAAGATTTGAAATCGGTTGATCGTGATTCAACATTGCACGAGCTTATAAATCAAATTAAATCGTTAGAACAAGACGGCATTTACATTAAATGTAATGGTGAAAATAAACTCGTATATTTTATCCTCGGCATTATTTTAGGATTAAATGATAACCTCGGCTTTTCGACGGCTTTCAATTCAGATGGATTTTGTCGTGCCTTGTTGTGGGTTCTTTTTTTATTAATAATAAACAATTAGGATTTATTTAATGTTTTTATAATGTAGATTAATTATTGTTTTATTTATTTAAGTATATTAGGTTTTAGGATTAATATTTATTGATTTCACGTTATTTATTTATTTATTTTTACAACTTTATATAATATTAAGCTATAGTTTCATTTTATTTATTTTAATGTTTTTATGCTTAATTTTTAGCTCGGATTGTTTTAAAAACATGTCTATTCTACTTTATATAATAATTTTTGTACATGTGTATAATGTATAATTACAATACAATTATATTAATTACAATTACAATGATAGGAATCAGGGGTATACAACAGGTATACAACACCTTACCCCATAAGGAAAAATAAATTTATTTATTTTTTTTTTATAATTATTACAAAATATTATGATAAAATTGAAATATTTAACATTAGACTTAAATTAAGAATTTCAAAAAAAAATTTAATTTTATTTTTATTACAATTGGTAATTTTGATTTACATAATAAATTTAATTATAATAAAAATTCTTATTTTTCATATTTATTGATCTAAAACATATATATTAACATATTTATTAACATTTAATTTCATGTTTGATTCATAAGCTACCTATTTTATTTATTCAATCATTATATTCATCTTTTAATCAATAAAAAGTTTTAAACGATTATTATGAACTACTTTTATTTGTCGGCCAATGCGAATAGAAGAATTAACATTGCTATTGATTTCTGTTATGTCGTAAGGACCTTTCCATAGTGGCTCAAGTTTACCCTTCGATTTTTCGTTTCTTAGGAGAACTCTTTGACCAACTTTAAATTCAGTAGTATTACTTGTCTTATCGTAATAAATTTTCGATTTTTCTTTAGATGCTATTAAATTTTGCCTTGCCATTTCGTACGAATTTGCAAGCTTAATTCTTAAATTTTGTAAGTAGTCATCGGGATTATAAAAAAATCTAGAGTTTTGTTTGAGTGAGGAAGGTATATTGGGTTTGAATCCATGTACTAGCTCAAATGGCATCAGATTAGATGAAGAGTGCGGCGTCGAATTGTAAGTAAACATGGCAAATGGTAACCAATTGTCCCAATTGTCTGGATCTCTATCAGTAAAGTTTCGTAAATATTCGACAAGAGTACGATGAGATCTCTCTAGGGCTCCATTTGTTTGTGGATGGTAAGCCGTCGATTGTAGCTTTTTGATTTTTAGTATTTTACAAATATTATGAAAGAGTTCGCTTACAAAATTTGTACCTTGATCTGTAAGAATGTATGAAGGTGCACCAAATCTACAAATAAAATTTTCAACTAACGCTTTGGCAATGGTTTCTGATAGTTGATTTTCGATTGGAATTGCCAAAGAAAATTTTGATAAATCATCCTGCATAGTAAGTATATATCGATTGTTATTATTTGAGATGTTTAAAGGTCCGACAACGTCTAAAAATATTTTTTCAAAAGGTCGTTTTGAAGTTGTTGTTACCACCATAGGAAGTTTATTTAATCTAGATATTTTATTTTTCTGGCATAATTCACATTTTTGTACAAATTTTTTAATTCTAGATAACATTTTGGGAAAATAATAATAATTTTTAATTCTTTTAAAAGTACGTTCTACGCCCTGATGTCCTCCAAGTGGGCAATTGTGAAATTCTTTAATTATATTAAGGATGTCGACGTCATTGTCTAGAAAGGTAATTGAAATTTCAGAATTTACGGTTTGATGTGAGTTTGTTTCAGGATTTGAATTGTTAATGTTGTAAGATTGGTCAAGATTAGGTGACGGATCGCTAGCTTTAGTCTGCGAACGAGTGATAATATTAATGTCGTTTTTCTGATCGGCAGAACGGTGTTCGATTCTACTCAGAGCATCAGCATTAACATTGTATTTGCCTGGTTTGTATATGATGTCAAAGTCATACTCGTCGAGCTCTATCCTCCATCGCATTAATCGAGATGACAAGTTTTTTGCTTTATTAAGCCACACTAGGGGCTTATGATCAGTAATAATGGTAAATTTTACGCCATACAAATATGGACGGAAGCGTTTTACAGCAAAAACAATTGCGAGCAACTCCTTCTCGACAGTGGAATAATTTTTCTCAGATTTATTTAGTACCCGGCTAGCATACGCCACGGGCAGATCATCATCGCCATTCCGCTGTGAAAGAATTGTCCCAAGTGCTGTATCGCTAGCATCTGTGGTAACGTAAAATTGTTTATTAAAATTAGGATATTGTAAAATAGGAGGCTCGATTAATTTTCCTTTGAGCTTTCGAAAACTTTCTTCACAGAAGGCATCCCAATTGAATCGTGCATTCTTTTTAAGTAAGGCATTCAATGGATAGGAAAGTTCGGAAAATTTTTCAATAAATCGTCGGTAATAACCTATTAAACCTAGGAAAGATTTTATGTCCTTTTGATTTTTTGGGGTCGGAAAATTATGAACTACTTCTATTTTTGAGGGATCTGGTTTTATTCCATGATTAGAAATTATGTGTCCCAAATAGCATATTTCTTTACGAATAAAATGACATTTTTTTGGTTGTAGTTTTAAGTTGAACTTTCTAAAGGTTTGGAAAACTTCAACTAATTTTTTGTTATGATCCTTAAGATTGTAACCGTAGACGACTACATCGTCTAAGTACACAAAACATTTCAGTCCGTTTAAACCTGATAAAACATTATTCATAATGCGCTGAAATGTGGCTGGAGCTCCCTTTAGTCCAAATGGCATTCTATTAAAATGGTAATGTCCGGTCTGAGTGCTAAAAGCAGTTTTTTGTTTATCATTGCTGCTAAGTGGAATCTGATGATAACCGTCAGCTAAATCTAAAGTCGTGAAATAAACGGCATCACCCAACTGTTCCAGAATCTCGGTTATATTTGGTAGAGGAAAGACATTATTTATGGTCACATCATTTAAACGGCGAAAATCTACAACAACGCGCCATCGTTTTGATTCATCGTTGGATTTTTTGGGAACGACAAGCAATGGAGAGTTAAAAGGACTATCACTGTTTTCAATTACACCGCTTTCAAGCATTTTTTCGACTTGAGTATTAATTTCAGTCTTAGCTGAATGAGGAAGACGATACGGTTTAATATGAATTGGCTGGGCCTCGGGCTTTAACGGAATATGATGGTATCCAGCATTTGTCATTGATAGTTGGTCTCCTGGTAAATGGAATATATCGTTGAACTCTCGACAAACATTAATTATTGACGATTTTTCCTCTTGGTTCATGTGGCTTGTATCAATTTCATGGTCTAATATTGTTAATCTATCTTCTAAGACATTTGACCAAGGATTTAATGTGTAAATGTGATAATTTTCTAAAGATATTGGTTCAATATAAATGTCATTTAAATTTATTGGATAATCGTTTGTATTAATAACACTCACTGTAGCAAAAGAGTTGATGATTCGAATGATGGCGTTAGCTATGAATACGCCTGGTTTAAGCATTTGTGAAGAACATAAGAACTCGTTGTCACAATTAGTTTTGAATCTCATATTTACAATTTTTTCTGTACGATTGGGTATTTCGATTGTAGGGTTGTTGGAGGAAAGATTTAATTCAAAGTAGTTAATGTTATCTGAATTTGAAGGTAATTGAATCAGATTTTTTGAGTAATCAATTTTACACTTATTTTTACGGAGAAAATCATTTCCAATAATTCCAGCACAATTTATAGGAAATTCGTTTGGTACAATATGAAAATTTTGTATAATGACGTTATTTTGAATATCTATTTTTGATGTACACAATGCCAGGGTTTCGATAGATTCGGCGGTAATACCTCTTATAGTTAATTTCATATTTGGGAAACAATCAGTGACGGGTTTGATCAGTCCTTTTTTTATAACGCTAATGTCCGCCCCAGTATCAACTAAAAAGAATTGAGGTTCGTGTAAAATATCAAGATTAAGTTTCACAAACTTTAAATCATCATTATGAAAATTAATTGTAAAACAAAAAAATTTGTTGGTTTTAACATTGTTTGTATTATTTCTTGAATATGAATCAATAGGGGAAATCGGATGTAGGCTTAAATATGCTGAACTTTCACCGCTACATCCTTCGACTCTAGGTGAAGTTCGCTTGGGTTTTCCGCTAGTTGTAATTGTGAAGTTGACGGAATTTTTTCGATAGATTGGTTTCTGGTTCTATTTGACCTTTCACGACTACGGCAAACACTGATGTGGTGACCAAACTTTTTGCAATACGCACATGGATATTCAATATGATTAACTCGCGAAGCACCAAGATTATTAGAGGAATTTGGAGTTTGTGAAATTGTGCGTGAAGAAGTTGGTCGATGTACATTGTAAGTTGAATTTGATGAATTATTTCGAAATTGCACGAGATTAGAATTTCGATTAAAACATTGCGATGCGCTGTGTCCCATTTTAGAACAAATTTGGCATTTGACAGGTTGACTTTTAGAAGCAGAAAAGGTATTAGTTTTAACTGTAAGAAATCGATTTGAATTCTCTTCTTCAATACTTTTAGCGATTGCATCCTTCAAATTGTCAAATCTACATGCTTTAATCAACAATTTTAGAGGATCTTTAAGGCCATTCTCAAAAGCACGTAAAGCTGTTTTTGAGTTGAAGTTTTTGATATTCTCATCAAGAATTCCTTTCTCGGACGTTGCAGAAATACATGAAGTGTTAAGGTCAGCGAGAAGGTTTTCGATTCGAATTCCAAAATCTTTAACGTTTTCGTCGAAACGTTGACGAGATTGTACGAGATCAACCTGTATATTTTCCAATGCTCTTACAGATAAAAATTTTTGTTTAAGTTCTTTTTGTAATTCAGCCCATGTGGTATAAGATCCTGTTACTACAATTTTATTATACGCACTGTCCACTAATTTGATTTGTACTAATTCTAAAAACTCTGAGATTTCTTCCGTTGATTTTACGTCTTTATAAATGAGATTACAACATTGTAGAAATCTGTGTAATTTATCTGGAGTTCCGTCGAACTCAGGTATAAGTTTAATAGCTCTATCAAAATTAAAGCTTGACATAGTTGAAGTACAAGGTTTTACGGATATTTTGTGTAAAAATTTCGTATCGATTGGGCTTAAATTTTTGGTTTCAATGATTAACAGCAATTTAAAATCAAAATATGGTAAAATTGTGGTTATTGGACTAACAACAACAGATAGTATTTCGTTATTTAACGCTTGCTCAGAACTGTTTTTATGAGTGTCTTGCTGTTGGACAATTTTAATACTTCTATTTCGCAAAACTTTGAAAGCTCCGGAATTTGTAGTCATTTATTTTTTTAAATATTGATTAAATTTTAAATATAATTAATTGAATGTAAATTTAATCAATATGATACGATAAAATAAAATAATCAAAATATTAGAGTTAGATAAATAATAGAATGGTTTAGTAACAATAAAGAAATATAAATTTGAATTTAGTTAGTAATATTGTTTCGTAATGAATTTTGTTTTAAAATTTTTATTAAATTTTTTTTTTTTTCTTTAAAAAGCTAATAAAACTTACAGTTAGATTTAGTTGTACCAATATGATTGTCATCAGAATCAGTTATGTTGTACTGATTTAGTTGTTGAGTTTTTTACAATATGAATGATCAGTTGTTTATTGATGAATTTTTTTTTTGATTATAGTTGTCATAAATTAATTGCGGTTGATATGATCGCCTCACCGAATATAGTATTATCAGCTAATTTCATTTGGTAATATAATGATAGTTGAATTATGGTTTACAGCTGCTTTTTATATTCATCAGGATAATTTCGTCTCGAATTTACATGAAGAATTGTAGATTTACAATATTTTTCGAAATTTTTTCAAGAAAAAAACGTGGATACATATGTATATGTATATTTTACTGTAATTGATTTGCACAATGCTATATCGTTTTAATTTTTTGATGTGCACTAATACAGTTAAGCACGAATATTATGTACCACTGAACATATTTACGATAAATTTTTAATTATTGTAATAAATGGAATGTATATTCAATCTTATTAATCTGGTAACTGTCTAATCACGTTATCACTATCACAATACGAAATGTTCACAAGGACGCGTAAAATATGCTTTATGTTTGGCGTCGTTTTATTAACGGTGAACTGAATTTTTAACTGGTATCATACCATAAGCACATGTTTTAAAATGATACGATTTATGCACATAAATGTTGATCGTTTATACTATTATCGTATATTATTTAGGCACTATTTTAATTCACTATACGGTTTATATTATTACGATTTGTTTATTAATTAAATGTATTAAAAAAACACACACGAGTACTTTAAAAGATGGTAGAGATAATATTTGTGTACCACTACCATCCCTCCGCTGCCACCAATTTTGTTGTGGGTTCTTTTTTTATTAATAATAAACAATTAGGATTTATTTAATGTTTTTATAATGTAGATTAATTATTGTTTTATTTATTTAAGTATATTAGGTTTTAGGATTAATATTTATTGATTTCACGTTATTTATTTATTTATTTTTACAACTTTATATAATATTAAGCTATAGTTTCATTTTATTTATTTTAATGTTTTTATGCTTAATTTTTAGCTCGGACTGTTTTAAAAACATGTCTATTCTACTTTATATAATAATTTTTGTACATGTGTATAATGTATAATTACAATACAATTATATTAATTACAATTACAATGATAGGAATCAGGGGTATACAACAGGTATACAACAGCCTTTAAAAGGAATAAAAAACAAACCCAATACGATTCTGTTGAAATTCATAATGCAATGAGATCCAAATTAGAATACAATCAAAGTTTTGTAGATAAAAACCTTACACTCGGTGTCAAACACAAGTGCGCTTTTAATGAAATTCCCTCTTTTCATGTTATCGACAATTTTGTATTTGATATTATGCACGACCTTTTTGAAGGAGTCTGTATATATGATATTTGTCATATTATACTATTTTACATTAATAATAAAGTATTTACTTTGAAAACCCTTAATTATAGAAAAAGATGTTTCAATTACGGTGCAACCGAAAGTGGAAATTTATCAGTACCAATAACATTGAAAAGATTGAAAACTAAAAATTTAAAAATGTCAGCAAGGGAATGTATGAACTTTATTCACTTTTTCTCTCTTTTAGTTGGTGATTTAGTACCGAAAAATTGTAAAGTATGGAGAATGTTTTCTTATTTGTTACAAATTATTGATATTTGTTTACTTCCTGTGATAAACGAAGTAGAAATAAGAAATTTAGAAAATGTTATCAAAATGCATAACCAACTATATATTGAACTATTTACTGAGCCACTGAAACCGAAACATCATTTCTTAGTTCACTATCCGACTGCGATAAAGAAGTGTGGTCCTTTAAGATACCAAAGTTGTTTTCGTTTTGAATCAAAACACAAAGAGTATAAGATTTATGCGGCAAGCATTACTTCTCGAAAAAATATTTCATTAACACTTGCAACGAAAAGTTCCCTTAAATTTGCTAATTCTTTATTACAAAATTTTAATTTTATGGAAAATACAATATTTCAGCACAATCTTTAATTTATAAGAATACTAAGTACCAAAAAAATGTATATTTGTCAAAACTTAATGATCCATTTTTGTTGTATAGAATAATATCGTTTAAAAATTTTGATAATGAAATAATCGTTATCTGTAATGAAATACAAATAGTGCAGTATGATTCTCATTATAATGCATACGAAGTGGGAACTAATAAAAATACTATTGTTGAACACCCCATTCACTATTTTTCTAGTCCACCATTAGATGTTTGTAAAGTGGTGAATGGACAATATTACTTAAGAAATAAAATTATAAATTTAGATTAATAAGCAATATGTGTATATATTATAATATATACACATATTGCTTATTAAATAATGGTTTTTTTGATTACAATATGTGTAATATCCTAACATTTGAGAGAACAGTCATGCGTGTGATTTACGGCCCAAAACGCGAAATAGATGGTATCTACCGAGCTCTGTACAATATCGAGATCAGAGATCTGATAAAGATCCTAGATATTGTACATGAAATAAGATCTCAGCGAGTACGCTGGCTCGGGCACGTTCTGCGTGCTGATCCGGAACGAATTGTGCAGCGATCTCTGAAAGAAGAGCCACCATATGGTAGGCCCAGAGGTCGTTGCAGGCGACGATTGCTCCACGGTGTAGAGAACGACTTGGCCTCTTCAAATTGTCTTAGACAGTATGAAGAACATGCTCGGGATCGAAACCGCTGGAGCCGAATTGTTGACTCAGTAAGGGGCCAGTAATGGCCTTTAAAACTGTTTTAATTAATTAATGTGTAATATTATACGTAAACAAAAATTAGATTAAGATTGATTATTCATTAGATTATTTATAATTTAAATAAATTATTATTTTATTAAATAAAATAAATTGAATTAAAAATAATAAATTATTGACTTTCATTTCATGACATTTCCCTTTTGAATCGAAAATTCAATGTTTTTAAACTAAAGATTTATATTTTGTTTTAAAAGCATTTATTTTTGAATTTCCTAGATTTGCTTTAAAATCCAAGTATTTAAATTAAAAACTTAAGTTTTTAGAACCAAAATTTCAAATTTATTTCAAATGTCACTATCCTTTGAAAATAAATGTATTACATTTGAATACAAAATTCAGTTTTTTAAATAAAAAACTTCAATTTTTTAAAACAAAAATATAAGTTTTAATTTCAAATAACATTTCTTTAAAACGAAAACTTCAGATTTTTGAAATAATAAATTGGGCTCAAAGTTTTTGTTTTTGAAATAAAAATTTATAGTTTGATTCGACAAACCAATTTTTAGTTTTAAAAATACAATTTTTTTGCATTAAAAAGAAATTTTTTTACTTCTTGAATGATTTTTAAAACAAAAGGCAGATGTATTTTAAATTAAAAAAAATCCTTTTGGCGAAATTTCATGTCGCATTTCATTTGAATTTATGGTTTTTTTTTTACATCTAATGGCTTTTTTTCTTTCTGTGTATGTGGATAATGTAAAAGAAGAGAGGCGATGTTATTTTGAATTGGGAAGAATAAAAGCAACAGTCACATGATCATAATATATTTAGAAAATAATATAAATTTTAAAAGAGAGATAAAAATATCGTCGCTTCCATGCGATACCCAAATAAAAAACTGTTCGAAAAATTAGAACTACAAATTTTATTTATTACAAAGGTTTGTGTACAAGCTAACTATCTGGATATCTTAGTCTGTGCCTAAACTATGTAAATAGAAACGTTTGCTATTATTATCATTGTGCATAGCAAGGTGTAGACACCCGCGATAAACTAACGAAAACTTATAATTGTTCTAAAACCGGAAAGCCAATTTGGTAACGAAAAAAATCACAGCAAAATCATATGCATAGAATGTAAATGGATTCGAGTCAAGAGGAAGTTGTGGTAAATCTGATTAAAATGTACATTTGTTTAATTTCAATGTGATTTTTAACGAATGTAATGTCTTTTATGCTAATTTATCATACCGAGTGAATAAAGTGTGTAATGAACAATCTTTTAAGATCCAAATAATGATCGGTAAAAAGAACCATCATATTCCCCGGAAAACATGATTGCTTTGCTGCAGCATTTAATTTCTTATATTTATGATAAAAAATTTATATAAATAAATAAATTAGAAATGCTAGTGTATAATAATCTAATATAACTCGACTTAAAATATTAAATAAAAATTCATTGCTATCTTAGAGCAATAATTTTTACCATATACGTACATACATACGTACTCACTCCCAACAAAAAAGTTTTAATGCTCGAACAACTTTATGTTTATTGATTCCAAAGCAGTCAACCAGTAAAACGATATACATACAAAACTGTTTATATATATAGATACGTGTATGCATCTCGAAGTATTAAACTTTACTACTGAATTGTAATATACTTTTTTCTAAAAATTAATTTCGATTCCAAATAAAAAAATCGTACTCCTATATGTGTGTACATATGTACATACATATACGAGAAATGATAAAAAAAAATAGTTTCTTTTTTGCGAAACAAGAACAAGTTACTATACTCTATACTATAATCATCTCGGTATATACATAACTATAGTATACAACATACATATATGTGCCACACAATTTCAGTATATTATTATGTATATCGTTACAAGTACAACAATATATGTATATACAACAAGACTCATAAATTTCTACATGTGACATAAAAGAAAAACATAAACTTTAAAGTCTTATCTTTAACAAGAAAAACTATTTGTTTATGTATACGGGAATATACCAATGGCAATGGCAAAGCAATATAACGAATTATAGCTTTTTAGCTTAATAATATTCGCTTCTATAAAAAAATACCTCTATTGTGATCATTATTATAGTTTATTTATAGTTAATACACATTATATCCGTTATTTGTGCTTTATTTTTAGCACAACATCTATCCGGAAAGAAAATACTAATAAATCTATAAATAAAACTTATAATAAGGTTCCACGAAGATTTTTCGAAAAACAATTAACCGAAACATTTAACAATTCCTGTAGATCCCTCTGAAAGTATTAATTCATTTTTTTCAATTCAAAATTAAATAGAATACAACAAACAAAACCTACACAAGGGTCTTTATGTAATGGGGCTGAAATCACAACTGTCACTGAGAAGCCACTATTAACCAAAAAGACGAAAGACATAAGATAGGCTTGGTGTCGTGAACGCAAAAATTTGACTGATAGGGGACTGATTGGCAGAAAGCAATATTTTCCTATGAGCCCAAATTTAATTTGATTGTTTCAGATGCTACCGATACTCGCACTACGTCATGAAATTTTAGAACAGTATACAACGAGAAAGATTTGTCCAAGTTATAATTAAAGCTAAGGGCACACTATGTAGAACAATTTTTACAACTTAGAAGTTTATTAAAACCAATTTTTGAATTCTAGTGCTGTGTGGCCTCATACAAAATCTTTCTAAATGATAGATAAATTTTCGAAATTAAATAGCTAATTGGTAGACGCTTAGTGATTAATAGCATAGCTAATCATTAAATTAGAAAAGTCAGTGAGTTAGTCGTAAAAGTTAAGAATTTTTTTGTTTCTATCCCGTTTAGCTCTTACCAATAACTCAACGGCAGAAAATATTTGTTAATGATAAAATAGTTCACGTTGGGATGACATTAAGGATAAGTTATGGCAGGAAATTTCACATATCCTTAATTCAACATATATGAATACTATTGAAAACAATTTGTTTTAAAAATAATAGTTACTTCCAGTAGTTACTTCTCCAATTGGGTATGAAAAGCCTCTTTCTGGCAGTGCAGTTACTGCCAATATTCATCCAAAAAAAAAAATTGAAATATTTTGAGTTTATGAACTTTTCATATTCTATAGACGACCAAACTGAGTAAAAACCAAACTAAATTCATTAATTTAGGTAATAAATACATTCATGCTTTTTATTTTTATTTTAACACTGCTCATAATTTTGAAAGATTGGGTGCCTCTGGGGGTAGCTACTACTTCGATGAGACCTCTTACGATTAAACATCCTGACAACATTTCGACAGAGGCTGAATGAGATATTGTGTCCCACACCAATAGTCCATTATGTACCTAGCCATATGTCTATACCTTCTGTGTGCTAAACCCACACATGCGCATAGCAAGTCAACCGCCTCGCATATGCTCCAAACAGTCAGTGTCTTGTGGGTATCCTCACGATTCACGCAGGGAGATTAGTGTATTGGATCGTACTATATGTGAGGATGTTAATCCACCTTTCGTTTGTTGAGGATACTGCTTCTTTTTTTAGTGCTAATTTAAGTGCTGTAACCTCTGCTTGGTAAACACTGAAGTAAGCTGAGAGACGAACAGAGAAATCCACATTCAATTGTTCACAAAAGGCTCAAGCCTACTTTACGATCTAGTCGGATTCGTCCTCAGCAGACCGCTTAATACCATACTGACCGTTCTTTATAGATTCTCTATCCCATTCCTGTAAATTGGTTTTTCAAGAGCTGGCCACCACACATTCACACATACATAAGTATAGGTTTTAGAGCGGCAGAGAAAAGCCAGTGTACCAGCTCTGGTTTCATGCCCAATCTCTTCGCTTATACATAGCTATAGTAGCTCTTCCCAAAATGTTAGACCTCCAACTTCTTTACTCTTTCCAAAATATTAAAGCTCCTACTGAGCTTCCTGTCCAAGATTACACCCAGAAATCTTCCTTTGTTAGTAAAATCAAATCTTACGCCGTTTAAGGTAGGGGTTTACTTCGGGATTTTATATTTTATTGTAAAGGGTACCAGCTCAGTTTACGTTGAGCTGATTGCTAGTACACATTTGATGGCCCATCTCGTAATGATTAAGGGACATTTTGAATTACCTCGTATCTATTTTCCAAAGACAGATAACACTAGGACATCAACAAAAGCAATCCCCTCTCACTCGGGCTCTCGGGAGAAGAGGGCCAGGACACCCATTTTCGGAACAAAGATCACCCTAACCCCTGCCCAGTTCTTCGGTATACAGACCAATATTAAACACCCTTTGAAGATTACTTCAAGCCAGGGAAGAATAATGGTCGAGTTGTTTTGAATTTCCGCTGGTATGATTCGGTCCGGAACAGCCGGTTAATAAGGTTTGATACCTTTAAGTGCCCATAGGATTCATTTTTAAGTTACGATATCTTCTGTGCGCAATGAATGTGTTTCTCGATGAGTACTAGTCTCTGTCGAGTTGCCATAGCTTACTGTGAAGTGGGCTTGATGAGAAGCTCCAAAGATTATTCACTATAGGAGCAATTCAGGAAACATCCGATACAATTAGGTAACTGGGACTGGTTGGGTTTGTAGATAGTATCTTCCTAAGGAAGAAAGGTCTCGTAGACTTCATCCGTTTTATCACAGAAGTCTCACTCTATTAAAGGCTTTCCTACAAGCCTTTCGGTAAGTCCTCAGTTCCGTGAACCGCCATGTTGCTGTTTGCTTTCACCTAGGCTTTACTATAGAACTAGCCAGCTGAACCGGTTGCAGATGCTTGGCGGCAATGACATTTGCCTATATTTGCTCCTCTTTGCCCTTGCTCCATCAATGGTCAGAGAAGGAATGTTCTCCATATGATAAATAAGATTGGAGACGAAGGTTACGTCTAGAACCTCCTGCCAGTTTCTTGTAATAAATGTGGGTTCTCGCCCAATATTTCAGACTAAAACGTTAGTATTTAATAAGTAGTAAAAAAAAAAAAATCTGCTTCAAGAACCAGGTCTCCCAGTTTATCCGGTGGAACCTTTTATCACATTCTATAGAGACTGAAACTATAGCCAAAATCCTCCAAGCTGACAGCAGTTATGCCACCATTGCTGTATTGAGAAAGCAGAAAATTGTTTAAATAGTTTTTTCCAGCAATGCGGGATCCAAGTTTCCCAGACAATTATATTATTTTATACCCCTTCATTTCTTAAATAAGAACCACGTCCTCTCCTGTTCCAGTCAATCTGAGGAGTAAAGCGGCCAAGGCCGCCTGTGTATGGTGCAGGTTAATCTGAACGATACTGTTAAACATACTTCTCTTTTTGTATTCCCCGTCGCCGCATGCTAATAATTATTAGTTCTAGTAGATATTTACTCAGGCTAATAATTACTAGTGCTAGTGCTCTAGATTAGGCATCCTATTGCCTTACGATCATCTTCCAATTGTCGGTTGGAAGATCAGGATTGTTGATCCTTATTATATTCAGAATCTCGTCTGGGCTAGCCGGTTTAGTTGGCTCCACTAAATAAAGATCCACCTGCGCAGAGATCCGTATACGCAGCCTGGGTCCGTATTCTGGAATTCCACATCAAATTCCTCGTGTGGATATCACTCAAAATTCAAAAAAGCAATCTGATATTTTAAATCTAGTATTCTTGAATATCACACTAAGGGAAAATTTTCGAATGGGTATACGAGTATGTATGTGGAAAAAATTCCCCACAGCTGTATTTTATTTATTTAGAATTGTCAGTTTGACAACTATAATATAGAAATTTCTCTACAATAAATCTATACTATATTATGAAGTTAGTCACAATTTAAAAGTGGTGAATTTAATATTTAACAGTGGAGAATAAAAACATCCGAATGTTTCAAGAATACGGTTTTTGGTTGCATGTGGAATATGCATAGAAAAATACAAAGGGAATTGGATGGGAAATTTTGACAGATGTCCACACAGGGAAATTCATGTGGAATTCAAGAATACGAGCCCTGGTAGCTTGTGGTATGGGCCGTGTAATACCTTAAACCCGCCCATCTGCTGTCATTTAGCGTGACCCGCCTCATACTTAGGACTTTCTCTTACCCATAAACATAACGAACATGAACCTGGGGACTAAGACATTGTGAGGCTTCACAACAACATACAACATACAAAAAAAGCGACATGCTAACTTCCAAAAACTAATCAACATTGACAAAACTTCAATTAAACCCAACAGTTCAACATCATTGTAGTTTTCATCTTTGGCCCCTAAAATTGGCCAAGCTACTTTAATATTCACGTGGAATATACCTAAAAGAAGAGAAGTTTTACTACATGCATACAGCAGAAAAATTGTTCATCTAACTTACCTGTTACTGCCAGCCTGATTCACCAAGATTTTATTGATCAGATTCAACAATAGTTGAATATAATTGATGCTCATCCATGTTCTGCATGTGCTCGAGATCTTTTTTATGTTTCGAAAACTATAGTCAAAAAAGCCGTAGATTTACTGGTCGCCAACGAAAAACTATCGCATTATAGTATTCATAACTGGGGCCTTACTATGCTACACCGAGTAGCAGCATTTAGCGGCATCCCAATAGACAAATTTATTTCGTCGCTGTTTCTCTGGTTCTGTTTATACCTTAATATTCATGTTCAACAGTCAAGTTAAAGCAGCGTACATAACATCGGGAGAATTTACCATAATATAATTCCCGGTCTCTCAATCAATCAAATCACTTAAAATGATATAAGCCCCTCCTACTTTTGCCATACTCGAGTTAGAAAAAATCAACTTTTCGATTGGGCTACAAAAATGAATCAAACATTACTTTTAGATTTTGTACAAATCAAGAGTACAGAAGGGTGGCACGATCACTAGCAAAAATAAATTTGATTCAGTAAAAGCCATCACAGGTACTCACGATTATCCGTGCTTTGTTCCCAATGGTAACAACCACATCACAGCGCGTCGATTTTCCAATTCTGATTATTTTTATAATTTTAAATTAAAATAATTTGTAAACAAATTAATTTTATTGAATAAACTGTAAAAGTAAGAACCAAAACATGGATTTCGTAGTTTAGAATTAATTTGTACTGAAATGTTAAATTCCACCCTAACTTGTTATGACGTATTGTTCTATAAAACTCGAACGCGTTGAGTCTCCATCGTGGAAGATGGCTTATTGGAAAGGTATTATCAAGTGCTTTACGATAAAAATAAAAAATTAAAAATAAAAGGATGGGCAGTTCGATTTTTCAGCAAAAGACTATTTAAAACTGAAATTTAAACGATATATTGTACATTAACACCCACGGTTACTTAAAAGTATGTACAATTGTCTTTCCAACCAGCTATTACACGTGAAAATCGGACAAGGAATACTTAAGATACACGAATTTAAAAGTTCACATTTTTTGAGTTTGAATTTCCGACAAATACAAATTATAACGGAACTCCGCGTATTTTGACCCCACCGAGTTATATTTTTATTGATAGTAGTTTCTTTTTAATTATTTTATATAAGTACATATTGAACGTAGTGAAAAAAATTAAAAGTACAGTGTTAGCTTTTTTTTTATTATTTATTTTATATACACTCCCGGCCAAAATTATTGGGTCGATGGGGAACATCAAATCCGGTCGGACAAATGAGTGACGACGAAGAACCGTTTTCATTCCATAGGCGCTCTAATCAGAAAAAATCCCAAGATACGTTGAGGAATTGTAATACTCGAATGAGTGAAGCAGAAATGGATAATATCGATCCTTTCCAAAAGAGTCAGGTTCTATAATACCTACAGAACTTGTGGAATTACCGATAAATGCTTTTCCAGAGGACAATAATTGTTCTAAAAAAGAAGAAATGCTGTATCAGGAATTGCGTAAGGCCAATGTTGCATTGGTTGAGTCTAATAATTTAAATAAGCAATTAAATGATACAATTGCTTGTATGCAGGAACATATAAGGATTCTTGAAAACGAAGTTAAAGCCCTTAAAGCAAAGGAAAACGTTGATTCTCCTCCTACCCAAAAAGTAATGGAACAAGAATACCATACAGATGAAGAAGAATTAGCTCACCAAACTGAGTGGATTAGGGTCAAAAGTCAGAGAAAAAAAAGGAGAAAGAATGATACACCTACTCCTCCTCAACTAAAAGAGATAATTCCTAAAATAATCCAAAACAATCCAAAAAAATTACCTCCACCACCCCCAATAGTTATAGATGGAGTTAAAAACTATGATCTACTGTATGAGAAAATTAAAACAATAACTAAAACAGATAAGTTTAATACAAAACTGATGAGTGGAAACAACATCAAAACAAACTTAGCAGATGGTGAAACCTACAGAGAAATGACAAAAAAATATTAAGCGAAGGGAGACATTCCTGGCATACGTTTGAAAACAAACAAATCAGACCAATTAGGGTAATGGCTAAAAATCTGCACTCTACATGTAAACCAGAAAAAATAATTGAGGACCTGAAAGGAAAAGGTTTTAATGCAAATGAAGCATCAATTAAGCTAAAACGGAGAAGTAAGGAGCCTCTGAACATGTATATGTTGACATTCAGCGCAGATGATGATATTGAAAAAATACATCAAATCAAGTACATCTTGGGATGCAAAGTCAATATTGAGCCCCTAAGAAGATTTAGGCTTATACCACAATGTAAAAAATGTCAAGCATATGGACATACTCAAAAATACTGTAACAAAGAACCCAGGTGTGTCAAATGTCCAGGTAAACACCATACTAGAGATTGTGTCAAATCCACAGATGTACAGCCTAGATGCGTACATTGTGGAGAAAACCATCCAGCTAACTACAGAGGATGCAGTGTTGCTATTGAATTGCAAAACATCAAAAATAAAAACATATACATGCTAAAAATACAAATGTAATAAAGAAGCAAACTGTTGGAATAAACAGGCCTGAATTATTTAAAGAAGAGTTAAGGCGTAAAGCGTTGATAGCCTCTCAAGCAGAAGTGGGCAAAAAAATGTACGCTCAAGTAATGATAAATAACGAAAACAAACAAAACACTCCTCAAACAGACGCCATAAATCAAACGCTTAAGCTGATATTAAGCAAACTTAATACTTTTGATCAGCGATTACAAAAACTAGAATACAGTACTAAGGGAGCCATCCCTAAACAAAACCATGTCTAACGACTTAAGAATTTTATGCTGGAATGCCAATGGACTCCAGCAACACCAACAGGAATTGGAAATGGTTTTGGACGCAGAGAAAAACGATGTCTGTCTCATCTCTGAAACTCACTTCACTAGGCAATCAATTATCAAATTTAGAAATTATAAAACATATCACACTATTCACCCGGGAAATACTGCTAAGGGAGTAGTGCTGTTATAATTAGAAATAGTATTAATTACTTCGAGGAATTAAAATATGAAACAGAACAAATACAAGCAACAGCTGTTAATATCAAGACCAAAAATAACTCTATTAGTATTATTGGAATTTACTGCCCACCGACTCTAAAAGAAAAAGATTATCTTGAATTTTTCAGTAAACTAGGGAAAAGATTTGTAATTGGAGGAGATTTTAATGCAAAAAATATCCACTGGGATTCTAGACTAACAACAACCAAACTAACGTTGTGAAGCCTTATCAAATGGTAAACCGACCTACTGGCCAACTGATCCAAATAAAATACCAGATCTGATTGATTTCTTTATAGTGAAAAATATATCTGTAAATTATATACATATAGATGAAAGTCTTGACTTAAGCTCTGATCACTCCCCAATACTTTTGACATTAGGTGAAAGGATCATTCAAAAAGAAAGCTATCCTAATTTAGTAAATAAGCACACAAATTGGGAATACTTTAGACTGTCTTTAGAAAGAAAAATTAACTTAATGGTTCCGCTAAGTAGTGAGGAGCAATTAGAAAAAGAAGTTTACAAGTTCATAAAAGACATACAGCAGTCAGCTTGGGAAAAGACTCCTGAGGTTATTAAGAAAATTAAAGGAAACAACTACCGTATAGAAATTAGAGAGCTTTTGGCAGAAAAAAGAAGGGCAAGGAGAATATGGCAACAAACTAGAGCCCCTCAAGATAAAACTAAGCTAAACAATCTGACTCAGCTACTTAAAAGGGAAATCAAAGATTTGAAAGATGAATCTATCAGTAACTACCTCAGAAAATTATCTAATGATACTAGTACTGATTATTCTCTCTGGAGAGCAATGAAGTGCTATTTTTCAATATATTATGTTTTAATTAAAAACACTTTATTTAATTTTTATACTTTATATTTAAACATTGATGTAATTTTTTGTATTGGTATTATAATTTTTATATAATTTTATTTTTGAAAATTAGATGATTTTATGGATAATAATTTCTTAAGACTAATTAAATATTTTAAAGTAAAATATAATTTAGGATTTTTATGATCCAATCTTGTACTGAATTTTCGTTATTTGATGATTTGTTAATTTATCATTGCTCCATTTCGCATAGTACGATTTTCGTTATGTTTAAAACGGATTCTGTATTTATTCAGGGCCGCTACAAGCAACTAGAAAAATTAAAAGGCCAATAATGCAGATTCCTCCAATCAGAACAGAAGATAACAAATGGGCCAGAAATAACGAAGACAAAGAACGAAATTTTGCTGAATACCTGGAAAAAATATTTCAACCACATGATGACCAATCATTGGAAACCGAAATAATAACTGGAGAGGTTGTACAGGAAAGTAAAGATATCCTACGAGCAACACCAAAAGAAGTTATGTATGAGATAAAAACAAATATGAATCCGAGAAAAGCGCCGGGTTATGGACCTTATCACAGCAGAAATTTTAAAAGAACTACCAAGGAAAGCATTATTAAAGCTCACCAATATTATAAATGCCGCCTTTCGATTGAAATATGTACCCAGCCTCTGGAAAATTGCAGAAGTAATTATGATTCCTAAACCTGGGAAACAACCACACAAAACTGGATCATACAGGCCAATATCACTATTACCAGTTATGTCTAAACTCTTTCAGAAGTTATTAGTAAAAAGACTAAATCCGATAATTGAGAGGAAAAACCTGATTCCAAATCATCAGTTCGGTTTTCGCAACCAACACTCAGCATTAGATCAAGTACACAGAATAACTAATATTATTGAAAGAGCATTAGAGGAGAAAAAAGTCAGCTCAACGGATATTCTTAAACGTTGCACAGGCCTTTGATAAAGTTTGGCACGAAGGACTTAACTATAAGTTAAGAACTGTATTACCAATGCAATTCACTACAATATTAGAATCATACTTGAAAGATAGATTCTTTAGAGTGAAATTAGACGATTCCTATTCTGAATTGAAAGAAATCAAGGCAGGAGTACCGCAGGGCAGTGTATTAGGTCCGGTCCTATACCTATTGTACACTAATGATCTCCCTGTATTAGAAAACAACACTGTGGCGACATTTGCTGATGACACGGCAATCTTAGCTGTTGGAGATAGCAACGAAGAATCACCTCAGAGTTTACGTCGAGAAATAGTCGGGGAAGTGCATTGTAGAGCTCCTGAATTGTTTGCTTTGTACATGCATAACAAACTTTTACTTTTATACACGGCTACTATTCTAATTTGAATTTCATTATACATTGAAATGCGGGCGTCGCTAAGTGACCAGTGTGATTTCAAAAGTCAAATAAAATATACTACGCACAATGTACACATTTCACAAATGCGTAGAACATTTCCATTCTCGAATTGTTTGTAACACAATTGATATACTCGTATGTACTTACATATCGTTGCAAATCACAGATGAAATATTTCGGAGTTATGTTGGTTGTTACTGTATTTTGCTTGAATACGCTTTATATCGCTGACATTCTTTGTTTTGTTTACTATAGCGGCATCCCAATAGACAAATTTATTTCGTCGCTGTTTCTCTGGTTCTGTTTATACCTTAATACTCATGCCCAACAGTAAAGTTAAATGTCAATATTTCGTATACAAATTTTAAATGACCTAATAACCACGGATATTGACGGCGTTCAGGAACAACTAGTACACACATCATTTTAAAATTAAATTTTGTTATAAAATTAGTCACATATATTCAGTACTTATAAGTATAAGCATTTCTTTAATTCAATTTTTTATTATTATTTTCATCTGCTTAATATATTTATATATTTGTTGTCTCAAGAGCTTAAAATAATAATAAAAACCAACAAAAAAAAATGGTTAAATAAATAAATTAAAATTAAGAGCTTTTTCACTTGTCTGTGTGTATGTGTGTGTGCATTGTTATTGTTATTTTATTATTAAATTGATATGATCGCCTACTGGGAAATCATTTTTTTGACTTATGTCACTTTATCTTTTGTTTCATTTTTTGTGATGATTACTTAGTGAAAAATAAAATAAAAAACCAACAAATGAAATGGAATATTTGTACATACAATAAAATTTGAAAATACCGTTTTTTTTCAGATCCCAAACAAATAAAAATAAAAAAAAACGGAAAATTCAATTGTGAAAATGTATGAATGTTAGTGTTATTGAAATATATTTTGCAATCCAATTTAATTGACGTTACACACAAAAAAAAGTAAAATGTAATGTTTTATTATGTTTAACACATTTTTCTGCTAATATGTATGTACATATATTTTTATGTTTTATGCCTACTCAAAATAATCAAACAATGTTTGACGGTTTGCGTCATTATATGAAACGTGTCATAATACATGTACATAGGTGCATACGTACATATATGTATATATTACATTAATTGATGGAATTATTTTGCATCCATTCGTGGCTCGTCTTTATAACAAATACATATACACAAATTTTTATAGTTTTGGTAACATCGACTGTCGGAAAATGTTATGTTTTGTTATATGTTATATGGAATGGAACATAAAATGATAAAAATTGGTTTTTATACAAAACTACTAAACACAATAACTGTTCAAATTATTAGACATGATTTTTGTTCCTTTGTATTCTGTGGATCGCTAAGCTAATCAAAATAGCGACACAATTTTTTTATGATTTGCTAGATTTTGTTAAGTTTTTAACAGGGATGGAGCTAAATTATACCATGTAATCTACGCGGTTGTCGACACGTAAAATATAACGTAGATTACTTGGCAGTGTTTTTTGTCAACGTCGACAATTAAAATAATGTCAACAACCTACGATATTTTAGCCATTTGAAATCGAATGCGCCAGTTCGCGGGAGTATTTTGTAAAAGCTTTCATCTAAAGCTGATTTTTTCATTTGTTTCTTTTTGACAAATGACGCATGAATAATTTCAAACTGTAATCGTGTTTTTACTTATTCAGTGTTGTTTGCCATTTCATCATGGAAAGACTGAGCCCGGTGTAGCGTCTACAAATTGTTCTTTATTACGAAAAAAAGCGTTCTGTGAGGAATGTGATTCGTGCGCTTAGACCAAGTTTGAATCTCAGTTTACAGTATTGGATGATACGCGACTAAATAGATGGTTTGGTGTGGTTTATGCGCCTGTCAAATCATTCGTCCATATTTCTTCAAAAAAGAAGACGACCGGGACGTACCTGTGAATAGTGCTCATTATTGCGCCATGATAACGGAATATTTGCTGCCTGAAATTGAAGCCCGACCTCGACGACATTTGGTTTCACGAAGTTAGCGCAATTTGCCATATAGCGCGCGAATCAATGTACTTATTGAAAAATCATGTTGGCGAGCAATTAATTTCATGGTTTGGATCGTTGAATTGGCTATTTAGATCGTGTGATACCTCTAGAGTCTTTTCTTTGGGGCTACGCAAAGTCGAAAGTCTATTTGAATAAACCAGCTAGATTTGAGGCATTGGAAGCCAACATTACTCGTGTCATTCGCCAAATATCATCCGATTTTTTAAACCTGGCTTCACAACTGCAAATTGCTGGCCAAATCATACATTTTTTTGCAAATGTATCTAACTTGAAATGTTTGAAAACCAATTTCATGTACGTTTTGTATGTATCCATTAAAACACATCCACTAAATTTTGTGAAAATTTCAGTTATCAGTCTGGCACATATTTTATCGAACAAGTATTTTTTATCTCAACGATTTGGCTTTTTAATAACTCGGTAGAACTCATTGCCTTCCTGAACTCGAATTCGTGTTACCATGGAGTGGCGTGTGTTAAATTTTATGGCACGGTCATAGTTAAAGTTCCCCGGATTATGTTTTAATGAAAGTTAAAACTTTTTTGTAAAGATTTCTAACAGTTGTGCCATGTAAAGATTTCTATCGTTGTTCAACACCATTTTTAAAAACGTCGGTGGTCGAGTAAGCAGAGTCAATGCTGTTGGAATCGTGGACTCGAGTTCAAAACTCGTCAGTGCCAATACTTTTTTAATTTAATTTCTTCTGTAAAATTGGTTCAACACAGCTTCTGTGTAAGTCTACATTCAATTTCTGCGAGTGTAAGAGCCATCTCTTGTGTACGGTCGCAATGAAAAATCAGAAATATTTTTGTTTATAAAAAAATCGATCAGGTCAGGTATTTTTCCTTGGTCAGTTGCTCAATATGTTGGTTTTCCAGTTGAAATGGATTCACATTCATTTTCTTTAATGGCAATCAATAATTCTTTTCCTTTAGTTGTAGTTAATCTAGAACTCCAGTGAGTATTCTTCGTATTGAAGTCACCACATATTATGAACCTTTTTCCCAGACGCTTGAAAAACTCTGAGTATTGTTTGTTTTTCATAGAATGGCTTGGTGGACAATCCTGCCACAATAATAGGAAAGTTGTTGGTTTTTATATACATGAACAAGTGTTGGTTATCTGAACGATTTGGCTTTTTAATAACTCGGTAGCACTTATAGCCTTCCTGAACTCGAATTCCTTTAAACATAGAGTGGGGTGGGTTAAATTGTATGGCACGGTCTTAGTTAAGGTTTCTTGGATTATTCAATGAAAGTTATAACCTTTTTGTCTAATTTTTTGTGAGCCGTTTTTTACGATTTTTCTGCGAGCTGTTCTATCCGTTCCACCGTTATAAAGAGGGCTCCACTCTATATAACCCTATATATCGTTGTTTTGGGTCAATTTATTAATTTTGTAATGGATAAACATGACGCTGAAGTAGATTCATGGTATTTGAGCACGATTAGTGTTAAATTCCGCTCTTTTTGAAAAGAGATTTAAATGCACTGACGGACATTCTATAAAACTATCACCAATAGCGCATTGTCCCTAAAGAAATTTGGTCAGCCTTTAGTTTAGAACTAATTGACAAAACCACTCTAGGAATTGTCTACAATATCGACGTTGTCTACGTTGTTGACGTTATCTACGGGTCGACACGTCAATGTAGAAAATAATAGATGACGAGTAAACGCCCATCACTGGTTATAAACGAGCTACAGAAATTCCATGTTGGTGGTCTGGTATAATCTGTCCTTCAGATAATATTGGTTTTAATTTTTGTGATACCATTTTTTCA
Organism: Tipula unca; assembly: GCA_951394425.1. Taxonomy (NCBI): domain Eukaryota; kingdom Metazoa; phylum Arthropoda; class Insecta; order Diptera; family Tipulidae; genus Tipula; species Tipula unca. The sequence goes on from OX596380.1 coordinate 124,866,774, forward strand.
AAAAGTTTAGAAATCATCGGAAGTATAATTATTGGCCTGTACGATGCGACTTGTGTTTCGGCTTTTCCAGGCTTTGGAATCATTGCAATTTACGATATTTTCCATTTTTTAGGGAAATACCCACATCTCATAATCGCATTAAAGATATAAGTTATGAGTTTTATGCATTTATCAGGTAATTCTCTGATCATTTTTCCGGTAATAAAATCGTGTCCTGGAGCTTTCTTTGGGTTTATACAGTTTTTAATGATATTTTTAACTTTTTTCCACTTAAATTTTAAAGGAATTAGTTTCAAAGGATCCTCCGTAAACTTTGGTAATTCACTGTTACCAGGTTTTTCGTTTGGTGTGATTACTTTTTTCAAGTGGTTAGAGAAAGAAGTACCCTTTTCTACATCACTTCTGGCCCAATGTCCATCTGGTTGCCTAATTAGTTGATTCGATAATGTTGGCCTCTTTAGTTTTTTTGTTGCCTTCCATAGTGAATAATCTGTCTTCCTGATCGCCGGGAGTTCAGTAAAATAACTCTAGATTCCTGACTCTTCTTCATCTTCTCTCAATGCTCGTTTAAGGGCTTTAACAGCCCTATTCAGTTTCCATTTTAGTAAGGGAGATTTTTGCTGCTGCCATAGCCGACGTATTGTTCGTTTTTCATGGATTAACTGCAGTATATTAGGTGAAGGCTTGTTAACTTTTTCAGAGTTGTTAATATCAGGGGTGGCCTCTTTTGCTGCTATTTCCAATATAAGTGTTAAATCCTTCGCCGCCACATCAATATCTTCTGGGGTGCAAAGTTGGATATCCAATTGGCAATTTTGTTCACCTATATTTCTATATAGAACAAATTTAGTTAAATTTTAAATTTTTTCAGCCGATATTACACAATTTCCATACCATTCCTCTAGACAGATATATTAGTTGCTTGGATGTGATCTTTCCATATTTGTTGAGTTCATAATGCTTTATTCTTCGTTTGATCAAGACCGCAGTGCCGCCGTGTGCTCTTCCATCTGGATGTTTGGTGTCATAAACTGAATATCCGTTGATTTTGAAAAAAGTATGTTTTGGAAAGTGTTCTTCTGATATTAGCGTAATGTCTATATTTTGATCGACAAGAAAGGCCTGAACCTCAGTTTTGTGCTGTGAAAGACCGTTCGCATTCAATACAGCTATTTTTAGGAGCGTCATTTTTGGCTTCTGACGATAATTTTCATTTTGCATCATTCTTTCCATCATCATCATGAAACTTTGGACCGTTTCGGTCAGTTTGTTTACGTTTGCTGAATATTTAATTCTTCTTCGTTAAAATGAACTTTTGTTTTTGGACCGGTACCTTTAGGATGTTAGCATAGGAAACTCCTGGTTGTGCAAAACTGCTTGTAACATTCTCCAGGTCATGTGTGGTTGAGTGTGCATCTGCCTGTTGGGCAATTGTACTTCTTGGAGTCATGTCTCTTTGATTGTAACGTTATACTTTAGCATTCGTTGGTCGGATCGCAATTTTGGATTAGTCTTACGCTTCAAATCCAGATTTTCACCGCAATTACTACAGCTATTTACTGATGGATCATTTCTGGTCTTATCGCATTTTTTTGAACCGTGAAGTTCATCACAGATAACGCAAACTTCACTCAACGTGCCATAAGCTTTTGTATGGCCGTTTTCTTAGCACTTGATGGATTGTACTGGTCCGGTTCGCTTTTTCGGTTCTTCTACTGTAATTTTGCGATGCAGTAAATATCTCAAGTTATATATACTGTGGTTTCCTTTGTTTTTCTCATCTGGCTCTAATTCAATGCAAAACATCGGTTGAGGAACCTTCTCCCGATTTAAAATATTTGCAATAGATTTGGCATGGAAACCTTGCGCGGCTAGAGCCGCATGAATATCGGTCACCTCTACGCTGCTCTCCATTCCTTTTAAAACAATAGTCAACCATTTTTAAACTTTTCTGCTGGTAAGTGTAATATTGCTTTCAGTATCATCTCCTTCTGAATGTAAATACTATCTCTCAATATATCATTTTTACGTTAATACTGAAATGCTTCAGCAAAAAAACTGTTCTTAGGGTACATCAGAATAGACTGTTCCATTAGTGTTACTAAAACACTTTACTTCTTGTGTCTAGTAGGTTTAAATTACTAATGCCGTAAAGGAGCGCCTTACGCTTATATTTTTAGTCATATTAATTTTAAATTTCTACTTGTTATAAATATACCTTGATGGGAGTAAGGAAGAAAAATTGTATTTTCTACTTTTCAAAGCCTTTTCAAAGCAAATATAAGCGTGGTTTTTTAAAAAGTTTTTTTTAAATATATTTTATTTTCTACTTTTTAGACATCGAAATTTGCAATAAATTTTTCAACCATGTTAACATTTGTCAGGAAGTTGCAAAAAGATAGATGGTATATCTATCTTTGGACCTTACCTCTTAGAGTGCGATCCGAGAGCACTATGTCTTTTTTTTTGTTGTAGCCAACTTTTATAAGTCTTTGTCAAATTTTGTAATCAATTTTTCAACCACTTGCCTTTTAGGCTTTTCAAAGCCTTTTAGGCTGAAACAATGTTAGAATCTTGTATTGTCTTTTTTTTCTCTTGTACTGTATTTTATTGAATAGTCTTAGATTCCTATCTGCTATAATCAGTATGGCTTTAGTAAATTCCTCATGGGTTGATTTTCAGTGCATATCTTTGCAGTCTGTATTAGAGGTGGCTCAACAACACTTCGCGATGCATGATGAACACCAAGTGGGTCAGTAAAATGTCAACTCCAAGCGTCGAGTACTGCGTCGATGTTGACATTCCTACAAATCCGCTTAGCTGCCCTCCTAGCAAGAACAAAAATTCGAAATGTGTTGCTTGTTTGTTAATAAAACTAAGTACCTGCAGATATCAACTTTATGTGAGTTAAACTCTGATATATCATATCAGGATATCTGATGAAATAAAAGCAAAATAAAGCAGGCACCATCAGCACTAGCTTACTTGCTGGCCATTCTACGTTAATTGCATTAATCATGTCTTCTCTGGCTTCAGTGGCCAGAGCGCAGTCGTAAAGAATGTGCTCATCTGTCTCAGCAGCTTGACCACATTCACACATGCTTGAGTCCGTCAAATTAAGTCTTAACATATACTCTGCAAATTTTCCATGGCCGGCTAGCATTTGCGCAAAAGAGGCGCTTATGGATAGGCGCATCTCTTCGATACTCGGTAAACAACTAAAGGTATAACTATAGTTCTGCCCTTTTCAGATTGCCTCCATCTGTCTTGCCAGATTTTAATGGATTCTTTACGAATTTCTTTTTTGAGGGATGTCTTGTTCGATAGGTCACTTGGTGTGCCTTGCCACTGCAAACTGCCATAAATGAACTCTTGATTCTTCCTCAGTTTGTACTTAATTAACCTTTCGTTAAGTACTATGTCCATGGGAAACCGTACGGTATGCCTTCGTTATCCCAAGAAGAATTGACCTTTGAGCGCTTAATAGAGTTCTGCGATGGTGACAGTTCATCCTGTCGGCCCATCCCGCACAAGCGTATGTCATGGTCGCAACCACTAGGCCTTCGTATATCGTTGCGAGTGTGCCTTGTTTCAGGCCCCACGTCTCTTTAGCAACTCTTCTTACTGCGTAGAAAACTTTTTTGCTATTTTCTGCCACCCTTTTTACGTGAGTAGTGATGCCAAGTCTTTCGTCGAAGTCGACTCCCAACCATTTTACAGAGTTCACCATTTTTATTCTTTCGGTTCCGGCATACACCAAGGGTGGTCTCCTTATGTCGAGTGAACCTTTCAATTGGATCATCACTGTTTTGGTGGAAGATAACTCCATCTTATTAATATCACCCCATTTAACCATACTGTCAATGCCGCGCTGAGCAGCCTCCTGAATTGCGTGTCTAGAATTTCCAGTAAAGATCATAACTTTATCATCCGCGAATGCTACTTCTTGGATCTCGTCATGCATGCTACTGTTGAACACCAAATTCCAGAGATGCGGACCCAAAATGGAGCCTTGTGGGCAACCTTTGTTTACACTCTTAGAGAGTGTGCCATGGTTAGATATTACAGTTGCGGTTTTATCAGAGAAGTAACTGTATAACAAGGAGTAAAGAGTTGCTGGGCAACTCATCTGCTTCAACTCCCTCATTATACTTGGCCACACAGATTATCAAAAGCAGCAGATACGTCTAGGAATACACCAAGGGCGTACTTGTTGCTCGATCCTTTAACTATGTTGACCATCTCAACCATAGCGTCCTCTGTGGATCGTCCTCTTCTGAAACCGAACTGCTTCTCACTATATATACCGCTACTCTGAAAAATGTCCATCAGCCTACCAGTAACCAATTTCTCAAGTAATTTACCTAAGACTGGCAGCAACATGATCGGTCGATAAGCTTTAGGGTCGGTCGGATCTCGATCGCCGCCCTTCCTTATAATTATGACTTTACCATTTTTCCAAGCTTTAGGAAAAACTCCTTTATTCAGACAAGCATTCATGAGATCGGTAATGCTAGGTCCTATAATAGACCAAGCTCTTTGGACCACCTCGACCTCAACATTGTCAAGGCCGGGTGCTTATATATTAGCAGATATTTAGTAGTGTCCTCCCAACACGTAGTTGTTTGGCCACCACTGCCAATAAGAGTACTAAGTACCTCTGGCGTTTTAAGCTTTCCAGCACTATATTTGTATACGAAACCCCAAGGTTCTGCGTTACCATGTTCCGTTATGAAATTACAACAACTCAGCAATGAGTGCAGTTCGCGTAATTTCTTTAAAGGAATTACTGGACTGCACCATATTTTCAGGCCTACGTCAACCGCTATTCGGGACCGGAATGGAAACCTCTGTGTCAACATCGTCGTTGCAGGCGATGATGGCTCCACGATGTAGAGAACGACTGGCCTCTTCAGATGGTCTTAGACAGTATGAAGACCATGCTTGGGATCGAAACCGCTGGAGCCAAATTGTTGATTCAGTAAGGGGCCACTAATGGCCTTTAAAACTGTTTTAAAAAAAATATAACAATGGTATGTTTTGGTTTTTATTAAACCTTTGAGTGTATTTTTCTTTTTTTATATGTTATCTATGATAAATTATGTGGTGTGTGTAATAATAATACCGTAAACGCTCAGTTGCCTGACAGTTTATATTCAACGAAGTTGTGCAACACTATAAGTTGACATTAGAACATTACGACGTTATCGAAATTGACGTGCCCATACCAAATCGAGGAGAACATTTAAATTTCGAAACTTGTGGTTCAGACGACGATGATCCATTAATATCAAGTGAAGCCCCAGTTATTGCCACGGCCAACGGAACTGCAGATATACCTATTTCAGACACTGTACTTATTGAAAATATACAGTTTACTAGTAAAAGTAAAATTCAATGGAGACGAAAAGAATTTCAGTCGACCATTACACCTTTTGATCCAGTTCTAAATAATATAACATAAGTTTTAACTCCATTGACTCATTTTATGAGATATATTCCAAATGACATATTTGAAAAGTACGCATTTCATAGGAACCAGTATGCACAACAAAACGATGTCGCCGCATTCAAGCCGACCAACTCCAATGAAATAAAAATACTTTTTGCGTTGCATATACTAATGGGTTGTATGAAATTTCCACATTTGAGATTGTATTGGTCACAGTTTTGAATAATGAAAGAGAGAAAGCCAATACCACCATATCAGTTCGGATTTAGAGAAAACCACTCCACCATAGAGCAAATTCACAGGATTACAAGTATTATTGAAGACGCACATGAAAATAAGAAAATATGCTCAACAATATTTCTGGATGTAGCACAGGCCTTCGATAAACTAGGGCATCCTGGATTAGAATATAAACTGCATCGAGATTTGCCAAAAGAATACTTTCAGATATTGAATGAAGATGTGATGAAGAATATTCTGAGCTCAAGAAGGTATCTGCAGGGGTTCCCCAAGGTAGCGTGGTGGGGCCAGTCTTGTCTTTATTTTACACAAGCGACTAACCAAAAACAAGCGGGACAACAATACCAACATTCGTGGACGATACTGCAATTTTAGTTACTGGTTATAAAGTAGACGAAGCAACCAGAAAACTGCAACGGGCTACAAACGTTAACTTTACCAATCAAAAAAAGTTAACTAGATACCAATAGAACTAAATGCCAAACAAGTTCCTTATGCTAACACAGTCAAGTATCTTGGTATGACTCTCGATGCTTAATTAAAATGGAAAGAGCACATTAAAAAGAAAAAGGAGGAGCTACACTTTAAATATAGAAATATGTTTTGGCTAATTGGAAAATATTCGAATCTGTCAATACCTAATAAGTTGGTACTATACCAACAAGTTTTGAAACCTATATGGACTTATGGTATTCAGCTGTGGGGCTGTCCTAAAAAAACCAACATTAAAATAATACAAGCTTTTCAAAATAAAGTGTATGTGGCATAGTAAACGCTAATTTGTACATAAGAAACGATAACCGACATAGGGACCTGCGGATGGAAAACGTCAGCAAACAAATCATGCAAAGAAACACATACAACGGCTTGGCCAACATCAAAATGTTGAGTTACGCAGTATGCTGAATAACACAAATCGTCCTAAAAATTGCGATGACAAATTTTATAAGGGTGAAACCAAATCCTTGGGGCTTCAAGATGTTTGTACTGTGTGGCAAAAGCGGAATTATAATTATTTCATAAGTTTTTACTAATTAAACGAATTAATTTTTATTTTTTATTGTTATTTTTTACTATTATTTTATTTAAATGAATTAAATTGCAAAACATATTGTAACTAAAAGACTGAAATAAAAAAAATTAATAAAAGGAAAAAAAATTAAAAAAAAAATTTTTTTGAAACTTTGTGTACAATATTTTGTACATTTTGAAGTCCTGAAAACCGACAATGAGAAGAAATTAAAAAAATAAAAGGACACACTATTTTAAAATAGGCTAAAAAACGCAAAATCCACCAAATAATATTTTTCCCTTGTTTAGAATTAAATGGCGTTCGAAAGGGAATTGAGAACCCGAATAAAATCAATAAATATTTCTAATTTAATTAAGTTACAGTCATTTTGGTTTTAAATGCGATCTCTCAAAAATGATGTTTCTGCAGTTAACAAGTTTACCAAAAAAGCCACATATATATATATTATTTTTTTCCCAGCAGGGGGACAATCCTCATGGAAGTTGTGCCGGACTCTTACCGACTAAAACACCCCCTACCCCAGCTTATCGCAGCGCTCCGATTGATTGACCGATTTTTACGTAGATGATCTGATAATAGGTTCGAACAACATAGAGGAAGCAACTCGAGCTGTACAAGAACTCAGAATTCTCACAGAACAAGGTGGATTGAATTTAAGGAAATGGTTCTCTAATTCAAGGGAACTATTGAATCAGATTCCCAAAGAGCTACACGGCACGGGCGACGTTCAATTCAAGTTAAATGACTGCATTAAAACATTAGGCATTTTATACCACACACAAAAGGACCTTTTTAAATTCAACGTAGATACATTACAACTATCACACAAACAGCCAACCAAACGCTCACTATTATCCGACTCATCCAAGCTCTTTGATCCCGTTGGATGGCTTTCCCCTATAACAATCACAGCAAAAATCATGATGCAAGAAGTATGGACATCAGGAATTGATTGGGATCAGCCCTTACCGGAAAACATAAACACAAGGTGGATAAAATACAAGGAAGAACTGAGCGAAATCAAAAACATAACAATCCAGAGATGGATAAACACAACAGATGAGATTGAAACGGAGCTTCACGGATTCGCTGACGCCATATTAACCTCAAAGACAAGAGTCGCGCCAACCAAAATAAAGCTATCCATCCCTCGATTGGAGCTAAATGCAACTCTGCTATTGGCAAAATTACTTAAACACACACAAAGAAGCTTGAACATCAACAACCTAAAAGTAAATGCGTGGTCAGATTCGACCATTGCACTATGTTGGATCGCAGGGGAACCAAACAAATTTAAGACATTCGTGGCAAATAGAATTTCAGCAGTAAAAACTATTCTACCAGCAGCAACATGGCACCACGTAAAATCAAGCGATAATCCAGCGGATATAGCTTCTCGTGGTACGACACCGTTAGCACTATACTAAACAACAAATTGTGGTGGCACGGTCCAGATTTTCTTCGGCAAAACCCAACTAGGTGGAAATTAACCCTATTATGCGAAGTAATACGCATAAACCAGATGAATTAGAAGAACGGGCGATAAAAATAATGACTATAACAACGGAAGTTCACGCATTTCCATTATTTGAGCGATGCTCCAGCTACAACAAATTAAAACGTACAGTCGCATACTGCAAACGATTCATCAACAACTGCTCGCGTAGAAGCAATAATAGAAATGAATTAACTGGTTCAGAACTCCAAAGCGCAGAAATAACAATTCTCAAGCTCGTACAAAAACAAGATTTCCACAAGGAAATAAACCGTCTTAATGAAGCCGAAAGAATCAACAGGAAGAGTAAAATTCTATCACTAAATCCAACATTAGACGAAAACGGCTTGCTACGTGTGAACGGAAGACTACAAAATTCAAGGCTTCCAAGTTCAAGTAAAAACCCAGTAATCCTGAGCAAGCACAACATGGTTACAAAAAGAATAATAGAAGAAGCTCATATTGGGACATTACATGGAGGTACACAATTAACATTAGCAACATTAAGAAACAAATTCTAGATCATTGATGGTAAACGAGCTGTAAAAGAGATAATTCAAAAATGTATTATGTATTTGCTTTCGCCATAAACAACAGTCATCTAAACAACTAATGGGAAACCTACCATCAGCAAGAGTGAGGCCGGGAAGACCGTTTGCCAAAACGGGAATCGACTATGCGGGGCCCATCCAATTGAGATATGCCAAAGGAAGGGGTGGCAAGACATACAAGGGATACATCGCTCTTTTTATATGCATGGTAACAAAGGCCATTCACATTGAAATAATTAGCGATTTAACAACAGAATCCTTCATTGCCGCTTACAAAAGATTCATATCCAGGAGAGGATTATGCACCGACATTTACTCTGATAATGGAACGTACTTTGTAGGAGCTAACAACATAATGCAGAAGGAACACCACCGCGCAATGACAACATTACCAAGCGACATTGCTACCATGATAGCTGACAATGGAACCAATTGGCATTTCATACCACCTCTTACACCTCATTTCTTTGGAATATGGGAGGCAGGGATCAAATCAATGAAATTTCATCTCAAACGGATCATAGGCGAAACAACACTCACTTTCGAGGAGCTATGTACCGTGACTACCCAAATAGAAGCATGTCTCAATTCTCGCCCACTAACGCCGCTAACAAGCGATGCTGCAGATATGTCGGCACTAACGCCGGGACACTTCTTAATAGGAGACTCTCTCAAAGCGCTACCAGCCGCAGAAATTGATCGCATATCATTAAGAACGAGATGGCATGTAGTCGAGAGAATGGTTCAGGACTTTTAGAAACGGTGGTCCTCCGAATACCTGCACCAACTACAACAACGAACTAAATGGAAGAGCAGCCAGCCAAATCTAATGATCAATGACCTGGTATTATTGAAGGATGAACAACAACCTGCCACGCGATGGAAGCTAGGGAGAATCGTGGAAACACATGCCGGAAAAGATGACTTAGTGCGGGTAGCAACAGTCAAATGCGAAAATGCAATTTATAAGCGACCGATTGTAAAATTGTGTAAATTACCAATTGAAGAAGACTTACAGGAAGTTATGCCCATGAAAACAAACCAGGGTCAGCCTAAAGAATTGCAATCACCGAAAAAGGACAATCAAGTTTTAAGGCGGCAGCCTCATAGACATGTAAAGAACAGAGGGATCGTCAATCATCTAGTCTTAGCCACATTATCCATTTGTTGTATTTTGGGAATTGTGCAGGCCAACGTACACATAACCCCTTTCAATCTGCACTCCACAGGGATTTACTTCGAAGAAATAGGTAAACTCGAAGTGGTAGCTATGAAATGGACATTGGTAGTATATTACAACATGAGCAATTACTGGGAAGAAATTGAAGCATTTAAGCAAACACAACATGAATTAAAGGCGGCATGCTTGAATATAGCTGGGTTAAATTGCGACCTAATTTTTCAACAAATTCAATGGCAGTATTTTCAGTACCTAATATTGAGCACAACAACACGCAGTCGTACATTACCACCAATTCGGAATACTTAACAGTAGACAATCATCGGGAACACTTTACATTATTAACAACAGATGAAGTGAAACAATGTCTACTATTTCAAAATAAACGATTTTTATGTGAAACATCGCCAATTTATAACGCAATGACTGACCAAAATCAATGCGAATTAGCGATCTTACAACGAGCAGCAAATCTCGAAGGGGCATGTACCATTAGGTCAGTTAAGAAGGCAAACCATTGGATCAAGCTCCATGCGACGAATCAGTGGATATACTCCATTCCAAATGAAACAACATTCGATGTAGTATGCGGCCATAGCATTAAATCATTTAGTCTCCTAGGATCAGGAGGGATAGAAATCGAGGCTGGATGTGTACTGCGCGACACAAATTTATACATCGTGACAATCGGTTCAGCTTCCAACCACATCAACGAATCATTCCGCAGACCACTCAACACATTAAACGGAGCCAACAACTTAAGGACATTCATCACACGGGTTCGAAATAAAACGATAGGATACGGTGAGACTCAGTTCGTAAATCTTCAGGATACGACGCAGCTAGAACAAGAAATAAAAGCGGTTAGGGAAAAGGAAGGACGACTACATGAGGGAAATTTTCATCACATACATCACTATACCATGATACACACAATATTTTGGATTGGTATAGCCATATGTATTATTTGGGGCATCAATTATATTAAACAAAGGCGAACAACGCGCCCACCCCCTTCACCATTGACTTCAACGTTCGGAAGCATGAAATATCCCAGTATAATATTCTAAATGGCGGCCCGGGAATTTGTTGAGATCAACAGTGCAACAAAATATCCCACAATGGCAACAGGGTAAAATGCACAATTTTATTATATTCCATACACATATGTTGACGAAATATGATTTAATTCATCATATATATTTGTATACAACAACAACAATAGAAATGCAATTCAGCAATTCCATATTAGTGTAATTTTTTACTATAAAATTACTGAATTGCAATTTATTTGTTGTTAGTGTAATTAGTATATAAGATTTTGTATATATACTGGAAAAATGAAATAATATAATCAGAATAAATTAAACCTTAACAACGTGTTTACTCTCGCTTATTTAATAGACCCCACCCGTGGTAATCTATTAAATAAATAATACAACGATTTATTCTCACCTACTTAATAGACCCCACCCGTGGTAATCTATTAAGTAAACTCATAAATCGAAGCGAACTTAATTTTACAATTAAGGCACCACTGAGATTTTACACCAACCATTCTCTTCCTCCACCATCTTCGAGATAATAGTTCGTGGTGTCATCTCTCCTACAGTATCGGTACACTTCTTTCTAGTTTCTTCCCGCCTTGCACAGTACAGTATCGTATGCTCTGGTGTGACGTCCTCTTCACAGTATGCACAGTTAGGAGTATCCTTAATTAGCATTCGGTGCAGATAGCTATTGAAGCAGCCGTGACCTGTCAGGAACTGTGTCAGATGAAAGTTCGTCTCCCCATGCTTACGATTCACCCATTCCCTTAGACTCGGAATGAGCTCTCTGGTCCATGATCCAGTGTCGGCACTCTCCCAACGTGCCTGCCATTTTTGCATCAATTCCTCTTTGGCCTCAAAGGCTTCGACGCTTGGTGTTCCCTGAAGAACCGCTAGTCTACATTTCGCCAATAAAGTGGCCGGTGGCATGTTTGCTATCACGAAAGCTGCTTCTTTCCTACCGATCTGTAAGCACTACATATACGCAGTGCCAGAGTACGTTGTACGCGTTCGAACTGCTCGGACGCCCTTGCAATGTCTAAAGCTCGTATCCAGATGAGTGCTCCGTAAAGTGTTGCGGATAAAACAACCGATGAGAGCAGTTTCCTTTTTTCTACCAACATTTGTCATCAATCCGATGAGCCCTTTTGTTGTCCGGGTCGCCTTTGTCACAATTTGCCTTACATGCTCATGAAAGCAGCTAATATATATATATATATAGAAAAATATACCATACATATATATTATATATATATAATTCATGTATACAAAAATATGTAGTTTTGTAATATTTTTATTGATTTAATAGTAAACTGAAATATATAAATTCAAAATATGCAAATATCCCAGCTACAGCTTATATTTGTTTAACGTTAACTTTCAACTACATATAATATTATGTGAATATTCGTAACACATTTAGATTCTGCAATGTATGTACATATGTATCAATAACAAAAATGGTACAAAACTGAAAATAAATAAAATAATGTTTAAAATAATCAGATCAAATAAATAAAAAATAAACATAAAAAAACATGATACGAAACATATATATATATATATATATATATATATAATATATATATATATATATATATATATATATATATATATATATATATATATATATATATATATATATATATATATATATATATATATATATATATATATATATATATATATATATGTACATATATGCACCTATGCGGTACAAATAAAATTAAATTTGATGCGCTTCAATGTTTCCATATCGACTATAAAATATATGTACGAGTACGTTGAAAAGTTTTTATCACTTTTCCGCTATTTGATGGAAATGGATGTATTAAGCTTTATGTTTTTTTTATTTTTGAAATGCATTTTGTTTATTATATGATAGATAAGCTATAAGAAATAGAAAAGTAACGTACAATATCTGAAATGTACACAGCTATTAAAAATCTAGTCTGTTAAAAATGTTGTTAAAAATATCAGATTGCCAAATTTATCCCATCAAAATATCATGTAATTTAATATTTCCTTATAATATTAATCTTCGCCGGCTACAAAATAGAATATTATACCCAATCGTAACAGTTATAGCGTGTCGTCGACAAAAATAATTTAATTAATTTTAAATAACTTTTTGATACCAATGATAATGTTTTTATTGTTACTTGGCTTTTTGTTTTATTTGTTTCCGTTTATAAGAATTCACATTCCAGTTATTTTTTATTCCACACAGAGTGAAACAATATTATAGACAATATCAACAACAACACCAAAAGCGGTATGAAATAATCCGTAAATTTTCTAATTATTTTCCTTTTTTAAATTATTTGAAAACAAATATATGCGGAAAAGTATAATTTCATGATTTTTCCAAAAAAATAAAAGATAAACAAAATTTTTATTTTTTACTCTTTGTAATTAGCAAGGAGTTCAATGTATTCGACTTGTTCTTAGAAGAATATTTTATTAAATCTACATTCTAATTAAAAACAAATTCATAATTAGGCAACTTTATAAAAAGTATGTGGTAGGTATGTATGTATGTATGTATATTTTATTTATGTTTCTGACAAATTTATTTTTTATTTATTATTTCTTCAAATTACATTGAAATCATAAATACGTAAAAACAATAAAAATAAAAATTTTAAATTAACGAAACCTAAAACCTAAAATTTCTCCACTCATATTTTTATTTTACCACAAACTACAAATAATTTTTAATTAGCACTATTTCCATCTGTTATGAAAATTGTGCACTAACAGACAACACCAACATAAACAAAGAGTTGCCATCTATTGCTAATGAATAAAACTAAATAAATAATAGAATTTCGATTTTTCGATTAACACCAGTTTACAGAAAATGCCGATAGACATATTACGTTCTACTTGTAAAGTGGAATCTAAATTACAATGCAATACTCAAACCAGTGTTGGTGAATAAAAATGTATGTAACGCATTCCACATTTTGGACTGACTTATTAATTTTATAAAATTAAATCAAATAGAATTAATTAAATACAATATACATATATTATTGTTTGAGGTTTTACAAAGTTATTTCATTAAATGATAACAAAATATTAAATATTAATAATAACTTTTCCAAAAAATTGCTGCGGCGAAAGAATTATCAACGTCGAGATATGCGTACCTATTTATTCTTGAAGGAGTTTTTATTTTTATTAACCATAAAATTTTAACGATATAACTCGCGTAAAGTCTAATAATAAATTAGTGCAATTATAAAATATGCTTACAAAGAAATAAAAAATATATGCCGAACGCAAAAATTAAAAAGTATGTTTTGCAGTGTTTTAATATAGTTTCTGTATATTCCTTTAAAGAAGATGAAGCAAAATATATGGTTTTACTAGCTGAAACCTATAAGCAATGCCGGATCCATAGTATGCTCCAATAAAGGGACCCAAACCCCACCCAGAATTTTGGTTTTCTTCTCAATTAATCAAAAATTTGATTATTCACACTAGGAATATAATGAGTTTTCTTCTGGAACAAAATATCAAATTGCCTATCCAGTATCCAGTTTTAAATATATTTAAATATTTGTCCACGCAATGAGCAGATGTACACGTATTTATGATTCAGACGTGGTTGATCCAATAGCATGACAAGTTATAAAATAAAATTGCTTTTGTATATTTTAACATCACATTCAGAAAATTCTAAAAACTGAAATTTTGTCGTTTTCAATTCTGAATAATCAAAATACTAACTCGGCAAAATTTTTTTAAGCTTAAGTTTCTTAAAACTTGAAAAATTTCGATTCTGAAGATAAAATTTGATTTATTGACTTAAAATTTTGAGTATTAAATACTCACGAATATCTCCCATTTATGGCGAAAAATGAACTAAAGACCATTTGTCCAATTCTTGCAATATTCAAAACCCACAAATTTGTTAACCATGTTTTCAGAGATATTTTTAAAAGTGTACTTCACACTGGCGGAACCTAAAATATAAAATTTAGTACATTTAGAACCGAACAGTTTTAATTCAATTTGTCATAAGCGATGCATTGAGAATCCAATCCACGATAATAAACGTTCAAAATCTCATCAATTTGAAATTTTTTCCAAATTAAAAAATTAAATAAAATCCAGAATTTCATTTAAAAATTTCATTTAAAATAATCAATTATTCTAATTTTATTGATTCAATCGAGCCGTACGTATACTTATTTGAACGTGGGATTGGTAGATCGCAAGTTGGTATTTTATTAAATACAAATGGAAATTTTTGTAAATTTAATGTACAAATACTGAAATTTCCAGATTTCGAAAATCAAAATACGAAACTAAATTTTGAATTTACAATTTTGAAGAAATTTCGTAACCGAATTTATATTAAACGCTTTCTTATACCGAGATAGCTTTATCTACCTCCCATATACATATATAATATGTTCAAGTTAATATAAAAGGTTTCATTAAATTTGGAAATGGTTTCGTTTTATTTGACAAAGGTTTCTGTTAATTTGTAAAAAGTTTCGTTCAATTTGGAAATGGTTTCAATTAATCTGAAAAATTTAAATACATGGTACATCGGCATAATGAATTCAAATGTATCGACCGCTGGATGGAAGGTTATCCGATACAAGCGAGATGCTAATCGCCAATCGATTGTGTTCAGGGTTGACCAGAAGTCCTTCGAACATATTACTGGGTTCGGATTGTCGCTACAATACGTCCTTGAGAGATCCATTTCAGGGTTATCTGAGGGCCGTAAGATTTTTATTATTATATTATTAGTTCACGGCTAGTCTTCATGATGACGTCCATGCTCGACTATAAACAGATCAACCTGCAAAATAGCAAGTTGCCTATTTGCCCTAGCCTGTTATGAGTTGAAGGGGCTGCTTGCTGTATCGCATACAGCTTTTTGTATAATCCAGGAACCATACCTCATTATTGGCGCGGTTTCTGGTTTAGATTCGAAGTTCGGCAGGATTTTTCTAAAGTCCACCGTCCTTAAAACCAGAGCGCGCATTTATATTTCTAATGATATTGATGCCGCTCTTATTAATGAGTGCAGCATGGCTGATCTTGCGGCGGTGCTAATCACTTTTGTGTGTGTGCTGACTCATGTTTTAAACTTGTCATTGCATTAACCTATTTACCCTATGATTCCACCTCGCCTCTCCTTCAGGGAATCTACTTCTTTGATTGGTTGTAACGCTAATGCTCATCATACCATTTGGGGTAGTTCGAATACCGCAATAATAGAAGATCCTCGTTGTTCAATTATATTTACTCCTCTGAGTTAGAGATTCTCAATGTTGCTTGTGAGCTTTGAACTTTGAACTTTTATCGGTTCGTAAAAAAGTGATTGATATTAGTTTGTGCTCTATGACTGAATGAATGAATCTCATTTCTGATTAGAATCGATTTTTGGTAAGTAAAAAAGCCTATAAAAACGCCTAAGATCCGTGCAGAGGACTGCGAGGAAAAATTTCTGTGAGGAAATTGATAGCTTATCAGTTCTCGCCAGACTTAACAAAACTCTGGCTAAGAAGTTTACTTGTAAACTTGATAGCCTTTGCCTACCTTCCGGAAAAATCACCTCCTGCAGGGGAGAAGTTGGTGAGCTACTGTTGTCTGTCCATTTTCCTGGATGTGACACTGTTTATTCGAGTGTGGTTGCCTCCGACCTTCCTGACATTTTTGTTGGTACGCCAGATTTGAACTTAGCCCGTAGACTGATCACTAATGTTGTTCTACGCTGGAATGTTTTCTCATTTGCACCGTTCAAATCGAGTGGTCCTGGCGACGTTTTTTCTGCTGAATTGCAGCATTGTTTTCCACCCATCGACAAGTTTATTAGGGATAACTATTTAACTACCTCCCAACATGCAAGATGCTTACAGAGCTGACAAGTCCTGCGAAACTGTTCTACATGAACTCGTAACTAGAATCGATATATCGCTTAATTACAAAAAGTTTTTTGTAGGTAGCTTCCTGGACATTGCGGGAGCTTTTGATAGCACTTCATTTTCTTCGATCACGAGTGCGTGTACCAATTTTAATATTAATCAAACCATTGTTAGATTCATCGGCTCAATGCTCAAGTCCCGTATAATTGAGACTCAGTTAGATGGCTCATCAGTGTCTGTCAAAGTAGCCAAAGGCTGTCCGCAAGGAGGAGTACTCTCACACTTGCTGTGGCTCATGGTTATCGATGAGTTACTTGTTAAATTGCAGCGATCTGGGTTCATCGTGCAAAGCTACGTGCGTGATCTCGTTTTGACAGTCTCTGGGAAATACCTGAACGTCTTGTCTGATCTGATGCAGAACGCTCTTAATATAGTGGAAGTTTGGTAACTTGAAAAGTGGTAGCACGTCAATCCCTCGAAAACTGATCTGGTTGTGTTTTCCAGACGTAGAGATAGTGCTAATATATCTGTTCCCAAACTATTTGGTAGAACAAGTATACAACGAGCACGTCAAACTCATAGGCGTTATTCTAGATAGTTAACTCTCCTGGAATTTGCACCTGATTATAAGCTTCAAAAGGCCATTGCTATCTTTTGGCAAAGCAAAAGGGCCTTTGGTAATTCCTGGGGCTGACCTCCAAAATGATGTTATTCATCTACAAATCACTGGTTTTATCTTTACTATCGTACGCAGCAGTTGTATGGTGGTCAGTTGTTAAACTGACGTCTTCTGTAGCAAGGGTGGATGGACTGCAGATGACAGCCTGTAGTGCTATAACCGGGGCTATGTCGTCTACTCCCCTTCTTGCTATGGAGTCTATTGTATGCTTGCCCGAATTGCAGTCTTACATTTTTGGTATGGCGTGCTCTGCTGCGTTTCGACTGAGGTACATTGGGGTATGAAATGCCTTCGGGAGTTGTACGGGGCATAGATAGATTCTTAATAAGTTTAAGCCACATATTCCGGAGCTTGAAATGACAGGCTATTGCCCGAATTTAACTTCACCAATTGAGAGAACTATGGCTCTCTCAGGATTTCTATAGACAGTTGTCCGAGTCGATAGTTTTTTTTTGCGCATTGGTCTCGTTTAAAAGTCAGTGCAGGGTTTTATTTATTTTGTTCAAAGTATGGGCTCAGATTCTCGGGTAGTCTGGGCAAACACTGCACGGTTTTTCAAGCTGAATTAATTGCACTTACCCAGAGTGCAATTGAGGCGCTTACGTTTAGTGATTTAGGCATTATCTGTACGGATAGTAAAACCGTGCTCAACACACTTGAAAACCCTTTGACTACATTTAAACTGGTCAAAGACTTCACTAATCTCCTTTGCTCTAATTCGAGAGTAAGGGTCATGTGGGTGCTTGCTCATTGTGACGTTGTGGGAAATGTGCAATTCCTCTCCTTCAACGGATGCTATTAAGAAGTTCACTTAACCAGAACTCTGGTTGCACTTATTACGCGCCATGGACGTTTCAAGGTTCATCTGCAACCTTTGCAGCTGTCCGGCCTTTGTCGAAGCCAGATTTCAAGTGTTCTCGTACGAATCTTTGAACGTAGATCAGTTATTATCCGTCGCTTGGTTCAAACTTTTACAGTTTGCTAGATCAACAAAGTCAGAGGTAACTCCTACTACAAATTACGGGCCGTAGCAACTTTCACTGCATGTGCCGCCACTGTTTGCTTCAATTATTCAAACCTTTCCAAATGCATTTTATTATTACAAAGCTCATGATCCGATATCAGAGATAACTTAATATACATGCAATGGAATTTGACCGGGCACTGACAAAAAATCTAATCATTTTTATAATAAAGACACGTCTCTTTTACACCTTAAAATTCATACATGCGATAAGATAACAGCAATATATGTATATAACCAAAACAAATTTGGAAGAAAATAATTAATCCAAAGGTTAACCTAAAACCACTTACGTATATTTATTATCATTAGCTTTGATTATTTTTGCCATTCACTGTTGGGTCGCCAATAAATGAGTAATTTAATTATTGTCCGAAGTTACTGTGCGAGGATTCCGATTTTAAAATTATCATTAAATAAATATGTATTTGGTTTTCAACCGAAAGAGACCTTAACGCGACCTTGATAATTTTGTATACTTATACTTGCGTATACTTACTATACAGAACTAATTAGATATTGCGATTAATCAGTTAACTTTTATTTTGTTTCCAATTTGTATTTTAAAAACATATAAAACACATTGAGCCGTGTGTTATTTTAAACATAAACATAATGAGCTCGACTCATATTAGACGTAACTAAACATAATATATTTGGCATGTCTCTATACCATTCTAATATTGTCAAGTCATTATTCCATTGCAAAAAACTAAAATATTCTACTATACAAACTCGTAATTCTTGCAGTGCAATAATGACTCGATAATAAATTAAATTGGGATCGTATAGATATACCAAATTAATTCAGTATCAATACATATGTGAGTAAATATAAAATGGAATTTTGTTTACATTACCCATTAAGTGTTTGGTTTTGTAAATACGGTTATTAAGATTTGTTTATTTTTTTTATATACATACATATATGTACATACATTCGAAAGTGAACACAAAAGAATCCAAAACTAGTTCGTCTGCATAAAGGTAAACCACAATTAAAAACGAAACTTTTCATTTTCAATAACGACCTATATAACAGTTATCTTCAAGTTTCCATCAAAACAAAAAACATTTAGAATAAGGAGAAATAACAAAAAAAATTATCTTACTTCATCTGCAGTGCTACCCACTTGTGTCTGGCCTATATATTTGCACAAAAGATATAAGTAATTTAATGACCTACATAACTTAATTAATCTTCGAATCGTCGTTATATATTTATACGAATAACTATGTATACATTATTTATGTATATTATACATAAAAATACTTACTTATGTATTTTCTATACATACATATATACATACATCTATATATAAGAAATTACGTACAGATTCAGATAAGAAAGAATATATTTCTCAATTGCAAATTTATTTATTGAAAGAGATGTTAAAATCAAACTAATAAAGAAAATTGTTATTTTACTGGATTAGTGGGCTTACAACTGTTTTCTGTAAAAAACAAGAAATTTTCAGGGGTAGCGCATAAGTGATTATATGTTCAACTGCCTTATTGCAGTTGCATAAACAATTGCTTTATTCTTGAATCTTTCTATAAATAAAACTAACAAGAAGTATGGACTGCTTAAAAACGGATATTAGAGTGATTACTAAAATAAAATAAAAGTTACAATGTTACCTCGCTCGAATTGTAGAGCGCGACAATCGACTATAGAACTGTACATAGAATGAAACGAAAAAAACAAAACCAAATAATCTTACAAACATACAAACAAATTTTTTATCTTTTGTTTTTTAAATTTTGTTTTTATTTTCAGTTTTTTAATATTTTTTATTATGTACCAATTTTTTATTCCGTCTAAGGCGATTGCGTTGCTTCGAAACCAAAATTTGGTTAGGAATATTTGAGTAAATTGCGCTGGTTCTATAACATATTTAGTATTTAAGGCTCCACTTTACCTAGAACAAAAAACAAATTTGATGTCGATATTTAAATGTCAAAAATGCGTCTAAAATAAAATTTGAAATAGTGTAAATCTCCGCTATCGAAAATTACAAAATACATATTCCATGAAAAAATTGTTGTTTTGCTACTTATGACACCTAATTAAAAAGGGATGAACTAAAAAATGCACGATATTTAGTTGATTCCTAAACCATTTTTACATCGAAGATACATTTTTTTCAATAAATTGATTTGTCAGCTTATCGATATAAAATAGTTTCCAATTAAATTTTCAATTTTCTCGCTTATTAAGACGAATTTTTATAAAAACGTGTGTTAATTGCTAGATGATATCTTCCTGAACGTACCCATATATAAAACATTTACAGATTAGTGGAAAAATATTGATAAATTTGGTTTGTGAGTGAATGGTTTTTATCATAAATTCATCAACTTTGAGACACTATTAAGAAACAAAATTAAATACACAAAACTGCAAGAGTTTAAAGCCTCAAATATGTTATAATCAACAACACTAAAGTTGTTATTCAGAATTTTGGTGAAGATTAGAATGGTGGAACTGTTGGCACTGTATGTAGTTAAACTTTGTTCTGAGATCTGCGCAGATTTTATCAATCGAAATATTTACAAGGAATTAATTTTGATTTTATTAAAAAAATTGGAAACAAATTTTGAGAATTCATCACACCGCAAAATATTTAAAATAAACCGAAAATGTTGATATTCACATACAGATTTTGTGCAAAAGGGCCCAATTTTTTCAATTTATTTACGAAAAATTTCCTCCATAATTTTTATTTCATCCCTTGCTGTTGTACTGTTTGTGTTTTCGGTCCCACAAAGAACGCCTTTCTTCCGCAAATTAAATTTTCCAAAATCCATTTTTTACTGTATATTATTTGGCTAGCCTTTGCAGTCGTGTCTCCCTCGAAAAAGGGCATAGCTTTTATAATTAGAGATACTTTTATTAACTATAAATAAGCTCCATTTTGTTTGAAGTGGTCAATTTCTCTTTTTCCAGAATTTATTAACCAAATTGTTGACCTTTTTTGAGAAATTAACCCTTTCCAAAATGCACAGTAGTCGATTTTGAATGGGAGACGTCTGCCAAAAGTGATAATTCAAACGAACAACTGATCAAAAAACGAAATATTTTTGTTGGTATTGAAATCCAGTTCAAATTCGGAGGGTTCGTTTGAATTAGACCAGCGTTTAGTTTACTTTTGATGATTTCGTACACATCCTTACCAATTCATAAAAAGAAATTTTCGTAAGAATTCATATCAAATGTAACCACAGCCTAACTCTAAACGGTATGTACTAGGGAACGGGTATTTGGACATACTTGAGAAATCCTATGACCTCTTTTAAACTACAGCGTTTAATGATAAATACATTTTTAATAGCTGACTATAGCTAGAGTTTCGTTTTAATAGATGACGCTTTAATTTTTTCGAAATAAATTCATGTAGAAAGCAGGTAAATAAGAAAACAGCATGCATTTTATTATTCCAGAATCGATCTCTATATATTTGCTTCCAAGTTCCAACGAAGCGCAGCAAGCAGCAATATAATGAAATTATCAAAAAATATAATTTTAATGACTGTGATTTGAAATGAGGAAACTAACTAAACAATTAAGACGGGTACACGTTTTTTATT
The DNA here is from genome assembly GCA_951394425.1 of Tipula unca. Lineage (NCBI taxonomy): Eukaryota > Metazoa > Arthropoda > Insecta > Diptera > Tipulidae > Tipula > Tipula unca. The sequence goes on from OX596380.1 coordinate 124,888,962, forward strand.
CTAAAAAATCAGCCTCTTTTTCTTTTTATCCGGAATGTCCAACCAAGCCGACTTCGCTTTACTTTCTTATTTTTTTCAATTGGGTTCAACATGAAAGAGTACGGTGGTAGATACCTTAAATGACATCATTAGGTTTTTATTTTATTCATGAAATGCGCAGTTTTATAGATTTTGGCATTATCCGTTCCAAAATAAATCAAACTCTACCTCTATAATTCAAACTCTAATTCAAGTAAATTTTGCAAATTTATTGAAGAACTCGCTGCAAAATTTATGAACTGAGTTCTATTTTGTAATGGATGACGCACAAATCCACAAAACTGCGCAGATCAAGGATATAATAGAAACCTCAGGAAACAGTGGAATTGGGATTATAATAATTAAATAATATAATTTGTATACATGAAGTTCTGGAATATCACTAATCACTAAGGAAAATTGTAATTGCTTAGTCGATTTTAGTGAAATTCGAAATGTTCACTGCCAAAAGGAATCTAAATGATTTTTACATAGAGTTCTCGGATATGGGCAGTTAAAAAGGAACTTGGTTATTTCATAACCGATTATGATGAAGATGATATAAAATCTTTTAAGAAACACCTAAGTACCTTCAAACATGCCGAATTTCATTATAACCGGTTAAGAATTCTATTATAACCGGTTAACAAAGTTCTTTCTAACTGGCCATATTCCAGAGTAAAAATTATTTTAGAATTCCACTTGCATCGTACATGCTAAACGTCATCATAATCGGTTAAGAAATAACAAAGTTCCTTCCTAATTGGCCATATTCCAGAACTTCCTAATTGGCCATATGCAAAAACAAAAATAATGATAACAAAATAACCAAAATTGCAATAGACAACAGTTTTATTGAGTTTTTAATGACGAAAAAGTCTTGGTTTTTATACATTTTTTATGGTAAAAAACATCAGCAACTGAAAATCTGCAAATAGCGAAATAACAAATGAAAAAATTAGTCAGATCGATAAGGGTTAATCTTGTATTGTTACTACCAATTAAAAATTAATTTTGTCGAATTTTAAATTAATGAAAACAGCTATGTTACTGTTTATTACAGATTATCCTTCATAAATCTCAAGTGTTAGATTCAAAGGCGATCAACTTAATATAAAAGGTTTCATTGGATTTCTAATTAGTATCATTCTAATTGAATAAAGTTTCATTCCAATTGAAAATGATTTCATTCTATTTAGAAATGGTTTCGTTTTATTTGAAAATGGTTTCTGTTAATTGATAAACGTTTCATTCAATTTGATCATTCAATATGCGTGAAATCGTTTCACTTCCAAACTCATCTAATTAACTACTTGTTTTATTTTTCTACAAGAACGTACATTTAAATGTATATTTCGAAAATCCTATAGATAGTTCCGAAGTTAAATTTCCAAAGATTTTAAAATCAAAATGCATAACACTCTCATTGATGCAAGTATTTTGTACAACAACAAAACGCTATGTAAAACAAATATCGCACATTCACACGGGTGAAATAAAGTTCAAATGATACTCAAAACAAAATATTTCAGCGAAAAATCTTACTGTATAGTTTGATACATTGCAACCTAAATATACTATGCACAAAAAATTAGAAAATCATTGAAAATCGTGTATGTAACGCTATCTATTGAGGTAACATTGTAATTGCGCATGGTTTCTCTATTTATATATACTCAAAGGTATAATATTGAGATCTAGTTGATTTGCTCTTCGCAGTCGTATGTATTTCGGTTGCTTTAGATGCCCCTTGCCTATTTATTAGGTTCTGTATTTGATGCACTGGAATCCTATAGTTGGGTACCATTTGTCCATATCGGCATTAATAACACTTTGTATAGCAGCACCTTATTGTCCAATGATATTGATTATCTTCCAATCAACCAGTACATTTTTGAAAAATTTATTTATATTTGATTGCGCTTTGTTTCAATATGTTTTGTCTAAGTCAAGTTTCTGTCCAGAACATTGGCTTGTTGCGGATTAGACACAATGTTTAATTTCGCCATTAGACAGGTGCATTATTTGTTCAACGTGATTGTAACGTGCGCTGATTTTATTTGTTTCACTTTAATTCTCCATGCCCTTAGCCAACCTTCAATTTTGTTTATTTGAGTTTACAATTCCCTTGAGGCTACTTCGGGGTTTCAGTGGGACACCAAAACGGCTGTATTATCAATGTTGATACTATTACTTTATTGGTAATGGGTAAATCAGCTGTATACAACAAGTATAACACTGGACCTAAAAAACTGCCTTGTGGGACGCCTGCGCTAATATTATTTAATCCAGTAGTTGCTTGACTTTGTTTAACCTACATATGGTCTTTGGTTTTCGAGGACTGCATGAAAATTATCCGGCAGTTTTTATCTTATAAATTTGTCCATCATGCCAAACTTTACCAAAGGCATTTACAATTCTGTGTACATTCTCTATAATGCCATGTTGGTCTGGAATAACATGTCGTTCTTCTAGTATTGGTTTCTGTTTCTTTAATAACATTTTTCAAATAATTGCCAGATTTTGGGAAGCATGCTATCGAGTGATATGACGAAATTTGTGTTTCATATTTTCTAGCCTTATACAACCATCGGTTTAGGATATCTTCCTCCTTTGAGGAATATAACCAGTTCGCATGATAGCGTTGAAGATGTATGTTATTAGTTTTATGCATTCTGGTAATTTTTTAATCATTTTACCGGTAATGAGGTGAAGCCTTTAAAATTAAAGCTTGACCTCAAAGCAGTTTTTCATTGGATCCTTAACTCCGTTTCATTTATAAATTGTATAAGTTTTATGGTCGAGTCATTGTACCAATTGTTCTGGTACCATGCACCTGTTAATTTCATCGTGAGGGGAAAACACTTTCTTAAGGTGAATTGCAAAACCGTTGGCTTTTACTTCGTCGCTTCTCGCCCACCTGAAATTCTAATGGGTGAAGTCGAGTTTGCTGTTTTTTTAAATTTCTTACGGCTTTCCACAATGAGTAATCTGTTCTCTCTGTTGCGAAGAGCTCACTTACATAATTATGGACACTTTAGTTTTTTTATACTCTCAGGATTTCAATTGCTCGATTCACTTTCCATTTTAGCAACGGTGATTTTTGCTGTGGCCATTGTGGCTGAATTTTCCGCTTTGGATTATTTCCTGGATATTGTTTTGAAGTTTATTAACTGTCAGGCACTTTAGTTTTCCTGTATTTAGGGCGGCAGTGCTCACTGTTACTATTACTGCTGAATGATCGGATGACAGATTATAGCAAGCAGAAGCCTTAGTATTCGTACATGCAATACCTTTAGTAACACAGACGCCAATTAAATCAGAGATTTTCTTTTAATCCAATGACAGTTCCTAGCTTCATAGAGCTGTTGAAGGGTAAACAACTCTTCAACCCAGCTGATTAAAATAATCCATAAACTGCCCCTTTTATATTGTGTATTTTGGAGAACAGTATACTGCTGATATCACAAAGGGTCCAGACCATTCTTCCAGGCAAATATTTGTGGCTTAGAGGTCTATGTGATATTAGTTGAAAGTGTTTTAATCTTAGTATCATATGTTGAGTACCCATTAACTTTAAAATATTTTTTGTGGTGAAGCGAGTTTCTGATATTAACGTTATGCCAATATTGTGCTCGATGAGAATTGCTTGTATCTCTGCTTTGTCTTGTGCTAGATACATTCCATAAAGCTATTTTGAGGAGAGTAATTTTTGGTTTTTGGCTACTATCTTCCTCAATGTTATCTTATTTTGTATCATTAGATCCATGGTTATCTCTATCATCACTATGACGCTTTGCATCATATCAGATATTCCCTTCTACATTTGCATAAACTTTTAGAGCGCGATCTTTAAGAATGCATGCATATGAAACTCCAAGGTGCGCATTACTATTTACAGTTGCTTTTTGAATTATTTTTTCAAAATTAGCAAATGTTTCTTCTGGTTGCACTTCTGTTTTAGCTGATGAGTGTAATTAAATTACATTCATTGCTCAGCTCGCTATCTAGGAGTGATTTTTCGTTTCAGTTCTAGATGGATTGGATATCCTCTATAATTTGCTGTGTGAACAGAAGTCGGAAGTAACGGTTTTTGTTTTATTGCATTGTTTAGAGTTATGAAGTTCATTACAAATATCGCAAACAACATTTAGCGTGCAGTAGGCATTAGTGTAGTCATATTCTTGGTATTTAACATACTGTACTAGCCCGGTTATTTGTCTAAGTTCTTCGATGGTTATTATATAGATATCTTAAATTATATATAAGATGCCGTCCTTCGAGACGGAACATATAGGCTGAGCAATATATGTCATATGTTTGCATTTTTCCTATGTTCGCATTGGTTTTGGCTATGTTGCACTTTACCCATTTCTACTGTTCTCGTCGACGTGGCTATCATTTGCGGATATAGTCCTCCAGAGAAATATACCCTCTAGAGAACACCATTCATTAATCTTTACATATTATTCACAACACAATAACGGTGATTTCAGCTTGTCACAATGGAATTTTTATTATTATTTTTAAAATTAATAATTTCAGCTTAGTTAAGTATATTTTTATGTTAACTTGACGGTAGCACAATTGTAACTATTTCGAAATTAAATTTTTCTGTTAATATTGAGTCTTCACATAAAATAAATGTTGATCTTTTTGTTGGAAACGACATCACGATTAAAAATTTGTAATTTAGTTTCGAATGCTTTTATTAAATAAAACATCTCAATTATTGTCTTGTTGTAATTTTGTAGGTTAAAATTTAATTTACTTAAATGTAAACACAATGTCATTTAAAGCAACAAACATTGCAACATTTGCGGATGATCTTGCAATCCTAGCAATTGGAGTTATCATAGAAGAGTCAACTGGTAAATTACAAAATGCCACTTATGCAATGTGTAGCTGGACAAAGAAATGGAGCATTTAGCTCAATGAAACGAAATCCATATACGTCAACTTCACTAACAAAAAAGTTATCTTCATACCAATCCATCTGAACTCACAGCAAATCCCGCAGCAAATACATCCAAATAATTAGGCATGACACTTGCTGCTGAACTCAAGTGGAGAAAGAGCACGTGAAAAATAAAAAAGAAGAGCTAAACATCAAATACAGGAAAATGTACTGACTCTTAGGTAGAAAATCCGAGCTAATAGTACATAATAAACTGATATTATATCGCCAGATACTTAAACCTATACGGACATATGGTATACAACTGTGGGGTTATACCAAGAAGAGCAACGTTGATATAATGCAAACCTTTCTTAACAAAGTATTGTGAACGCACCATGGTACATTAGAAACCACAACATTCATAAGGATCTAAAAGTGCAGATATGCGCTGTATGCTGACCAACACAGACCCAGTCAGACGGCTTCGAATAACGAAGCTTTTAGATTTAGGGCAGTTAATGTAATCGTATATAATCAGTTTGGAGCTAACCACTGGGAAAGTGGAAACTTCACGAAAGTTAACACATTTACAATAGATAAGTTACTTGATTTGTTATAATTCAGTTGTAGTAGATACTGAATAAAAAAAAAATTAAAAAAATTTAAATGTAAACATAAATCTGTAAAAAGCCTTAATTTTGAAACCCATTATACGTCATTCAATCGATCATATTTCTCCATAATCTCCTCAGTACGTAAAAAAATGCGTATCCCATCTAAACACTCGAACGAATCTTTCAAGAAATTTTCCTTGACGCAACTATCGGAAATACTTGTAGTAGATATATCAAATTTCACTATAGTTCAAGCTTATTTGATAATCAAAACAAAAAAGAGAATGAACGATCAAACAAACTGGTACAATGGTATTACCAACCTATCATACAATTGTGCGAAACTGAGGATCATACAACATCATGTCAGAAATAATCGGTGAAATGTCAGAAATAATCGGTAAAATTTAAACAATATTGGTAAATCAAAGAATATGTTACCTTCTTTTTTTTTTTGTTTCAGGTCGTCTTAATAAAATTGAACGTAATATTGGAAAAGTAATTTTAGTCGTGGAAAACATCGACAAACACAACAACAAAATTCTTGAAGCTTTTGCCAATAGGGGGATACTTTTATCAATAGGGAACCAGTTTCCATCTATATTACCAATAAAGGACCAACGTGGATTTATTGAATTTGAAACAATGCTCCGGGATAAGAACTACTTACCAACAATTTATTATGGAGATGGCAGCATATGGCGGAAGAACTGGTGGTAAAAAGGTGATAAAATTGCATACGGACTAATTGATCAATTATTTACCCGTCAGCTCATAACAAAATGCAGTTGGACTAATGCCCGGATAAAAACAATTAACCGACGTATAAATATTTATTGATCAAAATTGGGCGACTAAATATTTATATGTCGGTTAAATATTTCCATATTATTAAGAAGATTAGCTTTTCGTCTGCTACGATATTGTTAGATTTGTTTTAGGTTATTGCATGCAAAAAGCCTAGCCAATTAATTTTTCAAAGAAAAAATTTTACGGAATGCAAATATTCGATTTCTAAATTTGCAGCAAAAAAACTCCGATGAGAAATAAAAAAAAACGACGCAGAACAGCGAATGCGGCAGTTACTGAAATGATTACCACGACTGATGTAACTCAGACGACTGTCACTTTAACATCAGAACTTACAAGGGTTTCTGAATCACAACCGATTATTATTGCTCCTGCAATAGAACAATAAAGCTAAATGATATTTACTATAACATCGTTGATAGTTTTCTCATTTGATGTATAAATATTTAGATTTGAGGATAGCATTGGTTGATTAAAAAATTTGTTTCGATTCTAATGACTTACCAATAAAGTATATGTTATTGCCAACGCTCATAGCAACGATTTGCCCATCAGCTGTTAAAAACTATTTATTTTGATTGTTGTTGCATCAAGAAATTGATTTGTTCACTTCAAATGTTGTATTTATATTTTTTTAATGATTGAAAATAATTATATATCCTGGTGTTCGCTATTACATTCGACTCGTAAACATAAATAATGCCAAGTCATTCATCAAATAGATCGAAGCACCGAAATAATGACTTTTAGTATACCTAATACATAATAACCGAAAAAATCCTTCCACAATTCCTAAATTGCTTTCGATATTTGATCAGACTTATTTTTTAAACTATTTTGTTGTTCTAATAGTTAATTTGATTAACTGCAGTTTTGCTTTAAAATACAACAAACAATAAAATGAAGTATTATTGCTTCCTAAAGGGTTTTCCAATAAGTGGTTTCATTTTGATATTTAAAAAAAACGAGTATTTGATAAGAGAAATCAATGAATGTTTATTTCATTGTAAAGATGAAGGTATGCCATTAACATTTGAAAAAGATATCAGCCAAATGGCCGCCACGGCTAAGCTTGCAACACCATATCTTTTTCATGAAATTGTCCATAACTTCACGAATTCCATCTTTAAGGTCTTGGATAGATTGTGGAGCATTGGCATAGACCTTATCTTTCACGTGGCTCCAACGAAAATGTCTAAAGGTGTTAAATCACAAGATCTCGGTGGCCTATGGTGATCACTTCTTCGAGAAATAACACGGTCAGGAAACTTTTCTTGCAAAATAGCGATTGTTTCGTTGCTTATGCGGCACGTAGCGCCGTCTTGCTGAAAATAAACGTCGTCCACATCAATATCTTCCAATTCGGTAGCGCAATTCATTCACATTTTCGAAAAAGTAAGGTCCAATCACTCCGCCAGCCCAAAAACTGCACTAAACCGTGACACGTTGAGGATGGAGAGGCTTTCCAACAATCCTTCTTGGATTTTCTGACCCCCAAACGCGGCAATTCTGCTTATTAACGTAGCCTCCGATGTGAAAATGGGCCTCATCACTGAAGATGATTTTTCGATCAAAATCCATTTTGATCCAATCAGCGAAGATGCGACGTTTATGGTTATCGACCGGCTTGAGTTCGTGTGTTAACTGAACTTTAAGATCCTTAAGACCTAAGATTTATGTAATGTCGTTTGTGGAATATCTAATTCCAAAGATCGACGAGGATCGACAAACCTGGGTTTTCTTCAACACTACGGGATACAGCAGCAATATTCTCAGTTGTTCTTGAGCGACGCACTCGGTTTCGATTCTTCACATCACTAACTTGTCCCAACCGCTCAAACTTTTCCACCAGTTTCACTATTGCCGGCCGAGAAAGTGCTTTAAGCCGACCAAGAAGTGCTTCAGTTTTGCGAACTGTGACTGCAAAATTATCACCATTTTTGTAGTGAATTTTAACCGTTTCAATGCGTTGTTGAACCGTGTATCGTACCATTTTTAGTAATGGCATAGTTTTTACTTGTCAAATGTCAATAGATGACAGCTTCAAAATTGACAGCTGCCCAAATAGCAGGCTATTCAAAATGAAACCCTTATTGGAAAACCCTTTATTTATATTGCAGTAATTCGAATGGTCACAAAATTATCAAAGCTGGCGTAATGGTTGCTAACAGGGTCCTTAACTTAATCCCAAAGAGAAAATAGCCGTCTTTTTAACAACTTGCTCAGAAAATATTATTTTCCATCAAACAAATTTTACATATTAAAACAGTCTGGGATGAGTATTTTGGTATATATCAACAATAACATTTCGCAAAAATTAGATTTACAAAGTAAATGCCGAATTCGTATAGCCAACCAACAAATAGGAAACCAACCAACAAATTATTGGAATTCGTTATCAACTATAAATTCATCTTCCAATGTGTTTGAAAATGTTAAGTTTATTTTATTGATCTAATTTTAAAATTCTATATTCTCATTTAGATGTGCAGCAACATTATATTTGCATACGTAATGTATACTCGACGGCGACTACTTCGTACGGTTTACCATAACATTTTCTTTAATTAATAAATCGTTTCATTGATTTCATTATTTACGTAACAAATTCAAACAATTCATAAAAGTTTCTATTTAAATTTGTATTGTAACTAGTTTCCCTTGAGTTCAATAAAGGAGAGGCTAAATTGCAAATATTTTCATGTAAGCTCAAATGATGCGTTTATAGTTTCGGTTAAAAACTGTATTATACATTTAATATAAATCGACCACTACATTACATTGTTTCAACACCCTGCTATATATACTATACTATACCGCACCATATGTATATATAAAAGATTAAACATTATTACGATGTACACAAGTTCATAATACTCTGCTCTATAATTAATATCGCAACTGAACAAAATCCCTAAATTTATATAATTTTGTTTTATGTTTGTGTAATTAGTAAATGATCAGCTGATGAGAATTAAATTCATCGGTATACAAATGTATGATCATTCCAAATAATTTACACTAATCATTCCACGTTGTTGCTATTTTGTTTATGTGTTCGTCTCCGTACTTACATTCAAAAGAAAAAAAATCGTTACATCATCGATTTACTTTGAGTACGACACATAAAAGTTAACAAAAAAATTTTTTTTTAGTTAATATTAATTCGTTGCACGATTAAGTCGCGCTCAATCAATCTTAAATAAATTAGGAATATAATTTTTAATTTTTTATTTTAATTATTTGTTTTATTAAAATAATTAATCGCGATGAAAGCCCTATTTGCTTATTTACGTTTTGCTGTTATATATTCGTTATGTGCATTTTACACATCAGTTGCCGTCTTTAAACTAATCGTATTGTTTTTCACCAAAGCAAATACACAGTTTTGGAAGGTTAAAGATCGCCCTGTGCCACCAAAAGTACTGCAAAATCCGGAATTTGGAGAACACAAGTATATAACCGCAAATGTGAGTAGAAATAAAAATAATATTTATTTTAAAGTTGTGATAAGAATTTTTGTTTTTGTGATAAAGAGTAATTAAATGTGACTACAATTGTATATTGCATCAAAAACCAAAAATTACACCTTAATTTGTAATTTAAATGCGAGTTAAATGACTCGAAACAAGTGTATCCCGAAGTGATTAAAATTTATATTTATCAAAAAGGTTAATTTATTAACAAACATTTCCGAAGTGTTAAATTAGTTTTAAATATATTTAATTGAATTGTTCAGCCTTTTTGTGTCAGTTCGGAAGAATAAGAACAAAAACACCATAATATGTCACTTGGCAAATAATTAAAATCTCAAGGCAGACGGATTCCTCAGTTGTGTATATTATTCAACAGTTGAAAATTATAAATCGATTATTAAATTCATTCCAGCATTATTTATGCGTCAAAAAAAAGCTGTACTCTAAGTAAATACCAACGCGATCCAATGGATATTGCATGTAACGTAAATAATCAATTTTTTACTCATCGAAAATAATTTCAAATGCATCACATCAACATTTCAAATTTGAATCGCTTTCATAGCGAAAGAAAGTTAAAGAATGTTGGTATCATATAACATGCAACATTGGTGTCAGACATGAGGTTCGAAACTTCTCAAAACATGGTTTTGTTTTATGGCAGCTATATTGCTGGAAAATTCTTCCACCAAACTGGCCCATTTAACAATGCGACTTCAAATCTCTTCTATAATCCTATGAAATTTGACAAATAAACAGACATGCAAAATTCTGTATGCCGTGAAATTAAAATCCATACACTAGAGGTTATTGACGATTGTAAAAAAAGGCTAAGCTCTTCTCGCGGAAAAAATGATTATTTAAAAGAACGATCCATTTGAAGTTTGAGTTGATGTTTTTGTATTCGAAATTAGGTGGCTATGTGTTTTTAAACGTCAATGGATAGCACAGTACACATACATATTAGGTATTATACTACGCATCAATATGGCTGGAGAAATTGATTTTCGATATGAAAATATATAGTAAACAAAGTTGTTGAATTTTTGTTTTTTTTATTGTAAACGATTGTATCCGCCCTTTAAAAACGCACAGCCATCTAATTTCGAATACAAAAACAACAACACAAACTTCAAATGGATCGTTCTATTTAATAATCATTTTTTCCGCGAGAAGAGCTTAGCCTTTTTTTACAATCGTCAATATTATTATTAATGTTCACTAGGCTATACTACATAAAAGAAAACAAATGTATACTACTTAGATTTACATTTATGTTTATTATTTATTTTCGAATTTTTTTGTTTTGAAAAATAAAAATAAATTTTTGACAAATAACATACGGCATACTTAAGCCCTAAGCAGCAAGTCATTAAGAAATTTAAGTAACAAGGCGACATCTGTAACATATGTATGTTAAATCCCAATACTGACCAGCGAAGTCTTTTAGAATTGTTCAATCAGTTTCGTTAAATTGAACTGTCACTTTAACAAAACTTAACAGAGCGAAAAATTTCGCCAAAATAACAAATTGAATATATATTATATAACCTAAAAAATGCACACTTGATTTATAAAAAAATTAGTTTGAATTTGACAAGTCGCGTTACGGTGTTCGCTAGCCGAACTGCCAACATTTAAGAGAAAGTTTTCGTCAAACTCAGTAAGGTTTACTTACTGATTTATTAGAGACTCGCTGGTTAATTCGATTCGAAATGTTCATTGGAAAAAATATTTTTGTTCACCATTTCCTATTCTAATTAATTATATTTGTTCGCACATTAAAAAATTTTATGAATTATTTGTTATTTATTTCAATTATTTTTTTTTTTTAATTGTTGGAAAAAATGTGGCTTTTTGTTTGACCCTTTGTTTCAGAAGAAGTTGTTATAAATCATGGCATATTTGATGGTTTACTATTTTATTATACTTTCTCACTTTGCCATGTTTAAATTGTACAACTAGGTCCCTAACCATTTAGGGCATTTTTTTCAATGTCGTAGAGAACGGAAAAAATGTATATCAGTGCTAAGATGTTATTGCAACACCATTTACGATACTCGATAGACATTTGTGTCTACTTTTTAAAGAACTCCCATCCCTAGGATGGCTCGAAGATGAATTTTCACTATTAATCCCGGTGATATCTTAAAAGGCTTCTAAGGATTAGTTATCTAAAGATTGTTAAATGTTGAGGAAAATATCGTAAGAGAAAAAATTTCAGGATGTTTGCGTATTTAATGCGATTTTTCTATATTTTTCGGGGTGATATTGATTTTAGCATGGAAACACACCACCAAATTTAAAAACTCCTTTCGGGATGGTTTATCGGGCCAACGTCACAGATATTATTTGAACAGGTTATCATCTTTTAATAAAATATAATTATTAGTGTAATTTATTATCAGTAATTTACTACAAAAATTACTTTATTACGTATAATTAAATACGGTGAGTTTTTTAAAAAGATGCAGTGCCTTTATTTCGTAAATAGGAGGATAATTTTATTGATGATCTTCAATGATCTTTCATTAGTTTTGTAGATATAGACTAAAGTTAGGTTTTTGAAAGTTAGAAACTATACATTTGATAGCATTGTTGGATTAAGCAAGTAAAATTGAATGGTTTTTCTTCGCGAAATAATTTTATAAAATTTATGGTTCCATAAATATGATTAAGAATTGATATTCATTAAAGCATAATAATGTACTCTTAGTTTTGCTCTGTTCTGACACCAAACAAAAATAAATCATTAAGTATGGTTTGATTTAAATGTTAATTTCATGTGACCTCTGCGTTTTCTGTGAACCATCAATATCGATAGGGTGTGAATGTTTAGGCAGGACTATGTACAACTCTTGTAATCGGAATTTTTACAGGAAGATTTTCCGAATTTATTGATTGGCATTCTGGTGCAAGAACGGCAGGAAATGTGGTTTATGACGAGCATTCTTATTATAATCTTATGTTTCCGAAAAAAAAATAACGGGAAGAGGAGGTCTTATACTTCTTTTCCAGTACGGTTACTAAATTTAACTTCCATTTAACCACTATTACAGAAAATATGCATGGGAGACTAACAGTAATTTTTAGAAATAATATTTCAGAAGCAATGTTTGAATTAAATGGCGGGAATTTTAAACAGTTTTACCAACATAACAAATACTTTCAAGAATTCAATTTTGTTTTTTCATTTTAGATATTTTAAAATTTAATTTAAAAAAAATTTTTTGTGTTTTTAATCTTTCAAAAATCACGGTTGGTTGTTTTTAATGTGTAAGTATATGTATTCCGGGTATTGCACCGTGGGCCCGTTAGTGACATTTTGAGTGCTGGAGTAATCCGCCCAGTTTTAGTTTTAAATTTTTTTCCCTCCTATATATCACCGCTTACGAGATAAAGTCATTACATTTTTTCAAGAAGTCACCCTGAAACCGACAAATACGCATCTGAGCTGCCAAAATAAACAAAATATGAAAAGATGTATAAGAAGTAGACACAAAAATGTATCATTCGTACTAAAATTGAATAGAGTTGGGGATCGATTTAATTTTATTCAAATTTAAGTTCTGCGCTTTTTTATTACATTTTTTTTTTTTAAAGGACGTGGCATAGACACATTTTTGGTACATAGTCTTGTCTTACCTTCACACGAGCATTCATTCAACCCGTTCATCCCATTCCCACAAGTACAGTATACCACCTGCGCATTGCATAGCTCCATGTCACCCTGTACAGTACTGTACTATTTTTATTACATATACTCGAGTATATCATGTTATAAACATTTAAAATATCACCATTTTTCAATTCAAATTATAAATAGAATTGTAGTTTTATTTGATTTTTTTTTAGGTTGTGTGTCAATTAGTTAAAAAAAAAATTGTTAAAAAATTAAAATTTTGACAGAAAATACAAGTTTTATTTTGTTATGAAATCGAAAAACTTTAATTTTTAATTTTGTGAAAACCACTAACATTTCTATTCAAATTAATTAATTTCGGTTTGAATAGAAAATTTTGGTTAAAAACTAAACATTCTTCAACAACTATAAACTTTGTGAAAAGAAATGTTAATTTAATTTGCAAAATTGTTTTTTCACATAATTTGTCACTTGTCATAGTGCATTGCACTCGCATCTAGTATATTTAGCCGATGTTTAAAATCGTTGCCCGGATGTTACCACGTGGAGGTATACTAAACACAATTTGTGATTTCCACATAGTTACAACGTTGGAATATAGACCATTAAGCCAGGGTTATATACAGTCAACGCGTACCCTATTGAAACACACCCACCACCCTTCTTTCTAGTGAAGGTGAAAATCTTACATTTAGTTATATTTATTTAATATTATATCATCGAGATATATAGATTCCAAATTAGATTGCAAAAGTCAACCATTATTTAATTCTAAGATTTCTATAAAAAAAAAAACCCATTAGATAATCCGCTTATATAGGACATAGTATTACAACCACTCTATAGCCAAGACAAAGAGTGGCTAAAGCGATCAGAAAGTTTCAACATTAGACAAATATTGAATTTTACATAACTAATATGTGCAAATTAAATGAATAATTATATTATTATATTATTATTATATTTAATTTGCACATATTGTGTACACAACTTATAAATTGCGTCAATTCACAAGTACAAACATTTATGCATTATAAAATTTGTTTAGCCAATGTTTTTGTCAAAATCAGAATTATCTCTGATAAAGTAAATCTTAAAAGAAATCATACAACTTGAACGCTTTTAGCAGAGTTTCTTGTTTTCAAAAATCGCGTAAGCTCTACTTTCCTTAATTATATATGTACATATATACCATCGAGCGTCCTTGGTTTGGCATGTTAGGGTCCGGGTTGGATTCCCGATAGTGACCAAAAATCACGGATGTGTGTTTTCCGGGTATTGCACCGTGGTTCCTCTTGTGGCAGTGAGTGATCCCGCCCAACTTTTATTTTAAATAATATAGACCCAACGTGAGATTGCCGAAGTAATTCTTTATTTAATTAATTCTAACATTTCTATAAAAAAAATCTTTAGATAATCCGCATACTTAGGACATTAGCTAATCCGCATACTTAGGACTTATGTCAACCACTCTGCCCATGTGAGTGACTAAAGCGATTAGAAAGTTTCTACATTGAACAAATATTGAATTTTCCATAGCATAATAATTTAATTAGCACATTTATTATATAAATATGTAATTTATAAATTGCGTCAATTCACAAGTGCATACATATATGCATTATAAAATGCATTTATCCAATGTTTTCGTCAAAATTAGAGGTATCTTTGATTGGTAAGGTAAGTCAATTTTCCAAGAAATCTTTCAAATTGAACGCTTTTAGCAGAGTTTCTTGTTTCCAAATTCCAATAAAGAGGTCTTCTGGAAGTGGATTATCTCGTCCTAATTTTTTAAACCATAATTTTTGAAAACTTATTTTAAATACGATGATAGCTGGAGAGATACAGCCCAACGGATCGAAGTGGAGCTATTTGAAATAAAATATCTCGTTAAGATGATATAAGATTATCTTCTATCTTAATTTTGTAAGAAAATGTGTCTCTGGTTGGCTTCCACTGCAGACCCAGTAATTATACGGGGTCGCGGCTTCATCAGCTTGACTGAATTAGAGTTCCACTTGCGTAAATAAAATCCCCCCATTTAATAACATTGACTACAAGATGTGCATGTTGTTAGTCGAAAGGTTTCCATGGGGTACGAAGTTGTCTTCCTATAAACTAATCACTACATTTGTTGTATGTCGGCTGCAAATGCAATTGCTTGCGCTTTAAACAACATTAAAATGGAACTTAGATCCTTCTGAATTGTAGGACCAACTAATAAATAATCCTTTAATGTAACTGATGATTTACATGACCCATCAAAGACTACTGGTAGTTATGAGGCTGTGCTGTCACTCTTAAACGCAGCATGATACGGTAGATATAAGAGTTATTCTTATGGTCCCATTTCTCATCGCATGGTGTTATCTCCCTCATATGTCCTAATTTTAACATCTTCTAACATCGGAGTTCTATAAGTGGTGGTCTTCTCACAAATTGCGTCGGATTTGGAAAAACCTGAAACCAAAGGAGGCTCATCCAACTTCTAGAAATTATCCAGCAACAGTGGCTAGCCACCATAGGGCTAGACTAGAATTGGTTTATAAGCTAGATTCAGGATTATCTGATTGGGAATTTGTAATAACTGTTTCAATTTGAGCCGCAATTGTGATTGGTGATGAATTGTTTGAGATAGTGGATGCTGTTTCTAATGCAGTAAGGTGTTATGTTTTGATTTACACTTTGGACAAGAATAAACTACTGGGCCATTATCGACAATATGTCCTTCTTTCAGGCACTTGTAACACACTCGAGACTAATTAACTAGGCTTCGTCTATTATCATTCTTTTAAATGAGATGCATCACCATAAATTATGTTGGCGTTTACAACATGAACACATTTCAAAGCTTGATGAACTGTACAAGATGCGCTCCTTGGCATAGCAACTAAATATATTATTTAAAAATTCCAGAAACTCATAAACCGTTGGAAATTCTTGGTCTAGAGTTGTACATATATACCCATGCTGCCTTTATCTCTTCAACCTTACCTAATAAATCTATGCTCTCCTAGTGCCTTGATTCATCTAATAATCTCGTACGATGTATTGCCATTTTTCAAGGTCTCCCAATGTCAGAATTAAGGATTGTTCGTTTTTTATTGTAACGTTTGATTAATATGTCCCAAGATTCCGTGTAATTAAAATCGGTTACCAAGAAATTTCGAATAATGTTAAGCGGTGGACAGCAACCTCTTTAAAATTTGGGATTTGGGAACATTGGAAATAGTATCCAAAGTATGCACAGATAACGCATATAAAAATGAAGACCACGCTTCATATTCACCAAAAAATTTAAAAGATCGGATGATTGGATCATGGAACGCTCATTGGCAGCTTGTAAGTAAGCCGATCAGTAAGACCATAAAAAAATATTCGCTGTTGGTGTAACACCAAACCAAACGAATTAGTAACACTCTCTAAAGTTGACAACTTTAGAGAAATCACGCCCATACTCGGGTTTATTAAGTCTAACCTCCATGTCACTAAGCGGGATATTCTGACTGGCTATTTATTCCATAACACATTTATCAATACGTTAAATTTATCAAATTGTTATCCTTGAAGCTCTTCAATTGATTCTGGATACTATAATACCTTAGCGATGTATACAACAGCAAATTGATTATACAGCACTCAATTGAATATTAATAACTCCAACAAATACAAGTTGTTCGAGATTAAAATGATGACGGATAGTTACAGCATGAAAACTGTACGTATACTCGGTAACGGTCATAGTGTATTTTACGCGCCAAATCAGCGGCGTCACTTATACAATAGCAATGATTTTCAACCCAAGGTTAAATAAATGGAGTGAAATTGTTCCATTTAAACATGACTGTTATCGTATATGCTTGATAAGCCGGTAATGCTATTACAACCTGTAAACGATGCCCATACTTTTGTATTTTGGAATAATCTTACGTCAGAAATTATTTTGCATGCACCCTATAATTACTAGAATAGTGGCCTATTCGAATCGACCAACTGTAAACGCAATATATCTTAAAATAAATATTTCATCATCAAGTCATCAAAAGATGGTCGGAAACCGCCTTTGAACGCATCAACCGCTTCTTCAGGTGTCGAAAAACGTTGACTCCGCAATTTATTTTTGATGTGTGGGAAGAAAAAGAAGTCATTGGGTGCCAAATCAGGACGGTACGGCGATTGACCCATTAATTCGATGTTTTGGCCGCTTCAAATATTCAATTGTTTGTGCCAATGTGTGAGAGTTCGCATTGTCATGGTAGAGAATGATCCGTCGTCGGCTGTTGGTTTTCCTTCTTTTGCCGAAGACTTTTGGCAAACAAATGGTTGAATTGATCGTTCTAAGTTGCATCAATGGTACAGATGCGACATGGTCAGTGCTGGGATGTTCTATCATCACTTCGATTCGCTTCGATAGACATTTGTGTCTCTTTTTTTTACGAACAAAATTGTATTCTATTTCGCAATTTATATTGTGAGGATAGCCTACTCGATTCTATTTCTATAAATTCATGCGATAAAATATCACCAATATTTTTATTTTCGATGGCAAATGAAAATAGGAAAGAGAGATAGTTTGCAAATTTAGTCTAACAGGCTGAGATCGCAATAGACAAAACGTAATTCAAAAAACGCAATGGAGCACAATTTTGTTCGTAAAAAAAGAGACAGAAATGTCTATCGAAGCGAATCGAAGTGATGATAGAACATCCCAGCACTGTTTTAAAAAAAAAACAGGCGACCATTTGCGTCGAAGAGCTTCGTGCGCAAACACTTTTGTTGGATTTGGCTCACATCGGAACACCCCAACCGTCGAATATTTTTGGTTTTCGGGCTCATACGCATATAGATCCAAGATTCGATTTAAACGTTTCTTTCGACCAAATGATACGAGTCTTATTTTTGAGCAATTGTTAAATTATGTGGGATCCATTGCAAACAAATCTTTTTGACGACCATTGAATGTATGCTGGTCCCACTAATGCCCAAGGATGCCTCAATCTCACGATAATTCACATGATGATCTTCATTTTCAGGAACAACAACCGATTTTGGACGACCTTCACGAAATTAGTTGTTAAGCCAACTGCGGCCCCGATTAAATTCTGTAAACCACTAGGCAGCACTAGGGTTGTCCAATCCCAAAATATAAAAGGCAACCTATGTATATGCACAATTTTTTTAAGTAAAGACACAAATTGGCACTTTCTAAAATGGGATTTCTGGCGTGATGCACGCGACATATTGTCAAATAAATTTTTCACTTGTATTTCGTTGACAGATCTGGCGGAAAGCATTGGACATTGGACGTATTCACATTAAATATTTGTTGTAAAACGATCCAATAGACCTCAACTTTACGGGTTTAATAAGACGCATTAAATTTAAAAACTAAATACTTGTTGAAATATGTTTTTATGCCAGAAACCTCAAATTTATTTTCGTACTCATTCTATTAATAAGAATCACTGATTAGTATCAACCACGCACAGCATTATTAAACATAACATGAAGATTAGATTAGTCAATATTTTATTAAAATTTTATCAGCTATAATTTTGAAAACATGTTTGATGCGGTTTACTAAATTTATGTATAGATTATGAATTTGTTTCAGGTATATTCATATATGGTAGACTTTGGACTCTGGAGCGTATTTGAAATATTTTCATAAATACAATTATAGAAATATTGCGGTGGATAATTATTGGTGAAAATAAAATAAAAATGAGTACACCATTCATAAATATTTAAAATAAATTTGAAATCGCTGACCCAAACCTTAATTAAAGAACAAAGGCTAAAGCTCAAACATATCTATAATGAGACGTTATAGTACTTAACAAAATGTAGTACGCGATATGCGTACACGCGTAAACTAAATCTATATTATAAATTGTATAGTATAAAATATGTAATTGTCTGGTTTCCTATTCATTCAGAATGTTAAATTGAATTTAATAAACGACACGTGCTGCATTTTGAAAAAAAAAATTAAATAAAAAATGTTGTGAACAAATATTTTAAATTCATGGTTTTAAGTGTTTTGACTAACAAGTGTTTGCTATACACAACACAGATAATGATTTTCGAAAAATCGAAGTATACAAATAGCTGTTGGTTATTTAGATAATAAATTAAATTAAATATGCGCATAAAATAAATCAAATACAACTAGAATTAACTGACAACAATAATTATTATTATTTAAAGATACATATTGGTATGTACAATGTACATAGTCAAAATACAAAATAATTTTTTATTTCTTTAATGTCATGCAAATTATATAATATCGCCGATTATTTCAAGTTCAGTGCCAAAAAAAAAATTGGTCTATACGAGTAGATAATCGGCTAAGTTATCTATAGACGGTTTTATCGACATAAACATTTGCTAAGTTCAATACATACGTACGTGCGAAATATGTTATCGCCTGTGTTGTTTATAATTTCAGTAGGGAAACTTAAAGATTGCAATAACTTATTTCTTTATACCATGTAGGTACTGTATTTATTATTATTTTCATTATCAATTCACATATGTATGTAATTATTACAGGTGGGAAAGATAATTGTGTTCAATATAAAATTTACTTATGAATTTGTTTGACCAGGTTCTTACATTGTGATTGAATGCTAATTAAATTTATACTGGTTTTATTTATGACTTATTTAATTGGACACGACGAGATTGAACCAAACAAAACCCTATATAATGTTTCAGTTTAAATTTTCGACGTACATACATTATATCCTCGTCTCGCAGAATAATATAAAATGTTCATGTTTTGTACTAATTTGGATAAATACTTACAAAGTACTAGTACTCAAAAATTTTGGATCTAGAATAAACGTATATCGTCAATTTTTCGAGCTTTATCAGTGGTGCCAAACCGTTTTTATAAAAATGTGCTGTATACGAATTTTGAAAGTGTCCACTATTCAATAATACTATTGCTCATATGAATGGCAACATTTCTTTGGTTTTTGTGCTTGAATATTATGGGTTTTCCAATAAGAAGCTTCATTTTGAATAGCCTGCTATTTGGGCAGTTGTCAATTTTGAAACTGTCATCTTTTGACATATGACAAGTAAAAACTAAATGGTACGGTACACGCTTCAACAACCCATTGAAATTGTTAAAATTTACTACATAAATGGTGAAAAATTTGCAGTCACAGTTCGCAAAACTAATGCACTTTTTGGTCGTCGAAAGCACCTTCTCGGCCGGCAATAGTGAAACTGTTGGAAAAATTTGAGCTGTTGGGACAAGTTAGTGATGTGAAGAATCGAAACCGCGGGCGTCGCTCAAGAACAACTGACAATATTGTTGCTGTAGCCCATAGTGTTGAAGAAAACCCAGGTTTGTCGATTCCTCGCCGATCTTTGGAATTAGACAATCCTCAAACAACATTACACCGTATTTTGCATAAAGACTTAGGTCTTAAGGTTTTTAAAGTTCAGTTAACACAAGAACTCAAGCTGGTCGATCACAATAAACGTCGTATCTTCGCTAATTGGGTCCTTCAAATGAATCAAAATAATCCGGATTTTCGTCGAGGCACATTTTCATCTCGGAGGATACGTTAATAAGCAGAATTGTCGCAATTGGGGCTCAGAAAATCCAAGAATAATTGTTGAAAAGCCTCTTCATCCTCAACGTGTCACTGTTTGGTGCGGTTTTTGTGCTCGCGGTGTGATCCGACCTTACTTTTACGAAAATAAGGCTGGTGCACCTGTTACGGTGAATGGATTGCGCTACCGAGCTAATCCGGTATCCAGATACTTTGGGGTCACGTGAAAGATAAGGTCTATGCCCATGTTCCACAATCGATTTAACACCTTAAAGATGGAATTCGTGAAGTTATCGAGGACATACAGCCGCAAATGTGCGAATTGGTCATGGAAAACTTCATGAAAAGGATATGGTGCTGCAAGCGTAGCCGTGATAGCCATTTGGCTGATATCGTTAATGGTTCCCCTTTATAATGAAATAAACATTCATTGATTTCTCTTAAAAAATACTCGTTTTTTTAAATATCAAAATGAAACCTCTTATTGGAAAACCCTATATATGTATAGTAGTTTTCAAATCTCGCTGGAATTCTGACAGATATCGCGCAGAAAGAATATGGCGGATACACAGTGATGTATTAAGTACAATAATTCATGTTTATTGTTTACATTTTTATGTTGTATTTGTATTTAAATAGAAAAGGAACGTTTTTAATCACAAAATGTTTTTATAATTTAACTTATAATCACTGACACTTTTGAAATTAATATTTAATTCGATAAACTAAGAATTAAATTGAAAACCGATTTTGCTTTTTATGTTGTTGTGGTTTTGTTCGATACGAATATCATTTGGTCATTTATTCTCCTTAGTGCGTACCAAAATTAAATGTTGACATTGTTTTCAAAAGGCGTGCAATTTTTTTTTTACCTATTAATTTTCACTTGGAATATGATTGTAATAACATAAATACATAATCATTTTGAATATTTTGTGTATTAAAACTGAAATATAATTCTTTTTATTGGTTATTTATTATTTTATTTAGGTTTGTTACCTAAGATAAATGCAACCCATCAAAATTTTTATAATTTTTTTATCTACATCACTGAAAGCTGCGCAGAACAATTAAAAAAAATTTTTTTTTAAGATCTGAATAGGACTATACGCTGTTAAAAAAATATGTACACTCGCATAAATTTGTGTATTTGTTGTAAAATCTTCTCACCGGTTTGTTTAATTTAATATCTACGCAAAACATGTCTTGACCTATTGATACGGCAGAACTTACACATTTTAGGCGTAAAAATATCAGTATAAATTTATTTTTAATTTTTGCGACTTTCAAACGTCAAATTATGTATTAAAGAAAAAAAAGTTATAAATTGGTTTATCGTTTTTCAAATAAATATGTCGATTATGACAATATTTAAGCACTCAATCAAGCAACTCCGCAAACTATGAGTTTTTTGAACTTGTCAATCAAATGTCAACTAAATTGAGAAGTAGTCTCGCGAATAGGATTTTCGTTAATCGTCTGGTGAAGAATAGTACAATGAAGTATTGAATTGAAAAGTCTGTAATTTAGTCAAAACAGTTGGTGTCAGGCACGCAGCTTAGATACAAATATTTATAAAATAACTTGGGCATGCTAAAACACACTCGCATAGACTCTTCTTACAATATTCTCCGGAGTAAATTTATTGTATTTATTGTAATTACTTGAAGAGTTCAAATTCAATTCAGTCAAGCATATTAATTCATATCATTCAACATTTTAATTAATTAAACGCTTGCATAATCATCTTGTGAGGATGAATCGTTTCAGATAATATCACTAAATATAGTGTAATACTGTCATGGTGCCGCTAGATATCACCACACAAAATTTATCAATATAACGATCATTATCAACGTCGAACAAAACGTAATTACCCAACAAAAAATTATGGTTACTTCGCAATCTCTGTTGTATATTATTGTTATTCCTGCCATTTCTTGACAAACATAATTATATTCTTTCACCTCTAGTGATAACTATAGCGGCAAATGTTTACTATAATTATACTTTGCTCGTGCTGCCTCTTTCGGAGAATTGCTCTTTTAATAACTAATATAGTGATACGTTTGAAAATTGTATGTTTTTTTGTATTGTACATTTTCGGATCAAGCAGAAAGGCACAAAAAAGAGGACGGTGCAATAGTTCAGACAGTGGTGGTATACAATCTAGAGGTTTCGGTTTGACGCAGTTATTAGCCGATATGTTAAAAAGAAATCAGAAAAAAGCTCAGTTCAAACAAGCAATGAAACTTTCAAATCAGGAATTGAATCAGACAAATCAGGAACTAATGAAACAGTCATTTGATCAATCAAATCAAGAAACGAAAGATATTAAACAGTCAATGGGCTAGATCAAAATAACATAATGGACGAGAAATTTCAAAAGTTGTGTATCACTCTACATTGGGAAGTAGATTCAGCAAATTCAATTTGAACAGAAACATGGATGCAGAATTTCAAGAGTTTCAAGAGAAAGTTGTTAGATCGAGAAGAAGCTTTTTTGTATCGAAATTAACGGAATAGCTGCACAAGTAGCTCAGCCAGTGCAAGCATTTAATTTAAGCCACACATATTTGATGCGACAACATCTGCGGTTTTCAAATTTCAATTCGAAACAATAGTTAATCAAAAATGTTGAAACGCCGCAAGTCGTGGAACAGCTTTAATAGTGGCAGCTACAGCGAGAAATCAGCTACAGCGATCGGATCAGCTACAGCGAGAAATGTTTCGTGTGGAATTGAATAGTCGCTATCAAAAGCTCGGAGAAATTCTACAGGATTATACATCAGCAGTCGAGCGGCTAGTGCATTTAGCACATATAAATACGTCTCTCGAATACATGGGAAAAATCAACGGAAGAACTGTGACAGAACGGGTCATATATCACGAGACATTCTGGAGATAAAAGGGAGACAGACGGGATCACTATCATCCATATAGGTGATGCATAACCGAGGATTGGATAAAACGCGAATTTTGACACAGAAAGAAGGGCAGGAAAATGAAGTAGCTGTTGGGAAAAGCAACAATCGTATTCGTAGACAGTTGTAAGGGGGAAAATACGGGTGTCAGGTGACCGGATGAAGGATCGGAGTGATCTGTAAGTAAATAACAGTAGTGATTTCGAGGAAGGAACATCTCCTAGGTTTTTCTAACCCACAACGGAAGAATGGTTTACCGCTGAAACTACAACCTTCATTGGCAAGCTAAACGACGAAAGGGCAACGAGAAAAAACGAAATTATGGGGCAGTGTTACGTTACAGTGTAATTACGTCTCAAAGTTGAGGAATTTTTGACAAAAACCATTTACTCACAAACCAAATTTATCAACTTTATCCATTTTTTCACTAATCTGTAAAAGTTTTATAAATGGGTACGTTCAGGAAGATATTATCTAGCGATTAATACACGTTTTTATAAAAATTCTAATAAGCGAGAAAATTTAAAATTTAATTGAAAACTATGTTATATCGATAAGTTGACAAATCAATTTATTGAAAAAAATGTGTCTTCGATGTCAAAATGGTTTAGGAATCAACTAAATATCGTGTATTTTTTAGTTCACCCCTTTTTAATTAGATGTCGTAGGTGGCAAAAAAAACAATATTTTAATGCAATATTTTGTAATTTTCGATAGCGGAGATTTACACCATTTAAAATTTAATTTTATGCGCATTTTGTGACATTTAAATATCGACATCAATTTTGATTTTTGTTCTAAGTCAAAAAAGGTTAAGTCCACACAATCGTATTTTGGAAAATACGTACCGTTTGAACAAAATGATACTTATTTAGCTTAATGCTTATGCATGTATTGGGATTTTCCAATTAGCATTATTCACTTTTTTGTCTTGGTGAACTTTTACTTTTCAAATATTGATATTAAATCAATAATATTATCGGGTCGCCCGTAAAACTATCCAACCGGTGTTGATGATTCTGCCCCAAGTCAATCAGATCAATCGAAATTAATTAAACGGGTAACTCAAGTATTTATTAAAATCAATAACAGCACTGTTGCATGCTCTAACCATAATTTAGTTTAGAATATTTCGTTTAAATAAATAATATAATTTTTTAATTTGATTTCAGGGCATTAAATTTCATTATGTTGAAAAAGGTGACCACAATAAACCATTAATGCTATTTGTACATGGCTTTCCAGAATTTTGGTATTCATGGCGGTATCAATTGAAAGAATTTTCAAAAGATTATTGGTAATACAATTTTCTATTTATTTATTATACAAAACGTCTTTATATTTTTTTTTATTTGTGTAGGTGTGTTGCTATAGATAACCGGGGATATGGCGATAGTGATAAACCAAATGGTGTTTCAGCATATAAGATTGAAAATTTGGCGGATGATATTAAAGCTATTGCCAACGGATTAAGTAGGTTATATTTTGATAAAACTGTATTTAATCTATCCCTAAATAAATTACAGTTGGAGATAAAAAATTCATCTTGGTTGCACATGATTGGGGTGCAGTTATTGCGTGGAGTTACGCATATAAATACATGGACACACTAGAAAAATACATTTGCTTAGATGCACCACCATCACCAGTATGGACTAAATCCGTATTCACCAGTTGGGATCAATTTAAAAAATCATGGTACGTGTTTTACTTCCAAATGCCATGTCTACCCGAATTTACTGCCCGCATGTTTGATTTAAAATTATTGGAAGCACTAGGCGAAGGTAGTAAAATCTTTACCGAAGAGGATTTAGAAGCCTACAAATATACGTTTGGAAAACCGGGCGCATTAACCGGCCCAATTAATTATTATCGTAACATAACAAGTACACGCGCGAAACCAACGAGACCGGCTAAATTCGCTCCCGGCCTATATTTAATTGGTGAACATGATCGATACATTTCGCAAGCAACAGGGCCAGCAGCACAAAAACTTTATGATAATTTAGAATTTAAAATGATCCCGGGCGCTCACCATTTTGCACAACAAGAAGTCCCAGATCAAGTGAATAAATTAATGTATGAATTCTTAAAAAAATAGAAACATTATTTGTACTTGTACACTATATTATTATTAATTTTAATAAGAATAAGAATACAAAACATATCTAAATACGATACCAGAAAGAAAACATGTTTGTCTGTATGTACGTACTCGTTTTTTATTTCGATTTTTCTGTTTGACGTCACAATAGTTATATCATGGTATGCGAATGACGTCACACGTAAACATATATAGCATCACAAGCAGAAAATGGATTTTTTGTGTGTATTCATAAAATTCGGATAAAAAAGAATGAAACAAAGAACTCTATATATGCTATAAGATATATACACACAAAACAGGGTATAATGAGTAAAGAGGGTTGAATTCTAATACCGGCTATGTCTTTACTACACTTCATTCAGTGAGATTATATTTTTCGTGGGATGTCGAAATTGTGGTGGGTAGAATATGGATACAAAACATAAAAAGTTCCACACAAATACAATCGTATTATGTACGATATACTTTGCTAACAAGGGGGTATACAATACACTTTGATATGTTTGTGTGTGTTGCGTGTGTCTGTTTGCAAATATTTTTGATACCCACGTGTTGTGAATCAGCGCAGAATCACGATTTTTTTTTACTTGTGTGATGTGTTTTTTCTTTAAAAAGATATTAACAGAGATATGTAGATATATATGTGTGTATACCTTATATACTATACATATGTATATATACATACACTGGATCAACGATAAATTATACACCTCGAAATATATCTATTGAAAAATTGCCAAATTATAATAATATAATCTTATAATGTGGTGGCGGTGGACCCAAATCCAAATTATAAATAAGGTTTTCTGCAGTTTTCCAATTACACTACCGGTTTATTAAAGTTAAGGAGGAAATTCATTTAAATTCTTGCACCCAATACTCTAATATGCTTCAATGGATCAATTATTAAATAGCTGGACCAATATTTGGGTATATATACACTCTGGGGCAGTATTAAAACAGGATTTCCTAACAAATTTCTACCAAAAATCATGAACTATCATATTCATCCAACATGTCAAATTTATTTTATTGTTCTACTTGGTCTGAGGCTCTCCCAAGTCTCTCGTAGTTTGCTGCGATTACAGGTCGTATTCAAAATATAATCAGTAAATACGAAACAGAATCTTAAAAACTTTGGATTTTATTTAATTTTTTTGTAATTTGGATGAAAAATAAAATCAACTATCAATTAAAGAAATTATACAAAATTTAATTTTTAACTAAAATTTACTCAATTTTCGTATATGATTCCGAGACACACCATAAAAGTGTTATACGAATTCAAGTATGTATTTCAATTCAAAATACTGAGAAATATTCTAAAATTTAATACATCTTCCAAAAGTTTAGATTCTGCTTAATTTTGAAAAATATTGTTTGGATATTATTTCGAAAGTTTTCTAACTGACCTTTAAAAATTTGTGGAAATTTGAAAAATGTCCCAAATTTTGTTTAATTTGAGTAATATTTCGAAATTCAAAAATTATATATCAAAATTTGAAATATGTATATTCCAAAATTCAAGTTAGCTTTCCATAAATGTTCTAAAATCCAAAATAAATGTTTATCATAAATTGGAGATTTTCGTGAGCGTTTAATATTCAAATTGTTAAGTTGAAGAGTTCAAATTTTCAATTGTGCCTTGTCAAATGTGGAAAAAACTTCGAAATTTGTCGAATTTTAAAATTTAATTATGAAATTTAAATTTTAAAAAATTTTTGTTTTTCTAACCTTAATTAATTTTTTGAGTTAAAATTCAGAATTATAAACGTCAAATATAATTTCGAATTTCGGTTATAGGTAATCGCACCCAATTTTACACAAACCCAATTTTGAAAACTTAACTTAACTTTTAACTTAATTTTTTTCGAAATTTGGAAATATTTTCAAATTTATGAACCATTAAACTTTTTATACATTGTTTGTTCCATTTGTATTCATACTTATTCTGTTTTAAAACTCCTATTGCGAATAGTTTCCGTTTTGTGTTTGATAGAAAAATGCATGCATTCTTTACTGTGTTCATGCAGCTGATTTAAATAAAGTTAAACAGTGAGTTCTACGAGTGAAATATTTCTGCAACGATTACCTTAATCGCAGACAAAAATGCTCGATCGTATACTAATATTTAACAGTTTTTAAAACTGAACCTGTACTTTGATTTTTATTTAATCGTATCATGGTCGGTTTCATAAAACAATAAAGTGACTGTTAGTAAAAAAAACTATTGACTGAGGGAAACTGTGGATAACTTATGAATTACATTCCACATTTCTTGACTTTATCCATTTTACTACCACGGCATTCCCAATATCCCATGAGCTTTGCAGCTATTTTAGATATTTGTAGCATTCGAGACTGTCGTTAAATTGTCAGAATAACTTAATCAATAAGGAATCCATATAGTGCAACAATTCTCAAAAAATAACTATCAAAACTGACAGAAAATTAAGGAATGTTACGGAAATAAACTGCATGATAACCGAACAAATACTAAAATTTGAACATGAAATAGGAGATCCATTTTCCAACGAGATAACTGAACTGTAAATTTAGTTGTCTGTTTTACTGAATTTTGTGTGTAAACAAAACAAAACACATTACAATATTTGACTAATAAATTGACAAAATTTTTGTTAGTAGGTGTTATAAAATAGTGCAGGAGGTCACCCCATAATTTATGATGTTACATTGTCCCGCGGTATCTCCGTTTGCTTATAGTGCTCGGCACCTAGTTTAGTTTACAGCTTTTGACTATAAATCATTTGAAAGGAAAGTCGTTTATCATCGAAAATCGTGTAAAACCAAAATGGTGGCCATTAGGCCGAAAATTACCTATTTAGTATCTGGTGAACTATGCAACGAACATTCTATAACAAACAAATACTCTGGAAAGTTCTAAGGTTGCCCAACAAGATGCAAAATCAGGTAAAAATAAAATTAGAAAAGAAATTGTATAATTTCGAAAACTATACGAAAACATACTCTCAACATTTATTTTATATCCCGTGAACCACATACACTGCTCTTTAGAAAGGGTCAAATCTAATGATACATAATAAAATAACAAAGGTAAAAAGTAAAAATTTTAATAAATTTTTAAAAAAAATTATTATAAAAAAGTAGTAGGTGGAACACCTGAGCTGACCTTGAGTAAATGAAAGTATCCGCATTTCTTGAGTGTAGGTACACATACATTTCAGAAACAATTATTTATGCGTTTAAGTCAAACAAATAAAATATTAAACAAGATCGGATACAAAAAATATTGTTACATAATTTCGTTTACCAACAATAGAAACTAATTATACTCAGCAGCGTAATACGAAATAAAAAATTGCAATTTCCGAAATTCTATACATTTTTTCCCGGATATTTTCACTATATATTACATATTCCGTTTTCACACATGTCCACTACAAAAATGCAGTTTCATACGGATGTTTACATTTTTTCATATATTTCCACTAGGTTAGTTTTACTATGTTACATATGCCGGATGTTTACGTTTTCTTAAACTTACAATTTTTATTTTGGGAAAAAGTAGTGAGTTGCTATAGACGATCATGAAAAACCATAACAACAGAAAGGGTAATGACAACGACGTCAAATACAAATGCTTTCACTTTTCCGAAAGTTTGTCAAACGAAAATAGTTCATCGAAAGTAGGAAATATTCGTTGAGCTTCCTTTACGGAAAGCTGATGTTAACATTTTTACCATCCGGCAAAATGTACGTTGGCCTTCACTCGAGGCTTTCACTTAGGTCCTTTGAAAGTAGATCTGCTCAGGGGTCCCACCAACTACTTAAAAAAAATTATTTATAAAATTTGCATTCCTCGACTTCGACTATAGCAGTCAACAATGTGGCGTGTTATGTATATACATAAGTTTGTACCATCATTGAAGTGTCGATTGCACATGCGCGGCCAACTCTAATTAAAAATTGCCTATTGATGACCAAAACCCAAACGATAAAAGTGGTAGCTAATCTTGACCTATAACGGTTTCCTATCGTAATACATATGTTAAAAACTGTTTATTATTTTTGCATACATATATTTTTATGCCATCATCAATTTTTTTATTTTCCGTTTCGACATTTGGATTCAAACGAGTATGGCTCGTTTCTTGTATGGTGTTGCGTAAATAGTTTTTAATTCTCGGAATATTTCGTAGGAATATTTGGGTAGCGCAGTTGAACGTTATAATATTCCGAAGCCGTTTTGAACCGTCACATAAAACTATTAAAACCCGGTCTGAAATTTGCTGTGCTTGTCACCTGGAAGTCGTCGGCTCTAATTGTCAGTTGTTTCCCATTTAATTTTTTTTGTGAGCGCTTAGGTTACGTACGGTTGACTAAAAAAAATAAAACAAATTTAATTTTTTTTGCGCATCGGCTATTTACTGGGTATAGCTTTTGTCGTTTATTCAATCCTCAGAAAGGATGCAAAGAATAAAATAATGTGCGACCTGAAAATATACCGAATATATAGTAAAAAATTTCCTATATGTACGTCTGTATATGATAAAGTCATGTGATGCGCGGTGAGTTACGATCCTTTGAATGTACAAAGAACATATTAAACAATATTTTTCAAACATCAACGAATATAGTTTTGTGAAAAATTGTGGTCAATCGTGATTCAATCAATTCAATTTCAATCAATTGTGGTGTTTTGGTCGGAAATTTTCAGTATAATTTTTAAAACCCGAGTCAAGTAATGGCCTTTAAAAGCCTTATGCGTCATAGTGATTTGAGGTATCTTCCACTTTTGAGGAATATAACCAGTAATAATAGCATAATAGCGAATATATATGTAATTAGATTTATACGTTTATCTGGTAATTACATTTATTTCTAATTATTTTGCTGATAATATATCCTGAACTTGTTTTGGGCTTATGCAGTTTAAGTTTGTATTTTTATTATTCCACTTAGTTTTTATAGGTTTTATGGTCGAATCATTCACCAATAGATCTGGTAGCAAGCGTTCGCTTTTTCTTCGTCGCTTCTCTCCCAGTTTCCACCTGGCAGTATAATGGGGCGAGACGAGTTTGAAAGTCTTTTTAAATCATCTTGTTTTCCATAATGAGCAATCTGTTGCCGAGAATTCACTTACTGGACACTTTGGTTTTCATTGTCACCGAATTTTCCGCTTTTCTTACATTTCTGGATATTATTTGGAAGTTATTAACTTTTTCAGAAATACTGATATTTGGCGTACCCTTTTCTGCTGCTATTTCTGGAGCATCAATATTCAAATTTAAAAAAAGCATTTGAATTCAATTGTGAATTTATTGTGATTAATTATTGGTACCTATGTATTTAATTTATTTAAAATTATATTTATTAATTTGTAATAAATTAAGGATTAACTTTAAAGATGAGTTCGAAAGGTTGGATATATACCCTACCCTACCCGAACTCTAAACATAATAAAATCACCAAAAACGTTCATTAATAACCAAAAAAATTCATCCATTTCCACACTTTCAATATAAAATATGATTTTACGGTCGGATGTAAATAGCTCGGGCAAATATCCGACCTCGCGAACTCATCTTGAAAGGTCATAAATTCCATTAGTAAGTACACCTTTGCATCACTTTTTGGAGGAAACTGCAAGGTCTTGGACTCCCGGAACTGTAAGTTATTTTTACTATGTATTTGAATGTACGCCAGTTTTTTTAATAATATCCTTCCGTCCTTTTGTCAATAATATGAAAACTGCTCCTGTTAAAAAAAACGATGTATTAGTTTTTAAAAATATATTTCCAAAAACCATAAAACAAAAACAACTAAAATAAGCTAATTGAATTTAAACTTTTAGAAGTAACTTTGGGTGCCTCGAAACTCAGAGAAATGTGGTTATTTGAATCAATTTCTGAACTTTTTCTGGTTAAGAATACGAATTGGTAAAGCCAGTAATTTGAATTTTTTTTTGGATTCAGTTGAACTTTTAAGTTGTTAATCCGTACTCATTATGACTCTTCTAGGTTCTGGATATTTGTAAATATTTTATTATTGTTTATAATTTAGTCCTTGTAAATTGTCCTTCTCTAGATACAAAAAGTCCTTTTTATTCACGTGACTTATTTAGTAGTCCCACGTAATAGAGAGTTGATGGATTTGAATGAAATCTCGCTCCTACACCAATTAGAATATAAATAGTATTATACCGACTGTATAAATTGAATTCACCTCAGTAGCGTAGGTGAAATTCAAACGAAAATGGCAATTCACGACAACTAAAACTGATCAAAGCAATCTATCCGAACTAAGCCTGAAATCATCAAAGCAATTTTTAATAAAAAAAAAGTGTGTATCCGTCACTCCTGACAACACACAATTGATAAAATTCCACACACAACTTTGTATAATATATAATAACAGCTGATATTTTTGTGACATTATAATAATATAATATAGATTTTTTCTACTACACATTCATAAAGTTACAGAAACACCAACACAAGCAACGAACGCCATATTATTTCCTTTTTTTTCACTGTATGTTATGTATGTGGTAGTAAATATTGAGGGGGTGGTTTTATTTTTATAAATTTTAAATATAAAAATAAAAATCTACCATGAAAAAGGATAAACAAGAAAGTTTGAGGTATCTATTATTGATCCATTTAGAATTTTTTTTTTTTTTTTGTATGGTTCTTTCGTTCGAGTGTATTATATTTAGAATATGCGTTTTAGTTATTGCGCTTCAACGTCATGATATTCAGTTTTCATTTGTTTGTCGATGAATTAATACAGAGAGATTCCCCAAAAATATTCAGATATTTTCCATTTCGAATAGGAAAGGAAGAAAAGTTATTTTTTATTTTAATAATTTTTGTGTTTAAAGTTA
Organism: Tipula unca; assembly: GCA_951394425.1. NCBI lineage: Eukaryota > Metazoa > Arthropoda > Insecta > Diptera > Tipulidae > Tipula > Tipula unca. The sequence goes on from OX596380.1 coordinate 124,921,896, forward strand.
ATTTTTTTTTTTTTTTACTTTTTGTTAAATAATCGTTATATAATGTGAATTTGTGTGTTACATTTATTTAGTTTTTTTTATCTAATTTGTTGAATTATTTTGTGTTAAAAATAAAATTGAAAATCGAATAAAATTAAAAAAAAAAAAAGTTAAGGTATAATATGGAAGCTCCAAAAGTTCACAGTCAAAAAAGTAAACATAAAACAACAACAATCATACGTGTTGGAGGAACTGGCGGAGGGCCCATAAATCAAACAGCCGAGAATGGTATAAAGGAAGAAGAGAATATAGAAAATAATGAGGATGATGGTGGTGGAGGTGACGGCGAGGTCGGCGTTGATGCTGGTTGTAGTATAAGTAACCAAACAGTTAATCGTGTTAATGAATGTAGCAATAAAAAAGAGGAATTACGTCAACGAGAATCAATAATGTCTGATGATGTGGAGGCGGGAAATGATGAGAAAATAATTCAAAAAGGAATATTAGGTTATATGGATAGGCAAATGAAAACTCATAAAAAACCACAATCACTGTCCGATCCGCAGGGTAGTCCAGCGCAGCGAAGTAGCCGCAGTCGGAGTAGTAATGATAAAAGCCCACGCCGTAAACGTAGTAAATCTGAATCCAGACGGCGACGGGAACGTAAATTAATAGCAGCTGGTGAAATGGAAGTACGTCAGGCAAATGAAACGCTCATGCGATATTTAAAACAATGTTCCGAAATAAACGATGCATCATTGTCAGGCGAATTAGAAATTGATAAAAATCTAGAGGATCGTAAAGTCTATCGAAAAACAAAAGCGCAACGGAACAGACGTAGCCACTTGATAACAAGTAAAATAAATGGAAAGTTACCTCCAAGTGATTTATCAACTGTTTTAAATGATTTAGGTGACGACATTATTCCGCATAATGGTGAAATTTATAATCCATTCACACCAGTTGTATCGCCAACGGAGGGACCACCAACGCGTATTGATAAAATGTATATACAAACACCAAAAGGGTATCGATCCGTTGATAATACTTTTTATAAATCACACATCATAGATCATTATTCATCTGAACACGATAAGTAATATTTTGAATTTTAATTTCTAGAGCCAACGAATAAATAACTCTAAACATTTTTCTTTTTAATTTTGCCATCGACCTGAAGGGATACAATCACCAACGGTGTTCAATTAGCATGTGCTGTACAAAGAGTATGGATATGCTTATCCAATATATGCCACGGGCTACTCGGAGGATTAGCATTGGCGCATTTATTATTTATTTTTACAACAAAACCATATGATTGGGTTGATGGTTCAATAAAACATTATTCTGCATTTGCCGAAATTTATGCAAATACATTTTATTGCTTGGCAATTATTTGTATGGTTTCGATATTTGACAGGTGAGTCTAAATAAATTGCTTATTTTTTCTAATAGTTCAAATTCATTATATGTACTTTTAGTCTATTTGTCGACTATCAACTATTGATAATTATTAATTCAAAATGTCATACCTTTCCACATAATCAAACAAATCATTATTTAAGCCTCGCCTTTATACATATATAATGTCAAGGTTTTAAATTATATGTCGTATGTTTAAAAAAAAGTATAAAAAAGAGTTTGCAATTAAGAAATAATAAATATTTCTTGTTTATTTTAAAAATAAAAAATTGACAAATTTTAAAATTAAAACTTTTGTGGTTATAACTCTACCTAGGACATGACCACATATTCTCAATTTGAACATGGATAACGTTTTCCTTTTTATACTTTCAGAATGGATGTATGTCATATAAGTTTATCCAGTGCTTCCGATTCTATACAATTTCGATGGATCATAATCGTAATGATATACATAGGGACTATTGTGCTAAGTCTATCGGCCGAATCAATGGATGAACGCTTGTATTTAACTAATTTTAATCTAACCATTTGGGAGGAGGAAATGGTGAGACATATTTGCCATAGGTAAAATTTTATTATTAAAAACTGCAGCGTGTACCCTTCTTTTTTCAGGAAAGTAATCGAATATTAAACATATGGAATACATTATCAATAGCACGTAGTATTGGAGCAATAAGTGGATGGATTCTAATCGGCCTATCACCAAACGATGATTTACTGTTTGAACATTTAATTGAGTTGGAAAAATATCATATAAACAGTAATTAAGGTCTGAGTGTATGTAAATGAATCAAAAAAAAATTAAGGACACTATACTTAATAATAATAATAAAAACATACATACATACATAATATAATCTTTATAAACAAAATAAAAAAAAATACAAACCATTTTTATTGCTTTATATAAGTATAATAAACTAATATAAAATATATAAACAAAACTAATAAACAAAAGTCTTAAATCAAAATACTACTTATAATAAAAACATATACAACTTCATTTACTACAATTAAGTGAAAATTACTTTCAGAACAAAAATAAAATAACCGAAATACGCAGTTAATTGATATGTAATATATTGTTGATAAAAAAAAAATATTAATGTAGTATATTATACAAAAAAAAATTATTATTACTTATTATTACTATTATTAAAAACATATTTTATGAAACAAAATTGTTTTATTTAGATGAGCACGTCCCTTGAACGCAAAGAGCTTTCCAACTGAACTAACATACAAAAAATTTACTGGCAGTATTTTTTTTTACTGAAAATATGGGGCCCTACTATGACTTTCGACGACGGTCGTTTTCCTATAGTAGGCAAAGGAAGAAAAAGGAAAACAATATTACAAATTCACTATTGTTTACCTTTTTCTTCCTTTCCCTATTATAGAAAAACAACCGTTGTGAAAATCGTAGTCGAAAGTCATAGTAGGGCCCCTAATTTCCAATACGAAAAATTTACTGATAGTTAAAGCTGAATAGGACAAAAATACAGATTCGCTTGATGTGTAAGAGAAAGCAAAAAATATTTCCAGTAAAAAATACTGGGCAAATAATTGTGTATGTGTTAGTAATACTGCCATAATGTACTGAAAAAAAATAGGTAGTCAAATATTTTTTATGGCTGTATTCCAATACACCGCGCCTACCATATGTGCAGTGTGTGCAATGGCACACGGGGGGCCGACTAAAAGGGCAGCCGCGAAGCGGCCTGCTGATAGTTATAAAAAAAATGTTAAAAAATATGGAGCGGCCGCAAACTTATTATCAAATCTTCGAAATAGAATAAATATTAAAACGGTCGAGAACTTAATGTATTCAAAGGGCTTCTGGTCAAAAATAAAGTTTCCTGGAACCATCTGATACACCAGATTTACTAAAGTATGCTGATAAGTTTGTATTTATACTGACGGAGAGTTTAAATTGAAATAATCTGAATTATTTAACAAAAATATCTTAAATTCAATAGCTTCGTTGATGCTCTACTACTCGTATGTCTAAAAAATTTGTTTTATTTTAGTTATAATTATTGTATTTGAATTGTTTACAAAATAATTATTATATTTTATAATATTTAAAAGTTATTTTATGAATTTTAACAAAAAAAACTGAAATATTAATTTATTTTGTATAAAAGCAATTGAAATTATTTCTAATACACAAATTACCAATCTACTACAATACAATTTTTATTCAAAGTCTGCTACGTATTTTGCTGATGGAAGTCACAACACTGTGGAATAACCAAAATTTTAAAAACCGTTTTCCTATTTATATTCTCTGACAGTAGAAATTATAAATGAAGAAAGAAAAATAATGTGAATCACCTAAATACAAAAATAAATTGTTTTTTAGTGTTGTTAAAATTTAGTGTTAGTGTTGTAATATTATAACATAATATTTTTTAATTTGTATTGCTGAAATTGATGTAGTAATAATAATAAATAATAATAAACAGTATTAAAGGCCATTACTGGCCCCTTACTGAGTCAACAACCCGGCTCCAACGGTTTCGATCCTGAGCATGGTCTTCATACTGTCTAAGACAATCTGAAGAGGCCAAGTTGTTCTCTACATCGTGGAGCCATCGTCGCCGGCAACGACCTCTGCGCCTACCATATGGTGGCTCTCCTTTCAGAGATCGCTGCACAATTCGTTCCGGATCAGCACGCAGAACGTGACCGAGCCAGCGTACTCGCTGAGATCTTATTTCATGTACAATATCGGGGATCTTCATCAGATCTCTGATCTCGATATTGTACAGAGCTCGGTAGGTACCATCTATTTCGCGTTTTGGGCCGTAGATGACACGCATGACTCTTCTCTCAAATGTTAGGAGCCATCTCTCGTATTCATCCGTCAGCGCCCAACTGTCACATCCAAACATAACAACGGGCCTGATCAACGCTTTGTAAAGCTTCAGCTTCACGGCACTTGATAAGTGTTTAGATTTTAGCAGTGGCCTTAGAGGATACAGAGAACGACTGCCAGCTGCCAGCCGCACTTTAATATCCTCACCCACACTGTTATCGTGAGTGATAAGAGAACCCAAATATTTGAACCTCCTCACTCCCTCAAACGTGTGGTGGCCACTACTAAAATCTGGTGTGCCACTGTCCCTAAAACCAGAGATCAGGTATTTCGTTTTAGACTCATTGATCTGAAGTCCAACAGAAGCTGAAAACTCTACAAGCGGATCAAGTATTTCTTTCACTCCGTTGCTATTCAGTCCAATCACGCATATGTCATCTGCATATGCAAGCACCTGATTGGACTGGCGATATAAGATGTTACGCTGCGGTGTTTTAGTTTTACGAAAGATGTACTCCAACATGAGATTAAAGAGTATCGGGGACAGAGCATCTCCCTGCCGAACACCCGAGTTAACTACAAAACTTGTCGATAGCCTGTTCTCAACTTCAACACAGCATTGAGACTGCGTCACTGTCATCCTACATAGTCGTACCAGTTTTGTTGGCATTCCTAGGTATTCCAGGGCAGACCATAGACTCTCTCGATTGATCGAGTCATAGGCCTGCCGGAAATCCAGGAACACCTGATGTACGGGGATGGATGTCTCATAATATTTAGATAGAATCATCCGCAGCGAAAAGACCTGATCGGTGACTGATCGATTCGGACGAAATCCTCCTTGATAGTCACCAACCAAGCCCTCCGCCAGAGGAGTGATTCTATCCAATACAATGTATGACAGTAACTTGTAAGCTGTGCAAAGGAGAGCTATACCGCGATAATTCTCACACTTCAAGCGGTCTCCCTTCTTGAAGATGGGGCATATCGCGGCCACTTTCCATTCGTCAGGCATAACTTCGGTTCGCCATACTAATCGAATAAGGTCGAAAAGACAGTTCAACAAAGTATCCCCTCCGAATATCAAGAGCTCCGAATTAATGCAGTCCACTCCAGGTGCACGGTTTCGTTTCAATCTCTGCATGGCTTTAGTGAATTCCTCATGGGATGGCTCCTCAGTGCAAATCTCCGCAGTCTGTATTAGAGGTGGCTCAACAACAGTCTGTGACGCATGATGGACATCAAGCAGGTCAGTAAAGTGTCCACTCCATGCGTCAAGTACTGCGTCGATGTTGACACAGAGGTTTCCATCCCGGTCCCGAATGGCGGTTGACGTAGGCCTGAAAGTATGGTTCAGTCCAGTAATTCCTTTAAAGAGATTACGCGAACTGCGCTCATTACTGAGTTGTTGTACTTTCAGAACCTCGGCCTTCCACCATTCTCGCTTCTTCCGTCTACAAATCCGCTTAGCTGCCCTTCTTGCAAGAGCAGCCTTGTTTTTCCTCGCGATTGTGAGACGTTGTTGCACTTCATTATGGGCTATATTTTGTTGCTCAACTGCAAGACGACACTCGTCATCAAACCAATCATTCTTGGGTCTGACTTTCACTATACCTAAAGTCTGTTGAGCAGCACTGACAACCGAAGTTTTCAGTACCCCCCAGACAGAGTTCACGCAGTCAGAAATCCAGTATTAAAGGCCATTACTGGCCCCTTACTGAGTCAACAACCCGGCTCCAACGGTTTCGATCCTGAGCATGGTCTTCATACTGTCTAAGACAATCTGAAGAGGCCAAGTTGTTCTCTACATCGTGGAGCCATCGTCGCCGGCAACGACCTCTGCGCCTACCATATGGTGGCTCTCCTTTCAGAGATCGCTGCACAATTCGTTCCGGATCAGCACGCAGAACGTGACCGAGCCAGCGTACTCGCTGAGATCTTATTTCATGTACAATATCGGGGATCTTCATCAGATCTCTGATCTCGATATTGTACAGAGCTCGGTAGGTACCATCTATTTCGCGTTTTGGGCCGTAGATCACACGCATGACTCTTCTCTCAAATGTTAGGAGCCATCTCTCGTATTCATCCGTCAGCGCCCAACTGTCACATCCAAACATAACAACGGGCCTGATCAACGCTTTGTAAAGCTTCAGCTTCACGGCACTTGATAAGTGTTTAGATTTTAGCAGTGGCCTTAGAGGATACAGAGAACGACTGCCAGCTGCCAGCCGCACTTTAATATCCTCACCCACACTGTTATCGTGAGTGATAAGAGAACCCAAATATTTGAACCTCCTCACTCCCTCAAACGTGTGGTGGCCACTACTAAAATCTGGTGTGCCACTGTCCCTAAAACCAGAGATCAGGTATTTCGTTTTAGACTCATTGATCTGAAGTCCAACAGAAGCTGAAAACTCTACAAGCGGATCAAGTATTTCTTTCACTCCGTTGCTATTCAGTCCAATCACGCATATGTCATCTGCATATGCAAGCACCTGATTGGACTGGCGATATAAGATGTTACGCTGCGGTGTTTTAGTTTTACGAAAGATGTACTCCAACATGAGATTAAAGAGTATCGGGGACAGAGCATCTCCCTGCCGAACACCCGAGTTAACTACAAAACTTGTCGATAGCCTGTTCTCAACTTCAACACAGCATTGAGACTGCGTCACTGTCATCCTACATAGTCGTACCAGTTTTGTTGGCATTCCTAGGTATTCCAGGGCAGACCATAGACTCTCTCGATTGATCGAGTCATAGGCCTGCCGGAAATCCAGGAACACCTGATGTACGGGGATGGATGTCTCATAATATTTAGATAGAATCATCCGCAGCGAAAAGACCTGATCGGTGACTGATCGATTCGGACGAAATCCTCCTTGATAGTCACCAACCAAGCCCTCCGCCAGAGGAGTGATTCTATCCAATACAATGTATGACAGTAACTTGTAAGCTGTGCAAAGGAGAGCTATACCGCGATAATTCTCACACTTCAAGCGGTCTCCCTTCTTGAAGATGGGGCATATCGCGGCCACTTTCCATTCGTCAGGCATAACTTCGGTTCGCCATACTAATCGAATAAGGTCGAAAAGACAGTTCAACAAAGTATCCCCTCCGAATATCAAGAGCTCCGAATTAATGCAGTCCACTCCAGGTGCACGGTTTCGTTTCAATCTCTGCATGGCTTTAGTGAATTCCTCATGGGATGGCTCCTCAGTGCAAATCTCCGCAGTCTGTATTAGAGGTGGCTCAACAACAGTCTGTGACGCATGATGGACATCAAGCAGGTCAGTAAAGTGTCCACTCCATGCGTCAAGTACTGCGTCGATGTTGACACAGAGGTTTCCATCCCGGTCCCGAATGGCGGTTGACGTAGGCCTGAAAGTATGGTTCAGTCCAGTAATTCCTTTAAAGAGATTACGCGAACTGCGCTCATTACTGAGTTGTTGTACTTTCAGAACCTCGGCCTTCCACCATTCTCGCTTCTTCCGTCTACAAATCCGCTTAGCTGCCCTTCTTGCAAGAGCAGCCTTGTTTTTCCTCGCGATTGTGAGACGTTGTTGCACTTCATTATGGGCTATATTTTGTTGCTCAACTGCAAGACGACACTCGTCATCAAACCAATCATTCTTGGGTCTGACTTTCACTATACCTAAAGTCTGTTGAGCAGCACTGACAACCGAAGTTTTCAGTACCCCCCAGACAGAGTTCACGCAGTCAGACTGGTAATTAGCTTCATTAATGTTGTCGCTGACAAGATCCTGATATCGTTTCTTTTGATCTTCATTTATCAGACCTTCACAGTCGAAACGTACCATGCGTTTCGCTGTGTTCCCAGACTTGTACGAAAACTTCCATCGTAGCTTTGCAGCGACCAAATGATGATCGCTGCCTACGTATTTGGTTGCTGACCGATAAGTTCCCACATCCTGAACAACCTGAGCCCGTCCTTTAGAAACTAACACATGGTCAATTTGGCTGCGGGAAGTTCCGCGAGGATGTGTCCATGTCTCAAGATGTGTGTGTTTGTGAGGGAAGAATGTGCTTGCTACTCTAAGATCATGAGCAACCGCAAAGTACATCATTCTCTCACCATTATCGGTCGCAGTTTCGTGTCGGGAGTACGGACCTATGTTTTCACACAACTTGGTCTGATTTCTGCCAGCTCTAGCATTAAAGTCCCCAATTACCATTCTAACATCGTGTTCGGGTAATAATAACCCAATCGGTTATATTAACTGCTTGGAAATCCAAAACAGCGTTCTTTACCTGCGGCCCAAGAAGAAATCCAGCTCCAAGATTTCCGAGGTCATCTCCACTGTAGAACAACGTATAGCCCTGGGACACATGGTCTCCACTTTTAGGCCAGCGAGTTTCTTGAAGAGCAACGAGTTCCAGCCGATACTCCTTCATTCACGTGATTAGGCCCTCTAACGCTCCTGGTTTCCTTAGTGATTGCACGTTCCACGTGCCGATCCTAAATCTCGTGTCCGGGTACTTGAGCCGGGGTCCGGTGTTGTTTTGGCGGTATCCATTTTTCTTTTTGTTGACTTTATAAACACTATATTTTTTTACGGATGCGGGTCGTCAGCCCAGCGATCCAACCGTTTAGTCGCCTCCTACGACAAGCAAAGGATACTGTGGTGGTATTCTTGGGAAACATGTTCGTGCAATTTTGATTTACGAGATGTAGTAATAAACTGAATTATTAAAATCTAACTGACCATTGAACAATCGAACTTTAATACAACTGTGGCAAGTTAGTATTGAAACAGCTTGATAGATTTGCTTCATATATTTTTTTGTTAGCTAAATAGTTTAGCTTTGTTTGAAGATCTAAATATGACGGACCAAGAAAAACCAAACGATTGACGGGGGCCAAATATAAGCAAAAACGAAAAGAAAAACAAAAAAGTAATGAAAAATTGAAATTTTCTCTTACCAAATTTCTAGAGTCATCTATTCGTGACCCTGCACAGTCTACTTGCAGTAATCAACAAGGTTCATATGTGCCTAAGTATAATAGAAACTGGCAATTTAATAATTGTGGAGGAAAAAAACGAAACAAATGTTGGTTTTAATGAATTGAGAGATCGTGATATTTGTAAATCGTTCACTCCTTGTGATCCATTACCGTCTACATCTAGCCATCAGCAACATTCGCTTTTGAGTACGACAGAAAGTGACAGTTTATTACTTCTCGAGAAAAACGCGGAAACACAGGTGGATAAAATTAACGTGGGAGATCGTGATATTGATGAAACATTAGACAAAGAATATACTGAACAACGGTCCGAAAAACAGCAACTTTTAGGTAGTAGCACAGAAACGGTTATATCAAATGATCCTGGTTTCTGACCTAATAAAATAACTAATGTAGAAGCACATATTTTGATTGAAAAAGGACAACGTTATGAATTTTAAATTTCCCAGCTCTGCAGGTGGGAGAAAATTTACTATAAATAATTATTTTAGGAAATTACAAAATGGGGAAGAACTACTTCGAGAATGGTTTATTTATTCAACGTCGAAAAACTCAGTGTTTTGCTTTTGTTGCAAAAAATTTGGTGATAATAAAAATACGTTGTCAGGTGAAACTAGGTATTCCGATTGGCAACATTTATCTTTCATTTTAAAGAGACATGAAAGAAGTGCTTATCATAACGAGAACATTAAAAGTTGGATACTGTTAAAAGAATCATTGAAAGCTGAAACGACAGTTTGTCATATTCACCAAAGGATTATAGACACTGAAAGGTAACATTGGTATGGAGTAATAGAAAGAATAATTTTTATAATTCAATATCTATCTAGACAGTGCCCTGCTCTTATGGGTTCGACCAACCAGTTATACATGGCCAACAATGGAAATTTTCTTAAGGCAGTGGAGATGATAGATCGATTTAATCCCATTATGCTGGAACATATTCATAGAATACAAAAATCAAAAGAAGCTGAACAAGGTATACCACACTATTTAGGAGAAAAAGTACAAAACGAAATCATTAACATCATTGGCACAAAAATAAGAGAAAATATATTAAGTATGGTCAGGAAAACCAAATATTTCTCTTTAATATTAGACTGCACTCCTGATGTTGGTCATATAGAGCAAATGACAATTATTATTCGTTTTGTAGAACTAGATAAAAAAAACAGTAAATGTGTGAGAACATTTTCTATCATTTTGTCCAATTACGAATACATCAGGTGAAGGTTAAGTGAATTTATTTTAAAGAAACTAACGGATCTTAATTTAAATATTTATGACATGCGTGGACAGGGATATGACAATGGAGCAAACATGAGAGGCAAGCATAATGGGCTGCAAAAAAAGATCCTGAATATCAATCCAAGGGCATTCTTTGTACCGTGGTCGGCACATAGTTTGAACCTGGTTGTTAACGATTCTGCAAGCATATCGCATGAAACAGTTCCATTTTTCAATGTGGTACAGGAACTATATATGTTTTTCTCTAGATCAACAAAGAGATGGGCTATCATAGAAAAATATTTATCTGGCTTAAGCTTGAAACCTCTAAGTGACACAAGGTGGTCTAGCAGAATCGACGCAATTAAACCTTTTCGATATCAAATTACTGAAATTTATGATGCTCTACTAGAAATATCAAATGACAAGACAAGATTGGGAAATTATGAATTTTTATGTTCTGTGGTAATTAATACAATGCATTAAGGATTCTATTGACACTACCAGTTTCGGTTGCATCAGGGGAACGATCTTTCTCAAAAATAAAAATTTATATGCATACAACAACGCTACAAGATCGTCTACAAAATTTGTCAATTATATCGATTGAAAGTGAAATGCTGCATAATATTGATAACCATGAATTTATTTCAGAGTTTTCTCTAAGAAAAGCGCGGAAAACTTCGTTTTTCTAAGACTGCTAAATTGAATTTTACAATTTGAATATTATGAATTATAATAGTTTCTTTTATACTTTTTTATGTAAATATTATTTAATTTACCATAATAAATGTTGGGTTATTGAATTGTTTATTTAGAATTTTATTTTATGTAGGCTTGCTTAGCATTTAGTATCATAACACTTAAAACGAAGTGGATGTATAAGGTAGGATTAATTGATTAACAAAAAATAATAATGTTTTTATATTAAAATTATGGTCTGAAATAGATTCTCATAATTGCCATTATCGATTGGTATTATTTATTTTATGTGATTGAAAATTTTCGATTAGTAAACAGGAAAAATATTTTTTTGGTAGACGGCTAAATCTTACCTGGCACACACAGGCGGCCGAGAAGCTAGGCGCGGCCTTGCATCTATATAGAAATCGTGTATGATAGAATTTGAGTATTTCGCCATTTTTATGGTAAAATAACATTTTATTTTTCGATATAGAAAATTTATATGCGAACATTTTTTGGTGTCAATTTTAGTGAAATCAATAAACATATTTCTATTTCGATTTTATTATGTTTGAAAGAAATTAATGAAATTTATAAAATTTATTGGTTATGTTACAGAAAACTATACGAGAGATGGCTCCTAACATTTGAGAGAAGAGTCATGCGTGTGATGTACGGCCCAAAACGCGAAATAGATGGTACCTACCGAGCTCTGTACAATATCGAGATCAGAGATCTGATGAAGATCCCCGATATTGTACATGAAATAAGATCTCAGCGAGTACGCTGGCTCGGTCACGTTCTGCGTGCTGATCCGGAACGAATTGTGCAGCGATCACTGAAAGGAGAGCCACCATATGGTAGGCGCAGAGGTCGTTGCCGGCGACGATGGCTCCACGATGTAGAGAACGACTTGGCCTCTTCAGATTGTCTTAGACAGTATGAAGACCATGCTCAGGATCGAAACCGTTGGAGCCAGGTTGTTGACTCAGTAAGGGGCCAGTAATGGCCTTTAATACTGTTTATTATTATTATTATTTACAGAAAACTAGTCAAAATTTATCTATAAAAAATTGCCATAAAAAAAAAAAAATAAGATTGCCTTTGTCGCTCTAATGAAATTTTCAATTTTTTTACTCTTTTCGTTTTTATTTTTAAAATGTCGCTATTTAAAATGTCGAAATGTCAAATAAAAAGTGCGTATGTCAAAAAAAAGAATCAAAATGTAATTGCCCACTTTTTTTGCTAGATAATTTGAGCTACGCTGGTTTTTTCACATAAAACTATTTTTTACTTACTATGTCGTATTCACTCACACATGTGTATATTTTATATACATACATGGTTTTTTTCTCGCTCAGTTTGTCTTTTCTAGCCGCTAGAAAAGTCGGAAAAAAAGCCAGTGTCATAATACCATAAGTTAACAGATTTTTTCGTGAATTCTCTTTACTGACGGCATAATCTAAACGCGTAATATTACTTAAAGTTTTCAAAAACCAATATATGTATATATCAGACGGGAAATCATACATACGTGGTCATGCTCACAACAATTTCCCAAGCGTTCCACAGCTTGCAAAATAATTATTTTGCATTTGAGAAAACTAATTATTTAAATTTATTATGTATGTATCTCACGACCAAAATACCCAATGAAAAAGATTTCTTCATATGAAAATATGGTGACGTCTTTTATCATGTTTTCATAAGAAACACTTTGGATATGTCTATTTATCAGTGAAAACTTATTTTCATTTTTTTACTCTCCACGGAATGGGAATCGATCGTACAGTACAAATAGAACATGAAAAGATTTTTTTCATCCTATCTTATCACAGAACCAGAATCAACCCCCAGGCTTAAACAAATTGAAAATTCCAGAGACAATCTTTTTTTTTTATGGCAACAATTTATTGATAAATTTTGACAAGTTTTTTGTAACATAACCAATAAATTTCATTTATTTATTTTACTTAATTTTATACCAAAAATATTCGCATATAAATTTTCTATACCGTAAATTGAAATGTTACTTTACCATAAAAATGGCGTATGTACTACTGAAATTACCACAGAGTGAGAGAGTAATTTCTTTTCCATACACGGTTTCTATGTAGATATGTTGGAATACTGCCATAAAAAATATTTGCCTACTTATTCTTTATTATTAATCATTAAATTATGGTAGTATTACTAACGCATACATAATTATTGTTACAATATTTTTTACTGGAAATATTTTTGTTTACTCTCACACTTCAAGCGAATCTGTATTTTTGTCCCATTCTGGTTTTAGTATCAGTAAATTTTTCGTTTATCCTAGATTTTTCCATTACAATTAATTAAACTCGTATTTTTTAATTACGTTTGTCCGGAAAGTATAATACTCGTATCACTGACGATGGCAGTTAAAAAGAATAGCATTCTCGAAAAAAAATGTCAGAATATAAAATGCAACAAGCTTATTTCATATTTAAGTAAATAAAACTCTTTTCTAACTCATCTATGTATGTAACATTCCAAGTTAAGACTACCATTAACTTTTATAGTGTGTCCCTATCAGAATACTTAACTGTCTTCTATTGTTTTCTACATTGACGTGTCGACAGCCCGTAGATAATGTCAACAACGTAGACAACGTCGATAATGTAGACAATTCCTAGAGTGGTTTTGACAATTAGTTCTAAACTAAAGGGTGACCAAATTTCTTTAGGAACAATGCGTTATTGGTGATAGATTTATAGAATGTCCGTCAATGCATTTAAATCTATTTTCAAAAAGAACGGAATTTAAAATTAATCGTGCTCAAATACCATGAATCTACTTCAGCGTCATGTTTATCCATTACAAAATTATTAAATTCACCCAAAACAACGATATAGAGTGGGCTCCTTTATAACGGTGAAACAGTATAGAACTGCTCGCTGAAAAATCGGAAAAACCGGCTCACAAAAAATTCGAATTCGAGTTCAGGAAGGCTATAAGTGCTATCGAGTTATTAAAAAACCAAATCGTTCAGATAAGCAACACTTGTTCAAGTATATAATAACCATCAACTTCTGAGCGCCTTGTACGTTGCGGCAACCTCACTTCTTCTGTAAATGGATAACCAAAAATTACAGTAACATCAGTTGAAATATATTTATAATAGAACTTACTTAGATTGCAGTCTGAATTTAGCATGTTTCAAATAATTTTTAAAGAAACTCGCATTGGAGTGGACTAAGTAGCTAGGATGGCATATACGCACTGGTGCGATAATTGGTTCCAACATTTCATTGGAGGAACTATATGAATGCTTTTCAGACATTCCAGCCCATGAAAACTGTTGTAGCAAATTATTCTTGAACACTTGCTGCGCCTAAAAACTGATAATTGTTTTTCGAAAAATTAGAAAGGCAATATAATACGAGTATATTACAGTTTAAATTTAAATTAATAAATAAAACATATTAATTTTAAAGAATTAAAATTAATTTATTTAAAGAATTTGTTGCTTTTCCAGATCCTCTATTTCTGTGATATTTTGTAATGAAAAACATGTTCATCAAAATCACATCCACCGTAATTTTAATTTCCGTTATTGATCGTTCGATAGTATCAAATCGAGCACGAAGTAAAATAGTCAATTAGGATAGTTTCAAAAAGTTTATAACAGAAAACCCAGTATTTTGAAATTCACTCTTTTTAACATTTAACGATCTGTGAATTTTGAAGTGACTCATTTGTAAAAGCTAAAGTGACCCTGAGCAATATCATTTTGCACCTAAATAATACAAGTCCTCTGAGCTTGACGATATTATTTCTGCATTTCAAAATTAAGGACAAATATTAGTCGTTAAACTTGTATAATAATTATAACGATATCAGCTATTAAATCACCAATTCCCTTACGAATAATTCTGCATGATACAATCCTCAAGTCTTGTTTTGGTGTTCTGTCTATCTCTCCTCCTCTCATTACGTCGATACCGTTGAAGTGATTTATTTCCTGTTCGTAATAAAGATTTTACCAAACCTGCTTTAAACCCCCCTTAAAAAATGCACTTCCAAAAGGAAATGTACTAAAATTACCTAATACTCCATGTCTGCGAACAATCAGAATCATTAAATAAATCAGATTATGAACATAATGTTCGCAATTGAGACCAAACATTTCCACAAACGATTTTAAAAGGCAGGACGAAGCTACTTCAACGTATTTGGCATGTCGCATGCTAATATATATGATTGTATACATCAGCACAAATAAATCCTTTTAATGTTACTGGGCCTCCGTACAACAGAAATGTACGAAATTCGATTCATTTCCAGAAACTTATTACATCTATTGTTCGAATGGTTCTATTTAATTTAATAGGTTGGAATGAACAAGCCCTAGGTAATGCATCGGATGAACCGTTGGAATATCTAGTTGACATATTAGCATTTTAGTTTACCCATATTAGTAATAAGTTTTTTACTATCCCTAAACATATTAAATGAAGGTAGGTTCAAGTAATTCTTCCAAACCAAATTCCATCATAGATCATATAATTGACTTTGAAGGTCACAACAGTCATTTTATCATCAGTATTTTGGACAACAATTATTTTCAATATTCTGATAGAAATAAGTAAAATTCAACTTTTTGAGAACATTAAATATTTTCAATTGATTTTTTAAATGAAAATAGCTTTGTATTCTCATAGTATTACGACTAAGTTCCAGAAGATTTAAGTGCTTTTCATGAAGCTATGTTAAACAATTCAAAATAAAACTACAAAAATAAAATTTAGTGTTATTTAAAAGTAATTTAGTTTCAAAATTAACGTACAATTTCTTTTCTGTATATCTGGATTTAAAATAACAAAAGTGACATTTCATTTGGCCAAGGAATTGGCATTGGAATTCAATGTAACAACGAGCTAATATTCAGTTTTCAGCCAGTTTTCAACATAATTTCGGGTTTTTTCTGCAAAAAAGGAAGAAAATAGGGAAAACCATGGTAAAGTAACTACAAGATAGAATTGGAATTGCAATACTATTATTATATTTTATTTTAATTTTTACAACGGCGCATCCTCCTTTACAATTGCCAATAATCTTATTGCTGGCTACCAATATTGAGTACATATTTGTATTTTTATTATTATTTTTTTATTTTTTTTTAAGTATTCATTAAAAATTTGGTTTGTTTTGTCCATTTATCGTTTCAACTAGTGAGTTATTAATGTTAAGTCCTGATGGCTTTTAAAAAAAAATCAAATTTTCGTTGGCCAAAAATCAAATGAACACGTCTTGGTGTTAGTTAAAATCCTGGAAAAATAGGAAATTCCAATAAACCTTCTTTACGAGCGACTTTTGTTTGTTATTACGCGACCACTACTAATACAATTTGAAATTTGATATGGTAAATTGGCTTGTTATATATTGGTATTGGTACATATATAAAATATACGTATCAACAAAATATCAAGAAAAATATAATATAATCTGCTTCCATAATTTCCATTACATATTACGAAACTTCCCAAGTATAACAAAACTGAAAATTTGAATCTAGTACGAAATTTTTTCCGATTTTCGGTAGCAAAAATCGGGAAATGATGAAATTTGGTTTCAAAATTTTAACACTTACAGCGTGCTGTATTTTTTTTTTATTTTTGTCAGAAACGCCATTTCGGTTGATTATCTTTTCTTGCAGTGAAATTTTATATGTTTTATTTTCGAGTGTTTTCCATGTTATTTAATTTAAATTAATTTTATGTTTATAATAAGTTATTAATTAAGTGTCTATAAATATATTTTTTTTGTGTGTACATAAATATAAATTTCGAACGTGTATACTTTTTTTTGTATATAGGTAGTTAGTTCATATCATTTTGTGCAATCATTTATTGAAAGGTAAATATTTTGTTATGATTAAATAAGGTTATGTTTAGTTAGTAAATTTGGTTTATCTCAATATTGGGGCAAATTAGATATTTTGGCACCTTTAAAACTCATCGTAATCTCAACATGTCAATAATTTCCTGCACACATCTCTAAACTTTTTATCTCGACAATAATTTTTCCGCTGTTGAGATGAACCAAATTTATGTGCCATTGCCTTACCTCAACAATTTTTTTTATTTATATTGATATTAAATTATTTTAAAAAATATAGGTATCTTAAAATTCAGAGATGTCGGAACGGACCAGACAAAGGCGAATGAAGCTAGAGTTACAAAGAAAGCTTCCTCATCATACATCACAATCAACTTAATTCGACGTCAAATGGCTGTGAACTAATAATCCCGTGATTATAATTAAATGTACTAAGAATTAATTAAATTTAAGAAGAGAAATGTTTTTTTATTATTAATTTTTCATATTTAATAATTAAATGTATTTATTTAAAACCGTTAAAAAAAATTTTTTATTTACATTTTCAAATTTAAATCTCTGCCGCTAAAATCTATAATAAAGGCTCCGCCCACATTTTGTTGAAAACATAACCTAACTCTTTTTCATCATTGTCCGACTATTCGCGACAACGTTCATAGTAAATCTTACAATAAGTCGGACATATTTGATGAAAAAAGTCGGAGAGAAATTCATCAATTTTTCCGAAAAATGCGAAAAATGTCGGATTTCGTTATACTTGGGTTACGAAAAACTAATTGTACCTGCCAAACGAGTTCAATTTTGTTATACACTTGAGATGCGGTATAAAATGTTTATTGGGTATAAACATAGGCAAAATTTGTAATCCTACTAGAATATTCCAATACGAAATCTATAGAATCCGTGCACATCACAATTATTTTAGTTCCTAAAGCGTCCGCTTCAAAAGTATTCTGACATAGTAGCTGTCGAAGTTTCATCATACACGTGAAAAAATTAATAAGACAAGAAAAATTTCATTAAATTTAAAATAATATTGAAGAAAATTGTGCATTTTTTTTATATAAACGAATTGAATAAATCGCGATATATTAAATTTTCAGAAAAGTGTGAATAAATTTAAAAGATCATAATGTTATCAGCCGGCCGTTTTCTGTCCAAATTGGCCATTGAATCGAACGGCAAACGGGGATTTTCAACTATTTTAAATAATGTAAGTTTATTTTAATTTTAGATTGGTGTTTTTTGTTAAATCACTGGTGGAGCTTTCAATTTAATATACTCATCGAAAATCTAAGAATTTTCTTAACCTCAAAACATCTTATCTAGAAAGATGTTGAATTCAAAGGTTAATTTAATAAAAAAAATGTATTACTATTACAGAATGTATCTCCAGTATTATCCGCACAACGTTATGGTGGCATCCATCAAAGATTTAAGTGAGTATAACGAAAATCTTATATTACGGGAGGTGATTATGTAATAAAGTCTAGTTGATTTTTGGAGATATCATCCGTATATTATTTGATAATTGAAATTTACTTAATTTACTTATTTTATTACAATCCATAAATTACTATGTAATTCACCGTCTTACGAATCTGCTGTTTTACAATCATGCCGGGTTACAGTACTACGTAATTTATTACATCATTTTATTTTTTAGATCCGAAGGTGTAAAGGGTGCCGTGATAGGTATTGATTTGGGTACTACAAATTCATGTGTCGCTGTAATGGAAGGTAAGACGGCACGTGTTATCGAAAACACAGAAGGTGCCCGTACAACACCTTCGCACGTTGCTTTTTCCAAAGACGGTGAACGTTTAGTTGGTATGCCAGCTAAACGCCAAGCTGTTACAAATTCCGCAAATACATTCTACGCAACAAAACGTTTGATAGGGCGTCGTTTCGATGATGCTGAAGTTAAAAAAGACATGAAAACTTTATCGTATAAAATTGTGAAAGCCTCGAATGGTGATGCATGGGTACAGGCTCAAGATGGCAAAGTTTATTCACCAAGTCAAATTGGAGCTTTTGTATTGATCAAAATGAAGGAAACAGCTGAAGCTTATTTAAATACGCCAGTAAAAAATGCCGTCATTACCGTACCCGCATATTTTAATGACTCGCAAAGACAAGCCACTAAAGATGCTGGGCAAATTTCTGGATTAAACGTGTTGCGAGTTATTAATGAACCAACGGCAGCTGCTTTAGCTTATGGCATGGACAAGACTGAAGATAAAATGTAAGTTTGAATTAAAGAATTTATATGAGTATTATTACCTGCTTTCCAGACTATATAGAAATGACCTCCACTTGATTTGATTCTTGTAGTAAAATCCTTTAGAAAATTGGAAGTTTTTAGTTTTTAAAAACGATCCGTGTTCTCTTATAATCAACTTAGATATCATATCAGGCTCTCAAACCTCTTTAATTCTTCAACCATGATTCGTAATGTTCTCACATAGATAAATTAAATTATGCCATAAAAATTACTTTCAAAAAAGAAGAAAATCGATTTAAAACAACATAGAGGAATATCTAGTGTAAGTGCATTTTATATTATAGTTTTCTAAACAAAGTTAATTCGCAATCCGCTAATTAACTGTTAGACGTGTATAAATGTATACTAAGTATGTATATACTTTTTTGAATGGCCAACCATGTGGTAATGAATAAATTTAAATTCATCCAGTAGGTTTAGAGTTACTCTGTCGCATTAATTAATGAAATTACTCAACCTTTTCTTATTTTAATTACCTTCATTTTTCTTAGCATTGCTGTGTATGATTTAGGTGGAGGAACCTTCGATATTTCAGTACTTGAAATCCAAAAAGGTGTATTTGAAGTAAAATCAACAAACGGTGACACATTACTCGGAGGCGAAGATTTCGATAATGTGCTCGTAAACTTCCTTGTCGCTGAATTCAAGAAAGAACAAGGTATCGACATCACAAAAGATGCAATGGCAATGCAACGCTTAAAAGAAGCAGCTGAAAAAGCCAAAATAGAATTGTCTTCATCACTTCAAACCGATATCAATTTGCCCTACTTGACTATGGATCAATCAGGTCCAAAACACATGAACTTGAAAATGTCACGATCAAAATTAGAATCACTCGTTGGTGATTTAATTAAACGTACAATTTCACCATGTCAAAAGGCCATCCAAGATGCCGAATGTTCAAAATCCGATATTGGTGAAGTTTTATTAGTCGGTGGTATGACTCGTATGCCGAAGGTTCAACAAACTGTACAAGATTTATTCGGACGTCAGCCATCACGCGCTGTTAATCCCGATGAAGCTGTGGCTGTTGGTGCTGCCATCCAAGGTGGTGTTTTAGCTGGAGATGTAACAGACGTGCTCTTACTCGACGTTACTCCACTTTCGTTGGGTATTGAAACTTTGGGTGGTGTATTCACACGATTGATAACACGAAACACAACAATTCCAACAAAGAAATCTCAAGTTTTCTCGACAGCTGCTGATGGCCAAACCCAAGTAGAAATTAAAGTACATCAAGGTGAACGTGAAATGGCTTCAGATAATAAAAAATTGGGTTCATTCACATTGGTTGGCATTCCACCAGCGCCCCGTGGTGTTCCACAAATAGAAGTTGTATTCGATATTGACGCTAACGGTATTGTTCATGTGTCAGCCAAAGATAAGGGAACAGGAAAAGAACAACAAAGTAAGATTTTGCTTTATTTCTACTTAAATCTTAATTGATATTTAATTATTTTGTATTTTAGTTGTAATTCAATCATCCGGCGGTTTAAGCAAAGACGAAATCGAAAACATGATCAAGAATGCCGAGCAATACGCACAAACAGATAAATTGAAAAAAGATCGTGTTGAAGCCATTAATCAAGCTGAAGGTATCGTACATGATACCGAAAGTAAAATGGAAGAATTCAAAGCACAATTACCAAAAGAAGAAGTAAATCAATTAACTAGTTATAATACTAATCGATCGATTTAATTTATTTCCAATATTTCATTTCCAGTGTGATAAACTACGCGAAGACATTACAAAAGTTAGAGAATTATTATCAAATAAGGAATCAGCTGATCCAGAAGAAATTCGTAAGACTGTAGGCACATTACAACAAGCGTCATTAAAATTATTCGAAATGGCGTATAAAAAGATGGCATCAGAGCGTGAAAGCAGCAGCAGCACCAGCAGTAGTGATTCAACGACAGAAGAACCACCAAAAGATAAAAAAGAAGAAAAGAACTAAACACAATAATATTAAAAAATAGTTAATAAATTAAATATATAATTAAAAACAATTAATTTTAAATTCCATTACTTTTCTGTTTTTTGTACAAAACTATTTTTTCTTTTCGTTAAAAAAAATTAAAATTTCGAAAAAATGTTTCCTGTTTTACTAAAATGGATAATAGTGCTAAATTAGTTATAGTAGAGATTAAAGAGATCTAATATCGAATTATTTAATTATATTATGAGAAAGTTAGAATCGCTTCTTTTTTTTTAATTATAATTAGTTTATTTTATTAAGTTGTCTTAACAAAAAACATAAATTGCATATTAAAAAACTGAATTTCGTGTGAACAAAACGTAGTTTAAATACATAATTACAATTATTATTATATTTATGTTCATATATTTTATTATAGAGTTATTATATTAATAATAATAAATAATTAAATAAAAGATACGATAAATTTGTAGTTACTTCGTTTTTATTTTAGGTGTTTTAGAACGTGTAATTACATTTGATATAATTTATTCTATTTTGGGTTTCTTTATTTTATAACCATTCATTTCAAGTTTTGGTTCATCGGATTGTCAGGTTTCATATGATGATGTTCCATAATTGACCCAGAAAAGTGTATAATGGATGTAAAGTCAAAATTCCTTACAGATGGTTCTTCCAAAATTTAATCGTATAAAATACAACCACTTGCTAAATAAAGGCCTCAGATGGTATTTGTTTAAATCGAATTTTCGGGTATTTGATTGTTTATAGCACACATTGTTTAATTTAAATAGATTTTTTATATTAAATTGTATTATCAAAAATATAATTAAATTTAAGTTGGGTGGGCCAAATATAAATGATTTTAGAATAAAATATTTATTAATATGTATTTTGTTTATTTATGTTTAGTGTTTTACTTACAAGTCATAAGATAAAACGTATAATCCATTGTTATGAACGCAAGTACAAGAGGCATATATGATCCGCCAACGGATCATTCATGTTAATATTCTAATATACCACTTGTTAGACTATTTTAATGCGTTTTACAGATAACACGAAGAATATTAGAATTAACAACCAGCGCGATATAATTTGATGAAAATCTCACTGAAAAGTGAGTCTCAGTGCGCTGGATATGCCCATTGTCGTCATATTTTACACCAAAAACTATGTGTGTACAAAATCAAAAATATTCAATTGTTTTTATAATTTTCTATGTGGCAGCAAAATTTGTTTGGTATGCTTAAACACCCAAATTCATAATTCTCACATTCGTATATGATGTCTATCAATAGGTTGAAGTGCATGAGGAGCACCCGAATAACAAGTGAGCGAGTTTTATATGAAACAATAATCGATTTGCGATTCAGTTTTTAGGTTTAGTATTAATTAATTGTCTTAGCTTTCTAATTTTTATATTTGTTAGAGCTCAACAATTTTTTAGAGTTAATCATGTTCGTTTTTTTCGGAAAAAAATTTCACTTTTCGGACAAATTAAATATGTATGTATTTGGTTACGAAATATGAAACCTATAACATAATCAATCTGATTCCGATTATTAGCAATTAACACAAATTTAATTTAGTTTCAGCAAGCCCACATTTCCAGGTGCTTTTTGCGCAAGAAAATGTTGCTGAACTTTATTTTAAATCATATGTAAACATAAAGTCTATCTTGAGCCCTCCATCATTTGAAACTTCGTTCCGGACTCAGCTCTAGTGTCAATATTACCATCAGTTCATTGAGAACCTGTCGGAAACTCAATCGATTTACTTCTGAAGTTCTGATTTAAAAATATATTTTTATTTAGCTACTAAGTGTGACTAATCTGCTTCATTTTCAAATCTAATTTAATTTTATTGTTTTTTGTTTAAAAATCTACCCTTAATGTATATACATTTTAAATAACTAATAAAATTTAAATTTACTCCGACTAATTATAATGAGCAGAAGTAAATAAATTGCAGGCTACTTAATCTCAAATCCGGATAATGAATTTAAATAATTGGATCGTCACAAAACTTAAGTAATGATTTTAGTACAAGCCTTTAAGTAATGATTTAAGTTACTTTTTCAAAAATTAGATCTTTCAAACTAAATAAAAAAAATGAAATTTTGAATCATTCAACATGGGAATGAAACAATTTGTTTATGGTTATCATTCTTGGGATTTCTCATCATCTAAACTAATGAATACATCATTTTCATCACTAAAATATTATTTGTGGCATACATGTAATTATAATTATCTCACCTATATCATATGCCACATCCAAGCTAGCTAAAAATAGTAATGTAAAATTTTAAGGTAAGTTACCTTAGTGTTTCAGATTATTGTTGATTAATACTGGAGCAGATACTCGAACTGCAAGCCAACAATTTTATATTAAAATTGAAGGAAACTTTGAAGTTTCAAGATATTTTTAATAAAATCAATAAAACTTGAATATAAACTAAGTACTTGAGATGATTCTGTAAATTTGGAAAACATGGAATAGATGAGATTAATGCTTGATTTCAATCAATCAGTTTCATTTAAACTATAATTTATAGTACGAGAGAAATTTAATACGAGCATGTATTAAGAGAATCAAAACTTAGCATTTATCGCGTGCTCTAAATTGTAAATTAAGTTTTGAAATTGCAAAAAGATAGTATTGATAAAACTAAATTGAATTGATTAACAAAAAATGTTCAAACACATTCCAAAAGGTTGTCGGTTATTTTATTTTTCGACTTCACACTAAACTGTGACCGCAAAAGGTCACAGTTTAGTGTGAAGGGCTCGAAGATTGTTGATTAACTTATTTATTGAATTCATATGCCATTAGTGATGTTTAAATAATAGCTACATATGTACTAAAATGTTTTTTGCTTTTCAATTAATTTTTATTGAATTTTCATACTGGCCTCGAATAAATTAGGTCATTCAATACGTTATACGAAATAATAGCTTAGAATATAAAAATAACAAGTAATTTATAATAATAATGAAATAATAAAAATACAAATAGTTAATTTCTATAAGTAGAAACATCGTAAATTATTTTATCTAACGGTAACTGGGACTATCCTCAAAATATACTCGCTACGTGTAATTAAAAATACAATGGTCTCAGCAAGGAAAAACAAATGACAAGCCACCATGGTTGTGAATGTTCTTGAAAATACATACATAGCTACACACATGCATTCAATGGTTAAATCTAAAATGCAAAGTTAAAAACAAAAATTTATTAATCAGTCTAAATGTTTATTAGTCAACCTTTTACAAAATAATTTTTTTAACAAATTAATTATAAATATTTTTTGTTGTTCCCGGGTAGTGCTATAATAATGGTAATTGTATTTTTTTCGATGAGAGTTCCTAAGTGGTTTTATTAGAATAAAATGAATAATAAAGCAAAACTATGTATCTTCCGAAAACACAATATGTGCTAAACCTTACTTGATAGGATCTGTAACATCAAACGCAGTTTGATCAAAAAAATTACTATTAACTTATGTACATAGTTGAAAATTACAGGTTATTTCTTTCAAAACGAAACCCACTCAGTTTAAAGTTTTGAAAAGCAATACATTACAGCGATATTTTTAAACCTTAACTGTGGTTTTGTATTTTATCTTCTTAGTATAAAAACTTAAGCGTATTATCAAAAAAGTCAATATGACGGTATCCTTTTTGGGACTAGATTGATAATTAAATAAATCAGTTGTAATTATTTACAACAAATGTTCTTGTTTGATTGATTATTGCTTTTAACTACTTATTTCGCTACTTGTAAAATACCTATAAAATTGATTTCAAACATAACTAAAAATATTTTTTTATAGAACTTAATGGGTCACGTTTTGGGATTAAATACTTAATATTAATTGGAATATAAGTGGTTATGTATAATTATTAATGAATACATATTACTGTTGAATGTATAATTTACGTCTAACTGATTAATGAATCGCATATAATTGAACACGTTCAAATACATTAAATTAACAAACTTATGAAGGTTCTGATGATTTATAGCCCTTTACAAATTTAATTAAACAATAAATTAGAAAATTCTAATTTTAAAGTTTACAATTAGGATAATATTATGCAGTTCCTGTTTGAAGAAAATTTTAAATATATTTGTACTCGAAATTTGGTTTACAACTGTTGCATAAAATAAACTATGACATACAGGACGAATGTACTTATAACCGTGTCTTTCGAACCAATTATATGGAGTATGTAATTGTTGTAGATGGAACTTTCATTATTTTTGTTTTTCAAGATTTATGTTTTAAAGGGACCAGATACTTTTAAACAATCCTTCGAAAATACTCTAAACCGAACATGTATTGTGAAGAAATACTTCTCTCTTTATTTTTTGATTGATGGATAATCAATAAAACATAAACAGACAAATATTTACTATATATGCTATTACTCGTTTTCCAACGACAAACTTTTAATTTGATGAATCTCAGTTTTAGATAATAACTTAACATTTTCAATATTACTTCTATAAATTTAAACATTGATACTTAAATATTTGTGACTAAATAATAAAATAACAGAAAAAGTTAAAAACTAACTAATCGAAAATCTGATGAAGTTGGACTAAATTACTATCAACATTTATAATTATTATAATTAGGCATCTGACATTAAAATTTAACTAAGAACATCACTTTAAGTACGCGAGAATTCATTAATGTATGTAGTTAAAATCGTTTCATTATATATTCAAAATGAATTACGATTATAGTAAACATGATGTTCAAAAGCTAAAGAGCATTGTAAGTGATGTAATTTTTATCGAAAGCTATACAAATATTGTTTTCCTTATTATTTTAGAATGAGTCTTGAAAATTATTAATTGTGATGACCCCTATTACAGAAATTTGTATAAATTGTTTCAAATTCCATAACAAAAATTGATTACTTTTAATGATGTTTACCTATATTCTTCTCTTTTATTTCGCTTTTCAGGTTAGGTAAAGGTAAGTCCACTCTTGAATATTGTATGTTAGCAAATTAAGTTGTTCTTCTCCACTGGTAATAAGAAACTATTATTTTATAGATTTTAGTTTTTAGAGCAGCATTCTATATAATATAACTATAATCAATTAAGTAATGTTTATAAATCGCTCACTATCCGTCTTTTTGTGGCTAATTTTGTTTAGTTTACCAAGAAATATGACTTGCAAGCATTCACAAAATTGTGCCAATCTTAAATAGATAGATAGATCTAAAATTAGATAGATCTTAAATTTTAAGATAATCTCATGTTATATGATTTGTAGTGGTACCAAGTTTACATATTTAATAGTACTTACCAATTAACCCCAGCCAGTTATGAAATGTTGACGTGCCACAATTGCTACTCCTTAAATTTGCTTATATCACTGAAACTTTTAATTATTTAATATTTTAATTAGATAAGCTGATATTAATCTAACTACATCATTATCACATAATTTTAATCACAAAATGTATAATAATGAACAGTTTCACAAAATGTATAGAATTAATTTAATGAAGTCTAGCATCATATTTGAAATAAAATTACAAATATACGATATAACATAAAATATCACCTGTCTTTTATTATTGCTCGTGTTAGCGTTGTGGCACTTCTACGGCTGGTGTCCTCCTGTAACATACTTACCAAGATTATTTAGATTAAATTATATATTATATAAATCACCACTAATTTAATTTAATTATTTTTGCATTGATCATCAAAATAAAAATGGCAACTAAATTTCCAGAAATTCCGAAATCATGCCACTTTTATTTGAAATTAAATTTTGTTATATAAAATAAAATGCAAGAACTCATCTAAAAATAAGTATACGAGTTTTTAGTCAAGTTCAATAATTGCAATATACAAATCCTTAATTCCAACCGAATTATTTTAGAATTTAATATAAAACATAAAAATTCTTAAATAATTCATTAATATTTTTATCCGGACATCTGGATTATTATTTAATCATTTTCTTTTAATAAAATCCTCGCTGAAAGAGAAAATTAAAAATTAATAATTTTTTTGCTGTTCTTAATAACATTTTCTTTTTTACAATTAAAAATTAAATGACATTACATTTTGTTTAAAGTTAAATTTTCAAAAATAATATTTTTCTTACATCTTTTGTGTACTTTTGAGAGTAGAGTGTGTGTATGTAGGAAAAACCGTTGAAAATTGTATTTAATCTTTAATTTATATATACTTAAGGTTTCCTTTAATTTATAACTATTTAATTTTTTTGCTGTAATTATTATTAATTATTATGCATATTTAGTTGTCTATATAATAAAATAAATGAAAAATAAAAATTAAAAATGGTTTTAAAAATTTTGAACAATTTAACCGTTTTTAATTTTCTTATTTTTAAAAATATTTATATTTTTTCATTTTATATATAATATGTATTAATAATTTATATCTGAAATTTTGAAATAATATTAATTTTAAATATTTAATTTATTGGAAATTTATTATTTTTTATATAACATATTTTTTTTATTATTAATAGATTAAAACTAAAAAAAAACAAAAAAAAAAATGAAAAACTAAAAATTATACACATTCTAAATATCTATTTAGGAAGATTAGAAAAAAATGTTTTTATCGGCAAATCATATTGCAACTTAAGGTGATACAAATTTAACTTTTTATCTCAATTTTCACTACCAATCGATAATTATAAAATTAATTTTAATCTGTTTTATTTATATATTGACTTAAACATTATAATTAATTTCAATTTACTAATTAAAAAACAATTGTTTTCCGTTGTTTTTTGCAGAAAAAAACAATTATTTTTAGATTATCATATTTCACGAGGAAAAAAATAATATTATGGATACGATTTGGTTATTTTAATTTTGAATGGGAGGAGTGATTTTAATCGAGGGCAGCTTACCAATTCTTATTAACACGGCAGTTTAAGTGAAATCGAAATGATTGCAAATAGAATACTTAAATGTTTGATCAGAGCTAACGATACACGAATACACGATATATTTACGCTGCTATCATACGAATGATTATAAGGTTGTTATCGATCCGAACTCAGGACGAAGAGAACATAATAAAAATTAAATTATTTAAATATTTCATAATGGGATTGAAATAATTTAACTGTGTTATGTTGTATTCGTTGAGTTCGGATCGAAAAAATGATTATTAGGATCATTGGTGATAGCAGCTTTAGCAGTGTATGTAGAACTTTTCGTTATGTGATCGTGTATGATGATGATATGATCAAGCTACGTTTTTATTTACTTTATATAAACTTTTTTTAACTTAATTTACAAGCAAATTAATTTATATAACATCACCCCAACAATAATTTAATTACTAAATTTTTATATAAATTTCATTCTTCATAACCAAATCGTAATTTGTCTCATCTCGATAAACTGTGCGATAAGTCCCGCGAATTACTATTATTATTACTACTACTACTTGACGGAACCGTTTGTTCATTAAATAACCGCTGATTTGCAGGGATTTTATCAAAAAACGGATGCTTTAATGCTTCATGCAACGTGACCCGATCATCGGGATCATAAATTAACATTTTTTTAATCAAATCAAATAATAAAACATGATCTTGTGAATCAGATGTCATATAACGTGGTAACGGTTTGCAATTCTCCCGAACATATCGACCTCCAGTCGTTTTTAATTTTTCATGATAGAAATATTTTGTTTTTGTTTTTCGTGCCATACGATATGGTATTGGTCCAAGAATGCGTTCCATCATGGCTAAATGTTCTAAATTATCATGTGTTTGAAATAGAGTCATTCCAAGATAGAGTTCAAACATAATACAACCGATTGACCATACGTCACACGGTTGCGCCCATCCCAATTCTAGAATAACCTCGGGTGCTCGATAATGTCGCGTTGACACAATTGTACTATGATGTTCATGATCAAATGTTGCACTACCAAAATCAATTAGCCTAATATCCGTGCATATGATGCGACGAACTTGATAAATAACATTCCGATATTTTTTCGGCGTATACGACGATGCATACTCTGAATGTACAAATAATATATTTTCTGGTTTAAGATCGGTATGAGTTAATCGATTATCGTGTAAAAACTTAACGGCATAGCATAGCTGATAAGCAACATGTCGCACATGTTCCAACGGATATGGCTCATAATTATTTTCCTTCAAAAAATCAAAAACGCTTAAACCTAACATTTCAAATGCAATACACATATGTCCATAGTAATCAAACCAATCTAGCATTCGGACACATAAATATTTACAATTGGGATCCTTTCCGTTAATTTTTTCGAGTGCTTCAATTTCTAGTTTGGCCGCTTCGCGATATTTTTCCACATTTTTTATAATTTTTAATGCCATACAAAAATCGTTTTCTAAATCTTTAACTTTAACAACCCGCCCAAACGTGCCCTCACCTAGCGTCGATAAAATTTTATACCGATTCTTTAGTATATCGCCATTATGGTAGATCAAATGACCCTCATCATCATCCTGAATTTTACTACCACCTCGTTCCGGTGATTTGATTGGTTTTGTTTCTTTCTCTTTTTCTTTTCGATCTCGGGACCGATACCTTCTACGACGTGTGTCACTTTCACGTCTTCGCTTATGTTTTCGTTCTTCATCCGATGACGAACAACTGCGTCGAAAGCTGGTCTTCACTTTTGTCGTAGCAGTACTTTCATTATTGTATCGACGTTGTTTCGATGTGCTGTCATAACTCGATGTACTATTAACAATTTTCCTACGCTTATGTTGTTCCCTATAACTGCTATGATTTGACCGTGATGATCTTGAATGTGAACGACGTCGCCGACGGCTTTTTGAACTAGTTCGTGGCATATCTTCAATTGGCTTTGCGAAACGTGTGTAAAGACTACTCCACATAAAATTATAAACGATATCGGATAATTTTCTCCAGGTTCTGATTGCAGGCTTTTGTAATACGCTTATAAACATGGATTATTCGCCTTTATGTATTTTTTTTTATTAATTTCGTATTAATTAAACATTTTTTTAGTTTTGATGTCAAATACGATATCGTGCAAGAGATAAGAGAAGAAAAAAATTTTATAAAACAAAAATGACGCGAATTCATTTGTTTCGAGAAACAAACATGCACAATTTTTTTCATTCAATTTATGAGTCGTAATTTATTTATTATGCAATAATACTCACTTGTTTAATATTATTTCATTTTATTGGAGTTGATTCGTCTATTATATTTATAGAAAATCAAATTTTAAATGATGTAAAAATAAAATTAAAAATCTATTTTATGTGAAAATAAAAATATGCTCCTTTTTCGTGTGTTTGACAGAAGGGAAATTTTCACGATGTCACAGTGGTACCAACACAAAAATATTTGAACTTAACAGAAAAATGAAAGTGGTGCCCGATGATAATTTCTAAGTCTATATTTATATACCTTTTTATTATCAATATTGGATGTACTACATATCAATTTTATATACTCGTATATACTCCTCATACATAAAAGTGAATTATTATGTGGAAAAATTTCGACTCATTTGTTTAACCTTGGCTAATCTCGTTAGGTATGAAAAGCCACTATATTTCTAAAGGGCTCTATCATATATACGGGCTACGGTTCATTGGGTAAAATTATGAGGTTGAAAACAAAATTATTAATTCGAGCATCACAGATCCCACGTAGCGGAAAAATTTTTAACCGAATATACTTAATATACCAGCAGTTTGACGTTTACAATTTATTTTTAGAATACAAAACAGATCAGTGAGATATTTTAACAAAGTGCTTTTTTTGTTATTTTTTAAACAATAACTGATTAAGTATAAAATTAAGTACAATTAATTATTATTTCCCCCATAGTCCATACCACACAGATCAAAAAAGTGATTAGGTTTGAATTTATTAAATTTATTTTTCCACGAAAAGGGCTTTCCCTACTTTTACGATCGTCCGTCACGAGCCTATGTACTTGTGTACATAAAGGGTATTTTTTAAGCCCGATAGAACTTGAAATTGTAGAAAATAACATAAAAAAAAATTGTAATCAAAAAATGTTTTTTCATTTGAAAGATCAATACATGGCAGTAATATTTGAAAATGATTTCGGGCATATCGGCATATTTGACCATTTAAGAATAAATTAAGAACCAAACAAAAATAATCAACAAACGTCAAAAATCAACATTTTTCATTAGTGAATGTTGTGTGGTTTCTCAAATTGATTATTTTAAATTGCATTTATTAGTGATTTTTTTTGTGTAAATTATTTTAATTCATAAATAAAATAATAACATATGTGTATTGTATAGGCGATTATAAAGTTAGAGAAAGCGCTTCTCGTGGAAAAAATAAAAACAAAATATTCACGCATAATTACTTTTGTGATTTATGTGGATTGACGGTAACAATGTGGGCTCTAGCGGAAAAAATTGTAAAGTTAACTTGGGTATAACAAGCATTCGAAATATAAGGTTATATGAAAAAATGGTTAGCTAAAGTTTATAAATAACATTATTATAATTGGAACATACGGTTAATACAACGCTTATTATAAAGCTTGTTTTTGTATATTTTACCGGTGTGGTTTAAATTAATATTTTTAAATTCTTATTAAACGTGTAAATAGAAATTGTATTTCATAATATAAATTGCAATTCTGACAAATTCCGTCCATACGAATTTGTAAATTTGGTGCCGTTAATATGTAGATTTGTACTACTTCCACCGTTAATATTTTTACGAATTTATTGACGATCGTAAAAGTAGAGAAAGCGCCTCTCGTGGAAAAAATTAAAATAAAATATACAAGCATAATGACTTGTGATTTGTATGGTATTGACTATTGAGAAAATAAATAAATCATCGTTTAAACTACTGTGCTACCATCTAGTCCTGCTTCAGAAACTACCCATAGTGGTTAAATTTGTTGGTGCAATTGGCCTTGATATATTATTATAATATTATATCGTGCCACTTTTTATTAGATGGCAAAGGTTTGGTTGATTAGTTAACATGATATTTGCAGTTATCCACTGTTTGTACTGAATGTTAACATATGTACAAAAGTATTTTTATAACATGAACTAGTTTTTTTCATTGTTCTGCGCAGACATCATTGACGTAGTAAAAATCTCAACATATGATTTGAAGGGTGAAACTTAAAGTATTCGTAAATTACATAAAATACAATTATATATTATATACAATTTGTGAATATACATATGATATAATAAAATGTATAATTATTATATATTATATATCATATACATAACATAAAACAATAAAAATGAAGTATTTTTTGACATTTTTAAGATTTTTTGGTAAAATATCAAATCACAAAAATATTAACGTCGCCAGTGGTAAAATGACACACTTGGTTTTCGGTAAGAACTAGGCAAACTATTAAAGAACTAGTAAACAAATGTAATTCGTATAGAAAAAATACAAACAGTCTAACCTAAGAAACTTAAATAGTGAACAACTAAAATTGATTTTGTTAGAAAAGGCCATAAATTATTATATATATATAATTATGCATTTTATTTAATGTTATCATATATTATATCATTTAGATTATAATTCATACCGCCATATAAAAAACAATGAAAACAAACCACCTGAACATGTTTGCGTTAACTGGCCATGTTATTAGTTTGTTTATAAGCGCTATTTACGTCAGAATTCTCATGCCTAAAAAATTTGACTTGTATAGAAATAAACAAATAACTTATGTATAATAACAAAATGTTATTTGCAAATAACTTATAATATTAGTACATATCACTCAAAACCGTCAATAGATTTTTGTATTACTATAAGTTATTTGATTATTTTAATTCGAATTATATATTATTTTAATCCAATGCTTAATTCTAAAATTGCAATCCTTATGAGCACATTAAATCGAAAAGATTACCTTTAATAAGTTAGTTTCAAATGAATTTCATTTAATAAATAAATAATCGAACAAGGAACATCAAAAACTCAAATTCGTCAAAATATGGGGATTCCGACTTCCGTTCGGCAACATGAGACCGCTACAGTTATTTTTTTTTAATTTTTTTTTACCAACACATACATACATACATTAATTAGAGACTGTTCGGCTAAGTGATTTATTGTCCTTTGAAAGCTGTGAACAGTATCCCTATTTTCTACACGGCTACAGGTCCGTCTTTTAATTGGCCAAATTATTTTATTATTATTATTTTTAATTATTAATAATAAAATATGTACGTAATGTAAATAATAATCTTCGTACATTTATATGATTATATAAATTTCAAATAATAAAGTTTATGAAATTTATTAAAATTGATAACGGCGAACACTATAACTATATATGTCAAGTTTGCCGTAGTAAATACCACAGATGCCCTTACTGCATAAAAAGGGAAATTAAATTGCCCATAATAATCATACCAAAATATTTTTTTTTCTAGATGAGATGATGATGACAGAAAATCAAAATGGCGGACACTTGTTGGATGTGTGTTTTGTTTCGATGTCGTTTATAAAATTAAAAATTAAATTAAAATAAAAGAATATTTAAACAATAGGTTAATAAAATGTATAATGTGCCTTTCGTTTCATTTAAACGTGTCGAGTTCAATAATATTTGTATAGAAAAGTGATATTTTTAATATTTAAATAATTGCAATAAAAAAAGATTTTTTGTCTCTTTACTACAACTACAGTGTTTTTTGTTCCTTCGTGAAAATTTTGTATTAAAAAAATTTATATAGCAATTTATATTGTGTTTGTGTATTATTTTTTTTTTGTAATAAAAATTTGAAAAAAGTGCCTAAGTTTTGTTTTAGTATAGGAACGTAAAATATCTTTTACGGAAAACATAAAAATTATTAATATTTTGTATAATTATTTAATAATGCGATTTAAACGCCATCTGCCTACTACTGACAAGGGCTATTATTTATTTCATGAAAGTTTATGTTTTTATATCACAAATTAAAAAAAAAAGAAAATATAAATAAATCAATTTAAAAAAGCTATAAAAATAAAATAAGAAACGTGCAATTTTTTTTGGGTTTTGTATATTTTAAGTAGTTTATTAGAAAAATAATATAAAAGTGTTCTTTATTATTATTACGAAAATATTATTTATTTTGGATATATGGATAATTCAACATCGTCTGGACCGTCTGAAAGGTAAGCACAAGTACCCATATACTATGTACATATGTATATACTATATACACATTATGTATGTACATAATCTATTTTATTTTTAAGGTGCGGAATGTTGTGTAATAGATGACAATCATAATAGATTTTATATACTTAAATGAATTTATTAATTTTTAATTAGACTATGAACAATTATTATTACATAGCCAACTAATTCAACTTCCGCCCCCTCTTAATAGAATGCTAATACAAACATAATGTGTTTTACTGTAATTATAAATTTATTCACAAACTAGGTATATAAAAATATTGCAAAATATTTTATAACACACAGTACCATACATAAATAATTTAAAATTCACTTGATAAATTTACTGTAAATGATTTGTAGTACGTATTTTGTGTGTTCTTGATACATACTTTCCCATAATATAACACATATTCTTATCCATACAAATACAATAAAGAATGCAGATTTTTTTGCTTGTGAAATATTTACAATACTTCACCACTATTCGTTTAAATATTTCTGAGTTTAAACAACACAAAACACAAGACAAAAAAAAAGAAGCATAATAAATAAATTATTCATTCTTACTTATATTATGTACATGTATATAATGTTATGTATGTATACAACAGCTTTGTGTGTTTTACTCTCAATTCGCGTCTTTGATTATTTTAGAAAAATTCATTCACGCTTTTCAGGATCAATAAAATACGATTTTTTATTTGTTTTTTATTGCCTGAACCCAATGATTGATGTATACACTGTCATAATAAATGAGTACCATAGATAGTATAGGACTTGCTGTTTTGGCTGTTTTAAAATTATACATCGTAATGGGGATTCATCTCATGAATTTTGTATGAAATGATGGCTAGACATGTTTTAATTTTTAAGTATTTCTTTGAGATAGAAAACGTGTGAGCAATTAGACGTGATATAGAATATCGGTTTGAACTGGTTCTACTTATTATTGAATAATCTCATACAGGCCTCAACTGCGCAGCCTTACACTGCTTAGCAGCCTTCTTTTTATTGATTGTATGTGTATTGTGTCGAAAGAGACTAATTGCTGAGGTGATTCAAAGACCCTCCCCAATCCCGATTTTAACATTGATTTGGTTTTAAAATTTAGAATCATTTATGAATTGATATAAAGGGGCCAATTCTGGAACGATAAATTATTTTATTGTGTTAATTTATTCGGTTAAAAAATACAGGATCTCTGGTTATAGGGACAATGGCAAACCAGATTTTAGTACTGGCCACTACACGTTTGAGGGAGTGATGAGGTTCAAATATTTGGGTTATCTTATCACTCACGATAACAGTGTGTGTACAGGATATTAAAATGCGGTTGGCAGCTGGCAGTCGTACTTTGTATCCTCTAAGGACACTGCAAAATCTAAACACTTATCAAGTGCAGTGAAGCTGAAGCTTTAGAAAGCGTTGATCAGGCCCGTTATTATGTTTGAAAGTTTGAAAGACGGCCCAAAACGCGAAATAGATGGTATATACCGAGCTCTGTACAATGTCGAGATTAGAGATCTGATGAAGATCACCGATATTGTACATGAAATAAGATAGCAGCGAGTACGCTTGCTCGGTTATGTTCTGCGTCCTGATCCGGAACGAATTCTGCAACGATCTCCGAAAGGAGAGCCACTATATTGTAGACGCAGCAGTCTTTGCAAGCGACGATGGCTCCACGATGTAGAGAACGACTTGGCCTCTTCAGATTGTCTTAGACAGTATGAATACCATGCTCAGGATCGAAACCGTTGGTGCTTGATTGTTAACTCAGTAAGGGGTCAGTAATGGAAACTGACGAAAACTGACGAAAACTGATTATTATTATTATTGAAAAAATAACCTAACATTTTAGAACTCAGATTTGGCTCTAGTGAAGATTACGTTGATAATCAAGTTTATATTTATTTAAATTTAGATCGTCTTTATACACACAATTAATTGTATAGATTTTCCTAGCTTCTAATTTTCCTTGATTATTTACATTTTCGATTTTCAAAAATATTTCTTCTTTGTTGTGGCTTTTGATAAAACCACATAATATAATTTTCGGAGCAAATAATTAATAATCAGGCGGGAAAAACCAATAAAAATGCATTCGAATTTTTTTCGCAAAACCTAGTGAAAAGGTGTTATATACACATTAATCTTTTGCAATATTAAGTATACAAATTTAAATATAAATATAATTTAAATCGATTACAGTACGGTTGACTTTTTATCAAGAATTGGTAAGTTCTTTGTAACTGTATATAAAATAGCAAGCTTCGTCAACAAACCAAAAAAACAAATTAAAAAGTAGATAAAATTGTAGTGGTTTATAATTCGGGATATACTTTTTTATCACACTCTATTTTTGCCTCAATTATATTCCTTTTTATAAATTTAATTACTAACCACGATCTATTCCATGAGTTGTTTTGTTGTACATACTTATATCTCTTATCAAAATAATCGGTTCATCTACTTTTACTCTTAACCATAAGAGATAAATCGATCACGCATTTATTACATTACCCTTGAGACCTCTAAATATAACTGGCAAAACCTGTGTATAATCTGAACTCATCAGCCAATACAAATACAGCCCTATGTGACGGTAACAATTCTACGGGTATCTCTGGGCACGACTGACTTCAATCACAGCTTTGTACGCTATGAACGGCAACTTAAATACAGAATGAGTATATCGCGGCGTGGCGATGCCGAATAACGAAAACGCTTTAAGAGATTAACTTGATAGAATCTTTTACTTTGAAAATCAGTGAGTGATATAGGGTTTCCCAATAAGAGTGATATGATTTCTTTAAAAAAAACACACTAATTGTTAAGGAAATTGAAATGTTTTTTATTTAATGTGAAGTACAATCGATACAATTAAGTTCTGAATAAAACGTCATTCAAATGGCCTCCACGACTTCAGCGGGAGGAACGAATTCGATGAACCCAATTTTCGAGCACTTTTTCCACTACATCAAGTCGTATGTCATGAATAGCACGTTCAATATTGACTTGTAAAGCTTGAAGAGACTTTATTTATTGCTAAAGAACAATGACTTCAAATAACCCCACAAGAAATAGTCTAATGGTGTTAAATCACAACTTCTTGGAGGCCATTCAATATCACAATTTCTTGTAATAATCGAATCTCCAAACTTTTCTCGCAATAATTCAATTGTTGCACTTGCTGTGTGGCACGTAGCCCCGTCTTGTTGGAACCAAATGTTGTCAAGATCATCTTCTTCCAATTTCGGCCATAAAAAGTTGGTTATCAACGATCTATACCGATCTCCATTCACAGAAACCAGCTTCATTAACCAGCTTCATTTCGAAAAAAATACGGACCGATGATTCCACCAGACAAAAAACCACGCCAAACTGTCAATTTAGGTGAATGTAATGGGTTTTCATGAATAATTTGTGGATTTTCTTCGCACCAGAATCGACAGTTTTGTTTATTTACCGCACCACTCAGATGAAAGTGAGCCTCATCGGAGAAGATGATTTTCTTAAAAAAATCGTTTTTGTTTTATTTGTTATTTGTAAACGTTGTTCTTGCGTATATATCACCATGATGGAATTGTAAACATTACTGAATACAACGAAACAAAAAATGACAGAACATGACATATTACAAATGTCCGAAAACGTCACTTAAAAATCATATAATTCCTATTGGAAAACCCTTTATAATATTATCGTAGAACGTCAATTTCAATCCATTTGTTTACACAATCATTCATTTATTTGGATATATGTAATCATCAGTCATCTGTTTGCATATAATCAAAACAATTCTTTCAGGCAATATATATCGCATAAAATTCACCCGATGCCGAACGATGCGAACAGTTTATGAGATTAACTTTATAGAATCTTTTAATTTGAAAATTAGGGATTTGTGAGAATTTTGTTACCAATATTCTCTGTGTATCCCGGAAGAATATTTGGCAGATAATATCTGTAATCGTTTGCATAATATTATCATAGGTCTTTTGAACGTCCATTTTATTCTTTTTGTTTTCCCATAACCATTCATTTGTTTGCATATAATTATCAGTCATCTGTTTGCTCATATGCAAAACGTTTGCTCATAATCTCTATGGCGTGTAGACAACCCAAATAATTTTATTAACTGTTGTTATTATTATATGTATATACGTATATAAACATATATGTATATTGTATATACATTAGGGAGAAATTGAAAGTATAGATTTAAACTATTCGATTCATAACTATTTATTTTGTATAAATTTGTTATTAAAAATTTATGGCAGTTATAAATATATATTGAATTAAATCTGATTCATTACTAATTGTGATCATGCGATTTAACCAAAATAATATAAAATTTTCAATTTAATTGTTTTAAAAAATACTTTAAATTTTACTATTAGTTACTTCATTAAATCTTAATTAACATTTAATAAAAAGTCTGACCTCTTAACCTCTGATAATCGTCTTGGACGATGAAGTCTACCGAGAGTTTGTCCAAATTTTTACAATTTCAGTCCACAAGTCATGATTTATAATATCAATTCTGTCTCAGTATAGACTGTTCGCAGAAAATTAAGAACATGGGGCTTAAATAATTTTGCATCCAAAATATTACCTATAATCTCCAAACGATAGCGGGACAAACGACTAGCATGCGCCAAAGCAAAGTTAATATTCCACAATCGTGTTGGGACATTATTATTTGGTCTGACGATACAACATTCGAATTATCAAAATTGAAAAAGCCAAACCGGTTTGGTACGGCCTGATCTGACAGTTTGAAAATTTAAAATCAAAAAATCGAAATTGACACTTTCAATTGCTCCTTATCTGGTTCATGTAAGTATATAGATATACTATAACGTAAAAACTATCTGTTGGACATTCATGCTTCCTTAAAAATTGGATAACATATAGAGTTGGCCAACCTTAGAAGGTTTTGAGAAAAAATGTAAATTGAAAAGTCAAATTCATACAAAGTCAAATTCATAATGATTATAAAAGTGTTGGACAATATGTATGTACTCGTATATATGAGAGTGGAAAGTATAAAAAATAAAGTCAAGTAGTGTTTATAAACAAACGTTATTAGTATGTTTATTTTAATTTATTATCGGTAAAACAAAGCAATTATTAAGATTAAGTTTTTGTCCAACTAAGTTATGTTTTGTTATATGTCAATTAAACTTTGATGCAATAGAATAGCGTCCAACTTATCAATTAGACAAGTGCGTTATCGGTTCTCATAGAACACTCTGATCTGATATTGACGCTATTTTTATTTCATGTCCTTTGTTTTTCAGTCTATTACCAAAGCCATCTTAATATTTAAAGCCTCCATAGAAAAGAGTTTTATTTATATTTCCAAAAAATGTGTAATATATGAAGAAGTTTATGCGAATTTCTATTAATAGTGAGAGTTTTTGATATTTTATTACATAAAGTTAAAAGATGTGAATTAGGATGTGACCATCGTCTTTTTTCGAAATTACAATAACTAATCATAATTTTTTTGATTATAAAAGTGGCATTAACTTAATTTTTTTTTTTGCTTTTAAATTTGCATATACAAATATAAATCTGAAAAGTTCTAATACTCGCTTTAAATACACTGACTCACTCCAACACAGAAAATGATTATTCGTTCTAAAATATGTAAAAATATGTATAAAAAGTATGATAACATCACTGTTAAAGGAAAATTTAGGAGATTAATAGGATAAATGCTAAAAAAATATATTAATCGTATGTATCAACCAAATAAATAATAAAATGTTGTGTTTTGTTTTGAAGGTTAAAATACATTTTAAACTCGTCAATGATTAGGAGAAGGACAATATGGTTTTGGTTTACAAAATTTCACTATTTCAGTTACTTATTAAACTTGTAGATAAATTAAATTAGATTTACAGTGACAAGCCATACTTAAATAGTATCAATATTTTATTTTATTTCTTATTAAGACTGTGCCCGAAACCTATAATAACTTTTTGTTGTAACTAATTTTGGCATTTATTCCCCTACTTACATAGTAAAACAGCAGTCTTGATCAAATCAAGAATAAAATATTATGAACTCATCAAATATGATAAAGATCACATTCAAGCAATATCTACCTAGAGGAATGGTTTGGAAATTGTGTAATATCGGTTGTTTATTGTCCATCGAAACACGCAATCAAAAAGCAGCAATTTATCAATTATTTTAATCAGCTGGGCATTAAATGTCTCGCTTAGGGCGACTACAATGTTAAACATCTGCAATGGGGTTCGAGATTAACAACACCTAAAGGATAGCAACTATATGAATCAATGAAGAAAAAAATCTTGATTATTTATCTTCTGGACACCCAATTTACTGGCCATCAGATCAAAAAATGGAATTGCACGCATCAGGTAGAAGATTGCTATTACTTATCATCCGATCACTCATCAATATTAATAACTCTGAGTACCAGCGCTTTAAAAGCAGAACCACCTCAACGTCTAACAAATAAATTAACTACTTAAATGGGTTCTATATAGAAATACAAGCCGTGTTTCTTGGCGTATGATCTGATCCGGATGCTATCATGATCCACGGTGCTTTTATTTCTATAGCTGCATTTCATGAAATCAACAGAAAAATTGTATTATTTTTTGTTTTTAGATCATTATATTAATCCTAGTAGCATTTTGGTTCAAAATTTTGATTAAAAAACAAAAA
This sequence comes from Tipula unca, assembly GCA_951394425.1. Lineage (NCBI taxonomy): Eukaryota > Metazoa > Arthropoda > Insecta > Diptera > Tipulidae > Tipula > Tipula unca. The sequence continues at coordinate 124,963,028 of OX596380.1, forward strand.
ATAGTACAATTTTTATGTTTATTTCATGAAATGCGGCTATACAAATGAAAGCAAAGCACAGATAAATAGTATCTGATCCGGATCAGTTCAACGCCAAGTAATGCGGCTATAGTCGAACAAAATTGCCAATTGGATATCCAGCTTTGCACCTCGGAAGATATTGATGCAGGACCGAATGATTTAACACATATATTGGAAATAGCAGCAAAAGAGGCCACCCCTGATAATAACAACTCTGAAAAAGTTAATAAGCCTTCACCTAATATAATGCAGTTAATCCGAGAAAAACGGACAACACGCCGGCTATGGCAGCAGCAAAATCTCCATTACTTAAATTGGAAATTGATGGCATGAGGGCCTTATATATAAAATTAAAACCCGTCTGCCAAAAAAAGTTCATGCAGTCCTTGAAAGCTTGACTTTTTTCAAAGAAAATACCGGGTTCAACACAACTCAGCCATTAACTCAACTAAATGGCATAACCGCAGGAGTTTCACAAGTCAGTACTGGGGCTGGATTGTATTTGCTGCATACTGCCGATCTACCAACAATTGATAAGGTTGTCACATCAAAATTTGTAGATAACACAGCTATCATGTTTTCACACAAATATCCTCAAACTGCATCAAGAGAATTGCCAGATCACTTATACAAAATTGAGAATTAGCAAAGAACGTGGCGGATGAAAGCGAATGAAAACCAATCAACACATAATATTTACGTGAATAATCTTACATGTCCAGCGGTGAAATTAAACAATGTCACCATCCCCCAACAAACAAATGTAAAATACTTGGGTCTTCATCTTGATAGAAGATTGACATGAATAAAACACTTTGAATCATAACACAATCAAATAAAAAACAAATTTCAAAAATATTGTGGCTGTTTGAAAAAAATCAAAACTTTCCGTAAAATGCAAGGTTCTACTGTACAAAATGATCCTAATTCCTATATGGACATATAGAATTCAGCAATTGGGCTGTACAAGCGCATCAAATATAGCTCCTTTACAACGAACGCAATCAAAAATACTTCGCTGTATTACGAATGCTCCGTGGTATATCCGAAATTGCAACATCCATAGATACCTTGGGATTAAAACGGATAAAGATATGATACAATCATACCGTTTGAAGTACCTTTCGAAACTGGAAACTCAGCCCAATGAATTAGCAAGGCACCTATTAAGGCAACCGAAACATAGACGGCTATAGAGTACTTAGATCCACTAGATCTAATGCTAACACACATTTAAATTAATAAATAATTTAATATAATTTAAGCTACCACACATTTAAATTAATTAATTATTATTCATGCATATACTAATAATAAGTATTTAACATAGGTTAAGGACTTAGATAATATATTTTTTAGATAAACAAAACTTTGCACACTTCTTGTTAGTTTCGTATAAAAAACATTCAAGAATAAAGCCATTGGCGATTTAAAAAAAAAAGAATCCTCTAATTTCACAATTTTTTATTATACTGTCCGAATCGAATACTGTAATAATTATTTGACAATTTCCCCACCTATCACGTTTGTTATTTTCTTACTTATTTAATTTTCGCATGAAATACATAAAACTTCAGTTTATAGAACATAAAATATTTAGCTTTAAAATTAGAAACATATATTTTGAAACCAATTTTAGCAATGGCAATTTGGAAACTCGAAAACATCTACGGGTTTTAAGCAAAACAAACAAATAGGTTTGTTTTTGGATAGAAAATGTCAAGAATGGTCTGTTTGCGAAACAAGCTACAGAGTATTGGTGCGTGCTATGAGTAAACCAAGATCCACAATTACTGGACTAGTCCACAAAATGTTTGTGTAAGATCAAGCGAATAATACCACGTGCAATTTAAAACTTTCTTTATAATTCCAAATCGAATTAAAATTATATATAATTAATAATATGATTTATTAAATTATTTTATTATTAAGTATTTATTCGGTGCCTTTAACAACTTTGAATGAATTTGCGCTGCGGTGTTTCAGTTTTGCGAAATATGTACTCCAACATGAGATTAAAGAGTATCGGGGATATAGCTCCTCCTAGTCGAACGTCCGAGTTAACTGCAAAAACCCTCAATAGCCTGTGCTCAACTTTAACACAGCTTTGAGGCAGCGTCATTGTCATTCTACAGAATCGTACCAATTTTGTTGGCATTCCTAGGTATTCCAGGGCCGACCACAAACTCTCGATTGATCAAATTATAGAACTGCCTGAAATCCGGGAGAATCTGATGTATCTCCCTTCTTGAAGATGGGGCATATCGGGCCACTTTCCTTTCGTCAGGCATAACTTCGCTTCGCCATACTAATCAAATGAGGTCGAAAAGACAGTTCCACAAAGTCTTCCCACCGACTGTCAAGTGTTGCGAATTAATGGAGTTCATACCAAGTGAATGGTTTTGTTTTAATCTCTGCATGGCCTTAGTGGATTCCTCATGGGGTGGATCTATACAAATCACCGTAGTCTGTATTTGAGGTGACTGAACTACAGTCTGTGAATACAAAGCATGGCGGTAAAGTGTCCTTTCCATGCGTTGATGTTGACACAAAGGGTTCCATTCCGGTCCCGAATAACTCTTGACCCAGGACTTAAATTATTGTGCAATCCGGCAATTCCCTTAAACAAATTAAGCGAACTGCGCTCATTGCTGATTGTTGTACTTTTTTCCATCATTTTCGCTTCTTGCGTTTACAAATCCGCTTAACTGTCCTCCTAGCAAAAGCGGCCCTTTGTTTTCTTCGCAATTGTGAAACATTGTTGTACTTCACTATGGGCTATATTTTGTTGCTCGACTGCAAGACGATACTCGTCATCAAACCACTCATTCTTGGGTCTGACTTCTTATATTTAATAAGTATAATAACTTATACTTGCAGCTGTAAATATAATAAAAATACTCACATCTCACCAATACCTTAAAGGATTTAATAGTAAATTCATTGATAAAATTCATTTCATTTCGCTCTCTCGTTGAATAAAACTTGTTAGTACGTTTACAAATTTATTTCCATAACAATGCACTAACCGATACAATCTGTCACGTTGAAAATAATATTACGTTTCATATTTCTATACCATAATTGTTTTCTCTGCATAATTCGTTTGTTTTTTTTTTAAACTATTTGTAACGGCGTATATTCTCACTCAATATTAGCTATAGGGTATCGATCACCACTTTCATAAATTAGCGCATAGTAAACTAAATAATAATAGTGAAAATCAGGCTTGTAGTACATTTGTGTTGGTTTCGGCGCACGGTGTGAACAGCAGGTTGACGCGACCTCACACGTTATAATGTACTAAACTATACATTTCCTCATTCCGTGAGCGTTTATGAATAAAAAATATGTAGATCTCCATTAAAAAAATAAAAAAATTCATTCAGCGCAGCTTGTATAAAACATTTGTTGTTTTTTTATTTGTATTTCGTTGATGTTCTCGTATCGATATAGCGCGGCTTATATAAGACCAAAACTGTCTTTAGATAAGATACAAGCCGAAAACGTATTATCGTACACATATACATACCACCACTACTTGTGCTACTTTTATTAATAGTGGTGTACTTGTATAAGACATTTATGTTGGTTTTCCATATGCGCATATCTAGGTATGTATGAATTTGCATTTATGTTAAATTTAATAATTTGCATTTGGCTTGTGATTTTTCTATAGTATGACTATAATATTATGCAGTACATAATTAAGAACATGTATACATACACCAACAAGTCAACATGAAATCAAACTAAAATTATAATGCAGGTTGACTCGATCTCACTCGATAAAATGTACTAATAACTTAACTATACATTTCCTTGAGAGTTTATGAATAAGAAAGATGTACACCCCCATTGAAAAAATAAAAAAATTCAATACGCAATACAGTCGTGCAAATATAAATAAGTATGTAAATTTCATCAATCAATAATAGACAATATAACAGAATACAGATATACATACACTATTTAATAATTTCTAATTAAAACAAAATCATTTCTAATTAAAAAACTATAAAGACATAACATCATTGACTCCACATTCTATATAGTCCCTTCAAATACATTTGTATAATATATTATGTCTGTATAATACTACTATAAAACTATAGAACATATACCACAGTTTCACAAAAACAGCAACGGTGGAATAACAAAAGAATTATAATAATAATAATAAAAAGAAATTATCTCATGCTATTTTTTTTAGTATTGTAAACACATCTAACCAAGATAATAAATACATACACTAATGCGCATACATTATATGTATATATGTACGCAACGCCGTATATTATATTGGTAACATCGAGTGACGTGTGATACGCTGCCAATGGCAATCTGTAACGATTAGAACGTGTTCATATGATAAATTTGATTAATGTAATTTCAATTAAGATCCAGACATTATTGTGCATGACTGAGAGAGCAGCGGAAATTGGTTCAAAATAATAAAACAAATCACATTATTTTATCTTAAGTTTATTGTCTTCAAATATGTGCGCGCTTATATGAGGGGAGATTAATTTTTTTTAGTATACTGTACTACATATACTCGTACACAAATTTAAAAGTATACTTACTTCGAAGATAATTATGTGGACTATAGTTTTTAAAGAATTATTTTTGTATTATTTATGTACATTCTCCTAAGTACTCGTATGTACTGAATTATCATGTATTTTTGTTAATTTTTATATTATTAAATAATAAAATAAAGAAAAGTTAAATAATGTTTGCTGCTAACCATTCATTCCGAATTACAAAAATCTGAATTAAAAACGTGTTGTTCAAGAATAAAAGTCAGAAAATAAAAAACCTGTGTTTTTATATTAAATTTGTTTTGATAAAACACCTTTTTTAATTCAGAAGTAGTTCCGAGTTTTTCATATACGCAAAAATTACAAATTTTAATTCTACCTTTATTAAATCGGGTTTTCATAATACATGTAGCCTCATATACATATAGTAAAATTTAAATCAGCAAATTCATTATAACTAAAAAAAACTAGTTTGGAAAATTATATATATTAGTTTAGCCACTTAAATTTAAATATTATTACTAGAGAAATTTCAGCCTTGACTCTATACAGTTTTTGATCAAATCCGTGGAATGTTATCCAAACATTTTTAATAGCACGCATTTCTTAGGATTTTCTCTTTCACTCTTACACTGACGTTAAAATGAACTAATTTGTCAATGTTAAGTGGACTTAAGAAGTTGTTCATCTTGCACTAAGCATATGATTTTCCCCGAATTGAGCTGTTTTCTCTCGCTTCATTGCGTAATTTTATCGTTTCAATTATTTCTATTTTGGTTGATATGAAATGACATTTCGATGGCAGCCATTCATTTTTGAGGTAATTCTTCAGCTAATTCCATTTTTATATATGTACATACATATGTACATATCTTCAGCTACTATAGGCGTTTGCTTTGGTAATTTTACAACCACAATTGTATACAAATAATACCGAGATGGTCTCCCAGGTTCCATTTCTAGTAATCACCACTACAAACATCATGATTAGCCATTTTTTATTATGTTAGTATTTGCATTTTATTTTGTTTTATTGATTCCAAATAGTGTGATACACTATTGAGTTAGGTAAATGCTTTGAATACACCATTCTTAAAATGATGAAAAGAAAACTGAAAAAGATCGAAATTACTGAAAAGTCCAGTGTGAACGTGTTGCAATCTCAGTAAGGAATTTGCAAAACCAAGATTTGGTCACTTTCTACTAAACCAAAATGGCTTATGTTATTTGAAAAACATAGCGTTAATACATTATATAGTGCTGATATCTAGGAGTCATATATGTATATGCCCTTTCGCTTACATACGTACATACCGGTGGTCAATTTAAATCGGCAAAATCGAATCACTTAGAAAATAATAGACATAATCAACAATTATGTTAAGCAAGATATTGTTTTGTGCCGTCACTAGCACATAATTCAACATACATTTCATCTTCAACGGATTATCTGGTACTGGGATGCTGAATAAAGGATCAAATTTTAAAATTATAACAGTGGTCTTATTTATATTTAACATCAAATTAAATTGGATCGCTGGGCTGACACCCGCATCCGTAAAAAATAAGTTATTTATAAAGTCAATAAAAAGAAAAATTAATACTGCCAAAATAATACCGCGGACCCCAGCTCAAGTACTCGGACACGAGATTTAGGATCGGCACGTGAAACGTGCAGTCACTCGGGAAACCAGGAACGTTGAAAGGCCTTATCACGTGCATATAGATTGAACTCGTTGCTCTTCAAGAAACTCGCTGGCCTAAAGGTGGAGACCGCATTTGTCTCAGGGCTATACGTTGTTATACAGTGGAGATGACCTCGGTAATTTTCCATGGAGTCAATAACCGATTGTGTAAGCTTCGCTTGCGCATGAAGTTGCCCAACCTATCGATAATTTGTGTACATGCGCCCACAGAAGTCAGCCAACCCCAAGATAAAGAACCATTTTACAATGGCTTGGACGGTCTGATGGGATCTATACCCGAACACGATGTTAGAATTGTAATAGGAGACTTTAGTTCTAGAGCTGGCAGAAATCAGGCCAACTTGTGTGAAAATTTAGGTCCGTACTCCCGACACGAAACTGCAACCAATAATGGTGAGAGAATGATCTACTGTCCAACTGCACACGATCTTTAAATAGCAAGCACATTTTCCCCACACAAATAGATATGTACATCGCAAAATTTCCCGCAGCCTAATTGGCCACGTGTTAATTTTAAAAGGGAGACCTCGGGTTGTGTAGGATGTCAGAACTTATCGGTCTTGTCAATGACAGCATTGCGGAAGCTAATTGCCAGTCTGACCGTGTGAACTCTGTCTGGGAGGTATTCAAAATTTCGGTTGTCAGTGCTGCTCAACAGACTTTAGGTATAGTGAAAGTCAGACCCAAGAATGATTGGTTTGTTGACGAGTCTCGTTTTGCAGTCTAGCAACAAAGCATAGCCCATAGTGAAGTACAACAACGTCTCACAATCGCGAGAAAAAACACAGGAGGGCCTGTTCTGCTTTTGTTCCGTTAGCACAGTAAGTAGCGTGCTTGCTTTGTTATTCGAGGGTCTCGTTGTTTTAATGTGTAATACACAGTGGTGTGCAAAATAATAGGTAATTTTCAAAAAAAAATTAAATGATCATTTTTTTCTACAAAAAACATTAATATTTAAAAATGGCACATGTATAGTTTAAGACGAAGGTGTTTAAGGAACAAGAAATTTATTATAATATCATTTCATTATGATCACAATGAATGAATTACATCACCGCCCCATGGAATCAAGAAATTTTGTGTATTTTTCAACTTCTATTTTTTCAAAACTCTCTTTTATGTTTTGGCCTGGGAAACATACTATCAATAAGGTTTAATGCATCCCATAGGTTTCCTATGATGTTTAGATCAGGAGGTTGTGCCGGCCATTTCATAAAATTAATACTGTTCTTGTTAAATCGATTTTTACTACCCTGCTGAAATACCTAGCGGAGGAGAATATTTATTTTAGCAAATGGATGCATAGTATCCCTTAGAATATCTTCCAAACAAATTTCTTTAGTTAGTGTGTTATCTATCAGTATAAAGACCCATACACAACAAACAAATCCAAAGCATTGTATTTCCTCCGTTATGTTTAATGGTTTTTACTGTATAGCGCTGGTCGTGTTGTTTATCTATGGGTCATCGGACATACTGAATGGTATAATCTGATATAAACAAACTTATTTTGGTTTCATCAGACGATAATATGTTTCGCCATTTTGTTATGGGCTACACCATGTGTTCACAACGTTTCTTGTATATAGTTGTTATGCCTTACTGCTGAATACGTAACACCCTAAATAAATTAATTTATTTGGAGGATATACTATGGGATACCATGCATCGAGTTACCAAAGAAAACTTAGGTGTTCGCTGGGTGTTTCAGCAAAACAATGATCCGAAGCACATGTCGTTGGTGGTAAAAACCGGTTTGGCCAGAGTCATATAAATTTTATGAAATGGCTGTCACAACCCGCTGATCTAAACCCCATAAAAAATCAATGGGGCGGATTAAACTGTGCTCTAAGTATGATTCTTAGGTAAAAAATAAACGTAAGTTTTGGAAAAACGGTTGGGAAATGTACAAAACGGTTGATGGAAGATCTTAGTTGAACAATGTCATAAACTTCTTGATTCCATGGGGTTGCAATATAATGTGGTGATTAAAAATAAAGGATACACAACCAAATACTAAACTATGTATACTGCAAAAAATAAAAAAATTCGTTCAGTTAATTATTTTTAAGAAAAATTGTTCAAATTACCCATTAATTTGCACGGATAGTATAGAATGAATTAAAATTAATAGTTCATAAAACTGTCTGATCATAATGAAATGATATAATAAATTTATTGTACATTAGTAACTAAGCATTAAAATAAACCACTGTATGTGTTGTCCGGGTATTGCACCGTGGGCCCCCATTAATGGCATAGAGTGATGGAGTAATCCACCCAATTTTAACTTCTAATTTTTTTCTTGTAAGTTGTAAAAAATTAAGGACACTCAAATATTAAGTATCAAAATTAAATTACAATTTTAAATTATTAAAATACAATTTTAGAAATGATACCCAGTCAATGGTTAGTATCCGCTAGGTTTCTAATTTTAGAAACCATTTTGCCGGCGGCAAACTTGTTCTGCTATTGTATGCTTATCGGGACTGCTGAATATAGATATTCGTAATTTTTTGAAACACTTAACTTTTGTGTCTGGTTTTCAATTATTTTCTGAACACAGTTTTCTTAAAAATACAAAATACATTATGTTATTATTTAATTTATTTTCGAACAGTACATTTTGGTATTTCCGTGAAAACCACATAAATATAAAAAATTGATTTTTATTATAAAATATAAGAGAATTGATACTAATTATTATTTTATTTTGTGCGAAATAAAATCCCGAAATTCCGGGAATGAATGAGGTCACTCTCGTGATTGCAACCCTAGTTTTTACGTACTATGTGGAAACAAATTCTGAAAGAATTGGATATCTGATTTACTATTCCGCCTTACTATTCCTTATACCAATGCGTAAGATTTAGACAGACATCAATTTTGCTATCCTTATCGAACATAGGCCAATCCTTTGCCGTTATATATGTGTTTTTATAATTATAATGAACAATCCGCATAAAATAAGATGCTAACAAATCTATAATTAAACACATTTGAATTGTATTACTTACTTGTACATAATTTAATGTTTTAGTAAGATATAAAAACAATTACTTATAAACAATTCAAAAATTAATGTGTATTCGAAAATCATTGTTTTTCGTTTATAGGTAATTGTTTTAATACAGAAGAGGTAGGTTAGGTATTCAAAAATAATTTTTTTATTTTATCTTTTTATGTTTTCTAAACATATCATATTTGGTTGCGGCGAAAGTGTTGTTTTTATTTTTTATTGTCGCGTACACACAAAAGGTGATAATTTCTGTTTTATTTGCATAAATAAAATTAAAGTGATATATAGGTGTCTTTATATGTATACATTCAAGTATTTATTTAGTTTTTTGTGTGATTCACATACAAAAATTACAAACGGCACGCAAAATTATTTTTTATCGTGTGATTTACTTATGTTTCAACTTTTATTTAACTGTTTTTTTGTATTTCTTTTAGAATACTTACGAGAATGATAAAAATTGTAATATCGCCATAAAATAGAAATGATTGTATTTTAATTTTTTGTATACTACTTACTTATAAGACAAAAGTTTTCCGGAAATATTTTACTTCAATCAAAAATAAAATTAATAACATTAGCAAATAAAGCAAGTTACAGATATGTGTGTATATGTATAATCTTATATTCATTTTATCGTTATATATTTGTTTACTCAAGGTGATTTCGTATATTTCTGAATAAACATGAGTATTTGACATTTTAAATTAGAATTCGCTGTAAAAACATTGCATTTTATTGTTATTTTTTGGAAATATTTATTTTGATTTGATGTTAAAATTGTCAAACTTTGTTGTTTACAGAATTATGTGCTTATATTACTTGAGAGGTGCATGCACTGTAATGTAAAATTAATTTTCTTTTCAGATGGTGATAAAATATGCATGATTGTTGTTTGTTTATTGAAATTATGTATGTTCAACAAATATAGGGCGATTGTATTCTAACTGAACTATATATAATGCGTATTAACTATATTTCGATTTAGATACATCGCACGACAATAATCTAAAATGGCCTATAATGTTTGTTTTAGTGCAAACGGAATTTGTAAAAAATAATTTAAGTATAATATATGTTTACATTATACATAAATAATACAACTATCATCCAGAATTTTCAGTTCTTTTGATGTATAAATTGTATCTAATAAATCAACATTAAGTACATTACAAATTGTTTTGCTAAGGCATAAACACAAAAGGTGCTAAGTATTCACCAAACGACCTTAATTTTTATTATAAAAATGTATAATAATTATTACATAGTATATTAGGAAAACGATATTGGATTTTATTGAATATACTTGTAGAACTGCCAATGGTTTTTGCCGCTATTGCTATCTTTCTACGAGTTTTCTTTGGCGAGCTTAATAGTAAAAGTATTCTAAGATAACATTTGTTTCTATTGAAAAATCAAATTTTTATTATTACACTCTTCTATTTCTATTGCAATGTTACTCAGCTGCTGTTTAAATTGCTGAACAGGTTAGAGTTAAATTTATCCAAATTATTAATAATAATAACCTTTAAGAAAGAAATAATTTTAGAAGTTAAGGAATTTTAAATTATAAAATGTTAAAATGTAAAATATGTATGATGTAAAAGTATTAAGAAATGTTCAAAATCCGTAATGCCATTAAAATTTGAAAGTTCTGAGTAATATTGGATTTATAAAATCCAGTAAATTCTGATTTTGAGATTTGATTTGTGTAATGTTTATATTATGCTGAAATTACATGAAGTTCTTCTGTGCTTAGCTTATAAATTTAACATTCAAAATTCTGAAATAAGTACTTAATATACAAAATTATTTTTTTTGTTATTTATCAACTATCACTCTGGAATGCAGATATAAATTAATTCTGTTTAAAAAAATATACAAAAAATAGTCAAGATTATTTATGACTTTTAAATTTATACATACCCTTAGTTATTTGAAGAATTATTCATTCCCACAAACAAAAGAAAGATTTTAGATGTTTGCACAGAATTTAATAAATGTTTGCCTTTTAGAATTCAAAAAAAATTGTAATTATTTGCTTATCTAGCCAATATCTATTTTTTTAGTTCCATTTTTTAAATACGGTTTTTAGTGTCAAAAAATCTGTAAAACTCGCGTTAAATTAATATTAAGTACTTAAGAAGTAATATTCTTAATATTAATATTTTACTTAATTAAATATACAGACATATTTTATTAAAAGCGATTAAAAAATTAGTTACTTACTTAGTTCTTAACAAACAAAAAGTTATGTTTCAATACTTACTTTTATCGTAAAATTTAGGAATTCACAAATTTATCCACCAAATTAAAATAACATTTATTTTCACTTATTGATTTGGTCATATCATATAAATATGTACATTCATATTGGGGCCGATTCTGTGTAAAACTTCTAGTTTCCGTTTAATATTTTAATATGCTATTATTTCTATGAAAACTCTATGCATTTCAAAATATCCACACAAACTTATGAATTATTTGAACCACGCATAGAATTTTCCTAGAAATAGCAGAAAATTAGAAGAAAAAACTGATAGAAGATGTACATTTAATCGACGTCATTATATATGTACTAAAAAATGTACTGTCATTATATATGTATACTTTCTCTATTCGTAGAATTTATTTATTATATACTATTTCTATCCTATCTATACTTTTTGTTTTATTTTAATACGATTTTAGTATGTAAGGTACAATATTGTTACGGATATGATAAATAATAAAATGTATGTACATGAAGTAGTTATTCGAATATAACAGAATTAATATTAAGACTGTTTTTTAGTACAGAATTTTGACTTTTGCATGCAAAAACCCAAGACACCCAAATTATTATAGTCTATCGCTATCATAATTTTTGACAGATCCGTACGAATAATTTATATCATTGTGTTGTAGGCCGAGCAATAGAAAAAAATTTGTATACATATAAAATGGCGGATGGATCGAAATTTTATGATGTTTTTGGCGGGATGATACTATTTATATACATACGAGCATATATATAATTTATATGAACACACACACTGAATTAATATAAAATGAAATGATTATAAGATAAATAAAAATAAATAAAAGTTCGAATATACAAAAATGATTTTTTTAATAAATAAAAGCTTTACAATTTAATATATTTAATGTTATTAATTTAATTATAAGAGTAAATCATCTACAATACTGCACATAAGTCTGTCGTGAGGATAAATCCCATCTTCACCTGCCCCATTATTCTGTGAATCGTTATCCATATCGAGAAAATTATCAGGCAACATGAGTTTATTGTCCAAATGTATATTGTCTGGTAATGCTGCGAATGGATTTTTGACAATCTCTCTCACCTTCTCTAAATGTCTTTGGAATCGTTCAGCAGTCTCAACTCGTTGCCTCTTTTGCATCTCCATAATGACGCGAAAGGTTTCACGCGCCTGATGTGGCGGAAATTCATTTAGCAGGTGGTGGTGGATGTGGACGAATAGAAGATTTTAATCTTCAATCTAAATGAAATATACTTTTAGAAATATGATCATGATTTATATAAACTAAAGGAGTCCTTCATACATTTTCTGTTCGCCTCGGGCTGTCCGGGTAGTGAATGAGTAGGTTGGTAAAGTCCAAGAAATTTACAAATAACGAATGATTCGGCTTCTTTAATTCTTTCCGTCGATCACAATGCTGTGGATTTAATCGCTTGAACTCTTGACTTTCAAGAGGTCTGATTATAGTGTCATCGTTGTTAAACGAATTGCCAAACATAGAGTATGTTTCATGGATGGGTGGTGGAGGTCGCGTAGCACAATTTTTACGTATATTTTCCTCTGTGATAAATAAATAAATTCACATACTGGGCCGGAGGTAATGGTAGTGCTATTACTTGGGCTGTTTCAGCATTAGCCATTTTTTTAAACTAATTAATATAGGTTTTAGTTGTATATAAATATGTTGATGAATATTTTGATGCTTGGTTTTGCATTTCTATTTCTGGATCCATTTTATTGTAAAAAAAATTCAACGTCACTTTCAAATTTATTTTTTTATTTATCACAAACACAATTTTACACAGAACACAACAAAATTTGTATTAATAAAATTATTATAATAAAAATAATAATAAATATTAATAAAACTTTATTTAAAGTAGTTTTTATTTTATAAAAATATCGACACGAATTTATTATTACAAGAAAAACACAACTGAATAATGGCGTTCATTTTCACAAAAATTTGACATTTAAACGTTGTGAGGTATTTGAGGTGGGGAGATTTATTATACATTTCGGACGGCATAATAAAAATTTGTGAATGTAGGGGAATAATTATCAAATAATGTCAAAATTCTGTACTAAAAAATATTTATCACAGGTTTCGGACACAGTCTAAATAGAGAAAAATAATACTGAAAGGCTTAAAAATAAAATATTGAAAATTATTTTAAATTTATAACGCTTGCTGGGAGATTAAATATCTCAAATTAATTGCTATAAATTAATCGCGCGAATTCTAATATGTACATAATATTAAGTTTAATTTAGAGAGTAAGTAAAATAATATGATATGCAGCGAAAGCCAAACATCTTTATTTTCTTTGTTCTGTTGGTACATAAAACAAATATTCAGAAGGCGTAATTGCAACACAATTATTTCCAAGCAATTTTTTAAATGTTATATTGCATAATAACAACGTGAAATGCTAAAGAATTTAATTGCAATTTTTAATATGTTCTAATAATTTCTATAGCTTCTCAGGCCGTTGCCCAAATTGAAATTGCATTCCAACTATACATTTTTAACATTTTACTTAGCTTCCCCAATAATATAGACGCATTGAGGTATAAAGAAATTATTTTTAACAATTTGTGATACTCATAATTGTGTTAAATACACAATCGTAAATAAGTTTTTGTATTACTAGTTTTGTTTGTTATGAATCTTTTATGTCAATAAAAATATAATTTATTTCTTGCTTCCTGTAACAACAAGAACCTAAAAAGCGGTGGTTTTACTGTTGAAAAATTGCGGATTTATTTGCATTTTGGAAAACTATTAGAACAATACGTTATAGATGATTTGTTATCAATAATTACTGTGATTCTTAACCGCTTTCATAGTAGACATTCGTTCAGAGATTTTGTGTTGATGATTTCATGATTGATGAAAAATCACTGAATGCTTTTGTCACATCATTTTATGTATATACATACATATGTATGTATGTATATGTATAATATGTACATAAATATACATATATATATAAAACACAAACATTTATCATGTGTATTATTTATATGTTCGATGTTGATCAACACACAACCAGAAACAATTTAAAACGTTGTTATTTACCATTCTGAATATTTACTATTTGATAACTAATGACAATCATAGAATAAATGATATGATATGATTGATTTGATACTCAAAACGAAAGAACGAAACGGGTTTTAGGCCAGTTGCATATTACAGATAAGCTAAGCGAGAGAACACAGAATATAGTTTAGTTAAACTTGCTCATTGCAAATTTCAGCTAACAAATTTTCTCTTGTATGTATTGATGTTTTTATATAATTCATTATGATGCATATACACTTCGTCTCACTTGTTTAAGAACATTTATTTTTTTTAAACATCAGATTGCTTCTCCAATACTATGTATAATTAAATAAATTCTAAATTGTAAATTGACACCAAATAGCGAAGGGGAATTTCGGGATAGGCTGATTTTAGGCTTCAATTAATTCATCCGTATTCATTGAACTGCATTCCTCCTTCGTACACTTTCCGTGATAGCTATCCCCAAACGTTTTCCATTATGTTTAAGTAGGGTGAATAAGGCGGCCAAAGCAATAGTTCTACATTTTGCTCCGGAATCCTCGCTTTGATTATCCTGGCAGTTCGAATCGGGGCATTGTTCTGCTGGAAAATCCAACGCTATCCATTCAAAAGTTCTGTAAATTTTGGAAAAGGTCGTTCCAAAATGTTTTTATAGTAATTGGCTGTCATTTTGCCACTCTCTGTGCCATGTGTCGCCTTGCAAACCAAAGACGCTGGTTCCTTCGTGCTTCATTTAACGGCGGTTTTTCCTTAATTTTTTGACATTTGAAATGTAGAGCACACTGTATTATACGGTGGACGGTTGCTGTGCTGGCCGTAACACCGGACTTACCCCTCATTTTGCTAATCGACAGGGTAGAATTTGAAATTTCTGTAAGAATTGCCCGTCGGTCTTGGACTGCTGTAGCCATGCTCACACGTAATTTACTGTTTCTCCATAGCTTTGAATGCTACTTAGGTAGTTCTGTACAACGGTTAAACTTCTTCCAATTTTAACAGCAATTTGGCGGATACTATGACCGTCCTTCTTGAAAGCCCGAATTTGGGCTTTTTCGTTTATTTTCGAGAACTTCCCCTTAGGAATAGTTGCGTACATGTCAAGGTTTAATCACGAGCCTTAGAAACGAGGTTTAGCCTTAGAAACGAGATTTTAGTTGTTCTTAAGCAAGTGAGACAAATAAATATGCAATAACTGTATGGGTTATTTTTTTAATAGAGCCCTCTTCCGATATAACAATTATAGAATTTATTTAATTATACATACTTAGTATTGGAGAAACAATCTGATCTTTAAAAAAATAAGTGTTTTTAAACAATTGAGACGGAGTGTAAATAATTATTTACTTATACGATATTCTATCAAAATATTAAATAATGCCGACGTCTTGTAAATCGATTCAGGTGCTAAAACATGTTGAAATTATTAAATAAGTAAGTATTTATAATTTAACCATATACATATATGCGTCAATAATAATATATATATAAAAACATCAATATATGTGTGAGTGATGTTAGTTGACATAGCAAGGTGAAGAAAACTCAGGCTAAGTTAGTTTATATGGCACAAAATAAAAATAATAACTCACATAGTTTAGCTCTAGTATGAATCGATCCAATAAAACTTTATTAAGAACTGCAAACTATAAAAACAGCACACATCGCATATCCTAACTGAAATGGGCAACGAGCCTTAGTTTTTATATACTAGTCAACAAATTATTAAAACTAAAAAGAGAAAGGAGTAAAAAATATCACTTAAGAGTTGCAACATGTTGTTATTGCAAATAAAAAAACTAGTTACATATGTAATACAAAAATTCGAAAAGACATATTAAAATATTTAACTAACCGTTATTAACGTTTGATATTTGTAATAAAATCCATTTTATTTTTGACGTCTATATGGGGCAAATATTCAATAGGCTAGTAATTCCCAAGGTGGTAAATTTTTAATTTCAAATTAATTTATTTTCTAATTTTGGCGATTGTACAGTCGAAAAAGCCAAAAATTGAATGCAACATATTTTGTTTCTTTATAACCGGACTTTACACGATCAATATGGGTCTATTTTTTAATTCAACCTGAGCGAGCAGTGCGCTGTCAAAAATGTGCACTGCGTTTTTTAATTCAACCTGTGTAATTTTACTCCATACACTGTATTTTTTAATATGAACTGAGCCTACTCGGTGCACCCACAAAGTGAACATTTTTACTCTGAAATGAATGTACGTATCAAGAAAAAACAAAACATAACTTTCATGATTTTGAAAAAATAAAGAAATGGCAAACAAATATTTTTATAAAAACAGACAACAAATTTATTTTTATAAAAACATTTTATTTATCCACGCTGTTTTTACTCTGAGTACACCGACCAATTTGACACTAGACTTGTGTACACTGGTTGAGTAAGTAAAACATAAATTATAAAACAAATGCAAATATATAATAATACATTTTTGATACAGATATGTTATTTGTGTATCACAAATGTATTATGTTATCCGAGGCACAAAATATTTTATTGTGCTTTAATTAAAACCCATCGCCGTTAAATTTCAAAATTAATCATTAACTTAGTGCTATTTTAATACGTACTTAATAGTATAAAAAAATTAATTAAAATTAAACTAAGTAAATTAAAAGATCATCGACTTATTGTCCAAAATCCAAATGTCAATAAAAATATGTTTAATTATATAGTTTATGTTCATCCTATGAAATCACAATCCTATATACGAAATAGGGGTTTTAATCATATATATATATTTACATTATGTTGTTTATTAATTTTTAAAACTGCACATATGTATATAAAAGGATTCTGTATTATAAAAACGCAAATGAACAAAACAAAATATCAAATCTAAAACATTTACCAAACAAAATTGAATAAATAAAAGTATGTTTCGTAGTTATTGTGAATTTAAAATGATTTTCAGAATTAAAATGACTCAGATTATCGAAAAATTATTTATTAATTCGTATTCGTGTCTAATGCTTTGCTTTGCTTCTAGTTCCTAATGTAATCATACAAAATCATTATTTTTGTTACAATGGCAAAATTTAGTTTCATTCACAGGAAATGATTTGAAAAAATTAATTATAAATTTTTGGTTATGAAATTAGCTTTTCTTAAAATTAGAATTATTTAGTGTAAATTTTATAAAGGGATTATCTACATACATAGTTATATACCTTTACAAATTATTTAATGTTATTTAGTGTAACAAAACTTCTAGGAACAACTGATTTTTGGGGATCCTAATATTTTATAATAAAATTACGTCTTTCTTTTAGTAACGTAATAAAGTTTTTATATATACACTATAATAGTTTTACATGTATACATATATGCAACGAAAATGCCGTCGTAATGCAAAAGATGTAAAGCTCTGAAATGCCGATTTTTTAAACAGTAAAACCCAAACAAAATTTAAACTTAAAAATAAAATAAAAATTAAGTGGGAAAAATACAAAAATGTATTTTGATCATATATAAACGGTAATGAACATGATCAAGCAACCAACCGTGTTACAGACACGTAATCCTATGTGCTGAGATCGCGTAATTTTAAATTTCACATACGGTATATAGATGGGTACACAAGAATTATCGGATGAAAATTTCTGAAAGAGAGAGTATATCTAATAATTGAAGTAAGATAGTATGAATATTATAAAGTTTCTCTATTTAACAGGGCAACATAAATTAATGTAGATCTTTTATTCCCAAGTTCAATGGACTTAAATTCTTAGGTGCTACAAAATAGTCGGAGAAACCATATTTGTATACGCAGCCTTACTACTGAGTCAAACACTTTGGCGAAATCTGTATACACCACATTATATCATTTTTGTGGTTTTAAACCAAATCTTTGATTGAATTACATAATATTAGTTTAAATAGTTTTGGTTCTGATGATATCGATGCACATAATTTCTCTATAACATGATACATACTTATATCACTTATCTCGCCCCAGTTTCCAAAAATGGCGGTATTTTAGTAGTAATCTATTTCTAAAGAACTGTTCCTAATCTGGACGATTCATTGAACAGTAGGCAATGCCCAGTAACCAAATTTGTATAATCTCTTATGTATAATCTCTTATCGCGGATGTTGCGATCTATTACTAAATCACCTTCTCGCACTCTAAATATATGGAACACAGGTAAGAAAGATTTAAGTTAAGTGTACGCACGAGAGAAAAAATGGTCGATGATACTATGATTGCAATCAGTTATCATAGCTGATGCTTCTTCTAGGTTAATGTCGCAGGTTTTGGGTATTTTTAATATGTACTTCTTTGACGAAATTTCAATGAATATTACAACAGTATATAGCTCAAATGTTAAAACAAAACAGCAAAACAATAGGAAATCTGTCATTTAAGACAGATATGTGCAATTTCGAGAACATTACAAATACTAAAGATCAGATTCAGTATTTTCAGTATATTCAGATTCAGTATTTTCAGTATATTTTTATTACGGCTGTAAATTTTAATATAGAATTTATATAAAATAAAACATTATTTAAAATTGAATTAATTTAAAAAAAATAATTATTTTTGTTAAATTTTTATGATAATAAACAGAAATGGAATCGCATATTTTGTAGTACATATTAATTGTAATGGTCATTACTCAATTACTATTCTAATTAACATTAAGTTTAATTCAAGATTATTTCTAAAAAATATTCAGAGCTTTCTGAAAACGATAATGACAACCTTATAAAGCGTTATTTTATGGATATGATTTTCCTGCATGTTTTTATGAAAATAATATTGTTATAATCTCGTTCTCATATTTCTCTGTTCTTGAAATATACAGAGTGATTCAACGCAAAATTACAAATTAGTATATATACATATATATATAAATAGTTAAGTTATCTAGGTTTTATCAATCTATCCATTCGCATACTGTTCACGACTGTTTGGGAATGTTAGCAAACGCATACGAATACGAGGTTTTTGCTGTAGAGACCGTAATTACGCGAGTTATGTTTCAAATTATGCTTCAATTAAAATATATCCATCTGTATTTGGTGCTTCAAGGAAAATCCTGTTATCTTAAGCGAGTGAGACACGCCAAACATGATGCAAAAACGCATGCAGCCTAACTATTGACAATAATTTTTTAGTGAATTTCTTTAAATAAATTATCAAAACTGATTAATGTATTGTATGCACGTAATATACATTAATATTAAATTTAAATCAATTTGAAACTTCAAATACATTTTTAATTTCAATAAGAAAAATTAAATTTTTTTAAAGCTTCAACAATTCATAATAAATATAAATATAAACATATTGGTTTAAATTTGATCATTTTTGCTAAGCTTTAGTACAGCTCACTCATTTTAGTTCTATTATTTTCCTCCATAGAGAGGTGTAAATTTACTGCCGCCGCCTTTTGCTGCAAAGGGTAATAAATGGTAATAAGACTGTTTCCGAAACCTATGATAAAAAATCGTGAATTAATTGTATAACATTTGTTTGTTAATTATTCCCCTACATTCACGATTTTTTATTATGCTGTCCGGATTGTGTAATAAATCTCCCCACCTCATAAGTTTTTTCCCCACGTCATATATGTCAATTTTAGTTTTCATAACCCACAAATTGTTTGTGACAACTAATAAATTGCACAGAAAATTTATAAAAATGAATATTAAAATAATGGATCCGATAATCCTTTTAATGTCACGTTATTATTATTATATGTATTATTAATTTTAGAATATATTATTATGTACATATGTATAAATAACACGTTGGACATGCGTACACAAATTATTCGATAGCTGTCAAAAATTATCATAGTAATAGACTCGAATAATTTGGGTGTGTTCGGTATTTTCGAGTAAATGTCAAAAAATTAATTCACGATTTTTTATCACAGGTCTCGGACACAGTCTATGTAAGCTTATAAACCACACATTTCCTCTTCTCTTTATAATTAACTTTTAATAAATTATGAAAACAATTAGCTACTATGTATATTCTACTATATTTCTCTTAGGAGAAGTTGCTTGCAGAAAATTACATATATACAAACGTAGCACATAAATAGTAGTTCTTTTATTTTTTTAATCAAATGAAAAGTCATTATACCCATTTTAATTCAGAGCAATATAGCACACACCTTAAAAAGTAGAATAAAATGAATTGAAAAATAAATCGCGTGCACATTAATAAAACCAACCACAAAATGTTGTTATAATTTTAATCAATTATAAAATCAATTTCCTTGATAAACATAAATATATACTACAGTTATACTAAAACCAGTCGTACATATGTATGTCTCCTTAATGTCTAGTACAATCTAGAACCTTGTATTTTATTTTACTTTTGGTTCCGATAACAAATATAAGTAGCTTGTATAAATTATTTATTCCCACTAATTCACTTTCAAATAAAACTGGTATTTAAGTACTACACCATATTTATAGTACATACTGCACACAAACAGAATAAATAGTATAAATATTTAGCAAGACATTATACTATTTCAGTTTTTAATGTCGATTTGTTTAAATTAATTTTGATAAAAAACAATTCTTTTCCAAATAAAACAAAAAATACTGGAAAATAGAGTGTTTGATTTAGGGAGAACACATTAATTTTAAATTACAATTTTCTATTTTGAATAGTATTTATAAAGAAAAGAAAAGTTATGTTTATATTTTCTACGTTTTTAAAAAAATACGATCATCTGTTTTTTTATTATACTTACTCGTATATATGTAGATAGAAATTAAATGTGTAATTGTATATTGCCCGTTTTTTAAATATATACTTGATATATTTTAAATTCTATATAATGCTGGCTGGCTTATTCTTTTTCAATACTGTAATGGGAGAATAAGATAGTCGACAATCGGTACATTTTTAACACAAAATTGTTGTGCACATAGGTACATACTGCAAATATTAGAAAAATACTTAAGAGCACGGAGGAATAGAGATTTAATTAAATTATATGTATAATTGATTTAAAATAAATAAAGTATTTTAAACTATCCCTCATAAGATTTTGTTCAATAATTGGCGATCAAAAACTACTTGGATTTACTAAAACCTACCTAATAAAATTCCTATCTAAATGGTAATAATTTAATTTATATGTTGAACCCGGGACCTCTGAATACCAAAGTAAGTACGTTATTTGTTTTAACAAAAAGGCGACTGAGAAAGCTTTAGATTATTTTATCTGGTCACCAAAACTATCTGGCAAGCAATATGGAATTTCAAGTTCGCACGTTTATCGTTCAATTGACGGCTATCGTCTATGAGTTTATGGGAAAAGCGTTTCAATTCACCTTCTCAAAAACTCCTTAATATCTCCATAAACATGTTTTGAATATTTAGCAGTTCTAGGTCAAAATAATTTATTAACATTTATGATTTTATATGATAAAAAGAAAACATGAACAATTTATTTTTAAAAAATTAAAAAGTAAATCATACTAATGTTAAAAAATATTAAAATTTTTTAAAATCTCTTTAAAAACTTTAAAAAGAAGCCGAACTCCTTGAATTAACAGTTTTTTAAAATGAAATTTAACTTAAAATTATAATATTGCAAATTTAAAAAAAAAAACAAATTTTTTTAAAGTTAGTCTTAAATCGATAAATGCAAATCTCAAGAAATTCAAAATACATAATGATATGATTGCCTTGTCATTTGTAGTTTGTATTTAATATTCAAAATTTCCTCTATTCAGACTTATAATCTACTTATAACGCTCTAGGTACTTAGTGATTTAAATTAAAATCTTAGTTAACAAATTTTTATTTTGAATCCCTAAAAAATATTATATTGTGTAACTGTTTACAAAATATTGAGGTTAGGGTGCCTATAGTAAATTTAAAAGTCTGTTCAAATTGTATTTAAAATTGGAATGGAGTACATTATCAATCTACGATGAACTGTAGATTGATTATGTACTTCATTCCAATTTCAAATACAATTTAAAATGGTTAATTATCGCTTTTTTTACTAACGATACGTACCTACACTCCGAATCATATATATGAATAAAGTACCATGATCACATTGATATCAAATTTTGGTATTTTAACAGATTACATTTTATTTTAGATTCAAAGATATAATGTTGTATGTAGCAAATAAAACGTGTCAATAGAATATCGTAAAGCTATCAATATCGCGTTAATTTTTTTATAGAATTTCTACAATTCATGATAATAAATAAAATTAATTACAGAATTATCAATGTTATTCTGGTCGAAATATTTTAAATTCGTACATAAAAAATAAGGACAGTATAGTTCAGATAAAAGTGAAAATTTTTAGAGCGACAACTGTACGGGAAAATCGGTAAATACTGAAAGTAGGCGCAAATTCAGCAAAAAAAAATAGCGAGAAAAGTAAATTATTCTGTCAGCATTTAGACAATCCGAAGAGTTATTAAATTATAAATCGTCAATAAATCAGAAAAAATGCTTAAATGTGAAATATAGACAAAATCGTAAATATTTTTCAAAAGAAGTTCTCGTCAACAAAATCGACCGTGTTATCATATGGGGGGCAATCTCGTATTACGGACCCATATTCTTGTAATCATAAATAGTAAAATTCATCCGTCAGCTCCAAACTTTCACATCCAAACATAACAACGGGCCTGATCAACGCTGTGTAAAGCTTCAGCTTCATGGCACTTGATAAGTGTTTAGATTTTAGCAGTGGCCTTAGAGGATACAAAGCTCGGCTGCCAGCTGCCAGCCGCACTTTAATATCCTCACCCACACTATTATCGTGAGTGATAAGAGAATCCAAATATTTGAACCTCCTCACTCCCTCAAACGTGTGGTGGCCAATACTAAAATCTGGTGTGCCATTGTCCCTAAAACCAGAGATCATGTATTTCGTTTTGGACTCATTGATCTGAAGTCCAACTGAAGCTGAAAACTCTACAAGCGGATCAAGTATTGCTTTCACTCCGTTGCTATTCAGTCCAATCACTCATATGTCATCTGCATATGCGAGCATCTGATTGGACTGGCGATATAAGATGTTGCGCTGAGGTGTTTCAGTTTTACGAAAGATGTACTCCAACATGAGATTAAAGAGTATCGGGGACAGAGCATCTCCCTGCCGAACACCCGAGTTAACTGCAAAAATTGTCGATAGCCTGTTCTCAACTTTAACACAGCATTGAGACTGCGTCACTGTCATCCTACACAGTAAAATGAATACATTATTATATAAAGCCGTTTTATAACCGTCCTAAGATTGACACTATTTTTGGACCGAAACAATGGACTTTTCCACATAATATTGAATCGGCTATCCATTAAGCTCGTGGAATTCAAAGTTAGTTTGCAGCAACAGAACACATCGTAGTTTTAGTATGGCCACCGTATTGTCCTGATCTGAATGTTATTGAAAATGTCTGAGGATGGATGGCAAGAAAGGTTTATGAAGGTGGTCAACAATTTGATAATCATGACAAGCTGTAAAAGATACGTAGAATTAAGTGTCTTTAAATTATTTAAAATCAAAATCGTTAACACATTATTTGAAAATAATTGTTCACAAAACATAAAACATCGATACATACTAGATTCTCCATAATATTTTCATTTCGACATCATTGTCAAATGAATTTCTATTAATGCTAACTATAATTTTTAATTAGAAAATTTGAAGATTTCCATCGTTTTTGATTGGAATTTTAAATTAAATGCCAACACATGCATTTATTAGAGACAGTTTGGCTAAGTCCATCTTTTAATTGATCATCTGCACACTGCATAGCTCCATGATAGCCTGTACTAACATCGAAGATGGGTCGGTCCATGAGTATTCTACGTATTTTCTACATTCCAACATAGGATCATAGATATTTTTAATTTAATCACCGATTGTGGTCGGGAGATAGAAAATCCTTTTTGTTATTGAAAGAAAAAATTAACATACCGAAGAAATAATTTTTCGATGCACGAACCTACTCTAATGACACAATTATCTTGCACCTTTAAAATTCAATACTAAACAAAACCTAACAAGTTTTTCAACAAGTATTCTTCGTGGAACGCGCGTTCTTAACTCGTGTTTGTATAATACATTGAGAACGTTTCGCGATGTTACGGTTTTTTTGGTAGCTTACAGCTAACTTGGAGACAATTTTTAGTGCACTTTCCAACGGATTAATATTGACTATTTTAACCACTTTACGTTTCTCGCGAACAGACAACTTACACGGTCGTCCAGATCTAGGTCTAGTTATAAGAGATTCTGCATCACTATAAATTTGAATCATCCTTTGAACAGTAGATTTTGGTTTTTTAATCATTGCGATAATTTGTCCTGGGATCACAGTTTTGACGTGACATTTTAATTAAATTATGTTTTATTTTATATTTGTTTGGTCCAGAGAGAGGAAAAATCTTTAAAATACTGATGGATGTATGGAAATTTTTGTAAATTTATTAGGTTAACCTAAGAAACTTAAGTTTAGAACCAATTATATAGGCATATTCGAAATCATACGCAGAGTTTTTCTGCAAGGGATTGTGTAGGTCTAACACTAAAATTCTTTTTTACTGGAAATGTTTTGAAATATGAAACAAAATTTTGTTTGTGTTCGTTAATTAAAGGAGAATGTATATTTAGTTAATAAAAAATTATTATTATTTTCGAAATATGTATATATGTATTTATGTTGGCTTTTCTTGATTTTTCGTCAATTGCACACATCGTAAGTCTGCGTACGATTTTAATAACTGCTGTAAATGCCAGAATAAAAGACAATTGTTTTTACTAACTGTTTTCATAGCGAATTAATCATTTTTATGATTCCGTACATAATTAAAAAATCGAATTAAATTACTTGATTTGCAAATACGATTAAATGGTATTTTCGGTATTTTGGAACCATAATAAATATGTAAATTTAAAGTGTATAGATTAAATTGTACTTGTAGTTATTGGTGCCTACAATTCAATTGATGCTTAAAACTGAATTCTCCATTAAGAAATAATTAATCAATTACATACATATTACTATTGCTGTTGTTATTTTCGCGGTTGGAAAGAGTAATATATATATGAAAAAGATAACGATGCAAAATTGTACTATAAATTGTGCTGATTAAGTTCGCAGGTTTATCCTGGTTGAAAAATATTGTAATTGAACATCGAATTCGGGAAATTAATGGGTGTGATCCGTAACCCTCAGAGCAGGTAGGCTCTGGCTGTCCGCTGTATATTGCATTTATTATAAACGCTTAATGAAATGGTCTTTCTTTGCGAAGTTTATAAAAAGCGTTGTTGAAAAAAATATCGTGAACAACGGCGGTTATTTCTAATAGTAATTGTATTTATATTACTTTTAAAATACCTACTTACATATGTTAAAAATGAAATGTCAAAAACGTGCTCCTGAAATAACTAACCCACAGCACAGCGTTTACAAAAACCGATGTTCAGTATAAAAGAAGATCTTTTGTCAGCGCTGTGGGCTACCGATTACACCCAATGAGTACAACGGAAAGTTGTAACTTGCGTCTACCGATTTAGGCCTAAGTGAAACCCGATACGTATTTGCTATGCCACTTAGATTTACAATTTGTTTTCATTTTTTCTTCAAGTAGTTTCGTTATTTCCACCGCAATTGCGATGGGTTTCCTATAATCGGCTGGTTCTCTTCCATTTTTTAAATTCAATACATATTTAAATATGTTATTTTTATTATTTTTTGATTAGATAATTGAGAAGTACAATGTTGATTTATATGTATTTCCTACTTTTATAAACGGTACGAAAATTTTAATTATGGGGGGGTTTATCGATTATATCTTATTTTCTGTGAGTTTCATTACTAAAAGAATTGGTCAACAAAGTTCATTCCTAATTGTCATTATTTTCAGGAAATTATGAAATAAAATGTTATATTTTATATATACTAAGCAACCCATCGCTAGATTATCATTATAAGTATAACTTAGAAACGAATGTATATTTCACTTCCGATTCTCGGATGCGCGTCAATTTTCAAATTAATTATATATTCCAGTCTCATATAGATGTCTATAAGATTAACATCAAGTATAGAAAAAGTTATAGGTTGAATACCATTTTTATAAGTAACTACAAATGTATACTTGTTTCATTGATCGTCGTCACTTAAAACATAGTAGCATCAGTAACTATGTTTTTTCTTAAATCTTAGTTTAGTAATTTGTATTTAAAAGTTAGTTCATTTTTGTTAGTTTTTAATTCAATGACCCATTTTTTCGGGTATTTTTTGTTTGTTGTTTGTTTTAAATAGCTATCTATGCTACATAAAATTGGAAATAGAATTAATTTTTGTAGAATTATGATGTTATAATTACATATATATTTATATATGTATATATATATATATATATATATATATATATATATATATATATATATATATATATATATTTATATGTATATATATATATGTATAATATATAATATAAATACTTACACACTTTCACTATGTAAATTATGTATACTATACGATTTACACATGTGTAATGAATGATAATGATTGAAATTAATTACATTCATCCGTTTTATTAAAATTTGTATTATATGATTATTGTTAGTATTTATATTGATTAACCTTAACCTCATCTTAATTTCATCATGTTGTTGGTATGAGTATTTTTTCCTTCATCTCTAACACAAAAATGACATCATTATAATAAACTAGAAGTAGATGTATATTGTGTATGTATTTCAAACGACGACAGTATAAATTAAAATTTATGTACTTCATAGTGTGAACGCAAATAACAACTAATTTTTTCTTTATTTTTGTCAACAGGTCATCACATCATCATCATAGCAAACAATCATCTCAAATAAATGGCGCAGGCCCAAGAAGACCTCAAACTTTATCATCCCCCATAGATCAAAAACATTTAATACCACACCAAATCCAACATATACTAACAGTACACAAAGATTCCAATGGTTATGGAATGAAGGTAAGAGTATATAGTTTAGTGTATAATTTATAAACTAAGACTAGTGAGTTGTTTATAGTTTTTAATGTTGATAACCTTTTTGATTTGTTTGTAGAATTATAGTTGAAAAACTGATAAATATAGATATGTATACATAAATTTAATGTAGGTTAGTTGATTTAGATTTTGATTCGTTTAATGTTGATGCGCTTTTCAGATTGATTGTTTGATGATGACTTACTTTGTTATGTTATATATTATGTATGTATATGTATGTATGTAATCAACAAGACTTACTGACTGTTTTGAAAAGCCATTTGCTGAAAATATTACTTAAACTTATTTAGGAATAAACCTTACTTACTTTTGTTACTTTTGCGCGGCTGCAGTTCTGAGGTTGAATCTTCTTGTCTGTTGAAGACAATCTCAGAAACTGGGCGTCGTGTGAAATTTCCACCCGATATTCATCGGGAACCCATACCGTAAACGATTTAGCAGTTTCTTCTACATATCCGAGTAAAATGATTTTTCGAGCTTCCGGCTCGAATCTACCCGTTGGCTTTGTTGTCCGATTAAGATAACATACTTCCCCACTGAATGTCTGAATGGTAACATCTGGTGGCTCTTCTATCCATGCCTCAAAAGGGGTTCGTCCGTCCAATGTTGTGGTTGGGCAAAGATTTCCGATATAGATTGCCATGGATATGGATTCTGTCCAGAACGGCTGAGGGAGATGGGACTGAATTAACAAGCAACTAGCCGTCTCGATTAATGTCGCTCGGGATTATTGGGAACGGTCAAGCTATGCTGAATGCCACAATCTTTCAACAATGTATTGAATTGGGGGTTAATATGTGGTACTGCGTCTCTATTATAATTTTAAACACTGGGAATTAATAAAATTTAATTTGTCTGAAACGTCCGAAACCACACTCTGTAAAACTGTTCAGATCATTGCACATATGCTTAGTGAAACCCTCATCGAGGCAGCACTTATTTTTCATTTGCGTAGGTTTTCAAAGAGCCGATAAAGCACGTGGTGCAACGTATTCGAATGATTCGTTTTCGGTTATACGTGCGTCGTGCTAGTCGTTTTTGTTCTTTAGTTTGCATTCAGCCGCCTTGTGGCCTAGCTTTTTACACATGTTGCTACAAGTGTATTGAACGGCTTTACATATTTACCGTTACATTTTTGGTGTTTAAAGGATCTTTTCGCTACCATTGCATTTTACGCAGCACTTTTCGACTTTTATATTTCGCATCATTTTCCTCAACGATTTGTATACGTAATAGTTTTGGAAGTTCAATTGCAATTCTAAAATTCTCATAGTACGCTGGAAGATTATACAAGGGTAGTATGGATTGAAAATGCGTTTATCGCCACATCCATGTCTTTCAACTGGTTGACAGCATTAAATAATTTTCGTAGATGAATATGAGTATTATCGCCCTCAAGCATTCGATTTATCAAAATGTGTTTTAATAAATTTGCTTTGTGCGCTAGCCTTTGGATTGGTCTTCAATTTCTGTTAAAGTTTTCGCGATGTAAAAGAATCCTTGGATTGGATGAACTCGAATGAGTGAATGGTCAACATTATGTCCGACATCGCCTTGCTGTCTCACTACTCCCACTGTTTCGCTGCTGCAACCGACGCCACATATTATGCGTCTACGTCGGGTTTCAGTGTTACGCGGTTTACGTAATTCCGGGCGTCATATTTAATTAGTACGGCTTTCATGTGGATGTTCCACGTGTCGAAATTGTTCTTTGACAATACATTCTATTCGCATGATAAACGTGCGATTCTTAGATATTTTATTTTGTATTCTGTGAGGCTCTAAAGGTGAACCACTTTTGTCTTCTTTAGTGTCTTTCAGGATGAACTTATCGCGATAATAGAAGTTATAAACTGGTTGAGGTATAATGTAATATCTCTAAGGGATATTCGCATTTTTACGGGCTATCAGGCTCATATTATATGCTACAATCATAGTTCCTTATGTCGAAGTTAGTCTAGAATTGTTTTTCGTTTACGGAAGGGAGAAGGGAATATTAAATGTGGTACAGCTACGGACCAGCTTGTGTCTAATATAATCTAGGTATTTTATTAAAATTAAAAAATGCTCCAACCTATAGTTTTGTTTTCTAAAATTAATGTTTTTTACTTAACACTTTAGAATAGTACAAATTTCCTTCATCTATAGTTTAAAAATGGAGCAAACATGTAATTTAGTTTTAAAAAATCACTGAGTTTATTCAAATGACGCGAAGTGTTTGTACGAAAAATAAATTAACGCATAATTATATCTATTGATTACGTTCCTACAGAATACAGATATTATGATGATGACCATTTTAAATTCGTTTGAATTGTTTAAATTACGTATATGTTATATCTATCTGTGTGATTTTATATAGTATCAGTTGTTTTTTAAATTTTATACATTTCTTTTATAAATCCAATATTTGTTGATGGCTTATGATTTCTGAGAATTTTTTTTATAAATACATATATAATACATAGATATTTCTTCCTACCCATCGCGTATCGTATTGTACAGTATATTTTCTTCTATAGTAATATGTTTATATTTCAATTTTCCCTCGATTTCGTATTCTTGTACTCAATATGTTAAATAAGAAAAGTTTATTGATTTGTTGTAGTTGTGTATATTTTTTATTTTTGTTTAAATTTTATTATTTTATTTTTATTGTAAACATAATATAAAATGTGAGTTTATTAATAAGAAAATGAATAAAATAAAAATTTGTTTTGTGTTTAGTTTTATATAATTTCTTATTTTATTTCTTTTTTATGAATTAAAACTAGTTGAATTGGTTTCGGTTTTTAAATAACACATATTTTGTTAAAATAAAAAGGGTAAATAGAAATAAAGAATATACGATTTGTAAATACATAATAATAAAAAAAATCGATTGATAAATACGAAAATAAACTTGTAAAGTTGTAATGAGACGGAATGACCATAAAATAAAAATAAATTAACTATGTATATGTACTGGAAAATATGGTTGAAAATTAATAAAAAATTGTATTTCATAATTTTTGCTTCTTGTTAGCAAATTAACAAGTGTTTCGCATCTTTGAAGTATTATTTTCTCTATAACGTATTATTAATTATTATTGTTATTATTTAACCTTTAATTTTGTAATTTATCCATCATAATTAATTAATGCAATAGAAATAAGTAATCTAATTTTAATTAAGAAATGAGTTTCAAAAGTTAATAAGCTTTTCGTTGCTACTCACATCATTACATTGTGATATGTAATATAAATTAAAATATACGATCAGGTACATAAATATAATGGTTATGTCACGCATGTTGTGCCGCATATTTACTTGGCACTCTATTCATATTATATGTACATTGTGTTATTAATATAATAATATAAACATCTGGAAACAAAATTATAAAATTAATTTTTGATCAAATTAATTAATCAATTAATCATAGGCATCATAATCATAATTAGCCTCATCTCAAGGACCCATTGGCAAGAACTATTATTTGTGAGCTTTCATTATAAATAGTTATTCGAATGTAAGGTTACTGATCGGTATTTGGTTACTCACGTAGCTTCTATTAGAGTGAGCATTTATTTGGGAGTATGAATTCAAATTAACGAACGAAGTTTTCGAATAATCGATATTTGTGAATTCGTTAACGAATATTATTTTAACGACGTATGGCTGAAACGAGGAAAGTTTCCCTTATATCCTAGCTATCCGTTTTCGATAAAATTGGCCAACACTATCCACACGATTCATCGCCAATATTCGTGTTATTGCGAATATCCAATGTGGCCAATAAAGGTTTTTTATATATCGCTAGTTGTTAATTTAAAATATAACATATAAAATTCAAAAAATTATTGTACTATGTATGTTGTATATGGTTAGGTTACGTTGATTGGCTGCTACAGCACAGTTGACGGTCCGTGGTGATACCACAGGATCTTACTTCCCTATTACTCTTATGATAACCATAGTTTGAGCTACTTATGTAGCGTGATATATCTCAGGCAGTCCATTAAGAATTTACCCATATATTTATGTCTTTTGTGAGCCAAAGCCGGTCATGAGCATAGGAGGTGGACTACCGTCTCTTCCTCCTCCTCGTCCATACACCTTCTGCAAAGTCATTTGCTTCTAGACCTAGCCTCCTCGCATGTTCTCCAAGTAGGCAGTGTCCTGTGAGTATCCCCACGATCGTTTTTAATTCACATCTACGTAGGGAGATCAGTGTCTTTGAGCATTTCAAGTCCAACTTTGGCCAGACTTGCCTTGCTACACTACATGAGAGAGTGTTCATCCACCTTTCATTCACTGAGGCTACTGCCTCCTTTTTAGGTACAGTCTGCAGTGCCTTAATAGTTTTCCTCAACTTTGCCCTTTCCGGTAGCAGTTGAAGAGTTGGACCATGCCTCGCTAGTTCGTCCGCTCTGCAGTTCCCCATGACGTCCGAGTGGCAAGGGACCCAGGCTATCTGAATGTTGAAATACTCACTCATCTCATTCAGAGACAAGTGGCAACCCAACGCCACCCTAGACGCCAGAGAAACTGACTTGATTGCCGCTTGACTGTCCACATAAATTGCGATATCAGTCGAAGATACCACATTATGTCTCAACTAATTCAGTACCTCCGCAATCGCTATCACCTCTGCCTGATACACGCTGCAGTGATCAAGGAGACGAATTGATATACTAATCTACTTCCAATTTATCACAGAAGACTCCAGCTCCTACTTCACCGTGTATCTTGGAGCCATCCGTAAAGAATTACAATGCTTCTGTTTCCGCAACCGACCCGCTCCTCCAAGATTCCCTTGAGGGGCAGGAAATTCGGAACCTTTTCTCGAAACAGAAAGTTGTTGTAACGTAGTCTAGATTCGCCAGTTCCTTCCTTAGCGATCTAATTATCATCGAGTGTCTTGTCTGAAGACATTTCCACTGAGATATGGCTGATAGTCGGGTAGCCGTATTCGCCGCCATCTGCTTACCATAAATATCGACGGGGAGAAAGTGAAACATAACCTCCAAGGCAGGTGATGGTGTTGTCCTCAGCGCCCCGCTTATAAACATGCAGGCCGTTCTTTGCACCTTCTCGATCCCCTTCCCGTAGGTTACTTTATCAAGAGCTGGCCACCACACACTCACCCCATACATAAGGACAGGTCTTACTACGGCAGTGAATAGCCAGTGTACCAGCTCCGGCTTCAGGCCCCATTTCTTTCCGATGTCGTTTCTGCACGAGTACATGACTATATTAGCCTTGTTTACTCTTTCCAAAATGTTGGGCTTCCAACTAAGCTTACTGTCCAAGATTATGCCCAGAAATCTTGCCTTATCAGTAAAAGCTAGTCTCCGGCCATTTAAGAAAGGTGGATCTACTACCGGGATTTTATATTTCCTAGTAAGGAGTACCAGTTCAGTTTTAGACGAGCTGATTGCCAGTTCACATCTGATGGCCCACCTCGTATGATTAGGAGGGCATTTTGGATTACCTCCTTCACCGTGCTTAAATATTAAATTAATACCAGAGACAGCTATCGCTACGTCATCTGCATAAGCAATCACTCCGATCCCTCTCTCTCCAGATCTAACAGCAACCCATTGATTGCTATGTTCCAGAGAAGAGGAAACAGGACACGCTCTGCGGGGTTCTCTTAGCCACCTGCCTCCTAATGGTGGATTCCCCCATATATGTTGTACATATATAAAGGGTTTAAGAATTAAGAATTTAGGATCTTTTTTGTAAACCAGTGTATACAAAATAATTTCGATAACATGATATATAATAGAACCTTTTGTTTCAATTTTTAATAACTTTTCGAGGCAATTCGCTCGGAATGTCCTTATTATGAATGTCATGTTATTTAGTTCTACAAATCTTGGCTTGCGTAAGTTAGTTATAAATTTGTATTGTTGTGTCTTTTTTGGAAATCGAAAACAAAACTAATAAAGAAATATTAATTTGCAATGCAAAAATATCGATGTATCTAAATTTCTATAACAAACATTTCAAAACTTTAAAGTCTATAATAGTATACATAAATATAATTTGATTGAAGGATTACATAATAAAAAAAATCTTTAAATGTATTTATAAAATTGATTGTACCTATATTTCAATTTATTTTCACACAAATTACATTTGCACGTCGTACCTTTAACGCACCAAATTCAATGCGCCTAAGCATATGGCCAATCTACAAAAGTTAGTATCTGCGTATACAACTTTATTTCAAATTTCACTGATTTCCTTTGTTTAGTGTTTATCATTGGGGTGCACCGCATTAAATTGTTGATGTAGCGCTATCATGTTGATTGATTGATTTATTAAAGTGTATAGGATTAATCAAACTTATTTTAATTAAATATTAATTCAATTAAACTATGTATTAATCATTTATAATAATAATTACATTTAATAGTTTATTTTTATATTATATCCATATAAGAATTTCACTGTGCGATCGAATTTTGAATATTATGTCGAAACTATAAAATGTCATTGCATACATAACTACATATTGTTAAACACACCACAGGTATTGTTCTATGTAAATATATGCAACATAATAAAGCAATGTTCCTGTAATTTTAGTTTTTGTTGTACCTACTTATATACGAGCATAAATATAATTTCCCTCTAATTCGAATATTCAGACAATATATGATTACCTGATTACATATTATATGTACATACATATACTTTGTTATCTTAATGAATGTCTTATTTTAATTACAAATAATTTTACTGAACCTCGATTATGTGATAAATAAAATCGTTGTTTTGTCATTTTTGTTGTCAGTTTGAACAAAATTTGTATTTGATTTGTTTCTACTCAGATAAGGATTTCATTTTTCTACGTAAAATTGTATATATATATGATTTAAATAATAAATAAAATAATAAAATTATATAAGTTTCTCGTCCTACAAGTATATTAGTAGTACATGAAAACAACGGTTAAGTAATTTTTGATGATTCAATTTTTTTTTGTTCATAGAATAAATCACTTTGCAGTAGATTATACGGGGTGGCTCAACGCGAAGTTTAATTTTGAATTAATTGCTCCTAAAAGGCCACTACTGTGCAGTTTTTTGGCATATATGTATTAAGTAACTTGTGATACTAGTATGATAATATTGCAATTATCAATATGTGCAACCGTAATTAAGTATTGTGAAAATCCATTACATAAAGATAATATCTTCAGTGACGAAGCGAGTTTATAGCTTAAAATTGTCCAATTTAGGGCTCTGAATATCAACGTGGAACTTAACAACAAATAATTTTGTACTGATGGATTTTGAGCTCTCTTTATTCAAAAATGCTGCATCTCATAACCAATATTATTTTGAGGATTTAAATTGAATATCGAGATTGTGCCTTATTACGACTTTATATTTCTTTCTCTGGGATTATGTGAAAAAAGTAAATAATCCATAAACAACTTCAAAACGAAATTAGACGCGTTAAATCGAAGCGACAATTATGATTTACGTTCAGAACAACGTAAACAGTTTATCGTAGGCCACAATATGGTAAACATTTCCTCATAAAAAAACTTGGTATAAATAAAAAAAAGAAGAAATTTTTGAGCAAAAGTATATGGCTAATACGATGTTTGGTTCTCTTTTTCCTTTAGTCACAGAGATATTAGCTTTAAGGTTAAGACCCCAAATGGAATAAAATGTCCATCTTCATATTGATCCTTGAAGTTGGACTCAACAAATTTTCAAATGATTCCTATTTTTATTTTGAATAAGTTCTCCAATGGTATTGTTATATCAGTGGTTGGAGAAATATTTCTTTTCGGATTATTAAGTGTCCTTACGATGAAATCATACGATTTAGTGGTAATTAATTAAATTCTACGATGTTATGGCCGAAACTGCATTTATTCGACAACAAATTTCGAAAGAATGAAGTGTGGAAAGAAAGACATTTTTACCAGATATTGTATTCCACGTTAAACTCTGTTATTTATGTTGAAATAAAAGTATCTACATTTTTCAAAGAAATTATGTGTTTTAGTTAAAAATTTAAATATTTAGGCCCAATTTGTCCTTCTATAGAATTACATTATTAAGTAATTTATTGTGTTTATACAAATAACATGCGATAGGGACTATTTATTCGATTAAGATAACTTACGGTGATTATGAATGGTGCATATTAATTTAATTATTAACTATAGTCGTAGTGATTGGATTTGAATTTATTTCCGATGTGTGAAATAGGAAATAATTTATTGAATGTGGTAACGATAATTACTACGTTAAATTTCATAATATTATTATAAAACAGGGGATTATTATTCGCTAAATGATTTATGTTAAATTATTACGTACTCTAAAATATTCCTTTTGGGGATCTTTCCTAAACGGAACGAACAAATGGAAATGATATTTACATCGCCAATAGTAATGCCAATGCTAAGAGAGACCCATTAAACCGAAAGACTGTTTAGTACGTTGACAGAGTATATTAGTATTAAATGAATGAAATAATTTATTAAGCGTAATTAAGTACTATAAATATTCAAATTGGTCCCAATTTTTTACAAAATACAAATAGTAGTCTTCCTTTAACAGACAAATAGTAGCCTTCCTTCGAATGATTATAAAACATTTTTTAATGGAATTGCAGATATTAATTTCAGAAGAATTCATTCTGGTAATTATAGTGGTGAACGTCACTTTAAATCAAAGGTGGGCTCAACGATTTTCTGCGAAAATCCATATTTCAATTATTTCGCCTTGTTTCGCAAAATTTCTGACGACGGTGGAAATCGTTACCATTAAACTCTCGCTCGTCAATCGATACCACTAAGCTCTTGCTTGCCAGTTATACTTAACAGACAGCAAATTTCCTATGCAAATACGGCCAAATATCTAATTATAACTTTACGCTAAGTTTCATGGGAAAGAGCATGTGAAATAGGAGAAAGTGGTAAACATAAAATACAGAAATATGTATATACTGGCTCTTATAAAAGAAATCTGAGTTAACATTTCATAAAAATTGCTCTTATATCGGCAAATACTAAAACCTATATGGAAATACGGCATTCAGCTTTGGGGTTGTGTTAAGAAGACAAATGTAAAAATAATACAAACATTTCAAAATAAAATCGTCGTGGCATAGTAAATGTCTCATGGTACATAAGAAAGGAAACCCTCAGTGAAGAAATAAAGAATCATGCTGAGGTACGTATATTATGCTTGACATAATGAAAATGCTGAGATACTCTCTAAAAGTGGGCAAAAATAATATAGATAAATTACTAGATGATTTATAAATCAGTTGTAATATTTAAAAAAAAAACTCAACTTCTTCCGTAATTTAATTTTGTAGGGATGAAATCAATGTCATTTCAAAATTCGGTGAACGGACGAGTTTCTATAAAAGCTGTATTTTACACTGACAATTGAAATGGTGCGAATGTAAAATATAACTTCTTATTACAAAATCCTGTATTTCTGTACGGTTATTTCTGATTAGCTGGGCCCTTATATAGCATTCATAACATCGAGAGAAAATTCCATGGTATAAAAAATTAGTATTGTTTTAACTCGAATATGGATCAAGTAGAACGAGCTAATGTTTTTATAAGTGATTTGATTGATCTTATCTCTCGATAAAAATTAATTTTGTGTGGTAATAAATTAAATGCTTGCTAGTTCGGCAATTGAATATCTGCGTTAGTGTGTTGTCCAATGAGCATTAGTTTCAGATATGTCTCTGTACTAAACCCATGAGTAAGTGAGTTAGCTATTATAACTCATAGAAAACTACAGTTATTAATAGTTTTAATTTATTTAAATCAAGTCAATTCTCAATTACATACAACAGTTAATATTTTATAATTTAAAAAATATGTAAATATTTCAGAATTTATGATTGATCATTCAGCAATTTCATTTATAGTAGACGGATTAGTTTTACCAACTTTACAAACAATATATTAGTATATTCACATACGAAACTTAAAAATGTTGATCGTTAATAATTTGACACAATTATTTCGTATAAAGTTGTAAATAAACATTCAAAATTAGTTAATTCATTATTTTTTGTTTAAATCCTACTACATACTATAATTATTTACTATACACAATTGACTAACTTTAATTGGTGTTATATTTTGTGACCTGAATAATAATGATCATCGACAGTGACAATAAGTGATAGTTAAGAATATTGCTTATCACGGTGAACTTCTGAATTCAATTCTTGCGTGAACTCTAAACTGAGCTATTTAATATTGTATAAATAAACAAATCAACAAAATTATAATATTCTTATATTATAACAGTTTGTAAAAACCATTACCCTTATTAACCCTTATTGTGTCAATAATCTGGCTTCACCGGTTTCGATCCTGTGCTTGGACTTCATATTGTCTTAGACAATCGGGGACATCATCAAGATCAGAGATCTGATGAAAATCGCCGATATTGTACATGAATTAAGGTAACAGCGAGTATGCTGGCTCGGTTACGTTCTGCGTTCCAATCCGGAACGAATATTGCAGCAAACTTTCTCCATGGTTTAGAGAACAACTTGGCTTCTTTAGATTGTATAGGATAGCAAAAAGACCAAGCTCATGATCGAAACCGATGAAGCCTGATTGTTAGCTTTAATAAACTGATATAATAATTTCATCAGATTGGTTAGATCAAATTTTTCGATTTGCAAAAACATACCGACAAATTTGCTTCATGTTTTAGGCCGAATCAAATCGAGTTGCCTTCAGATTTTCAAAATTTCTCGATCCATACGGATTTCAATAAGGAACACAATTCTTTTGTTGACATGATGATTATATTGAACTAATAAAATTACATATTTATATTATTTACTATTAAACAAAAGAAATTAGAAAAATATTTTTAGTTTTTAAAAAAAAAATATTTTGTCGAGTAATCCGGTATACCTGATACAAGGCTCTTTCGAATGACATGAATTATCTGAATCACAATTGAGTAACTCATCAGATAATTGAGTTATTATTCAGATAATTAAGCTACTGAAATGAATTGGAAATTCAATCTTCATTTTTTTTGTTTTTTAACAGTTTTACAGTCATTACTGGCCCCTTACTGAATCAACAATTTGGCTCCAACGGTTTCGATCCCGAGCATGGTCTTCATACTGTCTAAGACAATCTGAAGAGGCCAAGTCGTTCTCTACACCGTGGAGCCATCGTCGCCTGCAATGTCCTCTGCGCCTACCATATGGTGGCTCTCCTTTCACAGATCGCTGCACAATTCGTTCCGGATCAGCACGCAGAACGTGCCCGAGCCAGCGTACTCGCTGAGATCTTACTTCATGTACAATATCGGGGATCTTCATCAGATCTCTGATCTCGATATTGTACAGAGCTCGGTAGGTACCATCTATTTCGCGTTTTGGGCCGTAAATCACACGCATGACTCTTCTCTCAAATGTAAGGAGCCATCTCTCGTATTCATCCGTCAGCGCCCAACTTTCACATCCAAACATAACAACGGGCCTGATCAACGCTTTGTAAAGCTTCAGCTTCACGGCACTTGATAAGTATTTAGATTTTAGCAGTGGCCTTAGAGGATACAAAGAACGACTGCCAGCTGCCAGCCGCACTTTAATATCCTCACCCACACTGTTATCGTGAGTGATAAGAGAACCCAAATATTTGAACCTCCTCACTCCCTCAAACGTGTGGTGGCCACTACTAAAATCTGGTGTGCCATTGTCCCTAAATCCAGAGATCAGGTATTTAGTTTTGGACTCATTGATCTGAAGTCCAACTGAAGCTGAAAACTCTACAAGCGGATCAAGTATTTCTTTCCCTCCGTTGCTATTCAGTCCAATCACTCATATGGCATCTGCATATACAAGCACCTGATTGGACTGGCGATATAAGATGTTACGCTGCGGTGTTTCAGTTTTACGAAAGATGTACTCCAACATGAGATTAAAGAGTATCGGGGACAGAGCATCTCCCTGCCGAACACCCGAGTTAACTACAAAAATTGTCGATAGCCTGTTCTCAACTTTAACACAGCATTGAGACTGTGTCACTGTCATCCCGATCTTCATACAAATATGAAAAATATTTTTTTTTAAATTTGGCTGGTGTTGAAGAAATATGAATACAAAATTTTTAACAAGACATACTCGTATATACATACATGTAATAATAATAAAATAAACACAGTTTTTAAAGGCCATTACTGGCCTACTTGACCGCCTGCTGCCAGCCGCACTTAAATATCCTCACCCACACTGTTATCGCGAGTGATAAGAAAGCCCAAATATTTAAACCCTCTCACTCCCGCAAACGTGTAGTGGCCGCTGCTAAAATCTCAAGCCTGTTCTCAACTTTAACACAACATTGAAACTGCGTCACTGTCATTCTACACAATCGTACCAATTTTGTTGGCATTCCTATAGATACTCCAGGACAGACCACAAACTCGCTCAATTGATCGAGTCATCGTCCTCTCGGGAATTCAGGAACACCTGATGTACGTTTCATAGTATTTAGATAGAATCATCCGCAGCGAAAAAACTTGATAATTGATTCATCAATTCGGAAGAAATAATCCTTGATAGTCAGTCACCAGCTAAGTCCTCCGCTAGAGGACTAATTCTATATAATATAATGTAGGACAGTAATTTATATGCTGTGCAAAAGAGAGCTATACCGTGATAATTCTCACACTTCGTGCGATTTCTCTTCTAGAAGGTAGAGCATATCGTCCGGTATAACTTCGATTCGCCATACTAATC
Source organism: Tipula unca (assembly GCA_951394425.1). Lineage (NCBI taxonomy): Eukaryota > Metazoa > Arthropoda > Insecta > Diptera > Tipulidae > Tipula > Tipula unca. Next base: position 125,003,458 of record OX596380.1, read on the forward strand.
GAATAATATCGAAAAGACAGTTCCACAAAGTATCTCGTCCGAATATCAAGCTCTCCGATTAATGCAGTCCATTCCAGGTGACCGATTTCGTTTTAATCTCTGCATGGCTCCAGTGAACTCCTCATGGGATGGGTCCTCAACGCTAATCTCTACAGTTTGTATTTGAGGTGACTTAACCACAGTCTGTGACGCATTATGAACACCAAGCAGGTCGTTAAAGTGTCCACTCCTGAGTTGACTCAGGCCTGAAAGTATGGTGTAATCCGGTTATTCCCTTAAAGAAATTACGCGAACTGCGCTCATTGCTGAGTTGTTGTACTTTCAGGACCTCGGCCCTCCACCATTCTCGCATCTTCCGTCTATAAATCCACTTAGCGGCCCCTCCTAGCAAGAGCAGCCTTGTGTTTCCTCGGGATTGTGAGACGTTGACGCACTTCACTATGGGATATATTTTGTTACTCGACTGCAAACGACACTCATCATCAAACCAATCATACTTGGGTCTGACTTTCACTATACCTAAAGTCTTCTGCGCAGCACTGACAACCGACGTTTTCAGTACCTCACAGACAGTGTTCACACAGTCAGACTCGTAATTAGCTTCCTCAATGTTGTCACTGACCAGACCCTGATATCGTTTCTTTTGATCTTCATTTATCAGACTTTCAGACATGCATGAAAATTTCCATCGTAGCTTTGCAGAGACGAAATGATGATCGCTGCCTACGTATTTTAATGCTGACCGATAAGTTCTCACATCCTGCACAACACAAGCCCGTCCTTTAGAAACTAACACAAGTTAATTAGGCTACGGGAAGTTCCGCGAGGATGGGTCCATGTCTCCAAATGTATCGGTTTCTGAGGGAAGAATGTTTATTGAATATCGATAATAGTGATGTTACAATATCCCACCTCTAATCTAATTTGAAAATTTGAATATCAATTATATGTACCGATATCTTTTTTTAAATTGGTGACCTAAACGAATTTAAAATTATTTAAGGTGGTCACACTGAAAAAAATATTTAACAAGACTGCTTTAAACCGATTTTAAAGGTTATATTTGTAAAATCATTTCTTGGGCTCATCTATATGGGTAGGTCTCGTGCAAGAAATAAAGTAAGCGATGGTTACTTATAATTTAGTTTTTAAGGCTCTGTGTGAAACGATTAAAGTTGTTAAAAAGTGATAAAAATTAAAATTTTAACAGCAAAATTAAATTTATTCACCACAAAAAAAAAAATTATCGGTCGGAACCGTATACAAATTTTGACAATTGTGTTAAACTAACATAACTTAATATTTTTAAATATTAACGATAAAGTAAACGTTATGAATAATTTGACGAAAAAAATGGAATCGGTGAAATCAAAAAACACAAGAAAAATTATAGATAAACCATATGATATATGTAAGAATATTTATTACGATATTAAATATATTATTTATAGTATTAAATAAATTTCATTTATAAATTGCATATTTCTCTAAGTTTCCTTCGGTATTTCCGTTATTCAAATTATAAAAAAAAGAGAAAAATATTTTTTCACGACGCGATTCATTTGAATTTTTGACTGTCTAAATTTTAACTGATTCACACAGCAAACATAATCACCACGTTAAAAATATTTCACCATAAAAATTTTCTATTTCACCAAAGTTATAACTAATTTTTTTTAACAACTTTTAATCGTTTCACACAGCCTAAATATGTAATAGCGGTGTTTGTCTTATAATTATAAACGTAAATCGAACATATTGAACATATATAACTTCCACGAAACAATTTTCCATCGTTCTTTTGTGCCTATAATTTAATTAAATTGAATGAACCTAATAGTTTCTGTGAACCAAATATTTCCCCAATCTGCGCTTATTTATTTTTTATTAGACAAACAGATATTTTTTACATACAAATTGTTTATGTTTTCTATTTTTTTTTAATTAGGTATCTGGTGATAAGCCTGTCTTTGTTGAAAGTGTTAAACCAGGTGGGGCGTCCATGAAAGCAGGTTTAATTGCTGGTGATATGATATTGAAAGTAAGTGTGAGATATGACCAATTATTAATATTGTATTCATTTAATAATAATATATTAATTCTATTTATTTGTAGGTTAATGGTATTCAAGTTCAAAGTTCTACACATACAGAAGTCGTGCAATTAATTAAATGTAAGTTGATAGTTTTAGTTTTAATTTATTCGCAAATTTAAAATTAGTATTGGTTTTTCGTATATTTTCGTAATACAAATATTCCAAAATAATAATAATTAATAATACTAATTAATAATAGACAACCATGATAATAATGGACTTTTTAAGCTAGAAACAAAGATAATTTTTTGATAAAAACAAAATATCTTTTCCAAGAATCAACATTCAATAAATAAAAATTAAAATAATTCAAATTGGTTGTTACTTATTATTATTATAATTGATTTGTAATATTTCGGTTGAAAATAAATACATACATATGTACTATACAGGATGTCCCGCAGGACATTGATCATAAATGCATGCAATGTGATAGAGCTTGTTGAAAATAAGGTCATCTTTAGTTATACTGCTTTACATTTAGAAGCCCGGGTTTAGAGAAAACAGGCTCACCAAGAAACCGTTCATTAAATTACTAATTTTGAATATTTACTCTAATCAATTTATAAGGTTCTAACATTTAAAGCCCAACTTTTTAACGAGATATATGTTAAACTATAATATAGACCGGCATGTAAAATCACTTCTTTTAGAGATATTTTATTTTTGCTCATTAAATTTTCCTTTCAATAAAATACAAACAAATTGTAAAGTCTATATTCAATTGTTATTATTTTCAGAAAGCCTATGGTCATACCATTTAATACTATATTTGAAAAAAACAAGAACTAACCATAATTTTTAAGGAAAAGAAAATCGTTCACATTTAGAGTTTCAAGTATTATTTGTATCTAAATTTATATTATGGATATCCATTTTTTGTATTTTTGTGTCTCTTATCACTATTTTAATTTATTTTTTATTAATAAAATAAAATTTTATTTTATTTTTATCATATTTTATTTTGATTATTTTTTCCTTTTTTTGTGATAATTTTGTTGTATTTTTTATTGAATATCGATTTCAGATTGCTTTCTTTAGTTAAAAAATATACTGAACAATATATTTTTTAACTGGAGAAGGAGCAATTCGAAATCGATATTATATAAAAAACACAACAAAACTATCACAAAAAAAAGGAAGAAATATTCAAAATAAAATATAATAAAAATAAAATAAAATTTAATTTTATTATTAAATTAATTAATTAAAATAGAGATAAAGACACATAAATACAAAAATTGGATATTTATATTTATATATATTTATAATATAATTTTAGAAATAAATAAATAAAATAATAATGTGAAAAAACACTACTACAAACGATTAATATTACATCAAAATAAAATAAACCTATATTTCAACAAAACGTGTTAAAGATTAAAAAATAACACCAAAAGAACAGTATAATTTCAACTGAAAAAAGTAATCCGAAATCGATATTATTTTTAGTGAAACATTCGTATGATTAATAGTATATTGTATAATTAGGAGAAAAAGTACTGCATTCCCCATTCATTCAAGAATGCACTTTTCCTCCGATCGGACTTTAAAACGACTATAAACCCAAAATAATATTTAGTATTATTCATTAATTATCATATTAAGTATGTGTGCCAATCGAAGTTAAAAAGTTAAATTTTTTAACTGTGGTGAAAATAAAAAAAATTTCCTCACTTTTTAACTGGTTTGCTGTGCCAATTGGAACCAGTTAAAATTTATGACGTTTAACATTCGTGAATTTATAATTTCATTTTAATATTAGATTTATGAATTAAAATAAAGTTGAAATCTTATAAACATTAAAATGACCAAAGGTTTTATAAAATATTTGCCTAATTGGTGCAAATTATACAAAAATTTAATTGAGGTTCTGTCAAAGTACCAAAAAAAAACTTGCATTTTATCGCGTACAAAATATTTACAAGTTGCCGTGGATGTAACCAAATCATAAATTTTAACTGGTCCGAGACCAGTTAAAATTTTTGTGGTGAATAAATTTTGTTTTTTTTAACTTTTTAACTTTTTATGCGCTTTTTACTTCGTTTGGCACACACACTAAGAATTCAAAACAAAGTAAAAAATCGAAAATAACATAAAATTAGTTATTAGTTAGCCACGACATCATAAGACATAAATCATTTTGTGTTTCGAAAAAACGGAGAAAAACATTTTTCCTTTCCATTTTCCTTTTCATCATTCCCCGAATACCAGAATAAGGGCTGGGGGTCTATTATGAATCTTATCGAATAATTCGAGAGATCGTAAAATTCCTTTCGACTATGTATATATTCCTTTTATAAAATTCAATCGAATTGTCAAAATTAAAATTAAGTAAAAAATTCACGAAATTTAGTCGATACCACCACCCCATAACATGTTATAGTTTTGTGTTTATCGTCTAGGATGTAGATGGAAAGAAGTGTAGGTATGTAATTTTTGTTTCGTGAATTGTTTTTATAAATTGTTTAATGATTATTAAAAGCAAGAGCTGGTAAAATATGAATTCAATTGGATTATGTCTCTTATCATTCAATTATTATCCTACAATACTACAATAAAACAATATAACGTGTTATCGAAAAATACGATTCGATTGATTTTTTTAGTTTCATAATATAGAAAAAATTCGATTTATCGAATGAGGCGTATTCTGAAAGGATTTTGCAATGGTTGGTTTTCCAATCTGTGTTATATATTTTTAATTTATTATTGATTTAAATGGTGTTTTGCAGTATTTCTGCTCGTAATTAATTTAGTTTCAGAAATGCATGCATATGATTTTTTTTAAAACATCGGAAAAATTCATGCCCGCGAACCGATTTATTAAATATTCTGGCATCACATGACTATCATACAGACGTGTATACAGAGAGATTATTATTTCGTTGCTCAGCAAATAACTCAGAATCTACGGGAAATAATTATTTTCTTTGAAAATGAATTTATTAGAGCGGGACATATGTATGTGGAATAACATAATCTGTAAAACAAATTTCTTTTCTATTACAATACTTTATCTTTAATACGTACGAGTATAAGTACGATAAAGTAAAAATTATTACTAGTTTTTTCGTGTGTATTCTTAATTAATTAGAAACGGGATCTCGTTGCAAAAACAAACGCACCTATAGACACAATATAAAGTGGAAGAAACATCAAAATCGCCGTATACATTTAATTATTTTAATAATTTTGTAATAAATACATTTTTTAAAATAAACTTTTAGTATAATAATTTGTTTTAAATAAAATTTAAATGAAATAATTTATTTAAATATTTCAATTTTTTATTAGGTATCCCTTGGCTTTCCAATAGAAAATATTTTTTATCTAAAATTACCAGCCTTCCTCCATGATAAATTGAATTGATTTAACCATTAGTGATTGCAAGAACGCTATTTGCAATAGCACATAAATTAGTTTATGTAAAATCATTCAAATAAAGTTTAAACTTATTCATAAAAAAATTATAAAAAGGGAATTCTCAAACGCAAAATTGAGTTGAATTTTGGTGTTAATAAATGTGTGTATCGTTAATTATGTGGTGTATTATTCGCATATGTTAGCAATTGTAGCCACAGCCGCAAATGTTTAGATCGTAAAATACGGTCACCTGTGTTGCAGGGTTATTCTTTCTTCTATACTGAATATTCTAAAGTATATGCATGCCACTAGATACATATGTTTTAACGTTTAGAAGACAACACAATTTCAAACGTTTAATAAAAACGTAACAGTCGACATTCTCGCTGTCTTATAAGCTCTTTACTAAATTTCGACATGATGAAAGTTTTAATTCTTCAACACAATTAAAATTAACAAATTAATTGTCTTATCATCTGAAGTGGAGAGTATCAATCGAACGCCCAATTCACTTCAGTAGCTTAATTATCTAAATAGTATATCAATTATCTGAAGAGTTAATCAATTAGGATTCAGTTAATTCATGTCAATCGAAGGGTCTTTTAGGTGCGATTGATACACTATAAATATCAAAGATGTTTTTGGTTAATTATAATAAATTTGAACTATTGCCTAAATCGACTTAACTAAACTAAAGTAAGAGCTAATAATAATAATAATAAACAGTTTTAAAAAGGCCATTCTGCCCCTTACTCAGTAAATTTGGCCCCAGCGTTTTCGATCCTGAGCTTGGTCTTCATACTGTGGCTCTCCTCTCAGTGCCAACTTTCACATCCAAACAAATCCATAACAACGGGCTTGATCAACGCTTTGTAAAGCTTCAGTTTTACGGCACTTGATAGGTGTTTTGATTTTAGCAGTGGCCTTAGAGGATACAAACCACAACTGCCGGCCGCACTTAAATATTTTCATCCACACTGTTATCGAGAGTGATAACAGAACCCAAATATTTGAAACTCCTCATTCTCTCAAATGAGTAGTAGTCACTACTAAAATCTTGTGTGCCATTGTCCCTATATCCAGAGATCATGTATTTGTTTTGGGCTCATTGCTCTGAAGTTCAACAAAACCTATCAACACTACAAGCGGATCAAGTATTTCCATCACTCCGTTGCTATTCAATCCAATCACGCATATGTCATCTGTATATGCAAGCACCTGATTGGAATGGCGATATAAGATGTTGCGTTCAGGTGTTTCAGTTAGTTTTACGAAAGATGTACTCCAACATGATATTAAACAGTATCGGGAAGGGTGCATACCCTTCCTCACACTCGGTTTAAGTGAAAAAATTCTTGATAGCCTGTTCTCAACTTTAACACAACATTGAGACTGTGTCACTGTCCTTCTAGCCAATCGTACCAATTTTGTTAGCATTCCTAGATATTACAGAGCAGCTCACAAACTTGCTCGATTGATCTAGTCATAACCCTGCCGGAAATCCAGGAACACCTGATGTACAGGGATGGTAGTCCCGTAATATTTAGACAGAATCATCCGCACCGAAAAAAACTCATCAGTGACTGGTCGATTCGGACGAGATCTTCCTTGATAGTCACCAATCAGGCCTTCCACTAGATGAGTGATCCTATCGAAAATACAATGTAGGACAGTAATTTGTATGCTGTGCAAAGGAGAGCTATACCGCGATTATTCTCACACTTCAAGCGGTCCTCCTTCTTGAAGATAGGGCACATCGCGAGCACTTTCTATTCGTCAGGCATTACTTCGGTTCGCCATACTAATCAAATAAGGTCAAACAGACATTTCCCAAAGTATCCCCTTCGAATATCAAGACCTACAAATTAATGCAGTCCACCCCAGGTAAGCGGTTTCGTTTTAGTCTCTGCATGGCCCTAATGAATTCCTCATGGGATGGGTCCTCTATCCGTAGTCTGTATTTGACGTGACTCAGCTACAGTCTGTAACGCATGATGAATACCAACCAGCTCGGTAAAATGTCCATTACATGCGTCGATGTTGGCAGATAGGTTTCCATCCCGATCCCGAATGCCAGTTGACGCAGGCGTGGAAGTATGGTGTAATCTAGTAATTCCTTGAAAGAAATCACGCAAACTGAGCTCATTGATGAGTTGTTCTACTTTCAGAACCTCGGCCTTCCACAATAATCGCACTACCGCCTACAAATCTGCTTAGGTGCCCCCTAGCAAGCCTTGTTTATCCTCGCGATTGTGAGACGTTGTCGCACTTCATTATAGGCTATATTCGTTGCTCAACTGCAAGACGACATTCATAATCAAACCAATCATTCTTGGGTCTGACTTTAACTATACCTAAAGTCTGTTGAGCAGCACTGATAACTGTTTTCAGTACTTCCCAGACAGAAATCACACAGTCAGACTGGTAATTAGCTTCCTCAATGCTGTCGCTGACCAGATCCTGATATCGTTTCTTTTTATATTCATTTATCAGAACTACACAGTCGAAACGTTCCATCGTAGCTTTGCAGTGACCAAATGGTGATTGCTGCCTACGTATTTTGGATGCTGATCGATAAGTTGCGACATCCTGCATAACACAAGGATGTGTCCATGTTTCCAAACGTATCTATTTGTGACGGAAGAATGTGGTTGTTACTCTAAGATCATGAGTAATTGCAAGGTATATCATTTCATTATCAGTCGCAGTTTCCTGTTGGGATTACGGACCTATGTTTTTACACAAGCCTGATTTCGGCTAGCTCTAGCATTAAAGTCCTCAATTACCATTCTAACATCGTGTTCAGGTATAGAGATCCCATGAGATCGTTCAAGTCATTGTAAAATGAGTCTTTATCTTGGGCTGGCTGACTTCTGTGGGCGCATGTACACAAATTATCGACTAGTTGGATAACTTCATGCGCAAGCGAAGCTTACACAATCGGTTATTGGCTGCTTGGAAATCCAAAACAGCCTTCTTTACCTGTGGCTCAAGAAGAAATCCAGCTCCGAAATTTCCGACTAATAGTCCTGCGACACATGGTCTCCAATTTTTGCAATGAGTTCCAGCCGATACTCCTTCATGCACGTGATTAGGCCTTCCAATTTCCCTGGTTTTCTAAGTGACTGCACGTGCCGATCCTAAATCTCGTGTCCGGATACTTGAGCAGGGTTGTTTTGGCGGTATCCATTTTTCTTTTTGTTTACTTTATAAACAGCTTATTTTTTTACGGATGCGGGTCGTCAGCCCAGCGATCCAACCGTTTCAAGACAAGGAACAATGCAATCACATGCGTCTCGTATCTACATTCCACAGCAGCTGGCAAATTTAGATTACATCACAGCAACTTTATGCTTCGATAAAGGTTTTCGGACCATATGCTCTTCAAGAGAAGTGGGTCAATATTGGAAATTGAAGCTGTATAATTCTTGACGGATGGCTCCAAGATAGACCGCAATATCGGAGCTGGAGTCTTCTGTGATAAAGTGAATTTCAACATCTCTGTTCGTCTCCTTGACTACTGCAGCGTGTACCTCGCTGAGGCGTAGCGATTGAGGAAGTCTTTACTTGATTGAAGTATAATGATATCCTCTGGGCCGAGGATAGTCTAGATTTGCGTTTACTCGGATTTCATGGAAAACTGCTGAATAGATGACCTCAATAGGTACGGTACAATTTTCCAAGTGAAACCGGCAACAGTAACTTAAGGGAGACCTATTACAACGCTTAAAGTGGCGCTTATGAAAAAGACGGTGGTCTTGATAAAGGAAAGGTGGACTAACATCCTCACATATAGTGTTGCAAGATCAGTCTGACGAAAACTGGATTTGGAACGCTCCAATATATTAATTACGTAGACGAGAATTAATAACGGTCGTGACAAAACTTACATGATATTGCCTTCTTGGAAAACAGGTGAGAAGGCTGGGTCTGGGAGCAAATACTTCTATAGCATTTGTATGGACGAGAAGGACGAAGATACTTCAGCTCACTTCCTATGCTTTTGTACGGTATCAACACACAGATGGCAAAATCACGATAAGTACAGTGTGAATAACTTCTTGAATCTCGAAATCTGTAAAATACGAGATAACTCACACTACTTAAGCTTTGAATGGTTCCAATAGTGGAGAAAGGAGAGCAAGGTCCTGTGAAATCACTCACGATCTTAGAGTAACAAGCACATTTTTCTCACTCGCACAAATACATTTAGAAACATGAATCTATCCCCGCACAACTTTTCGCAGACAAACCGCCCACGTGATTATTTGTGCGAGATGTGAGAACTTATCAGTCAGCAACCAAATACGTAGGCAACCATCATCATTTGAAAGCTGTAAAGCTGCGATGGAAGTTTTCGTGCAGGTCTGGGAACACAGCGAAAGTATGAAACGTTTCGACTTTGAATGGCATTGAGAAAGCTAATTACCCGTCTGACTGTGTGAACTCTGTCTGGAACTCTGCAAACGTCGGCCTGATCAATCGAGACAGTTTGCGGTCTAGGAATGCCAACAAAATTGGTACGATTGTGTAGAATGATAGTGACGTGGTCCCAATGCTGACTTTTGCAGTCAATTGTGTTCGGCAGAGAGATGCTCTGTTCCCGATACTCTTCAATCTAATGTTGGAGTACATCTTTCGTAAAATTGAAACTCGGAGCGAAGCAAATTCTTGATCCGCTTGTAGAGTTTTCAGCTTCTGTTGGGCTCCAATTCATGGAGTTCAAAACAAAAAACATGATCACTGGTTATAGGGACATTGGTACACAAGATTTTAGTAATGGTCATTACACGTTTTGGGGAGTGAGAAGGTTCTCTTATCATTCACGATAATAGTCTGGGTGAGAGTATTAAAGTACGGCTGGCGGCAGGCAGTCGTGCTTTGTACCCTCTAAGGCCACTACTAAAATCTAAACACAAATCAAATGCCGTGAAACTGAAGTTTACAAAGCATTTATCAGGCTCATTTTTATGTATGGAAATGAAAGTTGGACACCGACAGACGAGTACGAGAGATTCCTTCTTATATTTGAGAGAAGAATCATGCGTGTGATTTACGGCCAAAAGCGCCACGTAGATGGTGGAGCCAGATTGTTTACTCAGTGAGAGGCCAGTCCTTTAATAAACTGTAATAATAATTTGTTATACCTCTAGAATAGGATTCGAATTTTCGCTCATTATGAAATGTTTAGATTATTTCGATTGTATAGTAAATATCAAGTGCAACACTTAATAATCTAAGTGGAGCTGAATTTGATAATTCCTATTGTAATCGATATGCTAACTACATAAGTAGATGTATTATATTTCTGCGAAGTTATACACAACATTTTTTGTACGAAAACGATAACAAATCAAACCCCTTTGAATTATACTTCTTCATTTTAACTAAATATAATTCTTCATTCACTAACATATACAAAGTTTTTTGTTATCTCACACACAAAAATTGAGATAGGCCTACACATAAAATAATGTCAATGTTATTACGAAATCATGTTTGTATTATTTTCATTCTGCTGTTGTTGTCTTCTAATAAAAATCATATTCATCCCACATCCCACTTGTAGTGTATATCACCACATATAGGCACCACTTATAAATACACAACACACATTGTTGTAATAAGATGATTTACAATTAAAAACAAATATTTGCATTGATCTAATAGTGTGTTGTGTAGAACAACAGAGTTATATAAATATATGTATTTATAATAGAACATGGTTATAATTAAAATAATTCAAACACTTTTTAATTAAATCATAAAAAAATGTATAGACGACAATTTAACGATATAACTAGTGGCGTCTGATAGTTATCATAATAATTGTTTATTTTTATTTTCGTTTATTGCAGCATCACCTATCGTAGAGCTAACAGTGCAGCGAGGGCACAAAATGAGACCGTCATCGCTATCCGCTGGTCAATCTACACCCCTCGCGCAAAGAGGTGGCATAACAGCACCACTTCCCGTTGATGTAAGAACTTTAAATATTTATTTAAAATTTTTGGTAATTTATTTATATTAAAATATTTTAGCGTGAAAAGCGCCGTCAAATGGAGGTCGAAAAGCGACATACATTGCGGTTAATGTTAGATCAAGAAAAAAAAAATCTAGAAAATTTGGAATCGTCCAGTAGCAATAATCGACTGGAGAAAACAAAAGCGGAGGCAACAATACGTACTTTAGAGGAGCAATTAAGACAGGTTGGTGGTGAGGTAAGTAAAGTATTTTTTTAGATATTCTTAATTTTTTTCTAAAATTACCTCAACACGAAAGACCGGTACATGAATTTCACAATACACAGAAAAATCATACAGAATCGGCAATCGGTTTAAAACGTAACAATATTAATTTTCTATTAATATTGTCAATAACAATAATTTAATTTTTTGTATAATTATTTTTGTTTAGATTTTTTTTCTGTTATATCTGTCTCTATAGTGTATGTGCTAAAAGACTATTACATATAAGACAGAAATTTTATTTCTTTGTAGCTTTTCCGTATAGAAAAGCAAAAAAAAAAAAATTTGTTTTGAAAATTCCATATCATATAATATAAAATTGGTTTTGGAGCTAAAACAACCATGAATTTGCTTTTATGTCTATTTTAAAACACCAAAAAAATTTGCTTGAAAACGATTTAATGCCAAATTCACTATCCATATTTGTGGACCATTTTTATAAACATATTGTGTCGATAACTAAAAAATTATTTTTGGAATGATCGAATCAAATGTCGAAAGATTGATGAAATTTTGTTTTGTTAAAATCGAAAATAATAAATTTACAGGACTCATCATTTCAATTAATATCCCCACCACAACCATTACCAACCACCATTATAAATTCACCACCACAGCAACATCATTCAACACCAGCATTCCTATCCCGTTTTCCGCGTTCTCTTTCATCATTAAGTATTGGTACTAAGAAAAAATCAACGGAAAAGGAAAATTCATCACCGTCTTCAGCAAATCTGTCATCTAGCTCGGATTATCATTCCCATATTACACAATTGCCGATGGGCCAGCTGGTATCGCCGTCCAAAAAGAAAATGAGCGGTAGTGAAAGAAATCTGAAACAGGATATTCCTCCACCATTGCCACAACGAAATGCACCACGAAAATCTCTGCCATCGGATGGAAATCCTCATGATGATATAGTGCTCCGGCGTAGTGGTATATTAATGAATGAAACGATGATTTCAGATTTAGATCTTTCCATCGGTAGTCCCGTGTCATCGTACCATAATATTGGCAGCAATTCTCCACAATCTGGAAAAAATAAAAAACGACCAAAGGCCAAAATTAAAGCACTTTCCGATCCAAAAATGAGTTCACAAATGTTTATCGATGTTGAGATGAGTGCCAGTGCTGGTGGAGAACCACCACCATTACCGCCTCGGCAACCCGGCATGATGGAAGAGAATGTATCATCCTCATACGCATCGAATAAATCAGGCAGCAAATCTTCATTGAATTCTGGTCGCCCATTACCTAATAGTATTGATACCATGATGAATTATCCTTTAATTTCTACATGCACAACAGTACGGGATAATATGTTTAATCCTGCTGCTTTTCCATTATCACATCGTCCAAATATTGTACAGCAACTTCAGCAGCAACAACAGCAGCAGCAACATCATCAACAAAAACAACAACAGCACCATCATCACAAATCTTCTAGTAGTAGTTCTGCTAAAAATTCTACTGTAAGTAATTTCTTCACTGTCTCTGAATCACTCACATACACAGCATATAAAACACACACATTTTTCTGTTTCAAATTTTGCCAAATTTAAAATGTTCACGGTTTCTTTTATTACATCATATATGGTTGTTAAATTAATGTTGTAAATACATCATATTCACATTTTCACATTTCACATTGCGAAGAATCATATTCATCTCATTTTCATTTATTTGCATCATGTTTTCCATTTAATTTTTGAATGTAATATACATAATTAAAAAATCATATAAACAGGGAATTATGGCTGTGTATTTTTTTTTTTTTTTACATATTATTGAAGTGAAATTATTAATTTTATTACATGTAGTTTATATTTTAAACTACTAAAATATATATTTATATATATATATATATATATATATATATATATATATATATATATATATATATATATATATTTAATTATATGAATGTATATACATAACTGTTTGCCATTTGGGAATGATAAAATTATTTGGTTGAAAGATTATGAACAATGAGCACACAAAAACACTATTTTTTGCGCCTGAAATAACAGTTTGTTCTATGGATGTAGGTACATAAATATAAATAGTTATCAGTTTTAAACCGTGTTGGTGACATATAGTTGTTATATACATTTTTGATAAACTTTTACACTTGCGAGATCTAAATTTTAAGCTCGTGAGATAGAATTATATACCGTGCGGTTTAATATAAAAATAATTTCATATCAATATTTATAATATAGTATTTAAAAATAATAAATAATTAAACAGGAATTAACATTAAATTTAAAAAAATCATGATTTTTTTGAAAAAAACTAAAAACAATAAAATTTATAGTAAAAATGAATTTGATACATACTCGTATGTATATAATTTTTTATTTTTAACATTTTATTTTATTACATATATTTTTTTGTTTTTATAGATTGAGAAATATAATTAAAAATAACTTTTTTTTTAAATTTGTTAAATTTATGTTTCGATCGATATTCATTTGATTTACAAAAATTTATAATACATTTATTAACAGTCTGTCTGTTGGTACAGGTGGAAAATAAAAAATTTGTATGTTTTTAGTTTATGTAATTTGAAAAATAAAGGTTTCTGTGTAACAAGGAGTTTTGCTTAGTAATGATTTGCAATAAAAATTTGATTATCATTAAATTTAGTTACATTAATTAAAGTTTTATTAAAGTAGAAAACTCATTTTAATGTTGGTTCCAGCCGATTCATATCGAAATGTTTCGATATAAGATAGATTCGATATAAAAAAACAGGATTTGGATTATTTATAGAAATATAGATTTACTTGTAACTAGGTACTTAGGTAGGTCACTCATTTCACCTTTTACTGTAAACGGTTTATCGAAACAATTTAGTAGGAATTGAGGCTCAAATTTATTATTTATAAATGGTTGCTAAAAACACGCTTGAGATATTTCTCGACTACGCATATAATAAATTCTTGTATTTATGTACTCGTATATAAATAAATATCATTATGAATGTAATATAAACTAGAAAAATCATCTGTTTGTTTTTAAGCTTTTCATAACTACATATGTACGAGTATATGATTTGTCATTTTACCGTATTTCAGATTCTAAATTTAATCAAAACTAGAATTTGTATTTTTTCTGGGACTGAACTTAGAGATCTCTTTTATAATGATTTTAGGTGTGTGAACAATTTGATGCCATCAGCTATTATGCTTTAGTTGATTGCATTTTGTTGTCCCTTCAACTTAAATACAAACCAATTCCGCGCTGTAAATTGATTAAATATATGTAGTACCTTAAATATACTGTAATTGGAATAGAAATATCTTTCTCAGCAATAGTATTATCGAAGATTTGAAAAAGTAATTAAAAATTGAAAAAAATGAACTATGGTTTGGGAACATATTCATTGGGAACATTCCAAACAAAATAAATTTAGTTTTAGGCCATTCTCCTTTAGTTTTACTAAAGATTTTATTCATTTCATTATTTGCTCTGATTATTACTTAGTTAAACTCCTAAGGCCTAAGAGATTAAAAACCATTAATCTTGAATGAAAAAAGTGAATACCACACGTAAAATATAAATCGGTCAACTAGCCATTTTTTTGTTACGTCCCAGTTTTGAAAATCAAGAAATAAACGTTCATTCGGTATAAGCATTTAGGAACAATTAGTGAGTTAGATTTTACAATAAATGGTTTTCCCAATCAAGTGGCCTGTAAAGACTTCTTTCAGGATCTTGTGAGAAAGACGGGTTTAATTAATTTTCATCGTTATTTGTAGATTAGAATATGATCTGGCGGCTCTGAATTGACTTAAACGGGAGATGTAACCAACCATCAAATACACCATTGTGTATATGGTTGTTGGTTGCACTACCAGATAGTTTACCCATAATAATAATTAATAATTCATACTAAAAACTGGAATATTTAATTCGTATTTAACAGTATAAGCCTTCCTTCTTCTTTATGAATCGTGTGGAAATGAAGAGTAATGATATTTGTTCATCAGCTTAGTTCATTTTACTCTTATTTATATGCTGATCTGAAGGACCCTAACCTCCAATATCTAATAGGTACAAAACAAAATAACGATAAATAAAAGAATTTTTTCAAAAAATTTTTTTATTTTTTTCCCAACATTATTTAATTCATGTTAATAAAAACTACAAAAATTGCCGAAAAGATTTTTAATCATTGTTTATTTTCTGAAAGATTTTCATTTTACCTTTAATTTGATATAAAACTAGAGTCACTTCTCTAGATATATTCACAACTTTGACCAAACCTAACAACACTCTGATTTCAACCGAATATTTTCTTAAAGCTCATCTATTCGGACAATGTTTGAAGGCATTGTTCAAGTTTACCGACTCCTAGTGGGAAACAAAATATGTTCGCGATCAATGTTATTTGCTGTAAAATATTTACAAACTATGTAATGAAATTTTCAATTTATGTTGAACTATTTCATTCTAAAATTTGTAACAAATACAATGACCAGTTTCGAGCCGATAAGTATATCTGTATATAAAAGAAATTAAGTACTCTCATCAAGCAATGGCAACTGGATACTAACATTTTTTTCAATATTCTACCGTCAATCGAACAGAAACATTATTTTTAAGTGATCAAAAATCGGCGATTTTATGGCCAATTTTCCAAAACTAATAAAACAGCCAAAATAATATTTTTTTTTTTTGCAATTCTAAATGCGTGATATTTTCTTCACGATATACAACGATATTACATTAATTATTTTATTGAAAATATTAAATTTAGGATAAATTTTTTTTATTTTGTTTATGATGTTTATTTATTATGTATTACAAAAGAAGGGAAACAAAGTGTTACTGGTTTTACATCGTAGATAGTATAATAGCAGAAATGTAAACGAAAATAATAAACAAATTATTTTAGTTTGTATTAAATAATAACCAATTTTTAATTTTACGCTATTATCTTGTTAAAATGTCAAAAGTGCAGTCTTAGTTTACATTAAAAAATATAATATCTATTATATGATAGCTATTATACTGACATATTTTAATATACTATTATACTATCGATTTCGGTTTTGCACTGGATAGTATAATAGAAGAAGATGGACCACAATAAAAGTTTATAAATATAAACAAATTAACTGCATGCAATTTATTTGTGTAAACTTTTTCAAGAATTTTCTGATCATGTAAATTCATAATATAATTTATAATTAGTAATAATATAATTAAATTACGTAACCGTGTTTAATTTGGAATTTTGTTTTGGATAAAAAATTACGATATAAAAATTATTTTTTATTTTTCTATATTTATGGAACTAAATTTATATTTGCCTTGGTCGTGGAAATAAACAAATGAAGATGAGCGCACGTAATGAATCTGCTGCAAATTAAAAATAAAAACAAAATTTTGAATTATGACTGATGAGTCGTCGGTAATCACATACATCACATTGAAACTTTGGAATTTTTCCAAAAAATTATTTTTAAAATTTAAAACAATAATAATATAATATTATAAAAATAATAAGAATAATAATTGATTCGAATCAAATGAGTATCGATAAAAGTTTCAAACTTCACCTATACACAGCCATAATCTTAATGTATAATAACAATTTTGTGCATAATAACTAATATCTTACAATTGTTTTTTTAATTTTGTCATATTTTAAAATATATTTTATAAATATGAATGAATTTTTAAAAATAGAAAAGAAATTTTCTTACTTTTTTACAAATAAAAAAAACAAGAAAAACAAAAAAGGAAATTAGATTTGCAAAAATATTATTTATGAACGAGATGAATTAATTATAATATATCCAAAAAAAAAAAAATATCTTGTAAATATAAAACAAACAAACAATAACCAAACATTGTAAATGTGAAAATAATATTCAGAAATAAAATAATTGAATCGGAAGATCATTTTGAAATAGAAAATTTAGAAAACTAATTCTATTGTAATAATATATAACGTAATGAAATAAAATGATGGCCGAACCTGATACAAGAGGGCATGTGCTTTTTGAGTGTGTGTACTTAAATTTATGTAGTGTAAATTGTTTTCTTATTTGTGTTTTTACTAATAAACTACTAATATAATAAACTATTTAGACTATATTAACTGTAAATAACAACAAAAATAATATGTGACTAAAAATATGTGTATGACTTTACTAGAATTTATATATATCTACATTTATATATATATATATATATATTATATATATATATATATATATATATATATATATATATATATATATGGTGAAAAATACGTGAAATCACAAATTTTTGTAAGTCATATTTGAATTTTATGATTTTTATGTTTTCAATGCATAGCCTTGATTAAAAAAAAAATTTAAGAATACTTAATTTTTTTTTATTGTTGTTGTTGTTAAAAATACAGGGTGTCAAATTTTGAGAAAAATGATAATTATGATGTTGTATTTATGGCAATAAAAAGAAAACTAATTGTCCGATAATTATGATTTTGGACTCACTTTAAAGATAAGTTAATAGCAATTAACAAAAAAATATAAAATTAGTATGTTGTTTAATTTCTTCTTCTTTAAATTTCCCGCCAAAATGTTCTTTTTCAATTTTCTCAAAAACCTATTTTTTTTTTTTTTTTTTTTTTTTTTTTTTAAATTTGGCAACTATTATTTTACAACATATTAAAACACTGGACCAGCGTTATTTTTTATATTCTTGCAAAATCTGTTTTAGTAAGAGTATTATTTCATATTTATATGGAAAAACTATATTTGAATAGATATTTCAGTGTTTTGCTACTGTTTAATTTTTTTGTTTTGTTTATTAATAATATTCAATTTAGCGTCACATTTAAGTATGAGTCACCGAATTGGAAGGTGCCACCCCCTGGTTCATATCGTTTGAAAATTGGTTAACCATAGTACCATAAATCCCTTTTGTTTCTTAGATTATTTTATAAGACTAAATAAAATGTTTTTTTTTCCTTTTTTATTGGGGGGGGTTGATTATTTTCACTTGACAGGTGTACCTGTTAAACGATGAGTAATTCTTTTGAAAACCAAAAAAAATATATTGTCGATATAAATAACAGTTAAAATTTAAAATTTTGATTAGTTGACATTGTGATTATTTGTAAACAACATTTAAATAAGGAGCAACATTTTTTAAAATTTGTAAAAAAAACAGTGTGTTAAAGTGACTGATAAATAAGTACTAGTGCATTAAATTTGATAATGGATAAATTTCGAAAGTGTTGTAAACCATTTCGCGACTTAAAGTGTTCGAGTGAACTAAGACTAGTTACGGATTATGTTAAGCAATTAATGCCACAATCGGTTGAGAATCAAGATAAATTGTATATCTGTTCAACGTGCTATATAAATCTAACCTGCAAACGACGAAAAATAGAACCAGAATTGTCACCAGTTGCGGGACCATCAGCAACATCACCTATAACACCGCAAATAGCCGATGACGATGATAGTAGTGATAGTGAAGCGTGTTATTTCAAAAATATAGCTGTTTTGGAAAAAATAAATGAGGTGTTACCCGTTATTGGGAAGTCTCCTATATATCCGAGTACATTGGAAGTCAGGCCAAAACAGCAGCAGCAAAAATTAATCGGTTTAACTTCAATGGCATTATCAACATCTTTGGTTTCGGGAATCGTGCCGCTTTTTAATCAGTCAACCGATGACCAAAGGAAGATTAAACTATATGATGAATTGATTGGTGACCTAAAAACCAAATTCCAAGAACTGGAGAAAACCAGTGATAAGATTCAGTTACTTACTATATTGCCAAAATCATTAACCATGCAAGAAATTCAGAGCGAGTTCAACGCAACGCAACATATGGTCCGAACAGCTAAAGATCTACGGGACAAGAACGGTCCACTAAGTCGTCCAGCAACTAAAGTAGGAAAGCGAATAAGTGATGAGCTGAAGCAAGCAGTATTATCTTATTACACTGATGATGATGTTAGTCGGATAATGCCCGGTAAAAACGATTGTTTAACTATCGATAAGGCTAAAGTTCAAAAGCGGCTAATGATGTGTACACTGAAAGAATGCTACGAGGGATATAAGTCGTTGCATCAGGGCGATGAGTCAAAAAAAATTGGATTTTCCAAATTTTCACTACTTCGTCCTAAATACTGTGTACAACCAGGTAGTAGTGGAACGCATACAGTCTGCGTGTGTACCATACATCAAAATGTCAAATTAATTATTTATGGTACCAAAATGGAAACTTTTACCAACGGAAAGATAGCAGACTACCGGGATTGTATTTCATCTATATTATGTGTTGAGCCTACACCAACATGTTACCTTCTAGAATGCGAAAGCTGCCCAGGACTAGATAACTTTAAACAATATTTGAAAAATGCATTTCTGGAGCATGGCTGCGAGGATGCTGAGTTAAAGTTTAATCAGTGGGTTTCTACCGACAGATGCAATTTGGAAACTTTTTCACAACCGTTAGATGTATTTCTGGATTATTTCATAAATAAGATGAAGAATCTGTTGCCTCATTACTTCATTTCACTTCAGCAGTCCAGTTTCTTAAAAAATAAAAAATTGGCGCTGAAGTCTACCGAGGTGATAGTTTTATGTGATTTTGCAGAAAATTATTCATTTATAATGCAAAATGCCGCACAAGGTTTTCATTGGAATAATAAACAAGCGACTATTCATCCATTTGTAATTTACCAAAATTTAGAAGGCAAATTACATCACCACACCTTCGTTATAATATCGGATTGTCTTCACCACGATACTGTAGCGGTTCACTTATTTATTGAGAAATTAATGCAGTTTTTGAAAACTAAAATATCCAGTTTATCTAAAATTTATTATATTACCGATGGTGCAGTCACGCATTATAAAAATAAGAAAAATTTTAAGAACATCCTAAAACACAAAGAGGATTTTGGAGTTGACTGCGAATGGCATTTTCATGCAACAGCTCATGGAAAAGGTCCATGTGATGGAGTAGGGGGTACCATCAAAAGAATGGCATCCAGAGCTAGTCTCACAATGGAATACGGCAGTACAATAACCAATGCAGATGAATTATTTAAATGGGCTAAAACGTTGAAAACAGATATCAATTTTGGATTTTGTTCAGACGCAGAACATAAATCAAAGCAAATAAAACTTGCAACTAGGTTTGAAAATTTAAAAACAGTAAAAGGAACTCACGGTTTTCACGCATTCATTCCAACAGAGGATGGCTATTTGAATTGTAAAAAATATTCTAATTCTGATGATTATCTTAAATTTAAATTGTGATTTTTAATTAGAATAAGATTGAATTTTAAACAATAAAGTAAAATTATCTTTGGGTTCGAAAATAAATAAATACTAATAATTTAACTGAACTGTCTTTTTTGTAAATATGTAATTCCAAAACAATGAGATATACATATCTATTCAAATATAGTTTTTCCATATAAAAATGAAATAATGCTCTTACTAAAACAGATTTTGCAAGAATATAAAAAATAACGCTGGTCCAGTGTTTTAATATGTTGTAAAATAATAGTTGCCAAATTTAAAAAAAAAAAAAAAAAAAAAAAAAAAAAATAGGTTTTTGAGAAAATTGAAAAAGAACATTTTGGCGGGAAATTTAAAGAAGAAGAAATTAAACAACATACTAATTTTATATTTTTTTGTTAATTGCTATTAACTTATCTTTAAAGTGAGTCCAAAATCATAATTATCGGACAATTAGTTTTCTTTTTATTGCCATAAATACAACATCATAATTATCATTTTTCTTAAAATTTGACACCCTGTATTTTTAACAACAACAACAATAAAAAAAAATTAAGTATTCTTAAATTTTTTTTTTAATCAAGGCTATGCATTGAAAACATAAAAACCATAAAATTAAAACATGACTTACGGCTCCATATAGTGAATTTGTGAGTTCACGTATTTTTCACCATATATATGTATATACATATATATATATATATATATATATATATATATATATATATATATATATATATATATATATATATATATATATATATATATATATATATATATATATATATATATATATATATATATATATATATATATATATATATATATATATATGTATATACATATATATATATATATATATATATATATATATATATATATATATATATATATATATATATATATATATATATATATATATATATATATATATATAATACATAATATGTACATTGATAATTTTTAAAGATGGGTATTCTAGTGCAAATTTTATACGATTCCTTAACTTTCCGTTCCCTCTCCTCCTATTCTGTTAAAATATGAAAAGAAAAATGTACCTTTTTATTTTAATTTTAAGTTTCGTTAGATTTTTTTTAATGTTTTTTGTGTAGCATACTTGTTATGTGAATTTTTTATGTGGATTTATATTTGTTCAAGTAATTTTCTTTTTGTTAAATAATGGAGTTAACAAACCCACCTAATAAGTTAGATCAAATTCATAATTTCCATTTAAAATTTGAAATCAATAGTATTTCGACCGATCCGATTAAGACAACACAGTGATGATTGATCGTGAGATACTGGGGTCCAATCCCTACAGGGCAAGGGGATTTTCATCATTTGATTACGATTGGTTATGAGGACAAACACATCTACGTCTTCTACTTGTAGTGAAAGGCTCATACGCCATGTCAGTGCTATAGGCTGACAAAGAGCTATATAATGTACATGGGGACAAAAATAAGAAATTCCTGTGAAAGAGATTTACATTTTTCATGTTACCTGTGAACTCGGTTTAAAATTGATTACATGAAACTTACTCCAATATTATATAATTGTTCCCAGATTTCTATTTCCAAAATGACTTATAATCTAGAGAGTTCATATTTCATACCAATATTTTATGGCTCTACAATTAAAAATTCACATAACGAGATGCAGTTTTATTTTTTAAATTTCGATTTTATTTGTAAATAATTTCATTTCTGCAAATTTTTAAATTTTGTTAAATTTTAATATGCAATTCAATATTTTTCAGACATTTAGCAGCACATCCATACCCCAAATGAGTCAGCTAAGCTCGAAACATCGCCGTGTTGTTTCATCACCAGAGGCACTACATTCACGCGGTAGTTTAGAACACCCGGAACGCATGAATAAATCTGGTTCTTGGGATTTGGTCGAAAAAGACACTGAAGAAACACCACCTGGAACACCACCACCACCATACTTATCATCACATCCTTCAAATTTAGGTAGCGGTGGTGGTGAACTCACAAATCATAGCAATACAAATATAAGTAATAATAATCAGCTGAACGATGATAATATGCTGGGTGACAATTTTGATTCAACTACCGCTGGGTCGAATGCTTCTTTGGCGAGTACACCAATATCGGCGGCTCAAGCAAATGTAGCCCAAAAACAAATTATCTCAATGGAAGATGATGAGATGTCCGATCAGGAGAGTTTTATTGACGATAGTGGTGCATTTAAATCGTTATCGAAACTGTTAGAACAGGAGAATACAGCGCACTTGGCTGTGTTTTTAAATTATGTAATGACAAACTCCGATCCATCAGCACTATTATTTTATCTGATAACCGGACTTTATAAAGAGGGTAGTGTAAAAGATATGAGAAAGTGGGCATACGAGATTCATTCAACATTTTTAGTTCCTCGTGCAGTAAGTATTTAATTCTAATTTGTAATGTCTAAACAGATTAATAATTATGTTTTATTTACATTTTAGCCACTACTCTTATCGAACGTTGATGAGTCACTAGCCCGCGAAGTGGACGATGTGCTACAGCATGAGTACGAAAAAGGCGAAATCTTACGAAAAATTTTCTGGAAAAGTCGTGTAAAAGCAAAGGATTATGTTAACCACCAGCTGCAAGAATTTTCTGGAAAACGAATAGCTGGTCTAGGCGCATTTTTCGGACCACCTGATCAAGTTCTGCTCGAAGCACGAGGCGATAAGTCTAAAGAACAAAAAATCATCGAAGAAACGTTAATCCCAAAACTTCAACAAATGCTCGATGAGCTTGATAAAGAGGCACCTAATGAGTGTCCCAAGAAATCGGCCATGTGTTCAGCTCTGTCGACAGTGCTACATCGAATATTCGTAACGCGCGCTAATCCTGGTAATCCGATCGATAAAGTTCATCATTTCGTGAGTCGCGAGAAAAGCTTTAAAAGTCGGCTGTTAGGTAAAAATCGTAAAATCCTTGTCCGAGGGCATCACCTAATACTACGACAGTATTACGAAGTGACACACTGTAATCATTGTCAAAATATCATATGGGGTGTAAGCCCGCAAGGTTATTTTTGTACCGATTGTGAGTTAAATATTCATCGAGCATGCACAAAAGTGGTAGAAGAAAATTGTCCCGGTCCAGCGCCGTCGAAAAAAGTAAAAGATCAATCGAATGAAAATAACAAAATTCGAATTTTCATGGAGAAAATACGGCCAACCACCCATTTAATTCAATGTATGTTGAAATTTTACATCAGCCGCATTTCATAAATATTTAATTCTTGTTTTCAATTCTAGCCGAAAGATCGCGCCGTCAGGAGGAAGATGGAAGTTTTGATGATAGCTATGGTAAGTTCACATTATTCAGATTAGATGGTACTGTAATCAGAAAAAAATTTAGTATACTATTATTGTCTCAGTTAATTTATTTTGGTTGGGCAAACGTTTTGGATGTTGTCCAAGAATTTTCGTTATTCAATGTCATCGTTTGGTTTGTTTTGATATAATGGATTGAAACATTAAATTAAATGAAGATAATTACATTGAATTCTTGAGTTGTGTAAACATAACATATATAACTATAGCTACATAAAGACATAGTAGTAATAACGCAAAAATTCGTGGTAGTATAGCAACAAAAATGTGTAACAAAGAATTTCATATTTGTTGAGCTCTTTTATGGATAAATTTTTTAGTTTTCGTTTTTATTATTGATAAAATTTTGGGAAAAACCAAATTTTGACGCCAGACATTTTAAGATTTAAGATTATTACGATAGCATTAAGTTGAATTTGAGCCACATGCAAATTCATTCATTATATTTTTTTTGTAATAGTTTTGGTGACACTGAATACGATTTATATTTTTTGTTAAGAGGATGATGTTTCAGACGCGCGATTTGTTTTTTATAACTTATAAAAATATAAATTTTAATTAGTTTTTTACTTTATTACTTGGATTAGTTAGAACTCGAGAAGTTTTTTATTTTTTTTTTTGAACTCGAGAAACTAATAAGTTTTATTTTGTTCTAAAATTTAATCTCTCTACGTTCTGGTGCTCGGGGCTCTTACCAACCAAATCAATCATGAATGATCGCTCGTCCCATAGATTCTGAGTTATCATCAGGATGGTTTATAGATGATCGGAATCACTGATGCAGAATTCCTTTTACATCCCGTGACTATTGGAATTTAAACCCCAAACCAAACGTGCTATTTGCTCAGTCTTTCGTTTTGAAGTTGAAAGAAAAAATTTACACTTCTAAGAATTAACATTTGGAAATTCATTTGGTAAAGTTTCTTTGTGTACTTTTAAAATTGTGGACGAAGAGAATCTTGGAAACACAGCCTATCCTAATGTGAGTATTATTACTTCCTGTATTACATTTTCACAGAATTTATATCTTAGGTTAGATTAGCTTAGAGTAGCTGTCTCAAAGGAATAGAATAAATCTATACTGGTTCGTAGCTGTACCACATATAAGATTTCATTTTCACTATTCATCGAACCATCCTGAACTTTCCACGAAGCGTTGAATATACCTGACATAGATCACGCTACGATCCGTCAGGTCGTATAGATGGGGAGATCCCAAAAATTTCATTTGCTTTGCGTTTGACGAGGGCAGGTGGAGTACTGTTTCTTCCTCATGCTCATAGCTACGACAGTAATCATAAGTGGGGATGCTCATTTTTCTCGCATTTATACCTATGAGACAGTGTCACGTTATATAACTGCCATGACCATGCTAATATGGGCCGGTCCAATTTTGGAGATTTGCTTAGTTATTACGCACGAATTGGTGATAGTCCATCTGTCGTTCATATCTCACAGCTTCCTCCTGAAGAAGCAGTTTACATGAAGCTACCTGTATTTCAATATCCAACCTGCTTGTTGAAATGAGGGATGTTGTGACCTGACTGGCAAAAATTGTTCTGCTTTTACATCTCCTGCAATATTGAAATGTCCTGGCACCTTCGTTAAGCGGTAGATGAACTGATCAATAAACTTTTTTTTAACTAAATGTTATTGTAGCGTTTTAATTGCCTGACTGTCCGTAAAAATGCGAATATCCCTTCCTGATATTACATTATACAGTTGATGAGTGTATTACGTTGTTGCAGGTCCACATAGAGATGGATTTGAGCCTTATGGCTGTGCATGCTGCCAATTGTTTGGCTGCAAGATCCAGAGGGATGGGAGAAAAGAATCTCCCAAAGCTTTAGTGGGTGCACACCTGAGTGCTTCACTTATACTAAAGAGTATAGAAAGTAGAAGAGAACCGAAACAGAACAAAAAATTTCATCAAACGATTTGCATGTATTGTAACAAAATAAACTGTATGAGTAGAATTACGAGTATATCAACGAACCAACACAAATTCACTTCCATCAACTTCTACACCACACACTAACAGATAATTTACGAAAATATTTCAAATATCTTTTTAACTACTCACACATTATGAAAGCAACCGAAATAAATATTGCAAGGACAAAAACAAAATATGTAAACAATAACAACAATTAACAATAAAAATTTTCAATGTGTGGTTGCATGACCAAATATGATTGCATCTCCCCAACAGTATTTGATGAAATTTTTTGTTCTGCTTTGTTTCTCTTCTACTTTTAATACTCTTTGTTTATACACAAGCAGGCTTTTGAACTTTTATTTAAAGTTTATTCATGACCATGATTTTTAAAGCTGGGCACCAGACGACCCCATGTAGTAATATGGGTTTCACTATTGGAACATTGAGCCAGTGTATAGTATGGGGCTCCAATCCCCTCTTCCTTATCCACATCATGCATCGGTAATGACGTTCCCTTAATCAAAAAATCCGAATTATCATCATTAACGACCATCATTATTAATTTAATCTACTTACCGCGCGTAAACAACAAGTAATGGTATTAATATTGATCGTGTAAAGTCCATTAATGGCATTTTTAGAGGAGAATAGCGCTATAGTGTGTTTCTTTAGAGTTAGACTAACCCCACGCTCGATTTAGCAACAGGTTATTAATGACCAAATTCCACAAAACGTAAAACCTCACCTTGCGATGTGCACCTTACTTGGGTGAACATCCCATTAGATGAGCTGTCACGATCCTGCCTCTAATCATTTGATTTATCCAGTTCCTCAGCGACCCATTTAGTTTTATTTGCAATTGCGGTTTCAAACCCAGTCAGAACTCCTAAATTTATGAATGAATTATTTTAACACCATTTCAGGATAGATTAACTAAATCAGGGAAACGGGAAACCAAACATTGTTTGTTTAAACATCCTGCTCGAGCTTTCCCACTCGAGGGCCAAGGACTGACACGACTTTCGTATATTTTGCTTCGGATTTGATAGAAATACCTAATACGAAAACAAATTATATTTATGTTTTATTTTTATTAATAATAATAATAATACAGTCTTTAAAGGCCATTACTGACCCCTTACTGCGTCAATAATTTGGCTCCAACGGCTTCAATCCTAGGCTTGGTCTTCATACTATCCCAGACAATCTGAGGAAGCCAAGTCATTCTCTACACTGTGGAGCCATCGTCGGCTGCAACGACCTCTGCGCCTACCATATGGTGGCTCTCCTTTCAGAGATCGCTGCACAATTCGATCCAGATCAGCACGCAGAACGTGACCGAGCCAGCGTACTCGCTGAGATTTTATTTCATGCACAATATCGGTGATCTTCATCAGATCTCTGATCTCGAAATTGTACAGAGCTCGGTATGTGGCATCTATTTCGCGTTTTGGGCCGTAAATCACACGCATGACTCTTCTCTCAAATGTAAGGAGCCATTTGTCGCACGTCAGTGCCCAACTTTCACATCCAAACATAACAACGGGCCTGATCAACGCTTTGTAAAGTTTCAGCTTCACGGCACTTGATAGGTGTTTAGATTTTAGCAGTGACCTTAGAGGATACAAAGCACGGCTGCCAGCCGCACTTTAATATCCTCACCCACACTGTTATCGTGAGTGATAAGAGAGCCCAAATATTTGAACCTCCTCACTCCTTTATGTGTAGTGACCACTACTAAAATCTGGTGTGCCATTGTCCCTATAACCTGCAATCATGTATTTGGTTTTGGACTCATTGATCTGGAGTCCAACAGAAGCTGAAAACTCTACAAGCGGATCAAGTATTTCCTTCACTCCGTTGCCATTCAGTCCTATCACGCATATGTCATCTGTCATATTTTTATCAATATATTTAATTTTTATTTAATCCATTTTCATACAAAATGTATGAAGCTGTTCTCAGATTGAGATATTTTTTTCACTCACGGGCTAAAAAGTATGGCTGATAATCGTATACTGAATGAATTATTATTATTGTTTTAAATGGTTTTGTAGTAAATAATTGTACAGTAAAAATTCTTAAAGACAGAAACTCAAGAGATCCGACAAAAATTTTGGCTTTGTCGTTGTAAGGTGTTTTTATTGCAAAAATTATCAATATTTATGTATAGAAAATATAAAGCTTAAACATTTTTAAAATTTTATATATTTTTTACATGGTTATAAATTTATAATATATCTTAATATAAATATTGTGATTTAGACAAATCAAACGATATATTAATAGTTTTGATCATATGTATATAATTCAAGGTAAAAATCAAGTAAAGCACTGATAGATAACATCCCTTCAGTGACCAGTGATGAAAACGAGGATTTTCATATCGTACGCAAAGTAAATTCAGATTCGTTATGTTATAATGTTAAGATTTCTAGGAAACATTTGGTCTTAGTCGTATTATTACTATTACAAATTATTATGTTATCAAATTGATTGCGAATAAACATTTAAATACATCACTATTTATGTGATGTTACTAACAATTATTTAGATTATTTTTCTTCAAAAATTGAAGTAATAATAGTCCGTAACGAAAATAGACAATAAACGATACGTTTTTCGTTTATAACAGAATTTTAAAATATGTAACGTTTATAACACTATTTTCATTCCATTACTCCGTTACGTTACACCAAAGATTATATATATAAAGATAGACCGTGTGGAAACGAAAATTGTAATGCGAATTAATAACGGTAAAAATACGAAAAATAAATGATTATATTCTCTCTCTGCTCTACATTCTTATAAAATCGAATGAAGTGAAAGACAAAAAAACATATTTCCACTACAGATATAGTAGGAGCACCCAAAAACGAATTTGCGGCGCCCAACATATATTTTTATTTTTTGTACGGGATGAACTCTATAAGGTTCTATTCTCTTTGGCTGCACGTAACGTTTTTCATCACTGCTTCAGATTTAATTTTATAGGTTGATTCTATGAAATGAAATACATAGGTTATTTTCTATATGAAATACATAGGTTATTTTCTATATGTCCATGCGAAGACTTAAATGAATAAAATATAAAATAATAAATTGTGTGGTTTAGACAGATTTCACGAAATCATATTGGATTTTAAATACAAATTATTTTCCATATTAAGTTTTCAATGTTTGTTAAAACATTGCTGTATTTTGAATATAAAAACCCGCTATTACCCAATAATATTAAAAAATTCTGCAATGTCTTTGAAAATAGATAAAGTGAATTGGGATTAATGTTAGTATTTACATTGTGTTTTGCAGTATCTCATACAAATCGGAAAGGAATTCACATTTGTTTGTACAACTTTACGTAGAATTCAGATTAGATGCATCTAAAATCTTTTCCGTATACCTGCGAAATCGGCACGAGCTAAGTGTACATTTTCCACTACAATTTTATAATCATAATAATTAATGTTAAAACAAGGTAGCTTTAGACAGCTTTGATATAAAAATATAGTAAAATACCAAAAGAATTATTCAACTTTAAAAAAAAAAAAAATTAAAGTTGGGCAGATGATTACTCCAGCACTCAATGCCACTAACGGGTCCACGGTGCAATACTCGGACAAACACATATACTTACACATTAAAAACACCCAACCGTGATTTTTGGTCATCACCGGGAATCGAACCCGAGACCCTCGAATAACAAAACAAGGACGCTACGAGTACTTGCTGTGCCAACGAGGGCGGTCATTATTCAACTTACTGATACTTTTCTTTATCCAAATAATTTAGGTTTGTTGGTCGAGTTTATGCTCTACCATATATATTAGTATAAAATTGAAAAAACAATAAATATTTTAAGTAGAAAACACTTTCGTTTTCAACTTTGAAAATGTTTGAGAAAAGAATTGGACAGTCTGTCAAATTGAGTTGTATATTTTATTAAAATTCCACTTAATAGAAAATTGTACAGTATGTACTCTAAATTTACATATTTATTGAAAGATGATAATGGGAAAATTAAAACTATTTATAACATTATACCAGCAAAAATTAGATAAATTAGAATACTTAAATACATAATCCAGAAGTTAAATATAGCTAGAATACTTGCTGTAAGTCATCTATTAAATTTATAAACAGATATTTTGAATGAATTGAAATTTATAAGAGTCAACGGATAAATAAATTTCTTTCGTTTATTAAAATAAGAATAAACCAGAAAATTGTGAATAGCTTTATTTTTTATAGTAGGAAAAACGGACAAAAATTCGAAACTCTTAGGAAAATATTTCGTATTCGTTGAAATAAAAATTTATCTTCTTTGTCATCATTTGAGTTTTGGCGCCATTTGTCGTCAAAAATATTGATTTTTGATACAAGATGAAGATACCCTAAATCATAATAAACTAACTAAATGTAAATTTTTTTCTAAAACCACAACATACACAGCAACCAAGAGCTCTAAATAACCTATAAATAAAAAATATACATATTTTTTCCTTATGCCGAATTTTTTTTTTTGTTTTTAATTAAATTGGAAATATATTTTTTATATTTCTTGTAACGAAATTTAATTTAAAACGAATTATTTGTTTTACTTGCAATAATGCATAGAATATAAAATTTTGTTTACAATTTATAGAAATAATCAAACTAATTGTATAGTATTGCTCGGTTTTTATTTTCGATACACTTAGATAAATTGAACTTAATAAGATGAGTTTCTGTAACGTAATAAAAAAAAATTAAAAAATTATAAATATATTATAATATATATATATATATTTTTTGTGTTATATATATATATATATATAATATATATATATATTATATATATATATATATATACATATATATATATATATATATATATATATATATATATATATATATGTATATATATAAATATATATATATATATATATATATATATATTTATATATATATTATATATATATATATATATATATATATATATATATATATATATATATATACATATATATACATATATATATATATATATATATATATATATATATATATATATATATATATATATATATATATATATATATATATATATATATATATATATATATATATATATATATTTATATATATATATATATATATATATATATATATATATATATATATATATATATATATATATATATGTATATTGTATATACATACATATATACATCATAGTAATGTGTATAACTATAATAAATTCATTGATTTTCCACAAATGTAAATTGATTCTATATTTTAAAATTGTACTAAACATAAACAAAAACATGTTTATCATTCAAGGTTATCCTATTTCAAAAAGAAAATGTGGAAAGTTTTTTCTGTTTTCTGTCCAACAAGCTACCAGATTTTATTAAACTGATTTGAAACAAATCATTTACATAGAATATTAGTTTTTATATTCGGACCATGATCTCTTACTCATGCTCAATATTTACGGTTTATCTTCGAATATTTCTAAAATCAATTTGAATTTACTATTTCAATAAATTTTGAAAGGTCATAAAATCTTTAAAAATTTGACTGCTGGTGGATAATTTGGTAGAATCGAAATAAATTGCCGAAATTATCGATTATGCCAAATAAACAATACGAAAATTGTAAATCTTCATTAAAAATAAGAAAACTAAAAATCATTTAAAAGTCAAGATGTTTTCTCTCATGTATTTGTACTGAACAAACGAAAAATTTAACAAATTAAATCCAACGCATCGTAAAAATCGTTACTCTGTCAAATTAACATCGAAAATTTAAATGTCAAAACGTATCATAAGAAAGATTATCAAATAACTAAATCAGGCTTAGGTTTTTTGATTTTGAGGGTGATTTTTTCGAGAAAGTTGGCGATTCGCTTTTAAAATATTAAATTATTAAATTCAAGTTTTATTAATTCCTTGTAAAGAACGCAAAAAACATATTTATAACATACGTAGTTTTGAGATAAAGAATTAAGAATGATTTCTTATTACCCAAATGTAGATATAAAATTAAAATCAAATAAAAATACAAATAATGTATTTTTAATTATGTAAAATTAATATTTTTGACAATAAATTATGAGAGCAACGAATGATAGTTTATTCAATTTTGCAGCCGTAATTGAAATTCAAATTGAGAGATGTAAATATTATTTTATGATTCAGTATTAAAGGCATTAGAAAAATCTAACAAAGCGGGAAAAGTAAATCGTTCTTAAATTTTGGAAATACCAATTAATTCAGTTTGTTTTAAACAAATGCATATGACTTTTTATTGTATTTTATATTTTTTTATTTATTATTCGTGAATTATACAACTGTGATCTGATTATTTATCCAGATACTACAGTGCAATTAAAAATATTTAGTTAAGCCAGAGTGTGGATAAAAATCTAACCATTTTTTATCCGTTCTTATTTTTTATGTAAAGAAATAAGCAAAACAGAAAAATGAGCGGTTTTTGTTTGCCATTTAAGTGATTTGTTTGGCGGAGTAGCGCGGATCAAAGATTTTTGTACGTACATGCGCGCTAGCGGAACGCAGTAAAATTTAGAAAAGATAAACTCACAAGTAAAGTAAATTTTCAAATGACTATCCAAATAAACGAATGAAAGTATTGCTTGTGCGAGCCAGGCGAGAGTACTGTGAAACGAGTAGTAGTAGAAAACATTGATTTATTGTCTCGCAAGCAGGTTAACAAAATTTGTAGGTTAATAATATACATTTATATTAATTTATGACAAGAGAGATCAAAACCATAAATTCTACTCCATGTTGGTAAATTATTGCTGGTAGATATTTTTTTATTGAATTATTAGCAATAAAGTTTGTAGTAGCATCTAATAAAATGTAGCATCCGTCGCTTCATAGACACAAAAAATTTCACTGATTTGTTTACCTTGCTTGTTGTATCATTTCTGAAATAACTAGGAAAATGACACACAATACTTATTGTGTTCTCGGGGTTATTTTCGTTTACATAGTGTCAAATAATATAAATATCCCCTATTCTCAAGATTTACCTATCTCATTATTACATGACAATAAAATATTTAAAATTTTACTTAGTTTTATACGTCGTCTCGTATTTCTTGAATATAAAGTAAACATTTAAATTGTTGTGTAATTATTATTAGTGAACCGAGAAACATCTGTGTCAATATTTCGTTCGAATATTGGTTTTTGTCGAAATTTTTCATAAATCGTTCAAATTTCTTTATTTTAAAATACCGTTTTTAATGAGTATACATACATATATGTTTGATTAAATAAATTATTAAATAAAATTATTTTATATATAATTGATACAATGATTGAATTTGTCTCAATGCAGTCTCATTTATTTCTTGTGAAAAAAAATAAATATTTGCACTTGATCTATAGCGACGCGATAACCGCATAGTGATAATCTCAGCACTGGGTATCTATAAGATTGAAAAAAAAAAAAAAAAAAACTGTATGATTTATAGATGGAGCATTTTTTTGCTGATTTGAGAATTAGCAGATACCTTGCAAATTTGTATAACAAATCTACAGAACAGATGAAATTCAAAAAAAAACCGGGTATGATATTTGTAAAGAAAGAAGTTAATAATTTGCGAATATGTGCCAAGAAATAAAATAGTTTTTCTTTTGTTCTGTAGTTTTGAATGAAATCTTTTTACGTGTTTAATCTCTCTTAGAATATACATTTCTATATTTCACAGAATAGACAACTGACAAATTTCAAACCACAAGTCGATCTAAAATTACAAATTTTAATAAATATCACAAACATTTTTAATAAATCATTATTTTTGTTTTCATTTCAGGTAAGTTGATTTTCATCTTATAATTGAGTAAGTTTTTTTCGCGAAATATTTACTATTATTTTTTCCACTAGACAGTAATCTTTTGTATACATACATATATTTTTGTATTTCTATAATTTGTGTGCATTACCACGCACCGAAAACAGCGTTAATCTCAATTATTGGATTGTTTCCAACAAACGTTTTTTTTGGTACGATGTGAATATGTATATGAATCGACTAAATTTTTATCACTTTCGAATGTCAACAACTTGAGCTATTTTAAGACAACATTTATAATTGTTTTATGTCTATCCAAACGCAATTCATCATAGCCCATTCGATTACTTAATCATTTCAAGTTACTTGATATTGTCTATAGTAATTATGATATAATGGTGAAAGAATGAATTAAAATTGGTGATTAAACATTATAATGCTTTAATAAACACTCACCATACTGTCTCAACGTGGTCGACGAAAACTCTACTATTTAGTTACAAACATTTTTAATTTTTCATCTTTTTTTCAACGAATTCGAAACACCGAAAAATGTATAGTAGCAGCCATTTATTGCTACCTAATTTGAAGTTCTAGTCAATCTAATACTTAAACTCCACACAGAGATTTCCCTAAAAAATAAATATAAGTAGCGACGATCTACACCAATTCCTAACAGGTAATAACCGCATGTTAGAAGAATAAAACATACCGTACAACATCTTCCTGAACAGATAAAATAGCTGTTTGGTTTTGAGACGTTAATTAAATAGATAAGTGTAAAATTCAAAAATTTAGCTAAACTACATCCTAGAACTATGCTTGAATATGAAGAAATACGATCGAATTACATATTACTAGAAATGAAGCTAGTACAAGCATGGAAATATTTTTGGAGAATAGCCATATTCTCCAGAAGCATGCCGAACAAAACTTCAAAATCAAAATGGCCGGTTAATTTATGTTAATAATAATCGTGGGAAAACAATTTCTTCAGTTGAATTAGTTGTTGAATTCATTTCATAAATTACTAGAGCTTGCTAGAATTATTTTTTACAAAACTTTCAATTTTCTAGTCCATAGAGGGTAGACAGTTTTAAAAAAAAAGCTGGACCACTGGATGCTTAATGATGGATCAAAATATTTAATTTGTTCCATGGCAAGTGATTTATTACATGAATCGTATTTTTTATAAGCAATCTATTATAATCAATCAATCATAATCAAGCAATCTATAAGTAATCTAATATCTTTAGTACCTTTAGGTGAAGGATACATTTCTAAGGTGGTTTGAAATTTACAACAAAGGTAATTTGAAAATTTAGTAGAACTAAAGTAAGTGAGCTGTTGTACTAAAGCTTAGCAGCAATCTAATGGTGCACGTTTTTTTGAATACTTATATGGATTAGGCCGTCTATCAATTAGTTAAGAAAATAATTAAAAATTAAAATTTTAACAGAAAAATGAAGTGAACAAACAAAAAATTAAATATTAATTTTTTAGATTATGTTTTTATGAAATAATATGGATGGACATTCTGTAAATTACATATTGTCAATTACTAATTTATTTAATTTAACAGCGTTAATAAATTCGCTTTTACAAGACGTAAATATCTGCAGTAGATCCTAAGTTATTTACTGAGCGACGAAAAGATAATCTCTCTGTATACATGTCATGGAATGGGCACTTTACCGATCTGCTTGGGGTTCATTATGTGTCACGGGCTGTAGTTGAGTCACCTTAAATACAGACTGCGGATCCACACCATTTTCATTGAGGATCCATCCCATGAAGAATTCACTAAGGCCATGCAGAGATTAAACCGAAACCGCTCACCTGGAGTGGACCACTATAATTCGGAGCTCTTGATATTCGGTCGGAAAACTTTGTGGAAATGACTTTTCGACCTCATTCGATTAGTATGGCGAATTGTTAGAATTATCGTGGTATAGCTCTCCTTTGCACAGCATACAAGTTATTGTCTTACGTTATATTGTATAGAGTCACGCCTCTGGTGCAGGGCTTGGTTGATGACTATCAAGGAGGATTTCGTTCGAGTCGATCAGTCATTGATCTTTATGCTGCGGATGATTCTATCTAAATGTTATGACTCATCCATCCATGTACATCAGGCTGTTCCTAGATTTCCGACTCGATCAATCGAGGGAGCTTGTGGTTTGCCTTGGAATACCTAAGAAGGCCAACAAAATTATTACGGTTGTGTAAAATGATATTGACGCAGTCTCAATGCTGCATTAAAGTTGACAACAGGCTATCGAAAATTTTTAACTCGGGTGTTCGGCAGGGGGATGCTCTGTTCCCTATTTTCTTTAATCTCATGTTGGAGTACTTTTTTCGTAAAACTGAAACATCTCAGCGGAACATCTTATAGCGCCAGTCCAATCAAGTGCTTACATCTACATATATGCAGATGACATGTGCGTGATTGGACTGAATAGCAACGGAGTGAACGTAATACTTGCCCCGCCTGTAGAGTTTTCAGCTTTTGTTGGGCTCCATATCAATGTATAGAAAACCTCTGGTTATAGGGACAATGACACAATATTTTGGTAGTAGTCACTACACGTTTGGGGGAGTGAGGCAGTTCAAATATTTGGGCTTTCTTATCACTCACGTATCACGGTAACAGTATTGTTGAAGATTTTAAAGAACGGCTAGCAGTAAGTAGTCGTTCTTTGTGTCCTCTAAGACCACTGCTAAAATGTAAACATCTATTAAGTGCCGTGAACCTGAAACTTTACAAAGCGTTGATCACGCGCATTGTTATGTATGGATGTGAAAGTTGGACGCTGACGGACGAGTACGAGAGATTGCTTGGGAGAAGAATCGTACGTGAGATTTACGCCCCAAAACATGGAAAAGATGGTACATACCGGGCTCTGTACAATATCGTGATCAGAAATCTGATAAAGAAACCCGATATTGTACATGAAAAGATCGCAGCGAGTACACTGGATCGGTCACAGGGCGGTCAATAGGGCGTTACAGGCGAGGATGGCTCCACGGTGTAGAGAACCACTTGGTTTCTCCAGGTTGTCTAGGACTGTATGAAGGCCAAGCAATCGAAACCGACATTGCTGACTCAGTATGGGGCCAGTAATGGCCTTTAACAACTGTTTATTCTTATTATTATTATTTATACATGTCTGTATGATGTAGTAATGTGGTGCACACACCAGATTTTTTTAAATTTATATTTAAAGGTTGACATCGCTTCTAAAGCTTTACAACATTTAATAATGTTTAAATTGTTTGTAATTTTAAGTTTTCTTTTTTATGTTATGTTTTATATTTACCATAATATTGTTTAGAAAATCAAATTGTTCAACAAAATAGTGAGCAGAACATATAACTCACGTGTGAACAATTTTAAGGCATTTTATTTTAACTGGAATCGATGTTTTACGTTATATCATGCCAAAAACATATGTAGCTGAAAAATGTACTAACAATGCAAAAGAAAACTAAATAATTTGTATACATACAATAATTAAACCGCTCTCAATTTTTTTGAGTTTTCTTGTTTATATATTTTCTCCTACAAATGTATGTATAGTAGATTTAGAACCAAAACAATTTTCTTTTTGCGAGAAAACGAGAAAAAAACAACATTAATAACAAAAATAAGAAAATAAAATGAAAATTCAGTAGAAAATCAACTGTGAATCAATTGAAATGTGTGCATGGGAGAGAGCCTCTGTATAATTTGTGTTTAATATTTCGGTCGGTGTACAAAAAATAGTTGGTGTATAGTGTGTTATAGATAAAAATAAAACCAAAATATTTTAAGCGGGTTTTTGTGTAATGTGATATTGTAAATTGTATACCATATATTGACGTAATAATAGCATTATTATTTATATTTATTACATAATAGTTTATAGTATAAATGATATGTCATAGTTTTAGAGTGAAAAATAATAAATTGAAAATGAAATGTGTGTGATTTATTGATGAATATACATAATATTACATAGCGATGCCATATAATTATGTATAACCTTAGTGATTTCTTTTATGGACGCGCTAATCACACGTGACTTATTTGAATAATTAAATAGTTCAGTAGAATACTAGATCACCTGTTTTCCATGTTGTGAGCTCTACTTTTTCCAAAGATTACATAATATAACATGGAAAATTGATGACAATGATTCTATGTAGTTTACCTATTCTTCGATTGACAAGTAAATATGATGGATTATTATTTCTACATGTTTTCTTGATTGTAATTAGAAAAGTTTCATTTCATTTAATTTGACATGCAGCATAAATTGTTTTTCTTCGAAAAATTACACAAAAATGATTTGATGTGTTTTTATTACAGTTTTTAGTGGTTTTTTAGTTTTGGATTGGAAACATTGAAATTAAAGTAGACAGTAAAGGTCAATGTTGCAATTATGATGTTAAATTATGAAATAAGATAATTGATTGTAGGAAAACTATAATGAATGAGAATGAAATTGCATGTTTTTTATTTTGTGTTATTGTTTTAATGTATATGACATTGCAAGATTGGTGCGTTTAGAATAAAAGGCTGTTACACTTATTACTTATACTATGTATGTATATAGATATAGAAAGACGCTTCTGTTTCAGTTACAATAGATTTTTAAATTTATCTAATGGGATCTAGGTGAAAGAATTGAAATATGTTTTATATTTTTATATAAGCGTTAATTAATGTCGTTAAATTAAAAAATTTGAAATGCTGGTAGTAATTAGTTAATTTTTATTAGTAAGGTTAAGTTACCGGCATCTCTTGTGAATGTAATATGTATAATTATGTACATATTTATTTTTTTAAATTCTACTCGTTTTACTATTATACCTAATTTATAGGCTTATATAATCAGTTGACAAAATTCGTAGAATTTGCATTCCTTGTTATTTATGGTGTACAGCGATTTCAATATTTCTCGGTGTTCCCGCAACATACATATAATCTGATCAGTTTGATTAATTTAATGTGTCAGTACATAGTGCATAGTTTTTATGGTTATGGTTTGATCTTTACAGTTTGTTTTCATTTTGCACATCTCTTAAAATGAGTGTCTTCTATGTATCGACATGGTTTTGTAAAAATATTATCTTGTTTATTCACTAATTTATATTGTTAATTTTCCAGTTATTTATAGTAAGGCATATTTTTGCATACTATAAACTTCCCATGTAACGCTATTCTAGTTTTTTTGTTGTGGTTATAGTTTGGTTGTGTCGTAATTTCCGACATTTTAATAATAAGATGATGTACATACTTATACAGTAAAAATCAAATATTATGGGCCTACTCAATTGTAAATTTAGCAGGCCTATACATACCAATTATTAAGTGTTTGAGCGAAAACTGTAACATAGTAGAACATTTTATATTTAAAATGTCAAAAATTACAATACGTAAATAATTACTATAGATTTCGGACACAGTCTAAATAATAATTGTTAAAAGTTTTTATAGAGCTTTAGGATCCAAAATTGTATTACCAAATATCACGTAAATACATTAGAAATGACACTGTCCAAACTATAGTTTGAGTATAGTTCTGAGTCTTGATATCATGTTTTATGATACAATGATTATGTATATCATTTTATTTCTTAAATACGTATCTTTTAAATAAACGTTGAATAATCTTAAATTGATGTTTAAATTTGAAATAAATATTTAATTAGTAGAAACTGCTCAGGCCTAAGAAAAGTAAATATGCCACTCTCAATAACACATTGTATATGTCTACTAGACCGGACCACCTGACTCTAACTAGGGTAATTGCGTTTAGTTCCTTCAAAATTTTACCTAGCTGTTCCGCTTCCATTGTTACCGTTTTTTTCACGTCATTGGAGGTCTATTTCCTTTTTCCTTTGCTGATTCCATTTTAATGATATTCTAGGGGCTATTCCTGAGTACAATACGAATTCGAAAGAGTAAGATCAGATTCGTTCGATTCTTACTCAAAATCAAATAACAATTTTAGACGTTCGAATTAGCATCGCATTCAAGAATAGCTCTCCTGGTTATGTCAATTTCTGTTTTTCTCAATATGTGCTCGATCCATCTCCATTGCGCTTTCTAATTTCTATCTCAATGTCTGTTTGTCTCATTTGACGGAGGAGTTCTTCATTTGTGATGCTGTTTGACCAGAATCATTTTGTTACCTCCCTTAATCCTTTATTCTCAAGCTCCTGGAGTCTGCTTGTGATCTTCTATGTTTCTATGTTGCACATCCGTAGAGGAGTGTCGATTTTGCACATTTATTGTTTTGTACTTGTTTCAATTATTTTCTTCGCAAGAAACCCATTTGCAATTGCCAAATTGCGCTTCTATTGATCGAACCGAAAATGCGTTGGAAGTCCAAGAAGAGTAGTTATACTAGATAGGCCCATTTTTCGAACTTGGACTGTTCTATGATGATACGGATTGAATTGTCGTGATCTGTATAGATATTGTGACACAGTAATCGATGAGCCTTGCATAATTGACACCTTGCCTGCCAGTGTTATTGTTTTAAACTTTTGGATTGAACTCTCCTCGAACAAAGCGTAGTTATTTGTCGTGGCTTGCAGCTGCTCGTTTAATTAATCTTTCAGTGTGTCATTTGGTTACTACTTACTCTGTAGGTGCATTAATTCCACTGGATTAATGTTATATTTCTTTTGTTCAAGTGTAATCTTGCTGTCATTATTCTGCTCCTTATAGGTTTCTATTCGAGCAGTACTTTATCTCCTCTAGCTATTGTTACGATTCCTACCTCTTTTACGTTTGTGTCTAGTTTACAAGAGAATATTAGACAATTGCTTGTGTTCGTATTACGAACTCCATTTCTTTTTCATCTTACTTCACTGAAACCTAATATTTCGATGTTGTATCGCTTCATTTCTTTTTCAACATGTGCCAACTTTGATGTTTCCGTTAGAGTTATTCCAGTTTCCAATTCGTATCCGCGGGTACATATCCTGTAATTTTCTGTATTTTATCAGATAAATAGGTTAAACAAAATTTGTTAATTATTTATAAAGAAAAATGTTTAATAATTTGAGTGATATAGAGTAAAATATTATAAATTGCTGCCCGTAATATTGTAGAGGGGAATTTGTTTTCATTAGATATACACTAGCGTTCAAAAGTATTTTTACTAAATTATTATTATTATTTTTCAAAACTAATTCTATTTTGATTTATACGTGATTTTACGATGTTCTTCTCATTCGAATAGAAAAAATTTCCAGATTATAATCAATTTTTTAAAGTAATTTTCATGAAGAAGGGACGTTATTAAATACGGTTTAAATAAAACTGAAACCTCACATCAATTTAAAGTATCAAAGCTACTAATGTGCTACAGGGCGGTTTGAGCGGTGGAGAAATCTGCCAAGATGTGAATATATAAAAATTTATAGGACGTCAACTAGAAGTCCCAGACCAATTGAACCAGCAATAACGTCCGAATTTAACTGAACCGCATCAGTAAAAATTCACTCTTCGGTAAACATCGGCTTAGAGAGGTGGATGCCTTTGGGTTGCATCCCAGTCGAGAGTCACACATATCTTCAAAGAACAAAAAGACACGACGCGGATTTAGCAAGAACAAGAGATACAGTGTACGGTACATGGTAATTAATGGGAGTAGAAATGACATTGTATGGGAATACTTCTACTGGACATGGTTGGTTCTTTAATTCAATATGAATATTTTAGCGATTTATGCTCATAAAAGTGATATTGTAAAAGTAAAAATATTTTTGAACGCTAGCGTGTATGTTTGGTTGATATGTAGTTTAAACCAACTTAAACTTAATTTTTTAATTTAAGTTTTTAATTTAGCAAACGACCTCAACATCTCATCATATAGACTCTCACCTACTCATATCTTCAACCCAGCCTACTATTGAGACCGACCTTAGCTTCACGAGTTTTACTTTTTCCTGCAGAATTTTCTTATTCACAGAAACTACTGCCTAAAGAAACAGCCAAAACTAATTTACGTAATTTAATTTATCGTAGAACTTGCCATCTAGGATAAATTTTAATTTTAAGTACAAGTCAAAGTGGAAAGAGGTGTGGCTTAATAAACCATTTTTAATTCGCTTCTAAAT
Organism: Tipula unca; assembly: GCA_951394425.1. Classification (NCBI taxonomy): domain Eukaryota; kingdom Metazoa; phylum Arthropoda; class Insecta; order Diptera; family Tipulidae; genus Tipula; species Tipula unca. The sequence goes on from OX596380.1 coordinate 125,045,658, forward strand.
GTTGATATTCCTTATAAACTAGTGCTTACGTAATTCATTTGTATTACAAATAACTTAGTGCTGATCAAGAATTGATTTGAATGAATACAAATAAGAGTCCGAGTCCCCAAATTTTATTTTCATATTTGTTAACAACAAAGCTAAATTCATTCATCTCCCTCAAAAAAGTCTTAACCAGCAAATTTTACTTTACACATATTATTTTCCAGCCCAGATATAATCATGACGGTGATGCTTGTGTTATTTATCGTTCAATAAATTTCGTCATTTTAAGTATCGATCGCCATCAATAGACGTATTCACGCATTTATAGAATATTATTTTTTTGTGGAAAATCAAAACAAATAGATAAACAAGTAGCATAGGAAATAGACAAAAAATATCATTGTGTATTGATTTTCCAACATATTCCGTTCGGTTCGACATTATAATAATTTTTTTTTACATAATCAATTTTCATAGTCTAGTGCTATATATTTGGTTAACCGCCATGTTATGTTCATATAAAGATATACCGGCATATACAATTTAAAATGACGAAAAGAACATCTATAGACTGTTGTTGCTCGAATACCATTTTATTGCGCGTATATATGTACACATGAAATTCGATTTTTAAACGATTCAACATAAAAATTTGTAAATTTTATGTTGAATCGTTTAAAAATCGGTCAAATACAATATGTTATTATACGAGGCGCAGGGACACATTTGAGATTAACAGTTTCCTTTTCTTCAGCCACCTTTAATATTAGACATTATTACATTACAAACAAATACATTTTTTAGATTATGATAAGTTTTTAGATTATGATAAGATAATCACGAAGGCAAAGCAAACTAAAATTGAATGTTAGTCGATTGAGAGTTTTTTAATAAAAGAAACTTAAGTATAATTTAGAGAAAACGTGGTTGGAATATGTAACCAGTAAGAAAGCTTACAGAATTACACGAAATTATTATTAAGTATAATTTGACAAATCGGCCATCGTTATTATAACACAAGTTGAATGTGTTCATAAACTCGATATTGTAACATATCGTTAACAAATGATAGTACTAAAGCATTCATAATCTACGATTGTAACAGTGGCCATGTGCTTTTTGTTGTCCGTAAATAACCCTAACTAAAATTACCCCTTATTGTTAGAAACTTTATTTGCAATGAAAATAATTTATTAATGAAGCAAGAACTTGCCAAATACGTTAGTACAACATTTAATACTTTTCAAGCATATTATACTTTTAAAAATATTTTGCTATTCACATATTTTGAATTTTTTTCCAACTCTAGCTATGAATTTCACTCTGTTTAGTGTGTCATTTAAATTTAACAAAACAGAATGAAAAGTTTTTAGTTTCGTTGGTTAGTAACATTTATAGTCCAGATATCGTAAAGTTGATCCAGTCGCTGCTTAGCCCTTTTACCTGGGAGGTTGAATATGAGTCAAATAACCTTATACGAAATAATCTTTCATTTTGTAATAAATCCTGATTCATAAAGAATTATTATATGATGTTCCATTTTAAATTTACACTCCAAGTAAATGGTTAACTTATTCGTATGGCAAATTCTCAAATCAAAATATGTATGATATTTATTATAGCAAATTTAATAATTTTTAGTAAATAAAATTAATAAACACAAATAATTGGATAATCTAGCAATCTGCAATTTGCAAGTCGCAAAATATATAATTTGAAATCTGGTCAATTTAATTTACACCGAATTGCGAATTGCATTTATAGATTATCGAGTGCTTTCGTTTTTATTTGTATGTCTATATCCGAGCCTGAATTGTCTATCAGGATTGACATATTTTAGAATTTTTCTTTGGTTTGTGAATTTTACAGCTTCCTCCCAAAATTTAAGAAACAAACTTTATCAAGCAATAAAAGTTTTCAAATCTTTTTTTTTGTTATGATGTTATTTTGCTATCATCCCTAAATAATAAATCACAAAGAATAAACTGTTATAAAACAATGTTATAAATGAAAAATACTTTTCCATTTTCTTGTATGATTTTTTGATGAATAAATCGTGAGAGAAATCTTCATAGGATTTTCTTAGTGAATAAATTCGACGTTTGTGTTGAATTGACATTGGATTTAAAAATAATAAGTTATACTATATGTATATGAGTTGTATACATAATTATATCGCGATACATACTGGAATAATAAATTCGTGTACTGTTATTTTAGATTTTCCTTTTGAAACGAATTAGCGAAGATTTATTACACCAAATGTTTGGTGACAAGGTTAGATTTATGTATGTCTGGCACTGGGTCAATAGCGATAAATAAATAAATCATTTGAGGAAATGCCTATTTCGCTTTGCTAGTCATCTACACTTTATTGTATGTATGTATATGTATACTGAAAAACGATTTCAATCTCTTATTTTTGTTTAAAGTACAAAATTCTTGTGAATTCATACCAATTTTTTGAAATGTACAAGTATGAGTTATTCCATTATATTTCAAACTGTGTCCATACTTGGCTTGATTTCGTTTTTCATTTTATGTTCGTGTCCCTCATTTATAATACGGACTTCCCATATTATCCGTTTTTAAAAGTTGGATATTATCATCAAACGTAATACATGTTAGGTTTCTTAAGGTTATGCCGTAGAACATGGAGAAATTATAGGTGAAATATTTCTTAAGTTATCAGTGGTTCTTTATCAAAACTATAAATACTTTATCAAAATTTCAAAGTGATCGAGTTAAAAACTAAAAATTGTTTGCACAGAAAACTTAGAAAATTACTTCTTTTTGTTGAAGGAATTACATAAGCCTTCAATCACAGTTTAGTTTAACCTTGACTTAACAAAATTCACGTAAAGTGTTATATTTACGACAGTGGAAAACTTGGCTAAAGAAGACCTTCTCCTATCCAACCTCATATAATTCGTTCAACAAATAAATAAATAAAAAAAAAAATAAATAAATTTCAATTTATTTTCTGTGCAAACAATTTTTAGGCATTTTTCCGCTATTTTTCAAAATTTCTGTTTGCGGGCCCGTTGACCGTGGTATCCTATCGGAATATTTTGATTTTTAAAAGACATTGTTGTTAACTAAAAGTAAAACTGCGATACAGCATAAATTTTTAGGGTGCACTTCAAACAATCGGGTGTTAAACAATTACACATGTATAATAATTTAAAATTATTTGTATTTTATTTTTTGTCTAATCCATTTACTTAAAAAAAAAAGTTTCGAATGCCGAGTAACAGTCTCTCTGAATATGCACGCTAACTAATTTAATATACAGGATGTCTGGGTTTGGGATGCTATTCCGTTAAAGTATGATTCATTGGTTCATTTTGAGAAAAAATCGTGGGATGTGGGAGAGAGGGTAAATTTTTCATATCCTCTGAGTTACAGGGCTTGAAAAGTTTGGTTTATAACGAAACTCACTCTAAGGCTGCAGCTAACGAAACTCACTCTAAGGCTGCGGCCCAATTGTCGGGTAAATCAATTACTGAGGTAAAAGTTGATTTTTAGTATTTTTGTTTTATTGAATTACGTGCTTTTGTTTATGTTCAGCTTACTTAATCCTACGGATCACTAAAAAATTAACAATCTAAACGTTAAACATTTACTTTTGTGTACTCGATCTACCCTACTTTTTGATAGGGTAAATGAATTTACCGAAAATTAAAGTAAAAGTCGACTTTTACCCGTGAATTGGTCCGCAGCCTTAACTATTAAATTGTATCTTCCAAAATATTTAACACAAATCAACCAACTTAGCTTTATTTGACTGACAATCGATCAAGCTTCATTTATGATCCTGGTAGTTATGTATATCGTATCTTCATTTGTTTGAGAGATATGATAATTTAAAATTAAAATAAAAATATTTGCAAATTTTTTTTTGAAATTTCAATGTTTCTCGTAAATAACCAATATATTATTTTCACCCATATGTCATAGTTTTTTACATATGTGATACATTTAAGAAATATTATCAATAAATATTGTAATGATTTTCGTTTTACTATACAAAAACAAAAATCGATACAATATTTAAACTAAAATATTTCTCAAAATCATAAATGCATAATATGTATACAATATTACAATATTATATGTAACATCAATAAAAATAATACAAAACATTTTTTTTTTAAATTATAATAAATAAAAACAAAATCATAGACACAGTAATATATAGCGAGATACACGAACGCGAGTAATAGACAAACGGATGGTTTGTTGTAAATAGAGTTTGACATAAATTTTAAATTTAAAAAATTATCATTAAACTTCCTACACATAAAATGTTATGATTTCAAACCCCGGTGGTGAGTTTTGATTTAGACGTGATTTATGATATATAATTATAAAATATGTAGTTTTGTTGATTTAAATGATTATAACTTATCTTATAAACAATTATTATAGCCGTATTAATATGTATATTATTTAAAAGTTTTATTGCATATTCTCGATTGCAGGCAGACCTATAACTCGATCAATCGAGAAGGTTTGTTGTCTGCATCGGAATACCTAAGAATGCCAATAAAATTGATATACGATTGTGTAGAATAATTGTGATGCACTCTCAAGGCCGTGTTAAAGTTGAGAACGGGCTATCCAGAAAATTTGCAGTTTACTCGCGTTTCGGCAGAGAAATGCTCTGTCTCCGATACTTTTTAATCTCATATTGGAGTACATCTTTCGTAAAACTGACGTAAAACAACTTTCAGCTTCTGTTGAACTCCAGATTAATGAGTACAAAACAAAATATATGATCTCTGATTACAGGGAGAATGGCACACCAATTTTCATGAAATTTGTATTTCCTTTCTAAACTAAATACATATGTTCTATGTACATATGCATGTACAAACAATCGATATGTTTGTCTATACTTGTGTCTCAAATTAAATTAATTTGCCAAATTATAGTACTAACTCGATTAATTTAGCAGAATTTCAGATTTAATGAACAACATTTATGACAAAAAATTGACATACATATGTGTAGCATACGGTTTTATGAATTGAATATGCTTTCGTATTTACTTCATTGTAAACCATTTCTTACGAAAAATAGTTATAGCAAATAGGTACTACTGACAAATAGTATTTATTTTGTACTATTAGCTTTAGGCACATATTATACATTATTATCGTATATCTACGGGCTCACTAAATTTACTTTAAAAAAACACCAGAAACTACCAAATTCAAAATAATGAAGCAGAGAAATTATCAGTAACAATACAGAAAAAACCAACGGTTTTTATTATAATTTATTTAACTTAATATAAAATTAAATTTTATAAATATTTTTAAATTTTTGTTCATTACGCAATAAAACACATTGAAAATATATTCTCCAAAAAAAGTATGAAATATATATTTCGGTAATTTTTCTTGTTGCAAAAATATATAGAAAATCCGCTCCGAAAATTTATATAAAATTCGTTTAATTTGTAGACGAATTTTATATTAATTATTACGATTCGAAAAGCTAACGAAACCACAACTTGAAATATGTATATCAGTAGAAGCGACGCGAGCGGTTCGATTACTTTGATCTTATTTGTCTGCAAGTTTGACGAAGTATTAACCCATTTAACCTACATAAATTTATAAATAATCAATATATTCTTAGACTTTAGTTTAGTACAACGAAACTTAATAATCAAAATACAATATGAAATACTCTAGCTAATCAAAATATTATTTGGAATAACTATCATACAGCACCGATACAGCTCCTTTAATTGCTTGTAAGTTTAGAATTTCTAGAATCATAAATATTAAGAACCTATAAAGGTCGAATTGTATAAGAAAATTTGTTAATTTTAACAATGTGTTCTGAGTTTTTCCGGTATTTTTTCCTGGATAAGTAATTTATGACATTTAGATAATGTGATAGTATAAGGATATATTATAATATTTTCTATTCTATATTGTTTAATTTCTTCGTTTTTAGCCCTGATAACAATTATATTAATGACAATATCATAAATATTTAATTATAATGTATGAAATAAAATCACAAATATTTGATATCCTCTACATAGACATAAATATGAGTATCGTTAAGAAAATTATTTTTGTTTTAGTTTCATTATTTAAACAAAAACTATATATTTCTTACAACAATAACAATCAGATCAAAATGGAATATATTCTAATGTAATTTGGTTAAACCTAGTTTACAATCTTAGACTATTCCAAAATCCTAGATTACAATCTAGATTATTAGTTCAGATACGGTGTGTTTCCCTTCAAACAAAACAAACATAAAAATCAAGTACAATAAATATTATCTTGAAGGTAAATTTGCATAGCACAACTTGACGAAGTACAACAAACTAAACAACTAATATAATAGAAAACAAAACAAAATAACGTATTTGTATTAGAAAACTAAATAAAAATATTCTTTAGATATTAAGATCACATTTTTTTAACACAATGTAGCTGAATTTGTCTCTTGGGCATATTTTGTGTATGCGCCTTTGAATAAAAAAATATCTTTAAGTAACTTAGTTATATTATATATATATATATATGTATATAGTATGTACATACTTATGTATGTATGTATGTGCGTATCGTTTCAGACAAAAAATATTTTCAATTTTTCAATAATGTCTGAATAGTTTCCGTCCGATATGTTTTTGAAATGTATTTGAAATACATTTAAAAATGTTTTTTGTTTGACACGATTCAAACCGCGCTCGGTCTAAGGTGATTTCTGCCATCTTCTTATATTGAGAATACGAATAAAATCAATCAATATTTTTAAATTTGTTTTAAATACGATTTGCCAAAAATAACGTTTCTAATGGGGAGAGTATAAATAAAGTTGAAGTATAGTTCAAATATCAGCTTTAGCGTTACTTGAAACAAAATATTCCTCCAGAATCAACTCAACATGAAATGATTTTTTTTTAAATTCTACAATTACTTTCATTATTGCCTTTGCACTGTATGTCTCAATATACCAATTTTTCAAGGCACGCACAAAACAGTTTATGCGCGCGCGAAAATAATATTATTTTACCATTAATTTCATAAAAACAACACAAGAAAACATTTTTCATTTTATTACAGTTTAATTGTGTTTGGGGCCACACAATTTGCTCAACACACAATATTTGTTTATTGAACAACTTTGAACATAAAAACGGTTTAATTGACTTTTATTAATCTATACGTATAATACATCTATATTCTTTCAAGTGAGAAAATTTTAATTTTATACAAAAAATAATAAAAAAATTAATTAAAAAAAATCTTGAGTTGTTAGGTGCCCGTTAGATTTATCTAATTGAATTTGCTTTTAATATTTTATTAGATCACACAAATAATTTTTTTATAATTGAATAGTACATAAATTATTACGATTTGATTGACGTAAAAAAAATCCTCGCCACTGACATATACATACATAAAATGATCTGACGAGTAGTAAGAATTCTAAATTACGTACTAGTCATTCCAAATTTAGAGATATTTTCATTGCGAACAGAACGCAGGTCTCTAAATACGGGTAGAGCAACAAATGTTTTATATACATCTATAATTAGAGATTAAAACATGCTGGTGGCGAATTTTTTTAAAGTTTCTTGAAAGCCGCACAATAAAATAGCTCTAATGTACGTGTATACAGTACACATATTACTTTCAAAATTAAATTTGCAACTTCAAAAATCAATTTAAATCAATGAGATTATACTTGACCTTACTTATGTTATTGTTTTTTAAAATATATGGATTATAAGTAGTATATATAGCTATATATCTCGTAAATAGTATAGAAGAAAGAAAAATTAATTAAACTTAATAATCTCTACTTTAGCATACGTACACTAACAACTACATATTATATTTTGCTATAAGTTGTTGTGACATATTAATGATTGCAGATTTTTATTTTTCTGCATATAAAATATACATAATATAATTATTTTAGATACATGTATATATTTATATATATATATATATATATATATATATATATATATATATATATATATATATATATATATATATATATATATATATATATATTTATATATTTATATATATATATATATATTATGTTTATAAATAATTAAAATGTATTACAAAAATTCCGAGTCGGTGATAGCAACTTCAAAAGCGTTAATCCCAATTTTTGATCGTAATTATTTTTGGATAAACGGCTTCGTCAACAAACATTGGTGCCATTGTACCGTTTTTTTTCGTTGATGAAAATGGCCGTCACGTTACAGTCAATGAAGAGATCGCTACTTAGACACGTTGCAACGTTATATCTTTGGTCAATTGCATGAGCACACACACACACACAGCGGGCCTAACAATCGACTTATTGAAATTGAATTTCGATGAACGTGTTATATCCAGAAATGGTCCTGTCGATGGCCGCCTAGATCATGTGATTTAACATCTCTGTTTTTTTTCTATGGGGCTACGTTAAATCATTGATCTATGCCAACAAGTCGGCGTCGTTAGAGTGGGTCTCAGAGCCAATATTGAAGCGGCCGTTCCCGTTGAAATGTGTGGCCGAGTCATCGAAAATTGGGTTCAACGTATCGACACCTGCAAACTTACCCGTGGTGGACATATGAACGATGTCGAATTCCACACATAATTGTTTTGATTGTACTTCAAACCAATAATAAAATGTTCGAGATATCGAATCAAATGGTTTGCGTTTTATTTAAAAAAAGGTTGTCAAATCCTATCGCTCCTAAATGACAGGTTTTCGATTATTTTGCTCGTTTGTTTTAATATTTGAGCTCAAAGATATATCAGGATAAACAAAACCCGCGACGTCAGACAAAAAGAAAGATCGGATATGATAACTGATTGAAATCTTGATACACCACTTAAAATAATAGGAAAGAGGGAGGTATGAATATCATGTGATATACGTTATTAAATCCGCATAAAAAATTTAGTGGACACAGTTAAAAATGTCGGCACACGATAATGATCTAATGTTACAACACAACGGTAAGTTACTCGTATATCATTCGAATTTGGGTTAACGGTAAGTCTATAAGTCATAGGTCTTGCTAAGTCATTACAAAACGATGAAAATATAAACATTTTTTAACCGTCTAGTTAAAGCCGGAATAAAAGTTTATATGTACTAAAAAACAGTATATCGCAACACTAAATAAAATGAAACGTATTAAATTTGCCAAACAATCCGATAAGCCCTTAGCATTCTGGCGCAATGTTCTATTTACGGATCAGTGTTCTTCCTGATAGAGTTGGTATTATAAATCATGAATTGTGGAATGAAATTTGGAACAAACTTCTTATTAAATATTAATCAAGACTTAATGAAGTAATTATTAGTTAAATTTAAAGTATTTTTTAAAACATTTAAATTGAAATTTTATCTATCAGAAATACTTATGAATCGAATAGTATGTATTGGAAATCCTCAATGATAGTCACTTAATTGAAAACCAAACAAATAAGGTTAATTTTTTCTTTCATTCATTTCGGCCTTGTAATATTAATAATCCAATAATTAACATAATTTGAATTAAATTCTGTTTTGAAAAAAAACAAAAAATTAAAATATCTAATAAAATTTAGACAAAAAATTATTCGTACACCTCAACAAATTTCAAATATTTATCAATAAATTTCATTATGCGATGGTTTTAATATGTTGTATGCAGAGATGGAAACTAAAGTTTTTTTTCAGTTGGTTTGGTTTTGGTTTAATCACAAATTTTTATTATGGTTTTTGGTTTGGTTTCGGTTTCTTGATATTTCAAAACTTTTGGTTTTGGTTCGGTTTTGGTTCATATTCATAATCATAATTTAGATTCAAATTTTTATTCTTAATTAAGTCTTGATATTCAAATAAAAACAGCTTTATTCCACTAATAACACGCATTAATGTGACCGTAGTAGGCACTAGGCACTCTTGTCTTATAACACGTAGGCTCTGGATTCTAATTCTGTTCCGGCCATCGATATACCTCGATCCTACAGACTCACTCTTTTTGTAAGCTGGTAAAGGAGCTTTTCAATCTAACAAACAATAACAACTCGATAATAAAAAGATAATTTCACGCTGTATTCCGCTTAATAAACTAAAAAACTAAGATCTGTCTAAACTATGCAAATGTAATTTAAATGTTAATACAAAAATGTAGTAGAAAATAATGTAGTAGTTTCAAAAGGAATCCCAAGTATAACGAAATCCGACTTTTTTCGCATTTTTCGGACAGATTTACTATGAACGTTGTCGCAAATAGTCGGACAATGATGAAAAAAAGTTAGGTTATGTTTTCAACAAAATGTGGACGGAGCCTTTATTATAGATTTTAGCGGCAGAAATTTAAATTAGAAAATGTAAATAAAAAAATTTTTTTTAACGGTTTTAAATATATACATTTAATTATTAAATATGAAAAATTAATAATAATAAAATATTTCTCTTCTTAAATTTAATTAATTCTTGTGCATTTAATTATAATCACGGGATTATTAGTTCACAGCCATTTGACGTCGAATTAAGTTGATTGTGATGTATGATGAGGAAGGTTTCTTTGTAACTCTAGCTTCATTCGCCTTTGTCTGGTCCGTCCCGACATCTCTGAATTTTAAGATACCTATGTTTTTTAATATAATTTAATATCAATATAAATAAAAAAATTTGTTGAGGTAAAGCAATGGCACATAAATTTGGTTTATCTCAACAGTAGAAAAATTATTGTCGAGAAAAAGTTCCGAGATGTGTGTTGGAAATTATTGACATGTTGAGATTACGATTAGTTTTAAAGGTGCCAAAATATCTAATTTACCCCAATATTGAGATAAACCAAATTTACTAACTAAACATAACCTTAATTTTGTTAGTAACCAACTTATTTAATCATAACAAAATATTTACCTTTCACTAAATGATTGAAAAAAATGAAATGAACTAACTAAATACAAAAAATATTATTTACGTTCGAAATTTATATTTACACACAAAAAATATATATTTATATACACTTAATTAATAACTATAATATTATATACATAAAATTAATTTAAATTAAAAATAACATGGAAAATACTCGAAAATTAAACATATAAAATTTTACTGCAAAAAAGATAATCAACCGAAATGGCGTTTCTGACAGAAATAAAAAAAAAATACACCAACGCTGTATAGTGTTAAAATTTTGAAACCAAATTTCATAATTTTCCGATTTTTACTACCGAAAACCGGAATAAATTTCGTAATAGATTCAAGTTTTCAGTTTTGTTATACTTGGGAAATGAGTAGATTTTTTCAATTTATGTAGATAATAGAAAACAATTTTTTACTATAAAACCGAACCGTGAACCAAACAGAAAAACATTGGTTTATGGTTCGGTTCAACTATTATTTAAAAAAAAACTGGTTTGATTTTGGTTTGGTTCATCAGTTCATTTTGAAAATGGTTTAGTTTAGTTTTGGTTCGGTAAAATTTCGTTGGTTCTGTGGTTTTGGTTTGGTTCCGGTTTCCGTCTCTGGTTGTATGATTGCTTTAGAACCTCCCGCCTAGCCGCTACTCTAAATTTCTGATATAAATTACATTTCTCTAAAATAGATTCACTCGTAGAGGAATAGCAAAACCAATTCAATTTTAATGTACATATAATACAAGTGAATCAGACGAACTATTTGGTCTTTAAGTGTTGCTGTTTTTACAGCAAATCTATTACATACATATAACAAAAATTGCTGACTATGTACATACTCAAACATTATAAAATAATAAAATCAGAAATTGGCGGAATTGGCTTCGTTATTTAAAGATTTTTATTCATTAGAATTAAAATTAACAAGGAATCAACGAAATGAAATGCCAAACCACAAAAAATGTCAAAATTTTAAAAAACTGATAAAGTAACATGTGTCCGCACTAATTTAATTTGTGTCACAAAAATTTTGATTTCGCTTATCAATTTCTGGATAATCACTATTCAAACTAATAAACTCATGTTTGATTAACTCAATGCATTCATATCTGTGTACCGGATTATCTTCGTGTTAATATTGATTTTAGGCGGGTTTCTATAAATTATAAACGATACATTTTTTTTTATATGCTAAGAGTCAACCAGGGAAAAAATAAGAACATAAAAAAAATAAGAATTTTATCGAAACCAATTGTTTTTCTTTTTTTTTGACATTCAAACCATAGAAACATAATAATTCTTATGTGGCAGCGTTTGTTTTGTTTACATTTTTGATTATTGCATAACTATTCATTCTTTGTGTATCACATGAGTATTTCGAATAAAACATTAATTTTTCAATTAAATCAGTTTAGATTTCAAATTAAACGTGTGTTAACTTTATATATATTGTTAACTATGTCCTATTATTTCCTTAAAATCAAATTTTAATAAATAATTTCTTAAACAATGATGAAATCTAATCAAATTGTAACAGCAGAACAATAAAACTTTTCAATATTTTATTTATTATCACACTTAATAAAAATTATTCATACAATTTTAAAAAATTATTTATATTTGATTAACAATTAAATAGAAATATAATTAAATATATACATATGTATGAAAAAAATAATCATAAGATAGAAATATTAAAATGGCTACCACCGCATGAAAATATTATTCCCTTTTGTTTTCCTTAAAATATCAAACAAAACATCTGTTTTGCCATCTCTCTTATTTTTTCTTATGTTTGGCCGAAAAATTTCGCATTCCTAATTTTTTTTATGTGACAGTTGAAATTTAACGAGGTTTCGTTGGATTTTTTACGTTACGTTATTTTTTCCATGGGCGAATACACAGAAAAGCCATTTATCGCATTCTTATTTTTTTTTACGTTATTTTCCTAATTTTTTTTATGTCATCCCTAGTTACCACTTTATTCAATCATATTTAGATTTACTTACTAACAAATATACTATTGGAATAGATCAACTGTCAATTTTTCTGCAATAATTAATGATTACTCGAAATTAATTCATTTTTATCAGGCAAATAAGCAGAAGCAAAAGAAAAATAAACTAAAATTAAGCATCATATCCGATTCTTAGATACAAACTTATAAACTACGCAATTTGCTCGCAGTTTGTTTCTATTTTGTTTTAGTTAGTATATTTTTTATAAAAACAACTATAATTTTCCGGTGCGAAAATAGAAAAAAAAACATTATTTAGTTTAAAACGAATGAAAATGTTTAGCGCATTTTTTTTAATCAATTTTAGAAATGAATCGATGGATTGTCGTCAAAAATACTAAATTTTGTTGGCTTATTCGCAATAATTGTTTGCTCTATAAAACTACAGTTATTATATACGAGTTTATCGTTTTATGTTATTTCAAAATAAATGTTGTTTGGATTTGACTTAAGAGTTGTAGAAAGAGAGCATTGCAAAATAGTTTATTATATTGTGCACAAAACAGAGAAATCGAGAGAACTGTGTATATTACAATTAATCTGATAACGGTTTTCTGTGTGATTTTTGGATGTTATATAATATGTATGTATGCAGTATATTAAATATTTGGTTTATTTTATTGATATTGAGTTGTGGTTTCAGGGTGGCACTCCGATATTTTTATATTTCGTAAGTAACGTGGTATTAGAAAAATCGACAATTTTAGTCGGTTTAGTCGGTTTAAATTCATATAACTAATAATATCCTTTTATTCTCAATATGGTATTGCCAATAAAATATTGTCAATTAATCAACATTAGTTGCACAATAAAATCTATTCCGCAAATAATTAAAATATACACTCAGCGTTGTTAATTTCGTGGTGTGGGATCAATATCGTTAATAAAAGATAATCTAAAGAAAGAGATACTTTAATACTATGTAGTATATGCAACTACATTTTTTATATTATTTAATCGATATAAACCGATAACTGTTCGGCAGACCATTAAGCAGAAATTAGAGTGAATATCTAAATAGCTTACTTATGCTGCATATATTTTATGTAGTGACTTATTTCATGATCATTTAAACTATAAGCGACGATACATAACAAAATCTAAATTTATTTTCTAATTACTCTAATTTATACAACAGCTTCACAGTTTAAAAAAAATAACTTTTGAGGTTTTGTTATCTTCAAGATGAAGCATTATTTTTTCGGCCGTGAGGACTTTTATTATGTAGGTGGTTCCGAATGGAAAATATCTCGAATTATCAGAACACAAATTTATAAAACATTTTTTTCGAACGTATTTGGTCCACACCACTGAAATTAATATGTATATGGCTATCTCTTACTTTGACACGAGGTAAACTTAAATAAATACTTAGTACTATGCCTGTCCTTTTCTCGGTCGTTTCCTATTCGAAATATCCACAGGTGTTGCACACTGTAGATTTTCTTTAGTTATTGTTGCGAATTGCGACCCGGGAGCAGATTATTTTTTGCATGTTTAAAGAAAGCCCTAAATTAGTAGAATGATGCGACATTTTTTGCGTACAAATATTTTGAAATTTTTATTGTTGTTGTTTAATGTAATACATAATAATATTAATACACATTTTATAGTAGTAAAGTAAGTAGTGTAACATTGTGTGCGTGGCGAGATAGAGGTAGAGTTTTCTCCGAGTTCTATGTATTTTTGCGAAACTTTTCGAGAAGACTAAAATAAATACAGTTTTTGATTAATAATAAATAAATACGTATTATATAGATACAATTTATTTAACCATAATTCTATTATATATTCGGTATTTTTGAGAAATGAATTAAAGATAGTAAATAGTAGTTGTTTAATAAAAAAATACTGTGTATTTTGATTTTTCTATTTTTTTTTGTGATAATTCGATTTAAAATAATTGAATGTAAAAAATAAAAGTGTAAAATATGTCAAAATCTATGAAAATAATTTAGTTAATTTAGTGAAAATTATTTATAAATGTAATTCGATTTATATTATAATAAAATATAAAATAGTTTATTAATTGAAGTGAAAATATATTTATTTATAATAATTAACATAATGGATTTAACTAACGAGCCACCATCACCGTCATCAATGACAACACCGGCAGTGAAAAGGAATCCAAGTTTTAAGCGATTACTTAAGTTGCCAATATGGGGTGATAAAGATAAAACAGGTAACATTTATATTTAGATTTGCGGTAATCAAAAATTAATAATAAATTGTCATCTTATTGAGTATTCAACATATTCATAATTTTCTATTCACATACAGTGATTAAGATAAGAACTACAATTTTTTACACAGCAAAAAACTGGTTGTATTAATTTTAATGTCGTATTTTAGTGATTTATTTTATTCATGTGTGTTCAAATTTAAAAATATTTTAAACGTGACCATATGAATAGGTTGTTGTTAAATAAGTCTAACATCTGTCTTGATTAGCTTTATCATATGGGATGTATACTTGTATAGGCAGTCTTTTCCGCAACCCTAAATTTCGTAATATTTTTTTCTTTTTTCAAGGACTGAACACGAAAATGATGAGATTTGTAAATTCTTCTTTTAATTTCTGATCCCTAAAATTAATTTTGTGTTACAATATGATATCGAATATACATATATGTATGTATGTATTTAGTGTAAACGAAATTTTAAGTGAAAATACTTATTGCAATACATTCGTCATTATTATATCAATTATTATATAATATCCATGTCTGGTTGGTTTCAGATTTAGCCTTTTACATCTTTGTTGATTATAAATCTACAAATTTCCTTAATTCTATAAGTCTGTCAAATGCTGAAGTAAAAATTTTCTCGTCATAATTTTTAACATAAAATCTTTCAAATTATCACACTCCATGTCTATAAAAAAATTTGACAAAACGAAGACAATTATTTGTCAATATCAAAATATGATAAAATTGTCACGATAATTGGATTGTGGGATCTAAGGGTATAAGATAATCGAGAGAATTTTAATTTTTTTTATTACTTTAGACGTTACTTTTTAAAATTTTTATTAATTTTTATTTATTTCTTGATTTTATATGCAATTGGAAATGAGCCGTCTATGTTTTTTAATCAAATTTCAATATTGTAGTATGAAAACAACATATACATACACTGCAGACCAAAAGTACTCAACAGCTCAATCGGGTTAAGATCAGGCGAGTGTCACGGTTAAACCATTGAAATTAGCTTGCGGTGTGAATAGAAATTGTTGCTGAAGATATTCCTTACACACATTAGATGAGTGTTTTGAATCATTATCGTGCTGATAAATAAATGTGAGATCTATTAATATTAGACCAGATGGCACAGCATGATCTCCAATATCGAGAGATTGTCGTCTTGTAATTCTTACTAAATCTCCTACCGTTTCGTCACCAAACAAACCCCATAACATCACAGAACCACCTCTGTGCTTAACTATAGAAGTGACACAGCCTGGAATCATTTTTCGCCACGACGTCGTCGAGTGAATCTCTTATTTTAGACGCAAACAATTTCGATTCGTCAGACCAACTAACGTTTCTCTATTACGTGATTTGCCATTTCTCGTGGCACTTTACCCAATTGAGTCGGTTCCGGCGGTTTGTCTTCGAAAACAGTGGTTTCTTCACAGCAGTTCTGACATTTAATCCTTGATATCTGAGGCACCTTTTCACCATATCCAATAATAATTTATTATACCAAGCGAAGTGCACTTCTGAAAATCTTTGAGGTATCGTCAGCTTTCTGTTGCGATTTTAAGGTTCTAATGTTATCATCCTGTTCGCGGTGGTTATTTGAGGTCGCTCACGTGAAAATTTGGTTGTGTTGTGCTAAGTTTGATTAAATTGCTGTAGTTTCTTTTGCACAGTACTTAGAAATTTTGAGTTTCTTAGCAATTTATGCATGTGAGTATACCCTTCGTCATGACAATGTCTGCACGTAACTTGATAATATGTTGAGATATTTAAATATTCAATTAGAAATAGTTCATATATTATTTAAAATAAAAAAATATAGCTTTTAGCGTAACGTATAGCAGTATTAGCGTAACGAAAGTAGTGAAGAAAAATATATTCGTCAAGCAAAAAATACGTCAAGAAATTTTTTATTATCGAATTTGGGCAAATCCTCATCCTATCTACCTCATTTACTACTATCTCAATTAATTAGTTGTCACCCGCTTTACTATAAAACAACAAATGTTTTGATTAGCATTGATTATTAAATTACAGAAAAATATATTCGTAAATTTCAAAAATGAGAACTTATTATGTAAATTGTATTGCTGAAAAGGTGATAGTTTTGTTATAGTTTGTACAGTGGTGATCTATATCGATACTATATCAAGATTTTCACACCATCGAAAATTGTAACCAAACATTTGGTTGTCTAGTAAATATTTCGCTAATACACCGTGTAGAAGTATTTTCTATCCCTATATACATAGAAGAAGATATGTCGTGTTACAGTGCCCATAAATAAAAACTAACCTAGGATTTACATCAAATACATTTTTTATAATGAACGTTTTTGCTACCCAAAAATCGTATTTACAAAAAGTATTTATAATTTATATTTATAATATTTTTTCGAAATTTTGATCTAAATAAAATCACTAAAATGAACAGAAAGTGAAATCAATTAAGATTTGAGCAATTATCTTCGAATTTATTTTTTCTTCAATAACTTCGATTAATTTATTAGTTTATCGAACACCAAACCTGAGACAAGCGCCAAACCCAACAAACAGATTGCGACTTTCGCTGAAACTTGTATTTAAAATTTAAAGTTTGTACTTTATAATTTTGGGTGATTTAAAATAATTCATGTTGATTCTAATATATTACGTGTTATTTGTAAAAACACATTTAAAATAGTAAGGACGGTATATTGTGAATAAATTCTAATATTAACGAAAAATTTAACGTTAACCATTTTATGGTTTTCAGCAGAGGAAGTTTACAAATGTTTATGCTGGTTGTGATGTCTGTCCATCTATTCTTATTGGAAACAGCTGAATTTTTGATTGCTCCCGTTACTTTTAGTTTAAACGAAAGCCTTCGGATAAAATTTTCTTCAGATTCGTGGAAAATATTATTCGTTTGTTCTATATTCAAATCGGATAAACGAAGTAAGATAAGCAAGTATTGGGTATCTATATATACTTTCCACCATCCCCAAGCTCTTCGAATCTATGGTTCGATTTTTATTTTTCCATGTAAAAAAATATACTTATTTTTCTCGCGCAACATTGTTTTAATGACAGATCGACAGTTACTAATCTAAGATTGATTAATCTCAAGTTGTTATTAATATAATGTTCTTTTCATCAAAAAAATCGATTCCTCTTTTATCCAGATCGTTTTTACGAAATTGAGATATTTTCACAGAGTTTATCCTATTTTACTAATACCAACAAATATTTAGATGTCGAAAGAGAACACATGTTGGTTTTGCGTAAGGTATTAGTGAAAATCTCATAATTATAATGAAACTATCTTCGCACGATGCGATTGATACACACAATTAAAATTATTCTGTGGGTTTTAAAATAATTAAATAAAAAGTGTGGAATATAGAAACATATAAAATAATTTAATTAATTATTTTATTCACGAAAAATCGAAATGTTACACACAAAATATACACCAAAAATAACAATCGTCTACATTTTGTGTGTACAAAATACACAACAACAAAAAAACAACACAAGTCATCTCCGATCTGGGTGTTGACGCTCTGGTCTGACTTATATATTCACTAAAATCTGTTCTGGTATACGCGTCACATGTTCTTTCTATAAATGTCATTCATACAGAATACAGTATCGAGTGCGTTCAGGAACAATTTGTTCTGTTTGCCCTTCGCTTAGCCGTCGAAGAGCAAACAGAACAACTATCTTCCACGATTCCAAATTATCTTACAGGCATGATAAACTGATTGCTGCAACTTATTTGGTTTGAAACGACTAGATCTTCGACGAGAAATTGCAGCCGGACTCTTCGTTTCCCGATTTGTATCCTCCGGACGGCAGGACATGCGGCGTCGAGACGGATTTATATATGTCTACTAACGATGTGTCTACAAACTTTTGAAATGAAAACCTGTTATGACCACGTCGCAAAGCTTCAATCGTGCTTAACATTTTTGATTTTAACATGTCAAGAGACTCGTTAAAAAAGGTGTTGGGTAATTTTTTTTTCTAATTAATTTATGTTCAATTACGAGTATACCTTTACACCGTAGATACTATATTAACAAAATAGTATAATACTAAGAATGGTGTTCTTCTTTATTTGGGATGATAGTAGGTGTTGTATTTTAGTAATGTATGTACAGTATCTTAAGCAAATCTCCCAAACACTGGTCATGGTGAGAATTTTACTACATCGCTATCCGGCATAATCACACGGGTCTAATAAATTCCTGTTGAAAAACTCCAATAGTTCATGTAATTTAATTCGGAAACAAGATGAAATGCCGGATAAATTGCAGTTGCAATTATAAATGTTTGCAATTTAATCTATCTATATATATCACAAATTTGTACTATTTTATTAATCAATTCTGAACAGATTAAATATTATTTAACCTAATATTAATTAGTAAGTATAATATAATTATGAAAAAATATTTTGAATCAAGAAAAAATTGTTAGTTTTTATTAAACAAATTTTAGGAAAAATCGCCTATTTTAACTTCGAATTCAAATAATTATTAAATTGCTGTTGTGCATAACAAACCAACGAATCTCTTGAAATTCAATAAAATAATTTAATTAAATATTTAAGAATCTCTCAAAACAAATTTATTAAATGTACATTTAATCATTGTTTTACATCCGTATTTAAGCTGGTCAAGGTTAAGTTCCCAGAAATATTTTTCGGTTTGATAAAATCTTAGTCAAAATTAATAATTGTTGGAGTCGTTGTGTAAATTAAATTTGATAGTAATTTACAATATGTAGCTTAATGCAAAAATTCTTGCGTATATTATATAGTATCAAAACTAATTATTTAACATTATGTGAGTATCAATTAGCGTTAATTAGATTTCTGCACTGTAAATATTTACGTATTTACTAGTTAGTTTTTTTTTATAAGTTTGTACGGTTTTACGAAATATGTAGATTCATATTCTAATTTCAATAATTTAGTTAGATTTGAACAGCTATTGTAACAGTAAAATGTATATAACTAACAGAGTCGTAACTGATATTATAATTAATATTATGAAAGGTAGAAGCTACAATACTCGCTAATGATTATTGTCCACCTGAAAAAAGATTTGTAACACGCGCATATTTGTTCCGCTCACTTTTATCTATACAATAAAAACATGTATATTTAATTCATAGATGTTATAATTTAGAGATGTTCTTATTCACATAAGTTAACCGTATAACGTATAACTAATGTATATAATAAAAAAAAATTGTATATCGATTATTATAAAATATATGTATGTACAATGTACATGTATAAACAAAATGTTTGACGATCACCAAAACCAAAATCGCGAAAAAATTAAAAATAACAAGCATGTTTTAAAAAACGTCAATGAGCATATGCCGATAACTAAAAAATGTTCGCCCACGAAATGACCATGGATTTTTGTGAACTTCATACTTTTCATATTTATTTAGTAAGAATTGTACAGAGGTAATCTGTTACAGCACATTTTTACTTTATTAAATTATTTAGTCAACAAATATTTCTCCTTCGTCTCTACCAAGATAGGTTATTGATTGCAAATGAATTCAAATATGTATATTTCAATGACGTATAGCAATGTTTTTATAAAATTTGTATTGGAAATATTATTACAAGTGTTGTATATTGTAGAAAGTTACATTACAATATAAATTGAGTTCATCATTTTTGTTTATATTATAGTGCTTTTACAAATATTATTTCCGTATAATATTTTAACACTCATGTCAATACTATTATCTATTATTATCAGTTGTAATTTGTATGTATAGTATAAAAGTATGTACAAGTAATTCACATATAAAAACAAAAAATGGTATATTTGCTAAAATGTCAACCATCCCATAAAATTAATTTCTGTACTACCGATTTCTTGTAAGACATTTCTAAATTTTATGTGTGTTGCTGTGCTGTAATAATTGTTATACTGGTAATGAAAAATTGCGGTGCGGAGCAAAAACCTAGGTTGAAAGTAAATTGTATGTATGTATATACAATGTACATAAAGAAATTAAAGCTTACATATTTTATTTTATTAAAGTATATCTTACTTTTCATGTTTGTTGACTGAATGAAGATTCACTAACAATTTTCTATAATTTGTATTTGTTTTAAAAAAGTCTAAGGTCAAAAATCAATATAGATATATGTATATGTTACATAAACATATAAGATGGAAATCAACGCGTATTTCAAGTAGGCTAATACTTCAAGTAGGTTAACACTTGAAATACACTGATTCCGTCGAAATGTATAATTAAACATTTTTTTAAATAGAAATACGATATCAAATACCACAATTTATCGAAAGCATTATCTTTATTAATATTATTTTTAACTGATAAATCAATTCAGGTTGCGTAATATGAGGATTTCCGAAATGCATCGGCGCCATAAATAGATATAAATAAATTGTGAATTATATACATACATACATAATTAATCATTTCATTATGGTCGAGAAAAGAATGATTTGTGTAATTTGGTTGCATATACATACTCGTATGTAAATATGGGAAGTACTGAAAATTTCGGTTGTCAGTGCTACTCAGCAGACTTGATGTAAAGTGAAAGTCAGCCTCAAAAATTATTGGTTTGGTAACGAGTGTCGTCTTGCCTCAACAAAATATAGCCCATAAGGAAGTAGTACAACGCTTCACAATCGCGAGGAAAACCAAGGCTGCTCTTGCTAGAAGGGCGGTCAAGCGAATTTGTAGACGAAAGGAGCGAGAATGGTGGAAGACCGCGGTTCTCCATACACAACAACTTAGATAAGAGCGCAGTTTGCTCAGTTTCTTTAAAATTATTACCGGATTGCACCATGCGTTCAGGCGTGGGTTAACCGCCATTCAAGACCGGGATGAAAATCTCTGTGTCAACATCGAAGTAGTACTCGACACATGAAATGGTCACATACTCTACCTGCTTGGTGCTCATCATGTGTCACAGACTGTAGTTGACCTCTAATACAGACTGCAGAAGATCCATCCCGTCAGGAGTTCACTAAGACCAATCATAGATAAAAACCAAACCGCTCATCTGGCGCGGATTGCATTAATTCGGACCTCTTAATATTTGGTGGCGAGACTTTGTGGAACTGTCTTTTCGACCTTATTCAATTATTATGGCGAAGTAAAGTTATGCCTGACGAACGGAAAGTGGCCGCGATATGCCCCATCTTCAAGAAGGAAGACAACTTGAAGTGTGGGAATTATCGAGGTTTAACTCTCCTTTGTACAGCATACATGTTACTGTTCTACATTATATTGTATAAATTGAACCCTCTAGCGGAGGGCTTGGTTGGTGACTATCAAGGAAGATTTCGTCCGAATCGATCAGTCACTGATGAAGTCTTTTCGCTTGTAGAGTTTGCATCAATGAGTCCAAAGCAAAATACATGATTCTGGTTATAGGAACAATGGCACATCAGATTTTAGTTGTGGTCACTAAACATTTGAAGAAGTGAGGAGGTTCAAATATTTGGGCTCTCTTATCACACACGATAACAGTGTGGAAGAGAGCGGATATTGTAAAGCGGCTGACAGCAGACCGTTGTGCTTTGTATCCTCTAAGACCACTGCTAAAATCTAAAGACCTGGCAAGTGCCGTGAATCTGAAGCATTACAGAGCGTTAATGTATTGAAGAAAAATGCTCTTGTTACAAACAAACAAGCACCGCCAAAATGTAATTCACAAATGAAATTGGAAAAGGTATTTGTTGATACATATTTACGTTTAATATTTCTATGTATGCGTGAACTTGTTTATTCTTTTTATTAAAATCTATCAAAAAATCGCGATTTTTGAAAAGTTAACTCGGGCATAAAAAAAAATGCTCTGGTTTCTCCAAAGAACATGTAATGTCAAAGTAGCACGTGTTTTCAGTTGTCAGAACACTTTTTTAGCTGTCAGGGCACTTTTTTTTGCCCTCAAGGTTATTTTTTTTTTGCCAAAGAATATGAGATTAAATTAATAATTTTTGAAAAATTTCCATCAAATGGAAAATACTAAAAGTATCACATTAGCATGATTTATAATAAATTTCAATCTGTACATAATACTGTAAATAATGAAAATCTCAAAATTAAATAATAATTAAGCTATTAGACGAAAATGTTCAAAAATCAAATACATTTAGCATGTTTATTATTTGATCGTAAAATTGAGAAAATTACAAGAAAAGCATATACACATCACACTGATAGCCAGCATTATGCACATTATGCATTAACTTGTTTATATTTTAAATTATCAAACTCGTCAATAGGTAGCAGTAAAATCAGTGTGGTGATGAAAAATATGTTGTAAAATATTTTGTGTAAAACAAATTAAATTAAACCATCTACCGGATTTTTGTGATATAATAATTTTTTTGATTTCGTTATTCATTGGTACTGTGTGATGTTAATTTTGGAAAATGTATGTCTATTTTCGTAATCTATGTATAATTCCTTATAGAATTAGAATTTGCTCCAAATATTTTCTATTTTATTATAAATATAGTCTCTGTTTGGTATTAGTATGAATATGTAGCTATATATTCTATAAATAACAATTTTTATATTACTTAATACGTGTTTTATATACATTTAGCTTTATAGTACATATTGTGTAAATTTTTGTTTTTTTATAATACATACATATACATTATTCCCTTGTAAAGAAAAATATATGACGTTATTTTCGTTTTTAACGATAAATAATAAAAAAAATAACACATCGATGTTTTGACCAAACAACATTTAAATTAATTTTTGCTATAAAAATATATTTAGTATTTGCGATATACATAATATCTATATGGATATTCTATAAATCTTGATGTTTTTATGTATGTATACCGGGTGTTTTTTTTAAACTGAGACGATCAAATATCTCAAAAAATAGCCACTCTACGGAAAAAATGTCCATAATCAAAATTTAATCATACCGCGGGGGAAATACATTAGTGCAAAAAAAAAAGTCCCCCCACCCCCGCTTTGTAGGTGGGGCGGGGGTAACTTTTAAACTAAGATAGGAAGCCATATTTTTTATTGCAGATACGGATTCTACGACTAAAAGTACGTATGATTTGAATCAAATATTTTGTTCGGTTCATGATAGATGGCGTTGCAATCGACGAAATTCAATTTTTTCAATTTCTCCTTCTTAGAACACACGCATTCGATTCTGCAATACGTTTGAAATAAAAAACATCACGTTTTCATTGGAAATACTCGAAATTCGTCATCAAAACAATTTATTCAGTTTTGTAAATCTAAATAAGTGTTCAAAATGATGGCCTGAATTTTGTATTTTTGAAATTTAATAATAAAACTTGAAATTAATTTTGAACACTTATTTAGATTTACAAAACTGAATAAATTGTTTTGATGACGAATTTCGAGTATTTCCAATGAAAACGTGATGTTTTTTATTTCAAACGTATTGCAGAATCGAATGCGTGTGTTCTAAGAAGGAGAAATTGAAAAAATTGAATTTCGTCGATTGCAACGCCATCTATCATGAACCGAACAAAATATTTGATTCAAATCATACGTACTTTTAGTCGTAGAATCCGTATCTGCAATAAAAAATATGGCTTCCTATCTTAGTTTAAAAGTTACCCCGCCCCACCTACAAAGCGGGGGTGGGGGGACTTTTTTTTTTGCTCTAATGTATTTCCCCCGCGGTATGATTAAATTTTGATTATGGACATTTTTTCCGTAGAGTGGCTATTTTTCGAGATATTTGATCGTCTCAGTTTAAAAAAAACACCCGGTATATAAAAAAAATGTATCAATCATCTTTTTCAAATCTAACCATGTAAGATGAATGCGAGTACAAGTGTATTGATACTACTTATATATAACGAACTCCCAACTAAATATTATATGAAAATGTTTACGAGGTTTAATGATCAAATCACAATAAATGTCAAAAATATATCCATTTTACGGTTCAAAAGATTTTTAAACTTTATGGTTTTTTGTTTGATGTGGATACTTTCGTTTATGAAGTGGTTAGCTTTTCGGTTCCCTTATACATATAATAAATATAATTTTCAATTTTCAAATTCTGATTGATACGAATTTGGATTATAAATCATTCAGCTTTGATTTAAGAAAATTTTTAAATTTTTTGTTTGTATAACTCGACTCGATGAACCACACGGCTGTGGGGGCGATTTGGATTTATACAAATAATTTTATAGTTTGAAATTTATTTGCGCGATTAATTTTGTTTATAGTACTCAGAGGCTGTAAAATGTGATTTTTTATTAATTATATTTGTATTTTATTTTTTGCAGGTAAGTTCAATCAGCGGTTTATGATGGGTCGATTTAAGCACATGGCTGTTGAATGTAAGTTCCTGGGTTTAATAAAGGTTACAAATGAAGAACTTAATGGAAATTGTTGGAATCTAATTGCATTATGATTAACAGATTTTCAATTATATAATTTGTAAACATTAAAAAGCGCCTCTAGTAGAATTATTATAAGCTGATCTTAGATGTAAACAAAAATTTGTGGTAGTAGTTGGTAGATATATGAAAATATAAACCTATGGCCCTATTTCTTGACAGTTCCATACCGGATTTAATTTTATAATTTATTCACTGCAAGTAACAGTTGTAACTTTTAAATATTTATTGTTTCGTAGATATTTATCATTTATTGAAATAGTGATTACACAAAAAATTTTAACTTGGCATTCACGAAACTTCAAATTTATATTATGAAATACAATTTCTATTTACTCGTTTTTTAAGCATTTAGAAAAAATAATTTAAACCAAATTGGTATAAAATACAAAAAACCAGCTTTAAACTTTGCGATCATTAATCGTATTTTCTAATTATAATAATGTAATTATATAAAAATTTAAATTTAATGAACAATTTTTTTATATAACATCATATTACTAATGTTTGCTAACTTCCAAGATAACTTTAAATTTTTTTCCGCGAGAGCACCCAGTACATCTCATTCAATTATTTGGCGTCTGTATTCACCTTTATCTTACATGTATTTACCAATGAATAAATATTAGTACAGTTCAGCTCATCGTGTGCGTTCATAGTAAGAAAAGTGGTTTTCTTTAGTCTTTCAACACTGCATTTATACGTTATAGGCCTAGCCTCCTATTTTAAAACAGGCTTTGCTTTAAAGTTTTATTTAAAATAGCCTTTTTGTAATTATCAATCAATGACTAGAATACCGATAGAAAGGTTGAAAGGGCGTGAAAATATTTCAACGTGAAAAATAATGGTGAAGGCATTTTTAGTTTGTTATGATTTGTAGGGAAACGTTATAGAAATTACTGACGCGGCAAATTTAGATGTCGAAAATGACAGAAAAGCACGAAACAAATTTCAAACATTTCAAGAAAAAGTGAGCCACCAGTGGTATATTCCAATGAATGATTGAAGCTCAGTACATAACTGCGGGAGTGCAGGAGTCCGAGTAAGAAAATTTTCAACTCGAGTGTGATGAAAAAGGAGGAGCTTATGTCAAAATGGCGTACTTTGATTGGTAGAGAGTGAAGTGTGATTATTTTTTCGACTGACTCCCGCAGTTATGTACTGAGCTTAATAGAACAGTTCAGTTCATCGTGTGCTTTCTTAGTAAGAACAAGTTTTTTTTTTTTAGTTTTTCAACAGTGTGCATTTATATAGTAAGAGTGCGATTAAACCACTAACTTTATTTGGTGAAATAAGCAGGTTATAAAATAAAATTGGGTTTAAATTTATGAACAATTTATGAAATATGAAGTGTCCGATTTCCATAATAATATAACCTTTTTTGGAATAATTTTGACGTAAGTGAAATAACTTGCACTTCTATTTTCTGTGATAAGTTCCTTAGTTGTTCGAATTCTGTAATAATTTTGGCATTATTTATTTATTTCTTTTATAAATTTATAAATTAGGGTTTTCCAATAGGTTTCATTTTGATATAAAAAAACGAATATTTTTAAAGAGAAATTAAATAATGTTTATTTCATTGCAAAGAGGAAGGTATACCATTAACATTCGAAAACGATATCAGCCAAACGGCTACGCTTGCCGTACCATATCTTTTTCATGAAAATGAAAATCAATTTTCCAAAGTGATTTAGTTTTGCGAACTGTGACTGCAAAATTTTCACCATTTTTGTAGTAAATTTTAACAATATCAATGCGTTGTTGAAGCGTGTATCGTACCATTTTTAGTAATGGCGTAGTTTTTACTTGTCAAATGTCAAAAGATGACAGCTTCAAAATTGACAGCTGCCCAAATAGCAGGCTATTCAAAATGAAACCTCTTATTGGAGAGCCCTTTATAAAATGTAACTTGAACAAGTATGAAATCGCAAAATATGGCTCAAATGTGCTGGCGACTGGAAAGTGGTTTTTGGCAAGTTATTGTTGTACCTATAATGTTTACAAATTTCGCCTAGACCATTTTCAGTTGGCTCATGAGCGCTGGCGAACAATCTTTCAAAATATTCCGACGTATAGCGCAAATAATCTGGAATCAGACATGATCTATTCTCAAGCTAATTTTTTTTTTGTTATAGCAACCAACAAATGTACACGTGCAATTCGTTTAAACAAAAATTTTTGTGTTTGTGTCAAAATTATTACATATAGCTGCTGCAATTATTTGGTTAGTATGACCTGTAATGCAGTCATAATTATTACAGTAAAAATAATTATCACGGAATTCGGACACGGCCTAATCGTAAAATCATGACCAATTATAAAGTTTAAACACGACCGCTGTGTAAGATCACCCTAAAATTTATATGTGTTTAGAATAATAACTATTAAAACGGTTTAATCATAAATTAAATGGGAGTTAATACTCTATAATTCTATGATTTTAGATGCCCGGAGCGCAGTAGCCATTTTTATCAGCAATACTTTCTTGAACTACCGAAAGATGGGATATCTAAAAGTTAAATATTTCTTCAATATTAACATTTTAGTCAAATTCTGCGATTATAATCAACTTAACGCATATTTTGATCAATTATTGTTATCGCTAAATCAACTTTAATTATAAATAATGTATTTTCAAAGGATTTTATTAAATTCAAACCAATCATTCTCAAATGAATGTTAAATTCAACTGAAATTATGTTTGAATTTCATTACAATTTTCAATTTTATTATTTTTTCCCGTTGTTTTTATTATGCATGTTGCGAAAACCGAGCTGGTTTTTATATTTAACAATAACATGTACAGTCAAAATTAAAACATACCAATAATTTGTTTCTAAAATTTTACAACGGTAATTTCGTTAAGTCGTTGAATTTTGATAAACTATCTAATCTAGTAAATCTGCATGTTCTTAAGCCATTGAACATAAGAATCATTCCCTGTAGATATTGTTAACTTTATTTAGGTAGATCCGGCGTTATGTAATTTTATCATTTTATGAAATTCCAATGATGAGTAATTTTAACGCCCTACCTGAATTATTACTTCTAGTTATTTAACTGTTGAGTAAAATGGGTGTATCTAATGATTGATGCAGTACAATGTGCACGCTTTTTCACATTTCTCATCATCCAGTGACTCATATGTTTTATACACATGCATGACGTATAATGTGTTATCCATGGCTTTGCATGTGTCCAATCCAGAGAAATATTGGAGTTCATACAATAAAAATTCTACAGACAATTTTTTTTTATATACAAAATCAAATCAAAAACAGAAATGTGATAATCTAGAGCAGCGCTGTCCAACTTTTTTAGAGGTGTGGGCTAATTTTATTTAAAAATAGCTTGGTGGCCCAATATCCTATATTTATAATAAAATTCGTTATTTCATATTTTTTCTAAAGTGCATTTCAATTTATTACATAAAAATATAGCAAACTTATGTAGGTAGATAAATTCATCCCAAACAATATGATTTATATAAAATCCAGCTTGCAATTCTCACAGTTCTATTAGTACTTTATGTGGGTTTCTTCCACATCGATATTCGTCGGATTATTAAATAATTTTAGTTGCAATTTAAGTTCGTCAGCAAATCTGGCATCTAACTTGATTCGAATCGCATTAAGAACCAAGTTGTCCTTAATTGATACTGAAAAAGCAAACGTAATTTATTGCGAAATCTGGACATTTTGATTCTTTCCTTGCAGATTTTCGTTCAAAATATTCCTTAATGTCTGTTTAAAACACCATCAGGCTTGATCATGTTTTTTTCATTGAAGCTGATAATCAATCACGAATCCAAGTCTGTTTTCGCAAGAAAAAGTTTAATTTATTTTCAAAGTTGGCAAACACACTTAAGTAATTTTCCGAACTTGGCTATGCATAAGTAGGTTTCCATACTTTATGTAAAAATATAGAAGATTCCTAGGTTCTTTGTTTCTACGGAAGATTTGCTAAACTCCCGCGAGCTTAAGAAAATAAAGTGACGAGCCATATGCGGCCTTCGAGCCACCTGTTAAACAGCGCTGATCTAGAGATCAAAACAATATATTGTACAATATATTATGTATGTATGTATATGCATATAACAACATACATAGAGATGTATACGTATGTATCTGTTTATATTGAACTGATCATTATGATTCATACATATCTACTATGTATAATATATAGTATAAGTATATAAAACGAAACGAGCACATGCTGTATAGCTTTATATAGGAAAAAAATGATGTAGATATTAAATGCTTCTCTTATTTATTCATGATGATGATCCATTGTTTTATATTATTTCCATTCACAAACAAATCATCAGTACTAATATTCATCTTTATTTGGGTATAATATCCTGTGTGAATGTGTTTCTACACATACTCTATCCGTCTTTATCAAAAGACTAGAATACTAAGTAAAATATACAACTAAATACAATGTTGGTGTTGTATAATTTCGCGCGATATTGTATTTCTAACATATGTTATTTTCTCTAGATATCCAGCTACAAATTTAATAGTGTACTGTACACATAATAATATAATTTGTAGGTATAGATAAAAATGATATAAAATGAAAATAAGAATTGGGCTAATCGAAAATTCTGTCTTTCTTATTAAAATGTCTTTTCAAATTTTTTTCAATAAAAAATAAAAATATTTTTCTACAATACTTGCCTAATTTTATTCTATTGGCGTTAGATCAAAAAAATCGTTTTTAAATATCGATTAGTTCTTTTTGTGCATTTTTCTGTAAATTTAAAGTTCAAGGATTGATGAAATTTAATGTATGCTTCCTAATATTAATATACCTAATTTAAATATATAAATCGTCTTTATATCTAATGTATAATTATATACTGTTTTAGATTTCGATACGAGACGCCCTATTGTCTAGTTTGTCGGTTCGATATAATTTTTGCGTTTATTTACATTTACGAGTATGTATATTTTTCGAATTTTTATGTTTTATTTATTTATATAACGTTATAATTTCTTAGTATCGATTATCGTCTTCAAAATGTATTATATTTTGATTGAATTTATAACAATATGTATACTAATTTTTCGGATTTTTTGTTTTATTTATAGTAAGCAAAAATCTTCTAAAACCCAATACAATAGTATATGAACAAAGATGTTATATTATTCTTGTGTATTTAAATTAACGCATTTTTCAACTTAAAATTATTGCAGAGAAAATGGATTTACTATTCGATAACATATCTTCGATAACATAAAAATTAAGAATTATAAATCTATCATAGAAATAGTCGGGATAAACTTGTGGTTTTTAACTGCTCCTCGGCATTAAAAATGCTAACGAATTACAAGTGTCTGAACACATCGAACATTTTGTGTTCCTGAATTATTGGTACATTGAAACATCACTATTTTCGATATTCGATAGACGTTTGTAATTTGTATCTCTTTGATGAATAAAATTATACGCTATTTAACCTGTTAGAATAAATATGCACGCTGTTCCTTTCTTCTTTTTTCCCCAATATAATAAATATTAAATTAATCGATAAAGGCTGATTTACATTCAATCTTTTGCTCTATTATAAAATGAACGTAAGAGAAACAAGTACATTCATATGATTTGCATGAAAAAATAAAGTAGGCATAGTCAAATAAACATTGGGTTTTTTACATTTTAATTTAAATTAAAAATTTTAAACATCGGGAATAATACTGGGAAATTATTTTACTTAACCATTATATTTAATTTAAGTTCTGTTTATTTGAATAAATTTCAACTTCTAACAATATTTTTTGACGTTTATTGTCAAATACTATGTAAAATATTTCCTTTTAAAATTTCCCTTTTATTTTGAGTTCGTGGACTATGAATTTATCGCGAACTTGTAAAAACCAATGTTTTTTCCAGAACATTGAAAAATAAAGTTAAATTAGATTTATTTCGATAATAGTGAATTATAAAACATTAAATGTATTTTATTTATTGATAAAAAATTAAACCCGAAAATTTTTGAATAAAAAAACACGACTTTTATAATTTTTATATAGGATTATACATATTTTTAATATTTAATCTATTTAAAACTTAATACAATATAATGTAATTTTGAGATGAAGTTGAGATGAAATTCCAAACTGAGTTTCCCACCAGAGAGGACTGGGTGAACGAAACGGTTATGGACAATGAGGCGCTAAGCTTCTTCACGGATGGCTCAAAAAGGGATGGAGGGGTTGGCTGCGGGGTATTCTGTGAGGCACTAGGGGTTAACCTCTCTTTTCGTCTTCCCGACTTTTGCAGCGTTTTTCAAGCTGAACTGATCGCGATAATGGAAGTCATGGACTGGTTGAAGTATAATGTAATATCTACGAGGGATATTCGCATTTTTACGGACAGCATGGCTGCTATTAAAACGCTACAATCATACTCCCTGACGTCGAAGGTAGCCCAGAACTGTCTGGCATCTTTAAATGAGATGGCTGATCAGTTCAACATCCGCTTGACGTGGGTGCCAGGGCATTTCAATATCGCAGGGAATGTAATGGCAGATGAGTTGGCCCGCAAGGGTACAGCACGCCTAATAAACCAAAGTAAGCGGGATATAAAAATACCGCTTGCTTCATGTAAACGGCTGCTTCTGGAAGAAGCTATAAAAGAAACGAACGTC
Organism: Tipula unca; assembly: GCA_951394425.1. Taxonomy (NCBI): domain Eukaryota; kingdom Metazoa; phylum Arthropoda; class Insecta; order Diptera; family Tipulidae; genus Tipula; species Tipula unca. Next base: position 125,077,861 of record OX596380.1, read on the forward strand.
AGATGGTCTAACGCCAGTTCGTGTGTAATAACGAGGCAGATCTGGCCTGGTCTTGACCGGTCTAGATCAGACCAACTGATATCGCTTCGACGACACCATATTGGTATGGTCGTAGGAGCTATAACGGGACATTGTCTCATTGGGATACATGCGAGCAGACTGGGTATCCCAGCCCACGATTTCTGCCGCAGCTGTGGTGATGAGGAGGAGGAGGAAAACGTACTCCATCTGCTCTGCACCTGTCCTAGCCTAGCGTACAGCAGAACAAAATTTATGGGAACTTCCCCATTGAATGACCTCACGGATCTTAGCAAGATCGAGATCCGTGACTTTAAACGCTTCTTGGTGAGCTCAGGATGGTTTAGCGAGTGAAGGAGGAAACTCAAATGTGGTACAGCTACGGACCAATTTTGTGTCTATGCTAGTCCTTTAGGACGGCCACCCTTACCTAACCTAACCTAACCTAATGTAATTTTAATTTATTAATTTTTTTTGTTTTAAGAAAAATATTAAACCGTTTTCATTTATTTCCTTTAATACTATTCCATTGTGGAATAATGAACGCACATAACTACAAAAAATGGTTTTTAATATTATTTTGATAAAACTATATTATACTATACATATATTTTAGAAGACAAATGCGTTTGATTTAAGTTCTGGATATAAGATTTCATTAGATTACAAAATGGTAATTTGCCAAATTCTTTTTCGAATTCCTTACAATTAGTAATTACTAATTAATACATTTATTTTTTCTAATTCATTTAAATACAAATTTAATTAGAATATGAATATAATTTAACCATTTATTAATCAGACTAAGTAAACTGTGTACTCCAAATAACATTACTTAAAGTATGTATAATGTATATAACATGTATTATATAGCACTTCAACATGTACATACATGTGTATATTCTTTTTAAATTGCCAAATGGAGTTTGATTCAATTTATCTGTGCATCCCATACTAAAAAATTAGTAAATTCATTATAAAAGAAAATTATGTATAGACAATTAATCAATTATATTTTGTAATTTAACTTGCCTTTAATTTTTATCACCGATCTGTAGCATCCCGGCATCGATTCTATAAGATTTTTAGTAATATTCATGTGAATGATTCTCCAAACATTTTTAAAGCATCCCACTTTGACTTTTTGAACTTATACTATCCAACATGTAAAAATGTCGAAAAAATTGTCAAACTAGTCTACTGCATATTTATAAACTAACTACATAAATCTTCAATTTTTACTAATAAGATTTTATACTAATACATCTAACGAAAAATAAAATTATTTTTCCAAAACATATTTGAGTTCAATGAACTTATGAATACATATTATTTATATCCACGTGCAAATTTTTGCTACATCTGTTCCATTCTTCTGATAGAATAATGATTCTTTTGGGTAACATATACCTTTTTCATTCAATCTTCTACATATCGTGAGCTGTGGCGAATGGATTATAATTTATACATTTATACATGGGCCAATTGGCCAGAACTGTTCTTTTCCGTTCCTTCAGTTTTTACGTTCCTCATCGATGTTTGTTAGCCAAGTTTGTTGACTTGCTTGATATGAAAAGCTAACAAAAGAACTAACGAAATTCCACATATATTTTTATCCATAAAGGCTATTCTAGGATCAATGTTTACTCCTGGTTTGAATTATTTAACGTCTTTATTGTTACTAATTTATTTTAAAATACGTCTTAAGATATTTTAATTTAATATTGGGTTTGTGGGGCGGACACTATTTTTTTACTGATCCATTTACTTTTCTCAATGGGGATTGGTTTAGTCAATCATTAATAGATAACACACGTATCAATAAAATAAATTTCATAAAGTAAACTCACTCAAATATTAAATTATAAATTACAAAATATTTAACGGAGAGCAATCAATGTAGACTTATTTCACTGGCAATTGAATGAGCTCTGTTTAAGATCTTAGTACATAGTTATATCTTATCCCCATTCGCTTGAGAGGTTATAAAACCAAAAAATATTTTTTTTTCATAATTCAGTTTTTCTCGAAATAAAAGTGATACTAAACGTCTGTGGTTCCCTGATACCATTACTCTACTAAATCGGCGACTTTTCCAGTTGATGATTAGTTATGGTTTTGGTCTTCAGGCGATTTCCAATTGGCTATAAATGCTTTCATTTTTTGAAATATAGAATCATAAATAGATTCATAGTTTATTTTATTGAATCTAGTGTTATCCATGAAAGATCGAATAAGCTATTCACCCATATAGAAAAGTTTACAATCAAATTAGTCGATAATTTTGGGGCACAGCATTAGTCGAAAAATTAGTATAATTGAAGGGCTTTTAATGAAGAATCATTTATTATAATTAGGATTCCGAACATAAAATATGCCACTCCGTTGTCCAGTCTGTCACCGCCTCATAACTTTTGAACTCGTTTGAACTGATTTTGTAACGAGTATATTAGATTATTGTTTGATACATTTTTGATAGCGAATTTTATGAACATGTAGCAAAAAGTGTATGTTTTGCCCCCTTATCTCTGAAAGTTTAAGGTTCAACATTTTGAAAAACAAATGGAAAGTGCATAGATTGATCAAAATTAAAGGAAAACTATAGCGGACTAAAATGTGCAATGTTTGTTAAACTACAGGGTGTTGAAAAAATGTGTTAAAATTGATTTTAATAAAATTCTGAGGGGCCAAAAAATATATGGTATTATATCTGTAATCGTCGTTGAGATATTCGACGTTTCGCCTTAAAATTAAGTACATATTTTGACTTTGACTCATATTTTAAATTATCTTTGCTTAATTAATCAAAGTTTTACAAACCGATTATTTTCCAAATAAAATTGGTTAGTATACATATTTTCTAATGAGAAGCGTACATAACATCGAAGAAAACATATACATATATTATTTATTTTTGATCAATCAAATCAATTAAAATAATATAATATATAAGCCTTTCTTACTTCTTCCATTGTCGAATTGAAACAATTCTAGCTTAATACTATAGTATTTTCTCTGGATTACATAACATCCAGAGAAATACTATAGTATTAAGCTAGAATTGTTGCTTAAAGAAATATAATGTTTGTCACCTCAAACGACAAATATCACTTTAGTCATTTAGAAGTTCAAGTGACAGGTGACACGATTAAGGGAATAAGTTGTTAGCCTTCTGTCTTCTGTTCCGTTTTAGAGGTTATTTTATTTGAGTTAGTCAATTCGAATGTTTACTTATTTTTACAAATATGTAGATTCATAATTAGAAGCATATATTATTTTATTAACTGTAATGCAATCTAATAATTAAGAAAAACCAAATATTTAGTGGAAAATGTTGGTATGAGACACAGCATTTTAAATTAACCTTCCGCCGCGACTTTTCGCTAACTGCCTTCGGTGATAGTAGTATAATGATGTTTTGAAATGAAGGTCTGTAATTTAGTCGAAAACATTGAGTTTAAAAGATTTCAAAACCCACTATTAATTCTAATTTTAACTAAATTCGTTTTAAATTAAATAGCATTCACATTCTTGTAATTCTAGTGAAAGGTGAACTGCCTTAAGTTTGTGATTTTCAATAGGTTTTGAATAGAGTTCGATTAAAAATTGTTCCACCAAACTCAAATTTCTTTCAATTTCGGCTTAAAATAAATGTTAAATTCCATTCGGATTCTAGTGGAATTGACTGAAGGGTTACGTAACGAATTTTCATGAAGGCTACGTAATTTCTAGTATTAAATAATTATTGGTAAACGAATACATAGGTAATAGTTGATTATCTCGATTATACATTATACTATAGACAACCTGTCATTAAATAAATCCGATTTAACTAAACTCGTTTAACCGATCTTACACAATACCTTTGCCTGGCAGTCTTAGCACTAAATCAGTTTATTTACTAAACTCAAAATATAAAGCGATTAAGTTTGTCCAGACTCTAGAGTATTAGGTTCATCCATCATTCAGCAGTTTAGTTTGCAATTTGAACACAAACATTTGTATTAAGCCTCATTCGATGTGCGAGTTGTCTGTTTGACACTTATGGTGTATTTAAGTGGTGTAACTTGCTAAAATGAAGATATGGTAGTTCTGGAAAGTTGAATCGATATTTATCCTGCAAATATGATACATTTTCTAGATATGTATTCCATATTTTGCAACAAATAACACTACATATTGAATATTATGCGCTTGAAACTACGCCTCAAAGTATTATCGTCATTTTAGATTACAAATGATAATAAAATTTAATGTTTGTATTCTTTATTTTCTGGTATCATTTGAATGATAAGACAAGCATATTTATATCAATATCGCACAGTTGATATTATAGAAATAATTTTACGTTCAACCCAGCAGGTAATCACCACGCCATAATCAATTATAACCTAATTCGAATCCTGTTCTCAAGCGCGCGCGCCATTCCGATTCCATTGATCGATCGTCAATTACAAACTTTACGTTGTTTATTGTATGTACAGAGTATGCCCTAATAAATAAATCGCCCGTTGTTTATATTTTCTTTATATACCATGTTTTGTTGTATTATTTACTTAAATATTTATTTCTTTGTATTCACATGTATTATTACAACATGTGTATTGGCGGATCGTGTAAAAAAACGAACGTTATAAATAAAATATAAAATAAACCCCCGGTATTAGTATTAGTCCGCGAAAATAAAATAAAACAACATTTTGTTGAGTATATGTATATGTGTATTGGATATTGATCGCGTTTATACGAGATGTGACTACATTGCGCGCGAGCTGCTTTATACTTCTCTGAAAATGTTGAGTGGTTTTTCTGTGTATTATTCGATCGTATTATTGTACTTTACTTTGTAGTTTTATGTGAATATCAATTGAGAATTCGTGGTGGTATTTTTTCGGTTGTATATTTTTCATTCAAATTTTTGTGTTGTGGTTTTGGAATTTTATTTCAGTCTTCAGTTTGTCGTATCGGTTTTGATTGGAAGCATATAACCTTTATAAATGTATATATTTTTTAAGTTTTATGTATTTTCGTTCGTTTTCCACACACTCTTTCATGTGAAAAAATGAAAATAATTATGTGTATGTTAAAATATAATTAGTGTATGCTGTGCGTTGTGAAAAACCGGAAGTTTCTTATTATTTTTCATTTAACAAAAAAGAAAAATATTATCTGAGTTTTATGTTTCAATATTTTTGATTTATAAAAATTATGTTATATGTGTAGAGTGATATAAAATGAAAATGGTTGGAAAAAGTTGTTATGTGAAAAAGTGAAAAAGCTTATAAGAGCCAATACATACGAAAAAGTGTGTTATTCTTTATTTACGTATTTTCTTATTGTTACACATTCGTCGTTGTAGCTGATGCATTCTCCATATGCTTTAGGAATAACCACAATAAGTTTATTTTATGTCCAGAAATAAATGTTGCTGTGTACTAATGAATAAATAAGAAAAAAATTTGGCAAATGTTAGATATAACATAAATACATTTTGACGTCAGGTGTTTAGTAATTTTTATGAGTTATTTCTTTGCGGTGTATAAGATATTATGTTTGTATATGTAGAGAAAAAATATTTAAGAAACACTGTCATCAATTATCAATTTAGTATAAAACGGAGGAAAAATATACGATCGCGAGATAGAAATTAATTCTAAAAATTTCGGCCTTACGGCTTACTTATAAATTTGTCATCGTCGCGAATATTACACATACATATGTATGTATATTTATTAAATATTAAACCTGCCTTGCTTAACGAATTTGTTTACTTATTTCAAACTTTATAACGTACGCAGAGAATTATGTTTACGTGTTGTAGTTATTATGGTGGCTTGTGTGCGAATTTTAGTGTTGATTAACACTAAAATGTCGTGATATTATAGTGAACTTAGATCATTGTAAACAAATTCAGGGACACTATTTCTACATTCTTGTGATATATGTGAGAAATGGTCTTGAAAATTTAATTTTCTATTTCATTGTATGTATATTGGTACGACATCCGGGTGTCATGGTCGCATTTAATATGTGTGGGATGATATTGATAAGTTGGCGGAAATTTATCCCATTCAGTTATGTTGTAATTGCTGTATGAAATTTAAGTATGTCTAGTCCAAATAGGATAAATACAAATTCAAATAATACATGTAAACATATTTTTAGAATTCGTAATAGGTTTTAAATAAATTCTAGAGATTTACATTTACAATTATATATTTTATAACTATTGTGTGACTATTTTACATTAACGGTTCGTATAGTGTCGAACGATAGTGATATTCTTATTCGTTTTAGTTTCTAGGTTCTTACCCCAATTATTTCAAACTATTAAAAAATTTAAATGTTTGTTTATAGGGCAATGTTTGATGTTGTTCTGTCCTATCGCAATAATCCGAGCCTTTATGCTCCGAACAAAACTTGGCGGTAAAACTAAAAAAAAAGTTTAAATTCAGTACCAATAACACAAAAATTTTCTGTTTATAGGCCTTAACAATAGTATTTTATTTTATACATGTAAATGAAAACATTGTTTAATTAAATGTAGACAATTTTTGTTTTATAAATTATTCATTATATTAAATTGGTTTTTATTTATTGGTTGGTGTAGTTTTCATGTTAAGTATCAATATTTTTTTATTTGAATAACAATTAATAATGCAACCAAAAAAAATTGACTAGACTAAAAAATTATTGATGAGATGGTAAAATTTAATTGTTTCAAGTTTGGTTCGGGTTATTAAGATCAGCTATTGCGATGCGCGAGCTTAAGTACTGACTTATTTTTTCCAATCAAGCAAAACTGAAAAATGGCATATTTTTTTATAAAAATGTTTTCAGTTAGAAAAGGTTAGAAATTTTATTACAAATTATGGTTTTAAAATATATTAAGAAGCTATTGACCTGTAATATTTATATATGCCAATTTATAAACCCAGCTTGTATTCTTAAATCGTAAAATTGAGGGCAGTATTGAAAAATGTGAACTTGAAAAGTTGTAAACAATAACTTGTGTTTAGTATTCATTTAATACTTTACGATGGGGTCACAGCAATACTTTACAAATTATATGTACATACTCGTATACCTAGAAATACAGGGTATTTTAGCGCAACTACAATAGGGAAATAAAAATAATTATCGATAACAGAGTTATTTATGAATTAAAAGAACAGATGGATGCTAAATTTTCAATTATAATTTAGTTAAACGATGTTCGGTGTTCATGCCGCATTTATATCACTGGTTAAACATATATAATATTTTATGGATGTAATGTACATATTAAATTAAAGATTATAATTTTTCATTTATTCTTAAATGTTGGCTATATAAATTATGTTACCAAAATAGAGCTATTGATATATATAGTAATAGTATGTTACCAAAATAGAGCTATTGAATGAAAGTTGTTTTATTTTTAGGAATAGGCCACGATATTTATCTACTGGGTCTATCTTAAAATATACTAAAGTATTTGAACGATTTTTCTTCGGATGCAAATTTATCAAAAGCCAAAGAATATTTTCGAATACAAAAAATGTTGAATGCAATTATTTATATCCACATCCAAACAATAAAATCATAATCGCATTCAACACACAAAAATTTATTGTTTCAGTCAACTTTGCCCATATTCATGTATACAAATTACAAATTCGGTTTCATTATTATTTAATACAATATTATACAGTTCAGAAAATTTCGCGTTTTTGACATATTGACTTATGTTAATTAATTTCATAGTATGTTGTATTGCTTTTGGTTTTCATTTTTACATTTTTTTCAAATTTTAATTGCCATTACAGTAAATGTTGTAGAAGAAAAATAAAGAAATTGATAATGAAAATTCGTATTCTGTTTACATACATATATAACAATAAAAATGAATAGTTTTGATTTATACAAAAATAGCACGGATGTTGAAATCAATTCATATATGTATATGAATATACAGTCGATGATCTTATAAATATTACTACTAGCACTCGTAAAATATAGGAATATAGTTGCAATTCATATTCACGATCAATTGATAAAAATCTAAATAAATTTTTGTATATATGTACATATATGTATGAAGATGTTACTTGTAAGTGCGAACGTCAATTTGATGTTTAATTTATGTTTTTTTATATACAAATTGGGATTGTGAAAAATTAGAAATATTAAAAATAAAAAATCTCAGTTCATTCTTCATAGTAAAATGCTATATGAAAGATGATCTGTTGTGTACATAGATAGTAAAACAAAAAATGTATATTACGTGGAAGAATTTTTTTTCTTCAACGAATAAATAAATAAATTCAATATTTTTAGTTTAGCAAATCGCGATAAAACGTGTCAGAAATATTATGATGTCATAATAATTCCGCGATCGTTTTTATTTCATGGAATTTAAATTTTTTATGTATACAAAATACATACATATGTATATATGTTTGGTGTACATATGGAATACATTATGGGTTGTCTCCATTTTGAGGCGAATAAAACTGTTACCCATTTTATTGTAATATAGTTTAATGTTAGATATGCTATGTATATATGTAAATATATATATATATATATATATATATATATATATATATATATATATATATATATATATATATATATATATATATAATATAAATTAATTAATTAGAGCATTTTTTGTTATCGTCATACGACATTACATTTCTAATAAAAATGATAAGCAAGTATCGCGAGACTTACCCACGCACTATATCAATCGCTTAAATGATATATAAAAATGCTTATATTGTAGTCGTATGTTTGTGTTAATATTTATTTAAATGAATAATGAATAAGAGGGGAACATCGGCTGCATGTCAGGTCTTTTAAAGACTCATTTTTAATGAAAATATTTATACCAGAACTGTGCTTTATACTAAAATCAACTTTTATTGTAATTTGGTCAAGATTTCATTCATCACCTTCGATTTCTAACCTCAAGGTGTTAAAATAAGAAAACTTACTTACAGTTTGTATACGTAATGTATCAGTTGCCTTGTTTTTACTTGTTCTGTATAAAATGTGTAATGTTCGCAATTTCGTTACACTTGAAAATTTAGAATACAATTATTGCCGTATTATTGATGGTTAGTTAAAATAGAATAATTTATGAAATGCATACATAATTTTCGAATTTCGCTCGCTTTACAAATAATAATAAAACATTTTGCATAATGTAATTAACATATACATACATGTATGTATATGCATGTACAATCTGTCCCACTGCGTGGATGTTAGAATTCTGAAAAATACCAAAGTTGTATAAGTTGTTGAATAAAGTGTGGTTTTCGAAAAAACATTCTCTGAATCCATTTACCATTGACATGAAATGTGGTAGTTTTATAGAATAAAACCAATTGCATTTCTTGTTGTGTGTCTCCAGCTAATTCCAGACAATAAGTCGAGATAATCGTGTCGCCTTGGTTGAGATAATCGTGGTTTGCTGTAATATTGTAGGTATTTGCAATTTCACTTATAACTTTGTTTCGATTGAAACACACCAAAATGAATTAAATAAATGGTAATGTATAGTATTTTCGAAAGAAACCATACACTTATTGCATTCCATATAATTTTGCCCCGATAATTTTTCGTTTTGGTGATTAAAACTGGCCCCTTAGATGTGCCATTTGACACTACTTTTTTTTTATTTTTCACGAAGTTTACGTGATAAAAAGGTATACGCCAATTATCCTCAAACGATTTCAGCACTAAAAGCTGAGATTCAACGCAGAGAAATTACTTCGAAATTGGTATATATACATACTACAAGTGGAACATTGTTATAGCAACATGTTCACTTTAAATGAAAATGTTACTACTTTTTTAATACGTCATGTTTTATTTAAAATTAAAATTTCGAATTGTATGTGGGACACTTTATAAAATATTTAACCCATCGACATTTTCAAGAATATCTCTTCAAAACAATTTTGACTTTTTTAAGGGGCAATATTTCTTTTTATTTACGGTTCATTGTTTTAAACTTAGGGCTCTGTAGCTCGATAGCTCTGGTATAACATTATATCGAGAATTAACAAACAGAGGATAACAAAACTCCTCTTTTTTTATTATCGATTATACATACATAATAATTATTAGAAATACTATTAGCATTGTTCAATCTTGTTAATAATGAGAATTAGTAAATAATTTCACCCGCTTAAACTTCAGGAGGATAACTATAGACTTTTGATTTCGTATATGTATATGTTCCGGTGAAGTTACTGGGTACAGTATAATTTTATTTGTTAATTTATTAAGCTATATTAATTCATTGGCTTTAAATTCCACAGCACTCGGCGAGATTATTCTTAGATATATTGCTTAAAACGAATAAACAATTCAATGCGGTAATCAATAATCATATATACTTCGCTATTTTTTTATGTAACTTCGTTTTTCAACATCTTGTTTGTATATTTCAACTTGATATGCACATATTGTACATATATTGGTTATGAAGTTATTTATCACGCCACTTTTCTTGGAATACTAATAATTTTCGTTATATTTTTAATTTGTTTATGCTAGCACGATGCCAGCTTATACACTTAATGCTGCATATACATAATTTGGAATTTTTTTATTGTTTGCCCATTACCATCTTTTGTTTCGTCTTAAAAGTTAATAGTATAGTGTTTTAAAATTTTAATTTTTCCGCTTCATTTTTCATTGTTTTTGTGGGAGTATAAAATAAGTTTGCATATTACAAAAAATATTCTAATAGGTTCTAAGAAACTGTTTGTTAAATATTTATAAGGTATCAATGTATTCTCCATATTCAAATTAGAGCCAGGTGTGTATATGTACATATATATCGCGAATTATTTCCTTGTGAAGTAAAATTATAATTTACCAATAATATTTTCAGTACAAAATATAATTCAGTTGACAAAGTTCTACGCAAAGAAAAATTAAAAAATTGTGTACATTAATTTGAAAGGTTGTTTATCTAAATTTTTTAATAATAATAATTACCATTTTCTTTTTATTTATTTTTCTAAATATTTTCTAATTAATTTTTGGACATATTCCAACTTTCACAAAAAATATAAAAAAAAAAAATTCCAAACTATATTTGAAACTAAAAAACCGAAAAGTTAATAAAAAGCTAATTTTACTGACTGACACTGCTGCTGCTATCTTTCAAGCCTTTTGGAATGATAAATTTTTAATTTTTAAGATATTGTTAGTAAATAAACGGTAAAAATAGTTTGTAGGTTTGATCACCAATTCTTATTTCACTTACTTATTGTATATAGATTTAAATGACGTAATATTTGAAAGAGTTGTATGAATGTAGTAGTTTTATTCTATTATGGACATACAATTTCATACTTAACTAACTAACAATCAAGATTAGAGGTCATTTGCAGAAGTAAAAGAAATATTACTAATTTGCATAGTTTTCTGTCTGTGCTGGTACGATTTTGTTTGCTTGGGTTGTATTGTAATTTGTATATATACATAGTTATATAAATTTTAAGAAAATGACAAATAATAATTTCAAGGTAGTTTGCATTATGAGTAAATGTCCTACAATTATTTACTTTCGGTTCGCATATACCGAGATCCTAGTTGGGTAGAAAATTATGAACACGAAATTCAAAATCAGGGGATTCATATGGCAATATGCAAATTTCGATCTAAATAAATAACCTATATCGGGCAGCTGAGTCAGAATAAAACGTGTGTATATTTGGATAGATATTTAGATATTTTTATTAACTAATAAAATTCTAATAACATTTACTTAATTTGTTTAAAAAGATAAAATTGGTTGGTTCATGTTAGTTTTAAATATAAATTGCAAAAAAAACACGAAAATGGAATCGCAGTGGTGCGGTTATGTTTATTATTCCGTACCCTAATAACCACTTTATAATTATATAACCGAAAATGAGTTATTTAGTTGATTGTAAATCTATTTGTAGGCTCATTGAATATGTTTATTGTCGCTTGATGTGTGTGCTTGCCGCGCCAATGTCTCATACCCGTATGATCACACTCACTCGCATGATTTCACCGTTTTTGTTTTTGGCAAAATATTTTTCAATGTTTTTGTTATTTATTTTTATCATATAAATAAATTTCGAGTTTAAATGTATTTTCTTTGATAATGTGCGCGAGTTAATATTGTAAGTAAATATTGAGGGCTATAGTATACGTATACAGAATAGATATATTCACCAACGTACTAAAAAGTTTCCACTACTTTTTTGCACAAATTTTATGTTTGAAAATGTATTTCTCTTTATGAAAGTGGGTAAAGTAATGTTAAAGATTTGTAAAATAATTACTAAAGAAATATTCTTCTGGTTCTACCGCGAAATCTAAAATATGGTGTTATTTAAGATTGGTTTTAAAGTAAAATAGTGAAATTTAGTTAAAGTCATTTTTTTGGAAAATAGTTAAAATTGTGGCTTAAAAATACATAGAACAGTATATAAGCCGTGATTCTATTCAATATCAGTTATCCACATGAAACAAAAAAATCGTAGAAGAAATTTTTTATTATCGTTCGGTGTAGCTTATAATCAATAAATAATCAATAAAAACGTATTATGGAAGAGAATATTGGTCCCAATGGGTAAATATAATGTAGTAACGGTTTAAAAACGTATATTCTTTATGTACATTTTCAAAAAATATTTTGTTTACTTCCAATTCTTTCGAGATTTGCTATAAATCTTACATAATAATGTAGAAAAACTTATATCAGCTCTCATATATGTAAGTCACAGGCTTAGTTTGTATTTAGTTCTGTTATGAGTATTTTATATTTTCCGGAAGAACCTTTTTGAAATTTTTTCTTGTGTTCATATTATGTTTACGGATTCTCCGATTAAAGCGACAGTAGCACACAAGATTTTAGTAATGGTCACTATATGTTTGATAGAGTGAGGAGGTTCAAATATTTTGATTCTCTTATCACTCACATAGTGAATACGTGAGAATATTAAAGAGCGGCTGGCAGCAGACAGTTTTGCTTTATACCCTCTAAGGCCACTGCTAACACCTATCAAGTGCCTTGAAGCTGAAGTTTTACAGAGTGTTGATTGGGCCCGTTGTTATGCATGGATGTGAAAGTTGAATGTTGACGGACGAGTGCAATAAATGTCTTCTTACATTAGAGAGAAGAGTCATGCATGTGATTTATGGCTCAGAATGCGAAGAAGATGGTACATACCGGGCTCTGAACAATATCTAGATTTGATGAAAATCCCAGATATTGTACAGGAAGTAAGTTCTCAGCCAGTACACTGGCTCGGTCACATTCTGCGTGCGCAGAGGTCGTTGTTGGCGAGAATAGCCTACGATGTAAAGATCGACTTGAATTTTTCAGATTATCTAAAATAGTATGAACACCGAGCTCAGGATCGAATCCGGTGAAGCCAGATTGTTGGCACAGTAAGGGGCGAGTAATGACATTTAAAAAACTGTTATAATAATTATATTTACTGTCCAATGTTTACAATTTTTGTCAATAATTAATAATTCTGCTTATAAAAAGCAGTTTCGACTATTAAAAATATAGACAAAGAGGTGTCAGTAAGAAAAGCTAAACAGAAAATGTCTTATAGTCTTCTTGCTCAAAATCCTACATACACATATAATTATCTACATAAAATTATTTAATTTTTAATGACATGTGTAAAGTTATCAAAACTTAATATGTATGCATAACACTTTATAACAATAACTAATAAACATAAACATAATATTCTTAGGCACACAAACTTACATTATGGATTTTTAAATAGTAAATTTTACTAATTGGTGTTCTTAAGACATTTAATTTCTTATATATCTGTTTCATTTAAAAATTAGAGATTGGTTATGTCTTTTTTAATTTAACATACATTTTGAAATCGTTGAATATTTTTGTTAAAAAGTTCTGTCTAAATTAAAATACATATTTGTTCATTTACTTGAGACATTATGTAAAGTCGAGGGTTAAAATTTAATATAATTGGAAAATACTGGTATTCTTCAGTTTTTGACGACATAACAATACATGCTTTTAAAATAGTTACATATATACTTATACTTCGTAATAATATATTAAGCAATTCTAGCCCACACTATGAATAGTAGTTAGAATTAAAACTTAGGTGGATTAGATTGTCTGGGTTACTTGCCCCAACAAAATACTCAGTGTTGCTAGATCGTTTATCTCTGCATGACAAAAGGGGGTGCAAAACAAATTCAGTATCAATGAAAAATTAATAATACTTACTTATTAGTGATACTGATAATTTTGAAGAAAATTTTTCTTTTGAATAGCTCCTAAAAGTCGTAATATTGTTTCGTTTTCTTATATGATAGTTTACTGATTATTTTCGGAAGTTTATACAAATTTTCATTTTTGTCGAATTTACAAAGCGCACTACGATCCGTTTTAAAATAAATAATGGCCATATATACAACAATGATACTTGTACGATTATTTGTTTGCATGTTAAGGCACGTATATGTATATATATAAATAATGGTCACATTTTATCAACACAAATAAACATGATATTTTTGCATACCTAAGCTAGCACTATAATAAAGCCGATGTTGTAACTTAAAATTTAAACTGTAGCGGATTATAAGAGTTTAGATTCAGCTCCATTAAAATTTAATATGTATATGTACATCTATTGAATTATCGAAAAGTCGGTTTCCTGATAATTAAATAACCAAAATTAATTTCTCAATAATAATATTTATTTTTGTCGTTCTTAACCTGATGATAAATTTATAGAATCACGATCAAGAAAATGATGAGATCTTTTAAAAAAAATTGAAAGAAAATAAACAATTTTTTTTCGAATAAAGATCAAATAAAAATTATTTTGATTTAATATTTTGATTTAATATTTTGTGATCACATGACGTCACATTTTTTGGTTTAAAATTCCATCAATGCAAAAAATTCCATTTATAAAATTAATGTTTGCAAAATATAGTAACGAATTTTCCTGCGCTTTTGTCAGGTGTAAACAATTCATACATATAAAAAATGTTGGCATCTGGATTGTATATTTATGTAAATATTTTGCTTTAAAAAACTAGATTAAATTTTATTATCTATCTACCTCTATAAACACTTATACAGTCCTATTTACTGCCCGCAAGAAACATTAATTTTTCATATTTCCATGAATTCTGTTTTATTCATTATAACTTTTCAAATCAGGAAATTAAATTTGTTTCCTTTTCACTGTGCTACACGAGTACGACGATTGCAGTAACAACAATAAAATATTTATGTATTGAAAAATTATAAAAAATGTGTTTTGTTCATTTAATATAATTTCGACTTTAGATAGATAACACAACAAAAAAACTATTAAAACTGTATTTAAAATCAATCTCCATTTTAATTAAGAACAACAAAAAATTGTGCTTGTGTTTGTAATTAAATTATTACTAATAAAGTACAAAATGTGGTTTCGACCCGGACAAGCACAAGTGAACGGTGATTCGGATCGTTTCCGAGTATCCAGTTTAAAAAGTAAAATAAAACGAAAAGCTAAATCGGATCCAACTAAACCATCTGGCCTTGGGGTCTCGACGGAATCCATAAATTCCGTTGGACTGGGAAGTACCACAAATTTGGCACAAACAACATGTACAGAAAACAATACTGTAGTTGAAATGCCGCCGTGTCCCCTGCCACGCAAAACATCAAAAGTTATAGATACACCAAAAAGTGAAAAAGACAATAAAACCCTGCTAACAGATCGAAAATTTAAAAATAATCGCGTAGCAAAAAGTTCGTCAAAAGGGAAAATAAATGAGGGCACTGATAAAAAAGTAAAGACACCAAGAAAAATTTCGGCCCCGCCAGCATTAGACCCCAATACTAAACCACCTCTGGCGAACGCCGCCACTGCTTTACCTGCCCCTCCAAAGAAAAATGTTCGATCACATTCGAACCTGAATTTGAATGCACTACTAAAGTACAAGAATTATTTAAGTTCTTCGTCGT
The DNA here is from genome assembly GCA_951394425.1 of Tipula unca. Classification (NCBI taxonomy): domain Eukaryota; kingdom Metazoa; phylum Arthropoda; class Insecta; order Diptera; family Tipulidae; genus Tipula; species Tipula unca. The sequence continues at coordinate 125,093,885 of OX596380.1, forward strand.
CTAATAATAAGCGGGTTGCGGAAGAAATAGAAAAGGCGCGTCGAAAGTCGATTACAGCCGAAACAAATAATTTAATCAAATCACAAAGCTTAGACACGGATTCAAAATGTGATAGTAAATTAAATTTATCTAGTTTAGATGTACCCGATAATCTAAGCTTGAATGGTGACGTGACTAAAATTGAAGATGACGATGAGGAGGTATATGTTTCATGTGACGAGAAGAAATCCGAGCCTCCCTTAGTTATGACGACCGTAATGACCGCTAAAGAGATGAAGAAAGAAAAAGAAAAATCATCTCCATCGTTGACGTCAAGAATGGCAGCTCGGATAAGTGAAGCTAGTTCGTCCTCAAAAGCTAAAAAAGCAGCAAAAGCTAAAAAAAACCGTAAGCGACGTCCGTCTGAGGTTGTGGCTAATCCAGATGGTAAATTTTACTATATAAGAATAAATAATTATTGATTAATTTTTTTGAAATATGTACTAATTTTAATTTTCTTTTTGTATTTACAGAACGTCCGGCAACTCAACCTGTTACAAGGCAGTCCTCAGATAGAAAGCTCGATATTAATAATAGTATTAGTAGTAATCATGCATCATCTGGTGGTGGTGTAACACCTTCAGATGTTATAACACCACCCTCGTTAGACACTGATTCAAATGCGCAGGACGCGGAACATGAACACACTCGTAACAGGTAAATACGTTTTCTCAACAAAACATATTACCAAGAAAATATAGCGAGTGCACATATCAAATTTATTTTTCCACCGTAGTAGCGAATTTTCGTAGTAATAATAATTTCCAATAGATGCCATCCGTTTTAATAAAAGTGACAATGATTAAAATGTGGTGTGTTTCCATGCTCAATACACATGAATAATTTATCTTATCGCAAAATTATTTTTGTTAATTATAAATCGCGATAATATAATATGTTTTATTGTAATTTCAATAATTCAATTTCAGTCAGAAATATTATTTTGATTTTGTAAAAAGCATTAGTAAAAATGTTTTACGTGAATCAAAAAATGGATGAAGAACATGTTGAAGAAAGTTCTATCGTGGCTGCTACGACCAGTTCTAGTGTACAACGTTTAAATTTTAATAAAACCCGTAGTACCTCACTTCCTGTACATTATGGTGATGTGAAACATGTCAAAAATGTGTGGTATTCACCCGAAGAGGTGCTGGGTATCGAAACGTTTTTGTTGGCCACAACCAGCGAGTATGTGCACAAAGCTAAACAATTTGCTAGAGGAATACAACGCTTTAAACAGCAATAGTAAAAGAACTAACCTACTAATCATTTATATAATACTTGGTGTGAACTTACATTTATATTTATATTTATTTATTTTTTATTTTTACACAGTTCTAAACCGAAAACGGCCCCGGTTTCTGTAAATCGTTCCGAATCTTATAAAGAAACAATATCACAGAAACGAAATCGTAATACTCGGCGTAAAACATCTGATCCAAGTTTAACAAAAGTTTCAACGTGAGTAAAATTTTTTATTTATATTTATTTATTTATTATTAGAAAGTGTTTAAATTTTATTGTCTTTGGGAATTTCATTCCTATCTAATCTATAAGTTTATTTGTGCGCGTCAGGAATTTTTTTTTGTATTAAATTAGGTTTGGTGGTATCACATCATATAGCATATTGTACAAATACATAAAAAATATTTTATTTGCTGTGAATCACAGTATAGAACTTATTTTGTATCAAGTAATGACCTCATTAATTAGTTTGATGATGTTAAAAATGAGGATTATTTGTTGTTGGTGTTAGTTTTATAATTATAGAATGAGATGTTTTTCCAAGATGATAAAGTTTGTGTGTATCCGTTAATTTTATTTTTAACTTTTTTTTTTTTATATATATACATATTTAGTTTAAAGATCTTAGTCTTGTTTTAAATGCAATTTGATTGATTATTTTGAATAATAATTATTCATCTACATTAATGAATGCGTTTTAAATTTTAAATTTATTATTACATTCCGTAACATATAACTACAATTTCATTATAATTATAATGTTTTTATTGAATTAATAAATTTATCTAAATTAAAAAGAAAAAATGAAAAGTTTGTACTTTGTAAATTATAGAATTGACGTGTAATGCCCATTATTTTTTTTAAATACAATATGTTGTTCCAACGCTCTTCAACAATTCAATATAATTGTTCAACATTTACAATTAATTAGCTTTGCAATAAATCGTTTTGATCATGCCAATTACAATCTACAGAGGCAATAATGCTATCTTGAATTTTAAAATTCGTTATATTTAAAAATTGGTTTAATACTTATTTAAGTTCTGTTGTGCCCGTCTGTTGTACGGTAATGATAAACATCTAAGATTAAGGCTACATACATAATGTGATATACCAAACACGACTGTTTATATCGAAATAGAGAATGCATACCAAAAACCTTCCATATGTCATGAGGATGTAAAAGCATATTTTCAGTATTTTTATTTAGCGTGTTAAATAGAGTTTTCTTTTCTTTTCTATGAACGTCCATTTTACTCGTTGTTTTTTAATTTTAGAAAATGTCAATGCATCTTCAATTGGTTTAAAATTGTAAAACAAGAATAATTGGTTTATAATAACGAAGTAAACATCAACATATTTAGGTCTTCTGTACAAGGTAGATGGTACTATATCCGACCTAAATTTATTATATCATATACTGTAACTACTTCTAGTTACCCATCTAGATTAGGTAAAACATTTTCACGTACAATTTTATTTCAAAATAAAATCCATGAAATTCAGTAAGTTAAAAATGAAAAGTTTTTCAGTTTTTCACACTGTTATAGATAATTTCAAACAAATTTTATGAATTTGATTAATGATCGTTATGGTTTTATGAAAAATGTTATGGGATCCATTGTCTACATAACTTCCTATTTAGATCTTTATTTTAATTTGTCCACAAGTATGGTCTGAATGTTATCGGTCTAAAGTTTAAACAAGTTTCTAGAAATTCTATTAAATTTCAAACAACACTGTTTGTACTCTCCAAAAACTAAAAAAAATTTGAAAAACTTGGATAATTATTACCGTACTTATGATATTACAAATTTAAAAGATTATAATCTAGAAAATTTGCTAGAAATTACAATATTCAAAATATTTGAAAATTAATATATTTGAAAATTATTATATTTTAAAATACTAAATGGAATAAAACCGTTAAAGAACACTATTAAAACACTTTGAATTATCAGATTACAGAAATATTTAAGATTCTGACAATAATAAGTTTGAAATGTGGATACATATTCACAAATTTGAATAATGCATTTATGAAAATCCATGAAATTTTACACTTTTATAGGCTTTATAGGAATTGTGAAGCATTTCTGCAAGGACAGCTACCATATGGTCGGCGCAGAGGTCGTTACAGGTGACGTTAGCTACACGGTGTAGAGAATGGCAACTTCAGATTGTCTAAGGCAGTATGAAGGCCAAGCTCAGGACCGAAACCATCGGAGCTAAATTTTTTACACAGTACGGAGCCAGTAATGGCCTTTAAAAACTGTAATATTAATAATTTTCATTGAATAAATATTTTATTGAAAGTTTTTACATACATATATTTATGAGACAGTAGTTGCGTTTGTGATTCAAAAATTTTCGAGTTCGAATAGGAACCAAGTGCAAATTTTAGTGATAAAAAAAATCAATATTGGCTAGAAAAACTTATAATTTTATTGTACAGGCTCTAATATTAAAAGTAATTTTTAATAAAAATTTAATTTTGTCTATTGAAACTTTTCATAATTTTACAACGAAACAATTAATCTAGCAGTTTTGATTGCATGTAGCATTTACTGTACAAAAATTATTTTCCTATGTTAATTTTTTTTATTACTAAAATTTGCGCTTGGTTCCTATACTGGATAGACAATTTCTCGTTTGCTCCGTAAAATTCAAAATAATTAAATTTTAAATCAATGAATATAATACATTTAATGTTTGTGGTTAAACCACATATTTTAATTCCCTATTATCAAAACAAAATTAAATTTAACTTTTTTTTAAAAATTTCAAAGTACGGCCTAGCGAAAATTGTTCAAACTACATAAATCCACAAAATTTTCACATTACCAGTCGTCAATTATAATTCGGTTTAATTCTCAGTATTTTGACAATGTTTATCTATAGAACTTGAAGTTCTGTTAATATAGTAATTGCTGTATTGTGCTATTGTGCTAGTTTAACTCCCAAGTGTTATGACATAATTGATAATTTTAAGTACATTTCTTCTAGGTCTGCAATAATTCCAAATTGTAAAACATGTAAAGTGTTTTTACTTTTCCGTATATAGTAGTAGGCAATCATCCCATATATAATAATCAGATCCAATATTTGTGTATTTTTTCCTGATTAAAATAATTTAGCTATGTACGTATGTACTTAATTTTTATTTCCATCAAATCTTTGAATTCCCGAATTTGAAATATTGCAAAGCCAATGAGTCATCTTCATATTGTCTGTGCAAGCGGCGAGATTTTATTTCACCTGATAATGTTAATAAGTATATATTGTAATGGCAAATGATAGTATGTATAATAAAAGGAAAGCCAAAAATTTTCACTTACTATTGAAACATTGACAATGAATTTTTATTTTGTATAATACCTATTTGAATTTTCGCCGGACCATGCGCAGAATGATTTTTCTTCGTATATTTATGGACTTTTTCTCGTATATATTCGTACATGTGTGTGTATGGGAATGGAAAATAAATTTCCAAAAACAGAAAAAAATATTGTATCCCACATTTTTATATTTTTCCTATAAATTTTCCACACAATTCCATTAGACAAAAATTGATGAAAATTTTCATTTTACCGTTTTATTATTTTATTTTTGTGTTTAGTAGACAAAAGAAAATACACAAGAAAAGCGTTAAAAAATATTTTGTTTCAAAAGAGTATACATATTATATATATTTTAAATTAGTGTGTGAAAATTCGGATCGAACTAAATTTAGTTTTTTTCTCTAGTGTATTATGATGATTACAACTAAGTATTGTAACTACGATAGTGTTTTTGTTTTTAGTCTATTTCTTAATTTTCTCTTACTAGCGTGCTGGATTCAGGAAAATCATCATTATGACATGACGGGGTCACAATAAATACAAATTTGTTTTATGTATGTGTTCTCGACATTGGAATGTGCAATAATTAATTTGTGTGGAGTGTGATTAAATGAAATTCAAATTAATAATAAATAGTGGTGACATTTTTATATTATTTTATGTAAATAATGATTTTATGATGAAAAACATTTTTTATATTAGAATTATATACATCCACTATCTCATAATTTTTTTTAAATTGCCAAAATCAAATACATATAATTTTTTGTGTTTTATTTTTTAAGGATTTATTTTAAAAATAATGAAAATCATTTTAAATTTGATTGGAAAAAATATTTAAAATTTCAGTTTTGGTTATTATTTAAGCTTGCGATTTTCATAATAATTGAGGCGGACAAGTAAATTGTTCAACTAATGGGATGAGGTGATGTTTACTAATTTACTATATTTTCTACTGTGATGAAAAAATTTTATGATTTTTTTTCAACCTTGAGGAATATCTATATTACCTGTAGATATATATATATATATATATATATATATATATATATATATATATATATATATATATATACATATATATATATATATATGTGTATATATATATATATATGTATATATATATATACATATATATATATATATATATATATATATATATATATATATATATATATATATATATATATATACAGTGGTGTGCAAAATAATAGGTAATTTTCAAAAAAAATACTAAATGATCATTTTTTTCTACTAAAAAACATTAATATTTAAAAATTACACATGTTTATTTAAGACTAAGGCCTTTAAGGCACAAGAAATTTATTTTTATATCATTTCATTATGATTACAGAGAGTTTCACAAATTTTCGATATCAATTCAATCATTCTCTTCTGTGCATTACAATAGGTAATTTAAACAATGTTTCTTAAAAATGATTAACTGAACGAAATTTTTTATTTTTTGCAGTATAGTTTGGCTTTTGGTTGTGTAATCTTTATTTTTAATCGCCACATTACATTGCCGCCCCATGGAATCTAGATATTTTTTATATTTTTCAACTTGAAAATTTCACCAACCGTAATGTCCAGTTTTTCGAAACTCTCTTTTATGTTTTTCCCTGGGAAACATACTAAGGATACGCTTTAATGCATCCCATAGATTTCCTATGAGGTTTAGATCAGGAGATTGTGCCGGCAATTTCATAAAATGAATACTCTTCTTGCCAAACCGGTTTTTTACCACCCAGAACACCTGCTTCAGTTCATTATTCTGCTGAAACATCTAGCGGAGGAGCATATTTCGTTTGGCAAATGGATGCATAGTATCCCTTAGAATAAAGACCAAGCACCCATATACAACAAACAAATCCAAAGCATTGTATTTTCTGCGTTATGTTTAATGGTTTTTACTGTACTGCGCTGGTCGCGTTGTTTTTTTTTGGTCATCGGACATACTGAACGGTATAATCTGATATAAACAAACTTATTTTGGTATCGTCGGACGATAATATTTTTCGCCATTTTGTTATGGGCTACACCATTTGATCACAACGTTTCTCGTATAGGAGTTGTTAGGCCTTACTGCTGAATACGTAACACCCTAAATAAATTTAATTTATTTGGAGGATATTCTATGGGATACCATGCATCGACTTGCCAAAGAAAACTTGGCTCTTCGCTTGGTGTTTCAGCAAAGCAATAATCCGAAGCACATGTCGTTGGTGGTAAAAACCGGTTTGGCGAGAGCCATATACATTTTATGAAATGGCTGTCACAACACGCTGATCTAAACCCCATAGAAAATTAATGGGGCGGATTAAACTGTGCTCTAAGTATGAAAAAAATAAACGTAAGTTTTGGAAAAACGCTTGGGAAATGTACACGACGGTTGATGGAAGATCCTAGTTGAAGAATGGCATAAACTTCTTGATTCCATGGGGTGGCAATATAATGTAGTGATTAAAAATAAAGGATACACAACCAAATACTAAACTATACTGCAAAAAATAAAAAATTTCGTTCAGTTAATTATTTTTGAGAAAAATTGTTCAAATTACCTATTAATTTGCACGGATAGTAATGAATGAAATGATATACATATAACAATAAATTTCTTGCACATTAGTAACTAAGTATTAAACTAAACATTTTTAAATATGTATATATATATATATATATATATATTAATATATATATATATATATATATATATATATATATATATATTATGTATATATGTATATATGTATACATATATATATATATATATATATATATATATATATATATATATATATATATATATATATATATATATATATATATATATATATATATATATATATATATATATATATATATATATATATATATATATATATATATATATATATATATATATATATATATATATATATGAATGGTGGAAGGCCGAGGTTCTGAAAGTACAACAACTCAGCAATGAGCGTAGTTCACGTAATTTCTTTAAAAGAATTACTGGACTGCACCATACTTTCAGGCCTTCGTCAACCGCCATTCGGGACCGGGATGGAAACCTCTGTGTCAACATCGACGCAGTACTTGACGCATGGAGTGGACATTTTACTGAGCTGCTTGATGTTCATCATGCATCACAGACTGTTGTTGAGCCACCTCTAGAACAGTCTGCGGAGATTTGCACTGAGGAGCCATCCCATGAGGAATTCACTAAGGCCATGCAGAGAATGAAACGAAACCGCTCACCTGGAGTGGACTGCATTAATTCGGAGCTCTTGATATTCGGAGGGGATACTTTGTGGAACTGTCTTTTCGACCTTATTCGATTAGTATGGCGAACCGAAGTTATGCCTGATGAATGGAAAGTGGCCGCGATATGCCCCATCTTCAAGAAGGGAGACCGCTTGAAGTGTGAGAATTATCGCGGTATAGCTCTCCTTTGCACAGCATACAAGTTACTGTCATACATTTTATTGGATAGAATCACTCCTCTGGCGGAAGGCTGGTTGGTGACTATCAGGGAGGATTTCGTCCGAATCGATCAGTCACTGATCAGGTCTTTTCGCTGCGGATGATTCTATCTAAATATTATGAGACATCCATCTCCGTACATCAGGTTTTCCTGGATTGCCGGCAGGCCTACGACTCGATCAATCGAGAGAGTTTGTGGTCTGCCCTGGAATACCTAGGAATGCCAACAAAATTGGTACGACTGTGTAGGATGACAGTGACGCAGTCTCAATGCTGTGTTAAAGTTGAGAACAGGCTATCGACAATTTTTGCAGTTAACTCGGGTGTTCGGCAGGGAGATGCTCTGTCCCCGATACTCTTTAATCTCATGTTGGAGTACATCTTTCGTAAAACTGAAACACCTCAGCGTAACATCTTATATCGCCAGTCCAATCAAGTGCTTGCATATGCAGATGACATATGCGTGATTGGACTGAATAACAACGGAGTGAAAGAAATACTTGATCCGCTTGTAGAGTTTTCAGCTTCTGTTGGACTCCAGATCAATGAGTCCAAAACGAAATACCTGATCTCTGGTTTTAGAGACAATGGCACACCAGATTTTAGTAGTGGCCACCACACGTTTGAGGGAGTGAGGAGGTTCAAATATTTGGGCTCTCTTATCACTCACGATAACAGTGTGGGTGAGGATATTAAAGTGCGGCTGGCAGCTGGCAGTCGTTCTTTGTATCCTCTAAGGCCACTGCTAAAATCTAAACACTTATCAAGTGCCGTGAAGCTGAAGCTTTACAAAGCGTTGATCAGGTCCGTTGTTATGTTTGGATGTGAAAGTTGGGCGCTGACGGATGAGTACGAGAGATGGCTCCTTACATTTGAGAGAAGAATCATGCGTGTGATTTACGGCCCTAAACGCGAAATAGATGGTACATACCGAGCTCTGTACAATTTCGAGATCAGAGATCTGATGAAGATCCCCGATATTGTACATGAAGTTAGATCTCAGCGAGTACGCTGGCTCGGTCACGTTCTGCGTGCTGATCCGGAACGAATTGTGCAGCGATCTCTGAAAGGAGAGCCACCATATGGTAGGCGCAGAGGTCGTTGCAGGCGACGATGGCTCCACGATGTAGAGAACGACTTGGCCTCTTCAGATTGTCTAAGACAGTATGAAGACCAAGCTCAGGATCGAAACCGTTGGAGCCAGATTGTTGATTCAGTAAGGGGCCAGTAATGGCCTTTAACACTGTTATTATTATTATTATATATATATATATATATATATATATATATATATATATATATATATATATATATATATATATATATATATATATATATATATATACATATACATATATATACATATATATAAATAGCGTGGTCAAAATAAGTATGAAGAAATTAAACTACAGGTTTCTTAGTTCCTGATTTCATACGTGAAATGAGCTTAATTATCGATATCTTAGGAAACATGGAAAAACCTATAGGTAAAGAAATATATAACAAAACCTGTTATTCAGTGTAATTTAAATTTAACAAGTTACAGGATATTTAAAAAAAAAAAGAATTTTTCAGTTTTAATTTGGCTACTTTCTTAAGTAAAAATAAATCCACTGCCAAATTCGCTTGAAGCGACCTCGAAAATACGTTCTTGTCTATTATATCGGAATATAAACCACCGGCTTTGAAATAAAGAGTTACAAAATTAAAATAATTGTATTTTAGACCACCCTAAAATGTATGTATGTAAATGTACGTATGTATATATGATAAATGAAATAAATAATAATTTTTGTTAATATTATTAAATTTTTTGCTTTATCTAAAGCCCAAATCGATAAAAAGCAGAACGTATTTCTTTTATACATGACAAAACAGTCAAATTATTTTTGGAAAATAATATTTGCAATACGAAAAATATTAATTTTATAATGACTTTTTTTAAGGTGTGGTATGCCACCTTGGTTCTCAAATCCAATCGTCGTCCATCCTTCAAAATCTAAAGTTTAAATGTTTACATATACATATGTATGATGAAAACATAGGAAATTTCTAATATATATATAATATATATATATATATATATATATATATATATATATATATATATATATATATATATATATATATATATATATATATATATATATATATATATATATATATATATATATATATATATATATACGGTGTTAATTTTTTCATTTCCTAAATGTGTTAGATATTGCTTCTGTATTTGGAAATTGTGAACGTGTCACTGGTTTAGAAAAGTTGACGTTTTCTTTATTGGACTTGATGCATTTTATAAAATATAGTTGTATGTAGTTGTTTATCTTTAGCGTTATCCTCAGATTTCTGGATTCATTTATAAAATACGTTTCACAATAGATCAGTTGTTCAAATTAAGCCGGTTTGATATGAAAAAAAAGTGAAATTTTTTAGGAAATTTTTTATTTTAATGTTCTGTATTATTATTACTATGTTTATTTATATTTATTACTATGTTTATTACTATGTTTATTTCATAAAATTCTGCAATTAATGTTCACAGAACTTTGTATAATACAAAATATTCCGCTATAATAAATTGGTAATTATGCATAAGTTTATGATTAATCACCATTCACCAGTAAATAATGTTGGAAATTGTAATAAATTCTATTATTGCTATCACTACAATTTATGAGAGGAATAGAGCTGCACTTGAATCATCTATGCAATAAACAAAAATTTTAATGAAGTAAGTTAAAAACAAATGCAAGTGCCTCCAATCAAAAATGACAATGGACCCTGGGCTAGAAGTGTTAATTACAAGTCAAAAATTTAATTAATGCGTTACCTGAAAAATGTTTACGATAACTACTTCATATGATCAACGCAGTGTTCAGACTGAAACATGTCCCACATCAATGGAAGGTAGAAGACGAAATAATGATACCAAACCAAATAAAGCAGGCAGTTTTACAAGATCTTAAAAACTTACATTGCTGATCTACACTTTCGAGTAAAATACGAAGAATAATTGAATTAAACAAAATATCAGCAGGAATATCAAAAGGGAGCATTATGGGACCAATTCTATATCTTCTATACATCAGAGATGTACCAACTACAGAAGAAACCAATATAGCACCATTTGCGGATGATACTGCAATTTTAGCAATTGGTAACACCACAAATGAAGCAACAGCCAAACTGCAGAGGGCACTAACACAGTGAGAAATTGGGCCAAAAGATGGCTAATTAGCTCAACGAGACGAAACCAATACATGTACATTTTACCAATCCAAGAGTTAGCTGGGTACTTAATACACAAATATAAAAATACGCAAATTCGCATGACTCTTGACGTTAAGCTCAAGTGAAAATAGCATGTGAAAAAGAAAAAAGAAGAATTAAATATTAAATATAGAGAAATATACTGGCTCATAGGAAGGAACTCTGAGTAAACCATCATGTCATTATACTTTTTAAATTGAGAAAACTAACTAAGAATATTGATTTCGCGGATAAATCATCGGTTCTTATTTTAACAGGAATAAACTATTTTAAAAATCCAAGCAAGTTTTTTAATATTGAAACAATTTAAAAGCACAAAAGTTAAATAGGGAATATCCATTTTTTATCAAAAAATTTTCGAGTTCGAATATAGTCCTGGATAAGAATTTTCTTTTTTTTCTTTAGTAAAATGCAAATGAATTAAAATTTTTATCAATAAATATGATTAATGTTAAACTACATATTTTAACTCAATATTATCAACATAAAATTAAATTTAACTTTATTTTTCATTGTTCTCGATAAATCATGTTTTTTCAAGTTTTTGATAAAATCATAGTACACAAACTCGAAAAAAATATGAATTTTAAAGGGAAATATTTTAAACAAATATTTTCATTGTGTTTAGCTTAATACCTGTATTATTTGACAATAAACGTCAAAAAATATTGTTAGAAGTTGAAATTTAGTCAAATAAATAGAACTTAAATAAAATATATTTGTTAAATTAAATAAAATTTCCCAGTATTCTTCCCGATGTTCTATATAGGAGTTGAAGTTATGTTAATAAAAAACGCAGCTGAAATTAGTATGCCCTATCAATACTTGAAAATTTCATATTTGAGAACTTCTGCAAAAAATACTCAAATGATAATACATACTAATTTTTGATGTCAAATACCATTGTTGGTGTTAGTAAAATGAGGATAAGACTACCAAAATAAACTAGATTTTTAAAAGTATTCTAGATTTATAAAATTTCGCTGGCAAAGTAATTTTTTGTAATCTATCGAATTTTTTCAATCCAAAAATGCACGTATTTCAAACTCAGTTTTTGTTTGGTCAATCGAAATGCATATTTATTAGTAAACAACAACGTAACTCTCTGAGGCGTTGGTAAAAAGCTCTAACTATAATCAAACATATATTTAAATTACTTGGAGTTGAACTAATTCTCTATGTAATTCTGTTGATTTTTCTTTTAGTATTACGATGAGATATCATTAAAATTTCATCAAGAACATAATCATTGTAAATTACCCATAATATTCATTATTTCAATGGAGCTTTTTTGTACAGTCCAAAGTACGATTAGACATTTCTATTATATGTTTAAATACATCAATGTCAATAATCTATTGTGTATCTGTACTTATTAACGATTAAAATATTTTTCCTTATTTATTAATTAAAACAGTTTTAAAGGCCATTACTGGCCCCTTACTGAGTCAACAATTCGGCTCCAGCGGTTTCGATCCCGAGCATGGTCTTCATACTGTCTAAGACAATCTGAAGAGGCCAAGTCGTTCTCTACACCGTGGAGCCATCGTCGCCTGCCACGACCTCTGCGCCTACCATATGGTGGCTCTCCTTTCAGAGATCGCTGCACAATTCGTTCCGGATCAGCACGCAGAACGTGCCTGAGCCAGCGTACTCGCTGAGATCTTATTTCATGTAAAATATCGGGGATCTTCATCAGATCTCTGATCTCGATATTGTACAGAGCTCGGTAGGTACCATCTATTTCGCGTTTTGGGCCGTAAATCACACGCATGACTCTTCTCTCAAATGTTAGGAGCCATCTCTCGTACTCATCCGTCAGCGCCCAACTTTCACATCCAAACATAACAACGGGCCTGATCAACGCTTTGTAAAGCTTCAGCTTCACGGCACTTGATAAGTGTTTAGATTTTAGCAGTGGCCTTAGAGGATATAAAGAACGACTGCCAGCTGCCAGCTGCCAGCCGCACTTTAATATCCTCACCCACACTGTTATCGTGAGTGATTAGAGAACCCAAATATTTGAACCTCCTCACTCCCTCAAACGTGTGGTGGCCACTACTAAAATCTGGTGTGCCATTGTCCCTAAAACCAGAGATCATGTATTTCGTTTTGGACTCATTGATCTGAAGTCCAACTGAAGCTGAAAACTCTACAAGCGGATCAAGTATTTCTTTCACTCCGTTGCTATTCAGTCCAATCACGCATATGTCATCTGCATATGCAAGCACCTGATTGGACTGGCGATATAAGATGTTACGCTGCGGTGTTTCAGTTTTACGAAAGATGTACTCCAACATGAGATTAAAGAGTATCGGGGACAGAGCATCTCCCTGCCGAACACCCGAGTTAACTACAAAACTTGTCGATAGCCTGTTCTCAACTTTAACACAGCATTGGGACTGCGTCACTGTCATCCTACATAGTCGTACCAGTTTTGTTGGCATTCCTAGGTATTCCAGGGCAGACCATAAACTCTCGATTGATCGAGTCATAGGCCTGCCGGAAATCCAGGAACACCTGATGTACGGGGATGGATGTCTCATAATATTTAGATAGAATCATCCGCAGCGAAAAGACCTGATCGGTGACTGATCGATTCGGACGAAATCCTCCTTGATAGTCACCAACCAAGCCCTCCGCTAGAGGAGTGATTCTATCCAATACAATGTATGACAGTAACTTGTACGCTGTGCAAAGGAGAGCTATATCGCGATAATTCTCACACTTCAAGCGGTCTCCCTTCTTGAAGATGGGGCATATCGCGGCCACTTTCCATTCGTCAGGCATAACTTCGGTTCGCCATACTAATCGAATAAGGTCGAAAAGACAGTTCAACAAAGTATCCCCTCCGAATATCAAGAGCTCCGAATTAATGCAGTCCACTCCAGGTGCACGGTTTAGTTTCAATCTCTGCATGGCTTTAGTGAAATCCTCATGGGATGGCTCCTCAGTGCAAATCTCCGCAGTCTGTATTAGAGGTGGCTCAACAACAGTCTGTGACGCATGATGGACATCAAGCAGGTCAGTAAAGTGTCCACTCCATGCGTCAAGTACTGCGTCGATGTTGACACAGAGGTTTCCATCCCGGTCCCGAATGGCGGTTGACGTAGGCCTGAAAGTATGGTGTAGTCCAGTAATTCCTTTAAAGAAATTACGCGAACTGCGCTCATTGCTGAGTTGTTGTACTTTCAGAACCTCGGCCTTCCACCATTCTCGCTTCTTCCGTCTACAAATCCGCTTAGCTGCCCTTCTTGCAAGAGCAGCTTTGTTTTTCCTCGCGATTGTGAGACGTTGTTGCACTTCATTATGGGCTATATTTTGTTGCTCAACTGCAAGACGACACTCGTCATCAAACCAATCATTCTTGGGTCTGACTTTCACTATACCTAAAGTCTGTTGAGCAGCACTGACAACCGAAGTTTTCAGTACCTCTTCCTTATTTATAATAGCGTATTTATAACTGTTGGTGATGTATTAGTTCAAGTTTTCAGTACATACGTAAAATTAGATAAAATGTTTAATATGTGGTTCATATATTATGTAAATATGTCGTGAAACTTCGAAGAAAAACCAATATATATTTGTTTTTCGATACCCTTTTATAATAATGCCATACAATATTAAGGGCCACATATATAAATTTTCGAATTTAGTTGCTTTTATAGTCGTTCGATTTAGGCGAATTTAACCGTGTTTATAGCCGTTCGAAAAAAAATCAATCGATTTATTAACAAAAGTTGTCATCCTGAATCACGCATTATACTATAATTAAAAAAAGCAATCATGTTCCTATTCGCATTTTTTCTTTTTCTCATCAAATTAGTTTAAAATTATCCAAATCCGCTATATGTATAGTAAAATATACATGTCCTTCAAATAAGCTCATTCCGCGCCATCTTGCCTTTTTATTTATGGTTTTGTATCAAAACAAACGCTGAGAAACCTAAATAAAAAATGTCATAAAATAAATAAAAAAAAAAACTAGAAAAAAAAAACCCAATCTAATTTTTCCGTCTCTTCGAAAACCAACAAAAAAACATACATCGCACATTGTATTTGTTTAGTTTGTATTTATTTATTTACGTTGCTTTTGTTGTAGTTTTCCACACAGTTTTAAATCTAAAAATAACCAATTTTATATATTTTCTTAATAATACGCTAACTTTCTTTACGTCGTATTTACATACGTATATACACAATACATAGAATCAGGTGTTGCGTTCATTTCTGTACAGTTATACTGACTAATTCGTAGAATTAAGATGATGGTTGTTAAAAGATTGCAAAATCAGTTTTAATTTATTAATGCACAACAATATATTGTAATCTTAATGATTCGTTACCTCATTTATGAATGAGCAAATTTCATTCATAATTCTCAACTTTTGGTTGATCAAATTACCAATCAATGGGTGGAAGAAAAGTAAAAATACAAAACTATCAACTATTAAATAGGTCTTATCATATAGGGTCATCTTTTAAATGTGTTTTCATTCAATTTTTATAAATTTAATTTGATTTTCTTTGTTATGATTCGTTTGACAGAGCCAGTCAATCTAAATGGCGCAATAAAATGACATTTCGAAAGAAAATGAAACGGCTGCAGTTCACGATTTTATAGCTTTTGTTAAAGAAACGTTCTTCGTCTGGAATTTAGTTTATTGATTTTTATATTTAGGAAATACGAAAACTATCTAAATATTATTATAAATAAAGAAAGTCAATATTTTTATTCAGTATTTATACCAGAAATTAAAATTTCTTCGCTTTTAACATTTTCAAGTTGTTAGTTCTATTCTGTTAATATAATCTAAAAAAATTTAGCAGAATGTTTGATTTCTGCCCGAATCTAATTTGCAGTATACTTCATCTTGTGTCTTCATACACATGTTGCATTTCTTAATCTAAATTAAGAATGTATACTTGTTACGTTTTTCTCACTGCTCTTCTAACGCCAACGTATGACAAATAATTTGAATAATCCAATTTTAATGTAACATTTTCGTATCACAATTTATGTATGAGTTGATGATGAATGTGATGCTTGTTTCATGAAGACAATTAAAGTCTTTTTTTTTAAAATAATTTCATGGTTTATTGATATATATATATATATATATATATATATATATATATATATATATCTATATATATATATATATATATATATATATATATATATATATATATATATATATATATATATATATATATATATATATATATATATATATATATATATATATATATATATATATATATATATATATATATATATATATATATATATATATATATGTACATATATGGCATGACGTACCTCGATCAAAGCACACCTGTAAGTACTTAGCAAATAGCAAATAGATCACCCAACTGTATATTGAATATTCATTGATATTGACTAATAAACCAAAAACATCCACTTTTAAGTTACATGCCCCCTTGTATAGGTGCATTTATATATTAATCTGACGTCATGTCTGTTCTTGTAGGTTGTAGTATTAGACTTAACAACTTTTATTTTCTGTTTTGTTTTGTTTTGCTATTTAAATATAGTGTTCTTGTATATGTAGTTTGGAAGTGACTTTTAATTATTTCTCTTGGTTTGAAACACACCTATATTCCGTTTATACAATATACGGTTTTTCCAATCAAGCTAAAAATTTTCCATTATTTTTTAAATACATACCATAATAGTACCATAATTTCCTATATTTTTCCTGGAAAATAGAAAAACTGTAAATATTCGTATAAAATAAATAAAAATATAAAGACAATAAAATTTAATTAAATCGAAAAATAAATAAATGGTGGTGAATTAGTACTGTAATCAACTTATAATAGATGGCAGTACACACAGAAAGGTGGTTACATTTTTGTTTATTGATTTTTCAACTAATTGCAAATTTATATTTCGTATTTATTTCCAGTGACGAGCAAGTCGATTTAGGATTATCAAATGCGAATTTATCGCAAAGTTCTAGTCTGTCATCAAGTTTAGAGAGTACAAGTACTTCACTAGAAACTGTTGGTGCGCCTACAGCTGGTACCGGAACAGTACCAACTGCTAGACAACAATGGATCGATAGTGATGAAGAGCGAGCGGGTGAAATTAACGAAGTTGATTGGAGTTCAAATGTAGATGCGGATATTCTTAAAACTCTAACGGACCAGGAGAAAAAACGGCAAGAAATTATTAATGAGATTTACATGACGGAACGAAATCATGTTCGAACGTTAAAATTATTGGATGGTATATTTTTAAAGCCGCTGAAAGAATCGAATTTAATAAATTCGGATTTCTTGACCCTGTTGTTTCCACCCGCACTTTCCACATTAAAAGAATTACATATACAATTTGAATGTAAATTAAAACAGCGGCGAAATGATTCTTCGCCATTAGTCAGTAGTATTGGTGATATACTCATCGAAATGGTAAGAACTATATAATTCTTATTAATTATTAGCCTCAAAATTAAATTCGCTTTTTTCATTTTAGTTCGATGGTCACATAGGTGAAGAATTAAAAGATTTTTCAGCACAATTTTGCTGTCGACAAGGTGTTGCACTTGAGGCGCTAAAAGAAAAACGTCGGAAAGAAGAAAATTTACATAAGCTCCTATCGAAACAGGAATCACATCGTGCCTGTAGGCGATTACAACTAAAAGATTTACTTCCTACAGTGTTACAACGGTTAACAAAATATCCATTGCTCTTTGAGAGTTTATATAAAATTACGTTACAAGTGTTACCCGATAATAAGCAGGAACAATTAGCAATTAAAAAATCGTTGGAAAATTCAAAACAAATATTAGATCATGTTAATCAGGCTGTGAGAATTGCAGATAATAGTTATAAATTACAAACAATACAAAGAAAATTAGATAAGTCCAGTTATGAAAAGGAAGCGTCTAATGAATTTAAGGTATGTACTTTTGTAATATTAATATATATGACGTTTTATCTGAAATTAGCACACAATACCCATGTTATTTGTGATTTTTCAATTAAAACCAGTCATATATGTTAATGACTATGATTTGAGTCCTAAAAAAATATGGGCAGATTTATTATCCTTCAAAATAATCTTCTAGTCGTTGAAAAGTAGCTAGATGCCAACAAACAAATGTAAAACGAAAGAGGTTGACTCGCATTAAATAATTTATTTATGCAGTTGATTTTAAGCGTATATTTTATATCTAACGATAACTAAAATATGGTTATACTGAAAAGCCAATTATTTAGAATTATTATTTTACTTTAGATAAAATTTGTAGATGCTCTTCAGATGCTAATTAAATATTTTATAGTTGAATATAAGTTCTATCATATTTGTGTCGTTTAACGTGTTGCTGATTACGTAATACTTTCAGAAAATTGATATACGACATGATTCATAATTTTTTAATCTGTATTTTCTAGCTAAATAGAAATGAAAAACATTGTTCAATATTCAATATCTTCCATCCGTAGTGTACCGTGGAAATTGTCTTAAAATAATTAATTTTCCACAATGTGAAGGATCAAAATTTATCAAAAAATTGTGTTCTAAATTAAATGTGGTCATATTTGGTTTAGTCGTGTAACATATAATTTATATCAGTTTCTGCGATTTGAAATTTTATTGTTGGATTGATTAAAGTAAAGATATGTTTAAAATCAAGTTTATAATTTTAATATCTCTTGCTTAGACTAATTGTAAAACTATAAATAAGTCTGTGTGAGTTGATCGGGAGATTTTCAATCAGATCTCTTGCTTGATACATACATATAGTGAGAGTTATACATATGTTTATCAATATTAAAACTCAAGAAAATTCAATTACCTTGTAAACACTTATCATTCTGATTAATTAAAAGCGTTTAATTTGTGTATATATGTATGAATGCTATTTATTATGCAATAACCAAATTATTTTAGTGTAATTACTAATTTTTGTAAATCTGTAAAATGTGAATGCAATAATATCTAATTAAAAATATCTAAAATGGCTAATATACCTATTGACTGATTGAATAAATAGGAAAATATACAGCAAGCAAATAGAAAAATATACATCCGTTATATTGAAGAAATGGAGTACAATTTGTAATACACATCAAAGTATTGTAGATGGCTAACGTCTAAAGCAGTAAACCAATGCAAAGAAGAAAAAACGTTAAAAACTCCAACAAGGCCATACAGCTGTTTATATCGTGTAAACCATGGCATGAATAGATCCGATGAGATCACCATTTGTTGATGGAACTGATTCGATAGTGTAAATATTGCATTAATATTGCATTGTATTAATTTAATATATTTTTGCTAGTCGTTTTGACCGTTAGAATAAAATAAAAAAAAGCTGTGTGTTATTAAACATTAGTATACATATTGGTTAATTCATTGATTTTTGTTATTTGTTGATTAGTTTATTCAGTCATACATAGATGTCACTAGTACCAATAAAATAAATTAATATGTGCCTCACGCCAATATTTTCGGCTAAATCGCCGATTTTTCTAAATATATAAAAATATTAGTATCAATCAAATTAATGATTATTCTGTTTATGATTCTTTTTTTTTTCTTTTCTTTGCATAAAAATTGCATACTCAGTAATCATTTAGAATAGTCGGTGATTTAGCCGAAAATATTTATGTGAGGCATCCAGCATAAGATTATATTGACAACTATTAAAGATTAAAGTGAGTGTCACGCATCGTCGAAGTATTTTGGAACATTGTAGGTACAATTAAAATCGATCGCCAGCGCCCACGCACAGCTAAAATCACAGCTCTCGTACTCATTCGTCAGCGCCCAACTTTCACATTCAAACATAACAACGGGTCTGATCAACACTTTGTAAAGCATCAGCTTCACGGCACTTGATAAGTGTTTAGATTTTAGCAGTGGCCTTAGAGGATACAAGGCACGTAATAATAGAGTACTTATATTAATAAAGTATTTTTCTTGTTCGATTACCATCTAATATTAGTTTACTATTTACGGTGTAACCCATTATACAATTTTATTGGTTTGATTTGTAATAAAACAATTCCGTAAGTGTTTTGCTTTTGAGTTTTTCTAGAGCATTTTCCAAATTCTTAATGGAAGGAAGACGATCTTCAACGGCGTAAAAAGCGGGGTCTGTTCAAAAGGTGTGGGTGGTTAATACGATCAAATTTATGACGTTTATACTCAGAGTCGAGGTCATCTTGTAGTTAACTTTGGATTAAATCCGAGTAAACATTTTTAGTGTTTATGTGGCAGAGTTAGGTCGAAACTGGTCACTCTCGTTGGCACAGTAAGTAGCGTCCTTGCTTTATCATTCGAGGGTCTCGGGTTTCATTTCCGGTGGTGACCAAAAATCACGGTTAGGCGTTTTTAATGTGTAAGTATATGTGTTTGTCAGGTATTGCAGCTTGGGCCCATTAGTGGCATTGACTGCTAGAGTAATCTGCACAACTTAAATTTTTAAGTCTAAACTGAGTTGATCGGTCATGAGCTAGGTCCCTCGGTGTCTTATACAATCTGAAGAAGCCAAGTCGTTCTTTACGCCGTGGAGCCATTATCGCTTAGAATGGTCTCTGTGTGTACCATATGACGTGGCTCTTCTTTCTGCAATCGCTGCACATTTCGTTCCAAATTCCCACGCAGAACGTGACTGAGCCAGATATGCACCATCTACTTCGTGTTTTGGCCCGTAAATCACACGTATGATTCTTCTTTCAAATGTAACTTTCACATCCATACATTACAACGAGCCTGATAAACGCTTTGTAAAGCTTCACTTTTGCGAAATTTGATAGGTGTTTAGATTTTAAGTGGCCTTAGAGGATACAAAGCACGTCTGGCTACCATCAGCCGCTCTTTAATATCCTCATCTATACTGTTATCGTGAGTGATAGAAGAGCCAAAATATTTGACATCCTCACTCCCTCAAATGTGTAGTGACCACTACCAACAGCTGGTGTGCTGTTGATCATATAACCAGATATCATGTATTTTGTTTAGGACTCATTAATCTGGAGTCCAACAGAAGCTGACAACTCTAAAAGCGGATCAAGTATTTCCTTCACTCCGTTGCTATTCAGTCCAATCACGCATATGCCATCTACATTTGCAAGCACCTGATTGAACTACCGATATAAAATGTTGCTTTAAGGTGTTTCAGTTTAACGAAAGATGTACTTCAATATAAGATTAAAGAGAATTGGTGACTGAGCATCTCCTTGCCGAACAGCCTAACTGTAAAAATCCTCGATATCCTGTTTTAAATTTTAACAGCATTGAGACTGAGTCACTGTCATTCTGCACAGTCGTACCAATTTTATTGGCATTCCTAGGTATTCTAAGGAAGACCATCAACTCTGTCGATTGATCGAGACATAAGCCTGTCGGAAATACAGGAACACCTGATGTACGGGGATGGATGTCCCATAATATCTAGATATAATCACCCTCAGCAGAACGACCTGATCAGATCGACTCGGACGAAATCGTCCGCGATAGTCATCAACCATGCCCTCAGTTAGAGGCGTGATTCTATCCAATATATTCTAGGACATTAACTTGTATGCTGTGCAAAGGAGAGCTATACCACGATAATTTCAACATTTCAAGCAGTCTCCCTTATTGAAGATGGGGCATTTCGTGGCCACTCTTCGTTCATTAGGCATAACTTCGCCTTACTAATAGTTTTAGATCGAAAAGACAGGTCCACAAAGCTTTCCCACCGAATATCAAGAGCTTCGACTTAATGCAGTCCACTCCAGGTGAGCGGTTTCGTTTTAATCTCAGGATGGCCTTAGCGAATCTCCGCCGTCTGTATTTGAGGTGACTCACCTACAGTCTAAAAGGTATGTTGAACATCTTGCAGAGCAGTAAAGTGTCTATTACATGCTTCGAGTACTGTTCTCGGTTCCGAATGGCGGTTGGCTCAGGCTTGAAATAAGTATGGTGCAATCCGGTAAATCCTTTAAAGAAATTAGGTGAACTGCGCTTATTGCTGAGTTATTGTACTTATTGAACCTCAGCCTTCCACCATTCTGGCTTCGTCCGTCTACAAACCCGATTGGATAAATCGAGATTATCAGACCTTCACAGTCGATACGTTCCATGCGTTTGGCTGTGCTCCCTCGACTCTGGAAGGTAGGTCAAGTCGTATTAACTGCAAGATAACTGCGATCCGTTTTTAGTGAATGATAACCTCTAGGTTGAACCTTTAACCATAACCGTACTAATTCCTCTATTCATAACCTAAATAACATTTCATTATTATATTTGATTTATACGGCATCACATTATAAAGACACTTTTTTATACATACACATAGATACCATTAAAGCATGTGATAAACTACTAAATATCTTACTTTATATTTACACTATGCTATTAACCATCAGGAGGCTACAAAATTGTTAATTAATTTATCCTTCTCGTGCGGGGTGCTTTTCGTTTTATGCTGACAGCCCAACACTATTTTTGTTTTACTGATATATTATTTGTGAGTGTAGTAGAACAATATACATAATTCAACTAATGATTCATCAATAGTCACGCACAACTTGTACTATTGCCATCTATTACTGACTGATGGTAACAATAGGAATGTTCACATATTTTGAAAATTGGAATTGTAGCGACTCGAATGTTCAACTATAACATTCTCCACACTCCAACAGACTAATCCGCGCGCGCATAGGTTGATCAACTGTGTACACCACAGATCAACACCAATTTATATCAGTAATAATCTGCGGCGCCATCCTACAACGAGTAGCTCCAACAATGAACAAACCAACAATGGTAAACGAACGCAGAATGGTAAAATATAGATATGGTGGTAGCCATGTTCTACCATCTACCATCAAAAGAGTCATCGTCGTATTTTCTTCTATTTAACAGTTCTGTTGTGATTTCATTAACTTACGATATTCTGACGGATATCATTGAATCAAACATAGCTAACAACGATTATTCGCTCCTTTCTTGTATTTCTACAACAACAGTTGGTAGTGGAAACCAGCGCGCCATTTCTACTTCGTCAGAAACAACCGGCCAGGATCATGCATTAAATTCAAATTCATGATTAACAAGCATTAAATAGCCGCTTATTTATTCACGACCCAACAAACAAAATAACATTTTTAATTGATACTGGCGCGGACCTTTCTGTAATCCCTTTCCGCAATTTTAATGATTATAAATCTAAAAATACAGGACTAGTCTTGTCAGCCGCCAATGGCACAACCATAAATACCTACGGAAGCAAACTGCTCCAGGTAAATATCGGACTCAAGCGAAATTTCCCTCATGCATTCATTTTAGCATCAGTGAATCGTCCGATTATTGGCGCTGATTTTCTTACAAAGTTTGGTTTACTTGTCGATCTGAAAAATAAAAGGTTGATTGATCCAGCAACTCAGCTATCGATCAATGCCTCAACCATTCGAGTTAACACAGCAACTCCAATGCATTTTACAATCGACAACGGCTACGGTACTCTGCTTAAGAGATTTCCATCCTTAACAGCATAGCCGAATTACAAATTGCCGGTTCGACACAACGTAGTACATCACATTGTTACTACTGGTCATTTACCAGTGTCAAGACCACGCAGACTAGATTCTGTACGCAGCCTTAGCGTTCACTGAGTTCCAACATATGGTGGAATTGGGGATTTGCCAACCTTCGGCATCCCCAGTGTCACGCCCATTACACATGGTGAGAAAAAAAGATCTTGATTGGAGACCATGTGGAGACTATCGCAGGTTAAATGCGGTCACAATACCAGACCGTTACCCGATACCTCACATACAAAACTTCTCCATGCACTTGCATGGTTGCAAAGTTTTCTCCAAACTCGATCTCGTCAGAGGTTATCACCACATTCCTGTCGCGCCTGAAGATGTTTACAAAACGGCAATCACGACACCATTTGGCTTCTTCGAATACACCCGTATGCACGATATTATTGTGGCATCACAATCAGAGGAACAACACAAACTCCACTTGGAACAACTCTTCCATAAGTTAACCGAGTTTGATGTCCATATCAACAGTGCAAAATGCGTCTTTGGCGCAACCACTCTTGATTTCCTCAGCCACAAGATAACACCTAATGGTATTCTGCCGTCTCAAGAACGAATTAATGCCATTAGAGAATTCCCAGCACCAAATTCAATCAAGCGAATTCAGCAATTCGTCGGCATGGTAAACTACTACCACCGATTCATACCAAAACTTGCTGAAACACTCGCTCCAATTCATGAACACTTGGCCGCACTACTCAAGATGCCCAAAAGAGCCAAGAACTTTTCATGGCCAGATCAATGCCAAAATGCATTCTTACAGCTGAAAACTGAATTGGAAAATATCGCTCTCCTAGCACATCCACTGAATGACCCAAAATTCAGTATTACAGCTGACGCATCAAACACTGCCGTTGGGGCAGTTCTGCAACAGCATAATAAAGGATGTTGGGAGCCACTGGGATTCTTTTCAAAGAAATTATCGGACACCGAAAAGAAATACTCTGCGTTCGACAGAGAATTCTTCCAATATATCTTGCAGTGAAACATTTTAGATATTTTGTCGAAGGTCGGGACTTCACCATTTATACCGACCATAAACCTCTGACAAAAGCAATTCTGCCGAAAACTGAACGAAATCCACGACAAGCACGTCATCTGGATTTCATATCTCAATTTACCACGGATATTCTACACATTCAAGGCAAAAACAATGTGGTCGCAGATACATTATCTCGCACAACAGATCACGAAACTGCCTCAGTCGAGACTCACTTCGACTATAACACAATCATCCAGTCGCAAAAAGCAGACCCTGAACTTCAGAATTTACTTTCTGGTTCAGTATGTCACACTAGTTCAACAATGAAACTAGAGCTTTTAAAGATACCTGGATTAGAAATCTACTGCGAAACATCAACAGGGAATAATCGCCCTTACATTGCAGAACCATTACGTCGAACCATCTTCGATACTCTGCATAATATTTCGCACCCAAGTGTCCGTGCCACGCGTAAATTGATAACATCTCGATACTTTTGGCCTAAGATAAATCAAGACGTAACCCGGTGGGCAAAATCCTGATTATCTTGCCAAAAATGTAAAGTTCAGAGACATACAAAATCACCACATGGGCAATTCGATATTCCACCTGGTCGATTTGAGCATATCCATTTAGATATCGTAGGACCTCTTCCTCCATCTAACGCATATACATACATTTTAACTTGTGTCGATCGATTTACCCGATGGCCCGAAGCGTACTGCATTAAAGACATCTCTGCAGCAACCATAGCCACTACATTTGTAGAACACTACATATCCAGATTTGGTGTACCGGTCAACATTACAACCGATCAAGGAAGCCAATTCGAGTCCAAACTATTCGCAGAGTTAACGAAACTCTTGGGCTCACATCGAATTCGGACTACTTCCTATCACCCACAATCTAATGGCATGGTCGAACGTTTTCATCGACAGCTTAAAACAGCTCTAAAGGCCCGCGGTAACACAATCAACTGGAGTTCGGAAATCCCAATCGTTTTACTTGGTATCCGAGCCACAGTGAAAGAAGATCTGAAGTGCTCACCTGCTGAACTGGTTTATGGTCAAACCATCAAACTACCCGGTGAGTTCTTCGTAGAAAATCCTCTTTCACCTCCAGCAACCAACGACACTGTTATCGACCAACTTCGCACAACCATTGGCCTAATTCTATAAAAACAAGATAATGTGAAAAAACGAAACATTGAAAAAGTTTACACAAAAAAAATTTACACAATTTCTATCTTATTTAGGTTAAATGGTATTCTATAAAACAAAGTAGTCAGCGTGTAAATTTTTTCTTGCTGAATAATTTTATCGTGTCTAAAACCACTTTGACGTTTTGTTAGTGGTTCATTTCATAATATAATATAAAGAGTAACAAGGACAAACATGGTTTTTTTGTACGGCGCTAGCCCGCCTTCTTCGTGAAATTTTAGTTTTAAATTTTAAATTTTTATCCGTGAAAACGAACTACACAAGATAAATTGTATGTGTAGCTTATTGACGTTAATTTATCTTGGTGTAAAGTTATAGAATACCATTTTGGTATGAAAACGTGTAAAGTACTCGTTTTCGCGTTTTCACGTTATCTTATTCGTTATAGAATTAGGCTACATGCAAAACCTCATACCCACAAACACACGACAATCCAAACAAAACGACATTTTTGTTCCGAAATTGTTGGCCAACTGTGATTTTGTTTTTGTGAGGGTAGATAAGGTACGCACAGGTTGGACTCCGCCATACGAAGGTCCTTATAAAGTCATAAGACGCCTTCGCAAACACTTTATCATCTCGATTAAAGGCAAGAACCACAACATTTCAATCGACCGATTGAAACCAGCATACGGAATACTTTGTTCTACTGACCAAATATCAGGTCCCAGAACACACAAAACCGTCCGTATTGCAAATCAATAAGTTCTCCTTCTCTCCAACCACCTTTTCACTTGAGGGGGAGTATTGTAGCGACTCGAATATTCAACTATAACATTCTCCCCACTCCAACAGACTAATCCGCGCGCGCATAGGTTGATTAACTGTGTACACTACAGATCAACACCAAGTTATATCAGTAACAATCTGCGGCGCCATCCTACAACGAGTAGCTACAACAATGAACAAACCAACAATGGTAAACGAACGCAGAATGGTAGACTATAGATATGGTGGTAGCCATGTTCTACCATCTACCATCAAAAGAGTCATCGTCGTATTTTCTTCTATTTAACAGTTCTGTTGTGATTTCATTAACTTACGATAGAATCATAGTTTATTGTATTGATATTAGAATTTTCTATGAATGGGTGAAATAAACCATTTCGAAAAGTCTT
This sequence comes from Tipula unca, assembly GCA_951394425.1. Taxonomy (NCBI): domain Eukaryota; kingdom Metazoa; phylum Arthropoda; class Insecta; order Diptera; family Tipulidae; genus Tipula; species Tipula unca. The sequence continues at coordinate 125,121,159 of OX596380.1, forward strand.
TAATACTGTGTGCCTAACGCTAATATTTTCGGCTAAATTGCCAATTTTTATAAATGTACGATTAGTTATGCTATTAATCACTAGGCCACTACCAATTGTTTAATTAATTTACCTTCATGAGATTGGTTTTCATTGTAGTTATCATTTTATTTCGGGTGGACCACAAAAATTGAAATGTTTACATATTGTGAAAATAAAACCATAATTTATTTAATTGATACTAATGTTATCTACTGACTCTAATGAACCATTTAGAAAAGTCGGCGATTTAGCTGAAATTAAAGTAAAGCATACAGCATTAGTCAATAAATTGGGTCAGTCAGAAAAGTTGGTGCGTCAATCACACAGTTTAACACATATTTACAAACGAATTACCGATTTTGAAGTGGAAACATATTTTTTTAAATATGAGTGGTGAAATGAATTTTGATGTGTCTTTGACTAAATAAAATATATTTAATTTAATTTTTAAATTTTTGGAACACATTTATTTTTGATGAAAATAATTATTTCTAGCAAAAATATAAATGTTTATTTTACTATAAAATCGCACATTAGCGACATGAAAAGTTACATGCAAATATGGATAGTTCGTTCAAAATGATACTGAAATTTTTTTAATATCTTCCCAATTTCCGGATTCTGGCGTTCAAACATTTACAAAATCTCCCAATAAGGTCCACATCGGAACACATATTTTTGTAACTATGAGTTATAAATTAACCAAATACGTATTTTTGAGAGATCGATTTTCATAATATTAAAGTATATTTATGAATTCATCTATATGAAAATAATAAGGAGTTATCCAGACGGCGAACAGTATTTAATCTAGTAACTACAATTAGTGTACTTATATGGAACCAATTAAGTTATTTGATATTTTGATTTTGACAGTTTTTGAATTCTGATTTTTGGCTCAATCGTAAAGTATTGTTTTTTCAGTTCTAAAGCGCTTTGCCCATAGGAAAACCAAAACGAAATATTATTTTATATTTTTTGCAATAACTACAAAATACTAATAGCTCAAATCCCCCGGAACCGGTTTGTAAATACAAAACAAAGCTATTTTACTTTAAAAAATGACATTTTATACTTGTTTATTTTGTTATAATTTTGTATGATTTTGTATGTCGAATATTAGTTTTTCGGTTTGGTTAATGGGTAAGGTAAACCGAAAAAATGGTAAAAGTTGTCAAATTTTACGTTTTTCTATGGGCAAAGCGTTTTCAAAGCAACAACATTATTTTCAAAAGCCGTACCCTTTTAGAAAGTCATTCTAAATTAATACGTAAAATATTTTTATAGAATATCGTTATCTTAGGTGTTATAGTCAGATAGATTTGAGATAAACCCCACGTACATGGAAAATAAAATAAATCTAAGAAAATAACAATTTCGATAATACGGAAAACACAACTATTCGATACAAAAGTCAAAAATAAGCAATGCCCTATAATTGTGCTACGTATGCCAATTTCTGTAAAGTTGTTAAAAATTTGCCACCAATTATAAAAATTCGCTTATACTAAAGAATTATTAATTTTCTATTTTCAGAATTTAGATTTAACTCAACACAAATTAATCCATGATGGGCCATTAATAATGAAAAAGAATCCAGGCACCCAACTTCATGGATTGCTATTTGAAAACATGATGGTATTGTTACATAAACACGAAGAGCGATATGTACTAAAATATCATTCGGTACCAATGGCCGGTTCAAATGATAATAAAGCTGAAATTCGTTTTAATCCAATTACTAAAATACATCTACTGCTGATACGACAATCGGCGGTTGATAAAAATACTTTCTTTTTGATTAATACAAATGTGTCGCAAATGTTGGAATTGACAGCACCAAGTAAATCTGAGTGTAAAATGTAAGTAACATTAATTTTTATTACAATATAAATATTTAAACAAGAAAATCATTTGAACTTGTGACGACCGTATATGGGGTTGCTGACAAACACCATAATATTGATATTTAAAATATTATATATTTTTATGCCATCTCTGGTCTGGATATAAAAATTTTATATTACAATTATTACACAAATCTTTCGTGTAATATGATTAATGTTCTACGTTTTAGGATTTTCTTTCAATTTACGGAAGAAAATTGATTATAATTATATAATCTATTTATACAAAATAATTAATATTGAATATTCACAACAGATGAGAACAGGCTTTAAAACTATTTTTATTTAACATAAAACGAAAGAAATGCATTAAGATTTGTTTATTGCACACTATTAATATGATTAGATGTTATTTAATATTATATATATTTTTACTATTTATATGCTTTGTTAATTAATTTATATCAAGTACGAAAGTACGAGTCTTGCGCGCCATTTATTTTGTTGTTAGTCATGGATCGACGAATACATTTTTTTTAACGTGAAATATCATTTTCTTTTGTGTGCATGTCGTCGATGTATAGTTATAATGTTATGCGCAATTTTAATTATCGACATAAATATTTTAATTTCTTATTTATAAAATGTATAGTTATTTTGTAGAGTACAAAATGGAATAATGGCCATAGCCTTGATTGCGTAAATCAATTATTAGTTACTTAAAATAATTTGAAATAAATAATAAAATTTGTTTGAAGTATAGCTATATTACATTTTTTCAAATTTGGTGTTTATGTAAAGTTTCCTGTTTATTTATGGTCGTTATAAACCTTCAATAAAAATTAGTTACTTTATTTATTGTAAAACATGTAATATTAAGCGACGATGAACTAATTGTATTATGAAGAGTACACAGAACAAAACAAAAGAACTTTATATGCGACATCTTCGATTTCATAATAAATAGTATCCATATTGGGGTTGACAGTTTGATTTTTTGTATTAGCACTTTCTGTAGTAGATACTAGATAGATACCAAACTTACCTAAAGTTTTCTCTATGCATTTATTGATGAAGACTTCCAAACAATTTTTTTTGTAATGTTAAATAATTAGTTAATTAATTCACGGTTCGAGCAAAATAATATTTACTAAGTAAAACTGCATACTAAAAATATTGAACAAATGATTTATTTTTGGTTTCAAATGTTCACTTATTAATTGAAAATTAAACAATCGTCAATTACTTTCTTATTTTTTTCTTATACCATTTCATGAAAATTACATGTAAGTTTTTAACGAAATTTCAGGCTTATACTTAATGCTGTTAGTGTCAAAATAGATTTCAGTTTGCGTCAATATTTGAATAATATAATCACAAATACATTGATAAAATTGTTGAACAATATCAGCAAATTTGCATAGTTTTGTAAGTTAAGACCATAGGTGAATGATGAAAATATTTTCGAAACTGCGCAAAAAACCCAATTGTATGAAGGCGAATTCAATACATATATACATATATAATATATAATTTTATTCAATCCTCTTTTCTATCTGATATTTTTGGTGAATAGAACGGAGATAGAGATTTTGTTGTTTTTTTGAAATATAATGCGGTTTTAGTTTCTTTTGTGTGTTGTTCAAATTATTTTGAATTTAATAATAGATAATTATAATTCATTTAAATTTAAAATATAAACGTCAAACAAAAAACAGTTCATACAATAGGCGAAGAATAAAATAATCGAATGAAAATATATCTGAACTCTCGAATTTTTATTATTCTGTCCTTGTTCATACAATAAAGTATTACTGCTAATCTGTACATCTAAGCAATGAATAATAATAATATGTAACTTCTAGCTTTATTTTGAAAATTGGTGCCACTAATCAGAGTGTTATTTGTATAATATGCTAAATGTTCAAGATCTAAGTGTCGTCTAGTAATTATTTCCGTGGCTTTCTGTGCGGCTCGTAAACAAGTTCGCATTCAAAAACGTGAAAAACTATAATGTGTGTTGATTTTATTGGCCAAAGAATATTAACTATCGTCGCATGTAATCAAGCGTGTATTAGTTAGATTATAGCTTAATCCAAATATAATTGTTTTTTTAATCCAGTTTTTTTTCATTTTAATGACGTCCTTTTATTTACAAAAAAATTAATTTTAGATAAAATATGGGTTCTTTTTGTATTTTTTTAAAAATATAGTCCAGATCTTATTCACCTTTCCACTAAAAGCATTTTCATGAACTCTGCCAGCTTCTGTGAAATTAATAAGATGGTTTTGAGAACAATTTTTGTTTCATTAAAAATTAGATCATTTCCAAGCGACATATGGATCGATTTTTTGTATATATGCAGATAACTTTTTAAAAATTTGGATTTTTTGGTATTTACCTCTACTTTACTAATCCGATTTTTATGTTTGGTTGAAATCGAGATTAATTTTGCAAATTTTAGTTAAAGAAATACTATCTTCAATTTCTGTAAGGTTTCTTACTCATTCTAATGTGCCCTTAACAATGCGCTGTTTTATCTGTATGGTAAAATTATTTCATATATATTATTGAAAGAACGAATTTAAATATTTTATTCAAATATCCTGATCGTGGTAAATGCCATTTAATTAGTAGGCAATTAATGAATTATAAATATGAAAATTAATTGAGTAATATTTTAAATACATATGTATACGTATTATGTTACACGATTATAATTTTTTGTGGTTTTAAATTTTTTAAATATGGATGTTAATAATTTTTTAGAAAAAAAAGGAAAAGTGTGCAACGTCGATGTAACAAATACACTCGATAAAAATTGCGGTTTAGTTTATATATTATATACATATATATTTTTTAATCGAATGGAATAAATCGTGATTGTTATTCAACTTATAAATAAATGCATGTGTAAAAAATGGTTGAAATTATGCGAGAGTTAAAATAAATTAATATTAAATTCCCGCGATTTAAAATAATAAAAAAAAAGTTAAACCTGAACAGAATACATACATAGCATCATTTAAAACATTACGCAATGTAATCCGAATATATCTGCAGCATAAAATATACGCAGTGTACTTCAGTTACCTAATTTATTTATCGCACATTCTTCTACTACAAATAAAATGTGATACATAGTATGTAGAATGGTATTGACACTGCGATAAGAAAAATACCAAACTATTTACAACAGTGATACTGTCACAAATTATTAGACATTTATATTTGAATTATTTTTTAATTAAACAATATAAATTTTCCCAAATTCAATTCACCTGTACTGTACGAGTAGATCACACAATTTTATTATTTAATTTTCTGCTTTTCAATTTGTTTTTCAAAACCACTTTGAGATTATTTCTTCCATTAAGCTGATGCTTTATTAGATTTTTTCTTATCAATTTTTATATGATTATTATTATATGTTGTCAAAAGAAATAAAAAATTTAAATATAGCCAAAAATTATTATTGTATAGTAACCATAATAATTAAAGGGCAATCATATTTTTTATGTACACATGTAAGTAATGTAAAAATAAAAATTATAAAAAAAATTTAAAAATCTAAAATATAACAAATTTTTATCAAAACGAATTATAAATTCATGTATATCAATACATGTAAAACTATGCAATTTTAAACTCACTGCACATAACGTGTGCTTATTACTTAAACGAAAAGTACATATACTATTCGTTCAACTTTAGTAATAAGCACACGTTTGAAAAATAATACCAAATTTGATAAATATCTGTTTAATCCCATGTTTACAATTATCTTACGATACTAGATGAAATGCGTTTGCGTTTTTCTGTCTGATTGATTTAAAATACAAAATTTCAAACGAATAAAAAGTATGAATACTTCGTGTTTTTTTTTCGTTTCGTACAATCGTTAGTTTAAATTATCTCAAATATTACTTATACCATCTAATACAAAAGAGTAAAACACGTAAGAGGCTTTAAAAAATGTTCATTCAATTTCATAAAAAGACTAATAAAATAATCATAAAATGATTGGAAATCAAGAGTTTTACAATTTTAATCCACCAATAGTTGATTTTATGATGTTTCTAAGGAAGCTTAGCTAAATTTTCTGAAAACTTTCTAAAGCTGCCCTACATGTACAATCGTTTTTCAAAATATGTTTGCAACAGAAAGTATTAAATAACAAATATGGACCTAGACCGTCCAAATCTTAGTAAATTGAGTTTACATATGTATTGTTTGTACAAACACTTCACTACGTTTAGCATCAACAAAATATGTTGTTTAATATAAAATTAGACACTATATGGAATGACATGTACACATATATAAATATTCTTTTTTCGGTGATTGGATTATATTCGCGATTATATAGTAATGTTTTGCGTTACGATCCTTATAACATAAATTTTAATTAATTAATTCTAAAACCATTTAAAAAATTAAAATACTCTGCTAATAGCTTACTGGACATTTTAATTTTTGCTGCTGTGGTACTTCCCACATGTGGTTCTGTCTTCCTTTTTACAAAAATAAATAAACAAAGTTGCCGTTAGGATTTCTAAATACAATACACCTTGAAAGGTAATAACAACGTATAAAGAATTCACTTTCTGTGAATTTTACTTTTTTCTGTAGGTACATACTTTAAAAATTTTCCAATAAAAATAACTTGGAAGTTCGTGAAAAATTTTAGAGAAACAAAATAAAATGTGAAGAAATAAATAATAACCTTTCTTATTGTTTTGATCATGAATATTTTACATTTTTTGTAAAATATTTGAAAAATCTGGACTGTGATGGATGATTCAACTTTGGCTTTGTTTGGTAAATTTTTATTGGTTAAGTTGGGAAAAACATTGATTTGCCAATAGAGTCATTTATTAAATTTGGAACTCCATATTTGTCACTTTCGAATTCGAATACACGTTCTTTGGTAGTGAATTAAGAAAAATAAATAATCCGAATTTTACAAATTACATTTTAATTTATAATATCCATTACAAAACACAGCATACACATTGCAGTTTAATATTATGTCGACTTATTGACATGCGAGGAGAGTTTTTTGTTGCTAAAATGACATATCATTTCTCTCAACATGTGGTCACACAAAAATAAATATTCCAATGCCTTAATGTATATGAATGTATGTATTCGAGGTTAGTTTAATATTTATGAAAATGAAAAATAAAAGAATCACAGAAATGGAATAAAAAGACAACTTATAGATAGTAATAATAAACGAAATAATGTATTTTACTACGATAAATATGCATTAAATAAATAAATAAATATTCCAAAAATATTAATTCTGTTCTCAATTTGGGTCCAGCAGGGTCTGAAATTGATTATTTTGCCTTTTTACTCTTATCATATTAACGCTTCTTGGTTGACAATCTTAAAAGATTATCCTATTTTGAAATATATGTAGTACACATATTGTGTCTTTTATTGTATTCTTCTACTAAACTAGTGATTTTGAATTACTATCCTTCCCACGACGATATGTACCTACTTTAATAAAATGATATGTAATACAGTAATAATTATGTACTTATATAGGAAGATAATTTGGAAACATTTAATTTGAGAGATGGTTCCGAATTTCATGCTACTGGATGTGACGACAAACATAAAATTGTAGAGACGTTTTGTCGAGGACACAAAAATATCTATATACCTAATTCAATTTATTTGCAATTTCGACACTAATTTTTAAATAATTACGCTTTAAATTTAATATTTTTCAGTATTATTTTCAAAACAAATTTTCAAGTTTTCTGAAATTTTCATAATTTTAAAGTGTTTCAAGTTGAAAAGTGAAACGGAATGAATAAAATTTAAATTCCATACAGATTCCGAGAGAGTGAAAATTAGTGTGAGTTTTATTAGTGCCTGCATCAAAATGTTACTACTTAATATTATTTATGCTCTTTCTTTATTTGACACCCACAATAATTTTCACAGTGTATAATTTTATTATGTTATTATTTTGGAGTTTAAAGTCGCGTTAGTCAAAACCATCTTAATTAATTTTTAACATTATTTTTATCGCAATTTTCAATATTTTGGCACTATAATTTTCAGCACAAGTATCGAAAAAATAATTATTGTCAATTAATCAATCGCTATTTTCGATTCAGTTTCCTTTAAGCTTAAAAAAGAAAGAGCGTAAGCGATGAGCAATAAGCCTACCAAATAAAAATCCACAGAAAGCATACAATGGGCGCATTCAGACCTTCCATCATGTTGGCATTGAAAATTTGCTAATGGAAAAAATGACATTTAAACTATCACATTGCCAGGAAATTGTTGAATCTGAATGCGCCCAATGCTACAACCATCGACGCTGACGACGATGATTTTTTTAAGTTGCTATCGTTATTGATTTGTAATATGAGTATTTATGCGCCAAAATCCAATTTTTGATTATTTAAAAATACATATTAATGTACTTTCATTTAATTTTCATTATGCTGTTTATGTTATTTTCTTATCGCCTTGCACTAATGCTCTTGTTATATTTTCTACGGCGAATATTTGTCGTCAATCATCGCTGTCGCTCTAGTTCTGTTTGAGCTTAACTCCTTTAGTATTCTTGTTTATATAGAGTTAAGTTAACAATGTCTACATAGAGGTTTTTTTCAAGATTCCTCTATCATAAATCGGTGTGTTTGATTGTAGGAAAGTACCATGTTAAAAAATAAGCATAAAAACTTAAAAATACCATCACAACCAAAAGTAACGAGGATTAATGAGAACGAAATTCTATAAGAACAGCATAGATATACATAGTTCTATAAATCTGTGAATCAGAAATTGTCAAAATTATACATAATCCATTTTCGATTACTTAAAATATGCAGTTTATAATATTAATAAGCCTTTTATTTTCAAATTTCGTAGATTTTGATTTATCCAAATTTGGTATATGTACGTACGTAATCATAGTTTTGTGATTAATTAATATAATTCATGATTGCATCACGCACGTTTGCATACATTTTCTCCACCAACTGATAAAACAATTAAAATCACATGGTGGTGGTAGGTAGCAACGCAGTTACCACAAAATCACGCGATTTTATTTTATTCATGTCATGTTTTAAATCATTTGTCATAATAATTACGCGATTTTATGGCCTAATAAAAAATTATTGCCTTACGTTTTTTTTTTATCTTTTTCTGGTAATAAAACATTAAATGTTATGCGAAAATCAAAACAAATTTTTCATCGAACTTCTACGAAATCGTTCTTTGAAATACTCGATTAAAATTCTTGTCAAAAATTTCCGCATAACAATTATCAAATTGAGACTACTTAGTGAAAAATCCATAGCCAATTATAATTTTGAACACATACAAACAAAAATCATGGGAAGATTTCCCAGCCAAATCTTTATACACATTCACATAAAAAAACTCGTAATATGTAATCGGTTTTTATTCTATCAGTACTTTATATTATATCTTACAATTTACAAATACAAAAAATGAAGCAGAAAAATGTAAAATTCGACAATACTTTTTATGTTGCTTTTTCCACACTTTAGTCTTTTACCGATTGTTTAAAAGAGCAGTCGATTTTATAAATGTATCAGAGTGAAAATTGTAAACAAATTATAAGAAATCAGAAAATTCTCGTAAATTTGCCATTTGTGTTTTAAAATTAATATATTTTTTTTTATACTTTTAAATCAAAACATTAATTAATTTAATTATATAGCTAATTAGTGTCTGTGTGTGCGTTATGTGATTTTTATTTAATGTGATTTTTTATTTATTTCACATGATTTAAATTTATTTTAAAATTCATGTTATTTGATTTAAATAAAAAAAATCTGTAATTGTTTATAAATTAAAAATCAAAAATTGTAAAAAAATTAGTTCGATTTAATGTGTTTATGTTAAATTAAAAAAAGTGTAGACCAAATTTTATTTTAATAGATTGAGTTTTATATTTATTATTATTTTGTGTAGTAAACAGTAACTGGGGTATTATACATACATCTAAGAAAATAATATTAATAACAATAACAACATGTCAACATTTATTTTTGGAATATTAAAAATTTTGATTAAAAGCATAAAGGATGAGGAATATGAAATATTTTCCTTATAACAAAAAAAAAACACACTTTTTATACATTCATAAATCAATTGTTTGCTCTATTATTCGGTCAGAAATTTATTTTTCCGCGTGTAGATTGAATGAGGTTATAATTTGTTTTAATTAAATGTTTGATTGTTTTATTGAGCGAGATTTCAAAAAGGTTTTCGGTGTGCGACCTCATATTTATGCGGACCGTCATGCTTAATTGCATTGTAATTAATTAATTATATTACCGTAGTGGTTTTGTATATGCATACAATATACGTTTTAGAGAGATTGTGATAAGTTTGTTGTTGCTCGATTTGTATAGACGCCCTGGTATTATATATTTAAAAACAAATCATTATTGGAGTAATGGTATTCAAGATATGAGTGTACTTGAAATTGTCTAGTGTATTTAAGTAATTTAATACTTTGATACATTTTAAATCGAACAGCCTTAAATAGTTTAGCTTATAATTTATTTCCTGATAAAAAATCTATACTTAAAAGTTCAATAACTTAAAGCGTATGGGATTCAGTACCATATCCAAAGCTGCTTTGTGTATAAGTTTTACTAATAAACAAAATAATTTTATCGTTGGCTGACACTATATGAACCTTAGGTTCACCCAGAATTCACTTCTTTAGCTAAGTACTTAGAAAGTGAAACGAAATTATAACGCGGCCACAATAATTATATTATCTTTTGCGTTAACCAAACGAGTTTTATTCGGTGAATTTGATATAAACAACTGTGGACACATTTTAGTCTATTATATGTGAAGCTACGGTCGAGATGTAACTGCACTCGACGATGCCAAAATTGAATATAAAATTAATAGTAGTTTATGTAAAAATTAATCGTACTTTATGTAAATAATTTGGATGTACATACTACATATAGATATGTATGTACTATCTGAAAATAATTTAAATTTATATGAATCATAAAATCAAAATCACAAATATCAAAATTTCATGCGAACATTTTTTTAACACAATTTGGAAAAAAATGGATTTTTTGCTGGGATCAAGTTAATTTTTTCACAATCGAACTGAGTGGTACTCAAAATGAATTTTTTAATTTCTAATTTCGTTTTATAAAAATCGAATTTCGCTCGAAATCGATCTGAGTACCACATAAGCTGTAAATACCAACTGGAGCTATTTTAACCCAAAAATAGTAATAACTTTTTATTAATCCATGAATTATTTTGAAATAATTATAACAATAATATAATTTATTTTATTTTATGTTCAATATCATTAATTGAGTAAAAATAAAAATCTTACGCTTCAAAAGCTAGTTTTCAGTTTGGATTTAATCAGTAGGTTAAAAATCACTCCATTGGAGCGACTGCCTAAGAAGATCGAATTACCTGTTTATGTCATACTAAATCGAAATGAAACTGTGGTTTTTATGTTAAGTTTGTATTTTATTAGCAATTGTAAATTTAATTTTTAAAAACATGAAAGCTAGTAATTTTGAAACAAACCTTACTCTTCTTAAGAAAAACATTACTCTTATATTAAAAAAAAATCCACATATTTCTTTATTTATTTGTGTATAAAGTTTCCAATTAAATGTAATACGCGGAATATAATTACATTTATATAAACTTAACAGAAAATCCAAATAATTGATTTTGTGATACTCCTTTATTCTCTCTGGAAAATATATAAGTATTTACCCAATTGCACAAAACTATTAAACAACTATAGAGAATATTTTATATTTGGTATCGATACAATAAAATATCAAAATAAAAATATTAACAGTCAGCCGATAGTTAACTGTTTTATGAAATCGGGAATTTGTGTTATATAAACATAATCATATTATGTCACGTCATAATATGATATTAGCTGAATTTGGTTTAACTAAATTCGGCTGTCACTGGATAAACTGCGCTATATAGTAGAATACAAGAGATAAGTTACAGAATATTTTTTTTGTGAAATTAATAGTTGTAACCGCTTGATACTTGATTTATCCGCTTTATTAGTCAGCCTAGTTAGTTGACTATGGTAACGGTGCATTATGATACCACATCTTTTCAATGGCTACAATGTTAAATTTTAATTAATCACTATGTATATAGATCATGACAGCTCTATGAAAAGATGGTGCGGTCCATGGACCCTGCTCTCTAACATGATGGATGGTGATGTGAAGTGTGTACATCAAGGTTGAAGAACTTCTTTTGCATCCTACCTATTGAATCCTATTTAGTGATTTGAATCCGATACCGATCTATTGGTATTCGAACCGCTGTACTATTTGACCGGTCCGCTTTAGATAAAATCAAATCAAATGATTGAGAAATAGAAGCCGATTCTTTCTTATCAATTCTGGCTAAACATATTTAACATAACTACATTTTTGAGCTTTTAATTGTATTTTAATTTGTATTTACAAACATGTTAGTCAAGTCAAATTGATTTAGTTGTTTCTTAAATTTTCTTGGTGACCCATTCGTTAGCGTGAAAGTTTTTTGGATTTAAAACGAAAACACAATTTATGGACACTCATTGCAAATTTGTATTGTATCGGAAACCTTCCTTTATGACAATTAAACATGGTGCCCAATCTCAGGCATATATCGACCGCGGCTTATATCCCTATTATGGTTCTCGCTTTGCCGACTCTCTCGTCGTAACTGTTAAAGTCTTGTGAATCACATCACCGAATTTTTGGTTATAGGAATCTATGGTCTATATCCGGATACTTTCTGGTTCTTCAACCAATTTGAAAATTATCGAGTGTAATTTTTAGGTGATGTCTAATAGTAAATTTTTTTTTTTTAAATTTGTATTGATTATATTCTAGCAAAATAATAAAACAACATATGTGTGGGTAAAATCATATGTATATGTAAAAAAAAACCTTCGTGCTTTGGCCTTCCATTTTGTATTTATCTGTGGAAAATTATACTCTCGCCTCAAGTCTTCAATATATTCCATGAGAGAATATTTGACATTTCTCGCGGTTACGGCAAGATCCATAAAACCAAATTGAGAATGCGGCGAGTTTGTTACCAAGTGACGCTTATCTGAGATACATATTGGGGCATTAGTTTACAGGCGATCATCCAAAAGTCAAAATTTTCGACGACTTTTTGCAATAAAATTGGGTCAATGGCATAAGTGGTGTCTATGGATTATTGATATACACTTTATTTTGTAAAAAGCCCCGCAATGGAATTAATCCAAAGGAGTTATATAGCATGACCTTGGCGGCCAATTGACCTTTCTGTTTCTGAAAATTAATAAATAATAATAAAGCGATTGTTTCACGATTTATATGGGATGTAATGCCATCTTGTTAAAACCAGTGAACGATGGCAAATTTAAGTCCTTGGTTGTTCACATACATTTTCTCTTACGGCAACAATGGAATGGATTGGACGTAGAGGTTGATACTCTCTGTGGTATGCCACTAATCCAGTTTTTCTCAAATCGTCGCAGTGTTCCACTTGCTCACTAGGGTGATTATGTCTTCCGAAGTAATCGCGGTCATTTTCGCAGTAGTAGTCTCCATATTAATTAATAATTAAATTTGGCTACTTGGTATATTTCAAAAAAATATTCCTTTCTCGATGCATCATCATATGTCATCATCATATAATGGCAATCTGTTGAATGATCCTTTATAATCCGGATCACAAATGTACAATATTTATTACCAAGAAATAGAGTGAATCATTTAAATTACGTACGTAATAAAATATATTTCCAGTTCGCCGCATTGCCGTTTTGTCAATAAAGAAGAAGCTCATACGAACAATAGCATTGTTGATATTAATAATATTTTTATTTTCATGAAACCATCGCCACAGTATTTTGAATATTGACAATACTTCAATAAGTTACCTTACACGTATAATTTAAATTCAATAGCAAAAGTTAGGCAATACTTACCTGAAAATGTCCTAACGTTGATTTAAGCAATATGTAACTTAATTGCTAAACACATCTTAACGATCACGTATCGAACCGCAAATTTATTATTTGTGTAGAATTTGAAATTTATTTAGTAAAGTATTAGAGTACCACGCATGAGATGTTAGAGTACCACGCATTTCAAAATATTATCTTTTTTTAAAGACCTGCTCGCTTCAGTTGCATTATATATTTAGAATCTTATCTGATTATATGAATTGTGGATGATGTTTAAAACCTAATTATACTCATGTCCGCCTACATACACTTTAAAGTATTCACCCCAATTACCGAAGTCGTGTCACTTTAAGCGACGTGACTATAGTCGTGTCACGTTGCTTAAGAATTGATATTGTTGAAGCTGAGCAATATAAAATAATAATAAATATTGCAATAATTTTTTTTTTTTTTGTATATATTTATAAAGCGTAATATTCATCAATCTCATTCTTGTCACTTGAAAAAATTGTGTGACAAGAAAGTCATTTAAAGTGGCAGCAGCCGTTCAAGTGACTTGAGGCGTAAAAAACGACTTCGGCAATAGGATTACTGATGCGACGTGACTTTAATCATCCAAAGTGACGTAACACGACTTCGGTAATTGGGGTGTATTTTTATATTTTTATATATATTATCTGAAAAAATTCTATTTTGGTTTGATGACAACTAACAAAGTATTTAAGATTTATTTAGAATTTAGAACTTTTATTTAATGATGAATAATCTTAAAATATATAGCATTATTTATATCACAAGTTGGGCAATCAAAGTTGATTCACGAAATATTATCATTAAGATTCATGATGTAAAGAAAATCTTCAAAAAGCTTATTACCTCATTTAAAATGAATTTTTTAATCTATTCGTTTTTTCGAAAGTTAACAATAATATAAAATCACAAGTATTCAATACGAGATACAAATAAAATAACACTTAAGTACCACAATTTACTATCAACAATAGGAAAAATGGTTTTTCATTAAATTTTCTATAATGAATATACATCATTTAGGTATTAAAATAAAACCGCATATTTTATTTATCTAAAAGGATTAAAAATACAGAGAAACACACAAATAAAGACTTAATAGTTAATATAGGAAGGAAGTCATTCTCTATTATGTGCATTTTTATTTATAATTCACAGCTATTGAATGGATGGAGAGCTTAATTCAAAATATATATAATATTATTTTTGCAATAAATAAAATTGAAAAACGCGCGCATACAGACACACAAAAAGTAAAATGGAGAAAAGCTTTTAGACTTTAATTCTTATGAAATGATGAACTTAATAAATTTTGTTTTGTTCTTTTTTGCTTTCAATTTATTTTATGTAAGAAAATTAGAATTTAAATCTAGAAAAAGATATACATATGTATACATAGATAGATACGTGCTTACTGTACAGTTTAATGGCCAAAATTTCAACCTCTTAATTTCTAACGTAGAAAATCAAAAAGCACTAAAAATCAAATTTCACATTAAGGTACCATTCGTAATCGTGTACATATATACAAAGAAAGAGAATAGATAATAAATCCTTAATACACAAAATGTTCTTTATATACATAAATAAATAAACAATACTAAAAATACACATAACGTCTAACATTGAATTTATATATGGCTGAAGTACCTAATGCTAATAATTATTTTAATGGAGAAGATTCATTTTTCAAAGAATCAACTAATTCGAAATTTTTTTGTTCGTTTGTTCGTTCTTTTCTACATCAATAAAGCTTTTAGAGGGTAAACTGGAAAAGTTTTATTTGATAGAAAATCAAAAAATTTTTAAAATTCAATTAAATGTGACATGAAATTTTATGTGAGAAACAAAAAAAATCACTATACTAATTATAATATACGTATATGAGTAGTTTTGATCGTGGTTTTACTTTATTTATACGAGATATACCCATACTAGGAAACTATTTTGTCTTGTTACTGTAACACATAAATATTCTTTTATATTATTAGACTTCGAAAATTTATTCAATGTATATACATAGATAAATAGTTAGTATAGAAAAGAAATTGGGATATTTTTTCCAGAAAATAGATTTATATACTTATTGTATGTTATGTAGATGTATAATTTTTCACTAGAGATAATCTGATTCTAAATTTATTATTTAAATGAAAAACACAGAGCAGAAAAAATGTTTGAATGATTATTTGAAATATTCGCAAAGTATAATTCCAGATAACAACAAAAACAGAATAAATTGGAATCGAGAGAACCGGATTTCATTTCTTTGCGAAAGATTTACTTGTGCTATACATTCAATGCCATGCCATTAAACAATAGAAAAATATGTTTAACAAATTTGCATTTGCTTCAATTATGTACAAAATTCAATAATCAAATGGTTCATTTTAATTCAAAATTATTCTGGCAAAGGTTTAAAAATTCTATGAATCTTTCTTTTTAGACCTTCAGTGTCTCGAATATAAACAAAATTTCTCAACGTAACTCTGTAATAAAGTGAAAATTCGTTACATACATTGAATTTAAATTTTAACTATTAAGAGTGTGTGTCAATCGGATAAAAATATTCTTGTTAAAAATTTGGTGAAATCAAATTGCCGTGGTGAAACTTTTCAACTACTCAAAATTAATTTTGCTGTGTCAATTAGTTAAAATTTTGACAGATGTAAAAAATGAAATTAAAACAATGATTCGTATTGGTACAACATATTTTCCAATACATATTAATGTAACGTTATTATTATATAATATGCCAATACAAAATAAAAATAAGAGAATTACAAGTTACTATATTCTATTATTACAAAGTAACATGTATATATTATGTATAATAAATATACGATTCCTATTTTCAATAAAGCCATTAGAATACTGTAGATTGCAAAAAATTTCAATTTCAATGTACATATGATGATACTGAAACAGTGAAACACTTCTTTTGGGTTAAGTTTTTTTAACAATAGTTGTCAAAAATTATATACGGTCTTTAGCATGTTAAATTTTTTGATTTTTTTTTGTGGTGAATAAATAATTATTTTTTAACTTTGCTGTCAAAATTTTAATTTTTAACTACTTTTTAATCGATTGACACACGCTCTAAGTTGTAAACTTGTAAATCCAAAATTTTTAAAAAGCCGCTAGCTATTTCGCAAAAAAAAACATTTCGTTCTTTTTTTACAAGAAAATTGAATACCAACTTTTATTTAACAAAATTGCAGTTAACAAAAGTACTTTTATCAAAAGATTTAAAATAGGTACTGGGGTGGGAGTACAGGAGCGAGTAAAATAAAATTCATCCTGAAAACATAACATACTTGTGATAAGCAACAATAAATCAAGCGTCCCATTTACATTGTTGTTGTCGCCTGCATCTCCGCGTTTCACTATGGCTATCTTCTACTCGTAGGCTTTTAGGAATTTAAAACTCGATGCGGAAGGCCAAAAAATAAATAAAATAACTTTAACGAATATGCCGATAATTTAAAGTTATAAATAGCTTTCTTACATGAGGGCCACCCTAAACCACCGTGTTTTTCTAGCTGGATATATAGGAAGCGAATAAATCCCAAAATAAAATATTTTGGTAAAGTTTGAACGATTATTTTTTGCATCTAGCGATGAGCGTGTGTTTTTTATTAAATTAATATTTGCAAAATTTCTCATTTTGATAAATGTCATTAAGCCAAATACTTGTTTATTAAATAATTGGCGGTGGTAACTAGCGTCCTTTCAATTTCAATTTGCATTAATATTAGGTGGACCAATACTCGGATTAACCATTTACTATACGGTAAAAGATGATTTTGCGTAAAAATTATAAAAGGAACATGAAGTACTAAATCGTCACCTCATTCTTGTTGAAATTGAATAAAAAATTTAGAATTCAACTATCCATCTATGTAAAATTAAATAAATTTAACGATTACGTGTAAGTAATTCATAACATAATATCACTGAAAATTGTTGCGTTCAAAATGTGTTACTGGAACATTTCAACATTTTTTAATTGAAATTATCTAGTCTAAATGTCTAGACCAAAACTACACCACACAGAAATTATTTGTATCCACTTAAAACAAAACTATTTTTATTGAACTAAAATTAAAATATTCTCTAGAAAAAATTTGGAAACTGTCCAAAAATTAATCGGTCTATATTTTTGACAAATTTATATATGTATTTCTAATGGTGTAACATAGATATGAAATAGAGCTACTATACTATCAATTAACAGCCGAGTCAAATTACAAGTTAAACATTCAAGACAATTTTTTTTTT
This sequence comes from Tipula unca, assembly GCA_951394425.1. Lineage (NCBI taxonomy): Eukaryota > Metazoa > Arthropoda > Insecta > Diptera > Tipulidae > Tipula > Tipula unca. The sequence goes on from OX596380.1 coordinate 125,139,331, forward strand.
TTGCTGTTTTTATCATTTCATTTCGTCTTAAGAACTAAATAAAAATCATTTAATTGAAATATGATTCTAGCAGAATTTAATATGTCCATATTTAAAGCACACAGCCAGTACACACTATAAAAATAATATGTACTAATATGTATGTATAGGATGTTATATTATATATAAAAGTATAAGCCAAGGTTTTTTGTAACTATACGAGTACAAACAATAAATAACTTATTCATTGTCGAATTGAATTAACATACATACATATACAGAACAAGAAAGTGGCATTCATATTTTTCTTAACTTGATTTCAACGGATAGTTTTGCCGGGCCTTGCAAAGCAAATTGATATCCATTAAATTCTTGTGAAAACTATTAAATTTACTTCAGTGTGCACAAATTGAAAATTATTTTTTTTGTGCTCTATATAGTACAAAATATTCTACGCTTATTTAGAATTAATAACGTATGATGAAAAGTAATAACATGTGAAGTAATCATGTTTGATTTTTCATTTTTAATCGAAAAGAAAATGGGAATAAAAATAAATAAAGCACGCAAAAAAATCGTTATACACGTTTTCTCATCTTAAATCATTTTCGTTTTTTATTTATTTGGAAAATTTTTATTCTAATTGCCGAATGTACATGTTTATTTTGAACGAATAACACAAACCTATTTCGTTCTGCGCGCATGATAAATTTGGTTGTTTTTGTTGTATATTAGATGGAAAATTCGTTAAAAAAAAGAAGTAAAGGTTTTTCCTAAAAAAACAGTAAATATTTAAATTTTAATTGGAATTAAATATTCATCATATTATTTTCTCCATATCTTATGCATTTGTATATATTATACATACATATATGTACATGTACTCGTATGTATCTATAATTTATTTTATGATAAAAATATTGAGAGAAAATGTCAAATTAAAGATAGGTAAAAAAAGACCTTAGAAAATATAAAATTTCGCCCATCTCAGGGGAAATTTAAATTATTTCGTTTGTTTCTTTTCATAATATGTATGTATTTTGGAAATACATAAATCAAAAAGGTTAACTGATTAGAATTGTTATTCTCTTTTTGTCTGCGTTTTCCCATTATTTTCGAAATTAAATCGACCATTAAATTAGTTATTTATTTCTAACCTAAAGTGCCAATAGGTGGTTGAGCTATTATTTCAGTAGATCTAAGCAATAATGTGAAAAGTATACAAATTGTACATATTAACATATTTTATTGAAGTTTGAAAGAATTTCATCTTTTAGCTGTATTGATCTGTAGAACATTAACAATAACTCAAGAATTGTTTCTACAATTTGTACTATTAAGAAAAATAGCTCCTGGATATAAATGTTGTTAATTTGTAATATATTATCGTGCGCTATTCTATTGCTAATTAACAACATAATATGTTTACTAGGGTGTAATTTTAGTATTTTTAAGTCCGATTTGTAAAATTATTAGTAGCAAATTTAATTTTTAAAAATTCCCAGCCCCAACACAGCATTCTAGTCATTAATATATAAGTATTTAGTTAAACTCTAAGTCGTATTTTAAGTTTAAAGATATATATTCTAACTAAATAATACATAATTCAATTTCAAGATGACCCTACGTTATTGATCGATCTAACTAATATAATTCTTAGTAGAATTCGAAATTTAGATTTAAGAAAGATTTAGTTTAAAAATGTAATGAAATGTTAAAATTCTAGAAATAATAAATAATAGCTGCATTAAAAAATAAATGGTTTTGTTAAATTAATGTACGAATATTTATAGTGCCTAGATCTGTTTTCAATAAATTTGTTCTCGAGAAAGGTGTTTTTCTGAATATGGTTTTAAATAATATATTCGCCGAATTCCCTTCCATATATAATTAGTTGATTACGTTCTTTTGTGAATTCGATACTTGAACAATTACGATAAAACATAATATTAAGATAATTGAAGAAACATCATTTCGACAAATCATTCAAAAATTAAATTATCTATTTGATGTAATCTATTTAACGTTGTTAAATCATTTATGTACGGTTTGTTTCCAGGTCCTGGCACATTAAATGATAAAAATGTCTATGTATATTGTATATAAATACATATTATAAAATATAAGTAGCACGAGTGTATAAACTTCTTGAGAATTTTTATGTATAACTGTCAAATATACTCGTATAGCAATAATAGAAAGAAAAATCTTAACCATTCTCTTTTATATGTTCATAATAAGCACATAGTTCAACAAAGAAAAGGTAGCAAACTAGTTAGTTCCTACATAAATGTTTATATAGTATCTGGAAAAAGTTTCATAAAAGATTTAAGGTTTTCCGTAAGAGGTGGATAATAAAAAACGTATTTCTATTTCTCTGACCACAAATAAACCACACCAAATACGCATACCCACATATACACACGTACACGCAAACACACACATACGTAAATTTATGTTAATTTGGGAGGTGGTGTATAGAGTTGAGTGGTTTATGTGTATTATGTAATATGTGGTGAATCTATTTTTCTATGTGTTCAAACTATAATTTTCACTTGGGCCAAGGACAAAAGTAATAAAAAAAGGAAATTTACAATTTAAATTTTTAATTTTCTTGATTCTGTATTTTTATAACAAATATGGGAAACATTTTTCATTTCATCCTTTTTTATCTGTATGTTTTGTTTATCTGTAGTTCAAAGCTTATTGTTGTGTGCTACTGTAGTTTAGCTCTAATGCTATTGCTGCTGGTCTACCAAACTTTTTTAGTTGTTGTTTATAGTTATAAATATATTTTTCATTTTAATGTTTTAGATTTATGAGATATAATATATTCAGGGCAGATAAAAACAGTTTAGTTTTTAAATACTTCACATCTTCCGCAGGCAGGCGTTATATGATATGTTGTACTAGTACATCTCTATATAATATGTACTGTACATACACGCGTACATGTTACATAAAATATCGATTTGGCTAAATTTTTTTTTTGTATTACTCGTATTATGATGATAAAAAATGTATTTTATTATCTATCTAGCTATACGTATAAATAAATAGCATATATTATACGAGTATGTACGTATGTATATTTGGTCAATCAACGGAAAAATAATATGATATGTTTAAATCTTGAATGTCGAGGTTGAAAATCTAGAAAATTAGCTTCTTTAAAATGTATTTTATTATCTATCTAGCTATACGTATAAATAAATAGCATATATTATACGAGTATTTACGTATGTATATTTGGTCAATCAACGGAAAAATAATATGATATGTTTAAATCTTGAATGTCGGGGTTGAAAATCTAGAAAATTAGCTTCTTTTCAAATTTTATGACTGAATACTTACATATTTTGTGTGGAAACCTTTTTTGGTATCTATTATATCATATTTTCTAACAACAAATTAATGTAATATAAAAATAATGGAAATTAATCAATTTTTCATAATATGATATAAATTTTTACCTTACGAAATATTTTTTTTTTCATTATATAATAATAGCGCGAGTGAGAAATATTATTATATTATTTAATTAATCAAATTCAGAGATTTATTTATTTTCATTTAAAACGCTTGAAGGTTATATATGCGTAAGAAGAAGGTTAGGGAGTATTTCTAAGTGCGATCTGGATTAAAAAATTTATGTTTGTGCTCACAACGTTTTTTTTTGCATAGTCAAAATACTAATAATATCACGTTGAGTCTCACGTTTAAATATATATCCATTACATACATACAATGTAAATATATATTTCGTAGAGCAGATACTTTGGCCTAACTAAAATAATTAATAACTAATAAAATATAGTCCCGAGCCAATTTCCGAGGTATTATTTGTGAAATACATATTTTGTATTCGTACAAATATTTTATTTAAATAAAACAGAATTATATTAATTTAATTTGTTTTTCGCAATCTTAATCCTAAATTATTATGTGTTAATGAATTGGATTAAAACTGAATTACTTGTTTTACAAATAATAAGTTTGTATATCCTGCCTGACTCAATATTTAAATCGTTAAATGGTTTATTTCAATAAAATGATTTAATACGTTTCTTAAATTAATTGATTATTGTAGATTTCTCTGAAAACATTTCGATAAAAAAAACTGATATTAACAAATCAATTAATGTTATATGTAATTATGACTGTGATGGACAATTTATTTACTTAATTCTTCTTCTAAACATCAATATAATATGTACTCTTCAATAACATACATACAATATTAATTAATATATTACGAGTTTAAGTATATTTTGTACAACAACAAACAGGAAATCGATAATTATCAAAACAACCATAAAATTATTGTGAATTAAAGTGAAAACATTGGAAAAACGTGATGATAAAATTTTGCCAGAATAAAAATTTATTTACGTTGTGTATTCTTGTAGGTACTTATTTTTAGATGAAAGCGTTTTACATATTATACATACATACATATATGTATACATAAAACACCTAATAGTAACACCTTAAATCTTAAAATCGTAAAAAGAATGGTCAAAATAAGCGAACACTTTTTTTATCTGTATTGCCATTACATCGACTCTAGATATATCGTTCGTGGTTTTTCCTATACTGACACGATAATTGAATATCAGTTAGTACTATTTCAAATATTTTGTTACTAGAAAAAAGTTGAAAATTTCGTATAATTTATAGTTTGGTGCGCTGAATAAACATTAGAACTACGAATTGTTTATAACTTGTTTTGGTTCAAAAATGTGTAGTTTTCGTTAATTTGTATCGCATACGTTAAAAAAGGTATAACGTATGATTTTAAAATATTCGCAGTTTTAGAGATTCTCAAGGAAACCAAACTTGAAAAAATTCGTCTTGTACTTCTTTCTTGGTTAGTGTACATACTATTTTTAGCATCTTTGATTTTCTTATACAATTGTTTTAATTTACAATCAAAAAAATTCTTAATTTTAGTTGTTTCACGTTTATTTTATAATTAACAGTTTGGCTGGGTGATATTGATTGAGACTAATAGGTTGAAAAATAAACACTCGTGTATGAATATAAAGTTTGTACGGATATAAGTGATGGACGCCGTTAAATTTTGCTGAGTTAGTAGCATAACCTGAATAATCAGAATATGATGATTCATATACTTATTGCTACATTCGCACATTTTACGTATTGTACGAAATAATTATTTTTATTTCTTTAAGAAAAGTTTTACTAAATCCATTTTCATATGTACTGCAAATTGTAATTATATAATATATCTATGTACATGTTTTATACACACACCTATATACGTACATATGTAAAGGGTTTTCCAATAAGGACTTGACAACTTTTTTTTTTTAAATTGGCTTGAAGTACAATCAATACATTTATGTATGGAATTCGACATCATTCATCTGTCCACCACGGACACGTTTGCAATATACACGTTTCAATATTGGCTCTGAGCTCCTCTAAAGACTCCAGCTTGTTGGCTGAGACCAATGATTTAACGTAGCCCCATAAAAAAAACTTTAGAGGTATTAAACCACACGATCTAGGCGGCCTCTCGACAGGACCATTTATGGATATAACATATTTCATCGAATCTAGATTTCAATAAGTCGATTACTAGACCCGCTGTGTCGCATGTCGCACCGTCTTATTGAAACCACATATCATTAATGTCTAGCTCAAGCAATTGACCAAAGAAATAACGTTGCAACGCGTCTCTGTAGCGATCTTCATTGATTGTAACGTGACGGTCATTTTCATCAACGAAAAAAAACGGTCCAATGACACCAGCAGCATGAAAAACACATCATTCAGTTATTTTTTGTGGATGAAGTGGCGTTTTTTGAATCACATAAGGGTTTTCATATGACCAATAACGCATATTCTGTTTGTTGACGAAGCCGTTTAGCCTAAAATACTTGAAATTGCAATCACCAACTCGGAATTGTTGTAGTCAATTTTAATTATTTGTAAACGTTGCTCATTCGTGTTGAAAATCTTGTCTTTACTGAATGTTTTGAAACTGACAGTTTGGCTATTTGTTTTAGGGTGCGTTCACGATGAAAGTCCAAAGTGGTCAAGTCCCAAATGGAAAACCCGATATATCCTTTTAACTGATATTCGATGAAATCAATATTCAACTTTTGTTCATTGGATAAAATTATAATAAATATAAAATTATAACATAATTCAAATACGTTAAAGTCGCGTGCTCGAGTATAGATATAAATCCTAGGATTCAAAATGGTACTATGAAGTTAAAAATATTTTAACTCGAGACGAGAAAAACAGGCGTTTTTTGTGTGATTTTAGTTGGTTTGATTGTTAGAGAGATTAGATATTAAATCCTAGGATTTAAATCTATACTCGTGTTAGTTTAAATGAGATAGTTACTAGATAGATAGTATTGTTAGTTAAACCTAACAATACTTAAATAGATAGTAATTACAAAAATATTTTCTAGGCTTTTTTATAAAATATCGAAATTGATTGTATTTTAAAATCATATTTCGAATAATCTAATTTATTACCTAAGTAGTGAAATGATTTTTGGAACAAAGATCTTGTGTTAAAAAATGTTTAAGATTTTTAGATTTATTTCAAAATAACTAGTAATATTATTTCTTGAACTATGAGGTTGATCGCTTGATGAAATTTTAAGTGAATAATTACATTTGCCGAAGGAGATTCTTATTTAAGCATAAACTCATACGCTATGCAGTATGTGAAAGCATACGTCAAGTTCAAATTATGTTCAAGTCAAATGTACTTTTCATCTACAGATAAATAGTCTTCAGTCCAAAATATAATCTTTAAGGACATTTCATTTTGTAATACAAATTTCCCCTCACAATCAAAAGGCACGTTTTGATTTGTTATTTTTAGATCATCACTCGATTTGCTAGTTAAATTCGGCTTCAATTTAACAATAATACCTAATTGTAAATACTCGAAATCATTTTTTTTTAAACTTAATTTTGATTTCATATCGGAGGTAAATGGACAGATTGTGTATTCCAAAATCTCGTATACCAATTTTTTGGTTTTTCAAAAATGTCTATGCATATTCCAAAATCATCAAGGTAATTGTTTAATCTTTCCATTATAATTTAACAACTACTAGGCATAAAATAGAAATCCGTCCCATTTTTTGTAAAAACAGAATGGGTTTTTATTTGGCTCATATTCTCATGATATCAGAACGGCATTTGTAATATATTTGAGCTAATTTGTCTCAAGAATATTTAAGCGAAATTCTACCAGATTAAATTAAGACAAATTGATTGTCTAATTCTTGCTTTATTCTTAAATTTAAGATAATTTGATAAACTCTCGGAAGTTTTTCGTGCTTTCATATATGAAATTATTTGCGCGAAAATTCTATATACCATCATAACAATCATACAATTCAATTACTTCTTGAATTGAATTTACTTTTCTATATACTATCATAACAATCATACAATTCAATTACTTATTTCTTGTTAAATTTTATTTAATTCCATTATAAAATGCAGTTAATTTAATTTTATTCAAAACTATTTGATGTTTCATGATTTTAAAACCTCTTAATTTGTGATTTATGGTTTCCAAAATTCACCTACATTATAATACATAGTTCACAAGAAAGTTTTAATCAATCAGTAAAATACTAGTTAGTAAGTAATCCAGTAAAAATATTCAGAAAATACGAATTTAGTGTTGAAGTCTGGGTAGCATTATTTGGAAGTCCTTACTGATTTGGCGTTACTAGCTGACTGCAAATTAATTAGCGGGGATTTTATGTATCATTAGGATAACGCACCTGTGCCTAAAGCCAGGATGATCCAAACAAATTTTAAAGATTTGAATCTGTCTTTATTAGAATGGCCGCCGCAAAGCCCTGAGCTTATTGTGATTGAGAATTTGTGGGCCTAACTAACGAGAGAAATTCCTTGCAATGTTGGAAGGAAGGAAAAAGCCACATGAGATGCAGTAATTAATGCGGATTTCAAAACGGATTTCTTAAAAATTTAATTAATTCCATGCCTAGATGTTTCATTTTTTGAACTGCACAAATAATTAATTTTGAATAAAATAAAATTAACTGTATTTAAGGAATTAAAATTAAAAAAAAATTTAATTAAAATGTAAAGAAGTGGTGGTTAATTTGTATGATTTTCATGATGGTATGTTTTACATTGTAATAGAAATTTCGCTTGCATAAATAACTTTAAATAGGATAGTATATCATGAGTGACACATTTCATTTAAAATTACACTAAAGTTATAGTCATCTCAAAATTTACAAATACTTGTTATTCTATTGTTTTATATTTTACTTCAAATCTTCAATTTACATATCTAATTACAAATGAATCAGGAATTTAGCAAGTACTATATTTATACCACCCCACTAATTAATTAGAGTATTGCAATACAAGCAAACTAAAATAACTTTTGTAATTATCGGTAATTTACTATAAACTACACTACATAAATAATACGAGTAAGTTATGTATCATTATTAATTTGTCTAATATCTCATTTCTAATTAAAAAATAAACTAGCTGATATATTTACTTTATATTCAAAATATTTAAATTACTTATCAATTTAAATTTATGTATGTAGTTCTATTCGATTAATTAATTGATTAGTTTTTGTATTGATTATCATGATTTCATCATACATATGTATCTAATAAAAACATGAAATGGAATTGTTTATTGCAAAAATTATACTCAATTGATAGATATGTTAAATGTTTTTCGAATTATAAAAATCGAAAACTATTAAAAAAAACCTTTATTTAAATTAAATATCTATAATGGATTATATTAAATTAAATGGAGTTTTAATATCTATAATAAAATGGAGTTTTGTGATTACTTTATACATTTTCGGTAAAACTAGAAAATTTTAATGTTATATTTATATCTTGGAAAGAGAATTTGATAATAATTTACAAATTATAAACTAATTTGCCAATCTTTAGTTATCATATTCTTTATGTTTCTCTACCATCATGCTGTATAAATTACCAATACAATTTTATTATGATCACTTGTTGATTATATCTCTCAATTGTCAATAATGTAAACCGCTACGTTTATAATCGTAGATATCTACATTAAATTGTCATTGGCCTAGATCGAAATCTCATGTATATATAGTTACATATAATATAATTCGCTTAAACTTAATTTATTTATTACATTAAAACAAAAAATTATATATTTTTCTTATTAAAAATTATAAAAGAAATTAAAAAAAAAAACCATCAAGACACATTTTATACGCATATTCACTCAGTTTATTTGACTCAATGGGTTAACTTTGTTGATCTAGCCGTCGAAAACATTATCAATTTGTTTTATTTCTTCTCGTATGCGATTAATGTATGCTTTGCATGTTTACATAGAAAAAAACTAAGAAAATAAAAAAGAAAACCAAATAATTTTTTTATGTCTTTTAATGAATGAAAAGAAAATAAAGATTTTTTTTTGTTTGATTAATAAAATAATTTGGTTAGGAAAATTTTTCAAACTTGTTATAATTAAAATAAAATAAAAATTGAATAAAAAAAAAATTTAAATGGTTGAAACGGTTTAGTCAAAATTGTTGAATTAAAATATGTGTTCAGACGTAGACTTTTTAAAATTAACGTTGTAGTACTCTAGTACACAGAATATGTTGCATCGTTTGTATTAATCTCTTTTTAAGTTTAAGATCGATTGTCACAAATAATTGTTATAACTATTGAAATAAATGTATAATATTTCAATAGTTATAACAATTATTTGTGACCTAATTATTTGCGTAATTTGACAATTATTAACTCGCCCTTAGGTTCAATGCAACAAAAACACAAATTTGAATAATTAATATCTTCATTGGTTTTAAAAATAATAGAATTTAATTTATTGTTTCCATTTGCCCAAAATGAATGACCAAAATGCGAAAACATAATTTATGAAAACCTGCCAGCGGAAGCGACTCAAGAAAAACAATTTGAACGAAACTTAATTTTTCTGAAGGTTTGAAATTTTATAAAGTTTCATGTCGAGTTTATGCATTTCTATCTTGCTGCAAAATTCTCTGCAAAGCGGGGTGAAGTTAACCGCTTTTTATTCTAGTACGTTGGTACATGGCTTTTAGCTCAATTTGCGGTTGCCAAAATTTATGTCATAACAAAATGTTTCACAAAATTTTGACATAATTTTGACATAATGAAAATAAATTGATGTTATTTACAAGGCAAGTATGATGATAATATATCACGTAAAATACTACTGTTGGTAGTTTCTTTGCATAAAACTTTTGAGAGGGAAATCAAACTCGTACGGCCATAACCAAATGTTACTAACTCATCCGATGTTAATACTGGAAACACTGTTCCACCATATTTTTGTTTATATTTTTCAGAACAATTGTAGCCACTGTAATTTCACAACCAAACCCACTGTAAATACTGAATCATTGTATGTATTATATGTGCGTATCTTGTAAGGATGCACCAGAAGAAGGTTATAATAAACACGAATTAAGACTCAGAACATATCGAAATAAAAGTATAAATACACATATAAATAAAAATTTAATTAATTTAATCAATTTTATTAGTGTGTAAAGTACATAAAATATTAGTATTTTAAAAATTAAAACAAAAAAATCGATTGGTGGCTTTTTGTACGCGGTCCATCCGTGAAAACATTTTGAAAATATCCGAGAACGAACCGATTGTTTATTGTTCATGTGCTGTATATTGGGCCGATTTATTTTAACTTCACTGCAACGTGGTCCAAGCCAGAGGAACACTTGTTTCCCGTTTTCTAGTATTATACTATCATCATCAGCCAAATCGTCTTGATAATAATCAGAGCATTTCTCTCTCTTTTAGACGATACTTACGACGTCCTGTGTGGATTATAAATTCTTATATGATTTTGTAGTGCGTCTGCTCGATAGAGTCGTTTACCACACTTTTTGCATCCATATCGACATTCTCCACGGTGTACAAGTCTGTGTTGTTAAAATACTGATCCGGTGATAGTAAGTTTTCCACATACTATGCACTGATACGGCCGTTCACAAGTGTGGCATTTTCGAATATGATCATTCAAATAAGGGCGAATCGTAAATTTTCGGGTACATCCTTCGACGCTGCAACCAAATGGCTTAAATGGTGAAATCTTAAATGTTGCCACAAATAGAAATATTTACTTCCAACTGGGACTTCCAGTACATGAATCTAGAAATATACAATCAAGATAAACAACCAAAATTTTAATAAATACAAAATACTTATCTTAAATAATAAATATCACATCCATCATCCACCATTATAAAAACACAACATTTGATTTTGCACCGAATGCAATAAGTTGTCTAGCCATTTTTACTGGAATGGCAGGCAGTACACATTATCTCATGAAAAAAATTAAAACAGAATATAATTAGTAATTACAAATTAAAATTAACATTAATCTTACCATTAAATACACACAAATATGTATAGTTTCAGCAAACTCATGTCACTAACAACGTCAAGACGACAATGACATTTCGGTTTCGCCAAGATATAGCCAAAAATAAAAATAAAATTGAAAAAGAGCTAAAATTGACATAATGAGTGAAAATTTGAGCATATTTTTAATTTGTAGCAGTTGCCAGCCTGCTGCACATTTTGCATCGATTTGAAATTATTTTTTTTGGAAGAGGAGATTTGTTTACGAAATGGCTTGTTTTGATTGGCTTATATATGGTCGGTGAATATTTTGCAGCAAGAAATGCATAAACTCGTCTTGAAATAACAATCTAACGTCATTTGCCTTCTATATGTACATAATTCCAAAATGATATAAAGGAATGTTTAGACAACCCCAAAGATTCAAAATTCCGTCATTTTGGGGCGTCTAAATTTAGTTTTGCTCACGGCGGACTCGACGTATAGTGTGCTGCTTTCTCATTTTCCGTATTATGATTTAATTCATACAAAGGTCACTGAAGTATAGAATTTGAATGTTACTTGTACCATGTGTTGTAATATGCTGGTCTAGTCCCATAGATATAATACCTATATGTACTCGTATGTACTTAAATATTATCTGGAAATTTTTCAATATTACAAGTTAGTTCAAGATCGTTCAATATTTGATTCAATAGTAAATATGTAAATATTTTGTTTATATTTCAAATCTAAAATTTTAATTATTCCCCAGGCTCGCGAAGGTCTTGATTTATTGTCGATCTTAAATAATGTTTTATTAATTTGAGACTAGAAAAACTGATTTTCCCTGGCATTGTCAATAATATTTTTAGTACGATTTAAATATTGACGATGAAATTAATTTGACTATAAAAATCAATTCCTCTGAGTGCTCTGTATGAATATGTTTGTTGTTATGTTTAGAGGTAAACTATTTCGAGATTATTACATTATTTTAGAACGGGTTCTTGCGTTGTAAACACATTAATTTGTGTATTGAATGTAAAAATACGAATTTTGACTGATGTGTGTTAGTTGATCAAAACGACGTTCAATAGATTGGATAGCATCGTCTAACATACTATTGTAATATAAACCTCTACTTTTAATTTTAGGATTAAATCGTCCATAGGGTCATCATCTGTTTTATAAATAGCCACTTTTATTGGTTTAAAGAACCTGCACATGTTAAATGTATATGACAGACTAGACGGAAAGACATCGCGGAACATTTATTTCAGTGTGAATTTGCTAACGATGTCTTTTTAGGCTCGACGCAATTTGTTCGATGCAATTTTATGGAAATTTTAATAGAATTCAACAATAATAGCTTGTACATTTCAAGCCACGCTTGTACATTTCAAGTTAACACTCTTGATCTAATTTTATCTAATTACTGTTTTATCAAAAATTCTGTATTTTAACATTTTGGAAGATAAACGTTTTATCTGGTGTTTTTCGCATTGGATATAATTGTTCCAAGGTATATAAAATTGCTCCATTTCCCATTACCTCGTTATCACAATCGACACTAAAAACAAAATAATTACACAAATTGAACTTTCCTTATCTAAGTAAGTAAGATAAATTCTAACCCAAAACAAAGTTTTTAACATAAAAAATAATTCTTTTCTGTCTAACCAAATTTTTTGTTTTTAAATGTCAATACCTATTGTTCTCATTCTATACATCTCGATTTCGAATTTTCTGCTAAACACTGTTTCATGTAGAACTCGATACAGAAAATACTGGGGATTACATCGGTTAAACATTTACATAAATTTAATTTTTTTAATAAAATTTGAATAAAAAATTAATCATTTTGTTTGTGTTCTATTCGCACACAACCAAACAATAAACAATGTAGATACTAGAGGTTTAAAGATGGGGTTAAAAATACATTTTTATTGAAAAGGAAAATTTGAAGTAAACCACGGGCGTATAAATATATTGATTTTGTATATTGTTTGTGGGAATACACTGGGTTTGTAGCCTAAATACATGCATCTCTCATACCGTCGCTTAGACTAATTAACATAAAATTTTGAAAAACAATAAAAAATAAATTAAAGCCTCTTCCTCTTACGAAAACATTTCGTTTAATAAATCAATAATTTTCTAATTTATTGATGGATTAGAAAATTTTAAATTTTATGGAAACTTTTTTTTGTGGATGGAAAAAATCGTAAAATATTTTACATAAAAGGGCTTTAACTTTTATTGTGATTCGTTAAAAATATATTTCGAAAAATACGAGTATTCATAATATTACGATTCAATCAAGGAATATAATTGAGGACATAGAAATAGAAGCAGAAAACATAATATTATCTTGAGAAAATTTAAATAAATTTATTGCTTGATTTTTTTTGTGGGTTTGTTTTCTGATTTTAATTACTAATAATTTGTTAACAGTAAAAAATTCGTAGAATTTTTCAATGTTGATTTTTAACTGTTGAATGAATCTAATTTATAAATTACAATATTTATAATGTATATACATAATATGTACATGTGTATGTTTCCTAAAGGAAGTATTGACTTGGATCATTTTTGGTTTTAATTTAAGTTTTTGGCGGATGTTTAATAAACGTTAGAATTCCTGAATGAAGGTCTTCTGTGCGTAAATGTATTTAATTTGTATATATATTTTAAAATTATGTAGGTGGATTACGCTGTCGCCATTTTCGATTGAATGTATCAGGTGTGGCTAAAAAAAAATGTATGACGCCTCCGGATATCATATCCAGTCATGTCATGGCCAAGTTACGGGAAATAGTTGTTTATACACAATTTTAAATTAACAAAATCATTTGTAGCTCAGCTTGATTAAATTGTTTATTTTTAAGATCAATATATTCTCAACAAAACTTCTTGTAATCACTCATTTTTCTTTCAATCAATAATATCAAAAATCTATCAATCTATATATGTGTGTAGTGTATATGTATTTAAAAGCAATCACGTGTATTATAAATTAATTCGCTAGAAAAAAACAGTCAATCAATTATATAAAGTCTAACAGAAATTTGGGATTTTCACCAAGATGTGTAAAGGTTTAGAATTATTTGACTGAAAGTAGAATACTATTCGTTAAACTGGTTATATCACAAAATATTTGAAAAGACCGCACACTTTAACAAATCAAAACACGCGAATCATATTATATGTATGTAGGTATTGAAAATTTACACTCGATATATATTAGTGGAAAAGACAAAATATTCGTTTAATATTCCAATGTCGTGAGAATTGGTACGCTCATTGTTTGATGTGGCTTAATATATGTTTATCTTGTTAACACGATATCTGAGAAATACGCCTCCAATAACAATATATTTCTGGTTGATGAGGATCGAGTGTATAATAAATTTAGTTACATCAAATTCAATTAAAGTAAAGTTTGGATTGGATAATGTGAATTGAATGATTTTCTAGATTTAACAACATTGTTCCAATAAAAAAAATCTTTGGTTTTTTGTTTAGACCCAGTTAATAGTTATGCCGTAATTTCGAATGAGCTAAAAACCGTTTTGAGGCTAAAAAATTTATTCAGATTTTATAGATTAAAAATTTTATTTCCAAAATTCTTTGTCGAAACGCTATTTTATTTTATAGTCAATGTCTCAGTATGAAAACTTCGATTATCATGATTTTTTTACTTTAAATTTTTGATTTTTTTTTAATCAATACAGTTTGCAAAATTTAAATTTGGAAATTTCATTTATATTTTTCCTCATATTATAGCTGTACTCATAATTATTCTCTTATTCAATAATTCTTTTTGTCGAAAATCGTATTATTATCTTATTTTAAGTGTATAGCTATTCTAAAACTGTATATGCTCAAAAATGACGAGTACATATTATGTTTATCAAAACTGCTAGCCCTCAATATTTCTATTCCATATTAGAACTAGAAAAATTGAGACGCAATTAATTTACGAGTGTATATATTCTAAAATTTAAAATACATCTGCAGCTAAACAATTCCAATTTTAAAGTACATTTAAGATGTTTAGCATTAAATTCGTATTTGTCAAGTTTAAATTTATTGTTTTTACATTCCTTATATTTTCTGATATAAGAATTTCAAAATTAATTTTATTACTACATATACCAAAAGATTTTTAAAATTTAATAATCTGAGTTTCCTGTTTTGGCAAAAAAATATTCGCATAATTGCCAGCTTTATAAACTCTTCAGTTAATATTCCCATTTTCCTAACAGTTTGGCTCAAATCACAAATAGTTTTAAAATTATTTAAAAATTTATTTTCTCATAATTCACCTTCTTCATTCTGTCGCTTGTTAGAGAAGACAAGCCAAAAGCAAACATTGTTTATGCTTATGCTTATATTATGACTCACTGTAGGCTTAGGATTTTTATACACTAAAAAATATGTACTTAAAATATCCTTAAAAGAAGAAATATGCAAGTAAAATATCGAAATAAGTGGTCAAAAATGTAAAATTATTTAGAAAAAGACACCAAATACACTTTAGTTAAATATTTATATCAGTAAATTTCAACATTTCACAAAACAAAAATCAAAATCAAAATAACAATAATAGAAAACAATTCGTTCATTCGGGTATCCGTATTATATTGTATCGTAAATATTAAATATAATAATTATCAAAAAAAAAATCATAATTTCAAAATCAAATGAAATACATTACAAAAATAAGGAATTGCCATACACAAATCCTCGTTGAATTTCGAATAACTCGAGGTAGCCACTGATTCTTGTAAAAACGTCTGAGAATTTTTTTCCGTTTGCCTTCAAGTTCCTTATGTTTCTTACTATTGATGTGCTGATTTTCGAGAGATTTTTGGCTCATCGATATAGTTTTTTCACATACTTTACAGTATTAAACTGCCTTGTCTGTCTTGAAAACATCACCTTATTCTTCAACAATTAATTTGGCTTTACTATTAACGCTTTGTTTAATTTTTGGCATCTTAAAAATAATAAATTTCTTGCTTGTTTGTTTAAAAAATAGTAAAAACGAATAAATAAAAATAACAAGACGTTGGATCATACAGCAAATTTAAAACATAAAACATAATATACTTAATAATAACTAAAAATAAATATGATTTTGGTAGCGACATCTAATAGTGAACATTATCTATAGCGGCATATTCAAATAGGAAATGTTCAGGTTATTAAATTGAATTGCCTACATGCAAATATTTAAAGTGTTTCATAAGACGAAATGTGTTTTTCTTTAATAGAGTATTCGTTAATTGCTAAAATATTTAGTAAAATATGTGTTTATGGAGAAATTATGTACTTAAATGAGGAAATATGTAAAATTATATATTTATTCAGAAGAATGTAAATATATGTTGTAACAAATATGTATGGCTCATTATTCTCGAAAACTTCTAATTCGTAAAACTTACTTATTTCTTTTTCTTTTTCATAATCCAAAAAAAAGATGTATTTGCCTTTTTATCAGTAAAAACATTTCCATATCAGTTGATCACAGCTATTTTTATTTGACAATTTGCAAAAAATTATTGTTACTTCAAAAACTTCCCTTCCACGGTGATGTGACTTCATAAACAATGTAGTGTAATTTTGCTAGTTTGCTTATGTTTAGTTACATTAACTTTAGCAAGTTAGCCGGTTTCAGAAATGATGGAAGTACTCAGTGCCTTTTCAAGTACTTTAATTAACTACCTAAATCGTTGGGTATAATGTCCGAATACCCTCGGTCAGTTTTGCAAGTTATCACTAATCTTTGAATTTTATATGTAGTGATATAATTGTAGAATTCCATATTATGTGAATAATCTGTTATTGTTTAATGTATCTATATAATAATTTATAAAACTAAATATTTATAGTCTAAACAATATTATTATATTTTAACTTTACTATAAACTTACTTAATCGATTGAAACTATACATCGTATTTATTAGAAATTAATAAATACGTAATACTATCTTCTATATACCTATCCTATAACCTATTATGTTATTGTTTATACTTTCAAATATAAAAAAAATTTCAACTCATACATATACGAGTACATAATATCTCTCTTCTCATTCAACATTTTATATATGTATGCATTTGATGTTCATTCCTTTGAACACAGAGTAGTAAATAAATAAAACACCAACATCAAGCGGAAATCGATGAAAATGTTGTTTGATTTTTGCCGTCTCGTTTAATGTTGGTACGGTGTATAACAGCAAAACACTAAATAAACAATACGCGCGCGATTTTTAGGATGTCGTATGTAGGAAAGGAATGTATTATTTATGTATATCAATCATTTTATAATTTTACATTTCAACCCTATAAATGGGAGGCGATTGATTTATGAATAAACATTATTTATTTGTTTATATAGAAAATATGAAAAATATATTAAATTCGTATAATTATATAAAATGAGCCTTTTAACGCCAAATGAATTTTTACAAGGCCCGCGACGTAAAAGTATATGCAGTGGTGCCATACTACTTTTATCGGCTAGCATAAATAGTCATAATGAAAAAAGTGTATCTACAACACCGTCAAAGAAAAAGGAGCGACGAAGAGGTAGTTTAAGTGAAACTCCAGTACGACGGGCATCACTAGTTCAAAGGTTTTTTACTTGTGTATTATATCCACATATTCGTATACTAAATAATTGTATACACATTTTCTTATATTATCTAAATACTAATTGTTTTTTTTTGTCTATAAATTTATCCAGATGGTTTAAGCACATATCAGATGCTGCCGAATCGTATAAAGCACGCACTCGTGGTAATAATCAAGAACATAATGATGATATACAACAGGGACCAAATCAGAAAGATTCATTTGAATCGTCAGCATTGGATCATTCACAACCGCCACCAACACCGATTATAACACCAGAACCAATTCAAAATAATAATTTGTTAAATATTAAAAATAGTCAAGATAGTAATGAAAATATAAATAATAATAATAATAGTGTTAATAATAATAAAACTAATATTTATGAAAATAATCAAATTATAAACAATAATAATAGTAATGATAATAGTAGTAAAAAAGATATTAATAATCATGATGATGACGATGATGCAGATGATAATAGTGATAATGAAAATGATAAAATTGTAGGTGAAACAAATTCAAATGATACACGAACGTTGACACAGCAGTGTTCATTGATTGCACCTTGTGAAGTTCAAATAAATATAAATCCACCGCATACAGCAGAACCCGTAATTACACCAGCTGGTAAGTGTTCCGGCTTTAATGTTATTTTGTTTTTCATTTAGTTTATAAAGATAATTTTTATTTTTTATTCTCTTTGCCGTTTTTATAAATAAAACTTCAGTATATACAATAATATTCATACTCTTAGTGCAATTAAAAATGAATTCTTACAATTGCGCTATCTTTAGTCGTTGTACTTACTAGTTAATAGTAAATCTGAAAAAATTGTACTGCGAATTAATCGAATAATTTCTTAAACCAAATAAATTTATTCGATTTTTCTGGACATAAAATAACTTACTGGATAAGGAATATAGCCAAATGGGTCCATAAACTGATTCGTAAATTATATACGTTTTTAAATTTGATTTAAATTTTTATTTAAATATAAACAATGGATTAATGAAACATTACAATTCTTCTACTGTTGATTGAATAATTGAAGTGAAATGTGATTTTATAAAGGAATTTTCTTAATACATTGTTTATTGATGATTTTTTAACCCATAGATCGATTTATTTTTTAAAATTGTTTTGCTTATCTTTTCTTAAATCTCTTTAATTTGATGAGTAACAAATTATATGAAGCAATTGAAGAAGGTCTCCTGCACATGTATCGTTTATTTTGTATTTCCTTGAAGCACATTTAATTGTTCAGGATTCTACAAATCATGATTACTCGATTTAATATTATATTTTTAAGAAATATGTGCTGTTACAAGCCGTTGTTTAAGAAAGAATCACACGAAGCGCAGCGCATCATATTTCAAACAAACAATAAAAAAAGACACGCATACCCATTCACGTCAAGCGGCGGGTTTGATTTTCATATTTGATAGTGTCGTCAAAAAATGTCTGCGCTTTCCTATACAAGATGTTAAAAAAAAAAATTATTTATTTTATATGCGTTTTTGTGTTTATATAAATACAAAAATTTGCAAAGAAATTATTTATCCATCCCTACAAGTCTGCGAGACATGAAATGGGATAATTATATACAGTTTGTGAAGATATTGATAAATATCCGGTAAAGTAATTAAAACAATTTTTTTTACACAATAGTGTTTGCTCTGTTAGTTGACTGATTAACTAAGCGAAATTTATTAAGATCGGAAATTTATTAAGGGATAAGCAGCGAATCAGTAAGAAACCATTAAATAAGCACTGCGTTTTGTAAACGACATATTTTGTTAATTATCTATTCATCAATGTATGTGTGAGCAATGTTAGCATAGCCAGGCGAAAACAACTCGAACTAAGTTAGTCTGCTTCGCTCAACATACAAAATATACCTCGCATGGATTAGCAACAACCGAAAGCTATAAATATAGGTCACATCGCATAACTTAACTGAATTGTGAAACGGGTCTTAATCAGTTGTTAGTAAACTGTGATTGTAAGCCTAATATCTCCAGTTGCAATTTAATTTCAACTCCAATAAAACTAATTAAAACCAAACTGTTTCCCAACACATTTTAATGAATCCTACCAAATAATCAAAATGAATAAAACCTACATCCAATTTTTTTTTTCATTTCGATATTATTTTATATTGTTTAGATTTTGTGAAATTTACTGTAGTGATTGTTGTTGTTTATTTGATTATATGATCCGATTTCTAAAGAAGGATAAATCATTTCTGATAGAGTTCGGACAGTCTCGAGAAAAACAAATGCTGAGAATCTGATATATGTACATAAGGTTGATATTATCGAGAATAGCATATTGTCGAAGATCATATCGCAGGACAACCGAGTTGTGAATCTCAAAGTCAAGATATTTAGCACATAAGCACACTAATTTGCGATTATACCGATCTTCATTAACAACTATCATTCAAAAATGAAATAGTCCACTTATGATCGAATATTATGTTTATTTATTATTGTCCCGCAATTATTGTTTTCTAAAACATTTGATACATAAATATTATGAGATAACGATTTAATTGAGTTTGGTCATCCACTAGTCTGAATATTAAATACATATTTAATTTATGGTAAAACGATTTATTTAATGCTTTTCTTTTCCAATTCTTGCAGATAATATATATATGTATATATGTATATATATATATATATATATATATATATATATATATATATATATATATATATATATATATATATATATATATATATATATATATATATATATATATATATATATATATATATATATATATATTATATATATATTATATATATATATATATATATATATATATATATATATATATATATATATATATAATATATATATATATATATATATATATATATATATATATATATATATATATATATATATATATATATATATATATATATATATAGATAGGCGCTTATGGTTTGTTTACGTGCTAAGTTATCTACGAAAATGTAGAAAAGTAACTGGTCCAGAATATAATTGATATAATTTACTTGAGAGTTCATTTCGTAGAAGATACTCTAATCTAGAGCATAACTCTTTCTGAAAATCTCTACTAATGTTTTGCTGAAGTAGGATAAACAAGCTTTAACGTTCTCCTAGTGATCTAGACGTTCATTAAAGAGAGTTTATGCAGTTTCATTCTTCTATCCCTGAGGTGAGCTTCTCGTTCTAATGGAAAAAGTTGATCAACTACCAACATCTGTTTTCTCTCTAATTATGGTATTTCTACCACCACTGCAACTACAAATAGATTCCTAGTCACGAACTCTGTAGTTACGGTCAATTGGCGTATTTGAGATATATAAACACCATAAATCCCTTAGGATGGATTTGGAACGGTTTTGAATAATATGGAACGGTTTTGTGAATGTAACTATAATTCTTCGGTTCTCTCCCATCTGAGCTTTTCGTTGGCTATCAGCATTCATTAAATAAAATCACATTAGGAAAATTAATATATTTTTGTATGTGAGTTGAACATATTGAACATATTTTAATGGAATAGAATTGGAAGTTGAAATTAATTGGTTATTATCGTATTGAAAGTGGATTAAAAATGGTTTAACGAATTGCATTGTATGAATATTTTTGTCATCTACTGTATTTTGCGTCATTCTAAGCGACTGTTCTTTGTAAAATAATAGTAACTAAATATCGACTAAATAATATATGTTTATGTCTAATACCCTCTATCATTATGTTATAGATTTGGTGAAAGATATTTTTGCAGCAATGTTTCATATATTATGAAAATTGGCAGCACTGAATTTAATATAAACGAGTAGATACATATTTTTCCGAAGCATATATACCTATGTACAAGTATTTTCAATAATAATTTATATATAAATACTTTTTTTATATATCTACATATAAATTCTAAAAACAGCCATTTTATTTGTGTTGAATTGATAGTACAAATTTGAAATGTAAGTAGTAGGCCTTACCGATTGAATAGTTTGTTTGACTTGTGTGCTAATTTTATTTGTTGGTTTTTTTTTTTTGGTTAACGATTGAAATGTATTTTTATTTAGATTTATTTGTTTTTTAGAAGCAACAACAAAATAATGCGATCAAAATTTGTGGTTAAACTCTGTTGGTGTTTATTTTGGTTTTGATTGATTTAAAATAAGTAAAACCGCATAGATTTGTTACGAGATTGAAGAACTACATACTTCCACTCTACGAATTAATTCATCGTACGATCCGAAAAAGTGAATTTACCACTTGCCTTTGGAGCCAAACAAAATTTTCTCCACTGTAAATGTAAAAGGACAAAAAGTGTAAATAAAAAATACATAAACTTATTTTATTAAATTTCTCTTCAAGATTAAAAATTAAATAGGAACAATTTATAAAAATTATACGCGAACAAATTTTTTTAATCCAACCATTACTTAACAACACTAAATAAAATATTCATTAATAACGGGTCGGGCCCCCTTTTGAATCTAAAACAGCTTTTAATCTATTATTCATAGACGAAACCAACTTTTAGGTAAACTCAGGTGGCACTCGGGCCCATTCTTGTCTAATTGCTTCTTTCAGTGTGGCCTTGGATGTAATGGTATGTTTATGGAGTTGCCTTTCTACATAGTCCCATAGATGTTCTATGGGATTTAGATCTGGACTTTGTGGAGGAGAATGTAGTTGTTTGGTGGTGTTATACAGCAACCATTCTCGAACAACTAGCGCGGTATGTCTGGGGTCGTTATCCTGCTGGAACATCCAACCTGTGGTAATCCTAATTGCTCAACCGATGCATATAAATTGGCTTTTAAAATATTCAGGTAGTGCCATTTGTCCATTAACCCGTTGATAAACACCAAGTTACCGACCCCCGACCACGCCATGCACCCCCAAACTAGAACACCACCTCCACCATGTTTAACTGTGCATCGAAAATTAGCGATTTCCATCGCTGTTCCTTTCTTGCGCCATACTTTTGACGGTCCGTCATGCCCAAAAACATTGTATTTACTTTCATCTGTAAATATGACACTTTTCCAGAAAGTAAGGTCACTTTCCAGGTACAATTTATCGAATTCGATGCGCTTCTGCCTGTTAATCTTCGATGCACATTTAAACATGGTGAAGGTGGTGTTCTAGTATGGGGGTGCATGGCGTGGTCGGGGGTCGGTAACTTGGTGTTTATCAACGGGTTAATGGACAAATGGCACTACCTGAATATTTTAAAAGCCAATTTACATGCATCGGTTGAGCAATTAGGATTACCACAAGGTTGGATGTTCCAGCAGGATAACGACCCCAGACATACCACGCTAGTTGTTCGAGAATGGTTGCTGTATAACACCCCCAAACAACTACATTCTCCTCCACAAAGTCCAGATCTAAATCCCATAGAACATCTAGGGGACTATGTAGAAAGGCAACTCCATAAACATACCATTATATCCAAGGCCACATTGAAAGAAGCAATTAAGTAATGGTTGGATTAATCGTACGATGAATTTGTTCGCGTATAATTTTATATAAATTGTTCCTATTTAATTTTTAATTTTGAAGAGAAATTTAATAATATAAATTTATGTATTTTTTATTTACACTTTTTGACCTTTTTCATTTACAGTGGAGAAAATTTTGTTTGGTTCAAAAGACAAGTGGTAAATTCACTTTTTCGGATCGTACGATGAATTAATTCGTAGAGTGTATATGTTTTGGAGTTTTCAGGGTGTGTGGTTTTGGGTGATCTATTGAAATTGGTATTAACAAGAATATCAAGAATATGTATATGTTTTGGAGTTTTCAGGGTGTGTGGTTTTGGGTGATCTATTGAAATTGGTATTAACAAGAATATCATATACATATGCAATGTACATAACTATAAGTCATACAATAACGGTAATAAGTTTCTCGTCGAGCAGTAACCAACAAAATGTATTATTCATGTTGACTTTGTTGAACACTAAATGTATTATTCATGTTGACTTTTGGACCCCTATAAAGATAGTTCTCTTTGAAATTTGTATTAAGATGATTGGTTATAAACCGACAAATTAATTGCATCTACTTTTTAAATAGTTTGCCACAGTTTTATATAATCGTATAAATTAATATTTACGATGCTGTTTTAAAAACCTTTCATTTGGCTGAAATTATTTTAATTAGCTTAATAATAATTATATCGATCGCGTTTGAATCAAAAATATATATTTTTTTAGTAGTACAAATAATTGAAAAAGTTAAGAAAACTTGAGAAAATCCATATGGCAAATTCCATAAAAATATTGAAATATTAACCTAAATCTATTTCTGGGAGAAAATTAACAATCTGAACAAAATTAGATGATTATAAGAAATTTATTGTTTGAACTACTACACAAATATTATCTCCCCACAGAGTCATTCATGAGAAATTGCAGTAACCCATGATGAATTATCGTTTAAGAGTAAAGCTTTAATCTTCTTAGTGTCTCAAGTTTCTCAATGTGTAATGAAAGAGCCTAAATACAAAATAAATTTATTTATTATAAATAAAGCCCGTTTCGTTATGTATTGAAAACCAGTTGAAAAGCTCAGTTAAAAGGAGTTTGTAAAATTTTGTTAAATAAAATCGAATTGTTTCCATATCGTGGATACTAATTTCCTAAGTAAATATTGATTTAATAAATACGAAATCAAAATAAGTTTGGTATCTGAGTTTGGCTATCTATTCTAGAAGAGATTTAAATGTGCTTATCTTTAAAAATATACATACTTTATATACATCTGAATTACTAAATAAAATCCATCAATTCTAAATTAAAAATTAAAATTAACTATTCTAACTGTCAGATTTTAAATTATCTGTGACATTTTAGAATTTAGAGAATTAAAAAGATTAAATTGAAACTAAAACGGAATTGATTTTATGCTCATTTT
Source organism: Tipula unca (assembly GCA_951394425.1). NCBI lineage: Eukaryota > Metazoa > Arthropoda > Insecta > Diptera > Tipulidae > Tipula > Tipula unca. The sequence continues at coordinate 125,164,299 of OX596380.1, forward strand.
TTATTAATTCTTGCCAATTAGTTTGCTGACAGCTACTGTTTATGTACAAAAAAAACATCGTAAGTTTGTTAGTAACGACCGGATTTCCCTAGTCAACAATCAACAATCTTCGGAATGTCACTTTGAAAACATTACCCAAAAAACCACAACAAATCGCGCAAAAATCAAGGTTATGCTCACTGTTTTCTTTGATTATCGCAGTGTTCTGCACTCAGAATTCCTTCCGCATAGTTCGTTAATAAAGAGATATTTGGGCATTATAAAGCATTTTGTGAGGGTGTTCATCAGAAACAACTAGATTTGTGAGAACACAATTCTTAGATTTTGCACCCCAAATTTGTGTGGCCAACAAATGTCATCGACCAAGCACCATATATTCTCGAGATATAACCGTATGATAACCTCTTTACGATATTAAAGTCAAGTTACCACTTAGGGGAAGACGTTTTGTCTTGATTGAAGCCATTAAACATTCATGACTTCCAATATCCAGCCCGTTCCTCTGGATCTTAAATTCCAGTGGTAACATTATTCATATCATGAGATCCTGTGGAATTGTGAAATATTTTCGAAAATTAATGTATTGTCCAATTAGTTAATTGTTGCTTTTTGTATAAAAATTAGATTTTATGGTAAAAATCATTAGTAATGAATACATTGAAGTGGTTTTAATTGCTGAAAGGGAGGAAAATATCCAAACGAAAAAAAAAATTGCGAAATGAAACGAAAATTTAAAGAAATTATGGGGATCCATTTAAATTAATCTGTATTATGCAAAATACGAAAATCTGAATGCATCTATTCACAGATTTATAAAATTGGTCGCTTGAATAAACAAACATTTAAATGGTGTAATGGATGTTATTAGATTAGTTTTAAGATATCAAAACCGGAGAAACATCATTCAAAATCTTATGTTTTCGTAAAAGTGTAGTAGCCGGACGGTGCGAGAGAGGAAGGGGAAAGAAATTCGGACGAAAAGTATTGGAGGACGGCAAACAGCATTGTTTTCATTAATTTACACTTTCAATAGTTATGGATTAACTAATTTGAGCTTATTTGAAGTTTAACCGTCCTCACATCGCAGAAAGCTGAAATTCGATATATGTATAGTTAGTTTTATCATGACTGGAGGATTTAATACATTACATGATTGGCTCCGAATAAGGGTTGCCATACCTATTTTTGAAACACTTTCGATTTATGTTTGAATTGATTTTTTGAGATTATTTTTTGCTATTTTGTAAAGTAATCTAAAATAATTTATTCAAATTACAAAGTGGTCGGGTTCGGGATTCAAGCGACTACCATATATAAATCAGAAAGAGTATTACAGGATAAATAAACTATACTATAACATTTGCCTTTTTTTTTGATGGAGAAAATTTGTATGAAAAAAAATTCCACCGGAAACTTATGATGCAAAAATTACAATGGAAATAATTTCGAAAATAGCTCCACTCCCCCCTAACTCATAATACGAATTTCAAAGTAGAGATAAAATATCCGTTCCACCAAAAGTCATGATAGGGATGAAAATTCTCAGCGTGAACTTACAGCAATTTCCGCATTTGAAAACTATTATGAGGACTTTGGACTAACTTGAAGGTGACTAAATGAATAAATAAGTCATTCCGGACACTTACAAATTAGTTACGTCTGTCGGTCCTAATTAAACTAACTTAGTTTTATATCTAACGAATAAAGCTGTTAAGCTAAATCAATGCACCGATAATTGACTGGATAGTAGAAATGAGATTTTTTTATTTTAATGGAAATGCTGTTCATAAACATATACAAACTGGGCCTGGGGTAACAATTCCAAGACCTTGCTTGGTAAAACAAGTCTGGATAACCACGCAGCTTAGCTAAAGTTCTACCACAAAGTAGACAATAAGGTATTACTGAAATGTCCAATTATAAGCTCTCTAATTCTGATATTAGTACATTACTCCTAAGATTTTTGAATTTTTGAGGGGATTTTTTTCATTAGATATACAAACATATCATTTTCTTTAGCTTTCGCCTATTCCTTCAATACATGAATTATTAAATTCTTGGAATTATTTGCTTTTGTACCTAGTTCCTTTGTTTTCTTCAGTTTTGTTCTATTGTTTTCAGATTTTTTAATCTTTTATCCTCAAACTGTACGTAGGTAGATACAGTGCAAACCTCTACAATTTAGCGTTTTTGTTTTAAATTTTGCGAACGGAGAATCACATTTAGTTGTTTGAACCCTCGATTTCCTTTCCACAAAATTTCCTGCTGCATCTTACAAAAATTTCCAAGAACACATCTCTTGATACTGTCTGTGTAATCTTGCTTCCACATTTAGAGAAGAATGTTTTCATTATTCCTTCCTCTTCGAACCTGTTTTCAGGTAATTTTACTTGTATAATATTCTCTAAAATGTTCACATATTTCCTCTAAAATTTGAATGGCACTTTGTTCAGGATGCATGCATTAGGTCTCTTTCGTCTAGGTCTAACTGACCATGTATCAGCAGTACACGATCCGAATATGTTATAGAAACTCGACGGCTCATCTCTGGATTCCAGCGTATCATAGAGACCCATTTTAGCTTCTCAAGTCTTTTCCTGCAAACTTTTATATCACATATCTCTTATTCACAACAATCTAACGACTATGGAAATTTTTCATGTAGGCGACTAACTGTGAAAATCGATACTGTTTGAAAAATTACATAATGGGTACCGATATTTAGCATAACGTGTTTTGGGTACCTATACAATCTTATTACCTAAATTCTCTTCAAAAAGATTGTTTCTCAAAAATTTTAATGTGCTTCTGTAAAACTCATTCTGTGAGCTAACTCTTTTTTTGTATAAATTGTATCCAAGCTATCATTTAGCGTTTTTTTTATTAGCGTACTTATGTGCATACATAAATTCGATACGAATAAATGAAAATCGTAGTAATATTTTTTAATGAGAATTTTAGATTATTTTTAATTTTTTAATGAGAATTTCAAAAACTACAAATGGGCTGCTTAGCTTGAATTCTGGGACGTATATAGATGCTGTCGGGAGTAGCATATTTCTGATATAATCATGTCAAAAAATAAACATTCTGCCGTGTTATACGTTCTCAAAATCAAGATATGTATTTTTCTATCATCAAATTGTTCACTATAGACTTACAAAGCATAATTTACGTTTATAGAGTCAAGTTACATTTTGTGAAGAGAATTCCATTTTAGTGCTAATCGGAAATATTATTATAGAGTAAATTGTCATTTATGAATCATGGCATTATAATAATTATTCTATAGATATTATATTATAGAAACTAGTATTTTTTATTTATGCGCTAGGTAGCAACGACAGCTGTAACCAACCACAGCAAAATCCCTAATACGAATAAATTAAGAAACTTATTATCTATCATCAAACATACGTTCATCAAAAATGTTTTGTCTTAAAACAAACTGTTAATTTAATTTTTATTTTATTTTCAGAACGTTTACGAAGATTGGACGATTCGATCCGTTCGACTCTCATGGAAAAACAGAGAATCGTTTGTGATATGTTTCGGGTTCCAAACGAACATTTTGAGGCAATTGCTGATATAGCCGGACAGCCAGAAGCATCGAAGGTATATTTTCGTCTTATAGTTAGATAATAAATGTAACGTGGAGTAAATAATTTTAACAATAACAAAAAAATTTTGATAACCAGTTTTAAATATAATTTATGTAATATTTTTATTTTCGTATATTTTTATGGTCTCTATTATGTGCATGTTGCATTGATCTCCTTATAAAATAAATGCATAGGCATTTAATATTTGTAATGCGATGGTAAAAGGCTTTTTGTAATTCTAACATGTCCATTTTTCTTTTTTCTTTTTTTTCTGTTGTTTTATCGATTAGAAAACTTCATTTCAGGAACCATCTGATATTGTTTTGGCTGCATTCGCTCAAGTTCAATCGCTCACTGAAATATTAAATGAATGCATAAAAGTAACAACACATCAGGAAATATCAGCTGTATCCACATCCCTTTGTGACGTGTGCTATCGTGGTCAAAAAGATGTTAAAGTAATAAAACCAAATACTTCTGTTGCGATAACAACGACGGCCACATCGACCACAAATAAAATTTCACATTTACTTGAGAAAGGAAGTCATGTTCTTTTTGAAGATGAGGACGGTTATTGTGAAATCGATGAATTACGAATACCAAATATACCATCGCTCAATATTACACCAACAATACCCCCTTTGCATCCGCTTGAACCGTCAACACCACCTACACCCACTTCACCAACAATGGTAATTTCAAATCAAAGCCCTTTAAATACAAATAATATGCCAAATACGCCAGCCAATAGTACCGATGCAAAGCGACAAAGTACTGTGAGTGCGGATAGTATACCGGAAGAAACTGAACACGAAATAAATGCGTTACTTCCGCCATCGATTGAATTACCTAATGAGAGTGAATATTCGTATTGTGATATAAATGAAACCGAAAAGAATACGAGTAGTAGCAGTTTAAATAATAGTAATATGAATAATAATAGTAATAATGATGATGTCAACGTGGATGATGATGTGCCGACACTAAATAATAGTTGTAGTAATATTCCAAATGCGTCCGAATCGCACAACATAGAATGTATTAATGATGCGTACGATTCGACGAGTCAAGTGAGTGTTCGCATTTTAATTTACACATTGGTTTGAGATTTATAATTGTTTTTTTATTATTTATTCAGATGTCGGAGTTGAATCAAGACGATGAATCAACATTGCGGTCACAATCTCAGGAAACACAACGTCTTGCCGAAAATTTAATGGAATTATGCGGAACAAGCCGTTTGGCGCATGTGCAATCTTTGGTACCGTCCATACCGTGTCATTTAATTGCTGGATATGTAACAATGTTAAGTGAACAAATAACGAGATTATTGGTAATGAGTTGGGCATTTTTTTTTAAGTTTAAGCTATATTTAACTGTTATTGTTGGTTTGCTTTATTTTAGCCTAAATTAGAAGAACGTGATATTGAAAGAGATCAACTAAGAAAAGAGAATCAACATTTAAGGGAATTATTAAATTCAAAATACGAAAAGGAAAGAGTTTCGGAATCTGAGGTAAGTTACAATTTACCTAAAAATTAAATTTTAAACAAATTGTTTGTTTAATTTTTTTTTTAAATTAATTTAGGAAACACTATTAATTGATAATAATTCTTCCTTTGATGAGCCACAACCATCACAACAACAATCACAAAAAGAAGATCCCAACAGTTCGACACTTTCAACCGAATAATGAATACTTCAAACGGAACACTTAATTTAAACATGTTATTATGGAATTCTTGTTATTTAATTAATATTTTTTGTACAAAACGTAACATTTCCATTTGAAAAGAAAAAATAATAAAAATTTTGGAGCAATACTTGAAAAACAATTGAAAAAAATAAATTTACCAAAAGCCTTATATATTAAATAATAAATTTGATAGAAAGAAATCTTAAATAATACTTCGATAAAAGGATGCGCGCGGATGAACACGCACAATCTATTTTTTTGGTCTATATAAATGATTAATTTTTTTGTATAAATATATAATTTAAAAATGTAATTTAAAAAAATGATTTTAAAACAAAAAAAATGTTCATTTTAATCTCATTTATATATAAATACATATGTGTAATTTTTGTGGAAGAATAAGAAGATAAAAACAATACAATCCATATTTTAATGTAAATATTAATATATTAATAAATAATTATTATTATTTTAATAATCAAACTCCTCTTTAAAAACAAAAAATTATTTAAATAAAATACTAATTGAATGCCTTAAAAACAAACAAAAAATAAATAAATTTCCAGTGTAGGTAATTTGTAAAACTTAAATTAAACAAAATTAATCACAAATTATGAACGTATGTATGTAAAGCTACTAATATCCAGATGGTGTTAATAAAATTCTAGTGCGTTTCTTTTATTTCTCAAATAGAAGTGTTTTTTTTTAAATTAATTAATTATCTACTTTTAATTGGAAAACATAAATGTAAAATTTATTTTTTTTTGTTTTGTTTTATTTTAAACTTACTATTATTATTATTATTATTAAAAGAGGGGGTGACGGATGCTATGACCATTTTTAATTATTTTTTGTTATATTGTTGTTTTATATTATTTTTTAATTATCTATATACAATTTTTTTGGTTCTCAGTATTTTTTTTATATATTGCAAGATTTCAATTAACTGTACACTAATATACAAATTTTAATTAATTTAAAAAACTTATTGAATAAAATAGAAATTTTAATACGTATTGTTTGTTCGTCTTTAATTATATTATTATTATGAAAACTATTTATAAACTTAATTAAAACTGAAACCGATTTAAATTATTATAAAATAAAGATATAACGCTAAATCTAATCAAAAACATTTCTAGAACAAAATTTAAATATACATAAATAAATGGAAAACATAAAACACGTTTATGAAATTAGAAATTGAAGGTTAACTTTTTATTTTTTTTTAACAAAAATTAAAAGTAATATTAAAGTATAAAATAAAGAAAATTAATACATGAAATGGAAACATATTAAATTATAAATTTAAACACAAAAAAAAAAAATTAATTATATATAAATATATTCTATTATTATCTACTTATATAAATAAATATATACATAAAGAAAATAAAGAAAATTACCGTTTAAGGCTTTGTAGAAGAAAATTAAAAATAATAAATAAATAAAAATTTATATACATATATGAAAAATTAAAAAAAAAAACAACTACATACACAAAAAAATCAAATATTATTTAATTTATTTTTATTTTAAAACAAGAGCAAAAAATATATTATAAATAAATTTATTAACTAAGAGAATAAATAATTATAATTAAATAAAAAATAAAAAAAAGCCGTAACACAAAAAATCATGTCTTTAAAAATAAAATGAAAATATTATTTTATTACCAAATATAAAAAAATAAATAAAAAAAGTATGTCAATCATTATTTTTTATTCGGTCACAAGTTTGTATAATCCTAATGTTAGTTCCGGGTGCTAAATTTGATATTTATCTTACCCCTAACGACAATTACACAAGAATCTCTTATCAATATATTCTACATAGACTAGAGAGCCGTGTTTCACAATATGACAAAACGATATGAGGTATGAAACAGGATATATATGTACATATATACAATATTATAGAATTTCCGATACTGCTTTGAGCTATGAAATTGTTCGATGCATTTTGGGACAACACTGCCAAACACCCGGAGTAACGAATGCATACGTAATAATTTTGATAATAATTACGTAATATGTACCTATATAAATTAATAATTTAGGCAATTATAATACATAGGTAAAAAAAATATTAAATTAGTTTATTTATTAGCTGCTTTTTTCCACAAAAAAGTTAACGCTGATGGATGAGTACGGGAGATCATACGTGTGATTTACGGCTCAAAAGGCGAAATAAATCGAACATACCGGGGCTCTACATACATGTATTGTAAAAATGTTGAATTCAATTTTCAGCAAAAATTAATCGATATTTTTTTGACATATTAGAGTTACGGTGTTTAAATTAAATTACAATTTTATTCTGCCATTTCGTTGAATTTAATAATTAGGGATAGTGTCATTTCTCAAAGATTTAAATAAGCACGCCAAACCAATTTCGCGCTTAAAGTATACAATTTGATTGCAAATTTAGAATATAATTTTTTACATTATCGAGATCAGAGATCTGATGAAGTTTTCTGATATTTTATATGAAGTAAGATATCAGCGAATACGCAGCGATCTCTGAAAGAGAGCCACCATATGGTAGGCGCAGAGGTTGTTACAGGCGATGATGGCTCCACGGTGTAGAGAACGACTTGGTTTCTTCAGGTTGTCTAGTACAGTATGAAGACCAAGCTTAGGATCTAAACCACTGAAGCTACTGCCCCTATTATGAATCTCACTTACGCGTCACGACGTCGCCGTAAACATATTTTGGTATTATGGTTCACGCCGTGAGCGAGACGTGAGTGAAAGAAATGTCACATATCACCTAGAATTTATTGGTGACTAGAGGCAAGAAATTTTTTTTTCAACAGATAAATAAAAAATTGAAGTCAAAATTACGAAAGTGTTATTATTAATACTTGATGACACAAAAATATAATAACCAACGCATCGCGCCGCGTTAAACACTCGCCAAAATAAAGTGAGAATCATAATACCAATGTATGAGTCACGCGAGTTTAGCAGTAACGGCGAGAGAGTCGGCGAACCGAGAATCATAATAGGGGTATACATTGTTGACAGTAATGGCATTTAACAACTGTTTATTGTTATTATGACGTGTCAAAACTACATATTAAATAAATATTCGATGTAGTTTCTAATTTTTTTTTATCAAATTCTGGAATCTGGCCTGCTGGATCGGAAATTACGATATTGTATTTACCTAGTTTTTATAAAAAATTATAATTATAAAAATTATAAATTATAAAAATATAAAACCAAACACAAGTGGAAAATTTACATAAATGTACAAACAAAATTTTTTGCATTTAAATACATAATTTACAGAAAATCTCCAAGCAATCTCCTGGCATTTCTTTGAAAATAAGCTTTTCTTCAATTCAAGTAAATTTTTATTTAATGATCAGTTCTTGGAAGCGTTTTGGAAAAATTGATGAGACTATTGCAAACAAATTATAATTGATTGACTCTACCTATTAATGGTTTACCAAAGATACGCAAAAAACCAATTAGTTATTTAGTATAACCATTATATAACTGAAAACTGGAATTTTTAAATGCGGAACTTTTGCTCATTTTTTCTACATATTCGTTAAACCGGCAATTATAGTAAATACTAAATTCTGTCTTAATAGTTCAAAACATCAATGAGAAACAAATAATGTTATCCACTTTTAACAAAATTAAAATAGAAAAAAAATCGTATAGGAAATATGTAGATAATGAAAATAAAGAGAAGCTTAATTTTACATTTTCCATTCTAGTTTTGAGCATCTCCTAATAAAGCGCCTTACCCCCAGGAAAACGAAAACGAAAACTGATTTTATATTTTTTGCTATAACTCCAATATAATTAGTATGTACAGATCTTAATTCTATAAAAATTATTCGTAAACACAATACAAAGCTATTTTTATTTAAAAAGTCAATTAAAAGTAATTAATTTTGTCGGAAAATCGAATTTTAATATTTTCGGTCAGAAAATT